>JAWNPJ010000027.1:0-5000000 GCA_035047585.1 Drosophila monieri
CGTCCCATTCCGTAATCAGGAATCTAAATGCATTCTTTCCTCATTCAAAACGTTGCTTAAATATCGATTTTTAATTTTAAGATTTTTTTACAAGGGGTACCCCTTAAAAATGTTGCTGCTTCTCCAGATTTCCCACTTCTGCCACTTCCGGTGGGCATATCTCTGCCAATTCGTAATCCGATCTTGAAAATACGTCCCATTCCGTAATCAGGAATCTAAATACATTCTTTCCTTATTCAGGAAACGTTGTTTAAATATCGATTCTTAATTTTAAGATTTTTTTCACAAGGGGTACCCCTTGTAATATTGCTGATTCTCAGATTCCCCATTTCGGACACTACCGGTGGGCAAATCTCTGCCAATTCGTATCCGATCTTGAAAAGGCGTCCCATTCCGTAATCGTGAATCTAAATGCATTCTTTCCTCATTCAAAACGTTGCTTAAATATCGATTTTTTCAATTTTTAAGATTTTTTTAAAGGGGTACCCCTTAAAATGTTGCTGTTTCTCAGATTCCCCATTTCTGCCACTTCCGGTGGGCATATCTCTGCCAATTCATCTCCGATCTTGAAAAGGCGTCCCATTCCGTAATCAGGAATCTAAATACATTCTTTCCTCATTCAAAACGTTGCTTAAATATCGTATTTTTAATTTTTCGATTTTTTTACAAGGGGTACCCCTTAAAATGTTGCTGATTCTCAGATTCCCCATTTCTACGGACACTTCCGGTGGGCATATCTCTGCCAATTCGTATCCGATCTTGAAAAGGCGTCCCATTCCGTAATCAGGAATCTAAATACATTCTTTCCTCATTCAAAACGTTGCTTAAATATCGATTTTTAATTTTAAGATTTTTTTACAAGGGGTACCCCTTAAAATGTTGCTGATTCTCAGATTCCCCATTTCGGCCACTTCCGGTGGGCATATCTCTGCCAATTCGTATCCGATCTTGGAAAGGCGTCCCATTCCGTAATCAGGAATCTAAATACATTCTTTCCTCATTCAAAACGTTGCTTAAATATCGATTTTTAATTTTAAGATTTTTTTACAAGGGGTACCCCTTAAAATGTTGCTGATTCTCAGATTCCCCATTTCTGCCACTTCCGGTGGGCATATCTCTGCCAATTCGTATCCGATCTTGAAAAGGCGTCCCATTCCGTAATCAGGAATCTAAATACATTCTTTCCTCATTCAAAACCGTTGCTTAAATATCGATTTTTAATTTTAAGATTTTTTTACAAGGGGTACCCCTTAAAATGTTGCTGATTCTCAGATTCCCCATTTCGCCACTTCCGGTGGGCATATCTCTGCCAATTCGTATCCGATCTTGAAAAGGCGTCCCATTTCGTAATCAGGAATCTAAATACATTCTTTCCTCATTCAAAACGTTGCTTAAATATCGTATTTTTAATTTTAAGATTTTTTTACAAGGGGTACCCCTTAAAATGTTGCTGATTCTCAGATTCCCCATTTCTGCCACTTCCGGTGGGCATATCTCTGCCAATTCGTATCCGATCTTGAAAAGGCGTCCTATTTCGTAATCAGGAATCTAAATACATTCTTTCCTCATTCAAAACGTTGCTTAAATATCGATTTTTAATTTTAAGATTTTTTTACAAGGGGTACCCCTTAAAATGTTGCTGATTCTCAGATTCCCCATTTCTGCCACTTCCGGTGGGCATATCTCTGCCAATTCGTATCCGATCTTGAAAAGGCATCCCATTTCGTAATCAGGAATCTAAATACATTCTTTCCTCATTCAAAACGTTGCTTAAATATCGATTTTTAATTTTAAGATTTTTTTACAAGGGTACCCCTTAAAATGTTGCTGATTCTCAGATTCCCCATTTCTGCCACTTCCGGTGGGCATATCTCTGCCAATTCGTATCCGATCTTGAAAAGGCGTCCCATTCCGTAATCAGGAATCTAAATACATTCTTTCCTCATTCAAAACGTTGCTTAAATATCGATTTTTAATTTTAAGATTTTTTTACAAGGGGTACCCCTTAAAATGTTGCTGATTCTCAGATTCCCCATTTCGGCCACTTCCGGTGGGCATATCTCTGCTTTTAAGTTTTAAAGGGTCAATTCGTATCCGATCTTGAAAAGGCGTCCCATTCCGTAATCAGGAATCTAAATACATTCTTTCCTCATTCAAAACGTTGCTTAAATATCGATTTTTAATTTTAAGATTTTTTTTACAAGGGGTACCCCTTAAAATGTTGCTGATTCTCAGATTCCCCATTTCGGCCACTTCCGGTGGGCATCTCTCTGCCAATTCGTATCCGATCTTGAAAAGGCGTCCCATTTCGTAATCAGGAATCTAAATACATTCTTTCCTCATTCAAAACGTTGCTTAAATATCGATTTTTAATTTTAAGATTTTTTTACAAGGGGTACCCCTTAAAATGTTGCTGATTCTCAGATTCCCCATTTCTGCCACTTCCGGTGGGCATATCTCTGCCAATTCGTATCCGATCTTGAAAAGACGTCCCATTCCGTAATCAGGAATCTAAATACATTCTTTCCTCATTCAAAACGTTGCTTAAATATCGATTTTTAATTTTAAGATTTTTTACAAGGGGTACCCCTTAAAATGTTGCTGATTCTCAGATTCCCCATTTCGGCCACTTCCGGTGGGCATATCTCTGCCAATTCGTATCCGATCTTGAAAAGGCGTCCCATTTCGTAATCAGGATCTAATTAATCTAAATACATTCTTTCCTCATTCAAAACGTTGCTTAAATATCGATTTTTAATTTTCAGATTTTTTTTTACAAGGGGTACCCCTTAAAATGTTGCTGATTCTCAGATTCCCCATTTCTGCCACTTCCGGTAGGCATATCTCTGCCAATTCGTATCCGATCCTGAAAAGGCGTCCCATTCCGTAATCAGGAATCTAAATACATTCTTTCCTCATTCAAAACGTTGCTTAAATATCGATTTTTAATTTTTAGATTTTTTTACAAGGGGTACCCCTTAAAATGTTGCTGATTCTCAGATTCCCCATTTCTGCCACTTCCGGTGGGCATATCTCTGCCAATTCGTATCCGATCTTGAAAAAGACGTCCCATTCCGTAATCAGGAATCTAAATACATTCTTTCCTGATTCAAAACGTTGCTTAAATATCGATTTTTAATTTTAAGATTTTTTTACAAGGGGTACCCCTTAAAATGTTGCTGATTCTCAGATTCCCCATTTCGGCCACTTCCGGTGGGCATATCTCTGCCAATTCGTATCCGATCTTGAAAAGGCGTCCCATTTCGTAATCAGGAATCTAAATACATTCTTTCCTCATTCAAAACGTTGCTTAAATATCGATTTTTAATTTTAAGATTTTTTTACAAGGGGTACCCCTTAAAATGTTGCTGATTCTCAGATTCCCCATTTCTGCCACTTCCGGTGGGCATATCTCTGCCAATTCGTATCCGATCTTGAAAAGGCGTCCCATTCCGTAATCAGGAATCTAAATACATTCTTTCCTCATTCAAAACGTTGCTTAAATATCGATTTTTAATTTTGAAGATTTTTTTTACAAGGGGTACCCCTTAAAATGTTGCTGATTCTCAGATTTCCCATTTCTGCCACTTCCGGTGGGCATATCTCTGCCAATTCGTATCCGATCTTGAAAAGGCGTCCCATGTCCGTAATCAGGAATCTAAATACATTCTTTCCTCATTCAAAACTAGTCTGTCTTAAATATCGATTTTTAATTTTGCAGATTTTTTTACAAGGGGTACCCCTTAAAATGTTGCTGATTCTCAGATTCCCCATTTCGGCCACTTCCGGTGGGCATATCTCTGCCAATTCGTATCCGATCTTGAAAAGGCGTCCCATTTCGTAATCAGGAATCTAAATACATTCTTTCCTCATTCAAAACGTTGCTTAAATATCGATTTTTAATTTTAAGATTTTTTTACAAGGGGTACCCCTATAACTGCAATGTTGCTGATTCCATCCAGATTCCCCATTTCTGCCACTTCTAGTAGACTTATTCATCTGCCAAATTTCGTAAGATCGCCGATCTAAAAGGAAAGAGAGGAAGAAGGTAGGAGGAGGGAGGGGAAGAGACGAGAAAGGAGGGAGGGAGTGAAAAGGGTCCATTTCTTATTTAGCAGATCTTCATTCTTTCCTAATTCATAAGGATCTGCCGACATATCGATATTTCCATTAAGGAGGAAGAGGGAGAGGAGGGAGGGGAGGAGAGGAGGGAAGGGGAGAGGAGGGGAGGGGGGGGTCCGGTGGGCATATCTCTGCCAATTCGTATCCGGATCTTGAAAAGCGTGCCACATTCCGTAATCAGGAATCTAAATACATTCTTTCCTCATTCAAAACTTTGCTTAAATATCGATTTTTAATTTTAAGATTTTTTTACAAGGGGTACCCTTAAAATGTTGCTGATTCTCAGATTCCCCATTTCTGCCACTTCCGGTGGGCATATCTCTGCCAATTCGTATCCGATCTTGAAAAGGCGTCCCATTCCGTAATCAGGAATCTAAATACATTCTTTCCTCATTCAAAACGTTGCTTAAATATCGATTTTTAATTTTAAGATTTTTTTACAAGGGGTACCCCTTAAAATATTGCTGATTCTCAGATTCCCCATTTCGGCCACTTCCGGTGGGCATATCTCTGCCAATTCGTATCCGATCTTGAAAAGGCGTCCCATTCCGTAATCAGGAATCTAAATACATTCTTTCCTCATTCAAAACGTTGCTTAAATATCGATTTTTAATTTTAAGATTTTTTTACAAGGGGTACCCCTTAAAATGTTGCTGATTCTCAGATTCCCCATTTCGGCCACTTCCGGTGGGCATATCTCTGCCAATTCGTATCCGATCTTGAAAAGGCGTCCCATTTCGTAATCAGGAATCTAAATACATTCTTTCCTCATTCAAAACGTTGCTTAAATATCGATTTTTAATTTTAAGATTTTTTTACAAGGGGTACCCCTTGTAATATTGCTGATTCTCAGATTTCCCATTTCTGCCACTTCCGGTGGGCATATCTCTGCCAATTCGTATCCGATCTTGAAAAGGCGTCCCATTCCGTAATCAGGAATCTAAATACATTCTTTCCTCATTCAAAACGTTGCTTAAATATCGATTTTTAATTTTACGATTTTTTTACAAGGGTACCCCTTAAAATGTTGCTGATTCTCAGATTCCCCATTTCGGCCACTTCCGGTGGGCATATCTCTGCCAATTCGTATCCGATCTTGAAAAGGCGTCCCATTCCGTAATCAGGAATCTAAATACATTCTTTCCTCATTCAAAACGTTGCTTAAATATCGATTTTTAATTTTAAGATTTTTTTTACAAGGGGTACCCCTTGTAATATTGCTGATTCTCAGATTCCCCCATTTCTGCCACTTCCGGTGGACATATCTCTGCCAATTCGTATCCGATCTTGAAAAGGCGTCCCATTCCTCAATCAGGAATCTAAATACATTCTTTCCTCATTCAAAACGTTGCTTAAATATCGATTTTTAATTTTAAGATTTTTTTACAAGGGGTACCCCTTAGAATATTGCTGATTCTCAGATTCCCCATTTCTCCCACTTCCGGTGGGCATATCTCTGCCAATTCGTATCCGATCTTGAAAAGGCGTCCCATTCCGTAATCAGGAATCTAAATACATTCTTTCCTCATTCAAAACGTTGCTTAAATATCGATTTTTAATTATTCGTTTTTTTTACAAGGGTACCCCTTAAAATGTTGCTGATTCTCAGATTCCCCATTTCTGCCACTTCCGGTGGGCATATCTCTGCCAATTCGTATCCGATCTTAAAAAGGCGTCCCATTCCGTAATCAGGAATCTAAATACATTCTTTCCTCATTCAAAACATTGCTTAAATATCGATTTTTAATTTTAAGATTTTTTTACAAGGGGTACCCCTTGTAATATTGCTGATTCTCAGATTCCCCATTTCGGCCACTTCCGGTGGGCATATCTCTGCCAATTCGTATCCGATCTTGAAAAAGCGTCCCATTCCGTAATCAGGAATCTAAATACATTCTTTCCTCATTCAAAACGTTGCTTAAATATCGATTTTTAATTTTAAGATTTTTTTACAAGGGGTACCCCTTGTAATATTGCTGATTCTCAGATTCCCCATTTCGGCCACTTCCGGTGGGCATATCTCTGCCAATTCGTATCCGATCTTGAAAAGGCGTCCCATTCCGTAATCAGGAATCTAAATACATTCTTTCCTCATTCAAAACGTTGCTCCAATATCGATTTTTAATTTTAAGATTTTTTTACAAGGGGTACCCCTAAAAATGTTGCTGATTCTCAGATTCCCCATTTCTGCCACTTCCGGTGGGCATATCTCTGCCAATTCGTATCCGATCTTGAAAAGGCGTCCCATTCCGTAATCAGGAATCTAAATACATTCTTTTCCTCATTCAAAACGTTGCTTAAATATCGATTTTTAATTTTACGATTTTTTTACAAGAGGTACCCCTTAAAATGTTGCTGATTCTCAGATTCCCCATTTCGGCCACTTCCGGTGGGCATATCTCTGCCAATTCGTATCCGATCTTTGAAAAGGCGTCCCATTCCGTAATCAGGAATCTAAATACATTCTTTCCTCATTCAAAACGTTGCTTAAATATCGATTTTTAATTTTAAGATTTTTTTACAAGGGGTACCCCTTAAAATGTTGCTGATTCTCAGATTCCCTATTTCGGCCACTTCCGGTGGGCATATCTCTGCCAATTCGTATCCGATCTTGAAAAGGCGTCCCATTCCGTAATCAGGAATCTAAATACATTCTTTCCTCATTCAAAACTTTGCTTAAATATCGATTTTTAATTTTTCGATTTTTTTTCGATGGGTACCCCTTAAAATGTTGCTGATTCTCAGATTCCCCATTTCTGCCACTTCCGGTGGGCATATCTCTGCCAATTCGTATCCGATCTTGAAAAGGCGTCCCATTCCGTAATCAGGAATCTAAATACATTCTTTCCTCATTCAAAACGTTGCTTAAATATCGATTTTTAATTTTAAGATTTTTTTACATGGGGTACCCCTTAAAATGTTGCTGATTCTCAGATTCCCCATTTCGGCCACTTCCAGTGGACATCTCTCTGCCAATTCGTATCCGATCTTGAAAAGGCGTCCCATTCCGTAATCAGGAATCTAAATACATTCTTTCCTCATTCAAAACGTTGCTTAAATATCGATTTTTAATTTTAAGATTTTTTTTACAAGGGTACCCCTTAAAATGTTGCTGATTCTCAGATTCCCCATTTCGGCCACTTCCGGTGGGCATATCTCTGCCAATTCGTATCCGATCTTGAAAAGGCGTCCCATTCCGTAATCAGGAATCTAAATACATTCTTTCCTCATTCAAAACGTTGCTTAAATATCGATTTTTTAATTTTAAGATTTTTTTACAAGGGGTACCCCTTAAAATGTTGCTGATTCTCAGATTCCCCATTTCTGCCACTTCCGGTGGGCATATCTCTGCCAATTCGTGTCCGATCTTGAAAAGACGTCCCATTTCGTAATCAGGAATCTAAATACATTCTTTCCTCATTCAAAACGTTGCTTAAATATCGATTTTTAATTTTAAGATTTTTTTTTACAAGGGGTACCCCTTAGAAATGTTGCTGATTCTCAGGTTCCCCATTTCTGCCACTTCCTGTGGGCATATCTCTGCAATTCGTATCGATTGAAAAGGCGTCCCATTTCGTAATCAGGAATCTAAATACATTCTTTCCTCATTCAAAACGTTGCTTAAATATCGATTTTTTTAAATTTAAGATTTTTTTACAAGGGGTACCCCTTAAAATATTGCTGATTCTCAGATTCCCCATTTCGGCCACTTCCGGTGGGCATATCTCTGCCAATTCGTATCCAATCTTGAAAAGGCGTCCCATTCCGTAATCAGGAATCTAAATACATTCTTTCCTCATTAAAAACGTTGCTTAAATATCGATTGTTAATTTTAAGATTTTTTTACAAGGGGTACCCCTTAAAATGTTGCTGATTCTCCAGATTCCCCATTTCTGCCACTTCCGGTGGGCATATCTCTGCCAATTCGTATCCGATCTTGAAAAGGCGTCCCATTGCGTAATCAGGAATCTAAATACATTCTTTCCTCATTCAAAACGTTGCTTAAATATCGATTTTTAATTTTAAGATTTTTTTACAAGGGGTACCCCTTAAAAATGTTGCTGATTCTCAGATTCCCCATTTCGGCCACTTCCGGTGGGCATATCTCTGCCAATTCGTATCCGATCTTGAAAAAGGCGTCCCATTCCGTAATCAGGAATCTAAATACATTCTTTCCTCATTCAAAACGTTGCTTAAATATCGATTTTTAATTTTAAGATTTTTTTACAAGGGGGTACCCCTTAAAATGTTGCTGATTCTCAGATTCCCCATTTCGCCACTTCCGGTGGGCATATCTCTGCCAATTCGTATCCGATCTTGAAAAGGTGTCCCATTCCGTAATCAGGAATCTAAATACATTCTTTCCTCATTCAAAACGTTGCTTAAATATCGATTTTTAATTTTAAGATTTTTTTACAAGGGGTACCCCTTGAAATGTTGCTGATTCTCAGATTCCCCATTTCGGCCACTTCCGGTGGGCATATCTCTGCCAATTCGTATCCGATCTTGAAAAGGCGTCCCATTCCGTAATCAGGAATCTAAATACATTCTTTCCTCATTCAAAACGTTGCTTAAATATCGATTTTTAATTTTAAGATTTTTTTACAAGGGGTACCCCTTGAAATAGTTGCTGATTCTCAGATTCCCCATTTCGGCCACTTCCGGTGGGCATATCTCTGCCAATTCGTGTCCGATCTTGAAAAGGCGTCCATTCCGTAATCAGGAATCTAAATACATTCTTTCCTCATTCAAAACGTTGCTTAAATATCGATTTTTAATTTTAAGATTTTTTTACAAGGGGTACCCCTTAAAATGTTGCTGATTCTCAGATTTCCCATTTCTGCCACTTCCGGTGGGCATATCTCTGCCAATTCGTATCCGATCTTGAAAAGACGTCCCATTCCGTAATCAGGAATCTAAATACATTCTTTCCTCATTCAAAACGTTGCTTAAATATCGATTTTTAATTTTAAGATTTTTTTACAAGGGGTACCCCTTAAAATGTTGCTGATTCTCAGATTCCCCATTTCGGCCACTTCCGGTGGGCATATCTCTGCCAATTCGTATCCGATCTTGAAAAGGCGTCCCATTCCGTAATCAGGAATCTAAATACATTCTTTCCTCATTCAAAACGTTGCTTAAATATCGATTTTTAATTTAAAGATTTTTTTACAAGGGGTACCCCTTAAAATGTTGCTGATTCTCAGATTCCCCATTTCGGCCACTTCCGGTGGGCATATCTCTGCCAATTCGTATCCGATCTTGAAAAGGCGTCCCATTCCGTAATCAGGAATCTAAATACATTCTTTCCTCATTCAAAACGTTGCTTAAATATCGATTTTTAATTTTAAGATTTTTTTACAAGGGGTACCCCTTAAAATGTTGCTGATTCTCAGATTCCCCATTTCTGCCACTTCCGGTGGGCATATCTCTGCCAATTCGTATCCGATCTTGAAAAGGCGTCCCATTCCGTAATCAGGAATCTAAATACATTCTTTCCTCATTCAAAACGTTGCTTAAATATCGATTTTTAATTTTAAGATTTTTTTACAAGGGGTACCCCTTAAAATGTTGCTGATTCTCAGATTCCCCATTTCGGCCACTTCCGGTGGGCATATCTCTGCCAATTCGTATCCGATCTTGAAAAGGCGTCCCATTCCGTAATCAGGAATCTAAATACATTCTTTCCTCATTCAAAACGTTGCTTAAATATCGATTTTTAATTTTAAGATTTTTTTACAAGGGGTACCCCTTAAAATGTTGCTGATTCTCAGATTCCCCATTTCTGCCACTTCCGGTGGGCATATCTCTGCCAATTCGTATCCGATCTTGAAAAGGCGTCCCATTCCGTAATCAGGAATCTAAATACATTCTTTCCTCATTCAAAACGTTGCTTAAATATCGATTTTTAATTTTAAGATTTTTTTACAAGGGGTACCCCTTGTAATGTTGCTGATTCTCAGATTCCCCATTTCTGCCACTTCCGGTGGGCATATCTCTGCCAATTCGTATCCGATCTTGAAAAGGCGTCCCATTCCGTAATCAGGAATCTAAATACATTCTTTCCTCATTCAAAACGTTGCTTAAATATCGATTTTTAATTTTAAGATTTTTTTACAAGGGGTACCCCTTAAAATGTTGCTGATTCTCAGATTCCCCATTTCTGCCACTTCCGGTGGGCATATCTCTGCCAATTCGTATCCGATCTTGAAAAGGCGTCCCATTCCGTAATCAGGAATCTAAATACATTCTTTCCTCATTCAAAACGTTGCTTAAATATCGATTTTTAATTTTAAGATTTTTTTACAAGGGGTACCCCTTAAAATGTTGCTGATTCTCAGATTCCCCATTTCGGCCACTTCCGGTGGGCATATCTCTGCCAATTCGTATCCGATCTTGAAAAGGCGTCCCATTCCGTAATCAGGAATCTAAATACATTCTTTCCTCATTCAAAACGTTGCTTAAATATCGATTTTTAATTTTAAGATTTTTTTACAAGGGGTACCCCTTAAAATGTTGCTGATTCTCAGATTCCCCATTTCGGCCACTTCCGGTGGGCATATCTCTGCCAATTCGTATCCGATCTTGAAAAGGCGTCCCATTCCGTAATCAGGAATCTAAATACATTCTTTCCTCATTCAAAACGTTGCTTAAATATCGATTTTTAATTTTAAGATTTTTTTACAAGGGGTACCCCTTAAAATGTTGCTGATTCTCAGATTCCCCATTTCGGCCACTTCCGGTGGGCATATCTCTGCCAATTCGTATCCGATCTTGAAAAGGCGTCCCATTCCGTAATCAGGAATCTAAATACATTCTTTCCTCATTCAAAACGTTGCTTAAATATCGATTTTTAATTTTAAGATTTTTTTACAAGGGGTACCCCTTAAAATGTTGCTGATTCTCAGATTCCCCATTTCGGCCACTTCCGGTGGGCATATCTCTGCCAATTCGTATCCGATCTTGAAAAGGCGTCCCATTCCGTAATCAGGAATCTAAATACATTCTTTCCTCATTCAAAACGTTGCTTAAATATCGATTTTTAATTTTAAGATTTTTTTACAAGGGGTACCCCTTAAAATGTTGCTGATTCTCAGATTCCCCATTTCGGCCACTTCCGGTGGGCATATCTCTGCCAATTCGTATCCGATCTTGAAAAGGCGTCCCATTCCGTAATCAGGAATCTAAATACATTCTTTCCTCATTCAAAACGTTGCTTAAATATCGATTTTTAATTTTAAGATTTTTTTACAAGGGGTACCCCTTAAAATGTTGCTGATTCTCAGATTCCCCATTTCGGCCACTTCCGGTGGGCATATCTCTGCCAATTCGTATCCGATCTTGAAAAGGCGTCCCATTCCGTAATCAGGAATCTAAATACATTCTTTCCTCATTCAAAACGTTGCTTAAATATCGATTTTTAATTTTAAGATTTTTTTTACAAGGGGTACCCCTTAAAATGTTGCTGATTCTCAGATTCCCCATTTCTGCCACTTCCGGTGGGCATATCTCTGCCAATTCGTATCCGATCTTGAAAAGGCGTCCCATTCCGTAATCAGGAATCTAAATACATTCTTTCCTCATTCAAAACGTTGCTTAAATATCGATTTTTAATTTTAAGATTTTTTTACAAGGGGTACCCCTTAAAATGTTGCTGATTCTCAGATTTCCCATTTCTGCCACTTCCGGTGGGCATATCTCTGCCAATTCGTATCCGATCTTGAAAAGGCGTCCCATTCCGTAATCAGGAATCTAAATACATTCTTTCCTCATTCAAAACGTTGCTTAAATATCGATTTTTAATTTTAAGATTTTTTTACAAGGGGTACCCCTTAAAATGTTGCTGATTCTCAGATTCCCCATTTCTGCCACTTCCGGTGGGCATATCTCTGCCAATTCGTATCCGATCTTGAAAAGGCGTCCCATTCCGTAATCAGGAATCTAAATACATTCTTTCCTCATTCAAAACGTTGCTTAAATATCGATTTTTAATTTTAAGATTTTTTTACAAGGGGTACCCCTTAAAATGTTGCTGATTCTCAGATTCCCCATTTCTGCCACTTCCGGTGGGCATATCTCTGCCAATTCGTATCCGATCTTGAAAAGGCGTCCCATTCCGTAATCAGGAATCTAAATACATTCTTTCCTCATTCAAAACGTTGCTTAAATATCGATTTTTAATTTTAAGATTTTTTTACAAGGGGTACCCCTTAAAATGTTGCTGATTCTCAGATTCCCCATTTCGGCCACTTCCGGTGGGCATATCTCTGCCAATTCGTATCCGATCTTGAAAAGGCGTCCCATTCCGTAATCAGGAATCTAAATACATTCTTTCCTCATTCAAAACGTTGCTTAAATATCGATTTTTAATTTTAAGATTTTTTTACAAGGGGTACCCCTTAAAATGTTGCTGATTCTCAGATTCCCCATTTCGGCCACTTCCGGTGGGCATATCTCTGCCAATTCGTATCCGATCTTGAAAAGGCGTCCCATTCCGTAATCAGGAATCTAAATACATTCTTTCCTCATTCAAAACGTTGCTTAAATATCGATTTTTAATTTTAAGATTTTTTTACAAGGGGTACCCCTTAAAATGTTGCTGATTCTCAGATTCCCCATTTCGGCCACTTCCGGTGGGCATATCTCTGCCAATTCGTATCCGATCTTGAAAAGGCGTCCCATTCCGTAATCAGGAATCTAAATACATTCTTTCCTCATTCAAAACGTTGCTTAAATATCGATTTTTAATTTTAAGATTTTTTTACAAGGGGTACCCCTTAAAATGTTGCTGATTCTCAGATTCCCCATTTCGGCCACTTCCGGTGGGCATATCTCTGCCAATTCGTATCCGATCTTGAAAAGGCGTCCCATTCCGTAATCAGGAATCTAAATACATTCTTTCCTCATTCAAAACGTTGCTTAAATATCGATTTTTAATTTTAAGATTTTTTTACAAGGGGTACCCCTTAAAATGTTGCTGATTCTCAGATTCCCCATTTCTGCCACTTCCGGTGGGCATATCTCTGCCAATTCGTATCCGATCTTGAAAAGGCGTCCCATTCCGTAATCAGGAATCTAAATACATTCTTTCCTCATTCAAAACGTTGCTTAAATATCGATTTTTAATTTTAAGATTTTTTTACAAGGGGTACCCCTTAAAATGTTGCTGATTCTCAGATTCCCCATTTCGGCCACTTCCGGTGGGCATATCTCTGCCAATTCGTATCCGATCTTGAAAAGGCGTCCCATTCCGTAATCAGGAATCTAAATACATTCTTTCCTCATTCAAAACGTTGCTTAAATATCGATTTTTAATTTTAAGATTTTTTTACAAGGGGTACCCCTTAAAATGTTGCTGATTCTCAGATTCCCCATTTCGGCCACTTCCGGTGGGCATATCTCTGCCAATTCGTATCCGATCTTGAAAAGGCGTCCCATTCCGTAATCAGGAATCTAAATACATTCTTTCCTCATTCAAAACGTTGCTTAAATATCGATTTTTAATTTTAAGATTTTTTTACAAGGGGTACCCCTTAAAATGTTGCTGATTCTCAGATTCCCCATTTCGGCCACTTCCGGTGGGCATATCTCTGCCAATTCGTATCCGATCTTGAAAAGGCGTCCCATTCCGTAATCAGGAATCTAAATACATTCTTTCCTCATTCAAAACGTTGCTTAAATATCGATTTTTAATTTTAAGATTTTTTTACAAGGGGTACCCCTTAAAATGTTGCTGATTCTCAGATTTCCCATTTCTGCCACTTCCGGTGGGCATATCTCTGCCAATTCGTATCCGATCTTGAAAAGACGTCCCATTCCGTAATCAGGAATCTAAATACATTCTTTCCTCATTCAAAACGTTGCTTAAATATCGATTTTTAATTTTAAGATTTTTTTTACAAGGGGTACCCCTTGTAATATTGCTGATTCTCAGATTTCCCATTTCTGCCACTTCCGGTGGGCATATCTCTGCCAATTCGTATCCGATCTTGAAAAGGCGTCCCATTCCGTAATCAGGAATCTAAATACATTCTTTCCTCATTCAAAACGTTGCTTAAATATCGATTTTTAATTTTAAGATTTTTTTACAAGGGGTACCCCTTAAAATGTTGCTGATTCTCAGATTCCCCATTTCGGCCACTTCCGGTGGGCATATCTCTGCCAATTCGTATCCGATCTTGAAAAGGCGTCCCATTCCGTAATCAGGAATCTAAATACATTCTTTCCTCATTCAAAACGTTGCTTAAATATCGATTTTTAATTTTAAGATTTTTTTACAAGGGGTACCCCTTGTAATATTGCTGATTCTCAGATTCCCCATTTCGGCCACTTCCGGTGGGCATATCTCTGCCAATTCGTATCCGATCTTGAAAAGGCGTCCCATTCCGTAATCAGGAATCTAAATACATTCTTTCCTCATTCAAAACGTTGCTTAAATATCGATTTTTAATTTTAAGATTTTTTTACAAGGGGTACCCCTTAAAATGTTGCTGATTCTCAGATTCCCCATTTCGGCCACTTCCGGTGGGCATATCTCTGCCAATTCGTATCCGATCTTGAAAAGGCGTCCCATTCCGTAATCAGGAATCTAAATACATTCTTTCCTCATTCAAAACGTTGCTTAAATATCGATTTTTAATTTTAAGATTTTTTTACAAGGGGTACCCCTTATAATGTTGCTGATTCTCAGATTTCCCATTTCTGCCACTTCCGGTGGGCATATCTCTGCCAATTCGTATCCGATCTTGAAAAGACGTCCCATTCCGTAATCAGGAATCTAAATACATTCTTTCCTCATTCAAAACGTTGCTTAAATATCGATTTTTAATTTTAAGATTTTTTTACAAGGGGTACCCCTTAAAATGTTGCTGATTCTCAGATTCCCCATTTCGGCCACTTCCGGTGGGCATATCTCTGCCAATTCGTATCCGATCTTGAAAAGGCGTCCCATTCCGTAATCAGGAATCTAAATACATTCTTTCCTCATTCAAAACGTTGCTTAAATATCGATTTTTAATTTTAAGATTTTTTTTACAAGGGGTACCCCTTAAAATGTTGCTGATTCTCAGATTCCCCATTTCGGCCACTTCCGGTGGGCATATCTCTGCCAATTCGTATCCGATCTTGAAAAGGCGTCCCATTCCGTAATCAGGAATCTAAATACATTCTTTCCTCATTCAAAACGTTGCTTAAATATCGATTTTTAATTTTAAGATTTTTTTACAAGGGGTACCCCTTAAAATGTTGCTGATTCTCAGATTCCCCATTTCTGCCACTTCCGGTGGGCATATCTCTGCCAATTCGTATCCGATCTTGAAAAGGCGTCCCATTCCGTAATCAGGAATCTAAATACATTCTTTCCTCATTCAAAACGTTGCTTAAATATCGATTTTTAATTTTAAGATTTTTTTACAAGGGGTACCCCTTAAAATGTTGCTGATTCTCAGATTCCCCATTTCGGCCACTTCCGGTGGGCATATCTCTGCCAATTCGTATCCGATCTTGAAAAGGCGTCCCATTCCGTAATCAGGAATCTAAATACATTCTTTCCTCATTCAAAACGTTGCTTAAATATCGATTTTTAATTTTAAGATTTTTTTACAAGGGGTACCCCTTGTAATATTGCTGATTCTCAGATTTCCCATTTCTGCCACTTCCGGTGGGCATATCTCTGCCAATTCGTATCCGATCTTGAAAAGGCGTCCCATTCCGTAATCAGGAATCTAAATACATTCTTTCCTCATTCAAAACGTTGCTTAAATATCGATTTTTAATTTTAAGATTTTTTTACAAGGGGTACCCCTTAAAATGTTGCTGATTCTCAGATTCCCCATTTCTGCCACTTCCGGTGGGCATATCTCTGCCAATTCGTATCCGATCTTGAAAAGGCGTCCCATTCCGTAATCAGGAATCTAAATACATTCTTTCCTCATTCAAAACGTTGCTTAAATATCGATTTTTAATTTTAAGATTTTTTTACAAGGGGTACCCCTTGTAATGTTGCTGATTCTCAGATTCCCCATTTCTGCCACTTCCGGTGGGCATATCTCTGCCAATTCGTATCCGATCTTGAAAAGGCGTCCCATTCCGTAATCAGGAATCTAAATACATTCTTTCCTCATTCAAAACGTTGCTTAAATATCGATTTTTAATTTTAAGATTTTTTTACAAGGGGTACCCCTTAAAATGTTGCTGATTCTCAGATTCCCCATTTCGGCCACTTCCGGTGGGCATATCTCTGCCAATTCGTATCCGATCTTGAAAAGGCGTCCCATTCCGTAATCAGGAATCTAAATACATTCTTTCCTCATTCAAAACGTTGCTTAAATATCGATTTTTAATTTTAAGATTTTTTTACAAGGGGTACCCCTTGTAATATTGCTGATTCTCAGATTCCCCATTTCGGCCACTTCCGGTGGGCATATCTCTGCCAATTCGTATCCGATCTTGAAAAGGCGTCCCATTCCGTAATCAGGAATCTAAATACATTCTTTCCTCATTCAAAACGTTGCTTAAATATCGATTTTTAATTTTAAGATTTTTTTACAAGGGGTACCCCTTAAAATGTTGCTGATTCTCAGATTCCCCATTTCTGCCACTTCCGGTGGGCATATCTCTGCCAATTCGTATCCGATCTTGAAAAGGCGTCCCATTCCGTAATCAGGAATCTAAATACATTCTTTCCTCATTCAAAACGTTGCTTAAATATCGATTTTTAATTTTAAGATTTTTTTACAAGGGGTACCCCTTAAAATGTTGCTGATTCTCAGATTTCCCATTTCTGCCACTTCCGGTGGGCATATCTCTGCCAATTCGTATCCGATCTTGAAAAGGCGTCCCATTCCGTAATCAGGAATCTAAATACATTCTTTCCTCATTCAAAACGTTGCTTAAATATCGATTTTTAATTTTAAGATTTTTTTACAAGGGGTACCCCTTAAAATGTTGCTGATTCTCAGATTCCCCATTTCGGCCAGGAATCTAAATACATTCTTTCCTCATTCAAAACGTTGCTTAAATATCGATTTTTAATTTAAAGATTTTTTTACAAGGGGTACCCCTTAAAATGTTGCTGATTCTCAGATTCCCCATTTCGGCCACTTCCGGTGGGCATATCTCTGCCAATTCGTATCCGATCTTGAAAAGGCGTCCCATTCCGTAATCAGGAATCTAAATACATTCTTTCCTCATTCAAAACGTTGCTTAAATATCAGATTTTTAATTTTAAGATTTTTTTACAAGGGGTACCCCTTAAAATGTTGCTGATTCTCAGATTCCCCATTTCTGCCACTTCCGGTGGGCATATCTCTGCCAATTCGTATCCGATCTTGAAAAGGCGTCCCATTCCGTAATCAGGAATCTAAATACATTCTTTCCTCATTCAAAACGTTGCTTAAATATCGATTTTTAATTTTAAGATTTTTTTACAAGGGGTACCCCTTAAAATGTTGCTGATTCTCAGATTCCCCATTTCGGCCACTTCCGGTGGGCATATCTCTGCCAATTCGTATCCGATCTTGAAAAGGCGTCCCATTCCGTAATCAGGAATCTAAATACATTCTTTCCTCATTCAAAACGTTGCTTAAATATCGATTTTTAATTTTAAGATTTTTTTACAAGGGGTACCCCTTAAAATGTTGCTGATTCTCAGATTCCCCATTTCTGCCACTTCCGGTGGGCATATCTCTGCCAATTCGTATCCGATCTTGAAAAGGCGTCCCATTCCGTAATCAGGAATCTAAATACATTCTTTCCTCATTCAAAACGTTGCTTAAATATCGATTTTTAATTTTAAGATTTTTTTACAAGGGGTACCCCTTAAAATGTTGCTGATTCTCAGATTCCCCATTTCTGCCACTTCCGGTGGGCATATCTCTGCCAATTCGTATCCGATCTTGAAAAGGCGTCCCATTCCGTAATCAGGAATCTAAATACATTCTTTCCTCATTCAAAACGTTGCTTAAATATCGATTTTTAATTTTAAGATTTTTTTACAAGGGGTACCCCTTAAAATGTTGCTGATTCTCAGATTCCCCATTTCTGCCACTTCCGGTGGGCATATCTCTGCCAATTCGTATCCGATCTTGAAAAGGCGTCCCATTCCGTAATCAGGAATCTAAATACATTCTTTCCTCATTCAAAACGTTGCTTAAATATCGATTTTTAATTTTAAGATTTTTTTACAAGGGGTACCCCTTAAAATGTTGCTGATTCTCAGATTCCCCATTTCGGCCACTTCCGGTGGGCATATCTCTGCCAATTCGTATCCGATCTTGAAAAGGCGTCCCATTCCGTAATCAGGAATCTAAATACATTCTTTCCTCATTCAAAACGTTGCTTAAATATCGATTTTTAATTTTAAGATTTTTTTACAAGGGGTACCCCTTAAAATGTTGCTGATTCTCAGATTCCCCATTTCGGCCACTTCCGGTGGGCATATCTCTGCCAATTCGTATCCGATCTTGAAAAGGCGTCCCATTCCGTAATCAGGAATCTAAATACATTCTTTCCTCATTCAAAACGTTGCTTAAATATCGATTTTTAATTTTAAGATTTTTTTACAAGGGGTACCCCTTAAAATGTTGCTGATTCTCAGATTCCCCATTTCTGCCACTTCCGGTGGGCATATCTCTGCCAATTCGTATCCGATCTTGAAAAGGCGTCCCATTCCGTAATCAGGAATCTAAATACATTCTTTCCTCATTCAAAACGTTGCTTAAATATCGATTTTTAATTTTAAGATTTTTTTTACAAGGGTACCCCTTAAAATGTTGCTGATTCTCAGATTCCCCATTTCTGCCACTTCCGGTGGGCATATCTCTGCCAATTCGTATCCGATCTTGAAAAGGCGTCCCATTCCGTAATCAGGAATCTAAATACATTCTTTCCTCATTCAAAACGTTGCTTAAATATCGATTTTTAATTTTAAGATTTTTTTACAAGGGGTACCCCTTAAAATGTTGCTGATTCTCAGATTCCCCATTTCGGCCACTTCCGGTGGGCATATCTCTGCCAATTCGTATCCGATCTTGAAAAGGCGTCCCATTCCGTAATCAGGAATCTAAATACATTCTTTCCTCATTCAAAACGTTGCTTAAATATCGATTTTTAATTTTAAGATTTTTTTACAAGGGGTACCCCTTAAAATGTTGCTGATTCTCAGATTCCCCATTTCGGCCACTTCCGGTGGGCATATCTCTGCCAATTCGTATCCGATCTTGAAAAGGCGTCCCATTCCGTAATCAGGAATCTAAATACATTCTTTCCTCATTCAAAACGTTGCTTAAATATCGATTTTTAATTTTAAGATTTTTTTACAAGGGGTACCCCTTAAAATGTTGCTGATTCTCAGATTCCCCATTTCTGCCACTTCCGGTGGGCATATCTCTGCCAATTCGTATCCGATCTTGAAAAGGCGTCCCATTCCGTAATCAGGAATCTAAATACATTCTTTCCTCATTCAAAACGTTGCTTAAATATCGATTTTTAATTTTAAGATTTTTTTACAAGGGGTACCCCTTAAAATGTTGCTGATTCTCAGATTCCCCATTTCGGCCACTTCCGGTGGGCATATCTCTGCCAATTCGTATCCGATCTTGAAAAGGCGTCCCATTCCGTAATCAGGAATCTAAATACATTCTTTCCTCATTCAAAACGTTGCTTAAATATCGATTTTTAATTTTAAGATTTTTTTACAAGGGGTACCCCTTAAAATGTTGCTGATTCTCAGATTCCCCATTTCTGCCACTTCCGGTGGGCATATCTCTGCCAATTCGTATCCGATCTTGAAAAGGCGTCCCATTCCGTAATCAGGAATCTAAATACATTCTTTCCTCATTCAAAACGTTGCTTAAATATCGATTTTTAATTTTAAGATTTTTTTACAAGGGGTACCCCTTAAAATGTTGCTGATTCTCAGATTCCCCATTTCTGCCACTTCCGGTGGGCATATCTCTGCCAATTCGTATCCGATCTTGAAAAGGCGTCCCATTCCGTAATCAGGAATCTAAATACATTCTTTCCTCATTCAAAACGTTGCTTAAATATCGATTTTTAATTTTAAGATTTTTTTACAAGGGGTACCCCTTAAAATGTTGCTGATTCTCAGATTCCCCATTTCGGCCACTTCCGGTGGGCATATCTCTGCCAATTCGTATCCGATCTTGAAAAGGCGTCCCATTCCGTAATCAGGAATCTAAATACATTCTTTCCTCATTCAAAACGTTGCTTAAATATCGATTTTTAATTTTAAGATTTTTTTACAAGGGGTACCCCTTAAAATGTTGCTGATTCTCAGATTCCCCATTTCTGCCACTTCCGGTGGGCATATCTCTGCCAATTCGTATCCGATCTTGAAAAGGCGTCCCATTCCGTAATCAGGAATCTAAATACATTCTTTCCTCATTCAAAACGTTGCTTAAATATCGATTTTTAATTTTAAGATTTTTTTACAAGGGGTACCCCTTAAAATGTTGCTGATTCTCAGATTCCCCATTTCGGCCACTTCCGGTGGGCATATCTCTGCCAATTCGTATCCGATCTTGAAAAGGCGTCCCATTCCGTAATCAGGAATCTAAATACATTCTTTCCTCATTCAAAACGTTGCTTAAATATCGATTTTTAATTTTAAGATTTTTTTACAAGGGGTACCCCTTAAAATGTTGCTGATTCTCAGATTCCCCATTTCGGCCACTTCCGGTGGGCATATCTCTGCCAATTCGTATCCGATCTTGAAAAGGCGTCCCATTCCGTAATCAGGAATCTAAATACATTCTTTCCTCATTCAAAACGTTGCTTAAATATCGATTTTTAATTTTAAGATTTTTTTACAAGGGGTACCCCTTAAAATGTTGCTGATTCTCAGATTCCCCATTTCGGCCACTTCCGGTGGGCATATCTCTGCCAATTCGTATCCGATCTTGAAAAGGCGTCCCATTCCGTAATCAGGAATCTAAATACATTCTTTCCTCATTCAAAACGTTGCTTAAATATCGATTTTTAATTTTAAGATTTTTTTACAAGGGGTACCCCTTAAAATGTTGCTGATTCTCAGATTCCCCATTTCTGCCACTTCCGGTGGGCATATCTCTGCCAATTCGTATCCGATCTTGAAAAGGCGTCCCATTCCGTAATCAGGAATCTAAATACATTCTTTCCTCATTCAAAACGTTGCTTAAATATCGATTTTTAATTTTAAGATTTTTTTACAAGGGGTACCCCTTAAAATGTTGCTGATTCTCAGATTCCCCATTTCGGCCACTTCCGGTGGGCATATCTCTGCCAATTCGTATCCGATCTTGAAAAGGCGTCCCATTCCGTAATCAGGAATCTAAATACATTCTTTCCTCATTCAAAACGTTGCTTAAATATCGATTTTTAATTTTAAGATTTTTTTACAAGGGGTACCCCTTAAAATGTTGCTGATTCTCAGATTCCCCATTTCTGCCACTTCCGGTGGGCATATCTCTGCCAATTCGTATCCGATCTTGAAAAGGCGTCCCATTCCGTAATCAGGAATCTAAATACATTCTTTCCTCATTCAAAACGTTGCTTAAATATCGATTTTTAATTTTTAGATTTTTTTACAAGGGGTACCCCTTAAAATGTTGCTGATTCTCAGATTCCCCATTTCTGCCACTTCCGGTGGGCATATCTCTGCCAATTCGTATCCGATCTTGAAAAGGCGTCCCATTCCGTAATCAGGAATCTAAATACATTCTTTCCTCATTCAAAACGTTGCTTAAATATCGATTTTTAATTTTAAGATTTTTTTACAAGGGGTACCCCTTAAAATGTTGCTGATTCTCAGATTCCCCATTTCGGCCACTTCCGGTGGGCATATCTCTGCCAATTCGTATCCGATCTTGAAAAGGCGTCCCATTCCGTAATCAGGAATCTAAATACATTCTTTCCTCATTCAAAACGTTGCTTAAATATCGATTTTTAATTTTAAGATTTTTTTACAAGGGGTACCCCTTAAAATGTTGCTGATTCTCAGATTCCCCATTTCGGCCACTTCCGGTGGGCATATCTCTGCCAATTCGTATCCGATCTTGAAAAGGCGTCCCATTCCGTAATCAGGAATCTAAATACATTCTTTCCTCATTCAAAACGTTGCTTAAATATCGATTTTTAATTTTAAGATTTTTTTACAAGGGGTACCCCTTAAAATGTTGCTGATTCTCAGATTCCCCATTTCGGCCACTTCCGGTGGGCATATCTCTGCCAATTCGTATCCGATCTTGAAAAGGCGTCCCATTCCGTAATCAGGAATCTAAATACATTCTTTCCTCATTCAAAACGTTGCTTAAATATCGATTTTTAATTTTTAGATTTTTTTACAAGGGGTACCCCTTAAAATGTTGCTGATTCTCAGATTCCCCATTTCTGCCACTTCCGGTGGGCATATCTCTGCCAATTCGTATCCGATCTTGAAAAGGCGTCCCATTCCGTAATCAGGAATCTAAATACATTCTTTCCTCATTCAAAACGTTGCTTAAATATCGATTTTTAATTTTAAGATTTTTTTACAAGGGGTACCCCTTAAAATGTTGCTGATTCTCAGATTCCCCATTTCTGCCACTTCCGGTGGGCATATCTCTGCCAATTCGTATCCGATCTTGAAAAGGCGTCCCATTCCGTAATCAGGAATCTAAATACATTCTTTCCTCATTCAAAACGTTGCTTAAATATCGATTTTTAATTTTTAGATTTTTTTACAAGGGGTACCCCTTAAAATGTTGCTGATTCTCAGATTCCCCATTTCGGCCACTTCCGGTGGGCATATCTCTGCCAATTCGTATCCGATCTTGAAAAGGCGTCCCATTCCGTAATCAGGAATCTAAATACATTCTTTCCTCATTCAAAACGTTGCTTAAATATCGATTTTTAATTTTAAGATTTTTTTACAAGGGGTACCCCTTAAAATGTTGCTGATTCTCAGATTCCCCATTTCTGCCACTTCCGGTGGGCATATCTCTGCCAATTCGTATCCGATCTTGAAAAGGCGTCCCATTCCGTAATCAGGAATCTAAATACATTCTTTCCTCATTCAAAACGTTGCTTAAATATCGATTTTTAATTATTAAGATTTTTTTACAAGGGGTACCCCTTAAAATGTTGCTGATTCTCAGATTCCCCATTTCTGCCACTTCCGGTGGGCATATCTCTGCCAATTCGTATCCGATCTTGAAAAGGCGTCCCATTTCGTAATCAGGAATCTAAATACATTCTTTCCTCATTCAAAACGTTGCTTAAATATCGATTTTTAATTTTAAGATTTTTTTTACAAGGGGTACCCCTTAAAATGTTGCTGATTCTCAGATTCCCCATTTCGGCCACTTCCGGTGGGCATATCTCTGCCAATTCGTATCCGATCTTGAAAAGGCGTCCCATTCCGTAATCAGGAATCTAAATACATTCTTTCCTCATTCAAAACGTTGCTTAAATATCGATTTTTAATTTTTAGATTTTTTTACAAGGGGTACCCCTTAAAATGTTGCTGATTCTCAGATTCCCCATTTCTGCCACTTCCGGTGGGCATATCTCTGCCAATTCGTATCCGATCTTGAAAAGGCGTCCCATTCCGTAATCAGGAATCTAAATACATTCTTTCCTCATTCAAAACGTTGCTTAAATATCGATTTTTAATTTTTAGATTTTTTTACAAGGGGTACCCCTTAAAATGTTGCTGATTCTCAGATTCCCCATTTCTGCCACTTCCGGTGGGCATATCTCTGCCAATTCGTATCCGATCTTGAAAAGGCGTCCCATTCCGTAATCAGGAATCTAAATACATTCTTTCCTCATTCAAAACGTTGCTTAAATATCGATTTTTAATTATTCAGATTTTTTTTACAAATGGTACCCCTTAAAATGTTGCTGATTCTCAGATTCCCCATTTCGGCCACTTCCGGTGGGCATATCTCTGCCAATTCGTATCCGATCTTGAAAAGGCGTCCCATTCCGTAATCAGGAATCTAAATACATTCTTTCCTCATTCAAAACGTTGCTTAAATATCGATTTTTAATTATTCAGATTTTTTTACAAGGGGTACCCCTTAAAATGTTGCTGATTCTCAGATTCCCCATTTCGGCCACTTCCGGTGGGCATATCTCTGCCAATTCGTATCCGATCTTGAAAAGGCGTCCCATTTCGTAATCAGGAATCTAAATACATTCTTTCCTCATTCAAAACGTTGCTTAAATATCGATTTTTAATTTTAAGATTTTTTTACAAGGGGTACCCCTTAAAATATTGCTGATTCTCAGATTCCCCATTTCGGCCACTTCCGGTGGGCATATCTCTGCCAATTCGTATCCGATCTTGAAAAGGCGTCCCATTCCGTAATCAGGAATCTAAATACATTCTTTCCTCATTCAAAACGTTGCTTAAATATCGATTTTTAATTTTAAGATTTTTTTACAAGGGGTACCCCTTAAAATGTTGCTGATTCTCAGATTCCCCATTTCTGCCACTTCCGGTGGGCATATCTCTGCCAATTCGTATCCGATCTTGAAAAGGCGTCCCATTCCGTAATCAGGAATCTAAATACATTCTTTCCTCATTCAAAACGTTGCTTAAATATCGATTTTTAATTTTAAGATTTTTTTACAAGGGGTACCCCTTAAAATGTTGCTGATTCTCAGATTCCCCATTTCTGCCACTTCCGGTGGGCATATCTCTGCCAATTCGTATCCGATCTTGAAAAGGCGTCCCATTCCGTAATCAGGAATCTAAATACATTCTTTCCTCATTCAAAACGTTGCTTAAATATCGATTTTTAATTATTCAGATTTTTTTACAAGGGGTACCCCTTAAAATGTTGCTGATTCTCAGATTCCCCATTTCGGCCACTTCCGGTGGGCATATCTCTGCCAATTCGTATCCGATCTTGAAAAGGCGTCCCATTCCGTAATCAGGAATCTAAATACATTCTTTCCTCATTCAAAACGTTGCTTAAATATCGATTTTTAATTTTTCGATTTTTTTACAAGGGGTACCCCTTAAAATGTTGCTGATTCTCAGATTCCCCATTTCGGCCACTTCCGGTGGGCATATCTCTGCCAATTCGTATCCGATCTTGAAAAGGCGTCCCATTCCGTAATCAGGAATCTAAATACATTCTTTCCTCATTCAAAACGTTGCTTAAATATCGATTTTTAATTTTAAGATTTTTTTACAAGGGGTACCCCTTAAAATGTTGCTGATTCTCAGATTCCCCATTTCGGCCACTTCCGGTGGGCATATCTCTGCCAATTCGTATCCGATCTTGAAAAGGCGTCCCATTTCGTAATCAGGAATCTAAATACATTCTTTCCTCATTCAAAACGTTGCTTAAATATCGATTTTTAATTTTAAGATTTTTTTACAAGGGGTACCCCTTAAAATGTTGCTGATTCTCAGATTCCCCATTTCTGCCACTTCCGGTGGGCATATCTCTGCCAATTCGTATCCGATCTTGAAAAGGCGTCCCATTCCGTAATCAGGAATCTAAATACATTCTTTCCTCATTCAAAACGTTGCTTAAATATCGATTTTTAATTTTAAGATTTTTTTACAAGGGGTACCCCTTAAAATGTTGCTGATTCTCAGATTCCCCATTTCTGCCACTTCCGGTGGGCATATCTCTGCCAATTCGTATCCGATCTTGAAAAGGCGTCCCATTCCGTAATCAGGAATCTAAATACATTCTTTCCTCATTCAAAACGTTGCTTAAATATCGATTTTTAATTTTTAGATTTTTTTACAAGGGGTACCCCTTAAAATGTTGCTGATTCTCAGATTCCCCATTTCGGCCACTTCCGGTGGGCATATCTCTGCCAATTCGTATCCGATCTTGAAAAGGCGTCCCATTTCGTAATCAGGAATCTAAATACATTCTTTCCTCATTCAAAACGTTGCTTAAATATCGATTTTTAATTTTAAGATTTTTTTACAAGGGGTACCCCTTAAAATGTTGCTGATTCTCAGATTCCCCATTTCGGCCACTTCCGGTGGGCATATCTCTGCCAATTCGTATCCGATCTTGAAAAGGCGTCCCATTCCGTAATCAGGAATCTAAATACATTCTTTCCTCATTCAAAACGTTGCTTAAATATCGATTTTTAATTTTAAGATTTTTTTTACAAGGGTACCCCTTAAAATGTTGCTGATTCTCAGATTCCCCATTTCTGCCACTTCCGGTGGGCATATCTCTGCCAATTCGTATCCGATCTTGAAAAGGCGTCCCATTTCGTAATCAGGAATCTAAATACATTCTTTCCTCATTCAAAACGTTGCTTAAATATCGATTTTTAATTTTAAGATTTTTTTACAAGGGGTACCCCTTAAAATGTTGCTGATTCTCAGATTCCCCATTTCGGCCACTTCCGGTGGGCATATCTCTGCCAATTCGTATCCGATCTTGAAAAGGCGTCCCATTCCGTAATCAGGAATCTAAATACATTCTTTCCTCATTCAAAACTTTGCTTAAATATCGATTTTTAATTTTTCGATTTTTTTACAAGGGGTACCCCTTAAAATGTTGCTGATTCTCAGATTCCCCATTTCGGCCACTTCCGGTGGGCATATCTCTGCCAATTCGTATCCGATCTTGAAAAGGCGTCCCATTTCGTAATCAGGAATCTAAATACATTCTTTCCTCATTCAAAACGTTGCTTAAATATCGATTTTTAATTTTAAGATTTTTTTACAAGGGGTACCCCTTAAAATGTTGCTGATTCTCAGATTCCCCATTTCGGCCACTTCCGGTGGGCATATCTCTGCCAATTCGTATCCGATCTTGAAAAGGCGTCCCATTCCGTAATCAGGAATCTAAATACATTCTTTCCTCATTCAAAACTTTGCTTAAATATCGATTTTTAATTTTTAGATTTTTTTACAAGGGGTACCCCTTAAAATGTTGCTGATTCTCAGATTCCCCATTTCTGCCACTTCCGGTGGGCATATCTCTGCCAATTCGTATCCGATCTTGAAAAGGCGTCCCATTCCGTAATCAGGAATCTAAATACATTCTTTCCTCATTCAAAACGTTGCTTAAATATCGATTTTTAATTTTAAGATTTTTTTACAAGGGGTACCCCTTAAAATGTTGCTGATTCTCAGATTCCCCATTTCTGCCACTTCCGGTGGGCATATCTCTGCCAATTCGTATCCGATCTTGAAAAGGCGTCCCATTCCGTAATCAGGAATCTAAATACATTCTTTCCTCATTCAAAACGTTGCTTAAATATCGATTTTTAATTTTAAGATTTTTTTACAAGGGGTACCCCTTAAAATGTTGCTGATTCTCAGATTCCCCATTTCGGCCACTTCCGGTGGGCATATCTCTGCCAATTCGTATCCGATCTTGAAAAGGCGTCCCATTCCGTAATCAGGAATCTAAATACATTCTTTCCTCATTCAAAACGTTGCTTAAATATCGATTTTTAATTTTAAGATTTTTTTACAAGGGGTACCCCTTAAAATGTTGCTGATTCTCAGATTCCCCATTTGTGCCACTTCCGGTGGGCATATCTCTGCCAATTCGTATCCGATCTTGAAAAGGCGTCCCATTCCGTAATCAGGAATCTAAATACATTCTTTCCTCATTCAAAACGTTGCTTAAATATCGATTTTTAATTTTAAGATTTTTTTACAAGGGGTACCCCTTAAAATGTTGCTGATTCTCAGATTCCCCATTTCTGCCACTTCCGGTGGGCATATCTCTGCCAATTCGTATCCGATCTTGAAAAGGCGTCCCATTCCGTAATCAGGAATCTAAATACATTCTTTCCTCATTCAAAACGTTGCTTAAATATCGATTTTTAATTTTAAGATTTTTTTACAAGGGGTACCCCTTAAAATGTTGCTGATTCTCAGATTCCCCATTTCGGCCACTTCCGGTGGGCATATCTCTGCCAATTCGTATCCGATCTTGAAAAGGCGTCCCATTCCGTAATCAGGAATCTAAATACATTCTTTCCTCATTCAAAACTTTGCTTAAATATCGATTTTTAATTATTCAGATTTTTTTACAAGGGGTACCCCTTAAAATGTTGCTGATTCTCAGATTCCCCATTTCGGCCACTTCCGGTGGGCATATCTCTGCCAATTCGTATCCGATCTTGAAAAGGCGTCCCATTTCGTAATCAGGAATCTAAATACATTCTTTCCTCATTCAAAACGTTGCTTAAATATCGATTTTTAATTATTCGATTTTTTTACAAGGGGTACCCCTTAAAATGTTGCTGATTCTCAGATTCCCCATTTCGGCCACTTCCGGTGGGCATATCTCTGCCAATTCGTATCCGATCTTGAAAAGGCGTCCCATTTCGTAATCAGGAATCTAAATACATTCTTTCCTCATTCAAAACGTTGCTTAAATATCGATTTTTAATTTTAAGATTTTTTTACAAGGGGTACCCCTTAAAATGTTGCTGATTCTCAGATTCCCCATTTCGGCCACTTCCGGTGGGCATATCTCTGCCAATTCGTATCCGATCTTGAAAAGGCGTCCCATTTCGTAATCAGGAATCTAAATACATTCTTTCCTCATTCAAAACGTTGCTTAAATATCGATTTTTAATTTTAAGATTTTTTTACAAGGGGTACCCCTTAAAATGTTGCTGATTCTCAGATTCCCCATTTCTGCCACTTCCGGTGGGCATATCTCTGCCAATTCGTATCCGATCTTGAAAAGGCGTCCCATTCCGTAATCAGGAATCTAAATACATTCTTTCCTCATTCAAAACGTTGCTTAAATATCGATTTTTAATTTTAAGATTTTTTTACAAGGGGTACCCCTTGTAATATTGCTGATTCTCAGATTCCCCATTTCTGCCACTTCCGGTGGGCATATCTCTGCCAATTCGTATCCGATCTTGAAAAGGCGTCCCATTTCGTAATCAGGAATCTAAATACATTCTTTCCTCATTCAAAACGTTGCTTAAATATCGATTTTTAATTTTAAGATTTTTTTACAAGGGGTACCCCTTAAAATGTTGCTGATTCTCAGATTCCCCATTTCGGCCACTTCCGGTGGGCATATCTCTGCCAATTCGTATCCGATCTTGAAAAGGCGTCCCATTCCGTAATCAGGAATCTAAATACATTCTTTCCTCATTCAAAACTTTGCTTAAATATCGATTTTTAATTTTAAGATTTTTTTACAAGGGGTACCCCTTGTAATATTGCTGATTCTCAGATTCCCCATTTCTGCCACTTCCGGTGGGCATATCTCTGCCAATTCGTATCCGATCTTGAAAAGGCGTCCCATTCCGTAATCAGGAATCTAAATACATTCTTTCCTCATTCAAAACGTTGCTTAAATATCGATTTTTAATTTTAAGATTTTTTTACAAGGGGTACCCCTTAAAATGTTGCTGATTCTCAGATTCCCCATTTCTGCCACTTCCGGTGGGCATATCTCTGCCAATTCGTATCCGATCTTGAAAAGGCGTCCCATTCCGTAATCAGGAATCTAAATACATTCTTTCCTCATTCAAAACTTTGCTTAAATATCGATTTTTAATTTTAAGATTTTTTTACAAGGGGTACCCCTTGTAATATTGCTGATTCTCAGATTCCCCATTTCTGCCACTTCCGGTGGGCATATCTCTGCCAATTCGTATCCGATCTTGAAAAGGCGTCCCATTTCGTAATCAGGAATCTAAATACATTCTTTCCTCATTCAAAACGTTGCTTAAATATCGATTTTTAATTTTAAGATTTTTTTACAAGGGGTACCCCTTAAAATGTTGCTGATTCTCAGATTCCCCATTTCGGCCACTTCCGGTGGGCATATCTCTGCCAATTCGTATCCGATCTTGAAAAGGCGTCCCATTCCGTAATCAGGAATCTAAATACATTCTTTCCTCATTCAAAACTTTGCTTAAATATCGATTTTTAATTATTCAGATTTTTTTACAAGGGGTACCCCTTAAAATGTTGCTGATTCTCAGATTCCCCATTTCGGCCACTTCCGGTGGGCATATCTCTGCCAATTCGTATCCGATCTTGAAAAGACGTCCCATTCCGTTATCAGGAATCTAAATACATTCTTTCCTCATTCAAAACGTTGCTTAAATATCGATTTTTAATTTTAAGATTTTTTTACAAGGGGTACCCCTTGAAATATTGCTGATTCTCAGATTCCCCATTTCGGCCACTTCCGGTGGGCATATCTCTGCCAATTCGTATCCGATCTTGAAAAGGCGTCCCATTCCGTAATCAGGAATCTAAATACATTCTTTCCTCATTCAAAACGTTGCTTAAATATCGATTTTTAATTTTTAGATTTTTTTACAAGGGGTACCCCTTAAAATGTTGCTGATTCTCAGATTCCCCATTTCTGCCACTTCCGGTGGGCATATCTCTGCCAATTCGTATCCGATCTTGAAAAGGCGTCCCATTCCGTAATCAGGAATCTAAATACATTCTTTCCTCATTCAAAACGTTGCTTAAATATCGATTTTTAATTTTAAGATTTTTTTACAAGGGGTACCCCTTAAAATGTTGCTGATTCTCAGATTCCCCATTTCTGCCACTTCCGGTGGGCATATCTCTGCCAATTCGTATCCGATCTTGAAAAGGCGTCCCATTCCGTAATCAGGAATCTAAATACATTCTTTCCTCATTCAAAACGTTGCTTAAATATCGATTTTTAATTTTAAGATTTTTTTACAAGGGGTACCCCTTAAAATGTTGCTGATTCTCAGATTCCCCATTTCGGCCACTTCCGGTGGGCATATCTCTGCCAATTCGTATCCGATCTTGAAAAGGCGTCCCATTCCGTAATCAGGAATCTAAATACATTCTTTCCTCATTCAAAACGTTGCTTAAATATCGATTTTTAATTTTCAGATTTTTTTACAAGGGGTACCCCTTAAAATGTTGCTGATTCTCAGATTCCCCATTTCGGCCACTTCCGGTGGGCATATCTCTGCCAATTCGTATCCGATCTTGAAAAGGCGTCCCATTCCGTAATCAGGAATCTAAATAAATTCTTTCCTCATTCAAAACGCATATTGCATATTCTTTGAAGGGGATCCCCAGAAACTTTTACAAAATACCATATAATACACCGAACGAAATGTTTGTTCATTTAAATACTTTATTATAAAACTATGTGAAATTCAAATGGTTTCTTGGCTGTATTTTTTACAGAGAAATTATTGATATACATATGAAGATTAAAAGTTATTCGTAAAATTCAAGAACTTTGTCAAATATCCATACTTTTGATTTTTATGCTTAATTACAATAAATAAGAATAACGACAATTAGAAATAAATCTTTCACGTTATATGCACTTGTGTAAGTAGGTAATATATAAGTATATATTAATATGCACTTATGTTAGTGTTTTCTTTCATGTGTATGGGTATTTGTAAATAATTTTAGGTACATTGGATACGTCGTTAGGTATTCTATGTGGGCTGGGGTGTGTAGGATAGACATAGTACATAGAAACATCAGAATTAGAAGCTCCGAGTGATCGGGCATGAAAAAGAGACAAGGTCAGCATTGCTCGGAAGATTAATATACAATTATTTTGTTTATCTCTCAATATATCTATGTAGGCAATATACAATTTCTAAATTTTAACAACGTTCATAGAACTTTTTTTTTTTCGTTTTTGATTTTTGTTATATAATTCTCAACACTCAATAGATCCTTGTAGTTTGAAATTTGACTTTGACTTGGCTTAAAACGTTAGAGAGCTTGGCTTTTTAAACATATATATATGTATGTAAATTGTCGGATTATTAAACATTTAGAATATCGTATATAAAACGTTAAAATCTGAGTCAAAAAGCAATGCAAAGACACTCAAAAATTTCGTACTTATATAGAAGCGATTAACACTAATCTGAAACGATTTGCATTTGACTGTGTTCTCAACATGAATATATATATAAGATTCTTTATATAAGGTATATGCATATGTGAACATACGAATTACGTCAGTAGTTAGTATCTATGTATTACTAGTACAACAACAACAATCAATGTTGCAATAGCAACAAGAACAAGAACAACAACATCTCCATTTCCATTCCCGATATCTTCGTGCCGAAATTGGATGCAATTAGACGCAGCTGAACTTGATGCCATCGTCGCTGGAGTAACAGTTCTGGCAATGCAGCTTGTGGTTCCGCACCCGGACATCGGTTCCATTCAGGCCATCGCCCAGCTGGACATGGCAGACGCAGCACTTGAAGCAGTTGATGTGATAAAACAGCAGCAGCGACTCAATAATCATGGCAGCGCCTCGACCTATTTAAAATATAAAATTTGAGTTAGTAATCAAAACCCAATCGCAGGGAAAGAATCCACCTTCAATACCTTAAGGCAAATATTTTGGCTTAGTTATAGTAATCAAGTCTTTGTTAGTTATAAATATAGAGTTTAATATTCAGTGTGTAGGCATTGTTAAGTCACACCCAAACAATATATTTGAGCGCTTTGTGCACTTGCCGACAATTGTCGTGGGTGCAGCCCAGATCTGGCCCAGACATGTAATCGCAAAGAAAATAACAATAGATAGGTGAGATATTTTCACAAATTAGGGTAGGGATTAGGATAGTTAGTTCCATGACCACTAATTTGAACTCAATCGTGAGACTAGTGAGTTGGAGTGTGTGTGATTCTTATGATGCTCGCTTTGAAAACAGGCCTAGAAATGGTATCAATCTTGGATGATGTGAGTGGGGAATCGGGGGGCGAGGAGTTAAAAGAAGAACCACAACACTCACAACCAACGTAGTAGCAAAGTTTACCTAGTTCGTCTCCGCAATGGGAGCACTTCTTCTTGCCACTAACGCTGAGCACCTTCTCCTGGCTGCCGTTTCCGTTTCCGCTTCCATTGCTGCTGATGTTGCCGTTGCTGGTTTTGCTTTTCTGCTGCTGTGGCTGTTGCTGCTGAAGTTGCTGGTAGATATTGCTGTTGCCATTGACCTGGCTGTAGTTGCCATTGCCATCGAAGCTGTACAAAAATGGAAAGGCTAAAACATCGAACTCGAAGGAGTTTTCATCAAAATTTCATACCGCTTGCGCTCCCCGATGCCTTTGCTCTGAACCCGCTCCGTCAGCGTCTGGATAATCGAATCCGGCAGCGGCTTGCCGTTGGATTTGGTGGCGGGCATGGATCGTCGGTTTAGCTGATCGATGCGCCGCTGCTCGGCCTCCTGGAGCAGCCAGTGATTGTTGTTGTACACTGTCCGGCCGTAGTCGGGCATGGACTTGCGCTTCTGCTGCTGGGCGGAAACCCAGGCTGGGTCGTTCGCCAGATTACTGTTGCTGTCGTAGCTCTTCCGCTGCTGCACCTGCACCCACCCATCCGTGTATTTTGGCTTTGGCGTGGCACTCAGGGCCAGCAGAGTGTTGCGCGACATGTTGCTCAAGTTCTGCGCCGACTGATGGTGATATGCTGCTGCGGCTTGTGCCTGCACTGGATACCCTTGGCCGGAGACACGCGGCGCCATTGGCGCACCGGCAATCTTTACCAGCGAGCCTCCATATGGAGCCGCCGGCTGCCGTTGCCGCGAACTCACTGCGTAGTCGGGCTCCATGCCATGGCCATTGTTAAGGTGCATCGCCCGGAGCGGCTTGGCCGGCGGAGTCGGAGGCAGCATCAGGCGGTTGGAGAACTCATTGAGGTCCGACATGGACTTGCGGTAGTCGGTGTCCATCTGGTGGTAGGCGTACAATGCCGCCTGCTGCTGCTGTGGCACATTAGCGTAGATCTGCTGGGGGTGCAGTGCTTGCTGGTGGATTTGTGGTGGCTGGAAGGCGCTAAGCATCCCATTACCGATCCCCAGGCCATGGTGCAGGTCCTGCAGGGACCTTCGGTTGTTGGACATTAGCATCTTTGCCCCATGTTGCAGCTCCCGTCGCGCCAAGTTCTCCCGGAGTAGGAGATTCTCCCTCTGTCTCTTCAGTTCCTCTTTCTGGATATTTTATAGAATTAAAAAATATTTTAAAAATATTACAAAATAATATGTAATATGTTGGTAACAAAGTTTCTTTGATAATCTTTCATAAATTATATTGAAAAGAAATCAATGGGTAGTCTTTCCTAAGATTAGTAAGACAATAAATGGCTTTTTGTACAATATTTGAACTCAATAAACCCATTACTGTGACCATATCGAATCGATAAAGTGTAGTTGTGATTTATTTCTTCAAATAAAATACTTATTTTTATTGCCTTCTTTTTTTGCCTAAGGCTTTTGACTTTTTTTATTGAAAGACTCTTTTTTTACTCACCGAAAAGTGCAATAGTTCTCGCTCCACCCGCAAGACCTCGCCCTGCTCCCGGATCTTCTCCTCGATGGACTGCATCTTGGCGTTAGCCGTGGCGGTGGCTTCGCTCAGCGACTGAGTGGCCGCCGCAGCCGCCGTCGCCGATTCCGTCCAGGACTCGGCCGAGTTGCCCTTAACCGTCTGCAGTAGAGGTGTCTGGGCCGCCAGAAGGTTCTCGTTTTGGTAGATCACCTCTCCCAATTGGGAGGTCGCCGGCGGCGGAGGCAGCGGTGGCGGTGTGGCATCCGACTGGGTGTCGTTCTCCTCAGAAGAGTTGGTGTAGTGCTCGCTGCTTTGGCGAGAATGATTCTCCGAAACACCCGAGTCCCGGCTCTCGCCTGGAGTAGTGTAATAGGAATAGTAAAATATAAGGATTAGGATTAGTAGAATTATTTTAAAACTTTTTTTTCCATTTAGTTATCTAAATGGGTGTTTTGAAAAGTGTCATCATTGTTGGTTCAATTACCCAACGGGGAAGCGCCCCAGCCCGGTCTCTGACAACTCATGGGCCACGCACACTAAACGGATTATTTATACTTAACCTCGCGGGGGCAGATGGGGGCCAACCTCTGGCCCAGTCGCCTCCACTGACCCTTCCTGTTATTCCCCATCTCTTTTCCTATTTTGTGATTTGTTCAGTGTGTTTGTGTCTTTCGTTTTCACGCCTATTGGTTTCCCGTATCGGTTTTCTTACAGAAACCCCACCCACAACCACCCACCCCACTTTCATATCGATTCATCACTCACCTGTGTCGGAACTGTCGCACAGTCCCGCCTTGATGTACAGCTGCTTCTCCAGACGACGCTCTTCCTGCAGGAGCTGGGCCATGTCTGGAGGTGGCGCCACCGTGAGCTCCAGATAGCTCTCCATGTCGTCGAGATCGCCGTCGGTTTCGATGCCCAGGAAGCTGGAGCGCTTGTTGCGCAGCTCCTTCTTGATCCGCTTGGTGGAGTTCATCCGCTTGATGGGCGGCGATGGCTGGGCGGGATCTACCAGAGCCCCGCTCTGTTGTTGGCGGCGGGTACCGTTCGAGATGGTCTCGTAGGTGTTGTCCGATGACCAGGTGTCGGTGTTGTGGCCCAGGCTGCTGCCCAGGCCGTCCAGTTCATCGTCGTGCCCCTCTTCATGCGGCACTGGCGGTGGGCTCTCGGTGGGCGGCGGTGGTGGCTTCTCCTTGGGCGGCTCCATGGGCAGTGGTGGAGCCGCCACTCCGGATACTTGGCTTATCTCCAGACCCGTGTAAAAGATCTCAATGTTCTCGTAGACTGGAACGGGTCTCACGTGCTTGGGGGCATCGTAGTACGGCTCTGTGGCCTTTGGAACTTGGTAATAGGGTTCTGAGTCCCCAGGTGTTGGTGCTGGTGGCGGATCCATGGCTGCTGCTGCTGCCTCGCTTTGATTGCTGATGTTGCTGCTCTTTTGGTTGCCGTTGTTGATGTTGCTGTTGTTGGATTGATTAGGGCTTTGATTATTCTCATTATTGTGGCTGTTGTTGCTGGTTTGCTTATTTGGAATGCTTCTCCTGTGACTCCTACGCGTCGCTGGGGTCTGTGTCGGTGTCTGTGTTGCTATCTGTTCATTATCTACTTCATGCATAGATATGGTCGAGCTGACATTCTCATAGATGGGCTCCCGTTCGCGATTCTCCTCCTCCTGGCGTTTTTGTTCGTCGGTTTTATTTGGTATTTCCCCGCCCTCGATGTGTGCTGTCTTCCCCACATTATTGTTGCATGTTTCGCCCTCCTTCAGTAGCTCCTCCTCCTCTTCCTTAACCTGCTCTTGTTCATGCTCCTCTTCCTGCTCCTGCTCCTGATCCTGCTCCTGTTTCTCCTTCGGCTGATCCATCTTACCCTCCAGTTGCTCCTGCTTCTGCTCCTTGTCCATTGGCTTGGTGGTGCCCTCGCGATCGATTGCTTCCAGCGCCAGTTCAAGAGCTTCGTTGATCTGTGGGGGCGTTATGAGGTGGGCGTGGCGTGGCGTGGCATGGCGAGCGAGCGAGAAAGCATCAAAAGCGTGCATAACAGAGAGAGAGAGAGAGAAGAATGCGCACGGATCGCATGAATTTCAGTTAGTTTACACAGAGGCTAGCTTGCAAATTAAAAAAAAGTGTCAACTAAAGATAACCAAATTAAATTAAATAAGGGGAATCAATTAAAAAGTAAATTTAAAAGGGGGTGAAGAAAGCCTCTATTGGAATTCGGAACATGCCTATCGATTTCAGAGGATTTTGCAAAACAAACACAAACACTTTGCTCAGCTGTAATGACCCACCAGATAACCAATTACGGCTATCTGGGACACTTTGGGATTGAAATCGTCACTCGAAAGTGTGCAAATAGTGAGATAAGAGCTAATCCCTAAATGGGAGGTATTTGGGAGGATTACAAACACATTTTTTATATAAACTACAATCTATACCTTTTCAAAGGTCTTGGTGGGTTGGTTTTATTTTAAAAGATTTTCCGTAGTATTACAATCTAACTTCCTTTGTGTCTACTATATACTATAAACTTTTGCTGAAATTAGGACTGTCCAATAAGTAAACCTTGTCTAGGGATCCCCACTTCAATAAATAAGATCATAGCCATTTGATTATTTTCAAGATTTGAAGAAGGGGTTCCTTAGAAATGTTTATTAGCTTAATGGGGGGGAAGCACTTGAGTAAATAGTCCGAGTATTGAGCTATAAGTACTGGCCGCTCTTACCACTGCTTTACGATCGAAAAGGTCTAAAGAACTGGAGCGCTGCAATCGATTTGGGTGATATCTATGGGACATACTACAGATATCCGTGGCCGCACTCGCGAATTATTTGCGCGACTATGTGACTATTATTATTACTATTGCAGAGTGCAATAAAGATAGCCTTTGGCAGGCATAGAGGAATATGTATAGGTGTATCACCCGACCGAACCAAAACCGTTGAGGGCTTAGAGACGACTAAACATTGGCGTTGCAACGGCGAATCGATCCGGGCGATTCGTTTAGATAAAGAACCGGAGAAAAGGTATATGGGGCGGCAAAAATGCGGAGGCAGCACTCCAGGGTCTCTATAGCAATAGGCGAGGCGTTGGATAAGTACGTGGTTGGTGCGGCCCCCGAAAGTAGGCACCTCCGGGTGAACTGAAACCCCACTAGGCTGACTTTTGGCATTTCGCATATGTATGTAGGGGCTAAAATGGTGGGACAAAAAAACAAAAACGGAAAAACATGCAATGCAACTTAGAACGTAAACACAACTAGCCAACAAGGAAACAAACAAACAAAAAACAATACAAAAATGAAACGAACACAAGGGGCACAAACAGAAAGAGAAAGAGTTAGAGAGAACCGCTTACCTCGGAAATTGTATACTTGCAACAACTTTTGCTGGCAGTAAGCATGTAAACTATGTAACTGCATTAATAGATAAATCATATTTTACATTATTTAGCCAACAAACGAGTGCAAGGCATGTAAGAGAGTTTAAAAGTGAATCAATCGATCAGATAGCATGATACATAAAGCCATATTTAAGATATTCATAGACGTAGCCTTAACCTCTGGCACGGGGATTGGTGGTGGGGGAATCCAGGGCCTAGCCGGGAACTTGGATAGGGAAAAGCTGTGGGGATCCTTTGTTTTGTGGGCATTTAGAGACCTAAAATGCCAATAATTGATTTTTTTAAATCTATATTTTAAATATTTACAGCAATTCTACACAACTGGCGTAAAATTTCATGTACATCGCTACGAAAGCGACACCTAGCGTTACGGTCTGGCGAATATCGTAAAACCATGTGGAAGCCATGTAGAATGTAGTTTGTGCGATGACTTGGATTTAAAATAAAACGTTCTTCAGTATTTTATGAATATTACAATATATTATATCTCATTTGTATTTATAATATTTGTTCCTCATTTGTATTATTTGGTATGCTTTTGAGGTTTTAAACTTCCATTTTTTTTTTGTGTATTAGCGCGTATTAGTTTTCGATATTGTTTCATTTTTGTGTGTTGTGTTTAAAATATATAACCATAAAACATATGTTTGACATTTCGTTTACATTAAATCAAATTTTGTTTTTATACATAAAATCGGGGTTTAGTATAGATACAATATTAAAATAAAGAAAAACTGTAGCTTACGTAGCTTGAGCCCATAACAAAATGTTCGAATAGAATCGAATAAAATAATGATCCATAGAAAATAACAAAAACCAGTGTAAAATAAATAATTTGTGTGAAAATAAATTCGTTTGAAATTTTGATTCGTTGATTTTGATTCAAAAATTTTCAAGTTCAGTTGAATTCGTTGTTCTTTCTTCCGAATGTATCACTTGGATAGTCCTTCTAGGCGAATATCAGAGAGCTCTTAGTCATGGGTGGTTAAAGGATATTAATATATATTCGGTTAGCTTTAGAGCTGTAAAGGCTTTCCCTAATGCAGAGAGATCACATATCACTCCCTGATCTTGCAGATCTCAGTATTCCTACACAGATCCTATTTCTTTAACGAGGCGGCTCCAGCTGCCTCCAGTTTCATAATCTCGTCATCCAGCAGATCACTGATCTCCTGAGTTAGCGCCTGTTCCGTGGTATTCTCCTCGAGAATCTCATCGGTCGTTATAGTTTTCCGAATCTCAATGTTTACCGGCGCCGGGGTTTTGGGCAGCGGTGGAGGCGCCACACCCTCTTCCTCCTCGCTGGCCACGTAGAACTTGGAGTTATCCACCCTGACGAACTCATCGGCATTGACCACGTCCACGCCGCTGCGGGTGCTGGTCAGCACCACCTTCTTCTCGAGCGTTTCGTTCAGCGTGGGGTGGGGCTGCGGCTCCTCGTGGTGGCCAAAGTTCCGTCGCAAAAAGTCGAATATGTTTTTGGTCTTCTTCTCCTTCGCAGGGGGACCGGGTGGTGCCGGACTCTCCGCCTGGGGCTTGGGTGAGCTCGGGGGCGAGATCTCCTTGACTTTGATCTCCGTTTCCACCAGGTGAGTGCGGGCTATCAGCGGCTGCTCCGCCGGAGCTGGAGCAGCAGTCGGTGCATAGCCGGCTCGACTAATCGAATCCGTTCCAGAGGCCGAAATGCAACAGGGCTTGGGTATGGGAATCTTGGACTTGCGGCCCAGCTGGGGAGTCGAGGGCGCCTCCGGCAGGGAGGTCTTCATCATCTGGCTGCTGGCCAGGCGCTCCTCGGCTATTATTTTCTCACAGGTGTCCATCAGAGCCTTCGAGTGGGCTGCCCTGGCACTGCCGATGGGCGAACTGGGCCTGACCGACTGGATTACAGAGGTCTTGCCCCCAGCATCACATCGCTTCACCTCCGTCTCGCTGACATCCTGGAAGCCTGTGGCCGGCACTGGCACCTTCTTCACGTCGATGCTGTCGCAGATGGGCTCCTGGGCAGGAGCCAGACAATCGAGCAAGCTCGCGCACAGGGCAATGTCCTCCTTACTGGGCATCTCCTCCAACTCCGACTGCTCCTTTGGCAGCTCAATCTTCCCGTCGCACTTCTTCACCAGCTCCTCGCTCACATTTTGGAAACCAGTGCTGCGTAGCGGCGACTTGGTTGCATCGACCTTATCACAGGGCACCTCCTCAACCGCCATCTTCTCCAGCCGCACACGATCTTCTGCAGCTAGCTGGAGGTCCTTGGGCGCTTCTCGCTCTAGGAATTGCTGGCACAGGGCCACCTCCACCGAGGGCGACGTGGGTCTGGACGAGACCATCTTGAACAGACTAGACTCGTTCGGAGAGCAGGCCTTCAACGGCGCCAGCTCACAGGGTGACGATGAGTGCAGGTACAGAGCGTCATTGGGGGCCAGCGGATCTAGGGGTAGTCCGGTTGGGCGAGGATGATTGGCCTTAGCCACTGGTGGTGGGGAGTGGACAATAGCTTTCGTTTCCCCCATCACGGGGGCATAGTCCCCGGAACTGCGATCTACCACGTCCCTAAAGGACAGTTCCAGAGGGGCTCTCCTTACGGGTTTCGGAGAAGCTGGCGGCGTAATCTGGGGAATGCGACTCCGGGGTAGGGCTCTGGGTGACATAATGGGCGAGGTTATAGGAGTGGGCACCACTGCATCAGTCTTGGCGAAGCAGTTGGACAAGGCCTTCACTGTATTGGGTTTGGGCAGCTCATCGGGATTGACAATGGTCATGGGCGGAGCACACATCACTACCTCGGGTAGTGGGGCTGGTTCTTCTCTAGGTAGTTGCTCAATCTTCACTGATCTCTTAGGAGGCGCCGGTGGCGTCGGAGGCTTCTCCAACTGTCTCGAATTGAATATCTCCACACGGCCATTGATGCTAAACTGTTGGGCGGTCGGACTTGTGGGGGAGTTGGTAGAAATAATCTGAACCTTGGGGCTCGTGGCCAATCTAACTGCTTTGGGCGACATGGGCGGCTTGCCCAGGGGTCGTGGTATTTGGGTAGGCACAGGACTGGAAGCCACAGCAGGTGCCGGAGGCTCTGCAGGCTGGATTGGCTGTGGAGTCTGTGGAGTCTGTGCAGGTTTCACAGATGGTGGAGGCTGTACAGGTTGTACTGGCTGCTTGGTAAAGTCAAAGACCTGCGAGAACTGACCGGGAGAGGTTACAGCGGGTTCTGTCACCTCTTTCAGATCATCGTCATTCTGGAAGGTATCCTTGAACATTTTCAACAAATTTCGGTGATGGACCATTTCATTGGAGGGCTTTCTACGCAAGTTACAAGTATTCTGTGTGGGGGAACTGGGATTCGGCGGAGTGGGTGTGGATGTGGGTAGGGGAGTGGGAGTGGGACCAGACTTGGACACCGACACCGCTGAAGCAGCTACTACATCAACATCACTATGACTTAACTTAGCGGATTCGATAAAATTGTTAGTAGAACTTACACTAAATTCCATGTCCCGCAATGGAGGAGCAGCGGCCGGCTGGTTGGGCGCTTGAATTGATGATGTAGTCGGAGTTGCTGAAGAGGCAGATGGAGCTGATGCTGCCTGGACTGATGGATGTGCTGGTGAAGGTGGCAGCGGCGAGGGATTCAGGTCGGTGAGCTCGTCAAACTCGGCTTCAATCTGGTTAACCGCGTTGGCCGCCTCCTCCAGCTGGCGCTCCTCCAGGGCTAGGGCGGCAATCGCCGCATTCAGTTGCTGCTGCTGCTGCTGCAGCTCGTCGTTGGTGTCCTCCTGGATGCCGCTGTCGTCGTTGGTGGCCACCACTGGCGGCTCCTCCACAATTAGTGCCGGCGGAGCCACAACAGTGGGCTGGTGTTGCTGCTTCTGCTGCTCCTTTTGCTGCTGTCGCATGCGTTCCTCCTCGCCCCTCATGATCTCCAGCTGACGGGCATCGATCAGGGCCACCTTCGGCTTCTTGTGCTCCTCTTTGGTAACGGACTGCTGCAAGCTGTTGAGGCGCTGCTTGAGTGGCGGCACCGGCACATCCACACTCTTGCTGGAGTTGAAAGCATTCCGCTGCTGCTCCAAGCTCTGCATGCGATCGCGGATGCTGCTTATGTCGCCAGACAAGCGCTTCACCTCCGGCTTGGTGGCTCCGGAAGAGCTGCCATTGGATGTTCCATTTCCGTTGGTGAGGCGGTCGCGGAGCACTACCTTGGGAGCGGTGGGTGGAGCTCCGTTCGACGGAGCCGCCTTGGCCTGCTCGAAGATCTCCTTGCGCTTGGAAATGTCCACCTTGGGCACGTCCACCTTCTGCTTCTCCACGCCCTCCTGCGTGTCGCTGGGCGAAGTCACCTCGAAGCCACTGAGTCGATCCTCGATCTTGGATCCGCGTCGCGTGGGATAGGCGATGGGCTCTCCGTTGGCCTTCCCGTTGGCGTTGCCATTACCGTTGCTACCGGCCCTCTGCACCCGCTGCTTGTAGTCCTGGATGGCGCCCTCGTAGGTATACTCGCAAGGATCTGGCGAACTGGCCGGCGCTGTGCTCGACGAGGTGTCGTATCCCGGCGAGGAGATGTACTCCCTGCCAGCTTCCTTGGATGTGCTGGCCTGGCCAATGGGCGCTCCGTTGCCGTGGTTGCTGTTGCCACCATTCCGGTTGATATGGTTTTGCAGCTCGTCGATGTTCCGGGAGGCGGATGCGGCAGCTCCAGAACCAGCAGCTCCTATAGCCTTGTCCAGTTCGGCGGCATGGTCGCTCTGTAAAGGAAATTGAATTAGTGATTTATAAGGAAATTATGGAGAAAGTCATAAATGGGTTTGATGGAATGGCAATATTTTCTCTACAAAAATCATAAATAAATCAGAAAAAAATCTAATTTGGTAACTTGATGTTCTTGTCTATTTTGTGGAATAATATCGGAGACCTTTCGGGTTGGGTCTGCCATAAATTTTCCACTTTTCCAACTCGAGATTTTATGAGCAGGCGACAAGCGGGTCTAATTGCTCAATCCGCAGTTCAATCTTGCGCTCAATTTCAGTTTCAATCACAATCGGAATCCGAGTTTCTGTTGTCTCTCGGCTGCCGGTTGTTCGTTGTTTATTATTTATTATTTATGATTATGATTTTATTAGTGTTGCTGCTTCTCATGCGGCTGTGTGCGCGCATTTGATTAATAAACCATTTGTGTTTATTAGCCCGCGTCGCATCGCGTTGCTTGGCAGCCGACACTTTCCACACGAGCCTCCAATCCCAAGCTGAAAGCTTCGGCTTCGCCAGCACATTGTTTATAAATTAGATTTAATTACTAATTTGTTGTAATTGTTTATAAACGCCGTCACAAGCAAAATGACACTTAATTGTGGCAAATAAAAAACAGATGAAAAAGCTGCCAGCCAAGACAGAGCATAAAAGAGAAACAATACCAAATGGTCAGTCAGTCGACTAGAAATTGTGCTAATGATGCCATTGCCACTGCCATTCTGATAATGCTTTGCAATGCTCCCATTTTTAGGGAGCTTGACTCACCATAACGCTATTATTGTCGTAATCCTCGGATAGGCTGCTCTTGCCGCTGGCACTGCTGGTGCCGATGCCCAAATCGCTCAGATCGTTGGCCTCGTCCTCGTTGTAAACAGCCAGTGAGGCGAGCTTGACACGTCCACGGGATCCTCCCCTTTCGGCCCTGCAAGGATATATATTTTATCAAGTACAAGTTAGTCAAACGCTTGCAACACCTGGAGGAATCGGAAACCTGGTACTTACCTCTCCTCCATCATTTCGGTGAATGTTTTCGATTTTCGTCGCATTCGATCATGCTCCTCCAGCTCGAGTTTCTTCGTCTCCACCACACGATCGATGATGTGTTCGACACGTTTTCGCCTTGACGATTTCCAATTGTCAAGGTTCTGTTTTTGTGTTTGTTGGCGGTTTGGTTTATTATTATTGTTTGGTATTTGTCATCGGTTTGCATTGTTGGTCGCCGTTTTGTTTTGGGGGAGCAGAAAAGTCAGCGAAAGTTAGTATAGAAAATAATAATAATAATAATAAATAAATAAAGAAAAGGGCAGACGTGTAAGTGTATTATTCGGTTTCGCATTGTAGAAATGTGGAAGAGCAAAAGTTTCTTTTGATGGCAATTAAAAAGTTAACTGAGCTACGGAACTACGTGACAAAGGTGAAATGCTTCCGAGGCGCGTGAACTTTGCTTATTTTAACGACTACCGTCTCCGCTTTCGGAGATATCGTATAAAAAATATGTATATATAGAGAATGTTGGCTTACATGCATCAGTCGAGAGAGACTATATTGAATGGCTATCTTTCAGAGAAATGCGATACAAAATTCTTCATCTTTTCAGCTCTTATGGCAAATATTTGTTTTTAAACGATAATGATTGACTGAAACTAATCATATCGGGGCTCTTGAGCTTCCTCGTCTTCTCAGCCGTTATGATGCGAGCTTCCGGCTTCGATGAGCAATTCTGAATGCAAATTTCCCTTAGTTTTTGGGTGATTAAAAGGCTTTCGCGTTAGAAGTTTGTCTCGACAAAGCAAAAGAAAGCCATTTACCACACTCGAGGGCCATTAAAACGGCGCTTTGGACTTCCTTTCCCATGTTGGCCAATCGAGTCAGTCACCCAGTTCCAATACGCCATACGAATTTTAATAGATTTTTGGCCAAGGCGGCCAATAGTTATGTCTGGGAACCTGTGAAACTTCCCTAGCCGGCTATCGATGGTCATGATGATCAGGTGGGATTGCTAAATCGAGTGAAGCCACTGCATCGAAATGGCTGATTAGGTAATTAGGCTGGGTACAGTCACGTCAAAGGCAGCATTTCGCCGGGGTTATGGCAGTCGCAGTCGCAGCCAATTTGCATGTAACGAACAGCTTTGGCCAACCTATACGGGCGGCAAAGAAAACAACTATCCACAAAATGTAATAGTTGGGATTATGCAATGGAATAACTTTTTTGTCCGCTAACCTGGACGACGTGCACTGGAAACTGGAGCGACCATAACGAGCTGTGTGCCATGTGCCATGCCCAAGTGGCTTGGCTTTGGTTATCCGCGGCGATAAGTTGCAAGCGGTCAAAACAAATGGCCCAAAGAAAGGCCACTTTTGGGAAACGAAGTTTCAAATACACTACAAGTTTCACAAGAGTGTTTTCAGTCTGCTCCAAAGTCTTCAACTTCATTATCAAATCTAGTTTTTTAAGAGAAACCTACTGCAGAGTATGTGAAAAATCTAACGCCAACCATTAACAAATTTGTCACGACTTTGAAAGCGATTTTCTCCCGTTTCCAAGTGATATATGACATGGACTTACGTTCTGCCATTCCTCGGGCTCCTCCTTCTTCACCTCCTTCAACTTCTTGACCTCCTCGGCCTTCTTCAGTTGCTGCTGGGCGGTCTGGTACAGATTGCAGGGCTTGATCTGGACGAACTGCATCGGGTTCTTCGACGGAGGCGGCGGCGTGGGCCGCGTAACTCGAGCCTTGGCCACGTACGATGTGGGATCCGGCGAGGTTATGGACTGCAATTAACAATAAGTGCAATAAATGTAATAAAATTTCTAATTAGCATGAATTGCTTTCAATTGACAGAGGGGCGAGAGCAAGGAGGCAATGGAGATCGGGAGTCAAATGCAAATGTCACATGTCCAGGGTGTGTAACCATTGTTGTCCATATGGACGGTGTGTGTGGGCAGTTGCTGTTTATGCCCATACTCGTGCCTTTACTTTATTTTCTGCTCTTAAATCCTATTAAGTTTTTTGCTGCTTATTAAGCTGGCTGTTGGTGTTGCCTTGAACCGCCTTTAATTGCATAAAATATTCAGCGGCGACTTATATGGAAATTCTGATTGGCTAAATACTCCAGGCCGGGGAAAACCTTGAAATGCTGTGAGAGTCCTTATGTGATTTATTATTCACAATTTATTTTTCTTCGGTCCAATGAGTCAGATTTTTTGTTTACGTCTGGGAATCCCAAGGAGTGGTGCTACTGTTCGGGGAATGTATTTTAAGCTTACATAATTGGGAAAGAAATGGTTTGATTCCCCAAGTTTTTACTTTTGTTTCTCCCGTTGCGTTTTTTTATGGTTCTTGAGAAGAAACGCTTTAAGACCGTACATTTATTTTTTTGTTATATTACTTTCAGCTTTCATCGAGCGTGCTTTTACTTTTAACGGCTTGCAATGCTCTAAGCGGCTTTCAGTCGTACTTCAAGTGCTTTGACCCACCCAACCAACCACCCACGCACACACTCAGTTGGTCAATACACTTGGTCTATTGCTCGGCGTGGCAAGAGTCAAGCGATGCATGACCATCCATCCATTCATCGCCCATCGACCGCAAACACTTCCGTCAACAAAAGCCCATTCGAGAGCTGAAAACTGTAGCTTCCAGAAGAACAAAGGGTCTGTGACTTTTCTTATTAAAGGAAACACACTGAAAACTACATATGCTATCTACTTTTAGGGATTGGGTTTAGGGCAAAGGAATCCTACTTACCGACTTCCTGCCACAACCACTTGGGTCATCGCCATTCGCGGACGTGGCCGATGTGGACATCAGGTCTTCGCCGCCCTCCAGCATGACGTCCTGTTCGGTGGCCTCCATTGCTGAATATATCGACTACCTACCGGATAGCTCCGGGCTTTACGTTTCTTGCTCCGGTTGGGTTTTCCGCTGCGGGGTTTGTGTGTTTTGGACTGGAGATGGGTTGAGCTTAGCTCACATGGCAGTGGAGCGGAGTCACTCCTACGCGGGTACCTCGGCCTCTGGTCTCAGTCTCAGTGCCTCAACCGCATGTCAGTGGTGCCAACTGCCGAATCCGAATCCGAATCGAACTCAAGAGCACTGCGCCGCCACCCACGCACCACGCACATCGGAGGTGTCCGATTTCATTAGCTGCAAGAAACAAAGAGGAGAGATACACCTTTTTGAGTATAAACGCATATTATTAATATCGTGTCGGAATGTCTGTTAGCCTCATCTATAAGCCATTAACCCCGGCCGCAGACGAGTGGGCAGGTGTCGGCCGGCGGTTAGTGGAACGGTTTCTAATGAAGATGAGATGATGAGCCGGTTACTTGCCAGGCATTCTAGCCTCACATCCGTGAAGGATCTACAAAAACTCTCAGGCATTTCCTCAACTGCCAGACGACGACAGCTGAACAATGCTCGAAAAGTACAGCGTGTAGTTCAATTAACATTCATCAAAGTGCATCCATAAGATGCTTTATCTAATTGTGCAACTCTGTTTGTCTCTCTCTGGGTCCCTCAGCCTCACTGACTGACGGTCGACTGTCTGACTATCTGAGTGGATGGATGTGGATGTGGTTGTGGATGCGGCACTTGCCTGGGACCCACACGCTGGTATGCGGGTCAATCTTATAAACTTCTGCCAGAGTCATCATCATCATTATCATTCTCATGATCATCCTCTTCGTGGTGCATCCACCATCCACAGAGTCATCCGCATCGTTCGTCATCCATCTGTCGGCCTACGACTTTAAGTTTTGTATTTTTTTCCCCCCCTCCCCTCGATGTGATGTGACCCGGTATTTTTTGATCGTTTTGCTACGCTTTTCATTCCCTCCTACTAATTAATAACTATTAAGTATTCTCGCTGCGATCCGCGGCTGCTGTTTGCCCCGTTCGTGTAATCGAGCTTGTTTATTAATTTTTTCATGAATGCATCGCGGCTGGCTCCCACTTTTCCATAGAAAGTGGGTTCAAAAGGTTGCGAGACAAGCGGGCGGCGACTGCCAGGGGGAGTTTGGTTTCTGTTGGACCTGTATCTATCATAATTAGGAGGCCGAAAGTGACAGCTGATAAGTATTAGGTGGGGCCGTGGCTTCCTGTTTTAATGGAAACCAAACAAATCCGTAGCTGGAACGGATCATTAGGGAAGAGTTCTGTGGGCTACCTGGCAAGTATTCCTACAGAATTTCGCCATCAATACTAATTATGGACAGAGCTCTCCGTTTTCCTGAATGGCTTCATAATGGTCTTGAATTCTAATCTCTCCCGAGTATGCCAAAGTTTTTCACCACTCGGCCGGCTCTTTCAAGACAGCCACTCGAGATGCAGGCCAGAGATTCGAGACAGAAGACTCGAGATGCGAGGCACGAGGCTAATCAACATGGACTCTGTGATGTTGAGCATTCGTCGCCGATGTTGCTGTTTGCTAATTTGCATATAAAATGCATCAGACAACAACATTGCAGGCATTAGATCTAATAGCTAGTTGGCTTTAGGTAAAAGACAACAACAATTAAAGCACAACTTTGAAATTATAATAGTTATCAGCGGTCTGAGCCAGAGGTCTGAACCTACTGCAGTTACTACACCGAGAGATATGCCTTTTAAATTATACTTTTAAAATGGAAAATATGATAAATCAACGACCACTTTGATGACTTTTTCTCCAAGTGCAGTCATGGGAGGGAGGTTGTCAAACGACAACAACTCGGCGACAACGGCTTACCATAATGGCCAAGCGCAGTCGGCCAACGACGTTAGCAGAAAATTGCAATAATTTAAATTTAACAGAAAGCCAGAGCCCGACTTTACCTTTTACATAAGCGACCCGCCAACTTTCCCAAACTGACGGCTAGCTCACTCCGAGCCAATGCTTAGCAATAATTATTAGACGAACCAAATGATAATTAGATATAAATGGCTAGGATCGGCGTCACAGTATATCTCATTGGCGCCAAGCTCCAAGTCCACTCGGGATCAAGAACTAAATCCTCCTCCTTCCCCTCTTGTCGGCTTTCGGTTACAAATTGTATCAAGATGGTTTCGTAGGGGCCGAGGCGCTGAATTAATTGATGAAATGACGACTATGATGGCGATGCCGAGAACTGAAAGAGAGTGCGAGGTGTCTTCTGCACGAGGAGGGAATTCTCGAGCAACAGCCGGCGCGTAAATGCCAGCCAATTGTCTTCACTCTTGACTGTTGTCTCTGAGTCTGTTTTAGCTAATTAGCAGCCGCAGTTAGAGCCGATTCAAGGCGGCAACTGCCAACTTCAAAGAGAAGCCCAGAAGTCAGCGATCCGTACTGGGTCTTATGCGCCAAACAAGGGAAAGGCTTTGAGGAGTCTTGAAGAGGAACTCCATCATTCCGTTCAGAGTCAGAAGAGTTTAATCCATAAACTTTACTTGCTTATCAAACAAGAGCAAATTATTTCCTTGACAAAGTTTAAGGCTTAGTCACTTGAAAACAAATACATACTGTTTTATAGTTGCTAAATATTTATAAACTTTTGTGCAAACTTTGAAAAATAAAAACAAAGAATGTCTTTCATATAACTTAGGAGACTGTATACTTTGCAGAAATAAAGAAAAAAAAGTATTTATTAAATGCTAAAAGAACATCAAGTCTAATGAGTAATACAGCTTCAAAAATACTTCTTAAATTCGCTAAACTATTCTTGGTTTTGTGAGCTTTGAAGATAATCTTCATGATCTCCATGAATCGCCATAATCCCAGGCACTCCATCATAGCTGGAAGCTTCTTCGCGCATTGTTTACAATCATCTAATGCGAAAACAAACAGAGCTCTCTGGCTTATAGAGAGACGATCGTTGTCTTTGGAAACGATGATGACGACGGACAAACAATAACCGAACCATTCTGTAAAAGCAAAATTCCTAATTAAATATTTATCGGGGATTTGATCGAAAGAGGGGCAAATGCAGGCCAGAGCCAAGCCGGAGCATTAACTTATCGGGCAAGTGGAATCTAGATTGTGGCGCACTACACTAGGGCCAAGTCAGTACCAGAACAATGGGCTGGGTTTGTGTTTCTCATTTTCGTTTTCCTCCGGAGAAACTGCTTGGCAAGTCCAGAGGGAAAACTAATAACAACAGTAGGTAGTTGCCGCTTAGATAAGAGGAGGGTACACTACTAATGATCTGCCGAGCATTAAAATGGAGGTAGCGACACTTTCGGGCAGCCGCGATTCGTTAACAAAACCAAAAGTGGAGCAACTCAAAGCTGGCCAAGAGCTGTCCAATAGCTGGCCAGGTGAAAAGTGGCATTGTAATAAATGTTTAACGTGACTTTAAATTAAAATTGTAGTTCAGCGGCACGCAGATGGACGCTGTCGTTGAAAAGTGTGAAAAAGAAAAATCACAAGGTGGGTGGGGTTGTTGGGAAAATTACCACACTGAGAAGTCTTAAGAGCAACTTCTCTGATTAAGAATTAGGGTCTGGTGGTTCTAACTGTTCTGCTAAAGAGCTAACAGCTACTCTTTGAAGATAGTGCTGATTTATGAAAATGGCATTATTTTTCCGAGTGCACTGGGCGTTGGGGGACGAGATGGTGTCAAGCTCCGTTAGCTGCCGGCCACTGACACTAATGACATTCAAATTGTTGCGCCAAAAGAAGCCATAAAAATAAAGCAAGAAAACCCCGAAGAAAACAAATCAAAGCGCGACACCGAGAAAGTGCGACCACGTCTCCAAGTTCCAGTCTCAATCTCCAGCCCGAATCCGTATCCGAATCCGAGTCTGGGTTCGAGGCGTGCAATTGAAAGTGTCGCCGTTTGTTTTGTGGTCGCTGATGTGCAGCCATCATTCACTCAGGTACGCCACCACCCCCAGCCACTACCATCTGGCGGAGACGAGCCCCACCAAGCACGCCCATCCGCCCCCGGGATCGTGTCGGTGTGGGTTGTGGGTTGGCTCATAAATCGAAACAACGTCGGTCATGCCGTGACCGCTTCAATGAGTGCCTGGCTGGCATTTTCTTCGTGTTACACGTATCCGTAAGATACATGAGGCATATTGGCTGATTCGGCTGACATTCCCGGGCATTTTATCTATCGGTTTCACTTGCTCAGAGTTGCACAACGGTGGAAAGGTGGCCCCAAATTTTATTATATCACAAGGCAATCTTAAGATCTCTTCAGGAGATCTTCAGTGTACATGAAGCTAACATTTGTGTCGAATTGGGGCTTCTTGCCGAAGTACACCTGGCCACTCATCATATAATCTCCGGATGGAAAGGGCAGACGTAACACTTCCGACCTCAAATATAAGTTCTTGATCAACAGGAGGCCCTGCAACAAATAGTTTAGTTACTTAATCTGTATAGTCATCGAATTCAGTTAAATACCACAAAAGGACAAGTGTGATTTATGTTGGAAAAGTCCTGAAACAGATCGAAGATTATTTTTACGAGGGGATTGTATGGCTTGCGCATGAATCGGCAGATGTCGGTGGTTCCATGAAGTATCCATGGTTTATAGCCATTGGCCTTTTTGAAGATTATGACCTTGAAGGTTACGTCATTGGCCGGGTGAAGAGCCGTTGCATTTATGTTAAGAACCACCCTATCACGGCTAACTGCCTTCAAACGACAATGCTGAAATGTAATCCACGACTGGTTGTGACTCTTGCAAACGACGTTGGTGAATTTGAAAACAATTGCCTCCTGAAATATGTTATGAGTAAAGGACACACCACTTGTGCTCAATAGCCTTACATTTGGCGGAGGAAATACTATAAAAAGTGCTCCAAAAATTCCAATGACAACGCGGGACCACATTATAACGTCTCACTTGGAGGATAAATTCAAATCTGAGCTTCGATAATGCATATTTCACTCAATAAATGACTATTCGATCAAAAATCGATCAATTTTCAATTAGAAGTAATTAAGAAAATAATGGTTATATCAATATAAAAAATTACGTTAAGTGGAATATAGTATTAAAACCTTTAATGTCAAGATCAACTTGAAGTAGGAAATAATAATAAGCCCATTTTTTGCAATTTATGCCATATTTTTGGCTCAACATTGAAATCAAAAATCAGCAAGTAAATGGAAAAGTGAATAGCTATTCTTCGGATGCCGTGATCAAATGATTGAAATGTTGAAAATGCAAATGGAAAATCTATTTTTACTCTTTGTTGTAGCCACGACTCTATTTCTTACTTGGCCCACTCGATTTTTGTTGTTTGGTTGCATTAATTGAAATATTTTTGAAGCGTGGCCGTCAGAAAAAAAAATACAACAAAAAAAGACAGAAAATGGAAAGTAAAGTGTGAAGTGAAGTCTTGACTGGGTTTTCAGTTTTGGCTGTGATTTGGAATCGGTCTTTGTTGTCTATCGTTGTTGCCTTTCCAATCACAGTGGCACTACCAGCTATCTCGGCATGTTAGTGGTATATCATTGTACATAGTCCGGGCAATTATCACGGTGGCGCGATCTGAGCGGCGATCTAAAAACATACCATAGACCCATATACCCAGCGCGAACTGCTCGACAATTCGACACGCAAAATTTTCAGTTCATTAACATTTCAATATCGATAAGGCCCAAATGCACTTTCGCTCCACAAAGATTTAATCAGCGGCAATTGAAAATGTACAGTATCTGTATCTATGTATCTGCATCTGTATCGGTACCTGTGAGTTACTGCGCGGTTTGTGTTAATAATAGTTATTGACTTATCATGGCACATTCTTCTTGCATTGAGTTGCAATTTGTAACTGTTTGCTTGTGACATGCATGTCTCTATCTCCATTTGCAGCCACCAGCTTGCTCCAAAGCCGGAGGGGGGCCTGGAAAAATCAGAAAAATTTGCTAAATCAGCAGGAAAATTGCGAAAAATCAACCGAATGAAAGGAAAACCAATGCCGAGTCAAGTAAACAATTGCATTCTAAGGCCCAGGCTCTAGCTCTGGCTCTGGCTCTGGCTCGGGCTCTATGCGCCAATTTGATTTCAATTTTGGCGTATTTGTATCTGTATCGCTTAGATACACGTTGCATGTTAGGCCAACTGCTGTTTGCTGCCTGAAATTGCCAGCAAATTGTTTTGCCATCTGTGTTGTACGAGTATTTTGATTTTGCTTACATTAACATTTTGTTTTTTCTGTTCAGTTTTTTTTTTCTGCTTCAAGCCCCTGCTGAACGGAAACTGATCTCTGAACTCCGCTTCATTAGCTCTCAAACGCCCCCGGACACGATCGAAACTCCACTCCAACTCCCAGTGTCGGACACTCGAATTTCTTCATTAATATTACCAACTTTAGGAGGTTTATTTAATCAATCCCTCGACCTGGCACACGCTCACTTATTTCCCTCCCGGCTGACCCATTTCGCGTGCCAACAACCTCAACGAAAAATTATTTTATTTGCATTAAAAATGAGTTACATGTTAAAAATTTAAATTCGTACACACCCACCAAAAGTCAAAACCCAAAACCATGGGACACGCCCGACAGGCCAGCCCCAAACAAAAAACTTACAGCAAAAAAATCGAATCGAATAAGAAAAGGGTTGCCAAAGAACATTCTGTGCCTGAAATTAAAATTGCATACATGGATAAAGTCGGTGCTTAATAAATCGAGTTTGTTGCAAGGCGTGACAGAATGTTTAATTTTCTTATGATGGAGTGAAGAGGTCTTGTATCTTTCAGGAAGAAAAGACATAGGTCTCAGTATTTAGAGACCTTCAAGGGATTAAGTTAAAATTCTTTCAGAATCATAAACTTTTACTGCCATCTCCAAGAATACTTTATAGTATAGTTTTTTTCTTCAGTGTACCAGAATGTAAACACAAATCAAGGCATGCGTAGGCCCATTTTCCATTGTTGTTAAGGTTTCGGGGCTAATGTCGTCGTTTGTATGATGTGTGGCGGGCTCAAGTGAGTTCGGTAGCCGCAGCAGCTGCCAGTGGAAACACTTCATCCGGGACTGAGACTAAACCCAATGTGGCAGCAACCAGAGCTGGCTGACTGGTGCTAGTCCACCATTACCACCCCCCTGCAGGTTGCAGGTGGCTAAGCTGCACATGTGCAGCACACATGCAACATAAACTAAACTAAACTTTATGTTCATGCGCATCGCTGGCCGCACAGCACACAGTCCCCCAGATTTCCATTGTTCGGGTCCGTGGTTTTGCCCCCAAATGGGCTGCGGAGCCTATTGAATGGGTTAATTGTTTCCAGCCATTCTCCTGAACTCGTTCAGTTCGTGTTCTAATATGAGGATGGATGCGAGCGAATGGGACTAAAATTCTAATGATTTACTCACAGCTTTAAAATACGAAAAATAATAAATAAATGATTAATATAAAAGCAAAAGACCAAAGTTCAATCATATATGTCATATATATTATTGGGATATATTCAAATATATATTTTAAATCCTCTGCAATCACTGCTAGATATACTTATTTAAACTATTATACTATTATCCAATGCCTACCATCGATGTCAAATACTAAAATGCATTATTTAAGCATCTGTTTAAGCGAAAAAATGTCCGAATACCATTATTTTAAATAAACTATCGGCACAATGGGAACATGTTCGAAAAGTTTGGTTATCCTTCTGGCATTATATTTTGTAGCCGATCAATACAAAATCGTAAGTTGGGTAAGTTGGGTACCACAATAGCCTTTTAACTGGATATTGAATATAAAGAAAAAAGGTGTATTTCTGTACAAGAATGCATCCAAATTTAATCGTTTACCAATTTCGTGTGCTACTCATGTGGACTCGTCCTGGATGCGAGATTTACCAATGTCGGCTAAAGGCTATTCGAAGGGGCAAGATTATACTCAATTTTAACGCGACACTCCTGCAAACCATCGAAAAAGCCAGGGTTCATGGGCAAATATTCAAAAAAGCAAATGGCTGGAAGCCTTGGCTGTATAATATAACCTTGGATGGTTGCAGATTTGCCCGAAATCCCTATACGCCAGTGGCTGCCCTCGTGGCTGCCCTCGTCAATCATCCCTGCCCCTACTCGGTAAGTTCTCAAAAATAAGCTGTAAAGCTTAAAATCGATTATATTACTCTCTTTTCAGGGCCCTGTTTATGTAATGGGTTTACACCCTTTTGCAGAGGATGTACAAGTTCCCCTTCCCTCTGGGGACTACCTAGTTTTGATTAAATGGTACTTTGGTAGTAGCCGAAATTTGACCACAGCTTTGGTCCTTTCCACAGGAATTTACTTTTCTTTTGAATTTACATTTCTAAACAGGAATTTACATTTCTAAATTCGTTGAAGCAAAAAGTTACTACAGTCTTTTTGATTGGATTGATTGATCTTCGATATTAAACACGAAACTTCTGGTCTTTCCGCACACAATAAATTATGATTCTAATTAAAATATAATTCTGTAAGATACTCGAAAACAATATTTTCACTTACGCATCCATTTTGTATCAACTGTATATAATTATTTTGTATTTCAAATTCTTTGGTCAAAGGCGTTCAATTGGAGTTCAGCAAAGTTAAAAGTTAAAATCAGAAAAACGTTTGAATTACGATATATTTTCGATTACATTTAAGCCTTAATTGTCTTTTAAACAATAATTAATGTACGATAAATATCTAAAATCAAATTAGAATAAAACACTTCATTTAAACTTTTGTTCAAGCGAAAAGTCATTATACCTACATTGCCCGACACAACACAACATGGAAGCCTCCACAAAAGGTTTTGTTCTCTTTCTGGCTTTATATTTTGTATCCAATCAGTGCAAAATCGTAAGTAAACCCCCAATATCCTTTAATTAGAATCAGCATTCAATAAAATATGTATTTCCGCACAAGAATGCTTCTAAATTTAAGTTTACCAATTTTGTGTGCGACTCGATAAACCCATCTTGGATTGAGGTGCACCAATGTCGGCTGAAGGCCATTCGAAGGGACAAAACCATACTCAACTTTAACGGGACCCTCTTGCAGACCGCCAGGAAGGGCAGGCTTCACGGGGAAATGTTCAAAAAAGCTAGTGGCTGGAAGCCTTGGCTGTATAATGTCACCGTGGATGCATGCAGATTTATCCGAAAGCCCTATGTGCCAGTGGCCATCCTCGTTTACAACATGTTTAAGGACAGTTCTAATTTCAATCATACCTGTCCCTATTCGGTATGTTGACAAAAATATGCTGTACAGCTTAATATCGGAAACATTTTTCCCCAGGGCCGCATTTTGGTTATGGGCCTCCACGTCTTTCCAGAGACAATCCCAGTTCCACTTCCCTCTGGCGACTACCTAATTTTAATTAAATGGTATATTGCTGGTAACCGAAATGCTTCCTCAGAACTTATAATATCCACGGGAATTTACTTTTCATTTGATGAATGAATGATGAATCGAGGTACGATTTGACTTGATTGGTGTTCTATGGAACGATAATAATAAAAATTAAAGTTTTTAAGACATGGAATAAAATATATGTACATTAATGTGCCTATTTTTAAACAGAAAAATATTGATTTAATTTGAGTCTATGGTTTATTATCCTTTATGTTTTAGAAAATAAAATTTAAATGAAGGGTGCCTACTCCGTTATTTACAACAAAAAAAACTTTCACTTTTCTAGAGATTTTACTTAAAGTTTGTAAAGAATTTTAGGGAGTTAGTTTAATACTTTATTTATCAACTAATCACACCTATTTCTGCATTTAATGAAGCAAAAAATTATTTTAAAAGGCCATATATCTATACTATCTATTTATAAATAGTGAAAATAAATGCTCTATATTTGCTTTATATATTATGGAGGTTCTTAGCTGGACATGCTAAAACGTTTTAAAATTGTAGCACAAAACAACTAAATATTTCAATTTAACTGAAAGTGTATACTGCTAGTCATATATCGGATACATTAAGCAAATTTCTACAGATTTTGCAATGTCCTCTGGCGCTTACTTTTAGTTTGCATATAATTTTCCGATAACCGGTACAATTTTTGGATTATTACGATACTTTGGGTAATCGCTTATTAAAGCCTATTTTTGCATTCATTGAAGCAAAAAAACTGTCCATAAAAGGGGCCAAAATGATAAAAACATTTACCATTAAAGATAAATTTTTAGTTTAAAAATACCCGGCAGACCGAAAAATTGTATCACCTCCGTCGATCACTGTCGAAATATTCGATTAGCAATGAGGTTCATATCCTTGTTCTGCGCTATATTATTGGCTTTTCAAATAAGCAGATCCTTATTTGGTGTAAGAGGAGTAATACTTTTCCATAACGAAACATACTAACCTTTCTGTTTTAGGAAGCCGTGGTGTTCAAGTTAACAAACCTTGTCTGTAAGAGCTATAACGAGACCTGGTTCATTTTTCACAGCTGCCGGCTGAAGGCAGTCAGTCGGGATAAGGTGATCTTTAACTTGAATGGAACCGTCCTTTCTCCGGCTTACTCCATCATCTCTCACGGCAAGCTATTCAAAAAGGCGAACGGATACAAGCCGTGGCTCCTTGAATCCAAGCTGGATGCCTGTCGTTACATGAAGAAACGTTATGATCCTTTCGCCAATATTATTTATGATCTCTTTAAAGACTTTACAAATATTAACCACACCTGTCCGTATGTGGTAAGATTTGTATTCTGTAGATGTTGGATCTAGACCCATCATTTAGTGTTCCATTGCTATTCATGATCAGCAGGAAGTAAGGGGCTTCTATTTGAGGCCTGAGATATTGTCGCTTCCCTCCCAAGTGGGGATCACATGCTATCATTAATAATTAATTATTATTAATATATAAATGCATTTTTTTCCAGGGACTGCAGGAAATACGGGGCTTCTATTTAAGGCCTGAAATTTTGAAGCTTCCCTTCCCAAGTGGGGATTACATGCTGTCGCTGAGATGGTATTTTCATAAAAAACTCATTTTTGACACAAACGTCAGTTTTATATTTACGGAAGATCTTCTGCATGGAAACTAACAGACATCAAATAATGTATATCTGACGACTATTTACGAATACAAAATAATGTAAAATTATTTTAAAACTTCAATAAACAACATATGACTAAACGACTGTGAAGCTCTATTATTTGTTCACAGCTTTATGGTTCACAAAAATTCAAAACCATGAATGTCAATTAATATTAGGAACAAAGCTCGATTTCAACTTTAAGATACGAAGTTCAGCTCCATTATAGCCGAGTTCAGCTCCATTATACTTTATTAAGCCTCGGCAGAACAAAGCATTGTGTTAGTCTCGTAGATCATTTGCATAATATTGGCTTTAAAATGCGGTTCGCATTGTACTGCGCTTTTTTAATGACTTTTCAAATCAGAAGATCCTTCTTTGGAGTAAGTGCGTCCGTACCTTAACGTGATGTTACGTATAAGTGCATTTATTTTAGGAAGCCGTGGTGTTCAAGTTTACAAACCTTGTCTGCAAGAGCTATAACGAGTCCTGGTTTATTTTTCATTACTGCCGACTAAAGGCAGTCAGTCGGGACAAGGTGGTTTTGAACACGAACGGAACTATTCTTCATCCGGCAAATTCCATTTATATTCACGGCAAGGTTTTCAAAAAGGAAAGTGGCTACAAACCATGGCTTCTGGACAAGAAGATTGATGCCTGTCGCTTTCTGAGGAGAAACTATGATCCATTCGCCAAAATCGTATATGGTTTTTTTAAGGAGTTTACTAATATGAACCACACCTGTCCGTATGTGGTAAGTTGTGAATAAGAGGCTATAATCAAATACTTAAATATATATCCTGTTCAGGGTCTGCAGGCTGTACAGGGCTTTTATTTGAGACCTGAACTTTTGAGGCTTCCCCTTCCAAGTGGGGATTACATGCTGACGTTGAGATGGTATTTCCATAACAAACTCATTTGTGACACAAACGTTAGTTATCAGTTCATTGAAGATATTCGTTTGGGAAAGAAATAAAATTTATCTAAAAACAGTCATGACTTCAAGTCTATTTATCGCCAAGAAAATAATTATTTTTGAATGTAAAATTGGTATATATTTAGGACAATTGTTGTACAATTTAGGGCTATCAGATACGCCACATTAAATCAACGTTCTTGAAATAAAGGAATTATTGAAATAAAAAAATTATCTTATAATTCATATGACGATATAAAACCCCGGGTTAAGGTATATTCTTTCAGTTTCATTCAGGACACTATGAGGTTAAGCTTCATTATTTGCGTCTTTCTCGGAATATTTTTGTCAACTTTTATGGTAAGCTAAAACCTGGAATGTATTTTGCATTTTATTTAAAATCATGACCTATTAGGACGCAATCGTCTTCAGGTTCACAAACTTTAATTGCAAGAGCTACAACGAATCTTGGTTTGTTTTCCACGAATGCCGCCTGAAGGCCGTGGGCCGAGACAGAATTGTGTTCAACATGAATGGCACTATTCTGCACCCGGCCTACCGTATTAAAATGCACTATCAGGTTTTGAAGAAAGCCAATGGATACAAGCCCTTTCTGATAAGCGGAGCTCTCGATGCGTGCCGGTTTATTCGGAACAAATACGACCCATTTGCAAGAGTCATTTATGGGCTTTTTCAAGAGTTTACAAACATAAACCACACCTGCCCGTACATGGTAGGATATCTTCTAAATATGGATTCTCTCTTTATTCATTTTTTGTATTTTTTTAAAGGGACCACAAATTGTAAAGGATTTTTATCTACGACATGACAAGCTTATTCTCCCGTTTCCCACAGGGGATTACATCTTGGCCTTACGATGGCTCTTTGATGAGAAACTACAATTCGATACAAACGCAAGTGTATTATTTGTGGAAGATTTACTTCAAAAGAGGTCGTAAAATTTTGTTTATATGTTACATTACTACTATCTTATAATAATCAGGAAAAAATAAAGTCCGCCGTTTCAATTTGAAACTTGAATCTCAATAGAAAACTAAAATTTTGTGGGAAAACTTTATGTAGAAAATTGAACAATTAAACAATATATTCTGAAAATGATTGGAATATATTGTAATATGATTGTGCGAAAATGAGATTTTAATGTTAAAGAATCAAATTGCTTTTAAATTAGATTTTAAAGCAATTAAAATCACATCTCTGCTGGAAAAGCAAATAACATATTTTAAACATAATTTTTTATCCAATAATGTGTTTATTACGATGGCGACATTCTGGCTAGTCAGTGCCTTTTTCGGAGCACTTACCTTCATCATTACCTTGGATGTCAATGTAAGTAGCTTACATTTCAGAAGCTATGCCTTCAAAACCATCAAAAATAATTTAAGGATGCAGTCGAGTTCAAGTTCACCAACTTTGTCTGCGAAAGTTATAACAAATCGTGGTTCACCTTCTCCCACTGCCGACTGAAGGCCATCAATCGAGACAAAATCGTCCTGAATATGAATGGAACCCTACACTATCCAGCTTACAATATAAAAATCCACGGAAAGTTTTACAAAAAGGCCAATGGCTACAAGCCGTGGCTCTACGAAAGAACTGTGGATGCTTGCAAGTTTATGCGTCAGAAATCAGACCCCCTAGTCTCGCTTATGTACAATTTAATGAAGGATTTTACAAATATCAACCACTCATGTCCTTACGTGGTAAGGCTACAATTATCTACGAGTGCTATGTGTCTTATTAATAAACTCTTCTAGGGTCCCCAGATAATTAAGGACTTTTACTTGAAACCAGAGCTCATGCGAGTGCCAGTGCCCACCGGCGAGTATCTGTTGGCCCTAAAGTGGTACATCGATGCAAAGCCCCAGTTTGGCACAAATTTCAGCGCTTCGTTTGTGGAAGATATCTTGGCAAAAAAGTTAAAATTAAATGAGAAACAATAAATGTCTTAAGGCGACTTGTTTTTAAACTGTTAAATGCTTAGGATGTTTGTAATTATTTTGTTGTTTTTTTTTTTTCGTTGCCTAATTGCGACGGAAGTCAGCAACCACTTTTTTGTTTCAAAACCAGAGAGACTTTTTTGTTTCGATACAAAAGACACCAGAGTTGCACAACATTATTGATGAAATCTTTGCAACAAGTGCTTACCAGAGAATATTCAAAGCATTCAACAAAAAATGTGAATAAATAATAACGAGCTTGGCTTACCTAATTGACCCAATTTTTGTATTGTCTTTGTTGAGTACAAGGAATCTGGAAAGAAAAACAATTTTTGGTGTTTAGTCAATTGATTAACGTAAACCAGTTTCACAATTTTTAACAAGAAATCAAGCACTTTTTGTGGCTAGGCAGGCAGGCGCTAATGAAAAACACATTGCCACAAGAAACCGCCAAGACAAGCCACCAAGATAAACAAAGCAAAGTGCTTGCCCCAAAAGAATATATCTCCGGCTTACGAGGCAAGCTACCAATTTTAGGCATACTCTATCGTCGTAGCAGAAGATGCCCAAAGCGGTGGATAGACAAGACTCCAACTGGCAGATACAGATTCTAAGACAGATATGTGGAGGGAACGTTTGAGTGATCTCTTTGGCTTCTAATTCTTGGCGAGCAAGAATTCTCGAGGTCATCCACTTTTGTTATGGGACAGTCCAGCCACTCCCCTGCCCTCTGCCACACTCTCATCTATGGCCAGGCCAGTCAGTATTCTCTATTCTTGGCCACTCTTGACCAACATATACTCTCATCGCGCGAAAACTAAAACTTGGCTCTGTCCGGTTTTTCATTTCAGTTGCATTTGTAGCTGTTGCTGTTGCTGTTTCTGTTGCCACTTTTGATGTTGCTGCTGTGTGGTTTTTACTTAATTTACTTTACTGTTATGTTTTTGCTTTCCGCTTGTTAGGCAAGCCAAGCCAGCCAAGACTGGCGATGCAGTCGCGCCATCGATGTGTGAATGTGTATCCGTCAGATACACTTTGGCTGCTGGTTGGTTCTCTGTGCAACACTCATGTCGTCATACACTTGACATTTCTTGGGTGTGCAACAGCGTGGGCCATAACATCATTTCATAACATAACAAATCCGAAAATAATAACAAACAAATAAATAAATCCAAAGAGCGAAATGCCAAAGGTTAATGCCAAACTGATTTGTACAAAAAAACTAAAAACAACTTTTTCCAGTTCTCCACTTATTTCGTGTTATTACTACTACAATATCTTGTTGCGGTCAAATTTTGTAATTTGTTTTCGATGTCGCTTCGACTCGACCATTATGCAATCACCCTTTATGGCCACTCTTTCGATATGGCCATAATCAACGCCATAAACAATTAGTGCAGGCGCAGGCTCAAATCAATATCGGATTTTGTTCACCTTTATTTGGGTGTTTATGGTTTTGATTTTTATTGTTGCAGCATTTTATTTGCCGAGAGATTCAGATAGAAGTTAATGGCACGGCCGTAAGTAAGCCTTATGCCTTATGCCTCATGGCTTGTGGCAATAAACAAAGAAGACGCTTTGTGTCCCATTGACATAGTTTGCAATTTATGAAGTTTTATAGCACTTTTGGTCCCATATATGTCCGAGATGGGGTCCGATTCCGTGTGACCTCCTGGCAAAGGCCTCGCCGATCGGCGATGACCCAAATACGGCTGAGTCTTCGGAATGGTCTATAAAGCTTTTGCTGAAGTAGCAAGGCGGCAGTACGGTGAGAGAAGTAATATGAAACTATTAAAAGTATAAAGCCAATAACATCGCATAAATAGACTAAAGAATAAAAAGAATTTTAAATCCAATTCAACGTAAATCTCATATTTATTTTCTTCGCTTTAAGCCCGACAAGCATTTGCGGTTGGTAATGGTGGGTAAGCCGATGCTTTTGACAACTTTAATATGCTGGAGAGATCGCTGTTTGCTCGTGGTTGGGGGTGTTTACCAAGAAGGGGACTCTAAGTAAACTCTTTCCAGCTAGCTGGCACTGGGGCCCAGGCTGAGACAAAAGGCGTGAAGCCTAAACCGATGATAAGTGCCTATAATGTCTATGAATATCCGGCTGCAGGCAGACACCAAGTTGCGCCATGCCGAGAGACCAAGAACCCAGAGTAGTAGGCACACAATGTCAGCGAAAGGATCCGCAGCTCGGGAAGGGAGCTCCAGAGCAGGGAGGAGAAACAAAAAGGGTAAGGAACCATAATGACAACATGACATGCAAAGTTTTGTCAAAGCCCAGACAGGCAAACAATGTTCGAGTTGTGGATGAGGATGAGTTTCTGGATGAAGATGAGAATAAAGACGAGCACGAGGATGAGGATGAGGATGAGCATTTCGCCCTCGCAGACATAAGTAGCCAATGCGGCGGGATGCGGGCCTTAATCAACTCAAGAGCAAGGGAAGGCGGCGGCTGATTCTTTATATTTTGCATTTTTTACATTTTTTGTTCAGCACGTTATATGAATAACTAATTGAGAGTGTACACCACAACACGTACGGCGAGGTACCCGAGGCTGGCCATGTTTAAGGCACTGAGGAAAGTTTGCAGAACCCATGAGGATTTAAAAACTTTAAAGTTCAGAATAATGAAGGTATTCTTGCAGTGCAAGGTATCCATTAGATACATGTGAGCGAGGGCCCACTGCCTGTTGAGGGCGGGCATCTGCTGCAGAGCCGACAAACCATGACTGGGCATAACATCCAACATCGAGCACAGCACCCAACAAGCAACAACACATCGAAATCTCGACTCCATGAAGAAGTGGAGTAGGACAGCAGCAGCAGCAGCGGCCAAAGCATTCGATCTTCGCTTCTTGGCTCTTTGGGCTAAACTGGTAGCACATTTCCTTCTTTCTTTTACTTTTTTTTATGTCGGTAGAGTATTTCGTTTTTTTTTTGCCAGTCCAGGGCTGAGTCATCCTCAAGTCGGCAGTCGGCTGCCTGTGTTTTGCATTAGGCCAAGTTCGATGACTAAGCAGACTTGATTTCTGGTTCTCCCTTCCCGGCTTGCCGGCTGGTCGGACTGCCGGCATAACTTCAATGTGACCGCATCTTAAGCCTGATTGCTTGCCTGCCAGCCCGGGCAGATGTTGTCATGTTCATGTTGTTGGCCAGACATTCTTGAACTTGGATGGTTGGCAGCCGTTTGGGTCAATGGATTTAGGGAAAAAATTTGCTAGAAAATCTCCTCAAATCTGAAGGTAATAGGGCCCAAGAAAACACACCTCTCCGGTAACCAGTTTACAAATTGAATCTAAACCCCTATTAATACAGTTTTCCGCTTTGTATAAGTGGCTCTCAGATCAGGTCATCTTTCAATACCCAATTGCAGTTAAGCGGAACCAATTAAAACTTACACAAGCCTTTCAAGACGCCAGCAGTTGCATCAGTTTGGCCCAAACAGACATGTGAAAAAGTCATAAAAACTATTTTTATTGCAGTTGCACATTAAATAAGCTCGTTAAAATCAGATGCATTAGTTAAATGTGAGAAGAACGTATCGGGGGAGGATTCGGGCGGGGGCTGGGCACATACATATTATGCAAAGAAAACAAAGAATTATTTTCGTATGGGCACTTTTTCAAAGCCAATGCTTGCGAAACCGTGACACATGGCGAAGGCCAGTGCGGGATGGATGCTGTTTTTTGATGTCTAAGCAAACAAAAATAAAACATGACAAGCTGGGGAGCTGGGTGCTGGGAGCTGGTAGCTGTTCGTTGGCAGCTGGGGGACTGCAGACAGAAAATAGAAATGTGCAGGCGCAGTTTGAGAGCCCCTGCTTGCCCCGGTTAACTGCTGATTTGATTAATTTCCACCGATTTCTACCAATGGGATATGGCCATATGGCCTATAATTTACGCTCGTTTGCTCGGCCACTTCCCTCAGCTCCCAGTTCCCAGTTGCCAGTTCCAGTTTTTCAATTGCAATCGATACTTAGTTTCCATTTCGTTCGTCAAGTCAAGCAAAGTTCAGCGTCTCCATCATACAGATACAGATACAATGCCTCACAGATACAGATACAAATGGAATTCAATGAGTAGAATCAGCACAATGATCGTGCAAAATTAATTTCCCTTTAAACTACATTTGGCCCCTAGCTCTCTAGGGGATCTCTCTAATTTTTCGCTGTTCTGTGAGCTGAGCTCACTCGGTTTTGGTTTTCCTCGCATTGTGTTTCTCAACTGAAGTGGAACAATTTTGTTTCGCTTTTGCGTTTAGTGGGGCGATCGCCTTTTCACTGGCGATCGAGTTCGATAAGAAGTGATTTATTATTAAGCATGTCTGCGGCAAAGTGAATGTACCCAGGCCAGTGCTGCATGCAAATATCGGTGGCACAGAGTTCAATGCGACAGAATGCGAGATCAACTTTTAAATATTTGCTAATAGAATGGCCACTTTTGGTCTAAATCTAGGCAGTTCTCATTGCCGTCTTCCCATAATTTAATCATTTGCCTGCAACTCATAAGGGTTTCTCTCTCCCGATCCCCATCCTCCTGAGATATCATGCAAAGTGCTTGTGTCCCATACCTTGGGAGAACCAGCGAAGCGTGCAACTCTAGATGGACAGCAGTTGTTGCCCCCAGACTCCCCAACATATGCTTATAATAATATCTCAAGTCACACGCACTGGCCTTACATGGCGTAAGGCGGAGCCATGTGAACAATCGAGTTAGATGCCAGTTTTTGCCAACCTGCCACATTGTGGGCTTAAATCTTGATTCAGAGATGCAAAGTGCACAGAGGTTTATTATGGCCCAACTAAACCTCCATCTTATTGATTTCATTTGAAGTATTCATTATTTTTTTCGGTGCACAGTGTTTTTTGTAATTTTCCATATTACTTTTTCAACTGTCTGTTGGCTGCGGTCGCGTAATCAGGGTGTAACAATTACGCGTTTTGAATTGCGGACTACATAAGCTTAGCGGCGGCCAGGGCGGGGGAGACTCAGAGATACAAAGATATTGGGATACAAAGATACAGAGATAGAGAGATACTAATGCAATGCTGGCACCGACTTGGCTCAGAGGCTCTGCCGCGCCCTCTCACGCCTCATGTCTTACGTGTTGCAGCCGTGTTTCAGCCTGGCCTGGTGGTTCTCAGCGGCGAATATGCGAAATAATTTGTCGATCGCTGAAATTGTAGACTAGCTGAATAGTGGGGCTCTATCCTAATGCCTCTGTGGCATTTGCGTTAGATTCTTACTTAATTTCAGCTTTGTGGTTGAGCTTTGTATTTGATTGCTGTGCTTCATGGTTAATTAAACGCCTTAAGCTCGTCGCTTGGCCGTCAATTCATAATGATTTCGCATCGGTTATGTGCCGAAAGGTTTTCAATCTTAACTGAGACAAGAGATACTAAATACAAATTGCATTTACTTTAGAATGTTCGGTCCTGATGGCCGGATAATGGATGCCGTTAAGACTGGGTGTGGCCACAAAAAGTGCCCAGCCGGCCCCTAGGAATGTGCCTGGAATGTGTGCTTAATGTGGGTACTTCTAGGCAAATTGGTCAAATGGCATTTTCAAATGTGTGTTTGCAAATTGATAAACAATTGAGAACAATCGCCATAAGAGGCCGGGCCGGGACTGTGAATGGAATTATTGTCGAGCATGGCGGGGCGATAAAATGTTAAATTAGGCATTTGGTGGGAGGTGATTGTAGTTCTGACTCTTTATGGCTCCAATAATGGATAAATAATCTCTATAATATATTATTATTTATACGCTCTTATAATGATTTTCAAATAAACAATTATCTTTGTTAAAATTTAGTTTCGGAGCTAATTCCAGCACAGTCTCTGACAAACAGAAACCCATTGATCACACCCCACCAAATCGAATCGTGCAATAAAAAAAAAAATCCACGAAAAAAAAACAAATAATATTTCATTTGGAGCCTAACCTTGGAGGCATACGAAATCGTTCTATCAGACAATCCCACACTGGAAGCGAGATCAAAGCGATCGGGGACCAAAGATGACAACGAATAAGGCAATCATTCATTTAGCTGCCTGCCAGAGACACTGCTAGACACTGCAGATACCTATCGCCCAGATACAGATGCTAACGAATCGAGTCGAACCGCCAAAGACAAAGACTCGAGGCGCCAAAGCCAGAGAGCCAGGCGAGAAATTACAAAAAGCTAACGGAAGAAAAAGCTGGCAGCAAAGTGTTATAAATGAAGGAAATCAAAATTCAAAAAACAAAACTGAAAAACGCCTACACGATCACCGGGGCATTTGCAGTTGCAACTGCAGATGCAGATGCAGATGCCGATGCAGATACAGATACACTTACGGGCCGAACTAGGCATTGATGAAAATATTTCATGTGCAGGAACAGGAGGCCCGCCAGCCAGGCATAGATCATTTTCCGAGTTATTTTTAAAGGAAATAAGGAAAGCAGCCCCCACACCTATGCCCATGGCTATTGTATCTGGTGGATGTGTGTTTAGAATCTATCTTTCTTTCTATCTATCTGTCCATCCATCCCACCCTCCGTTGCAGTCACCTTCCAGCCCAGTCGTCCCTCCCACCTTATAGGTTTCTCCCTCTATGGCTATGGGCTGGCTGTCATTTTGATTTCGCCCGACATGTGCACTGACTTTCATCTGGCTGCAGTTTGTATCTCTCGTATTTGTATCTTGTAGCTGGTATCTTTCGCTGCCCGTATTGTGTGCGTATCTGTATCTGTATCTGTACACATGTAACTATAACGCTTTGTTGAAAGGCGGCAGACAAGCTATCCCTATCCCCCATCCCCTTGCCGAGTCGAGTTGGAGTTGCTGAGGCGGCGACTCAACACAGCTTGCATGTCAAATTAATTTCATTCAATTTAAATGCAATTTGACGCTGTTTCACTCGGTGCACTCACTCAGCTGCCTCTCTGATCTATAAGTATCTGTATCTGGCAGGTATCTGGCCCGAGCTTGTGTCTACACTATATGATGGTATACAGTATAGTATCCCCTTTAGCTGCTGCTGATTCAACGTTAATGATGCAATGCGCCGTGTGAGACAGCAAACTGTGCGTTTTATTTTGATGCCTTTTGATTAACGACCCTTGGCTAACATTTTTGCTCGATTGAGTGGATGTCAGAGGGGATTTTGTTGGGGACTTTGTTTATTTTCTATATTTGGCCAGCTTACCTGTTGAAATGGTCTTGGCTGAGTAAGAGCTTGGTCGTTGGGATCTGTAAATAGACAAAAAATAGAAATCTAAAGTTAGTTTTTAAGCTCTTGTTCGTGAGATTTCTTTTCCCAGTGTAGAATCAATAGCCATTAATGTTCATAATCCTAGCCGACAGCGATCGATTTAACAATTAACCAAATCAGGCGGCTGCAGAAGCCGCAACTGATTCCGATTCGGGCCTTAAGCGCTCATAAAATCTTGGCTTTTTACACATTAATGGACCTGGCAGGGGCAGAGCCACGTTAACGCCTCTCCCCATGGGGCCATCATGGCCATCGCCAGAAGTTCTCGTAGCTCTGACCCATAAAGCGTTTACCGCTAAAGACACCCAATAATCATTTAGTGGCAATAAAACTGCCCAAAGACAAAGAAAAACACAAGAGTGAATCTTGACATTAATTATCAAGAAGCAAAAAAGTGTAAGAAGCATTAAAGTTATTAACAAAAAAGAAAAAAGCATAATTTTCGGTTAAATTATCTTCCCAAGCAACAGCATCAACATGCTGATTTATGATTGAGAAAAAAAAGTACTCAAGAGCTACAAAGTAACTACTAATGATATTCGAGAGACTCGCCAACTGGGCTAACTTAACTTGACCGTTCTATTTGCAACTGGCCAACGGGCTTGGCATTATCATTTGATTTTGTCATTGTTTATGAAAATCCGGGGAGAAATTATCTTTTTCTTTCATTCATTTGCTGGCAAATGTTTAGAAAACTGTTCACACGTAGATGTGAAAATTCTACGGTTGGTTTAAGGTCAGCGATGGCCGTAGATTCTGGCGCAAGTCAACGAAAGTCTCATGACCTGAGGCTGCTTTGAAGTAGTTTGGCTTCCGATTTTCGAAAAAGTTATGCCACATGCCCCGAACATTAGGGTTTGCTCCACTTTTCGTCTTCACAAATCATCACTTTCATCATTTTGCATCACATAACAACAAAAGCACCGCACAACCAAAAAAATATAATGTATTTCCCTTTACAGCTCATCACACATAAATTATAAAATTAAAAAATTATGAAATCCGAGACAGAAAACACTGAAATTGATTGTGGCCAGGCACGAAATTGACAAAACAATCAATTGTCAGCGGGAACGGATCATTAAACTCTTCGCACACATTTTGCCAATTTATGGATGCTTTTTTAACAGTTTTGTCAGTCAAGACCAAATTATGCTAATTTCTGTGCGAGATTAACATATTTTTTATATTTTATTTGCATTTTTTAATCTCTGTAGCTTATTTTCCTATCCCCTCAATGTCAAATACCACATATATCCATTTGACAAAAACATTTAAATGCATTTTTCGTGGAATCTTAATTTAAAAGATGACGCCGTGGGGGTCTGACCTTGGCATGAGAAAGTTCTTTGGATACTTTTCCTTTCTTTCGGCCATTTAGTATACATGTATGCAGAAATAAAATTATATTTGGCCCATTTATGTCACATTTTCGGTTCATTTTTAAAAATATCACACATACGCCCCCTTGGCCCTGAACTGGGAGCTGCGCAAAAGTATGACAAAAACGATATAAAGGCTGGGGAAAAGTTTATTTCATTCATTGGCCAAAAAGTAAATAAAACTGCTCGTATTTTTGCAGCCGGTCTTGGTTCGTTTCTGTGTAAACATTTTGGCACTCTTGGTGTTCCTTTCTGCGTTTAATTAATAAAACCCATTTATGTTTGCCCCTCCGGATGGATTGTTTACGATTCCGAAACGCTGAGACGCAGTTCTTGCCACGTAGCGAAATACTTGCCACGGAAGATTCCGGGTGGCGGGAAAGGGTTGCCGCTTCGATCTCTTTCTCGAAATGTGAAAGGCAAATAGGTTTATGACTCAAAGTGCCAAAATGGAAAAGGCAGAAAACGCTTTGTTTTCACATTTTTCTCATACGTTTCTATTTTTGTTTGGGATTGTTTATTGGAGGCCAATAACAAGGCGAATTGTGGGAAAAGTGGAAAAGTAATACTTGAAGTATTTAAGAAGGAATTAGATGAGTATTTTTCATTTCAAGATCTTATCTCTACTCTTCCTTAAACATCTAATATCTGGTCCAGTTTTCGACAATGTTCCTGTTTATTTGATTGCAAAACAAAAATCTAAAGGCCAGCCACTTGCCACCCAGCCACTTGGCCATATAATTTACAGTTCCTCTATAATTTATGTACATGCATAATGGATGGAGACCCAGTCTGGCGAGGATGGTGATTCTATAGCCTAATCCGAGCCGATAACCGAAGAATAATTAACATTTTTATATAATTTCGCAAGGGAGTTCGGCATTGGGGAACTGATCCGAAACGGGTTATGCTAAAGCGACCATAATACATTATTTTGATTGCATAATAAAATACAAAATGCTGTCGACAATTCGGCTGCCCAGAACATCCAAAAGCTTATGTAAACTCGTCACTGTAAGAGCCCCATTAGTTGGCTATAGTTGGCCAACATTTGGATTTTATTCAGAAGCTTCTCGATGGGAATGAATCGGATGGCAGATCGGGGATCGTATGGTTCATTTATTTGGCTAAACAATCAATGGCTGGCAATAAAACAGCTGCACTGTATTATGAACAATGGTATTTGCGGCATTTTGTCATCTTCTAGGCATTTGAATGGTTTATTTAATTTTAGAAATAAAACCCATTTTGCCAGGGGGATGATGACATAAGCGAGCTATTTAAATTGTGATTTTCGATTAAGAAGATGTAGCAACCTCACACATTTTTCTACATAACACTCTATTATATCTTTCGGTGGTAGTTGTAGTGGACTGCTAGCTGTGTCCCTGGCACTAATAGAAGAAGACAAAAGTTTGCATGTTTCGTTATTGATGTACGAGTATTTTCTGCATTATATCGCAAAATGCAAAACAATAGACTGCCATGAAATCCGAAACACACACTCACACCGATTCGTTGGAAAATGATAATTGTGTGTGGCAGCGCAAATTGGAGGCAAGCAACAATTGCAAGTTGCAACATTCGAAATTCGCACGCACGCACAGGCTTTGTGGCTTTGTTCGTTGTTGGCTGTTGATTTAATTTTAATTATACTTTTTTGTTGTTAATTTCCTGCATTCATTGGAATTGGTAATGGCGCTTTCGATATTAAATACGGAACTTTGATTAGTTCCCAGCAACCAATTAAAGTCAGCTTCTTCTTAAAAGGCTTATTTAATCCACAAGCTACATGTTACATGCCACATGGTGTGTCAATGAAGCCTCGTAAAGCCATATAGTTCTGGCTTGATTGACACTGGCCGGGCCCTATCAGCTAATAGCCAGAAATGCCGCAGAGTGTCACCATAATAAGCCATGTTTACGGCTCTTTTCTCCGCCGACTGACTTTGCAACCACTCCGATAAGACCAATGCTGCAACATTGTGGCTGCTATTGGTCGATGCGATAGCTGTTGTTATTGTCGTTTCTGTGGCCTGAGCTCAGCTCAGTCATTACTGTTGCTTGTTTATTTTCTGTCATCATCGGTTTTTCGGTTGTTTTGACTCTTATGCTGCCACCATCATCCCCATCATCTCCATCATTTTGGGGAGCTGCACGAACCTCTAGTCCGCCTGCGAGTGTGTTATGTTCATGGGTGCATTGAACCCTTGCCGAAAGTGATTTTTCGGCAAAGAAATGCGGGGAGATGGGTGGCTGAATGATTTCCATTGTTAGCTTGTGCTCATCCTGCTCACAGCTCTGGCTGTGCATTATTTTTGCCAATTTATGATACGAAAATGATGTCTCAGCATGCCGAGATGTTTGGCTAATTGACAGGTTAGCTTTATCGCTTGTCAATGGTTGCCAAAGAAAACTCTATGCAAGTTCATAAAATTGTAAAAACTTGGCCAAAAGTCAAAAAACTAAAAACCATTTCCCCTTCTTTTTTGGCCCGAAAAACAAAAAAAAAACGGGGGACAGAAAACAAAAAGAATCCATTAGTGGACCGAACCAACGAGCCGAGCAGAACACTAACCGGAAGTTTACAAAAGTTGACAGTTGATCGTTTGGACAACAACAGCAACATCGCAATAAAAAACAGCAACAGCAGCGATTCTCTGCTTTTTATTCCATGGCTCAGGGAAATCAGTCAGGCATATAGAACATTGACATATCGGCTGAGATCGCTGCGTGCCACACACAAGAAAAATGGGTTGCTGGCAGCCAGAGGGAGATCGGTAAGGAAAGACGTATCGATATGCAAAAAAAAAACCACAAATTAAGAGAGAGAGCCCTGCCCTGCCCTGCCCTGGCATACCTCCAAAGCCATGTATTTTTTTTCCCAACCAACCATCGAACGAAAGCGGAACTTGGTAACCCAAGACAACATCAAGCGAAAGAGGAAAAATCAGCAAGCGACCCAGGGCGTAGACAAAAGCGCATAAGTTTCCGTTGACCGTTAATTAAAGCCACAAAAGACGGTAGCATGGCCTAAAACAGCCAAACACACACTATCTCCCCTATGTGTGTGCATATGGGCACATAAATTTGTTAGCGCCTTGACACAGCTGCATTAGAAACAGCCAACTGCAAACTGCAACGTCAACTCGACAACGCAAAACCCAAAACCAAAGCCAAAACGGAGCACAGCAGCACGCGCTCCAATTCACTTTGGTGGGGGGCGGGGAAAAAGTTAAGAAACCGGGAACACTCTGTAAGCCAAGGAGATCGAAAGGCGGCCAAAACGAGTGGCCAAGACGATGAGGGGCGACGGCAACGCCTATCAAGGTTGCAGCAATCTTGCGTCGGCGGCGCCGCTAACTGTTTGATTAAAGATCATGCGGCATTCACTCTCCAGCTAGAAAGTTGATTTCTGGGGCAGGATACAACGATGTTCTGGTACTCTAATTGACGAAAATTAAACAATCTATTAAAAAATTAGGTTTAAGATGGCAAGATCTTAAAGTATGCTTCCCAGTACTCAAAAGGGAGCACAGTAATGATATTCCCTAAACTTTGAATTCGCAAAAGCGAGCAGTTTTAGGTGTAACCTTTCCAACGAAAAGGGTATGCAAAAAAGTGATGCTTGAGGAGAACGTTTTGCGGCAGCTGTGCACAATTTATGTTAAATATTGCACAGCCGGCAACAAATCTGCAACAGCAATACCAACAATAACAAAAAAGAGAGTTGAACATTGAACGTTGAATGTTGAACGTTGCTTTTGCCGCAAGAGATGTCAGCTGCTGTGGCTGTGTTGCTGTTGCTGTTGCTGTTACTGTTGCTGCGATATACTGATGATGGCAGCAGCCACATGGCGTTTGCAACATAACACGCATATGGAGGAGAAATTGTGCCAATTTGTTTGGTGCTTTTGTTGCTTCAAAGGCAAAAAGGCCAGCCACAAAGGCAAAGCGACAAGCGACAAGAAGTGTCTATATGGCGGCATTATTGATGATGACAGAAATGTGTCGTTGTTGGAAAAAGCATTTTCTATGCGCAGCTGTGCACGAATCGCTGGCGAAATGCAACTTGAAGCCATTCGTTCTTCATGCAGCCATGAACTGTAACTGTGAGGTTCCAGAGTCCAGAGAGTCAGACCTCAAGTTCACGAGGTGGCCGAAAGACCCACCAGATGCTGTACAGTAGGAGAAATAACTATAGTCTTTCTAGGCCAAAGGCTCAAGAGAAATAATTCCTAAATAGCTACCAATAGTCTTAAATCAAAATAAAGTTTAATATTTTCTTATTATTTCTCAACAAAATAATATTTCTTTCTCTGCAGAACTCACAACCAGTTGTTGATTAAGCCCAATTTGCCTTGAGGATCGCGCCAACTTCTCCTTTTTTGCCTCGATGGGCAATATTTATGCCACGCATTAATTTTCATGTCTAAAAGGGTTTAAGGCGTAGAGCCGGAATGACCTTGTGCGTAAATTTTAATCAGCACATCCTTAAAAAAAAATAAAAGGCAAGAAAAAATGGACTGGTTTGGTCGACTGAATATCCGTGATTCGTGACTCATACGCCCAGTCGGCCGAGAGCTCAAATTATAGCCAAGTTAAGATCTTTGCATGTGAAAAGCGGCGCATAAGCATAAGGAAGAAGACCCAGCCAGCATCACTTTGATGGACAGACACAATTGGGTTACAGTGGAATGGAATCCCTGGCCGTTGCAATGCCAACTATGCATCATATGATATCATCTTCAGGCCAAAAGTGCTCGAGAAATTCTTTAGAAAAGCAGAAACCGGCAGCAGTCTCAAGCTAAAGTAAAACGCCCACAGTCGCCCCGTCGACCACAAAAGAACGTCGTCATTGTCATCTTCATCATCTTCACAAACATCAGATACGGATACAGATACATCTACAGATACAGATATGTTTGTAGATACAGAAATGTGATATAAAAATTAGCAAATTGTTATTTTTATAATTTAATTGAAACGCCAACGAGCCAAAAAAGTGCCAGAAAGCATATGGCAAGAGACAAACAAAAGCCAAAACCCCACACTTCGAGCCAAAAGTTATGCAAATAAAAGACAGAAAATAACAAAGGAAACACATCTGAAACTTAGCATGATAATCTTTACTTCTTCAGATCTCATATCTGTAGTATTTTGCTGTATCTGACACGTCTCTTCGGGCCTTAAACACCAGATATAGAATGGTGCATGTTTGGCGCAGACTTTCGGATGCGCATTCAAGCAGATTATTCAGTTCACTCATTCACTCGCCGAGCCATTCATGCGAATTTGGCATTTCCAACTCTCAATGCCATTTTGTGTGTATTTCTTGCTCTAGATTTACTTTAATTATTGATTTCTTTCTTTGAATAGCATTTAGATTGCAACATTTGGTGGAGGCTAACCCGTGTTTCGTCTGTCTTGCCCTCGTAATTGCCTTGGAGATCTCTCAAGATATAATGTGCGAACATAAGAACACAGAGCTTACCCAGAAACCTGAAAGCCATCACCCAGAGAGATAAATGCTTCTTTAACCACAAAACCACCAAAACAAAGAAATCTGCATCCGAGAGTGAGAAAACAGAGAGGAAGCCGACCCGACCCTTGCATATAAATTACGTTTTGGCCAAAAAGGGGAATGCAAAAAGTTCGTATATGAAAGAGGCATCAAGCGCCACTGCGGTTTCAAATGACCCATATTTTCCAGATCTTAAATATGTTTAGTGCTATTCCAAGTAGGCGGTTAAGTGGGGAGAACTTTCTTTGTTATCAGCAGCGGATCGAGGAGTCACTTGTCGGGACAGTTGGGAAAGTACAACCCACCACCACCGGAGATGATCATCATCTGGAGGTGTTTTCCCAACAATTTATCAATTTCGACTGCAAGCAAACGCATTTGAATCTACGCCACGACCTTATATAATCTTCTAACCTCAGCGAACTGGCGGCTGGCAAGCGAGTGGGACTCATCCACAACCACAAAAATTATTATTTTCATTACAACTAAGCCAGAGTGGCACGCCGAGGGGGCCAAGAAATATGCGTGGGAATTGAGTTGAGAAAATTCATGTTTACAATATACAAAGCAGCACCAGAAGCAGTAGCATTACCAACAACAGTAACCAGAAAAAAAAAACACAAAAAATATAAAATGAAAAACGTAAACACAAAGCCAAGCACAGTCTGGAGGCAACAAATGAAGTTGAACAATTTTGCTACTGTTTGTACCGAAGTGCCACCTGAAGTGGGAGACCGGAGACCCCAGAGCCGAAGAGTAGCAGAGTCATCAACGCGTTTTGTGGTCGTCATCATCATCATCGTCGTCGTCGTCACCACCTGGTATAAATCCGCTCCTAACCCTACACAATTATTCCTCAGCCCATAATCTTGATTCTATTCCTGTACCCTGGAAACCTGACCGTGAAATATTATGTTTCATGGGCATGCATATTTTATATTTTAATTAGGAGTTTTCCTGCCTAAACATAAAGAAGTTTTATTGCAAAGTGAATGAACCTGGAAAGGTCATAAGGGAGAACTTCTAATAAGGCTGGCAGAACTCCTAATTAAATAAATAATATTTCTGGAGGGACTCCTTCCCCAAACTCCATTGACTTTTTTTTCTTAAAAAAAACCTCCGTCAATGTCAGACATAGCTTTCACTTGGCTAATTCGGGTTTCAGTTTCCTTTCCTGGCTTCATGTACAAGCTTTTTTCCTGGGGCCTTTTAAAAGATTAGAATAACCTCTTCCGTTCCTTGTCCGGCCCGACCCTCGCAAGCGAAAGGGCTACAAGTTCTGAGAAGAGGTTTACACTTTTTTTTCAGTCTCGTTTGCTTGGGAAATTAGTTTCTGTCGTTGAACCCAACGAAAAAAAGCTCCAAGACTTTCGGACTGGGATTCGACAAACAAAAACTCCAAAGATTGACAAAAAAAAAGAATGGCTTTAGAAATAGAATGAGCCTTTTTGACCAATTTGAAACTAGTTGTGTTGAAGAATCGACAAAGGGTCTATTCAGGCCTTAAATTCGTTTGTATTTGAAATTATAATTGTCCGGCCCTCCAACCTGTCTCCTGTCCATCAAAGTTCTCTTCAGATCTGACTCGAAGTTGGGTTTCAAAACACGTGTCTCCAAAATAAAGAGAAAGATTATTATTATCATGCATATCATAATATTCACCGCGTCGTAATCTAAAAGTAAACCCCTGAATATGTCATTTTATGAATAATTTGAGGAAATTTAAATGCTCGACTCGTAAATCTATAGAAAGTCCATGTTGACTTGAGGGATAGGATTGGGGTTATGAAGGGGGGGTTGCCCAAAATATAATATTATTGACCTGCTGAGCGTTTTACGATTCGACAAAGACGTCTATCTGGAGGTTCGACATAAAAGAGATGTTAACCCGAAAGCGATAAACTGGGATAATTTTAAATTAGAGATCGGATCTTTGAATCTCTAAAAAAAAAAATAACATTATTCTAGATGAGATATGGGAAGAAGTGACGCTGTTTTTATGATTTTTATAGAAAATTCCTTAATTTTAATTTGGACGGCTCGGGTTGGTGTTAGTGTTTTCTTTCTTCAGTTTCCGTTCCCGTTAGGATGGCAAATTCCGATGCTCTACGGGGAAATGGGAAGAAAGGCGCCATAAATTCAGTTGTCCCAAAATGTCTCAGCGCCGGCGAACAAAATAATACAAGAGCCGAATAAAAATGCGCTTTTTCTGAGTTCTTGCACCAAAAAGCATGGCATCGGGAAGAATTCCTGTCTGGCTAAGACAGGGAGAGCTCTCTACGAATATCTTGGATATGCACGAGACTATATATATAGACTATATATACGCACATACTACATATATTTTGTATAGAACCTATTTTCATCTAATTTCTTTCATTTTCGTTTTCATTTCCATCCACAGGCGTTGCTCTATTTTAGCGCTGATTTCGACGCCGTCTGCTTCTTTCTATAACTCAATTTTCATTGCATTTTCATTCCCAACTCCCCCTTGGGCCATTCCTTTCGTTTTATCTATTTTTTGGCTTTTGGTTTTTGGTTTTTGGCTTTGGTTTTTATGTTTTTCTTTCTGGCCTGCTCCATTTTTGTGTACTTTGTTTTCGTTTGCGCTCGTCTGGCAAACATAAAAAAGAAGAAATGGAAATAAAAGCTTTTCCCCCCCATTTTATTTAGTTTTTGGCATTCTTTTCTTCCATTTCACTAATTTAAATCGTATGCTCTATAAAATATTCCAATTTCATTCGCCATAAATTATCGGGAGTCTAGAAATCCCGTGCACTTTGAACTGGCGCTTGGCCATTAAAATGGGAAAACTCTAAATTTTCATTATAACTGGAGCGCATAAATGTCTGGGGGACTGATTTATAGAGGGGATTATGGCTAGTACCCAAAATAATATCATTCTTATTTTTACTTCTTTTATTCATTTATTTATTTGTTTAATAAAAAAAAAAAAGAAAATCTTACAGAACTTGTATTACTTAAGATCTAAGTGCTGGCATCCTTGGCTGGCTTTTGGCTGCCTTCTGCTTCTGGTAATTTTTATTCAAAGGCTTACGGCTTACTGCATTTTCGAGTATAATGACTGCCACTTTCTTTAACCATAAATAACTGAAAGCAATGACCAATTAATAATGGATAACTCAACTCAGCGTATTTGAATTGAAGGGTGTGGCTTATAAATGTGGAATTCCAGTCGGCAACTTGGCTTAAATGCGTACAAGCTTATAAACAAAATTGGCAAACGCCGTAAATGCATTTTTTTGGCATCGGAATATGCGGAGGCGAATTACTTACAATAAAAAGCAGCTCTCGGCTTCACTTTGTCGAATTCTTTATGGCCAAATTAAAAACTGCAAGATAAGATAATTGAAAAATTTATTAGATAAAAGGTTGGACTTCATCAAGCGATATAAAGCTAATGGTATGCGACTGCTTACGAGGAGTACACATGTATAAATTATCAAAAAAAAAACTATATTTTTATGTGTTTATAAATATTTTGCAAAATTTATTAGAGACTGCATAATTTGCATGGCAAAAAATGCGTAACACCACCGAATGTACCCCTGCCACCACCCCGGGAAGGCGTTGAACAGCCAAGAACTGAAAAATTCCTGAGGATCAGCCAGGCAGGGCAGAGCAGAACAAAAATAGTGACTAAATATTCTATTTCTGTGCCTGTTTTTGTTCATTTGACAGCTTGGCAAACGACAAACAAATTACAGAAAATTATGCAGGCCATAGAAACCGGCAGATAGGCAGATAGATCTCATCTATGGGCCGAATCAATAATGATTGAAAGCGTTGTTCTGGGCTCTTCTTTCTACAACAATTAAAATTGATGAGGATCACTTTGCCATCCTCAAGACTTTGCGAATGAGACGGACTATTCATTAAACTGCCACGGGCTAAGCGAAGCAAAACCCAAAATTCTTGACAAATCTGCCAAAAGCGAGGGAGAAAAACTCAAAACATTTCGCGGGTATATGTCGTTTTATTGGGGCCGTGGCCGTACCCCCCGACTGACCCCTACCTCCCTCCCACCAGGCCGTTTCAATTAAGATGAACAAAACTTGGTCGCCGTGCTAAAATAAACATTTTTATTGCCCGCATGGCGCCAAAGCGAAGATGTATCTTGTGTCTTGTATCTGGAAGCGCAGCATCAAATGTGGAAAACAAAAAAAGTTAAACTTATTCGCGAGCCAAAGATTCGTATTCGTGAGGTTGAGCAATTTATTTCAATTGCCAGTTGCTAATAAATATGCAATTAAAACGCACAGAAACATTTCTAACGCACGCCAAGTGATTAAGGAAATTTGAGGCAAAGCGGCGATGATTTCGCTGATTGTGGTCCATCTTCAAATGAAGATCAAACGATGACTGAAGTCGGTGCATCATTTCCCCGATTGCTCATAAAAAGCCAACGAGCCGTACTATAACTCAACTTGGGAGGGACAACGAACACCCATGATCAAATATGGATTACGCAACATTAGAACACTTTCTCTTAAAGGCCCAAAAAAAAATTAATTGACACAGAATATAACTCGGAAATAAAAGAACTTTCTATAGCCATATAACCCAGTTAAAGAATCACGTAGCTGGGAGTGCGGCAAGCAATATGGTCAGGCGTCTAGAGACTTTCTTCGCTCATCAAAAATCCATAAAGTCAACGAGGCATTTTCACCAGAAGAATGAACTGATTGGGCTTGTCGATGTCTTCAGTGTTGGGCCTACCTGTCCATATGAAAAGTTAATCAAAGAACTGAATGACAATATGAAAACACGGCCCAGGTAGGCATACAAATTAGAAAACGCTTCACAAAAATGCTAACAATTACAAAAGCCAAGGAAAACGTCGTGACAAAATTACTAATTGTGTCTAAATAAGTCGAATGAAAAAAACAAAAAGCAGGCACAGTCAACAGCAAACAGCTAACAGCCAGCAGACAAGTTGAAAGTTGTTCTTGCTGTTTATTTATTTTTTTTTCTTCGAGAAGACAAATAAAAATAAAACTACAGAAATAGCAGGCAGACCTCGAGGAAAAGCCAGGCCATTAAGTCAAAACAAATTTATGACAATTCAAGCTCATCGAGTCGAAAGCTGCAAGAACAAAGAATTCTACAATTGTAGAACTGTAGAATGTCAAGTGCATTTGGCCTTTGCTTTGGCTTGATGGACGAGTGTTGTCTCTAGTCAGTCTTCGCTTTCCACACACTATAATTTACAGTTTAACAATCGCACTTTACCATTATTGTGGTCTCTCAAAGTCGAATTTTCGATAAGACGGGTTCTTGGCCTTTCGCTTATTTATTTACGAGCACCATAGCTAATGAAGAAATGGTGTACGGACAGGCATAAGTTTATATTTTAGTTAAAAGATTTAACTAATAGTCAAAATCTTATCGATTTATCGATAAGAGCTTTAAGGAGATGGTCCATCTCCAATTGTAATTCTGTCAAGAATGTGCGAGATAATCGCGATAGTCAGGTTCAGATCATGGACGATATATCGATAATAGCTTTAAGGAGATGGTCCATCTCCAATTGTATTTCTGTCAAGAATGTGCGAGATAATCGCGATAGTGAGGTTCAGATCATGGACGATATATAGATAATAGCTTTAAGGAGATGGTCCATCTCCAATTGTAATTCTGTCAAGAATGTGCGAGATAATCACGATAGTCAGGTTCAGATCATGGACGATATATCGATAAGAGCTTTAAGGAGATGGTCCATCTGCAATTGTATTTCTGTCAAGAATGTGCGAGATAATCACGATAATCACGTTTAGATTAAAAGCGATATATCGATAAAAAGTTTCACGGCTTGGTCCATCTCGGACAATGCTGTCAAGAACGTGCAAGACTGCATACTAAACTGTCAGCACTTTATAATCCATATCAGGTGGTTAATGAAGTACATTTTCCTTCAAATTAGTCATGTCTCTGATAAGACCATTTCGCAACGACCCTATGACAAAGCACTGCACTGTCTAATACGAAAGTCTTTCATTTTAGTGAACGCCGAGAAGCAACTAATCACTTGGAATGAGCGATGGACTGAGCAAACTATGTCAAGTTCGACAAAGGCGACCAACTGATAAGCCCGACCAGACCGCGCCAGGTATGGCAGACACACAGCTTTCGAGTCTATAAATAAAGCATGATTGTTGACTTCATGGCTGGGCGCAAGCGGAAATTGACCATTTGGTTAGCATGGCTCAGAGACCTTTGACAGTGTTGGTCAATGCAAAGCAGATGCTAACTGGGAGTGGCCTCTCCCCTGGCTAGGGATGGGGGCTGGCTGGAAGCTGATGATGATCAATGGCTGGCCATTCAATTTTGTAAGCAAAGCGTAAACTGATTGTGATCGAAGCCTGCAAGCTGCGGTGTAAGGCCTCAACAGATTGCAGTCACTGAACTTGCAACAGCAGCAGCAGCACCGGTGTGGCAGGCAAGGGAGACGTCAAAAGGCCAACAAACGCACGCATACCAAGCCCCTCACACATGGCCAACATTGTCTGGGGGCCAACTAATAACAAACAACCGGCTTTCGCATCAAGGCGCGAAAGACATACAGTGGGGTCTCCCTAAAACGGATCTTCTTCTGCAACTAACTGTACACTCTCTGTTACCCTTTTTTTTCAAATATTTGCTTAAAGTCTATTAAACATTAAACAATATATTTGTTAAACTGTAAATAAAACACAAACTCCACTGTAGGTGGAGAGAAATGGGAGGGAAAGAAAAGTTTGTTTACTTTGGAGGCAGCGATTTTCGTCTGCCACGAAACTCGTTGCTGGGCATGCGCATAAGTCACTCCCAGTTGATGGTTGCTGCTGTAGATTGTTGATGTTGCAGTTGCTGTTGCTGTTGCAAATTGCGCGAATTCCTTGGCATCCGTGGCAGAGCACATCTGTCGTCACTCGTGGCGGCGATTGTCGCTTCGCAACACTGGTTCTCCTCCCCAGCCGCAGTCGCTGCCGCTGAGGTGAAGGCCGCTGAAAACTCGATCCCAACTCCAACTCCAAGTTGGCTCAAAGCCAAGTCACCAATAATTGCATGGCCCGCATCCCACTCCTGGCCATAACGAATTCACAATAATGTGCATTTTATTAGATACCACATCTCCGCTCGCTGCTCCCTGCTCGCTGCTCCCTGCTCGTCGCCCCCGTCAGTGGCCCAGAAGACCAACTCCACTTAACTCTTAACTCTGAGTGCATTTTCCGCTTGAACACGATTTCATTTAAATTTTCCTCAAGCATTTTTTCCTGCCTCTGCCCTTTGGGGGCCTCTCGTGGCTTTTATTTTTCAGTTTTTTTTTTGGTATGTGTGGAGGAAGGAAATGCAGAGCTTTTTGCATAGCTCCGAGGTGTTGGATCTTGGCAAATGGCTGGAGGTTGTCAGTCCGCCACAAAATACGTGCGTGTTGCAGTAAAAGCTGTACTTGGCCGGGCCGAGGAAATCGTTTTAAGGCCCCCTCTAAGGAAGTTGTAAAATTAAGGGAATTGGTGGAGCACTAATATTTTATTGGTAAGACAATAAAAAGGGTTGTAGGTTTTACCTAAAAACCTGTATATTATTTTAGGCTTGCCACCTCAAAATAAAACCACATTTAAGTACTGCTGTTGGTACTTAAAACGGTAAATACTGTTTACAGATTATGAACGATATATCGATAATATATATCGGAAAAAAAATGTAATTGATATCTAAGTTGGTCCATCGCTAAAAACAAGCATCACTCCCGACATGTCCTGACAAGTTATACTTCTCTAATACATCAAGATCTTCAGCCTATATTTCCCAGAAAATCAGTTTATTTGTAGTTTTTTTTGTCTTTCTTTCAATTAGCGAGAGAGGCAAACGATCTTTCAGGATGGATGAAACGATCACCAGGGAGATCCAACGTGCCACAGACAGAAAAAAAGGAAAAAAAAGCTTCCCAGCGGATGAGTTTGTTAGCCGAAACTGCAACATCCACATGGCAGACATACAATCCAACTGCCATTTATTTTATTTATTAGAGTTGCTTGGCTTTTCGTGTTTGTGGCCATGGAGAGCTAACTGGCTCCATTGAAATAAAAGTGAAATTTTTCCCAGCAAGAGAAATTGTTACTTTTGAAGCAAAATAAAGTCTGGCTGTGGTAGGAAAGTGTTTATTTGCACTCGATCGCCGAATAGTTAAACAATTGTTCAAGCACTCTATGTAGAGTCTTGGTTTGGTAATCGGAACCCATCGAGCTGCCACTTTCCGGCCAGGCTGTGGAGTAACTTGAGCCAATTTATCAAAAATTCAAAAACAAAAAGAAAAAAAGCGTACGACAGGCCTGGAAATTATGCGTTAATTAGCATGGCAGCTGGAGAGCTCGAGAAACCCGTGGCGAAGGTCTGTCGGGGGATCTGGTTTTAGAGTTGCCCCCCAAATCGACTTTGAAATGTGACCCCAACCCCAAGAGCCAGCTTTGACCTTCACAGTCAAGCCAGAAATAATAATTTAAGCCACAATTTAATGGACATGATCGATCACATGAGTTGGTCAGTTTTATGGCTGCACTTATCGATTCTTTTGTTATCGATTAGAGCCCCTCTAGGGTGGAAGAATGCCGGTCAACCGGTATAGGCCATAAAGCGACTATACCCACTGGAATGCGTTTGGGAGTTCCACCCAAAGATTGCAAAAAAATAATCAATTGCTTATCAAAATTGGCCAAAAGATATAAGACAACGAAGACTTGTGAAATATATGCACTGATTCCAGTTGTGTTCTGCTCTCCAAACAATATTTACTTTGTTAACAAAAGCCTCAAAACGTAAAGCAAATAGAAAACTTAATTGCTACAAAAGTGTAAACAGAGAAAAGTTTTCATTGCACCTGAGGGCCTGGGAGAGGAGGGCAAACAGACAACTTGACGGCCCTTCTGATAATTGCTGATACCGTCCATAGGTCTAGCCAGGCAGGTTGCTCCAATCAAGCGGCCGATTGAAGCGCAGTTCTGGGCTGCAATCAGAGCCTCGCTATTTGCATTAATGGGTGGCCGAACAAAGGCGGGATTGCCGGTGACATAAAAAATAGAATATATTCTTTATACAGCTGATAAGGCTGGCTGCCTCAAGGTTGCCTCGAGGTGTGAATAATTGCAGTATTTGAGTGACGGGGCAGAGACAAAAGATAGCCCTAGACAGGGCCTGGCAAAGGGTGCAATAATTATTTACTTTTTTTTTAAGAAGAAAAGTATTAAAGGTACCTCTTTTTCGCTTTTTTTAAGGCTCAAAACAGTCACATTTTTTAAACCAAAACACACACTTTTTAGCCAGCAAGTTGACGCGGTAATGCCACAAAACGAACTGAGGCCGGAAAGCATTCGGGCCAACTGATAACAGGAGGCCCGCCCATCCTCCCGACAGCCATTTGCATACACACTGGCGACACTTTCCTAGATTGCTTCGAAAAGTTTGCAATATCTGTATCCAAAGGCCCATGATATAATATACAGAAAGTCAGACTTAAATAGGTCACAAGCTAAGGGGGAGTTGCACTCGTTTTTTCACTTCGGGAGCGACGCCCAGCAGGTAACAGCTGTTCCTGGTCTGTAAAGTTAACAGAACGGCTGTTAGGCGGCAACAGGGGTGGAGAGTATTGGGGTAGGTTGGCAGGGTTGCCAGGGAATGGGGTGGAGAGTTGTGGTGGATTAAGGAGAAAATAATTGGGAAAGGCTTACCCATAAAGTGTAATATAAATATTATAATAAAAATAAATATTAAAATTTAATTTTTCACTAAAAAAAATAGCTTCTGTAGACAATTAGTTCTTACAGTGCTTCTAGGTCAGCTGTTTGTATTCTATGTACCAGAGACTCTATATACCAGACTCTATATACTCCACTCCCACACGTGGGAGGGAAATGTATCCTTTGAGGGGGTGGCTCTTCAGACCACATTTGACAAATGCCAGTGGGGAGTAGGGTTTAGGCCCCAAAAGGCAGCCAAACGATTATGCAATTGAAATTTTCAATTAAGAGAGCAGCAGACTCCCTCCCGGGTATTCAGCACTAATAGCACCAAAAATTAGTCGAAATTATTAATTCAAGCAGGCACTAAGTGGCCTGGGACCAATCCGGCCCTGATCACCAATCCGAGTCATTAACAATCGAACTGATATCTGGGCCCAAGCTTGGCACTAATCGTGATTTAATGATAAGCAGCCCCAGCCATCGGGTTGCATTTTAATTATACAGTAGAGCCTCGAATACGAACTAATAAATACTCGACGAAGGCGCCTCCAATTTTCTGGATCTAGATAGGGTCTAGGGATAGGTAGGGGATAGGGGACACTGCACTTAAAAGAAAATATTTAGGAAAAATAGTTAATATTAGGAACAAAAATGTTAGAGATAAAAGAGTACTTATATATTTTTTATCTTATTATTTATAAATAAAAAAAATATATATATATTTATGAAAAAATAGTGAAGGGTTCAAATCTGTGAGGACTTTATTGCTTTTTAAAATATTTTAAATTAAAATTAGATAGGGTTAAAGGCTTATAGTTATTTTTTTATTACTTCCAAAAAAAATGTATACAATTTTTATTTAAAAAACATTTATGACAAATTGTGAATAGTTAAAATCTGATTTAAAACACATTTGAAAATATTTTAAATTAAAATTTGAAAGGGTTAAAAGTATTTATTTATTCTCTTATTAATTACAAACAAATCTATACAATTTTAATCTAAAAAAAAATATTTATGAAAAATGAGGACTTTGTTGATTTAAAAAAAATATTCTAAAATAAAGTATTAAATGTGGGAACTATGTTATAATTTTTCCTTGTGCAACTTGTTGGCCAAACTATAGGAACTACAGTTTCCAGAAATGATCCCTTTTTAGAGCCTGTTTTAGGCCCAGGTATGGCAGCTTTGAAAAGAAAATCACCCCCTGCGGCATGCATTTCCGTTCGTGGCTCATTCAGAAAAAAAATACAAAAATAAAATAAAAACGGGAAAGCGGTCAGACAAAAGAAATCCCAGCGAGGGCGAGGAGGGCCGCTCGTATAATCCACAGGCAAGTGCATTTTCCAGTCTGGCGACAGCCGTGGAGCGACCGGCGTGCGTGTGAAAAACGAAAATGGTCGGAATAACAGGTAAGTTAATAAGCGAGGAGCTACAGCCATAGCCTAGTCGTACAAAGCATTTTCACTAAATACCCGGCATTGTTTCAACGAACGACAGACATAAAAAGCCAGTAACTAACATTTGAAAGAAAGAAACTGGCATTCGCTTCGCTCCCCGCTCTGCAGCAACCCAGGCCCAGGTCAAGGTCCAAGAGGTTCTACACTCCCAAGCGGGACAATAAACATTTTGTACAATAATTGCACAAGTGTCACTTGAGTTTGGTGGTGGAACTACTGCCAGGTAACAGGTAGCAGGGTGGCCACAAGTGGGACCTGTCGACACCAGATGGCCCAGAGTGGCAGGTATTATGTAATCCGGCACTCAAAAGGGGATGATTTAGGGCTTGTATTATATTATTTTATTAATTAATATTTCAGCTAGAAAAGTAACTATTTTTTAGCTTAAAAATACCAGTTTTTAGAGGTAGCTCTCCATGTAATTCTGATTACCTCAACGAACCTAAGCAAACCGGGCCCCAACAGGCATTGCAAACACTTTCAACTGAAAACATTTGGGGGGAAAAAGAGACAAATGGCCATAAAAAATGAAAATTGCAACTTTGGAAATTATGCGGCAAACAAGGTTTGAGCGGCAGCCGCATTTAAGGCAGTTGCTGCGGCGCCAATTTTCCAAGGCTTGTGGGGGAAGGAAAATGAAAATGCAAAAAAAAAAGCAAAAAAGCTGCCTGGCCACCCTTTTTTCTTTAGTTTTTCCAGCTGCCGCTGCCACATTATTTGTATCATTAAGAAGCGCTTCCGTCTTGCTGGCAAACTGAACTCACATAAATTGACGCACGAGGCGCGCAAAAACAATGAGATGGGAATGAGAGGCCTAAACAAAACGCCACCAACGGAAAGACATGGCTAAAAACCAAAAAAAAAAAAAGCTGAAAGGGGGAGGCAGGAATTGATTTTCATTCGCTGGGGGGGGAAATGGTTTAAATAATTGTGTAATGTCCCCGACTGCCACGGCAGCCGGCTCCCACACGCCACTTTTGGTTCGCTTTTTGGCCAAAAGCAAAAAGAAAAAAAGGTCAAAGGCACATGCTACTTCGTCACTTATATATTTTTCACTTATTTGGATAATTTTTTAAACCTAAAAATGGCTTTAAAAGCGTTTAGTTTGATAAAAAAGAAATCTTTTTTTAGAGCACTTCACTTCGTCACGTATTTTTTACACTTATTTCAATAATATTTTCCATACTAAAAATGCCTTAAAATAGTTTATTTTGGAAAAAAGCAAAGAAAAAGTATGTATTTTTTAAAGCGCTTGAGAAACTGTCACCCGAAGCTATTTATGGCAGCCATACTTCGTCACTGGTATATTTTATCCCTTTTTTAACCCAAAAATACGCTTACAAGAATTTATTTTGAAAGAAAATGCATAGAAAACTTTTTTTTTTTTTTGAGAGCACTTGAGGAACTGTCACCCGAAGCTATTTATGGTAGCCCCTACTTCGTCACTGGTATATTTTATCCCTTTTTTAACCCAAAAATACGCTTACAAGAATTTATTTTGAAAGAAAATGCATAGAAAACTTTTTTTTTTTGAGAGCACTTGAGAAACTGTCACCCGAAGCTATTTATGGTGCCCATACTTCGTCACTGGTATATTTTATCCCTTTTTTAACCCAAAAATAGGCGTACAAGAATTTATTTTGAAAGACAATGCATAGAAAACTTGAGAAACTGTCACCCAAAGCGATTTATGGCTTTACTAGTAAGTGACAGGCATGCTACTTCGTCACTGGTATACTTTGCAATTATTTGGATAACTTATTTTGAACAAGAAATGACTGAAAGGGGATTAGTTTGTTAAATATTGCCTAGAAAACTTATCATTTTAGCTTTTCTTAATCATTTCTATGTAATTTGCATGAAAAATCATGTTCAGACATGTTGAAACATGTTCAAAGATGTAAAAGTTGAAGCAAATTGGACATGAATGGAAATCGGATTCGGAAAGTTAGACGGAAACCGTGTTAGAGTCATCGACCAAAGCTAAGAGAGTGCCAGAAGCGAGTGTGTAATCCATCCCCAGCCCTTTCGAATGCCTTTCTCCCATAACATCCCAATAGATGGGGCGACGGGGACTATTCGATCCAATCGCAATTGAATCCAAATCCGATCCGCAATCCGCAATCGCCCTTGCCGGGTTAGTTGTTGCGAAAGTTGTTGACTGGCCTGGCCTGGCCTGGCCTGGAAATAAATGAAGCATGAAGCCTGAAATATTAGCCAAGTGCTCTGGCCGAGCGACGAAAAAATGCGTCGCCCTGCCGCACAACTAGGCAACCCTGGCAGCTAAGCAGCTACCCATTGCGACTGCATTCCGCAAATGCAATCAAATCTTAGCAACTTTCCAATGATGGATTTTTTTCTTTCGATTATAATTTAGCCATTTTTTTGTTGCCTCGTTTCTTCATCAGCCATTACCTTATTAGCCAAAAACCTGTTGCTCCGGCAATGATGATGATATCAAGTAGATGACTAGGCGCCTAAATGCAAAGTGAAAATAAAAAAAAACTACAAGTGCCAAAGTGTCTTTTCAAAAAGTGCCAAAAAAATATATACTAGCCAGGGTCTATCTGGGGGAACTGGATCCTGAAAGATGAACAACTCTGCTAACGACACTAATACCACCACCCCCTACTCGGGCCTGGCGCCTGGGGTCACAATCGACAACTACCCGGTGGTGGTGCACTTCCAGAAGCAGGGCCAAATCGGTGACAGGATACTGATGGAGCTCATGTCCCTCATCCTGGTGGTGGAGGTCATCGTCTGCTGTTTCTGCTGCCTGAGGTAAGGCGGGCAGTGCTGGGCCCTGGAAGCCCTCACGATGAGCCTCTGAGAGGCAGCAGTCTGACAAAGTGTGGCCTTTTAGTTTAAAAAATAAATATTATTTGTTAATTAAATATTTAATTAACATTTTAATCAAACAACTGTTTAAGATTTAAAAGCTGTCTTTATTTTTCACTTTTTTTCTTAGAAGATTTTTAAATCTTCTAAAGATTTTTGAAACAAAATAGTGTATTTTTTACAAAAGCTTTTTTGTTTAAAATTCTAAATATTTATTTATTATGATTTATGATTTATGATTTAATTATTTATCTAAATATTTTCTACAAAATAATGTCTATAATTTACAATTTAAATAAATATAAATTTATTTTTTATAATAAATTTAAATTAATAATTACTTAAAATATTAGTTAAAAAAAAACAACTACTCACCCCCTAAAAATTCAAAGATGGAATCAAAGCTGTTGCTGTTTTAGTTGTTTTTTATTTTTCTTATTTTTTTTTTTAGAATTGTTTGCAGTTGTTTTAAATGAAATTAATAATTATTGAGGAAAATTGAAGGAAAATTATTTTAAAAAACACGCACTGCCGAGTCCAATAATTGTTGTTGTTGTTTGGATCTGCTTTTTGAAAGAGGGGGAGGATGGGGAGGAAGAAACACAACAAAAATCATTAGAAATTTCTATACACAGACAAGCAACACGTACACACTGACACCACACACTCGCACACACACACACACACTCTGGCCTCGCACACTCAAAAGAAAAGACGGAAAACGTGTTTGTGTAATGTTGTTAGAACTGGTATTTGAATGCTGGAGGAAAACTTTTTTTTTTTTTTAGTCGACTGTGCGCTGGCCGAGGGATATGATTTTATTATTTACTTAAAATGGGCCCAAGCACTACGTTTCTATTAAATCCGATCCAACACACACGCAGAGCACGGCCCGGTACACGGTACACGGTACTACAGGTGCAATTCAATAAACAATATTCTCCGCCGACTGGCTTTCGCAGAAAACGTAAAAATAAACCGAGAATTCGCAGAACACGGCACTGCCCGGATCCACAGATCCAGAGATTCAGGGATTCAGAGATCCAGAGTGTTATTATTATTTTTTGATTTATTTTTCACCGCAGAACCCGAACGAAGGGCAGGGAATTTGGACAAAAAATCAGGTGAAAGGATATTTGTCCAGGCACCTGTTTTACATCCTGTTTGAACTGTTAACCGCGGCTTCAATCGGTTGGGGGCCTCTAGTCAGTAACTAAATAGTGAGCAGCCACTACTCGGAACGCAAAACGCGCGCACACCTGCCCGAATCAAAAGTGTCGCATCCGCGACGTCCGCTCACTGGAGGTGGTCTGGTACTCTACAAAAACAAAACGGCAACAACACCGTATCGCCAGTGTGGTGAGTTATCGCCAGTGCTGCCAACTTGTAATACCGTTATTCACCACACTACCAGACTTTCTTCAAATTGGAGAGTGACCGTTCTTTCCGCCTAAAAATAATTTAAATTTTAAAAGCAAATACTTGTATTCCAAGTAAAGAATCTTTTAATAATAATAATGTTATTTATTTTTGAATAATGATCAAATGTTCTAGGAAAAAAAAGCTACAAAAGCATATCATATACAAATATCAACGATTAGAATATTGAATATCTTTGGATTGCATCGTTACTCCTTCAAGGCCCTCAGATCCGGGTAGAGGGCTCCGGCGTTAATGTAATGAGATTCTGGCTTGCGCAGGTCCCGCTTATAGTCGCTAACGACTGCCTCACCCGTCCGCTTGACCATCTTCTTGGCGATTCCCTTGGGCGTTATGTAGTTCACATTCTGGCTGACCACAAACGCATTTCCCACCGCGTCAAAAGTGCCACTGGCGAGGTTTCCCGCCGGCTGGCCATATCTGCAATTGCAAGAAAGAATTGTATATTTTTTACATAATTTCAAACTAAAAGTAAAACCCACTTGTGCTCAATGATCTTGACAGAGTTCTCGCTGAGGCTGTTGCCCAAGATCTTGGCCGACGACTCCAGACCGTCGAAAACAGTGCTCACGCCCTCCACAGCCCCGGCCGCTATGGTCATGGCTCCCTCCATGGTGCTGGTTGCCTGGCTGCTGTCGTAGCCGAATCCCTTCTGCAACAGCCGCGATCCCTGCTCCTGAATGTGGGGAGCTAAGTAACGGCCAACGGCAAGCGAGGCGGTGCCCACCTTTCCGGCTATCCAACCCGTCATCCCAGCCGCAGCGTGGGTCACCTTCTGGGCCACTTCCACTGGATGGGAAAATAAATGAACCTTCGTCTATAGATTTTTTTTTAGAACTCACCTGATGTCTGCACGGAGCTGGGAACTTGAGCCGGAGCATCGGCCGAGGCTGGCGTCATCTTGGAGATGAGATACGGAGTGCTCTTCATCATAAGGCCTCCTGTTTTTTCGGCGCCCTTTACTAGGTTGCGAGCAATAAAGTCCGCCGCACACACAATGTGTCTGGACACCTGTTCCGATCCGGAAACGGCATCGGAATCGCCGCCAGCACGTAGTGAGATAGGGGACTTTAGCTGCTCTACGGTGCCGGCAAGCACGGCTTCCAGGAGATCCAGAAAGAACTGCTGCAAGTCCTGGAGTTGCTCCTCCTCGGATTCCCCGGCCGTGGTGCTCAGTGGACGCAGACCCTCCTTGGCCAGAATCAGGCCAAAGGCATTGCCCGGCTGATGGCATTCCATGTCGGGAAAAATGAAAGCTCCGTACTCGGTCCGGTAGCAGTTGGTGATGGAGGGGATGAGCGGGTATAGCCAGATCATACCCGGCTCTTCGTTGGGCATCGTGCACTGGATGAAGTATATTCCGCTCAGGTACTTCCAACGGCCCCCCACCGTGCACATGACCAGCGACATGGTCGAGGCACCGCTTATGGTTACCACGGCGCCGCTCGACTCGATTCTGTAGAGCTTGACTTGCGCCCGGAACAGCTCGTCCAACTGGGCGCGAGACTCTCGATCGGCCAGGAGTTTCCTCAGCCCTTCGGCCAGCTCGCGATAGGTTTTCGGGGTGCCACTGGCGTTGGAGATGTCGTAATGAGTCGAGGGATTCTCCGCCAGCAGCGGTCGCTTTGCATCCACCTCCGAACGGGTTTCCTCCTTGGCCTCCTCGGCGGTATCGTCAATGGGTTGGCGCCGAGCCCGAAGAACCTTCACGCGATAGCTGACCTCTGTCTTGGCGCTCTTGAGCTTCTGGATGAGCGCACAGGCGTCGTTCCACTCAGCCTGCACGGCGTCGATCTCGTCCGGCAATCCCACGGGCACTCCGAAGGTGTCTTCGATCATTTTCAGGGCCAGCTCGTAGGCTTCTATGGCCTGCTCTTGGGACTCCTGCTCCTCGTGTTCGATGGCCTTCTCCACTTGGGTCATTGCGGCTTTGTACGCCTCTTGAATGCGGGCGTATGCCTCCAGAAATTCGCTTTCCTCCGACATCACGGCGTTGATTATCTAGAAAGAAGTATAACATTTTAATTAAAAATTTGTTCAAATTGTTAGTCAACATTCTAGGCCCTTTCTTTCACAAACTTGCTGACAGAGATGCATCCTGGCGAGGCGGATGACAAAATTAAACTAAAAGGGCCATCAGAGATTCGCTCTTTTTTGGCCAAAATGCGTCATCCAACTAGTTGTCACCCAGCCGCCGCCACCTCCCCCAGGATCCTCCGAACAGCTGCTAGAAATTGAATTATCGCCAACGAGATTTCTTCCGCCTTGCTGCCCGCCCATCCGATTTGTCACGCCCACCTGTTGCACTCACCTCCGGGCTACACTTTCTACTGAGATTCTTTGGCTCTGTGCGGTTGATACAGATCTGTGCACTTTGTCCGCTAAGTCATCGAACTGCAAATAATGCGACACGTTTACTTTTCACAATTCCGTCACGGATTTCATTTCGCAATATTGCTGCACCCTTGCACTTACCTTGCATCTTTTTCCTGGCCGGATATTCCAGTTAGGATCCGGTTGGAGATTCTACAATTGTTTGTACAATGTTTAATTAATCACTAAATAAATTCTGCAATAACATTGTGGCCTGATTTTTTCCCTGTATGTCTGTTTTTGACGTCTTTGTTTTGCTCTCCTCTTTCGCTTTTCAGCTGCACGACTTAGGAGGCCTAGGCACGTTCAAGCCTACAACTCATACGATTATTGTATGGCGGAATATTTAAAAACGAAATATATAAATAAAACCATACAACAAAAAATAAAATAAATAACAAAAACAATTAAGACAAAAAAAGATAACAACTACAATAAAACTAATATTATTTTTAAATGCCTTTTAGCTTAAGTGCTGTCCATGAGAATCGAGGAGGAGGGCGCTATTATTAAAATTAATTTAAAAATAAAAAATATTTTTATTTTATTAAAGAAACAAAATAGCAACATAAGAAACAACAAGAATAACCACAAAAACCATTAAAAAAATCAATAACAAGTAAAATAAAACAAAAAAAAATGTCATAATTTTATTTTTAACTTTTTCAGTTTCTTAAGTGCTATCTATGAGAAGCGAGGAGGAGGGCGCTATTCTTTAAATTAATTTAAAAAAATTATATTGTATAAAAAAACCAAATAAAAACAAAAAACCATTATAACGAAAAAAATGAAACCAAAAACCATAACAACAAAAACAATCAACATTTGGACGGCCACAAAATTTAACAAAATATCTAATAAAAATATTTTGTTACTAGATTTTGATGCAGAACGGTGGGGAATCGATCTACAAATCGTTTAAGGTACTCCGCTTAAGAATCGGCTGGAAATTGGCCAAGATATAGCCATCGCTGGGGCCAAATTGTCCTTCCATGCGCTTTTCACGTTTTTGAAGGGGATCCCCTACAAAATTTTAGAAAAAATCTAGAAAATATTTTGTTACTAGATTTTGATGCAGAATGGTGGGGAATCGATCTACAAATCGTTTAAGGTATTCCGCTCAAGAATCGGATGGAAATTGGCTGAGATATAGCAATAAAAACTACAATAAAAAAAATAAAATCTAAAAATTTGTTTTATTTTTTTAACAGCTTAAGTGCTGTCTATGAGAATCGAGGAGGAGGGCGATATAATTATAATTAACTAAATTAAATTGTTATTTTACTTTAAAAAAAGAAACAAAAAAATCCATTATAACAAAAACTGTAGTCCATAGAAAGATCCATAATTTTAACTTTAAAAACATGAAAGTAGTGGCATTTACGATCAGTCGCTTATATGGCAGTTGGGATATAGTTGACCGATCCCGCTCGTTTTGACTCACATACTGCGTGCATAGGAAATAAGCTCATTAAGTTGATAGCTAAACTAAGACTATATCGACGAAGAAGGTGATCCTTAAAAGGAATATATACTGTTTATAGAGTGGGAGATGTCTTCCCTAAGTCTCACTCCAGCATTATAATGATTCGATTTATAGATTAGATCATCGATCTATTATACTTTTCGTTTGACTTGTCGCCCATATTTAATAAATAAACTGAAAGTCGTTAATTAAAACTTTGTTTTACTTTTATTTATTCGGTTTTTTTTTTATCATTTTTAAAATACATTAAATGTTATTCCTTTAAATATTTCTTGCTGATTTTGTTTTGAATGCACAAAATACATTTCGTTCGATTCGGACGACATTCACGTGGTGTGTTTCTTGCGTTTTGGGGGAAGAGGAGGAGCCGGCCGGGAGGCCTAATATACACACATATGTATTGGACATATGAAGAGTGGAGTAACGAGATAATCTATTGGAATTGGTTATCGATGGATGGACCTCGGACTAGATCCATTCAAAGTGTCAAATTCTAACAAGTCGCAGACTCAGTGTCTTCGGGAGAAGATGTTTTGATTGAAATCACAATATATATAGAATTATATACCCAGATAACTCTATAGTACACATATAAGTATGTATGCGTTTTATGTATGTTTATAAAGTATAGTTTATAATGCAAAAGCGACGAAGGTGTCGGTCAGATGAAAAATAACGATCTAATATATTCGGTGCTCCCCGTCCATGCCATGCCAGGATAGCTGCGGACTGGAGCCCGCTTATGCGGTTCCAGCGGTCGCCACTTCTCGGTAGGCATCCTGCAACGCCTGCTGCTGCTCCGGGCTGAGGGTACTGATGCAGGCCTGCATCACCTCCGGATTGGACTCCACCTGCTTGACGATGGTTAGCATGCGGGTACCGGTGGCGCTCTGCACCTCGAGCACCTTGGTGCAGAAGGCCTCGGCGATGATGGAGACGATGCGCGGCAGATTGCAGTTGTTGGCCCCGAGGATGACCTGGTGGTTGGCCTCGATCAGGTCGCACAGGTAGCCGTAGATGTGGGTGGCCTCCTCGGGATCCTCGGAAATCGGCAGCCACGAGAACCACACGCCAATCAGCTCATCCAAGTTGGTCAGTGCCGAGGGGTTGAACTTCAGGATCTTGGTGTACGCCGAGATGGCATTCTCAGTGGCGTTGATGTTGTCAATGTCGCGGGACTTGGGATCGTTGATGACCTGCACCAGCAGTGGAATGATCTGGGCGCACGTAACGGCGAACTGCTCGCCGGCAAACTGGCCGAGTACTCCGCATCCGTAGGCAGCCGCCTGGCGTACCTCCGGTGACTTGTCGCTAATATACTGAAGCAGTGCCGGGGTAAAGATCTGTGAGTACGGAGCGCATGCTGGACCACAGAATTCTGCAATAAATCGAATGAAATCGTATAAGACTCGAGTCATAATCCGTGGGATGTGTAATCTCACCGATAAGGTCGTCGAATACGCATAGACCCCACTGGCGATCGGCGATGGGGCGGCTGGGGTCCAGGAGCTTGACGAAGTGAGGCGCCACCTGCTCGAAGGCCGGCAGGAACTGGGCCTTGTTGGTCAGGAAGAGGGCGTGTGTGATGTCAACTATCTTGGACAGAATGTACACGTCGGTGTCATCCTGCTCGGCCAGCTCTTCCTCCACACCGTCGTCGTAGTCCTCCTCGTTGCGGGCGAGGAGACGCTTGTCGGCCCGCTCGAAGTGCTCCACCAGGTATTTGTTGATGATCTCAAGGACCTGCTTCATTGCCTCTTCGCTGAGGCAGTTCGGTCCGAGGGTTTCAATGCACATGGCGAGCGATTTCAGCAGCTCCGACTGGACATCGGCCTCCGGCTCAGTGATGATGACCTTCAGCAGCTCCGGGCAGATGTAGAGCCACATGCCCTCCAAGTACTGGGGGCCCTTGATCTTGGCGCAGTCGAGCAAGTAGGGCAGCGACTCAGCGGCGGCCGTGCGGACGCCATCGTGGAAGTAGAACTTCAACATGGGCACCATCTGGCGCACCACCTCCTCGGCGTACTCGGCGAATCCCTCCTTCAGCTCCCGGGCATAGCATACCAGCATTTCGCAGGCGGATGCCTTGTCGTCCATGCCGGCGGTGCGAATGGCAAAGTTCTGCTGCTCGCCCAGATTGATGAACGACCAGTCGACATCGCCCTCAATGTCCTCCACCTCGTCATTGTCCAACATGGCCACTTCGGGCTTCATGGTCGCCGTGCGCATCACCGGGCCCATTACCACCGGCAGGTACTGCTCGAACTGTTTGCCCAGAATCTTGCACATACGGGCCCAGGCGGTGATGAGGTAGGAGGTCTGCGGATCGTCGTCGGGCAGCTCTCCGCCCTCGGTGTGATTCACCAGCAACATGTCCATGATCTCGCCGGCATCGCCGATGAACTTGTCCCTGCCGACGGCCAAGCCAATGAGGCTCACGCACTCGATGGTCTTGCCGCGGAGCATGCGCAGATCCTCCGAGTTGGCGTTCTGGATGATGAACTTCAGGCAGGGCATCAGCCGGTCGTAGTAGGCCACGAACTCGGCCTCGCATGTGTCGGCCACGGAGGCGATGGTGGTGACCACCTGTTCCAGGACCAGCTTGTTGCCCTTCTCCACCAGCTCCTTGAACTTGGAGTTGAGGATCGTCTCCAGCTTGGTCATGATACCGTCCAGGTAGCGTGTCAGAATGTTCTTCGGACAGTCTTCGCTGAAGTTCACCAGGGCAGCTCCGGCATGGGCTTGCACGCGGGGATTCTCCACGTCGTCGAGCAGGGACAGCAGTCCGGGAATCACCTTCATGGAAAATTTTGTTAAAAAGAGAGGATTAGGATTACAATTCCCGGATAAACTTAGAAGCAACCTCAACCCTCACCTGACTGTGGAACTTCTTCTCAAAAGTCGGAGCAAAATCAGTCGACATCTGGCCGATGGCGTTGCAGGCGGCGTACCGCACTCGGGGATGGGGATCGCGCAAGAAGTTCAACACGCCGGACATAACCTCGTCCAGGATGGCCTCCATCTGCTTGTGACAGCCCTCGCCGATGGCCGAGATGGCCATGAGGGCGGCAAAGCGGTGCTTCCAATCCGCATGGCTCAGCATGGCCGGCAAGGCGTTCATCACATGCGGCAGGACGACCTTGCCGCCCAGGCCGCAGGCAAGGCGATCCAGCGAGGACTCGGCGATAACGTTGTTATCACTGTGGTCGTCGTCGTCCACCACATCGGTAGTGGACCAGTCCTCGTCCTCCTCCAGGTCGGTCATCATCTGCAGCACCAGGGGGATCAGGGCCACGATGTACTTGTCGGCCCGTTTCCGCACCATGGCAGGGGCGTTCTCGGACAGAGACACCATTACCTCCAGGACCAGGTGACGCCAGCTGTCCTCAAAGTCCTGCGAACTGAACACCTTCATGCAGATTTCAAAGATGAACTCCAGCTGCGGGCGCAGGAACTTCGGGCAGTTCTCCGTCATCTCGATGAGGAGCTTGAGCAGGTTCTGGTCGTCCTGCGCCTCAATGGTCTCGCCAGTGATGACGATCATCCGCGGCAGCATGTCCGCAAAGTGCTTGTAGATGGACACCTCCTTCTCCTTGTCGTGAAAGAGGATGAAGGCGCCGATAGCTCGCACTGCCTGCACTCGCACCTCGGGATCGGAGGTGGGGTCCATGCTCTTGGCCAGCATCTGCTTAATCAGGTCGATGTACTGCGTCTCCTGGTTACCGAATATGGAGGGAACGCTGGTGAAGATGCGCAGGGCCGACTCCTGGAGCTGCGGTGTCGGCGAGTTGGCACACTGGAAGAGGAACTGCAGGATATCCGGCCACTGATTGTTGCCGTCCTCGTCAATCAAATTCCTGGCCACCTCGGCTATCACCTCGCAGATCTTGCGACGCAGCTGGGGAGTGACCTCCTGCTGAACGGCCAGTAGAATCTGCTGGAGGAGCTGGTTCTGCGACTCGGCTGGAATCTAAAGGTAGGAGTTTAGAATCGTTTCGGGTTATTAAGTTTCACTTTTCCGACCAACCTCTTTGTAGAACTCCAGAAACTCGGTGGTGAAGAGACGACGCAGAAGCACAGCTGCCATTTGGCGAGCCTCCTCCGACTGCTGGCCATTGTGGATGTTTCCCAGGAGATGTGTTACCTTCATCTCCCTGGGCAGGTTGTTGTATGCTTCCTGGAAAAGTGAACAAAATCAGTTGTAACTTGAGTGGGCATGGCAGGTGTTTGCTTCTTTTGAACCACACTGGATACTTTTCGTCAATAAAGTGCAGGTGGAGGAAAAGTGCAGGTGGAGGCTTGTTTAAAGGGAAATTATTTCTACAAAAAGATCATCCTATCCTTAATATAATGACTAATTTTAGTGACTATTACTAAGCTATTTACAAACATTGCAACCAATATCGAGCTGTAGCTCAAGGTCAGCGGATGGGTGGGGTATTTGGGGTGGGGCGGTGCCATGTGGCGCCGGAACGGAACACATAGCCTTATCAGGCCAAACAGATTGCACTTCCCAGACTATGTGTCATGGACTATTTTTGCACCTGCTCTTTGTTTCCGTTTTCCCCCAAAAACAAAATCAAATGGAATTGAATTTAAAAAAAAATCATGTGGCGGCCATAGAAATTGTGCGATTCCTATAGAATTGCGCTTTGTTTGGCTGCTTCGCAACTGGCTCCGTCTCGCTCGCTCTCTCGCCTGCTCGCTTGCCCGCAACAGCATGCGAATGTCGATGGCAAAGCGGAGGGCGAAAACACGTTTTGTGTGTGCGAGATGAGCGATGAATCAGGGCCGAATTTCTCCGAAAATGTGCCTCTCGCAGACAAAATTATCATCTTGCAGAGATATCCGTACTATTGGTAAGAATATTGGGCATATTGCGCATCGGGAATTCGCCAGGGCAGTGCTTAATTCGGGCCTGCAGATCCCCCGTTCCCTCCTCCATTCATTTCACCACGGCGCATCGGTAACCGCATCGCAACGCAACTCACCTCGGCCTGCTGGCGCACATCGTTGTCCGTGGATAAAAGGGAAACCAGGAGCTGCTGGAACTGGGCCTGATCCGCTGCCATCTTCACTATCGCTATGTCTCCAAGTTGGGATGCAACAGCACTTCACAATAGCGTGTGGGGGATACCACGGTTACTTCACAATCTTCACGCGGGAGGGCCGCTTTAAAAAAGAACCAAGGCGAGGAGCTCGTGAAATGTGTGCAATATCGTGTAGAGGGAGCTATCGTTTGCTTTGATAGTGCTGCCAGACTGTGTGGAGGCAGTGCAATGTATTTTGACGATTGTCAAAAATGATTGACGATTTTTCAATCGATTTGAACTCACTGATATTTCAAATGCTACAATTTTCAGTAAAGACTATTCTAAAACATCTGTCTAGTTTTCAAATAGAAAGTTAGAGCATACGCTTAGACGATTTGCAGTATTTTTTAAGATACTGAAATCAGTTGATTACACAATACCATCTCTAAGTTTGATGGCTGATAACACATTTCAAAAACTTTTTAAAACGAATTTTTGATTGCAATGGCTGTTCTCTATGTTCTTTAAAAGTATCATCTATAAAATAGTTTTCTATATTTTATTACACTCACATACACTTATTTTTAAAAACTCTTCTTGTGGTTTCACCTTGAATGAGATTTAACATATTTTGATTTTTCAATATTTTAAATAATATTAAAAATATACATCTTTTTTTAACTTATATATTTTATAAAAATTAACACAATTAAATACAACAATTAAATTTCATTAGAGACATAATAAATAGTTTACGATTTAACAACTAACATAAAACAATGAGCTTCAAAATCTTAAATACTTTACTGGCCTGGGACCAGTAATTGCATTAATATTTCCCCATTACCTTTCTTGCATCTTGGCCAGGCGCTTCAGGTTAGTGAAGAACCGCAAGGTGAAGTGGTAGATCATCTCAACCAAGCTGAGAATGGAGAAGCCCATGAAGAGGCCGAAGATACCTCCGCAATTGGCCAGGAATTCGGTGATGCCATAGAGCTCCGACCGCTTCGAGGTGATGAACTGGCTCTCCTTGAAGTAGATGGACAGGCGGGACATCTGCGAGCCGGGATACTCTTCCATGAAGTCGGTGTCGCCCTCGGCCAGAAGCATCTCCTCCAGGTCGAAGTTGGCCTGCGAGATCTCAGTGTTGTAGACCAACGATGTGCAGGCGGGCATGCAGTTGCAGGCAGACTCCACGCCACGCGAAACATCTCCAGCCGCATCGAGGGCCCTGATTCTCTTGAACTCCCTGACCAGGAGCTGGCGCTCGGCTCGATCGTAGCAGTGGATCTTGTCTTCGCCACACACCGGCATCTCCATGTTGCGGGGCATCGAAAACTTGACGCACCCGCACTTGGTTAGCGTGAAGTTGGCCAGGCACTCCAGCTGGCAGTTGGACTCGGTGTACACCTTGAAAAAGCGCAGAGATCTTTCGTGGCTAAGGAAGCACTGCCTCCTCTGCGGATGGTACTCGGCGATGCCCGATGACATGGTAATCATGTTTGGCTTTACGGCGATCAACACCTCCTTGCCCATGGGGATGCGAACGAACTGCTTCGACACCTGCGGCACATCATCGGGGGCATGCAGCAGGACCTTTTAAAGTGAAAATCGAGTTAGGTGGATGGAAAAATACAGAAAAGTGAAAGAGAACCTTAAATCCTTGAACTGGTCCGCGGCAGGCGTAGTCCACTTCCTGCTTGAAGCTCTGGAGGGCCAGGAAGATGCCTGATCTAGCTCCGGCGCTAAGAACTCGAGCCGGAAACGTTTCCACGTCGCTGTTATGGGAGTAGCCCGTCTCCAGGGTCCAGGGCAAGTGCCGGGAGCTGATGTTCTCCATTTCCAGAGGCTCCCCACTGTGCTGGTATTGGTAGGTGTCCTCGCGGTAGATGTCGCTGGCCCTCAATCCGTTGAAAGTAAAGCAAATGCCTTCTTCAGTGAGCGTCTTGCGGAAGAACTTCTCGCACTCCCCAAAACGACTTAGCCAGCGGCAGTAAAAAAAGTATCTGTCGAATTGGGGCAGCATCCGCTCCAGGACATCATAGTAATCGAGATCGTCGCCGGCGATCAGTGGCATGTCGTCATCGATAATCTGGGTGTTGCACACATGCAGCAAGGTGCGGAACTCCTCCATTTCCAAGGCGCTCACATTCGGAGGCTTGAAGATCCGAGAGGACCGCATTTCCTCGCTAAACTGGCTGTACAGATCCGCGTAGGTAGTTTCTTTCCCTGAGGGATTAAGGATACATTTTAGATGAGCTTCATTGCTGACTCGCCTCACCTTTCTGTTTCAGCACCCGCTTCGTCTCCGAACAGACTGTTACGGCGGGAAACGGGATGTTCCATACGGGAGTAGACTTTTCCGCAAAACTCACGATCACTGGCTGTCATAGAAGAAGTGCAATTAGAATAGATGTCCTTAGACCTCTACAGGTTCTTACCGTTTCCGTCCACTTGGTGTAGGCACTGGAGATCAGCGTGGCGCAGGCATAGATGGAGATGAGGAAGGCGCACAACCAAAAGATGCGCTCCCGTAGCGGGCGTTCGCGTTCCCCCAGGTACTGCACTCCGTGGATGGAGGTGTGGGCGCAGTACTCTTGGTATGTGGTGAGGAGACCCTCGCAAGTGCTGGATGCATCCTCCGGGGAATGGCGGTCATCCCGCTGCTTTTCTCCTAGCATTATACCAATTCCCCTCTCCAGGTCAAAGTCCATATCATCTCTTCCACTATTTGAAAACATAATCAAGAAAAGACTTACACTCACGAATCAATAATCACAAACATAAAACAAAGGAAACTCGCATAAAAATGGAATATGCGAAGTCTGCGTAAGTCCCGTTATTTGAGAGTTGTCAAGTTTTTATTATATTTGTTTAATTACAGATAATTAATAGAAAGTTTTATTTTGAGTTATTTATTTACCTAGATTTATGAATAGTTTCATATGAAAATCGCGAAAAACCTTCACATGCAACGGAGTTTTTAAATTTAAATATGTACTTCCCACGCAAACAGGCAACAATAGGAATTGTATATCGATATATCGAATAGTGATGCTTCAAAGAGAAATCAGGAAAAATCTTTCCAGCTAAACTCGTACTAGAAAATAGCTAAGCGGGCTGCACTGCCTACATCAGATTAATTTAGAAGTAATTGCCACGATTGGATTTTCATTCTGATTAAAAGTGTTGATCGTAGGTAAATGAAAGCCCGTCCTTAATAAGCGTCCGCTGGAAAGTCGCTGGGTGAAATTCTAGCGCCCAATATAGCAAGACCTGTTTGTCGTTGGCGTTGCTGTCCGATTTGTTGATAGTCGCGGTGCTGATCTTTGTTTTGCAGATTGTCGCTCGCCGTGATCTTAACACGTTCGTTGTGCAAATCGAGGCGCAACAGGTGCAAACGCAGTGAAAGCATTGGAGAGATAGACAGAAAGATATAACCGAGATGCCACCCGTGCAGTAAGCTGATTCTTTCTGACCCACATTCCAATCGCGTCCAGGCTTCTAACGCCCCACCGCCATAACTATTGCATCACTAGCCCCGAAAATCTCATCTGAAATTAGTTATCATTAAACCAATAACCTTTTAAGGCCGCCAGGCTGGCGGGTAATCCTGCTTTCACTTAACTTTCAACCTCCCAGACGCCAGCGAACGCTTGGCACGCCAGTGGGATGCACTTTTCCTGCCAGATGTTTACTCCATCGATGACGTCATGGCCATTCAAATTTATTTTTAAACGCCGCCTCGCATTCAAGTTGATTGTTGTGTGTGTGTGTGTGTGTGTGTATCTGTGTGTTGTTTACTATTTGCTTCTGCGACTGTGTGAGATACATTTGGGTGATGAGTGGGCCGGGCCGCCATGTGTGTTGGCGGCAATCCCTCAATCAAGTCATCCACTAACTTTCCAGCTAAACCTAAGAGAAACCATCTAATAGCTTAGCTCCATAGCTTATCCATTAAATACTTTGCTAATGTATCTTTTAACCTGTTTAACCCACTCCTGGAGTCAGATATCCGCACTGTTTAATGCTCGCACTCGAACTGGCATGAGATATCTTTACTTCAAAAGCTGTCATGCCCAGAAGGAAGGAATTTAAGAAGCTTTTCTCTTACTCTTGCAGAGGGTATATTAAAATAATGTTTGAGGAAGATCGAAAGTATATATTTTCTTCATAAAAATCATATCTGTCCTTCAGTCTGTATGGTTCTGTTGACGATAGTCCTTCGAAGAGTATCTTTGATGTTTTTAAAGATAGAAGGTTGAGACTTCGATCGTCCAGATCGGACGACTATATCCCATAACTGTCTTTAACTTTTTCCAAACCCATTTTATGAGAACCTAGTCTGTTTCTGATACTTCCATCCTGCAAGGGCATATAAGCTTCGGCTTCTTCCGAATTAAGCTCTCCGTTCTTGATTCATATGCATTCGGCGGAAATATGATTCAGCCAACGTCAACAGAGCCGGCGTGCGATAAGGCCTCATTGTTTTGCCCACTTTCTCGCCTCACGCCCTGCTCTAACGTTGTGTTTCCCAAGCTCTAGCTGCCCGCCACCATGATGTACTCAAAGGCTAAAGTGTACTGGCCTCTAAACACTTCCATTTACAATTAAAACTAATCCCGATCCTGGGTATCTATTTCAGAGTTCAGGCAATCAACATGTCGCTGGGTGCAATGCATTGCACGCGTTGCTCCGACGGATTTGAGCCCACCGAGAAGATCGTTAACTCCAATGGAGAGCTCTGGCACACCCAGTGCTTTGTGTAAGTTCTGATACTACACTCCTGTTTCTAGTCTAACTAATGTAATGCTATTTTCAGTTGCGCCCAGTGCTTTCGTCCCTTCCAGGATGGCATATTCTACGAGTTCGAAGGCCGCAAGTACTGCGAACGCGACTTCCATGTTCTATTCGCACCTTGTTGCAATAAGTGTGGCGAGTTCGTCATCGGCAGGGTGATTAAGGCCATGTCCGCCAGCTGGCATCCGCAGTGCTTCCGCTGTCAGTTGTGCGCCAAGGAGTTGGCCGACTGTGGCTTCATCAAGAACCAGAACCGAGCCCTGTGCCACGAGTGCAACGCCAAGGTGAAGGCCGAGATCACCGGCCGATATGTATGCCAAAAATGCCAGTAAGTGGTGTACTATGTGCTATACCTCAAAAATTAAACAATGTGTTGTTCCACACAGCGGCCTCATCGACGAGGAGCCGTTGCGCTTCCGTGGAGAAGTCTATCATGGCTATCACTTTAGCTGCACGTCCTGTGGCACCGAACTGGATTCCACCGCCAGAGAGGTCAAGAGCCGCCCCGGCTTGGCTGCCAACGATATGGTGCGTTTTAGCCAGAAACTCTCGGATTAACCCGATTAATTGGACAATTTTGTTGTTATAGAATGAATTGTATTGCCTTCGCTGCCACGACAAGATGGGCATTCCCATTTGTGGCGCCTGTCGCCGGCCGATCGAGGAGCGCGTGGTGACGGCGCTGGGCAAGCACTGGCACGTTGAGCACTTTGTCTGTGCCAAGTGCGAGAAGCCGTTCCTGGGCCATCGGCACTACGAGAAGCGGGGTCTGGCCTACTGTGAGACCCACTACCACCAGCTTTTCGGCAATCTGTGCTTCGTGTGCAACCAGGTCATTGGAGGCGATGGTGAGCCACTAGTTTATAATCATCACATTTTTTATGAGCAAGTGAGCTCATTAATGAGTGAAAATATCTTTCTTATTAGTATTCACGGCCCTGAACAAAGCCTGGTGTGTGCATCACTTTGCCTGCTCCGTATGCGATACGAAAATGACGCAAAAGTCCAAGTTCTACGAGTACGATGAGAAGCCGGTGTGCAAAAAGTGCTACGAGCGATTCCCCAACGAACTTCGCCGTCGCTTGCGCACTGCCCACGAGATGACCATGAAGAAGAACATCTAAATATCTGGAATTTCAATCCACGCCAATCAGTGCCTTTTGTCGTTGCAGTCCTGCTGACTCTCCCGTTTCTAACATTCGAGAGCTCTAATCGCTTGTCCTGTGGAACCCTAAAAACCATGTTGCATGTCTTTTCAGTCGCTTGTGTTCAGTCGTGTGTGTAACTTATTATTTGCGAACCAACGGCAGCTAATATCTAGGAAACGAATAAGAATTTTGTATTAACAGCCTTTAACGTTGTTATTTAATTGAATTATATTTATACATGAATGTTTTTGAAATGAAATTCGATTAAGTATACTTTTTTTTTGGTCAGCTATCATCATTTTTCGAGATTCTTAGTACAGACGATTCAAATGTTCCATAATGGCACGTGACTTTATCATGGCTATGTCATTTAAGTAGACGACACTGTCTATGTGAACCAGTTTGTGGGATTCAAAGGCCACCGCTAGATAAGAAAGCTGAGCGGCATTCGGTTTATGAGGAAAGCCTTCAAGAAATCAATTTAGTTTCAGTTAAAAAATGAATTTAAAACTCAATATCCACGATTTACAAACCTTCAATCACGCAAAAGTTTGTGGAACAAGCAGTGGTGAAGTTTAAAGGATAACGACGGATATCCTTCTCGGTTATATCATTTACATTGGTATAGTCGACGTAAAGCACTCGATACTTGGTCGGATGGGACAATGTTTGTATCTGCTCGACTCTAGCACGATACCAGGAGCCCTCATACTTGGCGATCACATACTCCCTGAGACTGTTTGCGAAAAATTGATTACATAATTCAAAATGTTACGACACAAATAATTACGCAGGCTTGTAAGGCGCCGAGTCGGTGATTGCCGATAATTGGCCGTGCAAAGTGGAAAATACAGAGCAATATGAGCTATCGAACGCCCCAAAAATACCCTGGGCGATTCTTGAGTTATCCACAACGAATACATCGATCCCTTCCTTGCCGTCAATGATGAATCTGCATTTGTGGAAGGGCTGGAGAATAAATTATTTTTAGCTTTATTAAAAATATTAAGAAATAATATAGAAATAGCAACTAACCGGAGTTAGCAAGGGTTCTAGTTTGGAAATTGTAGTGCCTTTGGCTTCGGGTGATTTTCCCAAAATTTGCTCCTTTTTCGGAGCTGTATCTTTGCCCTTCAAATCATTGCGTATCTCTCCAACAAGTTCGTCTAAGGATATCAATTCTATCTGATCAGTACTATCACTTTTTGCATTTAGCGAATCTTTTAATGAAACCGTGGAGGTTTCCTCTGCCCTTCTTGCCCTTTCCAACGACAGAATATTTTCAAAGAATTCCTTGCTTGGAAATTTCTTTTCATCAGGAGAATGATTTTGAGAATCGGTTGCTTTTTCGAGGTCTTTTTGATTATTCGTACTTTGACTCTGACTTTCTTTGGGAATATTTTTTAAAATATCTTCTTTTTCACTTGTTAAGCCTAATCCTCTTTTGTCCAGGGTAGTTATCTTGGACTTTATTGCATCTACGGAATATGTAATTGGTACGAAATTACATTTCGTAGTAGATTCTTTTTCGATTAGAGTTTCAATGGGCTTTGGCATGGTGGAAGGCTTTGAGGATCCTGCTTCAGCAGGATTGTTTATACTGTCCTTTAAAGTAGAGCCTTGTTCGGGTGTCAGATTCACGCCAGGGAATCCTATACCTATAGGTTGTATTTCAATCTCGATTGGCACAGGTGGCTCCTTGTTACTGCACTGAGGAGCAACAGATATTTCCGTTGTTGGTTGGATGATTGTTGGCTCTTGGCTCTGTTTTTGAGGAAGTTGTCTGATGGAATAAAACTCTCTGATCTGTGCATTCAACGACTGTTTGGTGATTGGATGAACCAAATCCATGCTGATATGCCCAGGCGCCTTCTTATAAATGCCCACAAACTTTTCGCCCTCGAATTGGGAAAGAAACTTGGCAACAGCGTCGTTGAACACAGTGAAGGGTACATCCTTCAGCTGCACCACTTTGCAGTAACACGGAAGCGACAGCAGTTCCTCATTAATTTCACGTATATCCGACCGATTTCTCAGCTTAACAGTGCCTTGATCCACAAGATATAACTTAATGTCATTGTTACCAAGGATGGTTAGAACTTGGGCGCGGTGGAACGTCCCATTGTGACGGACAAGATAATAGCCATAGATATGCAGGTTGCTGGCTCTGGGCATCTCATTTCCAATGGCATTGATCTGTTTCGAATGGAAATAGTAAGTTATTAACGTTAAGAGCCATAGTTTAGTAATATTTGGGGTTTAGTATGGAAGAACAGGTATATATATTGCTGGTTTTTCATTTCTTTATATGTTTATGCCCCAACGAACTCTATTTTAAGCTTGGACTGATAAGAATTGTACTTTTCTAAACAACAAAATTTGGATGCGTTTGCGATTTACTTCCAAAGTGTTAAGAATTGTGTTGGAAATGGTATACAGACCTTCTCGCACACTTGGTTATATGCCTTGTCAGCGTTTTCTCTGGCATCGCGTACATAGCATCGGTTCGACGAACTGAATCCGGCGAGATATACAAGAGTGTTGCTGGGCGGCATGGCTACGTTCGAGCTATGTTTTCGCTTAAATTTGTTGCCGCTGCCATAAGATACTTCGCTTCTGGTCTCCGGAATAGCTTGAGTGTCTTGGCGAGTAACGCTTCTGGTACTGCTGACACTTCGGTCTCTAACCACATCAAAATTGCTGCTGGGAGTGGCCAAGTCTTTATCAGCTGCAGCTGTAATCCGGCCCTCTATCGACAATTCCTCAGTGGCCTGGTGCAGGGAAAACGAGCGTGGATGGACCAGGGCAGGCAGCGGGAAGCATATGTAGCGATGGCGCTGCCAGTCCTTAACCTGGCACTCCTTGCAGCAGTAGAAGTCTCCGCATCGTTGGCAGGCTCTCTCCGCTACGTCTGCGCATAATACACAGTTTCCTTTTCCTTCCGAGCGCTAGAAGAAAAACGGGTGGTGCGGCGTTGAAAAAAGATCCTTGGTAGATTGATTTCCACTCACTTGGGAAGCTGAAACCTCCATTTTGGGCGGCATCCTTTCCAGTTCCGAATTTCGGCAATGAAAAAACGGGGAATTCAACTAAAAGCTTGTGTGCATGGTAGTTGATAACAAAAATGTCTAATAATATATCGATATATCGATGGTAAACTGCTTTGTATTTACCGTAAACTGCTTGAACTGCTTGAAAAAATACTGCAAAATAAATAATCGATAAACTCTTAGTATTCGACCGTTACTTTTTAAATATTTGAAGTTTCGCGGCTTTGTTCCGCAGTCTTCTGCAGAATCCTAGTAATTCTCGACTCGTCTGCCCCATGACTAGGCAATTATTTTAGTTATCGCATTTTTCTTCGTTTCTTCGCTGTTGACCTCGCGCAGTTAATCATTCACATCGATAATTGGATGGTAGATGTCTCTATTCGTTATGGATTGGAGTTCCGCTCCCGAGAACAAATTTATAGCGTGCATTATATTCGGACAGTTTAATTGGGTATCGACATTTATTAATTCGTCCGGCCGTTTTAGTATAATGCCAGTAATTTGTTGGACCATCCGAATTTGCCCACTCAAGGCTTTCAACACTCTTAGTTGCTGGACCCATTGTGGACTGGTTCGGTTTTCATTTCTTGTTTCGTTTTCAGGGTATTTGCATGTTTTAAAGGAAAAGGAAGAGGGCCAGCATCGAGCTATGCACATTAATTAGGCCGGTTCATTAGACACATGTCCATCAAGAGTGGCTCAGATCCAGATTCAGGACCAAAACCGAAACCCAGGCTTGACGACTTCGCCGCCGGCGAGGGAATGTATTCCAAGCCAAGCTTGGCTGCCTCTCGTGTTGCCTGTTTTATGTAATTAAGCCAGGCGCTCACTATTTAAATTGCTCCTGGATGGCGAAGGGACGTAGAGGATTCAAGCAGGATGGGCACTCAAAAAAATAACTTCAAATGTAATTTGAAAATTTATTCAATCACCAAAGAAGTGTTTATCTAATATAAAGTTTTAATAAATTTCTTTTGGAAAATCGGTGATCGATGGAGTTTTTTTTTTCAGTACATTCCATATGCGCCTCGGTGTATCACGAATTGGCAATTGAGGGCCAGCCGGGATCGGCTTCAAGCTCAAGCCCTGGCCAAGTGCAATTTACGGGCAGGGCAGCAGCCTTGGTCAGCCGCCAGCCTCCGAATCGAGATCCTCATCCTCCCAACGAAACCCAGATGGAGCCGAGGAGATCGGGATGGCCGAGAGTCAGAGAGACGACGTTCGCTCGTCAGCGCTTGAGCCAATAATTATGGTTATTAATCGGCCTGGGAATTGGCTGCTAATTTGCAGTTTAGTTACAAATTCTGGCCGCCAGCGTGCAATTACCCGCTTAAATTATAGCCTCAAAATAAACAAAACACCGCAACGCCAACAAGAATCGTTGTTCTCGATGGCTATGACTCCTGCTGCCAGTGTTTTTCGAATTATTTTAGAAGTATTCTGAGGTATGGAAAAGGTCACACCACTTTAGGCACTGGGAAAAATAGAGGTTTAAATATTAGAGTATAAAGTTTAAAATGTAAACGGGAAATTAAGAAAGCCCAATCAAAAAGTATATTTTAAATGATTTATGTTTGAAATTTCCATTATTCTTTAATCAAAATTATTGTTTTATATTTTACTTTTTTGGTGTAACGTCAGTGATTGTTAACCCTTGTGCGTGTTTGCTTATCACGAATCTTATCGACGATTAAGCCGGGTCAATACCGCACATCAGCTAATGATGCTGCCAGTTCGGTGCTGAAACTCCTGCAACTCATAATTAGACGCCAGTTCTGGGGCGTTACTCAATCAAGAGTTGATGGCACAACCCTCCATCCAGAGCAGCATCATCATCATCATTATCATCAGAGGAGCAAACTATCCTGCTGCATGATCGCGGCAACTACAACATAATTTCCAGACGTCGACGCGTCGCTCTACCAATTTCGGAGGCGCGCTGGCAACACTTTTGGGCCGCCAAATCAAATCGTGTGCTGTTTATTTAAATAACCATAATTTACCGCACCATCCATAGCCGCCTCTGCCCCCGCATCTGCAGTTCCCCCTCCTTTCCCAACAGTACTCTCGATGCTTCTGGGGGCTATTTATTAACCCACACATTCAACAGAACCGCACTGAACTGAACCAAACCGAAACGATCCTTGGCTTTTATGGCCAGGCACATGATTTTCCAAGTCTGTGAGAACATAAAAATTCAATTTAATATGCTTCCAAGATCATCGTGAAACCAAGTTGGCCTCTACTTTCTCAGATTTAGCTGGAAAACGTTTTTTCCAGGGCTAGAACTCAATGAATTTCGGTTTACTTTTGTATCCAATCTCCAATCAATGCTGGCTCCGATCCAAACAGGTTGTTTGTGACAGTTTTGTCTTTAATATCGATTCTAATCTACGATTACTTATAGAACGAATAGTTCTACGAATGACAGTTAGTTTGCTAAAAAGATATAAATTAGAATACTTTTCCAAATAGAACTTCTACTGATAGTTGCAAGTACTTCGAATAAAAATGTATATATTTATAATCAAAAGCTTGATTTCCTAACACCTTTTTGCTGTTTCCAACAATTTAGATTGCCCCCAGTTATATTATACTTATTAAAGCCATCATATGTCGATTGTGGCCAAGTGCCAGGACATAACGCGATCGATTTCATTATAAACTATTTATGATCGAAACGTTGGGAACGTCGTCCCACCGAAAGTGGTCTGGTAAATTGGCCAAGTCGCTGCGTCCGATAATCTCCGAAGATCTTTTGCCTAAGTGGATACTAGTTGGATGGTTGGTGGACTCAGCACGTCAAGTTTAGAAAAATGAGCTTGTTAACGCTCCATGATGAGCCCAGTTAGTGTCTGCTGCCATGATCTAAACCATATAACCCGGAGCCAGATCGATTCCACTCGATCGTTCGCAGATGGAGATGGATGTGAATGTGGAGGCCAGGCAGTGCTCCCATCCTGCTCCTCCTGGTTCTCCCTCGATGCGAGACTCGTCATTAGGGCTCTGTGTAAAATTACAACACGATAACACGTAATCATTAGCGTGGCTCCGGGACGGTGTGAGCAAACAATTTGGGGGCCGTAGATCCGAACAAGGCTCCAAACACAGCTTCAATTTGCAGTTTCATTATCAAACGAGCCAAGAACATAATTTGGCTAAGGCCAAACATTTGGCAACAGCCAACAGGGAAATCGTCAAAGACGAACTGCGAACTGCGATCGGCGAGAGGCCAATTTGCCGTTCTGGCCAGGCTGGTGGTAGTCCGTCTATCGATCACGTTTCGAACTGAAAGGCACGACCATGACGACGAGACAACACAGTGGTTGGGAAACTTTACAAAATATTTCAATAATACTACAAAATAAATAAGAAAAAGTGATAAGATTTCAAATATTTTTGATACTTGATAATTATCGGTTTTTAATCGATAATTAACATGGTTTTCAAAATGGCGTCTTACAAAAGAACCATTTTCGACAATCCCCGATTATTAGAGGATTAAAATAGGTTTTTATTATTAAAAATTGAATAATTAAAAAATTATATAGCCTACCACTGTGCGATGCGTCTTCTTCGATAATGCGGCGCTTTGCGGTTGCAGTTGCAAAGTTTTTCCAAGACGCCATTGCTGCCACAAAAGGGAATACTGTGTGTGTGTGTGTGTTGCATGCGAGGGAGGCCTGACAATTTAGAACTTTTATGCAATTAATTGCGACAGTTTTGTGCCAGGAATGTGCCTCAGAGGCTTCGCTTCCTTCACTCCCCGACATTATTCTCCATTCCATTCGGAACCGTTGCTATTGCTGCCGTTCTAACCACTTTTGGGCCGTTAATTTAAAAATTGTGCTCACGTTCTGGCAATTTGCTGACCACCCACATGCAAATCCACCGCCGCCGAACCACTATATATCTTCGATTCCATCCCACTTCAAGACTCCAAGGGAGGTGGAATTCGCAGAAAATTAGCAACCCGCCAGCGAGTAAGCATTTGATTTGATTCGAATCGAATCGAATAGAATCGAGTATGGTTGAGTTGAGTTGAGTTTGCGTTGGGTCTGCTGTTTGTCTAATTTGACACTTGGGGCAGTTGTGCAATTTGCCTTATAGGTGGGTTGTGAACGCCACACAACTGTGAAGCTCTGAGTGGGTGCGGGGCTTTGTTAGCTTTCGGTATCCAAAGATTGGCACTGGCAATGGGTGCTAATGCTGGGTTTTGTCTCGAATTGGCCATCTTGTGTGTATGATTGAATCAACTTGTTTTTGGGGGCCATTGTAAGGCTGAGGCCCATGATTTCCAATTGTTTGCCAATTGGCAAATTATTCTTAGAGATTGTTGCCACAAAATGGCTAAACTAAAATGCCAAATTGATAATTATGTTTAACGAGTACATTTTTGATAAATGTAAAAGGTTAAATCTAAGTTGCTATTGTGATGGAATTGATTAATAAAATAGTTTTAAAGTTATACGTTTTTAGATTTCTTAACAAATTAGCCCAAAAGTTAAGTTAATGTCTATCCAAACCTAAGTCAAAGTCCTAGTCTCAGTCCCAGAGAAGAAAACTTGAGCCACAGAAACAGCAAATGCGAAACATTTACGATTGCTGGTTAAGCTTCCTTGTATGGGCTGTCAAAGCTAGTCGAGAAGTCGAGAACTCCAGCTTGCGGAAAAGACATGCACAGAGGCATGCCGAGATCGGGGAGAGTCTCCTGGCCAAGTCTCCTGACCAGTCTGGGCCGGGCAGTCCGAGTCAATATATATTCCAAAAGGAATTCCGCAAATAATTGCAGAGCGGCCGAAACTTATGGCAATTGTGTGGCCAAGCGGACTTGGAACGCTAGGCTTAGTCACTGGACAAAAAATGTTAAAAAAGGATTCTTAAATTTAAGAGTTCATGATATCTCAGCTCTTTCTTAAAGTTGTAGACTGAAGCAATGTTATACCAATAATGGTATGTAATTGTTTAAGGTCTTAGGTTTTAAGGTTCTATACCCATTTTTTAAGTGTAGTTTGGGCTGCTCACGTCGCATACATCACGTGCAAACAAAAACAAAGCTGCAGAAAGCAAGAAAAAAGACTAAACATTTCGAATGCAAATAAAAAGTCGCGCCAATAAACTAGACTTCGCGACGGCGGCAGGGACTCAGATTCGGGCTGGAACCCAGACAATGACAATGCAACTGGGACCGAGGGGTCCTCAACTGGGACAGCAGGGAGTGCGTCCGGGGAAGGGAGGCGGAACTCAGATCGGGATCCAGCAAATCCACGACGTCATGATGTCTCGCTGGGATTTGGATTTCAGCATGATCCACTCCCCTCGGTACTCCTTTGGAGTCTTCCTTGATCGCAAAATTGCATACAAATCGGTTGTTTGGTAAATTTAACATAAGCGCGTCAGTAGCGCCTCTGGATTGTGTCCGTGTGGCTTCCAGCTCTCTGTGGCAAGCTTGGAATAATTTAAAGCGGCCAAAAGGCAGCCACAGAGCCGAACAATCTGGCCAGAGCACAGTGCTACCAGAAATTAAATACTTTTGGTTAATAATAATGAATATAAAATGATTTCGAGAGTTAAAATAGGATACAGGATACTTGTAAAGGATACAAGCTCAATCTTGCTTTTTAAAAGGGTTTAGTTTTTAGTGTCCCCTTGTAACTTTCGTAAAATATTTTTTAATAAAATCTAAAAAATCGAAAACCTTGAATATTGATTCTTGAATCACTGTTCTTGGGCTCATCTTGTTAAGCTGGGCTGGCTCACTGGCCGCTCCTGTCCTGTCGTGTAGGCATCATGTAAAACGCATTGCTCTGCTCCTCGCTTCCCCCTTGACCTTACCGCCCTGCCCCGAGTGCCCCGACTGGCCCCTACCTCTGGTAGGCTTATCCTTGCGGTTCGAATATTCGACGCATCCACGTCGCCGCGCCTGTTGATCAGTGTCGTTGTCGTCTTTGTTGTTGCTGAGGTTGCAGCAATTTTTTTGTTGCTGTTGCTGGCTCTGCTGCTGCTGCTGCTGCTGTCCATTTGAGTCAGGCGTTTGGGCGCTGCAATTTGTTTGAGTTACGGCGCTTGTAAGCACACTTTAAGGATCCATTGTATTCCAATCAATAAGCCGGGCATGACAATGAGACAGAGACCCGGCCAACAAGCCCCATTGAATGTCGCAAATGTGTGTCTTTGTCTCCGTTTCTTTCAGTGAGCGGAGCGCCGCTTGTCGCCTCCTTTTGGGTCCTTTGGGGCCTGATGCTTAGGGTCTGAGGTCTTTGCTGTTTTTTCTCATCGAGAGTAGTTGGAATTCTCACCAAAAAGTGGTAGTTCCTTTAGTAGAAATTAAAATTGTTGCTTCAGAATATTTGAAATTTTTCTGAAAGCAATTTAGAAACCATTTCAAGTGAACTAATTCGAAGATAGGGAATTCTTTTATGCACTTTTCTTATTTGCAATTCAAATGCGATGATATGATATTCGCATCGACTTCCTTGATTGGATCAGTGATTAACTGGTTTTCTGCCACTTCCCAGCTAGACTCGAGAATTAGCAACACCTTTGTGGCAGCGCCAATTGCCACCTCAGCAATCACTCCGAGCCCGGCCAATTGACTTCCAATTAAATGTGTCAAACGGAGTAGACCGTTAACACGCCATTTCCATTGGCTAGCTGATCATGCAAAGGAGCTGGATTGTTCTCGACCTGAATTCCATTAGCATATCATCGGAGAAGAGCAGCCGGAGCATAAGGCAGCAGTAGCAACAAAGACCACAATCAGACTCAAATTTATGTGTAGCTTTTCAAACGACACTTGGAGAATAAGATTTGAAATAGAAGTTATTTATTTAAAGTAGAAAAATAGTAAAAATAATGAATTTTAGAGAATATGGCTAAGAGTACACTTGAGGACTGAGTTTGGAAGTACAATATTTTTCATAGGTTTCAATCATTTCTTTACTCTCAATATGGTATTACAGATATGTTTCTAAATGGAAGATATTCTTCAAAATCTTTGATTTATTTTAGGAGGATAATCCATAAGTTTTTTATACTTTCTTTAAAAGTTATATTTTAAACTATTAAAAGTATTCTTTACAGCATCCACTGCAAAGCTATTACAAATATTATTGTAAATGGAAGATTTTTATTAAAAAGCTTTAGCTTTTGAGCATAATTCTTAGAGATTTAAATACTTTTTTTTTATAGGAATATGATCATGAAGTCTATACAAAATATGTATAAAATATTAAAAATGTTTTCACAACTTAAAGCCTATAATAATTTCCCCAAGTGCAATCACTCCGTCAAAGGGATTAACAAGGATTAGGAGCCTTGGCAACCGAGCTTACAATTGGCCAACTCAAGTGGCTGACGAACTGACTGATCGCCTGACTGTGGGCCTGACTGAATGACAGAATGACTGACGAACGAATCCGCTGAAGAGCTCAGCTTCTGCTGATGGCATTTACGATAAATTTACGCAAGTCATTTGACAACGCTGCAACTGCTGCATCATTATGCGGCCTGCAGACTGCAGACTGCAGCCTGAACACTGAAGAGTGCCTGTGCCAGGCATGCACAAATATGCAAAGCAGCTACTGATGATTGTCGAAAGTTGTTAGCAGAGCCAACAGCAGAAGCAGCAACAAAACAAACAAAATGTCGCACATTAAGCGGCTGAACATATCTCAAATGTCACGTATACGTCATGTCTGCCGCTCTCCTGACGAGGCAGCGGCGGCAATTAATTAATCCTGCACTCGGCTAACTAAGTTGGCCGGCCCAGCTAGACATCGTCTAGCAGGTTGCCGGTCCTAGGACTCTCAGACTATCCCGATCCCGGTTTCAAGTCCAAGTCCAGGCCCACATCTTCATTCAGTTTGCCTCATTCATGACTCCGCCACAGTCGCTGGCTGGCATATTAAAACGTGTCTGGGAACAGGTGAAGATGTTCACATAAATTACCACCTCTTCATTAGTCGGGCGTACGCTAGACTAGGCACACTGGGACTAATAACTCAAAAATAAAACTTTTTATAGATATTTCCAAGAAATTAGAAATACATTTTAATGGATTTAGTATTGGGAAAACTTTATGTTAAATGATAAGGATAGCTTACACCCGAAAAATGATATGCTATTGCCACTGTTTTAGCCCATTTTGCTTGCCAAGACTCCCAACTTCCAGCGGGCTTAATGGAATTTAATTTCTTGTTAGCCACAACTGACTGCAACCGCATCGCGATAAGCCCGAGAGTTCCTGGGGATGAAGTGGAGCTCCTGCGTGTCTGACCCTAAAAGCTATGGGCCAAAAGCTGAGAGCTAAGACTTGGTTAGTGGAGCTGGTTAGCCGGCTCGTTTCCTGTGACACAGTTCTGGCAATTAGTCATGGGAATCACGTATACGCCTGCGTGTCTGGCTGCCATTTTATGGCTAAGGCCTCAACGTCAACGCTGGGCTTTTGTAATTTTAATTACTTCCCCTTATGGCCAGGCTGAGTTATTGGCGAAGGAGTGGGTGTTGCACAAGGACCTGCTCCAAAGTGACGGCTCGGCAGATTGTTTTACAACATAATTAAGCAGCATTGTTGTTGGGCCGCAAAACGCAAATTATGAAGTGCAGTCAAGTGCATGTTGAGCATTTTGTGTTATGTTCCTGTTTCAGAATATGTTTTTTTTTTCTGTTTTCTTGAACGGTGATAGGGGCTGGCATAAAAAACGTCACTCAACAACGCCCCTGTCATTGTGCGAAGGAGTCACCAGGAGGTGAGAATCGGGCGAACGATGTTATGTTGCTGCTTGCAACTTTATTTTCAAGCCCAGGGCGCACGAGAACAACAGCAAAAGCAACAGCAACATCATGCAACAACAGCGACAACTGCAGCAAGTCAACAACAATTCGATACACACTTGCCACTTGCCACTCGGATCTCGACCAGGTCCCGAACACTTGGCCACTTGGCGACTGCCTGGTGTGAAAGCGTGTTGCATCCTCCGATCCAGATTCCGATTTCATTCGATATTTTCTACACTTGGGGGAAAAATTGAAAGAAAATGTATCTCACTTTATTTATTTAGGAGCTTAACTCAAAATTAGAAATATAAACAATTACCAAGTTTAGTATGATAATTTTTAAGACTTATTCCCAAAGAAGTTTACTATACTTTCTTCAAGTGTAGTCCATCCTCCTGCATCTGGCTCTGGGCCTGGATTCGGGTCCGTCTGGATTCTGTCCGTCTTCTAAAGCGTTCAGCATCGATTCGTTATGATTGCATGTTAAATGGCTCCCGCTGAGTTATTACGAGACAAAATCCTTATTTATCGCTTTCTGATTTATTTGTAAACGATTTTCATGCCCATCGCCCATGGACGTGGATGGGGCTGGGAGTGCGGATGGGCACCAGGTCCTCCAGGAGATGGAGCTTTTGGTTGGACTATGGCTGGCAGAGGGAGCAGAAAAATCTTGATGGGCTGGCCAGGTTGTTTGCTCAGCAGAATCTCAGTTGGTTCTTGCCAATTTTTTACTGATTTCAACGCCTTGTTTTATGGCCAGCAAAGGGTTCTGCATGTTGTCTTCTCTCGGCTCTCCCTCGGCCTGCCATTTTTTATTACTTCTTGTGTGCGTTTCTTATCTTTTTGGAAAATGTTGCTGCTTACTTAATTTTGACATATTTATTTTTATTATGTGCTGCACACTGACGGTGGGAGTGGGTCTCTCTTTTGCTGGCTCTTCTGGCGGGGATTCTCCGGCCTTAATCCCCAACATCCCACACTTCTGATTAAGTGGGATTGTGTGGGTCAAGTTGGGGGTCAATTTGGTTTGGTTTGTGGCCAATGAAAGCGTTTTTTTCCCCAGCTTTTCAGCCAATCGAAGTGGGAAATATTTATTAATATTTTAAACAGGGTACACAATAAAAATGTATGCTGTTAAAATTACTTGAGTAAGTTATTGCCATTTAATCATTTTTCATTCCATAAGCCAGTGCCATTCAATCGGCCAATTGCCCGACACTTTCAATTCGCTTGACACCAAAAGCACAACTCCAATTTCTCAGTTATGTCCAAAGAATGCAGAGGCTACAATGCCAAAAGAAAAACATGTCCGGAGACAGAGAAATGGTAGAAACGCCTTCTGTTAACAACCGAAACGAAAGAACCGAACATGGCTTATTAAAACGCAAAACGGCTTTTTACGATGGCAATAAATTGGTGGCGGGAATGGACGAAGCTGGACCTGAAGTGGTTCGCCCGGGGTACTGGGGAGTACTGGGGAGTATGCAAAGCTAAGAAGGAGCTGCAAACTGGCAACCAGAGAGGCCAGCGTTTATGGCTTAAATTAATAAAATAAGCTTTGTCAGACAATTTACAACGCGTCTTCAGCGAGCAGATTACGAGCACGCGGACACGATCCAACTGCAAGATCGCAGCAACAAGAGCCAGAAGCAGCAGCAGCAACTGAGAGGATTGAGATTCGAAAAATACAAACAACAACCAGTCAGCGGGAATACTAACAAGGTATTATAATATTTTATATTAAAGGCTATTCATTGCTCTTTATAGAAACGAAAAAAAACCCTAATATTTTTGGCATTTTAATAATTATTTCATTCATATCTTAACAAGAAGTAGCCTTTTAATTTCAATAAACTTGTTGAAAAACTAAGCTACCCTCTTATAGAGTAATAACTACAAATCCAACAGCGACATTGAATGCTGCCTGACTGTCTGCCCGGTCTTTGGTTATTTAGAGAGAGATTCTGCGGATCCAGGATGTCGTGGGGGAACGAAGAACATGGTGGAGCCTTGCTAGGAGGAGCGGGTGTTGGAAGAGTTGCGGTGTTTGTTCGTTAATTAGTGAACATATTTCGTATAATCGGTGTCATATTAGTTATAAATTGGATAAAAGCGCAAAACGACAACTTAATTAATTTTAAATTCCAATTTATAAACAAGAAATGGAAAAGTTGTTGCCGTTGTTTGGTGTGGCTGTTGATGATGTTGCAGCTATGATAACGATTATGGAAGTGACCAAAGCAGGACCAAAGCCGTGTTTGCTAATCATGGCCAAGACATAGAACTAAGTCGCACTCTGCCTTTTTATACCCTTGTAGAAGATATTATAATTTTGGTCAAAGGTAGCCTATTATGGCGATTAAAATTATGGAATATTAAGTCTCCGAAAAGGTTTTTTAGAGTTATGTAACTCCTTATAAGGATTGGTCCATTATATCCAATATATATTCTGTAGACCTTAATAATAGATGCATTCATAAAACCTACTAGGGCATATAAGTTTCGACTTCATCCCAAGTTAATTTTCCCTTTTTTTTTTACATTTTCTTGATTTTTTTTGTTGCATTCCAGCCACAGCTTCATTTAAATTTCTTGCCTTGTGTTCGTCCTCCCTTTTGGCCGCAGCATCCTTCCTTTTGGCCAGTTCCGAGAATTGCCAGACCAGTCGGCTGGGGCCACAATATTCGATTAGGTCGCCGGGCATCGGAGGCCGTGTCTGCCGTTGATATATTGCCAACGATCATCAGCGATCATCATTTTGTTGTGAGCAGATTGCATTTCATGCGACGGCGCAGAGGACGGCGGGCAGTGGAGGGAATGCAGCAAAATTACCTTATAACTTAATTCATTAATAAATTTATGAATTGGTCGTTGTAAATTGCTGTTTGAATTTATGGGGCACAGAACTGTGGCAGTGGAATGGTTTACATTCAAATAGATCGTTAATAAGATAGGAATAGGGTTAGTGTAAAGGGTTTCTGAATAAGAAACCTTCAAAAACATCTAGTAATTCGTATATCTCCCCATAAACTCTTTCATTAATCTGGCATTTCGTTTTAAGTCTATTAAGTTAATTTTGATAAATTTCAATTATTAAGCCATCATTATGAAGCTCTTGGCTTATAGACGATGGGCTACAACGAACAAAGATTGGCCTCTGAACGAATTCGAATACTTTTTATTCACTTTGTCCATGAATGAAGACGAGTTTCACTTCCGCTTTAGGGCCTATGACTGAATAAACTTTTATTGGGTGACAAAAACACAATCCCAAATAAAATACTTGCCCATCGCTGAACGCTTTTAAAATATTTTCTGAACCGTTGGAGATATCAATCAATATTTAGTTTTTTTTGTTGCTGACAAAAATAAAAAGTTTGGGGACAGGAAAGAGAAGAAACAATGTCCCTTTGACAAGGGTTTAGATGAATGAAATGAGCTTTGTAAGCTCAGGGCGATCATTGATTAATGTCTTGCTTTTAGGAGATTATTATTTCAAAGCCAATGGGCTCAGTAGATTGGTTAGGTTTCTAGATATACCTAAATTTTAAAATCTTTAATATAATTTTATAAATTTATAAATCGCAACCCCGTTTTTTGATAAAGTGAAGACTGAAAGCGCTGACAGCTCGGGATTCTCAGCGTCCAACTTGCCGCATTAATTTTGCTAATCCTGCCCGAGATGATGATGGGAATGACGATGATGATGGCAGGAAAGGAGGACAGCAGATCAGAAGGATAGGGGGCAGGAGACGTGGGCCGAGGATAAAGACTGAGACAGGTCAGCGGCAACAGAAAATCAGTGGCCATGCCGACTGATTTTATATGGTTATAATTCTTGTTTTTGACAGCAACAAGCCTCGTTTGTCGTGCTGCAGAGTGTTGAAGCTGTTGTTGAATCTGATGCTGCCGAGTCTGGTGCGGATTCGGATTCTCATTCCGATTTCGATTTGGATTCCCCCTCCAGTTTCGATTCCCATTCCCAAGGAATGTCAAATTAACACACAATGCGCCAGCTAATACATTAAACAATATAGGTGGAGACCGGAGCGATATACCCAGCTGCATTTTCCCAGAAGTTATAGACACATACAGAAGTTTTGGATCGGGCGAGTCGTAAATTATATCAATCTCGTAAGTAGCTGCCAACATTTAAGAAAAATTCTGTTAATCACTTAATTTATGCAATTGCTACAAATTGCAACCTTGTTGCACAAAAAAAGGAGCTTATCCATTTTGGGAAATGAACCGAACCGAACCGAGCTTGGTTGGGTTAATAAACGATCATTTAATAAGCGTTTTAATGCCAAATTTACGATCGTTTTATTTGCATAAATTACCAAAGTTGCCAACTGTATGCACATTAATTTCCCCACCAAATTGCCAATAAAATGTTATTTATGCTGCTATGCGAAAAATAAAACAGCAGCAGCCCCAAAAGCAGTCCCACAAATTCCTTCAACGCGCCTGGAAGATCAGGGCGAAAGGAGTACTTATAACATATAACATATGGGAATGACTATATACAGGCAGATCCCCAGCGTTTATGGACAATCGGTTGGAGTCAAAGGTAGTAAAGTTTATGGGCTTTCGGTTGGCATTTTGTTCGCTTACCTCATTTCCCGCGTTGCATGTGGGTATTCGTCCTAATAGAGTCATTAAAATCGGCATTCAGCAATTTTAAATTGGCTTGAAACGCACTCACGATCTATATATCACTTTGATATACTAAAGTAATTAAAGGCCTTTCTTAAAATTGTACATATAATTGCAGTTCCATCGAAATTGTAAATGTACTTAAAATTTAAAAAAACTCAAGTTTTTTTATTTGTACGATATAGAATCTCCACTTAACTTATTGAGGGAAATCTAATGTGCCGCGTATCTTCGGAGGTTCGTCCACGATACTCGGGTATCCAGGTGACCATCATTTCGGTCATGTCGAAGACCTCGAACGCCTCACAGAAGTCGGTGAAGGATATTTGGTTCGACTCCGAGTGGTCTATTTCCTTCATCATGGTGTCCACAATGCGCATGATCTGCATGTGGTCCAACAAATTCGAGAATAGCTTATGAACAACAATAACCAGATCCACCTTGGTGATGCGGCCATCCTTATTGTGATCAAACATATTGAATAGCACTAGATGGGAGAATGAGAAGGGGCTATGAAATATCTTGGCCATATCCAATGACAACTTACACTGCAGCTTTCTGTCTTTGATTTCGTTCTTCAGCTCGGTTTTCGTTTTCAGCGAGTGGGCCTGAAAAGTGCTGAGAAATATGGCGAACTCCACAAAGGTAATCGTTTTCTTGTCACTGAACATGCAGTTCAGGATGGTGGGCAGCAAGTGGTTCAAGTGCAACAGGCCCGAATAAAAATTGTACTTGTATAAATGGCTCGGAGGGTCCTTGCCACCTCCGGCAAACTCGTAGAAGCGATTGTACAGATACTGTATCTGGCTTCGATTGACTAAGCAGAATTTCAGTTCGAAAAAAATACCAATCTATCGTAACCACTCACGTGCTGTCTGCTTCTTTAACGTTTCCACAATGTCCTGCGGCACTGTGGGATACAATGAAGTCGTCTTTCTCAAGCATAGACATCCCATTCCGTATTTTTACCCAATTAAATCACATTTCTCAAAAATCACAGTACTTGAAAATTTCCTCTGACAGCATTTACTAAGAAAGATCTAGATGAGGCACTTGCTACTTAATTTTTTGTTTTTGATAACTGCCGGTCAAGATCAGTTAAGATTAGGGGTTGGCCTTCATTTTATGTTCCCTGTGTTTTACGATCGCCTCTACACCCATAAAAGTGAATCAAAACGAGATCTCCAAAGACAAGAAGCTGCGACAAGTGACATTTTTTTTGGAACAAGACCGATCTTAAAGCATATTACTTCATTAAAAAAAAAACTATACTTAAGGCGGATACCAAATCTCATGTGTTTATGTTTAGGTCGTCTTTAAAATTTCTAAACTTTGATATTTAGGTTTCTTGTGATTCATAATGCACAAGTTTTTGAAAAAGATGTTTTTTTCCAACCGGAAAATATAAATATTTTGTAGTCTTTTATATCATTTGTCTTTCAAAAACTTTTAGAAGTTTCCAGCTCTAATAATTTAAAATTTTTCAAATAATAGATGTAAAATATGTTTTTTTATTTATTAATCCACTTACAGGGTATACAAATTTCAGTAAAAAGAAATAAAACTGATGACAAGCATTTTAGGCCTTTTTAAAAAGCTACCTCAAGGGTCGTATCTTACGTGTTAGCTTTTTGGCAGGCTTAGAACATCAAATGCTGTGTGGTCTGCATGTCAGGGGTCACGTATCAAATGGACGCATATCTGGCGGCCAATTTGCGGTAAAAATGTGTGCCACATGACAAGCAATTAAGCTCGGGCTGCGACAAAGTACGTGCCCAGGTTGGGGGTTTAGTGAACTCAGTCGCGAAAGCGATAAATTTATGACAAATTTTCAAAAGAAATGGTCCGGCCAGACTGCGTGTGGTTTGGTTATCATGACGATGGTGGTGATGGTGGATGTTCTCCATCGACCAGACCGTTTTTGAACTTTTTTCTTTTCGACGTGGCGGCACTTAACACCACGCATCATTTTAATTATTTATTTGGCCATAAAACAGTCGAAACGAAGGGAGGGGCCTCGGGTATGGAGGCCTTGGGGGCGAGTGGTCAACTTTCGGCACAGTTTTGTTAGCTGGCGGTTGGAAATCGTTAAATTTAACAAATTGCCAGCGATTTTTATCGCACTCCAAGCCCACAGCAGACGAAAACCCAACCCAACCCAAACCAAACCAAACTCTTTCCTGTCCTGTTCGGCCCTGCCCATAGATTGTTTTCCTTATACTCACTCGTGCTTTTCTGAACTGGCAAATTTATTTATGACCGACGGCCGGCAGATACAGTATTTTTAGTTTCAGTTTTCGGTTTCGGCCATAACGCATAATTGGCCAAGGAGTTGTGCGAGAGGGAGAGAGGTAGATGACTCAGGTACTTCAAACTTTTCCCTAATTAACTTGAATGAAATTCGTTCAAAGGCAAAGAGAGTACCCGGATCTCATTTTATGGAGTCGTAAAATCTTTGATGTCCTTCTTATCACGTCTTAAATCGCATAAAAACCATTTATCTTGTTCTCGACCAACGGTACCAACTAACCCAGCCAAGCCGATAAGAATTCGTTATGAACTCAAATGAAAATCGTAGGGCTGCGACCAAGTTCGTTGCCTAAGTCATTCGTTTTTCTCGAGCAAAGTTTCGCCATTTTTTATCTTAGGCAAGCTAATTAGCAAAAAATGGAATTAAATTACACATAAACAACTTAATTATTATTGCAAAAATATATTTGAAGCTCGAAAAGAGCCAGCTAATTGCCCGCTACATACATATGTATATGCAATGAGCCGCACAAACAATTCACAGCGGAGGCCAGTGGAGCAGCAAGCACAAAAACAAGAGCCGCAATAGCCACTGCAAACATGTTAACTGAAAATAACCTGTAATTATAATAATTATCTGTAAATTATATGGCGCACTTACAATTGCACACGGATTCATGCGCTTGTCATAAAAATCCGAAGCAGAGCTTTAACTTAACTTTGGCTTTTAATCTTGCTCGAATTTCATTTCGTCCCGGTTGCAATGTCTTATAAGCTACTGCCGGACTCTCGGTCTAATCAATGCACTGGAAGAAAATTTTTAACCTTCTTAATACAAGTCTTGAACTTAATTTTGTATTAGTTTTATCTTTTTCCAGTGCATATGCCTTTACCAGCAGACAGAAACGTGATCATAGCCTCCATTTAGACAAAAATTAAATCAAATTTCATTGGCATGTGTGAAACTGTCGCGCACTCGCATAATTTGTGGCAGTTGTTTCTTTGTTAGTGTTTTTTATTTTTTACTCCATCCGGTTAAGTAGTTTTTGTTGTTGCCACTGCACGGCTTGATTCTTCGTAATTGAAACGTGTTTGCCACAAGTGGGCATGTTTTTTTGTGTGCTTTACTTTTTTTTTTTGGGCTAATTCAACATACAACATTGTCAGATGTTTCGCAGTTGAGTGTCGGTTATAAAGTAATTAGCCTCAATTTAATGTTTATACTTTGTTGATTATGATTATGTTAATTATACGACTTTATGTGACGGAGAAAACAGGGAAACACTCCGGTTGCCCTGTCATCATAATCATTATGATCATTACGATTGTCGCTGTTGACATTGATGAACTCGAAAGTGTGACAAGTCGGCTTGAATTGCTTAATGTTTGTGTAATATGGAAACTTTTTAGCTGCCTGATGTCTTTGAAGTCCATAAAGTATGTCCATAAAGTGGCACCCACTGTCGTCGTTGCTTGTTTCCTGCCAGCTTGTTGCCAAAGTCTTTCGTCCCGGCTAATGGTGTTCTATTAAAAACCACTTTTATTAATTAAGCAAAACAACTTAATTCCCATGTAAAGCGCTGCATCAGCATCACATCATGGGCAGCTGCTCAAGCTATAGCCACGCTAATTGCGCCGAGGCATCTGCATCTGCAGTCTGCAGTCTGCAGCTCCCAATCCCAATCTCAATCCAGGTCCCAGTCCCAGTCCCAGGCAACAGACACCTGAACACTTTGAAACGAAAACACGATAAATGGGTTTAATAATGGCGGCAATTAAATGGATACACGTTGCTACACTGCTCGCACTGGGCTCTCCTCTACATGCGGTGTATATATTGTAGAAGTTGGACCCCGATCGGGCAGCATCTCAATTACCGGTGCTCTGCATGGCGCTTCACGGTTGAGAAATTCGACGCCACTTTCAAAAACGCATCACTCAAATGGTCATCTCTGAGGCCTCTCAGCCTCCTGGCTGCATTTTGTTTTGGGCAAGGCGTTGATTCTCCTCTTTTCGGCTTTCGGCTTACGGGTTTCGGTTTGTTTGGCTCACTCATCAGCAATTTATTAAAACTCATCAATACTCATCAGGGGCAAAAAACAAAGCAAACAAGAAAGACTTCAAACAGCGAGCTGATTTGATTCTTCAAAAAAAAATGAAAGAAAAAAACATCAGAGGAGGAATGCCTGCGGTTAATTTGGCGCAGCTACAAAAATTGAAATAGATTTGTTTAACTTTTGATTATTAAGGGTCTTGGGATAGAGGAGTCACTGAGGTGTATTTGATTTTAAAGGGTATGCGGTTTTTAAAAAGTAAATTTATGTTTAAAAATAGAAAGAACAGGGATTTCAAAATATTTATAAGCCAATATAATATTTTTAATGATTAGCTATATTGTTATACAATTTTTATAGCTCATAGCCAAGTCTATTATTTTTTATTCCAACTCTACCACTACCACTCAGCTTGCCCTGGCAGCTTTTCACCTTCTGATCCAATGATTTGTCTGCATTTTCGACTCATTTATCTGTATACACTGGCACAAATCTCTGTCTGTCTATTTTCAGGGCATCATTCGGCCCCTCTGAGCCATTGTCAGCCTGGAAATGTGTACAAACAAAATGTTTTGCATATGTCGGAGGCACTCAAAACGCTCGAGGCCATCAATCCCGGGGGCATCAATTTGGGAAATGCATCAAAGTTGGCAGCTCGAACAGCTTGATTAGTTGTACAACCTCCGAGACGAGAGCTGTTGGCCCGGCCAAGTGCATGTCGGCTCATTAGCTGCCGCCACTGATGATGAGCTGGATGACCGACTGGGGGCTGGGGCGGTGCGAGCTGTGAAATTGGTTATCGAAGTCCAAACGAACTCGAGCTCTCGTCTGGTCTGGCCTGGCCTGGTGTCTACATCAAACTTAAGTTTTAATAATTGGCTCACATTTATTTGCTGCCTTAATTTGATTGTGCCGTCAAATGGTTTTGTGCATTCGAAGCGTCAATTAATCACTGCTCATTGATGATTGTTGTTTCTGCGGTGTTCGATCTTGTTGTGGGCGTGTTAGCCTTAATGAAGCTGGCTAATGCGGAGAACAACGATGAAAGATGAGCCTGAGAATCAGCCAAACAGAAAGGGAGGGTTCTAAAGTTGATTGAATAAATTGAAAAAAAAATAGTTTGTATATTTGAAAAAAGCTTTAAGAGAAATTTCAGTTGGCCAGAAAAACCTTTCAAGTATTTCAGTTGGTCAGAAATTATTTGGCGTCAAATCGCTATCCTTCTCAGTTCGATTTAAAAAGCGCTTGCCCAGCACGCGCAGGAAACAGGCCAAAAGCAACAAAGTATAAAACTTCATTAACAAGTTGGCAAGACTTTGGCAGACCTTTTGTCGCCTTCTGCCCGAGATGGCCAAATTGAAATTGGAAATGTGCTGGGCCGCGAACCCCAGCCGGGCGGCGGGGATGATGTTGTTTTTGCCATTCGGCCGGGCCATAATCTGTGTCGCCGGATCAGCGGCAAAAGTGTTTGGATATTTGTTTAATGAAAAGCGAAACCAACGCGGATTGAGATCCCGAAACCCTTGAGGATCCCTGGAGGCATCGTCGACGTGGAGGCATCCTATCGTGCGGCAAATATCAAGTCATCGGCTTTAGTCACACTTAACCCATGGTCAGCCAACAAGCAACAACCAACAAGCTGCTCTGTCCCTTATCCGGCATTTGCTGTGCAATTAATTAAGGTGAGCATTTTTAAATGTGTGAGCGCTGGCTGACTTTTTGGCCTGTTACCATTTTAATGTCCCGCCAACAATCACAGCAGAAATCAGAGGAAGAGACCGAACAAGTTCTTTAACATGTCTAATTAGTTGTTGTGTTGGTCGGTTGTTGTTCTTATTGTTGCTGAGGTTGCTGCTGCTGCTGCGTCCGATAAAAAAATGCATGGCACTCATTTAGTGTTTTCTTAAGCTGAGACATAAATTTGCAAGCAGTTAAAAGGCTTTTGGCCTGATGGCAATGGCAATGGCAACGGCGAGTCCAGGATTGTTCAAATCGGCGGCCGGAGATAAACTCATTTGCAAAATACTGAGCCGGACATGTGGAGTTCGTGTCGAGTGTGAACCTAATGTGGAGGTTTGTCTTTCAGTCCTTTCTGTCCTTGACTGGGAAAGGGTTAACACATTTAACACATTAAAAAAGTGATACTTCTTCTAAATCAGAAATTCTAAACCAACCTATAAACAAAATGATTTCCAGTCCAACCCCTTGACTCTCTTAATACGTAGATTAAGCTTAATTTGAACTAAATATTCATGACTTATCCTTCGATTCGGGCAGCTGTTGGCTCCTGGCAAGTAAATAAATCCATTTGATCAGCTCTTGGCAAGAAGTTTGGGCCCCGTTTGCGTCAGTGCTTGCGTTAATTTGAATTTAATTGTCGGCCAGTTGCCCGGGACTGGCAGAACTGGCATTAACACATGCCAGGGCCGGCCGAGGCGCCCAAGTCCATGAGCAATGTGTTTGGGTTAAAAATTGTGAGCCACCAGTGGCCACGACTTTGCTGCACTATTCCGTGCCCCGCCGTCCTCTTTTCTTTCCAGCTGACTCCTTTTTTCTGGAACTTCGTGCCTCGTCTGAGCCAAACTCTATGTCATTTTAATGGCCGGCGCTGCTGTTGCTGCTTCAGAGTCTGTAAATGACCAATGGCGTTTTCAACTGGTTGTTGCTGCAGCTGTACACACACCCCCCTTGGCCAGTCCCGCTTCAAGCCCCCATACCGTCAAACCCAACCCCAAACGGAACTGCGTGCGAAATTGCAGCAGCGAAGCAAATCGTCTTGCACTTCAAAAAAGTAGAACATATTTTTTAAAAATGCTCTAAAAAAATTATATTCAAATAAAAGCTTACAGCTGATATAATATAAACAAAATAAATAATTATTCTATTTTCCAAATTCCACCCTTTTTTTTAACAGTGTGGCAAGAAAAAATACTAAGCTTGAGTTGTGGCAGTCGAGACGTCTCTTCTCTTGCCTCCCGGTAGCAGGCAACGCTGACAGCCCGCCGGCTGACGTGCCAACCACTGTCCACCATCCACTGACCATTGGCCAGTCGCACCACCATCACCATCACCATCACCACCACCACTTGCCACAATTCCGAGGTCCAGTGCAGCCTGTTTGGGACTCCGTTTGAGCCAGACTTTAAGGCCAACATGGCAGGCAGCTCGTTTTCGGGGTAATTAATCATGCTGCATAAATTAATGTAACCAGAAGTTAATTAACTTAAGTTTATTTGCACGGCTTTTGCTTAGAGGCACACTCATCATTTGCACAGCCAGGGAAGCGTGTGTGTATGATATAGCGCCATCTATCTAGCAGAGCTTCTCGTGATATTCCAGGTTTAATAGATACTTTTTAAAAATAGTATTATAATGATAATTATTTCTACATTGTAAAATATTAAATAAAACGAAGTCCCACCAAAAAACCCCATGTTATTCTCCTACAATATTTTCTACATTTTTTTATAAAGAATTCCAACTATTTGTAATCTTGTAATCCCCCTTAAAAAACGGAAACCCTTACCAAATCGTTGCAGGTGTTTCCCACTGCAGTTGCCCCTTCTAATCCATTCTCAATTTGCCAGATTCCCCCTAATGAGCAACTGCAACTGCAACAGAAATGTGTTAATTAACTGCCTCAATGTGGCAGCTGCTGTTGTTTTGATTTTGGCTCAGCGAATGGCATTCAGAGTGCAACAGGGGACACCTCTACCCTTCAACCCCCTCCGCCAGCAGCCTACAGTCTAACTCCGATGGAGTTCCCCTCAGCTATGGGAATTGCATTGCGACCCCATAATTTAGCCGATTGTCAGCGTTGAAACTTGGCTAACTTTGGTTGCTGGGCCGCACCCATTAATTATTTTAAAGTAGTTGGCCGGCGCGATGTTGCCTTTTCAGCGCTGTAGATTTATTGACTGTGCCGCAAAAACTTTTAGCATACAACCGTGTGGTTGGGGGTTGCACCACCCCCGCCACGCCACAGGCCGCCTTTCCTCCTTTCCGAGGGGGGTTCAAAAAGGTTTTAATAGCAAATGTCGGCAATTTGTCGGCGGCGACAAAGCGAAATGGCTTTTAAATTGAGCTTCACTCATGTTCGGGGGCGTGTCGAGCGCCCACATGCACTTATTGATTTTGTTGGGCGGTCTTGGATTGGGCCAAAGGTTAATTAGTTAATTGACTGGACAGGTGAACTTTAGAAGGATCTGTGGGGAAAACTTTGAAGGTTGTGGGAGGAGTTTCTGGGAGGTTTTAATCGAGATAGTCAAAGATATTGGCTTTCTGGAGTCATAATCCAGAGAATGACTCATACATTTGAGAAGCTCATCATCATTATGCCAAAACCCATTTTGGATTTCTTTCACCCTCAATTTGGTTGAAAATCATACTTTGAAACTTGCTCCAATTGCCACACCCCGAAAAAGAAAGGGTTTCGAAATGATGAGTTCAAATGGCCAAAAGATTCATGGCCAACACACCCACTTTGGTTCCTAAAAAAAAGTAAAATATAAAAATAAAGGGCCTCCCAGAAAGTAGAGCGAGGCATTTAACGAGTCCCGGCGCCCAATTCGGTTCCCAAAAGCGTCTCTTTAGACAAATGGCTCGCCATTTATCTTGGGCCATTACTTTATAAATATAACTAAGGCAGATTCTAAAACAAAAACAAATACGAAACGAAACTTAAGAAATGAAGCTTCGCGTGCACATTGTGGGCGTGGCTGGGGAGTGCGCCAAATGGGCGCTCATTAATTTCCACAAAATGAGGGAATTTTCAAATAAAACCGAAATGAATCAAATTGAATTTTTTACCGCTCCGATCGTTGGCGTGCTCAAGTATAAATATTCGTGCCTAATTAATGTTAATTTTCGTGATTCTCCCCTCAGAAGGCAGCCACATAAATTTTCCACTCCAACAAGTCCACAATTATACGAAATTAACAAATCATTTGTGTGGCAATCTGTCAAAGTTTTCCCCTCAGAACTCGTACTTTTTAGACCTTTTTTTTATATCTGCAGATTAAACAATGCAATTGCCTTAATTTACGCTATAAATTAAATGCACTTCCCACTTTAATTTAATTGGCAATTTATAAGAGTCTTTAATTAGCAGAGACAAGCGAAATCTTTGTCGTAAAGGATCAAATAGAATTATTATTACTCTATCTGAAATTAAATAAATAATATTTTTATGAAGATATAAAGCTTTAAAAAGTATTTCATTTATTATTAAATATAATTTTTCTTGCAAGCTTGGGGTATCTATTATTTAGTAATGGGTATTCAAAATTATTTGTTGACTTTTTTGTCGACTCGATCATTAAATAGCCATTACGTAATGGCATTATGAGCAGTATGGGGCATCATCAGCTTGCTGGTGTGCATTTCCAATTAAAAAAGCATTAAAATAAAAAAACACTCGGAAGAAATTGCAATTGGAATCGGAATGGACAGCACCCATGCTCACCTGCCAGAGGAGATTCCTGGCAATTCGCACAGATCTTGCCCTGCCTTAGTTCCAGTCGATCAGGGTGTTATTTATGGCAGTGAGAAAATTAACTTTTCCTGCCGGCTGACATGGAAACCAATTTGCCAATTGACGCCTCAACCTCTGGCGGGCATATTTTGGCCACGGCTTCGCCTTTGGAATTTCCTTTTCCTTTGGCTCTTGTGGCTCAGTCATTCAATTAAATTTATGTTCGAACAGGAGGCGCCAGACGAGTCAGAGACTCCGACTCGGACTGACTAATCGGTGATTTATGGTCTGGAAATAAAAAACACTTTGCAATTATTAAACGTACTATTTTTATTGTTGTTTTTTTTTTTTTGTTAAATATTGTTATTGCTTATGCTGTTGTTGTTGTTGTAGTATCGACCGCCCACGTTGTGCGCCAAATGAGGTTTAAACTGCAATTCCGTTTACATTTGGCAAACTTTTCCCATACAAATTGCCGCTAAATAGCGAAAACCTGACACAACAATAACAAGTTGGACGCCTACGTCGTTGCCAGCACGTTCGTTGTTTTTGTTGGTATTGTTGTTGTTGCTGTTGTGGAGGCACTGCAGCAAGTGTCAGGCCCATCAACCAATACCCTGCCTCACCTCTCTCACCTGTCAAATTTGCAGTGCCCGGGGAACTAATGACGCCCTTAATATGCTCCAAGTGCCTTCTGACTTGGCTGAAAGCCATTTCCCTTTCGCTTAAGCAGAAGCCTTTTGTTTTCAAAGTCATCGTCTTTGCTTCTTCGTCATCGTGGCAGACACGTCAAAATCAAACTAAAGGCTTTTGCCAAGGAAATATGGCTTTAAAATGCACTTTAAATAAAAATATATATCATATTAAAAAAGCTTAATTGGAAGAGAAAATCTCTTAAATAATATTAAGATGGTAGCTTAGTTATTTAAATTTTAATCATTTGAATAACTTCTTTATGCCATAATTATAAATTGTATATAATTATGTTATATATAAATTAAATATACTAAAATATAATTGTCTTAGTTTCCACCTAAAATACTCTTCACAAAACTTGTCTTAATGTTTACCAACATTACCAGCAACATGTTGACCAGTTGTTCAAAGCCAAATCCCAACTAAACCCATATTTGTGAATAGGTTGAGCCTTCAAAAGGGCAAACAAAGTGGATTGACGGTTAACCCCTATTCCCAGATAGCACATGCTACTCTTAGTACTATTACTAAGCTACTCCCCTTTAAAATATATAAGCCCGAGCAGGTGGCTCAGCAGCATTTCGCCGTAGACAACTTCATTTTGTGGGCCGAGCCTAAAGACTCATAAATTTCCAGCCCACAGAATAAAAGCAGACCAAAGTGATATAAATGTATAGATATTTTCTTGTATAATTGCATATGGGTATATGGCGGGGCCCATTCCAAGTGCAATTAAGTAATTCTCGCATCGTTTATGCAAAATACGAGAATTTTCCAGGCATTCTGCCAGAGCACCCCCATGATATAAAAATTAGAAACCCTTGGTTCCAGGGTTCTGCCCCTGGTTCTGGTTCTGGTGCTGGTGCTGGTGATTGCTCGCGTGCAACCTCAACACCCTTTGCTTGTAGTCAAGTGGCCCATAAATTGTTGGCCAAGTTTTCACGGTGCCCGCCCACTTTTCGTTGCGCTGCTTTGACAACGGCAATTACCTTGAACTTTTCGCCGGATCGCTGGTCCTTTACCGGCCATATATAGCCGAAAAAAACAAAACTAAATGCAACAAAATTTATTTATATTGCTTATTGCTGGGGGGCTGCATTTCTGGGCCTCGGCCTGTGATGTCTTCCCGTTTTGTCAGTTTAATTTTTGGTTTTGTTCGCTTTTCGCTTTAAATGAACCCAAATTGCCGGCCCATTAGCTCCGTGTTGCTGCCGCTGCTCTATATGCATATATTACATATATAACCCCGAAGCAATCACTGTATAGTAAATATATTTTTTACAGCCAATCGTTTGCATTTTGAATATCAATTTATTTTTCCCCCAAGACCCCTACCCTTCCACTTTGGCCCGGTATGCAATCAATTTCGGCTGCTATCGACTGACATTTATTTTCTGGCCGCTTTATGAGACCGTAATTCGAAATTGTTGATTCGAGTTTTTACTGTCAATGTTTAGCACACAACCACTCCGGTTCGTCGGGGCGGATGGCGGGGCATTGGGTTTTCATCATCAACAACTCAATAAAGGAAAAACCTTGTTAGCAGTACATGCATGTAGTTTTGGGGGCCCTATTGCTGATTGTTTGGCAGTTGATCGATATATTTTGTGGATATGTAATAGGTCTATCATGCAATTGGCAATAGTTTGCCTTCAAATGTGGATATACGATTGGTCAGACCTATATGTCCTTATATTAAAAGCTTTAATGGCCACATGAAATAAAAAGTTTTTGGTTCTTTCGTTTAATGGTTTTATAAAGGCTTTAAGTAAACAGTTTTCATTATTCTACACACTTGACAAATAATTTACAAAAGTTTAAAGGAACACAAATAGCAGGGACCTTAGTCCTGGGTAGATCCATAATTCTACTTTTCCCTATCTCCTTCTCTTTCTCTTTCCCTTTCCCGATCCCTCTCTCGCTCCCGTTCTCGCTCCCTCAGATAGAGCTGCTGCTGCTGGAGGAAGTGTTGCTGCTGCTGCTGGTGTTGCTGCTGCAAGTGTTGCTGGTGCTGCTGCAGCAGCTGATGCTGTTGCTGGGGACTGAGGCTCTGGGGATTCTCTCCCGGATTAAGCTGTTGCTGGTGCTGGAGGAACTGTTGCTGGTGCTGGGCTAGCTGTTGCTGGAACTGCTCCCGTAGTCTCTGATGCTCCTCCGCATCCATTTCGCTGCCGTAGTCGTCCATGTCGATCACCTCGTCCTCATCGTCCTCCTCGATCTCGTCGTCGTCTTCCTGTTCCTCGCCATCCTCGTAGCTGTGCTGGGACCCCTCGTTCTTGGCATCGTCCTCGCCATCACCGCCTCCGCCGCCTCCCGAGGAGCTGCCCTTGTTGCTCTTCGTGTCGCTGCCATCGCCGCCCTCTTGTTGCATCCTCTTGTGCTTGGTCCTACGGTTTTGGAACCAAACTTTAACCTAATAGGGAGAGGGGAAATTATTCAACAATAATTATAAGTTACATAATATTGTTTAAACTACATTTTAAAGGATATATCTTAAGTCCACCCTTGAGAAAAAATTTATCCTCAAACTGATTTTCTTCGGGGGAGGGTCTTTAACCCTTCCATTTGGCTTTTGTTTTCCGTTTTTTGGCAAGTCGTAAATAAATTTAACGAGTCTTTTAATTCTATTTACGGCCTGCCTCCCAGCTATGCCCCCGAGGGTGTAAAGTCAATTGCCCCCGTCCCTCCAGTCCTGCCCCTTATGGCGCTAATAACTCAGTAACTCCGCCACTTCTTGGGCTAACGACCAGACGACATGCAATCACTTAGCTTCTGGCCTGGCCCATAAAAGGGGTTGGAACGGGTGGAGGAACGGCAATGGAGATGGAATGCCACAGGGGTGTTTATTGAATTTGATGCGCATTAAGAGAGCAAAGGGTTGGGAAAGTTCCCTGGGATCTGGCCGAAGCTTACCTGGGTTTCGGTCAGACTGAGTCCCTGGGCCAATTGCTTTCGCTCCGCTCCCACCACGTAGTGATTCCCCTCGAAGGCGTGCTCCAGCTTGAGCAACTGCGTCGGCGAGAAGGCGGTACGAACGCGTTTAGGCTTTCGGAATGGCTGGAACAGAAAATCTGCAAGGAAAAGTAAAGAAAAATGTTATGTAAATTATTCGAAAAATAACACATTTTATGAATCGCTATAGCCGCTTTTGATGAAAGATTTATTTTCGGTGTGGAGGCTTTGCCAATTAGATGAAATGGCTTCTTAAATTGTTGATTATGAATTCCGGGAATGCCGCCGGCAAAGATGCCGCACACTCAGAGACTCGCATACTTGCATGTTGCACACGGCTCATTACAAAACAATAAACAAATTTCCAGACATGGGCCGCAAAAAACACAAAAGGCTTCTGGTTCGTGCCGCTGTCGGCGCTGTGTCCGGGCCCATGTCCCAGAATCGCTGATAAGGCCAAAACAATTGGGCCCGGCTAGCGAGCGGCCGCGAAACTTGGCCAGCTGAGTTGGCCAGCTCTTGTGGACGCCAAGGCGAACACTTTAGCGCGCCTAAAAGCCGCCAACGACGCCTCTTTGGCCGAGGATCCATTGTTCTACCTTCCAGCGGGCACAACGTGATATTTTGACGTTTATCACGATTTCTGGAAGCCTTAGCCTCCACCTCCCAACTAAACTGAAGCTCTGCGGCTGCCAGTTAACAAATTTTCAATTGAGCCACAATTTGAATATTGATTCGAGGCAGGGGCTACTGTGCAACATGAGGCAGAGATTTATGATATTGTAGAGGCAGAAATATGATGGTTAATACAAAGTTATTGACAAAAGTATCAGGGTATTGCTTTCTATAGTATTATTATTTGTTTTAGCTTAAACTAACATTTATGTTTCTATTTAATGTCATTGAATAGTTGGCCTGGCTTGACTGACTTTTAACCAAAAATAATATTATCTCATTCTTTACTTAAGCCCTGCTAACCAGGCTTGTTGTGATATCATTTCAGTGAACAAGTCTAAGCCACTGGAATCCTTAGCCCCGCAAGGTGTGCCAATTATAAAATAAATATTGACACGGCAGAATCGAATCGATTTCGGAGACAGGAAGTCCACACAATGCTGCATAACAGAACCTAATCCAATGCGAAAATAAACAGCTAATAAACAGAAAGGCAAGCGAAAGGGCGCGAAGTTATTAGATACAACCCCGGACCGAAATGTATCTTGTAACTCGTGCATTGTATCTTGTTAGCGCTGCCGGGCCTGGAAAAACAAAAACAACCCAAGGAGCTGATAGAATGGATGGCTGGCAGGAAGGACGAGCGAAGGGAGCGGGTCGGGAACTTGTCACTTTGACACTTCATAAATGCAGGCTCGGGCCATTGATGGCCATGTATCTGACAGATGCAACTGACTGACTGCGAGATGCTCGCTCTCGTGCGTGCTTGGTTTTTGCTATGAACTTGACAAACGATTGCCAGGAGCGAGTCGAGCCGCAGCATCCAGAATGATCTAGTTTCTTTATCTTTTCACTGTATATGTATTTTTTATGAACCCCGGCGATCGCTTGACATTTGTTACATTTGACAGCTAACAATGTAGCTACAAGATACACGACTGCCCAGCGCCTTAGAAGTGCCTCTATCTGCAATATAATTGATAATGCCGCCGCTCACAATGGCCACTTAATTATTTTTTCCTCTGGCCTTTTTTCTTTGCGAGAGAAAATCTCGCAGCATCTCTCCGCCACATCTCTCAATGAAGTGCATATATGTTTGTTTTTTAGGAGCGGACACAAAAGAAACCGCCGTGCGAAAATACGCGCAATTGACAATTAATTGATGTGTCCGCTCTGCCGGCCATGTGGTTGTTGCATTTATTTTTTCCCCGCTCGTCACTCTTGCTCACACCCTTGTCAGCTGTCATTTTTTTATATATCATTTATTTTTTGCCCATGATGGAAGTGCCATCGATGCGTTTCGTTTTCATTTCGTTTGTCCGACTGTCCTGGCTCTTTTTTGTTCCCCTTATTATTTATCACTTATCTGCAATTGTATTTGTTTCGATTTTTTTTTTCCAGCGAGTTAGGGCTTAATTTTTATGCTCTCATGATTTTTTCATTAATTTATTGCTTCGATAGCATTGCATTCCTCGATTGCCCCGAGCTATAGCCCGAGGACATTGACTCGAACTCGATAATTGAAATCAAATGCTCTGACAGTCGGCAAGGATGTAGCCTTGATCGATTTGACAGGATATGCCATTTGATGTTCGGATGTGAATGGGATTTGTGGGTTTGTTTCGAGTGGGAATGGGTGTTCCATAGGTATGGTTTATGAAAATAGTTATAAAGGGGTGTTTATTTTTGAATGAGGAAGAATGAAAGAATGAAAAGAAGAATGAAATTCTCTTTTTTCTTAGTTAGTTAAAAATTATAATTATTTAAAATCAAATTTAATTTAATTAATAAGTCTGCTTGCGCGAAATAGGGTATGTGTTTCGTCACCTACGCGGACGCCCGTCCTTAGTGACTTTTTATATATTTTTGCTATTTATGAATATTTTATTCAAATTTAATACTGAAAGTTTCATCTAAGCTTATTAAAAGTTATTACAAAACAATTATTACAACAATTATATTGTAACAATTATTTTATTAATAATAAGGTATTAAAATAGATAAAAAATATAACTATTCTAGCATTTAACGTATACCATCGTCTAAAAATAGATTAGAAAAATTTATGATAAACTCATCCTATTAATTTTGACCCTTTTTTTCAAAGAATTTTTATCAGCTGTCTAAGGTGGCAACACCTTAAAAAGTGTAAGCACGTGCAACCTGTAACGAGTTGATGATACATTCTGACCATTATCTTCCACAAAAAATATAGAACAAAGGAAATATGTAACACCGTATTACTCACACGGCTAAGTAAACGAAAAAATGAAAAACATTTACAATTAATGGAATCGTTATGCGAAACATTGACATCTCAGGTTCATAAATCAAGCGAAAATTACAGTCGGAAAGGAGGAAAGTGAGAAGGTAGCTGGGGAAAGTGGTCAGGGAGCAGGAGGAGCCGGGCAGTAGCAGAAGCAGAAGCCAAACGGGAAATGGAAAAAGGGAGAAAATAATGAAACATCGTACAACATAATTAAGGCGTAACGGGGATGTGTACGTACCACTTGGGGCAGGTGAAAGGCGTGTGAGTGTGCCGAAAATTATTTTCATTTACCAACCAAAAAAATACTCAATAAAAAAAACAGACCGAAAGGCGAGGCAAAAAGCCAACTAAACAAGGCATGAAAATTCAAATGGTAATTATGGCAGAGCAGCGAATAAAAAAATGGTTAAAGAGTAATAAATGACAATGTTTTTGAGATGCGGGTTGCGGTTTCTTTATTCCATTTCTATATATTTTTTGTACATTTCTTGGTTCTTGGTTGGTTTGCCCCAAAACCTCAATTAAAAACGCATTAACATTTCACTCGCTGCACTTTGGAGCTGTACCTGTATGAGTGTATATATTACACATACGCCGCATGGGCCCAACTGGCAACTGGCGCCGTCTGTTGGCCATTAATGGTAATTTCGACTACCAACACACACATGCACACACACTCGGATGGCCATTTAGGTACGCTGCTTGACCTAACGATGTGTGTAATGTTGTTTAAACAATTTAATTAAAATGTAATTTGTTTGGAAATAGTTATCAAAATGGGTTTGGTTCGGCTGCTCTGCCCTGCCTCGCTCACTCCCTCACTCACTCACTCACTCTCGCCCCATCTCTTTCACAATTTCCATTCTCGCTCTCCTTCCCCGCCTGATGATGATGACGCTGATACACGTCTAATTAACTTGTAATAAATGTTTGCCATTTGCTTATTTAACTTTAATTATACGGAGCTGGTAGGCAGCAGCAACAACTCGCAACAAGAGCAGCAACAACAGCGATAACTGAATAATTGCTTGATTGAGGTTCTCTTTATTTTAATGGCGTCTGGTTTTCGAGGCAGAGGGGTTTCAAATATGGGTTTAGGTGTGGTTTCTTTCCTTTTCATAGGTTCATAGCACTCCACATCCATTAGAAGTGGTTTTAATAATCTAATATTACCTAAAACACTTTAAAATATTTATAAAAAACATTAATGAATACCTCCACTTTACAAATACTATCAAGTTCTTGGGGATTATAAATTGTTTGTTGTTTTAAAAGCCAATTTAAACTACAGCCTAGTGACTTTTATTAACTAGTTGTTCATTGAAATTAGTCTACCATTGATACATTAGAGATATCAATCAATTTTAATCGTTTTATGCGACCAATCTGCATACTCGGCTTTTGGAAATTGATTCTTAAAGAATATTTAGAATGCCTTCTTGATTAACCGGTTTAGTCCAACATTCCAAAGTACCAAAAAGAAGCCTAGCTAGAAGATACAATTTAGAATATACTTACTGCCCGGAAAACGTGGAAAAATGCGTCCGTGCCGACTGATCAGCCAGGGATACAGCGGATAACTATCGCGTATCAGGTGCGGAGGTCCCCCGAAGGGATGGTGTCCGTGGGGCGATGGATGCACGGGATGCGGCCCACCCGGGAAAAGACCAAGCGGTATTTGGCCGGGAGGGAGATGCGGATGCGGACCGTGGGGCGGTCCCGTTGGCACGGGAGGATGTGGGTGCGGCCCCTGTTGTTGTTGCTGCTGTTGCTGGTGGTGGTGCGCCAGGGCGGCGGCCATTTGGAACTGGGCGGCAAGGAAGGGGGGCGGCGGGGGAGGTGCTCCCGCCGCTCGAACCGCCAGCGAAGTGGGTGAGGTGCGATTTTGGATTAAAGCTAAGTTTGGCGCCGGCAGAGGCAACGGACGGATGAGGGTTCCGATCTGGGATGGTGGCGGATTGCCGGCTCCCTGCTGTTGGTGATCCACCGACTTTCGGGGAGATGCCGATGCATTCGGAGGCGTTGGTGAGCGACTCGGTGGCGATCGGGGAGGGCTTCTGGATCTATCGAGGGAGTCCCTTCGGCGACAGTAGATAAATCCTCTGGGCGTCCTTCGTCCGCTGGTATTGGTGTTTGTGGGTGAGGCAGGACTGTCGCTGCGTGGCGGCGGCGAGGATATCACACTGACACGCAGAGGAGCGGATCTCGTCGTCGTTTCACCCACAATGGAGTCGATGCTGAAGGCCAACTTGGGCTTACTGGCGGCGGCGGAAGTGGCGCTCACCGAAACGGAAACGGAAGTGGAGGCCGTTGAGGAGCTGCTGCTACTGACAAAAGGACTCGTCGGCGCCATGGGCAGCATGTTGAAGGTTTGGCGACCGCAGGTGACCATTTGGTTGGGGTTTAATTATTTAAAAAAATAAATAAACAAATAAAGTACAAAGTTGAGGATGTCTAGCTCGGTTTTTTGGATGAATCCAAAGTCTTTGTAGGATCTATAAGCGTTGCGTCTGTCCTAACCATTGAGTTTAATCGATCGCGTACTGTGGTCACTGGCCTAACACATGCACGCACTGTTATCCGGCAGATAGCTGAGGTATCTGTTATGCTTCACCGGTTGGCATCCGTCGGCCTGACATTGATAAACTGGAGCGCGGCGGCGATTGAAGCGTGACCGTACCGCTTCGATAACCGATTGACAGCGGCGGCGAACGAAACTTTTGCGGTTGCCGCGATGATGATGCGAACTGTCAACGCCATTAGCATTATGGAGCGTCTAAAGGGGTCTAATTGTTCGCTTCTCTCGGCAGCTCCCCGACTGCTTTCTCCTTCACTCTACAGCTGCCTCGCTCTTGTGCTCCCTCTCTGTTTTTTGTTGTTGCTTGTTTCTGGTGGGGGCGTCGGCGAATCGCTGCGTAACTCTCGCGCGGAGCTTTGTTGCGTGGATGCCGTCGCTCGAGTGACACAAAAAAGTGCCAGAGCTGTTGCCACAGCGGCTGCTGCTTCTTCTTCCTTTACCGTTGCCTTCCAGTGGAGCTCCAACGTGCGTCTCTTTCGCACACAGCCCCCCAAAAAGCGCCTGCGCCAAAACAGCACAGAGATAAATATGAAAAACCGGCTCCGGCTGCCAGTGGACCCACCTCCTCTCTTTCTTTCTAGCTCTCTTTCTCTTCTCCACATAGGGGGTTTTAAGTATGTCTGTGTGTGGGTTGTTTGGGGGAGCTCAGCGCTCTCTCTCGCTCTCTTGGCCATTTTTCGCACCAGTTTATGACAGTGAAACAAACAATTTGCGCTAAACAAAACAGCATCATTAAAGCGTTTGTGGTTTTAGTGCCAAGCGGTTTTTCCGGTTCATAGGCGCAAAGGGTAGCCGAGGGGGCCTTGAACAGTGGGAGACTTGAAATATCCTTATTAGCCAACTACTAGCCAGAAACAGACATTTCTTTTAGTAATAAGTTATTTATTTTAAGCAATGAAGGTGTTTTATTAAATGTGTTAGACTATACATTTAAATAAATTGTGGGAAGAGAATAGATACTAAATAATTTTATTATTAACTTGAATCTATAAGAAATACAATTCTTAAATCTTATTATAAGAATAAACAATTAAATACCAATACCACTGTGCTCTGGCGTCAACGTCATCGTTTATATAGCTTAGACGCCCCGTCGTCAGTGCCCGGCTGTCCGGCCCCCTTTCCGTGGCCCCTTCAATCATCAATCCTTTGGCCAAGAAACACCTCTCCCCCGTTTTGGGGCTTCCACCATTCTGAATTGGCTCGATTTGGCATCTGCATCATGTTGGTCGAAAGCATTTGTACATGAAAATGGGCGGCAACTTGGTTTCTTCACCTTCGGCGAGCTGCAACCGCTGGCGCACTCTCACACGGTTGCAGAAAAGCACACAAGCATGCAAGTATCTGCGTCTGGGTAGGTGTATCTGCATCTGTATCTGGTCATCCTCATCCGCTGGCTGTGAGTTGTGAAAATAAACACCTCGTTAAAGATGCAGGAGGAGGCATAAAACATGCAGCGCCAACATCTTTGCCTTCTCATAGGTAAATATACTGGGATATACTGTATGTGTGTTCGATCCAGCCCCTCTTGGGGCTCATTCCCCGCCCCTCTCCCCCTGATCAACGTCTTCTTCTTCTGGCCATGAATGGAGCTTGGCCGAAAGGAGTCGAACCGAGGCTGGCAAATAAATTGACGTGCGCTTGCCTGGATTTGTATGCATCTAGATAAGGTTTCCCTGTCGATGGCTGAAGTGGCTGCTGCCGCAGATGCAGTTTGTATCTGTATCTGTGAGTGTGGCACCTCTGGGTGCGGTAATTGTAATTGGTTTTTTATTTTTTCCTTGCTCTTCTGCGCTTTCTGCCCAGCTCTGCTCGGCCCGGCCCGGGGACTGCCTCACGTTTCGGGATAAATCATTTAATTAGTCAGACAATGAGCTGGGAGAGAACTTTATGGGATCCTCCATCACTGCGAAAGGTTATCGATCGCCAATCAATGATTTTCGGGGCGTAGTTTTTGGCATTTACCGCACTTGATATACGACCAGAAGGTGGGCCAAAAGATAAAAGCCAACAAATGCCTGGTTTATCAGCATATGAGAGCTGTGAAATGTTTTTCAGGCCAAATGGTTGAACTTTAAGATTCTTAATAAACGAAGAAATTATGCATGATATTTTATAAAAATTTATCAAATAAATTTTGAAATACTTTTGTAGATTTTCTTTCAAAATGATGATCAAAAGTTGATCTTTTTCTATAAATGGCGTGAAGAAATCTTTAAAAATACATTAATTTTTATAAAAAATATAAAACAATCTATTTCCAATCTATATTATAATAAATATTGAATAAATATCTCAGAAATAAATAATTATTATTAATTTCTTCTGCTTTAGTATTACCACAAATTACCCGAACTAACTTATACCCGAATAGTTACTAATATTCTTTTCTTTCCATTTAACCAAACTAATTAAATTCGGCTGTAAGTACGGCCTTCCAATGGAGACTCCCTCTACCAAGTATCTTCTCACAATGTTCTTGGCCTGTCCGGGTCTCTCTGCCCATAAAAGATACAATCCACACGGCGTTTCCATGTTCCACTGTCAGAGAGCGAGATAACCTGGCCATTGGCTTTGATTGGCTACCGAAAGTATCTACCAAAGTGGGAAGGAGACAACAGTAGTTGAGGGCCACTAACAAGGGGTTGGTATTGTTGGCCAGAGCGAGAAAGGCGGTAGGGGTGACAGAGAGGGGGAGCACGACGGGCTGATGACGACGGGCAGCGTATAAATCCAATTCATTTAATAATTGCCAACTAGATGGAGCTCATTATCACGAGTACTTTGCACGGCTTTGCCAGATACTGGCGGGGGGCAGCAGTCGATGGATGAAGGGGAAGTTGAGGCCTCAAAGATGGGGTCTGCGGTGGCAGGATTTACTGGAAGAGAGGATATGTAGTTAGATCCCTACATGAATTATGTTTTATTATATGTGTAGAAATATGTATTTTATATATTTTTTGGCTTGCTCATAATTAAACATTTTTAGAAATTAAATAATATATTATTTCAGTTGGAAAACCTCCATTATGTATGGAAATAATTGCGTCAAAACTGATTGCTGGGCCTTAAAGTTGTGTGCTAATGCCACGAGTATCTCACAGATACTGTATCTGTGTGAGCGTTTGGCTCGTTAGCGTTTTTATTAGACGCGCAAATGGAAGCCCAGAGCACTGGCGACGATGCTGGGACGTCTGAGAAGTCTGATGTGCGATGATGGCGACGGCTTTTCAGTGTCAATTAAAACAGCTTCGCGTCTGTGCGGATTTCATGATGATGATGGAGGGGAGAAGGAGCATAGGGGGAAGCTGGGAGACTGGAGGGATGGCAGACGGATGTCTGTTTAGCGAAAGCATAATTGCCACAAGGGTTGGCCATTCAGCCATTTCAGGCATTTCAGCCATCATTCCACGCCATCTCCTTCGCACCCATGGAGGCGACCGGCGCGGTTCGTGTTGACACAGCTAATTGGCTTTATTTGTTTTAATAATTGAGCATTTTCGGCATCAGCCACGGGCACTGATTTAATTAAAAATTTTCACTCGACTCCCAATCGAAAGGGTTTTCCTTCATTCGGTCGTGACACTTTTTGTTTGTCTGGCCAAAAAGGAAGCGGAAATTGAATTTTAATAAGTCGGATTTAGTCTACAATTTTTGTTATTTTTTAATGACTGCTCTGTTTGAGCTCTGAGTCTAGGGGGGAATCAGCGAAAATACTTCCGTCGGGCTAAGCTCCAGACTTAATTAAATTCAAATAAATATTTTGCAACTATTTGGAATGCTTAGTCGTAGATCAGTCTCTGGGGAGGATCAGGAATGATCAGAACATCGCCAGTGGCAGATCACGGCAAATCCCTAAACTTAAACCATTGGAAAGCCTGTGGAAATCCACTGGATCTGGATGTGGATCTTCGGTTCGGTTCTGCGAGGATCGACGCATTTAATCCAATTATCGATGCCTTGGGAAATTTCTGACTCGTCTAAATTGTGGGCGGGTGGTGTGGCTTAGCCCAGGTAATTCTCCCGTTCCCAGAAAGAGTGAAAGAGAGCGCAAAGGAGGGTTAGAGAGAGAGAGGGAGGGCAGTTAGAGAGAGAGAGCGAGTCAGAGAAAGGGTATGGTACTCCTGAGCTGTCTGTTGATTAATTAAAATTTTGATCAAGTCGCAAACGAGGGCCATTATTTAATGACTTTTTTATGAGATAAGCCAGGTGTGGTATGTGCACTACAAAAAATTAAGGACCAAATATTTCAAGTTTAAATGATAAGAGAATATGTCTTAGAACTTTTATTTATTTTAATAATTTATTTCCTATTTATAATTGGGTATAAGCCTTTAGGCTTTTCCCTCTGTGTATCCAAGTGGGTGTGGCAATACATGAAATTATGGGGCCTATACCGATCGAGGCGCGACAACTGCCACAAATTATCGCAAATTTGTGCGGTTCGTGGGATGCAAGCGAAATATTTTATGGCCTCATTATGCAAATTCGAATGGCTCTCGCTGCGGCCGGAGACCGTGGGGGAAGGAGTGGACAGCGGAAGATGGATCAGTCAGATCTCAGGTAGCTCTCGCACCGGGCCTCGATTAGATACGCTTGCCGCCGGAAAACCGCATTGAAATTACGCGAGGACCTGCCCGAGTTCGATAATTGCGGTAATGCCAATAATCTGTTTTTGACCAACCATCGTTTTCCACCCACTGCTCTCGAGCCTCGACCCTTAACCCACTCCTCGGCAGCCGCTGCCTTCTGCCCCTTTCCGCCCCTTAATCCCCGCGAACCGCCTCATGAGCCTGAGTCAGCCTCTAATTGTTGACCGGGCCGAAAGGATTCGGATTCGGGCTGGAAATCGTATCCTTTGTGTTCCTGTCGCACGCACTAAGCAGCATCGATAATTGGATTAAATCGCGCTCCTCGAAGGAAATCTGGCCGAAAAGATTCCGCGCTAGTCCAGCGCTGATCTTTGGATTTTCAAATGTGGCTTTGAGGCGCACAAATGCCGAGTTAAGTTCGAGGATTTGCTGGCCTAAACACGCGCTGATCATGTGTGGGCTATTGTCGGGTTGGTTCCCCGGAAAACAGGGCAGCAGGATTCCATCTACTGATCCCCCCAGGATCTGTTGCATGGCCAATCGCGGCAGCAAGACTAACTTTTCCCTGATCCCTGAACTTCGGCGAAAATCCAAAATATTTAGTAGCGCTTAATGGGGCAATCTCACCAAAACATATTGTGCAGAAATATATATGTATACTCGCTAAAGATTCTATAGTTGAGGATTTGGAACTTGGTGATTTAGCTACTATTTCTATGATTAAGGGATCTATTTTTGGCAGCCTCATAAATTCCATTGATTTTGATTGAGGCAATCGTTTTTTTCGTAATTAATAAAATGATAAACAGAATTTTCACATTAGGCCCGGCACTTGAGACTTGCCATTAGACAAATGGCCAACACATGTGAGCGGGGGAGGAATATCAATCTGGAAGTGGGTGCCACAGTTCCCTATCCCCTGCTTCCATTTCATCCTTAGACAAATCGCTGCTCATTAATATATTCACTCATCATCGCCGGCAAATGCACAAGTCATAATTGCAATTGCACTCTGACGGCGCTGATAGATACAAATGGCCAGCGAACCGAGCTCCCCCTCAGAGTCCCATGGATATCAGCCCCTATAGAGGCTATAGCCTTGTTTTCCCCACGCCCCCATGTGCCGGGATTTTTGGGCAACGCCTACGTGGAGTGGATAATGTTGCGTGAAAATTACAAGCAGCTGCCGCAAGGAGAAAGGGACATACGAGCGTGTCAAGGGTAGACGGGGAGAAAGTATTCGTGTCTGCAACACAAAAGACATTTGTCAACACCCCCCACTTAAGGCCGCAACACCCCCGCCCTGGATATGCCTCACCATTTCAATATTTTGACGCATGAAGTTCAATCTCTAAAAAAGAGAAATGTTCTTTTTGTGTTTCGGCATGTAAATCATAACTCATGCACTGGAAATAATACTTTCAAGTCATACAATATTACATATCTCTCAAAATACAATTGAAATAAAATGTTTTCCTCAGTGCCTATGGATCTGCATCTGCATTTGAATTCACATCTGCTGGTCGCAAGTGTTGATAGCTGCACTTAGCCCGGCGGATTCAACTCGTTCGCGGCTAATTGGGTGCGAACGTGCGGCAATTAGTTGCACTTGGAATGGCTCACGAATGCAGCAGCCAGCAAACAAGCAACAAGCTGCAAGAGCTTCAAATCGGAGGCACGACATCGTGAGGCCGGCATCATAATCCCATCGAGGCGCCATGCTGATCGAAGATCCAACGAACATCGATCCGTCGATCCCGTGATCACTGAGCCACGCTGATCTCGGAGCGATTATCGACACAAAAAACCGTGTAACTGATCGCTTTCCTCAGCCCTCCCCTTAAACGACTCCCAATCGAAAGCCAAAAGAAAGTGTCAGACAGTTTGTCAGTCTCTGATTTGGTTAGTCAATTGTCTTGCCATCTTCTGGCCCATTGTGCCGGGCTAGCGGAGCCCGTTAAGCTCTGTGGCGCCACAGACGGAGTCCTCGTGGCAGTTTTGCTTTCCCATGATTTATTTACGCACATGTATCTGTATCTCGGGGCTGTGCGTGCATCCCCCAAAAGCCAAAAAAGCTCAGATACAGATATTTGTGGTGTGTGCGCCCAATTAATTCGACTTCAGCTTCGTGTCTTCGACATTTACAAAATGTTTTGCTTAATTTGTTTTGTGTTCGCTGTTGGGGAGGGCCGGTGTCTGTGGAAGGGGTTTCTGGTGGGGAAGCCGATTTGTGGGTGTTGCTTGACAGTTTCCAGGGCTTGTCGCTCATTAGTCGAGCTTAATTCGGGCCAACACACATTTTAGATGTTTGGGGGGAGACTTTCCCAGAAAGCAGGGGGTTGTTGTTGGCAGGGTGTTGTCTTAATTGAAATAGGATATAGGTAGAGATATGATCTAATTAGGATAGAAAGTAGGTAGGAAAGTAGAAAGTAGTAGTACCTTTCAATACTTATAATATAGTTACTATAGCTAATAGTTGGTATAATATATTATAGGTTCTAACTAGGATAGATACTTTATAAAATAAATCGTACTATCTTCTATAATGTTTTCTATCTTCCAATAACTTTAATCTAGTATCTATGCTACTAAGGTGATAACTGGTAAAATATACTATAGAATCTAATAAGGATAGAAAGTATTATAATTTCTAAAAGAAATCCTACCAACTTCTAGGATGATTTCTACCTCCCATAAACTACAGGATAGATTCCTTTTCCAACAATCTCATTGTCAGCAGCCCAGGGCTGATCTTTGACTGGAATATTTGTTGTTTTCCTACCGACTTTGTGCCGGCACGTCAATGTCACAAGGCCGTATTATTCTTTCATTAGGCCAGGAGTTGTTGCAACTGGTCGACACTTGAATTGGGAGTGGGATTTGCATATGACCTGCCTCCAGTGGCCGGGCGGCTGTGCTCATTTCTCCTGACAGCAGAGCCGCGAGCTGTGAAAAGTAACTCAGTCTGGACAAATGCAAATTATAGATCAGGTGCAGCAGCATCAGGAGCAACTGTAATTGCTGCCATAATTGCAGCAAGTGGATTCGTTTTCCATATCATATACCCTCCAGTTATGAGCGGGTTAAACTGTAGCATTTCTGGACTGCCACTGGTCGGGGTTGAGGCATGCAACATGCATCTCTGATCTCCGATTCGGATTCAGATTCAGATTCAGCTCATCTGGTCCAAATTGGAGCTGCAATTGCAGTTGCAGTTGCAATCTGCATGTGTAATAGAGTCAAGCCAACTAATTTTGCGGCAATTTGTGCTTGGGAAATCCATGAGGAATGGATAAACGGTGGCAGGCACGCCGCCCCTCCTTCCTCCACCTCTCCCTCTTCTGGTCCTCTTAACCCCCTAAAGCCGGGCGCAGCACATGCAGAAATTAACGAATGATGGACAGACATCCGAGACGAGTCAGATGCATGCAAACTGGGGGGCGATCTCTCTTTCGCCTGGCATCGCTCGCTCTCTTTCTTGTCATGTTATTAGCAGCAATTTAAGCAAATAATCAGTGCAACTTGCCAGTTGAGCAGTTGGGGCCTCCGTCAAGCAGCAGGGGGATACTACTAGGATAGATTTGGGGGCAGACGGCGGACAGAGAGGGGCGGGGTCAACGCGTGACTTGCAGGCAGACACATCACAAATTGCAGACAAGTGTGGTTCTTGATGCTGCTAGCCGAAATAAGCAGCCAAACTATTGGCCACATGCAAATACCAGCGCCAGCATTAAATAGTTACACTGAAAAAAACTATTTATTTTTTGAAAAAAATTATAAGTCTTTAGGTACAAGAGAAGACAATAATTCGATGAAAGCTTATGGTATTTTATGGTTGAACAGTTCTTGAGAAATTTTACCATTTGTGATAGTTCTGAAAATCTAAAGATTTTATAGATTTTAATAAAGAAAACCTATTAATTGGAAACCTTTATAATTCCTTAGTTGTGAGTAAGAAAGATACTACCATTTACATACAAAATACTTAAGCAAGAAACTTTCTTCAAGTGCTTCAAAATACGAAATTAGAGTTAAAGTCCAGGGGCAAGGGGGCTAACAGAAATTCTAATGGTTTTGCAGCTTTTTGGGTACTGTGCTGGGTAATTTGCATTCCGTTGGGGATTGCAACTGTTGTTTTGCGCCTTGTGCCTCTCACGATCTGAAAAATCTGCAAAAAAGCTGAAAAAAAAAATCTGCAAAAAACTGCAGATCTGTAGCTCGGTAATTTGGAACAGTTTTCAGTTAGTTTGTTGTTGGCAACAAAGCTGCTGGTGAGTTTTCACAGTTGATTTACCCAGATTGAGGTGGCTGTGGCTCCGACTAGAGGTAGTAGTAGTGGATGCTAGATCGGTAGTTTTATTTACAAAAAATTAGCACAGCTTTTGCTTGTTTACTGGCCCAATCGAAGCCCGGCTCAGAGACTTAAAGTACGACCCCGAGTCCAATTTCGGAATCTCGAGGCCCCCAACTCCCAACTCCGACACTGAGGTGAGCGAGCGTTTTGGCTAATTTTCCAAATTGCTTTTATTAGGTTTCGTTTATTTGCATTTTGCGCTTTAATTTTACGGTTGATTTTCCCTCTCTGGAGTCTAGACTCTTAACCCTCTGCTGCCGTTGTTACGTTTGTTGTTGCAGCCCCTTTGTAATTGTACTCGTTTATTTTTTAGTGGCCTGGCTTGCTTTTCTTTTATTTTTTTTTTGGGCAACCATTTGGTTGCAGTGCGAAAATTAGCAGCCGTCCCTTTCAGCCCGGCTAAATGTTGCAATTGTCGAGTCGTAAAAAATTTAAATTTCTGTTTAAACTGAACACAAAGCCAAACGCTGGCAAAAAAATTGCAATAAAGTGTTTCGCGTCTTATGCAATACTCCTATTTTTTTGGGATGTTGTTTGGTTGGATAACCGCTGAAAGGTTTTTGCTTTGATTTGCTCTGGCATTGGGCAACTTTGGAAGAGGCGTGTTTTATCTAAAATGAGATCGCCCCAAAGCCCAAATTATTTCAACTCTGTAATTGTTCAACTGGTATTGGAAACCAAACGATGATTATGATGGGTCATCTACATCCCCTTAGCTAGTCTTGCCTTGGTTTTGATTGAAACTAGATCTCAGCTTGGTTCAATATCATCTTTTTCTATTAATAGTTTCCCTAAATATTTTTATGACAATTTTTTCTATGAATTCCCTTTTCTAGACTACTGAAGGCAATTTCTTGTATATCATCACCATAATCATCAGCAGGCATTAAGTTCTTTTTTTATCATTCATATGCAATCGGCTATCTCAGTGGCTCAATCAGTTAAATGCTTTGCTGCCTTTGGGCGCCCTCTCCCATTTTTCTAGAGATAGTCCAACGCATGGAAATCAACACGTAATAACTTAATGGGTATGAGGAGTGATCTGGTATCGGTAGGGGCACTGAAAAATAAGTTTTACAATTAAAACTTCTACTTTCTAACCAAAATGTTATAAAAAATATTATTTATTTGTGTAAGCACTACCAATCCCATCAAGTATAGACTAGAACTCTAAGCTGAAGCGCGTGCTGGGAGACTTAATTGCTGATTACAAATTAGCGATAAGAGATGAGGATAAATACGAGGTGGATGTGGCGAATGGAGCAGCCCTTGCTAGTTAATTAAGACATTAACTACTGCCTCCGGAGTGATTCCTCCGATCGGGTTGAGTGGAAAGGCAGCCTTTGGGCCGACAATGGAAGACCTGGCCCAAATCACTAACATCCGCCCACCTCGGCCAAATTGGTGTTGCTGGCCGCTTATCAGCGCCCACGTGTCGCCGGGCTGTCGCTTATTGTCGGCCACTTTCCGGCCATTATTTCAAGCTCGGCACTTGAACTTTGGGCTTGTGCCGCAATTACAGAAACTCGACAATTGTTTCTGGCTTCCTCCTCCACCGCCCTCCGGCCCCCGCCATCTGCCATAATCATAATTGTCATGGCAGAGTTATCGATTACCTTTTCGGCTTATCCGCTCGTCCATCGATCGACGGACGGAAGTTCGGCTGTCACTTTCGATCGTAATTATGATCGTCGCCATATTCGTCGCGCTCATAAAGTAATTGTCCCTCCACGACAATGGGGCAAGGTGTTCAAAATTGTAAACACAATTATGAATTCAGTGCGAGGCTTATGAAATATTTTAATTATTTCCAATTTCAGACGAGAGACAATAGCTGGGTGGGTTCAGATAGAATTTTGACGAGTCGTGACTGCCATCAGGTAGTCTACAGATTCTATATGTGGGGGAGAGGTAAATGACTTAAACGACAGTTTATTTATAGAAAAAAAACACAAAAAAAAATAAATTAATAAAAACTTAAAGACCTTGAATCAATTTTTGATAATCTTTAATACCAGATATCGCAATTCCATCCAAGTGGCCAGCACTTTAATGCCAATATGGCAACATATGGCCAAATCCCCAGCAGTAGCTGTCCCCGTTGTTCGGGTATTTCTGATTTTGTTGATCAGAACAGCCATAAAAATCAAACGTCTAAACTCATTGGTAATTCGATATTTTCATTCGGATTACCAGCCAAAAACCAAAACGATTTACCGATTCGCTCGACGACCAAAAACTCCAATCAAACAGTCGAGGGACTATAAAATTTGCAATAAAATAAATTGCCGCTATAACAGCATCGTCATCGATACAAAAAAATCAGAAAGAAATCTAATACTAAGACACGTACAATGTTGGCCAAGACTGAGGAATTCCCAGGTTTGAACTACAAAGAGAGGTGTAAGACAATTTTCATTTTAGCGCCGCACATAAAACATTTTTTATGGCTTTAAAATCGGCGCGGAGTAAAAGTTACACTTTCCCAATAGAAAGCCATGGTTGAACTCCTTCTCTGGGGAGTGCTTAGGGCCCAAGTGCTAATGCTGCCTTGGCTGGCGGGTCATAAACCAAAAATACACACTTTGTACCACTCGGACTGGGGCGAGGCCACCCCTTGGACAAATGATGCGCCAGTTACAGTTACAGTTACACAGATCCACCCGAAATGGGGTCACAATTTATGGCCAAAAGTGCAATATGTCTTTGGGGGGTGGGTCGGCCACTCAATGAAACTGTCAAGACATCGTATTTTAAAAACAAATGCGACGAAAGTAAATAAAAACTGGACCGTCTTGAATTTCGCACACGCAAAAGGTCAAAACGAGGAGTGGTATCGGGGGAAGGGTTTTTTTTTTGGGGGGCGAGTTCTTTTCTGGACTGGGGGGCTGGACGGGCGGAGCGGCAGACAACTGACATCTGTACATGACTTTGGTGGTGTTCGAAAGTCCGGCTGTGTGGGCAAGACATCTTGGGATCGGTGCCCGGGCCTTTTGTTGCCCTGTGTCTGTTACATTACCTCAATTCGACAGCCATGGCGGCCCCTTGGGCCACTTTAATTGGATCGCAGCTCTCGGAGACTCGGAGACCACCATTCCCGTCTCCGTCAAGACCAGGCATCTCCGCTGGCATTAACCCGGTGCAATTGCAAATTTACGAGCCGGGCGTCAATTAAGTATCGAATTACAACTTGTTTAATGTCAATCTGTCTCGCCCGGTGCCAGTTACAGTGAGCTGTCCAACTATCTGTCCCTGACATGGACGTACTCTTGGTAATTTTAGCCCCTTCTTAACCCATTAAGAGTGGGGAACCATTACATGCTTTAAGCTAAATATGTAAGGGAATTATTGAAGCTCTTGTGAAAGAAAATTATGAAAAATAGGGATAGCTGATAGGGATCTCCCATTATAGATGTCAGAATTCGCATAATTATCGAACAAATTAGCTTGTCAGACGGCCAACTGATCAACATGGCGGCAGCGTCACCTTGTCTGCTCCACTCCGCCCCACCCCCACCCACTCATTCACCAGTTACCCCTACCCCTGCCAACCCATTAATATGCCACACCAGGTACGAAGCGTGGGCTGCTGACAGCCGACTAGGCGAGTTTTGACAGCCAGTTGGCTACCATATAATATCGTTTGGGTGAAAAACTTATTAGCCGCATACATTAACATTCGATTTGAGGCGGCCATTGCTGGGGCCCCTTTGTGACATTTCGTTCGGGGATCCAGGGGCATAAATCAAAACACATCGAAGTCGAGGAAACCTCTCAAGTCACTTATGAATTGACAATTGTGGAGGTGAGGTAGGTGTATGCATTGTAGCCCTTGCTCCCCTCCAGCTGGCTGTTGTCACGTTTGGGCTGTTAACGTGTTTGGGTGACCAATCGATGGTCAAGGAGGAGGGGGCAGTAGGCGGTAGGGGCAGCCACTTGAATGATTCCATTCGATTGACACTCGCACTTGTACAATTTTAATTAAACGCCACTGGTATTGATACTTTATCTCTACCCATTCCAGTCTTTTTATTGAAAATTATACACAGAGAGAAGATTATAGAAGATTATTACATTCATTTTCTTTAAGTAAAGAATGAACAAGTTTTTAAACATAAATTATTTTCTTTCCGTGTTGGCTTCAATACTCCCCACCCACTAACATCTGTCTGCGAGGCGAACACATTTTTTTCCCGCAGTCCCATTGACTTTCGATTCTAGGAAACTTTTTAAGCCACAATTTATGCTCGTTTAAGGCGATAAATATAACAGAGCCCCAGTGATTGAAGCTGATTGCATTCCAGCGGATCGTTGACTGACCGCACCCCCTCCTCCCAGCCCCCGGCCACCCCCTCATCTGGCCATGAGTCACTGGCCATGAGCAGCTGCTGCAGTGGCCGTAATTGAATGCGTGTCAATTGAATGGCGTCGCTCCGAAGCTCACACTCGCCCATATTCGAACTCGTATCGGAATCGGGATCGGGATCGGCGGCCATAAATATACGCTAAAAAGCAGGCACTGGCAATTAATAACGCCACCGCTTCGCAAAATGGCCGGCACTTCCATTGGCACTTGCAACTTGCAACTTTGCGAGCAGATTGCCCAAAAAGAAACATTTCAAATGGAAACTTTTTGATGCTTTTGTAATTTTTGAAAAATTATTTTATTGGGCATCCGAGTGGTGGCAATTGATTTATGCATCCTTCGAAATTTCAGTAACAATTCTCGATTTGCATTTATTTGCACTTTGTGCATTATTGCAGTGAGCCCGAGGGAGGGTGGCAAGTGGGAAAATTTGATTGATGAACTGCAATTAAAAGCGCATTTTCCTCAAGTCTCCGAGGCAATGGCAATGGGGATACTTGTTTTCATTAAATAGAATTTTTAATGGAGTGCTAAAGGAATGTGAGCAAGATTAATAAAGGCGGGTCAGCAGTTCTTTGTGTTTAGTCAGAGACTGGCATTATTCATCGTAGAAAGCATAAACCCACAACGAACTGTTTTATGGCCGGAGTGTACTTAAAATCGAGAGCACACCTTGGGCCAATTTCTACAACTTTCCACCACAACTTACTCACCGACCGACTCACCTGTCCCATCTCGCGACATAACGAATTTCAATTAAATCCCCCAAGAAGCGGACTTCGCGGTAATCCCTTCGCGGGCAATCATAAAGCATAAGAAATATACAAAGACGGTGAAATAAAAATATAAACAACTGATTACCATCTTGGCCTGGCCAGCGAAATGCGAGCCATTAAAAATTTCGCACTACTCAGAGGGCCGGAGACAAAGCGACCGCATCCTCGGTAACCTCGGAAGCCACGGAAAGGTAAACCCACAGCCAGGGCCAGCAAGGTGTGAGACGCGTTGAGTTTCAATTCCATTCGGGCAGCTAATTAGCCGACAAATGCGAGGGGGCCCCGGGAGGCGGTGAGGAGTGTTGCGACGAGGAAGTTATTCAGCGGAAATGCTATGACAAAGTGGCTGCCGTGGATCTCTTATGCGGAGCTAACCTTTTCGGGGGCTGCACTCTGGCCGGCGATGCTTATCCCGGAGATGAAATATTTGTGCAGACGACGCGTTGGTAAACGCTTGTCAACTTTGCTTTGATTGCGCTGCTAACGGGGAGAAAATTAATTTTTATTGCAGCCCACAGGGCGTATCAGTGATGTGGTGTCAGTGCTGGCTGGCAGTGCTTCCCCGTCACTTCTTCCGTCGACCTTTTTTCGCCGGTCGGACATCTCTTAGATTTCACTTGTCAGATTCCCCAGCAACGCAGCTGAAGTATGGCTTCCGTTAGTGCGAGGGGCTACTGTGGAGAGTCGCTACCGTGGCAGGCATTCAGCGGCAGGCAAAAAAAAAATCTAGAGAAGCATACAGCTGCCACCGCATTCAAATGCGATTGGCCCGGCCCCGACCAGGCCCCGCCGCCAGCTTAATTAGCCAAAACGTTGCATGTGTGTTTTGCACTTTGCTTGCCGGCGAAATCTTTACCAAATTGCCACAAACTGTCCAACTTCTGGTTGCAAATCGTGATGATGACGATGGCTGGGTTGACATGCGAGGCCAGGAGTTCAAGCCAAGGTGTCAATGAGCTGTATTTTCGTATAATTAAACCGAACTCTTTACTTGGGTCAAGGCGTTTGAAGAACTTTATTGCAGATAATTACTCATCTTTTCGCATAGGAATGTTTCAAGGTTTCCCACGGACTTAATAGCAGTTGAAATCACAGAAACCGAGCCCCATAAGGCTCATAAGCTGTTATTTATTACGGGCCATAACGATAAACAAACTTCAATTGTTTTCCATTTAATCAACAAACCTTTTTTTTTTAAGGAAAACCCCCAACAAATGCTCCAAATCATTTACTGGAAAAGGCAGCCGGAAAATGTTCTCAGCCAATAAAATGCAATTGAGTAATTGCCTTTCACATTTCATCAAAACGCATCGAATACCTCAAACATTTTATGGCACTTTCAACGTTGGCAGATCGCCCGAATATTCTCCCATATAAATCACAATGGAAGCCTCAGGTCGCAGCAATAAAAATAGTAATTAATTGCGGCTTTCATATTGAGCTCATGCGATGTAAATGAAAAACACACACAAAACAAATAAATAGCTACACATATTCTTCGGGAGGGCAGGCGACCACAAATTGGAGCGATCGTGCCTAAAAATAAACTCAAATTAATCACGCACTGAACAGAGTGGAGTTTTCCCACAGATTTTTGAAGTTTTTTTTCGGGTTGGAAGTTTAAGGAAAGACTTCAGATGACCTCTTGGCCAATAAGCTAAATGAAAACCATCTAATTCTGGTAGTAGCCGCAGAAGCAGTGATTACAAAATAATCCAACTAAAAAGCTAACTAGCCGCCAATTATGCCAAAGTGCTGTGTCGGCTTATCTGTCCGTCGATTTTCGTGGAATAAACGGAGGATGCTGCCTTTGATGCTGGCCGGCTCACGAAAAAATTATGAAAAAACAATTAAAATTATGTGCTGACCTTAATGAGCTGATTAAATCCCAAACACTGCGATGACTTTGTCTGACTTTAACTCTCGACTCGGCGGGGTTAGAGGTTGTTTTGGGCACTTGACAAGTGACTCACTTACAAGCTCCGGCCATTATGCGGTATGCCATGTAACATGTTACAGTGTACAGTGTACACCCCCAAAGTGGACCACACACAGGGCTCGGATACTTGACGTGCGTCAGGCCATTTGTCGCAAATGTCAACGACATGTCGCCGGAGGAGGCGAAGGCGGACCACCGACGGAGAAGCCACTTGGACTGGCCTATAAACACGTCTATTGATGCTATCTGACGGTACAGACCTCGTCGAACTAACCGAATAAGATCTCGGAGTTACTCATATTTCAGGAATGCCAGACCAAAAATGCCCGAGCTGGCAAAACTATTAAAAAATAACTGCGACGCGTCGTAATTCGCTCGAAACTGTGATAAGTCACTGTGTGGACAGTCGGGGCGATCCTGGCCAGAGTTCAGGCTTACTTTGGTTGGCCAAAAAAAACTGAAAAAAAAAGAATTTGAGAAAAAAACCCTCATCAAGCAACGAGTTCATCATCTTTTTGACAGCCAAACTAATTGACGAGACGCGCATGCGCCGTGGCCATAACAAGATATATGGCCCAGATGACAACCCATAGCATAGTCCAGGTTCCAGACTCTCTGAAATCAGTATCCAATCTGGACTTTCATATAATTATGAGCTTAGCGCCGGGCAGGCATCGCCTTAATTAGCTCTATGTTCCATGCAGAGCGAGGAAAAAAATATTTAAAATACAATAACCCGGCAGAGGAAAAAGGAGTGAGGATGCGGGGTGAGAGATCTGTGTATCGGTTTCAGCAGAAATATCAATCAAAATGTGAAATTGAAACGATTGGGCAAATGATTGGCTCACTGAGCGACCAACTGTCAGTCATCCCCGTACCCAAACCCATACCCATACCCATTCCATTCCACTCCGAGTGGCGTGACGAACAATGCGGCTTTGATTCGACGACTCGACTTGGAAAACAAAAATCGGGCTGAAAAGTGTCAGAGAAATCAAATCAATTTTAATTAGGCTCTCGGAATCGGAGTCTCATGTGTGGGGTCTGTGGCAGAGTCGGCATGGCAAGTGGCAGCTGATTAAAAAACACAAACTTGCCGCTGGCTCTGTTTAAATCGCTTTAAACACATGACTAGCTCTGATCTATAATTTACACTTACACAAAAAAAGAGTCTTTTTTAAAAACAAAAAAATAAAAAATAAAAATAATATTTGTTTTTGGCATTAGAACTAAAAAGTAAACATAAACTAGAACCATTTTAAAATCGATTGTAATATCAACAAAAAAAACCCTTGCTTTAAACTTTCTTTCCGATTTAGAGGTATAGAAAATATTCTTCTGTTCTTAATCCAGAAACAGACTTACAATGAAAACTCTCCATTAAAAATCTCTTATCACATACCAGCTTTTCCCTAAGTGCATGAAAAATACCCGAACGAGCATTGACACCAATTGCATGCAATCGAATGACATCGAATTGATTCGAATTGCTCCGAACTGAATGCCCTGGAATTGTTCAATGGCTTCTGTTTTTATGCGGAGGCATTTTAATTGTTTCGGCTGCTCTTTTTTTGGGGGGCTGCGGCACGGGCCGAATGCTTTTGTCGGCCAATTAGCTTTAATAAAAAGTAATTCAATAAATTATGCGCACTTGTTTGAGGCGCTGACAGGGCCGAACATAACATCATAATCATCGGGGCATTTGCATTGATAAGAGTGGCTTGGGCACGGCCACATCTGAGAGACCGCCGTGGAAAGTGGCACAAATCTAATTACACGGCCAAGTGGCACACAAAAAAAAAATTTGGAAACCCACCAAAAAAGAAGCCGCCTAGAAGAAAGACACCGCCTGCACATGCTGGACCAATTATATAATGGCATGCGCAAAATGTCCGTAACGAAGCTACTGTTCACTTTTGAAAATAACTGAAAACAGGAGCGGAGCACTCCAGGATTACAGGATATGAGGATGCACCTAGTGGTTCAAGTGCTCGACTCTGAAAAGTCAGCGACTTGCGGGTGTTCCACTTTTCCCACAGCTCAGCCCAGGATAATGCCACATGTGTGTGTGTGTGTGTACTATGATTTTTCCCAACAGGATACCCGCTCACTTGTGTTCTTGTGTGCGATCCTCACCAGGTCAATGGGCATTAAATTGGCTTAAATTAAGTCAAGTATGTGAGGCCATCAAGAACTCCCTATTATCCACTGGAACTTCCATTTACTTCATATTCCCTGCCTGCCTTTCACTCATACATCCTCGTTTATATTTTTTTTATAATAATGGACGTATATGAGATGCATTATCCTTATATTTTCCAGCCTGTTCGGAGTTCTTTTTCTGGCGAAACAATGCCCGAGGAGCCCGAGGGTACTTCGAAGGGTGCTCAAGTAGCACTCTTCAATTCTTGTCATGTTGTTGACTTTTTGTTTCGTAATCCTAATAAATTTAAATGACGTGCAATGTGTACACGAAGGTCTTCTCGAAACTGTTGAAAAGGGTATTCGATCAGGAGCGTCGGGGCCCGGAGGGATTGGAATTTTGATGTCCTTTATGTGGTTTATAATAAAAAGGGTATAGACAACAAAGTACGCTTAAAATATACGGCGTATAATATCAAAAAAACCAACAAGCACTATTTTTTGGAAGCCTTTTATCCACTCCACCACTGCCCAGTCTTAACCAATGGCACTCTTTTTTTGAGTAAAATTCAACCCCATTCCCATGATTCCCCGCTTAAGCCTCCCGAGCAACAAGAATAGTGTGAACCCATTAAAATTTAAATACAAAAACAATTATCAGGGAATTTTTATAATTAAATTCGTCAGAAATGTGATGTAGCCTAAGAACTGGAACTCGTCCAAGATCAACGCATGAAATGATGGACTCACGGAAGGCAGAACATATTTTAATTATAACTTTAATAAGCCCGAATGCAGCACGCACTCGCACTGGGTAGAGAGAATCCAACCCCCGACTTGGGAAAAATCTTTCACCTTTCCACATATTCCCCTATGCCTCAGTATGCCTCACTATGCCACACCGGCGGCACTTCATTATTTCCCACTTTGTATTTAAATCCGTTTTGATCCTCTTGTATGTTTGTGGCTTAACTTTTTGGCTCTTTCCGCTTCTGCAATGTCAAGAAGAATGGGAACTGGAAAATGCTTTGTTTTCCTGCAGCTAACCCTGGAAGAGGATGGAACACCCGCACGATTCGGACCAATGCCTGACTTTTGTAACCAGATCAACATGTTGAGATCGGCAATCTGGCCAGGATCCGCAGCCCGGTAGCAGGATTCAGCTGGCATTGTCTATATTTTGGTCATATGGATCATGGGGATTGATTCCTGCGCTCATCCAGTTACCGTTTGTCGGCTTGTTTTGGGCCTTGAAGTTCATATATGTTTCATTATCTCATTGTTGGATCGGTTAAGATTGGCTGATAGACGGCTACCGTCTAGATCCCATCTAGGTAGTCCTCAATAGGTCACATTTGAAGACCATTATGTTGCAATGTTTGCAGTTGTTTGGGATTAAATATATATGCAATTTTATGGTATTGTTATAAAAGTAAAATAATATAGGGTTACGATAAAATATTATCAAAAATCATACCTAATAATAGAGATTTATCTTTTTTGTAATAATCCAAAAGTACGAAGTACAGCCGTCCAAAAATGAGCTTATCAAGGCATTATAGACTCTCCCATAGTTAGATCTTTCATGAGGAATCAACCACCCATTTATGATTCTCCCTTGTTCACTTAATCAACACACAAATCCTTTTAATTTAACACGCGCTCCCGTTTACATTCGCGACATTCTCCCATAATCCTTTTTTGGCCATGGCCGCCATTTTGAAGAGAGACATAGACTGCAAGGGGATGTGGGTATGGGAAGCACCCCGTGAGTCCTGGCAGACGTTCGCGGAACAAACACAAAGTGGCGGCATTATTTGTCGCAATCAAATGCTGATGATGTGCCTTGATTATGCGCAGCAACTGCCTGTGAAAAATGGCACAGACGAGTCTGCCGGAGGAACAATAACAATATCAGGCGACATACATTTGGGGTGAGTTTCTTGCCCCTCTGGTGCGAGGGGTTGGGGTTGCAGGAAGGCTTCGAAAACGTGCCAGGCGACATGGGCGCAGCATGAAGGCGAATATTATTTAAATGGCGTATAATAATGGCAGACGCTGGCTGCAGGACAGCCTCGTAATGATGCGCCTCGTAAAATCTGCAAATTGTTGTTGCTGCCGCCGCCGGAGAGCTTGGCAGCCACGTTATAATCACAGCGTATGCTGCCCCGCCGGCAGCTGGCAACCCAATCAGGGCCACCCAGCCGCGGCAGCTTATTATGGCAGCCCATCTAGGGCGACATCGCAATCAGCCGGCGCTTATGGCAATTCATTTGTTTAACGACCAACGCTCAGGGCCCAGGGACTTTGCCACTTTCGCGTGGCGGGGAGAGGTGGGGGCATGGCACTGGCAAAATGGCGACACAGCCTCATCACAATTAGGGGTGGCGGCCGAAAGGCGGATGATCAAAAAATAATTACACAACGTTCAGTGGGAAAGTAGTTTCACAAAAATAAAACAATTAATAAAATGTATCAGAGTGAAATCAGATGAGAAAAGACACTAAACTTAATAAAAGAAAATGTGAAATTGGCACAATGTCGTAGACAATTATTTTATTTTAATTTATGGCATTCATCCGCAAAATGAAGCTGTCCCCTTATCAGAAATCCAAACTCTCGAATCAACCCTCTTGGCAGCTAATTTCGATTTTATTAGGTTTGGCAATTTGTAGCCGAGGATGGCAGGCAGGCAGGCAGTCGGGCAGAGGAAAGGATGCTAGATGCTTTCGGGAGGAAGGATATCTGGGATATACATTTCATTTCTACATTTGACATTTGCACAACTGCCAGAGGAAGAATCGCGAAAGAAATGAGGCGCAATTTACAGAGCTCGTTGCGTGTAAATTGAGTCATCTGCCAAGGCACCCCGCCATGCCATCCCCCACCCCTTGCACTTATTTGTATCAACCCCCTGGTCCCCCTGCCAATTGCCATTACCATCCCGGTTCAAGTTCCATTTCCATATCCATTTTTTTGTATTTTAGTTTTTTGTTTGTTTGACTTGGCAGCGACATTTTCGAGTTACATGCACAAATTTATTTCATTTGTTGTTCCCAAACCATTGCCGACAACTCTCCCCACTCCCCCGGCAGTCACTCGACCATGTCCGCATATCCCTATATCCGCATCCCCATTTTCCTTTCTCTCTACTCCAAATTTACATTTTTATGAAATTTCCCTTTTTTCAGGCATTTTTACAAATTTACACATTTGTTGGAATTTTTTATTGGCTGTCATCATTAGTTTGGTTATGTCGGGGGGCTGGGGGATGGCTGGTTGTGGCCATTGGGGTGGGGCGGTCTCGACAAGTGTGTGGGCGTGTAATTTATAAAGTGTTTGTCAGGGGGAATATTTCGGGGGAGTGTGGAAAGGGGGGAGATCTGCGATAAGGACGAGAAGAGTAATTGGTTTGGCTATCAAGTTGATAGGGGAGGCATATGCCTGATAAAGATTGTGAGGTGTGGCCTACTAAACACACGGAGCGGGGTCCCAAGGGGTCACTCATACGCTAAGGATGATCTGGGGAATTTAAATACATAATTCAAGAGGTTAAAGTGTAGTTTGAGAAATGGTTACTAAACGGCACACATATAATGGGAAAATATATCTAGAAGAACAAACCAAAACCAAGAACACATAAAACTCTTATCCAGACCCGATCTAATGGTATCATGCCGTCCAAACATAAATCCCTCCTAACTGTCCGGATCTAGGCAAAACGATAATGACACACGAACAAAAGTGCCTGTCAGCCAAAATATTACCAAAACGAAAGTGTCAACTGGCGGGAGGACCAACCGGGTCAAAGGAGGAGCAGTAACGAAGAGTTCGGGGGCCGGAATGTACCGGTGAAAAGTCATAAACATTACGTTGATTTTATTTCGGCAACTACTATATATTTATTTAGTTTTTATGCCTTTCCCGCTGTGCGCTGCAAGCTGAGTCAAAGGATTGTCTGTCCTTCGACCGGCCACGCTCGAATGCCCCTTACGGAAAGTGTCGTAAAAATGCCTTGGATCTGGAATGGTTTTTTCACTATTTTCAACTTTTTGCACACACGTACCAAGTGAACAAGATCCACTGAAAAATATCTATAAAATAAATAGAATCTTGATTTAAAGACATTATTAAAACTGATAATGTTGAAAAAAACTATCAGTGCCCCCACAAACTAAACCTTACTCTCTTAGAAGTAGCTATATCATTTTCTAAATATTTTCTCAATGTGTAATGGTAGATGGGGGAGGATCCAAGAGGGAGTTGGACAATTTTATGACATTTCTCTGACTACTGTTTATTCGCTTTCTTTATACGCCTTTCCCCGCACTATCTCTGGAGCACTTTTCCGACATTTTAAACATTTCTTTTGTCGCTGGCACTTTGCCTTTGTCAGATGTCCACAGTTCACAGTCCCTGGCCCTCCATATCTCCATGTCGTTTGTGTAATTTTTATGATTGTCAAGGATTAGATATAAATGTTTTATGATGTTGGCCCGCTACCGCAGTTGTCGACCAGAAATTGTGTTTTAATATGATTTTATGGGCATGGTAGTTATTTCGTATATTCTCAACTTGATTGGCTCCGATGAGTCGTGCCTGAAATTTGAAGTGATCCGATCCTTCAGTGGCTTGCACCCTTTTGTGGCGTTTCCACTAAATGGGATTTAGCAGGCTCCTCTTAGAAATTTCCCAGAAATTTTCCTCAGGCCAGGCTCATCACAGTCCAGTTGTTTGATGTTCTTAGAGCTGACACGCCCCCGCCTCCTAGGACCCCTGTCAGTTGCTACCAATTCCAATTCCAGCCCGCCCCGAGAACTCTTGATTACAACGCGTGAAAATGCAGCCACAAAATTTGATGTCGATCCATCATAATTTCGTGGGTCGCGTGGATTTACAAGCGTTCAAATTATCAAGAGATCGTTCGGAAAATTATGAAAATAACGAAGAGCTGTGAAACATGTAGGAGGGTATTCTGGGAACCACAGCTAGCAATGGCGCTTCTCCTCCTGCGATCGAGTTGCTAGAAATTAATTACATTTAAACGCAAAGCTCCCCCGGAGAGATTTCTCTTGTTTGTGCCAAAAGACCAGGAAAATGGATCTCTGGAAATACACACAATTCAAATGAATCTAAAACGCACACTCTAAACGCCAACTCATCATCATTAAAGTCAATTTTTTTCGTCTTCTGTTGTCTTGTCTTGTTGCTACTCAACAATTTCTGGCCATCAAGTCGAACAAAGGGAAATTCGCCACGTTTTTCATTGTTTTCCCAATGAGAAAAACAAAAAAAAAATAAAAAGTGAAACTGCTGTTTTTTTTCTACCAATCTCTCTACCAATTTCAGCTGAACTCGGATCGGGAATTGGACTGGAGGACTCTGGTCGGGGGAAGAGGTGAAATTGCATCACGCTGTGCCCAGGTTTCTGTGGAATTGTTTGCAGGCTGAAAACTGTTGATTTTGACACCTTTCGGGCTGCTGCTGCATTGTATCCCTCTTTATTTCTATCTAATAAATACATTTGTGCACATTGTTTTCCCCAGGCCATCCCCAGGTTGCATTTTTTATGGTTTTCGTTTTGCGAACCCTGGCGGGGGGTCACTCCAGAGTCCTGGCTGTCCACTTGACCGCTATTGCCTCTGGCCCCGGTGCTCAGGATATCTTTATTCGCTCATTAGCAGGACAATTGTGCTGGCTGCAGGTCCTGCAGATCCTGTGGCGAGCAGCGACCATCGAGCTATAGTGGGCGTGTGAAATTACCTAAAATAAATGGGATGTTTACTTAGAAGATTGAAATTAATGTTCAGTCATCAAGTATTTCTTTTTAAATTCATGTTAATCTAAACAAAAATAAATATGTTTTGTTATTCCTTTGAATTAGGGCTTAGCACTTTCACATATTCAATTCCAGCTAATTTAAATCACAATTTGCTTCACACACGTTTTGCGCATTAAGCCGCAAAATACACCGAATCAGCAAAACATCGATGAACTTTCAACAAAATTTCGCCTTGTAATCAAAATCCATTAGTCAACATAATTACGCTTTAATGGACTCGAAAGTTTTTTATGCCCCGCGCTGATTCGAAGCGAAATCGTTGTATAAATATGCGTGGCTTAATTAACGGCCATAAAATTTTGATAGATTCCAATCTAACACACAAGTTGTTGCTGCCACTTCTAGCCCATAAATCTCCGAAGCCCCGAGACGAATTTAAAGCGTCGAGCTGATAAGAAAGTGTAAAAATAACACTACAAAATATTATTTGCTCGCTGCTAATTGCGTTCAAAAAACTTCAGCCATCGATAAGAAAATATATATAGTATATATAGTACCATGTACTATATATAGTTGGTTGATACTATACTATATATAGTTATATATATATGGTTGATGAACCTGCTCTGATTTAGATTCCAAATCGCGATTCGGACACTACATAAATTATGCAAACTTTGTCGTGTGCCAAAAAAAAATGTAACGTCCAAAAATTAACATTTAAATTGAAACGAATAATAACTCTACAGTGGATATCGATAAAACTGTCCGAATCGCGGCTCGAGGATGATTTATTTGAACAGGAGTATTGAAGTGCATCCATGGTGTGGAATCCCTAATGTGTATTAAGTACATATTTCAGGTTTTTTAATTTAAAAAAAAATTACATTGCTTTTTTTTGAGATTTATTTATACCGTCATAGCTCTGAAGAAGAACGAACAATTCCCCCAATATTTGAAAAGGTTTTCCCGGATAAAAAAAAACTTATCAACAAATCCTTGGTAAAGTTCCCTCAAATTTGGACAGACAGCATCAACAGAGACATTTTCCCACCTGGCATTAGTTTTTCATTTAACGCTCGTTCCGGGACAAAAATCTAACCGCAAAAACAAAAACTATGAATGGCAGTTTAAGCCAAATTACACAAAGGCCAGAAAAAGCGGCAACAACTACAACAACGGCGAACGGAAGCCATATGCAAGAGAGAATCAGCGGTAAATGCAGCGCATTAAAATGGACCCGCCCTACCGTTAGCTGCTCAGCCATATGCAGACAGACACTACTTTCGTTTCGCTCGCACTTGCGGCTATCTGTATCCCGCAATGATAAAATCCACAAGGCAGGCGAAAAGGCGATGGCGATAGAAACAGAGTGAAACAGCGTCACTTCCTTTCGGCTGTCAAACGGGTTTCCGCTGCGTCGGTGTGTGTGAGCCCCGGCTCGGCATTCCCACAGCACACACTTGGTGGTTGAGTCCGGCTCTCAGAGTTTATTCAGACAGCGAACGTCGTCGAGAGCACACGTATTCCGTTTTCCGAGCGCGTCGATCGCTTCATAAATCACAAACAAAGTAGAAAGTTACAGCGAGTGTGTGAGTGTTTTGAGACAGCGTTCCCGATGCGGCGCTTACTGTGACAAACCAAATACAGAGTTTAAAGTTAAGCCTGGAACAGGACTTCCTAAAGGATTACAAAAAAAAACAAAATAAGATATCGAAAACGTGTTCAATTGAAAAAGCCGCCAACATAGCCGAGTTAGTAGCCACCCCGCCCACCGCCAACAAAACGCGCGTATTTATGACTAAGATGATTCCGCCGGTGCCCACCGCTGCAGCCGTCATGATGCCCACGCCCAAGCAGAAGATCGGCTTCAGCATCGAGTCCATTGTGGGCAACGATGCGGTCAGCAATGCCGCCGGCAACTCGACCCCGGACAACGGTCAGCAGAGTCCGCCGCCGTCGGAGAGGAATGGACCCGGCTCCCCGCCCCAGACTCCACCGACCTCGATGACCCTCATCCCCGGATCTCCACCGCACCATCTTATGGCACCGCCAGCCCACCACCACCTCCATCCACATCCGCATGCCGTGCCGGCTCCTCATCCGCATCCGCATCTATCGCCCGCCCAGCAGCACGTCCTCCACCAGCACATCCTGATGCAGCAACAACAACAACAGCAGCAGCACGGAACCCCCAAGAGCCACCAGGACATCCAGGAGTTGCTGCAGCGCCTGCACCACAACGCCGCCGTGGCCAGTGGTCTGAGTCCTCTGCAGACGAGGCTCTCCCCGGACAACGATGCCTCTCCCGTTGCCGTTTCGCTGAAGCGGGAGCGATCACCTGCCCCCCCTGCCCTGGAGCAGGCGGAGAATCCCGCCCAGCGCATCCAGCCGCCACATACGCCGCCGAAATCGGTTTCCCCGCAGTCTTCGCAGCCCTCCTCGTCGCCCACTTTGTTGGTCAGCAGTCCTCATGCCACGCCTCCCCAGCAACAACAGCCGCCCAACTATCCCAAGCCGACAGTAATGCATCCGGCAGGAGCTGGTTCGGGTCCAATGATGATGCCCGGTATGCCGCCAGCGGGTTTGGTGCGACCCTTCCCCATGGGCCCCGGAGGACCGCCGATGCCGCAGGGTCAGCCCGGCTTGCCGGACATCAAGGCCCTGCCCCCGTACATCAATGCGCCGCCAGAGCTGCCGCCCCAGCACAACCCCCACTTGATCGCCGCCGCTCAGTTCCAGATGGCCGCTGCCCTGCAAGCCGGCCACGTTCTAGGCCCTGCTGCAGCAGCCGCTGCTGCTGCCGGACTTCCGCCACATGCCGCTCCCTTCATGCCCAATCCGGGCATGCCCAGGGAAAGCTACCAGCTGTACCCTTGGCTGCTCAGCCGCCATGGAAGGATCTTCCCGCACCGGTTCCCAGGAAGTAAGTATCTCACTCATGAATATTCAAAAAACAAAATTAGGGGCAAAAGCTTTTTAAAAAGTTATTAACTCTTCATAAATCGTTTTTTAAAAGAATTCCTCTTATCCTAAACCGATGACTAACCAGCAACCCTCTCTTTTATCTTCTTTAAGGTTTCCTGGTACCGCCGTTCCGTAAGCCCAAACGCATTCGTACCGCCTTCTCGCCGTCGCAGCTCCTGAAGCTGGAGCACGCCTTCGAGAGCAACCAGTACGTGGTGGGGGCCGAGCGCAAGGCCCTGGCCCAGTCCCTCAATCTGTCCGAGACACAGGTGAAGGTGTGGTTCCAGAACCGACGCACCAAGCACAAACGGATGCAGCAGGAGGACGAGAAGGGAGGCAGCGGGGGATCCGAACGCAATCTGCACAATGGTAGCGGAGACGAGGACGATGACGAGCTAATCGACATGGAGATGGACGACTGCCCCAGCGACGAGGAACACGAGCTGGACGCCAGCCACTAAACATTCACAAAAAAAAGAAGAATGAAAATCAAAGATCCCTGCTGCGATCGGTGGCGGTCCGTGAGTTCCTTACCCAGCCAAGTGATGGGGTCCAGTTCCAGTTACGGCGGCTCCCAGATGAGCTACCGCGAAAGTAACATAGTTTGTTTTGTTGTGATATATTCTTAAATAGTGCAAGCAGCGTTAGGCTAACTGTACATAGCAGGCGTGCAGCGATAGGAAAGTATTAGAGCCATCCTGTCCTGTCCATAGACACTCCCCCCCCTCCACACTCTCCCATCTCTCAAGATCCGTGCCAAATCCTTGCGAAGACGACGACGAAGACCAGAGGTTGAGTAGAGCTCAAGTAATCCAGTTGTTTCCTCCTCTTCGAAGCGTTTCTCTTTCCAAAAATTCACCAACAAAAAAATTGAAATTAAAAACAAAAGAACCCTAGGCTAGACACCAACTATAACTGTACAAATTTATTGATTTAAGCGTGTAAATAATCATGAAAGGCATTACTTTTAATTAGTGAATTCCTGCAGAACAAATTGTACTCCAGTCACTGGCTGTTGTTTAATTCCTTTGTATATTGTATGACGATCTAGCATTTATTTATGTTTAGTTCTAAGCACGAACCTCTTGAGCCGCTCAACAGCAGCTGGATATTATTTAAACCCGTTTAATATAGCCCTAGTTGCTAGTAATTACTATCTAAGCCAAGAAATATAATCTTAAGAAATATATAAAAATATTATTATATAAAATATAAAATATTCATAATGAAAAGAAATTGAAAATGTATTTTATTTATTTTCTCTTATATAGGTGGGGATTGAATACTAGATTTTTTTCAGTGCAATCTCCTCCCACTTTTTAATTGAGTTCGTCCCACTGTGTGACAGAGCTAAAAATTATGCGCCGTCAATTAATTAGCGTGTGACATTTAACATTGTTGTTGCTGTTTCTGTCCACTCGATCGGCGGCCGGTGACAGGTGGCGGGGTGAAAGAGAGATGGCTAGCTGGCCCCGAAAGGGAGGGGGGCTAGTCGAAGGAGGCGACTATAAAATGCATTTAGCGATCGTTATTTCTTATAGATTTCATAAGCATTTTAATTGCACAATTTAAAATGCAAATCGTGTTTTATTGTAGAATTTAATTGAGCGCAACTCGTGAGAGATCAAAGTGTGAGGGAGTGGGGTGGGTAGATGGGGTGGTTGTGGCCCACGGAGGGAGAGTGGGCGGCCGCCAGGAGTCGCCAAAACAGAAACTGGTTAACGAGATGCTAAAATAAAACGACTTAGGAGGTGTGCTAATGATTTAAAAGCCAAATTTATGATTATTGGACCACAAATTTATGCGACAATTGCGGACAGGTGGACAGGCGGTTTATCGTTATCGAGCCAAGTCCAGTATTGCCGATCGGCGGGTCTAATGAATATGCAATGTCTAATTGCAATGGGCAAACTGCAAGCTCGATTGGCTCGGCTGATATGGCTAATTAACGGACATAACGAGTCTAATTACCAGCTGTTAACAGCACTAAATTGTGGCACTCTGTCAAAGGTCTCACGGGCTTCACTTAGCTTTAACCGGCCGGCCGGTTGCAATCTTGCAATTGCAAAGTTTACAATGGTTTAGCGTAAATCAGAGCGGGAAAATTATATGGTCGGACGCCAAGGGAGATCACAATCAAAATCGCCGGGGTTACCTATCCGGCTAAGCCTTACCCACCGACTAATAGCGACTCTTGTTTGCTTAGCAGGCACGCACATTTGATGGAAGCCCCCCCGGCACATATGTACATACGTTCGATGCCCATCGAAGGGCAATTGTAATTAATAATGGGCCAGCACCACGCCCACCTTACGGGGCGAACTTGGAAATTGGATTAGGGCGGCGGGAGGCTTATCTGTTTGCCCGATTTTCAATATCACTTCAAGTGTTGCCCTGCTGAATAAAATAAAATAACGAAACACAAACGAAGGCAACGAAAACGAAACGTAACGAAAACTGAAATCAGAAAATCAGAAAGAAATCCCTTGCTGATAATTCTCGGAAATTAAAACACAATTTGGTAAGTTGTGGCTGTTGATGATGTTATATATACCTACATACCTACGTACAACTTTATATCAGCGCTGAGACATACCGACATGTGTTTGTACAACTTGTTTTGCCTCGTGGCGGCTGGCTCACATTTTTTTTTTTTTTTTTGAATGCCTCAAAAGGTTTGTTATGCGGCGCGCCCCAAAAATGAGAGATATAGAAATAATAACAAAAACAACGCATTCACTTTATGGCCAGCACCACGCACAACTTGCTGCCCGTTGTTATTGTTATTTATCCCATAAAGTTTATTAAGTAATCCAATTTGGTTAAATTAGCTGTGTCTCGTCTTGAAGTTATTTCGGATTTTAATTGAGTTTGGGTTTCTCTGTAGTTTCATTTTTTTTGCGCCCTGTAGTCCCCCACCCCACCTACTGATGGTTGGTGCCCAATCCGGTGTTCATTATCTGTTAAATTTCACCGATCGCTGATCGATCGCCAGCATAATGCAAATTGTCAAGAGCCCCCTTCTCCAGGGTTAACTTAATGATTCGAGACTCATCCTCGGCGGAGTTCAAGACCGGGACGTGCCATATCGCAGAGTGTTCTGTTTAATGTGTGTTTCCAGGAAGATTAATACGGCGAAATTAAGGAAAATAAATAAATGTCAACGCTGTACAAGATCGTTATCGTATTTAACAATAATTACCCTGATATGGGATATGCTAACTAATCTGTTAAGCCCGCTCCTCCAGCCCAGGATCGTCGCCGATCACAGTTACTCACAGAGATACACAGACTCACTCTGATTGTACAGTGATCGCCAACAGGTTTCGGCCTGGGGTCGAACGAATGTTTAGTGCTTTCCGTTGTTGTCGCCTGGGACATCATCGTCGAAGGTGTCGCCGGCCGCTTGTTGTGTTAAATTAAGTAATTAATTTTAAAGTCCATGTTTTGTCCATTTGTCTAAACGAAAGACTTAGGCGACGAACTTTCGGGTCCGCCACGCTTGTTAACTCCACTTCCGTCATTCGGTATCTGGAATAGAAATGTATTTTTAGAGATATTGATCTGGCGACTCCAATTGCTTGTAATTTACTTTTGAATTGTTCTGGGTACTTTGGGCACTTCCTGCAGCCAACTAGATTGGCATCACTTTTCCAGGCCCTCGACACATTGTTTGTAATAATAATAATTCGTAAGCGTTTTAATTGAATGATCCGAAAGTGGGCGTGGATCGGTGCCAGTCTCCTATATATTTTAGATTACAAATTCGCTCCGTCATTGCCAACTGCTTGACTTGTCTCAGAGCAAAAACCGAATAAACATTTGGTTGGGTTTTTAGGCCCTCAAGTGCTTAATTAAGAGACCGCAACAACGTTTCGTTTGCCGTTTATTTATTTAACAATTTTGTGCGTCCAGGGCCCAATATTTTGATGTTTTCTAATTGCCTCAATTATGTTTGGCTCTCGGAGTGTTTGGTCTGTTAGATCCCCGACCTCATCACGATTTGTGGCGCCAGACGCCACCACTGGCTCTTTCATATGCAAAGTGCTTGCGACCGATCAAATATCGAATGCTTTAATTTGGTATATCAAAGAGAGACATTATACTTCTGCTGCTGCCAGTCTCTCCCATTCCCCATTCCCCCAGTACCCCCGGCTCATAAAAGCGTCAAATTTCTCAATTCTCAATTCTCGGCTGCCCATTACCAATTCCCGATTTCGTGGCCAGCTCCATGGGGCGTCCTAATTGTTGATATGCATCTCAGTTTCTCTTCCCAGAGGCAGGGCTAGCGGCTATTTGGTCCGTTGAGAGCAGACTCTTAATATTATTTGGTGAGTTTTATGTTTTATTTCGAATTAGTCACATAAATATGCACTCTTTATGACAACCTGATGTTTGTTGTTACTGTTTTATGCTCGCAGAGCTAGAGCGCCCACGCTGCGTATGATTGTTTTCATGTTGATTGGTGTTGCACAGTGGTCTCATATTATTAAGAAAATATGAATAAATAGCTTATAATGTTGATATATTTTTGTCTTTAAATATTCATTATATATTTAAAACTCAAATCATAAAATTATTCTATTCAAATTATTAGAAATATTCAATTTTTCTACCACTGTTAATTTCAAAACCAAATTCCTTTACAACGACCCGCAGTGCAATGCATTATTCAAACGGCAGTGAAATTCCCGCCTCGAACATTTAGTTAGTTAAACAATCAATTAGTGATGACCGCAACTGAATTGCCGGTGCCGTTATTGAATTAAGCCCGAGGTGAAGCTATCGTAGGGCCATTCCTTCGAACATATACCTTTCTACCCCAACCTTTAATACAGAACCCGATCAGCCTCCCCTGACAGGGCAACAAATGCCCGGATTGCGTGCGAGACCCGAGTTTTCAGACTAATTATGGGTTTGCCATTTGGGGCCTACATATGGCTCATTGTAAGGTGCATTCATAGAGTTGGCTACGAACGGCACTAGCCGTGTTCGGTGGTCCGGGCCAATGAGGCGTCATCTAATATATTGCAATTACAAGCGGCAATTAGTCAATTTGCCAGACTCGAACACGAAACGCTTTTCGCTTTTCGTATAATTAAAAGCCAATTAGAATATTTATTATGAAAATTGCCCAACAAATGTGCATAATTGAAGTGATGTGAATTCGTTTAAATTACAGGCCGCTTTGGCTATGGGGATTTACTAACCGAAGCCAGTTTTGATTCAGTTAGTGGTTTTCTATAATTGAATCAGGTACTTCCTGCGAAACAATTACTGTCTCGAAAAGCTTATTACATCTGGGTTAAGCTTATTAAAATTTGTTTTTGTTTTGAAAATTTAAATTAGTTTAATTCATTTAGTTGCGTAGTGTGTTTTAGGTGCAAAGTATAACCCTCAGAGTGACACCTTTTTTGTTTCTTTAACCTTTGCTGGAGTTAATGTTCCACCGGAGCTAAAGAGACTTTTATTTATAAACAGCTAATTCGTCACACAGCTGGCTACTGGCAGAAAACACCCACACCCACACCCAAACTCACACTCGCACTCACTCGACTCATCTATTCACACTTGGGGTTAGGTCAGGCCGGTCGAATGACCAAATATTAATGAATTAGCATTTGTCATACACACGCAAACAGACGATGAAAATATTGAAAAATTATGCAGCCAAGGCAATCAAACAATTAAATATAAATTTGTGGTATTCACGCCCCAAACCAAAATAAAGAAAGAACCAAGAAAAATACAAAACAAATGAGTGCGTCCCTGATGTTTTTGATGACGATGTTGATGTCCGATGGCATTCCATGGAGCTGCTGTTGCGGTTGATAATGTAAATTCTTTGGAAAATATTGTCAGCATAATGCTCGAGCACACCCAAAACGATCCTCAATACAATTTTGACAGCGTATTTCGTAATAAAATGGAAAATTCATTGAAACCGAGAAGTCAGACACACACGGCAAGTGCATTTCAATTAGATGCATCTCACCCATAGATATATCTATTACCATTTCTAATTAATCAGACGGAGAAAGGTCGGAGATTGGTGGTGGGGGTGAGAGATTGTTGCTTTATTTTGACATTTTCCACGGATATTAGATTAACATCATTTTAAAATCAAATTAAAACATTAGGCAAGGCCCACCCCTGAAAAACAGGATTGGAATTCGAAAGGGTCCTTTTTGGCCACTTGGCTTCTATTTATCACCGTTACGGCAACTGCTGTTTTTGTTTTGCTTGGTATAATTTAGATAACAGGTACAGCGACAGAGGGTCCTTATTGACAAGTGGCATTTTCCGGGAAACGCACTAAACCCAGAAACCTCATTGGACTGCCCTGGACATTTCAACGGGGGTTGGTTGTGTGGTGTGTGTCCCAGTGCCTAGAACCCACGCACAATGCACAATTCCTGGTCCAACTGGTCAGCCAAGTGTTGGCCGATCCGATCCGATCCGATCCTTTCTGACCCGTCTCTCCTAAAACAGTTGTCAAGCAGCAACAACATCCACCTTGTCGTGATGTCAATGAAGATAATGCCCGGCGATTTAACCTGCTGTGCGTGGGCGTAAGTGTAGATGCATCTCCACTTCTTCAGTTCGTTTAGTGTTTGCTCTTTTTAATTGGAAATTAAACAAATGCCCCGGGGTCGAGTCTTTTTGTTCGGTCTATGGTTTTGCGTGATTTTGGTCGGGACGGGGGGCACTTGAGCCGTGCAATTGTTGTGGTCCCTGTAGCGATTGTTGGGTTGATTTCTTTATGAGCACAAAACCGTTAGCACAGATGGATAGATAGTTTTTCGAGATCCATTGTTGTGGGCAATGATTTCTTAACTGTTGTGTCCTTTTTATGGTGGGAACAATGAGAATGAGGCAAGAAAATCAATCTAATTACCAAGAAATTTGGTACGGTAACGGTGTTTATTTAGCAAAGAACATAATTATATATATTCTGTAGGAATCCCATAAAAGGAATAAAAAAGAAAAAACAAAACAGATAACATGGAAATGGGGATGTTGCGTGGAATCAACCATTTCACAATAGTCTTCATTTAAGGAAGATTAACATTCGAGTTCTCCTAGTCTGGAAGCTGAATCTACATAACTTCTACAAAATATCCTTATTTTAGCTCATCTCCTGCTGCATCATCAGCCCATATACATTTCATATGCATTTGTTTCATTCCCATACAAATCAAGTTCGTTGCCTAAGTCTTTTGTTTGAGGCTTCTTTTCATTCACTTTGAACAAGAATTTTATAAACAGTGGCCTGCCAAAACACAACATTTATACCAGCCCGAGGCTTCCGTTGAAACGTTAGTCGAAATCGGAGTTTGTGGATATATAATAACCCCCTGCCCCGCTGAGAGGGGTAGGGCCAAAAGGATTGCCGGACTAAACGAAGCTTTGCCCAGGCATCACACAAATTTGGAACAATGGCCGAGGGCCTCAAATGACACACAGCCAGAGAGTAGTGGCTGGAATTTTTGAAGAAAATCTAATCATCTGCCGGCACGCCCACCAACCCATGCCAAAGCGATCTTCTTGGCCCAAGGCAAGCTGGAAAACAAGCAAACGTATTAATTAAATGTGCGCAACGCCTCCCAGTTTTCAAGCTAGTTCATTGTGTCAGCAAGGATGGGTTTCGGTTTTGGTTCTCGTTTCGGTTTCGCGTCGAAGGGAACAGAACCCTTTACCGACATCCCGCTGCTCCTGCCGGACATGCAATAGTCCAAGTTCGCTGTAAAATCATGTTATTGCCATTATGTGCTTATTAAATATGAATTGTGAGGCCCAGAGGCCAAAAGGCCCCGAGTTCCCGAGACCTTGTGACTTGTGACAAAAGGCATAAGTCAATGCGGAATGCAAATGTGCGGAGGCGTGTCCTAAAACCGATCCCCGAAGAGTCGGGGATTAAATGCTCTGACATTCATTCAGATCCTAGGGCCCGAGGATCTCTAACAGGATTTCAAAAAGTTAAGCCACAAGTGCCTGGCAGCTCATAGGTAATCCATCCCGAGGAAAACTGAACAGAGTCAGAACCAGAGAAGGAGTCAGAGATCTAGGGAGCTGGGAAAATCCCAGTGACTCTCTCGGCTCAGGTAAATCGCTGGCAGCAATTTCCAAAATAAATAAACATCATTTTGACCCCGGTGGAAAAATATGAGCCAATTATGTTGGTCTGACATTTGAAACGCTTGTCAACGGTTAAATTTAAACTAAATATTTATTTTGTTTATAGGTCCGAAGACTGGACAAAAAATTTCATTGGAAACGGCTTTCTTCGGCTTTCTTCGTAGACAAAAAAAAAAAATGGGCCTTATCGGCCGCGTCTGATCGTCGAGTGGCCCGTGCTTATGCTGGCTTTGGCTTTTATGGCCAATTTACCAACTAAATAAAAGTAAAACGTAACAAAATCTGTTGGCCCCGAGATGCGCCATTAATTCCAAATATATTACCGAAAGTAATTTGATATTTTCACTCGCGAGCCAACTACACAAAAACGTCAATGTAATAAAATTAATTTAAATTCTTCTCCGGAGCTCTCCGGTACCGGCAAGCCAGCACACACTGAGTGTGTGTTATGTGATATAAAGCGAATGAGTAAGCGCCTCCATCTTGGGCTCGAGGTCCCATAAAGCAAACCAGCGAGAGCTACAAATATCTGTCGTTTATTTAAATTTAGCTATCAAAAATGTTTACGATCCACATAACTGACTAAATCACCATAAACACCCTGTTCCGTGTTTGGAGTCGTACCTCTTGGACCTCTCGTACCCTCACCTCTGTCTCACACCCCTTCTCCGCCCCCTTTCACTCGGCTGCCTCACCTGCCACATGCGGCGCTTGCATAGACAAACTCTTTGGGCATCTGCAGTCGCTCGGCCTCATCACGATCATGATTGTAGCCTGCCTCACTGTACCCTAGGTGGTAAGTTGTGGCAACAAGTGTCTGCCTGCCAAGACTCCATGCCCCTTGCCCCCTGCCGCCTGCCACTCCCCCTGGTCACACAGACTCCTTGCTAACCCATCTTTGGCACTTTAGCGTGTTGAATGCGCTCATTTATGTGAAATATGATACGCGCCATAATATGCAAAAAAAAAAGAAACAATAAAAAACGAAGGAAAAGAAAAACATTTTAATCAATTAATTATCCAAACGAGGACGAGCCGGGTGATAGGGGGCCGGAGGACTGGAGGTGGCTGGTCAAGAGGTGTTCGTGTCGGTGTGGTGCATGTAAATAATTTTAAAAGTTGCTTATGTGAAATGTGGCACTTAAATAACGCAGCGGGTGCGATTTGGCGCGGCCAATGTGCGAGGCTCATTTTTAAAGATTGGATAAGAGGGAAGACGGCCGGACGACCGGAGAGGTAGAACAGTGGTGTTTACCGGGAAAATATATTAAAAATCTCATACTCTCTACATTTTATTGAGCTTAAAAATGCCATTCAATTAAGCTCCTTTATATTAAGGACCTTAATCGCATTTTATTGATTTTAAAACGCCTGTCAATCTCATTTCAAGTCGAATTTTTCTTGATAATTCCCGAACCCTTATTAAGTATACCCTCCGATAAGTTTTTATAACCCTTTCCGCCAGTATCTCTCAGTATACCTGAGATTTTATGTTGCTCTTTTTAATTTCTTAATGAGCCCCTTGAGCTTAAGATTTCATCCGATCTTTTCATGGCTTTGTCTTGGGCTCGGAACGCCTAATTAAGTTTTAACAAAAATTTATAATTTTCGCTGTGCATAATTTAGCCCGACGAGAAGGGGCTTATCGGGGAGAGGAAGCATTTGATTGCTTTCATAAAATGTATTATTTATTTACTTTTAATTGGCTTCATTTGATGATTTTAATGATGCGCAAATATCGGCAGCAACAATTTTTATTCACGCTAATAATATTCATTGTCCGGAGCCTGGAGCTAGGTAGAAACGGGTTTCAGGCAAACGGGGAGCTAATGATATCACACCCTAAAAAACCGGGGGATACTCGATGGAAAGTGAAACCCATTTGGACTTCTCTCACCTTCACCTGATGCACTCCAGGCCACAGCCGGCAAACACGCAACAGGGGTTCATATAAGCCCCAGAATGCCACTCCCCCATGCCCCCCGTTCTAACTGCGCCCCTGCTGTGCGAGATGATGCCTCAATCGCTGGACGGCCTTTACAATCTCATCGGAAATCACTTAGATCCCAATAAATAAGACTCGCATACGTGGCATGACTGGGCCCAAACGAAATACAAGAAATATCAGACAGCATTAATTACGCCTTACTTAAATTCTAATACCCTGTGACTACAAAAATTAAGTTGTTGCCTTTTAGTATTGGCGCGAATTATCGTGCTGCGATGAGGAATCTCCCTGGTAATCGGAATCCCAGCCTGATTCCTAACCAGTTGGTCACAGCGGGCTCCCTAGACGGCCCCGAAAAAAAAACGCCAATTCATTGGGGCGACAGGCACCCAAGACGCCCCCGCACTCCAGTCTGGTATTAACGGGCATTACAATAAATATGAAATTAATATTAATTTCAATTAATGTCAAATATTAATGTCCACAAAAGCGTCGAACATCATTTGTTGGCTGTCATTTCTTCGGGTTTACGTTGTTTGGATTTACGTTGTTCGTTGTTCAGTGTCCGTTGTTTGGTGTTCGTTGTTTGGCTGTTGTGCTGTGGGTCCCTTTATTATTGTTGGCGATTTGATTAGCTCGATAGTGTCACAAGATTCGGCATGATTTATGGGCTCGCTGCTCTGAACAAATGTGGTGAATCAGTCGCTGAATGAATTTTTAATTTCATTTTAAATCGTTTCCAATGCGACTCTTTTTCCCTTTGTGGCCGAATCACATCAGATAAGTGGTCACTCATTAGGCCCTATAACGGTGCGATGGAAGACACACAAGCTCTTGACTTTCCCACCAGTTCTTTGTCTGTTTGCAAATTAGCAACAGTCTTTCGATTTTGGCCAGCTCTCTCGCGGCCAGAAGATCGATTGCTTAATTAAGCCGCGATTTGACAATGTCAAGTGTCGGCCCACAGCAAGGGGGCTATCTCTCAAGAGTACACGGTGAGAAAATTACCATAAAGTTCTAAGTGTCTATATTATATTATAAATTCTTAAATAGCAGTTCAGATTCCTTCCATGCCAATATCATAAATATTTTGTTTTTTCTCTGTGCCGATACGAGTTTACCTTAAAAATACAACCAATATCTCTGATAGCCCCTCTGATTGCCCCTCTACCAAATGCAAATGAGGCGTTGGCGTTATCGATCGCAACATGTGTAGAAACGTATTTTGTATTTTGTTTTTATTACTGTCGATAAGTCGTTATAAATTGGGTTAGAGGTGCGTTTCGAACACAATGTCTTATCCATATCTCCATCTCCCTTGCACTGACTCTGTCACACTTGCTCTTAGACGCCGACTCTTGGCCATACCTAATACGCTCTAAAGGTCTTAAATGATTGTCAATAGATTTGCATAATTTGGTGGGGTTTGTTTGGACTCTGGTATATGGCCAAATCAAGATATATACCCGCACTGTTCAGTTCGTATGTTGGAACATTTTAGAAACATGCGTCAACATAATTTTAACGCCAAGCAACTTAGCATAATCGATCTTATCTACCCCCGCCGATATAATACATATATGTATATATCTCTAACCCCTTCCTCTCCCAGCGAGTGTAATTTATGTTGGCCTGGCCCTGGTTCGGGCCCTAAATCAGCCATTAGAGGAGCTCGAGGAACCTTCATCGTTCACGGGTTTAATGATATTTTTTTCTCGAGACCGAGACCAGGTTAGAAGGAAGTCATAAACCAATTTGGTGCATCGCCTGGCCCCTCTTTTGGCCCTGGCTGGCGCTGCTCTCGTGTTAATATGTTGGCCATGTGGCTATATTTAAACAGAATCTCGTGCGTACGTGATGTGCTGCGCTTCTAAATGAAAATGACGTGTTTATCGCTTTATACTCGACTGGAGGGCCAAAGAAACTTGAGGTTACATTAAAAAATGTTCCCCCATCATGCCTTCCAACGAAAGTATTTTACTTACAAGCCGTAATTGGTTTCATTCACACTTTTCTCCTTCTCTTACTGGTTTTTTTTTTACAGAGAAATGTCGATTACAATCGTGGCTCTCTGATTTTTGTAGACAATCCAGAACTCCTCCTAATGAACATGTTTTCCAATGACATTGCCCCGCCCCCAGAAGGGGCCTACTAAAAATTTGGATTCATTCATGGAGAGCAAGTGCAACTGCAGCATCCCCTGATTGAAATTGATAAGCAGCATCCTGTTTCCTTCTGATCACTGAGAACTGATCACCGGGATCTCTGTGCCTGGCATACTAATGAGCTCTGAGGAAAGTGAGCAATTAGCAGGGCGGAAATACCAAATTTATCCGAAGCCAAGTGACAATAAGGATTTCAATCCGAGGCGCCCACATCTTTTTTAATCTTCCCTTGGCATAAGATCTGTCAAGTTGAAAGCGCGAATTAGTGTTGATTAAATTATGTTAATTTTTTCCCTTTCTCACCTCTTTTTTTTCACCCTTTTTGGGCATTATGCGTTTTGGATTGGGGTTTTTGTGCGTTTTGTTATTTTTAACTCGCCAACTGTCAGATTTCATTTGTAAGACACTAAAAACGTTTTGCTTTTGCAGTCTCAAACAGACAAGAGATCACGCATATATATATATGGGTTGATGTAAGGAAAATACTCTACAAAGGGAGGGTACCTGATATATAATGATATAGTTTCATAGTTAGCAAAATTATATTGCCATCAAATATATTATTCTTGAAATTATCTAATAATTGTTAGCCTCTTAAAAATATAGTTTAATATCAGCTTAGAGTATTCCCCGTTCTTTAAAACTCCTTGAAAATACTCTGCATTTTTTTATGATTTTTCACTAGCCCGCATCGTGTTGCAAACAGCTTGTCCTTGTCCGAACTGTCCACACAAAGCGCGACAACAGGCACAAGACAAAGAGCAAAAAATGTTGTACGCAAGTCCATTTAAAATGCATTTACATTAACATTATGATGAGGACGGGCCTTGAGAGTGCTGGATCGGATCGGAGCGGATGGGATAGGATCGGCATGGATGGTTGGGGATATGGCTGGGAGCCGTCTGTGTGGCCGGGAGAACGAGATCCAAGGGAGCTGCTCATCCTCAGCACAGTCTTGGCCAAAACAATTACAATTGTATCCCTTCGATGCCGCTCCGATCGATCGCTTCGATAGCTTTGATGTCGTATTTGGTGTGTTTTTAGTGCAAGATTTGGCGCTTTTTTGTTCCCTTTTTATTTGCTTTGTATTTATTTTTTGTGCTCTGGCCCCGATCGATGGTTCAAACAGAGCGACCAAAGGTACGACCGATACTTTGTAGAAATTATTGTTAACAACAGAAACGACAACAAGAGCAACAACAATACCTGGCCTGGCCAAGAGCTGTGCACAAAGTGAAAATATTTACGAGCCAATCAGGCATTTAAGTATCACATTACACCATGTTCAATGTTCGATGAGTTGTCAACTCATGTTTGTATCTGTATCCCCTCGGCCCTAGGGCCAATCTGAAATGTAGTTTTGTAGCTTTTAAATGCATTTTGTTTGTCTGACTGGCCCAATAAAGCACCTCGCCAAGGTTCTTATTTAGATCGGTTTACATGGACACGCTTTTCGGAGGATGGCTCGTCGATGCTCGACGTACCGTCTCCTTTTGGAATTTAATAATCGTGTTTTGCTAATTTCCCGCCTGTCGTGTTAGACGACATTGAACTTGAGATGTCGTTGTCGGCCGGTTCCTCTCACTTTGATTTCATTTTCATATCGATCCCGTTTTGAGCCGCATCATCTAATTTAGCATCGTGTTAGCCGTCAATTTGTGTTTTGGCAACATTTTGTGTTAATTTCAGCGAAATCCGTTTCAAAGCAAGCCGCCTGGTCAGCAAGTGTCGCCGGCAACCCAAGTTATGGCTTGTCCCGCACTTTTGGCGGCATAACTCATACGACACGTTGGCTGCCCACGATTGCGAATCGTTAGGCTTGACAATTCGAGGGGATTTTGATTGTCAGCGAGGTTTTTGAGGTTCTGCCAAGTAAGTTAACAAATGGTAAATAAATTTAAACAAAAAAAGAAAGCAAAGCCGTTTTCTGACTTTATTTGGTTTATAATATGTAGTTTTTTTACTTTTTAGTTTAGCGCCGATTTCCATTGTTTTCTAAGCTTAGCTTAGAACATTTTTATACATAGCTGATAGAGATCAGTATCAAAATTTTTAGCAAATATGTCTACTAATTCTCAACCGATTTGGAAACTGTTCTTCTATATTAGAAGTTCTCCCTTTTTCATGAATAGCAAAGGACAATCTGTTTGCAATCAAACACCATTTTGATTAAAATGAATATAAACTCCGCATGGGTGTAGAAACAAGCAGACTTATAAAAATTTGTTCCACCGTTCAAATAACTTAAGTAAGAAGCCCTGAAAACACTTTCACGAAATTGGCCAATTAAATTAACAATAAGCTCGACCGCCCCGCAGCCGTGGCCAACACCTACGCGCCTGCCACCTCCTGTGGCCACATCTTCCTCTCATCTTCAGCCTGCTCACATATTCCTACATATATAGCCGCCAAAACTGCGATGTGGCCACAATTTATATTTAGCCAGCCCACGGTTTGGGACAGAACAGGAAGCCTGGCCAACGACGATGGAAATACTGGAAACGATGGAGACGATGAGAGCGAAGCGATAAGGAGCAAGTGAGCCCGGTTCCGAGGGCGTTGCTAGCTCTTCGCGACTCTGGCTATAAAGCCATCATATAAAGCCAGACTATCCGAAAGTCAGCCACCCCCTTGCTCCACCTCTTCCTCTTTAACTCCTGACACCAACGTACTTAGGCAAAACAATAAAAGTGGAAGGTGGAACCTATTGCGAACGTAAATTAAGTCATTAAAAAATGCTAAGTTACGGAGTCGAGGGGAGGTGATTGGAAATGGGAAACCAGACCTGGTTCCAGACGCTGAGCTGGATGGGGGAGGGGCGGGAGACATTGTCGCCCAAGTGGTACATACAAAGTCTTCCTTTTCTTCAAGTCCCTCCGAGCCTCAATGGGGTTAAGTAAGTCATTAAATTTGTCGCTAGACACGACCATGTTGGCCACAATGGCGACACAATCCCCTCCAGCTGATGGCGGAACTGGATAATAAAATTAAGCAGACGGCCAGGCAACATACCCAGTAGACAGTAGTGGTGGCAGTAGAAGTAGTAGTTGTGTCAGCTCCTCCATTGAGGAAGGAAGTGACAATTGGCCCAATGAAGACATTTGAGCCACCATCTCTGCCGCTCACCTATAGTTTCTGTTTTTTTTTTTTTTTCATACATATATACACCCAGTATATCTTCACCCAAGTCTGTTCCACCGTGTGGGTGCAGATATATGGCCAAAAGCCTCTCCGCTGTTTATGGCCAAAAGACATAAAATTAAGACCTTCGTGTTGGCTCTCGCCAAAGTTGGGCAAAACTCATAAAAGCGCTAATTGAATAAGCAACTCAATGGATCGTGAATCATTATTAGACATTTATGCACGGCTAATGCCCGAGCAGTAGAAACTTGTGTAGGAAATCATGTACGAGCGTAATCCAATATCGGGCACCGAACCATAAATCCTTTTATCTTTTCGCCATAGCTCCTCCTCCCACAGCTTCGATTCCCACAGCCTTCGGAGATCCCACAGCGGCCCCTCATTAATCGATCTTCAAATTAATTATGTTAAATTTTAGCTTAATTGCAAAGAGTTCTTATCTTGAAAACCACATCTCCCAGATCGAGCAAAATTTAACTAATGTACAATTTAATAAAATTAGTTAACCGCTCCGCGGGCGAATGGAAATTTGAATTTCTAACTTCAGGTGTGTATGGGCAGCTGTATCTCTGTTCCAATATCTGAGAGCCATAATTTTCAACACAAAGAGATTTATCTCAAGCGACTTATCTAAGCAAAACGCTTGATTATGTGACAGAGATCGGAGATCGGTGGTCCGAGGAGGAAAACCTGACAAGGGAAAACGCCCGCCCCCGCTCCCGCGACTACAGTTTGGAGTATCGCATTCAGATTGGAACCGAGATTCGAGTTTTATGTACGACATGACGATTGTTTATGAAACATTTGGCTTAATAAAGTAATCATGGCATGTTTTACGATCACCTTGCCACAGAGTCCACTCCCCTAAGACCCCTCCCACCAAAAGAAACCAAACCGCGAACCACTTTCTATGCAAAACGGGTTGGGAATCGGCGGCGGTATGTTCGGCAAAGTGCGAAGCCCATTAAGGCCCCGCTGCTTCTCCGCATATCTCTCGGGGGGATTAATGAGCCTTAATTTGCATTTAGCCTGACTCTGGTGGCAGAGACTCTGTTCGAATCTGAGAACAAAAACATCTAGCTACAAGTCCGACCCGGGCCTGAGATTATGGCCAAGCGTGCACAAATTGACATTTATTTATATTTGAATGGCGTTTAGCATTCGAGCGGCTCTATAAGTCGCTATTTTATTGCTCTGCGTGGGCCAGCCGGGCAAAATGCTTGTATATCTGCGATAAATAAAACTTTAATCATATTTAATATTTAATTATTTCAGGCAATCGCACAATGGCCACTTCCGGCAAAGCCCCACTATGAATAACCAGCCAGATAAATTTATGCCGAAAAACTCCGCTGTTTGACATGCAAATGTTGTGTTTTATGGCCAATTTGGCATTAATTACAATAACTCAAGAGGTCGATTTGAAAGTCCGGCACTCAGATGCAAATTAGCCCGATGGCCTATGGCCCTCACAATGCGATTAACAGTATAATACACTTGATTCATCCGCCACTTTCCAATTGAATCCGCCAGATGCGTATGTATCTAATGGCCAATTTATGCACATCTCTACACCTCTTACCCTCTCCCAGAGGATTATCTGAGAACAATTGCGTGCTTGCCGGGTTAAATAACAAATTCGCCCATCAAATGCCACAAAGACTCAATCCGGTACAAAAAAGGCAAAAGATTGAACCAAATTTCATGGGTCCAGGCAGCCACTAAGCCACTGAGCCACTCAGCCTCTTAGCCACTGGCTTATTGTCACCTCCAGCTCGCAGCTTCAGATACAAGTTGAATCCGAATCGGAATCGGAATCCAAACTGAAACTCCATCTCCAATTCCGATGCCGATGCCATTTCCATCTCCATTGTCGACCGGACCCGTGGGCCTTTCAGGCCCCAACCAAAAGGTGCTAAATAAGTTGCTCTCGGCCACTTTCGTCTCTCTCGTGTCGTCGTGGCCCAATCTAAATATCTTAATCTGGGACTGCCTGAAAATTGGCTGCCTGGTTTTGGTGCGACTCGACTCGATTCGGATTCGGATTCAACAAGCCTGGACTGGAACTCCAGCTCTGATGTTGGGTTTTTGGGGACACGTTTGTTAGTGCGTAAGCTTTTTGATAGAATTGAACGATTAGAAGTCCATAAAGCGACAAAAACATGACAACTTACGCGGCGGCTTTGCAATACAAGGCGTTGCCAATGCAAAGGATTAATGATGCCAGCCTCTTGTTGTCGTTGTCGCTGAATATCAAGTCTGGCAGTCGCTCAGCGGCGGCGGCTTCCAACTCCCTGCTCCCAGTTGAAGCCTCAGATACAGATACAGCTCTGGGCTCAGCTCCAGCTCCAGCTCAAGCTCGTTAGTCGTTTTTGGTCAAACGAGATTGCTGCGACAAAAACTGAAGAAAAAGGGTGGAGAGAGCGAGGGAACAAAAAGAAAACAATCTTGGGCATAAGTTTTGTATCTGAGGGCGCAGCAGATACAATTCAGTCAGAGGTAGCAGCGTGAGCTTAACCATATTTGAGATACCCTATACTCTTCTCTTCTTTTTAAAGTAAAAATTCACAGATTAATTAACTAGCAAATAAAAATTAATAGCATTGGATTATAAAATCTAAAAAGGACCCTAGCAAGTCTAGCTGGCTCGTGAGTCACGCTGCCACCTCTTGCACCAGCAGCCTACAAGAAGAGGTACAAATAATCGCCAAGATCGTCATCATCATTGGGTCTGGGGTTGTTGCTTTTGTCACATTGCTCGGCGGATTAAGGCAGCCGGGCCAGACCCAGCGACGACCGTCCACGGAGTGTCACCAGATTGCTCCAGCTCGTCCCTGCCCCTGCCTCTGTCCCTGTTTCCTAACTGGATCGTCAAGGTGCATTGTCCCAGCCAACGACGACGGCCCATTTAAAATGTGCGCAAATAGTTGCGCATGCGCGCAGTTAATCTGCAGGCCGAGAAACCAACAGGCCAGGTTTAGCTGAATCTCAGGCTGCGTCAGACTGTCTGGCCGGGCTGAAGGAGTCAGGAGTCAGGAGTCGGGCTGGGAGTTGGCTTGTTAGCCGGCCCGAGGAGTCGGTCTGGCACTTTGGAGTGATAGTGATGGAAAGTGACGCGTTCATGTTTTGTGTCATTTCGCGGCCATTTGATGTATTGTGACAAACATTCTTGGCCCAGCCCCTCGGTTTGTTGGCAAGAAGTTGATTTCTCACAGGTTAGTGGCGGTCAAGTTGTAAGCGAGTTGCCCGACAATGTTTATGAGTGTCCTTAGTTGGTAGTTGGCTGGATGGTAGGTGATTAGCTCAACTTACAACCAACAAATTGTGGGAGTCTGAAAAAATCATCCAATAATATGTAGCCCGATAGCGGAAAAACTGTTAAACTCAAACCAAATATATCCTTTATCACTTACCTCTCATCACAGTGTCCTGGCCAAATAAAATTGATTTCAATTTAATAAATTTACATACATAACACTTGAATTGAGTTTCCAATTAATTTATTTCATGTCAACCTCACATCCGTCCAAAACCAATCACAAAATGGCCAAACGGCAAAGGACAACCGAAAAAGGACCAACAAATTGAACGCAAAAGGACGAAGGGGCAAGGGGCGAGCGGTGGCCTAGAAGACCCCAAGCCAATAACAATATCAGTAACAATATACACAACAATAAACGAACAAAAACCAATTTACAATTTTATTATATTTTCGCACACACGTACCGAGGAGGAGAAAGCCAAAGGACCCCATCCGACAAAATGGCTCTGCGGGAAAGAGAGGGGTGTATGACACAGCCAGAGGGAGATGGAGCGATGTAAGCGAGAAAGAAAACCAATAAAAATCGAAATTGTCGGATGCGAAACGGCGCGGAATTGAATGGGAATCAATTTGCTTGCGAATCATTGAACAAATTGAAAAGGACATAAGCAAGGCCAGGACACCAGCAGCATGCATGGGGATATACACAGGATAATGCACACATAGACAAAAACCATGGAAAAGAGCAGCGGGGTGGCGGATAAGCGGGAAAAATGCTGAAATTGCTTGCAAAACAAATAAACAAAACGGAGAGAAGAGCTGAAAACGGGGATCCTGCCAGCCGGAATTGAGGCAAAAGTGTTATTGATCCTTAACCAGGAAGCTGGACTGGTTGCTGCCATGCAAAAAAGCACGTTATGTGGCCAGGATAAAGGTCCCAGTTCCAGTTACAGTCCCTGTCCCAGTCTCTGCCGGCCGCCCCACTGCGATTATGTTTGCGCAGCCATCTTGATTGGCAATGTTATAAAATAAATACGCTACGAGGGCGGCTTTCATCTGCCAGGGGTAGGGGTGGCACTCACCGGAAACCCGTGTAACAGTGGCATTTTAAGGGTGGGGATGGGTAGTGGGTGGTTCGGTGGCTCAGTGGGCGAGGGTAGTCTCTCGGATTAGTGAGCATTGCCAGCAGCAATTGCTCTGGGATTTAGCTGCCCTACAAAAGTACTGTGGTCAAAAATAGTTAGAAATATGGCTTAGTATAACTTTTTTTTAACTATTTACACTAAAAACAATACATTTTTAAACAAAAATAAAATTCATTAATCCCACAACTTCATCTTCATAACGTTACTTTTAATTATATATCTCTATCATTGTCAAAATAGTTCCTTAGCTTGAAATTTTAAATCTTTAGTTTTAAGGCAACATTTTAAAAGAAAAGTGTGAATTAATATAAGAAATGTAAGAAGGTTTTAAAATAGCTTTTAACTATTTTCTCTATGGAATAATTTTTCCATTTAAACTTTATTTGTTTAAAATAAAAGTATATAAAACAAAAATCATAAAAATAGATCATCTGAACCACTGTTCTTCAAAATAGAAGAGAATTTCTCTGGCTGCTGGTGGCTTATTGGTTTTCAGAACCATGCCGGCGGAAGGATAATGTCAACGGCTGACTGTTTGCCAAATTGAGCAGCGCAAAGTGCAAAGGGGGAGGCGGGCTAACAGGATTCGAGTTCAGGATTGGGAGTTGGAAGGCCATAAGGATAAAACCGATGATGACGACAATGCCGGAGAGAAGGATGCAAGATGGGTGATGGAGAAGGGAGAATGGAGGACTCGAGGCTGATGAAGTTCGGGAAGGAGTGAAAGTGGCAGCCAAGCGATGATGACAATGGCAATAATAATTTCACAAAATCGTTTGTCATTTACGCATGGCAAACGGTTTTGAAAGTAAACAGCCGGGTCGTCACGGGTTCCCGACATTTAACGAGATGGGGTAGATTTGAGGCAGGAACTGGCAAAGCAAAGCTATACTGGCAAAGTGTATGGCCAGAAGGGAGTGGCACCCCAAGGATATTTATGGCATATAGATATTGTTCATTTCGCTGTTGGCAGGCAATTTTGTGACTAATGTTTGTTTAGCTGTCGTTGGGCATTTGCGACACTTTTTGGGAGATGGGTAATGGGTTTGGTGAGGCAAATATTCGGTAAACTCTGCTGTTTGAGCTTTAGACTATGGCATGCACTCACAAAACAGACTTTAGAATATATTTAGTCTCTAAAGTGGAGGAGTAAATTTATACATCACACCGAAACCCATTCTCTTGGAGAGCATGTCGCTTTGGAAAGATAAACCCCTGCTTTGTGTTAATTTTAGCACAATTTCGACAGCGGCCCCACCCATTTCAGAAATCTTATACGGTCTACCGAAACCGTTGAGGCATAATTATGATGATTTATGGAAACCACACGAATACAGCGACTCGAGACAATACAAGCCGAATACCAGCTCCATCGCCATCGCCCACGCCCAAAAGCGTTTAGCTAAATGCTATATGAAAATAATATTATATTGATTTATGGGCCAGATCTGCACAATAGAGCGCCCCAAAGGAGAAGCCTTCGGAATTAATTTCCTGTCATTAGGAGGGCATTGTGATCGCTCCAACGGCAAAGTGCAGATCGAATATCAGAAATAAAACAAAAACTAAAGCCAGAAAACATCAAAATACCAAAGAAGAGTTAGACGAAAAAGCGATCCAAGGCGATTTCAAGCCAATATCCAAATAAAAGAGATCGAGAAAGAGAAGAGAAGAAGGGCAATAAAATTGGGTTTTATAACAAATTTAGTTAATTTCGGTTTATATGGCCCATCATTAACAAAATTTGTTCCGCCAAGTTGACAGCTTCGAAACGCGTTCGAAAACCCTCTAAAAAAACACCCAAAAGTTATCCAAAATGGATTTCATTGCTCTGCAGCTCTCACCCTGTTGCGGCCATTGTTCTGGTCTGGGTTTTATTATTGAAAATGTTTATTGTTTTTTCCCCCAAAGTTATGTAAATTAGATTAATGCGACACATATCATAAAAGTTGGGCGAATTCCGATTGCCGAATGCCGATCCAGCGGCAACGAGGCGTATGCTTAATGTGTCATTAAAATCAATGACTTGACATGAGAAAAACCCATTGCCACTCCGAGCACCAAACTCCCAAATACTGAATACTATTTGTAGATGTAGCAATTTGGAGTTTATCACTCCATTCGCTCCACGAGGCAGCATGTGTGGTCCGCGCTCCTCAAGTGCCACTACCCCCAACCCCTGGTGCGACCATAAAAACAAGTAGCTCGAAAAAACACATGTAAGTCGGGTTCTCGACTCTTGCCATTGAATCCCTTTTCAGTTGCAGTCGTTTTCCTTACGTAATTATGCATCCTTTGTCATGCCAATCATTCGGAGATGGAAATGGAAATCCGACTCGAGTGGCGCAAGCAGCGTGTGTGTCCTTCGAGCACTTGAAAGGATATTTAAATTTTATGCCCAATTAAAAATACAATTTCAGGCCTCATAAATACGAGAATATCGATAGGCAGAGCGTTTCAAATTAGCATTGCATTAGTCATGAAATTTGTTACAACACCCATCAACTATATATGTTTGTAGCTGGGCATTAAAAATATTTTTAGCTCGTGATTTTCCCGGCTGACAATTCATTAGTTAACCGTACCAAATAGCAGCAAAAACGATTTAAAATTATTCCATTATCGGGCAAAATAAACACTTATTTTAAAACCCTCCAATTACTGCTGGGTGCATATAGACTGAGCACCTATATAATATAGAGTGTAGTATATAACACTCCATAGATGCTGTCTCCTTCGTTTCAGTGCGCAGAATCAGGAGTGGAGAGCACAAATCCGATTATCTCAGATACAAGATACAACTCGCAATCCACAACTCGCCCAGTGGGCGTCGACCAATCTGGGCATTTGGGGCCACTGGAAGGATGCTGTTCGTCTACTTATTTTGGAGAGTGTGTGCATGTGTGGGTTATGCAAGCATTTAGATAATTGTGTCGCAACCGCAGTGCACCACAAAAACCACAACAATGAGAAAAAAATACTGTCAGCTTCTAATTTATGGGAGACGAGTGCTCGCTTTGGCGCTCATTTAATAATTGCACGAGGCCTGGAGGTCTCATTACGGAGGACGATCCAGCAACCCACTTCCAGATCCCATTAACTGTTTGCGTAATTAAGCGAAATCATTGGGTGACAGTGCGCCAGAGTGGCAATTATTCGTTTCGCAAAAATGTATAAAGATATAATAGCTATTCAAAGAAGCGTAACTAAACGAAAGCGTATTTAGAAAAGGGATTAGAAAAGGAAAGGCCTTAATGGCAATTTTTAAGTAAGGTTTGGTAAGTCTTTTTCAATAATTTTTTAAATAATCATTCTCCTCCCAATCTTATATATAACGAAGGCCATATATTGCTCCACATTTATCCGATTGTTAACTAGAATATCTTAAACCGATATGTAAACCAATTTCCCAAAAAAAATTAATTAAAAATATGTAAGTAAATTTTTAACTTTTCACTTCTTACCAGAAACTATAATACCCTCATCCAGTGCATAATAATATCCATCTATTAAATACTGGAATGTCGGAAGCTGTTGTACAGAGACTTAAAGAAAAAGAGTGAAATACAAAAACGACGGCCCAAGACTTAAGCGACTGATAAACGACTTCAAAACATACAAAACGTTCGATTTAACTCTCCGAGTTAATAATATTATCGGCTTAAGACATTGTCGCCGATCCGCTTCGTTGTCTGCCAATCGATTTATTAAAATGTCAGAAACTAGTTTGTCCGACTTCCACCACCTGAGTTGGCCAGGTCGGTTGGCGTGATATATATTTTGATTTTAATGCGTTATAATTTCGCTATAAATCACATGACCGGCTTATGACGGGCCGCCCAGCAAACGCAACCTGCTGCCGGGCATCTGAATTGGTATTCGGATTCGTTATTAACGTGTCCCTTACCCCGCTGCCTTACACTTTTCGATAAGTCAGCCCATTTCTAACACTTTCATTAAGAAGCCGAAATTTATGGGCTCCCGTCTCCGGCGATACCAAGTCCATTCCACTTCAATTCGAATGCAGATTCCCCTTGATCAACAGTAGCCTATTCAGTTGTTTCTTTTTTCTCGTATTTTAGGGAAAATGTGTCCCAATAGTTAAGCTCCGATAATGGCTTTTTAAAGAATTTCCTCTACGAAAGGTGGCTTACGGCAGCCGTCGTGTGGGGCGCTTTTATAGGCCCGAAGATAGGAAGATTTGGAAGAGCCACCCAGCTAGAAAACGGGGTTTTAAAAACACAAATTCCGGCAGCAATTTGCATAAGTCACGCAGGTCTTTCGTTTCTTTATGAAACCATATCACCGGCTAATAAGACTTGTATATTTTGGTATTATTAAATGTTATTGATCGGATGATTTGAAGAGGCCATTGAGAAAGTAGACGACTCTGGCTCGCTCGGTTTATTTTTATGATATTGTGATGAACAAGAAAGGAAAACCAACTTCGAACGTAGTCGAAATTGATATACCCTTCTTACATAAAAAGCACAAAGGATACGGCCTTTCCTATAAATTATTTTACGGCAAAAAACTCCGACTACCAGAAATATATAAAATTTATAAAAACTTTTCACATTGTCAAGTTTTTGATGGAATCCCCTACAAAATTTTAAAAAATAAACTAAAAAATACATTTCTCTTAGATTTTTATGCAACATGATTAAAAATTTATCTACGAATCGTTTAAGGTATTCCGTTCAAGAATCAGATGGAAATTGGCAAAGATATAGCCATCGCTGGGGTGAAATTGTCCTCCCATTCACTTTTCACACTTTTTGAAGGGGGTCCCCCAGGAAAATTTTAGAAAAAATCTAAAAAATATTTTCTTCCTAGATTTTGATGCAAAATGATGGAAAATCGATCTACGAATCGTTTAAGGTATTCCGCTGAAGAATCAGATGGAAATTGGCAAAGATATAGCCATCGCTGGGGTGGAACTGTCCTCCCATTCACTTTTCACATTTTTTGAAGGGGGTCCCCCAGAAAATTTTGGAAAAAATCTAAAAAATATTTTCTTCCTAGATTTTGATGCAAAATGATGGAAAATCGATCTACGAATCGTTTAAGGTATTCCGCTCAAGAATCAGATGGAAATTGGCAAAGATATAGCCATCGGTGGGGTGAAATTGTCCTCCCATTAACTTTTCACATTTTTTGAAGGGGGTCCCCCAGAAAATTTTGGAAAAAATCTAAAAAATATTTTCTTCCTAGATTTTAATGCAAAATGATGCAGAATCGATCTACGAATCGTTTAAGATATTCCGCTCAAGAATCAGATGGAAATTGGCAAAGATATAGCCATGTCTGGGGTGAAATTGTCCTTCCATTCACTCTTCAAATTTTTTGAAGTGGATCCCTATCTATAGGTATCTAATAAATAAATCTATAAATCTATAGGAGGTGATCATGATGAATAATTTATAGACTTTATAGGGTTTATAGGGAGATGTCTTCTTTGCACACTTTTGGCCAAATTTTAATACGTTCTGAAAAGGTATTCGAATGTATAATGATTTGGAAATGTTAAAATTGTTACTCCATGTTAAAGATAATTGTTAATTTTTGATAGAGTGACCTATAATGTATCAGAATACAAAAAAATAAATGTATCAGAACCCCTTTAGATGGACCTTTATTCGTCTCGATAACTCGCGTATTTCCTTCCCCTTTTTTGATCGAAATTGCAACCCCTTTTCGAAAGCCATTAACTGCTTTTGTGCGTATTGTCAGTTAGTGAGTTAGTTCGCCATTGAGGCCATCAGTGCGTCATTCCATTCGATGTATCCTATCCGATCCCCCCGATCACCCGATCCATCAACCCCGTTACGCCGTTTGTCGCCGTTAATTAGAAACTATTCAAAGTCTACTTAAGTGCGCACTTCCTGTTCTGAGGGGAAATGCTCTAAATTTTCACATTCGCCGAGTGCGTGTGTGTTGAAGCGTAACTCCATGGCTTTTATATACGTATGTACGAGCATACACACTCCCATACTCATATTTACCCACCAGATACTGCGTGTATATCTTGCGGGCAATTGTAATTGCGGTACTGCCTCGAAACTAACGAGACAATTTGAAAATAATTGCCTGATATGGCGGCCATTAAACAAAGTCTGCTCATTGGTCGCTCATTGGTAATTTTTACAGCATTCCCGAGTGTCTGGGGTTCGCTGAACTTTTATCTGTCAACATTTTTGGGAAGTACTACTTACCAAACCCCAATCCCTTTAGCCCATAGAAGTGGCGTGGTGTGGGGTCTGATCCAAAGTCTAGACTCTTGAGTCTTGACTCTTGACTGAGAAATGGCTGCGGTTTCTTTCGCCTTAATATTCGAAATATCCGACTAATTGCGGACATTGTTTCAAGTGATTTGTTTGTTTTTAGCTGGCAGCGGAGTTGTTGATTGGCTTTTTAGATTTAATTAGGGGGGATATATACATGGATGCACAGAGAGAAATTAAAAATAAAATTAGATAAGTATTAATATAAAAAAATATTTAAATTATTATTATAAAGATTAATAACTTTATTAGTAACCTTAGCTAATAAATAATCTGTTTTTTCTTCCAGTGCAAAGTCAACAGTTTTCTTGGCTTTAACCTTCCCTCTCCGATCATGTTTCCAACGAGATTTATTTACTCAACTCAATCAAATGCTGCGACTAACTTCGTTTTGGCTTAATTAATTAAAGTCAATCTCGATTTGTGGCCAATTAGTCTTGGGTTTCGTTTTGGCCTTTTTCCGTCAATGCCGCCGGCCGTCGTTGTGGCTTTATGTGGATCAGGTTAATTAGCTGGCCGGCACTGTAATTAACTCTCAAAATAAACATTCAATTCGATTCGAATTGGACTTCGAATTGATTCGATTGAGCGTCCAGTCGACCCGAGCTTGATGAGCATTTGACTTTTCAGTTTCAGATACCCATTCACTGATTCTGTGCCATAATTGCTTAATTTGGACGGGTATGTTAAGTCATGCAATAGTCGAATAAATCACTCGATTAGGGCTCCTTCTCGCTTGGGAGACATCGTCACTCATCCTGGGAGCCATGGGCTAAGCCTCATCCTCGGTTTTTTTTCGGTCGGTCTCTGTCAGAGTTTCATGTTCGCATTTCACCCCAATTACCTTATCGCCGGCGACCCATTTAATTTATAATGTTTAACATCAACCCCCTGAAACGAGTGTTCCTGTTCTCGTTCTGGTTCTGGTTCCCACTCACAGTCCCGTCTCCCATCCCCTACCATTTCAAGCCACCACCACCACCGAAAAAACCCAGATTAACGGATGAAGTCAGCGCCTCACTTGAAGTCCGACCCCGGCAATTTTTCGGTTGGCATTTAAGTGTTCCCCAGGGTGAGATAGATTTCCAGCAACAACCCATCGACTTTACATCATTTTCATGGTCGTTTTTCCATTTTGTTGTTGTTGTTGTTGGTGGTGGTGGTGCGGTTGGAGCGAGATGGAGTATACAAGAGCAGCGGCACTCTTCACTCTGTCAAATATTAAATTACGCTTGTTAAATTGTCTTGTTAGAATCAACTGCAAAGAATCGACGCAATTTATCATATTTTAATGGGCTCCACTTGGAGAATCGAGACCGAAACCGAGACCAGAGACCGAGATTCCAGATTCCAGATTCGAGAAATTGCTGCTTATCGGTAAGATATGGATTGGTCTGGGGATGTATTGGGTGGTAAGGGGTCTTAGACTCTTTTGACTCTGGAGGTGGGGTCTAGATAATAGTGTTGCCTCTTTTGGGACTTTGGCTTTCCTTCCTTTGCATTTCCTTACCCATTGCCTTGGCCCCTAAGCCGATGAGCAATGAGTTGTTGATTTCATTTGTAATGGACTTTTATTTCACTCGGCTAATGCCGGGTGTATAATTTTCGACTTTTCGAGGCGACCGTACCGTACCGTTCGCCTCACCTAATAATTGAGCAATTGAGCTGGAACACGAAAAGCGCCTTAACATTTGAACCTGAATCATCGAACCAGGGAGAGGGAGAGTTCCGCAGGATATCAGCGCATGCCTATTATCACATTATGTGCTCATAAATATTCCTAGGCCAGGCTCCAGTCGCAGGCCTTCATTATGCTGGAAATATATTTATCGGGCCGGCTGTGTGCATTGGGCGATGGACAACCCAATTCCGCGTCGGCCAACCCGACTTATTGCACTTTTTTATTGCCAACTGTGGAAAGGAACGGTAACCGACCGGAGTTCCAGCTTAAATTAAAGCAAATTGTTGGGGTGTCGAATAGCAGAAATTACTGGCTGGGTGGGTGAGAGAATGGATCAGTGTACATAGCCACAAATGGGTTATTGGTGATGGAGATAGTAATTTCTGTTTGGTTGTAAAAAATGATACAAAAGGAGACTTCGTTTATCTTTTTATGCTCCCATTTCACAAATTTCACAAATTGTTAAAAAATAAACACTTAACCGCTCTACTTATTGTCCATCAAGATGTCCGCACAACATCATAAACCTTTAAAATCCAACAGTATATTTCGGCAATATCACGCAACAATCTTTCAGTTCTCACATATCGAAAAACCTTTCCTTTTCTCTTCCTTTTTTTTGCCGTTTATTAAGGACAAATTATAATTAATTGCGTTGCTCACGTGATGGGGATCGAGCAGCCTGCAGATACATTTCAGCAGGCTCAATTTATTTTTGGGCTGCAGGTGTGAATAGGCCACGCCAAGGATCTCAATCCAGGCCCTCAGGCCCCCTTTCGAAGACAAAAAAAAAGAATTAAGTTCTGCACTCAAATATGAGGAAATTTAAAGAGCAATATGCTGAGACATGCAAAGATGGGATGGGCTTGGGGGATACTAAGTAGAGTCACAGAAAAAAAAAACTATATTGATTTCACAAAACCATGTAATGGAAACTCTACTCTACTTCTACTCTATAATATAAAAGCTCCTCCAAAAACATAAGCACTTTATTAAGATTTAAGATTGTTTGCATATTTTTCTCTGAATGTATCTGTATCTGCAGCTGAATGGATGCGAATGACGTGCCAGACACAGCAGGACTTTTCTCAATTCGGGGCTCGCAGTTGAAGGCAAATGCTGCACAAAATTATTAACACGATTTAAAACACTTTTATGGCATCGCCCGCTGTGAATAAAGTTGTTATGCATTTTATCGCGAGATTTCGCTGAATTTCCAGACGATAACCAAAGGACTCCAGGGGGGCGGTGAGGTGGTTTTTGGCCAAACCAGTTGAGCTGGCCAAATGCATGGGCATGCAAATGAAATTAACGCTTTGCCCGGCAGTTTTAGCAGCTCTTACTTAGCCATTCCATTTATTTTTTGTTGTTCCTTTTCTTTTTTGTTAACATTATTTTTCCTTTTCGAATGCCAAGGCGTGCAAATTAATTTTTGGGAACATTGTTGCTCGTTTCTGGGATAAGTCCCTTTTTGTAGAGTCAGTGGCAGTACTCGGGGTGATTGTTTTCTATTGGCTTGTTATGACTGGGTGCATTTGACGCTTTAAATTCCGTGGAACAACCCTAGGCCCTAAACCCAATTCAATTTGAAAATTTCGATATAATTGTTCTTGTGTTCTCCCTTATTGTATTATTTCTATCGCTATTGTGAGTTTATTGTTTCGCTGTTGACTTGGCACAAAATGTGCTAAACCGCCAACCCATATACCATATTCCATTCGATTGCCTTTTTTCAGGGAAGCGCACAATGATCTCTCCAAGACTCTTCAGGCGAAATCAAAGCGGCAAGAAGCGAGGTCCTTCGGTGGCAATTGTAAGACAATAATTGGACAAAGGACTGCCTGCCAAAGCACGCGTGAATATTTGTTATAAATTTGTCAACCATCGGGTCCTTCTTTAAGGAAAAATAAAACAAGAAACAAGCAGCTGCTGTTGCTGCCTGAAAGATTCTCAACACGGATAAGGCAACACCTTCAAGTCATTGCATTTCCATTAATTAAACGAAGCCCTGATGGTTGAGTTTTATTGGCCCGACTTCGGGGATATCTCAATCTCCTCCGCCGTGGCAATAGTGCCACGCCTCCCCGTGGCATCCTTTGTTCGGCTAAGTGGACATCGTTTATTGCACGCTTTGTTTGCCGGCCTTTTCAAAATTAGTTGCGCTATTCAGTTGGATAGCCTCCTTTCGGATCGTCGTCGTCAGCGGGCTGTAAATTACCCAGGAATACTCTCTATCCTCCGCTCCACCCCTCCCAAAAGCCACTGGACATGCCATATTGCAGTTGTTGAATGCACCCACACGATCCATTGTGAGTATCTGCATCCGTAGTTTGCATTTGGCACATGCGTTTCGGTTAGTGTCCCCTCGTTTAGCAGCTGTTGCTGTTGCCAGTCCACCGCTCTTCAGACCCTGTTGTGTCCTACTCCCTGGCCTGGTAGCGAAATTACGTTAAATGACTTAATTTATAATGTTTTGTTTGGCTGCCAAAAATGGCAAGGGAAGCGTGCAATGCCTTCGCAATAAAAACGAAATTCCATTGCGGAGTGTAAGTGTCAAGCTAGGGGTGTGAGTTCGAATTATTCATATGGTTCCTTTACAAATACTCGTACCAATATCTGAACATGTTAATTCCTTATGTAAATGAATGAATTACATCCTGCAATTTGGCTTAACCATACTCGGTGGTTGGTAAAAGTTATCGGATGGATCGAAAATGTGTTACTCGACTGATCAGTGTAATTAGCTTTAGATAAGAATAAAATTTAATTAATCCTTTTTTTACACTTTTCTCAAGTAAACAAATCCTTTACTTTGATCTAAAATTGTTTCAAAATCTCCTCTTCCTCAGCTTTAGATTATCATTTAAGTCGAGAGCAACTTTCATTTATTACTAAGTTGGCAATTTCATTGGAATCGTGTTGGCATCGGAATAGCACCTGCCCCGATTTCGTGGCTGTCGCCGAACCAATGATCAGCCCCGGCCACGCCCCTGCCCCCTGCAGCCGCCCCCTTTGAGGCTACAAAGTTGTCAGGCCATTAAGCTGATTGAGTTGAAATTCGGAGCTCATTTCCCATTACAAGTTGATCAGTTTTTTGTAGTTGGAGTACGCGAGTCAGGGACGGCGGGCTGCTGAAGAATGCCAAGGGGGGAGAATCGATCCCTTTTAATTTTACTGCTTGTTTGCTTTCACACTACCATTGCGGCGGAGGGGTGCTGGAGAGGGGCATCCTTCTCGGGAGCAGCGATACTGCTCCACTTTTCTGACCACCTGCCCGAGTGCCCCCACCTCCTTTCTCCGCCCCTGGCAGCATGTCCTTGGGCCGGGCGCATTTCCCGTTCGCAATTTTCCCTCGATACCCGACTGATTATTATATTGTACGCACATGTTCCGCCATTATGGAGTTATTATGATCAATAAGACAACTTAAATGCTGCAATTAAGTCTGGCCAGCGATTTCCCCCTTCTCTGACTGGGTCCTCCTCCTCTGGAGTGTCTTTCCCATCTTCGTTGTCTTCTCCGGTCTTGGGTTGTTCATTTTCTGGTCCCGCGATCGCGGCCCAAATTTGAGCCTCGGTCGCGCCAATGGCAACGTATAAATATATATGTACTGTTTAGGTACAGGTGCGGTGAATAGAGTAGGAATTTTATATCAGATAGGTATCAGTTTAGGGAAGTTTAAAATATATAAGTTCTTATATAAGAAAGTTCTCAAAAAAGACTATTTTAATGCGAGTTTTAGTCTAAAATATCAAACTGTGAGAAACTTAAAACATTATCCTACTATTTTGAACTAATAGTACTCTCTTTTTTTTACTAAAATCCCTACTAAAATTCCGATCACAACTGTCCGCAGTTGACTTCTCTTATTTTTTGCGAACTGCACGTAATTGGCGCTTAATTCTCCTGCGGGATCATTTAATTTTACGAGCCCGGCCAATTGATTATAATGGACGCCATCAGACTTTACAACATGCTAAATGCACGCGTAAACATCGCGATCGACCAGTTGGTGGTTTGAGGGGTTATGGAGGGATCTAAGGGGACTCAGAGGATCGAAGCGGTTCGGTCTCCGTCAATCAGTGGCCTCTGAGATGCAGATGCTGATACCGAGGATCGATCGCGGTCCAGGGAACAATCGGTGTTTGTGTTGAGTGGCCGTCGCCATTAGGCAAATTCAACGATCGATTGCCCCGCCACAGCACCACTCAACCAGTGAACGGAACCACCGAACCACTGAAACACCGAGACGATCGCGGATGCTCCACCAGTCCAGCCAATTTGAGTTTTATCGACGGCAGCAATTTGCAGTTACTTGTGAACTACCTGAGAAGCCGTTGCAGATCGCAGGCTCCGACTCGGAGCCAGAAACTGCAAACTCCAAACTCCAGACACGCATCCGTATTAATAACCACAAAAAATAACGATCGATTGCGGTTATTAGAGGCAATTTGGCCAACAACATTTTTTCCGCTCCACGTTCTTCTCAGCCTTCCCCCCGTCAGTTTTTTGTCGGATTTTTTTTGTTTTTGTTTTTGATAAATTGCTCCAAATTTATTGGTTGATTAAAAGTTATTGCACTAGCGCCTAAGTGGTTAATGATACCCATTCGAATGCCCATACTCTGGCCCGCATGCGAGCAGCCAATCTCAAACATTTGCTCTAGCATGAAATGAATTTGATTTTAATTGACAAACGCGTCAAGCAAGTTGCAAACAAATTGGCCAACTCGATCAGAGACTACAACTTCATCATGGCCGGCTGATCGATCATGGGAATGGGTATGGGAATGGGAATGGCAACGGGTACGGGACAAAACTGGACTGGGCCTGGGCCTGGAAGGGGCGGCTCCATTAGCCAACTATCGAATGGTTTCAAGCTGCGCTCCTGGCTGACAGCTGCTCTGCTCTCGTTCGCCCTCCGGCTCCCAGGACATGTCTTAATGACACATAAATGATCATCGTCCAACGGGGTTGCAAAAAAAAACACAACACGAATTGCCATTTCCAGCTACGATCCATTGTCCTTCGGGCTGCTCTAGGTGTGGTGTCCTTGTCCGCTTGACCGCCGGCCGGGGTGTCAGCAGAGGCAACCTTTTGACATTTATACCTCCGACAATGGCGAGTTGTATACAAGCCAAACAATGCCAGAAACAGGGCCTGAAGTGCCACTCTCTTGACGGCTCTTTGTGCGACAGCTGATCGCCAGGATCGGCAGGACAATAAGGGGATCTACCGCTGGCTATTTACATATGGATTTTTAGGACCAAGTGTGAAATTCCTCAGGGTTTTGGTTCTATTCTCCAGTCCTCAAGTGTGCCTCATCTTAGATTTTTCATTATGAAGTAGATTGTTGGGTAAAATGGTTTAGGATTTATTTCAAAAAATAAGTGTTAATCTAATTGTTTTTCTTGGACTGCAAAAATAGAGTATATATATACCTTTTTCCCACAGCTGCATTTTTTCTCAACTAATTACGAGTTTCAATTGCAAAACCATAATTTCATTCCCACTTTCTTTGCACTTTCAAGCCACACTCGCTGGTGATTAAGTTTGACTTTTCAAAGAGATAGAAACCAGCAGGAAATACATTGTATGAGTAAGTATATGGGTGCACGGAATGATCGATCGGTCTGGGGTCGGTTATGTATTTGCATACCGGACATTAAGCCCAACAAATCACCAGCCTCGTGTGCTGGCAATTTGCGATCGTGTCGGTAATTGGCGAGTAGCTGGGACACAAAACTGAAACCGAAACTCCTGATCGCAGATCGAAGACCGAGATCGAAGCTTTCCCTTTATGGGGCGGCCATAAAAACTTATTGACAGGCCGGAGACAATTACCATTACCAAATTGTAAGCGCTGACCAGGCCCTGTGGCGGGCACGCCGTACAACTGGATATCCACAGAACTGGAAACAAGGTGCTCCGGAGCACCCTATCCGGCGACTCATTAAACTCCACTTAACGATTCGAGTCGGAATGGAGATGAGTTCGATTTATGGGCGACAAAGTGGAGCCTCGATAAAGGGGCGGCTGCTTGCCAAGCAGAAACTGGGCTAATGAAAGCGTTAATGTAACATGGCCATAAGATCCCCTTACCAATGATAATGATAGGCCTGATGATGGTGATGTGAACGGGAAGCCATACACGTATGTGGCTGAAATCACTTGGTCCAATGACTGATATTATTCATAGGTTTGTTTATCTGAGAGAATTTGCCATGTTTTCTTAAATAAGCTTATACATATATTAAGGTAAGAGTTCTAAATAAACTCCTTGCTTTAAACCTAAACAGGTAGCATATTTTTAGCCGTGTATTCCAATGTATACGCCTCCGTGTGGCACGTAAGTCATCCTGGAGCTGGGCCAAGAGTTCCGCTCTCTGCGTGGCCAGGAATTTGAATTTGAACGCCAGACATTTGGGCGTTGCACGGTTGTAAATTCATTTGTTAAACGATGCGCTCATAAAATTTGCGCCCTTTTTTTTACGGCCCCACAGTGGAGGACAGTCGAGTCGAGTCGAGTCAGGGCCGCGATTCTCGAAGACTGCGAGAAAAAGAAGTCTTGGCAGGACAAAAGGAGGCGTGGCCGACTTCCATCTCTGGCAGCTTTTGGCAGCAGTGCCATTCTGGCTCTTATTCAGACTCAGACTCTGGTCCACTCCTGCCCCTTCGTGTCCTCTGTGATCCTTCTTGGTTCCCCCAAAGGCAGATAAAAAGTTCAACAGCAGCGCGATTTATTTGCCCGTCTGCGAGCAGACACGGCGCCAGCTGAACTAAAGCCTTTTTTTTGTATTTTTTTGGCTTTTCAGGAGTCTTAACCTGGCTAAAATTCTACTGTAATTATATGTCTCACACACACACACACAGACGCACATGCAAATTGCGAGAAGAAATTTCAGCTAATTTGCCAACATTTAAATATACAAAAAGGAACCTCGACCACTCGTCCAGCTGCCCCTTAGAGCGTGTTAATTCGACATGTTTTTTCGCCATCGGACCAGGGACATCACATCCCAGTCGACTCCGGCCCCAGTTGGGGCCCATGCAGACCAGAAAGAGCCATTTAGGGCCGAGTATTTGCACTGCCGCAACCTCATGAAATTCATGTGGATTTCATGGAATAAAAACTCGCGTAAAAAACGTCAAATTGCAACACCTCGAGGGCACACAGTGTGCCACAGATACAGATACAAATACAAACACAGACCAGTCAGTGGGATCCAGTGAGGAGTCGGGCGTGGAGAAGCAGAACCGAAACGAGGACCCCAGGCTGACCACAGAGGCAGCCCCAAGTCCATGAGTTAGTGGCTGCTCCCCTCCCGCCAGCAGCTCCCCGGACAAACCCTCATAATAATTGCGTATCTGGCAGATGCAATTTATCCGTGAATTTGTTTTTAATTTTCAACACATTCGCTAATTTGATTTTTAACTTCGTTTCGAGCACTGCCTCGGTCTCAATCACAGACAGGCCCAACCAAATTGCTGCACCTAATCGTGAGCATAAAGATGGGGCAGGGGCTGGGGTTAGGGATTTTGGGATCAGGATGAGAATGAGGATGTAGGATAGGGAGATGGGTGTGGGGATGAGGGCCCCTGGATAGGACGACTCCAACACCCGCTTTCATTTATAATTTTGTGCAACTCACTTTGGCCCAGAGCTCAGAATCGCAAGCTCAATAAAACACAGTCCAAAAATGGAGACCTTTAAAGTTTACTTTGCAGTTTATTTAATTTATTTTTTCTTATATTTTTATACCTATTCTGGTAATTTTTTCCCGTGTATTCCTTTTCCCAAGTATAAAGTGTTTTTCCATCCTCCTCTACCCCGAAACTTTTTGTATCTTTTTTAGCTGGACGGGGCGCTGCTTGTTAGTCGCGTAATTTATGTTCCACCAGATACTCGTTGGCGTTGCTTGGACCTGGCTCTTGGCCTTATCCCCGGTCCTCCCCATCCCTAACCCACTCCCCTTTTCGGATCCCTTGGCAGAGAAGAATCCTCGTGGTGTCTCCGCTTGTCTCTGCTTATTTTCTTATCCGTTGTTATCCACGTTGCAAGTTGTTTGCGCAGGCGCAACCCAAGGGCCATGGGCAACAAAAAATGAAACGAAATAAGACTACAAATCGATTTTCAACGCGAACCAGGCAGCGTTCGATGGCCCCCAAAATCAGGCAGAAAATGCACAGTGAGCGTGAAGGGATTAGGGATTAAATTGTTGAATTAATAAGTAAAGTTCATTCATTTCACTTTAAAGAGGTGACCCAATTTCAGGTTTTCCACGTAGAATAGACCCTTTTCTCAGATCGCCCTGCATGAGAACTTGGCCTGGCTACCACTGCTGGACGGCGACTATAATCCACACCTTGGCTTTATGGCCAATAATTTTGCGGGCAACAAGAACATGAACCGGAAACATAACAAATCATAAATTAAACCCTCGTTAAGCGAACTTATTGCCATTGCTGGCCAACGGAGAGGTCTCGCCCATGCGCCATAACTGGCAACTGAGACCTCTCTGGCCGTGCCGGGCCCTCCCTTGCCGCCCCTTTAGGCCCCTTGGACCCTAGTAATACCCCATCCATAAACCCCTCCTCCAGTCCCAAGGAATATGCAGTCCAGAAGTTCGAATTCTGTTCTGGTCTGCTTTTCTTCGGTCCAGAGTAATTTGCTTCATCTTTATGCCTTTCAGTGCGTGGCTGTGAGTTTTATTTTATGTTACTACTTGTTTAAATTATATTGCGCTATTAAGCGAATTTAATGAAAACGCTGCAAGGCCTGGCAAAAAGAAAAGAAATAAAATAATAAAAGCAAGGTCTGACGTGAGAAAGAGTGTTATTTTTTGCTGGCCTCGTTAGGTGTAAAATAAAGCCCCGGCAAATCGAACGTGTTAAGGCGAATGATGGTGATGATGACTGGTGGAGACTTGGGAGGATTCCTTCTTCCAGAGATACCCATCCCGGGATCGGGACAACAAAAAATCAAGATAAAGATAAAGAGCCAGTGAACAATCAGGGGACATACCGCACAAATTGCGCTTAATCCATTGGCATTTCATTATTAAGCAATTTTGTAGGAAACCCACAAAAACCGAAAATCCGATCAGAGCAACGGGGCAATTTAAATTTTTATACAATTTGTACAAAAATGCTGTTATTCTTGCACAAAAGTAGCATAATTATTTCCGAGAAACGGTCCCAACCAGCAGAGACACAACGAGCTCCGCACCAGAAAAAAAGCCAAAAACCAAAAAAAAAAAAAAGGAGGAAAGAAAAAATCGCGCATGTCAACCAAAATCATTGCAGACGACACATTATCCTCACGGCAAAACGATGCTAATCCATCACGGACCCTCAAGCTCCAGCTTCTGAGCCAAAAGCAAGGATACAGAGAGAAAAAATGGGATACTTTTGGATTAATTCAAATCAGAGAACACAGATAGATGAAAATTTTACATAGGTATATAGATAGTTAATAGATTTTATAAAATGAAGGATAAGTATATTGTTTTTTTCTTAGTGCTTAACCAAGAGACGAAATGTCACTTAAGCATCCCGAATGGATCTGGCCAGAAACGAGAATCCCAGACGGATTCCTTTCGTTCAGCTAACCAAGTGCGATCAACGATCAGCGATCAGCGATCGGTTATGAGATCAGAACAAAAGACCTCTTACTGCAAAACAAGGCCAGCCAAACGAACCCCAGAGCCAAATCACGACGCACAGTCTGGCAAGACGATCGAAGATCGACGATCCTCGATCCTCGGACATCGGACCCCTATCCAAGCCTCGATACCCGATCGGTGAATTATGCGCGACATCATTTTAAATCGTTGTAGCAACGTCAAAGCTAAACACCGATCAGGTCAAGCCAAAGCCAAACTTTAAGGAGGCCAACACAAAAATACATCCAGAATCCCAGAATCCGGATCCCCGATCCCATTGTCTTTGGGTAGCAGCCGCCCTAATTGATGCAGCACAGCCATAAATTTTGATCGGCCAACGATCTTCATACAGTATTCTCTCGTTTTAGTTGCCATGAATACATCAATATCGATATTGAATTTAAATGAATTCGCTAGGGTCGCGTTCTACGTAGAATCCAGGAGCCTTAAACAGGGCTATAAAGCTTTCCAGAGGCATCGGCTCAGGGTCAGGATTATCCACAGAAGAGAGTTCCGTCTCCGAGTTTGACTCCTCCATGTCCTGAATCAAATTTTGAACCTCAATCTCCGACTCATTACCAGACCCGTCGCTGTCCCCGTGCTCATCCTCGGAAACACTCCCGGAGCCATTTTCGGGGTCATTGTCCGGCTCATAATCTGATTCCGTCTCGGACATATATTCAGATCCATTCCCAGAGTCCTCCGCGGTTTCCTCATCTGTCTCCCTCTCAGAGTCCTCCTCAGACTCATCCTGAGATGTATCCGGAGACTGTTCCTCAATCTGCATGTCCGAGTCTGACGATTCCGTATCAGACCCCATCGAGTCAACTTCCGATTCGGACGAAGTTTCTGGATCGTAATCCTCAAACGCCAGCGAATACTCCACCTCAAGAGCCTCCCTCTCGTTTACATACATTCCGATGGTGCCGTAGAGGATTTCACCCCTGTCCACCTCCACCACGCCGTCCACGAATAGGATGGTTTGCCTCAAATATGTGCGTGGCATTTGGGGACTTGTGGAGAAGAGAGGCTTCACCCGACCATCCGGCCGAGTAAAACCCACCTCCATGTGGAGAACCATGCCTCCCAATCGGCAGGTCTTCGTGCCCATCATCTGGAACCTAACCCTGAATGAATCATCATCTACATGGGCATCGCGAAGGTCAATCTGTTTGATGAAACATCTATCCGTACAGATCTCGTCACCGTCAACATAATCCTCCATTGCGGTCACTGGCTTCTCGTCGCATATAGGCCGAGGGGTGTATTCCATTCCACTGGCAAAAAGACATACTATATTGGGAATGATAAGGCCGCCCTCAATCAAATAAAAAGTCCTGGCAAAGAGTACCTCTTTGAAGAGTGAATCGACGAATATGGAGTGACTGAAAAGTGAGGCTATAGAACATCATGGAACTATAATTAATCCACTATGACACTTACCCCAGCCACTCGGACACTATGATATCCACCTTTTCCAAGCCGCACGGCAAGCGAATCTCATCAATGTCGCCCTCGACGAATTCGAATATATCCTCCTTCTCGCCATTGTCCTTGGCTGCCAAGGCCTCCTTCACACACTTGGCACTCTCGCTACTTCCCACAGCTATGACCTTAATAGCTCCAGCATCGACGCTCATCATGCTAAGCAATCCACTGCGACAGCCCACGTCCATGACGATCTGATTCGATTCGTTTTCACTTAGAGGTCACAAGCAATTCACTCATTCTTACCTTATCCTTAAAAATTGTATTGCAACGCTTCAACAGACTGTCATAGGCATTGGTGGTAATCGCGTCCTTCAGCATGCTCTCCCCCATCTCCCAAATATGGTCCGGATCCATATCCATTTCAAATAAAATATATGTATATTATTATTTCTTGGATCGAGAGAAAATTTCACGAAAATGTCACGAATGATTCGACTGAGAACTTTTCACAGGGCTTCTGGAATGAATTGAAATGTCATTGCCAGCCAGTGCTGAGTAATCCCAAAAAAAAAGAAGATAGTCGCTTCGGATTTCTCACAGCTTTCAAGTGTTATCGACTATCGGCTGACAACAATTAGTTATGAGCCAATAATTAAGGGCTTGAACCTTCTTATCAGCGGGGGCAAGGACAGGACAGAAGAGGACTCAGTCTGTCTAACAAGTCTTTAATTTATAGGTGACTTGGGGCGCAGTGTCCCGCTCCTAGTGACAAATGCCTGCAATTTGATATCCCCAAAGAAAACTCGACAACGGAATGGGCACTGCAGCAGGGGCATCTACTCGTACAAATTGAAATGTTTGTTGGGCCTACGCTGCCTCCGAGGATCATAGACAGAGTACTGCGACTGTTTGGGACTTTGTTAATGCGCTCAGCGGGTAGCTGAGCTGGGATCTCACAGCTCACCTGCCCAGGTGAGGGATGCGAACAAGTGTTGACCGAAAATCAAAGATCGCTGGGCTCATTTGTGGCGCTTTTGTGCACGCTAGATAACCAATATTTTATAATCATGTCCAATAATGGTGTGCATATTAATTTCATGGGCGCATAAAGCAACTTTATGGCCTTTTAAGAACTGCCATTAACAATGCCCCGCCATGCACAAACACAAAACGAGCTGACAAGAGATTTTTTCATTTTGGAACATCCCCGAGGTTCTCTCGACTCTCGAGACAAAGCCCCGAATGGCTAAAATAGTAAATAGAGTTATAAACGCATAAAAGGCGTTCATTGTGAAGGCCCCACTGGCGTTGGCTTTCACAAATTTATGCGACGGGACCATCAATTAATTAGAGGCGGGGAGACACATTTTCACATTCCCGGAGCGAGTGGAGCTTTGAAATTAATTTGTTAAGAAAGTCGTTAACAATTCGACTGTCCGCTTTCTAAGTCCCCGAACCGATTGATTGCTCATCTCTGCGAGGCCCCAACCCACCCCTGGGCCCTTTAACGACCCCTTTTATGGCAGTTATCGTTTCGGGTCACTTTATGCTTTAATGCGTAAATCGTTGGATGACAATGGCACTAATTCCCACTCAAAATCAGTCCGAGATGAAGCTCTTGAAGCTCTCCACACGGGTGCGATCTCCCCGGAAGCTGATGCTCAGATCAAAGTTCATGCAGCGTCCGTTCACAGCGCTCGGCATCATGGCCAGGACTCCTCGCACCTGATCATTGGTCTTGACAAACAGAGGCTCGTCCAAGTGAAGCAGTGTCTGCTCCCAGTGCGTCCAGGGCGAGTGTGGAGACGTGCACAGGGTTATGGGGGTCTGGTTCTCTCCATAAAAGAATCCCACGTCGAAGTACAACACCAGGACATTGATTACCCCAGGGCGCTGGACTCTCAGCACGAAGTTCGAGCGGAAGACCACTGGCTCGTTCCGGGCAGTGTCCAAGTGGGTGGAGTGGATCCAGCACTCGTCCGTGAGCAGCTGCTGGATGGGCACGCAGTCCACAGTGGGCGCCTGGGAAAACTGCTTCCTCAGGCAGCTCATGTCAATACCCTCGACATCGCGCCAGAAGTTCAGGTTGGCCATGCGATGGGGGTCACTGGCACCAATCATCCAGAGATTGGCAAGGCTGGGCAGGATGATGCCTCCGGGTGCAAGCCACTTGTCCCTGGCAAACAACACCGAGTTCAGCATGCCCTCCATATACAGAGCGTTACTAAAAAAGACACTTTTCATTATATTAGCAGTAAGAGGATATCAAACTTACCCCATCCACTCTGAGATTATTATGTCCACCTTCTCAATGCCATCGGGAAGCTTTAGTTGCTCCACCAAGCCCTTGACCACCTTCACCACATGCTCCTTGCCGTTGTCCTTTACGATTTCCATGGCAAGATCTGCTGTATCCGTATTTTCCACGGCTATAACCTGGCTGGCTCCAGCGTCGGCGGCAAAAAGGGAGAGGATTGCTGTGCCGCAGCCCACGTCCAGTACAATTTTTCCCTCGAAGAACTGCTTGTTTTGGAGAATGGCATCCCGAAAGGCTTCTATTCGAACGGAATCTCTTAGCAACGCGATGTGGGTCTCCAGATTATTGTAGAAATTAAAGAATTCACTATAGCGGCCTTCCAAGAGAACTGACTGAGGGATGGACTTATGATTGGTTAATAACAGCTCGTCCAAAGACATGGTAGAACAAAAAAAAACGAAAATGCGAAAAAGTGTCAAATAGTTCGGAAAAGTATTGAAACGAAAACAGAACTAACATTTATTCAGATTTCAATCGAATAAGTTGATTGGAAATGCCCGGCTTTCATTCTCCATTATTATTTTTGTTTTCGACAAATGAAATAATGAAGGAAGTTGTTATCTTTAAATAATAAAAACGGCACTAACAATAAATTGGAAATAAAGAATCCATGTCACGATTTAATGCCAAAAATAAAAACCCTAACTGCTGGGAATAACCGTCTAAAATCGTACCGGACAATAACTTGCCATTCTATTGCCATCATTAGCATCTGAATGGCCAGAACCAGATAAATCAAATTTTGCATTTAATGAGGGGCCCAATAAAATTGCCTTTAAAAAATACCCCCACTCAATATTCCGTGAAAGAAATGTGCCGCCAACACCTTAACACCAGGCCATAACTCGCTTAATCCGCCCAGCCCCGAATTTATTTTTATGGCCACATTTTAATGACCTGGCCAAGAGACCCTCCCCACCCCCTCACCACTTTCACTGTGAGCCCAAAGTTTAAAAAACAAACAAATTGTGCAACATGTGTCCAACGGTATATTAAAAAATAAAAACCCCAATTCCCCGCCAATGGTTGAAAGACCAAATTGTCAAAAATTAAAAACGGAAAAAATGCCCGTCATAATTTTTGAAGTGTCATAAAAATATCTCCATAGGCAGACACAACTATTAAATTGGCTCATTAATCAATTTAGTCACAGAGCAACAATAAAAAAGAGCACACACACCACATACACACACCCGCCGCCAGGTATTCGAGCATAATAAAGTATAATTTTTAATGTTGCTAAATTTTATGCTAATGTGCCATTTCTGGCATTCCATAATTAGGCGCGTTCCTCAGGCGGGGGGTCGTCTCCGATTGCGTTCGCCGCTTTGGGTCTCGGCCTGGCCCCAAACAATCGCTGGCATTTGTTTCGGCCGGGCTTTAAAAACCAATAAAACTTTTGGCACAAATCAATTAAAAAGCCACGTAAGTTTCCATTAGTACGGCCGTTTGGTGTTCCCAATGAGAATGCCACCCACTGCGGCCAATAATACTGCCTTGATGCTTTGCATATTGAATGCGTTGATACTTTTGACATACTTGGAGCGTATTGGCCGAGTATTACCAAATGTTTGACATCAGCTTTTTATGCGTCCATGTGGGAGGCATTGCGGCGACCCACCTCGATTTTCACCTGCTGACCCACTCCGAGCCATATAAATTCGAATTCAAAATTGATGACTTTACCCCATTCGGGGATTTGAGTTTCTATGACAGGCGGGGTTCGGTGGTGTCCCAAAATGAACAAGGAGGGTCGGTCCGTAATCAACCACTTCATCAAAAACAAATAATAACATGTGCTGGTTGAGTGCCCAACAAGGAGGAAGGAGTCTTTGAAGTGGCTAGAACACAGGGGTTGATTGGCCTATCATAATCGTTTTAATAGAGAGTGAACACTATTCCAACAAAAGGTTAGGATTTCAATGGCCCGGAGTCACCAAGCCGAAATCCGTTTCCTATTGATTCCCGTCCATAAACCGATCATCCCCCTCCCGTCTCGGCCAATGTAGGATTTGGGTTTCAACCATCAGTCATCGATTAACCAAAGCAGCCAATTCCAGTCCCGTCCCAATTTCAGAATCCAATCGACTTTCGGGTGTTAACGATGAGGCAATTTGATTTTAACGGAGCTGCCAAAAAATATCCACCCTTCTTCCTCCTCAAAAAAAAATTAATTGCCGGTTGTGCAAAAATTTGATTGATGCACTTAGTCGACCAAAAGGAATAAATAAAATTTCTGACACTTGGGAATTTTAATTAGAATGCCTTTGTTTCGGACCTCGAATTCGAACCAGCAGGCCAAAACACACCAGACTGCCTGGCCGAGCTGATGAAGTCGTTTCGATAAAATGCAAAAATTTTGCACCCACCCCGCTCCATTTCCCGCAAACCCTCTACCATTTTTTGTGCTTTCCCTATGGCATTAATTTGTTATTTTTTTACCATAAAAAATGGTAGTGCTGATACTAATCGTACTAGTTTTATTCCTTTTCTATTGAAAAAAAATTATCAAGTCCCTTTAAAATTGTAATTAAAAATAATAAGCATATTATATAATTTAACATGTAATTTTTATATTATTTATATCTTTAAAATTTAAAGTTTAAATTTGTTTGACGCTATGAAAACAGCTTAACATTACCATTTTTATTAATTACCTATCATTATTATTATAAGATTTTATTTATATATAATTTTTAATATAATTTCAAGTATCTTATACATTTTAATATTATTAAATTTCCCTTTTGTTAGTTGTAAGTTAAATTTAAACCCAATTAGCTAGAAACTAGCCGAGCAACACTGAAACGGAAAAAGCTTGCCAATTAGCGCCCCCTGGCGGCCGGCGGACTCACGATTTTGGTGCTGCTGATAAATTAGCGAAATTTTAATTTGATTTCCTTTACATATTTCCGGCGAACTGAACTGCGCGGCCCGGCCCCCACCCCAGACTCTTGTGTCTGGGAGTCCGATTGTCTGCCAAGTGGTAGCAATGGTGTTGGTGGGGACACAGAAGCAGCAGCAGCAAATAAACTAAGTGAATTTATGGCCCCAGGGCAGGAGGCGATTCGAGCACACGTGTGCGACATGCCCACACATTGACACCTTGCCTGCAAACAGCAAGACCAACTACCAACCACCGGCCAATAACCGACTAACCACACTCCAATAGGGCTGCAGGTCCCTGGGCGCGTTTTCGGATCGGTTTGGAGCAGATCGGTTTTTGTTTATGCTGGGCAGGCACAAACGAGCTGACAATGCCCCATGTCAGGCCTCCAAGTACGTGCGGCCAAACAAATTACAGGGAAATTGCGTCACCTGCAGGAATTTCCACTCAGCATTGTCAAAGGCCATCAAAAGTTGTTGGACATGTTGTAACATTAATTTGACATTTTACGGCCCAGGCTAGGGATCGGCAGGATGAGATATGTCATGCCGGGTGGGACGGTAGCTGTGTGCATATTCCATATGCATATTCTGGATACTGAACTCCTTAACAATCTGGCCCTCAACCGCAAAACAACACAGGACAACGGTTGACCCCCGGCAGGCAGCTGTCGAATGAGCAAAGGATGCTGGATCCCCCCCCCCAACGGGTCTTGCAACAGCATCTCCAAAAACACTCAAAAAAATATAATTTTTAATTAGAGTTATTCAAAATATTCCACATCTGTAATCTATATAGTTAAGGATAAAATATGTCAGAGTCTTTTAAGAAAGAGGAACAATGAAATTTGTAATAAGAACTCACATTTCCCCATTTTTGTCCAGTACATCACCAACCTGAGATTCAGATCCTGGCGTTCTCTTTGGCAGCTGCTACAATCTGCTGGAGGATGGCAAAAAGTATTCCCGGCATTAAAACAAATTGATGCGGTCGGAAAATCTCATTGCCGGCTTAGTGAATCTGATTTGCGGTCATCGGTCGTCCCTCTTGTTAACCCAGATACGGATACTTGGCCTTTACAGATGCCAGGCGGCTGTAGCGATTAATTTGCTGCGGTGGCGATAATTTGTTAATCGAAGCATCCGCATCCCAGCCAACACTCTCCAGTACAGCAGCCACCAAATGCTCCTCCTTTCCGTTGATGCTGCTGTTGCATTGTCCAATTAAATCTGCCGAAAGTAGGGTGGGAAATCTTGGCTGTTGACTCTGCTTCCCGGCTTGTTGGTTTAACGGCCGACGTTCTTTTACGACGGCATTTAGCTAAACTATCCAGCAACTGCCCCTGGGGAGACTCATCCTGGTGGTGGCCGGCATGTTGGATTTTGGTGCTGATGGTGCAGCATTTAATGCGGAAACGTGCCCCAAGACGAGCTTCGATTAGCGCCCGGGATGGATGATGTGTGGAGGTCAGCAGTGGAAGATCACGCAGAGACCATTATGGTTGCCGGCATGCCTGAGCCACCGTAATGGGTCGTCAAATCCAGAAATTCGTTTCGGTTTCAACCAAATCAAATAGCATCCTGAAATGGAAACACTTATCCTATCTTTTCCAACAACAATTTCCGAAAACATAGTAATTGACAATAAAGAAAATATATTTTACTTTTTATTGAATATTACTTTTGAATACATATATATAGAACTTTTTCCTTACGCTGCTAAGTAACTTTATAATATAATACATCTACTAATTCGTCAACAATGTAGTAGACATTGAACTCATTATTTTTTTCAAAATCTCTCCATTATTCTTCGGCGGCACCGTGCTCGCTGTACAAGTTCCTAAACAACTCTTCCTTGATCTCATCAAAGTCCAAATTGTAGGGACCATCATTTGAGTCTTCCTCGACGGCAACTGGATTCTCATTGATTTCATCCGAAGGCTTATCGGAATCCTGTAGAATTATAAAAACTTAGTGTGTATTGTTTTGGTATTAGTGTTATTTTAGTAGAAACCCCTACCGACTGGGATTGCAACTCCTCTGCAATGGTCACAGAGTCCGAGTCTGTGTCTTCTGTTCCAAAAATGTCAACCGGATCATTCTCCAACTCGTGTTCGATAGACAAGGCCTCAGCCTCCACACTTTGGCGTTCCGATTCCGCGTCTCCTCTATCCAAAATGGCTGCCAGGTCACCGACGTACTCGATGGGCAAAGCAATGGTTTTCAAACATTGGCGTTCTGATTCCGTGTCTTCCGTACTAACAATGGCTGTCGCCTCAGTGACCACCTCGTACTCCATCGGCAAGTCCTCGGCGTTCACACAGTCGCCCTCAAAAACGGACAAGAGCTTATAAAATCCGAAATCTTTCGACGGGTTGGAAAAAGCGTTCCGGGCGTGGCGCATGGCACCACGAAAAGAGGCGTTGATGCCCATACTCCTAGCTCGCACTATGCCCAGTCGCTCCAGGTTGCTTTCGAAATCGAAGATTTGCTTGCGTGGAACCCTGGCGTGGTTGCAGGTTCCATAGAAAAACACGTTACAGTTTCCATTGGAGAAACGTTGCAGGACGCGTGCTGGCCAGGCACGATATCCACGAAGTTTGGCGAAGACAAAATCGCCAACCGTAAATAGTGGCTTTGCCATTTGGTGAGGACCCATTGTTGGCAATCGGTTTATTGTTTTAAGCTGAGAGAACTTCAATTTATCCAGAAAATTCACCGACGCCGTGAACAATATTCGCCAGAAGAAGAAGAACGATCATTTTCTTGGATATCGGTTAGTGTTGGAAAGTGTTAGATGAGTAAGTAGCTTTTGGTGTTGGTTAACACCGCTTCTAAAGAGTGATTATGTTTTGTCAAAAATTACAAATATGAAGGGTAAGTTTATTTAAAATAAGGAGTACGTTCTTAACTTAATAACAGTATTTTCAGTTTTTAAAGTGAAGTATTGAATTTTCCACATTTTCACCATTACACATTGGTCGCTGCGAAAAGCTAAAAAAAATTATTTTAAGCTCTTCTATAGAAAGTCGATTTTACGATCAGTAGATTGATCAATCTTATAAACCAACAATATATTTTTTTACATTTTTAAAAGAAGTACCGATTATAATTTAAGGTTATATGAAATGTTTCTATCAGCTGCAGAAGTCTTCAGATGGACATAGGATATGCGATAATGGAACCTAAATCATTTTTGAACAGGTCAAAAATAAAAAATATTCATCGTACAATTTTTCCAATATTTTTATAATATTTTTCTATATTTTTTTTAATAGATATATTTAGTAGGCTCCATGAGTGGCCAAGCCTGGCCACTTCGAGTTGTGAGGTCAGGAAAGAAAACCTACCATTCGAATGGCAAACGAATTTGGGTCATATGGGTGGGCGGGCAATGTTTCTTTAATGAGCAAACAACATTTGCATTAATGGTCATTTGCGTAGAAATTTGCACAACACGCTACCTGCCTTGGCTTTTTATTCTGCTAGTGTGTTGTGTGTGCAGTTGAGTTCTGTTTTAGGTTTTTGCTCACGTTCAGCGTATTATGCGCAAATTGGCTTTTTAAATTGTCGACTTGTTTAAGCTAAACGCAGCTACACTTTATGGCCATGTTCCGTGCTGCATTTTAAGCCATGCGAAATTCCACTAAGCCCTTCAACGATTCGCCCCCTTTTGGGTTAACTAAATTATAATAATTTTAATTAAACACTGGCATGGCCTATAAAAATGGCAAAATTGCATTATTTACCAGGCGTAATTACAACAATATTTATATGCAAATGAGTCCGGTACTTCTCGACACTTGTGCAATATTAACGATGGGAAATTAACCAGAGCCAACTTCTGGGAAATTGATGATGAAGTTTTCCAGGTCTACATATAAATATACAAGCATGAAGATAGGTGTATTCCGGTGATAGGGTATTGCAAACGACCTCGACGGAGTGTCACCTGCCTCTGCAGTGCTCAGAATTCAATTAGAAAACGTAATTTAAGAGACGGCCACGAGACACACAACACTAATACCCGGCAACCTGCCCCAACCTCTATATTCTTGCACTTTTCCGACCAGCGCCCAGCGCAGAAAGCACATTAAGCCAACAAGCTGAAGGCGGCACGGGGGCATAAGCTTCGCATGTAATTTGTAAGTAATTTTTTCAACTATCAACGAGGCAGACAAACGACAGCCACAACCGCCACGCACTTTGCACTGAGAAAAACAAAAACAAGAGTTCTACTGATAATAAAATACTCTTCATAACAAAATATCTTCAAAAACGTACACCTTTTCGGCTCACTGCAATTCCAAAATGCATTACAATTACGTGGGGTCAGAAGGAAGGGGAAGCACAAGAAGGAGTAAGCCTGGCCAACAGGCACAAGCTAGAGCGTTAAGTTGGAAAAATTAAGTAACGAAAGAATTGAATGGGATTGGGAATACGAATAGAAATGGAAATGGGAATGGGAATAGGCACAAGAATAGCAATGGCACTGGAATCAGGCAACGACTAGACCCAAGGCATAAATTATGAATCATTTAGACGCTTCCTTATGACACAGAAACGCAGAAGAAGCCACCGAGCCAAGTTTTTCAGTTTGATGAGGCTATAATAGGAGTGGGTCTCGGGACAGAGTGATTAACCAACTGGCTTTCTATGGCGGCTAACAAGTATTTATGTTACTATCTCCAGCGGCGATTGCAGCGCAGTTTGTGCCATTTTATTGGCTTCATTGACTGGAAATGGTCAACATCAGCGAAGCGGCCAAGAATGTTTACGTTATGTTTAGCCAAATGCTAATTGAAATGTGTGCAGTGTGTGATTGCTGTATCCCATTGAAATCAAATAGCGCAGGGGTGTGTCCCTCGCTAAATGGCAACTGGAGACATGTAATCATAACTGGGGAAATCGGGCAATGCTATCAGGTTTGGCTCATCAACAGGTTTGCAGAGGAAAGGCAATGGGGCTAATCAATGGCTCCACTTTTGTTAAAAACTGTGCAAGAGCAAGGGTGGGCAATAAAAACCAGTTAAACGTCTGTGGAAAAAAATAAACTGAAGAAAAAATATTCTTACTTTTTCTAAGATAAATATCTAGATTTTTCTTATTTCTTATTAAATAATAAATATTTTATTTGTGCATATTTAAGTTAATTTAAAAACTTAATAAAAACCTACCTTCTAATACCCCATTCGTATTCGACTTTCCCGGCACCGCGAAACAAAAGACTTAAGACACGAACTTGGCCACCAGAGACCCATTTCCTGCAACACTCGCACATCGATTGCTTGAATAATTCGCCATAGGTTCGAGTCAATTAAGTGGCTCCCTAATTAAGTGATTAAAACGCACGCACTCACAAATACACATGAAGAGGAAAATTGTGGAAATATGCAAGTTCATAAAACAAAGCCGCACGCCTCAGCAGCTGGCGGCGAAGTCCACACCCGCAATTCTGATAAAGAAATTGTGAGGGACGGAGCGGAGGGGTTTGCAGTTTTCCAGGAACAAACACGCTTTTGCATTTTAATGCCGCACAAACGAGGCGTCCAAAAGCGGGCCAAGCCATATGGACGAATGCAAAGGTAAATGTGAATTCGAGCTTGGGGTGTGTGGTTGGCACGCACATACCCACACACACGTTCACACACTCTTCTAGCCAGCTTGTTTCTGACTAATAAATGTTTTTTAATGAATAAATCACTCGGCGATAAGCATCTCCTTAATAACGTTCATTTAAAGAAGCGAAAACAAAACACACAACCAGCCGAGGCACAAAACAGCTCGAAGAAAGCCAAGCTGAGCGGAAAACAAAGCCAGCTGAATGGCCAAAGACTTGGCGTTGATTTTAGACATTTAACATTTTGAGACCCATAGAAAAAGTTTGAATGATTGCGCCTACAAACGCAACAGCTCCCCCAGCGAAGACAAACATCTTGAAACAGTACTAGAGTAAAGGAAACTTGATCTTTTGACCTTTCAGCAATTTTTGTAACACGAATCTGATTCTATTAGATTGCACCTATTTATTTGATTTAATTTCAACGTTGAAGAGCCTAGTCTTATTCTAGCAATATGCCCACCGCTGTGAACACCCATGGCCTTGTCTGCTGGCTGTCTGCAAGTGCCACAGAATTTATTTCGTACGTCTTCTTCATGTCTCCTGGTTGATGGCGAGCACAGCTGACACATGCGAATAGCTCTGCTCCGATATGAAAATTAATAATTCCGTGGTCCGGCCACTTGACTTTGGTATGCCAGGCACACAGACCACTAACCTGACGGCTACCTGGAGCGGTGAACGTGTTCTCATCGTTGTCCGATGCAGCAATCATCAATGTCAATTAAATGTTAAATGTTGGAGGCCATTTGTGGGAGTGCGACCAGGATGTACCCGGAATGACCCGAGGAATGCGGGGTGAGACGAATATGAAGCCATCCCCGATTCATTACACCGTCCGCCCACTCCCGGGCCGGGCGGAGTAGAGAACTCCCCATTGCAGGATCCCTCTGGTCATAAATCTACGCCTCCAAATCTACATATTAACGCCAGAGTCAGGCCATCTCAATGCCAACGGACAGCGCCACAATTGGCCGGGCAACGATCACTTACTTTATGATCACTTGAAAACCAATCAAGCACAATAAATAATCGGTCTGCAGCAGGGACAAGAAGCGATATTGAAAATCGAGCGCACAGATGGGCTGGCTGCCTGCAACTCGTACACCTTAAATTATATTCACACGTTGGCCCCCAGAAAATGAAATGGTTTTAAATACGAAGGTAAGCCAAACAAGCCGGAGATCGTATTGGCGATCAGCAAACACCCGACTGTGTTGGGATGCACAAAGAAAAAAGGCTTCAACAAGGGCAAGAAATTCAAAATTTAAAATAAAATAATTAGTTTCAAAGAAATCTAATATGTTAGATAGGTTTACAAATTTAAAACAGTCTTTGTTAAAAATAACGCTATTCTTTACTTTCCAAAATTAATACAAATTTTTCAGTGCAAGAGGCAGGATGCGTTATGGCCAGACAGTTGGACATTTGGACATGAAAAGAGGTGGAACTGTGGATGGAAAGGAGTCTTGGGCATTGGACCTCGAACAATCTCTCCCTGTTCCTGCCCCATGCCTCCGATGAATGTGGCTCGCTTATCATCATAACAATAATGTTAAAGTGGCAAAATGGCAAACTATGCGCAAAATGCATAAAATTTATAGCCGAATGGCCCAGGCAAAGGCAATACAGATTTGTATTTGTTATTGTATCTGTGTATCTGGATTATTGGCCCATGTTTTTTGTGGATTTCACGCTTCCGCTCTGGCTTGAGTCGACCTGGTCAAAAGTGATCACAATGGGACACAATCCAGTGGCAGAAACGGACTTGGTTGTGCTTGCCACTCGATCAGAGGATGAGGGGCTTCTGGAGGGCACTCTAAATTTATTAAACTGTGAGAGAGATAAGTCAATAAAACAGATTTTATTCTATTAAATAAAATAAACTTTAACTCAAACAACTATTTGTAACTTTCATCACATTGTCCCAAACATAATATATAATTACATACTTTAAAATAATAATTTTTTATAGCTTTCTTTATAGCATAGCTTTTCCTTATCGCTATATTTGTACACCATTTCCTCTTGAATTACAAGAAACAGCTTTCACAATATTTATTTTAATGTCTTTCCGCTGATTAATGCCAGTTCAATAGCTCTGCCATAGATCTATATTTACCCGCAGGTGGTAGCATAATGGATCGTATAAGAGCCACTCCCTTAGCTTGCTTGGCAAAATGTAAACAATTAACCGGCAAATGCAAATATGAATGAAATTTTCCCCACAGTCCAATTACTCATAGCCCGAATGGCTAAGAAAACGAGGAAGTGAGCTGCCAATAAGCGTAAAGAGGCAAACACCTTGAAGTGCATAAATTAAACGCAAACGACAGCCTGGAAAAGCTGGTGATGGTGGTGGTGGTGGCGGAATCATTCAGACCCCAAACCAATCCAGTTTTTAGCTGCAGGCTCTGGCTCTAGCAAATCGAAGATGGCTGTGGTGGCCAAAAAATAAGAAACAAAAAGAAGCAACTAGAAGACCCAATCTGCAGATGAGTGGGCGCTGGCAATTGAGCCAATTGAAAGCCCACAGTGAGTATACGCCCCGTTGCACTTGACCACCGATCGGACAAATGGACAAACGAATGGCTGATCATCGCTCACCATAACGATGGCTTAATATTAATATTGAAACGTTTTCTAGTAACGCCCCCCTGGAAGCCCCCCTTCCCGCTCCCCTCGCCCATTATCACACAAATGCCGCTAGACTAACTAATGAAGCGCACACGCATAACTTAAAGACATTTGTTGGGCTTGTTGTGGCATTTCGTATTAATAATACGAGGAAAAAAAAACTAATTTTTGGAAGCGTCAAAACTTGTTTCGAACACCTCAGGGGTGGAGCCTCACCTGGCGAGAGGGAGACGGAGCCATACGGAGCCATGGGGTGGGAGTGGAAGCGAGAGGGGTAGAGGCATAGGGGGCCATAACCGAAATCAAGTCACAATCAAATGTAAATATTTTCGTGTTTAGAGAGCGTCGAACATTTCGCTTTGGCGATTAATTAAAGACTCATTAAGAATTTGTTCAACTCGGGCGATTAATTAAAAGGCTGTTAAAATGTGAAAAGGGCACAAAAACAACCAAATAGCTAGTCATTAAGACAATTTAACTAATTTCCATAAAAGGTTTGAGCCAAAAAAAAAATGAAAACTTGACATCTGTTTTAAGAATTTTAATAAGAGCCTTTAAAAAGCTATCAAAATATAAAAATAGAACAATCAATTTAAGTACAACATTCTTATGAATTTTAATTACTTTATACAAAATACTTGCAAAAGACACTCCTGCAATGACGTCACATTGTTTATTATCATTTTGACCGCTGCCGTGCATGACATTGATGAACCGCACTGTAAAATGAGTAGGATGACAAATGCCTTCGGTGGAGCTGTTGATAAATACCCGCCGGTTCGGGGGCAGTTTGAAAAATCGCTCGGCCAAAGATCACGCAACGACGAAATTGAAACGTCACCAGTCACAAGCGGCTAAGATTGTTATTGTTATTGTTAGTGTTGTTTTGTGCGACGACTGGTGCTGTTTCTCCATGAATATTAACACATTAAAATGGTAAACGTGGTTGAGTGAAAAATTAACCCAAAGCAGCCGAAATGTGGCTGCGTCTGCGGCTGCAGCGTAAATTATGCAAAGTCATCAAGTCAACGTTATCCAAACATCAATGGCCAGGGCCTGGAAGGCCTGGGAAAAAATTAGCATAAGCCAAGCGATTGGACAAGAATAAGAGGAGCATAGCCCGCAGGGCCAATTGCAGGAAGGGAGGATGTGTACACTGAGAAGCAATCTCCGAAGAACCTTTTAAAATATATAGATTGGAAAGTCCTTCAAAAGGTGTTAGTTATTTTGTAAGTTGGGAGTAGAAAAGCCGACCTTAGGCCTAAGTTTAAATAGAATAATAAAACATTTAATAGTTGACTTTTTCAAGTGCAGGAAACAGCAGGGAACAGGGAACTGGGAATGGCCAAGGCATGGCAGGAATGCCACATTGATGCAGTCACTTTGATAGCGCGACATTAGCAGCAATTTATATGCAAATGCAGCAGCGCAGGGCGGTGGAGAATGAGCTGGAACAGCGACTACCACAAACTGATTGATGGTCTCATTTCAAAAGATGCCAAAGTGCGTAAGCCCAAAACACAGAGTACCTGGAGAGATCCAAAAGAGGAGCTTGCGGAGCAGCAGGAGTGGGCCATGTATCCAGCATCATTAATGCGAATCATTAGCAGTGCTCGTTGATAAGATCGGGTGCAAATTATGCAGCGGTCGCAGCTGGAACAAAGACCTAAAAAAGGGAGCGGGTTCCTGGTTCCTGGCCATGATTCATGGCTGATGAGCCATCCCCAAAGGGGCGGCGAGTGCGTAATTTTTAATTGCCAATTAAAATTGTTCCAATGAAGATGTGAAAGCCGTCCCAAAGCTAGAGCCGAAAGTCCTTGGGCCATAATTAGGGGGCTTGGCTGAATTAACCTCATTAAAAATGAAGAGTTTAATATTCATTAAACGATTCTTTTTGGGGAAAATGAATATGTCACCTAGCAAGATTTTGGCCAATGACTAATAAATATAGCTTTAAATCGATATAAAATTAGGTAATAGCGTATTCCCTGCGTGTTATTTTACTAAAAAACAAATTAGTATACACCAAGCTTCTTTTACAAATTCAAATCAACTATAAAATATTTAAAAAGATATGTCAACCGCCTCTGTTATCGATAATTTTGGTATTTTTCAGTCAACCTAAAAATAATACCCACTCACACTTTTTGAACGGTCTGGCAACACCATTATGTTACCAACTTATGGCAGCCTTATACAAAATGTGTGGCACCTCTTCATATTTGAAATCCCCTTTAAAATTTGTTTTCGAAAAAGAAATTAGAAACAAATACTTTAATAAAAGAATAAGAAAATATCTATTGGCTAAGCCCATAAATATTTTATCTTTTTGATGGTGGCTTAAAAACAGACACATTATTCTTAATTATTAAAGGGACCCTAACCCGTTTATTTATGCTTGAATAAATTAATAGGAGCCTCCTACCCCAAAAATTATGCAAATCATTTTTAAATTTCTACATTACCTTGTGGTGGGTGAAACTTACATCACCCCCGTATGCACTCGGCCGGGTCATTGATAAGAAATGGCTCAGTTACCGCCAGAAAACCGCAATTAAGCTGACCCAAAGCCGTTGCTAGGCAACCCGAGGCGGCCACAACAACCAGGACGAAGGCCCGGAACAGGAAAACGTGGCCAAAACCACCACCGACACCGGCACCACTTCAGGCACCACCAGCCGACCAAGGCCAAAAACAACCCGTCAGGTCAGTTTAGTTTTTGTACGTAAACAAAAAGGAGCTGAATAGTGAAAAAGTTGTTAAATATAAATTGAAACAAACTAAAATGTGCTTTAATAGATAATTAATTAAATAAAATGGGTAATGACCAAATGTGTATAATACAATTGATTAAAATATGCAAGTCAGTTTAAATTAATCGAAGAATAATAATAATTTTAATGTATTTTGTACAATTTATATAATAATTAATAAACAAAATACAAATAAAATGATTTTAAAACATGTTAATGCATTTTTAAAGACCAAGGACAAATGATAATTGCGCCACCAAATTCTATAAATCGAAAAAAATTTTAAAAATGAACCAAAGAAATAAAAAGCCAAGTCAAATGGGCTGTTAAAATATAAATATTATTTATTGTACAGTATAGTATAATTTCAATATGTCTAAGTGTGTGTATGTGCGTGTGTGTGAGTGTATGTTTTTTTATTTTAACGTGTCTAATCTTCGTGGATGTTGAACCCCATTGGCGTAAACAAAAAAAAAGAGAATAGTATAGAATGCAAGATGTATACATATATATATATATATTTCCATTATTGATCAGTCTGTTTAATCTCTCTCGCTGGCTGCTCCACCTCCTGCTCACCCTCATCCTCCGGCTCTGGCAGCTCCTGCTCCGTTTAGCCCCCGCCTAGCTGCAGTGACTCCCCCTGATCCTCCGTCCGGCCGTTCAATGAACCGGCACCGTGATGCGGGGCGATAAACTTTTGGTCGTGGCGCGATTCCGGCGCTGCAAAAAGAGCTTCACGTTCTCGAGCGGCAGCTGGAAGTGATAGTAGGCGCAGTACGGCAGCGGGTCCCAGTAGGCGAACAGCGCCTCCCGCTTGTCCAGGGCCGTCGTCGAGGTCCGCTCCAGCGCCGACCAGCTCCAGTTGGGCAGCTCGTCCTCCGGCAGGCCCCTCCTGTGGATGCACTTCATAGCCTGACACAGGAGCTTGGCATGCGACCGATTGTGGCATATGTAGGGCAGGGCCACGCCCAATCGCGTGCCGAGGGGAACGAACTGTCCACCGTGGGCGGGGCTCTTGACCAGCCGGAAGCTGATGTGTCCGTTAATGGACCTCTGGAATCGAACCTTTGCAAAAAACGAACGCAGCCAGAGTTCGATCTGGGCCTCATCATCACGGGGCACTGGGATCAGGTTCTTGGTGTGATGCTCCACTCGGCAGCTCACATTGGCCACCACCCGCGAGTCCTTGACGGTGGTGCAGGTCACATAGTGGTGATAACCCGGCTGATCCCGCACCACCAGCCAGGGCTGCTGCTCGCTGATCTCGTGCTGGTTGAGTTTCAACTCCGTCCTCCTGTTCGGTAGTATGTACTTGTGTCGCTCCAGGACACCCTGCATTCCTGCGGCCATCAGGATGTTCCGGTAGTTGCCCACAAACCCGCTCTCGTATATCTGCTGGATCTGTCTCGGTGCAGTGAGGACCACATGGGCCGGCAGAGCCATCTGTTGCTGCTCGCATCTCTGGAAGAGCTGCAGACAATCGTCCAGTTGCAGGGTCTCCTGCACGCTCGGGATAAAGCTGGCGCATCCCAACACCTCCAGGTGCGGCTTGGCCAGTGCATCATAGTACGCCGGACTGGTGGCGCACACGGGTATATACACTGCCGGTCGCTCCTTCTTAACGATGTGACAGAGAGCTGCTATATATTGATCCGGGTTGTTGGCCGTGGGCCGGGGCACCACATAGAACTTATCCACTGCCGTAGAGAAGCGGGCCAGACCGAAGAGGCCCTCGAACTCGAAGACTACTACTCGGGCACCGGAGCCGTAGAAGTTCCTGGCCAGATGAAGGGTCTGAATGGTACTGCCGCAGCTCAGCAGGATGGTCTTCTGCCTCTGGACGGCACTGAGTTCCTCCTCACCGCTCAGGAGCCACTTCACCAGGGCAATGGGCACCCTCAGGAGCTTCCAGAATATCCAAAGCAAGGCAGAAAGCCAGAAACTGGGCGCCGCTATCGAGAGCGGAATGTATAGGACGTATCTGAGGATGGTCAGCAGGAGTCGCATTAGCAACTGGGGACCAAAGAGCAGCATCCGGGTGCCCAGATTGGGCTGTGACGGAGCTCGGGCCTGGAACTGGCTCCTCAGGAGGCTACCATCAGCTGTCCTTTGACGGCGCAGGGTCACAAAGTGACGATGTGGAGCCTGCGGATCCTTATCCTCCTCCTCTTCCGACTGGCTGGGGTGCTCGGGAATCAGGTCCAGGGAATTAATCCTCCGGAATTTGGAGCGTGTGGCCTGGCGAAGCTGCCGGGCATGCTCCTGGCGCAGCAAGAGATCGTCCAGGGTCTGGGACATCTTCTCTCTCTCTCTTCTTCTCACTCTTCACTAATCACTCTCTCGCTCGCTCACACACTGTCGCGGTGACGCGTAGTCCGTATTAATCTCAGCCGTATAATCTTCGCCGTATAATCTTCGCCTATCTGCCGCCGTGCTGCTGCTGCTGGCAAAATCCGAACTGTGACTAAAGCGCGTTTTAAATAGGAGCTATACTTTAAACCTACGGGATGCAGCTCGGTGTCATTCGTGGGTTATCATCGAATCCCAGACACATGTCCACTGGCAGGCCCATCCATGTACTGCCATAATACCTATGCACTGCCAGAAAACTACTCCACCGCTCGAGCCGATCGACACCGCCGCCACCCACTGCCCTCGAAACGGCCATTAGCCAACCGCCGATCAAAGTTGGATCCGATATGTGACTACTTTCTTATCACGGGGTTTATTGCCTTGGGTTTATGAAGTCTGGAAATAGATTCCAGTGGCTCGCAATCGCTTAGCAATAGTTTTTACTCAACAAAATGATAACATAAATTAATGCAACAACTAAAAAATTTAATAAAATGTTTCATAGGTCAGTTATAACAGAAATAAAGAGTCATCAAATTTTACCAAAAATAGAATCACAAAAAAAAATTTGTATTTAGTTTGTTTGGAAGCTTTTTTTGAAGATTTATTTTATACTAATATTAAAAGTCCTAAACATATTAAAATTTTAAGTAATTGCTTTCAAAATAATGCAGATCGAAAAAAAATAAATATTTTATTCTATACTCTTCAATCTTAAAGTTTAAAGAGTTTTTGAAAACAGTTTTTGAAAAGTATTGAAAATAACTAAAGCCTAACTAATTGGGAAAATGTAAAATAATTGTAAATAATTCAAAAAATATTTAAACATTCAGAGCATCTTGTTTATGGCTTTTAAAGAATCTTAAAAAGTAAATTGTTTCATATAAAAATTGTCTAAAATGGATCCTAGAGGTCTATCAATAATCTGTTGCTATTGTAGCACTTGCGCTATTTCCTCAGTGTACCAGTAATTAGCAACCGCTCGTTTATATACCCAAGAATATATATAAAATTATATACTCGTATGTATTACATATTTAAATATGTATATCAATCAAACAATCAGTATGAATGTGAGCGAAATGTTTGCCCAAGTATTAGTGTTGTTGTCGCCACAGTCGCCGCCAATTCTCCTCGACGCCCGGAGTCTGTGTGATCTTTGACGATCGCCGGAATAAATCATCACTTTCAGAGCTCGGAGATTACGAATTGGAGGCTCTGGTCGAGCTACGGTTGCCACCGGCGGACACGTAGGCCCCCAAGGCCCTCCGGAGGAGCACCTATGTCGTTGGGAATTTCTCTTTCTGCGCTTCTGTGTCTCTCGCTGGAAAGGAGAGCTCGTCCAGATCCCGTGACAGATTCCGATTAGTGAATGATTGGACTTTGGTCCCATTCAATCCCATTTCAGCTTCACCGGGCACTGATAAGCGGGTCTCACTATGTGAACCGACCACTCGACTCATTAAGCAAGAAAATCCAAAGCAAGAACGGCGACAGGCAAACTTATGCTTGGAAATTAACAACAAATATTAACAATCTCACACCTACACATAGTATAGACCTTATGGCATAATGGCATCGGGTCCGCGATTAAAACCGAAAGTGAAGCAAACAAACACCTTCGACTGGCGACTGACTGCATAACCATCTTCGGACTTTGAGAGTCTGTACTGTGCGGACACTTAGTTGGCGCGGGTCCGATTTGCACACGAGCTTTATGGGAATGGTTCACTATATAGCATATATACCTTATACCTGGGCTGGCACTTTTGTATCTCCTACTCAAGGTCGGTTCTCAGGTTCAAGCAAGCATTGATAAGACGCTTCAAAATACAGATTTAACATTTCAATTTCGCATTTTTTTCTCGTCGCTTTGAGCCCTAGAAATAGCCATCTCACCTATATACTATATAAACCATATAATATTGGGTGCTACGGTGCATTCTCCGATTTGGAAAGATGGCGATAACCTTGCGGCAGTCGCAACCTGTGTGCCAGGAAATATTTTGACATTGATATTCAACGAAGGCGAAAGACATACATTTATAGGAAAATGAAACAGGGAATTTTTCAATACAAAAATATCATTGATATCTTATAACACATTTTCGAGATACTAAGGATTATTGTACATGCGAAATCGAAGTCATGATTTCAACATTTTTGAAGAGTTTTTGAAAATAACTGGTATTGATAGAGAATGGGTCCACAAATCCTTCAAGAACTAATGATCAAATGAGATGTTTTTGATGATAAACCCAATAAATGATTGATAGATGACAATAAATGTTTGATTTAAATTGATGATTAAACCCAATTCCAGTGATATTGGAAAAAAAATGTACAGAGTAATAATACTTTTGTTATTCGATTTTGATATAGATTAATATTCCTCTATCAGCCTCTCTATACATAGAACCTAATTTATATGCACCGCAAATAAATCATCAGAATAGGGTTAATCGCTTCGACAGACTCTACTGCACTTGCTCAATTTATGGCCCTGCCCGGTGACTTATTAAACGCAGCAAGGCATGAACAATGTGACCAAAAAAGGAGGCACTATCTAACCAGCCAAGGGAAAACCACCCACCACCTATACCACTCTATAGCACCATAGTATACCCCATCGATATCGCCCGATTTGACCGACCGCATTCGGAATATGCTTCGAGGCACGATTTGCATTTGTTGCTTGCTCGCACGCCAAACATAATTGTGAGCTCGTCTTTCCGTAATCAATTGTGGTTGCCGGTGGTAACCAGGAATTTGTTAATTCAATGTTTATTCTGCCCCACAGCCCCCGCACTCTCCCAGGATCCGGGAAATGCAAAGCAAGGAAAGTTGCAGTCCCCAGACGGAGCAGGCCTTAATGGCGGTTAGTTCGAAAAGGGAATCCTTTCGGCGCTTTCTTCTTTTTTACCTCCTTGCAAAAGTTTCGTTTGGCGCTCAGTTGGCTTAGTTCCGCGGGCCCAGACAGTTCGGTTTGAAGCCTCCATTCTAGTCCTAGTCCACCCATTCCCTTTGGACCCTGATTAACTTTCCCTCCCGACGAGCATTAGTTGCGTTAGTGCTTCCGCATTCCGCAAATTTGTGTCAATTGCCACCAGGCAGGACACGTTAGTGGAGACTCCTGCCGCAGGCTTCGAGCCTCGAGTCCCGGTTTCCGCGATAGATTGATGAGTATTCAATTGGAGCTCAATCAGTTAACAACAGTGTCCTAGTGCTCGGATTGAATTGTGAAACAAAGAAGTATAATCATAAAGAAGTGTTCCAAAACATAATATATTGGTTCGAAAGTAGAAAGACATTTTTTTAGTGAAAAGTAAGTTTAAATTAAGGAAATAAAAGACAAGTTTAAACAGAGACAGCTTGGACTAAGTGAAGTTATTAGAAAACTTAAAAAAACAAAACTTCAAAAAGTGTAAAATAGCAAGTGATGTTTACTTTTTAAGTCTTTTATAAAAATAAACTTAAAACTTATACAAAATGTTGATTCAAAAAGCTTATTTTATAAATTATTAAATTTTTAAAAATTATTCTTGTAAGGCATAGCTACAGATGTCTTATTTTGACATTGAAATTGTAAAACATTTTCCAAACATTAAGGTTTAGTTTTTTACTATATTATTATTTGTATCCTTCTATCCGTTATATATAGCGTATAAATTATTGTCATCCTCCAAAGGATATTCAAATGATTCTCCTCCACACCCCGCAACTCCTGTCATAAACATAAATTACAACTTCTATTCGAAGGAATCGACAATAATATAAAACCTGGAACTAAAATAGAAAGTATAGCCGACTAGATTGCATGCCAAATCATAGTCGCACTATCAAGGATATTATTACCTTTTGCATAAAATCGCTGCTAGAGGGGGTGGGGGTTGTGGGTGGTGCTGTGGGAGGTGTGGGCCTTGCAGCATAAGGACCTCAAAATTAGAAGACGCATTCGTGTCAAAGGAAGTTTCAACAACGCCGGAAATGTTGTTTATTAAAATAAATACGAGGACAAGGAAATTATTACGATTTTGGGGGGGAGGAAGAACGGGCCGGAGCGGACTGTAAAGGGTGGATGGGGACTGGGGCGGGGATGGGGATTGGGGTGGTAAACACAAACACTTGCTGTCCTGGTGACAGACTGTGCAATGCGTGTCGTCGTCGTCCAAAAACTATTTCCTCAAGTGGGCCCCCAAAAAATATCATTGGAAAGTATGAACGGAATGGCAAGTAATATTCTTTGGTCCTTTGGCGGGTGTACGAATTCTTCGATGATAATGAGAAGGGGTCCCCCCAGCACCCCGAGCTTGTTTATTGGCGAGGAACATCACCTCGGTTCAGCTGTCATGACGACTGGCTCCTGGCCCAGGAACAAGTTAATAAATCAATTTGGACTAACTTATCGAGCAGCTCAGAAGCGTAGGCGAGGCGCCAAACTTTTGGCCAAAAAGTTTCCGTTTTCGTATACCCAGTGATTGGTTTTTAATGGTGGGTTAGTTTAAAGAAGTGGATTCCTAAACAAAGACTACTATTTTTATGTATGTGCAGGAACTATTTATAGTTGAACACATTTTACAGTTTAGCATTGTTCTTTTTTACTAAAAAATGTTTAATCTTTATTTTTATAAAATAAGTTATAATAAGTTATTAAAAATAAGTTATATTTGTAGTAATGGGTAAAGTCTAGTCGAATCTATCGAAAAGTCTATTATTTTCTATTGCACGCAATACAAACCGCATTACCAATTTCTTGGCAGAAACAAATCAAATTCATTCGCTCGCCTTCCATTTTCCATCGCCCCCACCCACAGATGCAGGCGTACCGCGATAACTTCAAGCAAACGCCCTGCCCATCGGCCGTCGACCTTCAGGGCACGCCCCACCCACCGGCCCACCAGCCCGCCGCCCGCCTGCCTTTCGCGCGAACTCAACGGGGGCGTGACCCATCGGCCGGTGCCAGTTCGGTTGCCGCCTCCGGCGCTCTAACGCCCAGGATGATGAGTCCGGGTCCGCCAGGCGTTGGCGGGGGAGGTGGCGGAGGAGGGACCGGGGATCCCTCGGCACTGCTGCGCCAGAACCAGGAGCTGCGCCAACGACTGGCGGATGAGTCGCACAGCTATCGACGTCGCCTGGACACCTACAAGCAGGCTCAGCACAACCAGGCCAACCTAGTCAGCCGGCTCCAGTCGAAGATCCAGCAGTACCGCCAGAGATGCAGCGACCTGGAGGAGCGGATGCACGAGACGATCAAGCCCACTGCGGGAACAGGACCCAAGCTAACCACTGGTCCGACCACCAGTCAAGTGCTGGTGAGTAATACTCCCTTTAAGATTTATTTATAATAACTTCTTAAAGTGACTATCCATGGCGTATGCGCAATATTCGCATATAAATTCTATTATTTTAAATTCTAAAGAAATGAATTGGCGTTTGAGTTTAAAATATTTTCAAACAAACATATAAAACCCATTTTTGAAAGCAATAAACATTATCTCCCAATACTTTGTTTGTGAATGTTGCTATGAGCACTTGGCGACCACATGGCGTATGAGTAATGCTTTGACAAACATAATTCAATTCTTATCAAAATCTTAATGAATACATAGGTATATTTAATGGGCAATGGAAATTAATTGAAATTTTTATTGCTTATCAGTTATGCCGAAAAAAATAAACGCTTTTGGTGGACCTTTTTCTTATGACCATCTCATTCCCACAGTGCTCCACTTCGCTGACCCTGGGCCAGAGCAGCCTGCCCTGCAGCTCTTCGCTGGACTCGCCACCGCCCAGCTGCAGTCGCGACTACGTGCACGATGATGTCCTGGTGTCCGGGACAGGGGCTGGAGGAACAGCTGAGCTCTGTCGCAAACTGGACGAGGAGCACCAGCGCTGCGAGCAAATCCTGGCCCAGAACAGCGCTCTGCGCCAGCAGCTGGAGGAGTCGAATCGCACCAACGAGGCCCTAACCAATGATCTACAGAAGCTGACCAACGACTGGGCCGGCCTCCGGGATGAGCTGCTCATCAAGGAGGACGAGTTCAAGGAGGAGGAGCAGGCTTTCAAGGACTACTACAATAGCGAACACAACCGCCTGCTAAAGATGTGGCGCGAGGTGGTAGCCGTGAAGCGCTCCTTCAAGGACATGCAGACGGCCATGAAAGCGGAGGTGGCCAAGATGGGCCAGGAGATCAACTGTGTAAACAAGGACATCAATGGCTCAAATGCGGCTGTGACCTTCGCCCAGCAGCAGGCCAAGCGAGCGGCGGATGAGGAGCTCAAGCAATCCCAGCGCAGCAACGACGATCTCCAGAACCAACTGGCCACCCTGAAGGTGCAATACGAGAGTGCCCGGCACGAGATCATGGAGCGCGACCAGCGTCTTCTGGAGCTGATGAACCAGCTGAAGAAGCTGGAGGATCGGTGCGCCCAGGCCGAGTCTCAGGCAGCTCTGGCCAGCCGGTATAGTGATGAAATCGAGCGCCTCAACAATTCCATGCGCGAGATTGCGCAGGCTGTCGTTCAAGATGCTGAGATCGCGGATCGCGAGGCGGACGCCGAGGTTACCGGCGGGGCCATGCAGCACATGCATCTGACGCGTGACTCCGCCTCGGTGGCTGGTGGAGCAGGGGGCAGCACCGTCGGCGGCGGTGCCGGTAAATCTCCACGCCGGAATTCGACACGCGCATCGCAGGCCTTCGCCGAGGGTACTATTTCCGCTGTCCAGGCGGCGCTCCACAAGTACCAACTGGCTCTGCACGACATGCAGGTGAAGTTCCAGCACACCAGTGACACTCTCCGCACCACCAAGTCCCAGCTGGACACCAGTGAAGGCACCAAGCAGCTGCTAACCACCAAGATGCAGCAGCTCACCGAGAAGCTGGATGCCAGCAACTCGAAGCTATCCGAGCTGCTGCAGGAGCGGGAGAGTCTCCAGCGAGGACTGGACGAGGTGCGCACCCAGAAGCAGCAATCGGAGATGGGTCGGGCGGATATCAACAGTGCAGTAAGTGTATTTAGACTATAAACTATTCCTGAAATACAGTTCATCTTGTTATAATATGCACACCTATATTAATATATTTGATCACCGAGACCTGTCGATGATTTAGAGAACTGTAGAGTCAGCATTTTTTGTTTAATAAGTACTATCCGATGGGGACGAGGATGCGGAACACCGACTCGCCATTGCGAGTGCAAGTGTCAAGGAAGATGGGGGCGGCTGGGAGCGATAACTCGATTAGTCTGCGTCTGGGTCCGAGATTACGCCGTACAGTTCATATTAAGAATGTTTCCAACTCAAATCCGGGGTGATGAGATGTCTGCGATGAGTTGAGTTATTAATTATGGGTGCGACGATTGCAGTTTTCATAATGGCGAATCACATTAAGGCAAGAGTATGGGATTGAGTTCATAAGCACTGGGACTCCATATCTCTCAAGGGGTTGGTTGGGATCCGGGTATACCGTGCCGAAAGAGATAAAATAAGAATCATTTTTTAATATTCAATGGAAATTATACAAACACGTGCTTATACTATGCATTTTATAATGTTAAAAATGTCTCAATATATACTAGATTTAATCAAAATCATTTTGATAAGTTGGAACTGGACTTACAATGTTTGCTGACCACATTTTAAAATTTGCTGAAAAAGCTAAAATATGATTTGGTTATGCATTTTGTTGTGCACATGTTGGGAATTGATGATTCAATAATTCTATGAATTTAAGTTGAGTTAATAAAACAGTTATTCATTAATATTTGTTTTAGTTTGAAAACCTAAGCGGGGAATATGAGAAACTGCAACTCAACTGCGGAAAGCTCCAAAAACGCATTGATTCCATGGAGGAAGATAAGAAGGCTGTGGAGCTGGAGATCCAACGCATTTTGAAGGACAAGAATATCACCGAATTGAACTTAAGGTAAGTCCTTGGAAAATATTTTTATAAATTAATTGAAATCACTTTTAATATCCAACAGATCGGAGGAAGATCGCAGCAGCCGTCTGAGGGAAGAGACAATATCCCTTCGAGAAGAACTCAACCGAGTGAGCCTCAATCGAGATCTCCTAGAACAGCAACGCATCGAGTCGGATAACCTGATCAACCTTCTCGAGAAGCAGAAATCCGATTTGGAATATGATCTGGACAAGTTGCTCATGGAGAAGTGTGACCTGCAGGAGAAGCACGAGAAGCTCTCCAGCAATAATTGCTCCACCAGTGATGAGCTCAAGAGCGTCCAGAATTGCCTGCAGGAGGCGCAGGATGAGCGCAAAAAGCTCCGCCACCAAACGGCCGATCAGTGCAACGAGATAAGTGAGCTCAAGAAGGAGCTGGCGGTCCTGGACAAGGCGCGTCTGGAACTGGAGACCGACAACCTATCGGCTGGGGAGAAACTCAAGTGCTTGCAGCTGGAAAAGGAGAAGATTCTGCAGGATCTGGCCTGCGTTACCCGAGATCGTGGGGATATTCACAACCAATTGACTGCCATGTGCCGGAAGAAGGAGGCCCTAAACGAGGAGCTCATGCGCACGCGCCAGCGTCTGGAGCAAACCACAGAAACCAACAGCCGGCTCAACCGAAATCTCGAGGAGATGGTGAAGGATGTGGAGGAGAAGCAGGTGGTCATCGATCTGCACGAGAAGGACACCCACCGCCTGAACGAACTCTTAGCAGCCTTGCGTTCCGAAAAAGAGTCACTGGAATCGGTGCTCTTCGATACAAACACCTCACTGGAGGCCACCGAAGAGCGACGCAGCCAGCTGGAAAGGGATCTGCAGGAGGCTCTGGTGCGGGAGGAGTCCCTGAAGAATCACGTGGCCCGTCTGCAAAAGGAGCTCGAGCAATGCCAGCGAAAAGCCCAGGAAACAAAGACGCAACTCATCAATGCAGCCCGAGCGGCAGAGAGTGACTTTAACCAGAAGATCGCAAATCTCCAGGCCGCTGCCGAGGACGCAGCCAAGCGACATGGTGAGGAGGTTCTCCAGCTACGTAACGCTCTGGAGAAGCGAATGCAACAGGCCTTGCAGGCCCTACAAACGGCCAAGGACGATGAGATCGAGAAGCTGCAGGAACGGCTGGCCACCTTGCAGGCCCACCTTGAGAGTCTGGTTCAACAGCACGAGGAGGCCCTGATTCGGGCAGAGAGCGAGAAACAACAGGCTCTCCTCATCGCCCACAGGGATAAGCAGGCAGTCGCTGAACGTCTGGACGCCGTCACAAGAGATCTCAAGACGGAGCAGGAGTCCCTGGATCGCAGCCGCCGCGAGGCCAACGCTCGAGATGAGAAACAGCGGGCGGCTATTGCCCAGCTCAAGGACGAGATGGTACAAATGCGCACCAAGGAAGAGGAGCACAAGTAAGTGCATTAATTATCTACCATTTTTTATGAAAACTATCCTTTTTTCGCCATCTAGAATCAAACTGGAGGAGTGTATCCGGAAACAGGAACTGCAACTGAGCAGCATCAGAGAAGAACGTGATACCTTGTGTCGTTTGAGTGAGGAGCTGAAAATGGACATTCGTCTGAAGGAGGACAAAATGGAGGGCACCAACAATGAACTGCAGGATGCCCTGAGAAAGTCCAAGGAAGGTGGGTGAAGACTTAACCATGTATTCTTCGTACTATATTACATATATTCTGTATATATGCATCTCCTCCAGGTGAGGGCTTCATTGATAGCCTCCGCAAAGAGTTAACCGACGCCAGGCGCCAATTGGCGGACAGCAACATTGAGCGGGATAAGTACTCCAACAGCAACAAGGAACTGCGTGATCACGTCAAGCGAGTGGAGAGCGCCAAGCGGGAGCAGGCACGCGCCATCGAGGAGGCTCTTCAGAAAATCAGCAACCTGGAGGATGCCAAGAACAGTCTGGAAAACGAACGTACCAGATTGAGCACCCTACTCAAAGAGACGGAGAACCACTTCACAAAGACCTCCCAGGACTTGAATGCCACCAAGGCGGCGTTGCAAAAGACCCAAGTCGAGTTCGCCCAAAAGGACGAGGGAGGCAAGGAGCTACAGTGCAAGCTGGTTGCCGAAGTGGAGCTCAAGGAGCGAGCTCAGCAGGAGCTGTGCCAGATCAAAAAGCAGCTGTCCGACCTGGAAGCCAATCTGTGCGCCACCCGCCAGGAATTGGGCCGAGCTCGTTGCCAGAACAACCAGGAGGAGCACCGCTTCCATGCCCGCGAACAGGAGTTGGCCCAACGTCTGGAGGAGGCTCGTGGCCGGGAGAAGCGTCTCGAGGATCAGAAGCACAACTTAGAGGTGTGCCTGGCCGATGCCACCCAGCAGATCCAGGAGCTGAAGGCCCGTCTCGGCGGTGCCGAAGGACGCATTCGGGCTTTGGATGAACAGCTCTCATGCGTGGAACTCCACAAACGCGATACCGAACAGAAGCTATCCTCTGTGGTTCACACTCTCCGCCGTATTGCTGGAATCCAGGTGGATGGCAGTGTTAATCTGTCGCATCGTTTGCTCAGTCCTTCCAGAAGGTTCAGTCCCTCTCGCAGTTGCGGAGACTACGATGCCAGGAGCACGTCCCAATGCCCTGACGGACCCATTGACGTGGACCCCGATCTGGTGCGCAAGGGTGTTCGCAATCTAATGCACCAGGTGGCCCAATTGGAGCGCGAAAAGGACGATTACAAGTCGCAACTGGGAGCCGCCAAGAAGCAGCTCCAAGATGCGGCTGAACAGCAACTGAAGTGCGATGCCAAGATGGGTAAACTCCAGGCCATGCTGCGAAATCTCCAAGAGGAGAAGAGCAACCTGGAGACCGATCGCAAGATGAAGATCTCGGCCATCCAGGCGCTTGAGGAGAAGCTCAAGCAGCGCAACGACGAGTGCCAGTTGCTCCGGGAACGATTGGCCCAAACGGAGATGCAACTGGCCGCCACCTCGGAGGAGAACGCTCAGAACGAGGACCGACTGGAGAAGAGTCGCCAGCTGGGAGCCAAGTTGGATAACGAGAAGCGTCAGCTGCAAGAGGAGCTGGCCAAGGTAGAGGGCAGGGCCAGTAAGTTGGACCTTCAGCGAGTAGCCATGGAGGGTGACCTCACTCGGCTGCAAATGGCTCTCCAGGAGAAGGATTGCAGCATTCGGCAGGTGACAGAGCGTCTGGAGAACCAAAACCGAGCCATGACCCAACTAGAGGATCGCTGCACTGCTCTGAAGTCCACTGTGGATCAACTTAAGGAGCGTCTCCAGAAATCAGCCGTGGGAGAAACCCAGCTACGAGGTGAACTTAAAACTCTGCAAAAGGAGCTCTCCGAGCAGGGCCACTGCTCCCAGGCCAACGAGGACAAGGTGAAGCTGCTGCAGAAGTCCCTTCAGACCGCAGAAAACGAGAAGCGTATTCTTACCGAGCGCCTGGACAGTGCTCAGACCAATCTTAACGAGCTGCGGCGCAGCCAACAGGCCCAGTTGGATGGCAACCAGCGGCTGCAGGAGCAGGTTACCGATCTGGAGGTTCAGCGATCCGCTCTGGAGTCCCAACTCCGCATTGCCAAGTGGAATCAAGAGAGCGGCGGCGACAAGGGTCTGACCAATGGCAATGGAGGTGGGGCCGAGGACGAGCTCAGCAGGCAGTTAAAGTCCTCCCAACGGGAGAAATCTGAGTTGCGCAGCAAACTGCAGACTCTACAGGTGGGTTTGGAAAATATATCTTAATCTTAGTAGATATCTTAATGATTTATACCCCAATTGCTGACTAAATAATTTATCCTTTAGGACAAAGTCAAGCAATTGGAATGTGAGCGGAAGAGCAAGTTCTCCGGAGGAAATGCCTACGACAGGGCCGAAAAGACGAACTCCTATTACGGAGGAGCCGCCGAGTCCGGTGAATTCGATTCCAATCGCTATGATATTGGCGGCGGCAATGGTGGCGGTAATGGAGGTTCCTATAGTTGTGGCCTGGACCACAGTATCATTGAGCAGGAGACACGGGATTTGCGTCTAAAGGTGCGCCGCCTGGAGACCCTTTTGGCGGAGAAGGAGTCCGAGCTGGCCAGATGCAAGGCGCGGATGAACGATAGCGCCAAGTGCATGGATGGAATGGACTCGGAACGCTATCGTAGTGCCCAGGTTCATGCAGAGAAGCTTCTGGATGCCAGGGAGCAGTCTCACCGACAGCAGGTTCTGCGGCTGGAGAATCAAGTGAGATTTTAAATAATATTTTTTTTTCAAAGCCTATACCTTTCAAACTTATTTAGATATCCATGCTGCGAGAGCAACTAGCCCAGGAGGCCAAGCGACGACAGCAGTACATCCTGCGCAGTTCAAAAGCGAATCGAGAGATGCAACACTTGAGGAGTACCCTGGGCGATTCTCTGCGCAATGTTTCCCAGCATCCGGTAGATGCCCACCTCTTGGAGAGCGAAAGCCGACGGTAACTTTTGAAATATTACATTTTTTTACATCAAAGCCCCAAAACTCTGAATCCCGATTCCAGCCTCGATTCGGCCGTTTCGATGAGCCTGCCGCCCTCCACCTGCCGGGACTACGACCGCGACTAGAGCGTTGAACATTTAGATTTGGTTAAACTTGATCCCGCCAAGATGATGAAGAATTAGAGATCACTGCCATTTGCATTTATTTATAGAGGCTTCCTGGACGGCAGCAGTCTGCCCAGCATCTGATTTAATCATCGCCAGCATTTCAACTCGTTTGCCTTAGTAAAAGTCTAGCTGTTCATTGTCTGCCCCGATAGACAATCGATATAGTGCGCCCCCATCCAGTCGCATGTTCATCTCCACACCAACTAACTATGCATTAATTGGTCACAAGTTCCGCTTCTCCCTAAACGAGGGAGAACACCGAACTATATATCTCACCAGAATTTACATCATTTGCATTTACATATATTGGCCAGAACACCGAACTAGTCAGCACAACAACCGAACATATATATTTAATCCTTAGCAATATATTTAATCCTATATACAGTGCGGATCTACGACTGCATGTTTTATAAAAATATATACAAGAGAACTACACGTCTAATGAACACAACATAATCCAAAGCGTCTACTTCTTGGGGGATTTGAGCAGTTTTTCCAGACACTCCACAACAATCTTCATGTTGGCTTTTTGGGCCGACAGCTTGGCCACCTCCCCTACGATGGCGAACAGGGCTTTTGATTTGCCCTTTTTGTATTGCTGCACTGCCTTGGGTTGGTTGGAAATAGCTTGCTGGCAAAGGGCCTCAATCTGTTCCAGATTACAGATCTGCTGCAGATTGTGAAGGTCAATTAGCTAACAAATAAAAAAAAGAGTAAATATTAAATTGTAAGTCAAGTTAATATAAGTATTATTATACCTCCTTGACTTTAATATTGGGATTATTGTGAAGCAATTCAATTAGTTGACGCGCAGCTTGCAGATTGATATTTTCCCCGTGAAGATTCTTTAAAATGTCTTTTAAGTCCTCAGCGTTAATGGAACTAAATTAAATAATTTAAATTAAGATATATTATATGAATACTTTCTTCAAAAGTTACCAATCCTCCACGTTCAAGTTCAGCTTATTGCAGTAGGTCAGAAAATCATTAATAAGAAAATTATAGACAACTTTGGTGGGCACTTCACTTAGGCTGCAATTGATGCTTAAGAAGTGATCCAACAAAATGGGTTCATTCTTGCAAATAAATATATAAATTTCATCTCATTCTTCAAAAAAGAAATAAATAAATATTTACCACTAAAATGATAGCCGTTTCCGGCTTGAGACTGTACTGTGCCACTAAGCGCTGTCGGGTATCTTCTGGTAATTCCGGAATTTCTATACTTAAAGCAGCTACAGAGACAAGGTCTTCAGTTGACTTTGAACCAGGCTTTAAGTTCACGTGAAGAGGTGGCAGATTCGGCTCTGGCATAAACCTGTAGTCCTGCAGCACCTCCTTGTCACGCATGGCAACTGTGCGACGATTTTCCGCATCCCAAGATCTCGTTTCATTTGTAATTACACCACCATCGGCCACAGTTTCCAGCTGACGATTTATCTCAAAGGTTATGGCTTGAGAAATACTGCGTACAGACCCAATATTTTTGACTTCTGTGCGGACTCCCATTGGATCGCCCTCCTGGTTAATAGATATGTTAGCATCCACTCGCAAGGCACCCTCTTAAAATGATGGCAAAAATGAAGAACTAAGAATGGTTTATTAAAATCTTAGTTACCCTCCATTTTGCAGCTGCAGGTCTGCAGACGCCTAAGAATCAGGATTAGTTCTTTGACCAACGAAGCCGCCTCTTCACCAGTTTCAAGATCTGGTGCAAACACAAGCTCCATCAATGGCAAACCGGCTCGATTGAGATCCACCAAACTTCTCTTAAGCTGGTCGTCGTGTAGGGATTTCCCGCTGTCCTGCTCCAGCTGGAGTTGCAGAAGTTTAGCCGTCTTATAATAAACTTTTTTGCCCGGCGTTATAACCGGAAAAGTCATAATACCGTTGTTGGCCAGGGCAGCTCGCTGCTGTGTGATTTGGTAGCCATTCTGTGAATATTTTATGTTATTTAATCAAGATATTAGTTGCTTTATTAATTTATTACCGGCAAATCGGCATAGAAGTAATGCTTTCGGTCAAACATGGAAACTTCATTCACCCGGCATCCAAGGGCCAGAGCTGTCTTGATTCCAGACTCCACACACTTCCTATTGAGCACCTGCAGAAACGATTTTTTAAATGAACCTTATATTTCTGTTGGTAAGTACGACTTACCGGCAGAGTTCCCGGTATGGAGGCATCGAAATACGCCACGGAGCTATTGAGTGGAGCTCCAAAAGAGGTTCCGCTGCCCGAGAAGAGTTTCGAGGCACTGGCTATTTGAGCATGCACTTCCAAACCCACAACGCTTTTCCATTTACTGAAATAAACAGAATGACATGAATAAAGTTAATGATACCCTTTAAAGCTCTTACCGTTTGGGGATGTTGGCCAACTTGGGCTGCGTGGAAAGCCTCCGGATTATTGAATAATGCATTACAAAATAAACGCAACGGATCTCCGGAAAAGTTTTCAAATCAGCTGTCTTTGTTATGGTTCTGGCCGAAAGTGCTGCCAGACATACTCTTAACTGTTGTTGTACAAATTGAGAGTTGCCAAACTCAATGCCACGACGTTGCCAGACCAGAAACCCGATTGGCAAATCAGCTGTCGTCCATCGCACCATCGATTGCTCTGGCGAAAACAGCAATAACCTTTTTTCATTTACAAACATGTAAAAAAAGATGAGACTAGCAGAGGTAAGTGCAGTAAACAATGCCAGACGCCCAGCGACACAATGCGTGGTAGTAGGCAATGCGCGAAGTTCTGTGGCTAAGCTTATCAAACAGTTGACAGCGACCAAGACGAGAAAAAGCTCTGCAAACGACAACCACGACGACACCAGTAGGAGGAGGTACGGTTTCCGGGAGTGAGCGGGAGCAACAGGAGCAGGAGAAGGACTAGATATTAATTGCAGCGACTGAGAATCCTGAATCATGGAAATCGAGAAAATAATTGGCGACTTAGAGTCGAACATAACGCTGGAGAACGAGGAGGCCAAACGCAAATTGGTAGAGCTGTTTACGCAGAGTAAGTATTTCTGGAAGATAGCCACTCTCAATATGGTCCAATTTGAATTCTATTTAGACAGGGATCAGTGGGTGGTGCAGCTAATGCTGGAGTACTTTTTTAAAACTGGATCTCAGCGTATATTGGAGGTAATGGTGAAGGCTCAGGCGCCGCACGATGGCTACATCTTCGATCGGTTGGATGATTGCCTAAAACAGGCACCGCACCGGGTACAGAGCCTGCAGGTGTTTTGCTTCATAGTGCGCCACCATCCCACCTGGCTGTACAAGATCGAAAAGCATCGGCTTATCAAGAGCGTGTTCAAGCTGCTTATGGTGAGTCATATGGTATCCTTAAACGGGTTGGCCATCTTCAACCGCCTCTGCGTTTGCTTCCAGCACGAGAAGGAGATAGTGCCACTGATGAGCGCCCTGCTGTGCATCATCACCCTACTGCCCATCATACCAAACTCGGCGCCCAACTTTTTGAACGACCTGTTCGAGGTGTTTGGTCATTTGGCTTCCTGGAAGCTGCAAAACAGCAACAAGTTGCCGGACGAGAAGCTCATTCACCTGCAGTTGGGACTGCAGATGCTGTTCCATCGTCTGTACGGCATGTATCCCTGCAGCTTCATAGCCTATCTGGTCGAATTCATCAAGCGCGGCAACGGCGGTGGCATTTTCCAGCACACGATCAAACCCCTGTTGGACACGGTGCGAGTGCACCCAATGCTGCTGACCGCCACACCAGAGACGGAGGTGAACAATACACGCTGGAAGGAGATGGAGCCGCATGACGTGGTTATGGAATGTGCCAATCTATCGCTGCCAGTGCTGCTGCCGGAGCCAAGCAACGAAGACGGCTGCTACGTGTATCCCATGACGCCAGCTTACAGCCGCATGACTTCGAACACCTCGAACACTGACTATAGCTACCAGCTGAGAGACTTCCAGCCAACGAGAACAGCTTTCTCCCGCTTTGATTCCACAGATCTTGCGCCCATCTGGAGTCCACAGAACGAGATCACAGCGTCCACTAGCGCCATTCCCTTGACGCCCACCACATCGTTTATTTTGCCCATACAGCCACAGACACAGCAAATGGTGGGCATGACGGGCTCTTCGCCGCCGGAAACGGCTGTGGAGGCTACGCCGGAGACTACGCCGTTGAAGGACTTGCGGGAGGTCAAGCAACCACTCGTGAGGAGCAATTCCCATGCGGTGAGAGCTATTTTCGCTTCAAGTCAGCCCTCTTCGCCCATGCGCAAGGATCAGCAGAACCAGTTTAGCTTTCCGGACGTCAGTCGCGAGGCCGAGGAGAGCACCAGCCCTCTTGTCACGGAGATGGCCAGACAAACCACTACAGCCACCACTTACGAGCGCCGCCTCCATCAGGTCATTCAGGACAGGCAGTCGGCAGCCAGTAGTATGTCTGAAATGAATTCCGAGATAGCTGTCGGCGGGGAGTCGGGATATCCTCCTGCCTCTCAAGAAGTTTCGGCTGTATGCGATGAGTGCAACGAAACTGATCGAAACCTATGCAGCGTGGGTGGACTCCATATGCCCACCAGCCGATCCATGCACCAGCTGGCCAAGGGAATCAAGAGAAGAAACCGGATGGCCAGCTACAGCGGCAATGGCATCTATGTGGAGGATAGCCGCAGCACAGCCGCCAAGAAGGCGAGCTGGAGCGTGGAGGCGGAGAATCCACTGCGTCGGGTCAAATCGTGCTCGGCTTTGAGTGGAATGCTACAGCAGCAACAGAATTCAGATACAAATGATGACGTAGCCGATTGTCCGGGTCAGGGGCAGCGGACGGAGAATGGGACGCAAAAGACTGGCAGCCGCTTGCAAAGAAGCGGTCGTATTCTGGCAATGGCAACGCCGAAGGAACCGGCCAGAAGCTGCGCACATGCCGCTACTCAAACGCTGGACGGAGTGATTCCGGCGCAGCATGAAAATTGGCTGTTTGAGCTTCTGCTGGAATGCAAGGATCAGAGAAACAAATACGAGAGGAGTATTCTCTATCCTCAGGACATACTGGACGAGTACATCAAGCATGCCATTAAGGCCAAAGAGTCCTTCGACACGGAGCAGGGCCAGTTAATGTGCCTGCAACTGGAGTACGAAAGCTATCGGCGTTCGATCCACGCGGAACGCAATCGCAGACTCATGGGCCGGAGCAGGGACAAGCGCAGTTTGGAGATGGAACGGGACCGCCTGAGGGAGCAACTGAAGAACTTCGATGCAAAGAACAAGGATCTGGCCAGTAAGATGGACAAGACAATGCGGTTGGCGCAGATGCGACAGGAGACTCACCAAGAGGAGCTATCTGATATGAGGACCAAGTACCAACACGAGCTGGAGGAGAAGAAGTGCTTGCGTCAGGCCAATGACGACCTTCAAACGCGCCTCACGTCCGAGATAGCTCGCCACAAGGAGATGAACTACGAACTGGAGTCCCTCCGGGGGCAGGTCTTTAGTCTGGGCACCGAACTGCAGCACGCTCAACAGCAGGCGGACGTTGGCCTGCAATGCAAGCAAGAGCTGGCGCGCTTGGAAGCCGAGTTCATTGTCATGGGTGAGGTGCAGGTCCGGTGCCGCGACCGATTAGCTGAGATAGATAACTTCAGGGCCCGCGACGAGGAGCTACAAATGCTGCAAGAGAGCAGCCACCAGGAACTGAAAGGTGAGCACGAAACGCTTGTTTACTTTCTTAAAATGTTTATTTGAAAATTTATTTATGCAGAATTGAGGCACAGTCTGGAGGAGAAGACATCACAGCTGGAGAGCATGAAGCACAAGATCAGCGACCTGCAGGCTCAGTTGGCCAACAGCGAGAAGGCCATGACAGAGCAGAAGCGACTCCTCAGCACGGTAAAAGATGAGTACGAGGAGAAGTTCAAGGTGAGTTCAAGATGGGTGCAAGATTATTAATATTAAACTAATTATTATTATTCCTTTAGTCGGTTAATAAAAAATATGACGTACAGAAGAAGATTATCATGCAGATGGAGTTGAAGCTGATGATGATGTTGCAGCAGCCACAGGGAGCGACATGCCACAATACCTGCTCCCCAGATACGGACAGAACTGGTGAGTCCAGTTAGGGTTTAATCAAAAAAAGACATTCTTATATTATTTATGAAACTTTTTGCAGACATTGCTTCATCCATGGAGCGCAACTCTCCGCTGTCCACATCTCTGGCCTCCAGCGAGAGCCTCTCAGCTAGTCTGCGTTCGACTGAGCTAAAGAACCTGCACCAACTGGTGGACACGCCCTCCATGCCGGAGGTCCTGAGCAGCATGACCGCCGGCGTCAACTTTGAGGAGAGCGTGCGTCTGCCGGCGGTGGACTTAGCCACATCGGCCAGCACCGCCAGTGCCATTAACAATGTTCCGCACGCCCTGGAACTGCCCTCCACTTCGGGAATGGGTAGCAGTCAGGTCCATACCCTCACCCACCCACATCTCTGCCTGCAGCAGAACATCCAAGAGCAACTACAGCTGCACGAGCCACTGCAGAGCCACGAGCAAGCACCACAGTTTGTAAAAAAGAACTAGCTTCTCTCCGCTAATTAATGTCTATTGTCAAAAAAGTCAACAACAAAATTCTTGGTTTTTCATATTTCATATTCAGTTTAAAACTGTAACTAAGGTTTAATAAATCGCTGACTCCACGCAATAATTATAAAGTTGATAAAAAAAAATATTAATGTTTGAAATTTTAACTTGTTTAGCACATTGCAACTTGTTGTAAAAAAATGGTTTTGATACGAGGCAATAAGTAAGACGCATTCATATTATAATAAACATTTAATTAAGATCAGCAAGCATAACTATACACTTGTTTTATTAAAATTAAAAACAAAATTTTAATATTTTCAGATTTTTACGAAATTGGGAAAAGGCTATACTAAAACTATTTTGTTTAATAATAAGTAAAGTATGAGATCTTTTAAGTTATTTATATTAACAAAAAGAGAGATTTATGTTAATTAATGGTTATGTAATTGCCGCCAAATATTCAAATTGCTTCCAACAAGAACAAACAAAAACGTAAACAAACTGGGCAGTGCTGCCAGCTGGAAAAGTGTCAGCGATATGGCAACTCCTCACAATCATATGTTTTGAGTAGCCAAATCAACAATAGGAAGAAGAAGCAAGAGAGGAACGCCTACAACCAAATCACAAAAAATTATTTATCATCAGTATGCTATCCCAATATATGGAGGAATTTGAACAGGTTGGTGGCCATATATGGAATTATATGTTGTGGAAAGAATATATCCTCGATTATCCTCCCCAGGAACCCTTTGAGGTGGGCGAGTTCATTGAACGTCTTACATGGCGCACCAACAATGAGCTTCAGAACACCGAGGACTTTAGTCCTGTGGCCCTACACGATACGTTCATACAGACCATCAAGGACCTAAAGATTCTGCAGGAGAAACAGCAAAGCAAGTGTGAGAGGCTGGAGGAATCTCTGCGCCAGGAGAAGGAGACACACGCCAAGAAAATTGCCAAGTTGCAAGAACGCCACCAAACGGCTATAGACTGGTTCAGCCAGCTGGATGAGAAGATCAACTCGGTGGCAGGGAAGATCATGCACCTTGGCGAGCAGCTTGAGAATGTGAACACACCTCGGAGCCGCTCCGTTGAAGCCCAGAAACTACTCAATTTTATGGCAGAGTTCCTGGCTGCTGGACCTGTGATTGTCAACGACATTTTCGCCGATGCCGCCCGCTTGAGTGAGGCGGCGGATGTAATCCAAAAACTTTATGCAATCTCGCAAGACCTGCCTCCTGGAAACTTTGCTGAGTCCAAGCGAAAAATCGAAAAGAAATACGATGAGGTTGAGAGGCGACTAATCGAAGAATTTGCGACCGCCCAAAAGAGCGAAGACATTGATCGCATGAAGACCCTAGCCCAGATCCTATCCCAGTTCAAGGGATACACCCAGTGCGTTGATGCCTACATCGAGCAGAGTCAAATGCAGCCGTACAGTGGGAAGGATATCTTCATTGGCATAGTGCCATTGTGCAAGCACCACTACGAGATCATCCAGAAAGTATTCGCCAATCCCCAGCAAGTCATGTCCAAGTTTATACTGAACATCTATCAACTGAAACTGCACCAGTATGCGATGACCAAGCTGGAAGACAAAAAAGACGAGGAGAAGTACTTGCGCACGCTTTACGAACTATATTCTCGGTGGGTATTCCAAAATTATATTATTCTCATAATTCTTAATTTTATTATTATTTTCCTGTCAGCACACTGAAGTTATCTACAGATCTGCAAGTCTACATGTCCACCATCGACGACGATTTACTGCAAAAGTTGACTCAGCAGATTTTCATAAAACACCTGGCCGGATATACTGAGATGGAAACCAAGTGCCTTACTGCCAAGTGCTCCTCAGAGCTGGAAAAGTTCTATGCCAGCAAGAAACACCAGAAGACCCAGACTACCAAAGGATTTCGTCGTAACATGGAAGTGCTGATTGCCACCAGGGCCAACATAAACATAGCCGCCATCGAAGATTACGGCGGGGAGACATTCCTTTCCGAGGAACTGGCCATCAACATGTTGCAGGAGGCCAAGGCCTCGCTAAAGCGCTGTCGCCTCTTATCTAGCGAGGCTGACTTGCCCAGCAATGCCATCAAATTGAATGACATCCTTCTTCGATTTTTAATGCACGAGCATGTGGATTATGCTTTGGAAGTGGGACTGCAGGCAGTGCCCCTGGCCGAAGGAAGAGTATTTCCTCAGCTGTACTTTTTCGATGTGGTGCAAAAGACAAACATCATTGTGCACCTGCTTGATAAATTGTGCAATACTTCCGTGATACCCTGCGTGAGGTGAGCATATCTGTGAGATAACAAAAATAAATATTAATTCGCTATTTATTTTCTAGTAATACCCCAAAATATTCGGACTATGTGTTCAAAAAACGAATTTTAATGGATCAAATCGAGACAAAATTGGACCAGGGCTTGGATCGCTCCATTAGCGCAGTGATTGGCTGGGTCAAGGTCTATCTCCAGTATGAACAAAAGAAAACAGACTACAAGCCGGAGACTGATGTAGACACCATATCCTCAGCCGTAAAAGACTTAAATCTCTGATTAGTGATTAATTATATTTTAATAATTTATTTTTAATCCCATCTAGGCCTGCCTGCAAGTGGTGCAAAGTCTGCAGCCCGTGATTGTGCAAATAAAGAAGTGCGTCGATGGCGAGAATCTTCAGAATGTGCTTACAGAATTCGGAACCCGATTGCATCGAGTTATTTACGATCATCTGCAAACTATGCAGTTCAACACGGCGGGAGCCATGTGCGCCATTTGCGATGTTAACGAATATCGCAAGTGCATCCGCGATCTGGACAGTCCATTGGTGACTCAGCTCTTTGATATACTCCATGCCTTGTGCAATCTATTGCTGGTTAAGCCTCAGAACCTGCAAGAGGTTTGCACAGGTGATACCTTGGTAAGTGGTTGATAACCCTAGCAGAGGTTAAGCCACTAACGTTCCACTTTCCCTACTCCAAATATAGAATTATCTGGACAAGTCGGTGGTTCGGCAATTTATTCAGTTGCGCACTGATTTTCGAATCATCAAGAATACCAACTATCTGAAGGGGATTATTGAGTAATAGGTTCAAGTTCCCGATTGAGTCACATTCCGAAATTTTCCACCTCGTTCGGAGCAGTCTGATCCGGCTATTGATATACTACTGGGACATTATCTAATAAGATTTAATTGCGGTTCTCTCTGTTCTTTAACTTTCAATTAAACTCGAGTGGCTGTTTCATTTTATCTACACAGAGCCATAGGCACCTGATTTACCGCGTTCTTATTTATAGACGGGACTCATACGCGTGCCCGCCCCTTACCGCAAACACCCTAACCCATACAGGCCCCCGTCGACGTCACGGACATCCGTCTATATCTTCAACCATTTAAGTAAATCGGTGGTGTTATCAGTCACTGGACAAGAGTCAGCGTTAGACGTTCCAATCGACTCCCAGCCAATAAATCAAAGTTTATTGCTTAAGCGCCTGAGTAGTATTTATTTATTTACGTTTGTCCGGAGAATCGGTAAGTACTCTTCAGGTAAAGAGAGGCGGGCTTTCAGATTCTACGGCCCGGCTACCTTGGTGGTAGCCACTATTTTGGTGTCAGTCACCCATTAACCGTCAAGCCAATCGTATCGCCGAATTTGTTTAAAGAAAAACGTTGCCAGCTCGTGATCCCCATTATCGATCCCCTTTGTTATTATTATTGAGACTTATATTTGGCATTTATTTGCACACCTACGCGAAACGCGTTTGCCCGATATTCTAATCAAACTGCGATCCAAGATCTCTTAATCTAAACAAGCCATGCGCGGCGCCATCATGGGCTACTACTTGAAAATACTGTTGGCCATTTGTGCTATCCACGAACTGACCGGTGGAGTTATCAGGTCCACAACAGATGCTGCCTACAAGAAATACCTCGCCCTCAAATCCCTTCCGTTCGAAGACTGTGGTGAGTGGATCTTCCGGTCTCCAGTCAACTCATTCTCCCTTCATTTCTCGAAAATGATATTCGTTAGATTTTATATTTTCATGATCGCCCCATCACTGACCATCTTTGATAGTGGAGATAGCCCTAATTTCCACGAATGCCTCGTAAATACGATTCAAATTCAAAATTTTGTAGCGTCATCGAGTAAGTAATGCGATCGGATCCGAATCCAACCCACTGTAAACACCATAGTGCCCAATCTCATCTGGCTTGACTTGTGCTTCCGCAAATCCATCGACGACGTTAAATTATAACGCCCGTAAAAATTTGTATTTTCCCGAATTAATTTTAATTACCGCTGATAAGCGTGAAGTTATAATGTGATATATTACCACAATTAATTAATGGAAAAGTACAATCATAGCTAATTTTAAATTAGTTTGATAGCCGGCCGGATCAGCGGTAGGTGTGTTGAGCATAAATCTTGAAATGAAATCTTTTTCGAAAATCCATTTTTAACCTGACAGGGAGAGGCCTTATCAATAATTAATAAATATTTTCTAACCAATGAATAACCGGTTTTGGGCCAAGACGAAATTTTCGCAAAAATCTTCGTAATTTTTAATACTTAATAGGGTATTAATGGTGTGCCACTTACATTCTCCGGCATGCCCAATCTTTTAATTGTATTCTGGTCTTAACGCTTTTTGATTAACAAAAGTATTTATGGACTGGACACCGTAAAGCAATGATTTATGTTCTAGACTTAGTGAATTATAAACAATGAATGTACGATGCCCTCATTGGGGATTACTTTGCCGTTTCCATTCCATTGTGTGGATGAAAGCGCTGAGGGGCTTTGCCCCAAGAGGATAGTAATCAAATAAAGAAGTTAATTAACAGAGCCGTGTAATCTGTTATTGAACACGGTTCAAATTAAAGATAGAAACTGTTTGGGAGCCTTGAAAAGTGCACTTGGTCAAAGATTGTTGATTATTTTGCCAATGTGTGTGCGTATGACTGCCCGGTTCGCAGATAACTCGGCTTAGGGGCTGCAAAAAGTCTAATGTTTAAAGATAGGTTCTTAACTAGTTGCCAGGTTGAAACGGACATGGAATGGGACATGAAAAGTATCACGTACCACTAACTAATATGCATATACATATAACTTTTATGATAACTATCTTTTGATTCAGGACTAATAAAGAATATCTCCTTTTCAGGTTCTCTGTACCAGGTCAACTACCTCCAGATAGAGAGTTGTACGACTCTGCCCTGTTCCATGGCCCGAAATGCCACCATTAAGGTTACCGTGCGCTTCGATGATAACGGTAAACATAAGAATATTAATATTATTCTACTGATAACAGAAGATCCGTGCATCCGCATTTCCTCAGCGAAAGCGGTAGAGAGAGGGAGCGGGCCGATGGCATTAGGAAACCAAAATAGATCTTGTGCGGGCGAAGAGATTGCGATCAGGTGGATGGCGGATGTGGGGGCCAGGTGAAAAATACCCAACTAATTCTTCAACTGTAGAATAGCCCCTGCGTGCTCAGTGGCTGATGGCAATAGTGATTAGCTGCTGCCATAAATATAATTGATACACGATCGTAAATCATATAAATTTCACCAAATATTTCTTGGACTTCTACTACTGTTTTTTCCGCTGCACTTGTTGCGATATAGACACCGATTGCAGCCCGGGGCCCGCCCCAATGCCGATCCATAAATAAGCTAATTAATGTCTAACGATATTTTGATGAGTCAGCAGAAAAGGAGACCATTTCGACACCGATTGATCACAGCACGAATCGGCCATTTGGAGTATGCAGATAGGGTGTGGAAATGAAAGATTGCCATAGCATTTGAAATAGATTTGATTTCGCTACCAGTCCTTAAGAGGTTGATAAAACAAAGGCAACAAAAATACAATAATTACATTTTTAGATTGTGGGCTTTGGTCAATAAACTAAAAATTGTATTTCCCAGTGAATCACTTGACCTGATTTAAAAGTTTGACTATTTCTTTAAGATAATTAAATATTAAATGAGTTTTTATATATTTAGACATGAACTCTTCTTTTTAGGCAATGGTGTCACTTTTCTGAAACACGAGGTCAACTGGGTGTTCAATTACATCAGAACCGATGCGGAGATAACCCCCGACCCGTGCGACGGAGACCATGGATGCATAGAAAGTGCCAGCGACGGAAAGTCGTACTGGGCCAACATATTTGTGGATGAAACCCTGCCGGTGGTAAGTGTGGACTTCAGGCCAACATCATTTCGCAGCCCTAATTTCCCATTCTATCTGACAGATGCGCGGCAGCATGTTGTGGGAATCGAAGGATGCAACCGATCAGAACCTCATCTGCTTCCAAGTTCCCGTTGTAATCACAGTGTAAATGTGTAATCACGAAAATAAAGTAATTGGTGCATGCAAAACAACAAATCACTGCCGTTTTGCGGGCATGCTGGTGTGCGTGGATGTGTGTGTGTGTGCATCCTTTAATGAAATTTTGAATGAAAACAACGGAGGCGCGGCACCACTACGAAGTGGTGGAGTGCGAGGGCGGGGATAGGGCCCGGCCCGAGTGATGGGGGAGAGAGCCGCAGCATCAATTACGAGATCTCTGTTTTGGCGGCTCCTGACAACACAATCGCACATACTCACACACTGACCGACAAACCGAGAGAAGCAAAGAGCGGGCAGAGAGAGAGCCCACAAGTGGGGCACTTGGGGCTCGGTTCGGCTCGTGGGATACAGTGGGATAAAACGGACATGGATAGCCCTGCCTTTTAATAAAAGTTTGTAATTTCAACCAACAGTGCGAATGAGTGATAAGGGGAAACAAATTACAACTATGCGTATGAGTAATATTAGTTGAATGTATTTATTGTATTATAAACCCTTTTATTTAATAGATTACAATAAAATTATATCAAAATAATTTAATTTAAAAAAAACTTTTAAATACAACAGTGCGGATAAGTAATATCTATTCCACGATTAAATTTGATACTTTTTCTTCACTTGGCACCACTGTGCCACAGCCAAGCACCCGAATGGGTAGCCGAAGTTCGGAATAACCAATGTGCCGGAGAACCGAACTTCAGCATCCCGATGCACGCCCTGCAGGCCTCAATCATTCTCTCTTGACGGTTGCAGCGCGACGGACGCACGCTCCTAAGAACCGCTTCCACTTCGCACTTCGCAGGAGCGGAAATCGCAGGCGGAACAGTTACGTTACGGGCGTGAATTAACTAATAGAGTGGCAGCAGGCGATCAAAGAAGGCGCTCCCCGGGAAGCTTCGCGGGTGTATGGAAGCCTCAAGTGTACTGTGAAGAGTGCCGAGGAGATCGAGGAGTGGAGCCAGTGCATCCGAATTTGAGTTCCCCGAAAGTGTTTCCATTATTGTAAGTACCTAAAAGTGTTTCGCATGACTCGCCTGCCGTTGGCCTGCCATTTGCGCATTTTCGTCGGCGTAAAATGAGATTGCCTTCGTGCTAATTGCGGATGGGTGCCGCTGGGGGGATGAGGATCGGTGGGCAGATCCAAGGGGGATGATGCACCGGTGACAGGCTGCAGCTTCTCAGGGATTGATTAGAGAGAGATACTACTGTACTAATTAAATGAGATATTATTTCAGGTGTAGGAAGTTAAAGAAAAGCTATACCATGTCCCAGTCCAAGATAGCTTCTACATTTATTCGACACGCATCGGAAGTATGACTGCACACGACAAACCGCTGAACCTTGAGAACGGCTTCATGTTCTGCGGTAGAATCCGATACCACCATCCACATACCCGAATAGCTGCCTGAGGCTATTCGAGTCCATATCCTACGCCGATACGCTCGGGTTGGGCTCGAGCTTGCGCACATGCCCAGCTGGGTGCTTGAACCCCACAAATGGGCTTCCATTCGGCCTGCTTGGATTTCCGCGGTGGCTTAAATGGCACTTTTGTGATCCCAAACCACCGCACTTGACAACAATGATAACAATGCCAGCAGGCCAAGTTTCAAGAGTGTGGAGCAGCATTAATGAATCCTTTTTTTGGGAAAAAAAGTAAAGAAAGCTTTCAATCATCATATTTCTAAGTGGGTCACTCGTGTCGAACTCTTATATAAGAAAAAAGAATCATAGCCGTGAGAAAACAATAGTTTATTATAAAAAAAAGCACTTTATCATAATGTTTTAATGACACACATAAAGTTTATTCAATTTTCGAGCTTCCAAAACAGGTATTTATGATTCATGTCGATGGGGGGAGTCAGTCACTCGCTAGATTCATGATTTTCCCAGTGCCATATGAGAAGGGAACTTAGCGCTTTCTTTCGTTTCACAATAGTAAACAATCAGTGATATATACGGCTCCGTATGTTCATCCGTAGGGCAACAATCAGTGCCCTACGGATAACTGTGATTCAGCAATGATTGAGGATGAAATGGAAATAAGAGCCGGCCGAAAGCAAGCTTCTTAATTTGAGATCTTCGCCCCCGAAATTGAGGATCTGCATTGCTTTATCTTAAGGGTTTTTATTACATTCTCCCCCCGGGAAGCCATTCCCTCCATCCAGTTGCCCCCCTTTAGAAGTAAACAGTTTGGTTTTTTTTTTTTTTATTTGCAATACCGATGCACTTCGGCAGAAGCAGCGTCAACAATGCGATGACGTTGCTGCTGCTGCTATTTGGTCAAAGTGTTAAACGATTTGCATCATATTACACTCGGTTGGCTGGTGGTGTTGCCGTTGAGGCTGCCTGCCTGCCTGTTGCTGGCCATTGTCGCCGGTGCCTCGTGCTATGGCTTTTGTGCTAAGCTCCGAACGGAGTGCCGGCGGAGGTTGGGAAGGAGGTGGACATGAAGTCGGAGCGGGACCTGGAAAACCTGGGGGTAACACAAAGGCAACAGCAACAACCACCAACGATTTATCACAGCAACGACGTCAACGAAATCGATCCGGATCTTTGTGCCCCTCATCCTTATACCCAGCTTACTGCCCTCTTTTAGCTACTCCCCTGTATGTGCACTTGAAGAAAAACATTTATGTAGATTAAATACATTTTAATAAACATTTAAAATAGTTTTGAAAATATAGAGTTTCCTATACAAGTGATATGTTAACTTTCTTCTAATTTATAGTTTTAATTTATATTAAAAGAAGATATTTTCTCTCTGTGCATTGGATGTGTGCTCTGCTAGTGCCATTCCGCCTCTGTGTGCGTAAAGCATAAAAAGTAATTTTGAATTTTTGAATCGTTAAAAGCAATTAATCGCCACTACGCAACGGCAGCCAGCCTGGCTGCAATGTCCAGCGGCCGTGCTCTTCGGCTGTCTCATCAGCGTCAGCCCCAACGTCGGCACAAAACCCATTCATCTGGAAGAGTCGTGGACCCGATTCCGATCCCCAAACCGACCGGCGGCACCCCTCCATATTCCCCCAATAGCATCTCCCATTCTCTGGCCCCCCCGCACCATCCAACCCCATTGCCATCGCTTTACTGCCCAATTTTGTTGCAAATTTTTCGTTCCGCGGAACTTGGTGCATTTAATCTCGTCTGCTCTTGGTCTTGGTGATCGTCGTGGTCGTCGTCGCTTCATCTTCTTGCGTCGATCGTCGCGCACATTCATTTGTCGCTTAATGTCCCTCAGTTAGGCCGCCTTGGGCCTGCACACATCCCTCCCAGCTCCTTTCATCTTGGCTCCCCCCAGTCAAAGTGGCGATTCTCCACAGATATGGTCAAAATAATAGAGTGGAGAGTTAAGCTATTTAGCATGATATTTTCTAATTTATTACAATTTTTTTAATCTATTCTTTAAATCAAAAAGAAGCATTACAAAAAATATTACTCATACGCAGTGGTGTCTCATTAACTCAGTTATTGTTTAGGAGATTAGAGTTGTATTTTAAAGGATTGTTGTGGTTCCCAGTTCTATAATTCTGACCAATACTGTGGCAAGAGAAGCTGCGGCAAGGCATGTGCCTCCTGGCTACCCCACCGCCACCGCTGCACCACTTCTCCACTCGTCGCCACTCGGCTCCCAGAGTGTCTGTATCGCCTTGGTATGTGCGGCATCTGCTGGCTAGGCTTCTGTGATGTGATCTGATGAAGCTGGTGGTGCTGCCCCTGCATATGGGATATCGATGTGGTTGTGGATATGGATGTGGATGTGGTGACATCCACTTGCAGCAGTCGTAGTCGTATTTTTCTCGATTTTGTTTTCACTGCCTGCACTGCCGGCACATTCACACGCAGTCGAACAGCGAAAAATAACAAGAACAACAAACAGCAACATAAACCGCCGACCATCGACCGTACCATAAAACATTAGTTTGCCATTTGCGTGCTAAATACCCTACATGGATTCCAGCCGAGTCCATCAATTGTTAGGGCCAACAGTTGAAGAACTTTGAGGAGAATCATTGTAAGGCTTTCTCAGAATTCAAGAAAATGTATGCAAAGTATTTAGAAAGGTGCGATTATTTCTGCACAGAAAGAAAGAGGTTAGGGCTTTAGGATTTGTCTTTTGGAAACTTAAGAGATAATAAGCAGGTTAGTAGTAACAATTCCCTAACCCTCCACCCATTTCCAAATATTCCTTTGAAAGTGCAATCCAGATATGAGATAAAAATGTTTAAATGCCTAGAGTAGGGCATCAAGGAGTCTTCCTGAAGACCTAATAGCTGACCAAGAATGGACGTCCGTCCACCAATCGCTCCGTCCGATGCTCTCATGGCACGCACTATGATGCGCGCTTTGAAGTCCTGTCAAGCACTTGAGATACATTTATGTATTTTTTGCATTTTCATTGCCTCGACTTCGGGGCCGGGCAGCACAAATGCGAGGAATGATTAGTTAGTTGGTCATGCAAAATGGGTGAAACCGGTTCGATTCGCAGAGTCTTGGGACTGGCGGTTAGCATAATCAACGGGCTGCTGCTGCTGGTGCTGTGGATGATGATCGGCAGTGGTGGAGGCACAAATTACGAACGCACGGAATGTCCAAAAACCTAGAGCTGATCATTTGACGCACGATCGTTCGCAGATTGCAATCACCAAGGATCGGATCGGAGCGGTTCGGATGGGGAGCATGCAAGCGGCGCTGCTGGCGCTAATCCTCATTGCCCAGCGATTCTCCAGCACTGTTCCAGCCTCGCCCAACCACCTCCAACGCCACAAGGTAGCACATTGGTACCGTGATAGCAACGATGTCAAGGACAAGATATTGGAGCTGCAGTGCTTGGCCCGGTGCGGCAGTCATCCCATGACGAATGCAGAGCAGGAGCTCTGCTTAGACAAATGCATCGAGGAGCTTCTGCTGGGGCCCCGAATAGGTAGCTGCCCCAAGATCGGGAGGCAGACACGCATCCGTCTCTCCTGCCTGGACAACTGTCAGTACGATCATGAGTGTCCCGAGATTCAGAAGTGTTGCTCCTCCAGTTGCGGTCCCATGTGCGTGGAACCTTTGGGCGTAAGAAACAGCACCCAATTGCCGCCGATTCCCAAGATCCTGTACCACAAGATGTCCCGCGGTCATGGCGTGGAGCTGAATATCGAGACTTCTGGTCAGCTGGTCTACTTCTTCCACGTGGAAGTGCGTTCCCACATTGGACGGCATTTTGTGCCCAGGAAACTTGGTCCCTGGCAGTGGCAGAAGGTGTACAAGATTGCGGAGGAGAGCTCGGGACACAGCAAAAAGTGAGCTACAGTAAATGGCCACTTTTTCTTCCTTCCAGTAATGGTTTCCATTTTGTTTCTCCGCAGCACCTATATCCGCTTCCACATGCGACCAGGACGCTGGTACGAGGTCCGAGTAGCCGCCGTGAATGCTTTCGGTTTTCGAGGATATTCCCAACCCAGTGCTCCCTTCTCCTCTTCGGACAGTAAGTGAAATCAAAAACCAACTATCTATCAGAGATAATCTTTCAATAAAACGCTCGTCTCATCAGATCCAAAGCCACCCAAAGCTCCCAACGACTCCAAAATTATAGCGAAGCACTTTGATGGAAGATATATGAACGTGAAGCTCGTCTGGTGTCCTTCCAAGTCGAATCTGCCCGTCGAGAAGTACAAGATCAGTTGGTCTCTGTACGTGGACAGTGCTGAGGCCTCCCTGATCACCTTCGATGCGTATGTCAAGGATGTAAGTTGATGTAAGCCTATTGCTTTTAAAGGATCTTCCATAATCCTTTTATGTTCCAGACCCACCAGTTTGAGATCAAAAAGCTGCTGCCCAACTCTTCATATTACATCCAGGTACAGGCAATCTCCCACAATGGATCTCGCAGGCTAAAGTCCGAAAAGGTATCCTTCGTTTATAATACCACCCTGCAATCCCTGGAGCCCTACGCCCCGCTCCAGTGCACTGGCCACAACTACAGGCGCAAGTATCAGCACATCAGCATCAGCTCCAGCAATCCGGAACGGGTGGCGACGTCATTGGCTCCTCCAGCTGGCCTCAATGAAGTATCCATTGCGAACCGGACGACGACCGCCTCGTATGAAGTACGTTTCCGGCTGAATCGCAAATTTGGGATGATTGTGCAAATTTTGGGCTTCCAGCCACACAAGGAGAAGTAATTATTTGTAAACATGTTGCCAAAATCCAGAAACTAAATATAATTTGCAGGGTCTACGAACTGTGTCCCCAGGAGACCAATTGTGAGCAGCGCGAGTTCCGCGCCATTCGCGCAAAAGTAAGTAGAATCCATCATGGAGCTGGTAACGGCGATGTTGATGGCATGGTGATGGTAGCCACGCGCCCCTTGTCGGGTGGCCACTAGCTTCGTTCGTGCCGATCGAACGGACCACCGGCCGAGCAAAGGGCAGATCAATAGCAAAGCGTTGACCATGAGGCCTTTCAAGTGGGATTCGGTTAACAAGGCGCAATCATGTTTCCTCCGTTTAACACGGAAAACACGTTTTAATAACACCCAGTACGTGGTCAAATGCCAATCAAATCAAAACAGGAAACGGATCATGGAAAAGGTGTGCAAGATGCTGGAAACTGAAACAAATGAGTTCAATGATGCGGCACTTCCTATTTATAAAACATTTCCAAGTTTTTCCAATAACAAAAATAAGAATTTCTGCCGAAATCAAATTTAAAATATAATTTTTGAACATTTTATTACAGAGGGACCCCTTGGAATTCAGCAAACTCAAGTATAATACCACCTATGTATTGAGAGTACCGCGCTCCAGCCCCAATTCTGTGTTGGACGATTCAAGGAACGTCTTCACCTTCACCACCCCCAAGTGCGAGAACTTCCGCAAAAGTTTTCCTAAGCTGCAGATCAAATGCGGCGACTAACCCCCATCGAATAGGTGGATAGGATCCACCTGCAGACCATGAGATTACACTAGATTGTAAATAATTGTATGTAAAACTTAACTTTTTACTTATTGTTAGACTTAAGAACGAAAACAAACAAGAAACAGAACTATGTTTTGTATTTATTTGAAGAGGTCCTTGAACTGCTGAACACTTTGCTGCATTGTGGGTTCTTGGCTGGTCGAGCCCAGCAGTTTGCAGTCTTCCAGGTTGATGTTGTGTTCCAATAGAGCTGCTATCAGCCTCGAAGTGTACAAGACTGGTCCGCCGACCAAGTGCAGAAAGTCGTACTGCTTTTCCCGCCGAGTACTGAAGAGTATTCGCTTGGACACAAAATCTCCGTAATTGCTGATTCGTCCCACACACACATATCGCTTCAACGATGGTGCGTATACCTCGAGGACTGCCCGAAGACTTTCCGAAGGGGTGAGATTTTTGGCTGGCACGTAAGCCACCCGAAAAGGGACATCTATAGCTTTGTAGAAGTCAACTGCTAGGTTTAGGATGTGCTCTAGTTGTGAATCCGCGTCACTGGCAGTTTGTGTAGCCACAAAACTTTGAACGGCATTCGATTGGGTCGCCGTATAGAGACTGGGAGAGGGCCCATTCAACTCGGCTTCCGCTCGATTATAGCTGCGCCCACAACAGACATATCGCAGGGGCAGCACCGAGGGATATACGCACAGCTTGGTCATGGCGCCCAAATAGCTCTCAAAGGCAGCTCCCCCTGTCATGTAAGCTGTATTAATTTTGTTCTGCAAGTGCTCCTCGCGCACCATGTGGTAGTCATCCATTGACGTTGCGTTCGCCTCCAAAAGAACACAACGCACAAAATCGGGGTTAGCGGTTTGAATGAAGTCTCCTTTGGTGACAAAATACCGGGCCAAAGATTGCATGGCATTTACATCAAAGTGGGCCGCCTGTTCCATCATGTAATACCGATTGTTGTCCACAAAGTGTATGAGTTCCTTGTTCGTCAAGTGAGAGGGCGTATCCGTGTTGGAGCTGGGAACCTGGTGGCGGTACAGCAGCTTCTCTTCGCCTTCTGTGGGACACAGTTCATGCAGCCGGTTAGGCAAGTGCAGGTAGTCATGGATGAAGTCATCTTCAATTGGGTACAGTGCCTGCTTTAGATTTTTTAAGTCGTTGCGCAATGATTTTCCACGTTCCTTGAGCTGCTCAAGCTGATCTACATTGCCTCCAGCTTTGGACAGGTCCTTCAATCTTTTCGTGACCGCTTCCCGGTCCTCTGAAACTGTTTTCAATTGCTCGTGATGCGCCTGATACTTCTGATACTTATTAAGCACAGTTTCCAAGTTGATATTCAAACCCCTACTAGTAATGCTCTGCTCCAACAACTCTCGCCCGCCGAAGGTTCCCTCGAAGTCCAGGTACGGCTGTAGGGTCACATAGTTCTCGTTGGCTTTGTCGCCAGTTATATACAGGGCGGAGATATTCCTAGCGCAGGATTTTCTAAACGAAATGCTCAGGACTCTCAGGCTAAGCATTTTAGGTTGCTTTTAATAACAAACTCAACCGGCAGATTTATCAGAATCAGCTGTTGGCGGAGTTGCCAGACTGTTCCAATACATTAGGGGTACCCAACTGGCGGGCTTAATTTTTAACGATTATTCAAATTACAACAATGGATTTTAATTTAAAACTCAAATATTAAAAAACACTTTTCTCTGTTTATTTTTTATTTTATTATTTCATTTTAATTTATAATTTTTATTTAATTTTATTCATTTTTAAAATTATTTTTAAATTTATTGGTACGATTCCTTCAAAGGCAGCTTGAAAACAAGGCGGCGGTATAAAATTTCTTATCTCGTTAAGAATAAGTTCCTTCCAGCAGTTTATCGGCAATTTCATGTTCTCAAAATTTTGATCATAAGGCTGTGCAGTATCATCCTCAAAGAAATGTGGATCAGCGAAACCTTCGAAATACGAATGTCTCAATGCATCGTCCACGGTTATACGAATATGGGGAATCATATCCAACAATTTGACCAACAAATCCAAAGCATTTGGATTTGCATCAGGGAAAATTTCATGGAAATTCCGTCTTTCCCTGGGAGGCATTCGATCCAAGTAATTACGAGCGTAGGGATCACGAATACCGCTAATAAATTCCTCCGAAGGCTTCCCCATTACATCAATAATGACCATGTTCTGATCTCGTCTCGTGCCAGGAAAAAGGGGGCGACCTGAGATTAACTCCGCTAGGATGCAGCCCACTGACCACATATCAATAGCTTTGGTGTATTGACCCCATCCAAAGAGGATTTCCGGGGCACGGTACCATAAAGTACACACCCGGTCCGTCATGTCCATTGATAACAGCCTAGCCATACCGAAATCCAGAATGCGGAGTTCGCAGTCCTCGTTCACGGCGATGTTTCCAGGCTTCAAGTCCCGGTGCAAGACACCGGCGCTGTGGATATATTTCAGACCCTTCAATATCTGGAAGAGAATGAACTTCACCTGTCTTTCGGAAAGCTTCATGTTGCGCGTTACTTGGTGCAGATCTCTGTGCATCAAGTCAGTCACCAAATAGACCTCCTGGAAGTCGTCCAACGTTGGATGGGGATTTGGTGAAGGTCCATGAAAGACGTCTAGCAAACTGATTACGTTGCGGTGATTCATGTGCTTCAGCAATTTTATTTCCCGATAAACCCTCTTGGCATCCTCCTCCGATTCGAAGGGTGTCAGTAACTTTTTCATGGCCACCTGAACGTTCGTGTTGCGCAGCTGGACCTTAGCCACCTGCCCAAATGATCCCCTACCCAGGGGCTTAATTACTTCGTAAATATCGGGGATCTCCCAAATTCTGTTATTCACTTCCACTCTATGAAATCCAGGCATTTTAGACTGTTTCTCCTCTTAAGTGTTTTCCGCTCTAAGCCTTATCGCAAACTAAACTCACCTGTGTCAAGTCACTTCTGAAATGCGCTTCTTATCAAAATTCCCAATAATCAGATTGCGAATCATGAGCGCAATATATGTCATATAGATAAAGTACAAACCTAATGCCAAACAAAAGAAGTATTTGTTACTTTCTTTTTTAAGCAATTTTTAAACATTTTAAAACACATTCAAAAATTTGGCAATTTGGACAAAGAAAAACTTCACAAATTATTAAAATAATTTAAATTAATGGCCAACCTAAAACAACAATTTAAAAATTCGTAAACTTGTGAAATGATAGGTCAGTTCTGAAATGGCTTTTGCTGCCTAATCAGTTGCAGTTCACATTAATTGCATATTTTCACAATAATTTGAAAACAAGTTGTAAAATACAAAAACAAATTTTTAATTCATATTATAAATGGCAATCTATAGCAAAAAGTTAATTACAAAACAGAACATTAATCAACATTAAAAGTAGTTTTGTTTGAGTACAAAGGCAATATAAATGTAGAAAACTTTGTCTGTATAAAAAATATATATTATATAATATATAACTTCCCCTGTTTAATACTTTAAGTCTTGGGCTCAACAGATTTCATTTGACATCCTTGAGGACCTGAGCAAACGACGGTGGAGGCTTGAAGTTCGTTATTTCCTTATAGATCAGCTCCTTCCACTTATCCACTGGCAAGTCCATGTCCTCGAAGCTGTGATCGTAGGGGGGCGAAGTTTGCTCGTCACTTGGCTCCGCATACTTCTCTAGATATGGATGCGCCAAGGCCTCCTCGGCGGTGATGCGTTTCTCAGCGTCCAGCTCCAGCATCTTTTCCAACAGGTCGATGGCCAGCGGATTGGCCTTTTCGAAGACCTTTTTGAAACTTTTCCTTTTCATAGGTGGCAGTGATTGAATGTAGCTGCGCGCACTCTCCGAAGAGATTTTCTTCATGAAATCGTCTGGGGGAGTCCCCAGCATCTCCATAATCAGGTTGAGCTGGTGAATGTGGTCAGTGCCGGGGAAAAGCGTGCGCCGCGTGATTAGCTCGGCCATAATGCAGCCCACCGACCAGATGTCCACCGTCTGGTTGTAATGCATCCAGTTCAACATGATTTCCGGAGCCCGGTACCATCTGGTGGCCACATAGCCCGTCATTTCATTCTCCGTGGGTCGTGCCAACCCAAAATCTAGGATGCGCAGCTCACAGTCCTCGTTCACAGCAATATTCGAAGGCTTCAGGTCCCGGTGGATCACTCCAGCGCTGTGGATATACTTCAGACCCCTGAGAATCTGGTATACCAAAAACTGGACATGATCGTCGGACAGGGTTTGCATTCTAATAATATTGTTAAGGTCGGCGTCCATTAGATGGGTGACCAAGTAAACCTGCTGGATGCTGTCTAAAGAAGCATTCGCCGGATGTGGATGGAATATGTCCAGCAGACCGATCACATTCTCATGATCCATGTGCTTAAGAAGTCGCAGCTCCCTATACGTCCGTTTGGCGTGTACGGCGGACTGAAAAGGGCGTGCCAGCTTTTTAATGGCCACTTGCATATTGGTTCCTTTTATCAAGGCCTTGGAAACTTGGCCATAAGCTCCAGATCCCACTGGCTGAAGGCCCTGGTACATTTCTGGGATCTCCCATTCTGTCCGGTTTATGTCAACCTTGTAGAACTTCTGGGCCTTGGACGCAGACATTGTGAGCGACTTGAACTATTGGTGCCTATCGAAACCGAGATATTAAACCATTAAACAATTGACGATCGAAAATATGGAGCTGATTACCTTTATCTCGAGCAGCTCTACGGGTCTGCCACTGCAAAGGGAACGGCGTGCATGTGCTCCACGCCCAAGAATATCAGCAACTAAGCACGGCCGCTGGCATATTTCCTATATTTACGCTATTACTCCACTCCGATGCGTGTTAGAAATCCATGAATCAGAGAGCAGCCCGATCGACAGCGAATCGAGTGTGCGCTACACTAAAGCAATATATATTTTCACGCTCTGTAGAATTTTCCAAAACATGCAAGGAAGTAACCCCTATTTCAATTATAATCTATAAATAAAGTACCTTATTTTTTAAAACGTTTAAAATAAAATAATATGCTTTTTGATAGGACAATTAATGTCATTGAAAAACTTTCTAAGTGAAATTAATTTAATATATTTTTTATAGGAAAAAATTATTATATTTTGTAATATATAAATTTTTTAAATAAATTCAAATAGAAGCCTTGCCAAAATGTAAACATATTACCAATATACTTCTCTTATCAAAATGTACCGCAATCCAATATAAATAATCACACGGCGTTGCCACATGTTCAGATTTTAATTTTTATTGAAATCTATCGACCGATGACACCTTTATTATTTTTGCCAGCCCTTAACAGCTGTTCGTTGTTAGTTTTCGCCAAGTGCTTCCCGCCCACCCTCTGACCTAATTGGCCGTTGCACTGTTGTTTTAACTTGAATGAGACCTACTAGCCAAACACGCGCCTGCGCTCTCGGACCTCCGTGTTTATCAAGTACGCTAATCTAATCGTGCAATAAACAACGGCCTGTCATATCGCATTTGAATTTTAGTTTCGCTCTGAAGCCGCTCCCGTTCGCATCGTTCCGCAGGGATAACCTACAAAAAGATTTAGTAAGTTTTATTTTGAAAATTGATAAATGGGTGTGACTGAATTGAACCGCTTTAAATGCAAAAAAATGTTGGATTACCCTGAGCTTTCCTAAAAGCGGCTCCCTTTGAACAGGGGATGAAAGTTGTCACCTCATAAGCCGAGAACTTTTGCTGCGAACTACGACCTTTGGAACCTGGACTTCCAAACAGCATATTTTTCTTAATCCGCTATCTCAGATAGCTGTGAACATGGCTGGAACATCGATGGGAACTCTGGCCAGAGTAAGAATTCTGCCAGCCGACCACGATTAGATACCAGGAGGTTCAAAGTTTTAAATGCAGTGCAAGACCTTCAGTTGAGATTTTCGAGGGTGGCTATAAATCCCACCCTTATGGGTCATTTCCGGGAAGGAAAATTTTAATTTTTGGTTTTTTTCTAATGCTAAGCATGGATACTAAGTAACTGTCCTTTGCAGGCACAACATGACATCCACATTACTGCCAGGTAACATCGTTTATGGCGGTCCTGTAACCGCCAGGGAAGCACAGGACTACCGGTCTCTGGGCCAGTTCGTGCTGGACAAGTACAAGAGCTTCGGGGAACAAACGGTTCTGGTGGATGCCGTCAACGGAGTGGAATACTCGGCTAGTTTTATGCACAAGTCCATAGTCCGGCTTGCCTACATCCTCCAGAAACTGGGCGTGAAGAACAACGATGTCGTTGGGTTGTCCAGCGAGAACAGCGTCGACTTTGCTCTGGCGATGTTTGCTGGCTTTGCCGTTGGTGCCACAGTAGCTCCCCTCAATGTCACCTACTCCGACCGAGAGGTGGATCACGCCATCAATCTGTCGAAGCCGAAGATCATCTTTGCCTCCAAGATCACCATCGACCGGGTAGCCAAGGTGGCGAGCAAGAATAAGTTTGTCAAAGGCATCATCGCCATCAGTGGCAGTTCCAAGAACTTCAAGAACATCTATAGTCTGAGGGAGCTAATGGACAATGACAAGTTCCAGACAAAGCCCGACTTTACATCTCCGGTGGCAAACAAGAACGAAGATGTGTCCCTAATCGTGTGCTCCTCGGGAACCACAGGTCTGCCCAAAGGTGTGCAACTCACGCAGATGAATCTGCTTGCCACCCTCGACTCCCAGATGTATGTTGCATTGCTTCACATCTAAACCATTTAATTAATCATTCTCTTCAATAGCCAACCCACCATGATTCCCATGGAGGAAGTTACTCTGCTGACGGTGATTCCCTGGTTCCATGCCTTTGGATGCCTTACGCTCATCACCACCGCCTGCATGGGCGCCCGACTTGTGTACCTGCCGAAGTTCGAAGAGAATCTGTTCCTCTCGGCTATCGAAAAGTACCGCGTAATGATGGCGTTCATGGTGCCCCCGCTAATGGTCTTCCTTGCCAAGCATCCGATTGTGGACAAGTACGATCTATCCTCATTGATGGTCCTTCTCTGCGGAGCAGCTCCCCTGAGTCGCGAGACAGAGGACCAAATCAAGGAGCGCATTGGAGTTCCCTTCATCCGTCAGGGTTACGGTCTCAGCGAATCCACCCTCAGCGTGCTGGTACAGAACGACGACTTCTGCAAGCCGGGTAGTGTGGGCGTTCTGAAGGTTGGCATCTACGCCAAGGTCATCGATCCCGACACCGGAAAACTACTGGGCCCTAACGAACGCGGCGAGCTGTGCTTCAAGGGCGATGGCATCATGAAGGGCTACATCGGAGACGCCAAATCAACGCAGACGGCCATTAAGGATGGATGGCTGCACACCGGTGATATTGGATACTTTGATGATGATTTCGAGTTCTTCATCGTGGACCGAATCAAGGAGCTGATCAAGTACAAGGGCTTCCAGGTACCGCCCGCCGAGATTGAGGCCTTGTTGCTCACCCACGACAAGATCAAGGATGCGGCGGTTATCGGAAAGCCGGACGAGGCAGCTGGCGAGCTACCCTTGGCTTTCGTGGTGAAACAAGCCAATGTCCAGCTCACCGAGAACGATGTCATCCAGTTTGTCAACGAACACGCCTCGCCAGCCAAGCGGCTGCGCGGTGGAGTGATCTTCGTAGACGAGATTCCAAAGAACCCCAGTGGCAAAATCTTGCGACGCATTCTGCGAGAGATGCTGAAGAAAAAACCAAAGTCCAAATTGTAAGGGATGTCAACTCCCATAGGGTGTGGTGTGTGTGTGTTGTGTGTTTGTACAAATCTTTTTCATTATGTATGTTTTATTATTGCTAAACTTTGTTTTATAAACTACCAACTGGTTGGGTTTCGATTTACTCATATTTGGCTTTTCCTTGGAAGTACTCACTTAAAACTTAAATACAAATAAAAAATATTGGAATACAAGTGTCGCGCGGATGATCTGGTGACATCTCTGAATTTGGAGGTTTTCGAACGAAACTCTTGACTTGGAGTTGCGTCCGATGTCCGAACTATCAATAACAAGTTATATATAAACAACTACGTACATTCGTTCTTAACTCTTAATAAACTTTCCGTATAATTTGCTGGCTTTGTTGTCGCTTCTATATAGACTCATTATTAATTTCTTAGTGGTGTATACATATATATATATATATATTTATTTGAAATATTTAACTACTCATTTGCTCTGCTTTGTAAATAGTTGTTTAACATTTTTTTTTTTTTGTATTTTTTGTTTATTGTTTACTGGGGGGGAAAGGTAACTTCTTCTCGCTAAGTCGTAGCATGTTGCATATAAGGGGCTCGTCGTTTGTGTTTCCGGTATATAAAGAGGTTTATATGTCTGTTCTCTAGCATTAGTTCACTAATTATTGTGTATGAAACCTTAAATGTAAGAGAAATGCCTTGGTTTCTTTAACGGAAATATCATAGTTTGTGTAAAATCCCAAACACTGTCCTGTCCTACCCTTCCTCCTTTTAAGCGACATGTGCTCTATAGTATGTACTTATTGTTGCAATGCTAATAGACTTGGTGCACGACTTACACTTACAACCTAGACAAAATTAGATGCATGTTAAATTCAGTTGTTCATTTCGTTAGTTTCATTTAGCATTCACTTTACACAGTTGCATGATTAAATAAAAGGGTGCATTTTAAAATTAGCTCGCTCTTGATTCACCACCTCCTTGGCACAATTCTAGTCTCCTGCATTTGGCACAATCCTGACAACAAATCGGTTACTCTGATTGTCTTGTGAACAAAACTAAATTGTGTTCCATCTTCCTCTCTGTGAGTGTGTCTGAGTGAGTGGGTGAGTTAGTGTACTTGTGTCTCTGTGTGATTATATTGCTAAAATTGTATTTTGATCCCTGGGACCATATAAAAGTCGGAGACCTCAACCACAGCAAAAGGCAAAAGTGATTGCAATTGCATGATGACTTGTAATTATTATGGATACGGACCCATGGCCCCCCGATTATAGGAGCAGGCTCGATGAGCTGCCGCCACGATTAGATTCCGATTCTGTATCATCGGATCACACAATTATCTCCATGCGGTTCGCCTTTCGCGTGACCTTAGGTGGGCCTTGTGCTAAGTCCGACATGCCGCCGTATTTGAACGAGAAGATGACAGTCTGTTGGCCAAAATTGGCTTCAAATCTACCAAAAGACAACATGATCCTGATCTCATTACCGATATTTGGTAAACTTACTCTGTGCTTATGTGTACTTCCGGCGGTTTGCCGGTAGCGTTTTGTATGACCAGAAACATTTTGGTCACAATCTCGATGACATGGCTCGTTTGAAACACAAAGTCGCCCTTCTTGCGCCCAAACTCCGACTGAAAGGATAACATAATTAAATATTTTATTTAAAAACTAGATACAAAGATAGTCCTACCGCCTTCACATGGAACACAGCAATGTCATCCAAATAGGGGCTCAAAGACATCCGGTATATCTCCGAGGCAGGCACTCTGTACTTGATCTGCAGGGTTCGCTGGTCCAACAGCAACAGCGACGATGTGGAGAGTACCAATAGAATAGGCACAAACTGCGAAAAATATAAGTAATTTTAAATCGGAGAGGTATTAAGGGAGGTTTTAATTATTTACCTTGCCACTCGATCGCGCTATTTTGTTGATGATGTCAGCGAAGACTACGTACTGATCATTTGTCTCAGCGCAGACCTTCTTCCACTGTTGGTTGTGGCGCAGGCGGACATAGTCTCCCACGAAAGGGTGGCCAACACTGAAAAATACAAGAATAGTATTAAACGAAAATGAAATCATATTGAAAGAAAGCCAACCTTCTTGCATAGGACGCCTTCCGATCCTTGAAAATGATGCTGGCAGTAACCTTTTCGCGCATCCGATTGCGCGCCGTTTGGTCGAAAGAGTTTCGGTATATGTAGCACTTCCAGCGATGGTAGATGGCCCGAAGCTGGCGCGATGCATCGGCAAGGAAAGAAGGAGCCACTGGCCACTCCACAGAGAGCGGACTGAGTGTGTTGGGGGGCAAGCGCAGGGGAATGGTGAGCAGGAACTGCCGGATTTTCCACTGCCGATAATACCGAGCTATCACATCGATGGCCCACTTAACCTGGCGTTTGTACTTCAGGGAGCGATACTCCTCGCGCGCCTGCAGGAATCACAAATTAAATTAGCAAGAATGGCAATAGTGGCATGCAAATAAATAAAACATCTAATTAAATTAGAGAAAAAACTGTGCAATGCTTACAACACGATATAAACTCCACAAGTGCCTACGGCCTGTAAAGGGAATACCGAATCGGCACTCCTAACATGCAGAAATCGAAAGTAAAGTAAAACAGTTCATGCATTTGTAGGGCAACTCAATAGTACGGCTTACCCTCCACGTCCGCCAGGCACTGGAGATAATCATCTGACTTTGTCGCATCCTCTGATAACGCTTCTTGGCGCGGTACATGCGGAACATCTTTTGGATGAGCACGGCCAGCTCGCTTATTCGTAGGCGTCGGAATTGCTCCAGCTCGTAGACGGTGCGCGGACTACGGACGAACACATTTTTGGTGCCGATGGTGAACTCGGCGGAGGGCAGTGGAAGATTGCGGATGATCAGGGCGATGCCCTCCACCTGACTGCCGCCGTGGAAGTGGGGCCAGGTGAGACTGTTGAGCAGCTTGTAGCGATGAAAGAACTTCACGTGCAACAGGTGAAAACAGTGCCCCGTCCGACAGAGGTGTACTAATGGCATCAGTGACATGTAGCGCACCTGGTGCTGGACCAATGCCAGATCGAACTGGTGCGACTGCTTGCCTTCGTTCGGCTTAATGCAGAAGACGTAATGGGAGCGACGGTGCTTCACAATGGCCAGCAATGTCTGCAGCTGTGTACGGATGTTTGAGCTCAACGTGCTGGGCTTCTTGGTGGCCTGTCTTCGGGGGTTTCCCTCCGGAAATAAACTCTGAACCAGTGACAGTTTGCTCTGGTAAAGGGCACCACTGACATACTTCGGCAACATGTCTGTGTTCTTCTCCAGGAAGCGGTGTATCGAGTAGTTGACCACATTGGCAAAGTGACGAATCCTATATAGAAGCAAAATGGCATTTATTTTGTAATATTTAACAATAACCTGGCATGGAAACCTACTGAAAACACATGGAATTGCTACCGCTTGTCATGAAGTTGGGATGCCCCGCACAGCATTGCTGCACTCGCAGCAATAAGGACTCATTGCTATTCAGATGGGACTCGTTTATCAGGCTCAGGATGCCGTAGCTCGGCTTGTCGATCAGCTCGCAAATAGACTCGTTGTCAAAATAGTCGATCCGCGACCATTCCAGTCCTTCGCGTATGTACAGCTCTTGCTCAGATCGCAGCACATGAAAAACAAAGTTCTAAAAAAATAATGTTATCATTTTAATCATAAATATTAATGTATTATTCGGAAAATCCTTGCCTGATGAATTTTTTCGGCACTATAGTTGATGGCAAACTGCTCGAAAGAGTTGTGATCCAGCACTTCGAATCCATAAAAGTCTAGTAAGGCCAAGTTTTTTTCGCGCTGCGTCGACTTCAACGATTCATTGATTTTGTTCACCAGCCAGGTGAAGAGGCGGCTGTAGAGTGTGCGGCAGAGAGTGTTTCGATTGCTGGCCGCTTGCCGGGCATCCATTTCGCTGCCCACATCCTCTTGGGCACTGTTCGAACTGTTGGCCCGAGTCAGGCAATTGATTAAGATTTGGGCCTCCAGGTTAAGAAGCTGCGCTGTCTCTTGGACCTCTGCAATTCCAAATCAATTAGTTCTGTTTATCAAATAAAGGAATTACATTTGCTGGACCTACCATACACATTGGATACTTGACAACCCTCCGTTCCATCAATGTTGGTAATAGGCACAAAAATAAAGTTTCCCAACTTCAGGACCACAGCAATGACCCGGAAAATCGAGCTGATCTCATCACAGCTTAGGCCAAGCACGTCCAAAGAACGCTTTAAATGAAAAAACACATAATATTACATGATATTTGGAGTGTTTATGGGCATGTCTCACTTTTGTATAGTGAAAATTCATTCGATCTTCCTCCATGGCAGTTGTGTTACGTAGCAGTTCATACTTTTCCACATTTCGAAAGAGCTTGAGCGATTCTAGTAGGAGATTTGTGTAAAAATTTAATTTTTTAAATAAAAAATTAATTGTTTTCCACGTACTTAGTAACTGGAGATCAGCCCCCAACAGTAATTGGTAAAAGATGTGAAAGTTTCGCTCCCCAATGGTGGTATCCGTTATACGGGTCTGGGAATTAAAATAAAATGTTTTTAATTAAATAAATAAAAGTATGAATGGATGAATTGTATGTCAAACCTTTTCCAGCATATCTTAGAGGTAGGCATGTATAAAGTAAGAGATGTTTTCAAAGATATTATATAATATCTTGTTGTTCTACTTACAGTGAGTTATGTGCACTCCCATCGGATCGCCCTTAAAGTCGATTTCAATATCAAACAGTTTACCCTAAAAAGGAAATAAAATAATTGGGTTTGACTCAAAAATAGTGTTAGTAGACTTACATATCGGCTGGAGTTGTTGTTTTTTAGCGTACAGGCATTGCCCATGGCCTCCAGGAACACATCTGCGCAGGTGACACACTCGCGCAACCGCTGCGAGGGTGACTTGTGCCGCCGGTGGAGAGAGGAGGTACCAGAAGGCGTTGGCGAAACGGAGCTGGGCTGCAGCGGCGGTTGCGGCGGCGGCAGATCCCCTAGCACCTTACTCAGCTTGTGAGCATCGTAGAGAGAGATGCGCTGCGTGGAACCCATCAGCGAGTTTCGATCCTTTTCCCGTTCCGGCTGACTTTCCGTTGAGTGCTGGCGCATCAAGTTGGAGCAGCTGCCGCGTTGCAGGTGGGCAGGGTGATTGCTTGTGATGGTTGACAGGCGGCTGTTGCTGCCACGCAGCTCCGCCCGATCCTCCTTCTCCAAGCTCTGGGCACGGACGCACTTGCTGTGACCACACTGGCGACAGCCTCCGTAGGCAGCATATTTGGGTGATCCCTTTGCGGGTGGAACTTGGGTTTGTTGGTGCTTGAAGCACGACTTGGTCGGATGCAAGTGGTGGGCGTGCGATTCGAGCAAGGTGCTTATGTTCTCACTGCTCTTGTGGTGCGAGAAGTCAAAATCCACTATCTTCTCGCGCATTTGTCGTCTGCTTTGGCGCTCGATACTCTCCTCGTGCGTTCTGGACCGCTGGGATGGTCCTGGCGATGGGCTTTGGCGCCTCGAAATCGTGGTGTTTGGATTTTCCGCACGATTCTTACAGATTATAAAATTGGCAGTGCCAGAACAGCTGCTGGATGCGCGCCTGTGACTATGCAGGACTGCTCCTGAGGCCGAACTTGTGGAGGACTGCTTGCGCAACACGTTCGGGGTAGACGGACTGTGCGAACGATCCTGGATGTGGGTAAGAAAATTCACAATCATTTTGAAGGTCTCTGTTTTTCCCGCTCCACTTTCTCCAGTGAGGAGCACACACTGGTCCTCGCTCTGGTCCTTAAGCGACTGGTAGGCCAGGTTTGTAAGTCCATAGCTACGGATAATAGGAATATTTGAGAATTAATTTCAAAGATTTTGGATAAGATTTTATGTGAAAACCCATACATGTGTGGCGGCAGCTGAAAAATGCCCTTGTCGCCATAGTTTCGGACATTGTCCAGCGAATGCTCAGATATGTGATGATATGGATTCAGAGCCACAACAGAAGTTCCAATGTAGGTCTACAAAAAGAAGTTATTTCAAGAATGTTATTATTACCATAAAATCATTAGAAATGGCTAAGATATGAATGTAAAGAGGGATCTGTCGTAAGATTTAAGATTCATTTTCCAATTTGAAAAACTTACATAAATGTGATCGCGCTTGTAACGCTGGTGGATGTTGTTTATGAAGCTATCCTCGGACAGGTTCTCCAGCAGGACTGAGTCCCAGGTGCCGATTTCCTGCTCCATCGCGACACCGAGTCCCAATACCAATTACAACATGCACTGTGGTGGCAGTGGTGGCAGCAGAAGCAACAGCAACAGCAACAACAACAGCCAAAATCGAGCTCAGCATTTGAATACATCAACTGGAAATGAGGCCAAGACGAGAACAAGAACGAGGGGGCGGGAAAATGGGATGGGGATGGGGAGAGTGCGAAGGGCCGTTAATGGCTGAAACAATTGCATAATTTATCGCGGGCGTGCTTGCATCTGGGCAAATCCGTGTTTTGATTTTCTGATTCAATTATTGATTTTCATGTGCTGGTATTCATGAGCAACAGCCTCGCCAGCATATACACACTGATATCGTCTAATTGACTGCTGCACTTATGTCGTGTAGTTACGGGTCACCGAGTGATTGTCTTTCCCTCCGAATCCGCAAATAATTCTTTTTCTTGCCCACGATTTTCACATTTTGTTTACCTTTTCAGATATTGAGGCATTTTGCATCCAGTGGTACTAGAGATGGTCAGTCATCGATGAATTTTCTTGGCCAGTCATCGATTCGCATACAGTTTCACAATTGTTTTAAATTAAATTATTTAAAATGTATGCTAATATAAAAAATGAATTCAATCTTAGAAAAGTGAAATGCATAGTTGCATTGGTTTCTTTAATACAACACTAGCAGAGTGTATGAAGTGTGACTGTTAAATTTATTTGAAGATATTTTATTAAAATAAAAACAGAGTCCTTAAATTTGAAACAACATCATTTTTTAAAATTTATTTATTTTATGAAGAATATGTAATTATTGAAAACTTCCGTATCTAGGAAATTGTGGTGCGCAGACCCATCGAAAAAGCCCCCATCCCTATTTCACATTTGTTGTCGTTTTTTTGGTGGCATGGAAAACCTGTGAAAAGCCATGAATACCGACGAACGAAACTTCCGATCCAGCTACTATGAGAAATGTCTAATTAACAGTGTCGAGGAGAAAAAGTCACTAAACAAATTGCTCCAAGATGACATCCGTAACTTGAACAAATTGAAGCAATTTTGCATGAACTACACGGTGCCCAACATACACAGGAGCTATCTCTGGGCACTGGTTATGGGAATCCTTCCCCTCCACAAAGCTTCTACGGCTTATATACGTGATCAGCGGCGCGAGGTATACGAGGATCTTCTTCGGGCTGTCAATGTGCTGCGGTGCGCCGACCAAAAGGAAAAGGAGCTGACCATGCACACAATGTGGCTATTGGAGTCCAATCGACTTTGGCAAGGAACCACCAGTTGCAGTCTTCAGACGGACGACTTACATTTTATAGAGATAGTGCGAACCCTCCTGCAGATTTTTACCGACGACGTCGAGACTTATTGGATAGCTAAAGGATTCTACAAATATACACGAGAACTTAAAAAAGAATGCGCTAAGCTTAAAGAACAGACACAGATGCTGCTGAAGCGCGAGGATCAGACACTCTTCCTGTATGTTTCCATATTAAGTGAAAAATGTCCTTTAACTACCTTATTTCTCCATAGCCACCTGGAGCAACTGGGCCTGTTTAACTCAAACTCATCGCTGTTGGACAACTGGTACATCACCTGCTTTGCTGGCGTTATTTGTGAAACCGTGTTGGTCAAGATATGGGATAAAGTTTGCGGCGGTTCTCGCAAAGATTGTAGTTTTCCTATTCATAGAGCTAGTCAAAGACATAAAATCCCTTATTCTTAAGCAAAACTCACTGGCAGAGGTCAAACGACTGATAGAAACGGTAAGCGAAATATTATTTTCATAAATTTCAGAAACCAATCCGTTTTTCATTCTCAGATAAAGGACCTCGATGGTGTTATCGTGAACAAGGCCATCAAATCACTTCAAAACAACAGCAGCGAAGTCGAGTACACACACTAAGTTATAGAATAACAAATTTTATATATCGGGCATTAAAAAAAGCGCAACTAAATATATTTAAAGACCACGTCTTTCTTGTCGGCCACTGTTTGCAGTTCCAAAGTCACGGGGCACTGCATCCAGGAGGAGAGCAGCTCTTCCGTGTATCCGATAAGGAAGTACATCTTGCGCGGGCTGATCGCCTGCCGGATGAGAGCTGCGATGCGGATAGTGTTGTGTTGTCTCTTGATAATGATCTCGGAACTGACAAGGGCGTGCCAAGTTCCCGTAACAAACTTTCGGATAAATAAGTCCTCAATGGCAGTCTGGGACGGACGCAGCGAATCCTTGAGGGTGGCTGAAATAAAATAAGATTTCTAGTCGAAGACGTTGTCGGAATCTCTCAAAAGTACTCACATGTGTTCCACGAGTTCCAAGACTTTCGGTGGCCAATAAAGTGCGGAGGATTGGCCATTTCGTAGGTGAGGGGCCTGTCGCGTTTCGTGGTTATGCGGTACCTTCCGGATTGCACGCGACAGCAGACGGCACTAGTGTGAATTGAAGACTTGCTCAGTTGCTGCGCTTCCAACGCCACTTGGGGCACAAACTGCGGAAGAAAATAATATAATAGTTTTAAAAAACAATGTTGTTTTACAATTTATCTTACCTTTTTCAGAAAATTCATTATTTTCCGGCAGAAACAATTTTGCGTCTAACAACAGCTGATGGACGTGACGTAACGGCTGACTAGCGATGGGCAAAGTAAACCCAAATATTTCTAACGATATTTTTTGTTGAAAGAGATAATATTATTAATTTATTCATTAGTCTAATATATTTAATTAAAGTTGCATAATTAAGCTTAAATTTGTACACAAAAATCTAAAATAACTAAATTTTTATATATAACACTTGTTCTATTTTCACAATCCATCAAACACGACGTTCTAAAAGTGAATTAAATAAACTAAAAGCTTTTTCAAAGTCTAACTAAAACTTTTTAAATTTACTATTAGTTTATTAATTTAAAGCTTGTTTAATTAGGCGCCATCTGGAACGCTTTTAGTGGGACCTTAGTGATCTACAATGTTTTCTACTTGCATCTGGTAACATTGGCGAAGCGCTGAGCCTGCGCCTTGCGCTTGGAAAATGGCTTAAAAAAGGACACCGAACAAAGATCACCATAGGACGGGATCATCTGATAAACTACCTGGGTGACCATAAAACAAGTTCCTTCTTGGAAGACGTGGGTTGTAGAAGATAGAAAGCCAGGCTTATAGAATCTTTGTTGATATTTGAAGCCATGACGCTGAACGAAAGTGATGCATCGCGACTGGAGCTGACCAGGAATTTCCTGGAGCTGTCTCGGAATGCAGAGACCTGCACCGCCCTGCGTAGCTCCGACTGCATCCAGCTGCTAGTCCAAATCCTTCACGCAAACGATGAAGGTCTAGCTACGGCCAGGAAGTATGCCAGCCAGGCGCTGCACAACATTGTGCATAGTAATCCCGAGGAGAAGGAGCGCCAACGGGAGGTCAAAATGCTGCGCCTGCTCGATCAGATCCTCGACTACTGCAATTTCTTGCGCACCCAACTACAGAGTGGCGGGGAGGCCATTGCCGATGACGAGGATCGGCACCCACTGGCTGCGATGAAACTGCTGATGAAGGCCAGTTTCGACGATGAGCATCGGCAGACCATGTGCGAACTGGGCGCTCTAAAGGCCATTCCCAATTTAGTACATCTCGATCATGCTGTCCATGGTCCGGCAGCCGGAAGGGAACAGTGCAACGCTCTGAGGAGCTACGGCCTGATGGCCCTCACGAATCTCACATTTGGCGACGAAAATGTCCACAACAAGTCCTATCTGTGCGGACAGCGACACTTCATGGAGGTGGTCATTGCGCAGGTGAACACAGCTCCGGATGACTTGCTTCAGGTGAGATCCATTTTCAGAAATAAAAACTATTAAACTATATGTAGTCTCATGCCAACTTTTAGGTTCTCGCTGGTGTCCTCCGGAATCTTTCCTGGCGAGCCGACAAACATATGAAGACTATCTTTAATGAGTTGGGAACAGTGACCGCGTTAGCTAGAGCGGCCATGCAAAACAAGAGCGAAAACACCCTGAAAGCTATTTTATCAGCACTGTGGAATCTCTCAGCGCACTGCAGCACCAATAAGGCCGAGTTCTGCGCAGTGGATGGGGCCTTGGCCTTCCTGGTTAGCATGCTCAGTTACGAGGGACCCAGCAAGACACTAAAGATAATTGAGAACGCTGGTGGAATCCTACGCAACGTGTCCAGCCATATCGCAGTCTGTGAAACGTATCGGCAGATTTTGCGACGTCACAATTGCCTGGCCATTCTCCTTCAGCAGCTGAAGTCTGAAAACCTGACTGTGGTGAGCAACTCGTGCGGCACCCTGTGGAACCTCTCAGCCCGCTGTCCGGAGGATCAACAGTTTCTCATCGACCATAATGCCATACCCTTGCTGCGGGCCTTGATCAGTTCCAAGAATACTATGATTGCCGAAGGTAGCGCGTCGGCTTTGAAGAATTTAGTGAACTTTAGGGCGGCGCTCGAACTGATGCCGAGCAGTGATAGTGTTTCTCTACCTTTGGACAAAGAGTCTGGCCATGCTGGAACATTACCAAGACGGTACAGCTCCCTTCGGCTCAGCTCCAATCCCACAGGGTCTCTTAAGAAGGTGCGCCCCTCCACAGTGAGCACGAATGGATCCTTCCTAACGCGAAAGTGCGAGAGTCGAGAGTCCATTTTTTCGGGCAAATCAGATTCTACAAAATACTCAACCAAGTCAGAGGGGGCTAAGAATCCCTTTGAGATTGTCACACCGACGGAGGAGCAGCCCATCGACTACTCCATGAAGTACATGGAGCATAAACCCAATAGCAGTAAGACCTTCGAGATAGATTTGGACCAACCCACTGACTTTAGCGCTAGATATATGGAGAGGCGATCCACGCAGTCGGCTCAGCCGGAAATAAAGCCGGAGGGCAGTCAAATCCCGGGGAAAGCATTGCCGGTGACCAAGTCCAGTTCAGCCACGGAACTAGGAGCAACGGTGGATCCAGTCACCAAGCAGACCGAGCCGGAAATAGGAGACCGACCCATTAACTACTGCGAGGAAGGAACTCCTGGCAGCTTTAGCCGCTTCGACTCCCTGAATAGCTTGACGGAGAAGCAGGAAAAGTCAGTGCCACCCAAGACACCGACGAAACCAGCGCCTCCGATTCCCGACTCTGCAATGGAAACCCCACTTATGTTTTCGAGGCGCAGTTCAATGGACTCGCTGGTAGGTGATGAGGAAACAATAACCTGTGAGGACAATGGTTCCGTGATCAGTGAGTACAGCAGGATGCAGAGCGGGGTCATATCCCCATCGGAACTACCGGATTCTCCCACTCAAAGCATGCCGCAGTCCCCGAGACGAGACAGAAAGCTACCGGTTTGCGAACAGAGCAATAATGGGACTCCTGCCCGGAAGCCAGGGAACGTTTTTGAGGACAAGCTTAATAGGTTCCATGTGGAGCACACACCTGCCGTATTTTCCTGCGCCACCAGCCTCAGCAACCTTAGTATTCTGGATGATTCCAATGTTAATGGAAATCGAGGAGAGCGCGCTAGCGACATAAATGGAAATGGAGATGCCCCTCGTAGCTACTGTACGGAGGATACTCCGGCACTGCTCTCAAAAGCGCCCAGTAACAGCGATCTCTCCATTCTCTCCATACCCAATGACTTGAACGCCAACGAGGAGCAGGTAACGGCAGCGGCGGAGCGTGAAGATGTCGGCCGGACTCCCGGTGAGGATGTCATCTCAAAAATGCGCTGTGGCGGGAATGGGCTGCCCAGCTACCTGCCGGTTTCCGATGAGATGAGCAAATACTATGTGGAGGACAGCCCGTGTACATTCTCGGTTATCTCTGGCCTTTCACACCTCACTGTGGGTTCCGCTAGGGCAGGACTAGCTTCAAAGTTGCCAGAAAGAGCTGCCGAGGAAGCACCCAAGCTTCCTCCTAGACGCAGTGCAGTTCAAGTAAAAATTGAGCCTCGACTACCGCCGAAGAGAAGTGATTCACTTAGTTCCCTTTCAATGGACTCGGATGATGACTGTAACCTTTTAAGCCAGGTTCGACAAAATATGATACTTCTTATGCAGAACATTAAAATGTTCTTCTTTTTCTAGGCAATCGCAGCCGGAAGCTGCCGACCGCAGCCCAGTGGCGCCAGTACTAGCTCTAGTTTGGCCAACGCCAGTACCAGCACCCTAACCAAGACAAACGGCCAAAAAAAGCCACCAGAAAATGGCGATAAGCCCAATTACAGCTCTGACGATTCATTGGACGACGAGGACGATGATGCGCGTTCTAAATCCCTTTTCGAGCAGTGCATTCTCAGTGGCATGCACAAGTCGAACGACGCCCTAGAATCAGAGAGTGAGCCACCTACAACGCAGCCACAGGAGATGAATGCCCGCGATCGGTTCGTCAGCAACCAGGTGCGCCAAATCGAATCCATGTTAGCTGGCCGCCCTCACCCAACTGCCAGCAGTCGCCAGCATTAAGACTTATACAGAGGAAGACACTCCAGTATTTGTTTGCTGACTTTTAATCTTCTCTATGCAATAATATTCTCACGGTCTCAATTTTCCTATAGTTCAGATTAAAAATTTGCACTTAAATGTAAACTCTCCAACACGTGTAATATTATGTCTACCCTCTCTCACGAAAAAATTTCATACAGGAAAACTAAGGAAAGTAATAAAAGGTGATACGTATGGGAACAGTCGGTACATAAATAAACTTTGGGGATCAACTTTAAGGTCCGGGATAATCCTAACATGATGCTTCGATGGACTAGCTTAATAGGCAGGCGACCTTCAATAGAAGCGCTTTCGCGCATTGCGATCTTTAAAGTAGGAGATGGCGAAAATTGCCACCGCCGCTGCAACAACCACTACGAATAGCAAGATGAAGAAGATTTTTGCATTGGACATGCCCGGCTTCGGGTCATCCTTGTGCTCACGCGGTGCTTCAAAGGTCTTGGCATTGGGAATGATGTTGGTGCGACGCATAATCTCATCGTGCTGTAAAGAAAGAAATCCATCATTTAAAACTATTTTTTATAAAAAAAAGCTACTAAACTTACACTTGTGTTTGAATCAATATCGTAAAACTTAAAACTGTGAATATCATGGTTATCGGACAGATCGCCTGTCGTGGCAGACATTCCAAAGTAGTAACCAGTTGGAAGTTCCACGTTACTGACAACAAAGCAACTCTTCCATTCGTTTCGGTTCTCCAAATCGGTGGACACGGATAGAACATCATTCTCATAGCGAATGCTAATGAGGGTCTCGTAGTCCACATTACGGAATCGCACTTCACAGCCGGCCAACTGGGTGTGTGTGCCATCTCGATCGTGGTCGTAGCTCCAGCTTCCATTGTTGACCATGGCGCTCAGATAGGGATGTTGGTGCTACAAATAATACATATTAAAAATAAAAATAATAATGCCATTATGTACAACTTCTTACATTATGTGGCCCATTGTGATTGCTGTAGGTGTCCAGGATGATTGCCAGGCCGGAAAAGAAATCTTTGCTGCCAAAAACCGGTCCAGTTTTCATGCGCTCCTTGGTGTACCAGATAGCAAATCCATCGCCGAACAGTTCAGTGCCCTTGCCGTGAACTTTAAAGCCAACATGCACTTCCCAATTCCGTCCCATCACCGGCTGAAATATGTTAAAAAGTTAGCGATAAGAAACGAAAAAAGCTTGAATATTCGCTTACTGAGTAGTTCCAGAGGGCACCGCTCTTCGACTGCAAGTCCGGTGTCAGTCTTATGTAGTTGCTGGTGATCATGGTGTTGCCCAGGAAGTCCCAGTGAGGAAGAATCACGCCCACACCTAGATTTGTTTTTCGTTAAAAGCTACAAATATAGGACAAGATTCAACGTACCTTGAAAGGGACGCACTAGGGAGTGCTCTCGCTTCATGTACTCCCCATCGTTATCGCAAAGGACGCGAAAAGGTGCGACGAGAAGCGCCAGTAACGCTAGGAGTCTGTTTATAGCGATCTTCCCGGTCATAGCTGCATTCGATGGCCAGCTACGTCAAAGCTACGTATGGAAAATTTTTTTGGGGCGCCAAAATCAGAAGATTGTTACAAAACAAAAGTGCGCTGGGTTCTCACAGTCCACATGCAGGGTAGCAATGCTAGTTTAAGGGCAAATTTCTGCCTTGTTGTAGATCAACCGAAAAATTTGCGGAATTTTTCTCGCCGGCCTATTAGTGGTGAACAAAGATGGATAGGGGTGAGTCATGTATTTCTGGATTTATCGATAGTTTTTGGCAGGTGTCTGTTATCGACAGACAAAATTAAACCGTTAAACCGATAAATTTAAGGGGTGTTCAAATAAAAAAAATGTATAATCTATTAAAAAAACAATGTATTTACTTAATATTAAGTATAATTTACAAATTTAAGTACGTTTCGATAAATGAAAACTACCTGGAAAAGTAATAAAAGCCTTAGAGCGGCAAAAGCCGGCAAAAAAAATTCAAAGTTTGTTTTTCTCTTAAACTTTCTTAAATTTTTCAAATGATACTCACGATTTCTGAAGTTATACTCTGCGATTTATCATTAGACATTTTTCAGTGCTGCCTATATGTTACATTACAATTATTCACAAATTAAACAATTTTTAAATTTGAATAGTATTGAAAGATTTAAAAAGTTATAAATAAAGGATCCATTTTGTAGGAAGTATATCTTAGAAGTAGGTAACAACTTCAGAAAAATAGGATATTGGAAATCTTAATTGCCTTTATTTGATTTAGATGATTTTGATTTTCTATTTTAATTATTTGTAAATAAATATTCAGTCTCATAAATCATCTATTAATTGGACAGGTCTTCCCACATAGACACAATTTAGTCATCAAATGTGGGACAAATTTGCCCGAAAAAAACTTTACGGAAGTGCAACTGAGGCCATTAAAACTGATGAATGCAAATATTCATTTTGAGCCTCTTCCCTCTTTTTTTTGGCACCTAATTCACGCGTCTAACCAGTTTCCAAATCGGTTTGGTTTGGATTACAGCAGCCCGTTTGTCATTCCAACGGCCTGCGTTGGTTGGCCGAGACGTTTTTATGGCCTATTGCACACGCATATTCGCGCCTTCACGCCTTGAGCCTCGGGCCGCGAGCCTCTCGCCTAAGCCAGGTGGAAATCGGGCGGAAAACCTGTTCTCCAAGAGTTTTCTTCCTCGGCCTGCGTTAGCTGCACTTGGGGGTTATTGTCAAGGTCGATGTCGTGAGAACGAACTACAGCCATGTATGTAAATGATGCAAATGTGACAGGAAAGTTGGAATGCATCTCAAGTGCACTGCAAGTTTGTAAATCATTTCAAAGATTGCAAAATATAATTGATGGTAAACAAATTATTAAAACGTGGAAGTTTGAAAAGAGGCAATCAACTTTTTGTTTGTTTCGACAAGGTAACAATGTGTAAGCCAGAGGTGAAAGGTTAAATTCTGATAAGCGTGATTCCGGATTAAGTGATTGCATTGAATAAAGGACTATGGGAAGTTCTGTTGGCATTATTGCCATAATTTCAATGTAAATGCGCATTTGGGCACAATTAGCTAATTGGAAGCATCGCGACTAACGGTAAAGATGTGTCACCTGTGAAAGGCGGCGGAGATTCGCGGAGGTTGCTTCCTTAACACGCCGCTAATTGGCATATAACGTGCCTAATTATATCAGTCATTTATGAAATCATTTCACTTTTCACCTCTCAAACGGAGGCGGCAGCTGCACTTGCACACCGCTTATTACCCTCGGAGCTTTAATCTGAGCAAGTTTTCGCTCAGATTTCGTTTTTTTAGCCTCATTTGTTCTTGTCGAATCGATATGACTCACCTGTGCGATCGACTTCCTCATGGGTATGAGTGAAATATTGCGGTTATTTTGGGGTGCGCAATATTCGAGAGGAATGGGGAGTGGAGGCCTGAAAGCCCAACTCTCAAACGAAAGCTGATCCCCTCCCATCCCTTGAAAGGGATGATTAATGGTGTCGGAAGGTGGCAGAGTTTCCCCCCACCAGCAGGATGTGGCACTAAGCATAGTTTGTAGTATCGCGTCAGTGGCTATTTATAGCGAGATAGAATCAAGTAATTAGTAGCGCGCTTAAATTCTCATTTATTAGTTTTAGCTATCGGCTGTCATGTGCGGACAAGTTGAGACCCAAAACAGCAAACCGAAATTTGTACTTTTCAATTCCTCAAAGTGGCAATAACCTGGGGCCAGGCCGAGACAGGCCAAGTCTGAGGCCGATCTCAGCATTTTGTTCGTTTGATTGATAACTTGCTAGCCGCAAAGGCAATCCAAAGAAAGCCAAAGTACGAGCAAGGCGATTGGCTAATTGATTCAGCACAAATCAATGGCAATCTACAATTAGCGCATTAATTGCCTCGATTACAGCAATTGAAACTGAACTTGACCCTCTCGATGTGAAGACAATGCAAAAAGCAAAGAGAACAGAACGGAAGGCCAACGGAGACCCTGGCTAAAAAATGGGGGGGTTAACCTGAATAGGTATTATAGATTGCTGATATTTCAGCAAACTATAAAACATTATGAATATTTTAATAGTTTAAAAATAATAAAAATATCTTTAAATAATATTAAGTTCTATAAATAAAAGAGAAGAGAATAATCAACCGAAGAACTATACCCTCATAGCCAGTAGAGATCATTATTCAATCACTTGACTTTGGCGGTTGCAGCTGGCCAAGGAACTGTTGCGGCCAGCTGAGGCTTGAACTTGAACTTGCTTCCAACCGCTTTCCCTCCCTACCTCCCTGAGATTAACCTTTCTTAACGCCTCGGCAACTCCTAGACTGGAAGAAAAAAACGCCAACATAAAACGCTCCAACACAAACACATTTCTGGCATAGCAGCTAACAAGTGTGCAAATCGTATTTAATTAAAACTAATCAAGCATGACAGGCATTCCTCATGAATTTCACATTTATTGCTTTTTGCTTTTATTAAGGACCACACACAGCAACAAACATGCATCCGTAATAATCCACACAAATGTCAATCGTTAAATGATACACATAAGCGGCACTATAAAAAAAAGATGCCTAGTTCTAGTTGGGGGCTAGGAATTCCGAAATACCATGCTTCCGGTTGAGAATGATCATGTTATGATTATAATTATGACAGCCACCGTTTGTGATATGATTATGCATATTGGCATTCTTAATCTCAGAAGCGAGCATAACGTAAATTGTCATTCAAAATCGACGTCTGCGACACAATGGCGAATGATGAATTTCACGGTCAAGTGGAAGTGTCAGAGGCGGAAGAAATTGCCAAAGCCGAGTCGCGGGCCAAGTTGTTGTTTTCACCTGCAATCAAGTCAAGGTGTTGCCAGCTTTCCAATTACATATGCTAGATACTCGGATTTGCATAAGCAAAGCATAAGCATCAGTGGCAGCAGCAGCTGATCGACCCGTTTGAGGACCCAAAACTGGTTACCGGAACCAAACATCTATCCACTTACCCACCGACCGACCCACCCACCGACCGCCTGAATATTGATTCGCTAGAAAGTTGAATTCAGGCTGCAATGTAAATCGATTCCCTTGCAGAGAACAAACATCACGTGGCCAGTGGCGAATGCAAAACCAAATAGCACTATAGCACGTAGGCCACTACCAACATAAAGCCCAATGTAAAGAAAACCTCAAGAAACCGACTCAAATGGCTAAAACTCACTCAAAACTTTAAACAAACGCACGAAACAAAGCACATAGCACAGTGGGATAACAGGCTAATATTGCGGAGATTTAGTTTATACAAAATTTTATATGTTTTACTATATTTGTTTTGTTAAATAAAGGATAGATATCTATAACAATTGCAGTAAAATAATTTTTTTAACTTAATCAGTTACTATTTCCTAAAATTTTTATAAAGAAAATAAAGAAGCAATCACTACTATCTGTTGTTTTGTTTTTCTCTTTCAAAGGTTTAGTTTTTAAGCTTTTGATGCATAATTTGTATAGAAACAATATAATATGATTTAGATCTGAACTATATCATTTAAGGCACAAATAATACATTTTACTAACGCATTTTTTGAATACTTTTTAGTCCAGCAACAAATTAAGTTTAAACTGAAAAATACATATCTTGTTTATATATATTTTATCTAATAATCTGAATGTATATCTTTCTAAGATTCCTAAGATAAGATGAGCAAGATCTAAAAAAGACTGCCACTGATTTAAACGTAGCTACGATGAACCCACTGTGCGACGGCGACGCAACGCCAACGGCGGCGTCGGCGCCCGGACTGTGCTTCATATAAAACCAACTGAGCATACCTGCTGGAATTCATTAAACGTTTAACTGCACAAGCCGACGTACAGCAGAGGCCCGAGAGCTCCGCATAAAAACCCCAAACAAAAAAATATCCACCGTGTAAGCCCCTAGTATTTAATGCAGTGAGCGGTCCGTAGTTCACAGCCTTTGGATTCAGTTTTTCCTGGCTTCGCGTGCTCGTCGGCCACAAAACACAAAAAAAAAAGCTAGAAAACATAAAAAACGCTCATCGAAAACGCATTGCTGCATTTGTTTACGAAACTCAAAACTGAAGAATTTACCAAACAAACGAGAAATACAAAAAAATAATTCACGAAATTCCGCAAATTACAAATTCAAAGCCAAAACGTTTTCGTGTCAAGCTAATGAAAAGTGCAAGTGTTTAATTTTTAATATAATTCAAATATTTGTTAACTAATTGCAGCTTCTCGCACGCACGCACACACGTGAAGCTCCACCAGCCAGCAATATGAAATTCGTAAGTAGACTATTGGAGTTTGGCATTTTCAGTTGCAAGTTCGTTGCCTAAGTCTTTCGATTCGGTTCGCCGTTCCTTCAGTTTTCGCGACAATTGTCGACACATTTGAACTAGCTGCTAATGCTCTGGAATTGTTAACACGTTTATGCCTCGTACCGACCGCAAATGAAGTCAACTATTGCGGTTTGACAGTTTTCTAATGACTGCCGCAAGGGGCATTGTCTGCTCTCCAAGAATTTTTATTGGCCCAGGCTGGCACTCTAATTTATGGTCCACAAAATCGTGTGTCAGGCAGGCCGTGAAGGCAAAGCCACCGCCTCAATATACATATACGTCTATATCAATGCCCATATAACTTTATGGTCCATTTCTGGCCTGGTCTGCCCTGGCATTGCATTCGAAAACTCAGTGACCATCCAAGTCCAAGGCACTGCAAATGGGACGAATAATATGCATAAATTTTGAACACGGTCTTTCTGCATAACTCGATCTTGATTAGGAGATTATGAAAGATTGGAATGTTTAGCCGGCGGTGGCTGGCCAAATTTATTTGAATGTTTGATTTTAAATTTCTTTTAATTTCTCATAAAATCAGAGAGGCCTCGTAATGTATTTCACTCTTAATTTCACTATTATCCGGGGGAAACCAGTTGGGGTTTATTATCTCACATTAAGATCGTATTGAATTGGAATTGATTTGAAAAGTATACTTAAATGGACTTGAAAAATGTGAAGGCTTTCATATTGATTACGGATTTTGAAACCTCAAATTGCCGCCAATATTAGTTAGTGATTAATTTTGGACTAACCCCAAGCACGCACAGTTAGTCATCAAAAAAACAAAATCATTTAATTAAGCTAATTTCAATAAACGTTGGGCAATGTTTTCCCAACTGATTCTGAATCATAAAACCATTTATGGGTCAGGGAAAACCTTCGCGTTTCGGTTAGTGACCAAATTATACATCTCTAACCAGTTTTAAAAAGAAGTCTAAGGAGGTTCCGCCCCACAATTGGCAATCAAGTCGAGTAGCCCGCAATTACATGGGAAAACGCACGCAAAATCGCAGTCTCGCAAAAAAACAAAAATATACAAAAAAAAAAACTAATCTCAAGTTCATGATGAAGGCCGAATCTCCGGAGTTCGGAGTCCGGACTCGAGACAGACAGATCAGACAAGAAAACAAGCCAAAAACGTGCTTGGGCTGTGCGTTTTGTAACTTAATTGAAAAGTGCGATACACACGCGCCAAAACGCCGAGAGCCAATAACCGAAATGCTTGGCCAAAACCAAAACCAAGCCAAAGCCAAGACCAGCCAGCTGACCAACTTCTCGTGTCCAATTGCGTGCCCCAAACACCGGCACACCCGCCATCCCCCCGCCCCGCCCATTGGGTATCCAGTCATGAATGAATCAAATATACCGATGCTGTGCGTGGAAACTGAAGTAAAAAATATAAATAAAAAGAGCGGCTCAAAAGCGCACTTAAAACCTATAAAAATTATAAAAAATGCAAGCGTGCATTGCATTGGAAAATGGCTTATGCAATGGCCAAGAGTGGGGTGCTATTGAGGCGGAGGGGCAGGGGTGCGTTCGGGCACCCTGGGAAACCGCAATCAACGTCGCTCTCGATTAGGATTTCGACCATGCACACGAACAAGATTTATTAATTGCTCTCAGCCAGCCCCCTTATGCTTTTGGGCCCCCTTTATGGCCTCCTTCTTAGAGACCCTCTTGGTCCCCCTTTCTGAGTTCATCGAAAGATGTCCGCCGTCCCGCCGATGGTTGCTGCCTTTTACACGCTTTGCGTGTGGAAATTCAAATTAATTGCCATACGTACTCGTACAATTTCATGTCGTATTTTGTATTTTGTATTTCGGATTTGGGTTTTTAGATTTGGTCTTTGCCTTGTCTTGCCTTGCGTTGCGCTTGGCTTCTCTCTAATGAAGATGTCACGCCGGAAAGTGCCGATTTCTCAATGCCCATGTACGGGGACGATGACAAGTCCGTGCATAATTACTATACAGAGTTGGTTTTCTTGAGTGTTGAGTGGTTTTATTTACAGAAGCATAAAGAAATAAAAGACACAATTAAATATTAAAATATTAAGAGTTTAGTGAAGCTCCTAACTATTACACATAAGTTCTCAGAGCTCCATCTTATAACCCCTTTAACTTTAATAGTAATTTTATCCCCAAATCTTTAATCCGTGTGCCATTTCAAAGGAGATTCATTTAAGTCAACTCTCAGGCTTTGTCCAACACCTCGGTCTGGTAGAGAGGCAGACATTCCGAAGTCATGGTAACGCTATCTGGGACTCCAGGCCATGTCATTCGATATCGTCCCATCGGACGAAGCGGGCACAACAATTTTTATTATAGTTTTCCGTCGCTGGACAGCGATTAGCGTTGGAGTTGGATTTGGATTCGGATTCGCATTCGAAGTTGGAGCACTGCGTCTTGTGTTCGCCGCAGCTGTCGCAATCCAAGTCCTGTAGCTGAACTGTGTAGTCAGTCATTCAGTCAGTCACTGTGCTTGGCAAGTGCATGGCGTACACATGTCCAGATCGGCTCCAAAAAATCAACTGGCCACAAGCCCACGCCGGCTAGTTGCGAAAAATATTTCTGCGAGATTTATGCATCGCATTGCTAGAGGATAGTGGACTGAGGGGCTGTGGTGGGAGTTGATGTCGGGCTGGGGTATTCGCGGTCCATTACCATATTTATGAGGCATGTGTGCGTCTTGTGCTGTGTTTGGCATTTTGTCAGACTCTAAATGCTACAAATTTGCTGGCCCGTCTTGCAGCTGGAAACCAGTTTGAACTTGAACTCATTTCGATGGCAGGAAAAAGGCAGGAAAGATCAACGTCACTCGATTCTCACGCTGCACGACCACCGATCGCCAATTTGCACTTCCTAGCCAAATTGATGTTTAATAATTCAATTACAATTGACAATAGATTGGGCAACAACAGGCCCAGAAAAAAACTTTGAAAACAGCGGGGCAGCTGGCCACGAAGTCACTCGCCAACTGACTCCATTTCCCACCTATTAAACACAATTCAAAGTAATTTGAAGCGGCAAACAAAAGTTGCTGTTGATGTTGCTAGTTGCAAGTTGCAAGTTGCTCGTTGCTCGTTGCTGTTTGAAGCTGTTGCCGTTGCACCTACTACATCCAACACTTTGCTGTGATCCAGCTTCGGCTGCCATTGCGCTATTTGCGTTTTGCCAGTCAAAGTCGAGAGGCTCCAAAGTCGCCAGTCCGAGCAGCGAGCAGTGAGCTGCCAGCTTTCAGCTCCCAAGCCATAGAGCTTCCGTGTTGAAAGTCAACCAAATTGTTGCTCAATCGAGCATTGACCCCCGCTCTGAGCTCTGCCAAAAAATATCAGCAGCAGCCGACTACAACTGCTGGGCGTTACTATCGTTAACAAAAGATAACAATAATAACTCGTGTTTCGGCTTGGGGTTGGGGGATCGCTGGTCGGGGCGAGTTCAATTGTCTCGCCCAAATCACATTCACTTTTCCATCTACGTGGCTTTTCGCATAAAATTAATTACGCCCGACCGCACCAAATGACAAATCGTTTAAAGCTTAAACATAAACAAGATTAATTAGCAGCTGCTCGCCTGCCGCCTGCCACCTGGACCTAAACATATCCATCAGCCTCGGTTGGCTTTTCCCCAGATCCTGAAAACTTGAAAACCCCCAACCTCCCTCACTGAGTCATGCAAATTTTTAGATACCTTTATGGAGCGACTGGAACTTATTGAAAATTCAATACAATTCACTTTACTTTTCGATTACCTGCTGTTGGGCTGCTATGCCAATAAATATAATTTATTTTATAGCACATTTCAAGCCATTCAAAATCGAAACCAGCAAAGGAATAAAAAATCTATGGACCTATTTGAAAGTGAGAAAAAAAGGAGAGCAGTTTGGAATTTTCTATTAACAATTTATTTGGTGATAAAATAAAAAACTAATCAAATATCAATCTCTGATAAAATAAAGCAATTAAATCATTGAAAAATATATTAGCTAGAAATCCAAGCAGGACTCTAAATGCACTTCCTTTTAAAATTCAAATAATAAAAACTATATAAGACTTAGAGATCCCTATTATCCAGATTTATGAATCAATTTTAAGGCAATTTCAAATGTCATATAATCCCCTCAGAGTACACCTATCAGCAGCATGACAGAGCTATTATACCCAAAATCCAGGGGGCTATCAGCGTTTTCGGGCTAACGAGACAATGTTGCCATGGCCCGTTGGGGCTAACTGGTGCTGGTTGTTTACTGATTTTTTATTTAACTTTATATGCGCTGGCACGCTCACATGTTGCTGCACTTAATCATTGTTGTGGGTGGGTGGGTTTTCGCATGAGCATGGTGGTTTCTGGCCAACAGCAGCAGCAGCAGCAGCAGCAGCCGCTGTGCGCCATAGTCTGCGCGGTGCTGTCTGTTGTGGTTCGGTGTCTAGATCAGAGTATGCTTTATTTTTTATTTATACTTTTTTGTCTCGGCCCAAGTCGCCCAATTACGAAATCATATCTAAGGTCATTTGTTCGGCTAATTTGCCACTGCGGTGTCTGTGGAGGTGAAGACAACGGGGAGTCTACATGCCCTGGAAGACCGCAAGCATTGTTCTCAATCCGCATAGCTAATTAGACCAATTAAAAGTCACTAAATTAGCCAAAGCGATTACTTTCAAATCCTGCGGCATTTGCGGAATTCCAGATGCAAGTCCGGCCCCAGTCCGGCTGACGACATTGTGACGGCTACATGTGTTTACATGCCTCAGTCGCTGTGGCAAGCTGTTTGGACTGGCTGCGGCCCAGAGAGGCCATATAGCCCGTTGCCAATGTGGCACTGGCCAAGACAGATGGATCTAATTTGTTTAGCTCCGGCTCTGGCTTGTCTCAAATCCATTCACTTGGCAGGAAACTGGCCAAACAAAGTTATCATTTAAACTTTATTAACTTTAAATTGTAAAAGCATTAATAATATGGTGTGAATTGTGAATTTCATGAACTGACTCGGCAGGGATCTGCTTGCATCTCTCATTAGAAAATAATGACAAATGACTCTAATTTATCCGTGCAACCAAATCGTGTAAAGCACAAATGCTGTTTCCTCAATTAAACGTCAGAATTAGTGGAGTGATTAAGAGAGGCTCGTAACTTAATCCCCAGCTTGGATCATTAGTCAATGTTTGAGTGGGCTCTGGTGACAGACCTGTAGCACTATTCTGCCAGTCGTACGACGACTATTTCCCTTAATGATCACATGTTCACCGATCTTGAGAACTCTTGAGGCTGCCACCGATTCCTGCGCCGCTGTTGCCACTATTTTGATGTGGCAATAGACTCTCAGTTTCAGTCTGTCCAACTTCAGGTATGACTAAAAAAAAAAACAGCAACGACAGCAACAACAAACACGAATTAATTAAAACTATTTTTTTTTTGTTTTTCACAAGTCTAGTTGCGAGTCTTGTTGGCAAGTTTGTGGCCGCCTTGTTTGCATATTTTTTGATTATTTTGTTTTAACGGCAATTTTTGCGGAGCACATTCTGGCTAATAGCAATTAGCGTTATTGTTGCAGTTTTGGCCCCACAGGGCTACTATATAGTAGTCCTTCGCCAAAGGCGCGGCCCATTAAACAATTAATGAAGCACATAGGCTTTTGCAACATTTGCATTTGCACTGGCAGGTTGCACTTAGTCTTGCCACATGTGGCACACGGGTGCAATTGCCCGATTCGATACGATTCGATTCGATTCGTATCGATTGGCCAGAAAGCCACTTCATTAAGTCAAAATCGCCCTATGATTAAAGTCAGTCTGCCAGCTGCGTGACGGCCCAAGACCCAACTAAGACGTTCGACAATGAGGGGTCGGTCGGTCCACTAAAACATAAAACACCATAAAACTATAAACGCGGTGCAGACAGCTAAGCCGATTTATGAACCAGTCGGTAAACAATTTGCACAGCATGAGTCTCTGGCGGCTCTGGGCCCCCGACTCCCTCGCAATCTCGATTAGCATCCGAGTCCCAGGCGATGGGGAATGGGGTCAGTGGGAAAATAATCGCTGCCGTGATTTAATGCTTAACAAATTTATCACACTTCGGCGCAGTTGTGGCGGCTCGACGTGATGTGCATTAAATAAAGCGGACTAATTCTCCTTTTTGGCTTTCAAAAAGTGTTAAGACAGTGCCCATAAAAGGAACCAACTAGCCTGCTTTTAGGCCAAACATTTACGTCTTAATTGAACGTCCAGTATTAGCATATATTAAGACTTTATTCCAAGTAATTGACTTCCTGGATTGGGTCTGTAATTTACTTTTCAGAGTCAATCATGTCTCTTAAATAAGTTTAGATTTTAATCTCAGTTGAAGGTATTATAAGAGAATATAATACTCGACTTGTAGACCAAGTTTAAAGACAGGTACTACCCTTATTAAGAAAGTGACAAATTTGAAGTGAATTCCTTTCAAACTTGGCCATTCGCCCAACCAGAACCAAAGCAAGAGGGGCGAAATCCGAACTGGAACTCTGGCACTTTGGCTCGTGCCCAAGGCGACTGCACTTGACCGGGCCAGAAGCGAGGCATGTGGCATTCTGCGACTTGCGTTTGCGTTTTGGTATTTAATTGTCGACTTATGGCATTGGCACACATTCGGCTTTCATGGCTTAATTGCTTTGGCCAGCGTGTAACCAGTGCAATTGGCTCTGCATACTTTGTGTTGAATACGTACTTATACATATATAAGACCCTCCCACCGCCAGGCGCCATCTAAACCATATTCTTCAATTGCAGTTAGTCACCGTTGCCGCCGCCCTCTGCCTGTTCGTGGCCTACGCCGCGGGTCAGCAATACTTTCTGGGCCAGTTTGGACCTAGCCGGGCCAGGTTTGGCTTCGACCCTCTGACACTGGCACAGCCCTCATCCGCCACACAAGTACGGGATCCCCGACAGAACCGAGGTGAGTGTCAGTGGTTAATCTTATTTTAACAAATACTATCATAAATATCCTTTCAGGACCCGTTGTATTCCCCCCATCGCCCCCAGATGCAGTGGACGAGTCCAGTGGCGTGGTTGTCGGTGCCTCCGGATACGGATTTGTGCCGCCCCAGCAAAGTAATGCGAACCTTATTAAGCGCACTGTCTGAGATAGCTCCAAGCGCATCTCATCAACTCCATCACACACCAAACACACACTCCACACAAACACCCACAACTATACACACACACACCTAGAAGAGAAAGCTTTATTAGTGCAATATGTAGCCGTGTTATCTTTGTGTTATTTCATTGTTATTGTTAAATAATCGTCGAGTAATTTTCCAATCCAACCACTCCAATCTAATTCACAGGAAAACGCTCTGGTTAAAGTAACTAATCTACCCCCACACACCGTAAGCCAGTAATTAACGCAAGCTTTAGACCAACAAAGCTTTTACACAAATACACAAATACACAAATACAAAATAAAAAAATAAATAAATAAAACAACAGCAACAACACCAAAAAATAATAATAAACCCAATAGCAACACCAACACCAGCACACTCTTGCACCTTGCACACGAGCACCGGAAACGGAAATGCGTCCCTCTTAGCTAATTACAAGCACAAACACACACGTCGCTAACCACCCGCAAAAAATAACTAACTTTGCACACTATCCCCCTCCCCCAGCTACTGTCCCCTCATTAATTAACATTACTTAGTTTAATTAGCTTGAAAACTAAATGTTAATTTACAAGTTTATTGTTTTATGATTTTTCTTATGATTTCTGCTTCTTTATTGACTTATGATTTATGTTTCAAATTGGAATTGTATTATGATTTTATAATTTTTATTTTACTTTTTACTTTATTTTATTTTATGTAACAACAAACAAAATTTAAATTATGAATAAAACGACGAATATATTATTAAAACCAAAAAAGAAAAACAAAACCACAACATACACTTTATTTTTGAACCAAATTCTTTTTCGACTGCGGCCTCACAACAAAAAAAAGGAAATATTTTTGCATATTTATTTTGCATTTTCCGTTTGTCAATGCACCATTTGATTTGTTTTTATTTTTGTATTTGGATTTGATCGCTCTGGTAGCAATTATTTTAAGCGCACATAAAACTAGCGCCTAATTAACAGCTCCGATCCGGCTTTGAAGTGCGGCGGCGCACAAATTGACGGAGATTGGGACTCCAACGCCGACAGAGACGAAGACGAAGACGGAACCCGGGAAACCAACGACTGTGACCGGTTCGACCTGGGCATGCTCTGGAGCTCCCGACAGCTTCACACTTGGAGGAGCAGGCCGCAGGCGAACACATGTACTTCGGACCTCGGACGAGGCAGGCTCGCCAATTGCGAACTGAAACAAAACGATGCATATGCAAATGGGGAGATAGCCCATTTCTGGTAATCTGGACTTTATCTTCAATAAGGAACCATTGTTCCAAAACTAGCTGTGGTTAGGTTAGCTAGCCTTCCAGAAACCAGAACTCAGAAAAATATTATGGATAGTTTTTTTAAGTATCATGTTTTAGTCTCTAACTCTGAGAGTTCCAGTCTCCCAAGCTAAGCCTATAATTTATCCAATATTCACCCGATTTTTCTTAAAAAACATATAATTAAAATACTCTAAATTCTCCACTAATTATTAAAAATCTGCTTTTAAAACTGTTTAATTTAAAACCCAAAACTTTTAAATCCATTTACCATTTTCCATTTTTTTTGGTAGATTTGTTGTCCAACTTTTTAAAGTTTTTCCATCCGATTTCTTAAGAATGTATGGAAATGTCAAGATAATAATTACATTATTATCAAAATGTCAAAAAATTAAACGATTTTTTAGTGGAACAGTTTAAAGTTTAAATCATTTTGTAAAGCCTTTTCGATTAACTTGCATATACGAGCTCCTTTAGAGTCATATTTTCAAGATACACAATAGGAACCCGAGTTAAGGCTATACTCAGGAGTTTAGACTCCAAGAGAACTTATACATCCCCTTTTAGATAAAACCCCATTTGTATAGCATTAGATCGACTTTTGAAACGCGTACAAACCTCCACTTGTAACTAAAACACTCTCCACTCGAGGGTATCATTAACAGCTGCTTTAACAATCTAAGCAGAAGCAGGTGCTCTGGAGCCACAATCGAGAGACTCCGAGGCAAAACCACAAATGGTCCCGTGCCGGAGATCTGAGTGGAATCTGGTCTAGTCTGGCGTCGCATGGAATGGATTGGAGTAGAGTGGAGGGCAGTGGAGTAGTAAGAGCGGGGCAGACGAAGACCAGACGAAGTCAATGATATGCGCGACTAATGCGACTGTGGCTTTGCTTATGCCGCATGCAAAATATGTTGGCAGTTGATTTTGTTTCGCTTTTTTTTCGTGCGGAGCTATTGCTCTATACTATTTGCACTTTTTGCATATCGATTTTTGTGTCGGAGGCAGAAACAGAAACAGAAATGGGGCAACTTTTTTTCTCTATGAGCCGGAGGACTCAGACTCGGACACGGACCCAGACTCATTGTCCAAATGAATGGAAACACATTTCACAATAAACTGGAACAAAAACCGCGACAAAACTGGGAAAGCGATCGAGCCGACGACGCTAAGTTGAGATAATTTTTACAATTTGACAATTTATGCACGATTGCTGGGCCACCGAAAGCCTGAGAGCGGCGACAAGGACTTGGACCTGGACCTGAAACAGTAACTGCCACTAAAACTACAACTCGACTTCGGGACCACAAAACGAACCATTGTGTAATTAATTTTGCATGGCAAAAGTTCTCACCAGCCAAAAAAAAAAAAAGCCACAAACAAAAATATGGTTACGCAGTTGGATTTGGATTTGGAATTGGCTTCCTGATGAGGACTGCCTGCGGCTAGGAGGCCAAAAGCCCGCAGGCAAATGGCAATCCATAACTGAAGCCGCCGCGTAACAATTGCTCAAGACTCCAGAGTGGCGTAGATTAATGGCAGCTCTCTCCCTGTGCCCCGTAGTCCCCCTAATATCCCGCCCCTAGTTCGCCTTAGTTCCAGGCATAAATTCGAGAGGCGATTTGGCAGCCATTTGGCAATTTAGAGTCATAGCCACCCACCACAATTACACAAAAAAAAAGAAAAGTTTCTTAAACGAATACCCGCCAAGTCTGCCACTTTGTATGATTAGTTTTCTCAGTGCATGCTGGGGAGTGGGGCAGACCAAGTGGTCGGTCTAATGTGACCGACATTCTAATCAAAGTAGCTGGGGCGTTGTCAGAGACAGAGGGACAGACGGAATCGGACTCAGTGGACAATCAGAGGCAATCGGCCAACGACGACTGTGACGTCGACTCCGTGATTGTGTGACGGTGATTGTGATTGACAGAGTAAGCTTTCAGCCCCGCGCTCAACCTTCAAGCCTTCAGTTCGAGCCGCGTCAATGGGTGACGCCCACGCTTGGAATTCACCACCACTTGGCACCAGCTGAAATCACATTTAATACCCCCACCAAGTGCACTTGCCCAATAATACAATATTAATCATGCCCGTGAGTGAGAAACCCAATTAAAATGCTTTTGTTTGTTCAAACAGCAGCGGCGGCTGTGGCGGCAGCGGCGGATCCCACAACGTTCTTTAGCACCACATTCCAGACCCCCGATACCGCCTATGCGACGTATAACTTCTTCAGTAGTCCGTACACTACACGATTTAGGTACTTCTGATCCGGATGGCTGGAGCCAATGAAGCTGATGGAGCCGGAAAAGCTAAAGTCGAGTCATGTTGTAGTCAGTTCCGGAGCTAACCGATCTAAGCCGGAAAACTAGGAGCAAGAGCTGGAGACTAGAAAAAAATTGCTTGTAAATAAATGTGTTAACTCTTGATAACAAATAAATAGGTAAAGTCTTTAACTTAGATGTGGTTTGGTTAAAATAAATAATTTATGAAGTAAATAAATAGATCTGTGATTAAATTAAAAAGCCATATTCCCTATCATTAATTTGCAAACAAAAGACTTGAAAAGCGAACTTGAAACCATTTTTATCATGAAGATGCTTATCGAAATTATAACCTTTGTAGTATAACGTTAGTATTACAAATAGCCAAAAATTACTTTAAGTACACAGCACTATCTTAAATCATAAATGAAAATTCCCAAGAGATAGCGCCGCCGGTTGTGTTTGTTCCAAATTCGAATTGGCACACAAAAGACTTGGGAAACGAACTTGAGAGCGTGCCGGCTGATCATTTGCATGGCGGCGGCCTAATTGCATCATCCCTCCACCAGCTGAGGAGCTGAGAAAATTGGCAGGCAATCAGCGATAAGGATAATAAGTAGAGTAGACTATTGCTCCAGCCGGGCAATTGGAGCACGCACGTCTTGCTTTTTGGGCATCGTCAGCGGGTTTGGAATGCAACAAATGCGAGTGTTGCCATTTGCGGGAAATCTGTGCACTGCAGTGCACTGGCGGCAACAAAAGCAACATGACATGACAGCAGCGCCACAATTGCATGTTGCTGTTGTCGCGGCTGCTGTTACTGCTGCTGCTGTTTGCCGCTGCCATTGTATGCTAAATTACGTATACGCCCGGGCGGCCACAGCAAAATACAAAGTCAGGCCGCGCGGTGTTAATTTCCATTGACACTGGCGATGTTGCGCCCAGAGTGTCCGCTGAGCGTTATATTTATTTATTTATTTGTATTTGCGATTGTCAAAACTACAGCAAGCAGTACTGCAAGCCTCCATAAGAAAATAAAACTCTAAAAAAAAGGTTTACAATTCTCGTTCGGTTTCACAACAATGGGCCACGGATCATTAGCAATGGCATGATTCACAGACACACAAAAAAAAAGTGGTTCATGCGCGGGAAGTGGGCGGGGATTGGCGCTGAGTTTGTCATAATTTTATTTTCGTTTCAGGAACAGCGCCCGGACCCAAAGTGTTGATAACCTTGTTGACCACAAGAATTTCCAACGAAACTGCCGCTGCAATTTGCCGCCTGCAAGTTCAATTTATGCTCCGACCCTGCTGGCAATAAATGAAAATGAAACCAGGCGGCAGTCATGCACAAACAAACATGCATGTTTATAAGTGAATTCACGTGACAAATGAACAATCAGGCGAGGCGGAGACATTACCTGGGGCTCCCAGGAACCAGTTACCACAGACTCCCACATTCTCTTCAGTCACCCTTGCCAGTTCCAGTGCCCCAATCCCGGGCAAAAATCACGTAGCCCAAACGTTGCCGGGCTGACCTTCAGGTGATTTGCAAATAATGGTTTTTAGTTCAATTCCGTCTTGCAATTAGCAAATTCTCTAAAGCTCCGCAAGAGCGGCGAAACAGTGGCAGCAATTAACATAATTCCTAAATTTACTATCACTTTTAATTGCTCTGCATTTGTCGACTGTTGGCCTTTCCAACCCAAAGCCCAAAATCCAAACCCCAAACCCAGACCCCCGACCAGCGATGAGCGATTACCGCAAAAGCTATTATTTGTCACATGTTCCATAGTATTAGCGGTCACAGGTTTCTTAAAAGCATTTTAAAGCTTAAATTAATATTCTCAAAATAACAGTTTTGACCGTGACATGGTACGTGGACAATATCAAACATTTTTACAAAAGAATTGTTAAAATAAATCACACAATCAAAAAGAAATGCATATTTTTAAATCAATATACTATTTTATTGTCATGTTAGTTTTTAATATAAAAGCATATTTAGTAAAATTGCTTAAATTTAAATATTATGAATTTTTGGCGCCAAAATTTGATTTGAAAGTAACGTAAGCACGTAAAAGCTTACGATATAACAACAAAAACACCCACAACCTTTGAACAGCTGTTTGAGAATGCAGTGTGACCATATCGCACACCCCCATAGGCGACACTGTTAGGCGAATGTTCCAGATCCCAGCGGGTGTTTTATAAACAAAGTGATCTTTAATTTACAAAACATAACTTAACACCATGCAACAATGCTACAACAGAGGCTGTGGCCAGCTCTTCGATCCGGCGACAAATAATGACGGTAAGCAAACGGAAGTCCAATTGAAAAGCACATGTGTTCTCAATATCATCCCGCGCAGAATCTTGCCGCCACCATCCGGGTGAGCCATTCTTTCACGATGCCTACAAGGGATGGTCCTGCTGCAACAAAAAGTCGGTTGACTTCACCGAGTTCCTTAACATCAAAGGCTGCACCCTGGCCAAGCACTCCAACGTAAAACCGCCAGAACCGGAGAAGCCCGTGAAGGATGAGTCGAACAAGGACGAGGTCATCGAGGTACGAGCTCCCATCAAGAAATCGCTTCCGAGGCCACCGATAGAAACGCCGCTTACAGTCATTCAGCCAACGGTGGCACCCGCTCTAAAAGAAACTATTGATTCTCTAAAAATCACCGCACCGGCTGCATCAACTGCTGAAAAGTCTAGTGACTCCATCGAAGTTGGCACGAGCTGCAAGAACAATGGGTGCACTTACTCGTTTACCGGAACTAGCAGCGATTTTGGCGAGTGTACCTACCATCCGGGAGTGCCCATCTTCCACGAGGGCATGAAGTTTTGGTCATGCTGCCAGAAACGAACCTCGGACTTTGCGCAGTTTATGGCGCAAAAGGGCTGCGCCTATGGACAGCACAAGTGGGTCAAGGACGTAAGCGAACCTGTACTTATGAAAGAAAACCAAACTAACTAGTTTGACATTTTCAGAATGAGGATAAAAAGGTTGTGCAGTGCCGCTACGACTGGCACCAGACCGCCACAAACGTTGTGGTGGCCATTTATGCCAAAAAATACCATTACGCTCAGAGTCTGGTGGAAATAAATCCTATTCGGCTGCATGTCAACTTAGTTTTTCCAGAGCAAGAAAATGCCAAATTCGACCTGGACCTGGAACTTCGCGGGGTAAGCTCAAAAATAAGGAATTATTTTTAAAGAAATGAATTATTTGACATTTCCCTCAATAGATTGTGGATGTGAAGAAGGCCAGTGCGCACATGTACGGCACCAAGGTGGAGATTACTTTGCCGAAACTGGAACCAGGCTCATGGTCGAAACTAAACTTTCCCCGTGACACACTACCAGCGGCTAAGAAGAGCCTTGCTGCCGAAAATCCAAAGGAAGAGGAGAGCGACGAAGACTTCGATCTGGACGACATAAATCCAATCCAAAGCCATGGCCTCAAGCTGTCCGATTTGAGTTTGCAAAACCCAAACAAGTTAGACTAATAAAGAAGTTGCATTTAATGTTATGTACAATACACGATTATGCCTTGGAGAAACAGTTTTATTTAACCCGGTCCGAGCGAGATTCAGTCATCATCGTCGTCGGCTCCAGGTACCCAATCTTCGTCGTCATCGTCATCATCTTCCAAATCCAACTCGCCAATGTCCTGAAACAGGGCCTCGTCGATCTTGACTTTCTCGATACTTTCACCAGCCTCCAGGAGAAATTTGATGTCAGAGTCGTTGAGGGTGTTGTCGCACATGAACAGCTCGCGCCCGGTGAGCTTCTTGGAGGAGTTGTTCTTTTCCCGCTTCACTGCGATGCCAGTGCTATCCTCGAAGTCGATTTTCCACTTCATGAATGACTCGACAGTGACACGGGTTCCCTCGAACTTCTTACGCTCCTCCTCCTCCACTTCCCTCAGCTTCTTGGTTCGTTGCTCCTCTTGGTGGTTCTTGTGCTCATCCCAGCGCTCGTTGAGCCACTCCTGGGCGCTGCTCACCAGCGAAAAGATCATCTCCATGCCCAGGTTCTCCTCGATAGTCTGACGCAGATGCTCCAGCAGACGTTCTTCGAATGTGTCCTCGAAGTTCTCTGGCTCCTCGATTTCCACAAGCGGAGCACCATCCGGGTAGGTTTCTGTGTAGGTGAAGATCAGTTTGCAGGCTAGGCCATTATCGCTCTCCTCCGCGTTGTATTCCTCTGTGGCGATGGGGATTTGGAATTTGTGGAATGGCTCCGTGGCGAGAACTGCAGATGGTAGGGCTTAGAAGGATATATTGGGCAATTTAGAGAGCTCTCACCTTCCATTTCGCCACAGTAGATGGAGTCCAAGGCTTCGACCTCATTGGTCTGATCCTCTTTGTAATTGCGGCTCATTTTGGCAATATTAACAAATAAATAAAAATAAATCAGATGCCGCCTCTTTGAGGTTACTTGTGGGAGGACTAGGCACGTTCAGATTGCTTGAATAGAATAAAAGTTTTATAGATTATGGAATTTTAGTATTTTGCATTTAGATTGTCATACTCCAACACTAAACAATTATAAAATTATAGGATTAACAAATAATTATTTAGTAAATCTGTAATTTCAGTATTTTTAATATTTCGACATGCAAGCTGGCGTTGCCACCTTTCGCAAAGTAATGTACCATATCGCCATAAAAACTCCTATCATACCCAAGCACATGTCGGTTTGATTAGGAGAAACAAATTGCATTTAATAAATAAAATGGAACAAATTCTGACTGCAACGCTTAAGAAAAGAGAATCCCGAGGGCTGGGGCTTCGTCTCCTGATCTGCCACCTCAGCAAAAAGGACACAGAGCTGGCTGACAAGACTGGAAACATTTGGTTGACTCTCACCTTCCAAGCGTGCAACGCGACGGAGCTGAGTTCGTACGGCGATTTGATTTTCTCGACATTGGCGCTCTTGATAAAAAAGATACAACACGACGCCAACTTGTCCAAGACCTTTACGTCCACCTACCTGGCCAAAATCTTTGACATTGTCTCTCGAAAGGAGGTGTTCGAAAACCAATCCTGTGCCCTGGCTGCTCTGAAGGCCATCAAGTTGTGTTTGGAATACTATCCGCGAACGATCAAGTCTGGAAAGGTGGCCATCGAAAAGTTCCTCTTGACTTCACTGGACAGCAATAACAAGGACCTTGTGGCGAAGTCCGGGGAGTGCTGGCTTTTGTTGCAAAACGTTCGCAGTCCCTCGAATCAAGGCAACATCAACGACAAACTCATTTGGCATAACTACCAACTATTATTACTTAAAAATCTCAACACTGTCATTAAAGAGAACTTTGCCGTGTCAAAGGACACTTTGGAGAGTTGTACTGCAGGTCCCTTTTCAATTGCTGTGGCCAAGGATCCCCTGGAGCGGACCGCACAGAACTTCCGCCGGTTCCTCAACCTGGTGGAGTTCCTGAAGACAGCACTGAGCAAGCCATTTGCAAACAAGAAGTCGGTCAGCACTCAACTAATTCTGAGCTTTATAGGGAATGGGCTATCGGTGAATGGAGTCCAGAAAGTAAACGCACATATTGATAATGTTTGCTTTGGAATTTATTTAACAGAAGTGAAGATTAGACTGCTGGAACTGCTGGAGACCCTCATAGACGTCTGTCACACCCACCTCAGGATGGACTTCCGGGTGATCTTGAACATATTGCTGGATGCTCTTGAAAATACAAAAACCCTGCTGTCCAACGGAAACCGCGCACAGTTCGCCAAGGTGCGGTCAGTTGTCTACCGAGTCATATCCAAGTGGTGCGCCACTCTGCAGGAGGGAAGCCATTGCGAGATTATTTCAGAGACCCTGGTCAAGGAAATATTGGAAGACATTCGCCAACGGCCTGAGAAGCGTAAAAACCCAAATCCAACGGCGAAAAATCAGCAAAAAGGAACAATTTCTGCGCTGGAACTCCTGCAGGGCAATGAGGCCAAGGAACTGCTGGTTGGTGAGGCCTTCAACTGCCTCCAGAAACTGCTATCTTCGTCGGGACACTCGCTGAAGGTCTCTCTTTTGAAGGATGTTCACAGTTCACTGTTGGAAACCTGTACTCGCATACACTCGGATCCGGTGAGGAAGCGACACCTACCAGTCGTCTGGAACTGTCGCTTGGAAGCCTACAAACTATTTGTATTTCTTATAAAAGCCCGAAACAACAACTGCCCAACGCCTTCAGAGATATATCTATCGCTCTTGTCCCAATCCAGTGTGTTTGGAAACAACACTAAGCTGCGTCAAAGTTTCAAGGCCTTGTCCGAAGAACTGGAACCGTATCTGCATCCACAAAAGATGAATATTAACTTTAAAAGGACCTTTGAGCTCAAACATAACTTTAGTCATCACGAAGAAGATAATTTGGCTGAAAATAAGGAAACCTCCACACCCATTTTTGATCTGCTGGCTCCAGTGGAGCTACCAAGTGAAGAAATTCAATTACCGCCAAATAATTCAACTCAAGAAACTCAAATAGAAGAAACCTCCAACTCCTCCGAGATAAATCAAGTTCGCCCCTCAGAGAATGGAGAAGGGCTTGCAGAAGTTCAGGATACTTCCAGGGATTTGGAGACAACAGAAAGTATTCAAAACGAAGACTCAAACATCTGGCGTGATGGGACTGATCGAGCTTCTGAGGTTTTGGATACAACGGAAACCAAAACTAATGGAAGCTTAGAGGAGGACATGGACTGCGATTACCAAGACGCTTTAGAACATTCTGAGGGAAACCTCAGTTCTTCTGAAAACATTAGCAGCCCAATTAGGGAAGAACCAGTTGCCGAGCCGACAGCTCCGGGTGTTGAAAAGAAAGAGGATCAGAGCCCCATGGACTTGGAAATGCTAGATGAAGATAAAATAATAGCCGAATTGGAGGCTACTTTTGTTAATGAACTAAAATAAAATACGTTCTTCGGTACATTTGAAAGCCACTTTGCACTTAATCTAAAACAACAAAATATCTTAAAAATCTTTGTTAAAGTAAACGTCCTTACTTCTGGGACACATTCATAGAAACTAATGTCATGTCGACCGGCAACAATCGAGTCGCAATTGTCTGAATATCAGCGCTCAGGAGCCTCCAATCTGGAAGAGATGGAAATAAAATTAGTTTCTTATTTTTAAAGTAAATTAAAATGTTTTTTGTTACTTGTGCACTGTGATGAGGCTGCTCGCTTCTACCTCAGTGTCCTGGGGGGTAAGGAAACAATACTGACGGGTCTTGCACTCTAGACCTTCGCTAATAAGAATCTCCGTAATGAACTTTCGGTTTACCTCGTCCTTAAAAAATTGACAATTTAAAAACAATTCAAAGGAAAATAAGTTAAGAAACCTACTGTAAACACATCGTATTCATCTAAAAAGTAAAAGGGATGATCTGAGGTGCTCCAAAGCCCCTTTAGCAATGATACTGTGGTAAAGGAACGTTCGCCACCGGATAGACTCCTGGTATTGGAGGTCTCATTTCCACTGGGGGGGAAGACGTTGATCTTCCACGTCTTTTCTCGGTCGCTGGTTTCAAAACTGACATGGAATCGGCGCAGAGCAAGAGCTTGCTACAAAAAAAGAATCATTTAGGAATGTCCTGCAGAAACACATCAGTTGCCCTCCCAGACACCCACCTCGAACTGAAACTGAACCATTGTGAAGTAATGGTGGCGGGATCTTTGAAAGAGTTGGGCGCGCTGGTGGTAGGCTATCCGAAGCTTCTTGATCACCGACTGCACCATTTCCAGCTGCCGGACTTGATGGCCCAGATTGTCTCTCAAGACGGCCAGCTCGGTCTCCACTTCCTCTATTTTGTAGTTCAGCTGCTCCACTTGTTTGATCTTCGACTTGTAACGACTTATGGAGTCGAGAATATGCTCCTCTGTTTGCGTGGTGGACAGAAACTCCCCCAACTTCTCGGCCTCTCCGCGCACCTTCTCCAGTTCCTCCTCCACGTTTCGCTTCTTGTCGAGCATTTTCCGTTCCAACTCCAGAGTCTTTTGCAGATTTCTGCTGTTCTCCTCGTAATGAAGATCCAAGCTCCGAATCTGCTCATCTATATCCCGAGCTTCAGTCTCCAGATTGGAAACTTTCGCAAGAATCTCCGCCAGTGCCTCTTTCTCGTTGGCTTCAGCAGTTTCCAGTTTGGTCTTATTCTCACTGACTTCAACTATTTTTTGCTTTAGTTCTTCAATTTCTTCGTTGCAATTTTTAATTTTCTCCCCGCTGTCGCTCAACGTTGTTTTCTGTTAAAAAATGGAAATTTTAGACAATTTTTTATTAGTTTATAGGAAGGAGGAGCTCACCAAACGATCGTATTCCGGTAGCTCCTGGTAATCAAAGTTCTCCAACTCTATTTTCTTTTGCATCGCCATCTGATTTTTGGACTGCTGTTGGCCAATTAGATGGCTCCTCTGGGCCACCTCCAGATTGGTGCTCTCCAGCATCTTCTTCTTGTGCATGAAGTCGATCTCCAGGGCAGCTTCCCTCTCCTGCAGCCCGCTCTGTTCCATTTGCAGCTGCCGGATGCGATCGTCGACGTTCACGTGAATGAAGCGTCCCGGATTTATGCGATTCGAGTATACGGCATAGTTGGGCGATGGTATGTATTCCAGGCCGAGGTTTGGAACCAGAACTCGGGTCAGGTTGGGCGGCACATTCTCTGTATCCGAGGTGAGAAATTCAGCAATCTCTTTGGATTCTGTCACGAGAACTGTCTCGATGCGAAAGGTGTCGATGAGGTAGTTCATCACCACAGGATCGTCGCAGCTACAAAGATAAGAATATTTAAAACATTTCGACCAGAAGACTCTGTCCTCCAACCTACCTTATTTCGTCTATCAAGACTGTGGTGTTTGGCGTTGTTGGCCTCACCTTGTACCTTGAAACATTGTATACCTGGTCAGTAAAGGCACTGGTGATTATGGTGGGAACCATCCCGCCGGAAAACTTGTTCTGCAACAAGGCGCGCAGGGACTGGCGCTCTCGATCCGAACCGACAATATAGGAACGTAGGCAAGACATCAGCTGGTTCTCCACCAGGTCACGGTACTTGGAGTTCGGGGCGCTTATGTACTGTCCCAGAGGACCCCGGGGCATTCGGTGCATGTTGGCGCCAGAATATTGGGTGCGGAGGGCACACACCACCTGAATCGCTTGCTCGCCGTAAACAGACAGCTTGTTGGATTTATTCCGGGAAAGTGAATCGATTTCCCACTGCATGTTCTCTGGAAGGGGAAAAGAAAAAATAAACAAAAATCCGACACCCCTGAGTGGATGAACTCACGCTTGGTTTTCTGCAACTGGGTCCTCTCGTTCTTAACGGCATCCAAGCCCTCGTGGACGGAGTTCGCGTTCCTCTTCATCTCCTGTTGCTCTTCGCGTAGACGCGCAATGAGCGCCTCGCTTTCGGCCACTTGCAGCTTCAGAGCCTCCATTGTCCTGGCGTGCTCCTCGCGCTGCTCCTTCACCCGCGTGAAGTTGGCATGGTAGCTTCCAATGTGGTTCTTGCAGGCATTGTACGCATGCTGCTCCTCCTGCAGCCTTCTCTCAGCGTTGCCGATCTGGGCTTTGAGGGAAGCTGTTTTCACAGCAATATCCTGTACTGATCGCTTGGCGGCCTTCATCTTAAGCTCCTGCGCCTTGTAGGCATCCATTATCTCGTTCTTCGTGGCCTGGAAGTCCTTGAGCTTCTGCGTGAGGACGGCCTGGGTGCTCTCCTTCTTGGATGTCTGGTTTTCAAGCTTCACCTTCTTGGCCTCTATCAGGCCAATGGAGTGCTCCAAGTTTTGGAGCTCCGTCTGCACTCGCGTCACCGCCAGCCACGCCAACTTGGTCTGGCTCTGCTGCAGCTTCACCTTGACCACTTCCTTGTCCTTCAGGATGGAAAGCTTCTCGGCCTCAGCCTCCACATCCTTCTCCACCAGTTCCTTCTTTTTCTCCAGCTGGTCCAGGTTCTGAGAAAAGTGCCGACGCTGCTCGTGGCACTGCATCAGACTACTCGCGCATATATCCAACTGCGTTGCCTTCATCAGCAGCTTGTAATTCGACGCGGGCTCCAATTCTTTCAGGAATTCGCGCGCCGCCTCTTGATTCAGAACGAAGATGGGGTTCTCTACATTAATGCCGAAGCACATAAGCATTCGTCGTATCTCCGCGACTTTCTTGGAAACGCTCTTCCCACGCGCGTCCAGAAGATCGTAGGCGGAGGACGACTGCCGCAGGTGGCGCACCACAGTGAGGTGCGGCCCGAAAATGTCCGCCTTGAAGGGTCTCAGACCCGAATTGGACAGAGTTATGGAAATGGTGGCACTTGTCTCTCCGTTCTTAATGAGCTTCTGGATGCTGCTGGCCCGGCTAGTGGCCCGGGCGCTGCTGGTCAAGCCCAGGGCCAGGGCTGTGATGACTGCGCTCTTGCCGCTGCCATTATTGCCGACCAGAAAGTTGATGTTCGGACCGAATTCCACCAACAGATTCGAGTGGCACATGAAGTTCGTGAGCCGCATCGAAATCACTTTCCCACAGCGATCGAAGGCATTAGGAACTGATAGCTCAGACTGTAAACAAAATGGATTCGTTGGATAATGAAAACATCTGGATTGTAATACTACCCACCGTTAGATTAAAGCTGGTGGCCCGTTGGGACATATTGGACCCTGAGTTGCGGACCTTTTGGCTAGTGGCCTGCACGCTTGGCGCCGAAGATTCGAAACTATCCTTTTGCATTTCCGACTCAGACTCTGTCGCGGCCGCAGGTCCATTCCTGCTTCGTTTTCTCCTCGGAGCTTGGCTAGGGCTATCGCTATCCGATCCAGATGAGTGCTTCCGGCGTATCCGGCCATTTCTTCGACTCCGCTCCATCGCGTTGTTTATGTTTCTGTGGCCTTGAAAAAGCGCGGGCGTTTTTTCAGAAGAAGTCAGATGAAGCTAGACACTCCATATAGGATCCTACTTGGATATCTTTAAAATTAGGCTTCAGAGATTATATATTTGATTCCGGACATAACAAATTTCAGGACAAAACGAAATTCCGTCGCAAATAAACAAACTTAAGAAATTCCGCAATATTGGCTCAGCCAGCTAGTGTGACCAGAGGCTGGCAATGAAGCGTCGCAAAAAACGCGCCACTGAAGGAAACTACAGTAGAGACTCGGATATAATGAATTCTAGGGTATAAAGCTCTAATATTTAAATTTTTGACATAAAAATCTGTATTATATTAATTTTATGCTTGCAGAAAAACTAATTTTTGTTCTATAATTATTTTAGATAACATAAAATATATCTTTTTTTAATATAATGAATATACTCTTCCCAACATCGATACATCCACAATACATCCATGTATTATCAAACTAATAAAGTTTTCGAATATAAACAAAAACATTTTCCTTATGTCCGGTTCAGAAGACGACGATTGGTTCAACCAGGATGAGGAGGACCTGGTCCATAGCCTGGAGCAGAAGGTTCGGCACCAAGAGCAGGAAAAGAATGGGGAACAGATTAAAGGTAACCCGGTGACCAAAAGTGGACACGTTGAATCGGACCAATATGTCTTTCCAGTTCGAGATTCCCTGGCCATGAATCTTCTGGCCAGCTCCGCCATTGAGAGTGCAAACCAAAAGAAGGACGCCTCCTCTCGCTTCTCCATGGCTGAGTTCACCAAGGGCCTGGCCATGCTGCCCATCGACATGTTCCTCTACTTCTTTTCCGAGGAGAAGGACTTGTTCGTCAACCAACTGGTGACCAACGACAGCCTTCAGCGATTCGCCGTTTACCTGGACGTCTTAAAGTCGCTCTGCCAACTGGAGATGGTGGGATTCGAAGAGGTTATCCTAGAGGCCTTCGTCAAGCAGACGGTGCTCCACGATAAGATTAGGCGTCTGATATTGACCCTGCTATCCAAGGGTTCTGGCAGCCATTGGGACGAGGAAACGGAACTGATGCTGAAGAACATGATGTGGTTGCTTGAAAGAGCCCATAAGTTTGGATTTGCTAGCCAGCAGGGCGATGATACAGTGGAACTATTCAAAAAGTTAAATGGCCATCTCAAAGAGGAACTATTTAAAGAAGCTTATACATTTTCTTCTGTATCCCTGGGGAATGTCAAGCAAGATATATATCCAACTTTGGAGGCACTACTGAGGGAGGAAAGTAGCTCGGATGAGGAAGCCCACAATGCCACATCAAAGGATGTCCCTCAATACCTAAAGGAACAGCGGGAATTGCTGCGTAAGGACTTCTTTGGACCTCTGCGGGAGTTGGTGCAACGTTTGCGAGAGGGTCGCGATCTCAACGACCTGGAGCTGCAGGGACTCCTGTGGCCAAAGACGACTCTCACTTTAAACCCGGAATTCAACGAAGCACAGAGGCATAGTTTGGTTTACCTGAACTTGGAAAGGACTGAAGGGAACCAAAAGGCGTTGGAGAACCTCAAATCAGGATCGCTTCTCTGTCTCACTAGAAGTCTAGAATTCGAAAACCTTATCCTGGCCACAGTCGGGTATACGGTGGGGGAGAATCTGAAGAAAGGACGCGTGAGTTCTGTTTAAAAATATTTAAAAAATTATTTGAATAACTTTGTTTCCATTTCAGTTAAGCGTAGAGATCGTTTCGCAATATAACATCGGCAACATCTACGATCAACCACTAATCATGTTCCAGACACCCGCCTTTTTCGAGCCGTACCTGAGGGTCCACAACTACCTGAGCACCTGCAGCACGGAACAGTTTCCTATGCGTCGTTATCTGGTGGATGGAGAGGTATTCCAACCTAAATAGTATTTTATTTTATAATATCTATTACTCTCTACGATAGTTGGATGTACGGCCACCAGGATATATGAAGAAGGACCTGAAACTTTCTTACAATGGCAAGACATTCTCCAGGGAGACCCCACCCTCACAAATACCCCTAAATGAGACGCAGAAAAGGGCTTTTATGGAGGCCCTCCGTAGGGAGTTCTGCATCTTGCAGGGACCTCCTGGCACGGGGAAAACACATCTCTCGGTGGAGTTGGTCCGCTGCCTCATAGAGAACGCCAGGGCAGCGGGATTAGGGCCCGTTGTTGTGCTGACCTACACCAACGACTCCCTGGACAAGTTTCTGGTCAAGATGTCGGAGCACACCCAAAAAATATTGCGCTTCGGTAGCCAATCGCGAGATCCTCGATTACAAAAATTCAACGAAGGATCAGTGCACGTTGAGAATGCATCTCCTGGCTTGAAACGAATCTGGTGGCTGGTCAGTTGCGAATACAAGGAGAAGTTCCAGCTCCTACAAAGCGCCTACGCCAACTTCGATGGCAGTGAGGAGAGCTACCAGGAAACACTCATAGCCCAACAGAAAGTCCGACAGGTGGCAGAGCGTCTGGAAACGCTGCGCGCCGTATTCAAGTACTTCCTGGCCAAAAGTCAGGACATTGTGGCCATGACTACTACGTGCGCGGCGCGACTAAACTTCTTCCTCCGATTGCTCAAGTCCAAGTGCGTGGTTTTTGAGGAAGCGGCCGAGATTCAAGAGTCGCATGTGCTAGCCTGCCTTACTCCCTATACTGAGCATGTGATCCTCGTGGGCGACCACAAGCAACTGCAGCCCTTCAACGGCAGCAGTCAGGTGCAGCAGGAATCCCTCTTTGAGCGCCTCATCCTATCGGGAATGCCATTTGGCTTCTTGAACCTCCAATACCGAATGCGTCCCTGCATTGCAGAGCTCCTAATACCCACGATATACGAGGAACTGGTCAGTTCTGACTCGGTGAAGACCTACGAGGACGTCCGTTTGATGGAGAAGAACCTCTTCTTTTTGAATCACAGCAGGCCAGAGCAGCAGTTATCGGACAAGTCCTTCACAAACCCCTACGAAGCCGACAGCTTGGTGGAGCTGGCACACTTTCTTCTCCAGAAGGCCAAGTACGAGACCAGCGACATGGTGATCCTGTCGCCATACAACGCTCAGGTGGAGTGCATCAAAGAAAAGGTTTGCACCAAACACTACCAATGGATGATGGTTTTGTGAATGTAATATCTTTACAGCTGGCTAGAAAGGGCCGGGCCGGTGTCCAGGTGTCCACTGTGGACAGTTTCCAAGGCCTCGAGGCGAACATTGTGCTGCTCTCCCTGGTCCGAAGCAATTCTGCCGGCCAGATAGGATTTCTGCGGCAGCCGAACCGAGTATGCGTGGCCCTGTCCCGGGCCCGCTGGGCGCTCTATATCGCCGGGAACATGGAGACGCTACAAAAGGGCAATCGCAGGCTGTGGGGCAGCATAGCTGAACGACTGGAAGGCCAAGAATCCATTGGACAAGTAGAATTTCCGATAAATAACTAAAAACATTGTCGTTTGATTCATTTTTTACTTTATTAATAATGATGAGGGGATTTCGGTGAATAAGATCGCCTGCCAGTTGCGCCCCCGATTGTTCCATTAATAGATCATCTTTGTACCCTCGACATGCAATGGACTTTACAATGAGTGCCTGGACGTCCGTCCAGGAGCTGAAACGCTTTCGTGGGTTTCGTGTGGGGCCATTGAATACTTATTTAATAATCTTTTACATATTTATAGTTTCTGTATATTATTTTCTGCACGCATGTATGTACACATAGTTTATATATATTTATAAGACCCCTCTCGATCCTGTATATATGCACAATAGGGTCTTTAACTTGTCGACACACAGAAAGCAATCCAATGATCATGTCTTATCATAAATTTATAAATAAAACGATTCTCCTCTTAATACGAACAATGCAGATGTGCAGCTTACACTTTAACAAAATGAAGTATTTTTAATCGTTGGATTACTTTCCGATTATGAATCGAATAGCCTGTTTAAAACTATTAGATGTTAATGGGACTTGTGTTTTACATTATATGCATATATCTGCATAGTTATTAATGCTAAGTTAAGGGATCTGGCTTTACTCTGCACATTCATAGATAGAGTTTAGTTGTCAGTGGTTTGGATTTTTTTTGTTTTGGCCCGAAAGTCTGTACAAGTGTTACTAGCTGCGATTTTTACAAACATTTGCTCTTTACTCTTTTTCGTTTAATTTTTACAAAATTTTATTTTTACTTTTCGCTTAATGGATATTCGGTTGAAAGGTTTTTCGATTTTAGAATTTTTTCTTTTTTTTTTTGTCAAACAAATTGCGCTTAAATTTCTAGTTCGCTAGCATCCCTTCTGCAAGAACCATGGATCTATGTTGGATTGTATTATATATACGGATTTATTCGATGTGTGAAAACGTAAAGTTGATAAAATCAAAACGAGAAGCGCGGAAGAGAAGTGGCAGCAATCGAATGTTGATCCTTCTTATTGGGACTACGATCGGATAAATTGGTTGCAGTTGCATCGGTCCACCCACTTTGCGATCCAGCGCACAAAGCGGCGCAACCCTTAGCAACGTCGTCATCTTATAACTTAGGGATCATAACGGGGAGATGGTGGATGGGGGCATGGGGCATGGGGTATGGTGGTTGATATCGGGTAGGTGGTAGCTTTAGGGGGTAGAGCTGCGGTGGTGGTTCACATCAAAACTTTAGGTCGTATCTAACTAAAAAAAAATTGAATCATCTTGCGAGCAGATCGCCACGTCGGTTTTGGGGGGGAGGGATGTGGGCAGTGAGTGGTTGTTGACATTTGATCCTCTTCTCTCCAGGCTGGGAAGATTACTTTTCCGCCGGCATCTGGAGGTTATTTAATTTCGGCCTCGGCCCCAGTGCAGCTGCAAGGCAATGGCTGCCGCTATGACTGCTGCTGCTGCTGCGCCCCCTGTAACCGCCGCTTGGGATCATTAATCCAACATTTCCACTAGCTCCTACACCTCCACACCCAGTTCCAGTGCCAGTCCCAGTCCCAGAACCACTTCCGCTTGGTATGATGGCGGTGGTGCTGTTGCTGTGGCTGGTTGTGGGTCTGCCGCGTCGATTCTATTGCTACCGTCGGTTGATCAGCCCGTTGGGGGGCGCCTGTTGGCTAGCCGTGTGCATCAGCTCCAGTTCGACCAGGAGCGGAAAATGATCGGAGGGTATGTGCGGATGGGGGCATCCGACCACTTTGTTCTCTCGCAGCCAGTCGTTGGAAACGGGGCCCAGTAGTCCCAACGGCACCATACCCGTCTTCGTATAGAAGATATAATCGATGATCCCCTTGAAGTCGAAGGTGTAGTTGGTGTGCGGCATGATGTCCTCGCTGTAGGCGGAGGCCAGCTTGAAAGAGTGCGTGAACTCGTTCGTGTCATTCGACAGCAATCGCTGCAGGCACGACTTATAGCCCATGTCCTTGAAGTCCAGATGGTCCATGGATACGCGTCCCTTGCCAAGGAACTCCACCACGCCCGAGTCCGGTAGCGAGTTGAAGTCGCCGCACAGCAGCAGTTGCACGCTGTTCGAGTCGTTCTTGTGACCCGGCCTGAAACTGTGGCTCGCCTCGTCGATGATCGTCTTCAGCTCGTTGGAAAGCATCATCGTTTGAATAAGCTTGACGTCACAGAATTCCGGATCCCAGTGGATGTGCGCCGTGCACACCAGCAGCGGCTGCGAGATCTGCGTCACCTCGGACATCGGCTCCCACGCGTTCTCCTTCACCTTCAGCAGAGCCGCCAGTCCGATGTTATCCTTTGGCATTACACGGTTCAGCATGTTGTCCGAACCCTCGGCATTGGCCATTGCCAGTTGATTAAATTCAATAAGGTGCTCCTTAATCAGGGTGAACCTGTAAATAATGATTACAATTTGTTCTTGGAACTGATAACCCATTGTACTTACTTGGACGCCCTAAAGAATATCGCACACCCGTCCACGTACTTCCGCTCCAGCTCAGACATTGTCTTGGCTCGGGATTTCGGGGAGAAGATACCCTCGTACCCATCGTTCTTCAGCTCCGGCAGGAAAAAGTGATAGAACTGCTCCGTTTCGATCTCCTGCAGGCTGATGATGTCCGCCGAGTAGTGCCGTATCTCGTCAATGATTGACTTTTTCCTGTACTCCCAGCAGAGCGCCCACGACGGGCAGTAGCCGTACATTTGCCGCGTCGCGTATTTGTCGCAGAGGACATTGTAGCACATGACCGTAAAAATGCCTGAAAATAAAAGAGATGTTAGTTTTTTTTGAAGTGTAAAGTATGGCTGGTAAAGCAGGCCAGTTGGAGCTTCAATTATAACTTACAGGCTGGTCGCGTTTTGTTGGGCTTGGCCAGTGGCAGCCAGGGCCTCTGTGGCGGCGGATTGACGGTAACTGGAATAAGAAAAAGATACACGGATGCACGATTAGTTGGCAGAAAATGGCAGAAAGATTATGAAATTAGCACCCGCACACACAAAGTCACACAAGAGGCACACGTCTGTGGCTATCAGTTGCCACCCCACTGACACACTCATCTGCGAACATCCACGTTCTCTCAAACAACCACTTGCTGGCACCAAGAGGCCCCCATCCCTTCCCCCTCTGGCGAATGAAAAGACTGCAACTGGTGAAAGTGACATGCACAAGCAATCAAATAGCTTCCGCCTTTGGGTTGCCCCACCACCAGCCGTCGTCAGGTGGTGTCGTGGTTTTTGCATACACTCCAAACAAATTATAAATAAATCATAAAAGTTACAAAAAATAAAGTCAACTAAAAAGAATGAATATTTCGCAGTGCATGCCCCGCTCCTGTCGCTGGGAAACCACTTACTGGAACATGGGTTTCTCCAATTGGCAACGGGGCAGGCGGGGGCGACCTGCGATGTCTGGGGCATTTGCATCTGCATCGGCATCGGCATCGGCATCTGGGAATAGAAGCTGCGGTGATGATAGTAGTGCTGCTGTTGCTGTTGCTGCTGTTGATGGTGGTGGAGGTGGTGGTGGTGGTGGTGATAATGGTGTTGATGTTGAAGCTGCTGCTGGTGGTGGAAGTAATGTTGCTGCTGCTGCGGGTGGGGATAATGATAGAAGATCTTCCTGGCCACCCCGCCGCCATTCCTGTTTCTAGCGTTGCTAGCCGTGGCTGAGCTGGAGCTTACAACATTTTCACGCATAAAAAAGGGATCCGCCACAGTTCGATTTCTGTCAATACCCTCCACACACCACCAACAATTTGATGGTCGACCGTTATGTCCCAGTGTGGATCTTGGTCGCTTCACCTGGCGCGCTCTCTCTCTCTCTCTCTCTGTCTCACTATCTTTGTATCTCTTTATCTTACCTTTATCGCTCTTCCCTATCACTGGCTATCTCTTTTAGTATAGTGTTGTTGTCGCTGTGTCCACTCTTGGTGCTCTTCGCTCTTGGGGCTTTTGCGGATTTGTTTTGTTTTGTTTTGTTTCTCAGACTTGTTGATTGTTTTTGCATTTCTCTTCTCCCTCTGGTAATTTTGTGCAAACGGCTGAGGCTGAGGCTGAGACTTGCGGCTGACGTCGTCGTTGTTGACTAAAAACTTTCACTTTTTAATAAATTTTGTGATTTTTTTTTCATAATTTGGTTTGTTGCTTGCTGTTAGTTGTATGCTGCTGTCTGCGTCTGCGTCTGCGCCTTGTTTTGTCTTTTTTGGTCTTGAGATTTGGTTAATTTTTTTTTTGTATTTTGTGTTTTTGCTGACAGCCTTTAATGACTACATGAACACAGCTTTGATTGCATTTTAATTGTACAGCAGTTGGTCGCTCGGCGTATTAGGACCCATTCGCTATGGTACTGTACCTTAATTATGCAAAAATGATTATTTAATTTGAATCGCAATCGAATCGCAATCGCAGCCAACAACAAGGCGCTACAAATTAGTCACCGAAATTATATACAAAACGAGAAAAGGATGAAAAAAGAGCAACGTAACTCTGTTTGCCTCTCAATGTGTCTATGAGTGATCGTTGTGTACGAAGCGTAAGTAATAACTAAAGTGCCAAAAATTACAAAACAGACAGCCCGACGAAAGACTTTGACAACAAACTCAATGCCAGGCTATTGTGAGCAAATGGCTGAGCTTCTTTAATGGGTTAAAGGTTTACCTTTACCTTTTTTTGACACAAACCAGTGGGGTTAATTACGAAACTTTTACTCAACGCACGCACCCACGCAGTCCCCCCTCTCCAGTGGTACATAATTTCACCGAATTTATGAGTGATTGCCCCACGGACAGCCGACAGGTGTAACAAAAAGCCAAACACTTTTGGATAACAAAGCGATCAACGAAATTTTAAAACAAATTTGTTCAGCCAGCGAAGCGTGCTACCTAGATTTTGGACTGTGAGTGGCAGTTCACGGTTTGGAGATGGGAAAGTTAAGCCAACAAATTACCAATCTTTGTCAGTCTTCTGGTTATAATAAAAGATTTCCTTTAATGGTGAAATATAGGTGATCCTAGTCCTAGTACAATCTCTAGCAGCCTGTTGTCACGCCATGTCGTGCCTCATCCACCCACCCACCTTTCCCCTAATTTTTTATTTATTTTTTTTTGGTGCTCGGGCGCCACTAGAAAGCCCTTTCTAACCAAAAGTTTTCATGGTCGTTGCTGGTTGCATTTGAAAACAATAAAAAATAGAAAAACACAGAAACAAAAGACAACAAACAAACAAAAGTTCGAAAGGCAAAAACCCAAGTGAGCGTATCGAAAAAGAAAGTGAAATTCAAATTGAAACTTGGTGCGATTAAAAAACGGCAAGAGGCCGCCGATGCAGAGCCTCTTGTATGTATTTCTCTTTTTATATATCTTAGATACATATATATATAATATCTATGTATGTTGGCCAACAATTTGGTATTCACAACATGGCAGGCCTGGTGCTGAGACCTGCTCGCTCTGAATAGAAATCAAAAGTCAACTCGCCACTTGCCACACACTCTCAGCAGCGCTGCAATTAGATAACTTGTTTCTGCTGCGCCAGTTTTTTCCAATCCCAGCAGCAACACCAACAATTGACTGCCAATGTTCAATGGCGTTGCAAGTGGCAAGTTGCAAGTTGCCATAGATGCCTCCACTTAAGACAATGCGCCATTTAACCCATAATAATGAATAAAAAGATGCAAAATAATAATTATTATATATTTTTTTTTGATAAATTCTTTAAGATTTTTTAAGCTTGTGTAGTGGTGGTGTGTGGGAAACCAGTTGGACGGCATTTGGCAATGCATTTGTGGCAATAGCTTCTCAGATCACTGCCGATCGTGAGCCCCAAAGACTTCAATTCAAAAAAGACTTCAATTGTGCTGCGTCACATGGAAAATCAATTGAAAATGTGCGCGCACAGTGATTATGCAGAGGAGAGTGGCAGTGGCAGCAGACAACAGGCAACAGGCGATGTGGCAAAGACACTACCAACCAACCAACCAGCCCCCAGATGCAGCTCTATCATCCATCGAAGCTGCAGACTGGCGTGGGCTTTCTTTCCCAATACACTGTGGAAAATAATTGCACATTCTTTGTTTCTTTTTCTTTTTTTAAAGAGAAACAATTTCAAAGAATTCAAAATATTTTAAAGAAGATTGTTGCTTTTTTTTGCATTTTTAATTTTTAATTCGTAGGAGGCTGTGGCAAGCAAGGCAGCTCACGCGATCTGCCAACAATGCCGCATGCTGCTCCTCGGTTACGTTTATTTTTCTTTCGCTGATCCACTTTTGAATCTTAGCGCGCACTCGCAGTCGCATTTTCAGTCGGCGGCGAGGTACTTTCTCTCTCCCGCAGTTGGAAAGCGGCGGCGAGGCAGCAACAGCCTACTGCCTGCTGACATTGCCACAGCCTGCAATGGGCCATCCAATATTATAATATTTATATAAAAATATATCAAAAATAGAGTGAAATCTGACAATAAATTTAAGACAAACATTATGTCCATTTTTTATCCCAAAAATTTCACTTTATAAAAAAGAAATAAAAACTAAAAATCTCTAAAATCTTTTATCTTTTTAACAGGAAGTATTTGATTTATTTCCCAAGGCACTCACTTTCAGGCCAGACCCATTCCCTCCTGGCCATAAAACTTTCTAACCATTGGCACTTCCTTTTACGCAACAACAACCTTGATAAGCTAAATGAGAAAAAAAACGAAAATGAAACGAAAACGAAACGAAAACAGGCTGTAAGCTCACTTCCGCATTTAAAACAATAATAAAGGCGAGACGAGACGATAACATTTCCGATTTCTGTTGCATATTTATAAGAAATATGGGCCAATTATGCGAATTACTCCAAAAAGCAAACAACAAAAAGCCCAACGAGGCAGACCAGCCAGCAAGAAACGAAAATAAAAACGGAAAACGCTTTGCCATGACAAAGCAAAAAATAATATTAAAAGCTGAACAAACTGAAGAGAAAAAAAGTTCACATTTCGTAACCGAAATAACCGTTAACATTCACAAAAGCCAACAGTGGAAGTGGGCCGCGCAGAGCAAGAAAGGGCGGGTTCCGGCACCGGCCCCAATCAACAGCTGTTTTTTGTTGTTGCCCGGACGGCCGGCCACACTATTTTAATTTTTGGCACTAATATCATCATAATCATCATCATCATTATCACCGCCATAGTGATGGCCATAGTGATAGTGGTGGCTTCTTCTCTCCCAATTGCAGTTATAAATACCGGTTTCGCTAAATAAATAAACCATTTCAGTGGCCGTTTTGTCATCCCCAACGAGGGACAAAAACAAAGGGAAAGCGGGGTATATTGGCCAAAGGGAATACCAATTTTTGGTCATAATAAATAGTTGTTTTTTTTTTATTACTAACAGCTCTGTTAGTAAGATCGTTTAATCTAGTTAGTGTCTTTTTTTTACAGGGTATTTGTTTCGTCGAGTGGAGGCCCTTAAGGAAGTGCTCCACTAAATCAGCAAACTTTGTGGGAATCGATGACGAGGCGCGATGCGTTTAAAATGCATTACAAAGCACAATGTTGTCATAAAAATGAAATTAAATAAAAGCCGAAAACAAGCTAGCGAGTGCGATCAAGCGACTTAAGCCAATTAAATGATTAGGTAACAGTTACAACAATAATAGCATCATCGGTCGCAGCACCAGCATCGTATGCAGCCTCGTCATCGGCCAGAAAGCAGAAAAAAGAAGTCAAAGCAATAACAATAAAGCCCAGACGAGTCGAGTTATAAACCTACATAGAGACACAAAATTTGTACGGACAACGGTGGGCCAGCGAGTGGAGTGGCAAGCGGAAAAAAGCCAGATACTGAAAAAATTAATTCATGTTGTGCTCATTTCGTGAGCGGGCACAAAGGGAGAGAAAAACTGAAGAAGAATGAGTTACAAGAAGCAGGGGAGTCCAGCAACTCTTAAAACCGAAGAGAAAAATGCCCTACAAGAGCTCTAGGTTCAAATAGGTCCAAAAGGTAACATTTGGTAACAGGTAATGGGTTAGAATTTCTTATAAGGAAATTTTAGGTTGAAAAAGTGTCATATATTTCAGAATTTTGTATCTTGTAACTGGTATCTTTTATCTATATTTTGTATCTAGTATCTTTTATCTTTATTTTGTATCTCTGGTAAAAAAAAGTTTAAAGAATAAAATATAATAAAAGTCAAGTAATTTGGAGAGATATCTATAAGACATGATAATTATTTTGAATTATTTTGTGACGAAAGTATCTAGTAACCTGCATAGTATCAGATATTTTAGTATCTCATATCTTTGGCCAACAAATCATGTTCATAAATGGTAAAAAAGTATTCTATATTTTTGTATCTTGTTTCTTTTATCTCGTATCTTTGACCAACTAAAAAGTTTAAAGGTAAAAGTTAAAGGTTTGAGGAGAACCCTAGTTGATCCAAGTTTTTAATAGATTACTTTAAGATATGGATAGTATTTAGAATTTGTTGTGAAGAACTCTCAAGTTTTTAAACCTGTATGGTATCAGATATTTTTGTATCTCATATCTTTGACTAAAAAATAATAATAGTGCATATATAGTAAAAAAAAAGTTTTGGGGAAGAATCCTAATAGATTCAAGAATTATGATAGGTAACAAAGATAGGTAAAGATAGGAATAATATTTAGAATTTGTTATGAAATTAAGATTTCAAAAGTGTACCAGTATCATTAATCTTTTATTTTACATCTTTGGCTCATAATATCTCATAATATTAATGGTAAAAAAAGTTAGAGAGAAAATCCTAATAGATCTGGTAATTTGTATGGTTTACTAGTAGATATTATAATATTGTTTATAATTTTGATAAAGAATGTTTAAGGTTTAAAACCTATACAGTAAGCAAAGCTAGACAGTATCCTATATTTTTGTATCTTGAATCTTTTATTTCGTATCTGTGGCTATCTAATAATATTAATGGTAAAAAAAGTTAGTAATCTAGCCTTCTAATAGGTCTAGTTTGGATAGATAACTCTTCCATATGAATATTTATAATTAATTATGAAGAATTGTTACAATTTCAACCTATATATAGTATAAAGTAACCTATATAGTACTCTATATTTTTCAATCTTGTATCTTTTGTCTTGTATTCTGTATCTCGTATCTTTGGCTAACAAATCTTTGGCTATTCATAAATTATTAAAAAAGTATGATAGGAACATTAAGAAAAGTTAATATTTCAAATTTTTTATGAAGAATTGTTAAGTATTAAAATATTTCCTAAATTTCTATATCTTGAATCTTTTCTATTGAATCTTTAATCTCCAATTCTATGTATCGTATCTTTTGGTAACTAAAACTCTAAATGGCAACAAAGTTTAGGGAAAATCCTCATAGATCCAGTAACTATATACTATTTTGAATTAAGGAATAAATAAACCTTCATAAGTTTCCTTCCCAAAATATAGTTTTTTTAGGTAAAAGTTGTATCTCATATCTTGTATCTTTGACCACCTAAACCCGTAATTAAAGAAAATACTAGAGTACCCTTTGTTAGGGCATAATCGGTTATAAAAACAGCAGCAACAAATGAAGCACAAGCCGTTCACAAACGGCAGAAAGAGTTAAGAGCCAACGGCTTGCCCCGGCCCTTCGGTGGGCCACTCTCTGTCCACTTGATTTATGGAGTCCGGTCGGTGCATCTTCTGTCCATCTTTCCAATGAAGTTTACGTCACCGGCCCCACCTTAGAGCCTGCAGCCCCCTCCGCCCCTTGGCCGGCGATGATTTCGTCATTTGCGAGTGCGCTGGCAGCGTGTTGCAAGAAGAGATTGCGGCTAATCTGGTGCGCTGGGCTGCTGATAATGACAATGAGACGGATGAGTGGCTCCATTGGCTGCCTTTTTGTTCTAGAAAGGTATTCTTGGTGACCTAACCAACCTCGATAGGAGCCACTACCAGGCCACTTGGATAATATGGCCTACTTGTTAGAGTTAGAGGCTAAGTTAGTCAGAGGTTTTGCGGTTGATTAGCATGAAAGTGTAATCTTTATAAAGTCTAAGATACATATTCCATAAATTATGAATTCTTGCTTCATTGCTTAACTTGCAACAGAATTTGAGACAAAAAGTGAAGCCCTTTATCTGTCTTCGAGTATCTGTATCTTATAGATGGCATGGCTTGGCTTGGCTTGGCTTGGTGTAGTCTACAGATACTCGGTTAATGTGCCAGACAAGTAGCAACCAGCAATTGTCTGTGAAAATCTAAAACGAAGTCAACACGAAAATCCACAACCTCACCATCCAAAAAAAACAAAACTAGACCCGACAACTTCAAGAGGCGACCCAGAGAACGAGCAGACGGCATTAAAGTTGGAAAATAAGTGTAATGATGACATTTGGGCCGTTAGAGTTGGATTCTTAACTGTTTGACATTTTGCGTAACCTTTTCCGTAGGCATTTGGCCTTTATTCGGATTAACAACATCATTTTTTTGTTGGTCTGGCCAAGAGGAAGTTGGAATTGGAGATGGAGCTCCAGGCCAGGCTAATTGGAAAATGAAACTTTCAATTTCATGGCGAAATGCTAATTTCTGGCCAAAGAAAAGTCAACTGGAAAAGCGGCAGAGAAGAATAAAAAATAGGAGAAATGGAGATACTCTTTTTTAAGTTTTAAAATCATGAAATATTTTATTTTATTTATACTTTTGTTAAAATTTTATTCTTAATAAATAAATGGGTTTAAAGTAGCTATTTAAAGTATAAAAAAATAATTGTTATTTAAGTAAATAATTTAAAGAATCTATAAAATGTAAATTCCTTAAAAACGGCCACTTTTTTGTCTTTAATAAAAGCCTCTTAAAAGCCTCTACTTTACTTAAATTTAAATGAATTTTTTTTTAAATTAACTTCCCAAGTACCTCTCGCTAGAGAAGGTGAGAAAAAAAAAACAATTAAGTTTCCGAGGCTTGGAGGAAAGAAAAACTAGCAAGAGAGCTGAAGAGATGGCCCGCTTCGCTGGCCAGGGGCTATGATGATGGCCAGAACACGGCTCGGCCGGCAACAAAGCGACGCATTTATAGCCAAAACACATTAGCTCTGGCCATAGTTGCTGGTTGCTGGCCTCTCAGCCGATGGCTGGTGGCGCAAACAGTGTTGCAAATGACCCAATTATCCACTGACCCACTCAACGCTCGTCCGGGTCCGGGCGACAGACCTCCCGAGTCGGAGTTGTGAAATGAAGTAGAGCCCTGAGAGAGCTGGAGCTGGAGCTGGAGTGTCTCTAGAAGCCGCAAGACCCTAAAATGGAGACATTAATTAGCCTAATGACAGGCACTAAATGCCCACAAATTAATTAGCCAGTTACGGTTATGAGAGCGGTTTATCTTTTTGCAAAAAGAAGTCGGCACTTGGCCCAGGTGAAAGGTGGCCAGGTGATCATCATCCATCCACCCAGCTAGAGATTCCCACTACAAGACCTGCAGCTCTGCCCAATGGCCAATGTAGAGAGTAGAGTGCAGCCCAGTTCTGTTTATTTTTCCGACTCCGAGCCTCCAATGCCCCTCATTAGAAGATGGAGTTTACTTTTTTTTTGGGGCTAAAAAAACAGCAATCAGTTCTTTTTTGTTTGACATTTTTGTTTACACTTTTATTGAGTTCTCGTTCGGGCTTAATCAAAATAAATAAGTTGGCCATATTGTTGATGGCTTACAAACGTAGTAATGGACAGTTGGGAGGGGTATAGTCTACTATAATTATTGTTATTTGTGCAAAAACGATGCTTACGAACGAACAAAAGACTACTAACCACAACCACAATGCCAGGCCAGCTAGTGAAAATATTAATTAAATAAATTAGCTTCGAGTTGTAGTTTCTAACTGGGGAATGGTAACACACAACACAGGTAGGTGCCGATGGTTCCGGCAAGTGGAAAATCTGTGACATTTTCCACCCAGACTCTCTGGTGGCAGAGAAGCTACGAACCGATCCGGAGCGGAAAACTTCAAGCAATTTCTGTGTTCGTGAGTTTCTTTTAATTAAAAAAAAAGGCGAAAACTTTTACTCGCCAACTATAGTCAGTCAGCCAGCTAGCAGTAAGCAGGTAACTAGGGCTGCTCTCGATTTTCAGATTTAGATTTTATGCTCAGCGATTGTAGTTGGAATTAATTGTGCACTAGTTGTGCCTCAAACGAATCCTAATTCAAACATCTATTCCTCAGATACAATAAAATACTTGTAGATACTAATGGATAATACGGAGAGATCCTTTCTACCAGTTTCCTCTTGAAACTCGACCCCAAAAACTACGCCTAACCTATCAGCTAGAAAAGTTCACGTTGTAGCGCTGCGATTCAAAAACTAATCTAAAAAAAACCAAACCCATAAGATACTTTATACTAATTAGGTAGATCCTACTAAGATACACAACTAACAGATAGGAACGTTGCTCAAGTGGTGGACCCTCTACTAACGTTAATGCACAAATAACAACAGCGATTAATAAATTAATGAATAAAGTAGGGTATCTGTCGGGTTGAGATGGTTGGTTGGTATCTGGTAGCTACTCCCAGCACCACGATTTCTACAGTTTCTTCTTCTTTTTGCGCCACAAAATCTGCATAAGAGCCGCCTCCAGCCTCCACCCGACCTCCACCCGCAGCTCTTCTGGGCTCAGTGGTCTTCGCAAAAAGAAAAAGAAAATAAAAAATTGTCTTAAAACACAAAAAAAAGATAGCCGCCGCTCAGTGAAAGTGAAAGTTGAAGTCGTGCTTTGTGGATGTGGGATGAGGTCTTCACAAGTTTCCATTTAGTTTGGGATTCAGGCTATCATCCAGTCCTCATGATCATCAGGGTTGTTCCAATTTAATGGCTTTTCTTTCATCTTTCATCTTCCACCTCTTCCCATCCATCACCTCTCTTCGGGAGTTATGCAACTTGGGCTTGGATTGATGTCTGATTTGAGTTCCGGCCCACGCTATCCGGGGATTCCTTCGCTCCTCTCCCTTTGGATGTGATTGGTTTTCCATTCGCCCCGTCACGAGATGGTGGAAAACGCCGGCTTCAGCTTACCCACCGAGCCCAGTATCAGCCGAGTGGGTGTGGCCCGGCTGTCTGGCCCCAGTTTGGCAGCTGCCACTTGGCTGTCATCGTGGCTGCCACCTCCACCGCCGCACCACACCAATCCCAAGCTGTTGCCATTGTTGTTGTTGCAATCCACTAGACAATTCAAGGCAGTGGGCGTCGCATCCGTCAGATTCAGATTCAAATGCTCAAAGTTGAAGACAAGGCCCGAGACCGAGTCGCAGCCATGGCTCCCAGCGCTATCCAAGCCACTGTCGCTGGCCGATCCCGCCGCATGATCCGCCGCATTGCAGGTCTCGATCAGCTTGCGCGATATCTCGCTGAGGCTCTCGTCCAGGAGGGTCTCCGCCCGGGCGGATATCGTCGAGGAGGCGCCCGACGCGGAGGAGGAGTGGGTGCTGCCCACTCCGCCCCCGAAACAGTTCCCGAACAGATCGTTCACAATGTTGATGCCGCTCAGGATGTCCCCGTAGCCGGAGTCGTCGCTCAGGCACTGCGACGGCGTGGCCACCACGCTCGGGTGGCTGCGCTGGGATCCAATCACGCCCACAATCTCCGCCCGACTGCTGTCCCCGGTGATGGGGGCGAACTCCTCGCCGGTCTCCTCCAGCGCCGTCGCCACCGCCACCGCCGCCTTGGTGGTCGGGCCGGGAAGGCTCTGGCTGCAAATGGAGCTGTCGCAGGAGCTGTCCGAGTGCGTGGACGAGGTGGAGTAGGAGGACTCCCGGCTGCCACCGCCCTGCTCGCTGGACGAGGCGTCGGAGAGGGATCGGCGCAGTGGGTAGTCCCACAGGGAGCGCAGCGGATCACAGTCCCGGCAGAAGCAGACGCCGTGGGTGTGGTCGTGCTGCAGCATCCCGGGGTGCAGGTGGTGGTAGGCGGATACCCCACCCGGATACCCATCCTGACTGGCCATTTTTGGTTGCATCTCCGGCTCCAGCTTGAGCAGCACTCCGTTGCCCGGCTTCCGGTCCTTCTTGCGTCGCTTCCTCGGCTTTATGATCCGCGGCAGGCAGGTCTCCGACGGGCCGGTGGTCTGGTCCTGGCCGGGTGCGTTCATGACGGGCTTCTCCTGGGTGGTGAGCACGGGCGGGGCGGAGTTCTGGTAGCGGAGGGTCCGGGACTTGTCGGTCAGCTTGAAGCCCGGATGGCTCATCGGGTGGTAGGCGCTCCAGGTGGGCGGCATCGGGTGGTGGTGGTTGTGGGGATGGGCCGCCGGCTGGAACTTCTGCTGGAGCAGCGGCATCCCCTGCGCGTGCACCGCCAGCTGGGACATGGTAGCCCCGCCCGGCGGCCAGGATGGCGTGGACTTGGGAGTGGCTTTCCGCAGCAGGCGCTGCCGCTGGCCGGGGGACAGGTGACTGGAGGCATTCGAGATGAGCGGTATCCCGGCGCACTCGTTGATCCGCTGCTGGTTGACGACGCCGGGGTAGCCACTGGGCTGCGGCGGAGGGCCACCAGCCGGCGAGGTGGTCCAGCTGGGGGGATGGGGCGACGCATGGTGCAGTCGCTGCAAGTTGTATCCGGCGGAGGGCGGTGGCGGAGGTGGTGGGTGGGTGGATGTTCCTGGCCAATGGCCTAGCTGCTGCTGCTGCTGATGGGGTGGTGGTGGTGGTGGGTATCTCATGGGACCGTAGGGCGGTGCTGTTTCGGGCGCCCGGTAGACGGCCACATGCGATCTCATCTCAACTCTCGGTGGATCCCAGTCCTAGCCGAATGCACATGCTTCGTTTTCGGCGATTCTCTGGTTTCGGATTAAGCCACTCGGTGGTGCATTTCTACTGGTGGTGGTTGGTTGCCAAACGAACTCGAGCAGCGCCTCTTACTCCGACTGCGAAATGAAAACGAAACGAAGCGAGCCACCGAAACTGGGACACGGCGCGAGCGCAATTACGAAACACTGGGCGCATGCGCGAACAGAATCGAATCCAAAGCGAGGCGAGTCGCGAACGGGTTTCCACTGGATATCGGAAAAGTGTGTGGAGCGAGCGAGTGTCTCCACTGAGGTCTGATGGCAGACTGAAGTCAGCTGCTCCGGCGATCGCCGATCGGGCCGGCTAACAGTAAAAGCCGTTATGCGAGATTTTCCATCTCTCTCTCTCTCGCGAGTTCTCTTCTTTTTTTTTTTTTTTTTGCTGAGCGGGTCTTGCGTTCCACATGCGATCCACAGGCAAAGCCGGCTTTTAAGCTCCCCCCTCTTAGTGTGTCTTTCGCTCTCTTTGGGCCAACGGCCAGAGAGCGGCTTTTGCATGTCGAGGTCGTGCAGTTCTTGTAATTGTTGCATTCAATTATTTATTTTTAATTGATGCCCGTGCATTATGCTTTTGGCATTAGTGTCCAACCGTGAGTTTGAACTTTAATTACATGGACGGGAAAATAACCAACAGTAGGGTGCCTTAAAATCTCTACATTTCTTCACTTTTATTTCATAAAAATCTTCATTTTTACAAATCCCATTACATAGCCAAGACACCCCATCACCGTTAGTTGAAAACTTTCTCTTTTCGGAAGCCTTTTTTGCGCTCTTGCTCACGAGCTTTCCTTTTTTTTCCCCCCACACTCATAACACACACACTCATACGCACACACACACACACTGGCACACTCGAAGGAAAAGTAATGATAACAGGGGGCACTCACATGACAAGTTGTCCAGCATGTAGGTGAGCAGTTTCTGCGTGCCGTTCGGCTCGTTGTAGATGTTCATGAACTCCTTTTGCAGCGGATTGCCCATGAGTCCCAGTATGACGAGGTGGAACAGCTTGCCGATCTCGTATGGCAGCACTCGCAGAAAGTTGTTGTTCAGCAACAGTTCCCTAAAAGGAGAAGAGTCGATGAGTTGGTGAAATGGATGGATCGGTGACCAAAATGGGGTTACAGCCTGGGCCCTTACACCAATAGATTCTGGACAATAGCTGGTAGTTCCTACTCTTATCCTTCAGGTTTAATACAAAAATACTATAAATAATCTCTAAAAAGTCCTGATATCAATAGATTCTTGACTATAAATGGTAGATCCTACTCGTATCCTTCAGGTTTCATACAAAAATGCTCTAAAAAGTCTAAATTCCAATAGATTTTTGACAATAAGTGGCAGATCCTCCTCTCATCTTACAGTTTTCATACAAAAATACTATTAATAATCTATAAAAATTCTAAATACCACTAGATTCTTGACAATTAGTGGCAGATCCTCCTCTCATCTTACAGATTTCATACAAAAATATTCAAAATTATCTCTAGGAAGTCCTTATACCACTAAATTCTTGACAATAAATGGCAGATCCTCCTCTCATCTTACAGTTTTCATACAAAAATACTATAAATAAACTCTAAAAAGTCTAAATACGAGTAGATTCTTGACAATAAGTGGCAGATCCTCCTCTCATCTTACAGATTTCATACAAAAATACTATAAATAATCTCTAAAAAGTCCTTACACCAATAGATTTTTGACAATAAGTGGTAGATCCTACTCTTATCTTACAGGTTTCATATAAAAATGCTCTAAAAAGTCAAAATACCATAAGATTCTTGACAATAAATGGCAGATCCTACTCCTATCTTACAGGTCTAACACAAATATTCTATAAATAATCCCTAAAGTCCTGAGCAGGACTCACCGCAGCTGGATAAGCTCGCCTAGCTCTGCTGGAAGACTTCGCAGCTTATTGCTGGACAGGTCCAGGGTCCGCAGACTGATCAGCATGCCGACGTCGGCCGGCAACCGAAGCAACTGGTTGTCGTTCAGGTAGAGGGCGGTCAGGTGTTCGAATTCCCAAAGCGACGGACTGATGTTCCGAACGCAACCTGTCATAGAAAGAATATATTGGATGAATATGGTGATTCGTGGAGCATTTGTGGTGGGGAACATACCTGTTATCTCCAGGCCACTCCAGTTAGTCTTCTTGCCGGCTGCTATGTCCTCTTGCGAGAGAAAGATCTGCTGCCTCCGGTTGGCGCTGTCGTATTTGTCTTTGTTACGAGACATTTTATAGTGATTGCCTGGATTTATGGTAGATTGCGATACAAATAGTCGATTAGAAGATCTCTTAAAAAATAGGGAAGGCTGCAGTTGAAAAGCATTTGGTTTTGTTTCAAGGAAGTTAGGGCTCATGTTAGGAGACGAAACCTCACTTAGCAACAGAAATCATTTTAGTTTTTAGCTTAAAATTATTAAGGAGAATTGGAATCAAATTATAACCTTTCATAATAACCGCCTGATGATAAGCGTCTCTGCAAAATATTAATAAATTGGTTTCAATTATTATATCGTATTAGTAAACAAAGAGTTTTTGGGTTTGGGGGGATGGTTTGGTTTCAAGGATCAACTTGCAATCAAAATAGGTTTTTTTATGCAAGTTATGAATTATTTTTTGGAATAAAATATTATTTTGAATCTTATTTTGACTGCAAGAGTGAATCAGAAATCATAACTAAATGCAACAAAATTCGATGTTTAGAAGCGCGCGCAAAGTGCAAGCACACACACAGACACACATGGCTCTCTCACACACACGCACACACACAGACAGGGCTCATGTAATGCAGTTAAGAGAGGGCAACCAGGAAATGGCGTGGGTGGACGCGTGTTGGAAGCCACATATCCTGCCAGAACTCGGTTTACCTGGGCCAAGATTAGATTCAAGTTAGCGTTGCCTCTAAAGTCAGTTTCTTGAATTTCGATTCGGATTTTCTTGCCAATACTACTCCTCTGCAACGCGCTCTTTTTTGTTCTACGCCACCCGCAAGTTACTTATTAATTTTGAAACGGTAAACGGTAAATGGTTGATAGCCGGGGGAGGGGAGGGGATTGGAGTTCCCTTTTTTTTTTTTTTTTCAAACACTGCGAATTTTGATATAACTGTGTTTTATTTTTTTGGATTAAGTGTTTTTTTTTTTTAATGTCTGTTTGTCGGAACAGAAGCGACGAATCTACTATTCCCCTTCTCCTCTCCGTTGTGCCTCCGTCGCTTCGTCGCTTTCCCCGCTTTATTTATTGCGCGACTCGTTTTCATCGTCGTTTCTTGTTTTTGTATACATGGTATGGTGTTCGGAGTTGCCACTCGATCTATTTACAAATGCCCATCAACACCAGTGGCCCTCGGCTTTGATCTACAAAAAGTAATATGCTGTTTAGGCTTAGCGGGTCTGGATTCTGTTTCTGAATAACTCCAATCTATGTACAATTAATTGTTCTATTATTCAAAACAAAACAATCGCCCACACACACAAAAATCACACACATAGTCCGACACACGCACACATACAAAACGGTCACACACACAGAGGTGGCAGGGTTGAAATAAAAACAGCGTAGATTTCGTACTGTTTGCTATGCTAGCCACTTTTTGGTTAACTCTTTTTCTGGTTGTAACTCTGCACCGATCGCGATTCAATATTTCCAATATTATTATCCTCTGATGGCGATTTATTTGCGGTTCCGTCTGCTGATGCTATGTTGTCTTGTTCTTCGCTTTCCTTCTTGTTTCATTTCTCTTTTGTGCGCTTCTTCTGCATGGCGCAATCGGTGCTGCCAACTCTTTTTCTAAAAATTGCAATAATAAGATCGCAATTATTAAAAATCTATTATTACATTAAATTAGTAATATAAACTTTAGTATTCTACAAATTATTTCTTTTGATAATAAGGTAAAGATTAAAAAAAAAATATGTCATCTAAAATGATTATTTAGCTCTTGCTAAATTATTTTTTGCTAGTAATAAGACTTATTATTTTAGTATAATTTTATTAAATATTTAAAAACATATATGATCATAAAATTTGTAGTCCCTTTTGTTTTAAATAGGTTGGCAGTACTGCTTTTCGGTTCGGCCAAGTTGGCAGCCCATTTATTTTGAAGCGGGATGCAAAATGCAAAGTAGGTGCCAGTTGAATGTTTGTATCGAAATTTATAAATAACTGCTTACAGATCAATGATGACACCGGAATTCGCTGATTACCTGGAGAGAGACAAACAATCGGTGATGGAAATCGCCCCCGACGGATGCAAGGAGCACTACTTGTGGATATACGAAAAGACAAGGATAACCGCGGAGGAACTATCGCGGCCCTTCACCCGCGAGGAAGTGGAGGAGTTGTGCCGGCGTACCAAGGTGAAGGTGCAAATGTACAGAAAGAACTGTGTTTTTGAAGCCAAGAAGCGGTTCGATGCGAAGGGACGCTTCAAGGACGCCTCACAGCGCTACATTGACAAAATGCTGATTAAAGCTGTGAAGCGGAAGATGGTGACGCCGTATTCGGACGAGGAGGTGGCCAAGTGGCGGAGCATCAACCGCAGTCTCCTCAAGGAACAGAACCTTAGGCGCTTGGAGATATGGCGCCAGAATCGAAGAAGCCTCTCCAGGCAGTCAAGGACTTCGAACCACACCAATGACAACATCACGGATTCGGAGCTAATGTCCTCCCAGTCGAGTGCCTCCACTGGGGGTATCTCTGATTCCGAGTCTCATCTCGACGACGGGGGACTCGTTGGTATCGGGGACACAGAGTCTGCAGCACTGGGCATTAGTGGTATTTATCCACAGATGAAGCTGGTGAAGAGAGCTGACATCTCGGACTGTGGCGGCATTCTGGAGGAGGAGGAGGAGGACGACGACATCAGTCAGTTGATAATAGAGGACATGGGCGAGAGCCAAAGCCAGGAGGCAGCACAGTACCAGAGCCAGGAGCTGGGCATCGGGCCGAGCGAGGAGATACATCCGAGCCTGTTGAACCTCGATTGGGTCCAAGCGGGCATCGAACTGAACTCGGAGAGCATTCTGGACGAAAAGAATACCCAATCCCAGAAGAGTGACGACACCAACTATGATGTCTTTGGCACCCAAGTGGGGGGCGCCTCTACGCAAGACCCGCCCATCTAGCGAATGCTCACTCACCGGACTTTCGAGTTTAAAATATAAGATTTGTGTTATTTTCGTTTATTTTTTAATTAAAAGTGCTGGATATAAAAACTTCCTTAAAAACATTTACTCTCCGATCCACTAGAATCCTATTTAGAATAAAACCCTACGCTAGTTTCAATCAATAATTAATTATTTTTAAAATATGTACATTCTGATTTCGGTTCAGTATGTGCACGGAGTGGGACATTTAAAATGTTCCCTGTTACATAACGCTATGTATTATTTACATTCGTAACTAACTTATGTGGTCCCAGAGGGCGTGGCAGGGGGTGGGGTGTGGCAGGTGCGGCGGATGCTATGGAAAATGGTCAAACAGGAACTGTTCCATGAACAGCGACTCCGAATGCTAGTTGGACGCGTTGTCGCCCGGCTCGCTTACAGCAATTGTCATCTTGGCCTCGTCCCCGCTCTCCGGCTCCTCGTCCAGCTCATCCTCGTCCAGCTCCTCCTCGTCCAGATCCTCCTCGTCCTCATCTTCCTCCGTCATATCCTCATCCTCCTCGTCGTCCTCCTCGCCAAAGCTATCGCCACCACCCGGCCCCTCCACTGCCGGCAGCTGAACAATCGTCGCCCCGCCCGGCGTCACAGTTGATCCCGCAACCGTGGCTGCCACACTGGAGGCGCCACTCCCCGCCACTCCCGTTGTCCGACTCGTGGGCAGCTCTATCGTCACTATTCCGCTCATAGTGCTGATGCTCTTCGGCCCGTTGGCAGTCTTCCCCTCCTGCTTGATGCTCAGCATCAGCTCCGTCCCAGTGCGGCTCTTGAAGTGCGTCTTGATGTGCTTGGAGAGGTGGTCGCTGCGCATGAACTTCTTGTTGCACTCGCGGCACTGAAACCGTTTCTCCCCGGTGTGCGTCCGCCGGTGCCGCTGCAGCTCATCGGATCGGGTGAATCGCTTGCCGCAGTACACCCAGGAGCAGACAAAGGGTCGCTCGCCGGTGTGCCATCGCAGGTGCGCCCGGAGATGCGACGTCTTGCCGTACACCTTCTGGCAGCCGGCTATATGGCAGATGTGCTGGCGCTTCTTGTCCGAGTGCTTCTCCCCGTCGGTGCAGTTCGGGCACGTGCAGGCCACCCGCTTCAGGCGCGGCTTCGACTCCACCGACTTCGACTCCCCGACAGACCCTCCGCTGACATTCAGACTGGCGCTGTTATGGGCGGGAATGGTCCCACTAGTAATCCCCCTTATGCCTGCCCCTCTCACTGGCGTGGTCACCACTTGGACGCCCGTCGGCGCTATAGACATCTGACTGCCCGTCGAGTTGCTGACCAGATTGGCCTTGGCCTTGGGGGCCGGGGCGGGAGTCACACTGGGCTGGGGCAGGGCGGTGATCTGAATGGACGCCGGGATGCTCAGGCTGGACAAGGTGTTGCCGTCGGTCTGCAGGAACTTTATTTGTTGCGGGGAGGACGTGGTGCTGGGCGTCGACGCGGGAGTGCTGGGCGGATTGACGGCGGCGAAGGTGTCCGGGGGCTCCTGCTTGATGTTGGTGATCATCTGCGTGGGACTCTGCGGCTCCTGCTTCGGCAGCACCTGCAGATGCGACTGGCCACCGGTCTGGACGTGCGGCACGGGCAGCTGGGTGAGCACCTGCTGCAGGTTGGCGGGCAGGTTCGGTGGCAGCTGGTTGGCTTGGATGATCTGCACCTGGCCCAGTCCCGGTATGTTCTGGATGGGCAGGGCCTGCAGGTTGGGCAGCTGCAGCGGCGTGGGCACTGCCGCCGGCGCCGCAGCCGGAGCCGGTGCCGGGGCTGAGGTATTCTGCCGGAGCTGGGCGGGATACACGGTGAGCTGCTGGCCCTGGGCATTGGTGATCGTGATGGGCTGGTTGGCCGGTATCTGTCCCCCCGCGGACGCCTCGCTGATGGCCTGGAGGAGCTGCTGGTGCTGGTGCTGGGCCGCCTGCTGCTGCTGCGCCTGCTGCTGGGCTTGCTGCTGCTGCTGGACCTGGACCTGGACCTGTTGTTGCTGCTGCTGCTGCTGCACCTGGACCTGTTGCTGCTGCTGGTGGGGATTCTGGATATGTATGATGTTGGCGTTGGGCGGCAGCTGGGGATACGGCATGGCCGCCAGCTGCACCTGCTGTATCTGCCCGTTGGGCGTCACGATCTGGGCTATCTGCGAGAACTGGGGGATGATTTGCATCTGAGAGGCGGCCGGCATCTGCAGGGATTGCGCCTGCATGAGATTGGCCATTCCCCCTCCGGCCGCCGCTGCTGCCGTCTGCACGGGGACGTGGACAGTCTGGTAGATGGTTTGTCCACCGGCGGTCTGGACAGGAATCTGCACCGCCACTGTCTGCTGCTGCTGCGGCAACGACTGCGTCGGGAACTGGACCAGCTGGGGGCGCAGCTGCAGCTGCCCATTTTCAACTTTGATGGACTGGCCGCCGCCCAACAGCCCCGATATGTTGCCCAGCAGCCCGTTCGCTGCCGCCACCGAGGTGGGTATTTGCAGATTGGTGCCGGGTATCGTGATGGTACTGGGTAGCTGTGCCGTGGCGCCTCCAGTCGCAGCTCCTCCAGGTGCCGTGCCGGGTGTCGCAGCTGCTCCACTGCCACCTGTTCCCTGGGGCTGCGGCTGCTGCTGGGCCTGCTGCTGGAGGAGATTGGCGACCGGTATTTGAATATTAGTGCCCGGAATACTGAACAGCTGGGTTTGGGCCGGCTGCTCCTGGGCCAGGCCGTTCAGCTGCTGCAGCTGGATGCAGTTGGAGTTCCCCGGCGCCCTGATGATCTGGCCGTTGGGCGTGATGAAGGCCTGCTGGCCGTTGATGTTCACCGGCTGGGCAGTGGCCAGCTGAGCGTTGAGGTTCGGGATGAAGATGGCCTCCTGGCCATCGATGTTCACCGTCTGCATGGGCATGGGCTGGACGATCTGGAACATGTTCTGGGGCAGGCCCGCGGCCTGGCCACCACCAGCCACTGTGGCACCTGCGGCGGCGGCGGCGAATTGTGGCGGTATTTGGTGAATGGCTATCTGCTGCATTGAGGGAGCAGCTTGGACACCCGACTGCGCCGCCTGGGAGGCATTGGTGGTGGGGGTCGATGGCGCGGGAGTCGCCTTGCCGGATGCACTGGCCGCTGAGGGCGCGCCAGCCGGAGCACTTTGCCTTATCATGACAGCACTTTTAATTTAGAGTTAGCAGTTAGCAGCCAGGCAGTCTTTCAACAAAAACATGTTTAATTTTCTTCCATTAGACGCGGTACGAGTGGAGTGCATTTATGTGGCAATTTCACAAACACAAACATTTAAACGGGAACACAGAGGATCGTCACGCATAACTAAACACACATAATACATAAACTGCAAGGACAATAAAGATAAGGACCGAATTAAACAAGTTTTTGGATAATTTTGTTTTGACAAACGCAAAGTGAGAGTGAGAATGGGCAGTGCTGCACGGCGTCTGATATCGATAGCAGCGATATTGTTATCGATAGTCAAGCAGGGTGGCAGCACCGATAAAAGGCACAAGAAGAAGAACGACTCCGAAGCTCTGTTTCTGTTTTGTCAACAAGTTTCTGTTTTTGTTTAAGTTAGAGCCGTCTTCCGCTGTCTATGTCCATGATGGAGGTGGACCAGATGCCCCTGGCCGACGTCGTCTTCGTGATCGAGGGCAGCGCCATCAACGGGGCCTACATCAACGAGCTGAAGACGAACTACATTCTGCCGACTCTGGAGCACTTTACGACGGGCTCGATCGACGAACGAGAGTATCTGATCGCGGAGCGTTTCGCCACTCTGTACGGGATTGTGGTCTATCGGACGGCCGCCAATCTGCTGGAGCCCATTTGCTCCACCTACGGCCCCTTCCTGCAGCCGCAAAAGGTGATGGAGACCATCGAACGCCTGCCGCTGGTCGGCGGCGGCATGGAGTCCTGTGCCCACATGGCAGAGGGATTTGCAGCGGCGCATGGCTGCTTTGACGACTTCGCCAAGCACCGCCAGATGATTGACCAGACCAGCGTCCAGCGACACTGCATCCTCATCTGCAACAGCCCGCCCTACCAGATGCCCACCACAGAGTCGTGGAAGTACCAGGGGAAGACCTGCGAGCAGCTGGCCGCCATGTTCAACGAACAGAAGATAAATCTCTCGATCATAGCTCCCCGGAAGATGCCGGTGCTCTTCAAGCTCTTCATGAAGGCCGACGGGGACCAACCCATTACGAGCAAGAACTACGCGAAGAACATTCGCCACTTGGTCCTGCTGAAGGGATACAGCCTCAAGGAGCGGGCTCCGAGTCCGAACAGTATGGCTGCTCAAATGGCGGCGCCCAACGCTGCCCAGGCTGTGGCTCAGCAGCAGCAGCAGCAGCAACAACAGAATCCTGCGGTTCAGCAGCAGCCTGGTGGTGGCATGCCCATGGACACTAATCCTGCGCAGCAACAGCCACAGCAGGGCAATCCGCAACAGCAACAGCAGGTGCTGAACATGAATCCGATGCAGCAGCCCCAGCAGCAGCCTGGCCAGAATCCCCAAGCCGGACTCCTCAACCCCCAGCAGCAGCAACAACTTATTCAGCAGCAGCAGCAACAGCAACAAAGTCAGTTTGTGCCGAATCAGATGCAGAATCCCAACTTCCCGGGCCAAAACCGTTGGATGTATCCCAACCAGCCGGGCCAGCAGCGTCCTCCGTTCATGCAGGGAGCTGGGAATGTGGGACAAGGCGGCGGAATGCAGCTGCAGCAGCAGCAGAACCCCAATTCGGCATTAATCTCGCGCATAAATGCACCACCGCCTAACCAAACTGTGAACTCGCTGCAGCAGCAGCAGCAGGCTCAGCAGCAGCAACAACAACAGGTCCAACAGCAGCAGCAGCAGGCCCAGCAGCAGGCCCAGCAGCAGCAACAACAGGCCCAGCAGCAGAGGATGCAGATGATCAGCCAGCAACAGATCCTGAACCATCAACAGATGCAGCAACAGCAACAATTGGCGCAGCAACAGCAGCAGCAGGGACAACAGCAACAAGGAAATCCGAATAATCCTGGAAACAACATGATGCCGGCTGTTTCAAATGCTGGAAACATGCCCAATCCCCAACAGCAGCAGCAGCAGCAGCAGCAGGTGGGCCAGCAAGCCAATCCCCAACAGCAAGGCAACCCTCAGCAGCAGCAGCAGCAGGCGAATCCGCAGCAGGAGCAGGCTTCCCTGAGAGAGAAGATCTGGACAGGAATCTTGGAGTGGTCGGAGAAGGCGAAATCAGATCCGCAGAAGATTCCACACACTCTTCAGTGCACCGTCTGCACCAATATCAAGGACGGGGAGCCGGAAATAAAGGCCGAAAACTGGCCGCCCAAGCTGCTGATGCAGCTGATGCCCAAGCACCTGGTGGGCAACATTGGGGGGCAGTTCCTAAAGGACTCGAAGATGGTTGTTTTCCGGCCAACCCCGGGAGAGGCGCTCGATTCGCTCGCCAAGATGATGACGTCCGGGTACGCCGGTTGCGTCCACTTCTCATCCATTCCCAACTCGCCAGCCTGCGAGCTCAAGGTTCTCATCCTTCTCTACACTCCCGATCGCAATGCGTTCCTCGGATTCATACCCAACAACCAGGCGATGTTCGTGGAGCGGCTGAGGAAGGTTATTCAACAGAAGCAGCACGGCAGCATGCAACAGCAGCAGCAGCAACAGCAAATGCTTCAGCAACAGGGCAAGTCGCCCATGGAGCTCCAGCAACAGCAACAACAACAACAGCAGCAGCAGCAGCAGATGCAGCAGGACAACTCGCAGCAACAGCAACAGCACTACAATCAGTACCAGCTGAACATGCAGATGGGCGGAGGTGGACCAGGTGGTGGACCGGGCGGGCCTGGGGGAATGCCGATGCAGCAAAACCAGATGCAGATGAACATGATGCAGCAGCAACAGCAGCGGATGCCTCTGGGCGTTGGACCCGGCGGCGTGCCGAATCCCAACTTGCAACAGCAATTGCAGCAAGTAGCCCCCAACGTGGCGGCCATGCAGCAGCAGCAGCAGCAGCAGGCCCAGCAACAGCAGCGCATGGTTCGGCCCATGATGAGCAACAATAATCCGGGACTGCGCCAGCTCCTGCAGCACCAGACCACGCCCGTCAACCAGTTCCGGCCCCAGATGGGCGGCCAAAATCCGAATCAAATGGGCGCCGGTGGTCCGATGGTCGGCAATCGAAATTTTGACGACGGCAATTACGAGTTCATGTAGGAAGTAATATTAATTTTTATAGGAGTTTGCAATTTCACACAATTCATTATTTAAATAAAATATAAATAATATAGAGGAGGTCCTATTCTGGTCGGAGATGATCCCAAGATGCTTTTAGATGAAAAGTTTTCTTAAAAGGAAAGTGAAACCTTTTTGGTTTCGATTTTATTGGGGATGCCTATCAGTATTAAGCCTAGATGGACGAGGTGGCGTAGTCGGCCGGGAATTTGAAGATGTGCTTGCCGGTGGCCTGGACTGAGGGGAGGAGGCCAGCGTTGGGAATGATGTTCCACGAGAGGTAGAGGGACACATTCCGGTTATCCTTGAGGCCGTTGCCATCATCCCAGAAGTAGTACTTCGTGTTCATGTTCTTAAAGTCCAGAACAGCGTTGTCGCCGCGAAGGATGATCTTGTCCCAGAGCACCACCTGGTTGAGCTGGTTGGCCGGCGTCTTGTACTCGGCGGTCAGATACAGGAACAGCTGCTTCACGTTCCAGTTGAAGACGTCGGTCAGGTTCGTCTGCAAGTCAAAGGTGACGTAGCCCAGGTCGTGTTTCTCCCGGGAAGCTCCATAATCCGGCACATTCTTCACCAGCACCCGGACGGTGTTTAATGAGGCGTCGGTGCGGTAGTCGAGAAAGACGGTGGACAGGAAGCAACTGAAGGTGAGGCAGGCTAGGACGCTCAGCGTATACGCCACGGTGGCGTTTCCCCGGGTCAGAACCGTATGCATCGTTAAATATTCGTTATATTTCCTTTTTCCTGGAGTCTTAATCGGCAAAATGACACGTATATCCAGTGTTGTCAATTTTCGATACAGTGTTGCCAGATGCCGATTTTAAAAACTCACTAAAAAATCCAGGTTTCCCACTAAATTTAAAAGTTCCTGCGAACCAGTGGACGATATCCAACATTTTTAGAAATATATAAAACTATTTGAAATTTTCCTTATGGTTTTTGGTCATCTATGCAATTATGCTAGAATTTGGCAGCAATTACATTATGGTTCCAGCCCGGTTCGCAAAATCCATCCAGGGCTGGCATTCTAGAATTGTTTTAAAATTATTTGAAATTAAGAATCTTTTTCCATGGTAATTGACATGTTGTGGCTTTTAATGGGAGAGTATTTTTATTTATTAATACTGAAACATGAAACCGTGCGATTTGTATCGGCTATTAGCTGACCACTTCGCCTGCGATCCAGATCGCTCCGGTTCATTTCAATATCCGGGAGTAAAAAAAGTCCAAAAATTACCATGTAATGAGTGGGATACGAGGTTGGATATTATTTTTCGGACCTCGATACATTAGTTTTCAAATCTCTAATATTTTGTAATAGAAACCGGACGATTCGAACCGGTTTGCCATGCCCCAACCGGTACAATGTTGGATAATTTTTCGATATATCGATACATCGGCGAAACATCGATTGCCAACCTCTAATATCCGGGAATAGAATAATATGGCGATCCGAAACTCTGACGATTTTAACACTGAGGATTTAACACTGCTGAAAATTTGATTAATTCACTATAAATTGAACACGGTAATACGCGAAATAATCGCCAAACTATTGGGCACCGAGTGCGGCACAAAGGGTACTAGTTTTCGGGCCACCAAATAGCCGTAAATTGTTGAAAATCAGCATCTGAATAGTGGCATAAAAATTTTCCCTTAGTCGCTATTTTCTGCCTTCCTGACGCGGCCACTCGGGCCGCTGTAGCGAATCGCGTGTGTGCAAGCGAGACGAGGCTATCGACGAAACGAAAAGTCGAAAAGTGATTTTTTCTTCGCTCGTTCAGGGCGAAGTCGAAACTGCTCGAATGGTTTTATAAATAAAGTACGGTCATAGACAATGTGCGAGAGTTATTAATCGCGACAAGTGCAGCCATTAATTGGCGATTTGTTTGCCTGCGATTATATAAATAGTGGAGCACGTTGCCCGAAGTCCTAATTGCGCATCGATTGTCCCCGCGATTCCACAAAAAAAAAAAAAAGAAAAAGGAAATCGGGGGGGGAATAAAGAAAAAGCGTTGAAAAGGAAAATAAAAGTGGTTACCCCCGCTTGGACCCGCGGAGCGTGTGTTTTTTTGTCGTTTCGCACCTGAACAGTTTTCGGTGTAAAAATGTGAATCAGTGGGCATGGGAATGGGAGAATTAAATGCGAACGAACGATACGAATGTACGAACGAGTGTGCAATAGAGGAGAGAAGGAGAAGTGAAAGAATGCGCGGCGTTGCCAGACGGTTGTGGAACGTATCTGTGTGTGTGTGTCTGAATCTCTTTGAGTTTGTGTGTGTGTGTGTGTGTCTGCTTATATATATATGTATATGTATACGTGTATATATAATCCAATTCCTAACAATTTAAAAAAAAAAAAAGCAAAAAAAATCAATATAAATGCATAAATCTTTAAGAACTCCACTCCTCCGCCGCCTTTGTTGATGTGTTTTTTGTTGTTTTTTTTTTTTATTATTATTTTTTTGTTCTAAATCCCCTGAAAAAAAAAAAAAAAAGCAACCTTCCGAAAAACACAGCAACAAAGATGTCAAATTCATTGAAGTGATTTCCTTTGGGAGTAATTTTTTTACCCACAAAAAAAATCAAAAAAAAAAAAATCTCGTATACTTATCTTACACTCTCCTCTCCAAACCAATCAAAAAAAATTATCACAAAAAAATATAAATAAAAATAAAGGACGCGCGAATTAAAAAGTAAAAGAAGAATTCAAATAAAATACAAATCACACCCTCAGCGAGAGAGAGTAAAATGAATAATGATGCGAAGAACCATGAAGGCGATGACTTGAGTGTGCGCTCCACGGCGTATTTTGATAACAAAACTAAAGCAACCACAACCACAAGTGCAGCAGAAGGAGTAGCATCATCATCGTCATCTCCTCTTAGCAAGAACACCACGAGTGGCAACAAAAATCAAAACAAACAGCCGAATAGACAGTATAGCACTCACAACTTACCTCGTATCGCAACCGCCAAACACGCTAAAATCGCCGCCGCCGCCGCTCTCTTGGTCAGCCACAAGAAGCCCATTAAGTATGAGAAACTGACCGCGGCGGCAGCAGAACTAACACCACAACAAACAACAACAACTATAGTAACACCACCTGAAACAGCAACAGGAACAGCAACAGCAACAACAACCAGCAACAAGGCGAGCATATTGAAAGTTAACAACTGCAACTCAGCCACTGCCAATACTAACAGCAAGATGTCCGGCACTAGTAGCCAGACAACGCCCACGCCCACGCCCACGGCCACGGCGACAGCCACCTCAACCACCACCACCACCACAACGAATCCCAGCAGCTGCAGTGGGAGTGGGACTACTACCGCTGGTGGAGGAGGAGGAGGAGGAGGTGGCGGTGGCGGTGGTACAACGGTCATTGCCAATCCCGCTTCGGTGTCAACCACTGCCGCCGGCAGCGCTGCCAAGTTCCGGGCCGCCGTCGCCTCGGCGCCCAACTCAGCATCTGCATCCGCATCCGCATCCGCGCCGCCACCAGCTGCCTCTGCCCAGGCAGGATCAGGATCAGCAGCTCCAACACCCGCCCCAACCACCACCAGCTCCTCGAAGAAGACACGAGCAGCTGTGGCCGCTTTGAAGCGCCAGGTAGCCATGCAACAGCAACCGTATGCCGCCGCCGCCGGTGCCGGCTCAACATCTGCTGCTCCCCCCAACCTGACCAGCAAGGATTCGGCGCATTTGAAATTCGCCGCAACCACTCTGCTGATGGGCGCCGCCGCTGCTGCCGTGGATAGCAACGCTGGCGCTGCTACCGGAGGCGGAGGAAGCGGAAGCGGAGGAGCTACTGGTAGCACCAATCGTTCCAGCAGCACCGCCGTCGATGTGGCCAAGACTGCCGCTGTGCTGAAGCAGAAGCTGAAGGATGCCGCCGCCGCTGCCACAGCATCCGCCTCAAATCGTTCCGCCTCGTCGTCCCTCTCCTCGAACGCCTCCTCGCTGTCGTCGTCGGTGGGCATCGTGAATGCCATATCGTCGGCCCTGCAGAACATCATAACGCCGGACACCGACACCGACACCGAGTTCTATCCCCAGCCGGCCACCACAGACTTGTCCGAATCGGAGGAGGAGTCCGTCTCAGAGGTGAGTCTGCCTTAGAATCTTTAGTCCTTAGATAGCTCTTCGATTTATAGTTTAGTTTCAATTATGATTACTACACTGGACCACATCAGATCATTGATTCTCTTATCACCTCTTATCAAAAAAAAAAAACGGAAAACAGTTGCTGGTGACGCAGGCAAGTGCTTTCTTCGGAAATCTCAGCTGTACTGGCAGCAGTACTTCCCAGGTATACCTGGAAATCGGGGGAAACTATAATTTTGATTTTGGAATTGATCTTGTTCTTTTCTTCCACCTGCTGAGAGTCTCCCTGCGCTCTCTCTCTCTCTCCTATTTTCCGTTACTGAGTGGCAGCCCTTTTAGGTGAATGATTTATCAGCTGTTTCCCAATGGTGGGTGGGCCTTCTTTGTCTAGCAAAGGCAACAAAAAAAAAAAAAAAAAAAAAAATTAAATTAAAAGGTCATTGCTGCGACACAGTTTTATTTTAGCTAATTATGTATATTCCCCCCTCAACATAGTTGATATATATGTACATATGTAGTTGTTCAATTTCCTGTCGTTGATAATTTATTTTCGCGTCCGTTCGCGAATTCTCTTTTCGAGCAGCGTGACAAAAGATTTTGACAGCAGTCTGGCAACGCTGGCAGCTGCTGTTGGCTCTGCTTCTTCTTCTTCTTCTTTTTGGCTATCCGAAATTGTTGTTGTTGTTGGACCAGCACCAACATCACCAACAACAGCCGCAGCAGTGAAATCGTTTGTGAAGCGAAAATGCGCAAAGAAAATGAGCCACTAAAACAACAATAATAAATAAAAGTTATAATAACGCTGGTAGAAAACGCACGTCGAGTGTAATGAACTTTTGGCCAGGAGACGGATAATATCCCTCTGCTCTGTCTGTTCCACGCCCCTTTTAGTGATAATTTTTACTGTTGATTTTCTTGATAATTTTTTTTTTTCCTATTTTTTTTTTTTTCACTAATTTTTTACACCAATACCTATGCCAGTGCGCAGTAACGAGAACAGACGAACCGAACGGGCTGGCTAGCTGCTGTTGAACTCGTTCATGATGAATTTTGTATGTTCTCCTCCTCCTCCTCCTCCTTCGTTCTCCTCCACTTTAGCTGTTCTTTCTTTTGCTGTTCGCTGCCCTCTCGCCTCTTGTCTTGCTTGCCCTGCTTGGTTATGTTTGTCTTTTAAGCATGTTCTGGCCTGTTCATTCATCAAAGGTTAAGCACACAGCACTTGGCCTCGTGTCGAAAATGTATTTTGGCATTTTCTTTTCTTTATTCTTTTTTTTCGTTCAATAATTTAAGGCGTGGGCGTAAACACACCAACACATGCGTGCAGATTTACGTGGCTCTCCCCCTATTTCTCTCTGTGTGTGCGTGTGTGTGTGTGTGCAAGTTGCACTGCTGCCTCTGAGTCATGCGGCATTTTCCAAATTCCATATACAGTTTTAAAGTAACGGTTAAAGGATAACTTTATTATGTAAAATAATGTAAAAAGGAAGGAAAATAGAAATAAGAGACAGACATATGGTTGTAATTTGTTCCTCTTTTTTTCCGCTATGTGGCAACGCTTTCAGGTTGTAGCTGTTATTCTTAAGTGGTTCAGTATGTCACTTTAAGGATAAAAAAAAAATAAAAATAAAATAAATTAAAAAAAAAAAAGTAAATAATAATTAAAATATATACTTAGCAAATGGCATCTGACATACTTAACCGGGCACTTGCTGTCATAATTGTTACTGTTGTTGTTAAATTTCCCAAAAATAAAATAAAATAGACTTTTTTAAATTTTGGTTATAATCGCATTTACAACCTTACCTGATAAGCGGAGAACCGGAGATACAAGACAATGGTTGGCCGGCCATATATTTTAGCTGTATTACTGATTATAAGAAACGTGGTGCTGCGGAGAGTTCGATCCACTGTGGATTTTCTGTTGCAGTCCCTCGTCCATGTAATTCCGAGGCCGTACAATCCCAATACCAATAGCAGCTTCTCTTCTGCAACTCTTAAAAAAACAAAAAAAAATAAGCCTCTCTTTGCTTGCTTTAATTTTTATTTATGTATGTTTCTTTCGTTTCTCTTTATTTGTAGATCCTATTGGCATTCTTGTGTTTAAGGCCAGATCTCCTGGTAAGTTTCAGTTTCGCGTTATAAATCCCGAATCTCCTTCCAACCTCCCACTCAAAAAAAAATTAAATAAAAAAATTAAAAATATAGCATAGCCTAAAGCTTCAATCACAATTCTACTAAACTAAATAAATAAAAGATTTGATTTTTAACCCGACAATAGCTTCATAACAAAAACCACACACCAACAAGCTAAAAACCACACCACTTTGTTGCTGGCCTTAGACAACAAGAACGTGCTCTACTGATCTATAGCTTCTTTTAATTTGCAACTTTACTCATTATTATTAAAAAAAAAAAAAATAAAACCCAGTTACAAGCTCTCTTTCTTGCCCCGGCAGCAGAATTAAAAAAAATGTTCACTTCTCTGTTCCAGGACGATATACCCGAGTCTGATCCTGATAGCTGCCCGCACGAAGGAGAGCGACGCGACGATGAGGACGAGACGGAGGAGGAGTCTGAGGACTCTGACGAGTCCGACGGCGACGACGAGGAAGATGAGGAAGAGATTGGTAAGACTCCATGGACTCCACCGACTTTATAGCCTTTTTAATGCCTATTTTTCCCTCTAATAGATGTGCTGCAGGACAACGATGCAGATGATGAGGAAATAGACGATGAGGACGAGGAGGAGGATGCGCCGGAAGTGAGTCCCTTCCTTCTGGATGCCAACAACAAGCGTTCCAGCAATCTCTCCGCCCTGCTCGAAGCTGCGGCCAACGAGAAGGCACCCGTCCTGCGCCACGCCACCCATGCCATCGACGAGACCAAGCAGGCCTTGACCAAGATGCGCTGTGCCAACAGTCCACGCGATAAGAAGTTAGTTTCTTTCCCTATTTCTTCCAAAAATAACTCACATATTTTATCCTTTTTTTAGCAGTGGTTTTTCGCGTTCTCTGGTCGCCGCCTGTACGGACAACGACGTGAATACGGTGAAGCGGTTGCTGTGCAAGGGAAACGTGAACTTGAACGACGCTGCCGCTTCTACGGACGACGGCGAGTCGCTTCTCTCGATGGCCTGCTCGGCCGGCTACTATGAGCTGGCACAGGTATGTCTCCGTCGTCCCCCCCGCCTTGTCTTTTTCCCATTCCCCTCGCGCTGTTCTCCATCCATAAGGCTATTAATGTGTTGAAATGCCAAAAACCCTTTCCACAGTCATTGGGCTTTCCCGAAACGATCCCGAATGCAATCTATAAGAAACTAATTAATGAAGATAAGAAGAAGAAGAACAATGGAAAGGTAACCACATTTTCCAAAAAAAAAAAAAAAAAAATATCAGACACAGTTTAAAGTCTTCCGCCAGCCGATGGTAATACAGAGTATCTACCAGTTGATCAGTAATTGTAAAATATAGTAGAAACATTTATTTTTTTTTGTATTACACGTGAAATTTTCCCACGCTTATCAGCTGATCCGTTTGCGACAGTCTGGCAACGCCGGCAGTTCACGTTTCCATACTCGCTAGTGGCGTCTGTCTATCGATAACTACTACCACCAACAAAATTGTGCAAAAAACCACACAAAAATTATACAGGAGAAACTAATATACGTCTATAGTTTGAGAGACTTTTTTTTTTTTTTTTTTGTGCTTTTCCTTCCCATCCTTAACACAAAAATACAACCCAAAATCCTAAACTCAACTCTATTGTCCACACAAACAGGTTCTACTGGCCATGTCAGCCGCTCAGGTGGAGGACAAGGGTCAAAAGGACTCTACGCCGCTGATGGAGGCCGCCTCGGCCGGCCACCTGGACATCGTGAAGCTTCTGCTCAGCCACAATGCCGACGTGAATGCCCATTGCGCCACCGGCAACACCCCGCTCATGTTCGCCTGCGCCGGCGGTCAGGTGGATGTCGTCAAGGTGCTGCTCAAGCACGGTGCCAACGTCGAGGAGCAGAACGAGAACGGGCACACGCCGCTGATGGAGGCAGCATCCGCCGGCCATGTCGAAGTGGCCAAGGTAAGTGGTTCGATTTCTGGCATTTTCTTGCCATTTTCCTTAAAAACAAATGATTAGAATCCGAGATTTGAGAATTCTGGCAGAACCAGCGACTTGAATCGAGTTACTGATTAGTCCCAGGATGCCATTTCAGTGATTTAGTTTGATCTTATCTGATGTGCATTAAGTTTATATTTAATTAATAAAATAATTTAAAATTAAAAATAATTATAATTTGATTGTTTTTTTAGGTCCTGCTGGAACATGGAGCCGGAATCAACACCCACTCCAACGAGTTCAAGGAGAGTGCCCTCACGTTGGCCTGCTATAAGGGTCATCTGGACATGGTTCGGTTCCTGTTGCAGGCTGGTGCCGATCAGGAGCACAAGACCGACGAAATGCACACGGCCCTGATGGAGGCCTCCATGGACGGACATGTTGAGGTGGCGCGCCTGTTGCTGGACTCTGGTGCGCAGGTTAACATGCCGACAGACTCCTTTGAATCACCTCTGACCCTGGCGGCATGTGGGGGTCATGTTGAGCTGGCCACTCTCCTGATCGAGCGAGGTGCCAACATAGAGGAGGTCAACGACGAGGGCTACACCCCGTTAATGGAGGCGGCGCGCGAGGGCCACGAAGAGATGGTCGCTCTGCTGCTGAGCAAGGGGGCGAACATCAATGCCACCACCGAGGAGACCCAGGAGACGGCTCTCACATTGGCCTGCTGCGGCGGCTTTAGCGAAGTGGCGGCATTCTTGATCAAGGAGGGCGCCAATCTGGAGCTCGGCGCTTCTACGCCTCTGATGGAGGCCTCGCAGGAGGGCCACACCGATCTGGTGCGATTCCTGTTGAAGAACAAGGCCAATGTCCATGCGGAGACGCAGACCGGGGACACGGCTCTGACGCATGCCTGCGAGAACGGCCACACGGATGCGGCCGGTGTCCTCCTGTCCTACGGAGCAGAGCTCGAGCACGAGTCGGAGGGCGGACGCACCCCGCTTATGAAAGCCTGTCGCGCCGGCCACCTGTGCACCGTGAAATTTCTCATCCAGAAGGGCGCCAACGTCAACAAACAGACCACCAGCAATGATCACACTCCCCTGTCACTGGCATGCGCCGGCGGCCACCAGTCGGTGGTCGAGCATCTGCTTAAGAACAATGCCGACCCCTTCCACAAGCTGAAGGACAACAGCACCATGCTAATCGAAGCCTCCAAGGGCGGGCATACGCGCGTGGTGGAAATTCTGTTCAGCTACCCGAACATCTCGCCCACGGAAATGGCAGCCAATGCGAACGCCGGACAGGTCCAGGCCCAGGCGGCTCAGGCCCTGGGCTCGAATCAGATGCGTCTGCAGCAGCAGAAGATCCTGCAGCAGCAGTTCCATCACCAATTCCAGCTCAACGCCCCGCCCGGACTGCACGAACTGTCGGAAGCGGCCCGTGCCTCCAACCAGCAGCTTTTCCATCACCAGCAGTTCAGCAACGCAGCTACTGGCGGCAACGGCACCTCCAACATCGTTGCCCTGGGCACCGGCGACTTTCTGGACGCCGGCGAACTGCAACTGAGTGCTGCGGGGGCTGGCGCCAGCACCACCGGCAGCGAGGCGGGTGTCGAGGAGTACGGCGGTGTGGGCGGTATCGACTTGACCACCCTGGGCGCTCAGCAGCAGGAAGGCCTCATAGCCAAGTCACGACTATTCCACTTGCAGCCAGGATTCGAGCAACAGCAACAGCAGCAGCAACAACAGCAGCAGCAACAGCAGCAAACGCTGGTACCCTGCAAGCACTTCGACCTGGACATGGAGCACATCAACTCGCTACAGCCGCCGCAGAAGGCGCCGCCGGCTCCGCCAGTGCTCTTCCATACTGTCTACCAGCAGGAAGTGATGCAGCAGCAGCAAAGGCACTTGCAACACGTGCAGGCCAAGCTCAACAGGCGGATGGAGTTCATCGAGTGCCCCCTGGACCAGCAGCAGCAGCAGCAGGCCGAGCAGGTGCGCTCCCAGCCACTGGGCGAAGACGGTAATGCGCCGCAGTTTGCACTCTCGACTGAGGATCCACGCTTGCAGCGGCTTCGGGGCATTGCGCCGGATCTGAAGAAGGGGGAACTTCCACCGGAGGCTGGAGACCAAGCGGAACTGGCATTAAAGGGTATGTTTGAGGCACTAGAGTGCATAATTATGTTACTAATCTTTTATTTTTTTGAAACCAGGAGCCGAAAGCAATCAGCCCGCATCCACAGCTGTGGACAGCAGCGCCTGCACCCAGATACCAGCTGTAAGTCTCCTTCCCCACTGACTCTCTTAATGGTTTACTGACTTTTTTGAATTGTAATTGTAGCGAAACCCTAGTGGCGCCATTACCCACTCCTCGGAAGTCCTCCAGAGCACGGCCATCAGCGACAGGCCCAAGGTGAAGGCCACGAACAAGAGCAACCGCAAGCAGGCAGCTGCAGCGGCTGCTGCTGCAGCAGCCGCAGCTGCCGCAGCGGCGGCGGCCGCTCAGCACGCCCAGCAAGTGCTGCCGAATCTGCAGCAGAACCAGATGGTGTCCATTTACAACAACTTGGTATGTCTCCAGGCTTAGATTCTTGTGAAGATCAGCTCACTTATCCATCTCCTCCTCCCTATCAGCACATTCAGCAGACCCATTTGCAACTGCAGCAGCACTTGCAGCTGCACCACCACCAGCAACGAGTTCTGGACAATGCGGCTGCTGCGACAGCCGCCTACTCCAACTCTCCAGCCTCTCCGCTCGCCTCGCCCACTGGCAACATCAACTTCAACGGGGATCAGCAGCAGCAGCAGCAGCTTCAGTCCCTGGACGCGGCACTGCAGCGCAAATCGGTGATGGAGGACATTCATGGAATGCTGGAGACGGCGGTGAATGGGTCGCGCGGAAGGAAGGACCTAGCTGCCCTCAACACGCCCCAGAGGAACTTCTTCAAGGACGGCTGGCACATGGTCGGGATGCACAACTTCTTCGGGGATCAGCCCAAGTCGCCGACCGAGACACCGCCGGAGATGGAGGAAACCACAATGTCCCCCAACGATGGTGATCGCTTGGGTGGAGAGCCTCGATCCGAGATGAAGAACCTGGCCACGCTCTGTTCAGCAGCAGCCGCTGCAGCGGCTGTAGCAGCCGCCAACAAAGAGCAGGACGAGATCAGCACTGATCTCGAGAGCGATGGCGGCGAGGGCGAAGGTGATGCTGGCGGAGATGTTGAGGAGAATACGCTGCCACCGGAGCCCCTCGAACTGGCGGCCGCTCTGCGCGAAGGTGGCATCATTTTGGAGGAGGAGGAGGCGGACGAGGATGAGGACGACACCAATAGCGGGGATGTCGAGAAGCTCAACTACGACGATGACGACGTCGAGGGGGACAACGACGGTGAGTTTGGATTGGGGTTGGACGACACACTTGAATCTTACAAGCCGATCCTTTCAGATGGCGATGTTGATTACATCGATGATGACGAGGGCGCGGGCGACGGGGAGGAGGAGGAGGAGGAGGAGGAAGAGGAGGAGGAGGAGGACGACGACGACGAGGACGATGACGAGTTCTTCCTGGATGTTCCAGTTGCCTCCGACCAAGCCGCCGCCTCTTCGAACAACAACATCAACAACAACTCGAAACGAGGCACCAGCTCCCTGCCGCTCAAGCAGCGCAAGATGGCCACCCGATTGGAGAACCTGATCCTCACCTCGCAATCTCTGTGCGACTTTCCACCGGACCTGACCAACTCCGAGCTGGTCCACGTCCTCCCGCAAATCAGCAATCTCAAGGCGGCGGCCAGCAGCAACGCGGCCCTCAACAGTGTCCTTCATCAGCAACTGGCGGCAGCCACCGCGGCAGCAGCGCATGCCAAGGCGGCGGCGGCGGCCCACCAAAAGCACCAGCAACAGGAGGGCGACCAGCCTTGCGGTAAGATCGAAGATGTCCAAAATTTAATTGGAAATTAAGAATGAAATCCTCTTTGCAGATGAAGAAGGCGGCGCAGGCGCCAGCGAGCTGTATCCCGCATTGGAGCACTTTGCCAACGATGGCGAAATGGAAGACATATTCCAGGTACAGGGATCAGGGGAGGGACTATTCTGTACTAGGGAGTATCTTAAAATCATTGTTTTGCTTTTTAGGAGCTGGCCAGTAGCCTCAACTACCCGGAACTGGCCGAGTTCAGCCTGAATCAGATGTGCAAGGGAAGATTCGCTGGAAACTGGGCACAGACCTCCGCCAAGTGGACTGGCCAGGAGCAGTTGGTGGGTGTGGTTAGGTCCCCGGGCCTGATCCAGCCCAGCGATGTGTCGCCGCAGGATGGCCAGCGACCGGCGAATCTCCTGCTGGTCGACTATCCCATGCAGCAGAACATCCCGCTCGACCAGCGTCTCCTCGAGGCCGAGGAAATGCACATGCAGGTAGGTTTCCAATTCCATTTCTACTCCTGGGAGTGTCTCTACCTTCTCTTCGTCTTTGGTTTTAGCAACAACAGAATCCGCTCTCGTTACTGCCCTTCACCACTGACGAACAGCAGCAGCAGCAGCAGCAACAGCAGCAGCTGCACCACCAGGCAATGCCCAACGCTGCCGCCGAATTCCATCAGCAGCAGCAGCAGATCGCTTTGGAGGCCGATCCCGAGCTGAAACAGCAGCTGCAGCAGTACTCGAATGCGCGCATCATCAAGGCAGTGGCGGCCCAGCACCAGCACCAGCAGCAGCAGCAACAGCCAGCCACCAACTTTGTCTACAATGTGGACAGCGGCGACAAGAATGCTCCACCGGTGCAGCTATTGTTCCAGTTGCCGCCAAACATGTCCCAGCAGCAGGCGTCCGGAGAACCCTTGCTCTCTGACCAGCAACAGCAGCAGCTGCACGCCGAGCAGGCTCATCTATTCCAGCATCGTGCACCCGGCCAGCGTCCACCCACCCAGAGCGAACTCGACCAGGTGGCCCAGGAGCTTCTGCATCAGCGCGTTGGCCAGCTACCCAACACTCCAGTTGTGGGTGTTCAGGCCCTGCCCCTCAAGCAGAAACACTTTAATCTGCAGGAACAGCTGCTCCTACACCCTCCGCCGCACATGCAGGCGCCCACCTGTGTCCAGCATCAGGTAGGATCATTTTAAGCTCGGAATATCTTGAATATTTTTATAAATCATTGAAGAATGCTTGTCCTTGTCCCCAGGTGGCTACCCAGACGCATCCGGCTTCGGTGGTGGTGCCGCAGCCCGCGGTCGGCCAGTACACTCAATTCGCCCTGCAGCCACCGCAGCAACAGCAGCAGCTCCAGCCAGGCCAGGCCCAGAACGAGCTCTCAATCTGGTCCATGGGCACACCCACTCCCATACCCAACACCCAAGTGAACGCCACCAAGCCCGGCGGCATAGCTAAGAAGGTCATTGACAAGCAGTCGCGAAAGGATCGCCGTTGCTTCCGCCAAACTCCAGCTGGAAGTCAAGGTATGCGCATCTTAATCTTGTTTCTTCATCTGGAGTCACTGCATCCATTATCCTTTTTTTTTTTTTGCAGTGAACACCAATCAGCACCAACAGCCGCAGGTGGCAGCAGCCCAGCAGCAGGCCCAGCTCCAGAATCAACTGGCTGTGGCCGCGCCAGTCAGCGTGGACAAGACCATCGAGATTGACTCCGAGACAGAGTCGAACCACGACACCGCCCTGACTCTGGCCTGTGCTGGGGGGCACGAGGAGCTTGTCGAGTTGCTGATCACTCGAGGAGCCAACATCGAGCACCGGGACAAGAAAGGCTTCACGCCGTTGATACTGGCGGCCACTGCCGGACACGAGAAGGTTGTGGACATACTCCTGAAGCATAGCGCGGAGCTGGAAGCCCAGTCGGAGCGCACCAAGGACACTCCACTGTCGCTGGCCTGCTCCGGAGGTCGGTACGAGGTGGTGGAGCTTCTGCTCAGTGTTGGTGCCAACAAGGAGCACCGCAATGTCTCCGACTACACACCCCTGAGCTTGGCGGCCAGTGGCGGCTATGTGAACATCATCAAGCTGCTGCTGAGCCACGGAGCCGAGATCAACTCCCGCACGGGCAGCAAACTGGGCATATCTCCGCTCATGCTGGCCGCCATGAACGGCCATACAGCGGCGGTGAAGCTGCTCCTGGACCAGGGCTCCGACATCAATGCCCAAATCGAAACCAACCGCAACACGGCCCTGACTCTGGCTTGCTTCCAGGGAAGGCACGAGGTGGTGAGCTTGCTGCTCGACCGGCGGGCTAACGTGGAGCATCGCGCCAAAACCGGACTCACACCTCTGATGGAGGCCGCCTCGGGTGGTTATATAGAAGTGGGCCGAGTTCTGTTGGACAAGGGAGCGGATGTGAACGCCGCACCGGTTCCCACGTCCAGGGACACTGCGCTGACCATCGCCGCGGACAAGGGACACCAGAAGTTCGTTGAGCTGCTCCTGTCCAGAGGCGCCAGCGTCGAAGTGAAGAACAAGAAGGGCAACTCTCCGCTGTGGCTGGCCGCGCACGGCGGCCACCTGAGCGTGGTGGAGCTGCTGTACGACAACCAGGCGGACATCGACTCACAGGACAACCGCCGAGTGTCGTGCCTGATGGCCGCCTTCCGCAAGGGCCACACCAAGATTGTCAAGTGGATGGTGCAGTACGTGTCGCAATTCCCCTCCGACCAGGAGATGATCCGCTTCATCGGCACCATCAGCGACAAGGAACTGATCGACAAGTGCTACGACTGCATGAAGATCCTGCGCAGCGCCAAGGAGGCCCAGGCTGTCAAGGCCAACAAGAACGCCTCGATCCTGCTGGAGGAGCTGGACCTGGAGCGGACACGCGAGGAAAGCCGCAAGGCGGCAGCTGCCCGGCGTCGCGAGCGCAAGAAGAAGAAGAAGATGGAGAAAAAGGAGGAGAAGCGCCGCCAGCAGCAGGGTAGTGGAAACGGAAATGCCGGTGGCGATGACCAGCATGGCGATGACGACGATGCCAGTGACAAGGATGATGACTCCGACAAGGAGGACGACGACGAGGAGGCTTCGCCGGCCGTCACCCGCGAAGAGGGCGACTCTGGCATCGATCAGGGCTCCTGTTCCAGCGGCGACACAAAGGCTGCCAAGGCCTCGCAGGCTCCCGAAGCGGCTGCCAATCCTGGTTCAGCTGCTAATCTAGGCAAGAAGAGCAAGAAGCAGCAGAAGAATAAATCTGCTCCTGCCGAGAATCCGGTTCCCGCCGCCCCTCCTGCTGCCACCACAACCGCCTCCAGCTCGGTGCTCAAGGGCATCTCGGTGAAGAAGCAACCGGCGGCGGTGGAGATCAGTGCGAAGCAGCTGCCGGCCAGCCAGCAGGCTGGAGCGCCCGTCAAGCGCCAGCTGGAGGTCAAGAAGGAGGAGCAGACCGAGAAGCAGGCCGCGAAGAAGAAGGACGAGAAGAGCAGCGAGAAGAAGCGCGAGAAGGAGAATCTGGCGCCGAAGGAGGTGGCCATGGCGGCTAAGCAGCAACCCAGTAACTCGAGCAAGCTCCAGAGCAGCGAGTCCACCACCAACATCGCCCGAAAGGAAGCGGGAAAAGCCCTTCCGCCGGCCACCAGCAGCGTCTCCTGCCTGAATCCAGCCAAGCGCACCGAAGTCGACGGCTGGAAGGAAGTGGTTCGCAAGAGCAGCACCCAGCAAACCACTGCTGTCACCGGCAACTCCAGTGGCACTCCCACGCCCGTGACCTCGGCCAGCTCGGCCACCAGCCTGCAGCACCATCACCACGGCCACCACCACCTGGCCAACAGCTCCAGCAACAGTTCCAGCTCACTAGCCACAACAACCACCCAGGGATCGTCGTCGGCCCCCGAGATGACCTGCAAGAAGGTCCAAGTGCCGGTGAATGCCATTTCGCGCGTCATCGGTCGTGGCGGCAGCAACATAAACGCAATCAGAGCCACCACTGGCGCCCACATCGAAGTGGAGAAGCAGGGCAAGAACCAGTCCGAGCGGTGCATCACCATCAAGGGCCTAACGGACGCCACCAAGCAGGCCCACATGCTCATCCTGGCACTCATCAAGGATCCCGATGTGGACATCCTACAAATGCTGCCGCGGATCAACAGCAGCATCAAGCAGGCGGCCAACGCTCCGATGGCCGTGGGCACGTGGGACAACCGTACGGCCGCTGGGGTGACTGGGAACAACTTCTCCTCGGCCGCGTCCACCACGTCGACATCGTCGAGCTCATCGGCCAGCTCTACCACTGCAGCGGGAACTGCCGCCTACAGCAATGCGCACAAACAGCAGCCACAGGCACTCCAGTCGGCGAAGACTTCCAGTGGCAGAGCCGCGGCCTCGTCCAAGTCGAACGGCGCCAAGGCGGCCGCCAGTGGATCTGCTGGATCTCGCGGCCAGAATGCCCGCAACAGCGGCGGCTATCTCGGCCAGCAACAGGCCCAGCAGTCGGGACGTGGTGCGGGCGGTGCATCCGCGAACGGAGTGGCGAAGGGAAAGGCCGAGAGTTCCAGCTCGAACGCCAAATCCCAGCAGGCAGCTCTCAAGAACAGCTCCTCCGCAGCACAGGCCAAGTCGAGCTCGACTGTGCCGGCAGGAGCCCAGAATTTTGCAAAGGCAGCGGCTATAGCTCAGGCTTCGCCCAAGAAGGAGGCGGCGGCCACAGTGCCCTCCGCTGGCGGGCGAAGCAGTGGCGTGGTGGCTCCGTTCGGCAGAGGCAAGCCGGTGTCGGCAGGAGCTCCGGCAGCTCCGAATGCGGTGGCCCCACTTGGCAGTGGAGGCGGAAACGCAGCCGGCAACGTATTGGCTGGACCAATTGGCACCTTCAATGTGGCAGATGTGGCCGCCGTGAATGCCGCCGCCGCTGCAGCAGGAGCGGCATCGGGTGCCACTTCCAACAGCAGTGCAAAATCTCCGGTCCAACCTGCTCCAGCACAGCAGCAGCAGCAACAACAACAGCGCAACTACAACCACCCCAGCAGCAGCAACAGCAATCGCAGCCAGCATCGGCAGCACCTGGAGGAGGAGTTCCACAGCAGCAGCAGCAGCAGCAACAGCCACAATCCCAGCAGCAACAGCAACCTCAACAGCAGACACCACAACACCCGCAGCCAACGCTCCAACAGCAGCAACAGAACCTGGTGATCAACACGAACATCCTGAACGACCTGATGGCCGCCAACCCTGTCAGCGACAGCTTCAGCACCCAGCTGGCCGCCAAGTTGTCCAGTGCCTACTCCCTTTTCAGCGACTACCGGCAGTCTCAGTGGGGCAAGTTGGGCGATCCAACCACCGGCGGAGCAGCGGGCGCTGTGGGCGATGGTCTGCCCCAAGCCGATGCCTCCAAGGCCCCGGGGTACAATCGAAACATCCTCAGCTCGCCGGTGGGCAGTTCCAAGGCTTCGTCGAATCACTCGACCTCGCCACCAGTCGGTAATGTGATTCAGCAGCATCAGCAACAACAACAGCAGCAGCAACAGCAGACGCAGGCCAACCAGCAGAGCGTCCCGCAGCAACTGAACATCATCACCAGTGGAGGAGGTGCCGTCTCGGCGCCCGCCCGATCTCCCTTGGTGGCCAGCAATGACGGGATACCGCCCGGTATTCAGGCCCAGCCCAACATCAATGGCGAATCGGGCCCAGCCCACTCGCCAGGTGTTATCAAGCCGCCGACATCGACGGCGCCCATTCAGCGCCATGTGCCCATGGGAGATACTGGCGCACCGCAACAGTTCGGAGCCATTGGGTCGAATCCGTCGAGTACTGTCGCGGCCGCCGCCGCAGCTGCTGCCGCCGCCGCCATGATCGACCGCCAGCAACAGAACCTGCAGCGTCTGATCTACGACAAGGTGGGGGCCTCCCAACAACAGCCCCAGCCCCAGCTCAACTACCAAATGGAAATGGCGTCGCCCTACATTGTGGACGACAGGAACATGCTGCGTCTGAACCCCCGAGCTTCGGTGTTCGCGCAGGGCAACAAGCAGCAGCCACCCCAGCCGCCGCAGCAGCAGGCTGGACAGTCGAGCATGTTCGGAGGTGGTACCCCCGGACGGCAGGGCACCAGACAAACAGGAGGTGGTGCGGGTGGAGTGACCGCACAGCGTTGGTACGGCGGTACTTTGGAGTATCCCTCGTACTCGGGCCGCGACATGCTCCATCTGGAGAATGGAATGGCGGGCCTTGGATCGCCATCGGCCATGTCCCCCAATCACGAAGATATCCGAAAAATGCCACGTCCCATTGGCACAGAGCGGGCCGCCTCCTGGAAGTTCAACAACTTTAATGTGGCGGCCGCCTCGGCCCTGAACATGGACGAGGCCCTGTCCACCGTCCTGCCGCCGTGGGCGCACGAGCCGAAGGCTCAACCACCCGGCCTGCAGCAGCCGCCACCTCCGCCCCAGTCGCAGCAGCAGCAGCCGCTTAACTGGCTTAAGCAACAGCAACCACAACAACAGCAATACAGGCCCTACAACAACGGGCCATATCCCCAGCAGCAGCAACACGAGCCCATGAATGTAAGTTCTACACTTTGGAGAATGGTTTTCCACTAAAACCTAATCGTAAATCATATCTTTCAGATGCCCATGGACTACCACAACATGCAGGCTCCGCCGAATATGGGCCAACAGCAACAGCAACACGTTAACCTAATGCCCTCGTACGGCTTCCAGCATTTCGTGGGAGCCCCAGGAACGGCTGACATCTCCGCTCACATGCCAGATAAGATGGAGGTGTGGGATCACCACGACAAACACGTAAGTAGTGTCTATTGAGATGGTGCTGTTAAGATTGTATCTGAAGTTGCCTATCTTGCAGATGCCCTGGGCCAATTACACCACCAATTGGTCCAACTGATGTCCCAGCGACACTCAAAAGGATGATCTACTCAGTACATGCCGTTCAAACAACTGAATCGAGGAGTAGTGTGTGCAGATACATCCTTCCAATCACCAGGACTCAACAATACAGCAATCGCAAACGCAGTCACATCAGGTAGCAGCCGCAGCATCAGCAGCAGAAGTAGCAACAGTCGCAGCATCGGCATCCGCCGGAGTAGCAGCTTCAGCAGCAGCAACAGTAACAACATAAGCATTTCACTGATTTGATGCGAAGCGAAATAATATTTATTGAATTTCTACGTTTTCTACTCGGATTCTCGGCTTCGTCCTCCCCACTACGACTACTACGACTACTATTACATAATACCTATTATTCTAAAAATCGATCGATCGACAACAACTACACCCACGACCATGAATGGTCCAACATGGCTTTGTTCTTTAGTTTTTCGATTATATTATTTAAAAATTTGGGTAAATATTTAAATTCGCAGGTCATTTCAAATTTAAGAACCAGCACCAGCAGCAGCAGGAGAAAGGGAAGAGCGAAAGAGTAGATAAAAAATTAAAAAGCAAAAAAAAGAAACATGTTCGAAACTGGCGCCCAGGTAGTACGCCCGGGTGCAATATATATTATTTATTTTTAAATGTATTTGATATTTTTTGAAGAAAGCATGAAGTTAGTGGTAGCTTATTGTTTTGTGTGATGATGATGATGATGATGACTAAGCGGACGAAAGGAATGTCTTCAAACTTTCATTCGCACCTTATCCCTCACAACACCAGCACACAACATACACACACGTGAATACATTTATTTTTAAGATAGGAGTCAGTCGTATGAATGAAACATTAAATTGAAATGTTTAGCGCCAGCTAAAGGAACACAGAAACACTTACTACACAACACCTACACATAGAAGTACATCTATTAATATTTAATAACATTAATAAAGGCAAAAACTGAATGTCAAAAATCCAAAATTATAGGCGCGCACTATTTCTATTTCCTTTCCTTTTATTTCATTACCGCCACACCACCTCCCCTCCACCCCCAAAAAAAGAAGCAACCGGGTATGGAAACTAGAACAAAGCTATGAAAGAAAACTATTAAACTATCTTTGCTGAGAAATCGAAATCGACAAGAAATTACTTAACTTACAACATATACATACCATTAACTACACTCTAAACTGTTCGAAAGAGAATATTCATGAATATCTATGGGATATGTATCCCACAGATACACCAAAACAACAAACCAGAACGATAGGCTACACTAGTTTGGCGTTCTTTGGTCCTCACTTCGATTTCCAACGACGGAAGCCCCCAGAAAATGTAGCTAGTAGAAATTGAAATTGCTTAAATAACTAAGGCCGAGTAACGTTTTAATATTCCATTTACGTGAAGATTATGATGATGAAGATGATGAGACGATGAAGCGGCGCTTGCTTGCCATCTTTGATGCTTTTCCGACACTGCTCATAGACGTACATAACTATATATATATCACATATATACTAGCTAATAGCATATGAGATACACAAATTTTATTTCGATAAAGAAACAAAAATATGAGAATATGTAAAAACACTTGATGAACTCTTGCCTGATAGCGGGATTCAGGATTCAAAAAGCAATTGCTTTGTAAAATTCTAGAAAAAAAAATAAATACAAATAATACGATGCTTGAGAATATAATGCTTAGAGAAAGGTTATATGAGCCACCCACGCATAACCAACCACACACAGATACCCCAACACACAAACACACAATGCCGTATACAAGATATACTTAAACGATGAAAAAATATGAAAATGAAAATGAAAATACGAAATAAAGGATAATTTAAGTGAGCATGAAACTACTTTTTTTCTATTTTTCAATGTTTTAGCTGCAAGCAAATAATGTAATAAAAATCGAGATGTTCGTTTAAGTTATTTGATACAACAAATTACGAGAGATACATAGCCACAAATGCTATATAAATAACACATACTACACTATAAACACACCTAAACCATATATATGCCAGACAACAGGATGATCTTTATTCGAGAACACACACAAAACTTTTTTTGTTGTTTAACAAAATGAATAATATAAAAAAATAACTGAAGGATCAGGGTATATGCAACCGTTATATGAAGATGCATCCTTCATTGCGACACACAACATAAAAAAAAAAACAAAAATGATAAAAAACAAACGCAAAAAGCATACTGAATAAATGTAGAATTTTTTTCAAACGAAAGAAATTGAATTCACATAGATTTATTAATTTAAAAATTAAAATAAATATACTTCAAATATGAAAAGTATGGAAACAAAACAAAAAGAAAAAAAAAACAAAAAACAGAAAGGAAAAAAACTACATATATTAAATACACACATACTATATGAGTATACTACGGATTATTATTACTCTTATAATTATTATTATTGTATTGAAGGAAAAATATAAAAGAGAACATTAAACAGCATAAATAAAAAATAAAACTGAATTTCATTTTTGGCAAAGGTTGTGGGCTAAGATAAACAATTAGTTTAAAAGTGTTTCTAGTTTATTGGTAAACTTTTTAAAATGTTGAACATTTTATTCAAACGAAGGGCTCAATGGTGAACTCCACCACAGAACAGGGAGTGGTTAGCTCGAAGGCTTGCAAAACAGTGGGATGGAGGACACCGATCTTGCCAATGACCACATTGTCATACATCACATTCGCACAGCGACCAGGGAAGTAGCTGGGATCTGCAGATAAATTCCAAAATTAGTTTTATTTTTATTAAAATTATAGTTAGTGACTTGCCTTCTGTGGCTTGGAGGTAATAGCCTTTGGTCACGTTACCGGATTTCCAGGGCACAGAGAGCAGCTGCATCACACGATCCAACAATCCGTGCACCACCTCAAAGCCTGCGGTCTTGTTGCAGTTCACGGCACAGACACGGCGCTCGTTACGGGCCCCCACTTCCGTGTTCTCATCCGCCACAACCACGTCGCTAATCTCAAAGAGCTTCAAGGGCAAAGGCATTTTCCGATTGGCCACCAGTGTCTTTAAAAGTCCTGGCAACAGGGTGGTGCGCACCACCTGGAACTCCAAGGTCTTGGGATTGCCGATGTGCACGGCAGGAGTAGCCTCGATGGTCTTGTTCAGTTTGCGGCCAATGTCATCCCTCGAACAGAGCGTAAAGGTCAGCGCCTCGGTGAACCCGGCCTGGGCTACTTGTTCCCTGAGCTGTTCGGTGAGCTTGTTGAGTGGGAACTGTTTGGCTATCTGCATGAAGGCCGGCAGCGATTTCTTAATATTATTATACCCAAAGGCAATGGCAATGTCCTCGTATATGTCGCAAGGATGGATAACGTCGTGCCGAGTGGGAGGAATCTTCACCGCCAGAGAGTCTTCGCCATCAACCTTAGCTTCCAGATACATTCGGGTCAGCATATCGGCCAATTTCTCCGCCGGTTCATCGATCCCAATGTAGGCATTGGCTTTCTTCGCCGAGATCCGTTCCTCTCGAACTTGTAGCTCCGGATAGGAAATCACACTTCCGTCGGTCTGTACCACGTCGCACGGCTCGACGGTGAACTTCTGGGCGCAGTGCTCGGAGAAGAGGCACACAATGGTGTCCAGCACCACTTTGGCTTTCGTCAAGTCCGTCGCCGTGCACTCGATGATTTAGCGTGATCTTGGAGTGGTCGCCATTGATAATTGGCGGCAGGGACACCACCACTCTCTTTGCATCGTAAATAACCGGATAGACAGGAGAGTCCCGAATAATCGGCAGATATTGTTTCAGCTGGGCATGAGTGGCGTAGAAATCCATCAGTTGGTTGCCATTCATCTCCTGCGTCTGATTAAGCGGCTTGAATTTGATTTTCTCGGGTGCCAGGGCTTCATAGCTGAAGGGCCCTTGGATAGTGTCGAGATCATGGGTGCCGATGGCCACCAGTGTCCGCTTGCGGCAAATGTTCTGGTGCAACTTGTCCTGGAGGTCGATGAAGCTGTTGTATGATTCCTGGGTGAAGGTCACATTTCTCAGGACAGCCGCCACGGCATGAGGTCGAATCTGGGCAGTCGAAGAATTAATCTTCAGCACCTGTCTCTTGGCCGGCTCCACAAGCTCGAACTTTGGCGGCTTAAGTCTGAATGAAAATAAAGATTTGTACTTTTCTCTACATAGTAGTAGGAATCAGAGGACTTACTTTCCTTGGAACACTAGGAGACCAGTGACCAGACCCTCCAGACACAGTAGATCGTAGCGGTTAGCGGGGATATCTATCCGGTAGATGATCTCTTCGCTAGCATCCGCCGCAGCTGCCACATCGCCCTGTTCCTTGGTCAGCATCTGCTTTTCCGTGGTCTATAAGGGCATATGTGACGACGTTAATAAATGTGTGTAGTTTGTTCTGCAGGAAACACTTACCACTTCATCCAGTTCAAGGCCAAAGGCGAAGCAGAGATAGTGGAATTCGTCATCGGCTAAGGAAAAGGGGTAAACATTGAAGTACACCACAGGGGAGATTACACGTGGATTCGTTAAACTCACTGTACGTCTTGCCGAGCGCAGCAAAGAGCAGATCACGTTTCACCCCAATGGTAGGCATGATGACAGCTTATATTCAGAGACGATTCTGTTAAGACGGGACTTGATAAGTATATTTTAAAAATAAAATAAACTTTCGATGGTGATGGTCCGGTTGAAAAGGCAAAAGTGCGCGACGTTTCTTGTCTTCGATGGCCTGGTCACACTATTGCCAATTGGCTAGCCGCTGGATTTATGTGATTTCCCCTGATTTTCGACAATAAATAGCAAAGTAAAAATGATCTACATGACTGTTATTCTTCTCTGTTGCTATAAAATCACTCCCATGAAAAATAATTAAAGAAAATCATGTAAGGAGGGTGGTAGTCGACAGTACGACAACCCTGTCGTATTTAGACCAGGTTAGCAGGCCTCATGATCAGAGCGCGAATTTCAAATTCTATAAAGCTAAAACTCTAAACATTTGTTGAGAACCAAAAACACCAATAATTTCAAATATTTATTTTTAAAATACTGCAAAATATATTCAATAATGTAAATACATCGCAGTGAACTAAATACACAATCCATATAGTACTTTTTTAAATACTAAATACAACTTGCCGTTTTCTTTTACATCATAAGAATCACTTAAACAGGATTATATATTTTTATAGCTAAGTGGTATAAGGCCCCCACAGCAGTCCGGGCGCAAAATGAGCGAGTAAACTAGGATAAGATGAATCGAAAATGCGAATGCCGAAAAAATAAACACTCGTCACAAAAAAATGTAAAAAGTTATATTTACTAAAAAATTTATGGACGTGGTCACTTTCTCTAAAAGTTGTCTGGCAAAACGGTATTTCCCTTGGAATTTTTTTTTTTTGATAATTTCGATCTATGGACCACCAAAACGGCATCGTTTGATTACTGCATTTGCTTCGAGGCGGTAATATTGTTGGGTGTTCTTATGATTGTTGTTTCTGAATACCGGCGGCGGCTGGTCCGTTGGGCCTAGCACCCAGATTCTTGTAGGCCTTGCCTCCGTTGCGTTCCCATTCCCGATTGAATTCATGCTCCAGTATTTCGGCGCCACGCTTGCGGGTCAGACCCGTCTCCTCGAGGCTCAGCTCGCACATCTGCATGTCGTCCGTGCCGGCTACCAACAGAATAGGCGGCTTATCCGCATGCAGCTCCATCTGCCGAGCGATCCACTGACCATCAAAGTGGGCATACCACAAACCTCGTTTCGCTAAAAGGGGGAGATAATTTTATTAAATATTTTTAGGAAAGAATAGGATAAAACTCACTATTATCAGGGGCATTGGCTCGCATAAAAGGGATGCGGAAGTACCGATGCTGGGCTGTCACAATCTCCTGAATAGGCTGAACCAAAGGAGGCTGCTTAAAGGCTGGAAATAGCAATTTTCAGAAAGATAAATATTAAATAGATTAATATATTATTTTAGTTAACTAACCAGCTTCCATGACGCTGCGTGGTGCACGCTCGTTCTCATCCATGGTGGTGCGTTTGCGGTTCTTTGCCTTCCAGGCGTGGTACACCTTCAAACGGCGATGGAACTCCTGGCGACATGCCTACAATAACGAGAGAACCACTCCATTAATACCATCCTGAATGGACCACCTTACTTCAGCACTCACCTCCAGTAGCTCGATATCACAGGACGTGTTGATAGCATCTCGTAGTTCCGAGTACTTCCACTTGGACAGGTCGTATTTTTGTTTTCCCAATGCCTGTTGCTGGGCCCGAACATTTTCCGATCTGCCACGGAAAATAGAATATATTTTAGAATCAGAATATCAGGAATATGTTTTAAGCGCAAGCCAAAAAAGTGAGTCATTGATGGTATTTTTTTTAGTTGGTGACAGGAGAAGATGCCAATGAGAACTCTACTAGTACACAGGTTAGAGATGCTTTTGGATTAGTGGACATGACATCTACTATATTAGGTTTTAGTAGTTTGGTTAGTGAGAAATGATTTCAAAACCTCGATGGTCTTTTTCAGTTTGCGTCCAATGTCATCCCTCGAACAGAGCGTAAAGGTCAGAGCCTCGGTGAACCCGGCCTGGGCTACTTGTTCCCTGAGCTGTTCGGTGAGCTTATAGAGTGGGAACTGTTTGGCTATCTGCATGAAAGCCGGCAGCGATTTCTTAATATTATTATACCCAAAGGCAATGGCAATGTCCTCGTATATGTCGCAAGGATGGATAACGTCGTGCCGAGTGGGAGGAATCTTCACCGCCAGAGAGTCTTCGCCATCAACCTTAGCTTCCAGATACATTCGGGTCAGCATATCGGCCAATTTCTCCGCCGGTTCATCGATCCCAATGTAGGCATTGGCCTCCTTCGCCGAGATCCGTTCCTCTCGAACTTGCAGCTCCGGATAGGAAATCACACTGCCGTCGGTCTGTACCACGTCGCACGGCTCGACGGTGAACTTCTGGGCGCAGTGCTCGGAGAAGAGGCACACAATGGTGTCCAGCACAACTTTGGCTTTCGTCAAGTCCGTCGCCGTGCACTCGATGAACACGTTCTTGGTATTTAGCGTGATCTTGGAGTGGTCGCCATTGATAATTGGCGGCAGGGACACCACCACTCTCTTTGCATCGTAAATAACCGGATAGACAGGAGAGTCCCGAATAATCGGCAGATATTGTTTCAGCTGGGCATGAGTGGCGTAGAAATCCATCAGTTGGTTGCCATTCATCTCCTGCGTCTGGTTAAGCGGCTTGAATTTGATTTTCTCGGGTGCCAGGGCTTCATAGCTGAAGGGCCCTTGGACAGTGTCGAGATCATGGGTGCCGATGGCCACCAGTCTCCGCTTGCGGCAAATGTTCTGGTGCAACTTGTCCTGGAGGTCGATGAAGCTGTTGTATGATTCCTGGGTGAAGGTCACATTTCTCAGGACAGCCGCCACGGCATGAGGTCGAATCTGGGCAGTCGAAGAATTAATCTTCAGCACCTGTCTCTTGGCCGGCTCCACAAGCTCGAACTTTGGCGGCTTAAGTCTGAATGAAAATAAAGATTTGTACTTTTCTCTACATAGTAGTAGGAATCAGAGGACTTACTTTCCCTGGAACACTAGGAGACCTGTGACCAGACCCTCCAGACACAGTAGATCGTAGCGGTTAGCGGGGATATCTATCCGGTAGATGATCTCTTCGCTGGCATCCGCCGCAGCTGCCACATCGCCCTGTTCCTTGGTCATCATCTGCTTCTCCGTGGTCTATAAGGGCATATATGACGACGTTAATAAGTGTGTGTAGTTTGTTCTGCAGGAAACACTTACCACTTCATCCAGCTCAAGGCCAAACGCGAAGCAGAGATAGTGGAATTCGTCATCGGCTAAGGAAAAGGGGTAAACATTGAAGTACTCCACAGGGGAGATTACACGTGGATTCGTTAAACTCACTGTACGTCTTGCCGAGCGCAGCAAAGAGCAGATCACGTTTCACCCCAATGGTAGGCATGATGGCAGCTTATATTCAGAGACGATTCTGTTAAGACGGGACTTGAAAAGTATATTTTAAAAATAAAATAAACTTTCGGTGGTGATGGGTCCGGTTGAAAAGGCAAAAGTGCGCTACGTTTCTTGTCTTCGATGGCCTGGTCACACTATTGCCAATTGGCTAGCCGGTGGATTTATGTGATTTCCCCTGATTTTCGACAATAAATAGCAAAGTAAAAATGATCTACATGACTTCTCTGTTGCTATAAAATCACTCCCATGAAAAATAATTAAAGAAAATCATGTAAGGAGGGTGGTAGTCGACAGTACGACAACCCTATCGTATTTAGACCAGGTTAGCAGGCCTCATGATCAGAGCGCGAATTTCAAATTCTTTAAAGCTAAAATTCTAAACATTTGTTGAGAACCAAAAACACCAATCATTTCAAATATTTATTTTTAAAATACTGTAAAATATATTCAATAATGTAAATACATCGCAGTGAACTAAATACACAATCCATATAGTACTTTTTTAAATACTAAATACAACTTGCCGTTTTCTTTTACATCATAAGAATCACTTAAACAGGATTATATATTTTTATAGCTAAGTGGTATAAGGCCCCCACAGCAGTCCGGGCGCAAAATGAGCGAGTAAACTAGGATAAGATGAATCGAAAATGCGAATGCCGAAAAAATAAACACTCGTCACAAAAAAATGTAAAAAGTTATATTTACTAAAAAATTTATGGACGTGGTCACTTTCTCTAAAAGTTGTCTGGCAAAACGGTATTTCCCTTGGAATTTTTTTTTTTTGATAATTTCGATCTATGGACCACCAAAACGGCATCGTTTGATTACTGCATTTGCTTCGAGGCGGTAAAATTATTGGGGGTTCTTATGATTGTTGTTTCTGAATACCGGCGGTGGCTGGTCCGTTGGGCCTAGCACCCAGATTCTTGTAGGCCTTGCCTCCGTTGCGTTCCCATTCCCGATTGAATTCATGCTCCAGTATTTCGGCGCCACGCTTGCGGGTCAGACCCGTCTCCTCGAGGCTCAGCTCGCACATCTGCATGTCGTCCGTGCCGGCTACCAACAGAATAGGCGGCTTATCCGCATGCAGCTCCATCTGCCGAGCGATCCACTGACCATCAAAGTGGGCATACCACAAACCTCGTTTCGCTAAAAGGGGGAGATAATTTTATTAAATATTTTTAGGAAAGAATAGGATAAAACTCACTATTATCAGGGGCATTGGCTCGCATAAAAGGGATGCGGAAGTACCGATGCTGGGCTGTCACAATCTCCTGAATAGGCTGAACCAAAGGAGGCTGCTTAAAGGCTGGAAATAGCAATTTTCAGAAAGATAAATATTAAATAGATTAATATATTATTTTAGTTAACTAACCAGCTTCCATGACGCTGCGTGGTGCACGCTCGTTCTCATCCATGGTGGTGCGTTTGCGGTTCTTTGCCTTCCAGGCGTGGTACACCTTCAAACGGCGATGGAACTCCTGGCGACATGCCTACAATAACGAGGGAGAACCACTCCATTAATACCATCCTGAATGGACCACCTTACTTCAGCACTCACCTCCAGTAGCTCGATATCACAGGACGTGTTGATAGCATCTCGTAGTTCCGAGTACTTCCACTTGGACAGGTCGTATTTTTGTTTTCCCAATGCCTGTTGCTGGGCCCGAACATTTTCCGATCTGCCACGGAAAATAGAATATATTTTAGAATCAGAATATCAGGAATATGTTTTAAGCGCAAGCCAAAAAAGTGAGTCATTGATGGTATTTTTTTAGTTGGTGACAGGAGAAGATGCCAATGAGAACTCTACTAGTACACAGGTTAGAGATGCTTTTGGATTAGTGGACATGACATCTACTATATTAGGTTTTAGTAGTTTGGTTAGTGAGAAATGATTTCAAAACCAGCACCAACTCACTTATTTAAGTACCGCGAAGCAATGTTTGACACAACTTGTGAAAAACTTGTTTAAAAAATATACAGAAAGTAAAGAAGTTTTAAAGTAAAGAAGTTAAATATTGTTTAGATTTTTGTTGGGTATTCATTATCCAATTAGTGTTTTTGTTTGGGAAAAGCAAGAAAAGATTGACAAATTTGACAAGAGTTAAGGATATAGATAAAAACATAAAGCGTGCTATACCTGATCAGCTTGTTGGAACCCATGGGAGACGCGTCATTGACACCACTGTGTTGTGTTCGTTGGATTGGATTTGGTGTTGGGTGGTTGGTGGGTGTGGTGGTTTGTGTGGTGTAGAGAGGGAAAGGGAAAAATTCGGTGAGTTTCATATTAAATAATCAAATTCTTAATATCTAATTGTGTAATTATATACATATAGTTACAGCTATTACTTATACCGAAAATATTTTACTTTTTTCTATTTATGTTTCCAAAAAATTAAGAAATCTTTCGAAAAATAATCATTATCTAATAACCGCATTTAAATATTTATAAAATATTATAGATCCTATATAGTTTACCAAAAATTGAGGTGTAGTTTAAAATATTCCAACATACTTGCGTATAACTGGAGGACTATCTTCCACCTGGCCGTTGGATTCGTTGGCCAATCGCAGAGCCAGCTCGTGATCGCGGCGCTCTTGTTCGAGTTGCTGTCGGTACTTGGCATCGTCCTTGGCCTCCTTCTCCAGCTGCTCCTGCAGCGCCAAGGCGGCACGTCGATCCTCATCTTCCTGTCGCAGACGCTGGGCTTCCGCAGCCTTGCGTCGAGTTTCCATTTCCGCTTTGCTGTTTTCAAAAATAAATAAATTATAAAGTTTTATAGAAAGAAAATTGAACTCACAGTCGTTTGTTTTCGACTTCCTCGCGTAGACGCTGCTCTTCCGCCTCCTTGGCAGCCCTTTCGGCCTCCAGGGCCTCCTGGATTTTGCGCAGGCGCTCCTGCTCCTCGGCCTGCTGCTGCTCCTTGAGCTTGGTGTTCAGATCCACGGTCAACTTGTTCATATTGGCCATCACCACTGTGTACATGGAGTCGATTTCGCGTTGAGTGATGCGTGGATTCAACTGAAAGTTAAGGAAGACGTTTAAAATCTATAAAATTATTAAATAAAAAATAAACCCCACCTTGATCTTCTTGATGGCCTCATCAATTTGTCTGTAAATATCATTCACTCCACTGACAATCTCATCGCGTCCCATTTTCAGGCCACTGGCTATCTCAATGGTTTTGACCGTGTTTATCCGAATCTTGTTGATCTTGGCGAGTCCTTGGTAGCGCGGGCGATGCTGCTTCCGAGCCAGGTAACCACGGGCAATGCGCTGGGCCACCAGGACACACTTGTTCCGGTAGATGATTCGATTTCGTACTGGAAAAGAAGACCATGTGAACCCTCAGGAGAAGATATGTTGCAGATGAACTCACGCTTAATCACGCAGAGAGCTCCCAGTGCGGACTTGACCCAACGAGATCGAATCAGCCACTTCTTCACCTTGGCCACAATGGCTAGCATGTTCTCCGGGTCCGAGCGCATGATGCGATCAAACTCGACGAATTTCCCCGGCCGGAAGAAGACCTTGGTGATGCCAAACTTAAAGTCCTTGGCGCTCAGATTTAGCGACTGGAACATTGCCTCGCAGAAGGTGCGGGCCGGCAGGGAAACCAGTTCTGGCGGAAGCACCGACTTGTACATGCTGTACAGATCAGCGAAGAGTACTCTGGATGGATACCCGTGCTCCATGAGCTCCAGCACCGAGATGGTGCCCGAGCACTTTAGTTGGGCCAGCGCCAGGCTGCCCTCGAACTGGCGATCAATCATCTTGCTATTGGGCTTGATGCAACGGATGAAGTTGGTGCCCTGAAACAGAAGCAACAATAAATAAACAAACCGCTGCTGTGTTTGGCCAAAGTACTTACGTTCTGTTCTAGCTTCTCCATCAGTTCACCCAGCTGCGTCTTGAACTTGGAGCCCACCGAAATGAAGTTGAGCTTGCCGCGTACAGAGGTGCTGCTTCCCGAGGGGAAGAGGGTCTGGAGCAGGGGATTATCGCACTCCTGAACCAGTCCCTCCAGCGAGGCATGTAGAGCGTCGTTGTTCTTTTCGATAAACTGCTCCGTGTTGTAGCAAACGGCGCCGGCAAAGTGGCGAACCAGGAAACCCTCCTCATCGCGCAGGGTGCGATGAGCCTTCAAGCGCGAGGAGCGTGGAAGACCCAAACGGTAGTGATTCGCCCAGGACTTGTGGACCTCGGCAGTAAAGTGAGATGGCGAGGGCTTCGGCAGCTTCGATTCCTCATCCAGCAAGGTGAAAATGCCATTTGACTTGGCTTCGATCAGTTCGATAATGTCTTGATTGTCGGTGAAGGTAATTTCCGGCACATTGAGGCCTTCGCGCTTATACAGTTCCTGTTCGTTCTTCAAGATGTTGTCGTTGAAGAACTTCTGGAGCTTCTCATTGCAGTAGTTGATGCAGAACTGCTCAAACGAGTTCACGGTGAAGTACTCGAAACCGGCAATGTCGAGCACGCCGATGTAGAAGTTGGAGGCCTGGAAGGGGATGCTCTGGTTGATCAGGCCGACGATTCGGTCAAAGAGGCGGCTGTAGATGGCCTTGGCCAGGGCGTCCCTAGCGTTGCTTGCCTCATAAATTTTCAGAGGAACCCTGTTCAAAGGAATTAATTAAATAAATTGTTCCATATTTAAGTTTTGATAGAATCTCCTTACATGATGACCGTGCCCTTGAATCCGCCACCTTTGCTCTGCATAACCCTCGATACCAGGGCGGTGCGCAGTTCCGTTTGGTCTACTCCCAGCAGACCACTGGTGATGGTCAGTGACTGCTCGGAGGCCTCGGACACCTGACACCCGCCACGCACATCGTCGGGAATCTCTTCGAAAGCAATGTTGCCCAAATGCAGGACAGCTGCCACCAGCGAGTATATGCCCAGTTTCTCCGAGTCCGAGAGACCCAGACGACCCAAGGCCTTGTCCAGGTTGTGGAAGTGCTGGTAATCATCGATAATGGGATCCTTGAGCGGACCTTTCTGCTGGTGATTCTTGGACTTTTGAGAGCCGGGTATGAGCTGCTCGGTCTTGGCGTTGGCAAAGTACTGGGTGCAGCCGGAAAGATACTGTCCAAAGAGATGCATTTGTAAGATTGGAACATCAACAGATGAAAGGAAGCCCTTACCCTGTAGTCGTCAGGCTTGCCCAGACTCAGTTTGTCCCGCAACTGCTGGGGTGCTCCGGCCAGGAGCATGTAGAAGACATGATAGTTTCGCTCCTCCGCACTCTGAGTGCAGATGCGACTCTTCTCCAGCAAATAATGCGAAATGTAGCCACCGACAACCTGGCACTTGGCATCATAGTGCACCTCAATGAATTTGCCGAATCGGGAAGAGTTGTTGTTTCGAGTAGTTTTTGCGTTGCCGAAGGCCTCCAGAACGGGATTGGCTGGGATGGAAAATATATATTTAATATTTCTTACTTCTTAATTTCTAAATATCTCTTAACTCACCATCCAATATTTTAGTTTCTATAGGACCTGCGCTATCGTGCGAGTAGCACAGGTATTTGAGCAGGTATTTGGTGGACTCGGTCTTTCCGGCACCCGACTCTCCAGAAACAATGATGGATTGCGACAGCTTGTAAACCCGCATATCCCGTATAGCTTTATCCGCTAAAGGACAAAACAATTCCAGTATTAGATCTTAACAATTTATTAATATTAAAAAAAAAAAAAACTTACCAATTGCAAAGACATGAGGAGGCAGTTCACCCAAAGAACGGCCATTGTACTTCTTAATGGTATCGGGTGCGTAGAGCTCCTTGATCTCGCGATACGGATTCACGGCGATTAGTATGTTGGCCACATAGGTCTGCAAGAAAATGAATTAAGTTCCGGTTTCGTTGCTTCATAAAATTCAAAGTACTCACGTAAATCTTGTCTTTATAGTAACGTGTTTTCAAATTGTCCAGAAATGTGGCCTCGTTGAGCAGCATAAGTTCGCCTGGAACATAAAAACATCTGGGTTAGTAATACGCTTAAAATGATGCGGGTTTTATAATGGCCCCCTCCTCCGACCACTTTCTTCTGTCTGGCTGCCTTTAAGACTTGGATATCAAAGTGTGGTTAACGATTTCAAAGGTAAACAGGGCTAAGAAGAGTAGGATTGTGCAAGCGGTTTGCTGGAACTCCATTTTTGTGGCTAATGCACTGAAAAATTCTGCTCTAAATACAAAGAATTGTTTACGTCAAAGTGATCTTATCGGGTCGAAAGATAAGATGGCCCACTACTGGAGAAAAGTACTTGTTTATTCCGCGGATATGAATTCAAGATCAAGAGAACTGGATATCCTTATCTTTACCCTAGTTATTGTTTCCAGCTGAAGCTTTGTGGGTTAAAAATTTATAGATAAAATATTGGCAATTATTTAGATTCTAAATTTTCAAACTTTATAAAAGTTAATCAAATTCTCATTATAGCACTTATTTTCATGTTTTTTTTGTCAACTTTGTCCAGACTATTATATAAATACCTTTCGCCAGATAAGACCCCAAAAACGGAAGCTCTAGGAATTTTTGGGGGATTTTCTTGGTGTAGGCGACAGCTATTCCCTGCATGTATTTTTTAAAACTTTTTCCCTTAGAAGTACTTACAGTTATCGTCGTGGTCTTGGGGTCCATCGCACGAAGAATGGATGTCATCATAGTGACACGTGCGCTTTGGATACTTCCGATCGGTGGGCGTAACCTCGAACTCCTTGGCGCCGATCTCTGTGATCCGGCCCTGTATGTAGCCATCGGCGGCATCTCGCACCCACACCAGTTGGGTGTCCTCCAACATTTTTTGCACTGCAATAGAGGGAAACCAAATGTTTAGTTAGTTTCATAAAAGTAAAAGTAACAAATCGGATGGTTTCATAAATATTAAGTCAGTTGTGAAGTATCACCGCCGTATGGCAACAACGGGCCAGTATCAAAAAATGCGAAAAAATCTTATCTACCTCGTACTACCAACACTGAGAGAATGAGAGTCAGGAGTTCGGCCAGGAACGTTTTCAGTGTTAACTGTTTGAAGTCAACTGGGTAAGTGAGCAACGCTGGAGCGATCCAAACGCTCTGGGGAAGAGATCTCCGTAGGTGTTTAGTGCTCTCTCTCTCTCTCTCTATCCGTGAGGTAGAGTCATTAGGGCCACCGGTGCCGGTGTTTTGTGAGCCACCTCTACCTGAGCCAGAGAGGATTTGTTCAGGGACAGGGGTAGGGTTCTTTAAAAGGGGGTTCTAAAAGTATTAAATATTATAGTTCTTCTTAGATACTTTTCCATGTAGATTAAAAAAGAAAGTGTTTTCCTCTTAACCCCCTTGTTTAGATCCCTCTCTACTAACTACGCCACTGATCTCGCTCTTTCACTCTATGGAACCTGTAGGGGCCGCTCTCCAGTCCACACTTATTGTTCTCCAGGTGATGTCGCTGTGGCAGTTTCTGTTTTTCGTCTGTTTTCGTCCAACCTCTGCTTCTTGCGCCTTTCGTTTATGTCTATTCATTGGTTACCTTTCTTGGTCATGCACTGGCTTCTGACTCACTGGACTGGTGTGTGTGTGTGAGGGGGTCTATGTTTACGTAGCGCAGTTGATAAGCCCCAACGCCATATCCATATCCACGTAGGAGAGCGGCCTTGCTGGGCGCTTTGCTAAACACCTCCAAGTCTAGCATCCAATATGCAAAAAAACCGCAAAGCTCTCGTATCCCCTTTCTGGGCTCCAAAACTCTCAGTGAAATATCTGATTTCGGTAAGCGATGCGGTGACGTTTGAAATTGTTTTAGCAACCGCGTCAAGGTGAAATCCATTTATTTAGCTCTCGCTAGGTTAATGGTGCATGCCCTTTTCCCCTTCCAGCTCTGCATTTCATTTTTTGTATGTATCTGCACCGAAAGAAATTTGAATATTTATCTGATAGTATCAACTATATCTGTAATACTTTTAGAGTGCACTTGTGACGCAGTTACTGCGACAATTTAGTGTCTATTTTATTTTGGGGCCCAGTTGCGGGAGATATCCGCAGAACAATAGACTCTCTGTGTGGCAGGGCCTCTCACCACCCCGCTTTCAGATAAATTTGCCACAAAGTGCTAAATTATTAAATGATTGTTAAGCCTTATTTTGTTTTATTTTTTTGTTTCCCCAAATGAGTCAGTGTGGTCTGTTTGACTTTGCTGTGACTGGCGAGAGATACTCAGATACACAGATACAAATTAGAGAAAAGATACAACTGGAAAGCATCGAACAATGAACAAGATTCTAACAGTGTTTATTTAGCCGTTAAACTGTGTGGGTGTTCTCCTAACAGAAATGGCAATTACAAGGTGTAAGTTAGAAACAGCTTTGCGTCGTTAGAACACATTGTACATCAAAATTGATTGATTTTGATGATTCTGCTGCATCTCTTTGGTTTTTTTAGTAATTAAAACCAATATAAAGTTGAGTTATTAACCTGAGTATACACAGAAGAAGTAGACTCCTTTAGACTTCGCTTTCTAGCCTCTAGAGCCTTATCAACCCCCGAACTTCATGGGCCTTCCAAATGCAATGACTCATATGTTTTTCCCCTTCAAGCTCAACAGCTTTTGCAGCATTAGGGTGAATATTAAGCTGCAATTTAATGAAACTTCGATTTCAGGCTGATATCAAGATATTGACTTGCCACTTATCGGAGCGTTGTAAACAATTTATGGACTGCAATGTATCCATCATAATTAGCCCAGTTTTGTTGAAAGAAAGTGGAGCTTAACCCCAGCCATATGGTTGAAATCGCTTTATAATGTGCCCAAGCAAATTAACAACAATTACCCAGACAATTTAACATAATCTTGATTATGCGGAGAGCAAAAAATAATGATTGGCAGCACAGAGCATAGAGGAGAATGAGGCGAGAAGCCCATGCTGGTGCACTTTTTCCATATGCAAGACAGCCCATAATCATGGCAGCGTTGTCGTCTTCTGTCTACTGTCCTGGGCCACTTGAATCTGTTGCCAGGCCAGCATGAGATGGCGGCATAAATTACAAATTTTACAAAAAAACAAGCATACACAGAGCTTGCAAAAAAAAAATGGGGAAAAAACCTAGGTCCCGAGACCTGAAAGTCTAAAAAAGAAGCCAGTGCTTGATGGCCGTTTATGGGGTGTAGAGGAACTAGCCGGGCAGCATTCTTCAAGATTTTGCTGCATGGAAATGCAGTCCCACAGTTCTCATTCTACTTTTTTGCACTCCAGAAGACACTGCAATAAAAATTAGCCCTCAACCTGGCATAAATTACTGATTTATGATACGTAGAGGGGATTTCAAATTCATAAATTCAACATAAAATACAGTGTTGTGTTTCAGAATAATACGATATTATGAAGGAGTTGCCTGGGAAACATTACTTTCTGTTTAAATTCTGTATTATTAGTTTATGTACGTCTACATGTGTTTAAAGCAAGATTTGTTTTGTGTGTGGACACAGGGCAACCATGTGTGGAAGCGGCAAATGACTTGATGACGGAGGAAATACTTCAAGGCGACATTGACAATGGCCAAGAGGCGAAGCAAATGCTAAGGTGTGGAACAGCAAGACACACAGGGGCGGAGACAGCCAAGTCATGTTCAAGAAGCTTATGAAATCTGAAGCCGGTAGCTGGAAAAGAAGCGAACCTTTTGTGCCTTGAAAGTGATGAACAGCAGCCTGAAAGGGACACTTGCTGCAGCTAATGGGCTTATTCGACTCTGTCCAGGGCCCACCGTGCGTATACGTAATCCGAGCACATGCAATGACCCCGACCCCGACCCCGACCCACGACCCAAAACTCAAACCCTGGTCCGAATAGCAATTAGCCAAGAACTAAGCCGGTAAAGCAGACGCCTTTGCGTGATTTTCTGTTAAAAAAGTTGAAAAGCAACGGAACAGACAATGTTTACATGCCCGCTTTTGGGGTGGTGGGGGAAAAGTCAGGAAATTCTGAGAATTCGGAGAAAAGTGGGAGTATAGAGGGTGTGATATCATCGGTTACTCTGTTTACCAAAAAATGTTGCGTGCCAGCTATTTATTATTGTAATTTCCTTCAAAAATGGCTAACTTGTACACATTTTTCCAATTATAATCTATTATTTTTCATGAGCTTTCGTCATAGTCTATTCCAGAACTAATCAGATGTTTTAAAAAGTTAATAACCCTTCTGAGGCAATGCACTTTTGTCAAGATTATGGTTTGCCGATTTCGACCGATAATGGCAAGTCATACAAAGAAAAGAGCTACTATCATCACGGTATCCAATAAAATACATTTTTTAATAGAATCTTTTAATAATGTCTGGTGATTAGATTGCCGCCGAACCGGGCAATTAAGCCAAGTTAATTGAACTCACCACTGCTGGCCGAGTGCGGCTCTTTGTTATTGGCATAGAAATCCATTTCGTGGCGCTCCGCTGCAGTTCAGTCGCGAAACCTATATCCTCAATAGGTTAATTGCAGTGCAATGCACTGGATGGAAGCCAAGACTTTGACACGCGCCGAAGGGAAGAAGTTCGTCTGAATCGAATAGGGGTGCTGGTGGGCACGGTGAGTCACCAAGGAGGGTTGACTGTTTATGAAACCGATTGGGATGCGACTTGTTATTTTACTTCTGGGGTAGGTCTATGCCTGCCTGACTACGAAAACTAAGCAAGCCTCACTGCAAAAAATCCAGCAGGCAGTGACAATTGATTTTCACTTTGGCGCTTTTCACTATCGATTAAACACTTTCCACTGGCACAGTGGGCACCTTTGGCCCATCCGCTGGATAATTCAAATGCGATTATGTGCAGCAGGTTTTCACTTTTAATTGAATTTTCCTCTCCGCCAGCTGTTGGATAATTTACGGCAATTTCCGACCTACATTACGGTGGAAACACCGCAAATGGTCGATCGAAAGCAGATGCAAATTATAAAGTCTAGAAAACGAAGATGCAATGCTGAACTTTTGACACGAAATGTTACTCTCGAATGTATCTTTTATGGATGTTGTTGCTGTCGATGCTGTTGCCGTGCAGTTTTCACCCAGTAACCGAGTTTTACGATTCGGGCACCCCGCCCCAACAGGAACAAAAGGGAAACGACTTCTAACCGAGAACTTAAAACCGGGCTACACGTGGCGTGCCGACTGCACCGAACTCGCAACATGCACTGCGGATGAATCCGCTGCTGGATTCTGGGTAGGATGCCCCTCTCGAGAGTCATGGGGTGGCAGCTCATCGTGCCTCGGATATTGTAAGCTGTGTTCGGCTTCGTTAACTGCGCCGAATCCGAAATTGCCGATTGCCTGTGTGTGTGTGTGTGTGTGAGCCTGTGTGTGGGTGGGCGCGGGTGGCACAGTAATAATTCCAGTTGCGTGCCTGGCACATTGTTTGTGCTCCAATTCGGGAGCGGGACCAAACAATGGCACCAGTGGCACTTGCCTCAAGTGCAATGGAGTCATTGGAGTCACCAGGAAGCACACTGCATTCACGCACAGTGGAGGGCTACCGGCGCTACAGCAGCTACAGCGTGAATAACAACTTCCGGATTCAATAAAACAGTTATACTCCAATTTGGAGCATCATTTTTTCTTTCCTAAATGTTTAAGACATTTTTTATTCAATGTCTTATAGTATTTTGACTTTATTTTTATTTATTTTTCCATTCTCAAGGTCAAACTAATTAGAAATAATTAAATCACTAGCTAAATATTTAAACAAGATTGTAAAGTATCTGTCATCGTTCTAGTGTTTTGTATATTTTTTAGCTCAATAGTTATTTGAGCCTCAAAGATGCAACAGCTGCTTGAAAGATACATTCAACAAGGGGTGTCTTCCATGAGGTGGTGGGACGTGCTTAAAGCTTCCCCTATTTTCGTAAACAACGCGATTAAAATGGGGGAAAAAAAAACAAATCAGTAGCGGATTAGCGAAACGGTTCCATGAGATGCATCTGATAGCGGCATTACAAAAGCTTTCGCAGGAGCTTTCTAAAAACGTGACGGCAGAACTAGAGAGCGAGGGAGAGAGAAAGCAGCTCGCTGGTCTGTGACTGACAGGCATTCGCGTACTGGCAGGGGTTGAGGCCGAGGTCGGGGGAGGAAATGGCGGGCATTGTTTGTCTGTCTAATGTCTACCTAGCCCTCTAATCTCTTCATCAATAAAACACAAAACGAAATAAACGAGAAATTCGCTAAAATCACGGGCTACTTCTATGCAATGTTCTATAAATAAGTACCTGCTTGCATACGAATGTACATACTTATGTGTACTTATGCCTGAAAGTTTACTTTATGTTAAAGACATAAAGATACAAGATACAAGTTCAAAATCGAGTCAAGGACAACGGGAATCTTTTACATTTACTCGCCTTTATTATTATTATTTTTTGCTGGCCAACCTGATTTTAGTTACTTTTAGTGCTTTCTCATTGTTCAAACACATAGATATGTATATGCCCAGGTCGGAAGCAAAGATATCGAAACATAAAGGGGAAAACACCCCTATAGATATCTGACAAATGGGAATTTCAACAGCAACCAGGCAGGCGTTTGCTTCTATAGCACATTTTGTCGACGTCGCCCAACAAGTCAGGTTGGCCGAGCGGTCTAAGGCGCCAGATTTAAGCTCTGGTTCTCGAAAGAGAGCGTGGGTTCGAACCCCACACCTGACAAAAGGGTTCTAAACATTTTTTTATTATTTTATTTTATTTATTTTTTATTATCACATATCCCTTTATGGGTTTCGAGTGATTCAAGATCTCATCGAGTGGGCAATCAAGTGGGTTAAGAGATAAGAATTTTTCAAATGTAACTACAAATGTTCTAAGTTTGTTTTTTATTTTTAATTATTTTTTTTTTTTACATTTTTTAGTTATGATTCAACTAATGTGTTGGTAATGTTTTGATAAGAAATGGTTAAGCCAATAGTTATTGTAAAAAGCATGTAAGAATTATTTTTAGTTCTTTTTTTGTTTATTTTATAAACTATTTTATAAACTTACTTTTTGCAAAGGATAATTATTAAAAAATATACATATTCAAGCATTTTTTTGTTAATATTTCAATGGGGCATGGCGAACTGTTGTTGCAAGGAAAAGCATGTAATTCTGTTTTTCATGGAAAACTGTTGTACCGTTGCGGACTGTGAGGTTCAGCTTCCGGTTCAGTTTGGCCAAAAGAGCCGCCAGGCGATGACCAACACCAGAAAAGCAACAGAAATGACCGGCAAGTGCCGTTTGGCCTATTGTGAGTGCGTGGTTGGTGCCTTGGCTGAATAATTAATAACCATGTTGCTCGTTATGCGGCTATTGTTTTGGCGTGTGCTTTGTTATGCATTCTGTTGCATTGCGCAATGCTCGTAGAAAATGGGTAGAAAATGGGAAAACAGTTAAAGAAATGCACACAGCGGTTAAGGGCAAGCTGTTGGCTTTAACGGGTATACCTTTCGGGCTTAAATCAGAAAAGTGAAAAATTAATGAACCCAACTAGTTGGGAAACGTGCCGTTTATTGCATTTGTCACGAGCTTGAAAACCTAACTGATGACCGAGATTGGGAAGATTTCTCAAGCGAGATACCCAACCTTTTCGAATCAATTGAAGTTATGGGGGGAATCTTAAAATTATAATGATGAATAATTGGGGGAAATTGTTATGGGACGATTTGAATTTGAAACCCTATATGGTTTATCACTTCCCCATCAATTCAAAGTATCTGGTTTAATGATTTTCCCAAATTCCCGTTTGGAATTGATTTCCTATAATTTGAGAAATGCCAAGGCATTGTTTCAGTCTGCTCGGGTGACCCATTTCTTTGTGGGTGCCTTTGAAACTGGCATATTCGTACCACTTCCATGTACCCGCAAACCCAAAACAGAGTGAGGAAAAAGCCAGAAGACGAAAAATATCGCCACAGCGAAACAATTGCCATAATTTCATAACCAACGAGCTCGTATGCCATTCTGGGGCTGTGGAAAAGCGAAACATTTCGAATTGCTGGTGGCGCACAAAGGAAAATTAAAACAAAACCAAAAACCAAAAAACCTAGAGACAGCGAGCCACGAAAATTGTGTAATAATTGCGACACTTTCCTGGGTTACCAGCCATGAAGAACTGCCAGCAATTGGGGCCATAAGAGCTCTGAGAAAGAAGCTCCGATTCAAGCCCCCTAAACCGTTAGCGAAATGCTTCTGCGAGCGTTTCATTGGAATCCACTGAGCATTGTTAGCCACCAGCTTTAAATGGTTTGGGCCGTGCCAAGAACTGCTCGCCTATGTGGACCCAAAACCAGTTGCGTCCGATGGTCAGTTCCTTGACCATGCTCCAATATCAATATCAAGTTCAACCAGTCAAGACGGGGGACTCACGTGAGCCAGGAGCTCACTAATATCTGGGAAACGAGTCTGCGAGGATGGAGGGACGCACTAACGGTGCGACAGGTTCGGAATTGTGCATCGCGGGGGCTACAAAACGCCATAAAGCACTGCTAAAAAAATGGGGATACACTTAAGAGTACTTTAGTTCTAAGAAATCAGAACCTAAAAATTTAGATTAAATAAAATTTAAGGGATTAAGTGTTTCTTTTTTAGAGAGTAACCCCTCTTTTCAGGAATATCATCATTGTAACCAAATAATACACCTCCAGATTTGAGGTAATTTTCCCCGAAGTGCAGCGATTGTGTGGATTTAAAAGGCAACCAGTTGAACTTGTTTTGGCCTTTGATTTTGCAGCTGCCTGTGTCCAACAAATGGGAGCATTGATGAGTCATTCCGGTTAACTAGCCCCTAAGTTGGGCCAACCAAAACCAAAAAAAATAAAAGAGGGGAAACAGTCCAAAAAAAAAAAGAGAACGACTCGAAAAGCAATTACACTTGCAACAATAGAAGCTGCAGCTGTAAAATTTATGGCCCAAACGTCACAGGAACATGATTTTGGCCCAGAGAGCGAGAATGCGAGGGAAACGGCGACGGTGACGGGGCCAGAGTTCACTGTACCGTAAAGCGTTGGCAAGCAAAACGCTGAGCATGCGCAAAAGTCACAACCGAAACAAGTTTACGTAGCGTTTTGTTGTTCAATCTTTTTCTGTTATTTACCATCTCTCACTGGCTCTGTTTTGTATTATTTTATTTATCTATATATATAATTTAAAATTTTTTGTTTTTTGTTTTTAGTTTGGTGAGGGGATGGTGGATGGCCCACAAATGCAGAGTCGAGAGCTTTTGCTGTTACACTGCAAGAGCAGCAGGCGGGCAAGTTCAATGACTCGCCATCGGAATGGGAAGCGGGGATTAAGTTGGAAGAAATTCCGAGCCAAACCAAAGACTGTCGATAGTTAAACGTCGCGCAAGTGGAACCAATTAATGCAGACCACTCAAAAGCGATCCAAAAAAAAAAGCCGGAAGACTCCAGGTTCGGACAATTGGAGAGCGTTTTTTTTTTTGTGTGATCCAAATGGCAATTAACGCTCCTCGCTTCCTACAATTCGCTCGCAGTTAGAGGAGATGCAATTAAAATGCAAATGCCAGCCAAGACCGAGACCCAGACTCAGTTTCAGTTTCGGTTTCAGTCCGATTCCCATTGCCATTAGCGTAGCCATTCCCAGCCGTTGATGGATTTGTGCGACGACCCCATAACTCATTTTCCCCGACACATGTTCACAGATTTTTCCATATGGCGGGCCCGGCCTGCAAGTCGTTACTTTGCACTTGGCGGATATGTGAACCGGGGGGAAAAAAAATATAAATGTTAAAATTAAACATCCCATTTTGGGTCACCAACATGTTTAGGCCTTTGTCTCTTGTCTTTGTCCAAGTGGGCCGGCCGGACTTTGTTGCTTTTGGCGGCTTGTCTGAGGTCCAAAAAGTGTGTGTGTTATCGTTTCACATTTAATCTTATCTCCTATTCCAGGGCAATAATTTGTTTGATGGTAGCCCTCCAAAACAACAAGACAAATATAATTATTTTCGTCTGTTTAATAATGAGAAAATATATGGATATTTATTAAGCAGACATCTGCAAGCCCAAACCAGACAAAATCTATTTTTGGCCACTGTTTTTTGTCAAAAAAAAAAAAAAGATTAATGTCCATAAATGTATAAATAGATAGAGGATCATTAATCAAATGAAAGTAAGAGTTGTATAAAAAATGAACGATAAGCGGAAACAGAAGAGAGAGTCTTTTATGAGTAAACCTTTCTAGTAACTAAAAATTTTGTCATTCAAAAAGCTAGTAGGAAAGAAAATGTAAACACGATTTTCTCATTTTAGAGGTAAGGAATCTATGCAAAGTTACTTCTTATAAAAGGTTTCAAACTTTAGACCCCTTGAGCTAGTGGCTAGTTACTTCTTATCAAAGGTTTTAAAACCATATTCTACAAACTTTAGACCCTTATCCGATGACGCAACCCTATGGGTTGAATCACTGTTGGATATTCGTGACAATATTATAACGTTGTTTCGTTTTCAAACAGGAAACCGAAACGGTAAGTGGGCACTTCCCTTTAAAATCCCACCTTCCCTCCATAATGCATACATTAATCCCAAATTTTGGAAGCACGTGTTGCGTTGCAGAAACTATAAAAAGTAATACATTAAAAAGCAACTGGTAGAAACCACGATATGAGTAAAATACATCTCGAATTATGCTAATCGACTATCAAACAAAAGCTGCAATTAAACCACACACATTCGGCTGACTTTCACTCCGGCAAACGAATAAGCGAATCTTTGAACAATCGTCGGCCGTTTCAGTGTTTCTCTTTTTGTATTATATGCAAATTGATCTAACGCATCTCCAATCCAAACCTCATCCATCCATCCATCCATCTGTCCAACCAACCAGCTATCCGTCCATGGTGGCCACTTCAAATGGGTTTACGAGGCCTTTGTTGCCCGTCTGCCTCCTTTTCGATTCTGTTTTGTTATGGCCCAGGGCGCAGCTGTCGGCGGTGACAATGGCATTCAGGATCAGGATCAGGATCGTGATCCGAGTTCCTGTCAGCTGTGTGGCGCGTGTTGAGCCTTGTTTGTCCAAGGCGGGGGGTGGCGATTCGATGGGGGAAGGAACTGCTGCGGCCGGGGCTTGAGTGACAGCAACTATAGCGACAACAACAGGGCAGCAAACTTTACCTGGTCAGCCCGGCTGGAAAGGGGTTCGAATTGTGGCCCTAACAAGTCGATACACAAACACCCTTGGGAGGTAAATACCACCCAGATAACCAATTAAAATTGGACAATAAATAATTGATGGAATTAATAAATTGGGCAATAAAACGTTTCTGAAAATCCTATAAGCCCAGGTTGCAGGTTAAACTGTCGTCCTCTCCCACAATTAAGAAAACAATAAAAATCAGCTTAGAAATCGAATGGTCTTCAGTATCTATTTACCATTTTCGGTTTACTTTGCGCCTGATCCCCTGGACAATGGAGGACCTTGACCACACAGGGATCATCATGACCTCTCGAGAGTGGCAAGTATCCTTGCCGCATGAAAGGCCATTGTGGAACCCGTTTAATTGGCTTTAAAATGCTGAGAATAGGCTGGGCCTTTGCCAACATGGACACGCATGCGCATGGGAGTGATGGCGATGCCAAGAGACCTCCGCCGCCGCCGCCGCCTCCTCCTCCTTCTCCTTGTCACAGTGCTGCTCCTCCTTCCATTTGTATTCCCTTCCAGGGAATATAAATTGATATGTGCCTCGAATGGAGAAGCAGTCAGTCAGCCAGCCAGGCTGACGGGGAGAACGACACTTGTGTCCCCGCACGGCGGCTCCGAGAAGTGTTTGCTCATTTCCGCACTCATTTAAAATGGTTGGGACACAAATCTATCCTCGAGTTTGCTTTAAAATCCAACACAACGACATGGGGCAACATTTTGCCTGACTCCCGCCTATAAATAGAATCGTATTTCTCTGTATGGGTGTGTGGATGTGCTATGTGTGTGTGTGTGGGGGTGTGAGATATATCTTGCGAGCTATATAGCTATGTGGTAGGAGGACAGCTGCGGAAAATTGAGAATCGGTGGTGACATTTGCCGGAGGGGGTGAGTGGAGGTGGAGTTGGTGGTGCGACAGTTGCGCCTGCGCCGTCTTTTTGTTTCCCTTTAGGTGATTCATGGTCACGTTTGCCCTTCATAATTCTTCCAAAAACTAAATTGTAAACAAATAAATTCTGTATTCTATATTCTTTGTCAGGGTTCAAGTACTTTTAAACCAGTGCAATCAATAATCCTTATCACTAATGCTTAGGAGAGCCTGATTGTACCCACTAACTAAGCTGCATCACCTTTCACTTAGGGCATAAACACTTCCGTCTTGGCTTATCGATTGCGTCGTTGCACCATTCTTAGTCACTGTATATTTGTAACCGATTTTCCGCGGCCAAGAATTCGCCAATGTCAGGCCCAAAGCGGAAAGTGCAAGTCAACAGAAATGAAAAGACGGGCAAAACTAAATCCCCCTTCACAGGTGAGCACCCACTCACGCCCCCGACGATAATCCCAGTAGCAGCGGGTACTTACATATAGCCTGCTGCAGATCTCGCACAGCGAGCGTTTACTGTATGTCGAGGAACCTTTGAGCTGGAGACACACACATTGAGGCAGGATCCAGCGACTGGGATTCGATCTCCTTACGATCTTGGTTTCCCTCTCTGATCTTGACTATCTATTTTTTCGGGCGGGACACCGCGGAATGCCTACAAAATTTAGAACTTGCAATTTTCTCAGCGGCGCAACGCGAGACTCCCGAAAAATTTCACAGCTTGACGTATATTCAGTTGTGTGTTTTGTTTTCTCTGAATTCGTGTTTTCTCGGGTCTACAAACGAGGATCGTCCGCTCAACAACCGCCGCGTTCCAGCTTTGTTTTGTATCTGCGAGATACTTTCGCGCCTATCGCCTTTGAAGACCACAGTGTTGCCAGACAATGATGGGCTGTGAAATCTGGTATTTTTTTTTATTAAAATCCCGCCATTAGTGGCAATTGATTTTTATAATTTGTTAGCTATGCAAAATTGAAAGAAATTATTTAAATGTTATGTATTAACCTATAAATAAAACATTTATTACGGATAAAGATTTGTTTAATGTTGACTATCGTCTGGTGCCTTGGGTTTGTGTCTTTGCTTAGTAGATTTATGAACCATAAAACTGAACCACACAAAATGACACCAAGAATTTAAAAAAATTAAAGTGGTTGGTTTATTTATATCAAAATTTTTTAAGTTCAACATTATAAATATGTAAATAATGTTTTATCTGTAAGTAATTTTAAGTATTTTTGTGATAGTTAAACGGATTCATGAATTAAAATAAATAAAAAACTTTAGGATCTCTATTAAATTTCCTTTTCCATTTCCGCTTCCAAGGAAGTTTTACCAGTCTTTCAAGACAATTCAATATATACAATCTTTCTTTTAAATGGATTTCTAATTTCTAAATATAATGTATTAACCCTTATTTTTAAGTAATTAATGATAGAGGATACGGGAAGTGAGACCATGCTGGCTTTGGTATCGTATGATTTTCGCCCTTTGATTTTCGCCTACCAATCAAGATCAATTAATCAGGGTTTAGCACTCTAACTGAGGATAGGGGTCTTATTGTTAATAAAATTTAAAGAAAATGTTAATAATATAGAAATTTTAAATAATATAAAAAATATAAGTTAATAAAAATAAAAAAACTTCTTTAGGTTTAAATCTTTGACTTATAGAACCTAGTTTTAGGGAATACAATCTTCGGCTTAAAGAATTGTTGCCTTTTTTTTCATTTTTTTTGAACATAAATCGTATGACGAATTGCTTAATTGTTTGTTTGAGCGCGTCTCAATTGAAAGAGAGTTTTTAAACGACTTGAGTGATCGCGTGATTGGCGAAAGTCCATACATTTCTCATACTTTGATTTTCCACCAAAGAGCCTAAGAACGGCCAACTGCCAACTGTAATTTGTTACCAACAATATGGCCCGCTGGCTTAAGGGTGGCTTTGTCTACTACCAATATTACACTCACCCACGGGCTTCACTCCAAGAACCGAGGAGAGAGTCACATAGGTGCCATTTGAGAGTGCAGCCGGCATTAGTTTGTTGTTGGTCTCTCGCGTTTCCCCTATTTCTTATTTACTGTTTTTTTTTTTTGCGAACATAAACATATCCGAGTATCTGAGAGAGCCCGATATACAGCCATGGTATACAGCCAAAAGGCCATAAGTGTTTGTTGGCCGTGCATTTCCCACTCTCCAGTCCATCCGACACTCGGCTGGCTCAACTCAGTCATTTGAGTTCTGCTGTCCGACTGTGACGCACCGTTCTAGCTCTTTGCGGTTATCCAGTGTCGGTGCCGGTTTTTTGACTTATTATCGCCGTGTTCCGCTTTGGCTTGCCTACTTCCCCTTTGGCCGAAATTCATAAATTTTGGCAACACGTGTTGCGCCATAATTACCGCAGAAGAGAGCCTTCAGTGAGTGGGGTCGAGGCGTTTGGGGAGTCCAAAGTACACGTCACCGGCGCGCGGGGCAGTCCTCTCTCTGGTTCTCGAAGACTTCGGTTGTCGACAGTCGAGCTGGTAGACATCACGAGATAGTGCCAAAAAATTTGTGATTCATTAGCCGGCGCGGGCTCAGAAACATCGGTCGTTCGGGAAACAGCTGCCCGGGTAGTTTCTGTATCTGTATCTGAATCTTTATCTGCAACGCGGCAAAGTATCTGACTTTCAAATGGGCTACGACGAGGCCATCCTCAAGCTGGGCGACTTTGGCCGCTACCAGAAGATCATCTACATCCTCATCTGCCTGACCTCCATTCCAGTGGCATTTCACAAGATGGCCGGTTCCTTCCTGCTAGCCAAGCCGGAGTTCCGATGTCTTCTGCCCTTTGAGGAGCAGAACGCCACCTACGAGCTGTCCCCCCACTTGTGGAACCTATCCTATCCCCAGGGGCAGATGTGCGAGTACTACGATGTGGGGTATACCCAGGAGTACCTCAGCGGCAGCATTCCCAGAAGCAGCAACCAGACGACAGGGTGCTCCCACTACGTTTACGACCAGAGCAAGTACCTCAACAGCGCCGTCACGGAGTGGAATCTGGTGTGCGGACGCGGCTTTCTGGCCGCCTTCAGTGACTCTCTTTTCATGCTGGGCGTGCTCCTTGGCAGCATTGTGTTTGGCCAGCTGAGCGATAAGTATGGACGCAAACCCATTCTCTTCGCTTCGCTGGTCATCCAAGTCCTGTTCGGAGTCCTGGCCGGAGTGGCGCCAGAGTACTTCACATACACCACGGCGCGTGTGATGGTGGGGGCCACCACCTCGGGCGTGTTCCTTGTCGCCTACGTCATTGCCATGGAAATGGTGGGCCCCGCCAAGCGCCTGTATGCCGGCATTTTCGTGATGATGTTCTTTTCGATGGGATTCATGTTGACGGCGGCGTTTGCCTACTTTGTGCACGACTGGCGGTGGCTGCAGATTGCCTTGACCCTGCCGGGAATCCTCTTCATGTGCTACTATTGGATCATTCCGGAGTCCGCCCGCTGGCTGCTCTCCAAGGGCCGGAAAGACTGCGCCATCGCCAATATGCAGAAGGCGGCTCGCTTCAATAAGGTGGAAATTAGCAACGAGGAGTTGAGTGCACTCCTGGACGAGGGCGAGACCGAAGAGGACAAGGCCAGGCAGAAGCTGGACGATCAGGAGCGGAACGATGGCCCTCCGCCTTCAGTGTGGGATCTCTTCTGCTATCCGAATCTTCGGCGCAAGACGCTGCTCATCTTCCTGGACTGGTTTGTGTGCAGTGGCGTCTACTACGGACTATCCTGGAATACCAATGACCTCGGAGGCAACGTGCTGCTCAACTTTGTGATATCCGGAGCCGTGGAGATACCAGCCTACATCTTCTTGTTGCTGACCCTCAACCGCTGGGGCAGGCGGTCCATACAGTGCGGATCTCTGTGCCTGGCTGGACTCAGTCTGCTGGCCACTGTAGTCGTCCCGGAGAATATGCACACCCTACTTATATGCTGTGCCATGATGGGTAAACTGGCCATCACGGCCTCCTACGGAACTGTCTACATTTTCTCATCCGAGCAGTTCCCAACGGTGGTCAGAAACGTGGCACTGGGAGCAGCTTCCATGGTGGCCCGAATCAGTAGCATGCTGGCGCCGTTCCTCAACTACCTGGCCACCATTTGGACACCACTGCCGCTGCTCATCTGCGGATCCCTTTCCTTGGCGGCGGGACTGCTCTCTCTGCTTCTCCCAGAGACGCACAACAAGCCAATGCTCGAGACCATAGCAGATGGGGAGCGTTTTGGCAAGAAGACCAAGGGCGACGTCTATCTGGAATCGGGCCAAGAGCTGAAACCCACACCGGAAACCCAACCTCTCAATGGACCCAACGAAAACGGAACCAAAGCCAATGGCCACAAGTTTTAGGGAATATCTCAAGGTCCAAGATCTCTTGATATTTTTCCTAAAAAGAAAAGCGTTGGTATGGGGCATTTAAGATAGAAGAAGGACCAAGTATTACATAAATCATTTCTGAAATCTCACAATTTACCAAAAACGAAAAAAAATACAAGACACAAAGACAAAGGAAATGAAGAGTAGGTAGCATCAAGTAGACCAAATTTCTAATAGTATTTAGCCAGGAAGCAAGGATTAGGGGTGACCACCCCTTCGGGAAATATCTGGAAAATGATCGTAACGGATATCCCATCCATGACGCTGCATAATCAATTCCTACATTTACTTAATCAATTGTATTTACAATCATATTCCATTGAAATGTTGAAATAAAATCTATTATATTTCCAGAAAAGAAATGGCTATACCTTCCTCTTCTGTTTTTGTTTTTTTTTTGTTAACCTTTCTAAACCCGGACGGGCTGTCTGCCGGAATACGAAACGTGTTTCCGCTGTGTTTATTTTCGGTGGAGCTTCGTTATCAGCTTTGAAAAACACGAGACTGACATTAAAGAATGGAATCCGCACTACACTTCTAATCACGAGATTCCGCCAAATAAAAAGCATGCTAATAGCTAGTAGAGGAATATAATTTGGCAAGCAAATTAAATAAAAATATTTGCACTCGGCGACTGCCGAAAATTTGCATATTTCACGTCGATCAGAGCCATCTGAACTTGAACTCATTAGTTGGCGGTAATCGAGAAGTGAGTCGTCTATTTCTAGTACATTGTTACACTGCAACACTGCAATATTCGAACTAGCTTGTAAATGTTCGAAGATAACACACGGATGTTCGGTCAAGAGAAGGCAGCCTAAAAGAGAACATTTTTCGATTAGAAGAGTGTTTATTGAATAAATAACAGGGCGTACATATACAGGGGACATTTTTACAGTAAACAGCAGCTGAGGTCAAGATTTTAATACCAGTGGAGTATATGTTATAAAAAAAAAATTATTTTTCTCAAAGGTTTAAGGTTTTTGCTTTAGATTCTGAGATTAAATATTAAAAGGGATATCTTTAACTTATGAGTATGAGTCTTTAAGTTGTTTATTAATGTGTTGGGTATTATTTATTAATGAAATCCATTATAGTTCCCTAGATAGTTCCCTGTTTGATATAAGAGAGGTGATTTTTTTGATTTACCTTCAGATAGATTGGAATTTGGAATCAGGCCACATTTAGCAGACTTTGTTGTTCTTATGGTGAGGAACCATCCACCAGCCTGTTGGCTAATTGCTGAACATCGTACGATGTTCGAAGAGCTGCCAGCTGCCTTTTCTAGTCCCCCTGCCACTCTGTCTCTATTCCTTTTCCATCCCTACTCCCTATTCGGGTGGATAGTTGCAGATTGCATTTCCTTTGGCGGATCGGTGATCGATAGATTGGTCACAGGGTGGAAACAGGCCCAAGCCAGCCGGAGAGCTCTGCTCCAGAGACGCATACACAGGCGACCGAAACGCTCACACAGACGGAGATAAACGCTCACGTTTTTGGGGTTCTTCAGAACGAACAGCGACGACTGCTCTTTGTGTTTTTAGTCTGAGACTGAAGCAACACCTGAGCGGTTGATCGCGCACTCCGACACTATAATCGGAATCGAGAGGCCGAAATTCACAGATTCGTTTGGAACTGCATCGGGTGGATGCAGGTGGTGGGCGTGGAATTATTAGCCCTGGCTCCGAATTCAACCAGATTTGGTTGCACAATCGGAAACAAGTCCGACTGGGTGTACTAGGCGGATACGCAACGTGCTAATAAGTCGCTCGGACGTCACGGAGGCGCGACCATTGAACCACACGCCAGTTATCGTACGATACCCGACGGTTGACAACTTCAGTGTGTGACAAAATAGTTTTGTGAGACACCTGCTAGTCGCAGAAAATGGGCTACGACGACGTCATCACCCACCTGGGTGAGTTCGGACGGTATCAGAAGCGTATCTACTACCTTCTCTGCCTGCCGGCCATTGTGTGCGCCTTCCACAAGCTGGCCGGGGTCTTCCTGCTGGCCAAGCCGGACTTCCGCTGCGCCCTGCCCTTTGAGGGCAGCAACAGCTCCTACGAGTTGGCCCAGAATCTGTGGAACCTCTCATACCCCCAGGGCGAGGTCTGCGAGATCTACGATGTGGAGTATAGCGAGGCCTACTTGAACGGCAGCATTCCCAGGAGCAGCAACCAGACCAGGAGCTGTTCTGCCTACATCTACGATCGGAGCAAGTACCTCAATAGTGCCGTCACAGAGTGGGACATGGTTTGCAATCGGAGTCTTCTGAGTGCCACCAGTGACTCGCTCTTCATGTTGGGCGTGCTCCTCGGCAGCTTCATCTTCGGCCAGATGTCCGACAAGCTGGGCAGGAAGCCCACCTTTTTCGCCTCCCTGGTGATCCAGCTGATCTTCGGCGTCCTGGCGGCAGTGGCTCCGGAATACTTCAGCTACACCATTTCCCGGATGATTGTGGGTGCCACTACCTCGGGAGTTTTCCTGGTGGCCTATGTGATCGCCCTGGAGATGGTGGGATCTTCGTACCGCCTCTTCGCCGGAGTGGCCATGCAGATGTTCTTCTCCGTGGGATTCATGCTGACTGCTGGATTTGCCTACTTCATCCATGACTGGCGTTGGCTCCAAATCGCCCTGACCCTTCCGGGCCTTCTCTTCATCTGCTATTATTGGATTGTACCGGAATCGGCTCGCTGGCTCTTGCTTAAAGGCCGCAAGGATGAGGCCTTTGTGATAATCGAGAAGGCAGCCAAGGAGAATCGAGTGGAGATACCCAACGCTATCTACGAGCAGCTGGTGGACGAGGTGGCCGAAAAGAAGAAGCAGGACGAGCTTACGGCCTCTCAGCCGGCAGCCACAGTGTTCGATCTCCTCCGGTACCCGAATCTACGCCGGAAGACCCTTCTCATCTTTTTCGACTGGTTTGTGAACAGCGGTGTCTACTACGGACTGTCCTGGAATACCAACAATCTGGGTGGCAATCAGCTGGTGAACTTTGTCATCTCGGGGGCCGTGGAGATACCCGCATATGTGATGCTCCTCTTCACCCTGAACCGTTGGGGTCGTCGCTCCATTTTGTGCGGAACTATGCTGATAGCAGGGGTCAGTCTTCTGGCCACGATATTGGTGCCCAGCGACATGAACTGGCTGATCATCGCATGCGCCATGATTGGCAAACTGGCAATCACCTCCTCCTATGGAACGATCTACATCTTCTCGGCGGAACAGTTCCCCACTGTGGTGAGAAATGTGGGATTGGGCGCCTCCTCCATGATAGCCCGAGTGGGTGGCATTCTGGCGCCCTATCTGAAGCTCCTCGGCGAGATCTGGCCTCCCCTTCCATTGATCATTTGCGGAGCCCTCTCCCTTGTCGCCGGACTACTGTCGCTCTTTCTGCCCGAAACTCTGAACCAACCGATGCCAGAGACCATCGAGGATGGGGAGAATTTCGGGAAGAAAACGTCAAAAACCCCACAGTCTACCGAGGAGGGAGTCAACCAGGAGCTTCGGGGGATGCTGAGTGAAAAATCTAAAGCTAATTGATGGCCAGACACATTCTAGAGACGGATGGAATCAATTGGTTCGCCACATACGAATTTAAGCATTCTGAACATTTTCATTCCTCCATAAATTCATTCCATTGAAAGCGTGTTCTCAACATTGGTTACCTTTACAATCAATATAATAAAATAAATGGAAAACAATAAAATCAGAGGGGAAATTGCGTTGTGTTTTGCTTCGAATCAACGAACTTTGTGGGTACATTGTTCATTGAGAAGCTTTCCTCTCTGAGGCATTAATTAAATAATTAGGTCTAAACGGTCGACGAGCTTGATAAGGAAACGTAATGTAATCGCTTTGAGTGCAAGCTCCGGTTGCATTTATCCAGATAGTCTGGCCCTGGGCACCATTTGTTTCCAATCTTAACTTTGTTCCAATTATAGTTAACTAGAGTATAATTGTCTTGTAATTTTTAAAGATAAAGGAGAGTACGTTGGCCAATGTCATTGATAAGAAGTTCGAAGATACCAGATGTCATATGGCAACAGTCCGGCCTCGCTATAATTAAATGGAGTCTATTTATTTAAAAAGGTAAAGCTTGCACAAGCTGTTGACGATCAAAGATCGACAGCACCGAAAAAGGGTTCGGCTTTCCCAGGGTAAATGTTTTTTGTTGGAAAATTGCATAGGTGTTTCACAATCCATCTTAAAAAAAACATAAATATACAATATAAAGCCTAGCCTACACAATAAAAGTTCTTGGAAGGGCAATATCTTCATTAAAAAATCATGGATTTGTAAATGATGAGGAAACTATTAATAGGTTTCATAAATGTTCTTATCGGAAAGATAAAGGTTTATAATCTGGTACGTAATGTGATTCGATTTTGATGGAACTGATTGCGATGGTTTCAAGTAGTTTTAGAAAGTTTTTATGGGTGATATGAAATAAAAAAAATTATATAAAAAAATAATAAAAATATATTTATTGTTTTATGATTTTATTAAAATTCATAACAAACTTTAAACAAAATATTTTATTGTCAGAAGCCAGAACCAGTGATAAAAAATATAATTTTTACTTTTACTAATTAATTAAATAAATTCATCAAATATCCATTTAAACACTTTGTTTAATTGTTAATAATTATTTTCACAAAGCGAATCAGTTGGACGCTAGCTGCCAAAAAGTATGCTATATATTTCTTCTCTCTGAATGTGTGATTCTCAAACTGTGCAATTACTGTCAAACTATTTTGTCAAAATTTCCCTTTTTTTGTGGGGGTATTTGATAAAATGGTAAAACAAATTGTTCTATTTCGTTACGGCTCAAATGGATCTGCCCTTTGGTAGTCAGACTCCTGATCTAGATGTCCTTATTGTAGGCGCCGGCCTGTCTGGTCTGTCCTCGGCCGTAAAGATCCTGGCCAAGGAGAGCTCCTTAAGGCTCCGGATTATCGAGAGTAACGAAACCCTTGGCGGTCAGCTGGGCGAGAATGGCGTTCGGTTCATTGATAGCGAGCAGCAGGACATGTTGTCCTTTCTGAATCTCGTCCAGCTGAATCCTAGCCAGCGGAGGAGTGAGAGCAGAGGTTTGAGAAGATGCTGGGATCTAGATCGAGGATTAACTTCCCTGCCGGCCAAATTCGAACTCAACAGATACATCAATATGCTGGAGTTACGAATGTCCAAATTTCGCTCCAAGCGTTTTAGGTAAAATAGTTTCGAATCCTTTTTCAATATATTTACTTTCACTTTTCAAAAATATTACAGCCTACGTGAACGTGTTGCCAATATGGAACATCATATTTGCCAACATTTGTATTTTAGCAAGTCTCGAAATTTTATGCTGAACCTTGTGGAAATTGTTTGCGGTGTACCAGCCAGCGAGGTGGACTACGATGTCTTCATGTCCATTTGCAGCTCCTGTGGGGGCTTGAATATGTTGATCGATTTGTAAGTACTAGTGTTCAACTTTTTATTTATAGTTCAAGTTCTAGATCATCCGATTATCCAACAATTACTGGGGAGTGACCCAGAAACATGTATATTGTTTTAATTGCCGAACAACGCCTTATAACACCATTACTTTTTGAATTCGTTCTAGATTTTCGAAACATTTAAATGCAAAAATTTCTATAACGAAAGCCCTATATAAATAATGGTTATCCCTTAGCTATTGTAACTATCCAAGCAGCTTCTTTGAGGTCTCCACTCAGCAGCTCATTCAAAGTATTTTGGATAAGATGCACTTTACTGGCATTACCTTGAACTGCAAGGCTGTGAAACTGGAGCACTTCAAGAACTATGTCCAGGTGACGGATGACGAGGGTTACAAGTTCACAGCGGAGGCTGTGATCCTGGCTATACCCTGGAACAAAGTGCAGAAGCTGGAGTTTGTGCCGCCCATACCGAAGGCGTTTCTGCCACCCCCTGCCCCGAAAGGACGACAAAAGCCCCATCGAGTGATTAGTCAGTTTCATTTGCGCTATGGAAAGTCCTTTTGGGCGGATCTGGGCTACTCGGGCAACTTCCTCAACTCGGAGCCAATGGTCAGTGGCTATGAGAGCCGGATGTGCACCATCTGCGGCTACATGCTACACTCCCCCGACGAGCAGGATGGAGCCCTGGAGACGGTTATCAATCTGCTGGCCACGAAATTCGGGGAGGACATGCGCAGGCCGCTGGAGTGCCACTGCTTCACGGATGAGCTGAATGTGGTGCTCCACAAGCCGCAGATTAAGCCCTGGCTCCGCATTATCTGGTCCAGTTCCTCGGCGGTCGGCACCAGCTATCGCAGCCTCATGGGCGGAGCGGTGCAGAGCGGGGTCCGGGCGGCTGTAAACGCACTTTTTGTGGTACGGCCGCAGGTGGTGAGCTGGAAGGACATGCTCGACGATCGGGAGAAGGGGTCCGGTGAAATGGCATCCGCCGGGATACTCACCGGTCTGTTCAGTCGCCTGAATCTCTACAACGTCACTTTCTACAGCTGTTTCGTGTTCGGACTCATCTGGCTACTGAACTTGGGCTACTCACGAGCTGTATAGGTACCTTCAACAAACATCCCCTGACTGTCTATCTTTTGAAATTAAAGTCTTGGTTTTTATGCGCAGAATCCGCACTGTGACCTTGTCTGGGGATTAGTACGAGTTCCTGGCTTAGTTTGGGCTCAGGTCGAGTGCTCGCCACCAGAGTTTAGCACCGCCTAGATTTCTTACGAAATTATGCACAATTCTCAGTTCATTTCGTGGGCAATCATTCACTTAAGGTTCGCCAACGCCAAATGGGACACTTAAATTGAGCTGTCTTCATAAAAATGAATTATCGTTCAAAAGGTTTCCATAGAGCCTGTGGAGCAAGATACTTTTATAAAATATGTATATCTTTTAAATAACTTAATCGACTTAAATCTTTCTTTGACAAAGTATATCATAACACAAAGTACTTTAAACAATTATGCAAATGAGTTTTATTATTAGATTGGTGCTTGTTGGGGGTGGCCGATTGATTGACGTTGTGGGTGGAAAGTGAAAGCGTTTAGAAAAGATAATCTAAATGTAATATGTACCCATTAATAGCTTCACGTGCGTTTTCGAAACAATGGCCAGAAGGGGAAAATAAAAGCGAGGAACCCAACCCATTTCAGCGGCAATCGAATTGTCAATGGAAAGGCACGCCCATGTGCATCACAACATGCGAGCCAAGTTAACAGCATACAGCCCTAATTACGCTTAAAGTCTATACAAAAAACCGTTAGTACAGAGAATTTCACAGATGCGGGTTTAATAGACGGAATAGAATGCGCATTCTAGAGAGACAGGAAGATTGCATGCCTGGGAACTGAATACAGAATTAATTGAAATTAGAATAGGCTAAAAATAAGAGAATATCATAATTGGAATATGGGGAATTGAATTCCCAGCCATCACCCCACCCACCCTTCAATGTCAATCTCTATTTTTCACCGCAGGGTTACTGGTTACGATATCTCTCGGATTGCGCCCATTGACGTCGATTGATTCATTGAGTTCAATTGGTAGCCAGATTCTTAGCCAGAGCTGAGGACTCTCGATGTTTTGCTGATAAGGGAGGTTAACCTTAATCGGATCACCAGGTAAGGTCATTGCGTCTGACAGATTTCTAGTTCTAGTTTGTTTCAATCTGCTTAGATTCTAAACCCTATTCCTAGATTCATTCATAAACAAGTGGTGGCCGAGGAGAGAAGCGAAAATTATGAGACAGCAAATTTTTCAACATATTGTTCATTCGAAAATCCCATTCAGAAAACGTTCTCTCTTAATTTTTTCAACAGACTGCTCAGCGTTAAACTCGAAACTAAACAAAAATGTAAACAATACTCGGATATCACCATGCCAAGGGGGAACATTGTAATGAAATTCAGAGACAACCGAATTTAATGGCCTGCCAATGTAAATTTAGTTGTAAATCAAAAGGTTCGGATATTCTCAGACAGACACTGGCGAGTGTAATGGAAGGGATTGAGTTGGAAATGGGTATAGGCCATATGTTCGAGTACTCATTGAAATGTGCTCTGGCCGTTTGACGCATTTATAATGAGGAGGCGACCGACCGCGCGAGAAGCCTAAAAATATTTACTATATACTCTGCACTGTCTAATGCGCACATCTTAGGGTATTAATGCATTTCAATAAAAAACGAACGAAAAACAATAAAACGTTTATTTATATCGCGAAAATAAATTATTTGGAAAATATGAAAGTATTTTAAAAGAATTTTTTAAATAAATATAAATATGCCTACTATAATCAAATGAAATTGTAATTGAAGCAAAAAACAATTAAACCAGAATAGCAGAAATAACTTAATAAATAATTTCTTTTGGCCCCATACAGGAAGTTAACAATCTGAAATTATTTATCTGGAATTTTAACCAGAATCGCGTTGCTGATAATAACCTAAATCGCACATTTATTCGGTAATTGTACGGTTTTCGAATGATCCATTTAGTTCAAGTATGCTCGCTCGTCAAACTAGAGTGCTCGCATTTTTTTTGACATTCGCATAGAATCTCTCTTAGAGCGTTCTACGATTTTATTTAATTTTTATTTTTTTATATTTTGTTAATGCTTGCACTCACAACCAACAAAAAATAAAAGAAAACATTAATATATTCGAGTAAATGGATCGGGAGGAGCCGAACGATGCCGATCGCCGAGGGGAATGAATGTCGCGGGCGATGGGGCTGAGGCACTGACCGAGTGCGATGCTAGTACCTCCGCCCCATGCTCCACGGCTCTGCCCCGGCCCTTCCCCTTCCCCATCCCCTCCCCGGACGTACAGCTGGTGAGACGTACAAAACGCTGCGATCGGCCTCCCGTGGGCTTAGTTTGTGAGACGCTTCCGAAGCGGCAAGTAGTTGATAGCAACATCGGCGGATCGCAACAAAAAACACAGCTGCACGCGTTGCACCAAAAAAAAAAGAATAAAAATATATTCAAAATAAAAAAGAATCAAGTGAGAGTCTTCCCCCTCAAAAATATTTCATTTCATTTTCATGTTTGTTTCGACTTGAGAACAATTTTTGTCTCGAAAACAACGCCGAAAAAATAAAGAAAAATAAAACGTGTGGCGCGACATTTCAAACCGAAGAGCTCCCATGTGCTGCATTAACAATTGACAAAACATAAACAGCCAGTCCGTAAAATAGAACAATAGATAAATAGCCCAAAACCCAACAGATAGAAATTATAAATAAATAAATTGAAAATATTACAGGCCACAGACGATCGGCGCTGGGCTAAGTGAAAGTAAAAACCTAGGCGCCTGGCCTTATCTTCTCCCCTCAAGTGTCGGAACCTTTGCGGAGTGAATGCACTCATAGAATTCATTTAATAACCTAAGCCTGATCTAAATACAAGTCCAAAAAAACTGTTTTTTTGACAAGGTATATAAATAGACAGCGAAAGCAAAGGAATCCAAGTTCAGTTCCGAAAAACAATCTACAAGATTCGAGTGCATTTGCGTGGGGTCAGTCGTCTGTTTCAGCGAAATAGAAAGATCTTCTGGGCTAATACTCGAGAGTATCTGTGATATTGCATTTCTCAAAATGATCAAGTCGAAGGACAATCCGGAGAAGAGCCGCGAGCTCATCAGCGAGGAGAACATGAAGGATCTGCTCACCAAGCAGTTGGAAATTGTGGGCAGTGGAGGTGCATTTGTTTGGTAAGCTAAATATGGATAGTAGCTAGTAGTAGTTATTATATGGATTTAATAACTATATAAAATGGATAACTATATAAGACTTTACTATGACTATGTAATTAGATAAATATATAAACATTGCTCAGAATTTACAATTTTCATAATGATTTTAAATTTTTAATTCTGGAAATATAATCTGGATCAACTTATAATACATTTTTCATTGTAGTTTAGTAGTATTTTAATATTTAGTAGTATTTAATACTTATAAATAAAAAATGTTGGATATTATTTTCTGTGGTAACTTTTTATAAAAAAGCTGGACAGTGTTCTAGAGTAATATGAGTATTTTTTTTAAGAAATAAAATATTCTTTCTTCTTTTATTTACAATCTGCCTTTTTAAACTATAAGTTCATTTTATAGTATTTTTATTAATGATAATGTTTATGGCAATATTATTTTGATTTTTAAATCTTTCTTTTCTAAGTACTGTGAGTCACATTCTTCAATAGAAAGTACTGTCTTAACGTCTTAACTGTCTGTTAACGTACTGTCTTAACTTATTAGTTGTAATTAATACTTGTCTTCATAAATAATCTGTCATAAGGCCTAACTTATAATGTGTTATTATATCAATAACATCTATATCATTAGTGGCAATATTTAAATAATGCATACAAAATGTATTTCTATTAAATGATTGCTAAAAAAGTTTAGCCCAATTATTATTTAAGCCATTAAAGACTGATCCAAAAAGATTTAATTAAGGTTGTGATGTGTTGTTTAGCCAATTTGGACGACTTCGGAATCATATTTCTGCCACAATTTAGCCACAAGTAGAGGAAGCAACTTTTGAGCTCGGTCAACGAGAATCATGTTCCACTTGACCCACTTCATTTTGAATGCATATTGCGTTTTTAAAGGTTGAGTTTTTAGAATCAGCTGACATTAGTCAGGGTGGTGCACTTTCCTAGCCGTGATTCAGTTAGAACCGTTCTAATTGCTTTCACGCCTGATCGATTGCCTGGTGGCTGTAAAGAGGGGCTCGTGATTTTTCCAAGTCTGCCCTAAGCCACGAAGCTCCCATTAAAGTTCAACTCATTATCACTTTAGTATTCATTTTAGTTAGTGTAGGGGATTAAGGCACGTCCCGTGGGGCTTCCTGAAACAAATTTAAGACCCACTGGGTCGTAGAATCGCCCAACTGGCGTCTCCGATCGGAGAGCAATGGTCAGAGCATGAGCGATCACTCGGAGTACGATTTAAATATAGAATGGAAATCTGGGCATATCAGTGGGCACAGAAATCCGTAGAAATTTCCATGATAAGGCACTTGTGAATCGGAATCTGGCGATCGAATGTTAGCGGATCGTGAATCTATAATCCGGTTTCAAAACCCCGATTCAGATGGAATCAAGCCATAGATGTTACGGAAAGCGCTATTAACGATAAGAACCTACTTTTTAGATTAGAGGACAATTAACCTAAAAGTCATTCAACTGGGTTATTGAGTCACAGTTGGGAGTCCTCGAAATTTTAGCGTATGCCGCATCCCTCATTACCTTTTGAATTTCGATGATCTTCGCGGAACTGTTGGACGTGTTTGGTGGGTGGGGGAGTCACGTGAAATAAATCGGATATGTAAATATTGCGCATTGCGTTCCGGTTGCCCGATTTGTTTAATGATTAACGACGCCATATGCTCTGTCGAATCTTTAACTGCCATTTAGTGATTATGCGAATTATGCGAGCAGCATACATATAACTCTCCCCAGGAGTGGCGCCCCGCAACCTTCACACATTCGGCGTTTTGTTTTTACGCCAATGTTTTGATCGGTGTTGATATTTGCATTCCAAAAAGTAGTTAGCCAAGCGGTGTCAATGTGCGAACGATTGGAGTTGCGTGCTGTAAACAATCCGCCGGATACGAGATCCGCGATATGACAGATACTGAAGCAAAGTATCTGCGAAAACAAAAACCCAATTAGCAGCAAGTGAAATTACGTTAAACGGGCCTTTCAATAATCTAAAACGTATCTGTTATCTATTTTTTAATCAGGGCCATTTTCTTCCTGTGTGTGACACCCAACATTCTCAACGGCTTCCACGTGTCCTCGTACACTCTCCTGGGTCACCTGCCCGATGATCAGTGGTGCGATATTCCGGATCTTCAGTCCACTAACTGGACCTTGGCTCAGAAACGAGAAATCGCATCCAAAGGCCTGGATTCTGGAGGATGCACAGTTTGGGATTGGAACTACCAGCACCTGGCCCAGATGTCCTATGAGGCTGCCGTCAATTACACCCTCCACCTTTCGGAGTTCGGCAAACCAGCCGAGGTGTCCTGCAAGGTCAAGGGCCAGTATGAATACGCCAATCCGGAGACCACGTTTGTTTCCGACTGGGATCTCACCTGTGAGAGGAGCATACAGCGAACTTCTGCCCAGGTTTCTATATCCTTGGGCAAGTTCACTGGCTCCTTTTCTTTTGGCATCCTGGCTGATAAGTGAGTTTATTAAAGAAAAGCTTTGGGAAGGACTATGTTATAGTTTTCATTCTTCTTTGCAGATTTGGTCGCAAAACTTCGTTTACTTTGGGAGCAGTTTTCTTTGTTGCAGGCAGTTTCTTATGCACATTCTCGCCCTGGTACAGTCTTTTCCTGGCAGGCCGTTTCGCCTTGGGAGCAGCCTCCTCTGGACTTTTCTATCCTGCATTTACAATGAGTGAGTTCCCAACTAGATTTTATAATACTCGTAATACGTACCTTCAATATAAATATCTCTTAATCTTAGTTGTGGAAAATATATGTCTGAAGCATCGTTCATGGATGTCTATTGCCTTTTCCGCCTCCTACCCCGTTGGCATGATTATCCTGGCAGTTATGGGCTATCTTATCCAGCCATGGCGACACCTACAATTAGCCTTGACCATTCCCTCCCTGCTGCTTATTCTGAATTGCTAGTGAGTTTCAAGATATTCTCATTATAATTTCAAACTTAAAATAAAATATTTGCACTGCAGCCTGATGAATGAATCACCCCGATGGCTGATCACGAACCAAAGATACGATCGCGTCTACAAGATCCTCTTCAGACAGCCGAGCCACTACGAAATTAAACCCGCAATTGCAGCCTCTCCAATCGTCACCGATAAGAAGTCGGTGAGTGCAAAGTTCTTGGAACACATATATGATCTTTGATGTCTAGTTGCCGAGCTCAATTATTATATAATATTTTACCACTACAGATGGAGCCAGAAGTAAGCTTCTCGCTGGTGGACAAACTGAAGAATGGTCCTCTGAAGTCTATCATTGAGTTGTACGCGAATCCTAATGTCCGCAAACTGATCTTCACGTCGTACTTCATGTTCTGCGTTACTTCCTTGAGTTATTATGTAACGGGTACGTATATATTCTTAGTTTTTATGTATTAATTACTTAATTAATTAATTTATCTTACAGCTCTGAATGCCGCCAATCTGTCGGTCTCCAGATATCTGTACATCATAGCTACGGGTCTGGTGGACATACCCTCTTACCTGGTGCCTGTGATTATGCTTCGTTATACTGGACGTCGCATTACCACCATGTTCCTGTTCCTGTGGACAGGTGTGTCCCTGCTGCTGGTGCTCTCCGTTCCCACTGGCAGCACCACCTGGATCGTGGCCTTCGCGATGCTGGGTCGCTTCGGCATTAGCGCCACCTACTCGGTGGTCACCCTCTACACTGCAGAGCTCTATCCCACCCAGATACGGAACTCTGCGCTGGGCACCTGCTCCACATTTGCCCACGTGGGCTCCATATCAGCGCCGTATGTGGTCGATGTGCTGGGCGCCCTCGGATGGTACATTCCAACAACGATCTGCGGCTGCTGCGTTCTAGTAGCTGGCCTGCTGACCCTCACGCTGCCGGAGACAGGGACGGGCAAGTTGTCCGACAATGTCGAGGAGACTGCGGCAGCCCCTAATCCTACAGAGCAGCCGGAGAAGCAGTGATTGCTGCCGACTGTCTGGCATTGTAGGTTAAGTAACATTTTCACAATTGGGTTTTTATAGAGGGCAACCCCTTCTCAAAAAATTCGATTGGGAAAATGTGTTATATAGTTAATCTAGCCTACAATAAATCTTCTATAGACATAGGATAACCTTCAGTACTCTAGCCTAAGTATTTTTTAGTCCTTGCTATTCCTGCATTGTTTAAGTATATATATTCGTAACTGTTTTTTGTTTGATAACGTATAATAAATTCAACTACGTATACGTGATCCCCAGAGATCTAGGATTGCAAAAGCAGCTGCACCCAATCGTAGTATGGCCGGGTAACCGTGTAAATGCTGGGCATACCCTGAATACCACAAGTAAGTCCATGGGAAACGAGGCCGTAGATATAGTCCCGGCCACCATAAGGACAAATCAAAGGTCCTCTGAAATTCATATGTTTTTAATGGGTTTTTTATGATTTTTATAGTCTCTCTGGCTCACCCTGAATCGCCTTGACAAGAGTCCTGATTGTTGCCCAGGGCACAAACTGTATTCGCTCCATTCTGCGGGGCCCAAACATGGCCAATGATCTCCCTACACTTTTGATTGGTAATGACCTGGACTTCAGCTTCAAATAGTTGCTTCTGCGAAGGACCAGCATGTTGGGTAGCTCCATAGCCAATAATGCGACAGGATTCTAGAAGGTTTTAGGTATAGTAGAAGAGTTTAAGGCCTGTTACGTTATGTAAATACCATTTCGATCGGGTTTCATGCCTTGTGGAGGAAGCTGAGCAAATTGTAGATCAGGTCTTAAAGCAGTCCTATACCGTTGTCTCATGTAGAGCAAGACTATATCATTCCGGAAGTTGGAGCTGAAATATAAAGTTTAAAGGTTTTAGTTAAATTTTGTCATTGAACTCGCTTGGGGCCGACTGTCTCTCCTGACTCTAATTCACTCTCGGATTGGAGGAGGGTTTATTAAACTTGACTCAACTGATTACTCACGGCTGGAAGTAAATATACTCCGCGCTTTCCAGACCATATGGTTCGAGCTGAGAAATGTCTTCAATGTTCTCATAGCCAATAAACGCAGCGATATTGTGAATGTTTCTAAAAATAGAAAGAAAGCAGTATTAGAGAGTGCCTAGTGGGTACTCCATTAAAAGCTCCAGACTTACTTCTTCCAGATGCAATGGGCGGCGGACAGGACCCAGCGATCGCTTATCAAGCTTCCGCCACAAAAGTGCCGGTAGGACAACCTTTCAGTGGCATTTTGCCAAATGATATCCTGCAGCGAGACCATGAACGGGTATTTACTTACGCTACCTGTAAGTAGAGTCAAGTTGGTTTTTATTAAAAGTCAGGGATATCAAAGTCAATCAGATACTGCCCACGGTTGATACAATTCTGCCACCGACAATGGGAACCGCTTGACCCGAATCAAATCCTGTCCAGAATAGGAAGTTTACTAGGAATAGAAGAAACCATCGAGGGCTGAGATCTAAAGCAGCCTTCATGGTTGAGCTTTGGATTAACACTGCGATATGGCCGTCAGCAGGGAGTTAATAGAGAAACAGTTATTAAACAAATACACGTATAAAGAAGCATTCTCAGGCCAAGCTGTGCAAATATTTCCAACTCCACTGCGTTGGTAAATTGTTTTCAAATCTCAACGCGCCGGCGTCAGCAACACATACATACATAAGTAAAAAAAAATCCCCTAATACTGCTAAGAAGCTGAAATACTGCTAAGGAGCTTATAACTTACATAGTTTAAAATGATCTTAATTCAATTAAAAGTAACGTATTTAGCCACTTTTTCTAAAGGTATGGCAACTCTTTTTATTTGGTATGTAGAATAATAAATACCAGCATTTCTATGTTCCATCCTGATAGTGTCCATCCTTTTAAAATTGTATCCCTTTAATTGGTTTTTTTATTTTTATCTCTTAATATTCAAATGTATAAATAAATAGAAATCTTTGATATTTTTATAACGGTTGCTTTTGTATTATTTTTGAGTTCTACTGCTTTTTTGTACGGTATATTTTCAGAATCTGGCGCGGTCACACTGGTGAAAACCTGAAGATTAGCGATTGCAAACATTTTGCCTTTTTACTAATTTAAAGCAATCTGAGAGCAACTGCACCCAATTTTGTGCCTTTCAAGGATCAACGAATTCTAGCTAATCACGTAAGTAACAAAGTAGGCCAAGCCAAAGGGTCGCACCCCTGAAATGTCAGGTGAAACCCTGAGCTGCTGGAAAAGGCAAGGCCAGCTGCCCATTTGGGAGGTTGGGAGAACACTCAACTCCTCCGTCAAGATGATTGCCCTCAACCAAATGCATCGTGCTCTGCAGAGCGAGGCCATTTATGCGGTGATTCGTTATTTCAGAGAAACCATGTCCCAGGGCGGCGGTGGAACTACACCAGCGGGCGGTAATCCCACAGCGCTCCAGGGCGCTGGCGGGGGCGTGGTCTTCAGCAAGGTCTTCATCCAGCGCGACTATAGCGAGGGTACTTCGGTTAAGTTTCACACGCGGCTTCCCACAGAACTGGAGGGTATGGTATGTATCTGAACTTTGCCTTTTGGCTTAATCATCCTAACCCATTGTTCGATTTATATCACAGATTGAGCGACATGTCTTCGAAAGCACTATCAACAGGCTAAATGAATTTTATGCTGAAGCAGAGGAGGGATCCTGCGGCACCTATTGCGAGGGCTGTATTGGCTGCATTACGGCATACTTGATCTACATGTGCTCTGAAACGCACTATGAAAAGGTGCGTAATCCTTTGTTAATATTTTAGAAAATAATTAAATTCTCAGAGTTATTTCGCAGACTCTTCGCAAGATATCAAAATTCGTGGCTTCCCAAAACGAACGCATTTACAATCCCAAGGGCCTGCAATTGATCGATCCCACTTTCCGGGGCCTGCGTGTCATAGAGATTACAATATTTGATCGTCCGGGGCGAACGTGACTTCCGCTTTCTCATTCCGCCAACGAGTTTTTCATGTGAGATGATCAACCAGCCACAGTCGCATCAAGAGGACAAAGGATGTTAGTAGAATGAAGAAGGGGTCCGTTTCAACAATTCAGCAATCAAGCAAAAGTCAGCGCCATTGTGTGTGTTTCCAAAAAAAAGTAAAAAAAAAAAAAAGAAAAACTAAAATACCCAGCTGTGGAATCAGCTAAAGCTTTATAACCTTTAATAATATATGTAAGTAGGCCTAAATAACACATTTATTGGAAAAAATAACGATGAATATTTCTCCTTTATTTGCAGCTGGGCTTGGGGCATGCGACTTAGTCACGGGCGTTCTAGGAGTTCGCATCTGCTGCAGCCACATACGATATAGATATGATAGATTAACCGTTAATGATTAGCCAAGGCAGGGTAATGGCCAGCGTTAGTTAGTATTTATGCTTAGTCTTGTAAGTGAAAAGCTACCGAAACTGCATTTTGAGCCGAAGCATACATCAACATAAACCCACATTCGCATATGTTACCATTGTTCTACTTATCAGCCCTAAAAAGGCCAGTGAGAATTGATTGTTTTATAATTGATTAAATATTGTATACACCTTGATTGTAGTAATTACTAATAATTCGCTTGTAAAACGTTTCATTTTCAATGGCATCGCATATGTATGAATACATACGATAATATAGCTTAATCAGACAAAACATACGCATAACGTTTTCTACACCAGACTCTTACCGATTATATCAAACAGCGCCAAATGAACTTACACATAAACAAGTGAAGAATTGTTCGATTTTTACTATAAATCAGCAACGTTGATTAACATAGTTGTATATCTTATAAGGAAAATATATATTGCCGTCATATTAACGTGTCTACAACTGCTTTTTTTGGATGGTAAACACTGAACGATAAAGTAAATATCTGTGTTTGAAAAAGAACCGCAAATCGGCTTTGCAAAATCTGAATCGCGGATTTCTATCGTACACTTTTTATTTACTTTTTATGTATGGTTTGGCTTTGCTATCAAGTTCAGGGCGATTTGGACTATAAAAAGGCCAATGCCAGTCTGGCAAAACACAGTCTCTTTTGTTTCGCAAACCAACAATGAAGCTAACGATCTATTTATTGGCCGTGGTCCTTTTCGCAGGATTCCTCGCACTTCCGTCTGCATCGGCCCAAAACTCAACTGACACCTCAAACATGACGACAACCACAACAACCACGACCACTGCCGCACCAAAAACTGTGCACAGGAAGCATATAACACTCAAGAATGTTTACAACAAAGCTGTACGAAGGATTAAAGTCAAAAAGAGTGGTTAAATGCGCCATCAAATAAAAAGGATATTCAAAATTAAATAAAATTAAATATACATTTAAAATTAAAATTTGTTTATTGGTTTATGCGGGGGGATGGTCAAAGGATCTGTTAAAAGTGGATGGCATATCACTATCTTTGTAAAGATTCTGAGGAAAGTAATTTCTTTTGTCGAAAAAAAAGACAAAAAACTGTTTTTTCTTTAAACCAGAAAACTTAATCGTAAATTAGCGATTTGTATATTTTTTCTATAGAAATTTCAAAGCAACAAATGTATATGCGGTCTTTGCTCTCATTTACAAGACTATTCCAACTCATTCCTGCGGATTTCCAACTTCTTTCTTTCTCGCAAAAGTAATTATAACGTAAAATAATAAATTCCATATCCAGGTTCCAAGGGTCCAAAGGTGGGGTCACACAAAATTAGTCCTCCTGCTCCAATTCCACTATCCTTCACTTTCCCGCATCGTTCATATTCTTGGGCAGACTCAGCAGCGAGTTGATGAGCTCAGAATTGCGTTTCCTGATGGGCATGGGTCCGGCTAGTGAGTTCTCCAGGATTAAAGGATACCGGCAGAGGGTGGCCACCTGTCCGGGAGTGAACTGACCCATATTGTTGAACCAGTCCAGTAGATCCCGGTTGTATTCCTTGCGCACATACCGCTCCTCATCGGGCAACGCCAGGGCCATTCCGCAATGGGAGCAAATGGCCAATAGGAGAAGGACCAGGGTGAAGGTGCAGCGAGCCATTGCCTACGGAGCAAAGACGAGCAGAAGTCTTTCGAATGAATCGCAACGGAGCACAGGACACCTGCTGCAGGAGACTTGCGAATGAACGATATTCGGGATAATCTGCCACTTATATAGGACCTCGGGGAAGGTCCACTTGGGTAAAACGCAGCGGGAGACCGCTCAACCACGCAACCCAATAGCGTCAGTCTCGATGTCGGCCGCAGGACCAATATATGTCACTGGCAGTCCTCAAAAGGTCCTTCCGCCCAGGCAAATAAGCAGCGGAATCGAGTCGGAGTCGAGTTGGAGCGAAGCAAATATTTGATTATGCAGTGTTTTATGTGCCAACATGCAGTCAGGCAGGAACCGAATCCTTACGCGGTTCTAGGGATATTTGTCCAGGGTCGGCTGAGAGCTGTTGACAAGACTCTAATACACATAAAGAAAATGTTTATTTTGTCCTGAAAATATGCTTACTCTTCTAACTATAACTCTAACTATACTCTTATAACTACATTCTTTTCATCATAGTTTCCTATATTTATTATCATATAATTTTTTTAAGTGTAACTTTTGATTAATTTACCAACGAGGGCCGTAAAAATAAAACCCAGTATTAAATACTTGTATCAAATTTAATAGCATGTGTCTGATGTGAGAAATTCCATCTGATTCCTTTATTTCCCTAACAGACTCTTCAAATATGGAGAATAATATTGCTGAGTATACATGATGCATGTGGTAGGTAGTCTCACGAATACATAATGTATTTTTAAATGTATATGTTTATTAATTATAGAACTTTGGTCGAAAAATAAAGCTTAATATATGAAAAGTTATTATGGTTCAATGTGAAATTCCAGCAGCATTGTATTATTTTTTCTACCAGACTCTGCAAATATGGCCAAAAATTTGCACATACGTAATTGCCAAAACCATGGAGCCATGTTTGTCTAGCAAATCACCCGATTGTCTTGGCCAGATATAAAACTCCCAACTCCCCCAGAGCCAAGCATCAGAGCACCAGCAACGAGAACGACATGAGCGTAGGACAGCTGACACTGGGACTCCTGGCGATTTGCCTATGCCTTTGGCTAACCAATGCGGCTTCGTCGTCCTCTTCAACATCCTCCACATCAACAACATCGACTACAACATCCAGTTCTACGACAACAACAACTACAGAAGCTACTACCACCACCACCACCTCCAAATCTACGAAAAAGCACAGAAAATATGTCACCATAAAAAATTTTCATTACACGCTTAAACGAAGATTAAAGGTAAAAAAAAATGGGAACTCCAGCTCCACCACCTCGACGTCCAGAGTGAAGAATCGATCCGGCAGGAGAGTTGTTCTGGTGCGTAATCGCAATTATCGTAATCTGAGACGTCGCTACCAAGGATAAACATGGAATTATAATCTATATTTTAAAGCAATAAACGCTGCGAACTAAACAACAATTTTTTCTTACAAATATTTAAGGAGGAAAATGTTGAATTGTTCCGATTCTTGAGCATTTAATGTCTTATGTCTTAAACGATTTGTTAATTCTTCTTGACAAAGAAACGAATCTTAAAATATTTTTTAAATTTCTTCAAAAATTTTCTAAGTGATCCCATCCACTTCTCTGGAAAGTGCATGGAAGATCTTTCTAGGAGGCTCCTACGTGGTGAACGTGGCTTGTGTCCTCATGGATCTCTGGCCGCCTGGGTGCCGGCAAACGAGTGCGGTAAACTGGGTGATGGGTGGTGGTCAGGTGGGCGCCATTATTGGTAACCTTCTGTCGGGGGTGTTCTTTCGGAGGAGTCCCCTTAAGGTCATTTGGTTCCTAATCGTTGTAAGTAATTTATTGTGGATATCTTGTATAAAACTTACTCTTTCTCGCAGGCTCTCTCGTGCTACAGCTAGCGGTCGTCGCATCCCTTGGTCTGGCCAATTCCATGGTGGGCGCCTCCTATGCCGGCTGTGATCGTCTCCTTGTCGTCGATCTCTTCACCATCTGCATGGGTCTTCTGGGTGCCTTCTATGTCAGCATGAGGCATTGGTGCAATAACGGGTTTGATCACGCCATACATGGTCGGAGTGATGACACCAGATTAAAGTATTACCAGCTAATATCTCTTCGTTCTAATCTAATTAATTTATTAAATTATTCGAGACCTCTTTTTAGGAAAAAAAACAGAGGTGTGGCTAGAACAAAAAAAAAAAAATTAAAAAAAAAAAATTACAACAAAAATTACAACAAAAAATTACAACAAAAATTACAACAATAAAAATTACAACAACAAAAATTACAACGACAAAAAGTACAACAACAAAAACAACAAAACATTACAACAAAACAAAAAAAATTACAACAAAAAAGTACAACAACGAAAATTGCAAAAAAAATGTTACAACAACAACTTTAAAGCTACAATAAACATTACAAAAACAAGAACATTTACCAAAACAAGAAAGGAAAATACAACAAACAAAAATTTAAAACAAAAAAAAGTAATTATTTTCAGTTTTCAGGCTTGCTTAAGTGCAACCTTTGAGAATCGAGGAGGAGGGCGCTATTTTTTAATTAATTTTATTTTTATTTGTTAATTGAATTGCTTCCATATAAGAAGACCATCAGCAATGTTATTATATCCCAAAAAACGGTAAAATTTTACTCTTCAATGCTAATCGACTTCATTGTGTCCTTAAAAGTAGGCAACGGAAATATGAGTGTTTTTATTTTCAGATTTATAATTTGTAAAAAAAACATGTTTTCCTTGTAAAATTATAGAAAAATTAAGTTGTTTTACAATCTACGTATGCATATACACCCTGGCAACTACATGTCGGATTATATTGTACAGTTATATGGCTGATTTAATAAATTAACATGAAAAAATTCATTACCAAAAGTATACATTACTAAAAGTTGTAAATACTACATATATATATACCTATGTATAATATATACCTATGTATAAGGTATATAAGGAATACCTTAAACGATTTGTAGATCGATTCTCCATCATTCTGCATCAAAATCTGCAAACAACATTTTTTTAGATTATTTCAAAAATTTTCTGGGGGACCCCTTCAAAAACTTGAAATGTGTATGGAAGGACAATATGGCCCCAGCGATGCCAATTTTCATTCGAATTTTGAGCGGAATACCTCAAACGATTTGTAGATCGATTCTTTATTGAATCGTTTTCTCAATATTTTGACCAATATTCCGTAAGAATATATGGTCTTAATTCTTCTAGTTGTTTCTTATTTACAATCAACAGGTTGTCTGGGTGGCGTGGCTGTTGGCCGTCAGGAGACGACCATTATCCCTATGCCAGTTTCACAGACTTCACGTGCGCCAAAAACATTGACCCAACTTGGCGAACACATAAACGTAAACATCGGCTATTTGATAGGGGGTGGTTTAACGATGACTATAACTTTCCATGCAGCTACATTACCACGATTTTGATGGCCAAGGCTCGGCGTCTTTCACTCCCGCGATTTGTTTGCATTGCATTTGGGGCCAGACCCAGAGCTCGTGGATTTTCCACGGCCGGTGGCCGTTGCCATCGTTTGTCAGCTAAAAAGTCAGCTGAAGCATTTAACGGTCGTGTGATTTCAGGATACACATAAGTATAACACGCATGGGTTCGATTGCGGTTGGGATGTCATTTCCAGGAGCGTTTTCAAAAGTAGATCTAAAAGTTTTAAGTAGATTATGGGATAATAAATTCTAACATATAATATTCCATAAAACTCTGAAACAAAACAAATTTTGTGAAAATTTTAAATTCTATTTAAAGAAATCTTAGGATATTGAGCTATAGTTATTTATTTTTTAAAACCTAAGTCAGTAAATCACTAATTAGTATCAGTTTTATATTCCTAGAAAAAGTATGTGAAAAAATGAGTTCACCCCTGGAAAAAACGAAGATGATTTGACGAGCACACACTCATTTTCGACGCAGGACATTGGGTCTGGGGCTCGTGGCCATTCACCAATTACGCGCCATTCGCTGCGGTGTCCTTAATTTCTTAAAAAGCGTTTAAACATCTAATGAAAGCCCAGCGATTTCTGTTGTCGGACAAGTCAGTTGCCTTTGGCTTTCTGCCGTGTGCGGTTCGGTATCGTGTGGTTTCCTGATTGACGGTGAACTGCAAGGGAGCGACCTTCCCAGGATTATGTCATTGCAAAGATGGCCAAAATAATATCGACGATCAAGGCCACACTGACGAGGATCATTTTTAGTGCCCACAGTTTGTTGGCCATTTGGCAGGTGACGGCTATAAAAAAGGATTACAAATACTGGACACTATGTGGACCACTGCTGCTGCTTCTCCTCGAGGGGATTTTCACAATCATGATCAAGAAAACCCAGGAATGGCGATGGTGAGGACTAATGGGGATTCTTAAGGATTCTGATATAAATAATCTCGCGTCTTTAAATGTAAACAACTATCGCCTGACGCTGACGTCATGTCGCGGTCTTTGATTTTCAATTAAAAGTGAAATCATGTGTTAAATGTGTGGCTAACCACCCATTCGCGAGTCGCGACCACACCCCCGAAGATGTCCACCTACCATCCACCACCCACCCACGCGCCGTAATAGTAAAAACTTTAATGGAATTTCATTCAGGAGGGGGTGGACTTCCAAGGGGGAGTGTCTTTTCGATTCTTGTTTACCTTTTGGCGCATCACTCAGACGGTCTGTTTGTTTTGGCCATTTCGCCCTGCCACCTCATTTGTGTCCCATCCCATCCCATTTCGTCTTATCCAGGTTCTGCCCCTCGGTGTTCCTCTATCTGAGCAGCATTGTGCCGGCAATTTGGCTCTTGGAACTGGAGAAAGTGGCCAAAAGGGTTAGGATTATGAAGAACTCAATGGCCATTGCAAATGCCACGAGTACTGGGAATTTCACCAGTTTTGGAGTAGGTGCTGTCATCGGTTCCTTGGACAGCAATGACAGTAGCATCACGGCAGTGGCCACTCTGCTGGATCGCACCGGAATAACTATTCCGGTGATGACCACGGACACCTGGACCACCCTCATCGAGCAGTTCCTGATGCTCATCCTGATCGTGGGTCGCTGGATGCTGCCCAAGGGGGATCTCACTCGGGACCAGCTAAGCCAGTTGCTCCTGGTGTATATTGGCACAGCGGCGGATATTATCGAGTTCTTCGACTCTTACAAGGATGACTCAATAGCCAGAATTGGATTTCTTGTGTATCTAACCCTGGGAATCTGGTCGTGGAGCCTCATGCAGTTCACCATAGTACTTTCCGCCACACGAGGAAGAAGACCTCGTGGGAGTGGTTCTCATCGCAAAGAGGAGTAAGTCTGAAAACGACCATCATTTTTTTCACTTCCTTACTCCATTTTTTTTTTATAGACAAACTGATTGTTGCCAAAACTGTTGCTGTGGAATAGATGTCTGGGGCATTGTCCTCAATGTGATACTCCAGGATGCTCCCTTTCTCACCTTCCGCTTGCTGATCATTTTTCAGTATAAAATAATCAACTATATGAACGTCTTCTTCACCTGTGAGTTTTTCTATGAAAAGGATCAATATCCTTTACAATTTATAATCTTAATGATTTTAGGTAAAAACTCCTTGGTGATTATTTTACAATTATATCGACTTTATGTGGTTAATGCCGAGTTCTGGAAAAATCGGCGAGAAAGTCGCATGGCCAAAACCAAGCAGTTCCAATCTCGACGGAAGGTACAGGATGCAGATCAGAATAGCATTTATATGATATCCAATGAGAGAGGGGGTGATGCCAAAAAGAAGAAGATAAAAAAGTAAGTATTTATGAGATAAAATATGTGTATCTTTAACTCATATATACCTTTAATTTTTTAATCAGAGCCAAAGACTACGCCGAGCAGGAAGCAGCTTATAGCAAAAAGAAAAAGGACAAAAAGGACAAGTATGTTTTTTTTCATAAAAGGGATTTTTGGGAAAATGTTTACTCTTAATTCTACAATTTCAGAAAAAAACGCAAGCGAAAGGACACTGGCTACTCCACGGCCAGTTCGCAGAATCTGTATTCCACCAAGGCGAGTGGAACCGACAAGGAGTCCAGGCGCAAGGACAAAAAGGGCAAGAAGTCAAAGCGCAACTGCAGCAGCTCGCCCAGCGATTGTGATTTGGCCAAAAAGCAGAAACGTGGCAAGAACGGCGATAAAAACGATAAGAAGTAGGTAATACTTTGTGCCTTCAACGATACTCCTTTGATTTCCCAACTCTGCCTTACTATCCTTTTGCAGGAAATCTCGTAAAATCGAGGCGGTCATTGAGGAGTCGAGTAGCTCGAGCAGCAGCAGTAGCTCCGACTCCAGCAACTCCACCCTGCCCAGCTACGAAGTGATCGACGAGAAGAAGGCCCGGCGGAGGAAGCATCGCGGCAGCAGCAGCGACACCAGCTCCGAGGACACCAGCTCGGACAGCTCCTCCTCCTCCAGCTCGGACTCGTCGTGAACATGTCGTCGGATCACATTTTGGACCAGCGCCAGTCGCTGGGGAATTGGTTTTTGTGGCAGCCACTTGGGCTGAAGTGGCTGAAGCCCTCCGTTTCCGGAAGGCAACTATTTTGTACGCCTCCAAATTGGAGAGCCAACATTTTGTCATAAAAGCATCGAACTCCAAGCACAAAATTAACATTAGGAGTTTCATGTTTTGTTTCCTTTGTGTTTAAAGTTCGATATCTTTTGATTATGTGTAAAAACTAAACACTATTTAAAATTTAAATTGCTAGTAAATAAGCGGGCTGAACTAAAATCAAGTTGGCAGCTCTGTTTTGAATATAAAAAGTTCAGACTCTCTTAGCTTTTTTTGGCGCTCTTTCACTTTTTCGCCAATCATTGGGGCCCAATGTAATGTGACCGGGGAGCCTCTCTCCGCTCTTAGCTTTTGAAAAAAAAGCTTAGCAACGCGAACAGCTGCTGCCAGACAACGACGCTAAACTTTTGTTGACACACAGATACAAAGCAGAGTGTGTGTGTGTGGTGGGGAAGAGTGGGTGGCTCGAAGGGGGCCTTGTATGCTGTCAGTTGGAGACTGTTGGTACGCTCGTCTTTTTGTTGTAGTTGAGCGTCCAAGCGGTGCGGACGCGTTTTTTCTCCTCGGTTCTTTTCGGTTTCGGTTTCAGTTTTCGCTTTACAAAACAGTCGCGGCGCTCAAAGCTTTGTTGTTGTGGCTGTCGAGTGTGTAAGTTTTGGAATGCCAGTGTGTGAGTGAGTGTGCTTTGTCGGATCCAACATATATATACGAATATAGATGTACCTATATATATGCACATAACATGCCTATTAAGAAAAGTTCTTAAACAGAACTCTTGGAAATATCTTGAAGATTTTTCGTGAATCTCCCACTCCCTTCCCCCCACTTCCCAAAATAGGTTAAAACAACAACAAGTAAGCGCCACCAAATTGAGGAACACAGAAATCGTATTACTTATTAAAAAGATTCGCGAAAAAAATCAGTTGCCAAGGCGCTTTAGATTCGATTTAAAATTAAAAGGCTATAACGAGACAGGTGTGAGTTTGCGACAATCACAACATTTGAATAATACATTCAAAGGTGGGACAAATTTTTGACGAATAGATATGTACATATATCTCACAAAAAGGCCAATTTCCTTGATGAATTGCGACAAATCATGGTACTATATACGCTTATTTGTACATGGGGGTGGTTGGCCCGTCCTAGTGGCATGGCCCACATCGTGGCTATCTGACAAAATCACGAACTCAAAACACGTTTGCGACCTTTAAATTAGGGGGTGCTCCTTGGTGCGGTCATTTGCAGTTGTTCCATTTGGACTCATTACGTTTTATTTTCATTTCTTCAGTGGCTCTACCAGTGCTACCTGAGGCGCTCAGCACACGCGTGCTGAAGGTTAAGGCGTCGCCTTACAGCTCCCACGCCCTTACCTCATCCACCTTCCCCAACTTCCCCTCCCCCGGCAACCAGCACGTGTTGTTTTGATTTCGGTTTCATGTTTAAAGTGAAGCTTTTGTTACACGAGTTAGGCGCTCTTTGGAGCAAATGCTCTTACCATTTTGCCGGTTTTCCCATCAAGATATTCCAGTGCCAAGCCAAGTGGTAGGAAATAGTGGGAGCTCTTGTCCACGGAGATAAAAATACTTTCTATTAAAATTATCTAAGCTTTGGGTTAATAAACTAATACACATAATAAATCCCAAATCTGAGTAGCTTATCGCTCCATTTACTGCCTGCCTTTGCTTTAATAAACATCTGCCTTTTCGCTTCATTTTCCTCTGTGTATTTACGTAGATCATGTTTTTCCAGCAAAGTCCAAAGGTTGTCTTGGCCATAATAGTTGCCATGGCATAATACAATCAGCCCATTATCCGGATATTAATTAATCTCCTCTGCATAGTTAAGGACTCGGGGGGGAAAACACGCCAATTAACAAGGAGAATGACTTGCCACAGGCATCGCTTTTAGGGTCAGGGCCAAGTATCATCAGTACAGTTCCTCGTTGGCCACCAAGAACATCAGGTATGGCCTGATCCATGCTCTGCAGATACACAAAGCACATACATAATCTAAATTAATTGCCACTCGCTTTGCATAACTTGTTTTCCAGTTGGTTGTCGAACAACTGGTATTCGTGTGGAAATTATACAAATGTGCTTCCAAAAGTGAAATTGATGTGGTGCTTTGGCTGGGCCTTTATTGTTGTTCTGTCGGCTGGGAAATGATTGCCGCTTTAATTGTTTACGAAAATAAGTTGACACCCTGTTATAAGTTATTACAAACAAACAAAGCATTGGATAATTGTAGTTCCTTATCAGCGGCATGAAATCCAATTTGTTGCACGCTGCTGTTTCCAACTGAGCTCCCTTTTATCGCCAAATAATACATTTATTTGTTGGAATTCATTTATGGAAGACAAAAGGATAAGTAGACATGATTTTCCGTTGTCTTCTGACCCAATTAAGAAATGTCGACCTTCCTCAGTTCTGCCTCGTATCTGCCAGTGACCGCTTAATGGATTGAAATTAATTATCGTTTAATGCCACAGTTTCCTCGCCGCTGACCTTTATTTTTTTTTTGGTGCTACAGCTGTTTCCCTAGTAGTTTATTCTGCTTTACGTTTTTTCAAGTTTTATGGCTCAAGTACGTTCGTTGATGTTTAAATCAGATTGTCTATCTTATCGGAACAAATAGTTCTTGAACCTGAATAATGCTTCTGCGATTATAGCTGCGGAATATTTGTGACGGTTGATTCAACAGATGAAATGAAGAAAGCTATCCATAGGTAGATCTCTGGATCGGCATTATGTCATCAAAGTGGAACAGACATGTTAATTACGGTCGTTGTACGGTGATGCTTGTTCCAGTTTATTGCACACTTTACACACAATAGGCCATGCAGGAGGACAAACAGGTGAATTACTGGACCACTCGAGCATGCAATCTGCGTCACTGGACTCGCACCCACAGCCGCTCTCGAGTTCACGTGGCTGCAACATGCGACAAATTAATTAGCATGCCGAAACGCCTTGCGTGCTATGCTACCTATGTACATATGCCTCCCCTCTCGAACTACTCCTCCCAGGGCCGGCCTGGCCTGGCCAACCCGATTATTATGCATAATAACAGCCAATTTCCAGCTGACAATTGCGAGCACGTTTAGCGGCTTGTTGGCCAGAAATTATGCATCACGGATTGCATCGGACTTGGACGCCGATTTGGGTATCGCATTACAAAACCCTTTCGGTCTGCGTCCGAGTGGCCTATCGCAACGTCTTTTGTTTCTTTTATAAAACCGCATAAACAATGGAAGGGGAAACTGCATTCGGGCCTCCAAGATAAAAGCAACGGTCAAAGTCCACGGGGCGCATGAGTAATATTGGTGGCCAGATTAAGTATACGCCTCATTGGCGGAGCCAGTGATCAAGAAAATCGAGAATCTTTGCTCGGCACATAAGCATGACTGCCAAGCCAAGCCAAGCAACTGCACTCACCTTCCTCTCTTTGCTTTGTATACTATATGGAGAAAACTTTTGTAATTCTTGTCGTTCGCCTTTAGATAAGAATCCAAGTAGATTTGCATTGAATTTGCGCCTCAGAATATCAAGCATGTACTCGAATTTCCTCAGCCATAGTGCACACTATCTCCCATGACAATAAAGAAGCACTTGATTGAGTTTAAAAGGGCATTAGCATTTTACGAGCAGCCCAAACCCCAAAGTTCGCAATCCCCTCAATTGCCAAGCGACGAATTAAATAAATACCTGGCTGAGACAATGAAAGATGGGCACAAGATAAGCAGGTCTGCCCTTTGCACTGTCGGCCAATAAAATTAATTACCGAATTTCCATAAAATCAATTTGCCTAACTAATCCACAAAACCGAACCGCTTCCTCTATCAGTCCCCAGTATTTAGATTACGGGGCACGCTTTCTTGATTGAAAACAAGACAAAAACTTTCGGGGAATGGCTCTGGCTCTACAGAAGAGCAGCTGCCCGGCCGCCAGTCGCACTTAATGAAACAATGAACGATAAGAGCGATGTGCCAAATGAATTGAACTTTCTGTTGTCTTCAATTTGTCAGATCCAGACAATTGGCGCACTTCAGTCACTTCGGGCCAGTGGAATTGAGTGTTTGCCTCCCAAATCAACTATTGGCGTGGAAAGGGGGGTGAAAACCGCAGTGGCAGACCTCGCCAACGGACCATATACTGCCAAGGTGGCGTTCAGGCAGTCGGTCTGTGATTTCCTTAGCGAGTGGTTTGCCTGCCTCGAGCACTGCACTCAGTCGAGAATCAAGTGTAAGTTAATACGATGCACTGCAAAGTATCTACATCTTTTGAAAAGCAACAACGCAGCGAAATCTATCGAATTATCAAACTGAAAGTAAAGTGTTTTGTGTATTTGCGTGTAAACAAGTGGGCGGACGACTCTGACAACTTGACTTGGGATCACAGCTCATGGAATTTCGTAACTCGCAATGCGAATGTGAGGCACAGTCAACCGCCTCGATGAGGGATTTGCATGCAAATTCGAGTACATCGAAAGTATGAAGCGACTGCAGCATATTGCGGCATTTTTCAGCTATAAATAGCTGGGGAAAAACAAAGCGGTGGAAATGTTTTTCCTCTGTTTTAGCCATCATCGACCCCCTGTCGCTGTTGTTTTCATTGTTTTTTCGACCCTCAACTTGAACCTTTTGCGATGGAGGGCGTGTGTCATAACCAAAGGGCATTACGGAGGCACGTCACTGGCATTATGCGGTTCATGTATATTATATACACGTATATCTGACATTTGTTGCTTTTGCATCTAATTGGATTGCAGAGTCAGTAGATTGTTCCTCTACCAGCCCTTCTTTGTAATCAAAATGCTTATGACGGCCTGTCAGAGATGACTATGATTCGGATCAGAGTATTATTTGTTATTAATTTCACAATCCTTGTTTTTTGGCATTGCTTGGCCTGAAATTAGCCAGCAAACAGAAGTAGCTACTCCTCGCAGGGTGGAGTGCAGGTGGCCCACGTGTCGTATACGTAATTTATGGCAGAGGAAGCGTCAAGCGAAGGGCTTTATTTTTAGCCAGGCCGTTTGTTTTTCTTCGAGTGGCGGTAAACAGTAAGAAGCAAGAACGAAGAGGTAGTGCACTTGACCGAATTGTTTTTAGACATTGGCATTGAAATATTGCATCCGGCGAATGCTAAAAAGTTCTTCTACCACCTAGTCCCGAGCGTGTGTCTAATTGTAAACTTTTACTCTGAACTTGCAGCTAGATCTGCTTCCAACATGTTGGCCGCGCATTAATTGGCCCGCAGCCAGTCCTTCGAAAGCAGCAGCAGTAGTGACAACCAAAAAAAACGAATAGAACAATAGCTGGTGGAGCAGTCGTTTTGCTTTCCTCGGGAAATGTATGCCAGAGGATCCGAACACGACCAAGAGACACACGCCTGTAATGGCAATCCCGCCGAGGAGGAGGATGACGCCACGGATGTCCCAAGAATGAAAGAGACCAACGGAAACGGAGGCAGCTGCGAGTCGCCACTGCTGGAAATCGATGAAAACTACGTCTGTGACATTGCCATGATGCGGATCGGAGGCGGCGAGGAGGCGGCTGCCGGAAACCTCAGTATGAAACACAATGCCCATATGGATGAATCACCCGGTGGAAACAATGAGAACGAGGTGGAGATCGATCGCCAGGAGGAAGAGCAGGCGGTCAGCGATCTGGTGCGTCTGAGCGGTGCCGGTGCCCTCATGGAAGCGTGAGTATCTGACAGATATACATCCTACAAAATCGATTCTAGACTTACTCCCTCATCCCAACAGGGACAGCAAGAACATTGGCAGTATGCGGGTCATATTTGGCATCCTGGTGCGTTTAGTGCTTCCACTGGCCAATGGAGTGGCCAGGGGCATCAAGGGCATTCGCGACGTGCGGGTGTTGAGAGTGCTCCAGAACCTGGCTTCCAGCCGACAGGCCCTAACCAACTTAGTGGCCTTTGCGGCCAACACCATCTCACTGAACCTGTCTTCAGTTCAGGGTAGGAGTTCCCCAAAACATTCAAAATAAAAGTATTTAATTACGAGGTCGTATGAGGCCTGCAATTGTTTTCCAAGTTCAACAATTAAATTCTTTATAATTTTTTTTTTTGCTTCGGAAACAAAGGATTTTTTATAAGGCGAACTTTAAAATTAAAAAATATTCTTTTATTAGGTAATCCAAAAAATAAAATCATGGCTATTTTATTTTATTTTTAATTTAATATATAGCTAGATTTTGTTTTCGATTAAAAAAAAGAAAAATATTTGGAAAGTATGAATAGTATTTAGTGAAGTAATGTTTATAATTTTTGGTTAAATAATCTAATTAGTCACATATTTTTTATCGCACATTAAACAAATAATTGTAAAATATATACTAAACAAATATCTATTATGTCACTAGTTTCAAACCGCTTGGGACCCCTGATGAAGCTGCTCAAAATGCGCAAGTCCCAGGACGGACTAGAAAGTCTTCCGGATACTCTGACCATGCCCTCCACGCCCAGTACCCCCTGCACGCCCATGACTCCGATGCAGGGTCCGCCCATTTACAGTGCCCTGTCGGATGCACCCAGTTGTTGTACCATCAATATATTGGCCGAGCCACCGCCGGGCCAGCCGATTCGGGCCGATATAGTACTCATCCATGGACTGCACGGATCGCTGGTGAATACCTGGAAACAGGGACTCTGGCAGAACGATCGCCAGCCGGTGGAGTTCGAGCGGCCGCCTAGACCGCCGGTGCGACCACCCAAGCGACCTCGTCACTCCCGCAGCGCTGCTATTCATCCGGCGCCCAGGGAGAAGAGGGCAAAGTTTGCATCCCTCAACCGCAAACGAGACTCCTCGGAAGATGCTCCTTTAAGACTGCGGACGAAAATGCAGCATTCGGTCGAGGCACGGCCGGAGGGCTTCCATTTCAATGCTTCCGATAGCGACGATGATGCGGAAGAGTAGGTTTCTCTTCTACAGATTGTTCCACTTTACTCATACTCATCTTCTTTACAGCTATGCCTACGTGTGTGGTGGCCCGGAGGACATTCAGATCTGCGAGGGAATCGAGTATAGCTTCCCCACCTTCCGGCTGAGGATGCAAGACAACAGTCGACTCCTGCAGGCCGAACTGGAGTCCATGCTCGAGGCGAACGCTGGTAACAATGAGGTCCAGCCGAATGCCGACCAAGCCAAGGGTAGCCGGCTGCGGCCCTCCACCCCTGGAACGCCGCCCCGCAAGCCCGCCCGCAAGAGCAAACCGTCGCCCAACGACCCCAACTACTCCAAATGCTGGCCGGGCGATTGGCTGCCACTGGACTGTCCCGGTGTGCGGGTGATAGCCGTCAATTACACCACCGATCCGTATCTGTGGCGACCGTTGTGGAAGCGCAAGGAGCCGCGCTCCAGCCTAATGCAGCGGGCGCGGGAGATGGCCGAGCTGCTCATCCAGCACCGAGTGGGCCACGGCCATCCAATCATCTATGTTGGCCACTCCAAGGGCGGCCTCTTCATCAAACAGCTGATCGTGGACGCCTGGGAGAGCGGTCGCCCGGCGATGACTCCTCTTTGGAGGTCCGCCCGCGGGTGCTTCTTCTACTCGGTGCCCCATCGGGGCTCCCACCTGGCAAGCATCAAAGCACCACTGCTGTCGCGATCCGTCGAGCTGCTGGAGATTGAAAAAAGTAGGAATCATATATTCCATATTCCTTAATGACAGTAATACTTATATTAATTTTTTATTGTAGACAACAAATACTTGTTGGATCTCCATCGCCGTTTCGCTGGCCTGTATCACCTGGGCCACCTGAAGATTGAAGTCTTTAGTTTCGTGGAGACTGCGCTGACCCTCATGTCTGTGCTTTATCTGCGAATTGTTGGTGTGGATTCTGCAGGTTAGTTTCTGCCTTTTTCCAAAGATAAATCAGGCTTTAAACTGGGTATTATTTATTTATAGATCCAGGTATTGGGGATGTCTGCGGCATTCGCCTGGATCATCGCGAGATCTGCAAACCCCGTGGACGGGATTGTATTTTGTACAAAGAATTGGTGAAAATGATTGAGAAGGTGTGCTGAGCATGCCTAGCTAATGACCTAGAGGTGTACTGTTTGAGGACCTGATTTATTTGAAACCGAATTGTGAATAGAAATGACAACTCCAAGATGTCATGATAATTACGCGTACCTAAATGCGGTGCCCCGAAAATATCGCTTTTTTGGGGCAGGTGTAATCTTAAAGCGTCGCTTGGTGTTTCTAGAGTGCATAGCATTTTATTTTTAAAGTTTACTTCGCTTATCCAGTTAGCTCAAGTTAGTTATATTCGTTTTTTTATCGTTAGATTAAGCCTAAGCTGAGCGAATCAATAACGCTTGGCCATGCCATTATTGGGCATCAATGATAATTTTGCAATTTTTGTGATCGATTGTGATCATGTTATGGCACTTTGATGTGATGCTCCCTCATACCACCCGTGAATACGTTATCTATATTTGTACATGTTAGAGTATTTAAATGTCGTTAGTACTAAAACTGTCTCTATCTGTAAATGAAGTCTACACCGCTGTAAAACGTTACCAACGATAATTTCCATATGAACAACCTATCGATGTTTTATATCTATTTGATAAGTAATAAATTAATAAAATCAGTAAAGAAAGCTTTTAAATTCTTTTATACAAGTTAGTCCAACAAAAAATTCACAAAAAACGCAGGGAAGTATGTAGTTGAACTGATTTTAAAACGGAGTAATATTTATAAATGAGGGTTTAAACCACCTTGGTTCTAAAACAAAGAAATGGGAAGGATTATTGAAGTATATATTTGGTATTTAAGATCTAATCTAAACTGTTTAAAACATTCATTTTCCAGACCTTTCCCTAATTCTTCGATATTTTTTAGATTTTTCAGTGTTTTTCTTTCCGTAGATTATAGATGTAAAAAATCGCATGCTATACTTTGTTATTTATTGAGATTGCATGCGATATTTTTTATCATAAGAGACAAGGATTCGACATAGAAGGATTGAAGGATTGATTTGGCTCAATTTGTACAAGAAACAAAAATATACAGAATTTAAGGCACCGATTTCTATCAAAATGTATTGTTTATTAAATCTATTATTTTTCTTTCCGTAGATTATAGATGTAAAAAAATCACATGCTTTAATTTTTTATTCATTGAAGATTGCATGCGATATTTTTGTTATAGTATCTTTTTGTTAGAACTTTCACTTTGAAGGTGATTGAAAGCCTGATTCATAAGAGAAAACCCGATTCAAAAATATAATGTAATATACAGAATTGAAAACCCGGATTTCTATTGAAATTTATTGTTTTATTAAATCAATTATTCGTTGTAATTGTGTCTCCTTCCTCGTAAGAAATAAACTCTAATAAAAATATAATAAACTGCAATAGAAACAGAATAGAGGGCACTACCCTCTGCAATACCCATGCCCTTTGTAAGATTATAATAAAAGACAATCTTCAATTTTTCCATCATAACTTAGATTTTAGTATATTTTTCCAATAGTTTAAGGTTGCATTCATTTTTTCTTTGCCATATCTTCTGTATTCTCTAAACAAACATCGAGAGTTGTTACACTTTTCTCTTAGACTCTTTAGACACGCCAATCCATCCATTGATATTGAATAATTTTCGTTTTTGGCTGCTTAGTTGTTGGTTGCCACAATTTTTTGTTTGAAAAACTTTAACACGAACCGTTGGCAGCTTGGTAGCTACAAATAATTAATTTCACCTGCATTGTATTGACAATGCATATAAATTGCATAAAAAATACATTAGTTTGTTTCGTTTGTTCAGTTACGGATAGTTCAAATACCCCCCTTTCAGATTGTAAAATGAGGAAATCAAGCCTAAATAGGTTCATTAAATTTAGTTACTTGCCACACTCTACTAATGAGGTATACAGTATGCGGACTTAAAGCAAACTAAAATTACAAAAATTAAAATATATGTACTTAGTAGAGAGTGTGTGCTAGGAGCAGCAGTTTTGCCAAAGACAAGAACAAAATAATTGTTGGCTTATAATTTTAGTGGACTCTTAGTTAATGAGTGGTTTCCATTGGGCAAAAACCGTTGCAAAAGTCGCAATACGCATTTTTATTTTAATTTTTGTTTTAGTTATGTATGTATGTATGTCTTCCTAATTATTAATTTCTTTATCTCTTTATTGTTTTTGCGCTTAAATAATTTAAACATTTATCACATCCACTTACTCGGCGATCACAATCGCAGCTATTTTTACTTAATTTCAAACTCTTATTTTTCAAACCCATTTCTTTTCGTATCTTTTTCCCAAACACGAACATTCATATGGTTCTCTTACGCCTAATTATTTAACTTTAGTACATAAATTTTCTTTTTTTGCCTTTTTCTGCATATAATGTATAATAGTTTTAGTTAATTTTCGATCTCTTAATTTTCGTAACATTTAAAATTTTTATTTTTTCGTTTCTATATTTCTTTTTCTAGGAATTTTGAGTTGATCTTTCGGAATACATTTTCTGTTTCTTTTGTTTTAAATGCGTTATTTTTTTCGTTTTTGTAGGTTAAAGTTATGATTCTTGTTGTTTTGATGCTACGATTTAAGTTTTAATTTTACAGTTATTCGGCTATTCGTAGAAATGCAAAATCTGTGGCTTATTTCATCTTGAACACAATTTATTATAGATTGTTTTATTATTGATGGTCTATACTGGGATGGAATTCGCAACTCTCCGGGTTAGATAAGATTCATATTGATGCTTCTGCTTGAGTGGAAAGGTACTATTGTTTATAGTTGTTGGTTTGTTCTGTCTCAGGGATCTTACGGATTACCTTTTGCTATTTAATTATTTCTTGGTATTGCACTTAGACTCTAAATACGTATACAGTTACAGTTTTCAAACACATTTTCGTTCACATTAAATCATATATAGCATATATTCGTATGTAATATTCATTTTAATTTCTTTTTAATTTTCAACACCCTTGAAACTTGACTCCAATTGGTGTTAGAGCTTTCTTTGTCTGGTGTGTGTGTGTGTATGTGTGTGTCTGTTGTGTATCTGCGAAATGCATACGTTTGTGGAATGCTTTATCTATGTTTACATATATTTTACTGTCGTTTCACACTGAACAATAATTCAGAAAATGCATCGGTCGCACTGTTAAGCCAGTTACTTGTGTCGGACTAAACTGGCTTTTCGTATGCATTTCAAAAATATTATCAGTGGAAAAGGAGCAGGAGCTCAGGAAACGGCTTTGCATGCGTTTTTGTGGGTATTTCTGTTTTGGCGTAGCTACAGGTTTTGTTGGTTTTTGCACAAACGAGGTACGATTGGTGAATCTAATATACAATTCGGCTGTATTACGATGGATTTTGTGGCTTATTATTAGTTATGTAATATGAATGTGCACAAATTGGAGTTTGGTTGGTGTGTGTGTGTCTGTGTTTGCTTTTGCTTTTAAGTGTGTGAGTGTGTGTGAACGAGAGCACAAAAAACAAGAATGCAAAATGAATATAATCAGGTACATTTGATATATCGGTTTTATAAACAAAACAAAATGCAGCAGTAAATATGCAGAAATGAAACTCTTCGTTTACATTAAAAAAGACTACAGATATATAAATAAAATAAAATTACAAATTACAAATATTATTGAATATATTACGTTTTAAATCGAAATCGATGTGAACACTTGTGACTATTGTGGTTAAGTGGTATTTGAGTGGGTGGAGTGTGGTTGAGTGTATGGTCTATTGCAGTGTGTGAGTAGTGTGTGGTTTTTTGGCTGTACTGTTTGCGTTTTCTACTATGTGAGTGTAATTGAATTTTTTGCGGCATTCATGATACAAATGCTAAACGTAGTAATTATTGGCGACAAATATGGAAATGCATACTTGTGGGCTGGCTGAGCGATCTGTTTATATATGTATGGTATGTCTGTCTGTCTATATATTTATGTATTTGCATCGAAAGCAACAATAAATAATGCCTGTGTTTATGTATTTTAAAGAAATTACAAATAAAAATTAGCCTCAATTAACGAAAACAAACAAAAACTAAACAAATACAAATACAAATACTATTAGAATAAATTTAAAATCGCGAGAGAAAAAAAACTGTAGCATACAACTTAGCGTATGCAGACACTGTGTCCTATGCAGATAAGTGTGCATATGTGTGTGTGTATAAATATCAGCTTATATTATCATTTCTCCCATAGTTCCATAGTTTCAGTTTCTAAATATTTACATTTATAAAATGTACTCTTTATAAATGCTAAACATCACTAATACGCACTGTGATCCTACACATATATCTCTCATATATCTTCTCTTCTCTTTTGGAATGTTTTAAGCTGCGAATGTTTTTCATGTTTTGTTTTCTTTGTTTGTAACTTATGTAGTTTTGTTTGCTTCTATGTGGTAGCTTCGTATAAATACTTTTTCTCAACTGGCAGCTTCAGATGGCTTCACCCGTTTGGATCCACCTGGGCCCTTCGATGGGCCACCGTCGCCGCCGGCCAGGACTGTTTGCTGGTTGTGTTGTTGTGGTTAACGGCCGCAGGATACGCTGCTGCTGCGGGTCCGTTGGCAGGAACTATGGATGTGGCATTGTGGCCGAACGAGATCGGATTACCATTGCCTCGACGCGGCCGATCCTTCGCCTGGCCGCCGCAGTCGACTGCTGCGGCTTTCTGACTTTTGTTGCCGACGCCACTGGTTTTGCTGCTGTTGCTACTGCTGCTGCCGCTGCTGTTGTTATTGTTAGTGCTGTAGTGGGTGCTGCTCGTTTTGGCCACATCGGCGGGCAGCTTAAAGCCATTGGTGAGGCACACAGCTGCATACTCGCGCTCCGAGGTGGGTGTCAGGGTGGCGGCAGCCTCCTCCTCGGCCAGCAGGCAGATGCCGTCATTGGAATTAGAGTGGCGCACAAAGTTGGTGTGGAATTGCTTCTTGCTGGAGCCGTTGCTGCTGCTGCTGGCGCTGCTGCTGCTTAGACTTCCACTGCGTCGAGCACTGACACCTCCACCCCCGTTAATGCCGGCACTTGCCGTACCTCCTCCGCCCAAGCCCGGCATGGTGGAGACCAATGGTAGTGAGTTTGGCGGCACCACCACCTCCAGCTCAGAGTTGCTGGCCGCCCGCTGTTTATGGCCACCGCCGCTCAGAGCCACGGCGTTCGGCGGAGCGTGGCGGTAGGGTATGTAGAAGGCCTTTGCCTCCTGCCGCATGGCATCCTGCACGGTCTTCCGTTCCGGTGACGTGGACTGACACAGCGGCAGCTGCGACAGATTGTGCACCCCGGCAATGCTGAGATCCTCCTGATCCGAACGCCGGGCCACCTGCACGCTCCCGTTACCATTGGTCAGGTGGACCACAGCCGCTGCTGCGGCTGCTGAACTCGTCTGGTATTCCAGTGTGTGCTCCGGCAGCAATTCGATGTGGTAGCGCGACCGCGGAATGAGTGTCTGCATTTCGTGGCAATCCTGCTGCAGTGTGCTTCCACTCAGTCCTCCGGCACTGTCGCCCGGCATTCCCGACGCACTGCTCAGATTACCGAAGGTAATGTCCGTGGGCGTGGTCAGGTGGGAGGGGCCCTGGGGGCGTGCCTTGAAGCGTCGCTGCTGAAAGATAATAAACACTCCGAAGAGCAAGACACAGACGATGGACAACAGCGATCCGATGGCTATGCCGCTGTATACCTCTGACCGAGAGGATTCGTGGTCCTCCTCCAGCAGGGTGTGGTTGTTTCTCACCATGTCAAAGTAAATGGGAGCTCCTGCTCCAGTGTCGCCCATCACCCGGACAGCCACATGGATTTTGGCTGTTTCCGAGACATTGGGAAACTGAAATTGAAATTTTACAAAATTGGATCATTTTTGTAAAATCTCTCAAGATTCTTTACCCTATTAGCACCTACCTTATAGGAGCAATGCTTGCACTCCTTAACAATAGCCTCATGGGTGACATTGTCCAGGCTCCACCTAATGTCGTAGTGGTGTACGCGTCCATTGGGGTTTACGGGCGGTTCCCATATAAGTTTCAGGCCATTCTGCTTAATCAGCCGTGAGTTACTGATGGTGCCAGGAGCTAAGATAAAAAAGGAATTAAATAACAATAAATGGACAAACAATCTGGTAATCTTACGATCCTGTTCGGTCTTCACGTCCAACTCGCCGTAGAAGATGCGGGTCTTGCAATTGTAAAAGTGCAGATTATACCGCTGATCCGCTTTCAGGTCGGTGACCAACAGCATTGAGTTGGATATATTGCGATCCGTGCACTTGGGCTCTTGGTTGGCGAACTGCGGCGGTATGAACATGTGGCACTCGGAAACACATGTCTCGTTTAGGCTTTCCAGGAACTTGAAGGTGAGTGCCCGGGACTCGATGGTGACCAGTCGAAAGGGCATGTTGGACTGCTCCGAGGTGCCATTCTCAATCTGATGAATAAAGCAAATGAGGTCAAAGTTAATAAAACTGTTGATTCGAAATCCTATAAAGATGCCAAATGTTCCCCCACAGTACAGTCTACTCACAATCTTCCACTGAACGTAGCGAAAGTCCTGGCCGAGGAACTCATTCTCGCTGGTGATGATTAGAACTCTCATCTTGATCCGAGTGAAGCGCTGCAGCAGCATTCCCGTCACACTGGCATCCACCACCATGCTGAAGATGTCCTCCTCCAGCTCCAGCGTCATGTCATCCACTTCATTGTCCAATACCTCGTGCTCTGCATTTCTCAGCACTGTGGCAGCCGCCGTCTGATTCAAGGGCTGGATTATCGTCAAATGGCGACGCACTTCGTCCACCTTCTCCTCCACAGGAGTTAGGGTGCCATGAAGTGGTCCATTCAGCAGTTGGGAGGGATGCGGGTGCGTATGATTGACGGAAAACTGTAGGATGAAGTACTTTTTGTTTTCCAACTCGCCCTGGGACCATTTCACAAAAGTATCATTGCCCACGGCTATGGGTCGCAGCATTACTAAACATTCCATGGAATAAATTTTAAAATTTAATTAACTGTAAACTAATTAATAGATTATGAGTTCTATACTTACATCCCTGGGTGCAGCAGGTCACCGGAGGACTTCGCAGCGAGCTGAGAATCATTTGCTGCGGGACTGCGGTTCCGGATCTCACCTCGGAGGTGGGATAGAGGAATCTGGTTATCAGGGCAAAGGGTCGATATACTGGCAGGTGCGTGGATATGACCACAAACGAGGTCTGATTCAGCTTCATCGGGGCAAAAGACATCCAGCTATGCGGATTACTCCTCACAATGTAGACCACAAACATGGACTCCAGTGTCCGACTGTCGAAGGTTATGTTAATGGTGTGAAAGCTATGCGGATAGCAGCGAATATTCTGCAAGGGATTGGCCTGCTCCGGTTGGGGCTTAAAGCGCATCTCACCAGTGGCCGAATCCTCGCCAGCAACATTTCTCGCCATGCACTGGTAGATGCCCTCCTCCATGGGATCAAAGGAGTGAATGTGAAGCTCGTTGCCGTTTATGTAACGGGTGTAGGAGCTATTCAACTGGGCACCATTGTGGTACCAAGTGATGCTGGGCTGCGGATGACCTTCCGCCCGGCAGGTGAGTGTTTTCGATAGGCTTATGAAGACCAGTTCCACAGGCAACCGGCTAACAATTCTCGGTGGAGTGGTCACAATCACCTGGAATGTCTGGGTTTCCAGCGGTGTTATGCAGCTGTAGTGGCCCTCGTGGCGCTCGTAACTCGCATTTTTGATGGCCAGAGCAACGCTATTGTTGCTAAGTTGGACTACGGTGTTGTTCGGATGCTGTAGATACCAGGCAATGGAGACAAAGTCCGCCACGGCGTGGCACTGCAGCAACACCGACCCGCCGGCGGGCACATACACGGTGGCGTTCTGGAAGGCCGGCAGTAGCTGGGCCTCCGATACCACCGTATCCGGATGCTCTGGCTCCTCCTGGTCTAGGGCTTCAGAATCCTCGCCTTTGGCCTCCACGCGTAGCTGCCAGATAAACTGACGATGGCCCTTGTTGGCAAAAGTATTCTGGGCCACGCATCTGCAACGGATAATGGATAATGATGGTCAGTGGTCGGAGTTGTTTCGTGCGATAATTGACATGGACAATGGCCACAATTACAGCAGCCGCTGAGCCGCCGCTAAGTGTAAATTAATGCATTGTTTAAGGGCACCCTAGCGGTGCAAAATGTTCGCAGAGATACGGGTATTTCAGGGGATAGAAGGGGATACCAGATAGCTGCTGATGAAGTGCCGCTAAAGGTGTTGATTTTGCCACAACAGCTAAAAGGGGTGCACTGGGGCACACACAACGATGGCAGCCAAATGGAAAATTGCCTTCAGTCTTGATTTAGTTTAACTGGTCAGGGCTGGGATATAGTTAACGAGGAAAAAGTATCTTCGCAGTTGCCGCGAAATACATAAAAGAACTTAACATTTTATTGCGAAAACCTCCGCCTCTATACTCACTTGTATTTTCCAGCTTGCTCCTGACGTAATTTCCGCAATATCAGAGTGCCATTGGACAGGATAAGAGCACTGTCGCAACAATAAAAGAAACAGACAAACAAACACATTCATTTAAACGCTACTACTATGTAATATATACAGGAGTAGGGAACTCAAAGCGTTGGGTCAACCCATCCAGCTGGCCGACTATCTATACACTGGATAAACAAGTCGTTGCCCAGGCTGGATGCTTCAACACGGATCTTTACTCGCCTGTTGTCATTAGCCAGGGAATCGTTGCCAAAATACCAGCTGAACCGGGCGGGGGGAACGCTCAGGAAGGGACAGCCGAGGACAAGGGGTTTGTCCTCCACAGCACTAATATTGGCCTGCTGCTGTTGACCCAAAAAGACTCGTTTGAGGACTGCAAACGAAAAGATTTATTTATAATTTGGAACTAGGTTCTTGGCTTAAAAACTTTTTTATTGGAACTGGAATGCAAACAAAATCTGTTAATTTTTAATCATTTTTTTACAATATCATCCAATGAGAGACTTTTCAACTTTAAATTGAAAATCACTTTCTATGAAAGGCAATTTAATGTCAGGCTGTGGGATGTCTGCTCACCTGGATATTCGACGGTGATGAGGTCGGATATTACCGCCGACTCATCCCACTCAATCTTGCATCGATAGGCACCGGTGGCCTTCTCGTTCGGCGGCAGACGCAGCGTTCCATTCTCGAAGATGAAGAAGTCATTCTTGCGAATGGACAATTGCTCGATGACCGCGTCATTCCGATACCAGGTGCAGTAGATGGGCTGGTTGTCTGTGCGTGGCAAAAGGACATAATGTATTGGATGCATTGGCATCTGTCAGATATTTAGATGCTCACCCTGGAAGTAGCTGTAGGGCGTAAGGATGGGTATGCATGGCAGATAGTAGAAGCTGTGGGGCTTGCTGATGGTCAGTCTGGTGACGGCGTGCTTCTGGATTTGTAGAAACGGTGTGAGGGTGGATGAGTTCTTCGGTTGTGTGACGGCAGCAACTGCAAAAGAGCAAATAGTAATTGATAAAGAATCTGCTCTTGTCGCGACTAAATTATTGGTGCCAATAATCCTACCGACCATTTGCCCAGACAATAGACAAAAGGCGGCCAACAAAGGAATTAACGGCAACAAAAAAAATGAAAATGTTATTTATATTCTAGCTTAATCTATTGGCTGTTATAAATTTCACGCTTTTCACTTAACACCGCCCCACAGTCCGTGGGCCCTCCCACAACTGCATCGAGGTTTTTACTGCAACGGCCATAAATACCCAGGGCACACAGAAAAAATCTGAGAAATAGAAACTGCCAAACAACGGAGTCGTGCTGGGCTCAGGGTTTGGTTGATGCACTTGGAAAAATAGTTTTGAGCTTAGAATTCATTAACAGAAAGCTATACATCCTTTCCTCTGATTCCATTAAGACTATAATACAATCTTGACTAAATCTTAATCTTATTATCTCTTAATGAGTATATCTTTATTTAAATTTTTAATTAAAATTATTTCCATGTGCATATCTGAAATCTGGCTCTCGGTCTGAGTCTGGGTAGGTCCCTGGCTCCAGTTTTTTTCGGTCTGGGTCCAAGCTACGGTCGCAGTCTACGTCCGACCACTACGTGCTGCAGGCGTGTCCAGGCAGACTTGGCGTGTTAATTAATTTTTCTGCTGCTGCTGGTCTGTTGTTGACGCGCCGACCGGCCATGGTCACCAGCACTGTCCAGTCCAGTTGCGTCCATCCAGCCAAGTCGAGTTCCGTCCACCAGCGTTGACTTTGTCTTTGTCCGACAGTGCGTATACGTGATATTAAGCAGTTGAAACAATTACATGGCCAGCGGGCAGCAGAGTGGCCATTTGCATACGACTTTGTCGAAAGTCGTCCATCAGCCATCACCCATTGTAGCATTATCTATTAGCTGCTAGCTGTGAGTTCCAGGGAATGCGAAATGATAATGGGACCCGTTGCCAGGTTGGGTACTTGGCTCGGTGATAAATGGTCGAATTGCGGCAGCCGAAGACCGAACTCGTTCCCCGCCCCATAACAAATGTCCGGACATTAGTCAAATGCGTTGAAATTTATGCTAAAAATGCAATCAACTTGTGTTCCGCTCGACGGACGTCCTTAGTCTGAAATCCCCCAACTCTCAGCCACCCCCTGCCATCCCTGCATCTTGCATCACCCCCGCCGTTGCATCTCCAATCAGCTAGCCACCCAAGTGGCCAAGTGCACTCAGTTGTTGCCAAATGGTGAAGGCTGAATGCCGAGCACTGAGTGCTGAATGCTCGTTAGTCAGTCACAAATTGTGGCAAGTTGGTTGCTCTTTTTTTTCCTCTCCCCTCCCCCTTATAGAAGTGGCATTTGTAGTTTTTCTGCTGGGCAAGGAAACCGAATATTTGTTTCGGTTTTGATAAATGAACAACTATAAATTAGATAATTGCTGAACATGCCGGGATGGATGTACTGCGCACGAGTATCTTAAAGCTTTGACTCTGGAATGTGCCGACTCTGCTCTGCTCTGATGTTGCATGTTTGTACGCAATGTGTTGCAATTTTTATTGCAGTAATTACACGCAATGCCCTGGCGGCAATTTGACGCATGGAAATGCCTTCGACAGCAGAAGCTCCGCTAAGTGCGGCAAATTTACAAACATAGTCCAGGATAGTGTGAGGAGGGGATTACGGACCAAAGGGGCACCATCCCCAGCACCAGCAGCAGCAGTTGCAGTTGCAATTTCAGTTCCAGTAGCAGCAACAACAGCATGTGCATGTGCTGCCGGGGCGTAATTGTTATAGCGTAGTCGAAATTGTTCCAATAGCGGGGCGTTTAATTGCACTTCGGCAACTAACGACTTTAGGCAAGGAGCGGCGGGGTTACAGAGTCAAAGTTCAGCGATTTCTACTTTTTTTCCGCCTCTTTTTTTTTTGTCATCTGAGGCACACCTTTCCCGGGGTCATTTGTCATCGCCTGCTTTTAGGGGAGCAAAGGAAAATGTCAGCAGCAGCATTACCTTTAAGCACTTTGGGAAAATGTGTTCAGGGATTTTATTAATGTCATTAAATATTATAATAAATAGGATTTAATTTCTAACAGTTTAAGAGCAAGTGCAATATATTGCTCTCCTTTATATTTAAATATTAATTTGATAAAATAATGTTTTAAGACAAAAAGATTCGTATTTTTTCTTAATGTACCAAGTCATTAGCACATAGAATCTTAGAATCATTAAACTTTCAAATTAATTGCTCCACTCCTGGAGTCGATGCTCATATGGAGCCATCTATTTAATGTGCCTGACATTCACTTTTTTCGAAAGCATTTCGAATTGAAACTATTCGGCAGCCTTCTAAGCCCCTTGGCTGACTATGGCTATCAATTATGCGGGATCGTTCACTTGAATTGGCGCCCCCACAGATGCAGCAGCTACAAATATATATCGCATAGTATAGCATCCCCCAGATTTGCTATCATCGAAAGCCATTTGGAGCTGCCACCACTGACCATAACTCAGCGCAGCTGCAACAAGATCCCCAATCTCGGTGATTGAACTGTCATGACATTCTGCTTTCGTTGAGGCAACACGTTATCTTCCTCCCCCCACCCCAACCCTTTATACATTTTTTATATAATTTCAGCTCATTTGTATTAAAATCTGTCTTGCATAGCACTGGCAGCCAAAGTCAAAGCCATAGCCTTAGCCAATAGCCCGAGTGAGTCTTCTTAGTCAACTCAGTGGAGAGGAATGTTTCCCAGAATCGTGCTTGAATGCTGTTTGACGAGCGGTGGTAGCCCACCAACACGCTCTCAGATACACCATTACATGCTTAGCACTTACTAAGTTGCAAGTTGCAAGTCAATAGTATGGGGGCGGGGCGGAGGCAGATTGCAATTTAGAAGCAAGGGAACTGGGCGCTGCAGCTCGAATTTGCATAGTTGAACGCATGTTGCTATTGCACAGTGGATTAAATCGTGATTTTATTGTCTTTGATTCAAACAGAGGCTTTAGATTGTTTATGTTGTTGTATGGAAACAATAGAGATAATTGAATATTTATTCCTTTATTGATTGACTTAAAAAATAGAGAAAGAAAATACTATTTTCAATATAAATAAAGATAACGTCATCACAGTGCATTCCAGGCAGCAACTGTTGCTGCACTCGATGATGAATGCAACTGCAGCAAAGCCGGCAACAGCAGCAGAAGCTTTAGTAGCAAGCACATAAATTGCCGGTTGCTGCACTGAGCTTATCAAACGGCAACATCTTGTGCATAGATAAGCCGGCCTCGGCCTGGGCTGCGGCCTCCAACTAACGGCAACCGCTGGGTCCCCATGGAATTTCGCAAATTCAAATTGCCTGGCATCCTTTAATGCCACTGGTGCTGGGGCTAGTGCTGCTGCCGCTGCGACTGCTCCCGCTGTTGCTACCGCCGCAGCTGCAACACTGGCACACTTCTACCGCTCTCGAAATCCGAAGGCTGATGCAGCAACATTTTATGCAAAATGCAACGCGCATGAGATAATTTATCGCCTAATGACGTGCTGTTCTAAGGTTGCCCGCGTTGTTGTAAAATGCAATAATAAAATGTGCCTGCAGCAGGAAGATGGCAAGTAAAAAATAAAAAATATAAAAAAATGGCAATAGGGGGCGGGGGAAAAAAAAGAAAGAAAGAAAATTAAAAATGAAATTTAAATGCTGCACGAGCGAGCAGACAGCAGACGAGCAGGAAGGTGGAGTGGGAGAACTGGTTGCCAACTATCTGGGCACCAGCAGGATGGGAGCTTCCACAGCTCCTTCACCTGCAGGCCCCCCTTCTGCTCCTGCTTCTAACTATAATAGCATAGAGAGCATTCTCGGCTGTCGCTTTGGGGGCGCTCAACGAGAATTTATGAATGTGCAAATGCATACGACAATTTCGCGCATAAATGTAAGCTCCTGCCATGCAGCAGAAGGGCAGAGTTTCTTCGGGTGGAGAGAGTAAAGTGGGGTGGGGAGGGTGGGGGAGCACCCACCACAAGTTTGCGGAAAGAAAGAGACACATGCATAGAAATGAAACGAGAAAGATCGGATGGCAGTCGAAGAAGATGCGTGTGCACATTCCGTGGCATTCCTCCATTCCTTTCGCCCTGGCATGTGGGAAGTTCTATGGTTGCACAGAAAGTATCTTGTAGCTGAAGTAGCAACAGCAACAGCAACAGCATCGCCATGCAACTTGAATCGCATCCATTGATTGCACACAGTTCATTGGCGCGAGTTGTAAGAAGGATTGAATCGGAGAGGGAGCCAAGCACGGCAGGGGGAGTAGAAAGGCGAATGCAACGCCTGAATGCCCGGGCTTATTTGGGTTAGCAGTTCAAACAGTTATACGTGCTGTTTTGATCAAATTTTCGAAAATGCCAAAAGAGAAAATTTATTGAAAGGACCCGCAGGCATGCCGCAACTGCAACAGCAATAGCCACAGCAACAACTGCTATAATTTCTCCTTTTTGGTTAGCATTGTTTGCCTTTTTGCCAGGAATCGACTAAAGCTGCATATGGTTGCTCAATTGAATGTCTGTGGCTCAGAGTAATTGAGTGGTTGAGAAATACTAGAGAAATGGAAACTATTTAAATGTGCAAACTGCAGACTGCACATAACTAAGCCACCCACCCACCCACAAGTCCCAAGCCAAACACACACATGTCGGTTAGTCGAAGAAAAAAAAAAACTAAGTTCATACATGAATGGCTGAATGAGCCAAGGAGACTGGCCATTGAAGCACTTTAGACAATGGCGAGAATTTACTTGGGAAAAGTTAAAGATAAATTGCTTTTTAACCTACAAGCTCCGCTCTTGGTTCTTGGCTAGTGCTAGTTGGTCCTGCGCTTTGTTTGTTTGCCACATGCCACATCCAAATCATGATGCCCCTCCCTCGGCCCTCTGCTTTATCACTGCCACACAAAGCATTTCAATTGACATATTTGGTTAACTTTCGGCGTCCTAGAAAATTCGCATTCAGTAGTTGGAATAAATTTTCTTTGGCAATTTGCATTGCACGCACAGGCCTAGGCTTTGAGCCAACACTGCGGGAAAAGGGTGGCTGAAATATTTACTTTTCAGCATTTAAGTTGTGGCCAGCCCTTAGTTTATTAATTAGATTGGTTTATTTTGTTTCTCAAGAGCCACTCTAAATGTGTTTAGTTTTCGCATTGTTTGCTTATTTTATGAAAACTAAACTAAAAGTGCTATTTACACAAGTGCTTCAATTAATAACAACTTTTATGGAATTTAATATTCTCAAAAACGAATTTTTTTTTTCCCAGAGTGCAGACGCGTAGAAGAAGGATGCCTTGGCACGGAATGGATGGGAAATGGAATTTTATCTAAATGTTGTTTGGGGCGTGTGCCAGAAGCCAGTATTGTGAGAGCTGTGTTTGTGTAAATGGAAGTTTGGCCCCAATATACGACGAGTCAAGAACAATGGGTAATGGAAAACGGCTTTTGTTCGAATTTACTTCGAAGCCATGGCAAATACCACCAAAGCATGTTAGCCGAAAGTTTTCCAGAGATTATTAAAGGATTATGGGGGATTCGAATGGAAATTTCCGCATTCACATGGCAAATGAGAAATTCATGGAAAATGGCAAATCAATTTCGATTAAAAACAATATAAGGAGCTATAGTCGATCCAATTAAGCCATTGCCACTGCCACTGCCAGGGCCATAGTGCTAGTGCCAGTGCCACCAGGTCTGCCCCATCTGGCCCATCTTGCTGAGCAAACAGTTCCTAATTGGCCACTTCGCAACTAGCTGAACACACATAAATAGCTACTCTCCTCTTGTATGCATTGGACAAATATACGAGCAGCACACTCACTCCTTCCTGGAACCTGAAAAGTCGGGCCAAGTGAGCCGGGCCAACTGGCCGAGTCAATGGCTGTCACAATAGCGGATAACCAAAATACAATATGCTGCTGCCCATAAGCGAACTCATTTCCGCTGAAATTTGGCACCAACTCTTCCAGCGCAGTGCTGAGCTGTGGCAGTGCCTCCAATGCAGTGCAAACATTTCCCCCTCAATAAATCATATTGTAAAATTTCCGTTCAATATTTTTCGCCGGCTACGTAAACAAACAACGGCCACTGCTGGCAGGCAACAATTTGGAGCAGCAAGCCAGTGGAGAAAAGCCAGTGGGTGTGGGAATCGGAAAAAAAGAGATATACATCGAGAGATTATTTGTTTATTTTAAAGGAAATAAATAAACTGAAACTAAAGATTATGGATTTGAAATAAAAATACATACAATCATCCATGAGTTGAGTGAGAAATGCCAAGATTTAGCCTTCTCTTAGACCATCTTTGGCTTAATTCCTATCATAATTAATACATTTTTATTTCGGTGTAGAGAAGTTATCCATGAAAGTATTGTTTGGCCACATTGTATGCTAAATGGCGAAATGTGAAATGCGGAGAATGTGCGTTTACCCAACGCCGCAGAGGCCGAAAGGAGGAAACTGATGATGACGGGACGGGCATGAGTTGCACTCTTATTTCCTCTGCTTGCAACGCCACTACCACAGCCACTACCAATGCCACTGCTCGGCTGCATTTTTAAATGGGTTAAACAGAAACCATTTACCAATGACTCAATTCAGCTTCCTGGAAAACCGGCAGACCCCTATCCACAAGCATTAAAACCAAATAAATAAATAAGCTGCTCCATGCTACCCAAAAAATTGCCAAAAATGAGAAAAAAATATAAAGGAAACTACATACAATCGGGTATGTACAAAAAAAAAAGGCATAGAGCACTGGGAGTACAAGGAGCTGAAAAACAGAACCATGCTCGCAGGATGGCTGGATGAAGGATGGCTGGTCAATAGTCAATGGCCAAATAGCAGAAAATAACAATGTTGCCGATGGCCAACGAACCAAACAACAGCAACAAAAGCATCAATAAAATAATAAAAGAACGGAGACCACAAAACCCCATGGTCAAGCCAAGTTAAAAAAATAAGTAAGAATTTAAGAAAAAACAAGAAAGGAGGAAATTATAAAAATGTTTCAGTTGAAGCGGGTGAAAAATACGAAATGCAAGCACACATTCATGCCACACTATGCACTGTGAGAAATGGTTGAAAAAGCTATCTTTTCCTTCTAGTAGTGCATCCAGAAGTAAGCCTTATTTTCTATCGGTGCACAGAATACTCCAAGTCCTGGCAAGAAAATGGAACAGATCGAGTGGAAGAGTGAAAGAAAAACGAACTCTGTTTTATTTTGGTGGCCAACGGAAGCCAAGGGAATTTTCGTAAGCTTTCGTACGCAGAAAAGTGCAACCACAAGCCGCAGTCAGCAACTTTTGTCCACTGGCCACTGGGCGTGGCTGAGGGAGGCGTGGGTGTGGTTGTGGATGTGGATGTGGGCTAGGACCCTTGCAGACTACAATGTGTGTAAGAGCAAACTATATAGCCATGTGCGTATGTATTATTGCGGTTTGTGTCCAACGAGCGGCAACCGTCAACCATTTACCATCAACCATCTACCGGCAATACATCCCCATATCCGCATCCACAATTACAAGTCCATCAACGTCGTCGTTCTTTCGTCATCGTCATTCTCATGATTGCAAGTGGCACGTACAGAGGCGGTCAAGATAATAGGGTGGCAAGTCAGAATGGCAGTCATTTTTCATGGGATTACGGGCTAAATAGGTTAAGGGAGATAATATCATGAAAGGATCTAAGTTCTAGAACCTAGATTTGAAACTAATTTTCTGGTTAAATCTGAAATTGTAGCCTAAATGATGGTCTGAAATTATAGTTTTTATTAGCTTTGAAGTCATTATTTTCCACAAAATCTTACATTTATTTGAATAGAATTGTAACTTCTAAAAAACTACACCATTTCCTTATCGTTTCAACCATTCCAAGTTCTGTGGAACCATCCATTATCTCTAATAATAACTTATTCTGAAAGAAGACTTTCCAAACCAAGTTACCTTTTAATATTTCCAACTATTTAAACATGACCGCCGTTGTAAGCATGTGTATTTAAGCTTCTACAATGATTTCTTTTGCGCTGCCAACGCCTCCCACCGTGGCATGGCATGGCATATACCACATCTCGTAGACCATAGAGTTGCGCCCCCACAAGGCCCTCCCCCTGGTAGCCTCCTTTCACTTCAGTGGAGCTACCAAAGCTCACCCGAACCGAACCGCTCGCTCACTCGCTCCCGATTATTATGCATCATTTAACAGGAAACATTGTTGCAGTCAATGCCTAGGGCTTGGGGGGCCAAACGAGTAGGTGGAGGGGCAGGTGGATGGGCTCTTGCCTCGTTGATGGCCCAAAGAGGCAGCGTCACGAACCTTGCTGGCGACGAACGTGCCACAAAAATGTTTCACCGAATGCGAATTGCAAGAAAAATTATTGTTATTATGAGTTGCTAATTGAATGGAGTTGATGTGGTGGCCCCCCCTACGGAGCGAATCAGGGGTCTACACTGCCGTCAGCACTATCAGACGCTTGATTGATTACAGAGTATCTTAAAGATACATTTTATCACACAATCCATCACTTTTAATTGAGAAAAGAGCTGAAGAGGAACCATAACGGAAGGTCCTTTTTATATCCTTCCCATCGAAGTCCAAGTGCCACTTCAACTTCATCGTTTAAACGATTCTAAAATATTCATTGGCTGTCAGAAACAAAGGTAAACTGTCCAATATTGACAGCCCCGGGAATCAATACAATAAACACAAACAAACCCTTGTCGAGGGGCAAGCCAAGTCGAATTTCGTTCAGTGCATGCCAAACTAACTGTACAAAGTAAATAAACGTAAAATGTAAAAATTTGCATTTCTTTGGTGCCACAGACCGAGCACCGAGCACCAAGCACCGGGCAACGGGCGTGTTATGTTGTCCGTGTGTGTACGAACGAATCTATATGTATGGATGTCACTGCCCATAAACATTATGGTATGTGTAATCACCGCTTCAGAGTTTTTGTGTGTTTTTTTTACCACTTGCCCCTTGGGCGCCCCCAGCAGCTATGGGTCCCTCCATATCGCTACCTCAACGCTGTCAATGTCAAAGTCATACATGATTCCCAACATGCCAAAGCCAAAAGCGAACATCAGCGGCAACAACAGCAAGTTACATCAGCAACATCGGCAGCGGAGGGAGCAGCCAAGTTGCATGCAACGTTGTTGAAAGCTGAAGCCGGCAAAACGAAGCTTACTACGAGAATTCCATGCGCATAATTTATTTAAAGATTCTCTCAATATTGGACAAACATCGTCTGCAGGTGAAATCTATTTGCATTTATCGTTGAGCCGGAAAATTGCAAAACTAAACTGCAAACTGTAAACTGCCAACTGGATGGTGCAGCCATAAGCAACGAGGGGAAAAGGTAAAAGGGGGCACGACTCTTGCACAGATGGCCAAATGGCAGCAGGAGCAGCATCTACAACAGCTACAGCAGCAACCTTCCTAAAGGAAACTGGAGGAAAATTTTGTGATTTCTCTCGAAAATGCGTTTAATGTGACGACAACGCAATTGCGTGCAACGGGCAGGTCCTCTGCTCTAGACTCGATACGATTCGATACGAAAATCGTATAAAAGCCAAACTGATGCTGCTGCTTTTTTTTTTTTTGTTACTTCTCCTGCCCGGATCCCAGAATCGATTCACCAAATTAGCGGCAACATGACTTTCTGTGTTGTAAATAAATTTTCCGCCACAAGGAGTCGAACACGCGCAACGGAAATTGAAAAAGGAGCAGACAGCCATACGAGGGGAAGTCGGCCAAGAGCCGGCTCTTGATGATAAGAGGATGCTATTGAAGATAATGAAACATTCGATTTTAATTACATTTTCCAGCTAATTAATTCACTTGAAGTCTTTATAAACTCTCTGTTTCTAAATACACTAAAAGCCTTAAAGTTAAAGCATTTAAGAATCCAATTAAGAAGGCTTCTGCTTTCGAAGTCGATGCCAAATTTTATAAAAGACTCGTAACTTTTTGCAAGTGCATTTTTGGTCCCCCTTTGTTGCCACAAAGTGTTGCAGTCAACACGTTTAATGGTTTTGCATTAACTTAAAGAGGCATTAGTGCGTAAGTATGCCGTAATCTAGAACACAGAGGGGAGAATCGCCAGCTGGTCACAGTTCTGGACTAGAAGTGGACCCCAGAGTGTAGCACCTCGACTTCTGGCCTTTGACGAACGGCCTGGCCTGGCCTGCTCTGGCTAGGTCTGGCTAGGTCCAGCCAGAAGAATCAACCCGTCAAGCAGTCAACAAGAGCCACGGACCAAACACTGGACGCGGTGTACTCGTTAATTGCTGCGGAAGCACTCAATTAAAAGCGCGTGGAACGACCGCGCCACCTGCGTATATGGACGCCTATATGTGGTATATAGATGGCATATACCTCCTCCTGTTAACGGAGGAGATTGGGGAGGAGGAGGAGGATACTAAACCACTGCCTGCCTGTCTGACTGACTGGGGGGACTGCAGCAAATTAAGGCCACAGGAAACAAACAAATGCGGCGTAATCAAAAAGCGGTAAATGACTGACACTGTAAATAGTTTATAGGCAAATGCATAAACTTGCAAATTGCCGGCAAACAAATCCAGCCAGACCAGAATGGACCAGGACCAGGACCAGGACTAAAATGTAACGTTTGCTAGTGGATGGGATGCGATGCGGATCGAATCAAGTCGCAAAAAAGCAACAACGTTGCGGGTATGCAATAATGCAACTGTTTGTCAATGTTTGCCGAGACTAATTAGATGGCAGCTGAGCGCTGACTGATGAAAGATGCATGAGAGAACCTTAATTGGATATGTGATGGATGGCCACATATGCAGATACACAGATATATAGCTATCTATGAGATAGATAGATAGATAGATAGATGGATAGATAGAAATTCATTCAAATGAATCGAGTCGAACATGAGGCATTCGCATTTGCAACTTGTTATTCAAATTTCATGTGTCGGTCTTGGCCTGGCTTAAATTGTTTTTCCTCCATCTGGCTTAGATACTGACTAATCGATTAATCTTAATATGGCATCTAGTTGGTCGGAATGAACCGAGTGTCATTGATCTCCCGCTAAGTGACAGATTCGTGGCTGCGGAGGCATCATCGATCATAGGCACACCCATCTATCAAAACTTCTGACTGGAAGGCCAAGGCCTGTCGAATTAAGGCATTCGAATGAAATGGTGATTCACCTGTATGTCACTCATAATGAGTACAATTGTGGCAACAAGATTATTCCCCAATAATGCTTTTATTCAATTTTAAAGTGACTAATATTGTTAACTCTTTGGAGTTAGAGTTTTGGGTAGAAACATCCTCTTAAGCCCATCATAAGCCTGGCTTCAGACTTCTTGCAAACCTCAGATATGATTTTCCTATTATCTCGACCACAACTGTTCCGGCCATTCCGCACTCGGCCACAAAGTCACTGGCAGAAGACAGCCGCAAAGTGCCGGCTGGCCAACATTACATTTCAAGAGCCGGGGCGTGACGTCGTCGTCGTCGTTGCCGTTGACTCCGTTGCAAGTTGCAACTGTTTGTTGTTGCGGCTGTCGTGACATCATAAGGCAAAATGTCAGCAGTTTTATTATCAGAAGTACACCACAGTGGCAGTGGCAGTGGCAGAGACTCAGGCACAGGCCTGGCACACACGCATGAAATAAGAGTTTCTGCCGCAAGAGCAGCAGCAACAGCCACACGAGCGCCTGGCCTGCAACTGTTGTTGCAGTTGTGGCACTGGCTGCTGTTGGGGGCATTCGCACAGTGTGCCGCATAAATAATGCAGTTCATTATGTCATTTAGCGGCACGTTGTTGCGTGCACTAAGACGCCGTTGGAGAGTCCCAGTCACAGTCACCATCACCATCATCATCGCCGTCCACATCATATCGTAGTAGACACTGCCAGCGGATCTGATCTTATGCCGGCTAGCTCTCATTGTGCGTTTTGTTGTTCGTCTCTTGCTGCACGCCAAGTGCGGAAATGAAGTTGTCAATGAGCCACTTCCACAATTTATGGCCGCTGCGACGACCACCGCCTGCCAAGATCTTAATTATGACTTGAGTAATGTGGAATAAACGATAAAGCCCTGCTCACGCAAATACACTGCAAGAAACTGCACAACTATATATGTATGCCTGTAAGTAGGAGGTTGCATTCGTAACTTGGCCAAGTCGGCCAATCAACAACATAAATCAGGCAGCCTCCTGACTGCAAATGGTTATGGAATTGAAATTGAAATCGGACCAAGCCTCTTGGGGGACTTTGTGAGAAATGCGAATAAATGTCGACGACAAGCTCATAAAAATGTCAAATAAAATGTGGCAGCCATTTTTGTGCATTTGCCAAATTTGCGAAATTTAATTGTGGCGTAAAAATTTGCAAATTTATGATGATTTTATAGCACTATTATTTTTATTTTTTTTTTTGTCCATTTTTGGCAACTGACCAGGGCGGCCCAAGGGGCTTGCTATCTGGAGCAACTTTCAAGAAATAACATTTATTTATTCCTATGTGCCGGGGGGCTATTATTTGTTTAGTTGCTTATTCGCCTCAAATCCGATGATTGAACTGAGTCTTAGGAAATGAGAGTGCGCCGTCTGGCCCCGGCGCGGCCTGGCCCGGCTGGGAACAAAGCCACGGCATTAAGGGAAATGTTCGTCAGACTTATTTTATTGAGTGTGGAAATTTCATTGTAACAAATCAATTAATAGCTGGCGGTGCAGACGGCGGGACGGGGGACGAGGGAAAGAAATTGGAGCCAGAAGGGACAAGGATGATTGTTGCTATTTGGCGCTCTGTTTTGGCTCTTGGCAATCAGCAGTAATCAACCGTAAGGGGTGGCAGGCCGGCTCCCAAGTGCGAGGTGCTGATGAGGGAAGGACACTGCTCCGTCGCTGGACGGTGGCTGGCGGTGGTCGGTGTCAGATGACGCTGCCAGCCATACACGTCTGACTGCGCAAGCACCACCGATTTTTACCAAAAAAGGGGAGAAGATCGAACCTTGGGATACCCTAGAACTATTTTTATTAAATTTGAAGAAATTTTAAACAACCTCAAACTATAGCTTGTAATTATTAGATCAGTTTAATAAAAAATCTTAATGCCAATCTTAAAATATTATATCCAATATCCTAAACAAAATTCCTGCAAACTCATCACAGAAACTGAAATACTTCCAAGGAAAGTACATCAACCAGGATGACGACAACATCTGGCAGGGTCGACAACGACCAGATGAGGGGCTGTGGGGCGCCCCAGATGGGCGGGGCACGTGGACGGCGATGGGACTTAATCGATTATGCGATTTAATTGAACTAAAAACGCTTAATAAGCAATAAAAGCTCACACAAGCACAAACCCGTGCCGGGGAAAACAAATTAAAAGTAACACTTAAAATTACACCACGTAGACGACGACGCTGGCTAATGAAAAGAAACCAGCAGCAACTAAACCGACTCCCAGCTCCCATTCCCATTCCCATTCCCCTGCCCATCTTGCACTTACACTTGGCATTGCCTTTAAAGAATCGTATAATAAAATTTTATTTCCTTTGAAATGAAATTTTGTGAGGCGTTGAAAAAAAGCCATTTTCAGATGCCAGCCGAAAATTGAACGAAACTACATGGCAGGCACTGAAAATCGAAATGCCGAGGGTGACGGGGTCAGAGTTTAAATGCTGTTAAACACATTCATTTATCAAATTTCATTTTATTAATTCGCCTCTTAAGTGGGGTGGCTGGATGTCGGCCCTATTTTCTGTACAAGTGTGTAGTATATATTTTGGGAGAGAAACCAAGAGCCCCAAAGGCGGCATCAGCACCAGCACCAGAATCCTCAGCAGCGTCAGTGGTCTTAAAAGATTATAAACGATTCCTGGAAAAATGGCAGAGTGATTATATCCATCTTTCTATGGTAGCTAAGCTAAAGGTCCAAAGCTGTGTGGAACCAAGCGGAATGCCGGAGCATTAGAGGAGCATCGGGTGGATGGCAGATGATTCATTAGAAGAGAAAATTTGTTTGTCTTGCTAATTTCAATGGGATTTGCTTCTAACCGCCTTAAACACACATTGTTTCTATCCATTTCGGCTGAAATATTTCATTTAAAATATTTCAATTATAATACTAAATATTTACTCTGCTAATCTTCGCCTGAGAGAATCTCGCAGCCGGCCAGACTCTACACAATGTTGTAAGAATTCTAACTTAATTAGAGCCAGAAATTGTTTGTTCATCATTTGGCTAGCCGAAGGCGATGAACAAGCCGCTTCTATGTAAGTACTATTCCTTAGACTATGTCCAAGTTCAATGAACGAAATTTATAGACAATATGTGCGTATGCATTTTGGATTTCCATTAACACTTTGAAAAAAAACTATATAAAAGAGATAAATGAAAAAGCTTTAAATTAAAATTGTGTATGGCAGATAAAGAAGTAATCTTTTTACTATTATTTACTGTTTGATGTTTGACTGAAAATAAAGTTCAACCACTTTTTTATTAGTGTTTCAGCAGAGTGAGTCAGTTGCGCTGGAGAGTGCTTTAAATTTAGACAAACAACAAACAGACGGAGGCAAACAAGCCTTTTCAGTTGTTAGGTGGTGTTTGCTCTGGTGTTTGTATTTGCCTAAGTGGCATAGGCAGTTACCAAACACACTCCCCCGCAAAAACACACACATCAGTTTCACTCCGAACTTCAAAGAGTAAAGACGTGCAACTAACTTACGCTCCAAGCGACAGCTTATCAGCTTCATAGATCACCCGATTCACAAGTACTTCGTGCTTAATTACAAATAAAACAAAAAATACAAAGAACAATTAAACTTCTTCACGCATTGCAGGGCCCGAGCCCAAAAACACCGCAATGTCTCGACCACCCGACCGCCCGTTGACAATGATAAACTCTATTACAAGTGAACCGAAATATATTATTATTAGTAGAACCGACAATGAAACCTTTGAAAAAATATCACCGTTTATAATAAAAAAAGTAGTAGACTTCGCCTGCAATGGAGAAGTCGAAACTTGCAAGAAAACCAGATCGGGTCTTCTTGTCAAAACAAAAAACCACATACAAGCACAAAAGCTCCTTAAAATAAAATCTTTTCACAACTTCCCGGTCCACGCTGAAGAACACAAAACTCTGAACTCATCCAAAGGCATTATCTACTCCAATGACCTACGGAATATCGACGAAAAAGAAATCTTAGAAGAACTAAAGCCTCAAAATGTTATTGACGTCCGCAAAATACTAAAAAAAGACAACAACGATACAAATAAAACCACTGAAACGGGCCTAATTATACTAACTTTCTCAACAGTTACCCTACCCGAAAAATTGTGGATAGGATATGAAATTGTTAATATACGGCCATACATCCCACCCCCAATGAGATGCTTCAACTGCCTGAGATTTGGACACCCCTCCGCCTACTGTAAAAGCCCTAAAACATGCGCCAATTGCTCAGAAAAAATGCACACAATAAACAATGAACCATGCACCAATACCCAAACCTGTATAAACTGCAAATACGAAGATGATCACATCAAACACCACAACGCAATGGACAAATCATGCCCCGCCTTTATCAAACAAAAAGAACTGACTGCAATCAAAACAACCCAAAAAGTAGACCACAAGACAGCTCGCTTAATATACAACACTCGCCATACACACCCACCAATACCTTACGCACAAATAGCAGCAATGCCAACACACAAAACACCAGCTATAGGAAAAAAAATAACACAACCACTACATCAATAACAAACTCATCAACACCAAACGCTATGACCAGACAAGTTATCACCTACGAAGACTCCTCTGAAGAAAACATGGACACCAGTGCATCAACATCATTAAACCCCGCACGTTCTGAATTTTCCGACGGACTAAAACTTAAAATATTCTCAACTAAATCAAATAAGTTAAGCACCACCTTGAAATCAAAAGATAAAAACAACCTAAAATCAAAAAATGATAAACAAACTAAAAGAAAAACATCTGACGATAAGTATACAATGAGTACAGATGAAGATTTAGAATTATAAAATTATACAAAATATAATAATCAAAATTATTTTAGTTCTAGTTAACCTTAACCAACATTCTCATATTTAACATGCTAAAAATATTACAATTAAATGTAAATGGATACCTCAATAATTATAACCACCTACAGATACTCATAAAAAAACACAACCCTAAAATAATATCCATTCAAGATACCCACCTCCACTCTACAAATAATATTCCCATCCCAATAAATTTCACTCTCTACCACATAAATAACTCGAACAACTCCTATGGCGGAGTAGCTCTCCTCCTTCACAACTCCTTACAACAACAACAAATCCAAATCCGAATATAAGCTTTGACTCAATCGCCGTAACAGTACATTCTAAAATCAAATTCACTATAATTTCCAGTTATATACCCCCTAACAAACCATTCACTCTACAAGAATTACGAGACACTTACAATCACATAAACACTCCTATCCTAATAACAGGCGACTTTAACAGCTGGCACAAAAGTTGGGGATCACAAAATAATAACTCACGAGGAAACTTATTATTCAAATTTATAAACCAATCCCTTCTAACCACTCTTAATAATGGCTCCCCCACCCACTTCACCACACACCACACCTTTACACATATTGACCTCTCTCTAGCTTCCCCTGAACTATACATACACTCTAAATGGACAATTGAAAACCACCTTTCAGGTAGCGACCACTTCCCAATCTCAATTCAACTTTTTGAAAATATATCAACTGACTCCCCCGTATTAAACCTAAATTCAAATTGATAAAGCCAACTGGCCTTCTATCAAAAATTAATAAACAATTTTCCGATGACAGACCACTCAGCCAACAAATAAACCGAGAAACTGCCACCTTTGTGCCATCATAAGACAGAGCGCCCATCTATCCATACCACAATATCACCCAAACTCATCCAAACAAGTCCCCTGGTGGGAACCGATTACAAAAACTAAAAACCAAAAAAAAATTAGCTGGCAAAACTTGTGTCGCAATATAAATACAGCAATATAATAACTTACAAAAAGGCCAACGAATACTCAAACGAGAAATAAAACAAAAAAAACGAAAGCCCTACACGAATTTACCTCAGACATAAATCCACAATCTCCAATTCCAACTATATGGAAAAAATCAATCGATTCTGTGGGCTCAAAACTAACACCCAGATCATTGTCTCATAACCCTAGTAATACATCCGATACTATACAAACAAATATGAATCTCGAAAGCCCTATGTGAATTTGGTCGAATGCATCACTTAATAATAACTTCCATCCTACTTTCAAAACACACAAAGAAAACTTAAATACAATTTCTCCCACAGTACATCCGCTCTAACCCAACCCTTAGAGTGCGATATTTCTATTATTGAATTGAAGAGCGCTATAAACCAACTTAAAGGCAAAACACCAGGTAGGGACCGATCAGTTACCCAATGATAAAAAATCTACAGATTGGTAATGCAAAGACTACTTAAACTCTATAACAATATCCTCAACACACACATTCCACAACAATTTAAAGTAAGCAACATTATACCAATATTAAAACCTAACTCAAACAAGACAAAATACCTTCATACCGTCCTATATCTTTAAATAGTGTCTATCCAAAGTAATGGATAAAATAATATTAAAAGACTATGGTGGTAGTTAACAAAGCAGTACTCGATAGTCGTCAAATGGGCTTCAGAAAGGGAAAATCGGTATCAGACTCTCTAGAACACTAGATTATCTGACTACCACCACCCTATCAGAAAAAGTCACCTTTCAATAATTCACTAGACTTTCAAAAGCATTTGACAAAATAGGAATTACAAATATAGATGAACTCGTTAATTGGATTAGGGCCAAAAATATCAAATATAATAAACTTCCTAACTAACCGAAAAATCTGCGTTCAAACTCAAAACGTACAATCCCAACCCTTACCACTTGAAAATGGAATCCCACAAGGATCTCCATTATCTGTAATCCTTTTTGCAATTGCCTATAACAAATTGAATAGATATAGGTCTTACACATCGTTAAATTTACAGATACGCAGATGACTACACAATTATAAAAATACAAAAAAAAGGGATACGTCAATAAACATAAACCCACGCCACAGACATTCAAGAATGGTGAATTTTCTGGAGCCAGTCTCTCATTCCTAAATCTAAATATTTACACGTTGTCGCAAGAAGAAATGAACTTCAAAGTAGTAGACCTTCAATTTAAAAAACGAAAAATCGTTAAAATATAGGTTGACTATAACCAAAAATTATAATGGGAGACATAGATCAGTTAGTAATGAAATTTTAAAGATAAATATTTAAATTCTCTGACAAGCTTTCGAATCAAAAATTTTTTGTTAACTCAGTTATTTAATTGATTATGGGTTATTTCTATACGGAAAGGACCCAAATCAAAACTTAATAAAATAAAAACGATTCACTCAGTTAGATGCTTCGGGGCATTTCGCTCCTCACCAATAAACAACCTCTTATACGAAGCTAACATAAGCACTATAGAACAGAGAACTAAACATGCCATATTAAAAACTTCAAAATGATTTCACCTCCAAGAAAACGCCTCGACAGATATTAAAATATCAAAAACAAAACAATTCCTATTTCATAACAATAAAAGTACAATGCCACTGCAAAGAATACAACCCTACCCCCATAACATCAAAAAAGAAACGCCAGCGTGGTCCTATAACTTACCAAATAAACGTCTTCACACTTCAGAACAACTCAATAGTTACATCAAAAGTTCAAGAATGAGGCACCTAAACAACACATTCTTTCACAGACGGTTCCAAGTCCGCCAATGGAGTCACCTAGGACCTCCACAACACTTACCAGAATTCTGCCACCTTACTTCATTTTCATGTGAATAAGCCATTCTCCGATGTAATTGCCGAAAAACAAATAGGAAAATTCGCTATATGCACCGACTCTCTCTCAGCCCTTACTCCTAGAAAACCCAAATAATTTACTATATATTTAGAAATTAGAAAAATTTCATAGATACAATTAATTACCCTGATATGGGTCCAGGCCACTCCGGTTATAGGCAACGAACTTCGACCAAGTGCTACAAGACTCACACTGCCATTAATATCAAAATACTACAACGTAACAATACCCTTAAATACTCAGTAATCACTAAAGCAAAACGACTTTTGGCACATCTGTACCTCAACTCATCATACCAAAACAGAATTCAACTTTTAAATCCAACTTTTCGAATAGTACATTTTGAGACTCCGAAGGAACATAAACCACAGTATTTTCGACAAACCTCCACCCATTGCCAACATTCCTTCCTCTTCCATTCCTAGTACCTACTGAACACAGACGTAAATTCCTCCAAAAAACTCTAGAAGAAATAGTAGATCCCTTAAATTAACCACAACTATCCAATTCCTAAAATCCATAAACCTTTACAACAAATATAAGCTAACCTACTTACATAACTAGAATAAGTTCGCACCTTATATGTATATAGATAGATACCTTAAATTCCTCCAAAAAAAAAATATTTAACTATCTTTAACAAACACATAGAATAAAATAGATTTTAAGCAGAAGGCCAGTAGCTATTGCTTAACACAAAGAAAATCCACACTTATAATTGTTGGTAATTTCTTTATAATAATAATAATAATAATAAAAAAACACACACATATAGCACACTCAGCAGCAGAAGCAGCAACAGCAACATATGCGAACCAACAGGCACAAAGCGGCGTATGCGTAATGTGCAATTTGTTCTACAGCTGTTGGCAAATTGCAACTCACACACTGTATATAGCTCACAAAACCAATTTTATGACAGCCAACATATTTCCAGCTAGGAAATCCGAAATTCGATAGGCAACCAAACAAACAACCAGCCAGACGGACAGCCAGCCAGCCAGCCAGCACCAAAAAGTTGAAAATCAAATAAACAAACTACAAATTTTTGTTTTTTTTTCGCATTTTCAATTTAATGGCGTTCATTAACCGCCTGCCCAAATAAACCTGGTAATTGGAGTTTCTGCTATCACAAAAGAAATTTGCAGAAGCTGAAGCGAAACGTGTAAAAAAGCCCGATGCATAAACAAATTAAAATTAAATATTATCGGACAGGCTGGCCAGCTCGCAAAATTGCATTCAGGCGTAGTCGGGAACCGGGAACCGGGACACCATGCATGTTGCATATTACTGCTGCCGAACAACAAATAATGCAATAATACAAATAATTCAATAATAATTATAATGAAAGGGCCAGGTCCGTTCGCCGGATGTGTGGCTATCGGGGAGGAGGTCGTCCTGCTCCCTGGCTCCCTGACTCCAAGGGCTTAATGTACAGAGTACACACATAATTGAACACGCGCCGACATCGCCAGCGATCCCATCAGCCACATCATGACCCACCCACACTCGCATAGATTATTAAATTCTCATGTAAAAAGGCAAAAATCAATAATATGGAAGTCGGGAGCAGGAAAATATAGGAAATATGCTCTGATGTATGGCATGAAGTGAAATGAAACCCGACAACCGTGAGTGGATAAGGAGCAATTAAAAATGCTTCAAATCGAATTGTTCTCAAATTACAGGCCGAAAAATTGTATGACTTTTAATTACTTTAAAAACTTTTTAAACAAACTCATTAAAGATTTAAGAGTTTCATTCGGGAACTTATTCAAAAATTCTTTAAGTATATCCTTCCATCTCCTTTGCATTTATTCCGTAAGTTAATGTCTGTGTACCTTCCTTTTTTCTAAATAAAATTTGCCCAACTTAATGCAATGTTTAGTTACCCTTTCCGCATTTGAGAACATCCGAGTGAATCCAAGTCGCCTAGTGTACGCAACTCCATCAGAGATAAACTAAAATCCGGAGCCGGCGTCTGCCACGGTTCCAAGTCGCCTTTGGACATGCCCGGAGTCCGTAGTCCGTAGCGGAAATGGCGTGCAAAGTGAATCGGATGCGGAACGTTTAGGGAAATGTTTAGGTTCAAATGCAAGCATTCCATTCGTATTGCATTCCCTGCCACCAGTCGGCTACATATCTGTCTGTGTAGGTGTATCGTATCTCTATCTGTTGGGAGAAGCCTTTCGAGTCCGGTCCTCGGTTGGCCCCAGGAGTGCCCCCGTTTTCCCGGACCCGGTGTCGGGGTGTGCGTGGCAGTTGAATAACCTCTGATGTGGGTGGTGCCAACCGACGTCACTTGTGCCTCTCTATCTCTCGTCCTGTTTCTGTCTCTGTCTCCCCAGGATCCACCCACTTACACACACACACATTCGTGGCTAGGAAGAGACGCACGCACTCACACTCTGAGATTATTATGACGCTCAGTCAGCCATTACGGTTTGCTCGGGCTACTTCATTACGCAGCGTGTTTGCACTCACATATATGGCGGCTGGCATACGCCCCGTAAGTCAGTTAATATAGCAGCTAGTTGGCTGCCAGTTTGGCCGAAAGAGGAAAAAAACAACGGCGCACTGTGGCAGTGGCAACAACATCAACATATCCACAGCCCGACAAATAGAACCCGACCAACATAAGCGCCATTCAAGCTTTTTAGTTCACTTGAGTGAAGCAGCAACAGCAATGAGGACGACAAGAACATCAACAGCAGAAATTGGGTAGCCAGGTGGGAGGGAGACATGTGGTAGGACTCACCCCCACACCCACTCCCACACACCCACCCAAACGAGGCCAGAGGAAAAAGGAGTAAAATTAACACGTGGTTAGAGGTTTACGCTCTCTGCCCGATTTGCCGCTGAGCTGGCTCAGCTTTTGTGTATATCTCATTATGGCCTTAAATGTGTGACTTGCTCTGTCCGTTTATACACAGAAAGAAGTCCTATGGGAGTATCTAGAGCTCTCTTTATTATCCTTTGAAAGAATGGGGAAATCTTAATTTATTTTTCTTAATTTCTCTCAGTGCTTTTATGTATTGGTGAGAGTACAATTACATGTATACATGTCCCTGTGTGCGGTATTTACGCACATTTTTCCTCCAACCCCTGTTACCTGCCACCTCCACCCCTCCCTATTTCTGACTTGTGTCACACCGTTGAGGCTAATGAAAAGCGGAAATGAAACTTTTGTATTAAACAGCCTCCCCTGCCCTTTCTCCGTGTATCAGTGTGTGTGTGCTTGTCTGAGTAGGCGTGTTTGTTGTTTGTTTGCCTGTCTGCTCCTCCTGTTAGCCCGCTTTTCGGCCCATCAAGCCTTTCAACTGCCAAGCCACCACGCACAGTTTATAATATAAAACATTGCAGATTGCGTATACGCAGCGTGTGCCACGAAAATGAATGCGAGACCAAATTGCCTCAGTCGAGCGAGACTCCCCGCTGACTCGGCCTGTTTTTTTTTCCCCACTTCTTTTCTTTTAGCTGAGTTTTTTATTCCCCCGCTCTGTCCCAGCCAGCTAGCTGTCTCATAATGCGCTCGGATTAAATGAAGTCCTATTAAAATAAAGTAATTTCTTTCGCGGCTTACAAAAACCAAAGTCGTCCACCTACCCTGCCAGTCAGCCTTTTCTTTTCTTTTCTTTTCAGTCGCTTTTTCACAAAACTAAAATTGTACAAGGAGTCGGAAACAATGCGATAGCATTGCCTGTTAAATGTGTAAAATACGCTTAGTCTTTTGGTTACAAAAAAATGGGAAAAATTTGCCATGGTTTCCCCCCCACAGACCCCACAGTATGAGTAAACTGCGTGTTAATGGCCAGGGAGATAGTAGATGGCCCAGTAGCTAGCTGGCTGGGTGGCTGGATGTGGGTGGCTGATTCTAACAAAAGGGAAAAACACGAAATATGGAAAACAGAAAGAAAGGCGAAATGGAAAATTTTATGCAAATAACATTTCATTTAGTTGGCGAGGGTATTTGCTTAAAAATGTGCAGAACGAGCAAATATTATACGAAAAACTAAATAAAAATTAATTGAATTAAGCGATGGGCGAAAGCGAAAGAGCAAGAGTCTGGTGCTGCAGCAAAAAAAAGGAAATTTCACAGTCCCTGACGGCAATTGTGGCGGAGAAAGGGCTTTAAGTAGAGAGTTCCTGCTGAGAGTTTTCATATTTTGTTTGTTCCCCTTTTGTTTAATGAAATCCCAGCATAAACTGCACGGATTGTAAAGTTTTATAAGATTTAAAAGTTGTAAATGTAAATTTGAATCGGATCATGGCAGTCGGATATGCACTTCAAGTCTCTTGTTTTCTGAAAAAAAAAGAAAAGAACTCCACCAACAATGGGTTAATATGAAGTTTCTTTCCTATTATTTTTTGCTGAAGTGGAGATTTAAATGCAAATGAGTTACCAAGCAAGAAATTCTCCTGAAACTTTACACATTGCCTTTGCAATTTTCATTTAGACCAAAGTTTCGGGGAAACATGTAAAAACTCTTCCTCCCACAACACACAAATTTAATAATTATTTTCTGCTTCCCGGCAAGAACTCAATTCCTGATTAATTTAAACAACTTTAACTCGATTTTAAAACATAAAAAAAAGATTAAAACAGAAGCCGCAAGTGTTGGGCAGAGCGAGAAAGCTGGGAAAACAACATGAACGGCAAAAGTTGGCTTGATTTAAAACTTTTTGCACCGCAAACTTCATAAAATAAAACAAATTATGGCAACGTCATTGCTATCTCAACAGCTTGTTAGCTCCCTCGGATTCCAGATCCCAGCTCACAGCTCCCAGCTCCCCAGTTTCCTGCTTCCAGATTCAAGTGCCAGACTAGATCAGGGAGCTGCGTGTTGCTGTTGTAAGTGACGCCATCTTGACAGAGCAAAGCACGAAGGCTGCACAACCACATTTACATCCACATCTACATCCACATAAACATAAACAAAAACAGCAAACAACAATAACAAGACACACAGCAACAGACACTGAGATGGAGAAGGTGATGGTGACACGATATGGGATACGGGATATGGGTGCACCACATATGCAAAGTCCCCTACATATATGGTTAGACGCATTGCCAGACAAATGCGCGTCAAGTTGACTGCATGTCTCGAGGCAAGTCATTCACATTCGTCATCGCCGCGCCAGACTCCGTCAGCGCCAGTTGCCAGTTGCCAGCGCCGGTAGGTAACCAGTTGCCAGTTGCCAAGGTGCTAACCAACGGCAGCCCCAACAGCAACCAACAAGAGCCACAGCCACAGCAACAACTGCAGCACAGCAGCAACACCCACACAGGACCTCTCGGCTGGAGTCGTTCACCGGCACAGTTTGGGGGCCCAGCCAACGCATTCAGTAGCATAGAGACACTGATGAAAATTTTTTATTAAATTAAATATTTATTAAATGTAGAAATTAAAATTAACAAAATGTATAAGACATCTTGTTAAAATAGAGAGTTTTTTATTTAGAACTTGTAGCTCGAGTTTATTAATTTTATTAATAGGTCCTACATATTCTACCATCTCTTTTTTACCCTAAAAACCCTTTAAGGACATTTAGAAAAAGTGTTTAAAAATGCGTAAAGGTTTCAGTTTAATTATTTTATTAAATTTTTCAATAAAAGACTTTAAAAACTTCTTCATAGAACTGTAGATTAATGTTCTACCATCTCTTTTTTACCCTAAAAACCCTTTAAGGACATTAAGAAAAAGAGTTTAAAAATGCTTAAGGGTTTTGGGTTTCAGTTTAAATATTTTATAAATATTTTTCATAAAAAGCCTTTAAAAAGTCTGTCATAAACCCGTTGGAAATAAAATTTAAAAGTTTTAAAGTTCAACATCGAAAAGGACACCAAATTTCATCACAACGATCTAATTATTTTGTGAAACATGTCCAAACCACATTGTTTATCAGTGATTGTCAGTGCTTTTGTAATTAATATTAATTAAAATGTCATGACTCCTAAAGCAATTGTTGTTTAAAGTTGAAACAAAAAATAAAATAGTTTTTTGTTCTGTAGAACCTCATCAGCGCTGTCGCCGTTGCAGTTATTAATCTAACGCAGTGCATACACGGCAGCCTCCGCCTACGCCTTGGCCATACGGCTATGAGCGTGACTGTAGTGGCAGTGCGGCGCGTATTTTGGTAGCTGCGGCTCATGTTCGGCAAATGAGTGTTTGGCCAAATGGGTCTATGGCCAATAAATCGAGGCTCGCCGAAGAAAAACTAACTTTGGGCGTGCTTAAATTGCCGTTTAAGCATTTTTTATGAGCATAATTTATCAAAGTTACGTTAATCATTTTTATTTGTTGGCAAGCCGAGATGTGGCGAGAAAGAGACCCAGCACCGTGGGCCGTATTTGGTGACACAAAAAAACCATAAAGTATTGCAATTTAATTTGCATAAATTGGGCAAGCCGAAGAGACAGGCCCACCCCACACACACTAACACACACACAAACCGCATCATACAAAAAAATACCAGAAAAATACCGACAGAGCTAAAATAATTTCCAAGCTTACTTCTAACACTGCCGACAAAAACAGCAACATGAATACGGACAACAGGACTATGGCAGGCAAGGACAACGCCACGCCAACGACAACAAAAAGGGTTTCGGGGCAATTTTGTGCCTTTGCTCATTTTGCCGGCATTAAATTTTTGCATAGCGGAGAAAGCACATAATTTGAAGCATTATGCTAAAATATGCGTTCACTCCCGCCCATCCCTTCCAAAGGACCATTTTGATGAGACGGCAGATGGGGTTGGGCAGGCAGAACCTGGGACATGGAGTCTCAGGATGGGAACCAGAAAACATTCTGCAAGAATTTTCCCCTTCCAAAGTTCTTTTCTGTGAACAATTTCATTATTAAAAATTGTGTTGGTTATGTCGAGTGCAGAGCACTGATAAGCAGCAAAGGATGCTCTTAGCTTTCAACTCTCAGCTCTCAGCTCACAACTCACTGGCTTCAAAATAGGAAAAATAAAAAACACACTTAAACTCGGAAAGTCTAGAAATAATGTTCTCCGAGCCGAAAAGGCCAGTGGAGTAAATTAGAAATCTGCTCTGCAAGTGGCACTCGGCTGGAGAAAAGAAAACCCATTTAAATCATATACATTGTAGAGGAAATATTATCATATTTATGATTATTACATCGTCTCGGCTAAGACCTTCTTTGGCCCAAACAATCACAGCTCATCTGCATAATTTCCAAGCCGCTTAGACCGACTCTGCCGGGGATTTGTGGGCGAAAGGTTAAGTGTGATACTGATGTGCCAAAGTTGATTTTTGGTGGCTTTAAGTAGAGCTAATAAATTCCAAGTCAAAGGACTACAGTTTCTGTAAGGACCTCCCCTATCAGGTGGATTTATCGGACGTGCAGCCCAAATACCCCAAAGAGCCAAAACCATTGACTCTAAATCAGTGCAAGTCCTGGGTCCCATACGATATAAATGCGTTTGCATGCATATTAGGTGCTAGCCATATCGGTTCATCCATGCCACTCGGAATCATCATCAACGGCATCTCGACAGCATCTTAATTAGGAGTCCGGTCGGGGCTAAGTCCGCAATCTGCATAACAAGCATTTGCTTGGCTTGGCTGAGTAAGGACCATAGTTAAGTTTTGCCCGGCTTGGTCCTGGCAAATACGTATGCTCTAATTGGCCTTCGGCTTGGGGCCATGAACCTTTGCCAGGTTGTGAGAATACATGTGAAAAAATTCATTTATTACATGCTTGATATTCTCTTCCTTTCAGGACTCACACTTTTTCAGTGTAAATTAGACCATTTTTCTAGCAATTACCATGGCAGAGTCTTTTTTTGTTTTTGGAAAACTGAAACCAAAGTCTGGATGCCAAGTAAATTTGCTGCTTGCTGATGATTTCTGGCAAGTAAATGTGTGGGGTGCAGGTGTTTTAACCCCTCGATAACCCTAACCCCTTAACGAAAACTTTGCCAAAGGCAAATAGCGCTCGTGTGTGTGCCAAGCCGTTTCAGCTGTTTGTTGTGTGCACTAAAAATTGAATTGAACTGCAAATGTTCAGCTGCAATGCAGTCCGGTTCAAGGGTTACTTTTTCACATTTTCAACGGAATCCCCAACCCCATCAAATTTCTCCTCAATTTTGGCACACACAGACACACACCCAGAAAGACACTCTTACGAAAAGCAGATGGAAACAAAAGTTCAATAGCCTCGACCCGAGTGTGAGTGTCTCAGGACATGCACACACACACATGCAGGCACACGAGGACATCAAAATGCAAGCGTTAACCGAAACCTATCCTAATATGTTTGAGCTTGATGCGTTTTCATGATGTTACCTGACTCGACTCTCGGCTCAACCCCCAGTACCCTCGCATCCTGATCCTGACAGGCATAATAATGACACACACACACAGGCACGCACAACACACACACTGATACAAATGTCAGCCAAAGTTTATTGCATTGCGACATTTGAGCTTCAACACTCAATGTCTGAGCTCTGCTGCCTCAGTTGGCGTCACCGTCACTGCTGCTGCTGCTGCTGCCACTGCGGTTGCTGCCTTCCGCCACTCCTGCTCCTTTTTGCTTGCTCCTGGAAACGGAGGGTTGCAAAATTCCCATTGCATTTGACTGAGATCCGACGACGGGCGCTGCGTCAGCGGCCAAATAACAATGGTCCTTATGTATTAAATAACAGCCAGGATGTATATAAGCTTTACACCGAAAAAATAAAGAATATACATTTCAAAAGCAAGGTAACTGTAATACTTTTACACTGGAAAAAAGTGAGAAAAGAATTGCAAAAAAAGATGGACAAGAAACCATTTCAAAAGTCAACAAAAGATCCTTGAATACCTTTTCTAGAACCAGAATTTTCCTTAGTGTCCTGAGTATGTATCAAGTGTATTGGTGCGTACCTCTGGAATCCTTATGAATCCTTTCGCACACACACACACACACATTTTATTTGTATTTTTTTTGTACCCTACTGCGTTGTTTAACTTAATAAACAGACAGGACGCAGACGTACAGAAAAACGAATGTAGCAATCTAAAGCCGAACCATCTGTCATAGATACTGTCAGTTAATATTGATTTTTTTCCACATTTTGCGTTCCTGACGGTTCTCTGTAGTTCCAGGAGGAGAAGACCACCAACCAGCAACGATAATGTTGCCAATTGTTGGCAACAATGAAATCCGGTCTGGATTCTCCTCCTGCATATTCAGCGTCCTCCTGCGATTGTTTTCCTACCTGACTATTTGCATTCAACTTGTAAATAATACAAAATGCAAATACAAATGCATTGACTGGCAGACGACAAGTCAAACCGAGGCAAACCAAAACAACCCAGCCAAGTCGAGGCAAACCAAACCAAACCGAACCACTTTTGACGCATTAACGTCACTTTAGTTTCACAAGCACACAGGCACACATGCCGAGGAGATGCGAAGGACCCAAGCGGCGTATACGTAATGTAAAGAGGGACATGGCAAACGGCAAACGGCAGATGGAGAGATGGGAGATGGGAGACTAGGCCAGGCAGCACTTCCACTTCCATCTATAGCTCCATTTCAAGGCAAACAATAGCTAATAGTGCTACAAACTTACACCCACAATGCCCGCACTCGCACTCACATTGCCATTGTCAATATTTGCCCCGAATGGCTACACTCCACTTCTGTGGCTGCGGCAACTTCGGCTAACAACCACAACATCAGACCGGAGTATAGTAGGAACAACATTAGCTACCAACCATCCAACCAGCCATCCCATGTCGAACAACATATTGAACAAATGCATTTCAATAAGCCAACATCAGCGACCAGAGACGCTGCCGTCATCGACAAAAACCGCCAACCACAAACAGCAGCAACACCAACAACAGCAGCAGCATCAGGTCCCAGGGTGGGGCAAGTTCTTACACTAGAATTGGTTCTTATTTCGAATGTGTCCTCGACTTCCATTAACAAAAAAAAGGATATTTCTTTACTTCATAAAACATAAAATATATGAACTATCAATAAAATATTTCTATAAGCGAACGTAAATAATGTAAAACTATTCAATAATCATAAAATATTAAAATAAATTTCTTGCTGTGCTAATAAATATTTGAAAAGGGTCCATGGGGGGAATTGGAAAAGGCTTCTGAGATGCCAAGAAACCATGGACGGCGATGGCGGTAGCCAGGTAGGTATTCACTTCCACTTGCGTGCTCTCTACACGCTTCACCTTCAATTGTTTGCATTAAAATTGCACTTCAACTTCGACAACTGCAACAACATTGCCGGCAAACAGCAACAGCAGCAGCAACAGCATCGGCAACAAAAAGGAGCAAGCAAAAAATAAAAACAAAAACCACAACAGAAACAAAGCTGTCGCTGCTGGCAGCTGATGGAACCGCAAAAACCCAACCGTAGCTAAAATAGCATGGCAAAAATCGTTTTTGATAAAATGAAAAGAAGCGAGCGAAATGAGCAGAACGAGCAAAGGCAAAGATTGCGGTTGCTGCTTCAGCATCACCATCAGCATCAGATTCAGCTCTGGCTCTGGCTTCTCTGGATGTTGTTTGTCGTTTGCTGTTGCAGCTTTTAAGCAAATATGTAAATAAAAATAACAACACGATGGAGAAGTTGGCAGCGAGCGTCTAAGGCAGCAACTACAACAGCAACGCCAATTTAAAAAGCAAGAGCAGCAGAAGCGACAACCCAGTCGAGTGACGTGATGGGTAAATGATACCGGAACAGCGACAAAAAAAAAAAAACAAAAATCTACATCTCATGAAAGAAGGAAACACTGAGGAGGGGCTCTCGAAAAGTTGCCGGCAGAGAAAAACGGGAAATTTCACTTAGCCGGATCAGGATTTAGGGGTTGGGAGCAGGAGCAGAGTGGTGTGGCAGGGTGGCGGTGCCCTATCAATGACAAATGTCAATCATATTTTGAAAAGCAATTCAGACAAGCTTTGCATTTTATTTAGATGTCAGACAAGCACACAGACAGTACGTCTTGAAAGGCTTTTTATTCCACTCCACTCACCCAATGAAGGAGACCCATATTTTCATTGTCGAAACGAATTCAAACGTCACATTTCATGCACACAGCGTGTGTCATCCCTCCCGCAGGACCCCCTGGGGGAGGACACTCCAATGCAATATGTATTTCGAGTGCAAATATTTTCATTCCAATATAATACAAGGTTATGGCTGTTGTATTCCTCAAGTGTCATTTATTTTGCTCAACTTTCAGCTTCAGAAAACTATTGACATCTGATGTCCTGCCCCCGCAGTCCTGCCACTAACTTGAGAGCTTCAAGTTTGGTGGCAACTTCAGTTCCATCGGTCCCTGAAAGCGGAAGCGGAATCTTCTCGCACAAAAGCCAAGGAAGTCAATGTAAATACAATTTTTAAGCGCTTCATAGAGTTTGCCTGATACAGGCAAAAAACTTTTGGCCATGGTAGCTTCCTTTTTCCGGCGTCAAACTCTTGATGGCCGACGTCTGGACCGCATTTTCCGCTCTCTCACGCCGATATACCCCCGCCTTGTCCGCCTTGCCCGCCTTGTAGATCCTGTCAGTGTCACAAAAACGAAACGGAGAGAGAAACTTTACTAACTGCTTGGAAATTATGAAAAGTTTCGCTTCCAATTTCTTTTGAGGATGCAGCGGAGATGGAACTGTGTTAATGTTTTTGCATTCATGTCCGCTGCAATGTAATCCAATCAAACTTCATTATTATAATGCTGTCAACTGAAGCGTACGCAAAATCTCGCAGACAACCTCGGTAAGGGAGCCCAGACATTGAAAGCAATCGGAGAGGTTGGGTTAGGGGGGCCTTTGTCCGGAAAAGTTGAAGAAAATATTATATTACTGTGCACGGTCAAAAAATTGTAGTTTTAATTAAGCGGAAGTTGTAGCAACTAAGAGGACACTAAGCTTTCAGCTTCTGAAACTAAATCTAAAAGTCAAGACTTTAATAAATCCCCCAAAAAAAAAGAATTTAAAAGAATGTTTTATTTTTCCCAGTATTTAAATAGAATTTCTGTTGCAGTTTGTGGTGTCTGCTGTTGCAAGGGGAAACTGAGGAAACTGGTATAAGTGGCCAAGGCTGAAGGCAAGGCACACCAGATATCAAAGCAGCAACAACAATGAGAGCTGGCTGAGGGGCCAGGCCGGGGAAGGCAAGCAGCAAATGCCATAAAAGACTTTAAACAAAAGCAAAATGAATGACACGCTGAGGACGTCCCGACCATGGCCTACGACAACGTGATTTTCAGTGAGTTTCGTTATGCCTACGTATGCATGTGGCGAATGTTGCGAATGTGGCGAATGTTGCGATGTTGCGAGTATGTTTGCCGGTGGTCGTGTGTCAATTTAATGTCTGCTGCCCCGACTACGTCATCATCGCATCATCGTCATCATCATTATGACACAAGTCGACAATGCGGGCAGGAACGTAGCCGGTTGCAACTCTATTATGGCCTACGCAAGTGATTCCTCAGCCCTCGGTATGTGCCTCTCCTTCTGTTAAGCCTGAGCGTTAGCCTTTTCTCTTGGTGATTTACGTCGCTTTCAAGCATGACGTCAAAAAATGTATATAGAAGCAGCAACAAACACAGTCGATTTTCATAAAAAACTCAAAGAAACGCAGAAAAAAATGAAGAAATATTGGCAGAGAAACGACTTGAAGGATATCTAGTACTGCTACTTAAGGAAAGTGTTTTTTGAGGGGTACCTCCTATACAGTATTTTTTCAGACTTTTTCAGACTAAAAGGAAAGATTTATTACCAATTTTATATTTTTTAAACATACTTTTTGTTAATTTTATTAACTAAGACTTTCTAAGACAAAATCCTTTTCAATCCATTCAAAGGCCATTGAACAGATACTGAACCCCAAGATTTGGAAACTTAAGATCACAAAAAGATACTGAAAGATGTATAATTCTTGGCTAAATTGAAGCTAATTATTTAAATTACAAATGTCTGCCATAAAAAGTTTATTTTTATTAAATCATTGAACTTTAAGACAGATATTTGTCCAAAAAAAAAAGAAACCACATACATAAGAACCTCCAGAAGAATATCTAATTTTTGAGAAACACAAAAAACTAAACCACAATCCGGAAATAAAAAACAAAGAGCAAACCTTACTGCAAAAAAGTGCGATAGTGTGCGTGTGTGTGTATATAGGAGTGTGTGGGAGTTCTTGTATTGACAGAGTGAGCAACGTTTTACAATAGCCGCCATTATGGAGTGACAGGAAGGGGAGCTGTCAAGAGGAATAGAGAGACAGAGCGAGAGAGGGAGTGAGCTAGAGCGAGAGCGCTGACAAAGCGTCTTCCACAGAGCGTTTGCTTTTTGGCAGTTCTTTATTATGGCTTCCGACGACGTCTTGGGGGTAAGAAAGGAGCTTCCACTGCAGCACGAGGGGGGAACGGTTATTTGATTGCCTTATCGAGTTTTATGGCTTTATTGAGTTGCGCCGGGGGGCGTGGCAGGCGGGGAGGGATTGGGGCGTTAGTGTAAGCGAAACTAATGTAGTTGCTGGCTCTTCAGTTCACGACAAAAGCAATCAAAAGGGAATCGAACTTGAAGTATTATAGACCTGATGGAGTACTCGGAAAGTCTTTTCCTTCGGAAAGTCTTCCAACAAAAAACGAAACTGACAAAGGGTTATCGGAAAGGTCCTCAAAACGGTTTGCTTATGGGCCTGGTTCTTTAAGTTCTCCTTCAAAGGAGTTTTTCTTAAAGCCCCATAAAGGACTTGAATCATTTAGATTAATCTTCTCATAAAATGGGATACTGATTTCTTGCAAAAGTAAAAAAAGTAAAACTTGCAAATTGAAAGTAAATATTCGCCTGAAAGGGGGGAATTGTAATTTAAAATAGTCACTTTCAAATTCGTCCTGTCATTACATTTGGCTTAGTATCCTTCGGTTCTCCACACCTTTCATTCATTTATCTTTCTGGGATTTTTATTTATTTTGCGTCTTTTTTCCGCAAATCTTTCTGTGTTCTCTGGTTTGTTGTAATGTCATGCTCTCCAGGATTACCATGATAGACTTTTTTCCTGTTTTCAATTTTTTTTCTGGGGCCTTTCGTCGCTCTTTGGGATCAGGACGAATTTGGTTTTAAAAGGGTTTCGGCGTTGGCTGCCACACTTAATGAAGCAACCCCTAAAGTTTGGCACGTCTCAGCACTGCCAGGGGGGCAGGGGCGTGAGAGTGGAATTCTACGTTTCAGAACGAGTGCGTTGAACTCGCCGACAGTTTGCTTAGCATCTTGTTTTATACTTTTTCCTGTTTCGCGAAAATAAATCACCCGTTCAGCCATTTGTTCTAAATATAATCATGTACCCCGAGCATTCAATGACCCAGACAGCAGGCGCCAATTTGCATAAGTACGTCTCAGAAGCAGCAACAAAATTATTAAAGAAACAACCGAAACTGAAACCGAGAAAAAAAGCATACTTTTGCGTAATCAGCATTGAGGCGACTCCTTCCGGCCCCTGGCCAACGGCCAAAGCCCGGCCAAAAAACCGAAACGCACCGAACCTGTTTCTAATGGTGGGAACTTTCATTAACAAACTGCACGCCGGCGACAAACGCCGCCGAGAGAGAAAAAAAATGTACAAGCCAAGCTGAAACCGGCCGGCAAATGGCGCTGCAAATTTGTTTATGCAAACGACCCACGAAAGGAGGCAGCCCAAACGACGGGGAAAAAGGAGGCGGGGCAGATCGGGGAAACTGGGAACTGCGGACTGCGGACCGCGGACCGGACGCCGGCAATTTGACCGAGTTAAAATATGCGCCGCTGACGTTTATGTTAATTTTTTTTATATTTTTTTCAGCATACGAACGAGTGCCGAAAAAAAACCGGCAAATAAAAATGTAACCATAAAATTCTGTATTAAAAAAGGCTTATATGCATTCACATAACTGCGAAATGCATGTCACGTTGCCTCAGCAGCAGCAGCAGCAGCTGCAAGACCCGCCAAAAAGCTAAACAAATTTGTGCCTCGTTGCTGCCCTTTTAATTGCCGCGGTAGTTTGCACAACGTTGCGAGTAATGGGAATAGCTTAATATTGTCGAAAATTGATCGAGGCAACCCTACCCCAGAAGCCACTACAGCTCCTCCTGATGACCTCACGATACATATATGTATTCCCTCGCATTTACTCATTAACATTATCTACCCTCTGGAATCTAAAAAGTTTCCAGCTTGTCTGCCCGGCTCGGCTGTCTGAATTTATTTCATTAAAATCAAATTAACTTGTGATAAATGTTGCGAAATATATCATAAGAGATACGATGTACTCAGAGGTAGCGGGGAAAACAATGCTACCCACCGAATATGTTCCACCACCCCTGGTTTCAGGTCGCAGATACCCAGAACCCAGATCCCACTTTCCATATACCCGATCCCCAGTCCAGTGGCCAAACAATGAACCTTCTATTTGATATTTATCTGCATTTAATTTTGCTTGGCTCTCCTTTTGCCACACAACGTGCGCCGAAAATAAGGGAGGGGTGGAACACCAGAGCCCGGCTCGGCTATCGTTGCCAGAGAAATAAAATGCCATATCTGATTATGTAGAGCACATAAAACCGAAAGGGGGAAACGGAAATGAGGGGGAGCGGTGGCGAGGCAGCTGGGTGGAAAAGGAAAAAAAAAAAAAAAGGTGGGCCATAGGAGATGCCTGGCATATTAGCGGAGACATAATGGACTAGAGATAAAGTAATGGCCGGTGCACTGGCCAGCAGAAGCAGAATCACGAGGAGCATTTGCCAGCTTGCCAGTATATGCCGGGGCAACTTTGTCACAGATAGCCAGCCGGACTGGGACTGGGACTGAGACTGGGGCTGGTTCAGTGAAATGTGAACTCTGCTTTATGCCAGGCAGGTCTGTCCATTCGTCCGCAATATCAATGACTTTGACAAGGAAAGCCAAAGTAGAGCCAAACGATTGCCCGATGTGGCACTTTTATTGGGGCATCCCAACACTCGACAAAATTCTTACAATCCGAATATATACAAGTCTAGTTCATAACATATATTATTCATACCACATAGATCTCTTTACTCTTTCCTGAATAAATTGTTTATAATCCTTTGAAGTATAATTACCTGAAAATAAAAAAGAGAGAAAAGACATTCATGTTATTTTCCAGTCTGTATAAAAGTTGATAGTTTTTAGAACTTGTAGTTTCTGGATCTGTTGTCTGTTAACCATTCAAATTTTCACAACTGCAGTGCTCGGCTGCTGGGGAAACCTATTCAACTTAATTGCCACATTATGTGGCTGTGTTCCAAGTTGATGCGTTCAACTTGGCATATTTCAATTGTTAATCCAGCAGTTGAGTGTGCGCCGGAGCCATCAACACTCCAAACATGTCAAGTGGCGAAACTGGGAAAACTTTCCCGGCCAAGATCCCAAAGTTGGTAAAAGTTTTCTTGCCCGAAAGCCAAGCCAAGCAACGCCATCACCATCAGTTCAGTTCATCTTCCTGTCACACAGCTCGAGCAGCAAAATGTAATTGAAATGATTTATACAGTTCTTTTCTGTTTCTGTTTTTGTTTCAGTTACAGTTTCAGTTTCAGTATCAGGGTCTGAGAGCAACACCCACGAATAAAAGTCAGAGGAACCAGTGGGAACTGGGATGGACTGGCAACATTACGCATACGCCACGTGTGCGCAAAATCATGCCCATCGCCAGTGGCGGCTGCCCCTCGTCGAATGAATATTTTACAATTGACTGTGACACGATGCAGCAAGTGCAACAGCAACATCACAAGCAACACCAGCAACAGCAACAGCCCTTGAGTGGTCTGCTTAAAATGCAATTGGCAAATTACGGGCATGCCTGGAACTTGGCATTCAGCACGCGCTCGCACTTTATCATATCAATTTCAATTTGACTCGAATTAAGGAGAGACAGCGACACAGGAACCAGCAGCGAAACAGGAGACCGAGGAATGTTCTCCTCTTCCTTATAAATATGCCAAAATAGCTTAAAACGCAAAAGTATAATTACAATTTAGCCAGCACTTAGCACAGTCCCCGAAAATGCGAACCGAGGGTCTGGTCCGAAATTCGCTCCCTCCTGCTGGGCCGAAAGGGTGAACCAAAACAGAAAATGCAAAAAAAAAACACATATCCGAGAATAAATAAAGGGAAAGGAACAAACACGAAAAAAATGGACAGGGGAAGGAGCAGTCGCAGGCCGCAGGAGCTGTTGGCTGGCAGACCCTTCAAACCCAGAAGACGGGCCCAATGGCGTGAAGTGAAACTGCCAGCCGCGACAGCTGAACTCCAGATCCAGATCCCGACTGGGCCCAAGTCCCAGTTCCGTGTGCCACGAGCTCAACTTGAATTATGTTCACCCTATCCAGCAATGTCTTTATAAGTGTGTACGGGTGCGTTTTTGTGAATGCACTTGGAAAAATGCGTAATAATTAATTTTTTAAGGACTAAAATAATACAGACTTAGTATGTCATTAAATCTTTTTAAATTTAGGCAAAAATTATATTTTATTTAGTTCCCCAAACATTTTCTTCGAGTGCCATCTCCCGAAGAGATGAATGAGCTGAAGGAAGTGGCGTTGAGTACTGGCATAAGGAAGCAGAAGTTGAGGCAACCCACCCAGCCAGTTGGGCTTATGCAAAGGCAGCCAGAGCAGACCAGGTCCAAGGAGAAGCTTCTGTTTCCCCCTTAACGTCACTCCTCATCCTCCAGCCAACCATCCCTTTGTGAGCTCGCTATCATTGTGGAAGGAAACGGTGCTCGCGCTAATGATGACGATGATGTACTGCAGGACGTGTTGGTTTTTGCTCTTTGCTCAGCTCGAGCCCCAGTTCAAAACAAATTAAAATCAGCCAGCAAGGCAGTAAGGCAGCCAGGAATACTCTACCGGCACAGGATGCAGGATGCCTCTGCCAGCCAGCTTTACATGATAATTTTATGTTTTTGCGTAATTATGTTAATGGATGGATTTGCCCGGCGCCTGAACTAGATCTACATAGCTGCCATCCGCCTCTACCTTTGCTAGTTTGTAGCTGAAAGCTGCAAAACTATATCAAAGTGTTAATTATGTGTCTGGGGTGCAGAGCCCCTGGCCATTTTAAGTAGTAACTTTTCCTGTTCATCTTTTGACAGGAACAGACGGCCTCAGCTCCAGCTTCGGCTTCATCCGCATCTATATCTATATATAATCCGATGATTTCTACTGCCAGCTAGCTGAGGCACATGCGAACGCATAAATTTCACACCGCATGTCAGGGTATGCGGAGGAAAAAAACAAATGCCTTTATGATTTGTCGCAAATTACTTTAGAAAAAGTTTGGCACACCGGCGCTCGCTCACGTTCGACAAACAACAATAAATCATTACTCTGGGTAGCTGGAGCAAATGTGCCCGGCAAACATATTTTTGGGGCAAACATGTGAAAAAGTTTTGCCGTTGCCGCCACCTGTAACAGAATTTAATTAACAAATTGAATCTGCGCCGAGCAAACAAAAAATTCAAATCGAATGCATCATTAGGCAATGAAATGTCTTGATTCCGTATGCGAGTCATTTTTCGGTCGATTTGCCGGCCGCAGAGCAGCGATTACAACTGTCCCAGGTAAGAGGTCTCGGCCCCCAGGTCTCAAGCAAGTGATTAATTGGCCAACATCATTGGAGGACAGCTAAGCTCCACACATGTTGTGGGCACCGGCCTACCTAATCTTCGCGCTCGCAAATCGATTCTTTTATTTTTTTCCCTAAATTGCTTTTAGATTTTTTCCAGTTTCGCTTTGATCGTTTATTTGTTTTGCCAAATTTCACAGTAAATGGACGAAGCGCCCCTGGCGTAATTTTCAATGGCCACAAATGAAAAAACAAGTTCAATATAATAGTCTATAATTATGTATAATGAAATGGGGAATGCCAAGAGCCTTCATAGCTGTTAATAATCATAAAAATGTGCACAGCTGGCAGACGTTAATGCCAGTTGGCTGATTGGCCAATAGTTGAAGGAACAATACTCACATTATACACAAATTTTTGCTTACAATGATTGCGTTTTGAAACTTAAAGAGAAACAGACTTCAAGATGTAAGCAATTTCAAATTTTAATCGCCCTTCAATAGATTCCCAGAACAAAGCAACAGCAATGGTAATCTTCTTAAATGTTCGGGCCACTCGGTTATGCAAAAACAAAATCATTCTCTCTCTATTTTGTACAAGCCACTTGGGGCAGAGACACTCTCAACCTGTTTTCATCATAACTCATCTGAAGAGCAGTCTTCACTCGAAACAAAAAATATAAATTTTCCACTTTGAATTTTCCACTGGCCTGAAGTGCCACGAGCTCACCTGTGCCCGGCCAGAACAAATTGTCTTGTCATTTATTCCACGGGCCACGTTGCTAGGACACATATTGGACGCCAGCCCAGGTTGAATGGATGGCCTCTATCGAGTGTCTCTTTAGTTTCTATAACAGCCAAATTGAGTGGGAACTGGCCTATACTTCTGGGCATCTATCTGGCCGGATCTGACACGTGCTGTTGTGGATTACACTGCGTATACGCAATGTGTCGCAGATGAAACGTTGCTAAGTGGGTTTCGCTATTAGATGGCCACAAATTCTATTAGTTTGCCGGAGGCGAAATTAATTAGGCTCGCAAATCAACAAGTGTGTCATTGTGTGGGAAAACTCTGATTTTGACTTCTTTCCACCTCCCCCAATTTTGTATGAAACGACATATTCAATGTTGTTTTTGCGGTTGTAGTTGTCAATAGCCGTGTCCCGAGTCTCAGGTACTGGGTAATGCCATCGCAAAAATAAAAACCAATTAATTAAGGCTGAAATACAATGTAAATACAATGAATTGAAGCGGAACGAGCACGGGCCAAAAGAATCATTGCATAATGGCTGTCAGGGTAATTTACGTTACGTATACGCACAGTGTGACTCCCGTTGAGTTCCGGAATATAGTCAGCCATCCAGTCAGCCAGGCAGGCAGCTAGCCGGCTAGCCAGCTCCAGATTCAGCACCACTTATTATGTAAGCGGGCATTAAACTACTTGCATAAATCACTTTGCCTGGCAACGGACACAGCCTTGGGGCCCTGGTGGTGATTAATTATTGGAAAAACTGCTACAAAGGACTCGAGAGTCTGCATCCGAAATCTCCTTATTTCCCCCTTGGCCTCAGCACCGCAAAAAAAAAACTCTACGAAATGATAGATTATCCTCTCCCACGACTTATAAAAAGATAATAGCTTACTATTTCTTTTTTTTATTATTTAAAGAAAAAGTTAAAAGTGTTGACTGCTTTAATGAAATCTGCGATATATTTCTTTCTCTGCACTCATATCGCTGCCATCGCCACTTGCCAATATGTATATGAAACAAATATGGAATGCTTTTCATATTTCTCATAATTCAATTGATGTTGGCATTTCCATTTAAAGGCAAAAAAGCGAAAATAAAATTGAATCACATACGCACTTTCCGTAGGCTTTGCTATATCACAATGCCTTACAGGCCCGGGGGCCCGGCTGTGCGGCTGTCATGCCTCCCGGGGGGCAATATGACAATTAGTTACCAAAGCAACAACAGAAATACCTACAAATGACAGCAAAACACACAGGAGAGCAGTGGGCGAGAGGTCCTCCTCTATCATTTCGATGGAGGAAGGACATGGAGGAGCACACACCGCACAACATGGCCGCACGGCAGCCATTTTGATGCCACCAGAGGACACTCAATGGCAGCAGCACGGAGCGAAAAGTCGAAGAACCGGAGCAGGGCACGGGACCTGCAGAGCTGTTGGAAAGCTGGAAAGCCGGAGAACGATACATTTAGTTGATTTTTGAGGAGGAGCAGCAGCAGCAGCTACCATTTAATTAGAAATACGTATCCGCAGCCTGCTACGTGCTCGCAACCATGTTGCCACGACAGCACGAATCCTGACAACTAATTCATCAATTTTTCGTTTCTTTTTTTTTTGTTTTCTAACGAGTACCTACAGAGTTTTAATGATTTTGTGCCGGCATCGACTCTCCCGCTACTCTGGCTCTTAAATCTACTCTAAATGAACACTCGATCCACCAGCTTTACAATTTGTTTTGACTTTAGCCTTTTTTTTAAGCGGCGTGCTGTGCATAATTAAGATAAGTCGCCCGGTAATTAGTCGCTATATTTATTACAATTACCTGTCAGCGAGAATAAGTGCACTTGGAAATGCGTGAAAATGAACTTTTCCTAGCCGAGCTGAGCTGAGTCGTGCACTTGGCTCTAACTATGTTAATTCGTGTATTACTTTGACTTGGCTCGCAAATGTCAAACGGTTGAAGTCACAGTGGGTCCAACTTTTAGGCTTGATAAATTATCTAGTCTAAGCACAAATAAAACTAGGCTTTGCCAAACACTCGAAAGAACTTGTTATGCCAAAAAGATAAACGGCATCATTAAATATATATTGTTTCGGGGAGTCGGAGGAACCCCCGAACGGAGCTCATTTCGTGGCCGAAACTTCTTTATTTTTGGGCCATTAAACGAGCTGACCAAAGGGCATGCGAATAGAAGAAAAAAAAAAAACAACAAAGAAATCTGGAAATGAAAACATTAAAAAATATTTCCATAGTCTGGCGGTGGACTGTGGTCTTGACCAAGTCTAGCATTCTTCGGCAATTAAGCGCACTGTGCCAGATTATTAGCCAAGATCCAGCTAAGCGGATTAGCTGTAATGTTAATTAAAACTTTATCTTTAACCCCAGAGACGACGCCAACGCCAACGCCAACGCCTCGACGACTCTTTTGCGAAACAGATACCGAAACTAATTTGCAAACAAAGTTAATCACGTTTCTCGCATTGATATCGAATGTAATCCGCAATGAATTCTAAATACTCGTACATATCGCATATTTATGCAAATGGGCTGCGAGTGAGCTAATTGAGTATTAATTAAATAGTAACCGAGTAGGTCCTAAGCCTCCACAGCTACATGTGTAGTGAGTGGGATTATGCTTTGTCAAGAATCAATATCAAATCTAACAAATGGCAATTAAATCAATTATGCCAGAGACTGTTCCGAATACTTGGTAAGCTGGTGGAGCACTCTCGAAGCAACTACTCTGCGGAACCCATGGAGATATAAAGATACACAGATATGTAGCTGCCTTATATGTAAGCCAGGCAGCAGCAATTTGCATAAACAATTAATCATGCAAAGCGCGAAACGTGAACAAAATTCGAAAAGAACAACAAACTAAATTTAGTTGTGCCACGGATCTGAGAAAAAGGAACACAGAGGAGGTGGTGGGAGATTGGAGGGTTAAAGACAAAAGGCACCACAAGTTGTGTGGAAGAGGAGTTGAAGTTCAAGCTTCAAGCTTTAGAAGGCGCACGAGAGCTTGTCTGAAATTCATAGAAACTGCACCGCATATGATTCAATTTCGCCTTTCAGCCAGACCAGGGCAGGCCGGGCGGGCAACTTGAGGCGAGCCTGCTCCAAACTGGCAGCGCCAATAAACGTGGCCCAAAAGAATGCAGTCGAAAAACCAGTTTAGCGTACAGCCTGTGGACTTCTCGATCTCAGCCAGCGTGCAGAGCACTCTACTCTCTATATACCAAACAAAAAACAACAAATTTGAGAGCAAACAAAAAAGCCACCAATAGCAACTTAAAAAAAAATATATATCAGCAGCAGCAGCAGCAGCAGCTCTACCACTAACAGCAGCGTCCAAAAACAACAAGTGAACCAAATTCTTTTTAACGAGCTTGCACGAACATTTGATCCCCAGACCCAGGGCTCCGGACTCCGGGCTCCGGGCACCGGGCTCCAGCACCACCAGCAGCAGGTAAAGTGGGGTTTTGGCCAAAAAGCAAAAAACTGCAAAGGAGCAAACTGAATAAAAAACCAAAAAAAATAATTCAAAAACCAAAAATAACAAAAAGAAACCTAAAAAATGTTCAGTTTTAGCCATGTAGCCATGGCCAAGCCAAGAAGTGTTAAACCCGAGCCAAGTTTTTGCTTGGCCTGTCCGTGTCCGCGTCCGCGTCCGTGTCCGTGTTCATATCTCGTGTCAATTTGCAAGCTGACTTCTTTTTTATTTATTCCTTTTTCATGCTCTCCATTTATTTAATGCTTTTTTAGTTGAGTTTCGGTTTTCGTAACTGCCTTTTTCAGTTACTGTCTTTTCTTTTTGTTATTCGGCGTAATTTAATTGCAAGCGGACACACCCTTGGCCCACACCTCGGATCTTGGAGCTGGCTAGCTTCTTCAGTTTTTTTAGTGGGTTTGCTGCAAAAATTTCGTGGGTCCTCTGCGCTTGGCTAGGCTTCTAAAAAATGCCCGAGACACATGCAATGCCACGCCACCGCCAGAGATAATTATATATTTATGAAATTAAGCAAATTATGCTAAATGCATTTTATTATTTAGTTAACCGCACCACCGCCGCGTCTCTGCATTCATTGTCGGCCACTTCAATCCGCGATTAATTCATGGGATTGGACTGGGACTGGGACTGGGTCTGGGTCTGGAATCGGGACAAAGATTCCGACGAGACTGGCGGCAGACTGACGGTCATCGGACTGGGATCGGCCCTGGCCGTGTTGATTGGTAAGCGTGGAATACAAATTAATGAGTAATATGCCTTGTTACTTCTTGGTTTATGCTACTTAACTTTCCATTAAGTATTTCCCCAAATTGTTATTGTTTCTCTCAAAATTATTATTCAACTAAAAATGCAATATTCTAATTGATTCTGTGTGACATTTCACATTAAATTTATTAAAATTTGATTTATTTCTCACAAGCCATGCATTTAATTATAATAAAGTGTTTTAATCGAGTTGGGTGGAAAACCCATTTTCCAGTTCATTGAAGCCCAATTTATTATGCATATAATTAAATTTATTAAATGCCAATGCTGATTTCCGAAAATCCCAAATTGAAACCCGCTCTCCATATTGCATTTGGACATATTTATTTTTGAAATCCATGCCTGTAATCGGCATATGTACGAAATCGATTGGGACAGGAGACAAACCGACAAAAAATACATGAAATATCACTCAAAAAATAGCCATTTAATGGGAATAATATAGTTTGAATAACCAAACGTTTATTATTGCCATTTCTCGCCATTATCACAGTTTATGGTCTAAATATAGAGGCCAGCCCACACCACAAGCTCTCCTCGGATTTGGTAAAGAAATGACGTGAAACGCCGTTTTCATGATGGGATGTTTACGCAGAACATTCCGTAGACATGAAATTGAATGCCAAAATATTTTTACTTTTTATTCTCTGGGCCTTCGCTGCCTCTAGCACCCAAAATGGGCCACTCCATTTTTGTCAATTGATTCGCCTGTCTGGCTTTTTCAAATACGCATTAATTTCATTTATTGCAATCATCATTGTTGTTCTTGGTGTTGCCATGGTGAGAAAAGCCAACGCAAACACGAAAGTTAGCCGGAGAAATTTCTATGGGATGAGCTCGACAGCGGGGGACAGGGCAGGAGCTTAGACACTGGCATTCCTGGCCACTGATTGTGTTGATTACGCTGACCCACTTCGCCGGTCTGGCCTGGCAGGCAAGGCTCCAGCTCTTGCTCTTTTTCTTTGGGCGCCTAGGCGGAACTCGTGTGTACTTTTCTTCCCAGTCACCCACCCACCAAACCATTCAGCCACCCCACCACCCAACTACTGTCTCTCTAGTCAAATTCAATGAACTCGAAACTGGCTGATAATACTCGCAATAATAATAATAATAGTAGTAATAATGTTGTTTTCAAATGACAGCACAGACACGGCGGAAAAATGAGGAAAGAATAATGGAGTCCAACGACAGGAGGCGGTGGAGGTGAGAAAAGTTCAGAGTTGTCACTCAAAGTCGAACCAGAGTAGATAAATGACACTGGCCAGCCAGTCCTGGTCCCATCCTGGATCCACTTGTAAAAATAAATGGCTTTTGTTAACTGGAAACCACTTTGAATGTAAATCAAAAATAAAATACAACTCTCTTCCATTTAATCCACAATTTTTAGCCACAACTGAAAGCTATTACAGACTTATCGTATTCCAATACGATATTTAAGCTTTAAATTCTAAAAATAAATATCAAGGATTATAGTAATCCCTGTCTGCTCATAACTACACCATTTGGGATCACCTAACAAAAATAACAAACTACTTGAAACTCGTGCTTAATTTTTAATAGAAATAAAAAAAAATACACACACACAGGTACCACAAATTGTTGTGTTTTCTTGGCCACACAATGACTGGGCAAAAATAAAGGTATACACCTTCCCCCTCCCGAACCAACTATGAAATCTGCTTTTCTGCTCGACCTGAGCGAACATATTCCGTCGCCCAGGTAGGCTAGGCTAGGCCCCAGGGAATGGGGGAGTATCGACATGATCGGACACAAAGTTCTTTGCCTTTGGAAATTTTCTGTATTGTTGTTTTCTTGCAACACGACCAAAGCGTCAATTACCGCCCCTGTCCGCCTGTCCACCTGTCTTCTTATTCTTCTTATTTTTTTCGCCGCTGCCGGCCGTTGTTTGTCAATAATATGCGTCATTCTAATGCGAAAAAAAATAAATAAATAACACAAGCGCGCACACAAGCAAATAAATAGGCAAAAAATAAAATAAAAAAAGAACTCGGCTTACACGTGGTACTACTTTTAATGGATTTTATTTGTACTTGCCACTGTCGGCCGGCCGGCTGGTCGGCTGGTCGGAGTTGCCCCGGGTGGATGGTGGTGGCCGAGTGGCGGATGGTGGTGGCAGGGCCAGGTTCAAGTTGTAAGTGCCATTTTCATTGTGTTTCGCAAAGTGTTGGCCACTGCCGTGTATTATTGTTGCTTTTGTGCGTAAAACAGTCAATCGAACAATGACAAACAAAATATTGGTGGAGTGGCGAGAATTCCGGCCCAGGAACAGAGCCCACAAATTGGTTGGATATATCGAAGAATGGCCAAACAATTGGGGGGCTTATAAATAGAGCTAGACGGTCATGAATCGAATGAGTGATAGGTTGAAGCTGATCGGATAGAACCAGTTCAAGCTGGAACTTTGCCATTGCTACTTATTCTATTTTTTTGGATAATAAAATAGGAAATGGCTGTGATTGGAGAGGAAAACATTAAACTCTTTCATAGCCGAAAGCCACTAAACGGCGGAGTTTAGTGCCAAATATTCTCAAAATTAAAACTTTCCCAGGCTTTATGCAGCTTGTTATGTCGACTCATAACTACCGCAACCGCTGCACCACAGCTCGGTTATGGCCATAAACAGTTGAGCTGCAAACACATCTAATTGCCAAAGTATTAATATGACATTAAGGCTCTTGGCATTTGGGTCGCACACGCCGGTCGACAAAAAAAATCATAAATAAATAAATGAAAACGCCACGTCACCCAGCTCCAGTCCACGTTTGACAAAGTTTAAACTTTATACCCAGTTTAATTTCAAGGCGCGCTGTTAAAGCTCCTCATTTATGGCCCAGTCGACCGGGCCCGGCCGCCACCACTCTCGGCCCAGTTTGGCGCAAACTTCAAGGCACGCCCGCCCCGAATGGGAAAAACTTTTCTAATGCGGCGCCAACGCTACGCAAATTCATGCCAACTAACTTCTAATAATAATTTTAATTGCCAAACGGCAGCACTTCGGATTCCACCATGACAGGGGGGTGGACGGTTGGTGGGACGGCTAGCTAGGAGTCGTGCAAGTTTGCTTTCATTTTTTCCATTTCTAATATTTTTTAATATTCCTTTTCTATTTTATATAAACATTTCGAAGAATCCGCCGCATGGCTCATGCTGCTGCAGGGGGAGAAATAAAATATGAAATATCATGCTGACTAAGGGGGATGGATATTTTCAAACATTTTTCCATTTCTTTATTTTTTTCCATATTATACATATATTTATTTTTTGCTCCTTGAACTTTCTAGAGAGGGGTTGGGGGGGGACTCTAAAGTTGGGACCTTAATATGCTTATGTGTCGACCAAGCGGAAAAATACCATGGGTAAAAAATCACACACCACACGCATGGTCTCAAAGTTCCCATATGTAAGTCGGGCAGGTGGTTAGCTTCTTGATGTGTCACCTGTAATGAATGGAATACTTTTTTTATGACATTTTATTAGACTGCTTGTCTGGGTGGCTGGATCCCAGAAACCGCTTATTATATGAGGCGGAACCAAAAAAAGGTTGGTTGCTTTTATGAAGAAACTGTAGGATCTAATCACAAGTCCCAAGTTTTCCTTTTGGAAAGTTTATCAAAAATACTACAACATGTCGGATGCACACATGGTTGAGCTCCGAAATTGATTTCTTTTGTCACGCAAACATTTAATTTATTTACAAGAATACATTACATTTCGTTTAAAATTGTCACACTTTTTTAAATAGAAACGTTTTCCGGAAAAACGCTTCCCTCATTAGTGGCCCAGATATGCGAGAAACCCTCCAACCATTTAAATGTTTCTATTGAACTAATAGAATTTTTTTATAATTTATTTTTTCTTCTATACCTCACGCGTCAGATAAAGACTACGTGTCCGGAGAGGGGATGTTTTTCGTATAATTGTCAGGACGACAAAAAAAAGGAGGAAAATATGTTTCCCAACCTCATCCTCATCGAGGTCCTGCGACCCTCTTTGCCATTAGAAGATTATGAAATTTATAAAATATTTTCCCAAAGATTTTTCTCCGCCACCAAAAAGCAAAAAAATAAAAAATCTTTGCTTTCCTGCCAAGTGCGAACAGCCGCCGGGGGAAAGGTCCATGGCGTACTTAACTGATTTCCGAGAATTTTCACACAAACACAGTGGCAGGGAAAAGTGTCGGTATATGTCAGTACGTGTGAGTGGAAAAGTGAGGCTACCAACAGCGAGCAATCAGTTTAAAGCTGTCGGGACAACGGTGAGGATTTTCAATGGGGCTATAAACCGGAAACTGCTGCAAGTAATGCGACGCAGGATCCTTCCAAGGAGCGGAAACAGCGTCATAGCATTCGGCCATTGCCAATATCTGGCAAGGATGTGTGAAAACTTTAATCAAGGATATGGTTTTATTTTAAATCCTAAAACATTGGCTTGTTCTGCCTTGACATTTTTTATCTTTTAACTCAAAAGGACACCCTTCGATTGTCCTTATTTGAAGCTTGTTTATGAAAACTGATGTATTTTCAAATGTAACCACCTTTGTAGCTTGTTTGGATGGCGATTTTCGGCTTAAAATCCGTAGCTCCAGAATCCGGCATCCAAGTCAGATAGAATCCCCCAAGCGTCCTCCATCCCAGCCTCTACTGGCTGTCTCTTTCACTGCCAGTGATGCGTTCTCTTACACACACAAACGCAGAGGCACACAGCGAAGTTAAGCCGGCGCCTGGAGCATTTTAGGCTCATTGCCATCGCCATTGCTACGAGTGCCATCATCGTAGTGGGGCACTCATCCAGTCAAGAGCGGGGAAACGGCTTGCATTTGTGGTATGGATGGGCCGATTTTCTGTTTTCTATTGCGGGGCCCGGCATTCTGGCTTTCTGGATGGGAGTCATCGTGGTAGGAAAATGTTGACTCCTCAAGTTGTTATTTCAACTGTTTTTGCAGAAGCTCGTTTTTGGCTGAGGATGATGGGGGGATGGGGGGTTGGGTAGGTGGTTTTGTTGTTTTTGTAACGCTGCTTGAGATGTCAAATAGCAGAGCGTTTGCAACAACAACAACAACAACAGAAGCAACATGAACACTAAGAAGAACAACAACAAGAGGTGAGACTAAAAGAAAAGAAAAGCAACAACCGCAGCAGGAAGCACTTGAAAATTGAAATCAAGCTTTGGGGCGCCAGTTACGACGTTAACGCCAACGCACAAAAAAACAACAAAAACAATAACAACAAACTACAACAACCATATGAGATGAGAACAAAGGTCCTCCTCCTCCTCCTCCCGCTTGCTATTTTGCATATGAATATGGAGCACTTGGAGGCAGCTTTTTGGTTGTTGCTTCCAAAGCTAACAACAACAATAACAAGAATAACAACAACAATAACAACAACAACAAGAGCCACAAACGATTTGCTGTTTGGCATATGAATAAACCAACAAAAACAACAACAACAACAACAAAGATAGGAAAAGAAAACTTATTGCTGATGCTGTGTCGCAATACCCTCTCCCAGAAAAGGGATTCCTAAGACATGGCCATCGGAAAGGTTGTGGAAATAAAAAGGGTTTTCAGGCCCATCATGCCCCCAAAAATTTGTTGTTTTTGTATTATGGGATTTGGGGGTAAATTTCTCAAAAAAAAAAAAAAAAAAAAAATATCAATATGCGTTTAGTTTTTATGAGAATTCTTTTACAAAAATTCTAAGAAAAGACTTAAAACCAATCCTAAACTGACAACAAAAATGTTAATATGTGTCCTTTTAATCTATCCTTTTTTTTAGGGATCTAGGGATACAGGCAATAAAATTCCACCCAGAACATAAACAAATAATATTTTGAAGAAAAAAGTTTCCAACTCAGAAACTGTAACTTTTAAAAGTTAGTTTTTGGGGCAAACGATTTCACCAACTAAAGTTTAAACTAATTGTGTTAGAAAAAAGTTATAGTTTAAACCTTAAACCATGTACTATGGTATGGTAGAAGGGTATACGGCTCTTCGATTTTCGAGGACTCGAATGTAACCCCAACCCCAACCTTGTTAATATCTGTTGTTGCTGCGTTGAATGGTCTGGGCCGCTGTAGCTTGGCTTTTGGTAAGCCTGCAGTGTAGTAGTGCCGGCGGCAACAATATCTTCAACAGTGGATGCCATTTGTTGCTGTTGCTGTTGGTGTTGCTTTTGTTTGGCGGCGGCGGTGGCGGCGGTGGGCGATAGATGGCGCCACACGCCAGCGAAAATTGAATAAGAGGCTTGAGTTGAAGGCAATTGGCGAAGTAGGCAGGCAAGCGGAAAGCAGGAAGCTATACCAATAACAAACACACATACTCAACAAGGAGGACTCCCACATCCCACACACACACACACACACACACTGGCACGTAACAAGGAAAAGTTATGTAGTGTTCTGCTGGCAGGTTTTCCTTTTTTTTTTTTTTTTGTGCCTCGCTTTTGCTTGTTTTGGGTTACTTTGAATTTAATGGAAAATTTATTGACGACATGCCGCTTAGTCGTTTGACTTGGACTTTTGCCTTTGCCAGAGCACCCCAGGCACCACCCACTATTTCGCCATTTCCTGGCAACACCCCATCCTTCCTTCCATCCCGCTGCTCTGTCATGTGTGCAAAGTTTTCGCATTCGGTTTGCTCTGGTTGGGTTTCATGAACCTGCCCATGCCCTGCACTTGGACTGATTTTTCCAAGCAATTGGGGATAAATAGTTGATGATTGTGTGTGGTTGGGTGGTTGGGTGGTTGGAATGGGAGGTGGAAAAACACAAGGACAGGGACCTGATGAATGAGGGATGACCGCTTGATGTGTCTCCGATTGATTGATTGTCCCATGCACTCCGGCAAACACATCCAATATGCTGCAAGGAAGCATTTCATGCGGGTCCTTCCGCACTCACAATAATCGTTTGCAATTTGCAGGAATTTGATTTCAGGATATGCCAGAAGTACGCATCATTTATCTTATCTCTCAGCAATTTCTCGCAAATTTAACAAAATTAACATTTCATCATTTTCTTCCAGGATATCACAAGTTCTTTACTTTCTTCAAACGATTCAAGTTTCTATCCCCAATAGTAACATCAAAGAAGAAAAACTTGAAATTTGTATTTGAATTTGCATTTATTGAAAAGGTTGTCCAACAAATCGTGAGAATCCTGCAGGTGACTTTCGAACAGAGGGTGGCATCATTTCAACAGGATGTCTACAGGATTGGTGCTCTAATTTGCCAGCCCAAAATCAGTTCCTTTGAGGCTCTCGTAATGAGATAGGCGACCGTCATGCCGGTGACTTGTTCACTTACAATAAATTAGAATTATAACCTCGCTTAGCCAAATCAACGACGCAATAACCCCGGCAATAGCCGATGTACATGCAAGGGGACTATTCTGGGGAGACACAGCTCCGGGGGAGCTGGCAGCAACCCCCAGATGGCGTAGAGCGTTTGCCGAAAATAAAACATTCACAAAGCCATGGCAAGGGGTAGTTATCCTGCCCGGCCCGACGCCACCACAATCCTCAAAGGAGTCGTGCCACCGAAAAACTTTTCTCGCGTGTTCTACCAAACTTTAATATTTCATGTTGCTGATTTTCTTTATGGGATTTGGAGCGGTGGAAGTCCCAACCCATCTCAACCCCTTCGAACTCAACAAGTTTTTTTTTCAGTTTCTGTCGAGGAGAGTCTTGGAAAGACCTTTGGAGTGGAATGCGGACACGCCTGCCATGTTACGCCATTAGTTTATGATTATTGCCCGAAGTTTGCTCGAAGCGGGTCCCCAGTCGAGAGTTGCACTCGGAATACGGAGTGTGAAGTGTTTTATGGAGGGGCTGGAATCGGACTCACCTGTTGTCGGCTCCTTGGTAAGTGTCAGTCGGCCATTGTGGTCGGTTAGCAGCACCAGCAGCAGGATCTCGATCAATTGAATCACGAAGAGGCGTCGATTATGAAACAAAAACATTGCAATTCGACGGTTTCTGTCACCGATTTTCGGGTTGGGGGTTCCCCTATCTTGTTAGGCCCAACCGCGTTTCTTATTATTTCTCTTCTTTTTTTTTTTTAATTTATAATTTATGTGGTCTGATTAATGAAATGTTAACAAGCTCATCGTACTGGCAGTCAATTCGTTTTCCACACAAACATTTTTCCTTCGATATCTGGCTCTCACTTTGATTTTTAGCTTTTGGAAGAAAATGGGAAAAATGAAAATCATTTCATTTCATTTACTAATCTAATCCGCACAGCCCCCTCGCACCCCAGCACCCTCGCACACAGCTCACAGAAGTATGCTAATATATTTGGAAACACGCATAAATATTTCACGCGAGCAACAGTGCGTATACGTAATTTGTTTAATAGTCCGCACAAACATGCCGCTACACGATGGCGGTGGCCCGGCGCCAATGTCATTTGCTGTCAGCGCTTAAATCGGGAAATTGATGAAAGTGGCAAGTGAATTTTTTTTTTTTCCACAGGACAGTGAGGCCTCGTTTTGGGGGTTGAATCCAATGGAATGGCTATCAATCTAATTTGCAAATTTTCAGCCACCATCGGCATACATTATTTTAATGAATGTTTCCCCAATTATGGCCCTGATTCTGAATAACTTTAAAGGACAAAGTTTTATATTTATTTAAAATCGGGACAAACACAAAACAAATTATAACAAATTGTGATTATAATTATTATAAAAGTTTACAAAAGTTTACAAAGCATACAAGACTCTTCTAGGGGACTTCCAGGATTGCATATATCCTTTAAAAGTACTTTTATTTCTATACATTTTGAAAAGATCTTAAAAGAAGATATTCCTGTTTTTATTATTACTTTTTAGAATGCTTTTAGGTACAACACCTAAAGCCAATCATTAAGGGATTTCCCGAAAATTACAGATTACAAATTCTAGATGCGAAAAGTTTCCTCTAAGCCAGGCTCCTCTGAGTGCCACCCATGTCCTCCAAGCCGCACTCTGCCTCATCCTTTTATTGGTCGGCTCTCAACGTGTGTCTGGATTTAATCTGCGATAAATTCGCAGATTCTTCAGCTCAGATTCTTCCAGCCACTCTTCCTCCTAGCCGATTCCATTACGCACGCATCACCATAATAATAATAATAATAATAATAATGATGATGAGGATGATGATGATGCTGATGCTGATGACGGTGATGATGCCACATAAAAGGCGGCGGGGCACATTTCAATTCCACAAAAGGCGCGTGTATCTCGAAGATACATTTCGCGCGGCAAGCCACCGAGCGGCGGCGGCGGGCATAAATGAATGCTAAAATATATTCCGGCGGCGTCGCCATTACTACTATACATGCTACTTCGACTATCAAAGGCTTTGGCGAATAAAAAAATTTGCAAAAATAAAGCCTCAAGTAGAGTAAAGTGAAGCCCGGAATGTTGGACAGACAAACTTTTCTTCTATATATGTATGTGTGTGTATGTGTATGGATGACAATAAAAAGAGATTCAATAAATCAAAGAAAAATGCAAAAAAGTGCTGGTTGAATTTGAGCTTCAGGGGCGCTGCCGGGGCCAGTGTTTTGTATACAGTTGCTTTTATTTGTTTACAGTGAGTACAGAGAGTTGAGCGCTTTGTTTACAACTTTTATAAAATACAATATATGTCTGCGAATAAATGGAATTTATATAAAATACGAAAAAAAAATTAACAACTTTTGCTGCAAAAACACAAAAATTGGGAGATGAGCAAAAAAAAACAAGAAGCGTAGCGGAAATCGCATTGGGGTAGTTGTTGTTATTTGAAGCAAATTGTATATTGCATATGTATGCGAATTTCGGCACACTCGCACACACACACACACATACACACACTGACGCAGAATCAGGCGCTCAGCACGGATAACAGAGAGCGACGAGGCGGCAGAGGACGAGCGAGCAGAACAAACGAATTTCAGCAACGACGCAAATTTCGATTTCCTCGAAATTTCTACCTTCTATTATGCTTGTTCTTGAGCTTCATCAGCTTCTTCTTGCCTCTTCTTCTTCTTCTTGCTTCTTCAACATCAACGGGCATCATATACATTTTGTTTGCCAAAGAAAAGAAAAAGAAAAAAAACCAAAAACAAAACAAAAACAAAAAACAAAAAACAGTGAAGAAGAAGCAACAGCAACAGCAGCAGCTTAGTAAGCTTTTTCTGCCGGCGTCTCTGCCGCTGTTTTGCTCCTTGTTTTTGCTACGCTTCGCTTTGGCTTTACCTTTTGCGTTTGGGTTTTTGGGTTTTTGCTTTTTCTCTTGCCCAGTTGCGTGAATAAGAAGAAGAAGAGGGAAAGCCGCCTACAGTGCTAGTTTTTTGTGGCTATCCTTTATCATATCCTTTTTTGCCTGCCTTTGTTTGTTTGGAATTTCTCAATTTTAAAATATTCATTCTAGACTTTTTTGTTTTTGGCCACCCCCGCACAAATACAAACACAAGCGCCACACACATACACGCACGTTACGCACTTGGCGTCTCTGGTTCTTCTTCTTGCTATCTTTCTCTTTGTTGTATTATGTCATAATTTATTTTCAACAGGACTAAACAATGCCGGAATTCGCACAATTGACAAATCCAATGAATCACATTTCGTTTTCATTAGCTATCGCTTTCCATCTCTCTCTCTCTCTCTCTTTCTGTCTGTCCATCTCTCTCGGTTACTTTCTCTCTCGTTCCGCCTGCACCGGCTCCTGTTGCCTACCTCCTCCCCCGCCATAATCTTTGTTGTCTTTTTTGCATTTCCGTTTTACGTTTGTATTTTGTATCTTATTCGCACGCACACACTCAGCCCAACACACACAGATACGCATATAAAGTTACACGTACAACGTCGAATTCAATGCCGCATTTATTGCTGTTGTGGTTCGGTTGCTTTTGTTGTTAATTTTTGTTTGTTGCCGCACACACAACATACACTGCCACTCGCAATATTAGCAAGCGCCGGCAAAATACGCGACCGGAGCAAACACGTCCAAACACTCTGAATTCCATTCCGTCCATAGAATCCAAAGCTCTGTTTGCGTCAACGTCCGAAACTCAAAAAACTCAATCTTGAATACTGCAGGGTGTTTTTACTGTACGGTCTGTACGAGGCCGAGACCGAAGCTTAACAGTTAATAACAGAGCTCTGTTGATAACAGACTACATTTTTGCCAACTACACACCGGATCATAATAATAGTTACTTATAGTTACTTAGTTGCTTATTTCTGCACTATAATGACCCAAAAAACAAATTAGGACCTCCTTTTACGAAACAAAATTTAACTTTTGTGACTGAAAAAGCAACTTGAGAATGAAAACTTGGTGAAAAACGTAAAAAATAAATAAACAAAAATGGGAATAATATATCCTAATTACCTTAAAAGGAAAAAAATAAAACTAAATTCTGGTAGCTAATCAATACAAAGTTTCAAACACTAATTTTTACAAAACATTTTTTTGTGAGTGCACCTATTTTTATGATCAGCGTTGTATATTTAACATTTTAATGGATTTTTTTTCTCTTTGGACACGACATGTTGCGTATTGTGCAGTAAGCCAGAGAGAGAGGCATGCGAGAGAGCCTTGGAGCTTCGGCTCTGTTGTTTGCTGCACTGTGAGAAACTGTCTTAACTTTCATCAAACCCATCCTATTGCAGAAAATTAATTTAGAAAAAGATACTTCTGAAGAAAACTTTACAGATTGTTTTTATTTCCAAAAATTTAAATAATCTGTTAAGAGTCCTGTAAACGATGTTACTGTTAATAACATAAAAAAGCTTCCGTCGACATTGCTGCAAACAGTGGCAGAAGCAGCACCGCCAGCTGAGACGCCAACGAATGCCGCAAAAAGAGACTGCGAAATTTCAATGGCAACGTCAAAGTCAACAGCGGCCGAGGCAGTAAAAGCTTGACGCTCATGAATGAGTCGGCAGAGAGCTGCAAAACAAACAAATCAAAAGATACATACACTACTGGTCAAAATAATAAGTACATTTATTACAGAGTGATGAGTAAAATAAAACTAAAAAATGGAAAAGTAGAAAATAGTAGGTTTTAAAAATTTATTCTATAAACATATTTAACAAAATCATTTGTTTATTGATATATTTTTATAAAATATAAATTTTATTACCATATTATTAAAAAAAAACATAAAAAATATTGTTGATTAAAATATAAACACTGGTATTATTCATTTAATCATTATATATCATAAAGTTTAATGTTTAATTATTTAAGTAATTTCTTTAAAATGTTTTAAAAAAGATTGTATCTAAAATGTACTTACGAAATGTTGTTTTTAATTATTCCTTAAATATTTAAAGATATTCGAGTTGAAGATAGTCATAAATCGAAGATTTTCATTAAAATTAAAGAAATAGTCCTTGATTTATATCCAATATCCTTAAACGCTTTGTTTTGTAGTTTTTTTCTGAAAAATAAACACACTGATGCAAGCCGTTCGTCACCTACGTGGTAGGTAGTTCATAATTCAGTTTTTTATTATTACTTTTTATAATGCTTTGAGGTACAACTCCAAGGACCATTGTCGCTCCAATTAGAAATATAAACCATTTAATATAGAAATATAAATTAAATGGTTCGTCATGAATCTAAAAACACACTGAGGCAAGCCGTTCGTCACCTACGTGGTCTGTATGGCACACAAAGCCCCCTTTCTTGGAGAATTCAATTCCAAGCTGGACCAAAATATCTTAAATCTAATACTAGGACCTCAAAGATTGTCAAATTTTCAATGAAAATCCAATTAAAAGCCATGTCCTTGTTTTTTTATAAACTACAGTGAAGTTTACCTTTATTGAACGCTTTTCAGTAAATATTTAGATCTGGGTGAAGTGATTTTTACAATTTTGTCTGAAAGTGTTAATGGTATGGAGATGTTTGGAAAAAAAGAGGGTTAACTGCTACTAAGGATCAATTACTGTCTAGGATATTATTCGGAGTCCGAGCGAGCGGAGGACCTCTTTGACTTTTTATGCTTGCGCTTCTTGTCCCGATGGCGATCCTCAGGACTCGCGTCGCGTTTGCCGCGAGGGGCTTCGGATTTGGCTTCGGCTGCTGATCCCGCCTTGGCGCCAGATCCTTCGGCAGGACCGGCAGCTTCAGAGCCATGCAGCTCGTCTTGCAGCTTCTTCAAAGTCTCAGCCTTGAGGCGCTCCAGTTCGTTGAGCTCGCGAGTGGTGCGCTCCTTTTCCATGTCGTCCTGGCGCTGCTTCTCCGCCCGGCGCTCCTCCTCTTTGGCGATCTCCTTGCGCATGTGCTCCTTCAGCAACAGCGCCGCCTCCACGCGCTTCTGCATCTTCTCGCGGGCCATCGCCTTGTCCTTCTCCTCGTCCAGAGGCAGCGCCGAGGTGAGCTTCGGCAGCGGACTTCGCGACGAGCTGTGTCCGCGTCGTCCGCGGCTGCGACTGCGCCTCCTTCCCGGCGAGTCCCTTCGCCTTCGTCCCGGTGAGTCCCGACGCCGTCGTCCAGGCGAGTCCCTCCGCCTTCTGCCGGGGGAATCTCTGCGTCTTCTCTCGGGAGAGTCTCTGCGTTTCCTCTCCGGCGAGTCCTTGCGTTTTCTGTCCGGCGACTCCTTGCGTTTCCTGTCTGGTGAGTCCTTGCGTTTTTTATCAGGCGATCCTTGTCTTCTTCCCGCTGCCGGTTCCTGTTGCTTTCTGTTCGGAGAGTCCTGTCGCTTCTTGCTCGGAGCATCCTGGCTTTTTTTGTTCAAAGAATCCGTCCGTTTCCTTGACTGGGATTCTTCGCGCTTCTTAACCGGAGACTCCTGAGGTCTTCTGCCGCCCGAAGAATCCAGTCGCTTTCTGGCCGGCGAGTCCGGACGCTTCTTCCCAAATGTCTCCTCCTCCTGATGCTTGCGACTTTGGGAGTCCTGGGGCTTCCTAACTGGCGACTCTTGGCGTCTGGGAGGCGGCGAGTCCTGCCTTCGACCACGGCTGCGGGAACGCTGCTGTCGCCGGCGATCGCCGCTGGGCGAGTCCCTGTTCCGGATGGGGGACAGTGGGAAACGACTCCTGTACTCATCGTCGCCCGATCGGGATCGATTGCGACGATCCCTGTCGGCAAACGGGTTGCGACGATTGCGATTGAACTGGTTTTGATTCTGATTCTGGTGCTGGTGTTGGTTGGGATTCTGTCCCGGTCGTCGGATGGGCGAACGACTCCGTTTGTTCCTGAACTTGTCGTCCGGCTTGGTGTCTTCGCGCCTGGAGAAGCGGTCCTGCTTGGTAGATAGTTCCACCTTGCTTTCCACCTTGGGAGCTGGCTTCTCCTTCTCCCGCTCCTCGGCTTCGGACTCCGGCTCGGATTCCGTCTGCTGCTCATAGTCCAGAGCATTCATGTCCATCGACTTGCGTCTTTTGTTGGGCGTCTCCGCCTTCGGTTTCTCCTTCTCGCCCTCCTTCTCCTTCTCGTTGTCTTTGGCGGAGTCCTTATTCTTGGCCTTCTGCTCCGACGAGGCCTTGTCCGGAGAATTCTCTCCGTAGGTGCTGGCATGCGGCAGCTCGAAGAACGACTTCTTGGGATTCTTGGACGCCTCGTCGTGGCGCCGCTTGCGCTCCTGCTCCCGACGCTTTACTTCCTCGTCGCGCACCTTGGATTCCTCCTCGATGCGCTCCAGATCTGCCAGCTTGATGGTGCGTTTCTGGGCATGCTTCCAGTGCGGAGGCGTTGTGCTCCGTGAGCGACTGCGCGATGGTGTGCGGAAGCGCTTAAATGTGAACGACATGGTATGGTTAATAGAAACATCCTTTTAATCCTTTACTTACAAACACGCCACGTCCTTTGACAATGCGACCGCTGCGCGACATGGGCGGCACCTGTTTCTTGGACCAACCGAAGGCGTTTCGGTTGCGGTCCCTGTCCCTGTCCCGCTCCCTGTCCCTCTCCCTGCCCCTGTCACGATCGTGTCCGCGTCCTCCACGCTCATCCCGATCCCGGGATCGTGATCTCTCGCCACGCATCAGAAATTTGTTGGAGACCTGCATGAGAAATAATAAATATTTGTATCTCAGGCGGGGATTACTTCTTTCCCTCACCTCTGGAATCTCGTTGGGATCTATTTTTGTGACTGTGACCAGCGGATGCAGTTCCCCCTCCTCCCGTTCTTCGTCCTCCTCCGGCTGAGCTGGCTCATGTCGGCCATTTCCACGTCGGGCGTCATTACTACAAAGAAATTGTATTTTTTTATTATTTTAAGATTTAATTTAGAGAAAAGATTGGCTATTTGGCTCGTACTCTTCACTCTCGGATGAGTTGGACGCTTTGCGGTTGCGCTTCTTCTTTTTAGAGTCCTTGCTGGAGGCCTTTACTTCCTCCTCGCTCTCCTCGCTGTTGGAGTCGGCAGTGGAGACGGAGCGCTTCCTTCGCTTCTTTTCTTTTTTAGCTAAGGAGTTTAATTTAGTTTAGTTTTAATTTCAAAAAATAATATTTGGTGGAGTAGTAGTACCCTTGGTCTGTCTAACCAACTCCCCACAGTTGGCAATGGCCGCATCCTGCAGAGGTCGGGAGTTCCTGTCGATTGGCAGTTCCTCCAATTGTCGGACTAGCTCCTGCCCGGATATAACGTGACCAAATACAACATGGATACTGCAGAAAGGGGGAGAGATTAATAAAATTTATAAAATCAGGAAGAAAATGGCACTCACTTGTCCAAATGTGGCGCAGGCTGTGTTGTACTACAATGAGAAACAGAAGAAGAGAAAAAATTCTTTACACATTGCTTTGCACTTGATTGGTTGGGTTGCAGTAGACATTGTTTTGTTGAAGATTCTGTTGGTTCGGTTGCGGTTTGTCGTTCTACTTGGTGGTGAAGACATTGTGCAACAAACTAAGAGTCAAGAGTCAACCACGAGAGCCATGCACCTGGCAGATCCGGCGATTGACGCCGCCCATCACGATTCAGATCAGAGTCCAGGGCGACTGAGCACCCAGGACCAAACACCAGGAAGCGAAAAAGAGGGAGAGCACTGAGAACCGAGCCGGGCCTGGGCCTCCGGCTCCATCCATCTCTCACTTCTCTCACCACAAACCACAAAGAAGCATTAGCGAGGGTGGTGGTGGTGGTGGTGGTGGTCGGCGGTGATGGCAGCGGTACTGGTTCTGGTTCTGGTTCGGGTTCTGGTGGATCAGTGTCCGGTGCTGGTCATATGCTTACCGGCTAAGTGGCTATATAGATTAATGAACAACAACAGACGTTTAAATAGATACAAAAAATAAAAGGAGAGTTTATTCTTTTGGCTGAAGCATTGGCTGAAAACAGAACTGAGACCAAGTTTATAGTCCGGATGCGTCCGGATCTCCACCTGAAACGAGACCACTTACATAAAGAACTGGGCACCGTTGGTGTTCTTGCCCCTGTTCGCCATGGAGAGCAGGAACGGGCGGTCGTGCTTCTTTTCAAAGCATTCATCTAAAAAAGATTTAAAATTTTTAAATTTTTATTTAAAATTAAGACATTTTTTTTTTGTAAATTATCATCAAAGGTTCAAAGTTCAAACTTTCTACGAGAGAACCAAAATATCATAAAAGTTTCCCGTTATAGTGGACTGATCCTTCTAATTTGGCCTCCACTGTATTGATTTTTTTCACATTGCACGCATACATACACACACACACACGCACACACATACACATATGAACCTACCCTCGAAGGTGCCGCCATAGATGGACTCGCCGCCGGTACCATTGCCCGCACTGAAATCGCCCGCCTGGACCATGAAGTCCTTGACCACGCGATGGAATATCACTCCCTTGTAGTGGAGCTTCTTGCCGGTGACCAGGCCCACCCCCTTCTCGCCAGTGCACAGCGCCCGGAAGTTTTCCGCCGTCTTCGGCGCCACATCCGCAAACAGCTCGAACACGATGCGGCCCACCGCCAAGCCGCCAAGCGAAATGTCAAAAAAGCATCGCGGACGCGAAGCGCTCGCGTCGCGCTTGTTTACCGTCATTTTACCGCCGAATTTGCTTTCCAAATAACTTTTTATTCAATTCTTTGCTTCGTTTCGCGTTGCACAATGTAGAAGCTGCCAACTTGGTCAACAATTAGACTCGGTGTGGCCATTCTTCATTTAGAAAAATTCTAAAATATACTACAAGTTGGCCGTTGGCTTTGAAATGCGGTCTTGGGAAAAAATGACTTTATTATGTTAATTTTATTTTTGTATTATTTCACATTTTACTAATCATTTTAATTAATTTAATTTTAAAAAACCAATCAAAGATTATATTTTGTTCATGAACCATACATTTCTGAAGAAGAATACCTTAAATGATTTTCAGACGAATCGAAGACCAGCAAAAGCTATCTTCTTAATCCTGAATTAAGAACCTCCTTTAAAGCAGTTAAAAGACTTATTTAATTATCAAAAACCCACAATATCTTTTTTGTTAGAAAGAGTATAGCTACACTTATCTCGTTTTTTGATGAAAATGGCCATAATGGAAAGCATCTAATTATTATGTTATTTTCTGGTATTTTTCCTAATCTAATCCTTTCTTCTGCACAGACCTTATATAGAAAGTTAATTTTGAATGGATTCAGTTTACCAGGTATCCCTCTGTAATTCCTAAATCCCCTCTTAAGCTCCCCAACTATTGCTTTCAGTTACTATTTTGAAAAGCTAGTATTTTTTCGAGTGTGAAAGGATTTTTTGTGATTTCCCTCAAATTAACGTACTACGGCATCTTCAAGTGATTCAAATACACTTTTTGTGGTAAAAAAAATGTATTTTATCACGTGTCCATTGGCAGTCTGGCAACATAAGGAGCAGGTTTATATTTTTAAGAGGTTCCGCAAGAAAACCGTCACTTGTAGGGGAAATTTCATTATTTCTCCTGGAATCAGCACCCCAAAACAAGAAAAATCTGAAAATATCAAAAATCTCAAGGAGTTGTGAATGTTTATTCGTGAAAAAGATACCGAATTACCATTTATGATAAAATTTTTGAAATTATAGCACTTTGGCGGGCTTGGGTGGAAAAAAAAAGTGCGACCATCTGGCAACTCTGGGCTATGTTTACATTGAGAAGCGGGACAGAAAGAGAAAGAGAAACACAAATACGTGTTCTTTTTGGGCAAATAATTTATCAGAGAAAAACAACGAAAAGTTCCAGCAACTGTCGCGATAATAGACGACAAGTCGCAGTGCAGCAGCGGCGACGGGCAGAACGTGAAATCAGCCACTCAGCTGACCGGAAAGCTCGCAGTTAAGGTTCTGAGAAGAAGCGACGACGTGGAAAAACACCAGAAGGAAAAAAAAAGTGACAAGAACGAAGTGCGATGTGTGGCATATTCGCTTACCTGAACTACCTGACGCCCAAGTCGAGGCAGGAGGTGCTGGACCTCCTGCTGCAGGGCCTGAAGCGGCTGGAGTACCGTGGCTACGACTCCACGGGAATCGCCATCGATGATCCAACTGCGCCGCCGGACAACAATTCCATTGTCTTGGTGAAGAGAACTGGCAAAGTCAAGGTGCTGGAGGACGCCATAGCGGAGATTTGCCAGGGCGAGGACTACACCCACCCCATCGACACACACATCGGAATAGCCCACACTCGCTGGGCCACCCACGGTGTGCCCTCGGAGCTCAACTCGCATCCCCAACGGTCCGACCAGGACAATAGCTTCGTGGTGGTGCACAACGGCATCATCACCAACTACAAGGACGTCAAGACCCTCCTCGAGAAGCGGGGCTACGTCTTCGAATCTGAGACGGACACCGAGGTGATAGCCAAGCTGGTCCACCACCTGTGGCAGCAGCATCCGGGCTACACCTTCGGCGAACTCGTCGAGCAGGCCATTCAGCAGCTGGAGGGAGCCTTTGCCATTGCATTCAAGTCCAAGCATTTCCCCGGCGAGTGTGTGGCCTCCCGGAGAGGATCCCCATTGCTGGTCGGGATCAAGGCCAAGACCAAGCTCGCCACGGACCATATACCCATCCTGTACGCCAAGGCGCACCGGCCCCATGGCCAGCCGCAGCAGCAGGCCTATCCGGTAATTCCACCCGGAGACTGCAACGCCGAGTTCCAGCCCCTGGAGCGGAAGGAAGTGGAGTACTTCTTCGCCTCCGATGCTTCGGCTGTGATAGAGCACACCAACCGGGTCATCTACCTGGAGGACGACGACGTGGCCGCCGTCAAGCAGGACGGCACCCTCAGTATCCATCGGCTGAACAAGTCCTCCGACGACCCGCATGCCAGGGAGATCATCACCCTGAAAATGGAGATCCAGCAGATCATGAAGGGCAACTACGACTACTTCATGCTGAAGGAGATCTTTGAGCAGCCGGAGTCCGTGGTGAACACCATGCGTGGGCGGATGAGGTTCGACACGCAGTCCGTCGTGCTGGGTGGGATCAAGGAGTACATCCCAGAGATAAAGCGTTGCCGGCGTCTCATGCTCATCGCCTGTGGCACATCCTACCACAGTGCCGTGGCCACCAGACAGCTCCTGGAAGAGCTAACCGAACTGCCCGTCGTTGTGGAGCTGGCCTCTGACTTTCTGGACAGGAACACCCCCATTTTCCGGGACGACGTCTGCTTCTTTATCTCGCAGTCCGGCGAAACAGCAGACACCCTCATGGCCCTCCGGTATTGCAAGCAACGAGGAGCTCTCATCGTCGGCATCACCAACACGGTGGGCAGCAGCATCTGCCGGGAGTCGCACTGTGGCGTGCACATCAATGCAGGACCCGAGATCGGTGTTGCCTCCACCAAGGCCTACACCTCGCAGTTCATATCCCTGGTGATGTTCGCGCTGGTCATGTCGGAGGATCGCCTGTCGCTGCAGCAGCGCCGGCTGGAGATCATCTCCGGACTCTCACAACTAGACCAGCACATCCGCACTGTTCTCCAACTGAACTCGCAGGTCCAGGAGCTGGCCAAGGAGCTGTATCAGCACAAGTCGCTGCTCATCATGGGCAGGGGCTTCAACTTTGCGACCTGCTTGGAGGGGGCATTGGTAAGGGATCTTGTGGAAAAGTTTGCAGAAACAAAAGTATTTCTGGAACTATTCTCATCAAAGCATTTATTCCGGATAACGACATTCCAGGAAATAAAACGCTGGGAATGATAAGGAAATAGTGAAGCATGTTGTGACAGATTTCCCAGAAATTCCCAGATAAGGGTTTCAACTAACAATCTCTTTTTTTAATCTGCAGAAAGTGAAAGAGCTGACCTACATGCACAGCGAGGGAATCCTGGCCGGCGAACTGAAGCATGGACCCTTGGCCCTGGTGGACGATGAGATGCCCGTGCTGATGATCGTCCTGCGCGATCCTGTGTACACCAAGTGCATGAACGCCCTGCAACAGGTGACGTCGCGCAAGGGACGACCCATCCTGATATGCGAGGAGGGCGACACAGAAACCATGTCCTTCTCCACCCGTTCGCTGCAGATTCCTCGCACCGTGGACTGCCTACAGGGCATCCTTACCGTCATCCCGCTGCAGCTGCTCTCCTACCACATCGCCGTGCTCCGAGGATGCGACGTGGACTGCCCCAGGAATCTGGCCAAGTCCGTTACCGTAGAGTAGGCGCACCTTTGGCTCCACTCGCCAACATCAAGAATTCCATTTTAAGAATTAAGTTCAAATCGTTCTGTATTCGCACGGATGCCTATCCGGCCTTTCTCAATTTAACCCACTGTGCCCCATCGGCCCAAGCCGAACCTGTTAACCCCCTACTGTTTGTCTCGTTTGTCTTGTAAAGCAATTACTTTGTGTGGATGTGCAATTTAAATATATATATTTCCGTATTTCCTTCAAAAATATTAATTTTTCTTTAATTCTTGTTGGATTTAAAAATAAACTAATTTTAGAGGGATTTTTTTTCAATTGGAATTCCAAGGAAATTTTCTTATAAAATAGATTCTAATTCGTAGATATTTTTACAGAGAATCTAGATATTTTTGTTTGAGAATCGATATAAAATTGTAGAATTGCTAATTGGTTAAGAAATAGCCTTGCGGGACCATAAACTCCTGATCCTTATAGGAATTATATTTAGAACAAAAAAAGGTTTAAATATTAAGAATTTAAAGGTAAACCCTTAATTTCAAGTAAAGTTTAAGAAACTTGCACCTGTCGAGACTCAAGTTTCTAATAGTTTCTGTGAAAATATGCCTACTTTCATTGATGAAATGTCCCATTAGATTAGTAAACTTTTTTATGACATAATCATAATATCCCAAGAAAGGGTATACAAATTGATCGTTATTTTCCGTTAGAGATGACAACCATACAAAATTTGATTCAAATATAATTTAGATTGACAGAAAGTCACTTTATTATTTAAAAACTTTAGTAAAAAAATAAAACAAATTACTTTTTATCAGAAAAATATATTCAAAAAATCATTTAAATCTAAAAGTTGCGAACCGTTGCGGTATTTTTTAGCAACGGTGTGACCATATCTAATACGAAAAAGACACCGTTCGCGGCAAATGTACTAAAAAATACAATTTGAGCTTCCTTTTCTTTTCGTCCGTAGAACCACATGTCTGGTAACCGAGATTTTGATTTTCTTTTCGCCGGATAATGCTCCTCCTAATTGATTAGTTTCGATCGAGTCACGAAAATCCAGTGCACGGCCACAAGTACGAGTGAAGGCAGACCGCGATTGTGAGGATATCCGTCAAGTTCGGGAAATATATTCGTAACCAAAACGTTCTGCCCCACAGCAGCGCGTGAGTGAGTGCGAGCGAGCGAGAGAGAGAGCGAGCGCAACGGAACAACACGGTGGTGCGAGCGAGAGCGAGCTAGCGGACGAGAGTGCGAAGTGTGTGTGTGCGAGAAAACCCGCAAAAGCAAAAGCAACACCAAAAGCAACAATAACAACACAACACACACACACACACACAACCTACGTCCCAAAGTGCGTAGTGAATTAAAAAGTACGTGTGTGGAGCGAGTGGAATTTGTTTATCAAATCGGCATAGATTCCGTTTTGATTTCTGGTGCGTATTATACAAAAAAAAAAAAATATATATGATTAGTTGCATATGTGTGTGTGACCGCGTGCATCGTTTTTGAAATTCGAGGCGAGCTGCAGTTGAAATCAATCAGCTGTTTCTGTAACATAACGGTGCGGTAGCAAGTGGGCAGTTCAGTTGCCAGTTCTGGCAGCGTTTGTTGCTGCTCTTCCTCTTCTTTCCAACTACAGCTCTTCTTCTTGTGCCTGGGTGGGAACCTAACCTCACTTGTTCTTCTTCTGCCTTGTTCTGTGGTGCTTGTGGGCTGCTGCATAATAATATAATATACATATATTCGCCAGCCTCGCCTCAATCTCTCGCTTGGTCGTGCCTCATTACGCCCCCACCGTTTGGTTCCTGTGGAAAAAATCGGAATCGGTGGAAAATCCAATTCGCCGAGCAGCGTGACAGTCCAAGGAGAAGCCACTTTTCGAACCAAAGACATGGGCAGTTCCTAAATGTGAGCCGCACTCCCAGGGAGAACTTCTTCCTATTCCTATTCCAAAAAAAAAAAAAAAAAAAAAAAAAAAAAAAAATAGAGAAAAAAGTTCAAAGTGCAGACGTGTAAAAAAAAAAATTACAATCTCGGTGGCAGGCTTGCAGAAACAATAACAAAAGTGCCACTCCAGTGTACAGTGGAGGCTCTCTAAGTCACACCACCAATAGGACCACCTTTTTCCGAAGATTTTCATTCAAAAATTGATTATTTTCCAAAACTAACCAGAGTTTCTTCTTCCTCCACCGCCAGATTGGTAACTTCGCGCACCTCCGCATCCCCCCCGTTGAGCAGGGCCAAGAGTTTTCCAGACCCAGCGACGAGGACCAGCATCCGACGCAGAAGTAGCAGCCGGAGCAGCAGCAGCAGGAGAAGATCTGCTGCCTACTCGAGAGGAGAGACGAAAAGAGGCCAAGGAGTAGATACCACCGAGGAGCATGTCCAGCAAGGAGGAGACAACTCCCTCCGCAACGGGAGCCCCTGCTCCCGCTAGCTCTAGCTCCGGTGCTGCCACCACTTCGTACGCCAATGTGGTCCAGAATCTGGACACCAAGAAGGGCACTGCTGCCGTTGCCAACCCCAGCACCAGCACCACCACCACCACCGCCTCCTCCTGCCGCCGTGGACAACAAAGAGAACCAGCCCAATCTGAAGAGCTTCAAGTCGTGGAGCGAGGAAGCCGCTGCCGCCGAAGCCGCCGGAGAATCGCTGGTGGTCGGCAGCGTTGGACCCACGCTGGCGGGGGAGAAGCGGGCCGCAGCCTCGGGCGGCGACAACACCGCCGAGAACTCATCGGAACTGGACGACAACAATGACTTTGTGCCGGTGGTGTCGCACCATCGACGGGACCGCAAAAAGGCACGCAAGGAGAAGCCCAGAGATCAACAGCCGGCTGGTGGCCCTGGTCAGAAATCGCAGCAGCGTCGAGGACAAGGAGGACAAGGACAAGGACAAGGACCCACTGACCAGGCACCTGGCGAGCGGAAGCAGACAGTACGGCCTCGGGCCTCACGCAACGGCAGTCCCCGGAAACTGCTGGGCACAGCCCAGGGATCTGGCGCCAATCCCACGGCTGCCGGTGGCCAGAAAGCACACAAGGATCGGAAGGACACCTCGCCGAGCGCCAGCATCGAGGCGGGCAGCAGCGGCAACGAGGCCAAGTCCGGAGACGGCGACCAGCCGGCGGGCGAGAAGGCGGCCGGAGCTGCCGGAGGAGCAGCCCCGCCCCCCAAGCGATTCATAGCCGCCCCACCGCCCAAAGTCAATGCCTGGAAGGTGAGTGACGTAATTAAGGGCACTTTTTTTCATTTATTTTTTTTTTAAAGAATTTTTTAAGAAAAAACTGAATAATGCAAAAAAAATGAAGTTCAAGAGGTTTAAGATTTTAGAGCTTCGGAGAACTCTAAAAAAAAAAAAATATAATTTTCTTGAAAGAAATGCATTTAAGGAAGAGTTCCATAACAGATCCCCCCCTCCCTTCCAAAAACAAAAAATGAAGTCACGTTTTTCGTTTCCTCTTTGGCTCATTTTCCGATTGTCGAATTGCGTCTTAAAAAATAATAGACAGACAAGTCCGTGCACGCTGTGTTTGTTGGGTTTTCTGTTGGTAAACAAATGTGCGTGGAATGGGGGAGACGACAAACACAGAGAGGGGTGGGGAGGGGAGAGGAGAGGTGAGAGAGAGACACGACAAAACACGTTTTCCCCGTCTGTTGTGGTTTATCTTCTTCTTGGCTCACTGTTATCGCTATGCCTATGCCCGCTCCGCTGAGGATTACAAAATAGTATCTGACAGATACTAGATACAGACACCCGTCGAATGCATTGCATAATGTTTGTCCCCCGAAGCTGTATGTCAAAACAAAGCAAAAGAATGAAAGAATGAAACAGCGAAATGGGGCAAAGTAAACAGTTTTCGTCTCTCTTTTGCTTCTATTATGCAATGGCTGGCCAGCAGAGGTGGCTGGCCAGCAGTGCCGGTGTTTCTATCTATTTTTGTTTGTTTCCCTTTGCCTTTGCCGAGAAACAGAGCCCAAAGGAGATTGGACAAAAGTAATAATAATAATAATTGATATTTAATATTTCTCTAATTGCACATCTGTGTGCTGGCTGGGGTGTCGTAATGGACGAGAGAAAAAGTTAAATATTTTCTCAACTAAAAATAAATGTCAAGGTCAGCCGCTTGTCAGCCACACCACCCCCTGCCCTGTTTCCATAACTAAACAAAAGAGAAACACAAAAACACACACTACAAAAAAAGGTGTGGCTAATTTTTCCTTTCTTTTTTTTTTTTTAAAAGTTACTTTCTGTTGCCAAGCGGGAAGTTCGAATTTGATTTGCTTTCAAGAGCTACTTGGGATATGGATATGCAAATATATTCTTCGCTCACTTCTGACATTCTATGCAAATAATCGAACTAATTAGGAGGTAGGGGGTGGGGGAGAGTCCATTGGAAGCATCTAGAAATGGGAGGGGCAGCACTATCACTCTTTGTCACACTTTCTGGTATTTTATTCCTACTAACTGGTATGATTTGGTATTTATTTAGTTTTTTTAGCCCTTTTAGTTTCGATTCTTGTTTTGGCCCCCAAGCCAAGCCTCTGCCTACGTCGACGGCAGCAGCAGCGCTGGCAGCGGCAGCGGCAGCGGCAGTGCAATTCGAATTTATTTTTCCAAGCCAGTAGCGCCGATGACGTGTTGCCGTCGAAGAGTTCGCGGATGGAGAAAAAAAAAACTCACCCACTATTCCAGTTTCAATTTCCGTTTCCATTAGCAAGTGTTTTTTTCTAACGCCGATCGCCAAAAGAGAATAAACAATAATATTGAAAACAACAACAAAAACAGCTGAATCGGCACGTGTCGCTAGCTCACCATATGGTGAATACGGGCCTTTCAAATGTCTCATCTCTAAGCACGAAAATAATCGTCCAGTGATAACAGCACTCTCCTCTCCCGCTCTCTCGCTCTTTGCCATTTCCTTGTTCGGTATTTGCGGCGCAAAACAATAACAAAAAAAAAAAAAAAAAAGGAAGATGAAAACGAAAGTAAATATGCAAGCAAGTCAATAAATTAATCAAGTTTGTGTTTTGAATATCATGGGGGATATCTATGCGAAATGTGTGTCATAGGGACTACAGTGGGCACTGACTAACGGGTCATGGGAACAATAACAGCTATTTTTACAAAATAATTACCTCTTCCCGCCCACTGTTGTCTCTGATTGTTATTGTCGATCTGAGAGCCATTTATCTTCTATTTTTAGACTCGAAGCCGCAACTGATGATTAATTACATTAATTTTTTTTATCGACAATCGTTTGGTATCACGTTGCATTATTATTTTGATTTCCAGTTGCAAGCCACATGTGGAAGTTCAGCCTTTTAGTAAGCCACTTAGTTGCGATTAAGTCAGTATTAGTATTTTTAGTATACTTTAGTTAGTATTTTTCCACTGGCATTGTTTTCGAGGCCCTGCAGGTTCCAGGCTACTAGACTCTAGACCCTAGAGTCTTGTTCTTTGTATTATTCCTCCTTTCTGTTGTCTGAATGAACTGATTCTGTTCATATATATACATATACGATCATAAAGATATATATTATTTATTTTTATTTGCCTTTTGTATCAGATTTTCCTCGCTTTTCTTTCTCTGCTGGGGAGGCACTTGGGACTTCCTATTTCTTTGTGCCTGGAATCGTTTCTGTTGCCAGGGGACAGTCTGATTAAATTTCATCAAATAATACTAGATAACTGGATACTACTAGATACTAGATAAAAATACTATAATAAAACAAAAAAAAAAAATTAAAAAAAAAAAAAAAAAAAAAAATATACAAATAAAAATAAAACAAAAAAATTACAAAATAAAAAAAAAAAACATACTAGATAAAAATACTACTAGATACTAGACAGAAATACTACAAGATGTTATATAAAATAATACTACATGACTAGAAAGTATCTGAGTATAGATACTAGTCTATGAGCAGTATAGTAGATACTGCTAGATCGATACTAGATAAAATAATACTAAATAACTAGATAAAAACTACTAGATTTGATGAAAAAAGATAAAATATTTTGTTAGATAAAAAATTGAGATTAAAAAACCACTATCTAGTATCTACTTGATAAAAAAACTACTATCTAGTATATACTAGATAAAAATTCTATTAGATTTTAGATAAAAATATTATTAGATTTTAGATAAAAATACTACTAGATACTGAATAAAATAATATTACAATCTAGTCAAAAATACTACAAGATGTTAAATAAAATAATAATAACTATAACTAGATACTGCTAGATTTTAGATACTACTCGATACTAGATAAAAAATACTAGTGTTTAAATAAACAAGCTACTATATACTAGATGAAATAATACTAAAAAACTAGATAAAATAATACTAAATAAAAACACTACTAGATTTGAGATAAAAATACTACTATCTAGTAGATACTATCTAGATAAAAATACTACCAGATACTATATATGTAACTAGATACAACTGGATACTAGGTACTACATACTACTTGTTTTTAGACAAAAATACTACTAGATTTTAGATTAAACTTTTACTAGATACTAGATAAAAATACTACTAGATACTGGATAAAATAATACTAGAAAACTATATAGACAGAAATACAAGATGTTAGATAAAATAATACTAGATAACTAGATAAAAACTACTAGATTTGAGATGAAAATACTACTATCTAGTATCTAATATATAAAAATACTACTAGATACTATATATACTAGGAACTGCTAGTAGTATACTAGATAGTAGATATAGTATAGTAGATACTAGATAAAATAATACTAAATAACTTGATAAAAATACTATTATCTAGTATCTACTAAATAAAAATACTACTTGATACTAAACAACTAGATACTAGGTACTACCTACTACTTGATTTTAGATAAATCTAGTATCTACTACTAGATACTAGATAAAATAATACTAAATAACCAGATAAAAACACTACAAGATTTAAGATCACAATAATACTATCTAGTAGATACTAACTATATAAAAATACTACCAGATACTCTATAAATAGATACTAGGTACTACATACTACTAGATTTTAGATAAATCTACTACTAGATACTAGATAAAATAATACTAAATACCTAGATAAAAACACTATTAGATTTGACATGAAAATACTACTATTTAGTATTTACTAGATAAAAATACTACCAGATAATATATAATTAGATACTCCTAGGTACTAGGTACTACAAACTAATTGATTTTAGATAAATATACTGCTATTAGTAGTACTAGATAGAAGATATAGTATAGTAGATACTAGATAAAAAAATACCAGATAACTAAAGAAGGTGATTGTCAAGAAGATTATATATCTCCCCCTAGACTTCCTAGCCTCCATAGCCCTCTTGGCCCTGAATATTATTACTTAATGGTTCCTGTTGAGAATATTACGTCAATCCATCAACTATTGTGGCTCTTATCGTGAGCTCCTTTCAAGTTCTGAACTCTTGAATGGAAAAAACTGCTTACATCATTAAAGATTCATTTAATTGAATGATTTTTAACCACCTTTTCCCCTAAAATCCCCACCAGTTACACTTGATATTTGCTTGGCATTTTTGAACCTCCGCCCCAGCTTCCTTATCGACTGTTTACCTGCTGATCTCTCGAGCAATTATTTGCTGGGAAAAGTGTCTCATGATAGCTTTGCGTAACTAACTGCGAAGGACGCTGATGCCGATGCCCTTTTATACAAGTCCCAGGTATTATAGCAACTGATAGCAGCAGTCTGCGGGTCTTACTCAATGCGTTTTGCTGATAAGAAGGCCAATAGAGGCATGGATCCTACCCCAAAGACTAGTCAGCAGAACTTGAGACTTACTTTCACAAATAATTCTTAAATCATTTAATTCGTATTATTGTGCATGTGGAGAAGGTACTGGAGGAGGTACTGGAGGAGGTGTGTTTACCTTGCCCTGCCCCCCAGATAAGAGTTATGTTCGAAAGCCTGCTACGCATTAAGTAGAGTTGCTCGACCACTTCGGTTGTCTGTAAACAAGATTCGCATACAAATGCCATCCCCTCGTACACACACACCCCCTCCAGTGTGGCCCCACTATCTCTGTGTTGGGCTGGAGTTCGACGCCACCTCCCTGAGCAATTGCCTTTAATTCCAATCGCTTGATTTAATCGCGAGTGGAACTATAAATAGAAAAAAGAAAAATGAAAAATAGTCATAAACTTGTTTGCGTTTAGAGCTCTTTGACACTATTTCCATCCATTACAGGTCGGATTCTAGCAAAGGGGATATGATTTCATTTAAATTCTTGCATATTGGCGCTGCTGTCTAATGTACGGCTTGCATTTTTGGTATTTAAGACGTTTTTTATTATTTTTTGTTCAATAATTAGGCATATCTTGGATCTAAAATCTAATAAAATAGGTATTCCTTAGTTACAAGGTCTATTTTAGTCTTAAATAGTCTATTTTTGTTATAAATTCTTATAATTGGTGGCTGCTGTCTAATGTACGGCTTGACTTTTTGGTATTTAAGACTTTTTTATTATTTTTTGTTCAATAATTAGGCATATCTTGGTTCGAAAATCTTTATAAAATAGATATTCCTTAGTTACAATTTCTATTTTAGTCTTAAATAGTCTATTTTCGTAATACCATACACCAATACGCTCTCCAGGGCTACTTATTATTCATTTAAGCCTAGACTTGTTGATTTTAGGGATTGGTGGTTCAGTTTTCGAACTATGGAGGTATTACATGATTGAAATTCTTATAATTGGACGCTGCTCGTCTAATGTACGGCTTAAATTTTTAGTATTTAAGACAGTTTATAGAATATTTTGGTCCAAAAATTAGGCACATCTTAGTTCTAAAATGGTTAAAAAGTAAGTTTTCTTAGTTACAAGCTATAGTTTAGTATTAAATAGTCTACTTTTTTCATAAATTCTTATAAAAAGACGCTGCTGTCTAATGTACGGCTTGCATATTCGGTATTTTCAGACAGTTTTTAATATATTTTGGTAAAAATTAGCCATATCTTGATTCTAAAATGGTTAAAAAGTAAGTTTTCTTAGTTACAAGCTATATTTTAGTATTAAATAGTCTACTTTTGTCATAAATTCTTATAATTGGACGCTGCTGTCTAATGTACGGCCCTTTATGAAAAATACTGTAATGAATTATGAAAATTGTATCACATTTCCCCCAAAAACTATGCATATCTTGGTTCTAAACTGTTTTAAGTCTTAAAAAGCCTTAAATCTTGCGTCTTAAATGGCCTATTTTTAGGTCGTAATACCCTACTCTCTGTAGGCTCTATAGGGCCACTCCACTCATTATTCATGTAAGCCTGCCTGGCTGATTGTGGTGATTGGTTCAGCGAGCACGTTTTCCTTTTTTTATTCTTTTTTCTCTCTGACTTTTTTTTTTTAGTATTTTTGCATAACATTTTTTGCGGCCGGCGGCTCGTATTCTAATTTGCTGAAACGCAGAAAGCAACCTCGCGGCCTACTACAGACCCCCTGGGAGGACCCCTTTCTGCCGAAACCCCGCCTGCACTGTAACCTCGGAGCTGATTGCGAGCGACTGTTGACTTGGAGAGTCCCCCTTGCTTCTCTTTGTAGTATTTTTGTGTTATTTGGCGACTGTTCTATTCTAATGCCATTTAAAATAGTATTTTTGCATCGAAAGCACCTCAGTTGTCTGTCGGCGATCGCTCGATGAAGTGCAAAGTGCATTCCACTCAGATTTCCCAGATAATCGCGAAGTAGTCCTGGTTTTAGGCAAGTTTTAGCTTTAAGGTAAAGGGATCTTGCTTTAGATGACCTTGAGGAAGCACTCTATTGATGAGTGCCAAGTACGTCAGCATTTATGTCAAAAATGATAAGAAACATAAAGAATCTAAAAATAGAACCCAAAACATGTGCTTGGCAGGCCATAAAGATCTCGAAATGTTTGCTGTTTGTCTTTGATTTGGGTGCCAGTGGAAAGTTACTGATATCGTGGAACAACAATCTCTTTGTAATGGAATGGAAAATTTGCTAAAATGACTCATAGAGTAGTTGGAGTGTCCTTCCTGCAATGTCAGTGCCATTTCCATGACTCGAAAGTGTGGCTTTTTTGCAAAAATTAATAGTTTATTGGCCCACTGGGGGTGCTCGCCTTGGAAATTCTATTGAATACGTGATCGAATGCATGGAAAGTGATTCAATTTCAGAATATCATGAAAAAAAAAATGCAATTTTTAGGTTAGGGCGTGGGAATTTCAAGGCCAGTAAACAAGTTTAAACATGTCTAGCGCTCTCATATCTTGTTTACAGTGGAAGTTTGATTGATGGATGGTTCGATAAGGTTTTGAGGTCATTAGTAAGCCTTATAAGCCGGAATATCAATATTTTCCTTTTGGTGCAATTATTTACGCATTATATCTCCACTCTCCGAGTTCTTCTCCCTCTCTCTCTCTCTCTCTCTCTCTCTCTCTCTGTTTTGAAGTTTCTCCTCCACCAACTCTCCTTGGCTTGGCCTACGTGCCGAAAATCACATGTTTATTTTGGTTTTGCTCTCTTTTTCTTTTATCCCAACGGTATTACAATTACAGCATGCATGGTGCGAGCGAGATGGCCTGTGTTTATGTTTTTAAAGTTTTGGGGGCCTCTCCTCTCCACTAATATTAATTGTAAATCGCACCTGTTTTTCGATTTCTATTGATATGCTGAGGTTGTGAACTTTCCTGGGGAATCAAAACAACATTTGGTAGAAAATGCGTACAAAAACAAAACCATAAATACAACGCACGTACGCACACTGCGAGAAAACCTGTATCTGCCGGATACAGGGTGCCGGCTCTCTGCGCTGACTCTCTGCCGGCTGTGAGAGAGTCTCTCACGCCGCCGCCTTTTCGCTCTCTCTCTCTCTGGCATCCGTGAACCGGCGCATCGGCTGTTTTTTGTTTTTGTTTTGAAAATGAGTATACAGTGGGAGTTCTTTTAAAAAAAAAATAAAAAAAGAATATTAAATAATTTTTTTTTTTTTTTTTTTGTAATAAAAAAATTTAAGCTAAAACTTCTAAAGAATCTAATAAAAATGATATATATTTTTTTAAGATTATATATTTTTTATATTATATCCTCCTTATGCCAGCTACACTGTACTTGTTTTTTATGTTGCGCTGTAAAAACCAGTTGTTGTTGCTGCGCCTTATACCTCCTCTTTGTGCTGCTCACGTAGCCAACGCGTGGACACCAACCACTGTGGAGGGAGGCAGAGGCAGCGGCAGTGGCAGAGGCAGAGGGCGCCGACAGAGGCGTTTACGAATCAAACTGCCACTGCTGCTATCGCACAGAACTCACCGAACGTCTCAGCAGAACGGACGCGCTCAGTTTTAGAATTTCCAGTCAGTTGTTCAAACAACAACAGTGCCAAGTGCTAGTAGAAGCAAAAATAAGCAAAAAAAAAAAAGTATTTTATTGAAAAGAAAAAACAAACAAAAAGATAAGAAAGAAACCTGCAAAGTCGGCTGATATAGTTTCTATAATTAAAAGAGGTAATTTTCCAACTGGGCTCCCCCCCTTCTGTGTACCTCGTGGGGGATGGCCTCTCTGGGAGGAAAGATATACATATATCCGAAGAGTGATGTGCGCGCTGGCCCTTGTCTTGAACCGAATCTGGGTTAGGGACACTCCCCTACAAGTCCCTCTTTTTATGGTTTTTTTAGGTTATAACTTTGTGCGCAACAACGAAATTGATTTTTCCCGAAAAGATCCTGTGTCGTGTGCCTCTGAAATAAAACTAAAAAAAGAAAAATTGTTTAATTTCAGATATCAGCCAAGCAATCCGGCAGCCCCAAGGCAGGAACCTCTCCATTGGACAAACGTGTTTTGCAGCCCAAGGCACAGCAGCCACAACAGCCCAAGCAGACTGCCACAGCCCCTGGCACAGCAGCCACTGCCACCAACAACGCACAGAATACCGCCAGCAATCCCAGCAACAAAAAGACAACACAACAACAGCCACCTCAACAGGGAGGAGCAACAAACACACAGACACAGACACAGGCCACAGTAGCGGCAGCAGCAGCGCCAGCACCAACATCCACAGCAGCAGCAGCCACTACACCAGTAGCTGCCACAGCATCTGCGACACCACCAGCCGAGACAGCAACAACCACTGGTGGGTAGCGAGAGGATGGAAATTTTCCAATTAAAGAGATGAAGTCAAGTGGACAAAGGGTCCAAGGTGGTCCAAGATGGTCCAAGATGCTTCTATAAATAGTTCTCCCTAATTAATGAATTAGTTTTTGTTTAAAAGTTAAAAAAAAAAAACTAGAAATGGGCTATGAACCTGACCACCATGTGACTTGCCTAGACTTTCTCATCTTCTCTCACGAGGCCCACCCCCTAGTTCTCAGACAGACTCTCTCTGAGGGAACTGAGGCACCTGATGGCCTGATTTTATTTTTTTTAAAACCATTCCCTCTTTGCAGTTGACGCCAGTCAGTCGGAGGCACTCGCCAAAGTCGTGGTAAAGGACAAGAAGAAGGTCAACCACAAGGTAGGCTACTAAACTAACTAAGCTAGTACTTGTACTAACTAATCAAATTACAGGCCAGCGACTTTAGCAACGTTGGGGACTGGCCCACGCTTGTTGGCGGAATTTCTGGAAGTGGCAAAGCCACCAGCAACGAACCCAAACGCAATCCAACGAAAAAACAGCAGCCAGCCAAAGGAGCAGCAGCAGCAGGAGCAGGAGCAGGAGTCACTTCAAGTGAAGCTGCCACAGAGTCTAGTGTAGCAGCAGCCACCGCTAGCAGCAGCACCACCACCACCTCCAGCACTGCGAGCAGCAATAGCAACAGCCAAGCGAACGCAACTGCCGCCAACGGAGCACCTGTTGCCAGCACGAGTCATGATGCCAAAGCCCAGCGAGACGCTGAGCCAGCAGCTGCCGCAACCAGTGCTGCTCCAGCAGCTACTGGCGCCACTGCCGTGCCTGCCCTCACCAAGAAAATGCCCAAGCTCAAGTGGCGTCCGCTGCAAATCGATCTGGCCAAGTCCAGTCGCCCCAAGCCGATCGGCGGCCGTCCCAATCGCCGGCTCAGCGATGATCCTGCCGACCAGCGCCGTCCGCCCCGCTCCTACCACGACCGTCATTCAGCTGCTGGCCGCGGAGGAGCAGCTGCCGGCGATGCTGCGGGCACAGCGGGAGAAGGCACAACCAGGCAACCGCACACTGGCCGGCATCCGTACACCAATCGGTCAGCGACTGCTGCGTCCGAGCGCGTGGATTCCTGGCGTAGCAGCGGCAGCACCGCAGCAACATCGTACGATGACCAGCGCTCTGGAGCAGCAACGGGTGGTGCCGGGTCAGCAGCGCCAGCACCAGCAGGAGCAGCAGCAGCAGCAGCTCCGGGCCGTGGGCAGCGCCGGTTCCGTACGCCGTACCGGGGCGGGCGGCAAGGCCGGGGCGGATTCTCCCGACAGGGACCAGGTCGTCCGACTCATCGCATACCACGCCATCTGCTAGCTTCGGGCGAGTATGCCAACTATCTGCCGGCGGATGCCGCCGGTGCGGACGCCTCCCAGTCGTCCTTCGTGCTCATGGGCACCCACTACTTTGGCAATGTCCCGGCCGCCGCCTACATCGAAATGGACGCCAACAGCGTCAAGGAGGCTATCAGAAAGCAAGTGTAAGTACTAGGATCTGGTTTCTGCAGGCAATCAGTGGATAACTCCTTCTCTCTTTAGTGAATACTACTTCAGTGCCGATAACCTGGCCGGCGACTTCTTCCTGCGCCGCAAAATGGACCCCGAGGGCTACATCCCGGTCACTCTGATCGCCTCCTTCCATCGCGTCCTCGCCCTGACCACCGACGTGGCCCTGATTGTGAACGCGATCAAGGAATCGGATAAGCTGGAGCTCTTCGAGGGCTACAAGGTGCGCACCAAGACGACGCCCACCGCCTGGCCCATCAGCGATGTGCCCGAGGCTCAGGGCGCCGACCCGACCACTGCACCAACTGAGGATCAAGAGGAGTCAGCAAAGGAGGAGGAACAGGGGGAGAAGGTGGAGGAGCAGACTGAGGCAGCAGCCGCTGGTGGTTCGCCGCCGCCCATTCTCACGTCGGTGATGGCAACAAGGCCGCTGAGCAGCATTCCGCCACCGCCGGTGCCCCGCAACTCTCAGAATCTGGTGCCCAAGATGCTGCAGGAGAAGCAGCAGCGATCCATGGCGGGGCTCAACTCTGTGAACGCCATCAGCTCTCTGACCCAGCACGTGGAGGGGGTGGGCGCCGCGGAGCTGGCCGGCCATCTGAGTGGCCTGGCGGAGAGTGTGAAGCCGGAGAAGAGGGCCGCGGGCAAGGGGGGAGCAGCTATTGGAGTGACTGGGGCAGCTGCTTTGGTGGCGGAGCCGGAGGGCATGTGGAAAGAGGTAAAGAGACGCTCCAAAACATCCAATGCTATCAAAGAAAACGCTACTAAATCAGCCAACAACAACACCTCAACACCACCACCACCACAACAGCAACAACAACAGCCACAATCGCTTTCACAAACGCTCAACAACAACAACAACAACAACAAGAACAATAATAATAATATCAAAACGAACAATACCACCTCGTCCACGTCCACGTCCAAGTCCACGTCCAAGTCCTCGTCCAACGCCTCATCATCAGCCTCTGTGTGTGCTACCTCCGCCTCCGCTACAGCCTCCGCCACCGCCACCGCCACCGCCTCAACCACAGCAACAACCACTGCTATCAAAACCACAAAAACCACCGTCACCACCACCACAATCTCCACAACCTCAGCCTCAACCACAACCTCAACCACCACAAACAACATTAAGAAATCATCAACTGGCAATGCTGCTTACTCCAATACCCACTCCAAATCCTCATCCAAAACAGCTGCTCCGCCATCCGCTCAGTGCCATGCCGAAAAGGAAGAACTAGACTTCCAGTTTGACGAGGAGCTGATGGACCCCCTGCCTGGAACCGGACGCATCAACCACTTCACCGAGAACTTCTCCGACGACGACGAGTCGGATTACGAATTTGCCGACCGTGACATCAACAAGCTGCTGATTGTCGCCCAGGTGGGGCGGGCGCCCAAGCACGAGGGCTACGATCGCACCGCTGACTTTACATCCCGGACGAAAATCACCCAAGATCTGGAGAACATCATCAACGATGGACTGGCCAACTACGAGGAGGATCTCTGGACAACCACCAATGTGGTGCCCGACTACAAAACCGTTAATGTTATATCCCAGGCTGATTTCGAGAAGCTGGCTGGTGGACGCGTTAGGTCTATGCTGCAGCAGCAGCAGCAGCAACAGGTGCCACCGCCGCCACCGATCTATCTGGAGGATGCCGACGCCGATGACACTCTGGTGGGGGACACAACCCTCAACTCTACACTGAACTCCACCCTGAAGTCCCGACGTGCTCGGTTCTATGCTGCCCCCAACTCCCAGTCGATCGATCCCCGTACTCCGCGCAAGCGGAAACTCCGCCATACGGCCAACCCGCCGGTGGAGGCGCACGTGGGCTGGCTGCTCGACACTGTGGAGCACCGACCGCGCACCACCTCAATGGGCTCCTCGGCTGGCACCTCGCCCACCACCTCCTCCTATGGATCGTATGGCTCCTCGGTGCCGCAGTCGCTGCCCGTGTTCCAGCATCCATCCCATGCGCTATTGAAGGAGAACAACTTCACCCAGCAGGCGTACCACAAGTACCACTCGCGCTGCCTGAAGGAGCGCCGCCGTCTCGGCTACGGTCAGTCGCAGGAGATGAACACCCTCTACCGGTTCTGGTCGTTCTTCCTGCGAGAGAACTTCAACAAGAGCATGTACAACGAGTTCCGTACGCTGGCGCTGGAGGATGCCGGCAATGGTTTCCGGTATGGCCTCGAGTGCCTCTTCCGGTTCTTCTCGTACGGACTCGAGAAGAAGTTCAGACCGTATATCTATCAGGACTTCCAGGACGAGACAGTGGCCGACTTCGAGACAGGTAAGCATTGCAGTCAGTAGTTGGAATCAGAGTTTTAAATGGAAACCTCTTGTGTTGCAGGTCAACTGTACGGCTTGGAGAAGTTCTGGGCCTTCCTGAAGTATTACAAGAACGGCGAGAAGCTGGAGGTGCAGCCCAAGCTGGCCGAGTACCTCAAGAGCTTCAAGAACATTGAGGACTTCCGCGTGGTGGAGCCGGAGATCAACGAGATGCTCCAGGGAGTGGGCAGCCTGAATCCGGGCCGTCAGCTCAACAGGCACCGCAGCGTGTCCGAGAGCGATGGCACGGCCGTGATTACGGGAGGAGGTGGTCGCCGCCTGAACACCACCATCACTAACCGTAGTGACTATGTGGGCAGGCTGCTCCAGCAACAGCACCACCAGCAGCAACAGCAACATCAGCACCAGCAACATCAGCAGCATCAGCAACAGCACCAGCAGGGATATGGTGGCTACAATCAGCAGCAGAACCGTCGGCGCACCGGCTCCTTCGGAAGCAGCACAGTGCGCATCCGCAGCGGTTCGCTGGGCAACAAGCCACAGGTCGTCAACCGCAATCAGGGATCGCAACACGAGCTGCGACAGCATCATAAGCGACAACAGCAGCAGCAGCAACATCAGAAATCAAAGCCTGGCACAGGATCACAAACGAATCCTGTCCGGGCCAGCACATCAGCAGCGGCAGCAGCAGCAGCAGCAACACCCGCAGCAGCATCAACAACAACAGCAGCAGTTGCGGCAGCAACACCAACGGTGGTAGCGTCATCGGGCTCCTCGTCGTCGAAGAAGTAGAAACACGTCACACGTGCAGAGACACTTTTTGGATTAGGCTTAAGTTAATATCTACGACTTACGAGTTAGTTTTTGGGGGACCTGTTCAAGGACGCCCCCGGCTCTTTTGTTTATTCATTCTTACTTATTATTATTTTGTAGTATTTTTCGAGTCAAGCGTAAAGTGGGAAAAAGTCGTTAGCGTTTAGCATAATTAAGTGAAAATTTTTGAAATTTGTTTATTGCAATTTGCCTAGCGGCTTAGCTAGCGTTGGTTTAGTAGTTATGATTCTAATTGTTTGTTTCTCGCATTCGCGCTCGCATCCGACTAAACTGCACTAAACGAAGCTCTAAACTAAACTCTAATACTAGAAATTGAAAAATGGTTGCTTACGAAATGCTCAATGTTTGTTATATAACACAAGAACATACAGCGGGGTCTGTCTGCTTTGTATACCAGTGCCAACCAGCCATGATCCTGGGAAAGTTAACAATTATTCCTTATATATATTTTTTTGTTCTGTTGATTATTCTCCTATAATTTTTATAAAAGAAAAGTCAAGGCAAATTTTCCTAATTAAAAATAGAGAGAGAGAGAGCGCAGCGTTGAATAGTTGACGTAATGCAATGAACTGTTGTACTATACTATTAAAGTTAATAACGATATAATGATACACCTATTACCTAACCTAACGAAAACTGAATAGAAATCAAACGAAAATTGATACACACGACAAAACGAAAACAAAAACACAAAAACCAAATGATCTTAATTCAAATAAATTTTGTAAATTACAACTGAATACATATATGCATATATACGATACATATATAATATATATACTTATATTAATAGTGTATGTATGCCAGAGTGAAGCCACAATTTGCATATATATATGTATGATTATTCTTATGATTATTATTTGTGTCCGAGCTGAGCGCAAAATTGTATAATGTAAGTGCTTAGGAGGCAGAAAGAACTTGTAATCCTTACACCCAATTGAGGCATGCGGGGCTCAAGTGCCAGCGAATTTTAGTTATTTAAGCCATTAACCAGCGCATATAGCTTGCTAGCTAGCTACTACCTCTACAGGGTAGCACCACCCCTACTCCTCTCCCCACCCCCACCCCCACCCACCCTTCGGAAAACCTCAGAACTTCGTACCCCGCCAAGCATTTAGAAGCATGTCGAAAACCATTTATATTTTATTATTAGTTCTTGCACTTGTTACTTTTTAATTCGAGAAATCTACGACTATAAACAAAAAAAGCCAAGAAAACCACAAAAAAAATTTTAAAATCAAACGAAAAATTGTCAAGTCCAAAAAAAGTTTAAAACTTTATAAAAAAAAACGGCAAATCATGCAAACGAAAAAAAAAAATATATATATAAAGAAATCATTAAGATATTGTTTCGCATAGTGAATAAATCTAAATTTAAACATATGTGAGAAATCAAATCTAAGCTTAATATGGATAATAACTATATATATATATACATGTATCTGCTTATATATATATATATCTAGACACAGACGTAGGGAGTCGTCAGGATCGGCAGTAAAGCGTGACTGCATCTCGAACTTTTAAGGACTGCCCCAGCAGTTTTCGAAACTCTCTCAATGAATCGATCGAAAGGTCCTTCAGCTCCTCGATATTTGCTTCGCAAGCAGACACCACCACACAAACATACGAAAAGTGCAAAAAAGAAGAAAAAGAAAACATTTTATTAAATATTTCTTTAATTGTTAGAAATCTGTAAATATATTTACCCCCAGCAGTTCTTAATAATTTTTTTGTTTTAGATGTCGCTTTTTAAATTTTATTATCCATGCCACAACCACCCATTTGCAAACACATTGGCAACTCGCTTCTGTATGAGCTTAACGATCTATCAATATTATAAATAATAATAATAATAACGAGATAAGAGAGATGTCCGACGACAATTCATTCGGCTGTTGCGTAATATTACATAGTTCTGCCACAACTATTTTGTTTTTCACATCAAGTGTTGACTTTAGTTACTACACACAGACTTTATACATATATGTATGCGCTCCTTAAGTTTGCAATTTTTATATAAAATTAATTTAAAATTAATTAAAATCTATGACACACACACAAACACACATACGAAATGAACATAATGGAAGCCCTATTAAAAGTAATTTTTGTAAGCTACTTAAATATGGAAAATGCGAAAGGAAAACTAAGGAAAACGAAAAGAAATGATTATTGTGAAAAACGTGATAGTTTAAACCATAAAGAGTAATATTTACTACTATTATTATATTAATAATTAATTATACGATGCATATATATGGATATGATGTATATGTAAAACGGAAAAAACCACAACAAATTTCTAAACTAACGTAAACAAAAAAAAGTAAAAAATTTTTTTAAAATTACCAACACAAAAAAATGTTAAAAACAGTGAGTAGAAAAACTAAAACAAAAAAATGAATAAAAAAAACTTGAAAAAACCAAACAGCTATCAGTGTTTTTTATGAAAAGGGAAATTGTGGGACTTTTGAGGGAAATTATCATGAGTCTCTGCTTACTTTCTGTAGATGGCGCCAGTTGCCAGTCCAGCAACATCTCTTTGCAACATTTCCTTGGCAACATACTCCATAAATGGCAGATAAAAGTGAACAAAGGCTCGAACAAAGGGCAGAGGGTCGATTGACCCTTCGAGTAATTAACCCCTTCAAGAGCGTGTTTGGGCCATTTGTCACCCGGCGACAAAATGCAAGGCGAACTACAACAAACATCTACTCAGAAGCCAGCTCTGAGCCCCCAAAGCCAACATATGTTGTTCGCCTGGGAGGGCATGGGGTGTCACAGATTAACGCCTCACTTGAATTATGACCCGGCACCCAGCACCACCGGAGCTCCACAAACTACTCCACAAAATCCGAGCGAACGCGTGGAAAAATCGTGTATACAACATAAAGTGGTGCACAGGACTTTCAAATGCCTTTAGCTTTCAAATAAAAAAAGGGTATTTCATTAAAATATTTATAATTTATCAACCTAACAGTTTATTATTATTTCATAATCATTAAACATTTTAATAAGTAAGCAATTTAAGTCTTAACATCTTTTTGAATTTCAAAGTGTATTTGAGGGGAGGTCCTACTCGACAAAGGACAAAACGCAAAGGCACGCAAGGTCCTGAAATCGAGGAGCAAGGACCTGGCGCCTGGCACCTAGCACCTAGCAGGCGATAGCCCGAAGAGGCGTTTAAAAATTGAAAACCAATTTTGTAGCGATTTAAAACAGGCGACTGAAGGTGGCATGTAGGAGTGGGTGCCACAGTCGGGCAGTCGGCAGATGGCGTGTGTGTGAGGGTGCCCCCGACTCGTAGTGCCACTTTTCGCACCTCAAGTTGCGAGCCCTGACCTCTGTAGAGCTTAGATTGTGTTACCAATATTTATGGCTCAATGGGGATACCGGCAGTGCGAGGGGCGGAGCAAAGGACTTTTGGCTGGCGTGACCGCGGCTAGGTCTAATCACATGTGGCCCCTTCGAAGGACCTGCCTGGGCTAGGGGGGCAGATATCGCATTCATATCGAAACTGAATTTAATGGGCGTTTAACGTCGCCTTTGAACTTTGGCCGCACTTAGCTCACGCACATGCTTCCGCCGGAGTGCAGATCCCGGGGTGGAACTGTATATAACCTGGTGTCCGGGTAGCCGAAGGACACGTCAATGTTCGAATTTATCGGCGTTTCTCCTAATAATCAACGACTGGGGTTTTATTGTTTGGCAGAAGGTTTGGCAAGACATTAATTGAGTTTTTGAGTTCAAGTTTTGAGGGGGAAAGTGGTGAGTCTATCATCGTTTTTGATTCTTAAAACTCTAAACTCTATAGGGTATGACTCTACCTGGTACTGAAATCTCTTCCTGCAACTGAAATTTTTGCATTGCCTTTACGCTTTTAATTCCCCAATCCATAAACATAATTTTGAGCTTTCAACAATTTTAATACCAACATTTTCGCTTTGCTAACCCGCCTGCTAATTAGTTCAATCCGCTGGGCGCAGAGTTCCGGCATCCGGATCTAGGGGGCCCTCCAGCCTCTCTAAACCTCTGTCAAAATTTTATCACCGCAATACGATGGTGCACAATAATGGCCGGAATCCCCAAAACAAACTATGGATGTGCTGGCCTCCTGGGGCCCCAAAAAATGTGCATACATGGATAGAATGACTGAGAGAGAGAAAAAAAAAAATATAGAAGACTGCCAATATTCGAAATAATTAAATAAAATATTTCATAAAATGGTTTCCGCTTCGGGGGGCCTTACCAGCTGCAGTCCAAAAACTAATTATATTTTAGGGTCTCGGAGCCAGCTAGGCGGCTAGGGGGGTGGCGGATAAATATAATATTTGAACATCCATATAAAAATTCCACCTGGCAATAAATTTCAACTGTTTTTCTATGAGAGGACATCCTTTGATCTCAATGAAATTTGTTCGTAAATGAGTGTTTCCGGGCACAGGACTCGTCATACGACGAGCGGAATATTTACATGCGGCCCATCAATATCAGGCTCTAAATTGCATTTTATCTGATATCCGAGTGGGGTCGAGATACCAGCTGGGTGACCGTCAAATAAGAAAAGGTAATATTGACATGATGCGATTTATATATTTTTGTGCATCTAAATATTTGCATATTTATGGACAGATTAAACATTCGGAGGGTATTTGTCTTCTGAATAGAAGAGTCTAAGGTAAAATTTGGTTTAATTAAATGATAGCAATATGCCAAGTGGCTATTTCTATGCACTTGCTGTTGAGTTATATTGTGTAAGCCATGTTTCACTTGGCCAATTAGCTGGCCCGCCACGTTCTCCGGCCAGATACGGGCCACAAATGCGAGGATCTGCCGCTGGAATGCAATTCCATTAATTCCAGCTCGTCTCGCTCCGTTTCAGGCCTGTCCTGTTCTGGCCAACTCAAACTATTTGCATTGCCATTATGCTGCCTACGCACTTGCCGGACCGGGCCGGGCCCTAATGGGTAGGGCTTACAAAGCAATTACATTTCATTCGAAATGCAGTATCCAAGTGCCAGCACCGTTCGGGGCACACCAACACCCACCCAGAGGTGGACTTGACAATTTGTCACTGAGAGCCGGGAGACAAAATCAAATTAATGATATGAATTTCTTATTTAAGGACATTAACGCAGGTCCTTCCAGTGATGACAGTGTTTGGCCAGCAGCAGCCTCCACAAGTGGAGTTTGCTTACCAAATGGTGGCTGGCTTTTACCCAAAAATATCCAAATTGACATCCCTAGTAGTGTCCTTTGTGCCAACAAACAGGAAACGGAAATGCGTCAGCGCTTCTGGTTTCTGGCTTCTTCTAGGATATTTATTAAACCGTCGGACTGGTCACGATGAGTTCCTCAAACATGCACATACATTTACACAAATGTCGCATTAGTTTCACATTTCGTCCTTCGCATAAACATTTATCTGGCAGAGAAGTTGAACAAAGTCGTCCTTAAAGACTTTGGTCAATACCCCGGCATCCTTCGAGGCGACTCTCTATGTAAGTGTGTGCGTGAGGTGCAAAGGACAATTAGATAAATACCAGGACACGCACAGTCATTTTCTGTCGCTTTATCCTTTTGTTTATACCCTTTTCAAGGTAATTCAGACATTAGTTTTCCAAGAACTATTCGAGTACTTTTCATATCCTTTTCCTTAAAAACTTATCAGGCAAAAGGTTTTTATTACAAGGACATTATTAGGGTATTTATTGTGGCGACTATCTTCTTGTTTTCCAATATGTTTCTTCCTTTTTTTTTGCCTTGTTGGCATTTTTCTACACTCTGACCCCGGAGAAGAGATGTGCGTTGGCTGCCAGTCAGTTAAGCTGCCATTGTGGCCATCCTTTGTGTGTGCGTCCTGTCACAAGGCTCTGTTGTTGTCTGATAGTTGTAATTGGCCAACTAAAATCATGTGACAAATTAACAGCGCAAAATTTATTGCCTGCCCACCGCCTTAAGCTGTTGATGAAGAAATATTGGGTGCGTTCATACCGTCGCAGTTTGCCGGGGACTTATCCTTTGCGACTTTCCACCGAAGGCATGAGGCAGCATTTTGTGATTGCAATCGGGCGGGGCAGGCGGGGCAAGCGGGGGCGTAGCCACAGGACTACCTTTGCTTACCTGTGGCCATTAAATTGAATGCTGTCCACCGTGTGGGGCGAATCTAATGTATCTAATGGAAATCGCACCGGTGAGTTGTGGCCCCTTCGTTGTCCCAGCTAAGCTGGCAATTAGGATGGGATGTTCGATCGTTTGACTTGCGAGCTCCATGGAAATGGAGTACTTACTTTCGTACCTTTGAAATGCAGTAAATATTTCATACAGGTTTATAGACAAGTCTTTGCCCAGGGCTGCTCTTATGATTCTACAATGAGCTTTCAAGATACTAATTGAATAAACCCACGATATGCCCAAAATGAGAGCTTATTCAAAGGGGCTTATTACTAATTATTTTGCACAGTGTACTGCTGTAGGTGCACTGAATTGTTATCCGGACTTTTGTTGCTGTAGGTGGCTGATGGTGATGTCGCTGCGGCTCAAAACATTAATTAATGCGCCTGCAGCTAAATAACGCCATTTTGAATGAGTTGCTAGGCAAAGGCACACAAACACCGGAATACGGCAAAAGTACAACAGAATCCGGTGCTACACTGAGAGAAAAAGAGGTCTAATTAGTGATGTGATAAGATGGAAAAGATATTTATTAATGAAACTTATTTGATAGGCAGTCCCTATCCTAAGAAGCATCTAAGTCTTATGCTCTAAGTTACTAATACTTTTAATATAAAACTACAACTTTTTTGTCCAGTGTAGTACCCCGGATGGCTGCTTAAAAGGTGGTCCGGGACGTAGACACCTGCAGGCGACACGGGAATGCGTTGGGCCATGCAAAATGCGTTCATGTCTTATGAACAATGAATTTTAGATGCGCCGCTTCAGTCCATGTATGTATGTGTAGATGTGGGTGTGCTTGGGTATTTATTATGTATATGAGTTTCAGGCTGTGTTGGTGCGTGTGTATGTGTGTGCAGCCAAAAAACATGCCGCCATCACACACACCCAACACCACTGACACACACCGGCACCTGTGCAAGCAAACATGTTTTGCTCGGATGCCAACTGCCGCCGGCAAGGAGCGTAAAGGCGGGGGAAATGGCAGATAGGCGGGGCAGTGGACTGACCAGCGGCCAGAACGAGAGCAAACAACAAGGACACGGCAGGACCGAAACTAAAAGCGACATGTTTTTGCACGCTCCAGTGCGAATTTCGCAAAACAACAACAAAAGCAGAAGCAATGCAGGAAGGATGAGAGGTCCTGGAAGGACCTTCTTTGAAGATGGAAATGAAGCACACAGAGTCACGAAATGACAAAGGAATTAATTAGTATAAGAGGAATATTAATTAAATAAATGATTTTCTTTATAACTAACACTCATATAATATTTTTTTTAATGCTTAATCATTTTAATTAAATTAATTATATTAATTATATATATTTTTTCCATCTCTAGTCTGGTGCTTATCATCAGCAACAGCCGCCGCAATTAAACTCACAAAGGCTGCAGCGCTGCAAGCATTTCCGGTTGGACCCTTTTGGCTCCTGCTTCTCCTTCTACTTCCGGTGTCCTGGCTCAATTAAATTAAAATGGCCGCCGGGAAAGGGTTAAGCGTAGACACTTTTTAAATAAACAAACAAAAACGAAGATCTGGACTTGGTTGGAAATTGAAGGCGCTAATGGCGCTGATTTGGCGCATTTTAATTAACCCTTGGCCTTGGCTGAAGGATATTGTCGCTGACTGATTTGCAAACAGACAGCCAGCCAGCTAGCCAGCCATCCAGCTCCTTGAATATCCTTCACAAAAGCAACACCAGCAATAACAACAACGTTGCATTTGTAATGAGAGTGGTGCTTGAGCAAAATGGAAAATTTATTGCGCTGACAGTTATGGGCCCATAACAATAATAAAAACAGCATCTGCATCGAGGAACCCGGGCCAGGGCGAGCAACAACAAGGATCCTGGATCCCAGATCCACAGCCGCATCCATCCTGGTTGCCCTTTGGCACGGCAGCGGCAACGGCAACGGCCACGGCTTCGCTCGTCCTGGCGTTGATGATGATGGCAATGATGGCGTTGATAGCCCAGCGAGATGCTACTTCAAACTCGACTTCGATTGCTATGCCAGCAAGCCATCCGGCCTGGCCATCCAAGCAGCCAGCCAGCAAAGGACACTCATTGGTTTGCCTGTCGTCCCGTCATGCAGCCATTCTAGTTGTCCTTTCGTGGCCTGCTCCTGCCTGCTCGCTGCACATCAAAAAAGTTTCTCAAAAAAGAGTGTCAGGATTAATGAAGATAAGTGTATAGAGATATTTGAAATATTTTTAATTATAAAAAGTTAATTTTTTTCATAGGAATGGTTCATTTAGTTTTGAATATTTTAAGGGCAATCTTTTTAATATTTTTTCCAGTGCCTTGCCGCTAAGTGCGCTGCCTGATAGTGCAGCCTTTCAGCGCATTTTTTTCGACTGGCTCATCAGCTTGGCATTTGGTTAATGGCAAAAAAAGAGCCGCCTGTCATAAATGTGCTGCCGCGATGGCGCGTCCATATTGACGGCTATGCAAAATAGATGTCCTGATTTGGCCCACCCGCCGCTGCCGTCGCCGCCGCCTGTCTTTGGGTGTTAAGTATACGCAACGTGGTCGGGTTAAAGCCGCCGGTGTTGGCTTGAGGCAAACTTTAAGCCGACGAGGCATGCCACAAGACACGTACCGGGCGTCTAAAAGTGCAAACAGTCTAGCTATTTATGCACAACTAAATGCCACGAATTGTTGCCTGCAACAAAAGGAGGAGTTTCTGCCACTTCAGTTTGGCAGATGCTTTGATAAAGTTTTTTTAATATTTTTGGGGTGAAGTGGGTATAGTTTGTGGTATATTCCATAGCATCTTATAAAGATCATTAACTTCCTAAAAAAACATGCATAATGGTATCTTAATACAAACAATTAATAACATAAATAAATGCCTTATTATTTTTATTATAAATACTATTTATTATCCTTTAAAGAATATTGAAAATTCGCCTATAGATTTTATTTTCAGCTCAGCATTGGCTCCTTTTCTTTCCATCCACAGAAATTCCCCTCACATATAGTATTTTAAACATTTTTATTGTGCAACCTAATGGCCGTTTTGTTGTTTGCGTCCGGGTGCTTTGACGGAGCACAGCCACACACACACACACAACCCACTCACCTGCCGGCACACACACCCCCACAATCACACACCAAGAGGGGAGCCTTCTTTATGCCACAAACTGTTTCGCTAATGCACGATTCTCGTCAGATTCTGTTGAAGAGGTAAACTAGCCACACCATCGCCCGGCTTAGTTCGCCAATTGAATTCTTAAGTGTTGCAGTTGTGGCATCGTACCCCTTTCCCTGACACCCACACCCACACACTTCCAAATCCTAAAGTGAGATACTTTAAGATTTTGAAACATGCTCGGGCTTACAATAAGCATATTTACACATTTCGCCTCTTGATATTGCCGGGCGTGAGTGTATTCATTTATTTGGAGATGTTTATTGTTGGCGGATCTTGGCCAATCCTTTCGAGAATCTTCGTCACGTCCCAGCAATTGCTCATAAATACCAAAAAGCGAGTACAACAACAGACCAGTGGCAGCAAATTATGAATTATAGTTTCCTTAAAATAAATTTCTTGTGCTGGTCTTTAATTTTATTTATTTTCCTGTGCGTTGCGACAGTCTCGGACTCTGAGAATTTACGATTTCGCCTAATTGCACGAGACAATAAATTGTGCAACTGCTAAAAATTATGAGCACAATTTTTCGCACTGTATTTCGGCATTTCTGAATCTGAATCAGATTCCGACTTCCCAGTCCCAGTCCTAGCAGCCGTTCCTTTCCTTTTTTCTCCATCTCTGAGGTCAGTCTCTGTGTCCATGCCGACATCCGACATTTTTGGCCTCTTGCTGTGATTTTATTTATGCGCCATAATACAGAATAAAGTGCAGCCTCGAAATTGAAACGGATATTAAGCAATATAGCATTGGGATGGAGGATGGAGGATGCTACTCGATTCGCAGCTAAAAAGTATTAAATTCCCATTCGAGCATATTCAATCATGTCCTGCCACATCGTTTGGCGCGTAAAGCTTTAAATATTATTACAATTTTTGCAATTAACAAATTATGAAAGCGAGGCACAGAGGATGTACCATTACCCGCGCAACTTATTTACCCAGCAAATAGTTAACAGAATTCAGGAAACTGTATTAACTTGCCAAATGGTGTGGAAAGTCAATAAACTTCTATCTGAAATGTAAATTCAACAAGCGAGTTTTATTAAGCTTTCCGTAAGGGCTTTATGCTGTGCGAATTGCAATTTATATGAATAATCCAATCAAATTTACGACACACGAGTACCAAGGATAGGCCTCTTAATGATTACAAAAATATTGAACCAGATTAACATTTAAAGAATAATAAGGTTATTGTAAAGAGGATATTTTTATGTATAATATTTTCATTGCTCTTGGACAAGTTTTGTGCCTTTCACATTTCATGGTAGAGACAACATTGTTGGATCAAATAATTCCGAACACGTTCTTCATTTCCCGTGGATGTCTCCGCTAAATATTCCGGGAGCTCTTACGCTTCGCTTCCGTCCACCACATGCTCCGATGCATCTCAAACTGTCACTGCATATTTGCATTTACAAATACAAAAGTTAGCACCGACTGCCACAGCCTTCAACCCCTGCCCTTTGCCCCACTTTGCCGCTCACGAAACTTGTCTAGAAGTGTTTGCCACACGTTTAAGTGTCAAGTACGGAACGCTAAAGACAATTTCTAAGCAAATCGCACCGAATGCAAAGCAAACCACATAAAAATGTCAAAGTTTCGGCAAAGCTGCGACCCCTTTTATGTGAATTTTCATCTGATTTTCCGCCACCCGTTCATTGTCAGTGAGAAATGTAAATTTTATCTTTCGGTGGAACTAACTTTTACAATTTCATTATGTTCCATTTTGCATCACGGGGTTGCATGCGTCACGCCTTTGTTCCTGAAGGAGAGAAGGAGCCAAGTTTTTAACTATCTTTGGTTGCAGCTCAAAAATGTTGGCTTGTGATTAGCAGAACATGTTTGGTTGTAAGCCTCAGAAAGTTATCATCAGAATTTCCAAATACATTTTCTATACAATTTTTATAAAAACTACATCAAAGTTTCGAAGATTTTTTAATCCTTTAGAAATTTGTATACAAATAAAAAAGGGACTTAGAAGAAAGTTATACTCTAGTTTTTGTAGGTGATTTTTGTCCTTTCACTATCTTTTAGATTGTAATTGAATAAAGTTCCTGCGAGTTTTGGTAACAACTCATACCTAAAGGACAAAAAAACAGAGGACGAAAAGTTTTAGCCAGTCCAAGGCTGCATTGTTGGGGGGAGGAAATGTAATATAATTAACATTAACAGTTGTTGCGATTTGTTGGAGCGGCAATGAACATTTACCTAATGGAAAACTTTGGGCCATCCCGCTTCTCCGAGCGGAGATTACTCACACGCTCGGATTTAAAATTCCCTTTCAAGTGCCGTGGCAAGGGCATCCTAATGAGCCCCAGGACCTTTTGCCGTGCCCGGTGTTCCCCCTTTCGCCCTCGAGAAATGGCAAATTAACATATGCTTTTTGCGTGGCGCCGGCAGAAAGAAGATTTCTTATTCTATTAGCCGACAGCGCTGGCAATAATTTAATTGGACCATGCGCACTGCGTGTATCCACAAGATACGAAATGAAAATGAAAAAAGGAGGGGGGCAGAGCGACCCAAAAGGCACACCGAGCGAGTCTAAAGCAATTTTTCTTCGTTTCACCTAGCGCCTAATGAGAATGTAGTGCCAGGACACCCGGCAAAGGACACTAAAAACGTATAAGCTATGAACTTTTTGAGTTCTGGCTTTGGCCACGAATCACTGTTGTTTTTGTTATCCCAGCTATGTTGTTGTAATTGTTGTTGGTGTAGCCGCTGTGTTAATTAAAAGGCAAAACTCATGACACAAACGGAATTTGCGGCCCTCGGGTTCTGCGAAATGAATTGTAGATATGTAGATGAACGAATCCTGGGCGAGTCCAGATAGCGTTGGTCGCATAATGTGCATGAATAATAATTTCCATTAAGATTGCCCTCCAAAACCTGCGGTGCGACTGATGGGTGGCATTTTCCTTCCCTCCCCTACACGGCAAATAAGTTAAATCCATAAAAATTTATTATTTTATAAATAAAAGACCAGACCTTTGCTTTATCTTTTAGTTATTACTCTTATTTTTGGACCAAGTTTATAGACTTGAATCATTCATAGAACTCTTTAGGGGACTCCTTTTACCCATTCTATTTTTTTTTCGCTGTGCAAACTTGAGAGGAAATGCGACAACTTGAAGTTAATTTGTGTAGCTGCTGGTGGAATCCTCTCGAGCTCTCCCAAGCACTATCGCCATTGTAAATTCCGTCTTTCACACCTGTTACACGCAATTATCTCAACCACGGGCTGAGAAGAAAGTTCGAGAGGACTGCACTTTGGGCTTCACCATAGTTTCATTTCCGACCAAAGAAAAGGGCGAGTGGCCAGGTCCTAGGAGCGAGGGCTTTAGAGGGAAATGAGTTTCGGATTAAACCCCTTTCCTAGTCATCAGCCAGTCAAAGCGGAGTGTAAGTAGCTTCGGCTAAGTGCCACCAGCTACAGTTTCCCCGCCATCGGGAGGGCCACCACCTACCAATGAGAGTGGAGCACGCACTGATTGCCAGTGAAATGCATGTGAAATTAACCTCGTGCGCTGCTCGGTTTAATTTGCACTCGATGGCTGGTGGTGGCGGTACGAAAAAAAAAGCTCCTTCCTTGCATGCCAATGGAGGCGACACCCCGGCGTCCCAAATGTAATTTTCCCTTTACTCATTTGCTGCCTGACTGGCTGATGGGCTGATGGCTCACGACCAAGACATGACCCCTATTTCCTGACTGGCACCCCTACCCCATTCCTATGCAACCTTTGAACCACTCACTCATTCACTCACTTGGCCAAGCGTCAAGTTGCGTTACTGGAACGGAAAGTGTTGAGCAAGTTGTCAAAAGGTCTGCCATGGGTGATGTTGCAGCGAAAGGATCTGACTCTGACTGAGTAATAATTGAGTAGGAAATGGCTTTAAAGATATGGGTTGTTTTTTAAAATGCATTATGAGAAAAATGTATACTATTGAGAGTTTTATTCATTTCATTGATTTGTGCAATCTAACCCAAAAAAGTATGCTACACATTTTTTTCACTATTAAAAAGACTTTGATTATGAAATAAATAGAGATTTCGTCAAGGCATGGTATTAAATCTTTATAACTTTATCTGGGATTTGAAATGGATTTAACTGCACTCAATTACCACCGACAACCCATCTGCAAACATTGATAAGCCGCTTAACTGACAATACTTTTCTCACAAATTTATGCATCGCCTCCGTGTGTGCGGTTCGGAGCGCACATAAAAGTATGGCTCGGTTATAATGAATGCTTAATAAGCATTTGTCGTATACATAAGCAATGTCCATTAAAATTGATTTCATTTGCTATGCAATTTACAATTCATCTTCGTTATAAAACGCAGCCAGGCAGGGAATTTCGCGGCACTTATCCACAACCAACACATTCACACAAGAGCACCGCGACTCTACATAAACTATTCATTTCAGTTCAATAACAAAGCCGTTGCGAAGGCCCCAAGCTGCCCATATGTGTTCATACCATTGGATTATTCGCCGCATTAACGAAATCAACATTTAAATTGCAAATTGTGTGCATTTTGATTGAAAAATGCCGCGTTGACGACCCATCACAAAAAGGAACAAAAACTCTGATGGATGGAGATGGAGAAATGCGGCACAACAATGGCTGATTTCGAATCAGATGGGCTTGTCGTACAGTGAGAGAAAAATGTGACATTTTCAGTTGGCAGAATATATTATTAGTCAGTCTTAAAGCTACAAAATAAGTTAGCTGATAACTGTCTCTTTTGATTTGGTAGTTCATGTTTTTTTGGCCTTAATTTGGCTTACTGCATTGGCAGCTTGAACTCGTTGGCAGCTGCTGTCTTCACACACTCGCCAGCCTGCAATTTGCAACTCTTTTGTGCAATAAAAATATCTCGAACAGCAACAATGCCAACAACGAAAATTTCATGCGCATTAACGTGCGACATTTGAGAAATGGGGCCTGGGCCAGGGTCTGGTCTGGTCCTGAGATCGGCTTGGTTTTCATCAGAATCATATATACTTTTTTGTTTTCAACGGTTCAAGTTTTTTGTTTTTGCCTTATTTTGTATCTGAATGAGTGCAATAAAAATGCAAAAACGAATTCGAATTGATTGAACAGAACTGAACGAAACACAACCGGACAGGACATACGACAGGACTCGTAGACGCACTTTTATACTTACACACTTACACAGTCACGCACAATGGTTAAAAAAAAAAAAAGGAGGAAAAACAAAAAGCCCAAGCAGCAGGGAAAACGAGAAAATTATTCATTAACACATGCGAAAAATGCAAAAGGAACTGAACACTGCCATAAATAAATAATTGATAAATTGCAGATGAATTTTCATATTTAATGATGTTTAAGTGAGCGGGTGGATCAGGGATCGAAAAAATGTCGAGTGGACTTGGGTGGAGTGGTTGACAAAAAAGTAAAGGCGGGACAAATGCCAGTTTTTGTTCGCATCTGGGCGTGCAATAATATTATGCTAAAATATACGATTACAATTCGGTTCCCTTTGCTTTTTTTACGACTCGAGCTCCGATGCCGCACAAGAGTGCGTATGAAAATTGATTGTTGCTTTATTTATGGCCTCGCACTCGCAAAGTAGACATAAAAAATTAAGACAAACATAAAATGCAATCATGCAGTCGAGTTTGGACAAAAATCCACCAAATGGTATAGTACTCTATACGTTTAACCCCCTACGTTTTGTCCATTCGCCTGATTTGGTTTTACGTGCGTCGGGAGACATTGGGGGCTCTGTCACCGAAAGGCCTCCCCGGGTCATGTAATAAAACGCATAAAACTTTGCCTCTAACGAGCGTGGTTTTACGATCCAACTGGCCCATATCGAACTGGCGGAAAAAAACGAGGAAATGGGCAGAAATTCAGTTCCCTTTCTGGTGACATCCAACACTCTCATGGACGCCTAATGATTTGTTGTATGTTTTGGTTTTATCCGCCCTTCTGGGCACTTCTGGGTTGAAGGGTTGAAAGGGCGATGGCCAATTGATCATTTTAAAGATAATTGATGCCGCCAAACATAATTACATTTGGGATAATAGTAATTTATGGCCAAGGAGGCCAAGGAATGTCGGATTCGGGGCTCAATTTAATTCAACAAACATTCATAAAACGCCTTAAATATTCCAAATATTTTAATGCTAATATAAAATATTCCCTACTTGACCTTTGTTTCTTCGTAATAATGTGCTCAAGCCACACTGTCCATGTCAAGAGAAGTTTAATTAAGTTTTGAATTTAACCAGAAACAAAGAAGCTGCATTGTTCCACTCAACTGGGATAATCTCCATCCATCTGCAAGCATTGCAGCTTCGTCCAAATGCCCCGACCAGTCCTGTAAAATATGTAATTAAACTTAATGAGTGTAAAATGCTCGAGTCCTGGGCCGTTTTGGGGCTGCTGCCCGGAATCAAATGCTGTCAGGCAAATCAAGTCATTCATTTGTCAATTAGTTGACAATGGGCCGACTTGAGCTTAACTCGTCCTGCAGCTCAAAACCAAAAAGCAGATCCGAACGCTTCAACAAATGCTGAACGTAATTGCATTTGAGATTTTATGAAGTCCAGCCAAGAATTAACTTGGCCTCAGGACAGCTCCCCCAGCTCAGTCCCAATTTGTAATTTTCTGCCGCTGATGAAATGCATTTCATTAATATTTATTTGCCGTAGGAGGCTAAGTCTTGTCATGAAAGTGGGCTTAGCAATCCAGATTGTTTACTGCCTGCAGCCGGTTATTGGCAAAAATAGCAAATGCATTCTCGTATTTATTAAAAACTAAATGCAAAGTGGAAAATCTCTAGATAAAGATTTGGTTTTTGTTGTGACAAGCTGTTGTAGGTGTTTTGGAAATTATGTTCTTTCGGTAAAAACTTTAATGCATTTTCATGGCAACTCTCTAGTACTCTTTTACTTAAATAACAAAATAAATTCATATTTTAGTGAAACATTATTTTTGAATTATTTTAAATTATGGCCGAAGAGGCGAACATAAACCCTGTTATTACACGGGAAATGGTTTATATATTGCCAAGCATAAAAACTGATCGAATAAGAATGCCGGATGTCCAAGAATGTTTCCTGGAAGATAGTCCAAAATTTAGAAATCCGCCGCCTAAGGCTGCTGAAGCATCAGCACCCGAGACAGTAGCATCCGAGGCAGGAGCATCCGAGGAAGAGGCCTCAGCCGCAAAAGAAATTTCGGAGATATCTGCGTCTGGAACAGAGGCGGAATCTGGGTTAGATGGTGAATCCGTGGAGATGACTTGTGAAGTGAAGTATGTGTGGAATTCTCCGTGCATGATGGTCCTTTTCGATGAAGGAGATTTGAACAGCGCCCTCTTCTATCTGATGGAATCTCTGCAAGACCCCTTCGCCCTGGACGCAGTGGCAGTTCTGCTGGTTCAGGAGAGTCTCCTGGAGGAGATCACTGGGCGTGTGGTGTCTTTGATGCGGCCATTGGACTCCCGAGTGGCCAACCATCCCTGCTACCAGCGCACCCGGCTCAAGATTGCCGAACTGAAACCAAAAGTCATTGTGGGACCTCCTGAATCTGTCCTGCCCGATGCAACGCCCATGCTGGTCAGGGATATCCCCCACAAGTACCTGGGTGAGGGACCCACGGGCGTCATAACCATGCACGCCTTCCGGACACCCCTGGAGGCCACGAAAGTGTATCGCAGGGAGAGTCCTATGCTGCCCATCGCTTCTGTGAGCATCTGGAACGAGCGGGTCTCCTGTATCTACGATGTCCTGGCCCTGATGAGCTTAGACACCTTCAAAATCAATTGCTTCAACGTTGACATGGAACCAGTGAAGAAAAACTTTGAGATGCGACGATATTGTGCCGTGATGCATCATGGATATCACTACGAGACTTGTCAGGTGAATGGCCAGCGAAAAATCATCATCTTTCCATGTGGCACTATATTTGCAAACTAATTGTTAGTCGGAGAACAGAGATCCATAATAAAGTGTTTGATCCATTAGGAACCTTTATTAGACGGTGCTGCAGCTATCTGGAACATAAAATCCGACTGAATGGGTCGGAGCTTTCAACAACTATTTACACTCCGAATACCATTTGAGAACGTTTCCCCACTTTTCGTTCGCTAATCTAAATTAATGCCTCTCACTGTGAATCGGAATAGGCTGTGTAGCGATGTTCTATCATTCAATTAAAAAAAAAAGGCAGGAGAACGTCGGGCACATGCATTGGAAATGCGCGAAATAAACCGGGGAATTTTCGCACATTTCGCTCCTTTTGCAAAAATAGGCAGGGATAATGGGAGTGGGAATGGGAATGGGATGTGGAACGCATGGGCAAAGCAATTTGCACCACCCAGTCCCGGACGGAATAATGAAGTGTTTAGTTGATTATCTAAACGCACGGCTCTGTATCCGGAGTTGGATCCGGCACCACACCCATTCAGGCCTGGAATTGCTTGGGTTAGTTTTTTGGTTGAGTCTATAATGCCCCAAATAAACAGCTAACAAGTTGGTAATAAAAGAACTCTAAAACTGCCTGAGGTCCGACCGCCCACACTCCGTTTCTGCTCCCCTAAACGCACCTGCGGAAAATGGTTGGCTGGTTGTTTGGCAACATGCTAGATACGAGTATGTAACTTGGCCTGAAAGTTGCGAACAAAAGCGAACAGCTCAATCCGTTGCAACAGCCGAAGGGGGCGTGGCACGCATTGTCTACAGGTAAGCCTTTTTGCGGTGGAGCTCCACTTTTTGGCCAGCGCCGCGCCTAGCCTGGCAATGGAACAACAACGCACCGCAATTGCATTGATAACCAAAATTGTTTGGACTTGAAACGAGTTTCGTTCTGTTTCGTTTGGCCTGCTTTCGTGTACAGAGACCATATTTCACCACTAAATCAAACAGACAACAGGCTTCAAGCCACCTGGTTGGTTTGAATGTGAACAATTGTGGCAGCTAAGGTGGTGCAGTCTCTAGAACTCTAAAAAATAGAATAATAAAGGATATCCTTAAATTCAGTTGGATTAGTGTCGGCTTCTTATTTTAAAGAAGCTTATTGGAGTGACTTAAGCCCTTTATCATTAATCTATTGTAAACCTTTTAAATCCAAAACTTAAATTTAAAAATCTATTAAAGCAACCTCGATTGTAGAAAGGCTGAAGGAGGCGTATGCGTAAAGGCTTCGAGTTTGGCTCGCCACGATGTTTACGGGATGTCTTAATTAAATTTGATTAGCTGTGTGCGCAAATTAGTTAGTTTTGCCTGGGAATTGATGAGCGTGATGAGTTTGCCGACTAATTGGCTAATTGATTGATTGTTGGAGTTGCAAATGCACTGCCTCTTACCAAGTACCCGGCCCTGCTGCTCACAGTGTTTGCCTAATTGCGCTTCAAATGGCCGTCAGAAGTTGGTATTCTTTGTGTGCATTTTCCTAATGAAAATCGAATGAAAGGGGATCGCCTTTGCCAGTCTATCAAAATCATATTTGCAAAATCCTTGTACTACTGCATTTGATTGTTGATTTTCTTGTTTTTTTTTTCAATTATTTTCAGTAACGCAGAGTCAGATTCTTTGGCAGGGACTTGCATAATACATATCGAAATAACCTTGGTCCGAAATTCGCCAAAAGAATAACTGCGCATTGTTTGCAAAGAACAACTTTGCTTTCTCCTTAGTTCTTGGTTGTCAGAGTTACCCGGGGGATGGGATTCCAGGGATGGCAGGAGGGGATTTCCCCCAACAAAAGTGCTAAAGTTTCCACTGCGCTCATGAAATTTCCACTTTAGTTGGGTTGTGTAGTAAATTTTTGTTTCTGCTTTTTGTTGGTTGATTTTTTTCACCCTGTACTCCACTCCAGCAAGAATCCCACCCACTCCGATCCCATATTCTCGAGATTTTCCTGACTTTCCACGTCCCGCTCCCTCACGGCGCGTGCTTATTTCAAGTAGTTGAAATTATTTTATAGTATGAAAGTTTAGTTTTTTAACTTTGGCCGGTGCTCGGCGAGCTCTGGTTCTCTGGCTTGTTTTATTTTATTCTGTTTTGTTTTTCTGGGCGAGAGCCCTTCGTCCATTTGGCGTCCGCACGCGCTTTTTGTTTTAGCATATTTATATTTTAATAAGCGTTCTGGCAGCTGGGCTCTAGCGCCTTTTTCGCCCTCGATGCCCTGCGTAATTTTACTGCAATTTCTGACAGTTTTAGAAATCTTCGCGAGCAGAACTTATGAACCCAAATGCGCCTGTCAGTGCCAAATGGCCTGGCAGGCGGGCAACGTGGCGTATGATTGTTATTAATTTCATATTATGTCTAAGCACCATGGACTTGCTGCTGCTGCTATCCTTTGTTGCCTGCTTTCCCGACTTGCAATAAGCAATAAGCGTTATAAGGAATGATATTTAATGTCAGTTCCGGCCAAGCGAAGGCTGAAAAGGAAGAGAACTCGCCTTCGACTTCGAGGTGCAGTTCAAGTGGCTCCTTGAGGCAGGAAAATGTTGAGATTGCCAGAAGTGTCTGAGCATCCCATTTGCATAAAGTGCGGTTTGCGGCTGATGGGAAGGTGTCAAGTTGATAATTGCACTGTCGGAAAAGGCAACTTAATTTTTTAAATTTAAAAATCAAAATGAAATAAGATTAAAAACAATAACTATGTCACTTTAAACTTGGTAAAAATCTATGCCAGATCTATTTTTTTCCAACTTGTTCCACCATTTAATCGTGTCGCAGTGCATCTCTTGATTAAATTAAAATTCAATTAATGTGGCTGCTTAGTAGTTGGGGGCGTGGTGAAGGTTTAATAGGGAAATCCAACACAGACATGAATCAAAGCCTTATTGTTGTCGTTCTCGCCACAATTGTTAACCATTTTCACTTCAATACAATGTGCCATGGCTCTCATTATGGTGGATGCGTGGGTCTCTGTATCACTGTGTTTGTGTAAAGAGTTTGTTTATGACATTGTGCTTATGTGTGGATATGGGTGTGTGAGTGGTATTGTGTTTGTAACAAAATATAATCATAAACGTAATTTAATCGCGCCAAACCGCGTCTGTCACGTACTTGCCAGCAACAGATACAAAGGAAGACACACACACACCCACTACCCACCCACACTAGCAGCGTTGACAACAAAAACTGTTATAATAATTCAATTCAATCCAGCCAGCCATTCCGCAATAATATCGATTCAATGTAGTACATACGTTGCGAATCGTTTGCGACTTGGCCAAATCTAATGATCACCTGACTCCCCTCCGCCCGATAGGAGGCTACTTTTCGGGTGGGCGTTGCTGAGCGAATTGATTTCGCTATCCGGACACGTCAGGGTGTGCTGGGGGTGTGTGAGTGTGTGTCTATTTGTGAGCTCATGAAACTATTTTCTATTGAATTAAATTGTTATCATTACAAATGGCAGGCCAAATGAGATTTGTATTTCGAAATGTTCAAATTAGCATGGCTTGGGCCGCAATATTGCTCAAACAAAGTGATTAGCAAAGCCCATGGCTTATTTCGGAACATTGTAGTTGTCTATCAATTTATTCAATTGAAGTTATTTTGACGCTCAAATTACAATCAAGAAAGTATAAAGTATAGTTTCGGCTCATTACAAGATAATTGGAAACTGCTTTATTATTTTAAATGTAATTAATCTTAGGCTTAACAAAGGAGTTAAATAATTGCTTTTGGCTTCATTGTTTAATTATTTTAACTTAATATGCCAGAAACAATTTCTTGGAATCCATTTAACTCGAAGAGTCAGAGGAGATTTCGTCAAACGCCAGCCACCTTTTACTAGCTTCCATCTAGAACCACAACAGGAGAAGGAGCTGGAGCAGGAGCAGCAGCAGGAACCAGTGAATCAGTCACGTGTGTGCGGAAAATCAAAACGATTTGCGGATGCTGTCATTTCGCAGTGGCACTGCTTGTGTCTAAGTCTTTTGTTTGCCATTTGGCGGAGCGCTCTTCTCGGAGCGAGCGTGAATGCGCGTAAATTACGGCTGGCAGAGACAGCTTCCTCTGATGCGGATGCGGATAAGAGGGTGGATAGGGCTGGCTATGAAGAGCAGGGCTGGGGCTGGGGCTGGGGCTGCCTTTGCCTGATTGATGCGCTCGCCTGCAACTTTCGCCACTTAGCCGTAAGCCGTGCATCCGCGTATCCCTGGCTCCAGAAATCGGAGCCATTCCACTGCACGCATGACAGCTGCCATGTGTGCTGGCATTCTCGCACAGCCTCCTATCCTGGCATCCTTGCCCGGCTAACCACAGTAGTGCAGGGTAAACGCTTCCACACGCTTTGTCCTTGTCACCTTTTTAGTTTTCGGTGTGTTGACAGGCAAGCACTCAGTTGACATCGCAGCACTGGCATCTTTTCCTGGTAATAGTTGTACACTCTAAAAAATATTATTATTAATCGAATTTGTATGATATTAAAGTAGGATTCTGGATAAAAATAAACCATTCTTTATGCGTATTTAGCAATTATAGAACTTCGCTTGATCACCATATCATATTTAGGCTCATTAAATTTTCTTAAGATTATGCTTTTGTTTTTCTCCCTGTGCAGCAAAAGCTATCCTATCCTGGCGAGTGCATTTATCGCGATCTGGAATGCCTTTTGAATAACTTGCCATATTAGCGTGTTTCCGTTTCCTTTCAGCTCGGCTTAGGACGCAGGCAAGCAGGCAGGGAGACAGGGAGCTTAGTTGTGTCTGAGCGTCCTTGTGTGCGTATTTGTCAAAAGGATTTGGCAGTGATTTAGCTGCTGGCCCAAATTTCATACCGGCTTCGGTCTCTCTTCCTTTCACACTTTGGGTCATCCGACTGACTGACTGACAGACAGCAGAGTCCTCTCTCTGCTGGAGTAGAGACAGGATTAGGTCGCGCCCAGCCCTTTTAGCCGCTGCAAATTAGCTGCCTAATTGTTTGCCAAAGCCGCAACTTTAGCCATTTCTTCTTCTAGTCCGCATCCTGGAGTCCTCCGCATCCTAGGCGAATTGCGTTTGCCATTTGCCGAATGACAGCTGAATAATGTGCGCCCCATAAGCAATTAACGCGCCTGCGGGGCTTACACACGTACGTCTCCGGAGTTTTGGGCATCGGTGTGAGTATGTGCGTCCCGAGCTTACAAATTGAGTCAATAATTTTGCTGGGCCCTTGACTGGTCCTCCTCATCCTCATCCTCCTGTGGCTCGTCCTTGCTGCGACTCCACCAGCTCCTTTCCTGATGGCACTTTGTGCATAATAAATAAACGCCATGAAATACGCGACTTAACACGCAATGTACAGCAAAGTCGCATGTCTCCATCTCTCTCTAGAGATTGTAGTGGTGTGTGAGTGTGAGAGTGCGCGTGTGTGGGTAAACACCATATGACACCACCTTGACTCATTAATTACGCACTGGCATTTTTATTTTCATTGCATACTTTTATGCAATTTATTATTACAGCATTGCGGGCCAGCAGTGCTGGTAGAAAGCAAAAAAAAAGTACTCGCTGAAATACAAATTGCCTTTTTTTTAACACACATGGATACACTCAACTCATGGGAAGTTGTGGCGGCAGGACACACCGCAAATGAAATGTGTGCTGGATTTTTGAGCTGCCTTCCATCTTGGCAGGGAATGTCCTGCGGACATACATCTAAGTATATTTATGGGATATGGATTTCAATTCGTTTAAGTGGAAATATCAACAAAAACTATATCGTTAAAATATTCTACCAAACTAGAACCCTTTGGCATAACCACGAAAACGTGTTGATGTCTCCATTTCACGTATAATTTCCACTTATTAATTATTTAAAAGGATACTCAAACATAATTACCTTTTCCAGGATTTCAAAGGTAATTGCCATGGAGTCACATATTGTTTGGTAAAGGGGAAGCAAAACTGAATTTCCCCGAATGAGAGAGACTTTAATCTTAATGTTGGATCGCAGAGCACTTCAGCTTCGCTTATGCTGGCTGGCCACCCCTCGGAAACGGAATAAATATTCACTTTTTACTCCCTTCTTGTTGTTGTGGTTGCATTATTATTGTCGTAATTGTTGTTGTTTTGGTCATGGTAGTGGTGGTGGAGCTGCTTTTGTGGTTTGCTGGTCGAAAATTCCCCAAAGAATCTGACGCACTTATCGCAAATTACTTTCGCAGTTGCAGTTTCAGAGCAGCAACGTTGCTTTTGTGTATAAATTTAACAATTTACTCATACACGTGCAGGCATGTGTACATTGCAAGCGTAGGGGATTGTAAATTACCATCCCAACACACACACACACAATCGCATCGCCGTCGGACCACTTTGAGACTAAATGCATTCAAGGAACGTGCGTTGTCCATGGCCAGGACAGGACAGGATTTGTAAAACTTTTGGCCAACTGGCAAACATGGCGTATGCGTAATATTTCTCCCTGCCGCAATATGCATGTCCATGTTACCGGACAAACTTCATTAACAAGCCAAGCGCCTTCCAACTTGCCGCAATAACAATGCAAATGTAACAGCTCGAGATGTTGCCAGTGCAGCAGCTGCAACTGCCACTGCCACTGTCACTGCAACTTTTGTGGTGCATTGCATTTCCCCAATTAGCCGCACAACTCATTAAGCTTTCCCGACGACTTACCGCCTTTTGTCCAGCTTTCTTTCTGGCACTCGTCAATTAGCATTTGTTTCGGGGCGTTTAATGGCCATCCAGATGCTGCCGCGTCCACCGCAGTTGCTGTTGTAACTGCAATAATTTATTGTTGCCGTTGCCGGCTTCATAAGATGTTAACGCGCACTTAATGCCACTTAAAAATACGCATAAATCGCCGGACGAAGGCATCGGGATGGAGGGCCGACTGTCTGTCTGTCCACTTACATGGCTACTTACAACACTGCTCAAGCATATGTATGGAGATGGCCATGTTTCAACCTCTACCACCCAACGGCCTCCTACCGGACGACATCAGTAGCAGCTGCATAAAAACAAGGTCGAACAGGGAACAGCAAAAAATGTACAAGAATAAAAAAACTTAAAAAATGAAAAAAAAACAATAAAGAAAGAAGGCTTCAAGTAGCCGAAGCATTAATACACTTTCCTTACAATTTTTTTAATTTAAACAAATAAACCTCTTGTTGCAGGAGTCATAAAATCTACTAGAATATACTATACCTTCATGTATATTTTTTCAACAATAGTAATACCTTATAAGCTGGTATTCAAAACAGAAACAGAAAAACACTGCAACGGCAACTGAAACAGCAACTGCGACTGCGGCACGCAATTAAGTGCATTTAATTAATTATTGTTGATAAAATAATATTTTTGCAATTTATTGTACAAGCGGTAGTTGCGGGTGGGGCCCGGCCCCAGCCCGTTATTTATGCATATGTGAGCGCAAATAAATAACGTTGCCGTCCACCAAAAAAATAAAAATAAAAGCGGAAAAATGCCCGCTGCATTCGTTGACGTTATCAGAAAGCTGGCTGTAACCCAGCGATATCGCGCCTGTGGCAGCAGCATTGTCTATCGCAGTTGCAACATCGCAATGGCATCGCCACGCGGCTGTGGCAGATCGATTCGAATAACAATAATTTCTTCCGGTCGAATGGCAGCGCCAGAACAATCAGACAGCGCCAGAGATGCAGATATGCTGCCTCGAATGCATCTGATTGCCCGTTGTTGTTGGTGTTGTGCCGTTGCAGTTTGCTGCTGCATTTTAAACCGGATGCGCATAAGTATACGAGGATTGACAGGATGTGCGGGCCATGCACACGCATTTTGTTTGTTGCCACCGCCACCATCACCGCCGCCACCACGGTTCCTGTCCATACCAAGTCCCCCTGGGACGCCGTTGGCACTGCATTTTAAATCAAAAGGGGCGTACACGTGTTTCACGTACGGGTCACGCCCCACACTAATTTGTATTGTTTTCGCTGTTAATGAATTTCATATATTGTATTTATATGAAAGCTTTTAATGCGAAAATTATTTGCGTCGGCACTGCCGGAGCCGAAGTGGAGTTTTAATTGGACGTCCCGACTCGAATTCTATCCACACTCCCACTCTGACCTATCCCCATTCCCATCTCATTTATTCCTTTCAAAACACATCAAATTTTGACAGTCAATTTCAGACTTATTTAATCCATAGAATTTTGAAAAAATACGAAACTTGTAAAGTCGAAACCTCGGACTGGCCATAATTTTGGATTTGAACTTCTAATCACGCTCATTGATGACAGTTTTATGTTCCACAATGTCCAGCTACTGCGTGGCTTAGCAGGGTCCGCAAGGACCGAAACCGCATGACGGTGGTCCGCAAGGTCCGCCGGGTCCACAGGGACCGCAAGGACCACAAGGTCCACATGGTCCGCAGGGTCCACAAGGTCCGCAGGGTCCGCAAGGTCCACAGGGTCCGCATGGAGGGCAGGGACCGCAGGGCCCGAAAGCTCCGCAGGGTCCACAAGGACCGCAGGGTCCGCAGCCGGGTCCGCAAGGTCCACAGCCGGGTCCGCAAGGTCCACAAGGTCCGCAGCGTCCTTCGGCAACAGGGTACTGGCATGTAGAGAAGCAGGGTAGCGGGCAGCAAGGTCCTCCTGGAGCGCAGGGTCCAATGGGGCACGGCGGGCAGGCGGCGCTGGGCTTGTAGTTGATTGGTCCATTCGGATAGCAGCAGTACTCCCTTGGCGGCGGGATATCGATGGTCTGGGGCTTCGGTTGGCACAGAATCGACTGGCACACTTCCCTCGGCTCGCAGACACGCTTCGGGTAGCACACAACATAAGGATCTGGAATCATGGACGGGTAGTAGATAACCCTGGGTTCCCGCACCATCTGCGAGACCCAAATCAGCTTAGGCACCTTGATGACCCTGGTGGCATCCACGACCTTGGGGATGGTGATCTGCCGGCAACGATTCACCACCATCGGCTCTGGAACGATCTTCTCCGTGAAGACGACCCGCTTTTTGCAGATCATGCGGGGCGGCTGTTGGACCGTGATGCATTTCGGGAAGGGTGGGGGTATGCGTGGGGCGCACTGCGGCAGGGCCTCCAACTGGGCCGCATTGTAGCACTTGGGCGAGCACTCGAAGGGGCCGCAGCAGGGATCGCATGGGCTGCAAGGACCGCACGGGGAACACATGATTCGATAAAACGGTTATCCAAAATTAGGTCTGAAATGAAATCAATTTTTTTTAGTTAAATTTAATTTTTTTTGCCACGAAAATTTTCAGAGAAAATTTGGAAGTGTATCGAAGCGAAACTGGTTTTGGAATGAGAGCTGGAAGCATCAGGCATCATAAGGAGAACGGAACAGAAAGGCAAGGCCTACTTGGCAATTCAAATATTTAAAATTTGGAGTTTTGTCGAGCCACAGCCTACTTGGATTTGTATCGAGAAATAATAAATCAGATGACATTCGCTTAATTTCCGTTTATTTACAGCCAATGAGTCGTCAATGCGTTGACAATAAAGCAAAGTAAACTATAGACTTTGGATAAATTTTTTAAGCAAGACTTTGGAATATCAATCTTCTGGCATAGACACGGTCCACAGAGCACTGGGCGTTGACAACGGGCAATCCTAGCGGCGTCCACATCCAAAAGAGCTGACAGGATACTGATAACGTTGAAGTCCATACCGATCTTAACAGGGTCCGCAGGGACCGCAGGGGACTTGAGGGCCGCAGGCTCCAACGGGCCCGCAGTGGGTGTTCCAGGGTGTGGGGGCACACGGGTAGCAGGGTCCGCACTCTGGCGATTCGTAGGGACATGGTGGCGAACAGGGTCCGCAGGGTCCACATGGCCCGCATGGGCTATTGCTGAGTGGTCCGCACGGACCACAAGGAGCGCAGGGCCCACATGGTGCCGGGACATACGGTCCCGACGGCATCGTGAGGCCGCAAGGCCCACAATTGGGGACCGCGCACGGTCCGCACGGTCCGCAGGGTCCACATCGGGGACCGCATGGTCCGCAAGGGCCACATCGTGGTCCGCATGGTCCGCATGGGCCGCAGGGTCCGCAGCCGGGTCCACAGGGTCCGCATGGTCCGCAACGGCCCTCTGCGACCGGGTACTGGTTGGTGGAGAAGCAGGGCAGGGGGCAGCAGGGTCCCCCCGGAGCACACGGACCGATTGGGCACGGCGGACAAGCGGCACTGGGTTTGTAGTTGATGGGTCCATTCGGATAGCAGCAGTACTCCCTGGGCGGTGGAATATCGATAGTCTGTGGCTTCGGCTGGCATAGGATAGACTGGCACACCTCTCTCGGCTCGCAGACACGCTTTGGGTAGCACACCACGTAAGGATCGGGTATCATGGACGGGTAGTAGATAACCCTGGGTTCCCGCACCATCTGCGAGACCCAAATCAGCTTTGGCACTTTGATAACCCTGGTGGCATCCACTACCTTGGGAATGGTAATCTGCCGGCATCTGTTCACCACCATCGGCTCTGGAACGATCTTCTCTGTGAAGACGACCCGCTTTTTGCAGATCATGCGGGGCGGCTGTTGGACCGTGATGCATTTTGGGAAGGGTGGGGGTATGCGTGGGGCGCACTGCGGCAGAGCCTCTAGCTGGGCGGCATTGTAGCACTTGGGCGAGCACTCGAAGGGGCCGCAGCAGGGATCGCATGGGCTGCAGGGTCCGCACGGAGAACACATTTTTTCGTCTCGAATATACCGAAAATAAAATTTTTAAGAAAAAAAAAATTGTCAAACTTTTTTTTTAGACAAATTTTTGCGGAACAATTTGGAAGTTATCCGGAGCGAAAGTATAAACTGAATGAGATCTAACGGCACGACGACAGCATTGTGAAGGGTTAGACTCACAGCCCTCTTCGATCGGGTCTTTGAAAAACGAGTTACTTGATTCGGTTTTTGAATCATTTAATGGATCTCTTTATGAAGAAATAAGCACAATTTCAGACACACATTCCATTAAATTAAAATAATTTTTATACATCTTTATACAGCATTCACTTAGTGGCAATGTTTCCAAAGTGGTTATCCTTTTTTGCAGGAAACCGAAAATCGGTCTCCACATGACGTATGCGAGACGCATCTGCATATATTTCAGCAATATGGCATCTGGCGTTGAGTGGGTTTAAGCCTTTAATATGCTAGCGCCTTTATGCAGGCAGTGCGCTTTTTTCACCAGCGGAAAGTCCAACTTGGAAAAAACTGCAACGAATTACAGAAAAACGTCGGAAAACACTCTGGCAGCTTCGGCCTATTGAATATACTCGTACCTACATACATACACGGATAGAATGCTACTATTTTTTTGTTTATTTAGCTGTGCGGTAGGACATGTCAGCGCCAAAAAAGCATTTTGTTGGCCATGGGACCTGAAAGCTTTAGTTCTTTTGGTGGGTTGGGTGGTGCAATCAGCGCTTTGTGCATGCCACAACCATGGTGACATCGAACAATTGCGCATTCACAAAAAACTACAACAAAGACCGTGCTCACGGCGGCGCATCAATGTTGACAAAGGCTTTGGCCTGGGACTCGCGTGAATTCTAAAATTTTTTAATAATTTTAAATATGAAAGAATTGCATTTTTTTATTGCGGCAGTAATAAAGATCTGTAACAATATTTGCAAAAAAATAAATTAATAGACAATAGTTGAAGTTAATAAATGAATCTACGATACTTACTTCACACAACTGTCTAATTTTTACGCTAGCATTGATTCAATCGATCTGGTTTTGGCCGTGTTCCAGGAATTTCCTCGGTTTCTTGGCCTGTAATAACAAGCCCTTGGCTTAGGACCGTAATTATGCAAGAAAAACATCAACTTCTGGGGCGTTGAGTGGCCCAAGACGCTTATCAACCGAGAAGCTGCCGGCCCAAGCTGCAAGTTCTAGCCGCAGACAAAGCTCGTGCTAATCCCACAGTTTTCAAGGCCCAAAGAGCCTGTCTAATCACAGCCTCGCCACTTGGCAACACAGTGCCACCGAAATTGTCAGCTAATAATGCAGACAATAACAGGCAACAGTCCGAAGAAATGGAGCACATTTCCCATACTTGTGGGCGCGTCCGTTGTCTAGAATTTTCCCGGCTAAGGCGTCGCAATTAGCGGACTTAGTTGAGGGCTCCAAACCTCTACAATTGGTGGTTTGAATACAAGTAGTCTGAGGAGGCGAATAGGGCAAAGCCGGTCATAAATTGCTGGGTAGAATGCCTGCTTCGGGCCAGATAGAGGCAGCAAGTGTCAGTTGTCAAGTACACATTTTTATTTCAGATGACCGCCACAGCCACCGCCGATTTGCGTCGATTCTCCTTAAACTCCATCGGTTTTCTTTCCGCTTCGATAAGTGCCTCAGGGCGGGTGGTTGGTGGACATCTTTAATGAATTTAATCGCGTGAAATAAACATTTCAGGGAGCAGCCCCTCGAAAATCACGGCCATCTGGCAGTGGCGACTGTGGGCTGGTCCATGGTCGCTTATGTTGTTTGCTTGCACTCTTTGCGGTCGCCTGACGTTGATAAGTATTCTGATTTATTGACAAACAAACTGTGAGCGAGGTGGTGCAAGTGTGAGCGAGGCTTTTGTGGTGGCATTTATTTAAATTTATATATTTATTTAACGGCACTGCACAAACAAAAACAGCCTCAGATGGACAGATGGATTGTCGTTTCATTGGAGTCGTGCTTAAAGCACGCTTTTCGGCTTCTGTTTTTTATGCATTTGCTACGCTGCATTTCCGTTTGATTTCAATAATTTCAACTTCCGGCACAAACCGGAAATGACAAATAAAATGCACTGCCATTGAAATGCACTGCACAAAATTTAAACTCCATATAATCAGTCAGTACATTCTGAGAGAAAATAAAATATTGTCAAAATAAATAAGTATGTAGGTATCAGATTTTCATTTTTCATAAAAAGCCCTTCTTGTAAAAACTCTCATTTTTTGTCATTTTTTGTAATTTGAACCCAAGCTTATTTACTTTAATTGCATCATCTCCGGCTGAAACTGTTGGGAAAATCGCATAAATTACGTGATTTTTGGTGAAGCTTCTTTTGGCCAAATCCGTGCATAAAAGTTTTTTCCCTCGCCAGGCAGTAAATTTGCAGCACTGAGAGGCGTACATGCATGCATATGTGGAATAACCATGAATTACATAAAAAGCCGCAAATACCGAAGTCAAAATGCGTGGCATGAACGATTTTGTTGGTCTTATTGTTGTTCCGATTCAGTATTGTAAAGCATGCCGATGCGTATGCGAGAGTGTTGGTGTGTTTGTGTATGTGTGTGGCAACCATTTTCCCTGGCAGTCCCTTGCAACATGCAAACGATTCAGTCAACGGCAAAAAATTCAAATATATATTGCAATCCTTTAGGCACGCGGAACATAATGAAACGAAAATGCTACTGTGGCAGCAACAGCAACAGCAACAGCAACAGTGCAGCAGCAGTTGCAAGGACATTCACTAGCATGGACGGTGGACTGAGACCGAGGACCAAGGACCAGCCGAAGCCGTCCGCTTTCCATTTGCCGAATAAGAAAAAAAAATAAATAAAAATGTGAAAATATTTCTTTGGCCAACATTTTTACAGCTGGCCCTCCTCCCTTCGGCATCCTCTCACTTTTTCTTTCCGTTGCGCTGACCCACCCAGTTCACCAACCAATTCGCAGACATTTTTTATACAAAAAAATGTTTTTATTTATACCGCTGGGGCTGCCGATCCTGGCCCAGGACTGAGACTGGGCCTGGGCTTTGCATCCCACCAAAATCCTTGCAACTGGGCCTGGCCTGTGGCCGCCGGTTGATTTATATTGATGAATGCCCGTTTGTTCGTTAGTTCCGTCTTCGCAGGCTGCCAAAGAGATTTACTTGTTCGGGGGCTTCGGGCTGGGGAGGTGGCAGTCATTTTACTCTTTGCCTTTTGTTGTGCTGCACTTGTATATACAAAAATATATATGTATGAATGTATGAGTGTGCACACAAAAGCTACCAGCAAGTAACTGCGTGCACTTGCTTATGCTCAGTGCCAGAAATTATTGCATACTTTACGGAAATTAACCGCATTTCCATTTCTTGCACGCACACAGGATGGCCGCGTCATCTCCTCCTCGCCTTCGTCCTGCTCCGGCTTCGGTGCCTCCTGTTCGTTCTTGTATACATATTATATTTACAATTTTAATGACTTTATTTTTGTGCTGGCATAAAAGTGCTGATACACTTTGAGTTGCGAAATGCTATTTTGTTTCTACAAAAAAAAATATTTTTGAATTTATACAAATAATATTAAAAATGTAAGATATTTTCTATGAACATTTCTTTGAAAAGGGGTGTAGATAAGCTTGTTTTTATTCAAAAATCAAGATTTTAATGGAAAGGAATAGATTTAATTATCGTTGGCGATAGTAAACTTTATTTATTTTTATAATCATTTTTTTAATTAAAGATCCCATTCATTTCCTAATTTATTTCGTAACATTTGCCCTTTTGTTACCAGACCCGAGTTACTCCTGAGTAGGCTGCTGAAAGTGGCAAGGGAATTAAGTGAAAGAATCAACCTTCCTGCAATCATATTTCTTTGTGACGTTTTCCTTGTGCATTATTAATCAACCGGGAGTATAAAATTAATGTTGACATGCACTTATTTATGAAACGAAACCATGACTACAAGAACAAAAAATATTTCAAGCGGATATCGTATATTTCTTTCACCTTTCAAGACTTTATTTGATCCTTGGCAAGATTTTGGAGAATTGGATAATATTTTTTTTTACATTTTTACCTTTGTTCAATTCTTTGTTTAATTTTGTTCAATTGATAAAGTTCAACTGAGAAGTCTAAAGAAACTGGATTCTCATTACAGAAAACTCGAATATCCTTGAGATGGAAAGCAGAAAAATGCTTTTGGCGAAAGGGTGAAAAACTTTCATTTAAAAAAGCATTGAGCTTGAAAGGGTCTACAAAACTAATTAAATTCCAGGGGAAGTCTAGTTTTCCCTTTGAATAAATTTAATATCAAATAGTAACCAAGGCAACACCTGCCCAGTTGTTTGCGATGGGAAATGCAAAATGATTAATAATGTGCTTCTTGATGATGTAAAAAAACCAGAAAATATTGACTGCATTCAATCAAAGAGGAGCATGACAATTTCTTTGATTGTGGAGCCCACTGCTTTTTGCAAAACCATTCAACCACCCAGTTGCCAGAAAGTTCAAGAACTCGAGTGCGAAGGGCAATTGGCACGCCGGATGCGTAATCTATTTCAAACAGCGACCAAGCAAATCGAAGAAGCTCTAGCTGTTGCCATAGCCATTGCCTCTCAACTGTCGGATGCATGCGAACACAATACAACACAATTTGCTGGTGCTGCTGCTGCTGTTCGTCCTTTCGTCCTTTTTAGCCTGTCAGGGCTTCTGTCCAACAGCGAGATGTATAGAGAAATTGCATATAAAATGCAGACAAATAACTTGCTCCCCATGTTTAGCGTATGCCCTAACGCCTGACATTAACAATGCAGCAGCAGTAACAGCAACAGGAACAGGACCTGCACCACCAACTGCAACAGCAGCATCAGCAGCAGCAACATCAGTGGCAACCAGCTGGCAATAAAATGTAACAAACACATTGACTGCTGACAAATAGCATTGCCTGTCAATTCATCAAAAAGAAAAAGGCATTGGAGAGCGTCAGCGAACGCGCAAAACTATTGACATGCACACGCATATCATACAGTCAGAGAATTTATTCCCAACAATATTTATAAGAAGTCTTACTATTAGAAAACAATTAGATTAGATGATTTTAATCAAAGGTGGAGCTTACATTGGGACTAGATAGTAGAAGCTTTTAATATAAAATGGTTTAAAAAGGTTCAACTGCGGAGACAAAGGACATTTAGGATGCTTACTCTAATACAGAATATTTTTCTCACTGCTGCGCCAGCGGATTCGATCGGATGCGAGACAGCACATCCTTGCACTGCTGACTCGGCAGACTTGCAGCAAATTTGCTTAGCTGCCAAACCAAACTTCGATTGCAACGGGCCTGTGCTTATGTGTCTATATCGTAGAGACTGTTACAAATTGTTTTGAAGTGAAATTCAAACTGCATTGGGAAACGGTGCATATTGCTCTGGCCTGGAACTTCTCGACCTCGCAGTTTTTAAATTCTTACCCTTTTCTTTTAGATTCAAGCAATGGCAAGAATAAAAATTACATTTTTATGAGCAGGATCAAAGCGATAATTTCATTTTTCTTTCGAGGTTGACTTAGCAACTAGGAAGTGGTATCGCACAGCCTTTTTCAAACATTAAGAAGCCCCCTTCTTCTTTTTCTTTAAAGCCCTTACCTTTATTTCATTCATAACAAATTGCCTCAATTATTTCCATTTTCCCCGCCCAGCGCCATCGCTTTATGTTTAGCATAGCAAGGGTATAAAAACTTTATTAAAAACTTTTGTACCCAAGCCTTTTTATTATACCTCGTCTGCCCTTAGCCGCGTCCTGGTTTATATACCTTTATATATATAGGGATATATATTTATAAAATAGACGCACATTTAGGCGCCATTCTTGCCGCAATACTGCACTCCAGGGGCGTTGAAGAAATCAAATTAAGAACATTTTCTTGGCAAAACTTTTTGCGCCTGTTTAGAGTTTTGTAATACTTCAACGAGCACCACTACCCCTGCTTTCCAGTTCAGCTATTAGGGTTCAGGTCCTGTCTGGGTTGCGGGCGGCTGCTGTTTGTTCTTGGCCCCATGTGGTTACTTGAAAAATGCTAAATGGTCCCAAAGCAATTGCAGTCAAAACAACATAAACACCAGCAAGACAAGCGGCAAGAACGTGGCCTATAAAATTGGCTACCAACGCTTAAAAGGTAAACTCCTATTTACTTAAATATTTTTCTTGTTCATGTTTATTTATTAGCTGTGCAGAATGATTATTATACCCTTTCAGAGGGTATTATAATTTTGGTCAAAAGTGTGCAACGCAGTGAAGGAGACATCTCCGACCCTATAAAGTATATATATTCTTGATCAGGATCACCTCCTGAGTCGATATAAGCATGTCCGTCTGTCCGTCTGTCTGTCTGTTTCTACGCAAACTAGTCTCTCAGTTTTAAAGCTATCGACTTCAAACTTTGCACACATCCTTCTTTCCTTTGCAGGCAGTATATAAGTCGGAACGGCCGGGATCGGTCAACTATATCCTATAGCTGCCATATAACTGATTGATCGGACTTATACTTTATATGCGTCCCATTTTGGCAAAATTAATTCGATCTGACAAATTTCATATGGATCGGCCGAATATATAAGATCCGATATATATCTAATAATATAAGCTGCCACATATCTGCAAGGGTATATCAACTTCGGCTCCGCCCGAAGTTAGCTTTCCATTCTCGTTTTTCTTTCATTTCTATATGATTTCAACATCCCAGACCATTTCCATTATCCAAGTAGAAATTTTCATAACATCGGTGTATATTCCATTATAGCCACATGAGCTAAGCAATCCCAATTGTATATGCCTTGAGGAGTTTTCATGTTTGTACCTTTTCGATATAGGATTACCAGGGTGAACAAGTATCCGAAGTAGCTCGGGCCGACACATATCTGAGATTCTGCGACGCTCCTTCCATAGGGTTTGTCACAATTTTTTTTGACGCGATCAACAATCCAATTTTCAGCCTCCCAACCATTTGTTTTAAGTACCCAATAGGTTGATTAAAAACTGATCGCCTGGTCCTTCCATGACTGCATCTTAGGGCTTTTAAGAATGCATATCGGCCGAATGTGAGGCTTAAATGTCACTACTTTTTCAAATTTGAGCAGCGCAATATTATTCTCCAACGTTTCTGATGAATAGTTGTCGTGGACGTACGGGCTTTCAACAGAGTATTCTTCGGCGATTGTTAAATTTTGGCATTCTCCCAAATGCACTACTCTACAAAAATTATATGACGTTTAGTTCTTTTGGCTTCCAATGTGATCTAAGGGACTTACAGTTGGTTGGTATTCACAATGCAACTAGCAGCCTTCAATGTAAACTCTGTAAAATTGTGTAATGAGTAGGTCCTTGTTATTATTTTTGAATTTTAGGAAACATACGGATTGAAATTAGCGTTCCGGTGCAAAGAAAATCGGTTTTATTTCGTACTAGAGCCATCCAGGGATTTTGATTTTTGGAATTTCGATCCACATTTCCACAATCCGCCTCCAAATATATGGCTGATGACTTATGGATTATGAAACACGAAGCAATTAAAAAGTAATAGCCTAGACTGAGCACCAGCCGATGAGTTTCGCTTTAAGTCAATGCTTTTTTCCGAAAATGCTTATCAGTTGCAATATTCAAGAGAGGCATAGAAAATGAACATAGAAAAAATGTTAATTCGATGGGTTTATTAAACTTTTTTATTATGTCGTATAGTGTAGTAGTAGGGCAAGTTTTAAATTTTGAACTAAACCGATTATATTTTTGATTCTTAAAATTTTAAATTTCATGTACGAATAAAAAATCTAAGAACTTTAATAATTACATGCAAAAGATTTGCTAAAACTTATCCCTCCAATATGCATTGTTTCCTTCTTGGATAACCAACGGCACACACTTGGCCTATTCTTTTAGTAACCAGAGTTTACAAGGTCAATTCAGTGGCTTTTGTGTGGAGGAAAATGGCCCCGATCCTGCTCCTTGTCTTCCGGTTGGGCTTATTGTTTTGCTGTTGTTGGGCCATATCCCTTTCAAGTTCAATAATGTCATAGAGCGTGTCGCAGGGCAGGCGTCCAAATTTATGGCCCGAACGGTTGACCTGAAGGCCGCGTGGCCCGTAGCAGCACGTGCTTTGGGCCAGGGAAATAATTTAGCCAAAAACATGTGAAGCTCGGCATATAAATTATGCACACTCGCCCGACAGACGACAACACATGGGTTGCTTTAAGGTATTGTCTATAGAGGTCCTGCCCACCGATGCAACAGCAACAACCACTGCGACCGACATAACTCACCGCTTGGCCTTTTATTTTATTGTATTTTATCTTTTGGATTACTTTCTGCCATGACCACAACAAATAAACTTGAGCATCTTTGGGAAAACCCACAGCGTTGGGGAGGTGGTGGGGGAAAACTCTGTCAGGAAAAGAAAAGATTTCCGTGGCATTGTTGGGATACACCGGAAGAAAAATGGTTCTAAGAAATGCATTCAATTAGTAGTTATAGTTATAATAAGGTGTTTGTAGATAAATAAAAATATTAAATAAAATATAAATCATTTAATTACATTTTTTTAAAATGTATACCAAGTGTATAAGAATTTTTTCCAGTGTTTCTTCTTGGCTTGAGTTTGCCCGGAGGTCTCCAGCTGGACAACGGCAACAATTGCGCATGTTAACATACTTGTAAGTAGTTTTTCCACTTTGCCATGGAATGGCAGAAGTATTTTCCTTTTTTCCACGCTTATCCACCACCACTAGTAGCACCACCAGAGCTCTTCACTCCCACAACGGACAACGGACACATTCGTTTTCCTGGGGGCAGTTGCCTTTTGTTTTTGTAATTATCTGCACGTTATTTGTGGGTCAATAAAGTTTCGTTTCATAGTTTGAGCGGTTGTCTGGTTGTTTGGGTCGGAGCCAGGAGCCAGGAGCCGGGAGCCAGGATTTATGGCATATGCGTTTTGGGCTAATTTTCAGTGCCGCTGACCATGCCATTGGCCAGTAAACGTTGGCGGTACCATTAATAGCCAAACTGCCAAACTGAGAAGCTCGAGTTTGCTTCTTAAAATAGCATCAGGCTATTTAATGGAAGCTCGAAGCCGTTTTGCTTCTTGAGATGTTGATTAATTTATCGATACTTGGGCGATTGTTCGGTGTAATTGTAGATGCCTGTCAGGGGATCGTATTGCCGGAGATTTATACACCCAATTGGATGGCGTGTCGGGGAGTCTACTTTCGCCCTGGTGGTGTATCATACCAATCATCTGTGATAAATTGCCGGCAATCGGTGCTCAATTATTTAATAAGCTGCTCCAAGGCGCGCCCCACTATTGAGCTATCAAATTTCAAACATTCGTTCGCTTTAATTGGACTATTTAGCCGGCCAATAATTGGGATGCAGCATGTTAATGTTTGCTCATCAATCACCAATCAACGATGCATTGTTAATTCTAATAATGGCAAATAAACAAATTGAGGATGTCATGTTTACGCTGATTTTCGGCGTGTTGCATGCCCCGGAGCTTAATTGATTATTACAGCTGATCGGAAGTGCTTATCGCACCGAAACACACAGATTTGACGCAGACCGCAGCTCGTCGAATCATTTTGTTTTTAATGTAAACACAATTAATCAAAGACCCATTTTTCGTATTTAATTTTAATTTTTTTTGTCGGCCCACAGTTGATTTCGAAACCAATCAAACCCAAGCTCCTCGTCGCAGTTTAGCAAAATAGTTGGTAAATTTATTTCCCAAATAAACTGCACACAAAAGCCAATGGCAACGATGAGAGGCACTTGCCACAGCTGAATTAAGCTGACCGAGGCAAAAACAAAGAGTAAACACCAAATTGAAAGGCATGAAATGAGGAAAAGAAAACAAACCACGTGAAAAACTTGATCAGAAAAATAGGAAAGAACAAAAAATGAATCCATAGCCACTGGACGGACCCAGGTACGAGTATGTGCATGGTGTATGTGGTAACGTCAATTGTTTAAAAGTGAAAATTCGATTTTGTGGCAAGGCAAAAGGCAACGAGACACAAACAAATGGCGTGCCAAACCAAAAAGCAAAAACTTTTCTTTTTCAACCAGATTTTTTTTTGTATTCATTTCTGTTTTTGTTCAGCTGCTTGTTTTGTGCAGCAAACAAATTTTTGTGCCCTCCCGCTGTCGGTTTGTTTGAATTGTCCATGCTTATTGTTGGTTGTACCTCCTGACGCTTTGTGTCAGTGGCTGGATGCCGGCGTGCTGCGCCGATGTGACCAACCAGACCAGCCAACAAAAAAAAAGAACAGCATCGGGATGAGCAGGAAGTCCTGAATGGAAAAATAAGTCCAAACGTATAAAACAAACGTGGTGGACCAGCACGAAAAAAAAAACTAAATAGAAACAAAAATATTGGTCAACAGGAGCACGAAGGACCAGGAACCGCCCAAGACCGTGTGTCGTGAGTTGCATGGCAAAAGGAAAGTAAAGGAGACACAAGTCGCTGGCCCAAGCCCTCCTTCACCTCCTTCGTCACTAACAAGAGACGTAACGATAACGAAAAACAAACTTTAAAAATTGGATTCTTCATTTGCATCGGCAAATCCAATCAAGCCAACGTAAAGACCCCGGCCAGACACATACACAACATAAAGCCGATGCACCACCAACTGCACCACTCCAGTGCTAGTCAAGCCCCACCATCTCAGTCACCTGAAATTTCGTAAAGAACACTGTAAGCTATGGGACTTTCTATGATGATTTTGTAAAGTTTCATTAAAATTTTGATCAAATTTATATTTAAAAAAACACATATTTAAAATAATTATTATTTAATTTATTATTAGAAGCCATAAAATGCACTAAAAACATTGGCGTTTTTCTCTGTACGCGATTCGGTATGAACATGCCTCCCCATTACGTATACGCCACCATGGCCCCGAAAGATACAAAGCGGGAGAAAGAGAACAGACAAGGACAATAAATGAAAGGTGTGCGCCTCCTGTTTGTTCATATAGTTGACCATTGCTTATGGCCTGCCACCGACCACGCCCCCTTCCCGCGCATCTCCCCTCGCCCATCCGACCATCCGCCTATCCGCCCATCGTTCCGTAGTCCGGCTGAAAATTGGTAACGATTTGTATTGGACTATGGCCAAGCATAAAAGAGGCTGAGTCCGAGGCAGTTGTCTGTGTGTTTGTATCGAGTGCCGAATCTTGTTTAAAAGTTTTGTCCTTTTGCAGTTCTCTTTGCAGGATAAAGGAGGGAAAATTTTCTTATTTGTATGCCTGGCTCACCTGCCGTTATCCATCTGTCTTGTATCTTCATCAAGGTGGCCTGTATTAAGTCGCTTGTTGTTGGTTGCTTCCTCTCTGGCTTCCTCATTTCTCCTGTCCCCTTTTCCGTTTCCCCCTTGTCCAGCAGCAGCATGTCCTTGCAACGTTGTGGTTTTTTCGGTGAGCTCTTAAAAAACCGGAGCATGTTCGAAGCTGGGTTATTGATTGCCCAGGCATATACGTTTGCCATTTTATTACAAGCCGGAAAATAGAGCTGTAAAAAATGCATTGTACCGCCTCACTTTTGTTCTCTGTTGTTGTATTTTTTCCAGATTTTGTTTTTTTTAACCCATCTTGTTTTCTGGCCTCGTTAATTGCCTCAAAGCCAAACATTTGCGTCAGTCGCAACCGCATTCGACGTCGTGACAATGACAACGGCAACCGCCGCTTAAATTGCCCAAAACCGCGACAAGTGGCCGTGTCCGGCATACCCGCCAGCTCCCCCACTCTCCGATTTCGTGCAGGAATTTTCTTAGCCACGGCCACGGATGCGGCCCAATGGAGCGTATAAGAAAACCATTCATTAGCGCTTATCAAACGGCACAGACAGATCTGTCCCACCACTCAATGGTTGTTTGATTTTCCCCCCTAAACTACCAACTTTTTCCTTCCTTAGTCGGAGGGTCCTTTTTTTTTTGTGTATTTTCCCTGGGCCAGCTAGGCCTTGCTGACGTTTATTGTAAATGGCTGTCCAATGAAAATTGTTGTGGCCTATCAACGTCAACGCGGTCACGGCCGGGCCGTGTGTCATTAGTTCGGAAAAAGTGTGGCGGCAAAAAACTTGTTCGGCCGCAAGTCGTGAAAAAAATATCTGGCATTTTTATCGGTCCCCCCATACATACGCTCCGTGTCCTGCGTCCTGTTGCTGTCGCTTGTTGCCTTGCTTTAGTTTAATTGGCACTTGACAGAGTGGCCAACATCACCACTAGCGCCACTAGCGCAGGAAAAAATAAAAATCACCACCGCCACAACAGCCACTAGGTAGAGCTTCTGCTGGTCTTCCTCTCTAGTGTTATCAATCAAATTGGCTTTTTCTACATCCATCAGCACGTGTTGAAGATGGCCAGTACGCTGATTTCCTTTTCGGTGACCTATTATTTGTAATGCCCCTTAATTGGTGTTTAATGCGAACAATTAATTAGTTCATTTTTCTTCGGTTTGGTGGGAGGATTTTATGTTCTTGGAAAGGTTTTCACCTAGAAACCTTGAGAGTCCTTTTATTTTTAATCTCCCAGGTCTGGGATTTTGCCTCGCTTGAATAATTTAAAGACAGTATCTAGTATGGGGGATCTAGGACCCTGGGCAGACGGAATGGCATCAGCGGCTCACGTTAAAGGGAATTATGCATATGTATTTGGAAATGTAATGTCCTACAGCGCACCGCAATCCTGCAGCTGGAAATCCAAAGCCCAGAATCCGAATCAGAACCGAAATCAGAGCAAGAACCAAACGGCCAACGAATTTATAACTGATTTCTGGTGATTTAGTTGGCTCGTCAAATGGAATGAGCCGAGCCGAGGCGAGCGGCAACGGTCCACGGCTGCTGCTCTTGGCCACTTATTATGCAAAATGCCGCACATGGACCAACGGATATATAAGCCGGGCCAGAAGGGTCCAAAGGGGCGGAGTACACGAAATGGTTTGGACATGTCATGACGGGGCGCGTCTCATTTATATTGCATGGCTGAAATGCCTGGGAGGCAGCCACATTCTGCGATAGATACGGCCATGATGATGCTGGACCTGCTGCCATGCATTCAAATTCAGGAGAAAACGAATAAAAAATGCACACAGAAAAAAATGTGGCACAAGGCCGTATGCCGTCAGAAAAGTTAATTGAAATGCTATCAAAGCATATTCAATTAATTTAAATTAGCTCAGCGAGCACCGAGCGGAGAGCAGCGCGGCACAACACAAAACGCAATGCCCGGGGCGATAGCTGGGGCCACACCAACGCCAACACCGACCGATACCGACCGAGCCACCAAGTTTTCCAGCCAGTTTTCCCGCTCTCAGTTTCCACTTGGCTGCCATGTTAATTATATGCGCCAAGGCTGCTCTGCCAACTAAACTAAATGGCAAAAGTTTTCCCCTTGTCAGTGGCAAGCGACTGCCAATGATAAGAGCTAAGGGAAATCGTGAAAATGAAAATCGTGGGCGGCTGGTTTTTATTTTTGGAAGGAGGGGGGGAGTCGACTTACCCCGCCTTCATTAATCAATTATTGCAAACAATTTACTGAGTTGTCTTCCTTTCCAGAAACAATAACAATACCAATGAGCCATCAGAGATACAAGTATATTTATTAAAAACGGTTGTTTTCCGAAATGTTAATGTAAAACGAATCGCCTCGAGGAAGTGTCAAAGGGCGTCCATCAGTGTCGGTCTCTGGCAACTCAAGTGGGACGGCGAACGTAATTTTGTTTATTTCACATGTCGGACGGAGCTGTCAGGCGATTGACAATGTCAGAATTCCAATCAAAATGCAAATTAATAATAAACAAAAATGGTTTGACATTTACCCTCTTCGAAGCGATCAAATTAATTTTCAATTAGCTGTCAGAGGGCATGTTAAGACGAGATGAAGCTCCGAATTAGACAATCGGCAAGTCTTTTGAGGACACGCCTTGCCAAAGGAGCTTGCGGTTGTTGTTCGAAGGAACCATTTCTAAGATCTGAACAGACACTTGGAACAGAACAGGGAACAGCCTCGAGCGACTTGATTCAAGTGGAATTACATTTCCGAAGAAAATTATAAAGATTGGGGAGTGAGTGCCAAAGTCTATTAATTACAAGGATTTTCTACACAATGGAAACTAATCTTCAAAGGGAAACTATACGTTTATTTTTCGTTTTTAAGATTCGCTTAAATTGTTGGTTTATTTCACTTTCGAAACATTTGGACTCCGTGCGCTTATTAACATTTTGCATTTAACATATGGGATTGCAGGGAAATTTTGGCGGATGGGCCGGTCCAGTGGTCTGGTGGCCGGTCAGCCACAGACGGTCAAAGGCATCTGGTTTTTGGCCCGAACCGTAGAGAACCGGCACGGCCTTTGTGCAACTAAATTATTTAGTTGTGTGGCCGGAAAACAGAAGCAAGTAGCATAAAACGCGACTGGGCTGCAACTGGGAGTGCGACCACGATGAAACTACCCAGTGGCCAAACTCACTGACAGGGCCAGGCATCAAATGATTGCCCCAGACACTTTATAATGCATGAGTCTGCACCAAAAGCACCAGCAATAGCAGCAGCATCAGCCAATGTGGCAGTAGGGGCAGGACCAGGCAGCAACAACAATAATGACAGCAACAGGAAGAGGCCGCACAATGAGCATGAACACGGGTAACCGAATTATTTATATTTAAATTGTTTTGGTTGCTGCACTCGTTGTTGCCTTTGAGTTTCGCCTGTCTATTTGAACTGCACACAGAACCCGAACCCTGAATCCGACTTTCACAGTGAATTCGTGGCCATGATTATGTGGCAGAGTCAGCCTTTGACTCTGTGGAAGCTCCGGAGTGAGTTTCACAGACACAACAAAAAATTATTACAGTAAAGATATACAAAATAATATACATAATGTATATTGTTCCACACAGTATTCATTAATCAAGGCCTCTATATTATTTTTTTTGAGTTTTTAACATTTTTGTTTTAATAAACTCTAATTGTATTTAATTTTTTGTAGTGCAACCATGTCCTGCCCAGACTCCGCGTGAGCTTTATTTATGCATTTCATTTTGGGTCTGCTTGCTGGGGGCATTTTCAGTGGGAGTTTGGGAAAGTGGTCGTTGGGGTCCGGAGTTTTGTCTGTCTGGTTGCGTTGGGCTCCGCTTCGCCCCATTCCGTGATGTTCCGTTGCGAGTCGCCTTTGAGTTGATGTATTAAAAATTTTCACACATGGCAGTTGGTTGGCTGGTCGCCGCCTGCCTCGAAGCTGCTTTGCTGCTTGCACTGAAATTTGATTTCCAGCCCCGGCTAAAAACCAACCAAAACCCTCTGCCCCCAACCGACTGGCTTCATCTGGAAGTTTGGGTGTGCACTTTTCAGCGCTTGATTTGCGTTGAAAATGCGCGGCTGCTCTGGCTTCTCATCCTCATCAGAGAGCAACCTCGCCGTCACCCCCCATCCAGAGAAACACGCAATCCTGTGCGGGGATCACACGGCAAAAGCTTTTGACGGTGCGTTCATTATGATTAGCAATTTCCCGCGGATGAGTTGAGCAACCGAGTAGTGTGTTTGGGGGCGTCGAGTGTGCTTTGGCGCCAGGGGACGCCTGGGGTTTTTAATAAGAATTTTTGTTGGCTTAACGCTGCATTTGGAAGCAGATGGAGCGGGATGTGGCAGACACAGGGAGTTTGCGAGTGGCTTTGGTGGATTTTGTCAGGTGCACCTAGGTAACTTATTAATTTTTCGTCTGGATACTCGCCAGGGAAGCGCAAAGAAGCAAAAGTTTTATTCAGAAAAGTGTTTTATTTAAGTAAGCACATGTAAAGCAAGCTGTAAGTGCTTTTATAATTTAATTATTTGTTAATAGTTTACTTGAAGATTGTATTTTAATTGATTTACTTCTTGCAGAGATCTTGTGAATGAAATATTTGTAAAAATATGACTTTTATACAATATTTACAAAGGTAATAACAAAAGATAAATTCAGCCAACTAATAAATAACATTTATGTCTCTCTTTCTGTTAGTTTTAAAGGATGTCTCTTGATAATATTCTTTATTTTTTGACAAGCTTCTCAACTTGCGTTATTTTTTCCTATTAGACATAATGCTCCTTCTGCTACTTTGCCACCTACTGACATCATGTGGCATATTCGCGCTTGGAATTGCATTTTCGCGTCATTGTTTGATGGCTTCCGCTGTTACTGCTGCTGCATATCCTTGCTACTTAAGCTTCCTTTGCGCTGGAGCGTTTCCTGTTGCCATTGTGGCAGCTCCCGTTGTTGTCTGTTTGCGCTCTTCCTGGGAATACTCGTACATTTAGTATGCGTTAGTTTTTCTTTCGTATTTTTTATTGCCACCGCTAACTGTAACGCATTGTTGTCAACGGCAGCGCGTGCCACATCCTTTTTGAAGCCAGTAGTAGTTTTTCTCTGGCGAAAGCGAATGGAAATGGGAATGGGAAGGGGAGGGGGTACGCGAATGCGAATGCAAACATGAAAATTACATAATCCACGCATCGCGATTTATGACTTTTGTACCAGCATGACTGATGGCAGGACAAACAAATGTCAGGGAAATGCTGCAAACGAACAGGGAAATGCGAACCGCCTGTCACTTCTTGTGCAAGGAAGACGTTTTTAAATAAATATCCTTTGCGAGCTCCTCATGCAGAATGGCGAAGGGATGCTCCAGCAAAACCGCACCGCAATACCATCGGGCTTCTGAGGTTAATCAGGAATCTAGGGTGCAAATTGAAAGGCATACAGGATGCGGCACCGCAGCGGCAATTGCTCAATTATCCGCCAATGCAGTTGCTCTCAAACAATTCCATTTACCCGCAAGCGGCTTTCCTTCGAGAGCCAATTGAAAGCTGCATAATTAATTTGCCAAATTTCGATTAGGAGGCAGCTGCACTCGACTGCCACCCAAGTAAGCCTAATACTAAAAGTGCACCTCAAGTACCTATAGCACTTCCTCGCTTCGTGCGCTCGACTATTTGAACACTTTTGTTGAACATTTTGCGGCCATTTATGAATGGGCGCGCATAAATTTGTGACACTTTTTGTGGCATTTTACGAGGCAGGTCCATTAAAATGGGGCCACATGTGCCACCAAAAAGACACACACACTCGCCCATTCATCCACCACTACAGACGCAGACACAAAAGCGGAGAAACACAGCCTGGCAGGCCTCGGGTTGTCCGATGTGGGGAAATAAAATGAAATACATAAATTTTGCAACGATTTGAGAGACCGCATTTTATAATTGAATCACGTACGACGTTTTCAGAGGCGCGCGCACGCGGAAATAGGAAATAAGTTTTGCCGCTGATATAAATTAGAATCTTAAGGGATCGCCGTCGCTGCCGACTTAATCAATACTGGTGTCCCTGGAGTATTTTTGTCCTTACCCTCTTTAAATGCTGGCACTGAGATAAAAGTGCTTTAAATTTTACTTAGCATTTAAACTTTAATACCAAAATGGACATTTTTCGCTTTTTATTATTTATAAAGTTCTAAAGTTAATTCTAAATTGATAATTGAAGCTTAAATAAATATAGATATGGTTAGTTTTTAAGGTTCAACCAACTTAATAATTTAATAAATTAATGAATAGGTACTTTGGCACTCACGTTTATCTTTTAAGCCCAAACTTTCACATAAATGTCATTTACTTTTCGCTCTTAAAACAATTACTAGAGAAAATTAAAACATAATCTTCTTAATTTTTTAATCCCTGAACATTTTGTTTTGTGTTCAAAAGCTCAGTGTGCGAATGCTTGCGATTTATGTGACTTGTTTGGCGGGGCAGAAAAGTTGCAGGGAGTTTTTCTTTGCTTCGAGAGTTGCATGCGTGCACTTCCGTTTCCGCCTATTGGACCGTGAGCGTGTGTGCATGTATGTATCTTTGTGTGAGCTTGGTAAGATGGAGGAAACCTTTTGATTTACTTAGGGGCCGCGGCACGTTTCCTCCAAAGAATCGAACAATTGCCAATTCGCAAACAAAATACAAATCGAAAGCGCAAACGAAGAAGATGCGAATTGAGATCATGCAAACTTTTTGTTTTATGGCCATGCGAACTCACACACACAAACAGGAATATATGGCCAAAACACACACACAGAAACACCGAGCCGCATACACGAAGCGAAAGACATGCCGACATTTTGTATCAGTGTGTGCACACTCCATTGAGCCCCAATGATGCGTACAAAATGCAACAGCAACAATTTTCGGCGTTTTTTTTAAATGGTAATTTTTTCGCAGTCTCCTCTCGATTTGGCTGCCACCCTGATCTGCTTTTCTCTTGTTGCTGCCACATATATAGCACATTACATGGAAAGCGCTTTTCCATTATTCCTATCTGTGGTTGTGGTTGTTGTTGCCTCTGCTATTGCTTCTGCTTCTGCTGCCGATGTTGTTGTTTTGGCATTGTCCGCATAAAAATGCATTGATTTTATCAAGTGAAAAAATCAAAAATGTTGACATGGCCGCCGCTTGGGGCAATAAAATATGGTAAGTGCATCGGTGGGTGGTTGGGTATTTGGCTGAGGGGCTTGAGGGGCACCATATCTCCGGCGATTTACATTAGTTTTGTTTGCAATTTATGCGCGGGCATAAAATTCTGTTGTGCTGCATGCGGCATGTTGAAAAAAGTTGCTTTTATAGTTTTTTTTTGTCGTTATAAAATGAGAGTGGTTTTTTGGATAAATTAAAATAAAATAAAAAAACCTACTTACGAGGCAAAGTACAGGTGACGAACCCACAAGCCACGCCAAAAATAATTGTTATACAATTTTCTGCCAAAAAATGTAATATAGGTATAAAAATTACATAAAAAGGTTAATTAAAGTGTGGGTGGAAAAGATGAGTACCGGGTATTAATTAGTCGGGAAACTCGACGAGAGTTTTTAGCAAATTTACAGTTTTATTTTGATTTTAATATCCATTTTGTGCTTAATTAGTATTTTGTTTTAACTTTCTCTCGTTTCAGGGCCAACACTAATATATGAAAATGTTTGTCGAGCTCTTCAAGTTTAATGGCCATAAGAAGAACAAGACCAAAAGCAGCTAAGCATGCGGCATGGCCAAGTGGCCCGACAAGGGTGAGCCCATCCCCACTCTAAACTCCAGGTCCCATCTCAATGCCTATCCCAGGCCCAGTCTGAGGTTTGGGGCTGCTTTGCGGCATTTTGTCGAGATTTGTTGAGAATTTATGCGCTACCTTAGAGAATTTATGAGTTGCAGTCGAGTGAATTATTTTATCATACGCATGCAGCAGCAACAAACATCGGCCTCGGCTAGAGTCGGGCGCTGTATTGGTGTGAGGGCATGTAAAGTGCTTGCCACAACAAGCTGCAGCAACAAATGCTGCAACCAAGGCCTGGCGCACAGTTTAAGCTACTAATTTCACATGCAAAAGTCTTCACTAAGCTGGCATTTTAATCTTGGCCAAAACGCTGGTCGTGCGTGCTAGTGTCGGTGTCCGTGTGAGTGCTGGCTTCTGTGTGAGTGCGTGCGATGGGCGTGGCTATGGGCTTGTTAGTAATTAAGAGTTTCAACTACCAACATGCCTACACACTAAATAATTTAATTGGTTGAGTTTTTATTTGGTAGGAGTAATTAAATGATGTAGAGTTGGAAAACATCTTGTTGAAGCATTCGTACATTAGTTAATTTGAACGGATAAGATTATTCGTTCATACACTGAGTTTTAATTAGTGGCAGGAGTGAAGCAATCATTCCGAGCCATTGACATGCTTTGCTCGTGGGGGAATGTGCCCGAAACTGGACTTAAGTTGATTCAAGCCTTGCCAAACACCTACCACCAACTCGTCCTGCTACCTATCTTCTGCTCTCGGTGCACTTGAAGCCTTTGCCGTTGTACTTAGGCCTAATGCCTTGTGCTTGTTTGCAAATTGCATTGGGATAACGACACAAGCCGGCGCTGCTCTCCATCGAGCCTTGTGGGAATGGAGATTCTACTCCAGCTCCTCCTGCTTTTGTGGGCATTGTTTTTGGACCGTGCCGTTGCCAGGTGTCCAGATTGCAGTTCGTGCTCGAGCCCGGGCTAATCAATTTGCATGCTGCGCGTAGAATGTACAGCCGGAAAGCTGATTTACCTGCTGCCAGCTGCCTTACCTGGTACTCAGGTACAAAAACCTTCCTACTTACACAACTACTACTTCACAGCCGCTGGCTTTTCATTTAATTTTGCAGTCGGCATTCGAGGCTCTTGCTGCACATTTGCATTCTGGCACCGAGTCACGTCAAACGGAATTTCCTCTCGAAATGAAAAAAGTTTTTTAATTTTACACATGCTGCGATTAAGATGTCAAAATGTCAATTGTTGCCAGAAAAATAGCTAGCACAGCAAAATATACTATTGCAATTTTGGGAATTTCATTCGAAAAGTTATAGTTTAAATAAATTCAAGATAAAGAAATTAGTACTGCTGCCAGCCTCATTCCAGTTTCAGTAACTCTTTAACTCTCTTAAGAGCTTTTAGAAATTTTGTAGATTAAAAATTCTTCTAGAAACTTAATGGCATTGGATGCCAAGGAGATTCAATTCAAAAAATTTAGATATTAAAGACTCGTGTTATCAATTAGTCTGGCCGGTTCTTTGATCTGCCGAAAGAGTTTGCCCTGGCAGCCAATGTGCCTCAAATCTCGCCCATGAATTAATTAAAATTGTTTCACATAAAATGTATATGTTTATGTGGACTGTGGCTACTTTGACGTATTTTCCGGCCGTAATTAGCTTCATTACTCATTCATCTTTGCATTCATTCATTAGAAACCAATTGACAGTTTAATTAAGTTTCCCCTCTGCGTCCCCCGGTTGTCTTCGCTTTGGCCAACGTCCAAACTTTTGGGGCACTGAATAAAAAAAGTTTAAACAAAAAGGTACCCAGAACTGGGCTCAAAGCCACTGAGAAAGTGGTGGCCGGCAGTCCTTAATTGGCACCCAATTAGGCATAAATATTTAGCTGTGCGGGCAATAAAACAATATTCATAGCATACTTTTCTGCACTGCTCTGAGCTGAGCTTTGACTCTTCTATTTTAGCCAACTTCTACCCTCTCCATGGGGCTCTAACAGCCTGATTAGGTTCTCTAATTGAGCATAGTTAAATGCATAAGCTGATTGTGGCTAAAAATTAAAACTTTCCATCAAAAAGGGTTGAAAATGGGTAAAGTACTTTACTTTTTCCTGTTAATGTTGTAGAAAGTTTAAATTGCATTTTTCTTGTAAATATAAGAATGCGGGATACTTATCTTTAGAGCCAAAACTAATCCTTTTTCAAAGCTGTAATTGGCTTTAACTCAAGCCTCAATCTCTTCAAATAATTAAATTTTGATGCAAAACTAAATTTAAGAAGCCCCAACTTGCAGTTCGTTTCATGCCCCATTCGCCACCACCGACCAACATTCAAAGTTGGTCGCATCAAGCCACATTGTTAGCGCTAACTACCAGGAAAGCCTTTCGGCGTTTTATGTTCCAGGCCGTGTCCTGTTAATGAAATGTCGAATCAGGAACGAGGGTCTCTTGGCTCGTGTGTGTGTGGCATGTTCGCGAAAGTTGCAAAAACTGCCGCGGAACAAAATCTGATTTGAGGCTTGTGTGTGTATGTTACCTGTTGTTAAGGCTGGGGGATGCCAGGATACTCTATATTAATCTGGTGCTGTTGTCGTTACTGTTGCATGTTTATCGTGTTTGCGGCTCATTAAGTGCGGCTCATTAGGCCTGGCCGGAGTGCTCCGAGGGCTGCTGCGCCAAAAGACAGAGGCAGAGTAGACATTTCCAGCAATATTGCAATCTTGCATATACAGGAAGGATATTAATATGATTCTCTATGCATTCGTGTTTATACAGGATATATTGAAATCTAAAAGCAGCAATCATACCACATATTATACTCGAAATTAAACAAAAACAGAAACATAATCGAAAGCTTTTCCAAACATGGAGCAAACCAGTGAGTTGTAGAGTGGATCATAGTCGTATTACTAAAATATTAAAATAATTATACTCCTCATTTTCTTTGGAGTAAAATATATTTTATTTTTTAAAACTATGGAATTAAGGACATATTTTCCATTTTTAAAAACAACTGCACATTTTAAGGGGAAGAGGTCCACTCTTTAAATAACAGACAGAAACCATTCGATGCCAGACCGAAATCCAAATACAGGGACTAATTGAAATCGACTATGTTGATCATGCCCCATGCCTCGTGCCGCATGCCTCCTGCCGATGACAGATGTCGGAGTCGAGTTTTCCTCGTCCCTTTTGATGAATTGATGCAATGTTTAGGCCTTTTTATGAGCCAAATCCCTGTGTCCGTGTGTTTGTCTGGCCGTCTGTGTGTTTGTGGCTGACAAACAGCTTAAAACCTTGATGGACATTAGGCTCTTGCAACAAGGCAGAGCAGGCCGACAGAAGATGCATGTAGTTTTACATATCGAGGTCTGTTGAAGCCAAACCAAAACCCAAACCAGACCCCGGCCCAAGCCCAACCCATCCAAACCATACCATGGCAATAGCAAAGCGAACGGACAAACAAAAGCGCTTTGAGGCCTTTCACTCACTTCAGTCCAGCAATTGGCATCGGTAAGGTAGCAATTACTGTTTGTTTATGCATTTGTTATTGTTGCAGCCATTGCAGCCGTTGCGGCCAAAGAAGTAAAATTGAAATTTCAAATTCATAATTCAATTGAACTTGTGCTTGGCTGCCAGCAAAAGAATCCAGAGCAACCAAATAAATTACACCGGAACAAGGTAGTAACGCACTAAAAAAATCATTAAATTACTTCAATTTTTATAAGTAAAACTAATTAGAATAATAGAGTTAGAATTCTTATTAGTTCACTTTTAGGAACTCTCATTGAATGTCCAAATTATTTATGGGAAAGTAAAGGACCCTTTTTTATTTGTTGTGTAGGAGTGTGGTCGCCAAAGGCGTAGTTTCCATGGTTGTGTGTTAATTGAACGCAACTGCAGTTTTCGAAGGAATAACTATCGGAAAGTGGAATGGCTTTGATCCTTTTTCCTCTGAAGAAATACGAAAAATGCTTAAAATCCAGTTTCTTTCTGTGTGTCCATTTGCTGACATTTGGTTTAAAATGCATAAATCATCAAATGGTGCAGTGTCATAAACGAAGCAATGCACAAATACACAGAGACAATAAATAGATATGTGCTTGCATACGAAAGTCAAACACGGGATATTATTATTTTGTGAGCTCGGCAAAAAGCAGAAAAAGTTGAAAAAAAAAAAATGCAGAGGAGAATTCAGCTAGAACGAGCTAACGTGCAAATCAAAGACAAAAATCCCACTCCACTTTTTCCCCCTAGTTGCAATAAATCTGCTGGGGCAGTCATAAATATTGATTTCGAAATTGTCCGAATGCATGTGTTGACTATATGTGCTTTAGTGTGTGTGTACTGTGGGTGTGTAGTGGCCACGCCCACCATGCCACCCCTTCTTCACTTAGATTTGTCGCTTATATTAGCTGCAGAAATGAAAATCGTTTTCCAATCGTATTCTTGTCGTTTACCTTGTGCTCTTATCGTTGTCCCTTCGCTTTTCCGACTGTTTTCCATTCAAGTCTAATTTGCAGTAGCTTTTCGTGTCGTAGTTTTTCTTTGGATGGAAAATATACTTTCAGATCAAAGGGTCTTCCGACTAGAAGGTTGAATAAAAACTCAAAAAAGTACTACAAGTACAGGGTCAAAAATGCCAAAAGTTTTACTTAGAAACCCACAAAATATTGTTAAACTAGACTTGATTTGAAACAGGGCATTACCATTTCGGCATTGTTTCTTCAAATATCTCAAAATTGCAGAGTGTTGAACTCAATATTTTCAATATGATGCCAATCGGGCTTTTGTGTTTGATGCTTTCGTCATTGACAGTCAATGGTTCCCATGGATTCATCCGATGTTTCTCTTATGCTGTTGCTGTTGCTGTTGCTGTTGGGTAGAAAAGTTTCGAATTTATGATCCGTCACTGACTTTAGAATTATGGCCACTGCTCAAGCTGACTGTCAGGTGGTCCACCAGAGAAAAAAAGCCAAGCCGAGATGTAAGAGGAAAAGGGCAGCACACATGTCTGGGCCCAGACTGGAATTGAAATTAAAGTCATAACTCATTGCCCTGAGACCGAGAGGTGACCGAATGCTGTTGCCTTAAAGCACTCCCGGTCCAGCTCACCCTTCTGGGATGGAAATAGTACAGAAAAAAGTAACTTTCAAAAATAAATTCAAGCTTTTAGAGAGTTATTTTAGTTATGATTAAATATATTTAATGTCTTTTTCTTATTTATGTTAACTAGATACAAATATTTTCCGTGTAAAATCCCAGCTTTTCCTGTAGCTGCGCTCGCCCATATCTTCTTCAGCTTCTTGCTACCATTTAATGGGCTTTTATGTCCCCTGACCAGTGGATAGCCGGGGCTGGCTAATCTGGCCCCCAGACAGGACACACTACACATCCTTGTGAGCCTAAGCTGGCACATCTGGCCGGGGTCCTCCTTTTTATTGGCTTTCCTTGGAATTGAACTTGTGCGTGAACCTGTAAGCGTGTGTCCCTGAGTCGTGTAGTTGACAATTTTGGGTTATAAAAACACCATCATACTCATCACAGAACGCTGACAGTCTTGCATTCCTCTGGGAATGGTCGGTAACTAAGCCCATGCCTTATCGGGCAGATGCCTTTGGCTTTGATTAGTTGTCATTTATTTAATGTCGCTTGATGGAAAATCAGGTTTTCCGTTTCTTTAGTAATAAAGATTAGTGCGAGCAGTAGGGATTTATGCGAATAGTTAAAAAAATACCTATTCAAAAAATGGGTAATCAAGTTTCCCGATCGTTAGGGTGTTGAAATATCCTTTCAGACAAAAACTGTTGATAAATTTGATTACAAATCGATAGATTTTAATCAACGTTGATTAAATTTCCATTTTATTGTCAACCGCAGATGATTGTGGAAGGTGTGAAAACTGTGCCGAGGAGTGTGGATAACTCAATTTATGATTTTATTCCACATGCCATCAGTATTTTCAGTTTGTAATGGATTCGCTTCTATGGGGAATGTCGAACATGATTTCTCTATTACCTACACTTTCTGACTCCCGCACTTGGATGATATTTCATCCAATTATAGCTTAACCTTTGACTCTCAAATAAAAATTAAAATGTGAATTAAGAGCTAAACAAACGATATGTGAGTAGAGTAAATTGCCAAAGGGCCAACTGGGGCCTAAGCCTGTTGTATAACCTCGTTATATGACCTTTTTGCTCTCGTGTGTGTCGCATTGTTTTTAAATATTGGCACAAAATCAAATTATCTGCAATTTGTCAATAAATAACTCTGGACAAAGGCGAAACTTTATTAAAATTCACCACAAAACGTTGCAGTTTCCGGTTTCAATTACGCCATAAATTTTCGGCTCTACACACCCGCACATAGTCGGCCATAGGCCGGGGGCGTGGCATGGGTCATTCAATGCCATAAGCCCCTGTACCGGTGACTGGTATATTGAAATTTAAAGCCCCGTTGGCAACTTGTCGCAATTTACAACCTGTTCTTTTCGAGTTGGATCACCCGTTGGCTAGTTGGGTAGAAGAGGCCCTTTCGCAAAATACAAAATATGAGCCAATATAACAGCCATAAAGCACGACCAGACACCAGTGACATGCAAATAGAGCAAAATCAAATCTCCCAGAATTCCCATGGGAAGTATGCCTTTAGAAAACAAAAAGGAAACAAAAACTGCACTGTGAGAAAAAATTGATATTTTGGCATAAACTGTAGTCCCTATATTTTCCATTTTCATTTAAAACAAAAACTCAATTACCCTTTATATGTAAATAAAATAATTATCTTGGGAAATATTTTCCTTTGGAAACATATATTATTAACTCTTAATAAAATCTATTTAATAAAATAGAATAAATTCTTTGTGTGGATATCTTCACTTGTCGCTTCGTATGAATTATTGTAATGGCCAGTAAATTAAATTATGAATTGCATTGGCCAAGTAACTGGCACAGATCAAACGACGACAGCGCGGGGCCATAAACATTAATAACCAATATGCCAGGTGGCAGGAGGTGGCTAAAGGTGGCTGGTTCGAGGCATAGACAGGCGTGTGAAGCGCATAAACAAGCCGCAAGGATTGCAGCGAAGAAAGGCCAGAGATCCTAGTTGCTGGCAAAAGCCACTTTCGCAATTTATGGCAGTGGAAAAAGTATGAAAAAAGGCTGCCGGAGCAAAGCAAAGTTTGTTACTTTGGCACACGGCTCTGGTGCACGGCTTTCGCCGATGATGCATTGATGCGGATTTAAAGTTTAAAAGGTTTCGCGGCTTCCGAGTACCCCTGGCCCGGGAAAACAGATCCTCCGACCAGCTCCGACAGCCGTTTGGCGTTTTGGCGCATAATAAATTCGAGCGGTAGACACACGGTTTAATTTATCATCAAACGCTCGCAATCAGGGCGCAGCGCCTAGCGAAAGGTGTGGAATTTATTGGTTTGGTGTCGAGTTGATGGCTTCTTGGCTTTTTCCTGGCAGCCCAGGTATCTGTGCATAGTTTATTTCAAATTGGTTGGCTCCGCTGCCCGGGCGGCAGATTGATTGGTCTGATGAATGAATGCGAGCGCTCATAAGATTCTATTGGTTTTCGGTTTTCACTCTGCTGGAATGGAATTTAAAAATTCCATTATATGCTGTTTATTTTTTGGTTGCCACACAATTTGTTTTCAATTGGTTATTTATTGGCATTGCATTGGGAATACAACATGTGGATCCGCGGAAGGGAGAGGCTAATGAACAAAAGAATAACTTGCTGTAAAGACAGTAATAAAAAACGAGGATAAGGATGCATGATTTAATGTTCTGCAAAGGTCGTAACTCTATGGCTAATCATTCCCGATGGTGGTGAGAGACAAACCAATTTCTTGGCAACGAAAAGGCTTCAAAGTTGGAGTGCATGAGAGGAGATTCATAATTTCATGAGATAAACACACAAGGACAACAGGACTCAGCATGATTCGACTGCCTTCTCGTATATGGGATAGTAATAAAAGGACACGCTTCGATGGGCAGAGACGGCATCTTCAAATCAGGCAGAAAAATGCTGCCGTGTCTGACTAGCTGCTGCTACAGATACTGAAGTGCCGGTGTATGGTATCTGTATCTATGTATCTGTATCTCTGTGCTCCACATTTCATTACGCTGAACATGACGATGCTGGAAGCACGTAACAAGTTTAAATTGCGCTCGTTGACTGTTGACTGCCGTGCGGAAGATGCCGATATCGATGTCGATTTCGATGCCGGCCAGGCCAGGCCCGTCCTGGCCCGGCTCGGCCAAGTCATGGCCAACAGCCGCAATTGAACCAGAAAAGTGTATTTATATGTAACGGAAATGATGCTGCACTTATGACCTGCCGGAGTACGGAGCATGGAGCAAAAATGGAGCCAAACGAGTTGGCCACCCAGATTGGTTATATGGCATAGTCCTGATTTGCCTTGCTAATAGATGATTATGGTTGTGTGTATATGTATTATTCTCCGGGCAATTGGTTCGGCGATAAGCGCCGTATTATGCATAATTGTAAGTGGAAAATCGGAAAATGTCTGTAAGCGGCAGCTCTCGTAAGTAAATAAAAATGAAAGCCGACCAATAAAGGTACATGGTTAAAAATCAGTTTTTATCTTATTCAGCTACATATCATGGTTTGTTTGATGGATATTTACTTAATATTATTAAGTACAACTTGATTTCTTCATTATTATGCCTACTTTCTTGCCATGCCAGTAAGAAATAATAAGTATATATTCATAGAATTACTTTCTATGTAGTCAAAGTTGAAATGGAGGCTTACCGAGTTTGTTTTGATTTTCTTTTTGCTGGGCTCGCCTAATTTTATGGCTTCTATTTCGGGTTCTGACTCCTGCTCCTGCCACCTGAGATTCGTACACCTGTCTGCTTATCTTGGCAATGAAATGATGGCTGACTTATCGCTCTTGCCAACTCTGTTGATTTTTATGGCATCTCCGACGCTTTGGTTCGTCGGAATGCGTAAATGGAATTATTATCTGTGGGATTTTCGGCAGGCTAAATAAATAAATTTTATGCCAGCAGCAGCAGCCAGCTAAGCTATGGGGGAGCGTGTGTGTTTTTATGGTTTGCTGGGCAGGTCCCTTGCAGTGTAAGTGTTGCCTGTTTGGTTACCATTTGCATTTATTGTAATGGGCCTAAAAGTTTGCCCATATCAAAGTCATGCACGCCGTCGAGCATTAAGCGTTTCGCCGAAAGGATACACATACATCGCACATCGCTAGGCAAATACTATCCGAGAGATGGATAGACAGGTATGCATGCTAATGCTGCGTATACGTTATATTTTCAGCTGCTGCAAAATTCTGTAATGTAAGCGCGACTCAAATATTTGTGCAGGGCCAAAAACGGCACACAAATGTGTAACCAACACACTATTTGCTTGAGGCAAACTTCCATACAGCCAAACACCGTGTGGCACATGCGAGCACCGAGCACCGAGATATGCGGATACCAGATGCGGCATAGTGCAAATAAAAATCTTGGGCAAAAAGGTGAAACGTGTATTAAATAATTCCTTTGTCGAGCACATTTTAATCGTGCAGCGGTAACGGCAAACAAAGGCGTCCTCGGACACAAGTCCAAATGTCCAGCGGGCAGGACAAATAGAGCGTTTCTCTCTAAGCCCGCCCGTCCGTCCTCCCTCCAAGCCTCCCAAACCTTTTGTTTTTTTTGACCCTTAAAAAAGTGCAAACTTTGTAAAAATTCCGAACTGCAGAAATTTGTTGTGTTCACGTACAGGAGGGGCTTTTGGGTCTGTGGTCGCGCATGCCAACTAAGTGGACTCGGGTGGTGCCAGGGGTACTGGGGATCCCTGACCAGCCGGGCCACTCGGAGCACGGTTAAGCCTAGCAAATAGATGACAGCGGTGCAGCGGTTTGACAGGCGTGTGAAGACAAATTTCTGCGAATTTTCGCCAGGACAACGAATTCAAAGCAACGGAAAAATGAAAATATAACACTCGCGCTACTGTCCTTTCGGACAGACACACACACACACTCACATGCATACAAGCATGTGCAAATATTGTGAAAACAAATAAAAGCGAAAAATGTACTCCACGGTGTTTGTTTGTTTGTGTGAGATGCTGTGTGTGCGTGTGAGTGTGTTTTATATCTTCAACGTGTGCTGCGGCCTCTGTATGGGTGCGGTTTTGCGAGCATCAGCATCTGAAAAATAGGAGCAGGAGGAATAGCAATGGCAGTCGCAATGACAAAGCCATGCCATCTTTTTATTTATTTATTGTTTTTGTCTGTGCTGCTGCATTGGTGTTATTAGTGGCATTGTCCTTGTTTTCCTTTTGATTTTGTTCTTGCTTTGCCAGCTAGTGTAATAAAGTCCAAAAAAAAAAGAAAGGGAAAAGAAAACTTCCACAGCGTCAGCTGGCGTCATTCAGCATTATATTTCTATATTTTACGAGTGCACTTGTAAGCCAAAAATGCGATTCAATTTTTGATCCTTCCAGCAGGTTATATTTCATTCAGTTGTTCTTGGTGAATTGAAAACTGCATCGATGAAAGGATTTCCAACACGAATCATTGTTGTATGTGATAGAAAGTTGTTTTTGTCTGCACGTATCCCTATTAAATGATAATTATTATTAATCCCTTAACCAGGGAGGAGGAACTAGATTCGCAGATTACTTATTCCAACTGTGTGGTATTCTTTGTCGATTATTCAACAAAACATCTTACAATTTGGCAATTTAAAAAGCAAATAACGCTCTGAGCAAATCGAGTTTGTTTAAGTGCATTTACTTTATGCAAATTATATAAAGTGAAATAAATATCTGAATGGGAATTGAAAATGAACCGGAGCCGAGCTTTGGCTGGCATTGTATTTGATCAAATTTATTGATGTAATTATCCAAGCAATTTGTTGCCCTCCCACTTACCGATATCCTCTACCAAGTGGGCCGAGCTGACATATCCTTTTGTTTCCCCCTTTTTTCGGGCCTTAACAAAATTCGTTTTAATCGACTGGCCGGCAAAAACGCATAGAGAAAACTGAATATTAAATAAAATATATGTAAATTACAACCATAAATTCAATTCGCTCGATAGCAGCGCAATAAACCGTAATCAGATAATGGCAATTATCCTGCCTTGGGAGAGGCTCTGCAAAAATGTAAACATTTTTGAAGGTCGTAATCAGGTTTATGCAAATGAAAGATAATAATTACCCCACACACTCGCTTCGCTCATTGTTTAGTCTTACTTTTGTGTGTGGGGTTTTGGTTTCCAAGCAATTAATTTACAATTTTCGGTTAACTGGCTGCCAAGAATAACAAAACAATTAATACAATCAAACAAACTTTTTCCCAAGAAATTAAAGGCAAGTGCCGCAAAACCAAATAAAGTCCTTGCCCCGAAAGTGTGGGATACCTGTCTGAGTACTTTTTGGAATTCGTGCGGCAGCCACTAAATGGAAAACAACAAAAGTGCAGCCACAACAGTGACAACTCTGCTGGTTGTGGCCAGTTCGTTGTTGGTTTCTCATTAAAGATTCAGCCTGGTTTCATGGGAGACGTAAATCAAGTGGATACTAGCCACTCCCCTCTCTCCACTAACCGCAACAACATAATTTTATGTGATCTTAAATGCTTTTAGCTTGGCATGGAGAATGACTCGAAGAATCGAACCCCGAATACCGAGCATTGAGAGTTTTCTGGCTGGCAAAGGCTGTTGCATATTTTATGCAACAACCTGTGAGTTGTCGGTCTTGTTTGACTTGAATAATTTGGCAAAGCGAATGAGTTTTCTTTTCGGGCTGCCGCTTTTTGGCTTGCCGCTTTTTGTTTATGTTTGACCGAGGTCAATTGCTGGCAAAGTTTAGCCTGCATGCCAGAGCGAACCGTAAATATTTTAAAGCCAAATGCCGAATGCCAAACTGTTGCATACTTATGCTAGCACAAAGACAGCTGAAAGGCATTTCCATTATTAATGTCATTGAGGCCACACTTCTTTGCCTGCCAAGAATCTCCTTTGCGTTGCGTTCTGGAATTTTAATAAATCATTTCGCTTGAAATGCGTACACAAAATCGAGCCAAAACGAAACGAAACGAAATCAAATGAAATGAAATGAATGAATGTCTGGAGTTTGGGCGGACGAAAATGCCTTCTCAGTCCGAAAACGAATACAAAGCAAATTAGGATCGCTTAGTTGGCTTTTTGGGGGGCAGGAGAAGTTTGTACTTGGGTGGAAATATTTAAAAATTCCCGAGGATATCTGCTCGCTGGGTTGTAAATCAAAATGCCAGCGCATCGGCAAAATATTAAAGTACGGCGAGCAACAACAGCATCAAATATGCAAATTGGTCTCGGACTCCCCTCAGCCATTGTTAGAGCGTGTGTTGCCATAAATTTATCCTGGGTATCCGAGGGTAAAACGGCCGTTTCATCCATTTTATTGGGCCAATGGAGCTGCTCCTCGCCGATTATCAGGCAGTGTGCCTGAGAAGTACTTATCAAAGGGCATAAATCAGCCAAATCACGACGCAACAAATGTTTTACAGAATCATGGGTCTCGAAACAGAAGAGTCCAGACGATGCTTTACTTTCGCTTTATTTCATATGTAAATTCTTTCCTTTTTTCCATTTTTCCCTTTTTAATTTTTTTTTTTTTTTTTTTTTTTTGAAAGACTGCATGGAGGACACACTTGTCGGGCTTTTGGCGTTCATTTGTCAGATGAGCGACAGTTTATTGAAAATGATTTTTTCCGCTTAGTCAGCAACATTTTCTTTGATTGCTAAACGATGAGGGAATGAGCTGTGATCGCCCTAACAGGGCTCAACCAGATTGTAGGGGTTGTTAGTGGCAAATAGACAAACTCATCATAGTCTGATGGCTTAATGGCCAAAAGGCACAATTCTCAACGCTGACAACTTTTTCGCGCATTGTTTAATTTACAATTTGCGCATTAACTTTGTCACATAATTCTAATTAACGCTTTTAATTACTTTATGAGGCACTTTGCGCCGCTACCTAAAAATATGGGTGGCTCAAATTGCCCGGGCAACAACGGCTTAAATGTCATCGCTACTGCTCCTGTTCCAGCACCGGCCCCAGCTAATGCCCCTGCCCACCTGGCCAGGTATCCGCCGAGTGGCTCGTTAGGGGCCGGGCCACCATTCGAGGCGCCCACTATTTTCATGCGGACGTTGGCTGAAGCCGTGGCTTGGACAAAGTCATTAAATGCGACGCAAATTAGATTTATTGTACGCCGCTGCACTTGCTAGGTGACTGTTCTAGTACACCTCGGAAAAAGTTTCCAAAGAGCTGACAGGAAATACTTTAAGCCCAGAAAGCTTTAGTGATACTTTAGGAATAAAATCACATTTTTTTCAATTCAATAAATGTTTTACAAAATCATTTTGGTCAGTGTAGTTGGGGTTGAGTTGCTGCCACGGCTGTGTGATGGTCGTTATGGTGGAGTTGCCGGGGCCATGGCCGTGTTGCCGCTGCGGTTACCGCACCGACCTGACCAGAAAACGTATTTCTCGGCCCCCGATTCGCCACCTACTTTTTGTTTAACAATAAATTTACATTAGCAGAATGTTACATATTTGCAGAGCACCGGGAACTTTTTAAAAACATTCCACGGGTCGGACAGCCTGCCAACTGCCAACACCAAAGGAACATGTACGCACTACACACTCAGGCCGTATCGCAGGAAGTGTGTGTCCTTGTGGTGTGTGTTTCCTTGTGTGCATTGGTGGCGAGTGCACCCACCGTTAACTTGTGAAATGATATGCAAATAGGAATAAATTCATCACCCATTGCATGTTGCAACTCGACGAGACACTCACTAAGCCCAATGTCAGTTGTCAGGCATTCGTGGTGTTCCATGGTGGTGCGATTTCATGGGCTATTTCTGGCTAATGTTTTCGAAGGAAATTTGACACAAAATCTAAAAAAACAAGTAGTTTGTTTTAAATAGTTAAAGTTATTAGATATTAGTTTACTTTAACGTAGAAATTACTTTCGGTGGAGGAGCGATAGTCGACCTATCTGATAGGATAACTGATACTTTAGTATCACGAGCTATACATTATAGGTAATTTTCTCTGCAAGGATAAGAAATATACAAATTTAATTAATACTTATTAAAAATTAGTATAGTAATATCAAATGGATCTAATTGCCATTAAATGAAATTATTTCCGTGACCAAATTCCATGTGCATTTAAGTATAGCCGGGTCGACAGATCGTGGCATATAACTCACGTCATTTAATTTAGCAAATATCACGAACCCAACAAAAGCCATTGAATGCAACTGCTGCTGCCTTGGCTTTTTGGGGGGGTTTCTGCTTCTCTCTCTTCTAATGAAACAAGAAACAGCCGCCTCTGAGGCAACAACAGCAACAAAGCCAGGGACTTGGGAAGGAGACCGCCTGAGATAATGGCTGGAGAATCGGAGATAAAGGGGGTCGGGCTCCGAGCAACGTGCAAGGCGAGACAAATGGTTTGCCTTTCTTTGGCGAGTGTGGCGGGCGGGAGGCGGATGGATATCTCCGGGTGGTCGGGTGTTTGGGTGGCTGAGTGTTTGGATAATTTTTTGTTTCGGTGGGCAGGTGTCAGGCGCATGTGTCTAGGCAATGCTGAAGTTTTCGCATAAACAAAGGCAAATATTGCGCACTTGTGCAATTTATATTGCAAAACAATTGTCATTAGAAAATGCCGCACGAACAAAAACGCCGCAGACAAAAGAGCCAGCGACCCACCGAGCACCAAGCACCAAGGACCAAGGACAGAGCAGACCAAAAGGATAAGGAGACCCAGAATCAGGCGGCGGCAACTGCAACTGTCACATGTGAAAGCGAGGAGCACAGAGCAAAAGCAGCAGCAGCATTTTATGGCGCAGCTTAAGTGCTTCAAAAATTCCACGTAATGCACTCAAAGCAACGTCTGCCGTCCCTCGGAGAGCCCTGTCCCTTACCTCCTGGCCCCAATACTACAGTTGGCAAATAAGAAAACGTGCGAGGAGCAGCGCAAATTAAAGCCATCGCTGCCTAGATCCTGCACAGGGAAAATAATTCTTTTGAATGCAACTGAAACTTTGGCTTTTAGGCTTTTCTACGAAGGATCTATCCCTCCTCTTTTATCAATAATCTATTGTTTAAAGAACAAGATATAATTAGAGTTATCCTTTAAAAGAAATCCAAGCTTCTGCTTTAAATTCTTCTGCTCTTAAAAGTCTAACCATTTTCTCTCTGTACACTGACTCTTAGCCTGCTGACAGAGCAACGTGTTCCAGGCCCATCCTGCCTCCTGGCTTCCTTTCATGCCGCCACCTCTTCCCGCGTGTCATTCGTCGTCGCTCCTTTTTCATCTCTCAGCGAGCTGTGCGGCATTTTCTTCATTTAGGTTTTTGTCCGTGCGATTTTCACACACTTTTTGTTCATTAGTGGATAATGAACAATTGCAGCATTATGACAGCACCAGCAGAAGTAGAGGCAGCAGCAGCACAAGACGAAGAAAGAGCAGTTGTGGCAGCAGCATCCGTGGCAGTTTAGTAGCTGCAGCATTAGCAGTCTGCATCTGGCCAGTTTTTCACCTCTCGCTATCTAGACGCAAGCATTTTTATTAAAATTCCATGTCAGAACCATTAATTTTCCCGCACAGTGCATCCTCCACTCTCCTCCTTCCTATAGTTTTTCAGCTTTTAAGTTTTCTCCATTTTTCGTAGGTTAGATGTTTTTGCTGGTTAGGTTAAGTTCTGGTCGGTTTTATTGCAGTTTTTAACAGGCTTTTGTGTGCGTTGGGGATTTTCGACTTTAATAAAGTCTCTGGGAAGAATTAATAGCTCCCAATGTCGAATCCTTCATGTTTTTTGGACTGCGTTCAATATGCAAATGATCCGGACCCGGACCCGGAGTCGGAGCCAGCTAGCTAGCTAACTGGCTCATGTCTGGGGGCACAATCAAAGTTTTGTTTGGCACATTAAACCACAGCTGGCAATTAATTTGGCTTAGTTTAGTTTAGTGCACTTCCGTTGCGCACAGCGGCCATTTTGTCGCACCACCGGATGGACATCAGCCGCCTGCCGCCTGTCGTCTGTCGACTGCAGCCAGCAGCCTCAGTTTTAGTTCCAGTTCTACCAAATTCATGACCGCTCAAAAGCAGCTTTAGTTTTTATTACCATTAAAAACGGGCGCTCCCGCTGTCCCGCCCCAAACACAGAATGTCGCTCATAACTCAAAGGCATAAACACACAGAAAGTGCATATTTTCGGGTGTGTGTGTACAAAAATGCACAGGGGAAAATAATTTTGTTTAATTACCAAAACACTCTTGAAACATATATCATATTTTTGAGACTTAAATAGAAAGAAAAAAAAAATCTTTAATTTGCAAATAAATTTAAAGAACCTATTGCTTTTGATTATATTTTCCATTACAGATACAAAATTTTGGCTAATTTTTACTTAACAATAGTAATATTTCAAATTTTTTTCAGTTTATATTCTAAACGTAATAGGAGAGTCTTGGTTTTTGGTGAAATGCACTGCGGCACCCTGGGCGGATCTGTTGTATTTAAAATTTTTGGCAATGCTCTTTGCTAGAATCACCTGAAAGCCAGCCCTCGGATGTGACCCTATTGTCCACTCCCCGGGTCAGCGGAGGCTTTGAAAGCCAAAACTGAAATCAACTAACAACATTAACATGGCAAAGCAATTTCCACCCAGCCAGCCATTTTCGCCAGCGGGATAGGTGGTGGTCCTGGCTTTGGGCCGTACACAAAAGCAGACAATAAGCGAGCTCTTCCATTTGTGATGGCTCAAAAGGGTCGGTGTTGGCGGCGATGCTGGTGGTTATTGCATATGCACATACCATGCACCGTACACCATACACCACGCACCACCTTCGCACATGTGACAGAGTTAAATAGGCGAGCCCAGCATGCATGGTGTGCCAAAAAGAGCGCGACAGGACAGCGTAGAGAATCCTGGAGCTGCATTTAGGTACTGAAGCGTCGTTGTCATAGTCATTTGCCATGCGAACGGGTCCGTGTATGTATATTGGGGTGTTGCCATCATGGCTGGTGATGGGTTTTAGGTGTGTTAGCCAGGGCCAGGCTGGGGCAGGCCAGGACAGGCAAGGCCATGCCAGGCCGAGCCTTTGGCTTTCTATCTAACGGCGTCACATATGCTCCTAACGATAATAGTTTTCTGCGTAATTTGTTCGCAATTTTAGAGGAAGCTCCGTCGGATATCGCGCTAAAAACTTGGCCCACGCATAGGTCCCGAAATCTCGCATACCAGGATCTCGACTCATTCCAGAAGCAGGACTCCCCTTTCCTGAACTGCGTATTATTTAGTAGTCCAGCGGCAAACCGAAAAGGACAGAGATGGAAAAGATAAACATAAAGTTGCAGTGAACGAAAATATCTATACATCTTGGTAATTGTTTTTGTTTTTTAAAGAAACAAGTTTCGTAACAAGAAAATATTGTGGAAAAGGAAAATATTTATTAAAGGGAAGGAATAAAATATTTCAGATATTTTCTCTTTGATTTCAAGGACATGAAGCAAAATCTACATTATTACAAGAATTTCCTTCGCTTGCTGACACTTTTAGCTTTGACTCGTTAAAATTCATTTCAATTTGGGTCTGCTGCGCTCCACTTTCCGCCCGTGGTCACGAATGGGTTAAGGCAGAGACAGAGATAGCAAGATGCTCTTTCTGTATCGCCGCACGTGTCACTGATGCCGTCGCCGCTGCCGCCGCCGCATCCTGCGTAGCTTTATAAACAATTTTGAATTTTGCGGTTGTGCGAAAATTAATGGATGCCTCGCTCTTGGTGCGGTTTTTGGCCGCGCTCCCAGACAACGCCCCCGACCACGCCCCCTCCCGTTAGCCGGGAGCTGGGCAAATTTTAGCATTTTGTCATTAGCGTTTGCTTTCTGAAAACGAGATTGTTGTTTGTCGCTGCGGTGACGGCGGTGGAGGTGGCGGTGATAGTGGTACAGCAACACTGGTGGTGCGATATTGCAGCTTAATGGCGGGCAAGTATCAGGCATCAAGCACGACTCATGGCCAGCAGCTTATTTACGACAGCCAAGGGGAGTACAGAGTGCAATCAATTAATGCTGTAGGGTTGCTACAGCAAAGGATTCATGCACTTAATCCAGTTTTAGATTAAGAGTCGAATGAAAATAAAGTATGAAACTGACACTGATTTAATTGATCTGTTTGACTATAAAAACGCTTAAAGAACCAATATAAAAAAACCTCAACCATAGCTAATAAGCTTCGTATCCCAGACATTCAGGGATCACCAAAACATCTTAAAAAATATTTTGTCAAAGAGTTTGAAGCAGATTGGTAAAGAAACGAGCGAAAAATCGTTAATGGTATTCCGCTTTGGAATTGCATGTTTATTGGCCAAGATCTCTCCATGCAGAGGGTCATATCAGAGACCCTCCAAAGAGGGTCAGAGGGTTCATTCACTTTCCATGTTTTTGAAGGGGATTCCCCAGAAATTTTTTGAAAAAATCGAAAAAATATTTTTTTTGCGGATTAGGATGCGAAATGATGAAGAATCGATCTACAAATCGTTTAAGGTATTCCGCTCAAAAATGGGATGGAAATTGGCCAAGATATAGCCATCGCTGGGGCCATTTTTCCTTCCCCCTCCCACTTTTCACGTTTTGAAGGGGATCCCCCAGAAATTTTGGAAAAAATCTAAAAAATATTTTGTTTGCAGATTTGGATGCAGAATGATGAAGAATCGATCTACAAATCGTTTAAGGTATTCCGCTCAAGAATCGGATGAAAATTGGCCAAGATATAGCCATCGCAGGGGCCATATTCTCCCTCCCCACCACTTATCACGTTTTGAAGGGGATCCCCCAGAAAATGTTTGAAAAAATCTAAAAAATATTTTGTTTGCAGATTTGGATGCGAAATTATGGAGAATCGATCTACAAATCGTTTAAGGTATTCCGCTCAAGAAACGGATGAAAATTGGACAAGATATAGCCATCGCAGGGACCATATTATCCTTCCATGCACTTTTCACTTTTTTAAAGGGGATCCCCCAGAAAATTTTTGAAAAAATGTTAAAAATATTTTGTTTGCGGATTTGGATGCGAAATGATGGAGAATCGATCTAAAAATCGTTTATGGTATTCCGCTCAAGAATCGGATGGAAATTGGCCAAGATATAGCCATCGCAGGGGCCATATTGTCCCTCCCCACCACTTATCACATTTTGAAGGGGATCCCCCAGAAAATGTTTGAAAAAATCTAAAAAATATTTTGTTTGCAGATTTGGATGCGAAATTATGGAGAATCGATCTACAAATCGTTTAAGGTATTCCGCTCAAGAAACGGATGAAAATTGGCCAAGATATAGCCATCGCAGGGACCATATTATCCTTCCATGCGCTTTTCACTTTTTTAAAGGGGATCCCTCAGAAAATTTTTGAAAAAATGTTAAAAATATTTTGTTTGCGGATTTGGATGCGAAATGATGGAGAATCGATCTAAAAATCGTTTATGGTATTCCGCTCAAGAATCGGATGGAAATTGGCCAAGATATAGCCATCGCAGGGGCCATATTGTCCTTCCATGCGCTTTTCACTTTTTTAAAGGGGATCCCCCAGAAATTTTTTGAAAAAAATAGAACAATTATTTTGTTCTTTGATTTTAATGCATAATGGTGGAGAATCGTTCTATATATCGATTAAGGTATTCCGGTCAATACTCTGATTAAAATTGAGCAAGATATAGCCATATATAGGAAATATTTTAAATTTTTACAACATATAGCCATATTTTTCCTTTTATGCATTTTTCACTCTTCCTGAAAATTTGAAACAAATCGTTTAAGGTATTCTGATCAAGAATGAGGATTGGCAGCTGAAATTGACAACAGGAGAGCCAGAACTAATTTATTCCATTTCTAGTGAGCTTAACAAAGAAACTATCCATTAATGTATCGGGATTTTCCTGAATTTAATAAAAAAAGAATGAAGGATGAGCAATGTTGGTAAAAAAATTTATGATGCAGCACTAGTGCAGCATCCACATGTGGGTTTGTTATGAATAGGCAAGACAGAAACTTGGGCTTTTGACTTTGGCAGCGCCATGGAGTCGAGTCAGGCAGCCAGGCACGGTTAATAAAACAGACAAACACTCAAACTTTTGCTATAAAAATTTTTAGCGAGTATGTGGCCGGGGCAAGGAAGCCAGAGGAGGAGTTTTTTAAGTTGCCAGAGTTGTTTGCTTGCTAAACAAGTGCTATTAAAAGAGCATAAAAAGGTGGAAGGTGAATTGAGATTGGGAGACGGTATGATGGCAGGAGAAGGAGAAGATTGGGTGGCCGGAAGCAGAGACAAAGGTAGTCCGCCTGCAGGCACCGTAAGGGTCCTTGATGGTGGGAGAGTCCCCGCTGTAATAAGCCCTGCCAAATCTTCATGCAAACTCTCCGAGCCACAGCGGAGTTTTTATATTTGGCAGCTTAGGTGCACTTCTGTAGTTGTCCTTAATGCACTGCACCAAAAAAGAAATATAAAGAACTGGCAATTTCCAAAAAGCAGGGGGCCAACAGAAACAAAAGCCAGAGCAACTACATGATGCAGTGAAATTTTATGCGCTTAGTTTTTATTGCAGAATATTTTGCATGGCAGGGCCTGTATAAAGACTTATCCACTAAAACAGCTATAAAGTGAGTCAAGTATTTGTTAAGAAGTACAGTCCCTAACTCAAGTGCACTGCACATTTTACGGAGAGGGAGGAACCAGAAAAACGAACACAAAAAAAGGAATATTCACTCCAATCTCCACCCTCGTCGTGTTTGTATGATGCATGAATTCGTGCACCCAATTTCAAGCTCGATGCGATGCGTTTGCGCAACCAACCGGGCGTATGAGTAACATGTGCACTTTATGCATTGTGAGGGAAGGTGGCCGCCTATCCACTGAGCCTATTTGTTTTATTTATATTTCAGCGCTGTGCCATTTTGTGCGCGCATATTAAACAGGTCGCGGCAGGATGGAAGGCCAGCGGGCAGGATAACAGCAGGATTCGAGGCCCAGAGACAGCCAAAGTGCAAAATGCAGTAAAATATTGAAATTGTTCAGTTCCCGTTGTGCAATGAGCCGCAGTACCAGCGACGTTTTTGTATTTCCCCTTCATATATATATTTTTTTATTTTCCGTATTGTGCCTGGGCCACACATGGCAGCCGGGTTGAAAGGTGCACTCACATATGGAGGGGGAAATTTTGATTTTACGTGACTGGCATGGAGTGGCTGAGGTTCGAAAATTTACAGCAATGGAAGCGGATCGAATATGCGAACTGGGCGGGTGACTTCGAAGTAGCTTTTCTCTTATTTCCAATTAGCATTGCAAATTCATTTGAATGTATTGCACTGAAATAATGCCGTAGGATCGTGTGGTTGGAGTTGGCAATAATTTAGGGCCGTGAAAATATATTGAAACAGGACCGAAGCATTCCCAGGAAAAAGCTTTAAGTTCTTTATTCAAAAAATAATAAAAAGCTAATGATTCTAATTAATAATCCATTAATTGTTATAAAACTCTAACCAACACATTCAATCCTGAAAAATCGGATACTTACTTTTTCCTAATGGATAAAATTAATCAAAAGTGAGTCCTTTATAAACAGCTCACTTCAGGAGGCTACCCAATGATTTCCCATAAAAAATGAAAAAGACGAGTCAAAATATTTGGTTTTAATTTTGTTTTTCTGTTTTTTGATTAACATTTTTCCCATTTTATTTGATTATTTCTCTCTTGCTCGGCTGCAATTGCTGGCAGCGTTGTTTTTTTTCTATGCATACATTAACGTGTTTACTGCCACACACTCAAGTGCGCTTGTGTGTGTGTTTTGAGTGTGATTGTTGGTGTGTATGTATTTGTTGAGTTCATTCCGGGGGCTTCGTTCGGTTTTGATTGAATTGGATAGGCTTTTGAAAGGCGCTTAACATAATTATGGCATTTTGCTTGCACACTTTCGATAAATCTCTTTTTTTTTATGCTGCTTGCTCGTATTATTTTGCTGTCGATTTTGTTTTTGCTGCTCTCACAAATGCAATTATATATAGCCGTAATGTGCTTGACTTTGTGTTTCTGGGTTGGTTTGTTGTTTTGGAGCCGATGGCGCTATTTAATGATCTATCATAATGTCTGAGCCGGGCCCTTGCAAACCAGATGCTCGCCGGCAGCCTTTTTTGCAGTCGGCTCTTCACATTTTTATGCAAATATTAATACAATTTTCGTTTTAGTTAGTTTGCCTTTTTATGCGCACATTGTTCTTTTTTTAATGTATGAATTTATATATTAATATATATATAGATTTTTTTTTTATAAATATTTATATGTACATACACAACATTGAATCATTTATTTATATTCCTTTTGCTTACACCGTAACTATGTATACATAATTAAATATAATTATGCTATTATATATATGTCGTCGAATATTTCGGTTTTTTGCTTCTTCCATTTCTGGTTTTTTCTGCATTTCTTCATTATATTTAGTTCGTAATTTTACCATAATTTTCCAACATTTCCAACATATGTTCAGCTACAATTTAATTTAATTTCCATTGGCTCCTCCACATTAAAGTATTTATAATTATATTAATGCATAGCTTGCTCTTACACACAGTTTTCTTGACTGCTCAAATAACATTTAGTATATATGTATGTATGTATATTTATGTATATATATATATAGGTGTATATATATAGATTTGTATATATGTAAAGTGATGCATTGCCGATGCACAGTTTGTCGTTGGCTCTCAAAAAACACGGTATGCCAAGTTGAAAAAATAATCCGATTTCTTTGTCCGTAACATCGTTTTTGCTTTCATCACAACTTATTGAAATTAGACTCGCTCCTCATGGCTCCGGTTCCATGGCACTCGACCATCCAATTGAATTCTAATTTTGATTTAGCCATTTTTTATTTTTGCCCTATGCTCGCATTACCTTTTGTTGATTTTTCAGTTTCTTTGGTATGTAAAAAATAGTTTACATTTTGTATTCGATTTCGTTTTCGCTTTCATCTCATATCATTTTTTGTCCGTTGTAAATACCATAAATAATTGTGTTTAGGTTTACAGTAAGTGTATAGTTTTACAGTTACACTTATGATTCTTAGCTAAACATTGACTACATTTTATATTTTGCTTTTGCTACACGTTTTCTCTCATATCCTTGTCTAAATATTTAGCTAGATTTGCCATTTGCCCGACCATCTTATAGGTTCATCTTAATACATATACACAATACACAAACACAGATACATGAATAAGTTTCCTTATGAGTGTGCGTGCGTGAGTGCGCGAGTGTGTGTGTGTGCGTGCTGTAGCCTCTTCTATGGATATCGTTTAGGATATATATTGTTTTATCTAGACTCGGGACCATCTACAATTATATTTTCCAGCTTGATCGTTCGTTCGGTATTCAGTGCATTTTCTACTTGATTTCTGGTGTGATTTTTTCTCATTTGGTTTAGTTACGTGGTGCTTAACTCAGTTACTTATACTTTGATATTTCTCTAGTTAATGCTGGATAAACACTCATAATTATGAATCAACTGATCGAAGCTAATGGTGGAACATTTGACTTGCCATTGACTACTTGCTAATTCTTAGGCCTATGCACATCGATATATTGGCGAAATGATCTTTGGAATGGAATCTATTGCAAAGCTAACACATCATGAACTGCATCAGAGATAGGAAAAATATTGTAAATGAATTTTCTCAGTCAACGAAACACATTTCTCTTAATATTCACTTTAGATACTAATTTTTATCGGCTTATTCTATTCTTAAATATTATATACTTTTTTTGTTTTCTTTGCTTTTTCTAGCTTTCTCGTGAATCGTTATTCTTTTGCTGCAAGCCTTGGTAAATCATAACCACATCCGTTATAGCACCCACTCTATTCTTACTCTGGTATATACAATGTATATGTTATACCTACTAAAATACATTTAGATATTTTGTTTCTAAACTTTATATTTTCTTTTTGCTGAAGGGGCACACCATTAACAAGGTGTAGCCCTTTCAAAAATAGACACAAATAACACACATTCATAACTTTGGTTTTGGGTATTTCTCTTTTGGTTTCATTTGATTAGATCAACTTGAATTATGACTATTGCACTCTCCGGCCAGTATTCGCCACATCTGAGCAGCCGCCAAAAGTTGGTTAGATTTTGGTTGAATCGTATATAAATAGGTGTCTTAATTTTTACACTTCCTGCATGCCATACACCTGGGTCACTGGTGGTTGTTGCTGCTGTGCTTGTTGCTCGTTGTTTGCTACCTGCTGCGACTGCTGCTGCTGTGGCTGTTGTTGCTGTTGCTGATGTTGCTGCTGCTGCACCCAGTGAGATGGATAGTACAGTTGGGGAATATAGTGTTGCGTCTGCGTCTGCGTCTGCTGTTGCCGCTGCTGATGGTGTGGGTGTTGGCTGTGTGGTGGCGGCTGTTGTTGCATTTGATGGTGGTGCTGTTGCTGGTAGGGCGGCTCTTTCACGTATTCCCCGGACGTCTGCTGCTCCTGTGGCTGCTGCACCTGCAACAACTGCTGCTGCTGCTGTGGCTGCTGGTGTTGCTGCTGCTGCTGCTGTTGCGTGGAATACATGGCCATCCCTCATGGCAGCTACACGAGCAAACTGGGCGCCAGCCACTCATCCTCCGCCAGCTAAGCGATTGGGCACACTCGTTAGGCAACGTCATCAGAATGGCAACTCTTTGATGGCAACTCACCTGCGGACTGACCTGGAACTGCTGCATCGGATAGGCCACCACTCCGGTCGCCTGGGGCAGGGCACTGCCCACGCTCTGGGTGATCTGGGGAGCGGCAGCTGCCGTAGCTCCCGCCAACTGCGGCTGAGGCGGTACGCTCTGCCAGGTTCCCGGCAGCTGGACACCCATTCTATAAAACAGAAACGAATAACATATATTGTAGAGTTCACCGACTAAATAAAAAATGATTTTCATTTGATGACATTTTTTGAGGATTTATTTCAAAAATGGCATTCAAAGCGTTTGGGAATAAAAAGCTTGTTTTATTTTCTAAAAGAAGTACCAATAATCGTGTTCAAAATCTTTTAAAGCCAATTAATGTGTTTTTCAATAAAAGATTGGGTTTCAATCAAAAGAATTATAATAGTCTTTTTAAGCAGATTTAATTTTTGTGGCTTACCCCATGTATCCCGCCTGCTGGTACCCTGCGAATTGACCGTATGTGAAGCCCTGCATGCTCTGCAGGAACTGGCCCGGCTGCAGGGCGCTGGCGGGGGCCGCCGCCGGATACGTGGGAGCCGGCGGGTACCAGTATCCGGCCACCTGCTGTCCATAGGCAGCTGCCGCGGCTGCTGCGGCCGCCGCCGAGCCGAATGGGAATCCCTGGGCCAGAGCCTGCCCGGCAATGGCGGACATGTGGTTGGGGTCACCGCTCTCCTTGCCCCACGCGCACTTAACCGGCTGCTGGTTGATCTCCGTGTTGTTAACGGCCACGATGGCGTGGGTGGCGGCCTCCTTGGTGGAGAAGCTTTGGAAGCACAGAAAAAAATATTATAATAGATAAAGTATAGTTTTAACTTTTTTCAAAAAATACTTAAGTAGTGAAAGCTATTGTTTTTAAAAGAATAAGTAGATCTGGGTTTTAAGAGTAATCCTTTGATTCCATGTTCTTTAAATCTACAAAATTAACTTATTTTCAATCCACTATAGTACAAATCAGGATTCATAGTCCTCTCTACGGCTTTTTTCCTAGTAAGCAGATTGGCCTAGTTTAATTTCCGCTTAACCCGCTGCGGCAACAAAGCGCAAAAGTGGTACAAGTGTCTGTGGAATTGTTTTGTTGTTGCAGGATTGGTTATAATGATGCAGCAACTCTGCCACAGCTGCTGCTGCACTTGTAGTCCCCGAGCTCATTATGTTACAAAATGCCAAACAATGCCTCCGCTCCTCCCGCTTTCTCACTTTCGCTCCGTCTTTCTTCTTCCTTTCCCCCCTTGCTAGTTTTTTGTTTTTTCTCCCCTCGTTTTTTGCAACACGCTTGCAACACACAAATGAGTTTTGGAGCAGTGCACAAAAGGCGCCCATGGACATGGCCAGCAACTGCAATGCGTTTCTTGCCGGCCCCTTCCTTCTCAGCCCAATTCTCGCCTACACTAGGGATATTTTATAATGCTTATTAGTTCTTTGGACGTTAGGGGTTAATCTACTGTAATTAGAAAGATATAGCAAATACAAATTTAGTCATTAAAGTGGTACTGACTAATGCTATTTCTAAGATATATGAACTACTAACTTAGCAATTAAATAATTAATATATCTTTATTGCATTTAGTCCCTTGATTTTCTTTAAGTGCATCAATCCAATCCCTATCTCCTCCCCTCTGGTTGCGGTGGGGTGAACTCTGTTCGTCGGGGGCCAACGGCTGCCATTAAAACCCTATCAGCATTCGTGACGGCAGCTGCGATCTCCACCGCCAACGCCACCAGAGCCACCGTCACACCACCGTGCATCTCCAGCCCCACTGCCACTCCTTGGCAACCTTTTTTACCAACGTTGTGGTAAATGTGTGTGTGTGTGGGTATAGGTACATTTTTTTGTCCTGCCATCGTCGTTGTCGCTGTTATTGCGGTTCATTGTTCTGTTTGTAACTTCAAATTTGCCTCTCGTTGTTGCTGTTGCACTCATGATTGTTGTTGCCACTACTTGTATGGTTGCTATTGTTGTTGTTGTTAGTGCCGAGCGTAAAAGTGTTGTTGATTTATTAACGGCGGGTGCTTTGGATGGGGGCTACCCATTGATATAGCCAGTGTGTGTCCTCCCCGTTGACAATGGAAATTCGAATACGAGACTGACACCACAGACCGCAGTGCACACACTCGCGCGAAATCAAAATGGCGGGCAACAAAGGGTTAATATAAGCGTACAGAGGAAGGGTGGCTGGCAGTCCAATCATTTATTACTTTATTAATTGATCGATTGTCATTTTGATCGATTCGCCTTTAATTTAAACTTATTTCCAAAGCCAATAGTAAACTTAATAACTATACTAAGTGAATAATATACATCGTCCTTCCTTACATCCTTAGGCTATTAGCCTTTTTCAACTTACCGCACAAATGCGTATCCTTTGTCTTTGAAGACCCGTATCTCCTGTATTGTGCCGTAGGGCGAGAAGGTCTTCTGCAGGATCTCTTCGTTGAGGAATCCTGAAAGAGCCCCGTTGATGCCGCCACAGTAGACAGTGCAATTGGTGGGGCTGCTCTGATTGTAGACCTCGTCAAAGGTGAGCGGCTTGGCATTCACTGCAACAAGCGGAGATTAACATTGCGATGACAATGGAATGCAAGAAGGGAGGTGGGATTTGGAGGGTGGTGGCAGCGGGCTTAGGATTCTGATGGCATGCTGGCGGTACTCACTGTCTGCCTTGGTTGCCGGCGGCTTCCGTGTGGCCCAATTTGTGCGTATCGAGCGCGAGCCCAACCATTGGCCATTCATAGCCGTGATGGCGGTTTCCGCCTCCTGCAACGAGCCAAATTAAATGGGAAGAGCAATTAGCTAAAAGCCCATCGCAATTTACGCGGGTTTGTCTAGCCGCCTAAGCCGCTTACGATGGCTGTTAAGTCTTGGCCAAAGCCTGCTGCTTTCGCTGCTGCGAGAAAACCCGAAATTTATAAACAAACAGCTCAAAAAGTGTTAAGCGAAAGCCGGTAGAACACTCAAAGAAATGTAAGAAATTTTTTCATTATTGTATCCTTTTAGAAAACCATTTTCAAACTAATTTTTCAACTCTTTAGCTGTCTTAGCTGTTCAATAAATATTTTGAAGAATATTTAAATTATATTTAACTTTTTAATCTCATTTCCCAGTATTGAAAATTGTTTCCCCATGTTTCTTAAAGTGCTTTGACATTTAAAGAAAAATAATAATAAAACAGAAAAAAAAACAATCGCTCCTGTTAAAAAGTTGCTCCTTGTGGGAAGCACAAGGCGACATTGTTGCTGCTGCTCGGCTGCTCTTTGATTTCCTTGGCTGGCAGTCCTGTGTTGGGAAATGTGTGGCTGGAGGAAAGTTGGAGCAGCGGAATGGGACAAGTCCTATACGTAGCATTTACAAGGCCGGGCACAAATTATAATTTCAATTTCGCATAAAAGGTAATTCGTGCGTATCAAACGTGATTCATGCCGAAATGATTGCAACTGCCAGAAGGTCTTGCATGCAGCCAGTCTGCCTTCTATATATATGTTTCAATTGTATATATATGTCTGCATATATATGAGTGTGTACAAGTGTGTGTGTGGTGGGCGTTTCATAGCAATTTACTTGCGGCACACCAAAAGACCGAAGACCGAAACCGAGCGGAGGCAGCTAAAGCAATGCAATAATGGCATTTGCGGTGCTGCAGACGTTGCAGCTGCTCATTGCACGTTCTTTAAATGGCGAAACCCCGAGCCCCGTTTTCCGGACCCGCCAACTTAAATCCGGACCCAGAACCGGCAGCGACTGAGACTGTGGCTGCGGTTGGCAGCAACTGTAACTAGGCATCAGCCACCCAAAAGTCCCCACCTCAGCACCACCCAGTCATTTCTTTTTTTTCTATCCACTAATAGAGTATTTAATATTCTTCAAGAGGTTAGTCAGAAAAATATTGTAGATCATTGATCCTAGATTGTAAATCCTTTTTGTCTTGCTGAAGAATATTTCTAATAAATAAATTTATGGAAATTAATTATGAGGGTACAAAACATTCGACTTGAACCAAAGCCTGCTTTCGGTATAGTTTTTTCCATTAATTTTCTTGCTCTTTGTGGCAAGCTACGTGCAACGCTCGAAATCAGCGATGACGTGCACTGGCTGAAAAACGACGATTTCCAAACCAGAGTGAGGGAAAACTTTTAAGATTCCGAAAGAGAACATTTTCTGGAGAGATCCTTAAGCGAAAGCATATTACTTTGAAGCACACATTCTTCGAATGTAAAGGATAATTATTTATGAGATTCGGGTACTTGTAATATCACTCATACGCAGGGTGCACCGGTTGGTAGCCACAATTAGCAATTTTATTTTATGTTAATCGAGCTATAAAATTAAAGTTACATGAATGCCCGCAGAACGATTTAAACGACTGGAACATAAATTCTTATGTATTGGTTTTCTGGGGCCTGTAATTTAACCACTTGAGCAAAAGTCAACAATTGAGTGCCTGCCCCGTCAGCGATAAACCACGCAACTGTCGCCCAACTTTGGCCGTAATTTAATGTCTGGATGTGTGCAGTGTGTGGAATATGGTGTGTTGTGTGTTTGCCCGTAAGGGTAAATGTGTAAGTGTATTTGGCCGGAGTGTGTAAGTATGTGAGTAAGAGTTCGCGGGTATAAGTCTCTCCGTTTGCGTGCGTGCGCATTTTTATGCATTGCCAGTTGCATTTTTCATATTTGCATAAACTATAAATTTTACATTTTTTAAGCGATACGCATCGTTGATTACGGCACACACACACATACAAGCATACTGTGTGTATATGTACACCAACAACAACAATGTCCCCAACGCAACAAGAACAAGTCCAGCGGCAAACAATCCTGTGTTTCCCTGTCGGGCATGAAACTTTATTTAAATATTACACTCTGAGCTTTGAAGAAGGCAGCTTAACCCTCTGAAGAAGGCATCTTGCAGGGTTTATCAAAGGACTCACTTCTAATACAGCTCATCGGTTTCTACAGTTTTTTTTCTGGTTATCCTGTGCCAATTCCAATTGCAATCGTATGTGTCAATTGAAATTGTCTTAACAAACGCTCGATTTTCCTGTCCGAGTTCGTGTGTGGAGCGAGGTGGGGAAAGTAACTTTGACCGTGGATAATGCAATTTCCAAAGTCCAGACGACACACAAAAACTTGTTCTGGCTGCAACCGACATTTTGTGAAGGGCACTGTTTTCCCGCTTTTACAAGTCTTTGAAGCTAACCAACTTTATCAATCATTTTGGCGATAAATTGCTTAGACAACGCAGAATAAAACCATATGAAAAGCGAGAGAAGGCTTGACTGGGTGTTAGGACTTAAAGTCAGGAAGAGCTTAATTTTTGGTTTGTGAGTTTTTGAATGTGTAAACACCCCGACTTGTTTGCGCTGTCAAGACGATTAGTTCCCCAAAATGTCCATCGCACCCCTAATGACTTGATTATAACCCAATTCCGGGCTCAAGAGTCTGTCGAGTAATTTACCAATTCATCTTGCTCAAGTGGCAGCTCGACGACCGCAATACGGCACCCACTACGACTTGCCAAACTATTTATGAAAGTCCTGGACCCAAACAGAACCCGAATCGAAACCAAAACTGTTGTAGCCAGGACGTCTGGGCTAATTGCAAATCCAAAATCTATGGCCGACTATGACGACGGCGCCGACGACAATGGAAACTGTTTTCGTTGGGGGCTCGAGCCTATTGGCAGTTGGGGCGACACATTTCCTTTGTGTGTGGTCGAGAAGTCTTTGGTTGTTGTTCGGTTTGGTGAAATTAATTAATGGTGAATGGCAAATTTGCAGCTAATAGGAGGAAAACTCGAATCGTTTTCCGGTCTGTCGCTGTGACAACCACCAGCACTGCCTACACCTCTTAGTTCTAGTTCTGCCAGTTGCCAAATTAATTCGCCTTTGATTAAAAGTTCAACTTGTGCCAGTCGTGAAGCTATTTTAGTTATTTTTTTTGTTGTTTTGTGTTTTTGGTTTTTGTTCTTGTTCTTGTGCGACACGCGATGGAATATTTCGCTTGAAAATTTCCTAAATGACAACTTCCGCTTTCGGGATAAGTTAATTAATTTCCATGGACATGGATGGCAGAAAACTTTTGCTCAGCGCGAGACTCAAATTTAAGAACATTTTGCGTACAGATTCAATTTGCAGCCGAAACTTGTGTAAAGTCAACCGAGACTGGGGACTAGGGACTGGGGAATGAGGCCGGGGTCTTTTGTAAATATTGATTACTTGATAAGGCGCAGAATCCTTTAATGCTGCGGACCAGGCCTGAAACGGAAATGAGTCCGGTGGTTGAATGACTGCCTAGATGGGGGCGATGGGGTCTCCCAAAGTTTCACTTCTGCCAGGGAACCAAAACCAAAAAGGCGAAATACCTTCATTAAGCGAATGAAGAAAAGCAAAAGTAAGTTGAAGAATTTTTAAGTGGTTTAAAAGGGTTTTGTCATACTTTTCATGTGGATCTCGCCGGGATCGACCCCTTTATCTCGTCCCACACCCGTTCTCATTCTCACATAGCCATTTTCAGAGGCCACAAATGAGGGCAGCGTGCTACTGGTTTTTTGTGTGTGTATATACTTGTGTTGTGGAAGACAACACGGTAAGCCGAGAGCAAGACATTTTAAATGTTTATTAAAACAATAAGGAAATGGTTTGTGCCAAACGGAAAAAGGCAAGGCGGTAAGGACGGAAAAGGAAAAACTGTAGCGAAAGAAGGTGAAAAAAGGCAAACTCAAACACAAAAAGGGGATAATCCTCCCTCGCACAAACACAGACCCCAAGCCAAAACCCACTGACACATTCTGGTAAAATAAGAAGGTCCCAGGCTCTGTATATTCTCTTTTTTTTGGCAACCGTTTTGTCTTGAGAAAGGTAGTAGTAGACACCAAGTATTTAGTGCTGGCCCTTTCCTTCCTCGGCTGAAAGGTTTTCCTTTCTGGCCAACTCCTAAGCCGGTTTAGCTTTGTTCTTCGGTCAGATTCATTAACGTGCCTATTTAGATAAGCGTGAAAATATCAAGTCGAGGAGCCAGCCCCAAGTTGAATATTAAAGCCGAGGGAGATAAAACTTCCGCAATCCAAATGCCCGAGTTCGGAGCGGCGAGAGCCCTACTCCGAGTTCCTCCTTCCTTCCGAGCTCTGATGATGATTTTTTGATATTTATAAAGTAACTCAAGTGGCAAATCGTTTGCCCAGTGGAAATGCGCTTCCATTTGTCGACTTTCGGCAGCCAGACCCGGATGATAATGATGCCCTCGGTGGCTATGATGATGATTGTGATGATAATGATGTGAAACCATCGAATGGAGAGCAGATAAGACGCCAAAGTCATCCTGCTAGTCATCTTCGAATCGGCTGTCTGGCTCAGTCAACGGTAAAAACTGTTTTCCTACCGCTTAGGCCCAAACGCTTTTCGATTTTTGACCACACATCGAAACGGCAGAGGAGTGGGGTTTGCGGAGTTGTTGACCAAAAAATCAGTATTTCACGCTAGAATGAATTTTTGTCAAGGCATAATGCCATGGGATTTATTTATGTATGTCAGTTTTGGGCCGGTTTGGGAACCCCCCAATCGGCATCACTCCTCCCATTTCCTACCATTTCCCCAAAAAAAATGGAATGGTTTTTTTTTATAGTTACTGCCTCCGGGCTTTTGGCTTATGCGTGTGTAGGCAGTTTGTAGTCCGGGGTGTTTGTTGTCCCTACATGGCCCTCAAATCACTAGTTCCTGAATTATTATGGAAAGCATAAAATGAATGTCCAGGCCATTTATATTTATAACCAAGTTTTGTACGCTTCAGCAGATTTATTGCCCGGCTTGGAATTAAATAAATGGAACACCAGGAAAGTAACTTTAAACAGAAATCGAAATTAATCAAAATGTGAGAAAAAGTTGAAGCTTTAGGTTTTCTTTGTAACACAAAAGGTTAAATCCATTCCTCTGGTTTATTGATGATGTTTCTCATATTTTCGGGAGCAGCATGATGCACCGTAGCGCAAATTAGGGCCAATGTATGCGGAATGCTTTTTAATTTAAGTGCACATACACATGACAAGGCATTCACCATCCACGCAGCGGAATCATAAAAGAAACATCAGAACGGGCGGCCGGATGGGTGGCTGTGGGTGGGTCATGGGGTGGTCTGGGTTAACCACAGGCATTCTGGGTGCCGCGACAACAGTGGCAAGAGGAGCAGAAGCAGCAGCAACGGCAGCGACAACAATAAGAACAAATGATAATAATGCAACAATGAACTGCACAAGAAGATGATGAAAAGAATGTGGGGGCGTGGCCGGGAAGTCGACATTATATCTTGTTCGCTGCACACATTGTCAATTCGTTTTCGCTGTCGTCCTTTTTGCACATTTTTTTCTCGATTTTGTTGTCTTTTTTTTGGCCTTCCTGCCTTGGCATTTCTGTTGTGGCAACTTTTAAATAAATTTAAGTGCATTATACAACGAAAAATCTGTCTGCCAAGAGCAAAGGAGCCAAAGGAGTAATACGATTAAATGCATCTCTGGCCCTGAGCCTGCCTTTGTCTCCATAAAGCTGGCAAATCAGTTTTGTGTCACAAGACGAGCCACTCAAGATGCAGGAGGCATTTTTTTAATACTTATTTCGTAGATATTTTTGCGATGTGAGTGTGCAATAATATGTTAATGTGCCTCGGATGTGTGACAATAACAGGAGCCGGCGACGATGGCAGACATTAGCATTACAGTTGGCAAAAAGGAACACACACCAAAAAAAACAATCAAAATTAATAATTTTAAAGCTAAAATATTTAAAAATAAAATAAATCCTCACAAGGAGGCAATTTAAAAAAATCATTATATCTTCAATGAAAATATTGTCTATAGAATCTTCTAATTTCTCGCCGTGCAGGAAGTACTTCCGCTTTGCCCTCCACATCGACATGTTTATTGCGTTTAATGTTTGCGTAAATTTTTTTGTACTTGCTACCGCTTCTGGTGCCCTTGATGCTGCCATTTTTGTTGTTGTTGTGATTTATGATGCTAATGACACGCAGACAGGCATCGTCTTCGCAGCTCCTCATGCAAATGCTCAGCTTGCCTTGATGGTTATTAAATTATGGCAATTTGTATGCGTCGCCAGAGTGCTGGCAACCAAAAAAAAAATGAAAATAAAAATAAAAAGAAAAAGGAAAGATTTTGGTGTTTATTTAAAACATGTTGCCAAACAATTTGCTTTAAATATCTTATGTGAAAGGCTTTGGCATTTTGGTAGATTGGCAAAATTTCATGCGCCGGCAACCGGAAGTGCTGAATGAAAGAAAACGGTTTCTTTCTTTTCCGGTTTGCAGTTCAAAATGCACACACATGTATGCTCGAGTGCACTAGCCTTCCAGGTGTGTGTGTTTATAATAAGCTTTTCGAAAAATAACTTTTCAATTTCCGCAAAACCACAGAGAAAATATCAACTTAGCACAAAAATTTAATAAAACTTTTCGCATAAATAAAATTTGCATTAAATCAGCTGCAAGCGACGCCGGGCCGGCACAAGGCCAAGGGGCGTGCCGGATTAGGGCGTATGAGTATTTGTACGAGTGTGCACAAAACGCATGTTGAGAAACTTAATTTGAAATATTTGAGTTTGCCATTTGGTCTGTGTGTGTTTTCCGTCTCCTTCCGCTTTTCCTCTTTTCCGCATTGCATCGAAACTAATCGAGAAAGTTCGAAAATTGGCGCCCCATCCCCTTGGCACGCCTCTTTTTTTGAATCGCAAAAAGTTAACTAGTTAGCTGGGAAGGGAGGGAACGCATTAAGTATACGCCACATTGGCCATAATTCCAACTAAAACAAGTCAGTTGCCAAACGGCTCTAAGCCGAAAGTTCGGCTTTGGCTTAAATAAGTATGTGTGTGTGTATTTGAGTGACAGAATCTGGCAAAAGCCCGCCCTGCTTGGGGGCGTGGCAAAAGGCAAGTGTCAGAGATTATGTTGTATTTGCACACGACACACTTGCACACTGCTCGGCACCTTTACAAATCCGCGCTCATCTCTTGGATGTCAAACAAATCATTGGCTTGCCTGCCAAATTATTAGGCCGTGTGTCTAACACACATTTCATGGCATTAGCATTAAAATTTAATTAATAATTTTGAACGTTTGCCGCCTAATTGACTAGAAGCCGGCACCTTTGGCTTTTACGCTTCTCCTATGGCATCGATATCAGGCTTAGACTTTGGCTTTTACCAAAAAGTTCGAATATCAGTGTGTGTGTGTCTGAGAGTTAAGATTTCGCATTTTTTCTGCTCGACTGACTGACACGCCATTCGTTTGAAGCCACAGAGCCAGTGTTTCTGTGTTTCCAGGACTCTGTGTCGAATTTTCTACCTATTAGGCACATGAAATTCAATCACAACACCCTCACAGGCACAAAAGTTATTTGGACCCTTATCAGTTGCGGTTTAAACATATTGAATATGATGTGTAAATGTTAACCGAGCCCCAAGTAAATACAAGGGTGGTTTTCCCTTTTTTTCCGTGAGAATCGATGCATCTGCGGCCATAAAAAAACATTACAGATTCGTGAGCCATGAGCATTGAGCCTGGAGCCTTGAGCCGTCCGCCTGCTTTTGATATACGAGTGTGTCCATGAGGAAGAAAATAAAATCAGATACTTTCCCCATGGCTGTTAACCGGAATAAGCAAAAGACAGAATGCATTAAATCTCAAAAATGTGTGCGGTTCGTTTGGCTCAGAGCTTTTCACATCTTAAAGAAAAGCCAGGAGTAGTGGGAGTGTGTGTGTGTGTGTGTTTTTGGTTTGGGAAAGTTAGACCCATCCACAGGTGTCTTTTGTATGTTACCGGGTTGACAGCCGGGATTTCAGCTAAAGTTTCAACTTGTTTTAATTAAGATTTCATTCGAGAAACCCCCTCTGGTAAAACACAAAGATATGAGCAGCTTCTTTGTGTGTGTTTACTTAGAAAATTAAACCTGTTTAGCGACTAATGCGAGTTTGATTGAAACATTTCTAATTGTTGCGGAAATATGGCGCTTTGATGTTTTTAAAAGTGTTGGCATAGCTTACCGATTTCTTGACAAAGCTGACAAATCCATAGCCCTTTGATTTCAACGTCTGCGGATCACGAACAACTCTGCAGTCTCTGTAAAGATGGAGAAAATAAAATCATTTAATCTGGGTGATTCATTTTAGCTGCTTAGCGGAAAGAAAAACAATTAAAATGCAGCTTTGTATAATTTATTTAAGCAATTTAGAGTTATCTTTTAAGGTTTATAGTGCTCTGACCCGGGGAAGGGATAAATGCCAAGAAAAACGGAGCACAGAAATGAGTTTTCGTGGAGACCCATCGCCAAATTAGAAAGCCAACGCTGCCTGGCCAAGTAAAAGTCAAGAGGCAAAGTCGATGTCGACATTGGAAATCCAATAGAATTACGTGTGAGGAAATATGAAGCGTTCTACAGGAAAAACCATCGCCGAGAAAGGGATTTCGTAATGGAAGTGCAGATAGTGTGCAGGCCACCATCGCCTTCAAGGATGTATCAGTGTGCACTCTGGTGGGTGGGGGGTGCCGTGCCGTGGCGTGGCGTGGTCGAGGGGATTTGCCACAGAAGCCCATCCAAAGCCCCTCCAACCGCCAAACCACGTGTCGTGCCATGTCGTGGACGCTGCTCGAGAATCGGGCGTCAGCATTGGGCTTAAATATGTTGGCCCGTCTAAGCTAAGCCACGAAGAAATATTTAGCCCCCCGCCCAAGCGAATGTGTGTGTGTGTGTGTAGTGTGTGTGAGTGGGGCAACCACAACAGCAACAACAATCTGCGCCATAGCCACTAGCGGCTACTAGAAAGGGCACTCTAAAAAACTTGACTATCTTTATGCAAAAAAAAAAGGTTTTCTAAGTTAAGAGTGATTTGATTTGGGCTTAGATTTAAGACCCAGACTTGTATATTTTTAAACTTCTTATATATAATATATTTAAAACTAAATTAACTCAAAACCCAAATCAGAAAAAATCTGTATAATTTTTCCAAGTGCAGCTGGAGCCAGAAAGGCAAAACCCGCATGTCGGCCACGGCATTTAAAAAAGGCCAACTTGATTGTAAATCACGATAAAAGTCAATTTTTAATATGAGTTTTAGTTTAGCCCCATGCCCCTGTTCCCTTACCCTTACCCCTCTCCTCACACCATTCATGTTAAGTGGCTGGTGAAAAAAAAGAAACCTATTTTAATGGCCTTTGGCTCTTTGGCTTTGGTGGCGCTTCAAGGTTGCAAATTTATGGCTGGGCTGGCCAGAATCGAAATTGCAGTGCGATTGCGAGCGAGCGCCAGTGCATCGAGTGGCACATAAATATCGAACAAAAAACATATTTAATTAAACTTTAATATTTATTAGCTACCATAGGAATTCAACTGCAATTGCTCGGGGCCACGTCTCGTCTGGCCTGGTCAGGCGAATGGATGATCTGGCTTTGGTTGTTTGGCGTGGCGGTAAAACAAACAGCCAAACACGCAGGCCCCAGCACATAAAACAGGATAAACAGGATTCACAGATACATAAAATACGGGCTTATACATTGGGCACATTCATTTAAAATCTTTCAACTAATGATGTAGTAATTAAATAATATTTTCGAATGGATTCCTTGGAATTTGAGGCATTCTGATGGTATTTCCAACTGTGAAATATTAAATAAAAATTATATATTTTCCAAAATACTACCAATAATGGAGAGGAATCTCTCCATGCTACACTGACGTTGGGCGTTGACTGGCAATGCGATTGGGCCAACAAATTAAAGGCCAGGCCAATATGTGTAGTATGGAGTATGCACTTCCTTTGAGAGCTGCCCGCCCTGCACTCCACTGTCCTCCAGAGTATATCATATTTCACAATCGATAAACATCACAGTTCATATTTTCATAACGTTTTTGTTTGAATATTTTAACATGCAGACACAACAACACGGCAGCCGCCTCTGGTGTGGGGTGTACAATTTCCGGCTTGCATGTAAATACGAATTCGAAAATGTCTGCAAGTGCCCCTTGATCCATCCTGCCACATTCCATCCTGCAACCAAATCTCCCTCTTCGGGCTTCATCGGGCTGCAATAATATATTTGAACATTTAACAGAAAACAAACACAACCTTTCGCCTCAAGCCGGGCCAAGCCGGCAGATTTCCGTGGAGGAGCATCGATGGCCCTCAGACTGCGTTGCCACACAGTTGTTATCATGCACGAAAAGCTGGGAAAATTTCGGTATGGAAAAGGGGTTGCACTATGAGTATCTATGGGATTTGGGGGCGTGGCAATTTTGGCCAATGTTTGCCCAAAGAATTGAGCGACGAAGTCTATAGTATATGGAAGGATGTGAAAGAGAACCAAGTATGGCTTACATATATGTTTTCAAATACCCTGTAATACTATTTAGAAATAAATGTTAATAGTTGTTAAAACTATTAATAAGCTTTCAAAATTATAGTTTAAACACTATCGACTTATGCACTAACTTTTCATATCAATAGCCTGGCGTTGGGTCAAAACTGAATGTAGGAGAAAATCCTTTTACAGGATGGATGCATCTGCATAAGTAGGATCTGTGCATGTACTTGCAAGTGTATAGACCATGAGACAGGACTAGACCCCTTCCGGCACCCCGCTCTCGGCTCAGGCCAATCAATAGATTTTTTACAAATATTGGCAAAAGTTTTGCTTTTGGCTTAAGCTCTGTGCCCGATACTCGAAAATAAATTTAACCAGAAGAGAAAGAAAATATTTTTCCATCTTAAGTGCATAAAACTATAAACGTTAAACAAAATATTTCGCACACAGACACCCAGAATCAGCCCAGCTCCACACACTCGCACATTCACGCATACAAATGTGGTTATTTATACTACATATTTTTTTGGCTTTATTCCCAAAGCCTTTGGCCCGGGGCTCGAGTAGCTTTTGGCCCGATCTGCTTCTGGGGCTGCTATTTGGCCGGAGGAGAATGTTTGCGGTGCTCGCTGAGCGCATTAGTTGCGGGTCCTCCGCTATTCTGGCCCTTGCAATTGGTTTATGCCAACAATGCAGCAGCCAAGCCATGTGTTGGAAATTCTTTTGTATTTGAATTAAAATTGCAAGAATGATTTATAGACGCTTCGAAGTTTCGTGTTCGATATAAACTTATGCATGAGATTTCTCTGAGCCACTCTGAAAGTAAAATGCATATGCGAAATGGGAAATGCAATCCGAGCCATTGATATCACAGCCTGAAGCTCGAGCTGGAGCTGCAAAATGTATTGTTTTTGCCAGAAGACAAATATCTCCAAATTTCACATTCACTATTTTTGGAATAAAATCTGGATTTTATGAATATCAAGTGGCTGATTTCGGTATTGATTTACAAGCCGTGGGTGAATAAAGGTTAAGGATCAGTAACCAAATGTGTTAGACACATAATACCCATGTTTATTGCCTTCCCGTTGATTTCCCATTATTGCCCAATCAAATATAGACATAAGGAGCTGCACTATCATTGAAACTTACAAGGAATAGACTTGTGAAATATTTATTAAGGCGTTACGCTCATTCGCAACTTGCAGTGACTTAACCCGCAATTTGCAATTTCCTGGCCCCTTTAAGACCCTATCTGCCACCCATAGCTCTCTTGGCCACACACACACTGGGCAGACATATAATTTACAAATCGGGTAGATCGGAAATCGGGGCTGTAGCATGCTAAACACATCAACAGCAATGGCAAACACAAATTACTCAGCAGTGCAAACAAATGAAAAGCGATAACATCGCGTACAGCACAAGGCAGAATTGAGAATGTCGAGCTGAAGCGTAGCGAGGCGAGGAGGACCGGAGCCAAGTTAAAATCCATGGCACTAAATCATTGAATTGCGGTTGTCCTTCAATTTCCTTTTAGCCCAGTCAGTAAGCGGGAAAGGAATTGAGTTTGAATTTGAGCTTTGCTCATCCAGCATTCCCATCATCATCGTCATCTTCGTTGCCAGCCATTGACTTGCGTGTTTGAAATATTGAAATATTTTTGTTGGCCATGTTTGGCCATGTTTACACATTTGGGCTATTGACTGCACACAGTTACGAACAAGAGTTTCGAGTGCTAGTATTTTGTACCATTCCAATTTCTGTCGGTTTGAATTTCCCCAGCAAATTTTTCGCCAAGCACCGAGCGCCGAACGCCGAGCGCCGAGAATTTTTATTCGATTTGTGTTTGTCTCGTACTTGCACTTTATTGGCTTGCTCGGCGCTGATAACCCTGATGGTTGATGGCTGGCATCGATGATGATTTCCATTTCCTTGTTCTCCGCCGAGCGATTGGATTGGGGGCGTGGCCCTCAGATACTCAGATACTTCTCCGATCACAGACGCCCCACCATTGCCCGTTCAAATACCGAATACAGTTGTAAATTCAAATGAAATGCAAGCGAGCGCATTGTTTGAGTTTTGGAATGAGCAAAAAAAAAAAAATTATAGGGTAAAAAATCATGGCTTAGAGAGACGGGGGTCTGTATTCTGGCTTTTTTGGTTAGCCAAATATTTAAAGTGGATTTCTTGGAGCATTTTCATTTTATGAGTTTTTCATTGCGGCTGCGTTGCTTTATTTGATTTGATTTTCCGGCCAGTGGCATCTGCTGGCCAAGAGAATTAAGTAATAAATTTCGTTCGAGGAAATATGTATGAATGCGGTTGCCGAAACGAAATGGCTCAAATGGAATGGCTGTGAATTACAAATCCGTAAACGTCGCATCTTCGACGCCGCATGCACTCTACGGAAATGGAGAAATGGGTAATGGCGAAAACCGAAAGCCAACAAAAAAAAAAGCAGAGAAAAAATTGAGGAAAACCAGGGCCCATCACGTCCTTGTCCTTGTCCCCTTGCCCAGACATCGTTACATTTATTTACACCAACATGCAAAACTCGCATTGAGACAATTTCATGCTCATCTGCATAAAATCAATTCCATTTTGGAGACAATTTGAAGATTGGAATACAAATTTCGAATTATCAACAGGGGACCCAGCCAGGGAGACGTGGCAAAATGGCCAAGCCGGTAGCGATCGCAATCAGCATTGAAACCTCTGTTACTTTTTCTATCCTGCAGTGAAAAAAATCAGACTATGAGTTCCATTTTAATCTATCATTTAATAAGACACTTTTTGAAAATGTTGTCTTAAAGGACTTGGTATATATAATTAATTTATGTAATTTCTAGAGGGAATCAACCCAATTCCTAAGTGCATTATAGAGAAACTATTTCGCCTTTAGTGGCGGCTCCTCCACGGCTGTTTGACTTGTGTTGGCTTGCTATTTTCGCCTTTGAGTACTCGAAGGCTCTAGCCCGTGTCCAGGCAGTTACGCCGTGCACCCTCCAATTTCTCCTGCCAATGCCATGCATACGTAATGCGCCTGGGGATCCTGGAAGCGACGCAACGGCGACAGTCTCACTAATTCCAGGGCAGCCATTACGCGTTTGTCTGCCCGAATACGTGCGTGTGGATTGTCTGTGTGTGTGTGCTTCTGTGTCTCTGTATGTGTATCTCCGGATGCAGTGCAGCGGGAAAATTATGTGGTGTGTGATTTGCCATGGACACTGAACGTTTCCCGATGCCAGTTTCCCCGATGCTGTCCCCCTCGTCACTGGCTTTGCTATTGAAATTTCCCTTTGAGAGAAGAAGGACAGCGGCGGAGGTGATATTTCAGCATAGGAGAAAGCGAGAAACAAAACGGAGAAATTTGCATGCAACTCGTTACGCTTGGCACTTGTGTGTTAAGCCCGTTCACCCTTCCACCCCACACCCTTCCACTTTCCATGTTGTTTCTTCTTTTTTTGTCTTTGTGCCACCCCACACGTAGATGAAGGAGAACGAAAAAAAAAACAACGAAAAAGCCATATCGATTTTGCAGTAAATAAAACATTCAAAGATTGAAGTTGCCGCTTTTGAGCTTAGCCGAATGGTGTGTGGCCTCCTTTTTTATGGAGTGCGCTTCCTTTTATGGCTTCCGTTTCTATAGCAGCTGCTGCTGTGGTGCCGATGTGGTTGTGGCACTCTGGGTGGGTTGAAGGGACGCTGCCAAATTGTAAATATTTTTGTCGGCCACGTAGCGGCGCAGGAGAAAATATTGCATTTCTCGCTTGGCATAATAAACGATGTGCCGACAAAAAGAAAAAATATTGAGCAAAAAATATATAAACCCCACTGAAACCGAAAGAGAACCGCCAAAAACCACGCAAAAATACCAACAGCTGCACCGCACAAAGACAACCGAAATGCACACATGAACAATGTTTCATGAATGGAACAATGCGAGGATCCTTTCAAGGGACAAGGGGTTAACCAAATGGTTGACTGGTCAAGCTCAAAAACCAAAAGATCTCAGATCATCTAATTTTAAAGCTTTAAATGGTAGGTTTTGATATTGTAATGACCTTTCTTCGATCCAAATTTATGAAAATTGCTTCAGAAGCAAATGATTGTCTTTTTACTAAAATCGTTGCCTACATTTGGGGGCTTGTCTCTCGCGTCTGACATTCGGCCATTATTTTTATTCAATTTGCGTTCGCTTAGCTGGATTCTCATCAGCTAAAATCCTTAAATGGTCAGTCCTGTCACATATGGCCAAAACGACGCCATCGGCAGACAAAAGAACAAAAAAGACAAAAAAAAACTGGTAAAATCAAATTAAAATGGCGCCGTTGCCACACACGCAAATCCGCACAACTTTTCCTTCTGTACACACATTTATGTAGGAACCGATGAGTGTGTGTGCTTGGATGGCCACAAACGTTGTTCAATAAATTATATAAGATATAGCATTACCCTCTTCCTTTCGGCATTGATTTGACATGAATTATTGCCGGCATTGAACAAAAGAATTTCCTGAAAAATCTCTCCCCGTAAACTTAAAGGCTTTGAAATGGATAAATTCCATTAACCGATGCCAGCCGCAGGCTAAACGTTGAAGTGCATTTTCATTTTCATTCCCCACCGAGCGTCCAATGAAGCGGGCGTTATTTATAACGCAACAGCCATGGTTCCACAATAGAGCTTCGTCCCCCCTTTTGCTGTATTTCGAATCTCCTTTATATATCTCCTTGAATCCACGACCCTCCGCCGCCTCCCCATCTCCCTTAGCCGCCATCCCTTGTGACCACGCCCGGACACACGTCAATAAAACTGCTTCAAACTGTCCACATTGGAGTTGTTGGTGCTGCTGCTTTGCTGCTGTTGGTTATATTCGCAGCAACTGAAGCTGATGCCGGGGCGATAAGGCTACTTTAACGCTGTCCCCGATTTCTGCATGATGCCACACACACGGTCGGCCCCTTTCGTGTTTGCCCCCAATAGTGGTTGATGGCCGGCAAATGGGATGGGGTGGCATGGCGGCATGGCCGCATGGTGCATGGTGCACGTTCCTGGTTGGGTGGAGCCAGGCGGGTCGAATGGCGGTTTCAAACATGCAAATTGCTTGCGGTTCGCTTCGGTTTCCCCCGCCAGCTCCCTGTCCCCCAGCCCTCATAGCACCACCCCTCCCTATTACCTCACTCTTCGGCATTTTTCGCTTTCATTGAGTGCTCCGCTTACAGTTAACTCGACTTTATCACGTGTGTATGTGTGTTTGTCAGCGAGTGTGAGTGTGTGTGTGTATTGGCTTCATATGCACGAGTGGAAAATGCAACAACAAAAATCCATTTAGATTAATTAGTTTTTAAACGAATGAAGGCAACGTAAAGCTCCTGCGGCAATCCTTAATTCAGAGTCTTGAAATTATAAATTTAATTTCACTGACTATGTGGAAAAAATCAATTCTAAAATAGTAGCTTGTCTTTAACTTGAGTTGAAAAGCTTATTTCCAAATGAAACATAGTTACTTCCCATAAAATTATATATAATTTGAAAAATACTAGTACTTCTTTGATCTCTAAATTTTATATGAAACCTATATTTCATTTATTTAAAATTTAAATACAATTTCCGTGAACCAAGTCTGAGAAGTCTGGAATAAAATAAAAAAGAATCCCATCCGGCCAACTGTCCATGTAGCTCTGACAAGTTGAGACTCACTTTCTGCCCCACTACACTTGGCCAAACTCCCCGGCTGCAGGTGCCCGCAAAACGGCGCTTAATGATGCCAAAGATGAGCGACCCCGGCGTGTCAATGGACTGGATGCGACCGGAGACCGAGGACCGGCGGATGGTGAACCCTCGGATATCATCTACATGGCTAACTAAGCGTGCCGTGTTTGGCTCCTTTGGTGTTCAGCTTGTCGTACATGATCCACACAGCATCAAAGCTGGGCCACAGAAAAAAGTGAATCAGAAAAACTAAAGTGAACTAAACTTTGCTCAAAAGTTTGTTTATTACACCGACAACGGACACACTCCGGCACAAAAAATTCGAGTGGCTTTCACTGCGGCCAACTTTATGTAGTCGTTGAAAATTCATCATCTTTTCAGCAGTTTATGCGCCAGTTTGCTGCCTACTACTCTTGAAGTTCTTTTGTTTCGCGGACGGTCCATTAAAAACTTGTAACAGCTTGGCTCGTTATCCATTTTTGTATTTTTTTTTTTGGAAAAGAAGCCTGGTTGCCGTAACATAATTCCACTTTCCATTTGGTGTTCGTTTGCATGTCGAATCGTTGGCCATAGTTTTATTGATAGCCGAGCGGTGCCAGCAATTAAAAGCGAGTTCGATGCCAAGACAAATGCCCCAGACATTTACTTTTAGCTGCGAAAGTTTGATTGCTTCGGGGCCTGAGGAGGATAGATGCGGCTGGCTGAAAAGGCTAAAAGGCGGCGTGTCCTTTGTGAGAAGGGAGACGCCAGAAAGAAGAAAAGTTTCGCCAGAAAACTGTGACCAGTGGGTGAGCTGAAGCTTAGGCAGCAGGGGGGACATTTTACAGCATCATTAAGGATAAGCATCGGGTTGTCTTTGAATTTGTTTGTTGCCATTCTGCGCTTTGTGCGTTTCACTTCCCGGAGATACAGTTTTTGCCTCCCCGCTCGCCTCGGAAGAACTTTAATCTTGAATTCAACACCAAACGTGGCAGGGTTCATTGGAAATACCTATAGGTACACCTACCTACCTACCAGCCGGCCAATTAAGAAATAATTTAGGGAGCCAACAAGTTAACAAGTGTGACCTTTCAGTAGGACAGTAACCACCTGCATGTGGGTGGCCAAAAGTCCGTAAATAAAACACGAGATCTCCCAGCTGACCGACCCTGGGCCGTGAAATCCTAGTGAAATCCTTAGAAATGTTTTATTAGCCCTCCGTACGCTTGAATAAGCCAGCTTAGCGGAAGCTATCGGATTTTATGCTTCTGACTTTTGCAAGTCGAAAGGAGTCGAGTGCAGCATTGCCACTTTTTCCTCTGCAGCCGTTCGCCCTCTCAACTCTCGACTCCAACTGACCTGGGAGTTGCATTTCCCAACCCCCAGCCCCAGCACCCTCTTGCCCCATGAAGTCTGCCTGTCTGTTCATCGGCGGTTAAGCTGTGTGCCTTGCAGCAGCTTTTCTTGCCGCTCGTTGGTTTTTGCAGCTCTTTGTTTTTCGCTTCGTTTCGAGGGCTTGGTGGCGGAGTGCACCTCTGGGTGCTGATTACCTAAACGTGGCTAATATTTTGGCATTTCGTTGGAATACACATGAAATAAAATCTACATTCTAGTTCAGATTTGATCTGAAGAGAATACTTAATGGGTTTTCAGTTGGAATTTAGCAATTACAAAATCGTGAAAATTATAAATAAATTTTTGTGCTGATAGTAACTTTAAATCCACACCATTCCATGGATGCACAGTTGATTGGATTTGGAATTCCAGTTCTCTGCGATGGGACCATAATGTTATTGAAAACATTATTGTATTGGCAAAATATTTATTTAATGGCCGGCGTGCAAGGGAACGGGCTTCGCAATGCTGTGTAAGCTCGGCTCGGGCATCAATTCCTGAAATTTTGTATTGAAAGGAATTTCAGTGCACAGAGCATCAGTAACATATGCTGTGAAATACACGCATTCTGGCTGCCTAGCAGCTCTGGTATCCTCATGGAAAATACACAACACAACCAGACAGAGCCGAACAGGATCCCACGCGACGTAAAGAGCCTGCTAATCCAGCAACAACAATGCCAATGCCCATATTCTGGCCCCCCGCTGTCCTGGCCAGGCTTGCTGGAGGCATTCACTCTTTGTGTTTGCGAGTTAGAAATATTGAAAATTTTTTTGTTATTGAAGAACGATATATGAATCGCAGACGCCGACTGCAGCCATACCATCCGACGTCCTCCAACTAACCAAAGAGTAACCCCCTGGGCAACGTATCCTGCCAGAGAAAACAAAACGTGAAATCAAATTCCATCGCAAAGGAGTTAGAGTGGGTGGGTGGGCGAGGGGTGGTTTTAGTAGCTCCGAGAAGCTTTCGCTTTGTCGGAAAATATTTTAGATTTCCAACAGATGTTCCCGTTCGTAAACAGATTTTTAGAAATTGTCTCTGGCCGTGATTTGCATAATACTCATGGCAGGCGAAGAGTTTTTCACGCGTTATTGCGACTAGAATCGATCCGTATCTCTCCCATGTTGTGTGAGTATTTTTGCATTTTCCGCTCTGCCGGAAGTTTCCATTGTCCTTGTCATTAATTATTCACCGCTAGTCGAAACAAATCATAAGGTGGTCTCTCGTTTCGCTTTCATAATGAAAGCAAAATAAGGATACGGCGAGCGGAGTAGACAAAAATGTAGCTTCCGGTGATCATAATTGATGATGTTCTGCCACAGATAGAAACAGTCAGAGGAAGTCCTTTGGGGTGGGGATAGCTGGGAGTTGGCTGTGTGGAAATTTAATATTGACCCCACAGAAAACAGGAAGCAGCCACTTCGAACACATAAATATTCCTCGACTAATAACACACAAAAGTGTACACTTCCGCTTACGAGATGAGGATACACTTCTCCTCCGATTCCAGAGTTGATTGAAGACCTATTATGGTCTATAGCTGTATCTTTTTTCCCCAAGACAAACACCAGCTTCATCAAATTTATAAATTAAACGTCATCGATACACGAGCCATTGTACGTGGAGCCAGACCGAAACATAAAAATGAAATATTTATCATCTAAGGCTGTCTCCTCGTGTCTCCGTTGATATTCGAGTAACATTGTTCGAATGTGGACGTGCGTTGGGATCTGCCGATTGCCGGCAATCATCGCCCCAGAACAAGACCTGACAAACACGAGTGTGTGAGATACGGAGAGTATCTTAGAGATGCGGAGATTCTATCCCTCTCAAATCAAAGTTTCCTTACCAATTTGTCATCAATTGTGGCTAGATTCTTGGCGAAAAACCAGCCTTTGATGGTCATTCCATTTTTATGAACTTATTCTTTTAATATTAACCACTTAGCCAATTTTATAAAACATCTAGAATTCCGCATCAAAACAAGCCGAGCATATTTAAAAAATTGAAAAGTTTAATGTTCAACAACAAATTTTGTTGAAATGCCATCAAGCTTTTTATGGCAATCAATACGGAAAGGCAGCAGAAAAAAACGAAAAGTTGTGAAAAAAACAACTTGTACCAATTTGGAGTTTTGTCATAAAAAATTGAAAATGTCAAAAACAACGTGGACGTTTCGCCAGTTTGTTACCACACACACACACACATACAGATCCTGCCCAGACATGTGTGTATGTGTTTTGGAAACAAACATGCTTGGGTGTGTGGGTGCGTCGCCGGCATGTAGTTGACATCATTGATTGATTTAGCTGTCAATTGCATAATCACTCAAGCGTTATTGTTCGACCACTGGGCCGTAGTCAGCCTCTCCCTAGCTTTCAGCTTGCCACGCCCCTGCCCCTCGACCCTTGCCCCACCTGCCACGTCCGCCCTGACTTCTGTTTGTCTGACTTGGCCGGGGCAAGTCAGCGGGCCGGGGTCGGGGTGTGTGGGTTCTGTCCACGTGTGCAAGGCAAATAAAGCAGCTGCCCAGTGTCAGGCAATTGTCAACTATCCCCCCTCTTGAAGTGCCCCCGAATCGCGTCCCCTGTTCGTGTTGTTGCAATAGTTGTAGCTGCAAACCGCAACAGCGCCAGCTGTCGGTGAGATTGTTACACAAGCATCCCGAGTCCTGGAGTCCTGAACGGGTGCCTATACATATGTGTTTGAAGGTGCACCGTTAAAAATTTGGTAAAATTAAATTTAAAAAATTATTTTTTAACCCAGAAATTAATAAATTATGAATGGTAGTAGGTCAAAATACTGTCTTAATTATTATTAATCTAATAAAATCGACAAGAACTTCTCCTTCTGCACCGGGAAACATTCAAAGGAATGTGTACGCATCGTTTGTTTGTGCATTCGCCTCGCATATTGGCAACAGCAATTGATGTGGCAACAAATTAACATGCCGCAAATGGAAGTAATGGCCAAGTGTTAATTGTTGTGTGAGTGCGGCACACACATACACACCCCCAACACACACACACACAGTGCTGAGCCCATTTATAGCTATTTAATAATGACTTGATTTAAAATTGATTTATTTCTATTCTGGGAGGAAGACAGAAACCGACCCACAAGCTGGGAAAATCAAGTCAAAGGCACAAAAAAATAATAAATTACCTTCATGGAGCCCACATTGTCGTTGTTGTTATTTGAGTTGCCTTTGGGGCCAATGCCATTGTTATTCCAATAATACAGAAATACACACACAGAAGGACCCGCAGAGAGCCAGCATAAGTCCGGGCAAATAGAAAAAGCTGCCGGAGGGGCCAGTGAGCTTGTCTAGGCTTGTAAAAAATGGATATGTCAACGTCCGGCATGTCAACAAGATAACATGACCATGCCCACATCGACTGCCCCTCGTCAAAGAAAAAAATGAACAAAAGTTCAAATCAACAAAAGCCAAGTCTCGGCTTAGAGCAACAATTGTGGGCAGAGAGGTATTCAGCAATTTTCGTGTATTTTTTCTCAGTTTGGTTCTTGTTTTCTAGTGTCTTCTAAAAAATATCCTAAAAAAATGTTAACCCTGTCGAAAAGCTGCCGAAAACATCTTGAATTAAGTCAAGATTAAGCAGCTAACAAAATATTTCATTGCAATATGCACTGAGAGATGTTATAAACTAGAAAATATATAACTAGAAATAATTCAACAGCTTCTCTTAAAATATAAATTTTATTTCATGTGTATGTCTGACTGTCCATAGATGGCCTCGAAGTGGACGCAATTCCTCCAGTGTGGGCTGAAATAACCGTCGACTGCCAAGTATCCGTTTACGGCCAATGCATTTCGGCTGCTTGTCGTGTCATGCCGGATATCCGGCGGAGTTGCAAGTGCACGGCAAGGACCATAAATCTTTAAGGAGCCGCGGCAAAAGAACAGCACAACAGCACCATGAAAAGCTTGGCAATGGCGACAATGTCCAGCGTCCTCGAACGTCCGACTGCCCGAGTGCTAGAGTCCTGCGCTGCGAGTCCTTTAATCGTGTCACAACACACAACAGACGGGCCAAACATCTTTCACCAAATTGCAGTGTCATAAAAGTGGCAGCCTTTTCTACTTTGCTCTATTTTTTTTTTTTCGTACTTTTCTATTTTGGCCGCCTTCCACTTTCGGCCAAAACATTTTATCGCTCGCTTTGACGGCTGATGGGCTCTTGTTAAGTCGCCCGGCGGAAGCGCCTAAGCAGCTCGCATTTCTGGCATGTTTTTTAACTGCCAGCCGCATGCAAAATAAATTCGCAATGCGAGCTGCTGATGTGTGGGTGGTTTTTGTTGAGATGGGTGGCTGGGTGGTTGGATGGTGGCAGCCAATGAAAGCTTGTTGCATACGCGTTGCAATTGCACGTCAGTGGCATGTTTGCACTTGACAATTCATTTCATTGTTTGTAGATTGCATTTGTCGCCCCGGCCCCCTCACCCGCCCTCGTCTCCCTTAGCCCGCGCCCACGCCACCGTCTTCTGTGGAAATTGTTAACGCAGACGAGGGGGCGTGGTCGTGCAGCAGCAGCAGCAGCTCCAAAATTGCATTCGCAGCACGCGATGCGCGCACTTCACTTGGCCACCCCCTACTTTGATCACCCTTCTACTCGGCACTCCCCGAAAATGATTAGAAACTGAAATTAAAGTAATTTTAAAGCCGATATAAAATACATTTCTAAAGAGAATGCATTTTTAAATATTAAACTGTCAATTTATTTAATGAAACTTTTAACAATGCTAGGACAGACATTTGGCCGAAGGCTGCTTTCGCTTTCTGGAATTCGTGTACAATTTCTCCCAGTGTCGGAACTGCACTGCCTATTCCCGACATACACAAAACGTTAGAGTTTATTTCCCAGCTGCCTTTTACTTATTTTGCACTGTCGCCAGCCGTGGTTGCTACCTTTTTCATGTTCCTCCTGCTCCAACGAAAATGCAATTTTCTTGGCATTTTTCGGCAAAGCTTGAGAGTTGGATTGTGGGTGGGTGTGTGTGTATGCGAGGTTGTCTTGAATTGCAGTATGCACGTGGTCAACAGGTTATCCTGTCCGGGGACTGGTCCTTGGTCCGGAGTCCTTGGCTGGCTGCCTAGCTGCCTGACTGCCTGTGCAACGTTTATTTCCGCCTTTGTACCTTTTTGGCATTTTTGTTTTCTTTGGTCCTGAATCCTTGTGCCTTGCCGTTTATTTGTTCCTTTTTATTTTGTTTTTTCTTTTTGGTGTATTGTTGTGTGTTTGTCGGTTGCTGTTGCATTGTGGTTTTCTCATTTATTTGGTGCTGCAGTGTGCAGCAAAACAGCCGCAACATATTGTTGTTGCAACAGGAAATGACTTCAATTTGCTGTTAACAAGTTTAAAATTTCGCAATTGCAACGGAAATACACAACATGATTTCTCCACCTGAGCTCGAGCATTGCTGCACATAATTACTCAGGCTGCATTCAGGTAAGGTGCGGCGTTGAATTAATATCCTTATTCAAGACTTGATTTGGAAAGAGTCCTTTGAAAGAGGTAGGTGTGTGGGTTTGAGCAATGGGAAAACTAAAACTAACTAATCTGATGACTTCATCTTCTTTTCTGCTGCCTTGGCTTTCACAGCTGGCTCAGCTCTAAGTTGAAAGGACGAAGCAATCAGTTCGTCTCAAAGCTTAACATCCTGCCCAGTCCCCGGCTCATCCGCTTTGGTCTGGGACAAGTAACAAGGCAAAGTCCGAGGACCTCCAACGTTATCCTGTTACCAACTGCAGCAGATGTTACTTTCTGCCCGATGCCAATGAACTCCTCCGGCTACATCTGCTTACATCTTGGAAATAAATTCACGCCATTTGGCAAAATCTTCGCAAGTTGCACAGCCACCTCAATGTGGACATAGTGTGTTTGTAACTATATATGTATGTACATATATTCATATGCCGTGTCTTGGATGTCAGAGTGTGCGTAGGTGTGCTGTGGATGTCTGTGATAAATCAACAAATTCATCAGACCCAGGACTGGCAGCATCTGGCGACACATTGGGAGCTGAGCCAGAGCCAGACATTTAAACTGTAGCTCGGCACATTTCTCAAAACTCTCCTACTGAAGATGAATTAGGTACAAAGCTCAGAATTTAAATAATATTAAGGGATATTTTATATTCAGAAAGGGATACATTTCTCTTTTTTTGTAATAAATATCAAATTGTAAGCTAATTTTTAATGATAATTCCAGGATATGCCGACTTTTTGGATAGCCCTTTTGAAAATTTGTCTTTCCTGGAAATGACAATAAAATATTTTGAATCGGCTTTGCAGCTTGTTAGCTTCCACGTGACACTTTGTTACCATTTTGGGAATTGCCGGGAATACTTCATAAAAATTGTCGACGTTTTTATTTAATTTGTTGTGGCTTTTCGCTTCAGTTATTCTATTTGGTTTAATTAATTTAAGCACCAGCACTCACACACACGATGACAGTGCCGCTCAGGCACAGTTTTATTACCTATTTTAATCATAAAAAGCGCGTGGCCATGTGGCACAGACAAATTGACATTATCATGGTCCTGGAATGGGTTGGAGAATGGGAATGGAAATGGGAGTTCCACATAATCCCGTATACGTGTAGCTGCGATGCGTAAGTTGATTATTAACTGGCGTGAGTGGGCTGAAGTGAAAGGAGAAAATGGTGTGGGCGGTATGTTGTTGTTTCTATAATTACAAGCGTGCTGGGGTGCAGACTTTGGCCATGGTTCATGCCCAGTTAAATACAGACATTAGGCATGCATAGCTATTTAGCTGAACAAACACACACATCCTAGTACACATCCTGCAAGAGTCATTTGTAGCTGGTGATTTCATTAGAGCGCGTGCGCTCGAGGATTTCACTGCGGTCGGGTCTCAATTATAATTTCGTTTGATGCCAGAGTCCTGGCATCCCGGTAATGTCCTTCGTGCGTTTTGCAATAACAACAAAGAAACGCAATTAGCCCAAGGCACAAATTAAGCGGCTCTCCATGTATGTATGTTGGTTAGTAGTGGTGTTTGAGTGCGTGTGCGTGCCGAGCGGATAATCTAACGCAATTAATCGACTCGTCACTACAGACATACTCACATGTCACACACTGTACAGTGCCCACCACTCACCGCCATTCAGTTTGAAATGTCAGCGTTCTAATATGCAAATTAATCTAAAATTACAGCGCACGGCCAAAGGAGAGGGCCGGCCCTGCCCTGCCCTTGTCTGGTGGGGCGTGGCAGCTGGCCAGCCAGTCATGTGTTTTAATTAATTTTAATTGACGCCGCCCCGTCCTGTAAAGAGGTCCTTTGAGTGAAAAAGATAAATTTCGAATGCATTCAATTTCCAATTGTGTGAATATCCCCCGATACATCCTAAAACTAAACTCAAATCAAAAAGACATTATGCAAATTGTTTGGGCGGCCCAAAAACACATTAAATTGATATCAATCTACAAGGAAATAATCTAAATATTAAATATGTATGGCTGCTGGATCAGGGCTCTCCCATGGCCATTAAGCCGTACACCGAATCTGAATCTGAATCCGAATTAAAATCCGAATCCGTATCCCAACCCAATCGCCGCCACCCGACACGACCGGGCCAGACAAATTCAATCAATCAAACAAGGACCAGGCCAAGCAATGCCAATGCCGTTACGTGCCCGTAATGAAGTCCTGTCCAAATTTGCCTTTTTCTAAATTAGCACAAATGTTCTTTTTACGACGACGATAGCGGACAGCGGCCATGGAAATGGCTTTGGCCCTGCCCTGCTGTCCTAGCATCCTATCTCCTTCCTTCCGCATTCCGCCTCCTGGATACCGGCCCTTGGATCCTGGCTGCTCTAACAAACGGGTCTGTGGCTCTGGCTCTGGCTCTGGCATTGTCTCTAATTTCTCATTAATTTGCAAGCGAAATCAGTGAACACGGTGCGGCGCTACCGAAATGACAACAATCTGAGGCCATACACAGGGCGAAAAAAAGATCAGTGGTGTATATAGAAAAATAAAGAAAATAAGTCCCAATAAGCTAAACTGTGAAGAAGCTATGTATTCCGCAGTTTTGCTTTTAAATGCTATTGTTTTTGAGGTTTTAAAAAAGTTTCCAAATACCATTCTATTATTTTCTAGAAATTTTGGAAAACTACTCTTAGTTCAAGCAAAGTGTAACGATAAAAGTGAAGTGAGGCAACAGGGCGTATGAGCGCTCTTTGCAAACCTCACCCGTGGACGAAAGAATGGGAGCTGAAAGGGGGGCAGGGGGCTGGGCAGGTACGACAACGACTGAATGCTCGTCAGGTGTTTGCGGTGGTTTTTCGAGTATTTTGCCAGAGACCAATGCCAACGAACGGACGAGCGGCGGTCTGTCAGCGCCACTGCCAAAGTCAATAAGAGAGACAACTGCGGAGAGACGTGGAGCCTGGGCAGATGGTGCCCCCGCTTTCGACTTAATTGAAAGGCGTTTATTTGGCTTTAAAAACGTAAATCAAATTCATTTAATTCGCCCCACCCCCGACTTCTTTATCTTTTATGCTTTGAGCTTGAGAGCCGTCCCCTCGGGCTTTTTACCTTTGTCCGGCAATTACAGGGCACTCGACACTTGGCCAACTTGTCTGTGGCAGATCTACATGGCCAACCGTATCCTCATCCTCATCCGTATCCGCATCCGCATCGACATCCGGCAGCTCATTTTATAGCTTGTATTTTAAGTAAATGTCTACCATCGCGGCCATTGCGCGACTCTGGCCAAGCAAATTTCCGCGCTTACACCACTTTGGGCAAACAAAAGGCGCTTGACATTGCCCGCCATTCGCTTTTGTTGGATTAGCTTTGATTAGATTTCTCTTGTTTGCAGCTCCTTTGGTATCCTGCCGCAGAGTGTCACTCAGGAGAGCCACCTGTACCGGCACAAGGAGCTGCGCACTGACGAAAAATCTAGGTGTCATGTACGAAGTTCTCGTTATTTAATGTTTCCCTGGAAAACTTCTTTTCTCTCAAAAGTTTCAGTGTATAGACCAAGTTTATTGGTCCATGATTATATTATTTTGCCCGCCGCTCCTTCGCTACTTGCTAATTTTTTTTTTGTTGACTCCAACTTCGAGTGCTGCCCCAGAGGTCGTTGAGTGCTTTAAAATTACATTTCCGTGTCGAAATTGCACCTGCGACTCTGACTCTGTGGGAGCAGGAGTCGGAGCCGGAGCCGGCCATAAAATGGGCCACTCAATCTGTGTGACTCATTTTGTCAAATTATTTGGGGGATTTATGCGTTGGCAGCCATTTTTTATTCGCTTACTTTAATGGCAGTCAATTTATTGCCAATAAATTTGTAGCCAAAAAGTTTAGAGCAAGGCCGGGCCGGGTCGGGCCGAGTAGCAAATTTTTATTTGGCCAAGTGATAAACTTTCACCATATGTGCGGGCCCCAGAGGGTCGACGCCGACTTGTTTCCGAGCCGCTGTTCTTTTTTATTTTATTTTTCTTTTTTTTGTAATTTTTTTGGCAGCGGCTCAAATTTTTTGGCTAGAGAGAGAGGCCCAGAAACTGCAGTTAAATTCAATTTGTGCCGCGCTGCCTGCGAATGACAGGCAGCCAAAGTGCCATTTTAAGCGGCAGCCAAAAATTGTCGCCCCTCGTCCAAGGACTCAAAAGCCAACCAAGAGCAGGAGCAGGACTCGTTGTCGTCTTCATTGCAGCAGGATAATTTCTGGCGCGGCTTTGTTGGCGCGATAAAAAAGTTTTGGTGGGGTCCTGCCGCCGCAGCAGCATCAGGCTGGCTATGTATATATCCCTTATCCCTTGTTGTCCCTTTTATTTCCGTTGATTTAATTTTAAAAGGCGCCGCTCTTTCTGCTCTTCATTTCGCCCGGCTGAAGCACTTTTATTTATATACATTTAGCCACTGCGGGGCGCCGTTTTGCAAACTGTTTTGGCTCCGTTTAGTTGGCCCCAAAACGCAGGACATTGTCAGCCAGTCGGGTACTCAGTCAGTCAGTCAGTTAGTCACTCCGTCAGTCATTCATTCATTCAGGCTGTCGGAGAGTCATTCCATTCAGTCACTCATTTAGCTCACTCAGTTGAGCATTTGGCACTGACACTGTCCAAGAGGCAGCCAACCGTGCCTGGCACTCGTGTTTCGCCTTTGTCAATTTTAATGAATTAATGCGTATTTTATGTGAAAAGTTGCCACAGCAGTGGCTAGAAAGTTGCCCTGGCATAAAAGTAAATTAAATAAATTTATGTCCAACAGTGGCCTGCTTCTGATGGCTGGCTACTGGCCCACTTCCGCTCCACTCCGATCTGGTCTGTCTATTATCTAAACATTAAACCTGGCTATTGATACAAAATCTGTACAAATTGAAAACGAAATTGTTTTGCCATTTAATGATTGTGCAAACTTTGGCGGCCATTAAAATTATATTAAAAAGTTTACGCAGCTTTGCTCAATGTATTTGACCCGATTTTGCGAGATTTCAATTTGCTTTAATTTAAATTGAGTGGAGGCGCTTTAAGGCAACAACTTCCACCGATTCCGATGGGCAACTTTGGGCGGAACAACTTTTGACACTTGCCACAAATATAAATCGTAGCAGGCGGCATGAAAAAGTGTCAGGCTTTTGCGGTTGCAACACAAACTGCCAAGACTCATTTTTCACACTACGCACAAACAGTGGAAAGGATTGGGAAAATGGAAAACGCGAGACAGAGTGATGGTTTGATGGAGTGGAGGACCCACGGACTCCACAGAGGAGTGGAGGAGATGCCAAGGAGATGCTTGACTGATTGTGCGCGTTTTGGGGCAAAAGTTTTTCGCATTAACTTCCGCTGCACGCCGCGTCGCATTTGAATGCGATTTTGATTTGTCACTCGCCGCCTCGCAACAAAAGCCGCCGCCTACTTAAGCCTAGAGTTTAGAGCGGCGAAAGCGCTCGGCCCTTTCAACTTTTTCCGCCATTTCCGCTGCCGATCATTGGTTTCCGTTTCTTCACTTGCTGCTGCAAGTCGCAAGTCGAACTGCCAAGCCAGGAGAAAGGAGCGAAAGCGGCGAAAGAAACTCGACGACGTGCACAAGCGCATTTTGAAGTTTATGAAAAGGGCTGAGGCAGAGGCTAAAACTGGGACTGAGGCTGAGACTAAGGCGGAATGCTGAATCTGAAGCCGAGGCAACTTTTCTGAATAGATTAAGTTGAAAGTTTTGCTCATTTTCAGCATCGTCCCAATCGAGGGCTGTCGCTAAGACGGGGCGACAAAATTATATACCTCCCTATCGCAAGCTCCGGCGCTCCCCCCCCAGAAACCTTATAAAAATGGGGAAAAATCAACGTAATGATGTCGGCGGGGGGAAATCGGTGGAGAACTCCGCAGTCTGAAGATGGTAGACAGCAAACCAAAATCAAAACTTTGCCAAGTGTCATTAAAAGTAACCGAAAAAAGTGAACGAGATAGCGAGCGAGTTTATTTCCATTCCCGTTCCCATTCCCAGGCTCAACTATCAACTATTATCTTGTTGATTTGCTTTTCTTTTTTATATTCCACTACCTTTTTTAAAGACTTTTACACGTAAGTCCTTTGAAAGTTTTTGGTAAGTACACAACGAAAAATTATATGTATATATTTTTAATATTAAATGATAAATTTATATATTGGTTTTGCAAGATTATTGTTATTTGAAACAGTGTATCTTGAGAACCATGCACGAAATAATACTATAAATTCTAGCCATAATTCTTGTGTTATTTTGTTCCTTGGCAATTTGAAGTTTGAACTGGTCAAGAACCTCTGGTACAAAGGCCAAGTTAAGCCTTTTGTGGCCAACAATGAAGGCAACGGCTAACGGCAAGCAAGGGCTGCCAATTACGGGCCAACTTCTCGTTAGCCATGCAGCACAAAAATGTAATTGAATTATGAGAGCCAGCAACAATATGGAGCAAACTAATCAGCCCGGCAATAGCCAGGACGTGTCCATGTCCTTCGCTAATCAATTTGCCCATTGTGCCGGGCCCTGTTGCCTTTGTTTGTCTCTGGCCCCGGCCCCCACCCTCTGCTCTCCTTTTATTTATGAATACCGATGCGAGAATGCGAGAATATGTAGGAGGAGGCTCACGAAACGAGAAGTCGGAGGGCCAGAACATATTGCATGTAATTAATCAGGAGCATTGCTATCTGGTTATGGTTTGCGGCGACTGCATCGACAAGCACACGCAATTTGCGCCGCCCACCGCAGGCGGATAATTGAATTTCAGTTTTGTGCGGCCAGTGTCGAGTATTATACTATACTATATATTCGGCATACGAAAGCACATCCACTTGAACTGGCCAAGCAGCCATCGTCGTCTTGACACCATCGATTCCGATTCCGCCGCTGCAGTCGATTGCCTTTTGCGAATTTCCCTAATTGGCCACCAAAGAAGAGGTCCTTCGGATGTGGGTTTTATGTTGATCCTTTCGCCCAGCCGAATAATTAATTAGGCACATTACAGCAAGCACACTCGCCACGAGGCAATGTGTTTTATGGCCATTCGTCTCGCAGTATTGTCTAATAATCGGATTTTTTGCATGCCAGTCCATTAAATGGCTGCGATAAGAGAACTATTCGATATAATAATACTCTTGCGATCGGATGGTCGGCTGGGAATGTGGACAAGTGTGCCATTGGTTGGTTTTGATTAAGCACAAGGTGTTGATTGATTTGGAAACTCAAAGAGACTTAATTATTTTGAAGGGATTATGGGTGCGATTATGGTGGCGATTGTGATGGCGAATCCTATTTTCATGGGCAGTGAAAATCGCCAAAGGCGAGCAATTAATTGAAGGATTTATGTTCTTTTGTTTTGCGGCAGCCTTTTCAATAATTTCCCAACGACTTCTATAATGAGTCCCTCCCTCGGTCTGGGAGTAAAACCGCAAAAACTTGATGTTATCCGGAATTTTCAAAGCCAAACAAACCCACACACATATTAAATTTCAAAGTTTTTATTTTTCGCCACAGTCGGAAAGTTAAGTAAGTTAATTAAAAACGAGCGGGCAGAAGCGGGGGGCTAGGGCGGGATTGTTGTATAAATTTAGCTTCCTAAATGAAAAATCCACCCATGAGTGCTGTTAACCTGATGATGAAAAGTAGGTAAAGCCAGAGACGACAACATATTTGCGATTATTTCCCACGCGGGCACTCAAGGCATAAAGAGCAATAAATTAAGAGGCGAAGGATGTCCTGGAAGCCGGTAGCGAGGATGTCTTTGAAGCTGCCTGCTCTCGGTCTCGGTTTCTCGGCCCCCAAGGCAAGACGGAGAAAGAAGCTAAACTGAGCTACAAGCCAAGCCACTTCAGGTGTAGATGAAAAATGTAATTATTTCCTAGATTTGCGCCCGCCATAAAATAAACATGCGGAAAGGAGCGAAGCGTTACGTAACGAAGGATATTTGCTGGATGCCGCGGGACAAGCCGAGCCCAAAAATCCGTCGAGCACTTCAAAAGGGCAAGCCCTAAAAAAAGAGAAATGTTAAATGTACATTTGGTCCTGCACTCGAATAAATAGTTCCTGGCCGGAGAAGCCAGGCTCAAAAGAACTGGCAGAGCAAATAGACGCCGAAGACTGGAGGCTGATGCTCATTAATTAAGGAAGTGGCAAATGAAAAGCCTGCGAAATACACTGCTCCCAGGGCGTCTTTTTTGGTTGCTGACCCGATGAGCGGGCGCCACATGAATATACATAGAGCTATGTTTCTATATACCATATATATATATATATATATATATATGTATAAACAGGCTTCTTTACCTGCACCAGGGGTGTGTGTATATAAATCAGTTTTATTTGCTTTCACTTGTTCTGCTCTAATATTTTTTTGGGCCACTCGCCTGGCATTTGTTTGCCCCGGCGTCGACAGCTGCTTGTGGCTTTCAACTGGTCCCCATTGCAGTGTGTTGTTGCCATCCACCCCTCTCGATTTCCACCTCCTACTGCTGTTGCTGCTCTTCAAACAAAAAAGTCGAAAATTAAATTATTAATTTATTGCCCGTTGCTTGGGACGCCCCGGTAGACGTCTCCCCCATCTTTCCCCGGCCCAGCATCCACCGTTTCTATGGGCCATTTACTCGCGCTTTTCAAAAACCAGCAAAAAACTGTTGGAAAAACAAAAGCAATACCGGGAAAAACGAGAAAATTTCTGCTGCTCTGGCAGAACATTTCGCGGTTTCCTTCGACATGCACCCTCGGCTCGCTAATTATTCATAAATTAAGAGCAGATAGGCTGCTGGAAGGGGACTTAATTTGCCATTTGTTTGTTTATTTAACAATTTGTGTTTGCCCGGCACAAGTGCGGAAAAATGTTCTTTGATTGGAGTTAATGTGCTAGCTGAGGAGAAGATCGATGTTACCGGAGGATGGGTGCTTCCAAAAATAGTTGTGCTAAGTAGTAATTGAGTGGAAAGCCAAGGCAATAAGTTACATTTCTAAGGATGTGCTGATGTTAAATAAAAGCTAAAATACTTACGATATTTCTCCAAATGGTGTGAATGCATCTTTCAATTGTTGCGTCTCAATCTCTGCACTAAGGTCGCCCACAAAAATGTGAAACTGTTCTGTAAAGACAAAATCAAAGAGACAAGTATTAGCGACAATTAAAATACGTGAAGAGTAAAATCTGATTTGCTTAGATCTGCCATCAAACCGCACTCGACGAGTGTCCAGACAGACTCCAGATACTTGAGAAGGTAGACGTGTGTGTTTGGCCAAGAGGCAACTGGCTGAAATCGCAACGTGCAATTGTGCAATTGTGCAATCTCCCACTCAGTCGCACTCGCCCCCATCCCACACCCTCAGTGCTCAGTTGGTCCTTGAGTTGGTCGGTGTCTGTTGCTGATTTGGGGCTTGACATTATCAAATGCCGCCTGTCAACCCAGCTGCCTTGGATTCCCTACCCCACCAGCTCTCCACCACTCTCTGATTCTAAGGCTGAGCCTGTCACTCTCGTTGCCACTTTGCTTGCCGGTTGTTGCCGGCTATTTTTGGCACTCCAGCTCTGGCTCCGGCTCCAGCTTTGGCTTTGGGTCCGGGTCCAGCTTGAAGGTCCTGGTTCCGCATCCGGTTGCAGTTGCAATCGCCGGGTGCCAGGTGGACACAAGTGTCATCACAAGTGCGCCGACGTGTCATGTTTGCATCTACGCGTTGTGACCACCAACAGTAGAGCTTCTGTTACTTGGAAGCGAGAGTTGACTTAAAGACCTTGTGGAGGCTTTAAGACCCTTTTAAACATATCATATATATTTTTGTATAAATTTTTAAATTTATTTTCTATTTAATGAGCTTGTTAAGCTTATCAAAGCTTGACTGTATCAATGAAGCAACCTTTAGCAGCCCTCGCATCCGTATGACGAAATGACGTAGTTTCGCATTACAAGGAAATTGCACTTGAATGTGCCAGTCAGTGGTGTATGACTGGGGGGCGTGGCCGGCCCTAAATTCCCACTGGTATGCCCCTTGGCCACCTCATCATGTGTGCAGTGAAAACAGAGTTGACAAATATGCCAAAAAAGAAAACTCCCCCAGCGACATGAATTACAATTCTGGTGGGCGGCGAATGGAAAGGATATTCCTCCCATTTTTGGTGTAACTGCGCGTCGTCCCGTAGCTGTGGATACTTTCATTTGTCTGTCCGTCCGCCGGAGAGACAGGAAGTTGTGCTAAGCGTCATTTCCGTTGTTTTGAGTGATTGCAATTGAGATACGGTTTTTGCGGTTTCTTTTTTCGGCCACCGCCTGTGGCATGGGGATCGAGGTCCGCTTCTCTCTCTGTCTGGCAATGGAGGAGTTCGTGTTGACGCTTCCCTTTTCACTTAAGCGGTTTAAATTGTGCAGAAATTTCGGGTGTCGGGTTAATGTGCTGTAAAATGTGACCTTTTAAGGTCCCACAAAAAAAATATTTGGCTAAAAATACCATTTCAAGACTCTTATTATTAGAGTATTTAATCTTAAGCTACAAATATTTTAAGCCTCGAAACAATACATTTTTTCAAGTGATTTGCCAAAATCCTAAACGACCTTGATTTGTAAAAATATTGATTCGAGTGTAGGTCACGCAAAAAGGATTACATTCAAAATATTTGACTGGGCTGGGCATTCGGCTGGAATGGAATGTGGCCATTTTGATGTTGACACTCAAATGCCTTTATCTCAGTGGTAATAAATTGAACGGCAAATCCCCCAAATCAATCGCTGACCAATTTATTTTATGCAATCTCTGCATCCGGCGCATCCCAGCCACCCCCATCGAATAGAGCCAACAATTTATTGCCCTAACTAACAAAACTGCAGCTGCAATCGCTGCGTTTACCATGACCCTTGCCCCCCAGACCCGCGAAACAAACACAAGCCCCCACGTTCGAAAAAAAAAAACTCCAGTTCGACCCGCGCCAACAACAAATGCCCATTAAATCTGCACCAGTTACAAATTTTTGTTGGTTTTTAGTCAATTGGTCAGTCGCAAAACAATTTGGGCAGAGAATTTTATTTGCCAGCGGCAGATTTTTCAGCATTTCCCTCTCAGGCGGGTGGGGGTGGTGGGTTAATTCAATGGCCCCGGCCAATTAAGTTCCAGTCCATAAAATTTGCATCAAAAGGCGACCATTGACCTTTGGGCGTGCCCATAATTAAGAGGCCCAAAAATAAACCCATGCACCGGAGCAAAGGCACTGTGTGCCACAATTAAAGAGACGTTCTCCATTAAAAGCCGTTTCAACTTCACAGAACGAGCATAAAGCAGCCGGCTGCGAATGGCCAAAAGAATTCGCAGCCCAACACCAGGGCACGAAAATGAGGGAACATCCTCGGATTTGTGGATCGGAGGGTGCGGGGTGTTACGAAATTCGACATAAAAATATCGTAAATCTTAAATTAGAAATTTCTCACATTAAAAACTTGGAAATTGCATTTGGCTTTCTGGGTTTAGCCTGGTCATCCGTTTGCTTTCAGGAAAATGCCAGAAACTGAAGCGAAAACATATATACATTTAGAGAAATGTGGAAATTTAAAGAGATATGTTTGCTCTAAGTATCATTATATTAAAAGGTCCTTTTTATTGGAAAAGGGAGTTGACAGAAGTGGAAATAGGAAATTCCCAACAAACTATTTATTTGTATTACTGCAAACTAATTAAAGAATTTTATTCCAGTGTATGGGTATGTTTTTGAGCCATGGACTGTGTGGGTATTTGTGAGTTGGAGCAGAAGTCGGCAAGGAATCAAGGGACCTCGGCCTGCATAAAGTCCATTGGCGCAAATTTTTAATGAGTTGGACATAAAAAAGTTTTAGCTTGTGAAAAGCTGCTGCTGAAATGAAGCCAATGAAACCCGCACAGCAAGAGAGAGGAAAGTATTTTGAGGGAAAAAGACAGCCCGACAAAGAGCTGGGCCCATGGGTCGTTGTTCCTGCAGGGACTCGAGTGTTGTCCTGCCTGTCGTCTGTTGTTTTATTGCATAATCGTGAGTCAATCAGCAGCCAAAGGGAATCCTTGCCGTATTCTGCTATACCATTTTCCCGTCAGTCAACTCCCTGGCAGCCCCTCTGTCAGTGGATCACGCATTCGTTTGTTCGACCTTCATCAATGCACGTCAGCTAATAAATACGTGCTGCATTTTGCGCGGCCCTCCCCTGAGGAGCAGCGCGGAGAATAGCACCGGAGATGGGTCCCTCACGCAATTAAATTTCACTTCAGCGCTGCCAGTTCGCTTTAATTTGCCGAATTTAATTGAATTGCGAGCACATCAAATTGCGCATACGCCCCGATGTACGAAAAGTCACAAATACCCGTCCAGCGCGAAACTTGCTCCTGGCGCCGGCACCATCGAATTGCGATAAAAATGTGCACTAATTTCGTTGAAATTATAGATTTGTATGGTAATGTGTTTCAATTTTCCGGCATTTCTAATGCATTTCCCGTCCTCTCGATTATCGCACAAATGCGAGTTCAAATGCGATTCAAATCCAAATTCCAGTGATGAGGTATTAAATGAGGAGTGTTCATTGGAATTGTGCAGCCTTCATTAGGGACCCTAATTTGAACGCAAATAATCAATAAATCAACTCCATAGGAGTAAGCAGCCACTGTAAGCAGCAGATGTACTATTTAACAATTATGATTTTAGATTTTTGGATCTTCAGACTTCAAAGTCATGGGTTTTATTCTACCAATTTGTAATCTCTCCAGGGCTGAGTGTTTTTTTCGGGCGTTTGTCCAAACCAGAGTGACTACAAATGTGGTTGAAATGTGCGCGGAAAGCGACAAACCGCAAAAGTAGCTGAACAAACACAAATGTGCCAGGACAAATCGACAAAATAAAAATGTGAGAGAAGGGGGCAACATGGAGGTAAACACTAATACACGTGCACCAACAAATGTGACGGACATGGACATGTGTCTGCCTCTCGTGTCCCTCTAGCCCCAAACTCCCCCTCGCTCCCTGCCACGATCGCTCCGGCAGAAAATGCAAAATGCAAACACAAATATAAACACAGATGCTAACTAACCACATCAACATATCTGCATACGTGTAGGGCGCACTCATAGTTAGGACTGCTGGGCAAACATATGAAAATGGAGATTTCCACAATGGTCCATTTTGATGTATTTTGCACCAAAATTATGTTACAACCCCACTCGAATTTGTACTGCCCGAAGAGCCAAAGCAATTACCAGGCATAAAGGATAACAGCCCTGGGATTGCTGTACATTTTTCATGCGAACACTCGAGCGTGGAAATGCATGCCCTCTTGAATTAAATCAACAGCATCTCAAGCTGAAAATGCCCTCTACAGGCTGAGAGCATATCACGGCAATCGCACGATTTCGAGTGCTTCAGCCCACATTATAGCCATGGGCAACGCATCTGCTTGGCCCGAAGAGCCCTTGCCGCCCATTGTTGTCCAAATATAATTCATGGCTCAGCCAGACAGGTCTCGTTGAGCTGGGCTCTCGGATATTACCGCAGCTGCAGAGGACCGAGGCCAAATGAAGCCAAAACCAAATAAAAGTTGATTATCTGTAAATAAATTTCTGGGTTAAATTTAAAATTTCAAGAGCTCAGTATTTCGGATTATCCATAGTCACGTTGTTATTGAATTTAATTAAACAAATTCTCCTATATCTATTTTTACTTGTTTCGAGGTAATTGGATTCAGAAATATTGCATATCCTGCCTCAATTAAATCAGAAATTTTGGCCAAAGTCTAATAGGTATTTGATTTCAACATTATTTTGAAAACAAAAGAACTATATTTCTGGATATTTTAACTTGTTAAGAGACATAAAAACTCTTTAATGACTATCGTTTTTCGTTTAAACTATGTATAGTTTGAGGTATTTAAATATGGTACGACTTTAAATGTAATATTTGTAGAGTTTGTACAACCGAAAGCCATTCTGAAGTGCAATAGTCTTGCGGCGGAACTACTAGTGCTGTTTATCAAAGTAAACTCGGCATTTTCGGTTCATAGTTTCCTTTGTTGTTTACATTGTCAAATGGATTCGGAACCGCCGCTAAAAGCGAAGCGTAAAAGTGCCACAAAGTTAAAAGCGTTGGAGGTGCATGAGGCGCTACCGGAGCAGTCTGAAAGCGAATGGATTAAAACACGTGAAGCACGCGACCTCAAAGCGCATTATTTGTTGTAAAAAAGTATTACACACTCGCTCACACACACACTCCAGCACGGATGCCAAATGGCAATCACACACACACAGACAGGACCAGAGGTAGACAGGGTGCAGCAGGGAAAACCTAATAAGCTTTTGTGCAATTGCAAGCCATTGTGCTGCAGCTTTGCCCAGCCAACCCACAGAAAGCTAATTCAAACACCTGGCACAAAAGGTAGGAAAAACTCGTTGCTAGTGTGAGTGTGTGTGTGGGTGTAATATGCAAACGTCGAATGCAACACAAAAAAAAAGGAAAAGGGAAAAAAGAGAAAGGATTTTGCCAGCCGCAAATGCATACAGCGCGTAACATTTAGCCTGCGAGGGCGGTGGTGGTGCGACTGTGGTGGGGCATTAACACATGCGCCAATAAGTATGCAATGCGCTGTGACATTTTTAACACGCCCAACAAAGACAGCTGCAACGGCAGCGCACCAACAATGACAAGCTCCAAACCGACGCAGCTCTATCTCTATTTCTTTCACCTCACCCTCTGGCCCACTCTTTTTCCAGGATATTCCACAGGAAATCACGATTACAGTGCCTCAAAAGTAGCAGCGTGCACTATTTAGATGAAAATTAGATGCTTCGTATAGATCCTTTAGGCTCTTTTTGTATGAAAAACCACTCACATATTTGATATTTTTAAGCATAAAAAATAATATTTAATCCATAAGCTATGCATTTCAGAAAAACTCGATGCATTTTGTTTTCCGTGTATTTGTCGCATCAGTTGTTTGGAATGTGTAATGCGCTTCACTGTTTGCCGAGTGACAAAATTAGATTTAAATATGCCCCACCCGCAAAACGCCTCTAGTAAAAATGTCACCGCATGTCCTGGCCGCCTCCTTCCCCTCTCTTGATCCTGAAAACTCTCATCCCGATGAAAATGAGCTGTCGGCAGGGTGAAGCGTTTTTCAGTCGCGCATATGGGACGCCAGCTCGGGCTGATTGTTTTTTATTTTTATTTTATACATCCAAAGCGGGCGAAAAGTTTGCTCCGTCTCATATAAAAATCAATTCCCTTTCCGTCCATACATATATACATACAAAGGCTTATGTGAAAAGTTTTCCCATGAAACTTAAGTTGCTTCGCTCTCGACAATAGAACAATGGGATCATCGAATTAAATTTCCAATAAACAATTATTTTCTTTGAAGTGATTGTTGTCCTTTGATAAGTACTGCCACTAAAAAAATGAAAAATCCTTTTCTAATGAGCATAAAACTATTGATCCGATTTGTTGGGGATTTAAGGATCTGATTCATTAAAAAACTACTACTACTTTACCAGGGAGCTGCCTAGGCTTCTTTGTTGCATTTCTTAGTTTTTTATGTTTTGTTTTTCAAGTTCTATTTTCATTTCCGCCCATTGTCTGTCAATCGACTTGGATCGCCTTCCTTTGGATGCGCTGCCACTGTCCTTGTCATTATGAAACGTAAAACGAAAACGATTTACAGTAATGCCAACACTTTGCCACCATGCCACTGCCACTGCCAGTGTCTTTCAGTATCACTTCCTCTCACCTTCCCTGCCTCATTTCTCCCCGTGCCACCGCCTGCTGGTCTCCTTGTCGCTGCCTTACATTGTTGTTAAATGAAGAAAGTATTTTTCAAATGCGAATTTCCGTTATGCTCCTCGCCCTCGACATGAAGACATTTTTGACTATTGTCTGGCGGCAAGCTGAAAGTGGAAACTGAGGCAGCCGAAAACAGCAACAAAGTTTCTGCACCAAGAGAAAAAAGTGAGTGATTCCTTTGAGAGATACTATGAATGATTTATATGAAAGGAATCCTTGCTAATCACAAAATATAACTGTTAACTAACCTTAAAGTTAACCTTTCTCTTCATTACTTCTACTGCTAATATTTTCCCCAGTGTGGGAAACTATTGCCAATGACAACGACAACGTTGACAACGAAAGGACGATGAGCACGACGCTGATGATGGCAAGCGTTTCCGCTTTTGTTGTTGCCACTGTTGTCGCAGCTTTATTCAGCGTTGTTGCTTTTGTTGTTGCTATTTTCGTTTCTTAGCGCGGGACACACAAAACATTGAATGACATTATCCTTTATTGCTTATCCCACGCTTTGCGCTCTGTGCTCTGTGTGTCCTGTGTACTGTGTCCCGTGTCCTGTGCCGGGGACCTCGTCAGCAGCTGCGCTGTACACATTGGCACGCAAAAACGGTTCAAGAAGCGTAGGAGTCGGAGGGTTCGGGTCTAGGCGAAAAAGTCAAAAGGGCATACGCGGCGTATGCGTAATATTAACTAGGAACCAACCGTTCGGTGCTCCAGAGGGGGTGAGCGGGCTATTCGGCTGCTGGGGTGAATAGATCGAGGGCAGCCGCATTGTGTCCACCAGGACAAACTTTTTCATTTCCCCGCGGAAAAATTTTCAAAAATTTCATTTCAGAACGACTGAAGGAAAAACTTTGCACCAAAGACATAGAAACTAGTTAGAAGTGCGGATATGAGGGGGGCAAGGCTAGGGGGGGGGGGGGGGGGGGGGGACCAGCAAAGCTGAAAAAGTCATGTCGTTCTGCTCTCCCTCCCGCTCACACGCACACAAACGCATTTCATGAAATAAAGTATTCAAATAAAATATGCTAAAATCTTTGAAGTACTTCAAATAGCAAAAAGTAGAAAAGGAACCCAAACGAAACGGACAAAGGAGAAAAAAACGCCACACAGAAACAGTCGAAAAGTTTTGGCGAAAAGGAAAGAGACGGCAGTAGGGCTGGGGGAAAGGGAGAGCCATAGTTAAAGCCAGCAAAAGCAAAACTCCGCATAAACGGCATCGAGAGAAATAAAGAAATGGCAGGCGAAATGGCAATAGTCAGACACAAAAAAATAAATATCGTTTATGTTGTCATAACCGTAATGCCCTGCAGCAGAAACCACCCAAGAGTCACCCACTACAGGGCTACCACCACCCACAGATTGAGCTCGGTGTGCCACAGCCTTATCATTTGAATTTTCCGGCGACGTGTTTGTCGAGCTGGAGACGATAAAGATGCGATAAAGTGAGAACAAGTTCCGAGGGGGCCGAAGAAAAGTTTTGACCGAATTTTGACTCTTGCGTAGCTCCACTTGACGGACATTATTCGGCCAGCAGAATTGGCAATTTGTGTAAATTATTGCCTCAACTTTTTCCTCTATTTTTTTTTTGTTTGATTTTTCTTCTTTGCTACTGTCCATTGAGCCGTCAAACTTTCTTGCCCGCTTGCCAAATTAATATGATGTAATAGAAATTCATTTGATTATTTCAGTCGTTCGGTGACGTTCTGTCAGGTGAAGAGTCTGTGTATGACTAGCCACGCCCACTTTAAGCATACTTAATTAAGCAGAAACATTGCACAAAAGTTTGGGCAATGCCGCAAAAGTTGAGCCGCACAACGCATGGCAAATTGTATTAAAAATTCATATTTGCCTAAAATTTGTTGCCAGAGGGAAAAGGCTTGGTAGCACACATGTAAAATTCACAGCTGTTAGATTTAATTTGACTGCAAATAATATATAAGTCTGAATGTGTGGATATTTTGGTATTTGTCTTGCCAGGCATTGTTAGCTTTTGGCTGCTGATGGGGGTGGGAGGCGAAAACTCGGTGGAAACTCGGTTTAAACTCAAACAGTCGACACTTTCGACGTCGTGTTGGCCCAGAAAACTGTTAACGAAAATTGTGTAATGCCCGGCAGGCGGTGAAATTTATGCATTTTAAATGATATGTGAGAATCTGAGTGCAGCAGCTACAACAATATTTGGATTCGCCTATGTGTCGGAGCTCTAGCGGAATATCCAGCCGCATGCAGGCTAACATGTTTGCATTTCAACAAATGCAGCCAACTTTTAGGCGCAAATTGTCGGCAGATTATATTGTCGTGCCTGCCTCTCTGTCTCTATAGACGTATGTGTGGGTGTGTGTGTGTTGATTGTGCTGGTTGATGTGCGCTAATGCAGCGACAAGTCTGCTGGAAATTATCCACATGCCAGACTTTCCGATTTTCCGACTGGCCCGCAGCTAACATTTCTATGGCGAGAGCTCTCTGACACATCCTGATATTTATTTTGAATTTTTGTGTTTCGTTTGGACCGTTTTGTTCTAGTGTGTGATTTCAATTATCATTGTTTTGATTATTATTTTAATGTTTTGCACAAACATTTACCTAATCTGCATTTGCTGTCATTTCTGTTGGCCTTCTTTCTTTGTAATTGTCAGTGATTCACTTTTATTATTTTGGGCAAAGATATTTTAATCTATATTCTATAAATACTCCCACAAAAACTTTACTCCAGGTCTAGTTTTTAGTCTTTTTCCCAGGATTTTAGCATCAGACTTTGTTTCGCGGCTACTCCATCGAATGGGAATAACGAAGTTAGCCGGCTGACAAGCGGCATTGATTCGTCCGCCATGAATATGCCCTGGTCACGTTTATTGCACAATCCAGTCAATAAAGTTCAATTTGCAATAGCCACAACAAGCCAAAGGGGCACATGGGACAAAGTTTGCAACAGAAGCATTGTTGGGGCAATTAGGATGACAGGAAAGGCAAAACCCGAGACATCGAAAAATGCAATTTGTTTTCACTCGTACCTAGCCGGACAACGTGGCGTATGCGCAACGCCAAAGGCATACATACGCATCGGGTTGCAAATATTCTGTGTGCATATCTATGCCTGATCCTTCGTTCTCAATCAGAGAACGAACCCGGCTGCTTCCCTTTGAGCCAACTTAAAGCATTCCAAGCCAAGCCACATTTATTGATGTCTCAATTTCCTTTGCCAAATCACCTATTACAAATCGACAGACAGCTTTGTTGGTTTTTACAACTGCCATTCGAGATGGTGCTGGAGGTAGTGGTGCTGCTGCTGCAATTCGTACAAATTTGGCTGGCAAATAAAGCGCCTGGAAAAGCTGCAAAGTAAAAATTACCCTTCTGCCTGGTAATGGTTGGCAATTTGTTTGGCTCTTGCTTCTGGCTGTTGCCATTTTGCCGCTGCTATTGCCGTTTTGCCATTGCACTGCAAAACTGCAGATACGTGAGTGTGTAGGGGTGGCGGGCTGGCGGTGTCCTTGAATGGGTTGTTGCAACACTCATTTGAGGTGGAATTGATAAGAGTGCGGCGCCTTTTATGCCTCATTTCCAATAGTTTTCCCCCACAATGTTGCTGCGGCTTTTCCACTGATAGCAGTTTGATCATTCCATTACAGCTCGCTGCAGCTTGAGGCAATTTGCCACAAATTTCAATCAAACGTGCTCGCTAAAAAGTTGCCATCAGTTGCACCACCCACCGCTCAGGTACTGCCACGCCCACCGCCCTGTCCCCCGCCCCCAATCCCCTGAGAGCACTCCCCAACCACTTACAGCTAACAAACTTTTACATTAAGACATTAGCGGAAAAGTTTTTTTTCTGCCCCAGCGTTGTTTGCGATTTTTCTCTCATTCCGCTGCAGCTGCAACAACTTTGGTCCCAACTAATTTCTTATTTGTTTGGCTCTTGCGGTGCAGCGAAGAGAATCTGGGATTGGGATTGCCATAGCACATTGCCATGTGGCAAGGACTGGCCGGCAAATGGAGTGTTCCATTTTCATTTGCCCGTGGCTCCCACATCCCACTTTCCAGTTTTCGCTTCTCGCTCATCTGGCCGCCAGCGGGCCATTGCACATGAAAAAGTTTTTCTATTTTCATTGGCTTTGATTCGGTTTTGCAAATGGCTTGGCATTGTTGAGGAGTCGAGAGTTAAAAGCTGATTGGATGATCTTTGATGGGCGTACAGTCGTAAGGCGAATACTGTTAATTAGGGTGGTTGGGAAGGAAATATAATTGAAGTTTTTCTCAGAAAGCCTTTAAAGATTTTCGGCCAATTATAATTACTCGGAATTGACTCGTTTAAGCCTTCCAAAAACTGTAGCTTTCAGCCAAATCTAAGCTACCCGGCCTGATCCGTTTCGTCCGCAGATATAATTTCCTCTCCATTTCCCACCAACCACATCCTTGACATTTTCCCTCCGCACCACTTTAAAAATGCAAAACGCGTTAATGGCAGCCTTGCAGCACCTGTGTTACATTTTCTGGGGAATGGGGAAAGGGGAATGGTGGGGGGAGGGGGAGAGACCGAAGGACCGGAGCAAGGAGGATGCGATGCTGGTGTCCAGGTTATGGCTGGCTGCTTTTTGCACCACTGCAACGCACTTGGCTGCGCTACGCAATTTCCGTTTCCGGTTGCACAGGACCAGGGCCAAAGGCAGACAACTGCAGGATAACATCCCGGCCCTCGACCCATCCTTGGCAGCCATTTGGCGCACAAACAATCCGTTAACACTTTTCTGCGCTGCTCTTTACCACCCTTAGTCGCCGCCACCATCACTCCTTCGTCCCTATGCAACTTTGTGGCACTTGTTTTGGGTTTCCGTGGCTGCTCCTGATGCTGTTCGTTCTGGGAGAAACTCCTGTTGCTGTCGTTGACGCGACTTCAGGTTGTAAATTTCCATTAAATGTGCATTTTGGTACAAGTTTTTGAATTAAACTTTTTTCGCTTTGGACATCGCTCAGCTGAGCTGGCAAAGCAACTGGAACTGCCACTGCCGAGTCCTGCGCTGCAGGCTTTTAGCTTTGTCCGCCATCGCAATCCGGCAGTCTTGTCCGACCGTTTGAGCGAAAAGTTTGCCCCAAACTGAAGCAAGTTAATTTCCGAGAGCCCCATTACTTTGCCGAACTTGGCAGATACATTACTCGTGGGGGAGCAGAAAGTAATAAACACAAATACATTTTTAATAGGGAAATAGTTTCAGCTGGAATATTTAAATATTAAATCATAATCTTATCTCCATTGTATCAGGTTTTCTCAATGAACACATACTTTCTCATAAATAGGAAGTATCACAGAGAAGTTCACTCTATTTGAAAATATCTTTGCTTCCAAGCGACTCATAAATCCGCATGTGTTTCTTTGGCTTGTCTAATCTCTGGTCAGAAAATTGTTAAGCTTTCGCTTTCAGTTGCAGGCAAATATTATATATTTTTAAGAATAGCCCCCCTCAACATCCTTCGGACACACACACACAGTGCATCTGGGCCCTGACTGGGCGAGTCATAAAAATATCAGAAAGGGTCGGCTAAGTGGAACACTTGACCGGGCGGCATTCAGGGGTTCGAGTCCCAGTGCGATGGCATGCTATTATTTTTAGAATATGACCGAAACATGCAAAAGATTTCTCGCTTGCAGTTTGCCAAGGGCTGGCCAAAGAGACAATGCAGCCATGGCTTGACACTGAAAAATGTGAAAATTATGCAGCAAACATTAAAGAAACTATGTAAATTGGCTGCTGCTGCTGCTTCTGCTTCTGCTGGGGGCGTGTCTTCTGGAGGAGCTGGAACTGATGCTGTAGCTGGAGATAGAGAGTACCTTCCCGAACATCCATTCCCCCATACACCATACACCATTCAAATAGAGGGGGGATGTCGCCAAGTAAGTTTGACTCACGCCTAATGGTTTTAATTAAGCGACTGCAACTCCGACTCGTGAGTTGCATGTCATGCATGAAATTCATTAGGTTCTGCCGACGTCTGCTTAGTGTCTTACCCGCCCTGGGTCGAGTCGCGCGCTAGCAGCTTCCTTTGATATACTTATACTTGGCATTTTCTTAAGCAAAAACTTTGTTGGCAACTAAAACCAAACTTGACATAGTTTCGGCACAAAAATTGCAGCTAAAAACTTACTTAATTTCTACCAACTGCACTTACTCTGCGCCAACTGTCGCCGGAGGGGGTGCTTCGGCTGCTACTACTTTTTTGTTTCCATACTGAGAGAAATAACTCATGGACTCTAATAAATTCTGGAAATAATACCCTTCCCGGGAGGCAGATTAAACAAATGTGGAATACATATGCATTCAAAGATTAATAAACGGATCTTATCTTTTAATTTTTTCTCTGCAGGAATCACATACATATCCGCACATACATGCCACTCTTATTTGCATAGTTAGTCAAGTTTTCGTTGCCCCAATGGGGCTGGCCTGGCGAGCTGTCGAAATGGGGTCGGGTAGGCAAGTCACTGGCAACTGCGTCCCGCATGTGAAGAGTCCACTCACTTTGACACTATTCCAACAGGCAAATAAATAGTTCGGATGGCAAGGATGGCACGGCGTCCTCGTTGCCAGCGGTGGGGAGGTCGGTTGTCTTTTATTTATCTTTGACACTTGCTAATTTTTGTTGAGTTGTTGATGAAAATATTTTGCCTGGCAAGTGTCAACTTCTTAAGTTGTTTAGCAACCAACTACGTAAAATTTGACTTGGCTAGGGGAGTGGGGGGAGGGTAAGAAGACTAGACTGATTCATCTATCTTGTCACTCCAAAACTGTGCATCTCAAAAATTAGTCGGTCTAATAGTAGAAATACCAGAGGAGACTGCGACGCTATGACAACTGGCTGGCTAAGTCTTCAGGAGCGTTTTGCTCAAAGCTCCGAGCGGATGAAATGACGCTGAAATCTGTGCAACGGTCTAATGATTGCTCATGTCAACAATTTGCAAAACTAAATGAACACATTTCGAAATCATAAATTATGCAACAGCAACATCTAAGGTAGTACTGGGGGGAGCCGAAGCTTCCTCACATGTGTCTCGGTGGATGGCGATGTGGCAGGTGGCAGTTACCAGCTACCAGTTACCAGTTGGCAGTTAGAAGCAACAACAGCAACTTGTTAGCCAACTATGAGACCCGACTCGGCTGGCCATAAAACACAAAACAGCAGAGTCGGCAGTGAGGAGGGAGCCTGTTGGGGCCAACATGGCATACTGACAACATGTGTTTTGAGGTGAAGCTTATAAATAAATTATTGATAAGCATCTGGCATAGAGGAAACGTCAAAAGTTGTATGCTAAAATAAGCAGAGAACGGCAAACAAATGAAGTTTGTTGTTGCCCCAGTGCAGATTGTTGCTGATGGTGGGTGTCCTAGCTTTTGAATTTTTAAATGCAATGAAATTACTGCGAGAAAAATCTAGAACAAATAGGATGAAAATTTAAATTGCACACGAGCCGGCGAACAAGAAGGCGCTGCCGGAGAACAAGACGAACACAAACGAGGGCAAACTTTTTGCAAGTTTGTTGCGCATTTTTAATTAATTTTCTTGCCAGCCACGCCCCCCGCCCCGCCCTCAAGGTATGACATAGAATTTACCGCGCAGGCTTTTAGCCATATTTAAGCCGAGAACAGTGGCAGGTACTGCGGCAGTGCATTGACATGTCAATAAGAAATGAAAATGTTGCCCGCTTGCCTGCCAGCGTTCCGAACGTCGGCGGCGTTGCAATTAAAATTTTAAGACAAATTAAAAACGGCAAGTTCACACTCTCAGAAAATGTCATTTCTTACATTGTTCTTTTGTATGAAAATTATCAATTGGTTTCATATTTTTCTCCCTGTGCATACCAGCAACACTTGCCAATGCAGGCGCGAGTGAAAGGATTTGCACTTGGATGCTGATTGCAGCTCCCGACTCGTGTCCTCAATTTGACATTTATGCGAAGGCAGGCAAGCGATTCTTAATCGAAGCAACTGCGATTCCTTCTTGGCAATAGTATAAGTGCTTCTGCCAGCATATATGCTGGTATGTCCTTACACATATGTGCGATATACGATAATGCGAGTGTGTGTGTGTGCGAGTGTCTGTGGGCCAGGCCTCCGCAGGCTGCAAACCAAGAAAAAGTTTGACTTGGCGCTGCCACTTGGTGGGAGGCAACTGAAACTTTTAATTAATTTATTTTGCCCAACATTCGCTTTGTCCTGCTGCTGTCGTTGCTGTGTGCTGTCTCCTCTCCTGGAAGCCTCAATAAATGTTTTTGCCCTGACCATAAATGATTTATTTGTTATTTATGCGTGCCATGTTGGACAAGTGATGGCTCCTTCCTTGGGCCGCACAATCAGTCCAGTCAAACAACTTTATTTAATGTCAAAGTAAACACGCTTCCGAAGCCGCAGGACTCGCAGATGCTGCACTTGACGAAATAGGGCTTTGGTATCAACTTAAAAGGAGCCCATATTACTTACTTAATTAACTTGTTTATCATAGAAAAGTAAGTTTCTTTGAACTATTTCATAAATATTTGAAAAAAACATTTATTTTTTTTCCAAGTGTCTTACACTGTCACCTGAGCATTTCGCTTAATTTTTCCGGTTTCCCGCCAGTTTTTCCTTTTTTCCCATCAGCTGCCACTGCTGCGTTTTTAATATGTGCATTGCGCGCACGTTTAAACGATTTTTGGTTAATTATACGCCGTTACGTAATGACGTTTGCTCAGGTCCCGCCCTCCGCCACCATCCATCCGGCCCGGCCGTTAACCGAGCTTTCTGGCTTCCATTTCAGTTCAAGTGTCTTGCAATGTTTGTTCTGGCGCAGCAACTGCGATCCCTGGTTTGCATTCCACGCGGTTTCATTACCCGTGCCACAGTTGCTGTTGACAGTTGGCCGAGCCCCGCCCTCACATCTCACTGCCTCAGGACCCGTGCAGCTGCAGGGATTCGAGTTCATAAATATCAACGTAACCTTATGTTCATCGGAATGTTGGTCGACTCGAAAGACAATCGCTGGAGATGAAATGCGAATGTCAGATTGCAGGGATGCCATAACACTGAGTAGCGTGCTGAGCATTAATGTATTTAAATTCCAATGTTCAAGTTCATGCTTTTGTAATCGAGTTATTTTTGAGTATTTTTCAAATAGCACACAGCCCGGGTCTTCCTTGGGCCATTCAATATGGGTTGTTGGCCGAACACGACCGCAGAAACCATAAAACTAACGAGAATTTAACTTAAATACAAAATGAAATCCTCGCGGGATTGAATGGGGAAAAAATGATACAAATAGAAAGGAAAACACCGCGTGCCGCTAACAAAACTTTGTGGTGGTCAATTGAATTGTTTTTATCTTGTAATGGTTGCGGAAAAAATATTAAATTACAAAATGCGGGCAAACAAAAGCAAAGACAATAACACCGGCAACTATTTACAATACTTTCTACCCTCAGCGGAGTGCTGAAAAGCGATGAAAAAGATGAAATTATTGTTTGTATATGTCAGCCATACTTCCATCCACACGTACCATATAGTACATACATATATCTGTATGGTGTACAGTGTACACACAGCTGGATGGATGCGTATTTATGTATTTAAATTCAATTAATAATTAAGGTGTAAATGCATTTGCATGCTGGTTAATTAAATTTGTGCGGCTTTATTAAAGGAAATTACGTATTTTAATGCGGCTACCACCGCACAACCACCACTCGCAATAACAACAATAGCTACAAAAACAGTAACCAGCGGGATAAAAACAAAAGAAACAACATTAAACCCCCGATCAAAGGCTGACCGATGAAAGTGGGGATAATGTAAATTCCGTTCGGATCCCCGGCAGCTGTTTGCCAGTAAGCTTAAAGCCAGTTCGACGAAGCACTTAAAGCGCCGAGTGGATGCCGGAATATACGAGTGTATCTATAAATATTTCATGCGTTGCACTGCAGTCATTATGGCATTCATTAAATATAGAGTGCATGACATCCATACTGCCACCCACTCATACATACATATCTACGCCCGCCCGCAAAGATAGGCCACGGATAGAGGACCTCCAGCCAGCCAGCCAGCGTCAACTAAAAACGCCTCACATCGCATCGCATCGCGATGCAGCCATAAATCTCGCCCAGCCTCCTTTTTGCGGATTGGTAGCATCGCCACCATGGCAGTTCCACCGCTTTTGTTAGTACTTATTCATATAAATACACACCACACCATGCCACACTACACCCCACACATTCCCACTCCCATTCACAGTCGCATTCACACAGAGGGCACAATGGCACTGACTTGGTCGGTGTTAGTGTATTTCTGATTTGTGGTCTGACAGTTTAACCAAAACTGCATGCATGGAAATTTATTTGTGCTCATTTCTGTCGCCACCAGCCCATCCGACCCTCGGCGTTCTCGATTCCATGCTTACATATGTCAAAATATTCAATTTATGCAGCGGCACCAACAAAATGAGCCCCGATAGAACGTCAAGGCTTAGGAAATGGGTGAGATAATAGTGCAGGAGCAATGAGCACAGGATGTCAGCCATTATTTGGTGTGCTCCCATTATAGAACCAGCTGGAAATATGATTTGTACATTACCTACTATTCGAATAGTTTTTCACTCTTAAAGAAAAAAGAGTAGCATACATAAATGGGCAATGTATCATAGACCTTTTTAATAGTTCTAACAGCCTTGTATCAGGTTTTATTTTCTATTTTAAACAAACTTTTCATAACCTATAGCAAATCTTTTGTAACTTTTTAGCAAGGGTATCTGGTGATCCCCCCAAACAATAGATGCATTTCATTTGTCATTCAACGCACCACTTGCAGTGGCTCCCTGCAGGATATCCCCTCCCTGGTGGCTCGGGCCTCTTGCCCCGTGCCTCTTCCTATTCCCCCTTCCTGTGCCTTCCTGTGCCCCATTTCTGTTCTATTTATTTTGCATGTGTGACATTTATTTTTGCATGCTGCTGGCCACTGACAATGGGTCAGTTTCCAGTTGCCGGCGCCATTGTTCCGACAAGGCCCAAAAGCGAAGAGCCAACCGCTGGCGTTCGTGGCTTGACATTTCTGACATTTGCAACATTTATGGCTCTCTGCTGATACCCACGGGCGGAGTCACGCCCCTAGCCCCTTGCCCTGTGCCCTTTGCCCTTTCGACCCGCCCCCAAAGACCACACGCATAAATGGATTGCAATTTTCGCAGCACTTTATGGCAATTTGTTGGGCAAAGTAGTTCATTCGATCATCTTATTAGAAGGACTCTCCAGGAATTGATCTATTGCTGGCAGAACTGAATACTGAATACAGTGTTGCTTTTATTTTAAGGACACAATTGACCCTCACCTTCGGTTTATTGGTTTTCGCAATTGGGTTTGTTTTTTTGGTATTGCAGATGCTGCTGTTTCGCTTTTACAGCCGCCACATTTTTATAGTGGCCATAGCATTTTATGGATTTTTTTACAATATTAAAAGGGCCCGTTGAACAGGAAAACAACCAGCAACGGAAAAGGGAGAAAAACAACAAGTTAAAAACCTAACGTGCTACTTTATTTGCAACTTATTCACTTCCCAGCAACTCCATGCTCTCCTGCCCACCCACTCTGATGGCTCTATGTAGATGTAGTTATTATTTGAAATTTCATAATACTTTTACAACTTTATGCAACTGTTTCGTTGGGGGCTGCCTTAACGCGGATTTCATGCTTTATTTTTTTGCGGTTTCCCCAACACCACCACCCTTAACCCAACTTGGGGTTGTTTACTTTTGCAATTTTCAACGCTCCAACTGCATGCCATTTATTTTAGCTTTTCCTCCACTTCGTTTTTTTTCAGACGCTGTCTTTTTCTGAGCGCTGTTTATTCAGCCAAGCTTTTTGCTTTTGTTTCCCCGTAGCTCCATTTTTATGTATAACATATTTTTCTTAAATAATTTATTTTTGGTTTGGTTCCTCCTTCGTTCTTGCTACTTTTCTGCTGCTTGAGCAAACTAAAATGAAGCTTTTATTGAGTTCAGGTGCGCTGTGTTTCCCACTCTGCTTGGCTTTCTTTATAGTCGCATCTATGTAGTATACACTGTGCACTAGAAAAAAATATGGTACTTCTACTATCACTAATATATCTTAAAATCTTCAAATCTTAATGTTATCCTAAGGTGTTCAGCACTAGAATCATACTAAAAATATGCCAGAATAATCTTTTATTCTTACATATTAGGATTGGATATTCAAAGAGTATATTAGCCAACTTACATCCCAAATTTGTTTTCAGTGCACAACCTGACTGGATTTCTTTAGGGCAACTTTTGATTTTGCCTCTTTTGCCGCCGCTTGCTTCTTTTTCAATTTGTGGCCACATTAACGTTAGAAAAAAGGGAAAAATATGAATGCACACGAAAAGTGTAAAGAAATGGCCCGCTGCTGGCCCTGTCGTGAATACAAAGTTCTGGGCTTCTGGGTCTAGATGGCTTAGAGTGGGTCTCGACGGTTAAGCCGGAGTTTTCGCGTGCACGGAAACGTTTAGCCGCCGCATATTGCCAGGTGCTCTGGTGGCCGAAAAGCGTCTGCTTTTATTTTTAGAAAATATTGGCACTACGAGGTATTTTTCCCCCTCCAGATTCAGTTTATATTTACCATTTACCTCGTACGCCACTCGACCCGTAGTCGGAGACGGAGTCGGAGGCTACGGCTTTGTTCTCCGGGCCAAATGAGGCTAAAGTGGAAATGTTTGCTTATGCAAAAGCCATCCAGCCCTCTCACCTGGCGTTGGATTCGGTTTTTGTGCTTACCTGGAATGGAGAAGGGAAACAGAGAAATGGAAATTAATTAGAGTGCAACTCCTGGTTCATTTTCGGCTGTTGTTCAGAAGCCTTTCTGTTTTCTGTCTGGTCTAGCCTGCTGTATGTATTCTTATTATTTGTGACCCGACTTATCTCACACACTCAGCCCGGTTAGAACAACTGCATGGCAGGAACCCACGCCTAACCGAGTCGAGTCAGTGGTAGTGAGAGCGAAAACTTAATTTATTATTTCGTGCTTATGCAAACACATCAATTTGTCGCAAGTAAACACTTCAAGCGCTTTTCGTTATCTTCGGCCAAACACTGGCAGCCCCGAAATTCATTAGAAATCCAACAGCAAATAGGAGAAAGTACAGAAAAAATATAGATATGTTTTGGTCCGCACAAATGTTTATTTAGGACGGAGTCGGCCGCCCCGTCCGAAATAGCTTTTCGACTTGCTGCCAAAAAGGATACCCGAAGTGAACCCAACGCACAAGCACCTGGCCGGGGCAGTTTTAATAATTTTTTAAATAAATTTCTAGGCCACAACGAGGAGTCTTTCATATCGATCTAGGGGGCTTCGTTTTCAATAAAGTTGGCATTAGATTTCGGCAGAACCCTAACTAGCCGGGGCTGCTTGATTGCTCCTGTCCCGCAGCCACTTTGCCACTTTTCTACTTGGCTGCTGTTTAACCGCAATTGAAATTACGCGCCCGCTTCCGTGACGATGGCTTCAAAAATTTATGCAAATTGCGTCACGTGCCCCGATGATTTCTTTGGCTTTTCCCGGCAAAAAGGAGGCGAAGGATCTGTTACCGCTACCTTTTGGCACTCCTTTGGTGTCGCCACTGCCGCTGCTATTGCCAAGTGAATCATTATTTAATTTAATGTAAAATAATTAGCATGAACCGGAGCCCTTTTCCAGTGCCGTCGCTCGCTGTCGACTGCTTGTGTCCTTTGCTGCTTGTGTCCTTAGCCAGTGACAGTGATGTATACTTGAGGCCCCCGCCGCACACACACCCTTGTTCTTGGCATTTCTGACATTTTTTCAGCTCTCCATCTGAGTCCCATTTGCGGTCAGTCGATGATATATTGCACACAGAGATACACAAGCGCTCGGGCGATTACAATTGAAGTCCCCTCGACTGCCACACACACTTGTCTTATTCTTTCCGTAAGAAACTTTTTCCGCTGTTAACATAATTTCCGCCGTTGATTGATTCACTCGGATCGGCAGGACTACAGGCTGCGGACATGGAGCACGGGATACAGGATACGGGCGGGCATCCATCCGGCAGGAGCACTTAAGCTGCCTGCCTGTTCTCGACTCCACATCCGACGACTGGCGCTTAGACAAATTGTACTTTAATGTAATTTTATTGCAAAACTTTTCGATTTGCATATTAAAGGACGAGAGCCGAACACAATAAAAATTTCATAAGCGGTTGGCGAGGACTTTGACACGTGCCGGGATAGCGATTGGAAAGTTTTAAGATGTATGTATGGTATTTACATCTTTATACCTTTGGCGATACATAAACGTTTTATTTCTGATTTCTGAAAAAATAATTATAGCTTCGTTATGAAAAGGACATTAAAACGTTTAAGGGGAAATCCATTTACAGAAGTGTCGAACAAAAATAACCGAATTGAATGGATAGTTAGGACCTAGCAATAATAATTTAATTACGATCTAAAAATATAGCTGGCATGGTGTTACAATATTCACATATAACTTAAATGGGTCTTTATAGTAAATTCCACTTTCAACACCACTCTCTGACCGCCCTCCCATCTAAGGAAAAGGTCATGTGACCCACACACACTCGCAAAATTGATGCAAAGAAGTCAACCTCGGGGTCATCGATGCGATTGCTTAACAAAGCTAAAGTCTGGCGGGCTCAACTTTCGGGCATTAGCCCAAATTGGCTAAGGGAGAAGCGACAGACCCTTCGGATTCGAAAAGTGCCCAGGAAAGGGAAAGGGTCCTCATTTTTTATTCATAAACATTCATATTTCCCCATTCGAGCAGCAGCTGCTTCCTTCTTTCTTTGTCCTGCCAGTATCTTTCCCTTTTTTTTATTATCTATTCCAATTTTGCTGATTTCATATCCACAATTTGTGTTGATTGATAAGCAATAAGTGAAGGCTTTGAAGTATGATCGAAAGTGCTGGTCTCCCTAACTGGGAGACATTTCTTTTGTATGGAAATTTGGCAAGGAACACTTCAATTCATACTAATTGAGTGCATGTAAGCCATCCCTATTAGAATCGCTTTCAGATTTTGTTGGGTAATTTGCTTGTAAAAGATTTTTAACTCTTTAAAATTAACGTAATATTATTAGGCATCTCATTTAACCTTTTAAGGCTCACTCTAGCCTGGCTGGCAAGGACTCCAGGATATTAATCGGTGTTAATTGTGTGTACTTGCGCGCGTACATAACATATATGTATATAAATTTGAGTTTTGCCTTTATTCCTGCACCTTGTGCCGTTCATTGGCATTGTTGCAACGACATCTTCAATTTACACGCCTCGTCGGACGCGCTTGTTGCCTTTGTTTTCCATTCGAGACTGCCTTGTGTTCTCCCTCCTCGTTTTGCTCCAGTAGCTCTATATAATTAGAGCGACCCATTGTACACCCATACACATATATACACATATATGTGTATAGGTTTGTGCATGTGTCTGTGCCCGGTTGTTGGAACAACAATTATCCACTCACTCACATACGTACACACCCACACCGCCAATAGACATTTTCATAAATTGTTAACAATTATTGCCGTGCAGCAACAAAGCGAAAGTCGGCCTGTGTCTAGCCAGCTCTCGATCTCATCCTCTTACTAGCTTAGTTGCCCCTCCGCCACCCCTGACCTAAAAGCCGCCTAATACAGTTTCAATATTTGCCGGGGCAACGTTGCGTATACGTTATGCTTACATACACACAAATATGCCGCAGTTGCCGTTGCACTCATGTCTGATTAAATTAAATTTACAATTCATAGGTCTGCTCGCAGTGAGGTTCTGTGCTTGTGTGAGTGGGAGAAAGCAACTTTCACATGGAGAGGCTTGGCTTGGCTTTGCCATCTGCGCGGGCCACGCCCAATTGGAAATTACAGGAGTAACTGCCGTCTCTAATTAGGGTTGACATCAGAGCTCAAAAAGTTGGTGCGATTTCAAGGCAAGAAAATATTGGCCAACAAGTTTAAAGTGGTTAATAGATTCCATAAAGTATTTGCCAACTAACAAAGGATCATGGGCATTTTAAATGATTTCCCAGATCGTAGATCTGACTTAAATGTGTCACAAAATCAGTTTAGAGGTGAAACTAACTCACTCGAACCAGTTGACCAAATACTCCTTAATTGCCACAAAAGTTGAGTCCTGCTCAAGGCATTGAAACGATTACAACAAAAAGTAATTGTCGAACATTAGCAGAAACAGCAAAGCACTAGGAACTTAGCATTTTCCATCGCCACAAGAACAGAGACTTTGGCAAATCCGGGCAGCGCATAATTGCATTTGCGTTAAAACGCAAGCAAACAATTCACTCAGAGTGCAAATAAGTGAGGAAAGCAGCCGCTTCCTTCCATCTCTAACGAGATGTATACGGTGGTATGTCGGCAGGATATCTGTGGGTGAGGGCAAAACCAAAATGGCCAAACTGACAAACGTGGACAACGGAAGTCAATCAGACGGAGCCGACAGACTTGGATACGCAAGCGCAGCGGAAGTTCAATTGCAATGAGCCGGCCACGAAGGATGCCAGGCAACGGGCGGAGGCAATGTCCTGGCGACAGGCCAACAACTAAAACAACCAGAGCTGGCGATTAGATGAAGGACCAGTGGGATGACAAAGCTGCAAACGCTGTTTAACTTAATTCAATAATCATTGGCAATTGCAATTTGCGTCCAGGCGACCAGGCGACGTCCGGGCGACATTTGTGCAAATACAGAAATTATAATAATGACGGACTGCTGTCAGGACTTTGCAAGGAGCCGAGCTGCAAATGGAAGGAGACGAAGAAGAGAGGGGTTGCACCATCGTGTTCGTGGCCGACTTGTGCAACGGTCTGTGACTTGACCTGCCCGCTCCGGTCCGGTCCGAATGGCATTAAGTGGCCGAAAGTCAGGCACATCGATACCAAGTGTGCTCTAGTTTTTGCGGTTCGCTCGGACAATCACCGGGGTAGACACTGTCGATGGGTACGTGACATTTGGACCAAAACAAATCTCACTTATTGCCCGATAATGCTCTCTCCGCTTATATTAAATTATCATTTAGGTAATTTCGAATTATGGCTAGGTAGCCCAGTCAGAGATTTGCGTTCGATGCACTAATTGCTGAATGCACTGGCGGCTGGCAGACGGACAAATCGAGGGGGGCGCTGCGGATGCTGGGACATTAGGAGTGCACAACCGCAATATTGAATTGAAATTTCATTAACGTATTAGTGCATTCTAAAACGCACATGCAACACACACCCCACGTCCATGTGTTGGGGCAGACTAATGGGGTATGAGATTAAATGGAAATATTGGGTATAGAGTGTTTCAGCTTGGATTTAGATAATGTATGCATTGTGGGATATCTGAACCTACATTTGTTATGAGAAGTGGGCCCATTGTAACTATTTTATAGTAAGGATTACAATCATAATAATCTGTTTCTTTGAATCATTTCATTAACTAAGCGTCTACAACCTACATCTTTACCAAGCCCATTGCTCACCCGACAATTGAACACTTACTCAATGTTTATTTGTGGATTACAAGCATTTAACTTTTCGCCCAAATACGAAGAGTCCTTTCTTTCGATTCGGTTTATTTTTGGTTTGATTTCACCGTAAGTGGCCACTCCTGCCACTTACCTCATGTGTGTATAATTAAAATAATAGCAGCAAAGCCTAGTTTTATTATTAATTATGCAGGAACACACAAAAACACACACACTCAGCGTCACGCCCATTCATTAATAAAACATGGGCCCTGTGGTGCGGCGAGAAGCGGGAGAAGCGGCTGAAGCGGTGAGGTAACCACGGCGCATGGCATATTCAATATTGAAGTCCTGCCAGGAATATTTTTTTTGGTCATGCCTACTGCCACATTGATATTTGTGTTTGGCTTTTAATGCCAATTAATTACCCAATATTTAATACACATGTTTTCCCCGGCATTGTCTAGCCGCCTCGGTTCCTGTTTTCGCTGCAATAATTTGCTGCTAATTTATACATGAGATGCTTATTAGTAAGGCTCCTTGTGAAAACGGGGATTTGGAGGCCGCACTTTTATTTGTAAACACAGAAGTAATCTCCGTGCCGAAATTGCCGTGGCCATCATTTACAATTAAAATCTGCTGCGAAAAAACGCCTCCGGCATAAAATTACAAAAGAATAAACATTGAGAAAAATATGTTTTTCCGTTCGGCAGAACTAATGCCACCAGCTTTCGCTGACCCATCAGATCCAGGAGGGATCTCCATGGCAGCCATCCATATTCTGGCGCCTTCAGCAACTTTAACAATAAATTTATGAGCGATTTTTAATGCTTTAAAAATGAAAATGAAAATCTCGGCGGGGCGGGAAAAAAAGAAAGGAAGGACCGGAGGGATCAGGGAGGCGGAGAGAGAAAGGAAAGAAATCCGGGTCCATCGGCCGGAGCGCAATAAAACTGCGTCATTTTGGGCGGCATAAAAAATCGTTTTTGTGCCTCGACAGTGAAGCATCAGTGGACGAGGTGGCAGCACGGGGGACGCAAAAAATCATGTCATGTCATTGTCGGCATCGTAAAAATGTTATCAGCCATAATAACGAGACACGATTTCGGGCTATGCCCCAGCCCGGCAACTGCTGGATACTGGATGTTGGACGGAGCCCAACTGGAGGGGTGGGGAGTGTCGCCAGCGCTAATGGTGCGCAGCTAATGACTGAAGAGAGCCGGAGATGTCCGTTCGTCCTGGCTGGCTGGATGATGTACTACACACACACACACACACACACACACACACACATACATACATATATCCTGCTGGGGTGATGGTGCTTCTGCTCGAGGAGAGAGCTTTAAATTCCAATACCCAATACGCGATGGGGAGCGGCCGTATTAAATTGCCGCATTCGCAGTTCCACGGCACTCGCCCAACTTACGCTTAATGGTAATAAAAAGTAAATCAAATCAGTGTCCTTAATCCCTGAATTGATGTGGGGCTTCCTCGATTGCGACACAGACTCCCCTCCCTCTCAGTCCCTACCGCGATTGCGGTCTCCAGCTTCAGACCCTCTATTTTGTCCCGTATTTATGCGAAGGCATTTCTTTTGCCGTCTGTCCTCGCAGCCGCCCAGCCTTACTTACAATTCAATTTCTGAACCGGCTTTGAGTCAGGCCACATCGTTGGCTGCCTTTTGTGTCCGCAGCATTGCAATAGAAGCACTTTGACCGCTCTTAAAGTCGCTTTATTATTGCAGATGCATTGGATTTCCTATGTTCTTCCATTTTGGTCTTTAATGGTGCGTATACTTGATATTGCTGTACTTTAGTTTTCAAAGTAAGTATACGCCGTTTTGCCTCGAGAGTAAGTTGGCAGACATAAAACAGTTCTTTTTAGTTTGCGATTGGACTTAAGTTTTCATTTCTCATAACTATTGTGCCATGTTATGCTTATGGTTAGGCTGGTCTAATTTCTTAAAGACACTAAAATAAGCCATGAATAAGGTCGGAAAATCGGTTCCTTATGTAAATAAAAAAACTATCCCTTTTACTCTCCGCACTCTAGCTTAAAATCGATGATGCCATAATACTTGTAGTGACAGTGAAGCTGAATGGGTGGCGGACAATGCTGCGTATGCGCTATATTCGGGGCAACTGCCTGAAGCCGCCAAAAATGAACTGCCAGCTCGAGTTGCACTCATTAATCAAATGCTAAGGAAGAGAGGACCTTCTTCTATATCCAAAAAATAAAATAGCAGCCAACTTTGGCACGATTTTTTCTCGCCCCCAAAAATGCAAGGATTTAAAGGGGAAAGCGGCGTGGTGTTGGCAGTGTGTTTGAGCGTGTTTGTGTTTGTGGAAGCTGAAAATGCATTTAAAATACACAAAAATCCGCAGCGAGAAGCTAAGTGAAAAAGCCGGCGGAGCGAACGAGAAGGATATAGTGCGGAGCTTGAGGAGGCGCCTCGGCATTGTGTTTCATGCTATTTGCATTTTCCATCCGTTCCATCCTTCTTCCATGTCCTTTTTTGTTTTTTCGCCTCGTCTTATTTGTTTTTTTTTTTGATTTTTTTTTTTTGGCAAGGCAAATAGCAGCGAGTACATAAAAAACAAGTTGAGAGGGGCCAGCGCGCACACACTAATGGGGATGGGAGAGAGATAGATATAAATAATAAGTCTGTGGGAGAGTGGGTGTACGTGTGTGCAAAAAATGGGCGTGCCGCCCCTCCGAAGCAACGCAAAACGTACAAAACCCAAAAATATAAAAAATATATAAAAAGAGGACAAGAAAGAAGAGAGAAATGCTGCGAAAAATGCATTTTATATGCAGATGCATGGCGTAAATTGTAGTTACGTACTAAATAAGTAAAATAGCGCTGAGTATTTTTCACTTAAAATGCAGCAAGGCAAAAAAGCAAAGGGGCCAGAAACCCTGGTCCGGCCAAAACAGTGGCCAGGAGCTGGGCCTGGAGGGGCGCAGGACGAACCTCTTAATTGGATGCATGCAGGCAAAATAACATGCGAGGCGTGCGCAAATTGTTGGCAAGGGGCATGCCAAGGGTGGTGGGTCGGGGCGGAATCGGGGAGTCGGAGTGGAGGCTAAGTTAACTAGCCGACGGCTAATTAAAACCTGAAAAGTTGGCCACACTTGAATATCCAACTTGGGTGTGCTTCTCTCCTTTCTCTGTATTTGTGCTCGCCCGTGTGTGTGAGTGAATGGCATTTGCATTGGGAATTGGACTAAGACAAGAGTCGGCTTTGTGAAAGTTGCTAAAGTCGAATTGGCTCAGAGACAAGTCCCCTAGCCCCGCCTCGTCCTTCCCTCCCTCTTTCCCGCTCCTTTGCTCGCATTAACAGATGCTCAATGGGAACGGGATGGAAATGGAAATGTCGCTTGTGCTCTCATTTTCCGCAAACACACACACACACATCCACATCCATAGCCAGAGCTTTATTTGCATAAGCATTTTGTGTCGTTGGCTCTGTACACATGTTGGTAATAAAGCCAGCAACCACAAGAGCGTCAAAATTAAACACAATCAGAGCAGAAACTCATTTAAGGCGCTAAGCATTCGCAACAATTTCGCAAACAACCAGACTTTGACAACATAAATTACAATTTCCTCTCGGGCGAAGCCAGAACAAAAACCATTACAGGAACAAAAAAACAAAAAAAGAATCCCTACCGAATGGGAATTGCTGGAACGCCTCTAATGAAAGGATTAGCTATGAGATCTAATTTTGGAGGCAAGATTTCCACTGATTGCTATCAAAATATGAAAATTTATTCCAGCTGGAAGGACCTGGTTTATGTGCGGCCCGCCCCAAAATCCTTTTTGTCCCACAAAATCTTTGAGTTGCGGCATTAAATGAGACACTGCTACTGTCCTTTTCGTATTCTTTTCGCCGAGCCTGGGCTTTTTTAATTTCATGCTGAAGGACACGCCTCTGTCTTTTTGCTTTGCCTCCCAACGGTCTCTCTCTGTTCATTTTGTCAAGTTAATGGAGAATAATAAAGCGCAAAAGTAAATAAGTAAACAGAGCGGAGACGCAAAACTACAACAATAAAAGGCGGCAGGCACAAAAAGCTGAGACGGCAAACGGCCGGAAAATAAAAGCGGACGACCAAAGCCGCGCCAAAGAACCGCCTAGCCCTCCATCCCGTTCCGCTTCCATTTCCCGCCTTTGGTGGCAGCAGCACAGCAAGGCATCTTTTTGTTTTATGCGAAATGCACTAAAAATATATTTAAATTTATTTCATTTTCCCTCAAATGAACTGCGCAGGACATGGCCAAAGTGCAGCCTTGCTTTTGGGTAATGGGGGGAAAGCCGGCCGGCGGTAGGAGTCGTCCGTCGTGGAGCTGCCATGACGCCAGCCAGGCGACAAGGACGTCGAATCCTCCCCAAACCCTTACTGAATACGAAACACAGAAAGAAAAATAAGCATAATTATTAACACTTAATTATTTTAGTCTTTTAATTAAATGTTTTTCGAAAGGTATAATTCTGTAAATATTTATTGGATATTTTATGATACAATATATTATCAACTACGACCTTTTTCTGATAATATTTATTTAATTATCTTTTCTATTAGTCTTTTGATTTTTCTATGTGTAGTGGCCAGCCCCTCTGTTCTCTGCGTTCTGTAATAAACTTGATTGCGCATCTCCTATGCTGTCCTTTTTTTCCTCGCCTGGCCGCCCCGCTTGTTGGTGTAGTTGCTGTTTTTTAAATAAAAATTTTTATGAAATTTTTGGCAATTGAACTCAAGTTTTAATGGAACGCCATAAATTAGTGGCGCTGTCCTTCTTCTCGGCCACTTGAGTCCTGCTGGGAAATTGGATACAAGCGCTTAATAAAGCACTCGAGAGGCTGAGCGGCGTCGTCTGACCAGTATCCCGGTGGCCCCCTCGTCCCCTCGCTCGCCTCTGGGACGCCCTGATGCCACATCCATTTCATTTGCGCCAAACGCCGCTTGGCAACGACATCAATTCATTTTGTGCGCAATTAGATTGTTGTTGTCGGGACACACACACGCGAGACTAAACTTTCCAATAGTACGCTATATTTTTTTATATTGCTCTCTTTTCAGCGCCATGTCCAACTTTTGGCCGTTGAGCCAGCGCTCCTCCACTGACCATGGCAACAGCAATTGACTGCCCCCCGAATGGCTTTGAATATATTTCGCACTCGAAACTTTTCGAATTCATACACTAGATAGATTCGGACAAATCAAAGCGCCAACTAAAAAATTGGATTGCCAAAAAGCAAGGCATTTGAAACCGCAAGGAATAAAAAGAAAATCAAACCCAATTACTCATACTGTCAGCTCTTAAGTGGTCAGCCATTGAAGTGGTCTGGCTAATTAAAAGAATCCAATATTTAATTATAAAATTCAACACTAATTTTTTGAAACTGCATTGGCCAATATACTATGTTGTTTCATTAGTTTAACTGCGAAACGAAAGTTTGTGGTTTGTTATCCTTGCTGGCCCGAACTTACTTTGCTTTCCCGTTTTTTTGTTTTCCAGTTCCCATTCGGAGTAATATTTTTGCCAGCTGGATCCATCGGGGCAGTTGTAAAGTTTGTCCAGCAGTTTGTCGGGAATGGATTGTGATGGGGATCAGAGGGGTTCACAGGATGCTTGGTCATTGCCCGAAAGCGTTGATGTGTAATTGAGAGCCAGGAATTGTGCGAAGCTTTTATGGGGAGCAGCACACTAAAAGATTGATATTCTGATCGCTGAATTTATGGCTTTAGCTGGATGACTTACTAATTAATTCAATGCTATCCCCACTAACAGAAAGATACTCCTTAGAAAGCCCCATAAAACTTCAGTATCCTTAAATCGCTTGCTTTAATTCATTCAGGGCGCTTAAAAGGATATCCGCACACCACAAAACACCAAGGCGAAGAGGGGCAACGAGAAACTGCAGCTTGCCATGTTCCATGTTGCATGTGCCAGACGTGACTGAAAAGTTGCTGCTATCATTTTTAGTCGCAATAGTTTCCAGTGCCGGCAATTAATTTATGTGACAAACTGTTTAAAAAGTTAAAGCCGCTGGCCCAAGCAGCCGGAAACGAATTCAACTAAATCTCCTGCATCTGATTTCAGCTGGAACCGGAGCCACTTAGCTTGGAGAGGATGCTGGAGTGGCATCCAAAGTTGAATGAAAACGGCGATGAAATAATCATCGTGCAATGGCTCAAACCTACGACTACTTGCCGCGCCACGGCGTCGGGTCGGGAGGTCAAAACTTTTTGGCCAGCTTTAGAAATGTGAAGCAATCAAGAGTGATGAAATTTATTATAAAACGAGCTTGCCACTGCAAACTTTGCACAATCAACAACGACAAGAACACCAACAAGGGTAACAGCTAGATATAGGTGGCCGATAATGGAAGACAAAGAAAAGGAGCCGTAGGAAGCAAAGGAGCTGAGAACACTGAGGCTAAATTACGGAATCCTTCTTGCATTATCCGGCTGCTAGATTAAAATGAACTATTGCACACCAAAAACAAGAACAACACCATCAACAACCAACAACCGACAGCCAACAACAACGAACAATGGCAGTGGCAATAATAATACAAGCAAACGATAAGCAACACGAAACGAAACAAGAAGAACCAGAAAGTGCTAAAGAATGAATGAATAAAAGAAGCTCCGGCACCAAAACAGGCCAAAGAAATCTGTGAAAGACGCCCGAGCAACCCCACCAACAACGGCAATAATAATGGCAGGGATAATAATAAGAATTAAGCAAGAAAACACATCAGACAGACTACCGGGCCATTGCCGGCTGGGGATTCGGTGCGATTCGGGGACTCTCCACTTTCTGGGCATTTGTAATTTATAAGAGCATTCCGGATTTAATGGGTTTTATTTTAGTTTACGGCTTATGATGAATCTTAGGGATTTTCGACCAAGGATACTCTAATAATTAAATAAAACAAAGATAAATTTAAATTATAATGGATCTAATGAGATATGGCTAATTTTTGTTGTAACGGGTATCTCATATTCGTTTCCCTAAACTTAAGAACTCTCTGTAGTCCTTTTTTTCGGGGATTTGGATTGGGTCTGTGAACAGAGAGCTGAACACAACACACGGCTTCCGTTTCCGCAGCCATTTTCGTGGGGATTTATTAGTTTTTGCTCGTTAGAATTGCGCACAGCTGCCGGGCAGCCGTTGAGAAGTGTTTAAGCGGGACTAGAAATTGGGGTGCACACAAAAGCAAAAAAAGGAGCTCCGCCAGAAGACGACTTCATGAACCAACAAAAATTAACACCCAGTGCAAAAAGCAGAAAACGACGTCTGAAACACACATAAGCTGCTTGTTTATAGTTACAGCTTATGCTGCCACGCAACCCACTCACTCAGTGCTAGTGGCAACCCCATAGCCCGATCCCGATCCACTCATTTCTTTTTCCATCTTCACCCGCTTTCCCGCTCTCCCAGTGACCAAGCCATTTCGCCTATGAACCATTTTCTTTGGCTAAAACTGCAGTCGAGGCAACGACGGCAGCTTCTGTTCCTGATGTGCATCAAAGTGAGAATGATTGATTCAATTTTAAAGTTGTTGCTTATATATGTGTGTGTGTGTGCGGGTGTATTGGTGTATTGGTGGGGTGAGCCTTAATAGGTGTGTGTGTGTGTGTGTAGGTCTTAAGCACAGTCTGCAGCTCAGTTGCCGGCTTTAACAAATAATCTCGCTGGCGTCCATTCGTTTCATGCATTTTCCACACGGTCAGAAAGGGTATCCTTTTCATTATTGGTATGATCCTAGAGTTCTACGAGTTAATTTAGCCTGGACTCGAATCCCTTTTCTCTCAGTGCCTAGATATGGGAAGCTGTTAGGATTCCAAGAAGACCAAAACGGGCACTGCCATGATGGAGTTCGGTCAGAAGCAGCAGTCGTTGGCTGACTTTTCTCCGCTTGTTACCTCAGCTACTAATACCAGAAATAATTACAAAAGTGAATTTATGTTGCTGCGGCGATAACAAATGCTTTTTAGCACCCCTTGCTCCCGCTGCACCACTCAGCAAACACAGTAAAGTCGAAGATTTATTTTTTTCCCCGGAGTCTGAGCGAGGGGCTTTGAAATGCGCGTAACTTTTGCCAATGACGCAAAGGAATTTCCAGCCAGGGCAGCCAGCAGATGTATGAATCGCCATAGATGGGGGATTGGGTTGTCAGAGTGAGCTATGGCCTGCAAAGTGCACAAATCCCGCCACGCCCCTGCTGGGAGGTGATGCATCGGGGTGTTGCATCCATCTAAACATGTGGCATGCAAGACTGAACTTTCTTTATCAAGTTTTCGGCAACATCACAGATTAAAATTTGGCTTTCTGACACTGCCAAAAAGACAGACTCTGGAATTAGTTCTTATTCGGGTGTGTGGGTCATGGGTGGTTTGGTGGTTGGGTGGCTGGCTGTGGTACGTAGTGTCTATGGGCGTGGCACTGTTGTGAATTAAGCTGAGTGACTTTCAAATGAGTGGATGCGCTCCGAAGTTCATTAGCAAAAGCCAAAAGTTCCTTGATTGACGCCCGGCATTGACTTGCTGAAGTTGCATGATTTCTGCTGCCTCTTGACAGTTACTTTCGGCTTTGGAAAATCTTTTTTCCCAGCACAGCTTATACAAATGGAAAATGCTCTCCTCTAACGTCATCCCAGACAACCCCTTTCATCATCCGCAATGCACCCAATTAAATCCTTGTCAGAGCACCCTCTTCCAATAATTATTTTCGTGTCCGCAATTACGTTTTCCATTTAGCATTTACATAACCTTGCCGCAGCACCCCACAAAACTGTGGGGGAAAAGCAATCACTTAAGTGGCGCTAAAAAATTATCTAACAAAATTATTTCAAGCGAAAACCGAAAGGAGCAGCGAGTAACAATCGATGCGAAATACTTGGATAATTGGCGCTTATTGATACTTGAGCGCCACATAATCGTCTTAATTACTTTGCAAACTAACTTTAATTGGCCCGAACGGTGGACGAGATAAAAGGGCCCAATTACAAACGCTGGCCCGGCGAAGATGCCAGGCTGATTGCATGTCTGCCTGCCATTTCAGGCAAATAGGAAAAAAATGCTGGGAAAAGTCGAAGAGAATTACTGGAGCGATGGTGAAGAAAAAGGCCAAGATGCCGTTGCCACCATTCATTATCTTCCGGTCGACCTCCGACACTTGAGCCGGGGCGTTTCAATAAATAATATAATAATAATCCAATCATATTGTTACATCCGCAAACTGCCACCTTCCAGTCATCAGCAGAGTCTATGGATGGTGATGCTGCTGCTGCAGAAATTCCAGCTGCATCTGCTGCCCCAGCTGCCCAGAGCTGTCCGGATCAAGCTACTTTGTTCCTGCTCTTCCGCCGTGATGCTTCCGTCGCCTGTCCGCCCGGAATCCAGTGGCTGCCGGCTAATATGCGTCCCGCCGGCGCAGCGGAAATTGCAAGCGAAACTGGGTGGACGTGGGTGGAGGTATGTGGATGGTAAGGCGGATGCGGATGCGGACAGGGACTAAGCAGCTTAAAGCCGCATCATCGATACCAACGCTTCCAGCTGAAGATTTATAGTCTGTTTCAGTTCACTTTGTTTCGGTCACGTGAGCTGTTTGCTCCGACATTCGCTGGCAAGGACATTTTTTTTAAACTTTTTAAATGAAATTTCTTTAGTTATAATTTTTAATACAAATTAAGTACGAGTTTTAATGAAAAACGGTTCTTAGCTACCTTATATATTATTTTAATTTTGATTGAAGTGCTGGCCTTAAGGTTGACCGATTTAATACGAAGGCTGCCCGCAATCGGGCACTTTGTGCAACATTAATTTGGGCCATTTGACTTTGGATTTTGCAGCTTGCAATTTCAGATTGCAATCGGTTTTAGGCCGCCTCCATGTGCTTATTTATTTATGCCGAGGGGGAGTATCGGATTTACTTCAGAAGCTTGCCAAATGGCTGAGCCAAAGGCAGAGGCAGCAGCATCCATTATCATCAGCAGGGACATCAGCCAAGCATTACGGCCCCGGCCCGACCAAGTTGCCTTTAATGTCATTTGGAAGGCGCCGCTGATTTGTCAACTTCCAGACCCACCGACCATTCCATCCATGCCCCCAGCCGCATGCCCCGCACCTCCTCAAATTCTGATAATGGTCTAGCTCTCAACGATTTCCTTCCCGCGATTTTTCCCTCCTCAACGGCAAGGTGAAAATTGCAAATTACAGCCGAGCAAATAAAGCAGCCGGCATAGACCAACAAGGAACTTCTGGAAATTACCAAAGGAATGAGCCGGGCTTCTCCCTAAACCAAATTGAATTCAGTGCTTTGATGGCAGACGACATTGCCACCTCAGACGTCCCGGTACCCGGTACCCGGTACTAGGCATTTCGTGTAATTTCAGAGGAACAGGGGCGGACGTTTTTTAGCTGCGGCATTTCAAAGAAATTGTCATGACAAATTGAAACAATTTCTTTGGCTTTTGTGGCTTGCCGGCATAGGAAAACCCGAAAACATTTTATGCAATAAATTAAAAAATTTGCGTAGAAAACCTTGAGCGGTTTCTCCTCCGACGTCTCGGCATTTGTTTGCCGTTTAATGGAGCGTGTGCGACCCGAAATCCGAGCATAAAATTTCGAATTGAGTGATTTTTGAAGGGCTGGATTGGAGATTGGTAAAGTGATGTGTTTAATTGCATTTGGCACTGGGTTCGGTGACTAATGTATGGTCATGACATTCCCAGAATTGGCAATAAATATATTTCGAGTTGTCGGCGACAAATAGGAATTCCAAAATCCCTCCAATAAAACTTGAACTCGCAAATATCTTATTTCCAATTCTGAGCCGGGCCATTGTCAACGCAAATGTCTCAACTTGGGCGCTAAGCGTCCAGCTCTCTCGCTCCCTGACATCCTCGGATTCGTCCTGACAATGCGCAAAATTCCAGGAATGTCGTCCTGCAGACAGAGGCAAGACATTGGCCGAAGGACGAAGTGAAATAATACAAATGTGGGGGAGAAACAGAAACGGAGGAATCGGTGAAGAAGGAACGGGCAATGGTCACACGAAAGCAAAGCATTTAATGTAAACGTTTTGTCGACAAATGTCAAACGGCCACTCGGCAGGACAACTGGACAGCCGGAGTGACTGGCGGGCTGGCGGACAAAGTGACAGAGCAACGGATGGGGAACACCTGAAATTAATTCGATTTAATGCTCGACCCGATTCGGCTCACCTTCGGATTGAGCAACAAAATCAATGATAATTTGCCAGGGCAATGAATAAAAGAACAAAGGCGACGACCCCGAACCCCACACTCCATTGACGCTCCTCATCATTGGCTAACAAGTTCATTTCATTACGGAAATGAAAATGGCATAATTAAATGTTAACGATGCTGTCGGTTGGCCTTTTCGGTTTCTTGTTCTCTTTTTGGATTTTTTGTCTTTTTTTTTGCGCCCCTGGGTGCATCCACGTGCCCGAATAAATCAAATTTGCCACGACTGGCAGCTTTTGCAACTCACCGTTGCCTGCGTTGCGTTGCCTTGCCCTGCCCTGCCTTGCCTTGGCTTGGCTTGCCTCACAATTACCGACTTCGAATCATTTCTTGGTTTTCGCTTGGCAAATAAACTGGGGTCGAGACGGTTGGCTTACCTGCAAGGAAAATAATGGAGACCATGGCTGAGCATTAAAGGTTGTTTAAGGCATAATAATAAAAAGTGCGCTTAGCTGGGGCACGCACAGTTTCATTAGCCGCATTCATAAGGCATTAAAACTGACGGCGGGATATCAATTTTTGTGTTCACTTTGGCCAGACACGAGACCCATTAACACCGACAACCACACCAGCCCACACACACACACACACACACACACACACACACACACACACACACACACAGAACTCTTGTTAAATAGAAAATATGAAGCTCGAAAATTAAAAAAGGCAGCCACGCCCACACCGCTCTTCTTGGGAGCTTCCATTAAAGTGTAAATCTCGCCAAGGCATCGAAAATGAAGCGATTCCCCCAGTGGCTGCCTCAGACGTCTTCTTGCAACATTATGATCACCACTCTCACACATGTGCACTGCGTTGTGTGCTGAAATAATTTTTATGATTATTTCTTCCTTCCGTTGCTGGCACTGGCTCATTCCCAGCTCAGATGCTAAAAGTATTTCTACGGCGCTTCTCTATTTTTCTCGTGCGCCATTTAAGACCGCATAGCCCCTGAATCTGCGACTCTGGCTTATTCCAGATAAGCACAGTGGAAATAAACATTACGGGTTTCTAGTTGGTCCGAGACCCTGGGAAGAGCGTTTAGCTTCAAGGATTATACAATGATCAGAATGGCATTATCCCAGAGCAGCTCTCTTTTTTTTAGAATGGGAATTCCACTTAAAGATTCAACCTTTGATGAATTTCTTATATTCATTAGTTTATATCACTCATACGCCATGTGGCCAATGTGATAATTCAAGAATGAGATTAATTTATAAGGATGTTGGAATAGCCTCAGCTAATTTTTAGATATGTTCTAGGATTTCAGTCAGACCCCAAATAACTTTCTGGGCTACCTAGCCATTGTTTGTCCAACTACTTCTGCGAACGGAATCCGATTTTGCTTCACGGTGCCAAATGTTCTTCGCTTGGCTTCCCCACTGGCTGCGATATGGAATTCCTTAGATTAAATGTTATGTTGGCATTATATTTCTTTCTCTTTACGCCCATGTCTGGCCGTGTGTGTGTCCGGGTGGCTGTGAGTTGGTAACGCATGCTGGGCCGTAATGTCTTTATCCTGGCTGGCATTGTTGTTGCCATTTCGTCGCTCTGCCGCTGCCGCTGTTGACGCCGCTGCTGCACTAATAGCTGCGCCACAAAAGTAGACTTGACTTTTTGGAGCGGCTAAAATAGAGCAGAGCCGAGTTAAGTAAATAATGCCAACACATGTAATACATCAAGGCGGGCATGTGTTTGTGCGTGTATCGCTGTTTATTTATGATGTTTGTGGTTGTTTTTTCTTCGTCTTGGGTGGTTGGGTGGTTATGAGGTTGGGCGGTTGGTGTCTATTTGGGTGGGTTGAAGGCTTTAAGAATCAGGGCCTTCAATTTGTTTGGGGCTTGTGCACCGGCAGCCCAGAGCTATTTTATTTAATTTGAAAGCAAATGAAAAAATAGCAAAAATTGCTAGTGCACACAGAAGAAAGTATAATAATATTAAAGCGTTTTTTTGCGACATAGAACTAAGCACTTGTAAATCCCCATGGAGGATGTGCCATCAAGTTAGTCTCAAACACAAACACACACAGACACGTAGTGGGGCACATATGCACTTTTATCCACAGGCAAACATGAGTGAGCTTCCACCCCGGCCATGGATATGCATATATACGGATATATAAGGGAGTGGTGGGGGAGTGTGTGGCCAAACTCATAGGAACTTATGCATAAGTGACATTAAGAAAAAGCTCTTCAAATGCAAGAGAAACACTTTGGCCACCGCCACCGTCACCGCAGCCGACAAGGAAAATAGGAAAAACCAAGTAAAAGTTTTCTCAGCTGAAAGCATCACGGAGAAAAAAGGCAGGATGGAGGCAAAATATATGGCAGGAAGAAAGAAAGAAAAGCTGGAATCCGGCTGGCATGCAGGAGCCAAATGAACGCAAACTTTCGGCGGCATTAGGGATATGGCTGCGACTCTGGCGGAGGATATGCAATCATCATGCGGATTTCCATAAGCAGCCAGCGAGCAGCGAGTCGAAGGCAAATAGAAAACCAACAGAGGACACCACCAGCACATAAGCAAACACATAGACACTGAGAGAAAATGTAGGGATACTTTTATTGGGCTTTGAATCTAATTCTATAAAGGAGATTGTCATATGGGAGAGGGGGTTATATTATAAACTATGGCCATAGCCTTAAATTAATAAATTATTACTGTTAATGCATATATTTCTTCCTTTTTGTTTAAGTGCATTCTGCAAACCCACACAGACACACCACTCCCTGTAAGCTCCAACTGGCTTAGCTCAATATCCTTTTTGGTGCAACTTTAAACTATTTTCAATAGCATTTCCGACTGCATCTCCGCTTCGTTTTGACTTTGCCATCGCCCCACCGCCGGAGTCAAATGTTTGTACAGTCTACTCAGAGTCCTCTCAAAAGCTTCGAATCGCCGTCCCCCCGCCCCGCAGGGATCTCCTTTAAGTGGGTTTGAGCTTGGAAAAATTGATAAGTTGCCGGGGATGTTCGGTGTGCGTGCTTATTGACATATCTAACTCCAGTTGGCCACTACTTGTACGCTGAAAAGTGCGATGGAAATGTTTAAAGTTTGTGTTTGTGGCAATGGGGAGATCTGGAAAAAGTCACCGCAGATCCAGCAAAGTTTGCAAATTGTTTTCTGCGGCTTTCATTTCAACTCGTTGCCAAGGAGCGAACGTGAAGCGGTCATGGCTACTGATATTTATAATTAGAGAAAGTTTTTCCAGGGTCCTCATATCCTGGCTTATACATCATACAATCAGATTATTGTTGGGATTACTCAACGGGCTGAGCAGTCTGAGCCACTGCATAAGGATACAGAATTGGCCAGCTTGGCTGGCGGAAAGAAAAAGCTTTTAACGTTTGCCGTATGCGATTCGGAGCGGAATTGGCCGCATCCATCGGGCAAATGCAAATACAAACAGTTCGGGCCAGCGGTGCAGTTTAAAAACCTACAGGATACAGTCAAGAAAAAAGCCAGTATGTTGCCTTGCAGTGTGAACAGCTAACAAAAGCCAGTATGCAAAAATCGCAGAGTAACCACGCATCCAGCCGAAAAACGCTGCAGTTGCGCTTTTCCGTGTCGCCAATTGGCAGCAGATAGCGCCAGTCACAGAGATGCACTTGCAAAAAAAAAAACTATATCCAAAAGCGGTGTTACTATAATCTCCCTGAAATAACCAGCCAATATTTTATCTGCCAAAGTCTTAATTGTTAAGCACATTTTATATTCAAACGGGCTTAAGGTTTTTTATCACAGATATTCGCTCAGTGATCCGACTTTCACAGAACAATACAGACGCACTTGTCGCCGTTTATTGATTCAATCATTGGAAATGTGTTAAGGTTTTTAAAGCAGTCCCTGTGTTTGCTTCAAGTTTTTTGCAGGACATCCCAGCTGGAGCCCTTGGCCACCCCTTCCTGTGCTATAAAGCCACCCCCGGCCCCTGGCCCTCAACCCACTCGACCCTTTCCGCCGGCGAGTTGCCTTTTTGCTATGTTTGTTTTCTGTTTGCATTTTTTGTTTGTTTCGAGCTCTGCAGCAACTCAACTGTCGACTGTTTGCTTTGCGTTGCTTTAACGCTATTTTCGTTCTGCTCTGTTTTGTTTTGTTTTGTTAAGCACTTTTGTACAGTTTGTTGCCGGCTGACCCTCCAACACCATTTCCATCCCAGCCCATCCCAACCCCTCGCTGATTTTTCCCAAATTTTTTGCTTTTTTTTTGGGCCGTAAATTTATGCTAACAGCTCTCCATTGAAAATGCATAAATTTATGTGTTTACACTGTGTGCAGGCATTTGCTTTGCGGGTGCGGGTGCGGATGCGGATGTGCCAAGAGCGAGGTTCAGAGGCACATGTGTTTACTTAGCACTTTTTATGGCCCAGCCATGCCGAAAGCCTGCCCAATCTGCAGCTCATAGTCCATGTTTTATTTACCTTTTATTTTCCATTTTTTTTTTCGCCCGAGCTGTTTTTTTTTGTTTTTCGGCTAAGCCACATCTGAAAAACTATGCGAAATTTAATAAATTATTATTTGCATCAACTGCTATGTTTGTCAGCGCAAATGAGACCAAATTCAAATAAAAGTTCACACGTACAGGTCATAAAAAGTGGCTCCGAACTAAATGCTTTTCCACGCCGATCGACGACCGGGGGACGACCGCTCACAAATTCCATCAACGACCCAAATGACTTTATGCAAAAGTTGGACCCAGGCACAAGAACCAGCAGGACGAGAAGGAGTCCTCAGGAGCCAAAATGCCAAACGAGCAAAACAATGCGGATGCGAAAGCAAAGGGTTAAGGAAAACTCACACAGGAGAGAAAGAAATACAGAGAAAGAAATATTATTTATATTCATATTTTATTGGAACAACATTTCAAATTTTAAAAGCCTTTTTAAAGATTTTTTGTTTAGTAATTTTTGGTGTATCATATTTATTTAGTAGTATGTGTTTGTCCATTTTGGTAACTATTTTTTAACTATTGAAACCGTTCCACCTTCGATGCTGTGGCCAATGCATTAAAACGTGCCAAAGCCAGCCAGCGACCGAGGAAGGATGAGAAGTGGCGGGGCCACCAGTCTGAAACGGGCACATAAATGCGAAATAAAAACCATTTGAATGGCAGGCGACACTCAAAATCGATACGAAACGAACTACAGGACGACTCTATAGGGTCGGGGGTCTAGGCGGCACGGCCCGGTACAGATGGGCATTGGACGCCGGGCTCTGCAAAAGTACCAGAATGTAAATGGGCCTCGGTTCTCGAGACCAAGTGTGCTTGGTATATGGGGCTGCAGCAGTAAAATAGATGGGCATTTAAGATGAGCCAACTCGCTTTCGGGCCTCCTTTTCTGCTTGCCTCTTAATCCACAGCTGTGGTCAGTTCAGAAGTTCTCCAAGACATTTAGATGGCCATTAGTATTTGTAATTTTCTTTCAAAGTTGTAATCTTAATCTTAAATTAATCAATCAATCTTAAATTAAATTAAAGATTGACTAAATAGATAATTATTCTTGGAATAAAAGACTTGCATGCATAAATAAATAAATATTTTTAATGGAAAATAATTCATTCTTTAAACTACAAGAAAAGGCTATTTCTTTTAAAACTGAAGAATAAAAATTGTGACAAAAGTAAACTAAAAGTTATTTTTATCAGGACCTCGTCTGTGTCACACTTATTCTTCGACGTTTTCGTCCTTGTTGCTGTGTAATGGCTGCCCCAGTCGAGTGGTCGCCTCCATTTTGGCGTTAATGAAAAATGCATGAAATTTAAATTGCTCCAAAGTGTTGACCAGTGGCTGGACCCGAAGCAGTGCTCTCACCTACACCTGTCCCACCACGCCAAAAAAAAGGTGAAAAAATCCTCTTTACTCGGATGCAAGACGGTCGTGGGCCATTTGTTATGCTGTGCAACAAGCGAACGATCTGCAGACACTTTTATTACGCGGCGCCACCAAAGGTTGCAGCAAATAAAGAAACAGACAAAAAGCGACAAATGTGCGATGACAAACAATAAGAACAAAAACAATGACGTCGTTGTCAATTGTTCGAATTTCGAATCGGAAACAAAATAAAAACGTAACTGAGTCTGTGCAAAAACTGGCAGCGGGCACTGTGAACCTCATTTTCTATGCCAGTGCCGCTGCCAAATGTCAAATGTCGAATTGAGCAATGAAATGTAAACTTTTCATTTGCCAACGCCAACCGGAAACAAAACGAAGCACAAAAGAAAATGCAGTGCTAAAAATAAAGCAAGACGGCCAGGGGACAGTCAAAAATGTTACCAATCAAATAAAATGTAATCAAACGGAATGAACAGGACAGCAAGGGGACATAAGACCTTTGTGCTTCGCTAGGACACGAGTTCTACGTAAAGTAAAAAGTTTACTATTTGCAGAAAAAATATAATGATTTCCCTCACAAAAAATGTATTTATTCTTAATCATAGATCTCTCTAGGATTTACAAATTTAATTGATATAAAGGCTTCTATTTTGGTTACATTTTAAGGAATAATTCGTAGATGGATCAAATGAATCTTTGAACAAAAATCTCTCGCTTTAAGCTCTAGGAGGTTTATTTCAGGCAGAGTCACATTAATTCCCTGACACGATTTCCTTAAACATTTTATCGCATCCTCCACTTTGTACCCAATTCAACGAGAATTTATTGAGAGTCTTTAAGGACGAGCAATCGGCGCCAATACACCAATACAAGGATGAGCACAGATACCAATACCAGTGCTGGTGGGAATTCAAATAGCTCACACAGATACACGTACATAGGAATGGCTAAAGCTACTCAATTGTAATGGCCGCTGGCATAAAATAAAATTTACAACGAGCTCCACGCCCATCAACGACCACGCCTACAAGGCCAACCAACACCTTTTTTATGCGTTTTCATTTGCAAAAGCGTAGGAAATATCTTGCCCACGGGGCGTATTAAAATCAATTCATTTAATTTTGATCAAAGCGAAATAAATCTTTGCGCTTTTTGCTTAATTTCCTTCGCTTTTCGTTTCGCGAGAAAGAGACTGGCAGACTGAGTGAGTGTGGGGCGGGGAGGGTCGAGGGGAAAATGAAGAAAATCCACAACAACGTCAGTGAGTAATTTGGCCCCAGTTCCAGATATATGTATTATTGTATAGGTATGCGCAAGCTGTAAAAAGCAGAGTAAGACAAAAAGCACAAATAACAGAGAAGTACCGTAAGCGAAATGAGAAATCATTAGTAAGTAAAATGCTTGTCAATGTGTGTGTAAGTACAAACACACCGACACACACACACACCCGCAAGATAAAGATACATAAAAGGAAAGCGGCGTGTAAAAGTTTTTCCTGCTCTGCTCTGCTCTGCTCTTCCTTATCAATGCCAGCGACGGCAACTGAATTAATTTTTCAATTCGCCAAACGAATTCATTGACTTTTTGTGTTCGCCCGCATCCCGCTCAACCACTGAATCACCCAGAAACCCAACCTCTCCAGCCAGCTCACCCACCCCCACGACCAGATCCTTACACACAAGGATACAAGGATACGGATGCAGACTTCACGTTTCTGCTGGGGTATTAAAATCCTTTAAACAGATTTCATTTCGAACGCTTTGCGGTCGATAAATGCATTTCACTTTGGTGGTTTTTTACCCACACAAAAACACCCACACCCACCCATACCGACACACACACACATACAATGTATTGTGCGCTTGAGATGCCCGTGTGTGAGGGTTTCATTTGGCATTGCATACTTTTGGGGTGCAGCCATCCCGTTGCCATCGCCCACACACCTTCGGGTCTTCCGCTTCCGAAACTGACTCTTTCCAATGATTTGCTGGCAAATTACTTTGAGGTGTTGCCGGCTGTCTCTCGCCTCACTTTGCCACTTCCATCCCATACCCCGCTGCAGTACAAAAATTGCCAAATTCATTTCCAAAACAAACATTTAGTGTATGTCGGTATGGGTATGTCCATGAGTTTATGTGGGCGTATGGGTGGCTGTGTGTGTGAGAGCAGCAAGTGCTGCCAACCAATTTAAAAGTTTTGCTGTCGCCGTCGCCTGAGCGAAAGTAAAGCGGGCTGTGTGTTGCTGTTGCATCATTTGGTGGCAAAGAAAAACATCCAAGTGCAGCCGGATCACAGGCGGTAAGAGATAAGGCTACCAAATACAGTGGATGCCACTAACTAAGCCCAAACGGATCACCAATTTGGCTGGAAACTATTAACTTTTAAAACTAAACTTTCTCGGCATAAAATCTTGGCTAAGGAATCTAAAAAATTGAATTTTTTCGCAAGAGAAAAAATAGTTGCCTTTAAAACAAAAAGCCCACCTGTAAATACAGAAATATATTCCGACTACTAACTGCCACTGTAGTTGGCCCTAATGGTTGTTGTTGCAGCACTTGTTGTTGTTGTGCTGCTGTGGATGGGTCTCCTACCACAGCCAACTACTGTGGCACTTGTTGGCTTGGCTGCTGCAGTTGCGACACTTGAGAAACTCGCAGTCGCTGTTTGTTTTTGCAGCAGCGGCATGTAGGTGTATCTCTGTGTTTGTGTGTCTGTGGGCATAAGTGCTGCTCGAAAGTTCATGCACCGTGTGGCACTGTAGTGGTGTGTGGGTGTGTACTCCTGCATATATAAATTTATATGCATGTGTCTGTTACGCTCTGCTCCTTTCGGTTTGCCGCCAGTTTGGCCGACCCTCGCTCTCTTGCATTTGAATTGGAAATTCAGCGGCGTGCTTAATTTTCAATTTGCAATCATTTGCCCTGGTAATCAATGTTTGCTTTGTCGGTGTGCGGTTGTCGACTTTTTCTGCTAGTCCTTCGGATAGTCCTTCTAGTTCCCTGCTAATTAGTAACTAAGTGCGGCTCATCGTAAAGTCAATTGTCCTCAAGCCGGAGTCATTTCGTCTTGCCGGATGTGTATTTTTTTCCAGAAGGCGGATTTGCTCTAGTTTCGCACTAATTTCTTTGGGCCTGCTCCCGGTCTTGCGCCAACTTACACAATGCTCCAGACTCGATCTCGTCACTCTTCACTTTCACCCTTGGCTCTTATTTATGCCTCTCGCCAGCCTTCCTGGCTGTCTGTCTATCTGTCGGCCTGTTGTCTTGTCTAGTAATTTTCTCACACTTTGCAGTGCTCATCAACGCTCCGCTGGTCGCTCGCTCGGGAAAGCAAGGGGAAACTTCGCAGACTCAAGTGTGGAAATTTTCACTTTTTTGCCATAATTAAATTCATTTTCAAGTTGCTCTTGCCATGGCTTTCGACTCAACGAGATACAACCGCACAAATATACGCAAACTCTCGCACACACACATAGCCACTCTCAACTTTTCACTATTTTCTGTAGACATTTTCCATTTTTCATTACTTTCCAAAGTCAGCCCCCGTCCTCGCTCCCGCTCCCACTGTTCCTCCTCCCAAGCTCGTTTCATTTTCATGCAGCTTCCTGTGCCGTTGTTTCCGGTTTTATGCCTGCCAGTGTCTATTTGTGTATAGTTTTTGCCATTAGCAACCAGCCAACGATGCGACGACGGGAATGCCGGGGAAGGGGCAACAACGGAGGCCTACAAATTGGAAAGAAGGCGTCCTGGCCTCTGGTTCTGGATCTGGATCTGTCTCTGTCCTACCGCCTTTGTTGCCAAGTTTCGGCTTAAGTTGTTTTTAAGTTGTAAATCTCTTCGGCTATGCAATTTCCTTTCCCTGCCCTGCCCTGCCTTGGTCCTGCTCTGCCCAACACCACTGCCTTCGAGCTATATCAAATTTTTCATTTGTGGTTAAAAATATGAAAATTGTAACTGATATTTATGCTTGTAATGCCATCGCTTGACATTTCGGCCTGCCAGCCAGTCAGCCCAGCTTTTTGAGGGTGGACACACGTCCACAATAATTCATCTCAGAAATGCGTGTTCGAGTTTTGTTATTTTCGGATTACGTGTGCGAATTTGGTTTTTCGCCTTTTCCTCAGGCCCTCAAAATTGTACTTGTTCAAAAATAGCCGAAAGTGATACTTGTGTGCGAAAATTGTGCTTTATTGGAATTTTTGAAATCTCGTCCTCCTGTCTGACATACTTTTAATTGAATCCGTTGGCTAGAAGTTCTTGCGTCTGAGTTGAATAAAATTGCTACTAAATACATGGCATTTTGTCTTGTCCTTAATTAAAACATTTTCTTCCCAAAATAGGCTTATATTTTAGGACTACTTAAGCTTTATTGCAAAACGAACAATTATAGGAATCATGTCAGTTATGTTTATGGATTATTATTCTGATGTAGGATATAGTAATTTATTTTAAATGTCTGACTAGTAATGTTTTGTCTATTAGTCAATATTATATTGAACTCTAACGAAATGCCCGATACTCGATAAAGCCCATACAATTAATAAAGGCTCGGCAAGGCAATAAAACAATTTGAAAACTTTTTAAGCCTTCTCGAATCCAATCACGAAAATTAATTGCCATTTGGTATATACATTTTTGGATATATTTTAATTTTAAATCAAATAAGCTTATTAAAAGCATTAGTTTATAGATTTATATATATTTTAATTAAAAATAATATAAACTTTATTGTACTCTTTAATTAAATAACAACATAACAATTTTCTGAGACTCATCTATGGATTGAATTTGTTCTTGTCAAGCCATATTTCAAAATTAACATTAATTTGGGTATATTTAAATTTAAAATCTAAAATTAAAGACCTCATATTCCATTTATTATATTTAGTTTTAGAATATTTTTAAATAACCTTTATCAAAGTTATTTAACTTTGAGTCATTGATTCGATAAAGATATGCACCATTCTAAAGAATAAGAAAGTCGCCAAGCAAATGCTTTATTGCTCTTTGAAATAAAATGCAATAAAAGCGAGCTGTCTGGCTGTTGCAGTCGGAACACGTCTCAAGGGTGAAATGGCAGCGACATTTCTCAATTTATGCAACACCTCTTGCCGGTGGAAATATCGCCGTAAACCAGAGGACATTCACCCGCCGAGCTAGTGAGTGGTTGTGAATATTCGATTTGGCACTCACCTGGCTTGGAGTTGCTGCCGACTAGCTGCTGCTGTTGCTGCTGTGACATCTGCTGCTGTTGTTGCTGCTGCTGCGAGTGCTGCTGTTGGCCATTGTGCAACACCGATTGCTGCTGCTGTTGTTGTTGCTGCGAGTGCTGCTGCTGGGCGGCTGCAGCGGCGGCTGCGGCCGGGTGGATGGCCAACAGCTTCGTTTCCGGCGGCTTGTGCGGACCCATCGTGATCTGCGGGGCACCCATGGCTATGGTCGGGGCTGGCATCATCAGGGTCGACATGGTCAGCATTATTTGCGAGTGAATTTTGGTCGCTGTCGGGGTCGCTGATTTGCTGTCGGGCTTTCGGTCTTTCGGGCTAGCGGGCACTGGCACGGATAACGGGCACGGCTTTGTCTTGGCTACTGCTATTTCTATTGATTCGCTGACCCCTCCACAGATGGTGATGGTGAACTCGGTGCCAAAGGTCGTGCGTTAGCCTTTGTCGCCAGCTTTCTCCTGCGCTCGGCAATGTTTGCAATATATCTCTCTGCCTGCCCTTATGTGCGAGTGCAAACTTATGAAATATGCTCGCTCGGCTCTATGTATTTTCACTTTTCGTCCTGGCTGCTGCTCTGAGTTATTACGAAAATTTTTATACGAATATGTACTTTTTTGCTGGTATGTGTGGGTTATTTTATTTTTTGTTGTTGCTGTTGTTTTTTTGCTTTTGCTTTTGCCTTTTCTTTTATGTTTCGCTTATGTGTTTGTTCAACCGGAAATACACGAACTCAAGCGCACTTGGCTTGTAATTTCTTCGCTGCTACATTCGGCTGTGAGGATATCGCTTCTGGATTTCCTTCGCCTGCCAGTAATCGCAAATTATTCTTTCTTCCCTCCGTTCGTTTTGTGTTGTGTCTGTTGGCAGCGGAAATTATAAATATTCCTGTCATACGAGTACCAGGAGGAGTTTGTGCCCTCAGACGTCGTCTGTTTTAATATCAATGTCTGGTATGTAAAATGTCAGGCGGAGGGAAAAAAAATAAATTATAAGGTCGGGGAAAAAATGGAAATATGAAAAAATAATAGCGGAAAGCTCCAAACAAAAGTGAAGCCCTGTTCAGCCGGCCCAGAGTCGCCGCCTTTGCTGATAAAGTTTCAGGCAGCTGCTGTTTGTTGGCAATTATTTTGCCGGCAGCTTCCACTGATGGGCTTTGGCTTTGTTTTTGTCGCGCGCGAAATCGCTGGCAACTTTAGAAGTCAGTGACTGCAGCGTCTGACGCGAAAATCATCTGCAAACATTTGCCAAAGTTTAATGAAAGTCGCCAAAGTTTGCAGCCGTCCGAGGGTAAAATGCAAACAAGCTTAAACGATGATCGGATGATCTTTGGCAAGAAACAACGACAAAAAATTGATATGCGCTGCCTACAATTTTATTTGAATTTATTTCCCAGTCCCAGAATAATATGCCATTATGGAGAGGAAGCAATTCTTTGTGTCCTTTCTGTCTCGAATAACGCACGAACCAAATAGACGAGATCAATCGCACACACAGGATATTTTACAGGATATACAAAGCGTTCGGTATACGTTCGTACTAGACCGCTGGGCGACGCTTTTCTTACTGAAAGCCAGCAGCACACGCATTGGCCAAAATTCAGAGGCGCTGCTTTCGAAGCCACTGCCACTGCAACGGCGGCAGAAAGGCGATTTTCCTGCTGCCGATTTTCCACAGCCACTCTGCCACGCTGCCACAGTCACCGCCGTTGTCGATGCCGATGCCGCTGCCAGTGCCTCTGCCAACGGGATGCGTTTCCCTACATTTCTCTTCGTTAGCCAGGACATCGGATGCGAGGACACGAAGCTGCCAGCCTGCCTGCCTTCTTGGCTGCCTGACTGCCATCGCAGCCATCCATCCGTCCTGTCGTTCATGAAATATTCACGAATGGCTCGCTCTCCCTCGCGCAAATTGCTCTCCGTTCTGGATCGGGTTTTTGTCTCTCTTTTCCGCCCCTGCCCTTGCCATGCGAGTCCTCCAAGTTCTCGGAGTCGCAGCTGCCTCGTATCCTTGCTCCAAGCGCCACTCACTTCTTCGTGAGCTTTCGTCCTTTCGGCCGGCCACTCGCAGCATAGCGCAGAATCCTGAGAGCAAGCCGAATTTCGAAAGCGCCAGTCTCATTTGAAATTGAAAATAAGGATTTTTCTGAGTCAGAGTGTTAATAGGAGAAGACTTTTTTTGAAAATATATTATTATAGCTATTTAACTTAATAATATCTAACAAATATATTAACAAAATTTTTAAATATAAATAGTTAATAATAATAAATGTTATAGGTTTTTACTGAGTTCTCTGTGGGTGCCCTTGTTTCAGGCAATGCCAAAAAATATCCATCCATCCAAGCCTTTGAAAGCAAAAACCAGTATTATTATGGTTATAAGCGTAAACTGTTATACTCGTAGAAGTTAAAGGGAATGTTAAGCTGTCGCTGTTACGAGAAATATTAAAACAAATATGCCATAGAAAATTATAAATGGCAATAAAATCAAGAAAGTAAAGATATTTTCATGCAAAGTAGATAAATTAGTATAAATTCTTATGGGGAAAAAGGATTTGGTCAAGATGTATAAAGGAAAATGGTTAAAACGTAAAAATTTTAAGCACATTTTTCAGGTCATTTAGGAACAAAATTTATCTAAGAATGAGGGCTTCAAGCTCTTTTGATCTGTATACAAAAATGGAAATACCTCATTGACCAAGTAAAGAACCTTTGGAAAAAATGTTCGCAATAGATGCCGATCGAAGCTCTTATATAAAAATTGTCCAACTGTAATCATTCTGCTCAACTAGAAGCGGATGTGGGAAGTCTAAAATATTCTAGTCTATATAAAGCGTGTGTAATAACTTCCATTTTGTCCATTTCGAATGATATATCGGGTAACCATTAATCTAGATCGACATAGCTGTATTATTGTGCTGAAACATTATTGTATGACCCTATAATGAAACAGGGTAGCCGCTTAAAGGTTAATTTTCTTATAAAAAAAATTAACTAAATAAAATGATTAAGCTAGGATACCAAAATTAACTTAAATTACAAACTTTACGCAGTTTTTTAATTAAGAATCTTAACCAAAACACAAAGCATCAAAATGATGCAATTTTAGAATAGTCTTCCATATACCAAACATCTTGTTTCTTGCGATGTTTCTACTTTCCTGCGTTTAACATACTTTTTAGGTCTGACAGTAGTTATAGGACTATTTAGGTGATGAAGTTAGGAAGGAGAACTGAACACAGGGACAAAAACTGAAAAAAATACATAATTGCATGTAATTTAGCATGCGACATTATCATTGTTTTATTCGTATTTATCAAAAAATCAACATGCCACGTCAGAGAAGCGGTTAGGCCATAGAATATCTCATGTGGCGGACAACAGGCTTTGAGTATCCTTTGTCACTGCTCCCTAAACCAGAAGCACAGAGGAAAATTCAAAGAAAATTCATAATACCTGTTTTCAGGATCAGAGTTGATTTGATATTTTAAAAATGTAACACGGGGACATTTTTATGACAACGTAAGGACAAGGAACTAAGTGGCGACAAAGTAATTACTAAAGGACACATCGATTATATCCTGGCTGGGGATTAATTTTGTACTTTTTTTCGCTCTGTAACATTGCATGTATTTAAATGCAACAGAAAAACAACAACATGGGCAGCAGCAACTTCACGTAATAAACAAAAGTGACGTAAACAATAAGAAGCGACCTCTTAGAGCGATGCAAAAGACGAGCTGAGGGGGGTCCTTCTTTGGGTCCTTTTTGCCTTTCTCTCTGTCTCCTTTTCCCATTCACCGATTGCTTGCATGTGTGTGTGCGTGATGACAATTGCCCTTTGAATTTTTTAAATCACTTTAAATGAAAACAACAACAGGATTCCCCCATTTTCTCCCCTCGTGCACTGCCTTTTGCCTTTTGTTCTTCGAGTTGCGCTTGTTAGGTAAATCAGCGCCAGTTTGTATGTGTCTGTTGTGTGTTTGTTGTTGTGTGAGTGTTTCTCACAAACAAAAGCAAAAACAATACCGAGCAGCAACAACAACATTGTGCAGAAAGTTATAACGTGCTTAAGCGTCTTTAGCTGAAATGAGGCTAAAAATATTTGCTTATAATGAAGTGCACGACTGTGTGAGTATGACCTGTGACCATGCACAAGTACTGAGTACACATACACACAACTGTTTGTTTGTCATTGTGACTGTATGTGTGTGTGGCTACATAACAATAGCGCATTGGGTACTACTGTTTTTGTACTCGAGGACGAAGTGCCACACCCCCCGAATAAGAAGAAAATTAAGGCATTGTTAAAGCCAATTAGGGTATTTAGTCGAGAGACCCGGACAGCAGGGCGTATGCGTGATATTTCACGGTGGATGACAGCTGCCAAGGATAAAAGCGCGAAACTGACGGAAATCTGCAGGAAACTCAGACATTATTTTTAAAGCTATTAATGCAGTAGTAGGGCTTTTGTTTTAGTTACGTGATAGTTTCCCATGATAACCTTAAATAAGTTTGTAAGACATGAAAATGGCCTGCCCTGTTTGCTTCACCTCTGGGCTTAATAAATAATGCCTTCGGTTTATTCCAATTTGTTAATCCCTCCAAATGCCTTTTAAATCTCCCTGAACAGCCGAGCATTTACCATTTGAAACTATAGTTCCCAGTGCAAATTAATCGGGTTCGAGACGAATCAAACCCTGGAAGACTAAGCCACAAGAAACATGCCACATCTTGACATAACCAATTGCCTGGGCTGGTGCCAAATAGGTCGACAGAGGACCCTTTAAAGGTTCTACCCAGCGCACCCAGAACAAAAGGGAAAATGGACATGGACCAGAACACAGGGTGGGTGGAGAAGAGCCGTCCTCGTCCTTGATGGGGAATCCGATGGCGATGCTTGGGGCGAAAACGGCTAAGCACCTTTTGGCCAAAAACGAGACAGTTTTGAACGCCTCCCGGGACAACTTGGGACATTGATGGCTCAGCAAGGAATTTGCAAATTTTTTGGGGGCCCGAAAACTGCCAATAAATAAATTCATGTTCGCATGCCCAAGACGCTCGAAACCCAAGCGCTCTAAAAAGCTAAATAAGTAAATTATTTATGCATGCCCCGGCGCCCTCCTTTACTTTTAGGTGCCACCTAATGGGGGTCACACTTGGAGATTTAAATTTTTAAATAGGTGTGTCAGATAATGAAAATAAGTACCCGGCAGGGGAGTTTAGCTCCGGAAAAGTACCAAACACCAAAAGAGCCAAAACACATGCGCCGGCAACAGGGGATTGTTGGAAGCGCTGTCACAGTTTTTGTTTTCCCTGCTACTGGGGCTGCAGTGCTCTCAGCTTCTCCCTGTTGTTTTTGTTTTGGTTTCTGATGTGGACATGGCTTGTAGGCCGTCGCCGTTTGCCTTTTAACTTGGCTAACGATAATTTGTTTGGCAACTGCCGCCTGTGCTGTTGTGCTGTTTGGCTGCCACCATCGCAGCGTAATGAATTTTTATGCTCCTTTAATGTACTTTACGCAGATATGAAATTATGTGACCAAAGCGTCCGAATCCAGCAGCCGACGACCGGGCCCACCCTTCACTTTTACCGCCCGACCGCCTGTCGTGTTAATTATTAATATTTTTTAATTAAAATGTGCACTAGCCAGAGCAATACAAACACGCCTGTTAGGCAAACAGAAGCCGGCTCTAAAACTGTTGGCCAAAAAGGCCAACAAAAGTCATATCGCCTGCAGATACTGAACTCAAATAAAATCTCACACACTGTAAACAAAGTATGAGCACTAAACCAACAATAAACTTAGCCGCAGAAAAAAACGTTGAATTTAAATCGAAAGCTCGAAACCAACTTGTCAGTCTGCGGTCTGGCAGATAATCTCCATGGGGCTCTGGCCCGGAAATGCCTGCATGAATTATCGCATTCAAATAAAGCCTGTGAGGCCTCCGTCCAAGTACAATATCTCTTTGCTTTTCCCCACTGGCTTTGTGGGACTGTGCCCGACTTAATGTACCGCGAAATAACTCGAATAATTCAAATGTGAAACTGTAGGAAATCGCACTGTTCATATATTCTGCTCCTTCCATAATGCATTTCCAAATTATGACTGCCAATAATCAAGAGAGAAGGCGCGAACATTTACATAAAGAGTTGTGCAAGCTCTGACTTTATTCCAGATGAGTTAGTAGTTCCATTAAAATGAAATTTAATCTGTATAAGTAATGGTCAAGGAACTAAGTTCTGCTAAGCGGAAAATTCAAAGGAGACGTCTGATTATACAATAAAATTATAATGGAAATCGTCTATGAACTATGCATTAAGCGAAAAATATATGAGGTATTAAACAAAATTAGATGATAATTTAATAAAGTAAAATGGAAGAATGTTCATCTATACTTCTACCTACGAATGTCCAGGTTATCTGGTTACACAGATAGCCTGGTTACACAGAGGTTACACGCTCGATGCGTGGTTACACATTTTCGATTTGTATGGGTCGCCCCGTAATTGCCGCTGGGCTGTTACTACTGGCCTTTATTACTACTGGCCTTGGCCATTTGATGGCCACGCATTTCCAACCGGAAGCGCGTTCCATCGATTTGTCTCTGTCGCTGTCTTTCATTTGGCTTCTGAGCGAGTCCCCGGACCATTTCAGCGTCAGCTCCAGCTTCAGTTTCAACGACTTGCCATTGCAATGGCAGCCGTTGGCACAATTTACTGTTTAAGTAATATTTCGTTTCTTTGGCGGGCGCGGGGACATTAGCAACTGCAGGAGAGAGTTACACTTGCTGCACATAACTGTGTAATTTATATTGCCCATTTCGCTTTGACTCGCCCAGATACCCGCTCGCACAGACGCACACACGTTCGCAAAGTGCTTCTGCGACAAAGTAAATTGTAAAATGTCACCCATAAAGCGTAAATTGTAACAAAAAGCACTCGAGGCCACGCAGTGATTTAAATTTTGTCGTCTGTAGGCTCCGGCTGAAAAGTTATGTGTATCTGTGGGTACCTCCACGGCCCCCGCCACCGGCATTCCCTTCATTGTCCTGCAGCTCCGGGCCCTATCCCGGGACCATTGGCAAGCCCAGCTGGCAAAGGATCTGTTCTGTTTGGTTCGGTTCGGTTCTGGCCAGGCCTGGTCTGGCTTGGGCTGCCGCTAGCTGCCACTTGGCAGCATTGGCGACAAGTTTTTGTGCCACGACCGTCCGCATACATATACACATAGCGTCCACAATTTACACAATTCATAATTCATGCGAAAATATTGTTCATACAATATATGGAGCGATGGGGCGACGTCGGCGCATATAAATTTCTGCATTTTGCAGTCGCAGTCGCAGCTGCAGCTGTAAACTTTAATTATATCTCTGCATGTGTAACTACGGCCAGTATCTGTGGATGCATCTGCATCTGTATCTGTGCGTGTGCATTTGCGTTTTAATTGAGTTTTGGTATGCAAAACACTGGGCCAAAGTGACAAATTGATTATCAATGCGCCCTTTAAATTTGAAATATTCCCGCTTTGGCAAAACTTTAAGCGATTGCCCCGCCAACTGCCACGGCTGACAAATTAAAAGCGGAAACAATTTATTTCACGCACTATTGAACTTGGGAATGAACGATTTTTCTTCGCCGCAATTTGAGCAAATATTAATTTTTTCTTTTCGCCCTCCAGTTCTCCAGCAGTACTACGTATTCATGAACCTGTCCGCAAAGTCTGGGAATTTCCTTTTCTCTTACAAACTCCGTCTGTGTCTGGGTCTGTGACTGCGGCGGCAGAGTTTTCCCCTTCGCCTTGGACGATGCTCGCTTTTTGCTTTTCGTCCCTTGGTCCTCGGCTTTCGTCGCTCGCTTTTCATTTTTCGTTTTGCCAAGCAGGACGACGACAATCAATTTTTCTTCATCACAAAATTGCATTCTTCAAACAAAATGAGAGCGGCAAGGGCAGGCAGGCGGCAGGAACAAGACTGGGACAAGAACACAAAAATTCGCACTTTATTCATTTCCGTCCGCACATAAAATGCTTTCCTTCTGCCGGGGCCAGCGATCTGTTCCCATCCACGGCTCATTCTCTATTATGGATAGCGGATTCCGTATTCCGTATTCCTATTCCGCATTTTGTATTCATTAATCAATTTTCAAATCTTTCTACAACAAACGAAGGAAACGCACGCCCCAACGCCGTCCGTGGGGCATGGATGGAGAATCCTATCTATAGCCTTGCCGCCCGGGTGGCACTTTGCACTAATTTGCGGCCGCATCGCCTGACAGTCGCAACAAGCAGCGACAAGCTGTCCACTCAGCAGCAGGATGGCAGTCGCACCCACCAGCATCACCGCCGCCTTGTTTGTATCATTTACGCACCGTGAATTGAGTCGCGGCTCACACGGCGTATGCGTGATGGCTGGTCCATCACTCACTCGCACCTTCAACGGCAGTCACAGTTAGCGGGCGTCAGTTTTCATTTGCGTCAATTGTTTGCAACTGGTTATAGCTTCAGAACGTCCACGGTACCAGTAACGACAAGGGTGAAACTCAATTCTTCTGGCAGAGAAACAAATGTAGGTTATTGTTGTGAAATTGGGTAAGAAAAAAGGGCCTAAACTTTCTTCAGAATCAACACAAGTTATAGACTTGGCCAGTGACTATATCTATATTTTAAATACTTGCATCCCCTAATGATAGACCAATTTTTGTCAGTGTTTCCGCCGTGAAAATCTTTGTTCTGCTTCGGATGCTTGAGCATATTATGCTGCTTGTCTTCCAGTGGCAGGCAGCAGTCATTAACAACCGGAGATGAGTTTGGTTTAATGCGGTTGCCGTTTACAAATGGAATTTTTTAGTGGCTCAGCCAACCAGCCATTCAGCTAACCAGCCGGCAAGCAGTCAAAATGCCACCCGGCGTAAATGTGCACTAGCAGAAGGAGTTGGGGTCGGAGTAGCTGGAGCAGAGGCAAAATCAGGCATCAGGAACATCAGCAGGATTTGGCAGCGGAAGTCATTCGATGCAAGGAGATGTGTTTTTCTCCCAGTTCCTGGGAGTGCGTGAGCTTTTCTTGGCAGCTGAATTTGTGCATTTCTCAAATTTACTGCTCTCCCGGCTTGAAGCCAATGAGATTTCAGCCAGTCATCAACAGCATCATCAAAAACTTGGCATACTTACTTTCAGATTACTCCATCTGCCTGACCGGACTACTACCGAGTGTGCTTAGTGTGTTTAGTGTGGGCGGGTGAGTCGTGTGGCCAAGGTGCAGCTGCAATTGCATGGAGTGGCACCGAGTGGTGGGTGGGGAAACGAGTATACATGGAAATCCCTAATGCTGCCCGGTCATTTTTCTATGCACACTCGCATAGCATTTAATCCATCTCCATCAGTACGAATGAATCTCCGAATGATTTTATTTTCTCGGCCAGAACAAGTGCTATTGCAGTTGATAAAGCTGCTTATAATTGTGAGTGTGTCTGGGCTTTACCAGAGGGCTTACTACTCTCCTTGCTTTTATTTTAGGTTATTTCTGACCAACTCGGACCATCTCTCATCGAATATGCAAATGGTTGAGAATCAATGTAAAATAAACGAATTGAATCAAAAATCTGTGCACTAATGAGCTGTTTTTTACAGGCAATGGGCTTACCTTGGGGCTTAGTCAAAAATAAAAAAAATAATAAATCTTATCGAGAATCAAACATATTTGATATGAATCCAAACCTTTTTTTTACATTAGTATCAGTTTTTCAGGATTTTCAAACAAAGGACCTACAAAAACATACTTGTATGGCAGATCTGAAAAAAATATTAAAAATTAATTAAAATCTCTGGGAATTTAGTCCTTTATGCATTTCTGAAGGAGATGGCAATCTGCACTTCTGGACTTGACTGGCCCGCTGGGCAAACTTTTCATTAGCCACATTTGGGTGGAAAAGTTTCGTACCGAATCTTTTACACTTGCATGCCAAGCATCGTCGCCTACTTATGCGCAATTTTTCGACAACTATTTATGCAGTGAAAACTTTATGCTTGCCACCCCCATACGGCCTCATACAAACCCATACCCCCTTGTCTTCAAGCCCATTCCCGCCCTCGACCACACCCACTCATTCACTTGGCTTCGGGTCCGAGTCGGAGTGCTCAACTATTTATGTTAGAACTGCAAAGCGTAGAGCCGAAACCAATGAAATTTCCTAAAATACTTGGAATAAAACTCAGAGTATAGCCTAAGCACTAAGAAAAATATCAAGGGACTTAAAAAATGGGTTTTGTTTTTAAATTTGTTTGTCTCTAAGATCTTAAAGAAAATTAAAACTAGTCATACAAATACTTGTATGGAAAGGTATGAAGTTTTCAAGTTTTGAGTTTTCTCCTCAGTGTACATTTTCAAAAAAGCAGTGGGCGTGGTTGGGTTATACACTTTGACTTTACTTAGTTGGCTTTTACCTTGACGGTGATTTTAGGCAGCTGCCTGGAAAGTGGCAAGCAGTCAGGCAGCATATTTTTCTTAGCCACTCTGGTTCGTTCTTATGATTTGGTCTGGTCTGGGAAAGGGTAAGAGTCTGCCTCTGGTTAAGGTGGGTCAGGTGGCTGAAAGCCCCGTGTATGCGCATACATTAGAGGCGTTAAGCTTCAGCCGGCATGTTTGCCCAAGTGCTGGTAACTAAACGCCCTGGAAGACTGGAGAAAAGTTTGCGACTTGCCGAGTTTATGGGCAAAGTCAATGGTCAATTTGTTTGAGATTTTGGGAATTTGTACTGCCTTGGGGCCTGGCCTAATTAAAATTGCATTCAAGCAGACCGGCAACGGAAAGGCACTCTCTGCAAGGATGGCGCGTGTGGCCTTCGTTTCCGAATCCGAATCTGAATCGAAGTCGGAATCGGAATGAGAATCAAAATCAGGATCCTGATCCTAGCCCGTATGTAATCTAACCAAGCGAAACGCAGGCCGTGCTCCATACAAATTGCAGTCAACATGGCGCGTAAGTCAACCGGAACTGGCAACGCCAGCCATGAAATACACATGGGCCGTTTCGAAATTCTCATGAGCTGGTAGATGGTAGTTGGAGGCTGGGGGTGGGGGTTGGGGAGTTAGTAACTGGGAACTGGAGGCATTAGGCCAGGCAGTGACAAATAAACAGTGACAGGAGCCAAACAAACAAACAAACAAACAAAACGAAACGAACGGAGCAGCAAAATAAAGCAGCGACAGACGAGGACAATTCGTCGTCATCAGGAGCCTCATTTTGGACTTAATATAATACGCAGCGACGCGTCAAGGGACTCGGGATGGATGGGAGGATGTGTGGAAATAGATGTGGACTGTGTAGCTGGGAAGGCGTAGAAAATCATTGCAGACATATGAAATATTAAATATGTATAGGGAGAGAGTAAAAGGCCTGCAGTGAAACAATGTTTGAGGCTTGACGAATCTCAGAAAATAGTTGCTTAAACTTTGAGAGAAATCTGCAAGTAATAACTCGCTATATCCTTTAAAAAACATACCCTTTTTTATACTTTATTAACAAAGATTTTGTTTCTGTAAAACACAATATATAATATCTTTCCTTGATTTTAGAATCATTTGAAATACATTTCTCCGAGTGCATGTGGTACCCATAAACAATCATTTGGCCCCAAATATCTGGGGCTGTTGTCTAGTGAAGCAGAGCACCGAGGAAATGGCAGGCTGATGATCCCATTTCCGAGAGGTAAGTGATGCCAGTCAGGCTCCGAAGAACTTCAGAGGATGAGGGCCCGAGTCGGAGGAAAATGTACTAAAGGCGCAACGAGAAAAACAGTCAAAAAGCAGCCAGCAGCCAGCCGCCAGAGGAACAACCTTCAATGAGACAAAATCGACTTGTGCATTCGCCGCTGCACGAAGGAGAAATTCTGGGGCGGAAATTCTGGACACGGCCACCAATACACTACCACCACAGAAGCGCACACAAAAAGGGAACGCGACTCGGAGGGCGAGTGTGTGCGTGAGCAGCAAGGAGCTGCCCGAGTCCTTTTCATTATAATTTAAGCATGGCAACATGACAACGTGGTTAACTTTTGCTTTTTTCTCCACATTTCGTTACTTTGTTGCTGTGATCAGTGACTGTGGGGATTCTACTGGCGCTGCCACTGCCTCTGGTGCTTGGGGGGAAATGAAATTGCCTCAAAATGTTTGCCACTTTTATTCTGCTCTTCCACTTTTTGTGGCCTTTGACGTGTACGTGTGTGGGTGTTTTTGTGTGCAGCAAAGGTTGAAGTATTTAATGAGCTAAAATTCGGAACGTGTGTCCTTGGCATGGAATGAAAAACGTTGGGAATCTGTTACAAGATTTGCGACTTTTGCGAGCTCTAATGAGGAGTGCTCAACGGTTGCGATTTCAATGCTTTCAAATTCTTCAATTCCTTTGGCAGATATTTGAAGGCGACCCCGCCAAAGAGAGACAATTAATTGGTCCAATCACGCAACGTCGCTGTCCAATGGCAAACATGTTAATTAAATGACAGAACTGGCACAAATTTGCATACAATCAAATTTAAGAATCCGGCAAGAAAATCCATTTTGGCCATTTCCCCGAACATTTCTCAATGGGTGACATGTGCACGCAATTTGTATGCGGAAACCAAACACAGATGCACTCAAGAAAAAGCCATAATGCTGTGGAATACCATCTGATGTTTACCATAATTCCAACAACAAGCACTACTTTATTAATTTAAAGTCAGGATTAGCTTTTGCTCTGAGTGCTTTCATGGAGATGGAATTAATTCAACCTATTCATTTTATTTTGAATACTTTTTTTCAAGTGTTTCAGCAAGCTTGCTCGTATATTTGTGTGTGTGGCATTATTATTTATTTTTATGCTTTACAATATTTATGCTCTTTGTGAGCGGACGGCATACGAAACAGCCTCGATGGACAGCGCATTTAATTAATGAAGAAACCGCCGGGCAACCGCGATCATGGGTGGCCTTTTAATAAAGCTGAGCAAATATAAAGGCCGAAAGGAAAACAGAATTGAATCGCTGGAAGGCCACGAGCATTAAGCCTTTGACATGCGCCAATCGTAAATCTTGGCCAACATATCTGAGCAATGTTTGCCGAATGTCCGAATGTCCGTTGTCCAATGTTCGGTGTCCGGAGGGGGTTAAGGCTGGAATCCGGGACCCAGCGCACGCATGGGCGTTAAATAAAAAAAAGGGATATAAGGAATGGGAACTGAACAGAAATACCCAGCGGCGACACTTTGTCCGGCAAAAGAGCCAAAGAACAGAGACCAGCAGCATTGACAAGGCTGCCTATGCAAATATTTAGTAAATGAATCAGCGCTTTGCGACTGTTATCATTTATGTGCCACGCCCCCAGTACCGCAGCAGCTTGGCCAGGATTGCCCAGAAGGAGGGAGCAAAAGGCGGGTGGGTGACAGGCGACAGCGAATTTGTCAATTTGTAGCAATGACTGTAAACAGACTGGTCCGGAGAGAAAAGAAACGGAGAGCGGGCCGGACGAAGGGTGACCCCCGGCACATGCGGGCCTGAATTTATGGCCCATCTAGTGACGCACTTGTCCGGGAAAGAGCCCCTAACAGGGGTGCCAAAAGGGGTGAGGGAGCTGGCCGGGCTGGGGGCTTGAGGGTGTGCCGGACTAGCTGGTAACTGCCAACGGCTATGCATACAAAACGCTGCGGCAATTATCTGAAATGCAAATGCTTTGCTTGGCTCGAACCCCGAATCCGAATCTGAATCCGAGGGGAAATGGCCATGGCTAAGCATGTAATGAATTGTCTTTTTGGCCATTCGATAAATTTTCAACTCTATGAAGTTGCCCAGCTGCAGTGCAGCTCAGCTCAGCTTGGTTTCAGTTTCAGTTTCGGATTCCGTTGCAGTCTCTGAGTCTGTGTCTGTTTCTGTTTCAGTTTGGGTTTGGGTCCCAGATTCCAGCAGATTCGGCACCAAAATCTCCCAGCCCCTGCAGCGTCGTAAAGTATGAAACGCTTTACGGCCAAAGGGAGATGCAGGGCTTGGATCGGGGGGCGTAATTAAAAATCATAAGAAATGGAATACAAACAGAAATAAACATGCCATAGCCGAGAGCATAAAAGCAGCTGCAGCTCTCCATCTCTATAGTATCTATGTATCTCTGTATCTGTTTCTGTATCTGTATCTGTATACGTATCCGTATCTGCATCTGTGTGAGCACCATAAAAATATGCCAAAAGGAAAGCGAGGCAAAGCGAAAGAGGAAATAAAAATAAAAGCGCTGAAATAAAATAAATTGCACTCAAAAATCCTTTTCCGTGCCTGCAACTCATTACAAATTTTATTACAGATACTTGCCCGGCACTCACCCACCATCGGCAAGGCTTCGGGCCTTGCGGGGGTGGGATAATACATACCCCGAGATAGAGATACAGATACTGCACATAAGCACAGAACTGACATTTAATACAACACTTGATGTCGCTCATTAAGAAGAATTCAGCGCACGAGCGCCGCTGCTTCTGGGCAGCTGAGGCGTCCAAAAAAAAGGATAAACAAAACCCAAGAATGGGGGCACTAAGAGAAACGAATTTTTAATACCTACTACTAAAAAAAGTCAAATAAAAAGTTACATGCTTAAAATTATTTTTATAAAAGATATAAAATGAAATAAAGCCTTGAAATAACACCTCCAATCTTTTCACATTCTCAAGTGTCGCAGATAATGGGGATGTAAAAATTATACAGGAACTTGTTACCAAATAAGCAGCTGCCATTACAGACATAAACACATACCATTACACTCCAACACCCACACACTCACACTGCGGCAGACATAATGAGCATACACATCCAACGACAAGACAACACAACGCAATGCCTGCAGGGCGACAAGTGAAAGCATGTGTGATTGCACTCCTCCAACATCAGGCAGTTCCACTTGCAGCTCCCGGATTCCAAGTCTGGGCCGTGGGCTTTGGGTTCTCGGCACGGGGATTCTTGGCGGCGGCAGCGACGGCGACGGTGGCGAAGACTCTCCATCCACGGAGATGAGATACTGCCTATGGCAAGGCGTTGGCTGTCACCTGCCGCCGGCGTCGCCATTCTGCAAAAGGATGCCAACATGACGACATCTTGTCTACATTTCGTCTTCTTGTCTGCAGCTGCATTTGCAGTTGCCGAGGATGTACTCAGACATATGTAGCTGACATGTGCACAAACGCAAACACGCGGGGCAGGACAACAGTGCGTATAGGTCTCATTTATGCATTTCCACAGTTTTTCCACTTACTTAGCATATTACGTGTAGATTGAAGGCACCTGATTGGGGTTGAAGAGTAAAAGTTTTTGGAATATTTAAGCATTTAACAAAAATGGATCGAGCGCTGTATATCTTTTAGTATTTTATGTCTATATCCATTTGAGCGTGTGGTTGGGATTTTATCCTTCCGTCTTTGTGGTCATGCCCTATCATATTAATCGCTGTCGTCCTGCTTCGAAAAATGGCAACGGGCGACAAGAAACTATATCCATTTTATTGAAGCATCCTTGTGGTGGCAACGCAGTAGGAGCCAGTCGGCCACAATGATTATGCATTCTGATATCCCGTTCGCCCGATCGTGTGTGTGTGTGTGTGTGGTTTTGGTGCTGTCATGTGTCTAACTTATCGCTCTCATTGTGCTGCGCACTACAAAAGTTTTTATTCATATTTTATATGGGCCTTTTATGTGGCAATCAAAGCCTATACAAACAGGCTCGAGTCAAGTGATACAGCAGCGGCGGCGAGAAAGAAACCCAAGTATGTCAAATTAACAATGTCATCAAAGCGATTTAGCATGTTGGCGCGCCATGTCCTGCCCGTGTCCTGCGTCCTACGTCCTGCGTCCTGCGTGCTGTGTCCCTCCGCCGCATGCGATTACATGGCAAATCTTTTCAAAGCTTTTAACAAACACGCTCAACCGCACACAAAATGGCGAACGCAAACACACGAGCGGGGTTAAATTGGGGCCGGTTGCGGGACAGGGGTTAAGGGTTTTTTTGCGTCCCAGGATCGAGGGGGGCCCCGCACAAAAGACAAGCCAAAAACTTTGAATTAAAATGCGTTTATTTGAGCTCTTTACACACCAGAAGCCAGAACCAGGCAATTGGAGCGGGCGTATATGTGCTTTATCCTCTTTTCCGGTGGGGTGCTGAAAAAATCTTAACCCAAATAACTTGGCGGAGAACTATTCAAAACATTTACTTAATATTCGCAACTCGGGCCGGCGCCTGTCGCTGGCAATGAAAGCGTTTTGTAATCCTTTGTTATCTCGATCTCGTTCCGCCCCATCCCAGTGACGTTTAATATTAAATCATATTAAAATATTCAAAGGACTTTGCGCCACCACGCAGCATTTATAAACATTAGCACGCCGACATGGCAAACATGGAGGTCCTGTGCCCCGAAATGTATGCAATGCCCAAAAAGCGTCACCCGGCAAGTCAGCAAGTTGCCAACCAAGCCCCACACACACTCTCTCGCAAAACAGGGAATCGTGGGGAGCGGCAAAGTCGGATGTTTTAGGCGAAGGACCTGCCCCAGTTCTATGAAATTGTTTGCATGAATTTTAGAATAATTTTTTGCCGCCTTCAAAGTGAGTCTGCAATGTGTGTATCTGTATCTTGGCCACGAACTCTTTGCGGGCATAAACTGCATGAGTTGTGCTTAGAGAGTGTTTAGAGCGAGTTTAAAAATGTATCAACGGCATGACAAGTGTGGCCGCAAGGCAGCCCCCATCTGCCGTATCCTGTTTTTGCCCCCCATTTGCACGCTCTCCCATCCAGCGTGGGTGCTCGGGGGCAGAAATGCCTCTGAATGCCGAGCCGCATCGTTTTTCTGGCATTTTTACGTCTATTGATTCTTAATGGCTTGGTGGCAACTTTTGCCGAAAGTCATGCCAAGACAAATAGTTTTGTTTGTCAAAGCATACTTGTGGCAGCAGGTAGGTCTGTAAAGCGGCTTAAGCGGCATACTACGGGGTAGATGACACATGCCAAGTTATTTCAGCCAATGACTCGGAAAGATCACACAAATGCTTAAACGGTTGAATATATAGATTTGAAAAGGAATATTTTGAATTGAATTTGACGAGGCATTCAAACTTAAAATTTAAAAGCATTAAACAAATAAAATTTTATCTATTTTAACTATGGCAATTATCTCCACATTTCGAGTAACAATACGGATATTGTATCTGGCAATCCCATGTACTCTTAACACGCTCCGCCGAATGGAAACAGGCAGCAAAAATTTACTGCGCCAGCCAGAGCAGCAAAAGTTGCTACTGTGGCAAGACACGCAGCATCAGGTGCAGCAACAACAACAAGAGCAACAAGGACGGCGAGAAAACAGAAAGAAAGCTGCGCAAGATGCATTTAATTAAACTTAAACATTTTCATTGTCAAGCGAAAAATAATTAGTTGTGTGGCAAAGAGAAGGAAACAGGCAGCGGAACATTTGGCGTATACGTAACGTGCGCCGGAAGTAATATGGATCGCACAGACCTCGCGCCGGGGAGGACCTCCCAGGACATGTGGAGGAAGGCCGGGAAGTACAAGTTTCAAAATTAAAATGAATGCACGCTGCCAGTGGAGGCTGGCGGAGCGGAGCCGAAGGAAAGCAGTACAAGACTTTTGCACCAACAGACATTTACAAGCGCCAGCTCACAGAGACAACCGATACATGTGCACGGCGGATGGCAGTTATAAACGACAAAGTCACATGCATGAGCTTGTCAAAAAACCTAGTTAGTCCTCCTGGCAGGGACAGAAGCTAAACGGAAAGGAACAGGCCGGAGGGAACGGAGCGGAACGGAACTGGAGGGAAGGATCCAAGCGCCAAAGAAAACTGCCAAGTTAAATGGGCAAAAAAAAAAATCCGTATCCTCCGTGCATCCAAGATTGTTGTTCTTGTCGCCAGAGTGCGCGCTGTCGAAATAATGTGCAGCATTAACTAACTGCGCCTGCAAGCGACAACACCAGGACTCGCCGAAACAACGACAACGAGGATGCCAAGGATACAATCAAGGATGGCTGGCAAGCTTGCTACAAGTTTGCCCAGGATCCCGCGGCCAGAGGCGGCTGTAACATTATATATTTAGTTAAGGTATTAGCAGCAACTACATCTCCAACATCCACATCAGCCAACCAAACTAAGGTGCCACTAATTTCACTAACTTCTCAGCTTGGTTTAAAGAAACAAGTTCGATTAAAACTGATTTAAAAAGGGATATAATCCTTCCATCAATTTCCCATTTTAAAAAGTATATTGCCATTCGATAACATGTAGCCCAGTGTACCCAACAAGCCATTCATGTTTTTGCCGCGCCACGCCTGCATGGATTAATTAAATTAGGGTCGTGTCGAGCAGTCACCTCCCCGTTCCTGCCACTCCAGGAGCCCCATCCAGCCACCGATGCGTCAGTCTGATTTTCTTGACGCGCTTTCCACGTTTTCCACTGCAATCGATATACTTGACGTCCGGCCGGCAGTCCTTTGGCGGCTGTCCTCAGTGCGTCGCTAGCTAATAAATTAAGGCTAATTATGTTTTCAATTAGGCAACAATAGCCAATTTAATATTTTACTCCGCCGTAGCTGGTAGGCATCGGCTCCGCTGGCCCCTGATTGATGTGCGTCGCAATTTTTCGCGCGATTTGCAATTGCAAAACACTGAAAATTGGCAAGGAGCGGTTGGTGGTTGGATCGGTTGAGGGGGCTGGTCGGATGTATTGCGTTAGGCCGGCGGCGCTTCTAATGGCAAATGCCTGTAAAGCTTGCCTATACCCCAATTTTTGTTGCCGTGCTGGGGCGGTCTTCGCTCGTCGACCTTTTGGGAGGCAAATTTAATGGAAATTCTCGACATAGCCGGGGCATCAAATCAATATGTCATGAGAAGGGCTAGGGCTGATGCTGATGCTACTGCTGATGGGGCTGCTTCGGCAGCGGAAACAGTATCATGTTGATGTGTTGACGGTGTAGTCCGTATGAGTTAGGGTGCATGTGAGAATAATGCGTTATTGCGTATACGCAACGTGGTACTGGTGCTGGTACTAAGTCAAGGCCTACAAATAAGCTTATTTATCATTTTAAAGCTAAATGTATTAAGAGCATGATTTTTCATATTTTTTGCGTTGTATATGCTATTGCATTTCCAATGATTTATAATTTTTAGAGTCCACATTTGAATTCACTATCTTTATATGACAATTATTCCAGAAATTTGTCCCACTGCAATAGCCTCCAATGGTAGAGAGTTCAAAAATGTAATATGGCTAGATGGGAGAGAAGAAAAAATGGTTAAAAATTTGCCTGACTCGCTGCATGTGCGCCTAAATCGTTGATTTACGATTCACGCCACACTGAGGAGCCGTTGAATCAGTACAGCGGCAACAACAACATTCCACAAACTCGTATGTATGGGTGTGTAGGAACGAGTGTGTGCGGCGAGGACACGCATGACAGACGCGCAGGCAGCCGTGCAAACCACTTTGGCGGGAATGCGTTGGCTTGTCCCTCTCCTTTAACACAGCGAAAAGTTTTTGCTGCAGCCCATAATAAAAAATTTTAAAATTTATTACATGTCTCCAGCCAATATTTCACTTTGACATGCAATGTCGCGAAATGAAGCTGTCCGGCTGTGGCGGCTGGTCGGTCGACTACTCGAGCCCATCTTCCTCTGCCACTGCCACTGCCACAGCCCAGATGACCAGTGCCTGGAGTAAATTTGCTTGCAATGAAGTGCGGAACATTTTTGCGTCAGCTGCTGCTTGGGCTGCCAATTAAAATTACCAGCTACAGCGGAAACAGCATCACCCCCGGCACCAGGGCACTCTTTACATCCCATCTACCGGCAATCAATATTTCCGTTCGCTTCTTTTAATTAATTCCATGCGTTTGACATGGAAAATGTTGCACTCCTTGGCTTCATCCATCGATGCCAACAGACCAGGCCAGGCCAGGCTGTGTTCGTATTAGCCCGTCTGGGCCGTCTTCGAATGACTATCTGTGTGTATGGAAGTGTCGTGTGTCGAATGGATTCACTGAAATTTTATGCGTGCGCAAATGAAAAGGAAATGTTATCGTTTAATTTTATTTTCGCCATTGGCGCCGTTGCATAATAACTGCCAGCGAGTTCAGACCAAAGAAATTGCTGCACTACAAGAAAATTATCAGACTTGGGTATTGGAATTTCTTATAAAGAGTTATTTTGGTTGCAAGTTTATTTTAAGCCAAGTGTTTTCTTTATTACTTTGTTTTCAAAGACTTGAAAAGCAAAGACTTGAAGTATACGCCATGTATTGCAAGTATTTCTAAGGTTTTGAGGTTTCAAATCGTTTAATGAGAGCATTTTGAAGACCCCTAACAGTTTTCAAGTGTGAAAACTTAACCGGTGGATCTGAAAAACTCTGCTCGCCTCCTTGGGCTCTGCTGGCTGCTTGGCAGGCTGGGGACGCACATAAGTAGGTCCTGGACAGTGCGAAAATGGCACCGCGTCCAAACATAATTAAAGACAAACAACTGCACGCAGCATCAGCACCCCCGGTTCGGCCCCCGGCCCTCTGAGGATGCTGCCGGTGCCACGATAAACGCATGAAGGCAAATAAAGGCAGTGGACGGATGGAAACACATAACTCACACACGCATGTCCCCACGAGCTGGCGGCTTGGGTTGGGCGGAGTCTTTCTGCTGCGCTCTTGACACTGCAATGCCAGCGACAGGACCAACATCCTTGGCAGCCAGCCACATGAGGCACATACACACCTCCTGCCCCACATCCTGCCAGTGGGGGCCCTCACTTACCTCCGGAAAATATGGTGAAATAAAAGCCAAAAACGAAAAATGGCAAGCCAAAGTGTTGCGGCACATTTTTATGTAATTAATTTGCCAACCAGCGTGCGAGGGAGTGGGGTAGGAGTGCAAAACTCAATTGGGAGTGACCGGAGCTCGTTTGGCAATGATTCTGCCATTAGTCCTGCCAACAGGGTGGAGCAACCTGATAAATAACCTTTAAATCGGGAACTTGAAACATTTTTTAACGAGTTTCGATTTAAAATTTGTAAAATATTCCATTACTCCTGGTATAAATAACTGCAGTTGTGCCTTTAAACTTTTTATGTGGAAAGTGACCTCGATCTCAGTTCTGTTGTTTCACTTGTGACCATATGACCCTTCGTCCCTTTACACAGCCTTCTCGTGAGAACTCTTTTTTTCTCATTGGACCAGCAGGGGCAACAATTTTGTACATCATTTTACTTTCATTATGGCTTAACCTTGCAGTTTGATAGCAGCCTGCAACAGCGCCCGTCCTCCGCCCTATCTGCAGTGCTTGAGAATGTGGGGGGTGTGTGTGGAAAGGAAAACATTGCGTGGAAGAGTGGGCGGCACAGAATGAGGCACAGGCACTGTGGACTTCCGCTCGCTCGGGCAGCAAAACGAGCAGAAGTTGTTGTTCAATTTTCCATTTTTAGTTGCCAGTCGTTGCCGAAGTGAAAAAGTGAATGGGGCATGGGGTAGGGAAAGGGTAAGGGAAGTGGGGTGGGGACGGGGACAAAGGAAAAGGTAAAAGGGGGCCTTTCCACGCCGGGGAAAAAGAAGTGCTGAGGACCCGGCGCTATGTAAGATAATGGCAAACATGGGGAGAATGAGCTCCCGTATGCGTGTGTGTTGAAAGCCATGCAAAAACTGTAAACAAACAGAATGCGGCTAAACACAAACACCTTTGAGAGATGCACACTAGCATACACATACAAAACCTTACAGTACAGCTGCAAGTGTGTGTTTGCAGGTGTATTTATAAAAGTCACAGGCACACGTAAACGTGCATGCAGAAAAAATTCAGACAAACTTTGATTGAGACATTCTTTTAATCATAAAAATAGGAAGAGTAAAAAGCAGACACTTTTACAAAAACTTGATTAAAATAAATTGGGTAAAAATATTCTTCAAATTTGTAAATTAAAAAAGTGTAAGGCCTACCTGAATTTTCTCTGCATTGAACCCAACACTCGTATATACTCTGGCAGAACACTTTGCGTGCCCCAATATACAACTAGAACTATAGAGGTTGTTGTTCTTCACCAGCTGCCACGACCCGAACGTTCAAAGTAAAAAATATCCTTTCCTTTGGATCCATCCCCTCTGCCCGCGCCCCTTAAAAACAGTTTTAGCCCCCCTGTGGAACTGTGCCAGAAAATCATAATTAATATGCAATTTTTTGTGTTTTTTTTTCCAGCTTTTTCATTTCTTTTACGAACAGTTTGAAATTGCAAAGGTTCGCCCGCCCCACTGCCTTTTCTTTGATGTACTTGTACCTGTGCCAATGTGTAGGTGGCTGTGTGGCTGTAGAGTGGTTGTGTTTGTGTTTATATTTATGGTACAATGCATTCAGCATAACTCAAACATGATTAAAAAGTTCCAGGGTTTTGTTTTGATTTCCATCGATTCCTCAACCCCACAAGGTAAAATGGAAGAGTGACGAGAAGCAAAGTGAAACTGATAGCTGGAAAATATTAAACAAAATTCAATAATCCAATAATCTTAATTAAAAGCATAGCTTGAAGCATTCAGAATATTCTGTATTAGTTTCGCAAAAGGCTTTTATCATGAAGTACATGAAAATTATGAAGCTTTTTAAATGGCCAACTGGTTGCTCAACTCGATCAATTTCTTAAACCGCTGCACACGGATGTTATGGAAACTCATTCTGCGCCCCGTCGGCATTGTTCGTGGTAAACAGAAAAATCGCTGTATTCGCCAAGGCGCCGAACGCAAATTAAAGGCAAACATAAAGCGCTTTGTATGGATGCCGCTACTCCAGCTCCTGCTCCTGCTCCTGGTTCTGCCTCATCCAACTCATGTTGTAGTATCCTTTTTTATTTTGGTTGCTGCTGTGAAGGCAGGCTGCATAAGCGCTGCAAACATTCAACATCCAGCAACATCAGCCGAGTCAACAAGCAGCTATGCTGTTGCCGTTGCTGTTGCCGTGGCCGTTGCAGCTGCAGCAGCAACATAAACAAACATTGGCGGTTGCACGTGTGGTCATGGAAGGATCCCAATACCAACAGCAACCCCAATGCCAATACCAATACCAATACCAACACCAATACCAACACAAATTCCGATGGCAGGACAACGGAGGGAAGAACAAGATGCGCAAATAGAGCTGCGAACGCCGACGTCAGCGGCAACAATGCTGACTGACCTTTGCACGATGTGTGCTTTTCCATGCAGCCCAACAACAGTTGCAGTCGGCAACAACAATAACCATAATTTATATTTTTTTATTGATAGAGCCATAAATAAAGCCGAAGCGGAAGATAGAAGTTCGAAATGCCATATGCACAAGCTCGTACAAGTAAATGCGCCTGTCGTCCATAATCAAAAGATTTGAAAATGCTGCTGACTGTGACTCTGCGATGTATAGTGACCAGGACTGCCAACTTGCCGCCCATAAAATGTGAGCCACCAGCAGCAGCAACGGCAACAAAAACCACTGGGAATGTGGCACAGCCCCGCTGCTGCTCCACTTGGACAGGCAACAGGAAAAATGCAAGAAAGCTCCCTTTTCAGTCGCACAGACCCGCGTCCGTGTCTTCTTCTGCATCTGATTCTGCGTCTGCTTCTGCCACAAACTGATGCAGCAATAAAATTTGAAACAATAAAAGACGAAGCCAAGGAGACGTTGCCCGAAAGTTGCCAGAGCAGCAAGTGGAAATTGCCGAAAGAAGACGCAAATGGCAGCAGAGCTGAAGATGTGGCAAGCTGTAAGGAGATGCACCAGTAGGGGTCCTTAAAGCTGCAGAGCCTGCTTATTTCCTGCTCTCAAAGAAGACATTGCATACTCACTGAAAGAAACTATTGGTTTCTGCTTTATTTCAATAATAAATTCTTCGGGGGGGGGGGGCTTTTCTGATGCAATATATAAGCCAAAAATACTCATCTAGATACAAACACTAAAATATAAAAACTTTTTTTTTATATTAATTTTTGTAAATCTTCCTTGTGTAAACTTACAAAAGTGTCACCCATACACGTGCACGGTAGCCACTTTTCCGTTTGCCATGAAATGCGTTGCCAAATGTTGCATTTATTTTGTGAGTTTCCGCCTGGTACTGGACTCCTTGCTATTTCCAGAATAAAGTTGGCAAGTGCCATTGGTTAGACAACTATCCCGAAATATCCTTTGTGAAAAGGTGCTCCATAAATACATCTAAAATGAAACAAACTAATTTGTACTTCTGATATAACAAAGCTCATGGCTTAAAGCAAAAAAACCTCTTGACGAGGTAATGTTTCACCCGCAGGTTTCACCCAAAATACCTAAAATAAAAATTGGTGACGGAAAAATGCAACATAGATGAAATAACACATTACCAAGGGGTACCCCTTTAAAAGTGAGCGTTTTCGACATATCACTACTTTGCCTCCTTCCGGTAGCCATAACTCTGCCAATTTACATCCGATCAAGGAATGGTTTACCATTTTGTAAACAGCGCTACTAGTACCTCCAATCCTCACTTAAAACATTGCTTAAATCTGTTTATTTAATTTTGCGAATTTTTCCAAGGGGTACCCCTTTAATAGTTTGCAGTTTCCACATATCCCCACTTTGCCTCCTTTCGGTAGCCATAACTCTGCCAATTTACATTCGATCAACGAATCGTGTACCATTTTGTAAACAGCGCTACTAGTACTTCCAATCCTTATTTAAAACATTGCTTAAATCTGTTTTTTTAATTTTGCGAATTTTTCCTAGGGGTACCCCTTTAAAAGTGTGCGGTTTCCACATATCCCCACTTTGCCTCCTTTCGGTAGCCATAACTCTGCCAATTTACATCCGATCATGAAATGGTGTTCCATTTTGTAAACAGCGCTACTAGTACTTCCCATCCTCATTTAAAACATTGCTTAAATATGGTTTTTTAATTTTGCGAATTTTTCCAAAGAGTACCCCTTTAATAGTTTGCAGTTTCCACATATCCCCACTTTGCCTCCTTTCGGTAGCCATAACTCTGCCAATTTACATTCGATCAACGAATCGTGTACCATTTTGTAAACAGCGCTACTAGTACTTCCAATCCTCATTTAAAACATTGCTTAAATATGTTGTTTTAATTTTGCGATATTTTCCAAGGGATACCCCTTTAAAAGTGAGCGGTTCCACATATCCCCACTCTATCCCCAATCAGTTTTTGTTAATTTTGCGAATTTTTCCAAGGGGTACCCCTTTAAAAGTACTACTTTGCCTCCTTCCGGTAGCCATAACTCTGCCAATTTACATCCGATCAAGGAATGGTTTACCATTTTGTAAACAGCGCTACTAGTACTTCCAATCCTCACTTAAAACATTTCTTAAATCTGTTTATTTAATTTTGCAACTTTTTCCAAGGGGTACCCCTTTAATAATTTCCGGTTTCCACATATCCCCACTTTGCGACCTTACGGTAGCTATAACTTTGCCAATTTACATCCGATCATGAAATGGTGTACCATTTTGTAAACAGCGCTACTAGTACTTCCAATCCTCATTTAAAACATTGCTTAAATATGGTTTTTTAATTTTGCGAATTTTTCCAAGGGGTACCCCTTTAATAGTTTGCAGTTTCCACATATCCCCACTTTGCCTCCTTTCGGTAGCCATAACTCTGCCAATTTACATTCGATCAACGAATCGTGTACCATTTTGTAAACAGCGCTACTAGTACTTCCAATCCTCATTTAAAACATTGCTTAAATATGTTTATTTAATTTTGCGATATTTTCCAAGGGGTACCCCTTTAATAGTTTGCAGTTTCCACATATCCCCACTTTGCCTCCTTTCGGTAGCCATAACTCTGCCAATTTACATTCGATCAACGAATCGTGTACCATTTTGTAAACAGCGCTACTAGTACTTCCAATCCTCATTTAAAACATTGCTTAAATATGTTTATTTAATTTTGCGATATTTTCCAAGGGATACCCCTTTAAAAGTGAGCGGTTCCACATATCCCCACTCTATCCCCAATCTGTTTTTTTTAATTCTGCGAATCTTTCCAAGGGGTACCCCTTTAAAAGTGAGCGGTTTCGACATATCACTACTTTGCCTCCCTCCGGTAGCCATAACTCTGCCAATTTACATCCGATCAAGGAATGGTTTACCATTTTGTAAACAGCGCTACTAGTACTTCCAATCCTCACTTAAAACATTGCTTAAATCTGTTTATTTAATTTTGCAACTTTTTCCAAGGGGTACTCGATCAAGGAATCGTGTACCATTTTGTAAACAGCGCTACTAGTACTTCAAATCCTCATTTAAAACATTGCTTAAATCTGTTTATTTAATTTTTTTTGCCTTTGCCTCCTTTCGGTAGCCATAACTCTGCCAATTTACATTCGATCAAGGAATCGTGTACCATTTTGTAAACAGCGCTACTAGTACTTCCAATCCTTATTTAAAACATTGCTTAAATCTGTTTATTTAATTTTGCGATATTTTCCAAGGGGTACCCCTTTAAAAGTGAGCGGTTTCGACATATCCCCACTTTGCCACCTTCCGGTAGCCATAACTTTGCCAATTTACATCCGATCAAGGAATGGTGTACCATTTTGTAAACAGCGCTACTAGTACTTCCAATCCTTATTTAAAACATTGCTTAAATCTGTTTGTTTAATTTTGCGATATTTTCCAAGGGGTACCCCTTTAAAAGTGAGCGGTTCCACATATCCCCACTCTATCCCCAATCTGTTTTTTTTTAATTTTGCGAATTTTTCCAAGGGGTACCCCTTTAAAAGTGAGCGGTTTCGACATATCCCCACTTTGCCACCTTCCGGTAGCCATAACTTTGCCAATTAACATCCGATCAAGGAATGGTGTACCATTTTGTAAACAGCGCTACTACTACCTCCAATCCTCATTTAAAACATTGCTTAAATCTGTTTATTTAATTTTGCGAATTTTTCCAAGGGGTACCCCTTTAATAGTTTGCAGTTTCGACATATCCCCACTTTGCCTCCTTTCGGTAGCCATAACTCTGCCAATTTACATCCGATCAAGGAATGGTGTACCATTTTGTAAACAGCGCTACTACTACCTCCAATCCTCATTCAAAACATTGCTTTAATCTGTTTATTTAATTTTGCGACTTTTTCCAAGGGGTACCCCTTTAAAAGTGTGCAGTTTCCACATATCCCCACTTTGCCTCCTTTCGGTAGCCATAACTCTGCCAATTTACATCCGATCAAGGAATGGTGTACCATTTTGTAAACAGCGCTACTACTACCTCCAATCCTCATTTAAAACATTGCTTAAATCTGTTCATTTAATTTTGCAGATTTTTCCAAGGGGTACCCCTTTAATAGTTTGCAGTTTCCACATATCCCCCCTTTGCCACCTTCCGGTAGCCATAACTTTGCCAATTTACATCCGATCAAGGAATGGTGTACCATTTTGTAAACAGCGCTACTACTACCTCCAATCCTCATTTAAAACATTGCTTAAATCTGTTTATTTAATTTTGCGAATTTTTCCAAGGGGTACCCCTTTAATAGTTTGCAGTTTCCACATATCCCCACTTTGCCTCCTTCCGATAGCCATAACTTTGCCACTTTACATTTGATCAAGGAATGGTGGACCATTTTGTAAACAGAGCTACTAGTACTTTCAATCCTCATTTAAAACATTGCTTAAATCTGTTTATTTAATTTTGCGAATTTTTCCAAGGGGTACCCCTTTAAAAGTGAGCGGTTTCGACAAATCACTACTTTGCCTCCTTCCGGTAGCCATAACTCTGCCAATTTACATCCGATCAAGGAATGGTGTACCATTTTGTAAACAGCGCTACTAGTACTTTCAATCCTCATTTAAAAATGACTGATTTTTTTAATTTTGCAGATTTTTCCAAGGGGTACCCCTTTAATAGTTTGCAGTTTCCACATATCCCCCCTTTGCCACCTTCCGGTAGCCATAACTTTGCCAATTTACATCCGATCAAGGAATGGTGTACCATTTTGTAAACAGCGCTACTACTACCTCCAATCCTCATTTAAAACATTGCTTAAATCTGTTTATTTAATTTTGCGAATTTTTCCAAGGGGTACCCCTTTAATAGTTTGCAGTTTCCACATATCCCCACTTTGCCTCCTTCCGATAGCCATAACTTTGCCACTTTACATTTGATCAAGGAATGGTGGACCATTTTGTAAACAGAGCTACTAGTACTTTCAATCCTCATTTAAAACATTGCTTAAATCGGTTTATTTAATTTTGCGAATTTTTCCAAGGGGTACCCCTTTAAAAGTGAGCGGTTTCTACAAATCACTACTTTGCCTCCTTCCGGTAGCCATAACTCTGCCAATTTACATCCGATCAAGGAATGGTGTACCATTTTGTAAACAGCGCTACTAGTACTTTCAATCCTCCTGATTTTTTAATTTTGCGAATTTTTCCAAGGGGTACCCCTTTAAAAGTGTGCGGTTTCCACATATCCCCACTTTGCCTCCTTTCGGTAGCCATAACTCTGCCAATTTACATCCGATCAAGGAATGGTGTACCATTTTGTAAACAGCGCTACTACTACCTCCAATCCTCATTCAAAACATTGCTTAAATCTGTTTATTTAATTTTGCGACTTTTTCCAAGGGGTACCCCTTTAAAAGTATGCAGTTTCCACATATCCCCACTTTGCCTCCTTTCGGTAGCCATAACTCTGCCAATTTACATTCGATCAAGGAATCGTGTACCATTTTGTAAACAGCGCTACTAGTACTTCCAACCCTCATTTAAAACATTGCTTAAATACGGATTTTCAATTTTGCGAATTTTTCCAAGGGGTACCCCTTTAAAAGTGTGCAGTTTCCACATATCCCCACTTTGCCTCTGTCGGGTCAGGCAGCAGCCACAGCTATCACTAATATACAACTAATATAACAATTATAGTTTCTCATTTATATTTGTCTTTTTTATCTATCGCTATTGTTGGTCGCAAGCCGACTCTTCTCGGCCGCTTTATCTTTAGCATTAAGTTAATGAGCTTTCGCCCTGCCTATGTTCTAAGGCGGGCTCACTCATACTCTTTATATCAGTGCATACGCATCATATAATCGGAGCTTTCTCACTCCCCACATATGCGAATAAACAAAAATTTATAACGTTGTGAAAATAAACAATTTCCCCTTTTTGTGTTATTTGGAAAAAGGGGAAAAAGGTCATTAAAAAGGCTTAATGACCAAACATTGGTGACCCCGACGTGATCTAATTAATAAAATTATAAAATTAATATATATATAATATATAATTAATAAAATTAACAATTCCACGATCATAAAACAGAACCAGTGCGAACATCCCTGATTCAGTTTTTGTGCGGTGTATTAACATATGTATGTGCATTTTGAACATAAACAGCATACAGTGCATCAGTGAAACAATTATTTTGTATTTATACACAAATCATATAAAATACATAATCGCATAAAATACAATTGTTATCCGGTCCGCCAACATACATACATACATACATACATATATACGTTCCACTTGCAAGTGCATTCGCCTCACACAAGCGTTCATATATATATACATTCCACAACTCAGCGTACGGTTCTGAGCGCACAGTGGGATAAATCGTGTTCGCTGCGCTCAAATAAAATTAAATATAATAAAATAATCAAGAGCCATAATTTGGCGCCAAAATTAATTTGTGCGTGTTTTTACTTAAAGTGAGCGAATTTCAATCATAGTGGCGATGAACTCCAGCAGCGCCGTCACAGGAGAACCCACTCCATCTCGGAGTGCGATTTTAAAATGCAAGGCAAAGGGTATCCTCCAGGATTTGAAGAGGATCCAAGGCGTCCTGCAGCCAATGTCAAAGGTGGAGGACGCTATGCTCCATGTGCGTCACGCCCAGTTGGTCGCCATGTACGAGGATTTTAAGGCCATTCACGGGGAGCTGGAAGAGTTAGATATTTCTGAGATAAGCAGCGACTTGCGATGGACAGTGTCTGAGCTTGTAGCTACGATGCATGCCGAAATCGAGCACGAGACGTCGTTGCGCTCTGCTCGAATTGCTGCCCATTCCACCCTGGCCAGCGGAGTTTCCAGTATTCAGGTGGACTCAGCGCTCAGTCGGAGTTTTTCAAGCCTTGCCTCCTCTTCCTCTTCCTACTTTTAGCGGAGGATATTCGGAGTGGGCTGAGTTTCACTCGGCTTTCTCAACGATCGTGGGCTGCAATCCTCACATAAGTAAGGTGGAAAAGCTGCAGAGGTTGCGATCTTGTCTTCGGGACTCAGCCTTAGAAGCAGTTCGCTCCTTGGAAATCTCCGAGGAGAATTATGATGTCGCGTTGCGTGTTCTGGAAAGACGATTTAATAACCGCCGGTTAATATTTCAGGCTCATGTGAACGGGATTCTGGGCCTCAGTCTATTGGAAGGTGGCTCAGTGGCATCGCTTCGAGGGCTTTCCGATAAATTCAATGCCCACATGCGAGCCTTGCAAAATTTGGGGACGACCATGCAGATCTCTAGCAGTATCATTGTCCAAGTGATCCTTCAACGGTTGGACCCAGCTACCCAGGTCAAGTGGGAGGAATGTCAAAATGCGTCGAACTTGGACCTCATCCCTACCTGGGAGTCGATGGCAGAGTTTTTGGAGCAGCGGTGCAGGACTCTGGAGGCTATGGATGTGGCCATGACCGCCTACGTGCCAGGCACTCAGATGGGAAGACGTAGAGTCTCGAACAATAATTAGTTCGTCCTTTATCGTCACTAATTCACCTTCCCCCGCTTGTAGATTATGTGGTGGGTGGTCCCACGTAGTGTCTGCATGCCCCAGATTTTTGTTAATGGCCCCTGAGAGCCGCCTTGGTGAGGCTAGGCGACTCGGTCTGTGTCGGAAATGTCTCCAACCTGGTCATCACCTGCGTGAGTGCCTCGCTGCTAATTGTCGCAGTTGTGGGAGGAGGCATCCAGCCTGCTGCATTTTTGGAAGTACAGTCATCCAGTAGCCAGCCTTCTGTTGTATCATCTACGTCAGCCACAACCGAGGGCGCCGAGCCAATAAGCGCTTCACCATCCGCGGCTAATGCACTAGTTGCCCAAGGTCGCAGCAGTGAGGTAGCCTTACTGGCTACAGCGAACATTCTCGTTCGGAGTCGCACTGGAGTTTTTGTTCCATGCCGAGCTCTTTTGGATTCAGGATCGCAAGTGCACGTGATAACTTCCCGACTGGCTAGTCAGCTGCAGCTTCCTAGACGCAAATCTTCATGGCAGTGTCTGGAATTGGCAACACTGGTTTCGCGACAGATGAATTATCCGTCGATGTGCTCCTTCGGTCCCGTTGCTCCGAATATTCGGCCTTTGTTAACGCTGTCATCGCCCCCAGCATCACAGATCTCCAGCCTAGTTTCAGCTTGGACGTCTCCAGCTGGATATTCCGGCTAACCTCACTTTAGCCGATCCAAAGTTTTTCCGGCCACAACGTATCGATTTGCTTATCGGAGCCAGTCTATTTTATGAACTATTGTGTGCTGGGCAAATCCAGCTTTCAGCTGGCCTACCGTTGTTGCAGAAAACAAGGCTTGGATGGGTTGTATGTGGAGGCGGTTCACACGTGGAGATAATGTCAATCGCGCCCACAGCTCATATTATGAAGTGGCCGTTGGGGAGAAGTATGGATCTAGCCCCCGGCCTGGATGGAGTGTCTCAAATGGCCGATAATAGAACCGAATCTGGAACTACCAAGCGGAACTGACTAAGTTTTCGCTAACTGCCCCTTAAGGATGAAGTTGAAGGACAGGCCTCAACTGGGGGGAATGTCGGGTCAGGCAGCAGCCACAGCTATCACTAATATACAACTAATATACAATTATAGTTTCTCATTTATTTTGTCTTTTTATCTATCGCTATTGTTGGTCGCAAGCCGACTCTTCTCGGCCGCTTTATCTTTAGCATTAAGTTAATGAGCTTTCGCCCTGCCTATGTTCTAAGGCGGGCTCACTCATACTCTTTATATCAGTGCATACGCATCATATAATCGGAGCTTTCTCACTCCCCACATATGCGAATAAACAAAAATTTATAACGTTGTGAAAATAAACAATTTCCCCTTTTTGTGTTATTTGGAAAAAGGGGAAAAAGGTCATTAAAAAGGCTTAATGACCAAACAGCCTCCTTTCGGTAGCCATAACTCTGTCAATTTACATCCGATCAAGGAATGGTGTACCATTTTGTAACAGCGCTACTACTACCTCCAATCCTCATTTAAAACATTGCTTAAATCTGTTTATTTAATTTTGCAGATTTTTCCAAGGGGTACCCCTTTATAGTTTGCAGTTTCCACATTCCCCCCTTTGCCACCTTCCGGTAGCCATAACTTTGCCAATTTACATCCGATCAAGGAATGGTGTCCATTTTGTAAACAGCGCTACTACTACCTCCAATCCTCATTTAAAACATTGCTTAAATCTGTTTATTTAATTTTGCGAATTTTTCCAAGGGGTACCCCTTTAATAGTTTGCAGTTTCCACATTCCCCACTTTGCCTCCTTCCGATAGCCATAACTTTGCCACTTTACATTTGATCAAGGAATGGTGGACCATTTTGTAAACAGAGCTACTAGTACTTTCAATCCTCATTTAAAACTTGCTTAAATCTGTTTATTTAATTTTGCGAATTTTTCCAAGGGGTACCCCTTAAAAGTGAGCGGTTTCGACAATCACTACTTTGCCTCCTTCCGGTAGCCATAACTCTGCCAATTTCATCCGATCAAGGAATGGTGTACCATTTTTAACAGCCTACTAGTACTTTCAATCCTCCTGATTTTTTAATTTTGCGAATTTTTCCAAGGGGTACCCCTTTAAAAGTGTGCGGTTTCCACATTCCCCACTTTGCCTCCTTTCGGTGCCATAACTCTGCCAATTTCATCCGATCAAGGATGGTGTACCATTTTTAAACAGCGCTACTACTCCTCCAATCCTCTTCAAAACTTGCTTAAATCTGTTTTTTAATTTTGCGACTTTTTCCAAGGGGTACCCCTTTAAAGTATGCAGTTTCCACATTCCCCACTTTGCCTCCTTTCGGTGCCATAACTCTGCCAATTTCATTCGATCAAGGAATCGTTCCATTTTGTAAACAGCGCTACTAGTACTTCCAATCCTCATTTAACTTGCTTAAATCGGATTTTCAATTTTGCGAATTTTTCCAAGGGGTACCCCTTTAAAAGTTGCAGTTTCCACTTCCCCACTTTGCCTCCTTTCGGTAGCCATAACTCTCCAATTTCTCTATCAAGGATGGTGTACCATTTTTAACAGCGCTCTACTCCTCCATCCTCATTCAAACTTCTTAAATCTGTTTATTTAATTTTGCAGATTTTTCCAAGGGGTACCCCTTTTAGTTTGCAGTTTCCACATATCCCCCCTTTGCCACCTTCCGGTGCCATAACTTTGCCAATTTCATCCGATCAAGGAATGGTGTCCATTTTAAACAGCCTCTAGTCCTCCATCCTCATTTAAACTTGCTTAAATCTTTTTTTTTTGCAGATTTTTCCAGGGGTACCCCTTTAAAAGTGTGCGGTTTCCACTTCCCCACTTTGCCTCCTTTCGGATCCATACTCTCCAATTTGCTTCGATCAAGGATCTTCATTTTTAAACTCTCTTTAAACTTGCTTAAATCTGTTTATTTAATTTTGCGATTTTTTCCATGGGGTACCCCTTTATAGTTTGCGGTTTCCACACATCTCCACTTTGCCTCCTTCCGATGCCATACTTTGCCACTTTACATTGATAAGGAATGGTGGACCATTTTAACAGAGTACTAGTACTTTCAATCCTTTTAAAACATTGCTTTAATCTTTTTTTAATTTTGCGAATTTTTCCAAGGGGTACCCCTTTAAGTGAGCGGTTTCGACAAATCACTACTTTGCCTCCTTCCGGTGCCATACTCTGCCATTCTCCGATCAAGGATGTGTACCATTGTACAGCGCTACTAGTACTTTCAATCCTCCTGATTTTTTATTTTGCGAATTTTTCCAAGGGGTACCCCTTTAAAAGTGTGCGGTTTCCACATATCCCCACTTTGCCTCCTTTCGGTAGCCATAACTCTGCCAATTTACATCCGATCAAGGAATGGTGTACCATTTTGTAAACAGCGCTACTACTACCTCCAATCCTCATTCAAAACATTGCTTAAATCTGTTTATTTAATTTTGCGACTTTTTCCAAGGGGTACCCCTTTAAAAGTATGCATTTTCCACATATCCCCACTTTGCCTCCTTTCGGTAGCCATAACTCTGCCAATTTACATTCGATCAAGGAATCGTGTACCATTTTGTACACAGCGCTACTAGTACTTCCAATCCTCATTTAAAACATTGCTTAAATACGGATTTTCAATTTTGCGAATTTTTCCAAGGGGTACCCCTTTAAAAGTGTGCAGTTTCCACATATCCCCACTTTGCCTCCTTTCGGTAGCCATAACTCTGCCAATTTACATCCGATCAAGGAATGGTGTACCATTTTGTAAACAGCGCTACTACTACCTCCAATCCTCATTTAAAACATTGCTTAAATCTGTTTATTTAATTTTGCAGATTTTTCCAAGGGGTACCCCTTTAATAGTTTGCAGTTTCCACATATCCCCCCTTTGCCACCTTCCGGTAGCCATATCTTTGCCAATTTTGCCAAAATGTTTATTTAATTTTGCGAATTTTTCCAAGGGGTACCCCTTTAAAAGTGAGCGGTTTCGACAAATCACTACTTTGCCTCCTTCCGGTAGCCATAACTCTGCCAATTTACATCCGATCAAGGAATGGTGTACCATTTTGTAAACAGCGCTACTAGTACTTTCAATCCTCCTGATTTTTTAATTTTGCGAATTTTTCCAAGGGGTACCCCTTTAAAAGTGTGCGGTTTCCACATATCCCCACTTTGCCTCCTTTCGGTAGCCATAACTCTGCCAATTTACATCCGATCAAGGAATGGTGTACCATTTTGTAAACAGCGCTACTACTACCTCCAATCCTCATTCAAAACATTGCTTAAATCTGTTTATTTAATTTTGCGACTTTTTCCAAGGGGTACCCCTTTTAAAGTATGCAGTTTCCACATATCCCCACTTTGCCTCCTTTCGGTAGCCATAACTCTGCCAATTTACATTCGATCAAGGAATCGTGTACCATTTGTACACAGCGCTACTAGTACTTCCAATCCTCATTTAAAACATTGCTTAAATACGGATTTTCAATTTTGCGAAGTTTTCCAAGGGGTACCCCTTTAAAAGTGTGCAGTTTCCATATATCCCCACTTTGCCTCCTTCCGGTAGCCATAACTCTGCCAATTTACATCCGATCAAGGAATGGTGTACCATTTTGTAAACAGCGCTACTACTACCTCCAATCCTCATTTAAAACATTGCTTAAATCTGTTTATTTAATTTTGCAGATTTTTCCAAGGGGTACCCCTTTAATAGTTTGCAGTTTCCACATATCCCCCCTTTGCCACCTTCCGGTAGCCATAACTTTGCCAATTTACATCCGATCAAGGAATGGTGTACCATTTTGTAAACAGCGCTACTAGTACCTCCAATCCTCATTTAAAACATTGCTTAAATCTGTTTATTTAATATTGCAGATTTTTCCAAGGGGTACCCCTTTAAAAGTGTGCGGTTTCCACATATCCCCACTTTGCCTCCTTTCGGTATCCATAACTCTGCCAATTTGCATTCGATCAAGGAATCGTGTACCATTTTGTAAAACTGCTCATTTAAAACATTGCTTAAATCTGTTTATTTAATTTTGCGATTTTTTCCATGGGGTACCCCTTTAATAGTTTGCGGTTTCCACACATCTCCACTTTGCCTCCTTCCGATAGCCATAACTTTGCCACTTTACATTTGATCAAGGAATGGTGTACCATTTTGTAAACAGCGCTACTAGTACTTTCAATCCTCATTTAAAACATTGCTTAAATCTGTTTATTTAATTTTGCGAATTTTTCCAAGGGGTACCCCTTTAATAATTTTCGGTTTCGACATATCCCTACTTTGTCCTCCTTCCGGTAGCCATAACTCTGCCAATTTACATCCGATCAAGGAATGGTGTACCATTTTGTAAACAGCGCTTTTAGTACTTCTAACCCTCATTTAAAACATTGCTTAAATCTGTTTATTTAATTTTGCAACTTTTTCCAAGGGGTACCCCTTTAATAATTTCCGGTTTCCACATATCCCCACTTTGTCTCCTTCCGGTACATAACTCTGCCAATTTACATCCGATCAAGGAATGGTGTACCATATTGTAAACAGCGCTACTAGTACTTCAATTTATTTAAAACATTGCTTAAATCTGTTTATTTAATTTTATTTTTCCAAGGTACCCCTTGATAGTTTGCGATTTCCACATATCCCCACTTTGCCTCCTTCCAGGTAGCCATAACTCTGCCAATTTACATCCGATCAAGGAATGGTGTACCATTTTGTAAACAGCGCTACTAGTACCTCCAATCCTCATTTAAAACATTGCTTAAATCTGTTTATTTAATTTTGAAACTTTTTCTAAGGGGTACCCCTTTAATAATTTGCGATTTCCATATATCCCCACTTTGCCTCCTTCCGGTAGCCATAACTCTGCCAATTTACATCCGATCAAGGAATGGTGTACCATTTTGTAAACAGCGCTACTAGTACCTCCAATCCTCATTTAAAACATTGCCTAAATCTGTTTATTTAATTTTGCAACTTTTTCCAAGGGGTACCCCTTTAATAATTGCGATTTCCACATATCCCTCACTTTGCCTCCTTCCGGTAGCCATAACTCTGCCAATTTACATCCGATCAAGGAATGGTGTACCATTTTGTAAACAGCGCTACTAGTACCTCCAATCCTCATTTAAAACATTGCTTAAATCTGTTTATTTAATTTTGCAACTTTTTCCAAGGGGTACCCCTTTAATAATTTTCGGTTTCCACATATCCCCACTTTGCCTCCTTCCGGTAGCCATAACTCTGCCAATTTACATCCGATCAAGGAATGGTGTACCATTTTGTAAACAGCGCTTTTAGTACTTTCAATCCTCATTTAAAACATTGCTTAAATCTGTTTATTTAATTTTGCAGATTTTTCCAAGGGGTACCCCTTTAATAGTTTGCTATTTCCACATATCCCAACTTTGCCTCCTTCCGGTAGCCATAACTCTGCCAATTTACATCCGATCAAGGAATGGTGTACCATTTTGTAAACAGCGCTACTAGTACCTCCAATCCTCATTTAAAACATTGCTTAAATCTGTTTATTTAATTTTGCAACTTTTTCCAAGGGTACCCCTTTAATAATTTTCGGTTTCCACATATCCCCACTTTGCCTCCTTCCGGTAGCCATAACTCTGCCAATTTACATCCGATCAAGGAATGGTGTACCATTTTGTAAACAGCGCTACTAGTACTTCCAATCTTCATTTAAAACATTGCTTAAATCTGTTTATTTAATTTTGCAGATTTTTCCAAGGGGTACCCCTTTAATAGTTTGCGATTTCCACATATCCCCACTTTGCCTCCTTCCGGTAGCCATAACTCTGCCAATTTACATTCGATCAAGGAATGGTGTACCATTTTGTAAACAGCGCTACTAGTACCTCCAATCCTCATTTAAAACATTGCTTAAATCTGTTTATTTAATTTTGCAACTTTTTCTAAGGGGTACCCCTTTAATAATTTGCGATTTCCACATATCCCCACTTTGCCTCCTTCCGGTAGCCATAACTCTGCCAATTTACATCCGATCAAGGAATGGTGTACCATTTTGTAAACAGCGCTACTAGTACCCCTTTAATAGTTTGCAGTTTCCACATATCCCCACTTTGCACTTTGCCTCCTTCCGGTAGCCATAACTCTGCTAATTTACATCCGATCAAGGAATGGTGTACCATTTTGTACACAGCGCTACTAGTACTTCCAATCCTCATTTAAAACATTGCTTAAATCTGTTTATTTAATTTTGCAACTTTTTCCAAGGGGTAATAATTCCCCTTTAATAATTTCCGGTTTCCACATATCCCCACTTTGCCTCCTTCCGGTAGCCATAACTCTGCCAATTTACATCCGATCAAGGAACCGTGTACCATTTTGTAAACAGCGCTACTAGCACTTCCAATCTTCATTTAAAACATTGCTTAAATCTGTTTATTTAATTTTGCAACTTTTTCCAAGGGGTACCTCTTTAATAATTTGCGATTTCCACATATCCCCACTTTGCCTCCTTCCGGTAGCCATAACTCTGCCAATTTACATCCGATCAAGGAATGTTGTACCATTTTGTAAACAGCGCTTTTAGTACTTCTAATCCTCATTTAAAACATTGCTTAAATCTGTTTATTTAATTTTGCAACTTTTTCCAAGGGTACCCCTTTAATAATTTCCGGTTTCCACATATCCCCACTTTGCACTTTGCCTCCTTCCGGTAGCCATAACTCTGCCAATTTACATCCGATCAAGGAATGGTGTACCATTCTGTAAACAGCGCTACTAGTAATTTCAATCCTCATTTAAAACATTGCTTAAATCTGTTTATTTAATTTTGCAACTTTTTCCAAGGGGTACCCCTTTAAAAGTGAGCGGTTTCGACAAATCACTACTTTGCCTCCTTCCGGTAGCCATAACTCTGCCAATTTACATCCGATCAAGGAATGGTGTACCATTTTGTAAACAGCGCTTTTAGTACTTCTAATCCTCATTTAAAACATTGCTTAAATCTTTTTTATTTAATTTTGCAACTTTTTCCAAGGGGTACCCCTTTAATAATTTTCGGTTTCCACATATCCCCACTTTGCCTCCTTCCGGTAGCCATAACTCTGCCAATTTACATCCGATCAAGGAATGGTGTACCATTTTGTAAACAGCGCTTTGAGTACTTCTAACCCTCATTTAAAACATTGCTTAAATCTGTTTATTTAATTTTGCAACTTTTTCCAAGGGGTACCCCTTTAATAATTTTCGGTTTCCACATATCCCCACTTTGCCTCCTTCCGGTAGCCATAACTCTGCCAATTTACATTCGATCAAGGAATGGTGTACCATTTTGTAAACAGCGCTACTAGTACCTCCAATCCTCATTTAAAACAATGCCTAAATCTGTTTATTTAATTTTGCAACTTTTTCTAAGGGGTACCTCTTTAATAATTTGCGATTTCCACATATCCCCACTTTGCCTCCTTCCGGTAGCCATAACTCTGCCAATTTACATCCGATCAAGGAATGGTGTACCATTTTGTAAACAGCGCTACTAGTACCGCTTTAATAGTTTTCAGTTTCCACATATCCCCACTTTGCACTTTGCCTCCTTCCGGTAGCCATAACTCTGCTAATTTACATCCGATCAAGGAATGGTGTACCATTTTGTAAACAGCGCTTTGAGTACTTCTAACCCTCATTTAAAACATTGCTTAAATCTGTTTATTTAATTTTGCAACTTTTTCCAAGGGGTACCCCTTTAATAATTTCCGGTTTCCACATATCCCCACTATCCGGTAGCCATAACTCTGCCAATTTACATCCGATCAAGGAACCGTGTACCATTTTGTAAACTACTAGTACTTCCAATCCTCATTTAAAACATTGCTTAAATCTGTTTATTTAATTTTGCAGATTTTTCCAAGGGGTACCCCTTTAATAGTTTGCGGTTTCCACATATCCCCACTGTGCCTCCTTCCGGTAGCCATAACTTTGCCAATTTACATCCGATCAAGGAATGGTGTACCATTTTGTAAACAGCGCTACTAGTACTTTCAATACTCACTTAAAACATTGCTTAAATCTGTTTATTTAATGTTGCGAATTTTTCCAAGGGGTACTCCTTTAAAAGTGAGCGGTTTCGACATATCCCCACTTTGCCTCCTTCCGGTAGCCATAACTCTGCCAATTTACATCCGATCAAGGAACCGTGTACCATTTTGTAAACAGCGCTACTAGTACTTCTAATCCTCATTTAAAACATTGCTTAAATCTGTTTATTTAATTTTGCAACTTTTTCCAAGGGGTACCCCTTTAATAATTTGCGATTTCCACAGATCCCCACTTTGCCTCCTTCCGGTAGCCATAACTCTGCCAATTTACATCCGATCAAGGAATGGTGTACCATTTTGTAAACAGCGCTACTAGTTCCTCCAATCCTCATTTAAAACATTGCTTAAATCTGTTTATTTAATTTTGCAACTTTTTCCAAGGGTACCTCTTTAATAATTTGCGATTTCCACATTTCCCCACTTTGCCTCCTTCCGGTAGCCATAACTTTGCCATTTTACATCCCATCAAGGAATGGTGTACCATTTTGTAAACAGCGCTACTAGTACCTCCAATCCGCATTTAAAACATTTCTTAAATCTGTTTATTTAATTTTGCAACTTTTTCCAAGGGGTACCCCTTTAATAATTTCCGGTTTCCACATATCCCCACTATCCGGTAGCCATAACTCTGCCAATTTACATCCGATCAAGCAATGGTGTACCATTTTGTAAACAAAACTACTGGTACTTCCAATCCTCATTTAAAACATGGCTTAAATCTGTTTTCTTAATTTTGCGAATTTTTCCAAGGGGTGCCCCTTTAATAATTTCCGGTTTCCACATATCCCCACTTTGCCTCCTTCCGGTAGCCATAACTCTGCCAATTTACATCCGATCAAGGAACCGTGTACCATTTTGTAAACAGCGCTACTAGTACTTCTAATCCTCATTTAAAACATTGCTTAAATCTGTTTATTAAATTTTGCAACTTTTTCCAAGGGGTACCCCTTTAATTATTTGCGATTTCCACAGATCCCCACTTTGCCTCCTTCCGGTAGCCATAACTCTGCCAATTTACATCCGATCAAGGAATGGTGTACCATTTTGTAAACAGCGCTACTAGTTCCTCCAATCCTCATTTAAAACATTGCTTAAATCTGTTTATTTAATTTTGCAACTTTTTCCAAGGGGTACCTCTTTAATAATTTGCGATTTCCACATTTCCCCACTTTGCCTCCTTCCGGTAGCCATAACTTTGCCATTTTACATCCGATCAAGGAATAGTGTACCATTTTGTAAACAGCGCTACTAGTACCTCCAATCCGCATTTAAAACATTTCTTAAATCTGTTTATTTAATTTTGCAACTTTTTCCAAGGGGTACCCCTTTAATAATTTCCGGTTTCCACATATCCCCACTATCCGGTAGCCATAACTCTGCCAATTTACATCCGATCAAGGAATGGTGTACCATTTTGTAAACAAAACTACTGGTACTTCCAATCCTCATTTAAAACATGGCTTAAATCTGTTTTCTTAATTTTGCGAATTTTTCCAAGGGGTACCCCTTTAATAATTTCCGGTTTCCACATATCCCCACTTTGCCTCCTTCCGGTAGCCATAACTCTGCCATTTTACATCCGATCAAGGAACCGTGTACCATTTTGTAAACTACTAGTACTTCCAATCCTCATTTAAAACATTGCTTAAATCTGTTTATTTAATTTTGAAGATTTTTCCAAGGGGTACCCCTTTAATAGTTTGCGGTTTCCACATATCCCCACTGTGCCTCCTTCCGGTAGCCATAACTTTGCCAATTTACATCCGATCAAGGAACCGTGTACCACTTTGTAAACAGCGCTACTAGTACTTTCAATCCTCACTTAAAACATTGCTTAAATCTTTTTATTTAATGTTGCGAATTTTTCCAAGGGGTACTCCTTTAAAAGTGAGCGGTTTCGACATATCCCCACTTTGCCTCCTTCCGGTAGCCATAACTCTGCCAATTTACATCCGATCAAGGAACCGTGTACCATTTTGTAAACAGCGCTACTAGTACTTCTAATCCTCATTTAAAACATTGCTTAAATCTGTTTATTTAATTTTGCAACTTTTTCCAAGGGGTACCCCTTTAATAATTTCCGGTTTCCACATATCCCCACTTTGCACTTTGCCTCCTTCCGGTAGCCATAACTCTGCCAATTTACATCCGATCAAGGAATGGTGTACCATTCTGTAAACAGCGCTACTAGTACTTTCAATCCTCATTTAAAACATTGCTTAAATCTGTTTATTTAATTTTGCAACTTTTTCCAAGGGGTACCCCTTTAAAAGTGAGCAGTTTCGACAAATCACTACTTTGCCTCCTTCCGGTAGCCATAACTCTGCCAATTTACATCCGATCAAGGAATGGTGTACCATTTTGTAAACAAAACTACTGGTACTTCCAATCCTCATTTAAAACATGGCTTAAATCTGTTTTCTTAATTTTGCGAATTTTTCCAAGGGGTACCCCTTTAATAATTTCCGGTTTCCACATATCCCCACTTTGCCTCCTTCCGGTAGCCATAACTCTGCCAATTTACATCCGATCAAGGAATGGTGTACCATTTTGTAAACAGCGCTACTAGTTCCTCCAATCCTCATTTAAAACATTGCTTAAATCTGTTTATTTAATTTTGCAACTTTTTCCAAGGGGTACCTCTTTAATAATTTGCGATTTCCACATTTCCCCACTTTGCCTCCTTCCGGTAGCCATAACTTTGCCAATTTACATCCGATCAAGGAACCGTGTACCATTTTGTAAACAGCGCTACTAGTACTTTCAATCCTCACTTAAAACATTGCTTAAATCTGTTTATTTAATGTTGCGAATTTTTCCAAGGGGTACTCCTTTAAAAGTGAGCGGTTTCGACATATCCCCACTTTGCCTCCTTCCGGTAGCCATAACTCTGCCAATTTACATCCGATCAAGGAACCGTGTACCATTTTGTAAACAGCGCTACTAGTACTTCTAATCCTCATTTAAAACATTGCTTAAATCTGTTTATTTAATTTTGCAACTTTTTCCAAGGGGTACCCCTTTAATAATTTCCGGTTTCCACATATCCCCACTTTGCACTTTGCCTCCTTCCGGTAGCCATAACTCTGCCAATTTACATCCGATCAAGGAACCGTGTACCATTTTGTAAACAGCGCTACTAGTACTTCTAATCCTCATTTAAAACATTGCTTAAATCTGTTTATTTAATTTTGCAACTTTTTCCAAGGGGTACCCCTTTAATAATTTGCGATTTCCACAGATCCCCACTTTGCCTCCTTCCGGTAGCCATAACTCTGCCAATTTACATCCGATCAAGGAATGGTGTACCATTTTGTAAACAGCGCTACTAGTTCCTCCAATCCTCATTTAAAACATTGCTTAAATCTGTTTATTTAATTTTGCAACTTTTTCCAAGGGGTACCTCTTTAATAATTTGCGATTTCCACATTTCCCCACTTTGCCTCCTTCCGGTAGCCATAACTTTGCCAATTTACATCCGATCCAGGAACCGTGTACCATTTTGTAAACAGCGCTACTAGTACTTTCAATCCTCACTTAAAACATTGCTTAAATCTGTTTATTTAATTTTGCGAATTTTTCCAAGGGGTACTCCTTTAAAAGTGAGCGGTTTCGACATATCCCCACTTTGCCTCCTTCCGGTAGCCATAACTCTGCCAATTTACATCCGATCAAGGAACCGTGTACCATTTTGTAAACAGCGCTACTAGTACTTCTAATCCTCATTTAAAACATTGCTTAAATCTGTTTATTTAATTTTGCAACTTTTTCCAAGGGGTACCCCTTTAATAATTTCCGGTTTCCACATATCCCCACTTTGCACTTTGCCTCCTTCCGGTAGCCATAACTCTGCCAATTTACATCCGATCAAGGAATGGTATACCATTCTGTAAACAGCGCTACTAGTACTTTCAATCCTCATTTAAAACATTGCTTAAATCTGTTTATTTAATTTTGCAACTTTTTCCAAGGGGTACCCCTTTAAAAGTGAGCAGTTTCGACAAATCACTACTTTGCCTCCTTCCGGTAGCCATAACTCTGCCAATTTACATCCGATCAAGGAATGGTGTACCATTTTGTAAACAGCGCTACTAGTACCTCCAATCCTCATTTAAAACATTGCTTAAATCTGTTTATTTAATTTTGCGAATTTTTCCAAGGGGTACCCCTTTAAAAGTGAGCGGTTTCGACATATCACTACTTTGTACTCCTTCCGGTAGCCATAACTCTGCCAATTTACATCCGATCAAGGAATGGTGTACCATTTTGTAAACAGCGCTACTAGTACCTTCAATCCTCATTTAAAACAATGCTTAAATCTGTTTATTTAATTTTGCAACTTTTTCTAAGGGGTACCTCTTTAATAATTTGCGGTTTCCACATATCCCCACTTTGCACTTTGCCTCCTTCCGGTAGCCATAACTCTGCCAATTTACATCCGATCAAGGAATGGTGTACCAGCGCTACTAGTACTTTCAATCCTCATTTAAAACATTGCTTAAATCTGTTTATTTAATTTTGCAACTTTTTCCAAGGGGTACCCCTTTAAAAGTGAGCAGTTTCGACAAATCACTACTTTGCCTCCTTCCGGTAGCCATAACTCTGCCAATTTACATCCGATCAAGGAATGGTGTACCATTTTGTAAACAGCGCTACTACTACCTCCAATCCTCATTTAAAACATTGCTTAAATCTCTTTATTTAATTTTGCGAATTTTTCCAAGGGGTACCCCTTTAAAAGTGAGCGGTTTCGACATATCACTACTTTGTACTCCTTCCGGTAGCCATAACTCTGCCAATTTACATCCGATCAAGGAATGGTGTACCATTTTGTAAACAGCGCTTTTAGTACTTCTAATCCTCATTTAAAACATTGCTTAAATCTGTTTATTTAATTTTGCAACTTTTTCCAAGGGGTACCCCTTTAATAATTTCCGGTCTCCACATATCCCCACTTTGCCTCCTTCCGGTAGCCATAACTCTGCCAATTTACATCCGATCAAGGAATGGTGTACCATTTTGTAAACAGCGCTACTAGTACCTTCAATCCTCATTTAAAACAATGCTTAAATCTGTTTATTTAATTTTGCAACTTTTTCTAAGGGGTACCTCTTTAATAATTTGCGATTTCCACATATCCCTACTTTGCCTCCTTCCGGTAGCCATAACTCTGCCAATTTACATCCGATCAAGGAATGGTGTACCATTTTGTAAACAGCGCTACTAACAAAAACAAGTACCCCTTTAATAGTTTGCAGTTTCCACATATCCCCACTTTGCACTTTGCCTCCTTCCGGTAGCCATAACTCTGCTAATTTACATCCGATCAAGGAATGGTGTACCATTTTGTAAACAGCGCTACTAGTACTTCCAATCCTCATTTAAAACATTGCTTAAATCTGTTTATTTAATTTTGCAACTTTTTCCAAGGGGTACCCCTTTAATAATTTCCGGTCTCCACATATCCCCACTTTGCCTCCTTCCGGTAGCCATAACTCTGCCAATTTACATCCGATCAAGGAATGGTGTACCATTTTGTAAACAGCGCTACTAGTTCCTCCAATCCTCATTTAAAACATTGCTTAAATCTGTTTATTTAATTTTGCAACTTTTTCCAAGGGGTACCTCTTTAATAATTTGCGATTTCCACATTTCCCCACTTTGCCTCCTTCCGGTAGCCATAACTTTGCCATTTTACATCCGATCAAGGAATGGTGTACCATTTTGTAAACAGCGCTACTAGTACCTCCAATCCTCATTTAAAACATTTCTTAAATCTGTTTATTTAATTTTGCAACTTTTTCCAAGGGGTACCCCTTTAATAATTTCCGGTTTCCACATATCCCCACTTATCCGGTAGCCATAACTCTGCCAATTTACATCCGATCAAGGAATGGTGTACCATTTTGTAAACAAAACTACTGGTACTTCCAATCCTCATTTAAAACATTGCTTAAATCTGTTTTCTTAATTTTGCGAATTTTTCCAAGGGGTACCCCTTTAATAATTTCCGGTTTCCACATATCCCCACTTTGCCTCCTTCCGGTAGCCATAACTCTGCCATTTTACATCCGATCAAGGAACCGTGTACCATTTTGTAAACCTACTAGTACTTCCAATCCTCATTTAAAACATTGCTTAAATCTGTTTATTTAATTTTGAAGATTTTTCCAAGGGGTACCCCTTTAATAGTTTGCGGTTTCCACATATCCCCACTGTGCCTCCTTCCGGTAGCCATAACTTTGCCAATTTACATCCGATCAAGGAATGGTGTACCATTTTGTAAACAGCGCTACTAGTACTTTCAATCCTCACTTAAAACATTGCTTAAATCTGTTTATTTAATGTTGCGAATTTTTCCAAGGGGTACTCCTTTAAAAGTGAGCGGTTTCGACAAATCACTACTTTGCCTCCTTCCGGTAGCCACACCTTTGCCAATTTACATCCGATCAAGAAATGGTGTACCATTTTGTAAAGAAAACTACTGGTACCTCCAATCCTCATTTAAAACATGGCTCAAATCTGTTTATTTAATTTTACAACTTTTTCCAAGGGGTACCCCTTTAATAATTCCCGGTTTCCACATATCCCCACTTTGCCTCCTTCCGGTAGCCAAAACTTTGCCAATTTACATCCGATCAAGAAATGGTGTACCATTTTGTAAAGAAAACAACTGGTACCTCCAATCCTCATTTAAAACATTGCTTAAGTCTGTTTATTTAATTTTGCAACTTTTTCCAAGGGGTACCCCTTTAAAAGTGAGCGGTTTCGACAAATCACTACTTTGCCTCCTTCCGGTAGCCATACCTCTGCCAATTTACATCCGATCATGGAATGTTGTACCATTTTGTAAACAGCGCTACTACTACCTCCAATCCTCATTTAAAACATTGCTTAAATCTGTTTATTTAATTTTGCAGATTTTTCCAAGGGGTACCCCTTTACTAGTTTGCGATTTCCACATATCCCCACTTTGCCCCCTTCCGGTAGCCATAACTCTGCCAATTTACATCCGATCAAGGAATGGTGTACCATTTTGTAAACAGCGCTACTAGTACCTCCAATCCTTATTTAAAACATTGCTTAAATCTGTTTATTTAATTTTGCAGATTTTTCCAAGGAGTACCCCTTTAATAGTTTGCGATTTCCACATATCCCCACTTTGCCTCCTTCCGGTAGCCATAACTCTGCCAATTTACATCCGATCAAGGAATGGTGTACCATTTTGTAAACAGCGCTACTAGTACCTCCAATCCTCATTTAAAACATTGCTTAAATCTGTTTATTTAATTTTGCAACTTTTTCCAAGGGGTACCTCTTTAATAATTTGCGGTTCCACATATCCCCACTTTGCCTCCTTCCGGTAGCCATAACTCTGCCAATTTACATCCGATCAAGGAATGGTGTACCATTTTGTAAACAGCGCTACTAGTATTTCCAATCCTCATTTAAAACATTGCTTAAATCTGTTTATTTAATTTTGCAACTTTTTCCAAGGGGTACCCCTTTAATAATTTCCGGTTTCCACATATCCCCACTTTGCCTCCTTCCGGTAGCCATAACTCTGCTAATTTACATCCGATCAAGGAATAGTGTACCATTTAATATGTTTTTTTTTAATTTTGCAGAATTTTCCAAGGGGTTCCCCTTTAATAGTTTGCGATTTCCACATTTCCCCACTTTGCCTCCTTCCGGTAGCCATAAGTTTGCCAATTTACATCCGATCAAGGAATGGTGTACCATTTTGTAAACAGCGCTACTAGTACCTCCAATCCTCATTTAAAACATTTCTTAAATCTGTTTTTTTAATTTTGCGAATTTTTCCAAGGGGTACCCCTTTAATAATTTCCGGTTTCCACATATCCCCACTTTGCCTCCTTCCGGTAGCCATAACTCTGCCAATTTACATCCGATCAAGGAATGGTGTACCATTTTGTAAACAGCGCTACTAGTACTTTCAATCCTCACTTAAAACATTGCTTAAATCTGTTTATTTAATTTTGCGGATTTTTCCAAGGGGTACCCCTTTAATAGTTTGCGATTTCCACATATCCCCACTTTGCCTCCTTCCGGTAGCCGTAACTCTGCCAATTTACATCCGATCAAGGAACCGTGTACCATTTTACTTAAAAAGCGATACTACTACTTCCAATCCTCATTTAAAACATTGCTTAAATCTGTTTATTTAATTTTGCAGATTTTTCCAAGGGGTACCCCTTTAATAGTTTGCGGTTTCCACATATCCCCACTTTGCCTCCTTCCGGTAGCCATAACTCTGCCATTTTACGTCCGATCAAGGAACCGTGTACCATTTTGTACCATTTTGCAGCGCTACTAGTACTTCCAATCCTCATTTAAAACATTGCTTAAATCTGTTTATTTAATTTTGCAACTTTTTCCAAGGGGTACCCCTTTAATAATTTCAGGTTTCCACATATGCCCACTTTGCCTCCTTCCGGTAGCCATAACTTTGCCAATTTACATCCGATCAAGGAATGGTGTACCATTTTGTAAACAGCGCTACTAGTACTTTCAATCCTCACTTAAAACATTGCTTAAATCTGTTTATTTAATTTTGCGAATTTTTCCAAGGGGTACCCCTTTAAAAGTGAGCGGTTTCGACATATCCCCACTTTGCCTCCTTCCGGTAGCCATAACTCTGCCAATTTACATCCGATCAAGGAATGGTGTACCATTTTGTAAAAAGCGCTACTAGTACTTCCAATACTCATTTAAAACATTGCTTAAATCTGTTTATTTAATTTTGCAGATTTTTCCAAGGGGTACCCCTTTAATAGTTTGCGGTTTCCACATATCCCCACTGTGCCTCTTTCCGGTAGCCATAACTTTGCCAATTTACATCCGATCAAGGAATAGTGTACCATTTTGTAAACAGCGCTACTAGTACTTTCAATCCTCACTTAAAACATTGCTTAAATCTGTTTATTTAATTTTGCGAATTTTTCCAAGGTACCCCTTTAAAAGTGAGCGGTTTCGACATATCCCCACTTTGCCTCCTTCCGGTAGCCATAACTCTGCCAATTTACATCCGATCAAGGAATGGTGTACCATTTTGTAAAGAAAACTACTGGTACCTCCAATCCTCATTTAAAACATTGCTTAAATATGTTTATTTAATTTTGCAAATTTTTCCAAGGGGTACCCCTTTAATAATTTCCGGTTTCCACATATCCCCACTTTGCCTCCTTCCGGTAGCCATAACTTTGCCAATTTACATCCGATCAAGGAATGGTGTACCATTTTGTAAACAGCGCTACTAGTACTTTCAATCCTCACTTAAAACATTGCTTAAATCTGTTTATTTAATTTTGCGAATTTTTTCCAAGGGGTACCCCTTTAAAAGTGAGCGGTTTCGACATATCCCCACTTTGCCTCTTTCCGGTAGCCATAACTCTGCCAATTTACATCCGATCAAGGAATGGTGTACCATTTTGTAAACAGCGCTACTAGTACTTTCAATCCTCACTTAAAACATTGCTTAAATCTGTTTATTTAATTTTGCAGATTTTTTCAAGGGGTACCCCTTTAATAATTTCCGGTTTCCACATATCCCCACTTTGCCTCCTTCCGGTAGCCATAACTCAGCCAATTTACATCCGATCAAGGAATGGTGTACCATTTTGTAAACAACGCTACTGGTACTTCCAATCCTCATTTAAAACATTGCTTAAATCTGTTTATTTAATTTTGCAACTTTTTTCAAGGGGTACCCCTTTAATAATTTCCTGTTTCCACATATCCCCACTTTGCCTCCTTCCGGTAGCCATAACTCAGCCAATTTACATCCGATCAAGGAATGGTGTACCATTTTGTAAACAGCGCTACTGGTACTTCCAATCCTCATTTAAAACATTGCTTAAATCTGTTTATTTAATTTTGCAACTTTTTCCAAGGGGTACCCCTTTAATAATTTCCGGTTTCCACATATCCCCACTTTGCCTCCTTCCGGTAGCCATAACTCTGCCAATTTACATTTGATCAAGAAATGGTGTACCATTTTGTAAACAGCGCTACTAGTACTTTCAATCCTCACTTAAAACATTGCTTAAATCTGTTTATTTAATTTTGCGAATTTTTCCAAGGGGTACCCCTTTAAAAGTGAGCGGTTTCGACATATCCCCACTTTGCCTCCTTCCGGTAGCCATAACTCTGCCAATTTACATCCGATCAAGGAATAGTGTACCATTTTGTAAAAAGCGCTACTAGTACTTCCAATCCTCATTTAAAACATTGCTTAAATATGTTTATTTAATTTTGCAGATTTTTCCAAGGGGTACCCCTTTAATAATTTCCGGTTTCCACATATCCCCACTTTGCCTCTATCCGGTAGCCATAACTCTGCCAATTTACATTTGATCAAGAAATGGTGTACCATTTTGTAAACAAAACTACTGGTACTTCCAATCCTCATTTAAAACATTGCTTAAATCTGTTTATTTAATTTTGCAGATTTTTCCAAGGGGTACCCCTTTAATAGTTTGCGGTTTCCACATATCCCCACTGTGCCTCTTTCCGGTAGCCATAACTTTGCCAATTTACATCCGATCAAGGAATGGTGTACCATTTTGTAAACAGCGCTACTAGTACTTTCAATCCTCACTTAAAACATTGCTTAAATCTGTTTATTTAATTTTGCGAATTTTTCCAAGGGGTACCCCTTTAAAAGTGAGCGGTTTCGACATATCCCCACTTTGCCTCCTTCCGGTAGCCATAACTCTGCCAATTTACATTCGATCAAGGAATAGTGTACCATTTTGTAAAAAGCGCTACTAGTACTTCCAATCCTCATTTAAAACATTGCTTAAATATGTTTATTTAATTTTGCAGATTTTTCCAAGGGGTACCCCTTTAATAATTTCCGGTTTCCACATATCCCCACTTTGCCTCTATCCGGTAGCCATAACTCTGCCAATTTACATTTGATCAAGAAATGGTGTACCATTTTGTAAACAAAACTACTGGTACTTCCAATCCTCATTTAAAACATTGCTTAAATCTGTTTTCTTAATTTTGCGAATTTTTCCAAGGGGTACCCCTTTAATAATTTCCGGTTTCCACATATCCCCACTTTGCCTCCTTCCGGTAGCCATAACTCTGCCATTTTACATCCGATCAAGGAACCGTGTACCATTTTGTAAACAGCGCTACTAGTACTTCCAATCCTCATTTAAAACATTGCTTAAATCTGTTTATTTAATTTTGCAGATTTTTCCAAGGGGTACCCCTTTAATAGTTTGCGGTTTCCACATATCCCCACTGTGCCTCTTTCCGGTAGCCATAACTTTGCCAATTTACATCCGATCAAGGAATGGTGTACCATTTTGTAAACAGCGCTACTAGTACTTTCAATCCTCACTTAAAACATTGCTTAAATCTGTTTATTTAATTTTGCGAATTTTTCCAAGGGGTACCCCTTTAAAAGTGAGCGGTTTCGACATATCCCCACTTTGCCTCCTTCCGGTAGCCATAACTCTGCCAATTTACATCCGATCAAGGAATAGTGTACCATTTTGTAAAAAGCGCTACTAGTACTTCCAATCCTCATTTAAAACATTGCTTAAATCTGTTTATTTAATTTTGCAGATTTTTCCAAAGGGTACCCCTTTAATAATTTCCGGTTTCCACATATCCCCACTTTGCCTCTATCCGGTAGCCATAACTCTGCCAATTTACATTTGATCAAGAAATGGTGTACCATTTTGTAAACAACACTACTGGTACTTCCAATCCTCATTTAAAACATTGCTTAAATCTGTTTATTTAATTTTGCGAATTTTTCCAAGGGGTACTCCTTTAAAAGTGAGCGGTTTCGACATATCCCCACTTTGCCTCCTTCCGGTAGCCATAACTCTGCCAATTTACATCCGATCAAGGAATGGTGTACCATTTTGTAAAGAAAACTACTGGTACCTCCAATCCTCATTTAAAACATTGCTTAAATCTGTTTATTTAATTTTGCAGATTTTTCCAAGGGGTACCCCTTTAATAATTTCCGGTTTCCACATATCCCCACTGTGCCTCTATCCGGTAGCCATAACTCTGCCAATTTACATCCGATCAAGGAATGGTGTACCATTTTGTAAAAAGCGCTACTAGTACTTCCAATCCTCATTTAAAACATTGCTTAAATCTGTTTTTTTAATTTTGCGAATTTTTCCAAGGGGTACCCCTTTAAAAGTGAGCGGTTTCGACATATCCCCACTTTGCCTCCTTTCGGTAGCCATAACTCTGCCAATTTACATCCGATCAAGGAATAGTGTACCATTTTGTAAAAAGCGCTACTAGTTCTTCCAATCCTAGTGTACCATTTTGTAAAAAGCGCTACTAGTACTTCCAATCCTCATTTAAAACATTGCTTAAATATGTTTATTTAATTTTGCAGATTTTTCCAAGGGGTACCCCTTTAAAAGTGAGCGGTTTCGACATATCCCCACTTTGCCTCCTTCCGGTAGCCATAACTCTGCCAATTTACATTCGATCAAGGAATAGTGTACCATTTTGTAAAAAGCGCTACTAGTACTTCCAATCCTCATTTAAAACATTGCTTAAATATGTTTATTTAATTTTGCAGATTTTTCCAAGGGGTACCCCTTTAATAATTTCCGGTTTCCACATATCCCCACTTTGCCTCTATCCGGTAGCCATAACTCTGCCAATTTACATTTGATCAAGAAATGGTGTACCATTTTGTAAACAAAACTACTGGTACTTCCAATCCTCATTTAAAACATGGCTTAAATCTGTTTTCTTAACTTGCGAATTTTTCCAAGGGGTACCCCTTTAAAAGTGAGCGGTTTCGACATATCCCCACTTTGCCTCCTTCCGGTAGCCATAACTCTGCCAATTTACATCCGATCAAGGAATAGTGTACCATTTTGTAAAAAGCGCTACTAGTACTTCCAATCCTCATTTAAAACATTGCTTAAATATGTTTATTTAATTTTGCAGATTTTTCCAAGGGGTACCCCTTTAATAATTTCCGGTTTCCACATATCCCCACTTTGCCTCCTTCCGGTAGCCATAACTCTGCCATTTTACATCCGATCAAGGAACCGTGTACCATTTTGTAAACAGCGCTACTAGTACTTCCAATCCTCATTTAAAACATTGCTTAAATCTGTTTATTTAATTTTGCAGATTTTTCCAAGGGGTACCCCTTTAATAGTTTGCGGTTTCCACATATCCCCACTGTGCCTCTTTCCGGTAGCCATAACTTTGCCAATTTACATCCGATCAAGGAATGGTGTACCATTTTGTAAACAGCGCTACTAGTACTTTCAATCCTCACTTAAAACATTGCTTAAATCTGTTTATTTAATTTTGCGAATTTTTCCAAGGGGTACCCCTTTAAAAGTGAGCGGTTTCGACACATCCCCACTTTGCCTCCTTCCGGTAGCCATAACTCTGCCAATTTACATCCGATCAAGGAATGGTGTACCATTTTGTAAAGAAAACTACTGGTACCTCCAATCCTCATTTAAAACATTGCTTAAATCTGTTTATTTAATTTTGCAGATTTTTCCAAGGGGTACCCCTTTAATAATTTCCGGTTTCCACATATCCCCACTGTGCCTCTATCCGGTAGCCATAACTCTGCCAATTTACATCCGATAAAGGAATGGTGTACCATTTTGTAAAAAGCGCTACTAGTACTTCCAATCCTCATTTAAAACATTGCTTAAATCTGTTTTTTTTAATTTTGCGAATTTTTCCAAGGGGTACCCCTTTAAAAGTGAGCGGTTTCGACATATCCCCACTTTGCCTCCTTCCGGTAGCCATAACTCTGCCAATTTACATCCGATCAAGGAATAGTGTACCATTTTGTAAAAAGCGCTACTAGTTCTTCCAATCCTAGTGTACCATTTTGTAAAAAGCGCTACTAGTACTTCCAATCCTCATTTAAAACATTGCTTAAATATGTTTATTTAATTTTGCAGATTTTTCCAAGGGGTACCCCTTTAAAAGTGAGCGGTTTCGACATATCCCCACTTTGCCTCCTTCCGGTAGCCATAACTCTGCCAATTTACATTCGATCAAGGAATAGTGTACCATTTTGTAAAAAGCGCTACTAGTACTTCCAATCCTCATTTAAAACATTGCTTAAATATGTTTATTTAATTTTGCAGATTTTTCCAAGGGGTACCCCTTTAATAATTTCCGGTTTCCACATATCCCCACTTTGCCTCTATCCGGTAGCCATAACTCTGCCAATTTACATTTGATCAAGAAATGGTGTACCATTTTGTAAACAAAACTACTGGTACTTCCAATCCTCATTTAAAACATGGCTTAAATCTGTTTTCTTAATTTTGCGAATTTTTCCAAGGGGTACCCCTTTAATAGTTTGCGGTTTCCACATATCCCCACTGTGCCTCTTTCCGGTAGCCATAACTTTGCCAATTTACATCCGATCGAGGAATGGTGTACCATTTTGTAAACAGCGCTACTAGTACTTTCAATCCTCACTTAAAACATTGCTTAAATCTGTTTATTTAATTTTGCGAATTTTTCCAAGGGGTACCCCTTTAAAAGTGAGCGGTTTCGACATATCCCCACTTTGCCTCCTTCCGGTAGCCATAACTCTGCCAATTTACATCCGATCAAGGAATAGTGTACCATTTTGTAAAAAGCGCTACTAGTACTTCCAATCCTCATTTAAAACATTGCTTAAATATGTTTATTTAATTTTGCAGATTTTTCCAAAGGGTACCCCTTTAATAATTTCCGGTTTCCACATATCCCCACTTTGCCTCTATCCGGTAGCCATAACTCTGCCAATTTACATTTGATCAAGAAATGGTGTACCATATTGTAAACAAAACTACTGGTACTTCCAATCCTCATTTAAAACATGGCTTAAATCTGTTTTCTTAATTTTGCGAATTTTTCCAAGGGGTACCCCTTTAATAGTTTGCGGTTTCCACATATCCCCACTGTGCCTCTTTCCGGTAGCCATAACTTTGCCAATTTACATCCGATCAAGGAATGGTGTACCATTTTGTAAACAGCGCTACTAGTACTTTCAATCCTCACTTAAAACATTGCTTAAATCTGTTTATTTAATTTTGCGAATTTTTCCAAGGGGTACCCCTTTAAAAGTGAGCGGTTTCGACATATCCCCACTTTGCCTCCTTCCGGTAGCCATAACTCTGCCAATTTACATCCGATCAAGGAATAGTGTACCATTTTGTAAAAAGCGCTACTAGTACTTCCAATCCTCATTTAAAACATTGCTTAAATATGTTTATTTAATTTTGCAGATTTTTCCAAGGGGTACCCCTTTAATAATTTCCGGTTTCCACATATCCCCACTTTGCCTCTATCCGGTAGCCATAACTCTGCCAATTTACATTTGATCAAGAAATGGTGTACCATTTTGTAAACAAAACTACTGGTACTTCCAATCCTCATTTAAAACATGGCTTAAATCTGTTTTCTTAATTTTGCGAATTTTTCCAAGGGGTACCCCTTTAATAATTTCCGGTTTCCACATATCCCCACTTTGCCTCCTTCCGGTAGCCATAACTCTGCCAATTTACATCCGATCAAGGAATGGTGTACCATTTTGTAAAAAGCGCTACTAGTACTTCCAATCCTCATTTAAAACATTGCTTAAATATGTTTATTTAATTTTGCAGATTTTTCCAAGGGGTACCCCTTTAATAATTTCCGGTTTCCACATATCCCCACTTTGCCTCTATCCGGTAGCCATAACTCTGCCAATTTACATTTGATCAAGAAATGGTGTACCATTTTGTAAACAAAACTACTGGTACTTCCAATCCTCATTTAAAACATGGCTTAAATCTGTTTATTTAATTTTGCGAATTTTTCCAAGGGGTACCCCTTTAATAATTTCCGGTTTCCACATATCCCCACTTTGCCTCTTTCCGGTAGCCATAACTCTGCCAATTTACATCCGATCAAGGAATGGTGTACCATTTTGTAAACAGCGCTACTAGTACTTTCAATCCTCACTTAAAACATTGCTTAAATCTGTTTATTTAATTTTGCGAATTTTTCCAAGGGGTACCCCTTTAATAATTTCGCGGTTTCCACATATCCCCACTTTGCCTCCTTCCGGTAGCCATAACTCTGCCAATTTACATCCGATCAAGGAATGGTGTACCATTTTGTAAAAAGCGCTACTAGTACTTCCAATCCTCATTTAAAACATTGCTTAAATCTGTTTATTTAATTTTGCAGATTTTTCCAAGGGGTACCCCTTTAATAATTTCCGGTTTCCACATATCCCCACTTTGCCTCCTTCCGGTAGCCATAACTCTGCCAATTTACATCCGATCAAGGAATGGTGTACCATTTTGTAAACAGCGCTACTAGTACTTTCAATCCTCACTTAAAACATTGCTTAAATCTGTTTATTTAATTTTGCGAGTTTTTCCAAGGGGTACCCCTTTAAAAGTTTCCGGTTTCCACATATCCCCACTTTGCCTCCTTCCGGTAGCCATAACTCAGCCAATTTACATCCGATCAAGGAATGGTGTACCATTTTGTAAAGAACACTACTGGTACTTCCAATCCTCATTTAAAACATTGCTTAAATCTGTTTATTTAATTTTGCAGACTTTTTCCAAGGGGTACCCCTTTAATAATTTCCGGTTTCCACATATCCCCACTTTGCCTCCTTCCGGTAGCCATAACTCTGCCAATTTACATTTGATCAAGAAATGGTGTACCATTTTGTAAACAGCACTACTAGTACTTTCAATCCTCACTTAAAACATTGCTTAAATCTGTTTATTTAATTTTGCGAATTTTTCCAAGGGGTACCCCTTTAAAAGTTAGCGGTTTCGACATATCCCCACTTTGCCTCCTTCCGGTAGCCATAACTTTGCCAATTTACATCCGATCAAGGAATGGTGTACCATTTTGTAAAAAGCGCTACTAGTACTTCCAATCCTCATTTAAAACATTGCTTAAATCTGTTTATTTAATTTTGCAGATTTTTCCAAGGGGTACCCCTTTAATAATTTCCGGTTTCCACATATCCCCACTTTGCCTCTATCCGGTAGCCATAACTCTGCCAATTTACATTTGATCAAGAAATGGTGTACCATTTTGTAAACAAAACTACTGGTACTTCCAATCCTCATTTAAAACATGGCTTAAATCTGTTTATTTAATTTTGCAGATTTTTCCAAGGGGTACCCCTTTAATAATTTCCGGTTTCCACATATCCCCACTTTGCCTCTATCCGGTAGCCATAACTCTGCCAATTTACATCCGATCAAGGAATGGTGTACCATTTTGTAAAGAAAACTACTGGTACCTCCAATCCTCATTTAAAACATTGCTTAAATATGTTTATTTAATTTTGCAGATTTTTCGAAGGGGTACCCCTTTAATAATTTCCGGTTTCCACATATCCCCACTTTGCCTGCTTCCGGTAGCCATAACTCTGCCAATTTACATCCGATCAAGGAATGGTGTACCATTTTGTAAAAAGCGCTACTAGTACTTTCAATCCTCACTTAAAACATTGCTTAAATCTGTTTATTTAATTTTGCAGATTTTTCCAAGGGGTACCCCTTTAATAATTTCCGGTTTCCACATATCCCCACTTTGCCTGCTTCCGGTAGCCATAACTCTGCCAATTTACATCCGATCAAGGAATGGTGTACCATTTTGTAAACAGCGCTACTAGTACTTTCAATCCTCATTTAAAACATTGCTTAAATCTGTTTATTTAATTTTGCAGATTTTTCCAAGGGGTACCCCTTTAATAATTTCCGGTTTCCACATATCCCCACTTTGCCTCTATCCGGTAGCCATAACTCTGCCAATTTACAATCCGATCAAGGAATGGTGTACCATTTTGTAAAGAAAACTACTGGTACTTCCAATCCTCATTTAAAACATTGCTTAAATCTGTTTATTTAATTTTGCAGACTTTTTCCAAGGGGTACCCCTTTAATAATTTCCGGTTTCCACATATCCCCACTTTGCCTCCTTCCGGTAGCCATAACTCTGCCAATTTACATCCGATCAAGGAATGGTGTACCATTTTGTAAACAAAACTACTGGTACCTCCAATCCTCATTTAAAACATTGCTTAAATCTGTTTATTTAATTTTGCAGACTTTTTCCAAGGGGTACCCCTTTAATAATTTCCGGTTTCCACATATCCCCACTTTGCCTCCTTCCGGTAGCCATAACTCTGCCAATTTACATCTGATCAAGGAATGGTGTACCATTTTGTAAAAAGCGCTACTAGTACTTTCAATCCTCATTTAAAACATTGCTTAAATCTGTTTATTTAATTTTGCAGATTTTTCCAAGGGGTACCCCTTTAATAATTTCCGGTTTCCACATATCCCCACTTTGCCTCCTTCCGGTAGCCATAACTCTGCCAATTTACATTCGATCAAGGAATGGTGTACCATTTTGTAAACAGCGCTACTAGTACTTTCAATCCTCACTTAAAACATTGCTTAAATCTGTTTATTTAATTTTGCAGATTTTTCCAAGGGGTACCCCTTTAATAAGTTAGCGCGAGTTTCCGACATATCCCCACTTTGCCTCCTTCCGGTAGCCATAACTCTGCCAATTTACATCCGATCAAGGAATGGTGTACCATTTTGTAAAAAGCGCTACTAGTACTTCCAATCCTCATTTAAAACATTGCTTAAATCTGTTTATTTAATTTTGCAGATTTTTTCAAGGGGTACTCCTTTAATAATTTCCGGTTTCCACATATCACCACTTTGCCTCTATCCGGTAGCCATAACTCTGCCAATTTACCGACATATCCCCACTTTGCCTCCTTCCGGTAGCCATAACTCTGCCAATTTAAATCCGATCAAGGAATGGTGTACCATTTTGTAAAGAAAACTACTGGTACCTCCAATCCTCATTTAAAACATTGCTTAAATCTGTTTATTTAATTTTGCAGATTTTTCCAAGGGGTACCCCTTTAATAATTTCCGGTTTCCACATATCCCCACTTTGCCTCCTTCCGGTAGCCATAACTCTGCCAATTTACATCCGATCAAGGAATGGTGTTCCATTTTGTAAAAAGCGCTACTAGTACTTTCAATCCTCATTTAAAACATTGCTTAAATCTGTTTATTTAATTTTGCAGATTTTTCCAAGGGGTACCCCTTTAATAATTTCCGGTTTCCACATATCCCCACTTTGCCTCTATCCGGTAGCCATAACTCTGCCAATTTACCGACATATCCCCACTTTGCCTCCTTCCGGTAGCCATAACTCTGCCAATTTAAATCCGATCAAGGAATGGTGTACCATTTTGTAAAGAAAACTACTGGTACCTCCAATCCTCATTTAAAACATTGCTTAAATCTGTTTATTTAATTTTGCAGAGGGATTATAATTTTTCCAAGGGGTACCCCTTTAATAATTTCCGGTTTCCACATATCCCCACTTTGCCTCCTTCCGGTAGCCATAACTCTGCCAATTTACATCCGATCAAGGAATGGTGTTCCATTTTGTAAAAAGCGCTACTAGTACTTCCAATCCTCATTTAAAACATTGCTTAAATCTGTTTATTTAATTTTGCAGATTTTTCCAAGGGGTACCCCTTTAATAATTTCCGGTTTCCACATATCCCCACTTTGCCTCTATCCGGTAGCCATAACTCTGCCAATTTACCGACATATCCCCACTTTGCCTCCTTCCGGTAGCCATAACTCTGCCAATTTAAATCCGATCAAGGAATGGTGTACCATTTTGTAAAGAAAACTACTGGTACCTCCAATCCTCATTTAAAACATTGCTTAAATCATGTTTATTTAATTTTGCAACTTTTTCCAAGGGACATATCCCCACTTTGCCTCCTTCCGGTAGCCATAACTCTGCCAATTTACATCCGATCAAGGAATGGTGTACCATTAAGTAATCTGTTAAACTTAAATCTGTTTATTTAATTTTGCAGATTTTTCCAAGGGGTACCCCTTTAATAATTTCCGGTTTCAACATATCCCCACTTTGCCTCTATCCGGTAGCCATAACTCTGCCAATTTACATAAGATCAAGGAATGGTGTACCATTTTGTAAACAGCGCTACTAGTACTTTCAATCCTCACTTAAAACATTGCTTAAGTCTGTTTATTTAATTTTGCGAATTTTTCCAAGGGGTACCCCTTTAAAAGTGAGCGGTTTCGACACATCCCCACTTTGCCTCCATCCGGTAGCCATAACTCTGCCAATTTACATCCGATCAAGGAATGGTGTACCATTTTGTAAAGAAAACTACTGGTACCTCCAATCCTCATTTAAAACATTGCTTAAATCTGTTTATTTAATTTTGCAGATTTTTCCAAGGGGTACCCCTTTAATAATTTCCGGTTTCCACATATGCCCACTTTGCCTCCTTCCGGTAGCCATAACTTTGCCAATTTACATCCGATCAAGGAATGGTGTACCATTTTGTAAACAGCGCTACTAGTACTTTCAATCCTCACTTAAAACATTGCTTAAATCTGTTTATTTAATTTTGCGAATTTTTCCAAGGGGTACCCCTTTAAAAGTGAGCGGTTTCGACATATCCCCACTTTGCCTCCTTCCGGTAGTCATAACTCTGCCAATTTACATCCGATCAAGGAATGGTGTACCATTTTGTAAAGAAAACTATTGGTACCTCCAATCCTCATTTAAAACATTGCTTAAATCTGTTTATTTAATTTTGCAGATTTTTTCAAGGGGTACCCCTTTAATAATTTCCGGTGTCCACATATCCCCACTTTGCCTCTATCCGGTAGCCATAACTCTGCCAATTTACCGACATATCCCCACTTTGCCTCCTTCCGGTAGCCATAACTCTGCCAATTTACATCCGATCAAGGAATGGTGTACCATTTTGTAAAGAAAACTACTGGTACCTCCAATCCTCATTTAAAACATTGCTTAAATCTGTTTATTTAATTTTGCAGATTTTTCCAAGGGGTACCCCTTTAATAATTTCCGGTTTCCACATATCCCCACTTTGCCTCCTTCCGGTAGCCATAACTCTGCCAATTTACATCCGATCAAGGAATGGTGTACCATTTTGTAAAGAAAACTACTGGTACCTCCAATCCTCATTTAAAACATTGCTTAAATCTGTTTATTTAATTTTGCAGATTTTTCCAAGGGGTACCCCTTTAATAATTTCCGGTTTCCACATATCCCCACTTTGCCTCCTTCCGGTAGCCATAACTCTGCCAATTTACATCCGATCAAGGAATGGTGTACCATTTTGTAAAGAACACTACTGGTACCTCCAATCCTCATTTAAAACATTGCTTAAATCTGTTTATTTAATTTTGCAGATTTTTTCAAGGGGTACCCCTTTAATAATTTCCGGTGTCCACATATCCCCACTTTGCCTCTATCCGGTAGCCATAACTCTGCCAATTTACCGACATATCCCCACTTTGCCTCCTTCCGGTAGCCATAACTCTGCCAATTTACATCCGATCAAGGAATGGTGTACCATTTTGTAAAGAAAACTACTGGTACCTCCAATCCTCATTTAAAACATTGCTTAAATCTGTTTATTTAATTTTGCAACTTTTTCCAAGGGGTACCCCTTTAATAATTTCCTGTTTCCACATATCCCCACTTTGCCTCCTTCCGGTAGCCATAACTCAGCCAATTTACATCCGATCAAGGAATGGTGTACCATTTTGTAAACAGCGCTACTGGTACTTCCAATCCTCATTTAAAACATTGCTTAAATCTGTTTATTTAATTTTGCAGATTTTTCCAAGGGGTACCCCTTTAATAATTTCCGGTTTCCACATATGCCCACTTTGCCCCCTTCCGGTAGCCATAACTTTGCCAATTTGCATCCGATCAAGGAATGGTGTACCATTTTGTAAACAGCGCTACTAGTACTTTCTATCCTCACTTAAAACATTGCTTAAATCTGTTTATTTAATTTTGCAGATTTTTCCAAGAGGTACCCCTTTAATAGTTTGCGGTTTCCACATATCCCCACTGTGTCCTTCCGGTAGCCATAACTCTGCCAATTTACATCCGATCAAGGAATGGTGTACCATTTTGTAAAGAAAACTACTGGTACCTCCAATCCTCATTTAAAACATTGCTTAAATCTGTTTATTTAATTTTGCAGATTTTTTCAAGGGGTACCCCTTTAATAATTTCCGGTTTCCACATATCACCACTTTGCCTCTATCCGGTAGCCATAACTCTGCCAATTTACCGACATATCCCCACTTTGCCTCCTTCCGGTAGCCATAACTCTGCCAATTTAAATCCGATCAAGGAATGGTGTACCATTTTGTAAAGAAAACTACTGGTACCTCCAATCCTCATTTAAAACATTGCTTAAATCTGTTTATTTAATTTTGCAACTTTTTCCAAGGGGTACCCCTTTAATAATTTCCTGTTTCTATCCTCACTTAAAACATTGCTTAAATCTGTTTATTTAATTTTGCAGATTTTTCCAACAGGTACCCCTTTAATAGTTTGCGGTTTCCACATATCCCCACTGTGTCCTTCCGGTAGCCATAACTCTGCCAATTTACATCCGATCAAGGAATGGTGTACCATTTTGTAAACAGCGCTACTAGTACTTTCAATCCTCACTTAAAACATTGCTTAAATCTGTTTATTTAATTTTGCAGATTTTTCCAAGGGGTACCCTTTTAATAATTTCCGGTTTCCACATATCCCCACTTTGCCTCCTTCCGGTAGCCATAACTCTGCCAATTTGCATCCGATCAAGGAATGGTGTACCATTTTGTAAAGAAAACTACTGGTACCTCCAATCCTCATTTAAAACATTGCTTAAATCTGTTTATTTAATTTTGCAGATTTTTCCAAGGGGTACCCCTTTAATAATTTCCGGTTTCCACATATCCTCACTTTGCCTCCTTCCGGTATCCATAACTCTGCCAATTTACATCCGATCAAGGAATGGTGTACCATTTTGTAAAAAGCGCTACTAGTACTTCCAATCCTCATTTAAAACATTGCTTAAATCTGTTTATTTAATTTTGCAGATTTTTCCAAGGGGTACCCCTTTAATAATTTCCGGTTTCCACATATGCCCACTTTGCCGCCTTCCGGTAGCCATAACTCTGCCAATTTACATCCGATCAAGGAATGGTGTACCATTTTGTAAACAGCGCTACTAGTACTTTCTATCCTCACTTAAAACATTGCTTAAATCTGTTTATTTAATTTTGCAGATTTTTCCAAGAGGTACCCCTTTAATAGTTTGCGGTTTCCACATATCCCCACTGTGTCCTTCCGGTAGCCATAACTCTGCCAATTTACATCCGATCAAGGAATGGTGTACCATTTTGTAAAGAAAACTACTGGTACCTCCAATCCTCATTTAAAACATTGCTTAAATCTGTTTATTTAATTTTGCAGATTTTTTCAAGGGGTACCCCTTTAATAATTTCCGGTTTCCACATATCACCACTTTGCCTCTATCCGGTAGCCATAACTCTGCCAATTTACCGACATATCCCCACTTTGCCTCCTTCCGGTAGCCATAACTCTGCCAATTTAAATCCGATCAAGGAATGGTGTACCATTTTGTAAAGAAAACTACTGGTACCTCCAATCCTCATTTAAAACATTGCTTAAATCTGTTTATTTAATTTTGCAACTTTTTCCAAGGGGTACCCCTTTAATAATTTCCTGTTTCTATCCTCACTTAAAACATTGCTTAAATCTGTTTATTTAATTTTGCAGATTTTTCCAAGAGGTACCCCTTTAATAGTTTGCGGTTTCCACATATCCCCACTGTGTCCTTCCGGTAGCCATAACTCTGCCAATTTACATCCGATCAAGGAATGGTGTACCATTTTGTAAAGAAAACTACTGGTACTTCCAATCCTCATTTAAAACATTGCTTAAATCTGTTTATTTAATTTTGCAGATTTTTTCAAGGGGTACCCCTTTAATAATTTCCGGTTTCCACATATCACCACTTTGCCTCTATCCGGTAGCCATAACTCTGCCAATTTACCGACATATCCCCACTTTGCCTCCTTCCGGTAGCCATAACTCTGCCAATTTAAATCCGATCAAGGAATGGTGTACCATTTTGTAAAGAAAACTACTGGTACCTCCAATCCTCATTTAAAACATTGCTTAAATCTGTTTATTTAATTTTGCAACTTTTTCCAAGGGGTACCCCTTTAATAATTTCCTGTTTCCACATATCCCCACTTTGCCTCCTTCCGGTAGCCATAACTCAGCCAATTTACATCCGATCAAGGAATGGTGTACAATTTTGTAAAGAAAACTACTGGTACCTCCAATCCTCATTTAAAACATTGCTTAAATCTGTTTATTTAATTTTGCAGATTTTTTCAAGGGGTACCCCTTTAATAATTTCCGGTTTCCACATATCACCACTTTGCCTCTATCCGGTAGCCATAACTCTGCCAATTTACCGACATATCCCCACTTTGCCTCCTTCCGGTAGCCATAACTCTGCCAATTTAAATCCGATCAAGGAATGGTGTACCATTTTGTAAAGAAAACTACTGGTACCTCCAATCCTCATTTAAAACATTGCTTAAATCTGTTTATTTAATTTTGCAACTTTTTCCAAGGGGTACCCCTTTAATAATTTCCTGTTTCTATCCTCACTTAAAACATTGCTTAAATCTGTTTATTTAATTTTGCAGATTTTTCCAAGGGGTACCCCTTTAATAGTTTGCGGTTTCCACATATCCCCACTGTGCCTCCTTCCGGTAGCCATAACTCTGCCAATTTACATCCGATCAAGGAATGGTGTACCATTTTGTAAAGAAAACTACTGGTACCTCCAATCCTCATTTAAAACATTGCTTAAATCTGTTTATTTAATTTTGCAGATTTTTTCAAGAGGTACCCCTTTAATAATTTCCGGTTTCCACATATCCCCACTTTGCCTCTATCCGGTAGCCATAACTCTGCCAATTTACCGACATATCCCCACTTTGCCTCCTTCCGGTAGCCATAACTCTGCCAATTTAAATCCGATCAAGGAATGGTGTACCATTTTGTAAAGAAAACTACTGGTACCTCCAATCCTCATTTAAAACATTGCTTAAATCTGTTTATTTAATTTTGCAACTTTTTCCAAGGGGTACCCCTTTAATAATTTGCGATTTCCATATATCCCCACTTTGCCTCCTTCCGGTAGCCATAACTCAGCCAATTTACATCCGATCAAGGAATGGTGTACAATTTTGTAAAGAAAACTACTGGTACCTCCAATCCTCATTTAAAACATTGCTTAAATCTGTTTATTTAATTTTGCAGATTTTTCCAAGGGGTACCCCTTTAATAATTTCCTGTTTCCACATATCCCCACTTTGCCTCCTTCCGGTAGCCATAACTCAGCCAATTTACATCCGATCAAGGAATGGTGTACCATTTTGTAAAAAGCGCTACTAGTACTTCCAATCCTCATTTAAAACATTGCTTAAATCTGTTTATTTAATTTTGCAGATTTTTCCAAGGGGTACCCCTTTAATAATTTCCGGTTTCCACATATCCCCACTTTGCCTCCTTCCGGTAGCCATAACTCTGCCAATTTACATCCGATCAAGGAATGGTGTACCATTTTGTAAAGAAAACTACTGGTACCTCCAATCCTCATTTAAAACATTGCTTAAAAATGTTTATTTAATTTTGCAGATTTTTCCAAGGGGTACCCCTTTAATAATTTCCGGTTTCCACATATCCCCACTTTGCCTCTACTAAAGCCTCTAAAGCGCTACTAGTACTTCCAATCCTTATTTAAAACATTGCTTAAATCTGTTTATTTAATTTTGCAGATTTTTCCAAGGGGTACCCCTTTAATAATTTCCGGTTTCCATATATGCCCACTTTGCCTCCTTCCGGTAGCCATAACTCTGCCAATTTACATCCGATCAAGGAATGGTGTACCATTTTGTAAAAAGCGCTACTAGTACTTCCAATCCTCATTTAAAACATTGCTTAAATCTGTTTATTTAATTTTGCAACTTTTTTCAAGGGGTACCCCTTTAATAATTTCCTGTTTCCACATATCCCCACTTTGCCTCCTTCCGGTAGCCATAACTCAGCCAATTTACATCCGATCAAGGAATGGTGTACCATTTTGTAAAAAGCGCTACTAGTACTTCCAATCCTCATTTAAAACATTGCTTAAATCTGTTTATTTAATTTTGCAGATTTTTCCAAGGGGTACCCCTTTAATAATTTCCGGTTTCCACATATCCCCACTTTGCCTCTATCCGGTAGCCATAACTCTGCCAATTTACATCCGATCAAGGAATGGTGTACCATTTTGTAAAGAAAACTACTGGTACCTCCAATCCTCATTTAAAACATTGCATAAATCTGTTTATTTAATTTTGCAACTTTTTCCAAGGGGTACCCCTTTAATAATTTCCGGTTTCCACATATCCCCACTTTGCCTCTACTAAAGCCTCTAAAGCGCTACTAGTACTTCCAATCCTTATTTAAAACATTGCTTAAATCTGTTTATTTAATTTTGCAGATTTTTCCAAGGGGTACCCCTTTAATAATTTCCGGTTTCCACATATGCCCACTTTGCCTCCTTCCGGTAGCCATAACTCTGCCAATTTACATCCGATCAAGGAATGGTGTACCATTTTGTAAAAAGCGCTACTAGTACTTCCAATCCTCATTTAAAACATTGCTTAAATCTGTTTATTTAATTTTGCAGATTTTTCCAAGGGGTACCCCTTTAATAATTTCCGGTTTCCACATATCACCACTTTGCCTCCTATCCGGTAGCCATAACTCTGCCAATTTACATCCGATCAAGGAATGGTGTACCATTTTGTAAAAAGCGCTACTAGTACTTCCAATCCTCATTTAAAACATTGCTTAAATCTGTTTATTTAATTTTGCAGATTTTTCCAAGGGGTACCCCTTTAATAATTTCCGGTTTCCACATATCCCCACTTTGCCTCCTTCTGGTAGCCATAACTCAGCCAATTTAAATCCGATCAAGGAATGGTGTACAATTTTGTAAAGAAAACTACTGGTACCTCCAATCCTCATTTAAAACATTGCTTAAATCTGTTTATTTAATTTTGCAACTTTTTCCAAGGGGTACCCCTTTAATAATTTCCGGTTTCCACATATCCCCACTTTGCCTCCTTCCGGTAGCCATAACTCTGCCAATTTACATCCGATCAAGGAATGGTGTACCATTTTGTAAAAAGCGCTACTAGTACTTCCAATCCTCATTTAAAACATTGCTTAAATCTGTTTATTTAATTTTGCAGATTTTTCCAAGGGGTACCCCTTTAATAATTTCCGGTTTCCACATATCCCCACTTTGCCTCCTTCCGGTAGCCATAACTCTGCCAATTTACATTTGATCAAGAAATGGTGTACCATTTTGTAAACAAAACTACTGGTACCTCCAATCCTCATTTAAAACATTGCTTAAATATGTTTATTTAATTTTGCAGATTTTTCCAAGGAGTACCCCTTTAATAATTTCCGGTTTCCACATATCCCCACTTTGCCTCCTTCCGGTAGCCATAGCTCTGCCAATTTACATCCGATCAAGGAATGGTGTACCATTTTGTAAAAAGCGCTACTAGTACTTCCAATCCTCATTTAAAACATTGCTTAAATCTGTTTATTTAATTTTGCAGATTTTTCCAAGGGGTATCCCTTTAATAATTTCCGGTTTCCACATAGGCCCACTTTGCCTCCTTCCGGTAGCCATAACTTTGCCAATTTACATCCGATCAAGGAATGGTGTACCATTTTGTAAACAGCGCTACTAGTACTTTCAATCCTCACTTAAAACATTGCTTAAATCTGTTTATTTAATTTTGCAGATTTTTCCAAGGGGTACCCCTTTAATAGTTTGCGGTTTCCACATATCCCCAGTGTGCCTCCTTCCGGTAGCCATAACTCTGCCAATTTACATCCGATCAAGGAATGGTGTACCACTTTGTAAAGAAAACTACTGGTACCTCCAATCCTCATTTAAAACATTGCTTAAATCTGTTTATTTAATTTTGCAGATTTTTTCAAGGGGTACCCCTTTAATAATTTCCTGTTTCCACATATCCCCACTTTGCCTCTATCCGGTAGCCATAACTCTGCCAATTTACCGACATATCCCCACTTTGCCTCCTTCCGGTAGCCATAACTCTGCCAATTTAAATCCGATCAAGGAATGGTGTACCATTTTGTAAAGAAAACTACTGGTACCTCCAATCCTCATTTAAAACATTGCTTAAATCTTATTATTTAATTTTGCAACTTTTTCCAAGGGGTACCCCTTTAATAATTTCCTGTTTCCACATATCCCCACTGTGCCTCCTTCCGGTAGCCATAACTCTGCCAATTTACATCCGATCAAGGAATGGTGTACCATTTTGTAAAGAAAACTACTGGTACCTCCAATCCTCACTTAAAACATTGCTTAAATCTGTTTATTTAATTTTGCAGATTTTTTCAAGGGGTACCCCTTTAATAATTTCCTGTTTCCACATATACCCACTTTGCCTCTATCCGGTAGCCATAACTCTGCCAATTTACCGACATATCCCCACTTTGCCTCCTTCCGGTAGCCATAACTCTGCCAATTTAAATCCGATCAAGGAATGGTGTACCATTTTGTAAAGAAAACTACTGGTACCTCCAATCCTCATTTAAAACATTGCTTAAATCTTATTATTTAATTTTGCAACTTTTTCCAAGGGGTACCCCTTTAATAATTTCCTGTTTCCACATATCCCCACTTTGCCTCCTTCCGGTAGCCATAACTCTGCCAATTTAAATCCGATCAGGGAATGGTGTACCATTTTGTAAACAGCGCTTCTAGTACTTTCAATCCTCACTTAAAACATTGCTTAAATCTGTTTATTTAATTTTGTGAATTTTTCCAAGGGGTACCCCTTTAAAAGTGAGCGGTTTCGACATATCCCCACTTTGCCTTCTTCCGGTAGCCATAACTCTGCCAATTTACATCCGATCAAGGAATGGTGTACTATTTTGTAAAGAAAACTACTGGTACCTCCAATCCTCATTTAAAACATTGCTTAAATCTGTTTATTTAATTTTGCAGATTTTTTCAAGGGGTACCCCTTTAATAATTTCCGGTTTCCACATATCCCCACTTTGCTTCTATCCGGTAGCCATAACTCTGCCAATTTACCGACATATCCCCACTTTGCCTCCTTCCGGTAGCCATAACTCTGCCAATTTAAATCCGATCAAGGAATGGTGTACTATTTTGTAAAGAAAACTACTGGTACCTCCAATCCTCATTTAAAACATTGCTTAAATCTGTTTATTTAATTTTGCAGATTTTTTCAAGGGGTACCCCTTTAATAATTTCCGGTTTCCACATATCCCCACTTTGCTTCTATCCGGTAGCCATAACTCTGCCAATTTACCGACATATCCCCACTTTGCCTCCTTCCGGTAGCCATAACTCTGCCAATTTAAATCCGATCAGGGAAAGGTGTACCATTTTGTAAAAAGCGCTACTAGTACTTCCAATCCTCATTTAAAACATTGCTTAAATCTGTTTTTTTTAATTTTGCGAATTTTTCCAAGGGGTACCCCTTTAAAAGTGAGCGGTTTCGACATATCACCACTTTGCCTCCTTCCGGTAGCCATAACTCTGCCAATTTACATCCGATCAAGGAATGGTGTACCATTTTGTAAACAGCGCTACTAGTACTTCCAATCCTCATTTAAAACATTGCTTAAATCTGTTTATTTAATTTTGCAACTTTTTCCAAGGGGTACCCCTTTAATAATTTCCTGTTCCCACATATCCCCACTTTGCCTCCTTCCGGTAGCCATAACTCTGCCAATTTACATTTGATCAAGAAATGGTGTACCATTTTGTAAACAAAACTACTGGTACTGCCAATCCTCATTTAAAACATTGCTTAAATCTGTTTATTTAATTTTGCGAATTTTTCCAAGGGGTACCCCTTTAAAAGTGAGCGGTTTCGACATATCCCCACTTTGCCTCCTTCCGGTAGCCATAACTCTGCCAATTTACATCCGATCAAGAAATGGTGTACCATTTTGTAAACAGCGCTACTAGTACTTTCAATCCTCACTTAAAACATTGCTTAAATCTGTTTATTTAATTTTGCAGATTTTTTCAAGGGGTACCCCTTTAATAATTTCCGGTTTCCACATATCCCCACTTTGCCTCCTTCCGGTAGCCATAACTCTGCCAATTTAAATCCGATCAAGGAATGGTGTACCATTTTGTAAAGAAAACTACTGGTACCTCCAATCCTCATTTAAAACATTGCTTAAATCTTATTATTTAATTTTGCAACTTTTTCCAAGGGGTACCCCTTTAATAATTTCCTGTTTCCACATATCCCCACTTTGCCTCCTTCCGGTAGCCATAACTCTGCCAATTTAAATCCGATCAGGGAATGGTGTACCATTTTGTAAACAGCGCTACTAGTACTTTCAATCCTCACTTAAAACATTGCTTAAATCTGTTTATTTAATTTTGTGAATTTTTCCAAGGGATACCCCTTTAAAAGTGAGCGGTTTCGACATATCCCCACTTTGCCTTCTTCCGGTAGCCATAACTCTGCCAATTTACATCCGATCAAGGAATGGTGTACTATTTTGTAAAGAAAACTACTGGTACCTCCAATCCTCATTTAAAACATTGCTTAAATCTGTTTATTTAATTTTGCAGATTTTTTCAAGGGGTACCCCTTTAATAATTTCCGGTTTCCACATATCCCCACTTTGCTTCTATCCGGTAGCCATAACTCTGCCAATTTACCGACATATCCCCACTTTGCCTCCTTCCGGTAGCCATAACTCTGCCAATTTAAATCCGATCAGGGAAAGGTGTACCATTTTGTAAAAAGCGCTACTAGTACTTCCAATCCTCATTTAAAACATTGCTTAAATCTGTTTATTTAATTTTGCAGATTTTTTCAAGGGGTACCCCTTTAATAATTTCCGGTTTCCACATATCCCCACTTTGCCTCCTTCCGGTAGCCATAACTCTGCCAATTTAAATCCGATCAAGGAATGGTGTACCATTTTGTAAAGAAAACTACTGGTACCTCCAATCCTCATTTAAAACATTGCTTAAATCTTATTATTTAATTTTGCAACTTTTTCCAAGGGGTACCCCTTTAATAATTTCCTGTTTCCACATATCCCCACTTTGCCTCCTTCCGGTAGCCATAACTCTGCCAATTTAAATCCGATCAGGGAATGGTGTACCATTTTGTAAACAGCGCTACTAGTACTTTCAATCCTCACTTAAAACGTTGCTTAAATCTGTTTATTTAATTTTGCGAATTTTTCCAAGGGGTACCCCTTTAAAAGTGAGCGGTTTCGACATATCCCCACTTTGCCTTCTTCCGGTAGCCATAACTCTGCCAATTTACATCCGATCAAGGAATAGTGTACTATTTTGTAAAGAAAACTACTGGTACCTCCAATCCTCATTTAAAACATTGCTTAAATCTGTTTATTTAATTTTGCAGATTTTTTCAAGGGGTACCCCTTTAATAATTTCCGGTTTCCACATATCCCCACTTTGCTTCTATCCGGTAGCCATAACTCTGCCAATTTACCGACATATCCCCACTTTGCCTCCTTCCGGTAGCCATAACTCTGCCAATTTAAATCCGATCAAGGAATGGTGTACTATTTTGTAAAGAAAACTACTGGTACCTCCAATCCTCATTTAAAACATTGCTTAAATCTGTTTATTTAATTTTGCAGATTTTTTCAAGGGGTACCCCTTTAATAATTTCCGGTTTCCACATATCCCCACTTTGCTTCTATCCGGTAGCCATAACTCTGCCAATTTACCGACATATCCCCACTTTGCCTCCTTCCGGTAGCCATAACTCTGCCAATTTAAATCCGATCAGGGAAAGGTGTACCATTTTGTAAAAAGCGCTACTAGTACTTCCAATCCTCATTTAAAACATTGCTTAAATCTGTTTTTTTTTAATTTTGCGAATTTTTCCAAGGGGTACCCCTTTAAAAGTGAGCGGTTTCGACATATCACCACTTTGCCTCCTTCCGGTAGCCATAACTCTGCCAATTTACATCCGATGAAGGAATGGTGTACCATTTTGTAAACAGCGCTACTAGTACTTCCAATCCTCATTTAAAACATTGCTTAAATCTGTTTATTTAATTTTGCAACTTTTTCCAAGGGGTACCCCTTTAATAATTTCCTGTTCCCACATATCCCCACTTTGCCTCCTTACGGTAGCCATAACTTTGCCAATTTACATCCGATCAAGGAATGGTGTACCATTTTGTAAACAGCGCTACTAGTACTTTCAATCCTCACTTAAAACATTGCTTAAATCTGTTTATTTAATTTTGCAAATTTTTCCAAGGGGTACCCCTTTAATAAGTGAGCGGTTTCGACATATCCCCACTTTGCCTCCTTCCGGTAGCCATAACTCTGCCAATTTACATCCGATCAAGGAATGGTGTACCATTTTGAAAACAGCGCTACTAGTACTTTCAATCCTCACTTAAAACATTGCTTAAATCTGTTTATTTAATTTTGCGAATTTTTCCAAGGGGTACCCCTTTAAAAGTGAGCGGTTTCGACATATCCCCACTTTGCCTCCTTCCGGTAGCCATAACTCTGCCAATTTACATCCGATCAAGAAATGGTGTACCATTTTGTAAACAGCGCTACTAGTACTTTCAATCCTCACTTAAAACATTGCTTAAATCTGTTTATTTAATTTTGCAGATTTTTTCAAGGGGTACCCCTTTAATAATTTCCGGTTTCCACATATCCCCACTTTGCCTCCTTCCGGTAGCCATAACTCTGCCAATTTAAATCCGATCAAGGAATGGTGTACCATTTTGTAAAGAAAACTACTGGTACCTCCAATCCTCATTTAAAAAATTGCTTAAATCTGTTTATTTAATTTTGCAGATTTTTTCAAGGGGTACCCCTTTAATAATTTCCTGTTTCCACATATCCCCACTTTGTTTTGTAGCTACTCTGTTTACGACATATCCCCACTTTGCCTCCTTCCGGTAGCCATAACTCTGCCAATTTACATCCGATCAAGGAAAGGTGTACCATTTTGTAAACAGAGCTACTGGTACTTCCAATCCTCATTTAAAACATTGCTTAAATCTGTTTATTTAATTTTGCAAATTTTTCCAAGGGGTACCCCTTTAATAATTTGCGGTTTCCACATATCCCCACTTTGCCTCCTTCCGGTAGCCATAACTCTGCCAATTTACATCTGATCAAGAAATGGTGTACCATTTTGTAAACAGCGCTACTAGTACTTTCAATCCTCACTTAAAACATTGCTTAAATCTGTTTATTTAATTTTGCGAATTTTTCCAAGGGGTACCCCTTTAAAAGTGAGCGGTTTCGACATATCCCCACTTTGCCTCCTTCCGGTAGCCATAACTCTGCCAATTTACATCCGATCAAGGAATGGTGTACCATTTTGTAAACAGAGCTACTGGTACCTCCAATCCTCATTTAAAACATTGCTTAAATCTGTTTATTTAATTTTGCAGACTTTTTCCAAGGGGTACCCCTTTAATAATTTCCGGTTTCCACATATCCCCACTTTGCCTCCTTCCGGTAACCATAACTTTGCCAATTTACATCCGATCAAGGAATGGTGTACCATTTTGTAAACAGCGCTACTAGTACTTTCAATCCTCACTTAAAACATTGCTTAAATCTGTTTTTTTAATTTTGCGAATTTTTCCAAGGGGTACCCCTTTAAAAGTGAGCGGTTTCGACATATCCCCACTTTGCCTCCTTCCGGTAGCCATAACTCTGCCAATTTACATCCGATCAAGGAATGGTGTACCATTTTGTAAACAGCGCTACTAGTACTTTCAATCCTCATTTGAAACATTGCTTAAATCTGTTTATTTAATTTTGCAGACTTTTTCCAAGGGGTACCCCTTTAATAATTTCCGGTTTCCACATATCCCCACTTTGCCTCCTTCCGGTAGCCATAACTCTGCCAATTTACATCCGATCAAGGAATGGTGTACCATTTTGTAAAGAAAACTACTGGTACCTCCAATCCTCATTTAAAACATTGTTTAAATCTGTTTATTTAATTTTGCAGATTTTTTCAAGGGGTACCCCTTTATTAATTTCCGGTTTCCACATATCCCCACTTTGCTTCTATCCGGTAGCCATAACTCTGCCAATTTACCGACATATCCCCACTTTGCCTCCTTCCGGTAGCCATAACTTTGCCAATTTAAATCCGATCAAGGAATGGTGTACCATTTTGTAAAAAGCGCTACTAGTACTTCCAATCCTCATTTAAAACATTGCTTAAATCTGTTTTTTTAATTTTGCGAATTTTTCCAAGGGGTACCCCTTTAATAAGTTTCCGGTTTCCACATATCCCCACTTTGCCTCCTTCCGGTAGCCATAACTCTGCCAATTTACATCCGATCAAGAAATGGTGTACCATTTTGTAAACAGCGCTACTAGTACTTCCAATCCTCATTTGAAACATTGCTTAAATCTGTTTATTTAATTTTGCAACTTTTTCCAAGGGGTACCCCTTTAATAATTTCCTGTTTCCACATATCCCCACTTTGCCTCCTTCCGGTAGCCATAACTCAGCCAATTTACATCCGATCAAGGAATGGTGTACCATTTTGTAAACAGCGCTACTAGTACTTCCAATCCTCATTTAAAACATTGCTTAAATCTGTTTATTTAATTTTGCAAATTTTTCCAAGGGGTACCCCTTTAATAATGTCCGGTTTCCACATATCCCCACTTTGCCTCCTTCCGGTAGCCATAACTCTGCCAATTTACATCCGATCAAGGAATGGTGTACCATTTTGTAAAGAAAACTACTGGTACCTCCAATCCTCATTTAAAACATTGCTTAAATCTGTTTATCTTAATTTTGCGAATTTTTCCAAGGGGTACCCCTTTAATAATTTCCGGTTTCCACATATCCCCACTTTGCCTCCATCCGGTAGCCATAACTCTGCCAATTTACATTTGATCAAGAAATGGTGTACCATTTTGTAAACAAAACTACTGGTACTTCCAATCCTCTTTGAAACATTGCTTAAATCTTTTATTTAATTTTGCAACTTTTTCCAAGGGTACCCCTTTAATAATTTCCTGTTTCGACATATCCCCACTTTGCCTCCTTCCGGTAGCCATAACTCTGCCAATTTAAATCCGATCAAGGAATGGTGTACCATTTTGTAAACAGCGCTACTAGTACTTCCAATCCTCATTTAAAACACTGCTTAAATCTGTTTATTTCATTTTGCAGATTTTTCCAAGGGGTACCCCTTTAATAGTTTTCGGTTTCCACATATCCGCACTGTGCCTCCTTCCGGTAGCCATAACTTTGCCAATTTACATCCGATCAAGGAATGGTGTACCATTTTGTAAACAGCGCTACTAGTATTTTCAATCCTCACTTAAAACATTGCTTAAATCTGTTTATTTAATTTTGCGAATTTTTCCAAGGGGTACCCCTTCAAAAGTGAGCGGTTTACCACTTTGCCTCCTTCCGGTAGCCATAACTCTGCCAATTTACATCCGATCAAGGAATGGTGTACCATTTTGTAAAGAAAACTACTGGTACCTCCAATCCTCATTTAAAACATTGCTTAAATCTGTTTATTTAATTTTGCAGATTTTTTCAAGAGGTACCCCTTTAATAATTTCCGGTTTCCACATATCCCCACTTTGCCTCTATCCGGTAGCCATAACTCTGCCAATTTACCGACATATCCCCACTTTGCCTCCTTCCGGTAGCAATAACTCTGCCAATTTAAATCCGATCAAGGAATGGTGTACCATTTTGTAAACAGCGCTACTAGTACTTCCAATCCTCATTTAAAACACTGCTTAAATCTGTTTATTTCATTTTGCAGATTTTTCCAAGGGGTACCCCTTTAATAGTTTGCGGTTTCCACATATCCCCACTGTGCCTCCTTCCGGTAGCCATAACTCTGCCAATTTACCGACATATCCCCACTTTGCCTCCTTCCGGTAGCAATAACTCTGCCAATTTAAATCCGATCAAGGAATGGTGTACCATTTTGTAAACAGCGCTACTAGTACTTTCAATCCTCACTTAAAACATTTCTTAAATCTGTTTATTTAATTTTGCGAATTTTTCCAATGGGTACCCCTTTAAAAGTGAGCGGTTTCGACATATCCCCACTTTGCCTCCTTCCGGTAGCCATAACTCTGCCAATTTACATCCGATCAAGGAATGGTGTACCATTTTGTAAAGAAAACTACTGGTACCTCCAATCCTCATTTAAAACATTGTTTAAATCTGTTTATTTAATTTTGCAGATTTTTTCAAGGGGTACCCCTTTAATAATTTCCGGTTTCCACATATCCCCACTTTGCTTCTATCCGGTAGCCATAACTCTGCCAATTTACTGACATATCCCCACTTTGCCTCCTTCCGGTAGCCATAACTTTGCCAATTTAAATCCGATCAAGGAATGGTGTACCATTTTGTAAAAAGCTCTACTAGTACTTCCAATCCTCATATAAAACATTGCTTAAATCTGTTTTTTTTTAATTTTGCGAATTTTTCCAAGGGGTACCCCTTTAAAAGTGAGCGGTTTCGACACATCCCCACTTTGCCTCCTTCCGGTAGCCATAACTCTGCCAATTTACATCCGATCAAGGAATGGTGTACCATTTTGTAAACAGCGCTACTAGTACTTTCAATCCTCATTTAAAACATTGCTTAAATCTGTTTATTTAATTTTGCAACTTTTTCCAAGGGGTACCCCTTTAAAAGTGAGCGGTTTCGACATATCCCCACTTTTCCTCCTTCGGGTAGCCATAACTCTGCCAATTTACATCCGATCAAGGAATGGTGTAGCATTTTGTAAACAGCGCTACAAGTACTTCCAATCCTCATTTAAAACATTGCTTAAATCTGTTTATTTAATTTTGCAGATTTTTCCAAGGGGAACCCCTTTAATAATTTCCGGTTTCCACATATCCCCACTTTTCCTCCTTCCGGTAGCAATAACTCTGCCAATTTACAGCCGATCAAGGAATGGTGTACCATTTTGTAAACAGCGCTACTAGTACTTCCAATCCTCATTTAAAACATTGCTTAAATCTGTTTATTTAATTTTGCAACTTTTTCCAAGGGGTACCACTTTAATAGTTTGCGGTTTCCACATATCCCCACTTTGCCTCCTTCCGATAGCCATAACTTTGCCACTTTACATTTGATCAAGGAATCGTGTATCATTTTGCAAACAGCGCTACTAGTACTCCCAATCCTCATTTAAAACATTGCTTAAATCTGTTTATTTAATTTTGCAGATTTTTCCAAGGGGTACCCCTTTAATAATTTCCGGTTTCCACATATCCCCACTGTGCCTCTATCCGGTAGCCATAACTCTGCCAATTTACATCCGATCAAGGAATGGTGTACCATTTTGTAAAAAGCGCTACTAGTACTTCCAATCCTCATTTAAAACATTGCTTAAATCTGTTTATTTAATTTTGCAGATTTTTCCAAGGGGTACCCCTTTAATAGTTTGCGGTTTCCACATATCCCCACTTTGCCTCCTTCCGGTAGCCATAACTTTGCCAATTTACATCTGATCAAGGAATGGTGTACCATTTTGTAAAGAAAACTACTGGTACCTCCAATCCTCATTTAAAACATTGTTTAAATCTGTTTATTTAATTTTGCAGATTTTTTCAAGGGGTACCCCTTTAATAATTTCCGGTTTCCACATATCCCCACTTTGCTTCTATCCGGTAGCCATAACTCTGCCAATTTACCGACATATCCCCACTTTGCCTCCTTCCGGTAGCCATAACTCTGCCAATTTAAATCCGATCAAGGAATGGTGTACCATTTTGTAAAGAAAACTACTCGTACCTCCAATCCTCATTTAAAACATTGTTTAAATCTGTTTATTTAATTTTGCAGATTTTTTCAAGGGGTATCCCTTTAATAATTTCCGGTTTCCACATATCCCCACTTTGCTTCTATCCGGTAGCCATAACTCTGCCAATTTACCGACATATCCCCACTTTGCCTCCTTCCGGTAGCCATAACTCTGCCAATTTAAATCCGATCAAGGAATGGTGTACCATTTTGTAAAGAAAACTACTGGTACCTCCAATCCTCATTTAAAACATTGCTTAAATATGTTTATTTAATTTTGCAACTTTTTCCAAGGGGTACCCCTTTAATAATTTCCGGTTTCCACATATCCCCACTGTGCCTCTATCCGGTAGCCATAACTCTGCCAATTTACATCCGATCAAGGAATGGTGTACCATTTTGTAAAAAGCGCTACTAGTACTTCCAATCCTCATTTAAAACATTGCTTAAATCTGTTTTTTTTAATTTTGCGAATTTTTCCAAGGGGTACCCCTTTAAAAGTGAGCGGTTTCGACATATCCCCACTTTGCCTCCTTCCGGTAGCCATAACTCTGCCAATTTACATCCGATCAAGGAATGGTGTACCATTTTGTAAAAAGCGCTACTAGTACTTCCAATCCTCATTTAAAACATTGCTTAAATCTGTTTTTTTTAATTTTGCGAATTTTTCCAAGGGGTACCCCTTTAAAAGTGAGCGGTTTCGACATATCCCCACTTTGCCTCCTTCCGGTAGCCATAACTCTGCCAATTTACATCCGATCAAGGAATGGTGTACTATTTTGTAAAGAAAACTACTGGTACCTCCAATCCTCATTTAAAACATTGTTTAAATCTGTTTATTTAATTTTGCAGATTTTTTCAAGGGGTACCCCTTTAATAATTTCCGGTTTCCACATATCCCCACTTTGCTTCTATCCGGTAGCCATAACTCTGCCAATTTACCGACATATCCCCACTTTGCCTCCTTCCGGTAGCCATAACTCTGCCAATTTAAATCCGATCAAGGAATGGTGTACCATTTTGTAAAGAAAACTACTGGTACCTCCAATCCTCATTTAAAACATTGCTTAAATATGTTTATTTAATTTTGCAACTTTTTCCAAGGGGTACCCCTTTAATAATTTCCGGTTTCCACATATCCCCACTGTGCCTCTATCCGGTAGCCATAACTCTGCCAATTTACATCCGATCAAGGAATGGTGTACCATTTTGTAAAAAGCGCTACTAGTACTTCCAATCCTCATTTAAAACATTGCTTAAATCTGTTTTTTTTAATTTTGCGAATTTTTCCAAGGGGTACCCCTTTAAAAGTGAGCGGTTTCGACATATCCCCACTTTGCCTCCTTCCGGTAGCCATAACTCTGCCAATTTACATCCGATCAAGGAATGGTGTACCATTTTGTAAACAGCGCTACTAGTACTTCCAATCCTTATTTAAAACATTGCTTAAATCTGTTTATTTAATTTTGCAATTTTCCAAGGGGTACCCCTTTAAAAGTGAGCGGTTTCGACACATCCCCACTTTGCCTCCTTCCGGTAGCCATAACTCTGCCAATTTACATCCGATCAAGGAATGGTGTACCATTTTGTAAAGAAAACTACTGGTACCTCCAATCCTCATTTAAAACATTGCTTAAATATGTTTATTTAATTTTGCAACTTTTTCCAAGGGGTACCCCTTTAATAATTTCCGGTTTCCACATATCCCCACTGTGCCTCTATCCGGTAGCCATAACTCTGCCAATTTACATCCGATCAAGGAATGGTGTACCATTTTGTAAAAAGCGCTACTAGTACTTCCAATCCTCATTTAAAACATTGCTTAAATCTGTTTTTTTTAATTTTGCGAATTTTTCCAAGGGGTACCCCTTTAAAAGTGAGCGGTTTCGACATATCACCACTTTGCCTCCTTCGGGTAGCCATAACTCTGCCAATTTACATCCGATCAAGGAATGGTGTACCATTTTGTAAACAGCGGTACTAGTACTTCCAATCCTTATTTAAAACATTGCTTAAATCTGCTTATTTAATTTTGCAACTTTTTCCAAGGGGTACCCCTTTAAAAGTGAGCGGTTTCGACACATCCCCACTTTGCCTCCTTCCGGTAGCCATAACTCTGCCAATTTACATCCGATCAAGGAATGGTGTACCATTTTGTAAAGAAAACTACTGGTACCTCCAATCCTCATTTAAAACATTGCTTAAATCTGTTTATTTAATTTTGCAGATTTTTCCAAGGGGTACCCCTTTAATAATTTCCGGTTTCCACATATCCCCACTTTGCCTCTATCCGGTAGCCATAACTCTGCCAATTTACATCCGATCAAGGAAGGTGTACCATTTTGTAAAAAGAGTTCATTAAAATTTTTTAATTGTTTTTTTTTTTTTTCGACATATCCCCACTTTGCCTCCTTCCGGTAGCCATAACTCTGCCAATTTACATCCGATCAAGGAATGGTGTACCATTTTGTAAAGAAAACTACTGGTACCTCCAATCCTCATTTAAAACATTGCTTAAATCTGTTTATTTAATTTTGCAGATTTTTCCAAGGGGTACCCCTTTAATAATTTCCGGTTTCCACATATCCCCACTGTGCCTCCTATCCGGTAGCCATAACTCTGCCAATTTACATCCGATCAAGGAATGGTGTACCATTTTGTAAAAAGCGCTACTAGTACTTCCAATCCTCATTTAAAACATTACTTAAATCTGTTTTTTTTAATTTTGCAGATTTTTCCAAGGGGTACCCCTTTAATAATTTCCGGTTTCCACATATCCCCACTGTGCCTCTATCCGGTAGCCATAACTCTGCCAATTTACATCCGATCAAGGAATGGTGTACCATTTTGTAAAAAGCGCTACTAGTACTTCCAATCCTCATTTAAAACATTGCTTAAATCTGTTTATTTAATTTTGCAGATTTTTCCAAGGGGTACCCCTTTAATAGTTTGCGGTTTCCACATATCCCCACTTTGCCTCCTTCCGGTAGCCATAACTTTGCCAATTTACATCCGATCAAGGAATGGTGTACCATTTTGTAAAGAACACTACTGGTACCTCCAATCCTCATTTAAAACATTGCTTAAATCTGTTTATTTAATTTTGCGAATTTTTCCAAGGGGTACCCCTTTAAAAGTGTGCGGTTTCGACATATCCCCACTTTGCCTCCTTCCGGTAGCCATAACTCTGCCAATTTACATCCGATCAAGGAATGGTGTACCATTTTGTAAAGAAAACTACTGGTACCTCCAATCCTCATTTAAAACATTGCTTAAATCTGTTTATTTAATTTTGCAGATTTTTCCAAGGGGTACCCCTTTAATAATTTCCGGTTTCCACATATTCCCACTGTGCCTCTATCCGGTAGCCATAACTCTGCCAATTTACATCCGATCAAGGAATGGTGTACCATTTTGTAAAAAGCGCTACTAGTACTTCCAATCCTCATTTAAAACATTGCTTAAATCTGTTTTTTTTAATTTTGCGAATTTTTCCAAGGGGTACCCCTTTAAAAGTGAGCGGTTTCGACATATCACCACTTTGCCTCCTTCGGGTAGCCATAACTCTGCCAATTTACATCCGATCAAGGAATGGTGTACCATTTTGTCAACAGCGCTACTAGTACTTCCAATCCTCATTTAAAACATTGCTTAAATCTGTTTATTTAATTTTGCAGATTTTTCCAAGGGGTACCCCTTTAATAGTTTGCGGTTTCCACATATCCCCACTTTGCCTCCTTCCGGTAGCCATAACTTTGCCAATTTACATCTGATCAAGGAATGGTGTACCATTTTGTAAAGAAAACTACTGGTACCTCCAATCCTCATTTAAAACATTGCTTAAATCTGTTTATTTAATTTTGCAGATTTTTCCAAGGGGTACCCCTTTAATAATTTCCGGTTTCCACATATCCCCACTGTGCCTCTATCCGGTAGCCATAACTCTGCCAATTTACATCCGATCAAGGAATGGTGTACCATTTTGTAAACAGCGCTACTAGTACTTCCAATCCTCATTTAAAACATTGCTTAAATCTGTTTATTTAATTTTGCAACTTTTTCCAAGGGGTACCACTTTAATAATTTCCGGTTTCCACATATGCCCACTTTGCCTCCTTCCGATAGCCATAACTTTGCCAATTTACATCCGATCAAGGAATGGTGTACCATTTTGTAAACAGCGCTACTAGTACTTCCAATCCTCATTTAAAACACTGCTTAAATCTGTTTATTTAATTTTGCGAATTTTTCCAAGGGGTACCCCTTTAAAAGTGAGCGGTTTCGACATATCCCCACTTTGCCTCCTTCCGGTAGCCATAACTCTGCCAATTTTTATCCGATCAAGACAAGGTGTACCATTTTTTAAAAAGCGCTACTAGTACTTCCAATCCTCATTTAAAACATAGCTTAAATCTGTTTATTTAATTTTGCAACTTTTTCCAAGGGGTACCACTTTAATAATTTCCGGTTTCCACATATGCCCACTTTGCCTCCTTCCGATTGCCATAACTTTGCCAATTTACATCCGATCAAGGAATGGTGTACCATATTGTAAACAAAAATACTGGTACCTCCAATCCTCATTTAAAACATTGCTTAAATCTGTTTATTTAATTTTGCAGATTTTTCCAAGGGGTACCCCTTTAATAATTTCCGGTTTCCACATATCCCCACTGTGCCTCTATCCGGTAGCCATAACTCTGCCAATTTACATCCGATCAAGGAATGGTGTACCATTTTGTAAACAGCGCTACTAGTACTTCCAATCCTCATTTAAAACATTGCTTTAATCTGTTTATTTAATTTTGCAGATTTTTCCAAGGGGTACCCCTTTAATAGTTTGCGGTTTCAACATATCCCCACTTTGCCTCCTTCCGGTAGCCATAACTTTGCCAATTTACATCCGATCAAGGAATGGTGTACCATTTTGTAAACAGCGCTACTAGTGCTTCCAATCCTCTTTTAAAACATTGCTTAAGTCTGTTTATTTAATTTTGCAACTTTTTCCAAGGGGTACCCCTTTAGTAATTTCCGGTTTCCACATATCCCCACTTTTCCTCCTTCGGGTAGCCATAACTCTGCCAATTTACATCCGATCAAGGAATGGTGTACCATTTTGTAAACAGCGCTACTAGTACTTCCAATCCTCATTTAAAACATTGCTTAAATCTGTTTATTTAATTTTGCAGATTTTTCCAAGGGGAACCTCTTTAATAATTTCCGGTTTCCACATATCCCCACTTTTCCTCCTTCCGGTAGCAATAACTCTGCCAATTTACATCCGATCAAGGAATGGTGTACCATATTGTAAACAGCGCTACTAGTACTTCCAATCCTCATTTAAAACATTGCTTAAATCTGTTTATTTAATTTTGCAGATTTTTCCAAGGGGAACCCCTTTAATAATTTCCGGTTTCCACATATCCCCACTTTTCCTCCTTCCGGTAGCAATAACTCTGCCAATTTACAGCCGATCAAGGAATGGTGTACCATTTTGTAAAAAGCGCTACTAGTACTTCCAATCCCCATTTAAAACATTGCTTAAGTCTGTTTATTTAATTTTGAAGATTTTTCCAAGGGGTACCACTTTAATAGTTTGCGGTTTCCACATATCCCCACTTTGCCTCCTTCCGATAGCCATAACTTTGCCACTTTACATTTGATCAAGGAATCGTATACCATTTTGTAAACAGCGCTACTAGTACTTCCAATCCTCATTTAAAACATTGCTTAAATCTGTTTATTTAATTTTGCAGATTTTTCCAAGGGGTACCACTTTAATAGTTTGCTGTTTCCACATATCCCCACTTTGCCTCCTTCCGGTAGCCATAACTCTGCCAATTTACATCTGATCAAGGAATGGTGTACCATTTTGTAAAGAAAACTACTGGTACCTCCAATCCTCATTTAAAACATTGCTTAAATATGTTTATTTAATTTTGCAACTTTTTCCAAGGGGTACCCCTTTAATAATTTCCGGTTTCCACATATCCCCACTGTGCCTCTATCCGGTAGCCATAACTCTGCCAATTTACATCCGATCAAGGAATGGTGTACCATTTTGTAAAAAGCGCTACTAGTACTTCCAATCCTCATTTAAAACATTGCTTAAATCTGTTTATTTAATTTTGCGAATTTTTCCAATGGATACCCCTTTAATAGTTCGCGGTTTCCACATATCCCCACTTTGCCTCCTTCCGATAGCCATAACTTTGCCACTTAACATTTGATCAAGGAATCGTGTACCATTTTGTAAACAGCGCTACTAGTACTTCCAATCCTCATTTAAAACATTGCTTAAATCTGTTTATTTAATTTTGCAGATTTTTCCAAGGGGTACCACTTTAATAGTTTGCGGTTTCCACATATCCCCACTTTTCCTCCTTCCGGTAGCCATAACTCTGCCAATTTACATCCGATCAAGGAATGGTGTACCATTTTGTAAACAGCTCTACTAGTACTTCCAATCCTCTTTTAAAACATTGCTTAAGTCTGTTTATTTAATTTTGCAGATTTTTCCAAGGGGTACCACTTTAATAGTTTGCGGTTTCGACATATCCCCACTTTGCCTCCTTCCGGTAGCCATAACTCTGCCAATTTACATCCGATCAAGGAATGGTGTACCATTTTGTAAAAAGCGCTACTAGTACTTCCAATCCTCATTTAAAAAATTGCTTAAATCTGTTTATCTAATTTTGCAAATTTTTCCAAGGGGTACCCCTTTAAAAGTGAGTGGTTGAAACCCCATCATAACATACATACCTTCAAAAATTCGAAAAAGTTAAAAACAAATTTTAAGCTTATTGTTAATGAGAATTGTCGCAACACTTAGCGCTGATAACAAAATGGTTTAATTTTACTGGAGCGGATATCAATTGGCTTAGCTATAATAATGTAGCTCTAATAATATATGTCTTCACAATTTTCTTGATGTCTTAGTAAGTAAATGTTTTATATAAATTCGACTCAGTTGGAAAACTTTGGCAACATATTGTTCCAAAGTTATGGTGATCGACCTTCGTCCCCAAACCGAACAAAGGCAACTATCCTGCCAAGGACTCTTCCCACAAGTTCATCAAACCCTGCGCCTTGACCTGACCCTGACGATACAACTGAGCCACTAGGAAGCGTTCCCTGTACCATGTACACTTGCAGGAAAAATTTTATAATTTTCATAAATGAGAAAGCAGAGCTCTTGTATTTATTTAAATTACGTTAGTTAATGCTTGTTTAATATAATCATGAAAATATATTTTTTTTTTATTGCTAAAATAACTCAATAGTGTTTCTCTCTGTGCAATCTCTAGTCTGTAATCGCTTTCTGCACTTAATTTGCGCCGTCTTAGTTTCCTGCTGGGGCAGAGACAATTACAGTAAGTGACCGAAATGCGTGGGAGAGTGTGTGAGTGGGCGGGCTAGTGTATCCCTTAAGTAGCACACTTTGCCGAAATTCCAGGCCGCTTGCTTAACCCTTCGCAGTCCACTTGGCAAGCCTTAACCACATGTGTATCGCCGAGGCAAGCCAGCTTGGGAAACTCCTTTCTGATGTTTGTCGGCGGGAAAACGGTGACAAGGGGCAAAGTGGTCCTGTGGGGAGTGAAGAGTCTGGAGTCTGGTTCTGCTAACTTAACTGGCAGCATCTGGACCAAATGACTTTGTTAAGAGTTTTCGTTGCGCAATTTTCTTTATTTTTCCCCTCAAAGACCCAGCTCTGGAAGGCAAGGGACAATGGCAGCAGGATGACGAATAAAAGTGCCACTTTCTATGGCAATTTCATAATTGCATAAGTGTGGAAGTGGTCAAGTGTCTGGGCAATAGTCCTGCTACCGCTACTGCCCTACCTTGCCCTCGCCCATCCACCGACAGGCATAAATTTTTATTTAGTAGCGCACTTGCTAGAGTTTGCCCAAAAGTTACTTACAAAGTGAAGTTTCAGCTGCAGCAGCAGCAGCACTCACATGTTGAAACTCACTAACACATTCTGTGGTCAATGCCATAAATTTGCTGTCCTGCCTCTGTCAAGTGGGTTCTCGGTCCTCGGTCTACAGTCCCTTTCCCCTTCTCCAGGCCTCTCGGCCCAGGACATATCCGCAAGTTTGGCCTCATCTTTCAAGCCGGCAAAGTGCTCGAAAGTTTGCATCCGAGGTGAGTTCTCTTTTCTTATTTGATGTGTCGCCGCAAAAGTTGTCCACACTTATTATTGCCCTTCCTGTGCCAGCCTTTCAATTAACCCCAACGTGTGTGCCATCCGTTCTCCGTTTTCTATGCTGGCAATTAAGAAAATGGGAATCTGCAATCCCGGATTTTCAAATATCCCGCATATAGCCACCATATCCGATGTGGAACGTGTCGGTTGTTCGCAGGTCGACATTAATTGATCCTTTTGGCCAGCGCTTATGAAATATTTCTGCTACAGACGCAGGGCCAAAATCCATTTCGAAATGCAAACACTTTTCAAAGTGTCCGCGACACACGAATAGCAAGGCAAATTGCAATTAACACTGCTTCTTCTCGTATGTGTTTCGGTGTACATGGGTCTGTGTGCTGACAGGACTCTCCCTCCCCCTCCCCTTTTATTTTTTTCCTGCGAGCAAGCTCTAAAAGTGTCCACTCATCGTCAAAGGACTTTGAGTCCTCGCGCTCGAGCGCCCGTCAACGCTGAAAGCGATAAGGCAATTAGAAAATACATCGCATCGCCGGCTGACGCAGCTCCGGTGCACCGAAAAAAAATCAAAGGAAAGTTTATCGACCCCCCGACTCCTCGCAGTTACACAGCCCCTACATCAGATGTCGCTGTTGGTGTCAATTATTTCCAATTTTTTGTCAATATGCCGCAGACCTCCATGACGGTGCAACTAGCTGTCGGGCTAGCTGGGAGGAGGCCCCATAATGGGCCACTTCGACTGGCCAGAGATGACTCCAAGCCGCCCGCCTCTAGGCCAAAGTACACACCGCCTATCAAACATTGCAACAGGCACTTGGAAAAATGTTCCCTGTCATATAATTTCTCTTATTAATTATTCTATTGGAGCTAATCACAGGCCCCTAGGGGTTGAACTACTTTTTAATAAGACATGCCTGAAAATTGAAATATTTTCGCCAAGTGCACAACACTGGTCATGGCCATGTTGGCCATTAAACTTTGCTCCTTCCTGCCACAGCGGCTGCGGCTGGTGCTTTCTTCTTTCAAATGTTTATTTTATTTTTTCATGCCATTTGCCGTTTGTCTTTCCCCGGCTGGAAGTTGGTGTTTTGTATTTGAGATGAATATGCAAATATTTTTCGGTGAAAGAAAAACAAAGAGGAAGGGTGGCCATTTTGTGGGCAGGATGTGATGCCGCAGGACGCGCATCATTTCCGCTTAAAATGCAGCACAATTTGCCGTAAAAAGGTTTTTCCACGACACTCCCGGAGCAGAAAAAGCAGCAGCCCATTGAGTAATGATAACCGAGTGGAGGAAAAGCCTCAGTTTCAGTGGAAGCTCCTGGGGAAGCTGCTTACAATAATACCCATACCCAGGACTTGCTGCATTGACCATTTAAAATGCAGTGCATCATTAAACGAAAAATCAATAGGATTGCAAAATATTTCAATTTAAATCGACGTCTCTCCGCTCACGACTTGCGACTCGGGCGCTTTTATGACCCCTTGGGAATTGAAGTGCTGACCAAGCGGGCAACTTCTGGCCAACTTTTTGGCCCGGCCAGGAGCTACTGCTTCTGGGCTGCTGTTGTTTTTGCTCCTGTTATGGTTGTTGGCGGGCGAATTAAATGGACGCTTTGAATTTTTTACGATGCGCACTAAAAATCCAATTTAATGAACATTTAAGAGACACACTCGGCAGGCCCGGAGCGGCAAGTCGACTTGGAACGCGGCGAGACGAGACGGGACGGGCCGAAGGACATCGTCCTGCAGCGGCAGCAGCACGTAAGCGAGAATTGCGATTACGTATACGTAATGTGAGCTGCCAGCAAGCGAGCAGCCAGCAAAGCTGCAAAAAAGGGCTGCCACAAGCATATCCTTTTTAATGTAATTGCTTTTTTAAGAAGTGCGGCGTTTCTGCTGCTGCTCCTGATGATGATGCTGCCATCTAAGACACTCGCCAGCACACACTGACACTCCACCACCCACCCACAAGGTCGCGTAAATCACACACCCTTGCATGTGAAAGAAAGAAAACTAATGAGAAGATTTGAGTTTGAGAATCGACTACAAAGTACCTGTCAGGCTTTGAATTAAAGATATTTTTTAACTTCAAGCTAGAATGTGCTTCGTGGCAGCCAAGTTATAAATGCTTTGAAAGTCACTCAAAAGTTATTATTTCTTTAAAAAAATCTCATTGCTGACTTTTTCTTTTAAATGATAGTTTAGTTTCAGTTTAGTTTCTCCGTTTTAAAGAATTCTTCGGTAAATGGTACAAAAAATTCTATCAAATGCCGAAAAGAAAAGCGAAAAAGTTTTGATAATGATAATGGAAATGAATTGGCCAACCGGGGTCACGGGATGCCGCATCGAATGGAACTGCCAGCAGTTAGCAGCTGTTGCCAATGGGAATTTTCTTGGGGGAGGCGGCTCCAAGCTCACAGCTCGAATTGCCATCACATGCCAGCGTATGCGATGCTTCTTGATGTGATGCCCAATAATTATGACCGGCAATCGGGCTCAATTATCAGCGCATGCCATTCGCAATTAGTTGACACTGTGGCAGCTTGAGATGTGCAAGTTGGACGTGTGCCACATTTGGCATTTAAAAAGCTTAGCTCTTTAAGTGCGGTCAAATTATATAGGCAAGGGCAAACTGCAAACCGCAAATTGTATTTGCCCAACCAGGTGACAAAATGGGTGGGCCAAGTGGCACAGGAGGTGGGGCGGTGCTGGAGTGCAACCTTCGAAAGTCAAAGGTCCCGACATAGGCCAGTCAATTAGCAGTTGCCTTGCTGCTATTTGCTGTCACTTCTGTAACTAGAAGTCAGCTTCCCAAATGAGATAAAATAAAACCGAAATTGCAATTTTCTCCGAAAACTGCAATGCTAAATGTACACGTTTACCTCGTTGGATGTGTGTGCTTGTATTTACATGGAAAATATGCAAAGCCTGCACTTGAAGAAACAGATTTTTCTAGTTTTTATTAGCTTGCCTTCAGACACCCATATGCATTTTTTATGAATTTTTAACGTTTACTCATAAATTATGAAACCATTTTATTAACTATATCCTTAGAAAACTAATATATCTCTCAGTGGAGGACAAATGGAAGTTTTGTGTACCATTTACGGTTGTCAATGTGCTTGCTTAGCTGAAATTAAAGCTCAAGTCAAAGTACTGCTGACCCTCGGAGGCCCGTAGAATGAATAGGTCGATCCGTTCCTGGTTAGTTGTGTTATTGTCCTTCGAACAGAAAACATTCCCTAATGACAGAGCGACGTATGTGTAGAAAGTTGTATAAATTCTCTGCATTCGTTACATATAGATTGACACTCTAGTGTCTCTTGGAGGTGTATATACATATATATATTTAATGGAAAATCTCTTGGCACATCGATCCCCTGATAAATAACTTTTCCGATTCGATTTAATAGAAATTACAATTCCACTCCACTTAACCATTATCCATTATACCGCCGGGCTCCTGCTCCCCGCCACTTTATAATTTCCACAAAAGCCCCGCGCGCACATCGATTGCTCTGCCCCCAACCACAAAACCCAAGCCACCCCGTCCTGTTCCATTTCCATCAGCCCCTCGTCACTCTCCAACAATGGCGAAATTAGCATGAGTTACTTTGTATATCCTTTGCGCAAATTTTGACACGTGCAGCCGCCAATCCCGGAGTTGCCATTGATACACCACCGCCCCCCCAGGACCTGCCTGGTGCCCCTTTTTTCCCGCCCAGTGCCACCCATTTCATTCCATTACAAGCACACACACACACACAACCGAGACGAAGAAGGAACCACATATTCTTGCGGCTCCCCCTCCAGTTCGCACTTTGTGTCCTTCCTTGTGTCTGTGCGCGCCTGTCTGTATGTACATTTCTGTGTAATTTAAAACTTCGTAATGTACACTTTTGCCGGAGGCATTTTACTTACAATACACATGTAAACATCGCACTCGCACACACGCTCACCCTCACTGACACAGTGCTGCTTTTTAACCTATTTCGTAGCAGGTGGATAGGCTCTACGATCCAGTGCCCACCCCTTCCGCCCGCTCGGTCCGGTGTATGCAAAGTGTCAGCTCACTGTTAAGCTTTGCTTACCGAAAAATGAAAGACAGCCACGGCGAAAAGTAAACTGTGCAGATTTCACCTCTTTATCAGGAGACTAAGGCACTGAAAACAATAAAAGATGTTTCCAGACAATAAAAATATATGAAAAATAATAGGTATTTCAAAGAAACCTGTTTAAGGACCTGGCACATTTTATTGTGAAATATCATTATTCCAAGTCTATATAAGTGGATAATTCTTGCTTCTTCAGATTTTCAGCTAAAAAATACACATTCAACTATTGCAACAATACTTGATTAGGAAGAAGCTTTTCTTGTTTCTCGCAGTGCATCCGGTCGCTCAGGTCAACTAGTCGCAGAAAGCTTCTTCGGCGCTTGCATGCTGCGAAAGTGTCGATTTCATTGACTGCGCCTCCATGGCGCTTAGTCAAACACTGGCAGCGACATCGACACCATCGCCGGCAATACGACCCAAGGCGCACTCACACACTGACACTGACACTAACACTCACCCCCACACTGCACACCCCACATCTTGCCACACCACACCGTACCACCGGCAGCACTCAAACACTGGCCCCACTTGCGCACCACTGAAAGCTAAGTGACGGCAAATATTCAAATATGTTTTTGATGTGATTTGTTGCCTTTCCCACTCAATTTTCAGCGACACTTTTAGGCTGTTTTGTCCTCTCGAGTTCCAGTCAGCCCGGCCTGGGTTGGGTCCTGTATTTGTGCGAATTTTGTTGTTGTCAGTGGCAACAGTGCTCTTCAACCGCCCGATGGCCCAATCACCCAACCACCAGCACCATTAGCGGCTGCAGAAACCACAACGCGAGCAGCACTTTGAAATCGAAGACATTTTGCAGGGCCCACGGTCATGCACCTAAAAAAAATAGGAACAAAAAAATTACTTATACAAATTTACTTAGCAAGAGTTGATTTGTTGACTCTTTAGTAATGGAAACATTTTATTTGATTTCAAACTTAACTTTTCATTGCCTTCCATTTTAGTATCTTATTTTTCCACAAGTGTATGAGCCGCTGTGTGTACTTCGCTTGTGTCAACCGTAAATTGCCAACAGGATATTCTGCGGCTTTCCCAAGTTTTATTATTATACATACTCCTATTTTTATTCGTCTCCCATCGATGAGTCTCTGGATCTGGTTACGGGTGCCGCGGGTCGACCCTCTGTCCCTGCTGGTGTTTACTTTAACCAGAACTCCTTCCGCTGTCATTGGCTACATACCCAACCTTTTTATTTTTGCGGTTTTTTTTCACAGTTTTGTTTTCATTTATTTGTACTTTTTGTTTTGGTTTCAAAGTGTTTGTTTTCTTGAACTTTTTTGCGGAAGAAGCGTTTGCCTGCTGGCTTTTAATTTGCACGCCACAATTGCCATGGCCACCCTGAAATGCAGCGGCCGCAATTAATTACAGCGCTGATATCATGGCCCTGCCGCTGCCACTGTGCCACTGCCACTGCCACTGCCGCAGCTGCGATAAAACTTTAGCAAATGTAATTTTAACAAAACCGCATCGCCGCCTGCTCAAGACGAAGACAGGCAGGCGAGCAGGGAGTGGGAGCTGAACCAGAACCACCGACCTCAGTGGAACATCTTGGCTAAATCAACGCTAGTTAGTTTTAATTATGGCAATCGGGAACATGCAATTTCCGGCCAAATGCAATTCGATGCGAGTCGATTCAAATGGGAATGCGGCTTGAATCCTGCCCGCTGAGCAGAGAACCCTCCGTAAATGAGTAGGCGGAAGGATGGATGGATTTGGGATGTAGTTGAATAGTTTATTGGCTTATGGGAGCATGGGGGTCCTAATCGACCAGCTGGCAAACTTAAGAGTTCCTAGTAATTTCTGTTTACCCTTAATTTCATTTTAGTTTTTATTAAATATTTCATTTTATTATATCTATTACCATTCCTGAAGTCGGTGGCAGGACTTCTACTAGCGGGCCACCCATTTGACCTAAATTTCTCTCTCCGTATCCATTTATTTCAATTCGCAATCGCTTGACAGCCAAGCCAAAATCCTTTGGCACCTGCGAATGGTCAACTCTCGATCTGAGTTGGCTTAAAGCACGGCCAGCTAATACACCTTTACCATGGTTTACGACCCGACTTAGGTCGTTTGGGGGAGAGGTCCCTTGTCCGTCTAATGGAGTGCGGGATGGCTCAATGCGCCTGCAGTTCGGCATTTGCAGTTTATGTATTTATTACTGTCATCTCACAGCCCGGCCACTAAGTCCGTCGACGTGAGATAGAGCTATGGAGCCGGATGAAAGGAGAAAGCTGAACGGAGAAAGGAGAAAGGGAAAGCACGAGGGAGATCATATTCCCAGTCAGAAAGCAAGCTGGCAATCCGTAATAATCGTAATACAGAAAGCACTTTCAGCTTTTAACTTATTATTAGCTTTATTTTACAGTTGTCAGCCGGAGCAACGCCCCGGGTATTTACAAGGACTTGTCGTATGTCCTATTTAACCCTCCACCCGCCCATTGAGGCTGGAGTCTAATATATATATATTTATATATGTGTGTGTGTGTGTGGAAGCACCTGGCAAAGGTGTGTTTGTGTCACTGTTTGGGCGCTGGTCCTGGGCGGTGGGTGCGGGTCACGCCCACTTTTTACTGCATTTAATTCTCCAGTGAAGTATTTAATTTTATGACACGGGATCCTTGGACCTGGCGGGAACGAGATGACGAGCGAGTGCGGCGGCCCTTGGAGTACAACAAATATGAAATGACTGTCATTTCTTGCATTTAGGGGCACTTTGGGGAGTACTTGGCAGCATGTAACACCCAATACTTACACTTATACCGCCACACCGACACGCACACACCTGGTACACGCCTTTCATGGTGTAGTTGTTGTCGCTGCTGGCTTTGCTGCTGTTGTTGTTTTGCTGGCATCATTAGCGTTAACGTTATGTAGCGCTGTGTTATGTTTTGGCTCTTCAAAGTGTAAGTAAGCGAGACGTGGCTAGAATCTCTCCTCGCACTCTAACCAGTAGCTGCAGAGGCAGCAGGGTTATCGCATAATTATGCAGCATATTAATGTATCCCCGCCATTCTTGCTACCAGCTACCCGCTATCCTCCTCGACCCCCACAGTCACCCCTTTTTATTATCATTCATATGCAAAGTTTAATAACAATGTGGCAGCCTCTTCAACCTCCAACTCCCTCATTTTCAACTCCTTCATTTCACTCTGCCCCCTCTCATTAGCTGCTCACACGCTCGCCCATCTCTTTCGTCCTTTTAATTCCTTACCAGTACCAGTGAGGTCGGGGATTGTTCCATTTCCTTGCCATAATTTGTTTCAGGCTCGTAAATTTATTTCAATAATTGCCGGCTGCTTGTGAGTTTCATGGAGGTGCAAATAATGTTACTTACAACCAGACACTCGCTCCCCATTCCGCTCTCTACTTTCCACTTTCTCCTTTCTCTTTTTGCAGCCCCTTTCTTTTACCCCATTTACCATTTTCCATTCGCGCTGGCAGGCGAACAAAAATGTGTGAAAATATTAAAATAATAGTTGTAATTTATAACCAAATTGCCGGGAACATTAAAATTTCTGCTACTGCTACTGCTACTGCTGGTGCCATTAAAAGTGTTTGCTAATTAAGTTTTCGCGTTTCCACCCCGAGCCGGTCGAGGCGCCTAATGTGAACACGGTCTTAAAAATATATTAACAGATACATCTCCTAAATATTTCAGATATTCCGCTCTGGTAATTAAGTGCACATTGCCATTTCTTGAGCAGCCAGCCAAGAGTCTACCGCTCTTCATAAAAAGCCGGCACAGGCACACCCCTCTAATTTGCACTTAATTAAAACTTGAAACGCCACCAGAGAGAAGCAGCAGTAGAAAAAATATCCACTTTGCAACGGGCGCAAATAGAATTTCATTGCACTTGGCCGCCGTCCAATCGTAAGGGGATCCAATCTCCTGGCCCGAATGCCACGCCTCCCGGCCCGTCATAAATATTTATGCGGCAGTCCTGCCAAATGCAGCGGCGGCAGGACTTTTTCCGGTCCCGGAAAGAGCAGGAAACGTAAATGAAACTAAAATCAATTTGGTGGCTGCTGATAGCCATCACTTGGATTGAGATTAAAGGAGCGATCTCGTCGCTGGCCAAAAACAATGAAATTTCATAAGCCAAATATTTGCCAAGGAGGTGGGTAAAGCGAAAAAAAATAATCCCCGGGCCAAATCCCAATCCAAAATCCGGGCCCACGCCCCCTGTCCACTGACATCTATCTATCTTCATTCGGCGGCCTGTTAACGAAAACCTGCAAAAACAAAACAACACAAGTTGCCACAATTCCGCAAATCCCCCGGCTCCCGCCTCGGGCATCCGTCGAGATAATGCATAAAATTATGTAAATATTCAGAAATTATCATTTAATTTCTAAAATTGTTTATGTTTATGCACGGTAATAAGCAACCTACGACAGCAGTGGCCCATCCTCCTAAAACTTCCACCCCCCAACGCACTTTCGGCGCACTTCAACTTAATTAAAAATTACTTTACAGACGCCAAATACTTTTAATTATTTTGGGTTCAGCGGTCGAATGGAAAGCGAGCCAGCATCAGACATTCCGACCAACCACCCAACCAAAAACAGCAACCCACCCACCCACTTTGGGTGGGAAAATGTTTTTCGAGCTCTCGTCCCCGTTTTATGGCAGAACCATTGTTGATTTTGCATAAAGTATCCGAAGCTGATGCGATGATGCCCCATGCAGCCCAATTAAAAGTGTTCGGAAAACGTTTCAAAATAAAAATAATAATTCGAGGGCTGCATTCCCGCCCGGAAAATTGTGTATCCTTTTGGCCCTCCGGGGCGGAAGGGTATCGGTATGAAATGGAATTTATGCAAACCGCGGTTGACGCGGCCGCCCCCCCCGAAACTCCCGGCCTCGGCCCAGAGCCCACTGGAACGCAATTGATGGCTGGCTTCATTGATTTTCCATTTGATTTTACTCATTCGTTTTTATGATTTGCCTGCGAATCGAAATGCTCTCGTGCCCAACTCGAATCGCGTTCGGTAATGGTTGATTGTGCGATAGGATCCGTGCTCTTTGCACTCTTAGTACATCAGTGCCCTTACCTAAAAGAATATATACGTATTCGGGATACATATCCCGAAAGCACACCCCATCACCCCCATCCCGTGTTTTTTGTGCGTTGGGTCACAGTGAGCCACGTGATTCGCATTATTTGCAATTTTGGGTTTTTACGCGGTCCTCATAAAGAGTGTGTTTGTGTGTTAGGGGGCAGCAATTCGATATTGTTTTTATTTCAACCACAGAATCAGTGGAATCAGATCTAGATGGCTTCAATACAGTTCAACGCTGAAAAGTCCTGCCTTATTGTCCTTTCCGTCACTGATCTCTGGGGCTTCAATCGACGGGAATGTTTCACATGGTTTCCTAATAAAAAAAAAATATTTTTTCCATCTACAAAATTTAATAACTCTCCGAAGTACACAAAGAACTTACTATAGTTTTCATTTTGTTGATGAGATAGAGCACATCATCGGGTACATACTCCAGTTTCTTTTCATCCTTAAAAACTGACTTATCCACCAGCTCCAAACGTACTCCATTGAGTCGGAGAAATATATAAATAGAGGAACACGGGGCTCTTTGTTCTATATCTTTTCTAGTACTTGACCATTTTCGTTGATTGCAATTGAATTGCATGCAATTTCCGCTGCTGCTCTCAGATTTGATACGATTGATAAATATATTGTTGGTCCTGAGAGTTGAGTGGCGAGCGTCTTTATGACTTGGCAGCTGTCTAACAATGAAAGCTGGCCCGGCTTAACCCCTTGCCCGACGTCCGATGTCCTTTTGTCCGGTGGCCCAAATGGAAAACACTTCACACCTAGGCTGACAAAAGGAAGGACGAGAGGAAAGCCTTTTCGTTTCACAGGGAGACAGAGCCTGAAAGCCTGGCACTCAACTGGCTGGCCAAAAATGTTGTGCGCTTTTAATTAAAAGTAATGTCATACAATTCCATTACACTCGGCCCGAAATGTGTGCGATACACATTTACATATCAAACTGGTACCGGGGCTGCCAAGGAGCAGTCACCTACCGGTCTACCCCCGAATCGCCCCCCTTTCGCACGCTCAATCCTGCAATGTCCTGCTCCATCTTCCAGCTCTGTCTTTGTCATTTGTATTTGTTTTATTTTCCAGCCGGCAGCGCACTTCGAATGTGGCCCACTGGCAAAGTGACAACAAAAGTAAATTAATGTGCGTACACACGTCCCCACACAGTCCGATCCCTTTGGTATCCCCTTGGCATTCCCCACGAATGTGTCTCAGTGTGGTTTTTGTCGTTGCCTCTACAGGTAATTTATTGCATTCAAACATAATGGAAAATATTTCTGCTACCCTTCCATTAGACGAGGACTCGACGATGACGAGGACAAGACATTAGCATTAGGTTTATTTCCTCACATCAACTGTCGACCTAGTGGGCTGGTGATAGAGCCAGTTCACCTCACCAACCGGCTGCTAGGACTGGCTTTCATATTGACCCCAAATATAGACAAATTACCTGGCCCATACGTTTTCATTTTGTTTGATGCGTATCGTTTCTGGCAACTGCCATGGCCGAGTGAAAGTGAGTGTGGAGGTCGGACTATCGATATCTTACTTAAAAACGTATTGACATTAATTGAAGGCATGCCAACGGCAAACAAAACTAAATAAATAACAACGGCTGGCCAAGGAATGTAAGGCAGGTCTAGTGGAATGCTGCAGGACCTGGCCTCTGTTAAGGTTTTGCACTGAAAATAAGAGACCAGCTTGATAATAAAATAATAATTTTAGACCAACTACATATCAAGGCTTTACTACAAATAGATTTTTTCAATTGCTTGCAGTTTGAATTGCTTCTACTCGCTTTAAAAATGAATTTTTCCTTATGTTTTTGATTTTTTTCTTAGTGCACCTGCACTGAGAGACCCTTGTGGGCCCCGTTTCGATATTGTGGCGGTGGCTGACCAAGTTTTCAACATGGCAAATTCAATAGTCGTTTGATGCGGCGACAGCCCAGCCGCAGCCAACCGAAGTCAGCCACATCAAGGAGCTACAATGTAGAGTGGGAAGGTGGCTGCGAGGTGAAAAAAAGTAGGGGCCGGGGCAGCAATTCTGCGGAGCAACAGAAAAGCCAAGCAGCATATTTGCGCCATGCCTTGGCATTCACCTGATGAATTTATCACAGCTGGGAATGAGGTCTCAACTCGGAGCCAACACAACCACAACAGTTGTCGTTGTCTGCTAAATTGGTTTTCTTTTTGTCAATTGGGGATTTCGATTGTTCCAAAAGGCCAAAGCGACGACATTGGTAAAGGCAGCCGGAGTGAAGGAAAAAAATGCCAGCACAAGTATTAAGTAAAATAAAATAAGAAAAATAAGATGGAGCCACGACAGAGGCCCGCTGAGACAAACTGCCGGCAAGAAGTTAAGCGCACAAACATCAATGGGGTCAGCTAATGCCAGTCCGATTCCACGATTCTCAGACTCTTCGATTCGATTCCCCGGCTTGCCGACTCTTGCCGACTCCCGATCCCATCTCCATCTCAATTGAGTATTGATAAAGTCAAGGAAGAGGCTAAGGAAAGCTCGTTTGCCCGCCACCACGACACTGCCTTGGCCACCCTGCTTAGTCCTTCGACTTTTCTTCGGTCTCCCTCGTGGGCCCCTCGGCAATGAGTAAACAATGACATAATGACAAGTGGCGGAGAGTTTAAGTGATAAATAATTAATTGATTTCTGTTGCAACAAAAGACAAAGATAGCGCCAGTCCCGGCACCACGAAAGGAAAGGAAATAGCCCAGCAGCTGGAATAGAAATAGGACAAGAACAAAAAAAAAACGAAAGAAGTTCAAGCCCAGGCAACGAGATAAGTTAAAAGGTAGATTAAGATAAATGTCGACTCCTTCTACGGCTGTCGCAGCTGCCACGCCCCTTCGTCCCACATCCGCCGCCCAGAGCTGTAGTTGTTATTTTTTAAACACGAATTTGCTGGCATTCCTCTTGTTTGTTCCTTCGCTTGTTTCGCATAATAAAACAACAGTGGGATGGCCGAGGAGGAGCCCGAAATGGGTTAGAAGGGCCGGGAAGGGCGGCCGTCCAGCCTCTGGGGGGCGTTTGGCCAGTTGTGTCCTTTTTATTGGCCCATCAGCGGCACTCGGCCCCGGAAGTTGTGCTGTCTATTTCCGCTGCCGTTTGATTTTCGAATTGTTTCCTTATGAAACTGCTCCAACACAGCTTTTTCAAAGCCATAGCACCCATAGACTTAGGCAAGGATCTGATAGTATAAGCATAATTATTATTGCTGTATTATAATCAATACCGTCTATATAAAGAAGCAGATCAATTCATTTGCACCATAATGAAAATATCAATAATGCCTTTTTATCTGTCAACTCTTTTATAGCCGTCCTTTATTACAAAACACATCGATATATTGATTGTGTTTTAATCAACGAATCTCATGCCAGGGTACTGCCCACTTACCCACTCAACAGGAGCGAGGGCCTTTTTTAATTCTCAATGGCCACGCTGCGTATGCATAATGTCGGGCCTAATGCCACTAAAAAGTCGCTGATTGTTATCACAATGTCACCGGGACCAAAACAAAAAGCAAAATCGAATATACAAAAAGCAAACACAAATAGGCAACGTCAGCGGCGGCACTGGTGGCTTTTCATTAATTTTCGGCACGCAGGGGGGCTCTGGGAAAGGGGGCGAGAGGCGTGAGTACATACAACAACAGTCCTCCCAAGCCTATGGTCTCATGTAATCCTGACAAAGCCCACGCGCATGTGGGTGGGAGTGTGTGTGTGTTTGCCAAAGTCGGCTGAAGTGTGCTCCCAAGTGAATAATTTGTTATCAGCGCATAATCAACGAGACAGCCACAATACACACTCATAACCAGAGCTAACACACACTTACCCACAGACCCGGAAAGAGCGGGGGGCAGTGGGTCACCAAAAGGAAAGGTGAGGTCCTGACCATTTTACTTAACGCTGCCAACACACTCGGGCCAACAGCAATAGTCAACATCTTAGATGTTTTTGTTTTTCATTTTATATGAAACTTTTTATAAATATTTATGAAACAGAAACCCTTCGAAAATCGATCACATTTGAGTGGAGATTTGGATTAAATTTCCTTGACTCGATTCAAAGTATATTTGAAGTTCTTAAAAAACTGATAAAAAGATCAGTTAACAAACCTCTTCAATGTAGTAACCTTGTCGAAAATAAATGTAATTCTTTTATATGTTACATAAAGCCAGGTGGTATTATTTCAGCCAAAGTTATTCCGATATTTTTATGTGTAGAAAGGTTGCCACCATCAAAATAATTACGATACAGGGCCCGACATGCATGTTTGTTGCCGCACTGAGTGCGTTTGTGTGTAGCAATGCGTGTGCACAACAACAAAAAGTCATTTAGTTAAAAACCTGACTTTTTATTTGCGCCGCGGGTTGTCCCACCGCTGAACCCATTCCATTACCCACACGACCCTTTACCCCAGTCCCGGACCTGGCCCCGCATAATTTAATGTCCCGCGGAGCCAGCCAGGCGTTGAACACTTCATCAACTCATCAGAGCGCGCCCTTTTTGCATGTCCTTAACCGTTTAACGGCGCCCGGCTCACTCGCACAAACACACTTTCCCACCAGTTCGCTGTTGCGGTTTCTCTCTCAAGCGTATTTCTGTTTGTTTGTCTTGGCCACACTCTCGGCTCCCACACACACACAAATACACTCAACACTCGTCAAACATAAAATACACAAAATTACTCTTATGAAAATTAATAAGTTAACTTTTTTCTACGCTCGACTTTTCCCCAGTACTCTTAGTTTTTTTATTACGCTCATGTGTAAATGTACAAGAGCCCGAACCTAGCCATTTACATACATGCATATACACGTATCCTGTCCTATAATATTCCCAGGAATATTTATATATATTTTTTACCTTTTTGGCTGCCGCCGTCGACGCTGCTTTGCTTCATTGGAACGCGTTTGGCTCGCGTAATGAAAGTAATTGAAATTAAAAGTAAAGAAACGTGTTGCACGTAATAAACGTAAATATATCTGTGCGAGTGTGTGTGTGCACTTTGCTGTCTGCTTCAAATTAATCCCTAAAGTAATTAGGAAAAAAAAATTTTCGAAATGAGTTCGAGTAGCTTGCCAGCTCGACAGACGGCACGAACATTTGAGTGAGTTGGGATCGCGAAAGGTTCGTGCCGACTGCATATTTTCCAGGATGTTTTCGAAACTTAGGTGCCAAGGCAACCGCGAGAGAATATGAGTATGGCAACGGCAGCGACAACAAAAGGTGGAAAAGGTGTCACAGGAGTGCCTGGATGACAAAAATGTAATTTTTAAAATATGTGTCAGCTCACAACGACTGAGATATCAAAGCAAGGACTTAATACTCCTTCAAGCCGTCAAAGGAAAAATGTCAATTAAATATAATTAAATACTTTCCTTTTGATTGAGGGTAAGGGTTTGAAAAGGGATGAATCCGTCTTATGGAAATGAAGTCAGTAAGTCATTAGGCAGGTTCTACTTATCCAAATTGAAAAAGTTGAGTCATCAAGTTATATATTAATGATCTTTAGACATTAATTTCGAGTTATCAGTTAGAACGCTTTTAAATAAAGACAAAAATGCAAAGCCACATGTTTCCGGCTTGTTTAGGTTTAGTTGCAGGATGTGGAAAAAGTTGCAGTGAACAAATTTTATTTTGGCCACTTCTTCCTCGAAATGTCAACGCAACTTTTTCCCACCAACTTCTGGAAAAAAAGGATGGCAGAGGAAACGTTTTGGCAGCGTGTGAAAAGCGGCTGAAAACAAAGTTACTACTCAGCCTGGATGCCAGGCTCATTATGATTCAATTTCCTCGGCCATTGAGTGGGCAGGTCCTGCAGGCGCGTCTTTAATTTTCCACCAGCGACACACGCAGGGCCCGAACTAGACCACCAGCTGTGACAAATAACCGAAGATTTTCATGGCATTTGGCAGTGTTTATCTGCTGCATTAGCACACGCACAATGCAAGGGGTCGGAATGCCAAAAGCCCGCTGGCCCATAGATTCTGATGCCGCTGCAGCGGTTGCGGATTCCGTTGCCATTCGGCGATGGCTCGCATATTCGCGTATCGACGGCCCCTTGCGGCCATTGAAAGGCAGGAAAGGAGGCGGCGGGTGGGGGGGATCTGGGGATTGCGAAGGGGTCGCTGGCTTCCGCACAACATTTATCATATTTGGGAGGCCGGCTGCTAGAGCTCCTGCTGGTGCTGCTTTGGAACGCAACGCGCCAGTTCAAAGTCCAACATTAAGTTCCAGGTATTTGCAACTTTTCGACAAAGGATTTTTGGCTGCAATCGCGGCAATAAATTATCCAGCCCACGCCCAGCCGACCCAGTCCCCGCCCACCGCGTTGCTGTGTGGCACGGTGTCTACTTAGCGAATAATTAGCTGCATGAAGTTTGACAGAGGAGCCGAAATTAGTGTTCGAGAGAAAAATGCCTGCGATGATAAATGTGGAAATAATGTTCCTGCAGGGGAATTACAACTTCTTGGGCCACAGCCCCGAACCGAAGCCCATTAAATGAAGCCCCTCACACCAAACGAACGAATAAACAAATCAAAAATCGTTAAGTAAATAAATAAAAGATCATTTAAGCAAATATAGGTTCACGGAGAGTGAGGGTAACAAATCAACGAAAGGAAAACAGAAAAAGGAACATTTTTCCATCATCCCGAAGACCCTTTGCTGTTGTCATCGCCTGGGCTTATATGTTTGTATCTGGGTGCTTTCATCGCTCGCTTGTTTGCACTCGAAGGCATTAAAAAGTTTTTCTTGTGAATAAACGTGAATGAAGTCGTGTGAAATCAATTGTAAACAGGGTATCAATACCAATCCAAACACACGCACCCCGCCACATGTGTATTGGCGGTAAACACTGAGGGATAAAAGGCGATAATCATAATCAGCTTGCCGAACACAAACACACATCAAAGGCAAATATATGTGGGCATTTATTGCTCCTCGATGTACCTTACACCTGTCATCGGTAGTTTGCAGAGAATATCCGAGGGTCAGGGCAGTGGAATGCAATTGCAAACGGGGCAGCCAGAAACGAATAAATAAAATGCATGCAGCCATAATTTAAAAGCCAAAGGCCAAACGGCCCAGCAGAAAAGATTCACTGCGACACACTAATATTGTAATCATAAATTTTCATAAACAATTTCGCTCGCCTGCAGTTCCTACCCGGCTTCCCCTGCTGCCATCACGGATCCGGGCTGGGTTTCCCGGCAACCACGACATTTATAATAATTAATTGTGCGCAAATATATGCCCGCAAATGGTCAGCGAAGGCAGGCCAAAGTCAGTTTCAGTTCCCGTTTCAGTTTCAGTTCCAGTTCCGTCTAATGAAAGGCGCCCGGCCAGAGACACTGCCAGCAACGCAGCAACTGCAAACAGTGAGTTATTTGTGTCGCTTCACAAACACAGGCATACACAATCTCTCATACGCAAAGGCACTGAAAGAAATTTACGAAAGGTTTAACATTTAGAATATTAATTCCATAAGCACTTAAGAAGTTGCTAAAAGTTCAAACAATTTATTTAAGAATTCTATAATTTAAACATCTTTAACTCAACCAGTCTCCATTTTTTTCCAGTCTTCGGAGCTGTGCAATAGAATTTACAGCCTTCGTTTTGGGGTCGGCACCCCGACGACCCGCGGTCAGCAAAGGTGCGACACATAAACTTAAATGTGGGAAATGGACGGAGGAAGCCGAATAAAAAACGTAGCACACTTTTGTGCGTACGAAAGGGAATGGTGTATGTGTTCGTCCTTTGTGTGCGCCTGAGAGGCAGCGTGTGTGAGTGGGGCTATCTAGCGGTAGCCATCTTCTTTCGGGGCTGCCGCGCCAAGCAAAAGCCAACAAATTGCAACATTTATTCTGCAAGATGAATGGTCGCTTGACAATTTATATGTGTGGCCATAATTTTAGCCTGACTGGGACTGGGACTTGGGTCTGGTACCTCAGAACCCCTGCATCCCACCAGAATGCCCCTCCCAAATACCAGAAACAGAAGCTGGAGCATGGGTTCTCAATCTCCTTACGTCCGGCCGCTCATAATGGCCAAAAATTAAAAACAGTAACCGCCAGAAAACGAAGCGACCGCTAGGGAAATGGCGATGTGTGAAATAAATTGCTAAATAAAATAAACGACCAGACGCACGGCGACAAATGAGCAACCGCGGAAGTCAGCAGAGTAACAGACAAAACAAAAAACCAAAGCCCAAGGAGCAACGTCCCAAAATAAACGCAATTAAAAGCGATAAACGTAAACGGAAGTGACTTTAATGGAAGAGGCCATTTAATGCCCACAAGATACCATAAGCTTTGAATTTAAGATAAGCTATTACAAAATTTTAAAGTATTTTAATTTAAAAGATAGAATGAATTTAAAAGATAGAAAGATTAAAGAATTCTTTTCTAAAATAAGGGACTTTATTTAAAAGATGTCATTGAAAAGGCTTAATGCTTTGAGAATAAATAAATGAACCTGTTGGAAAATGTTTAAAATAAAAAGCCAACGCTATCGATCACCGTTAACAGCTTTAGTTAAAAAATGTAACTTGTTTTTAAGAGCTGCGTGGCGAAGTCGCACTTCCGCTGCTTCGCCTTTCCTGGCGGCTTTTCAAGTTTATTTATGCGTTCCCTGGCCCATTTGATTATGCGCTGCTTTTCCAGCGCCGCTCCAGCACTTGGACAGTTAATTTTGAATTGTCACCGGGCACGTTAGGTTCGAATTGGCCACCTGGGGAGTTGGGGCACTGGGGTGCTCGCGAGGTGCCTGACTCGGGCAGGGGAGGGAGATCCTTCGACTGGCCGACTGGATGGCAGCTCATTGTTATCGCCGTGTTATGCACATTCCCCGACAATTAACACGCGAGCCACTTGAGCAAACAGCGACGAAGTGCCTGCATAAGCGATAAAACGTTCGATACACAATGTCCTGCCGTCGCCGGTCAAGTCCTGCTACTTACTTACACAAAATCCAAAGGACGAAGACCGGCCTTTCGGGGGAGTGCGTGTGCGCTTGTCTGCCCCGGTTTGATTTATTTGGTTCCTCGTTTTTTTTTCTGTTTCTCGTTCGTTTGCGTTTACATTTACGTTTACGTTTTTATTTTTGTTTTGTTTCCTTTGTTAGCTAAGCCAGCCCTGTAAACCTGAACACCTGTTGTTGTCCTTAGTCCTCCTTTGCGACATCGTCCTGCGTGGCCCGGAATTTAATTGCCCTTTGTTGTCGCTTAGCCTCCATCGTCTCCATCGCTGTCGTTTGTATGGCTCATTTATTTACATTTTGTTAACATAAACAATGCGTAAAAGTTCGATGGCTTTGCCCACCGTTGAGGTGGGCGGGTTGACGGCGCGGGGCGTGGCGTGGCGTGGGTCAGTTGTCCAGGATAATTTTGATTGCCTGCGCTTTTTGGCCGCTTTGAATGTGCGTGCGTGCTGGCCTGTTAATAAGCTGGCCAACTATATAGTCGAAATATACGGCGGGCTCTTGGCCTCGGAAATTGGCCATTGTGGTGGCTAATGCGTGCGCCTAAATGTGTAGATAATTTATGCGTGGCATGTAAATATTGACATGGCCGAAAGCAGCAGGAGCCGTCCGCCTCCGTGCTCAGCGAAAGTCAATTAAAATTAATTTTCAACGAACGCCATCGAAGTGGGAGGCGAGCGAGGGCGGTACGGAGGTGCACTGAGCCAGTGAGGCGTGAATCCTGCAGCTCACAGCTCATCGCCCGCAGCCCGCCACTCCAGCCGGCCCAAGGACTCCAAGACAAAAGCGCAAAAGCCAAAAGAAGAATTCGGAAAAATTTCTGGGTGAAAACATCTAGAAAATTGCGCAATTTCCTGCGCCTGCAGATAGGCAACACGAATTTATGCACAATACTTTCTGGCACATTCATTAAAAGTCGAGTCCTGACCGGCAGGACATCGGTGCATTGGGGAATCGCAGTGGGCAACTGCAGTGCACCAAGCTAAGCTGCTCAGAGCGACTAAAACCGAAACGGAAATGAATCTGAACATGGCCAGAGCTCGCTTCTTGGCCCTGGCCAATTTAAAGTTATTTGTAAGTGCAACTAATTTGGCATGGACAAAAGGGACCCACTACTCTTCGGGCCTTAATTATCGGCTTCGTTCTGCTCGGGATGGTTCTTTTGTTCTGGATGTTTTTGTTATTGTCAACCCTTTGCCCCGACGTTCCACCGGAAAAATGTACTTAATTAACATGCAACTGGATCATGGAGTTTCAGTTTTGAGTTTCGTTTGAAAGGCGAGCGCCCAGCTGCCGTGTTTCCACTTCTGTTTCAGGATCCGGCGAAAATATCGATGGAATTTTCATCTCCAGGCTTGAGTGGCCTTTTGTGCAATCGATAGCTTTAACTAATGAGATTATGCAGTTCCCACTGGAAAAGATCTGATGGCAGCTCACGAACATAAAGTTAAGGAGAAGTCTTCAATTATTATTATTCATTTTGGGGAGGCACACTACTATCGAATTAAATATGATTTATTTCCTCCTTTGAAAAGAATCCCACCTAACTGGATGCGAATATGGACTATGATTTGACTTGATTGGGGATAATGTTGCCATAGTTTCTATGGAAGGACATGGCGCAAGCGTCGCTGTGACGCCGACAGCGACAGGATAAACGGTAACCACAACAAGCAGAGCAGACAGCGTCCTCGATTCGTTTTCGTCCTCGCTGTCGTCGTCAATAAGTCAAAAGTTGGAATTTCATTATGCCGGCCCGAAAGTAGGGAACGCATTTTGGCACACAAACGGAGGCAAAGAGCTCACAGGGGGTATAGCCGAAACTGAAACTAAAACCAACTGCCGCGCCATTGGCTGATGTCCTTTACCCTTAACGGCCTACGCCCCTGCGCCCCTGCGCCCCTACGCCCCTCTTGCCCCGTTCAGGCCCCCTTCAATCCACGACATCCCATAAATCCCCCCCTACCCTTGTGAGAGACAACATGCGCTGCAAATTTGTCATTTTGCCAAACGTCTAGCGATGTGAGTTAGTAACCGACGACATCGACGAGGACGAAGGACGAGTAGAAGCCACCCGAGTAAGGCCGAAAAAACCGAAACCAACTACTACTAGAACGGCAGGCAAATAAAAATTGAATAGCGAGCGGAACAGCCTGACATTGGCGGGATGGAGGGGTGGTGGGCTAAAAGGTTGGTGGTTGGAGCTTTGCAATCCGAGGGTGGCTCGGTTCGGGAGGCTTTTCATTTCGCCAGAGCAAGTAGAAAATTAAATTCTTGTTTCGCACGTCATTTAAATTCGGCATTGTCAGTGTATCGCTGTATAGTTACCGCTCGATAACTAAAAGACAGCCACCTTCATTAAATACTTCATAAGCTTGAGCTATTTTTAAAGCGTTATGGGTTTATTTTGGAAAATAATCATCTGGAGTCTTTCTGTGTTCTATGTTTAAGGCGGCATCTATGAGGCAGTTGCGGTTAAGATATCGACAGCTATGGTGGCAATGCGTTTAATTTCATCTGTGGCCCTCGCTGCTTGGCAACCGCAGAGGCAGGAAAAAAATTATTGGAAAAAAGTGACTGGAAAAGCATCTGAAGCCGCCAGCAATCGACTCCGCTTGATTTGAATCGACTGGTGCAAAGTTGGCTTGTTCATTTGCAGTTGTTATTGAGACGGCGGCGAGGCATCAGAATAAATGCAATCAGGCATAAGCTGGAAGCAAACAACTTTCCTCTGTGAACTCGTATACTATGTACGAAGTTTATGTGTAATGATCTAAAGTTGCCACCTAATGCCAACTGAAATGGCGCTAAGGGTTTAAGTGAGAGCGACACGCCAACCTTGAGGCATCATACCATACCACACCACCGCACCGCCTGTGGTGCAGAAAAGTGGGCGACACTCTTAGCTGGAATCGAACCACGATTCTCCCAGTTGGCAGTCGCTCGTCGCCAGTCCGCTAAAAGACAACGACAACAATTATCTGGCGAGGAAATGAGGGAGGATTTTGCAGAGGGAGGAATGCGTTGTGGGGCTTGGTCACTGGCAATGAAGTCGCAAAGTCGTAAAAATTATTTTGTGACAAATCGTCCGCGTACGTGAGGCTCATTTAAATGCGTGAGTCCCGAAATGTTATTAACAATTCAACGGGCCATCCCACTCCCCTTGAACGGCAAAGAAATGGCCCTGGGCGGGGTTCAAAGGCCAAGCCCAATTCGAAACCGCTGAAAAGTGCGCATCAACTATTTCAACTATTTTGCCACGCACATGTCCTCATAGCCAACCCCTCTCCAAAGCAGTTGCACAGTGAGAAATATTTGAATAACCAATTAAAAAGGTTTCGAATTAAAAATAACACGATCATGGTAGATCACACTGATTCAACTCTATGCCAAATAATGATTAAAAAGCTTTAATAAATTATTCATAAAATCTTTAATAAATTGATTTCCTTTTTCTTTAGCTTTTAAACCTTGTTTCAATTTAATCAACCTTACTGAAAAGCCTTCCGATACTCATTTAAATACTTGTATCACTCCCTGTGTACATCGTATCCAAAGACCCCCTTACATTGGGAATGCTAACAACAACGTGACATGGCTGAAGAAAAGGGCAAGTGGGATGAACTGGATTGGGTTCAGTCACTCGGCGAGTGATGTAATATGCGACTATGACGAGGACTTGCTTAGTGCTCGCTAAGCTGTCGCCTGCATGTGCCGCTGTGCATGTGGTATTAGGATGAGGCGAAAAGGTTCGGGGCCCAAGGATGAGGGCTCCTGCTCTCCCCCCCGTATCCTTATCCTTTCCGTCGCAAATAGAGAACGGTTTAAAATAGCAAGGACCTCTCCTCTCTCTGGTGCCATAAGCGTCAAATTGCGTGCCATGGAAAATTGTGCGTGAAATGTAAAATACTCCCAGAGACTGAAGCCTGGAACCATCGCTGACTCGGACACGGACCCGGACCCGGACCCGTCCCCTTTTGCCAGTCATATTGCATTGCGTGTTCGAGAGCCCCGAGTTTCCCCCACTACGCGTATATGCCTAAGTCATAACTGTTTGGGGTGCGTCCCATCCACTTCCATTTCCATGTATCAGTGCACTTTGGCCGACATTGCAGGCCGCCCTTTTAAGTAAATTAAGCATAAAAACGCAAAGTGGACGCCATTATGTCGCAGTGCGTCGGCATCGTTGTTGTTCCAGCCATAGCTATAGCCGTAGCCGTAGCCGTTGTCATAGCCGTACCCGTATCCATATCCGTGTCAGCGTGAAAAGGAGCTCGAGAATAAAAGCCCGACCGGCTCCGCTGACATTTCAACGTTTTTCGCTTTTGCCACATTCTAATTTATTTATGGAATACGCAGGCATACAAGTCTTCTCATATGCATCAGACTTGTTCGCCAAGTCCCTCCCTTCAAGAAAGTTTTGTTAATTGCAATTGAAGTGCGTGTAATAGTCCTTTATTGCTACACCCACTATTGTGCCATTGCCATTGAGAAAATATGGTATGGGTGTAGGTTGTGTTGATTTATGCAAAATTCCTAACTGGATGATACCAGTTGAGATTTTATGGCTGCAAATAACAGTAACCATTAAAAGTCCATGAATATGTTACTCTAAAACAGTAAAACAAATTTAAATAAGGAATAAAACTTAGCTTGAAAACTATACTTGCGAAGAAATAGGTACTACCGAATAGATAGGTACTTCCCACAAAGAAAGACGATAAACTATTTTAACGAGTAATTTGCATAACAATAGACAAGCAATAAAATCAACTACTTTCACCAAACTTAATGGACTTTGAATAAAATTAAACTAATTTCGGTTGGCATATTTTCGTTTGCTAAATCATCCATGCAACGGTCTCTACTTTTACTATAAATAGACATGATTTCATAACTATTTGAATTTAATGGAAGCAACCACCCACCACCAGCTCACAGTCTCCAGAAATTGATTACTTTCCTCACTCAATAAAAAGTTGACTGATCCTTGGCCGAGGGCTGTGCCGGTCGTAAAATTGTCCATAAACTTTTTTCCACTTGTTTGGCAATTGTCTCAATGCTCGTTTAATTTTTTCAACACGACTCGCTTTCCATTTACCATATCGTGGTAAATGACTATTAGGCCATGTAACGAGTGCCCCATTGTCTTGCCAAACAATGCGTAACGGAAGTTTGTCATTTCCCAGAACCAGAAGGAAGAACCTGGCTTTTGAGGGAGAGCCTTGCGAGGCTTGGTCGGCAGGGGAATCAAGTTGACGACGCATTGATTAGCGCGTGCCATTTGCCTATCATAAATGTCATAAATTGATTGTCGTAAAGAAATGTCAACGAGGAAGTTTATTTGTTTTACGCGTGGTGCGGCGCAGAGGAAAATCAACAAAACGTTTTACAGTCACTAAAATTGACATACAATACGCGATCGGATCCCTCGTGCTATGTTTGGGTAATGAGCAAGTGACGTCGGTCCATAAAAAAGGGTTTCTGATTCCATTTAGAGCCACACATACTTTGCCGAATCCCAAATCGATATGCGCCCACACGGCGTATACGCAATTTAATGACCGCAAATATTGATCAAGAAAATGAATGATTGGAATGATTGACGCTATGTGGAGGTGGTTTTCGGCTTTTCAAATTGTCACGCTAATTGTGGAACATGTGGGGGAGCTGGTGGTGGGGCCTCTGTTGATTGTTATTTTATTTTTTTGGGGAGTGAGGAGAGGTGGTTTCTTTTACTTTTCGTTTTTATGCAAAACGAGGAGCGTGTTTCGTGTTGCGGCAATGCTCCTTTCAATGCTGTCATGTTATATTCATGACACCTTGTGATGGGGCTCGTAATTGATTAACTTTGATTTGAAATCGCTTTCGACTGGCCAAAGTTCACTTGCATGCCAAATCCTCATCCGCATAGTTATCCGCATGTAAATACATGGTAAATAAGTAAACGATCTGTTTACAAAAAAAAACTCAAATTAAATCCTTGGCCACAACTGGAAAAATACATTGAAAACGGCAACAAAATTCGGCTAACCCAGTGGCTATCACTTGAGGTCGAAACGAAAGTTTTCGCTTGCATTTGAAAATACGTAATTTCGCACATGGCCAGACAATTTTGTTGTTTCGTTGTTCTCGTTTTTATTATTATCATATTTTTTGCACTTGTTTTCCCCGACTAAGCTCTCTGGCCTGTTATGAGCGGTAAATAAAACATTAATCCATAAATATTTCATGTTGGCTTTTTTCACATGACGAAATGTCCTCGGGCCGCCGGGCCGAGCCGAGCTGAGCAATGGGAATGCTTTTTGACGAAGCACAAAACTTCTTAGCCAAATGCGTTTTATTAATCAATGTGCTAGCTAGTGTGTGTTTATGTGTATGCAGGTGTGTGGGAATCTGTGAGCTGCTTGCCACTTGACTGCACTCACACAACTCGGGCAGCAGAGCGAAGTCTCTCGAATGTGCTTACATATTCATAAATGCATAAATTGAAGGTAAATTCGCAAGGAAAACATTTCGCATCACTTTATATTAAAACTTTTCTTCCTTTCCTCTGCTTTCACCTTTCTCCCTGTGCACTTTTGTATGTATGGGCGTTTATATCTGAGTATGAAATAGTGTGAGCGTGTGTGTATTTTTCTTATGGCCATCTGCCATGGCTCTGGCTCTGGGTCTGGCTCTCTGGTTCTGTAGCTCTCGCTCTGTTGTTTGCTTTTAATTTTCGAATTTTGAAATAATGCCTGCAGTTATTTGCTTAAGTGTGCGTATAAAAATCAAGTATACGCACTGATAACGTACCATTTTAGTCCATTTTTGGCTCGACTAGCAAACCAACTAGCCCCAGCAGCAGCAGCAGCAGTCAGGTCGGAAAAGTGGAAATATCATAGTTGTTGCAGATGCAAAAATCTCAGTCCAACGTCAGTTGCATACGCACACATAGGTGTACATAGATTAACGAGCAGGGGGTTGATTCCAGAGCTTAAGAGCTTGCTCCTTTTTTACAACAGACGACTATGGATTCTGGGAACTTACATCGATACCACTGCCTGCATTGTTTTTAACGAACCGAAACTGTCTGGTTCGGAGCACAAACATCAGATTTCGTTACCATTTAATTAATTAACAAAGCAACGACAATTTATCCAAAGAAATAGCCAAAAATGCAGTATGAAAGTGCACCAATTAAAGGCAGAAGACCCAGGCAGGGAGCAAAAAATACAAAAAGCAACCAATTAGGGCCTGCCATTCGGACAAAAGTCATTCTCCGGGGGCGGAATAACCGAATCACTCCTCTATGACAAGCCAAAACATTTTGCAGCGCCAAAGGAATGCGAACTGCGCAACTAACTAATCTAATTAGACAGACAACTATCCACAGGGAGGGAAGGCAAAGGAGTGGGAGGACATGATATGCGTGCGCCTCATAAAATGAGTTTTATGACAATGCATAAAAATGTTGAATGAAATTAATGAGCAAAAATTAGACATTAGATGAGGAGGGCAGATACCGCAATCCGGCGACGGCCACTCAAGTATTCAATGACCGCTATTGACATTTATAGGACAATGCCTGCGGCCTGCGGCTGGGGTCCAAGGATAATCGAAATAAAGTGCAATTAATTGAATTTATTGTTGCATTTAGGGGTACTTCGGCTAAGCCCAGAGTAATGGGAAGGGGCAGAAACAAAGACGCTGGGGGCTATAAAATTTAGTTTCATTTGTAAGTATAAGTGTCTTAAGCCTTATCGATTTTTTGTGTGTTCTTTGCAGAGAATGTCCTTGTAGTTTAGCAGCTTGCCAAACTTCTTATCAAAAAGTCAGATTAAAAATATTATTATTGCAGTTTCTTCCTAACTGCAATCCACAATTTTCCTTACACATCTGAGTGTCAGTTCTCTTTTGGTGCAGCGACAAATTTATGAGCTTTAAATTACACATGTCCCAACTTCATAAATCATATGGCAGCGACAGAGGTGCTCGGACAGTTGAGAATGATATGAATTGAGCCAAGGGAAGCCGGGGAATATTCACATGTATTTCAAATATTGGCCGCATGGCAAGTGTTTTGGATGCGCCAGCAAACACAAATGCCAAACGCAAACAACGAGTCTTAGACCTGTCTCTGGTTGTGTCCTTTTTACCATTCCGATTCCTATTCCCGGCAAAATCCCTTTTCCTATTCGTAGCCGTTTCCCTATTCCTATTCCTGTTTTGCAATCCCAAATCGAGTCGCCGGCCTTTGTGCATTGCCACTGACCATTCATCCGGCTCGTTCACTTGCACGTCGTCGCACTCATTCCTTTTGCCACGGTTGCACATTGTCACCGGAAGTGGCACACAGCCGCACAGCACACACAGATACACATACACACTTTTAGACACATGGGAAAACTGTCCTAGTCCTATTCCCGTTCATATTCCCCCTTCCAAAATGAATCCCTGGCCCGGACCCACCCATCCCAGTGCCAGTGTCATTTAGCCGTTGACATGGTAGCCGGCCAACTTCCTTCGACTTTGGCCAGCTGCCGTTTAGTAGCATACACTGGGAACAAATCATGTTAAGTCTTTAAGATCTCTCTATCATTCTTTCTACTTTAATCTTAATCTTTTAAGGTTAGAAAGTTAAGCACGAATAGTTTTCAAAAAAAGAATCAATAGTGAATTCAATACACCTTTATATGAATCTTCAAGGCAATCGTAGCTTATTATTTTTTTCACGTGCACTCCCTCCAAAAGTGTCCTGCTCCACTTTTCTCATTGCCATTGCAAATTCTATGCAGTTTCTTATTCTGTTTATATGGCAGGCAGCATTGGCATGCAACGCATGCGTGTGGCACATGCCACACATGTCGTGTCCAGGTCCAGGAGCTCCTGCTGCTGCAACGGCTCCGACTCCGTCTCCATCTCCATCACGGCTTGCAGACTCCAGATGCATGTTGTTGAGTTTCATGAAGTGTTTGCGGCTTTGTCGGACAATAGCGACATCTCCTGCACACTCTTTTTGTGCAGCGTCTTCTTCAACATGTGGTGCTGGAAGCGATTAAAGTTTTTCGAGAAACCGAAAAGTCCGATGATCATCATCATTAGAGATATACGAGATGCTGTGCCACTAAGGAAGCCAGGGTCGGGCTGGATTTTATGCCACGCATTACCGCCATAATCCCTGGCCAGAGAATACGGGCCACCGAGGGCCATCAAAATGCTGCAAGGTTGCTCATAAAATGCATAACTAAAGCGCAGTCTTAGACTTCACATTCATAGGTGCACAATGCCTCTCCCCTGACGGCCTCTTCTGCTTTTTCCATTACTATCCATTCTTTTTTTTTTTTTTTGTTCATCTCCTGGCCTTTATTAGATGTCACGTTTTTGTTGTACTCGCAGTATCTGTAGTTTTGTGGCTTTGCGGTTGGGTGATAAATTTCATTGTCTTCGCTGATGCTTTTGCTTCTGCTGTGTGATCCCAGTTTTTTCCCCATTCATCTACGTCCTTCGAGCCATATCAGCACGAGCTATCCGGGTAAGTGACTTGAGGCACTTTGCATCGGCATCGTTATACACCGTGAAAAAATAATATCTGGCCAGGCAAATGGTACTTTTATAGTACTAAGTTCCCATTGCAATGCCATTAAGAATGGATATTCAACCTTCAACTGATTACGTTTAATTACTAATTCTAAGAACTATGACTAGCCATGGCTCCGTGTAGCCTCGGCCATGTGGGCCATCGCTTGGATCCAACAAATGACGCAAAACTGCCAAACCAAATCACTATGAATGTCGTTTGAGTTTCGTCATTCGGACCAAAGTTGGTTTCCTCTCAATCTCTCAGCCTCTCACCCCTTCTGGCAGACACCCCGTGACCTCTCCCCTGACCGGGTTGGTCTAACGAATTTTGACAGGTGCCATTATTAGTTCAGCACTCTGACATTTTTTGCGGTTGCTCTGTTCTCTTGCTTGTTTTTTTTGGGGGGATTTCGTTTGCGTTCGAGGCTTGGCTTTGTTTTTGCGCGTCCCATGCGTTCTAGAGTTTTATGACCATAAGAGTTTTACTCCTCAGATGGATGACAGCAATAAAAGTACACACACACACATGCCAGGGACAGGGACAGGGACTGGGACTGGGAGAGACACGAGACCTTGATGCGGCATGGCCGTTTTATCACACGAACACACATTGCTCATACGCAACGGTGGCCACAGGCTTCCGCCTTCCTTTTGGCCTCACTGGCTGCACTAATTAAACTTGTGCTCACCTCTTATTATGGCTGCATTGCATGGCATCGGTTAATGTGAGTTACTCGACACGACAAACCGCCCAAACCACCTGGCCCTCCAAGGCTGACATTCGCCCCCGCCCCCCACCGGCCCCTTTTCGGTTTTTATGTTGCGGTCGCATTGTCTCTCAGGTGGAATGGCGAAACGGACTGGGGCTACACCGCAAAGAAGAGCCCTGCTCTGTGGCATGGGCGTTAAGCATTTATGTGCCACCGTCTAATTAAAATAAGTTCGCACCGCAACGGCAATGGGCTACGGCAACGGCAATGGCAATGGCACTTCAAAGTCTAAATTGTCCTTATGGCTTACTTCGCTTCTGCGGCGCAGAGCCCAAGGCGCTGCGGACGGGATCGTTGGCGTGGTCACCCACCTTTTGTCAGATATGTATGTGTAATTATAATATTTTTTATTGGCCATCTGATACGGAGGTAAAGAGAAAAATTACATAAATTGTGCCGCCATTGTCGAGGGTTGGGTTTTAAAAAGGTGAAGGCGTAAGATTGTTGCTTTAATGGAAGGAAGTAGTTTTCTCCAGAGAAATAATTTAACAGTTCCCCATGATTAAATACATAATTACTTACTAGGGATAATATTATAATATCCACATGTTTTCGGCAAACATTTCCGGGCCCACCTATACCAGCGTTTATTTTTTTCAACTGCCTTTGTTGGTTATAAATTTTAATATACTCAGTATATGTATAGTTCAGGTAACATTGGTAGCCACAATGAAGCCATGCCCTCTCCAACCTGGCCATAGATGGGGGCGGCAACGACAAAAATCAACAACAACCAAAACAGGAAAAATAACAAGAACAACAATGAGAAAAACATGAACAGAAGCTACAGCAGCCTCTTTTTATCCTCCTGACTGTCCGAAAGTCCTTGCTTCTGGTTTCCCCCTGAGTTGATAATATAAATGGAAAAACGAAAGGTCGACATTTATTATGAGGCTTTATCAGCAGAGGACATTTGTTCTGTTTTGTGTTATGAGCCGAGGATATTCGGCTACTTGTAACGATGCAGGACATTGTGGCCACCAGCTCTCCAGCACCACACCACTCCAGCTACCCCTGGTTTTCCACGCTGCTGATGTTTGTCTGCGAAAATTGTTTGCTTCATTATGTCCTGGGCTGTGGTCGTCCACGTGGTCCGTGTAAAAGGACGAGACCGAGAACGAGGGCACGTGTTTTCCTTGGGGTGGCATCTGTATCAGTTAGCAGTCATAAGCGTCCGGTAATATGCCAAAAAATGCCCGTACCCGCACAAAATGCGATTCAGACGGGTCCAGTGCCATAAATTACCGGGTGCTTTGTATGTTAATATGTCCGACTATTGGAATCTTTTACTGTAAGGACAACAAAATTATAGTTTTCATATAAGAACTGACTTCTATCTGAGACAATATGACACATCAAAATTGGCCATTCACTTTTAATATGATTCCCACGAAAGGTATCCATGATAACAGACTTTCTAAATTGATATTTCAACTCTTTATAAAAGCCTATAAGTTCTCAGATAATAATTATAGTACTGTCCTTCGAGGGGGATTGGGAGCCATACCTTTCGAGGCTGCTTTTAAAACGGATATGTCGGATATGACATCGGGGACCTGACCAGGGTGAGCATACAAATGCATATCTGCTGTCCGATGCATTGTTGCTCTCGCCCTGTTCGTCCTGTTGAGTGTCTAATCTGCTGGCAGGGGGGTATATGCCAGCTTATGTATGCTGTGCTGCGATGGAGCCACTCATCTAAGCACTGCATGGGGTCACAGCCCGATTCCCGATGCCATGCGGAATCGTGCTGAGCGTAAAAATCCTCAGTGCCCTGCTATTTGCGCATTTCCGGTTTCCGTTGCACAGCTGCACGTCCTGCCATCCTCCCCCACACCCCCCTACTCGGCTTTCTCACCAGCCTTGAATCCTGGCATCCGGCTGCAGCTGCTGCTGATACATTCTTTATATTCTGCAAATATCCTGTTATGCAGAAAATGCTTCTTGCTCCCGTGTCGTCTTAGTTGAGGCGACAGGCTCTCAGGCATGGGAATTATTAACTGAAAATGCCATAAAGAGGCACAGTGCGTGACATGTGCGGTAAGACGGTAAATAAACTAGAAATACTTTCATACCTTTTACAAATAAATAGCATTGAATAGTACCCCTTTTTGCCTGCTCTGGCTCGCATATTTTTAAATAATAAGGAGCCTTAAATAAGCAATTCCCTCCGACAATACAGCTGTGAGTTTCTGTTCCCGTCTAAATATATCTCCGGAATAACTTTGGCAGCGGAATGTACTTATCTCTGTGTACACAGAATTCCCTATTCAAACAATCAATTTCTTCCTTCTATAGCCTAAGCAAAGTTAGAATAAGCAATGGCTTGGATTTCACTTTTTATGCTTTCGCTTTTTTGCGATGTATTTTTTGTTGGTTTCGTAAGCAAAGGGAAGGGAAAGTCGGGCCGGCATGTGCACGCCCCCAATAGGCAGACAGGGAGGCTGAAATAAAAGGCAAAGGACTGCGGATGACACAGTGAAATCAAAGTCAAATGTAAGTAAATAAAACATATTGTTTCTCTTATAGGAAGACATTTTGCAAAATTACGCCGATTTGCAATGCAAATCAAACATAGCGCCATTATTTTGCTCCTACGCACACACACACTGGCTCTCTCGCGGAAGGAGAAGTGAAAGTAAAACCCTGCCGCATATGTTGCTTAAAAATGCAGCCGTCATGGTTCACATTTACACGCACAGCCACACTCACACACACACATGTTTTATACGCACTTGTATGTATAGGGGTGTGCTCTTGGAGTCCTTGTGATAATAGACACACACGCACACGTATACAATAAATATAAATGGGGGCTTGGTGGGTGCGAGTGGCAGTGCGAGGCTGCTGGTTTTAACCTGCGGCAGAATGCGAACAAGACACAAAAAACGTTGCGCCACTGCGGGGCAAGCAGTCGCGACGGCAAAAAATAAAGCAACAAAAGGAATTGGCAAAAAATATGTTTTAAACATTTTTCTCCGCTTTGCATTTTGTTGTTGTTTTTTTTTTTGCCAGTCCTCTCCGTTACCGTTCCCGTTCCCATTACCGGTTTTCGTTGCCGGCCCTTTCCGGTCCCCTTTAGCATTTTGTCGTTGTTCTGTTTTTGTAAATTTTTGATTTGTTATTGTTGCACGTGTTGTCTTTTGCCTTTGTTATGACAATCCATCCTTGGCGGATCCGGCGAAGCAGGTGGCACGGATCCGAGGAAGTACGTATTTACATACGTATGTATGTGCCATCCGGAGCATAAATGTTTTTAACGAACTCACCTGTGGGGCATACGCATAAGTAGCGGAACGTCTTCTTCGCGTCACCTGTGTAAATGGAAAGCTGTGCGCTCGAAAAATATGTTGGCAAAACAACAGCGGATACCAGCGATGGCCAGAAGGCCCCAGGGAAATAAGAAAACAGCCATTTTCAAAGATCATAAAGTAAAAGGAATCATTTTGTTCAAGCGACAGGGTGCCTTTGATGCTCTGAACTTTATAACTGATTTTAGGTTTTTGGAATAAAATAAAAATTATAATGATATAAGACCAGGTTCTCAAGATCTGAAAAAAAGGATGCAGGAGCACCCCTTTCCCATTTACCAAAAATTATAAAACGCATTTCATATGTTTTTTATTTTTACAAAATTTTTTTGTTCGTTTTTATTTGTTTTCTTTCAATATATTTATGTATACATAATATAATTTTTGTTGTTTATTCGGTATATTTACTTATTTTCATCATTTCTATGTTGCAGTTGTTCTTGGTTTTTTTTCCACATGGCCGTCTCTGGTTTGTTATTACACGTTTGTTTTTTGTGTTATTTATTTTATTTACTTTTTTGTTTTGCTGTCTCCTAAGTATAATTTCTCTATGCGTTTCCAGCCCAGCATCTAGCTCTCTAAACCATCTCCTACTTATTGTGGCGACCGCTTCTCTGAGACCGTCTCAGCTAGCGTCTTGCCCCTGGTGCTTGCATCCTGCTGCTGCTGGCTCACTTTCGATGTCCTTTGGCGCGTTGGTATACAAAAACGCAGCCAAATTCTCATCGCATTTATTTTTTTTTTGGTTTTCAACTATAAATATTTTTCAATTTGCATTTTTTGTTATGCTTAATTTGATTAACTTTTTTAATATTCGTTACGTTTGTTCACTTGTGTTTTCTATGCAAATGCCGTTTTGTATGTGTGTTTGTTTTGTGTGTGTGTGTGTTTGTGTGGGTGTATGGGTCTAACGCCGTATTTATATTGTATATATATCTATATATATATAATTTATTTCTGTTTTGTGTATATTTAATACTTAGCTTATGCATTAGGTTTCCAATTTTCGGCTTTGTTCTTACTGTTGTTGGTTTTTTTGTTTGTTTATGTTTTTGTTGCTCGGCCCTTATATTCCACTACAATGTTTTCGATTTTTTCATTCTGTTTGCTTTCCGCTTTTGTGTTTTCTAGTCCTTGTCCTAAAACACACTCAAACATGCTTAAATTTCTACAAAATATTTGCAATACTGCAGTCGATATCTATACTTTGTTTACTTTAGTTATTTGCTATTTACTTATCATATTTTACGTCTGTATATATATATGTGTGTGTATATATATATTTTCATATATATATATATATATATGGTTCGTATAATATCGATATCTGTATATGCATTATGGGCGTGTGACTGTGTTCGTGTCCGTTTGTTGTGTCCTTGTGACGAATGCCTTTCAAAACTTTTCTGGGTTCTTTTGTTTATCTTTTGATGTTTGTTTTGTTAGCAGCTTTTGGTTGTTTGCTCATCGTTTGATTTTTTCTACATTTGCATTTGATTTGTTTACTATATTAGTGTAATTTTAATTGCATAACATGCCCTCGATCCTTTCTATCCATCTGGTTTATTGCACATAAATATTTTTCTTTTTGCTTCCTAGCCTGTCCGGACTCCGGATTTCAAATGGAATTTCGAATTGGCCTGGCTTTTTTTTTTGATTTTGGTTCCAACTAGTGGCTAGTGCTGCCTGTAAATGAAATCCTTTTTTTTTGTGTGATTTTTCTATATACTGCTTTTTGTTTTGGAACACTTAGAACTCAGTTAAGTAGTATGCACTGCCATGTAATTTAAAGGATCTGCCTGCATGTAAATATATACGTATAGAATATATATTCTGTGTAATTGTTTTGTAGCTTAGATAATACTTTTATTTGATTGATTTTCGGTTTTTCTCTGCCGCAATTTGATCTCGTTAAAATTTGTTTTCTGCTCATTTAGTTTAATTTATGCTATGTGCCTCCAGCTACAGCTCCACCTCCACCTCCAGCTTTAGCGCCTTCTTTTTTGCATTGCATGTGGTAAAATTTTGCTAACTGCTCCTGTTTCAGCATTTCAGTAATTACACTTTGAATTGACTAATTGGTAATTGTAGTTTATGGTTAATAACTGCAATCATTTTAGTGTGTAGTTTTGCGTTTTGCTTTGAACTTGAACCAAATTAGTAACTCAAAGCGATTGCCACGGAATTAGATTACACCTGACTAATTGTTGAAAATAACGTTATGTGATTGGAAATAATAAAAATATTAATTTTTCGGCAATAAAGTGCTTTACCTTCTGTAGCTACAAAGTTTTTGCATCAGGTTCTTAACTTGATCGTTTTGTGGGACTGAATCCTGCCGTCAGGATCCCTTGTTTTGCGGTATATGTGGGCCTTCTTGTGTATAAATACTTTGTATATGTTCATATATATATATATAGACGTATATAAATGACTTAGCACATTTTGTAGTTACACAACATAAATACATACAGTTACAGCTGTTATTCATATAAATATTTTATTTTTTTTGTATATTATTTAGTTCGTCGTCTTTGTCAGCTTGTTAGATCATATTACGTTCCACAGTTAATGCTTATTTAGTTTCCAACTCTTCACTATTTCTACGTGCCAACTACCCATTTTAACTCTTTACTGATATGTAGCGCAAACATTAACAAACAAACCGATAATATTTTTTTTTTTAGTTTTTCGTCTTAACTATAAACTGGTTTCTCTTATAAAGGGGTTTCTCTTCTTTGATTTCCTAGCCAAATATTTTTTTTTGTTTTCTGCAAAACTGTTTTTGTATTAGTTTATTTTTCGTTTGGTCAACAACATTCAAATTTCTGCTTTCGCTTTTTTTTTCGCTTAACACAATGTCTAGAACGTAAAATAACAGAACCAAAATGCATTTGTCAGCTTCATGATCCTTTACCGCTTATCCGATCGTTGGCCGATCCTTTCCCGCCCACTTTTTAAAATCACATCTACATCTAAGTCGCTTGCACGCAATGCTTCTCGTAGTTCCTCTAAGTTCTAGTGCTAAAAACATTTAAATATACAGTACGACTGCCCTAATGACTACGGGTACGTGTCACTATTTTTCGTATTCGTATCTGTGTCGTGGCTAAAATACTCCCTCTCCCGCCGCTTCTAATCAATCCTACCAGTTAGCACAAGGATTGTGTGTCCTGGAGTATCTCGTGTATGGGGGTTAATGGGTTTTGTGTTTTCTTTTTTTTTGTCGATTATCGATAGACATTTACTCGAGCTATATGGGACCACACCCAAGTAACTAAATGCGCTGCTCCGATAGCTGCGAAAAATTCCACTAAAAAATGACATAACAAATTCCACGCTAGCTGCCGCCGTGGGATTGGGGCGTGTCAAATGCAAATCAAGCCTCGTCCTGGCTCGTCCTTATACCTCTCAGCCTCCTACTCGCCTTTTTTTTCAACTTTTTTTTATAGCTAAACTGTCCGATACGTACGAATATGTTTCGCACGATTGCGATTGCGATTACGTTGCTTTTACGTATGCGTATTGCTATTTCTATTACTTGGGATTTTTATTTGTTGTTGTCATCGTTTTAATTGGTTTTCATTTTGAACATATATTTGTGATTTATCATCCAACACATACATACATACGTATTACGTACGACACAAAATACAATAAATATAATTTACCATACGTTGCTCGCATTTAGTTTTTAGTTGGTATGCGGGTGTGATTGTGAGTGTCACTCTATTCGTATATATATATATGTTTGTTATATAAGCATGTTTGTTTAATGCATATGCTGAATACGCCACGAACTTATCAACCATGTCTATTTCTATACTTTATTTACCACTTTACATTTATTTTATATATATATACTCTACACTTTTAGTTGTATCTTTATACCTTCTATGACTATTTTTATGTTTCACATCCATGTACTGCGGGGATAGCTCTGCAATGCTAACCGAAACTCTGCCTGCTGTGTGTGTTCGCAAGAGTCGTAGAGTCCTGCGAGTATGAGTGTGTTGATTAATGCTTGCTAGTGTAAGTCTGTGGGTGTGAGGGCTCCTTTCTCTCACGGCGTTTTCTGGATAATTTGTTATCTGGCTGGTCGCCGGCTCCTGGCCTTCTCTCTGTTGCAAGTGTGTTTATTGGCTTATATGATTAGGCGATAATATCTACTCTATTACGGCTATGCTTCATTAGCTAATATCAATTAATATCATTCGATGGCATACTTTGATTGTTTTCAATATATATATATTACTTGCGTTTGGGGAGTTCTCCTCTCTCTATTTTACCGAATATTTCATTTATATATTCTTAGATACTTGGATATTTTTTTGGTTTTTAGTTATCGGTTCGGTACGGTTCGGTTTGGTTTAGTTTTGGTTTGGTTTGGTTTCTGTTATTTTTGTATGGGGTCTCCTTTTCGATTTTAGTTTGGACTGTGATTTCGTTTTCGTTTTGGCCTAAACAACAGAGAACTAACACAACAAATTTGCAGCTAACCATTCCTCTTCTGGCAACTGAAATAAAACCATAAACGTATCATATATATGTACATAGCTTAGTACGAGAGGAGTGTGTGTTGGTAAATTGTTTTGGAGGGAGTTGAAACATTTTTGCGGCTTTCGTGTCGGGTTTAGCTGCTTTGTACATGGCTCTCATGAAGCTTGTTGAAAATGAAGCGAAAAACTTAAATCGTAATCAAATTAGACTCAAATTTCAAACAAATTAAAGGCTCAGCTCCTGCAGCTGCTGCTAATTGCGAAGCTCCCTCGAAAAGGAGGTTCTTGTATGGATGGAGAGATCTAGCGTTATATGTGAGTGAGAGAGAGGGCTCGAGGGTCCTGGATTCGGATTCGTACTTCATAGTGTTTTCTGATGTGCGTGTGTAGGAACCTGTCTTTCAATTGCTGATCGATCACAAATCAAAGTAGTGTGAGTGCGTAAACTTTCAGTTGCATTCTATATAGGAAGTGATAGCAGGACATGAACTGCTCCTGGCCCGATTTGGCAGCTGACTGTACTTTCTTTAGCGGGTGTGATTTGCAGTATCCTCTTAAATATCCTCGTCATCTATCATAGTAATAGGCACTAGTGCTATGTGTGTGTGTTTTAGGTGTAGAGTGTGAGAGTGTGCCAAGCTAGAACCAAACTGCGCGCAAAAGTAGGCAATACAAAATGATGCGGGTCCCGCTGTTGAATGGAAATGGCAGAGCGTTTGGGGGGGCAAGGACGAATATTTGTATACACACATACAAATATTTACTTGCACGCGTCTGCATGTGTGTGTTCGCGTAATTAATTTTAACGCATTTTTAATTATGTTTATTTTAATTTAATGCCGCCACTCTGGAAAAACATGAGGATGGGTGGGTGTGTGATGCATATGAATATGGGTCTGTGCGTTTTATTTTGGCCGCCACTCGATTTATGCTTTCCCTCAACCAAATTGTATGCCCCTTTTTCTTTTTTATTTATAAACGCAGCTTTTTCATGTATGTATGTACCTCTCTGGCTTCTTGCGTCAATTAATTATTGTTATTATTTTTTATACGCGCCGTGCTCCAACACATTTACATTAAGCATTAAAATATGATGGTGTGGGTGTGTATGCGTGTGTTTGGGTGTATATGTTGTGGTGTAAGCAGCTAGGGTTAAAAATATTTTTGCTTTCTTTGCTTTTGCATATACATAATAATTGTTTGCTTTGGCCTCCCCAATGCTCGACAGATATTTATGCTCTAGTTATACATATACGTTTATATATATAATTAGTATGTATATATTCATGTGGGTGTGTGTGTGTGTGAGATCGTGTAATTTTCATTTAGCTTTGGTTTTGGTTTAGGTTTAGGTTAAGGTTTAGGTTTTGAATTCGCTTATGCTTTTGCTTTGCTCTTGCTTTTGTTTCTGGGGTGCAGCTCTCTAAAATCGCCAAACTTCGAGTTGCCGTCAATTGTTTTGCAATTTGTGTTCTGCGCTTCGCATTTTATTTACAGCTCAGTATGGTTTTGTTTCTGTTCAGAAAATTGCAGCTGTACTTGAAAAATTTTGTTTGGATTTCGGTTTTATTTGGCTTTTTTCGTTTACTGTGCCTGCAAAAGTAAAGGATAAACCTTAAAAAATAATATGGGTGTTAGTAAAAATTGGAAAAAAGTAGTAGACGGAATAAAAGTAATTGTAATGCAGAAAAAAGTGTTTGCACGAGTGCATGATTTTTTTTGTACTTTTGTCAACACATATTTGAAATGCAATACAACATTCTATTGGCTTAATGTATCATCCAGAGAGCTTTGAATCGAGTGTGTGTGGGAGTACGAGATTAACAAATAAAACGAGCAAACAAATTGCACATATTTTACAGACTAAAAACATTGAGCACTCAGCGATGCAGCACTATTTCTCCATAAGGTTTTGAATTTATTATTAAGCCATACATGCAAAAAAGTAATTCTTTAAATGGTAAACAAAAACTGTACATTTTAGATGAAGATATAAAGAAATGCATTGTTTATGCTTTCATTATTGTTTGTTTTTCCAATCCAGTAGTGTTCATAGTTTATTTGGTCCATTCTTAAAATACTATTCAATCAAAAACAAGCATGCATATGGACGCTTTACACTACTCTCTGTCCACATTCGATATTCAAATGCAAAATAATAGCATTATCAAGCAAAGGCATTAGAATGACGATGGAATATTTTCAAGGCGGCCAAAAAGAAGGGTATTACAAATACAATGGCACTCAGCTGCCAGGTAAATACTAACGAACCGAAATCACGAAGAGTGTAAAATAATCCAAAATACATTTAAAACTTCCAACAAACGGAGGGAGATGCACGAAAAATGTTTCAATATAGCGGGCAGCGTTCATGTGTGTATCTGTGTTTGCATCTGCATTTGCATCTGTATGGGTATCTGTATCTGAGTGTCTGCGTCTGGATTGCATACCTGTGGGCTCACTTGGAACTGCTGTATCGGATAGGCGACCACACCGGCGGCCTGCGGGATGGCGGTCCCGGCCACGCCCGTTGCCAGTTGCTGGGCAGGAGAGATCTGTGCCTGGGTGACGCCTTGCCAGGTGGCAGGAATCTGTACGCCCATTCTGGAAATAAAATCAAACATATCCACACATAAGAACACAGAAAGAAATTGGATTATATTAACTTGAAACCTTATAAAAAAGGAATATTAAAATTTTAATTAATATTTCTATTAAATAAATAATTCCTTTAATGTTTTTCTCAACAAAAAACTATGATTTTTGGCTTTCTGTAATAACATAAAGGCAACATATATTCCCAGTTTTCCAGAGCCCTCTACCGAATGGTGTTGCATGCCGCAACCGTAGAATTAAGGCTGGATTGGGAAGACAAAGGGATCCCGAATGCCCAAAGAGAAATGAGTGAGGAAGCGGAAAACAAAATTTACGCGACTGCGTTGCAAATATCACGTTATGTTGACAGGCCGACCGGATCCGGAAATATATTTCATACGGCCGCAGAAGGACGACGGTGCAAATGAAAAACTTTTGCAATTAGCAAATGAATTCACCCATCCGTCATGCTGTCGTTGACACTGCCATTGTTTTTGGTTTGTTCGCTGCCGATCCCCAGCGGCGGTTCAGCCATTGGAAAAAGTACACAAGAAGTTTTTTAGAGGACCTTTCGTCTGCTGCACATTTGCCTTTGAGCCAAATCACCTAATAAAATTAAGCCAATCCCCTAAACCCGCTCTTGACCCAACTCACCCCATGTAGCCCTGCTGGTATCCAGCGTACTGGCTAAAGTGGTAACCCTGGATGCCCTGCAGGAACTGATTCTGCACGGCAGCTGCATTGGCTGCCGGGGTCACAGCAGCCGCCGTGGCCGAGGAGGCCGGGTAGGTGGGCGTCGGCGAGTACCAGCATCCCGTGGCGGCCAGCTGTTGACCGTAGGCGGCGGCAGCAGCGGCGGCTCCCACTCCATACGGGAATCCGGCAGCGGCGGCGGCGGCCGAGTTGAGGGCCTGGGTGGCGATGGTCTGGGCGTTATTGGGATCGCCGCTCTCCTTGCCCCAGGAGCACTTTACGGGCTGGGCGTTGATTTCCGTGTTGTGGACACCGACAATAGCATGGGTGGCTGCCTCCTTGGTAGAGAAACTGTAAAAAATAATAGCAAAAAGACAAAATTATTATCGATTTTATTGCAAATTTATTATTTTTGATATAGATTATGTATTTCATGGTTAAACTCTAATAAAGTATCTCACTTACCGCACAAAGGCATAGCCCTTATCCTTGAAGACACGGATCTCCTGTATCGCTCCATAGGGGGCGAATGTCTTCTGGAGCACCTCCTCGCTGAGGGCTGTGAGGGCGCTATTGACTCCGCCCACATAAACGGTGCAATTGGAGGGACTGCTCTGATTGTAGACCTCGTCGAAGGTCAATGGCTTGATGTTCTCTGAGGGCGAGGGAAGAGAATAAAAAAATGTGTAAGAAAACCAAATGTTACATAGTCGTTTGATGGATTTCATTTTAATGTTGCCGCCTGGAACGACCATTTATGGGTGGCAGTTTTTTCTGTGTGTCCCCGTTTTTATTCACCAACTGCATGATTAATATGCAAATTAATTAACGGATTTACCCGCAACAACGCCAGCAACGAGAGCTGCCAGACTGGGCCTCGGCAACGTTTTGGTAATTAAAATAACCGCATGCACTTAGTCAATATGCTTGTGTGTGTGCGGTTCCTATACGTATACTATACACACACATATAGTCCTGCCATGCTATAAAGTAGAGGGGGGTGTGTTCTAGGGGGTGGCAACACCATTTACCGTTGATTTCTTGTTGTTGCAGTTGAATATTTAAAATTGTTGCGGTTGTTATTGCATTTTTTATTATACGTATTTGGTGGATATACATATTTTGTATGCTCGTATGCCGTTTTATTGTCGCTGTGCTTTTTGCACTCACTGTACAATATACACACACTTTATTTAACCGCTCCCACCCCACAATGTCGTTGTCGTTGTCCTGATTGTTGTTGCTGTTGCTGTTGCTGTTTCTGGTGCTGCAGCTACTGCTGCTGCTGATGTCGTTACGTATACGACATGTATGCACGTATTTGTATGCAAAAGTTACACTAATTACTTCCTTTGAGGTTAAAACTAAATTTGCACTTTTAAAAATAATGTTGGCTTTGCGTGTTTATGTCTTTGTTTAGCTCAGGCATATTTCCACGCATTGTTCGGCTTTTGGTCATAAGTGGCGCCTATGGACTATAACCCATAATGACCAGTACTCGGTGGCATAGATCGAAGGTTGATTGGCCTATCTAAAGGACCCGGGCGCAATTGCAGAAGGCTACTTAACATGGCCCGTTAATGGTGCTACTCAGTCCCTCCGCCCTCCTGGCATGCCATCAAAATGCCATTGCAGGATGTCTAGATTTGTGTGGGGCTGTTTTTTGTGTTTTGCCTGCGCAGCGAACATGCCAAAGAAAACACAAAAATATGGCTCAATGACATGCAACAGGATTACTGTACACAGAGCTGCTGCACACCCCTACCTACCCACACACAACAAGTACTCGCACACACACAATCGTAGTGGAAATGGAATCACTCACACACACGCATCTGGCCAGGAACAACAATCAAGGCTCCGTGGCGAGGGTGCACCAAAAACACGAAAAACTAACAAGCTCGCAAATACTTTTGAAAGCTTTTGCCACAAATGTATGCGCTTCGGCCACGCACACTCACACACGTACTAAGAGGTCCTGGCATTCACGTACACACACACACAAGAACGAAACTAACCCAGCGTTGCATACTTTTGTGCGCCATGTTTCACTAATTTTCACATTGCTTTGTGCCTGTGCCTGTGTGCGGTACCTTCAGCCCTCCTCGTATTATTTTTTCCACTTTTTGTTTTCTCTAATTTCTTTTTTACGCTTTTAAATACGTGTAATTAAATTTTGAAAATGCAACCAAACGAGGACCGGCTCACATATTCCAACGTGCTTAGCCTTGAGGCCTGGTTAACTTGGCCAGCTTGGTTTCATGTCCACGGCAAATTAAAGCCCACGTTGCCGTTAAATTGCAACTGTGTGAGTTGCGGGAGCGTGGCCATAATTATCGCACATTTTTGTCTACGACAAGCCCCGGCGATTGCATTCCGGTTCCATTCCCGGCTGGTCTCATTCTCGGGGGGCAGACACACATAATTGGAGTCTGGTCAGCCCGGGGGCCACTCCATTATGGGGGCAAATACTTTCGGCCGGCAGGTGCTCTCATTTTGGCCGACGACGATTTGAAATTTTAATGAGCAATTATAGGCATGTAAAACTAAATCATGAAATAATCACCGAATCATTAACATAAATAATTCACATTTTTACACGCAGCGCCGGCAATGCGAACAACACGAGCTTCGAGCCTCGAGGACGTGGCCAGGCACTTGAGGAAATTTAAAAGTAATTAATATGCATGGAACTGCTCCTCCAGCAGGGGCGGGTGCCATACCGCATGGGCGTGGTCATGTGCTAATTTTGAAAGAAATAAAAAAATTACGTTCTTCTTTGCCGAAATCTAATCGATACAAAGGCGAACATAAGCAAGTGGTGTGGTATGGAAGCTACACTCCAGCCCCAATCTTTTCTTTACTACAAAAACCCACTGAGGCATTTAAACTTTTACTTAATTGTGCGCAACTCTGCATAAAATCTTGATTTATTGCGTCAACCAGGTAACGAGGCCATGCAACTCCAACTTCCGAAAACATTTTCCTCCGAGCTCGCCCACAAGAGTCAGCACTTCCAAGTCAAAAGTCAAATAGTTTCGCCAAAGAAATTTGTCATACAACAGCGTTGTCTTTGTTTGCTGTTTTTGTCGTCCTCGTCGTCGGCATATTGTTTCTGGTTAATTAAGTTATTACCATAATGAGCTCACAGGTATTTGGGGCCCTATTTATGGGCATGCATTGAAATAGACCGGAGTGGCTCGAGAAAGGTAGAAGAACTTTGAAGAAACTTTGGCCATGGCTGCTTTCCCTTTCGAAGCGACAATAAAAAAAGGGGCCGCGCCAAATGAGTTTGTTATAAAGCCCCCTTACCGTCCAAAAAGAGGGGGAAACTTTTAGCCGGGCACGAAATTGCAAAGCGTCGCCAAAATTGTCACAACTGTAAAATGCGCAATTGCGCCGGATCGTAAATCTTTCGCAACAATAGCGGACTGGGCGCACACACAGAGACACATGAGTGGCTCACTAAACGCGGACGGACATAAAATGTGCAGCCTGCTTGAAACATAAAAATGCCGGGCCAACTCAGTTGGATTGCCAAAAGAATCGAGCAAAGTGGCTGCGTAAAACATGAAGTAATGCGAATGCCAAATGCGAAATGAGTTGAGTGCTACAAATCGTAAAGTTCGCCAACAGTCGCAGCAGCAGCAGCAACAACTAGGCTGGCCGTAAAATCCAGGACCTACCCCTTTTGGTCCTTTTAGTGCCCCTCCGATTCCTATATCGTGCATATGTGAGCGGGATATAAAAACCCTTCAGCGAACAGCCCTTCAGGCTGCCCGACATCTTCCCTTCGATTTCTTTTCTGCTGATTCAGCACTCGAAGCGATCAAAAAATCAAAATTATTTCGCTGTCAAATTGCTAATAATAACTTGTATTACAGGATCTCCCCAACTACCGCCCAGTAATTTGCTCTGCCTCCCGAAACCATCGAATAGAATAGAGCAGACAAAACCGTGACATAGTCAAATAAACAATGCGACCAATAAAAATACGCTTAAGCTTTCATAGGCGTTTTTTATGACAACAATATAAATGCAAAGGGAAAATATAACATACATATATTCCGACTAGCCGGAATGCGAAAGGAACCCTTCAACAATTTTCGGGCCTCTGCACGATAAATTCCACCTTGACTCCAGCTAGTTTTCCACTTTTCCGAGTGTTTGTCTGTGTGGGGCCTTAAAGAATGCCAAATGTTTCTTGTATAACCATGAAAATTTACCCCATTTGTATTATGTGAGTGTGTCAGTGTGTGTGGTAGGGGGTGTGCGAGTGTGGGGTGTGCGGGTGTTTCGTTGTGTGTTTGCCTTTTATGATAATAGTTTCGTGTTGGCAAAATTTATTTATCTGATTTTCCCGCTCCTCCTAGCTCCTCCTCACTACCACCCACCCACTCTCTGTCTAACAAATAAAAATTATGTTAAAACATGCAAATATGCGTTAAGTTTTGATTTATGAAAGACAAACGACGAGCGGGAAACCCCGCGCATGTTTGTCCGCTGTTAATAATGATTACGCCCGGCTCTAAGTATATAGTTACGGTTATGGCCGGATATCTATGCGGTTGACAAGGAGCCAGGGCCATAAATCGACGACGACCAGGACGGGGGCGTCGCCCAGGCCTAGGCCCAGACCCAGGGACTAAATGAAAATTGATTTGCCGTGTCCTAATTGAATGCCTCTAGATGGTTTTTATATTTTTGGGTCGGCGGCGGCGGTGGCGGTGGCGGCGGCGGCGCTCTGTAGCCGACGACTAATTGAAAAAGTTTAAACCAAATTGGGTACAGCCCATTACGGAAATTAGGCGCGTGCGGTTAAGAGAGGACAAATATTAAGAAAACATAATCTGGCAGAAAATTTGTGCGACGTTTATAAATAGCAAGCGGTTTCCCGGCTCCACCACCTTCAACCCACCATCAACTTCCTCCCTTCGCAGACTCACATTCGACCCTGGCATTGTGCCTGTGTCAGGCTACCTTTGGCATTCATTGCCATAATTTCCTGTAATAAGAACGACGCGCCTGCTGCCAGCAAAGGCAAAAGCGATAGCAACAACAGTAACAGTTCGAGTCCGGAGCTGGTGCTCCGGAGTGTACGCACACCGGAAACTCAGCTGGCCTGCCGGCTGGGGTGACACTCATGATTTCCTTACCTTTACTCGCCGGCGGTTTCCGTGTGGCCCAATTCGTGCGAATTGAACGGGAGCCAAGCCACTGGCCATTCATGGCCGTAATGGCGCTCTCGGCTTCCTGCGGGGCGATAATGAAGACAGAGACACGGTCAGGACCAGAATTGAAAAAATATATGTACACAGAGAAAATTAATTATCATGATTAAATATTTTCAACCTAACTATTCAACATAAACTAGGAAGATCTTGAAAAGAAATATCAGAAACTTAAAGAAACATTTCAAAAAAAATATATTTTTAAATATCTTAAGCTTTTTCTCTCCGTGTTAATTCAAAATCAGAATAAGAGCCTGCGCACGACTGCATAAATATGCACTTAAATATGCTAATGCCAGTGGCAGTACTTACCGATTTCTTGATGAAGGACACAAACCCGTAGCCCTTCGACTTCAAGGTTTGTGGATCGCGAACCACGCGACAGTCTCTGCAAAGAGAGAAGCAAAATAAATATATTTAAGAAAAAAAAGCACGAAATGTAAACATTAAAGTTGTGCAACAGTAGTCCTCTTGTAGACTCTTGCGGCCACCCTCCCTCCGACCGGAAGTGCTGGGAAACTTTAAAATTTATGCAAATTCTTAATAAAGACATCGCCAGGGGACGGGGACGGGGACGGGGACAAGGACTCTGTCTTCAGCTTGGTCTGGCCGACGTGTTCAAATATTTCCGTTCGGGTCCGAAATACAAATATATTTTCAATGCGTGTGTCTGACTTGGGCAGGCGTGGGCGTGGCCTCTTGTAATTCGGAAATTAGAAATCTGACCCGGTGCTGGAAAGTTTTTATTTATCTTACAGTTTGGCCAGCCGCAGAACCGGGGGAGATTTCCAGCCGAGATTGAGGGATTGGAGATGCCAAGAAGGCACGCAGCTTAAACAACTCATCGGGCTTTAAGATAAGGAGAAAGTTTTGATGAATTTTTATACTCCGACCACGGTGTTGATCTTCCGTGATTTCTATCCGTAATCAAACTGAAAGCCATGCCCAGATCGAATCGAATCAAAGCGAATCGAATGGCATCGCATAGAGCTATGGTACAATCATTAACGTAAAAGACTTTCTCATTTGGGGCACTTCTGCCAATTGGTAGACTTCCGACTCCGGGGCCCAAATTGATTTCCCCCAGCAGTTGTACGACTTCTCATTTGGACAATTGGGGCCTCGACACCGCACTAAACCGGACTGCCAGGAAACTTTGGCAATTACCCCCGGACCGGCAGTTTACTTTTCATTTATGAAGCATAAACCACAGCGGCGGCGAACTTGGCGACGCTGTCCGGCAACTTTTTTTTTTTTTATGATTATTATAAGTAAAATGCCGGGAGACCCATTGGGGTTTGGGCTTCGTTCAAGCTTTGACTTTGTGTGGCAGAAGCCAGGCAGGCGACTTATTAAATATTCACACGCGCCGCGCATTTAACAAAACGAAACAAAAATGCGCCCAAAGCAGAGTCCCAAGCATAATGCCAAAACCAGGCAACAATGCCCCAAAAAAATATATATAAGAAAAAAAGGGCAAACAACGCCAGGCACGCATAAAAGTTTTGACAGCCAACGAGAGGGAGGGTCCTGCGGGGGCAGGACATCTTGATCCCCAGGAGCCGCACGACCGAATCCTGCCGACTTTGGGGCGTTAAGCGTTTTGACATGTCGGCTGGCAGATCGACTCGGCCCACAAATAAAGTTCTTTAAGCCGGCACTGTTTTATTTTTCCCTTCCTTTTTTTTTTTTGCGCCTCTGTGGCCCCAACAACCCTCCCAGTCTCTAAAAAGATAATCAGCCGGCGACGAGGGCTCACTTTTGTCGGGATATCGGTGATAATGATGTCAGCGATAGCTATCAGCCAGGTGCCAATCGATTGCTGAATTCCATGTCGGTGCTGAGATTTCGTCCAGGAACTGATCCAAAACATGGCCTGCTCATTAGCGAATCAGAGCAACCCCTTAGTCAAGTCATTAGAATGATTTGCAGATTATTAAAATTTAAATTGGCCGGCGGAAGGGCCCTGGAGATGAGCAGATTGCCTGATTGACTGGCGAAGCGCGGCGGGCTAAATAGGCGGCAAATCCAAAAATCAAATTCTTTGACGTAATTTCTGATAAGACGCCGCGGGGCCATCTTCTTGGGAGGACCAGGCCGATGCGGAGGATGGGCGGCTCCCAAGAGACGGACTAACATTTTGACTCAAAACTTTGCGATTAAACAGAAGTTAATTAAGCCAAGTTTTTGATGCTGTCGTTGCCAAGAGCGGGATGGGGGCCTAGGGAAGGAATGAGGTTTTTTGGGCGCCTGGGACCGGGAGGATAGTGACTTTGCCTTTTCATGCCGAAAAATAGCAACTTAAATATTTGAATGGCCTGGTTTTACAGACAGCGAAAAAGAGTTCGGCCAAAGTGGCATTTGCATAAATTCATTTTTTTGTTGCCGCGCTCGGTTATGAATTTTTTATGCCCATCTCCCACACGCCCACGCGCTTGCCAATAATCAGAGAATGTGTGACAGAAAAATTGTCGCACAAAAAATAACGAAAAGGGGAACTGTAACGAAGAAAGGGGAAATAAAAGCTGCTGAATGGGAAATGGTAAAAACCATGGACGGGGGCGGTGGTGTAAAGGCAATTCCAAGTTAACTGGCAAATGGAAAATTTGCATTTTAATACTTACGAGATTTCGCCGAATGGTGTGAATGCTTCGCGCAATTGCTGAGTTTCAATTTCTGAGCTCAAGTCGCCGACAAAGATGTGGAATTGTTCTGAAAAAAAATGAAAGGAGAGAAGAAAGTATGAGTATTGGGGATTTTTGGAGACTTTGGGTGAAGCATAAGATGAAGGGTTGCCGCTGGCGCATCGTGAGTCGCACAAAATATGCGCCAGATAAAAACGCAAATCAAAGGAGAATCCCAAGTCATGCGCTTTTATTTCGCAATTTATTGCCAGCGTTGAAGCTGTCGCTTTAATGCATATACACAATCACAAAAAAAGGAGCATAAGAAGGCTGAAAGGAGCAAGTTTTTCATATATCATTTTATGCTGCATAAGCAGAGATAAGTTAATTGAAATCACAAAGGAGAGTCGAGCAGATTGATGAGTTCAAAGAGCTGATGGAATGGGTGGTCGGGTTGGGTTGGTTCTGCTGCTCTGTGCTGTACTGTGCTGGGAATGACAAAAGTTGCCAAGTTGTCCTCAACCGACTCGGTATTAGTTTTCAAAAACGTCGTGGAAAACTTTGCCAACTGTGCGTCTTTTGTGCTCGCCCACTCTGGCTCGTGGAGAACGTCCCCATTAATACTAATTAACCCATTCATCTAAGTAAACTTTGCACGCTCGAATCTTCAGGCCCCATCATCTGGCCAAACATCATGTACACATGCACAAACTCAAAGCCGTTCGCTGTCATGCAGGCTGCACAAACACAAGTGCAGTGGGTGTTGGCACAGCCCTGCCACCCAGCCAGCCAACCAGCCTCCTCCCAAGGTGCCGCAGCTCCACATCATGCACTCTTACAAATTACTCATTTTAAACCATTAATTAGGTCCGTGTGTATCCTGTGACTCTGTGCCACTAAATAATGAATACATTTTCCTTAAATATTGTTTAGTTTTCAGATTATTTTCAGTGTATGGCTCACATGCAAAGCAAACACACACACACTCGCACGAATTGCAATCATTTATTATTATTTTTGTGTGCTTTGTCTCTTTGGCACAGAAAAAAGTCGCGACTGTGCGGGGTAGTAGACCAAAAGGGGCGCCTCGGCTAAAGCCAAGAGGGGCGCCGGGGACGGGGCTTCTCCGCGATGTCCTTCGTGTGCTCTTGTGTCAGCCAGTTCGGTTTGAGCCAAGACTTGGCAAAGCCGAAGCCAGCTCAGCTCAGCGACGCACATGGGGTGGTAATGGGTTAAGGGCCAATGCAATGGGTGTATTTTTTCGGGGGCCATCCCCACCACCTCAGTCGCCCCACTAACCTCCCAACCTCCAGCCATCCCAACAACCCCACACAAACAGTGCCAGAGAAGTCTTACCCTAAATAATTAGCACTATTCAGCTGGGGCCCACTGACGACGACAACGACAACGACGACGACGACGACAACATTCGAGGCTGACAGCGCCGATGGGCGCGGCTAAAGGGCGGACCTGCCTCCTGCCACCCACCTCCCCCCATTACCAGCCCCCTGTCGCCGTCGACCGGCGTCCTTGCCTGCTGCACGTGCAGAAATTAACATTTCCGGTAATTTTGCGAAAATGAAAAGCAAAGCGAAAAATTAACGGCAACGTCGTCGTGGCCGCAGCCAAGCAAAATGCGAAATGCGGAAAGCTTTTGTGTTAAATAAATATTAAAAGGAATTTCCCAGAGCCAGCGGAACTGATGGAGACATGGATGGTGGCAAGATGCAGGGTGGCAAGGAGGTGGCAAGGTAGTTGCTGAGCAAGTGGAAGCCTCACGACCTGACTGCGGCCTGTTGGCCTTTTAAAAATACAAACCGAACGAGTAAATCTCTGCGTGTTCACGTGTACAAAACTACGAGTGTGTATTTTATACACTGAGAACAAAATCGAATTTCTTAAATTTCAGTTCAGAATCGAATCTAAATATTCAGATAGTTACTTTAATTTTTATATATTTTATTTGTTTACTTTTTAAATAAACTTATAATGAGAGTGAAAGTCACTGATGATATGTAATTAGTCCTTGATTTCGCTCAGTGCATTCTGTTCATGTGTGTGTGCCCACTTTTTATTTAATTGGAAATTGCGTATACGCCACCGTTAATGAGCCCATTGTAATCCTGACTGCGAGTCCTGCCATTTGGCTTAGTCGGTGCAGGAGGCTTGACTCGTCTCCACTTGGCGCCGTTATTGTAAATCAATCGTTGAGGTTCGCTCCGGCGGTTCTCAGGTTATTGCTTTCGCCCATTTGCACAGCAAAAGGCAAAAGGCAGGCACGCAACATGCCAAGTCGTTAGTGTGTGGGTATCCGTAAGATACATTTCCACACACTTACGTACGTGTGTGTGAGACAGACAAACGAGGCGGCCACTAATTGCAGTCAAAGGCTGCTTTAAATTTGCACTGCGCCAGCACTCTCGATTGGCAGGTCGCCCGTCCACCCCATGGCAGCCCTCGTCAGCCACCTTGTTGGCGGTATAACGGGATTCTTTGAACCGCCTTCGGTGTCAGCATGTCAAGTAGTGGCAGCTTTTTATTTTCTTTGCTCGTATCCGTTCGTATCATCGGCCGTGTCGGGTCGTTTGCTGATTAAAACGGTGCGTAGGTAATGAGTTAATTAAGTTTTTGCCATCGTTACAGTCGCCCTTTGTCGTAGTCGTTGTTCCTACCCTCACACACACACATACAATGTGCACACACGTGCACATAAATTAATCATAAATCCTTGCTAGCTGCACGGCAGTTACAAGTGTTTTGTATATTTGCCAAGGACAACACACCAGGCCCTTCCTACGATCCTTCCTTTTCATTCCTTTCCGCTGGCGAGCGAGCGAGCTCAACGGGATTGGACGAAGGAGTCGGCAAGGAGTCGCTTCGCAGCCGAGAAGTGTGTCAGCAGAACCTGCCACGCCCTCTTGTAGTATTTGATTAAAGACGGAAGCTACTCAAGGACTATACACGTGTCTGTGAATGTGAGAGTAAAGGTTTCACACTGAAGCACAGGTGGGATTAGCTATAATCCTTATAACTTTGACAAAAAAAAAGGTTATTAAAATCTATTATATAAATATAAAGTAATATTCACTTAAGCTGTATCTCAAGGTCTTTATAGTCCTTGCTCCTTAGACCCCTTTTCCTTTAAACTCCTTGCTTCTCTGAGTGTAGAACTATCCGGTTTTATGTCTTGTCTTACCTTGCTTTACTACGGCCATCACGCTTTTGTTGGCTTTAGTTGTTGTAAATTTTATGTTATCCGCTTTCATTGTTTGTATGCCTTTATTTATGTTCCCCACTGTCTACCGTCTACTACCGACTGTCGACTGCCTACTGCCCTACTGTCCCTGCTGTGAGTGTGTGAGAATTTACTGATTTTCCGTTGTTATTTATGCGTTTGTGCTAAACCTTATTTCCTGTTTGTCTTACATAAGCTGCAGCGCTTAATTACACGCAACCCCATCGAGGACTCCATTTCAAGCAGGATGTTCGGGTTGATTTTCCCCCAGGGAGTACGCTTTTTGGCCGCAACCCACAGCCCATAGCTGATAGCCGACAGCCTTCAGCCAAGATATATGCGTGTCCCATCGATATGTGCGACCTAATGTTTTATTGACCGCGCCTGCAATCTCATTTGGCAATTCACTTTGTAGCTGCCGCTTAGATGCGCGCATAACCGACCACACGGCGTATGCGTAATGGCAATTATGAACTCTCGCCACTGGGCGCTAAGTGGGAAGTGCAGTGCATTAAAGCCAAAAGCGTTTAGCTGGCGGTCAGAAACCACGGGCCAACCAGATCACCATCTGACCGACTCTGACTGCCCGCTGTGACAGGGAAAGCCCCAAACAAGCAAAACAATTTGACGCCAACAACCGCAAAACGTGCTGGCCACACACACCATCCATCCCAAAATCGAGAAGCCAGCTTTCAGCTTGTAGCTCCCAGTTCCCAGCTCCCAGGACCCCAGACCCGCCCACAACTTAACCCAAAAAATTGATGAATATGTAAGCAAATACAGAAGACTAACACGCATCGGGGGTCCTGTCAAATATACGTATATAAAAAAAGGATCAAAGTCCTGAGGCGCGTTAATTTTCCCAGACGTCAGCAGGAAAAGTTTGGGGCTGGCAGCAGAAACCCATCTATTGGCCTGCCCGAATATGAGCCGGGCCCACAAATTATATTGAAATGTTAATAATCCAGTTGCTTAGACGTGCTGTGCCATCCTGGGCGGCAGCGATGTCCTGGGCGGCGGCTCGAAAAGGACAACTCAACTGTAAAAGGATATTTACATGGAGATTTGTATGCCGCTGACTTATGACTTTGATCAATGCCCGGCTGGTTGGCCAAGCCCAATCAATTGGGTCCATCCACCATCCTCATCCGTATCCGCATCCTCATCTTCATCTTCGACAGTCCCGGCCGCATTTATGTGCTTTTGAGAGTCACTTATGCCCACAATTTGGTATTGCGGTTATCTGGGGGATAGACAAAAATATGTGTGGGCAGACCCTGATATATGGGCGACCATTTGTGAGTTTGTTGTGAGAAGAAGTCATGGCTCAGCAAATCTTTAAATTAAATTCTCTTGACTCAAATCAGAGCGCATTATAAAGTATAATGTGCTTTTAATTTCATTCATTTGCATGAAATGTGCTTCGCACAAGAAAGGCAGCCAATGGACCCTGGCCGGCGCTAAATGGAACTAAAAAATCTAATTAGCGTTGGCCGCTGCAGAAGTCGACTTAAAGCAAACTTTTCGCTTTAATTTCATCTTGATTACCGCCCACGCTTCGAAGTGCAGGGCACGGCAAAAAATACTTAAGCTAATTTGAAACTGATAGGAATTTAAGTTTGAGTAAAAACTTATATCTTTTAATCAGAGCGAAGAGATTTATTCGAGGGCCAATAGTTTTACTCGCTTGTGCAGCAAGCCTCCAACTCAAAAGCCAATCAACTTGACTGGCTAATGAAACGGCAGTCATGAGAAGCTTTAAGGAGCTTCTCAACTCTCAACCCGACGTCTCGTTGTCACCATTAGACGCCCCTGCCTGGCTGATGTTAATGCTGATTTTTAATGTTGATTACCGCAAGCTGCCAGGCCGCAATCCTTGCCACCTTTTATCCTTTTTTTTCCCCCCGCCGAGTCTTAGATAACTGAGCCCGGAGTCAGCATCATTTCCGCAAGTGTGCGTGGCATTTAAGTTGCCACTTAAATGAGCCCGCGACTTTCGCATTGTATTCTGGTGGCAACAACCTTTCGTTTCGGTAAGGTGGTTGAATGAATGGGTGGTCGGGTGGTTGGCTGGGTTAGGGGTTGGGTGGTGCAGCCTCATCAAGTCGTCGCGACGCGCAGATCAAATGAAAATTTCATTGTGTTGTGACTCGCTCTCGTTCTCGGTCCGGCTTTGTGTCTGTTTCTGTTTTTGTTGAGGGTTTGGAAAAGTCTCTACCTTTTCAAGTTTTCGTGCTTTGAAAACTCGGAAACTTTCTGGAGCACTGCACTATTTTTTGTATGTAGAGAAAAAGGATATTTCCCAGTTGAAGGATATAATGTTTTCACAAAGTTCTACTTGTTCTTTAAGATCTGAGCTATACTTTGTTACTCTTTGTAACAAGTACTTTGTTAGCCTCTTAGTTGACTTTAATTTATATTTATTTAAATACTTAATGAAATAGTTTCAAGTGTATCTGTTTTCGCTCCTTCTGTAAGTGTGTGTGTGTGGTTGTTGTTTGTGTTGCCAACGGCGTCGTCGTCTTCTTCTTCGTTCGTCTAACGTGTAAAACAATGACTCATTAAGACTCATCTAAATTCTAATGAGATTCAGTAACTATTAAAAACAAAACATGACAGAGGCAGTGGCAGTGGCAAAGGCAAACGCAAATGCGGCAAAAGGGTTGCTGCCCCCGGGGCAACCCAACCGCCCCAATCATCATCCCTTGGAATCCTTAGCTCTTATCGGGGTCTTGAGTCCTGGGCCCTTTTTACGAGTAGTGCTGACTCTGCTTTTGCCGGCTCCTGACCGCCGGCCTGAACTCTTTAACTCTTAACTCTGGCCAAATTTAAATCATTTGTATGCGAGTCGCCTGCCCGGCCTTTAAACAAATGTCAATAATTTGATTTAAATGTGACAGGGTCCCCACATTCGGCTTGCTGATCGCGTGCGAAATTCGCATTTAAATGCTAGAAGGCAGTAGGCAGTCGTCACTTGTTTTCTTTTCCCATTTTTTTAGCCCGATGGGGTTGACAATCGTGCGAAGAGACATTGCAACAGCCAGCAGTTTACAGAATTTGCGTAGCAGGACCTGGCCAAGAAATGCACCCTGACTGTATGGGGGGCATGTTGGCTTATAAATTAAAAATCACACAAACACCCATGAAAGGTAAAGGCAAAAGCCCAAATGGAAATTGCGTGTGTTGTCCTAAAGAATTTACACTTGAAAAAAGGGACTATTTGGACATGACCTGGAATTAAATGAAAATTGATAATACTTGACCTTATCAAGTAACATTTTTCATGAATATTTCTTTAATATCTCACCCTTTTTTTAGCAGTGTCTAAGGGAGCACCTTGTGTTTGCTTTGGGGTTTGGGTTAGTTGTAGCCCACGTACACACACGCACTGCCCCGAGTTTATAGAAAGTCACCCCAATGAACATTTAACGCTGCTGTGAGCGTTTGCCAAAAAAGGGAGCAGGGAGAGATTAGAGGTCCCGAGGGGGTAGCAGCAAACCCCAGCCCCCCAGCAACCCCTTAACCCCGCGGCAAAATGTATCTGTCGTTGTTGGTAGCACATGTTAAAAGTAAACGCGTCCCAGGTAGAACGCCACCCTCCCTGCCAATCTGCATATTTGTCGGGCGCCACGAAATGTAAAGCAAGTAAAAACCTGGGTCAAATTGCGGTTACCGTTTTTATTTTCCGCCGGTACTGCTGCCGGTATTCCGGCCCGATCCGTCCGTCCAACTCCCGCCCACAGCGCACATGGCCATTACACTTATTGTCTCTGTCACTTGGCCAGTTTTAGTGGCCGTCTGCTCGTGTGTGTAGGTGTGTGGAGGTGTTGGATGTATCCAAACACGGCCAAAACGCTGATGTAGTAATAGTGGCACTGATACTGCCTTTTTTCTGTTTCAGTTGGCTTCGAATAGGATTCGGGTTCGGTTTCCAGTTCAAGGCTGGGAGCTCTGGAGCGTTAATTGTAAAGTGAGTGGGTTGCTTTCTTTTTTTTTTTTAGAACGAGGGAGAAACGGCAACTGGCTCCATTTAGTTCCACACGTTTTCAGTTAATTAATTTGGCCAGAAAATTGTTGAAAGGAAAGTGTTGAGGCGAGAACAATATGAGGTCATTTGCCCTGCCAGACAGACGGCCAAGTTAATTTTTATAATTATATTAAAGGACTAGGTCTGCTGGATAGGGGGTTCCCCCATTTCTGGGAACAATACCCACAATGGCGGCACCAAGGCCCACACAAAAAAATGGCTTAAATCAAATTCAAAACTCGTCGCTGAATGAAATGTTGAAATTGCACAACCCGCGTCTAGCTGTTGGCTTAAAACAAAAACATAACCAAGGGCCGGGCCGGCAAGCTGACCGCCATTCCGACCCACTCTGCCCCTGGCCAACGAACTTGTTACCTTTTTTTGGACAGCTGCGCAGCTGCTGCACTTTATTTCAGTCACTTGCTTTCCATTTTTTGCACTCTGAATCGCTTTTTGTGCTTTTTTTCCTTTTGGGCACGAGTGGCTTGTTTTTAGCCATGTTCCCATCTGTATGTATTTTTTTTATTCTGCCCCGAGAGTGTGTGTGGGAGTTTGAGTGTGTGTGTGAGGGTGGGGGTTGGGGGGCAGCGCTTTTCTGTTCAGCTCGCTTTTGTGTGCAAGTGCGGTCATTTAATTTCGATTTGTGTTTTAGATTGTTTTGCGTTGCATTTGTTGATTTTTGCCATTTAAATAGAAATTTTTATTTTCTACACGTTCCCATGGCCATGGCCTCAGTTTGGATTTGGATTCCCGACTGCAGCCGTCGCCAGTTTTTTGTCGTGGTCCATGGTGGATGGCAACGGCCATTTCTGCCTGCTCTCCGTTTCTGCGTTTTTTATTTTGGGTGTTCGTCTATTTTTTATCAACGCATGTCCATGGGGCATTGCCAACGCGAGCCCGGCAAATTGGATTTCTTTTTTCGGACATTTGAAACTGACGAGCGCCGGCCGGGGAGCGATGTGCTCCGCACGGCATCAGCAGGGACCTAGCTCGAAATGTATGCAACTGTTGTTGCCGCTGTCACAGCCACCGAGCCACCGCGCCACCAGCAGCCCAAACAGCAGCCACCCAACACCACCACTCTCGACGAGCGTTTCTATTAGCTACGCGCATTCATAAGAGCGGAAATTTAATCTATGCCACAGTCGCGTTCATTGCCCATTCTTTCTTTTCATTTTTTTTTTTTGTATTTTTTGGTTCTGGCCCGTGTTTCGCTTTTGTCAATTTAAAGCTGCCGGCAAATGCTATCAACTCGCAATGTTCGTTAAATATTTAAATTGGCGCAGAACTAATGAAATAAAACCAATGCAGGAGCGATGTCGGGGCGATTCCCAAGTGGCTTCAGTTGGTTAAATTTGTGCCGGCTGCTTGGTTCGTTGAATGGCAGGCCCCCAGCGGCCTGGGGGTTGTGGAACAGGTCCATGGACTTTAATGTCCTCCGGGACCCGAGTGGTTCCTTAACGGAATTTAAAAAAGACTCTATAAGAAATGCTATAGCTTTATAACGATTTGTTAAATTTGTATGAATTATTATGAATTTAAAAGAGAAGGATCTTGAAATATTTTCCTCAATGAATTATATTCTTTTTTCCTTAAAAAAAACTTATTGCAGTGTAAAGAATGGTTTATTTTGGCTTGCCCATTCGACTCACGTAGCACCTTGCTTTAAATGCTTAAATAGAGGCAAGCCAGCCGAAAAGCAACAATAACAAACGAGCCACAGCCGCACACAGACGCACCAACGCCAAAAATTGGCATAAATAAGTAAAGCGGCCACAGCACCAAAGTCAACTTCAACCTCGCCGTCGAATTCGACTTCAACTTCGGCTGGGTCCCAGTTCGCCATATTGCGCATATGGCACTTTGTGTCTCCGGCTGTCTGTCTGTCAGTCGGTCTCTGGGTGGGTGTGTGTGTGCTGGGTGTATTTACTCAACTGCTGTACCCAAAGCGCACTTGAGTGTGTATCATCATCAACATCAGCTGCTCTTCAGCCCACCCAAAGCCCAAAAACCCAAACCCAAACCCATACCCAAACCCCGGCACAAGACCAAGCCTCTACAAAAACCCGGACCAAGTTGCGAGCTGCTTCTGCAACCGCCGGCAGCACTAAAGATACAAAGCTGCAGATACAGCTCAGAAGAGGGGTCCTGCCAGTATACTATACTCTGTATACCACATATGTATGTGTGTGTGTGTGTGTGAAACGTTGCTGTGTTCCTGCAACACTCAACCTCCTACTTTGTGGCCACTACAGTGACAGTATCTTTGGATGCTTAACAACATTACAAGCTGACTTATAAAAGGGAGACCGGGAGGGTCGCCCTCTGCAATTTGACTTGACTTTTACGTATCGTCAAGTACTTTTCTGGTTTCGCCCACTCGGGGGACATTTGTCAGTCGTGGAGAGACAAATTTAATTTCTGCCATTTTCTATTTTCCGAGCTATGTCTGCGCTCAGATATGAATTGCAATGAAATTCATACTCGGCATGTATGACCCATACAAGAATAAAGATCTAGGTCTGGACTAGTCTGGTCTGGTTTGGTTTTGGTTTGAATTTGGTTTGGTGTTGGTGTTGGCTTTTGGCCCGGTCTGGTCTGGACAAACTCGTTTTTAATATGCAGCCAACAGCAGTCCAGCACACGCAGCGTATGCGTAATTTTATTACAGCTGCAGCAGCAGCAGCATCAGCGGCAGTGGTAATGCAACTGGCAGTGGCAGGATCAAATGAAATGAATGGGGCGAAACTATTTTCGGTGCTCCCAATTTTTCGACTGTGGCCTCACGCAATGCCCAGCATTCATTTCGCATTTAAATTGCTGTTCAGAGAGCAATTAGCCGAAATTATTGTTGCTACGTGTGCATCGTCACTTGAGCCGGACGGCATCTATCGGCATCCCAAATTAGTAGGGGCTGAGCCGATGTGGCGAATGCTTAATGTGAGCCGGGACGGGCCATTATTCTCTGCCCGCCCATCCCCCGGCCGGCACTGGACTGGGGCAGAGCAAAAAAATGCTGATTTGCGGTTTGCCAATGGCAGGGCCACAAACGATGTGAGACTCAGCCACCGCAAGCCTCACAGAAATTCCCAATAATTCACTAAAGAGAAGAAAGCAGAAAAGTTGAGACGACAGCGGCAGCAGAATTATGCCAAAACAAATCAAGCAAATGAAAATATCAGTGGCTCGAAATCAAGGCAAGACACACGCTGGGAGCTGCACAGCAGGAGGCGGCAGGGGGTGGATGGTGCCACAAATGCTGTGCTTAATAGGCATCAGCTGGGTATTAAGTTGTTGTTTTTTGTCATCGTCTTCGTCACCGCTTCTTGGCAGCGAGACAACCTTTTTTTATGCGACTAACTGACTGAGTGGGTCCTCGGGGGAGGACTCGTGGGTGGGGTGGCATGCGGAAGGAAGTAAAAGTCCTGAATCTCAGACGTTTTGACAAGCGCTTGCCCTGGCCTCGAATTCAACAAACAATTTGCGGAATGCCATTAGGTGACGCCTATTGCTGAAATTATCTCTGGCTTCAGGTTTTCCTTATTTCTTCAGCTTTTTTTGTTGCTCGGTGCAAGGAAAGGGAGTGAAATTTCAATCACATCATCTTTTGTTAAGCTCCAGGCCAAGGCAAATAGGTAATAACAAGTTGGGGCGGCGCACAATGGAAGCCAAATAAAGACGCCGAAAGAAATGGGAGCATTGGCCCATTTTGTGGGCACGAAACGTTAATGGCTTTTCCTTTCAGCCAAAAGAGGTGAGCCAAAGAAAATCCCGTCTTTATTTGGCCTTTAAATTCATCAATTTCGCATAAGCCATCGGCCAAAGTTGATTGTTTACAAATCATTGAGGCTCGGCTTTACTCAACACCCTGCTGAAATGGCATTAAAAGTTCGACCTTATGTCAGCCACAAAGTGTTACACACGACAGCCAAAATGGGACCTGAAAGAGGGCTGGTTGGGGGGGCAGCCAGCGATGGGAGGGTGGGGAGACCTAAAGAAAAAAATTAAAAATTAATAGCAACTGGCGAGTACCAATAGAAACCACAATGCAGCGGACAGAAGAAGTAAACTAAACTAACAAAAAAAAAAAGACGGGGCAGGGCAACAAAAACTAACCGGCTAACAAAGTGTAAAAAACTATTGAGTGCTGGCGTCCCAACACTTCACTTTTTTTCTCCACCATGCCCCCCGTTGCAACCGGGCAACCCGGCAACCCGACAGCCACCCGCGCTTTCTGCAACTAACAAAAATTTCTAATTTAAAAGTTTTACGCCCAACCGCCGACGAGGAACGAACGAGGCAAAAACAAAAAGCCGGTCGAGGGCTTGGGGTTGGGGTTGAGCGGAAAATGAAGGCAGCCGAAGCTGGAAAATAGAAAAGCAGCAACAAAGACAGGCGGCAAATAAAAACGCAACAAACACACAAACATAGAAGAAACATGCACACACACACACGGATAGATAATGCAATTCCCGCCCAGGACGAAGCCAGAAAGTGGGAAGGAGAAGGCAGCTTGGCCAGCTAGCCGTGCAATTTTGTAGCTGGTCGTTTCAGGATTCCGTCGTGTCGTCCTCGTAGGCGTTGTGTTGTTCTTGCCCCCATCGTTAGCAATGCTCATCGGCAACATTTCGTCAGCTTCCGTAGCTGGCAAGGCGGTTGGATAGAAAGCGGGTAGAAAAGCGGGAAAGCCAAGCCAGCCAGCAAGCCAGCCAGTAAGTTTGTGGCGGTTGGAGGAGCGTGTCATGCGCGTTGGATGTCCTGCGTGGGCTGCAGTCGCAATCGCAATCGGAATGCCAGCCGCCCCCTGCCACTCGCTCCACCCTGCCAGCTGGCTGGCTGACTATTTTTATATGCTGCCCCAGTCTTTGTGGCACTTGCCCCAAGGGTTTCTTTTTTTCCCTGGGATTTGGATATCTCTAGTACCGTTGCACCAAACAAAATTAGCTTTATAATTAGTTTTTTGTTGTCTCCACTATAATATCTTACTAATGCTCCCTATTTTTGTGATTTTTAAACAGCTCTAAAGACTCTATACCTTTCAGTGTTTCTCAATATTATCTTCGTATTTTAAATACAATTTTAATACCCATTTTCTTTCAGTGCCATTCAGGAGGAACGTTTGTCACTGTGCATTACTTTTAGCATGCATCGCGGCTCTTTTGGTGATGCAACAATGTTGCCCGGTTCGTTGGCTCTAGCTCCAGACCCAGGCCTCCTCCCCATCTGCTCGCTTTGTTTTTTTGGTTCTCCCCCCCAGAAATTTTACGATGATTTTCATTTTCATATTCGAATCGTGTGCCCTGCGTTCGGTCGGTCTCTGGTGTTCTTTTTTGGGGAGAATAGCTTGCAAATCGAATTATATTTCTGCCACAATGTAGACAACAACAGACAAGGCCGCATTACAATGCCTCCGAGGCAATGCCGTTCCCATCATCCTTCCCACATTCCTTTCTGTTTTTTTTTTTTTTGTTTTGGCCTTTGGCCTTTCCTGCACTTTGACCAACACTCTGTCGTTTGGCTTGCGGTGTTTTTGAGCTGGCTTCGAAATTACCTTACTCTCGAAATTGGCTACCAAAAAAGTGGCTTTTATGGCCCTCTGTATCAGTGTACTGGCATGGGTGTGTGTGTTCAGCTTCATATTTAATTTTTTATATGTACTTTTTAATATGTATTTTGTCGTGCATAATGTTGACATTTTGACGCACTAATAAACATAATTTGCTCATAAAACACGTTTTATTGCCGGCGCCCTGTATCAGCCATCAGTTGTGTCACTGTGTGTGCTCAGATTCAAGGAAGATTCAAGGATTCGGGGCTTCAAGGATTCATGGATTCATGGATACGTGGCATCATGGATATTCATGGTGTTTGTGCAGCTTGAGTGAGTTAATGTCGATGAACGACATTAAATGACATCGGGGCTTTGTCCCGGCAGATTGCCAGGGGATAGGAGCACAGGTATAAATCCTAAATTAAGTGCTGAAAATGCTAAGGAGTTTAAGGTTGAGGATTTCCTGGCTGCTTAAAGCCAGAGTTCACTGGCCATTTCGTCTGACCCGTTTTGACCAACGTCTCCCATATTTCATAATTAATTGCGAGTTCACAGCTCTCCTTTCAATCTTCCTTCCCTATATTTCCCAAAAACCCAAACATTTTTAAATATTTATTAGCAACAGCTTCCGAGCTTCATCTTATGTTCCTGGTGTTGGTGGTGGTGGCTTTCATCGTTTTCCGTCGATAAGTAATTTTGTTATTTGCCAAACATGTGAACGGTTTGGGCCACAAATCCCGCCAGCTTGCCGTTCCCACCAGCCAGTTGCCTTTTGCCATTTGTCTGCTACGCTCGTTGATGCCATTATCTTATTCAGCAGCCTTGTCATCTCATAAAGGATGCCTATTATAAATTAATTTTTGCCAGCCGTGGCTCCCCTACTGGCGCCTTTTTCCTCATTTTCCTATCGCCTTTATCACTTTGAGGGCCCGCACCTAAATACCGAACATGTTGCTCCTGTTCGGTATGTCCTGGGTGTTACGGGGGCCATGTGCCGGTTATGTGTGCGCCCGACTATATGACTATATAATTTTTTGATTTAACGCAGAAGCTCCGGCTGACGCTGTCGCAATTTTTCAAAAAAACACCCTCATGCTCTGCCCTGGCCTCCCTGCCGCCTGCCTGCCGTAAAAGTTGAAAGTTGTGCTGGTACTTTTCCTGGCGTTGTCTTTGGCTCATGTGTGACATTGATGCCAGCTCGCTGTTTTATTGTTATCATTAAAGCGTGCCATCTCCCACGAATTTCCACCGCCGCCTTTGTGTTCGACATGTTGTCTTGTCTTTGTGCTCGGGGTTTTCCAAATGATGCGGGTTTTCTGCCTCGAGGCCATCATCAAGGGAAGCGAACAAGAAGGCCTCAACAAGTTTGACATGGCACTCGGGATTGGTATTGGGATTGGGCATCCGAGATCCCATTATGATTAAAAATTGCTCTGCCTGGCTTATCTTTTGCGGCTGGCTGCGATCATTAATGAAGCAGAAAGTGATTGGTAAGGCAGCAGGAGCAGGAACAGCAGGAGAAGGACAAGCAGCCCTCGGGACCATGATTAATTGGTGTGTACAAGCTGGCGCCACACAAACACAATTGGGAAAGGAACTGAGCCAAATCAAAGGAGCTTCGTGCTTTTCGGGTGTTAACTGCATTTCATTCATCAACGCTTCCTAACCGCAACGAGCTGCACAGCAAAAACAGTACAAACAACACGCTGTCTGAGGTTAGCAAGAGCAAAAAAGCTGAAGCCCAAGCTGAACCAGAAACAGAAACAGAAGCAGCGCCAGCAGATGCATTGGAAATTCAAATAAAATTTACCACAGCTCCTCGTAACTTTGTCAACGATGCGCAACATGACGCCGATGTCAGCCAGACATCTTGAAAGGGGAAAGCGAGTGAGAGGCGGAAAAGCGGAAGGAAAACCGGGAAAGACCAAGACCTGCCAGCGAGTTGCAATTTGCAATTTTATGGCAGCGCTGCTAAAAACAGAAGCAGAAGGACACCGGAAGAAATAATCAATTAATCGGATGATGGGAAATGTCATGTTTCAAAGGACTCGGACTCCGAGGAGTCTATGGCTTGGACTTCTTCCGATTCGATTTAAATCTCCCATAATTAAAACTGCAATAATTAGGTCCTGAATTTTGATATTTTTTTCTCTGTTCACATGAATCTGCCGCAGCACAAAACAAACCAATTTAAATTTTCAACGTTGTCGAAGGGTCGGCGGTTGGTGTTAGTCTGGATGGAAAAACATAGTTAACGGGTGCAGCGATAGGAGTCGGGGAAGCCGGGGGAAAATCGGGCTAACAAAGCTGGCGAAAAGCGCAACAAAGCGTAGCTGACAAAATCAAACCGGCAGGACGAAAGCAGGAGCTGCAAAAAGAACGTGCAGAAATATTCGCAATGACAATTGAAAGTCGGAAAATCGCAACCAGTTTGCTGGAATTCAGAAGGGCCACAGCGGGTCAAGGGTTGGGTGGTTGAGGCGGGATGGCAGTGCGATTCTGGTGGCTCGGTGGTTGCTGTGGACTGGCCAAACACTCAATCAATAAATTATGCTGCCACGAAATTTACAAATCAGCGAACGGGGAACTGTCGCGGATGCCACAAGAGCACAGAATTGAAGCAGGAGCCAAAGGGGAGGGGATGTGCCTCCAAGAGGGGGAAAAGGAGCAGGAGGTGGGCAATGGGTGGTTCAGCTTGTTTGGCCGGTCACGCGGCAGATGGAGAACAAAAGGCCAGGCCACGACCCAAGAGTACTGAACGCCGCTCAGACGGATGTGGCTTTGTGGCATTTTGTGCGGTCGCTGTTGGTGCCTCAGTTGCTGCCACTGTTTCTGCTTCAGTCGACGTCACCGCAGCTGCTGTTAGTCATTCGGGGAGGATGCTGTTGGCGATGGTCATGGCCAAAAGGATGGCCAAGATAGCGTCAGGACATAACCAGCCAGACCATTAAAAACAGGGGAGTGGCAATGAAACATTTTCAAGGGGTTTTGTTAAACAATCATAAAATAAATAACAATTTCTCCCTCAGACTATTTAGTTTTAATTGATATTTTAAGTATTTTAAAATAGGAAATTAGTTTTAAGCATTTATAGCCCCTACTAGAGCCACTAAGCTGACTTTGTCAAATGCGTTGACTGCTGCATAGTGCCAGGAACCATACACAAGGCCTGTGACTGTATGCCCATGTCCTGTGCCCACAACAGCCTCCGTACAAGCGCCAAAGACAAAGGAAAAGGCGTTGGGTTCAGGGCCCCAATGCAACCAAAATGGCTGCCGGACTCGCTGACCCCCGGCTGACCTCAACCTCAACCTGCAGAGCCTTAAAGCCCCACCTCCTCCAAAACCAGACGAAACGGCTCAGCCTCATCGATTTTTCCCCAGGAAGAGGTCCAGACATTTTGCATGTGAGGCTGACATTTAAAATGCTGCCTTTTACATAAAACATTGATGGCGATTGTCGATTGTGAAATTACGAGAACGAGACGAGGGATGGGCCAGCAGGATAATAAATGAAATGATGACAACTTAAACAGCTTCCGTAGCGCTAAAAAGTATGCTACACTTTTTGAAGCCAATAGACAAGCTTTAAAAAAATGCTTTAAAAATGTGTTGCTTACTTTTGAATTAATCCTCTCACTATTCAAAAGCAGTTACCGACTATTTAATGGGATTTAATCTTCTGCTTTGAGTTTTCATTGCACCCAGCTTGATCGATTTCTGTAATCGGACTTTTCATTTGCACCCGGCACGCACGTCAACGCACCTGGATGGACCACAGCTTCAGTGCCACCCCCACTGGCACCTGGTTCCCTGGCCCAACTGGCCCACCTGTCCAGTCAAGCGATCCATTGTCCCCACAGTGACTGCCAGCCATGAAGTCCAACAAAGCGGAAGCTGTAGGAATTTACCAACGTTTAAACTTTAATGCCTGCTACAACAGTTTTTATTCCTTGGCCATTTTCTCTTTTTCCACTTTTCCTGCTTGGAAAGGTGTTTGTATGTGTGTGGGCTTGAGATTTTTTGTTGTTTCGTTGTTTTATTTTATTTTTTTCATTCAGCCAGCCAGAGGAGTGGAGTACCCTTCGTGCCTTTCCCAACAGCCCCGTTCCAATTGAACCTAATCCGGCTGCTAAAGTATTAGCTACGTCGTTGTATGCTCATCCCGGCTGTCCAAACTGCCTTATGCTGCTTTTGTTGTTTGCTGGCATTTAGTAAAAAAACAAAAAAAAAAAACACAAAAACAAAGGAGAGAGTAAAGAAAGCGGAGAAAGAATGCCAGGGAGCTGGACAGGAGTGACGTTTGTAAAAAGTTTTGCCTTTGGCCAAGGGCTGGAAGTGGGATGTGGAAGTGGAACTGCAGCGTCCACTTAATAACAAGGCATCAGCCGCTGGACGTCACTTGGCATACTAATCCATAGACCACCGATGGAACCACCCACTGAATTAAGTGTCCAGCCCGTAGCAGATTGTACCTACTATACGAGAATAAAATAGCCATATACTATACGAAGATGGCTTAAAAGTCATTAGAAGCGAAAACTTCACCTATGCTATAGTCTAAGTAGACGGTTTACATTTTTTAATAATAAGCCAACACATTTCTCCTTGTGCTTTCCCTATGGATTATTTATCCCAACTTCCATCCGTCACCCATTTTTCTGCCAGACACCATCGCCGGCAAAGTGGACAGCAAACGGACATTGGGGCAAAGTCATTAATGACAGCCGACATCAATGAGTGTCGGGTTGGCTCTTGTCTGGGCGGTGAAAAATTAATACAAAATGTCGGCGACAGCAGGGCAAAACAAAGGGCTATCATCTCCTGAGGGGCACTCCTTTGGCGACTCCCGACTCGCGACAGTCGACTGGCAGGTGATGCTCGAGTGGCTCGACTCGGCGTCAAACATGGCGTATGATTGATTTTCCAGTCGTAAACTACGGCTGAGCTGGGCAGAAGTCGGGGGCCAGATAAAGCGGCAAATAAGCTTCAATAATAATAAAAGTTATAAATCTTTTGCATGGTCTGTCGAGGACAAGGCAGCGCAAGACGATGGTGCGAGGCGCTGGGAGGAAATGGGAATGGTTGTCCTGCCAAAAGGACAACGACATGCTGCAACGCGGCGATAATAACAATTTATTGCACACGTACACTCACACACACAGCCATGTGCAGAGTTGCCAAGTGCCGGAAAATGCCGCGAGACACGATTGCAACAACAAATACATACATGCAACATGCGACATGCGACAGAGGGAGCAAAAACGAGAAAACGAGCATAAAAACCGCACAATAATAAAAATGAACAATGACAGGTTAATAGCAAATAAATGAAAGCCCATAAGAAAAGCGCTGCAACAGAAAGGAGGACCACACAAAGGAGGAGCCTCCGGACTCTGGACTTCGGACTCCGGACCAGACTGGCCGACAAACTATCTCCTTGGCCTAGGCAATTGATATATAGTTTTCAATTTTAAAAACCATTCAGCAGCTGCACGTCCCCATTCCATCCGGCCCCTTCTCTTTTCCGTTTCTCTTTCCCGAGGCGTTGGGGCAGAAAAAAATGCCAAAGATATATAAGGAAACTGGCGGACGAGGACGTTGCTGGCATATTTAAAGCATAACTTCGGGGAAAATCGGTTTCGAGAAGGCAGAGAGGCAGAACCAAGAGCCAGACCAAGATAATGGCGCAAACGTACTTAACAGCCACAATAATGACGATAATGGGCAATGAGTTAGCAGCCAGCAGGTTGACAAAATGCACTCGGCATGCAATGCACACTGCCTGCCAATAATAATCGTCATCATCATCAGCATTATCATTAGCAATCCGAAGGACTAACCTTCCGAAGGGAATTCGTACACGAAACTGGTTCTTTGTGTCTGCTCATGGAGGCGGAAAATGCATTACCTTACCGGCTGATGGCCAAAACCTATTTATTTTCCACTTAACAAAACCCTGATTGCTCTGAATTCATCGGCCTTATTGCATATAGCATATTCTAGGATGTAAAATCTATCAATTGGAGATTAATTTAAAGGCATTTATTTTTAAACACAAGCCACCTTAAACGCACATTCATCCGGGCTTTGCATTTTTTGTTAAATGCGCTTTAGGAATAAACATTTAATATGTTTATTTATTCAATTTCATTTGAAGTGCGGAGCAAAAAAAAGTGCTATAGCTGAAACATGAATATGCAAATCAGTGAAGGCAAATAAAATGAAATAAATTCATGAGGGAGCAGCTAAATAGGCTTCAAAATCAGCCATAATCTGCCTGCTGTTATTCCATCGCTCGCTTTTATTCCATTTTATTTCATAATTTAAATATGCCATATTTAATATATTAAATAACGTTGTGATAGGTGTCGCAAGCCGCCTGCAAGCGGATTAAATTCACCCAGCATCACATCGCATCAGATTTTATTAAATTTCGCTTTGAAAGTTTCTCGCCAAAGTGACAAAGAGAAAAATCGATCACCTGTTTAAAGTTGGAGTGCCGCCCCGAGGGGCAGAAGGAGCAACAATGGCGGGGCTACTTGGCAGCTGTGCCAACGCATCAGTCAACGTCTTTACAGTTTAACAAAGGACGACATTTGCCGGTTTAGACACACGAGAACGGGAACGGGGATCCGGCCACTTTATAAGCCAAATTCAACTCTGTTGTTGCCATTGCACATTGCGCCTTTGTCTGTTTGCTCGACAACTTTTTACATTCTTGTGTCGTTCGCTTTTGGCAATTTGTTTTCTGCATCTTACAACGACGAATTCAATTGAAAATTTCAGCAGACACTTCAGCCGGGACTGGTGCTGCAAATTTAAAAACAAATTTGCCGCAAAGCAACTTGCGGGAGGGCCAGCACCAGCAAACTTGGCCAACAAAGTTTTTTGGTCCGAAACTCCGTTTCGATTTTCAATTCCCTGTCTTGCAAAAACTGGTCAAGTGTGGACGTGCGTTTAAATGTTACGTATACGCCGCGTTGTCCGCGCTGTCCGCTGCACTTGAGCAAATCGTCTCGTCTGAGTTTGAGTTTCAGTTCGACTGTTTGGTGCGGTGTCTTGCCCAACGTCTCATGTTTGCCTCGTGCACTTTCCAACGTGTCGACGGCGCGCGGGCAAAAAAAACGTAAATAAAAAAACGACAAAAAAAAGGAAAAAACAACAGCAGACAGACAAGGACCACGCCTTCTATCTGGTGTTTACTTTTCCGCCCCCGATGTCTGTTTGCTTTGGAAGAGTGGGTGTGTGTGGGTGGGTGGTATGTGTTTGCCTTTCGTTTAGCCAGAATGCCAACTATGACAAAATCGTTGAATCAGGGAGTCGAAATCAAAATCGAATCGAAGCCATTGACTGAGCCAATGCCAATGTGGAAATTGTCAATAATTTCCAATTGATTTCTATTTGATTTAGCACACAGGCTAACAAAGGCGGACACCTAGGCTATGCTTGGTCTATAATTTGGGGAGATACAGATACGACTACGTGGCCAGGTCCTTCAAGACAGGTCTGTAGTTTCCAAGATGAGGGGAAATAGCTTAAGTGAAAACGTAAACTTTGACAAACACGCGGGCCTCGTTTTGAGGCCAAATAACATTAGACAGCTATTAGAGGCTTGGCCGAGTTTTACGACACAGACCATAAAAAGCATTACTTGAACTGCTCCAGTTGCTCGTAAAACTCGTGAAATTTGTAAGGACCTCAGACGCAGACTGTGCAGCAGTGTAGCGCGGCCATAGGCGTAGGCAGGCAATAAAAGCCAATCGATAAGTGCCCAAAGTGTTGGAGGTCCTCGTAAACAAATGTGGCAAATGTGTGGCCCACACCTCGACCGAGACCGGGACCGGGACCGGGACCATTCATCCATCAAGGATTCCTCAAAGGAGTTCCCAGCTCAGCCGGCAATTTATTAGCCACCCCATCATCATCATATCGATTATGACAATTACGCGTACAAAAAAGTAGTAAAATTAATGTTCCTTTTTTTTAGATTAGGAATTTCGAGGGTAGGGTTTCTCTTTATCAAAGAGGAACAACATTTTTTGGGAGTTTACTTTTGGCTTAATTTAATCAGTTTTCTAATTAGGGAGACTTTAATTTAGTCTTGTCTTTATAGAGTTTTTTTTCTCAACTTACCCTGCTTGGGGGAAACGCTGAGCACCTGCTGCTGCGGCGATTGCTGCTGCGAGTGGATCTGATACTGCTGCTGCTGCTGGACGACCACTGCTTGTTGTTGGGCGGCGCAGACGGCGGCGGCCACTGCCTGCTGTTGCTGGTGATGGGCGGCAGCTGCGGCTGCGGCGGCGGCAGCGGCAGCCTGTTGCTGCGATTGCTGCTGGTGCGGCGACTGCGACTGGGGATGCTGCTGCTGTTGCTGCTGCTGAGTGGTGACGATGGTCATCTGCTGGGGCTGCTGCTGTTGCTTTCCATTCGGCTGCTGCTGAGGCTGCTGCTGCGGGGCGGGAGCCTGTTGCTGCTGCTGCAGATGCGTCTGGTGGATGGCCAGCAGCTTTGTCTCATAGGGCTTGCCATGGGCGGCGCCCACGGAGAGGGGCTGACTGCTGAGCGTCATCTGTGTGGTGGCTGGCATCATCAGCGTGGGCATGGCCAACATTTTACAGTTTCAGTTGCACTCGGATGCTGCTTGTTGCGTTTTGGTATTGATGTTGCTGCTGTTGCCGCTTTTGTGTTGCAGTTGCTGCTGCTGTTGCGGTGCGGAATTTGCACGTTTTGCGGTTGCACGCAGCTCGCTTTGATGTTTAATGAAGTGCCTGCCGCCTTGCAGTTGATGATATAAATAAATTGTATTATAATTTGGCTACGAATTTTTTAATGGCTGCCTTTTTGTGTGAAACCGCACTATTGTTGCTCCTGCTGGCCTTTGTTGTTGTTGGTGTTTTTTTTGCAAACGATTTAATGCATTAAATAATTTCTACTATTCTGCTAGTTTGAAAATGTTGCCTTTTTCGTGGTTTTCCTTTCCGTTTGTTCCGCTTCGTGTTTTTTGTGGTTGGCTTTTTATTTGTTTTTTAGTTTAGCATAAAAAATTTTTTTTTGCTTGACCTTCACTTATCACAGACCAATGAAATTTGTTTTCAAAAAGTTCATTTGGTTTTTTTTTGTTTTTAATTTATGTTCCCGTCCAGAATCCCAAGCACAAAAGTCAGGAAGTTCTGTGTTTAGATTCTAAGGAAAAATTTAATATTATTTCAGCTTGCCAGAATATTTTATTTCTTTAGTGAATTAAAATATTCTGCCAGCTGATAATAAACAAAATGATAATCAACTTGGAAAATAAAAGGGGTAATTAACTTTCATGGCTGTTAGTGTGATTACAGACGAAAGAAAAAAGTAAATAAAACCCAGCACTTGCTTTACTTTTATGGATCGAGTATAGCCCGCGCACATCCATTATCATATATCAAGACTAAGCCATTCACACATCATTTGAAAAATTAAATTTAATATTTTACGATTTGTGTGCCCGCTTTGTATGCGGACTGAATACGGCATGAGCCCAGCAACACAACCAAAAAATAAATAAAAAGTTATGCCCGAAACGAGGGACGACAGGCAGCAGACATTGAAAGTGCGAGAGCAACGCAATGTCTAAGTGCCAAAAGCAGAAGCAGCAGCGAAAAAAATTATAACAATAATAATAAAAGCAGCGGAATACAAGTGCCAAAAAACACGCACCAGAAGCCGAGCTGGGGTTTTACGACAGGCCCCCGAAAGACGATAGACAGCGAGCAGCATCCCAGCAGCAAACAAAGCTGCGAATCCTGCGAGTCCTGACACCCTGTACGCCCCAAGTGTTGGCAAGTGTCAGGATCAGAGACAGGCTCGCCGTCAGTCTAACGCTTCCGGTTTTTATGGCACAGACGGACAGACAAATGCTATGTATAAATATAAACTTATATTTTTATTTTTATTTGGAAAGCCAGGAGACACGGAAGCGCAGAAAAAAGCACGAATGCAGAGGCCGCACCAAAAGTACAAACAAAAAAAAAAACACATATATGTTCTATATGTGGTACCCAGCATTCCCTTTTTGTGTGTATGACTCAAACACACACTGGCACACTCAGGAAAACACACGGACACACTCACTCGACACACTCAAACAACAAGACACACACACAAAGCACACACAGTTGCAGTTGCCTTTTTTATATAGGAACCCATGCGATGTCGGCTGGCGGCAGCATTTATTGGCTGCTCGTTGTCGGTTTATGTGCCACACAAGCCGAAGTGCCGGACTTTGGTTGTTGTTTCAGAAACGGGCTGCTGATTTTGCCGTTCTGGCTGTTCTGCCGTTGTACATAATGTGGCCAAAAACACAACACACAACAGGCACAACAAAATATACATGCACGCAAAAAGCGTTGTGGCAGCCAGGCTATGTAAATAAGGCCAAAATCGATGCTCGGCTCGGTGACAACGAGACCAAGGAACCCCAAATGGGTTAAACGTTTCGAAAAAATCTTTAACTTGCATCGATTTTCTTGGAAAATATTTCACAAATCTATTCGGGGCTTGAATATTTAAGACAAAAACTGTAACCACACTTGACAGGACACCAGGACATTGTTAAAAATTATAATCAAAATTAAACACTCAAAACTCAAAAGATGTATAAAATTTCTATTTTATTCAAAGTCTTTCAATATTATTTTTTCTGACTTTCAACAAATTGTTTTTTTGATATTTTTTTAGAATTTATTTAAAGTTCAATTCTTGGTTAGTTTATCATTTGTTCGGCTTTCGTTTGTTTCACTTCGTTGATTTCTTTTCGCTTTTCTTACTTTTCGGTTTTTATTTAGAATTCTCTTAAGCGAGCAGTTGGCTTTCGGTTTGGGTTGCTTTGGTTGGTTGGTTGGTTGGTTTGTTTGAGAAATTATAATAACAACTTAACAACAATGTAACGAATATCCTTTCTTAACGAGGACACAATTCAAACTGAAGGCGAATCGCCTTCGTCCGCCTCACAAATAGTCAACACATCGGTCTGCTCCGGTCGTTTACCGTTATTCTGCCGACGTCGCTGCCGGCAGAAGATGGCGCTCCGACATCCTTTTGGCCCAAACGAACGATATCCTCGCGGAAAAGTTCCGACCTCTGGCCGAAGTCCGTTTTGGGAAAACTCACTCTCAGGCATGCGCTTTGAAAATTCGAAATGGTTTCTGTCTTGGATAGGGGATTTTCCTTAAGGGAATAAATTTCCCTGTTTTTGGTTTCAATCGTTTATGGCGAATCCTTTGTGTTATACTCCTTGGAGTCGGGCTATGTTAAGTCATCCTGTTGGCTTAATTCATTGCATTTCATTTGCCGGGCTAATTTTAACAGGAATTCTTTTCTTTTCTTCGGATTACATGGAGTGCATCTGTTTAACACGCGATTTTCCTCATTATGCAAAAGCCCTCAGGGTGAGTCGAGTGTTCCAAGCTTAAGCCACTTTACACTGGGCAAACAAACAAAGGCCCAGACACAAGCCTGGCCCCCATACACGAGGCACATGCTATTGTTTATGCGCTCGAGAGCCAATAATCCACTTTTGTTTTGTTATCACCACCCAAAAGCACCACCACCCCACAGAGCCACCCACTACATAGTACCACCACAGAACCACCCGCAGCACTTAGCTCGTTGCCGCATCTCTTGCCCATGCCCGCCACCACTTAATTTCTACTTGATTTGTCGTTTAAGAAAACTAATTGTCTGCCTTTTGTTGAGCGTGAAAACAATGGAAAACATTTTAGCAACTGTTACTCCATGCCGTAAGCGTATTAGACACAGAAGTCATCGAAAGTCTCAAGTCTCGATTTGTGGAAAGTGGCCAAGTCGCAAATGGCTCTGGCTTTTGGTCAGGCCAGAACGGAAACCAGACCGCGAGCCACTTCAAGGTCACTTCAGACGACGAATAGTTACCAGATGAGCCGTCGTAGTGGCACAGTTCTTCTTTTGTGAAACATTTTTTTTACTTTTTCCGTATCTGTATCTCAAAGGGGTGGTCCCTGATCGATTTCCCGCAAAACGGAAACGGATACCCACACCATGGCTAACACGGCGGAATAACGAGGCAAACTCTTCGTTGCATATTCATGGGGCACGGCCATACAAACACAAACACAAGCACAAACGAGTTGACGTCGATGGTGTAACAGATATCAGTTACGTTGCATGCAACAGCCAGGCGACTCGCTGGAATAGGCCTTCGAGGCAAAAAGGGCTAAGCCAGGGGAAGAAATGGCCAAGAAAAGCTTGTCGCACGCATAACTTAAAATTTATAAATAAACTTTACAACAAAGGTTTTATGTTTAATCGATACAGCAATCTTTCAAATATCTAAATGAATTTATTTTATATATTCAAAGGACTAAAGGATTCTATTCAATAAACAATTCTTCTTAGAAATCAAAAGTTAAAACTCAAAAGAAAGTTATAATAAGGCTCGTAAGGGACATCCATTGAACACTCGACCTCTTCCGGGAATCTGACATCCTACGCGAATGTTTAGGCCATGAATGCTCGGATCTATAGCTGCTGTATTATGCAAATGACCAAGTTCTTGAAACTGTGTAACCGTGACGACAATGGCCAACGTAACAGCATCATGAGCAGTAAAGAAAAATAGCAACAGCAGCGTCGACACATTATCCTCGGCGACTAAATATGTAAAAACCTAAGGAGCAAACAGAGAACTCGGGCAACGTCACACATACACAAGCTCGCAGGACTTTCAGGACTCACGTGAGCGATTAAAATCTGAAGGAAAGTATTTCAGTTTTACTTTTTTTTTTGCAATTCCGCCCAGAAAGCTGCAGCTGAGGGTTGCTGAGGTGCAAATGAGTTTTGGTTCAGTTGGAAGGGTTGCTGCTGTTGCAGCTGAAACTGAAACAGCAACTGAAACAGCGGCGTGTAATTGGAGGCGAGTGTCGTGTAAAATGTAAAACTTGGGCCGTAAATAAATCAAAACTTTCTGACTGAACAAACAGTCAGGTGAGCGAAAAAATGCAACAGCAACAGCAATGGCAGCGCCAACATCAGCCGCCCAGCAGCAGCAGCAGCAGCAACAGCAACATTTTCATATTGACAAGTGCTCGGAGGGGTTGTGGACCGGAGCGTGGAAAAACTGAAAAACTCAAGCTGGGGGAGGAATGAGCGAGTCGGCTGCTGGCGGGGTTATTTACACTGAGAATTGGAACAGCTGCCGAGCGAAGCACTTATGGCTGGTGATGCAGATTTTTAGCCCCTTTACCTTGAATTCTCATTTCGAGTCTCACGAGAGTCCCCCACATTAAAGCTGATCCAAAATCAGGCAAATCATAAATTCCCCTTTATTGATTTATGACGCAGAACAGGGCGGAGCTAAAGAAGTTTTGCTTTGATTTATGTATTCATTATTCCATCATTTTTACGGGCGGGTCGCACAAATGAAATGTAAATGACTCTCTGGCAGAGGATTAATACGGTTACACGGCCCAACTAAATAAACTGAATTTAAGTTGGGGCCAAAAAGTTTTAGCCGCAATCCCGGGTCCGGACTCAAGGTGCGTCGCCAGAAGGCCGGTGTCTTTTTCACATTTGTATAGCCCTCGTAAAATGATAAAAATATTAATATAAATAAAAGGGGGAGTGAAGGAGATCCTTTGACCATTTGCCAGTGCTCCTTGGGCCCGCAGGAGGTCTTGGGGGGCAAAGTTTCTGATATCATCTTTAGCGAAACATCCGAGACAACAGACGGAGAAGCTGGGAAGTGGGGACTTTCGCATAAGTTGACAATTTTTTGTCGCTTTGCTAGAGTCTTAGCCTGGCTTTCCCAATTTTTTTCTGTTTCCCTTATTTCTTGTTTTTGTTTCCGACTTGTCTATGTATTTAGCGCCCTGGCTATTCTTCGGATGGGCTGAAAAGTTTGGCCATTGAAGGGCAGCTGAGAGCACCCCAGCCGCTTAGAGGCAGCTCGTCCCATAATTGATGGTCAGCGTTTAACTTAATTGTATGTGGGAATCTGAATCTGAGCTGCCAGTGGCAGGGGCATGCTGATTGTGTCAAGATTTCATTTCAATTTGCGCCGCGATAAGGCTGCGAGACATAAAAGTAAATTGAAACGCCTGACAGTGGCTCTGACAACGATGGCCAGAGCCTGGAAACACGGCACAGGAGGACCAGGACATCTGGACACTAGGACACTGGGACACCGGAACGCCAAGCCAACGACCACCACCTGGCCATCATTGCTGGACGTCAGAAGCTCGTCACGCACGTGCAGGTGGAGCAGTTTCAAAAATTTTTAATTGAATTTACCACCGGACAGGGAAAGGGACTGTACACAAAAAGAAAATATGACAAGCTGACGACGGAGCTAATGGAAATATTTCAAAATTATTCTAAGAATTGAAAGATAACCCTGAAACACTTAAAGAGCCATGAAGAATAGAAAAATTCATTTTTCCATCCCAATTTTTTGGGACCATTATTATCATTCATATTATTCTTATTTGCAAAATAGGTTATGAGGTTATGAAAGCTGATATCTTAAGGCTGTGTATGGTCCATTATGATTTTTACAAAACAAGAATCCTTTTCTTTAACTGTATTTTTTAAATAATACTTATTAAAATACCCCCAAAAAAGTTTCCATTTGTATTCCCTGTGTACTCATACTTACTGTGCAGCGGCGGCATGTACTCCATTTCCGAGTCGCTATCGTCCGTTGGGTCCACCCTATCCTGGCTTCTGGCTCCCCGGGTGGGCATGGCAAAGGAGTTAGTACGCAGAGCCATTTCCATTGCACGCAATGCCGGCAGGCTCCTGGGCAATTTGCCATTCTGCAACGAAAGAGGCAAGCGATGGACCATAAACATTAGACATAAATAGATAAAGACTAAAATAAAACAAGAGAGGAAAGTCAACTTCAAGCGGAGTCGAGCTTCATATACCTTTGCAATTAATTAGAGACTTAAGTGGAATGATATACATATATATATATATATATATAAGATCGGATCAAATGGCAAATATCGAAAAAAGATTTTAAAGAAAATTAAAATGGGTATTAAGCTTCGTCAACCGTAGAGGTCATACGATTAGAACCACTGAGTATAGATCCAAGATCCAGCGCTTGATCCATCAACGAAAATTGGTTACCCGCTTGCGTCGCTTTAATGGACTCCACTACGAGAAACTACGCAAGGAATCCAAGCCCCTGGAATTGTTTTTGGGCATGCAGGTGAACGCATTTTATTACATCCTTGACAACTCAATTTATGTAATGTCTGGCATATTGCATCCTCCTGTCTATCATCCCGACTGGCCCAATTCCCTCAAATTTGGTACTTTGGGCTACCTGGAGGGTCACGAGATAACGCACGGCTTTGATACTCTGGGCTCCAAGTTCGATAGTGAGGGGGAAATGCGCAACTGGTAGTCAAAGAAGTCTGGAGCAGTTTTTACGACCACTACCTTATTAAGATTAATTAATGATATTAATCGGAATATCAACGAGGAGAACAACGAGACCCTAGAAAACGAACAAATGCCTGGATTGGATCTATCGCCGGAACAGCTTTTCTTCCTCGGATTTGCGCAGCTCTGGTGTGCGGATTACGAGCAGGAACACTATTGGGAAGAGTTAACCAAAGAACACACCATCGACAAGTACACCATCGTGTCTTGGGCGCAGTATCCAACAATCAAGACTTTTTCCAGACCTATGTATAACTGCCACGTGGGAAGCCCAATGCATCCCAACGCGGATACCTGCCACATTTGGTAATACACCTTCTTTGACGAGCCGATATATATATATTTTTGATATATATTCTATAAATATATTTAAAAATATTTCTTATAATAAACTTGTTGTATTTAATAACTTCTAAACATTTCTAAATACTACAATGAAATTATAAAATACAATTTAAAAAGAAAAGGAGGAAAGAAAGGAAGGAAAAAGTTTCCCAAATATATCATACGTATATCCAGTACTTTTCTCTTGCACCCAGAACCTGCCGTTCTTTTAAATTTATTTTAAATTGGCAAAATCTTTGTTAAGTTTCTATGAATTTGCGTGATGGTATTGTGTTTTTAAGAAGAAACAACTAAAGGAATTACAAAAAAGCCCTCTAAAGCTAATTACTGCGTTTAAAATCCGATTTGGCTGAATGTTGTTTTGTAAATATTTATTAGCTGGATCGGTTATGGCTCAGACTTTTCTCTGAACAACTTTTGAAGGTCAACATCCAGAAATGTCGTTCTTATGAGGCAGGTCGGAGCGTGGAATCGAGGAGCGGGTTAAGGAGACTATATACAAAATCTAGCTATGAATATCTAGAATATATACGATTCTCTACTTTGTAGGTCAACATCTCTGGGCGGCTCTCATAGCTGCAGTCTTATCAGCCCAGTTCATTTTACCCTCTTCAAGCTTTGCGCATGTGTGCCTCTGGTTCGTTCTAGATCGAGAGACTGTCTTTTGGTAGAAAGACTCACAAACCGTTTTGTCAAAAATAAAACCGCCATGGTTTTTTTGTAAAAATGAAAATAAAAACTCATATTTATACCCTTGCAGCTACGAGGCATTTCAAAGATATTATGATATTAAGATGATATTATGCTTATAAAATGAATTTTGAAAAAAGTCCCTAACTTTTATCCAAAAAAGTATAATATCCGAATAGTGTAATAGATAATAGTTTTTCGTCTATATTTCGACTGTAATTTTTGGATCAATTGTGAGAAATTATAATGACAGGATGGGTGACTTTTTCATTGAAATTATGTATTATACCTGACCTGATGATCTGATTTATGGAAGGATTGGCGAATAGGTAGGACTGAGGCTCGACTTTAAAAACACTTATGGGAGCCATGACAAGAACCAGGTGCGAGAGGGCCAAGAGGGAAAGGAGCCTACCACCCTATCGAAAGCCTACCAGTCAGTGAAAGAAATATACCAATACAATCTAATTAGGCTCCGCAAAGTGATGCTTATAATAATCGACTTTTGAAATTAACAAACAACTTAGAGACTACTTTGCGTAGAAACAAACGGACATTCTTATATCGACTAAGGGGATGATGCAGATCATGAAGTCAAGATAAGAGTAAGATATCTCCTTCAGAGAGAGTTGCACACTTTGACCTAAATTTTAATACTTTCTGCAAGAGTAGAAACACGTGCCAAGTCAAGGTGGACGATCCCCTAATTGAGGCATTCAACTTGATTAAAACCGAGAACGAGATCCAAGTGGAGGGAACTAACTGCAAACGACAAACGGCTAACCTGAGACTAATGCCAAGGGCGACAAATGTCCTCTGAAGTGGCGTGCAAATCATGAAAAAGGATTACACGTACTAAAACCTGGAATGGAAACAAATGCTCGGTGTCTCCTGACGGTTAAGTTTTGTTTTGGCCTTTATTTTTGTTTTCCTTTTTTTTGGGGGTAACTAAAAAGCAACGATGTGACGACAACAATAACAACCATGGGGAGAAGCAGCAGCCAGAAATCCAATTTCAGCAAGTAGCACGACATAAATTTGTTTCTCCACACATACACCCACAGAGGCACACATACGCCTCACAACACTCAATACAAACACATGGATGAAGTCCTGGCCCACCTACTGGACATGTCCTGCAAATGAATTCTGTTAATGCAGACATTACTCGAGCATATTAAAAGTCCGAATGTCCATTCCGCACAGAATTTTATAGCAGGCGACCGCACCAAAGGGGGAGGCAAGCCGAACCGAAAAACAGGACTACCCGGGCTACAAATAGGCACATTTGTTCCACCACCCACTTTCCGAAAATCACCCAAAATACCCACATCTATATTCAAGAGCACTGGGAAAAAGGATTTGGGAATACGTTGGATGTCTCTAACATTCTCTAAAATTTCACAAAGTTAACATAAAATCACACTTTTTAGGTCATAGTACTATTTGATTAATTGAAAAAAATAATTTAATATTAAACAAATATATGTAAATGTTTCCTGTGCATAATCCACCCCCTTTGGAGCCACAGGACGCCAGGATCTGGACTGCAGGCAATAGCCAATGTAGTTAGCAGCCCGGCCATATACGCATATTTGTTTACCTTGCCACGACAATTGCGGTAGACAGTTTCTCGAGGCCAGGGGGGCGGCGTCGAGGGCTGTTTCCGGCCAAGCCCGGCCGGACATTTAGTTTATTTGATGTTGCGAAATGAAAATTGTGACATAAAAGGGACTAAGAACATAATTAACTAGTGTCCAAATGTGCAAATCCAAACGCATAAAAAGTGAGCAAACAACACAGAAACCCGAGAGGAAAAATCAGGAAAAATCCGGGGGAAAAGCACACAAAAAGGGGGGAAGGCATGCTGGAAAACTAGAGCAAACGATGCATTCAAATGCTGGATGCTGGAGGGCTGGGCCACCGAATGACACTTAAAGGATTTGCCTGGGCGAGTGTTGAATATGCTCACCGTTTTGGGAGCCGATTGCCGAAGCGGTATCCTGGACACTCAGAATCCCTGGGCCCATTCCGGTCATCAGAGCGCACATTATTCGGTGTCCCCGGGACACCGGCCACGTGTCGGCCACAAAGGGTCATGATTAGTTTGCTTAATAAAGAAAAGGCAATGGGCCCACCGATAAAGATGAAAAAAGGAATTTCCACACTTAAAAGTGGGCGTGGCCTCAACGAATTATTCGCCGCCAAATGGCACTGAAATTATTTCATATTTATGAATATGCCATATACAACACCCGGGCGAATGGATCCTCCTCGACTCCTATTACTATTTACAATTGGAAGGCACTGCTGCCAGGCGGGGATAATATTTGAGATTAATGATTTCGAGTGGCGCTATAAACTCGGTGGGTGGACAATTGCCAAAGATGAATGAAGACAAATGATGGGCGAGCATTTATAGCATTAGCATCAACTTTCAATTCGTTTCGGCCCAAGGGTGGGTGGACGATTGGTGTTCCGAGGATTACGAAGATTTGGTGGCCCAATTTCTCGGGGAGAGAAAATTAAATAACCGTCAAACCGTCAAAGAAAATCTGCGAAACAAAGCGTTTCGCGATTTACCCCAAGAAATTACAACATTTTTGTGCCCCGCACATATTTTTGTGAATTTTTTTTTCGTTTAGACTCGTTTTATGTTGTCGCCGTTGCCGACTTTGCTTCGTTTTGCTTTATTTGCTCATTTTTGAGTATTTGATTTCATTTCTTTCATTTTCATTGCTCGTGCATGTCTGGGTATAGTGCACAGTTTTTAATAAAACAAATTCGGCGGGCGACGGCCTGCGGCGAACATGGCAGCCGAAATTAAATTATTTCCTTGGGTTCCATTCGCTTCCCTCCCAAGATGAAAGTAAGAGAAAGTCACTGACTGGACGCAAACATTTTATCATCTGCCGTTGCCGTTGACAGGAATACTATGTATGACTGCCGTTCTTGGCAAGCCCAGGCAACCAGAGAGCCACTCTGTTTCTTATTTAATGCCCAGCAGACATTTAAAAAATGCACGAATTGGCATACTACCGGAGACTAAATGGAGAATCAACGATAACCTCGAGATAAGTTTTGTTTTAAACAAATGTAAACCTTAAATTGTAGTTAATTTTTTAATTGAAAATTGAATCCATTGCCGGATGGTAAGCTTGTCCCTTGACGCCTCTGCCAACTATAGTGTTGCATATATGCTTTGCGGCACTTCCGTTTCCGGTTGCGTTTCTTTACCCTAATGGACGTTGATTGATGACGCGTACAGTGACAGGTGAAAGTATATGCTGTAATACATATTTATGAGGCCAACATCGGATGGGAACGGTTGGGTCGCATAATTAGCAATGCGCCGGAGTAGGGAATGCAATTCATATGGCCGGCCCCATCTCACCATTGCCCGTGAGCTGAATGGGGCAAGCCGGGGGCAATCGTCGATCTAATGCCATGCAATTTTCTGCAGTTGTCGGTCAGGCGGTGCCCAGCCTTATTGCAGTTGCAGTTGCAGTTGCCGTTGCCGTTGCCGTTGCAGTTGCAACTCCGCTTTGACAGTTGCCGTTTGCCATTTCGGTATGCAGAACGGACCAGAACGGGCTGCCATAAATTAAGCCTCACATCACTCAGAGAGCGGCCATGGGGACGGTGATGCAGATGGGAGATGGGTTATCCGATGGATGTGGAGTGGGGATGGGAATGGAGCTGCTGCCTGAGCCGAACCAGAGATGGAACTGGAGCCAGAACCAAACACAAAAGCATGCCAAAGGCATCAATCGGCAGAGTGCTGTACCATGAAGCTCACTGTCTCTTATTTACACATAAACAAAATGTTATTTTTTAAGTTATTTAATAGTATTTTATATAATTATTTATATTCTTTAAACAATATTTTTCTATCGTAACGGTTCTTTAAATTGTATGCAATATATTTTAATGATTAAAAAGAAAATAAATTGTATTGCACAATGGATTAAGTTTTAATTTCATGAAAGGTGTAAGCCTCTTTTTAATTTGTTTCCCAATAATAACATTTTGTTTCTGTGCATTAACACTACCGCTTGAGGAGCGGGATGGCATCCAGTGCCGGAAAGACATGCAGCATTGCATATTGAGACCACACGTCGTATGAGCAATGCCAAATGTTGCCAACGCAAAGGAGACGCAACCATATCGGAGGCATACACCCCAAGACTGCTTTCGAAACGCAAAAGGGGGAACTATCGCTCATAATTTCCAGTTCGCATATGCCAGCCTATGGCAGTCGATGCAAACAAACAAACAGCGTCTCAGCTGCACTTTGCATATCCTGCCATAGGCAGGGCTCCAATGTCCTTCGAATACCCCACCGTGCATTCCAGAATCGACTGCTATTGCCGTTGTACTTGCCGCTTGGTGGTTTGGCGCTCTACTGTTTTATTCGCTCATACAACTTTTAAATGCCATTTCTTATAACAATTCGAATGAAATTATTAGGATCACACTTAAACTAATTTAAATATGTTTGCATAGTTGACTTGAACTTTTTTGAACATTTATTGAAGGAATAAAACACGGAGTCCCTTATCTTGCTGGTATTATAATTTATTACTCAAAAAACGAATACCTTAATTTTATAAATGATAAGGAAATAAAAAAGAAGGTATTTATTTATTAAATTATTTGTATCTCATTGTTCATATACTTTTCTGAGTGCAGGACTTAACTCTTGAATGCAGAATGTCCTCATTTATCTTCTTATCACTTGCTAGGACCCAAAGTGCATTGCCGGACCTTGGCTGGTCAGTTGTAAATGTTGTGTATTTGCCGTTTGAGTGGCCACCGGGGATGCATCCAATCCGATCCGAGCACCTGGCTATATCGCAGGCTCAGGGTCCCAGCCAGGGAGCGGGAATAAATCAAACTGTTGGCCGGGCCACTTAAATGGCTGCTTCAATACTGCATTGAGCCAATTATCACAGAAAGTTGCCCATGCCGCTGGCTTGTCGGACATTAATTTTCATCCACAAATATTTGCACACTCTGGGAGCTGGGGATCCCAAGTTTGAGTCGGAAGTTGAAAGCCTTTGTAAACGGGGCCGAAACGGAACGGCTTTAGCGACGACAGCAACTACAACGGCGAACGCCATTTAATCGAAGCCAACTAATTGCCTCGTAATTGACAGTTTGACTGTTTGGTAATTTGTTTTTGCATGTTGCCCTGTCAAAAAGTTTCTTCTTTTTTTGTATTTTGTTTCACCCCCTCCCACTATGCTTTTTGCTGTTGCTCCTTTTTTCGACAGGATCGCGTTTTCCAGCTGAGCGAACGCCAAAGACTGTGGTCCGTTGGTTAACTGGCAGGAAGCCAGAAAGTTTGATATAACAATTCTATTGCTCATATTCATAAATGTAATGACTACCCACGAGGTTGGATAATTAGAGGTGCGTGTTCTATATTATGATTGAAAATGAGTTCACTTTTCAAGCCACTTTAAGCCAAACACTTAAGCCAAAAGTGAAATCAAACACTAGGCTAACTATGGTCTTAGCTTGTTGTCCCCCTCCACCTGGATTCTATCTCTGTAACCAAATATTCGGTGCGTAATTTGTGTAAAAGCCAAATAAATCAATTAATGTCAAACAACCTGTGAGAGCCGGGCAAAAAAGATATGCCGACCGAGAGGAAGAGACTTCGCTGGGGCTCCTGGCTCGTGGCCTGGCTAGCTCCCCTATTGGAAAAATTATAATAATTATTCGAGACCAACTGACATTTGGAGTCGGAGGCAAATATAATTAATTACGTACAGCAAAATACGCCAGTGAACACAACACAAATTTATAGAGGCAGGCTCGAAGGCCGACTCAGCAAAGACTCGGTAGAGGGGATGAAGTCTATCAAAAGGCCCGGGCAACAAGCCAGGAACCACGAGCTACCAATTCAATAGTTGGCCAAAGAAACTTTGCCACTTGGGCCCGGCATTTTCAAATGTTTTGCTGCAAACACACTCACCACATAATGAGTTACCAAGAAGTAGCCGCAACAACAACAATTGCTGCTCCAATCAATTATACGGCCAATTAAATGCCGAAAGGCAACGGAAATGTGGGGAAACATAATGGTTCCTGGGCAGACAACTCATGTTGAATCTATTCGCATTCGAAAAAGGGAAACTGAGGTCCGGTGGCTGCAATTTATTTTACGTTCTCCGTACTCTCAGTCTTTTTATTTGTTATTGAAAATAAAGATGTCCAAACACGTTGCCAAAGACAAACAGAACAAAACAAGAAATGGCCCTTAAGGAATTCCAATGAAACTGAACAACAAATTTAAGACAAAAATTGTGGCCAGGTGGGTGACAGACAGCCGATTTGTCCGAGTCACCACATGCACTAATTTAATGAACAGCAAGGGAGTAAACATTGCTTACCGAGCCGAATTTCGTATACACTTGCATGTTGCTTGGGTGTATGTGGAATGATGAAAATCGGATCGGATAAATATCGTTAAAATCGGAAAAATGGCAGCTGTAAGATTATTTTGGCCAAAAGCACAAAAAATATAAAAAAAAGTTATAGACCCAACCGATTAAAATCGATACTTGTACACATGCTTTTTAATATCTAAGCTATCTCCTTCATTGCTTTGCACACTTTTGATCAGAATTATAATACCCTTCGCAAGGGTATAAAAACCACCAGGGAGTTCGAACTTGAACATTTTTGGAGTTAGGTTATCGTTAGTTACTGCCATCAACGAAATGCACATTAATTGTCCAGGAAAATGCATCGAAATGAAACAAACAACTCACCAGCCTTTAGTCATTTGGAGCAACATACACATGAAATTCCATGATGGCTGTTCAATGTTTTGTCCTGTCCGCATACTAATTCCAATAATGTTCATATTTCGACTGTCCATTGAACAGGCCATTTTCAGACCAAATTCTCGAATAGGCTTGAGAAGAATTCACGAAAGTATTTAACAAGGACAAGACATGAGAGTGTCCTTGTTAAATTTACACTGATGGAAATGCCTTTCAACATAACTACTACAACTATTAATACTAGTCAGTGTCAAAGAACAAAGACTTTGCAGAAATACTTTATTAATAGTATAGTTATAAAATAATTATTATGTAATATCTACTATATTTTTAACCGTGTAAAGTCATCTCAGCAGGCATATTTAAGGCTCTTAAATATGAAACTAAATTACGATTCAGGTTAAGTGAATGCGGATTGTTTGGTGTTCGATGGCAGGCATGTCCTAAACTTTAATTCCAGCAACTTGGGAGGTATTTCAATTACAATTACATGTAAGCTGGATTTACGTCTGTCATGATCTGGATATTTGCCGGCATATGAATCAACGCCTTTGGTGCAAATTGCTAATTTAACCAAAATGATTGATTCAATGGACTGGGAAATACATTTCAATGATTTTCTTCTCACTAGCAATGCGAATTATGCACACTTGCCTCCGTCGGAGAATAGCTCACTTTGCGGATGAATTCTCCGTGTGTCACTTTAATTGGCTTCATGAAAGCATATTTACACTTAGGCCAGTAATGCAATGTCCTTAATCTCTCACTGCAACTCTCGTCCTTTTGATAAGAAATTCCCACAAAGTTGCCGTTGCCTGAATGCCTCTAATTTGACAGCCGCGGCATTGTAGTTTCGCTTACGTGTTGTCTATCGGTTGCCAGCGACACGCCTTCGTCCTTTCCGTCCGCCCCTTTTCGTCCTTTCCGGGCCCGCACGACCGATTTCTTCTTGCTCACATTCGCATTCACATTCGGCGAAAACATTTTCTTTGTGTCAGTTGAGGTTGCATTTTATTGTGTTACAACACAGTTTGGATTTAGCCAGCCCCCCAAAGCCCGCTTTTGTCCTTCGAGGTCCTTTTTTTTTTTGCTCTTCTTGTTTCGAATGCAGTTGCTTTGGGATTTGGCCTGACAGCCAGTTGGAAATTGCAACTGTCAATTGCATTTAATTCGCCCTGTTCCTGGCGGTTTGACCTTAACAGCAGAGCGGCAACAAAAAAAAACAACAAAAACTAGAACTTGCTAAAACTAAATTTACGCTAAATTAAATTAGGGCCTGGGAACGGATTTAAGGGACGAGGAAGAAACGGAAGAGCCGAGGCTTAAATGCGAGTACAGTATCAAGTATACGCAGCATGGGCCAAGCGGCAAACGCCATTGAAAGTGAAGCTGCTGACAGCGTTTACACTTTCAAAGGCTCTGCGCCCGTCGAGTGTCGCGAAAAATAAACCGTTGGCAGCAAAAAAGCTTTTGCGCGGCTGCTTTTGAAATTTGGCGCCCTCGCACACAGCGAAAAACAAAGGAGCACTTGAAGGCCCACACACACCCATACACTCACGCATCTCCAAGCGACACGGATACACAAGCGTTGTGGTAAAAGCTTTCAAGTGCCAAAAACAGCAACAACAAGAAGGGAGAGCCTGCTGCTGACGCCGCCATTTATCCTGTTCCTGTCACTCGTCCTTTTTATCTGTGCGGCGGTGATTAACCCATTTTTTAGATGTTCAATTTAGCACAATGGCCTGTTTTTTTGGCTGATGTTTAGTGGGCTTTACGGGGATTTTGTAAATGGGTCTTTGCTTTTTATATGCGTTTTATATGCGTGACTAAAAAATAAAAGGAACAATACATAAAAAGAATAGAAAGCTTGCCTTAAATACATTTTTCAAAAGTTTGCAAAATTATTCATTTTATGAACAATAATTTCTGATGATTAAACCAAACTTGAATCTCAATGGGTTAAGAGTTAGAATCCAAGCCATTGCGCGACACACTCACACGGACACTGGCACCCAGGACCCAAGGGACAGGAGGCAGACTAAGGAGGCAGGACGAAGGAAGAAGACAGAGTCTGATGCGGTGAAATTCAGGCCACTCAACAGAGTGGCTGGCACTTTTGGGGCGCCACCTCGTGGCCAGTAAGCAGATTGAATTAACAGCACGCTGTGGACTGTGCACCAAAGATGCTCGAATGGTGAGATCGGCCGGCGTACCAGGATAATGGAAGCTCAGCGGCACCACAGGGGTTGGTGCGGAGCTGGTGGTGGTCTTCCCCGGGGGAGCAATGAAGGGTTTACAGGCCGGGAAAGTCACCACATTCTGTTAATACTGTGGACTCCTTGGTAGCTTTCGATTCAAAGTAACATACTACGATGGCCCCAAGGCAACTTATGATGTGGATTTTCGCATTTGGGTGCCATTTCTGCTCTATTTTTATTCTTATTTATTTTATTTAAACTTGTTTTCCTTCTGATTCCTTTTTTGTCTTTGCTGCCAGTTGCTTGTCCAATTTGCCAGTTTGGCTGCCTGGCTTTGGTTTGGCTGTCAACGGTTTCCTTGGACTTTCCTTCTCTGGCCACAAGGCAGTTCTTTGATATTGCATCCTTTGGCGTTGATATCAAATTTCTTTTGCTTTGGCAAGGACATGCCCGACTTTTCTTTCCTTTCGACTCGTTTTGTTTCAGCTTCAGTTTTCCATAGCTGAGAGCAAAATAATGACAGCCTCGGTTTGAGATGCCTTTTTTGCTTGGATTCCTTCCAATGAAGTCAACGCATTCTGGCGGCACTCCTCGAAATATGTTGTTCACTTTGTGTGTCTCGTTGGGTTTTTGTTGGCCCGTTAACGCGGCATATGAAATATGGATTCACTTACGCATCAGACCCGACCCTTTGGTGCCATTAAGCCACAGCACCACCGACACTCCTGGCCGAAGGATTCTCCTTTCGGCCACCACTCATCCACTGTCCTTTGCCTTTTTTCACATCCGAATCTGAAGGCAATTCCTTCTGTGTCCTCTCCTTTTTTTTTTTTGGCTTTTTTGACACTGCCTACGATCGGGCATAAAAAAATGGGGAATGGCAGTGGCAATGGGCTTCACGTTTTTATATAAAAACAAGGCAAATGCACTGACTTCCCCGAAAATAAAGTAAGCCAACAATGGCATCCTTTTGAGGGACTCAGAGCGAAAAAATCAGAGCTCTATTTTTAAAGGGTTTATTTTAAATCTCTGAATTAAGTGATTTATTTAATGGTAAAAATAATAAATTTATTCAATAAAATCCAACACCCGATTACCATTCATTTAGCATTATTTTTTTTTAGAAAAATCCTTTCCATTCACATATGAGTTGGAACTTGATAACACTTGCCCACAAGCCCGTTGCCTGGGTACTGAATTATGTAAGAGATTTTTCGCCACACAAACATAAACACAGCTCAGAGCTTAGAGTTATCTTCGTTTTCATTCAAAAACAAAAAGAAGTAGCATCAGCATAGAAATAAAAGTCTATAAACCATAACAAGAAGAAAACTCTAACACCGAAATCCGCTTTGAGATATTCCGCAAGTGCATATGGAATTTTTGGAGAGCAATTATTAAATGGAAACCAAATGTTTTTATAGGAAGACGCCAGAGGCGGGGTCAAGTGGGGCAACCAAAGGAACCAAGACTTCAAGGGATTCCAAATTCAGGAGCTCAACGAATCCGACAAAGCTTCACTCATAAAAATATAACGTATATGCAACACTTAAATAATTCCACACCTTTAAAAAAGTATATATAATACTGTTTTTAATGATAATTCCCTGACTAATAAACACTCCCCTCAATGAAAATATAATAGTTTAGGACAATATTTTCTTCCGTGTATAATAAGACATACATATAGTCAGATGTGGGTGGGAGTACATTATAACAACGGCTACTGCAGACATTAAAGACATCACATAGAATGCTTTCTTTGTGCATGATAGGACGCTCAGTTTTTCGCAAACCGAAAGGGGAAATGCAGAAGCAAATGAAAGTGAATGCCTTTGGAAGGGCAGGCGTTGGAAAAAGGTATTGTTAAGTTGCAGGAAGACCGCAAAAAAGCATACATGAGCACAATGTGTTAGATACGGCCAGACTAACAGACATGCTGTCGAAAAAAAGGCATTTCATGAAAGATTTAACATTCAAATGTGCACTCAGCAGAGAGGCAGAGTCCGGCGTCCTGTCAGAATCCCTATTTTATGAGTGAGTGTGTGCAGGCTCCAAATAAAACTACTTAAGTACATGTGAATGAACAGCATTAAGGATGCAAGACGGTGATGTGCACTTTGCTTATGTTTATTCCTCATGTAAGCTATGAACGTACAAGGAAAATGAATGCGACAGAGTTATCATCAGAACTGTGGAACGTATCCTGCTGCCTGGCCTGGAAACTTATGAATTTTTATTCAACAAACTCACTCGCCCTCACTGCATTAAGAAATTGCCGAGTGACCACTCGGGGTGTTTTTTTTATATGCAAATATAAAACGAAGAGTCCAACATCGCGTTTATACTTTTCCTGTTTTTTTCTCAGCCTTTTGTGTTGCAGATTCTTAATCAGGACCAACTTATCCAGTATGCACAAGCATCAACAGCAATGCTATCAAATAAACGAATCGCTGGACACGGAGCCAAGGAGCAGGGCAGCTGGGAAGCCAGCAGCAGGATAAGTGAACAGACACTATCCGCTATCTGCTTGTCCTTGCAGTCGGCTCCACCTGAAATCCTGAAAAACGAAATCCGAAATCTGCCAGCAAGAACGTAATTTAAACAGCACGTTTTGCATGTCGCTGGCCAGCGCTACTCAGCCCGCCGTAAAGGGCCAACAAAAAGCCCAATCCTCAAGTCCGGCTCAGCTTTTTGCTCCCACTTCATCCCCTTAAATTTGAAGTGCACTGGGAAAAATGGTGCACTACTTGTGTGTTCTTTCGTGATCTCTTTAGTTATTTTTTTATACAAAGCCTTCGTTAATAAAGTACTTTTTGCGAATAAAAATAAACTAAAACCAAGTCCCAGTTCTTTAAAATCTTGTATAATATTAAATATCTTCTTTCAGTATTTGATTTCGGCTGCTTCTCCTGTTGTCCTGTTGTTCTTTACTCATATTAAATGCAAAAGTCATTGAGCGCAGGACAACAAGGAGGTGGGGACTTCAAGACAGGAGCAACAAAACTAACTAGTTTATTTGCACATCCTTGGACATGAGTTTGCTGTAAAATTTCGTGTTGATGATCTTACTAGGTTATGCATTAGTTTTTTGTGCAACACCGATCCCCCCATAACCATCCTACTTCACTTCACTTCCGCTCCTAACGATTTGCATTTCCTCTCCCCGCCAGCTTTGATTTTTTGTGTCCTGTCGCTGCGCTAAATCTCACCAACATGCAGGAGGTCTCTTCGTGAAGAGCTTCTCCATAGTGGCTTGTCTTTTATGTTTATGTAAATTGAAGTTTGGCAGCAACATCAACAGCAACAACTACAGCAGCATGCCCATAAATATTAAATATACGTGGCATTGTCCCTGCTCCGGTTGTCCTTCACAAATTGCAACATTTTAGTAGCCCCAGCAGGATTCTTCACCCATCGACTGTTGTAGATAGACTATCCATTTTAAGAGGTCTTATGAAAGACCTTGTGGACTCAATTTCAAGTTATTAAGTCTATTGGCTCGTGTTAAGTGGTTTCCCAAATACTCTTCAAATATTAATAATAAATAAATAATAGTTTAAAATACTTACTCTCTGATAGACGCTGAGAGCGGCCGCTGCTGCGGACTTCAAGCTCTGAACATTTCGCGGGGAAGGCAACGGAGGCGTGGGCGGCGCCCTCGACGGCAAGGGGCAGGCAACAAGCCGCTGAGGCAACATTGTCGATGGCGGGGGAAGAGGCAGCGGCGGCGGTTGCAGCAACGGCGGATGGTAGTGGGGCAGCAAAGACGGAGGTGGTTGTGGCGGCGGCGGAATGCCTTTGGCTTGGCTCACCGGCTTGCAATTTTCCGCTGCCAGCATTGGCGGCGGAATATTCAGACGTTGCTGGGGCAACTGGTGTTGTTGGTTCTGCACTGGCAACATGAAGGGCACAAAGATCATTGACTGGGCGGGCGCCAAGCCACTACAGCAGCTGTTGTTGCTGCAAGCCGGCAGGTTCCCGTTGAGCCCGTGGCAATGCGATTGGCAACGCGGCAAAGGTGCAACACTGCTTACGTATGTTTTGGACTCGCTTTCTGCTGGTGGCAGGCCATTTCCGTGTGAATAATTCTCATATGCAGCTGGTATTTGTGGCAACTGCTGAGTAGCTGTCGTCGGCTCTAGCTGCTGGGGCTGTTGGTAGAGGGGTGGTGGCGGGTGTTGGTGTTGCAAGCGCGGCACCGGCAGATGCTCATAGTCCTGCTCCCAGCTACCGCAGTCTTCACAGCACCCATGGCCGCTATTGCAGCAACTTTTGTGGTTTGCAGGCATGTCATACGGCTGACTGCTGGTTCGAGCGGCTGAGCGGGAGGAATAGCCCAGCAATTTTGATGACTTCCCCGGCGGCGACTTCCAACGCAGGGAACAGGGCAGGATTCCCACAAAGCCCAGCCCCGAGGCAGGACTGGCCGAAACTTCGCTCTTCAGGTTCGCTATGTTGGCCACGTTTATGATGCTCCGATTTGGCTTAAAAAGATAAAACAGAGTTATATGTTGTAGTATAAGTAGTAAGAATGTGCATTAAAGAGAGGTAATTTCATTCAAGAAAAATAAAGCTTTTAAAAATGATTCTGTACCTAAGAAGTCAAGCATTTTTAAAACATCCTGCCTTCAGTCTTTCCATCCTTAGACCTTCATATTTATGAGTTATTTTTGGCATGGTTGATTAAAACGTCCGCCTTATTAAAACAATTTTTTGGGAAAACAATGTGGTAGCAAGTAATAACCATCCATATTAAAGTATCTTGTTGTGGCATACCGCCTGTTGCTTGCCACGTTGGACTAACTGGCTGGCACTCTTCAGATGCTTTCAGAAATCACTCAAAGTTTGTCAAGAACGAGAAACCAATTTTTCAGCTGAGTGCATTTTAATTTCGTATACGCCCCGTGTGCGCCTATTCAGTTCTCCGACAGTCCCGAAACACGCCGTAACCAAAAACAGTCCTATCCCTAACCCGGCTGTAGGGGGAAAAGTTTTCTTTTCATTGCAACACGCTTGAAATGGCAACTTGGACAAACAGCACGAAGCAGGAACAGCAATAACCGACAACCGACAAAACCCAAAAAAAAAAAGTTGCTGGCTTTGATGCCTCTGCCACACCCGAAGGCAAATGCAAGAAAAATTGACCATGCTGGCTCCTGTTTTGGTTTCCCTTATCCTGTTCCTGCCCGCTTCCCGCTGCCTTGCCCCGGCCCCATGGTCTTGTCCCGGCCCCCTCTGGTCAAATTGCATGACTCTGTCCACACTTGATTGTTGACTTCGCCCGAGTCCTTCTCAATCCATGGTGCACGCATTTTGGCCAGAACCGAATCCTTGCTGCAGACCAAACAATAGAATTTTAAATGTCCCAAAACAGGTGCACGTATGCAGCCTTTGTTGGCAATACCATTGGCCAAATTTCTGGTCCTAGGCCAGTTGACCATGGCCAATTGGCAGACTATCTGCAGGCCGTAAGGGCTTATATTTTTCAATGGAATCAATCAGGATCAGAGAGGTCCAGACGATCAGAGAACTAATAATTCCTAACAAATCAACATCTTTCGAAGAGAGTATTACTTACAAAATAACACTTTTTCCTGACAATCCTTAGTAATAACAAGTTAAGAAACACCAACGATATATGTTTGAACTAACCTTTAAACTTTTAAGCTCTTAACCCGCACATGAAACGACTCCTGTATCTCAAAGAATTTACCTTTTTTTTTGTTGGCTGGCAACAAACACAAATATCTTCAGAACAAATTTCCATAATTCCATAAATATTTGGCCCGCATAATGAAAAATATTTGCACAACTTAAGATCAAAAGTTTTTCGTGGCAGAGCTACGAGCAGACAATAGCAGAAATAGTTTAGTTTCGGGCTTTAGACGAGTAAGACAGCAACTTTTCTGACTTTAGCCGGCGATTAAGATGCCGGCAGAAGGAAAGTTTTGCTTTGGCCACAATTCCTGTTCAATTTGAATTTTTGTATCTAATAAGTGAGGGAGATACGCTTGTACGGAACTTTAGTGGCATTCGAACTTAATTGCAAAACCGAAATGGGGACTTGGAGCAAAATATATAATCACTGGCAGGGACATACACAGACCGCTAAGGTCCTTTAAGAGTATGTTTTGCAACTGTTTACTGTTGCTGGTGCTGCTTCTGTTTCTGGCTTTGAGATACATACGTTCATTGGGGGTGCAGAAAGCCGAAATTACAAAGAAACTTACAAAAAGAATTTGGTAGCATCAAAGCAAAAATTTTTAATGAATTTCTTGCTGGGCAGCCGTAAGCCTCCAAAACGCACCACACGCAAATGCAAAAGGCGCAAAAAGGGACGGATCCTTTATCCATGGAATGGGAATGCAGGGTCAAAGGTCCAGTGTTGCTCTTGTTGCTGCTGCTGTTGCTGCTGCTGCTGTTGCTGTTGCTGTTGTTGCTGCTGGGTCCACTTCCACTTCATCTTCCCTGTGGCACTGGCTCGGAATCGGGCTGCTCGTTGGTGGCCTTAATTAAATTTAAATATTTTATCACCGAAAAATTGCCAGGCGGCAGCAACACCAACACCAAAAGCAAAAGCAACACCGGCACCAGCAACAGCAAGGACATGAAAAGGGTGCAAATGTGTTAGTAGTTTGCGTGTGTGTTGGAGTGCAGACAGCCGAAAAATAGTGATGTGGGTGTGTTTTTCATTATTTGCCCAGCGCTGCAACTTTTTGCTGGTTTGTTGGGCGCCCAAGCATACTCTTCCTGGTCCTCCGTGCCCTCCATGTCCTCGTCCTTTGCCCATTGCCACACTTCATATTCAATTGTGTTGAATAATTGCCATACGGTTTTTTGACCAACGGTTTTTGACACTTTCCTAAAAGGACACACGCGCTCTCAAGTGCCCCGCCCCATTTCACTGTTCAGACCGCCCTCATGCCACATTCGAAGTTCGTTTGCCCTTTTTTAAGTCCGACGGACCACGGACATTGGACAGCGGACTGGGGCTTTCGACCAAAAAATGAGCAAAACACTCAACCATCTAGGAGGGGGAAAACACTGCGGACCTCTCTGGACACGCCAACAGCAGCGACAACAACAACAATTATAAGGAAACAGGAACAGGAGTTGGAACTGGAGCTGGAGCTGGGGAAGCCAAACAAAAACAAAACATGCCACAAGCGTTTTTTGAAATATCTTTGTAAATATTTAAAATGCTCTGTACATGCGGGTGCTTCAATCAAACCGAATCGCCAATGGCAGGGGGGCGGCGAAGAAAGGACCGTTGATAGGATATTTCACGGAAGGACGAGAGCGGACCGAGACAGAGGTCCTGGGACATTGACCATACAAGGCTATTGTGAACCGTGCTCACCCTGGGGACAAACGACGGGATGGAAGCAAGTTTTAAATAGTTTTTGTTGGCAAATGTCAAAATGCAATTTGATATTCATAAATTAATGAAGCGCCATTGCAACAAAAAATCTCTCCTGGATTATAAACTTTTTACATAAATTATGTGGGCGGATTTTCGGCGGCAAAGGGTGTGTGTAAACGGCTCTGATTTAAATCTGATGCTTAAATATGTAATCCCCCCGCCTGATTATAAATTCATTAGACATCAACTTCAAATTAGAAATTCTTTTACAGATGGTTTGGGCTATTCCATTAATCTAAGTTCTTCTAATCGCGAACATGTACAATAGAATGTATTAAATTAATTTAAATTCTATTAGTTGTGGGCCCTAAGTACTATTTAGTGGCTTGGGAAAAGAATGGGTTTATAATAGTTATTTAATAAAAATTATGCCCACTTATTTTAATATATTTTTAATTATAAACCTTATAAAAGATTGAATGAGCTTTCCTAATGATTTGGAATATACAATATTATAATTTAATAAATATATACACAAATATATAATTCTAACAGTTTTATTTTATTAAAAATTAATTAACTTCAAGATTTATTTGATATGAGCTTCTTCCACCATTATTATTAAAATCAGATCGTCAAAACTGATTTGACATAAGGATCTGCATAACCTTGCACACATGCGCACATTTTGTTACAAGTTGTCCTTTGTGGCCACTCAGAAATTGTAAACAAGGTCAAAAAGCAAAACACGTTGCACAATAGTGAGAGCAGGCTGCAGAGCCGCAGCTGTAGCTGAACTAGGCTCCCTCTACTCACTCTCTGTTTCTCTTTCTTCCTCTCCGGAATGCAGTGCTCACACACACTGGCACGTTCGCAGGACAGCTCCCGTATGGCCCACTTGCCGTTGTATCGAATTTTTGTCCTTCTGAGAGGCAGGAAAACAAAACAGGAACCAGAGAAGCCAGAAAAAAAAACACTGAGAGCACGAGCACGTGGCCCTCAGGGAGAAGGAGGGAGATGCACGCACGAATATGAAACGAATTCCGCGAAGGTCCTGGAAATTAGACCAAGATGTCAACGATTATTTCTCAGCTCAAAAGCAACGCCTCGTGTCGACGAATTAACACTGAAGAGCCAAGTTGGCGTCCGGCAGTTTCAGTAGCAGTTTCAGTGGCAGCAGAGCCGCTGCACCACCACCGAAAAAAAAGACGCCAACACACACACTCACACATACAGGAACGCAGTGGAATACACGTGCCACCAATACAGGACACGCAAGGCGAGCCAACCCAAGCAGCCGAATAAGAGTCTCAGTTAGTCAGTTAGCCGGGTGGCTCAAAGGGGCTCGCTCTGTGGTTGACATTATCGCATGCAACTAAATCACACACACATACACCGGCTCGGAAAGTTGCAGCAACCCCCACCTGCCCCGAAAGCGTCGCACCGCCCTTCGTGCGCTCATTCGCTCGTACAACGAGGCGTATGAGTAACAATAGAAATATGAAAGCACACAGAGAGCCCTTACCCACACACACTCAGAATCCTTAGCGTCATTTATGGCATTTGATATGCTAATTCGCACATATTCGCGTACGTCCGAAGAGTGAGAGGGATATGGCGAGAAAGAGAGCAAGGATAACAGCCACCACCAGGGCAGCAAGGTGCGATTTTGACCATCTGCTACCTCTTCTCCATCGTCCTTAGTCCTTCGTTAAGCAAGTGGCCCACTAGTGCCTCTCCTCAAACTGTCTGAGTTACTGTCGCTCTGTTGTGATGGGTCTTTACCGAGGCATCGACGGGCTTCTAGATGGACTACAATTTTAAAGGATAACACTATTCTGTTTTTGAAAAAAAAATCCCTGATAAAAATCAGCAAAATTAATTCAAATTTTATTCCATAGATATATTATTTATCTTTGTAATTTAAAACATTTAAGATGATTAATAAAAATCTGTTTTTTTTTTAATATAATTGGATTTACAAATATTTTTCAAATAAGTTACCAATTATCTGCAATATTCCTAGTTACCCAATTATCTCCAATTAATAAAACATCAAAAATTTATACGGCTAAAATTAACTCTAAAAAAATGTATAATTATTACCCTTTCTCAGCCAAGATCCAAGTCTAAGCCAACTTGGCCGAAATGTAGCGCATTTCCTTAGTTCGTAAAAGTCCTTTTGGCGCCATCCACCACCGAAAACGCAGCAATGACAGAGCACTTGCTCTCTCGACTCTCTGCACGAGCTGCAAGGATACTCACCAATACCAGTGCAACTGGCGTCCAGTCAGACGCCACGTGAAGTGCATATACCCGGCACAGAGGCGGAGTCTGAATGCGGGATACATAAAAGGAACAAAAGACTTATGTACCGAAATGGGAGGTGCCGTCAGAGAGTAATACATGCTCGCTGGGAATTTGAAGTTTCCTTTGTAGAAGACAAAATGGCGGTTGACTATTATTGAAACAAGTTTTCCAGGCGATCATTTAAAGTTTAGAACCCCGTTGGCAACGACGCCTCTGCGCTTTGTTTACGATTTGTTTAGGGGGGAAATACAATACAACAGCATAAACACGATGCACGATACAACTCACGAGGAGCCCGCTCAGCGAGAGCGAAAGTAGACGTGTCCTTGCAGCTCCTTTCATCCTTGTATCGCCGTTTTCCGAGGCTCGCTCTCGGCTGCTAAAATACGATACAACTGAGTAAGTGAGAAAAGGGCAGATGGGCGGGTGGCATCCTGTTGAGCCTGTTGGTTCCTGTTGAGTCAGCTGGCAGGGTAGGACACCTGCTGATGGCCGACCGGCGTCCACTTTGACAGTTCCAGGACACTATCTACTGCCGCTTCTCCGGCACGTGTGACACTATCTCCGATGTTGGTCCGAAAAACTTTGGTGGTACATCCGCCGGTCCATGAATATTACTCAGTTGCATGCCGCGACTTTTCCAGCTCCTTTGCATTCCGGCTCCTTGGCAAATTATGCAAATTTCAGATTTCCAATGCAAACATTTACTTTACTTTTCAGCGCAGACAACGTCGCCCGGCGGTGCTCCATCCTTCGTCTACCAGCCATTTGACATTTGTCCGGGTTCCTTATCGCGGGCGCCTTTCATTAGCGGATGTCTGGGTCTCCCAGGACCTTCTAATTGTCTTGCAAATTAGTCGCCAGCGACGGGAAAAAAATATACAAAAAACCGTCGACCCCAACGGAGTCAAGAAGGGGATTCCCAAAATGTCCTTTCTGTTGCCGGTCTGTTTACTTATCGAACAGTCGGTGTGGGTGAGCATGTGGCATCTGCTTGAAGGAAATGAAAAGTAAACAAAGCTGCCGTGCAACAATCAGTGGCATGTGAGTGGGCCAGATGCCACCCCAGTAATTTTTGAACGGCGATTTCCGTTGAGCACAAGGACGTGCCTGGCGAGGATTAGTCCCCAGAAGCATAACCAGAGAGAGAGTCTGACATCTGCCGAGCGTCACCGGGTCCGGCGGAAACGCACAACAGACAGGGCATCCACTTGGAACACTTTGATAAATATTATATTCCTTTTTTAAGACTTTACTTTATTTAATATTTCAGTAAAGGCTCTCCAAGGCACTTCTAAAAAAATCCATTATTTAATATATTATTTATTAACGTAACTTTTTTTCTAACTACTGTGTATTAATCCATAAATATTTTTCCAAGTGCATAGACTTTTTCACATAATCCTCCTGGCAGGAAGCAGACTGCACGGCCATCGATTAACTGCCAGGCGGGAGTCTTTAAAGTGGCTTTAACCAAAGTCTAGTGGCCTGATGTACGACCCGCAGTAAGCCATAAATATTTCATGGAGTTGAAGTTTAAAGCGTTTACTGCGGCTTGCCATCATCTTTTGATACACCCACATGGCTGGGAAAAGTTGTTAACATAGAAATTGTATCCTATTTTGTCAGTGGTGCTGGCAATTATCCTTCTGACGCTGCTGCTGCTGGTTGGCGTAATAAAGTCAATGTGCTGTCATTAACATAATTTACAAATACTTAAAAGCATTGCCGACCTCTACCCTTCGGCGAAAAGTGTCTGTTCATTTCGAGTAAGAGAGCTCTCCATCGACAACATTTCATTTATTGCCGCCAGGCGAAAGACAAAATGGCAGTTGCTTTAATTGAAAAATTATTGTCCCATAAAATATGTAAGCTTCATAAAGAATATGGTATGTTAACCTCTCCAGCCCAGCCCAGCAGCTATTCTGCCATTTCGACATTTTGCATCGCGGATTTAATTGGCTGCTAAAGTTTCAAGTACTCTCCACTCTCGGCGAGTTTAATACAATTTTAAATAGTTGTGCGAAACACGAGTTGTTTATGTCCGCCTCTGGGCCGGGTTTGATGGGTTCGCTTTGCCAAAGTTGGAGAGACATCTGCAAATCGCTTGTGCGAGTCCTGGATGGCTTCGTCACAAAAGAATAAACAAAACTTGCATATATATTTTCGTATAATGAAATCCCTGTGGAAATCCAGTGGCAGCGTCAGTTTCAGAGGAGACAGGAAGAGGCAAAACATTCTGCAAAATTACCCTTAAAACAAAAATGCATTATTGTCATCTAAAATGCAAGCATGCATTATCCTGTCACAGGTCCTTTGAGAGTTGGCTTTTTGCATTGCTAGCCCGGCTGCTTTAGCTACAGTTGCCTCTACTTTTTCTACAACTTCTATTTCTTGTGCTTCGAGCTGCCGGAGCGTTTATTATCCACCCTGGCCCCAAACCTGCAAAGTACACCCAGACAATAGTCCTGCCCGTGTCCTTCATAAGCCAGTGAGCTGGGATCAATTTGCCAGCAGCCAGAAACCTTTTTAGTTGCGCATGCAAATATGACAAACACAGCGACCTCCCTTTAACCCACCAATCCTATAACCCTGCAGCACTACAGCCCTCTAACCCTTGCATCCGAAATCCCAGTCCCAATCCCCTCCCAAAGCACTCCGGTCTAATCCACTCCTCGGAAGGCCCTTTGGCCATCTGCGTCTCGTGTTAATGCTGCATTCTTGGGGGAAATTATCGCTGTCGGAGAACTGAGACTCCACCGACTGCAGTTGGCCAAAATTTGAATTTTCCAAATTATAGTACATATTGAAATATTATTGCAGTGGGCTAACCCAAAAATTGTACGGGTGTCGTGTCTTCTTGGCTTTTCCGGCAAAGTGCGAATTTGACAATTTTTTTCCTTGGAGGCGAAAGGGACGTTCGCCGTTCGAAATTGCTTTCAAATTATTTTGTCAGCTGCGGAAACATGGCGACTGGCCTTTTGGTTCGACGCTCTGACTATGGCTACGGTTTCGTCTTTTACCCGGAACCGGTTTCCGGCCCGGAGTCGTCACTTGCGTGCAATTTGCGGCCAAGGCGAGTGGAAATTGAACACAGATTATTATTGCTTATTTCTGCATGCGTTGCAAGTTCGCCGCTCGCCGGATTACAGTCATAAACGCCGGCCCAGGGAAATCATACGTCCGTGGTCTCGGGTCAGGCGACGGAACCGGCTCTAATGAAAGCCCGTGCACATGGACAAGCCAAATCATAACCGAGCCAGGGCTAGGTAAGCCACGACTGTTTCTTTCCAGGATGCTTTGGACTTTGGAGATAGCCTGTAAACTAAAAGAATTTTATAAAAGTTAAAAAAAACATTATTTCAAGCTAAGAAATATATGTTTTTCTATGATCTAAGTTCAAAACTTAACAGAAATCCATAAACCCCTACAATTACTGGGTATGCTCTCGCTTAGAGTGGAACTGAAACCACAGCCGCAAATTGAAAGACAATAAATGTGCGCAGTCATATGGAAAATTGTGATATTCACACAATTTAATTAACATGAATAAATATTGTTACAGGCGGGCAGGGCCCCATCAGCCCCTTCTAACTGGCTCAACAACAATGGTAGTAGGCGGTTCGCCAAACCAGCTAACGAGCGGCCAACATGGCGTATGAGTAACGGCAGGCATTTGATTGTCTGCATGCAAAAGAAACAACAAACAGAAGGCAACCAAATCGAAGAGACAATCTGAGGGGAAAATGGGGGGAAGGGCGGGACAGAGATCGGGGAAACAAAAGGCCCGACAGACGGAAATTTTACCGCCCGCCGGCAGAGCTGGAGAAGCAACATCATAAATCCCCAAAATCTCGGAGTGTTATTGTTTGCAATCCGAGCTCATCAACGGATGGCAGCTGGCAATTTTGGCAAGGATTGCCGTCGCACGCCTGCACACATTGTCAGCCACTTTAAATGCCAGCCAGCCAGTCGGGAGTGGCGGCTAATCAGGACATTTTCCAGGAGTTAAGCGGCCAAAGTCGCGACATTGTCACGCCGCGCACTTTGAAGGCTATTCTCCATTGCTGGTTTATGCTGGGCTTTGGCACACATAAAAAAATAACCAATTTCAAATTACCTTCAATAAGTTTAGACTTTTTTAATTAAAAACCAATAAAAACTAGGTAAATTAATAAATTCTAGATAGATTTCGAAATCTTAGATTAAAGATACTTTTTTAAACTTTTATTTATTTTAGTGTAGACTTATAGATGTTTTTTCTGGTTCAATGATTCGGATTGAAATCCTAGTCCGACACGTCTTTATTAGGGTCTAATTTTCAGCTTTATGTATTTTTTTCCAAGAGTTCACCTTCTGACCTAACTGACATGATTCTGTTAAATTAAATGGAAACATGAACACCAGGCTCGCTTTCATTATGCTAATCAAAGAAGAGCTTGAAATAAATAAACCAAAAAATTAATAATCATTTCGACAAACAATTTCATTAGCAAAAATTTCAATTAGTTGCACGATTGAATCGACAGAGGATTTCAACAACTTTTTCAGGCTCAACATACTTCCCTTCCTCTCCTCTGGGTTCTATGGTATGGTATGGTGTGTGGGTGTGTATTAAAATCAATTGTAAAATCAGTAAAAAGTAAACTCGAGAACTGGCAGAGCAAAGTTTTGCGATTCACGATTGAAATCTTTTACGGCCAGAAATTATGAGAACATTTTCAATTTGAGTTTTTCGGGGCGCGGGAAGCAACAGAGCGTGACACAAAGGAGAGCAAACTTTTCGCTTACAGTTTCATGAGCACGGGGCAACAATCGCTTCACTCGGAGCAATGGCGAAGACGTTGAATTGCCAGCAGCAACACTCAACAGCCCAAGCCACCCGATCCAGTCAACCACCCGCCACCGGCAGTGGCAACAATTCGCATAACAATAACAATAACTTGGCTGCAAACATTTCAATACCAAGATTCAGCCACGTTCCAATTGTCGGGGTGCTGAAGAGGCCAGCCAATGGATAGGACAGATGGATGAGATCCTTTTCTACAGGGAGAGAAAAACAAGCCAGCATATTTCCTAATTTATAGCAAGCTTTAAAAATCTTCTAAATCATTATTTAAAAGAATTTGGGGAAATGAAACTTTTTAATTGGATTGCAAAAGTTCTTCAAAAAAACAGATAATAAAGTCCTTTTGTTCAACATCCGGAGATTATCCTTTTAAGTATGCAATAATTGTTTACATTTAAGGAAATAATTCTTTGAAATATTTTTCGCAATGCATTGATTGAAGTAGCAACCGGTTGACTTTGGCCGCAAGTCAAGTGTCCTGGGCTCAGGTCCAGGAACAATATTCTCGGAAAAAAAGTCAATTGTTCAAGTTAAAGTGAAACTTTCTGAAGAAGTTTTCCCAGACGACGTTGCCTTTCTTTTCGTGCCTTTATCTGTGCTGCGGAAAGCCAAAGCTCTCGGGGCCGGGGCGACTTGTAGAAGGGGATATGGGAAGGGGAACGCTTCAATGGTTGCCATTGACACGTTAACTTTGCAATTGCAAGGCCCACCCCCGCCATTACCCCCGTAATCTTCGCCGTGTCTGCCGCTAAACGCAGTTTTTCTGCTTATTTTGCCAGCTGTGCGTCCTGTGTAGACAGCGCCTGTCGTTTTCGCTGCGTGCCTTATCTCCGCCAGTCGCCGTGTCCTGCAGCCTTAAACATGGTCGGACAAATTGTCCTTTAAAATACCACCGACTGCCTCTGTCTGCCCTTTATTTTGGAAAAAGTCGCCGACACTCTCATATTTCAAATGTAAAGTTCATGTTTATATTTTGGCTAATGTTTTTTCTAGTTGGTGTGGGCGACCAAAAAAAATAAATAAAAATATTGTAGAGAAAAAAGGAAGAACAAACCACTTTTGAGTTTGACACCAGCTGGTGCCTGCCTGTGGTCGTCCAACGGGGTCGGTTGGACGACCCAACCACCGTCCTTTACTCCTTTCTGCCCCGCCGGCGATCCGTGCCGCTTGCTGCCTGAAGTGGCCGTAAAAGCTTTCAGCATTAATAGCTTGAGTGAGTTTCAATACATATTGTCAATATGGCCATTGGCCAATACACAGAGACAAAAGTACTAGTGGGATTTTAGTGGATTTTGAATGGAGTGCCTAGAAAAGGATCTTAAAAGATGGACCATTTTTTTGGAAATTTTAAAATACAATTATTTAAAAAAAAAACTTAATTGTTGTGATCTACCTTAACTACAAAATCTTCTAGCTTAGTTCTAATCCAACATAATAAAATTTATTTAAATTATTTAGATAGATAGATAATCGAATTTCCCTTAGAAACTTCCTCAGATTTTCTTTTAAAAAATAAACCAATTTTAGTTGAAATTATAAACTAAAACTCCAGTATACTTTTTGAAACACCTCATCAAAAATCTATTTTAAAATCCGATTCGTGAGAAATTTTCTTCATCTGCACAAACACACTGGCCAATACACACACTCTCCCACTGACTCACACACAGCTGCAGCGTCGGAGAGTCGCCAAATTGATGACAGTTTGCCAGAGTCAGTTGCAAAAGCCGCAGCAGCTTCCATGGGTCCATGGGGTCGATGGCTATGCATATGTGGACCGACCCTGGCTAAATACATTGAAATGGCTTTGGCTATTTGTTTTTGGGTTTCCAGTGGGCAGCAGTGGGACGCCGGCAGCGGGGGGAGCTTAGATGGCCGGGACTGTTATGGCTTGTGCCATTTTGGCACTTTGTAATTGCCTTGTTTGCCCTGTTGTTTTTTTTCTGGCCTACTCCTCTTGTTGTTATTGCCATGTTGGCAACGCATTTGGCTTCGTTTTTTGCGGCATGGCCGGGGTTTTAGCTAAATCTATGCCATAAGCCATGTTTTTATATATCAATATTTTCACAGCGCCCCATCCAGCCATGCAATAAGGGAATTACAAATATATATTTTTACACATACGGGGGAAACATACAATGCAAGGCGCAGAACCGACTCCTACCGACTTTCGGTCTCTCATGGCGATAAGCTTTTGCTTATGGCCCGCATAAAAATCTATTGCCAACCACAATCGGGCAATTAAGGAAATATGAATATAAATTGGTTAAAGATGTGCCATTCCGGGAATATCCTTGTCCGAGCCAATAAGGCCACAAAATGTAACAGCAATTTGATCGCAATTCGCACTTGACAGGCGCTTTACAATTGAAATTCCTGAAAAGCCTCGAATATCCATTCGGCCGTTCAAAATTCCGTCCAAACAGCAACCAGCCACAGTAACTACGATTCCTTCGGCCAGCGGATGCATTTAGAATTTATGTGGCACTTGTCGGCCGAAAAGTCGCGCGAATTTATTTCCGCATTCGCTGACCGGCTGACCACTAACCGTTGGTCGAACGACGGGGCTTAAGAATACTTTGTACGGCGATGGCCGTAGTCGTCGTTTGTTTTATTGTTATTGTGCAGTCATGACTTAAAAATTTGTCGGGCGCTCTTTTCCCAGAAAACCGGGAACCCAGAGCCCCGAAGCCCCAGGCCACACTCAGAACTCCGGCCGTGTAGCAATGACAATGCAAAGCAATTTCCGTTGCCGGAGCGGCGCTTTTATTTGGTCATTTGTTTGTGGGACCCCGGTTAACCCTTTCGTACAACTTGCAGTAAGCTTCTATAAAACGAACCATGGGAATCAAGGGTTATTTATTATTTCTTCCGGCCTGATATATTATTTTGAAACACTTTCTTGTATAACTCTTTAAACGATTTTTGGGATCATCACAATGTTGGATAGTTTCTTTTAAAGCATCCTTACTGTATTTGACAGCTTGGGACGAAAGGCGCACCATCCTGAGGACCAGGATCTGAATCGAGCTCCTGATGCGCGGATTTGTCTATGGCAGTCGGAAGTCGCGGCCCGGGGAGATGCACTCTCTTCACTTCACACACTCGTATGCGCAGTGTAAATTTATCGTTTTTAATTTGCCGCAAGCGACAAAAAGGCACCGAAAAAAAAGTACAAATTCATAGGGGATCGCTGTAAATAAAAACAAGAAGGAAATATTGAGAGGAGTCACAGAATGGCAGAGACAGAGGGGCAGGGGCAGGGGCAAGGGCAGAGCAAAGCCGTTTGGAGGACTGAGAAAAAATGGGGACCGCGTAATGCCTTTAATGGTTTTTGCATGCACCCCTTTTTGCGGCGACTTATTGAAAGCGATAAATAAGGATTGTGCGCCGCGGGCAGATGGGTCGTATGAGCAATGTGAGAGACGGGCCAACGGAAGGCGCAATGATTATGCGGTTAGCGTAAATTTGTTTGCGGATTTTGCTCAACTTTCGCCACACCGCTGCGGTGTGTCGGTCAAGTGCTAATAAGAGCAACGCCTCATAAATACACCCAAGGAGTGCCATAACTCTCCCGCCCCGAAACTTTTTACCGCCACCGGAATCTATGAGCCGGCAATGAGGGGCCATCAAGTACCCCTAAATGACTGCAGTTGCAGTTTCAGTTTGAGTACGGAAATTGCAATTTTATAAACAACACAAGCCGAGCAAATAAATTCGCTTGATGGCGCGCCACACGGCCCAGCCGAAGGGGGCAATACTCTGCCAGTGTATTTGACTCGAGAGTCGTCAGGAAGTGAACATACCCTGCAGGAGGAATGCAACTCAAATCAGAGCTGCTGGGTTGTACAATTTAAATTTATGTTATAGCCAAAAGTTTGCAAAACTCAATTAATTAACTTTTGTTGCACAACTATGGCAACTACAATGCAAACATGAAACTCGCGCACCACAACCAACAACACAGCAAAAACAAAACAAGGGCCCGGCTGAAACAATAACTAATATAAATATTTTCTGTTGCAAATAAAAATAAAAGAAATTTTAACAAAAAAGGCGAAACAATGCAAACATGAACGGAGCATAGAGTGAAACAAATGCAACCAAGTGGCAAGTGGGAAGAAGGATGCGGAGTCGGGGTCAAATGCTGGAAAACTAAAACATTTCCGTCAGAGGGCCGGAGGAAATCAGTGCGAAATTTGTGGCACTCTGCGGTTATTTTTCTTCCACGGCCCTTCCAATCTCAGCCTTGGACGACAACGTATACGCCCTGTGGACGTACTTTAATGCCCGGTCATTGCTCATACGCCCCGTGAACCGGCCGCCGTCCATCATTGCGACTCGCTCGCCTTTGGCGATTCGTTCAACAGCGCGTTGCATGTTGTTAAAAATTATTACAGTTTCGGTTACAATTTGTTCACTGCCACTGCTGTACAACTCCCTAATTGTAGTGTATTAAAACATCAAGAGTTAACAACACAACAACAGACATTTACAGGAGTTGCAAAAAAATTAGTTTTTATTGAAAGGAAATTCTGACATATGTGGGTAGTAAAAATAATATACAACTCTTGATTGCCAGCACATGCAACTAAAAGAATTTCCCATTAATTGAGATGTAATGACATTCGTTTTTGAGCATCCAGCTTGTTTCTCCAGCCATGGTAATTGAATTCGGTTTGAAGCCTCGACATGGGTTAATAGTTTTGATTTCCAATCACTTGACTTGGCCAATAAGCCATGAGCTGCCGTGCGCAAAACTCAATTTATACTTTTGTGTTTCTTGGTCAAAAACTGGCCAAAATAACATAACCAACTTTTAACTTTTCCCGCAGCCTTACACATTTGTGCACTGACAAAAATAGGTAAGAGTTTAACTTTTTTAATGTCAAAGACTAGTTTTGTTATTACTTGGACTTAAGCCTTTGACTTTTATGGAAAAATTATGACAACAAAATATCTTATATCCTTTGTTTTATAGATTACAATTTTTTTCTGTACCAAGTATATATCTAACTTTTAACCTTTAGGTGGGTGTAGGGCGCTGGGCGTAAAGCATTGGGCGATGGGCGTGTCAAGCTAAGTAACTAACACATGCACATGTTTGTGTGTTTGCCAGCGATTGTGTGTGTGAACGTTAATTTCCACAATATGTTGTATCCTGCAGCCAAAAGTTAATTAAAAACCAACAAAACTCGGCACTGCACACTCGGCACTCGTCCCCCCGAATCCTGACTTTCCATCAATCCCTGTCCTTTGCTCTGTTTGTTGCTCTTTCCCTCTTTGTCCCTCACCCTTATTGGAATAGTTTGCCATCGTCAGTCATTTTTTCCCAGTGCCCGCAGATCCTGAAGCCCTCAGCGCGTGTTCCTTGGCGGCTATACTCTCCTGCTCGCAGGATTTGTTTATGGACGCGAAAATGCCATTCTGTTACCCTTTTTTGATTAGACCGCGCACGTGGCCAGGCTCCAGGACATTCGAGCATGTATTGGCGCAAACATTCGCACCCATATGGCGATATGCAGCCGGAAAAATGGAATTTTTAATCCAATTTAATTGGCAAGACGGCAGTCGGAGCACGAAGATCAAGGCGCAAAGGGGCTGGGAGCAAATGCAAATCGAGATGCTTGTGGCGCCATGGCAGCCAGAAGTGTCAGGGCGAAATCGGGTGAAAATTTTAATAAATAAATTGGCTGGCAGCAGTCGGAATATGCACAATATGCTTATAAAAACGCCGTATTAGAACAAAGCACGCAGGCGACACATATATTTACGGCTGCTTGCCACACCAGCAACACACAAAATAGCAACAACGGCAAACACAATTTCCTAGCAAGCTGCGAAAACAAAAGCTAACAAAAATAGGAATATGGCTAAAAAAAAAATATACAAGAATAAAAACTTGCTGCACTTTGTTGATTAAATTTCATGCTTGGCTCCACCTTTTGGCGCATCGAGTGCAGCCCCAAAACACCGCTCCAAAATGCGAACAAAACAGTGATCTCCCCATTACCCCTGAACCTGCCCCATGGCCATGCTCCTGCCCCTGCACCACCCCTTGGTTGCAGGTTATTAAATCTAAATTTAATTTTTGCACCAACGCTGACAGCAAAAGCAGAAAAACAAGAACATGAACATGAACCGCACCAAAAACGCGAGGACAATGCCAAGGAAGCTGGGAGACTTTTGGCTTAGTCGCTGCTTTTCAGCGGGCATAGCCAAAAGTCAAGCCAGAAATGAAAAGATAATGGAGAATCTGTTACATTGTCGGTGCACCAAAGCTTCCAATTTAAAGCCAACTAGAACCGGTGAATTTTGAGCAACTTTCAGGGGTCTCATATCAAAGAACTTTTTGAACAGATTTCATGTTGGCCAACAACTTTCATTAACACTTTGTTGCGATGCCAAAAAAATGAATTTATGTTTCCAAAATATTCACGAGTTTCTGAAGGTATTTCTTAATTTAAATCAGGATGTGTGTATTTTAAATATATTAATTTTATCAAGACATTCCGTAACAAAATTAAAGGCTTTTTTTTATCAAAATTTAATACAGGAGCCTTTTGAAGGTTCATTGAACGCCTTTCCTGAGGGCACCCCCGTCTGTCCTCTTGTGACTGCTCTCGGTCTCCTGTGATTACCATATGCAAAAGCGAATCTCGTAAATCAGAGCAAATATATCCCGGCTCAGGCTTATTGCGGCAGCTTATCTGCTTATGACAGCTTTCCGCAGCATAGCCGAACAGACTCCGGCCTCGGCTACAGCTTCTGGTTCTGGTTCCGGGTGTAGCCGCAGCCGTATAGCTCCTCCCCCGGCTAAATTTCAAGCTCATTTTGGCTGGCAGCACATAGACAGACAACATAAAACAAACGTCCAGAGACGCGACAAAAGCCAAAGGACAAAACCAAAAGAACCGCAGCACACAAAGAGGTGAAGAGCCATGAAAGCCAAACAACAGAAAAGAAAAACAAAAATGTTGAAAAATTTTGTCGGCCCAGGGTTAAAAAGTTTTTGAGGCAGCAGCCTTCATCAGTTTTGGCAGGACAACGAGGATAGCGGCAAGGACAACCACGACAATGCGTAAAAATTTCATTGTCAGCCTGGTTTTTGGGCCACGTGCTAGGGGCCACGGGTTAACTGTCAACGACATCTTATTATGAATTAGTGTTAAATGCCACTCTGATAGCGCTGATGGCACTTTACAGCAATTTCGCATTAAATTCCGACTCCGGCGCGTTCATAAATATTTGACTCCGATTCGGCTGGCCTGGGCTAGTGGATTTATTTTTATGACTCTTTCTCAAGCGAGCAACCGAAATCAGAGCCGAGACACCAAACTTGTTAATAATGTGTGTATTTGGCCAGGAGTTGGGGGCTTAAGATGGTGGACCTGGATTGGGCGAAAGTCCCGCGTGCCGCATTTTCGACACTTTCCAAAACAGTCACGTAACCACGTCAGTAATAATCACTAAAGTTCCCGGAGCTACTGAGAGCCCTGCAACTCTTGTTGCTGCTGCTGCTGCTGCTACTGTTGTGTCTGTTGGCCGGGCTCATAAATATTTTAGAGGCGGCGGCCTCCCAAAACAGGCCCAAACACCCCGCAAGGTGTGCCGGCTGGTGCTGCCAATGCTAGCCCATGGTGGTTTTGCAGTTTCTCTAAATTATTGAGCGCGGCCCATCATCAACATCACCACCAGCGAATGCTAGAGTCAGATGATGCACTGGGAAAATAATATTTGGAATTCAGAATTTTAGATCGATATATACATGTATCTATCAGATCTCTAGCTGATTCTTAAAATGATTTCTAAATTTAATGATTTTCTTCAGTATTTTGTCATAAAAATCAAGTAATTGTTGTATTCTTTAACTAATAATTTGAACCCCAAGTTACTTTAACATTAATCCTGATTTTTCAAGGTGCATCCTTCCCCTAGTCCTTCGCCAATTCTGGCACTCTGGCTTATTTACATTTCGTGCGCATCGCGCGTCGTGATTTACTTTTGCGGCTTAATTTCATCTCCAGACATTATTTGTGCCCCGTGCGCAGTTTATCTTTACCGTTAAGCACTCGACGCCCTCTGCACCACTGACTTGTTGGCTTTACTTTTTTCTACATAAATACTTTTGGCTCTTTTTGGCCGCGTTTGAGTTTGATAAACTTATGCAACTGCACGTGCCATCTGGGCGGGCGTGAGGTGGCTCTTTATGGCCCTAGCCGGCTCCATGTTTGCTCTAAATTAACGTGGATTTATAGTTAATGCGTCTGTGTGCCGGTGCTTGGCCCAAAGACAAAGGCCACATCACTTTGGCCACATCATCCTGGCCCGGCCCCGAACCCGTGGCACTTGCTAATTGATTATGGACTGGCTTGCTGCTCCATTGAAGCGTCATCAGCTGACGCATAAATCAAGCAAATGTCTGCCGGGCTCTGCTCTCCGGCTGGGTTATGTATAAATTTGCATTTTTAAACAACAAAAGCAAATGTAATAATAGAAACAGCTTAAAAAAAAGATGAGTACCTCCAGCAGGATGAGCTTTTTCTTGGCAATAAAATTGATTAAAGGCCGCAGTTGACTGAACTGCGGGTTGGTCTTTACCAAACGCTGTAAGGGATCCGTTTGTAAGGTTTCACTAAAAGAAAAAAATTGCTAAATAATTTAAATCTAGCTTTTATAAAGCTATTTAATTAAATTAATTCTATCAAAGCTGGCAATAAATTCAAATGATTTGTTATATTGCTGAAATCTATAAACTTTGTTTTGTAGAAGAAATAAATTAATTTAAGTTTATTAGTTATCTACAAACATTATTTATCAGTTGGTTAAAATTATTCAATTTAAATGTCATTAAATAAATAATATTTAAAACTAATAAAGCTAATTGCAGTTCATTTTCAGAGGTTCGAGTTCATTTCTATGAAAAGAAAGTCAATGGTTGGAACTAAAACAAGAAACTAGGAAAGAAATCCCAATGGAATTCCAATGGTCAACTGTAAACCCATGGAGATGCCACTTTGAAAGCGGAAAACAATGGCGGGAGAAAGCCCAATGAGCTGCAGGCGGTAGAAAAAAACTGCAAAATGCAACCAAAATTCCAGCAAAGTGCCACGAAATGCAGCAGCGGATGGCTCTTAGTTGGAAGTGCAGCCACGTCGCTGACTGTCCATTATACTATGGTGGTGTGTAGATTCCTTCTTCGGACTCCCAACAATGCAATGATTCTAGGAAAGAGAAAAAACTGCGATAAGTTTGGAAAATTGTGAAAGGCCGTCAGTAGCAAGAGCGGATCCAAAAAGCGGGAATAAAGCCAGAAAACAAAAGGAACACCGACCAGAAACTGAAAACGGATGTTCGCGCAGTTGTTGCCGAAAACAAAGATTCGCGGCGCTGAGCAGTCGTGCGTGAAGTGCGTATGTGTGGGTGTAAGTGTGGTTGGGTGGAGTGTGGGGTGTCTATGTATAAGTGCCAGTGCGTGCATGTGAGTGCACCGGAAACCATTAGACAAAAACGCACAGCTGCAGCGGGAAGAGAAAGCTGCGGATTTGCGCATTGTTGGCGCTGCCCAAAAGTGGACACACTATCAAAAAGTGAACAGCAAATGTTTCTTATTGTCACTCTATAAATACTTTATATATTTAACCTTTATTAAGGTTTTTATATATATATTTTTCTTTATATATTTAACCTGATCCGCCTAAGAGATCCTTAACAATGTAACTAGACTAAGAATATTTTATTATACCATTTCCATAGAAATTGACTTGGGATGTTAATTAACAATAATTATAAAATAATTTTATTATAAAATAATATAATATATTTTAATGCAAGCCTATCCACATCAAAGAGTACCTGTAATCCAACATTACCTTCATTATCCTGCGTGTAAGTGGCGCTGCAAAGTAGGCAACACTTTTGACTCTGACATCGCACTGATGTGCGTTATTTTGCTTCCGCCGCGGGCTGTTAATGCAGCTGCTCCCTTGGCTCATGGTTTGTCTGTTTAATTAAGCGAATCTTATGCTACCGCCGCCAGGTGCAGCTCACCTGTGCAAAGTACTAGCCCAACCCCATAGCTTCCTTTGTTCTTCCCCGCTGATGCTCTTAATGAGTAGGCTGATGTTTTTTTTTTAATGGCCAAATGGCCAAAAAACGCCCTAACCATGTCCCATTTCCTGACAAGTGCGGATTAATGGCTCTGCCGAAACTTTCTTTTGAATTTTATGACCTCTCATTTTGAGTTTTGAGTGGGGAACGAGATATTCAATTAACGCGTATGAATGAAGAGACCACTTTTATGGAGCTTTTCAATTTTTAATTTCACTTATCGCCGGGTAATTAAAAACATTTCGGTTGTTTTATTGGCAGTGATTTTAATCAGTACCTAACGAGCTAATCAATGCACCAAAATGTAATTTCCGGAATTAAAAAATTGAACATTTTAATTAAAATTTTCGCATGCTTGCTGATAATTGTTGAACAAATGTTTCCATTAATAATCTAATTGCGCATAATGCGTGCCAAATTAGCACTAAATTAGTCACGGCCAATGTACTACTGTGGCTTCAGCCTCCTTCTGGCCATCTGGATGGTAGGTTGGTTGTTTGGTTGGTTGGCCGGGTTAGCTGGATTAAATTTTCAAACAACCAACATATTTTGGAGCCAAGAGCCTGCAGAACAATGCTCGACGAGTATGCATAATTTAGGAAAGTTAAATTAACCAACATTTTCGGCCAAAACAAGCCACAGTAGCAAAAACAAAAATTCGAGTAAAGACAAAAGCGAAAAACAACTCAGAAGCCGGCCAAATGCAATTACAGTACAGTACAGAGAGAGCGCACTTTTGGGAAACTCCGTCGGTTGCCGCAAAAAGCTCAAAGGTTTATTAGATTTGCCCTTTTATTAAGCGTTAAATTATTTCGCAAATTGTTTGCCAGTCGAAAGCGCAAAGTAAACAAATACCAACTCCACCCCTTACACACAGTCCCCCACACCATCATCCCAGGGCTCCTATCTGTGCATATCTGGTGCAGTCACTTCATTTTGGCTGCCATTTGCATTTCCACCGACAGACGGAACAGGCAGCGCCCTGCGGTGCTTTAATTAATCATTTGAGTGGTTGCCTTCGCAGTGGAAAACTACTTACCAGAAAGGTTGCTGGGTGGCGGGTGGTGGATGGTCGGGGGTGACCTTACAATGCGGAGAGGTCTACAAAAAGGCGATTAGCAGGCAGGTCCTCTGGCACGCCCATCTCACCAGGCGCCATTGTTGGCGAGAGCGGAACAACTTTGTCCCAGGCTGCACAGATAAATAGCTAACTGAGTAAAATGCATAAACGTGTAAATAAACTATTAAACTGAGAGAAATATTCATAAATTATAGTTATTTAATTTATTTCCACATCAAATAATTACCTTTTATGACACAATGGCACTAGTTATTTATTTCCATAAACTTAATAAAATTTAGTTCTAATTTAACTCAGTTCTATGGCCTTTCTCTCCGTGAAGTGTCACACACATATTTGCCAAACAATGGCCAGCTTTGATGCGTGTGCCTTTCTGGTTGCTGTTGCCAACAGAGTACCGTGGCTAACAAAGCCACAATGTTGGCAACGGGAGCCACACCATTGAAAAGCAGCCTTCGAGCTGTTACCCAACTTTAAAACAGTCATAAATTTAAATTTTCCGCTTTGAGGGTCGGGCATTAGTGGCCAATAGTTGGGATGCTTACTCTACGGAAAAGGCAAGCAAAAAATTATTTCCTGTTCAAACGCAACAACAACAAGAACAAGAACAATAAAATCAACCGGAAGCTCATCCATCGCCGTGTTCACTGCGTCTATTTTATAAGCTTTTGCCAAATCTTTTCGAGTTGATTAAAAACAATAAAAGCAGCGTGTTTCTTATGGCCAAAAGCTGGGCCATAAATAAGCAATTTATTGTGCGCTACCGCCGTGTTTTCCCATTGTGCACGGTCCGAACCTAAAACCAAAAAACCAAAAACCCGTCCCGAAGTCAGTGGCTCAGCGTGCGGCCACTTCTGTCCTTTGGCTTCCCCGGTATTACCGCCCATTGGAGCATCTGACTGGACTGGACGAGACTGGGAGCTGGTTGCCCAGAGCTTGGAGCCAAGACCTGACAGTTGGGAGTTTGTACTGCCACCAATTATACACAGAAATAAAAAAATGATTAACTGGTCAATAATAATTAACAATAAAACTATCAATCAATTACCAATAGATATTATTAAGCCGATAATAAGTAAAAAGGATCTTATTATAAATATTGATAAAAGCTCAATGGATTATAGATTTTCCTCTAATCATATTTCAAATTTTTCTTAAAAAATAGTATTGTTAACAAAATCATTTAATATATTTCAGTGCAACTGATATATCTAAAGCTATGGCACTGACTTTCAGTTCAACTACAAGTCGGACTGCGTCCCGTTTGGCATTCGGACGGCTTTCGATGTTTATTGCAGCATTTGGAGTGAAAGGCACAAAGCAATTTCCGCTGCCGTGAGAGCTTAGCAATATTAACAAACACAGGAGAAGCACTGGCTCACTCGGAAGGGGTTTTTTCTCGTTGTTCCCAGAGCTTCCGCCGATCATTTCAGAGCTCCAGCTGGGGGCCTCCAGGTATGACTCATATTTGTAGCGTTTTATTGCTGTCATTACCCAAAGCTGGGGCCTGACTTAATACCTAGCGAGCAATAAATATGGGGCTTAGTTTTGATTCAGATGGATGCCAATCCGGATAATACAAAAATGATGGGCAGGTAAGGAAAGTTTCAAAGTTAAGGTACTATTACAATTTAATGGCTAATAACTATGGAGATATATTTTTAGCTTTTTAAATATTTTGCCAATAAACACTAAACTATCTGTAATTAAGATCACTGAACTACCTTTGTCAGATAGTAATATTTTTAGCTCCTGAAAGCGCCAAAGGAAATTGTGAATTCAGAAACATATTTCAAGCAGCGCATCTTATGATTACTTTTCGCTAATCGCTCTGCATTATTTCCTTTCAATTTGTGTGCTTTTTTGGCTTACGTGCAATTGACCAGCAGCCGGAAAAGGCCAGGAAACACCAAAAATATTCCCCAGGACGGTCACGTAGGAAAATTGTTTGGGTTGAAAATCTTTTCGAGCTCCCCACGTGTACGTGACAACACAAATAGTTTTCGCCGCAGGTTTTTTGTTGGTGTCCTACACGAATATTTGTTGGCTTTCTCCAAATAGTTTCATTTCATTTTTGACATTTTTCTTTGGCCACTAAACCCATTAAAATTATATATTTTTTGGCATATGCCTTTGATGCGTCGCTCTAATTTCATTTTACTCCAATATTTTTGTTTTATTTTCCCTCGACGTCGTTGTCAAAATAAATTGAAGATATTTTTATTTGGCCATTTTTCAGATTCGATCAGCGGGGGGCCCATGGAGAAATTGGAAACTTCTCGGTATGTGCCAGTGTGTGCATGACCAATACCACAACATATATATCCTGTGATACGTGCATATCCTGCCCGACTTCAATTGCAGTCCTCGCCGGCTTGGCCACAACAATTTTCTAATTAAATTCGATTTTCGCCATGCATGTGGCATAAATTGTTTTGTCATTTTACGGCAACTGTCTGTGCATGTTTGAATGCCTGAATCGGAATGTATTGTAGTGTTTCCACAAATTTTGTACGCTTTTTTGGACCCCGGACTGAAGGACCATATCCCTGCCCAGCATCGTAGCAGCAACTTCCACTTGCCATTCTTAACATCCAACAATTGGCTTGACTGCCGCAGGCAACGGTCTTGTATATTCATTTGAGATTAGCAAAAATTGAAAATCTTTAGCCCCGGGGCGGGAAATTGTTTCCCCGAACAGTCCCCGCTACAATCCATCCCCGGACCATCCTGGGTAGTAGAGGAAAAATAATAACCCGTATAATTGGTGTACATGCCCAACATGTGCCTGGCGCAGACCTGATGCCTCGCACCCCCCAGTATCCTTAGAGTCCTCCCACACTTGTCCTCTGGCACTGAGTTTTTTTTTTTCATTTTGTTTGCTCCTTTATGTGTATGTTTGTGTATTATTTCGTTATTTTTTGTTTCAAGTTTAGATGGTCTACACACATCCAGCATCCATGTATTATTTATAAGCGGAGGTTGCCAGGTACATGGAAGCTGCTCAATTACCCATTTGATTTGTCCGAACTTTCGTTGTTTATGCTCTTGTTTATGGTCTAATATTTATTATTCTGCTCCTCGCACTCTGGCTGCCACTCTCATTACACAGAACACGATTATCCCTGTTGTTATTATCCCAGCTGGCATTTAGCCCAGCCAGAGTCTCATCACGGCCATAAGAACCTACTCAAAATAATTCCCGGAATCGAAGTGATTGGAGTGGACTGAGAGTGAAAGCCGGAGAGATTTTCACCGACGGAATCCATCCAATCACTGACCTCTGGCCCGAGCTGCATTCAATTCCCTATCGCTGATCCGCATACAAAGTCAACAAAATCCTTGGGGTCTGGGGTCTAAAACTTCCCATCCTTTTCCACCTGCTACTGCTGCTGCTGCTGTGCTTCTGCTACTCGATTTCACATTGACAAAATTAAATTGAATATTGTAAAAATATGCTGGCCATTATGGTGCTCCGGTTGGCCGGGCCAACAGAATGCATCCAGAATCCGGGCCGGGCAACCTTTACGAGCGGCTATTAAATATTTGTCCTTGCTGGCGACGACGACGGTGCGTTGTCCTCGCTGTCTAGTCCCTCCTTCACTTTTGTGTCCTCTCCAATCTTGTCCTGTGCTATCGCCTTCTAAATATCCCTCTTATCGACGGCAACAAAAACAAAAAAAAGTGCAACAACAGGAGCGACAACATTTCACTCAATTCAATTACCTTAAGAGTGCCACCATCAAGTGTTTGCTTGAAACAGGACGAAAAGGACGAGTAGAACGGAGACCATGTTCCAAAACTGAGAGAAATAAGACTAAATATTTAATTTAATAAATAAAATCAAATTTGGTTACAAGTTTTGTTAATAATTCTCATTGATTTTAGTCTTCAACCTTGATCCTTCAATAATATTGAATCATTGTTTATGAGCAATATTATATTGTAAGACTTTTGTTAAACAAACTTTTTTTTAAAAGTGAATATCCTGGAACCTCTTTGTTGTTGTGTTCTCTGTGTTTGGCATTTTAAATCCCACATTTGATGTGCTTAGAGCAGCTCCTTCCTGTCGCATTTCGTTGACTGTCTACAGGAGCTATTTGGCTTCGAAACCACCGCCGCTCCAGCAGGACCTATCCCCCCCCTAACCCGACCTCGTCTCTGTCAGCTGACAATTTTCTTTGGCTTTACCTGTAAACTCGGCTTGATTTATTGCCCTGGCATGTCAGGGCGTTCGTTTGCAACATGGCGTGTAATAAAATTTTAATCGATGTCGTACATTTGCATGCCAATTGCAGCCAGTTGGAGGCACTTTGAGGAAAATCCTGGCTCCTGATCCTGGGTCTGGTCTCGGTCCTTATTCTCTCTTTTTCTGTTTTTTTTTTGTTTTTGTTGCAACAAGTCAAGACAAGCAACTGCGTCACGTGCCATAAAAACGCATAAAGGGCGACCGGAAGCCTTAGGAGCTTTCCAAACTCGGCTCTCATGTAATTTGATGCGCATTTGCATAAAGAATGCGGCAAAATGCGACTATATGCAACTGTAAGGCAGCGGAAAAGCGAAGCAGAACACAATTATCAGAGGCAGAGTCAGGAGCAGAGCCGGGAAAATCGAGAAAAGCGACGCTGAGCTGGGAAAACTTTGTTGCATACTTTGCGCTGCATCGTTTGCGGCTGGCGAAGAAAAATACGAATATAAATTTGTATTATTCTTAAATTAAGAACAGAAATGAAAACAAGAATTGAAAATGGTCCTGTCATCCCTGTATATCCTGGTTCCCCCGTCCCCCAAACACCCAGGCAGTAAATTGAAAGCAAAGAGAAATCCTTAGGCGGCAGACTTCATTCGCGGTTGTAATGAAAAAACTTAAATGGAATCTGAATGCGCTCCAACGGCAAGGTAAGTCCTCGGATTCTGACAAAATGAAATATAATTTGTAAGCAAATAAATTCTCATAAATTGAGTGAGTGGTTTAGGCTAAGGGCTTATACGGAACTGAACCCATTTGTGGCATTATTTTGTAACTAATTAGAAATTTAAAGAAAACATTGTTGTTTTATAAAATGCATTATTACTATAAAGACTTTCAAACCAAGACTAAAATGCAAACTTAAAACCCCGAAAACCATTGAACTGAACAATCAAATCCTTTTGAACTTTTAAGGTATCAGGTTTTTATAATCCCTTAAGCCAAATGCAATAATTGTCATGTAGCAGTAAGGCCGTTAACTTCATATTTGCTGACCATTAGCTACACATTTATGCCACACATGAGTGGGCCTGTTGGGTGGCAGCATGAGCAGCCAGCCACCCACTGTCACAGCAATTGCGCCTAAGCTCCGTCAAGTGTCACCCATAATGCAAAGAACAAACAAGGACAACGACAACGGCAGACAGTTGTCACAATTGCGGCCCATTAAGACGCTGCCAAATTGCTGACCATGTCCTTGGAATCAAAGGGACAAATCTTTTTAATAACCCGCAGCAGGAACAGCAGGAGCAGCATGTGTGCGAAATAGTTGACACGACTTTTTTTTGGGTCTGAGGATGTGCCAGTTAATAAAGACATAATGGCATAGATTTATTTTTTATGTGCCTCCATTTGCGGTTTGATATTATTATCGCTGTATTTTGTTGCCTTGTTTTCGTGGCCATTTAGACCATCATTTGTGCGGCGTATGTTTGCGAGGTAGGTCCTGTGTTGGGGGGGTTTTTGGCAAATCACCTGCGCTTCCTTACAAGCTTCCTGCTCAGGCAAACTTAATACTTCCTACGGCCAAAATGTAAAACAAGAAGCCATCCCATCGCCCTGCTCCATACAGACAAGCCAAAATGCTGGGGTTTTCAGGCCCAAAATGAACTACGCACACATACACGAGCACACAACAGGACGTCATATTACGTACATATAATTTTGAAGAAGTCCTCATCCTGCCGGCTCAGAGCACACCTGAATGGTTACCTGCTGTTTTGGCTGTTTTCGGCCCGACTGACTAACAAGCCGTCTTGTCCTGTCCTGCCATGCCCTGCCTTGTCCTGTTCCCGTTCACTGTTTTCTGTGTTTTCCCTGCGTCGTGTGCTCCATATTGTACTTAATTTTTTCACCGACGCCGGCTCTGAAGTGCCTTTTTCAATTTCCCCAGAGGCGCTTCCGATCAAACAGGAAGTGCTTAAGTTCAAACTGAAGTAAAAGTGCGCTCAGACCCACCCACAGGACTCTTACCACTTCGTATATCAGCAAGGAGTAGTCATTTCTGGCAGGTCTTCTACAAGGACATTGAATTAGATTGTTGGGCCTGGAGATTTTGAAAAGGGTAAGTTTATAAAAACTATTTTGGAAAATATTAAAAAACACTATAATTTGTTTTTAGATTTAGTTGTTATTTTTAAGAGATTATAATAATTATATATTTAAAGATCCTTATCCAAACCGATATGCCCAATAAATGTACTCCTGAACTCCTGGAATACCCTGCGGGGCGTGAGTCGCCGTCCTACACCTGTAACTTCATTATGGGGGCGTGTGCGGGTGCGGATGTTATAAGGAATGCCTTACAAACACAAAGGACAGACAGTGCCCGGGGCTGAAGAACATCATATTTCATGTGGCTAATAAACATAGCACAGGAGTCCGCAATGCGGGAGTCGGCGAACGAACTGCATAAATTTATTAATGAGTGGGAAATGAGGTATTCTGTCTGCGGGGTAGGTCCTGTGACTCGGGAGGGTGAACTCGTAGCAGCCAGCAGCGGCGGAGGCGGAGGCAGCTTAGCCCAAGGCCACAGGACTCAAGAGCCAGGACACAGAGCCCAAAGGCTGACAACTAAGCAGCCAGCAACCGGTAGGAGTTTGCGGGAAACAATAAGCCGAGAATTTTCGGCACAGCTCGAATAGGCAGGCTGATTTACGTACAAGCCAACTCGGGCAGGAATTTCTGGGCAGGATCAGCCAGGAGGAACGCAAATTGAAAGTACACGAATCCTGCAATATATTTTTTTTTCGTCCGCTTTCGGGGTGAAAGCCAACAACCTCCAGTGATTGATAAATATTTAAAGCGCAGCAACAAAGCGAAATAATTGAAATAAGTGAAGAGGCAGACGCGTCGGGGGTTGCGACTTTTGCCTCCTTTCGGGTTTCTGTGTGCGAGGGTGGCTACGCGGCATGTCCTGCCCTGCCAATTGTGACAACAACAAGTCAGGATGCTTGTTAACCTCACTCAACCCCTCGTAGAGCCGTTCTCCGTCCTGGCTTTCCATCCTGGTGGTGGTGCTGCTGCTGCACCTTCATTCAATCTAATTTCGCTGCTTATCACTGGAGCTTAGCTGCTCTAAAATGCGAATGACATGCCAAAGTACTCGAGATTCAGAAGATTGTCGCAACGCCCCGACCACCCAGGCTCCAGGACCTCGGCAGGGATGTCAGCGGGAGGACGCAAGATAGCATGCTTCACTGAAGGCTTTGTTTGCCGTAGCTGACTGAATGGCTAGTGATTCATTTAAGTCTTTCTGCAAATAGGTATTTTAAATAAAATAACTAGATTCCATTGATTCTGAGCTTTAATTTCTATGATAATCACATTAAGACTGTAAGATAACCTTCCTTGAAAGGGTATTCCGAGTGCATTCTTCCGCTGAACCTTTCCAGATTCCTCATTATTTCCGTCCCCTTAACCCGCTGCGTGGCACTGCTTTTTATTTAAACAACGTCTTTCTGTCTGTGCCCACATAATGTCGCCCTTCTGGTAGACACTGTTTGATTTGAATTCATTGTCGTGTAATTTGTGCAGCACGCCCTCCTCCATTTCCCCAGTTTTTCACGCTTTTCCTTATTGGGAGTGTTTCGTGTCGCTAATTACACCGTAATTAAAATTGCCGTATTTAAAGGCAAACACACTCACGTGGGAGAGTGCGTGCAAATATTTTGAAAAAATACATATCACATGAACACCGTCGAATGCATTGCGCATACGCCCCGTGCACCGCTTGCTTTTGCATGAGCTTTGTAAATTAAGCGTGAAGCACTGCAGCCCGCTTCCTGGACCTCCTTTTAAATGGTTTTTCTTTTTTTTAAAGTTTTTCTGTTTTTTTGAAGGGGCGTGGCCGGCATTTAACACATTTCGCCCTCGTCGATAACAAGGTAGAACTGTTTGGGCGGCCATTAGGCAGGCACCCGGGCCACTCTGGCACCTCGATTTTTCTCCTTTTTTTGCACTGTGACCATTCCGTATGCAAGTGAGCCGTTTTAATTGCTTTTCGCCGGCTAAAAATAGTCGCCTAAGAGTGCTTTTGCGTGTAGCTATTTCCAACTTAATTAATGGCAAACACACGGCCGGCAAATGCAACGAAAAACATGGCCGAAACAAATGCAGGTGGCAATGGGTTTTGAGATTGGGAAATGGGATTGGGATTGGGAATGGCACACAACAACTTTTTACTTGATTTATGCGACCGGCTGTAGTTTATGCATAATGCAGCTGGTAATTAGTGAACCAAATGTATACAAACATATCACTAAATGTATGGATATAGTATGTTGTTCTGGACAAAAACACATACCGGGGGCCAGCTCAAGCTGGTGCTAAGCCCTCGGATTGGTATCGGAGGCAGGACATCTAATATTTATTATCAGTAAATTACAATTGTCTTTTACATGCAAGCGATTAATTCCATTGCTGCTGGCCATAAATATTTATTTACAACTCTTCCGAAAAACGGAAAACTGTCAGGGCCACAGGCGCTGCGTGTTTGCCAAGCAATTTGGCTTTTGTCCTAGCATCTTTGTCTTTGGATCCTGGCCTCTGGCCGTTTTGAGAGCCGTTTGTCCTGGATTTTTGTCCTGCAATGACATTTGCAGTTTTAATTAAACAACAAATAATAATTTTTAGTTGCCCGGACACAAAAGAAATATGAAAAATGGGAAAGGACACCTGGCCCCAAAGCCAATCGAAGTTTGTTCTTTGGCATCAAATGAAATATGAATTCAAAGATACTTGCCCCGGATCGAGGTTCATTTTTCAGCAGAACTGCATCAAACATCTAGATTTAATTACTTTCGAGTCGGTGAAGCCGCAAACAAAGCCAGGTAGTTATAAGATTGCCAAAAGCAGGAACAAATTAACTTTATTGCATTTGGTCCTGCAAACAGTGTCCTGCCACCATTACTGTATATGTGTCGCTAATGAAGCGAAATTATCTAGGCGGCAAAGGGGATAAGGCAAGTAGAGTGGAGTCCAGGTGTTCGCGGGGCGATAATGATTGTAATTAATTTAATTCCGTTATATTTTCATCTAGACATCGCTAGTGGCGATCCTCCGCACTGCGCTAAACGCTGTTTTCTGTTTTCCGGTTCCAGTTTACTGTGACTTTTCCTTGGGGGGTCCCCATTACTTTTTTCCCTGCCTCGGCTTGGTTTTATTTTCCAGCAACAGAGTCACAGAGTATTTGCTTCATTTGCAGTTAGTCGTGCGAAATCAGTTAACTCCTTTTGCTAATTACTAAAGTTTTTCGTTGCCCAAAAATCCGGCCAATTGTGTCAGTAATCTTGATGTTCGTGCTGGGACCGTATGTTTGGCTGGGTACACGTATACGTCATGTAGTGCCGTAAACGGAAGGTTAATTAAAAACCGTAAAAGTTTCGGTATGGGTTTCCCACTGCTATCGGCAATGCATACACAGGTTCAGGAACAGGCTCATTTTTCCCAACCTATCATCCACTGCCACTTTGACAGTTGCAGTTCAAATGTCAAGTGCACTCCAGAGATACAAAGGCTTCGTGGATGGGCGGAATGGTACGGGCGATGATGGTGTCTCACTGGCTTTGTGATTGACAACACCAACTGTATGGGGCTTGGGGCTTGGGGCTTTGGGCTGTGGGGCTGTGGAGCTATGAAGCATGTAAACGAAACTCCATCTTAAGTGCGCCGCAAGGACAACACTTGGATGCCTGAGAGGGACAAGCTGTCCGTACTTCGGAGTCCAGACTCCTGCCTGATTTCCTCTTTGCCGGCATGCTCCGGTTGCCAAAAGGTAAATATTTTTGCCTCGGTTATTACATTTTCGAGGACTAGTAGCTCCAAACTGTAGCAGCGGTGCACTTGCCTGGATTCAGAATCAATCAAGTGTTCAAATTTTAATCAGTTGCCCGTTCAAGTACTTCCATCAACTCTTAAAGTTTGATGCCACCGCAAGTCCCAACGATCCGGAGCCCAGTTACACCCGGACGCCCTTGGGCCGCTATCACTAGCCGTCGGAAACCGCAAATTGCACGTTGTCCTGGCCAAGGATACCCCGCCCGGCTGCCACTTTTCCCCAGCTACCGCCACCAAGAGCTGGCGAATTTTGATGTTTTTGCCAGATTGATGAACATACCCCAAAACACAAGCCAAAGGACTAAAGTGGCGGTGGGAGCCAGGAGGAGCCGCACATAAGGCGTTGCAGGAGGCCAGCAGGACTCCCGCCTTGTTGTTGGTTCATTTTGTGCTCCCTGTTGAAAAACAAATAACAATAATTATCTTGACAACAATTTCCGGTATTTGTGCTCAAGTCGAGCGCAACAAAAGGCAAAATGAAACTCAACTCAACTTCAGAGACGTGCCAAAGGAGCCAAAGGAACGAAAGGAGCCAGGACGAGCGCCGAAGGGGTCACAGGTTTGAATATCCCGCCACACCCCCATGATTGTGGTGGAGTGGAAACGGAGATGGAAATGGCCATGGGTATGGATATGGGTTTGGGTTCGAGCTCTGGTTCGGGATCGGGGTGGAAGCTCTGATATTGTGTGGTTGGGCGACTTGTAATCATTTCATGAAAAATTACACTTTGAGAATGAGGAAAATGTTACCGAAATAAAGTTGATTTAAAATGCATTAGACTAACCAAGTATCTTACAATTATGTATTCTAATTCTACCTTTGAGTTAATTAAAACTATTTTCAGTTAAACTTTCTCCGAGTGCATCCAGATGACCTGTCCTTTTCTCATTACGCAACTGTTTGCCCATCTTGCCACTATCCTGCGGTCTCTCATTGGCAACTCATCAGAAATATGGTGTCAGGAGTTCCTGATAAACTCCTGGTAGGGCTATGATTTGTTGCTTCGATAGGACCAAGTTTCAGCTCGGCTGTCACTCTGTTTCAAGCAATCTAGTCTCGGGCTGAGATAAGTAAACAAAGCAACCCCAAACCTGTCCTATATCAAAATATTAAATGCCAACTTGAGCGTGAAATTAAAACATTAATTTCTATGCGTATTTCACATTGGTTTTGTGGCATATTTGATGCATATCCCCAGTGCGGCCCCATCGCATAAATGATTCATTAGCTTTTACCTGAAAAAGTTTGCCCAGAAATCTCTTAAATTTGTTTGGGTCTTTAAATCCTTGATAAACCTGCAGAAATATAATATTATTCATTAACAAAAGCATTTACCTGGGCGTTGGCAAAAAAGGAATTCCAGCACAGACGCATAGTATCAAATGTTTTAATTCTGAACGTCAACTACTTCAGCAGCCACACAGAAACATTTCCGAGCCATTTCATTCGAACAATTTCTGTTCTGCAACGCACTGACAGGCTAACACACACACATGTACACTATGTTGGAGGGAAATATTTTAATTTGTATTTATTTTAATGCTTCAACGCGCTTGTTTTACAACCCACTTCAAAAGCATCGGGCGACCAGCCTGCCTGCCAACCCTGCAGCTGGGAATTCCTTTGAGCTCATGGTCAAATGATTCTCAGATATTCTTTTAATGGGGCCTGCACCCCAACGCCTTGAGCTATGCACTAACTTTCGGCGGTTAACCTGGGACAAAACACCATGATCCCGAGCAAATAACCCAAGGACTCTCCTCTCGACTGCTGCACACGCATACAGACACAGGCCTGTGGCATACTGTGGACACGTATAGGCGGTCCCATAATAAACTTTAATGGGCCTGTTCATAATAGTAAAATTTCATTAAACTGCCAAACCAAGAAGAGTCGAAAAACAGCCAAGGAGCCGAGGGTGAAAAGAAAAAATCAAATGAACAGAGGCATAGGCAAATTTTCGGTGGCAGGCAAATGAAGACGAGTGGTTGGAAAACAAACAAAAAAAAATGTGGAGAGACCCAATGAGGGCGGTTGGAGGGCGTGGCATGTGTGAAATTCCCCAGTAATGCACAGCCTCCTTAACCCTTGCCATTTCCAGCCACTGCTCCAGGTTCATCTTTGACCCTTGCATGTGTTGCCGGAAGGAAGCCTGAAACAATTCAATTACGTTGCAAAATGGCTGTGCCCTTCTCTGTGTGTGTGTGTGTGTGTGTATGTGTGAGTGGCTGAGTGTGATGTGTAATAAAGTTTCATTTTATAGACCTGCCAGCACGTCTGGGCAGCTTTTGGTGACGCCAGAGCCGCAGTCGCAGCCGCAGCCTCAAAAGCATAACTCGTACCCATCACCGACTGACCCAAACACCCGCCCCCTTTTTGCTTTTCTACACAAAGAAAAAAAAGGGCATCCTTCTTTCAATATATGGTCCTTAAAACTTTATCCTTTTAGATATTGAACAATGACATCCTGTATAAAATGGATTTATCCTTTATCCTTTAAGGATTAGCTGATAAGATAGAATATTTCTTCCAGTGCAGATGCAACTTGCTGAAAATGTGGCCCAAAATTCACAAGAAGAAAATGGAAGGCATTACTGTGGTTGCCGTCGCAGCTCGTTGTTTTTGTACTTTTTTGCCCAACTGAATTCTTGTGCCGAAGTTTCCCAATTGTTGTTGCATGCAGCTGTCAGAGGAGGCGCTCTAAACACTAAATAAAATTTCAGTTCTCAACTGCGTGAGCACACACCCATACAAACACACACGCACAAAATGGCCGCATGTCCTTGGACTTCCCTGTACAGAGTCGCATGTGTGTGAGAAGGCCCCAGCCCGCTGTGCTAGTATGGCATATTGAACGAAGATTTATTGCAGTGCCAGTGTGTCCAAGTGGAAATAAATCAAATAATTTTCCATGTGGAAAAATTTCAAGCACAAAAAAAATCGAGCTGCAAATTAAAACAGGCAAAGGACACAAAAAAAAATTAGGTTCAAAAATGGGAGGAGGGATAACCAAAACAGAGATGAAAAGCCCAACGAAAGTCAAGTGAGGCGCAGGATCTGGCCCAAAATGGACTGGGCTGATTGTGTAATTTACTCATTACACAACCAACCTTATGTGCATTACCTCTCTACTAAATGTGTGTGTGTGTGTTGCTCATGTTACATACCAAATACAAACACAACAACAACTGCTGCATATGCATGAATAGGAGGTCCTTGCGAGCAGCGAACTCTGGCCTGCTGCGCTGTATTTTTATATTAGCGCACAGACACCTACAGAGAACCCCACCTAACTGTCATTGTCCAGAAATTAACGAAAATACACAAACACACACTGGCAGGACTTTCCCTGAAAGCTAGGAGCAAAAATTAAAACAAAAAAAAGTATACATATAGAGGAGAAGAACGGCGAAAAAGGAATGGCAAGAAAAGTTTTGCATTTCCTCGTGCTAATGTATGTTAATTACAGGGGGATTTTCCATGCGGAGGATTTGCATTTTAATTTATGCACCGAAAAATTTGCGTTTTGCCCGCCACCCCGGTCAAAGTCGTTAAAAGAGGAAAAGCCGTCCAGAACAGAAACAAAAAAGAAAAAAAAAAGAAATAATAATACTCAGTGCAGCGAACGGCGGCGGCGGCGGTTGGCCAACAAAATAATGGCCAAAATGAGAAGTTACAGTGACGCAATTTGTACACGTCATAGGTGAGAGCGGGTATGCATGGTGAACACTGTACAGGTGTGCAGGGTATTGGGGCACTTCATTACAGCGGTGCCAAGTGGACACGCCCCAGCACTGCGGCGGAAATTGCTGGAAATATATTTATTTATAGGCCAAGTACGGATCCTTCAGCCACGCCGCCGGGGGGTGAGTCTGAAGGCCTGAGCAATTAAGACAAGCACCTGCCGTCGGCCTAATTAGGCCGAAGGCCTCAAAAGCTTTCACCAAAATCTTCCCTTCGAAGCAATATTTGTAATGAAAACTACAAAATAATTGTAAAATGCAGTTGAAATCGCTCCTCCGACTTATCCTCGAAGACTGAAATTTAATTATTGTGCGCCTCACTCGACATGGCCTCAATCGGCTCAAAGCTTCACTCCGCCACTTGGGCCAACTTAGGCTGGAGAAGCGCCCGCTTGGGCTGGAGGTGCGCCAGCAACCGGAAAATCAGAAGCCCTAGAATTGGCACCCCTCGCCCCTCGGCCCGTGTCTGTTCGGTTAAATTAATACAAAGCCCGAGTACATGCACTAATGCTAAGTAGATTCCAACACAACAAGGAGCAGGAGCGGAGGAACGGAGGAGCAGAGGAGTTGGAGGGAAGGACAAAGCCTACGCTAAGCTAGGCAACGGAATGTGTGTGTGTGTGGATGGGGGAGCGAGTGTGTATGCCGGTTAAGCATCTTACTCAAGTATTTATGTATTTACATTGCGAATATTTAATGGAGATATGCGCTGGATTACAACTACTTGGCAGAGCAATAGGAGGAAGCGAGAGGGGCAATAGCTCAGGTGGGATGTGTGAAAAAAGTGGCACGCTCTGAGAGGTAACCAAAAGAGAATATTTAAGCAATCAACAAGGGCAGTGAGGGCGCAACTCAGTGTTTTATTTCACTTTAATAAATATTGCATAACGACTGGAGGGGGACTGGGGGAGGCCGGTGTTTGATGGCGCCTGTAGAGACACAGAGCATCTAATAAGCTAAAAGCGAGCGTCAAAGCAAATGGCAAGCATAATATTCCAATGGCTGCTCCCCACTGGCCTAAGGCTGAAATTATTCAAGCGTTTCTTTAATAGAGACTCGTCCTTCGTCCATCGCTTCCCTCGCCACGGCTTGTCTCTGGCTGAGTTTCTGGCTGGAAACTATTTAAAAAAGCAATTTTTTAGTTAATTAAACGACAAAGACAAGCAAAAGGCAAACAATTTCCCCTCGCACATTGCACCAGTTGGCTTTGGCCCAAAGCACTTTTCCTTTTTCCGACCGACAGACGACGAGTGGCTGGTGCAGTTAGTGACCAGGGACCTCGAAGGATGCCTTTTGTCTGAAATCTGGCTCGTACTCACTGATTTCGAAGCAGTCTCCTGCTGCGATCCTTGTGCATGCCATGTATCGTTGCATCGTCGTAAAGAACCCAGCCCGTTGCAATCAATTTTAATGCGTTTTAATGACCCCAACAAAGTGAAACGGCTGTGCAATCAAGGCCTGAAAGTCTTTGCCTCAACAATAGTGAAAAATATAAGGTGCTTTTTATTATTTTAATCAAAGGAATAGTAATTGAACCAATCCACTTTTCTTTACTATTCAAGACAGCTAAATTAGACTACTATACTAAGAATTTCTTTATAAAGGGTTTTGAAATAAGAATAACTATTAAAATCCTAACATACCTGAAGTCACAAAATTTCTCTCAGTATCTTTTATCTACCGGAACCACACACTACTCGAGCGCTAATGATGTCCAACAACAATTCCCGGGAAATGCAAAATAAGGTCCTGACGCACACAAATTACTGGTCAGTGGAAAGTGTAGAGTGGCCACTAAAATGGCGCAACTTTGTAAGCCATTTTTGCCATTTCCCAGCTATTTGTCGCATTTCGCTTAGCCATTTATTTATTTGCTCTCATTTAAAGTGTAAACTGCATTGTTTTTTTCTCGACTTCCCCCTTCCCCAAAGTTGTTTCCATCTTTGTTATTAAGAATGGTGTAATCATAGCCGTTGGCCCAGCTCTTCGTCCTTATTTACTTTTTTTTTTTGAAGCTAGTCCCTTAGGACTTGCATGCTCTAATTAAGTGCATTTACTCTAATGAGCAAAAATGGCAGCTCCAGCTGCAGATTCTGTGGCAGAAGCAAAAAAGCTGTCACAGTTCCGTGAACTGGAGAAACCGTGCGTGAAAACTGCCCTCCAGCTGGCCACTGGAGCAACTTTTGCGGTCTTGTTGGGTTTTTTTTTTTTTATTTCTCTTTTTTTGGGGGGGCTGAGGGGGTCGAGCTCATTTTGAGGGCTCCACACCGACAGCGACACAGAAACCGAAACCTTTTAAACAAACTTAGGGGCCTGCAGATGCAGATGCATCTGTGAGTACATACATATCTGCATCTGCATCACCCCGACTCCAGGATTTCCAGGCATTTGTCTATGCAAAATTTTGTGATGCTCATTAGTGCAATTTGCATGCATAACGGCAAATATGGCCAACAGCCAGATGAAGCCTCCAGTCCATATGTCCGTCTATATTTCTGGCCACCCATCTATTCTATGCACAGCAAATGCTAGTACACTGAGGGAGACTGACGCTTGCATTTGGAATAAGTAAGGATTTGCTCTTAATAATCATCCCAAAACTCCCTTTATTTATGTATCAATTTTTCACAGTGCATATAGCCGAAGACCGTTGAGTATGGGAGTGCCTCGATGCAATGGCCTTCATTCATCAAATTCAGAGACAGAACAGAGGCATTTGCCTCGTTCATTGTCGAATTCAAATATGTAGACTAGAATTTTTGTATTTGCCTATGCTCGTGCGGCTGCTGCTTGTATGGGAAAAGGGGCAATGGGAAAACACACTCGTGCCTCACGACCAGTTCAGATTCAGATACGGATTCAGCGACACTAAGTAAACACCAGCACAGCTGTGCCAAAGGATAACAGTATTCGGCTGCCGGCTTGGAAAAATATGCAAATGTCAGCCAATAGTGCCACACATCCCTATCCGACAAAAAAAAAAAAGAAACCAGAAAAAAAGAGAAACGACAACACCCTCTCCACTTCTTCAGGACGACCATCACATTCAGATAAAACCCAAAACAATCCGAATTAGTAGAAAGCAAAACAACGAACCGTAAAAAAAAGATTCGGCAACAGGAGCACTTTGCCGAAAACCAAATTCATTTTCAATTAAGAATTTTTGGGCATATCGACAGAAAATGTCCTGCGCCTAATGCCTGCAGTGGACAAAACATTTGAAATGCTAACTAAATTACGCAGACTTCACACACACCCTCGTCTGCTATATGCATGTCTGTGCATATTTAGTTTTTCTCAATTTACAGTGCCTGCTATTGCCACTCGCCGACCACCATATGGGGTGTCGTCAGGCTGTGGTCAAAATGCCAATTGCAAAACAATTGCATTTTGGTTACTTTGCTGTTGAATCCGGAATTTCGATGGCAGCCAACTAACAAACACTGCGACGGTTTCCGTTGACACCAGTCACATTCGAAGGGCAAGAGGAAAGCACTCAAAGAAATCAATAAGCAATAAGCTTTTAAAACTAGTGTCAAATATAGGACTAAAAGAGCTGGGAGAAGTACAAATTATTTGCCATAAATATCAATATTAAATTCGGGTCAATTTAATATTTCCCAATATGCACATTCTCATATCAATTTAGTCAATATTGGAAGATACAAATCTATCTGATACCTACTATTGATATTGGCAATTGGGACAAAATTTGATTATTTTTCTGTGTGCACACACATCTGAATCGAGTGACAATTAAACTCTGGATTTTAAGTTAAAAGCAAAATATTGTAGCTGACGTGAAGCTCTCCCAGCCCGTTCCCTTTCACCAGCTCATGCCTTTTTTCCCGCTCGACTGGGGCGTGAAATTTCAACTGGATTTTCTTTTGGTTCCACAATTTCTAAAAATTGTTAGACGACAACCAGTTCCATCATATTCGAATACATACAACGATGTACATATGTATGTATGTTTGGGGGCAAACAAAAACCGAAAAAGCAATTAAATTGTACACTCGGCAGTGGCAGTGGTAGTGGCAGCAGGCAAAAGCCAAGCAAATCAACAACAACTATTACCAAACCGTCGACAAAAGACACCAAAGGCATCATGCAACAATATTATAACATTTGCCAACTGCAAAAAAAAAACATCAACCTGCCACACACACCATCGCTCGATGCAAAATGCTAAAGTTTTTATTCGAAACGAAATTCATGTGTGTGACAGCCTGACATGCAAATACGTTTAATTTCAAAAACTAAACTAATAAAAGCTACGCTGCAATGGCTTTTCCGCAGTTGGAATTCCTTTTTTATTTATGATGTCCACAAAAAATGCTGTAAAAACATAAACAAATAGCAATCGAATTGTATTTTTTTCACAAAAAAGTATAGAACTACTAATGTTTATGGCGTGGAAATCAATAAGGAAAAACTTTTTTTAAATCAATAGGAGAAAAAAATTAAAATTGTTAGTTCTACGACGATATTTTCATAATATTTATAACCAGATTAACAGTACAGGTAAAATATTATTAGAATATATTACAGGTAGATTAAATATACAAGCAAAGGTTTCAAAAATATACATTATACAAGGACAACATATTCTTTCTAAATTCTTTTGACAAAAAATAAAATATTTAAAAAGTTCAAGTGGAAAAGAAGAATTTTTTGCTTTAAATTTGAAACTCGGGGATGTCAAGTGCCTTTTCGGGGCTTTGAAGCCAAATACCAGAAGCACCATCGAGTGCTGTGCAAGTTGAATGAAAACCCAATTTATAGAGCCTCCTTCAATCATTGACAAGGATGAGCTGGCAGACGAAAATGTTAGAAAATTGCCACCCAATGATGCGCCAAATACTCCAATAGGGAATGATGGATATCTTGATGAGATGGCGTAGTAGATCCGAAAACTACATGCAAAATATTTCCGTGTGTGAAAAAAACGGACGTGATCCGGATATCCTTAGAACCGGAACAATACACGCGGGTCATATATAAACAAACACACACACACATAGAGATAGAGCGAAATCTCTATATATGGCAGTTAAAAACGGCAACAAAAGAAATCGCACATTTCAACGTTTTGAATTTGTAAAAGGATATTTTTCACATTATAATAAGAAATGAGGCTGAGGACGCGCCTCGCATCTTTTTGGGTTTCCTGGCCCCCGTCTCCCGACTCTTTCAACATCTACATATATGTCTATTTCCCTCTATCCTTTCGCACACAGCCGCACTTTAAAATGCAGAACAGCTGAAAAATCATATAAACACAAATAATAAAATCGACAATTTGGCAAGAGCCGCACGCACACACACATAAATATCCTTCTGTCTGTGCATATGGGAGTGTGTGTGTGCTGCAATGAGCACATAACCGCAAATGTACTGGCAACAAAACGTGCCGCGATTTCACAAAAAGACCAATGGGAATCCTCAAAGGAAATGGGTTAAATTTTCCACTCGCACACAAAACTTGGCGAGTAATCGACTTGAAGACGCCGCTGTCACGGCCCCAACCCCATTGGCCAGTGAAGAACTTATTGTTTGAAATCCTCAAAGGATTCGTTACAAACTAAGCACTGACTAAATGTTGCTTTCTTGTTTTAACGGACTTTTCTCTGATTTAATTTTCAGAAAAGCAAAATTTTTTTCAAAATAAAATTAAACCTATAGGTTCAAAAATACGATATCTTAACCCACTCGTCACGAAATCTTCCAAGGAAGCTTTCCGAAATGTTTTAATTAAAGTTTTTCATTGTTTTAGAAACATTACAGAAATTTTCAGGATTCCGCCTTTTATTTTAAATTATTATTAAGTTTTCTGAATTATTTGAAGTTTTTTTGTAACACTTTAAACATAATTATATGAAAACTAACAGAAGGATTAGAAAGAAAAAAGAAAGAAGATCGTAGAGTGAAGTCATTTCGCTATTTGACGTTTCATAAAAATAATAATAATTATTATATTATCATTTCCTATATGAAAGTAATAAATTTTAAATCTATGTAATAGGAACTTGAAAAGTCTAACTAATTTAGGAAATAAGGTATAAGAAAAATGAAATGAGATTTCTACGCTCTCTGTAGAATTTCAAGAAACGAATCAATTTCTTTATATTTAATAGAATAAACAGTCCGATTTTAGCCTTCTTCAGTCTTAGACGCTCTTAGAAGTTGTATCGCAATGCAACTAATTTGGCTCATTTCTTTGCTGTTTCTTACATCCTTCGCTGTAGTTGCTGAAGAAGATGGAGCGCCCAGCTCCTCCTCAACAGTTACCGACGATGACGATGTGACTTCAGCTCCCAGAATTCAGCCAAGAATCTACGGGGGTTCGGAGACAAAAAACGGAGCACTCGGTGGCTTTGCTGTGCAACTTTATAAAAATGATAAACTGGTTTGCACGGGAACTCTTCTGTCACCTCGACATTTCATAACCGCGGCCCATTGTTTTGAGAAAAGTTCGCAGAAAGAGTTTCACGCCATTGCCGGGAAATCGGTTGAGATAGATACACGAACATTAGGCAAGAAAAACGCACTTGTCCAGGTGCGGCAACATCCTAAATTTAATAGGACAGAGTTTATCGGCGATATTGCTGTGGCTAAAGTGAAATATAAGATGAAAAGCAAGTACATTGGCTACGCAAAACTCTGCACCACGCCTCTATTTCAGAATGAGTTTGTTACTGTAGCTGGTTGGGGCAAGAATGAGGGAGTCAAGGGTCCCACTATCAAGAACACTCTCCGTGCCATGAAAGTGCCTATTGTAGGTCGGAAGCTGTGTCTTCGCAAGCTGAATAAGGCCATGCCGCGAAATATCATCTGCGCTGGGGGTTACAAGAAACGCACCATCTGCAATGGCGACTCTGGCGGACCGCTGATGTTCGACAACGAGGTGTGCGGCGTCAACACTTGGACCTGGGAGTGCGGTCAAAGCGAGAAGCCCGATGTTTACATGAGCGTCCTCTACTATGCTCCTTTTATTAAAAGTACAATGTACCTCATGGGCGATTAACAAAAGTAAACCATACTAACTTCAGTTGCAAATAAAATATAATTGATATCCAAGTAGAATAACGCCAAGTTTCGCTTTCAAAAAGATTACAATTAGGATTAGAAAAATAAATACAATGCTAAAAAACATTGTTATGAAGAAAGGAAAACTACCTTCGATCGATCAACACCTTTATAAAAGTAAGACATTGATAAAAGCTCAAGAATCGGATGGAAATTTGCCAAGATACCAGTGTTGGTGGCCATTTTGCTCAGAAATTTTCAAAAAAAAAAAGTATAAAAAATATTTTGTTCTTGAGGTTTTATTTTAAGAAAGCTAGAGAAGAGATCTACAAATTATTTAAGGTATTCCGCTCAAGAATTGGAGGAAATTGGCCAAGATATAGACATCGCTATAGGCCATATTGTGCTTCAAAGCATTTTTCATAATTTTTGAAGGGCATCCCCCAGAAATGTTATTAAAAATATTTTAAAATATGTTGTTGTTAGATTTTGATGCAAAATGATGGATAATCGATAAACAAATCAATGCATGTATTTCGCTCAAGAATCGGATGGTAATTAGCCGAAATATATCCATTGTTGGGATCGTCGTTCCATGAATTTTTAAAGGGGATCCCCCAAAAATTTTAACAAAAAAATAAAAAATTTTTTTTTTAGATTTTGATGGAGAATGATGAAGAGTCTATCTACAAATCGTTTAAAGTATTGCGCTCAAAAATCGGTTATAAATTGGCCAACCCAGTTTGTTTTTCACACCAGAAAATTTTGGAAAAGATGTAAAAAATATTATTTGACCTTACGTATCTACGCTTCTTGATACATGAAAAGATTCAGATACTTTGTAGAATGTAGAATGTTGAGCTCTTTGCACCTTCCACTCACGTGCTATCTTCCGTTCTTCTCTCTCAGAGCAGACCTCTCTCTGTTTTTCCTCAATGTGGCCTCTTGGGCGTTTTTCTCACACACCCAACCAAGCGTAAGGTGAGAGAAAAAAGTGCAGCGTTGGCGCCGGCAAGCGGTAGTATTAAAAAATAAATACCTGTGTATGTACATACATATATGTATTCTCAGAAGAAATCAAAAGAAAAGGGGGAAAATCGAGAGACAACACAACACGCGGCTGGTGAAAATATCTCATCGTCAGTTTTTGTCGCAGAGTTTCCCAGTCGCTCCGAGCTAGCCGGCAGAATTTTAACCTCTGCTCTCTGCCGCTCTTTGCACTTGAAAAAATATTTTATTTTTTTGTTATATTATAAAAATTTTTTGTTCTAAGAAATAAGTCCAAAAGTGCTACAATGCAAAATAATATTTATATAGTTTTTTATCAGAAATAATGAAAAATATTTTATATTCATGAGTAAATCTACAGAAATTTTTTGTGAAACTAGAAAAGACTCTCTACAATAAAGTTTCCAAGAGATGTCAAACTTTTATCGCTTTTTTGTAGTGCTACACTAACCGGTCTCCCCCTGCCCCTTTTCAAAAATGAGCACTATTTGCCCAGTGGGTCGCTATGCGGTCTTTCAGTTCACGTTGGATTCTCAAAGCGAGCGCCCGTCGATCGTTCCGTTCCGGTTCCGAAGCATTCTTCCAACTCTTCCCCCGCGGCCGATCCGTCCCCGAGTACGTGTGTGATTTGTGATTGCTCCGATTAGTGCTGATAGTGCGTGAGTGCGTCACTTTGCTATATTGAATCTAATTCAGCCGACAAGTCTTCTGAAATAATTGCAAAATGAGGGAAATCGTGCATCTGCAGGCGGGCCAGTGCGGCAATCAGATCGGTTCAAAGGTGCGTATGATTGATATTCCAAAGGGGCCTTCGAACAGAAGCACACCCTTGCCCGATTAACATTTTTTTTTGTATTTTCACGCTATCCTAACCTCACATGTTTAATTATAAAACCGAGTGAGAACCGAGCAGCGACTACAGAAGAAAACGCTCTCTGGTTTAGTTTATCGCCAGCTCTTTTCTATTTTGTTTGTGGGGGGAAAGCAATTTAGAAAAGGGGGGCGAAAAGATTATTCCGCTGGTCCGAGAAACTATAAAACTGCAAACATTAAGGCAACCTGACGAGCTCTGCAGTTTATCTTATCGCCTGGAAGATAGCACAGTGAGACCGCTGCGAATATCACATTTAAATTACCTTGGGCTCAGAGCATATCGCCGTCAATTATATCCCAAAATGTGCTCTCAAGTCAGGTGTAAACAATTAGCTAGCCTCTTAGTAAATTGCTCAAACATAAAAGCAGCAAAACTCACCTTAATCCCCAGCGTCTTCAAGAAACTCAATCCGTGAGTCAAGTTTGTGCGCCGGGAAGTTGGGGAGGAAGCATAGTAACATGTATTTCGAAACTAGACCGAAGGTTTCTTTGATGCTTCCGTCTTTGGGGCAGCAGGCATTGTTCGGAAACCCAACTGGTCTCGGATACTTTTCATGAGACTCTTTTTACGATTGCCCTCGCACAGTCGACTGGTCTTACGCTGATGAGTGAGCGATCTAATAAAAGCATAATGGAAACTCGTACGTTTCTGTAATTATGCCACAGGCTTGTAAGTAGTATCATATATATCTGACTCATGGCTGACTAAGACAAACTGCCGGGCTTATGTGTGTTTCACGCTATCGAGCGAACTCTAATCAGTAAACTTGTTTACAAAACTTTAAACATAAGTACCTGCCAAATAAAAAACCCAGCCCAGATAGGCCAGAGCTGAAAATAGCAATTACATATTGTGTTCAGTTATTTGAATGGTGCCGTGAAAGCAACAAAGTTCTGAGTTCTGGGCATGTTTCTTGCCAATTAGAAATGCTAAAATGAAAACATTGCTGTAAATCCGCACCAAAACTTGCTAGTGGTTGCCCATTCTAAGCTAATTCAGCACATTAACATTAACTCGCACAATTTGCCGCGTCATGGAAATCCAGAAACATCAACAACATCATCAACAATCCACTGAAAAAAATAATACACAAAGGAAGTGCCTCTGGAACTTCATTGTCTAATGTTAAAAGTTGATAGAAACCATTTGAATTGATCGTTTTTTCTTTCAGTGCCGCCACAACATGGGGCAGTCATTGACGTTTGACACAGTTTTTTGTGTTTTTATTTTTTGTGTCTTTCCCCGGCTTTCCCAGCACAGTTTTCTCCGGCCGTTTGCATATTTAGCCGGCTCTTATCCCTCCTTCTTTTTTTTACTGTTTTACACGCTTTTCCACTTCATTTTTATGTAAACACACTCGCACATATTTTAAAGCACTTTTTTGCGTGTTTTCGCGAACGCCTTTCGAGTTAATTAGAACGCACTTTGCGGGGACAAAGCCAAGGGCCAATCTCATTGGATTTTATCCGCCCGTTACGTATACGCCCCCCAAAACCAACCACTATTACTTTCAACCTTTGCCGCCATTGTTGCGGCCAATGTTTATCTAACAAAAAAAATGTATAGGCTATTATTTATGCAGTTTAATGCTTATCGAATCTTTATAGATTACATAAAACTTGTTTTTTGGTGCATTAAATTTGAAAATAATCAAAGCGAACATATTTTGCTGCTTGTCTCCTACATACGCCATTTTCTTTTTTTTGTCAACACGATTTTGTGCCTTAATTGAATGTCCTTTTCTGATTAATTGGCTGTCAGTATGAATTATGGCTACAGCCTAGAATAAACAAATAATAAATATGCAAAACTGCCAGCGTGGCAGTGCACAATGGCGTAAATTGTGAAAACAGTTTTTAAATAAAATTCCAAAACTAATTGCTCTGCTGATAAAGGACAATGAGCGAATAAAAAAACTAACAGATTGATTACACATTAAAAACAGAGCTTATTCATACATGAATGGGCAGTAAATAAAAACACAGCAATTATTAAAACAGAAATCTTTGAATTAGACAATAGCTACAAACGTATTGTGTGAAAATAATAATATTTTTCCATTAAATTGTGACTATTTTAAAGCTTAACTGTATTGATGTATTTAATCGATTGGAATCTTCATTTTTTTTCATTTTGTGAAATGCCTCAACAGCGTCTTCCGGCTTTTCGTGCCAACACACGAAATTGATCGCATATGTACGACGGGCGAAAGCCATCTCACACCAAGGATATTTGCAGCGGTGGTCTTTTTTGGCCTGCAGCGAGAGTTCGTTCGTTTTCTTGTTCGCTTTTTTCATTATTTACATAAACCTAATTTTCCCTAAATCATTTTGCGAACAATAACAAGGAAAATCTATTTACGGCATGGCATAAAGACGAGGCAGAAACGTTGAGCCGGCGTGGCGGGGAAAGTGCGGATGAAATTTATAGACGAGTGGAGCGACGAAAAGGAGAAAACAGAAAGCCAGGCAACAGACAATAAAATTAAAGAGTAAAATAAGCAAAGACATGCAAAAATTCCTTGCCTTGCTCCTTTATGCTGCCTGCATATCTATGCATTTTCTGGTATATCTAGCATACATATATCCTTGCCCCAGGATACATTTGTTTAGCATATAATGGCAGGGCATCATCGAGCAGCAAGCACCAAAATAATGCACAAAATTGAATTATCGATGGCGCTAGCTGGCTGGCAACAACTATCGCCGCCGTAATTTCTTTATGGTTATCCATGGTTATCCGATATCGGGTTGGGGGCAGCTGGGGAATCGTTGGATAACGTTATGGCCCGGCTTAGATGCCTCGGGCACGTCATAACGTCATAGGTAATGTGCCCGCCCGTATGCAAATGCAATTTTCCTGTGTGGCATTGCATATACCCACGGATGTTGATGTTGATGGCTGGGGATGAAAAAACAAGCCATTGATAACTTAGTTGGCATCTTCATTTCAGTTCAGATGGTTGCCAGCGAAGATATACTTGAAAAAAATGCATATAGATATGAACGACTAACCTCGTGGTTGTTGTCAGCAACTGACAAACAAATACTTTTAAATATTTTTGGTAAGTGAAATCGATTTCTTAAGTGTAGATGCACATCACCCACAATTAAATTCAATTCTTGGACATGCAAATTGGGCAAAATAGTGATCGCGTGTCCACATCGACGTCTCAAGTAATCAGATTTAATGTGCAGCTTTATGGCTGTGTTATGTGGCCTGATGATTAGCAATACATGTGTATATGGACCGATATGAAATCCGATTCCGGCACAATAGCTTCGCCATGGTCAATGGAGGGCAACAATTACTTTAACATGCAACAAGCCGTAAGCGAAAAAGAATCGTTCGTGGGGAAAGTGGAAGCAATATCCCCGTTCATTTTTTCCACGCTGGCAAAATATTTTTCAATTTACATAAAAATGCGTTTATGCATACCAAATGAGGCACACACTCTCACCATTCTGCAGCTGCTGGATCCTAGCAACCTTGCGCCTAGCGGTATGCAATAGAAACTGGCAGTGAGGTGGCTGGGGGACGGGGCACCTAGCCCGCGGTTGCGGAAAATGGAAGGGCACCTCTACCGCCACCGCTCTGTTGCACAAACTGATTATAAATAAACAAAAGGGAATTTTTATAAATATTTCCCCCATCCACAAAACATATAGTACATCCATACATAAATATGTATTCTTGTAAACTCCCTTTTCGCTGCTCCTGGCTTGATGGAATATAAAAATTACTTATTTATGTATATATTTTTGCTCCGTTACGCTTTGCTTTGAACATGTGCATGCAAATTGATGAACAAAAGGGGAAATCACAAAAAAAGAACTGCGCATAAATATTAGAAGCATGTGCACACCCAAAAAAGTGACAAAAATTTCTTCCGAAAATGGTATTTACCCAAATGGCAATGTTTTTAGAAGAGTTAGAAAATACTCGATTTATAACCTGGTATTTAAAAAAAAACACATGTATTTTTAAATCCTTTAAATTCGTTCTAAATCCCTAAATCCTTAGTAAAGACAAAGGATATAGCGATATCATTTAACATGCAATCCTTTAGCGCATTACCTCATAGGTTAGTAGTTTGATTTCTTATTAATCGGAATCTACATTAAATTATTATCTAAATTAATTATCCTACATCTTAAACTTAATGACTACACATATCTTTCCCACATTCCATCCGATCCAAAGGTGATCCTTAATAGCATTGTTTCACCTGAGATGTCTCCTTTATAGCTGTGTACACTTTTAGGGCAAAACTAAAATACCCCAAGCTAGAGCATAAAAAGAAAAGAAAACAAACTCAAAGTACTTTGGCTACTCCTGTTCCTTTACTTATTTTACACCTGGTTTTGTGGGCACCTGTAAGCCGCTTGCTCCAACTGAGCTGACAGGTTGACCAGGCCAACAATGGTTGAGGGCCCAGGGTGCCGAGACCGACAAATGGCCATTTGTTATTTATTTAACACTTTTAAAAAGCATTCCGCTCTTATGCTCATTAATATCTCATGCTGCTCTTAACGCCTGCCATCCGACCATCCAATCGACCGTCCAACCAACCACCCAGTCTCCGGCAAAAGTGCAAATTGCATATGGTAAGTGGAGTTGGAGAGTAGCGGCGGCATATGTTTTATTACCATTGTTATTCCAGCAATTGTTTTGCTCTCGCACCGGCCCATTTTTTGCGCCCAGTTTTTTCAATTACTTTGGTAATTTTATATTATTGAAATTGCAAGCCGCAAATTGTAATTATTGCGCATTACACGGGCAGCGAGCTCTGCACTTCAGCAGATAGCGCCGCCACGCAATGAAATATGTTGCCCAGTTGTAATCTGGTATTTACGAAAAAATTAATAATACAATAAAGCGACTCCAAAATGCATTTTAAGCGCCCCAAACTTTTCGAATTATTTATGCAATTGGATTTTCTCCGGCCATGGCTACAAATTGTTGTCTTCCCGATAAGCAGGCAACGGAATTTCACAGAAGCCCCGGGCCCATAAAGCATTCGGCTGGCAGATATTAACCGCAAAATGCCAGCAAATTTATGGCAAAACGAAATATAATTAAGCCAAAAATATATAACTCGCGAAAATAACAATAATCAAGATTGGTTTTGCGCCGCTTCGCACGTGTTCTGTTCCGATTCATTTTGGATCGTTTTATTTTATTTTTCGCAAATTGCGTTGACTAATTGTTCAGCCATATATACACGAAATGGTTTGCCAAAATAAACAACGGCCGATGGATTAATTTAGAACGCGAAATACCCTCTAAGCCGCTAAGGAGGGGCTTGTGTTATGTCTATCCAAAACCGAGCTATTTTGTGGCATGGATATTTGAATACTTTTTACTTGAAAATAGTTATTGAAGTGAAATATTCAATAATTATTATTTTTCAATAAGTGCCGTGAATAATCCCGATCCCGAATTTCGATTGCACCAAACCTCATTAAAAACCAATGTGGTCGAAATATTTATCATTTATGCGTGGCTGTGAAATCCACGCTCAAATAGTATTTGTTTGTACATGTTTGGACAAACATACATATGTCCCGATGCCTGTCTTTGAAAGATTAACATCGGTTTTATAATTTATGGCAGGTTTGGAGGGGAAACCATTAAATTGCAAAAAGAAATTCGATATTTCAGGCGAAACAAAACCGCAAATTCACGAATAACTTAGCCTAAATGCGGATTGTTTTTGTCGAGTGGCAGCGGTGCGTCGGTGAATCAGTATTAGAATCAACAATCCTGGCTTCGGCCATAATGATGGCTGGATCAACACATTTGCCAAATTGTGCAGATGTACGCACACATATTAGAGCATAATTTAAATTTGTGGTCTGTCAAGTTAGCGCAACGAAATTAATCAAAATATTTTAAGAGCGCGGCTCAGAGCGCTGCAATTATTTTTGGTTGCTATTGCCGACCAATTTCATCTCAATTCAATTAGGCCCGGTTCTCTGGACCATATTAAATTTTAAAAAAATCCTGGAGGATGAGCCGGAGGCGTTGGAACCGGATAGATTTTAGTTGTCGGTTAGAAACGACGAAAATATTTTCCCCCTTTACATACACGCTTTTCAATTTTACGTATTTGCATTGGCCTTATATTGTATTTCATTTCAGGCTTATTTGACAAACAGTATTAATTGGATTTTTTATGCCCGTACATATATTACCCGCCATTTCGCGTCCAAATGGCAATTAAAATGAAAAATAAAACAGTCCGCGGAAGCTGCATAAAAAGTTTTGGGAAAACATGCAGCAAATGGGGAAGGAGTATGATCCAATGGTCAAAGGGATATTCACGCTTGGTCGTAATAAAAATTAATTCCATTGCCGAATCATAAAAATGGTTATAGGATATTGCCGCAAAATGACCAAGTTTTATCAGCAAATGCACTCGGCCCCAGTGGCAGAGATAGACGGATGCAGTTATCGGAATGCAGTTCGGTGCGGCTGTCCTTTTATTTTATCGATTCCACTGCATTTCACTGCAATCATTAAATGGCCAGCAAATATTCGTTAGCGTATTACAAAAAAACATGAATTATTTTGATAGTGAAGTGGCACTTGAGGAAGCAACAAAAAGTAATGCTATCATGGTCATTAATAACGCCAGACCTCAGATAAAATAAAGCGACTATCTTTCGGGGGAGAAACAATAATTAGTTGGGCAACAAATAGCACTTGTCTTTAAAGCTAGCCAGTGACCTCCTTTTTAAGGTGTCTCAGATGCCGCATCACCTAGTCGGGTGGTGGGGGCTGCCACTCGAAGGTAAACACCACATGGTGTTGACTCCACTCACCATCCAAAAAATGCCAGCACGTGTATGAGGCATCACTTCCGGGGGCCTGGCACTGCTTATTTATTTAGCTTTTGGCAAAGTGTTCTTCAGGCCACCAACTTCATATCGCTTACCATATAAATATTATTATTATTACCCTCTTTGCTCTGCAGTATGATGGAGTGCAGGAGGTGGTCGTTTATATGGCTGGAGAGGCCGTAAAATATGCGGCAACTGCCGATTCCCATTAGCAAATATTATCGGATGGCAACCCTTCGGATGGAAAACTCAAAAACCTTATCACTGTGAGGACTTTCAAGCAGGATTACTAAAATATATTTTTCCCATCTCTTTCCTACAAAGTATTTAAAATTTATTGAATGATAATGCATCAACTGCTGCTGAAACACCTGGTCTCAAATCAAATCTGAACCGGGACACGTTTGCCTCGTTCCGACCACACAGCAGCAAACAATCGGGGCCATGGTGGCAACACACAGCCCACGAGGCACACACGCGCAGACACACCCCGGCACATTAGTTAAGTCAATAGCAATTCGGCCAACGGAATATACAATAAATATTTACATATCTAAATCGACAATTATTGAAATCTCAATTGAAAATGTGTGTTAGTCGCCAGTCAGTGTTTTGAGTTCAAATGAAGCCATACCATTGATGCAGCTTTCCATTCCTAAACATGTATGTATATATACTTGGTACACTGATATGTTCTGGAAGGAAAAACAATGCCTCCAGAGGGCTTACCACCAAAGACAATGGCCTGGAATATCTGCCAACAACGAGGGAGACTCAAGAAGTTAATCACAGAACACATTTTTATCCTTAATACCCAACCACTAAGAAATAATATTCTTGAAAAGCATCCTGATATCATGATTATTTCAAGTCAAAGCATTTCACTTATTTAATTTCGACCCGTGCTCGACGCCGACTACGGTGCGTATGAGTTATGGAAATTTTAATTATAAGCTATTTGATGTTGCACTTAGACTGCGTCATCGTTGTCCTTGCACGCCAATACGCAATACGCCACTGTATGTGTTTAATGCACACAGGCGGGACCACACAATAAGCCGAAAGCCGAATGACCAATACTAATGAACAAATATTTGCATATCCTTGATAGACAAGAGTCTTTGGCCGAGCCTTGAAACCGAGCCTGGTAACATTCCGTGCCGTTTCTGGCTGATTAAAATACTCGGCCATCTTGCAAAATCCCCAAATGGCCGGACAGTCGACAAGCCATTTCGCACTTTAATTCGGCAAGCAATTAAAAAAATATATAAACATAAAAACACAACATAAACAACAGAGTCCTGATACAGAAACGGCAAAATGGAGGTGGAGGTGGAGGTGGAGCGAGAGCCATGCCACGCACTGATAATGACAATTAGTGGCCACATTTAAATTGATGCACTTGACGATAAATGCAATTGCAGATTCAGCTGCCATGCAGACATGCCGTGGTACAAAGGGTAATTTACAGAGGGAAAAATTGCATTTTTCTGGCGAACCAAGCTCGCCTCGAAACTCACACGTGCCGTCCAAATTGAGGCTGCTTTATATACACATATTGTTAGTTCAGATTCCGGGCAATAAATTGCAGCTGCATCGCCAATTGCTTCATTCGCAATGGCTACGTGAGTCTAATTATGCTCTCGGAATGGAGTTCACAAAGCACTGTGTCCTGTTTTTGGATTTTTCGGTTCGAAGCCCCGGAAAGCAAGCTATTCTCAAGCGTTTTATGACCCTAAACGACGCCGGCCAATAAAGACAACATGGCGAGTACGACTGTCAACTGTCGATAAGATCCTTTTAGTGTTATTACAAAATATGCTTACACTCCAACTCGCTGCGAAGCATTAAGCGTAGTTTGGGGTACAATTCGTTATTTGCGCTCCTCCGCACACATAAATTGCATTTTTGATCAGTCCGAGACGGAGACGGATGGAGCTCAGCTGCCAATTGCCCGGATATCGAATATACATACATCGGATGGCCCTTCTATATGGTGGATTTATACTTCTCTTTTTTTTTTTTTTTGTTCTCTGAATGGTTTATGGCCGCAGGCTGCAAAGTGTCATCCGTCGATGGGCGGCCGTTAAGTTTCCAGAGTGTTTTGCCATTTTCAGTTTTATAGTCCTCATTGGCAAGGGTTGTGTTTCGTTTTCGTTTTCGGTTTCTGTCTCTGTATTTTTGAATGGCATATTCAACACCATCGCCCCCACAAAGCTCATTACTCTAATGGACGCCAAACGCAATCCGCTAACACACACACACGTCTGAGCCAAATGCCAAAATATTCAAATATATGGTTCGGTTCGGCCGGCAAAATTAAAATAAATTAACTTAGTTGGTCTACGCTTTGCATTTTAAGCGTTTGCCCGCAAATCGCACGGATTTGTCGCACATTTGTAAATTGGCAAATGATCGAAATGCGTTGAAATCCTGTTTATTATTTTATAATTAGTATTATGCCAGTCGCCGAAAATTGGAAAAGCAATTCAATTTGGAGTCCCAGGGGGCTGGCGGATTAGGAAATCACTCGAGGAGAGGCTTTAAGACCCCATGCATCGACCATGTGAAATAATTACAATTTTTTCCATGAAACTTAATTAGAAATGCAGTTTTTATCAGAGTTTTTTTTTTGGTCACAGTTGGGGGAACTCTCGAATGGGCTAGCATATTTGCTCGTACAGACATTTAATTAATTATTTTAATTAAATTGTAATGAAAGTTCTACACCACCAGGGAACAGAACATACATTTAATGGTTTAGAATAATTGAATATTTGAAGTTGATTGTCTGGCAGATGACAACATAATTGAGTGCAGGGTAGGCTGGTCTTGAAAAAATCAAATAATTAAAACCAACAAACAAAATAAAACCAAACAGTACAGTATTTGTATTTGCAAATGAATTGGTTTTCCATATACTCCGATCACCCTCCGGGGATTTCGCTTACAGATAGTTTGGTCTATTTGATTTCTCACGACATGTTCGAGCTTCAACTTTAATTTAAATTTATGAACTCCTGACAAAATCTGGCGAAATCCAATCGCATGTCAAGCTCGGCGCCTGGAGACAAGCTCGGCCATCATTTCATATTTATTACTGCAATTGTTTATTATTTATGTTAGCCGCCAGCTACAGCATCACATTTAGTATGCAAACGCAGCTGCTGAGCAATCTGCCACGCCCCTATTTCCCCGTCCCTCCTCTTTGGCCCTCTGCTGGCTCACTTCCGGTGCGACATGCACTTCCGTTACTTTGCGCATCACGCATCCCAGTCTTTCTCAAGCCAAATTGTCCTTTTATAGCCGTTAGCTAAGGATAAGGACTCAAAAGTGCACAAAGAAAATAATAATTATTAAAAAATATATTTTTTTAAACATATTTTCTTTATGAATATAGATGCAGTATTTTCTTTCTTAAATTTAATATAATTTTTCTTTCAAACATAGCCTAGTCTATGGACTACCCTCCCTTTTTTTCAGTGTAGAAGCTGCCCACAATTAATTTATGCGTTTTTTTTCTACATCCTGTAGATCGCGACTTGGCCACTTGACTTTTGTTTCAGTTTTTGTTCAAACGCTGAGGGAATTTTAATTTTTGGATTTCTTTCAAGTCCGTTTAAGGACTTTCCAGGCAAAACACAAAATGGCGCCGCTTTGGCCCAACGCACGCAGCTCTTTGTTTACTTTTAATTTGATCATTTCGCCTTTTTTTCGCCTTGCGCCAAGTACTTTTTTTGTGGCCAGGTTCCCTTTGCACATGAACGCAATTTTGTAATTAAGCAGTTTGACCGCAGCCGGAAAAGTTTTAAGCAAATGAAGGCAACGTAATTGTTTTTTTTTTTTTGGAGTTTTAGCTTTTTACTTTTGAAAATGGCTTGACAGGGGAGAGTGATTATAAGGGGGTTGGCTTATAGGTGGGAGTTGCCAGTGCGGGTGATTCCTTAAATAGGAAACTGATGGCCTGTCCCGGGCCACTTTACCCACTTCAAACTGCCAAAAATTGGCACTGGGCGATGTCTTGTTGTCAGAAGCAAGCGGACCAGCAGCCAGGATGATGGGCAGATCGGCTGGCAAAAGTTTTCATAAATAAATTATGCTGCGTGCCGGGCTGCTCACTCAATGCCAGAAGCCAGGAACGAACAACCAACAGCCAAAAACCAGCCAGTAAACGGACCGAAAGTAGTCAAAAGAAAAACGCTTATCTGCAATTGGCTTCATAGAATACACGAAACACATTTAAATTTCCCCACAGGCAACAAGTGCCAAGGACCATAACAGACAAGACAACACCCAAACAACGACACTGGAAAAAATTCAGCTAATAAACGCATATCATAGAGCTATAAATATTTCAGATATTGAACTTGTCAGACAAATATTAGAATACTGTTGCAATATCCTTTACTCTTTTTTCTTTTCTGTGTAAGTTCTAAACTCTGTCATGTCCCATGCGGGTTTCCACTAAAAAAGAGTGGAGGGGCTAAGGGTTACTTCCGTATGCAAATCAAAGTTATTGTCAAGCCAAAAGTGCCCACCGATGCGTACAATTGAGTGTCATATTTCGAGTTTGTTATGTTTGAAAAAGCCAGGCCAACAACGAAATGCAGCAGAGACCTCTCCATGTGAGGGCCAAACTTCTACCGGGGGTTAACTCCACTGGAAAGTTTTCTTGGCCAGCGATTTTTCTTGTCTGTTGGCTGTTGGCTGTGTTTTGGCCATGCAACTTGTTATCATTGTTGCGTGTCTAAAAGCCAATGGAGGAATAAAACTTTTGCCAAACAATCGCAGTGCCAACGCAAACATTTATGCGGCTCTCGGATTAGCATGGCGTCTTCGGAAAAAAGCGGAATAATAAAAAATGGAGGAGCATATGCTAGCTCGGGGGCAAGCACAAAGAACATGTGAGGTGGTGGTGGGTGGGTGTGTGCTTCGGCTAGGACCCTTTGTGTGTGTGCAATCAACCGTTATCAAAATTTTCGAACTTTTACAACTTTCACCTTGCCACCAGCCAGAGCGCCCAAGTCGCCTTCCCTTTGTTAGCTGCCTGAGTAGACTTCAACGCTTTACGCAAGCCACTTAACTATTTATGGCTCAAATGTACGCCAGAAAGGACTCACTCTTCGCTGGCCGGTATGTCTGACAACAGGGCTTGACATAAACACCGGGTGTCATGCATTATTCAGGGCACTTCCTTACCGTTTCCTCAACAAGCACTTCACCAGAGAGTCCCGACAGCTGGGAAAGTCGCATCTCCACCGCCAAGTGCCATGTGCCATGTGCAACTAATTAAAATTCATATTCAGTAATCAATCTGCCGACCACCTTCCACAGTGATGACTGACTGGAATGCCAGTCAAGCAGTAAAAATATGAAAAAAATAGTATCACTGCGAGAAAATCAGTGCCAATTCAAGTTTTTATAATATTACTAAAAACAATAACCAACAAACAAGTATAGATCCTTTTTCTCCCTGTATTATGAGATTTACCGAAATAAAATAAATAAATGCTCATTCCCTTTTTTCCGTGTTTAATATAAAATATATGTTCATGGCCCTTGGCCTCCACAGCTGCCTTTAAGTCCATTAAAAATCATTTCGATAAACGGAAGCGGTGGCAGGCCGAGAGCACATTGCGATTTTCTCACAATTAGCATTTTTCCCTCACACTCCCTCCCGACTCCGAGCGAACTCGGTTACCTGCCCGCCCCTGTCGGATGAGTGGAGGGGGAGTGAAGGAAGGTAAAACGATTGAAACATTTTTAAAAATTTGAAATTCATATGCGCAGCAAACGTGAAATGTTTTGCCAAGCGTATTGTGCAATAAAAAATAAAGAGCCAAACCAAAAACAAAACAAACACACACCAAGCAGGAGAAATTCTTGTGTAAATAAAAATGAGAAACGGAATCGAGATGGGTCGCGGATCCGGCATAGGGGGCACACCCGATTTGGGGGGCGAGAGGTCAGAAAATATTCTGTATATGCACGTGCACACATACATGCATATAGGGGTATGAAAACATCTAAAAGGATTCAATTATTCCCGCTCGTTACACAACAACAAAAAAATAACACGGCAGGAAAAAATGCGCGCCCATGGAAGTATGCAACAGAAATTGCTCACGGCATGTAAAGTGCTCGGAGCGCGTATGTATGTGTGTGTGGAAGTGGAAGTGGACGTGGGAGGGATAGGACAAAACAGAGAAAAAGTGGGGAGCAACTGGGGGGCTGCAGCATATGCACGCGCATAAATCGACAACAGATAGCAGCAAGGACGAGGACTCTGATGGTGGCGGCAATAAAAGCAAGGACCGTGTAAAAAGGACACTCATATATATATGCATTGATTGCCAAAGCAATGCAATACAAACACACCTCCATACAAGCAGTAATACCCGATCATGCACATATGTATGTGGGTATGTGTATACCCAAAAGCACCGCGGTACATTGATTGTAAAATAATATTTCTGTACCGTTCGCGCGCGCAAAAAAAAAATGGAGAAAAAATTGATACCAAGAATTTCACGCTATTTTATTGCATACATGCGGGCGCTGCCACTGAATATCACTCATACGTCATGTGAAACGGACGACTGACTGCGAACGCATGCAAATAAGCTCATTGCGACCACCACATTTTTGCATATTCCAGCCTGCAACCATTATGCTATTGGATCATTATGAAAACGGCACTTATATTTTCCTTCTCTTGGCATTTTCAGTTCTGGGAAATCATCTCCGACGAGCACGGCATCGACCCCAATGGCTACTACCATGGCGAGTCGGATCTGCAGCAGGAGCGCATTGACGTCTACTACAACGAAGCCAGCAGCGGCAAGTATGTGCCCCGTGCTGTGCTCATCGATCTGGAGCCGGGCACCATGGACTCTGTTCGCCAGTCGCCAATGGGCCAGCTCTTCCGGCCGGATAACTTTGTTTATGGACAGTCCGGAGCAGGTCAGTTCAAAAAGTTCCAACTAACATACTAATCAAAAAAATGATTATTGTTTTTATTTTTATGGAAAGAAGAAAAAAGATTAAAGTAAATAATTTATTAAGAAAAAAGTTTAATTCATGCATACAGCTTCTACGGCTGAAGACTTCTGAAGAATTTTGAAAAGTGTCGCAAACTTGTTTTGCATTTTGGCTAATGCATTTCTGTTGCACTCATCAATGCGGTCATGTCGTTGTGGTCCACCAGTGCCTTTTCTTTTGCTGCCCTGCGGATTTTGGAGCATGCTTTTGTTTCGATTAGATTTCGGACTCCGACATCAACGACGATGTCCGCGCTGCAGCAAATATCCTTTGGCGTGGCAGTTATTGCAGCTGCCTGGCCTTGTTGCAGCAACGAAAACAGCCACAAGTACAACACACATTGCCAGTGCCAGTACCACAGTTCTGTTGCTTTGATGAGCACCAACAACCAGTTGACAAGGTGGAGACCTTGGCCGTTGGTGTTATCACAGGAAAGCTTATCGTCTAACAGCAGCCTCAGCGATGTATCCCTGTTGTTGATGCTGATGCTGCAACTACTGCTGCTGGCAGCAATACGAGTAGCAGCCTCCTCATACTCGGCCCCATCCTCCCACCGCTAATGATGCTCATATGATGATTGCAATTATAAAATGGCCTGCGGATGACGACGAAAATTAATTTTGTACATGTCTTGCTTCAGTTATTCATGGCGATGACCATGATTCTCTATTTTAATTATGTTCCTGTATTAAAGATGGCTTTTCCTTTTGTATAATTTTAATCAATCAGCCGAAACGTCCATTACACAATATAATCAATTAATTATTATTATTAACCAGTGATACGTAGAATAAATGATATAATCCTCTTCCGTAGGCAACAACTGGGCCAAGGGCCATTACACAGAGGGCGCCGAACTGATCGACTCCGTCCTGGAGGTTCTGCGCAAGGAGTCCGAGGGATGCGACTGTCTCCAGGGCTTCCAACTGGCTCACTCATTGGGTGGCGGTACCGGATCCGGTTTGGGTACGCTGCTGATTTCCAAGATCCGTGAGGAATACCCCGACCGCATCATGAACTCTTTCTCCGTGGTGCCCTCGCCAAAGGTAAGCATAACCCGACACCTGGCCTCCTCCGCCAAATCATTATCGGGGGTCAGGACGAATACAATCCGCTTAGCAAAATCAGCTTACAGCCACGCACAGTGGGTCGCAAATTACACGGCGCCAAAATAAATGTTTAGAATTTATTTTAAGGGAAGCTTAATCATAAAAATTATTGTTCAGAGCTCTATAATGATTTAGATAAAGGATAAACTAAAGAAAGTTTTAAAAACATATTAAATTATTTATTTGAAGAATTTTTTGTTAGTGCTTTCCTATATTTGAAATAATGGGATAAAATACACATGGTGTGTCCTGGTGGCGATAGTAAGCCTACCCGCAAACCCAATGCGCTTTACACCTGCACGCGTTTTTGCCAAATTAGCAAGCAAAAGCCGCTGAGAGCTGGTCGTGCGTGTATTTGGTTCCAAAAAGGACACCGCAAATGTTGTTTTATTTATGCAATTCATACGCCAAATTCAATTGGCGGCTTTGTGCCATGGGCAGGCGCGGCTTTCTCCCAATAATTCTAATTAATTTGCAGGCGAAATTAGCAGCACCGCCATCGACCGGCGGCCAAAGCCTAATTGGCAATGCAATTTTAATGCAATTTAGTGGCTCGCACTCGCAAGAAGGTGGCATCTGGCCTCGGGTCTCGGGCCTCTGGCCTTCTGACCTCCCCTTCATCCCATGCTATTTTTTAGATTTTTTTATTGTTCATACTGCCACGCATCTTTTTGACACGCCTCTTAATTAACCCAGATGCATATATTACACGTAAATGCAACTGCAGAAATAAATATATGTATAGACATAAATGGGTATATGTGAGCAGCACGTGATACGCCTTCATTTGCATTATTCGCATTTAATTACATTTCGGCGTTTAATTAAATTAATTCATTGCAGAATTAATTGTCATTGGCAGGCGGTGTCCTGAGCCAGGCAATCATATTATTTTCTAATTTATGAAACCATTAGGGAGAGCCTTTTTTCGGAAATATCAATATTTTGACAAGTGCACCTCGAAATTAATTTCCAAAAACTGAAAATATATTAAATTCATAGAGTGCCCTAATATTTATTTACTAATAAATGGCCATGTTGATTAATATTCATACATGTACCTGAATGCGACCAAAATGTTTGCCGTTATTTAATAAGCTAATATTTGAACAACTGGCATTTAGTATATTTGATTACCGAAATGTAAAGCAAGCCGGGCCGATTATGTTTTCATTTCTGCATATTAGGCTCACGGCAAACCGTCAGTCTGTATTAGCTTTGCTTCATTTGGCAAGAAACAAAATGAAATCAACCATATTCACCATATAATAATTTTATTTCTTCGCTTACACATCGGACAATTACAAGTGTCCAGTGTCCAGTAAGTAAAGAAGTCGGTGAGGCGTGAAATTAACATTTGACAATGTTCTTATTGGCATATCAGAGTACACAATAAATTTTATGGAATTTTTAGCCAACGCACTGACTGCCACACGAAACTTACATTTTGCACTCGAATTGCGTTAAATTTATTACCGTCACGGCTGAACGCCAATGGTCAACTATTGAACCACTCAAATCCCACCCCCTCACCCCCATCGGCCTGGGCCAGGTTTAACTTTAAATGGCCCACTATATCCTTCCATTCTTTGTCCGTTTTTCGGGTGTTATTTATGGGCCGGGCTGGGTTTGCCTGGCTTACCGCAATGTTTTGGCTTCGGCGGTCATTTTATTGCGGCCTGTCCTGACACATGCCTGTCACGTTATAACGGTTTTAATATGTACGTGTGTATAAATTAATAGTTTTTCATACCCATCGGATCGGTGCGATGTAAAGCCTTTGTCGCCGCCACGCTTTGATAAGCGCCATTATGCAAATGCAGCGCATTCACACAGACTAAATAGGAAAGCTGGAAAAAAAACATATCACGCTATAGCTCTGCTTTATAAATTCTCCACATACGTATGTTTAAGCATGTTATTAAAGCTTTTAATTGCCTTAATTAATTAACGGATGCTAGTCAAAGGATTTAAACACCCTTCGCCTCGCTCCTCGTCCGACCAAGCAGACGATAGGAAGGTGGCATCTGAGATTTGCACCTGCCAGTGCAGCCAGTCGGGCAGTGCAATAATATCGAAAAGCATGCTCGTAAATCCTCCAGATTTGGATGCACACCTCTCCCGGCAGGGAACAGACCAGAGCGGACAAATATTGTGTCCAAGCGGTGTGCAAATAGTGCGGCTGGCAACAAATAGCAAATACAAAATGCAAAATGCATGTGCACGAGCATAACTCATTAGTATTAACTGCATGTACCGCCTAAGTAGACAAAGGTGTGCATACACTCGGAAAAGTTTCATCCAGGAGCCCACTTCAAGTACAGTATTCCTTATATTTGATGAGTTATGAAAACTGAACTATTTCTTCGGAGTGCACTTTCCATGTTATCGCTCTAGGGCCGGGGCCATTAAATAATTGCCACAATTTATGTGCACACACCTTGCAAACGGCCACCCGAAACTCGAGTGAAGTTTGTGCCACAACTAACCAGCCACCTAATGCCACACCCTGCCTAGCAGAGCTCCTATATGCATCCTTCAAGTTGGGCAAAGCAATGCATCTTGCCTGCGCAAATATAGAGGGCCAGCCAAAGATAATACATAATTTTCAATTTGCAGAATTTGAAACGAAATACACACCCAGGCGTGTACACTGTACAGTAGAAGATGTGTGTAGTGGTAGACACAAAGATGTTTGTGCAACATGCAACTGCATTTATGCTGCAACTCTCATCCTGAGTGCCGCTCCAGGCTCAACATATCATTGATACTACTGTTGCAACTGCAGCAGGCACAGGAACAACTGCCTGTATTAATAGGGTTGGCTATTCTGTTGGCACTGCATTCGAAATTCATCCAGTTGCCAGAATGCATTTTTCATGTTTTAGCTCGAAAGTGCCGGCAAGTGGATTGGGCCAAGGAAAACACCAATTATTTAAACATTGACTGCTGCCCGAAAGGACGAAACTTCAATCCTCAGTCGGGTCTCGATTTTGGAATGTCCAAAAAAATAAACAAAAGCATTGAAATTCTGATGCTTCGGGTTTAGTAGATAGTTTCATTTAAGAGTAAAGCTAAGAGCTAAGTAGGTGTCCTGAAAAAAAATATTTTACTTAGAACTCTTCATAGTTACCATTCACATTGAATCCTATATGCTCCTGTTTGATTGCCGGTCGCCTTGCTAATTAATCTGCTTTCATTTTTGCATGTCACTCGGCTCGCTTTTGCGATTAATGCGGATAGGTGTCCGACACCGTCGTGGAGCCGTACAATGCCACGCTATCCATTCACCAGCTAGTGGAGAACACGGACGAGACCTTCTGCATTGACAACGAGGCTCTCTACGACATCTGTTTCCGCACGCTGAAGCTCTCGTCGCCCACCTACGGCGATCTTAACCATCTGGTTTCCGTAAGTAACGAAATTCCATCCGTCTAATGCTTCCTTTGTTTGTTTGCTTGTCCCATCCACCCGTCCTGTCCACCATCCGTGCACCAAATTCCAAATCCCAATCCCAAACACCCCTGCCACCTGTTTGAGAAAAGGTATCGGAGGTGGTGGTGGAACCATACAATGCCACTTTGTCCCTGCATCAACTTTTGATGGACACCGACTTGACATTCTGCATCGACAATGAGGCCTTGTATGACATATGCTACAGGACTCTGCGCCTAGGATCTCCCACTTATGAGGACCTCAATCATTTGGTGTCTGTAAGTAATAAACAATGGAACTGGAGGACAAGGAACTGCAACGAAATAACTCACCTGGAATCGTTCACACAACTTTTAAATATTTTTATAAATATAGTTTTTACAAAAATAACTAACAAATCGTAATTCATCCAGGTCACAATGTCCGGTGTAACCACATGCCTGCGTTTCCCCGGCCAGCTGAACGCCGATCTCCGCAAGCTGGCCGTGAACATGGTGCCCTTCCCGCGTCTGCACTTCTTCATGCCCGGATTTGCACCCCTAACCGCCAAGGGCTCCCAGCAGTATCGCGCCCTGACCGTGGCCGAGTTGACCCAGCAGATGTTCGATGCCAAGAACATGATGACTGCCTGCGATCCCCGGCACGGACGTTACCTCACGGTGGCCTGCATTTTCCGGGGTGAGTGTTGAGTGGGAGTCGAAGTGGATAAGTGGGTTGGGAAAAGAAAAATAGTTTTTTAACAACAAACCCTAAACACTTTCACGCGAGGCCAAAACAAGGGGGGAGACCCATCCATCCATCTACCCGCTCATTTATTCAGACGGCGGCGGCTTATCCGGGGAAACTTTGTCACTTTGTCATGGGCAGCCGGTGGCGCACCTGACCGTCGCTTTTCCGACCCGCAGGCACGTAGCAACACCTTCGACTCTCTGGGGGGGGCTTGGCTTTTTTGTCCTTCGCTTTGGGCGACAATTTTATTAGCCAAGCACTGGGCCTACTTATGGGCGCCACTAAAAATGATTAATGCCCGGCTGGCTGGCTAAAAAGGCTGCAATCCGTCAACGCGCACGTAGCGCAAATTTGTTAGTCCACCAAACATTTCCACTCCAAAAATATTCAACTGCCTGTTGGCATTTTTTCGCGCTAATTTTTAAATTAATAAACTGCGATGCGGCGCCCAAAAGTATGCCGCATAATATTTCATTTGTTATTCCTTGTGTGTATGTGTGTGTGTGAGTACGCAAGGACTGCTTCTTTGAATTTCCTGCTGCCATTGCCCTTGCTTTTGACTGATGACTCGCAAAACGCGCGTAATTAGAAATTTACTTTCAAGATCCATTGGGGAATTGCGACCGCCGCCTGACACGGCCCCTGGCTTAACTAATCATGCTGAACGTGACTCCAACTGCACTGCACCATCTCCGGATTTCTCCAGATCCGGGGATCCATATCCGTTTTGGCCTCTCTGACGACTGCCTGCCAGAAATACTTGCAAAATAATTAATCACAAAAATGTGTACGACTCCGCTCGTTGAGGCAAAAAGAGGCAAAAGGAAAAAAAAATGCCAGAAAAGGAATTTAAACAACTTTTTTAGTTACCTCCTGGGACTGTTTGTGTCCGCATCCCATACCACTTCGCTTTGCTCCGCAATCGCTGTTGGCCCAGGTGGCAAGGTGCGCTGGGAGGACTTAGAAGCCGTTTAGTATTTCATATTCAGGGATTTTGGGGATTCGGCTGGCGCATCAAAGCGAACTTGGCTTTTGATGTAAATACGCAGAAAGTTTCCGGCCCCTACCTGGAGGCATTAGTTTTTTTTTTTTTTTTAATGCTAACGCTTTCTCAATAATTAACAGGTCCCATGTCCATGAAGGAGGTCGACACCCAGATGCTTAATGTGCAGAGCAAGAACAGCAGCTACTTTGTCGAATGGATACCCAACAACGTCAAAGTGGCCGTCTGCGACATCCCGCCCAGGGGCCTCAAGATGTCCGCCACCTTCATTGGCAACTCCACGGCCATCCAGGAGATCTTCAAGCGCATCTCCGAGCAGTTCACCGCCATGTTCCGGCGCAAGGCCTTCCTCCACTGGTACACCGGCGAGGGTATGGATGAAATGGAGTTCACCGAGGCGGAGAGCAACATGAACGATTTGATTTCCGAGTACCAACAGTATCAGGTACGAATATTTATTATTATCTTTCCTGAAGAGGCCACCATATTTAATACTTTTATAAATATTTTAGGAGGCCACCGCCGACGACGAAGTGGAATTCGATGACGAGCAGGCCGAACAAGACGGCTACGAGTCGGAGGTCCTGCAAAATGGCAACGCCGAATAAGGACCTAGTTTCTACCAAAACTATAACTGTTTCCTGTAAACTATTTTGTAAATTATTTGACCTAGCCAGGATTCAAATAAATATTTAGTAACTATGCTTCCGTAGTAGATTACAAATTGGATGTTTTTTTACTTTGAATGACAAATTTCAACTTTTGCAAATATTTTGAAGCAAAATGATGGAGAGGCGATTTCAATTAAGGTATTCCGCTCAAGAATCGGATGGAAATTGGCCAAGATATAGCCATCGCAGTGGCCATATTACTCTTGATTGCATTTTCCGCAACTTTTGAAGGGGATCCCCAGAAAATGTTACAAACAATTTAAAAAATAGTTTAATCACAGACTTTGATGCAGAGTAGTGGGGAATCGATCGCCACATCGTTTACGGTATTCCGCTTAAGAACCGAATGGAACTTGGCCAAGATATAGCCAACGCAGTGGCCATAATACTCTTGAATTCATTTTTCGCAACTTTTGAAGGGGGTCCCCCAGAAAATTTTAAAAAAATTATTTTGCTCTTAGATTTTGATGCAGAATGATGGATAATCGATCTGTAAATCGTTTAAGGTATTCCGCTCAAAAATCGGATGGAAATTGGCCAAGATATAGCCATCGCAGTGGCCATAATACTCTAGAATGCATTTTCGCAACTTTTGCAGGGGATCCCCCAGAAAATTTTACAAAAAATTTAAAAAATATTTTAATCTCAGAATTTGATGCACAATGATGGATAATCGCTCTCCAAATCGTTTATGATATTCCGCTCAGAATCGGATGGAAATTGGCCAAGATATAGCCATAGCAGAGGCCATTATACTCTTGAATGCATTTTTCGCAACTTTTGCAGGGGATCCCCCAGAAAATTTTAAAAAAAATTTAAAAAATATTTTGCTCTTAGATTTTGATGCAGAATGAAGGATAAGCGCTCTCCGAATCGTTTAAGGTATTCCGCTTCAGAATCGGATGGAAATTTGGCAAGATAGAGCCATCGCAGTGGCCATAATACTCTTGAATGCATTTTTCACAACTTTTGAAGGGGATCCCCCAGAAAATTTTAGAAAAAAATAAAAAATATTTTGCTCTTAGATCCCCTCAGAATCGGATGGAAATTGGCCAAGATATAGCCATAGCAGTGGCCATAATACTCTTGAATGCATTTATCGCAACTTTTGAAGGAGATCCCCCGAAAAATTTTAAAAATATTCTGCTCTTAGATTTTGATGCAGAATGATGGATAATCGCTCTCCCAATCGTTTAAGGTATTCCACTCAAGAATCGAATGGAAATTGGGCAAGATATAGCCATTGGTGGCAACTATATTTTTCTCAGATATAGCCAGTGCTGGTGGCCATGTTGAAGGGTATAACATTAAAAAGATAAATCCGAAAATTATGTTTAAAAATTTTATTGGATCGTCGTGGTCTTACAATGGGTAGTTTACCAGGACATCCTGGCGGGCCAGCTCCAGCAACATAGGATCGTCGAAGAACTTATTGATAGACACATCCTCGGAGAGACCCTTTCTGCGTCGCGTCTTTATCATAAACTCTCTCGCCAAGTGCGAGGCCTGTTGTGGCTCCAGGGGACGAATTATGATGCTCTTGTCCAGCGGATCACCAGGAACAATTTGCCAGTGGTGGAATACAGATAAGCAGAATGCCTGTCCCTGGGTATGTGTACGCAGATCCGTCTCAAAACCAAATGAATCGATGGCGGGTATAAAAGCCTTGATTGTGTATATGGGGGATCCTGATACCGGAGCATCCTGAGTTACATGACCTCTGTAATGGAAGGTTGGAGTTTTAGTTAACCGAAAATAAAAGGATTTAATAAACAAACCTGCGCCTGGCCAGCACCGTATATACAGCAGAAACACAATCTGCTGGCGCCTGCACCTCCACAAACAAATAGGGCTCCATCAGGCGCGGAGTGGCCATTAAAAAGGCAGAGTATGCCACACGACGAGCTGTGGGAATGATCTGACCGCCACCGCGATGCAGTGCCTCATTAGCAATGACACCATCGAGAATCTTGAACTTGACATTTCGAATGGGCTCCTCACACAAGGGACCTTCCCGTGTGCCCCATTGAAAACCTTGTACAATTGAATCCTTTACAGCTGTTAACAGGTTCTTGTCCACTTCCGATGGCAATGTATCGTCTACGAGGATATTGGGTCCAGTTGAATCGGGGCCAAACGCCCAAATGGAACGCGCTGCCAGCAAATCCCAATCGTAGTTGACCTGGAAGAACTCTCCGATGCGTTTCTTATTCCAGTTTATGCATACTGTTCCGTTTTCGATGTCCTCGGCCAATCCCTTTTCCAAAGGCTCTGATATCATTGTTATCTTGTTCTTTTTGTTCGGAGTCTCGGCGAAACACTTGAGGGAACTAGTTTCCACCACTGTCTCGCAAAACGCTACTACGGGATCAGCAACCTTGATGTCAATCTCCGAATACATCTTACGAAGATCGTGCATAACACAGTCGAGGTAAAGTTCACCCGTTCCCAGAATCACATGTTCACCCGACTCTTCCACGCGCGTCGACAAGAGAGGATAGGACTTGTTCACTTTGCGGAGACCATCCAACATCTTGGGTAACTCTGACGGATTCACTGGCTCCACCGCAATCTTTATAATGCTCTGCGTATTGAACTTGAGGGGTCGGAAGATGTAGAGGTCCTCGGGGACATTGATGTCCACAATCGTTGATGTTTTTACAATGCACTGATCTATTCCCTCGATAAGAACCCAATTGCCGGACGGAACTCGATTCAATTCCACTTTATATCTGGATTCAAAGACCCAAAGTCTGCCAACTTGGAGTATGCGCGAATCCTCTTCATCCTGCAGGGTGTAGTTCTCACCAAGGACACGCACCTCTTGACCAGCATGCAACGTTCCAGAGACAATTCTTGCCAGCACTTGGAAGAATGTACAGTCATCGTTCGGATACATCTTGGAGCTGTGTACCATCAGCGTTCCGAACTGGTTGCATGAGATCATGTCACGATATATGTCACCTTCTTTAGGTCCTGTGTAGATATGATCCACCTTACGTTTGGCATTTTCCAATGGAGATTTAATGTGCTCCACGCACATATCGACGAAACCACTACAATCTCCCATAAACCGGTTGCAGACAAGCCTCAGCAAAGGCCGTATATTGGATTTCATTTCTTCCTTGGAGACTCGCACATTGAGCTCGGCGAGGGTGTCAGCCAAGGTTGTATCCACATCACCCACCACTTGGGCAATCAGCTTATACATGGGCTCCAAGATGAACTCTACAAAACTGCGCTGTGCTGAATTATGCGGTTGTTTCTTGGAGAATTTACGCCTGTTTGATGTAAAAAATATTTTTGAATCACCTTGAAGGACTAAATAAAAGTACACTTACGTCTTGCTATTGAAGTACATGTCGCCCCAAAGTCGCTTTGCAAAATCTATGTAATTTACGCCCTCATAGGTGTCTGCATAGAGTTTGGCAAAGGATTTTAGAGTGAAACAGAACCCATATAGGGAGCTTGCAAAGCAAACGTTGCCCAAAATAGGAGAGACCAATACATTGTCATCCGATGAGCCATACGTGCTGTAAAAATAATCCAAATTTTCGTTATGAGACATTAGTCCATACAGGTTGACATTATTGGCTTACCTGAGCAGCGAATTCACCTCCTCGACTATGTGCTTCAGCTTGAAGTAGGCATCTTGTGGCGGCAGTTTAAGCTCCAGTATCAACCGGTCAATCTGCAAATGCATAAACCCAATGAATATTTTGGGAAAATTTTCTAGAACTCATTCCCTCACCTTATTGATGCACACAGTGATGGCCTGGCGCTCCTGAACAGCATGCTTAAGCAGGCGCTCCGTGTTCAGCATAACACCCTCGGCGGCGTCAATAAATAGCACAACTCCGTCGCTCATCCGCATGGCGGCAGTCGCCTCGTCGGAAAAGTTTACGTGTCCAGGTGTATCGAAAATATTCAGTAAGTAGCTCTTTTGCTTCACATCCTGCAGGACAAGGGTGACAGGCGTAGCTTTAATACTGCATCCACGCTCCTGCTCGGTGAAGAGAGTATCCGTGTAGCGCAGCGAGCGCTCCTCCATGTTCTCAAACTGCGGATGCGTCTGACGGATAAGGCAGTCCACAAACGTGGTTTTGCCGTGGTGCAAGTGCCCAATCAATGCCACGTTGCGAATCAGTGGAGGAGTATCCATCAAATCCGCCATAAACTCCATATCGTAAGTGGTCTCCTGCATATCCTGCTCCTTGATCTGGAACTTAAGCTTCTTAACCGGTTCGATAAGTGGCTTGTCCAGCGGCTGAGCATCCTCCTCCTGGACAATGGTCTCCACATCCGGCCCGTAAACTTCCACCGCAGATGGATAATATCGTTTATCCTCGTGAAGTACTACTGCAGTCACTTCCTTGTCCTCATCCTCCTGAGGCTCCGCCTCATCTTCATCCATTGCGTCCTATTTAAAGAAAGTATTTCATTATCTTTATATTTCCAATCAAAGAGAGAAATTAAGTATTTGCCTCGGGATCCTCCTGGACATCCGGCTGACCGTAAATGCTTTGGTCATCATCTTCATCGCTGTCTAAATCAGGGCCAATGTAGTTTCCAAACTCGTCGTACAAATCTGAGTCCATGGTTATGGGATGCTTAAATAAAACCTTTATTAATTATTTTATTCAAGAAATTGGCAAAAACTAGCAAAGCGTTGCAAAAGTGTCCCAGTCCTAAAATGACGGTTTCGCCTATAAGGGTTTTTATGTACTTACTTTATAGCGATTGAAGTGTTCGTTTTACACTATTTATTTATAATAAATTAATAATAACTGCAAATAATATTGCTTTACAATTTTTAGGAAAAAAACGCGGATTGGAAAACACGCCACTCTTCTTCTTTCCGCAAAAACAATCAGCTGTTGGAAATGCCGGCTATGGTTTAGCGTTACCAGACCATAACAATATATTGTGCAGCCCTAGCGGGAAGTTTAAAAAACGAAATGCGAATTTCCCAAGATGCTAATAAATGCTAATGAGCGTTTTCGGAGCAGGTAGCTCTTTGGGTATACAGGTAGAATACCCAGAATACCCTTATAAATGCTTTACGAATTTAAAAAGTCATTAGTCGGAGATTTCCAGTTACGGCGTTAGCATCGTCATGAAGATATTCTATTTACTCCTTTTAATGGCGCAATACTTGGCTGCCAGTAAAAATTTAAATGAAGTTCTTAGTCGCGACGACTGGGTCAGATTGGCTAAGGAATATATAAAAAACCACATTCCATATAAAGTAAAAACCTATAAACCTTACAAGCCCAACTCACTGGAAACACAAAGCAATATCATTAATACTACTATAACTCCATTGCCGGAGAGTACAACAACGGAAAACCCAGGAACTACAGAATCACCAGAAATTACTACCAATTTTGAATCCACAACACCATCCTTTCCATGGGATACCACTACGGAAAATCTTGTAACTACGGAGCCTCCGGAATCTACTATGTATTTGGAATCAACCACAACACCATATTTCGAATACTCTAGTACAGAAATATACCCAACGACTGAATCGCCGGAGTCCACTACCTTCAGTATTGAGTCCACAACACCAATCTTGCTCAGTGACGCCAGTACTAACATTCCGGAGACTACGGAATTTCCAGAAACAACTTGCCAGTTTTGATTCAACCACAACTCCCTTACCAGAATATACGGAATATACTACCAATATTTTGGAATCCACCACAACATCCATACCGGCAGATACCACTACGAACTACCCAGATACTTCAGAGGCTCCAGAACCAAGTACTGACATTTTTTATACGACCCAAGTAAGCTTCATGGAGTATACCAGCACAACCGAATACCCATTCACAGATTTAATGGAATCCACGACACCATCACCGGAAACCAGCACTATGGAAAATTCTGTAATAACAGATCAGCCTACGACGGATTGGTGGGAATCCACAACTCCGGATCCCATAAACTCCACAGAAAATCTACAAAACTATTCCACCTTACTGGAAATAATTTCTACAACTCCAGGTTTCGAAAGTACAACATATTTGAGTAAAATGGAGGATAATTTTGAAACAGATAATCCGGAAAGCAATGTTACAGTAACAGAACCAACAACAAAAGCTAGGATTGCAAATCATGCCGAAGATTTCAAAAACGATAAACCCAAAAAATATAACTCAGACACTGAACCCGAAATGTACTGGTATTAAAATTAAAATTTTATAAAAATAAATTTAAATTTATATTAAAATTACTGTTTTATTTCAATTCGCTATGAACAGGGTGGCAATACTAATACTTTAAATACTATATGGCAACGCTGCCACCACCTGGGCATCGAACACATTTTTGTTTATTTCCCTTAATTGTAATTTTAAAAATCTAGGATGAGTTTAGCAAGCATTAAACAAAAGGAAGCCAAAGGCAAGAAGAAAATGCTACCAAAGTTGCGTACCATTTTGGCCAATCCGTACAAAAATCACAGGTAGGGTAAGAAGATAAACAAAACAAAAATGTATCAACAAGTGAACTTTTACAAATTTCAGCCCGGTTTTGAGCGAGGACGAAGTCCTGCAGTTTTCTAGTTTAATAAAAAATGCTATGAAAAAATGCAACGATAAAAGCAAGGCTTTTCCTAGTCGATATGGAATTCATCTGGGTCTGGAGAGTACTTTACGTGCCATCAACTCGAAGCGGTTCTCATTGTTGATCGTTTCCTTGAGCCTGCGACCTGCCCATCTCATCCGGTTGATTGCCACCAGTGCATCCGTAAAGGTGCCCACTGCTCCCATCTACGCCCAACCCAAGCTGGAGGATCTAACTGAAGATATTTTTGGTATACGAGCTACAGCTTTGACCTTACCCTTAGATTTGAAAACCATCGGCGAGGATTTGGATCAGTGGGTCACCGCGAGGAGAATAGATCCTCCAATTTCCAAAAAGATTGTTTCCAAGGCAAAGAAATCCACAAAACCCCGCAAGATACAGGAAAAAAAAGACGAAGAAAGTAAAGAATCGGAGAAACAAGAGCCCGAGGTTCTAACAAAGCCGGTGAAACAAGAATGGGATGACGATTTTATATCATTTTCTGATGACAAAACGTCTATAAAGTTGGACAAGGTAGATATCCAGGTGGAGACCAAACAACTGGGTGCTGCTCTTAGCAATTTGGCCATGAAAGCCAGACGTCAGGCCAAAGAGGAAGTGAAAATCGAAATACCTATGAAGAAAGAGGAATCACCCAGCATAGAACCCATGGAAATACAAAATGAGGACGAGATCGATGAGGACGAGTTTCTGCCAAGTGAGCACTTGAGCACCTATCGGCCACTTACTGTTCAACAGATTCGTCCAAATCCTAACAAGAAACCTAAAAAGAAACGCAACAAAAAGCAAAAGGAAATTGCCAAATAAAAATAGCAACAGGCTAAAAAAATAAATAAAAAAAATAACAAAAATCTTGAAAAATTAAATTTTTTGCCTATAACATATATTTATAAAAACACCCTTTGATTGAAGTAAAACTATTATAATTTTTATGTATGTCTACATGTGTTCCCCCCTTAAATCAGCTGTGATTTTAAGGTTATGTTATTTGTTATCGTAATTGTTAAGGCGCCCGCAAAAATAATGCTCCGAAGTTTACGTCAAATATCTCGGTTAAGGCTATGTTTATCCGCCCCTGTTCCAGGCAGCAGTTTGGTTAATTCAGCATCATCCGCACAAGAAGTTTGTGTAAGGCTTCAGGCCCCTCTACACACCAGCTCGTCCTCATGGAAATATGATAAAAAATCGTCCAGAGCGTCGGACGATCTGGACACCGACGATGAGGAAGATGAGGATTTCAAAGATGAACGCGATTCCAAGGTTGTAAAGACCAAGGTGAACTCACTGCGGGCAGACTTGTTGTTAAAAGCCGGTCTGGGCATGGCCAGAAAGTTAGTATACTCAAAATTAAATGAATATTATAGCTTTTAAATTAAATACATTTTTATCAACAGCATAAATTTTATGTCTTAGATATTATGCTATTTTTTAGACAACTTGAATTAAACATAATACTTTTCAAAAACTTTCTAAAAATATAAATTTTTATTTATTATTTTATTAGAGTAAAAACAATAAAATGTTCAATAATTGAACTTTCATTTAAAACTTTAAGAAAAATGAAAATAATTATTAAAAAGAAACCCCCGCACATTATTAATTTTAATTCTGTTTTTAGCAAAGTGGAACTAAATTTTTATGAAAGTAAGATTCGGGTCAATGGAAAAAAGCTCCAAAAGAAAAGTGCTCAGGTGAGTAGATTTATGCTTTGGATTACAAATCACTCTTAAAAATATAAAATATTTCCAGCTTGATGTCGGCGATGAAATCGATGTGATTAGAGGCTTCAGTCAGTCAAATCCTTCCCATTTGGTAGTGGCTCGTGTGGCTATCCTTTCGGCCAGCGAACGGGAGGAGGGGCTCAACGTCCACTTGCGGCGCTACAAGTCGCTCCTGGTTGAAAACTATCGTGGAGCCAACGCCTTTAAGTCCTCGGAACATGTTCCTCACTGATCCGAGATCTGCGATATAATCTCCAAAGGAATAATCTTCTTGCCAAAAGAGAAGATGGTTAAAAGCTAAATTAATTTAACTAAAACTGAAAGTGAAACAAAATGTAGTTTTTATAAAAAAAAATGCAGTAAGAAGGTACACACCTGACCAGTGTTTATACTTCTTAAATAAAACAACTACTTTCTTTTTTAATTTTTATTTATTTAAAATTGTTAGAAAGATTACCATATGCGGCAAGTATCCCCATGGGGATGCATTGGACTGCCGGCTGGGCAGTTATAGACCTGGGAAAAGTCATGATTGTTGGAGACTGCGCCCAAGACACGATACTTGTCGATGGTGTGTTCTTTGGTTAACTCTTCCCAATAGTGTTCCTGCTCGTAATCCGCACACCAGAGCTGCGCAAATCCGAGGAAGAAAAGCTGTTCCGGCGATAGATCCAATCCAGGCATTTGTTCGTTTTCTAGGGTCTCGTTGTTCTCCTCGCTTCTGATCTTCAACTGTTTCATGTGGCTGCGGTATGCATCAAGGGCACCTTGCAGCCCACCGCTATCCGCTATGTTTTCGTCCTGGGTCTCTTTGCCGTTGATGTTCCGATTAATCTCAGGTATAAGGTAGCGATCGTAGTGGTCCACAAAACACGTTGCCCGCTCCTTAAAAACTGCTCCAGACTTCTTTGACCACCAGTTGCGCATTTCCCCCTCACTATCGAACTTCGAGCCTATAGTATCAAAGCCGTGAGTAATCTCATGACCCACCAGGTAGCCCAAAGTTCCAAATTTGAGGGAATTGGGCCAGTCGGGATGATAGGCGGGAGGGTGCAATATTCCAGCCATCACATAAATGGAGTTGTCAAGGTTGTAATAAAACGCATTCACCTGCATGCCCAAATGTAATTCCAGGGGCTTCGAGTCGTTGGGCTCGCTGTGGAATCCGTTGAAGCGGCGCAAGCGGGTGATCAATTTTCTTTGTTGGATCAAGTTCTGGGGAAAGCTCGTGTCGTCCAAGTCCAGGCTGTGGATTTCTTGGATCAGGCGAATGGTAACCTCTTCGTTTTTGTAGCTTCCAATTACGGGTTCAATGGAGGACTCTTTGAGCTGTGCCGCCTGCCTAGTCTCCGGGTCCAGCCATTCGACTTTCTCGAAAGCCTTCTTCTGGCTATTCCGAAGTTCCTGTACAATAGCAGATACTTCTGAGCGAGTCCGGTCTTTAAAATGCTGACGATTAGAAAATGTTTTTCAATAAATGTCAATAAAAAAGTTTTGTAAATAATTAAAATATTACTATTAAATAATGTATTTGTTTATTAAATATTATGTTTAAACATAAGTTGTGTTTAATATCCTTTTAAAGACGAGTCACAACGACCTACTATCGACCATATCCCATAGAAATTGCTCCAATTCTGATATTCTCATAAGGATTGCCACATTTATCCTACAACACAAACCTATTTAACTGTAAGAATTCAATAATTTCAGCTATTGTTTTATATTTAGTTTATTTTATATAATTAATTTGATTTATATTCAATCGTAAATCCTTCCAGAAATATAAAAAAAAGTAAATATATATAATATCTAGTTAAAATTTTTATATGAAAACATTTTAATAAGACTATTTGCGGGAAACTTTTAAAACTAAAATCAATCTACATATATTTATACCCTTGCAGAGGGTATTATAATTTTGGTCAAAAGGGAACAAGGAAGGAACATCCCCCAAAAAAATATATAGGCCCCGGAGAAAAAAGCCACAAAAAACACGGGGGAGGAAGGGGAGGAAAAAAAAAAGGAGGGAAAAAATGTGTTTATAAGGGAAGAAGGGGGGGGAGAAAAAGGGGAACAAAAAGGGGAAGGAAAACTGTGTTTTAAAAGGGACGGGGGGGCGAAAAATGGGGAGGAAGGGAAAACCGAGAAAAAGGGGAGGAACTGTGTTGGTTAAGAGGAGGGGGGGGGGAGAAAATGGGGGAGGAGGAGGAGAAAAAAATATAAAATAAAAAAAATAAAGCAAGGAAGCGGGTTTTTTATTAATTAGCTTAAACTTACCGCCATGTAGAGCTTGTTCAATAAATGGGAAAAGCCGCTTTGCACTATCGAGACGCAGTAATCCTTGTGATGCTTCTCCTCCTTCAGCTTGGCATCCATTCGATATAGTAGTAGCATGGCCAGATAGTTTGCCACAGCCTCCGGGTGCTTCGCGCACACTTTATCCAACTGTTCGTAGTAGTAGTCGCAGTATCCCTCCGTTTCGCCCACACCGGAAAAGTTTTGCCCGTTCCATGCAATCTCGTAGTAACTCTTCCACTGATGATACTTTGGCACATTTTCCTTTTCAGAAATTTCTAAGCATTTCACTTCATTGCCCTCAAATTTATCCGCAACTGTGAGTGCGTCACGCCAGAAGGCAAAAACGCCAGCGATCACCTCTGAAATCTTGTCCTCCGTGAGATTATAAGCCTGCAGATAACTCTGCATTCTTTTCTCGTTGAGCGTGTAGGCTCGAGAGGTATTGTTGGCTATGTTATCCGTCTGGACGATGTGATCGAATCCCAGTTCCGGTAGTTCAAAAAATGGATTAAAGGGGTACTGAGGTAAATTATCCTCGTTTATCAACCCACTGACCCCAAAATTAGTGAGATGGGCGCTCATGTTAAACCAGCTGAAGGTAGAGGCGTTCCATGCGGGTCCGTCGACTGCGGGGAAACCACCTACGGACCTGATAAGCGCCAGATAAGCGGGATCAGCGGCCGGGAGCGGAAACACCACCGCCGAGAGGCATGCGTTGTAGAATTGTTGCGCAACCACCAGCTCCGTAGAAACGTTGAGCGCCAGGGCCAACTGCATGTTAGTCAAGAGCTCCTCTACTTCGTTGCGCAGGGTGTAGACAATATCCAAGAGGTTGCTCCTCTTGTGGTTAGACTGGAAGTGGTCCGGTCGAACGTTTTTCCAATTTCCGCAGGCGTATTCGTAAAAGTCATCACACGGCGCCACACTGAGGTTCATGTAGGATTTCATTTTTTCCCCATAGGATCTGAGGTACTCCAGCGTATCGTCTTTAATTACATTGTCAGTATTGCTTGAATCACCGACACTCCTGGCTGTGCACTCCAAAAAACAAGTGCCCACAAGGATGTAAAACAGTCCCCAGAGCATGCGAACTCTGTGGCGATTCGAGCTTAAAACCATTAGTCACTGCGATTATCTTTATTTACGTTCTAGTAAGTGCAGTATCCGTCACATTGATAGATCCAGATTACTTTAGAAACAAAACCTGAAGCGCAAACGAGGGATCGACTGTTGGATTCGGAGCACGACTAACAACTAAGCTGCGAGGTTCTATTTCGCAAGCAGATCCGCAGTTAATCGCAGCTCTCTCTGAGACTTGACCTAAGCTAAATAATAATACTGATAAGAATATATTTGTTTAGCAGCTCAGAAGAATTCATTGATTAGAAGCTCATTCATTCAGCAGGACGAGAGTAAAAGCGGGAAGTAAAGCGATACTAGAAAGTGATATGATTCAAGATAGAGGGCGGATAATTCTACTCTCATTACCCTTATCACTTTCCTCACACCTCACACTATGAAGGTACATTGGCTTTGGATAGTTGTCTTCCTTGGCAAATCTGAGGAAGAAGAGCTGTTCCGGCGATAGATCCAATCCAGGCATTGGTTCGTTTTCTAGGGTCTCGTTGTTCTCCTCGCTTCTGATCTTCAACTGTTTCATGTGGCTGCGGTATGCATCAAGGGCACCCTGCAGCCCACCGCTATCCGCTATGTTTTCGTCCTGGGTCTCTTTGCCGTTGATGTTCCGATTAATCTCAGGTATAAGGTAGCGATCGTAGTGGTCCACAAAACACGTTGCCCGCTCCTTAAAAACTGCTCCAGACTTCTTTGACCACCAGTTGCGCATTTCCCCCTCACTATCGAACTTCGAGCCCTTAGTATCAAAGCCGTGAGTAATCTCGTGACCCACCAGGTAGCCCAAAGTTCCAAATTTGAGGGAATTGGGCCAGTCGGGATGATAGGCAGGAGGATGCAATATTCCAGCCATCACATAAATGGAGTTGTCAAGGTTGTAATAAAACGCATTCACCTGCATGCCCAAATGTAATTCCAGGGGCTTCGTGTCGGTGGGCTCTCTGCGGAATCCTTTGAAGCGGTGCAAGCGGGTGATCAATTTTCTTTGTTGGATCAAGTTCTGGGGAAAACTGGCGTCGTCCAAGTCCAGCTGTGGGTTTTTGGATCAGGCGAGTGGTAAATTTCGTTTTTGTAGCTCCATTGATTTTTTGGATTTTGAGCGACGCGCCTGGTCTCTCGTCCACCTTATTTTCGAGGCCTTTGGTTTCGAGTTGTTAGGATGTCAGTGTCGGTGTTGGATGATGTTTTATGTGTTATTTTTTTTGTTTTGTTTTTTGATTTTTTGGTTCTATTTCATTTTGTTTGGTTTTTTTGTTGTGATTTTCTCTATCGCGCTGTGGAATAAGACATATTTAGTTGAGGGGATTGTGAGAGGGTTTGTGATGTTTGTGGCTTGATATGTGTGTGGGATGGTGGTGGGAGAGGGGGAGGTGTGATGGGGGGTGGTGATGTGGTGTAGATTGAGGTGCTGTGTTTTGGAGTGGTCCGGTGTGTTATTGCGTTGTGTCTCGGGCACGTGAGATTTGTGGATTTATTTTTTGGAGAGGTATCTGTGTTTTTTTTGTGTGTGTGATAATCTGGTGAAGTGAAGGAGTATGATTAGTGAGATTGTGTTGAGCAAAGTAGGAGGGTTTTATGGATAGAGGAGGTTGGTTGGTAGGGCGGTAGATGATTTATTTACCTGATAGCCGAAAAATATGTGATTAGGATCCCTTTTGAGCGTGAGATTTTTATAAGAAACCTTTATTTTTGATTTCAAACTAAAACTGGATTAATATTGAATTTTGAATATTACGATTTTATTAGTTAGATGTAAGTATAGACCAGATTTTATAGAAAAAGGTTTTTGTAGGTATTTCACTATACCGATGAAATATAAAAGATATACGTTTTTAGGTTGGTGATGTAGAATAGAGTGAAAGAAATATTAGGTTTGTTTATTTAGTATGTATTATGTGGTTGGGACTTGTGCATTTGGAAGAGGAATTTTTATTATATATAAGATATAACCTTTTAGATGTGATTTTAGATTTATGAAAGTGGAAAGAGATAAAGGGTCGTGTGGATAATTAGATAGAGTGGAATAAGTATTAGGAGATAAGTAGATTGATCGATATGAGATATCGGTGGATTTGTAAGATGAGAAATAATATACGATTGATTGAGGGAGGGGGGGAGGATCTGAGGTATGTCTGAGTAGTCCACAAAGTATATGGCTCGCTCCTGATATACATCTCGTAATAATAAGAACCATGGCCATTTCGTAACCCCGCTAGAAAAGTATAGTCTATTCTATATCGTAGAAGCCACTGATTATACTTTTTCACTCCTTCTCTTACAAACTTTAATTTACAATTATTATACTTATGTATACCATGAATATTTTAGTTCTATTTATATTTAATATTTTAGTATCTAAAATTGAATTAAAGAAACATATTCTCAATATTCCTCAATATGTTTTTAAATTTAAATCCCGATTAGGCGCCATTTTCGTTTCTATCGATAGTCAATCTTGTACAGTGAAACCAAACTTTAAAGAATAAATGCATATATTTACTGAGAAATACATTCGACGGTCACATCATGGTGAAATATAATTATTATTTAAAAAAGAAAATCAGAGAATAATTTTGGAAATACTTTTTTTTTATCCTAGTACTATCGAACAAAAAATATCGGCAACCCTACAATTTATCGACATCTTGATGTAAACAAATAATTTCAACATCCCTATAACATTATTAAAATGTCTTTTTCCGCCACCGGTGATTGCCAATTGGTTTTGCAGATTTACAAAGTATATTCTCCACATAAATGCAATAGATAGTTTCCTAAACTGTTTACTATTTCAGTACAAGAAGCACCGCATCGTGTGTAATGTGAAAGTGCTTCCAACACCTGTGACCCATTTTGAGCGGGAATCCAGGAATGACTTTCATTGGATGACTGCAGACCGATGGACACGGATCGAAAGTGGCCTGTGGCGTCTGTTTGAAAACCTGAGTGATTGGGAGGAGGCCCAAAAATTGAACACAGAACTGCTGATCGACCACATTAATGTCCGCGTCCAGGCCACAGAGAAGCCGCATCCTGCCTCACATGCCCTTTCAGCTGATTTTGCAAACACACCGCAGGATCTTAACCTGGACCTTCAGCTGCAGTATATCACACACGAAGATACTACCATTCTGGGAGTTCACAAAACGAAGCGTAAGCATGCCACGGAAGCACAGCCCAATGGTTCCAGTAGCCACAGTACAAAGCCCACGGCAAAGACTCGGTAGGTCGAAATACTTTCCTCAGTTTGGATCATAAGAGATTAATGAATAATTTCCATCCACTATCGCAAAGTTGGAGCTCTATTTAATCACACGTTTTAAATTTTGTTCCGTTTCTTTAAGTGTAAATGCAAAACCTGCACCAGCGAGACCTAAACACATAGACGCCGATGATGATGATGAATATGATGTACCTGCAGAAAGCCAGTTGCCTTCCAAAGCCAAACGCCTACGAAGATCCATTTCCCAGGGTAGTGGAACCAAAAAGTCTCTAACCAATGGACGCAATTCCCGTCAGGAAAATGTGAAGAAAGGTTTACAACCTCCTCCAAAGAGGTGACTACACATTGGCCTCTTTCTTAGCTTGTGGATGAATTAGAATTTGTTTGCTTCCAGGAGCTCTAGAGCCAGCTCTGTCGAGTCCAAGCCTGCCCGACGTTCCGGCCGATCTCCAATACGCCCTGGTCACTTCAAAAACTTCGTCGTGGGGTAGGACACCAAGAATTAAGTTAATTTTTACGTACTTCTTATTGATTTAAGTTTGGGTGGTTTTTCAGGGAGGCGGTTGCTCGCAAACCCAAGGTAGAGAGAAAGGTCGCCAAATCCAAAGCTAAGAAAACACCTCAGGACTCTACCGAAGAGTCAAAGGTAGAACAAATGGATGGTGCTCGTTTTGATGCACTGCAGCGGCTGGACAGCATGCTGGACATACCCAAGCCGCGCGAAGTTGAGATATTGTAAGTTGTATTATTTTGAAATAAAGAATTCGAAACAGGCCTTAAACTTGGAAGTGTTAATAATAATAGACTTTTGGAAAACATGACCGAACAAGACGTTCTCAGTACCTTTGAAAACTATAAGAGCGACTTCGATACTTTTTTCAAAGAGCGGCAGAACAAGCACCACACCACGAGCTACATGAGCATTGATCATATGCATATCATGGATATACTGAGCAAAAGCATCCACGACAGCATGATAAAGAAGCTAGCTGAGAGCTACAGCAAGCGGAGCGTAAGTACAAGCACGGGGGCGGCTGTGATTTATGAATACAACGAACTATCTTTCCGCTTATTAGGCCCACACATCCCTATTGATCAATGGTATGCTGCCGCTCTGGATTCTCCGTCTGTTTATGGACACCTACAAGTTGTCCCAGGCAGAGGCTCTGTGCCAGATTAGGGACCAAATGAAGTACGGCTCATATCTCAAGGCCCTGAACGATGAACCGCTCTGCTCGGACTTGGACTGATAACTGATAATATCGTGGAAGCATTTAAAATCCTCCCTAGTGGCCAAAACAGAAATGAAGCATCCAAGCTATAAGACTAAACCAATTAAATTCATTTTTTCCGTCTTTATTTTATTTGGAATTCGGTTTGTAAGAAAAATTATAATTATAAATACATATTTCAGTTGCTTTCGAAAAAGGAAAACGATTAAGAAGCCGAATGTTGCAGTGTTATGGAGTGCTCTCTGGGCGAATTGCAATGGTGGTGGTTGTGTGAGCTACGAAATTACTTTACTTAGAATCTAGACATGTCGGGAAGTAATGTTGATGAGTCGCAAACGCCCGGCAAGTGGTTGGTTTAACCTCAGTCTGACCTCCACACTCCTATGTACAATCTATTTGGGCATATGACTGGCTACGATGGAACGGCTCTTAAAGCTCGTCGTGCTGCTGATCCTCCTCCTCATCTTCGGCAGTAGTGTTTTCCTGGCTTTCGGTCTTCGATTCCTCCGCATCGTCATCCTCGTCCTCGTCGAAATCAATTTGCTCCTCCTGGGAAACTCCCAAAGTCTGTCGCATCATCAGCTCGATGGTATCGGCAAATTGAGCTGTTTCCTGAAGCATGTATCCCGAACGCAGGGTAGCGGTACGGAACATCATCACGGCCATGTCCTTGGCGGTATCATCGGCTTCATCGGCCTCCACGCGGCGTAGGAGTTCGCGCATCAGAGGATGCCGGGGGTTGATCTCGAGCGTTTTCTTCTGGTTGAGATAGTAGCTGCGTTGGGGATCGTCCGATTTCTGGTGGGCATTCGACATGGCCAGGCGCTCCATATTACCGGTCCAGCCAAAGACACCGGCTACCAGGGCGCACGGGGAGTTGCTAAGCCGCTCCGACACCTGAGCCTTGGAGATCTGATCCTTCAGAGCGACATCGTTCAGCCACTTGACGAGCGGCTCAAAAGTGCTCGTCAACAACTCGAAGTTCTTCTTGCTCTTCTCCGACTCGTTCAGCTTGAAACCCTCCTTGGCCACGTTCTGGAACTTCTTGCCATCGAACTCGGGCAGAGCCGAGATGCAATACTCATCGACAGCCTCCACCAGGTAGAGCACTTCGTATCCCTTGCTCAACAGACGCTCCACGAAGGGCGACTTCTCCACCTCAGCGCGGTTGGCACCGGCAATATAGTAGATGTGATCCTGCTTGGACTTCATCCGCTCCACGTATTCAGCCAGGGAGGTGACGCCCTTGCCGTTGGAGGTCTGGAAGCGAAGCAGCTTGGCGAGACGGGATCGGTTGCTGGGGTCCTCCATCACTCCCAGCTTGATGCTGAAAAATTCGTGGAAAAAAAAATTAATTTATTTATTAATCATTAAGCCGCAAATAATTTTAAATTCTAATGAACTATTTCTGATGACCTTCTATAAATATTTATTCTAATCATAATTCTTATCTCTGTCTTATCAAAATCTAAAGAATTCTATTTTTAAATAAATTATCTCATAGAATTCGACTTACTTGGTGGAGAACTCCTTCCAGAACTTCAGGTAGGCCTCCTTGTCGACCTTCTTGAGCATATCGAGTACCTTGCGCACCAGCTTCTTCTTAATCACCTTGATGAGCTTGTGCTGCTGGAGAGTCTCGCGGGAAACGTTCAGAGGCAGGTCATCGGAATCGACCACGCCGCGTATGAAGTTCAGGTAGTTGGGCATCATGTCGTTGAACTCGTCGGTGATGAAGACACGGCGGACGTAGAGCTTGATGTTGTCAGACTTGGTGCCGTAGCGGTTGAACGACTCCGAGGGCTGAACTTTAGGAACGTAGAGCAGACTCTTGAAGGTAACCTCGCCCTCGGCAATGAAGTGGGTCTGGGTGAGGGGCTCGCTGGAGTCCTTGGTCAGGCTCTTGTAGAAGCTGGTGTACTCATCTTCGGTCACATCGGCGGGCTTGCGGGTCCAGATGGGCTTGCTGTCGTTGATCAGGAGCCAGTCCCAGGTGGTCTTGGACACCTTCTTGGTCTTGGGCTTGTCATCTTCGCTGGCCTCTTCCACCTTGGCGTCCTCATCCTCCACATCGTCTTCGGTCTTTTCGGGCTTGGCCTCCTCCTCGACTGGCACCTCCTCATCGACCGTCTTGCTGGACCACATCAGAATGGGGAAGTTGATGAACTGCGAGTACTTGCGAATGAGCTCACGGACGGTCTCCTCCTCCAGGAAGTCCTGGGCCTCCTCCTTGAGGTACAACGAAATCACAGATCCTCGCTTAAGAGTATCGCCGCGTGGATCCTCGATGATGCTGAAGCTGTTGGCGTCCGACTCCCAGATGTACTGCTTATCGTCGTTGTGCTTGGTGGTCACCACCACGCGATCGGCGACCAGGAAGGCCGAGTAGAAACCCACTCCGAACTGCCCAATCATGTCGTTCAGATCGCTGCCCTCCGACTTGGTGGGATCCTGCATTTTGGCCAAGAAATCGGCCGTGCCAGACTTGGCGATCGTACCCAAATTATTGATCAGATCCTGATGGGTCATGCCGATACCCGAGTCCATAATGTGCAGCGCCTTGTTCTCCTTGTCGGCCTTGATGCGGATGTGCAGCTCTGGATTGCTCTCCAGCTCCTTGGCACTGGTCAGCGCCAGTAGGCGGATCTTGTCGATGGCGTCGGATGCGTTGGAAATCAGCTCACGCAGGAAAATCTCCTTGTTGCGGTACAGCGAATTGATGATGAGCTTCATCATTCGGTTCACTTCGGTTTGGAAAGTGAACTTTTCGGCCTGTTTAAACAAAAATATTTATTTAATTCAAAGTCTTACGTGTACTTTACGGATTAGAGATAAATCCAAAAAAAAAAAAAAAAATGAAACACCCACCTTTTCACGGATCTCTTTCAATTGAGCCACATTAAGACCGTCCAGTTGAATGGCCTCTTCCTCCCTCTTTAGCGTCTCCGCGTCTGAATGGTACAAGTATAGATAAAGGGGGGCGTTTAACGCTGACGTGTACCAAAAATCTGGGTAGCCTGGGGGAGGCGGGGCTTACCTGTTCGAGAACCTTCTTTGAAGGATCCCAGATCCAGGTCGATGGTCTCTGTGGAAGCCTCATCTTCTGCGGCAGCGATCTGATTAACGCCTGGCGTCCCATGAAACATTCATACATGAATTAATTAGGTTAAAAGACCGGCTATGCGGCGCCCTGAAGCGTGGCAAGTGGGACTTACCTGCCAGCAGCAAGATGCCCATCAGTAGATAGTATTTCATGATTGGCAATATCTCGGTTTGTGAAGGACGTGGTATCAGTTCTTCCGGCGAAAGGCCACGTCACGAAAATCAAGACCTTTCAAATCCAATAAATAAATTCGCACTCGCGTCCGACTCGCCTTTGCACGGAAAAAAAAGTGGTGGTGCGTCGTTGTGGAAATGGTCTTTAAATAGTGGGGGTTGTGGGGACCTTTTGGTATTTTGACCTAAAACAGCTACGGTCCCACCATGTATTTCAAATACGCCCATACTCAGTGCTGACAGTTTAGCCGTTTTCCGCCACACCAATTTTCACAAACCGATTTCAGAAATCCTGGCTACCTTTTTTGTTTTTGCAAAATCGTTTTGTTTCGATTTAAAGAGAAGGGATATATCTACTGCAGAGAAATATATTTTAGCAAACGAAAATATAATTATTAACTTTACGTTTGTATTATACTTTAAGGCATGGAGTTGGCAGCACTGGTCGCGCTCAAACGCCTTTTTAACCTTTTCGCACATCTAAATCTAATAATTATAACTATTTAAAAATACTAAACCATTTTTCATTGCTGAAATTAAAATATATATTTATTTCTTTTAAACATATTTAGTCCTGCAGGATTTTCTAAATTTTATTGTGTCAAGATTTTTAAGCACAGAATTTAAAGTAAGTAAAAATGTAAATGTAATTATAATGTTAAAATATTTCTATATACTTTCCTTTAGAGTTAAAATTATTTCAAACTGCCGTGGAAATTACTCGTCGAAAAGCACATCCATTGTATTTTTGCGTTAGAGATGAGCGCTTGTAGGCGATAGTTCGTCCACTGCACTCGCATTTCTTGACCCATCCCTATGCCACAAGCTGTTTTTGACGTTCCTCTATGGTCACCTCTTCCTCACATGCTCCACCAACACACGCGCACCAATTGGGCAAGCAAGAAATTAATGATTCCTGTAATCATTCAGCATTTGCGTGAGTCGTCAAACATACAGTATTTACGTTTAGTTGGGGGAAAGACCCGCCTACAGACGAGCTTGTATCTCCAGAATACATCCGATACCGCCCTGGTCAGGGCATCATCAGCAGTAGCAGCGACACCAGCGACGAAAGCTGCGGGCAGAGCAACCGCAAAAAAAACCTCTCGGCAGTGCCACTGCTCCGATTTTCAGTGAGCGGATCCCAATCGCGAGCAGCGTTTCGTCGATGTTAGTCGTGGAGGTGGAGCAGTAGCAGCAGGAGGCCTAGCCGTAGCCGTATCCGTATCCGTAGACGAGGCAGCCACAGTGTCAATTAGTAGTTTCGTATATACCACCCCACCTCATTCATACAACGTACCACGAGCAGGCGGCAGCACTACCACCCCTCCCCCGTACCGTGTTATACAACAAAATTATTCCCGTGTTTAACATACGCCGGCTGAAATCGCGCAACCGGAGATAACCCAACGCAACAAACGCATCTTGGATCTAAAATCCAATTTATTGGACAAGGAGGTAGTGGATTGACGCGTTTTGGTGAAAGCGAGTGTTGGCATCTGGCAAGTGGCAACTGGAACTGGAACTGGAACTGAATTGGTAGTAACAGGAGCAGCCACAGCAAGGGCATACCACAAACAGAGCAGCTCCGCCCGCATCAACCATGAATATCGACGACTACGAATCGCTGCCCACCACCAGCGTTGGTGTGAATATGACAGCGGGCGCTATTGCTGGCGTGCTGGAGCATGTGATCATGTATCCGCTGGACTCAGTCAAGGTAAGCGCCGACTGCTGGCAGGTAACCGGAGGAGGAGCACTTCCCCAAGAGTATAAACAAGCATACCTAACCTCACAAATCCCCCCCTCCCCCCCTCCCGTTTACACAAACAAAAATTCCTATGCTCTGGCATAATCGTGATGTAATTCCTTAGGTTTTCGGTGCAACCGAGAGCTCTGGGGGCTCTTGTGGGGTTTTGTGAATCCACATTTGTGCTTATCGAGGCACGTTCTGATGGTTTATGTTGCGCTCCGATAAGATTAGCTCTGCCGTGCGCCTGACAATCGCTGTTGAGAGCTCCAGCTACCTGTTATCAGTCATATAGAGACTGGCCAGAGCAGCGCCTAGGTGCGTCCGCGTCCACCACTTGTGCAAATGCGTATGCTAATTTACCTTGCATCGTCGTAATGCCTGCTCTTTTTATTTATGAGGTTCCCAATCCACAAATATATGCACTTGTTCCCATGATATTTCACTCGAATATTTATTGATTTTCCTACATATGTATGTATGTACATCCAAGTGTGTGTGTGTGTGTGTGTGGCCGGGCCACTCGTATGTCAACTCAATCGCACGGTGACAGCCGGCAAGCTGTTTGGTGCCAGCCTAAAGCCTGGACGGGATTCCCGGCGTCATCATTATAGTCTTTCGTCGCATTGACGAGCTAATTTCATGAGGTTGCGCAGCCAGAACGCTTTAATTGATCGAAATTCTAGTACTTTTATTCATATTATTTGTACTTTGTTTATAAATAGCCACGCTGCGCGGAGCGTTGTCATTCTGATTTCACACATTATTGGCCTTATCAGTGGCCACTTGCTGCCACCCCCAGGAGGAGAACACAGTGATTCATCTAGCTTGTCTCAGTTCCATCCATTTATGTAATGGTAGTATCTATCTTTAATTAGGTTTCTTCATTGAGTCGTCTTCTCCGACTTGTTATTGGAAGCGATAGTGGAAGTCTCGCCATATAACCTGGCTGATAAATGCAGTTTAGGGCACTTTCCAGGAAATTTTATCTCCCTACGCTGAGCCAGCGTCTCCATAATTTACAATGTGGATGCTTGTCTCGCTTTGTGCAATAATTCTACAAGGCCTGGCACGCCTTTGAGTACATATATACATTGTATATGCAATTAAATATATATATATATAGGTATATATAAGCTATAGAACAAACACATACGATTTAAAAGTTGAACCCTATGCAGTGACTTGCCTATAAATCGGCGAAAGTGTTTCTCAACAATGAACAGGTTGTGTAGTATATCTGCGAATGATTGATTATAAGCCAATTAATTTTCAATTATGATAAGATAAAAAACATTTTCCAGAGCTAAATTTTATAGTTCTATATATTTATTGCATTTCTTGGAATAATAATCTTGTTGTCTAAGTTGACTTTCTTCTTAAGATTAAGGGAAAGGCCCCGAAATTGGATCACCTATCACTTTTCTAGAAGCTTTCTGGATGAATAATTTCATTCGTGACGAAATCAAGTATATATATATGTATATATATACTGTTCACCCCCTTAATTAAAGTTAGTTCTCTAAACCAAATAATAATCATGAGTAACAATGACTCTGGCCTTTTTTTTGTACTGGCGACTCTCCAAACAACTCTAACCCTTGATAACTGCCCGGCCATTAAGTTGAAGTACTGTATTAAATAAATATTTTTATTCTTAATTATAACAATTTACAAAAGCGCAATGCAAATATTTAATAGATTTAAACGCTTTATTTGTTCCTTTTTCACAGACTCGAATGCAGAGCTTGTCGCCGCCAACAAATGATTTAAATATAGTCTCCACCTTTCGCAACATGATCAGCCGTGAGGGCTTGTTAAGGTAAATTCCACAATCACGGACCAATTATCACCAAGTACTAATCATTTTGGGGGCCATTGCAGACCCATTCGTGGAGCCAGCGCCGTGGTCTTGGGAGCCGGTCCTGCGCATTCCCTCTACTTTGCTTCCTACGAAATGGTCAAGGAGCTGACGGCCAAATTCACAAAACACAACAACCTCAACTACGGTGAGTATTAGAGCCAGAAATATATTCTAAACTAGCCTCTAATGTTTCGGTTTAATTGCAGTGATTTCGGGAGTGGTGGCCACTGTCATCCACGATGGCATTTCCAGCCCCACGGACGTGATCAAGCAGCGCATGCAGATGTACAACTCGCCGTACACATCGGTGGTGGCCTGCGTGCGGGACGTTTACAAGAAGGAGGGCTTCAAGGCATTCTACAGAGCATATGGGACGCAGTTACTCATGAACTTACCATATCAGACAATACATTTTACAACCTACGAGTTTATTCAGAACAAAGTAATTATTATCCAAGTCCGCTTCTGAGACGCATTTGTAACTCATTGTTGTTCACAGTTTAATCTGGAGCGGAAGTACAATCCAAAGGTGCACATGCTGGCGGGCGCAGCGGCTGGGGCCAGTGCGGCGGCCATTACAACGCCACTGGATGTCGTCAAGACGCTACTAAACACTCAGGAGACAGGTCTGACCCGAGGCATGATCGAGGCTGCCCGAAAGGTAGTTCCACAGTTTCTTTTTAAGAATCATGTCATGACATCCACTTGGTTGCCTTCCAGATCTACCATATGGCTGGTCCATTGGGCTTCTTCAGAGGAATGACTGCCCGCGTGCTGTACTCCATGCCGGCGACGGCCATTTGTTGGTCCACGTATGAGTTCTTCAAGTTCTACCTCTGCGGCATGGACGCAGATCAGTACAAATCGTCAATTACGGGCCGAGCCGAGGCCCGCAAAGTGGACTACGTACTCCCGACGAGCGGAGACGCGGAGCACGCCGATCAGGAACGAGAGCGCGAGTCAAAGGAGAGTGCCTCTACGGCGACACTTCATTCGGCGCCATCCTCCGTGAACACATCAGCGGGTGCCATCAAGACGGTATGCGAGCTGTCCACGCGACCCGCCGCCCCCACAATTAATCTACACACGAGGCATACGGACGTGAAGAGTCCCTACGAGCGGGGATTCTCAACGTAGGCAGATGGACGTGGCCGCGGGCGAGCGGGGCCATTGTTCGAATTTCGAAACGTTTGTAGAAGCAGTAGCGACAGCTAAACCTAAGCGTAGCTTTTAGTTGGCAGCGTGTCGGAGGGGATTGGGATGCGTTGGATGGTCGGCAGGGCATTAGAAATGCCTGTTGGGCCCATGCTTCAGCTAATCCCAGTTGCTCCCAATCCCAGCCCGATTCCAGCTGCTTGTATGAATACTCTGCGAGGAGTCGGTGAGAGAGTTTTATCACTCCATAGTCGGAGGTTAAATCGTAGTTGTTGTTCTGCACAAAACTCTCGCTCTCACACTTACGCAAAAAAAAAGAAAAAATCACACCCCCCTAAACACAACAAACAAACAAAAAAAAACAGTTTTAGGCGAAAAGCGAAATTCTTGTTAAAAATAATGCTAATGCTAATTCTTGTACAATACTATTACCTACTATTATGTATTACAACTCTGATTTATTACATATGTATATTTTTAAAGTTTCGAAAATATATATGCATATATTTATGTTGATCGTTGTAAAGTTGTACAACTCAAGAGATGCGAAATGTAAAGGAAATTCAATAATTTGTAATCAAATTACATTTAAATCTTCAAACAGAGATGTTGCAAAACCAGAGAGAGATACACTTTTCCCCCGAAACTTGTCCACTTCAGAAGCCTAGCTATGGCTTGTCCCGTGCCGGGCACTTGACTGCGATTCAACCCCATCATCCTATCCTTAAAATATATATATATTTTTTTTAACTTCTCACTTAACCAGTCATCACAGTTTTTAGTTGCGATTCCAGCCAAGTGCCAGGACCTGCGGACAACCACAATATACAACCCAAAATATACAATAATGCATCATATTATTACGTTCACTGTTATTTTTGTTTATATATATATGCATAATATATATATATTAATATGCTACACTGAATATTATTAAACGGCAAGGTGTAGCCATAAAATTACAATTTTATTGTTAAAGAACCCAAGCGCGGCATGGAGCCATTCGGCTCGAGATGGGCCCATTAAAAGGATAAATGAAACCCCACACACACATGCATTAACAACAATTGGCTTTTATTGTTTTTTTTTTTTTTTTTGTGATAACAGAGTTTTGATTCGAAAGCTAGAGGATTGAATCCACGCCCCGGCGACGAGAGCGCTGCGACAGGATTGGACGGGGCTTGTAGAGATCATCGTTGGAGTAGCGCTGCTGCTGGCACAGCTTCTGGCTGAGTCGCCTGGCGGACATGGTGTCTGCAGAATAAACAAACATATTAATCACCCGGCATCGAGGAGGTGGTCGCAGCGTAAACAGATATGAAGCGAAGACCGTTGAAGAATTGCGGGAAGCGCTTACCCAGCATAATTTTGATTCAGGCTTCACACACAGCTACATGTGCATATAATTATATAGATTTTAAAAAATGGGCATGACCGGCATGTGGAGAGAGAATAGAGGCGGAAGATTATAATGGGGATGAGCATGATGTACAAGTTAGTCATAGAATAGAACGATTTTTGAGGAGTTCTTAATCCCAAAATTCGTTCCAAAAGGGTTACAAAATATGTTTATTTCTTAACTAGACACTCTCATCCACTATACGCACCATTTTCCTGCTTCTCGAGAGCCTCGTTCTCCTTGGAATTAATGCTTGCCTCGGATGGCGTCGGTGATGACTTTGCCTCGTCGCGCCGTAACTTCTTAGCCGGACTACCAGACGTGCTGCTGCTGGTGGGACTACACGGTTGGGGCTTAACATTTTCTGGACGAGGCTGCTCCTGCACACTGCTCCTTCTACGCTTGGATATGCTCCTGCGAAGAGCCCTCACATCCACCGCATCCTCTGGCGCCCCTTCAGCACTCAGCTTGTCCACCAAATTTTTACGGTCCTCTATCAGTTTGTTGATAAGGTCAAGACGATCCTTAAACTCCTCCGAGTTCTCTTCAAAATGGGTCACCATGGGGTCATCCCCCGAAGCAACTTCATCCGTCTCCTTCGACTGTGGACTTTGTGTGGCGGGTAGTTCGTCTGGCGGTGTGTTGGGAACATCAGTGGACTCTGGATTCTCTGCGATCTCTGGAGGATCTTCCCCTCTGCTTTCCTCTGTAGGCTTGATGGTTTCCCCATCACTCGTCTCCGATCCTTCACCCTTCTTGATGTTATCACTAGTTGAGTGGGAGTCTGATACTGCGCTCTCAGGTATTTCTGTCCGATCTTCCTGCAATACTTTCGTTTCAGCGGACTTCTCTACCGCTTCACTTTTTGGTTCTTCAGTTTTTTCCTCAACTTCAATCGCAACTGGCTTCCTTGTCGGCGAATCTTGGCACGACCCACCGCTCAGTTCTATGAAACTGGTGGAAGATTGCTGCAGGATGTCGCTGACCATAACAACACCACCGGACGCGGCTTTGTCGCATGCGCCGTTGCTGTCCCCATGAGAGTTGCCATTCGTACCATTGCCATTCTCCACTGTGGCGTCAGCCTTCTCCGGAGCAGACGTACTGTCTGGAGTGGAAGTCTTGGCTGGGCCACCCGAGCTAGGTGGCTTTCCCTCGTCGTTGGAGTCGGAGCCTCGGCGCTTGAGGAGTTTGGCTTTGCTCTCGTTGTGGTCATCTTGGATAGCAGTGTTGGTCGCGCTGCTGGATGAGCTGGATTTGTGGCGGTCTCGGTTTCGACTCCGGTCATGGTCTTTTCTTTTAGACGAAGAGCTGCTACTGCTGTGGTGACTGCGACTATGACTACTCTTCTCCTTATCCCTATTCTTATCCTTATCCTTATCTCTAACCTTATCCTTATCCTTATCCTTGTCCTTGTCCTTATCTCTATCCTTGTCCTTATCCTTATCCTTATCCCTATCTTTTTCCCTATCAGATCGTGACGAGGATGAGCTAGATTTGTGTTTTTTGTGGGAGGAGGAGGAGGTTGATTCGTGGCGGGATGAGGAAGTGGCCGTGGAACGCTTTGAGGACGATGATTCCTGATGGCTCCGACTGGAGGAACTCTTTTCGGTTTTCGAGCTGCTGCTCTTGTATTTGGAGCTCGAGGAGTGTGACGAGGAGTGCTTCGAACTAGAGCTGGAGGAATGCTTGCTGCGCGATTGGTCCCGGCTACGGTCGCGATCGCGATCGCGGTCACGGTCCCTGTCCCTACTTTTCCGACGGTGTCTGTCATCAGAGTGATGGCGACGGTCCTTATCTTTATCTTTCTCTTTGCCGTCGCTCTTCGCATTGGCCGGCGACACCATCGACTCCCCGCTTTTCGCTATTTCTTCCGGAGGAGCACCGCCCAACATTTTCTCGCCCTCATTTTCTTCTGTTGCTGCAGAAGGAGATTCCTTCTTCTGTTCCTGTGAGTCGGAATTTTCAGTTTCCTTGGGCCCTGAATCCGGAACAGCTGTCTCTGAGGTCAAACCGCTGTTGCTCTCAGGCGGAGGAGGTGGCTGTGTCGGAGGTGGAGGTGTGGGAGGTGGTGGTGTCGGAGGTGGCAGTGTTGGGGGTGGCGGTGCTGGTGTCTCAACAGTTGCTGGCGCAGCAGGCACTTCCTCAACTTTTGCTGGCAATGACGACTCATCTTTTGGTGGAGCTGGTGGTGGCTCTACATCTGGTGGCGGAGGTGGAGGGTCATCTTTAGGTGGAGGTGGTGGCGGTTCAATTTTGGACACTGGTGGCGGAGGTAGCGGCGGTTGCACCGCTTCCATAGGCTCAATGCTAGCATTGTTGGCGTCCACGATGTTCGCCTTAACTTCCGACATGATGGCATCCTCGATGGAAAGAATCGGAGGGCAGCCCTTCATATCCTCTGATACAGAGTTCATGCGCTCAGTGCCTGTTTATAAAAAATATTAGAAACATCAATGAGAAGAAACAACTATTAGAAACATACCCTCGAAGGTAATGGCATCCTGTTTAATATCAAAGTGCAGATGGCGACTCTCATTAGTCGCATCACTGGAGTTCTCGCTGAACTTTGGCATCTGGGCCTCCTCTGAAATGTTGGCCGGCATGTTGGGCCTCTGGTCGGTGTTGTGGCTTTTCGAGGCTGCAGCTTGCTGGACATCATTCGCAGACTCCGTGGAGGAGGCGATGGTGAGGCGGCTATCGCTAGACACCTGGGACAGCTGCGACGCCTGGGAGACACCGTTCACCGAGTCTGAATTGTTTATGGACCCGTTATTCAAGTCCTCCTTTCTGGAATCCGTTTTATCCTCGCTCAGTGGCTCATACGATGGAGAAGTGTCCTCATCAAAGTTTCTATCATCCACGCCTGGCGGCAACTCATCCTCCTCCTTGCTTTCCTCCTTCACATCAGATTTAACAGTGGCGCGATCGGAATCCGGGCTGATCTGTTCCAGATCAGTGGGCAGGAGTCCAGTGCCAGTAGCCGTTTCGACTTTCAGCATACTGCTGCCGTTCATGTGGCCAGCAAATGGCGGCAACGGTGGCGCAGGCAGCAATGTGGGCCTTGCTGGCGGTGGAGGAGGAGGTGTGATTCCCAGGTACTTGTAGACAATGCTCTCGATCTTTGGCTCGAATATGGTGGCCACCTTGGGGTTGACCACCTGGTCCACGATTTGATCCACTCCCTTGTTGAGGACATCAGAACTGCAATGCAAGAACATATATTTTAGCTGGATGGTAGTTTGAGGCCAGCGCACTTACTCTATAAGATGCTTGCGTAGCCTCTCCCGCAATTGGAGCTTATTAGTGTCTGGCGTCCAGTGCTGCTTCGACAGGAAGTCGTTGACCGCGGTCTCCACTCTGTTCCGCACGTTCTGGTAAGCGGGCTTTGTGTCCACGTCCGCCAGGCAACAGTTGAACCGGAACTCATCGAACACGCCCTGCGATTTCACCTCCTCGATGAGGCTTTTTACAAATTCGTCCATGTTTGTTACATGCGTTTCATCTCCAATTGTTTTTACAAGATCTAGAGAGGAGACTTGCCTATCGGATTCGACTATCGCTAAGTGTATACATCTGTTAGCAGGCTGATGGCATGTTGGGTCACTGTAAGGTGGCGCAAAGAAAATGTGATTTAAGGGAGGTTATTCTTTTTTTTTTAACTTTACAAAACAAACAAGTTATTATTTTCTATCAAAACAAAAAGGAATAAAAAAATTATTTTAATATCAAAAGAAATCTATGTGGAAATAAAGACAAGAAATATGTTTTGGAGAGTGCGAAAAGTAAAATTTACAACCCGAGGAGGGTTCTTATTTAAAGAAAGAATTATAACAGTTATAAGCAACTGAAGAACTAAAATCTTTTAGCAATCAACTAATTAATTTAGCAATTCTGGTACCGTTCATCACTGTGACTTCTTCTGTGAAGGCATGCAGTGGTTTCACCATCACTAAGAAGTTATCGATATCCGCGAGCCATCGATGCCCATGGTTGTACAACGATTACTATATTTTGGCGCACGAGAAGCGCCCAGTTATAGGAATTTTATTGTTTCTGGTTGTGTTTGGTTTTTAAGTAGCACAATTGAGTGATATAATGAAACTGAGTGCGGGTTCACACTCCGAAATCGAGGGTGAAGGCGCCCAAAGTAATGTGTCGTACAATACCCAGAACCCTGTGGATACAGCCACTGATGCAGAGGAGGCGGCGGAGGCGTCGGCGGCCAACGCCGAGTCAGCGGCCCCAAACCAGCAAACCGTCACCGATATAACGGCGAGCATAACGGAGCAGCAGCATGATTCGCCAGAGAAGCCTCAGGAGAAACTGGCCGAGATATCTGTTGACGTGGAAATGGATGCCGACGCAGACAGACCGCAGTCCTCTGTCTCAGACTCCCCAGCGGGCAGGCAGCTGCCGAGGCCGCCACAGCCGCGTCTCTCAGCCATGAACAGTGAGTACAATATAAACAGCGGATACCCCGCCTTGTGTTATCCATATGCTAATGTATATCTCCAACTCGTGCGTCCCTTTCCTTGTGTGTGTGTACTTGTGTACGATGTTGTTCCGTATTCGTAGGGAAGCGCGATCTAATCAATTTGCAGTCGGCCCTGAGCCCCAAATACATCGGCTATGCCAACGCCAACTCGCCCACGCCACTCTCGGATTCGGACGAAACGATACGCACAACGAGGAGACGCCTGAACCAATCGGCGGCGGCCCTCAACAGCAGCAGTACCGGGGAGAGCCTGTCCCGGGACACTGATTCACCAAAGACCGTCGGGCCAGTAAACGGTGCTGTCGAAGGCTGCGGCATCAAGCAATATGTGAGCCCCATTGAAAAGTTGTTGATGAAGAACGGAGCCAGCTCGCCAAACAGCACGGGCTTTGAGGCGGATGCCGAAGATGTGGCTGTCAGGCCCGTGCGCAAGCAGCTCAAGCGCAAGATGAAGAGAATAAGCAAAGCCAAGGTGGCCATCGGTGTGGATAGCCAACCTCTGGTAGGGGAAAATAAAAATAAGAGCGAAGAAATCGATAATGAGCCACACGATACAGAAAATGAAGAAACAATCGCCACGAAATGCGAGACTGAAGTTGAGACTGAAGCTGAAGCCGAAGCTACTACTCCTACTGCTGTGGAAGTGGATGTCCCAGCGGAAGACATAACTGAGGCTGACGAGAACCACACGGAATCTAGGGAGTTACCTGAAGAGCCCAAGGATGTGGAGAAGCCGAGTGAGTTGCCATTTGCTCTGCCACAGTCGTCGGCCACAGAGGCCGAACTGAAATCGCCACCAGACGCGAGTTCAAGCACCTTTACTCAGCCCGAGGTCAACAGCTCAATGAAATCGCCCTCCTCCATAAGCATAGACAGTGCCAAGGGCCTGTCCATTGTTACCGATCCTGGGTGGCCCACCTACCAAGTGGGCGACTTGTTCTGGGGCAAGGTCTTCTCGTACTGCTTCTGGCCCTGCATGGTTTGTCCGGATCCGTTTGGCCAGATTGTTGGCAACATGCCGAGCCATCCGCAGCGCTCATCCGTGGACGCTGCCACTGTACCGATTCAAGTGCATGTGCGATTCTTTGCGGATAACGGGCGGAGAAACTGGATCAAGCCGGAGAACCTTCTGCCCTTTGCGGGTCTACCGGCATTCGAGGAACTGCGGGAAGAGGTTCGCATCAAGCATGGCCCGAAGAGTGCCAAGTACAGGCAGATGAATCCCAAGCGGGCCAAGTTGACCATCTGGATGCAGGCCATCGAGGAGGCCCAGGTCGTTACAGAGCTGCCCTACGCGGAGCGACTGGAGAAGTTCTATCAGATCTACGAGAGTGCAGTGTAAGTATGACAACAAGTTCCCGGAAGGATTTGTCTCCAAGAAATCGTAATTTCTAACAAAAGTTGCTCAACCATTCCAGGACACTGAACAAGCAGAAGCGCAAACGCACCAACTCCATGATGCAGGACACCTCCGACGTGGGCAGCAGCCTGTACGACTCCACGGACAATTTGCTCAGCCGGCAATCCAGCCAGCTGGTGGCCGTGAAGCGAGATCGCTCCGAATCTCCCTTCAGTCCCGCCTTCTCGCCCGTGAAGAGCAAAAACGAGACGCGTTCCAAGCGCCGCAAACTGAGCGGCGGGATCGAGACCGAAACAGGCAGATCCATGACAACGGCGACCAAACAGCTGACGCGAGGCACCAGCTCGGAGAAGAGTTCCCCCGACGCCTCCGTTTACGAGAATCCGGAATTCGGGCAGCTATTCGATGTAATCAAGGAGTACGTAATGGTGCACCGGAACGAGGAGAAGGTGGAGAAAGTACTCCTGGCCGTGGTCAGTAACATATGGTCGCTGAAGCAGATCCAATTGCGCGAGCTCGAGCGCGACATGTCCAGCGGCCAGATGGAACAGCAGCTGGGCTCTGCGGTGGTGGAGCGCGGCCGAGGCGTGGGCTCCATCAAGAGGCTGTCGAATCGCCTGAAAACGATGATGGTCAGGCGGAGCATGACCCCGGTGGTGGCGCCCAGCCCAACACCGGCTCTCACCGAGCCGGAGCGCAGACTGTCGGAAGTGGCAAAGCCCAAGAAACCCGTCAACCGTCCCATCGACGAGGTGGTCGAGGATATCCTGCAGCTGGACAGCAAGTACCTCTTCCGGGGACTCAACCGCGAACCGGTGTGTAAATACTGCCATGCGCCGGGGTCGAATCTGCAACGCTGCTCACGCAACTGCAACAACTGGCTGCACGAGGACTGCCTGGAGCGAAAGAAGTCCGGAACACCCATGCTGAAGAAAGGCGCCCGAAAGCCAAAAGAGATCTCAGCCAGCTCCAACCCGCAGTCACCTGTTGCCGATGTCGAGCATGTGACGGGGGACGCCAACATCTTGACGCCGTTGATCTGCCACGAGTGCAGCATTGGAGAGTCGGAGGGGTGTGTCATTTGTCATCAAGTGGAGTCGCCATCAGTAGGCTCTCCAGCTAAGGAGGAGGAGCCGCAAGCCATGGCGGAGGACAAACTGCTCACTTGCAGCCAGCCCATGTGCGGTAAACGGTTCCACGTAGGGTGCTGCAAGTACTGGCCTCAGGCCAGCAGTGGCAAGCAGTCACCCCGGTGTCCACGGCATGTGTGCCACACTTGCGTCTCGGACGATCCTAGCGGCAAGTTCCAACAGGTCAGCAACTCCAAGCTGGCCAAGTGCGTCCGATGTCCGGCCACCTATCACCAAGACTCCCACTGCATTCCCGCCGGCACCCAGATGCTAACTGCCACGCACATCATCTGTCCGCGGCACAACATCGCCAAGGCGGACGCCCACGTCAACGTGCTCTGGTGCTACATCTGCGTCAAGGGCGGGGAGTTGGTCTGCTGCGAAACCTGCCCCATCGCTGTGCACGCCCACTGCCGGAATATTCCGATCAAGACCAACGAGAGTTACATCTGCGAGGAGTGCGAGAGCGGACGACTCCCCCTGTACGGGGAGATTGTTTGGGCAAAGTTCAATAATTTCCGGTGGTGGCCGGCGATTATCCTGCCGCCGACTGAGATACCCAGCAATATACTGAAGAAGGCCCATGGTGACAACGACTTTGTGGTGCGCTTCTTTGGCACCCACGACCACGGATGGATATCCAGGCGGAGGGTCTACCTCTACATCGAAGGCGACACGGGCGACGGCCACAAGACCAAGTCCCAGCTGTTCAAGAACTACACAACCGGCGTGGAGGAAGCGACGCGCTTCCTGAAGATCATCAAAACCCGGCGGCAAGAACAGGCCATCGGGCGGCAGAATGGCAGCAAGCTCCAACCGCCTCCTTACGCCAAAATCAAAGCCAATAAGGCCGTAGCGCCCGTCCGGTTCATGCAGAATCTCGAGGAGCTGAGCGCCTGCGACTGTCTGCCGGAACACGATCACCCCTGCGGGCCGGAGTCCGGGTGCCTCAACCGCATGCTGTACAACGAGTGCAACCCGGACTTCTGTCGTGCCGGGGATCGCTGCGAGAACCGGATGTTCGAGCAGCGGATATCGCCCCGCCTAGAAGTAGTCTACATGAACGAGCGCGGATTCGGACTCGTGTGCCGGGAGCCCATTGCCGAGGGCAACTTTGTGATAGAGTACGTCGGCGAGGTCATCAACCATGCTGAGTTCCAGGAGCGACTCATCCAAAAGCAACGCGATCGGGATGAAAACTACTACTTCCTGGGCGTGGAGAAGGACTTTATCATCGATGCCGGGCCGAAGGGTAATCTCGCTCGCTTCATGAACCACTCGTGCGAGCCCAACTGCGAGACTCAGAAGTGGACTGTCAACTGTGTCCACCGGGTGGGACTCTTTGCCATCAAGGACATTCCAGCGGTATGTACAGGAACCTCATCTTTAAGAGCTTTAACTAAAAAATTGTATCTTTATTAGAACACTGAGCTCACTTTCAACTATCTGTGGGACGATCTCATGAACAACAGCAAGAAGGCCTGCTTCTGTGGAGCCACTCGCTGTTCCGGCGAGATTGGCGGCAAGCTGAAAGATGGCACCGCCAAGGTAAAGTCCATCCTCCACCGACAACCAAGCAGTTTTAAAAATAACTCCCAACCCATTATAGGAAACAACGTCGCAGAGCGCCAAGGGCAAGAGCAGCAGCAAATTTAAGCAGCTGGGAAAGGCCAAGGGGTCGATGGTGCGGATCCACATCGGACCCCCCAAGAAGGCAAAAAAGCCGCCAAAGGTTAAGCACATTAGCGCGGACGATGCGCCGCCGGTAGAGGTTACAACTGAACTCAAAATTGCCCAACATGATTGATGTCATGTAGATGTTGTTTTTCTTCTATTTTTTTTTCCTGTAAACATTGCATTTTGTTATATTTTGAAGATTCATTGCTGCTTGAATGCCACACATATATATATATATATTTATTACAAATCGATCACAGTTATAGGTAGTAGACAATTGGTCCACCGAACGCTCTCCAGCTCATTTTTTATTAAAATAAATCAAGATATGTCGTTTAGCTGTTCTATTTGACTAAATTATAAGATTATAAAGTTTATCAGTTCAGTATAAATGATATATTGTTTTGGCTTGTCTTTTTTGCGTTAGTTTTAGGCATTTTTTTAGACAATTTTTAGGAAATTATACTTAAAAATTTTGTTCACATTTCAATGTTTGTCTCTCAGCTACAGTAAAGCTAGCACTTTGGCATTTATAAACTCGTATGACTATAAAACTAGACATAGCTAAGCCTAAGATCTAGGAGTACGCACTTTAATCTTAAGGGGGGATATGCACGTTACAAGGATAAGAAAGCGTCGAGTGCCAAAAAAAAAACATATATATATATATAAAATCCAATCGGTTAAAGAGCGGCGTTGAAGTAATCCGAGTTGAACTTTGGCACAATGGCGTCTATCTTCTTGACGATCGTGTTGAGCGACTCCCGAGACATCTCGTAAAGCGTATTGAGTGAGATCAGGCGCATGCCTTGCTGGTTGCACACCTCGATCACAGACCACTTCTCCAACAGTTTCAGGCAATTTCGGACGGAGTCCGTCGATATGCTCTCAGCTACAAATATTTTTTTTTTTAAACAAATTATTAAAATGGAAAGAACGATCTCGACTGCCAATTACCATAGATACAGCTGCCGCGCTTGACTTTGCTGCTCAAATCGTTGATCACAAAACTAATGAATTCCGACTCCAGCATGGAGTTGCGGTGGAGTATCTGCAGGGACTGGGCCACAGTCACGTACGTCCAGGCGAAGGGTGCCAGCACCTCGCAAATGTTTCGCTGCTGCTGCAGGGTATCGCGGGCGAACAGAAGCCTTCCGTCGTATCCACCGTCGTTGGGTACATGGAGGAAGTCCTCGTCCTCGTCGATGCAGTCCGCCAGGTTGCGAGCCAAGCGCTTGGCCTGCTCACTATTCTCATTATCATCGTTCAGCTATAAATTAATGTAGCGATTAATATTTATAAAAAAAATAAAGCTTGTGTAGTTTGGATGTAACTAGAAAACTTAAAAAATAAATGAAAGTCATGTGTAAAAAAAAATTAATTACTTGTTCTGCTATGAGACATCCACTAAACAACATGTCATCCAACTGCTTGTACAGTAGATTCTCCAAGACCTGAGTGGGTTTGTTTAAAATAAATTCGTAGCGATAGATCTGGCAGTTCTCCAGGGCGGCGCCTATCAGCGTTTTGCGCCTCACGCCGGCCTCGTTTTTGTTTCCCGCCTCCTGGAGGAGGGCATGGAAAGTAGTCATAAGTATCGAACTGAGGGCGAAATGCGGAGTGAGCATGTTGGAGTAGTAGGCCAGTTCAATAAAGCTTTCCACGGAATTCACGGCCCTAATGACCAGCCGTCCATGTTCATCCCTTGTGCGTGTTACGAGACCTGGGCAGTTCAAATTCCATTAGCAACAAAACACATTGAGAGAAAGGTATTTCTACCTGATCCGAGCAGGTCGCAGGCATATGCCAGTATTTGGGAGGATTCCCCGGAAAACCCTATGTCCTTAGTGCCGGATAAGGAGTTTCGCAAGTCATCTAGAGCCTCGGCTATAATCTGCTCCTCGCCGCCCTTCCTGAAGCGGGTCAGCAGGAGGAAGGCCAGAGCGTTGGTGGACATCACAGAGGTTGCGGCGGCGCAGTCGAAGACCACCTGCCGGGAGATGCTATCGATGAGATTGCGATGCTCCTCGCAGACGACGTCAGTGCCGTACAACGAGGATGTGGATTGGTTGTGCTGCAAAGTCCTAGAAAAAATATAGAATCATAAATATTTAGATAATAAGTCGTATAGCAGATTAGTTACCTTGCCGCTGGCTTATAAACTTTAGCATTGTTTCCACCATCCTCGCGAGCAATCTTGTTGTACGAGTTCACCAGCTCCCGGATCGAGTAGGGCTCATTGAAATCGATACGCATCAGTCCATAGTTCGATCTGAGGGCCTTCCAGATGCCCGATATGGCCTTGGTGAACGATTCGGGTATCTTCTTCTCGCCCTTCTGCTCGCGCACAAAGTTGCCGTCGACGAGGCGCTCGTAGTTCACTGAAACAGGCACCAGGAGGGCGTCCGGAATGCTGCCGTCCATAAAGGCATTCACAATTACGGAGAGAATACCGCCCTTGGGCATGCACGGCTTTCCGGTGCGGGTGCGGCCGCCTTCAATAAAGAATTCTACATTGTGGCCCTGCTTCAAGGCGTGCGTAAGATAGAGATGAAGGGCAGCCCGATAGAGCACATCCTTCTTACCCTCCACCGGATCGATCTTGCGCTTGATGAAAAATGCCCCAAGACCCCGTAGCAGCCCACCGAAAACTGGTATTTGCAAGTTGTTGCCGGCGGCCACCAAAGGACTGCGTATGTCGTTGTTGGTTAGAATCCAAGTGACCATGATGTAGTCCAAGTGGCTGCGATGCAAGGGCACGAAAATCAAGGGCGTTTCGGGGGATCGTTCGGTGGCAGTCTTTAGCATCTCGATCTGCTTCGTGTTGGTCACAACGCCGGAAAGGAAGCAAGGCAGTAGCTTGTACAGGATCCAGGAAGTAAATGCTAGAAGGCCGTTGTTCAGCGTGGAGCCCATGTCCTTCAGGATGCTGATGGCACGGCGCTCCTGCTTGCGCAGAATGGCCTGGTAGGAGATGCCCTGCCTCTCGTCCTCCTCCGCCACAGCCGAGGCCGACTGATCCCCGCTAGCACTGCGCGTGAGCAGACGATGGCCATTTTTGGCGTAGCGCTGCTCCCTCAAGCTCAGCTCCGCGGCCTGTTTAATTGCATGTTTCAGCACGACGTCGTTGTGCACGATCTCGGTGACCTGTCGTTAAAAATCCAGCTTCATACTGTCGCTTCGCAAAGGCAATTTAAGCGGCCTACCTGTCGGTACTCGAACTTTTCGCTGCGCACCACCTGGGCCACATACGGAAGGAATACTGCCCAGTCCAAAATCTTCTTGAAGGGTTTCTGGCCGGACTGCGGGGTCAGCTGCAACATATTCTCCGTGCCAATGCCATGTGCCACCGAATTCTGGACTTTCGGCTCCTAGAATCAGAAGATCATGACGAAAATGTGGTGATGCAATTGCCGCACACATATAGGACGTGTATGGATAACTGAACCAGAGTACCTCGAACCAGCCGCGAGCGTGGAACTCCGTATTGGCCATTATAACTATGAGATTCTCCTAAACTAATTGTGTATAACTTTCAATTTCGTGTCAAATCATTTGCATTTCCTGCACGCGCCCGGCTTTTTCCCCCGATAGATCCTGTCTAGCTTTTGAGACTGTTATCGATTGCCAGGACGAGGTGGTAGCGCCGCCAAAATTTAAACTTTTGACCGCGAAACGGCGTTGCCGGATTTTTAGAGAAGATCTAACAGGAATTTGAATTTTGGTTGAAGGATATTCTAAGAATTTAAAGTTTTACTTCATTTATTATTAAATTTTTAAAAAATTCAGACTATGGAAGCTATCTTCTGTGCAGGCAGGGTGCAGGAATTTATTGAATGGAAATATTTGCTTATCTGGGAAACTCGTCGCGCGCTAGAGTTGCGTCACAATCCGGACTGTAAGGCGTTACTATACGGGGTCAGTGGAGGCGATATGCCTTGATGGGCTGATTGGAAAACTTACATTGGATGAACGGAGCGTGACCAGGAGATCGCTGCGTATGGTGTTGATCTTGCCAAGGGACGAACGGTAGTTTAGATTCAGGTTCGGGAACAGGCCAGCGATGATAATGGGTGCTCTGCAATCAATATTTCAATCAAGTTTTAATCAATATAATCGCGCCAGGAGGTACTGAAATCAGGAACACGCAATTAGGTATATATAGTAGCCACTTTGATAATATTTGGCTACTTGAGGGGATCGGGCTATAGTCCAACTTCGGCTAAGTTCAATACCCCAGTGTTTACTTATTTTTATATGGAAAATGGTGTACTTTTTTAAGTAGTGCCAGGCCGTTTGCTGATAAGTTTAGTTGCTCATAAAATATGGAGCAGAGCTGAACTTTGAGCGCTCTTTGTATGGCGGATCATCATTTGAGAATCAGCTGACATGTTCCATAGGGCTTTAAATTGAAAACAAAACAAAAACAGTTCAGGACTAATTGGTTTTCAAATGGACGGGAAGGAGATGCAACATCAAGCCCAGAGGTTAAAGGTTCAACAAATTAATGAAATTATCTTTTTGTTCATTACGTTGTGTACTTAGGCTTTCGAATTACGCTTTCAAAGCCGAATCTATAATTGATGCAATTATTTCAGGCTTTAATAAAAAAGGCTTTTAATTGTTTTAGAAAACAATTTTGATTTGTAATCCCCTCCATGGAAGATAAAGCTTCAAAATTTAAAAAGTATCTTATCATAAAATCCCCTAAAAAATCGTATTATGGATTTAAAGGAGTAATCTGCTTGGTAATCTCCAAGTGGTCTCAAGATCATCTTGGACTGTGGAAAATTTCAGGAGCATAGCTACTCGATTGGGTGAGTTTTTTGATTGTTTATGGCGATCGGGTATTGGGGCACGTTCTCCTGGCGTCCACTACTTTGACATTTAATCATTATTTATGACCACTGCGAGATGTGGAGGTGTACTTTCTTTGTGGCGAAATCCGGCGAAAATAGCTCTTTAATCTGATAATTAGCGACAAATTTAACAATCTAGATTCCGATAATTGTTGCCAAGAATGATTTGCGAGTGCCGTTCGGGTAATTGTTATCTCTGCGAGTGCAACATCATCGGCAATTGCGCCTCGAAGTGAGCTCTTAGTGGGTGTGGGGATAGAAAGTGCTACCGAAGGTGCTAGTGCAAGCAAAAAAATAAATAAATTATAAACAAAAACAAAAACACTATTGACGTCACTCCCCAGCACCGAACAGGTGACCCCCAGAGCATCCTAGAGCGATCTCCGAGACAGAGTATCGCATTGACACGTGGACGATAAGCGGAAATTTACACATTCCGAGGGGTCAAGTGCTTGGACAAAGGGCTCACCATGAGTCACGGCCAGCCAGCCATCCAATGGAGCAACCACCTGTGCGACAAATAATATCAAAACAAAGCACATACCACATAGCTCATTTGGCATGCAGTGGATAACTTTTGAAAGCACAGTAAACAAAATAAATTTGGGGGATACGAATTAATATAAACTGCTAATATAAACTATGATATTTAATTGATAAAAAAAAATAAAACAAACTAACCCATCTTTCATATTCAATTTTTATGAAATTATGCCCTATTCCTCCCCAACAAAATTATCATTTTACATAAAAAACCTTCCCAGTTCTGATAAGATTTGCCTTTCTTTGCCACATTATGTTTAAACATCTGGTTTTTGGGACATCTGGGTGGAGTATTTGTTTCAGTGTTCTTGTCTAAAAATAACGGCCCTTTTCCCCCCACATTGCGTTACTTGAACTTGGTGGTGGGCGGCCCGAGAAGGAGGTGGGTGGGTGGTTTGGCTTAGCATAATAGGTGGTGCCCGCAATGCGATATTTAAATGGCTTCCATCTGACTAGACACTCTGCGGCAAGTACTCACCTCGTCTTGGCGAAAATGTAGTAGACGATGAGGGCAACTGATGCAATCTCGATGCCGCCAAGCAAAGAAATCTCCGCCACTCGCTGGGCAAAGTTCAGGACGGTCGTCAACATGGTTACATATACAATAATATTATGCTGGGTCGGAATCAGGCGCCCACCAAATGATCGGAAGTGCGTGGTAGTCCCAAGATGTGCCTTGACCCTGGCCGATTATGTGAGTGACCAGCGCGACCCCTTAGTGGCTAGCGGATAGCGGCGCGGCTAGTGCAAAATAAAATGGAGACAGCGACGACGACGACGCCGCAACAACAAACTGCCACCAGCCCGCTCTTCTTGCTCGCAGCTCTCTCCAGCGGCAGATGCTGCTATGTGGGCCTCCTTCCTCTTCCTCCTCCGGTAGTCGATGCTCTCTGCTCTTCCGATCAACGGCAGTGGCAGCTGTGGTGGTGGTGGGTCTATGTGTATATTATTGCGTTCTACCCAATATAACCAGACGGACACATCAAAAAAATGTCGTATGATCCGGGGTTTGCCTTCCGAGATTTCATCTAGATTTTATTTTCTTATTCTTTTTTTTTTTTGGCCAGCTTCCATCGGACGAGGCGGAGGAGTCTCGCCGAGAGTGCAGTGCAGAAAAAAAGTCGAGCTTATTTCCAAACCGGTTCCCAGCTAGTTGCTCGAAATTATGGCGGTTAATTGAATCAAATGATCGTCCTTTATTCTTCTGATGCCTTTGTGTTGTGGATTCTGTTTTGGATTTTTGCGATATTTTGCGATTTTTTAATGCGCGGCCCAACCGCGCGACTCGAGCGCTCACTGCGGAATGACGCTCGGCGTTTAATTAAATGCCAATTAACGTGTGACAATAAATATGTACTATACTGTGCGAGCGAGCGCTTACGAAGACCTCTTCCTCTTGCCCAGAGTCACCGTCTCCGTCTCCGTCTCCATCATCATCCGTTATCAGTGGCAGTGCCGAGATACGATAACGAGCCACCACGATCACTACGAGAATGAGTGATAAAAGAGAGCACAGAGACGCAGAGACATGGAGAAGTAGAGAATCTAAGAGCTAGAGAGCCACAAAAGAGAATACTAAATATGTCCTAAGACTAAGAGTTTAATAAGTAATTACTTTCCAACTGTATTATGAATAAAATTCATACAACTTTTGTGGTTTATTATAATATAAAAGTGTGGTCAGTAATTTACTTCTTGGCCGCGGGCTTCTTGGCGGCAACCTTCTTCTTGCGGGCAGCCAACTGCTTGGCGCGGTTGGCGGCTGCCTTGGTGGCCACATTGGCGAAGTGCGACTTGGCCAGCTCGACGTTCTGTTTCTTGGCCTTGGCCAGGACCTTGGCCACGGTACGCTTCTCGGCGGCGAGGGCGGCACGGCGCTTGAGGACCTCAGCGTAGGGGTTCAGCTTAACCAGCTGGCGCACATTGGTCAGTGGGTTGAGGCGGCGCACGCTGCGGAAGACGCGCTTGCGGGGATCGCGCAGCACCTTGCGGATCTCCTCGGACTTGAGCAGACGCGACAAGTCGGTGTTGGCCATCTTGGGCTGGGGCAGGTTGTAGCCCTTCTTCAAGGTGGCAGACTTCTTCCAGGTACCGAACAGATCGTTCAGGCGCGAGAACGCCGACTCGGTCCAGATGACGAAACGGCCGACATGACCGCCGGGGGCCAGCTTCAGCAGATTGAGCTTGTCCACGTTGATGGTCTCAATGCCGGGGATGTTGCGGAAGGCCTTGCGCAGACCCTCGTCCTTGTGGTAGACCACCAGGGGACCACGACGAGCGACGCGACGACGGTCGCGCATGGTACCACGTCCAGCACGGAAGCGCTGAGACTTGTACACCTATTAGCGAGAATTAGAGAGAGATTTTAGTAAAAAGAATTGGAAAAAAGGATAAAGGAAGAGGAATAGTTAGAAATGTAGCTAATCTGTTACCACGATTGAAACTTTTGAGTTGCAAACGTAACGCCTAGAAGAGCAGTTCATCTGGCAGCGCAGGAAACCAACGCAAACACCTGACCACCAACATATAGCCAGTTGTTTACACGCCGCCATGAGATTCTAGGAAATGGCAGAAAACATACCTTCTGGATGTCAGCCCAGATCTTCAGGCGACGCAGGAAGATGACAGCCTGCTTGGTCTTCTGCAGCTTCTGCACCTCATCGGAGACGACCAGGGGGAACTCGGACACTCCGTCGATGATATGACCCTTGGACTGAACCAAAGCGGGCACACCGGAGGCGGCGATGGCCGACACCAGAGCGTAGCGGCGCTGGTTCACGTTCACCTTGCGGTGCCAGCGACGGTAGGTCTTGGTGGGGGCGAACATGCGTCCACCACGGCACATGTTGCCGAAGGCACCCTGGCCGGAGCGGTGGGTACCGCCACCGCGCACACGGGGAATACGGGCAACAGCACGTCCAGTACCCCAGGACTCGGCAGAGGTCTGGTGACCTAAGAAGCAATAGATAAAGAGATTATTTTCATTTTTTTATAGATTTTTTAAGTAATATAAACTTACCAGCCAACTCGCTGACGGCATAGGCCTGGCGGTTGTTGCGGCGCATCAGCTGGTGCACGTCGTTGACGACATCCGGACGGATGGGTGCCTTGAACACTGCCGGCAGGCAGATGCTCTTGTCCTTAGCAGCTTCGTTCTTTTCCGTGTACACGGAGACCAATGGCCTGGCGTTGCCTAAGCTCTGCAAGCGAATCAAATTGGTTGTTATTTTTCACTCCCACCACAACATCACACTTTGACAATAGTAAGCGCCGCCACCGCCGCACATTCCAAACACGTGGAGGTTAAGTACTGATTTTTGACTCATTTTCGGCGTTTTTTATAAGATTATCCACGTTGCTGGTGTGCGGAATGGTGGCGGGCCCTTGTCCACTTAGTTTCTCACCATTTTCGTTGATTTTCAAGCCCAATGAATGGTGTTAAATTTTCTGCAAACGCAGATACCGTCCTCTTTTTATTAAGAAGAACGAAGAAAGAAAGAGAGCTGCCGGAAATGGCCGAAAAGTGCTGCCAATCTGTTGACAGCGCAGGGTTGTATTCTCTAACAGCATGAACTGTCAAGTTAACAGAGAGTTAACAGATCATAATTTCTAACATGGTAGCCGAAGTCTCATCTCTATGATACTGTCATCACTAACAAAAAGACCTAACAGCAGGGAACGCTTTGATAAATAAAACAAATTTTTAAAATATTAATAAATGGCTGGAGAGGTTATTGTTGATGCGTTGCCGTACATTGACCACGGCTATGACGATGTGGGAGTCAGGGAGTCGGTAAGTAGCATTGTTCGAAAGGCGCACTCCGAAAAAGCGGAAGCACCAACACCGGCATGCTTTGCATTTTTAAAATTGGATTTATTTGTTTTAGGCCCTCGCCATGGTCGAGGAGGAATGCAGACGCTACCGGCCTACAAAGAACTACCTGGATCACCTGCCGCTGCCAACTAGCTCCCCATTTGAGACGCCACTGATGGTCAATGAGTTCGAGCGCATCCAGAACCGCCTACCCATGGAAACGCTATCCATGAAACGATATGAACTGCCCCCGCCTCCGTCCGGTAAACTCTCAGAGGTTTCCGCCTGGCAGGAGTCCATTGAGAACTCAATGGCCCAGCTGGAGCACCAGTGGGTGCGATCCTTGAATCTGGAGCTTATGCTGGACTACGGAACAGAGGCATGGAAATCTTACTTGGAGGTCTTCACAGCCATGCAGGCGAAGGCCCAACTGCACCTTCAGCAACTAAAGAAGGACATCCAGGATGTCAACTGGCAAAGGAAACAAGCGCAAACGCAGGCAGGCGAGAGGCTGCGCTCCTTGGAGGCCCATTGGGTGTTGTTGGTGTCCAAAAACTACGAGATCGAAACGGAGTGCGTAGAGTTGGAGAAGCTTGTCCATGCCGCACGTGAGCAGCTCCAGAGACTTGCGCCACCACCTACAGAAAATGACACGGCTCCCACGCCGGAGCACACTAATGGAATTGATGAAGATGTGGTCGAGAGCAACGGCAGTGATAGCCACATTAATGGAGGCGAAGATAGCACAGAGGGCAATATCAATGGAGACGAAGAAACCGCGGAGACTAAGGATTCCGAAGGAGAAACAGAAACAGAAAAACCCGATGTCCAAGAGGAGTCCTCTAATGAGTCACAATAGTTTAAGTTTGCATTCGAACTCTACCCTCAATGGAATTTTTATAAAAACGTATTATCTAAGTATAATAAAAACTGATTTCTAAAGAATGTTGTTCCTATCTGATCGTTAAACGAATTGTAGAGCAATATCCTGTCATTTTGCATCAATATTGTCCATTATTAGTTTTCCCTAATATCTTAAACATTTTTTTGGAAATTGAAATGGAATTTGGCCAAGATATAGCCAAAGATTGGTGCCAGATTGTCCTTCCATGCACTTCCTTCAACACCGATCACATCGTCACACATATTCCTGGCTGTATTCTGGCCGAGATGTAAATGGACCGTGGCCATTGGCATCCTCTCCATCGGCGTGTTCACCATGCTGTCTCCCCTGGCGATCTTCCTGGAATGCTCCGACAAGCTGATCGTGGATCGTGTCCTCATGGGTCTCTGGTCGCCTGGGCCCCGGCAAACGAGTACAGTAAACTGGGTGTTGGGTGGTGGTCAGTTGGGCACCATCATGGGTCATCTTCTGTCGGGGGTGTTTTCTCGGAGCTGTTACCTTGGGGTCATTTGGCGTCGTCGCATCCCTGGGTCCGCCCACTTTCATGGTGGACGCCTCCTATGCCGGCTGTGATCGTGTCCTTGTTGTTCTCTTCACCTTCATCTGCATCATGGGAGTGATCACGCCATACATGGTCGGAGTGACGGCACCAGATTTAATTATTACAAGATTATATCTCTTCGTTCTAATCTACTTAATTCATTTAATTGTTTTAGGCCTCTTTTTAGGTAGGGCTAAGAGTACAAAAGATAAAAAACAAAAAAAAAAAAAAAAAAAATTACAAAAAAAAAAAATTACAAAAAAAAAAAGTAAAAAAAAACAATTTCAAAAAAAAAAAATTACAAAAAAAAATACAACAAAAAAATTACAACAAAAAAAATTACAACAACAAAATTACAACAAAAAATTACAACAACAAAAATTACAACAAAAATATTAAAAGCAATAAACATTACAAAAACAAGAACATTTACAAAAACAAGAAAAGAAAATAAACAACAAAATTTACAACAAAAAAAAGGAATAATTTTTAGTTTTCAGGCTTGCTTATGTGCAACCTTTGAGAATCGAGGAGGAGGGCGCTATTTTTTAATTAATTTTAATTTTTTTTGTTAATTGAATTGCTTCCATATAAGAAGACCATCAGCAATGTTATTATATCCAAAATAACGGTAAAATTTTACTCTTTATTGCTAATCGACTTCATTGTGTCCCTAAAAGTAGGCAACGGAAATATGAGTGTTTCCATTTTAAGATTTATAATTTAAAAAAAAAACATGTTTTCCTTGTAAAATTATAGAAATATTAAGTTGTTTTATAATCTTCGTTCGCTTATGCACCCTGGCAACTATATGTGGGATTATATTGTACAGTTATGTGGCTGATTTAATAAATAGAAAAAATACATTTTTCTGAGTAATAGAAAAAGTCTAAAAAATATTTTCTTGTTCGATTTTGATGAAAAATGATGGAGAATCGATCTACAAATCGTTTAAAGTATTCCGGTCAAGAATCAGAAGGAAATTGGCAAAGATATAGCCTTCGCTGGGGTGAAATTGTCCTCCCATTCGCTTTTCACATTTTTTAAGGGGATCTCCCAGAATATTTTACAAAAAATCTAAAAAATATTTTATTTCCAAATTTTTAAGCAAAAAATTCCAAAAAAACAAAAAAAAAAAAAATTCCAAAATGGTGGGGAATCGATCTATAAATCGTTTAAGATATTCCGCTCAAGAATCGGATTGAAATTGGCCAAGGTATAGCCATCGCTGGGGACCATATGGGGAGCCATGCCTTTTTCTGCATTTTTTAAGGGAACCCCTTAGAAAATTTTACAAAAAATCTTTAAAACATTTTGTCCCTAAATTTTGATGCAGAATGGTGGAGAATCGATCTACAAATCGTATAAGACATTCCGCTCAATGTTTAAGTTTTTGAAGGGTTCCCAAATTCTTTAAATGTTGGAAAAAATCTATAAAATATTTTGCTCTTAGATCTTGGTGCAGAATCATGGAGAATCCATCCACAATTCGTTAAAGGTATTCCGCTCAAGAATCAAGAAGAAAATTCTTTCAACAAGAAGTACATTTTATTTCAAGAGTGAGTATTTCTTGAGAAATCTTGTGAACAATTTTTGAACAATAATCCTTTACAACTCAGACTGCATTTTCGAAAGCATTTTTAGATCGAGCTACAACTTATGAACAATATTTGAAAGATCTAGTAGTACTTAATAAGTCTTAAGTCTTAATTTAAATCTATTTATTTTTGAAAACAGGTGTAACCCCTTATATATGTACGTCAATAATCTGGTATTTTTTGTAACTCGGTATATTTACGCGTTCCGCGTACGGTCACACACTTGTAGTTACGCTTGCGCATTTGTAGAATCTTTTTATCGTTGATTTAAAAACTTAAATGACCACAAAGACCATTAATAATGCTAAAATCAAGTAATTAACTGTGTAAGCTTGGGCAATCCTCGGAGGAGAGGCCGGGATCCGACTGGTCAAGTGCCTAGAAAAGTGTAACAAAATACGCCTGGCAGTGGGTGTGCGAGTGTGTGTGCCATTGATTACATAGCTCGCCTAGGCAAATACACACATTGGTGCGAGCGAGAGGAGAGACAGCCAGAATCCGAAAAGGGGCAGCAACAAAAACCGCATTCCATCGCCAGAAAGCAACCTGGATCCATGAGAAAGGTGCGTACCATCTCGAGATGTGTGCCAAGATCTGTTTCTAGTTTTTTTTTTTTCGATTCCCCCAACTAGTGACTGCCATGCACCATCATCATCCGCCGTTGCCCATAACCGGAGGTGGTAGTGCTACTGCTAGTGGCGGTGGAGGATCGGGGATGCCAGAGTCTGGCCCAAGCTTCCGCAGTAGCTCCTGTGGCCTCCACATCCAACTCCAATTCCCAGCAGCAGCAGCAGCAACGCCGCCGCAAGAAACGACCCAACTACAACTACAATGGCATTCGGACCGTGGAGGTGCGCAGGGGATACAATGGCTTTGGGTTCACCATATCGGGTCAGCAGCCCTGCCGGCTGTCCTGCATCATCAGCAGCTCGCCCGCCGAACAGGCCGGCCTCCGCTCCGGCGATTTTCTCATTTCCGTAAATGGCCTGAATGTCTCGAAGCTGCCACACGAAACTGTGGTGCAGCTGATCGGCAACTCCTTCGGCAGCATCCGCATGCAGATAGCGGAGAACTACTACTCGGACAGCTCGGACGAGGAGAACGCCAATGTCACGCTGAGGGGACAACTCCTCGCCGCCAGTTTGAGGCACAAGCCGCGCTTCCTGCACCACAAGGCCAAGCTGCACAGGCTGCGCAACTCGCCGCAAAAGAAGCTACCACTCCCAGAAGCTGTGGACACCAATCCCAAGCCATCTCCAGAGCATCTTACGCTGCGTCCTGTCCTGGAGGACGCCCCGCTGGCGTCTAGCCTGTCCAAGGCAGCTGACGTGGCCAATGTTAGCGCCATGGTTAGAGCCGTGGGGAGTGCTACGTTGGAGTACCGGGTGATAGTGGGCTATCTGGGCACCATTGAGATGCCCAAGCAGATATCGCACAGCTCCAAGCTGCAGACGGTGCGCTCCTGCATTCGCAAGCTGCGCCAGGAGAAGCGCCAGCCAACGATAGTGCTCATGTGCATCACGCCCGATAGCCTGAGCCTGCAGAGCGCCGGTGGCGGAGTACTGGCCACCTACTCGTCGGCCAGGCTCAACTATGTGAGCTCCTCCTCGGAGAGCGAGAACCGGTTCTTCGGGCTGGTCACCAGCGCCGTACACAACACCCAGATTGAGGAGGAGTACGAGCCCAGCGGTGGCGGCGGAGCTGGAGCCGGCCACATCAGCATCTCCCACAGCTGCCATGTCTTCGTCATCGACACCAAGTTGATCGAGCATGCCCAGCACTTGCAGCGGGCGCATGAGTTCAAGCTGCAGTGCACCAGGGACCCCATCTCCAACATATGCCTGGAGTTCCCGAACAACTCGGAGTACGTCGTCAATCTCGTCCGCAGCATGTACACCATGAGGATACTGCCGCCGTCCAGCAGAAACACAGACTACGAGCCGGCCGCTGCCGCGGGAGCGGGAGCTGCTGCCCATTCGCCGCAGCCCTCGAACCACAGCGAGATCTCCACCACCACCTCGAACTCCGACTCGGGGATCGGCTTCAACAATGATTGCACGAACATATCCGACCGCATTCTGGTCGTGGACTTCCTAGGTGCCGGGGCAGGAGCGGCTCATGCCGGGCCACCAGCTCACCCGGCTCCAGCTCGCCCCCTGGGCATAGTGGGAATCCCAGACAATCGCTTGACGGTGCGAGCCATGCCCGATCCAGATGCCCATCCAAAGTCCCCGCTGGGAAGCTCCTCCTTGCGGCGACCGAATCTCCTGGCCAACTTCAATCTGATCAAGAGTCCCGCCACGAATCTCACGTCCACCAGATCCTGCGACGATGTTCTTAATCTCTTCGATGACGACTCTCCTCGAGCCTTGGGGGTTGTGGCCTCCATGGACGACATCTCCCTGCACTCGGCAGCTCCCTCAATGGATGAGGCGCACACCTTTGTCCATCCGGCGTGTGTCCATCCCCGAAAGATGCGCCGATCCCTCATTTTGGAGCCACCCCCCACAACGCCGCACAAGCTGAGCGCCCAGGTTTATGGGCAGCCTGGTTCGCGGCACTCGCTGGGCTTTGAGGCCGTGGATAGCGTCCAGTCGTCGTCCAACCTGGCCTCCTGCTCGGACCAGCCCATGGAGACGTGGGCCAGCCTCCAGAATCTGCACAAGTCGCACGGCAGTCGGCACACTCTGTCGGCCTCTTCGTCGACCCATTGCCTTCTGGAGGCTACCAACAGTGAACCGGATCTGGGGGTAAGTCGATTTCATTCCCATAGTTTTTAATCTCTATGTACTTGTAGATCGTAGAACTCCTCAAAAAAAATATATATCTCGCCCTGAACCGCTCCTGTGCGCAGGCCATAAAAATCAGTTTACCTGGACGCCGCTCCGGCTTACCTGTATTCTTGGAGCTTATCGCTTCCCTCTCTCGTTGGAGAGATAAGGGGCTGCCTCTCCCTCTCCCAGGGACCAAGAACATGGGTGTTTCCTTTGTCAGTGTGGCGCCGGGCCTTTATTTCTACGGAGGTCTTCAGTAGTCACGGCCATTCTCCGGAAAGTTGACGTGTTCCGGTGTTACAGTGGGAGCCTTTGGGGGATTCAGTTGGTCCCGCTCCGATCCGCGCTATTATCGGCTGACGCGTCGGCGGTGATAAGGGCGGAAATAGCCGGCTAAAAATAAAGCCCCCCCGGCTCTGACGTCATAATCGTAGGTCACGACGACAAAAAAAACCGAAAACAAAGGAAACCGAGCGTTGGAGCTTCGCTTCGTCGGAGCAGCTGCCTCCCAGGCTCTGCCCAGGCCATCGAGCTTAATTCAATCTAAAGCAATTACTGCCGTCGACGTCTGCTGACCTTTAGAGCAGCCTCCTCCCCTCGGCAACTGCGGTGGCCCCTCATCCCTGGTGATGTTATTGTCGGCGGCTACTCGCCATTTGGTTTGATTTTCGATTTGAGAAGTCGCGCGATTTTGTGCGATTTTGTCGGCCGCTGGGGTTTCACTTTCGCTGTCCGCTGCGCTTGGCTTGGAGTTTCGGTTGTTTATTTTATATTTTTAAATATTAAAAATAAATAAAAGTGTCCGCTGCGAAAGGTTGCTCCATAAAAAGTTCAGTGCAAGTTCAAGGATTTCAGAGCTGAAGTGAAATAAAATAAAAATAAATAAATTGTCATTAAACGATAAAACGAGAATTGCGAGTTCAATTGTTTTGTACAGAGAACAAAAAACATATAGAATTAAAAAAAAAAGATAAACAAAACCAGCTCGATGCAAAAATGTCATTTCGGGAACTCGTTTGTGGCCTGTACTCGGAGGAGAACACGGTGAGCTATTGGATATAAGGTCTTTTCAGGCTCTACACGTCCAATATTATTCATTATTTTTTGTTTAGTAAGCAAAAATTATCAAACTAGTCATAACTTAAAACCAAAAACAAATTGGTAATCCCAGTTATGGAGCTCAGTTATATATTTTACGCCGTCACGTCCAACTCGCTTGTGATAGAACGCTCTATTTATTTTCCCATGGCGCAATCACAAACGCTTTTTTCTCCACAACAGGTGTTAATTATAAAGCTTACACCCCTTACACCCTAGATAAGAGTTAAAGGCATTGCAGGGCCAAGAAACTGTGTTAATTAAACAAAAGCTCTGTGACTGACATTGACTTTAGCCACTTTGGCTACTTGAATAAATATCTCACCCGATTTATCATTTGTAATTGAATCGATCAGTCTTATCGACTAATAGACTCACTGATAACGTCAGCATGTCCGAATAAAAGCTTTAATTAATCAGGTAGATGGCATTTTTAAATTTGATTAGAGGGCGGGTGGGGGAGCTCTCTGGTTTCTAAGACTCTGCCATGGCAAGTGCTCTTTCGACCTCGGCTACCAGCCGGCTGTTCCAACAGGTTGACTCTGGCCTTTTGGCGGCAACCAGAGCGGCTTTCCTTCGGCATTCAGGTGGTGGAGCGGCACATGCCGTCACAGGTGCAAAGGAAAACAGAAACAACCCTCGTGCCGGGATACAATTAGAGGAGGGTGAGCTGTTACTTTGCTTCCTTCCTGACCGCCACTCGTCATGGGAAGTGAATACCTCACTTTATGACTATCTGGCAGGTTGATTTTCTGACTTTTTCAGTAACTTGGTAACTCAAGTTTTGTAGAACGACAAGCCGCCGAATGACCTTTGCCAGTTACTTCGATTTCTTCGAACCAGAACATGGTTATACTTGCCAGATGACGGGCAGCTATGGGAAGGGAAAACCCGATCCAAGCCGATATGAGAGGCCAGCTGGCAAAAGTATCTGACAGATACGTCAACGGTGTAACTGCCCAAAATGTGTAGCTGAAAGACCGGCCTTATCAGTATCTCTCAGCACCTCGGCAAACAAATATTTATTTTTAAAATTCATTATGTATATTTAGCTACAGTTCCAGCTTAGCTATGCTTGTCATTGTTTTTTTGTGTTCTCATGGCTGAAAGTACGAAGTACGTCAGAATCTAATATCTGCTAATAATAAACACCTTGCGCTCCAGGCACGTAACCCGCCAATTGATATGGCCAGAAGCAGTTGTCTGAAAAACCCGCCACTAGACAAGATCACTGGAAGGCGAAAAGGTCACAAGGCGATGGGATAATACTCTATGAATATGATCTCAAAAAATAAATAATATAGTTATTTGGAAAATCCCATTTCAAGCTCTTTTTCCCCACTCTGAGTTCCTCAAATCCCCAAGCTCATAAAGTATTTATGAAAAATATAGTTTCCCAATTCCACTGAGGATTTCAGGGGTAACTATTAATGTGAAATAAGAGGTCCTTATCAATCCTATAATACCTCTTAATATAAAAAGGCCTGAGACTCTCAAGGAAGATGGAAAATTTTCCATTCAAGAGGAATATTATTTGATGACGCTGTTCCGATTTAATTAGAACTATTAACAATTTTATGATTTAATGGATTTTAATGCCAGAAATATTAGCACTCACTCTAGGCCACAGCTCACCAAGTTTAAGGTAGAGAATAATTGAAATTTTAAAATGAAATGCAGCTTGAAATTTATGCAATCAGCAACTACGAAAAACACCTGACTCTGCTGATCATTTTCCACCCTGTGTCAGTTTTAATGTTCGGCTTGTAGAGTGGTTCCAACGTTAGTGACTAACTGGCCAACAACAATGATTGGCTAGAACAGCGAAAGCGGCTGAAACCGCCCCTGCCATTGCCAAGTGGCGATCAAAAACGCGCGCAAGCGCTCTCTCTCTCTCTGTCGCTCCCTCACCTGACCAGGTGCCTTGTTGTTGTTACATCTTGGCCAGGTTAACAGCAAGACTGAGCCCCGCTCACAAAGTCTGAGTCAGTCATCGAGCGCAGTTCATTCGATCACCACGCACCTGCAGACTAATAATTTTTAATAAAAAACTTAAAACGCGTGTTTCCTCCCGACTAGGCCATTTACCTGGGACCTAGACCCACATTGTGTACGTTTTTAAAAGAGAATCCATCAACGCTCCATCATCGATCGCCTTGAGGAGCAGCAGTGGCATAAAATTATACTGCCAGTGGCAGTCAATTGAACTTTTGCGGTTTTGCCTGTTTTTGTGGCGGCCAGAAATAGAACGTTCCAAATAATATACAAGAAAAAAATAGAATGGAAATGTTCTGCCTCTGCCGTTTCATAAACTAAACTGTGCAAATTCCATTACACACACTCTCACACACGCACCGCAAAACATTCCATTCCCAATGCCTTGATATGAAAAATAATCAAACAACCCGCCGAAATCCCCAATCGACGTCATTGCCAATAATCGCGTGAAGCCGCATCAAATCGCCCACAAAACGCTAGCGTCTTTAAAATACCACAAAAAAAAAAAAAAACCTAAATGACTATTGGCGGTATTTTCCCGTAAGCCTCATTTGATGAACGGCGCCAATAACTGAGAAGTGCGTGTGTGCGGGGGTGTGTGTGATAATGTTTTTATAAACTTTTCCCCCGAAACTCTTCAAGAGACGATGAAACATGAACTTTTAAAAAAATTCCAGCTGTTCAATAAAAAAGCAAAGTTTTATTCAAAATTAATCGCCTGCCTGCCTGCTGACTGTTCCCTGTGCTCCCTCTTTAGGCCATCAATTTGGTATTTATTTGCTTTGGGTGTAAACGAGCCACAAATAATTCACAAAATGGCCACAAAAATGATTCCCCTTAAAAATTGAAAAGTGTGGGGATGCTTCCACTTAAATGCCCCAAAATAGTCCATAGCTTCGGGGAAGTAGAGGGTTGACCTCTTCAATGGAATAAGCCCCAGCCCCAGACAGATTTCCAGATTTATTGCACTTGCTGTGATTCCTGTGGAATTTCCCCGAATCGTGCAAAAAAAAAGAGGGGAAGTATTTCGAGTACTTATTCCGATGATCATCCGATCGATTCCCAATGATGTCACACTTCCCAGCTACAACAATTGGAGATTGACTTAGGGTTAGTCATTCTTAGGCCGCAGAATCAAAAATCTCGTAAATTTAGGGCAAAACTTTGGGGATTCATAAAAAAAAATAAAAAATAAAAACCCCTAAACCCTCAAACTCTAATCTAACTTATTCCCCAATGAGTGGTCACGATTCCCGTGTGTCTCATCCACTTTCCAACTGATACATATATTTTTTTGTAACATTTTTTGGGTCAGAGCTATTATGTTCTTGGCTCATATTGCGCAGTCACAGGTTTTCTTCCAATGGTGTTTACACTGGAATTCCTGAAAGCTATTTTTGATACTCAAATATTGATAAGGAGAGGTTCGAGTCGAGGTAACCAGCCAGATGCCTTGGGCCAGATAGTGGGAGGGAGTCGAGTAAAGAGCTCTTTTTATGGGCGCCCCATTAGTTGTGTTCTAAATATTTTGGCCATAAACATAATTTAAACATTTCTCGCTTTCATTTTGGAATGTTTGTATTTTTTTAACCAAGTGCCTGGCAAGTCTCTGTGATGCCATCGATTGCGTAAACAAACCTCGACTGGCATGGCATCTCCTTAGGGGCCATCGGGCCAGGTGACGCATCATTGGAGCTAAGAAGACAAGTGACAATTTCCGTCAGACGGCCGTTGGCGCTTGCTTGGCATTCCAATCACGAGTCCAGTCCCCCGCGAAGAAAGCCGCGAAAGCCATAAGAGGTCTCGGGTCTCGAGTTGTCTGAAGTGCGCAGGCGTCCCAGAGATACACTTGTATGCTCTGCCATTTGCATAGCTTTTCCCATTCCGAGTCTCCTTCCTCAACCCGCAGCCCGCATTTTCCGCAACGCGAAAAGTTTACCTTTGGCGGGCCACTTGGCCGGGAAAACTCAGTCGGACGCGAACAGTCGAGCAGTGCGAACGTCAAGAATAGAATCTTCCACCAGAACTTTGCTTTTCGATTGCCAACAGTGTGCGAATGAGAACTGGAAGTGCTAACAATAATAATAACAAGATTAAACCCATTTAGGCCGTTGTGCGTCATGAACAATCCAACCAGAAGTGGTTGCTCCAGAATACCCATTAGCAGAGGACAGATCCCGTCGAGGAGCGGCGACGCTGACATCGCCACCATGGTGGAGCGCTTCGTCCAGACGCTGAGCCAGCTGAACGACTCCGGCACCTTTGACAGCAGCTTCGAGATCAAACGGATTCAGCCCGCCGGAGCGGGAGGAGTGGGAGGATCGTCGGCGGGATGCACTCCGAAGCATGTGCGGCATCGCTGCCTCACCGAACTGGACCGCGAGAACTTGGCGCGTTTTGTGCGCGACTTCGAGGAGCGGCAGGCCAGCAGCACCCCGAAGGCCAAGTCGAAGATCAGCTCGCCCTTCATCTGCCGGAAGGCCAGGGAACTCTATCAGAATGCCAGCGGCCGACGCAGTGCCTCTCCCCAGTGCCTGGCAGTGCAGGAGAAACAGCTGCCCAAGAGGTGTGCCGAGGCGGAGGACCTCATGCCCCCGCCCATGGCCATGGCCAGGGTGCAGGCGGAGCGCCGGAGCTGCCGCAGTGCCTCCAGAGTCCTGCAGTTCTTCAGTTCGGCGACCAAACGGCGCAGTGGCAGTCGCAAGCTCAGCGAACCCGAGCCGGAGGAGAGTCGGGCGGGCTCTCCAGTACTCATCCGGGTGACCAGCAGCGGGGATCAGGAGCAGCTGGGCTGCCAACCCCTTCCCCCAGTTCCCGCTGGCGATAATCCCACCAGCTCCGAGGACGAGGAGGAGCACGATGATGGCATTAGCTCGGCCAGCTCCAATCTGACCTCACAGTCGGGCAGCTCCAACAGTCGCAACCTGTCGCCGGACTCCTCCTTCGAGATGCACGCCCCCCTGCTGCCCAGCTTCAAGGTCACGCCCCCCAAGGCCGTCTGTCGGGTGGGTAGGAGCGCTGCCTGCGAGTTCGCCCGCTTCCTTCGCGGCTCCTTCCACGCCAAGCGCGCCTCGGTGACCACGTTGCGGCGATCCCTCAGCGATCCGGATGCAGTGCAGCAGATGGACTTTAGCAAGCCGCCACCTCTGCGCGATTCCACAAACGTCATACGCGTGAGTCACTTTTAGATTCCAGATTCTTCTGGCCTGAGATCAGAGTCGCCCTGGGGGCCTACACTCAAGAAATAGAAAGGCTAATAATTTTTATTAAATAATATTAAAAAAATACTACTAGTATTAGAAAATAAATTTTACCTCTAATTTTATTTAAAAATCAATATTTTTTAGCTAAAGTTTTCAAATAAAGGCAACTCCCTTATGGGAGAATCTCTCCTTATATTAGCTTGTAATTTTCTTGAGTGTATGGCGCCCAAATGGCGCCAATAGGGTCTTGGCCCGATTCATTCGACTTCTTCCCGTTCCATTCCGACGCGAATCGTTCAATCCGGAATTTGTTTACGGCAACTCTTCATAATTTTTCGCTGGAAGCTGTTTATTTACGCTTCGAGTCGTCGTCAATCAGTTGCCATTAATGCGGGTAGGGCGATCCGTTGATGGGTGTCCGTATGGTGGCACCTGGCTTCCCGGGAAGCCCCATTGTCCTCTGAACTCTGCCATTTAATGGTGTTTATTCTGCCGTCAGAGCACCCTAGGTCCAGGTTATATTCCGATGTAGTTTATTGATCCATAAACTATATCTGTTGGTAGCACCGCAAATCAATCGTTGACTGTTTCTGGCCAGGATTCAGGTCTACCACTGGCACCTGATTCGAGGTGAGGTGTCTGGGACACCACTACCTTATTGCCGGCCACAATGACTTTCTAATTGTGGCATTTGTATGGCCAGCGCGTGCCGCATTTCACTTTCCAATGAGCCGAGCCCACTTGGTGTTGGTGTTGCCAAGTGGGGATCTAGCCCACACAAATATTTACCAATTCCACTCATCAATGAAGAAATTAAGTAAATATTCTTCTCCAGTCCTCCAGTATAAAAGTCGTAAAAACTCGTACCACTCCTGGTTCTCCATGAGAGTGGTCTGGTCTGGAACATTATACATATATCTTCCGCCTGGATCGTTCAGAACGCATATGACCCGCATCGGCTTCCATAAAATTAATGAAAAAACAACAAGCCGCCTGCCGGATATTTCATTTAATTCACAGCAGTCTGCAATTGTTAAAAAAAAGTATAAAAAACAGTGGAGATTCTTTAAAATGAAAAAGTAGAAATTTAGAAATTTTTCAATTATTAGAAATAATTATTATTTAATTAAATAATTTAATTTTTCTATAAAATAATACAAGATCTGTTCATTCATCACCAGTCCTCACTGTACTCTTGTAATGCGAAAATTATCTCAGTTTTTCCATTCTTTTTTGAGGATTTTGGAATAAAAAATAAAAAACAAGAAAAAAGTGCGTAAAAAGTGGAAAATTATCGTCCCCATTTCGTTGTTCGGCTGTGGGGGTTCTGTTTTTTTGCTCACCGACTGCCATTAGCTAAACAAATCATAAATAACTGTGAAATTATAGACAAAAACGCACTCTCAGATACATTATCTGAAAATTGGGAACTAGCCGCGGATGGGGGGTCTGGTCTTAATGCGTTCTTTTGGTGTTTCCCTGCCCCTGGTGCTCAGCTCTGTGTATCTGCGAATTGCTTAATTTATCAACCAAATGCGTAGCAGTGGCAAAAAAAAAAAAAAAACAAATAAAAACACAACTAACCGCCCGCATTCCAGTTGCCATTGCTTGGCATTTTAATTATTTCAATTGTCTGGGACGGCTTTCTTGCTTTTGTTTACATCGCGAGGGGGGCGGGGATCGCTTAATTTATTTGCCAACATTTGCGCCTATTTTTAGATTAATTAATTAGCTAAAGTAACTCTATTCGGTGGCTCATTAAAATGTTTTCGTTGCCTACCTAAATGGGCAGAGGGGGGGGGCTGTAAGAAAACCCCAATTGGGCAGAAATTCTCCAAACCACTTAATTAATTGGCCAAAAGGCGTATTTAATTAAGGCAACTGCAACGAAAGGCATGCGTCAGCGGCACTGGGGGCAGGCACCCACAACAGCTGGGTGTGCCGCAGTGTGTGTGTATGTGTGTGTGTTTGTGTTGGTAATTCATTCATAAAGAAGCAAAACAAACAACAACAATAACGAGCAGCCGGTGGCAGGCCAATAGGCAACAGAACCAACAAAGGAATAATGGTTTCTAAGGGAATCGACTATTCCATACCCTCTCAGGTTTACTCTTCATAGTTATATCCTTTTTTGGTTAAGAAATCCTTAAATAATACCCTTTGCAAGACTATATATGGAAGCAAAAAAGCAACAACAAAAGGCATAACTCATTGTGACTCTTTTCAAGCAAAATGAGTAAGCAATTCGAGTTCGAAATTCGAAAATGAGAGAGCCTCTCCCAGAGAGCCCCAACTGTTGAAGCAGCTGTTGAGCACCCCACTCGCGGTGGAGTCAAGATCGCTCTCTCAAATGCACTCGCTCTCCCGCTCTCCGGCTCTCAGATTGTATCTGTATCTCACGGCCGCACCGAGCTAATGGCTAACGATACTGTAAGATTCAGCGCTTCGGCTACATGATTTCAACGCGTTGAAGCGACTGGACCGCTCTCTGGGTCGCACTGTGCGGATTGCGTACCAAGTACTACCTAGTATTACTAACAAATAAGTGAAAATAAAGTCATTACATAAAGCGCCAGAGAAGCGCCAGCCAAAGACCAGTGAAGTTTCAGTGTGAAAATAAAACAAAAACAAAAAAAAAGTAAAGTAATTCGAGTTGACAAAAGCATCACGTTTTCGCTTTCTGCTTTGCATTGCATTTTTGCCCACGCACTCACACAGATACACACCACTACAAGGGCACACCTTTGGCAAAAAACAAAAGAAATTCATTAAAACTCAGTGGAGGAAAAAAAAAAAAAGTTAAAGCCCGGTAGGTTCTGCCAGATCTACGGGCTTATTATGGTTAGTTTATCATTTGAATTTCAAACGAGTCTTCCTTTGTCTTCTGCGCCCCACCCCCCCCCGAACGCCTCCCCATTATCGCCCACCCCCGAGAGGCTCCTCGTCAGATAAGATTCCTCTCTATATGGTCTACAATCGTAGCAACACTTGCGGTCGTCCAGCTTTTGCCTTTCCACTCAATGAAGTACAACTCGGAACCTATTCCGACTGGACTTCCATGGGAATCTAGTGGCTTTCCATTCACAACAAAGTTAAGATAAGCCACTAAGGCCTACTAAGCTTGAAGTTAAATATCTTTCTGCTTCTGGATGAGTGTGGATGAGTTATCAAGAATTCTTAGAATTTCTGGCACACTTCGAGGAACTTCTGGCCGAGGAGAAACATTTGGGAATGCGACTGGAATGGAATGGAACCCCCAAAAGGTCGTCTTCGTCACTTCTGATATCATATTTGCTTTCAGTGAGTACGAGTATCTGAGAATGTGGACATATTGTTCTGCTTATCGTGTGAAATACATTTCACAAGAAACAGATACAGATATGCGTGGTATTTGCTCGATCCATCTGGGAATCGAGTGGGTTCCGAGTGACGAGCGTACGTGATATTCTACGGCCAGTGTCTGATACTTGATAAGTATTCTGAATAAATGGAGACACCCCCAAGAAGCCCCAAGAAGCCCTGAGAATCTCAATTTTCAGCTCAATTTTCCATAAAACCGAAAAAGTCCAACAGACCGTTTGGAGTTCAGACTCCAATTACCGGAGCCCTGCTAATTAAGTGCCACCCCAGAAGGCGACAGGTTGCAGATCGGGTTGGGACTTGGCAGATATATGTAGCAGATATATAAACGTATATGTAGAGAGGTAACTCGAGCCGAATGCCATTGCGGATAAATAACTCGTGGGACTTTGTTTATTTGTGCCTCACTAGCTAGCGAGTAAGCTAGTCTCTTCCGCCGCCCGCCTCGAACTGCAGACTCAGCTCAATGACTTGGCACTGGAGAGTGCCAGATGGTGGGTAGCTCCATCAGGGAGAGAGTTCCATTTCTCTCAGTGTATTTCGAGTTGAATATGAAAAGGCGCTGGAAGAGAGGGCGGTTCGCAGCGGCCATGTAAATGGGAATATGAATGTGAATGCGAATGTACCCACGATGGCGGCACCGGAAAATGTCCAAGTCAGTGTCCACTGAAGCGGGGAAAGGCACTTCACTCTCCACCCCACTGCTCATCCAGCTGGGTGGAACGGAATGGTGGTTTGTGTTTTTCTGTTTTGTGATTTCTTAGTGGTTGGACTTAATTATTGCTCATTCTGGCATGCCTCACCACTCTGACTAAATTTAGTCGCTCTGTCTGGGTTTTTAGTTCGATTCCCATTCGACAAACTGCGAATTAGCCAACGATTATTTATTTTAATTATTTTCTTTGGCAAATTGCTCATTTCCTACTTAGCGACTAACCGAAGGCCCCGCCGCCTATTGTTTGGCAATCAACGTTGATTTATGTCCGCCACTCGCCGTTAACTCACTCGGGATGTGTGTTTGTTGCAAGTTTGTCATTTTGGTCTCAAAATACTATCTTGAGGATTTCTTTTTTTCAAAAAACAAGTGCAGACTAAGTACTTTTCAAGTGTTTTATGACCCACATTCTCTGATAAAAACCTAGCTCTGCATATATTTATTTTTTAGATTAAAATTATGAAATTGCTTGAAATTCAATGTATATGTATCTCGTTCATAAAGAGTATCTCGTGGATAACAAAAGATGTTTTTCTCAATCGCTCAATTGCCAGCGTGTGTCGAGGCATTTATGTATTTTTTTTTTGTCATAAACGAACTGGAAACCAATTGGTTTCTATTAATGAACAAAAATGAATGAAAATTGCTTTTCCCCTTAAAAGCTCAACAAGTGACTGTGTGTGTGTTGTGTGTGTTTGGACAATGTGTGTTGGAAGTAAACTAAAACCAACCGGAAATGTTTAAAATTTCTCTTTTATCTATAACGATCAGAGAGCACCAGTCTGGGGGCAACCGAAAGCAAATGTATTTTCGAGCTGGTTGTGAGTTATGATTTTCTGCGAAACTCGAGCTTGGGATCTGAATAGAATGATGAGTTCGGTCATGGAATTCATTAATCTCCTCCAACAGCTAACCAGGGGATGGCTGTCGTTAGGCGAGATGGCGGTGGGAAGTGCCTAGTGCCTAGTGCCTCCACAAATACAATGACCACATGTATGGGAATAGAGCATTCTCTGTCTGTTTGAGCAGCGATTATCGTAGCTCCTCCAAAGTGCAGTAAATAGAATGCTGTCAGCTTCGAGAGAGTGGAGGGCCGGAGGGCGGCTTCCCTCATCATCAGCATACGAGGGAACGAGAATGCAGCTTCGAGCACACTGGAGAGTGTCTTTGGGAAGGGGCGGGCCGAAGCGTTCAGAATGCGTCACAGAAAACCAATTTATGAGCTAACTCGAGGAGTTCAAAAGTTTATCGTGTCTGGCTGACCATGATAATGATGGTCTCTGGGATGGCCACAATTTGTAGTTGAGATCTGCCGATGAATAGACATCTTTTTTAAGACTCTACCATCGGGTTACTGCACTTGTAATTGCACCTTTTTTTACTTAAGTTTTTTTTAAAGAAAACAATCCACTGACCAAGATCCATGTTCTTCTCTTTCCAGAACCGTGCTCTGCCCGCCAATGCCTCGCCCTTCCGCCGAGCCTGGGGACAGTCTTCCTTCCGCACGCCCCGCACCGACAAGGTGGCCAAACAGCAGCCGGGTCAGCAGGGCCAGTCGTCGCCGCTGGTGAGACGCACTGCCTCCATGAACGCCTCCGATAACGATGTCTACATCAAGACCCTGATGCTGGACCCCAATCTGAAGCCGACGCGCAGCCAGCAGCAGCTGAGTCTGCTGCAAGTGCCCAAGATCCTGACCACACCAGCCCCGCCCTCCGCCGTCTCGGTGACCGCAGCTCCCGAGGACTCTGCCCAGGACTATGGATGTCCCAGCAACTGGAGCAACTCCTTCGAGCGTATGCTTCAGGATGCCGCCGGCATGCAGACCTTTTCCGAGTTCCTCAAAAAGGAGTTCTCGGCGGAGAACATATATTTCTGGACGGCCTGCGAGCGGTACAGGGTCTTGGAGTCGCAGGCGGAGCGGGCGGTGCAGGCCAGGGAAATATTTGGAAAGTATCTGGCCAACAGCAGTATGGACCCGGTCAATGTCGACTCGCAGGCCCGCAGCCTCACCGAGGAGAAGCTGGCCAGCGCCGCGCCGGACATCTTCGCGCCCGCCCAGAAGCAGATCTTCAATCTGATGAAGTTCGACAGCTACCAGCGGTTCATCCGGTCGGACTTGTACAAGAGCTGTGTGGATGCGGAGCAGAAGGGACAACCGCTTCCCTACAACGGCTCCGACTTGGACGACTTGCTGAAGACAAATTTTCACTTGGCTGCCTCATCAAAGGTGGGTTTAAAATGATTCCCATATGCCACTCCGACTAACGAAATCCCTAATCTCTTCCAGCTCAAAAAATCGGCTAGTAACGCTGAGGATCGTCGACGGAAGAGCTTGCTTCCATGGCACCGGAAAACCCGGAGCAAGTCCCGTGACCGTTCGGAGATTATGCCGGAAAGCACACTGATGCCGGCCCCACCACTTCCGCCAGCACTGCTGACCAGCTGCTCCCTGAAGCTCGCCTCCGAGCAGAACTCCCTTAGCGATCTCCACAGCTCCCGCAGTTCCCTGTCGTCGTTCGATGCCGGAGCAAACAATGGAGGCGCCAGTGTGGAAAGCGTGTGCTCCCTGTGCCGAGTGATACTCACGGACGGAGCCACGACTATTGTGCAAACAAGACCCGGGGAGACAGTGGGTCAGCTGGTGGAGCGCCTGCTGGAGAAGAGGAACCTAGTGTACCCCTACTACGACATTGTGTTCCAGGGCACCACAAAGTCGATTGATCTGCAGCAGCCTTCGCAACTGTTGGCTGGGAAGGAGGTGCTAATTGAGCGGCGGGTGGCCTTCAAGCTGGACCTGCCCGATCCCAAAACGATCTCTGTAAAAAGCAAGCCCAAGAAGCAGCTGCACGAGGTGATCAGGCCTATTCTAAACAAATACAACTACAAGATGGAGCAGGTGCAGGTGATCATGCGCGACACCCAGGCCCCGATGGACCTCATGCAGCCGGTGACAATGGCCGATGGCCAGCGCCTGCGCATCGTGATGCTCCAGCCGGATTTTCAGGCCGGCGGCGGTAGTGGCAGTAGCATGCCGCCGAAGCAAATCAAACCCATGAAGCCGCTGCCCAGCCAGCTGGACGAACTGACCAACAAAATGTTTACCGAAATGCTGGCCAGCAAGGCGGATGCTGCGGCGGACAAGCCGCGCCCCAGCGACCTCTGTTCGATGAAGTCCAATGAGGCGCCCTCGGAGACCTCCTCCTCGCTGTTCGAGCGCATGCGGCGGCAGCAACGCGACAACAGCATCACCAACATTCCGGGCAGCAAGCTGCCGAAGCTCAAGAAGAAGTCCACGAGCAGCCAACAGTCCGAGGAAGCGGTCACTCCGCCGGCAGGAGCAGCGCCAGCCGATCCCAAGAAGCCCATCATAGCCAAACTGAAGGCGGGGGTGAAGCTGCAGGTGACGGAGCGAGTAGCCGAGCACCAAGGTGAGTGGGCCACCAGAGGACCCTTTAGATCCCAGACTAATGTCCAATCTTTGATAATTCCAGATGAACTACTCGAGGGACTGAAGCGCGCCCAGCAGGCGCGACTGGAGGATCAGCGCGGCACTGAGATCAACTTTGATCTGCCGGATTTCCTTAAGAACAAGGAGAATCTCAGCGCTGCGGTCTCCAAACTGAGAAAGGTGCGGGCCAACCTGAGTCCTGTCAGCAAAGGGCCGACCTCTCCCAGCGAGATTCCCCAGCCGGCACCGCGTCTCTCCATAACGCGCAGCCAGCAACCCGTGTCACCCATGAAGGTGGACCTGGACCCAGAGACTGAGTTGCCTGCGGAAACGCAGGACCCCACGGAGTATGCCAAAGCCCCGCCTCCGCTGCCGCCAAAGCCGAAGGTGCTGCCCATCAAGCCCTCCAACTGGGGCGTGTCGGTTGCCCAACCTACTGGAAACTACTGCAACAAGTTCTCCCCCACTAAAAAGGCCCCCACATCCCCAATAGGAGCCACCGCGGCGGTGTTTTCAAGCAAGATCCCACTGGACATTAACCGCAAGGCTCTGGAGGAAGCGGGATCCCGCTGTGCCTATCTCGATGAGCCCAGCAGCAGCTTCGTTTAATGGGAATCTGTGACCCAAATGAAAGTGATTTGTCTTTAAGCATCTTGTAAATAATATATGTGCACTATTTATTTATGCTCTACTCTCTATTGAATGTCCACACAATCCATGACGAACTTTTGTATGCAATCTACTGAGTGAACGCGTGTATCTATAGCTAGTATCTATAAGTCTAGTCTAAGGTTTACTTTACTTTGTTGTAAAAATATACCACAAACATATATTAACATGCCAAGTTATTAATGGATTATTGAACAGCTTGACGTGCCAACCAAGTGGTATTTGGTTTGTAACTTGGAGCTTTATAACAATCTTTATAGCCTTGAAGAAGGTATTGTAATTTTTGTCAAAGAAGGACACACCTTCGACCTTTAAAGAATATATATTATTGATCAGGTTCACCTCCGGTTTCTTTTTGTTTTTACGCTAAATATTCCCTTTAGGACTTTAAACTTCAAACACATCTTTCTTTCCTTTGGAGGCAGTAGATAAGTCGGAACTGTAGGGATCGGTTGACTATATCCTATAGCAGCCATATTGAACTGATTGATCGGTAATGCCATCACTTGGGTGTTTTTTAAATTAGAGAGATGCATCAAGCCCAGAATTTGTATTATAAGTAAATTAATTTTATAATTAAATTCTCACAAGGACCGATCTATAACTATAGCCGATGTTTGCGATATATATCTTAGAATATAAACTGCAACTTAACTGCAAGTATATATTATATATAAATTTCCTTAACTTTCCTTTCTTGTTGGTAATATTTTCTACAATAACTTCACAGATTATAAAACCTATATTGTCAGAGGACTTCTTATATTTGATTATAAACAAATATCATTATCCCTTTACACAAAATAGAGAAGTCTCAATATTATATAAAGTTTCTCTAGATAATGGATGTAAAGGTTTTCCATATAAGGAGTAGATTCTATATAGAATACATAGAGTCAATTATCAACATTTAACGAACAGATCGCTTCTAAGGACGATAAGGACTGATTTCTTTCGTCAAAGGCAATGGCTTCTTATCAACAAATTGGAAACAAAGCCAAAAATGAGAAAACTAAAGACCAAACCTAGAGACTTATCTTTAGAAAACCAAAAGCCTAAGCCTGGACATGGCATAGAAACAAAAATAAATAAAATACAAAAAACCAAAACACATTGAAATAATATTTAAAACTTATAATTTGCCGTGGAGGCGACTCAAAATCTATTGAACAACAGAAACGTGCAATCTTCTGAGCCGCCAAGCGGCCCACAAAAAGTACAATCAAAGGGCCACTGAAGGTTTCGCGCTGCTCTCCACTGGGGCAGCCAGCTGGACCTGCTCCTTGGGCTGTTCGGCGCCAGCCTCCAGTTGTTTGGACTCCTCGCCGGCTGTCAACTCCTTGGGGGCCACCTCCTCTTCGGCATCTTCGATGAGGCGATAGGTAATGGGAGCAGGCTGTTTGGCCGGCAGCCAGTCGGGGATGATCTTGTCGTGGAGGCGCCACTTGCCGTATTCATTGGAAATGTGCTTTTCGAACACGACATACTCCAGCACGTCCTTGGTGAGGATCTCGCTTCCGTGCATGAGGCGGCCGAAGCGATCGTAGATGGCCAGCATCTGTTGGCTGTGGAAGCGCACTGTGACCTGGGCAAACTGGTTTTCCTTGGTGATCACCTCGGTGACGCGGGCATGGACAACACGGGGTGGCTCCAGCGACTGTAGAAACCGCCAGCGAATAGTCTTGTCCTTAACGTTGTGCATCATCTCCGGGTAGCAGCGCTCGCTGACGTACTCGCGAATCTGGTACTTGTCCTTGGCGGCCATGTGCTGATGGGCTTTAATGTAAATCTCCTGGGCCTCGGCTCCGAACTCGTCTGAGCTGAAGCTCTCTTCATAGGAACGTATCTTGCGCACTGCCATTAGGCTCTTGGATTTCTTCTCGAGGAACTCAAGCTTTTGCTTGGCGCCGCTGGAGGAGATTATGGACTTCTTGCCATCGCCTTCTGGCGGAACGTACGCCTCGAAAATACCCCCGGTACAGCTGATGTGGAAGGGACGCTCCATCCAGGGTCGGGGTGGAAGGACGCCTCGCTCCTTCATCCGCCGTCGCATCTCCTCTTTGGTGATGTCCTCTGGTTTCTCGCGCAGATTGGGCAGGTCGATCTTGACGAACTTCTGCTTACGCAGTCGCTTGAATTGGGGATTCCAGTGCTTGGTCTGCCGGTGGCGCACCTGCTGCATCTGAACCAAGTTCTGGAGGGGATTCACGAGCACGCCCAGAGCCCCAGCCTGGGAGGCTTGAGGCACGCCGGGCATCACCTGTTTTCAATGAAAGCCCGTTAGTGGGGGGACTCTAAACGTAATCCATTACATTTCAAACTCACCTGCAGCAGCCTAAGACATGTCTTTGCCGGCGCAAACTTATCCATTTTTCTTATATTTATTATATAAAACAGGGTTGTCAGGTTTTTGGGAGCAGAACCAGATGTTACGCAGCGCCCCTGGTGAGCGAAAGGGAAAACAGTCGATAGGCAAGAAAACTGTATCCCGATCAAAATTAATAATTGTTTTTTATTTCACATATTTTTTTTCCCCCACTATTCAATTTTTTATCTTAAAAAAATCTCCAAATTAATATTGGTCTGTATTTTCTTAAAAATAATTAAACTTAGAAAATTATCGGTATTTGCAATCCAAATATTCGATAAACTACTAACGGACTTTTCGGTAAAATACACACTTTTTGATTTGATTTAAAAGCACGAAAATTCATATTTATTAAAGAATCACATTCAAACGGTTTTTTTGTTTTTAATTTTGGGATTTGAATACGTCAATTTTCCTAAATGCATACTCTTAACCTATGCGATCCATGATCCATGTTTTTGTGATACATCGATGAAGATCCTAGCGTGGGAATGGCTTGGAAAACATACAGATTTGTGTCAACGACTATTGGAGTTTTGAAACAATACTGAAACTTTTCTTCTTTTAGAGCTTTTAATTTTCTTCGGTTTGCTCCTCTTCTGGACCATCCACGCAACTGTCAGTACAACAGTCAGGAGGCAGATCGTCGAGAAAACGATAACCGGCATTCTTGAACATCTTTGCTTTTAACTGGAGATTGGACGAAAGTTTAGACACACCGTGGCAGCAGCTTATCCGTAATACTCACCATTAGCTGCTGGTACTGGCAGTCGTAGGCGTTGAGGGCAATGTCACGTTTCCGCAGCTCGTTTCGCAGCACATCGATCTCCATCTGCTGGCACTCGGCCCGCTTGATTGCCGCCTTAGCGGATGCCAGTTCCTGCTTCATCTGGTTGCAGTGGCACTGGCAGGAATATTTTTATGAAAAATTAGTTATTGAAAAACAAGCTTATTTAAGATATCCATCCTCTCCAATCACAAACCTTAAGTATCTCCTCGTTCCCTTTCGCCTTTTCCACTTCATTTTCGTAGTAGCTCTGCATGTCCTGCATATCGCGTTGCATGCTGCACATACACTCGTTCTGTTGCTGCAGGCTGTTCTCCAGCTCCCCGGAAATTTGCTCAGCCGCACAAGCCTTCTCCTCCAGCTGACTGACCTTGTCGCCAATGTCCTCCAGGTTTTTTAACTTTCTTCTCAAAGCATCACGTTCCGCCAGAATTTTTTTTATATTCTCAGCATCCTTGTCTGGGGAAAAGGCACCTTTACTGGGTGCACCACCAGCACCACCACCTCCCGGAGACCCTCCTTTTCCGCAACTTGTGGCGCATTTTTTTAAGTAATCGTCCTCCATCTTCCGAAGTAGGGCAACCTCTTTGCCCAAATCATCGATTTTCTGCTGCAGATAGGGGACGTCGCTGCTCTTTTCGGGGTCGACCTGAACGCTATCCATCTTAGAGCGCAAGGATTGCTTTTCGATTAGGCGCTTCAGGTTGGCATTCTCGGCCGCGAGGATGTCATGGGCCTTGTTCATATCATCAATGGACGCTTGCAAGTCATTGAGATCTTTTTCGTCCTTTTGAGTGATTTTTCGGTCGTCTGCAAGTTCTTTGATCTTATCCTTGAGGGCCTTGCTCTTCTGCGGATCATACCTCTGCTCCATAATCCGTTTAATATCAGCGGCCTCGTCATTGGCCGTCTCAAGCTTGGCATTGGAATCGTCCAGCTTCCTCTGGAGCATGTTGTTTTTGATCATCAGGCTCTGCATACGCCCAAGGGTGTCGTCGGCGGCATTGATGAGGCTGTCGCCAACCACCAAATCGCTGCCATACTCATCTTCTGGATTACCAGATCGACTTCTAGCAGCGCCACCACCACCTTTGTCACCACTTCCTGGATCTCCCTGGCCTCCTGTTTTTGATTTTGGAACTAAACTGCAAGCCACCATGTCCGCAACAAATTGAGACTTGACGTCTTCGTCCGCGGACCAGGACCGATCGTCAATTGTGGACGGATAGCTCTTTAATTTGACGCACGCATCGATGCACTCGAACTCGACATTTTCGGTCCCAAACGGAACATAAAAGAAGTTTTTTTGCGTGGAGTATGCCATGGTGCTTTCGCGAAATTAAAACCAATGGTGATGCAATTTATTTGTCACACGAATTTAAAAAACTTCTTCAACAGGTAGATCTAGGTCTGAAAGTAGGCAAAAAAAACAAACACGTCCGACATGGGCACAGTTTTCAAATCTTCTAACCAAAATCTAAAAACATTGTTTTGTTCAAAAGTCGACAACGGACGCAACGCTGCCTTCTGTCCTCCAATTATAATACAACTAGTTAACAGTTTGTTGTTGTTCTTCGAATATCACTCCAGGCCTTGGGCTCGTCTCTCAGCCTGGGATTCATCGACAGAGTTCATGGCGGAGAACCCACAAGGCTGCATTGTCATACTGGCTGTGCCCGAGCTGATTGTCCTTAAAGCACTCGAGTATCCTGAGAGTTCAGCCAACGGAGCATTCACCAATATCATCTAGGATAAGATTGTTTTTTGTTTATTATTTTGGTGCTGCCCTGTCACTAACCACTCACCTTGTTCCGTTCACCCTTTGGTAAGACATCGTTGATCTGGGCTCGGCGACGGGATAAGTCAGCCATAATGCCGGATATCCGTTCACTGGGAGCTACAATCTGCAAGGACATGATGGGCTCCAACAGCCGAGTCCCACTAGAGCTAAGTACCTGAAAGTAGGATGCCCTTTAACGTGCTTAGTTATTAAAACTAAAATAGTAACTTACTTTTTGGACGCATTGTGCTGCTGTAGCCATTACAAAGGAGTCTGCCGTGCCCCGTCCAATAGTGGCATTGTGAAGTCGAATCTGTGTGTCTACAACCTGGCCTCCCACCCGAGGTCCTCGCTCTAGAGCTCCAATAGCACCCTTCTTCAAAACCTGGAGAATTCGAGGTCTCAGCGTGTTGAGATTTGGCATATTTTCCGACGATTTATCTAAGCTTTTATGAAAAATAATTAAATCTTTTAAAAAAATAACTAAAAATCCCCAACTCACCTGAATAACTCGCTTTTGTCCTTGACCAGTTCCAAGGTAATGCTAACATTCTGCTTGGCACCTGCGATTTCCTTTTCTACACTGAGCGTTGTTAGGGCGGGAGATTCGATGGTTTCCTTGTAGGCAATCTGGAGAGGTCCCAGATCCACGTCAATTTTGTACTCGCTTAGAATGCGCGACTTGATAATGTCCATGTGGAGCTCTCCCATCCCACCGAGCACTGTCTGGCCAGTTACAGAATCGTAACTAACACGGAGACTGGGATCCTCGCGCTGGAGCTGACGGAGAGCTTGTTCCATGGCCGTTTGCGAGGATATGCTGGGAGGTTCGATCGAGCAGAAGTATACGGCGTCTGGAATCTGTGGATCTAGTCCGAACATCTCTTCGGAGTCCTCCGATTCGTCATCTAATTCCGGAACAACTGCTTTTCCCAAACTTTGTTTCAAACGTTTCTGGGCATTTTTCAGGGTTGACTGACTAGAAGTTAGCAGATCTCCCGTGACTGTAGACTAAAAAAGAAAGATTTCAGACATGGTTGGATGAAAAAGGAAACTCCTTCTTACCTTGAGACCAGCGCAGATCACCACATCACCCGATTGCACTGTATTAACCTCCCGGTACTCGTCGGCCAATGGCTCGTACAGCTTGGACACCACCTCCGCCTGGCCACGCGCCGATATTAGACGCATGCCCTTCTTAATCTCTCCCCGTAGGACCCGAACCAGCGTCAAAGCTCCTCGCTGCTTGTCATGGACAATCTTAAAGACCTTTCCAGCCACCTCAGAGCTTTAAAAGAGGATTTATTAAGAAACTATTTAGGAATATTGCACATTCACGTATACCCGAAGCAGTCGTAGATTTGGTTACGTTCTTCAGGTGCCGGCAAATAGGAATTCACGGCATCCATTAAACGCTGAATTCCGACATTCTTGTAGGCGGATCCCAGGAGCACCGGCACTACTTTCAGCTGGGCGGTGGCCCTTCTCAGGGCCCTTTCTATTAGTTGGTTGTCAACTTGATCGAAGCTTTCTGTGCTGATAACCACATCGGCTAGCTCGTCGTCCACTCCTGACAACCTGTCAATTAGTTCATTCCTTCTTTCCTGCAAATCACGTAGCTCATCGGAGGGCTCTAGTTTCAATCGGATGTACTTCTGTCCCAGATCCTTTTGCTGCCATGTTAGTCGCTCTAATGTTATCACGTCATTTATGGCTAAAAGGTAAACATATAAGTGCATTGCTCTAATTGGTAATCATGTCCACTAACCTAGCACTCCTTCCGCGTTTTTAACTGGGTACTGTAAGCAAACTGGGTGCGTTTCCAGCTTCTCTTTGAGATCAGCGATGCACTTTTCAAAATCCGCGTCGGGGCGATCCATCTTATTGACAAATATTAGCCTTGGGAGCTTGTGCTTGTCCGCCTGGGTCCACACGGTCACCGTCTGTGCCTCTACACCGGCAGTTCCGTCAAGTACTACGACCACTCCGTCGACTGCGTACAGGGACTGTTCCACCTCCATGGTGAAGTCAATGTGGCCCGGTGTGTCCAACAAATTGATGCTAGAACCAGGATAGACATTTGTGAAGCTGGGTGATGGGTTTAGAAATGGTATCTTTACCGGTGGCCGTTCCAGGGAAAGGTAACCGCTGAACTGCAGATCGTTATGCCTCTTTCCCGCTCTTGGGTTAGGTAATCCGTAACTGTGTTCCCCCGATGCACTTCGCCCAAGGCCCTGGTCTTGCCGGCATAGAACAGCATCCGTTCTGTCGTCGTTGTTTTGCCTGAAAATAATAATTTCATTGAAGGATAACATTTTAGAGATAGGATGAGAACTGAAGAGATACCCGCATCGATGTGCGCCAGAATACCAATGTTTCGGATTTTGCTGCTGTAGGTTCGGTTGGAGATTTGGCCGGAGAGCTGTCGGAGGCAATGACTGCGCTTCTGCAAGCCGTGCAGAAATTCATATTTCAGCATTTTAACAAAAAATTTAACTGCCGGCTCGTGGTGGAGCGCATCAGCTGTTGGCAACTAGTTTTAATCGATTGTCCTCCCAATCAGCTGTTGGTTAATCGAATAATGCCGCATTTTGCGGGTAAATTTTAAGGAGGTTTTTGTTTATTATTCAAACTTTAGTGACTGTGTGTTGTTTATTGTAGAGAAGCCATTAAGATGTCTACAAGACCCCGACGAGCTGCTGCTGCCAAACCGAAGCTGGTAGTGGAGCTATCCGATTCAGAGGAGGACGTGGAGGTCGTGGAGAACGATGAGTACAAGCCACCTGAGGCCAAGAGTCGCCGCATCGATCGGGCTGCAGATGCTTTGGCAGGCGCGTAAGTCATCCTTTAAGAGGACCTGAAGCAATAACTTCCAAAAATAATACCAACAGATCAACAAGGAGACGGTGGCCCACAAAAACTTCAGCTGCTGAGCCTGCAGCGACGGCGCCCAAGAGAAAACGGGCCAAAAAGTCTAAGGAAGATGAGAACTCATGTCCGAATGAAACCAATACGGAGCAGCCGAAGGAGGCACCGCCGGCCCCAACGCCGCCACCACCATCTGTGACGCAAACGGACGGAGCAGCCGCTAGTACAACTACTGGACGCAGTTCCTTCTGGGAGCGGAGGAAGGTGTGGAACATTCACGAGCTCTTGGCAGAGACGGAGAATATTCAGCCCCAGGCAGCGCGGAATATTGTGCAGCTCTTCGAGAACGAGAACACCATCCCATTTATTTGCCGGTAGATTAAATATTTATTTTAAAAACATAAAATATTAATGTATGCTTTGTATTTAGTTACCGACGAGATCTTGTGGATCATATAGCTCCGGATCGCTTGCGAGACATTCGCAATACCTATACGGAAATAGTGGATCTGAGAAAAAAGGCTGAAAACATTGTCACCCAGTTGGAGCGCGAAAAGGTTTTGAATCCTGAGATTCGTGATGAGCTGATGTGTGCCAAGACCAACGAGGAGCTGGAGTTTCTCTACGCCCCTTACAAGCCGGCCAGCAAAGGCACTTTGGCGGAGCGGGCCAAAGCTCTTGGCCTGGAGGAGTACGCCGACCGTCTCCTATACGGCACAGCTCCGAAAGTTGAACTTTTATCGATAATCGATCCGGAAAATGAGGCGCTTGCCTCAGAAGCCTTGGTGATGAGTGGAATCTGTAACATAATAATACACAACATAAGCAAGAATACCAATGTTTTGGAGGAACTGAGGCGATTGTAAGTCCCTTCTTTCTGTACTCCTTTTCTAGGGTGATAACAAATGTTCTTCATTTCCAGACAAAACGTCCATCGAGTGTTCCTTAAGTGCAGCAAGACCAAGGAGGCTACAACCTCGAAGGCAAGTTCGAGCAAATCTTCTGGCAGTAAAGGAAGCAGTAGCATTGCCGATAAGAAGCTAGATAGCTCCAAGTTTGAGAACTATTTCAACTTTCAAGGAGACATAAAGACCATAAAGCCACACCAGATGCTAGCCATCAATAGAGGGGAGAAGCACAAGTTCCTGTCTGTGAAATTGGAGACAAATGATTACCTAAAACGCGATCTAATGCGCTTTATAAACGACCAATATATGACTGAGGGCCTGCACTATCCATTAAGACGGGAGGTTTTCACTAAATCCCTGGAAGAGTGCTACTCTAAAAAATGTAAGTGAATCCTTACTCATAATTACTTATCTAATTCATAACTCTCTTAGTGCAACCCCTGATGTGCCGCCAAATCAGGGCTGACCTCAAGGAAAAGGCCCAGAAGGCAGCTATTGACGTGTTCGCCAAGAACCTGAAGCAGTTGTTGCTGATGTCTCCTCTTAAGGGAGAACGTATTCTGAGCATCGACCCGGGGTACACAAACGGCTGTAAACTGGCGGTGATATCTGAGACAGCCGATGTTCTGGAGACAGGCGTCATCTATCCACACGGTGCCAGGTCCAATAAACACGGAGCAGAGAAGACACTAGTTAGTTTACTCAAAAAATACAAGTAAGTAATGATTTGATTCTTTTTACCCCAAATGCACTCATCTTTTCATTAAGCTGCCAGATTATAGCCCTCGGGAACGGCACTGCCTGTCGGGAAACTGAGCACTGGCTGACGGATATGTTCCATGCCGGTACCTTGGACAGCCAGCGGATCCGCTACAGTATCGTCAATGAGAACGGGGCATCTGTGTACTCTTGTAGCGACGTGGCTAGCAAGGAGTTTCCCGATATGGACACCAATGAGCGAAGTGCAGGTATGGATGAGGTCGATCATAAAAATGATAATCATTGAGAGTTTTTTTGTAGTTTCCATTGCACGTCGTTTAAATGATCCATTGAGTGAGTACGTGAAGATAGAACCTCGCCATCTTGGTGTTGGAATGTATCAGCACGATGTTTCGGAAAAGATACTAACAGAGTCCCTAAAAGATGTCGTCTCCGAGTGCGTAAGCTATGTCGGCGTGGACCTGAACACAGCGAGCCTCAGTGTGCTAAAGTATGTAAAAAAAAAGACTGTTTTAAGACAATCGTCATAACATAAATCACACCATAGGCACATTGCTGGCTTGTCGGAAAAGAAGGCTGAAAAAATCATTGAACATCGGCTGAAAAAAGGACCATTTCAGACCAGGAAGGACTTGCTTTCCGTGCGCACCATAGGCGAGAAATCGTTTGTACAGTGCGCCGGGTTCGTTCGCATCGAACCGCTCAGCGTGGGAGGCAAGTTAAAGAACCCACTCGACTGCACTTGGGTTCACCCCGAGAGCTATAAAGTAGCGGAGAGGTAAGCTCTAACTTTATTATGGGTAACATGTCGTAGGCACTCTAATCCGACTGATCTTGTTGAGCCTTCTTGGCCTTCTTCTCAGCCGCTCTTACAAGCAGAGAGGTCGTGCTAGGTTCCTTCACAAATTCCGAATCGCTTTCCGTGAATTTGAAATTTTCAATCACCAGACACCCTGGATCCGGCTGCTTGGCCTCGCCACAATCGTCACTTGACTCCAGCGGCTGACACCAGCAGGGCAGATAAGGCTTGAGGGGATCCTTTTTGCCACACCGCTTGCACGTGCAGTTCTCCATGCCGGCACTCATGAACGTCTTGAAATCGCTCTCTCTGCTCAGTAACGCCAGGTAGTCCTCTATGGAGTGCTCCTTCATGGGGTCCATGAGTTCGGCCCAGGTCTTCAGCTTGACAATCACACCAAAGAAAAATGTGTTGAGATCTTCAAGCGTCTGCAGGACCGTTTCCAGTTCGAACAGGAAGGGGCTGTTGAGACTTCGATCCAGCCTGCTCAACCGCAGTTCCAGCTCCTTCATGGACTCACGCACCTCCAGGAACGAGGTGGTCAGTTCGGTGCTGTAAAGTAGGATTGGCTTAGGGTCTCCCAGTCATTAAAAATCATAAAAAGTTTACACACTTTGATTGATTGACGAAATCGTAAGCTCGCTGGAACTCGCAGAGGGCACGCTCCTCGGTCATTCGGCTAAGGTATTCGGGATAGATCTTGGTGCCAAAGGATCCACCAATCAAAAGGCGATACCGTACGCCTTGGTAGCGCATCACCTTGACTTTCTCGATTTGCTGGGCTTTGGCTTTGGTCAGTTGGTGTCTCAGACTGCTTAGCTGCTTGTCGAGTGTCAGGGTCTGGTCGTGCACGCACTTTTCCAACTGGGCATCATACCGGGTGTAGATGTTCTTGCAGTGCTCCAAGGTGGGCTTGAGCAGTTCCAGGGGCAAGGTGGTGCCGCGGCAAGGCGGTGGTAGCGGGCGGCGCTTGTACCGCTCCGGCGGGTACTCCCAGCAAACGCCAAAGCGGGCCGCAGCGGGCAAGCTGATCGGATGGCTCCAGCACGGTGTATAGTTGTCCGCTTTATTTGGGTACAAAGCCCTTTTCCCGCAGGCTACATACTTGACCTTTGGCGGGCTGCGCTTCGGTGGATAATGATACTTCTCTAAGAGCTCCCTCTTCAGCTTCTTGATCATTCCGGATATTGAAAATTTTTTTTATCAAAATTCAAAACAAGCTAAGGTGATTGGTTGTGTTTTTCCAGTATCCTGAGTGAGTGTGATTTGAAGCTGTCGGATATTGGCAAAGCTGGCTTCATAGCTCGGATCAAGGAGTTTGCCGGCTCCAAGACGAGGATGGAAAAGGTTGCCAAGCAGCACAAGTTGCCCATGGAAAGGGTAGGTCAAGGCTGATCCTCCAAAGCTTTGGTTCTTATCTTATTCAATTTTTTATTCTAATTAAAAGTTGGACTTCCTAATGGTGGCATTGCAACGGGAACTACTACAGGATTACCGGGCGGATCTGGACAAGCGGCCACTTTTCAAGCAGGGACTAACCAGGCTAGACGAACTCAGCATTGGTGACGTGGTAACAGGTTGGTACAAGTACCCAGCTCCCAACCAGCATCCCAAATAATCAACTCATGCCTTTTAGGAGCTGTGACGAATGTTACCCAGTTCGGTGCCTTCGTGGACGTCGGAGTGGAGCGCGATGGCTTGATACACAAGAGCCACATGAACAACAGCGAGCTCAGCATCGGTGACAGGATTGTGGCGTCGGTCGTCAAGGTGGACCTGCAGCGAAGGCAACTGGGCCTGCGATTGGAAAATATGCTAATGGAGACGGACACATCGTTCACCTTTAAAACGGAGGAGTAATGAAAAGCGGCTGAACTTGAATGCTTTTGGAAGTATTTAATGATTCATATCGTAATTGTTTGGGGTGCTCACAGGAGCGTTCATATATACTATATATAGTTCATATATATACGTGTATATGGATAGTATAACGGCATTCCTAAATGTACTCAAAGCTTATCATTTAGTAATAAATGTTCACATAAAAATCACCGAATCTACTTTCGTGTTAAGGGCTGCCCTTTTCGCCGTGTGATGTGTCGGTCGTCTGGTCGGGAAATGAAGGATCGGTCTGTCTGTCTGTCTGTGTTGTGGGAATTGTAAAAGGGTATTGCTTTAAAAACTAATTGATGCCCTCGTAAGCCAGTTAAAATGTATAACTAAATAAATATACAATATGCATACATTTAGGCGCTTGGTTGCACAGGCAAGTTTCGCTTTCGCTTCAGTTAGTTTGTATCTTTTGAATTTATTGCCGTTTCAGTTGAATCGTTAAAAATTATTATAAACAATGTTATATAATTTGCATTTACATAATTACACAATACAATAATATTATATATTCAAAAATATATGATGCATTTAAAGTTATTGTTTTTGCTCCATTCTGGTTACTCCTCAATGGATATCAATTTCATATTCTAGCTACATGGACATGTCGCATAATCAAACGATAATTCATTAAATAAATATTGATCCGTACATAATATTGGAGAAGATATCGATAATGATAGTCGCAAAAGGCCGTTAAACAAGTGTTAAGAAAGCATATACATATGGTGTATCGTAATAATTGCTTAGTTTAGTCCTTGCTTTCATTGCTACTCAAATGTTGCTGCTCAAATGTTCGTACTCCTCTGCTTGGGCATAGATTTCAATTTCTCTTCAATTCAATAATTTATAATTTATTTTTATCATTTATAATGATAGCATAGGTAATGATGTAAGTATTCTGTATCAACTCTCGTTATAATAAGTCTATGTGTATAAGCAGTTTCCATTCGTGTCCCTCAACAGCCGTCCACCAGGCGAGTCCTTGGCGAGGCATTCTGAAATCGATCGAACTAACTGATCGCAAAGCTTTACAAAAATCAGATGAAACCGATCGCCCAAGAAACCTCTTTCCAAATAAGCAGCGCTGCTCAATTGGTTCAAAATGCCAAATCGTGGAGAACGTCCCGAACGCCTTCTGATGAACGACCTTGAGTGGGTGATGGCCACGATCCCCTCTCGCTACACGTAACAAATTCGATTACAAGTAATTATCATTATCGTGTTGTCTTGGTAGTCTAATTATCTCAAATGAACTCTCTTAGCATTCGATGGTTAAAGTAATTGAAAAGTGCACAGATTCCGAAATTCTTCAGTGGCAGAAACGGCACAGCCGCGGCGCGTGAGTGTGTGTGGGTGGTTGGGGTGGTGCACCTTCCCCCTGTTTTAATTCTTGTCCCTGTGAGTGTTTGTGGTGGTGGTGAGTGGTGGTGCTGAGTATGCGAGTGTGAATGCGAGTCTCAATATATATATATTATTTTTTTGTGGATCTCTCCGGCGGATTCCGCGTGGATCGTGGCATTTTTGGAGTATTCAATTCAATCTTGGGCATAGCCTGTTTTTCTGGTCAAAAAAAAAAACAAAAGTTACATAAGTCAGATGGCCGGATATAGCTCAGTGTCGCACTTACCACGATGGATGCAGGATGCAGGATGCATGTGGAGGAGAGTGAGGATAGTGTGTGTATGCGGGTTTTTGTTTTTTTTTTTGAAATGATTCGAAATCAAGAGCGAAACGAAACGTAATTATTTCTTTTTCTTCTCTTTTCTGCAAGTGTAGAACGAGAAGCGTAATTAGCAAAAATGTCAAGTGGTTCAGTGGTTGAAAGGTGTTTGTATAGGTTCGCTTTAAGCCAAGCTAGACACTGAAGAGTTAACAATTAACATTGCGATTTGGCAGTAGCTTGCTCACATTTAAAACGGGTCAGGGCATTTACAAGGAGAACCTCTTTGGATCAGATCGCTAGCCTCCGGAGTAGTGTGTGTTGCTGTTGCTGTTGCTTTGGCTGTTGGCTAAGTGAATCTTGGCAAGTTACTAAGTTGGCTAATGGCTTTTCGAATAGAGCAAGTGCCGCCAGAGTGGGCTACAGCAGCAGAAGACATCGAGCCATCTGTAAGATTGAAGAATTCTTCCATTTGGGTTTTGCTTTTCAACGGAATTGAACGGGCGGGGCAAGTAACAGGTAACAGCAACTCTTCTTTCTTTTTTTTTTCTAGGGGTCACATGAGGGGTCTTGTATGGTACACAGGTGTAGTATTCGAATGAGTATTTTTTACCAACAATCAGTTAAAAAGAGGGTGTCAATGAGATGAGTCCTTCGCTTTTATCATACAAGCTTCGATTTGATATTCTTTTGACTTTAAAACTATCTGTGAGAGTGTTGGATGTGTGCGGATTTGTAAAACTTGTATAATATTATATCTGTAATCTGTATATCCAGATGCAAGAACTTGGAGTGTACGAATGTATATTTAGAATGCTTCTAGCTTAGGTATAAACGGTAATCGTTTGCTACTAATGAACCACATTTGTGTTTTCTACAATTCTTTGTTCGATTTCGTTTCTAAATACATTTTTCTTTTGTATACAATTAACGCCAAAAACTCCGATTTGCTACAAGTGCTACAAAAAACTGTTTTTCTAATAGTTAACTATTCGAATCTTGAACGATCTCTGGGCTTGATTTTATTCATTATTCTAGGTTCCTCGTTTATCAATTGAGTTTTCACAGCATGTTGTTGTGTGGTTGCATTCAAAATAAAACCATTATTCACATAAGAACTAATCACATTGGGGGATCTTGTTGTGGTTTCAGTTGCCTACACGCAACGCTTAAGTCTGGACTCAGTTTCTGAGCTGCACACACATATTATTACACATATATGGTTGGATCGTGGTTAAAACTATTCAAATTAAAGCTCGAAATGGTGAGGATGCTGCAACATGACTCGGGTGAAATGCAGAACAAAAAGAATAACACACAAACACGAATTATATTTACAGAGGAGTGAGAATATCACAATAATGCCAGCAACACAAGAAAACACAGCAGGACACCGAGTCCCAGAACAGCTTCTTCCAACCGACATTGGTCCGGAGCGAAATCCGGCGAGAGCTGCGGAACAAACACAACACAACAATAAAGGAGTTTCGGGGAAAAAAAAGCCAACAAGCACAAACAAACACAAACAACTAAAGCAACAATAGGGGGAGGCAAATACATAAGGGAAGCAAACAGATAGGAACAGAGATGGTTGGGAGAGAGACTGCTTTAAACCACACAAGCTGAGAAAACTCCCATTACGCGTCAGCCAATGTCCTGCTGCACATTGCCGGACGAGGAGGACGAGGAGCTGCTTCCGCTAGCACGTGGATGCTGACTGTACCTGTTCGCTGGCTGTTGCTGCTGCGGCTCCTTTAGCGCCTGCTCCTTGCTGCCCGGTTGCTGTAGGATAATACTTTGCGGCGTGGTGGTGCCCACTGGGAATGTGTCGGCCTCTTCCTCGAGCGCTGCCGGCGATGGCTTCTGCGCCTGCAGTTCCAGCTGTTGTTGATCCTCCAGTAGCTTGGCGCTCAGAATGCTAACATATGTGCGATAGCGACGTAGCTGAATTGAAAGAAAGATTTAGGAGGAACTGTACACCAGTACTGGATAGTTGCCTTACTTCGTACTGCAAGTAGCTTTCCTTTTCCTTGTAGTTCTGGAGAGGGAGACCCTTGCTGGGAATCGGGCCCCTCTTGTGCTCGTTGAGATCCTGTTCCAGTTGGGCCAGTTGCTGTTCATGAGACTCCAACTGCTCCTTCTGCAAAGAAAAGGTTACTTCTGAATAAAAATCATAAAAAGGATAAAAATCATTCACGTACCAGCATCAGTTTGGACTGCTTGCTGGGCAAGAGCGGGCGCTGGAACCTCTTCTGACTGCCCACTCCTCCTTCGAGCGGCGGCGCCGAAATGGCGGCACACACATAGTTGATCGTCTCTATCCACGACTGCAGCTCCTTGGAATCGCTGGTCTGGAACAGATACTCGGCCTGGTCGGCCGTCTGCAGCCGGAACACATGTTGCTTCTTAGTGTAGTCGTTGGCCGTGGTGGCCAGGGCGTGGTGGATGCGTATTGCATTGTGCAGATTGTCGGACATCTGTGGATTAAATTTCAATTAGAGAGACTTCAATGGGGTGTCTTCGCTCCACTCACTTGACTCTTGCCGAAACCATGCTCATCCTTGTGGAGATAGAGCACAAGATCCCGCAGCGTGCAATATAACATCTTCCAGGAGCGTTTTCCAAAGGGAGCTATTGACATAAAGGTCTAAGATTAGTATCTTTGTACTCCACTGCCCTGCTTATACTACCCACTTTTCTTAAAGTTACTGTCGTAGCAACATTTTCGCATCACATAGCCTTTCTTATACTCCACGGCTGTTGCCGACTCGGGTGGATCGAGGAAGGGATTCTCTCCTACGTTGGCCAGAGCAGCGTTGTTGGCCCTCTGCTGCTGCATGTCCACTGTCTCCTCATCTCTGAAATTGATCAATCTTCTTTAGAACAAAGTCCTGAATGATTAGTTCTTGAACCTACAGCGCCCATTCCAGCGGCTTTGTTTTGATAGCCTGGTACAGATACTTGAGTATGTCCTTGGGAAAGTTCTCGCCATCGTTGAGGTCCACCAGGTTGTCCACGAACTCGGCGCAGCTCATCTTGCGATTGATGTTCTGGCCGTGCAGGTCCGTGTTCAGCAGCATTATGGCACAGGTCAGCGTGTGGACGGCGTCCTGCGAGTTGAACGTGCCAGGATTGCAGTCGAGGAAGCGCTTGGAGAAGTGCACCAGGACCCGCTCTCGTTCCTGCGTCTCGCCGGAGAGCGAAAACTGCTGCAGGAATTCGCGCAATGCCTGGTCCAGTGACTTGTCCTTGAAGTTGAAGTGTTTCAAATACTCATCGGCCACAGCTCGACTAAAATCGTTGCTAAAACGAATAACAATGTTAACCAGGATTGTCAGGATAACCATTAGTATGCTAGTTACTTTTTGCTGAGGTGCCGCGACACATCGCTCTTCTTGAAACCGTCGAGGGAGTACAGTCTTTTGGCCAGACGAATGGCCGAGGGCATGTCCACGGCCTTCGGTGAGTAGTGGTACGAGTGCAGCGACTCCACATCGCTGCCATCGTCGGAAACGGGCGGCGAGCCATCCCGCAAACCCACGGGATTCGTACCGATCGGTTCATCCGTCAGGGTGACCCCATCGTCGTCGGAGCGGCCACTGCTGTTGCTGTGGTTGCTGTCCAAGCCGCGCACTTGGATCACCACCTTGTGCTCGGATTGGTCGCGGTCGCGATCCCGCTCCTTCTCCCTCTGTTGCTGGGCGCGCAGCTGCTGCTTCATCTGCTGGCGCTGCTGGGCGGCCGCGTCCGAGACGAGTATGGTGGAGTCCGAGTCGCTGGGATCGCTTAGTACCATGCCGCCTAGAATATCGCGAGAACTTAATAAATTATCGTCGTCTTGGTAGTCGGGACTAGATATATTCGAAATGGCCTCTGAAACGCTCTGATCACCACCACCGACATGGACACCGACACCGACACCACTACCACCACCAATGCCACTACTAGCAGCACCATTGTTCCCTGGGCAGCTCAGCAGACCGGGAATTCCGTTGGGCGGCTGTACGGCGGCCTGTTCTCGTTCCCTTTGCTGTTGCTGCTGCTGCTGCAGGGCAACCGGACCATTACTACTGCCCAGGGCGCCTTTGGAGCCCGACGAGGACATCACCGACGAGGAAACCGACGTAGGCGATGCCGGACTGCCCACGGACGAACTAATGGAACTTGAATGTGAATTTGAATGCGATTGCTGACCGTAGAAATGCTGCTGTTGCTGATGCTGTTGCTGCTGCTGCTGTTGGAGATGCTGTTGCTGGAGTTGCTGCTGGTGGTGCTGGAACTGCTGCTCTTGCTGCTGCTGCTGTCGCTGGAGGGCGGCCAACTGATGCGGCGCCAAAGGTGCATTATAGGTCCATACAATACGATCCCGATCAGAGGCCTAGGATGTTCAATAGATGAAATATTAGTGTTATGGGAGAGTCAGGGAAGTGCGATATAAGATTGGTAGTTAGTGCTGCCGTTTTCACTTTCGAGCTTCAAAGCAGGTGCTGCCGTTTTCTCTGCCATTCAAAAAATAGATGACACTATTGGCAAAGGGATTTAGGAGGTACTTAAGAGAGAGGTCTAATCATCAAGTGAAAACGGGAGCACCTTAGAAAGTGTTTAGAGATTGCCGAATATTATGCTTCTATGTTTCTCATCAGATCTCAAATATTTGTGTCCTAACAGAATTTCCGGATGTTGTTTTGGGTGTTGTCTGTGTATGCATGTTTGTGTTGCGAATGTCGGGGAAGCATTGAGTTGGTGGTTGGCTGGGTGGCTCTTCTCCTCTACATACAGAAAGTACTCCAAGCGCAGGCAACAAATCAAAAGTGGCATAATCGAACGAAACGGAAATCAAAAGTCACATTAATCAGCATGCCGACAATGCAAATGGCAACCTTTTTACATAAAATATAGTTTAGTTTGCTGCTGCAGTTCATCGTTGTTTTGGTTGCTGTTGCTGCTGCTGGTGTTGTTGATTGGATGGTGTTGTTGCTGCTGCTGGTAGTATTGTTGTTCGGTTCACGCTCGTTGTTGTTCAACGCCGACGAGTTGTTTTCAATTACGGTGGCCATCGACTAGAAAGCTCACGGGGGGACAGACAATAAATCGATTCGAGAAGATTGAAAGTAGGAAACCAGAACACAGAAACAGAGAGTATAGAGAACAGAAAAGAGGAAAGAAACACGAAACAAGAGAGTATAAGATAGAAAGATAGTAAGATAGTAAGATAGTAAGAGTTAAGTAGTAAGTTGAAAAGTTTCAAAAAGTAACAAGTGAGGCAAGAATACAATGGGGAATGGGGTTTACAATTTCTAGATTGGATGGCATGACTAGATGAGTTACATAACTATGCAATGGCTAACACACACACAGACACAACATGTACAGTTAACAGCTAACGGCTAACAGTTTTTTAAGAAAACCAGTTAACTAAAAACCAAACTCTACTTAAGAGGTTCAACTACGAGTGTCGAGTGTTCTAGGAGGGAGATCTGGCTAACAATTCGACTTTGGCTCTAGCTAGCCTTTCTAGCCTATCCCGCGGGCTATCATCCATCTGCCGAGCCAATGCGACGCTCTCAGACGCCTCACCTGCGAGTCCTCCGAGTCCTGGCGCGTGTCCAGCAGCGTGTTCAGCGAGCTGTTCACGTCCTCGTCAATGTCTATGGGTATCACGGCGGCTATGCCTTCGCGCTGGATCTGCTGCAGATGATCCTCGGACTTGCTCGTCCGGAATCCGGCGGCGTCGCACTTCCGCACCACATGCCCATTGTGTCGCCGCACCACGACTCCCGCCCCGGCGCCACCTCCCGCGCCAGCGCCCGCTCCACTGCTCGATTCTGGGGCCAATGAGCTCGGCTCTGGACTGGTGGGCACCGAGTTGGCCGTCTCCTTGTCGATCAGTGGCGTCGACAGCGAGATGGGCGAGGTTGGCACTGAGAATGAGATCTCGTCCAGGGCCAGGCCACCCGCTTCGCTCTTGACTGTGGTCGAGGATGAGCCCGAGCCCGACCTGGCCGCACAGTCGATGGCGTCGCGTGCCCGCTGCTGGTGGCGGGTGGCTGTGCGCTGCTTCAGAGCCCTTAGCCTCTGCTTGGCGGAGCCGGAGCCCACTGAGTTGGTCGAGTAGTCCTCGTCGCCGGCGTCGTTCTCCTCCTCGTCGTATGGCTCGTCGTCGTCGTCATCGTCTACCAGGCACTGCCGGTCGCTGTCGTCCTCGTCGCCGCGCCCCAGACCGCTCTGGTAGGTCTCGATGTTGGTGATGCCGTAGTGCGTCTGGTCCTCCTCGCGCTCCTCCTCCACCTCCACCACCTCGCCCTCCTCCTGCTCCTCCAGCTCCTCCTCGTTCTGGTAGTACTCGTAGCGTTGTTGGTTCTGCTGCTGGCGAATATATCGTTGCTGGCGGTGCTGTGCCTGTTGCCGGTTCTCCTCGTCCAGCACATACTCCCCCTCCTCGTCCCGCTCCAGCTCCTCGCACATCAGCAGCGTGTCGTTGGTCAGCGAATCCTTGCGGTTGTAGCTGTTGTTGATGCTATCCCGCTGTTGCTGCTGCTGTTGCTGTTGCAGGGGCTGCTGCTTCTGCTGCTTCCGCTGCAGCTTGGCATCCCGTTTCATCGAGTCCGAACTGGTGTTGGTCGGCGAGTCCACCGAGGAGGAGGACGTGGGGGAGGATTCGCCAGAGGCACGTGGTGCTAGAGCTCCATTGACCCGCGGGTTGGCCAGACGACAGGGCGAGTCCCGCAGACTGTCCACCTAAATATTAGATCTAAGAATATTAATCCCTAAAACGAAAAAAAGACTCGTTACCTTCTTGGTCTGCACCGGGAGGGGATTGCTGGTCTGCGGCGTCCGGGACAGGTTGAGGATGAGGTCGCCGGTCATCATGTAAGCCTCAAAGCGTGGCGCCTTCGCCGGCTGCGGTGGCGCCGAGTTCGGTTCCGGTTCCCTGTCCTGGTCCGGCTCCTTCTCCGCTGAGAATCGCGGACGGGTCACCGGACTGCCGCTGTAGCTGTTCGAGTGCTGCAGCGGCGGTGGCTGGGCGGCCGGATGCCCGTTGCCAGTTCCGTTCGAGGCCTTCGTGGGTATCTGCGAGGGTCGTGGCCGCTTGTGCTGCGGCGAATGGAGCACCGGCACGGGCTTGGGGGCGTTGGCTTTGAGGGCCTGTGGAATGCGTGAGGGTCGGAAGGTGGGTGAGGTGGCCTCCCCACCGCCACCGGTTGGCGAGGTGGGACCCACTATCCCGGTGCTGCTGGTCGTTGAGGTGGTGATGCTCTGTTCCACCACCTTGATTTTGGTGGAGCTGGCCGAGGAGTTGCGGCTGTGGGTGTGGGTGTGCGTGTGCGTTGTGGTTGTGGTCGTGGTGGAGCCGCTCGCCTGCAGGGGCGACGAGTTCTGGTTTTGGTTCTGGCGCAGCGATGGCAAGTGCGTGGGCGACTTGTAGCGCAGCCCGGTCTGTGTGGGCGTGGTTGCGGTTGCGATTGCGGTGCCCTTGCCGCCCCCGCCGGCAGGTCGGTGATTTGGCGAGGAGTGAGTGCTGCTGCTGTGGTAGTCGTAGATGTTTGGCGATTCCATGTCCACATAGTGCGGACTCTGGGTGTTGGCCAGCTGCTCTTTGATCCGTGCCTTCAGCTTGGGATCTATTGATGAGAAATTTAGTATTATTTTAGTTTAAAAAAGAAGACCTTCTGGAAACCCACCTCGTTTCAGCTCCAAGGTCACTAGCTGGTCCGACAGGCGCAGGCATTTAAGAACTGTTTGGATATAAGAATTAAATAGTTTGATTTCCACTCATAAGACATCCCCGGACTCACCTTCCTTCGTGGTGTAGCAGTGGACATCGGTGCCATTGACTTTGAGGATGACATCCCCGGCCTCGACCTGCAACGAGCCAAACAGAAGCCAAATGAGTGACTGGAACTGATACTGAACTTGCCTCTCGATTAGCATATCCCGGCAAGATATTGACAACAAAAGCCTATTGATTTTGGTTCGGTTGGTGGGTTGGCCAGAGCTCGAGAGCTGCCAGGGCCACCCCGCCTGCCGCCGGCACTTGTAAACTATTTTTATAATTTTCCTCTTGCGTGGAAAATCATCAGCAAGAAAGAAAAGAAAAAGTGAGAATGTGGAAAACCATCATCATGAAATCACAACGTGCCACCGACGACGACATTGGCGCCTTATTTACTTGCTGACGTACTACCAACCGAACGCAGGCAAGTGCCTGGTGTCGGTGTCCGGGGCAGAGTGGTACGACAACAGGCCACCACCACCACCCCAGGGCCAGAGGCACTCATAGATTATTCAATAAATATGCTAGGCCTCTGTTCCGCGCTGGGGAATTCTCTCCGGGATTGGAACATGGAACAGGGCTGGCAGGGAAAATTACTTTTATTGCATAATTAGTTCCACCGACTTCCTGGGGCAGGTCTGGGGCGTCATGGAGAGGCTAGTAGGTGGCTGCTCTTGGTTCTAAGGCAGTGCTGGCTGCTGCTTCCTTTTTGGAGACACTTGACGCCAATGGCGGCCAGCAATTAAAACTAAAAGTTCCACCAAGTCATGCTCTGTTAGATGGCTGGTGGCACGGTGGCGCTGCACGAGAGCAGGCTGCACAGGGAGAGAGCCACACACAGAGAGAGTGAGAGATTGAGGGAGTGCACCCTGGAGAACTCTTCCAAGAGTGGCAAGTGCCATATAGCCGGCACTGCAATTCAATTAAAAACTGTTCTTTAATTAATTCTGCGGCCCAAAAGTGCTGCCTCGCTTGGGTTGCATAACCATGCGGCTGGAAGCCTAAGACTGGCTACTGGCTCTCCTAGACGAAAAGAAAGTCAGGCCCGTAATGCAAATTTCATGTTTTTCTCGCCCCTGTGGCAGTGCCGCCTTTGATAACAAGCTGCGATTAATGGCTTACAACAGCGAAGAGGAAGCTCTCTACCAGATTCGATTAGACCTGCCACCCAATCCCCTCCCCCCACACACGCAGGGAAAGAAATTGCTTTTGAGTTTCACTTTCACGCTCGGAAGGGGAGGCAGCGAGCAATGGCCCACAGCTACATGCCACAGTGAGGCATCTACCAGTTTTCTCTCATTATTATTTTTATTCGAATACCACTTAGGCAGTGGCCACTGTTGAGAGACCAGAGATAGTGGCACCCCAGGGGCCAAGTGGCTAGTCAGGCTAGTCAGTCGGGCCACCAGCAGGCTGCACAGTTAAAAGTTAAATCAATCAGTTGCACCCGACTGCAGCTTGCCTCCACCCTCACCCACACCTACCCCTCTCTTCCCCTTGGCCCTGGAGCAATGCCCGAATGGAAATTGGTTTCAATTGATTTGTTTTCACATCCCCCGCTAGGTGGAGAGTCCTCCTTGGCCGCCACTCCGGATGGCTATCTGCAGTGTCATCACTCTGCCCCTATTCCTGGAGGCGACAACAAAGTCAGGAAAGTGTCGAAGATATGGCCACTCGAGGACTCGAGGCTACGGGCCACTTGGCAGAAGAAATAAAAAAGAAAGGCAACCCCTCATACTAAGAGAATGACATTTTTATCTCAAAAGGGGGGGACTGCATTCAACTTTGTTTTCAAAGAACATGAAAGTAAGCTCAAGATATTCATTTCTTAGCTTGACTTCTTTAAAAATTAATTAGTTGAGGAACAAGGGACTGGCTTTCCATGTCTATCTTAAGGGGAGGATCATCATTATTTTATTTTTTAACATTTTTAGCATAAGGGTTAAGTCATTTTTGAAAATAGTAGTTTGAAAAAGGTTTTAAAGATTCTGCAGTTCGAAGGTAGAGCTGTTCGAGCGTTGAGTATTAACTTAATACTATTAAGTTGTTGAAATTTTAATGTTTTTTTTTTAATCTTTCCTCCTTCGTATCTCAAACAAAGCTTAACCGAAGGTCTTGAAAGTAAAGTTCTTGCATAAAATCGAATAAATGAGTCTTAAGTCTAAAAAAGTAATAAAAAATAAGTAAAAAATAGAAGCTCAACTTGTTATTCGAATGTCTAACATTTCTCCAATTTTTATTATATTTTTTTTCGATTCTATATTGTATTTTATATTTATTTGATTTTAAACAGAAACTATACCAGAAACTAGAACTAAACTTTGTTCTAAACAGAAATGTCTTCCATTTCTTCAATTTGTAGTAGATTTTTTTACTAATAATAATTAATTATTAGATTATAGTTCTAGTTCTAGCTTTAGGTATCTAGATTTTTGTTTTAAATAATCCATTTCGAGTATTGAGCTTTTTTTTAAACATTTTTAGAGGTGAAGGTGCTTAAAACGCTGTAACTCAAGTACTTAGACAATATTTTTACTTTAAAAAATAAATAATATTAAAATGGTCTAAGTATATGTTAGTAAATGATTAAAATCTAAAAGCTCTAACTATTTTTTGTAAGAAAAAATAATAATAATTCCAAAAATAATAAAACAAACCTCCTAAGTCCCTTAATTACTGGAGGAACAGGGACTGCCATTCCATGTCTTCCTCAAGGCAAGTTTTTTATAGTTTTTTTTAAGGTAATCTAAACCTTAATTAATAATAAATAGCAATAACTAATAAACCCCAATCCGAAGTACTTGGCCTGTCATTCAGCTTTCAGGCCGCACTCTTCGGCTTTCAATTAACGAAATACCTGAGGCCGCAATTAATGCCAAGCGAGAAATCGGGTTATCCTCCACACAGAGACTAGTAAGCTTACTATACTAGTACTAGTAAGCCAGTATACAAGTACAAGAGTACTATATCTACGGTCCAATAAAAAATAAATTAACAAAAGCCCGCCCACTCGATGGCGTGGAAGTAAACAAGGCGACTGATGGATCGGATGGATGGTGACTCCTCCGCCGACGACATAGTCGAGAGCGATGGCCCATGTGGCTGTTTGGCAGTTGGTGTTGAGTGGCCTGGGATTGTGCCGCAGAATCGTTGACAGACTGCGGCAGTAATAGAGAAGCCCACTAACCCTATTTGGGCCAGAAAATCAATGTTTCAGCTTGTCTACCTGCTTGGTTTTCCTTCAGTCTTGAGCCTATTTATTGCTTCTTCAATCACTTCAATCACACCTGCCCCCTAATCCCTGCCCTGCCTGCTAATAATCAGCATGTTTGTGGAGCCAACTTTCCAAGCGGAGCAAATAAATAAGCGATATGGGGGCAGCTATCCCCCCCACACACATATTCATTCCAACGACCTTGCCGGGCATTGTGGATTTCCTTTCATATTTGCAGCCAAATAAAAATAATAAAAAAAAATAAAAGCGGGGAGCAACAAATTAGCTTGAATTGGTTTATTTCATTATCATGCTCGGGTGCTCGGGTGATCGGGTGGTGCAGTGGGTGTTGTGTAATCGCGGGAATCGGAAGTCCATGAATGGGCTCTGATGCTATCGCCTCGCCGCTTAGCAAACTAATAGTGACAGGTGGTGCGAGGTGGTGAGAGGTGTTTATTAGGTAAAGGTGCGTGGAACTATCCCCCAACCTCTGACACATTAGTGCCATTAAAGTGTGACCTGGGGGTACTCTCTCTCTGTATTCTAGGGCAGTTCTAAGGGGGTTACCCAACTCCACAGTATCTTCATAAATCCAATTAAAAAGCTTGCAAAAATGAGTAAAAAATTACTCATTCCTACTCATTCCAAGACCCACTTCAAAGACCTCTATTTTTAAGCTCATTTCTGGCTGTAGCTTCAAGGCTAAAAGTCTCTATTGCCTTAGAGTTTGTGGCATATATAGTATATAGTATACTTTATGGAAAGTATATAGCTTGAATCTAAAAATTCAGCCATTCAGTGGCATAGTGCACTATACTATACCTTTGTTTTCGGCCAAAACATTCGAAAAATGTCTACACTTTCTCCCTTCTCCCTTCCACCATTTCTACCATTTTGTAGAAAAATCGAAATAGACGATGTGGTGTGATGTGGGGAGTGTGGCACGTGGGGGATTTGCGATTTGCATTTGTGCAACACGCATAAAATTGACTCCGCAACTTGCAACCAGAATGAGAAAGTGGAGCCACCAACAAATACAACAAGTTGTGTTACTAAACTGCCAGATACACAAAACCAAATATTGATTATAGTCTTGCGGGTCTTAGTTTTTGATTTTTGGTCTAGAAATTTTACAAATATTTTACAAAAATTATTTTTTTTATTTTTGAATTATTTTCAAAGTTATAGCCGTTGATTGATAAAGTTGACTCCATCTCAAGTTATTGGAAATTATAATAATTAAATGGGTAATTCTCCGGAAAGGTCTAACTATACGCAAAAAGTATGTTTTTTTCAGATATTTTTATAGGGAAACATTTAAAATAATTTTAATTAAACAAATTGAATAATATTTTACATTTACTTTAAACATATCTTGAAATATTTCAATACAAAGTCCGAAATGTGCGAAAGTTCAGTTTTCAACATTTCAGTGACAGGATTTGTTTTAAATATATTATATTCTTAAATAAATTTTATTATTAAAAATCTTTTTTGTTTAGCTTTTTTAGCTTTATTTTAGTTTAGCTCTAAATTAATGTTTAATTAAAATAGAAAATAGAATTTCAGTTCAATTATTTAAAAAGGACAACAACAACATATAAAGTTTGACAGAATCAGCAAAAAATGTACAAATTGAATTTAAAAAAAAGTCTACCAAATATTTATTAAAAGTGAAAATTAAAAAGAATTACTAAATAGTTTTATTAAATATTTAATAAATAATATTTTAAAAGTGATTGCAGAGAAATTTTTCCATAGATTTCACTGAAATGAGCCTTTGAAATGGTTTTTGAAAAGTAACTTCTGTGCGACAGCGTGCGATAGCCTAGTTTTGTCTGAATATTTTTAAAACAAAAAGTCATCCAAAATATATATTTGCACCAATTATAGTACTTGCCAAAAGCTATCAAAATTCACTTATTTTTTAAATCAAAAACAGTCTTAGCACATGTATTTTTTTTAGTCTCGTTCGACATTAGAGAATTACCCTTATAATTAGAAATCTTAATTTATTAAAAATATTATTTTATTATAACATTATAATTATCCGAATTACTTGATATTTGGCATCAATATTCCTTAAGTATCTCTTTATTTTAAAAACCCTCAAATAATACAACTTTTCAATTTAAAATATTTTTTAAGAAGGTTTAAAAAAGTGAGAAATGTATTAAAAAAAAATCGTATTTTGTGTTTGAGAGACAGTATTTTATGAAAAAAATAAATATTCTTTCGATTTTGTTGGTTTTTGTGATAGGGAGGATAATCATTAAGATTAAGAATTAACCCTTTTTCCATTTTTGAAATAGCCGCAGGACTCTAAACCCTGTTAGCCAGGCCACCACCTTTATTTTTTCCCTAGTTTGGGGATCCATATCTCCATGAATAATTAATTATTGTTATTTTTTTTTTAAGAAAAAACTTTCAAAATTTTTAAAAACTCTTCCAAGCTCCGACCTCTAGACTAGAAGACTAGAATCTTAAGGGGTTAATGGGTTTAAGAGTTGGAACATCTTTTGTAAAAAACTCCTTAAAAAGCACTTCTTATAACTCTATTTTTTTCTCTGTAAATCTTCCTCTAACAGACCCTGTAGTATCTTTTTTGGACTTTATTTTAAACAGTGTGACTAGCCCAGCCTAGTCAGTGTTTATTTTTGCTATTGATTTGCATTTTGCAGCCGCCTTGGATTGCCAGACTGCCTGCCAGTTGCAGTTTCGGTTTTTGCTGAAAATGTGGGCCAGCAGCTTGGCGAATAAAAAAATAAAAAAGGGAGAAGACATTCCTAGCCCCCCTTAGAGAGAATGGGGGGAGGGGATGGGGGTGGCCCAGCAAGCCGGCTAATTGAGCATTCCAAAGGCGGCCAAGACACAAGACAATGAGAGGAGGTGCGATAAGAAGTGCTGCCACTCAATTTTGAGGCAGAAGCAGCAGCCAGCAGGCAGCGTGCAACAGACAGCCGCCAAGTGGCAGCACTGTCGGATGCATTAGGCCCCGTTTGTCCCGCCTTGACGATGTTGCTACTGTGGCGCTGCCTTTGTTGCAATGCTTGGACGCACACACGGAAGAGTGAGCGTAAGCGAGCAGGCCAAATATAAATGCTCGAGATTTAGCGCAAAGTTTACTGCCACCGCTTTCTACCACACTTTTTGCATGCCCGAGACTCCACAGTGGGCCGATTCTTGCCTCAAAACGAGTTATGGTCCGCCAAAGACTTAAGCAATTTGCCAAAAATGTTGCTCATTAAGTGTGGTGCTTCTGGCTGCCACTCCAAGCTCCAAGCTCCAAGCTCCAGTTAAAGGCCAACACTATTTACCTTCATGACCCACTGTGTGGCATGTTGCACTCATTGTTCTTATTTTTTTCTTCCACCGGTGCTGCTCGCTGTGCCGTGGCGTGCAACGAACCGCATCGATGGAGAGCAGAGCACCACCCCCAGAGCTTGCAACTGCCACTGCTCCCACTGCCATCAAGCGTGAGCAATTCTTCTACTTTTGTAATTCAATTAAAGCGAATCTACTTTTGTGCACTTTTGACTTCCACTGAACCTTAGAAGGGGAATAGTAGAGGAGAGGCCATGGCTGCCAGAGATACAAACTGAGATACTCTTTCTTGAAGCTCACTTTTATCTAAAAAAAGGGAAAGAAAAGAAACATTTATTGTTATATAAACAAGACTCTCTTTTTTTAAAACAACAATTAAGAATTAAATAAAAAAAAGAGTGACTGGCTGTGGCATCCACTTCCATCTGTGCTTTTCAGAGCTTGAAGTTCCGCAGGCCGACCTGCTCGCTCGAATCCGAATTCTTGAAACTGTCTCCTCTTGCCGACTTCGGGAGTATCTCGACGTGTCAACTGTCATTATCGGGAGCCAGACATTACTTTTCTGTGGCAAGAAATCAATAAACAGCCAAGAGTATCATCTGTCTGGCAATTAATTTGTTACCAACGGCGGGAGGAGCTAAGCTGCCGACAACAACAATGCCACAAAAGTCGTTTGTCATTTCCAGTTAACGAGTAATTAGGCCTAACGTTAGTTAGAATTCTGCAACAACGCCTGCGAGAACAAAAGAAGCTTTTTTCTGAATGGCTAGCTGGCTGGCAGGAGGCATAAGTCTGCCGAGAAATAATACAAAAACCGAAAATGTTTAAATTTTAAAAAGGTTTCTCTCTCTCTCTCGCTTTCTGCCCTAAAAAATGCGACAGCTGAGCTGAAATGGGGAACTTCTAGCCATCTACCCAGAAAGATTAATGACTTGACAAATAATAATATTTCTACAATATTTCATCAAGAAATCTACAACATGAACAAGTTTTTATTTTTAATAATTGATCATACACGTCGTTTTAGCCCGAGAAGGTCTTTCAATCCTTCTATTTATTTTTAGAATTTTATAATTTTTAATACTTTTATTCTACTAATTATGATACTAGTTATTTTTATACTCCACTACTTTTAAGTTGTTATTACTTTTCTATTCATTTTATTTGAAATTAAGTGGAAAATAGGTCTATAATTCTTATAAAAAATAGAAATACTTTTGTGATTTTGTTTCTTTATATAATTTTAATATATTTATGTTTAAAATATATATAATTATGTATTGTATTAAGTAATTTAACCTATTTATGGAAATAAATCATAAATCATTCTTAAATAACCATTGTTTCTATTTTTTTTTGGGAAAAAGTAGGAAAAATTAAGACAAATATTCTCAAGAGTCTTAAGGGGGACCTTATTTTTTATCTTATCTTTTATCTTATCTTATTGTTTAACATTTCAAGAATATGTCCTTAAAATCAATAGAAAGTCAAAAGAAGTAATATTCTTAGAGTCTTCTCGTCTTATTAGTCTCCTGGCCTGGCCCAACGCTCTAACTCCAACAGCTGAGGGCTGTTACTCCTTTTTCTCAAAACTACTTTTTCCTTTTAAATTATGTTTTAAATAATTTTAATAATAATTAAGGGTGTTTTCAAACAGTTTCAACTTTAGTTGGCCGCCAACAATTTTTGAATGCAAAAAAAAAAAATGATCAGAGAACGTTTTGGGGAAGATTTGTTTATAGTTTAACTAATTTTTCTTTATTTTTTATTTTCATTTAATTTCCGGCCGATAGTTCCGTTCTAGTGCAGTAACAGCCCAAATTCTTTTTTTCCCAAGACGTTCTGGGGAAAGCCAGTTACCTGCTTTTGCCTCAATAATTCTGAATGAAAAAATTATCATACATTTTGTCAAAAGTGTGATCTATGATGTACAAAAGGTCCGAATAAAATTGCTCAATTCAGATTTGAGTGATAAGAGAACCTTAAGAACCTTAAAACCCTACCCCCCCTTAAAAAAAAATGAATTATTGTTCTCATCATAACTCATTAACCCATTATGGTAAATATGGTAAAAAAAAAATACATAATGATATCGCTAGATAAACGATTCGAAAAAGTAATACTGAGAGGGTTTGTGGTAATTTTTTATTCAAAAAAATAAACTTTTAAGATGTTGAGGGAACTACTTTAAAGTAGATTTTAGTCGAAAAACAATCATTAAATCTATTAATAGGCACTAACTCTAACTTTAGACTCTCTAACTTTACTTTCTAAATTAAATTAAATTCAATTTTTAAATGCAAATAAATAAATAGAATTTCAGACTAATATTTCAGAAGTTGTAGAGCTATGTAATTATGGATTTAGTAGAAATCTAGTTGGTTTGGTGGAAAAAAGCTATGAACTCTAGCTATAATCCAAGCCTAACTATAAATTCTCTAACTAAGCTTCTCTAAGCTTCTAAATTAATTTGTTAAATGTCAATAAATAAATAAAAAATCAATAATTGGTTGGAATAATTGTTTAAGAAGTTATGGATTAATGGATTTATGGAGTTATGAAGTTATGAAGTTGGCAGATATCACTTTTTTGGGGGAAAAAACAACTAAGAACTCTCTAGATATTCTTTAACTAACTATAACTAAAAAATCCTTAGACTTTAACTGTTAAATAAATTGTGTAAATAAATAAAAAGTAGTTATGGAATTACGATGAGCACAGACTTCAAAATCAAGAGTTTTGTTTAAACTTCTGAATGATTTTTTAAAGTTTTGAATATTTCCTAAAAGAAAAAGACTTGCGTATAAAATAGCGTATAAAAATGTTAATAGATGATAGATCATCTCTTCAGATAGATGATTCTTGAGATAAACTCCCAATAAAAATTAATAACTAAGAGGCAGTAGAACATGGAACTTGTGGTGCAATTAATAGACACTTTTCCGCTGGCAGTTGCTTCCAAAGAGTGCAGGCCTTTGTCATCGCTCGAGTATCAAGTTGAAGAAGTACAAGGGAAAACAAACAAACGATAAACAAATGCAAGGGGGAGGCAACAACAAACAGACAGAGACAGAGGCAGAAGCAGGGGCAGAGGCGGGGAGGGAGAAAGAAACTGCAGCAGACGGAAAGAAAGAGAGGCAGGCAGGCGGAGGTGGAGGTGGAGGCGAAGGCGAAGGCGACAACCGATGACAGCGTGAAGAAACACATGTACATACATGCGTAGTATTACATACATACATGTACATATGTACATATGTATATGTATAGACATACATCACTTGTACACACCCATGTGATGTTTGTATGTAGGATTGTAAGATTGTGCATTCATTGAAGAACAGAATTCTAAAAAAAAATAAAAAAATTAAAAATAAATTCAATTAAAGGGTTGGAGAGAAGAACTTTTTTTAAGTTTTCGATTTAGTTTTATTTTTTAAGAGGATTGATATTTTTATTTTTTATATTAATCTTTATTAATGATTAAAAATCTTTATAATTATAATTTTTTTTATTAAAATCTCTTCCAAAAAAGTTACTCAATCAGCTCTAGATTCTCTTTTTTTTTTTTTTTTTAAATAAAAATCTTAAAAAAAATAAAACTAAACTCTCCACTGATTAAAAAAAAACAACAACAACAAACAAAAACAACAAGTTGTAAACGAAGGCGATAAGAAGTTGAAAAAGTGCGTGCCGCCACAGTCGCAGTCGCAGTCGCAATCTCAAGTATTTGTAGGTTGGAACGCATCCGATAGATACACAGATACACCGACAGCTCTCCGCCGATGCAGTTCGTTTGCCTGAAGACAGTTGCCCTCTGGCATACCTGCCCGCGAGCGGAATTACTTAATAATTTCAACAATTTAAGATTCCAAACGCGTTTTTTGCACTCTGCTTTCACGCTGTTTATTTTTTATTTTTTTGTGTTTTTTATTTCTGTTACTGTTTCTGGGGGGGGAACAGAAGTTTCCAATGTTTTGGTTGCTCTCTCTCTCCCTCCCATCCGATCGATCGATCGATGGGGCGGTCGTGTGCATAAATTCCATCGCCAGAAATCGCCAGAGTATGTTGTTGTTGTTGTGTTTCGTGTAATCGCTTATTGTTGCCACGTCCGATAATTATGAAGTCTGTCGGTGGCAGTGTATCTGTGAGTGTGTTTATTTTTAAAATGTCTTTGGATGGCTTTTTATAGCCTCGGCTCGGCATTTGCATTTTGTCGATCCCTCGAATTGGAGTTGCACTCGGGAGTCATAATCGTGATTGGAATACGCCCCCCCCCCCACGCCCCTCATATCCGCTTCCTAGAAGAGTCTATCTTTCGAGATTTGTCTCCTCCGATTAGATAACGATCTGATAAGACTGATGATGCTTGTTGCAGAGGAATTTGGCAAATAAATTCTGGAAATAGGAACTCCCACTTGAAAGAAAATATTTCCCCTGCCCGAGGCTTTGTTCTTTGTGTTCCGGACTCCTCTAAGCATTCGATGGCAGCGAAATAGTAAAAAAAAGCAAAACAAGCCAGAAAATTGATACAGAGTGGCAGTGCCACCTACCCCCTACCCCCCACCACCCGTCAATTAACGCGACGATGACATCACGGGCGGCAACAATGATGACACGCCAAAGCCAGACAGCCACACTCCCATGGTCATCGTAAGTCCAGGGCCAGATAGGACCACAAGGATCGAGGACCAGGGCGAGAGGACAGGCCTTTAATTTTAAATAAATTATTTAAAAAAAAAACAATTAAGAGAAATGTTAGTCAGAAAGCTGGCCTTGTGGAGGACAACCCATTGACGTCATCATCTCGGGGGATTTCGGCGGCACTCCTGATCTTTTTTTCAGTCGTTGGGTGGAAAAGTGTTGCAGTGCCAAAAAAAAATAAAGAAAATTAAAGAAAGGAAGGGAAGGGAAGCCAGCAGGGAGTTGCCCGGTGGTTGATAAAGTCATAGCCCAGGGGAGAGTAGGGAGGAGTAGGGGGAGGAGGAGACTCTGTCCCAGACGGGAATGACACACACAATGAGCAAAAAAAAACTAAAAAACAAAGGGCGGGGTGGCTGTGGGTGGTTGGCAGTTGGGGATGGTCCACTTACCGCTCCACAATCGGCTGCCGGCGAATTTTCGACAATGTCGTAGATTACATGTGGCGGCCCAGTGGTGCCGAGGAGAGAAAACCCAAAACCGGAATGCTGCTCGCTGCGACGCAGCACCACTTTCAGTTCCTCGGTCATTGCGCTGCTGGGGTCTGGCCGCCGGAGTTCCTCGATCCTGATGCTCCTCTCCTCTGTTGGTTATAGCTCTGGTGGCTTTTCTTTTAATTATTTCTCGTTTTTTTTCGCCGTTTCTGAATTTAATTCCGTTTTGGTCGGCTGCTGCTTCTTCTTCTTCTTCTTCGCACTCACACACAGACACAAACACACAGATCCAAACACACACTCACAAGCAATCGCGCACAACAAACACTCCCACTTTCAGGAGAAGCGCTCGCCTCCGCTCCTTCGGCCCTAAACTCCTAGACTCGCAGACAGATTTGTTTAAACATTTAACAACTATTTATTGCACTGCACTTTAGCATTAGCTTTAGCTTTAGCGTGGCTGCAGCTTTCTTTTCACGCAATCTTTTCGGAGCCACATCCACGCAAACTTGTTTCATTTGTTTCTTCTTTCTTCACGCTTCTCGATTGCCGTTTGCTCCGTTTGTCCGACTTTTCGCCGCGCCGCGCCTCAAGGGAGGAATCAGCCACACGTTCTCGCGGGGGCCTGGGTCCCAGTTACCGCCGACATAGCGTCCACTCAGCTATATTGCCACAATTCACGTTGATTAATTACTTTTTCGTCGCCGAACTAGTAGAGGTGAGAAACGTCGATGTAAACATCGGCAAAATCCGTCCGACCGCGGTGAGTGTTGAGCAGTGTAGTAAAGCGTTCAAGTGTTGCAGTAGGTAATTGCCCGTAAAAAATACTAAAAGTCTCAAAATAAAGTAGGCATTTTTTGAATACGGTCTTACTAGACCGGTCTAATTTACCTGCTTTCCCGGTTCATGTCAACAACCGGTTCAATTTCAACGAAAAAATAATTGGGTTATCCCACCATTATAAATAAGTGTAATTCTGTACCTTCTAGTGAAAGATGTCAAATTTTCCCACTTCAAAATGTATTAAAAATATATTTAACAATATTTGAGTTTAAAATACCAAGGACTTCATACAGGTTGGCAGCTCGACTGGACCGCCTAATTTAAAATTGAATTTGTTTACTGGTGAATTTGGTCACAGAACCGGATCTATGTAGAACATTTAAAAGGATCAAAAATTTAATCCTGTGGCCTAAACGAAAAAAAGTGTTCGTCAAAATCTAAGAGCAAAATATTTTCCAGACTTTTTGTTAAATTTTCTGGGTTGTCCCTTTCAAAATGTTGATTTATGTTGTTGGTAGGTTTCTGGTGCTAATGTTTTTGTTTTAATGGTTCTTTGTTGTATTGCTTTTATGTTTTTCTTTTTTTTTTTAATTTTTTTTATTAAATTAATTTAAATTTAATTTAAATTAATTTAAATTTAATTTAAATTAATTAAAATCCTCCTCGATTCTGAAATAGTAAATAAAAAATTATTTGAAACAAATTTTAAAATTGTTTTTGTTTTATTATAGGTTTTGTTGTAATGGGATTTGTAGTTACTGTTTTATTGTAGTTGTTGTTATTGTTTTATTGTAGTTGTTTGCTTTTTTTAGCTATTTTGCTTTTTATTAAATAAAATTCATAATAAATATATTCATCCGATTTGTGAGCGGAATACCTTAAACGATTTTTTGATGAATTCTCCATCATCCATATTAGCTTCCAGTCATTAAAGGACCTATTTGCTTAAACTTAAAGGTGAAATCATAAATGAAATATGTAGTATTTACAACTATTAGTAATATATACTTTTAGTAATGCATTTTTTGTTGTTTATTTATTAAATCAGCCATATAACTGTACAATACAATCCGACATGTAGTTGCCAGGGTGTACATGCATACGTAGATTATAAAAAAACATAATATTTCTATAATTTTACAAGGAAAACATATTTTTTTTTAAATTATAAATCTGAAAATTAAAACACTAATATTTCCGTTGCCTACTTTTAGGGACTCAATGAAGTCGATTAGCAATAAAGAGAAAAATTTTACCGTTTTTTTGGATATAATAACATTGCTGATGGTCTTCTTATATGGAAGCAATTCAATTAAGAAATAAAATTAAAATTAATTTAAAAATAGCGCCCTCCTCCTCGATTCTCAAAGGTTGCACATAAGCAAGCCTGAAAACTAAAAATTATTCCTTTTTTTTTGTTGTTTATTTTCTTTTCTTGTTTTTGTAAATGTTCTTGTTTTTGTAATGTTTATTGCTTTTGAAGTTTTTGTTGTAATATTTTTGTTGTAATATTTTTGTTGTAATTTTTTTTTGTAATTTTTTGTTGTTGCAATTTTTGTTGTTGTAATTTTTGTTGTAATTTTTTATTGTTGTAATTTTTGTTGTTGTAATTTTTTTTTTGTAATTTTTTTTTTTGTAATTTTTTTGTTGTAATTTTTTTTTTGTAATTTTTTTTTTGTTGTAATTTTTTTTTTTTTTTAAACATACTTAAAAACAGGCCTAAAACACATAATTAATATAAATAGAAGAAGAGATATTATTTGTAATATAATTGGTGGTGCCCACCTGACCACCACCCATCATCCAGTTTACCGCACTCATTTTGGGACTCAGGCGGCCAGAGACTCATGAGGACACGAGCCACGATCACCCCGTAGGAGCCTCCCAGAAAGATCGCCAGGGGAGACAGCATGGTGAACACTTCGGTGGAGAGGATGCCAATGGCCAGGGTCCATTTATAGCCAAATTTCTCGTCCAGCATACGATGTGACCGGCGAAGAAGGACGACAGAATCAGACCTGCAGGTAAGTGAATTAACGTGTGGGGGTGTCCACTTCAAAATTCTGAAAAAGGCATGGGAGGACAATATAGCCACGATAGCCATATCTTGGCCAATTTCCATTCATTCGGACCTTAAACGATTTGTAGATCGATTCTTCATCATTCTGCATCAAAATTTTCAAACAAAATGTTTTTTGGATTTTTTTAAAAAATTTCTGGGTTATCCCCTTCAAAAATGTGAAAAGAGCAGGGAAGGACAATATGGCCTCAGCGATGGCTATATCTTGGCCAATTTCCTTCCGATTCTTGAGCGGGATACCTTAAACGATTTGTAGGTCGATTTCCCATCATTCTGCATCAAAATCAAAGAACAAAATACTTTTTAAATTTTTTTATTCATTTTCTGGGGGATCCCCTTCAAAATCTTTGAAAATTGCATTGGAGGGTATTGTGGCCCCCAGCGATGTCTATATCTTGTCCATTTTCCTTCCGATTCTTGAGCGGAATACCTTAAACGAATTGTAAATCGATTCCCCATCATGCTGCATCAAAATCTAAGAGAAAGTATTTTTTTAATACTTAATTTTTGAAGAGTTCTCTGAGGGATCCCATTTATTTGACTTAATGCGAAAAGCCAAAAGTTGTTAGTGTCAAACACAAATATAAAATTCAAAGTTAATTGAATTTAAATTTAAAATAACAAGCTTTCTTAGTAGTCCCTTGAAAATTCCTCTTCTCTGTGTTTTTGCCATCAATTATAGCATCAAAATCGAATTGAAATCTGGGATATACGCCCAGTGGCCCAACGTAATAGGCCGCTTCGGTTTAAAAGCGCGTGCAATTGCAACTTTGAGATAAATCTCCGACACATTTTTACGACCTGCCGATGGCCGCTCATTCGAATTTTATAGTGGGCCACACAAAGCACTTGACTCATGTGGAGAGTGCCCAAGAATAGCAAGGGTAGGGATAGCGAGCCTGCATCTACTTCCGTTTCTGGCCGGACGACGGGGGATCGGATTCCAGTTTGTTTTGACTTCGGATCGGAGACTAAAACAACAAGCCGAACTATGAGTGTCATAACCGCTCATTTAGCAGCGGGGCACGCGACGATTTGAGGTCTTGTGTGTCCAGATGTTGCGCACAATTATCATATCAACAGCACATCATTGGCAGCTAAGTGAAAAAACAGATTGAGCCATTTGAATTGGGCGAGCCACAGCGTCTTAATAAGCTGATCCCCTGGACCTGCAGCTCTCAGTTTAAGTTTAGCTCCGGAGACGAAAGAACCGAAATGAAGAATTTCGAAGCAAACGCGATCTCCGATTCGGGATACTACATGGATATTACCAAAGCCTGGCTCGACCAATCCGAAGGATACACCGACTGCAGTTACGAGTTTAACCAAAGTTCAGCTCCAGCTTATCCAAATTACTCGAATTTTGAGGCTAATTGGTGTAACGAGACCAGAGAACAATGGCTGCAATCGGATACAATCTGTTCAAACCAGGATCCAAAGCCCAGAACCACCACGACGCATCGAAAAGAACGTACGGCCTTCACCAAATCACAGCTCAAGGATCTGGAGGCAGAGTTCTGTTACTCAAACTATTTGACCCGCCTGAGACGCTACGAGATAGCAGTTGCTTTGAACTTGACGGAGCGGCAGGTTAAGGTGTGGTTCCAGAATCGGCGCATGAAGTGCAAGCGCGTCAAACTGGAGGAAGAGACCAAGACGCAATTTTAGTTTGTACAAGGACATTTTTTAAACACAACTGTTCTTACAAATGTTTTCTTACTTAACTAGGATATAGATACATTTTAAACTACTACTTCTTGGACTTCTTTGCTTTCTTGGGCAGGGGTTTAGCCAGCTTCTTGGCTGCGGCCAGCTGCAGCTTCTGGGTGGCATCATTCTTGGGTGCTTTAACGGCTGGTGCGACCTTTTTCTTCTGGATACCGCCAGTACCGGGCTTGCGTTTCAATTTGTCAGCGGATGCCTGCAGCTTCTTTAAAGTCTTCTTGGGTGGCGTTGGGAGATCTTCCTCCTCCTCGCTGCCTTGCTCACTGTCATCGCCTTCAAGATCCGCATCCGACTCATCATCGGACGCATCAACGTAGTCCTCGTCGTCGGAGTCCTCGTTGATGGTAGTTCCCAGCAAGTCTTCTAGTTTTGGCTCCTTCTTTTTTTTCTCAGGCTCGGCCGCATCCTTACTAGTTGAGGCCTCTGGCGTTGCCTTTGATTTTTTAATTGGCTCTACCACTAAATTGGAAAAGTCAATGCCCAAATGCTTATATTTTTCTTGGACTTTCTTAATCTTGCTAAGATTGGCCAGAGTGCGTTTTTGGCAGGCGGATTCATTCCAGTCGTTTTGCTTTTTTACACTGCGCTGACGAGCTTGGATCAGATTGGACACGAATATTTGCTTTCCAGCCTGTAAATATTATAATTGTTATTCATTCTTCAGATACCATATGATCAGGGACTCTTATCCATATACATAGTTCTCATGCATTTTACTCCATGTCCTACCTTGTTCGTCACCCTCTTAACTGAGGTCCGAAAATAGTTAAAAGCCTGCTTTTCCGGTGGAATGTAAATGGCCTTGACCACCTTCTGGAACATGAGATAGTTGTCCATGGTCTCGGCGGCCACCTGGGCGACCTCTGGGTACTCGAACTCAACAAAGGCAAAGCCCCTGCTGTTACCCGTGCGCTCGGAGCGGCCCATGCGTACTCGAAGCACTCGGCCGAACTGGCTGAAGTACTGTCGCAACTGCTGCTCGAAGAATCCATGGGGCAGGCGTTGCACCAGCACAACTCCGCGTTCGGGGCCCTTGTTGGCTTGGGGCTTCAGCTTCTTCTTCAGCTAAAATGGATGCACGTTACAGTTATCCGCCGGGGATCACAAACTTTGCCGCCTTACCTGGCCTGAAACAACATCCTTGGATTTTTCTGTCTTCTTTGCAGGCGTGGCCACCTTTTCGATCTTTTGCGCCTTTGGTTTCTTTACAGGCGGCATACTTAATAGTTTTATTTAGGTAAAAATAGTAAAAATAGCAGCAGTCTAAAATTTACAAATCCCGCACGTGGAGCACAAATAAAATCCAGTGCTGTGAAGTGGGAACATGGTACTTGGGATAAATTCTTGGTATTTTAGTATTGTTTTGGTATTTTTTAATACTGACCTGGCCACTCTTAGATTAAGTTACATTGTTATTGTTTTGCGCATCTATTTTAAATTTATAAAATGGATACAACCGTATCTTCGCTTGACACTTCTGCTCTGGAGGACGAAGAGCCTCGAGTTGGCTATTCCCATGAGCAAATTAAAACTATGCTGACGAATTCTTCGATAAAGGATTGGTTTCCGTTTGTCAATGAAACTTCTGACGCTAGAGAAGTTGCTACATTTTACTATATTTAAATGAATTTGTTTGTTAATTTCAATTGTTTTTTAGTTACTACATCGTTTCGTGAAGATTCTGTCTAAAAAGTGTACTCTAAAGCTGGTCCAGGTCCTGGATCTCTTCGCGTTGTCCATTATGATGATGAATTACCAAAGGGACAACTTGCTGCTCATGAAAGAGCGCTTGATCCTGGTAGACACAGTGTGTTATCGGGCAGAATCACTGGACTCGGAGGAGGTATTCGCGGTTTCTAGATCTCTCACGTGAACATGGTTGATATTCCCCTAACAATTCCAGATTCATTTTATTGCACTTGGCTTGTATGAGAAATTTGTTGACGGACTCGGTTCAGAGCGCTTGGAGAAGGTCTTGGACTTGCACACTGCCATTCCCGCGCTAGTAAAGTCCTCTAGAGTGGGTAACGATATTGCTGTGGCACTCCTTCTAATTATTATGCAAAAGTATACGGGTACACCTGTTAAAAGAGAGCTTACCGGCAATGTTAGTATCACAATTCAGTTGAAGTTTTGTTAGAAAGATTTCACCCTTTGTCTTTAACAGGCCCGAAAGGCTTTCGAAATGGCCAAGACTGTCAACTGGCAGCAGTTAGCGGAGAGTGGGCGTCACGCGGATATGTTCATGCTTATTCGGACGTTTAGTCTGATCATTAATTGCCGGCAGACGCGCGATGAGTGTCCTGATTGGAAGGTTAACCTGGGTGCTGAGATACACAAATACTTTTTGCAAGTGCGAAAGTCATTTGATCACTCCTCCATCTATGGAGCCTTCGAAATGATGGTAAGTCTTGTGGCAATCCAAACCCTTGTTAAACATTCAAAAACTTTTGATATTTTAGATCGAGCGCTTTATTGCTTATTGCGTTATTCGCGGTGCTACAACCAAGTAAGTTCATTTAACGATTTGTAAAAAACACAATTTTTCATGTCACTTTTTTGGCAGTCCACAAATAAGCAACTTTAAGATATCCGAAGAAACAAACTCAGAGGACCAAAGTAGCCAAGTTATTTAGATTTAGTGTGTTTTTTTTTAAAGTTACGTTTGTATCCATTTAGTTAAAAATAGAATTTCATGTTTAAGTTAAAGCTGTTAATAGAAAAATAAATATGTATAAAATCCAAGAAAAAGTGCATTATAATATATATATTTTTTTAATTTAAAAAATTACAGAAACAATGAAGTGTGACCAGATTCTATGACTTCCATGCGCAGTCGCCATTTTTTGGCGCTCTGTCCGCGGTCACATAGAACGCTCGGCACGTGTTGCATTTAAAAAAACATTAAGAATTTTTGGCAGAGTGCAGCGGGTGGACTTTTCGCAGTTGCAAGATGTTCTACCTAATCGGACTCGGCCTTGGCGACCTCAAGGACATTACCGTCAAGGGGCTGGAGATAGTGAAGCAATGCAGTCGCGTCTATTTGGAGATGTACACCTCTATTCTGGGCTGCAGCCTTGAGGACATGGTGGGTTGGGTGTCTATAATTTCACCTATGTACATAGGTACGACGATGCTTTTTAACCTTGGAAAGTTCCACCTACAATTGCCCTAATACACGCTACCATTTGAAGGTGCCTTCTGATTTATTGGTATAACAACAGGTTAAAAAGCATCTGGTATTCCACACCCCCTCTCGTTAGTACCAAAGATTACTTATCCTTATTCTTATCACGCATGCAGCAAGAGTTCTACGGTCGACCATTGCTGTTGGCTGACCGTGATCTGGTGGAGCAAGGAGCAGACGAAATCCTCTCGGGAGCAGGCGAATCCGACGTGGCTCTTTTGGTTGTTGGGGATCCCTTTGGCGCCACTACGCACACAGATTTCATACTGCGAGCCAAGGAGAAGAATATTCCCTACAAGGTCATTCACAATGCATCAATTATGAATGCCGTCGGCTGCTGCGGCCTTCAATTGTACAAATTCGGCGAGACGGTATCGATTCCCTACTGGGACGAGACCTGGAAGCCAGATAGCTTTTATGACAAAATCAAACTGAACCGCCTGCACAACATGCACACTCTGTGCCTGCTGGACATCAAAGTGAAGGAGCCCACGCCAGAGTCCTTGATGCGAAAACGCAAGGAGTACATGCCACCGCGATTTATGTCTGTGGCGGAGGCGGCCCACCAACTATTGGCCATCGTCGAGAAAAAGGATTCGTTGGAGAAGAACACCGTGCTGAACGAGCAGTCGCTATGCGTAGGGCTAGCTCGTGTGGGCCAAGAGTCACAGCAGATTGCTGTGGGTACGCTACTCGAGATGCGATCCACCGACATGGGCGGGCCGCTCCATTCTCTCATCATTCCCGCCAAGGAGATGCACCCACTGGAAGTGGAGTTCCTGCAGCAGTATGCCGCCAGCATCAAGTTGGACGACTACAATCACTAAACACTAATCCTGCTGTAACTCAAATTTAATTGTCTAGGAAATGTAATGTGCATCTGAATTGAATTTAGGAAGCTGGGAGCTAAAAGCTCGGTGCCAGAAGAAAGTGATATCGCTTGATGCCACCCGTATACGTATAATAAAACCGCATTCACCCATCGTACATACTCAGAGACTTTAATGTAAGGGAACTTATTTATCAAATCAGTAGTATAGACCGCGCATGCGTCGCGCCGAGCCCTGACGATCGTATAGCATGTTGAATTTGTTGACAAAGTGGTGCATATCGTTGCAGCCCTTGGTGAGTGTTCCCAGGTAGCTAATCAAGCCTACGTCGTTGCATTGTGTGTAGAACTCCTCCTGGAAGGCGGGCACCTGCATTACGGGCAGACGGTGGCACAGGGCATATGCTTCTCTTAAAATCTCTTGGTTAGCTCTCAGCTTGCCTGCCTCCACATCTCGGATGTATTGCAGCACGATTTTGATGCGAGTATTTAGCATTTTTATGGCACTGTCCTGGGCCACTAGATGTTCCGCCACCACGCTTTTCTCCCCCGACTCATTGGACGTCATACGAGCCACATGGTCTACTCCAATGCGTTCAGCCTCTTCAGTGGCAAGCGTGTAGGTAAGAGGCACGAACAGCATAGTTGCCTCTCCATCCACCAAGTCTATTAATGATTCAAAGAGCTTCAGGGGCAACTGGTCTACGCTGCGGGACAAAGGATTCAGCTGAAGCATGATGGGACACTCGTTGATGGCGGCGATTTGTTTTTGAATCTTTATATCCGCTGCGGTGGGACTCTCTCCAGTTGTGTACCAACCAATGAAGTCCAGATCACTGAAAACCTGCGAGACAATGGGTAAAGGAATTGAAAGGGTCCCAAGAAAGTCAATATTGCACCAACCTGCTTGTACTGCTGCTCCTTTTTGTTGTAGTAGTCCTTATTAATAACTGTCTCATCCCCTATGACATCCGTTTTGAGTTCGAAGGAGTTCATGATCTCGATGTTTCGACCTTTCTGCTTCCCGATGAGAGCCCCGTACACCTGTCTCGGTTCACCGTGCTGCGCTCGGAATCGGGTCCAGTGCTCTGATATATTCATTATGACCAGCGGGTGCAACGATATGGTCACCGAAGCACTGGTTCCAGTTGCAGCCATGACGTTTCCTCCCTTGGCCTGTGCCGCTGCTGCATTCGGAGCCGGGTCCTGCGCTTGGCCGCTGGAGCCGGTAGTTGCTGCTGACGAGGTACTCGGCTTGGCCGACAAATCCACATCTACTTCCATTTGCTCCATGCTGTCGGGGGCTCTAGTTTGATCGTACTTTGTCGTAAAAAAAATTAATACAAATTCTTTTTGTTTGATAAGCCCAACTTCTTCTTCTTCGCGCGCCAGTCACAGTACGTATTTTCCTCACAGTTCTAAAGCGTTTTCCAACTCTGTTTTTACCATCACTATTTAGTACCCTGGAAAATTAGTACATGTACTAAAAATGGGCAGTACTTTATTCAACCCTTTTGATTTGAATATTTCGACAACTAAATAAATGCATGCTTATTTGAAATTTACTTTTACTTTTATGGATGGAATGGATATAGAAATTTGAAAATTGTGCCAAGTAATTGTGGAAAATGTGACCAGGCTTTCGAGGTGCACTCAGAATTCTCAAATAGAAAATAAAATCAGGTGGCGCCACCTGGTGTCGAAACGCACGAACTAAAGGTTCTTCAGTTATTTCTTAATAGAAAGTTATCGGAACTATCGGTCCATCTCTAGTTTCTGTTGACTAACAGTTGCCTTCAAGTAACAGGAGACAGATTCATCCAAATCTTTTTTATAGATATTTCCAATTTTTAACAAATAAAGGAACGAAAATAAAAGGCAATATTATTGGCAATATAAATCGGATTCTGAAACAGAATTCATTAATTGTTTCTCTTTATAATTCCTTCCTTCCTTCCTTCCTCTATATAATAATCCCCACCAAACATTTTAAAGAATGTTCGGAAAATGAACATCTTTACCAATATCTATCTGATAGGATATCATTATATTCAAAATTCTTGATATTTATAAAGCTCTTCCGGCTCAATGACCCCGTCAATTGTATTAACTGATGAACTGATGAGGGGAGTCAGAACAAACAAAACCCACTTGGTTGGTTTTCGAAATTGATCTTTTTTTCACTTTTATTTGTCTTCGCTTTTAATATAGTGTTTGTCCATATTTGTTTGTGCGAATGTTGTAAGTTAGACTAGTTGGCTTAAGACTACAAATATTTAACATTAACATTTAACAGGCTATTTACAAATCGTCTATACACAACTACAATTATCGCTTACGTCTAATGGGGAGCTGTGCTCCCGCTCAATTACGACTAATCGCGCTTCTTTCGTGAGGTTCTAGAATTAGGCGACTTACACTTTAGGCAGATCTTGAAAATTGACCCAGTTTCGTTGTACAGTTACATACACCATACAGTACAGAATGCAGATACAGAATACAGATACAGATGCAGGCGAAGCAATCAAGCAAAGCTACCATGTGGGGCTAGTAAATAATCGAATTGCGCATACGCCCCATGGTCCATCCACGTTCGATCGATCAGCATGTGGACTTCCTCTGCGTCCGCGTCTGTGTACGTGTGTATGTGTTCTCGAGTGTTTTTTTTTTCTTTGTGTGTTTCTTTGTGTGTGTGTGTGCTTGCGTTTATGGCTCTTAAGCTTAGCTTAGCATAAGTTGAAACCTTTGTACCAAAATTACTTCCAACGCTTGTTCCTTTAACGTTTTCTCTGTTTCCAACACCAATCGGTTCAGTTTACATGAAATTTCTGTTTCCCCTCGAGCATGGAAGCACTTATTGTCCATCTCCCATTCGGTTCTATATATTCTTAGTTAGCTTTCAGTTTCTGGGCTGGCACTGCCATCGTGCTGTTGTTGTTGCTGTCCGCCTTGAGGGACGTGGCCGTCAGCTGACTCTGTTGCTGCTGCAGCTGCTGCTGAGCCTTGGACTTCCTGTAGCTCTGCATGTAGAAGTTCATGAAGAGGCAGAAGAAAATGGACGCATTCAGCAGGAGCAGGGCGGAGATGAATTTCGAGAACTGGCACTGGTTGCTGAAGAGGGCGCGGGTGGTGTGGACAATGCACAGCACAAACTGGGCCTAAAAAAGTAAAATTATGTAAAAAATTAAATTCAGATTTTAGAGTTGTGGAAATTCGGATTAAATAATGGAAAGTCTGATATAATGCATCTAGAAAGCACTGTTTTCTTAGTTAATAACAGAAATTTATTTGGGGCGGTGTGGGAATCATATGGCATATACTCTTCTTACGCCTGAATTCTGGGAAACCTCTCAATGAAATGACACGCCCCTTTGGAGCAGTCTGGCTGAACTTGACCCACCTCTTTCTGGTCAGCCGAAGGGCAGAGCTGGTCTCGTTACGGAAGTTGTAACGTCATCCAATTAGCCATACTGCCGAGTCATAATTTTTTTCAAAGCCCGCGTTACAGCTCCTGAATGTGGCCAATAAAACGGCTATTTGACTCTGTACGTCTAAATACGAGTCTACGGCAATGTGAAGCACCCTTGAGCTGGGCCCGGTAATCAAAAAGCACTCAGTTAGCCAGCAATTGAGTACTTGATTAGAATTAGCTGCAGTGACTGTTATGTTATGTTATTAACTACCGATGCTGATAGTAGTTGTTTTTCTTAGCCAAGTCTAACAAGTTGGCTTTGGGCCCGATAGCTCGAGATAGCCGCTTCCAATGGCCTTTGGCGACCCCAAGGCGCGTGTTTTAAAACCCATATTCAACGCCTTCCAGTAATGTTGATCGATCAGTACTCGGATATATGATTCGATTGCATCCACTCCCACCTGTATCGAGGAGTAGCGGAAAACCTGCTTGGCTTTCGTGTTTCTGTTTGTGGATTTTTTGGTGACCTACAAATTATTACGCTGGCCAGCCAACCGATGCAGGTTTCCATTACCAGCGGAGCAGCGGCAAAGTCACTCAGCCAGTGGTGCACCATGGTGGCAGCAGAGTTGGCCAAGTTGGTAGCTGCAACAGCCACTGGCCAAGTTTGCGTCTGCTGGCCGTTGAAAGCCAACGTCGACGCTGAAATGCTTCATTGGTCGAAACATGGATACTGTGGGCTTAAATTGATTGATGGAAATGGGCCAATCTTCTAACAAAAATGGTTTGGTTTTTAGGATTTTCCAAAAATTTCAATTCTGTGATGGAAATACTTTGAGAGACCTCCAGTAGCCGCAGTAGCCTCCTTCATAAATTGAGTATAATTAAGTGCCAAATTATTTTGCACGTTTTCTCAAGCATTTTGACCTCGGCACTTCGTGTGGTTTCTGTTGGATTTCCTATGCAGGTTTATTGAAAGTTCTTCAAGTGATTGCTCGTCTGATAGCTCTTAGCCATAAACTCTATCCTAAACTCAATCTTTTTGGGCAGGTCACAAAAGTTGACCCAAATAAATATATTTATTTTATCCGATTGCAATTTTAGATTAATTTACATATGTCACTAGACTCCTTTCTAACTAGTTTTAGCCTACTTTTCGGCAAGGCCTTAGCCACCCTTAGGTGACCAAATTGCCCTTTTTATTCAGAGATAACAACTATTAATTGTTGCCAATTAAATTAGAATTATCTGGCCGATTCGTTCCACTGTTCCACCACTGTTATTTTCAATCGATTGCACAATCCTGCCATAGAGCATTGAATGTTGTGTGCGTTTACTGGTAAATACCAGGCCTGTTGCACTTGCAACATGACTAAACTGGACACCAAACGTAAAACTGGATGCCAACATGAACCACCACTGGCTGGCAATTGAAAGTGGCAGATCACTTGTTGACTTTTACCCAGACTCGCCGCGCTAAATTGCATGAGTAGTCTGCCCAGTGGTCGCCATCGGCAGCCGCAAAGTTTTAGCCCATTGCTATGTTGCACTTGCGGCTGTGTATGTGGCCGACATCGCAATAGCCGACATAGACACTCACCCGGTTGGTGTGGCAAGTTCGTCGCGGTGTTGGATAAAAGTGAACGCGCTGCTTGTAGCACGGAGCCGTGCTTTTGGTAGCCAACATTCATTGCCGCAAAACGGAACGAACACGAAATGATAATGTAATCGAAACTGGTCGGATCGGCCAGTGCACCAAATGTGGAAACTTTTTTGGAAGTGGTGGAATTGGAATTGGAATTGGCCTACCTCGGTAGTTCGGCGAGGATTTTGCAATAAATCGTCGTAAATGTCTAGCACGCCGTAAATGTTGCTAACAATAATCAGAAAATCGGAACTTCAACTTGGGCTTGGCTATTAGCCATAATTTGGAGCATGCGATATATGGTTTTACTACTTTGTGGCTAATTGCCGGACAGGAACTGAAAGAATCCGACTGGTTGGCCGCGCAATCGCTACCGCTTTTGAAAGCAAAACAACACAGCGCACAACGTTCGTACAACGTGTGTAAACACATGCACTGCCTAGGGCAATAAAAGTAAACAGTTGCCGTCGTAGGCATGACAGATAAATTATCTATAAGATGCGCTCGCCTACTCATTAAAAATGTCAGTGCAGCGCAGCACGCCGGTAATCGCATAGAATCCAGCGACAAGCAATTGGAAAATAACAAGAAAAATGCTCAATGACAGCAGCAACAATAATACTAGAAGGCACAACAACAATAAGCTAAATAAGCACTAAAATGACTAGATATATGCAAAATATCATAGACGCATAAAATGAGCACAGTGAGCACTCCTTAGTGGAGATTTAAAGCTCGAGTGGGGGGCTGGTTCAGTGACCAATATTTGAATAATAAAAATGGCAATAAAATGGATAAAGTTGTGGGCCATAAAAGGAGTATTTCAATTAGTTTCACCTTTCTATTTCGGATTTAAGACAATTCCTATTCTATTAAAAGACATAAAGTCTTAGACTTTTATTGGTCAACTTATAAAGAGAATCGACTGTCTTTCCTACCTCCTGCACAATAATTTCTATATAAAACCTGTGCTTGCTACTTAAGTTAGTCACCGATCGTTTGACAACCCAACTGTGGAGCAGCGAATGCTCAAGGCGGTTCACAACGAGCAGCGAATGTGACAACAACTGCTACAACAGCAACAGTAATGAATCTCGATTCGAAGGAGGCCAGCTCTGGCAGAACAAACTAAACTTGCCATATTTCCATGCGTTTCAAGAATTTCGAAACTTGGAAAATGAGATAGAGATACAAAAACGAAAAGTATCTATACATGCTAGCTTAAATGCAATGGAACTCACATATATACTAGCCCCAGGCGACGTTGTTCAAGTATGCTTGGGGACTTTCAATTATGCGTATCAACGTAAACAAAAAGCAAAGACTGGTCCATGAGAATCGTTCAAGTGGAGCCGAGCCAATATTGGTAACAAAAAAACAGAATGGGAATAACCAGAAACACGCGGAGATCAAATTGGAAGTGGTCTGATCACATCATCTCTGAATTGGTATTAGTTTCGGTGACAAAAATCTTGGATCTCGGATATGGATAGGTGTCTTGTGTAATTTCCCAGAATGCATCATTGAGGATCGAGAGACTTGGCCTTTGGCTCGAAGAGTTTGGGCCAGAAGTTTGCCAAAGCCTTAGCGCCAAGACAAACAACCGGCGGAGGCCGAATCTTAGTGTCGTGGTTTAAGAGTGGCATTTCGGCGTTTTAGCAAATGCAAGACACAGTTAGAAGCATTAGCCAACATTTTATTTTGGCAATAAAACCCACCAACACATAGCAGCTGGTCTCTACTGGGTGTGTGTGTTTGAGTGCCTTCGGGCCCAATGAATAATGCCAATTTATGTGGCAGAGGCTGACTCTGAGGCACGGCTCGGACTGCCGGTCTAACTGGTTTGCATTTTTGGCGGCGTCTTGGCCATTCCAGCCGAAAGCCGAAAAAATCTAGCAATTGCCAACAGCGACTAAGTTTGATCTAAGTCCGAATTAATAACATTTCACACATGCCGAATTCTAAAACAAGTTTCACTTAATTTTTAGTTGGCTGGTATCTGTGCTGGAACTGATTCCATTTTAATGAGTCGGTACTTACGATCTGGAGCTCAGTCATATATTTCTTCCACCACAGGAACTTGGCGTATTCGGGTCCCATGGCGGCCATCATGTAGTAGAAGTACATGCACACGTGCACGAAGTTGTTGAGCAGATTGGGGAATGTGGCATTTCCACCTGGGGATAGAGAGTAAAGTCAGGATATAGGGACAAGATTACCCTTTTAACAGTTGTAGGAACATACCTGCAAGGAACTTGACCAGCACCCATGTCTCCAGCGGGGTCACCGAGTGGTGATACACATGCAGCCAGGTGATCTGCGATGACTTCTTGCGCAGCACAAAGAACACGGTATCAGCGAACTCTGTGAGCTTCGAGAGGTAGTACAGGTAGCACAGGTTGAGCATCTAAACAAATATGCGATAAAAAGTGAAAGTGCGTGGTTAGAGTGAGAAGAAAGAGTTTTTAGTGCGGCTGACCTAGCAAGGTCGTTGCGCAATTCTCGCCCACCGCCCACCGACCACCGGGCCACTAGCAACGTGCCCAATTAGCGTAGAAACCGACAAATAGAAAAGAAGAACTTGCGCAATGACATTGACAAAGTTTCGTTCCGCCGCGTCTCGTTTACAAAAGTTTCGTTTCGGGTTGTTTCTTTTCGCGTACAAAGCCAAGTACTTGACAATTTTGTTTTCATTTTTCATGCTAAAGAATTTGCTGGTGCAAGTGTTTGTCGATGTCTTCACATCTTCATGTCGTCGTGGGGGCACACGCGGCGTATGAGCAGTGCAAACAATGCCAACTTTTATGGCTCTGCTAAGGCGCCGTGGACTTATGGAAATGTTAATAAAACTGGATGACGGATGCTAATGACACTAAAGTCCAGCGTTTGTGTCAGAGTTTATTGACTTCTTTGTTTTCTGTTACTATTTGAGTTCGTTGCGGATGTGAAACCGATCAATGAATGAATTTGGGAAAAGGCCTCTTGGTGTTTACAGATTTTATGCTCTATTGACTTAAGTCCCAAACATTGACCAAGTACAATCACAATTGCAAACAAACAGCGGAACAAACCGAACTGTTTGAAACCGCACTAAATGTTGTTAATTTGATTGTAACACAGGCCATACTAGAAGACCTTGCGGGAGTGGCAGTCACTAATGCATGGTGGGATGTTGAAATTTTTATACACTGCCTAGCAATGATATTATAAATGTTATGAATTCTAATCAAAGGTGTTAAATATAAGTAATTCTTATACTTTTAAACTGAAAGTCTTCAAGTATTTGAAATCATTTTATACTCGAGTTTTCAATTGCCTTAGAACAATTTTACGAATATTTAAATGCCTCATTTGTGGTGCACGGCCAAATTGGCATAAAATTATGTATTTAACTTTAAACTCTCATTACACAATTATTTATTTAATTGTTTTTCGTTTGTGTCTGGGAAAAGGGTATGCAACCAATAAGAAGGCGTATCAAATTGCTGTCCGAAAAGCAATTAATTTTAGAATTTGGCTTAAGAAGCTTCTTCTGGGGGGTTTCTGGCCTCTTAATTGCCCGGCTCAGACATTTGAATGTGAACTTTGTGCCGTCATAGAGGCATAATTAAAACATTATACGATAGGTCTTTGTTGTTTTTATTTCTTATGTCTGCGCGGTCAGCAAAAAATCAAGTGGCTTTGAGCTGAACTTAGCGCGCACACTAAATTGGTCTTGAGGCTGGCGGAGTCAGTGAATCATCAAAAATAAAGGCAACGAACTTGCTAGCCGAGAGCGGAAGATGACTCCGGCAAGGTGAGGCAAAAAAACACAAAAAAAAAATGCGAAGAAGCACTGATTAGTTATATAATGGAACGAATAAAATGACTAGAGTCCACGCGTGCCTCACGACACCGAAAATTTAATTCGGGAATAAGCAAGTTTCGATCGAGTTTTTATTATAACTTTTAATTTAGAATTTGAATGACCGGTTGCGTCAACTTACCCGCTTCGAACTGGGACCATCAGAATAGTCGACCGGTTGGCACTTCAGATTGTAGTAGTTCAGCCAGCCAGCCATTAGATGCTGGTGCACAATAAAAAACGGGGATCAGAGTTAGAGGAGGGCATACATTAGGCTAATTTCAAAGTTCGGACTCACCTCATAAAACATATAGCCGCTGAGCAGCACCTGGAAGGCGTTGTAGATGACCAGGGTGCGTCGGAGTTGGAAGGGCTTGCGGTCGCGCATGAAGAGCGGCCCCAGAACCAGGACCCAGGATAGGTAGACAGCCACCAGACCGAAGGTGAACATCGGGTGGTCCATCAGCGGGTACCGTTCAGCTCGCGGATCTGTCAATTAAGCCGAGGAATCACAAAATTAATACACCAATAACCACAATTTGCTTTTCAATTCATTTCGTTTTCTGTTTCTGTTTCTGTGCATGTTAATGAAGAGACAAGTCGCAGCAGCTTACATTTGCATTTCATTAGTTTGCAGCACTTCGCGTTAAGATAACCATTCAATTTATCTGAAGCTGAATGAAATCGTGGCTAAATTTAAAAAGCCATTTGCCGGCAATGCCGTCACTGTCTGGAATTGTTTAAAGTGTCAGCAAATCGCCTTTGTGCTAAGCAATAATTGCGAAATTATGTGGGGTCGGGCGTACCAGCTTATTAAGGAATTGTTCCACTTCTAAATAGGCATTGCAGTCATAGTTCAACTTTATGTGGAGGAACCCCCAGGCCTCGTATGGTAATTAATAGCAAGTGAGCTTGGAATGTTATATTGATCAACATTTCCACTGCCCCTTGGTTGTTTACAACAGAAAGTGATTAAAGACATAGTAAAGATTTATGAACCAATAGTATTGCCAATAAAAGTTGGTTGATTAAAATATATTACAAGTTTCGAGTGGAAATCTAACGTCACGTTTTCAGATAATAATTCTTGACCTGTATTATTAGACTGTCAATGGTTCTAAAAACTCATACATTTTATAACTTTTACTTTTACGTTTATTTATTTATGAAATAAATGTTACTTTTAGCCTGTAGTATTCTTTCTCTTATCTGAACTAAATTAGTTACATATTTTGAATATTAAAAAAAAAAAAAGACTTTTCAAGTTCGTGTTCTAAGTCTTTTGTATGAAATTTATTCCTTGGCTGCTTTTACTAAACAAGCTTCCATTTAATGAGGCTTGTGACTATTAAATTAATAATTCAATCAAGTTTCTTTGTTTTTAATAGCATTTGAATGATATTGATCGTTTTCCAATGACTTTTTCATTGCTAGGAATTTTTAAACCTTCGGGCAATCGAAGTGTCAAACATGAAACCTATCCACAATCTTGAGTTTCAATTCTTTTTGTTGGCATTGTATTTATTAAATACATGCTCAGCTGCACACGCAAAATAACTAAAGGTAAACTTTTCGATGTCGCTTCAAAAAAATATCTAAGATAAGTCGTGTCAGTGGCTTGCCATGGCAGAGATCTAAGGGGTTTGCGAAAACGGAATGCCTCTCGTGAATATCCCCCTCAAAAATCTAAACTATACCTAGGATTAGTTTCAGTTTAAATCCATTTACAATGCTTCGTTAACTAATTCCATTTTATTGACCTTTTAACGGTTTCAACTGGAACGGTATTTTGCTTTTGTCTATATTTGTCTATATATAAAATTTTAGGGAATTATTATTTTTTTTTTTTAAATAACCCAGCTCAAATATTGAAATCCCCAAAAAAATATCATTATGATCCACCTCTGAAAAATGTAAATACATTTTAATTACGTTAATAATTGTCAAAAATACAATTGGCATGGCCAAGGTCGCCATTTAATACCGAGTACACATACAAGATACAACAAAAAAAAACCTTTTTTAATTGTCCTAGAAGTTTTTTGACTGAGCTTTCGGCTTTGTGTCTTCTGTTTTCGTTTTCGTTTCGGTTTCTTTTAATTTTTTGTTGGTTTTTGTGTTTGGCCGTTTTGTACGCGCTTTGTTGGCGGTAATGTTAACGTTTTTGTTATGATTTGCGAGGCATTAAAAATGGCAATTCATCATATTTATGCACTTATAATGTGGCTATAATTGGAGTGCTGCTGCACTTGCTGCATTGTTTAACGATTGCCTGATTTATGAACAAGACCTGAACAAGCAGGGAGTTAGGTCCGATTTAAATGCACTTAACACCTACCGCCGTAATCCTCTTCCACCAATTGGTAGTAGCGCTGGACCAGGCCCGTGTAGTTGCGGGAGTCGTGATGGGTCTTGAACTCATCGAGCGCAATATTGGCGATCTCTACGACCATTTCGAATCGCGAGCTGCCGTTGTAGTAGTGATAACTCATTGACATCTTGAGGTTTTTTTTGATGATTCTTAGCTGCTTTAATCTTAGAGTTGCGAAACTCAAGTTTCAACACAGTTTGTTTAGTTTAGATTGAATCCTAATATTGAAGATTCTGTTCGATTTTTTCTGTTTTCAGAGGCCAGCCGCAGGATTTTTCATGCTGCGCTCAAGCCGCGGGGTATAACACTTTCGTATCCGGCTTCCGTCTAGATTCTAGAAGAAGCTCTGCACACGCTCAGAAAATCACTTTTCGACTCGCTTCGCACCAATTTCAAAATACTTAAGTTCGACGCGCAGACTTGGCTTGGCTTGGATTCTACCACCACACCGTAGGAATGTTTATGCTCAACTGAATCTGAAACTTCTCAGCAATCACAAGATAAAGTAACTTTTTCGCGGCGGCAGAGCAGTGGCAGCAGCGTCAGCGTCAGGCGGCAGGCGGCAGCGATCACTGTGCTTGTGCAAAATACTTAGCAACTACAACTACAAAAATTCGAAAAAATCACCAACACACTGGTACTAGCAGAAATATTCGTAAATACTAACGATTCGACGGCTTCGGAAACTAAACGAAAACCGACTGCTCACACAGAACAACGGAAGTTTCGTTAAGTTCACCGCACTGCATGCAACTCTACGTACGGGTATCTGTATCTGTATCTGCATTTGTGTGCGTGCATCTTTGTATCTGTGCTTGGCCCAGTGAGTTAGTTTTATTTTTGGTAGCTACTCGGTGATTTTTTTTAACATGTTCCGTTTGGCATTCAACTTTGATGCTGCTGCTGCCGGCCGCCGTTTGGTAGTTTAGCGGGTGAATTTGCTTTTTTATAGGTCAATGCACTAAGATATGGTTGAATTAGTAAGTATTTGAAAATGGAAATCGCTGGGCAAAGAACATTCGAATGGCTTGTATGTTGAAGAAGCATAAGCGTCAATGGGTTAATTTCCAAGTAAATATTTTCTTGTTCTCAGATTCCTTAAATATTTATAAACTTGAGGAATTTCGCCTGGAGTACCGCAGATGAATTAAGAAAAACTTTTTAAGTTGCATTTGTACTTTTCATTGATTAACAATTTGGTTAAAAAAAGACTCCATTTAATATATTCTATAAGGTCATAAATTATTTGTATAAACTTTTAAATCAATTCATTAAATCCAGTCAATATTTTCCAAGCCACAATATAATAATGGAAAAAAACGGGGAATGGAAAAAACTGTTCCTATTTTTCTATCCGAACAATAATTATTTTAAAACGTCATACTTATTAGTATTTGTTTACCAACTTATACCGACCTTAATTAACATAGCAATGGCTAATGCTTTAATTAGTTGATGGCTTAGTTGTAATTGTAGTAAGGGGCTTAGTGAGGGAACCCCAGGGGGACTTCTAAAAATAAACCCACCTCAACATATGGAAAAGAAATTTCTCGGAAATGCCTAGTTTTATTTTCACACTTTTATTTTCCATCTTCAAGGAGTGCAACTATTTGCTTAGCCGTAAAGTACAGGTGATTAAAGCCAGTTTTTAATGTGTGTGCCTTACTTTGCTTTAAAGCTTAAACTACAATAAGTAGAGTGCTTAGGCTAAGCCGATTCCTGGACTTCCGGCTTGTCATTCAGCGACCTTAGGCGATGTGATGATTTTTAGCGACAAAATGTTTTTGTAAATCCCCATTCATGCTTACAAGTCAGCCAGAATAACCTGTTCTTGGGCATTTGGCCCTGAAGGTGTTGGTTTGGGGCTTGTTGATATGCTATATAAATTCTCGGGCTGTTAGACATTCGGGCAGCATCACATCCAGAGGATTCTAGAGTATGGTAAACGTGTCAAGGTGGCATCTAATTTTAACTTCATACGGCCTTAGATTCATAATCGATATGGGGTAGTATATGGTACGTGCAGAAGCCTATCGTGATCAAGGCAACAAGGCAGGTATAAGGGGTATGAGGCACTGGCACAGGCCATGGGTCATTAAATTGTGTAAAGTATCGGACGTGCGACAAAACCTTCATCGGGCATCTTACGGCCGGGTAATTATGGCCATTGAGTGCCGCTCGAACGACTCTCTGCACAGAACCATTTTGCGTTTTGTGACAAATTAACGCCGTGCTCATTGAGTGGCAAGCAAATTGTTCTTTGAAGTTCAGTACAGCTCGGTTCGACCTTTGACTGGCTTGATTATTTTGGCCATGCTGGCAAGGATGACGTGGCTTGGCTTCTATTGCTACTGTTTCTATTTCAGCTTCTTCGTCTGCTAACGGTTGAATGCGATTCAACCGTGCCATGCTTGGCCCGGCTCTGCCATTTCGTTTTCACTGGCTCCTAGCCCATGGATGAGCTTGGTAACAATTCACCAGACCCATGGCACTTCACGGTCTAGGTCTAGGTTAGTCGGAAGTCAAAGAAGGCAACACCGCCAGCCAACCGGACTAAGATTTCGATGATAAATGTATGCTTTGATAGCTCCAGTTTTGTTGTGATCTTTTGAGACTCTATTTTTTGTTTGCCGGCATCTCTGTCTATTTTTTTTTGCGGCAAAATCATTTTGCAAATTTCCGTTCCATCAATGTGATATTAGTATTTGCCATTGGCTAAAAATCTTCGTCTCTGTCATAAATAACATATTTTGAATATGTTTATCATAGTAGATGTTAAATGTTTGTCGCTTATTATACGCCTGATTAATGGCCCTGGTGATGAAACGACTTAAGAAAATTTCAATCGAACAGCAAAATTTGTCACAAGTTAATTGAGAAATTGTTAAACATTTGTTAAAAGATTTAATATAAAAATTATAGTTTTCTTTAGCGATTTTGTCATTAAAAACTGCTTGTTATAAAGACTAGGAAATTAATAGTAGACCACTTCAGAGAAACTTTCCTATATCCAAAAGCCTGTAATTTAAGCTTATTTTCAAATATATTTATTTAATTTTTTATTAATATTTTTTTGTAAAGTGATTTTCACACTTAGAAGGTTAGAGACTTAAAAGTATCAATTAAGAGGATATTTAAGTTCAAAAAAGTTTAGGAAAACTTTTGCAACATTGTAAGGCCGTCGTAGAAACTTTCCTCTATCCAGGCACCTGCAATTAAAGCCATATCATTTATTTTCCGCTATTCATTCATCAATACCTGACGCAATCAAATAGTTAGCAAGTTGTTATATATTTTATCGGCCACGGGAGAGTAACATATAATAAACAACAATATAATTTTATAATATTTACTCAAGCGTTTAGCTTACTCATTACTGAACTGCGATTCTAAGCATAGAATGTTTGTCAGACCGAAGAATGAGTTTGCAGAAAATGTAATTAGCAAGTGGATGTGGCAAATAATTAGCAATCATAAATTAATTAGCGTTGAATAGAGTAAGGTGTGGGTGTTAACACGAGAGACCATGGTGGGCGTATTCTGGAGCATTTTAAAAAGCCTGAGCTGCAATTGATTGACCGTCGACCCCGGGCGTTTTGTAATTGATAACGGCAATATTTTCGAAAGGCAGTCCACTTGAGCCCCCTCCCCCTGCCCGATTAGAGGTCAAATCAAATCGAAGCTGTAAACAGTAATTGCTAATTACACAGTTACTGTAGCTGTAGCTGGTTAAAGCTTTCCATTAAGCCGGCAAAGCATTTTTTTATGCAGAGTTGGGTAATTTCTGCTATTGGATTGCTAAATGTTTCATGTCAACTTATTGTCTGCTCGGATTATCTGATCCGCGGATCTGGCCATACTTAGTCTTAATTGCGTTGCAATTTGGTGCAGAAAAGCGAGCACGCCCTGACCTTGAAGTCGGCCCAAAATCCGAAAGAGACACGGCTCTTAATGGCGATTATTTAATATTTATACCGCATGCGCGGATGATTTGGAGCGTCGGAATTTCAGGCTCGCTGGCATGGCTAAGACTTTTGCCAAGCACACATCACTTTTGGCCCTAATTGGATGGGCAAATCCAGAAGCGGCCTGCCCAGATTCACTTGGGTAATCGCCAAAAGAATCGAAGATTGGGTAAGCCGGAGAATCGATGGTCGGGCTCACTAATTTGGCTAAAATGATTTAAAGGCCGAGTGTTGCCTCTTGGAGTTGTTAATCAATTGGCCAAACTTCAGCGCAGTTACAGCAAACATGAAAATATAAGAAAATAAGATAAATACAGTCAATGAAGAAGAGTACTTCCAGCAAAAGATCTCCGCCAGTGTATGCGCTCAACAAACAAGTCTGCCGGAGCGCGGCTCTTGGCATGTTTTATTTTCGGGTTTATGAGCCAAGACGGCACTAAATGACAAAGTTCTTGGCAACACACGAGGTTCGCAAATGCTGAACTTGAAATTAACAAACTCTGCGATACATATTTCGGAATATTAATTAAGAGCGGGCTGCTCCAAGAATAGATCCAGCGTCAGTCAATTAGCAATTAAAAGTTCACTTTGAACTTGACACAGTTGTTTAGCGCAAAAATTAAATACATCTACCAAAAATTGCCACATAGCATTAATGAAACGAACTGGCTGAAAAAGCTGGCAGAAAATATCGAGACTAGAATTTATAATTATGCATTTTAATTGGCCACTAAATGAAAACGGCTCTGTGTTATCGAATCTATTAAGCTTCTTAGGCATATTCTCTGTTTCGTCGTCACCGGTCGATCGATCGATTGGAGCGATCAGGAAACGGAAGTACGATTTCTTTTTTGCTACATATTAATCTTTTTGTTTTTCTCTCAATTTATCGCCCAAAACTAGTTCCTCCAAGGGCAGAGCAGCCGGCGGCCACTACGACTCCAAAATTTCAAAATTTCGATTGATCGAAGAAACGGAGAGTGCACAAGAGACCCGCTAGATTTATGAACTTCGCCCGCTCCGGAATACTGTCGATCGGCATTTCCGTGCTTGGCCAAACGAGTTCGAGTTGCGCAATTAGAGCCACTTGGGCCGAGATGATGACTGCCTGCGGAGCATCGACCTGGTTACAGCCCCAAGATGCCCTAGAAGCCTTGTCATGTAACCAGTTAATCGGAACTGTTTTTAACGGCTATTGTCTATTTGGGTGGCAAACCAAAGGGGTGCTCCAAAAATACTATAATTTTTGATTTGATAATTACATATTTGATATTTCGTTGTTGAAGTTATTCAAGTGCTTATAGAATGTCTTTGTTTACTCTGAAACGTCAGAAATTTAAAGTATGATATACCTATATGTTAAAGTTATTTTGATAAAAATCTTAATTAGTTTTATATACAATTTTGGGTACTATTATATTCTAACTTAAGGAAGAGTAACATATTTTGAAACTACGTTATTGATTATGTAAAATAATAAAATTCGTTTTATGTCGTTTTAAGTAATTTAGAAAACTTTTAACAAAGTTTATACACTATAAAAATGTGAAAGTGAAACACTTTGAGCGTTATCAGACTTACTCTTTAGATCCTTAAATCTTCCTAAAATGATAGTGTAATAATGAGAAAATTACCTTAAGAAGTTTTTATATTAAGAATCAATTAAAATTACATTTTTAGGCTTAAATCTTTTATTGTAACTATACTCTTAAATACTCTCAATTTTTTAACAAAACAGCTATAATTTTGTATAAACTTAAACTGTAACGGCTAATAATTTAAACCATGTTCAAGCCATAATCTGGCAACGCTTTGGCAAGCTTTAAGCCAAGCTTTGAAAACCTCAACCATAGATGACGCTCACTAACTTGAAGATGTGCAAATAAGTAAGGAAAACGTAAAAAATAAGATTATTAAAAGCTTTCAATATTTTTAAGTAATTTAAGTTATATATATAAGTAAAAATTACAAATTAATTCCAAAAGTAAAAAGACTTATTTATTAATTATTATTATATATAGCAAATTTCCTAAATTTCGATTTTTACAAACCCTAAGGCTATATCTAAAATATACTATATTATAGCATATATCTAGCTTTAATCTTAAATTAATTTTAAATTGCGGTGAAGGCCTTATTAGCTGTGACTTTAAATTCAACTTTGATTGCACTACCGACTGCCAGTATATAAATAATTAAATAAATCTTAAGACTTATTTACTTATTTTGTTTAATTAGTACGAAAATGTAGATTTTAAATTGGCCAAAAACGGCTAAATGGCCAACACTAACTCACAAAAAGTTCAAAAGCGGTCAATTAAACATTTAAGAGCCTCATTTACAATTGCTGTTAACAATCTGGGCAGTCAAAACTGCTGTAGGCCCAGCGATAAACTTGGCTTTAATATGACTCTAAATTTTGGATGCGTGAGGTTTGTTGGAAATCGGAAATTGATTGGAAAATTGGCGAATTGTTTGGCGCCCTTTCCGCCGACCTTGGCAACCGGCTTGGGCCAAAAAATGTCTAATTCATTTTTAATGTTTTGTCGATCGACCAATTAAGTATTCTAAAAGGCTAACAAGCCTCGCATGGCAAAAGAGATTTTTGCTAATTTAATTGTTTTTTTTTCTACGCAATTTGGCTGCAGAAAAAGGAGTGATGACAAAGGGGGTGATCGAACAAAAACAAATACAATAATAATTGTTTAACGGTTGTTGTCGGCCAGTTTGGCTGTTGGCTATGTAAATGTTTGCGGAAGATATTTGCATAACTCGCAGTTCGCGAGCTCCCCTCCCCTGCCGTCTATGCGGTTTTGTGACGAGTCTTAATATTCGATCGCGATCGCATGAATCGTCTGCAGCCACAGAGATAATAAACTTAAAATGTCTTTTGCATGTTATTATGATCTGGTATATGGCCAAACAAAAGCCGCATATCAATGGACAAACCGGAAGAAGTGTGATGGTAGTGAGGTGGCAGACGGCTCACTTGGATCACACGGCGAATGATTGATTCCTGGCGAAGGGATTCACCCACCGACGCGTCGGCATTCACCCACATTTGACCCGAAGCCTAATCTCATATTCGCCAATCACCGATCTAGTGAGCTGGTTTTAGATTCGCATAAGTTAAACGCTAATCGCAGTGAGGCAAGTTCAAGTTCAATTCGCCGGTGACACAGTTAACTCCGGATGACCCCAGCCTCTTAAGCCTCAGCCTCAGTCTGAAATGTTGGCCAAAAGCGTTGGTTGGTGGTGTTGGTGTTGGATTGGCTACGATTTCATTAGCCATCGTCTTGACCCGGAAGTGGCATCAATCGAGGCGAGGGGTGATCTTTGTGGATCATTAGAATCCAAGCCCTAGGCCTCAAGAATTTGTATGTAAATGATGCTTGATCGCAACTCGTGTTTCCTTGAATTAAATCGGCATTAACGGAACTTCCACAACTTAAATTATACAAAATAATGCCGTAAATCGTAGAGTTATATTCTTGTTTAAATCAGATATTGTAATATAGCCTCAGTTAGAAAAAAAGGTAAACAGAATTCTTGACCAGCTAAGCATGTTCTGGCAAAGTTTGAAGATATTTTGGGTCAAGGACAGCAAAGAGGAAAAACGAAGTAGAATCAAAATCTCATTCATTTGATTTCTCTACTTGGCTAATGAGGAAAGTGCTGAGCTGGAAAAAAGTAAAAGCCCATGGAATAGTGACTATTAAGTGTTTGAGAAATGATTAATCGATATTTCCAGAGTCACCTTTCGGGTTGAGAGAATAAACAGAACTATTCTCCGAAATATATATTTGTTCGGGTAATACGTTTCTCAATTGCTCTGACCATATCTATTCAGAGCCAAAAACTATCGCAGAATATTTTATGATTCGTTTAATTGTTGAAAAGGCTGCAATGCCAAATAGAAAACGAATTAAAATTCAAGCAAAATTAGCAAACAGCACAAAAACAAAGAGCCGGCACACATACAGGCAGTCTCCCAAACATTTTATCGCCACACAGCATAAGCTGGTGTCATCGTAATTATCAATAGAAAAACGAGACCAGGCGAAGATCATTCGATGCGTCCAAATGCGAATACGTTCGAATCGAATCCACAAGGCACAAAAGAACATTTCCAACAACGTTCAAAACGAAGATGAGCATCATTATGGCGACAACCTGCCGAAATGGCCGAGACAAAAGTTCCGAGCCGAGCTAAACAAAAACTGAAACTGAGCCAAAACTGAAATCAAAAAATAAAAACAAAAATATACAAATTCGTGGCTGAAAGAGCCAAAGAAACAGCAACACCAAATCGAACCTTTAGACAAAATTTTTATACATAGCGGCGTACAAATCGGCTTGGCAGTTCAGTGCGCGTACAAGTCTCGTGGGTAGCGGATGCCAGCAAAGGTATCTCCCCGGCTCCTCTTGGAGCTAAACTAAGCCATAGTCTAGTCCCTAATATCAGTCATAAGAAGCAGATGGAACAAGAGTTACAAAAAACAGAGGTGTCATGGTGTTAACGTTAATAGTTGTCGCTACAATTGTCGGTGTTGCTGCTGTATCTGTATCTGTTGCTGCTGCTGCTACTGCTGCTGATGCTGTCGTATCTGTATATGCTGCTGTTGTAAATTAAGTGCACGGCAATCGAAAGATTGCAACAGGTGCCTCAAGCTCTTCATTTGTGCGAGTGTGTGCGTGTGTATCTCTCAGTGATTAATCAGATAAAATAGTTAGTTTTCAACTAGAATGTGTGTTTCATTCAGGGAAACCAATCCGGATTCCACTCACACATTTCAAATTTTTTGTTCTTCTAAAAATATATGTCAGCTGATTTCGGTCATTGGTCTGGTTTTGCCAAAATTAAGGCAAATAAGGCTAGTTTTCAAAGTCTAGTTCTGAGCTCCCATTACTAGTTCTAGGATTTCAGCCAAAAATATGGCTAAGAACGCTCCTTGGAACAATTATTTTTTGATTTCCTTCCGTCAAGGTCACCCACACAAATCACTCGCATCTTAATTTGCTAAAATGAAACCGACTTAGGTTTTTTGTTGGGTAATAGGTGACACAATTTTCAATTTGCTCGCTCGGGGCGTGGCCAAGGCCCATGGCCTATAAAGACAATAAGCCCAAGAGCCAACAACAAATCTAGAGATCTTCAAGAGGGCCGCCGGCCATTTAACAAATGACTAACCAAGTGGAAATGCCTCAAAGTTCCAAATTCGCCGACGATGATCAGCCAGACACGACGGAGACACTTGTCAGGTCGCCAGATATGTCAATGGACATATCGTAATTCCCACCCATTCCCCCAGAAGTCGGCCCAAACCGCAGAGGTGGAAAATAAAATCATGGCAAGGTCGTGCTTCCAACTGAAAATTGATAAACTGGATTTTCTTGGCCAAATATTTATGGTGGCCGAGAAATGTGTTTAGCACCTTTGTGCCATTTGTCGCCATAGCCATTTTCTGAACCACATTCTGTTTCAACTGTTGCAGCTAATATTCGAAAAAGGAACCAAAGCGTTGTAGCAGGAAATGACTGGAATTCAAAAGCCAAACCTGTTGATTGCCGATGCTGGAGTGTTGGCCAACTCTTGCCCTTCAAAATATCTCCGTTTCCCCCATTTGTTATTTTTTCAATTTGCTGCCCACTTGGCACCAAGAAGCCGATCAGAATAGCCTCGAAATCTTAATGCTATTCGATTATTGCGGTCTTAATCGGCCTCTGCCAAGTTCAAGTGTGCGACTTCTCGAGTCAACGAACGTGATTATGGACTTTAGCATAATGGTCCTTCGAAGACCGAGTGGAAACTGGAAGCTGGGTTCTTGAGGATGATTAATTATGGAGCATGGCATACGGAGAACGTCTCGCTTGTACATCTGAATAGGTTCTGTTGAGATATCGAGTTAAGAGCCAAAACAAAAATGCACAAAACAAACAGACATAGTTTTTTTTCTTTATAATTTTTATACCGAGTGGGTTACACACGTGAGATTTTATATTTTCTTCATTATTTTCATTTTTGTTTCTTTGTGGGTCCGGATCCCAATTTACCCGCCATGAGGCAACCGTGGCCCATGAGGTGGCCACCAATTTGTTGCGGGCTGTTGTGCGCGGCGGTTGTTTAATTCATAATAATGAATATAATTTACTGTTACTGTTACATGATAATTTCACGGCATTTCACCGTCACCGTCACACCAAATCTCAGCAATGCGATTCCAATTGCTATTCTCTCGGCTTTGAATAATATTTTATTTATTCATTTCTAGTCAGAGCAGCACGGCAACAGCCGAAGATGAAGATCCAGCCCCAAAAAGTTTTGTGGCTTGTGGGGATGTCATTAACATAATTTAAAAATACTGATAGCTTATACTTGTAGCAGAAAACTTGAAAAACTCTTTTGCTCATCCAGACTCCCTATCCCATTCCCCATTTAGATTTGGCAAAACTCGTTCGTTGCGACGCGTGCTTAGCAGATTTTTAAATTTCACATCGAAGCGATATATATACCTCCATATATATATATTCATATACTGTTGTATTGTGGAAGCAGTTGGTCCGCAGACTAATTTAAAAATGGCAGACGTCAACGCAACGCAAAAGGTGGACTATTGGAACTTTCTGTTCACCGATCTGGCAGGTGAGTTGGGTTTTGTGGCCAGACCTTTGGCTCTGGCTGTGACTGGAGGTTTAATCGATTGACTATCAATTAATTTGTGTCTCATTGTCATGTAGATCCCCGCACCAATGACTGGTTCCTGATCAAGTCGCCCCTGCCCCTGCTGGGCATCCTGGCCTTCTACTTATTCTTTGTTCTCTACTGGGGACCCCGTTTCATGAAGAATCGCAAACCCTTCAAGCTGGAACGCACCCTCCTGGTCTACAACTTCTTCCAGGTGGCTCTGAGCGTGTGGATGGTCTACGAGGGCGTCGTTATCTGGCGGTACTACAGCTGGCGCTGCCAGCCAGTGGACTGGTCCAGAACCCCCAAGGCCTACCGTGAGGCCCGCGTCGTCTATGTGTACTACCTGGCCAAGATCACCGAGCTGCTGGACACGATCTTCTTCGTGCTGCGCAAGAACGATCGTCAGGTTACCTTCCTCCATGTCTACCACCACACCGTGATGCCCATGATCAGCTGGGGCACCAGCAAGTACTATCCCGGCGGACACGGCACCTTCATTGGCTGGATCAACTCCTTCGTGCACATCATCATGTACTCCTACTACTTCCTCTCCGCCTTCGGACCCCAGATGCAGAAGTACCTGTGGTGGAAGAAGTACATCACCAACCTGCAGATGGTGAGTAAAAGGATAATTTGGGGAGCATTTAAGGATTAGATAGGTTAAGAATTGTTAAGACTTCACTTAATGAATTATTTGTAATACAAAGAAATATTTAAGACTAGGGGCAGATTCAATAGCATCTGAAAAGACTTCATCCCAAAGTGGTAGAATAGTTTGTCAAATGTGATATTAAAATATTTAAAAATTTAATTTTTTTCACTTTATGAAGAATTTAAAAAAGACTAGAAGAATGTTGAATTAGAAGAAAAGCATTTTGCTAAAAACTATGTAGCTGTTTAGATAAGATCTGAAGCTAGTCTTAAAAAAAGACTTCTAGTCTGTAGAAAAAGAATCTAATGATTTAGATATTCCATCTTTTAAATTACCTCAAAATAATTTTAATTTAACTTTCATGAAATTATTACTAATATTATGTGTTATCCTTATTTTAGATCCAGTTCTGCTGTGCCTTCATCCACCAGACCCAGTTGCTGTACACCGATTGTGGCTACCCAAGGTGGTCGGTTTGCTTCACCCTGCCCAACGCCGTCTTCTTCTACTTCCTGTTCAATGACTTCTACCAGAAGTCCTACAAGAAGAAGCAGGCCGCTGCCAAGGCCAATGCTCTGTTGGCGGACAACAACAACGATGGCAGCGCCAAGGACCTCAACAAGGCCATTGAGCTGGACCAGAAGCGGAAGCAGAAGGCCTTGTAGGCTGTCAGCCTGATACCATCCACCGAACTGTATCACCACCCACCACCACCCCTCCAAAACACACACACAAAGACACACACACACACACACATCCCTTCAATACTCGTACAAAGCGAGGCACCCATGTTCTAAGTGCAACTTTGTTGACTAATTTCTTAAGTAATTCTCCGCCAAAAACTTACAAAAAAAAAAAAACAAAAAAAAATGAACAAAAATCTGTAAAAAAAAAAGTTACGAAATAGTTACATTCTGAGGCAAATTGAGTTTTCGAGACACAGATACACATATTATGTAAATGTCCAAACAGTTGAAATTGCTTTTGGCAGCCATCGTCATCATCGCACGCTCCGTTTGAAGTTCGCATTTTCGGACGGCGGACCAAAATGAAAGAAGTCGTATGTCTTTCGGCCAAAACTGAACTAAGTTAAGTAAACAGGCAGAAGAAGCGTTTAGTTGTGTAAATAAGTGTAGGTACGCATATGAATATGTTTTCTTTAGATTTTATATACTCGTGGTATGTAAAGTAGGCATAAAAGAAGTGAACCGAAAAGAGCTAAGTAAAAATAGTAAATAGCAAATAATGAAACTATAAATGCAAACACATTTTACAAATAAATATAGAATTTTTTCTACAAAAATATCGAAAAACAATGCGAATTATTCTTTGTCTGATGAATGGGAAGAAGATGGGGCTATGAAGGCCTTCACACTCTACAAAGGGAGTATTCTTCATATCTCTAATACCTAAAAATAAATCTCTCTAAATTAAAATAATATATGTGTCTGCGGTAAAAATGAATCTAATTTATATTTATTGGTTGACTTCATAAATTTAGCTCTGTCCTTGGAAATATTCCAGTTTAAAGTCATTTCCTGCACTAAACTCTTGCAGAATCATAAAAGTTCATTCAACGTTTGCTTAAAAAAAAGTTAAAACTACATTTTAATGATATTTGTTTAGGTGGACTTGTTGGGTCAACTCCACCCAGTTTCATCCTAATCCACTTATTCACGATTGTAGTTTAAACCTCAGATAAAAACTGCTTGAGATATAATCTTCTCAAGGAACTAATTTGAATCGAATCATTGGGTGATATATTGAAAAAAATATGCTCATTCATACATCGGCGGAAGCCGAGACATCCGTGTGACTAAAATTATCGAAAGGGCGCGGCTAGAACAGGTCTATGGGAACAGGTCTATGCAGCATGTCCAGTTCATGAATTTTTACAAGGCTCCGGATCTGAGTCGGAGAACTCAAGATGTTACCACTCATTAGAGCTTATTCTGTTGTCGAGACGCACCTTGAACGGCTGTCGAGGAGATAAGAGTTTGATAAATTCTTTAGCCTTTTATTGATCAATCAGTCAAAACGGAACCCCGGCCAACTGGCGAGGCGGAAGTGAAAACGCATCTTCGAGTGGGGTTGCGGTGCGATGTGCGGATACAGTATCTGAATTCAATATGAAGCCGGTTTGGACAATTGACCTTGATCTTGACCACAAACACAAGAAAACAAGAGTCCATACCTCACTGGGCAAAAACGTTGTTTATCGGACTGGCTCCGACTGGATTGGAGCCAATAGATTGGCCAATATTATTCCAGTTTTATGGCATGATCAGCATAGATTTGATTTGATTTTGGTTCGATCGGAAACTCTTCAAGACCAGAACGAGTGGATATATGTATTTGAAGTCGAGGAAACTTGAAAAAATTTCCATAATCAGCATTTTGGGGTATACTTTCAGGCATTTTTTTGGTTGGAAGCCTGATTAGTCCGCGGAGTCCAATGCAAATTAATAAAGTTGCCGAATAAAACTATAAAATACACGTTTAATTCTTTATCAGGCCCTTGAACTTTGACTCCAACAAGAGAGCTTTGTTTTGCCAATCTCCACAAATAGATGTGCTATACGATTTTGTATGAAAAACGTTTAAAACGTGGCATGTGAGTCAATGCCAAGATACGGGCAAAAAAATTGATTAGAATTTCTAATTCGACAGCAAAAGCAACATTCTCCCAGTCGCCATGGTGTCTAAGCCAGGCTAGCAAAAACTGGTCAATAGCCAGAAGACGGGATTGCATAATCAGCGGTCCAGCACGCGTACCATGTGCCGGGCTTTCGAGCTAGGACATTTGACTGAAGTGACACCGAAATTCTCATCGATTCAAAGATTAATCGACAGGTATTAATCACGCTTTATGGCCGAAGAATATCTTGCCGATTGCAGATCTGCATAATTTAATTGGGTGGACGTGGCGCGTGGTTGGGGATGGGTTTTTGAATGCCGTCATAAATAATGGGATGGATCCAACTGGTTTATAATTTTTTTTATTTTGGTTATCTAACGAGAGCCTCGTGCAGAAAGCGGGGGGAAGAAAAAATCCCAAAAACCCATATCCCAGACCCAGAGCTGGACCAAAACCCGAATCGGGCCGGCAAAGAACAGACACTTGTCATTTTTTATTTTTATTTTTAATTTTTATTAAATATACAAAATCAAAGTTTTATTGAATTTTTCCTGTTTGCGAGAAACGATTTACGGCTGCATTTCATTAATAAAACTCTATCACACTCGCACTCACTCAAAGCTAAGAAAACATTAACATTAAACAGTCAGACTTGGCCACAATCACACTCAATCACTTAGGGTTCTAGCTACTTTTTGGGTTTTTGAAATCATCCGGCTGCCTGCCCGGCATAAACATTATACAAGGTATTCGTCGCAGACACTACGGATAATGGTAAAGATACACAGATACAGATATACAAGTACGAACTAAAGCCCCGCGCTACAAAACGTAATTGCTAAATTGAAACCCTACCACGACATATAACGAGAAAACGATTCCTCATTCGAGTTTCAGTGGCTTCACGTTGTTGTTGTTCAGGTCGATGTACGCCTTTCCGGGCGGCGAGTTTTCCAGGCTGTACTTTCCGGCGTTCATTGTCTGGGGCATGCAACCCATGCCGCCGGCAGCCCTCAGGGCCGACTTGGCCAGACTGCTGCCGGTCGTCCGCTGGCTGCCCTTGGCGCCGTCGATGCTCTTGGACTTCTTGTAGGTCTTGCGGTAGAAGTTGCCGAACAGGTACAGGAAAATGACGGTGTTGCCCACGAAGAAGAAGGTCAGTGTCTTGGGCATGTTGCATCCCTTGGCGCCCACCAGCAGCATGTAGCCCAGGATGAGGACGAACTGGACCAGCTGGATGCTGGTCATGTACTTCTTCCACCAGAGGTACTTCTGGTACTGGGGTCCCATGGCGGCCACCATGTAGTAGAAGTACATGATGATGTGCACTCCCGAGTTGAGGATGCCGATGATCACGCCCTGCTCACCAGGAGCGTACTTCAGATAGCCCCAGGAGAAGAGAACGGTGATGGTGTGGTGGTAGACGTGCAGGAAGGAGATCTGGTTGTCCTTCTTGCGCAGGACAAAGAACGTGGTGTCCAGTAGATCGATGATCTTCGAGAAGAAGTAGAACCAGGCTCCAGAGTAGAGAGTCAAGTTCTGCTCCCGGGTGCGGTTGATCTCGCACTTCTTGGAGAAAATGGAAGCCATCACATTGCTTTCTTGGATGGACTAAAAAATGGGGATAGAAAATAAATGCTATTTAGTTTTGGGGTTATATGATTTTCGACCTAATAGATACAATAAGAAGCCTCTACAAAATATAATCCCACTTTCTACAAAAATAGTTTTGCAATAAAATGTAGCTCAAAAAAAATTTCCTTCTTTGAGAATCTTTGAATTGGAAATGCAAATGCCACGAAACACATTACTTGGTATGTCCAACAAGCTCTTTCATACACTGCTTATGATTAAAAATGAATAATACATCAATCAGCTCCGATCTGAATAAATTCCACCGGGTCGCGTTTTTATGGACTCACCGTGCGGCACATCCAAATCGAGTAGCAGACCTGGAAGGCGTTGTAGAAGACCATGATGCGCTTCAGGTCCATGGGCTTCCGATTCTTCATGTATTCGGGACCGATTTTCAAGACGAATGCCAGATAGACCAAGACCACGCCAACTACAGCGGTAGGGGAGCTCATCAGGAACCAGCTGTCCACGGTCTCATCTAAAAATCGTAAATTATACAATTTTATTAAATAAATTTTAGGAGTATATTTTATAGCTTACCAACACCCTTGGAGAGGCCGGAGTAGCGCTCCTCGAAGATCTTCATGTAGGTCGTCATGTTTGGTTCTGTTTCAGCAACTGAAATATAATGGGAAATGAACGAGCTTTAGAAATTTTCGCCAAAAATCGAGAATTCAGAGCTCGACGTCCGCACGCGGCGTTGCCAAAATATTGAATGAAAAGATATTCGAAATCTCGAAGGCTCAGCACGTTCTGCCGAGTTGAGAATCGAGCCGAGAATCGAACAGAGAATCGAGAGTCGTAAGTCGCGAGCCGCAAGCTGGTCGGTCGGGAGTTGATTATGCTGGCTGGCGAACTGCGAACCTGCGATCGTGATCTGCATTGGAATTCCTAGGCAGATACGCAAACGATTTATTAATGAAAGGCGCGAAGAAATAGCTTATTGAGTTATATAGATATTCAGATATTCCTTCCCCCTTAAAGCCAAACGGGACACACCAAATCAAATCGAATGATGAATGACGACAGCAGGCTGGGCTGGAGAGATGAAACCGAGCGACTGAATGGTGCACCCACCGATGCACTTTGGATCTTGGCAATCTTGACAATCTTGACGATTTGTAGATAGCCAGAGATTCACTTGGCTAAAAAGATCTTAGATTCTTGGCACAACCACGACCGCAAGTCAATGGCTTGGAAACCTGAAAAGAGCCAAACTCAAGGCTTCATTTGAATTTTTCGCCTTGGCACTAAAGTTAGTATAACTTTGGCATTCATCTTGGTATCTACAGGTTGCGTCTGAGTATCTGAGTGTCTTTGTGGTGTTAGTTTCGAGATATAATCGCACACTCACACCGACAAACACGTGCTTAATGTTCTAGCCCGATGTATGTAAATGGCAACAAGATGGCCGTTTGATTTGCTTATTTTCCTTGTTTTCTTGGCTCTTATTGTTATTTAAATTGCACACGGAAAGAGTTTGATTGAAAATGGTTTATCAATGTATTCAATTACATATTACGGCCAAGAACTTGTTTCTTGTATATGTGTGTGTTTGTTCTTTTTTGATTAAACCACTGACCTAGCCAACTCGAACCGGAACTCGTTCAGCCGAAGATTCTCGAATAGTTACTTGATTTCGTATAATTAGCCTTCAATATTCCTCCAAGATATTATATTTTATACAAATATTCGTAGAAATCCAGTTCTAGACGCTGGGCTCTAGACTACAACACTTATTTAGAGTCGAACCGTTTTGCTTTTGCTTAATAGAACTTTGTTAGCACCGCCTGCTTCACTTCCTAATGAATACCCAATGACTGGAGTTTTTCCGGCCAAGGAGCTTCTGTGTTCTCTGTTCTAATTGCAGCGGTTTTTTTTGCAGATTACATGGCGTGTAATTAATTTTGGAGAGCCAGAGTCAGAGCTAGAGCCAGAAGAAGGTAGCTTACAGCTGTCGCTAATTGGACATACTCGGCGTATGATTGATATCTGCTGACTACAACTGTTCGACTGTCAGCAGCGACAGCGACTGGTTCGGCTGGGGACTAGGTCTCTGTCAGGGTTACTTGGTCCGACTGCAATTGCCTTCCCATAACCATATATCCCATATACCTCCTTACCAGACCCATTCCCATTTCAAGTCCCATTCGTATGCAAAGCACTTGGCACCCATAGACTGACACTGGAGACAGGAAAAGTGAGCTCGCGGCATCATCATCACATCCAAAAATGTGACGCCAATGGCTGACACTTGCTGGCAGTTCCCAGTTTTAGAAAATCAGTCGACGTTGGCACCTGCTGCGGCTGAGGCGGTTGAGTCAGGCGACTGTTCCTCTGGCTGCCTTTGAATTTGCTCGCTGACGTTAGTACACACCCCTTGTCCACTCGGCTAACCCCTTGATAACTCTTTTTTTGGGAAACACCTTCTGCCACACTTTTAAAAACAATAACCAAAGGTCGCTAATGGAAGCTAATTCTTCCGCTTGACAGTTTCGAATAAAATAGCTAAAAACGCACAAGAGGACGGCCGGCACGCATTATAATTATGTGAATTTTATGCATAATTGATTCGGATTTCGCGAATCGATCGTTGTACCCTTTAAGAGCTGCTGCCTGTCAGTTTATCAGAATATCATAACCAAGAACCCAGACCCAAGACTCGGAATTGGATTTACCCAGTCTCTAGGGGCTGGTGTCTGTACTCGAACATGAGTATGTACCATAATTTTAAATGTTTCGCTTTGGTGTTTCCTATTCGCTTCCCTTTTGCGAGTGACTAATCGAAAATTTATTTAGCATTTGGTTGCGTCGGGCCGGTGCGGAAAAGCACCCAATGAGCGTTAATTTTTTGTGATTTGTGCCTCTAAAAATAAAAGGCTCAAATAAAAACAACTTAATTTGCTACTAATTTCAAGTCTAACGAAGGCCGATGGGGCATTAGTCTATCATCGGCATAAGCGTATATCTTTCAGTCTATCTGTATCTGAATCTGCGATTTAAATGTTATTAATGCGCCCCACTCGATGGTGCAACACGTTTGCATGTTTTTGTTTTAATTTGCTTTGTTGCAGTTGCTGTTCTGACACGTGGTTGCACAGAAAAAAAAAATAGTCAGATAGTTTCTAAGACAAATATTTTCTCAGTGCTTGGAAACCCATTGGGCGGATGTTTTCTCAGTACGATTTTCACACGCACCTGTGTTTATTGCCAATGACAACAATTAGCCCTGAGAAATTCCCGAATACATTGAGCCATTTGTAGGTAACTCTAAGGTGTTGCGAAATGCGTGCATTCTTACTTAAAAGGGTTTGGCATCGGGTCGAGCACATATTATTGAATTTTATATATAGGTTTTGTTGGTTTCTGGCTCATTGTTTGCCCAACGGCCCGAGGCCCGAGCCGGTGCAACAGGTTAATCATTTAGTCTTGCCTGTGTCAAGTGCACATCTTTTATGCTTTCATGCTTGCTTAGCTCTGTAATTTAATTTTTTCAGCCCGCCAGCCGAGGCATTCGGAGAGGAGCCAGCCAAACACGACGACTTAGCCAATTGTATCTATATCTAACGCCAAGATACACTTGGGGAAAAATGGCAATCTATGACTGTATATCACAATTTATATAAAACAGAAAATGGGAAAAATAAAAGAAGAAAATAGGAAATTTTTCCCTATAGCTTTTAGTAGTATGTGTTATATTTGAGAAAATATAATTTCTGACATGTTTTTTGGTCAGTTTCATTTTTTACTGTCATAGTTTAAAGTTGGGGACTTTTCGGGCACACTGACTATCTGTCTGTCTCTCTGGCTGACTGACAGCCTTTAATTACTTGGCAAATATTTGCAGCGTTAATTGGATTTTTTGTTCCAAACCCAAGACGTTTTGTGTTTTCTTTGGGAACTGTATCGGACGCGTCGGAGTCTCTTTGGTGGGAACACCTCCTCTGACTTCTATTTAATTTGCTTGCCAACCACGATGTGTGGTCATCTTCGTGGCCAGAAGATGGGGTTGATTCATTAAAGTGTGGGCTGCGGGCTGTGGTGGCTTGAGTAATGGCCTGAAGGCCGATGCAGCTGCAAATTGAATTGCAATCGATTACAAGTTCAAATCGTTTAGATTTGGCCGCCTCAATGCTGCAATGCTGCCAGAGTCTTGGCCTTGGCTGACTGGCAAAATTGCAGCTCCTCAAGCCAGTTTTTAGCATTTAATCTATGTACGATGCATTGGGTTAAGGTCGACTAGAAAAATCAGACAGACTGAAGGGGACCAGTGGCAAGAGCAGCGCCAAAGCAACGCCAGCAGCACGAAAATTGGTCAAGTCAAGATCAGAATGGCGGTTCTGCATCTGCATCTCACCCAGCCCCACTCCGCTGGCCCACACGCCCACCCAAATGTGTTGCCAATCCAGTTCTGACCCAATTCGTTGTATAACCAATTTCCCCGCACGCGTGCTCTTTAATTTATGCAACACTTTCACGTCTGAATTCTGGGTTGTCCCAAAAAAAATGTCAGCACTTCCGTACCTGTTCTGTGGCTTCTACTTATTGGCCCTCCTATCAAACTTGGCTTAAACACACACACAGACACACTCACTGCCAAACACACACAGCGACAAGTACTGACCCGTGGTTAAGATTCGAATTCGGGATCAGATTCAGATACGGTTTCGGGATCGGAATCGCACTCGACCGCCTCAAACGCCAAGAAGACACTAATATGGAGTTCTACACGCTCGGCTGTATAAATAAACAAAATGTACGAGCTTTGCAGTCCGCCGGCCAGTATTTGGCGCCGACGTCGCTGCCCACGTCGACTTCTCTGCCAGCGCTCACCTGCTTGGGCAATCCGCTCGGCGGTACACTATATTTTTTTTTTTTATCTTTTTTTCGCCTCCGATCCGATGCAAGTCGAAGTCGCGTTAATGGCCAATTTGAGTTTTGAGGTTTTTAGAAACACTCTTTTTTCTTCATTCTGTCTTTGCTGTATTTTATGATTTTTAGATTTCTGGTTGTAAGGTCAAGTTTGAAGCAATTAAGGCGAATGTTTTTGGCGAAAAAGAAAGCAAAACTGCTTAAAGTAGTAGCCACTCGATGGGGTTTTCGCGGTTTATTTTTAACAAGTTTATTAACCCTTTCCCGATTGACCAAAATGCTGATTGTATCGAAAAAGCCGGCCAAAAACCATAAAAAAGAAAACGAAAACAAAAATTCACGGAGAGAAAAGAAGTAATATTTCTTTTTTATGGTTTGTGTTTAAATTTAATTTAAATAAAGTTTAAATTTTGTAGTAAATAATACCAAAGATATCTTAATTAAGATTTTAAATTCAAATCATTTTTTTTGTCCACATTTTTTTGTGTGGACTTTCCTGGTGGTAACACAAATTGGCCGAAAACTAACCGCTAGACAATTGATTTATTATCGCCGTCACGTCATTTGTCTGGATAACATGCATATATATTGGTGACACGCCCGATTCCGGCACTATTACGGCTATACGTAAATAGTTGCGTAAATAGGGATTATCGGGGGGCAGTTAACACGTCTTTTGGCCCGATGGGAAACCATTTGCAGATCAACGATGGGAAGTTATACGGCCTGTGACCCACCCAAGTGCTAAGTGCCCTCCCAAATATTTGCAATTATGTAAAATAAAACAACTAATAAACTTAAATCAATGCAATGCGCCGGACATCCACTCTTCCGGGTCTTTAGCATTTTCATTATAAAACGCCACTATGGGGCAAAAACAAAAAGCTGTTTTGCATTTGTTATCGTTCGTTTGTCATTCGAGCGGCGTCTATTATCGTTGCTTCTCTTTCGTTATAATGGCCCTGAACTTCAACGACTAATATTTAAATTCAGTCGATTAATACCGCTAGTCCGGCGTCCGCGTCAGTGCGAATTGGCCTCAGATCCTTGGCCGAGTTTCTGGCAGAGTTATCAGAACACCGACGACCGACCACACAAGGCACGAGACTTTGGCGGGTCGGATTGATGCTATTGGCCTGGATTCCTCAAGGGGGGTTTTCTTCATGGCGTGTCCATGGTACACGCTGTTCTATAACATATTTATAAATATTTTTTGAGTTTGCATGGAAACCTTTAAAATGCCGCGGAAAAGTTTTTAATCGATTATTCATTCCCGTTAATTGTTGAATTTATTCAAAGAAGCACACAATGTATGGGTTATTTCAATTTAAAACCCTGTATGGGTTTTTGATTTGCTTTGTTGCAGTTGCAGTTCTGACACGTGGTTGCACAGAAAAAAAAATAGTCAGATAGTTTCAGATAAGACAAATATTTTCTCAGTGCTTTTCTCAGTACGATTTTCACACGCACCTCTGTTTATTGCCAATGACAACAATTAGCCCTAAGAAATTCCCGAATACATTGAGCCATTTGTAGGTAACTCTAAGGTGTTGCGAAATGCGTGCATTCTAACTTAAACGGGTTTGGCATCGGGTCGAGCACATATTATTGAATTTTTATTAAATATTGAATAATTTATTCAAAGAAGCACACTGTATGGGTTATTAAAATTTGTGTCAGGCGGTATTTATAGATTGGTTAATAGTTAAATAGTTCTACACAATATTTGAGAAAAAAAGGTATAAATTCATTTAGCAAAGAAACTAGAAAACTTTAGAAAGTAAAGAATAAAGTTAAGTATATAAAGTTAAAGTTAAATTGTTTATTAGAAAAGAAGCATATAGATCGAGGCATATATATAAAGTTTAACATAATATCGCTTAATAAATAAGCTTAGAAAATAACTACAATATTGTCTTAATAATATTGACAATTATTATAATTGTTAAGTAGCTAGGAATATTGAGCTGTTGAGGTAGGAATAATTTAACAGTAATAACTCACTGAGCATCACTTTTTAGAAAGTGAATTTTTAGTGCATCAGAGTTACGAGTTACTAAATATAGGCATCTTGAGATGAGGTCTTAGGCATGGTTGAAAATTTCTCAAAAAAAATACAAGATACGTAAATTGTAAACACAAATAACTTTACGACCCAAAATGGAGCTCCATTCATTGACCCTTATTAGCATCTTTTAGGGCTATTTAACTAAAACAGCAGATCATTTAGCATAAAATGACAATGTAACAAAAATACAATGCTTGAATGAAGTTTCATTCATCATTGTTGAATTTGCAGCAACTTTCTTTGAACAATTTTTTATTTTTGGGATATGAATTAGTTTTGAACATCAATTGTTAGGGAGGAAAGGTTTTAAAATGTTGGAATTGAAAGTATAATTGAAAGTATAATTTTTGCTTATATATTTTTAAAATTGAAAAAGTTTTCAACAAAACAGGGCATCTAACTTAATAAAAGTTAAAATATTATTTAAAACACATTATATTGCTTACATTTATTAAAATATAAAATATATTTTTAAATATTGGCGCCACTCTCAGGCCCTGTCACACTGTTAACCCTAACATAGAAAGTTACCGAGACCAACAGCTGTTATGTTAAATTGGAGCAAGTTAACAGCTGTTGTGAGCAGTGTGACCACACCGCGAATTCAAAACCATATGATAGTGTGTCCACCCTGGAAACGAAGTACACATTTTCCTTTTTTCGTAGGCAGCCATACTTACCAGAAAATTAAAGAAAAACACACGACGAAAATAGGCTTCTTGTTTTAATTAAACCGAGATCAGCCAGCAGTTCCCAGCGCCAGTGTTAACTTCAAGCGCCTTCAATTGAAGTTACCCCGATTCGGCGATTTAAGTAATGTAAGTGATTCGATTGGATGAACCTGATTAGGCCCTTAGTTGTGACGACATTGGTGGCCTCAATAGTTTGGGAAAACTCGCAAGTGAAAATTTGGAGTGGGTTGTACACCAGTTTCTCGACCATTCACACGTGGCCTTCAGGTGGGGCTCTGAAGAGAGTTCGAGTTATCAATCAAAGTTCACAAGTTTTTTGTGATGGATTACGGAGTCAACACCACAGCTCCGCCATCTCCCCTACCCTCGAAATCATCTGTGTGATCTTATATAAAAATATAATTGGCAACTGACTCGCCAATTGATAAAACAACAAAGCAATACTAATCAACCGCACTTGTACATACAAGCGCAGCCCTGTAACCGACTCACTGGGATACAAGGGTTACTTGGCACGACGGCGATTGGATTGGTTCCAGGCGGACGGCACCAATAAACAAATATAAATATTAAATTTCTCGATTGTGGCAAGCTGGCGACGCCACAAACAACGTTTCCCCCCTTCCCTGAGTAACTAAATTCAAAGGTTTCCTACTGATTAGTACATATTTATATTCCAGAACTTTCTTGTTTGGAGGCTAAAGGAGGAAAGTACGGCCGTCATGGATTCGGAATCGAATCTTCTCGAGCGACACAACTCCACGAACGATCTGAACGATGCTGAAGTGGAGGTCAAGACCACCGCTAGCACCAAGTTCGGCATGGATGCCTCGGGTCATGCTACCGCCGACGCGGTGACCACCACCACGGCCACTATGCGCGGCAGCAACCGGATCGGCAGCGGCAGCGACGAGGTGGAGGAGGACATCTTCGAAGAAGTTAAGATGATCCTTCGCAAACGCCGAGGCTGGGGACCGGAGGACTCCCTCAGCGCCAACGACCTGGGCCTGCTCGAGTACGACGACGAACTGGGAGAGGAGGATGATGCAGGTTGCCCGCTACCCTCGACCCCCGAGGACACTCAGCTTATCGAGGCGGAGGTGAGCTTTGGAAATGTTTCGTCTGTTTTCCACAAAGAAACAATTGCGCACCCATGTGCGAAAGCCCTTATCGCTGACCCACCACAGTGTGGTTATCAGCACATGTTAGTCGCACTTCTCTGACTGCGCCCTGCTGTCATTTGAATGTCGTGTTCGACAATGGTTAAGAGGTTCATTACAAAAGGGAACCAATTGCAGAATGGGCCTATTATTTTGTAAGAAACTGTAATGGCCGTTGTTGTTGAAAACACTTGTTAATTATTTTAGTAACGATATAAGAGAGTTGCTCGTAGTCTATGAGTCCCCTACAATTATTTTTACTCAGCCAGACTCTTCTCTGTCACTAGGAAGCTAGAGAAGACTTGGTCTCCTTTTAACTTTAAAGTTTTATTTAAATGTACCTGCTGTTCTATAAAGACTGTATAGTTTCCAGAATTTACCTTTGAAATTTACCTGCCACTTTATCGGTAATACTCGACTGGCAATACATATAAAATGTAATTGCTTCTTTAAAGCAATCGTCTGCAATCAGAGAACTAACCCTTATCTAACTTGGCCAATTGTTATTTATGAGGTGCCCAATGTAATTCCTCCACACAAAGTTGAAACCTGGCCAATCAGCGTCGAGAGCGACATCTTTAAAGGTCAAGACCGGATTAAAATCCGAGCGCAGCTTAGGGCATCTGACAAGGAATATACGTAGGCGTTCTACGTCAGATGCGGTGGTTGATAACGAAACCGGAGAGAGACAGTTTCGGGACTGCTTATCTTATCGTTCGTTTTTGCTGTTTTCTTGTTCCGCCCAGACCGTCTAAACAATTTGATTCAACTGAGTAGGCAACTGTCAGAAGCCTCAAAGTCCGGACGCTTGTTGTTTCGCACTTAGTTTTAGTTTCGTACGAATCTCTGTAAGCCGCTCAAGATGCCCACAGACGAGCCGCAGTCCCAGCCGGAGGTTGTCGTGCGTGTGACCGACACGGACCCGGATCTGAAGCAAGTCCCAAGTTGCAAGCAGACGCAGAATGAGGCCACAATCGAGGCGCAGGCAGCCGATAGTGCAGTTAGTTGAATTTGCTTTTAGTTTTCATATTGCAGCCTATATTCTAAGCTTCTGTTATCAGTTGCCTTGGACAACATTAATATCTGAACGACTTCTTTTCCTAGATGACGGAAGTGCTGAAGGCTGGAGTTCTTTCCGATGAAATCGATTTGGGAGCTTTGGCCCATAATGCCGCCGAACAGGCGGAGGAGTTTGTGCGCAAGGTAAGCTAAATAAAACATATAGAAGTGAAGCAGGCGTCCAACATTCAAGACCTTTCAGTTGAATTTTTATTAAATATATATGTATAATAAATATTTTTAGTTTTCCCCTTTTTTTGTGTTTTAATTTTCACTTATTTCGAATATTTAGTTTAGAAACTACATTTTTCTTATCCTTTACTAACAATACTTTTTATAAATAGGTTTGGGAAGCCAGCTGGAAGGTGTGTCATTACAAAAATCTGCCCAAGTGGTTGCAGGACAACGACTTCCTGCACCGCGGACATCGCCCACCGTTGCCTTCGTTCCGCGCTTGCTTCAAGTCGATCTTCCGTGTCCACACGGAAACTGGCAACATCTGGACACATCTGCTGGGCTGTATCGCCTTCATTGGCGTGGCTGCGTACTTCATATCGCGACCCTCTGTGGAGATTCAAACGCAAGAGAAGATCGTCTTTGGCGCCTTCTTTGTCGGGGCAATCGTGTGCTTGGGATTCTCATTCGCTTTTCACACACTTAGCTGTCACTCTGTAGAGATGGGAAGACTGTTTTCTAAGTAAGTGCTATCCTAACCGCCCTCCCCAAATTAGTTATGTATTAATTATCGTTTCGCGTACTTACAGACTAGACTATTGTGGAATTGCGCTACTCATCATGGGCTCCTTTGTTCCTTGGCTGTACTATGGCTTTTATTGTCATTACCAGCCGAAGGTGATCTACCTGTCAGTGGTGTGCGTGCTGGGCGTTCTCTCCATCGTTGTCTCGCTGTGGGACAAGTTCTCGGAGCCGGGACTTCGGCCACTGCGCGCTGGCGTGTTCATGAGCTTTGGCCTGTCTGGTGTAATTCCCGCCGTGCATTACAGCATCATGGAGGGCTGGTTTAGCCAGATGAGCCGCGCCAGTCTAGGATGGCTAGTTCTCATGGGTGAGTTGCAGTGACAAATCAATAGAAGCACCTTTAATTAAGTTATTCTTACCACCATAGGTCTTCTATACATTACCGGAGCTCTTCTCTACGCTCTTCGTGTGCCCGAACGTTGGTTCCCTGGAAAATTCGACATATGGGTATGATGCATATGCTTTTTGTTTAAATCCAAGCAACTAACAAACTCCTTTCATTATTCAAGGGTCAATCGCATCAAATATTCCACATTCTGGTCATTGCGGCTGCTTTTGTGCACTACCACGGCATCTCGGAAATGGCAATGTACCGAGTGATGTACAGCGAGTGTACCGTCCCCATCGAACCAATAACCTTCTAGAAGCTGATGCGGAGGCCAAAAGAACAATCATTAAATTACACCAACACTCATCCCCCCACCCCAACACACAGCCCCGACACACATACACACATCAACCAACAAAAAACCGATACATTTTTGCGAAATAGCGCAGTTTTACAATGCAACCTTTTTAGCGTTTGGTGAGCATTTGTACCTTGTTATAAAAGTCCATTGGAACCAAATTCAAGACACAATTAAAGATTACTCGCATTTATCATGAAAACCTGTCACCCATTGAAAGGCAAAAAGTTAGCGAAAAGGAAAAAATACCATTTGATTGTCGAATGAAATCTGCAGTAGAGTAATTTAATATATGTACAATTATTTATAAAATTCACATTCGTTTACTTAATATTATCCTAAGTTGATCGATTGTTTGGGTAGTGAAGAGTTGCTTTGGCCGAATGAGAAACTTAAGCCACAATTCAAATCAAATTGGGAGCACTCCCTCCCACAAGAGGACTCTCGCTCAGGGTTACCGAAACCAGCCAAGCAATTTCTACTTTAAGTTATGCAATTATATCACCCTCTATGGCATTAGTATATACAGCTTAGAATCATTAGGGTTGTACGGATTAATTGAAGAAAATTGAAATCGCTGAGGTCTGAAAATTACTTATCCTCCCTTCCCATCCTCCCAGACATATGCACCTCGAAAATGAAAAAAAGAATACGGAATGGCAGAGCTATTGAGCATAAGATATTAACATTATAGTTGCAGATCTATCACAAAAAATAAGGCGAATCAAAACAATAAAAAAAAAATTAAAAGACTTCTAAGCAAAAAATTGTTTCTATTTTGGTGTTTAAGGTAATACATTTTAAATTAAGGCATTAAAGTCCTAAAAAAAAAGCGTTTCTGCACCGTTTGCCGTCACCCTAATGCCTCACCATAAATATCGCCCCAGAGAACTAGAAATCAGCATCGTCGGGGTTATTAGTAGATTTCGTTGTGGCAGGCGAGGGCAAATCATTTGCCGCTGATGACTGGGCGATTGTTGGTTCGGCTCTTGAGCTGACTTTGACCCCCTTGATAAAATAAAATAAAAATAAAGTTAGCAGCCGTGGTCTAGTCTCGAATCTAAGTCCCCAAACCGAACCGGCGCTGCCTTGTGTTCTATGCGTCGTCATTGTCTTTCTGTGTGTGCCAGTTTCTATTAACGATTCCGCAGATCGCGAAGCCTTTTATTTCATCTTTCGCAAATAATCGAACTTTGTACTTGACAGCTTGCTGGCACGTGTCTTTCAACTAAATGCGATTGCAGGTTTATTATTTGAGTTTTTGCCATTTTTTGCTTCCGAAATTCAAGTTCAACTCCCAAGTATGTAAAGCCAAAATGACTTGGTCAAAATATGGCCAAAATCAGTTCGGAAGTTGGGCAAGGTGGAAGAAAACTAATGGATAAGCAATTTATCAGAAACGCTTAAATAAGGCTTAAGTAGATGCATGACCAATTAAAATTTTTTGTTTATTTTTTCAAACGCCTTTTGTTTGATTCTTTTGACTTAATAAATTTTTAACAAAATTATAACAAGATAAAGCATTACACATTTCATATGCATCTACAAATTCATGAAGCTGGAGAATTTTTAAACGCCCTCTTTTTTGAATCGCAAAACCCGCGCCAAATAAATGCAAATCCAGTGGCTAAAGCTAAATAAAGCATCTGTCGGTTTAGTTTCGAGCATTCAACAAATCGGTGCCAAATGGGGAAATGTGCTCGCATTTTTAAGGTGCGTCTTTGCGTCTTTTTGGCTTAGGTTTTGTGGTTCGCTTGGACATGCACTAATTTTCTCAGCACCCGTTCAGATGACAACAGGTTGTGCTGTTCATCTTTGTTTTTATATATTTTTTTTTAACTAGCTGAAGGTTTTGCCAGAGACTGGGACTTTTGGAGACAGAAACCCTAGTGAGCTTTCACTTGCAATTACATGTATGGGGCACGTCATACCCATCAACTACCTATAATTAATTCCCATTAGACTTAATTTCCCAATTTGTTTGGTCCAGCAGCCGGAAGAGAATCTCTGTCCGATTTGGCAGACAGCGTTATTATTAGATATGCATCTGTGAGCGTATGTATCTGTATCTTTATCTATGTGCTGTGCAGTTCAATGTCGGCAAACTCGGAACGAGTGTATGCAGAGTTCGGGCTGCCACCCAGTTTTTAAGTCTGGCTTTCAGCTCTTTATTAATGGTCTTGTGCAGTTGCTTTATGCGTTAAATTCAATAAACATTGACTGAACCCGAGAGACTGACAGACGGCCAGCAAGTGGCAACTGGTCTTTGAAGGTTTTTGGCGTTTAAGTGTTATGGTCAAGGCTGTGGCTAGCATCCGCTGTGTGTCCAGTTCGTTAGTTCATTGATTTCCAATCAGCCTCAGTTCACCTCGGACTCTCTTGAGCTTGCCAACATATGCTGCGTTTTTTCCACCACTATTTCTTTTTTTTTTTTTAGAGTTCCCTAAGTGTTACGCATTAATTGAGTTTTAATGTACGCAAACGATTGCTACAAGAATAGTCACAAAAAACGAACGACTGAATTAGGAGCAAGAGTTAAAAAAGAAAAAAAAATCAAAGAAGATGAAAAATTTTTTGCTACTTTGTCGTCGTCTGACGATCAATCGTATTCTTGCAGAAATCCCCACCCGAATCAAATCATTTTCATGCAAATTATTCCATCTTGTCAAGTTCAAAAACATTAAAACCGTATAATGTACGCAACAAAGACTGGCTCTATGTTTTTATTCCATTTCGTTTTGTCGCTGCCAATGTAAAGATGCTCTGAAATAAAATTAGCTTTGGATAAAATAAAAAAAAACTCTAATCGAATAAGTCGTTAAATGAATAGCAGCCTTATTCATAAACCGATATAGCTTGCGGGCATTGCGGCAAGTTCGTGTCCGAAGTCTTTTGTTTCCGCCAGCCGACATTGACTTTGAAATTGAACGGATAGTGAAAATTCGGATGGAAAATTTACGGAAATCGTCAAATATACAATAAAACGATTGATTAAATGGTCACTAGGAAATACAAATGGAAATACAGTGGAACATCTGTGGTTAAGGCCTCAAACGAAAATTTTTTCTATGGGATATTGTTAATATGCTAATAATATGCTTTATAAAAGTTACCTTATCACTTTTATGATACTTGTAACTTGTAAAGGAAGTTTTATTTAATCAAATAAAAAAATGTATGAACTTTAAAACCCATTTCCATATAATTTTTTGAAATAGTTCCCTAGGAAGTCATACTGTAGCTTGATGCCTATCTTTGATATCGATTTGACACGCCTTGAAATGGGTTCACATGAGACTCGTTAACGTAAAACAAGCTGCGTAGAATCTTTCTCAAATTGCCAAAATATTTAGCAATTGAAATGAGACAAAGTCGGTACGTGGCACCCCCCGGTTCGCACCAGAGCCGCCTCAACGTCTTTATGGCTCCACCACCACCTAAAACAAAATACGGATTTTTGGCACGCGCCGGGCATGTCAACTCAGACGACCTTCGAAATGGCGGAAGCTCAAACGAAGCTAAATCCAAAGCTGAATTGGGCATCGGCCGGATCGGAATCCAAAGATTAAAGGCAATACCAATTTTATGAATGAATCGATAAATTTTTGGCAAAGTGCAGCCCCTATGGCTCGTTGTATTTGTGCCTGTTCATTTATTTATTTTATTTTTTTTCCATGTTTTGTGGGAATAGTGGGCGTGACCGGCAATCACTTGACAACCAAATGAACCCCGACGCTGCTTTTTTCACTGCTTTGTTTTCTTTCATTTGATTAAGCAATTAGCGATAGGCCTCCGTACTGTTTTACGAGAAGCTGGTGGCAAATGTCAGCAGCCATTTGGAGTTGCAGTCAGTGCGTTTCTTTTGGGGTCTACTAAGCAATTGTTAACTTCGTTTTGGTTTCAAACAATGCATCATGGAATCAGTGATGAGAAGAGTAAAAAATATGGTAGTAAGTATATGGTAGCTGGAGAAGATATTCAAGCTATGTTAATGGCTTATAAAATTTATTTAATTTGTAATTTATTATTTTAAGAAGAAAATTTAGTAGTTATTTTGAAAACTATTAATAGATTTATAGACAACACTTTTTATCACCCACTTATAGTCTTATAAGCATAATAAACATCAGAAAACAATTAATTGAACATATTCAGTACAAGCTTTGATTCAAGATTTATATTTGAATTTCGATTTCATACTACATAAAGTACTAGCTAATGAAAATTGATTTCAAAGTTAGTACCTAAGTACAGCTACCTAGATACTTTCCATCACTGGGGGTACCTGAAGTCTATGGCTGCGAGAGTGAAGTGTGAGCAGAATGAGGGAATGACGCTGCTGAAATTCATCAAGTGGCCACTGGAAGCTCGGCATCGCTCCGTGCACCTTTGGCTTGGAGGCATTTTGGGGCCATTTAATTGCACAATCATATTTTTGCACACCGTTCAAGTCCCGCCTCAAAGCCCATATGGGCCATGTGGGCCAAACGGGCCAACCAATGATAAATGCCCCGGACTGAAGCTGTCAGGCTGCTGTTATGATTTGTTCAAAAATGCAACATTCTCCCAGCTAGCTGCTGCGATTTATAAATAGTTTTGTTTTGCTATTCGAAGAGGCGGTTAATCATTACGTTAATTATCAATCTCTCATTACTGTCTGCATATATTTCACGCTGTCGCTTAAGCCCGGTAATTAGCCCGGAGAGTTCTCGACTCAGAGATCCTAGAACTGGCCCTTAAAAACATGCAGTGACTCCGCGTCAGTGAATCTGAAATCGCTAAAATCTTAATGGACGAAGTGAAGCAGCAAGCTCACCTGTTTGCTTGATCGGTTGTCGATCGTACACCCAAGATACGAATGCGAATTCGAACCCGAATCTGAAACCGAAGTGGCTGAACCAGTGTATTCAAGTATCCAAGTATCCGTGTATCTGTATCTTTGTATCGGTGTATCTGTGTCTGCGGCACATAGAAGACGGCTGGTAGGGCACGGATATTGCTTAGTCTGCTGTCGGCGCTTTAACTGCCAAGTAATCGCTGGGTGCTCGTGGAGCTGGCCGAGATCTGCCGCCTCGTGTTCTGTGTTCTGACCGCCAACGTCGCGTATGCGTGATTTCAATCGACTCGAAGGATAACAGAAAGCATTCCTCAGTTTAGTGTTTGTTCTTTGACCAATTGCTGTGTGAATTTGTGCCGTGTGCCGTGTCGTGCCGCAAATACAACACAGACACAGTCCTGTTAATATTTTCATCAGAGAAATTAATTCACCAGAAAGGCAAGTGTAATAGAATTTCAAAATTCGAACGATATACTAAAAGAGAAAGAATCATTTTTAGTAAAACAATGGTAAATTGTGTTAAGATTTTATGCTAAATTATGCGCACACGCTGGGCATATGAGCGGTATCTTTTCTGGCCACCTTTCGGCTGTTCAACCTGTTAAAGATTTGAGACATTTTTGGGGTCGACACCATTGCGAAACGACACCCAAGTCAAAAGACCCGGGCATGGACGGATTCGAAGGAAAAATACAAAACTAAATATTGTATAAATAAATAACATGACGATGGCCAACAGGCACAGAGAGGAGAGCAAAAAGTTAAAATCAGGCGGGGGAAAAAAGACGATGGGAGCTTACAAAACCAGCTGTAATGCCCTGAGATGAAGATGGTGTGCCCCAAAAAACTGGGACCAGCTAGTGTGGGCCAAGTCAATCACACGGCTAATGCGGCTCGTATGTAAATCGCACGTCGATTGATCAATTTGTATGCGTTACTGTGGGCCGTCTTCGACCCTCGACCCGACCCCAGATGCCCCTTGCCACTGCATCGTGTGCTGCACACCAAGAGTCCCACTATAATCTGGTCTTATATCATCTCCAAGTGGGCTGTCTGCGTTGGCCCTGAATTTCGCGTTACACTTTCGACACAATGGGAACAACGGGACAAGTTTGCGATATAAACAGCCATCAGGAGAAGAAGTGCTAAACGAAGAGATACACATCGACGGAAATCCCAAAGATACACACGTTCGAACTCTGGCCAAAGTTGCAAAGTGATAAGAACATGACGAATTATTTGGCTTGGCATTTCGAAATATATCTTCTTCATTCATAAAATAAATTTCGGATTGGTTTATCACGATCTCAGGCCCATTCTTTACCAATGTAATTTGATGGGATTTGATGGTGCCCTTGGGAAGAGGCGACTGCGATGCTGACGTTCACGCATGCTCAGAAATTGTTTATTTATGATTTTATTGTTGTTGGCGAAGCGTCAACATTCGCTTGGGGAGATAGTTAGTCAAGCGGATGGCGGGCAGTCGCCGAATTATCTTTCAGATGCACATCCGTTCGCACGTTGGCGACTTTACCCACAGAAAAAGACAACAAATCGCGGGTGACTTAACCATATACTTTATGGTTATGGGCCCCCTTCGGTGACATTTCTCGCCCCGGCAAATTACATTTTAATATTTTGAATCCAATTGGGGTCACATGCGTCGCCGGTCACACCTACAATAAAACCCACAAATATTATATATTAAGTAAAAACAACCATCTAATTTCCATCTGGTTTGGGATTTCTTAATTTTTCCTCCTCGGCCGAGTGAGTTTTCAAGTGACTTGTTTGCCTAACAAGTCGGGAAAAAAGTTGATAATAATGGCAAGGTAAATAATTCGCCAGGCAGAACAAGGCGATGGCAATGCCGATGATGATGATGACTGCCATGTATATGTGTGATGACAATTGCAAATATTGGAGGTCAGATGTCGCAGCTCTGGCCAGAATGAATATTTATGGGGGCCATAGAGGGTATCAGTAAAGGAGTGACTAGGTCAATATGAACACCCTTGGGTCGGCTGCCCAAATGATTCTTGAAGAGGCAAGTGCAATGACATCAATGTCCGAAAAAACGATGCAGGAAAATCGATAATCATCGACAAAAAAACACGTTGATCGTCGTTAATCAAAAGCTGTTAAATGTCGCGGAATTTTCTCCGAAGTATCTAAACATGTAATTGATCATAATTAAAATAAGGGCCCGACATTCTGTTGATCAATGAAATCGTCTGGCACAATCGAATGATTTAATTAGTGACTGTTTGTTTTCTTAATAATTTATTCTGATGCTGGCCAAACGGAAGACTCAGGCGGCGAACTTTCGACTTGTTTTCCGTTTTGCGTAGGGAATATTTGCAGGAAATTGCATATTTATAAAGACAAATTGCAAATATTTAAATAATCCAATAACTGAAGAAAGCTCACGGAATATTTCCCATTTGCTCTGCCCACACAGCCCGAGGGTGTTGAATTACCAATCTAATCGATGGAGATATATATCTCTGACAAAATATCATCATAAAGTAATTGACTCAATTATCACACAAATATATAATATTTAATTGCTCGAAGGAATGCCCGGAATCACACAAAGTTGATCAAGCTTTCCTGATGGAATAATTTTCCAGTCAGCCACGCGGAAGTCGATCAATGGCGATCACTTGCTGTGGGTTAAGCTTCGATATGGATATGGATATTCGATATTGGATATTGGATAATTTATGCGCCTGCAGCAACTGGCACTAGCCACTAGTTCAAGGTCAGAGCACAAACTAAGGCTAATGCAAAATAGTTAAGCCAATAAAATTTGAATCTGCATACGAAAAAAGAAACTATTTAGCGACCAGTGGGCAGATTATGTTATGCCTTTGAGCGATGCGGCACAGACCAAGTGTTTATGTTTGATCAGCCAGCATGTGGCCACTCCCCAAAAAAGAAAAAAAAATACAGAAACAGGGAGCAAAATCCGAAACTCAAACTAAAACTGAATCTGTCGATGTAGCTGCTCTCCAATGCAAGAGATCAGGTTGGTCGATTTGGGGCTTCGGCTGGCTTTTTGTTTCCTCAAAACGTGCGACCTTGGTAGCGATTTTTTAATGCGTTGCCGATGCCGAAGTCGATGCCATTGCCTTAGGTCCATTCAATGGGTTGATCAGAGGCTGCCGCTACAGCTTCAGCTTCAATATTTTGTCTTGTCTTTTGTTGTACTACCAGCACCAACACCACTAGCATATCCCCTACCTCTCCGGTAGTAAAACCGTCCTTAACATTCCACAAACCATTTTGGATGACGCCCAGGCCTAGGCCTCTCCCATGCGGCCTCTTATCAGCTTAAAGCTCTGTAAATAGAACCAGGCTTTGAGCATAACAAGCCGCGGGAATAGGCAAATCGCGCATACGCCCCGTGTCCCGCAACCAAATATGGTGGCCAGCTTGGCGACAGAACAAAACGTGCGAATCTTTTGTACAGCATTTGATGGCGACGCGTGTCTAGAATTTATCGGCAGACTTCTGGCCTGGCCGGGCTGATTATCGCATAATAATAAACTGGAATGTGACGTCAGGGGCTATACTTATGTGGAATATGCGATATATTTATTCCCAATTCCAATTCCATTTATTTACTTTGCCATTATTTGGCTTCACTTAATATTTACTCTGTCGTTGCTACGCACTCTCGCTCATTGTCAACTGCTAATTGGTAGGCAAATGGCCATCGGATGTATTATTGGAAAAGTAGCGAATTATTTTCGCAATATCTTCGCTAAAAATTATGCAAAACGAGAGCACGTCCCTGTAAGTCCATTGAATTAGTAAAATGTTTATTCCGAGTGGAATTCTGTTTTCAAATATACATACATATTCTTTAAATTCCTTTGCAAACTAATGCTGACCAACAGTTCTGTCCAGGCTATTATTAATTTTATTTTGGCCACATCTTCGAACTAATTTGCATTCGACCATTGGACAAAGATCCGAGAATGAATAGGCAATAAATATGCAAAATTTTACAGCTATATTGAATGCTATTGGATGGGCGGTGGCGAGATGAGTCAAGGTTGATCTCAGTCACCGGAAGATCAAATGAAGTTGGCGGGTAGGGGGTCCAAAAACCACATGGAACCGATGGCCTCCTGGAAAAAAATTATAAAACTTGAATTCTCGCCGTATTATCTAACTATTTATGACTGCTAAGTGGCCATAAAAGATCTTCACAGTCGAAAGTTCCAAGACCAAGTCCAAGTTCAGTCTCCACCCGGCTAATAAATCAAGAATTAAATATCTATGGTGGATGGACAAAAACCGGCAGAATATCCAACGATTATATAATATTTTGATTTCTGTTTAAAATTTTTATGGATGCAATGTGAGAAGATATTTAATTAACAGGTTACTGGGCCAGCCAAATCTCTATGAAAAATAATATTTATAAAATTATTTAAAAAAGCACATAAAACAAGTTTCTAATTAAATGGATTGGATTTGCATAAAAAGATTTCAGGGGAAATACAAAGATAATGTTGTTTTTCTGTTGTGGTTCCTGCTACATTTACATTCTAAACATGTTGATTAATGTTGAATTTCAATTAGAAAGTGGCATAAATATGTTTCTTGCATAATTTGCTCAACACCTCCGACTCACAAACACTCGAAGACCAGTGGTCTGGCCGATTGAAAGTTCCCGGCCTTGCAAAAACACTCGGCACTCTAGCACTCCAGTACTCCGCACTCGAAAAAATGCAAATATGTCGGACGAAATTCTCGTTAGTCAATAACTGACGCTGCACCTCAATGAATGCATTTTGGGCATTTGCTCAGCCTAAAGCTAACAGCCAAGAGCCGAGAGCCAAGAGCCAAGAGCGATGACTGAACAGAAAATGCTCGGTAATTCGATAATGGCGTTCACTTGGCAGGTGCTCACATAATTAATAGAGCCTGTGCTAGATGATGGTTCCATAGCATCGGCCAGGTGGGGCGCAGCGAACTGGGTTAGCCATTTTGGGCAAGATCTCTGGTTGCCACAGTCGATGATGGGCCCTGCCATTATGGCCAGATAATGACCGATATCAACGCGCCGCTAAACCGTCTAGTCATAGTTGTTAAAGGATTTCTCTAGACCATCAACGATTGCAAAAGTGGCCAGGCCGGCGACCGGTTTGTTCTCCCTTAACATAAAAAATGAAGTACTTAACAATACCATAAATTTAATGATGCATGGCCAGGTTGTCCTTGGACCATCCTGCCTCCTGAGAGCCCGGGATGGGATTTTCCAAAACTTGATCAAAAACTAGCCACAAGGAAGCCAGTGAGACAAAGGCAGAGCAAACAAGTGGCTAATTTGGACATGTGAGCCAAAACGATGGGCACGAAACCAGTTTCTCGGGCACGTAAACCACAGCAGGTCCCTTGCAACTCCACAATTAATGTAAATCATAATCACGCCAAAATGAAAATAAAAGTTTAAAGCTACGAAGCGTAATTGCTGGTGTGACATTTTTCCATGAAGCTCGAACGATTTCTTCGCAAATTATGAGTTTAAATCGCTTTGGTTCTTTTTCGTTTTGTTCTGCTGCTGCTGCCTCAGCAGAACTCGATGCCAGGTTAATGGCATTCCAAAATTCGCAATGCTACGGTTGATTTACATGATTATATTAGTATGACATTTCGGACTCACCACTATCAATAAGGTCTGCTCAAATAATCGTAACTAATATATAGTATTTGCCCATATTCTGAACTGTGGGGCGTAGGCGCGGCTTTGCCTTGGCCAGCATTATATTTTCTGTGTGCCCCGATGATTAACAGGAAATGCTGGGAGCGCGTAAATCAAACAATTAGAATGCGCTTTCCATGGTCGGAATAGGTGCTAATAGATAGTAGTGCATCATAAATTTCCTCTCCCACCACCCTCACTCCTCCACTTGTTTTCGTCTAAGCTAATTTCTTGACTTTGGTTTACTTACAGTTGGCAAAATGTCGGTCAGACTGAACGAGACACAAACCATTGTTGACCGAATGGTCAACTTCTTTGTGGAGCACGAGGATCTGCGCACCAAGGTGAGTTTGCCAGAAAAATAGTTTACATTTTTAGGCATAAGAAAAATAGCCTATTAATCTATTAAGATTTTACAATACATTATAATACACATCAAAATTAAATATTTACATATATGCTTAAATTAATTGTAAAATTTTATTTAAATATATAGATTTCTTTAAATAAATTATTTTATGTTAAAGGTAAAAATTAGATTTATATGTTTATCTTATTCAAATCTCTATAAAAAACGGCTTGAAGCTTATAAAAAAAATTCTTTTTTGCCTATTATTTTTATTAAATTTGCTATACAAAAATAATTTGATAATAATTTATGCTGCAGATATTTTTATTTATTGACAGAAATAAATAAAATGAAAAATGATATTGAGAATCCCAATAAACTTCTAAACCAGAAAATAACTTAGGAAATTATTAAAAAAAAACTTAAAAAGAGGGTTGGAAATAATGATTAAAAGCTATCTTTACTTACAAGATTTTTTTTATAATATATTCATATTTCTCTTTGCAGAGTTGGTTCCTTTCGAATGCTCCCGGACCCTTGTTCATGATCCTGGGAGCCTACTTGTACTTCTGCCTATATGCCGGACCCCGTTACATGCGGGATCGTAAGCCCTTTGAGCTGAAAAATACGCTCCTAGTCTACAATGCCGTGCAGGTGCTCCTGAGCTGGGTGCTCTTCTACGAGGGATACAAGGGCGGCTGGGGCGGTCACTATAACTTCCGGTGCCAGCCGGTGACTTATGCCACAGACCCAATTTCCATGAGGGTAAGTTTTCAATTCTTTAAAATTTTTGTAGAAAAATATTTGTAATAAATTCGTATTTAGATGGCTCGTGCTGTGTGGCTGTATTATATTGCCAAGATCACCGAGTTGCTGGACACCGTGTTCTTTGTGCTCCGCAAGAAACAGCGCCAGATCTCGTTCCTGCATCTGTACCACCACTCCCTGATGCCCGTGTGCGCCTTCATTGGCGTGAAGTACTTTGCCGGCGGTCATGGCACTCTCCTGGGATTCATCAACTCCTTCATCCACATCATCATGTATGCCTACTATCTGCTCTCCGCAATGGGACCCAAGGTGCAGAAGTATCTGTGGTGGAAGAAGTACATCACCATTCTGCAGATTGTAAGTTTTTAAATTTGATTTTAGTCTGATATTTTTCTCACCATTTGTATTTTGTATGTTCTTTTAGGTCCAGTTCCTGATCATCTTTGTGCACACTCTCCAAATTCAGTTCCAGCCGAGCTGCAATTTCCCCAAATCGATTGCCGCCCTGCTGACCTTCAACGCCGGTCTCTTCACCTACATGTTCAGCTCCTTCTACGTGGCCAACTACAAGAAGGAGGCGGCTGCCCAGGCCAAATTGGCGGCGAAAAAAGAGTAGGGAGCGACGTTAATTGGAGCTGCCCTAATGTATACACTCTTACGTTTAACTCGATCCCAATCCCAGTCCCTATCCCTACTGCCCCTTTCTCCTCCATTGCATATATCCTAATCCTAGGTAACGCATAGGTCAAGACGGATATTATACAATCTCTAGATACATAAGCTCGTTTCGTAGTATTTCGTAGTAGTTTCGAGGAAAGCGGCATCTTTTTTTAGTTTTGGAACAGTCGCCATTGCAGATGTGCAAGAGATCGTTGCACTTACTGTATTGGGATAGTGTAATAGAACCAAATATTATAGTTTAGTGATTAGTTATTACACTACGGACTTGGCATGAAATGAAAGTCAAAACAAGGCAGGAGTGGGCAGGCGAATGGCAAGGTAGTAGATGTCACCACAGAAATCTGAACTTTAAACTTTTGCTTGTAGTTGAGAACTGCCTTGAACACTGACCCTTTTGTCGTGCCCACTTTATGATCAAATGTAATATTGTATATTTTATTTTCAAATAATAAACAAAACGATTCTTAAATATAAATACATTACTTGTTCTTTTGAGGAAATTATTCTATTGGAGAAGGATTTTAATATTAAATAAAAACTAATAAAAAATGGGTATATTTGGGACTTACCTGGCATATTTTTTGTCATATGCTAAAAAGTATGCTAAGGAATTTTATAATAAAATCCCTACAAATAATACCGCAGAGATCTGTTTGGTTTATTTGATTTAAAATCTCTGTTTTGCCTTTTAGTCTTATTTTCTCCGTGACCTGGCGAACAACAGCTCATAGCTAAATTGATAAGATTTAGAAATATTTATTTATATTTAATGAAATAACAATGGAAACGCTACTTTCTCGAAAAGCTGTACCAATTATTGATTTGGCCAATTGCAATCAGAGTGGGCTTAATTCTATAAGCCAAAGCCTTGGAAAGGCTCTTTCTGAGCACGGATATGCTCTGTTTATTAACCATGGAATTTCCAGCGCAAAGGTATTTAAACGAGATTAAATAAAGCTTATTTAATAAACCAAAGCCAAGTCACCTATAGATAGAGACTGCCTGGGAATATTTTGATGAATTTGTAAAGCTATCTGACACGGAGAAAGTAGCGTACGAACGTTCTAAGGCTCCTGATGCTGAAAACCATGGATATGTGAGTCCTGGCATGGAGAGATTTGATGGCAAGACTACGGAGTTTCGACATGCTTACAATATTTGCAAACTGGATGCTAACCACTTACCCGAAAAGCCATTACCAGGATTTACAAAACAAATTAACTCGTTAACTGATGACTTTAATGTCTTGGGTAGATTTATCCTTCAAGCATTAGCCCTATCCTTGGATGTTTCGCCCTCATTTTTTCTGGACAGGCACTCGTATATGTTATCAGATGATCGGTTTAATTTAACAACCCTTCGATTGCTTTATTACCCACCAGTTGAAAATGAAAATCCCTCAAAAGTAATCCGTTGTGGTGCTCATGCGGATTATTGTACTTTTACCCTCTTGGCCCAGGATTCGGAGGGCGGATTGGAGGTTAAGTTACGGGGAAATGACGAGTGGCAACGAGTTGGTCATCTTCCGGGAGCCCTGTTTATAAATTGTGGAGAAACAATGGCTCTCTGGACAAATCAGCGCTATCATGCTTTGGTATAAAATATTATTGTAATCTCCTTGATCATTTAAAAAAACAATTTCTTTAGCAACATCGTGTGGTTGTTCCCGAGGATGGGAAAGTCCGAAAATGTGGGAGACACTCCATAGCCTATTTTTGCCATCCTGATAATTCAACACTTATAGATCCACAGGAACTACGACCTAATGGAAATAAGTTTCATAACGAGAAGTCAGTAAGCCAGTAAGTTATTCCTTTAGATTTTTTTCTAACTTTACCTTTTTTCAGAGTATACAACGCCTATGATATAACTATGGCTTTGGCAAAAGGAGCTTATAGTCACAATTATACTTATAAGCAATAAAATTGATACTTTTTAAATCAATAAAAATTTTACTATAAATTAACATTTTTTTCTTTTTAAAACTTAACGCCCACTAACGATAAATATATTTAAAAACTTATCGTCCAACTATCGATATACCTATTTTAAAAATATTTCTTAAATAAATAGAACATTATACATTCAATATAATTACTTATACTTTGTATGTTTTGCATGACTCATTAAAGTGTTATTTTTAATCACACCCCTTAAGATGTGAAAAACAACAACAACAAAGCCGTTGTTCTGTAAGATAAGAATTTACCTGATAAGAATGCAAATCTTTGGGCTCGTCTTTTGGGTTGGTCAGTCTACCAAAGAAACTCGACGTGTTCACAGCATAAACGGATACATTTTGAATCTGCGTGAAACATTTCTATATATATTCTCATTTTATTTGACTGCGCAGGTCATTATTTACTTAATATAATGATAAAGAATAAGATAGCAGACGACAAGCTTGATACGCTTGTCTCCAAGTCTGCTGTTCCGATCATTGATCTCGCCCATTGTGGTTAGTTTTGTCAAAGCAACTAATTAACTAATTTATAACTAAAAACATAAAAATTTCAGGCAAAACGGTAGTCAATCGAGTGGGTCAACAACTTCATAAAGCGTTCACCGAAAAGGGAATTGCTTTTTTAGTTAATCATGGAATAGCTGAAGAGAAGGTATGTTCTGATTCCTTTATTACTGTTAAAATTTAAATATATTTTTATTATCTTTCATAGATTAAAGGCGTTTGGGATCAGTTTGACAATTTTCTGGACCTACCAGCTGAGATCCAGGACCGCTACAGGCGAAAGAATGGCGTAAATTATGGCTATGTGAGTCCTGGAATAGAACGTTTCGATGGAAAAACCCCAGAACTCAGACATACCTACAATATTTGTAAACTGGACGATCAAAATTTACCCAGAGAGCCCTTACCGGATTTTGCCGATGAAATCACTAATTTGACCAACGATTTCAAGGCAATATCTTCGTTCTTACTCAAAGCCATGGAGGTGGCCCTCGACGTCCCGCCAGGATTATTTGCAGAGAACCACTCACAAATGCTGGAAGGCGATGATGTGAACATGACTACCTTGAGAATGATCTACTACCCGGCGATCGTGGATGATGAGCCAGGCCAGAGTGAAGGAGCCATTCGGTGTGGTGCTCATGTGGATTATGGCACCTTCACCCTTCTCTCGCAAGATTCTGAAGGCGGTTTGGAGGTGCAGCTTCCAGGATCTGAGAAATGGCAACGAGTGGGACATCTTCCAGGAGCCATACTCATAAATGGCGGGGAACTTCTATCTATTTGGACAAAGCAGCGCTATCATGCCTTGGTAAAGTTTATCTAAGATGTTGTTACCATTTTAAATAATTCATTTATTTACTTATGTATACAGCCCCACCGTGTCGTTATACCCGAACAAGAACAAATTCGAACTCGAGGGCGACATTCGATAGCCTATTTCGTTCATCCGGATAATAAAACACCCATTGACCCACAGGACATTCAGAAGGATGAGGCTTCTTCAAGTAATGAAAAGTACGTTTTAACGATATAATTGTTAATGTTGTGTATATTTAATTGAATTATTTTCCTTTTAGAATTTATACTGCATATGAGCTAATTCAGAAAAAGTTCGACGACACCTACGGACAGCGTTCGTAATCTGGTAGATTAACTTATCTGGGTCAAGTAATAGTTGGTATTGCTCTAGTTCTGATTACACATGTATCTCAAGGGAATTGTATTAAATAAAGTTTATAAATTATCGAATTTTATAAAAGAAAATTATGTTTCCGAATTTTTATTGTTAAATTGAAAAGAAAGTGATGGACAGAGGTGTGTTTCTAGATTATGATATCTAAATATAAAACGATTGTGACAGGAATATAAGATAGTTTCAATTCATAAGATAACGTACGATCGGGGCGCGTGAAGATACAAATATCGAAAGCAACTATCGATATAAAACTATTCGCTTGAATCCAGATACAAATTTAAAGATCGTCGACCTGTAAAGGGAGCAATAAACAAACCCTTGGCGGGCTTAAAATAGTTGTTTTGGTTTTTAAGAGAACTTGTTCTATATTCCCTTGTTTAATTTTAAGAACCGGTTAGGAGAAGATCAAACAGCTGCTGTGGGTCCCCTTGGCCACACTAGCATAAACCCGTCGTTGGAGTTGGCCCCACTAATTTCATACAGTGGAACCAAGCCTCAATCTCTGAGAAAATATCTCAAAGCAGTGGCACAGTGGCACTGGCTACTCTTGATCACTACAAAAAAATTCGTTGTACGGGGAGGTTGTGCTCGCGCGTTGTTCTGCGTTTCCGTTCTGCGATTAGCGGCCTTTTAGTTGCTAACTAGTGGTCGAAATCCAAAGGGATTGAACAGTGGATCGGCGATAAATATCCTCCATTTGATTTTTTGGAAAATACCTACGTTGCGATCGCCGCACCCGTTCAGGTGTATCTAGGTTAACGTCGCGTTGTGTGTTACAAAATGATGGAAAGTGTGCAAAAAAAGCATCAGAAAGAGATACAAAAATTGACTAAGTAGATTGTTGGCCAACTTTTGTGGATCGTGTCGGGTCATTCGGTAGGTTGTTCGTTCAATGAAAAGCGAAACCCAACTAACTGTGCGAAAAAAGAAAGCGAATTTTCACTGTAAGCCAATCCTCCTACTTCTCTAGCCGCGAAACTGCCGTGTAAATCACAATATTTTTAAGCTGAATAGGCGGGTTGAAGTGAATTACTGCAGTGTATTTTGTTATTGCCAGCGTCGACAAACGCTTACTCATGCCCACCCTCTCCCTCCCCTTTTTCGGAGTCGTGGAATAAAAAAAAATCCATGCAGACTGCCAGAAGGCCAGCCAGACTTTGCTCATCTGGCGTTTCCTTACTTCTCCCTTGGCAACAAGATACAACACCCTACTATACACTCTCAGTTTTTTAGCTCAGCTGGGATGATACACAGGAGGGCTCACACCTGAGTTCGAGTGGCGTTCAACGGTAAACGAGATCTGCCAGATACAAGATACATATTGCTGCCGCTCAAGTCTCACACCGCCGCATCTGGGGCTGCGGTTGTATCTGTATCTGTATCTTGCGAATTACCCATACACCTGGACCTCCGAGTCGTATACCTGAGCTACGGCAATGTTGTTAATGGCCATCACAAATATTGCAAAAGCAAACCGAGACGAGACGGTACGGGATGTGTGTGTGCAGCTACTAGCTACCTGTTGACGGCTTCGGATAGTCTCACCTTTTCGCATAAGCACATGTATGTCCGAGAGGTGGCGGGGTCTGCAAGTACAGCTCATCTCTAGCCTCCCCAGCCCAGCCACCGGCACCCCTTTTGGAGCAACAAGTGCTAATTTAGTTATCACAATTTTTGATTTGATTAAATTTTATCTAATTGCGACGCACATGCAGGGAGTACCTGCCCTCTCTAAACCGTAATCAGTTGGCTTGCTTTTGCCTTTTTGCAAAATAAAATCGTAAACTGACGCAAAAGTATTGCCAGTTGGGTTGCGATAAGCTCTAGAACCGGGAGACCTAGTCCCCAGAGACCCAAGAAAGTTCAGTTTGTTGAAGAAGTGCGCCGCGTTCGATCGATTCCTCGATCGCCTCTCGTCCGCCACGCGCCCTTCCCAATAAAAACCGAATCGAATCGTTTCCGATTTTGGTTCGGATCGTTAGTATTTCCCCCTTTATGCCGATTTTCAGCTGACCCGCCTGTCATTCAAAGAGCAAACAAAAACAAAAGCTGCCGCAATAACAAAATACGCAAAAATTAAACAATCTAAAAAAGAAAAAAAAAAAACAAATAAAAGAGAACGAGGATCGGCGATTTGAATGTTTGTTTTTTTTATTCGCTGAACCAATAATAATAATAATATTAACAATCATAATAATCGGGTTCTGTCATTCAGTTCCAGTTAGTCAACCGCCACCACCAGGTCTTCGGGATCCCACTCTCCGGCCTGACGTCTCCGTGGCTTTGTGATAAAGCGTGCACAAGTGCGGCGAGTGTTCGTCCCCTCGAAACCAAAGAACTCTAGACTCCAGACATATTCACACACTCAGCTACGTATCTAGCTACTCCGGCAAAATGATAAAAACGAAAACCAGCGACGACAAACTCGACACGCTCCTCTCTCGCAGCGTGGTGCCGATCATCGATCTCGCCCACTGTGGTAAGTACACACACCCACCCCCTGCACACACCACCCCCTCCGGTCCTAAGCCATATATAGCCGTGTATAACCCATTCGATCCCACCACCACAACACACACATATGGCGGCTGATCGCCACTCCAGACTGGTTGCTAGGCGGCGATTTCTGCCTTCGTGCACGGCGAAAAATAACATTCACTAACTAGTTGATTTCCCATCAATGGGGAACTTTTTTTTAATTATAAAAATTAACTTATCAGTGACAACAGTCAACTGACATCAAACCACAAAACCTAAAATCAACAGGGAACTCCCAATGCGTTTGTTTTGATTTCATTTTTTTCGTCGAAACCTGTTTTGGTCTTCATCATTTCCCAATTATAAGAAATTAATCATTGTTTAATTAACAAATTTTCACTTAAATTATAGGTCACAAAATACGAGAAATACTAAGCATAAGACATTCCTTAGCTTATAATATCTCGAGACTCTCAGACATCTTATATATATATTTTTATATCAGCAAAAAATCCCATGAATCAGAGTTTCGTCTTAAAAATAGTCAACGTTGTTCTATCAAAATTGGTGATAGAATATCTTAAATATTATTTAAAAATATTATTTAACAAAACTACTGTCGTTTTCTCTCCATACTCGATAACTTTGGTAATTAAGTACAATCGCCGCATTGAGTCATCGACTGATTGGTGTTTTAGTGACTGACTCTGGATTGTTCAGGGCTCGCTTAATTGCACTTACTTAATATTTTCTGCTCGTGGCGCTCCACCAACTACGTCGCAGTTAATTGTTAATAATTATTGACTTGTGCAACCGACACCTGATCCCGCCAGGTACAAATGAATAATGCAAATGTGATCTAGAGTCTGAGACAAATCCAGCCCAGAAGTGTACACCTTTTTAACCTTATCGTCGCAAGTCAACCTAATTGAGTGTAGATAGTTAATCTTTGGAGTACTTTAATAAAGCGCATATATAGGCATTGTATCACGTTGTTGAGGCCTGGTGTTTTCTTGGTTATCGGGCATGACTAATTGGACAATCATTGTTCTCTAAATCGCTTGAATCAATAGATTTACAGGCTCGAGAAATCACTGCCAATAGATCATGTCGGATATGACACAATCTCGGAAATTTATTGCAGCACTTGAAAGCGACATCTGCAATTTCAAAATATTCGAAATATTAAACGTTTCATTGAAAAAGCATTCTGGTGTGAAAAAAATCACCTGTGATTTGGTATTCCAAGCATAAGATTCAGTTCTTTAAGATTTTGTATCTTTGTTTGCTCTTCCCCACGCTTCTCTGCCACCTTTATTTGGGTCTTGACAAAAATTTCCATTTGCTTATTTGGAAGCCATACCCAGCAGTGTGTTAACTGGGTCTCTGCCGCCGATACGTGACACAGTTTTTCCCTTTCAGGTAATGCGCCATGGAAAAATAGCGCATACGCCCTGCCGACTTATCTGAGGGCTCACCCTCTTTGTTGGGGTACACACTTCAAGTGGTTTCCCGAGTAGAGCAAGTACAGTAAGGCCTAGCCTTGATTCCGACACTCGCTGGCTCTTGACCTTCTCGAAAAGCACAGCCATTGACCCCCCCAAAGCAGCTAGAAGCAATTAAATAGCTGCCTTGCGGCATTTTTATGTCAACGGAACTTCAATTGGATTTTTTCTTGTTTTTTTTCGTCGTTTTGTTTGTGTTTTGGTTTTATTTCGATATCGAGGTGGAGAGGTTTTTGAACTATATGGAAGTCGGACTTGTGGCATTTGTGGAATGTTTTTATTTTGAGATGGGGTACTGGGCCACTCCAATGCCATCACAGCCCCCATAGTTGTAGTTTGTATGGAAAATGGAGTGTCGGCAGCAGCTTAGTGCGGAATCACAAACAAAACGCATCACAATATTTACATTATTTGAGTTACGAAACCTGATTTTATTTGCACTGATTTTGTGGCTGTGATTGCCGCGATTCTCGCTGCACTGAAAAACAGAAGGAAGGGGTGTGAGTGCCAGAGAGGCACCTTATTTACTTAGTTTGGTTTGGCCCGGCTGCTGTTGTTGCAGCTTTATTTGCAAACTGTCGATTGCCGCTTACCAGTTACCTGGAACCTGCTTTGGCGACAAATGTCCGTCTCTCTGTGACGCATGTGGTTAGTGACTCCCCAGCGAATAGCGCGTCATCGGCAGGCGGACGGGCCTCACCTTGCTTAATTCGGAAACATGCGGCAGCGACAAATGTTTTTAACCGAAATACAACGGACAACAACAGTGCCAGCATGTTAAGTAGTTGGGCTTTGGCCATAACCGATTTGAACCAGCTTAAACCTGTTGATTCTTGGCTTCAAAAGTGACGTGCCAGGCCCGCAATCGCGTTCTGCCTGTTTTTTAGTTCAAGACGTTGCCAGCTTTGGTGGATTTCTCTTGACCCCATCGGCCATCGCCGCAAAAATGGCACAATTTCGACAGGCAGCTGGACAAACAAACTAAATAGAGAACTGCAGCCTTCAGAACTCGGATTTCACACACTCTCCCCCCTATTGTCAAATGGTTGCTAAGTTCGCAGGCCACCAATTACCACGATGCCGATGACTTCTGTACTGATATTTCAATGCCATTGAAATTAATTTTCCATTAGTGGGGCATCTGCTAACCATTTCCCCGCATTCAAGCCACTTTCCTGCATTGGCCGCAATTCAGTTCACTTTTCTATAAATAAAATATACGGCCCGGCCATATTTCTGGGCAAAAATTCCGCAACTAAATTGCCAAACCATAATGGCCCTATATATACATGGACAGATATGTGCGGCAGAATAGGTCTGTAAATATTGAATCGAATTAATTCGACCGAGAAATACGAGTGGCCAATTGGGGATCTATTTGTGGATTTAGTTTAAAGGTTTATTCGGTGACCGTGAGTGCCGGACTCGGCCGGATACCAAAAACCAATTACCACTGGCTTTTCAAATCAATCGAACCAGAAACGAGTCCAAGCGCCCAGCGCAATTAAATTCAAACGCGTGCCCGCCATTTGTGGCGGCTTGTCCATAAATGCATAAAACGATAAGCCGGAAGAATGGAATTCCAGACAAATGGGGGGAAAACAATACAGACATTCTGCGCAGTGCCTAGACGAGATGATCTTCAAGCGAATTCGGCCTCCTCCTTGCTGCGAAACTACTGACTCAATTAGCTCGATTAGCAACAAGTTAGCACTAAAAACTCGATGGCATGCGGGGCCGTTGGAAATGGCAAATTGAAAAGCGACTCGCATCCCAATTGCCGCCTAATTGAATTGCATGCAAACAGAAACCCCACAGTGGAAAAAAGGCAAAATAAAACAGCGACCAAAACAAAAAATAAAACCATCAAATGAAAACGAAAGGCGATCCGCCTGGCGTCAATTGAAATCATTCAATTCGCCCGGCTGACCTCTCCAAGCCGGGCCGAGCCGAGCTACTAGTCTGTATAAAATATACATGTATAGTGTCGCCTCATCATCATCATCATTCGGAATCCGTAATTTGTCTCCTATACGGGTGAAAGCTTTCCGGCAAAATTTCAATTGCCGCCTGGCAACTTAGAGCCTGATAAGAGCCACGCCTGAGACCCCAACAAAGCGTAATTGTTATTAACAGGGAAATACTAAAGAAAAATAGAAATAAATAAATAATATGGAATCTTATCTGTCCGGCGGAGAGTGCGTCACGGACTCTAACTGTCGTTGAAGGCAGGCAAAAGTAATTTCCAGCACCGGGTTATGGGAAACCTATTTATAGATAGCGCATACGCCCGGTGGGACAAGGGCTGACGACGAGTTGTTTGTAATTACTTTGCATTCCCCTGCTTTCATTCATGACTGGTCCGAACTGAATGAGTAAGTGATCACATTAGTGGCCCGGCAATTCGATATCGCCAAGGGTGTCCTCTTCCTCCAGATAGATACTATCTGCCGGATAGCATTGGACTTTCAACTGCCGGGGAAACGGTGTGGAACGACTTCCGCTGCGGTTTTCCTCGCCATTTTCTATTTAATTTTCCGCCAAGCGTTGTCAATGCCACCCCGTCGCCATAATCGTCGGCAGCGCCATTGCATTCGCATTTAAATTGATTGCATTTTACCTTTTATTGCATTTGGGACTGTATTGCAAATTATCGAGCACGCCTTCTGCATTTTGCACAGCTTATTCGAGATTCCAATGGGCTGAATTATCTCCCCAGCCAAGTGGCAAGTGCAGAGTGCCGCACCCCCCTTTGGGTCTTATGCAAGTGGCACGTGGATTCAATGCCCTGACCACGCTTCTCAATGGGCCCTGCCATTCAAAATCAACGGCCAAGTGTTCGATAAACAGCTACGACTATTTATTGCCACTTTTATACACACAAATATATAAACAATCTGCCATAAACTTGGGCAATTCTTTATGGCTACCAGGTGCTGGGGGGGTGCGGTATACATTCCCAAGAATCCATAAAATCGGGCGACCACAAAACAATTAGCGATTAAGTGGCAGTTCCGCTGGCAATTCCCACGCCCACTAACCACATCTTTGTTCGATTACTTCTCAGGTATCGAGGAGGTGCCCGTCAAGTCGGTGGTCAACCGCGTGGGTCACCAGCTGAAGAAGGCCCTTTCCGAGAAGGGCATGGCTCTGCTGGTCAATCACGGCATATCCGATGAGAAGGTAAGAGGTCAATTCTCTGAAAGTGTTTTGAGTATCAATACTCACAGTTAGGGGTTGGATTGCGAAATTCTTCGATTGCAATTCGCAAGAGATAACCTATCATTTACTGCTTTATTTCAACCATAAATTACGGACTTAAGAGCCAATAAGATTTCCCCATTTTTAATACATTTACTCTGTTTGTTTTGAAGCTCAAGACTGCCTGGGATCACCTGGATGACTTTGTGGACCTGCCGCCGGATGTCAAACAACATTATATCCGTACAGACGGGGACAAACACGGTTACGTGAGTCGCGGACAACAGCATCGTTTCGATGGAAAGGCTCCGGATCTGCGACATGCCTTCAATATCAGCACGCTGAATGCCCAGAACCTGCCCGAGGAACCGCTGCCCGGATTCGCGGACCACATCAGCACCTTGGCCACAGACTTTAAGGCCCTGGCCAGTTTCATCCTCCAGTCGCTGGCCGTCTCGCTGGACATTCCGAGCACCTTCTTCCTTGAAAAGCACTCACACATGCTGTCGGGCGACCACGACAACATGAGCTCCCTGCGCATGCTCTACTACCCCCCGGTGGTGGACGACGAGCCCGGCCAGAACGACGTGATCAAGGGCCGTTGCCAGTACAGCTACCAGCGCTGTCTCTCCAACCAGCCGGACTTCCGTCCGGAGCACAATCCCCGCGACGAAGACGACCTCACCGACGGCGCGAACGGCGTGAATGGCCAGCTTTTTGAGCACAAACTGGGCAACGGAGCAGTCATTCGTTGCCCCGCCCATGTCGACTATGGCACCTTCACCCTGTTGGCCCAGGACTCAGAGGGTGGGCTGGAGATCAAGTTGCCAGGAAGCGAAAAGTGGAACCGCGTGGGCCACTTGCCGGGCTCCATTCTTGTCAACTGTGGTCAGATTTTGAATATCTGGACACAGGAACGTTATCCCGCACTGGTGAGTCACTAATCCTATGTTTAGTTACGCCCCTTTAAAGGGAATTTCTCAGTAATTGTACCATTAAGAGTTATTTTTTCACATATCTAATAATAGACCTTGTCTTGGCCAATATTTGTTGAACTCATAACCAAGTCTGATTGACCAAATTGGGCTGGCGTCTCAATGACGTCGGTTTTAGTGAAGAGTTTAGCAAATATTTGTTTAATAAATCATTAAATGTTTAAAAGTAGTGTAGACTCTAAAGACTAAAAAGAGTTTTTGCTAAATTTTCTCTAATTTCTATTCGAAACAGCAACATCGCGTCGTTGTTCCCGAACAGGAGAGCATTCGGGCTCGGGGTCGGCATTCGATCGCCTTCTTCTGCCATCCGGATAACATGACATCCATATCGCCCAACGATCTGCCGAATCCAGACGCCGCCCAGGATAAGGCGTTACTCAAGCAGCGAAAGAAGTCCTTCAAGGCGGCGAAAGAAAGGTGAGTAAAAGCAATCGGCTATAATGGCATTTCCTGTACTAACTCGAGGCTCTTTGTTTTCTTTTCAAATTCGATTCGGACTTATCAATGGCGATCGACTATTGGCGGCTGTAAATTGTTCAGAGTCTACAATGCATATCAGTTAATTCAGAAAAAGTTCAGAGATACGTATAGCAGTAACAACCACTCATAACGTCGGGTTAGACCGTCGAGCCATCCATTGCATCTCTACCTGAAACGGGAATGAAGTTCGCATCGGGGAATCGTGGAAATTGTGGCCAAGGGAAAGCGAAAATGAAAAGCCAACAATACATATGATGTTTTGAACCTTTTTATTATTACCTTTACGTTTATTCCATACGATTGTAATTGCTTCATTTCATTAATTTATATGTATCGAGATACTATATACAATACATGCATACACAACATAAACATATACCTTTTGTATAATAAATATATATGTATAATTTAATATATAGTTTCCACTGAAAAACGCACATGTTAACATTTACTAAAGTCGAGGGCTTTCAATCTTTCTTCAATCCCGCGAAACTTGGAAGGTATCTGAGTACATTTCCGAAATTGACCGACAATCGACCATCAGATCCGTGCTAACTGCTTGTTATTTTGTAAATATTTTCCACAAGTTAATTAACAATTTCCTTTTACATTTTCTGTTGCTGTTGCTGTCACTTTTTTTTTTGTGTTTTTTTTTGCACTTAATGTTTGCGTTTAATATTTAATAATTAATGCCACCTGGCCGCATTACGTATGAGTATATGAGTTTATCCATTAATTTGTAATTACTTAAATGTGTTCTTTAAAATTCTCTTTCTGTGTTTCGTCCTGATTTTTTTGTTGCGATTCAATGCAATAGGTTGCAACTATAAATATTCATAATACGTACATTCAATATTTAACAATTATTTGACTACCTTTATTATTAGACACACAGTTTTTATTTTTTATATTTGTTGCAAAATAAGCTTCAGCTCAGTATTTCATTTGGACAGTTAATTGCAAACCTTTTTGTTTCGACCTCCACAATGGATAATATTCTGAGCGTCTTACTACTTTTACACTTAACATTGAGCCAACTATGATTTTCACACGACTACGATTATGGCTTAGGTACATTGTACTCCAAGTAGCTTTTATTACTGTCTTTAGGAGAATGAAACGAAAGATCCAATCTTAAATCTACTACAGCCTCTAGGGGCACGAGTTGTACAAGTCATTGTCTTCCAAGAATCGAAAGACTTATCTCAGATTGCATCATGGAATGACTTGTCACCGTACATTTCCGAGCGACTGTAATCAGCGTTAGCTCTGCCAAATTGCCATAATTTAATTAATTTTCTTTCAACGCTTTTTCGCTAAATTTCGAGTAGTTATTTTCATTTTCATTCAGGAGTCACATGCCTCCCGTCAGTTGACTTGCCAATATGTTTATGAATGTGGCTGCAGCTCTTGGCAAGTTATTGACAAGCAGGCTTACGGACACGTGCCACACTTCTCGAGCTTAAATAGCAGTTTAAATAGCTTAAAAATACCCTAAAACCGAGAGGTACATATAACTGGGAATCAAATAAGAAGTATATTTCCAAATTTTGTGACGATGATAAGATATATGGTATCTTATTTCCTCGTTTAATTGATGCAATGTACAGGGTACACCTCCTACTTGAGTACATTGCTCCTGGGAACACTTGGATCAACAAAGGGACACATTTAGATACTTATATAACTGAAAATACATTTTTGTTTGCTGATTCATTTAAGCAGGAGGGGAACAGCTGAGAAAGAGCATTCGCTGTTTGGAATTCCATGAAAAGCTACGATAATTTAGTTAACAATATTTGGCTACATTCTAAGTTTTATCAAACGGTGCTGCTGCTGCTGCTCGGCCGTAAACTTTTTTGTGGGTGTTCCGCAGTTTAAACAAAGCGCCGAGAGTTAAATAAAACAAATATTGACATGCCCACCGGCGGACGGACAAGGAGGGATGTATTCCGGACCGCAAGGGGAGGCGCGATGCTCATTTGTCGGCGACGGTGAGCTCTTAAGCCGGCGCTTTAAATAATGACTATGAATCGTCGACTAAGAAAAAGTCAGCTACGTACATACACCATAGACATACATAAATATATTTGCAACGATTTGATATATTTTTGGGCAAACAATGTCAGCCAGCTTGGGCTTTCGCTGAACACACACACTGAACTCCCTTTGATTTATGGGGGGCGAGGGCGGTGACAAATTCGGCGCGGGGCGTGGCAGTTACTGATAATTTCTCCATTAAATACATACATCTTATTCAACAAATTCGCAAGTGCTGGTTTCATTTTATTTTGCTATCAAGTCGAAAGCGAAAGTCAACAGAACGGGCTCGGAAACTGGGGAGCTTAGTTAGTTTATTGTGCTTAGTAAAGATTGTCCAGGCAAGAAAATGAATACTAGGGGATTAGTAGCACAGGTTTACAAAACATGCCAGTTTTCGTGAGTGTCAGTTGCATCTAGTTGTGAAATCGTATCGACAGATTTAAGTATAGATTTTAGTGGGAGGGAGAGACTCAGAGTCAGGAACCTTTAGCTATGGCCTCCTGCTAAGCTTTGTAGCTAATTAGACCCAATGGATATGTTAGACGTGCTCATTCTAGACTCTACACACACATGACTTATAAAATACATGAATAGTTGTAACACATGACTAATAATTTAAACCCTTCAATAGGCAAACACTTTCTCGAGAAATCCCTTCGAAAAATCCACCGAAACTCAAACAAGAAATGCAAACTATTTGCTTGAGATTAATTATATGTCGCTTGTGTATAGTATTCTATAGGACAACATCTAGCTTTATACATACATACGTATATCAAACATTCAATATTATATTTATGCCTTCGCTTTTATAAACATCTCTCTAAATGTCAATCGATTATATATTGTATGCATGAGTTTCTCCTCACTGAACTTTGTAAATATTTATGCCGAAATATGTTTATTTCTATTTGTATTTCAATTCATTTTGCACGTCAATTTTCTGTTCTTGAAGGCTTTCGTTTTAATCTGTGGGATTGTCGTATTGTTTGTTGATTTTTATTTCTGCATTAGCTATTTTTTTTGTTTGTGGTTAAATTCTTGCCCTTTGAGTGAATTTCATTTTAAGCTGGCATTTTATTCAAGGATTTTAATTTTTAACTCAGCCCCCACTCACGGCATGAGCAGGCTGTATTCTGAAATCAAGTATCCGCCGTGGTGTGCAATTAATTGGTGTAGAGCGGATGTAATTGCTGCATGTGGGCGTCGGTGGTGGTGGGCGTGACGTTGACGGCGTACTGGCGGGCTCGCATCACGCTCATATGGATCTCCGAGGAGGCAGTGGAGTTGACATAGTTGGCCATCTCGGCGGAGCCGGATCCGGCCCTGGCGCCGTTGGTGCCCCGACGGCTGGGACCGCCGAACTCCAGGTCGCGGTCTAGGTCGTCCCGTCCCCCTCCGCGGCGGCAGTATCGAAAGAGGAAGGGGCACAAGCTCTAAAGAGAAATACATAAAGAAAACATAGCCAGACATTAGAAGTACCCACATCCTCGAACACCACACCCTCGTAGTTCGGTTAGAGTACGCTACTAATATAATTTAATAGAGTTTGCTTGCTACAGTACACAGTTCTCAAAAGGTTAAGCATACGACGCGTGGTACGGGCGACGGCACTGTCGGCGGGAGGGGTGGCTTGGTGGGGGCAGGTTGGCGGCACATGTCTGTGACAATTTGGTTTCACACACACAACGAATAAAAAAAAACAAAGGAAAACCTAAAAGTAAAAAATAAAAAACCAACCCAAAAACAACAAAAAAGTGGGAGTCAAAGAAAACAATAAAAAAAGGGACAAAAAATGCTAAACGATATGAAAGGCAGCGCATTCGTTGGTGAAAAAAAATTGGAAAAAAGGACCAAGTGCGTGTCTCTTTTGCACTGGTGTTGGTGTTGTGTCAAAGTGTGCAGCTCAAAAGGGAGAATTTTTAGGAAAAAAATATGTTTAAAAAAAGGACAAAAAAAGGAGAGACAGCGTGGGGAAAATAACATTTTATCATGGGAATATACACTTGAGTACAGCAGGTGCGTGTGTGTGCTCGTAGAGGTGCATAGATGGTTCAGTTTTAATTTAAATATTACATTTTTTTTGGATTTTGTTTCTATTTCGGTTTCTGTTGCATACTTTTGAGCGCGTTTGGCTTAGCTTTTGTTCGGCACTAGGCAACGTAGCAGCAAAGTAAGCGCCAGCTGTGCGTAAAAGAAAGAAATGGTAGTAGTTTCAGTTTATGGAGAGTGAAAGTGGTAAGCAGGAAGTTCAAACGATTAGTAAGCCAAAGCGTTAGAACAATTTTCGGGCCACCCTCCAGGCGGCCGACAGAGACAGCCGATGTGGGTGTAGAAAGAGAGAGAGTCAGAGCATGAGGCGAGAAAAACAGACAGAGATGGCAGGCACAAGCAGAGCAAGACGTGCAGAGCAGAATTTGTTCTTCAGGCAGAGAAAAAAGCTATTTTTCTTGCTTAGCAACCAGAGAGAAGAAGCATTTCAATCAGCTAAAATGAACGCTACGCTTTCTACACTTTCCGTCAAGCAGTAAATACACAGAGAAAAAGTATGACTATTTACATTTTTGATAATTTATCATATTTGTCATAGAATCTCTCTAAAATATACTTTCTCTGCCTATTTATGCTTGATGATAGCTACCAAAATAATTGCTAAACGTGAGCCTTTTCTGGTGGACGTTGCTGTTGGTGTATTGGCCATGTTGCTAGTTGCTGCCGATATGGTTGCTGCTGCCATCGCCGCTGCTGCTGGTGTCTTGTCCTTAGCGATTGCAGCAATTGCCGTGGCCCTTAACTAAGTCTAAAATCATGGGTGCACACATTTTTTTTTTCGGATACCCAATCAAAGCGGAATATTGAATATAAAAATAAAGTTCCCATCAAGATGTCGAAGTGGAAAATAAATGCAAATTACTCAATAGCCGATGCCAGCCAGCACTTACCTTGAGGGTCTTCTTGAAGGCCGCCCTGAAATCGCGATTGAAGTATGCATAAATAATGGGGTTGAGGGCCGAGTTGAAGTAACCAATCCAAAATAATATGCCGACCAGGAGACGAGGAGTGATGCAACTATCGCACAAGGAGGATACAATGTACCTGGTGGAAAGTTAAAGAGATACAAAATTAATTTGAATTTTCAGCACAAGATAATACAATTTTTGTGCAATTTTATTTTGTTGTTTATTCTTTCTTAAGTAGTTTCACTACTTTATTAGCAGTCATGGTAACTTTTTATGGCTTTTTAATATTTCTGTTTGGCTTTATTTAAGTCTGAGATTACTAAAAATTTGAAAAGCTTAAAGCAAAAAAAGGATATGTACAAGCTAGATTCATAAAACTATATCTATGATTATGTCTTCTGTTACCACTCGATTCCTCAAGGAAATACCTTTAATATATTTAAATAAAATTTCTTTTAAACTGCACTTAAGCCTCAGAATAAAATGTAAAATCTATTTTTAGTCGATAAAGAAAGATTCGAAATATTCAGAAATTAACTTTTCAATAAAACCAAAAAAAGCATACTAGACCTTATGAGAATGAGCTCATTTTAATCACGAATTAGTCGCCATCTTAGCATTTTCCTTTTAGCCATATTTACTGCAAATTGAGAAAATCAAGTATACGCACCATAGGAAGAACGGCAGCCAGCAGATGAGGAAGGCGCTCATTATGATTCCCAGGGTGCGGGCAGCCTTCCTCTCCCGCCTCATCGTCGTAATGGTCGACTGTTCCACCTGGATGCTTGGGCGCGGCTTGGGAATTTGGCTAATCTGCAGATGCTTCTCCAACAGCAGAGCGGCCACCTTGGATCTGAGATTGGGGTAATTAGCGTTAATTAGCCAATACCGGACCACCACTTCATCTAATCTTACCTGTAGACGAGGCGCTCCTGACGGTCGGCCTCCTGGTAAATGCGATAGTACATTGAGAGCATCACGATGCCGGGTATCCAGAAACTCATTGACGAACTGACTATGGCGTAGGCCTTGTTCACTTTGAACTCGCATATCTAAAATCGGAATGTTGAGTATTGAGCATTGTGCATCGGCCTGGCAACTCAATTAGCGCTCTAGTTGTGCCTGAATCAATAAATCAAAAACGATGCCCGGGAGGGGAAAACTAATGGAGCGTAATGCTCCGCAATTGGCAACGCAACGGCAGAATGCGTTTGTTGCGCTGCCGTAGTGCCGCATAGCCGCAATGTCAAGTGCGGCAGCAATAAAAACTCAATTACATTGTGCATTACTCCGATGGCATGACAAAAGGCCAACAGAAGACGTCTAATCAGATTTATGGCCTAGACCCCGTTGCCTGCCACTTATTAGCATAAACAAGTAAAACTAATTAAAGCCCAGCCCGGATGTTAATGTTATGCAAAGGGCTTTCAATGAGTTTCTCTGCCGGATGGCAAGGTAGAGCCTCGAAAATTATGCACAGCCTGTGCAAAAACCGGAATGGAATTACGTATTTCGCATTTATTTCTACATCAGCATTTTTATTGCGCAATGATAACCGCAGTGGGTGGGGTTACTGCTCTACATAGCAGCTGCTGACTGTGCCGGAATGAAAATGGTTCCATCCTACCTGCCACCTTGGTGGTGGCCTCCATGTCGAATTTCGACGGCGACTGAGAGAATACGGGAAACCAATAAAATGGAGTAATAAATATGCTACCTGTCGGCTGAGCGCCTGAAAGGCGTAAAACTGCTCCAGCCACACAAACATAAATCAATTTCCGTTGAGACGGGGCTCCGGGACCGGAGACTGTGGACTCGGGACTCCCGGACTTTTACGGGAAAAGTCAAAGGCCACATCGACACAGACCCAAGCTCAGACCCCGGCCCAGAAGCACATGCAAAATGCATACCAAGTCAATACCCCGGACTCTATCAACTAAATTAGAATTTTCTATTAGTTTGATGTGCAAGAAAATTGAATAAATAATGCAGGGCCAGTTTCACTCCGAACTTCAAAGAGTAAAGACGTGCAACTAACTTACGCTCCAAGCGACAGCTTATCAGCTTCATAGATCACCCGATTCACAAGTACTTCGTGCTTAATTACAAAAAAAACAAAAAATACAAAGAACAATTAAACTTCTTCACGCATTGCAGGGCCCGAGCCCAAAAACACCGCAATGTCTCGACCACCCGACCGCCCGTTGACAATGATAAACTCAATTACAAGTGAACCGAAATATATTATTATTAGTAGAACCGACAATGAAACCTTTGAAAAAATATCACCGTTTATAATAAAAGACTTCGCCTGCAATGGAGAAGTCGAAACTTGCAAGAAAACCAGATCGGGTCTCCTTGTCAAAACAAAAAACCACATACAAGCACAGAAGCTCCTTAAAATAAAGTCTTTTCACAACTTCCCGGTCCACGCTGAAGAACACAAAACTCTGAACTCATCCAAAGGCATTATCTACTCCAATGACCTACGGAATATCGACGAAAAAGAAATCCTAGAAGAACTAAAGCCTCAAAATGTTATTGACGTCCGCAAAATACTAAAAAAGACAACAACGATACAAATAAAACCACTGAAACGGGCCTAATTGTACTAACTTTTTCAACAGTTACCCTACCCGAAAAATTGTGGATAGGATATGAAATTGTTAATATACGACCATACATCCCACCCCCAATGAGATGCTTCAACTGCCTGAGATTTGGACACCCCTCCGCCTACTGTAAGAGCCCTAAAACATGCGCCAATTGCTCCGAAAAAATGCACACAATAAACAATGAACCATGCACCAATACCCAAACCTGTATAAACTGCAAATACGAAGATGATCACATCAAACACCACAACGCAATGGACAAATCATGCCCCGCCTTTATCAAACAAAAAGAACTGACTGCAATCAAAACAACTCAAAAAGTGGACCACAAGACAGCTCGCTTTATATACAACACTCGCCATACACACCCACCAATACCTTACGCACAAATAGCAGCAATGCCAACACACAAAACACTAGCTATAGGAAAAAAAATAACACAACCACTACATCAATAACAAACTCATCAACACCAAACGCTATGACCAGACAAGTTATCACCTACGAAGACTCCTCTGAAGAAAACATGGACACCAGTGCATCAACATCATTAAACCCCGCACGTTCTGAATTTTCCGACGGACTAAAACTTAAAATATTCTCAACTAAATCAAATAAGTTAAGCACCACCTTGAAATCAAAAGATAAAAACAACCAAAAATCAAAAAATGATAAACAAACTAAAAGAAAAACATCTGACGATAAGTATACAATGAGTACAGATGAAGATTTAGAATTATAAAATTATACAAAATATAATAATCAAAATTATTTTAGTTCTAGTTAACCTTAACCAACATTCTCATATTTAACATGCTAAAAATATTACAATTAAATGTAAATGGATACCTCAATAATTATAACCACCTACAGATACTCATAAAAAAACACAACCCTAAAATAATATCCATTCAAGATACCCACCTCCACTCTACAAATAATATTCCCATCCCAATAAATTTCACTCTCTACCACATAAATAACTCGAACAACTCCTATGGCGGAGTAGCTCTCCTCCTTCACAACTCCTTACAACAACAACAAATCCAAATCCGCAATATAAGCTTTGACTCAATCGCCGTAACAGTACATTCTAAAATCAAATTCACTTAATTTCCAGTTATATACCCCCTAACAAACCATTCACTCTACAAGAATTACGAGACACTTACAATCACATAAACACTCCTATCCTAATAACAGGCGACTTTAACAGCTGGCACAAAAGTTGGGGATCACAAAATAATAACTCACGAGGAAACTTATTATTCAAATTTATAAACCAATCCCTTCTAACCACTCTTATAATGGCTCCCCCACCCACTTCACCACACACCACACCTTTACACATATTGACTCTCTCTAGCTTCCCCTGAACTATACATACACTCTAAATGGACAATTGAAAACCACCTTTCAGGTAGCGACCACTTCCCAATCTCAATTAAACTTTTTGAAAATATATCAACTGACTCCCCCGTCATTAAACCTAAATTCAACGTTGATAAAGCCAACTGGCCTCTCTATCAAAAATTTAATAAACAATTTTCCGATGACAGACCACTCAGCCAACAAATAAACCGAGAAACTGCCCACCTTTGTGCCATCATAAGACAGAGCGCCCATCTATCCATACCACAATATCACCCAAACTCATCCAAACAAGTCCCCTGGTGGGACACCGATCTTCAAAAACTAAAACCAAAAAAAAATTAGCCTGGCAAAACTTGTGTCGCAATATAAATACAGCCAATATAATAACTTACAAAAAGGCCAACGCAATACTCAAACGAGAAATAAAACAAAAAAACGCAAAGCCCTACACGAATTTACCTCAGACATAAATCCACAATCTCCAATTCCAACTATATGGAAAAATCAATCGATTCTGTGGGCTCAAAACTAACACCCAGATCCATTGTCTCATTAACCCTAGTAATACATCCGATACTCATACAAACATTGATATCTCGAAAGCCCTATGTGAATTCTGGTCGAATGCATCACTTAATAATAACTTCCATCCTACTTTCAAAACACACAAAGAAAACTTAAACTACAATTTCTCCCACAGTACGTCCGCTCTAACCCAACCCTTAGAGTGCGATATTTCTATTTTGAATTGAAGAGCGCTATAAACCAACTTAAAGGCAAAACACCAGGTAGGGACCGCATCAGTTACCCAATGATAAAAAATCTACCAGATTCGGTAATGCAAAGACTACTTAAACTCTATAACAATATCCTCAACACACACATTCCACAACAATTTAAAGTAAGCAACATTATACCAATATTAAAACCTAACTCAAACAAGACAGAAATACCTTCTACCGTCCTATATCTTTAAATAGCTGTCTATCCAAAGTAATGGATAAAATAATATCTAAAAGACTATGGTGGCTAGTTAACAACAGCCAGCTACTCGATAGTCGTCAAATGGGCTTCAGAAAGGGAAAATCGGTATCAGACTCTCTAGCAACACTAGATTATCTGACTACCACCACCCTTCCAGAAAAAGTCACCTTTCAATAATTTCACTAGACTTTTCAAAGCATTTGACAAAATAGGAATTCACACAATCATAGATGAACTCGTTAATTGGAAATTAGGGCCAAAAATGATCAAATATTAATAAACTTCCTAACTAACCGAAAAATCTGCGTTCAAACTCAAAACGTACAATCCCAACCCTTACCACTTGAAAATGGAATCCCACAAGGATCACCATTTCTGTAATCCTTTTGCAATTGCCTATAACAAATTGAATAGAATCATAGGTCTCCACATATCGTTCAATTTACAGCATACGCAGATGACTACACAATTTAAAAATACACAAAAAAGGGATACGTCAATAAACATAAACCCACTGCTCACAGACATTCAAGAATGGTGCAATTATTCTGGAGCCAGTCTCTCCATTCCTAAATCTAATATTTACACGTCTGCCGCAAGAAGAAATGCAACTTCAAAGTAGCTAGCACCTTCAATTTAAAAAACGAAAAATCGTTAAAAATACTAGGTTGACTATAACCAAAAATTATAAATGGGACGCACACATAGATCAGTTAGTAATGCAAATTTCTAAAGACTAATTTTAATGTCTCTCTAGCACAAGCTTTAACTGCCACATCAAAACCTTTTTTGTATCAACTCAGTTATCTGTCAAATTGATTTGGGTTATTTCTATACGGAAAGGCTCCCAAATCAAAACTTAATAAATAAAAACGATTACCACTCAGCCATTAGAATAGCCTTCGGGGCATTTCGCTCCTCACCAATAAACAACCTCTTATCGAAGCTAACATAAGCACTATAGAACAGAGAACTAAACATGCCATATTAAAAAACTTCAAATGATTTCCACCTCCAAGAAAACTCCTCTCGAACAGATCATTAAAAAAATTCAAAAACAAAACGAATTCCAAAATTTTCATCAACAATAAAAGATACAATTGACCACTGCAAAGCAATGCTACTATACCCTACCCCCATAACAATCAAAAAGAAACCACGCCAGCGTGGTCCTTAACTTACTAAAATAACAAAACCTTACACACTTCTACAAAACCAACACACCTCCATAGTATACAATCAAAGTTCCAAGAAATGAAGGATACCCTCAAACAGCACACATTCTTATACACAGACGGTTCCAAGTCCGCCAATGGAGTCACCTACAGCGTAACCTCCACACAACACTCATAACACAGCAATTCTGCCACCTTACTCATCCATTTTCACTGCTGAAATAGCAGCCATTCTCCATGCTGTAATTGCCGAAAAACAAATAGGAAAATTCGCTTATGCCCGACTCTCTCTCAGCCCTTACTGCACTAGAAAACCCAATAATTCTCCTACTATTTTAGAAATTAGAAAATTATCTTAGATTATTAAATTCACCCTGATTGGGTCCCAGGCCACTCCGGCATTATGGGCAACGAGCTTGCAGACCAAGCTGCGAAACAAGCCCTCACACTGCCATTAATTCAGAATAAACTACAACGTAACAGATACCCTTAATACTCAGTAACCACATAAAAGCCCAAAACGACTTTTGGAACAACACTCTGTACACTACAAACTCATCAATACCAAAAACAGAAAAATATCGAACTTTAAATCCAACTTTCTCGAATAGATACCATTAAATTTTGAGACTCCGAATAGGACACACTAAACTGACACACAGCTTCTTTCGACAAAACACCTCCACCCATTCCAACAATGTAACCTTAACCTAACTCTTCACACATATTCCTAGAATGCCCTACCTACATTGAACACAGACGTAAATTCCTCCAAAAACTCTAGAAGAAATAGTAGATCCCTTAAATTAACCACAACTTCCAATTCCTAAAATCCATAAACCTTTACAACAACATTAGCTTAACCTACTTCATAACTAGAATAAGTTCACACCTTTTTGTTTAGATAGCATACCTTAAATTCCATTCAAAAAAAAAACACTTGTACATTGTATCATTGTAACATAACACATAGCACATAAAATAGATTTTAAGCAGAAGGCCATTGTAGCTATTGCTTAACACAAAGCAAAATTCCCACACTTTGGTTCTATTATAATAAAATAATGCAGGGCTATGGCAGGGCGGTATTCTATATATATACTATACTATGCATATTTGCTGTAAACGATTGTTTAAGTAAATCTGAAGGGCACTTAATAGAGACCAGAAACAGGGCGATTTAATTATCCAATTAGATGCCTTATTGTGGGCATTAATACTTACGTGCGGATTCGATTTGAGATACTTGTAGTTCTCGGCAGTTGTGTACCAGCCCGTGCAGATGGGCAGGAAGGAGAGCAAGGCCGGCGAAAGCCAGACCATTAGGAGCATAATGAACACCCGTCTCTGGGTCATGATCAGGGGATAGTCCAGCGGCTGGACAATGGCGTAGTATCTGGGGGGGAAGGAAGGAGAAATACGGGAAATACAGACGAGCAACCTGTAATTACTCTGTTGTTTGGATACCCACCTGTCGACGGATATGCAACACAGGTGCATGATGCTGGCGGTGGAGAAGTACACATCGAAGCTGTTCCACATGTCGCACATCACCGAGCCGAACATCCACTTTCCGGAGATCATGACGGAAGCATTAAATGTCATCGCACAGAGGGCCACCAGCATGTCGGCCACGGCCAGAGAGACCACAAAGTAGTTGGTAATGATGCTGCAAGGCGAGAGAGTAAAAGCAAAGATAAAACTAATCTGGAAGGATACAGCCCACACAGTCACTTCCACACCCGCACTCGCATCCACAGCCACATATATCCTGCAAAAGGAAGTGCAAGGCGGATTGGCAAGTTCTCAAATTAAACTTGTGCATTAAGCTTTCAAGTCACTCACGGCTAATCGCCTCTCAGACACAAACTCAGACTCAGACCCAAAGTTAAACTCTGGCAATGCCTTCAAAGTTGGAAACTTTTGGTTAACGAACATCGCGCATACGCCGCATGTGACCGCCGTTAAGTGCGGCACGGCGCTTCACCGAGATCCGCGCGCCGAGCTCCGAGGGGATTTCATTGTTTAATGGGTTAATTAATAATTAGCTTAACGCCACCACAACTTCCACCAGCAATCATCAACATTGCGTGGAACCGCAGTACGCAAAGTCAATTATGAGCACGCGGCGTATACGCAATGTGCAAATACGTTTATCGGCTTCAACGTCAGAAATGATTTTCCTGGCCAGCTTAAATCCTTGTGCCTGCCAGTTGAAGCCACAGCCGAGAGGGTTGGGGGAAGGCGTAAGTTTAAAATCAATGGGGAATTGTATTCTGTCGGCAACTTCTTAGATAAAACTTTCCCAGTCTGAGAAGACTAAACATGACTTAATATAAAATAACAACTTTTCAAATGCAATAAGTTTCGAATGCAAGACTAAAAGTGCATCAATCATGACTTACGAAGACGGAAAGTGGCTGCTTCCTGTTGCTTGAGCTCTTAATCCCCTAAACTCGTTAACAATCTCCTGGCATTTAGGCAGATTTTTTGTGCTGTTAGGTCAGAACATTGAACTGCCTACACACAAACCTAATTACGGCCGGAGTCTAGACCCTACCGCAAAAAGGTCGACCGACTTAAAGCCACCACAGCAAAGTACCCGCATCAAAGCCAACACAAAATTGTTATTGAGGCGTTAACCTAAAGCCGATTACACGGTAGTGGGAGTTCGGTGGAATGTTCCGCTGGTAGGTGTCAAGTTTGATTACAATTATGAGTTGGCACTTTCTGCTCGGGCTGAATAGAGAAAGTAGAAGCCGATGGTGTAAGTAAAACTTGAACTTTCGACGACCTTTAATTTGTCATCGCAATTTATTGATTACACCATATGCTGTGCTATGGCATGAATTATTTATGTTAAGTGAGTGGGCAAAACTCTGAGGAAAACATAAAAAGAATATATGGATGTGGGACCCTGGGCGGGTTGCCTGGCTGCACGGCCTAAGTGGGAATACATGTTGTTTCGTAATTAAGTCTAATTTGCCATGATGATTTAAACTGCCTAGCCGGGCGTAAAAGGTGAAAATGGTGCGGAAAACGCACATGACAATGAGATGCTGGCACAAGCAGTTGAGATAAAAATGGCAACATAGAATAGACGTAGTCAGGGTCAGGTCCCAAATTGCCTGTCCCTGGCAGGCTAAATGAGCCTCAGCCTCAGCCTCGGTCTTGGTCTCCGTCTCAGTCTCATCCTCGTCCTCATCTCAGAATCCCCAGGTTTCAGACACAAATGTCAGGTGCTTTTTTGCCTTCTTTTCCTTTTACGAGGCAAGGTATAAGATTCCTCGACAAGAGCCGTGAGGCACAGCCGTGGCAATGGCAGTGGCAGTGGCATTTTCTTGGGTCTGCTTAAATAGTCTGCTATGCCTTGACATTGAACGTCCTGGGGTTAGGTTACACCATTGTCGCTTCGCTGGCTCGGAGTGTTTTATGTTGGGTTCCTTAAATGCCACCGTTGTTGAGCTTATGAATTTGTTGCGGCTAAAACACGTACATACCTGGATACTTGGAAAATCCCACAACACCCCACAGACCCGCACAAAGCCATATCTTATATCTCATGTGGAGGCGACGCGGGGCTCAATTCATAAATTTGACAAATTATATGGCCGCCCATAAAGTAAATGGCAATGGTGCCCCCTAAGTAGGCAGCCATATTTTTATGCTCGCCCTTTATTAACATTTCTAATGTAATTACGCACGTATCTAGCATTTAACTTGGCTTTCCCCTTTTGCCGTTTGCCTGGCGGAATTAACTGGCCACGCCCCCGATTGGTTGGGGGCGGACAAGATGAGTTCTGTGCGCTTGACACGCAAAAATGGTGGAAAATATGATAAATGATGACAAATTAATGGCCGCAAAAACGAGGTAGCTACTCGAAATGTCAAAGTCCTGCCAAAAAGGACTAGCGGAAGGTGCAAAAAAATATATAACAGCAACCAAACTCGGTCACTGTCATGTCCATGCCAGCTGAAACATTCGCGAATCTTGGCAACGGGCTGTACAGGAAATGAGAAAAGATAAAATTGTATTCCGGAAAGTATTTGAAATGAATGTTAAGGGTCAGAATCAAAATGATTTGAATTATGTTGGCTCTAAACCTTGAAAAGTCTTAAATGGATTTTATGCTGATAAGCTAAAATGGATTCAATAAAATAAGAAAGAGAAATAAAGCAGGATAAGCCATTGGTGTTGCCACAAATGTTACTAGATTATCATTTAGTCGACATAATCGAAGGCTCGGGGCAGTAAATGTAATAAAAAACCAGTCGATTGTTTGCATGACATGGACACCGTGGCGGGTAAAATGAACCAAATTAATGGGAAGGCGACAAATGTCAACGGTGACATATGACCACACGCGCGCCACACAATACCACACACATGATAGAAAAAGACTGGAAGGACTCACCGCAATTTCCGGTGGCGCATAACGGACACAATCACCAGCATGTTGCCAAGGATGGCGGCCAGTATGATGAAACCAATAACGAAACACTTGACGAAGACTAATGCTAGATGTGTGCTGCCTTCGGCATCCTCGCCGTCAACGGAGGCGGCTGCGCTCGCCTCGAATCCTGTATCCTGCGCTGTTCCGGATACAACATCTTCGATGGACACTGTGCTGGTGCCGATGCCCGTTCCACTGCTCACCAGTCCGCCTTCGTCGATGAGGCCGTCGGCAATGAGCTTCAGATATCGGGAATGGGATGCAGATGCCTCCAGGACAGGCAGTTGCCTTCCCAGGGGTTGTAGATGCAAACGGGGCTCCCGGGTCCCCTGTCCTTCCAGCAACGTCCTGGCCGTGGTGGCCGTCATGGCCTGGAGTCTCTGTAGCAGTGTCATGGCTGTGCTGTGCCAACTTAGTTGCAGCTGGTAGTCAGAGCAAATATTAAACTAATGCCAACGGAAAGGACACTCAAAGGAAAGGACATTCTGCCCAAGCCGTTTTGATGAGCGATATTTTGGCCAATCGTTTGCCAGGACCTGCAATTGAATAAAAAGATAAACGATTTATTTCCTTTCATAGTCGTCGGCTTGCTCGGAAAGAGCAACATCGATTTGTTAAGTTGTTTGTGGTTCATATTTCCAGAACATTTATTGAAAAATAAAGATAAATTGTAGTTGATGGTTTAAATGCTAGGACACCATTTCAGTGTCCATTTGTCAGATCAAAAGGACAGTTGAGCTTTTTAGAATTAGAAGAATAAAGGAGAGTACTCAGTTCCTCCTCACTACAAGTTTTAAATCAAGTTTATAAATTTAAGAAGCAAGTTTTTTGAAGAGTGTCTTCTATTCCCCAGAACCGGCAGTTAACTTTTGACTTTTGCTTACGATTTCTCAGCCACGTTCTGGATTCGATTTCCATTTACATTTGCATCAATTTGGCATTTGTTGTGGCAGTTAAATGAACCGCAACGTGCTGGCTATTTGTCTTCTATCTGCCTCCCGCCCCGGCCGTGGCATGCCCCAATTTGTGTAGAACATGCAAATCTCGGAGGCAGCTCAGGGAAAAGAACATAAGGACTAGGCAGAATCCGAGCCGGAGTTAAGCCCATAAACACCTTGAGTCTTTGGTGGCTTTGTATGGGGTGTACATACCATAATATATAATATAAATTCCCTTAGCCGCGGGCTCTGAACAGACAATGAAATTGAAACCCACGCAGTGGAGAGGGCGGCCGGGAGTAGTGCCAAAAACGTAATCCCTCTCAATTGGTTTAATTTACCATAAACAGCTTCAATATCTGGGCCGAGAGGGGGAAATTTCCGTTTTCGACGGGGCCTGTCGAAAATTTGCTTCCTTCCTGGAGGGAGCAGCTGTCGCATTTCTGTTTTTTAGGCATTCGGCCAGAATTTGAGCTGCCAGCTGCTCGCTGCTCGCTGTCACTGTCCCCCGTTCCATATTTTATCATCAGCGGCAGGGGCCTATCATTAGCAAATGTCAATTTTCAAATTATGTACATTTATTCAGCGATTGGCTTGCCTCGTAATCGAGGCCCTTGAATTCCATACAAGTTTCGGCAAATACTCAACCATGCCAGGGGCTATGCTTTTCCATTTGACTCCAGCTGAGTATGGGAAGCACTTACTCTCACTCTTCTTGGGCGAAAGTAGGCAAACATTTGGGACTGGAGCGAACGTGTAATTCCCATGTTGGGCAAACTAAGTAAACTTCAGCCAACAAATACGAATGTCACCAGAGGAATTGTGTGTGCGCCCAGGTCCTTTCTCCTGCACCTTTAGGGAAATGAGTTTTATGTGGTTTGTTCTGTATTGTGGAGGTATGGGGAGTGGCTGTGTGTGCATGACACTCGCCAACAAAGCGACCGCGACTGAAGTGAACTTTAAATCAATAAAGAACAACAAATTGAAAAGCCTCGTAGGTCGCGCACCACCACTTTTCGAATAAGAGCATATATATAGACATATATACGAAACGCCGAGTGCTTTTGTCAAACGCATTGACAATGCGCCATAACAATAACAGCGAACGCAGGACACCCCTCCAAGTGTCCCGGTCCCCGGCCCAGACCCAGGCCCCAGCCCACGCCCGGACTCGGATCCGGGTCTCAGTTCCGGTTTCGGCTTTTGTCTGTTTTTCCTCAAACCCATAGGGACGGTGTCTTCACAATACATCACCCAGCAGGTGTGGTTTCTCTGCAGTCAATATCAACGCTTATTTTTCTAATATATACGTATATATTTATATATTTTTTGTGGTACCCAGAATCTTTTCTTGTTCGACTTTTATTTGTTAAAGCGTCTGAGATTTGCCTTTGGGACTCGGTCTTTCATTTGACCTTTCAAAGTTGGCCAACCATACAGTGGATGCAAATGGTAAGCCTGCGATGAAAATAACTCAGATTGCGCGACGGGATGGGATGGATGCTCGGAATCTGGCAAAGATTTCAATTCAATTGAAGTTTAAATCAATCAGGGTGATCAATACACACAAGTGAAATCTGCGGATTGAACTGATTTCTTTCCGGCCATTCCTTGCCGTCTGGGCTAGGTCGGGGATCCTTTTGTCAGTCGGCAGGACATGCTGAATGGCTGTGATTTATTTCGCTTGGCCGTGGCCCATTGTAACGGTGCATTGGGTTCAGTTGGGTCCTTGGCTTGTTAGTTATTTATCCTTACTTATTCTTTTGCTTATTTGAATTCGCCTGTGTTTATTTACAGCTGAGAGCGCATTGGCCCGAACCTGGCCACAAGCGTTGATGTTTGCCCTTCGGTCCAGGCCAGGTCCGAGAAATTAATTTGCCATCTTGTGTGGGTTCTGCGTGGGGCCTCTGTTTGGCTTTGGATTAGGGTTTCGGCTTGGGGCTTACCCAACAGATTGATGGTGGACTTTAATTGCTTTTCGAAGACCACTTTGACCCGCTTACGCTCAGCTCTTAATTAATTTTTAATTTATGCAAAGAACAGAAAAATCTTGGAGGGTAAGATCTTCATCCTCCTCATCCTTTTCGCTAATCGATTTTTACAAATATCCGAAAATGGCATTTAAGCACACGCAGTGCGCTCTAATTGAGTGGCCAAATCGGGATGAAGTCATTTATCACTGGGGGAATTACAATCAAGACAGGACAGGACAGCCAAACTCATAAATATGGCCCTGCGAAAGCGATTTAATTGAGTGCTAAAAGCCCCAAGACAAAGGCCCAGGACAAAGGACCAAAGGAAATGAAATCAAGCCGAAACGGTTGTCACCCGATCGAACAAATCGAACCGAAACGAAACGGAAAACGAATCGAAACGGCAGCGAATCGAAACTAATTGGACGCCTGGAAGTATGCAAAGATAAATGACAGCGGTCAGCCGCAACCGAGACACAAGCTCTGAGGGCCACCGGAGGGAAAACAAAGTTAACTTTGTTTCGTTTATGTCGACCATTTGCTAAATCAAACAACAGAGGGCCAGAAATAATAAAAAGGAAGCAACAAAAAAAAAAAAAGGGAAATTTTCAAGGGAACAGGAACCTCACCCAGAAAATATATGTATAGGAATGGTGGCTACTGAGCCAATCAGGCTGACAAGGAACGGAAGTGAAAGTTCAATTATTCATCTGGCCATCCCACTTTCTCAGTCTTGATTATGCCACACACCCACACATACTATATACTGGCACCCGTCGTTACAAAGATACAGATACATATTCATATAGCGGCCATCAGAGGACTTGGCCTTGTTCGCATTTACATTTTAAATTGCAGTATTACAAGCTCTATTTGCATTGCTGGCGGCTCTAACAACGCGCTGCCCATTTTCGAGCTAAATTCTTTGTGCATTAGTCTGGCCAACACACACACACACACACGACACACCCCAAAAAGCAGAAAACAAACACACTCCCTTGCACACCAGTTGGCTGAAAATAGATGAGCATTTTAGTTGGCATTTTTCAGGCTGGCATTTTTGAGGCTTGACAGCCCAGCAACGTTGACAACGACAGCCATTCCTCCTGCCGCTCCTGCTGCTGTGGCTCCTGTGGTCTATGAGCTCAGGTCCAGGACATGAACCTGATCCTGAACCTGGAATGAATAATGAACTGCATAATTGGAGCAGCAGTTTGGAAATATTTACAATATAAACATGGCTGGGCTAACAGGAAATATTACTCGTATAAATTACAATTGCAAATAAACGTTTGAATACAAAATGTCCCTCATATCCAATAAATGGCAAAATTGAATGTAGATTGAAAAAATTTATTAATTATTTGGGGTTTTGTTACAAAATATTTCAAGAATTTCAATAGGCATCAGCTATAATTTGATTTTGCGAATGCAGATTATTCTTTTTATAATTTTATTCACGAGCCAGGTTCGCCACATTTTATGCTAATTAAATTAAAATTCGTGTGTGTGTGGTCGGAAAGGGGCCAGGTACTTCCGAGAGAGAAGGTAAAGAAAGGGACGACCGGTCCGATGCATCAGCTTTTCCATAAAAGTAGTGCTCATGCAATTTTTAATTAATTTCGCTGCCTGCAAAGTACGCGGCTTCCATCGTATGTGCTGGTTTTTATCTTCCAGCATACAAATATTTTTACTGCAGGAGAGCATTCTTGCTCCATGGCTGCTGTTTGCCATTTGCATTGCCAAGGCAATCCTGTAGCATGCCCCGCAACCACCTCGCTCCAACCACCCATCCACCTTCCATCCGTCCCATGTCCCTGCCCCAAACATAACTGTTGAATATTCGAGTATATTTTGTGCGCTGGACGAACCGGATCCATGATGCATGTCGTCCGCTTCCGGCTGTTGTTTATATCATTTATACGGTTTACACTGTTGGCCAAAGCCAAAAAGTGTGAAAATTGTTTGCCCACATGCCCGCCCTGTCACAGGGTAACTGGAGGTGAGCTTCGCCCTGACCACTTGACATCCCCACAAAGGCCAAACAAAAAACTAAAGGGAGCTGCAAAATTCTCACACGCACTAAGCTTTATTAAAATAAATTTACAACTTGAGGAAATGACTTACGCTACGCATACATGCGGACAGAACACACATATTTCTCTCCCGACCCGCTTGATGACGGAAAAATAACGACCAAGACGTGTCGACAACGCTCTAATTGATATACAGGGTGTCAGCTTCGCTGTGGACATTGCAAATATTTGGCATACTCTGTTGACAAAAGACAAGGCAATAGGGATACCCAAAAAAGGACTCAACAGTCATACCAACACGACCGAAGGGAACAAATGGGATAAATTGGGCCAGAGTTTTGGATAGAGAAGAGTTCTGTGTTTAACTATTTTGTTTTAAATAAACGTAATTGAGCAATGTTCAGCATTTAACTAATATTACGTCAACTTTTTGAAACGTTTTTTGTTAGGACAGAGTTATGAAAGATACCCCCTTCCTAAAAAATAGAATGGTATTTAGAGTTTAGTTAGTCTGCATTGATAGATTTTCCCTTCTACCGTCTACTTAATGAGTTTAAGAAAAGATTGAATTTCAGTCAACATTAACCATAAATAGTAATGCTAAACAAAAAACAAATTCCCTAAACACTATAAGAAAAATAAATGAAAAAATGCCAGGTATCAACATGAATATGAAGAGAAAAAACATACTCTCATAGAGAATAAATGAATAAACTCTACATAAACTCATTTAAGTAGTTTTCAAAAGAACTTTTTTGTAGAGAAATTTTAGACCTCTTCCTATAAATCCGGTATAGATATACCTTTCCGAAAACTATAATCCTTGGGTAGCAAATTGCTGAAAGCTTCGCACGACTGCCCAGCTACTGCGAACCTGTGGGTGTGAGTATCTGTGAGGCTGTAGGTGCGTGTGTGGGAGGCTTTCACTCTGAGAGCGTATGTGTGAGTTTGAGTGTGCTTAGGTCCCAACAACAACAAGAACAACAAGTGAGAGCATGTGGTAGCTCTCCTGCGTCCGTCCTGCCGCACTGCGCCTGCCTTCCGCATGATTTTGCATTTCAAATTATTTCCGAGTGCAGTGGGTGTGAGCGAATGGGAGACACTGTACGGGAGGATGGGCGACGACAGGAGCACGTGCAGTCATGTAACATAGGCAGACACACATACTTCAAAAAGCCGCTGGCTTTTGAGAATTGCCAAAGAGCCAAAGTGTGGGAAGAGGTTTTTGGGGGCTTGGTGGCTGGGAGCTCTGGGTGGTCTGGGAGGGCTGTGTTGGGTGCCAGCTACACGTTGAGAACATTTTTTAAAATGCCAAGCTAACAATAGAAAAGATGCATCCTTATCAAGGACACAAACACCACTGCTTGGCTGCAAAACAAAAACATTGAGGCGAGGCTGGGTGTTAGTTGTTGTGGCTGCTGCTGCTGCTGCTACTGCCACTGCTCCTGGCATTACAAAAGCAAAAATAGCAGAAAAAAACAAAAACTAAATGGAAGTGAAAAGGACTGACTAAAAGTAAAAACACAGGAAAGTATTTTGCTCAATTGATGTTACTTTCGGTGCTGATTGTTTTAGTGTGCTTGCGAGGGCACACAGGTAGAGCTGGCAGAACTGGTAGAATAGGTAAGGCAACAGCCAGGAGGCATCCTGCTCTTGGCACGAGTGCTTGGTTTTGGTTTTGTGTGCCTTCCGCCTTTCGCCGAACAGAACTGACTGCCAGTTGAGCAATCTGCAGACTGCAGGACCTTGAGCGATTAGGTGGTCTTTTTACAGGTCCCGCTCCCCATTCCCCCTCCCCTAACACAATTCAAATAAAAAAACTTTGGCAGACAAATAGCACCAGCAGCAGATACATATATATGTACAGGAGATGGAGCCAGTCGGAGGCTGCTTCATTAGCGTTAATTAATTGTATGGCCCCGAGAAGTCGTCGACAATTCAAAAGTTCCTCAGACGACATTGACAAACGAAGCGCAAAATTGCCAAAGTGTACGAGTATTTGGCAGGCGGGAAGGACAAAGAGGGACATCGGGACGAAAAAGGCTATGTGCCAACTTTACCCAAGTGGCTGCTGTTGCAATGCCCAAACAATTAGCATGAAATCACGTACAAGGCACGGCCGGGGTCTCCGGCTCCGTCTCTGACTCGATCTCCGGAACAAAGCGAATCCAGTCGAGTCGAGTCGAGTCACTCACCTAAGTCGATAGTCAATGTCGATGGCTTTGGCTTTGCCTTTGGCTTTGGCCTTTTCATGCCAAGTGCGCGACCTTCGCTGGCGATTGAATTTGACATTGTGCCCTGTCCTCCCTACACTTCCAGTCCCCGGCGCATTTTTCTGCACTCAGCAAACAAGAAATGCTGATATTTCAAATATTTTGTATTCAAATTAAATTTGAAATCAAAGGACCTAGAAAGTCTTTAATTATTTTATTTAAAAGCATTCTAAGAAAAAAGAACTAAACTCCAGAAGTCTTAAATTCTTTTTCTTAGTGTGGAAGGCGGTGAAAGTCAATTGGCATTTGCATTTAGATGTCTAAGTGTATGAGTCTTTTTCTTTGAGTGTGTGTATCCTTGTCTCCTGACGGGACTTGGCCCCAAAAAGTATGCTACGCTTGAGTGTGTGCGGCACGCAAGTGATTCGAATGCCTTTGCTTTGTTCGCCCCCGAACGCCGACTTTTTATGGGACACCAGAGCACACTCCAGTGTATGAATGTGAGCACATTTTTATGGCATTTCACTGGCTAATATGCCAGCAATTTTCTACCTATTTTATTGACTCTGTACACACACTCCCAAAAGCAGACAAGTCCCACATGCCAGATGCAAGTGAGCGTAAACATCTGATTGCGAGTTATCCGGCCCATAGGCGTTTGGGCCAAGTTTCCACAGCCATTAGCTACAATTACGTACTTTTCACAAATTGAGTTTAGAGTTTGTTGGCCTGCATAAACATAAAACCAAATGGGGATTCAATAAAAGAACTTCCCACAAAGCAAAATGTAAAAGTTCAACTGTAAGAGCCAGGCGCCGGCTCCTACTCCGGTGTCTGCATTTCAAGTTCTTGAATTTCAATTATTAATATCAGACCTGGCGGGGAGGTCAGTCTTGGTATTTGATATTTTTACAGACAGTTTCAAGTGGCACGTGCCGAGGGGTCGGGCCACGCACTCTGGCCATAAATAATCATTTAATAAGCCAGATACAATCCGGTGTCCAAAAATACATATTGAAATTTGATCAAAAGCATATTAAATGATAGCCAGTTCTTAAAACATTTTTCACCATCATCCCCAAGCTATTGTAATGGAAATGTTATTCCCAAATTTAAATCATTTGTTTTTCATGCCGAACACAAAACTCGAATCACCATTTATATTGTCAGAGCAGAAACTTGTTAAAGTTTTTGCAACAATTGCAAGAGCCATTGCATTTCGATAAATGATTTATCAAGCAAAAGGCAGAGACATCTTCGAGTGTGAGTGCGACAAAATGCAATGAATTATGACTCGCTCGGAAAGTGAGGCAAAGAGTTTGCACAATGCCAGCTCAATTCTGGATTCAATCAAGTCGATGCTGCCACATAGTCTAATTTCGTTTTTGTGCCGCCACAACCACACTCACAATCGTATAGCGAGAACCGAAGCTTTTGATAAATCGCATTGAGAGTCCTTTTTGATGTGCACTCTGGCTTGTGTGCTCGATATCCTTTTCACGGTCACACTGAAATATTAAGCAGACAAATATGAAATCCCATATTGATACGTCCTCCCTCGACTGCCAGCAGTCGGAGGACAATTTAACTTTTATTGGTGCAGCATATATAATGCGATTTGGAAATGGAAACCGATTGTCAGCAAAGGTCATCCCCATTTCCCATTCGGGACTCAGACTCGTTTTCGGATCCGCATCCGCAGATTGCTTGGGGCAGCTCTCAGACATGCCAGGGATAGTGGGTGGTGGGGCGAATCAGAGAAACACAAGGATGGCCGGGACGAAACAGGACGAAGAGCTCAGCTTTTCCTTTCTGCTGACAGACAAGAGCAATGTGCACATGAAAAATCACGAAAAATTCAAGCTGACAAGAAACAATACAACCAACAAGGGCATCCTTTTTGGCAATGCACTTGGAAAAGAATGGTTCTAATGGAACTTTATATTAGATTTAATGGAACTCATATATATTGTATAATTGAGTTGCCAAAATCTACTTTAAAATGCGTCCCTTAATCGCATGTAGGCGGGGATTTAGTAAGAGATATGAGTCTCACCTTCTAAAGATGTCCTTTCATTTTTTACAGTGCAGACACGGCCTTAGCTGTAATGTCCTCTGCAACAGCGGCATAAACAGCCATAACGATAAATATAGATACAGATACATCCCAGAAGGCTTATGGCCTGTCCTTTGTCTGGTTTACGATTTGTGGATGATTTCCTCAGGTCACCGGATGGTAGGAAGGAAATTTAAAGTTTCATTTTGGCAGGCGAAGCCAAGAACCGGAGCCAAATCCCATAAATGTTTCTTCAGCCGCACACATCCAAATATCGAACACCATAAAGGTCAAGAGGCGAGAGAGTTTGATGATCCGAATGGTATCCATAAAGCGAGGCATGCAACTAAAGTGATTGAATTAATGTGGAAGAAGGGCGGCAGCAAGGATATTGCAGCAGGGACCGAATAGTGGACAGAGTCCCGGAGACAAAGGACGGCTCCTGTTGGCAGGCCACGCACGCAGCACATATAAAGCCCCATAAGCATGTGCTATAGCGTTCGATGTATATAAAGGATATATATACAATCTAAGTCCGGGTACATGTGAGCTCGGCCACGCATCATAACATGTCAATATACTCCTAACGCCGAACGCCATTAAAGTCAAATGCTCTACGGGGAATTTTCGAGGCGACAGCGGCAGGTGGCGAGGTGGGAGGTCCTGCCAAAAGGTGGCTAAGCATCCACTCATTCCATTACCTCCGCCCACCGCCACGCCCCGCTCTTATTGCTATTGTGTGTATTTTTTTTTAACACAAAATACAAAATCACATAATGACAAGGACAGCAACGACAACAAAATCAAAGTGTAAAATGTTGAAAATCGAATTTGGTCCCAGCCCTGAAAAGAGCCAAAGATATAAAAACAAGAAAAAAGATATATAAAAAAATGGCAGGGAATCGGAAACGGATGTGCGGGCTGTAGAAAGAGAGAGGGGAACAATGCTAGAGAAGGACAGGCGGGGGTAACTGGCAGACATGCCATTATTTGTTGATGTATTAAAGCTTTTATTTACATGCAGGTGAGCGCCATTTGTTTATATTTGTGTTTGTATTCAATCAGCGTCAACAAGAGCTAAAAAAATACAAAATAAATAAAAATAAAAAACAATGAAAGGAGAAAGGAATCGAAAAATCACATGAAAAGTGAAGGCAAGTCAAATAAAATCAAATCACTGGGCTGCCTTGTGTGTGAGTGTCAATTTTTTAAGAATTCCCGCAGTGGCGGCGCAGTGGAAGAAAATGTCAGCGCCCAAGTGGTAAACACTCTTGGGCCTCTTCAACGGCTTTTTGGGCCAACTAATGGCTGCAATTTCGCGCTGCCAGTAGTTCATTATCATTCCTGGCATAATGTGATGGGGATGATTATGTTGACTGACAGGCCCCGGGAATCGAGAGCTGGGAAAACTACCTAGTTGGCTGGCAGGATGGTTGGATGGTTGGCCAGATAATAATATGTCTAGGCCAAATACGTTGCACATGGCCTACTTGGCAGTCGATGTCCTTCGGCTGTGGGTGGCCCGGGTGGTCGGTCGGTCTTTCGGTCGGTCGGTGTGATTGGTTGGCCCCCTATGGACTCATTCCATTCCTGTGCTCACTCTATTCCATCAGGCAAGTCCGTAATGAAGCTATAATTAGATAAGCGCAGTGCCGCAGCCTGCCAAACAGTGAACTACTCGTAATACCGCCACCCATCCTCTTATCCTGTAAGTCCTGCATGGGTGTGTATCTCACGGATACACACGCCCGTACCTGGCGCTGTATTTTTAGCCAACGAAATGAAACAAACGTTTGACTAACCAAACTCCAGCTGACAGATGAGCAGGCCACTGCCACAGACACACAGCTACAGATACCGAGTCTGGGTTTATGAATGGATGATTCCTCTTTTCCTCAGCACTCAACCATACAATGGCCTCGCATCTCGTCCTGTCGAAAGGATAACTCTTACATGGCTTGGCTCCTTTCAGGTCGGGTCCTCAGCAGCCGCGTGTGTGGGTGGGTGTCTGTTTGCTGGCAGCTAGTTAGCTGGGCATACATTGTCAACTGGCATGCGTGGCGTATACGTAATAGGGCTGATTTTTTTGGCAGCCAAGTAGATTGAGTTATTTCCCAGGAATTGAGATTTGTCTTTCTCTAATCATGGAGATAATTGAATTTGCAAACTGACTGAATGTGTAATTATGCGGGTAAATGGAAAATTAAGGATATTGCTCTGAAACAATACAAATAAATGGAATAGAATCTAAAAGGGTATGAACTTTATCACATTATACCTACAACGATTAGTTCTTCATCTTATGTTTCAATTAGTATATTAATTATTCCCATACTTGATGTTAATTAAAACTTTATTAAGCTTCAACCAAAGGATCAATGTGTGTGAAGCATAATTTTATTAAAAGCACACTACTATTTATTTTTTGGGCAGGTCATCAATCAATCAAAACTTACCCTTCACATCAGCTGCAAGTAGTGGGGGACTTCTCAAGGTCAAGTACAAAGCTGACCCTCTACGAAAGTAGACTATTAGGGCCATCTCCCCTTCTGCTTCAAATTTCAGTTATCCGCTTACTTAGCCTGGTTGTACTGGCCAATTAAAAGCCAAACACCAACTGCGGTCTCGGCCCATGAAAATCAAATCAGATGAAGATGTAGTGCTGGATGCTGGCTATTCAATGAGAGCACTAAGAGAGAGCTCAATGGCCCATCAGGCCATCAATCAAACAATCACTTAATGAACTACTTCAAAAGCAGACGATGATGCCTCATTCGCAATTTTCGCCTCATTCGAAAAAAAAAGGCCTGAACAACAATCGCAGACAAACACGCCAATTTCCACTCACAGTTTGGTTTTCCTGTTTTTTTGGGCGGCCTCTTGGGTGGATTGGCATTAATTGCCTTGCGCTGCTTTTATGGCATCGATTGAAAAAGTTTTTGGGGAAAACCAGTCCTATTTTTCGACACCCCCCTAAGTACTCAGCCGCAAAACTTTTCCAGCACACGACGCTTAAAATGCGCTTAATTGAGAGTCAGACTCGAGGAGTCATCGAGGCGCCGCCCGGGAGATCCCGAAAAGTTTTGCCAAGCTATTCGAAGCATTTTTGGATCCAACTAAATATTATTACAAATAATTCGTTTAGACAGTTTACACATTGTTAAGCGTCGATAGTCGATCTGGGTTGAAATCGACCTTCAAGGTATTTTTGTAAAGTTTCAATTGTTTATCCTTTCCAGCTGAGGTGGGCGGACAACTTGGGCCAGCCTGAAATTAATATTGAAATTGTGGCCACAAATTCCACTTGTAGTTCGAGCCCCGAAAGTTGCCTTCGTCCGGGCCGAGTGTGTATTTCTGGCGGCCGACCGCAATTTGCCGAAAAACTTTAGAACTTTTTCGAAAAGTTTACTTTATCAACTTCTTGTTCATAGTTGGGTAAGACAAATCAAAAAAAGGAAATGCTGAAGCCCCCAAAAATGGACGGGGGGATTGGAAGGAAACCAAATTACTGCCCTAATGCCCAAACAAATCGATCTGTTAGGCCATGGCTACGTGACAGTTGCCACTTTAATTAAAATGGAATGCGCTAATGGAAATCCGAGCCCAAAATGAGTCTCACCCACATACGCACACCCACAGGAACAAGAATTCATCCACACATCCTGACACATATATGTAGGTGAACCGCATTTCGTTATGATTAAAAAGGCCCACTAGTGCCTGATGCGCGAATAAACAGCCACCATGCACTGTGAAAATGATCTACCATATTCATAAAAAAATACAAATAAAAATAAATATTTCCATCCTTAGAAATATGACAAACTTTTTCTTAAAGTGTCTATGACTAAACTAAATATAAATCAGAATAAGGAAAAACCCTAGCCCTGTGTGTGGAAAGCATTTTCAGACGGTCATGTCTATATTTCGGTACGTGAAATATTAATAATTCCATTTTGAACAGCTCAAGGCAAGGATAAGCTTGACGGGCCGGGCTTTATTTTTAGACACTCCAAACCATAACCAATGTGGGCAGATGCGAGACAAGAGGGAGTGGCAAGAGGAAGCCGTGGGCTAGAGGTGAGGAGTGACGGACAGGTGGGGCCCGAGGGCCACTTAAAGCATAGAAAAACTATTAAAATTTATGCGTGGCTAACAAGAAAACATCGACGAAACTGTCGCGTCCATTACCACACTCCAGCACACACCGAGACCCACTCTCACACAGCAGGAGAAAGTGGCGGGAGAAAGTCGAGGAAAATAACCGAAGGGCAGGACATGTAAATGCTGACAAACAATAAAATGTGGCCATCAAAGCAGCGCGGATGGAGTAATCCCTCCTGCTGACAAGTGCCCAGGACCTTGGACGGAGTTCGGTGAACTGTCGAGTGGAGCATAAGAGCCTACATCAACGAATCCTGGCGAGATATTCTGGAGACACCCCGGGGATATCTTTACAGCAATATTCCATATGTACTCGCTGTCATAATTTAAGCCAACATTTTGAGTGTTGGGGTAGATAATGAAATGTGTATTCACATCTTGATTGTATTCACAGGCTTATTCAGAACGAATATAAACGGTTTAGCAATAAACTGGAGTTGTAAAAAGAAGGAAATAAAATCCTTCTAAAATTCAAAGGATATGACATCAACGGATATACAATTTTTAGAAGAGATTTTGATGTAAGGGCTTTTCTATTTAAAAAATCTTTGAATTATAAAAGTATATTATGATTATAATAATAAATAGTACTTAAAAATTCTTAAACCTGAAAATGAATCTTAAGGATTTTAGATTAAGGTTAATAAGTTTTGCTTTAACACTCTCCCCTGCCTCGGGGATTATTAAGTTCAAATTTATGAAAAGAAATAGGCAAAAAAGTTAATTAGTCTTAGGGTACATAGTTAATTAATGAAAAACTTTTAAAAAGTTCGCACAAAAGTTGTTGATTGAGTTAAAAGTAAAAGTTCTTAAACCTTAAGTATTTCAATTTCCCCGCAATTTCACTTCAAAAGTAACTACGGCCTTTATTCTGGCTATAAAGGCCACACTTTTCACGATCTTTAAAATTCAATAAAGGAAACTATAAAAATCTAAGTGAACCTTAAAACGTTGACAGGCGCTGATGCTGGCGGGTATTTTTCGTTTTTTTTTTTGTTGTTTTCAAACTGCTTACACAGATTTCTTGTCGGCAGTTGTTGCTTCAGGGAGATGGCCAAACTTAACGCCTTCGAGTTGTAAAACACTTAGCGGTTATTTCGTGTTTTTCCTGCCTTCTGCAGGAAGGACTCGCCTTGGAGGGAAAGTTTTAGGGGAGGACACACGCCAAGAAATCCGCGCCAAGCGAATTTCTGGGTTGTGTTGAAGATAATTTAGCGCAATTTACGTGCAAATTTGCTTACGTTACTCGCCAGTCAAGGAAGATAGCGCACAGGTGTGTACACGAGGCAATGGCTCCGAGGATGTCGAGAATATCGAGGCTCTTGGTTCAGTCCAGAGCGCGAACACAACCGACAACACCAAAGGACAACGCACGACTGCGTCGGTTGCCGACCAGGAGCCTCGGCTCCTCCATTATGCCACCATGGCATCATGCCACAGGACCAGCCGTGCCACCGTGCCAATGTGCCACGATGCCGAAACCAAAACCGAATCGGAATACGAACGATACGCTGGGTCGTCGTTTGGCAGCGCCGTTAGTTGAAAGTAAGCAGAAATAGAAATATGAAAAAGAAGTAACCAAAATAGCAGTTGGGGCCGACTCCGTCTTAAATAAATCGCTAGTAGATTATTCGTGCTGGCACCCAGTTGTACCCGCCCTTCTTTCATTCTGCCACCCTTCGCTGCTTTCTCTTACTTTCATTTTTTTGTGAAACAAACTTTTTTTAGGCCTGCGCCAGTGTGTATGCTACGAAAAATTGACAGCCGCAACGCAAAGGGGACAGTTTTCTCCATCTTTTTTTTGTTATCCTGGAGTCTCGAGGTGCCTGCCTTTGGATAAGTAATTTTCGCTGTTTCTATTTAATTTATGACTCGTGTTGCCGTCGTGTTTCATTATTTGCTTTTATTAATTTGTTTATTTGTTTATCTGTGCACCGCTCTGCTACCCATCTAGCAGCTCCCATTCTCCTTTCCCGCCGTGTTAGGCAACCAGGACATTCTTGCCCGTTTAAACGTTATGTTCCCCCTAGCTTGTGTTTTTATGTACTTTTAATACACTCACATAACCTGGAGCGGGCTTAGGCCCAGAGATAGACAGGACATTCTGATCCATACGTGTACCGTTGCCGAGTCGGTTGCCTTGGTTTACTGTTGCTTCGCTGAAAGTTTCTTGTATGCTTCCCTCACACGCGTAGGCGAGAGCCCCGCCAATCTGTCTCACTTTCACTGCCGCCCCCACTCGATACGACTGTTGCATGCACAGCAGGGAAAGTCGTAAACATCTTCGTTGTGGTCTCGACGCCGGCTCCTGGCTCCTGGCTTCTTCTCAGCTTTTATTATCCTCCTCGGGGAGGCTGGAAGGATATGATAGGGATGTCAATTCTATTCAGACAGCGCTGAGAAGATCTGGATTAATTAGAGTCCTAAAATTGCGGATCAAGATAGTCTAACGTCAGAGGCAATTTTGTCTATTTTTTGTGTATTTAAATATTTTATACGAGTAAAAAAGGATGAGGGAAAAAATGAAAGGTAAATTACAGCTATTGGACAGCTTGAAATATGGGTTAATGTAATATTTTAGTAGAAATAGGTTGATATTTTCTCCATGGGGCAGAGAAATTGGTTTTTCTGTGTGACCTTTCAAGAACTTTCTACTCCAACTGAAGTGTATCCCATCTTTGTCCTGACACACTTTTGATTTATTTTTCCGATTTGACTTTTAATGAACTTTAGTTTATATACTCCAAGTTGGTAAAGCACTCTCTGGCTCTGGAAGTCTCTGTAAACAGTTTCAGCCACTAAACTTTGGCATTTTAGTGGCCATTCGATGGGAACTTATGTTTTACGAACGGGGTACTTGGCGGTGCTTGTTGCTCACTTGAGTCATAACGCTCATACGCCTTTTTGCACAAGTCGCATAAAGATGATGGCATATTTTTCGGTTTAGTGCGAGCCACTTAATAGACCACAAAACGCAGCCAAAGCCTCATAAAGCAGCAGAGCACACTCGTACAGAGGCCCAATACACTGGCACACTCTGTGCGTGTACAACCAGCAACCAGCAAATGGCCACAAATGACACGTTTGGTGTTAAATGGAGGTCGTCCGGCTCGCATACAGAGAGTTTTCATAGCACATGTATTGGTGTCGAGCCTGGCTGCGTTACTGTGTGCTTCTGTGTCGCAGTTACAGCTAAATTGTTTGTACAACATGCATGTAGAACAAGCATAAATCCCAACCACAGCCACATCACATCCTCGACCACATTTACACGCACACATACACGCTCACAGGCGAGACAAACTGGGCCCAAACCAGCTGGCAATTAAAGCCGCTGAGCCTGAGCTTACCCACACACGCACCCACAACCTCGTACAGGTGAATCCCATTGTGATGGCCCTCATCAGGCAGTTGGTTATTGTTTTCCCTGTGTTACAGTCCCATAATCGTCTTAACCTCGGCGACTATAAATCAATGGACATTGGCGTCCAGTGGCGGACATTTTGTTAACCTTTTTTACAAGGCGGCTTTGCTATACATGTTTCAAAAGAAAAAAATGTAATTGATGCTACTGATATTATTTCTTTTGTATATTTAATGCCTGCTCATAAATATTATATTGAGCGTTTTTGTATACAAGTGGATATAACTTTTAGTCCTTAAACTTTTAAATTTAATTTTGTATATTTAAAATCTATAAAACAACCTGTAAAATATTTTGTTTGTAAAAATAATAACATATGAAAAACTACTATGAGTTTTTGGACTCATTTTAAAATTGTTTTTACTGTACTAGAGGCATCGCGGCTGTTGAATTTATGTTAACCAAAAGCCTCTCTCAATGTTTGCCTCGGTTGTGCTACTGGCTGTGTCCTGCTGGTGCCGCTGTTGCTAATGAGCTGTAACCAAAGGCAACAGAAGCGACCACCAGCCAAGCCAACAATACATTTACAGCAAATTGAATTCTACAATAACTACAGCCACGGCAGACACACATGAGAGAGCCCGCCGGCCGTCAATCACACTCATACACACACACACAGGCAAACTTTGGAGAAAGGACCTGATGAGGGGGATGAGGTGAAGCAATGTGTCGTGAGCTGTCGCCATTGTGACTTTTATTGCAGGAGGCAGTTGGCGTTCCTGTTGCCGGTCCTGCTACTGCCAGTGTTTCCACTGCAATTATCAGCTCTAGCTTACACCTATACCAATACAATAACCTTTAAAAAAAAGTGATTACACTAACAAAAATTATATCCTAGAATTGTAATTGCCAAAATTCAGAGCTTCAGACATTAGGGCAGGTGTTTATTAAATAAGTTTGGATTTTTATAAATTTAACATATATGAAATACAAAATTGAGAATTTCTTTTCGCTGAAAATCTATGTGCTGCACGAAGACAATTTGTCTCGGGCCCACAAAGGATCTACGGGCAGAGAAAGGAAGGAGAAACAGGAGCTGGCTTTAATTGCACGGAACAAAAAAACAGGCAGAGAAAAAAACATTGCTCTATGTGCCGGCAAACAGCACAAAAAGCCAATTTGCCTTTTGGCTAGCCCAGGGAAAAGGAACTAATGGCATAAAAGTGAAAGCCAAAAGGCAGAGCTTTCTTTGCGCACTTGTTGGTGAACTAAAGTTATCCAGCGTTGCCAGATAAATTAGGAAATAAATTAAGAAAAACCTTTGTTTTAAAATTACTGCATCAGTCCTTAACTTGTATTTAATGTTAATATTCTTTCTAATAAACTCTTAATATTAAATTACGTTGCATGAAGTATTTTGTAAAATGGTAAAACAGCTCCAGTTGTGTATCCCGTTTGGCATTTTTCCGATTTGTTACGCAAAATTTTGAAACACAATAATTTAAGCAAGCGTAACGATTAAAATTCGTATGAAAATTCAAGCAACTACCATTGGAACAGGTCTCTTCCTATGAATGGCAGAAGGCACACTCAATGACAGTTTAAGAACGACCAGCTACTGGCGTCTTCGACATGGAAGTCCTTTTTCTGGAAACTTTCGGCAGTGGTCGAGCCCTTCCGCGCTTGTAAACAGCGCCTCCCATCTTCAATCGTGGATTCATTGCCAGATATACCTGAAGCCGACGATTATAATCGCTTCTCGCTATAGCAGCCGCCTTCTTCCACAAAAACTTCTCCTCATTGGACATCTGACGCCATATTTTGCCTCCTAGGGATGCAACCTCTGTTACCTTATAGTCCGGGTGTTTCGCCTTGATCTTCTTTCGCCCGCAAATGCCCATCCAAATCAAAAACGAACACAGGGGTTTTTTTGGGGGAGGCCCAAACGGCAAAGCCATTTTTAATCTGGGTAAAAAAAACCTTATCACAATTAAAATTTTTTTTTAACCTTTGGAAAACTTACTCCAAAAAATTTAGCTCGTAAATAAAAATTAAGAAAAAATATTTTTTATTTTGTCCTTATGAACTCAAAAAGTGTAAAATTGTTGTGTTGATTGTATGAAATCTCAGTAAATACTAAATATTTTCTGGGCTGGTGCAGCCTTTTCGGAAATCAGTTGAAAGCCATGGACTACTAGATTAAAATATTTGAAAATAAAAATAACTATAAGTTTACAAGCGAATGTGTTCCCAAAGTTCCCAAATTAGTGAAAGAGTTTTCCCTTTAAATTAGGAGTTGAATGGCATATTTTCAATGAAGATATTTAAATTTATCAATCCAAAATCTGAAGAGAAGAAAAATAAAAAAAGAATTACCCAAGAGATAATTATATGAGAGTCATGTACTAAGAATATGTTTCTGAAGTACAAAGTATAAGCTTCATATAGAAGAATTTAACGAAAACATTTTCTTTAACGCTGATGCCATATAAGTTTTATTTAAATTTAAATTTAAACCCATAACCAAATAATATCTTTTTATCTTAAGATAAAAACTAAAACTGCTAAAAAAGATAAAAGAACTATTTTTTTAACAAGATTAAACATTATTTTAAATAATTCCTTTTTCAATAATGCCGATAAATGAAATAACAGTTAAATATTTGTAAATTTCTTGTGGACTTTACACGATTATTTTACATGAAGCGAATTGACAATAGTGCGACATGGTCACTCTAAAAACAATCGAAAAGTGAGTCAGGCGGTTCTCGTGCGGTTTACAGTATTTGATTTATCTCGTTTTTTATTAAAAGTCGCCAAAACACAGAAGAAAATGTCGACCCTGGCCACTCCTTTGTCCATTGCCGGCACCCGTCAATCGGGCGCTTCGGTGCGCACTCAGAACGGTGAGAAACTTATGCATTTGACAACAGCTGCACAGAATCGACCGGCGGAGCACGTTTCTTGCTGATCTAATGGTCACACGCCGGGGGAGAATGTTCGGGAACAAAAGAGACATGGGCTAATTTCAAGGGATTTAAGTTTTTCCTTAAGATATACATGACCTTCAAACTTGAAAAAATCACAATTACACCAAAACATGACAAAGTGAGGTTATGACTAAAGGATATTTTCCCCTCTTCCCGTAGTTATGGCTGCCTTGTCCATATCCAACATCGTGAAGAGTTCCCTGGGACCGGTAGGTCTGGACAAAATGCTGGTGGACGACATTGGCGATGTGACAGTGACGAACGATGGCGCCACCATTCTGCGCCTACTGGAAGTGGAGCACCCGGCCGCCAAGTAAGTTACTCATAAGACATTCCATTTTCGAAGCAACTAATGTTGTTCGTTTCAGAGTTCTGGTTGAGCTGGCTCAGCTGCAGGACGAAGAGGTTGGCGATGGCACTACCTCCGTGGTCATTCTGGCCGCAGAGCTGCTGAAGAACGCCGACGAACTGGTTAAGCAGAAGATCCATCCCACCTCGATCATTTCAGGATACCGTATTGCTTGCAAAGAGGCCTGCAAATACATCTCAGAGCACCTGACCGCCCCCGTCGACGAGCTGGGTCGCGACTCTCTGATCAACATTGCCAAGACCTCGATGAGCTCAAAGATTATCGGTGCCGATTGCGAGTTCTTCTCCGCCATGGTTGTCGATGCCGCCCAGTCTGTGAAGATCACGGATCCCCGAGGTCAGACTGCATACTCGATTAAAGCCATCAACGTGTTGAAGGCGCATGGAAAGTCGGCCCGCGAATCCGTTTTGATTCCGGGATACGCCCTCAACTGCACCATCGCCTCGCAGCAGATGCCCAAGAAGATTGTCAACGCGAAGATCGCCTGCCTGGACTTCTCGCTGCAGAAGACCAAGATGAAGATGGGCGTCCAGGTGCTCATCAATGATCCTGACAAGCTTGAGGCCATTCGCGCCCGCGAATTGGACATCACCAAGGAGCGCATCAACATGATCCTGGGTACAGGTGTCAATGTGGTGCTGGTGAGCGGCGGTGTCGATGATCTCTGCATGAAGTACTTTGTGGAGGCGGGTGCCATGGCAGTGCGCCGTGTAAAGAAGAGTGATCTGAAGATCATTGCCAAGGCCACCGGGGCTGCTTTCCTTACCTCGATGACCAACATGGACGGTGAAGAGACCTTCGATGCCTCGATGGTGGGAGAGGCTGCCGAAGTGGCCCAGGAGCGCATCTGCGATGATGAACTTATCCTTATTAAGGGCACCAAGGCTCGGTGAGTAAATATTATAGAAAAATGTACAACAAATGTATTCAATCTTTATTTTAATACAGTGCCGCTGCCTCCATTATCCTGCGCGGTCCCAATGACTTCTACTGTGATGAAATGGAGCGTTCTGTCCACGATGCCCTGTGTGTTGTGAAGCGCGTTCTGGAGAGCAAAAAGGTTGTGGCCGGCGGCGGCTGTGTAGAAGCTGCCCTCTCCATTTACCTGGAAAACTTTGCCACATCACTGGCCTCTCGCGAACAGCTGGCCATTGCAGAGTTCGCCAAATCGCTGCTTGTCATTCCCAAGACTCTGTCCGTGAATGCGGCCAAGGATGCCACTGATCTGGTGGCTAAGTTGCGTTCCTATCACAACTCCAGCCAGACCAAACCAGAGCACGCAGAGCTCAAGTGGACCGGTCTGGATCTGATCGAGGGTGTGGTTCGCGACAACAAGAAATCGGGCGTGCTGGAGCCGGCCATGTCCAAGATCAAGTCGCTGAAGTTCGCCACAGAAGCTGCTATCACCATTTTGCGTATCGACGACATGATCAAGCTGAATCCCGAGGACAAGAGCGGCAAGAGCTACGCCGACGCCTGTGCCGCCGGTGAACTGGACGGTTAGAGGTCTACAGCTCCTCGTCTATTCTGTTTAGGCATTTAATTTAAAATAAATCACCCACTTTCGAGTCTAATCGCCCCCATTAATTTGTAACAACAATTTAATTGTGTTGCCTTTTGCGATCTGTATTAACACCACGCATCCGTAATCCTTTCTCATTCACGCTTCAGGACATAATAAATTTGGAATATGCTGCGGCGCAAACTAAGCATTAATTGTTTATGTTTTTTGGGGGGAGAGAAAACGCTTCAGGAAAATGAGAAAACGCAATCCGAGAGCGTGAGAGAACTTTTTCAACTAAAAATAGCGTCTGCATCTATTTCGTCTATTAATACAAAAAAGAAAACACGGCCCAAAGCAACGAAACGCACATTGCTCAAGAATTTTTTAAAATTTAAGAATTTCCAATAAAATGTCAGACAATAACGAGGAGGGAGCCGTTGGAGGCGATGTGAATAATAATAATAGTGAGGCACCAACATCAAATGGTGATCAGCAGGAAGTGCTGTCGCAGGAGCAGCCGCAGAATGAACTGCTCGACATGGTTTTCACATTGGAGAGTGAGAAGCAGGCGCTGCTAGAGGAGTCCCGCAAACGGATTGGAGCACTTCGCAAAGACTTTGAGGTTAGTTTTGATGTATCCATCGAATGCATCTAACCAGGTTGCTCTTAACATCAGGAAGCCAAAGTGGAGAATGAACGTCTGAAGAAGAAGGTGGTCCAGTTGGAACAATCATTGAAGCAATCTGTCATGCTGGGCGGCACAGAAGCTCCCAAATCCCGGCAAGAGCAGGAGGAACTGCTTCTGAAGGCCAAAACACTCTTGTTTGAAAAAACCAAAGTGAACAAACAGCAGGAACAGCAGATAGCCGTGCTGAAACACCAAGTGGAAACGGTCAAGGATGTACTGCAGGTGACCAAGGATATGCTGCAACTGAAAACCACCGAGTGTGACCACACCCAAACCCGCCTGGAGAAGAGCCAACTTTGGATCAAAGCAGAACAAGACAAGTGTGCTCTCACCGAGAAAAAGCTGGTCATATCCAAGTCCGTTTATGATAAATTGAGAGCCGAGTACGATACCCAGTCAAAAATATTCAAAGTATATAAATGCCACCCATTGTCCTGCCCAAACCATAACTTTCCATCTTTTTAGGAACTCAAATCGGCGTACGAGCAGAAGGTAAAGGTCCTTAGCTTGGCTTTGGAGGAGGCCAAAAAATAGTTGAACAATTTAATAAACTACGTTAATTAAATGCACACACATCCTTTATGATTTGAATAATTTAATTATCTTAGGCGCTCGGGGTGCCCGCCTGGGCCTGTTGCTGCTGCTGGGCTTGCAACATTTTTGTCGCAGCTGCCTGTTTCAGCTCCAGCACTGCGATCACAGAGTTCAGGAAGCGGGTCTTCTGCAAATGGATTTTCTCGATTTTCTCTATCTGCTCTTGTACGTACTCCACACGTCGTTTGAAATAGTCCTTTGAGCCCTCTAGATCCTGTACAAGTAAACAGATGTTTAAGCAGATGGTCTAAAATCGTATTAGAAATTCGTAGGAACCTTTTCGATGTAATAGCCAGTGCCAATGTCAATCACAAAATTGTTGAGATCCTTGACGCGTCCTGGCACGTACATACTACTTGTAAGCGGCACGAGGATTTGGCGATTCTCCCAGTCCGGCTGGAAGGTCTCCAGCGCCTCCTTGGAGCCGGCGTATTTTGCTTTGCAGCTATGCAGAGTTGACAGCGAGTCCTGAATATTGCTCATTTCCTGGGGATAAGCAAATAAAAAAGCTTTTTGTAGCATGTGCCACTGGCAACCATCCCCGGTCCCCGACCGCCTGACTCATTTAACCACAGCAGCGACACCCACATGCAAGACTCACCTGCTCGAACTCCTGCTTTATTTGCATCAACTGGTCCGGACTGAGCTTGGTCAGGTCAATCATCTCGGCCTTGCCCGGTGCGTTTGCTGTTGCCGCCATGCTTTGTGCCAAAACTTGTAATTTAAAACAAATTAAACACAAATTTTTTCGTTCAATTCGGTGTGAATCGAATAAGTGCAAGAGATGAGAGCTAATAATCGATTGTAAAATAATCGATACCGCACTCGATAGTATCGCAAGATAAATAACGATGCAGCGTTGCCGGAATGATTGTCTGAAAAATATTTGTCTGAAGGAAATACATTTCAAAAAGCATTTCAAATACATTTTTAGCTCTTTAAAAGTTTTTTAGGTCAAGAAGTCTAATATATTTAAAAAAAATGCAAATAAACGAAAATTATATTTTTATTTACCAATTTCTCTGAGAACTATCAATCAAAAGTGGACGGCTTTTTTAAAATGTGTAGTTCCTTAAGAGAAATACTTTTCGGATACCCATATGAAAACCGAAAAAACAGTGGGTGTAAATAAACTCTGTTTAATAGAGCTTTGGGAAAATGAAGATCCAAATTTTGTATTCCAGAAGAAAAACCCCGATTTAAATCAAAACAATAAAATCACTAACTTATCGCCCCTGGGAACATATTTTATATTTAAAAGTTAACAATTTAAAAACGTTCTGAACTTATTATTTTCTTTGTATAAATATTTCTGTGCTTATTATTTTGTAATATACGCTGGTAGAGAATCGATCTAAAAATCGGTAAACCGATATATAGCCATCGCAGAGGCCATATAGTGCTTCCATTATTATCGAAAAATTTTGAAAACATATTTTCTGGCAGGGTTTTGATGCAGAATGATGGAAAATCAATCCACAAAGCGTTTAAGGTATTCCGTTTGAGAATCGGATGATACTTTGCTGAGATATAGCTATGGGAATGGGGCCACATCCAGCATTCCAGCATTTTGAAGGGGATCCCCGCAAAAAATCGAAAAATTTTGAAAACATATTTTCTGGCAGGGTTTTGATGCAGAATGATGGAAAATCAATCCACAAAGCGTTTAAGGTATTCCGTTTGAGAATCGGGTGATACTTGACTAAAATATGATGGAAATTTAGATGCCCCACAAAAAACCGAAAAATTTTGAAAAAATATTTTTTGGCGAGTTTTGATGCAGATTGATGGAAAATCAATCCACAAAGCGTTTAAGGTATTCCGTTTGAGAATCGGATAATACTTGGCTGAGATATAGCTATGGGTATGGGCCGAATACTAAAATCCATCATTTTGAAGGGGATGCCCCAAAAAAAATCGAAAAATTTTGAACAAATATTTTTTGGCGAGTTTTGATGCAGATTGATGGAAAATCAATCCACAAAGCGTTTAAGGTATTCCGTTTGAGAATCGGATAATACTTGGCTGAGATATAGCTATGGGTATGGGCCGAATACTAAAATCCATCATTTTGAAGGGGATGCCCCAAAAAAAATCGAAAAATTTTGAACAAATATTTTCTGGCAGGGTTTTGATGCAGATTGATGGAAAATCAATCCACAAAGCGTTTAAGGTATTCCGTTTGAGAATCGGATGATACTTTGCTGAGATATAGCTATGGGAATGGGGCCACATCCAGCATTCCAGCGTTTTGAAGGGGATGCACCAAAAAACATCGAAAACATTTGAAAACATATTTTCTGGCAGGGTTTTGATAGGAGTGATGAGAAGTCGATCCACAAAGCGTCCCCACAAAATAAAACGGTTTGGAACGGTATAAAAACCAAAGATCCGCCCGACTTTCAATCTTCAAAATTGTTTCGTCCGGTCGAGGCTGGAATATGCCTCTATTAGCCTCTGGAGCCCCGTAAACAAAATAAGCTCTAATAAAGTTGAGCGGCTGCAGAAGAAATTTTTAAAATGTGTAAAATGTAAATATGTAAAATGTGTAATGTGTAAATCACAGAGGGATCTTCGCACGTTTGCTCCCTTTCGTCTTGCCTGTCGTAGGGCCAATTATCTTTTGAATGAGCTCATAGTTCGAGCACTATCTTATTTAAATTCCTTACCGCCAAGCCTCCGAAATAAGTGGGGCTCAGATAAGCATGCTTTAAGTGTCTTACTGGTTAGGCATTTTTTAAGTAGTTTGTAAGTTAGATTGTATAGTAGCCATATACATATATAAGTTCTTTGGGAATAAATAAATATATAAATAAAATGAAAATAATGCTTTTGTTTCAATTATATTTTTATTATATTTATTATATGCAATGTTATAATTCTTTGTTTTGTCAGTCATTCTGTATTTGTATGCGTTTTACAATTTTGTTTTGGTTTTCTCATAAATAATAAATCTAACACAAAACAAAGCAATTTCTTTAACAATCACTGCCGCTACATATACATACACGTTACAATTTGTTTAATATATATATTGTATATAAGATTAAGCACAGCTCAAGCGCTGCGCATCCAATACATGTTCATATACATATTCTCTGTTATATGTGTGTGGGTGTGGTGTGTCGGTTTATATATATGTATAGATTAGATAACAATGATGTTAAGCCTAAGTAGAAGTAAGTATAGTTCCGATACTTGTGATCGCCCCTCGCCAGCGGCACTTTCATGTGCTGCTCTCGTCGCTGCCCTCTCTTGAACTATTAAGTTACATGCTTTAACTATTTTTACTGTTACTCATACAACTAACTGTACTCGTCCATTACGTTCCTGTCACTATATCATACATAACATTTACCTTGACTTTGCTTTGGGATTTTGTTTGTTAATTTTCTTTTAATAATTGATTTTTTTTTTGGTTTGATTTTATAATTTTTGAAAACAATGAAGAGACTTTGCTTCGGTCTGTAGAAGTGGGCTATTCTAGCTTCCAGTTTAGATCCTTTTCGTGTGCAAGGCAATCTTTTGTATATTATTCATATTTAATTGGTTTTTCACTTGAATCGAAATGAATAAACTTTGTGGTTTAGTTTAAATGCAGAGTTTTCCTTGTGCAGCATTAACATTGTGAAGAGATAGATAGAAAGTAGCCGTTTGGGAGAAAGTGTTACATATACATGGTACGTATGTATATGTAAGTATGTATAAGTGGGAATTTTTTTTTTGGTTATCAACAGCGTTTAAAATTTGTTTTTTGTTTTCGTTACTCGTTTGGATTCATTATATTAAATTGAAGGGACGTAATACATAATAATCATTGTTCATAATTATACATTATATCGTTTGCATGTATATGTTGTATAGATGTACATTTATAAATAGTATAGTTTGGATTGGTATGATGCGTGTGTATGTCTTGTATAATATACCTATGAATGTATGTATGTATGTAGGTATGTGTCCTGTGTCCACTATGTACTTGTAATTGTAATTGTCCTAGGTGTTCTCTTCAGCTAGATTCGCTAGTTTCTTTTGTGTCTATCCGCCATTCGATTCTCATCCTTTTGTATACAAGTTAAGGGTTTAAAAAACTCGAAAATATATCAAAAGTTCCTTGAAATGCTTTATATATATGTATTTTAGTTGTTTAATATATATATATATATTTTAATATATATTTGTGTATATATAGTACTTTCCTAGGTATTTGCAGCATACCTTGCCGTTCTTTTTCCATTAAGAATTTTAGAGAAGTAATTCCGCTAGTGTTCGAATGCGTGAGAGTAAGTGATTGGTTGTGGGTGTGTATGCGTGTGCGTGTGCGTGTGTGTGGGGTGAGTGTGCGTGTATTAGTATCGAGTCATCGAGTGTATATAGGTAGTTTGTATATATAATCCAAAATGATACATTAATTGGTAGATATAGTGAGGCCAAAATTGAATATAGTACTTTAAAATGATATAGGTTATTATTCATATACTCGTATGTGTTTTAGAATTTAATTTCCAATCAAACAATGGCGGCTTGCCGAAAATCGAATCTCGCTTATGTATGTGTGCACGTGTGGTAGTGTGTGGTTGGTGTAAGCGTGCGCTGGCTGCTGATTGTGTATACGTCACGTATGCCTCGAAAAATACGCTTAAAGCTGCTATAATACTGTAAAATTGTTGCTTGTTCTCCTCGTTTGTCGGTAAAGTAATTTTCGCTCACATTGTATAGCAGTTGTAGTTTTAGTTGTAGAAAAGCTAGGTAGGTTTGCTTCAGTGTCTTCAGAGTGTTTCGTGTGTTTGCCGTGTGTGTGTCTCGTGTTGTGTTGTTTTGTGTGATTGTGTCTTGTCTTGTCATTTGATATGTCTGAGTTCATATTGCGCATACGAGTCGATGGCAATATTTAGTCTCAAATACATATAAAAAGTATATGTGTTGGGCTCGTGTTGGGCAAAAAATTCGCATCGAGTTGCTGCACGCAAACGAAAAAGTCGCATTACGTATATGTCAACCAAATCGTGGGGATCTACAGTGTTTAATCCGTATCCGTATCATTTCGCTCTTCTTTGATTTCATTTTCATTTAGTTATCATTTACATTTTAACTAATTAAAGCCGGTTTCAATTCAACAAACAATCTGTAGCATAAATTCTTGCATTCATCATTATCATTAAATATTATATAGTAATCAACGAGCACTCCTCACACGATCCCCCGTCTCATACATCTACAGCACCACATTTTGTAACTTTACACGCTGCCTAGGCAAAGAAAGAACCCATTCAGAACCTGATTATTTTTACGATTTTTTTTTATATAAATATATATGTATATTTAAGTACGTTTATATTGAATTTCTGCTAAATTGGTTTTAGTGGTTTTCTTTTTCTAGAAGATTCGTCGCATTTCATCGCGTGGCTCCCATTCATAGCATGCTTTGTGGCGAAATATTTTACACAATTACTTGATTGGCTAGTGGCATAATTTATCATAACTTTTGTGATATATATAATATATATAATTTTAGTTAGTGTAATGTATTTGCTTATCTGCTGATGGCTGTGGCTACACCTAACCAAAGCGATCCGTGGCTCAGTGGTAGATTTATTAGCAAGTCTTGAAGTTGAAGCTATAATTTCTTAGGCATAATCTAAACGTTACTCCAGTATGATCGCATGCTCCTGGCCAGAGACATCCGACTAAAGTATTTGCGTGTCTATATGCTTGCTAATTATCAGCTATTAGCTATCTTTAATCGATAATCGATAATCGTTTATTGCCAACGAACCGAACTGCGCGAGGCGCTCGCTCTTATTATCCTTCCATTCATTTGTACACTCCTGTTCCGATTCAAGTGTCTTCCGATTTTATATTTAAGAGTTTTTTTTTCTTTTTTTGACTGTGTCTGCATCTAATTAACTTTATGAGGCTGCTAAATAAATATATATATTTATATACGTTTATGTGTGTGTGTGTGTGTTTGTGTATATTTGTCGGGTAGGGGGTAGGGAACTCTTTCCGCTTTCACTTTGGGCTCGCGTTTATTGCTAATTTGACGATATTTCCGAGGACCTCCTCTCTTTCCCTCTCTGCCTCTTTTTCTTTTCTACCACCTTACACATACCACTCCTTGACGTCCTTCGAGTCACGTTTCTTGGCCTTGGGCTGCACCAGTCCTGCCATCTGGGGCCTGCCATCGCTTCCGTAGCCGAGCGACCCACTTCCACTGGACATCATTCCGCCGCCACCTCCGTTGCCGTTGTGTCCGTTGTGTATTTGCTGCTGGCTGTGGTGATGCTGCTGCTGCTGCCCCGCTCCACCACCCTGGTGGTGGTGCTGCCTCTGCTGGTGGTACGAGCCGTTCGTACTCGTGTTGCCCAGCAGGGCTGCATTGGGATTGTGCGATCCGTAGGCGGCGGCCTTCTCGCTCTCCGTCTTGTAGCCACGATCACCGTTGGACTTGAGCCACAGGACCAGAAGGATAACCAGCACCACCGCAATAAGTATGCCCGCCACGATTCCAATGATCATGGCAGTGCGCTCCTCCTCGATCGAGTTGATGCGACCACCCTTGCCCTTGGGTCGGTAGTTGTTCAGGTTTGTGTTGTATGTATTTCCGCCGTAAGGACCATATGGCGGTGGATCCTGCGGCGGTAGTGGAGGTGGTAGCGGTGGCATTGGGTGGTGTTCGTCCGGCAGCTGCATGCGATCGTGATCATGGCTGCGACCGGAGCCGCCCATTCCACCGCCTGCAATGTACACATCGTACGGCGTGGTCTCCCTTTCCGTGACTGTACTCCGGATTTCCGGAGACGGCGTGGCCTGCGTTGTGGTGGTCGTAGTGGTTGTGGTGGTTGTACTTGTACTGGTGCTGGTACTGCTGCTGGTGGCTCGCTGAGTGGAGGTGGTGCCAGCGCTGCTGGTGGTGCTCGGTTGTCCCGGAGTGCTGCCACTTCCTCCGCTACTGCTGCTGCTACTGCTGGACTGTGTGGTGGAGTAGGACGGAGTGCTGCCACTGCTACTGCTGCTGTGTTGCTGCTGCTCCGTGGTGACATCGCTGCGTCCAGTGGTTGTGATTGTGACCACCTCATTGTTGGATTCTGTAAAGTATTCGGGGTTTGGTTTATTCGAGTGTTCTGTGATTTCGAGTACAGTAGAGTTGCAGGTATGTATGTGGCTTGGGGAGTGTTCATTGTTTTCCTATAACTAGGAACTATCAGTATACGAAATCCCAGAAATATATCCTAACTTGACAAACTTACGAAATCAAAATGGGTAAACAAAAAGTGATCGATTTCTTCGCCAAGGATAGTACATAAAGATTTAAAAAATATTTAAGCTAAAGTAGTTTTAATAATAAAATAATCCCAAATATTTCTCACTTTAACCCTTCCCACAAAAAAACCATTGCAAGTACCAGATTTTCTTTGCTTTTCATAGTTTATTCAACACAGTTAGAGAGGATAGAGATTTTTAGATATTGAGAGATATGCTAAGGTGTGTTCCGATTTGTATGGTTGTTCGAAAACTTTGCTCTTCACCGATATAATATGTACAAATTGAAATCGAAATAACTGTAAAACTATGCAATCGAGGGAATAAATATGGAGGTAGGATCAGAAGGACGAGGAGCAGGAGCAGGAAAATTGTTTTACACAAAAACACGACCTTCACTTCTTACACGCTTCGAAACGCTTTTATCGCTACTATGTACAAAACATATACATTATCGATCGGTGCACATACGCATACACATTTATATAGTATTGTGCTTGTAAACCATAACACTTGACCCATAACCCTTTGCGCTTAACCCCCTTTCGACCAAAAAAACCACGCCAATGGCAATGCCGCGTGCACTCGCTAACTGATCGGTGTAGTTGTTGGTTAATTGATGTTTTCTAGTTGTTTTCTGGTTGTTGTTGATGTTGTTTTCTGCCTGCTGTTGTTGTTCTTGTTGTAGTTGTTGCATTTGTTGCATTTGTTGCAGTTGCTGGTGGTTTAGCTCACGTTAATGCTAAAGTTAGTTATACATTTTAGACAGAGGAGAAGGCCTAGAGTTGGAAGCTTAGCCTAAGTGCATTGCTTGGTTTGCATTTGCTTTGCTTTGTTTTGGTTTGGTTTTGGTTTTGGTTGTTTATGGGAATTTACAGAGTATCCATGGCGCAATCACAGTCAGAAATATGAAGACGTTTTCACATTCTGAAAGAGACACATAAGGCGTACTCATTGTCAGTTCAAATTAGAAGGCAACAATCAATCATCAGCAACAGAGTGGAGGTGAGAAGGAGAGGCGACGTTTGAAGTTGAGATACATCTGAGGTTGAGATGTATCTGATCTGTATCTGAGCTGAGATGACACGGCGAGCGATTGATTTTGGTTGGATTGGTAGTTGGTTCTGGTTGGGTTGATGCATTGCGAGAGGTGCGATATGTATATTCAAATATTTATATATTACTTTCTTTTATTTTTTTTTGAACATATATATATACACTATATATATATATATAAAGGTATATATATAATGTATATAACAGGCGATATATACACTGTTTCAGAGCTGTTTTGGCTGTTTCTATGTGGTTGTGTAAGCGGTCAAAGCATTGGCGTTGCATTTGGCATTAACCTAACTGCCTCCGTAACTCTCCGAACAAAACTGAAAAGGCAAAGCGTCTCTAGCTAATCGGTTATAGAAATTCGGTTATAGTTTAACTTGAACTCGAACTGGAAGTCGAACAGAACTGGAACCCACAGCATAATCATTAACTCGTTTATCTACACCATCTAATTGCTATGCACTACACTGCGTATACTTAATCTGAGTATTAAGTGTTTCATTAATTTTGTAGTGGGACTAGCTAATGTCTGTGATGAAGTCTGTGGGTGTGTGCTTGGATTTTGTCTGACTGTGTTGTGTGATTCCTTTTTCTTTTGTTGGGTGATCGATCATAATGCCAATGAAAAAATGAAATCCCTCCCCCACCGCCGGTAGACACTCACCTGATCCTCTGGCCGTGCTCGTAGAAGTGAACTGCTCCGTGGTCTCACCGTAGTCCCCTGATCCGTGGACGCAGTCCTCATCGTCGCAGGCTCTTTCCGTGCCATTGGTGTTGCCACTGCCCCCACCGGCGCCCCCGGTGCTCAAGTTGTTGCCCTGCTGGGAGGTGGTTGTCTGCTTGGTGGGCGGTACATACACGGGAGTGATCAGGTCGTCCCCGCTTCCCGACTCAAAGGGTGGCGTGCACTCGTCCTCGTCATCGCCACGGCACCCGGATCCCGCTCCCGAGAATATCAGATCGTCCAGGGCGCCCGGATAGCCGCTCGCCGGAGTCTGTCGAGTAGAGTTGATAGTCTAATTTTACTTCAGTTGATCTGGCGGCAGCCGAGCCAAGCGTTGGTTATTGTATGGGGCTTGTTAACTGGATTAGTAGGTGCTCTGCGATTAAGTTTATATGGGTGTATGATGAAATGAAGGCACTGGAGTTTTTTTAATAGGACATATAATCAAGGTTTTGAAATATATATTCCAATATTACGATAATGCTTTTAATAAGAGATACAGATCATAAACAATAGCTATAGACTTCCTCTAGTCTTATGAACTCATATATCACAATTTTCATAATTAAGAAACAATCAAAATTGTAGCTTTACTGTTTTATCTTAAAAATTGATAAAAAGATCTAATTTATTTCCAGTGACTTCATTTATACTAATATGTTTGAGTATATTCTTGTTTGATGTGTGCTTTGATTAGAGTCATGCAGCATTAGTGCGGACGAGTTCTAGTGCATATTAAATCGTATCAGTTAGTATAGCTGATTATATATTATATATTCACATTTATTGGTTAATGTGCTGTGCAGCAATTGAAACAAATTTACGAAAATCAAATAGCTGGTTAGTGGAAATTCTGCAAATTTTCATTTAAGTTAAATGTTTTTTTTTTGTTGTGCGTGAAAAGCGTTACAGAATAAAATAAAGTAGACGCCCGAGGGAAATGATAAGTTCAAATTAAATGCAGCATTTACACTAGATTATACATTTAGTTAGCTAATACTTTTAGTTTAGTTGGAAACGGTTAACGTTTATACTGAATGTCGAACCGAATTTCCCGGATTTGATTATGATAGCGATGACTTCAATGTATAGATGGAGTTACATTCGAAACGGTTAACGGTTATGCATTTTAAATATCGGGAAAGTGCTTGGGAAAGTACTGTACATTATTCGAATCGGATCGGATTTCGAATCATTGTGGTGCAATTACAAATCATGTCAAATCATTTTGGGAAAAAGGGTTCCACAACTCATGAAGCGGATTAATACAATACAATTTTTTTTTTTTTTGGTTAAAATTTCTTTTTTTTTCGGTTTTAATTAAAGAAAGAATTTTGAATAAACTTGGTTTACGATGAGATAAATACTTGGAAAGTTGAAAGTTGAGAGGAATTCAAATAAAATTTCAAATAAATTCCCTAACCTGCTGCATTCTCTGCAGATCATTTCTATCTAATACTCCAGTTACCAATTGAACATCTCCGCGGATGGTGATATGGGTGTCGCGTTCTACGGCCAGATCCAGGATTCGCAACTTGTTCACCGAAAGTCCGGCAATAACGCCGGCAAACGGACGCTCGATACGATTGCGACCGTTGCGGCTGAACTTGCCGCCGACCTGAACATTGGACATGGTATTGAACACGGTCGAGTGGTGGCCTGTGGATGGACCCAAAGGGAAATCGAAGGATACAGCATTAGACATCCCCGGAAGCCAAATTATCCCACCACTTACTCTGCGGCGTCAGGGCCTGAACGTTGTAGTCATCCAGCTGCAGTGTGGCATTGCCTCCCTTGCGCTGGAACCTCACCACATGGTAGGCGTTGTCGTTGACCTTGGTGCCAATCTCCCCCAGCGGCAAGTCCACGCTTCCAATATTGTACACCATAAAGATGTTGCCCTCCACGATCTCCAGCTCCATGTAGTCCTGGGTGGTGGCACTCTCGACTCGAAGGAGTACAGCATCCGGTCGGGTGGTTATGAAGCCCAGGGCAATGTTATCCTCCTCTGTGTCGGCCTGGGCATTCTCCGGGAAGGTGTACTGCACCATGCCCTTGTTATTTCCAAACTCATAGGCAATGGATTCTAGAGGAAATTTCAGATTATCATATAGGCCAGCTAGGTCCTGCTCCTAACATACCATCATAGCAAGTAGGTCCTGTGTAGGAGGTCATGTCGCACTCGCAGGCATAGGCATTCCACTGCTGGACACACACGCCCCGGTTGGCACAGGCGTTCTGGCTGCACTTGGTGGGTCCCTCGCATCCACTAACCACCAAAGAGCTGGGCACCACTGCATCGCTGGTTAGTGAGGGCGAGGTATCCCCCAAATCCAGTGAAGCCAGACAGCCCTCGAAGCCGGAACGCGACGAGATCGAAGCCGGCAGCTTGGAGTACATGTCCTTGAAGACGCCGCCAATATACAGGATGCCAGCCAGTTCCAGGTGCATGTTGTTGCCAGTGAGACTGATGATCTCAAAGGAGTCGTCCACCGTGAGCGTGTGGGTCTTGGGTCCCGGTCGCCGGATGCTGACCTGATGCCAGCGGTTGTCGTTCATGTGGATGCGGGACTTGTCCCTCATGGTTACCGGGCCGTCGCCCAAGTCGAAGGTGTAGTGAATATGTCCGTTCACCAGCTCCACGGCCACAAAGTCGTTGCGTCGTCCTCCGTTGAAGACTAGGAGGCCGTTGGGCTCCACGGTCTTGAAGCGGAAGTCAATAGATATGCTGTTGTAGGCCTTCAGCATGGCCAGACCCACGTAGGAGTGCTTGGAGCGAAAAGTGGCCGCGTGGTAGGGCTGTCCCGCCGGAGAGTTCACAAAGCGAGCCGTCAACTTGAAGGTGGCACTGGGCAGAGCCGATAGCTCCGGTCCCAGACTCTTCACAATGTCCAAATAGCTTAAAAATAGAATACACATCCTTAGCTTAAATAATTCTTTATAAAATTAAAATTTTACCGCTGGCCGTTGAAGATGAAGCCCTGCATCTGACCCACGAAGTTCGGCATGGTGGAGGTCATCTGGATCTCCTCCTCGGCGTGGAAGAGACCGCCCAGATGGATCGAACGAATTTCCATGGTACTGTGGCGACCCAGGATCGTCTCGGCTGTGGAAGGAATATTTCCAAAAACAAGAAATGGATAAAACTCGGTGGCCTCGCCATGGGTTTGTCAAGCCAGGCTCGGCTTTGCTCTAAGTTGTTGGCTAGGCAGAGTACTGTTAACAGTGGATACATATGGTTATAGGTTGGTTATATATATATATATATAGGTATTGGTACGAGTAGTATATGGAGTATAGTTGGTGACAAGAAGCACATACGCATATGTAGTCAAAGAGTATATAGAGTAGTAGTATTAAGATATAGATATAGGTATGCGGTTTTAGTAGACATAGATCTAAGTTTTGGTTCAAAGATTTTGTTCAAGCATTTGTTTTTTGTTCATTTTTTTGAATCACTCGACAAGTGGCTGAATGTAGTTGGAATTCGATTGTAGTACGAGTATTATTAATTTATTTATTATTGCAGCTTGGTACATACTAAAGAAAGGTGCAGATTACAATACATATGTACTGGTACGGATAGTAAATTGAAGTTCTTAATTAAGACCAAAAAAAAGTAAATAAAATCTAAATCGTAAATGGAAAATAGTCAGTTATCGCTGCTCCAGCACAAACCAAAGGAAAGTAAGGAAAAGTAAAGAGTTCGCTAAGTTGGTTAGATTAAAGTTAGTTGGTGCGCTTTGTTCTTGTTTACATACGAATATGCATTGCTTGACATTTGAGATATATACGAGTAGTATCTTTTCATAAATTAGTTATTAGTTGGTGTGTGAGATACATTTTCAATACGATTACGGTGGCGGTGAGATATTTTATTCAGTTAATTTCTTTTGAGTTTGTTACTATACTTTTTCCAGCTGTGCATGGCTCAAGAACAGAAACCGAAGGAAACTATAAAGGTGACAACCTACAGGCTAATAATTCGAAATCAAAAGGTCAAAGTTGGCATCAATAATATAACTGAATGGAGGAAAAACTGAAATAATTTCGGGTTTGCTTAACGACATTGAACTAAACATCGATGGGTATCGGTAACTGTCTCCATGTTTCTTGTTTAGTTTCTGTATAAATTTATTAATCTGTGGCCTAGAGAGCTATATTTGTGTGGATGTATTCTTCGAGTGTGTTAGTGTACATGGATGAGTGTGTGTGTGTGCGGCGACTACGTCTAAGTTAATAAGGGTGCATTAGCCTTAACGAGTGGCTACATTGCGCATACGACGCGTTGGCCCACTGAATGATTGACATCTTGACATGCAAATGGCTGCGGCGACAGAGGCAGAGACAGAGAGAGGAAAAGAAACAGCAACAGCAGAAGAAAGAGTAAGAGTAAGAAAAAGAGTAAGTGAAAAGAGAGAGAGGGGTGGGGTGGAGTGGGGTCAATGGTGTGGTCGAGAGGATAAGCTAGAAGTAGGCCACTGTTGTTGCAGCTGGCAATTTGTCGCATTTACAGTTACTTATTCATACACTTGAATTCGCTGAGTGAACTGAGTATGATACGAGGCGATGCGATGCGATGCGTTGGCGAACGATACGATTATACGATGTAGTACAGTACGAGACATAAATATATATAGTACACTGTATAGTACAGAGGGCTAGCCAACTGGTAATCAGACCTATATATTGCAGATCGTGAGCAGGTCATGCGCTTCTCTATCATTCCGACTGACAGTTATTGGTCTTGCTTGTTATTGCTGCTGTTTGTTTATTTGCATTACTGCTTTTTGGGTGCTCACATGCAAACGCTTCACGTGGGCGTGTATGTATGTGTGTGTGCAACGGTGCGTATGAGTGATGTGTGCCTTTGCCTGTGCCTGTGCAGGTGTGCGACGCTTTCGATTGTCCGTGTTTGTGTGTTTATTTCTGTTTGGACTTTGGACGGGCAGGAGCAGGATCCAGCTTAAAGGTTCAGCCTTCCCCATCGCCTGCCCCTTTACTTTTCCATCACTTTACTTTTTACTGTATTGTTGTTGTTAGTTTTTTTTCTTTTTTTTTTTTTTTGACACACTTACACAACAAGAAACTAATTTGTACGTGAGACACGTTAGGCTTGATTAATTAGTTGCAATTTGGTTTGCGGTTGCGGTATGCGGTATTGTTGTATTGATGTTTACGAATAGTTGAGTTTACTTAACACAAAAGCTAATTACATATTAAATGGTGCAAAATTACAGCCCTGGGCGTTTCCAAACATTGTTTTGCCCTCTCGTCTCAATCAGCCCCAGCCACTCCCCATTCCGCAATGCCACTACCCCATACAAATAGCAATAGCAATCGCAATTTTCCGATGCCGATGGCGATGGCGATGGCGATGGCGATGGCGTTGGCGATGTTGAGGTGATGGCGTGACTTTCATTGAGCGATTTGGGCAAAAAAATGTTACCCCGAGTTCTTGCGTGTCGATTTTTTCTCTCGCCTAAAACATGATACAAAAAATACAATATTGTACATAGAAATTATTTACGTTGCCTTCTCGTCATTGTACGGTTCTCGCCTTACTCATTTTCTCTGTGGCATTAATATATTTTTTTTATTCAGTTTTTTTCCGGTTGCATTAAGTTTTTTTTTATTTTTTTGTAAAAAGGTCGTTTTGATCACGTTTGTGATTAGGGAATTGCATTTGCATTTGACATTGTTGGCTGTTGGCTGTTGTGGTCTACACTTAATAGACGTCTGAAACAAACACCTTTTAACGTTAACATACCGCACGTGTCGTTTAAGTTATGGTACAGCAATTATTTGTTTATTTTCATTATTTAGATTATCATAGGACTTGAAACGAAAACTCATTTTCCAGGTAAATGTATATATACAGAAAGCAAAAGGTAACACAAAATATACATACAGATATCTTTATCAATTTGATGATTACTTCTTAGGTTAGGAGGGTTAATCAATTAACAGAATTATCGAATAAAAGCAAAGAACACAACTTTGGTTATCAAGGACAAAACAATTTACAAGACAATCAATAGTAATCGTATTTATAACACTTAAGGCTGAAACTTTACAGCTGTCCAACTTTCGGAGTTACTCTTATATGATTACAATATTATCAGATACGTTGACTGTGTGGGCTTAGGAATTGAAATTTGAATGGTAATTGTAATTGGAATTGGAATTTAATTGGCAATCTTAATTGGGAAATCAAACAAAGTAAGTAAGTATCGCAAATGAAGACACAACATCGAGACGTTTGAAAGAGATTGGTGGTTTTTTTTTCGAGAGAAACTTACAAGAGCAAAATATATAAAAAAAATTATTTGAAATGAGTATTTGAAAATGCGATTGAATCTAGAAACCCAATTTGAATCAGGATGAGTGATGGCGGGATGTAAACAAATTTTCAGAGAGGCGTACAATGTGTATCAAATGGTGTGGATGTGGATGTGGAGCTGGAGCTTGTGGTGTCTTATGATGTTCAAAACTATAGATTGCAGATGCTTAAACGATGTTCAGAGATACAGAGCGAAATATACGTAGGTGGTTATAGAGATATAGCTGTCAAATCAGTTAGTTAGTTCATCATCATCATAATCGAGAAATGTTTTATGATAAATGAGCATTGAAGAAATGTAGAGAGAGAGAGAGAGAAATAAACTTGCTAAATACTTTCCAAATTTTCTTTAGTTCGTTTTTTTCTGTTGTATTTTTATTTAATTTTTGGTTCTTCTTAGTGGGTGTACTCGCGTGTGTTTGTATGCGTGTCTTGAAGTTTATGTGTGTGTGTGTGGCTGTGATGTTGTGTCGGTGTGAGAATTGTTGTTGGTAACTGAAAAGCTCTCAAATGAAAAAGTTTAAGTGGAACTTATAAACGGAAAACGCGCTGCTGACTGCACTTTCCTTCTTTATTGATTTTTTTCATTTTCCTTGCAATTTTCTTAGTTTTTCTTTTTTGTCTAGTATATTTTGCTTTTCAACTGTCCTTAAGCACCTTCACACACCTTCCTGCTTAAAAAGGGGGAGGGGGGGCATTACTATTTGAACTTGAACCTGCGGATATCGAGGTTGTGCGTGGAGCACTCTACATGGAAGCTAATCGGATTCACTTTCGCTGGGAAGCGATGTGAATGCCAGTTACTCGATTGGACTCGACTGTGACTAGAGCCAGGAGTTGTTGGTTGTCGATTGGTTGGTAGGTTGATTGATTGATTGGTTGGTTGGTTGGTAAAAAAAAACGACACGGCACGACACGTAGTAGGGCTTAGATGTGCTGTTGATACATACATAACATACCCCTGACGGGGGGAGCCCCGTCAACTTGTAGCCGCAGATTTGAGGCTCTGCGCGAGAATCGGATCGTGTGCCAGTTGTTGTCATTGAGCACTGATTGGCCAGCCAGCAGGTTCTGAAAAGGATGTCAAAAACTCAGAAATAATGTATTATAGACTTGTTAAATAATAGACCCATTCTTTAAAAAATAAAGGACTTACAGGACTTAGAAGTGGTTTAAAATATAAAAAAGTGTTAAGCTCATGATTAAAATCGGACTTATTTTTACTGATAATTAAACTGTTGTCCTTTTCTTATAAAGAAATAATAATTTAAGATCCCGTCTTCAAATAAGTCATAACATATAGGAATACCCATTTCCAACAGATAAGCTCACCTTCTCCCTGTCGCTCAGCCGGACACTGGCTCTCACCCGTCCCGCCACCAAAGCGATCTCCAAACGATCCGGGGAATTGGACTCGGCACTGGTCAGCAACAAAAGACCAGCGGGCCGAGAGGTCTTGAAGCGGATGACCAGCTCCTCGGTCTGTGTCTTGGTTCCTTGTCCATTGCCCAGCCAGATGGTCATGTGCTGGCTGCCGTTGAAGGCAAGGGTGGCCAGTTCCCGGCCGCAGGTGGGTCCTCCGTACAGGGTGGCCGAACAGTCGCAGATGGGGCGGTTCCAGCCCTCCAGGCAGGTGCCCCCGTTGAGGCAGGGATTGCCGTTGCACACGTTGCTCTGCACGTGGCATGATGGCTTCACGGAGGCTGTCGTGGCAAATGGGTTATCAGTGGGTGACCATCAGTAGCGTGCCTTCTGGCTGCGGTACTCACCCGAATCCTGGACGCGTGCAAAGGCCGCAATATCGATCGGCTTGCCACTCAGCTGCAGGTCACGCAAGCAGCCCACGAATCCCTGGCGCAGCGTGGCTGTCCAAATGGCCGCCGGCCAAGCAATGGTGTTGTATGCGGGTCCCACTCCGCCCAGATACATGTGGCCATCCAGCTCGAGGATGGTGCCGTCGCCGGGCGTGCGGAAATCGTTCCACACGCCGTCCACGCTCACCTTGGCGTCTCGTCCATTCCGCCTTAAAATCAGGTCATGCCAATCACCATCGTCCACACGTCGTCGCGAAGCTCGAACCTTGGAGGCTCCAGATCCCAGATCCAAATGGATGTATATGTGGCCGTTTAGCAGTTCAATGGCAATCAAAACGGGCTGGGGAGAATAAATTGTATTTACTTCTGAAATGGGATCGGGATAACCCAAATGATAACATACATTCTTAGCCCTTGGTTGCTTGGATCCAGTGGCCAGGACAATGATGCCATTGGGTTCCTTGGTGCGGAACTTGAAGCAAATGGAACTCTGCTTGCCAGTTTCCCAGGGAGGTAGGACCAAGTGTGATTCCCGGGTTGTAAAAGTAACTGGGTCCTGTGGATCGCCACTGGGACACTGATACTCCACGTTTCCTGCCACCTGGATCAGCTTAGAACCGCTTTTGGCCAAATCTATCAGATTTAAGTTCAACGTATCCGCCGAAAACTCAACTTTCCGGAGGCAGCCAACAAAGTTGTTGTGGACACGGGCTCCCAGTAGGGCTCTGGGATTAACAGCTCCACCCACATATACCCGCGAGGAGGATAACATGGTGAACTTGCCAGCAATGTGCGAGTGATCAGTATAGACATCATCCACGACAGTGACCAGCTACAGAATGAAAGAAAGTAAACTTTTAATAGAGTTTCTCTAAAATGAAAACCTCAAATTCTTACCCGACAGAAGCTGGTAATGGAGGATATCTCCTGGATACGACGATGCACGGTGACCTTGTGCCATTGATGGTCGTCGAATCGCACCTTCGAGGGCTTGATGTGCATCTCCTGCTTCCCGTTGGCCAAGCCCATTGTGAGCGAAACGCCGCCATCTCGGAGGGCCAGGTTCAGATAGTCAGTGCCGTGTCCCGTGTAAAAAAGCAGACCGTTTGGCTGGCGGGTGCGGAAATAGAAGGATATGGCATCCTGGGCGCTTACTATCGGCTCGGCACCGGTCTGACCCAAGTCGTACGAGAGGAACTGTGTACCGCGGAACGTTGCTTCCGATGGCGCCTTCTCCTTCTCACAATACTGGCCATCGTACTCGAGGTTTCGACACTCGCAAATTGGACCGGAATCAGTGGATATGCAGATGCCACCATGCTGGCAAGGATCGTTGCGCTCACAGGCATCCGTGGTGTTGCCGCGAACGCCCTAAAGGAGTATTTATTAAGTTTATGAAGCAGGACCTCGTTCATAATATTTTATACTAATATCTATTATTATAACATATTTATATTTTATCAAATATTAAAGAATGTCATTTAAAACTTACCCTTAATGGCCTCTCCCGGGCTTGCATCTCCCCATGATCGCAGGGCACATCGCCGCACTTGATATCACGCGGCTGCTTGATCTCCTGACGCCTAGTGGAGCCGCCTGGCTGATCAGCGTAGACCAGGTTCCGGATGGCACCCCGGAAACGCGGCTCGAAGATGACACTGGGCAGGGCGAGAAGTGCCAGCTTTGAGCTGTACCAGTTGGGCATTCCGCCCACATAGACGTCCGAGTTGCTGGCGAACTTTCCGAACTGAAACTCCTTACCCTTAGCGGATCGCTGCTGGGAGACGCCGTCCACGATGAGGGAGGTCTGTTCGTCGTTCCGCAGCACCTGCACCTTGTGCCAGTGGCCGTCATGCAGCTCCCGTCCCACAGTAATTATCTGGGCTCCACCGCCCAGGTTATATCTCAGCCGGAGAGCGCCTTCCACCAGTTTCAGTTCGAAGAAGTCGTAGGTGCCCCCGTCGTCGGTGTAGAGGACCAGGCCGTTGGGCTGCTCCGTCTTGAACTCCAGTTCCAAGGTGCCGTTCAGTCCGGTGTACCATTTTCGGAACGTGTAGAAGGAGTTCTGGGACCCGTCCAGCTGGAAGCCAGCGCTGAGGGTCACGAAACTGGCCGCCAGGCTGACCAGGAGGGCGGTGACGACGAGCACGCGATACGAGCGTCGGTACTCGACCACTAGGGGATTACGGTTGGGATTTGACTGGGAATGGGCATTGTCATGCCCCAGAGGCGCAGTCAGCTCTCTTCGCCGGCATCGCGCCTTGTTGAATCGCAAGTCCGGGGAGGCGGAGGAGGCAGAAGCGTGACGCTGGGTGGGCAGGAGTCTGAGCTCCGCCGGATTTCGATCCATGTCCTTGTCCATAGTTGGTTGCCTGGCTGTCAATGCCAATGGAGGAGCATAGTTTTTCGTGGTCTTGTTATCCTGATATGTTGCACTTGGCGCCTTCATTCACACAAACACACACTAACACCGATACACATACGCACGCACGTTGCGCGCGTAAACGTAAAGTGTCGTCTTGTTCTCGCGGCTCTCTCTTTTGGTTTTCGTTTTCTTTCTCCTTTTTAATTTTTTTTGTTGTATTTTTTGCGTATTCCAGTCCTTGAGGGAAAAGCTTTGGATGTCCTTGTATGTTACTCTGGAATCGTTTTATCCGCGCCTGCAGCTTTCATTCAGTGAGAGAGAGAGAGGAGAGCGCGTTCAGAGCAAGAAGATAAAAGCTCATGGACAGCTAACGGTACTGCACTGATTACTACTAATTTGGCCAGGATTCCTGGTCCTCACTGCACAGTTTTATGAGATGTTTTGGCATTTCTTGCACTGCATATGCAAAATGTTTGGCAAACTAATTACAAACTCGCACATATCGCCGATTGAACGGGTCAAACAGCCGCTAAAAGTCGAGTGGTAGCTGCTTCTAGGGTGGTTGGACGACAACTGCTTAATGTGGTCGTGGTGGTTTCGGGCCCAAAAGCTCGCCGGATACCCATGCCACCCGATGCTGCTGTGGCGCCCACGAGCCCTCCAACGTACATGTACATACTAAAAATCGGAAAAATTTTTCACTGCATGACCAAGAATGTAGGCGAAAATTTTTCGTAGTCCCCGAAAAGCGGAAGGCCGACTATAATTAATTAGTTATTGATAGACATCGATTGAAGCTATTGATTCGACATATTCGCTTTTCCCACACACACTGTGATTTATTTAATTGCACAATTATTTAATGGCCTTTTCCTTTTTCTATTTGCACACTCGCTTGATTCCCATTTTATACTTTATGTAACAATTTTCGTTTGGATTGACCGCGAGCTTGATTTCCTTAATTAATTTGGGGATTTTTTCACAATTTTTGGGTTCAACTGGGGGATACCAAAATTTTGTGTGTCGAATTTTGCTGCGGAGTGGCTTCCGCTGCTCTTGGCTCCGTTATCGATCCGTGCTGCATCCACGACAAGACTGAACTGCAATTTCAAACTTAATTTCTTCGCACTGTTTCCAATGGATAACGAAAGCTCCGCCAGCTTATTCACAAAAAGCCATCGGAGCGGCCTAGGCGACTCTATTGGTGTTCCCTGCAATGTCTCTTTTACAGGATATTTTCTTTTTTTCTTATTATTATCAATATATAATCATTTAAGAAGCTATTCTGTTGAAAATTTGCTTTAAAAAACTGAAGAATTTCTTCAAAAACGGTTGATTCCTTACTGTAGCCCTGAAAAGTATGCTACGAAAAGCTAATGGACCTTGTAGCCCAAGTGTAGTGTGTGGGAATGCCAAAAATTAAAAGCTCGCTTACTTCGCACGAGGCATTCATATGCGTACTACTAACACACAAACACCCACACATGCGTAATGTGCGCATATCACGCAGGTTCATAACCTGCACCATTCGAAGCGTATTAGATGGGACACCCATACACTCGCACTCCCACACAAATGCAGATACACATGATCCTGTGTGAGGGCCTGTGACCACCCATACACTATCTCACAGACGACCCGTGTAAATTCCTTGACATTTACTACGCAAACTTCGATGACTCGGTGTCCAATTGGATTTGCATTTGCAATGAAAATAGTGGCATGTCCTTTGAGCGAATGTGTGTGGGCGTAATGGCTTGTACATTTCTTTCCCTACCCGTCAAGGAATTGCAAGGCCACAGCCACTATAAATCGTCGTCATAGCGAGCACATTAACTTGAGAACACCAATCACGCACTGACCATTATTAAACAAGGCACTTTGTTCCCGAGCTCTTACATTTTTTAATAATATTTAAGCGCACGCCAAAGGCTAAACAAATGCCAGCACGTGCTGTCCATTGTCCTTCATAATTGTGACGTCGATAAAGGAATAAAAAGGACTGGGAACGCCGAATGGCTGAATGAAGGTAAAAGCTTTATTTTGAGTTAACCGCCAAATAAATACTAAACCCAGAACGTACTTTGTTCGTATTTTTTTGATTTTTTTTTAAATATTTTTATTGTTCTGTCAGAAATATGAATACTTTCTTAAAAAGCAATAAGAAATTTTAGGTTTTAACAATTTTTTAATGATTGAAATTTATAAAGATTTAAATTCTTTAGGCTTTTATTATTATTATTTGTTTATATTTATATATAAAATCTTTTTAAGAACATTTTTTTAAGTAAAACAGATTCAATTAAAAGCAATCAAAAGATATATACCAAAAGTTCCAATCAAAATCATGAAAGAGTTGCCAGACTTGAACTCCTTCTGAAAATGGTGCTGCCGTATTTATCGAGTATTTTGAAAATCGTAAACCAACAAATAGTTTTTTTTAAGATTCAAAGCCTTCAAAGAAGTTACTTCCAATACAAATTCAGCAGTTTTTCTCTTGATAGATTTCTAAAAGAAAAGACTATCGTCAAAATAGATTACACTGCTTCCTCACGGTCTGGCAGCACTATCCAACCAATATACAGCTGTTCTTATCAACGGAAGTTTATCAAGTGCACTTTACAAGGTAGACGCTTTTCAAAAATTTGCACATGCCACAAACCTTTTATGGGAAATCTTAAGTGCACTCTAGTTCGAATATATAGTTTGTTGCCATCTTCTAGATTCGCTGCACCATTACGTAATGCTCACCAATTTAGGAAGGCGCCTACGATCCCCCCTCCTTAACCGTATGTTGCACACGGAAAGGAAAGTGCGGGTTAATGGCGCAGACCTCAATATCGTGGAATCTGGAAGTGGAGATCGGAGCTTACTGCTAATGCCAGGAGCTCTGGGCTCCGCCTGGACGGATTTCAAACCTCAAATCGAGCAACTTCCAAAGCTACTGCCAGAATACACGATCATTGCCTGGGATCCGCCGGGTTACGGGAAATCTGTTCCCCCGAAACGTCAGTTTGGCTTGGAATTCTTCCGGGAAGATGCCAAGGCCGCTGTGGATCTGATGCGCGCCCTGGATAGGCCTAAGTTTTCTATCCTAGGTTGGAGTGATGGCGGAATCACAGCCCTTATCGTAGCCGGACGCTACGCGGAGGCAGTGGATCGATTGGCCATCTGGGGAGCAGGCGCCTATCTGAATGCCGATGAGGTGAAAGCTCTCCGCAATATCCGTGACGTGTCCAAGTGGTCGCCGAGGATGCGAGAGCCCATGGAAAAGGTGTATGGGGTAGATAGATTCGCACAGCTCTGGGGAGAATGGGTGGACGCCGCCTGTGCCTTCTACGATCAACGGGAAGGTGACTTTTGTCGCAACGAAGTGGAGCAGGTGAAGGCCCCAACCTTCATTTTGCATGGAAAAAAGGATCCCATGATAGCAGCAGAGCACATTCCCTGGTTAAAGGAACGTCTACCTAAAGCCAAATATCACGAGTTCCCTGAGGGGAAGCACAATATCCATCTGCGATATGCGGAGGATTTTAACAAATTGGTGGCAGATTTTTTTAATAAAAATTAATTAATTAATTCGAATTAATTTCTAGACTTGACAATAATACATGGGAACAACTGTATGAATCTTCCAACAGATTTAAATCAAACAGAACAACTAAAGTCCACTTAATTAATTGACAAAAGCTATCAAAAGTGAGCAGGCAACTGTCCATAGGTCGAAAGTGAATCAAACCCATATCTAAGCTAAAGGAAATTGTTTATCTAGGCCATGAATCACGTAATGTTTATTGAGAAGTATTCCATAATAGTCACCTAGTCACAATGGAATCAATGAAAGTGGCAACCGCCCTAATCCTACAGAGAAATTTAAGCCGTTTGTACTCCACCCCAAAAGAGAGTCCGTGAATCCGGAGAGATTCCTTATCTGCAACTATAAGTGTGACTAATAAATTTTAATTTTTGTTAAGGACTTTGCACTTGATTCTAAATCAAGGGCCAAGACCAACCAATAAAGTTGACAACAGTCCACCTCAGAAGAATCAGTCGAATTTGTTATGAAAACTAGTATTTAATATTTATTTCACAGATCGCTGATCAGTTCATGGCAAGATTACTTGACGGTTTCGAGGAGAGTGTTCACGTACTCGTCAAATTGGGCCTGGAAGAAGTTGCCGGCAACGGGACCGCCGAAGCTGTACTTCTGGATGTAGTCGCGGGCCTTGACGTTGGTGCGTCCGGTGCGGCTGGTCTTGGAGACGAACTTCTCGGTGGTGATCTTGTCGTTCTGCTTGAACACCAGGAACACGTAGCGGTGCAGGCCGGTTCCCTCGCGGGGTCCAGCACCAATGTATTCGGCGATGGTCTGGCCCTCGGACACCTTGTTGCCGGGGATGTTGATCACCAGCCAGTGGAGCAGCTCACGGAGCTTGGGGTCGGCACGGCTGGGTGCATCGGGATCCACCAGCAGAAGGGTGTACAGTGATCCGGCCTCGGCTTCGAACTCAACGGTAGGAATGTCCTTAACCTGAGTGGGCGTCAGCTCGTTGCCGAGAGTCACCTGAGCACCGGAGGGGTAGGTGATGGTGGCCTTGGAGGCGGGCTTGACGTCGATGATGTCGGGAATGATGCCAGCGGTGTCCATGTTAGCTAGTGTGGTTCCTTCTGCTTCTGCGAGGTGACTCTGGCCCAGAACCCCGAGCGCCAGCCTTTTATCGTCGCACCCTGGACGTTTCCCTAATCAGTTCCGTTCACTTTACGGCTAATACCCCGACGCATAGATAGCGAGATAAGCGAATGGTTCGACTTTATTATTATCAGTTTGGAATAGAAAGTTCGGCATGATATATGCAAAATCTTAGCCGATCATGGACTTGTTGCGGATAGGCACATAGTCATCATACTGGGCCTGGTAGTAGTTGGCGGCGATGGGTTCCCCCAATCCATGTTTGTCGGCAAACTGCCGAGCGCTGAAATTCAGGCGTCCGGCACGAACACTACAAACGGAAATGCTTCAGTAATCATGATTAATATTTTTAATTTAAAATGTCTCACTTGTTGGGAATAGTTTCTCCCTCCTCGATCTTATTCTCCTGGCGATAAACCAAAAAGATATAGCGGTGGAGGCCAGTGCCCTGCGGGGGACCGGAACCAACATAAGCCGCTAGCGGAAAGCCAGTGGCGATGTCGCTGCCCTTGATGTTGACCACTGCCCAGTGCAAGATCTCACGGAACTTGGGATCCTGCCGGGAAGGAGCATCGGGATCCACCATGAGCAGGGTGTACAGGCTGTCTCCTTCGGGGGCAGACCATTGGATGGTCGGCGTGTCCTTCACCTGAGTGGGGGTCAGCTCATTGCCCTGGCTGACGACATTGTTTTCGGCATAGGTAACCTGCACAGTGCCGGCGGGGACGGCATCCAACACATCGGGAACTATGTCATCCATGTTACGTGTCAGTTGAGAAGGATGATTGTAGTGTTTTTTCGTTTTTTTGTTTTTTTTTTTTTGGGTCTTATCACCAATGACCAAGCCGGCTGGATGATAACGAAGCAAGAACTTCTTAGTGATAAAGCGGATGTCTTTCGGTTTTTAATAAAGTTTCCAGTTTAATTAATATCTGAATGTTGAAATCCACAAGGTCATACTGCGGTGGCAACAGCTGAAACCTATAAATAATGGCTTTATGGACGAACAACTATAAACTTTATCACGGTTAGTCAACTGATTGGTCAAGTGCGATCCGTCAGATTTGTTTTCAAAGGTAAATAAGGTGAACCAAAGCCCTATAACTATTCCGAAGCAAAAGCTTTCGTGCCAGCTGGCATTATTTAGGAAATTTTTACCAATAACGCCAGAAATAAATAACTTTGGAGCAGATGTGAGTCAGAAAATTGAAACTAGTTAGGGCGCTATTGGTGGCAGATGTTTCTAGTTATACATAGGTGGCTATCCGCAGTTTCCACTAGCGGGGTTCCACTGTGCACACCTGATAGCAAAGACAGCCCTTATGAGGGCCATTAAGTCATATAGTTTACAATTGCACTGTTTTATGATTAAAAGGTGTCATCCATCTATCCAAAGATAGCCAATCAATGACATACAAACGACAACGTAAGAGATTAAAACAAATAAAACACACAATTAGTATATATATCATGCTATTTATTAAACAATTCGAATATTATTAACACTTGAATATCAATATTGATAGCGCTGACAGAGAGTTTTGGTCTACTAAATAGGCTTAGTTGCATTTGTCGCCTTTGTTCTTCGCACAATGAAATAATATATAATATTTATGTATATTTATAATAAGATAATACAAATAATAATCAAAAATTGTGAAACGAGAGCGTGAGATTTGAGGGGGACGTCCCGCGAGGCGACGATTATAAAAAACAACATAGTTTACAGTTACAAGTTAGGGTAAATAATAGTACCTAGTGGTATGTCTATACGGCATATGATATCTGGAACATCCGGAAACTAAGGATATGCCAGAGTTCTGGAACTAATCTTGGAATACATTAACTGCTGGTTCAATTTGATTGAGGAAATACCAATGAATGCGGTACACGTAACACGTTCTCTTATGTTCAAGTCGGTAAATTCAACTGTGATACCCTTGCTTGAGGATTACTCCAGGCATTCTCACTAACAGCGGGTCTCGTAGAGGCCGCTGCGTCCGATGTAGCGCACCCATTTGACAACGTCGTGGTCGGAGTAGTTCAGCTTGGGCTCAAACACCTTCAAGTAACGCACCTTAAAGCCTGATGGCGCGAACGGCACTTCGAAGTTCATCGAAATGGGCGGCCGAGTCCACTTCTTCTTGGTGTCCGTTTCGAGCAGTTCAATCTCGGCCGACAACTGAGTCTCCTTCATTCCAGCCATGCGCTTTATCTTCCACACGATGGCGTTCTCCGAGGCCTTGTACTTGGCCTTGCCCTTCAGGCAGATCAACTGCACGCCAGAAGTGTTGAGCGGTGTCGGGATCTTCACCTCGATCTTCTGGCCCAGGAGCGAGGGCTTGAAGTTGGACTTGAGGACCACCTTCACCTCCATCTTGGTCCGCCCTACCTCTCGCACCAGTGGAATGACTCGGAACGGCAGTGAAATGTCTTTGGTGGTGCGGTAGCGCATCAGTTCGAACTCCCCGTCCGGCGGGATGAAGCTGATCGAGTGCTCCGTCTCGAACTTGCTCAGCTTGACGCACTGATGGAACTGGCAATCATCGATGACGACAACTGGCTTTCCAGAACGCGAGGTTTCCGCCTCGGAGTTACCGGACAAGCCGCGTCCCTTAGACTCCATCACAATCTTGTCGTTTATGCCGAATTTGCATTCAGGCATGCCTGTAAAAAGGAATTAGAATTATTATTATTTCTTTTGTCTTTTAAATGAAATTAAAGGCTATATGGAGAATTTTTCTTACCCGACAGATACGATTTCATAACCACCTTGCCGGCAACATGAGCCGAGAGCACCTGTCCCTGGGGGCTCATTAGTAAGTTCACGTACTCCAGCACGTCCAGGAACAGCTCGTTGCGTCGGTACTTGATGCCCTCTCGCCGCCAGCCGATCTGGCCGGTAACCTGCGATGTGATTTGCATCTGCTCCTCCTTAGTGGCCGACTTGATGCCCTGTTGCGTGATGAACGTCTTCAAGGTTCCAGAATCGGTGTTCTGCGGGTAGCCAAAGTCCAGGATCTCATCCAGCAACTCGTAGATGAGAACGAAGTTGTTCTTGATGTTCTCCTCGGAAATCTTGCCGAAGTACGACTGCATCACCTCGATAATCTTCAGCAGGAACTCAAAAACCATGGCAGCATTCACGTTCTGCTTGGTCACAGCAGCCAGCCAGATATTCGCACGCTGGAAGAAATGGGACAATGAAGGACTCTTGAATGGAGGGGATTCAAGTGCCTACCTTGATGTGAAAGAAGCTGGTCCGAGCGATGTTGGTCACCGGAGAGCGAACCTGCTGGCGGGCGTGGATGACGTTGACCCGGAAGGCGTCCACAGCATTTCGGCCGATGTCATCGCGATATACTCGCGAGATGAGCACCTCGCCCTTGTGGTTGTAGACGAACAGGCCGCCGATCATCTTGTGCGCTCTCTGCTAGGAGGTCCTGTTTGGGCTAATTGAATCCTTCACGGAAAGTTTGCCACCAACGGAATTGCCAAAAAGAGCTCCAACCGAAAATTTTTATCAGAAAATCAATTTTCACTCCCCTTTAGTGTGTCCGTAGATCGCAATGCAGAAAATGCAAGACTTTTAGTACCATCTTTATGGCGCTAATAGACAAGAATTTATTGTAGACATAACACATTACAGTTTAACGCTAGCTTATTTTTATGAAATGAACCGTAGTCGGAATGAAACCGAAAGTTCTCTTTAATAGGTTTTTGATATGTACCAGGACCAAAGCAAGCGCTGGAAAGATTCTTAAATATTACCTTTTTCAAAAAATACAATATTTGGTCACACTAGAAGCTGGAGTATAACTCGTACTGGCAACGCTGTAATTTAGTTCACTGTGCCATAATTTAGAACATCTATTGGGTTGGCAGCGCTTTTCCATTATTTGTGGCAACCCTGTTCGAAAAGTAAAAAAATTGTAAATAAATATAATGTTTTGGTCAACGGAACAGGTCGAGGGCATGCTCAACATGCTCAAGACCTCCACAGACCGTACGGTAATCTACAAATGTTTGGTTAAGCTGCGCACAGATCTGGTGAAAGACAAAACTGGCATTGAGCTATTTCGCACTTCTGGTGGTATTCCAGTGATGGTAAGTTTGACATTCACATCGCTCATGTCAATCGGTTTGGGAGCCACTGGCTTGCACAATATAAGATCGAAACCGCAGTTTTAAATCAAATGATAATGAAAGATACTTCCCCAGGTGCGCCTGATAACAAAGCTGAATGAGAAAATAATGGAAGTGGTTCTCAGCATATTGGGAAACTGCTGTACAGACGAGCTCTCGTGTATTGAGGTGAGTAATGCTCATTATAAACGGGTTTCCCCTTAAAACCCAACAAGTTAACTTTAAAATTTTCTATTTTCTATTTCCAATAAATTATTGACCTTTTTAGGCCGTGGAGCTAAAAGTTATATCCCCATTGGTGACCATTTTGAAAACCATTCCCAACCCTGTCATCCAATGCCGCGCCTGCCGGATGCTGGGGAATTTGGCCAAAAGCAAGAAGGCGGCTCAGTACCTACAAGTGCACTATGCGGCCATTGCCCCCGCCATCTGCCACATTATCGAATCCACCAGCGCCGTCCAGACCCGCATCATGGCATTTCGCGTCTGCCGCTTCCTTCTGGCCAGCAGCCAGTTCCTCAAACAATTCCTCATGGCCAACGGGTTCATGCAGCTGATGCGGATATTTGTGGCCGTGATGAAGAACGATGAGGTGCCCAAGGAGCCCATACCGGACATTGAGGTGTCAACGCTGATTGGACTCAAAAGAAACCAGCACCGCGAGAAGTACTTCGAGGAGGTGGCCCGGAATCTGGAGGGAGTGCGTAGCGACATATTCGATTACCAAATGCTGAAGAACACAAAGCGGAACTATGACTATGCCGTTCCCAAGGAAAACGAATCTGCCGTAGAGCTGGCTCATGAGATCCTAAAATGTCTGGTGCTGATATCCGCACAGCAGATTGGCATGAAGGCCTGGGAGGTAACTGAAGTTTTAACCAGAAAGTTATACAATAAGTCCTAAAATCTCTTCTTTAAACAGTCCATTTCACGAAACACTTCACTGGCAACAATAGTGTGCTTCGTCAAGGAGGATGGGGACCAGCGGGCGGCAGCGTTAAAGATCCTTTCGAATTTCTGCAAGGATCCCTGCGCCTTCTATATGCTAAGCACCGCCGATGCCATTGTGGCTGCCTGTGAGATGCTAATGGCGGTCAACATGGCAAAGCCGCTCACGGAGAGCGAGGTCCGGCACTGCATCAACATTATATCCACCCTGTCCACCGATGCCTGCAGCCGCTCCAAGATCAGACGATGTGGAGCTTTGCGTAAGCTGGTGGCTTTAATACGGGACTCGAATTCTCAAAGCGAGCGATCTTCGGCAAGAAAAGATACCATTTTAGTTTAAAAAATGAAAATTAATTATTTTTTTAAACCCACAGCTCTTTCACATACTCATCAACTTTCAATATGACAACTTAAGCATGGAACTGATGCTGTACGAGGGCCTGGTGCCCATGCTGGTGCGGGAACTGAACGATTACCTCACCAGCGACGATGATCATCACAAGCGTCGCCGGGAGGAGAGATTGCAGGGCGGCAAGAAACGAAAGCTAACAGATCCTACTACGCCAGAGATGCTAAGCAAGGTATGTTACAAAAAACTCTCTTATATAACATTATTAATGACTTTTTTTTTTAGTTTTCCAAAACCCATGAGACTTTAGGTTCAGACTTTGATTCACCCAGCAGTTCACCTCGGTCATATCGCACCACAAGTCCCTGCAGCTCCCGCAGCATGTCACCCATCTGCAAGGACCTGCTGACCAACGACGACGACGACAACTACTCACCTGCCTGCAGTGACGACGACGATGACGATGATGACACCACCAACAGCACAACCAATGCCGATACTAAAGACCGTCGCATAGCCGCCAATCGGGCCCAAGCCTCCAATGTATTGGATATATTGAAGCTAATCGATGAGGGCAGCGAACCCATCGAAGACACGCTCTCCGACAAGGAGGACTTCGACGAGCTTAGTTCAGACGTGCCGCCTAAGCTGGGACCGTTTCGAAATGAGGCTGGTGATACCATTGACATTATAGAGAATCTTATATATCGCATCACGCTGATGGTGAATAAGCGAGTGGAGCTGGGAAAGCCGGAGACGCTAGACACGCTCATCAGAGCTATAAACTTATTTGGAGCCAACAATAATTTCGCCAATGCCCTGACGAATATACTCCTGTAAGTTTAAGGATGAAATGAGATGGAATCTCACTAAATAGTTATTATTTATTGACAGGGAGAGCCAGTTTTTTGCCCAGATCATTAAGCATGGCGTTGTGCATCAGCTTTATCAACTTACAAAAGTGGAGGAGGTGGGTCCACAAATAAAAAATATATTGTTTATTATATTTCAATTTCCGTTTTAGATGCGCAAGGATGGCTTTGCTTTCCTGGAGACCCTCACCAATGTGGGTGAATCAAACTATGGCAAGGAGGAGTTGGTTCGACTGCTGCGATGTGACGACGTCAGTGCCCAGCAGCGGGCAGCCATTTCGGTGGCCCACATCATCAGAAGCCATCGGCTTCTGTACCAATTCCTTTACGATGGCAACGCCCTGACCCTGCTCTTTGACCTGCTGCTGCGCAAAAAGAGTGAGGATCGTTATGCCGACGAAGCTGCCGATGCTGTGACTGCCATGTCCCGCTACACCCTGGGAATTGGGATGCCGGAGATAGAACTTGAGGAGAGCACCAATGGCATTTGCTCACAGCAGATCAGCGATTCAGCGCCAATGCATGAGCAATGCGATATGCGATTCTTGGTCGGTGGGGAGGGCGATAACATCCTCAAGATTGGATTCAACAAGCAGCTGCTTTGCGAGTCGAGTGAGGTGTTCAACAAGATGCTCAACAGCGACTTTCGGGAGGGGCACGATGGCGAGATTCAGTTGCAGGAATACTCGGCCAGCGGCCTGCGTTACTTTTTGCATTTAATTGGTTGCCACAAACGGCACCTAGCCGAGACAAACTATCCCGCCCTGCTGCAGGCCTTCGAAATGTCGCGGGTTTACATAATACCCGAGATGGAGAGTGCCCTGCAGGAGCGGCTCATTCAGTTCCTGGACGCCAAGAACTGTTTGCGCCTACTGGAGTGGGCGCTTAAGAATTACCACTCCGAGCTGACGGAGACGGCAATATGCTACTACCTCAGCTCTGCACTGCCAGCCCAGGAGAAGCAGTTGCTGTTCCGCACCGCCGAGGACTCCGTCTATGCCAGCGAGTGGTTCCAGCTGCTCAACGAAGCTGTCTTCGAACGGTGCCGGAGCACTGGCTATTGAAACCCTTCACCTTCTACACCCCAGTTGCGTTCTGTGATCGTCTTGCCCTTTTAATTCAATTTTTTTTTTTGTGGAAAGTAGTTCCATTTCCTGGACTCGATATGATTTATTTGCACCAACTCTATCCAAGTATTCCAATGTGCTACAATGTAAATGTTAATAAAAATAGACTACGTATTTACCTAAGGGGATTGCTTTATGGTGGACTCGTATGTGGGCATGGCGCAGAAACGGACTGCCAGCCAGTCCACAAGGGGCGTGGGACAGATCCCGAAGAGCCATCGGTATAGGCGATATCGCCAGGGCTCCTCTATGTAAAGGCTTAAGGGCTGGGAGTTGGTCAGGGCATCCTTGAATTTGGCCAGCAAGGATTCGTTCTTCAGTTGGTTGGGCGCCTTGAAGCCGGAGAGGATCTTAAGGTAGGCATTGAAGGACTCGAAGTAGGAATCGTACAGAGCATGTTGCTCCTCGCTGAAGGCCTGGCTCATCTTCTCGGCGTGCTGCTGCTGGCGGGCTGCAATGTTGCTGTCAAGAACAAAGGAACCGGGCACGAAGTTGACCACCTCCACGCCGTATTGCTGGAGTTCCACGCGCAGGGAGTTCGTCCAGAATCGCAGACCTGCTTTCGAGGCGGCATAGGGCCCCATGGCCGGAAGCGCCTGCAGTCCACAGTGGCTGGTGACGTTGATGATCCTGCCCTGTTGCTGGCGTAGCAATGGCAGCAGTTCCCGGGTCAGTCGCATGGTGCCCAGAAGATTGCAATTGATCTGCATGTCGATTTGTTCGGGCAACTGCCACTCGAACTCACCGAAGCACATGACACCCGCATTGTTCACCAGCGCCTTTAGCTGGTATTCCGGATTCTTGGCCAGTATGTCCTTGAGTTGCTGGTGAATCAGCTGGATGGAATCGGTTTCCAATAGATCCACTTCCAGTGTATGCATTCTGGACTCTCCGTGCGGGGGGAGCTTCGCTGCTGCAGCAGTTTGGCGCCTTCCGACTTGAGATTGTGGCAACAGGAAACCACCGTCATGTGCAGGGAATCGTGGCAGTACACGGCCAGGGAGTGGCTATCCAGAGACGGTGATAAGAGGCAGTTAGTACTTTGAACTGGGATCAGGTTCAGTTACCTTACCCGAGGCCCGAGTCGCAGCCCGTAATGAGCACCACATGCCGGCTATCGACCTTCAACTGTTTTCGACCCAGTCCCAGGGTTCGTCGCAGGGCACTTAGGAAATGACTACCGCTCATATCGCCAGTTCTCGGATAACTGAAAGTGAAACAAAGAGTCGGGTTGTCGGTGCACCGAAAACGCCAGATCCCAAATAATGCAAAATAAGGCAAACCCGAAAATGAATATATGTATGGATGTTGATACGAGAATGTATGTAACCATTATCTGTGCCTCAATGGAGGAGTATAGCCGTGTATACCTGCTCTTTAGGCTGGTCCTTAATTAACGGAATAAGTCCTTAATAATCTTTTTGAAGGATCTTTTTTTTAGGTTATAAGATTTCTTTAAAACGATTATCTGCATTCTTTAAATTGAAATTAATTATTCTTTCAAATAATTTATAAATAAAAAAATTAAGCAATTTAAATTAGATTAAATTCTTTAACTAAAAAACTTGTTCAATGTCTATTTGTAACCTCAGTCTATCCAAAATTTACCTGCTCAGCTCGATACCTGACGATAACCTACAATTTGCATGTCATGAAAATTCCGCTCTTCCTTTTATTTTGAATTTTAAAATAAACAAAAAATGAAAAGACTTTATTTTTAGGTTTTTCGGTATTTTTATTTGATTTTATTTCATTCCTTGTCAATTTTGGTGTTGTCTGTCCTTATAAGTGCATTTAATTTGTGGAGTCCAGAGTGGACTCAGTGGACCAGTGGCTTCAAATTGGATATAGATCCTTTAACAGTTTCGAAATATATATTTAGAATTCACTATGGAAACTTGCGAGAGTTGATTTGACCTGATTCTGATTCTGAATAATCATATTTTAGATAATACATAGTTATATTAAATAATTGCTTTGCTTTTGTCATTTCTTATAAATGGTATTTGAAAATAGCGCACTCGTTGCGTTTAGTAAAAATATATTTGGGCTTTCCTACTGCAGCTTACAGAATACAATAAGTATATTATATCATTTCACATTTGCTTTTGCTTTTTATTCTCAATATAAAACTTTGCTCAACTCTGCGATTATTGTTTAGCTTTAAACATACATATATATATTTATATAAAGTGGTTGCATTTCTTAATTCTCTCTCAAGGCATTGTATTTAGTTTGTAGTTTGAATCTATATATCTTTATATATATACTTCTGTTACGCATTCCGTTTAAATGTACAATTTTAAAACCGACTTAGTTCTTTTCATTACACGCTTTGTTTACTGCTCCTGTTTTGCTTTCTACTTTCGTTTTAATTGTTATCTGTTTGTATTCGTTTGTATTTTTTATTTTATTTTTTGTTTTGTTTTTATAATAAATATCACAACGCATCCTTCAAATCTACACATCATCATATTACCCTTATCATTCACACGACCCCAGGTATCCTTGCGCTGGCGCTCAGATCCTGGCACGTGGCGCCTGGCATCAATCGTCGATTCGATCGTCGCATTTATATTTTTTGAAAATATTCAACACGCAAATGAAAAGGTTTGAAAATTGCACAAATTACAAGTACATAACATATGTAGCTCGGCGTATGTAAAAAGACATAGCAAAATCATAAATTAACCATAATAAAGATAATAATACAAAAACATTAAAGTTAACGAAAACAAAATATTCGTTACGGTTTAAAATTACAAAATGAAAACATCTCCTACAACTAGAAAATGTTTTGTTGGTTTTCTTTCGCTTTTCCATCAGCAAGTATAGATATAATCGCTACTCTCAATTATATAAAACTTAACTTAATCCTGACTCGACTCCTCCCCGGACTTCATCCGGCCCGGTCCCAGCATCTCTCCCGGTCCCTTTCCCGGTTCCGGTTCCGGTCCCTATCCCTGTCCCTGTCCGGTTATAAGCTGACCAGCTTCGACGGCTCGGCGGTGGGCGTGGGCAGCTCCAGGGGATGCTTGTTCTGTGACGGCACCAGCGGCCCCGAAACCGGCGTCAGTCCGGTGCCACCGTCCATCAGGGAATCAAAGTTGAAGCCCGTGGTTGGCGTCTGGATGGGCACGCCCTGGATGTGCGTCGGACCCGATCCGGGCATCTTGTTGTGGTTGCTGGTCAGGTTCAGATGCATCTGCGGGACGAAGGGTCGTTGCACGGCCAGCGTGTTGGGCCGCTCCTTGGGCTTGTTCAGTTCGTTCAACGTGGGGCTGTTCATGCTGCCCTTTGTGGTGGTGATGGGATAGACGCTACCAAAGCCACCCGGCGCCGTGCTCACAATTGGCGTTTGCAGTGATCCGGACGAGACACCGGTGGGCGTCATCAGCGTGGACATGGGCGGCAATCGCTTGCTGGGCGTGGGGCCGTCCTGATCCAAAAAGCAACTCGAGTCCAGGCCACCGTCCAGCGGCTCGTCCTTAATCTGGGGCTTGAGATCGAGAGGCGAGTTACTCCGGCCGGTGGAGTTCAGAGTGGCGTCTAATCCCGTAATGGTGCCGTTGCTGCTGTCGTTGCTGTTGTTGTTATGATGACTGCTCGCGCCACTGTCGCAGCTGCCGGCACTTGGGAGGCCGACCGGAGCAATCAAGCCGTTGCAGGTGGTGACGCTCAGCAGATCGCTCCGGATCTTTTGGCAGGAGGAATGGTGGGCACGCAGGAAAAACTCCAGCTGGTTCTTGACCTCGGTCAGCGTCTCCACTTCCTTTTTCAGCCCGTCGCCCTTCTTCTCCAGCTGCTCGACCTCGTAGGTGAGCTCATTGGTCTGGTCCACGCGCCGCTTGCGGCATCGAGCCGCCGCCTGCTTGTTCCGCTCCCGGCGTATGCGACGCTTCTCCTCCTCCTCGGGCGTCATGTTGGTGTTCCGGTTGGGGCGCCTGCCGCCTCCGCGACGCGCGGGCGTGGCACTGTTTGAGGTATTTGTGTTGCTGCCCTGGGAGGAGCCCCTTCCGGCGTTAATCCCCGCCAGAACGTTGGTAAAGTTGTTGACACCACCGCCGTTGACGCTGCTGCCCGCCATGTGGCCATTTGGGTACGAGGTGCTGTCCGTATGGGCACTTGCTACAAAAAATTAAGATTGGATAAGTAAGCTGTACAGAATCAATAGTTTATATAGCTTACAAGTATCGGTTGTGTCCTGATCCTCGTTGTTCTGCCCATCAGCCCAGGAGGCGTTGGAGTTGTCGGAATCGGTACCCTGCAGATCGCTGCTCACATCAAAGGGAATCTGGTTGATCATGGGATTGACCACGCCCACCACGGTGGCCGTTGCTGTGGTGGTCGGTACATTGGCCACTCCGTTGCCATTGTTGCCGCCGGGCATGAGACCCAGCGGTGGTGGCTTGAAGGTGGCCTGGTATGGAGTCCCAGGGTCGTTGGTCAGCTCGTAGAAGGCTTCCTGCAGGCTGCGCGTTGTTGTGGGCGTCAGCGTGGGCGTGGTCAGCGTTGGAGCCAACTGAATGCCATCGAAGGTGCCGAGCTGTAAGAAAATCAATAATTTCTTATTAGTTTTTCTATTTTTTTTTTGTTGTTGTTGAAAATAATTAAATAATAATTTCTATATAAGTCATACGCACTGTTGCCATTTTTGGAAAAACTAATTTTCATCTAAAGGGGGGTCTGTATGTATGTTTGTTTAAAATAACCATGTGAGAGACGAATGTTTGGTTTATTTTCTTGGCAAGAAGAGGGAAAACACGAGAGAGCCACCAACCAATCCATCACTTTGTTTATAAAGCCACCCATCACCCCACAGCACTCTCCCCTTTTTGTGGTTTTTGATCTATTTCCGTCGATGAACAAGTACACGCACACGCTTGCCAATTGTTTCCCGCACAATTTCCCCACAAAATTTTCGATAATCATAATCAAACAATTATCGATATTGGCCAGGTACCTGCTGCATAAAAAGCTCGCTAGCTAGAAAACTGGCAATTTCACTTGCGTCCATTGCAAAATGATCGTTGTTTTCTGTTTTAGTTGCTCCTGCATCAGTACATGTTGCTGCTGTCGTTGGAACAGTCCCATGTTGTTGCTGCTCTTGCTGTTGCTGCTGCTGCTGTGGTTGTTGTTGTTGATAATAATTATTAGGCGAGCAATTATTATTATTATTATTATTATACTCCTGCTGATGTTGGCTAAAAAAGTTCTGCATTTGGCACATGGCGGCCATGGCAGCAGCGTTGTTGCCATTGCTGTTGCTGTTGCTGTCGCTGCTGGTGTTGCTGTTGTTAGCGTAGGCAGCAATATTGCCATAGGCATTGCCATTGCCGTTGATGTTGCGCATTGCAAAGCAGTTGTTGGCGGCATTGTTGTTGCCAAATGATTGCCTCAACTGGTGTTGTTGTTCCTGGTGCTGTTGCTGCTGCTGGTAGGCAGGCTGCGTGGGCAGTTGCCGTTGCTGACGTAACATTTGCTGCTCCGACTGCTGATGCAGCTGCTGTTGTTGCTGCTGCTGCTGCTGCTGTAGTTGCAGATGCTGCTGCTGCAGTTGCAACTGTTGCTGCTGGGCAAAGTGCAACGATTGGTGGTAGTAAGGACGGTAGCACGCATTATGCGCTCTACCATTGAGATTTTTCATCATTTGTTTCGTTTTTCTCTGTATGCTCCTAATTCCTAAAGTCTATTCTTAAATATTAAGTATACGCACTGGTGTTGCGTATACGCACAGTTGGCCGGCTGACTAGTAAACGTTATGCGGACTGCTTAGTCTAGTCTACTCTAATACAACAAATTGGACAACAATGATATACTATAATATAAAATCAACAAAAACAAAGTTAAGCTCTAGTGGCTAAATGAAAATCTTTTAAAATTCTATTTACAAAAGTTTACACTTTTCTCGATTCGAGTGGAAAAGTGTTGTGGTTTTCTAACAATGTTGATGATCCTTTTTTGTCTTTATGGTTCTTGTTGTTGTCGCAGTTTATTTGTTGTTGTTGTTGTTGTTGTTGTTCTTACAAAAATTCGTTCGTTTTTGGTTGTGGTTTCTTTATTTATTTATATATATATTCTGTATATATATTTCGTTATTCTGCGTTGGCTTTAAATAAGGTTCGATTTTAGCTGCGAGCAGAGTTCGTTGTGACGTATATATAATTATATATGTATGTTCGTTGTTCGGTTTCTTAGTTCTTGATGTTGTTCCTGTTGGTGCTGCTGCTGGTCTCTTCCGGCGGTCTTAAGCGCTTCACGATAAGCCTTCGTTCATTTCGCAAAGGATTGAAATCTGAATTCCGCACGGCCAGAGCGCTCATAATCAACTCAGTTGCTCAGTTCACTGCCCTACAAGAGCCACGACCAATACCCAGAAAAATAGTATATTTATTTAATAAAATTCGTATGATGTAATTATGGAGAGTCTGGACTTGAGCCTTGTGCTAGTTTGGAGCAAACATTCAATTAATGCCGCATTAGTTTTTTGGAAGAAACACAATTTTGTATTTTTCCTTGGACGGGCAACCAACGCCTCTCAAAGTTATTCCACCCTTTTGGCTTTGGCGAACCGTTCGCTGTTATTTCCCCAAATATATATATAAGTTTTCGCTATATATAATTATATATGTAAGTGGCTATAGGTGGGTATATATTTTGATTCTGCTGCTGCTGCTGCTGCTGCTCTAAAATCCACGCGGCATGCAACCCAAACTGAACTAAGAAAATGTGCGTCGTTTTGTGTTGTTGATGTGGTTGCTCCTTTTATTCCGCTTCAAATATATGTACGTGTAGATAATTTTTGCTCGATTCGTTGTTGTTGTTTCTGAAATTCGTTTTTGGCAATGCACGCGCGCTAAAAACAAAACGACAATTGCAATTTCTGCTTCTAGCCACAATTTCCAAATATATATATATATTCGTTTCGTTTCGTTTTTCGAGGTTCGAGGGGTTCGAGATTCGCACAATTCGAGAAAAAGCGCGCGCGCGATCGCTTTTAATTGTTAGATATTTTCTAAACTTCGATGGTTCGTTGTTCGTTTGCGACTGAATCCGGCGAGCGAAATTGGCAACACTCAAGATCGCGATCACTTCGCAGATACATACATATCTACATATATCTATTTATCTGAAGGCAGAGAACCCGGAGAGAGAATCAGCATCTATGGGTGTGTGCCGACTCCGTCCGCCAACGGACGACCCGCCGAGTTGTTTGCTCAAATTAGAAGACAACCACTAAGAAAATCAAATAATTTTAAATGCTGGCTGCTCTTAATTGAGCGGCTGCCCACACGGTTCGGCGATGCCCACGCTCGCCATAAAACTTATAGCAGATACTATCCGATATATAGTGTATATGGTAGTCTGCCATACACCCTGCTGCTGCTGCTGCTGATGCTGCTGATGTGCATCTGCTCGCGTGTAGGCTATTTCCGATTTGCCGATTTTCCGATTTTTACAGCCAGCCGCTTTCCATTGAAACGCTTTTTATTCGGCCATAAATTAACGTCCACAGCCGCTCAATGTCCGAGAGAATTTCGGCGAAATCATTTGGCACAAGTTATGGCCGCCGACCGGCGGAATGAATATATATTTATAGCGAAGATCCGTCCATCCGTACACCCTGTCGCATCTGACAGATGCGATGGGGGAACAGGTGTGTGTGCGTAGAGACCCCCTGTCCCGGTGAGTTGTTTATTTGTTAATTGATGGCTAAAAAAATATAGGTAAAAAGTTAGGTGGGGATTTGGCAACGACGACACCGATCCTGATTGTCTCCTCATTTATTTGACGATCTTATCAGCGCGCTGTGTTTCTCAATCCGAAAGGCCCTTCCCTTATTGACGGCTTTTATTTGTCAAACGAAGCAAACAATCGATTTTATTCTTTTTTTTTTTGAGTTGGTTAGGTTACTCCACCCCGTGTTTTATATATTTATTTTTTTGAAATTCACTTTCAAGTCGGCCGCTCTACCTTTGCAACACGGCCGGGCACTTTCGTTTTAACCTACTTTCCTCTTACACCAAAAGGCAAATTTGTTTTCTGAACTTGTTGGCAATTGTTTGGACATGGACACGAACATGATCCGCATTTAGGCGATGAATCAGCCAATTGAGACTCCGGACAGAACCCTGCACCACACATGTATGCAAAGTAAGTGATAATAAATATAGCAGTAACATGAGCAAACTACCAGCAATCGGGCTGGACCGGCTTTGGAATTGAATTGTCTAAATTGAAGACAGTCGGGCCTTATCAGACCGACCGGCAGGCAGTGCTCTGGGTTCACATCTGGGGGTCAATTAGGCAGCGCCAAAGCGTGTCTGTCCCAGGGCATGAGACGAGCTGGGCATGGTTAGAGCGGGGCTGCTGTGAAAATAAATAAACTGACGTAGTCAGCGGGAATCAGCATGGGGCTGACTAATACACAGAGTCTGTGGCTGCACAGAGTTTGCAGATTAAAGTTTGACGAGAACCGCAGTAGTCGACAAGTCAAGTAGTGGCTCATTTGCGCACTAATCAGTGGTTTTAACCAAGTGTGACTAAAATGGGCTATGACTAGCGCCCATACTGAGAATCGCCCTAATCAACAATGACCTTGGGGCGAATTAGTTCGTTATTCCTCTAAGGGAAAGAATTTCTCTAGGGGAGAATATGCAACCAGTTGGGGCCCCAGACTTTGCCTTCTGTTTCAGCTGACGTGTTGGGCTATTTTTATGCCAATTTTAGCCTGACAATGACGCAATGAAAACAGAAAATAAAACAAAAACTTGGCATCATCAAAGGTCCAACAACAAAACGAAAACAGGCGACAGCCATTTGTATTGTTTATATCAAAAGCGGCTAATAATTGCCAAGACCGACCGACAGCCAAGTTAGCATAGGCCTTCTTCTCCTCCCCCTCTACCAGCTCCCTAAACTAACTAAATTTTAAGCTCAATGCTAATGGCACAACTAGTTTGCTTTTGTTTTAATGCTTCAGGTGCCTTTGTTGCTTCTGCTGCAATGGCATAAATTAGTTGGCAAGCTTGTTAAATAAAAAATACAAAAAATTGCATGCCGAAGGTCGGCTGTTGTTTAGTTAGAAATGCGCATAATTTAAAGAAGAAAAATTAAAGCAAAAATAAATACAATTTTGATTTTTCAATTGCCAGACTCTTGAATAAAATGCAGCTCCAGCATTGTTTGCTTCGGGTCTGCCAGCAATGTCACAACGCTACGAAAAGTTTACAAGTTCAAGATCGTTGTCTATATCAGGGGGCATGTACACATACTATATACTATACACTATATACTATATATATTAAATTAATGTATAAATGTATGTATAAACCCTTTTAATTGCAGCGGACTGCCGTACTTCCCTTGACGATAAGCATAATATTCGGAATAAAACTTTGAATGCTATGTCTCTTGGTATGATTTGCATTTTAAATGCAAATTCTGCGAATAAAACAATTAACGCAAAGGAGAAGCAGAAATCATATTTTTTGTTGCTGTTTTTATTTAATTTTATTATTTTTTTTTGGCAGACAGGCAGGAGAACGTGACCGCAATGCCCGAGCGAAATGGCCGGCCCGGCCCGGCCCGACAGAGTGTTGACTGTGCTAAGTGCCGGCTGTGGGCTGGCTGTTGATAAAAAACGAAATTTCCATTACCCCTTCTGCTATCCCCTCCCCCTGAGAGCGACCCGGTCTTCGTGTACGACCGACCCCGCGCCAAAAGAATTTTGGAGTGGCCCAGAGTCAACGGCCGGCCGGCAAGTCAGCCATCCGACTTGCCGGCCTTTTTAGGCACGCAAAACAAAACCCCCTTATATAACCAACATTTATGCGAAAATATACACAACTATATAGAAACATATATGTGATTGTTTGTGGAAAGCAGCGCCGTCATTAAAATCACTTGACGTTTGTCCATTTTTGGAACGCCCACGACAACCGCGCTACACATACAAAATTGAATTAAAGTTTAACTTTTTTTTTCTTTTTTTCGTTGTCAGCTGGCAACGGCCATAATTCAAAATTTGCCAAAAAGTGCACAAAATATATATATAAAAAAAAATAAAAAATAAAGAGGGGAGAATGCGAAACGACAGCGGTGCAGGCCGAAATAAATTTTCGAGTCGGATTCGAAGTCGGACAGGATTCCCTGGTGTCGGGCTTTAGGTTCAGTGTCAAATTAATCAGACTTTTGTTCGGAGGGCGTGTAAAATAATAAAAAAAAGGAGAACAAGGCTGACAAATTTGCATGAGATATTTAAAAAAGAAAGAGTGAAAATATTTATGTTCTGCCTTTAAAGCAGGCCATTGAACCCACTCGCCTAATGACTCTCCACCTCGATCGGCTCGGACTCTGGAGGGAATTTATTTGCCTGGGTTGGGTTGGGGCTGGGAGAATAAATATACTTATGTGGAGTGGTTTGTCACTAATCGATAGCAGTAATTGCATTTGGCAAAAGGCAAATCCAGAAACTTTTGATTGATAAAGCCCCGTGGCTGCACTTTGGTCATTAAGTCATAATTACGCACTTTCTGTGGTCAGCAAAGTGGGCACTCGAATAGTCGGACAATCCGCTAACGTGCAGCTAATAAAATGACGCGACATTGGTCTGGGAATAATTTATTTAAATGCATTTTGTCGCGACAACAAAAAGAACAGCAAGACCCTGGACGGGGGAGGACGACCCAACGAATTTATGGCAAAGTTTGCAGTTCGAGGAAATGGCAAACAAACGACGCGTCTCCCAGGCGCCAGAAAGGACAAAAAATGGGGAGAAATAAAAAGAAACAGAAAGGAGTGTGGCGAATGCAATACTAGACAGACAATGCGAGGCAGGGAGAGGAGGGGCCAGGATATGCGGACAGGCGGAGACAGTAGTAAAAGTTGTTTTCACTTTTCATTTGCGGGGCTTGGCCAATTCCGAGAAGGACATGACCGCAGCCATCAAGCGCCAGGACTCTTGCCAACACGAAATTACAGCTGGCGGCTGTCGGCTGTTGGGGCTGTCGACTGTCTACTGTTGGCTGGCAGCAAAGCAACAAAAAATCACAAACACACAAAGGACAGGTCCTTAGCAAAGGACTTCAATTACAGGACAAGTGCTGGGCTCAATCGCCTCTCCTGTCAAATTATCTGCACCAAACTTTCCTGGCAGCTCTGCAGAGAGCCACATCTTGCCCAATTCCGATTGCATTTGATTCATTAAGACGGAACTCAATTAAATTGGCTAGAAATGCAATTAAGTGCACACTCACACTCTAAACGAGAAGCAACGTAGACATATTTAATAATAATTTGATCTTAATTGAATTCAATCTTGTTGCATGCTCCACGGACATGGCATGATCACTGGATCCAAAGAGTTGTATACTCTTTTCAGGCCACTTTTGGGCAGAGGCGCTAGACAAAGAAATTGTTTTAAAAAAAAGTATTACTTTTTAGGCCAATTCTGAAGCGTAGATAGGGAATGTCTGTAGGTGGGCTCTGCAGAAGACAAAGGAAAGTTACTGTTTGGCCCAAAATTCGCCAAATAAACAGTTTCAAGTGATTTCTTTCATTTTGAAAACTTTGTGGCTCAGGGCCAATCGAAAACGCCCACACATACCGGGGGTGTACGCCACCAACACTCCTTTCCGCCTCCCAAAATGTTAGTCTCGAAAGTACAGCCACAAAGTAGTACTTCAAGACCAAGACCATATTCAGTTGTTCGGTTAATTAAAAGAAAGTTGGACTTTGTCTGGGATAATGTGGGGGCGCTGGCCATACGAACGTATGTTTTTAATGAAACCATTTGAGAGAGCCGGCGCAGTGTGGCAAGTGTTTGACATGCAGCATGTCACTCTGAACTCTCATTAAAAAAAAAAAAACAAAACCTATGTATATCCCCATCACACACATCTGTCCCTGAGTATCAAGTGTCACGCAAGTTGAGGTTCACAAGTCAAAGGGTCAGGCGGCGGACCCTCGTTCACTTTCTAGAGCCCCCCTCCTATGCAGCGGAAAGTGAAATAAAGTCCCAAGCTGATGTCAATGAGGCAAAAAAAAAAAAATTAATACCTAAAACGCAGTGCAAGAGTTGCGCATAAAACTTGATAAATTGTCACGAAAATCGCACGTGTGCGATATCGGGCGAATGGCGCCGGTTCGGTTCCAGTGGAGGAACAGAAACAGAGCCAGACGAGTGCCCAGACCCAGACCGGATCACTGGACTGTGAAATGCAATGGGCAAAAAAAAAAAATATGGCTAAGAAGTAAAGCCAAAAAAATTGGTAACTGTAAGTGGTGGCATGGAATTGCAACGTGATTCCCAAATGGGGGTGTTTTTCTTTTTTTTTTTGGCATTTGATATAATGAAATCCTACACGCATAATTTAATAAGAAACAAGTACAAAAAAATAATTAAATTAGTAGAAACTGATTTTTGTAACAAAGAGCTCATCGTGTGGCCTTCAAACTGGCAGTGGATATCAACAAGGACCCTAAAATCGTTGTAAGCAATTACGATCCATCACATAAAGGTGTTTGGAGCGCAGGGAGATAGTGTTTTTGGGAAATCAGTGATGGATCGACAACACTTGCCACAGCCAACAAAAGTTCGCTTATCAGTTGGCTGGAAAAAAAAAAGCGAATAAAATTCAGTTTAGGTAATGACCGTAAATCGGTCGATCGGGGAATTAGAAATAGACGGCAAATGGGCGGGCGCCGTCGCTTATCGGCGCTGAACAAACACAAACCCATCAAAAATATAGCCTCAACGCGAAATAAATTGTACATAAATGCACATATAGTGTAGTGTGTGTAGTTTGAAAGGCGTAGGAAACTAAAAGGGGGATATCCAATTTCCAAGAATTCAATTGGCGGCGATAAGCAAAAGCTGCGAGCCAGGCACAATCTAATACCAGGGGCAGTAACACATGTAGGCAGTGTGGAATTCTAGAAATTTCAGAGCAAACACTCCCTCCCCACTGATAACACTCGGATCTAAGTATGCCAATGGGCGGGGCCTTGAATTGGCTTTGAATAGCAGTTAGTTCTCTTACCACTTTGGGCAGCGGCGATAGCGGCATACCGAACAGGTACTCGTCATTGAAGATGTTGTAATTGTCCAGCGTCATGTTATCGAATATCTGTATTGCTTCCGTTTTGATTGTTTTTTTTGTCTTCAATCTTGATTGAAATAGTATAGAATGTGTGGACGTTTAATATTAGTTTTTGTTGTGTTCGATTGCGACACAGTGTCTATTCGAGGAGGCGCAATGACTCAAAGCGATTTCTGGCGAAATTCGCCTTTAAATTATTTCAACTCACTCACACACACACGGTACGCGGGCAAAAAGTATCTCACAAATGTATCTCTGTATCTGTATCTGGCGCGCGATCGTGCGAATTATTTGTACTGTCTGTTTTCAATATTTCCTAGAATTTGTTGCTTATTTTCCGTTTTTGTTTGGACTTCAGGCCCCGCACATACTGCCTCTTTTCACACACAAATTTCTGCTGACTTTTCGCGTAATTTTCACCAACGAACTCTTGGCGCTTGCGATTGTTGGGGAACTCGCTCTGTGGCCGAAGCGTTTGGCACGGCGGACTTGTTTTGAGTAAATGCGTCATCGTCGGTGGCTTGCCTTTTATACAACCAGCCCCAGACGATGGCGATTGAGCGTTTTTTATCGCATTGAGCCACTGCGCATGAAATCGGAGAGAAATCGGTGCCGAGTGCTACGTTGAGTGAGTCCGAAACTGGGGGGCTCTCGGAGGGAGTCTGGCATTTCCTGAGCAAGCCGCCCCACAGAAATAAATGCTACACCGAGAGGAGCTTGCTGGCGCTGCCATGAGCCATTTTCATTTAGGCCTTAAACAAAAAAAACAAATATACATTGTGGGTTTAACCCGCTAACAGCTCTCTATTCTTTCGATTCGATTTTGTTTTCTATGCGGCGGGTCTCACGTGCCCCGCCAGTTTAGCTTTTCTTTGGCTACGCTTTTTTTTGTTTACTTGATTCTTGTACCGATTGGCGCTTATCTTATCGGGAGAGGCAGCCATCGCCAGACAATTTAGTTATGACATAAGCAACTAAATTTAAAGAGCCAGGTAAACCCCACCGCCAACGCAGGCACCATGAATGGCTCGCCTTTGTGGTGGCCTGGCTTGGCTTAGCTCTTATCAGGCATTTTGGTAAATAGTTTTCCTAAATGGGTCGCCCAGCGATCGGATGTCGCCGCTGGAGGCTCAGGTGGCTTTTGGCCGTGCCCAGCCCCAGCCCCAGTCCCAGCCACTGGCAGGTGTCCGCGCCACACCGCTCCGCCTCTTTATTGTTATTTCTAACCATTTATCTATGATATGCCAGCTTTTCAATAAATATTGATGGGGCCCCGTTGCCGTCTGCCGATTGGCGATTGGCGATGGCGATGCCATGTAATTGTATGCGCATCGAAACCACCAAGCACTACAATAACAAAACTAAGCAAAAAACAACTACAAAAAAAGGCCACGCTGACCTTGCGCCGCCACTTACATGAGAGCCTCCACCCCATTTTGGGGCGGCAGGTGGCTGGTCTGGGGGAGGGGGGCCGGTACAAGGGGTACAGGAAAGTGCAGCCAAAAGTGGGTCATGTGACACTGGACATTTGTGGCAGTGGCTCTGCTCTACTTACCTGCAACGAGAAAACAAAGTCCACCGTCAATTAGGATTCCGGCCAATACGAGCGAGATCAATCAGGCTAATCAAGGGCCAGGGAGAGGCTGTGACCCAAATCTGTATTAAATATTCCGAACCACAGCCTATTCTACAAAGCTCTTGAGCCCGAAATCTAAAAATATACAGTCATCCATGTTTAGGAGTAAAAACTTAGAAACTATCTTGCTTGACGTCATTGGCGATAAGATTTTTGACGTAGTCGCTCCTATCAGTTCCAATAAAACCAATGGATATCGCTTCAAAGCATTCTTTTTTTAGAATAAGAATAATTTTTAAGACTCTGTTTTCCAACCACTCAGGAATAGGAAGGAAGGGTAACAGGAAGTACTGGCCTAAGGCTCTTCTCAATCATTTTTTCATGAAACTCGAACATAATGAATAACGAGCAATTCTGTCGAATACGCTGGCTTTATTGATAAGCTACCCCGTTTACATCAGTGTTTTAAAATAAAATTATCTTTCCGTATTGTTTTCCTTTGGCAGATAAGAGTCCGCACCATATAAGGTTTCCGCGATAAGACCTGCAGTTCCGTAGCCGTAGCGTGATCAAAACTTCCGGTGATGATGGGGGTCTGGGTCCGATTCCGATACCGATTCCGACTTCAAGTCCCATTCGAAGTCCCGGGGACCCAGGCCACATCAAGATAAGATTGAAGAACGGAAAACAATGAAATCAAATCTATGACAAATACCTTGCTACATATGCCTATGGGCCTTTGTAGGAACAAAAGTCTATCTCGAGATTAAAAAACGTTGTTTATGAAGTAAACAGAAAAAAAGGTTGCAATTATCGCGCAGATTACTAATTGCTTACATATAAAAGGTTTATTAACCTGACTTTTGCAGAGAAATGATACTGATACAGGTGATACATTAGGAGAGGTTCTCTAAACTTTTCAAAAACAAACACTTTTTCGTTCGCTTTTGAATTAGAATCATTCTGACGAGCTCCTTTAAGGAACAAATAATTAAGTGATTGTACTCCGAAAGTGTCCAGCCTAAATCTCTTGAAAATTGCCAGTGTTTTAATGTTAGAAGAATGAGACCAACCATGATGTCCAATTGGCCAAGCTTTGTCTATCGCTATGTACGCCAAGTCAGCAATCCATTGGACTTCAGGCGTCCCTACCACATTTCCAGATTCCCGGATAATCTTCCTCCCCTGGGATATTTCAGTCAGACCAACAAGTCCGCCCAATTCGCCCGCACCGCCCAGGAGCCGTATCTCGTCACGGTGGTGCAGGGCAGATCGAAGAAGCCCAGCTCTCCGCGGGAAAGGGCGAACCGAAGATTCGGGGAGGACAGCTGGTTTGTGAGCTCTACGCCCCGGGCAGAGGTGCTGGGCGTGGCCGATGGCGTGGGCGGCTGGCGGGATATGGGCGTGGATGCGGGACGCTTCGCCAAGGAGCTGATGGGCTGCTGTTGCGGTCACTCCGAGCAGGTGGACTTCGATGGCCGCAATCCGCGAGGCCTGCTCGTCTCCAGCTACCAGGAGCTGAAGAACCGCGACGATCCCGTGGTGGGCAGTAGCACCGCCTGCGTGGTGGCCATGCACCGAAGGGACATGACCTTGTACACGGCCAACTTGGGCGACAGTGGCTTCTTGGTGCTGAGAAACGGGCGGGTACTGCACCGTTCCGAGGAGCAGACGCACGACTTCAACACTCCCTTTCAGGTAGGATATCCAATCCCTAGGATAACCAGCCCAGAAAAGTACACTGTTCTCCCCCAGCTAACTGTGGCTCCCAGCCACAAGATGGACTCTGTCCACTGCGATGGACCGGAAATGGCTGCAGTCACGCGACACGCCCTGGCTCCGGGCGACCTGGTGCTCCTGGCCACCGACGGACTCTTCGACAACTTGCCAGAGAGTATGCTTCTACAAATGCTGAAAAAGTTTCATGGCGTGCGGGACGAAAAGGAGCTGCAGGACGCCGCCACCCAGGTGGTGGAGAAGGCACGGGAACTGTCCATGAATGCCAGCTTCCAGTCCCCGTTCGCCGTCAAGGCTAGGGCCAATAATATATCGTATTCTGGTGGCGGCAAGCCAGACGACATTACCCTGATCTTGGCCAGTGTCGAGGTGCCAAGAGTTCATCGTTAGGAAAACAAATTTCAGGTGTGGTCAGTAAATATTTTTGTATGTCTATCTAGAGTGTCTAGTGATAAAACGAGTCAAATATATGTATTGCCAGGGAATTGTTATATTTGGTTTTATTTTAAAAAGAAGTACTTGTGCTGGATCTTAGAGAGGCTGTCTGAAATATTACTCATACGCAGTGTTGCCCATAAACACTAATTCCATAATTGCCCTTTTATTATCCTTTAAATCTTAAAAAAAAAACTAAATCTTAGCCGAATCTATTCTAAAAATAGTAAATATCACTCATACGCCGTGTTGCCCCCCACACATGAAAGGTTCATAAACAGTTGTCCAAATATTATGGCTCTCTACGAAATAAACTTTAAAATTATTTTAGTTTTTAAACCTGGCGTCGGAAATCCCCATTATTACATTCTGGATCTGTGTTGGCAAAACACCTGAGAAATTACGTATAGCTCCGACTATCTCGATAGCAGCTGTACCTACTATATATTTGTTTATAAAGATCTTGATTCGTGTGTAGCTATATAGCTGCTCGTTCATTCAGCAAACTCGATTATGAATGAACGGGCCAGCTACAACCGATTTCACACACAACAGGATGACTCATACGCGTTTTAACCAGAATTCGTGCGTTTTTTTTCATTTTGGCCCGAACTGGTGTGGGAGAGAGGGGACGTGCCATGGCCTAGGGCTCCACACTTGGCACCCACTTACAGCCGCAAAAGCGTAGTCAACAAAAACTCGTTTCTGCTCCGCTCAACACTCAAAGCACTTCCACTCGAGTCCAGTGAGTGGGTGAACGAATGTGAGTGAGTTTGGTTGGTCGGGCCGAGAGAGGGAGAGAGCTCCGAGAACTAGTGCACTCTTCTCAGCACCGAGAGCGGAAGGCTGGCGGAATCAGGCGATGGCGTTGGAAATCCCCAATGCAGCATTGCGAAATTCCCCCAAGCATAAAAGTCTTCGATAAAAATGGGAAGGATATGGATAGTCGATAGGGGGATACTCTTAAAAAATAATAAATTAAAAGATTACATTATTTTTTCTATTAATATGGGAATTAAACATACATTACTTATAAACCACTAACCACAGGAACTTCGATAAATGAATTAATAATAATTATGATTAAAATACAATTATTATTTATAGTATAGTGATATATGTATTATCTCCTCTTTATAGCATATATATCTCTCCCAAATACCCTAACCCCAATGCATTTTGAAAAAGTTGACACAATCTGGGGAGTGCTGGGTGTTCGCGGTTCTTGATAAATTTTCTTACTTTCTTTCACTTTTTATCATTTTCAACGCCATGGCGAATTGTGGCAGATGGAGACGGGACTTCACACTCCTCTTTTGCCACTCGGCTCCTGCACCCCACCCTGCCTCTGGCTGTGGAATGTTGTGGCTCGATGCTGCACCTCTTCTCGGAATTCCTCCATCGGATGACGCGTCACAGCCCAAAGTAATCCCGACCAGGATCGCCGGGCGTGTAAATCTTTCAGTGGCGAGTGCATTTTTAGCCACGCTTCAACCGGCTCCAGATGTGCTCCAATTCCAATTCCGATTCCCCACCAGAAGCCACCTCCTTGGGGCCTTTCCACACCCGTTTCCCAATCCCATTTGCTGGCATGTGCCATTTCCGACGGCCCTCCTGCCTGAAATTAGTTGTATTGTCGATATATAACTCAATTAGGGGAAGAACAGGGCTAACTTGGCAGTTGGCACTAGCTGACGGGTTCAGGTTCAACAAACCCAGCTAAACAAAGTGTTTGCCATGGAAAGGACAGTGAGGTAGCTATAGGATATTGTAGGGGGATTTTTATAAAATCAATAATAATTTTAAAATGAGCTTATTAACCTTTGAGTTGGCTTATCGTCTACGCTTTCAAGCTAAATTGCGAAATGAAAAGCATGACTGTAGTAGCTTTGTGGTCCGTGTGTTTATATACAAAAGATAACCCCTATCGGTGCATTATCTATCTGGGCATTGAATTAGGTTTACCGCCACCAGTCCCCCCTGTAAACAGCGCTCCTGATAAGCACTTGTTACCCCCCAAGTGCCCTGTTTCCAAGAAAATCGAAAGCGAGTGCGAAAACACGCAACATTTTGACATTTTCCTTTCGTTTTGTTTCCATATACACTTTGAGGCTAGTTTGTTGGAAATACATGATGACATAATTTATTGTGGCGAGGGAAAATTAGCATTGGAACTGAAAAGCGATCACCTTTCTCCCTCTTTGTGACGTCATGCTACTGCTCGGCAGTGTTACCAAATTTGGCTCTCAACTGAAATGAAACTTCGAGAGACGAGAAAACCGGTCTAAGCTTAAAAACGTTAGCTGTGGCCTTAGCTTAAGCTAAGTTTAAGCCATTGACGTCATAAGATAATTTCATTAGCGTAGCGCCAAAATGCACAAGCTAAACGAACATTTACCAGCAAAGCGATTAATACGGAGAGTCTAGGCAGTAGAGAGTCTAGACTCTTTTTGTTTCGGTGATTTCCCCTAATTGATTAAGTCAATCTCTAGCTAGTAACCATTCCACAGAGAACAACTAAAGTGTAGTTTAGATAAAGCTAATGCCACAAATAAAATCTAGATAAAAATCTCTTGGAAAAAATGCTATAAGCCACAGTGGTTGGAAGTTTAAGAAGGGCAATTAAATAAATATTAGTCAAGGAATTATTAGGAATAAATAAACGTTTGTTTGGCCATTTTCTTGGTAAACTCATATATTTGCACGTATTTATTGCTCTTATCATTTTCATTGAAAAGTAGTACAATTATGTATTCCTGGAACACCCGAGATATCCCCGTTGGACATGGAAACAAGTGCGTCAAAGGCAGTTACAACTGTAAAGTGTTATCTCTGCGCTGCTATCTGTCAGTACGTGTATCTATCGCTAGGCCTTCGCCTATAAGTCGAGCACCGCATTTCGGAATCGAATTTACAAATCCCATGAAAACTTCCTGGAACAATCGAAAGGCATAATAAAATAATAAAATAATAATAAACGTGCAGGGGGACAGGCGAACTGCGAATGTCGTTAAAGTTTCCATAAAAAACGTTCATAGTCGAAGCCCAAATTACAAAAACACAGAGGAACAAAGACAATAATAATTAATCGCTTGTTGTGTGCATTTATTTATTTATTTGTTAAGAGCGACCAAGAGCATTGGCAGTTTTTATATTTATTTATTTTTAGTTGATGCGCACATTAAATTGGCTATTTCTGGCGGATATCTGATCGTGATTATAAAGCGCTAAAAAATAAATATACAAACGTGTGTGCCCGACGCCACAGACGAGGTCAGCCACAAAAGTTTAAGCTAAAAACTTTTTTCTAAATATTATTAATTAATGTTTGCTGACAATCAAAAGGAGAATAATAGTTGTTCCATCAAGCACCTTAAGTAGCCATAATCACTATTAATTCAACCACCAGTAGTATAAACCCACTTAAAAATGTGTAAAAAGGTTATCTGCGAGGAGAGTTCGCCGCTCGTTAGCCGATTTGCTCGTGACTTTTAATGCGTTTGCTTTTAATGCATGGAATATTTATGTAGCACGCTGCATGTTTTATGCAGCACAATGCGAAAAAGGCAATCTGAGTTGTTCAAGTGCACAGCACCGTATATAGCCGACATCCCTCCCCTGCTATTTGCCACCCCATCTGAAATTTTTCCTCCACTTGCCAGTCGCCAGTTGCCAGTTGCCAGTCGGCACATTGCAACGCGTGAGTTGCTTGACATTCTAAGTGGAATACCAGCGGGGATGTCAGGGGGTGGCCAGAGAGCATCTGAGTGCCATTTGACCTTGGCATTGGATTTAATTTTATGGTGAAATCAACTGCAGCATAATTTCGAATGTCAGGCCAGATAATACAAAAATAAAACAAGCAATTTTCTCCAAAAAAATTCATAAAAATAATACTATTTTTTCTTAAAATTGATTGTAGACTGAAACTGCAGGGAAACCCTATTAGATACTTGCCCCCTGCGGGCGGAAGCCTTGACCTCAGAGCAGCAGCAGCACTCTGGCTAGCTTATTGGCCATATTGCCGCAATGTGAAATTAGTGCTGCCAGCGGCGACGCACGTGTTGCAGAACGAGAAGTAAGCAAAGAGAACAATAATTTTAGGCTAGGCACCCGAAAACCGCACCTACGCCAAAAAGATACTGCATACCGCAGAGATGCAAAGATACAAATTTCTGGCCCAAATGGCCGAAATAAAGAATTGGGCAACAGAAACAAATGCAACCTTGGCGGCAGCTACGAATTTGAGTGCAATCGGAGAATGCACAACAACCCACTCATTCTCTCTTCCGCTGAGAGAGAGAGAGAGACGGGTGCAAAACTCGCATGCGATAAATATCGGCCATCGGTGAACGTGAGCAAGTTCACGTATCTTGTATCTGTGTGAGGGAATCTCTCACGGGCAGAGCGCAGTGGCAGTGCGTGTGTGTTGGTGAGAGCGCCTGTCGGGCGGGAGAGTGACAGCACGAAACAACAACAAAGTGTAAATTGAAATTCCAAAGATGTCGACAAAGTAAATACGAAATAAAAACCCAAAACGAGACAACCGCACAACAATAACAATAACAATGGAAAGCTACAACAAAATGCGCACAACACAATTCGGCGAATAATCATAATAAAAAAAAGGCAGACGAATATACATAAACAACAACAAAAGTTCAATATATTTTTTAAACAAGTTTCCAGAGCGTTGTGTGCCGTTGCCTTCTTTTTTTTGTAACTTTTTCAATTCTGCGGGTGAGGCAAAGTCTGATTTTAGCTTCAAGTGAGAAATGTTGGCCAGATCCGACTTGGATCCACCAGGGAGCAGGGGCTAGTGCGACTATTGCGTTCTATGCAGTGCCAGTCGGTGCCACCTCCAGCACCTCCCCCGCCATAGCACCACTTGGCTTATAATCCCATCATAAACCCATCCACAATGTCAGGGATCGAAGTCTTCAATACCCATTCTTTCCATGCATCTGTGAGATACATGCTTCTTATTGTATCTTTTCCACAAAAATTTCCACTATTTCGAACCAAAATGGCAAAAACTTAAGCCAAGATCGATGATACAGAAGCTATAAGATAGTATTTCTAATATAAGACACTTAAATCGATCACCAGCAATCTTTATGGAGGGAGAACCCCAATAAGAGGACTCTTTCATATCCATAAGATACATCCATAGAAACCCTTGGCCTTAAACTCTAAGCTTAACTTTAGTTTAAGCTCAATAGTGATCCTGTCCCAGCTATACCCCCAAATACCCCACTTCCTGGGTCTTAGGTTAGAATAGAGTATCTCACTTACGATAAGATTGCGAACGGCTGCCGTGGTTGGTGTTGCTGCCGATGTTGCCAGCTTTGTTGTTGCGGTTAGATCGGTTGTCAGAAAGTCCATTTGTCCCGACAACTGTTCCGCCAACTGCTGGGCTTCCTTCAGCGCGTCCAGCACCTCGCCGCCGGACTCGTCCAGCTCCTCCTCCTCCTCCTCCTCGTCGGGATCGCCGGGCTTCGGGATCTTGGAATCTTCCGGTGCGGTTGCCTTTGTTATGGCGGCTTTTTTTGTTGTGCGTTCGACTTTAACTTTCATTGTGGTGTCTTGTTGTTGTTGTTGTTGTTGTTGTTGTTGTTGTTGTCGCCTCTTAATTGCGAACACAAACAAAAATTTACATGTGCGGGGTGGCTGGGCTCTCTCCTCGTGGCACTCTTTCTTCTGTTTTTTTTTTTTGCCTGCAGCTTTGCGTTTTAGCAGCTGTCTTTTAACGCTAAAAAATGGTAACCGCTCGATGGAGAATTCTCTAGATTAAAGGCTGGGGACCACGCCCCGCACCACTCGACACCGTACCGCTGCTCACCGTTCGTACCGCTGACGTTTTATCGCCGACCGTCACCGTTTCGCTTTTTGAACTTCGTCCGACTTTGTTGGAATATTTCGTAATATTTTCTACTCTTTTTTTTTTTTTTTTGGGGGGATTTTTCGGTTTGTTTTCCTAAAAAAAATTACTTTTCTGTTGGCTTTTGAGGCGCCGCTCTTGACGTTCCACACACACTCACTCGATTTTCAACAAGATAACGCGAAGTCACAATTATACTGACAATTTGTAACTGTATCTTTATTTTTTTTTTTTTATTGTTTTTTATTTTTGGGAATGTTCTTGGTGTGCACTTGTGAAAGTGTTAAAATATTAAACGTAATAACAACAACAACAAATATAATTATAATATAATTATAATTATAATAATAATTATTATAATTATAATAATAATAAGGTTTTCGCCTGTTGTTGGTTTTCGGTCTCACTTCCTCCAAGGCAGCTCTCTGGGTGTGCGAGCGGGAGAGCACGCTAGAGGGGGGGAGGGTGGTGGGAGGTTGGGCTGATTAACACGAGAGAGAATGAGAAAGAGAGAGAGAGAGAGACGGCCGCGTGGCTTTCCGCTGCCGTTCCTGCAGTCGCGTTGCCTTAACAAAAAGCGAAAAATAACTGAATAACTGAAACTGAGCAACTGGCAACTGGCGGCGCGACAGCAACAGACCAGACCGCTCGCTTTGCTATCCACCATCGGGTGACGTCTTGGCCATTGCCTCACGCACACAGCTACGCGGCGGGCTCACACAGATACTCGCACACAGGCGCACTGCCTGGAAATTCAAGCTGCGTAGATGCCAGGGCTGCAGCAAGCCATCGGAACCAGTTTAGGATTGAGTCGAGCTAGGATTGACTTAAATAAATATTTTAAAATTATGTTCTACTAAACAAAATTTATTAAAATTATTCTAACTTAATAACAAGGCATAAAAACTAAAATAATTTATACAAAAAATAAAAATTTCGAACCACATTTTAACAAAAAGTAACCGCATTCAATAATTAACACAAAATATCCTCAAATTTACTTCGCATTTCCGTTAGCTTCCCAAAAATTTCACACCTTGAAATACAATTGTATCTTGACCGACAAAAAAAATCCATGAAATCTCCCAACCGCATGGAAATCCCCAATGGAACGATATTTTTATGCTCCACTTGATTCTCGCGGCCCTGACGAAAGTCGGTGGAATGGCACAGCACACAATAACTGTCAGAATGATGTGGAAAAAGGAGATAGAGAGCAAGAAAGTGCCTGAGAGCCATAGCACAGATACATATACAATTCGTATCTCAAAGATTTGTCGCATGCGATTTTTTGGCCCAAAACGAGAAAGGCTCATGCTCAGCACCGCTCTCGCTGGCTGCCACTTCCACTCCACTCGAACCCCAGTCGAGTTCCACTCAAATCGGTAATTTGGCGGGCAACTCGTTTGTTGACATTTTCTACTTGAAAGATACGTTTTTGTTTTGATTTCGGCGGCGTGCTGCCTCTCTCGGCTTCGCTCATGTTGCTGAGGTGGGCTCCCACTCAAAAGGCAGACCAGTTGCCCGGGCACATGTTGGATTTATGTATGCCAAAGTGGCGCAGCACGCATCGGCATTTGCCTGATGACTCATCGGGGTTTTTACACACGGACATGGGCACAGATACACACACACAGACACCTATTGGAATCTGTAGAAACTGGTGTGGGCCTCCCGCATTCAGGCACTCAGATATTCAGACAGGTTCGTTCCATCTGATTCCATCGCCAATTGGCGGTTAACGCAAGTGCCACACGTGGAAAAAATCACAACATTGTCCGATTTAGTTTCGAAATAATTGGGTCAAAATTATGTAAATTTTTTGCAAATTATGAAATATTTTTTATGGTCAAGATTGATTAGTTGGGTGGATATAGTGTGATTTTATTGTAAAAAGTTATAAATATTAAAAAAAAATTAAATATAACATAAAAGTTTGTAATTTATTAAATATAGTTTCCCCTTAAAATTAAGTTATTTATTTTTTAAATATTTTTTAAACAACTAAGTGGTGTAATATTCCCTAATAAGTATAGAAAAGTACGTTCTGGCAACTCCCATTTTCTCTCTGTGCAGCCGAGGCCGGTTAATGAATGCGAGTATCTATGAGATGCATTTGGACGCGTGCTAAATGCGTCTATTAGCCACAGTTTGACCGCCAAGTAATGCACCCCATATACATTAATTCCATGCCCACTCCCATGCCCATTTCCATTTCCATTTCCATTCAGGCTCAGACTCAGATTCCGATTCAGATGCGAGGGCCATTAGGTAGGTCCAGGTAGCCGAAATGTTTTGCTGCCATTAGGCCGACGCTCCTTTAGGCCCAGGCTCAGCACGAGTTCGATAAGAGCGGTGTCTGAGTGCCTGGCGACGCCTCGGCACTTCCCAATTGCCGGGGACAGACCGGAATCAAGGCTGAACCGAGGGGTGAACCGTGGGCCATTGCTGCTGACTATTTTTTTGTGAGGCAATTTGCCAGGCGACTGCACGGGTGCCACACTGATTAGGTTACCATATCAACTCATATACTATGGTCTAAGAATTCACGGGAATTAGCACTTGCAGCGGAAACGGAAACAAAATTCATGAGAGAGGGGCTCCTGGAAGGCAATCGCTTATCAAGTTCCATGTATTTTTTTAAGTATTTACTTATAAGGTATTTAATATCGAATTGGTCATGAGATTCTTAGAAAATTATAAAATGGGACCAAATCTTCAAATCTTTGAAGCTTAGCATCACATTGAAGTGCCTTTATTTACAAAATATCCCTCCCTGATTCAATTACAGAATAATTATATGTAATTTCACTTCGAGTGTTTACTGACATTCGATTTATTAAAGTCCGCTTAACTTGTATACTCATTTATTTATATAGCGATACGATCGGCTGAATAATGTTTACATTGATTAAAGTTTCGATCACGTCATGAAAGAACGTCATCGTTTCCCCAACAAGTCATCGGGATTCGCAGAAATTTGTGTATATTTCTGGGTATTAAATGAATAAGCCAAGAAAGTTTCAAGACTGGAGAAATTCAAGGTGCGCTATTCTAGAGAGACTCTCCAGAAAGAACATTTGTGATATGTGTACCATATAGTATTATTATTAGTATTATTCATATCCCGAACTATTTCCGCTGCAATTACTTCAAAGACTCGTTCCCCGTTGGTTTTTCCATTAAGGTGCACCTGAGGGAGCCAATGGGTTTCGGGGACAAAGACGCCAAGCTCCGCAATCTTCCAGCCCTTGATAGAGAAACAAAGCCCAATAAAGCAATCGAATTTAAAGACCCCTTCACTCCAAAACAGCTGATTACTTTTGTCCGCTAATGGGCGAATTGGAGGGGGCGTGGCTGGTTACTAGTTGCTAACTAGTTGCAGCACTTTGCAACGCAGTAAATGGTTAACAAAACTTAATGAGTTTGTTGTAGAACCGTTTTTTCCACCAAGAAGCCATGCCAAGGCAAGGAAACAATCGAGCGTCGCTCATTAAAAAATTAAGCATACGGAATAATAACAACAGCAGAGCAACAATAAAACTTAAACGACTGCAAATTAAAGTTGTTAATTTCGAGCGCTTAATTGTTTTTGTAATAATTAATAACAGCAAAACAGAGCAAGCCCCAAACTGCCTCCAGACTGCGACTAGTTACGGACTTGGTGTCCGTAATATAAACTTCAAAAACTAATTCTCCCGTAAGCTTCAATTTGTATTAAATCTTACATTAGGCCTTTTTTAGGTCAAAATTTAAAAAAAATTATAATCTCAGACCCTTCCGCATTCAACTTCTAAAACATAGACCATGTTCCGTCGCGATAAAAGCTAAAAGCTGAGAGGTCCCCGAATAAGATCTGGAGTGCTCGGTTCGTGGCATTTCCGTTTCACGGATTTCACTTTGCGTTGGTTTTGTTTAGCGCTTTGGACCTGTGACTGTTTACGGCTTTTACACTTCCTGGCCCGGTGCGGTTTCTTCGGTTCGTGACTTTGCAATATGGTCTTATCTGGACGAGGTGCTCCGCATACGGCGTGTGCTCGCTGTCACTGGGGCTGTCATTGACGTTGGCCGTTGGCGATGTCGTCGACGTTGGGGTCGCTAGTTGTTCGTCTGGGGGCCTATTGATAATGCTCAGGAAAAGGCGAAGTAGACTTTCTGTCGCGACACGGCCCGGCACACGGATGGGCATGCATCACCTGGGTATTTTTACTCCATGACGTTATCGGGCGGAGGCCAGCTAGTCGCCGATAATAGTCCAGATTAAAAATAAATTCTCTTAAGGCCTTGCTATCCAAATGCTAGAGCTTTAAGGGGTTGCCATTATTAACTATTTAGCTTTTTATCAGGCCTATTAATAATTTAACAGTTCTTTCAAAGAAGTGGGGGAATACTTTTAAGTTTTTGGCAACCCGAACAAACATTTTATACTTTTTTTAAAATAATTTTTCAAAAATAACCCCGCCTAAAAGTATTACTAATGATTCTAAAATTAAAACCCGAAAGATATCGCTTAAAAACAGTATCAGCTTTCCCGCAAAGTATCTCTCTGGGGTTAATCCCTTCTCGGACTCTATATACTGCATAAATCTGTAACTGTCTGATGATTTAATTTAAATTTATTTAAATTCCTCTATATGTGCGAAATTTATATCTGAACATCCACACAGTATCCAGTTTTTTTTGTTTGCCAGTTGAAACAAATTAAATTACTTGAAATGTATTTTTTATTGTTTGTTTTATTTACTTATTCCCCTTTTTTTTGTGTATTTTGGGGAGTGGCATTCCCACGCCACAGCCAGAGGGCAGTAAATATTTACTTCAGATTAAATAAGAAACAAAAATAAAAACTCAAAAATGTTCGAAAACGTAGAGGTCTTCGATTTCCGTTGGCCAACATGTCGTATACGTGATGAGCGCCAATATCGAGTATACGCCCCGTAGACACCATTTTTCGTAGCTTTTCCAGATGCGACTCTCGCCCACCCCCCCAATGGCCACTAAGTCGCAATTAAAAAGATGAAAACAACAAAGCAGAACAAAAAAAAACTCCACCTTGGGGCGAAGCACCGCCCCCAAAACCGCAAAATGAAAGGCGACGACAAATCAGAAAGAGCTCAACCGCAGATGAGGGAGACGACGAATCGTAATGCCTACATATTTTCTATATATGTGACGTATATGGGCATATCATATATGCGTTTGGTCGACTAAACTTACATGTCGTGGCTGCTGCTGCTGGTCAATTCCGTTGTGGCTGCCCAAGTAGTCCTGTGGCACTACTCGCTGTTGCAGTTGCTGATGCCCCTGATGGGCCTGATGGGGCTGATGTTGGGTTGTTACCGCTTGGGATGTTGTTGGGTTGTTGGGGAAAAATTGATTTGTCTGCTGGACGTTGCACGAGTAGAAACAACTGTTGGATGTTGTGGCTGGCACAGGCGGTGGCTGCTGTGGCGTGTAGTGGTTGTAAGTGGTTTGCATGTACTGGAGTTGCGGCTGTTGTTGCTCCTGTTGCTGCTGGGGCGCCAAGTGCTGATTGTAATTGACATTCATAATGTTATTGTTGTTAATGTGGCGCGGCTTATTGTTTTCGGTTATCCAGGAGGCACCTCGTTGCTGCTGCTGCTGCACTTGCAGCATGGGTGCTGCGTTGTTGTTGCCGATGTTGGGACTGTTATTCATCCAAATGCTAGGATTTTCAAGCAACACATCGATAAATTGCTGTTGCTGCTGCAAGGTGTTGTTCCAGCCGTTGTTGTGCTGCATTTCGATGGCCTTTATTGCAATCATCAACGAGCAACTTGTTGTCAGCGTTTATCACAAGATGTTGCAATTTCCTGCTCTCGTTCGTGCGCCGTCTGGTTGTCTGCCTGCCTCCTTCTGTTTTATTTTGATTTGCTTCTTATTGTTATTATATATTTTCGGATTCGGATTTATTTTTGGCTTGATTTATCGTCGTGTTGCAATTGTTACACGTACTTTTATTTTCGATTGATGTCTGTGCTTAGTTATACTTAATTTTTGGCAACTTGTTTGGGCTAGGGATTGAATAATTTGATTATATAAATATTTGATTAAAACTTTATACACTTCCGAGCTTAAGTTTTTATTGCAATTGCTCTCAGGTTCTGGTATTAGATTATAGCTCTTATCTCGCCGCTACTCTGGATGGTTAACATTTATGACCTTTGGCTTGAATGAGCAGATGAGCTACTTGTCCCCTCCAGGGGATCAACTATTTACAAATTGTGCAATGCCAGGGATAGGGCTTTTCCTTTATTCCCCCCTTGGGGCTGGCAATTTCACCGACGTGGAAATGAGTCAACCGCCTTGTTCTTCCCGATTCTCGCCGTTTTCCGCACTGATACTGATTTTCCCTCTTCTCGCAATGATTTCGGCTTATTAATTTCGCATTTGCATATATTTGCAATATGCGCAGTCGGGCACGCCCACTGTCGATCCGTCGGATTAACGCCCCCTTTCGCCGTTCACTGTTCGATTTTGGCCTTTTTTTGATCAGCACGTGCAGGCCAAGTGGCTGGGTAACGGTAAACGACGCGTAAACAAACACCAAAACGGGCAAACACGACGCGAAAAAAAGTGCAATACGGCAGGCGGAAGGCGGGGGGCCAAGGGTGACTCGGTAACTGTTTGCACGGATTAAATTACGTGATTTTGTTATAAACAGGCATCGAGATCGAAAAAGCCAGACACACAGACACAGCTTTTTCAAATAATAATAATAATTTCTTTTGCTCCACTTGCGCCTGCAATTCGTTATTCCATTCGTTGCACGTTCTTGATATTTTTCTTTTTTTTAATATTTTATTTTTTCACTTTTTGTATTTTATTTAATTTTTTTTTTTTGTACCAGACCAGGATTGATACTTCCACACGGCTGTGCAGCAGAAAGTGTATTAAAACTCAAAATGAAAATCGAATTTTGATAAACCTGCGCTCAAAGGCAGCACACACACACACATACACACAGGCGACAAAAGCCGAATGCGATCGCGATAGCTTCGGGTTCGGGTCCACTTCGTTATTGGGGTCTTAATATTTGTTGTTGTTTTGTTGCGCTCTGGCCAAGTTCTGGGCTCAAACTGCACTGAAAGGCTACCCAAAAAATAAAAAAAAGCCGAACCGAAAAATTGTCAAAAAAAAGGAATAAAAACGTTAAAAAAAATCTCACAAACACGTATGCAAACCGAAGAAACAAATTATTACGAGGCGATTTATTTGATTTTTTTTTTATTTTGTGACTAATCCCGTGTTTGGTGGTCGCCCGTTGTCAATATCCAGTGTCCAATTTTCGCAAACACCTTTCGGGGGGTTTTCTCGCATTTGGCGCCAATTGGCGGTGCGGGCTGTACGGCAATATGGCCAAATGGGCGATCCGTTCGCTTCGGTGGCTCATAGATCACTCGCACGTTCGCATTGTCGTCTTCTTGGCTAGCCTCTGCCGCAGTCGCTGTCGCTGCCGACGTCGCCACCAGCTGCGGGCTATGACTAATCCGGCCAGGCACGCGGTGGAGCTCCAACTACAATAACAATATGTAGAACAACCGTGGCGGCAACAAAAACAAGTGCGAGAGACCCGAACAAGTGGTGCCAGGAGTGAGAGATTCTTCTTCAAAAATGGTGCGATAATAAACTAATTCCAAATAAATTTAACAAAAATATAAATTTTTATACTTGAAATAAGATTAAAAAATATTCATCATTATGATACTCCCCAGAAACATTATTATAACTGTTTTTTGTAATATTATTTCAATTAAAGTTTCTCTGAAAGGTTAAGGAAAAGGGTGAAACTGAAACCACACCTCTGCTCTCACCGCTCTGCCCTCCCACCTGGACTAAACTTTTTTGGTTTTTTTTGCTGATTTTTAATCTATGCAACAACAGCGAGGGGATCACAAAAATATGCGCGACGTGCCCACTTTTTTCAGCAACGAAATTTGTTCTTGTTTGTTTTTTGCGGCTATTGTTGTTGTTAATGCATTTTAATCAGCGATTCGTTTTTTCTCTTTTTTTTTGCGACACCTTGCGACGCCGCTGCCAAAATGCAAATGATCCTGGCACAAACACACACACACACAGGCGACATGCGACATGCGGGAGAGACACCCACTAATACACACGAACAAAAACAGTCACGGTCTCTGGCTGTCTGTGTGGCTCCGGCTCTCTCTTCTGCGCTCTTACCGCTCGCGCTTACCTGTGCGAATGTTAATTGAAGAATTTATTGTTGTCTCATTGTTGTATTATAGCCTGGCTGTGGCGGCAGCGGCTCATTTTTTTTTTTTTTTCAAATTTTATTTGTCGCATTTAATTATGACAACAGCAGCGGACGGCGACGCCAGTCGATCATTGACTTTCTGCCCGCCCTGGCGTCACATAGTTTTTGTTGTTCCTTGCTGCTGGAGCGGGGGTGAGAGTTAAGCAGAAAAAAACAAATGAGAGGGCCAGTTGAACTTTGGGCCAGTTAACGTTTACACTTTCTGGTTGGCAACAAAACAGGCCCGAAAAGTAATTACATAATTCGCCATTCGTCCAATCAATTAATAATCAAAAATATTGGATTGGACTTATTAAAAAAGGGCAATAATAATAATGCTTTTAAATGCATTGACCTTTGACATTTGGAAAGGGAAAAAAGATTTTTTAAGACAAATAGATTCGATCTCAAGATTTCTAAAATACCATCATTGAAAGGTTCTGTCTCAAAACGAAATAAATCATCGTTTCACTTTGGATTAAAATTAATACAAAAAAATTTGAATTTTAATTCGCATACAGCCCCTGGAAACAATGAATGTTTGGAAACATTTTAAATACCAACCACTTTCAGCGCCCCCTCCCACCCAATTCAGAAACGTGGCGAACTTTTGCGACCCGTTGACATGTTAATGACATTTTTATAACGCCAAAAACAACAAACGGGGAGCTCACACACACAAAGGCCCACACTGGGCTGGAAACTCACACAAAAACAAGAAACAGAAACAAAGGCGGATGCAACATTTCTCATTGTTTATGGAGCGAGGAGCGAGCGAGGATACAAATTGTTTTTTGCCATTTTTGGCGAGGGAGCGGTCGAAACAAATACTTACGCATGTAAGCAAATACACACACAACCATTTATAAATACAGAGGCACTGGGAGAAATAATTGTTAACTTCAAACAAAATACTAAGTTAATAAGAAAGTTAGTGAGAATAGTGAGTTCATGGGTAGGGAAAAGTCTTTTGTTTCAAAAAAGACCTATCTAGATACTAGCAACTTAGATTATTTTAAAAGTTTGTTAAATTTTGTCTTAGTGCATCGAATGCATTTATTTCATTGACGTGTGGCGAGATTTTAAGTCATTTTTGATGTACGAGTTGTTTCTGTTGTTATATTTTGTGTATATTTGAGTTAATAATACGCGCGAAAGGTAACGGGTACAGTGAACTCAAAACACGTACGCAAGTGTACTACGTACGCCTTTAATTGTGCGTTTCCTGTGTGCGTGTGTCAGTGTGTGTGTGAGTGGTTAGCTCTCAATGAGACAATTAGCCCCCTTCCGCCATCTTGCCTCTTTATTTGGCATAGGTGCATCGCACCTCTCACAGCGAAAATTGGGAGCCAAAACAAAAGACGTTAACCTAAGCCAACAATGAAAATAAATGCGAACAAACAAAAGACGGCAGCCAAAACAGAAAACACAAAATAAATATATTAATCTATAAGGTTCTTAGTATAAACTATTGTATTAAAAAATACAATTTAACAACATTTTCTGCGAAAAACAATTTTGATAGCACATTTTTGATTTTAATCGCTGGGTTAATTCATAACTTATGTACATATATATTAACATAAATGTATTTCTTAACATATATGTATGTTTCATGAGATTTTCTTCGAAAAGAGTGTGTTAGCCATTTTGTATCAGCCGCCATTTTGAAGAAACAAAAATGTGATGCACCCTTTGATATAGCTTAGTCTTAGTCTTAGTCTTAGATAGCTTAGTCAGCCTGACTTGACAATATTTGGAGTCGATATAGCTTTAAATCTACATCGAGGTTTGTAAAAATAGACATTTTAGAAGAATAGAATACACATGTATCGAGTTATCCTTATTATTTACATATAATCCTGATACATGCTTTCCCCATTTTAGGAAATAATTACATATATTGCCCTCAACAAGGGTATAAGAGATATAAATAATTATCAATCTATTCAAAGAGTTTCTATTTGTTGAAGTCGTGGTTTGCCTTGGCCCCATTTCTGGTTACTAGCCAAACGGAAACGGCTGACATTCCAGCGAGCTCTAAATTCGCTACGGCAGATGGTGCCACCACCACCGCCTCCCCATATTGTTCAGCTTAAGTTCAAGTGCAACGTCTAGTGGCTTTCTTTCCTCCCGAATTGCGATTCGAGCTTTGTTTTTTTTTTTTATCGCCTTTTTTTTATTTCGCCTTTATGATCGTAGCGTGATTTCTGCGTTCTGGTGGCTTTTGTTGCTGCTACTCTCTTGCTTTATTGCGCCGCAGCTTTTTGTTATTTTTATTGTAGTTTCGGCAACAGGTGTGGCCCCAAAGCATCTGTTCGTTGAACTCATACCGGGTTATGTCCCCTCCATTTCAATTATCTGTTTTTTTTTTTTTTACATGACAACTATGACGTGTAAGCAGCGTATATCCTTATCACCAACTCTTTTCCAGTGACGTCGGTGAATTTTCTTCAGTTTTCCGGTTCACTCATATCAGACAGACTCATTATTACACATGAACGATCGAATGAATGAGTCATCGAAGAGTTCCCCAATGGCAGGCAGAGAAAGAGTTTCGATTTTCAAGCCCCATTAGAGAGAGGAGAGTAGTGATAAAAAATAACACCTATAGGTTACACTAGCTGACAAGTTGTGGCTCATTGAGTAACAAAGTCTATCTTTCAATAATTTTATACAGATTCAAATGATTTTATTAGCATTTTCATGAATAATTAAAATATTAAATTTCTAATTAAAATATTTAAGTTTAATCTTTTTTTGTTTTCAAAACTGAAAAGATAAGCTCCCCTGCACACTAGTGTTCCGTACGGTCTCTCTCTCTTTGTTCGGCTACCGGACCTAGGTCTATAAATATTGAGTATACCACCCGGTGGCCGCTGCTCCACAATTGAGGGCCCTTAACTCTTCCACTCACGGCAATCGGCGCTCACAAACAAAGCGAAGCCCCAAATTTTTTTAATGCCCCGGCACAACAACTATAAAAGCCTGCCCAACAAAAAAAAATAAACGAAAAAAAAAGCAAAACTGCGAGCCGCTCAGATTGGTTCTGGTATTTTTATGCCCCTTGCTCGAAAGTGTCCGACGCATATTTCAACTTGTCAGGCAAAGAAAAGACGACGACCAGGGGAAAAAAAATAAAAAGGCTCGTAAAGCTGAAATCAGCAAAGCCGTTTCGAGGGTAATTAATCGCCAACGCCGCAACCATCATCGCACATGGAGATCGGGCCAGAAGTACGGACGGAAGGCATGAAGACGGACGGAGCCATCCAGACCCAAAAAGAGCAATCCCAACCGAACCGATCCCAAACGGCAGGCAAACCAAATCAGCCGCGAAAACAGGCAAGGCGCCTCTACGTGGAGTTGGATATTAGGGGATCGGTTGGAAAGCACGTTATATGTTTAGAAGTCTAGATACTACATATATATTTGGATCGTGTTATATAAACTTTAAATGCTTTAAAATTTTCTATTAAGTGTAGTATTATCTATTGGAGTATGTATTACCGGAAGTATTATTTCAACGAAGGGCAGTTAATTGGATAGAAAAAGCAAGGCGTTCTAGTTGATGAAAGTTAATTACCAATGGAATTTTTTATGCTTATCAGAAAGTCTTAGGACATTCTTGGAAATTTGACATTTTTAAATTCTGCGAGGGTTTCTGTAAAAAAGAATATTTTCAAGAATTTTAATGATAACTTAATAATATGTATTTGTGTCCGGATAAGCCCAAAGACCAAAACTAAAACAATTTCACAATAAGAAACTTTCGATTCGCATTTGTATCTCTGTTGCTGTTGTTGTTTGGTCTTGGCTTTGTTTAGGTTCGTTTTTTTCCTCATTTTGTGAAATTGAATTTATTATTTCGCAATGATCCAAACACATGGACACACCGAAAAAAAAGTTTTCAGCGAAAACGTCTTATCTTTGGGCGACTTGAATACATATTTGGCGATTAAAAGACTTTGCAATAATAATAGTTTGTGGGAACTGGAAACTATATTTTTCTGTGTGGATCTGGCACAAGCTACAATGGCAGCCTGTAATTGACCCACTTACCGAATTGGATTATGGAGGGGGAGTAGGACGAAGGGGTGTGCCAGGTGGCGGGTGGGTGGCAGGCGACAGGCGCTCAGCTGGCGCTGCCACAGCATCGACATCAACACGTGTGCGGCAAGCCTCGAATTGTTCGCTGCCCGTTGCCATTTTCATTGTGTCTTGTGCATGTGGCCAGAAACCCGTTTGCAGGCGCTCCAATTGTGCACCCCCAATGGGCCCGCCCCCGTGTCCCTGCCACCTTTGCCAGCACGTTTTCATTCATCGACAACAAACTGTTGCATGCAGCAGTCGGCAGTTGTAAAATTATATGCTTATTTGTTTACCACTCGAGATGTCCGCACCAGGACTGGCCAAATTGGTGGCCATATTTGTTGAAAATAATACAAAAAAAAGGAAAGACAGAAAAATATTGTAGTCATTTCTGAGATGTATCGTTTGTAATTATGTATGAATCAGAACATAATACTGTAATTATTCCGAATTTCTTAAGCTATAATTTTTTAATTAAGTTATAATATTTCTCAATAAATTAGGTAAAAGAATTTCAAAATTAATTTTTTATTTTATTTAATAATAGGCTAGTCCAATAATAATAATAGTCCAATTGGCATGGCAATTTTCTAAAGGATCGAGAAACAATTAAATTTCTCTTTATTTTTTGAGCCGTGCTGGGCACGTGTCATAGCGATAGAATGAATGTGTCCATATCGTTATTTGCGGTCTGTGGTTTTGGCATTGTTTTTTCATAGGGGCGATTTTACTTCTTGAAGCTTGCGCACAACGCTTTATCGCACATGATAAGACTTTTTTGAGCGATGTCTTGAGCGGGTGTTTGTCATTAAGGCTTGTCCAAGCATGAGCCAATATTTATAAATCATAATATGTTTTTATGTTTTTTAGTATTTTTAAAACGGAAACTACATAGCTTGCCCTTATTTGGAAGAATTGTTGGACAAATTTAACTATACAAAGTATGTATACAGGGTGCGCCATCTCGAGCTTCGGTATGAAAATATTGAAAACAACCAAATTCATGTAAAATTTTTTATGTTTATTTAGATTGATCCCTTACAATTCATTTGAGTTAGTTTTTGAACACAATATTGACTAAGTGACTACCTTTGTTCTTGATGGCAAAAAGTGACCTTTTTCGAGCAATTTCCATGACTTTCTCGACCATATCGGTTTATATATTGGCCATTTCGGTGCGAATACTCTCCTTGAGCTCTGTGATGGTCTTGGGCTTGCTTATGTATACTTTGATTTTTAGATAGCCCCACAAAATCCGGCGGGGTCAAATCCGGCGAACGCGGCGGCCAGTCGATATCGCCTCTGTTTGACACAACGCGTCCAGGAAATTTTCGCTGAAAAACTCCATGGTTTCGTTTGCTGTGTCATATTTTTGATAAATTGATGAACAAGGTTCATAGTGATTCTCAGATGCGTCATATGACACATACTTTCTTAGATAAAAGTTCTATCTTTAAGAGTACTATAATTTTGAGTATGAAAAGACGAAATACTCGGTCGTACTTGATCATATTTTAAAGAAACGCATCACTCACAACGGGTTGATGTTAGAACACCACATAGGTAACACCGTATAGGTAAGATTGTAATGAAAATTTGAGATGTGAGAGGGTAGTAGACGGATTATAATCTTTATGATGATTTATTTGCCTGCAAATATTTAGACACCCGCTGAGGCCAATGCCGGAATGGGAAATCTATCTAGAATGCAGGGACTGTGTAAATGCTAAAGAGACCGCTCCTACAAATGGAAACAAATGTACACGAAAACATTAAACACTGAAAACTGCAGCTAATTTGAAATTTTAAACAATTTTTGCAACAACTGCAGCGGCAGCAGCAGCAGCAGCAATATCAGCAACAGCAACAGCAGCAGCAACAACAAAAGATGCCGAAAACAAAGCCAAAGGCGAGCCGAGTAGAGCGTTGCGCTTTGATTGAATCGAATGCGCGATGTTTTGTGGAAGTCAAAGTCGCCAAATAAGTAATAACAAAGCACAGAAATGGTTCGCCTAACATATACTATTGTTTTACCAAGATTAAGAAAATATTTATAAAAACAGATCTCAAAACAATGATTTTTAAATCGGTAGATTGTAAGGTACTGAACCTCTCTAGATGATTTTTATTTTCCAATAAGATGATGCTACTAAAAGATTATGGATTGACAAGATGACTAAAAAATGCCCCTTAGGAAAAGTCTCTTTTCCACTCTTCTATCAACTAATTCTCCTTACTAAATAACACTTTATAAATTATATAAGTTGTATATTTCTTGGGGATTTATCTGGTTTTATATACCCTCTTGGAAATGAAGACTATAGGGTAAACAAAAGCCAAACACAAACAGAAACCTAAACAGCAAATGGCAATAGTAAGAGCGTTTAATGCATTTTGCGCCCGCTCCAAGCGAGGAAATTATGTGGATTTCGTATAGAGTTGTTTGCGGCCGTCGCACACCTGCGTGCCCAATTGGCCAGGCCGATTGCCTATTGCCGGTTGCCGATTGCCGATTGCCGGCAACGCTTCAACATCAGTGACAAATCCGAACATCACCCGCCTGGAAAAAAAAGCAAAATGCCTCAAGTTTAATGAGCGCCAAGTGAATGCCAAAAGATGCTAAGATGCTGAGGTGGTACTGAGATGGTTGCAGGGCAGCTGGAATTACCATAATGATCTCAATATTTGCTCAACTTTATCACGACAAACTATTTTAATTATACACACTCCGCTCAACGGCGACGGTAATCGCAGTCCGCTTCAATTTCAGCCGCACAATTAGACACGCGAGATCTGGTAAGGCAGGGCGTATGAGTAATGCAAGTGCAGCAAGTACTTACATACATACCTACATAGTCGGGGTAACGGCTGACTTCAGCGCCTATTAATAGCACTCCGCGTCTTTATTTGCCTCTTGATCTGCTCCGGCACCTACTTGGCGTAACTTATTTTAGGCCGAGCTATCCGGAGCACTGGCTATGTGCAGCACTGGCACTGGGCGAGGCAATTACTCACGGCAAGGGCAACTCCGTCAACTGATTTGGCAGCTGGGGCGGATGGGGCATGGGCGTAAATTGAATTTTTTGTTGGGAGGAGTGGACTGGTAAAAAGACCATCTATGCACCATAAAAAAAGGCTATTAGGGTGAACATAATAAGGGAGTATAATTGTGAAATTATCTCGTTCTTATCGTTTAGACCTCAGAAAGAAATAAGAATATTTCCATAGCAGTTTCTTGTAGTCCCCCCAACTACAGCCATGCCATGGTTATTCCGGGGGCGTGTTTAAATGGGCAGCAGTATCGGTTGCAAACAGCAAGTTGCAACAAATTAGCTGCAAAACGAGCGCGTGAGAAAAGCAAAGTTGTGCGGTCGCAGATCTTAAAAATAGCTCTGTGGGGCAGTATTCGAAACGTGACGTGACATTGGGGGATTACCAAGGATCCCTAATTGGGCAGACTGACTCACTTGAAATTTTGTAATGTGCGGAGTGTGAAATGAGGCGCAACAAATGGTTCTTTGTGGACTCAAATAAGTATGCTACAAAATTGTTAAGTCGCACCTTTGCTGGCAGATAAGATTATTTTTAGCTCTTTGGTTTTAAAGTAAAAAAAAGAACTTGTACTTTCATAAATATATGCATTTACCTTTGTTGTCATAATACGCTCTGTGGGGCCTCGGACTATATCTGCATCTACCCATCTTAACTATCCTCGAGGAACTGGAGAATAAAACAGCTGCACAAACAATAGCACCAATTGCTATATAAACAAAGGCTTGGGATTGGACTGTTGCCATTATCGAATGGCCATCGGAAACATTTGCCAAAACAGATGCCATTTTTTGCCATTTACAAACTTTTTATGTCCAATCTAACAGATGGCTGGAAAAGAAGCATTTAAAATATTCCAAAACAACGCTTTGATAGTATTTCAAAATTTATTTTACTGATGATTAGGTCTAAATAATTTGTTTCTTCTCTTTTTTATTCATTATTACCACTTTCAGATAATTTGGTTTTATTCTTGCAGTCTTAAAAATTTGTCTAAACAATAAATTTTCCATGTTGCCTTTATTTGGATGTCCGATGGCTTTTTAGCTTTTTAATTTGATTCGAATTTTTTGTTACGCTAATGTTAAGTTTGCTGAGAAAGTTCCATTTAAGAAAACGAATGCCAATAAATGCCAAGGGCTAGAGGGGTGGCGGTAGGCGGGTGGCGGGGGCGACTGGGCTCCAAGATTGGAATTAAATTGCATTAATTACAAATATACATATGCATGTAGGTGTGTGTGTATGTTTGCTTCAATACAAACAGACGCTGCGACAACAATGAGATTTTAAAAAGTCAACATTTTGTATTTTGTTTGGGTTATTAGTTTAGTTCATATTTCCAAAATATAATATGGAAAAATTGTACACTGATATTGAGGTATTGGAAAAAATCGGCATATATGTATGTTAGGTATACGTATGTACAGGACATTCCAAAAATGTACGTTAATGCTTAGGTAAATCTACTAGTTTGACATGCAAAAAATGGCCTTGAGCTTGGTGCTGTTCTTACTTGGGTAAAATTTGAAAATTCTTAACGAAAACCAAAAAAACAATATCCGCCAACGGCAACATAATTACTTGATCCTATCATGGCAACCTAGGACATCTATATAACAAGTGCAATTCCTACTACATACATAATGTATCTCTGAAAAGCTTAAAAATTTGTTTCCATTCTATAATTGCTTGCGGTTCTTAATTTTCATCTATTTGTTGGTTCTATTAATTTCATCATCATCTTTTTATGAGCTATATAAAAATATTTGTTATATTTATGTATATATAATATTAAAATTCACAATTTTGGTTACGCTCCATTCGCAAAAATATTTCCCTTTAAATATCTGCACTCTGCGCTGTTAGAAAATATATGTTGGGTTACTGTCATTAAATACACTGAAAATAAAATAATAAAACAATGTACGCTCATCCATTCAGTAACTAGCATGCATACACATTGATAGTAGGAGAAAAGTTTTCTAATATCCACACTTTCGCATAAATTCACGTCAACCTGTAATCGGACATTCTTTCAAAGGGACCCGGTTAATTAATCAGCCATGCATCTTCGATATTCATCTACTAGATTCAATTAATAAAGTAAAATTGAAGTAATTTACTAACTACTGTTTGGTTGTTTGTCACTTTCTTCATTCTCGTTTTGGTTTCATAAATATAAATTACAGTTTTTTTTTTAATTACAGTGCTTTACATTGGAAATTTCGTTAGTGATGCCGTGTATATATTAGATAATATCGTGCCAGCATTAGAATTACTATATGGCTAAGTTATGGAATTGAAATGGAGGCTTCGAGACACTGAGACTGCATTTAATGCAAAATCCGATATCCAAAAAAACACAAAGCACTCCCGGATCGGTAAGTGACTGGGACAAGACACACACGCACAGAAATATACAAATACACTTTGGGCTTAGATGTACGATGGAAATAACAGCTATAACACACGTTTCCGTCATTTGCTGATTACTTTTAAAGCTTTTTGCCCAATTTCATTGGCCCACTGGCTCGCTGGGCCCGACGAGCCTCCAGTTCCCTCTGTCGCTGCAGCTTCTTCTCCTCGCGCTTGCGTCGCGCTTCATCCAGCTTGGCATTCCCTAAAAAATAAGCATTTAGTTGTAAGGATCATCTTTACACGAATAAAAATATAAAACTCACCCAGTCCTGATTCCTCTAATGGCTCAAACTCACCATCTGCCCACGAATCACTATTCCAATTGGCATTATGCGTCGAATTATTGAAATGCGACGAAGGCGGGCTAATGTTATTGCAATTGGCAGTGGCCGATGTAGGCGATGTATTGCTGCTGGAGAGATTGGGAAGCTCCTTTGGTCGCAGCATCGCCTGCTGCCCCTTCGAAGGCGAGGTGACATGCGAGTTTAGCTTGGCCAGCGGTTCAATGAGGTCGTTCAGATCATTCTGCTGAATATGCTGTTGATGCGGCTGCAGCAGGGGTCGCTGATGGTGCTGACTGGATGACGTGGTGGATGATATAGATTGTCTAGCCAGCTGTTGCTGCTGCTCCTCCTGCTCTGCCTCCTCCTCGCACTAAACAAATACGTTTCTGTCTTCAGTAAATACCGTGCATTGTTAAAGGGATTTATCTTACCGGATCCTCTTCTAGGCTGCCCCATTCCTCGTTATCCCAGCCATCGCGCACTTCATTCAGCGCATTGGCAGCCATCATGGCTCCATTGTTGGAACTTGCTGCCAGTGGACTGCTAGGATCTTGAGAGGTCTGTAAGAAATAATTTCCCATTCATTTAATTATCCATTTTATTTATATTTGTTGAATACTTACATCCATTTCACCCCAGTTTTCGTTGTCCCAATCGTTGTTGCCATAATCGGAGGCCGAGGCGGAGGTATCATTGCTTTCATGCTCTAGAGACGTCATTGAGGTAACACTGCTTGTGGTGGTCGATAAACTGCTACTGGATGGTTGCTCTATATTACCAGGGAATTATGGATTAATTTCATTTAAAATTGCAAATGAAAAGTAATTAGTTACCCAGCGATGCTGGCTTGGACAGATTACGTCCTGTTAAAGGCGGTCTTGGTCGAGACGAATCACTTTGGCTGCGATAGAACTTGGCTGTAACGGCAGTCACCGCCCATCCAGCCCAGGTAGCCGCTGCGTTCCCAATTGAGGGCGTGGCTGTATGAACATCCGCCTCTGCAAAGAAATTGGAAAAGCTCTTTAGTTAAACTTTTTAAATATGACCACTTTTCGTTGCAGAACAACTCGAATCAGTACTGAGAAGATTATAATTATTTTCTTATTAAGTTTTAAAGTATTTTTTATTAGAAAAAATGACTCACCCATCGTCTCGCGCAGGCTGGGATCCTCGGAGACCTTTTCTAGTTTACCCAGAAAGCCACGAATGGTTTTGAATGCCGGATCACGCACCGTCTTCTCGGGATCCACGCTCAAAGAGCATAGCGATGGCAGGACCCTGTTGGCCACCTCGCTAAGCAAAAAGTACTGCTGTGTGGCGGCCAGCGCCAAGACTCCAGCAACTCTAGCCGGTGGAAACGGATCGCGCATTGCTCGAATGAAGGCAGACACCAAGACCCGTTGGCGTACCTGCGGATGCAAATGTGGCGCAATCTTTCCCAGGCACACGGTCGTATTGGTGCGGATTCCGCCCTGATCATCACGAGCCTGTAGCCTCGCAAAGTGACGCAGGACCTCCACATTGAGATTGTTGTAGTTTAGTTTGGGGGCCAAGTGAATGATCGACTTGACCGTCTGCTCGCGTATGGTAGCATTTGTGTCTAGGAAGCCATGGGCCACTTGTGGGAAAATCTGATCGTTGACCACCTGTGGCTGAAGATGGGCAATGAATAGGTCCAGCTGCTGCAGCAGTCGCGAACGAGTCACACGATCTGTAGAGCCAAAGAGCTTCACCACACAGGGCACAATCCGTTTCTGATACTCCACTTCATCCAAAAGTTTGCCAAGCTGCAATATACAAAATTTATTAATAAAATTTGATTATTTAAGGATCTTGACTTTAGAAAAAACCTTAAACATTGGTGCCAGAACTGCTGACCCCGCATCTCCGTATTCGTAGGCTGTTATCAGCTGGGGAAGAATCTTGTGCTTGCACACATTATCCGGGAAGTTGTCCAAATGCGTAGTAAGGCCGCTGAAAAAGCGATTTTTCTCCGCCTTGTCTTTGATTTGGATTTCTTCCAGGAAGAGCAGTGTGTCCACCAGATCGTTCTTGAAAAAACCACCGGGCTTACGGCATCGCGTGATTATATCTGCCGGATTGGGGCGATTCGAAGGCGACGCTCCAACCAGTTCGCAATAAAGAGACTGCAGGGATTTGGGGATGTGCTCAATGTCCTTAAGATTGGAACGTTGCTTGAGAACTCCGTTGAAAGCCTCCCATACTAAGCATCCTAGGCCCCACATATCAACAGAACTGAAAGGGTAGGTGGGAGAGTAAGAAACAATAAAAAAATTGATGATTTTGGATATTACCATTTGGTGGCAGCCTTCAGCTTGGTCTGATCATTTTTCTCTGGCGAATCGTAGACCTCCAGGGTTACAGGAATCTTGGCTGGAGGCATGGGATTACCATCTGCTGCTGATACATACTCCAGGCTGCCCAGCTTCCATTCTCCGGAGGCATTGACGAACACCGACCAGGCGGAGACATTATTGTGCCGCAGATTGCCATCGTTGTTGAGGAAGGACAAAGCACGCTAGAACATATGGGACGATTATTTAAAATATTCACATTGTTAAGAGACAGGGGATAACTTACTGTGATTTGGAAGATTCCCCAGGCCAGGTAGAGACCCTTTTGGACATTATCGGTGGCCAGTTTGGTGAAATAGCTACCCAGCGGCTCCACCGCCTCTGTGGCCACGTAAAGCATCTTGTCCGTCTCCAGTGAGTCCAGATATTGGAGGATACTTGGGTGACGCAACGTTTTCAGCCTCTTAAGAGACGCCTTGGCCAGTTCGCACTTGGTGTCGGAACCACTGCGGATGTCGTAGACGAAGACGGACACCTCTTCGAGTGTTGTCTTGCGCTTGGCCTTGTGTAATGTCCATATGGAGTAGGAATCGAAACCGCCCACCGGTTCGCCAATGTCGTAGGGGAAGTCTTTCGAAGAGTCGCGCGAGAAGAACGACCACATCATGTGTTTTGCACGGCGGCTCAATATTTTGTTGCTGTTGATTTTCTTTGGAAGGCACTGTGTTTAGAGCCCCACTTTTCGCCTGCTCTCGCCAGCTGGTACTGCACTTTGCCTTTTATCTTTACGTTACTTTGGGTCTCTCCCTCTGCCTCGCCTTCTCCGTGGTGTGTCAGCCCGCCGCCTCGCCTCTGCGCCTACTGCTGCCACCCGACTATGATGCACTTTCAATATTTCAATCTTTCTGTCTCCTGGCCTCCGATGCGCAGCAACAATTTTCCCTTTCCTTTTCCAGCGCACACACAGCCAAAGTTATTTGTATACTACTCCAGTGGCTTCCGCGGTTTCATTGCTGGCGTTGGTGTTTATTTCGGGATCGCTGATCCAGTTGGCGGAGGCGAGAGTTAAATTGGGTTCTTTTGCCGTAGAGTAATTCTAATCTTTTTCCCGAGTACGTCAGCAGCGAAGCAAGAGCAGGACAAAGGGGTGCATTTTCCCAGCTATCGATATAGAAAATGCCGCCAAATTCAAATACTAACTTGTAGTTGCAATTTGAAAAACTTAGAAATAAAATGTGGAAAAAGGCCTTATCAAATGACAAAGAAAAAAAGAAATTTTTCGGTGATGTCGGTGAATTTTGGAACATTTCCTTAAAGAAGGATATTTCTAACTATCCAGTCTGTATGAATAGAATTTATTAAATATAAAATATTTATATTCACTGGGTTTTCAGTTGAATTGTGGTTTTTCTGGAGGAGAGGAATCTTAATGTCAGGAAAAGATTCTGGATCACATTATGTCCTATAGGGATGGGGACAGCACAAAAGAACCCGGAATCATACATCCCTCAATAAAATATGTTCAATGAGAAGAGGATATTAGACTTAAATAAACTTATATTCAAAAAACATTTATTCTTTTAAAATAATTAAATTTAATTCAAAAGATATCGTTAGTTTTTGAAAACAGTTTCAGTTGCAAACTTATCGATATTTATATTATTCCATTAGCAAAGAATAAAAGCTCATTTTCTAATTTTTTATTGATTTCTATTTAAATAATTACAGAAAGATTGGTAAAATAAATAAGAAACTCAAATATAGATTTTTTTTCACACTCGTTAATTGGATTTAAAGCAATAGGACAGTCACAAGCGTTCAGGGAGAAATTCAAAGGAGATCATGGAAGAAAGACAATTTCCTAAATTTATATGGAGGACTTGTTGATAATTTTATTATTTATTAACAATTTAAATTTAAATCTTTACATTACAATTCCCACAACAAAACAAAAAAATCTTCTAAGGCCCTTGTCAAAAGATGCCATTCACAACGATTTCTCGTTTATCGACACATTGACAACCCTACTCTGTGTTATAACACTCATTGTGGTGCAGCCAACTTAACGCAGGTGAATTTTCTCCGACCATTTTGCCGAGTTGAACTTTTGATTATATTTTGGACAGGGAATCTTCGACAGGATGATGATGCAACGCACCCAGCTCTTGCTGCCCCTGGCCGTGGAGGCTACCGTGCTGGCCCAGCAGCAGCGTGGTATGGCCACCCTGAAGGCGATTTCCATCCGCCTGAAGTCTGTGAAGAACATTCAGAAAATTACGCAATCGATGAAGATGGTGTCCGCTGCCAAGTACGCTCGTGCCGAGCGTGACTTGAAGGCTGCTCGTCCTTACGGCATCGGTGCCCAGCAGTTCTTCGAGAAGACTGAGATTGTGGCCGATGAAAAGGCTGAGCCCAAGAAGCTGCTCATCGCCATCACTTCCGATCGTGGTCTGTGCGGCGCTGTCCACACTGGTGTGTCCCGTCAGATTCGTAACGAGCTGGCCAAGGACGATGTCAACACTAAGGTTTTCTGCGTGGGCGACAAGTCGCGCTCCATCCTTGCCCGTCTGTACGGCAAGAATATCCTCATGGTGGCCAACGAGGTGGGCCGTCTCCCACCCACCTTTTTGGACGCCTCGAAGATTGCGCACGAAGTGCTGAAGACCGGTTATGAATACACCGAGGGCAAGATCGTGTACAACAGGTTCAAGTCCGTGGTGTCCTACCAGTGCACCTCACTGCCCATCTACAGCGGAACCACTGTTGAGAAGTCCGAGAAGCTGGCCGTGTACGACTCGCTCGACAGCGATGTCGTCAAGAGCTACCTGGAGTTCTCTCTGGCCTCGCTCATCTTCTACGCCATGAAGGAGGGTGCCTGCTCCGAGCAGTCCTCCCGCATGACGGCCATGGACAATGCCTCGAAGAACGCCGGTGAGATGATTGACAAACTTACCCTCACCTTCAACCGTACCCGACAGGCTGTCATTACTCGCGAGCTGATTGAAATCATCTCTGGTGCCGCCGCCCTCACATAAGCGGTGTCTCATCCGAGTGCATTGCAGTTCGAAGAGCTCCAACGATAAAGCTAATTGCATATGGTGCCAGGCACCTGGAGCGACGCCTGGACACCCTATTAAAGTTACAACAATTTCAGATAAACTCCCATAATAAATAGCGTGGAACGAACGAAAAAATAACTAATAGCTCAAGTTGTTTTAGTGAAATGGGCATGCAAGGAAGTGATTATAAAATATTATTTTTAAAAAGCCAACACCAGCTATGCTTCGATTATTTTTTTGTTGCAATGGGTACCATTGATTCCATTTAAAGCCAGTGAAAAATTATTGAAAAAACTTCTGTTTTGGAACTTTAAATAGATTTTATTTTAAACCAAATTTCAATTTCGGAAAACAATACCTACACTTTGTGCTTAACTATGGAATTAAGGCATGCTCTCCTAGCACATATTCTGGAGAACATTAAGAATGTAGGCTCCAATGTCTTCGTCCTGATTGGTCCAGGATATTAAAATATTCTTTTGCTTCGCATCCTTCTCGTCCTCCTCCACCTTCACCTCGACGGACTCAATGGATATACAACCATTCTCCTGCATCGTAACCGTCCAACCGGTTAGCTTTTCCTCGAGAATGGTTTTCAACCTCTCACTGGTGCGGATCATGGGTCCAGAGTCGTCCATCTTCACTTTTGACGTGAACCGCATAACATGCCGGTTGATTCCGATTTCCTTCAGGGCATCCGTCAGGTTTTGCAGCATTATTCGATTGTCTTTCATCACAAGGACGCCGTGGATGAGACGTCGCCGTTTGGGGTCCGGCGGTTGGGCATTGTAAGTGCGGGCCTCGGCTTTAAGGAGAGAGACTGATGCATCCACTGGTATCTTTACGGGTGTGGAAATCACACAAGTCTCCCCATTCGCCGGCATGTAGGTTTCCAGATTGAACTCGTCCTTGATCTTGGAACGCAAAAACTTCATTTTTTCAGCCTCACCATGGACGAGCATTACGTTTTTCGGCTCGCAGTTTTGGATCAACTGCATGATGCCTGAAAAGGTTACAAGTTTTAAAATGAAACTCTAATTTAAGATAACTAGCATATACCTTTCGCATCAGCATGAGCCGAGAAGCTCATGTATTCCACGGCCATTTTGACCTCCACCACCTGACGATTCTCAAACTCCACCTTCTTGGCGCCTCCCAGGATTTTGTTGCCCACGGTACCCTGGACACAGTAGCCGGGCATTATGACCATATTGTTCTCGTTGGGCGCCCACTTCTTGAAGATCTGCAGCGACAAGCCAGCGTGCAACATGCCCGGTGTGGCAAACACCACCATGGCACCAGGATTGTCGATGTAAGCCTTGTCGAATGGCTTGATGTGCTTGAAGTCGAACATGTTGCGGTGGACGAAGGTCTTGCGAATCTTCTGGTTTGTCCAGGTGATGAACATTTTATAGTAGGTGTTTGCTTTCTCTGTGAGGCCCAGAGCAAAGTATATGGGGTACTTGAGGTTCATTCGGTCCCAGTACGTCTCCAGCAGAATGCAAAGCTCTTGGGCGCGTCCGAGGGCGAATACGGGAATCAGAACCTTTCCGCCTTTGGCCACGCATTCGTGGACTTTTTTGAGAAAATCGCGCTCCCGGCACCGTTTGGAGTCCCTGATCGTTGTGGCGTACGTGCTCTCTGAGATCAGCAAATCGGGACGGCACTTGTCGATCCAAGCGGCACCCAGATGCCGATCCGGAGTCATGTTGTAGTCCCCGGTGTAGACCACACTTTGAGAGCCCACTTTGATCCAAAACATGGCGGCGCCCAGAACGTGACCGGCATAGTAGGCCTTGATCTCCAGGTCGGTGTCCACCATCATGCTTTGATGGAGGGTGACGGGAATCACCTTCTTCATGCAATCCTTGATCATCTGGGTGGTGAAAAAGTTGGATTCACCTTTGCGTTCTACAGCAACCTTTCGCATATCCTCCAACAGAATGGGTGCTATAGCTTTGGTCGGGTGCGTCATGTAGATGGGTCCTGTGTAGCCAACAATCTCCGACATGTACGGCAGGGCGCCGCAGTGATCTGGAATGCACGCAATCGATAATCAACCGATTAGACCCCAAACTTGCTATTCAGAGATAAGAGGTGGAACTAACTCACCAAGGTGAAAGTGGGAAATGATCACACAGTCAATGTGGTTGGTGATGGGGCCATCCGGCACGATGTAGGAGAAGTCCGGGAACCGGCGTTCATCATTATAGCCCATATGCATGCCGCAATCCAGCATAATGTTCTTGCCACCCATCGAGAGCAGAAGGCAACTCCGTCCCACATCCTGGCCGGCTCCCAGGGGCGTTATCTTAATGTCCGGCATGTCGTGTGCGGATCTGTTCCGGCACTGACTATATTTCCGGCTGCTTTACTTGAAACTTGTTGCGCTAGCAAGAAGAATTGCCGAAGAAGTGGGCCGTGATTTTTGTAAACAGCAAGGCCGATGGTGTGGAGTTGCCACCCTGTCGCGATCTTCTAAGGGGTCAACCTGCAGTAAGACTGATAAGAAATCGATTATTTCCCTATAATATATACTATTTATATTATATCGAGAAAGAAGAAGACAGATAAAAACCTTTATTATGATTATATGCATATTTAATCTGAAAATAACATTTTAAAACTAATTATAATTGGTCTCTAGTATGACCGCATTTTGTTTGTTTTGATTTCGTTTTTTAGGACATTATCAGTGTAAATATTTTGCCGCTCGCTCCACCTTTGTCGAAAACCCCAAAGGTAGATAGCTTCTTATCAAATTGCGACAAAACACTGCTGGCAAGATGCCCGACTCCTTGGAGGATACTTCCACCATATCCTTGAGGATCTGCTTGGAGGGCCATGCCAATGCCTTGGCTTTGAACAAGGACAACACCCAGATTGCCGTGGCTGGACGGAGCTGTAAGATTACAAAATTCAAGGTTCCGGTCGAATGTTGCAATAAATATGTTCCATTTACTCTCCAAACAGTGCTTAAGGTCTACTCCATCGACAATGATGGCTTCACGGAGTCGTGCAACATGCGCGGAGGCAAGAACCAGAATCTGAGCTACTCCTCCAACGACGTGGCCTGGTCCACATTAGACAGTAATCTTCTGGCCACTGCAGCCACCAACGGCGTGGTGTCCGTATGGGATCTCTCCAAGTTCGGGCGGCAGAAGCAACTTTTGGTCTACAACGAACACGAACGAACCGCCCACACAGTAACTTTCCACAGCAGTGAGCCTAATATCCTTATTTCTGGCTCCCAGGATGGCACAATCAAGTGCTTTGACATCCGATCGGAAAAATCCGTCAACACTTATTTTAGTAACTCGGAGTCCGTGCGCGATGTCAAGTTCAGCCCGCACACCCAGAATATATTCTCGGCTGTCTCCGAAAATGGAACCGTTCAGCTCTGGGACATGCGAAAGTGGGACAAGTCCATGGTACAGTTTACGGCTCACTACGGTCCGGTTTACACCTGCGATTGGCATCCAACACGGAACTGGCTGGCCACCGGGAGCAGGGACAAGCAGATCAAGGTGTGGAACATGGACGGTAGGCCAGGATTGGAGCACACTATTCACACCATTGCCGGAGTGGGTCGCGTTAAATGGCGCCCCGAAAGAACGTGCGTAAAATATATTCCTGTTTCCTATTCAGTATTCAATTTGATATGCAATCTCTTGTAGATATCACATAGCCAGTTGCGCCCTGGTGGTGGACTACAGCGTCCACGTGTGGGACATTCGACGACCCTACATTCCCTTTGCTTCATTTAACGAGCACACTAACGTGACTACGGGGATTGCGTGGCAAGGCAGTGATTCGCACTGCTTGCTCTCCACCAGCAAGGACTCCACCATCTATAAGCATGCTTTTAAGGATGCGACACGGCCAGCGTTGAAGGCCAATGCCCAAGGGGCTGGGCTGGGCAGGTTCGGAGACATCTCATTCGCCAACAAGATCAAGGAGTACGCTCCCAAGACCAGTGGAGTGTCCAACACCAAGTCTTCCAGTTTTATGTAGGTTATAATATTCATAATGATTCGTCTATAAAGAATGTCCTTACAGAAGTCGACGAAAAGCGAATGTGGCTGGCAGCGTGCAATTTCATTTGGATCATTCCAAGATGTACAAGTTTGCGCTTAATGATTCGGTAGGATGGATAATTTTGGATCTGCGTTAGCCAATTTATTTTTTGTAGTTTCTCCAGTTTTCAGGGTACCCCCTAAGTGAGTCTGAAGCAAAGCCCAGGCAGGAACACGAAAGTTTCATCGGCTGCGCCAGGGAACTTATAATCAGTGGCAAAAAGCTGTCCGAACTTTGTGAGCATAATGCTGAGGTTTCCAAGAAATATGGCAAACACAATGTATGTATTTTAAAGGCTGTTATGTGATAGTTACTGAACCTGATTTCGTAGGCCTCTACCTTGTGGAACTTCATAAAGCTGTTCTATGGCAGCAATCACTTTGAACCGCCTTTCGAGCATCGCTCCTCCTTTTCGAATCAAAAAAATCCCATGAACTCTCGTCGCGCCACTCAAGTTGCCAGTGATTGGCCGCAGCAGCGGAATGATCTTGGCCAGGATCTCAATGGCAACACACCAGAATTAGCCAACGAAATTTCCGTGGCTAATGCGGATGATGATCCACTCGGTGGCACTGGAGTGGAGCATCCCCCCACAAGTTCTGTGATTCTCTCCGAAACTCAAATCATCAGCGAGATAACTTTCGACAATTTCGAGCTGTTGCGCAACGGATTCATTTATGTGGGTCCTACGGAGTGCGCCAAGGCATTAGCATTTCCCGCCCTGCATCATGATGTTCAGGCAGCGCGACCCCAACTGGATCTCAAGGCATCCGATCACGAAAAGTCTCCAGTAAGCTTTCATTTTGGTGTACTAAGTTTTTTACGATAATTTGTACTTATGTTGTAGCCTCCCCATGTACCCACGGTCTTGAAAGTCAGTCATGTCCCATCAATACCCATGTGGGAGCCCCATAAATTTGTGGGTGATGCGCTTATGCTGATGAACGATGTGGGAGATGTGCAAACGGCTTTAATTGTGCTTATTTCATTAGGAGAGGCTCGAAAACTATTGCCAATCGAGGACACATTGGTGGTAAGTTAAGCATGAACGTCTAATCTATAAAATATTAACATTTCTCTTTTTAAGGAACACTGGTTTCATACTTACGTGGACCAGTTGCATCGCTATGAGCTTTGGAATGAGGCATGCGAGGTAATCAACCGTTCCTGGTTACGATCGGTTCAGCAGCTAAATCAGCACTCCACGGCCATGCATCTCAATTGCGGCGAATGTGGACGGCCGATGGGTGGAAAGGTGGGCTGGTACTGCGACAAGTGCAAGTCAATGCAGTCGGCCAAGTGCTGTGTGTGTGGTCTCATCGTGAGAGGAGTGTATGCTTGGTGCCAGGGGTGCTCTCATGGCGGGCACATCGAACACCTTCAGAAGTACTTTGCCAAACACTCGAAATGCCCAAAATGTGGACATCGCTGCGCTTATTCGTGAAGCCCAGAGGAAGCTGAGTTTTCTCAGATTCTTTTTCCAAATTGAGTCCCCTTGTACAAAGCTAAAATTTAGCCCAATAAGTACCTTGTTCTTGCAAATATATATTTTAACCTTTGAAAGGGAAATTTCGGAAGCTAATTGTACAAAAATTTAAAGGATATACTTGAACATTTTTTTCCGAATTCAAGTTCAAGTTTCAAAGTTAATACTAAAGTTTAAGTACTTTATCCCCTTCCTATATCTATAGACAATAGTTTGAATTAGTTTTTATGTCACTTTTATTTATTTTTGTTTATAAAATGTAAGTGCTACTTGATGAAAGTGCTTTTGAAGGGTAAAATTACAACAACCTTGGGGTTGAGAGTTGAGCCGCACATTCAGTAGCAAAAAGGGGAGAAAAAATTATAAAATTGAGAGTTCTGTAAGGATTAAACAGAAAGCAACGAGTGTTGCTGTTGCCTTTAACTAAATAACTACTTGTATGTCCTCGCGGGTTGGGTGAGCAGCTACCGCTGTCCCACAAGGACACCACCGCCTGCCAGCGCTGTCCAAAAATCCATAGTGCCCTCAGCGCAATGGAATTTTGACAATGCAAAGCATTTTTTTATTTTAGATTTAATGTGCTTCCAATTAAATGATATTCGGCATTGCGCCTCGCGCACTTTTCAGCCTTGAGATGAGTGCTAATCACTCAAAGCTTGGACTTTGGAGCAGCGTTGGCGGCTAATTGTCAAGAGGCAAAATCGAGGCTCACAGTTTGGCAGGAGTCGCCCACTGTTCCGCTGGAGCCGGATGAGGTGGCGTTGCGCTTTAGCGTCGGTCCTTCATCGTAGCGAATGGTCATGGAGTTTGAGTTTCCTGGGATGAGCACGTAGCCTAGAGATTCGTAAAACTTGATCAGCTTATCCTTGCAGTCCAAGGACATTTTGTAGCAGCCAAGTTCTTCGGCCAGCAGGGAGACTGTCACCACGATCCTGGAAAAAGGGATATTGGTAAGAATTTAAAACAGTCATCATCTAGCTTCCTTACAGCTTGCCAAGTTGTTTGCCGCGGTAGGTATCGTTGACCACGACATCCTCCAGGCGACCACGCTGGAAAGGAAAACAGGCAACAATTAAATGTAATTTAATTAAATAATCTTTAACTTACCACAGCACAATTATGAATAAACTTGCGTTCAATCACCAAGGAGGCAGCTCCTATAATCTCATTCTTCCGCGTGTCCTCAATGACGGTTACAAAGTAATCCCCACTGGCCTTCATCTGCGAGAAGCGGGCTTAAAAATAATAAAGAAGTTAAGCAAAGTTTATTAAAATATTTGGCTAATAGCTACATACTTAGAAACTGTGTACGGCTGACGTTGCCCACATGCGTGAGTTGGGAGAGTAGTTGCAGGAATCCACGGTCGTAGTCCGTATCCTTCAGAGGCCTCACCTTCATCCATGGCTCTCCGGGATTGGCGGCCGAAATGAAGGGCTTGAACTTGGCTGGGCTGCGATGAAAGTCGAGCTTTATCAGCAGGCTGGGATCATACAGATACGTCTCCTCCTGTAAGAGAGAGATTGATTATTGATAGATTAGATGATTATTGAATAGAAAGCCAGTTTGGCTTTTCCTGGTCTTCCTATATTACCGAATATTGCACCATTTTGGCAACGATCTACACGTCAGCAAGAAACAGTGATGGAGACAAGACTAAATGGCAACTCAGTCAAGAGGTAAAGGCGGAGCGGCAGTGGCGATAACAGGAATGGTAACAAGAACTGGTTTCTTGCACCCAACACTTTCGATTCGAGGTCCGTCAACTGGTTTCGTTTTAAATCTTTATTCAGGCGCCTACATTAATAGACAAAGCAAACCGGTAAAATGCGTACGCCACTGCCTACTACACACTGGTATTGATTTTGGTCTGTTGTGGTTTCAGCCAGGATTAGAGCAAGCGACACAAAACGTGATTCCCAAGGTCGCGGTGACTGAACTGCCACATGGTCGCATCGCTTTCTTGTTTATTTTCACCCACACCCAGATGGCCTCGCTGGCAAATGTTTTTACTTCCAAGAGATATATGTAGAGCTACAACTTACCATGATTTTATCAAATGCTAGATAGCAGTAATGAAGCACCTCTGAGCACTATCTTTATACTTTGCCGCAAAAGTAACGCCGAAGCTCAGGCGGAAGTTTTCCGGCAGCTTTTATCACCAACGTTTCGTAGTCGACTGAGCGGAAAACGCAAGCCGAGCTATTCACGCAAACCCCAGCAAGCTGAGTGCTAATTGGCAGTCGTGGAGAGGCGAAATAAACTCTTGAAAGGAATATAAAAATGCAGTTTCAACGCTGAAATGACCCTGAAGGTGGTGCCGAGTGAATGTAAACATTTGAACAGCTGATTGGGAAGAGAAAGGTACGCAAGAAGAGAAATAGAGATAGAAGGAGAGAGCTAGAAACCAGCTGCTGGCTACAGTAGGGACTGGCTAGAAAACACTTCATAAAAAGTTAAGAAAATTAAACAACATACTATTACTAAGTTACTTGCAAAGTTTTAATTTCATTTAAAAATTTACCAAATATTGCTGCATTTAGTACATTCTAATATTAAATAACACTTTCTTATAACAATCGCTTCTTGGCGTTACGTGGCCACAATATATTTGGGTGTCTGGTACATCTCGTAGGCAAACTCCTCTCGGTGGCTGGGATCGTACTGCAAGCCCACGTATTCTATTTCAAGTCCAAAGGGACCGTCCAGGCCTTTCTTGGCTGCCACTGAGAAGCCAAAGTGGGTTACTTTATTCAAGGCAATAGGACCTTGACGATCTTGGACTCGTCCTTTGGAGGACAAGAAGAACTTCGAGAAGGGTATTTTGGCGATCTGCCAATGGGGTCCACCACGGGTATACAGGACATAATGGTAGATGTCGTTCCACATCAGATCAAAGTAGCCTTCGGTGTGCAGGTTTATCAGGTAGCTGCGTCCATCGCCTCGTACTTTCATTATCAGCATGTTGTACTGCGTCCAGTCGAAGGTGGTCTCGCGTTTAAAGGATTTCTAAAACAGAGACCATTGTAATAAAACAGCATTGGAAATACGATAAGAACCAACTCACCCGCACTCTCTTCGTGCGAATATTTGCGTATCCTGTCCGCTTGATAATGCCATCCTTTGTGTGATCCGAGTTTACCTCGCCATGGAACAGCCCAGCTCCAGCTGCACTTAGTTCGAGAGTGGCAGTGCTCTTGCCCTCGCCATGATCCGCATCTGTGGTCACCGTCCACTTGTCTAGGACATCTGGCGCCTTGAAGTCAAATACCACATCTGTTTCGCCTGGACGGAACACCAGTATCGGATCACTCTCCAACTGTTCCTTCACCTCCCTTCGCCACAGCTTGATTTCCTCCTTGAGATCTTTTAATCCGTCCAAGATAAGCTGCTTTTTGGAGGGTTCCGGCAGTTTCGTCTTGTAGCCGGACTTCTCTTCGCGCTCCCAAAAGGTCCGGTGAACTGCAGTGGTGTGTATATGATGTTGGACAGCAGGCAGCCAGCAGCCCAGGCGCTGTCCATGTCTCAGGAGGTTGTTCATCTCAGGCTCTAGTCATTGGCTCTAGTTTATTTAATTTTAAAAATTATAAAAAGCTACTCGCCGTATCAACGTAACAATGAACAGCTGTTCGTAGTTGGTATTCGCAGGGAAGCGCCGCCATAGGTAATTGGAATAACATTGGAAATAAAGTAAATGGTAGTAAATGAGATTATTACAGATTTATATATTTTTCTATTTTATAAATTTATACATTTTTTAAACCCATATTAAAATTTAAGGATATTCAAATAAATTTCCTCTGAATGTTTTTCACTGTATTTGTGTTCCCAGTGAATGGCAAACGCGCTTTTGTTATTGTTGGTTATCATTTTGCATTCGAAAGAGTTCAAAGTTCTTGAATTTTTGAAATGAAAGTGCAAGACTTGGATAAATGCGCTCCCAGCAGTGACTGGAATGTGCTCTACTGGATTCTGGGGACCATACTGATGCCAGTGGCTCTTCCGTTAGCTCTGATCAATATATGGCAGCGATTCCGGTCCCAGAAATACCGTAATCAACTGCCCGGCAAGGTAATGTTTTGTTTTATTACAGATTTTAGTCATCGTTTCATTATGTAAACTCCTTTCAAGGTGGTGTTAATTACGGGCGCCAGTTCCGGCTTAGGGGAATCTTTGGCGCATGTCTTCTACCGAGCTGGGTGCAAGGTGATTCTGGCTGCACGCCGCACTCAGGAATTGGAGCGGGTTAAAAAGGATCTCCTGGCACTAGATGTGGTAATGTGTGGGGAAACTCTTACCCTAACTTAAATAACTATTCAAGTCTTTCAAGGATCCCGCTTATCCACCCACTGTGCTGGCACTCGATCTCGCTGAGCTGAATTCCATTCCAGAGTTTGTCACTCGGGTACTGGCTGTTTATAATCAAGTGGACATTCTCATAAACAATGGCGGTATTAGTGTCCGAGCGGATGTTGCCTCCACCGCCGTGGATGTGGATCTCAAGGTGATGGTGGTGAACTACTTCGGGAGTGTGGCCCTAACCAAAGGTGGGTCATATACGGTTATTATCTCCAGGGATTAGTTAATCTAGTCTCTCCCATTTGCAGCTCTTCTGCCTTCAATGGTGAAACGGAGAAGTGGTCACATCTGCTTCATTAGTTCTGTCCAGGGAAAGTTTGCTATACCCCAGAGAGCAGCATATTCCGCCTCAAAGCATGCCCTGCAAGCTTTTGCCGACTCCCTCCGTGCCGAGGTGGCCAACACGAATATAATCGTGTCCTGTGTTAGTCCTGGGTATATACGCACCCAGCTATCGTTGAATGCTCTTACAGGATCCGGCAGCAGCTACGGAAGTAAGTCAATTTAGAAATCCTACTACCATTTTTTACTAACTAATATCCTTTTAGAAATGGATGACACCACGGCTAAGGGAATGTCGCCGGAGAAACTGGCGGAACGGATTCTGCAGTGCATTCTCCGCAAGGAGCCGGACATCATCGTGAGTGATGTTCAAGCAAAGATTGCCTATTACCTGCGACACCTGTGCCCCACTTTGTATTTTTGGATAATGTCGAAGAGGGCCCTCAAACTGGAGAGGGCTGAAAAGAAATCCGATTAGAGTAAATGAGGGTTACGTCGAGCGTACTTAAGTATTAGTTTCGTTTTTATTGTTAATTGAATTTTGCTTAAAATGAGGAAATTAAAAAGTATCGCATATGTGTGTCTGTGTCGGGATTACAAATTAGTTACACTCGTGTTATTGCCTAACGATAAGATTAATAAATAAAATAATGTAGTAATCGTAACATAAATAAAACTGAAATGTCACACATGTGCTTGTTGTTCGCTAATGGTAATACATTTGTTAATTATTGTTTTGAATTGTGTTTAAAAATATTAATCGTAATGTATACTAATATTCACTTCATTGCTCTTCGGTTTATGTTTTGTTCGTTTCTCTCCGATTCATTAATTGACAAAATTACATATACTTTATGCGGGTTTGTGGAGGGGTTTCTTCGATCCAAGTGTGGACATGGACAACATTAAAAACTGGCCATTAACTAGGGGTATGAGATGTTTTTTTTTTGTTGGAAGTTCGATCGGGATACGTTTGGGTCTTGAATTTATTTAGCTAAATTATAAAAATAGCATTAATCCATCTCGTGAAAAGTATAAAAATTAATTACAATTGAGGTACACAATACACATACAGATTTAAAAATCGGTTGCAGTTTTACAATTATATTTATATTTATGTATATTTAGATTAAAATCAATCGGTTCCTTATGTACATTACACAAAAATTGTTCATTTCGCGCTAAATAGTCTTTTTTTCACGCTCAAAATATACTAGCCGCTTAGACGATATTCATTTGCATTTCAATTATATACAGTACACAAAAATTGGCAATTTTCAAAATGTTCTCTTTAACCGCGTTCTGTGTGTTGTGTGTGGTTTTTTTTTATTTGGTAAATTTTAATGCCTTGCCTTGTCTTTTTATAGTCTCGAATGGGGAAACTAAACATCGATTCAATTTCGGGATCATCCTTAAATTCTGTTTTTAAGTTTAAGCATTTCAAAGCGATTGTCGCGTACTCGTTTTAACTATTTCCTCTAACCATTATCCATTATCCATTATCCTTTTCTGCACTGGCCTGCCTACGCGTTAACTGTTTGTCCTTTCGGGTCGGCTGTCGGTTTCTTGAGCGGAGCTTATGTATTATTCTATTAATGCTTTTATATTGTTATGTTGTATGTTGTATATTTCACAAAAATATACCCAAATGCTCATAAATTGCAATGGTATTGCACGCCCCATAAGGTTTTATGTATAAACTTTTATGATACGCCTTGCCCTCCTCCTCCTACACATTCATATAGCTACAAATATCAATCAGTATCTTAGACTATAGATCGTTAGTTTTTTGGGGTGTTGGTGTACAACTCGAAGCCGCTTGCTCAGTGATTCGTTACGGAATGTGCCTATATTTCATAAACTATTCATGAATGCTGGTAGTGACATATTTTTTGCTCGCATTGCTCTAGCTCGGTGTTGCATATAAAAACTATTTCCATTTGATATCCTATATACACTACAGCTACGATATTGCAGGCCCTGGTGTATATCTATGGGGATGGGGTGCAGGTGCAACTGTGTCTCTAAATCCCTATGTGGCTTTAATGGGCATTTTGTCTAAAACCTACTTTCGATGCACGACGCTTTTGATTTATTGACAGTTATCGTTGGTTATGCAATACTTGCAGAACTTCCCCGCTTTCCCCACTTTTTCGTCGCTATTCTCTACTTTTAGACCTAAAACCTCTCTTACTTTAGTTTTGATCTTGAGAAAATATGCAAAGGAGTTTTGAAATGCTCTCGGCTAATATTTAATGTTTTTAGTCGTTTACTAAAATAGCACCTTGTATTGTTCTGTGTGTCTTCAAAGTTCAGATGTGTAGTGTTCGTTGCTTGGAACATGAAGAGGCAAACTCAACAGTATAATTATGATTCAATATTTTCATTAATAATTTTGTGAAATCATCGTGGAGGGGCAAACGCAACAGTTGAACTGTGAAAGATTTGTTTTAAAATTTGCCCAAATAAGTTCGCAAATAGGATATCTGAACCACCGACAGTTTCCTTTCTCTGATCCTCAGACAAGCAAAGTGGAAGTTAAACTATAATTGCTTAGCTTGGAGTCAGGAACAATAATATATAATATATAAAGCCTCTGGTAGATGGGGAATTTGTCAATATTTCTAGCTATTTATGGATCAGGGTTAAAACTTTCTCTATTGTCAACTAGCATTTGTTTGAAATAAAAATTCGCAAATTCCACTAAACCAGTTTCGGACGCAGAAGTTGGAATCAGGGGTGGATGGGTCGACACAATACAATACAACAGTAAACAGTAGAAGGTACAAAGTGCGGTGAGTGCGGCTGGCGGTTTGGATTGCGGTGGCTTCAGTGGGTGAGTGGGTGAGCTGGCAAGTTGGTAAGTTGGTAAGCGGGTGATTGGATGAGCCAGTGATGCATTCGAGGTGGGGCGAGCCTTGGTCGGATTGGGGACGCGAGGATTGCTTCGGGTGAGTGTCTTTTTTGTGTGTGGTGTGGTGTGGTGGTTATGTGTGGGCGTGGTATTTCACATATTCAGCAGAAACGGCAAGTTTAAGGCAGTGTAAAGTACACATATATATAATGTATGTACAAATACATATGTATATGTATGCAAGTAAACCTATGCGACAATTTGTATAACTAACATTAAGACTTATCACTTTCACTTGGTTGGTTTTGAAAACTGGAACTGCATCTTCGTTATCGCCGCCCTTAGCTAACTAGGTTCTCCACATCCGAAATGGCCACCTCTAGATCCGAAGGCAGTTCGTTGTTCTCTGTTGATGCTGGTGCTGCAGATGCTGCTGCTACTCCCCCTGATCTTCCAGTTGCTGATGCTGCTGGTGCTCCTGGGCGTGCACGGAAATTGTGAAGGCTTCTCCGCATTGGTTGTGCAGCTGGTTGGCGTTGCATGGCGCTCGTCGAGGCGGATTGCTGCAACGCCACTCCGCCGGCATTCGCTCCTGGCGTTATCGAGGAGCTGCTGGTGGCCGTGCTGCTGGAAGATTGACGCGAGAAGTTAGGTGGAGCCCCTGGGGCTGTGGTATTACCACCATTTCCGCCCCCTAAGCTGGCTCTGGGAATGTTGCTGAAGCTGTTGCGGGAGTTTCTGGTCGGAGGGACTGGCGCGGCTTTGGAGTTGGAAGCGCTACTATCCCTTCGAAGGTTTGCATTAGAAGAGGAGCGCTTCTGGGGCGATGCTGCTGCAGGGGTTGGCGGGTCTTTCCCGCTCCTGGCTACTCCACTGCCGTTGGCTTTCAGGTTGAGACTACTGCGCTTCTTGGTTTTCGCCAGATTTTGACTTAGATTGATCAGGTTCTGGGTGCTGCCAAAGTTTCGCGTGAGATTCACCGATCCACTTGCCTTGCTGCTACTGCGACGCGGAGCCGCCGCAAAGGGGTTGTGGGCAGAGAGGGAGTTGGATCGCCGGTAGGAGCTACGCTGGGCAGGAACTGGCGCCGCTTGGGAAGCTGCGTCCAAGCTGCCTCTGGTTTGGTTGCTGGGCGCCACCTTGCTGCTGCTGGGTTTCGAGTTCGAAGTGGAAGTGGAAGTTGATGCCTCTGCCTGCATATCCACGTTCTCATAGCAGTGCTCCATGGAGCGCGGAGGCGTTGGTGGTTTTAAGGTCTCGTAGTTGGGCTCGTTGAGGGTGAGGATCTGGTTATCGTCCTCCGCCTCGTTGCACAGCAAGAGGGCGCTCCTCTTGGCTCGCAGAGAAATGTCCTTTGAGGTGGACGGTCCAGCTGGTCGAGTACTCGCCTTTTGGTTTCGCTTCGGACGACCTCCAACCACGTGGGTTTTAACTTTCGGTTTCTTCGACAGTTTCAGAGAAAACTTAAACGGCGGTTTGTAGACCACCTGTAGCTTGACCTTCTCGTTGGACAGATTGCCCATGGATTTGGTTTTCTGGGGAGTTTTCTGCACCAATCTCTCCGGGGTCGACTGCGACTTGCTCATGACCTTTCGAACTCTGGAACTGTGCTCGATGTGGGACAGTGGCTGCGCCACAATGGGCGATTCCAGCAACCACTTCTGAACCTTGCCGAAGGTGTTGGTGTGGTTGTTGGTCGTCGAGAGATTGGAGGCGTCATCCCCATTGTTGTTGCGATGCGAGTAGTCTATAATTTCCTTCATGTGCTTGCCCAGTTTCTTGTTGGACTTCTTCGGCTCCTCCTCGAGGGATTTCTTCTTGGCTATTGCTTGGGAGCGTGTTGACTTCTTTGGCTCCGCAGTGGAACTGATTTTATTGGCTGCCCGGGCAGCAATACCAGCAGCTGCCGATGCTCCTGTTACAGCTCCAATTCCAGCTCCCGCTCCTGGTTTCTTGGTACGTTCTCCTCGCACCTTCTTTTTGAATGGTACCTTTGTTCTCACGGCCGTGTGGACTATAACTCCGTTGTTGTTTTCCGGAAGTCGCACTGTCTCCGTGGTGGCACTGTGAATAATTGTCACAGACTTAAGCTTCAGATTCGAGCGTTTCGCCAGCAGCTTTGTGCTCAGAGCCTGTGGAAAAGTGATTTATAAATTAGAAGTGATAGATTACATCAAAAAATTGTATTTTTTCAACAATTTGTAAAACAACAATGAGACTATCAACTCCTAAGTACATTGTCCATGACTCTTTGTCTAGGTTTGCCTCCAAAATAGCCCTCTGGAGGCAACTATAAGATGAGGTTTATTCATTTAACTATCATGGATTCTACAGGTTTGTAAGGGGCACTTGAATTCAGAGTGCTCACCCACGGCCTGAGCCTGTGCTTCAGCTTTGGCTTCGACCTGATCTCTCAACATTTGCGTGATAAGGCGAATCAACTTATCAAATCAAAAGGAATTTTAATTTAAAATTTAATATTTCAACAGATTCTCAAACAGTCCCCTCTTAGTTGGGCTACTCACCATAAGCATAATGACGCCAATCGCCGCCAGGGCTACTGTGTACCAGTTCTCCTGCATCCACTTCTTGAAGGTGGCGATGCTCTCCTCAGAAAGCAAAAGCTTACGCAGAGTGGCTAGAGGACCCGAAGGATCCACTTCCCGGCACTTCTGAAAGACGTCGCAGTACCTGAAAACGAAAATAAAGTTTAGAAAATAAAGAGATAGAGTAGAAAGGCGCCACAAACCCATTGTAATCATTGCAGGGAGTTCCGGGCTTGGAGTACATATCAGGCACATCGAAGGGAGCTTCATTCCACTCGAAAGAACTCCGGCATGGATTGTCCTCGCCGGGAAGCTTACAACACAGTTCACAGGACTTGATGCGATCATCTTGGGGTCCAGGAATGCACTGACAAGATTCCAAGCCGTAGGCCAGACATATGCTTCCCGTACAGTCACCCATGTAGCAAACGAATTCCTTGTTGCAGATCGTCTTATTCGGCTTGTTAACAGACGGAGGACATTGGGGCACTCGTCCATCGCAGAAGGAAGGGTCCCGACAGCCGTTATCGTCCCGACACTTGTCGCCGAACTTCAGCTTGCAGTCAGTGGTGCAGCAAGGTCCCTGGGACGGACTGCACCGAGCGTGGGGCGTCAGTGTGCAGGGGGTTTCGTCCAGCCTGGGCTGACGCGACATGGGGAAGCAGCAGGAGTCCTTGCAGTCTTCCTCCCAGCCACAGTCGCACTGCTCCCCCGGCTCCACCACGCCGTTGCCACAAATCGAGGACTGGGGCTCGGTGAAGCAGCCCTTCATTGACCTGGCCTTGGCATTCAGCACTGGTTCTATGGACTTCAGCGAACAGGTGCTGAACTTGTTGTTGTTCTTCTTATCGCCGGATGTGGCGCGGGCGAACATGATGAAGTTTCCATCCTCGCCACCCGGAGTACACTGCTCAGGATCGTGCTAGAAACAAAAAGGATTAGTATATTCCTTTAATTAATCCTTTTTTACTTACCGGTGATCCAAAGTTATGGCCTATTTCGTGGGCCAAGGTCACGTGGGAAACGGCGGGTGGCACATGCTTGCCATAGTTTAACAACGTGACTATTCCTGTGTTCAAGGATTTTAAGGATCCCCGATAGTGCCCATTTTTCTCGCACACCCCACCCGCATTCTTGAGGTCACCCGTCCAGGCCAGCCCCAAGGTACCCATCTCAAAGTCCCGATATGTAAACATGTAGGCCAAACAGAAGGCATCGTAGTCCTCCTCTGAAAACAGTTCCAGGAACTTTTCAACGCCATAGTTGCCGGGGAATCGATAGCTGGGATCCTTCATGGCGTTCATGTTGTGCACTTTGATGCGCTTAATCATGAAGGTGATGTTGTCCGGTTTCCCGTCGTTATTAAAGTCGGTGTTCCGGTATATGGTGTTGGCCCGCTGCACATGCCGCGTTATGGCCTCAATGGATGCCTCATCCGAGCCCATTTTCTGGAAGAATGTGTGATCCGCCTGCAGATATAGCATACAGGTGGTCTTCCGGTCGTAGAGCAGCCTTGGCGAACTATGAATATCATCGCCCCGACCGCTCAGCAGATTTGTCATCAGCATGGTGTTGAAGCTCGGATTATGCGGATTTGGGGCGAATATAATCTCCGGATTGTAGTTGTTCACTATGATGTTCGGCTTCTTGGTGGCTCCATTCTTGGTAATGATTTCTACGTGCGTTTTATGGCTGGGCCGATCGTTGCCATTGTTGTTGTTTCCCAGGAAGAGCGTTGTCCAGTTGGCGTTGAAGAAGTTGCTGGGCAGGTTCCCACTGCTTCCATTGTTATTGGGCTCCTCGTATGGCGTTCCAAATTCCGGCTCGATGGGCCGATTGTATGTGCTCACAATGATGTTCTTGTGCTTCGTGTACAACTTTCGCACATTGTTGTTATTATTGTTATTGTTATTATTATTGCTGTTGGCATTATAGCTGCGACTGCCCTCGCCGACATTGGAGGGATTGTAGTTATTTACAAGTATATTGCGGTTCGACGTGGGTTTCGTCAGCGTGGCCAGAAAACTTTCGGTACTGCGCCCTGTGCTCCTGGTCGTGGACGTGGTCGGATACTTTCTCGGCGGCGATTCTTCGCTCTTGTCCTCCTCGGAGGCCAGTACGCGGAAGTCGTCGTTGTAGGGCACCTCCAGGTCCAATGGCAGGGGCGGATTGCGATTATACGTGGGTGCGGGTCCATCCGCCATCGCCAGCTAAAAGTATTAAGGTTTATCGTTTAAAAAATATATCTTTTTTTATTTAAATCTAACTCACCTCCTCGGGGAGCCACCGCTTCTTTCTCAGCTTCTCACTGGCGCAGTGCGTTTTGGCGGGCGCCGCGGAGCTGACACCTCCGCCAGTGAACTGCTCCTTCTGCATATTTACATCACTTAACTTATAGACTATGCTGTGGACTCCACTCTCGGCCAGCTGCTGGGAGTAACGCTGCGCTGGCTCGATGTAGTAGTGCTCCGCCTGGGTCTCTATCGTCCCATCCAGCAGGTTATCGCTGGTCAGAATGGCCTGCACGTGAGCCGCCTCGTCATCCTCCAGGCTGCCCGTGTATATCCGCGAGACATCGTAGTCGATGGGGCCGAGAGTGTTCTCGATCTCCACATCGTGGGCGAACACCGAGTGTGGCTGTTGACGCAGCACAAGGCGAAAATCTCTGCGGGTGGGACAACAAGCAGGCATTTAATTAAGTGTTCTTCGTGCTGTCGGGGCACTGCACTCACCTGTCGTGGGCGGAGAAATTCAAGCGTATGGTGTGAGCCAGTCCACTCGATGTGCTGGGGTCCACTTGGCGCTTCTTCCGGTAGCGAGCCTGTTCCAGATGTCGGATCTGTGCTGCCTGCAGCACCTCGCGATCGAAGTTCGCCGCCTCCCAATGCTTGATGTAGGGTGTTAGCTTGTGGGTGTAGCCTGGGATAACAAAGGATGATTAAGTGGAGGTGTCAAGAGGCTCTTTAACTTCAAAATAATTTAAGGCTTATGACTCTTGAATCATTTTTTTTATTTGTTAACTCTGCTTTTGCAAATAAATCAATTAGTTTTAATTTTAAACTTGAGTTTTAAAAATGACTAAATATTAAAATAAATATTATTATGAAATTGCTTAACAAATTAGGGATGTTATTTAAGGAGAATATAATTTTTTATAATTTTATTTGTTTACATTAATTTTTAATCCATTTAATTTAAATGAAAAAAAAAACCTATTTAACATTGTAGGATGATGGATGGATGGAATTTTTAGTTACCAAGCTTAGTTACAATTAAATATTTAAATAGATAATTTATTTATGGCATCCTGGATGCTAACAACTAACCTGGCAACTTCAGTGGCGTGGGAATGGCCAGCAGCTCGCCGGGCAGCCAGAGGAGCCACAGGACCCCCAGAAGCGGAAGCCCCAGGAGCAGCCAGCTCATCGGGCTGGCTTGTGGTTTGGCGCTGTGTGTGTGATTGTGATTGTGGTGACCCAACTACTGGCAGGTTGTGGTTTCCGGGCGCAACTGCATCACATCATTGGCTGTTGGGCTGGGTTGGAGTTGGAGTTGCTGCGGGGTAGCACGGCTCCAATGTGTGACATCTCTCGACAAGCTAAGTTGGAAGAATGGAGCGGAGAGAATACGGTTATGATCATCTGGATCGCGAGATGATTGCATTAACGGTCGCCGCACAAAGAAATTGCATTGCGTATACGCCCGGGCGGCAAGTGGCTTTCACCTTTTACGTCAAATCTTTTGTTCGTCTTGAAATTTTTTAAACCGATTTTTTCTGTTTTTTGCGTCTTTTTGCATAAATGGCAAAAGCAACAAACGGCAGTCAGAAAGAAGAAGAGCGTCACAGCATCTCATTAGCACTTGGCTAACACACACAAACACACACATATAACATTGACAGGTATTAGTGCGCCCGTGAAAATACTGTTATTTGTAGGCCTCTCTTTGGTAGCTTGGCCTCTCTTTCCATGCTCTTTGTCACTTTGATGGCCAATGAAATTAAATGCATTCTTTAGTTGGCCATTGACAACCGTTTAATTGGATAATTATTGTTTTTGCTGTGCGTGCAAACTGTATATTTGTGCCACTAAGTGTGTGTTTGTGTGTGTGTATTCTGACTACCTGAGCTTTGCTTTGGGCCAACCTTCTACCAACAGAAAAAAAAAAAAAAAAAAAACGCTCTTTTCTACTCGCTGCTCGCTGTTGTTGTTGCGCTGGTCGAAAACCAAAATAAGATACACGTAAAATTCAATTAGCCACAAATTGTTGCACTTTTAGCCAAATCCAATTTGTGGGCTTGAATTTGTTTCCAAACCAAATATTGAGCAGCAACCAAACAGCAGCGAATCAGCCGACCTCCGCCAATGGCGTAAATGGTATAAGCCAGTCCCAAGTATTTTTTTTTCTCCTCTACGCTTTTTGTGGTGTTGTTGCCACGGCCTAAAACCTGTTCTTCAGCTCAATCATCCAGGCTTTGGAAACAAGCCAATATCCCGTGAAATACCGTCAATACTTCTATTTACGGATACTTTTGATTTATTTCACTCACTTTTCACAAGCACTGAGACACTGGCATCCCCGATTCGTTTTCGTTTCGATTTAAACAACTTTTTTCGTGTTTTTCGCCACCCACCGTTGGCCAAGTACATATATAGCCGGTGTGGCCAAATTCTGTTTTGGCCGTTAAAATATACCGTTTAACCTGTGGAGACATACCAACTATTCGAAGCTGGTTTCAAAAGGGAGTATATTGTTCAAAAATAATAAAATTCTAAATTCTATCAAATACATTTTTTAACGAATTTATTTAAAAAAAATAACAGACAGATATTTATTTTAAATCTAGTTTTTAAGGGCTACATTTATCAAAGACTGCTGCTTCTTGATGCCTTCTTTCAATTTATTTGCATTTGCCTCGAGCTTGTCGTAGCAATCCTTGAGCTGATTTCTTTGGGACTCCAGGTTCTCCTCCGTCTCAGCCATTTTCTTAACCTTCTGATCATATTCGTCGAAAACCCGCCACCAAGTTTGGATTGTCAAATTCTCCGGTTCCGTCATGAGAGCGTGCTCCAAGTCCACGTTGTCAGTAGTGCTGCCTACAGTTGGTTTATTGATTTCGAATGTTTCCAGGTCCTCTAGCATTTCCTCTAAGCTAGGGGCCACGGGTGGAGGATCGACTTTAGCCTTGGATTTTCTAAACATTGTTATTTGATGGATTCCTTAAAACATGAAACGTCAGCAACGGCGAAAATTCAGTTTTTTAAGCAATTACCTCCACAACTACAATAATTTGTATGTCTTCAGTAATATGAGGGTTACTATTGCTTTTTTAAGCATTAAAATCTAGTTTTTAAAGAAAAATCGGATTTATTCAGCAATTGTTTACAAACAAGAAATGAAAATAAAGTGAATTGTGTGGCCAGTTTTTGAATAAAATAAATGGCGCTTGTCTTTTTGCCATGTCCGTCAAATTAGCGTCGCCTAGTTAGCGTCAAAGTGGAACGGTGGAATCGAAACGCAGCAACGAACTTTTATAATTTCAATTATTTCACTGTTTAGCCACTAAAATGAATAAAATAAAGTCTAGAATTGTTAAGAATTGAATAATTTAATGTTTTTTCTTACTTTGGGCGGAATATACACCCTTTAAATGGTATAAAAATTAATTTGAAAAATTGGCCCCATACTGTTTTGGGCCCTATCTTCGAAATTAGAGGAGGCCCCAAAAAGCCCGATATACCAGCTTATAGGCCAATATATTGGGAATAATACATGAAAATTTCATAAACATCGCTCCCTACGTTTTCTAGAAAATCGCTTAACAGTAGGACAATCTCGGCGCCTAACACCCCATACAAAAATGACCCCAAAAAATTTTTTTAATATTGTGAAGCTCTAAGAGGATGCCCCCATATGCACGGTAGTTGAGTCGATGTAGCTCCTTTTCTAGTAAGTGAAAAAACTTAAGAATTTTATTGTTGTTTAAGAGGGGTGAACCGAACCAGTCCACGATCAAGTTCGTTCCACTAGTTCCAAATTAACAGACTGCCTCTGCTAGGAATAATACGATTATTGGGTCCTTTACAGAGGATCCAAATCCTTTTCATCATCAAATCGCAAATATTAAAAAGCCGCAAATTTCTTTTGTAAATTTATTATTTATTAAATTTATTATTATTATTATTAAAATTTATTTTTATTAAATTTATTATTTTATATTAAGTATAACTTAATTTCGCACGATTTAAATTGTAGCTCCAGAAAATCGTAACGATTTTAATTGGACCTATAAACATTTTCCAGTGTGGCCAGTTTTTGAATAAAATAAATGGCGCTTGTCTTTTTGCCCATAGATGGCGCTGCATATGTATGTTTTCCTCCTCTACACATCTCTAGTTTGCGCGCTATTATTATTTGATGTTTTCGTTGATTGCTAATTTTTAATTAATAATGGCGCACAAAGACGAGCTGAGCCAAGGAGCCAAACAGAAATTCGTGGAGGCAGCTGCGAGGGCTAAGAATCCGCTGGATACTCTCTCCTACCAAAGCTACAAGGCGCCTTCTGGGGAGGAGTTCAAACTGTTCTGCAGGACAAAGAGCGACGCGGATCCAAAGACGCTTAAATGGGCCTTCAAGTTGGCCGAAACAAACGTGGGGCCCTTTTACAAGCAGCTGAAGATGGGCTGGCAGCCGAAGATCAAGACTGCAGAACTGAACAAGAACTGGGCCCGCTATCTAGTGGCTCAAAACGACAAAAAGGAAAATGTAGCCTTCTCCATGTTTCGCTTTGATATGGATCATGGAGACTGTGTCCTGTATTGGTGAGTATTCAACTTCACTTTATTAATTTCAATTAAATGAAATCCCATTTCAAAGCTACGAAATGCATGTGGCAGCGGCATACCAACGAAAAGGTCTGGGGAAGTTCATTATGAAAGCGCTCGAGGATTGCGCTCGCCATTGGAATTTGGAGAAGATTATGCTCACCGTCCTCAACAACAACGAGACTTCCATATCCTTTTTCAAGCAACTTGGCTATGGCAAGGACGAAATCTCGCCAGATGTCTTGGAGGAAGCTGACTATCAAATCTTTAGCAAATCCATGCTAAGTTGAGGCTTTATTGGACCCTAGACATTATAAGACATAAATAGTAATTATAACAACAATGCATTTATTTCAACAAATTGGCCTGGGTCTCCAAGTGGGTGGCCATGCGAATGTCCTGGGAACTGAGGCCGCCCACATCGTGGGTGGACAATGTGACTTCCACCTTGTTGTAGCAGTTGAACCACTCGGGATGGTGGTTGATTTTTTCCGCCAGCAGAGCCACTCCAGTCATGAAGCTGAAAGCCTGGTTGAAGTCTTTCAGGACGAACTGTTTGAAAATGGCATCGCGTCCCTCGACCAAGGTCCAGCCGGCGTCCAAAAGGGGCTGCAGCTTTTCAGCACGTTCCTGTTCGTTTAGCCGTACCTGTAAAGGGTTTTTTTAGTCTTTTTTAGTCGCGGACACAACTTCCAAGCTTAATCTCACTTATTCCTGAAATTGTTAAAAGTACCTTTACATATATATGAAACCCCCCCTGCAGACCTAATCTATATACATAAGACCTTGGGGTCAAAGCGATAAGCCAAAGCCCCCCTCGATTTCGCCAAAGACTATTTGCCTTGATCTGTAATTCACTTTTTGGTTTCACTTACCACCATTTTGCGTTTTTTTGATGTGGTTGTTGTGGTTTCTGTTTTTTTATGGGTGCTGTAGAATCTCGGAAGACTTGTGCTGCCACCACCAGTTGCTGCTGCTCTCGCTGCTGGCGTATACAGAAATGAGATTTTTGAACTGCTGCGCGTAAAGTTAAAGCTCAGTTCGCTTCTCAATCGACTCTTCGCCCCCTCCGAGCAACCATCGAAAAACCCTGTTGTTGTTGCAATGCCATGAGATAAAGCGGGTTTGTGGCGGCTGGCAAGTAGATTTGCAACTTTCTGAAAGTTCGGCTTAATCACATTCTGAGTGTTTTTAATTGTAATTAACATTTTCTTGAATAAATAAAACCCGTTTAAGTCTAGTTGTTGCTGTCGGTTCGAGCAGCTGATTTGTTGGGGGTTAGGTCTCGTCAGCTGACTATCGCCTGTTAGTGTTGTAAAGTGAACGGTTGGGTCATAACGAACTTTTAAAAACCTGAACCGTGACTGTGCCGAACGATTAAATTTGTTCTGTTTTAAAAATTTAGATTTCTTGTAAACCAAATCGTTGTAAAGTAAGTAAAGATATTGGCAATGCTAGGTAACAAGGGATCAAGATTTAAACTGAAAGTTTTCACTTAAAAAACTATAATTAATAAGTTGTTGAATATATTTTAATGTACATATCAATTTATAATCATTTTAAGAGATTTAAGATTATAAGAGTTAATTTTTTTTGTTAGATGAAGCAATGGATAATACATTTTTCTGGAATTCCTTTATATTTATTCACTTGTGCACCACATTTTCACTTTCGACATTTCCGTAGTAATCATAATCTGCATTGGCGGTCGAAGTTGCAAGATTTGGATGGGCAGTGGTTCGGGGAAGCTCCATGGCTGGGGCAGCTGTTGGCTCTGGAGTCACCGTGGTGGTCTTGCCCCAACGCAAACTATACCGACTGCGAATGAATGTTGGCTTGGTGACCACATCGCCCAAAACTACAGAAGAGTATCATAATCATAAATAGGAGTACCTTCTATATCCCGGATGTTTGCTTACCCAAGCCAAAGATGCAAAAGGATACGATCAACAGCAGTGATAGCTTCATACTGCTTTCCGCTTTGAATGCAAACTGCAAATTTTCATTAAAAATCTTCAGCATTTATAGTCTTGAAAGGGGAAAGATAATGCAATTCCCCAAACTCCGTTGAGAGCAAAAACATTCCGTAGTTCCCGCGGGAACTGGGAACCAAGCCAAGTTCATTCACCGCTTTGGCGATTTTTTTATTTATTTATTTTAAACGTTATCTCTGAATGAACTCTTACTTAGCGTTAAGGGTTAAGCGACATTGTACAATGCATCGAATCGATATTAAGCTTAAGCGAAATGGTAATAAATACGTGTGTGGATCTGGGTGCCCGGCTTTATCCGGAATTATTCAGTTATCCGGATCCGCGGGTCGTGGACGCTTCGGTCCCGAGGGTATCGGTGGCGGCGGGACATCCGGAACTGCACTGTTTTTGCTCGCCGACCCATTCCGAATATCCTCGAAACTGGGCTTCACTGGTTCCAGGTTATCCAATGGAAGGGGCTGGATCTCTGGCTGTTGCTCTTCCTTCGCTGGCGGGGTGGCCGTTGGTGCAGCTGTAGCCTCTCTAGCGGGGTAACCCTGGGTCGGATAGTAGTCGTAGGGCGGCAAGTAGTTCTGACGAATATAACCCGCTTGGTCGTAGATCACAGGGTATTGGCTGTAGGGATAAGGAGGCAGGTGGCTGGGTTGGCCTCTGTACTGGGATGGCAGGGGAATCAGTACAGGTGGCAGTCCCTGCTCATTCAAAGGCAGCGGCATCTGTTCCTTGGTCATCTCTTTGGGCTCCAGGGAGGCAGGAGGCTCTTGGGGCTGTTGCTCCACGGGCTGTTGGGGTTCATAGGGAGCAAAGCCAGCTGGGAACTGAGTTGCCGATGGCAGGGGGTAGGGTAACTACAAAATAATAATTATAATATTATAATTAAATTTATTTCGAGGTGAACTCACTCTCTCATTTGGCGACAGTCCAGGTACAATGGGTTGACCGAATCTCACCAAGGGCGGACTGTAGTAGCCGAAAGGATTGTACGGTCCGAACGGCGCATATCCTGGCTCGTGGATAGTAGGCTGGATAACGGGGTAGGCCCGGCTGGAGGTGAGGTTCTCATCCGTGGTGATCAGGGCGTTGTAGACCTTGGGCTTTTTCCTCAAACGGCGGGCAGCATGCGCAGTGCCCGCCCACAAAACCAATCCCAGCAAAAGAACCAGAACCGTGCGCTGAAAGAATCCAAACTGTAGCTGGGACTTGTATTTATAGTTTCCATTGACAGCTGTCCCTAGCTTTTTGTCACTGTGATCGCTTGACGCCACACAATCGAATCAATGAAAAATCATAATCTGTTTAATTGATCGCCATATCGACAATCAATCAATGAATTGTTTGGACTACGCACAATTGTGTTTGTTGTTTGACGGAAGTTGGGTTACTAACTGGCTAGCTGGCTCGTTAGTAATGGAAGCTTTAATCGACTCCCGGCCAGAAGAAATCCACGACTTTCAAATGTATCAGTCCGACTAGCACCTCACTGGCTGCAGCCGGTGGAACAATCAACACATGTCAGCCTTTGTTGCGAATTCTCTACACTTCATTAGTTTTGAATTGAAATGTAGATTGTTCCTTTAATTGGATTATGGGGAGCCGATCGAACCGGACGGGGGAACAATCTTACACTTAACAAAACATCAAAAATTTATTATTAATTAATTAGTGTTAAAAATAACTTATATTCCTTCATATTTTCTCTTCCAAAGGAAATTATTTTCCATTTCATTTCTCTCTAAGATTTAAGAATAAATAGTTTCTTTTCAGTGGATTGATTCTACTAATGTCGAGGCAAAGGCCTTTTCCCAAGACAGAGAGATGGAGTGTAGGTCCGGTTAGACGAGTTGCCCATTGGCATGACTTGGTACTGGAGCATGGAAATGCACTGGAGCGATCCGCGGAACTGTGACCGCGTTTCTGATCTTGATCCCCTCCCAGAGTGCAGCACACTCTAATTGCCGCTCTCGGATTACCCAGACAACTGGGCTGGGCTGGGCTGGGCTTAGATCTCTTATTGTTGTTTACTGGACTCGGACTGACTGGCAATTTGCCTTGCTTTCCATGCATTTCACTTTGACTTTCCTCTGGCACAAGCACCAGGCACTCCACTTCAAACTCCACATCCAACTCTCCACCCACACAATCTCTTCGGTTCAGGGGAGCAATTTTCAACGCTTTTCCTTTTCTAGTTTCATTTTCGATTTCGTCGAGGCATCTGGCCGTCCGCAGTGAAATTAATTCGAATCGGATCGAATCGCATTGAGTGGAATCAACAGACAATAATCGTAATGATCGGATCGAGCTTGATGAAGTGCCGAGTGCTGCACTTCACTCAACGAAATTGGGCCATCTCGAGTGCCATTGTAATGGCCGCGCTAAAAGTGATAGTTTAAAATGGTTCAATTGGATGTCTGATCTCTTGACTTGGCCATGGGTGTTTCCATAGGCTTGCCAAGAAATCAAGAGCAACTCGGGGTGGGTGGTCCAAGTGGATGTGGATTGCTCACCGGAAGGTGTCAATGAAATTGTCTTGTTTATTTTGTGGGAAGCTATAGTGTATTGACCTGGGTTTGAAAATCTCTACCAGTAGTAGCTATTATAAATTGTTGTTAACCTTTTTTTAATTCATAAGGTTTGGTATCTGTGATTGCCCTAATCACATTTTTCTAATTGCCTATAAGTTACACATTTAATTACAATAATTGTTGCTGTTAGACTGTCTTGCTTAACATACAAAGTGTACTATAATTATACTTTTCTTCTTATTATTTAACTTATTAAATGAAGGAGTCTAGTCTTTTTAACCTTGTACTAAGCTAATAGTTTTGCTTAAATAGTCGCCATTGCAGCCATCAAACTTCTTTCCGCAGAACCATAAGCCACACACATGCCCACTCTCGACCCCGTTCGCTTCGGTTTTAGTGGCCTGCATTGCCAGTTGGGCTTGTTAGAGCTCGCTGACTCAGCCCCGCCAGTCGGATTCATGGCTAAGACCAAAGACCAGCTCAAAGGCGGTGGATGACGGCCAGTGGCGTAACCTTAAACCTGAGTCTAAGTCTGGATCTGGCCGACGAAAGTGAAAGTGCTGGGGGAAGTGTGGGCGCTACGCGATCCCTTTGATCAGTGATCAGTGATCCATGATCCATAATCATTATTACCTTTTCCATTTGCATGTTGTGGCCCTGTTTTAAATTCGTGAATTAGGTATGCAGGTGATGCACTTTGGAAGTTTGTCAGTCAGGAAGTTCCAGAAAAGCCAAAAATAAATTGCACTCGATTGGAGTATAGTTTTTTCTGTTTTTTAAAAGTCACAATATATTTTTTTACCGACTGACACCAAGGCACGACACGTAATGACTTTGAAAACAAGTTGCAATAAATAATATATATTATATGCAGCTCACTGCACATGCAAACTAAGAATTGCGATTGGAATCACAAGAGCACGGACCGGAGATTGTAGATCGAAGACTGAAGACTGGAGACTGGAGAGCGGAGAAACGAACCCAGAAGTTGACTCTACGCGGAGGCTGCCGACGACCGACTGACTCTTTCTGCGGCTGCGCATGCGCGTTTCTTATTGGATTTTGTACAAACGCTGGGCGCACACTCCCCCGGCTACCTTTTATACCTTCGGCGGTGGTGGTGGTGCTAGTGATGGAGTAGATGGTGGTGCCATGACAGTGGTGGCTGGGGCTTGCAAATAAATGTCTGTGGTGGTTATGGTTTGGCTTTTATGGGCCTAAGGCTGACAGGAACTTCTGGGAGATGGCCTAGTTTCCATTAACCTTGTAGCGGGGTGACATGATTTTTGAGATTATATATAGTTTGTATTAAAAATAGAAAAAGATAAGGGAACTTCTGTGTAGTTTTTGTAAATAGAAAAAAAATACTTAAAGCTTAAGTTCCTCCTTTAAGAATAAATTATTAAATATTATATATTAGCCTGACTTAAATAAACAATCTTTTTAATAAGGTTTTCCATTTCTTCCATTTCAATTTTAAAAACTCCCCCAGAGTACGGACGTTTCGATTCCATTGAATTGAAATCACAATCTAAACAAAAACACAAATGGCTTTCCCATTGGGGAAGGCATTTTCATTACCTTTTGGTTTAATTGCTTGGCGGCATTAAATGAATGGAATAAACCGGGCGAAAGTGTAGAATCGAGGCGCAGTATAAAAAAAATGGAAGAAAAGTAACAACTGGGCTAGGAATTCGTTCAGCTCTCAACACTTGACTGTCGATGGACTACAGATATTGTCATTTTTTAATTTACATATTTTTGTACAATTTGCATTGATTTTAATAAAAATTAAAAGTAAAAAAGATAAAAAATTGTGTTTTTGTTGAAATCTTCTTACCAAAAACTTGGCTAACAGTATTGTTGGCATGCAGTCACGTTCACTGTCAGAGGTGATAAGTGCCAGGCCAATCCGATCCGGTCTCCACCTACTCTCGGCCACGGCTGCCGACTGATCTGGGGGTCAATCCAACTTTAATTTGATGATCTGCCTAGGTTGTCTATATATTTGCTTTTCTTTTGTGGGCGGAACCTCCTGCCGGGTTTTCTTTGTTTGACTGAACTTTCGCTTTCCCTTTTTGTGTTTTGATTGGAATAATGAGTCTATGAACTCAACTGACCTATTCCGTCGTGCGTTTATCAAAGATTTTTTTATTAAGGAAATTTTTAGACATTAGTCTAAATTTTAAAATTAGCTAAACAAGCTAAAAATGAATTTAATGAATTTTTATTTTTAGGGATAAATAATATTAAATAATTATAGAACTATGGAGTAGACCGTCATATCCTTATTTATGTATGTAACATGAATAAAAATATTATATTATTTTTATGTTATTTTATTTAATTTATATTATCTTATTTTAAAATCACTAAAATTGTTTTTAATTTTTATAAAAATTAATAATAAAAACTATATCTTTGGTTGTGAACTCAACTAAAGCAAGGTTTTTTACCACAACCATCAACAACTTCAGCTGAACTGCCTCCCACTAGATGGCGCCAGCGCAGTCATTAGAGAGATTTAAAAATAATTAACCAACCTGAATAAATATTTGTTTAAAATGCTTTGTTTATTGTGAGTATGTTCAAAGTCACGTCATTTTACTTGATAAGACATGACTCAGTCTTATTGGCTGCTAAGCATCTGGCGTCTGCATCTCTCCGCTTGTTGACCTTTGCCCCCTGATAAGGGTAATCAGGGAGACAACGGGTCAGTCAATCACACGCGAAGCGACCCATTAGAAGGTTAATTCGATCGGCAGATGGAAACAATCCCCTATAAATGCAAATGCCGAGCTCGACAAAAATTACAGTTGCATCAGGGACCCAGTAAAGAAATAATTATGAAGGTTCTCATTGTTTTCCTCGTGGGAGTGGCCTTCGTCTTGGCCGGCCCTCACCACGAACACGGCCACGAAGGACACTATGTGATCAAGAGCCACGATGATCTAGTATCCTATCGCACCGCTTGCGCCGAAAAGGTCCACGCATCAGAGGACCTGGTGGAGAAGTACAAGAAGTGGCAGTATCCTGATGATGAGGTGACCCACTGCTACCTTGCCTGTGTGTTCGAGAAGTTTGGATTCTACGATGCCGAGCACGGATTTGATGTCCACAAGGTGCACATGCAGCTGGCTGGACCCAGCGTCCATGTAGATCACTCGGATGAGATGCACCAGAAGATCACCGAGTGCGCCGAGTCCCACAAGGAGGGCGATTCCTGTGCCAAGGCCTACCACGCCGGCATGTGCTTCATGAACGCCAATCTCCGCCTCGTCCAGCACAGTGTCCAGGTCTAGGTTTTCTGTCTAGGATTCTAGTCTCCAGACCACAGCTGATCGCTTCCTTGAAGTTCAAGTCGCTAATAAATATTATTTGTTGACATATTTCTTTTTTTTAATTATTAGACGGTTATCTTATCACAGATTTTAAATAAAATTAATATGCCGGAGAAGATCGAAGATCGTCAGAAGATCGTCCAGTGCACCGAGTCTATCAAGGTGGGAGACTCCTGTGCCAAAGTCTACAACGCCGGTACATGATTCATGAACGCCAATCTCTCCCTCGTCTAGCAGAGAGTCCTAGTGTTTGTTTGGCGAAAACTGATCGCTTGTTTGAAGTTCAAGTGGCTAATAATAATAAATTAAATTTCTATTGATTTTTATAAAAATGCACAATTAAAATTTAACTTTTGATTGTGAACACAACTAAAGCTTGGTGCTCCACCATAAAGTACCACAGCGGACTGCCTCCCACCAGATGGCGCCAGCGTGGTCATAAGTGAGATGCGTCAGAAATGCAATTAGCCCGCTTTCGTCCTGGTCGAAAATGGGAAGAGCCACGATATTCTGGAATCCTAAAGCAATGCATGCAAAAAGAAAATGTCCCTTGTCCTCATTGTGAAGTAAAAGAGTCCTGATAATGAGGTTGCCTACTGCACCGTGTCCTTTTTAACGTCCATCTCCGTCGCGCATGAAACACAGTCCTGGTCTACAACGTCTATTCAGGATTTTAGTTTCCAAGCTACAGCTGATCGCTGGTCTTAACTTCAAGTCGCTAATAAACATAATTTACTAGACAATTTTATTTTTATCTGCTATGGTTTTTGGTGTTACAACTAGGTATATATTTTAGAAAAGGAAGTTAAGCTTAACGTAAGTTAGGGACTAAATGTTATTAGTAATTTCCTTTTTCCTTCATATAGTCCTTAACCCAACGACCAAATTGTCCCGCAGTAGCGCACTTGTAGGCCTCGAAGGCCCAATTACTGGGATCCCTTATCCTTCGCTCCTTGTTATTGCAATAGTGGACCACCAGCATTAATTCCTCCGCTTGATTGTGGCTGGCAAATATCTTGGCTATCCGATTGGCATCATATCCCGCCGCGTCGGTCCAGAGTCCTAGTTTTTCAACCAGACATCGTAAAATTGCTGGATCGTCTTCCTGGGCATCTTGGCGGCAGGTTTCCAGATCATCGTAAACGTTCTCAGGTGTGGGCAGTGACCAAGCCGGAGTGGCCTTAACTCCGGCCATTGAAACCAGAAGCAGACAGCTCCAGCAAATTGTTTGTAGCTTCAGATCCGACATTCTGTATCCGACAAATGAAAACTTATAATTGGGGCAAACACTGAGCGGCCAGACTGTTTTTATAGAATTCTCCGATTTCTGGAAACCAGTTCTAGTGACATTGGCATTAACCTAGAATTCATGGAAATTGGGACTGCCGGCCAGGGTAATTGTTTTTACCAGATGTACATGAGCCGCCAGTCTGACGTAATACCTGATGGTCTAATCTGGCTTATAAAGACTTTATGGGCGCGTGTGAGTAACTTTCCAATGGTCGCTCAAATGGGCCATAACATTGGTACACCTGTACCTGTGTGACGTACGAGTTCAAGTTCATGAATGGTATCTGGATATTACGTCAAATAGTCACGTTTCTAAATAAAATGGCCAATAATTTTGGAAAGGAATATGTCTTGGGGCTTGCTTCAGGTTTTTTTGTATTTTTTTCTGTCTACTCATGCATAATAATGTACTTCCGATAAACTTTAACCAAGGATTAATATTTAAAGCATTTATTATTGAATTTTGATTTACTGTCTCACCTTCAACTAATGAAACATACATATTTATAATATTTATAGGTTTTTTTTTAACAATAAGTTCCTGTAAAATGCAACTGCAATTATAAGTGCGCGGCTGACTGAACCAAAGGACGGAACGTACCAAAGGACTCCCTACTCCTACAACCTACTCTCAACCCAAATGCGGGACAATTATTAAAAAAATGCAAAAAAAATGCATTTTATTTATGTGTATTTTTTCTCCAACACTCCTTTGACTGCACCGATGGGCTTTGTTATTAGAAGGGGTTTGTCGAGGCCCTGCGACTTTCTCCGCCGACTGTGACTACTTCATTAAACAGGCCGCTGTGGCGTTTTCACGCTGCAATAGACTTTTCCGCACCATTCAATCCGGTGGCACATGTCAGCCACGTTTGACAAAGCTAATTTCGCCACGGAGCCGGCTAGAAAGCTCCAACCCACCGCCCTTTGCCCCGCCCGGCTTCCATATTCCATATTCCGTACATACATAAACCAGACCTCAGCCAGCCAAAACGCCAAACAAACACTTGACACGACCTATTCAATTATTTCTCAATTAAATGTCGTGTAAAGAAGTCATCATCATCGACTCGACATCGTCATTGCATTCGCAGTCGTCATTGAATGCCAAATGAACTGAAAATAACAGAAGGAATAATTTTTAAAAATTTCATAAATATTTTTCATATAATGTGTTTATAATATTTTGGTAGAAAAAGAGTTCTCTCGTATTATTCACATGTTATTATGGGTATACATTTGTATTTATCCTTTTTTTCTTCATGTGCATACCCATAAACACTTGGCACATTTGCCTCCATCGCAATTGGGGGCGTGGCACGGCTCAACTGTCGAAATAGTCAAAGGCAAGGTAAATTCAATTTGATTTTTCATTTCCATTTAGCTTGGATATGGTTGGCGTTAGTTTGCCATGCGGGATTAAGTACTTAGTTTCAAAGACTTTTCAGTCACAAAAAACTGTTCTCCATTCAAACTCATGAATGGCCGGGAACCAAAGGGATTCTATATGGGGAAAAGTGTGCTTTTATGGCCTTTGTTTGTTGGTTATTGGGTGAAATTGGCTATAAGCCTCTAGGATACTTGACAATCCATAAGTAACTATTAATTTTTTGCAAGTGAAGAGCTTTTAAATTTTCCGATAATACTGTCTTGAAAAATCGGAATAAAGTATTTATATAAAACCTTAAATGTAAATTAAAAAAATAAATAAAAAAAAACAAATCCCCCATATAAGTATGTATTCATTTTAGAACTGTTTGCTTTTCAATTGCAATTCCCCTTCGCTCCGTTGGATATTCGGGCTTAATGGTCTGCGACTTGTTTCTTTTCAACGTCCATTGTTTCTGCCCCGGTCACGGTTGCTTTTTTTATTCACATCCAGACTCCGGACTGGCCCAATCTGAACTGTTTCCATTGTATAAGACCACCGACCCACCTGCAACGCAGCCCAACACCACCCACTTTGCCCGTTATCCTTGGAAAATGGGCAGCCGCTCACTGAAGCTGCTCTAATTGCAACTTTGAAACTCAATTGGGTAGACACAAGGCCGCCAGTCGGACGAGAGGGGTGGTGGCATCGCCACTTCTCAACCATAAACCGCCAATTAAATATAAATGTTTGCGCTTTTCCAGTCAGCGTTCCGGTTATTTTTTGTGGGGCTTTGCAGTTTACAATTTGCACATGGCATGTCCGAGTCGGAAGGTCAGTTCCATTGCTCACACGATGAAAGGCCTCAGGACACGTGCGTTTTGTTTAAGCCCACTGCCAGGCGTTCTCCTTTCTGCTGCAGACTTTTTATTATAGTCCTCAGCAAGGACCTCTAACGATGCTGCCTTTCTTTCACTCCGTCCTTTCACTCGGGGCCTGCATTTTAGTGCTAAATTCTCTCGGAGTCGGAGAAATGCGACAGTAAAAACTTTTCGCCAAAGAAAAAATTAAAATAAAAAGCATATATATATGTGTAGGGGCGTGGTCTTTTTGTAGGCGACACATTGTGCCAAAAGTTTTCCTCAAATCGTTTGGCATAAAAGTTTTTCCTCTCAAACTTGCCAGCAAAGGAGAGGACGAGAAAAATGCTAGAAAATTGGAATACTTTTAAAAGTTTCAAACTGAATGCAAAAGTCATCTCCCTTCTGCGCCTTGACGATGGTGGGGAACGGGGTGTTTTGCCAACTTCATTTTTTCCAACTTAATTAATAATTAATTAGTGAATCTTCTCAAAGCCAAACAAGTGGCCGATGGCTGAAAGAAAATGGGAAATTTTTTATATAAAATATATTTATGTTAAAATCTCGTACAAAAGACCATGGCGATGGCGAATAATATAACTACACTTAAAGAAATTGTAAATAAAGTAGTAATAACTACATATATATTTTGATTTAAAATGTAATTAAATGAAACTTTTATAGAAGACATCTTATAGAAGAGTTACTATATAGACCCTATGTGAACTTTTATATGAAAGAAACTGCTTTTTTTTTAAGTTCAAGCCTTTTTTTTAAATTTTAATTAGTATTCAGTATTAGTGTTTATTAAAATTTTGAATAAATGCAACTAATATAGTATAAACTGAGTTGTATAAGAAAATAAATATTTGCCAAAATATATGAATTTATGATTTAATAATTATTTAATAATAAGCATGCTTTTGGTGGAGTGTGGCAAGTATACTGCGAATGGGACTGAGTTGGAGGCCAGCGCGTGCGGCGGCTTTTGTTGGCCGCACTCCGCGCATTAGCGTGGCTAAATTACTGGCGGAGTGTGCTCGTCCACTGGTCATCCGAGGTAGCTGGATGATGGGTGCCACGGGCTGGCTGGGCGGCACGATGGAGAATGTGGTAATTGGAATTAATTCAGCATTAAGCTGCATTTTCTTTAGTCAACTCTCCGTGAGCCTCGGGGGAAATGGGAATGGGAATGGTGGGATGTGGACATGACCATCCAGTGGCTGGGAATGGAGGCAACCCATTATTAAGTACCAACATTTTGTATAATTTTTTTCTCTTCCTTGTCCTGTTTTATTTCAATCGCTTGGACTGTTAATTAATTGCGCTTAGTTGCCGCAAATGGCAGTTGGCAAGTGCCACGGTCCTCCACAGTGGGCGTGGCCAGTTGGCAGTTAGCAGCTCGGAGTCATTAGCAAGGGAGCAATTAGCAGAACTTGGCAGCCAAATGCAATTCCACAAGAAGAGGCGAGAATTTTACTATTTCTTAAAATAGGAATTTATAAATTTTTTGTTTGCCTTCAAGCGTATGTAGCTATAATTCTCAATCCCTCTTAATATTGTTTTGCAAATAATCATCTTGAAGAGTTTCCCTAACTTAGAAAAATAATCATATTGTAGAGCTTATATCAATTAGAAACCCGCATAATCAATATTGTGTGGCATTGTGTGTTTCCTTTCAAAGGCAACAATTGCAGTCAGAAGCACACACGCACTTATGTACAAAGAACAACATGGCGTATGCGCAATGTGAAAGCCAAGTGCTGGTCGTTTCATTGGACATGATGCGAGATAGCTGAAATTTGTCTGCAACTTATTGACATTTTTACCCGCAACGAGGGTTGCCAGCTTAGTATCTATAATTCCACAGGACTTACAAATCCCATTTTTATTTTAAAACCTTGTTATTTATGGATCAAGCATAGGATTTGAATATTTCCAAGAGTTATTATATTCGTAAATGATTCTAAAGAATTTTACATTTTTTTAACTGTGAATATTATTCTTATCAATAACGAATCTTAATGCTACTGGATTTTTCGACAACAAGCTTGGTTCCCATTCCGCATAGTTTTTGATCCAAACCCAACTATCATCCGGACGATATTCGTAGACCCAATGGCTCCGATAGATACAACAGTTTGGGTAATCACCAAGAGCCGCGAAGAATATAACTGGGCGTCCGAACTTGTCAAAGAAGAACATTCCATAGATGTTTCTGAGCCAGGGATCCCAATCGGAAACTTCATTTCCGTTAATGAATAACCAATTATCAGTATCATTCTTTTGAATATGTTTAGAACTAAATGCGACGGAGAAAGATCCATCTTTGAAGTAATATCCAAAATTCCAATGTCTTAGAGATTTAACCCAGAATTCTGCGCCTGAAATTGTTTAAAAAATGTTGTTTTATTGGGAAGTCATAGTTTATATTTTTAAATTACCTGACATCCCGTAAGCATCATTTATTAGCGCGTTGTTCCATTTAGCATTATAATAATCCTTGAACGTATTATAATCATTGTAGTAAAATCCATCATTAGTCACAGTTCTCGAGAACTCACGTTGTAATATTAGCAAGTTTCGGGACTGGAGGATGTTTTTATCTAATGTTTCCACATTCTCGCTGATAACTGATTGATTAGCTTTGTTATAACAGCGATCAAAAGTCTGTGTTTGAAATAAAGACAACAGTTGAAATAATATACTATTTATATTATATTATATATTAGAAGGATGAAATACCTGTTCATTTCTTGTCGCTGAAAACTGTGCAGGGGAAATATGTTGATGGCAATCGGTCGGATTGCTCCATCCCTCATAGGTCCAGGTCATACATAGCAATTTACCTTTTCTCAAAAATACCGTCATTGTTGGAGAACCCTTAGAGTTCATGAAGATCAAACCGTGATGCGTTGTAGAAGACCCACCAATACTTCTTTTATGTCTTAAACTGTAGGCATAGGCGGCCTCAAGGCCGATTAACAATGACAAATCAAGCGGATACCAGTTGGCGCTTTTTTTAATATCAGTATCTCGTTCAACGACTACTGGCTGCATGTAAGATCCATCCTGAAACTGCATGAAACCAGAGCTTGGTATCCTATCTTTATCGTCGTAAATCTCATCATAAAAATTAGTCCAATCGTGGAATTTGCCTCTTCGTACGGTACATGCTTGGTCTAAAATTTGTTGCAGATTACTGCGATCGTATTGAATTGATGTGATGTAGTTGGAAAAATATACGGCATGATGATCCGAGTCCCTCAGAGTGGGATTAATAGTGGCTTGATTGGATGCGATGTCCATTTGGGCGAAAACATTCTGATCGGCGGAGCCATATATAAAGTAATCCAGAACCTCGGTATCGTGAGTGCTCTGTGGAGGCTGAACCAATCGTTCTTGGTTTTGAATCAAACTAGGTTGTACGTTTTGAGGCAAGCGGTTGAAGTCCCCGGCAAGCATCCAGGAAGCAGAGGGTCGGTAAGTACTCATATGCGATCTAATGGCTTGCAGTTGAGTAAGTACTTCGTTCCTTGTTCGAGTGGGTTCAGCATGGATGTTAAAGAAAATGTTATCAGTGCCAAGGACCAATCCCACAACGGGACGATTGATAAACGCACGGTCGCTGGAATCACATATGTCTCGACGATTATGCTGAGATACGAAGTACAATATCCCTGTCGCCTGGTGTCTGCTCACAAACGTCAATCCAAGAGCTTGCCGAACTGAAATTAAAATGTGAGTTATTTGTACAGAAGGCTGTGATTGTTTCGATTCTCTTCAATAGAAAATCAGACTGGAGCTTTAATTAGGAAAAGTTTATAGATCATTTTACTTACCGTTTGGAGGTGCTGGGAAATAGTATATATACAACCGCATTCCTTGCTTAACATACTCGCGGATTTCATAATTACCATCATTGGCACATTCAAATTCATTTTCAGCATCAGCCACGATAAACTATTCCAAATGGTTTAAAATAATAAATATGGATTACATTTAAATAATTTTTGTTAAAATAAATATCTAGTAGACTATCTAGTTATGTCTTCACTTATGTACAAATAAGACTTAAGATGGTATGTTTTTAAATTTTCTTGTTCAGAATACCTGTTTGTACCTCTAAATTTTGATGAATAACCTGGCCCGGGTCTTCATTAGCAACATTTCCACTTTCTTGCACTAAAGCCAAATTCAAGGACGGGTTGCTCAAAAATAAGTTAAAAACTTGCTCTAGCTTATATCCTTGTGAATTCCAAATCGTTAAATTATAGTCCGTTACCAAACTGGAAACAAGATTATGATTTAGTAGGACAGAAATTATTAATAAAAACACTGTATTCATTGTTCCGCGCGATTCGGAAACTGTCTAGCGAATGAGAAGAACCGTGTTGATGTTTGTCAAGTGAGCCCACAGATTATGGAAAATATATTTTCAGAATTTTGTTACCACTTCCAAGAATTGCGAAGTTCAACGTCGATGAGTGCTTTAGAGTAATGATTGAAAAAATTTCCACTTGGTGGCCTATGCGGTGTCATAGCAAAAAAAATCAAGAATATAATTTAAAGGTTAAAAACATGTATTATTTATTATGCATGACATTGAATACAGTTGAACAAAAACTCAATTTAAAGATAAGAGATTAAAATGGGTTAAAGTTCACTGCCTTATGATCTGAGTCCAAATTGTTATTAAGAGTTGCTGTATGACGTGTTTTAGCCATTTGCGCGAAAACATTTGCATTTGCGGAACCATATATAAAGTAGTCTATTATTTTCTTATGGTGAGTATTTTCTGAGGGATGAATCAATCGTTCATGATTTTGATCCAAAGATGTCACATCTACAGGCACGCGGTTGAAATCACCGCCCAGCATCCAGGAAGCATTGGGTTTGTAGAGACGCATATAAGTTTTAATGGCATTTAGTTGAAGTAAAACTTCGTTGTTTTGAGAGGGTTCTGCGTGAAAATTGAGAAAAATATCGTTAGTGTTAAAAACCAATCCAACAATAGGACGATTTATGAAATAACGGTCGCGGCTATCAAAATTGTCTCGGTGATTGTGAAGAGCTACGAAGTATAATATCTCTGACGCCAGTTCTTTGGTTACAATAGCCAATCCATATCGCTTCTGAGCTGAAATAAAAATGCGAGTTAAGACATTTTATAATTCAAACGTTCATGTATTATATTTCAAGGAAGTTTTTCAAGAAAGAAATCAAATAGTGCCTAGGTATTTCTCACAGCATTTTAAATGCGATTAAAAATAATTTTGGACTTACCACCGGGAGGTGTCTGGAAATAATATATAAACAATCGCGTGTTTCTTTTTGTGTAATCCTCGCGGATTTCATAATTACGATCATTGGCCATATTGAATTCATTCACGCCATCAGTCATTGTAAACTATTATCGAAATATTTGCGGTAAAAAAAATTAAGAATACATTATTAATAACTCTAATCCATTAACAGTTCACATATGTATTATGTACCTTTACAGTAGAAGAAATCACTCGGCCTGGGTTTTGTGTTTCAATATTTCCACATTCTTGCACTAAGACCAAGTTTAAGGACTGGTCTCCATCAAATAAATTGTAAACTTGATCTAGCTTATAACCCTCTGAATTCCAAGTCGTTATTTTATAATCCGTAACATAACTAGAAACGAGATTCTGATTCAGTAAAACTGAAACTAATAACGAAAACACTCTAATCATTGTTCTGCGCGATTCAGACACTTTTTAGAGAGTGATGAGTAGAAGGCCATGGAACATGCTTTAATATTATTCTGGGCTAAGGAAACTGAAAAATTATTTTGAAATTGTATGCTGTTGATAGTGTTATCAGCACTCAGTTGTATGAAAATATAGGGGTTGGTATAGATTATCAGTATTGTTCGTTCTCCCGATTGTTTTTCCTGGTCACTATACATTAATTCTTGTACATGCATTTGTCAAGAAGTTTGAAGGGGACCACCCCCAGAAAATTTGAAAAAATCAGAAAAATATTTAGTTCTCAGATTATGATGCAGAATGATAAAGAACCGATATACAAATCGGCCAAGATATAGTCATCTATAAAATATATAATATATATATTTGACACATGGATAAATTTAAATATCCATGATTAACAAACCAATTGTGAATATTGAATTATTAAAGCCTTTAGAATCAAGATCGGCTTTCACGTAGTTTTTGTCTATATTGGCGTGTCACTTCTTGTTACTTTTAAACATTTTTTAGATGTAGGAATGTTAATAATAAAATAAAATATTATTTTTGATAATAATATTCAAAATGTTGCGTTCATAATTATAGGAAACTTCTCAATCAACCCTTTTTATAGAATTTGAGCAGCCTGCTTCTTGTAACTGTTTTATCTGTTTTCCGTGTACGCAATGCCACGCCCCTTTCCTCTGCTTGCATGGGTATATGCTACTCATTAACCTGTATATGTACGAGTGTGGAGTGTGTGTGAGTGGGTGGTTGTATAAGTCTGCTGTTAAATCCTTTTGTTTTTTATCTGACAATCGCCAGCTTTCCTCCTGCCTGCAGCCTGTGTCTTCCATTGTCCCAGATATATTGTAGATAGTCATTGTGCTATTTTACGCTTGATTACGGCCAAAGGATTTTTGGCACACACATACTCACACCCACAAGACCACCACACCCCCCGCTTCCACTACTTTGGCATTGTTCATTGGCAGTTGACCGCGTGTTTGGCACTCGCAGATCCACAGTACCAGTAATTCCTGTGCCTGCTCCACCTCTCCACCTTGGCAACCATTAAGTGGATACGCTTATTTTCCATTGTTGGCGTTGATATGTGCCCACTCTCTGTATCCTTTTCCCTTTTCCCCCTTTCTCTAATATTTCTATTTGGATTCGTTTTGACCTGGCGTATCCTGCCGACCATAAGTCCTGTGTAATTTTATTCATAAACTCAGCTAAAACACGTTGCTGGCTTGGCTTAGCCAGGATTTGTAGTGTGGTGTTTGAAATAGTTACACTAAAAGAAAAAAATATTTATTATACTTATCTTCTTTGTATTTATCGAATTTATTTATCAGATTATTATCTTCAAATTTGTTTGAGGTTTAAAGTGAGTTATGCAAGACTATTCAACAGATTCAAGGTATGATTTTGGAATTCATTAATGTATTTCGGAATTTTTGGAATAATGATAGTTTTTCGTGCAGTACAGCTGGTGTTGGGAGGATAAAACTCCTTTGTTTTCCGCGTTTATTTGCTTCTGGCAGTTGGCAAGGCATCAAAAAACACACAGCAGGCGGCTGGCTGGTTTGGCTTTTGTGTCAATGAATACAATAACCAAATTAAATAACCAAGGTGATGCAGCCAGGCTCATAAATCTGTTGCCTGCAGGCGCGCCAAACAATTGCGAAGGGGTTAGAGCTACCGAATGGAAAGCCTCCTGCAATTAGCGTACTTACCAACTAATAGATACTTATCTTCGGATCATAACTCATCCGCCGTCATAACAATGATGCCTGGGAAAAAATCTGTCTAACCTTTAGACCGTCTTATACATCCTCACTTGAGTTTATCGTTTTGATATCCAATTTGTTTATTTGCGTTTATTCCGGCATAAAATCAAAATAAACGCTGCGGGGACATATCCACACATGTTCATGTCCCTGTTGAAATGGCAAACAAATAATGATATCAACTGGCCGACTCAAGTGCATCCCTCCCGCACAAAGACCTGGGATGTCTGTGCGTGCATCCTTTAGATACATTTTCCTTAGAGTAGTACCTTTTTTCCACTCGACTGACTCGCCTGCGAAATGAAATATCCACTCGAGTTCATCATCCACATTCTTCTGTTAGTTCTTTCCCTCCTCCAAATGCTTATTTTTATTTGCTTGTTTACCTTGCTGATTTTATTTTTTATTTCTTCTTTCACTTGCCTTGCTTTTATTTCGTTTTATTTTTTTTATAAAATTGTGAGCAATTTAACTGCAATTAAATTGCAATTTTACCACACACAGAGACCCTGTGGTATTTGCGAAAATTTCTCACAAAGGCGTCAGTTTTCGCTGGCGATTTTTCTGCCTTTCTTCCTGAAGAGCCGGCTCCATTGTGTTGTTACCTTTGTGTTGGCCCGGCTAAAAGGAAATAACACTGGAAACCTTTGCATTTACAGATTTTACAATTATTTTCGCACTAAAAAGCGAGAGGCGCCACCCGACCTCCGTTCTGCACCCTTGTTTCTGTGCAACCGCCTCTTGACTCGCTGGTTAATGCTGCTTTCTTTGTGCGCGGCGCATAAACAAAATGGCCGCCTTCTTATCTGGCCCATTGTAAGCCTCCGAGTCCTGCCGCCTTTGTCCCGCCTCCAAGCTCCTCATTCCCCACATCCTGTCCCTCTTACACACTTACTTTCCATCGCCGTGCAGCGGCGCGTGCTTTATAAATTGTATTTAAAAGATATAGCAAAGCCAAACAATTCCTTTGAACGAATGCCACAAATAATTGCTGGCCTTGCTCCGCCAAGGGCTTTGTCTGGATCTCTGAAGGAGCAAGAGTCTAGAGTCCTGCGGAAATGGTAGCAGGATGTGGGAGGGGGTAGGAGCAGCTGGTACTTGTCCTAGGTGCTCTAATCGCGGTTTAACCACTAAAATGAAAGGCTTTGGTTTGTACTTGTTATGATTTTATAAAGCGACAGCTGAAAATAAAGTCTTTTTTATCGGGCATATAATTTTATATAATTATAATATAATTTTAATTTATAGATCCATCATTTCTGTTTCTAATCAGCCACTAAATGAATATCATTTGGGCAGAAAGCATCTTCTACTCCCACATAACCCTAAAACATAAAACACTCACACTTCCCATTAAAATATCTTTGTTCCCAATGAATTCATATAATTTTAATTACTTGACACGACCGAAACCCTTTTACGTGCTGAAACTACTTAATTTCCATTAGATGGTCCATACTGCATAAATATTGAATATAAATATTAATTAACGCCCCAAGGAGGTAATCTTCAGGTATTTTCCAAAATATGAAGGAGAAAACGGAAAAGTTTCCTTGCTAGTTGGCCATGTGTTGAATATTTAATTTAATTTAATTAAATTCACTTGGAAAATAACTTTGCAAGCGGCAACAGCAAGTGCCAACACCAGTAATGAGATAAATTTGCATAAAAATGTCCTGACTTGTCGCGATTCCTTCTATATCCTTGGCAGCCTCCTTCGGTTTGTTGCCGAAACGAAAGTTATTTGCCAGTTGAGTTCGTGCCTGTTTTTAAGGATCGGCAAGGATGGGTGACAGTGGAAGCAGATGATGCGATGCCGCTAATCCTTTACGGGGGAAAATACTGGCATATGCCAACACCAGAGAATCAAACGCCAAATTAAATTTTAAATAACTCTCCAGCAGCGGGGATAACAACATTTTCAAATGTTTAAAAATTTCGCTACTTAATGAAAAGTAAAAAACCAGCGTCGAGTGGAAAGATGGGCACGTGCCGCTCATAAAGGATAGCGATGGTCCATTGTCCTAGCAGGATACTGCATCTAATCCTGATTCCGTCAGCTTAATGTCACCAAAACATATTTCACTTTTACAAATTGAAAACAAATTCAACCCGCGCTTGCTGGTTACAAAAAACCCAGGCTGAATACATTATCCTTTTTATATTTTTCCTTTCTTTTTTTTGTGATAAATTGTTATCCTGTTATGGGCTCAAGTGTGCGGTGTGTGTGTCTATTATTGCTGGTCAGTTTGGGTCGTTATTCCTTCGGTCTGAACTTTATCTGAAGTATCATGTAGCTGATGCATGAATTATGCGTTTTGGCTGTTTTTGATCATTTTTTGCAGCCGAATCATATTTTTGGCACTCCTCCCACTTAAATAATAAAGTTGGTCTGTCAAAACTGTGAAACTTTACAAAAGTACAGTGGGGATATATTTTATTTAGTAATTCAATAAAGAAATAATATGTTGATAAGTTAAGTTGTTGTCTTTCTATGAGCTAATATACATATGTAGTTCTCTATCAGATTTTAAGATCATAGATTTCAAAACCTTAGTTTTCCAACTGACCGGATGCTTATCTGAAAACTCAACCACTGTGCCTGGTTTGGTTGCACCCCTTTTTCGGATCGTTGGCCTCCTTTAATAAACTTAACAATAACTGCTTTTATATCACCCCTCTCCGACCGTTTGTCATAAATAATTCTAATAATAAATTAAATGCATCCTCTACAGCTCGACTTGGATTTTGGGTTCGGGTCAGTGATGAGTGAGTGAGTTCCAAAAACGATTTGCACCCCCATTTGTCTTGCCAGGCTCAGACAGTTATCCTTGGCCAACGGCCACAGGCACACAATGCAATGAAAAACCACCACAAGCCCATTCCCTCAACTCTCAATCCTTAAATCGTTTTCGGCTTTTGAAAACTCACCAACATTTGATTTCTGTTTGCCAAGGAAAGTCAGTTGAGCGTGGCTCGAAAATTGAATTAAATAATTGTGTTGCCATTCGAGATACATTCGGGAAATTTTAATTACCATTTGGCAAGCAGACACCTGGTAGCAGATTCATAAGTAATTATCTCAGGTATGAGTGGGGGCAGCCTGCTCACCCAATTGAATGTGTGTAATGAACTTATTTACACACTTTCCGTGACGAAATTTGATGGGCGCTTGCGGTTGAGCTGAGCTGGCGAATGAAATTCGGGAATGTCACCCACAGACACCGCCGAGCATCCGAGCTTCCGAACATCCGAGTATCCGAGCATCCAGAATTTAGCAACCACCACCAGTTACAGATACAAATCCACCGACCCCAACGAATTGACATTCTTAGCCACACTGGGCTTAGAATTAATTTATTATTTTAGAAGGAAAATGTATTTTTCATTTATTGTACAATGAATAAGAGCCAAATTTTGTACGGTGTAACGACCCCAGTGTAGTGATGAATCCACCTCTTCCCGGCCTAAATATTACAAAGTGTTTTTGCGCCCGTGGCCCCTGGCTTTTCAACAAAAATAAAAAAAGGGCGTTAAGCTGGGGGAATGCCTTCTGGTTGAAGGGGAAACCTTGGTGGGACGGGTCGACGTTTATTGGCAATAATTATGGCAGACTGCCGTCGACATTTGACCGAAAACACCAGCAGATGAACCACCCATCCGTCTCTGCCAGTCGACCCCATTCCCGAGTATCCTCATCTCCATTCCAATGGGCTGGCAGACAATGTCAAAGTGTGATTTTTCGCTTGAAATACTTTTGCAGAAATGCCGGCTATGACGGTCCGTCCCCCAGTTTCCCCCCTCAGCTTGAGCTTTGAAAATATGTTTTACTGGCATTTTGAATTATGCTCGAGTGCTATTGTATAAATAAACGAGGGGGCTGTTTGTGGGTGGTGGCACATCATCGAGAATTGAAATTTATCTTATATTTATTGATAAAGGTGGATGGTGAGCGATGGGTCAGGAGCGGAGGGAATTGCCAATTGTTGGCTTAAAGATAATTAAATAACTCGGGGCTTATTCATGAATTAAGAAATGTGATTATTGCACTCTTTCATAGTTTTAAAATAATTATTTTTCCATTTCATTTAAAACCGTTTCGCATCTCCCTGATTTTCGACTCCCATTTAGCTACATGAGACGTCCTTCCATATGCCTGCATTTCAAGTCAGTTCTGAAGTGGCCGCGACTCGAGCTCAAACGATTTTAATGTATATTATATTCACCATTTAAGGATTAAATTTCCTGGAATTGAGTGTACTTCCCGGAGCTTCCAAAGCATCTACACTTTAACAGCCAGCCCCCGCTCCTTTGGGTAGAGCACTGGAAGAAATATATTAAATAAAATAAAACTAAATATAGCAGGGAAAATGCCATTCACTTCTTAGTAGATTAAGCTTAAGCATTCAAGCTTTCTAAAATGTAGATTAATAACTCATTATTTATATTTTCGCTCAGTGTACTTTAGCTTGAGATCGTCGGCCATTATGTGAGGGCTGCGCCTGCGTTTTGAAACGTTTTCCATTTTTTTGTCGAAGCAAAGCCCTCACAATGGAAAGATTTGCGCCGGCAATCACTTGAACATATAAACTTGTGTATTGTACATGTATACTTTGCACATAACTTCGTTTTGTTGGCATTATGTGCGCATTTTAATAATCAGAGCCACAATGAACACGCGAGTGCCCACAAAGAACTTGCTTTTTATACAAATTATACAGGACGAAAATACTTAAACGCACACATTGTATGTGAATGTGTGTCCTTTGTTCGCGGTCTTTGTGCAATGTGTTAAAAAGTTGTAAGCATTCTTTATTATTCGATACCGATACGATACCGAAACGTATAGTTTACCGAAACCGAAGCCAATTGCAAGGTTGTCGATGATGCGCAGGCGTGGCATCTTCAATTTCCTTTCTCTCATTTTGCTCGTATCCTGCACCCAAGTTCGCGGTTTTCACGGAATCTATCACTTCAGGGTTTTTATGAAATTGTAATTTAATTAGGGGCCGCATTACTGGGTACTTCCTACTCGCAGAGGTTCTTTTTGTTTGGACAATGGTTCGGATGTAATTGATATTTGGCATCCCGGGTCGGAGCAATTCAATTAAGTGCTTCTTCGACAAAAGATTAATTGTGCGTGTGGGCGAGAGCGACCGTGAGTGGAATCTTTCGGAGAAGCCCCGAGTCACAGCTGCAACAGAATGACAAGGCATTCCCGCACCATTCGTATCACTCATACGCCGTGGATGCCAACACGAGCCAAGTTATAAATTGTACTATGTCACACACACCCATATATTAGTGGGACATGGGTGTGTATGTATGACGTCAAATCGAAATGCGAACAAGTTAATGCGGCACATGGCAAATTATGTTCCGACATCTCCCAGAACCGAGCAGCGGGCGATAAAAGACAAAATAACTTTGTTAACGAGGCTCTTAAGGACATGCACACGCCCTCCAAGACAACCGCATAACAAATGATTGTCACTCCTCCGGCCACCCTTTCCTCCCCACAAAACTCTTTCCTCAAAATGTACGTGAAAATGTGAGCAGAAAAATGCCAAACGACTTGGCCAGGAATGAGGTTCTGCCTGCTGGATTGGGTAAAGGATGCTGGCGGGATGGGGGAGTGGGTGGTCCATTATCCCTTCGAGAAATGCTAATGTTATAGCTGGAAGTCAGAAGGCAAGGCATATAACCAAAATATAAATATGGAAATGTGTTTTTTTTCCCCACTCGCCTCCATTTACAGATAGATTCTTTTTTTCTCCATTTGGCATAGTTGCGGTGGCAATATGAAGTCGTTAATGTGTTGAATAATATCCTTTTATATTTGTTTATAAGGAAAATGTTTAAAAGGGATATCCGATGAAGTGATATACTTTTAAACATATTTCACATTGTATGCCAATATAAATATATACATTTTATAAAATAGATAGATAAAACAGATAGAGTTAAAAAACATACTAATGTTTAATATTACAATTCTAAGGATAATAAAGACAACAAAGAGTATTTGCAACTTCTTATATTCTTTTAAATTTCATACAAAAAATATTGAGTTTCAATATTAAAAATATTTTTCAATCCCAATTTGATTTGTGTTTTTTTCGCACAATATTTTCTCGCTTTCTGCTACAGCATCCTGTGGATAAGACCGAATATTTGAATAAAAATCTGCGTAAATTGCAGACATACGCCCATTTCCAGACCATTGCTCCCTGGCATGGGTTAGAGACAAAGGATGCAGGACTCGCTTGGATTGCATCCTTTGTGTCGGACCTAATTCGGTTACGGTCTCAGAAGCGATAAACATTAACTATTGGCAGGAGGCATTCGGTTAACTGCGCGTGTCATTACAAATTATTAACAATTCCAAGTGGAGGCAGACCGAAAAATGCCAAACAAAGGCTTCCCTGGCTGCCAGTCAAGTCAAGACGATTGAGTCGAGAGTTGTCCAAGAATTTTTCATCGGGGTGTTGGGTGATGAAGCAACTCGAACAAGAAGTTCGCATGATTTAAATGCCATTTTAATTGAGTTTCTGCTAGGCCTGCTGTCGTTGGGTTCAGATAGAAACACCCCCCGGTGGTGTGCAATGCCAACAAGCATTTCGGATCGCATTTAAATGAAATTTGCCACCAACTGGGACAGAGTTGGAACTTCTGGCAGTGGTAGAAAAGCAAGTCGCATGCCGCTCACAGGACGAAGTAACAACGCAACCTACAACATACATATGTGTTCAAACATGAAGTAGCGTTCAAAATGAAAGTTGTCAGGCTTTAAGGACAAGAAAATTATAGATTGTTTGAATTATATAATAACTTAAAAATTGTAGAACATTTTTATGAAACAGCTGTGTAATTATAAAGTTGTTCTGCAATGTGTCTATATTAAATAATTATTTATGCAATTATGACAGGCCAAATGGCCAGGACTGTCAGTCAACGCCATTGCTGTGCTCCTTTCGCAATTATGAAACTATGCTGAAAGTGGTCGTTGTGAGTGTATTGGTAAGCGTTTCCGGCTGCCATTATGTTGGTGTAGATGTGTGAGTGTTTCGTATCTTTGAAACTTTTCCCATTGGCTGCCGCAGGCTGTCCTGCCATTGTGCTTTGCGGCACAACTCGAAATCAATATCAGTTGTATCCTTCAGCAGCAACAAAAGAAGCTGAAGCTGCTGATTGACAGAAACAATTCACAAGCGCACATATATAGGGAAATTCACAAAAAAAGGGGACGAGGGAATGAGGGGCGGAACACAATCGGAGAACAACCCTTCAACACTCAACTACATTTTGATTAAAATTTTATTTGTAGCTGCGCTTCCAAATACAATATATTTATTTCCTTTGAGCTCACGCACACTGGCCCAGTCACAGAGAAACAGAAAACTACTCGAACAAACAAAGCACACAAAAGCGAGTCCTTTTCAGTTTTATTTGATTATATATATGTATATGTATATATGTATGTGTGAATATATTTCTTTATTTTTTGTTGCTGTCAACATTCCAAAGGGGTTGCCAGCGAGTCCTGGACCCGAGTCCTTGGCTGTCCTTCTGTGAAATAAAATGTATAACTTCCATTATTATTTTTTATTTAGTTTGCTGTCCGTTTGTCCGCCTCGCTGACGCCACCCACGCCAGCCTTCCTACCGCCTTTCCCATGCACTTCATGCCACTCTCTCAGATCCTTTCTATCCTTTTTGCGAATTTTCCACTATAGGTGACTTTTCTTTTGACTATTTTCAGTGGCTGACATGCTCACGCTTTATTTTAATATTATTTTAAATAATATTTTTTGCACTCTTCGCGTGTGTGCATGTGTGTGTCCTTATTGTTTCGTCCTGTCTCCACACCCCCCTCCCTGTCACCCCCTCGCTTGTACACTTTGGGCTGCTCCTTTGTTCCTCCGTTCGTTTTTGGAGTAGCTCTTGAGTTACGTTGCCATTTTTGTGCTGAGTTCTCCGGTTGCTGTCGCTCTCTTTATTATTTGAGCATTTATTTTGCATATTGTATTTTGTATTCTGTATTTTGTATTTTGTTTGTTTTTTATCCGCCCTTTGTGGCTCAAGTGTTGGGATATAGTGGAGAGAACTGCTTTTTAGTTTTAAGCATTTCAGTTGCAAGGCAATTACATTTTATTTTACACGTAGGTGTTAGAGGGGAATCTTGGGACTACCTAGATTTCTAGGGTATCCTAGGGATAATTATTAAATTATTTACTCAACTCTTGTTTCCTTTATAAACTAAAACAACCAATTAAAAAACATCAAACAATATGCATTCCCTCCGAAATCCTTTACATTTTACTTAACCAACACGTGCCAATTATGTTCCCTGGTAAGTCAGATCAGTTCTAGCCATCAGCGAGATCAGAGCATTTCACGTGTCCTGCACAAAGGATTCGACACACTCACAACAGGACAAACAAATAAACTGTTGGTTAAACAAAAACACGACCCTTGAGGAGGCAAATCAAGGCATTTAGATATTTATCGCACTTTTAACTCGATGGTTAACCCCATCGCGCCCAACCACTTAGTAGCCCAGAAAACCACCCAGCCAAACCACTTTCCACTCGGCTCACACGTTGATGTCAACCACAGAGACAGGCGACAGACGACGGCTACACGTGACATTTACGCAGTTCAAAAATCAGAATCCAAATCAAAATCCGAACGAGGCTCAGGGATATGCAAACAATGGGCCAGGTTCCTGGTTCTTCGGGGAGTGCAACAACCCCGAATGCGTCCCACGCTATTTAAAATCCATTTAGCACTCATTCACTTGCATAGTTTGGGTGGGTTTTTAAAAAACGATTTAGAAAATATGTTTAAAATATCCTGAGGTACAGTTGCCTTATCCGGCGACATACTCCCTCGATCCAATCATTAAAAACTCAGGGTAAAAAAATCTCACATGTCGGCTGGGATGAAAAGAATCGAACAGCTTCTATTGAGGAGGCAAAAGCAAATGTAAAAAATCATTCAAAAGACAACAATCGGAAGAAAGAAAAAAAAAACAAGCACACACACACAATATGTAAATTATGAATTTTGAGTAAACAAAATGCAGAGTGAGTGCATCAAAGAACAGGTCTCCGGGGTGAGCCATTAGGCATCCATCCCAGCTACTGTATTAATTCATATGCCCAGCCACATCCACGTCCAAAATGGTCATATCATGTGTTTCGGTGGCTGCTTGGGCGGCAAACACAGCTAACAACCAAAAACCGAAAATCAAAATTAAAAACAAAACAAACCACACAGCAACCAAAAATGAAACGTAAAAATTGATTTCTCATCGTTTTCGTGGCAGTTGCTCAACAAAGGGCGACGGCGACGCAGGTTTCATTATTTCTGATGGACTCTCTGCTTATTAGCCGACTGGGACTGACTGACAAACTGCCCCAGACTCTATTTTTAATAAAAAAAATTAAATAAATAAAACACTAAACGGTGTATTTTTACTGTGGTCTAAGGGGTTAAAAAGGCAAAAGAAATATTAAATGAAGATAATTTGGAATTATTACAAATGGTGTAAATCAATTATACTTTCAAGTTGGTTAATTGATAAACTAAAATTTTAAAAATATATATACATATATTAAGAATAAATAATATATTTTAAGATCTCAAATATTTTCTTAAATTTAGTATGAAACTAGTTACATTTTAAAATCTCATACGGATTTAATTGATTATAACAGATTAAATGATTGATTTTTAAATCTATTATTTTTAATTAGCAACAATACTTACAGTTTTGTAGAAGAATTAGTTACTTTCTCATTTAAAATATATTCATACTTTGTGTCGAAAATAGGTTAATGTAAAAGTTTATAATAAAATATAAATCCATAAATAGTATTCAATAAAATTATCTTTAAAAATTCGTAAGCTTACCTTTCCATTTAAAAAATGGATTTAAAAGGAGTACAAATTACTTAATTAATTTCTTTAAAAACAATTATATTTCAAAACTATTAAAATAAAATCTTCCACTGTTCTTTGGCGGCAAAACGGTCTAGGCCACCTACTTTACACGTTTGCTACTTGAAATGGCATTTGTTTTCTTTTCTTCGGTTTTTTTCACTTATCCTTCGGGTCGGTTCACCGCGCTGTCTGTTTGGGAAACAATATCGCTTCATTTTGGGGTGGAGTTTTTAATTTTTTTTTTCTGGAGAGGGGGTGGCAGTGGCTGCCACCAAATTAGTTGTTGCTATATGGCCTCTGACCCACCGCTTGACAAGCCACAGATTGGGTTACGCAGCTCAATGAGTCGCTGTATCTTTCATGTGGGGCTTGAACAAATAATTACTTGCCAGAGGAGAAAACATTTCAAATGCGGAAAAGCAAATAATAACAAATAAGTGAAACTAATGCCGCGGCAAATCCCCAACAGACCACCCCGAATTAGCCACGAAAAAGGAAAACATATGCCTCGGATAATCTTGAGCTGTTAAGTAACCCTTTCGGGTAAGGATTCGCCGGTGACCCCAGGCTGGGACATCCAGTGTGCCATTTCTTGGACTTTCTCTAATTGATGGCACTCCTGGAGGGGCATGTGCCATCTGCCAGGAGTAAACTCTTTCCTCCCTGATCTATTTCTTTTACATTTTTTTTCGAACTTTTGTACTTTGTTCCCATTGCCTTTGGGCTGTATCTGAGGTTCGATCTGTCTATTTCTTTCGGCCGATTGAATCGGATTGTTTGTTAGCTTCCCCTCCGGTAATCGACTGCTATTAATTCATTGTCTATTATCAAGAATTTCCATGCCTGACATTGTATGCATTTTGGCCGCCACTCGAGGAGCATATGCATGTTGCCTGCTGTTTCTGGTTATGCTTCCGTTTCAACTCTTTCACAGTGATGGTGGGAGAATTTTTCTAAAAATATAGCTTTTTTTTTATAGCCTATCTGGAGGTTTATCATGTGGTTATAGGTTTATCACACATAGGACTAGTGCACCCTAAACATTATTAATTAAATAACAATTGTATCTTTTTGAAGCAATTCCTCCATCAATTTTTCTTGAAATTGTATTTTAAATAACATTTTAGACAACATTAGTTTTACATAATATCTAGCTTGATATAATGGCTGCTACTTGTCAAAAAAAACTATGTAATATCCTCTACTTGGCCATGAAATAATCTAAGCTGGCATCTCTTCTGTTGGCTCTTCTCCAGCTTCATTGTTCGCTTATAACTACATGGGCCACTGCTACTCTAAGATATTATCGACAGCTCGTCCTCCAACAAGCGACTGACTGACTACCCGGGCTCACCAGTGTGTCCTGTCCTCTTCCACCCCATCCTGCGCCTTCCTTTCCGCCTTTGTCCTGGCCATTGTCCACTCTAGTTGAGAGGGGCCAGTGCGGCTATGCGGTTTCGCTATCCTAACCCACCGGCATTGTTATGCCCTGACAATGGTACATAGAGTCCATTGTTTGGGGTCCTGCCAACAAACACACACGCAGGCACACATGCATAAACACATAAAGCGAGCGGGACAGGACGAGGGCACACATCCAGGTCCATCCTTGTTGCTGTTGACTTTTCGAGTTTGGCCAAGCGCACAATGGACAAATTGATATCCAATAATTTAATTTTGTTATCCATTCAGTCGCATGTTGGAAAATAGTTTTGTAATTTGCACTCGGCATGCGTGTAACCGATATTATTGTCCATCCTTCCCCTTCCCTGTTGGCTATTGTAGAATTTCGGAAAATGTTCGGAAAATGGGTATGGATGGGTATGGAAGTGTGGACGATGACTGGGTGTGATGTGTGTTTGTGTGGGCATTAGTTTTATTATAATTTTGTTTATCCTGTCGTGTGTCCGAATAGTGAAAACAAAAACAGCTCTACCCGTTTATGCGAAAAAGGATTTCACACTTTTCCCTGTATGTCTGAGAGTGTGTGTGTGTGTGGCATAAACACCAGCGGTGCGGAATAGTTTTCCTGGGTAATTTTTTGGGGGCGGCTGGGTCGTGTGGCAGGGACCTCAAAATAGTGGCAAATAGATAATGATGATACGGATTAACGCTTCGAATTATTATTTGGCCATTATGCCTTTGTGATAACCAGTTGGAAAATTCCAAAATGTGGGTGGCCAATGGCCATTATAATTGGTCGTTTTTGTTTTGTGAGGAGAGTCTCGGGGGAAAATGCCTTTTGTTTTCGGATTCAATTCTCACAGTTATAAATTTCATGCTTTGAAAATTAAATATTTATTTAGCTGCTGAAAAGTCTGAAATTGCGGTGGTGGCTTTTGAAAATTTATCAATTAAATATTTGTATTAATTGGTGTGATCTGACGGCTACCACAAAATAAAACTAATTAGAGGAATTTACTAGGATATTTCCACATTTGCCAAAAGAATGGCTCAGGCCCAACAAAAACCACTTTGAATTGATTCTTTTAAATTTATTGAATTATTTTTTAGATTTATTAAATACTTTAACACAGTGTTTGAAATGTATTTTATCTAATACATAATATGATATTTAATATAATTTTATATGCTCGTTTTTGTATATGGTACACACGTATATCTCATTTAGTTGGATGCGATTTATTATCCAGTGTAGTTTTAATTTCTTCTAAACAAATATATCTTATGGCTTTACTGGGTTCAAGTGCTTCGATCGATACACACATATATAGCTATAATTATGATGTCTATGTTACAATACTTGAGCTAGTATTTTAAGGGCAAATATAATTTACACTTATTTTTAGAAATATAGCTAAAACCAATTGAGGAAAATGGATAAGCACAGAAATTTTCATATAAATAAAGGCATTTTTATTACCAATTCAATTTTTTCTTTCAAACATCTTGCAAGGAAAATGGAATTAGATTTAGAAACCCTTTTTAAAATCGAATCACCCACTTCATTATTTTTACTCGAAAGGCCGGAAAACGGCAGAGCCGCTGGCCTCCGCCTCGTTGCCTCAATCTTGGGAGTCCCCGGCATTGCTGCTGCGATCCAATCCGATACCGCCGGCGCCGTTGGACTCGGACTGCTCGATATCCGCCGCACTGAGAACACCAGGAAGGTAGCCGGTGCCGGCGTATGGGGCGGACAGGAACCTCTTGGCGTGGGCCTGCATGAAAGGATGATATCGGTGTGTGGGCGAACCGAAGACCGTGGGCGGAACCAGCGGGGAGAACGCAGATTTCATGGGGAAGGGAGGCGATGGTGGCACCTGGGGTGGCGTCTGCCCCAAGTCCTCTCCAGCGAGCATGCACTCCATGGCCTGGAGCACGTCCCCACGGAATCTCTGCATTAGTTGCTCCACATCACTTCGCCGGCGATTGGGAAAAACTCGCATCAGGACATCAATGGGAGATCGCTGCTGTTGTTGCTGCTGCTGGTGCTGCTGATGTTGTTGCTGCTGTTGATGCTGCTGCTGAGTGTGTGGCGACTGTTGGTGGTGTGGCGAGTGGGCCGGTGGATGGTGGTGCGTGGGCAGTCCGGCGGCGGCCAGGAACTGCGAGTGATGGTACGGCATAAAGCCCTGACCGTGGTTGCTGCTGAAGGTTCGCAGTAAATGCAGGTTTTCGGCGGGTGTGTTAGGTGGCGATTGACTGTCCTCCTTCTTTAGGCTGAGATTCTCTGGCGTGGCCTCATCCGGCGCAGAATCGACGTCCAAATCGGACTCTGGGGAGCTGGGCGGACCGGTTCGAGCGGGCGACAAGCTGGCGGTGAGATTGAACAGTCCAGCCACTTTTGGCCTGGGGCTGCTGGGGGATCCGGACTCTGAGCCAGTGTCTTGATCGGTTTCGTTGGAGAGAGGAGCTCCTCGTTTTGAAACTGCAATAAGATACAAATGGGAAAAAATAGGAATTTAGAATAAAGTTGGATAATGGGAAGATTCCAACGACTAGCTAATAAATATTTTGCATTTTTCACTCATAAAGTCTGCTTTTCCCAATCCATAAACTACCCAAATATAACACCCCGAGGAACCAGCGCAGAGTCCTTAATTGTTAATACACCTTTGTAGAACTCAGGCAGGTAGAATTGCAAGTGGAAACTGTGCGGTTTTCCACTTGACAGGTTAGAGCAAATAAAAGTATCAAATACAGGAATGGAAAAAAATGTAATCACGGGAATCGCAAACACAAGTAGTAGCGGGGGTAGGGATCACAGGATACGTTGACATGCCAACCTAGGACAACCTGCTGATTTTTTTTGTTTTGTGTTCACAAATGAAACAAGCTATACGATATTTTTTCTTTTTTTGTTTCAGCTACCTTTTTTTTGTTGCTGTCTATTTGATTTTGCAGTTGACGAAGCCGCAGTGAAAATTTAATTAAGTTGAGGGTGCGTGGATACCAATATCGAATGCCGAACTCTGTAAACCCAATCGCAGCAACCGAAAATAAAAATTCAAGCGTAAAATCGTCTAGAGTTTCATTGCAAATAACGATTCTAGTAGTTAAATAGACAGGTTTTCTTCGATTGATTCGCGTGAGAATTCTGTTGTGTTTTTCTTTCTCAAACAGGAGGGGAAAATAAAACAACATCGTCCTTTAAAAGGGCAAACAAATAAAGACAAGTGAGCTAAGCGGGGTAGTATCTCACGTTACGCCCTTTTCAGGACCCTCAGCATGGGGTTGTCTACCCCCCATGACAGCAGATAGTCCCAATGAGTGGGTGGAGGTTGAAAGGTCTTTGATATCCTTGCGCCCCGTTAGACTTTGTAACTGTTTGGCATTTACTTGGCGCTCGAATTGTATGGGAAGGTGAGTTTCGAGGCAATCGAGATGATCTGGTTAGAATTGATTGGCTTAGCTCGGATAATGCCGAAAAACATGGGATTATGTTACAATAACTTGTATTGTTAGCTCTTACAAAGATTATTGATGATTTTGTTTAAGAAAAAACATGCCTGTATAATTTGTGAGATATCTGTGTGGGAAAACTAGAATTTAAAGCTATAATCATGGCTTAAAGGTTCTGTCATAATGTTCTAAAATTTTCTACCTTGATTCTTAAAAAATCTTATTTTCTTTAAGGGTTGTAAAGTCAAGTGCTTTATCCCTAACGAGTACTTTAAGTTAATTGTTGCAATTTGAACTCGTAAATGTCCTGATCCCCTTCTAACATAAACGCAACCCCAGGACGTTTTTATGCGCGGTTTAGCAAAGTGCAAGGCTGGCTAAATCTTTGTCAAAACAACGCCCAGGACCAAACACCCAACACCATGCACTCGCACACGTCGCCACTTACACACATGCAGCTATGCACATGCAACCGCGAGTGTGGCACTTTATGCACCGTTGATTTTTTAACAATTGAAAACAAATTTTTTCTTGCCACCCAAGACTTTTAAAGACCACTCTTAGACGAGGCCAGGCATAAACAGGCTCTTTGGATGACAAAAATGCAAAAGGGGAATTTACAGAGAAAAAATATTTTAAAAATTAAAAATGAAATATTTTAAAGTTTAAGTTCAAGTTGGAACTCAAGTCTCTTTTTTTGTTTGAATTTTTCAATGAAAAGTGACCACTTTAGTATTTCATTTAAAATTAAAACTGTCTAAGTTTTTTCTGTGCATGCTTGGCTTCTTTGACTTACCGGGACTCTCGTCCAGCTCGGTCCTCGTCGGCGAGAAGCCTACGCTCAGGTGCTCGGAACGGGTGCGTCCATCCGTGTCGGATTCATTGCCATTGAATCGCTGCGATTGCTGGTGGCTGTGGCTGTGTTGCTGCTGGGCATGTTGCTGCTGCTGGTGGTGCGATTGCTGCTGCTGCGAATGCTGGAGATGATTGGGAGTGGAGCTGGCATCGAAGCCGTCGCTAGGCGGCGATGGTATTCCGCCGTGGAAGACGCCGTTCTGGCCGGATCCACCGCTGGCCGAACCGCCGCTGCCACTGTGGTTGGGACTGTGCGGGGTGGGTGTGGTGCTGTCGCCGCCATTCTGTTGGCCAGGAACGGATGTATAGAGTAGGCCCAGTTCGCGGGCCTCGTTCTCCTCTTGAGCTTGCTGACGACGTAAGGCAACCTGGAATATAGGGAAATACCAAGATATTGTTGAAGTTATGCATTTTGTTTAGAATATGGCTACTGCCGTCTATAAGTCTTTGCTTTAGAATCTATTTTCTATGGAAACCCACCTGAGCAGCCATAACCCTTTGACGTTCGGCAATTAAAGTGCATTTGGCGCAAACACAGTCCCTCCAGCGGCAATAGCGCTTGTGGCCCTTTAAGGCGCTGACCTGTGAAAACGATTTGTTTTTTAAATCCAGAATTATGGTTAGCAATAGTCCTGAAGGACATACCACGCCATGGTTCCGACAGCGGGCACATTTGGGTGTCCGTTGGTAGCGTTCCGAGGCGGCACGGAGGAAGAAGGCAGGTGGCAGAGCGCCAAGTACCGGATGTTGCGACATCAAGTTCTGCATGTCCACACCCGACGGCAGACTCATGGTAGTTTTCAGTAGTTTTTGGTAAGAAACTCTAGGACTTTGAAGCACTCACTGCACTAAACACTGTCTTTGTTTTAATATTTCTCAGTTTTGTTTCGTTTTATATTCTTTTTGTGTGTTTTAGTTGTGATAAATTAGTTAATTAATTCCATGCGATGGATCATAGTTTTGCAGTATTTGTGGAATACTTTTAGAAAGACGCGCCCGCTGACGACATGACACACTGAGGCCTCGATTGCAACTGATTCAACTTTTTGGTCAAAACCCCAAGCGCACAGCTCAGGAATAAGCAGCAACAGCAGCAGCAGCAGCAATGGCGGCAAGCGGCAACATTTACCAATACAAAAGCGGATCAGAAATACACACACATACAGTTACAGAGAGACACACTTTTAGCCCCTGGCGAATTGAGGGTTGAAAGTACATATACAGATTCGGAGAGTGTTGCAACCACCTTTGTTGTGCGGCGCAGCTGCTTGCGTCGGCGTCAGCGTTGGCGTTAGCGTTGGCAGCGAAGCCTGCAGCTGCGGCAGCAACGCAACAGCAACAGCATCAGCCACACAGCAGCAGCCGCCCAGCAATTAAGAAAAAAGTTTCAAATCTAATTTGGTACTGTATACAAAATTGTGCACTCGAGGCGGCGACGCGGCGTATGAGCAATGTGGAAGGAGGCAACTCAGGGATTGGTTTTTGTATTGGTGGTGTGCTGGCAGTAGAGTTGGTGGTGGTGGTGGTGGTGGTGGTGGTGGTGGTAGTGTTTGTGGTGTGTGTGAGTTTGCTATTTGGTCTGGTGGTTGTTTGAGGTTTCTTTCATTTTCTTTGTTGCCTTTGTTTCACAATTTATTTTTTTTTATTTGGTTTTTTGTATTTTTCTTTGATGCGTGTCTGTGTGTGAGAGAGCTTTGGGCCTTGCTAATGGAATAGCCAACCAAAAGCGTTGTTGTTGCGACCTCGCCGCTGGTTGGCATGGCGGTACCCTCACCACTCACACACACACACACCCACACCCACACTTGTGCCTATTTCTGACACAGTTGGCAGAGTCGATGTTGTTGCCTTTGGAGTGGCACCACCCCGCCCCCAACCCATTTATGTATTAGTTTCAGCCGTTGAGGGTCGCCCGAAAGTTTTTGCTTTGGTTTTTGGCACATTGCCACTTGCTTTTCAATTTCAGGCCGTCGAAAATGTCTGGAGTGTGTGCTAAAATCCCAATGAATAAAAAGGCGCCTATTTCAGGCCCACAAATAATTGTTTATTTTTGTTTATTATGTTCGACAAAAAGCATCAAATATAAAAAAGGTAAATGGGTTACCATTAAGCATAATGCTTTTCATAAACATTTCATTTTAGTGCTGAGGTCTTCTTATTCATAGTTTATGTTGGATATTAAAGGAAACATGTATAACTCTTTTATAACATTATGTTTTTTAAATCCTTATAGAGATGGAGAATATAATATTCACAATTTCAAGTAAATTTATTCAACCAACTACTTTCTATTTAATTATTTAAATCTAGACTTTGTTAAAGGAGTCTAGTAATTTTCTTTATTTTAAAGATATTTTGTACCGAAAGAGGTTTCTAGTTTCTTTCTGGATGAAAGTCATAATTAAATAGTATTTCAATTAAACAATACTGAGTAAATTATTACAAAGAATAACAATTGCAAGCCACATACAAGTTATGTAGTTGATACATAATATAATTTTTACCCCGCTGGGAATTCTGGGAATGGTCTTTTTTTTATTATTTTACGTTGTGGGTGGGTCCTGCTGGCCTATTAGAATGTTACAACATAATTGCAATTGAAACAAACTGAGTACGCGCGTGAGGGGCAGATCTGGCGACCGTGGCATGTGCGACTGAGGCAGCGACATTGCGCGCGCCTCTGTCTCTCGCTCTCCGCCGGAAGTGCTCTTCTCTCTGGATATGCTCCTCTCTGCCAGAGAGTACTTTTCTCTGGCCAGGCTCCTCCTACAAAAGAAGGCGGAGCCACAGCTCTTACACATACACACGTACAGGGGAAATGGCAAAACATAAAGCGGCAACAATGTTGTACAAGTTGGCCAAAAGAAACAAGTTTCCAAGTCTGTCTGTGTGCGAGAGTGTCCTTAGGGCCGAAACACACACACGCACAAATACATATATAAATCTATATAGAAACAGGGAGGCAGTTCCAGTTCCAGTACCGCCAACGTCGTCTTTTTGGCCTGGTCACAGTTGTTGGCAACTGTAGATGGCTAGAAGTTGCTGCCGTAGTGATGTAGATGTTGCTGCTACCGTGTAGCTACTGGTGTTTTGCGCAGGGCCAATTTCTCGCATTTTAACTTTGTTTAAAGTGCGCCTATATACACTCACTGGCACACACACACACACAGCTCCCCTGGGTGGCCACTTATAAAGTGTTTTTACAGCGACCAAATATGCAAATTAGTTGAGCAGCGCTGAAGCTGACAACTTCGTCTGCTGTTGCTGCTTCCAGCAACAACAAAAGCTGAAACATGTCCATTATGTCGACGGCTTGGCTGACTCTCTTCACGCTTGATATGATCACTGGAGAGGAGGGGCAGTGGCAGGGGGCTGTGGCGAGGTGGTACAAACAGTATAAGGCGCGCACACAGTGGCACACAACAATAACCACCAGCCAAGGCAACATGCGCAGCATGGCAACAACAATGGGAACGAAATCAACAAAAAATCATAGCAAGAAATGGAAATCAATCAATCGAGATATGAAGAATTATGAATGCCCTATGGATATGATAAAGCTAACCAGTTTCAGGATAATCCAACAAGGATTAGATTTATATCTCTCTAAAAAAAATCATCGTCAGAGTTTTCAAAGGATTTAAAACTGGAATAAACTTTTGAATCATAAGAAAGGTTTAACATGAAGGGTTTTTGTGATTTCTAATTAAACTCTGTTTAATAATTAATGTTTATTTGAAGAAAATATATGTTTCACCCATCTATAATCCCTGTATTCCATAAGAGTATTCATCAATAGGCTTACTTCTAAAATATTTTTTGTCGAAATATGAAGGAAACGTTGATCTTGGGACAGAATGGTGTGTCCCGCAACTTGATGCACTGGCACATGTGTTGACTTGGGTGTAATAAGTAGCCGTTGGGCAGTCAGGGCCTCTTCTCGAGGTGCTCGTCATGAGATGAGGAAAGTTGAAATCACTTCGGGATCATTGCTACTTTACTTAACTCTGTTTGGAACGAGTGTGTGTGTCAGTACCACATACTCGTGTATCTGTGGCTGCTCTTTTGATGAATCCGCCGGACGGGCAACTCAAGTGGCCAACTGCTTCTGGTTCAGAATGGCGAGGCTGGCGGGTCTCAAGGGGGCAACAATGGAAAAGTGCCTTAAAATGTTGACAAATATTTAACATGCATTGGCCGCAAAATTATTTGATCAAGACCACCGAAAAAATATACAAAGAAAGATCTTTTCTCCACCGAAACCAAACCTCAAACAGGGAACGCTACGAAATATTGTAAAAAATTAAAAATGAAACTTGAAGACATGCGGCTAATGAGATTTCCTTGCGTCATTGCCTCATTCATTCATTTTGGAGGCGATTTGTTTGCTTATTGTTTCGGTGTTTTGATACCTGGTATTCAGATATTGAGATTTGAGGGGTATATATAGTATTTTTTTAATTAAATAATAACACAGTGGGTATAAAGGTATTTCCTTATTTAAAAAATGTTTAAACTCTAAGGTAAGTGTCCAATCTTTCAGGATTAATTGGAATCTATTAACTCCCTAAAGTAGACTACATTTTATACAATCCAACACCAGGTAACTATTATTCGTTTCCCTTTATGTTTACTCCTTTGGTAGTTGGTTTGATTTTGGTTTCTTTTTGGTGCCGCGACCCCAAGCCAATATTTGAGCAATCAGCGGTGGCGGAGTCAGCCGATTGTCTCTACTAGTTCTGTAAGGTCTCGTTTTGGGGTTTTTGCGGGTTAGCCACGTCCAAACACCAAAACAACAGTCCCTCCCCTGCGAACTGTCAGCGGCAGTTGGATTTCCCGTTGAACAATGAACCGCGTTGCCACTCCAAAATGGACAGGGTCGAAAAAAGTTAATTTAATTTCAAGTGGGTGCAACAATTGTCAAGCTCTCTCTGCGCTTATCCTTTTCAGCTGACTCGACAATAACAATCACATCCGCAGATGCCACACAAAGGCATACGAACACCCACGCCCCTGCTCTGACTGCTCTCTGGCCTGGCCACAAATCCTTGTGTATCCTTGTGTATTTTGCATATTGTTTTACAAGACCGTTTTGGCTTTCTTAGTTGCAGGCCACGAGATTGCTTCTTCGACTTATCTTTGACGTAAAGAAAATCTCATTAAATAACTTCCTGCGCTTTCAAGTCCTGTTCTGCCAGCATCCTGTGGCATCTATAGCCGTCTCTTTCGCTTGGCAACAAGCTGAAACTTTGAACTCTCATGTATTCGTATTCGTTCAGCGAGGCATGAAATTACATTTTGCTTTTCTTGCTGCGGAAGTCATCTTCTTCTTTTTCTGCTTCTGCTTCTTCTTCTGGGTCCTTCCATGGAGAAGAAAACCCAAAACACCAACCGGAAACTCATGGAAACGTGAAATTTTGTTAAAAGTTCAAGGAAACTTTGTGTTCTGCTCTCGTCTTCGCTAGTTGCTAGAATTGTTTTGTGTCATATGCAGATACCTTTGGATAAGTTTGAGTTCCATTCGAATATTATTCTCAGAAGAAGAGTATTAGCCAAGAAAATGGTATGTATTTTCCTATCATATGACACACGCCAAACAAACAGGAATTTGATAAAAAAAAAACATCGTATTTCAATCCGGAAACTCAAATTTCAAACAATTGCCGTACTCACCGGGATCACACAATTTATACAATATTGCCAAATCATTTGACACTGCCATCATACCGATTATCGGATCATTAACTGCCAATTTTCCTTGCCAATCCTTGTCTCGAACCCATTTCCCATTCTCATTTCAGTAATTCGAGCCTGGCCACAACACACCAACAATGACTTTGGCCATTGACACGCACCCGGGGTGTTAATATAATTTTCAACTAACAACCTCTCTCTATACACCTCGAATATTCTTTATAATTTTTCTAATAACGTAACAAAAACATAACGCCGGGGGAGCGAAATTGAGAACCACTGGAAGATGGTAATCATGACCATTGTTTTGGGACACTCGCATAAACACTGTTTCCGATTCCGACCTACCCAACAGGATCTCCTTCCATTTTTTTTTTGTTTGGCTCTGACAACCCTGACGTGTAACCCTCTTGCAGGACTCACCTCCTTTGAATAATAATAGTTTTGAAGAGCCGTACGCCCCTTTCGAGGCAACTGTTATTAGTTGAAGGGCGCGTGGTTCCCAGCAAATCATAGAGTTTTCGAAACTACTCACAGAAAAACATTCATATACACATTTAGTGCTCGAAATCATCCCAATGGTAATGACAACTCTTATTTGCCCGAGGGCAGTATTTAATTTTGGACTCGACAGCCAGCTGTGAATTTTATTTGATTAAATTAAACACGATTGCATGGGCTTGCATAATGGCCGTCGAATTGTCAGTTGGCCACTTGGGTTTTTAAATGGGTGAAAGCTAGGCAGCTAGTGATCTCTGTTATCAGCTACTATATACTTGCTGAGAGACATATGAGACATGGAATAGATAAGAAATCAAGTGCAATGTCATGGCGAATGAGCTATTTTGATCAGAAAATTTCAAGCTTAGAAAATATTTAGAAATATGATGCTAACTTACCTCGTAAGAAAGCACATTTTTTGATAATTAATTACTGTGAAAAAGATGAGTTAATAATATTACAATACACCTCTGTAAATAGGAAATTATGCGATTATTATCGCAAGAATCTATTTAATAAACAAGTTAATCACCAAACACGTTTTGCAAAGTAAATAGAGCCAATCGAGAGCTAAATTGAAGCGATTGTCTGGGTTATAGACTCAGTTTTAGAATTATCAGCGAGCGGGAGTGCATTGAAAATAATATATTCCATACGGTCCAGTGTCTCAGAGGCTTATCTCTGAACTTATGACATAGAATTATCTCAAGAGAGCATAGAATCGAACGATTAACTATAAATCTAGCCAACCTAGCCGTCGGCACTTCAGTTTAATATTACAACTGAGTCGCGATCGTGCATCTATAAGTTACAGTCGCTATGCTAAAGTTTCTGATCGTGGTTCTGGCCTTGTGCAGTGTGGTGTGTATTAATTAAAATGCAATAAACTATCAGGAAAATTTCCATAGTCTAAAAAATACTTACTGTGTATTAAATTTATGTGTAAACCTTGTTATTTACTTAAATTCATTGAAAATGTCTAGAGTCTAGATAATACTCTGAAGAGCTCCAAAGGTTCCATAAAAATATGTTCCTTTATATGAAAAATTTAAAAATCAAAGCAAAATATATACTGATGAAAATATAATATATATAAAATTATTTTGTATAAAGAAATCCTACATTTTCAAAGTTCTCCATTACTATTTCCTATGTACAATGAATGAATGAATTCTAATAGCAAATTCTATCAATTCTAATATATTCTCTTTGTGTATTTTATTATCTGAGATGCAGAAATTTACGTGTTTGTTAGTCACTTCGTAGAAAAGATGATAGAAATTTTTTCCTATATTTTCAAATCAATTTCTTCGAAAGCAACGTTTATACATAATATACTTCATTTTTGTAATCAATATTAAAGCTTAACCTATATATAAACCTACCTAAACCATATATAAACCTGAATACATAATATATATGTATTTAATATATAATTAAACATTTTTGAAATCTAAAGATAAGGGATTTCCAGAGGCAATCTAGAGATTGATATTAAGAATTAAAATAAATTACTAAATTAACCGTTAAACCCTCTTATTTATAGGCCTTTGCCGAGTGGCAGCCCAAGACTGGCGATGAAATCAAGAAAATCCGCGTGGAGTGCCTGAAGGAGAACCCCCTGAGCAACGACCAGGTGGCCCAATTGAAGCAGCTGGTCTTCCCCAATGAGCCGGAGGTGCGCAAGTACCTGGAGTGCACTGCCACCAAACTGGAGATATTCTGCACCGTCGAGGGCTACCACGCCGATCGCCTGGCCAAGCAGTTCAAAATGGATCTGACCGAGGAGGAGGCCCTGAAGATCGCCCAGGGCTGCGTCGACTCCAATCCCCAGCAGAGCCCTTCGGATGTGTGGGCCTTCCGTGGACATCAGTGCATGATGGCCAGCAAGATCGGCGACAAGGTGCGGGCCTTTGTTCGGTCCAAGCAGGAGGGAAAGGCCTAAGTTTAAGAGTTCTTTTTTAACATAAAATAAAAAACTTTTCGCGCTTATTTGTGCGGGAATGCAACCATTCGAATCGGATAGTTTATTGATTTTCTTATTTTTTGGGAAAAGCAGGCAACAGGCAAAACCACAATACAAGTGCACCGAACTACTGACTACTGAGCGTGTGGATCTAAGGAAGATTATCAGTTTGCGGGCGATTCCCGACAACCTAGGCATCGCCACCCTCCGATATGGTCTTCATGGCTGCATTGATGTGCTCCACCAGGGGCAGGCTGCTGTCCAGAGCCGGGTTGCGGTAGCCCTCCAGGAAGTAGCAGGTCTCGGTGCCTTCCGGATTGGGGAACTCCTTGGGCAGGCAGCCCGGTTCGCGGGGCTGCAGGTCGAAGTCGAAGCCCTCGTGCTTGGTCAGCCACCTAAAATGGGATTGGGAAAAGTATCAGATAGATGTTTCGGAGATCTATTTAAACTTACTCCTTAGTGGTTGGGCTAACATTGATTTTCAGAGCCTCGCTGCCCGACTCGAACTTGTTGGCTATGGTGACACTGTGCCCGAAGAGGCAGTACCTGGGCATCTTCCTGCCCACCACTCCGGCCAGCACGGTGCCCGTGTGGAGGCCGATTCTCATTTTGATTTGCTCGCCGTCGTGGGTGATGTGCTTGGAGCAGGCATCAATCATCTTCAGGGCCATCCAGGCCACCTTGTGGGCATCGTAGATGGAGGCGCGGTGCAGTCCGCTGGCCACACAGTAGGCATCGCCAATGGTCTCCACCTTGTAGACGTCGAAGAAGTCGCAGAACTCATCGAAGTCCTTGTACAGGCCCTCCAGCATGCTGATCACCATGAAGGGCGTGGCCCGCGAACAGATGCTCGTGAATCCGACAATGTCGCTGAAGAGTATTGTCACATCCGGGTAGGTCTTGGCATCGATGGAGGAGCCCAGCCACAGCTTTTCGGCGATCTCCGCCGGGAAGATCAGGTGCAGCAGGCTGACGTTCTTCTTTCGCTCCTTGGTTACTGCCGAGTTGGCTTCCTCAATGCTGCTCTTTAGTTTGTCCATCCGGCGACGCAGTCCGTCCTGGGCACGAGCCTGCTCCCCGACCAGGATCACCTCCCTGGTGGCGTCGTGCAGTGGTATGTCCGAAATGAAAAGCCCATTGCAGGTGAGCCCGTCCAGCCCATCCAGGAAGGGTGAGCCCATAAACAGCAAGGAATTCGACTCCGGACAGTGGACCATCTGACCCTTGATCTCCAAGCCGATGGCCGGGAAATCGGTAACGCCCGGCGGACTGTTCAAGCCAATCAGGAAGGGGGTGTAGGTGCGGCGCACAATGTCCCGGAATTTCATGGTCAACCCTTTGGGCCTCTTAAAATCAAAGTAAGTGCTCGCCTGGCAGCCAAAGTCCGCCAAATAGGGCTTGTACAGCTTGCTGAATCCCCGGCCCAGTTGCACCAACTCCAGCTGCTCGTTCATGATGAAATGCCAGGGGAACATCTTACAGAAGCTCGACGAGTTCATTTGCAAGTCGGAGGCATTGCTCGAGTTGCTTCTCTGCACGGTTTCTGGAATGGTCTTGCTTACGAAAGTGGGACGCCCCATCAACATGGTGTGAGAGCTATCCTTGACGAGTGAGAAGAGGTAACGATAGCGACGAGCATCACCCTCTACGGGTTCGATCTTGATGTTCACATCCACCTTGTAGAGCATTCGGGTGAGGGCTTTCAAGGAACCCAAAAGTAGCCAAGCAATTACTGGTCTCTCCGAGGTGAAGATCAGCTCACCCTCGCCGGCACACACAAAGCCAGTATCGGTAACGTCGTCCTGTTTCACAATAACTTCATTAAAAACTAAGATAAATATTTAAGAATATTTAACCAACCTCCTGCAACTTGAGCACGTCGTAGACTCCATCGAGTGAGCCCAAAAACTCCTGGAGATCGGTTCCCAGACAACGGAAGGCCCGTTCTATGATTCCAGTGCAACAACAGGTGATCAACTCCTCGCCCAAGAGCACCAAGATCTCGCTGGCACTCGCCTCATCCATTTTCAGAAGCAACTCCTGGATGTCGGCCAGGTAATCATAATTGGCGCAGCTCTTGAAGGTTTGAGGATCTAGTTTTCTAATATGGGGTTTTAATAAACATTAATTTTTTACTTACAAGTTTAAACTATTAACTATTCATCCTTATATTTATAAGAACTATTATATTATCCAGAATATTAATATTTTAACTTACAATTTATGTATGTTGGGCCAATTCTGACGATACTTGGCCACCAGGGAAGTGACTGCCGTATTGAGATCCTCGTTCGAGGGAGCCGTCAGGAGCTGGATGGCCATCTGGAGGTGAGTGAGGGTCAGGGCATCGTCGGAGAGCTCCTCGTCCTCGAGTGCCCAGTGGGTGCCAGGGTCGGCGATGACCGAGGGCTGGCGTGTCAGCGAGTCCGCTCGCCTGAAGAAAGGACACGCCATATTGCGTGCTGGCTATGGAAGGGGCCTCTGTTCGATCTATTTTGGGGATAAAATACAAAAGTTCATAAGTAGGCTCTTTAAACCATTTAATTAACTGAAATAAATCAATCTCTAGGGAACAATAAGCTTCCATTTAATTAGATGTAAGTGGCATAAGATTAGATCTGAGTTTTGTGGATAAATTTTAAAATAACTTAACAATTTATTATATAACCCTCACAAAAGATGACCTGTTTTTGACAAGATACTTTATTAAAGTTTATATTCCCCCTCAAACAGTCGATATCCTTACAGCCTTATACCAATCAACCATTCCAAATAAAATTCCTCATTTAGATTTATCTTAATTTAATATGTTTTTCCTTGAAGATTTTGTCAATGATGTGTATCATGCATTTTCCGCCCAGGGCTTTCCCGTCTATTTTTCTTTCTTTTTGCTCAAGTTCAACGTGCACTTGTGTGAGTGGGTGGTTGGGTGGCTGGGTCGTATCTGGTTCGGGTACGTGAGCCACCCACTGGCCCACAAAGAGACCTGCTCCTCTGCATGTGTCTTCTCAGCTCGAGTGGCTTTTTGTGTGTGTGTGGCTTGCCTCTGAGGTCAAGTGTATGCCAGTCATTCTTGGCAAGGCGCTCACTCTTGCTTTCCGGCCAACAGCATTACCATAATTTTTTTTTGCATAATTTATAAGAAGGGTACCCTGTACACAGTACACTTTTAGCCCCAGAGCGGCCGACCATCCATCTATCCTGGCCAGCTGCTGGTATTCCTCGATTTGTGTCAGTGGTCAGCTTTAATTTTCACCACCCCCCCAGTGCCTCCCTCTCCTGTACAGGAGTGTGTATTTGCTTACAGGAAGCCCCTAGCCTGCCTGGCCCACCCCCCATGGATACACAATTTTCCAGCTCTGGGCCAAGTTTTTCCTGCTTGCTGCACCCGCAATTTTTATAATTTCCACAATATACTTTTAGGCAGCCACTTACCGTTAGGCTGAAGAAAAACTTCTAGCAATTTTCACTGCACTTTTCCTTGGGCTCCACCAACTCTGAGTGGCCTGTGTGGAAATTTTTGTGGAAATTTTAACAGCTGAGCTGGATTTTCGCACGGAACTGAAAACGGAATGAACGGGAACTTTGGCCAAAAATAAGGCTAAACTGTAAGCTGGCGAAAAAGTTTTGAGCCGGAACAGAGCTTCGGGGCAAGCTTTGGCCGCGCGCAAGTGAAAGTGTGCAGAGATTGTTGCATTGTTTTGAAAAAAGAAAACTAATCGGGAGAGAGAAAGCCAGAGAGAGAGGGTGGAAAGCAGAGCGCATGCTTCTACTTGATGCTGGAGCTTTTTCGGCGGTCACTTCTCCGAGTTCTTAATTGACCTGTTGCTTGAGAATCGCTCTCCCAAGGTACTCGCTCTCCGCTGTACTCTCTCTCTCTGTGATAATAACAAAGGTGGAAAATAATCAATCTGCCCTCCTGTATCTGTATCTGAGTATCTGCAGAGTATGCTGCATGTGCTGCACACTCATGTCCGGCAAACGAATAAAAAACTTTTCACTCTCCAGCTCTCGACGGCAATCAAAACTTTTAGCGTTGTCCGGCCACAGTCCAGCGAATCGGGCTAAAATTTCTATACTTTTACTTTGACGTTGGCCGCAAGCGAGAAACGTGTTCTTTTGGGTTTTCGGTTCGGTTCGGTTCTTTTTATTGCTTTTATTCGCTGAGGGGGCGAGTGTTTTCATTTTGATTATTTTTGAGTCCGTGTGAAAGTGCAGCCTGACTTGGCGAACTTAAGCTGCCGCTAATAGTTGCAATTAGCTAAACTAATAATGGCCGCAATGAGCGACTTTGAAAAATTTGTAAGTGGCAGTGATAGATACTCTATGCAAACAGTATCTAGATGCGAAAACAAAAACCTCAGCTTGAGTGCGTGCACTGCGGATGCTTTATCTAACCGCAGAAAGTGGGTCTCTATAAAAAGAAGGCACAGCTTCGTCCTTGACCTTGCACACTGCCATCCACATCCACCATCCATCTGCCGGAGTGCGCTCTCGGAGCTTCCGCGCTGAAAGCGAAAGTTTAAGCCATTATCCCTTACCCTGTCCAAGCTCACCCATTGTACATCCCCCTGGGGTCGAACAAGTTTGGCAGGGGGCAGCTAACCCGCAAACGATTAATCTAATCACTTCGAAAAACGTTCCACTTTATTAATAGGTTTGGTCGCCTGTGTATTTTGGACCCTTATGGCTCGATTAGCCATAATCTCTACGATTATTTTATGGCCAAGCAACTACTTCTATAAAAATAAATTATAAATAAATACTATAAGATAATATGTTCTGGGTTTTATGAAAGATAAAAGTGCATACTTTATGCAAATATATAATATGTAAATTAAATAATGTTTATAACTGCTATTTACTTCTTATTTTATTTAACTGATTCACGCAAGTTTCAAATTACAAGATACAATTTCCTTCAATAACAAAATATGAACCTATTTGACTCATTCGATTGATATTTTCAAACAACCATCATCAAGCTGCTTTTAACCAAAAACACTTGTTAACGGTTTTAGATAAAGGTAGAAAAATGACTAAATGCTAATTAGAAACACATGTTTTACTTCAATTAAAGGCCAAAACACATGGCCCAAAGCTGGTGCCTTTTCTGGTGACCCTTGTTTTGTACTTCTCGCTGGTGCGGAAGGATCCCCAAGGCGAACTATGGACCACAGTGCTCAAATGCTTGCCCATCTTGGCCTTGGTGTTCTATATTGTGGCCAAGGGATTTTCGCTCAAAAAAGGGTAAGATCACAAAATACTTAAAGCTGCGTATAATTTAAGAATAAAATTTTATTTTAGATACCGTCGCTCGCTTTGGATAATCCTCGGTTTGATCTTTTCCTGCGGCGGTGATGCTCTACTTAATATCAACCTGTTTCCCTTCGGAATGGTATCCTTTGCAGTGGCCCATGTATTCTACATTAGCGCTTTTGGTTGGAAACCACTAAAGTGGCTAATTGGATTGGTTCTCTATGTGGCCGTTTCACTTTGTAAGCTTTTCCTAACCCAAGAAGGATTTTATTTTTCAAATATTTCCCAATTTCAGTTGTCTATTTTGTGCATAAAAAACTGGACGAGATCCTGATAGTTGGAGTGCCCATTTATTGTTTCGTAATCACCACCATGTTGTGGCGATCTCTGGCCAGAGCTGTGGATGTCAAAAGCTTCTTGGCAATTTTTTGTGCCGTTGGAGCCATTCTCTTTGTAATCTCCGATGCTTTGATCGCAGTCACTATGTTTGTGGGTGTGCCCCTGCCCTGTGCGCGCCTCCAGATCATGATCACCTACTATGCCGCCCAGTTCGCCATTGCGCTAAGCACGGCGGACGAAGGACCCTCGAAGGATCAGTCTCGTTCCTTTCGCAAGAAAATCAAGTGAAGCCAACGAAGCCCAATGCTCAACAGTAGAAGTCGCATAAATTACATGAACGCAACCACCAAAATTAGTACTTCCATAATGTCTAGTTTAATGCCAGTTATGTGTGTTTGTTTCCGCATCCAAGTAGACTAGTGTAATCCAAGATTTCTCGTGTTTATGTTGATGGATGCGGAGAAGGATTTTCTTAGAGTTTAGTAGATGTTTGTTGAATTTAAATAAACAGAAAAGTTATGTCAAGTTATAGTGTCATTTAATTCAGTTGAATGGTTAAATAGGTTTGTTTTTTATTTAAAACTTAAATATGACTTTCCTATAAAAAAAACAAACAATTAAAACCAAATATTCAGTCTTCTTTTAATTTTATATATTTAAAATTATCGAAGTATGGCATCTAGGCATATATCATGGTTTTCCATGTATTCCCTTTAATTTTAAATCAACTATTTTTTAACGGCTTAGAAAAACGCCACCTAGGAATTTTACATAGAGATGGAACACTGAAATTAGGACTCACGCTAACAAGTGGCAACACTTAGTATATTAATAGATGTATTATGTAAAAATGCAAAGGTTAATGCACATTTTTCCTCAAAAAAGTCTTCAAAAAACATGTATTCGGTAACAATATCATAAAAATAAAATACAAAAATGTGTAATGTATTACAATTAGTTTATGTTTTCTGTTCCCTACTGGCATCACTGTTCTGCGCAATTTTTCAACACTGTGCGACGCCGGCTGAGAAATTTTTTCGGCGCTCAATTATTGCATTTTTTGTTTTTAGATAATATTTACTGCCCATCTAGACACAATGAGGCCTCCAGAGTTCAAGCTTAACAATCCGCCTGAGGACCTGATCTCGGCGGTGAAATTTGGCCCCAAGTCTAACCAGTTCATGGCGGCGTCCTCGTGGGACGGAACTCTCCGCTTCTACGATGTCGCGGCAAATCAGATGCGTCAGAAATTCTTGCAGGATGCACCCATATTGGACTGCGCCTTTATGGTGAGTACTAACCCATATCTTTGGTGAAGCTTCACACTAACAACCTGGCTTCTAGGACATTGTTCACGTGGTCAGCGGCTCGCTGGATAATCAGCTCCGCCTGTTTGATGTGAACACCCAAACGGACAGCATTGTGGGGTCTCACGAAGAGCCCATCAGGTGCGTGGAGCACGCTGAATACGTCAATGGCATTCTCACCGGCAGCTGGGACCGAAATGTTAAGCTGTGGGATATGCGAGAGAAACGCTGCGTCGGCACCTACGAACAGAACAACGGGAAAGTGTACTCCATGTCGGTGATCGACGAGAAGATTGTGGTGGCGACCTCCGACCGCAAGGTTCTTATTTGGGATCTGCGCAAGATGGACAGCTACATCATGAAGCGCGAATCCTCGCTCAAGTACCAGACCCGCTGTATTCGATTGTTCCCCAACAAAGAGGGCTACGTTATGTCTTCCATTGAGGGTCGAGTGGCCGTTGAGTACCTGGACCATGATCCCGAAGTGCAGCGGCGCAAGTTCGCCTTCAAGTGCCACCGGAATAGGGAGCAAAACATTGAGCAAATTTTCCCGGTCAATGCCCTGAGTTTCCACAATGTTTACCAGACATTCGCAACCGGTGGCTCCGATGGCATTGTTAACATTTGGGATGGATTTAACAAGAAGCGTCTGTGCCAGTTCCACGAGTACGACACTTCCATTTCGACCCTCAACTTCAGCTCTGATGGTAGCGCCTTGGCCATCGGCTGCTCCTATTTGGACCAACTGCCGGAGACACCAGCCTCCGTGCCACATCCAGCAATTTATATACGGTATCCCACAGATCAGGAAACCAAGCAGAAATAGTGTGCCTCTTGAGTACAGGAGAAAGTTCTCCTAATTGAATTGTTTATTATCGGACAGAGCAAATATATACATTGGGGAGCAAAATAGAGTACATCTTGAAAATTTTATGTTTAAGTGCTCTCAACACATAAACGCGAAAGTAAATGGCAACTCCTTTTTTTCCAAGATTATATATATTATTCACACAAAATGGCATATTTATTTTAATTATGAATGTATTTGAATTATATTGTAATATAATATTGAATTATTTTAATGTTTGTATTGGTATAAGCTACTTGAACCACGACTTGCATTTTTCATATCTACTTTTTAGCAGGTTCCATAGTATCTTTGCAAAAAGAACGCCTAGTTCCACTAAACTCAGAGCAGAGGCTCCCATGTACAGGCTTATAATGCCGCCAAAGTTTGCCAACAAATCGAGGTCTGTATACTTGAGTTTGGTGATGATTTTGGTCATAACACGCTGGCTATAATACACTTGGGCTCTAATCAGTCTATCCGTTGAATTTTTGGGACTTGAAAATGAGAGGGAGAATTGGGTTTTTAAAGTTTTAATTTTAGAATTTAACTTACTAGTTTATCTTTCGCACATTGAGGGTCATTTGGTATTGTCGAGAATTGCAGTTGTCGGGACAGTCGCAGAAATGCCCTCGCCTGGTGTCATTGATATACTTGTCCTGGTCTCGAGTCTTTGGGTAGCTAAAGATGTCTGAATTACCAGACAAGCATTGCCCATCAGTGACTGCACATTCCCGAACGCCACCTGAAAGAGTATCCATTCAGAAAGCTACGTGAATTTGGGTGAAAAAGTTTTCGATAATCGGAAGTCACCAATTGGAGGTAGAAACACCGGCGCGGAGCAATTGCAGGTGTTTAGTAGCACATGATGAAGGCATACGGCCAAGCAATTTTCTCGATTATAGGGTAGACTGTTGTTTCTATACGTTGGATTCTTTTCGCTCTAAAAACAAACTTTTAACCTTAATTTGTAATTTGGGAAAGAATATAGCAACTAACATCGAAGTAGCAACGCCTTTTAATGGGACTCATGAAAAGCGTATTTGAGGATGTTTCCACGACACTCGGATGCACTGCCACAAAGTTCTCGGTGTGCGGATAGAGATGATACATCATCTTGTTCGACCACTGCCTGGGCTGCTTGATTATCAGCTGAAGCAAAGACTTTAGAATCAGTTTTGAAATAATTATATTCAAGCTTACATTCATTCCGAAAGGAATCCGATTGCCCTTCCGCATTAAGGCATAGCTTACGTTCAGGGTAAACTTAAGACCCGATTCCTCGCCGGCAGTACTAAGCCTGTAGGGATAGAATTTATTGGTCAACTGTTTCTTTTGCGAGTTCTCGGAGATCAGGGAATTGAACACCAGGCACTGGCCCTTCTCAGTTTGTTCGGGTACGAATAGCTTGCAGCAATCGTAGGGAGTTTCGTCAAATTCGCAGGAATCCTTCACAAAAAGCTCATCGCATCTGTAGGCCAGATAGTTGATCAACTTCATCATGGAGATCGATCCTAGTTCAGTCAGATTTCTCTTTGAAAGGGCACTTGCACTTTTGAAGTTTTCGAACGAAGTAAGTTCCAGGACGATTAGCAGTTGGCGAAATGATTCCCGAAGTTCCTCGTCTGGATTTCGAGGCAGGAAACGCTTCATGGCACTTGCGGCCCGCTCCCAGTTGACATGGCTCCAAGGACAGACGGCCACCGCAGGAAATTCAATGTGGTAAACTGGCTGTTGGGTGGTTTCAATCAGGGTAACCAGAACTTGTTCGTCGAGACGGGCCCTCAGAACGGAGTACATGCTCAAGCCGCCAATGGTGGCTCCCAGGACAATTGCTAGCCACAAGGACCGCTGCCAGAAATGCCGTTCTTCGATGACATGCAGCATTCCATGGATAGTGGAATGTATCAAAGATTGTCGGAATCTCTCCAGGTACTTTTTAGTCGGCGGCCTCTTCTTAAACCGCTGCAAGCCCTGACCACGACCGAGACGCGGTGCCACAAGTTCGCTGGTGTAGAGCAACATCACAATTGAGCTGCTTTGAACGGAATTGGGGCTCAAAAGGCGTAATTAATTGAGTACCTTGTCGAAAAGTGAATGTGTTTATTAACGTAAATTGATGCTTATTAGTAACTACGGCTAATCAACCCTCTAGGACTTGGGGGCCAGGCTCTTTTTGATCTGCTCCAGGTTGTTCTTCAGCAGGCAAGTGGCTCCGCGGTAGGCCCACTCGCAGGCATTGGAGCCCTGCTCGTTCTTGTCGACGCACTGGGCCAGGCTCTCGTGGGCAACGCTGTCATGGTCGGCGTGAGTGCCCACCAGTTGCTGGTGCACATTCTCCACGTTGAAACCGTTCTCCACATCGAACAGACCCCACTTGGTGAAGACGCACTTGAGGTAGCACTGGATCTTGGGGTCGTTGGGGTACTCCCACTTGGTGAACTTCTCAACGAGATCGGCAGGGACAGCCAGTTCCTTGACGCACTCCTCCCTATAGGACAACATGTCGTGGCGGTTCTTGACCACGTAATCAGCCGAGGCCTATAACAGCAGGGGAGAAATAAATTATAATTTTTAGGTCAAATCCGTAGGATTATCGGACAGGGTTCAACTGGGCCACACACTCACCAGGCTAATCAGCACACAGATGGCAACAAAGACCTTCATTTTGGGACTATCTTTCCGACTGCTTTCTCCGACGATCGAGCGAAGACTGTGTCTGCCCCTTGCCAGACACCTGCTATTTATACCCCTCCGCTGGCACCGATCCAGGGAGTGGACTTGGTACCTGCTCGCCGATCTCTAAGGGAGGCACCACAACGTGAGATTATGCTCCCCTATTTGGATTATTTATGCTGCCGATTCTTTTGTGATCCCGGCATTCAATTCCAGTGCCCAAGTGGGCAACAATGAAATTGTTGATGCCATCCGATAACCCAAAGTCCGTCGCAGCTGTTGATATGACCACCTCTCTCCCCTTTAATCTCAGCCAAATGATCACATAATCTGTTTTCTGTTTTGCAAATAAATATAATTAAGTTATAATTACTATTTCAAACATTGTTGGCAAACAAAGTTGAGACACTGATCTATACAACACTTCTTTTAAATTAAAAAATTATAGTTTATATAATTTATATTTCAGAAATCAAAGCTTGTGCAATTACAGAAAGATGAATTTGAACATTTCCTTTGTTTGATTTGATCAAGAAAATAATTTTTTCAAGTGTAGTTGAACAAATCTTATGGATTTTAAAATGTGAACACTAAACCTTCCGATAACCTATAATTTTATTGTCTGGTTGGGGGCTGCACTTGAAATTTTTCCACTGCTGCCTCAGCAGGTAGTTGAGCTAAAAACCATTTTCCAAATGCATTTTTGTTCTGGATTTATTTCTGTATTTGTGTGAGAAGAGTGTGTTGTTTTTTAAAATGTTGTATACGATTACAGGTAAGGAAACGTGAGAAACCAGATGCTGGCTGGCTGGTTTCGATGGAAGATCGAGAGACCGGAGAGCAGTTCCACATTAGTTGGGTTGGGTCAATCTACAGCAAGCGAAGCGATCCAGAAAGTCATTGACAAAGCCCAGAACAGAAACACCCATAATCAGTCCTGCTATTCCGCCATAGGACACTGGGGTAACAAAAACCAAAGGTTAAAATCGAAATAAAACATCTGGAACCGAACCTACCCATCAGATCAATGAGGGTGAATCGCAGCATGGAGCGGTAGGAGAAAAGGGTCTCCTCCTGGAAATAGACATCTATTTCGATTTCCGACGAGTGACTGGTGTAGGTGCTCAGTTTTTCTGTATAAGTTGAGGTGTGGTATTGGGTGTGCTCGCATAGGGGAAAGCAGCCACAATCCACAGTAGTAAAAATATTATCCCTGGACTCTTCGATAATGTTGCTCATGGAAAAGAGGGAAACTATTTGTATTATTTTTATGGAAATGGCTTACATTTTGTATTATAAAGTTAGCTCACGTTTGTGACTCTCAATACAAGCCATATCCTCCCAGTCACACGGATGGCTTTCCACCTTTTCTCCGACTTGGGTAATATTTTCACCTATTGCAGCTATTGGCAGCACGCAGCGACACTTCTCCAAAAGATACTTCATGTGACACGAGTAGATACAATTCGAACGCGTAACTTGTTGTTCGCCCTACATAATAAAGGGTTTATATGTAAATAATATTTCTAGTTATAAAAATAATATTTTATTTACTGGAAAATAACAGCGGCGCATAGCCAGCGGTCGAGCTTTAACGTCTTTTTCTGCTGTGAAACGCAGAGGTTCTACGGGAACTACAATACGGTCTTCCGAGGAATAGTCGATTTTCATGCCCAGATATTGAGAGGGTTCGTGTATAATTACCTGAATAAGGTTATAGATTTATGGCTAATACCAGTTAGATATTGTTTACTCACCCCCACCGACTTTAGGTCGAATATACTTTGGCTCCGATTAATTTTCACGTTCAAGCCACTTAAAGATCCAGAGAAGGCCACCGACCAGGGCCAAGTTTTATCCGCATTCATGGCCAATTCAGAATTGAAGACATAGGAGTATCCTTGAAAGGTTTTGGTGGTTCGAAACAGATCGCAGCAATTCATTGCCTTTCGCCTCCAACTGCACTCGGTAAAAAATATAGCACAATTGAGCTGCCAAGAATTTGAAAATCCCCAACCAAAGGGGTCCAAACCCTGGATTTCAGAGAACTCTGTCAAGTTATTATCAGTGGGCTTGTAGGAATTATCAGTATTCCAAATGACTGATTGTAAGTAGTTGTAGGCCTTGACGATGCGATGGAATTTGTCAGCGCTTCCATTTGTTGATCCTTCTTTTGCAGACAACTGAATAGGCATAATGGTAACGGCTGGAAAATTGATCTCGGAAACATGCATATCGGTTCGTTCTATAGTTGTCTGCACCCAAAAGTAGAAATAGCGCTCCGACGACAGGATACACACGTAGGCGGTGCACAAGGCTAACACGATTTTGAGGGGAATCCGGGAGTACCTTGAGGGAAATAATAATTTATACAATTCAGAGTCAGTGTAAAGGATAACTTGCCTCCTGCCTGTAGCCCAACAACTCTCTTCTTTTTTCTTCTTCTCCTGCGGGTCATCATCATTAATGTCGAAGGACATTGCAGGCTTGCACACAACTTCGCCCATTTCGCTCAACAATTGGACTGCCAAAGCTGGGAAAATTGCGTCTAATTGGCAGGTCGACTGGCTAATCAGTGAGTGCGATATCCACTTTTGTCACCAAACTTATCAATAACCAGAAACATAACTACTCAATTACAAAGCATGGTTGGTGCCGGTAATGGATAGGATATCGTACAAAAAGTGTCTCCTCCTCAATTACAAGTCCAACTATCTGGATAAGAGCCATATAAGGGTTCATCGGGCTTGGGAGCCGAGTTTAGTGATTGAGTGTCGCGCCACCAGAATGGCGAAAAGTGAAAAGGCCACAGAGGCAGGAAGTCCCAGCAAAGGATTTGGGGTTTTGGCGAAGGAATACTTTCGAATGTACTGTGAGAAGACAAATATCCACTGCATTCGCTATTTGTACGATCCCCAGCTGCACAACGTGGAAAAGTGAGTGTAAATAAAAACTAAATCCCCATAAAAATATTTAAATAATTTATTTAAAATTATTTTTCAGACTTATTTGGTGCATCCTGCTCATCATCAGCATTGCCCTGTGCTGGTTCTTTTACTTGATGCTCTCGGAACGTTTTGTTTCCCAGAAGCTTGTGACAGTGGTCCATGATCCGCAATATCCTGTGTTCCTGGTCGAGTTTCCTGCCGTTGGGATTTGCACGGACAACCGAATCAATTGGAGTCTAGTGGAGGCGGCCAAAAATCAATTTCTGCCAGCCAATTCCAGCGCGGAGATAGTCGAGAGTTTCTCCGTTCTGGTCAGCAGATTAGAAACCCTTCGGTTCGGTGACTTTGTAACCAGTTTGTCCCAATTGGAAGATGACAACCTGGAGGCCGTTTCATTTGTAAATCTAACCGCCTTGGCCCTCTTCATGACCCTCAGTTGCGAGGACATTCTAGTGAAAAACTCCTGTCGTTGGCGAAATTCCCGTTTCGATTGCTGCGATTACTTTGTGATGGAGAAAACAGAGTACGGATTCTGTTTGGTATTCAATTCCGATATTTCGCCACGATCTAAGGAAATTAAGAAAAGGGAGGGTGTTCAGTTTTATCCCCGGCATAATGCCATGGCAGGTCAGAGTACTGGCCTAAATTTCGATTTGGTGCTGAATAAGAGCTTTAAAAGGCCGAATTCCGAAGCCAACGATAACGTCTATGTAAGGATAACACGTATAGAGGTTTTGCTGAAGGAATAAAACGGAATAATTATGATTTCTTTATAGGTGATGATTAAGAAGCCGGATCAACTTAATAATGTTATCTATTCCATGACTCAAAACACCGAGACCTATGTAACAGTGCGTCCGGACTTGACTTGGACGGATGATAGTACCCGTAGTATTCCGCCGGAGCGGAGAAATTGTCTCTTCGCTGAGGAGCAATCGGAGCTGGATTCCCACGATTCGGCCAAAAGATTTGGTAAACCTTTTCAGCTGACAAACTGCTTGAACCGATGCCACGAATCCTACCTGATTCAGCTGTGCAACTGCTCCCTTCCCATATTCTTTCTTTACAATCGCAAGGGTTCGTTTCAAATGCAATCTTAGAAAATAGGGATACTATTAGATTTCTAATGTCTGTTTTTCAGTGAACGAATGTGATTCGGTTAGCTTGCGCTGCCTGGCTCGGCATAATGGTAAGAATTATTTTTCAAATTAATTTTCAAACAATATCCGCTCTTTTTTAAAGACATTTTCAGTTACGATAAACGCAGGGACGAGGATGCCCTGTTCAGTGCCACGAAACCTGGGATGACCTGTTCCTGTTTGGTGAACTGCTACCTGCTCGAATACTACACAGCCACAACCACGCTGCCTTTGTCTGAACGTAAAATGTAGATCGGAATAGACTCAGTCTTTGATATTCTTATAAAAAAACCAACACCTTTTTACAGTCCCAAGGATCCGCAGCAGAAACTGTTCAAGGTGGATGTACACTACCAGGTGGAAACAACGCCTTTGTACCGAACTAGTCTGGAGTTTACCATCATTGATTTGATAGGTAATGTTTAATGTCCTTGCCGATCAAATTTGTATTCTAACTACATATTTACAGCAAATCTGGGTGGAATCTTTGGCCTCTGCTTAGGCGCTTCCATGGTCAGTGCCTTTGAACTAATTTACTATTTAACCGTGGGTCTGGTCATGCATCTTTACGACAACCACTACTACGGAGTTTTAAATAAGCAACTAAAAATGCAGTGGCATTCGTTCAAAAAATACCTTAAAAACGAAGTCGGTAATTTGGGAGATAATCCCGCGAATCAAAAGGCGAAATTAAAGCATCCTTCTGATCATAGAATGAATGCTTGGTAATGAAAATTTATTTATTGATATTATACAATATACTCTATACTAATATCTGTATTTAATTGGTGTAAATCCTTTCCTTCCCAACTGTATATTAATGATGGGAGTGTGGGTTTTAGTTTCGTTTGAAGTCTCATCCAATTTTCTATCGCCGTGCAGGTACAAAAATAAGCCAATGGTGAAGTAATAAATTAGCTCAAAAGCACTTAAGAGCGAGGCTCCTAGAAAAAGTCCGATTATGCCACCAAAACTGGCTGGAATAAAGTCAGATATTAAATTAAATGTTAAGATGAAAAAGTCTTTCAACGAACCTAAAAGTTCTACAAAAGTGAAACGCATTGTAGTTTGGTATTGAATAAACCAACCGGATTGATAAAAAACTTCTACGCGCATTGTTCCCACTTCGGTGTTAGTGTCATTGTTGCTGAAAAATATGTTAATAATTTTTTATATTTATAGGCTTAAGGATAAGCTTCTTACTCTATTGAAGAGCTGGAGAAGACTCTATCAAAAATCAATTGTTTACAGCTGGTGAAGCAGTTACAAATCATGCTTTCTTTGTTAATATTATCCACGTAGTCCGATTCCTCGGGATGTCTTTCAGTACTGAATATAACTAGAAATTGTTATATATTTAGAGGCTTATATTACAGTAAACTGAAACTAAAACTTACGTCTGTTATCATAGAGACACTTAAAGTCGGATGCTTTGCAGACAGTAAAGTTATCTGGGGATTCACTTGATTAATAAAATATGAATCAGCATACATATAATTTATTCACCTTTATCGGTGATGGGAAAGAAAATGGATGGAGAACACTTGCACAAATCAACGACATGCTCCTGGTGGCATTTGCTGCGACAATTTCCCATCCAATACTCAAAACCAGGAAGGGTTTTATATGCAGGATGGTTAATTTCGTCCGGAAAAATGCATCGCCTTAATTCCGGCGTAACTGAGCGGGTCCGTTCATCAGTGTCCGTAAGCCGAGGCGCAATACTGACACGGGTATGCGCCTCGTGTGGCACCAGGCGTACCACATCGCTCCATTGTTGCGGCTGCTTAATCATCAAGTATACGCCACGTCTGCCGCGGGTAACCAAGGATCTATTGAGTCGCAGAAATACATCCAAGCCAGAACCCTCGCCGTATTGGGCGGTTCTTAAGGGATAATACTTATTTTCCTTCTGTTTAAAGTTAAGCTCTAGAATCACAAATTATATTTGTAGCTTTCGAAAACAACTCACCGCCTTTATCTTTGATTCTGGACTTATCACACCATTAAAAACATAACACAGCCCCGACTCTGTAAACTGCAGTTCGAAATAATCACAACAGTTTATGGGCTCACCTCTCCAGCGACACGAGAAGATAAAATGTTCGCATTTAACCTGAATATATTTAAAGACTTCAGCCAAATCCAATCCATTCAGCAAGTGAAGGTCAGCAGTCAGAGATTCATTGGAAAAGAATCTTGACATTTCCCCCAAGCGGCTTAAGTGCGGATCGGATGCAGCGTAAAAGAATTTAATGAAGAGGGCCTTTTGAATGTCGGATACATTGCCGCCGAGGAAGTGGGAAGGAGCTTCGTTCTCCAAAACAATCCAGTTCATTCTGTTCCTCGGACAAAGACCAATCGATGGAAATGGAACGTGGAAAATCGGATGCATGGAGTTTCGGATTGTAGTTTGTATTCTTATCGACTGGTAAAGGTTATTCAGATCAACATAAACCACAATGGCACCAATGCTGGTGGTTATGAGAATCAGAAGCCAAATGATTCTATTAAAATAATTTATTTAGCTTTTTATCTAAGGAATTCACCTTATTGTTACCTTTCAAACTGCTTCATTTTGGGTTCTGCCAAATATCTTATACCATGTACTGAGGATATCATCGCATATTCCTTTAAATAAGGCCACAACAGCCCTATTTTATGTTTTAACCCTCTTACTTTGGTAGCAGGATGAGGCTTGGTCAGATCCAATTTTTTGCCATAACTCCCATAAATTGGCCGCCTCGGCCTGGGAAATTCCTTAGGATAAATCATCACTTGGCTGCCTCAGGATAAAAAAATATCTTAGTTGTGATTCTCACGACGGTTGTTAACATATTAGGAATTCAAATTAAATTTTGGCGTCGAAGAAAAGCCTTCGCCGTATTGAACTCAATCAAAAAGCAATTATTCGAAGTGGTCAGGGGGATGGTAAGCCGGCGGGTAACCGGCCTGGTCTGCGACTGGTACTCTTACCCAAGCAAAGCTTAAATCACGCACACAATTAACACTTGAATGCGGGGGAGTAGGACTGGCAGGACTAAAAGTGGACAAGGACGAGCAACTTGTTTACTCAACTCAATTCAGACGAAGGACAGTGGTTACTGCACACCATTTTTAGTCACTTTTTTATCGTTTTGAGGGAATTAAAACAAAGCCAAGTAAAAACCAACCTATTTATATAGTTCTCTATATTTAAACTTAATAAAATGTAAAAGACTATGTATTTTTTGAGTAGCATTTTAGGAAAAGTCACCCACTGTCCAGGGACTGAGGGTGAGCGGAAGTCAGCTGTCCATTGGCAGCGTAATCCTCCGCTGACCCGACTGTTTGTTCGTTCATTAAACGGACCTCCTAAGAGCCAAGGAGGAGTCTGCGTTACTTTTTATTGAGTGCTGGTCAAAAGCCATTGGATGGGGTATGGGAAGGGTGCTGGGGATGTGGGGCAAATGTCGGACATTCTTGTCCCACTCAGTCTGTTTGTCTGTCACCCCAATTGTTTTGTGTAAACAACTGAAAATATTTTCGATTTATCATTGCGTGCATTCCATGTCCTTGTCAAATGTCTTCTTCGATTGCCGGACGGCCATCGGGATCTTAGTAGATTGGTAGCGTGATTTATTTGTCCGCCAAACTATGCCACAAGTTTGGATTTGATTTTCTTGAATTTATCGAATTGAAGTCAACTTAGGAGGGAATCCGCTCCTGATCACAAAAACTGGCGGCAGACTCACAGACATGCGTAAGCCTGCTAATCCCAGCATTATGGACAACCCGATTGGTAGCCAATTAGCGTTGTGTCAATCAACCATGGTTTGCCTCGCTCTGGCGGGACATTGAATGCCAATTGATTTGCACGACGGCTCACAATTTTTGGCTATTGCTCGCGGGCTAAACGTGGTTTGGAAAACCGCATCGGGTAAATGGCTATTTCGAAAATTTCCCGCCTGATTGATGGCTATTAATCTAGGTGTATCGTTCGTTTAATTGACAGTTGAATGAGTCATCAGCAGGATATCGAGTTCATGTTTCACAAAATTAGCCACAATTGAGATAACAAATATATCCAAATATAGAGATACAAGTAACTTTTTATTCTTAGCTTGCCTTTACAGAAGCCAAACTTAATGACTCATCTGTTTTAGACTTTTAATTCCTTTTAAGAGCATTGCGCCTAAAGCGCTTATCCTGAAAACTGATTCCTTACACCATCAATTTGATCCCCGAGAAAACTGTAAAGGCATCGATTCATAAACTGTAAAGGCAGGGCCTTAAGCCCCTCGGGCTGTGAAGTGTAACTTCCATCCTTCTTCATTATGCACAGTTGCCGGGAAACACTCCCCGAGTGAAATCTTCTGATGAGTAGTTATAAATAAAATTTCCTCAAAATATACACGCACGCACACATGACATAAAATCGACTCCGGCCAGACGTTAATGACTTCCGCTTTCCTTCGGAAACTTTCAGTTTTACTTTCACTTTAACTTGGTATCCTGGCGCGTGTGCAACAATTTCGTTTCATCATCATCTTCGTCGCTGGGTTCAAGTTCATGTGGCCTATTAAGCACAGACAACATTAATGGTCAGTGGCGTGTAAGAAGGGGGCTTTAAACTTCTCAAAAATAAAACATTTTACATCTAAAACTGAATTGTTTTAAATGATTGCTATTTATTGCATTTGAGAAATATCAGGAAAAAATAATGAAAATCAGAGTGATTTCCCGAAGTCCTGTCTACGCCACTGCATCACCGCATCCTCCAGCAGAACGTCGGGGCAAGCGAAAAAGGAAAGGACCGGCAATCCCGAATCAGACTCGTAGAACGAGTTTTGTTGCCCACCCGTTCAAAATTCAATCTCACTTTTATGAGGCAACAGAAACGTGACAAGCCGCCGACTGTCACCGTCGCCGTCACCCAAGAGTGACAGGATCAAGGAGCCAGGAAAAGAGGTAGCGGCAGGACTTTCTCCCTGAATGTTACCAACTGCCAGTTAGACTGTCAAGTGTCTGGCAGAATGCCATTTAAATATGCAAATTCGGTTTAAAATGAACTTTAACTCGTTCGCTGCTTCGCTAATTTGCATGTTTCGCACCGCGGCATTGTCTTCATTTTGGGGCTTGGTGTCTTCTAACTGCTTCGTAATTGCGTTTATATTTTGATGGTTAAATCCTGGCGAAACCGGGCCAAGTCAAGCCGAGCCATGCTCGAGAAAATTCTAGGCTCCATCACTTCCGCTCGCCGGAGCGAAAGACTCAAATCTGCCATAAACAAGCCGAGTAATGCGTGTTAATTATTTAATAATATTAAAGGATTACAGCCCATGAACCCGAACCGCCATTTGCCATTTTGCCTGATTGATGAGGCCAACATTTAAGCCACTGCCTACCTCCCAACCCACCTACCTCCTACTATTTTGAACAAGTATTTGCCATTGATGGGACGCCTGTCAAACGGCCAAGGCTGTTGACTTGCTCGAGCCCCGGGAAAGGTGTTTTGTTTTATATCCATGGTGGGAGAAGTCGAGGATAGGGACCCGTAAAAGGACTACGAGTCAGTAGATATTCTCTGCCACCCGCAACGCTTGTCGCTTGCAAGTAATTTGAATAATTTTCTGAAGAAGTGCAAAATTTGCATATGAAATCTGCAATCTCGCATGCTGCAAGGCGCACGGGGGCACAAGAGTTTTTCCACACATTTGCAGCGGCAGCTGCATTGACTCAGACGCATTCAGGCAGCAGGAAGTTGGCACTGCTCTTGATTCTGGTCCTTCGAAGCAGTTTAAAAAAACATGTCATGAAATAGTAGATTACAAAAATGTATGGTTCTAGGGGGAAGCCCAAATAAGTCTTTAGAGTTAATAGCAGCCGAAAATAGAGACCATCAAGGGTACACTTGAATTGAAAGCCCTGGATGGCCAACTTTTTTCTCAGTGAGCCAGTTATCCTGCGGGGTCGAAGGGGGGCTGGGCGAGATGCTTTTAACTTGTCTATGCAAATGCAAATGTTTGTACGCAATCGAGGAATAAACAAATGTGCTCCCAGTGCTCGGTGTGTGTGCGGGAAGTGTGTTTGTGCGTTTGCCCTTGTCGAGTTGTTCGCTTTTCGAAAAAAGTTTGCTTTTGCGAAACCCAATGTGAGTTATGGGCGGAAGAAAATTAAGAAAACTTCATATAATTGATGTCATGCATTTTTAATCTCATTCCAGACGGCTTTCCATTTGCATTTTCCTATTTTGGTTTCATCTTAGTATTTCTTATAGTTTCGTTACGGTTCGGTTCGCTTCACGATTTCAAAAACTAAATATGAGAATGATAGCACTTAAGCTCTCAATTAAAACATTTTGCAGGGGTGCTTAAACTGATTTCGTACAACTGCTGTTCACATATGTAAATATTATGGCTTTCCTCACCATTTTAATTACTTCTCGTAGACGGAATTCCTTAATTTGGTGCTCTTCACACATCCTGAATGTGAAGAAAATAATAAAAACGCTCCTTACACATGCGAAATGCAATAAATGAGTGGAGAATGCACTGTGCCAAGCATCAAGTAGCAAAAGGATGCCAGGACACCCCAGAGCTTGTAGAAATTCGACCGTGCCCCGTGTGTCTGTGGGTGTCTGGGGAGCTCGCACAATTTAAGCTCAGGGTATTTAATTTGAAAGTTTGCTTAACAACTTTTTAAATACCTAATGTGTGAAACTGCTGCACAAGTATTTTGAGTGCCACATTTTTCCCTTGGAATTTATGTGTCAAAAATAACAAAGAATGAGGGAAAAAACGGTTTCAAATAGCATCGAAAATTGATGGATTAGCTTGGGAATGCTGAATAATATTTATTACACAGTGAAAAATAACATAGCTTAATGTTTAATGTATAGTCAAAAAATGTAACTCCTTGAAATAAATAATAGAAATAATTCTTCTTGGTCCAAAAGGAATAAAACTTTACTGAATTTAGAAAATTAATTTTTACATCAAACACTCTGAACCGCTCCTGGCTGAAACTGTTCTATAACACAAAGGATGTTTGCCATATAACAGTCTGGCGCCTGCGTGAAAATGGCCAAGAATTTTGGCGCCAAGCGAACAGCTGAGCAAAAGCCGGGCTCCGGCTCGTAACGAAAGCAAAATTCTTTAGCCGAACGTGATGCCCACAAAAGTGTGCTACACTCCGGCTAGTTGCAACAAATGTCGGTGCGGATGTGCGGCTGTATGTGTGTGGGTGGGCTAGTACTGTGAAGCTGCTGCTGCTGCTGCCGTACAAGCTGTCAATGGTAGATTCTTGCACACAGAGCTGCCATCATCGTCCTCGGGTGCCGTTCCTTCCTGCTCGTCAGTCCACTGAGCGCTGAACGAAGTCCTTTGCCGAACGCGCTCGTCACTCCAGTACTGTAAGCCTTCGTGGCAGGTCCTGGTCGCGTGTGTTCTGCTCAGCTTTGTCCCTTTCGGTCCTCGGAGTCTTCAAGTGGCGTTTTGGTCGCGTTGGTCCTGTCTCGCGAATTGCCAAAATCGAATTGTTTGTGAATGAAATTCGCGTCTCCATTCAGTCAGTGAATGAATGGACAAAAATTTTTAATAAAAAAAAAAAAAACAAAAAGTGATTAAATATATGGTACAGAAAAGAAAAATAAATATAAACATTTAAAAAAGATTTAAAGCTTCTGCGGGGACTTAAAATTTATTAAAACTCAAAAATTATTGTTTCATCAAATTTTTGAACTCAAATCTTGTTTAATTTTTTGGTGAAAATAAATATTTAGTATTTAAAATTCTTCAATTTTCTTCAAGATTAAAAATGTTAATGCAATTAAAAATGAGCATAACTCTATTTTTTATCTGATTGATCAAAATTAATTACTGAAAAGGATGTGTTTTTTTTATTTAAATAATTGAAATATTTTTATATGAGATTCAAATTTCAACTTTGATAAATTTCAAACCTTTCGCTTTGAGTAGCTTTTTACGAAATAAATTTTTGATAAAAATGATCAATTCTTCGAAATAATTATTTTGTTATTAGCCGCATTTCTTTCAAACTTTTTAAAATTGTTCATCAAGAAATTGGCTTAAATTTTTAGAAAATAATAAATCATAATCGAGATACTTAAAAGCTTGTGAAAACTTTAGAATATTTTATGAGTTTACCGGAATCTGTAAAATCGAATCAGTTGCAGTAAGCGAGTTAACGAAATACCGCACTCACCCATGTCAGGCTTGGCTCGGGCGGGTTTATCCTTGCTCCGGTTTGGCCGTCCTGGCTTCGTTAAGTGATTAATCATGCTCGTATATTTTCCAAGTGAAATTCAATTTGGACCGCAACGTCAGTACAGGAACCACAACTGCCGTCCAGGCGACAGCCCCATATAAGAAAATAAAGTAAAAAAAAATAAATAATAAATAAAACTCTCTGGAAAATTCAAACAGCAAGAAGGACATCCCCCTTCGGGCGGTGGTTCGATAAAATTGCCAACAAAACTACATCCTGTCGGCATCGAAAAGTGACGGTGAGTGGAGTTTTCTGCAATTGAAAGCATCTTTGGTTATTATCTCGGAAAATACGATCGAAATTTGTTGCAACTCCTGAGAAGCACTTTGAAGAAAAAAAGTTCCATGGGGCTTGGATCCAATAAACTTGGCTAAGCGATGAATTAGCCTTTGGGCAGCGATCGAATCTAGCTCCAAGAAAAGTTTGACAGTTTTCTTTTTATTTATTTGCTTCTTTATTTGTTTTGAGCAAATTAGTTGCGTTGACTTTTTGAGCAGCACAACCAGGCCACAAGTCCAACACACACACAATTTGCCAAGGATAAGCAAAGGACCTTTTTTAGCAAAGAGGTGGGAGGAGTCATGACCGCACAGCGGGAAATAAATTAAGCCCCGAGTGATATTTTTTAGTTTGGTAATTTAAATGTAAAGCAGGGCTACAAACAGGCTGAAAAAAGTCCCAGAATCGGGGCCAACAAGGTCGACAAGGACGAGGACAAGAACCGTTTGGTTAATCATACGCCATGTCGTCCCGGCTCGAAGCCTCAAGCAGTTGGGTCCCACCCCAATGAATTTCCTGTCGTTACCGCCTGTTTTGCATAAATTAGTAAGTTTTTACTTTTGGCCAAGACAGGGCAGCCAAGAAGGGAGGCGGTATTCCGTTTGTGGAAAATAAGCCAGGGAAAATAATCAGGACACGAGCAAGGCAACAGCATCCGTCTGTCTGGTAGTTGTCGCCTGCAGCGGGCTTCCCTTCCGCCTGGCCATATAAATCAATTTTAATTTAATCACTTTATCGCTCTAATAAATCATGCGCCACTCGCAGGAGTTATGGATGGAGTTGGGGGGCTTCTGGCGTATGGCTGGTAGGGTGGGGGATATAAATGCGGATGCTAATGCTGCCATAGCTCGATTGTTGTTAACAATAAAGCGAAGAACTGCTAACAAAACAAAATTTAAATATCAAGTTGAGGCGGCGACAGAGTCGAGAGCCAAGACGATGACGGTGACGAGGACGGTGACAACGCGAAACAAAAGAAAAAAACTTTCTTCATTAAAAATTTTAATGACTTTCCCTCTATTTGCGCAAGGTAATGAAAGTCAACAGAGTCACTATGTTGGCACGAGTGTGTGCTCCTGTCGCATAAATATTTCACACAATTTTCCCTTATTTTTTAAGCGATGCAAATTCTATTCCAAAGTCCTTTGTTTATTTTTGTATCCATTTTTTACTGTCGGCCATTTAATATTTTATTTCCTCTTTTTTTATAGTTTGTTGGTTGGGTTGTTTGGATTGCTCTTACCGTGATTGGCATACAACAATAAAATTCATTACAGTCAATTAATGCCTTAGAAATAGCATAAGCCCACATCACACAAAGACCAACACACATCTTGGCAAAAACGCAAATTCCATTGAATTGAGACGGACCGACATACAGACACAAAACCTGGTTAATTAAGCAGCTCACTCTTGTGCAAATTCCACAAAACATTTGCTATCGTATTGATTTTATAATTAAGACAAATTCCAGCCAATTAAATCAAATTACTCCCCAAAAGCTTTCGACAGACAGCACACATGACCTGACGCAATAAACGAGCATGTCTTATATCGGGGGGCCTCAACCGTAACACCTCAAGGTCCTGGGTTTTCACACTAATAGATTAGCAATTAAATGCCACCCGCCATTAACGGGTAATAATACGCCAGGCTCGAAGGATTCTCGCTGGCAATCTGCTCCAGCAGTGTGTGTGTTTTCTGTTGTTTATGGCACGCCCCCCGCCGAGCACCGCCCACTGATATACGTACGCCACGCATAATGACAATAGCTCGCGCCACACACACAAGTCGTGTTGAAGTTGATAGCTCGCTAAACTATTTATTTGCATATAAATATTTCAGAAGCGAGCAAAGGACCTAAAGCTCCAAGCACATACTTGTATATACACATATATCCTTGTATGTCCTCGTGCATGTAACGGCACTTGTGTTCTGGTTAAGGAAAATAGAAAAGCCCCATTTGCCAGCCTTTTCCTTACAATACTCATGGTGCACAGGTAGCAGGGCTTGTGCCTCCGCCGCTGCTTTTGTAATTGAAATAGTTTGCGAATCGGATGTTTATGTGTTCTTGTGTGTGGTGGGCTCGTATTCTAAAAATGCTTTCGATAATACAAGAGGAAATCCATTTGCCACAGAGGAATTGTTTACACACAATACACAAATGGGAATAAGCAGGGAACTCCAATTCTTCTACAAAAATAAAGAAAAGGTATTGCAATTACAGAGTAAAAGAAAAATATTGCAGGCTTCAATATAAAACTCATATTCAAGTTTTTAATTAAAAAAAGTTTCACTATTATGTAGTCAGATCCTTAATCTGAATATTTTATAAACATTATCCTTAATATGTTGATCAAGAAGAGCAGTTTGAATTGAACTTGTTCGGACAATATTAGTGTTGCGCCTATATTTTCATTGAGCCCCATTCATTGATTGCGTCGAAAACAATGAACGAAGCACTCAGGGAGCAGGACTCAGGACAATATATTCAGGACACAACAGCGCACACAAATCCGCTTTCACATTTTGTTTGCTTAGTGTTGCCGAAACCGAAAATCCCCGATAACCGGTGACGAAACGTCAGGTGGAATAATTCAGTATTTCGTGGATGAACGATTACCAACCGCCTCGCTCCTTGCAAATTATAAATAAGGATATATACGCGTGTCTCTACAGTTTACTGTCACTGCCAGTAGTCCGACATTTTTTGGGGCTACGCATCGGCGGAGGCTTCTCCATATTTTAAGTACTTACATGATGTGCATTACATTTTATGGCTGTGTGCGGGTAATAAACCAGCGCAAGTGCAATTACCACAACGGCAACAAAACCGGGTAGAAGCAAGCGGCAATTTGCAACAATGTGTGGCATTGGCAGGACGATCGAGCGGGTGGCGGGGAAGGCGGCCAGAGGGCGGGACACTTAAATAGTTTTGCACATTAGCGGCACACCCGAAAGCGGGCTGGCCACGAAAGTGGAAGCTGCACAACTTTGTCAGCGAACTTAACTTAAACCCTTTTTTATTAAAAAAAATATATGTAATAATATATTTTAGTTAAATAAATATTAATTTATTTGTAGTTAAATATATTAATGTTTTATTTAGAGAACGAATATTTGAAGGATTGATGTCGGGTGTCGACTGTCGGGTAGGACTCACATCCTCCCAAGTACTTTGTGGCCTAAAAACATTTTGGCCTATATTTGAAGTGACAGAAGGACCTTGGCTATGTGGCAAGTTATCACCGTGAAGGGTTAATTAAAGCGTGCAACAATTTGAGGCCGCTTTAAAGTTCTTTCATCCGAATGTGGGACCATATGAGTGCTGTTAGCAACGCCCCTGAAAGCATGCAATGCGAAACATTCGAAAACTTTTACACTGCCCGCAGCACATTAATCTTGAAGCTTGTTTGGATATTTCACTCACACTGCGGCTATACGTAGTATACTATAGCTATACTATATACGTATATATTTATCATGAAATGACCCCGTCCAATGCGTGAATATTTGGATTTTGAAAGGTCGCAGTCGCTGCCGTCGTTGTCTCGTCGTAGTCGCCGATTTTGTTGAATGTTTTTGTTTCTGTTGGCTTGGCGACTTTCGAATCCCGTCTCAATGGCGGCACACTTGTAACACTAATGAAAATTCCAAATTCCAATGAGCTGTCAGCCACAACACAGCAACTGCGACAGCGACAGCGACTGCGACGGCAACGTCATCGTCCTTGGCACAATGCCAGTAAATTGGGTCCGAGTGGTCATAATTTCGGTTGCACATTGCCCCTGGTCCGGCCGCCTCTGGTCCTGCGCTTTCTTGGAGCGGAGAAATTGTAGCAAAATGCAACGAACTTGAAATTCGCCACACAAATTCTACAAAATGTAACTGACGCTGGTCCTTTTTCAGTGCCTCCCAGATTTCGTTCAATCAATGCACTGAGAAAAATTACTGGGAAGTTGTTCATATTTTTACCATTTTATGCCATAATTTCTGAAATAGTTCCCCTTAAATGGCTTGGAAGGTTATTCGAATATATACACCAAGTATAACCTTTTTTCTAGTGTATCCTTTTCAGTTCCTGTGTTTGTTTTTAAAGTATTGTCTTGGATTGCAGTCAGGATATAGGTATGTACGTACATATGTGTGGGTGTGAGTAAGCCTGTGATGGCACTTTACGAATTGCTTTGGCGTATGTGGGCTAAAGGGTCGTTTTGTTAATAACTTATGACAGCCAGCCCAAGACTCACCTGGCCAAAACACACACGTGTGCACACACATTGTCGCACTGCCAGGGGGATTGGGGGAGGGAGCCGTGTGGGCTTTGTTTTTGTGGTCGGACTACTGGCCAACTGGGGATGATTAATGTAGCAGCTGGAGGACTTGGGCATTTGGCCAAAAAGGATTGAGGCCTGGGAAATTGATACGGCCGTCAAGTCGGCCTAGAAGCCTCAAGGTAAGCCGAGGGAAATCAGACAGTTTCTGTAAAGATACATGAGAATGTGATCCGGCTAGTTATCGTAAATGGGAGTGCTAATGAAGAATGCTGCCTTCTTGACTCTTTTTGGGTCCAACGAGAGTCTCTCGGCCGTCAAATGGGACTCTGTGCCGTCTCATTTGAAATTTCCCAGAGGAGCCGTCCTCTGGTTGTTCATTTCCATTCCGTTCGGGACTTAAAAAAGATCGACCAGAGTGTCCTCCCTGCATTTACTTAACTAATTCCCAACACGTGCTGTCACTTAGAACTGTCCGTTCATTTTTTTCCCATTTCTCGCTTGAACTTGCGGGTGCTGAACTTTGGGCCTTCCAAGAAGCGGAGGCTTACAATTTCAAGAAGCGCCAGTTCAATTGGTCTAATTGACTTTTTTCTTTTTGGCGGCGGCGGGCAAAAGTTTTCGGTCCGCCCACCCAACAACAAGAAGAATTAACAGCCAATAATCGATGAAGTGCCCTGGGTCTTGCTAATCTAAACCGCCCAAGTCGCCTCATCCCCACTTTCTCTTCACTTCACTCCAGAAATTATGCCACAAATTTGAATTGCCACATGGATGCGGCCGGGAGGGGGCTGGCCCCGGGGGCTGTGATGCTCAGCGACAACGAAATTAAACGAAAATCGTAATAAATTGCAAAAAATTTACGAAAATTGGCTTGGCTAGGGCGGAACACTTTGCAAACAGCCAGAAATGGGCAATGGAAACTTTGTGAATTGAAAAATTGAAAATAATGAATGGCACGCACACACACCCAAAATACAAACACAAAGACTCAGTACACTGAGAATAATTGAAGTTTTCCAAGTAAGATATTTGCTCAGCAATTTAAATTACAGGGAATATTATGAAGATGTAATATTTCTAACAGAATATTTTATAAATAATAATTTTATAAAATAAATAATATTGTTACACATTTTATTTCCCTCTGAAGATACAGATTCAGGCACTCGCTAAGCGCAAAACGCTCAAAATTACAGCTACAAATAAAATTTGCAGTAAACTGCGTGCTTGACACGCCTCTTCTCCCTGCCACGCCCCCACCTCTTACCCGACCTCTCCACTCCTGCCCCCACCCCCTTGGACCCCGTGGGCGATGCGACAGATTTGAATGACAATTCGCCGGTGGCAGCCACAGAGGGGGAGGTGTTAGATGATTCCCCTGCCCCGGTTCATTTTGGTGTCCTGATGAGGTTGGATGGATGTAGATGCGTGTTTTCCTACCTTCCTGCTGCTGCTGCTTCTGCTGGTACCGTTAGCAGGTGGACCACGGCGGCAAGCAGAGTGGAGTGGCAAGCCCCCCAGGGCAGGGGCTGGGGCAGGCCTACGTCGGCGCGAGTCGCGCTCAGGTATTTAAATTCATTTTCATTTCATGCCAAGGATAGACATCTCGCATTTGGCCTCTTTCTGGGACGGAAAAGGGGCCAACAAGGAGGTGGAAGTTGTCAGAGCGAGAGCTGGCCAGGAAGCAAGGGCGAGGGCTTATGAAAATGATGTTCTCCTGCAAATTATTACACCAAAATTAAAATAATATTTCTCATGATTGCAAATAGCTCAGCCAAGCAGATTTTGTGCCCTCCCAGACTCTGTTTTGTTTTTAGCCTCCAACTCCCACACTCCCTGCATGTACCAGCCATCCATAAATACATCCGTAAATAAATATACATATTTATATTTCTAATTTTCACCTTTTTGTTTGGTTCTACCTCCGGCTTTTGGCTCACGCCGGCTGCTTTTTGTGCAGCGTTTGCTCAGTTGGCTTTTAATACTCGTATATATATATATTTTATATACGTATTATTCTCGCCCCGCCGCCAAGCTTTAATAAACTGCCTGAGTTGGCAGAAAAAGAGATGGCTAAGGAATATTGCCGGTGACTATGAGCAATTTTCATTTCATTTTTTATTTCGCCGCCGAACGAAATGAGAAATACTGAAAACTGTAGCGTACTTTATGCCGTATGCCCGTATTTGTGCGGATGGTGCGGCCATTGTGGGTGGTTTTCGGGGGAGATGAAATGCCAGGTGGGTGGCAGGAACGTTTCCCTTAACTAATTATCTTGAAATGAGTTTTCGCAGCCACCTACCTCGGCAGTTCGCGGCGCAGTCTTAAGTTGTCTTCCGCAGTTTGCAAAATGTCAGCTGGCTGTATATAGTGTCGGCGTGTGAAATATCCTTGCCTCGGCTTCCGTGCAGCGCCAGATTGCCATTTAATGTTAATTTTGTGACTTAATTAGCCATAAAATAAATGTAACAGTGTGTGTGCTGAACTTAATCAACTGCAGGCATCGGGCGAGGAAACCGTATGTTGCATGACTCCTCCGATGTGGGTCCGCATCTTAACCCACTTCTGAATACTGCATGCTCGCACCACTTCCAGCATGCTAATGTGCACTTGATTAGAATGTCACTCGGAAGCTCTGGGAGCTTTGCTTTGCTGCTGCCCACACGCAGTGCTCTGGCCAGGCCAAGATGTCCATGCTCCGATTAAAGTAAAAACTGGCACAAACACGATAAGCCGCCGGCCAAGAGATTTTCCAAAGCAAAGTGGCCAAGGCCTCTGGCTGTCTGGAGTAACTAAGTATGGTACATGGCGAAATCCGCTGGTGGAGTGCATTATGTGCCGACAGGACTTGCGTGCAGGATATCCCAGCATGACGTTTATAGTATAAATCATTTTAGTGCCGAGCATACAGAGGGCAAAATAACAAGCTTCTTTTTTATATTTTTTTTATTAATGAAGGATATATTGTGATTCTACTTTGAAGACTATTTATAGGGCAGATTTTGTTTTCATAAAATATTAAAACTACTTAGAATGTAGCTTAGGAAATCATACTTAAATATCCCCAAAAACTAGAGTACTCTTTTTTATATCAGTGTATTTAGGACTCCCCCATTGGTATACTTAACCACACGCCCACACAGATATTGCTGGCAAATTATTCGTAGAAAATTGCTTTCCCCCGGCAGCCAGCAAATCAAAATTGATACGAGCCAATAATAAAACTATAAGTGGCCGTTTTGCGTGGCCATTAGGAACAGTCGATAAGTGAGACATTTCAAGGAAGAAGAGACAGAAAAAAAATATGTATATATGGGAAAAATAAAGTAATGTAGTCCGTGTCATTGTCTTTCTATATTCATCTGCCGGAGGGCAACTCCTTGTGTCCTTTGTCTTTGCCGCCTTTGGTTTTCTTTTTCCTTTGGGCTCTTATCTTCCTTAGCTGCGGCAGCGAGTCCTGCGTCAATATTTCAGTTCGTCTTTGACAGGACCCGCTGATGAATTCGCTTTTACTTACTTTTCTTTTTTTTTGTGGTGGAGGCCTCATACCCCTTAACGACGTGACTTTTGCCATCTTGTTATTATATCGAAATTATCCGGGCTGCAACTGGAATTGTTTCACAGCCACACGTGCCGAGGCCATTTGGGAGTTCGTATTGGTATTGGGGTAAGCAGTGTTGCCAACTTGGCTTTACGCCAAAATCGAAATCCCAAATAGAATATGATTGGTTTACTCTGCCAAAGCAACAATTTTCTTTGTTTAGTTTGGAGAGAAAATGTGTCAAACTATGAAAATGAATTATATTAATTTAAAATATTTGTTTGGGAAGTTTTAAATAAATTAAATGAATCCTTCGCATCGCTGGCGGTTTCTTGAACCCGTATCCGTTTCCGTACTGAAACTGAAATTGGGGACGCCCATGGCGCCTGTAGACAATTTGTAATTTTCTCATATTTATTCGAGGATCCGCTGACAGAGTTCTTTACGTTATTATCATATTAGGCACCGCACTCACATATCTCATTTGGCCATGTGACTGGAATTCATTTCCCAGCGCGAGTGTCCCTCGAAAATTATGCAAAACCCTTAAGTTTTTGGCAATCGGATGACTCCCCCGCACTCCCAGATTTCCCAGAAGTTCCCAGAAGATATGATACATTTTTAATTTATTACCCCATGGCTTTTAGGAGCCCGATGCTCATTGAGCTGCCTCATTCGGCATGTGAGGAGTTGTTTCGTCAAAGGGAAACTTTGGGCGCCGCTAATAAAACTCATGCCAACTCATCAAAAACTAACTTTAAATATGTCCTTTGGGCCCCCAAGGCTGTCGTATCCTAGAGTATGTGGCAGCAGCAAATGAAATGAGTGCGTGCGTGCGTGTTCTGATGTCCTGAAACGGAATGAAAGGAAGTAGTCGGGAGGGGGTTGTATGGACTAAACTAAAGCGAACCTATATCCTTGGAGTCACTGGAGCAGAAGTCGAGAGGAGTTAGAGTTTGTTAGTTGAGCGACTATGGATTCGGGGAGGAAGTAGCACAGCAATCGGAATAAAAGAGCAGGACGAACGTTCACTGAAATTGTAAACGAAACAAACTCCCCATTGCAGCATCCTCGTGTTGCCAACAAATTAATCATAATCCGAATGCTATGAACTCAGACTCGTGGCGTGCGCTATATTGATTTCAAATTATGCAAATATTTGGTCAAATGATTCGCTCATGTGTGCCGAGCTCGACTCGTTTGGATTTGGATTTGGATTAGTTGGCGCTTTTTTCCATGGAATCCATATCCATGGAATGACGTCAGGATATTGGGTTTTTAGCTGATTTCTTTCACATTTCGTTCTAAATTCCATGCCCGGTATACGCTCGCAGTTGTCAGGACATTCCATGTTTCTCGCATGTCCGTTCGTTAACTTCATTTGTCAGGATACAGTGAACAGTAACAAAAAAATGACTGGTATTTATATACATCATTTTTAAGGGCGAAATATAAATGTTCAAAAACAAATTAATTAATTACCAAACTTCTTATTTATCTTCTCAGAATTTCTTGTAAACAGAAAGAACAACTTGTTTCCCACTATAACTTTTTCTCTGTGCCAGAACACATTCCAAGTTGTTTCGATCCATTTCCCATTTGTGACAATATTTAATTATTAATCACGACATGGTGTGGAGCGGGTTGGCAAGATGCTGGATGACATGCTGCGCTGGGGTGGCAGGCAACATGTCGCATGAGCAATATGCCACTTAAAGTAATGCCCAATGCTCGATTGGCCCGCTGACAGGCGGCAGACGTTGGTATCAGTGGCCAGGATGCCTGGATAGCAGGATAAAGCATGGATGTTGCCGTTGTCATTCACCTTGCTGCTAGTTGTTGTTGCCTTTGCTATTTGTGTCGCTTGTCGCTCTGTCCAATCATTATTCATTGCGTGACAAGCGCGTTAAATGTGTCTCTGCCGGTGAGCATGTGTGAGTGTGTGAGAATTGGCAATAACTTTTAACATGCCAAAGGTATTTCCGCAACAATAACAACTTAGCACGATAGGGGGCGATAGGGGAAGCCTACACTTGAAAAGTAGTTTTGGGTTGTGAAGAAAAATCAATTAGTTTAGATACAAAAAAACTATCATTGGCAACCGCAACATTTATCTTCAAAAAAATACATAAAGTATACGCACCATTATATTGAATATCTTGAACAAGTAAATTACGTATACGCACCATATACCTTCGAAAAATAATATAGTAGAAACATAAATATATTAGTCTCGTATAAATTAGTTTTAAACTTTAAAAGCTTCGATTCATCAGCACATAACGTATACGCACTGTAGCCCTGAGCGTCAACAAAAAATCTCTCCATTTATTTATTTAATTTGTCATCCAAATAACAATAATATTTCAAGTGCACAATTTGTTTATACTATATGGACAATTTTCGTGCTTTCACCGTTTTTTGGGTGCCAGTCGTGAAGAGAAGACTTTGAGCTGTCGATTCTGTCTGTGTGAGCCACAAATTAATGCCAGCCATTATCGTGGAATCCACTTTCATGCCGGCCACCACTGCTGTCCTTATTTGTCCTTGATTGCCTCAACCAACGAAAGCCAAAAGAAATAAAAAAAAAAAAAACACCAGCTAAGTCCAACCGAAAAAAACAAAAGGCAGAAAAAAGTGCGGTGACGACCCCTCGGCAGGATTGTTTCATTTGATTTCTGTTTGCTTTCGCTAGATTCCTTGCGTGCCATGACACTCCGCAACCGGTGTAAATATTTGTGACATAATTAAGAAGCCCAGCGCCATGGCACCGCCGGCAACTGGAGGGGAACTTTTAGAACCGGGGACCCGAAGGAGTGTTATCAAATCAGTGAGGGGGTTGGCACAAGCACAAGTTGCAAAGCCGAAAATAAAGCAAACATCGGGCGCTTTGAATGGAGAGCGTTTTTGCCACGCGCGTGATTAAATTTCATTTGTGGACCCAACCAAATCGGAACCCAACTGGCACACTGAGTGACTGGCTGAGTCCTTAGTCCTTAACTCGCTGTATTTACCGTCGTTTTAGTGCCTCGCCGCACTCGGGTTAGTCGAAAAGAAACAAATCCCCGCCCATCTCCGATTCTCCCCAGAGTGCGTGTGTTTGACTTGGATTCGCATTAAGATTGTCAAAGATTTGGACGCCAGTGGGGAGCCACTCGAACCTTTCACCCCGCCATCCTCGCCATCTCTCTCCGGCCACTTTCACTTTGTTTCGCTTGGCTTACCTGAAAATGCCGAAAACCCTGAAAACGCTCTGGGAGCAATTTGGAAGATTTTAGGCAGCGATTTATCGCTCAGCTCCTGAGTGGGTGCCACCGATACTTACCGCCAGATAGCGGGTCTATATTCCGCCAGCTCGCCTCAAGTTAATTTGAATACAAACGCCGTCAAAAAAAAAAGGAGAACGAAAAGGTTGTTCAATGTCACCGTTTCTGTTTTCGGTTTTGGGTCTCAGTTCGTCTATCTGGTCTATGCCATGCGATTCCAATTCCGTGATAGTGCACGAAATTAATGGATGTTGGGGATCGGACGCCTACATGCACATGTCGGTACTTGGCTGTCTTTTTATCGACATGAACAACAATGGCAGCAACACTAATAAATTCTGGCATTAGGCCTCTTTTCCTCGGCGGGAATGGGGCGGGGCACTGATGTCAGGCTGGGGTATATGACTTGACATCAGGGGAGTGATTCGACGGGCCGTAAAAACTCTATTGCCTACTTAGCGGAACAGTTGTAGAAGCTCACCGGAGATACAGTAAAGCGTCCATAAGACCATAATAGTTTGCCCCTAGTTTCTTTGTTTGTTGAATGGAGAATTTCTTATTTTTCAAAAATTTCAGTGACTGACTGATGTAACGTTTAAGAAACCCTAATCTCGCTTGAAAACTTAAAGCCAAACGTCATAAAGTTTTTGAAGATTTTGCAATGCTAAGTCCAGGCCAAAGAAGTTAGACTGTTCCTGGGTCGAGACTCTCTGGGTCCCCTAGTTCCCTAAGCTTTTCTTTCCTTTTTTTGTTTGGTGCCAGTTGGCAGGCACTTTCAATAAACACATCGCCCTGGCTGGGAAGTTTTAATAATTCAATAGGCAACAATGCGACATGGAAAATCGCTTCATATAATTACGGCTCACATAAAAATTCAAGAAATGGCCGGCGGCGAGCAATCGGAGGAGCACTTTATTGAATGTCAGTTGGGCCGAAATGGCTGTTCTTGTTGTTTTGACTTCCATTTAAATTCACAGACTGTTATTGCAGCTGACATCGAAATAGAAACATTCAAAGACACCGATACAGAGAATCGGATTCAGACCCACAATCACATACAGGGCACGCTTGCCAAAAATGCCAAATGGCCAAGAGCGGAATCTGTGGTCCCATACTGGCTGAAAATGTAAAATGTAATGTTGTGATTTTACTTGATTTGATGCTGCATTGGGTCTCTGGCCCGAATCCATTTCAATTGTGTACAGCAAGCTTCATTACATTGCACGGAATTAATTTTGGGGCGAACCGAAAAAGGACTCTGGGTTTCATAAAATTGAAATACTCTCTACGACATATTTATGAATTTCATGTGGAAATTACGAACTAACTCTGTTTGGCGACGCATGCATGCTGATCACGATTTTGCCGACCGCTTTTCCTGGAAATCACTCCCTTTCAGTTTCGAGTTGGCAAACATCTCGGCCAAGCTAGTATACCCGCATACAAATGGCGAGGAGACGGGCAGCCTGCAAGCATTTTGCTTAACTTTCATGAGGCCATTCAATGACTTAACCATTTCCATTTCTGTGCCCCTGCGCTTTTCCCAATTCCCCGGTTTCCCTTTTTCAGCCAAGCACGCACACATCCCAGCACAACACAACATTCGGCTAACTGAAAAGGGTCAAAAGGCTTTTTCACACATATACAAATTGCTGGCCTGGTCGAAAGCATTTTGCATAGAGGCCAGACCTGGCGTTCAGGCAGCAACCTTAAAGGTTGCCTCAATTAAATTTCTCGGCCCAGACACAAAAAAAAAAACATGAGCCCCAAAAGGCTGCAGGACACCGCCCACGCATTCATATGAATTTCGTCCTTCCACGAAGGAAAAAATACATTAAATAAATAATTGCCAAAGAAAAATAACAATAAAATAAGGGAGAATCGTGGTAATTATTTATTATGCATCTGGCTTTAAAAAATAATCAAAATAAGACAGGGGCTGAGGTAATCTCTTGAAAAAAAATATTAAAATTAAAGTCTTCATAACTTTCATAATTTTAGGATACTTCTTTCCCCAAGTGTAGTTCATATTTTTCCTTGTTACTCATTTGGTTGGCCTGTTTTTATGTCGGCTCACATTCTGACTTACTGCACATCAACAGCCTCATCAGGCTGTCGGGTAAGTGAAAAAAATGCTTTTGCTTTTTTAGCCAGTGCGGCTGAGAAATGTGCCAGGAAATTGTGCTAAACAGCTCAACAAAAAACGCAGAAAAGACGATGTTTCTGTTTCAGCACTGTGGCTAAAGAAAACATAAGCCATAAACGTGTCAGCCTTGGCTGGAGAACCCTGGACTCTGTTTGGTTAGCTCTGGGGCGGGGTGGCCAAACACCAGTGGGTGTGGGGTTATGCGCGGGGGTCGATAAGCCAACAACAGCCGGGAACAGAATTTATGGCATGCAAGCAGCGCGTACGCGACCCGGAAATGAGCAGATGAAATGAGCCACGAGGCGCCGCCAGCTCTTGGCCTGCTCTGCTCGATTGGGTATGGGTACGGGCGGGCTTTCTTCCCGACCTGGCTCTGACAGGTGATAATCAGAGCCAAGAACACGAACATGAACATTATATAACCCAAAATATAGCCGGAAAACAAATGATTCAAGAGCTGATGAAAGGAGGAGAAATGTGTAAATGAAGCCACATTTTAAAGGCTACATAAATGTCAGATATAAGTATATTTAAAAAGTTGTTGATTGCCATTTAATATAAACATTTAGGGGGTTTCTAATTCAGAGTTTATAGACAACAATATCCACAAGCAATGGAATTCTTTGACAAATATCTTGAGGCAGAGCTTGTGGAATAGTTAGTGAAGCAAACACACTCTATTAATTTAATGTCCTTTTGTTTAATTACAAATAAGAAATCCAATCCCGAAATGCAACCTTTGAGTGAACGGCAACGACAAGGCAGCAAGGACGTTGCTGCATTATTGCTGCAGGATTCTGAGAAATCCTCGAAACGCAACGACAAGGAGTAGCCACCAGCCAGTGCAATCCAGAATGGAAACAGTCGCAGCCTGTTTACATTAAGTGCAGAGCTTAGCAATCAACTTGCGCTGACAGGAGCAACAACTCTTGAATAATGCGACGCACAGTTGTTGACTTCCTCTGTCAAATTCCGGTGACAAAGGCAGCAACTTCCACTTTGTCATCCGGCCCGCTTCCCGCTACCTTTACTCCCAATTCCAGTCCTTGGAGCCGTCGAGTTCGAGTTCCTAGTGGTCGCACGCTTGACTTCCTGCCATTCCTGGCACTTGAAATGTAATTTGTTTATTTGTGTGGCACACACACTCGCATACATCTCCTCCCCAGGTTCCCCAAGTATCCCCCAGTGAGGCCCAGAGCTCGTGGCAACTGCCGTGTCTGCTTGCCAATTAATTGTGCACATCTCGGGCCGCGGCGGCCTGGTGGCAGGTGAACGCTGCCCGATTTCGAGGCAGCCCAAAAAATCCCCTAATTAATGTGTTTGTTTAGCTTTTGTGCCTCGGAAATTTCGACAAACTCGATTACCTGTGGATGCGAGTCAACATTTTAATTGAATGAAATTTATAGCCGGCGCTGCGAGCGATTCAATTACAATGGCTTCATTAGAGACAAAGTCTCGCCAAAAAGTTTTTGGCGCCGAAAATGCAAGGTCTTATCACATAACCCACAAGTTGATTAAATATTAAAATCAAAACTTGGTCCTAACCTGTGCTTCATCATGAAGTTTGAGTCTCGAGTGAAAGTCTGAGACGAAAATCTAAGTTCTTTGCTAGAAAAGTTGCCACAAAACATAATCATCATTTTAAGAATCATTTTATTAGGAAAAATATTATTAAAAAAGGGATTACTAAGCCGGTCAAAGGAATCAAGATTTTTCATCAGAATTCTTGCGTTTATTTTGAAACGCAAAGTGACTGGAATTTATAGACGTCATTTTTTATGGCCACTCTGCTTGAAATGGGTGAAATTAAGAGTTTCTAGCAAGTTTGGCCTGATTCCATTGTGCTCATCCGATTCTGTATCCTTTTCTTTTCGCCGACAGCTTGGCAGCCCGGCGGCGAGTCCTGGACAAGGACGTGAAAATGCGCTTCATTAATTTGGCTGGCAGCCGCAGACTGTCTGTGGAAAATCAGCTGCAGCATAAGCAACAGCAGCAGGACGAACAGGAGCTGAAACAGGAACAGGATCTCAAACAGGAACAGGGACTCGCGTCAGCTGCACTGACACAGCATTGAATTGCATTCCGCAGAAATGGTGGAGGACAATGAGTCGCCGGAAGCGGAAGGAGCCGTCCCCCTGTTGGCCCTCCTCCGCGGAGATGGTTTCAATCAGAGCCAGACCCAGATTCTGACTCAAGCCCCGACTCAGATGCCCCCCTTTTTCGGCAGCTACAATATATCTGAGGATGTGTACTTTTACTTCAACGGTGCGCCCACAAGTACGGAACTGGCACTTGGAGGGGGAGGAGCACTCAATGCCACCAGCACCACCTTGAGCCCCACGACAAGCGGTGTGGGCTTCTCCACCACACCGGAACCGGATCTCTCCGAGTTCCTGGAGGCGCTGCCAAATGATCGAGTGGGGCTATTGGCCTTCTTGTTCCTCTTCTCGTTTGCCACCGTTTTTGGCAACTCCCTGGTTATATTGGCCGTCATCAGGGAACGGTACTTGCACACGGCCACCAATTATTTCATAACCAGCCTGGCGGTGGCCGACTGTCTGGTGGGTCTGGTGGTCATGCCCTTCTCCGCCCTGTACGAGGTGCTGGAAAACACCTGGTTTTTTGGCACCGACTGGTGCGACATCTGGAGGTCCTTGGACGTGCTCTTCAGCACAGCCTCGATCCTGAATCTGTGCGTGATCTCCCTGGATCGATACTGGGCCATCACGGATCCCTTCAGCTATCCCATGCGGATGACCGTGAAGAGGGCCGCCGGTCTGATAGCCGCCGTTTGGATTTGCTCCAGTGCCATCAGTTTCCCGGCCATCGTCTGGTGGCGAGCGGCGAGGGATGGCGAAATGCCGGCCTACAAGTGCACCTTTACTGAGCACCTGGGCTACCTGGTCTTCTCGTCGACGATCTCGTTCTACTTGCCGCTCCTGGTCATGGTCTTCACCTATTGCCGGATCTACAGGGCGGCGGTCATCCAGACGAGGTCCCTGAAAATTGGCACCAAACAAGTCCTGATGGCCTCCGGCGAGTTGCAACTCACCTTGCGGATCCATCGGGGTGGCACCACCCGCGATCAGGCCAACCAGGTGGCAGGAGGAGGCGGCGGAGGAGGCGGAGGTGGTGGATCCCTAAGTCACTCGCACTCCCATTCGCACCACCATCATCACAACCACGGCGGCGGCACCACCACCTCCACTCCAGAGGAGCCCGACGATGAACCTCTATCCGCGCTTCACAACAACGGACTGGCCCGGCATCGACACATGGGCAAAAATTTCTCGTTATCCCGGAAACTGGCCAAGTTCGCCAAGGAGAAGAAGGCGGCCAAGACGCTGGGCATCGTGATGGGTGTGTTCATCGTGTGCTGGTTGCCGTTCTTCGTGGTCAACCTGCTGTCCGGATTCTGCATCGAGTGCATCGAGCACGAGGAGATCGTGTCGGCAATAGTGACTTGGCTGGGCTGGATAAACTCCTGCATGAATCCTGTCATCTACGCCTGCTGGAGCAGGGACTTTCGCAGGTAAGTAATGGATATATTATTATTTGCCACAGAACTAGGAATATTTATTGAACAATTTAATAAAACTGCCAAAGATAGTGGCTTTAACTTCTAGACTTAAAGTATCTCTATGGCACCCACATTTGGGCAACCACAAGATACATTTACTAAGCCAAGCTATTTGATTTAATTCTGCGTTTTTGTGGCTTTTGGCTTAACCTCCGCCTGTCCTGCTCCTTTTAACTGGCTTCCTTTCCAGGGCCTTTGTGCGACTGCTGTGTATGTGCTGTCCTCGAAAGATCCGCCGCAAATACCAGCCCACGATGCGGTCAAAATCGCAGGTGAGTTGCCTCGTTCCCCCTGAAGATGAATACCTTCCATTTCAGCTGACGTCGACTTGTGATTCGACTCCTTCTCTTAGAGTCACGGTCTGGGTGGAGTTTTAAAAGATTTGTTGGTGCATCGACTGTTCTTTAGGGGAGAAGTAAAAAGGTTTCGGCCGCCTCCACTCTTGTATGCTCCAAATACGAAGCTCAACGAACTGCCAAATTAATTTACAAATTTAATGAATATGCATACAGGAAAAAAACTGAAATTTACCACTCGAGGTGGCCCATAATCCCCCCCCGTAGCACCCACCGACTTCCGTTCACACATGGCAGACAGCCATGAAAACTTCCTGACATCCGCCCCGCACACCACACACATCCGTGCATAAATCATCTGGCGGCGCATCACTCAACCTGTCGACCCACACAACCCCTTCCTGATTTTAAAGAATCATTTTCTAATGTTTGGCAACTCTGACTGCACCTGAAAGGGACTCGACCCCAAATTAGAGCACTGCGCCCGCGGGTGGCCGCGGGAGGCTCTATTCTAGTCCTTGGAGCACGGCATGTCAATATGGCTCTAAGTAATTACCCCTGAGCTGTAGTCACGTGTTTGGCTCGGAAATACAGTCGAACTTGTCTAACTTGAACTTGTCTAAGTTTTGCGGCCAATGTTGCAAAGTTAACTCTTGAATTGGCAGACAAACTACTTTAGGAAGTTTGGTTTGTGAAGAGAAAACTTGAGCATAATAGCCATGGTTTGGTCAAGTTGAATTAAAGAAAATTGTAAGCCAATCTAAATGGCTTAATAACTGATATAATATATAACTCTTTAATGGATAAAAGTGCTAAAAATGTCCTTTGATTTAAAGCTTTTTGAGGATAATTTAACTTCAAGCCCTAAGAGGTTCGAACCTCAAGAAATTTCCAATCAGCCTGTGACACTTTAAGGCCCACTCATTCAAAAATAGACCTCGCTAAATTTAGTTCATGTCATCAGAGCCCTAATGTCATTACCGTGTCGTCCCACACACCCACCACTCACCACCCACCATATATATTTCCATATACCTATATAGTATCGTTCCGTCTGGCCTGGCAAATCGAGCTGATTGTGATTCCGGCCGCGTTTTGCGCGTCGTTCTTGGTTCTTGCAGAGATTCGCGACCCGGCGCTGCTACTCGACCTGCTCCCTGCACGGCATTCAGCACGTGCGGCACAATTCCTGCGAGCAGACTTACATATAGTTTAGCGTAGATTTAGTTGACAATGATTAAGGCGCCCTCGTCCACGTCCATGCCCACGCCCACCTCCGACCCCTGTCCTGTAAGTCAATGGCAAGGTAAGCGACTTGTGTCCTGTTTTCTCATTGTCTGTCTGGCTGGCTCACTCTCTTTTCTGTCTCTGTCTGTGTCTCTGAGCCACTGTCTGTGTCCTTTTGCTGTATTTTTCCAAAAGTCACTCACACACATACTGATGAATGGAGGAACGGAGGGGAAAGTCCTTGGGGAGAACTATCACAAGCACCCGTTCTCCCTTCTCCATTCTCAGTCCTTCGGTTTTGCATCTGTTACTGTTACTGATGGTGTTTGTTGTTTGCTATTGCCTTCTCTGTCTGTGACAGCTGCTGTCTCACTTGCTCACAACTGTTTGTTGACTTTTCCATGGCATTGTTGTTTGTGTAACATCCTTATATTTCCGTTTTCATCCTGGTGTGGTCCTGAAATCTCTGGCGATTTGAAATCAACACTGTTAGCGCCGAAAGGTATGCTGTGAAAAATGTTTAATTGTTTTTTTCTTATCAATAACTAAACATTAAAATCATAAAATAAACTACAAACTCTGATTTTGACATTTAAAATTAAATGAAATCCCTTAAGGCCATCGTCAAAAATTTCCACAGATCTTGGGAACACCCTAGGGCGTATGTTTTGTTAGTTTGCTTTCTTTGCTGCAAGAAAACACGAAAATGAAAACAGAACTCTGATTCAAGCACCTGTTGAATGTGTTGCACCTGTACCCGAAACAAGCACACACACACACGCACACTCTTTACAGTGATGTCCACCCACGATGGCAAAAAATGAGTCCCTGAGCCCTGTATCTGTTTGATGGTGTTGTTTTTTTGAATGTTGTTGAAGACAAGCTGGAAAGAAAAAAGAAAACAAAATAACACGGAAAAAGTAAAAAAGAAAAACGAGAGTTTTCACAAAGTCTCCTCCGGATTCACAAGCACACATACACACACACAAGTCATATAAGCGGTCAGGACACAATGTGTCCTTTCAACGTTTTTGTCACCGCTTCCGTGTGCGCCCCTCATGTTCCAGCTCCTGTTGATGTTGATGTTGTTATTTTTGGCGCCGCTCCTTGCAAAAGATTTTCCCAGTGTACACAATGGCGAAACAAGAAAAACCTGAAACACAAACTCCCTCTCGTCCATAAAGTGTTTGTTGATCTTTTTATACCAGCTTCTGGCAAGGAAAAGAAAGGAAAATTGTATTGTCAGATGAAAGAAGTATAATACATGGTCTAGCTCAGGTTTAATCTGCATCAATGGGGTCAATATTAAAGTGTTTTAAAGCTATAGAGTTGGTTCACAGAAACTTCTAGCTAGAGAGCTAAAAACTAGAAGAACGTTTTCTCCCAGTGTACGACCTTTCCGCGTTTTTAATAGGATTGAAGAAAGGGTTTTTATTTTCAACTTTTCTGTTTATTATTTTTAAATTTATAGTTTTTGGCTGGTTGCTGTAGTGGACGGCCGTATTGACCTTCTGCTCGGCTACTTTTTTTCGGGCCAAACATCTGAGCCAAGTTTTCGGCAGTCGCCTAGCAGGAAACAGGCTGGGAGGGTATGTGGGGAGTCACGCACACTCGATACTTGAGAAATGTTATCAAGTGAACCATAAACATTTTTTGCACTTAAAAATTTCCAACTCAATTTTCGCCTCGGCGATAAGCGCACAAGCACACACCACGACGCACATACCACATGTAATTGTATTGATGAAAATGTTATTTTCAGCAATCAACAGTCAATATGTGTCTGGCCAGGGACGGGGAGCGGATGCGTATGTTGGAGGGCACTGGCTGTGGGGGTATAGATGGAGTTTTGTGCTCATGCCTTTTCCGTATCCGTATCCGTATCCGTTCCATTCGATTTTTTCGGGCTTTTCTTTCTCGATGTGTCTGTCATCATATCAATTACACCCAAGAGCATGCCAATTTATTTGCCAAGAGTTTCCACAGCCAATCGAAAGCGGTGTTCGCTGGGTCGTGGGCTGTGTCGACCAAAGAAATTGAGAAATACCCTTGAAACATTCATATTTGCCAGCTATAATTTAAAAAATAAAAGGCATTTCAAGGAAAAAGCGATCCCTTTGAAATGGTAACAATAGAACGAACAATACCAAAAATATCACGTATACGCCCTGTATTTGGCATTCTAAGCACTAACATTATAAATTACTTTGAAATAGATTATCCACGTAATCACGTAAAAACAATTTAACAAAACTATTTATACAAATATGTAATTTCTCATACAAATACATATTGCAACAATTTTCGCAGCTGGTGGTGCATTGCAGGCTGTTTGCGGAATGCCTAATTTATGGCAGGTCCTTGCCTTTTGCTCGACAAATGGGGCGACTTCCGGCATTTGCAATTTGCCAGCTGTACGACAAATGGAAATGGGCTTTGGTCAAAGAAGGATATTGCAGGCGTGTGGTTTTAAGCCACTGAAGCACCTAATTCCGGGGCACTGTTGCCCCATCTTTGTGCCACCTCAAGCACATTGTGGTCAGCCACAAGTGGCTGATGCTTGTGCGAATACATGAAGGTGCTTCTGCGACTGTGCCAAGTCTCCCAAGCCGACACTTTAAAATTAACTTCACCAAAGTTTCATCCAACTTTAATGCTCCCACACTCGCACTCGCACTTTCGCATGCACACTCGGCCCGGTGATTAATAGGCCATGGGAAGTCAGTGGGTGGGCTGACATTTAGGCCAACTGTGACCACCCACTAGTTCTCCTAATGAGCCGTAAAGGATTCCCCACACTCGCAGACCCATCAACTCTGAAACACACTTGCCACTCGTCTGCCATCACAGCCAATTTGCATAGAAAATTGTTTGTGATTGTGGTTCATAAACTTTCAATCAAGAAAATTCTAAACAATATAGATATTTTAAATAAAAGGCTATTTTTTGTCAGCTTAAATTTTTCTTTATTCTTTTCAAAGTAAAACACATTTTCTCAGTGCACACCAGCCAAGATGTTTTGATTGAAAATGCCAGCTAGTCCGTCCTAGCCCACACAAATTCTCGAATACAACTCATCCAATCGCATACCCCACTCGGAGATCTCGGTGCCCCCTTTTTAGCATAAATTTGTAAGCTTGTAAAACCGGAATTTGTGATTCTGACTGTTTGCAGAGGAAGCCGTTGGCCAGCCTGAGGCCAGGACCCGCATCGGAGCTGCTTCGCTTTGGGGCCTTCGAGTAGCCAATCGAGTGGGCAGAATATCCCAGTGGCAGGCAACTAGTTCTAATACCTTTAAAATACATTCAATAATCAATACCTGAGCGAATGCATCCAAATAAATTGTTTATTGCGGCTGCCAAAATTGCTTATACGTTAGCTCTGCTGCTGCTGTTTCCGCTGCTATAATCGCTGCTAATTGCATCAATTATTGGGCGATCGCTTTGTACGATTTGGGAGAACAAAGCCAAATTGAAATCGAAAACAAAATTGTTTAACCGATTAATCAAACTGATTTCATTCCACGTCGCCGGCCAAAACTCACTGAGGCAAACTAAATGGAACCATAATGAAGGAAATGCCCATCTATGCCTATGCCCGCTTATATATGTGTATATATCCGTAATATATAGAGTCGATAATGGCTCATTTCTTGGGCAGAGCGAACATCAAAATGTAATTTACCACAAATGTTGCGCAAACATAAATTATCCCTAATTGACTGTGAACGTGAAATTAACGTTTATAATTATGTGACAGAGCCGTTGAAGCGGAAGTCCGAGTTCCAGTTCCAGTCCGTGGGAATTTGTGTTCTGGGCCATGTAACTTTTAATGTCCTGGGGCCGAGCGCCTTGGCTAAAATTGGGTGTCTGGAGGGTATTTGCAGGGCATTTGTGACAGTCACCAGAGCAAGGTCGCCGGTTAACCGCCCAAGATAGGGTGCCCGAAAAAGCTTAGCCACTTCGAGAAGACTTTGAGGTTGGTCCTAGTCGGGGTCCGTCGACCCCGGAGGGGTTTATTGAGTGCCAGGCAATAAATTACCAAAAGAGGGGCGTGGCCGCGAACAAGTTCGTGAGCGAAAAGGCCCACTCAGACTTTGACGGTTCCATTGACCTTTGGCCGGAGCACGGTAGGCAATGTAAATGACAAGCCCCTGGGCGTTCTCATGAGTCACAAAAACACAGTAATGATAAAAGTTTCGTGCCCACAAAAAAATGCAGATAATGTGGGCATATAAAAAGAATCTAGAAAGCTTCTAGAAAGATTACTAGAAAAGGTTATCAATTAAAAGGTTTGCAAAATAATGTTTGAGGAGCTATTTAGAATTGATTATCCAATCTAAATCTAAATGAAACATTTTAGAATCTTGATGATTATTTGCATTGCTCTTGACTTGTCCCAGACGCCCAGGGTTATTTTTGGATCCCAGGGGGAGGAGGGCTATAAAAATTGCAAATTACCCAATTGCCTGGGGCGTCTGCTAAGCGAGCCATCCGGTCTGGCTCTTCAATTATTTAAGCTAATTGCGGCCGCACTCCGAAACCAGCCGACCACTCGGCGTATACGCAACGTAAGTGCTACGCAAATGGGTGTGGAGGGAGGGGACTTTAGAATTTTATACGAGCTCAAGAAGGCGCCCGCCCAAAAGCCAGTAATTGAATTGGCAAACCAAAGACGATGTGGGTTTGTTGGGGAGTTGGGAAAATCCGGTTATGAGGCGATAGAAGAAAAGCCAGCCACTTGCAAAATGCAAGGACCTCCAGATGGAAAAATTCTCCATGGGCCCTCGGAATTCCCTTAAACGCACAGACGAGAGCACACACACTCACAAAATAGGAACCACCCACTTACACATACTCACAAATTTTGTTAATGTTGTTATTGTTATTATTGTTTGCTTTGGTCCTGGCCCAAAAGGATATTCCCTGAAAGCCAGAAATTGGAATTTCAGCTACCGCTTTTCATTTCCAATTTTTTCATTCTTTTGTTGTTGTTATGGCTGTTTGTTGTTGCTCTTTTTCTAGTTTTTCTTTCTTTTGGACCCTTTCTCTTTCCACACTCATTGTTTTTTGTTATTTTCAATCATGCATTTTGCTTTGACTTTTACTGCATCCGAAAAAAAACAACAAAAAAATTGGGGGGAAAATGGGAGAAATTCTAGAGAAAATCTGCCAGCAAAGCCGCAACAGTTTCGTCCTATTGCTCTTGTTGTTGTTCGTCCGCCCCCTCTGACATCCACCCCCACAGTCTCCCCCATTTGCTGTTATTGTTGTTGTTGTTATTGTTGCTCTGGCTGATGCTGTTCCTGTTCTTGTTGTTGATGTTGTTGCTGTTTCACTAAGTTGCTTTGTTGCTGCGTTTGGCTGCTGCTACTGCGTTGAAACGGCAAAATTGTTTACAGCCCACACACCCACACAAATACACACCCAACCACCCACCCACCCACAAAACACTGCCTGCAAATTGTATGCAAACACTCGAAACGAAATAAGACAACAAAATGTTAATCAAACGCTTTTCTCGCCTCTCTATTCCACCTTTCTCTCTATGTCTCATCCACTTTGTGTGTGTCTCCTTTTGTTTTGATTCTCTTCCGGTTGTCCATGTTTATTTCTGACGTGCTTTGTTTTTAATGTTTCTTTTCTATCCTCTCTATTGCATATCCTTTTTTTACTAATTTATTCCCAACTATTCCCAACTTTTGTTATGACTTTCTCTTTTATTTACAATTTCCTTTTCAATTTTTTTTATACTTTTCGCGACCTTGTGATTTAATTTCCGGTTTCCAAAATTTTATTTTTTATATGCATCTCCTTCTTTATTTTCTTTTATTTTATTTTTTCTTGTTCTATTTTATGAAATAGTGTCATGTGGCTGCCGCCATGGTGGCCGCCTCCACATCCTTCGGCTACCACTCGGTGAACCAGCTGGACCGCACGCTCATGTGACGTCAGCTGAGCAGTTGCAGCACCTGCAGCGGTGGCAGCAACTGCGGCGGCTCCAGGTCAGCCCACCACCAGCACCACTCCTCCGGCACGGCGACACCCTCCTCGTCGCAGCGATCCTGCACCAGGTGCCAGAGCTTCCACCGCCATCATCATCGTCCCAGACGCCGGAGCTCGGGCATGCAGCTGCGGGGCGACTACAACTCCACATCGGCGGTGAACAGCGCAGTGGCCAAGACGATAGTGACGATCACGGCACCACCAGTGGCAGCTGCCTCGGCCAGCTCCCTGCACCTGGGCGGCTCCGGGCCAGGAAATCGCCGCACCTCGGTCTCGACCCTCACCATAGCCTCGGTGCCGCCATCCCTGAGTGGAGCAGGTGGCTCTGTGAGTGCGGCCAACACACCGCTGGCCCCAAGCTTGAAAGCCTTGACCGCGGGCCCCTCCAACTCATCCGGTCACCACGTGTCCTTCATGCCCATGACGGGTATGAAACGTCTGCGCAGCTCCAACTCATCATTGGGCTCACCCACTGGGAATGTGATGGGGGGCCCAGGCCCTGACACCACCTCGGCTCCCTCGCTCATCGACGCCGGCGAGGAGCAGATGAATCGCAACCACCACCATCGAATCCTCGAACAGTGCCAGAGCGTCCAGAGCCAGATCACCACGCTGGGCGATGTCGAGGACGACGAGGAGGACACTGACAGTGGAAGCGAAAGCATCGGTCTAGCCCTGGTGGAGACCCAGCCACAGTTGGAGAGCCAGCCCATGGAGGTCACCAGCTCCTCCAGTTCCTCGATGAAGTAAAGTCAAAAACCCAAATCATTAGCATTAAGAATCGAGTCAAAGAAGGTTTTTTGAGGATTCAACCAATAGGATAAGTCCTTTCATGAATCGGCAATTGTAAGTTATTTTTACGCCAACAAGATACATTAAGTTTTGGAACATTTTTTACGAGGCTCATGATTATTCAAAATAATAAATGTAAATGTTTCGGTTTAAATATCGATCATGAGTTAGTAACCCAAACATTTGTTTTGGCCATTTAAAGCTAAGAGTTCCAATAATTTCCTGTATAGAAGTATTTTTTTTTTCACACAAACCAATTGGATTATAAGTGTATATACAAGTATAGATATTTAGCTTTCGCCTAGTTATTCATTAGCTTATCGATCGGTGATAGAACACTATGCAACAGCCATCCCTTCTATATCGCTCACTCGGATCATGGGACTTCAGTAACTCGAGATGGCGGTTGCCTAGTGGGCATTAGTGATTACTGTTAGCTGTCATATCTTAGATCTTCCATTATCTAGATGTTAGTCCTCAGCCTATTCGGTTCTGTAAATGTTTCAAGCGTCTAGCGATTTACAAAAAGCTACGTCTTCAACCTGTCCATGTACCTGACTATCTCTCAAATGCAAAAACTCTACTGTACATAAAGCTTGAACGCTCAACTATTAGATCCTTTTTATTTGTTACCCCTTCATGACTATTTAATATTGAAATTAAATACGGGTGCAACATGAATTTATACCAAATAAAGATAGCCTCAGTAAGGACTCGAACAATCAGAAAACAGGCTTCAGACCAGTTCCCAGCAGATCCGTAGTCTATTCAAGTACAAACTACTAGGAGAAGCACTTGGATTTCACAATCTTCATCTTTCACGCGGTCCTTTCAACTGTTTCAGTATAACAATATCTATCAAGTGGATGTTAAATGTGCTTCAGACTACCAATAGATATAGAATTGAGAGCAGAAGCCGACTTAATGACTTAATCCATCAAAGGGTTCCCTCATCCGACGCTCCTAATAAATTCATATGAGTGTGCTTTTGATGGGTGAGCGCTTATCCGATTCCGATTCCGATTTCGCAATAATTAATTAGTGCAATTAGGATTGATTTTCCCGCCCACACAGCGTCATAATAAATGACACGCCCCGAGGGGGTACTGGGAAAAATTAGAGGAGAACCAATAACAATGGCGCAGTGTCCTTTTAGTAGATGGGCAGGAACAAATCATCGCAGGAAGGACCTCAATAGATTAGAAAAATGTTGCTCATTGTTTGCAAAATACAAAAAAAAAAAAATAAGGAAATACGAAACAAATCGCACCGAAGACAGAACGGAAAAACAAAAGAATCAGTAAACCTAAAAAATGGCAATTATTAATATTGAATATGTGTAGCACATAGGCGACGTACATACATAGCTCATAGAGTCCTCGTTTTGTGTGTCTATTGGTGTGTATGCATGTCTAGCCGTAACTGTACTCTAAGGACCCCCATCCCACTCCAAGCCAAGATTGGAAAATGGAACTTATACATAAGCAGTACATAGTATCATTCGAATGGCAGCAATCGCGAGCTACAAACTCAATTGATTGCCACGCATATTAGGCTAAGCCGCAAGCTGTTAACTGAATGTGGCAGTCTCTTAGATTTATATATTGAGTGTACTATATTGTAACTACCATATACAACTATGCAAGGAGATTAAATGCGACTACTAAGAAGAACTCTTTGCAATGACTGTGTTTTATTTAAATTTCAGCTTCGTCCTCCACTGAATCCATACGGATTTGCGGTTTACTGGCTAAGGATTTTTTCCTATTCTTTCACAGGATACAGTAGGTTATTTTCCAGCGCCCTCCCCGGGGGCATGAGTTGCCACACTTGATGGCTGATGGCCAGCCCAGCAAGAAGACAAAGTGCAATGCCAGTTCAGCAAACAACTGGCAAAAAGTTTACACTTTACATTTTCGGATCATGCTCACAGGATGGCACTCCTCGCTGTTCCAGGAGGGAGGGCTCGGGCTGTCAGCCAGTCACTCAGTCAGTGGGTCTGTTCACAAGGGCGGTCTGGGAAAAAAGGGATAAGGACATGAGGCCAAGACGGATAGACAGCTGCAATAGTTGCATTTGCAGCAGAGTGCGAAGTGCAAGCAACGCATCTTAAGCAACTCTCCGGGGGCAACAGCATACAACGCCATGTGTGATGATGATGATTTTTGCCCCCGCACCCGTTTGGGGGCAGAGGAAATGGTAAGTGTCCGCAGTAACAATGTGGGGACAAAACGTACTACGTGTATTGACTCACTAATGAGAAAATGAACAAGAAACCAGCGGAGCAAACCGGACCCGGAGAAAAGCCACGCAACGCCATCGCCCTAATGACCCGAAGTTGAACTCAGAGATACAAATGGTGATAGGTTCACAGATAGAGATACAGATACAAAGGGTACGCATTGTGCAGGGCAATAAAGGTCACTGCAAGAAATAATTATTCCACCATCCAAAGCAAAAAACTAGATTTCATAGAAAGTAAATTTAATCATTTTGTACATAATTTCAATCAATATAGATAAATTTAATATTCACTCATTGGAATTCATTTACACTTAGCTGATTATAATTATTGTAATAAAAAGCACGCATGTTAAAAAATATCAATTAAAATTATATGATTTCATTATCTGACGGTTTTTGTGCTCATTAATTTTTAATTTGGATTGTTTTTCATTATCATTGAAATGCAAATGCTTTTTGTTATTTTCTCTATTAAATAGTTACATTATTTTGCCGAAATTTCTTTATTTTTGGGCCTTCTGCTAAAAATGCCTATTTCAAAATAATTTTAGTAATAAACTAAGAGCAATATTTGTTGGTCAAGCTCTTTATTGTTTTAATTAATAAAACATATTAAGTAGGATAATCAGAAATGAAAATATATATTTAGCTCCGTAACTAAATATATTTAGTACCCTTGTGTAGTTTGACAAACAAATTAAATTTTGTGTTTTTGGCACAGGTTTTTTAGGGAAAATCGACACATTTATTAAATTTGGATGAATCTTTTCTTCTAAAACTAATTTAAAATAAAAACGTTAAATTACTAGTTAATTATATCTTAAAGTACTGCCTATCTTATCTTCTATCTTAATCAAGAAGATATCTTATCTTAATCAAGAAGATTAGTAGAGTATTTCTCGAGAAATCGTTTCAAGCCATTTTGAAAATATAGTTTCAGAAATATAGTTTCAGTTTCAGAAAAAGCGTTGAAAATGTTTGACTTAATATGCCTCATTTGTATGAATTAATATATTACTAAACATTTAATATATTCTAGACATTTTTGTCAGTGGTTCCTGGTCTCGTTTAGTTGGCAATCTGTGACTGCCACACCTGCTGTTCCCCGCAAAGCAAAACTTTGTTGTACGAACGGTGTAAAAATGTCCGTAACTGTGGCTGAGTGCGGTGAAAGAGGTTACAACCCATCACCGTACTAGACATGTACTGTTGAGTTTATATATATACATGTGCCACATCTCCAGGAGAGATGCAGTGCTGTCCTTGCCCCGTAATCAACCAAATAACGACTGCCAAAATGGTGGATAAGCGCGGAACTAATAAAAAAGAAACGTTGCATGGCATTGCGCTGGCTGCACACAATAAGCCCGGACCCCAGCTTATCCTTCGGGGAGGTCCTTGCTCCCCTTTTGCCCCACATTTTTCACTCCCCGCCCTCCCGCCTTCGGCCGCCCCTTTTCAGCTTATCACAGAAGTAGAAGCTGCGTCAAACCCTCGACGACATTTTATTTGCTCGCTGGTAATTTTGTTTCCGTTAGCTACTAGTGTTTCTACCCATTCTTTTCCGCTTTCCCCACGTCCGTCTCTTTCAGTTCCCCAGTTCGCTATCTCTCTCTTAGCCACCATCTAGCCACCGTGGCTGCTCTTCTTTTGTTGGGTTTGGTTAATGAACCGAAATGCGTGTTTGTCTCCCACGTTTCGGGTTTGTATTTTGTGGCATTGGACGGGAGTTCGCTGCTCTATTCAGTCCTCCGCCCGTCTTGATCCTTCAGCTAGAATGGCGGCAAAATTGTGTTGCCCCAAATATGTATTGCAATCATTGTTTTGATGACTTTGTTGCTGGGCAAAGTCGAATTCACGTCTCCCGAGAACGAAAGCGGCGAAAGTTGGGGTGGGTATGGCATTTTATTCGGTTGTTTGGATTATTGCTTCAAGCTTATGTTCTGGAATCGGATTCTATTTATGGCCCTGCGTTTTGTATGTGTGAGTAATTCACATGAGCACACACACACGCACCCGCAGCTACAAATCTGTCTGTCTGGCATTTCCGCTCCGCCAACTCATAATGTATTTAATTAGAAGAAAAAGGGAGTCTACCCCAAGGCGCCAAAGCTTTAAAGCGTGTAGAGAATATTGCAATATTAATGAATTTTTTATCAATATCCTCGAAACCAATCAAAGATTTTATATCAAATATATAGCAGAATTACATGTGTGAAAGTCAAACGTCAAATTGGTTTTTGATTTATCCCTTTGATGTTGGAATGGATTTGCATCGCTGCATCCATCAGATACTTTTTTGCAAACAGCAGCAGTAATGCGACAAAAAACTGTCATAATCAAACAACGGCAAATAAACGAAATTTAGCGGAATATTAATACTGGTGGCCATAATAAAAATCAATGTAAAACATGAGCACAAATGAACGTCGTAATGAAATCAAAAGGCACTCACACCCACAGCGACCAGCCGCAGTGGCTAAAAAGTCACAATGTTGAACTCAAAACTTGCCACAAGCCGTAAAAAGTTCACAGCGCTTGTTTGTGTGGGCGGAGTGTGGGCCAGAACATTTATGAATTTTTTAAGCTACAAAAAGGATGCTTTAATGAAATATGTCGTCGTTGAGCAAACAGAGATTTATTGCATCCGAAACGTGCATTATTAATGCAAAGCCGTTGGTCAAAATCAGAGGGTAGTCTCGTGAATATGCAACCTGATGGGGCTGGGAAAATTGCTGTTGCCTGTGCTGCCGCTCCCGTTGTCTTTATTGGCCCTTAAAAGCCGCTAATGAAATCAATATAGCTGTTCTAAACAATTCCTCTGGAGCCCGGACGCATAAAAATGCTAAATAAATTGATGAACTGCGGCAAAGATGACGGCAGCCGGAAAAGTGCCAAGAGCCGATTTGGGGGTCTGGGAAGAACTCAAGGAAAAAGAGGTCGAGAATGACGAGACTGCCTGACGGACTGCCTGCCTTTTTGTCGTAAAAGGCGCCGTTCCCTTCCTGTTGTAAAAAAGCAACGCTCGACCCTTTCATTGTGCTCGTGGCCCGGCCCACTCAGCAAACCGGCGACTGCCAGGGGACTCCTGGTAGGGGGGCCATAGGCACTTGCACTTGCCTTGGCCAAGGTCTATGAAGGGGCGTGGCTGGCGCCCAAATTGTATAAATATAAACGACATTAAAGCGCGTCTGGAAATAAAACAAACAGCAAGTCAAACCCAATGAACTGAGCTGAGGACCTTTCATCGCCCCCCTTTAAATGAAGGACCCATCATCCCTCCAGCATACCTCGCCACAGGATGTGGAGGGCCACCTGATGTGGCAATTCAAGCGCAGCTTTATTGTGCTCTCTGTTCTAGGCTCTCGGTTCGATTTTCCATATCTCTACACAATGCCCTTGCTATTTTCGTAGGATCTGCGGAGGGAGGCGGGCATTTGCTATTTGTGTGGGTGTGGCAGGTCCTTTACCAATTTGCCATTGTGCGTTGGCAAGCTTCGTTTATATTTAACCATTTATAAATATATGACAGTGGCTAGGAAGCGAGCAGCAATGACAATGTCCTCACCATAAGTCCTTGTTGTTCGTAGGCCAAAAAAATGAACAGCCTACGAAAAAATAGGAGTACAGTCGGTCCTCGAAAATGATAAATCAGGAATATTTACCTCCTTATAAGCCACTATTTAATCCTATTCAATCAGATCCCATTTAATAATTGTCCAAAGGATAAGGGTCTTAAGAAAACTTTTAATTATTTGATACTACATAAGAAAGAATTGTACAATAAATTTTAACCAATTTTAAGCCCGTTTCTATCTTCAACCATGCTTTACTGTATTGAAAAAACTGTGAAAAACATACGACTATGTGTCAATGCCAAAGGTTCACACTTTTGAGCCGGCGTGGGAGATCGTTTCGGGATTGGTGGGGTTATTGTTATTGGAGTCGCTAGCCTCTGATGTCCTGACGGCTGTGATGGCAACACATTGTTCTAAATATCTAATGGCACACAAACAGGGTATTTGCAGTTGAAGCGTGAATTTTGCCCCGCACAATTCCGGATGCGTGAACAATTTCCACAGTCGAGACGAAAAACACACAGCACAAATGAAGAGGGGAAGCCCCTTAAAAAACTATACACGCATCTGCAAACTCCAAGCTGTCGATAGAGATATGAAGTTTTGTTTTGGCAGCATCATGAGGAGCATCATGAGGAGCCGAAGGAGCTGAAGGATATGCAGTGAAGCGGTCCATATGACATCAGTGGATTATCACGGACATCGGGAGGAGCATAAACACAAGCAATTTCCTGCTCCTGTGCTTCCATATTCTTTTTCCTTTGTGAGGAATAAAAAATTGAATAAAACACACAGAGGACTCCGCATGGAGAGCCCGTGAGCATGTGTGAGTGGAGCGAAACAAAAGGATGAAATATTGCAAGGAGCGCTGAGGAACACAACGGCACAACACGAGACCGGGTCCCCTCCGGTTCTTCGCCACCCTTCTAAAGTGTCGAAGTTTGAGGGCAGCACGTACATTTGCGTTATCCTTGGGCTGACCTTGACAGACGACAGGACAGCGAACGCGTCGGCGACTGCGACTGCGACATCCTTGGCAATGCCACCAAAGGCCTCGCGCATTCTTTTGCCGCTTACTCTGAGTATATGTTGAATAACTTCACGCAGACATACATGTTAAAAAAATGGTGTCCTTTTAAAATAAAAGGTAATGAAGATATTTTAATATAATATTTTAAAGATGATTTGCAACATCTTGAAGAGCCATTGCCTTCTCCTTAAGTCTTATAGATTCAAGTTAGAACTCTACTAGTTTCTAAAAGTGTAGTCTATTTTGATAAATGTCCTTTATAGGCCAAATAAATTTAACGCGACCATTTTTCCACTTTTGTATCCACTTTTTTTTGGCTCAAGGACATTCTTTATTTATTATTCTTAATCTGGTTTTAAAAAACATTTTCTGTCAATGCAGAGTCAAAGAAGAAATGGAGAACTGACTGCTGTTCATGAATGCAAGTACAAATTACGGGCTCATTCAGTTGGCCAAAAGGCAGAGGCCCGAGCAGCGGGCGGGATACCCGAGTCGTGTTGCCCTGTTGAGGCCCCCCGCGGCTGCAGTTGGCCTTCAGCGCCATTCACACGCTCAGAACATGTCCTGTGCCAGCAAACAACAACAAGAGCCGTGGGAGCCTGATGAGCCGCAAGCCCAGCATCGACATTGACACTGGTAGTTGTCGCTTTCCGACTTCCCTGTCTCACAGCCCGCTACGCCCACTTTTATCCTGGGATCCTGCCGCCCCTTACTCACTGTCCCACGGCGTCGTAAAACTCTCCATTTCCACACTAAATTACAAGTCTTAAATTTTATGCTTCAATAAATCCGCGGGACAAAAATGTGCGCGACTCGTTGGCAATTTGTAACAAATTGAATTCAATTAAATAAATTAAAATGCATTCTACATAAGCGAGTCTGTTAAATGGAATCAAGCGAGAAAAAAAACTGAATTAAAAATTACTTTCGAATGTGAGGGGGAAATTGGCGCGCTCGTCCTGCTCCTGGGTTGTGCTGTCGACCACTTTTCATCTGCAACTTTCTGTGAGCCAATTTACAAAGCCAGAGTGCAAAATCAAAGCGAAGGTTGGAACAAGAGAAAGTTGGCCGGGGCGTGCAGAAAAAAAGAAAGGGGGATTGGTTGAAGTAACTGGGATTTTTAGATAAATACGAGTGTGCACGGTCTTGAGAGCACATTAATAAAAGCTGAGCATGTTTGAAACTTTTTGCCAGTCAATAGAAAAGTTGGCTGGGAGTTTCCTCGATTTTTCTCCCCTTTTTTGGATATTTTGAGGTTTCTGGGTTACCGGGGGCGTGGCTCAGCCGGAGACGCCCTGCTGACAAATGACAATTTTCACTAAATAACTGAAGAGAGCTCATAGAAACGCAACGGAAACCCCAGCAAATGAAAAAAAAATTCTCCACAAATAACAGGGTACATCAAAACAAAAGGCATCCTCGAGAATCCTGTGAAAAACTTGCTAACGGGGCGGATACTTGATGAAGTTGAAGGAACAAACAAAATTGCACACTTCCCACCTAGATTATTCAATCTTTTGGGTCTCGGACCCCCATTCAAGAATTATCCAAGCAAGGGGTTAGAAAGCAGGTCCTTAAGGAAATTGGAACTTGTTAAGTAACACTCTTGGTGGTCCGAAGGAGTAGCTTGTATTGGGCAACGTTCTATTTCAAAGTTTTTAAAGTGCTTGTCAAGTCTACTCAGGTCCACAAAATCAGTCATAATCTACTTTAATTTTAAGAAAATCCCTAAATTACCGCGAAGAAAAACAACACTTTGGCGAGCTGGCAATGCATTCAATTGAGCAGAGAAGGAGCCGAGAGTCTCGGCAAACTTTGTTGTCCAAACTTCGGCCCGCCGCAGATCCCCTTATAAACATGTTTGCCCGGGCCTGGCTAATTGAAATGCAACCACTTGGCTAATGTCGGGTGGATGCAGTTTCGCCTATACTTGCTCTTTCAGGGGATACCGACCGATGCCTCAAATCCCCGCCGGGATGGCTACAAACTAATCAATTTAAAAACTTTCAACCGGCAGCAAAGTTCTGTGTGTGCGATGAGCGCTACTTGTCTGTTTTCTAGTTGGGTAAGTCTCGAGCGCTGGTCCAACGTTTTTATGTACACGCCTAATGGGAAAACGGAAGTTGCAAAGGAAATTCGGGTTGGCGGCGACAGGCAACAGCCAGGGGAAAAAATATTGAAACAGCGAACGAACACAACACAGCGAGCAGTAGTTCTGCATTTCCGTTTCCGCTGGCGGCGTTGCTGTTTTTTCCCCACTTTTCATCGCCTCTCCCCTGACAGATAAACAGTGACCCGGAATAAATTGTTTCTATGTAAAATATGAATCTCAAAAACTACAAGATTTTCTTTTTTGCCAAATTACAGGTCTTCTTTCAAGCAATACAACTTCTGAGAGGATAAGTTCTCGTCTTTAAAGAGCGACACTTTTTTTCCAGCTGGATCTAAATAAAGTGCATTGCCATTGTCCTTGCTTATGATGAATTTGCGACCATGCAACAATACACTTTAGAGGACATTGTAAATAGTCGCAACCAGCTAAGGACAGGCAGCATCGCTAAACAGATAAATTGAAAAAGTTGCGCGTTTCAAATGTTTTGCAAAAGCAATTAGTTTGACGCTTCGGGCCGGGCGTGCCACTCCTCGCAGCATCGTATTGCAATTAGCGGAACGTAGAGAGCAGCACGAAAAACAATACGAGCACCAAATGGCCGGCAAACCACTCAGCCCTCGGCCGGGAAAGCCAAGCCACCAAACCCGACCGAACTAAACCAGCCAGCAAATCGGACAGCCAACCAGTTAACTGAAAACGCTGAATTATGAGCCATGACCATGGGCTACCCACTCGTCCACTGAGGCTTTTTCCACATCGCCCTAGCGCCTCCCGATCCCAAATCCACCTCCATTGCCTCATCCAGTCCTGCCGACTCCGAGACCCCCTCTGGCATACTGCCGATCGATAGAGAGCTGCCTTGGGGCCGCCCAAAACGCATTAATACCAAAATCAATCGGGGCCAAATTTCGAAAAATAAAACGGACATTTGCTGAAATGTGGCTTGATTTTGTTATCCAGTAGTGCCGTAGTCTGGTGTTGCTTTCTATATGTACCTATTTGCACATTAATTTTTGCAAATGATAGAAACAAAATGATAAAATCAGGTATTTATAAATTCAGAAGAAAAGCCACGCAGTTTCTTTCATGAAATCACGCATACGCCTCGTGGCCACATCCACAAACGTCACAATATCAAGCGGCTTTGTATTCGGTTCCTATTTCAAAATAATTTGTGTAATTAATTGTTGGCATTTCGCAGAATTTTGCAAGCCTATTAGTTCGTGAATGTGATGTAAATATTGTTCCGATAGATCGTTTTGGGAAACCGCCTACAGGGTATTAAAAATGGTAGCAGCTGTGGCCGCTAAAAAGAATTTCATGAAAATCAGAGCGCACTGCCACTGGCCAAAGGCAAAGATAGTCGACGGATTTAATTGAAGTTTGTTTGAATGTATGGATGGGCGGATTGAGAGCTCGCATGGGCGGATGGGCGCTCTGGTTGAATTGGCTTGGATGGTCGTGTGGGACATTGAATTAATTACATTTACACGGCCGGGCGTCCCTTTTTCGCTTTATCTGTATGTCCCCCGATGGTGGGCCGATGTTTTGAGTGTTAATTAAAAACTGAATGTTAAATAGGCGTTGACATTTGCGGTAAGAGCATAACCCAAAGTTAAATGGAGGCTCAATTTCCATTTAAGGGATGTCAAAGGATATCCAATTTGGCTTCGATCATACGCTACATATTATCTAAATTTCCGAATTCCAATTGTTTCCCGAAAATCAATATTGTTCTTTTTCCGTACATGGCACCATTCAAATGCCCCTCAAAGCAAGTACTTTTTCCCACTAACGAAGCCAATTAGAGAGCGCACCCTCCGGCTGCCTTTAATTACCCACAAGTACCAGGGCCAAAGGATAACTAATATCCCACAGCATCTTAAGCAGGAGTCGGCTTAAACTTTTCCAGTAAAGTAGGGACAGAAAAAATGTCTCCAAGTCAGAGCTTTTCATAAGCAAGTGCAAGTTTTTAATACAGGCCCATACCCTCTGGTCAAGTTAGATTTTGCTCATTTATTTACGAGATAAACTTTTGATTTGTGGCACCAGCTGGAGGGGAGGAAGTCAGTGAGATGTGGAGAAGAGGTTAAATTCAGGCCAAGCTGAAAATATTTTATTACCCAAATACTATTTGGTAATCTGGAAAACTCCGTCCAAGTATCTGCCCGCTGTACCAAGGCTCTATAAAATATATTTAATATGGGCTCCTGGCTGGTGGCTTTCGGGTAATTCTCGCTTATTATTACCCCCTCGGAGCGGCCCACTTCCGCCACACGAATACTGTAACGCTTCAGTTAACAAACTTATGGCATAATAAAAAACTTTTTAAATAAATTTTCGCGAGGATTTTTATGGTCAGTTTGTAATAAATAAAAATTCTCCAACAACCACAGAAGCAGCAGAGAAATTCAAATTAAGTTTTTTGTGGCCTTTTGGTTTGTATTCCTTTGACCAATCTGTTGGTTTTATCAAATTATTCAATTATCGGCAGTCATAAAGGGCAACCAATGGAAATAAATTTGAAAAACAAGATATACAACACTCGCACTGACAATCAAATCGTGATAGAAAACTTTATGGCCCGACTGTTTAATTGACTTAGACTCGAACAAAGGTTATCAGTCGATTTCCCTTATCAATGAAAGCGAAAACTACGAATATGTTTGCAATCTTTAGTGCCGGAGTTGGGATGTATACTTTGCACTGGCAAACATCGAGCACCGCTCGAGCTGAGCTGCGATAACTTTATCAGGGGAATTAGTAAACAGAAGCTACATATGTGATTCCAGAGAGGGGGGCGTTGTTTGCTTTATACACGGACTCGGAATAATTAAAGTGCAATAACAACATATGTTCCAACACTCACCACCCACCACAGCCCACTCCACCCACATGACAAGCCCGGCGACAGAAATAGAAGTCGCCCGCTCATGACTTTGGAATGAAGATAGCAGGGTAATGTCAGGGGGAGACGAACAATATGAACTAAATTATTAAACCATTAGTAGTTTGAAACAAGTTTAGACACTTTTAACATGTTGTGCTTTATTGAGAATCCATTATAATGGCGCTACAAAACTTTCATCCAAGCTAATCGTCGCTATATCGTAATATTGTCTCCGGAATTGCCGACATTTAAATGCCCTATGTTGGTTTAAACTTAACGTTATATACACGCTTCGATAATCTGTTCTCGTCTGGCCGTCATTTCTACACGTTGGCTTTGGCGCTGTTAACGTATGTGTTGTAGGCCTGGTTGAGCTGCTCGAGCAAAATGAAGGTCAGCACAGTGTGCGGACCTAGTCGGCAGTAATAGGGTGTGAATCCCTTCCACAGCGAGAAGAGGCCCTCCTGGCGGGCCACCCTGATTAACACATCCAAAGTACCCCGGTATTCGGGTTTGCCATCAATGGTCTTCATGTTTTGGATGCGAGTTTTGGCAATATCCAATGGCATGGACGTCATGGTGGTCAAGAGACCGCTTAGCATACTGGCACAGAAGTGCAATGGAATGCCCTCGCGCATTTGGAGAGGTCCATCCCGGAAGTAGGCCTTGAACTGCGAGTAACTGGCCAACTGAGTCATGTTCACTATCATAGCTCGGCCTACGGTGGGCAAGCTTCCCTTCCAGAGGGCCGCGACTCCTTCCTCCGACGCTATTCGGGACAGTGCATTGACCACGCTGGTATAGTTTCTCCTCTCCGCCACCGGCAGGCGTCCATCGGAGGTCATGCGGATAAGCGCCACCTCTGCGGGAGTACCGATAAAGGCACCACAGGCTCCGGCTACCGTTCCCATGACCATGCTGTCCAGAACGCCGGGATTGCGCTTGAATCGCTCCGAGTACTGATCGTTCAGGTAAGTGTAAATGCCCAACCTACTGGTGGTGTAGGTGGCCTGTCTCAGCAAGGCAGCTCCGATTCCCGTGTAGAGACTCAGGATTCCCTCCTTGCTGATGATCGTTTGCATGCAATGGAAGGAGTTCCTGAACTCTTTCTTTCCACTGCCAGCTCCAGCGATCTGCATGCGGGTTTTCACCTATCGGGGATGAGGATTTTTGAGAAAAGTTTCACATAAATTTTTGGAGGGGAAACTTACCAAATCCAGAGGCTGCACCACCGTAGTGGCCCCCATTCCGGAGAGGCCGCCAAACAGAAATTTGATGGCATTGGAGGTGTGCTTCTTGGGAGGAGCGCTCATCTTGTACAAGTGATTACACAACAGCGATTTGAGTAAATGCTCGCTCAATTGCCTGCAATTTCCAGCTCAGACTGCTGCCGCTGCCCCTGCTGCTCTGCTAGTGTCGCTGCACTGGAAACTCAACTCAGCTGAGGAGGGAATGTGGAAAACGGGCGAGGAATCCGTTCGGGCTGTGACTTCGCCTGTGGCACAATTAATAATGAATTTTTTCACCCGCACGCACTTGGCCAACAGCTGATACGGCTGACGCGTTATGTTGGTATTGGTTTTATTGGCGCTTCCTCGTTTTATTTTTGCTTATTTTCACTGAGACCCGCGCGAAAGTTGTTCAATGTCAAGCACGTCACTCGCACGAACAGTGTTCCTCCTGCTCTCGTCCCGTTTCTAATTTTGGCACAGTGGCACACGTGCTGCTTGACTGCAAATTGTTGCGTTGTCGCGGAATGTCTTCCCACCGTTTGTTTGGTCTCTTTTTAGTTTTTCAAACCAAATAAAATGCAACCAGCAACAACACCAAAAAACATCTGGTGACGAAGGCGATTGTTGTTGGTGGCTCAGCTGTGTCGTTGCCTGAGAGCGGCGGCGCAAGAGAGTATCAGGGTTGTCAGGCTTGGCATGGTGCATGGTTCAATGGTAAAACACTTCAGCTTTAGAAAATGTTATAAAATATAAACATTTCGTATTAAACATTGTCAAAATTTTCAATATAAAAACTGCTACTTATATTCAAAATTTTCAACAGGTTTGTTCGTTCGAAATAATTATGAAACCTTTAGGCAGTTGACTACCCTGGTTGCGGCCAAGAGCGAAAACTGTGTTGATAAACGCCTTGACCACAATTTTGAATGTGAGAGCGGTCAATTAGCCGTTTTTTTGTTTACAAAATTGATTCGCCCACCCGCCCACAGGTTGAATTTGTCAGATTTTTCGCATCGCTTAGAAAGACCAAGAGCGAATTTATAACACCTCTTTCACCGCATTCGCGTGTAGCTACATTTGTATGCATTATCTTCTCCCTTGCCTTTATTTGATAACTGCTTATCGACACAAGGCCGAAATGTTTGCAGCCTTTTTATCGTAATTGCACTAATTATTAACATTCTCGCTGCATCGTTTTGGTGTTATATTTGTTACGTTTTAAACAGTCAATGCTAAACGAACCACAGTAAATACTAGCTTATGAAGACTATATTATTTAAGAGTTTAATAAAAAAATTATATATATTTAAAATTATTTATATTTAAAATTATTTATATTTAAAATTATTTATATTTAAAATTATTTATATTTAAAATTATTTATATTTAAAATTATTTATATTTTATATAAAATATACTCTTTGATTACCCATAAATCTGAATCAAAGTGACAATAAAAAATATCAGATCTACGCTATTTTGATTTTGACATTTCAATAACTAAATAAAGTTGTTTTTTTTCATTTTTCTATTTTTGACTTCTTACTAATTGATAACGTAAACATTTTCAATTATGCTTCCACTTTTGTAAATATTATTGTTTTGGCCTTTTCTTCGCACTACTATTGCAAGGCCATGTCGATTTTTAAGGCTTTTACGAATCAAAGGTCTCTGTCGATTTAACGAAAAATACAGATAATGACGATGGAGGTTGTCGCACAACATATTACCATTAAATCGCACTCGTGTTCAGTGAGTGGGCCGGGATTCATCCATCCAAGCGCATTACGCGCATTCGTTACGCTTTTCTCCGACTCCCCACACCCACACCCACACTCACAGCCGATTCCCGCCTCCTGCTCCTTTGGCGACCTTGTTCCTGTGCTCCTCATTCAATCAGAGGAGACTCAACAGATTGCCTGTCGTTTGCCTGCCATTGAAGCTGAAGCAATTCCAATTCAATTTTAGCAGCGATGACGATGCGCCGACGACAACGCTTGCTCCAACAGGGATTTTCGCATTTTTTTGTAAAAAACTGAAATGAGGACGTTGGGCTGGGGTGGTAGGCGGAGGACTATGGGCGGGGCCAAGCGAACAGGCACATTGTAAGCAATCAGTGGGGAACAGGGCCGGAGGAAGGGCCAAATCTCCAGCTGTCAGCGGGGCTGAAGATAAAAACTACCTCCCATACAGGACACTTCCACTTCCCCGGCTCTGGACTCTCACTTGAGCATTCACAACATACAGCTCATGGCCGGAAACGGACGGCCAGCCACGGTTAATATGCTCCTCTGGTGCAAATATCAGACATATACATCATACAGTTGTTGAAAAAATAATAGAATCATATTGATATACATTAGGGTTTATTTAAAAGATACTCAAGATTTAAAACTTACAACGAATAGTGCTTATTAAAATATCAAACATAAATTTATCAAATATTTTTTCAAAACTAAATCAATACTTTTTTTTGTGATGGAGCTGTATCTATGTGTGTATCTGCACTCGGTGTGAAGGACATCGTAAGTGAAATTGAACGCTTGGTCTTACGGAAGAAATAAGAGGCGGCGAGGCATATAAATTATATCCCGTCGATTGTGGCATTGTGGATAATAAAATCTGTTGACTTTTTTCTTAAAACTTGAATCCTTTATAAGCTGTTTTTTGAGCAATTAACGGGAAAAGCAAACAGGTCCTGAAATAAAGAAACAGACTAAATTTAAAAACTATTTCTAAATGAATACATTGAGATAAAATTTAATCATACTAATAAAAAAGAAAATGTCAAATATTTGTCCCTAATTAAAGATCTGCAGCTCTTGAAATCACTTTCGTAGAATGAAAATACAATTTTCAATGGACGTCAGAAAATGAAAAAACCTTTCAGACTCTCACTTAGCAACTGCACTTTGAAAGTCACATCAGAATCAGCAAGTGCACTCAATCCGATCCTTTTGGCCAGGTGCTCTTGATACGGAGGTGGATTGGATGAGTTTGTCGACTCAGTCGAAGACTTCGAATCTGGTTTCCATCGCTCATGTGACGCTGACTGGCCAATCAATAAAATTTCACGGCGCAGTAATCAAAGCATGTGACATTAGCGTAAAGTTGAATGAATCCATGGCTCGGGAGCTGGTTAGGCTTTTGTGTGGCAACTGAGATGATAGGGTCTCGCTCAATATAGTATACAGAGACTACCCCCACAGCTATATATTCTCTGGCAGAATCAACAGTTTGTCGCCTGCTAATTTTAAACGAGAAACGGGGAGTGGGAGTGGGTGCCCCGCCAGCGAAGTTCACCTGCAAGTTTGTTGGCGTTTATTTTTGTGCAGCGCGGCTATTGATGCGTTTAGGGTAACCGGCTGGCGGGCGGCAGGAAGGGGGTCCTGGTGGCTGAATCGATTCGAGTTTAAGTTATACCAGGTTGGGTTTTTGGCAACGACCAAGTTGGAGTGCAAATCGAGCGGAAGACTCCAGTGCGTTGGCCAACAAAAATAAGTTGCCGCTCCAAGCCCGCTCCCATTCACTTCCTGTCTGCCAACATTTATTCTTGGCTCCGGCTCGAATAAATAGGAATCCTTGAAGTTCAGACAAAGGTCGCACTCCTTAGTAGGTATTCAACGATTTGTGTCACTGCCAAGCGGCGGAATGGCCAAAAAGGAAACGCCCTGGCGCGTGCTGGAAGGCCCGAAGAGTAAGGAAACCGAAAAATTGGAAAGACCGGCAAAAAAAAAAGTGCCGCATGACTCAGGAGAGAGCCACTGCACTTGGCGCCAAAGTGCAAGCCAAATTAAATGGAAAGGCAAATGGTAGCAGCTGAAGTGAGGAATTGTTTTGGCAAACTGGATTCCTGCAAACTTTCCGGCGAACTAGAATCACCTAAATCAACAATTTTCAGAAGTAAAAATAAAACCAGTCAAGACCACACATTTAAAGTTGCGAAAAATCTGTATATTAGCATGAAAATTAAGTTACAGAGAAAGCTTATTTTGTTATTAACAGTCGTATTTATGGATAAAAAATTCTACAAAAGTTGTAAGATTATACAATTTATGTAAATTATACACTTAAAACCCTGAACATATGAATCACTTGTTCTATGGAATTTGGAGCTTACTCCGGTTCCTTTGAACTCTCACAATGGCACATACTTTTCTGCTGACTGTCGCTTAAATTAGAACACCATTCGGAGATCCTGTCCTCTTTTCAGTAATGAAATCCGCTTTAGGAATTCATGTGGGGATAAAGCCGGAAAAAAGCGAATATCCTCGAATGGAAAGTTGAAATTGCTTGCCCCAACGGGAACGCTGAAAACGGGGGGTAATCGGGGGCTAAACGAGGGTAACTCGTGGTGTCCTTTGGCTATTTGTAATATGCAAAATGCGACAAAATAGTTCGGGGTGGCCAGCGCCACGCCCAGCCACTTGGCTGCGTAAATAAACATTTAACTTTCTATCAGAATTTGCATGAAAAGCAGCCAGGGATGGGTTGGATGGTGGGGTGGTAGCGATGGCAGCGGAGAAAAGCTCGACAGGATTACCGCGACCGCAGCCAATTTAAGCGGACTCCAGAGGGCGAGGAGAACTCAGCCAAATCTGATTGTGGACTAAACATGCTAATGGCATTATAATTATCCCAGGGGATGAAGACGCACAGCCGCTGTGCCACCTGCCCCAGTGAATGCAAATTGCCAACTTTTTCCACTTTAAGCTGCTAAATTGCATTGTGGTTGCAGAGGCAACGACTACTCCTCCAGCGACTACTGTCCGAGTCCAAAGGGTACTCCGACATTAGCGTATAATCAGCATTAATGGGGGGCTGACAATGCTCTTCGGAAGTTGCGCACCCATCATCCGGCGGATGCCACTGGCTAAGGGGATTCTAAGGGCTATTGTGTTTGGAGCTGCTGCGTTTCCGTATTTTTTGCTCCCGGCTTGCTCCCAGTGCGGGATTATATCCGCATCAGCTCAATGAAAAATTATATGCGTGCAGGGCATTGTTATGGGTCGCGAGCAATATGGATAACGCCCTATTGTCCTTTCCTTGGGCGTCATTGAAATTAGTTTGCATCATTCCCACAAGCTCTGGCATTTAATTGTCCTTCGGATGAGCCCTTCTGGAATAAATTCTCATCCGTTTTGTCATGACAAAAAATTGCAAAAAACTTTCATAAGAAGAGATCAACATTCTAAAAAACGTATTGTTTGAAAAATAAACTTTATTTCTGTCTGTGTGCTTTTACCGACTACCCGTTCCTACTGCAAAGGTATCTCATGATTACCTTTTAGGTCCAGACCAAATCTCTTAGCCATAAGCGCAGAAAAATATGTTCATACGCCCCATTGTCCACATTACGTATACGCCACCAGGCACTCGAAGGCGGCATCCACATCAGGAGCTACCACCCGCTGATTAAGAACGAAAATTTATGGCTCCTCTCATGGCTGGCTCATAGAAAGGAGTTTTCCTCCCACCCGCCTGTCTGTCTCTGGTTTACTCGATTCTATTTTGTTGTTTGCGTGTCAACCTTTTTGGTCATATAAATTAAAAGCAGCTCAGTGCCGGCCTCAAACAACTAAGCCACTTGGCTAAAATGTCTGTGGCTTCAACAGTGTAACTAAAGTCGCTCCAGAGCCAACCTCAGCCTCAGTTTCAGTTTCAGTTTGAGGCTCAGGCCTGAGTCTCAGTCTCAGCATCATTGTCAGACGCAGATAAAAACTTGAAATCTGCTGCGGGTGCAACTTTGCCGCTCTATAAATGCGGTCGAGAAACCGAAACCACTTTCAACTGCTCCAAAAACCGAAACACTTTTACTCGGCCACCCGGCTTCCCTCTTTGGGACCAGAAAAAGACAACAATGTTGGACGACACTACAGGGGAGTGGTGCGGAAAGCAAACAAGCCAAGTCAACGGATGGAAAGGGAAGGACTCGGAGCGACAGAAACAGAAAACAAAAAACAACTTGGTCGCCCCATTTCTACTTGCCACTCTCGCCCTGCCCCAAAGTCAAGAGAAGTAAAGGCAGCGTGCCAGGCATAGTTTAGGCTACAAAATTTATGGTGTTAATTCCAAGTATGTGAGTGAGCTTGGATGTGTCGCTTCTGGACTGAGTGTGTGTACAGTATGGTTGAGTGTCTCAATTCAGGACCCTAGGCCACCCACATTCTACGCCATCCCTGAGCAGCAATAAGCTCCTAGGAAATCCGAAATGTCTTCTCACATGGTGGCGAAAATAGACGAAATCCAATAAGGCAAAATATGAAATGCCCTTTACGAAAATATTACTTTATTATACTCTACTCTATGATGGAGGGTATTAGATATTTGAGATTAGTTTTGATAGAAATAAAATAAGGCAGAGAAACTAATGAAGACCAGGTGACACAACGCGCCAGCTTATTAGCCAGAAAATTGAGTGATCGACAGCTGCATTTACGGATTCAAGGCTGACCATAATATATATGCTTACAATCCCCATAATAAACACACATATAAAAGCTTTTATAAGTACAAAAGTGATGACACAACCTAATCCATCATGCCTCAAGGCCGTCCACCCAAGTGATCCACAAATGCATCAAACCCCTGAAGCCCAAGGGTATCCTACTGTTTGTCTGCTTAGTCAAGTCTATATATACAGCTTCTTCTGCCGTTCTTGTCCTTTTTTTGGGCTTTAAGGACAGAAGTTCAGGTTCAGCAGACAGAGGGATACGTTGGGTTGTCGTCGCAGTCATTGGTGATTTATTGTTTCAAAAGTTTTTCTCCATCAGCCGGGCAGTTCTGGGCCATTCCTCGGCTCGTTGAAATGCGCCCGTGTTCGGTGGAATAAAACTTTATTGAAATCCTAGCCACATCCGCCTCATCGGGAGCGCATCAATCAAGGACGCAGTAACATATGTCGACAGATTGGTTAAATGCCACGCCCACTGCGGCAATGCAGTCATAAAAAGGCCCAAATGGAGAATAGACTTTGAGCGGCATAAATTAGAAGAGCCTAATGATGGTGCAGAGAGAAAAATTTATACAATACTATAACTACTTCAAGCTATGGAGCTCCGATAGCTTTGAGTAAATAAAAAGTCTCTTTAGTTTTTTATGCCAATCTCATCTTACTTTGTTTTGGATTAGCTTCAACTAACATGTCTTTATTAATTCCCTATGAGGAAGCCACATTGATTCAAACTGCAGTGAAATAATAAAAAAAAAGTGCGGAAACAGAGTGGGAAAGAAATCTGCTCTTAAAGTTAAACGCCTGAAGCAGGCCATGGAGGTCGCTGGGGGTCGGGGGTCGGGCAGAGGCAAGCGCAGCTGCAAACAATGGCATTTTAAAAGCTCAGGGCAGGACGAGCCCGGGCTCTTTGCTCGACCTCAAAGCCACAGACAGACAGGCAGGGGCTGGGAGCAGAAATGGGAGGGGGGGGCAGAAAAAATTCTAAGGGCTACGAACGGAGAACGGAGATCGGAGTGCTGGGTGGTTGGTAAAACACTCGGTAAAACGCGGACGACAAACCTTTAAAGACAAACAAGGCACTACGACGGTGACACGGCCGCACACATGGCGTATGCGTAATAACATTTTGCGTTACATTTGCTTTTTATTGCATACCGCAAGGCTGTATGCCTGTTTGCCGTCTCTGCCCAGGTCCTTTGTGTCCTTTGGCCGCCTTAATTTCCGTGCCATGAGGCACGGTGAATGTAAATGTCATACGACTAATGCGAAAACTTTAAACTGCCCCAACAAATGGGGTCCTTCCGGGCCCTCACAAAAAACTTTACCAAATTCGTCGCGTCATCCGGGCATTATCGCACATAATAATTGCCATTACCTTTTAAGAAATAAAAAGGTTCCCCTAACTTGAAGACCCTCTGTGACTGATTTAAGACCAGCCTGAAGCATATTTTCGTTGTTCTAGGTTTGTTTTTTAATTGGAATTTCATTATAAAATGAATAAACTTATTATAAACTTATTATAAAGAAAAAGACAATAATATCTTCTGCAACTTAAAGTCTAAAAACTTCAAAACTAGTTCTTTAGTTTGTAAAATTGTCAGAGGGCTCTCGCCATCATTGGCCAATCCAACAAGGCCAAAATACTGGATAAGAATCTTCCGAAAAGCGAAACAAACTGACGAATGTCAAGCACAGCCATCGACGGAGTAATTGGGACGACAAAATGGCAAAATGGCAAAGGGACGGGCAAAAAAAGCAGCAAATTGTGTCATTTTCCGTCTATCTGTATCTGTAAGTTTGCTGCTCAAACTTCCATTGAATGAAATGGCGAACGGAGGCTGCCGGAGAGGCGGAAGTGTGGGTCGTGGATGGTAGTGGAATCCCACTGAAACGGAAGCCGCGATTAAATACAAATAAGGCATTAAGTGCAAAGGCGCTGAGGCGCATAATACAAATTGCGTCGATTGGGGAGAGGCGACCGATGATTGGGAGGGCGAGGGTTGCTCGGTGGGTTGGTAGATTGGCTGCCTGGAAGTTTGTCTGGCTGCTTCTGATTGCCATGTTGCTGCCAGTTGCTTTACAGGAAATTGTCTATGAAAAAAGAAAAAGTAGTTTTTCTCCCCCGTCTCTTACACTGTTTAACATTTTAAAAAAATATTGCAAATTGCATTAAGTTGGCTTGAGTAATGCCTTAAACAAACATCACATTGCCTTCAAGAGCCTCCTGGAATTCTTTGAAAGGACATCTCCTAGTCAGCGTCTCGTTGACAATTTTCCTTCAATGCTGCTACGGCTTCTCCGCTCGCCTGTCAATTTATGCCCGGCAATTGCTTAGCCCATAAGTAGGCAACGCTCCCTTATTTCCATCCGCTGCTATGCAAACTGTCCTGTCCTGCAGTCGGGGACCGAATAGGAGTGGATGGGACAGACAAAGACCATAACATTGCGGCTGGACGCGCTTCGTGTGGCACTGAAACTGAAATCGAGGGACTGGCAATTGAAAGTGGTCTGCTTAGCTCAGAAAGGAAGAGCTATCCGGGGCTTTAAAAATTTATGAATGTGTTGGATGCGTACGATGATCCTGACCGTCTCGGGCTGTCCAAGGACGAGTCAATGGATGCAAGTATGCCAATTTATATTTAGCTTCTCATTGGGCCCTTCACCCACAGACAAGCATTCTTTACTATGATGTTGTATTTCTTCTTTCGTCTATTTTATATATTTTTTCAGCTCGGCCAGCTGCACAATTTTGCGGTTCATTTAATATTTTTTCGTGTTGTTTACCTGGCGGGTGGGGCCAATTCTGTGTAGGTCGAGTGGCCAGTCGACTCTCGCCTGCGGCCAACGGCATTAGCCTTGGCACTGGTATTAGTATTAGAATTAGTATTAGCCCTGCCATTAGCCTCATCCGCTGCGGGCTCTTTGAAGCTAACGAGCTGCCATGGCAATTAGGGCGTGGAGCAGACGTCTCTTTATTCCACCTTCGGAGCAGTGCTCTCCAGTTTTTCCATTTATATTTTATTTGCAAAAATTGTAAGCTGCCAAAAAAAAAAGTTTCGCCAAGTCATCACAATATGAATAAGTCAACGTTGGGTTTGCACGGGATTCGATTGCCGAAGGGAGTTTGGGAATTTTGCAGAGAAAGAAATGGAGGATATTTTGATCTCTAAAAGGGCTTTCGTAGGTTAGGCAGAAACTATATATTAATTGGTTTATATTTTCTGGAGTCTATACATTTTAACAACAATTTAATAGCTATCTTATATTAAAAGATGTCTTTTCTTTCAGTGCATCGGTGGACTGGCATGTGTAGTGGTAGGTGTCAAGTACCTGAGCGCGGCTCAACTCGAATCAACGCGGCGCCCTGTCAATAATGTGTATGCATTCAGTTTGTGTGTGAAACCAACAGGGCGTGCAGTTCCAATTAAATCCAAGCATTCAATTACTGAAAAGGCGACAAATGCACACACCTATGGAATTTTTTCCATTTTTTTACATTTCAGGATGGTGGCATGGCATCCACTTTCACACAAAGTTTTCCTATCAAGAAGAAAACCGAACAAAAAGTGAAAATTGGCGAAACTTGACAGAGGCCAGGGACCATTGAACTAGATTCCCCAATGCGTGATAAAGACTTTAAATTCTAAGTGCAACTAAAGTAATAAAATCGGTGGTAAATCGTTAAAGGTAAACAAGGGACAGCTGCACAGTTGCTGAAAAACAAAAGATTTCGACGTGTCACTGGGAGTTCTGTTTGTTGTACGGTTCGTTTTGAATTGATTAAAATTGACAGCAGCGAGTTCAGCATAGAAATAGAAAAAGAAAAACACCGAGTTCAAACGGAATGGAAAACAGCAACAATGCCCGTCGTGCTTAGGGACAAATGGCCAACTGGGGAGGACAAGCCCCTGCACTTTCGACCCGCCCTCGTTCGCCGCATCGAACAGGCACTGAAGGGCAAGCCATATGTGGATGTTTTTCATTTGGAAGAGGCGCTAAAATTTCCGCCTGCAGGAACAGGATGTGTGCCATGTGCCTGTCAGAAGCGGAAAAACAATTTTACATGCTGAATAAAAGACAAACAAAATGAAACAAATCTCGGCGAATGTAGTTTCGCTTAATCGATTTCCTGCTAAAAGTTTCATAAGCTTTTAAAGCAAAGAAGAAAGCATCTTTAAAATGCACGTTGTTTTTGTCTAATCCTTTGTTAGGAGCGCCTAAAATGATCCAAACAGGCAGACCACAAAATCGGGAATGTTCGGTCATCGTCCTGCTGCTGAGTCGGAGTTATCCTGAAACACAAAGTTGCGCTCGAACATAAAACACGCATAAACAAATGCATGTGGACATAAAACTGGAGCACACACTCGCCATCACGCACATGCAGGGAATCGCTTATCGGCAGAGAAACATAAAATGTGGGCACTGATTACATTTGCATATTACGTATACGACCCGATTGCCCGGCCGAGATACGTATCGATGCAAGGGTTAGGACCTGCACCCGAGGACAAGGACGTGTGTTTGCTGAAGGAATTTAATTTCCAACTTTGACTTTGGCCAGGCGGTGCCCGACGAAACTTCCGTGTTGGGAAAACTTTTTCTTGCCCCGGAGCCCGGGGCCCGAGTCTACTGATCTAATAAAAGCACCGTGTTCAGGCGCCATGTGTGTGACACTTGTGGCACAGCCAGGCACTCCCGTCGCCGGGATTATGCAGCTGCAGAAGAAACTTTAAATTATGTAATTCAACACGTTGCACCGGTGCCGAAGGATGAGCCAGCTCAAATGGGCAACAGGCAACAGGCGACGGGAGACGCAACAACAGGCAACATGCAACGTGCAACCACCAATGCGCCAACAGGCAGGACATGCACATAAATGGGGCACGTAGGATCCAGGCACTGTGAAAAAGTCTTTATTTTAATCGTAAATATAAATATTTCAAATTAAAAGTTATATATATATAGAAAGTTATCAATTGATGCATCTATATATTTAAAAAATAAAATTAAATATGATCCAGCTTTAATAAATATAATCTTAATCCTAAATATTTGTGCCACAATATGGGATGATTAAGGAGTAATAGTTTCTTTCCATGCACGCATAAATTGAAGTTCCTGTTCAAGGCTCCTCGCTCACCGTGTCGATGGATGAATATGCCCCACCTGGGATCCACGAATTTCAATTAACGTGCCAACGGGAAGGAGATTCGTGGTGGCGTCGCCAGGTGGCCGTCACCCAATTTCCCATCTTACCCCTTGTTTGATGATACGCAATAAATTGTAAAGAAACACATAAAAAAGCTCTAAATTAAAAAAGCAGACGTCTTGAATACCCTACTGAAGGTACAACACCTCTTTAGTATACCCATCGGATATTCCAGTAATCCCCCTGGCCATTCACAGAAAACACTTTCCGCGCCCACGAGGGTTTGTTTTTTTAATCTGAAAACCGATTGAAATGAGTGAGGCAGAATGTGTACTAATATGTTGCCTGAAACATTGGCGGAAATTTATATTTTTCTGGCGCTTTTAAGTGGGGGAAGGGAGGAAATGTGTTTCCGCTAAAAGCGATTCAATCTAAATTGCAGCGCGAATGAAAATCATTTATAAGCGTTAAATAAAAACCAGAGCAGAAGACAAATCGCACCTCCGATACGATTGGATTCTGTGTGGGAATGAAAATATGGGATTGCTGGCATAAGAGCTTGTAAGTTGAATTAATAGCCGATTAAGATTTATGTAACTGTTTTGCGGGGCTTATTACTTATGAAAGAGAACAGATCCATTAGCTGTTTTGGCATTTCAGATGCCATTTTGATTAGTCAACAGCCTCCTCGTCCGAATTAAGATTACTTTTAGAGGCACTGGATAAGACAACTGAAATTTAAGCAATGTTGGGTGAACGAACTAAAGTGCTTGGGGCATGGTTGACTCTGCGTGCCAAGGTGTTGCATGTGCCGCAGAATATAAAAGGGCAAACGTAAACCTAAGGGTACTAAGCAAATACAAATACACTCTCAGAAGAGGACATTCAGAAGCACACCCACACACACCGTGGCAGGAAAGCTTATTTTACAAACGCCAAAGGCTGACTTGAAAGTGAGCTTAATAGGCGACGTGAGAGGAACTTTGTGCCTAAGGAACGAGCAGTTGAATGACTTACCCACCCAAGAGCCCCGTATCCTTGCCAATCTTTTAGCTTTGGATGGGTGTGTGTGTGTGCGCGCCGTATCATTGGATTAGGGCGATTATCTTTCTCAAATATCATTTTGCACGAATACCAACAATGTCTAAATTTCCCGCGATTATATGTAAGGTGGCCTGCCACTGTGGGAGCTGATTCTGCCAGGCAGCAGGGGCGTGGTTTCTTTGCAAACCGCATACAAATGTTGCAGGTGGGCGGTTGCGTGCGCTTTTGCGGTTACCAAAGAGCCAACACAGAAACCGAGGACCTCCCAATATAAGGTACACCGAAAAAATCAAACCAGTTAAATATAGTAATTGCAAAGAGCGTAACTTCATCCGCCAAAGTGAGCTCTTTCAAAAAATCAATTACATTAGAGTGAACTTTGAAGCCATTAATAATTTTCCAGCCTTCATAATTAATCACAGCTAGCTAATTCCTACATCAATTATGGGACATGACCCTTTTCTTACCGTGCTTGGCCAGGTTCACATTGCCTGGCTATTTACTTTTATGGCTTGTTTGCCAGCTCGTGAAAAGTTTTGGCCCGCACGCCCAAGTGACCCATTAAACGAATTGAAAATGAACAACAGCTCGTCGGGAACTCGTCCAGAACTCTGGCAACTTCTCAACCTTGCTCCAACCATAGATGGCTTCTCTCATTCGGCTTTTGTACAACGGCGCGTATGTGTAATAAATTTTGATTGAGTTGCACTGCATTGCAGCTTAGAAATGATTCTGGGGAAAGTCACATCAGATCGAGATTGCTGGCGAAAGTTGTGGTCATTGCGGTTCAGCAGATTTCATTGAATTCGCAGCCCTGCAGAATCACAAAAATCCCAATATGCCACGGCAATGGGCTAACTTTGCCAACCAAGCCAGAAAACTTTTGCCCATAAGCACGAGTATGGCTAAAACGAATAAGAACCAGGAAAAACAACAAAAAGAAAAACAAAACCAAACTAAATAAAAACTCATGCCAAACAAGAGGCAAACGGAATAACAAAAACGTTTGGCATTTGCCACTCGTGGCCCTTGTGGTGGCAACGTGGCGTATACGCAATATGCAATTAACTCGGCCATTTCCTTTCGGTTATGTTTCACTTTCGTCGCTGGCACAGGTGCAAAGTGAAAATATGTTGCCAATTAATGTTAATTAAATTCATATTTGTGCCCCAACGAGTCTGCACTTTGAGGGCTGCCAGTGCTTCATTTGCTTGAGTGTTTTAGCCAAATAAATTATGGCCGCAAAATGGCTTGGAATATATATTGTAATGATTTCATACTTTATGCCATTTAACAGCCAGGCTAAGATTAAGTGCCAGTTGATGAATAATAAAATTCTCTAGTAAAGAAAACTAAAGTCTTTTAATGGATTTCAATGAAGAAAACGCTTAAATATATGAACTATTTTTGTAAGCTTTTAAATTATATTACGAACTATGGCAGCCGTGTCTTTTAAGAACATTTTAGTACACCATTTAGAATAAAAACCCCCTAAGCTGCATATAAATTTGAGTGTTTAGACGGAAAATGCACTCTGTAGGAATAGAAACGACTTATATAAGAAGCTCCAGAAGTCATTTGCAAACATTGAATCCCAGCACACTGGCATTGGTGCATTTAGTCGACTGACAAGAGAAACAGCAACAAAACCCGTCAGAAACCATAGCCATTTCGGAAGCGGCAACGTCGCTAGTTTGCATAAATTTTACGCACATTTCCCATTGCATACTATTCGGGGCAAATGAATTTTGCATGGAGGGGTGAATATTTAGTGTATATGTGTGGGACATTAATGGACTCCATTTTATAATTTACAACAATAACATTTGGAATACATAATACTTGATAGCTAAACAAGCGTATAATTAAAAGTTGTGCAAACCAAAAGCTTACCTACGGGCCAAATGGATGTGTTGAAAATTGATTCTGTCCGGTGATGGAATTGCAGCTCAATTAGTTACCACGGTATGTAATATGCAATGGGAGGTCTCTGAAAATAAAATGCCAATAAGTACAAAGGGTAAATCTCAATCATTTTTCATGAAATAAAAATACTCAGAATTATTTGTTCTGGCCTTGATGAATGCCCCCAGGATAAGGCAAGACTTATTGGTTGTCGGAAAATTTACATAATTAATTGGCGTTCCTTGTCATTCAATGTCAAGGGCAAGCAGTCGATACAAGCCGATTGCGAAAGCTCAACAAAAATCAGTGCAGATAAATGGGCAATATAATGCGCACAAATTAACATGCCATTCATCTTTCGGGGCCACTCCTGGCCAGTCGGATCCGGACTCCGGACTCTGGAGCATTTAGTGGCCGGAAATCTCGACGACCAGCACATGTGGGCACAATCGCATCCCAAAAAACATACACACGTGGATGCCACCGACCCGTATGTGTAATATATAATATCAAGCACCGGCAATGCATAATTCATTTTAAGCACCACTTACCGTTATGACGAACGGCCATGCTGGCGATTTAAGAGCGAGTTTAATGCCTTTAATACGTCATTGGGTCGGCGTTAGGACCGGAAGCGGAGCTTCTGCCGGTCCTGACCCTGATTTATGGTGCGTATACTTGATGCGGCCGCTAAACCGCACAAAATGTCTGCTAAACTTCTTCCTACCATTTAATAAAGCCCACAATAAAACTTCAAAACAACGGCGGGCAACCGAGGGAAACGAGGCGGGCAACCTGCACAGGGCTATTATTAAATTTGATAACATTTCGATGCGTCTGCATTTCAATTGGGCATAAACGGTTTAAGGTTTCCGGCCTGCACACGGTTGGCTATAAAGTTCAGCTGGTTGTTGCCTGGTATCCTGGCTGTCCTGGGCATAGTCGAATTTTGATATATTCATACTCAAGGGATGGCTTAACAAGCTCGCTGGGTGGGTGGGTATTTTTGGCTTGGCCTTGTCAAGCTCGATTTAATTTATCAAAGTCATAAACTTTTCAACGGTTAAGCCGCAGAATGCGTAATAAATGCCAGAGATTCGCAGAAGCTCAGGTTGTAGCTTGTTTATTGACTTTTAAAGTTTAGGTTTTTAGTTTTTTAACATTTTTTCACCTTAAAGGTCCTCTTGTGTAATGAGTAGAAATAGTTTGAAATATTCAGAGATAAATTGCGTTTATGCCGATTGAAATGTTCTATTTCCTCAAACAGGTCTATAAAAATCAGAGTGCTTTGTAAACAAATACGAACGAACTTCAAATTCTACACACATCGACGGACTAACTCACTATATTGGAGTCACCGCCCATTTGGCTACCATTGACCCCGGATCTGGACCGAAATCTGTGAAAATGTTTTTAGTGCCTCACGGTGCAGCAATTCGATTACCAACCGTTTGATGTCCTGCCAGCCTGTCCCTCTCCAATTAGAGAGCCACTAACGACTCCTTTTAGCTGAAAACCGGCCACACACGAATACCAACAAAAAATAAAACCAACAAGTTGGCAAACAACCGCGGGCAGGACAAGCGGAAAGGAAAACAAAAATCGAATTTTATGTCGTTTAGTCAAACACGAACCGAAAATCTGCTTATATATCGCTCAACGTCGAGTTCTTCCTGCGGCTCATCCTTCTCCATTCCCGATCCCATTTCCATGCCACTGGAGAAGCCAGTCTATCGGCTTAGAAACTGCGGTGGTCTGGCCAAGTTTTGTGCCATTTAAGCATAATTTGCCAGAAATATGGGTAACGAGTAGAAGAACCCAGTTCTCAGTTGTCGAACAAAACACACATAAAATGCGGCAATAATAATTTTTAGACCCCAACGTTTCTGGCGAAAGGTAACGCTTGTCATGCCATTTTGAGTTGGGATGGGATATGTGTGTCTATAATTTATGCAACGCCGCATTTTCATGGCTCATCCGCACACACACACCCCCTCACACACACATAGCATCCGCATCCGCATCCGCCTGGCGGAAATCAACAAAAATTTATTGAGCATAAATTCAAATCCGCCAGATACTCTTCGCCTGCCCCCGACTGTGGCGCATTGCTCCGCTTTGTTTCGCCTTTGCTTTGTTTATGAAAGCGTTTTATGGGATTTTAAATTGATTTTATTTCCATTCGTACTCGTATTTATTCGTCTCTGATTTCCTTAAAGCTTCCTGCTGCTCCTCCTGCTGCTACTGCCACTGCCGTCCCAATTACATGGGGCGTACAAATGAGGAGAGGTATCTCCTGAAATGGTAGGATAGCTGTTGCTTTTGTTCTGGACCCATCTGACAGGGGGAGGAGCGTCAAAAGGACCTCCAGGTGCTTCCTGGCCACTTGAAATGAGCCGATGTCTCCGTCTCCACTTAAAGATTGGTATTGATGTTCCGTTTTCTTCGATGCTCGCTATTGAATGAGCATTCAATGAAATGTTTTATTATTGACAAAGACACAGCCTGGTCATCTTATCTTAGTTTTCCCACCGGACATGTTTTTCCTACACGCAGCGGAAAAACTTCAAGAGTGAAACAAAATTGTTTCAGTAAACATGAGTCCACCCATTAAATTGAGGCATATTTTTACTCTGATTTCAGGCAGTTCAGAGGCCCAAGTCTGTCTTGATTGATAAATGCCTTATTGATTAACAATTTTGGTAGTATTTTTTCTCTGTGCTCGGAAAATCGAACCTCCTCCTGGCCCTGTCCCATTTAATTCTCACCTTTGTTCATTGCTCGGCTGTCGCTTTCAGTTCTGCTGCTGCTGCTGTGCAACAAAATTGTGTGCGATAATATCTAATCATTACTTATCATTATTGGCCCTGGTCAGACGCCGTGTTTCCCCGCCTCACCTTCTTCTGTTGGCCTTTTTGCAGGGGGAGAGCTCCCGGGCTAATGGCCGAGTTTCTTGGACCCCCAAGGAATTTCCTCATCCAGCCGTCTGACAATTCAGTTCGGTTTCCTTTCCCAACCCGTCGCAGCGATTACTGAACAAATTAAATTAGTGAAATGCCGAAACGAGGCGAAGGAGTCGGGTGCGACAATCTAATTGCGCAGGTGAGAGAGAGTGTGGGCGTGTCTGTCTACGGAGGACATATGTTAAATCTGCTAAAAATGCGGCCAGGTGTCGGCAGCCAATTGGCCTCTGGGGTCCCCGAGCTTCCTGTCCCACCTTAAACAAGCTAATTAGGTTTAATGGCCAAGGACCATTTAGGTAGCCGCTTACGGTGCCTGTCAAATGCCAAATGGGGTTTCCCAAAGGACAATCGTAGGTCAAGGGTTACTGGAAGTGGGCAGTAGTCTGTGGGCTAATTATTTTGAACTTTAGAGAATCCAAATAGCCCTCGAGTGGATTTTATTATATCTTATGCTTGAAAAAATAGTTTTAAGAACAAAATTTGAATAGCTTATGAAAAATTTCAAAGACGGGACGAAACATCTTAAATGAACTAAGTAAAGGTTCTACACATTTTTGCTTGAAGACTATATATACTATATATTATATATGTATATGGTTAAATGTATTATAGTAAGTAAAAGTAGTTTTCATAATCGTAAGTATAATGCTCGATATTTTTTCTTTATGGTTTTACTATCAACTGTTACAGTTGATAGGGATTACGATTTGGTTTTATTACAAAAGCATTTACTATTTAGTTTTATTGTTTAAAAAATACTATCTTAAAATTATTAAAATACTTTTTTTTACATGAATAATACAATTTTACAAATTCTACAAGTTTACGAAGCGTAGGCCACTACCAATTGTGTAAAATCATGGCTAGAAAAAGCTTGTTTATGGAAAAAGCTCTACGGGAAAGAGATGGCTACGCTAATACGTTTAGATTCAAATTCAAACCAATACTAACACCAACAACTAACAACACATTCCTTGGTATTCCTGCACACAAACAATGTGTTACCCTATATCCTTGAACTGCTCATCCTCGAGACCTCGACATAGACCTATCACAAGGAGCCCAAGGCGAATCGATCAAACGATTGCTTTGGCATGGCAGCGCCACTCAAATCAACAAAAGCCGAATAAAAGCAGGTCAACCAACTGGCAAACTGCGGAATGTCCTGTGAAGGAATTCCTGGGTCGTCAGAGCCCCAACAACCTCAGAATGAGTGCCAACAAAATATTCCTGCGTTACTATCCGCCAGGTGGGAAAGGTTACTAATCGAAGCGTTCGTTAAATATTAATTGTCCTTTTTGTTATCCTAGGTCTGGCCATAAATTACAGAACCCTGAAGGGCAGCGAGCGTCTGCGGCACTTCGATCTGCTTGACCTAGATACCAAGTAAGTAGATCTGACTAAAATTATTTTTATTTTAGTTTAAAAATCTTTCTCCAGAACAGATATTGAGCCGCTGGCGGACAAGATTCTAATGCAAACTTTAGCCGAGGCGGCGGAGGAGGACAAATCCCCCACGTCTGAGGAGAAAACGTTGGTGACTCGTCCTTTTAGCGGAAGTGTTAGCAACTCCCAGAACACGTTCAGTGCCTTGAAGCAAGCTCTGGGAAAACTGCAGAGAAAGCTCCGCGAACCAGTTAAGAAGAAGTTCTATTTGCACAAATGCCACACTTCCCACATCCTGCCGCTGACGAATGTGTGTTTCGACCGAAGCGGAGATCGGTGCATCACCGGGAGCTATGACCGCACCTGCCACGTGATCAACACCCAAACAGCTGAGGTGGAGCACATCCTTACTGGCCACGACAATGTGGTCTTTTCAGTGGACTTCAATCATCCTAATTGGTAAAATAACAAGTTTGAGTAAAATAATAGCCACCACTGCGTATGAGTAATATGCCCATTGCTTTGGTCAACTTCTCAGTGACAAAATAGTGACTGGATCTTTTGATGGCACAGCCAAGGTTTGGTCCACCAGCAGTGGACAATGCCAGTGCACTTTTTACGGCCACTCCGCTGAGCTGGTGGCCGCCGAGTTTCATCCGCTGAGCGCCAGCAGTATAGCCACGGCCTCCATGGACGGCACTGCGCGGATATACGACGTGGAGACGGCTCACGAGCTTCAACAATTGACCCACCATGGAGCCGAAGTTATCGCCGCCCGATACAATCGCGATGGGAACTTGCTCTTGACAGGATCTTTTGATCATACGGCATCTATTTGGGATGTGAGGAGTAAAAGGTGGGTATCCTTTTCTTATCTGGGATGGATGCCCCTTGAAGTAATGCTTCCTATAGCCTCTGTCATCAGTTGCGGGGTCACAGCGCCGAGCTATCCAACTGCATTTGGAACTTTAGTGGGTCGTTGATAGCCACTGGATCCTTGGATCACACTGCTCGGATTTGGGACACTAGGAAGCTGGATCGCGAGCTCCATTTGGCGGCCAAACACAGTGACGAGGTGCTGGACATTAGCTTCGATGCCGCTGGAAGACTTTTGGCCACCGGCAGCAGTGATTGCACGGCGAGGGTGTGGCAGCTAGAGGGATCCTCTGAGCAGCTGGAGATGATCTCGCTGATGGCCGGACACACGGATGAGGTGTCCAAGGTGTGCTTCAGTCCCAGTGGTTGCATGCTGCTAACTGCCTCGGCGGATAACACGGCCCGCCTGTGGCTCGCGGATTCGGGAATGTGCTCCCAGGTGCTTTCCGGGCACGAGGCCGAAGTCTTCAGTTGCGCGTACAGCTACTCTGGCGACGCGATTCTTACCGCTTCCAAGGACAACACCTGCCGGTTCTGGAGGTGATATGACTGGTACACAGTTCAGCTGAACGAAGATTAGTTGTCCTGTTTCCAAAAAAAAAATGTAGTGAAAGCAAAGGTTTGGTTTTTTTTTTTTTATATCAACATTTACTACAAACTCGAGCGTAATTTTGCTTTTCTCTCTTAAGATTTTCATCATCAACTTGCTTCTTATAAATTAATAGTTCTTAGTTTTCATTCTTTCTTTAAGATCGGACATTATTGTGGGGTTGCGTTTTGTTTTGCTTAGTTTAGGATTTAGGTATTACTTTCTCGTTTCCATACATAGATAGTTACAGATGTTGTTTGCTAGTTTGGTTTTCCTTTCTTTTCTCTATTTTTTTTTCACTTTTTTTTTTAGTTACTTTACATTATTAAGTTTCGCTTTCACGCCACGCGATACATTTTTCTCATATACATATACAAAATATGAACAAAAAGTGTTTTCGGTAACAAACATTTTACAACTTACATAAGTCCGCTTCGTTTCGGAATCAATAGTTAATACATAGTTTTGAAAAATAAAAAATTCTGATAAACAAAAATTAGAGCGGGATGCGTAATTCGCGCCGCTTTTTTTTTCTTTTCTTCAATAGTTCGCTATTTGTATTTCTTTCCAATATTTCTGGAAGATTATTTGACGTTTGGACTGATGATTACTGATTGATGAGGTGTGACGGAACGATAGGGCACACAGAGGGTTAACATTCACATGGATAGACAAGGTCCTTCAGAGTCGATCTGTTCAGATAAATCTGGTATAGAGTGGTATCTGGTGTGCTGCTGGCTTTGGCTTTGAGCCATCCGCTGTTTTAGTCCCATTTCGGTTCTCTGAGGTCTGCTTAGGTACGCTCTGTTCTAGATCTCTTCTATATCTTAGAGTTGTGGGTGTGTGTGGTCGTGTGTGTTGGCTGTTCGTTTCTTGTGTTTTAGGACTGGCTTCGTATAAACTATAAATGTATCGTAATGCTTATTATTATCATTATTAGTAGGTTTCTTTTCTTTTGTGTTTATCAAAGTAGAAAACTGTTTGGTGTGAGTTTTGTTTTGTGTTTTTGTATGTTTGCTTCGTTCAAGTTGTTGTGTGGCTCTGTGTTTTCTGTCCGTCTTGCGGCATTTTTTAACTGGTTTTGTATTTCGTGTTTTGGCCGCAACCTAATGCGTTGGACTCTGGAAGAATAACAAACATCACGATTATTAAGAAGGGGGGCCGAAACATTGGGGCACTACGAGACGATGCTAAGGATGCAGGCTTACATGAATGAATGGGTGGAAGGATATGAGTCATGCAGGACATGCAGTTTAGTTCTTCAAATGATGAAATAAAATAAACGAAACACAGCAAAACAGGGAAACGATGGATGGTCGATGGTAGATGGTAGATGGTAGTTGGCCGATGGACGAGGCAAGCAACAAAATGGGATTTCGCCTTTTATTTGAAGTTTGCGAAGCTAGGGATGTGTTTGAGTTATCTTTGTTCTCTTGGTTGGTTGGTTGTTGTTGGTGGTTTGTTTGTTGGTTGGTTTAAAAATGAACAATTAGCAATACAAAATTCATATATCATCATATGCATACAGCTAGAAATAAAAGAAAGAGAATAAGTAACCATGATTAAGGGCTAGGAGCCATGGTGTGCCCCAAAACTAAAATGGGGAACAGTGATTAATGGGGCTGATCTGATGGGACGATCGAATGGCAAATCCTCTTTAATGGACTGATTAAACTCTAATAACTTATTAGTAATAAGTAAGGCAATTTGAAAGGCTCTAATGATCGAATTGGTGCGATATCTATGCAAGCGATAAAGAGAAGCGTGTGTGTGTTAGCAGTGGCAAGAAGCGCAGCGATTCGAGATTATAGATTATAAAACAGATTTCGTACTTCACATGGTCGATCCGGAAACTCTTGCTTGAATGTGCGCTCGATAACGTGATATCTGCGAAAAGGTAAATGTCACTGATTAGCAATCGCCGTTGGCTATTTTCGGCCGTGATCCACTCACTTGGACTGCAAACCGCCACCGGGGGGAAGACCTTCGATGTCGTCTCTGTTTTGGAGACACTTCAGCAGATCCACGTAGTCGGTAACCTTGCTAGACTCTATCTCATCTGCAACAAAATCAGAGAACAAGACATTGGTTAGCAGGGCTTAGTAAAGAGTAGAGCTTAGCAATCTTAGCCTAAGAGACTGTTATTAATTGATATTTATTTACATAAACGATGTATAAAGAAATACAAATGGAATTACGTATTTAAGCTACTTGAAAGCAAATTCAATATTTATATGGGAACTCTGGTTATTTGAAAGTATTAACTAAAATTGTGTGACCATTGCAAGCGTATTATTATTGAACATTAATTAAATCATTTGTTTTACAGGTCGATGAAAAGAAAGGAGTGTGATTGAGACATAATTTAAAAACGTTTTTCAAGTGCCTTCGATAAGTAATGTGTTTTCTGTCGACCTGTAGAACCCATAAAGGAAAACGGAAACCAAAGGACTGATAAAAAGAAAAGCTTCCTAAGCATGAATATCGGTTTAGTTGAACTTTTGTAGATTTGCAAAAATACTGTGATGGTTCATTTAGGAAATCAATTAATGGCTTTGGCTGACGGGGGCATGCGATTTTCATAATCTGTCGGATTGGGTGGATATTATCGTAAAATGTTGTACACAGATAACTTATTAGCGGGCGGGGGGCTTGTGGTACGCAAAACAAAATCAAACCAATCAATCGATAAGATAAACGATAACAAAATGACAAAGTTGCTTTCGAAAGTTACAAACTACTAATCTATAGACGTACCTTATGCTCACTCATCTTAAATTTGTATAGCTTTCTGTTTCTTGTTCTTGCACTGGCACTGACTCGCCCTCTTTACTTTGGCAATAGTCTATTTCAAATTGGGACTTGTAGTACGATGCGCGAACAACAACAACAACAACCATTAAACAACGACTGCGAATGGCTAAAATTTTCCTTTTGACAAATTACTTTAAATAGTTGTTAGGCATTAGGATGGTACTCGCCGACCGTTCTTAGGAACTTGGCAAAAATCATAAAACTGAGTAATTAAATGAATCTTGGTTCTTTGTGGGGGAAAGGGGAGAAATGATAATTTTAATGAGAAACTGAAAACTGAATCCAATAGATTAGATTAGCAGACAAACACGTGTGCTTCGGTTTTCAAATCGTTCTATAAGTTATATTTTTGATTTAGCAAGGGAATATTGGGTTGCATCAGAGGTTATTCATTAATCACTATAGATCATGTATGCTAGGACGTGGCTTCTTTACACTTGGCTCGAAAAATTCACAGATTGATCTCTAAAAATGGGTACAAATATTTGAGGGTATCTGGGGGGGTTATTGCTTATGTAGCTTCGGGTGCCGCTTAGATCGATGTAAAGTAAACGTTTGCCTCTTCAATATTAACAAGCACAACAGTTGGTGAGCATAAGGTTTACAATTTGGTTTCATTTAACCTACGTATACATAGCATTCAAAACCCTTGGCTAGACTACACTAGGCTAAGTAATTTGTCTGGACATTTGAGTATTTGTCTTCTTTGGTTAGTTTGCTTAGATCTAAAAGGTAATTTGGTAATTTTCTAGGTAATAGCTACTGTAACCATTGGTGGGGCACGGCATGCTCTAGTTGCTATTCACTAAGTCGCTAGTCATAAATTAGACGCGATCGAGTTAAAGTATTTGTCTATATATCAACAAGGACACGTCTAAAACGTCGGCCCTGGTCGGACGCTGGCCGAAATTCACTTTGGTGTTTCGAATACTGAAGTCGTTAGTATTAGAAGTCAAAGATACTCCTCAAGCGGAGTTATCCATTACTTATTGCTTTATATACATAATCCAGGTAATACTTTTAATGAGCGGCTGTTTGTAGGTAAAATATATATAGTTTCTTTTTGGTATGTTAGCTTCTTAGCGCCTTCTTTGGCCTATCTACGACGATCCTTCTCTGAAGAGATATTTTCTGTTAATTTTAATCCGCTATGCCTACTAGTTACATCAATTCCAAGTGTTGTTTTGAGTGTTAATACCTGCTTACGTTAATATTGCATTTTCTTTGATTGATTCTGCATCGAGGCGTTTATCAAATATCGGTATACGTAGACGTATATATATATATACACATACAAACTGGATGACGGGTCATTTAACTACCTAGCTCGGGCAGGCTCACCGATAATTTCTAATATTTAGATGTATATGACTAAAACTAAATGGGCTGGATTTCGCATACATGGAACGCTTTTGGCAGTGGCTGTATTACACACAGGCATTTATAAATAATACTATAACTCACGCACAAACACAGGCACGCACGCCGACCCTCTGGTCAGCCACACGCACAGCCAGCAGATATGACAAACTAACACGCTATACAGGAGGTATTTGCTATGCATTAATGATAGGATATTGGTAGTACACCCACACACGCCCCCATTTACATACAGGGAAGGTTTCCTTGGTCGAAGCGTGGCCAATGGGAGGCACAAAAGTGCAAGCCCTACAAATGGCAACATTCCCTAAGAATCGTAATCTAATGAACACAGATAGATCGACCAATTCTACCATTTAGGAAATACATTTTTTCAAATTTTAGTCTTTTTTTGATTTTAGGTTGCATAACGTGAAATTTACTTCCAAGAGAGCTTCTACTGTACAGGGCTGTGGGTGGGTGCATGCATTCTTGGGCTTCATTCTTGGCATTCGTAATGGCAATGGTTTGGTTTTTGTTTCGGCTTTGATTTGAAACTACTTTTGGAAGGAACTATGGTTCTGGAATCGAGTTATGAACAAAGGGGCGCTTTATGAACTACAGCTACTACGGGAAAGACTCGAGCCTCGAGATGGCCACTCTCAGAATTTGTTCGTTCAAGGGGCGTTCAAGGTACAAAGTATACGTATATCGCTTTGATAAAGACACGGAGACGGAGACCAGACCACTACGCCATGGATCAACAGTTTACGATTAGTTATAAACAGAGTAGACGACTAAGACAACCTCTTGTGATCTTCTCGATTTGTTTCTCCAGCCTGTTCTCAGCCTCTATCGCCTCCACGGTGGGCTTCGGAGCTCCGGGGAAGGCGATAATGATGATGCTCATGTTATCCCGACTGCCCTGTAATCGAAAAGTATTTCAAAATAATTAAAAACTACAGATCCAAGCGTAAGCCAAGAACTAACCTTGTGCAGGCACGTGTCCACCACCTGGTTGGCGATGTTAACAAGGTCGCTGGTCACCCGCATTCGCGAATGAATGAAGCTGCACACGTCCTCGTTGGTCATCACGTCCCAGATGCCGTCACATGCGAGCACCAGAAACTCATCGGTGTCTTGTCGGCTCTGACAGAAGATCTCCGGCTCCGGCGAGACCAGCTGCTCACACTGCCCCTTCTCCTTGACGTTCTTGAAGTCGTAGTCGCCGAGAGCACGCGACACCGCCAGTGTTCCGTTCACCCGCTTGATCATGACGCTGCCGCCGGCATTGTGGATGCGCTCCTTCTCTTCCGGCAGGATGGGCTTATGATCCTGGGTGGCGAACACGGGTACTCCCTGGCGGCAGAGCACCGCCCGAGAGTCACCACAGTTGGCGATGTACACCTGCGTGGAGCTGACAAATGCGCAAACGGCGGTGGTGCCGCCGCACTTCTCCTCCTCCATGGTGAACTCCGGCAGATCCCGCATTACCTCGTCGATGCGAAGAAATCCCGTACGTATGCCCTTCACGTGGTCGCCGCCAATGAACTCATCGGTGCTGACAATGCTGTCCAGCAGGTGCTTGGCACAATGCTCGGATACCTTGCAACCAGCGTGCCCATCGAACACGGCGAAGAAGCTCCAGTCCTGTAGAGCATTGCCCAGCCCGGCACGGGCGTAGTAGGCGTCCTCCATCTCGCAGCGCCAGCCCTGCATGGAGCTGACACCGAAGAGCAGCTTGTTGCCCTCGCCCTCGTCATTGTGCTTGGCGGTGTTCGGCTTATCCAGGAATCCGCCCATGTCCACTGAACATGCTGTGTTGTGCGCGGGCGGGTGGAATTCTTCGCTGTTCGCTGTGCCAAGGCCTGACTGTCCTGTGGCGGGTGAGAAAACAGAAATGAAAATTAAACATCTGGACAATCAATAAACAGCAGCGGTGAACGGGCCGACCCTGAACTTGAACTCTCCGCGCCCGGTATACATAATGGGGGAGTGGGGGAGCAGCCAAAAGGGTAGGTCGAAAATGGCTTGGTGGAGCGAAGCACTTTTCCTTGAGTTTCCGAACAAAACAATTCGATGAATCATGCACTTTTCGAATAATTATGAAATTATGAACAGAAGAGGTCAGGAGTCAGGGTTTTTGTTCAGAAATCTAACTCCTTTGGTGCTACTTATAGTTTGAAAGTTTTCTGAAATTATCTTCCACAATAAATAACAGTTCTTATATAGATCCCTCGTACGACAGTTATACGATCCACTGATCTAATCAAGTCGGAACCAACCTATAGATTGTCGGCAACACCTTGTTGAAGATAGTTGTCTTGAAAGTTTAGGGAACTGTTTGGCTTGGAAACCGGCGAGAGCTGGGGCTTATCTTCTGCAAGAGACACAGCAGAAGGGGCTTTTCCCTCTTCAAGGGAAACTATAAGGCCGGCAGCAGCAAGGACTCTGGCCCTACTCCCCCGCCCACCCACACTTTTCATGGACATTTCACTGCTTTTGCGGTTTCCTTTTTGTGTTTTTCTGTTTCGTTTCGATTTCCCTTTGCACATCGATTTATCAAGGACGTGCGCGCCATGTCCTTCCGTATCAGTGGCTAAATATAGCAGGTCTACAGCTGGCACGCCCACACGCGACTGGTTGTGGGCGTGCGGCGTGCCGTTATTCGACGCTGCCCACGCCGTCGCAGCCAAAGGCGGCGGTCCAAAAGGGAAATAGAGAAAGGAGATGGCAGAAAAGTAAAGGGAAAACCGACGCATTTTCGGCGCGCGGCAGCAGCATCCAGAACAGAACAACAAGAATTTTCCTACGGCTACTTTTCTACGGAATGGCCGAATCGCACAAACAGCGGGGGGTGGAGGAGGTGGAGGAGGGTGCGGTGGGTGGTGGCATGGCCCCCAAAAATTGTTAATGAAAACACACGCACGGGGGACGTCGATTTATGAACTTTGCTGGCGGTGGGAAACCTTCGCCGCTCTCGTTATTTTCACCTCGCAAATTTTAAGTTGATGGTCTCCGCTTCGCTTTTGCCTAAGACTCTTCTTCTTCTGCTGCTCGGCCGCCGCGTGTGTGTGGGTAGGTGTGTGTGTGCGAGTGTATGTGTGTGTATTGGTCGAGTAGGTAAAATTTAAGAACGAAAAATCGAGTTATTGTGCGTTGAGGGCATCACCGTTGAGCACTGTTTCGACTCCCGGACAAACTGCACAGCAATTTGCAATAAACAGAAGACCGCTCGCTGCACTCACGAGTCGAAAATTCAATTTTTCCTAATATTTTGATTAACAAAGTGACGCACACTCACTCACTCACTCAGCACGTCTCGCCGCTCTGCTTATCCAATCTATGTACGAACGTAGCTGCTACCACTTCCACTTCCAGGCGAACAATAATACCTCTTCTATTCTTATTTTTTTCTTTACTCCTGCTAATTAATCGATGGTGGCAATTCAAAATCAAAAATGTTTGTTAACTAGCTCGTTTTATTGGTATATTCTATTAACTTGTTGTTACACATTCGCGTCGCGGCGGCTCTAAGCAAGAACGATTTTGTCCGAAAGTGCAGCTGGTCACACTGGGTTCCCAATTACAACGGTCACACTAATTTTATCGTTATCAAATTTCAGTGCTGTGAAACCTCATGTTTTTATAAATTGTTGGCAACGCTAGGAAAGAGGTTGTCTTGGCGCCAAAAGCTTTTTTGTAGCGCGCCAAATTTGAATTATTGAGAAGAAAATCGAACGATAAATTAAGAAGATTACGAAAAGATATCGAGATCAATTTTCTCAGAATTATTAAATAGTTATAGTTTTTAGGTTACCTAATAACTGTTCTTTCATCGGAAACGAACCGTAAATCTTTTTAAAAATGTAGTAGTTCAACAGTTGGCAATCATAACTTGCAAATGAAGCATTTTTGTTTAGTCGTTTACCAATTACTGTTTTGGTTATTTTGTATAATTCAAGTTTAATTTGTAAATAAACAAACAAGAATCAAAGCTATCCAGCAGATATCCAAAAGTTTTTTAAATTGGAAAAGTATCAAAAAATTTCAAAGAGTTCTAAGAAGTTTTCTAAAAATATATTTTTTTGAAGACTTTCGTGCAAATTATTGAAGAAATAATTTAGACGTAAAAACATAAAATGGCAGAAACAGAGCATATGTATGTATGTGGAGGGCTATATTTTTTTCATACATTTTTTTTATATCAAGAGGACTGCTAGAAAATCTGAATACTTCTGTAGGTTTATCTGGGGGTTTTGATGTTTTAGAATATTTTGCAAAAGTTTCAGTAATTCCCCATAAAACACTTTATTATGCGAAGAGTAAACGATAGGGATTCGTAGAATTTTTCAGCCATTTCTGACTAAACTGATGACTACACACTTTAAACTAATAAATTAATTGACAACAACAAAAATGATTTATTTTTAGGATTGCAACAAATAAATTACGGGGGTTTTCGAATACCTGGCATTTCGTGTCAAATATATGTGAAGCATTTTAATCAGTGTCTTATTTCCGAACCTTCTAATTTTTTATCAATGCATTGGTTTCTATAAATAATAAAAAAAAAGAATTTTGATTGAGATAACAAGAAGCTACCTATTGAAAATGATTTGGAAAATATACATACATGCTTTAAACAGCACGAAAAAATTAAAAAATTATCGAATGAGAATTCTTTCAAATAATTGCAGATTCCATCTACTCATAAATTTTTTAATTAAACAACATTTAAATTTGTTCGTAGTGTGCTTGTAAGAAAGGAATAAAGCTTGTATTTATTTAAGTCATATGTAAATGTAATCTCTATTATCCTTTAAGATCAAATACTCAAATTATTTGTGGATATTTTTTTCAATGGCGAGGAGACGGTATTCTGGGAATTATTGAAAGTTTATTTGATACCGTTTATTGAGGGGGTTTCATCGAGGCGTCATGATAATAACTTGATCGTAAATTTCCCAAATCAGTTTTCGAGTGGGGTGGGGAGTATAAAAGCAAAATCTGAAATGCGATCAAGCGCACTCCTGACAAGATTGGCAAGTTGTGAAAGTGAAAACCAAAAATATTCTACAATGTGGTTCAAGGCATTGACTCTTTTCCTGGCGGTAGAGACAACTTTGGCCGACATCTTGTTGAACTCTCGTGCTTTCCGGAATGCTGAAACCTTCAACTTGAACTGCATCGACTACTATATTCCGGAACTTAAGGTCCATGCCGACAAGTACGATGAGGATATAAAAGTTTGCCAGGATGAATACAGCAAGGGAATTGAAGGTATCGATGGCACATACGCAATTTCCCGCACTGAACTCTTCGACTCGCTTCGGGGATCCTGCAGTTTCCTGCTGCGTTGCGATAGCGAGACTACCAACTCTGACGCCTTCAATTGTCTGACCAAGACGGTAAAAAATACGCACAAGTTTCATTTGAATAGTCTTCGTAACTTTTATTTATATTTTTGCAGGGTCCCAATGAGATCAAGACGATTAACAGCATTTCTGACAATGCCTCTGATCTATACCAGGAAGTGCTCGAAAAGTTCAAAGCCATCGAGATCACATTGGCAAACTGCCAAGTCCTTGCCCAGCGCACCTACAAGTCCAACCATGGCCAGTGCCTGGAAGATTTTAACGATTGTATGGATGACCCCAACTGGGAATTTCCTGGCAGCACCGCTGTCTACTGAGAGTTTTCACATTCAATCGTACAGGACATGGACATTTCAAATATAATTCAAATATAAAATTTAAAATTTGAACAAAACTTAATAAATATTATTTCAAGACAGAAGCAAAGCAATGAATAAAATCTTGATCCTCGAGAAGTTAAAATTTGACTCTTTACGTATCTGGGATAGAAGAACAATTTGTGTCAAAGGTAAATTATATTTTTGCAAATATTTTAAATTAAAGCCCAAATTAGATTGCCTGATATTTTATTATTCAATTTCTTTAATTATTATTTAAAATTTTAGTATCAGTAGATAATATCTTCATTAGTGGTTTCCGGCCGATAGGTTGTAGTATACTCATAAGTATACCCATAAGTAGAACTGGTTAAGATACTCTCATCTCCCCTGAGACATGCGTTCAAAGCTTCGTAGGTATCTGCGGTGTCCGTCACATAGCTAACCTGTGCATTATTTGAACAAATATCCTCTTGAGTTTGTATTGTGAGGTAGGCCTCCTCTACTTTTGTTGCATACTCGGTGGCCTCTGCCGAAATACCATAGAATATCTTTGAGTTCTCGGCAGACACTGAACTGGCACAGTCCAGACGGTTCAGCAAATCCTCAAGAGTTTGTTGCTCCTCGGTCCAAACCTGGCAACAAGCACTGCAGGAATTGATGGACTGGGCACTAATATTATTGTAGGGTTTCGCATAGTTTTTATCAATAACGTCCTTTGCCGCGGTAAAGTTCGACGTACAGTACGCGAATTCCGTCTCGTACTGCTCTAAGATTGAATTAAGTTTGGGTCTGTAGAAATCAAAACAGCTCCTGGAGGTGTCCGCGTGGGTGGCAGCTAGCTCTCTGTTCTCCGCCTGCAGTTCCTGGATGTGGACGCTGGGTCTGATCGGAGCGTGAAGCTTGAGTGCCAGAGAGGCGCCCACGAAAAGGCAGATAGCCAGGATCAGGGATGGTTTTCGGAACATCTTTGTCGGAGTTCTGCAGACCAATAGACAACTTACCTCTTTTTATATGGACGCTCGCAGTACCTTTGCCATATCGCTATCTTTTTAATTAAACCTTAAAAACGTCTGGTTTTGGCGCTTTGATAAAAGTTCAATTGTCAACAAGTCTGTTTGTTCAGAGGACATCGGGTTGACTTCATGTTGGCTGTGTCTCAATCACTTCTTTAAATGATATCTTTTCTAACTAATTTAATACAGACATGCTTAATTGTCAAATTAAAATCGTGTTTCGCAGAAAATATTTATCTTTAATTGAATGTAGCGAACAATGATCTGAACCGAAACAGCTTATGAATGAAGTTCAGTAGAATTATCGAGGGGTACAATCCAATTAGGAATTACATTTTGGCATTTTATCAAACCAAAAGCAATTAAAGAAGATAAAGATACTTGGAATGGATATATAAGGCCGGATCAGTTCACCCACTGCATCCAGTTGTGAGTGAAGTTCTTACAGCTTGACAATGTATTCCAGATCCTCGCTGTTCGTAGGGATCTTAGCCATCGGCCTGGTCACTGGCCTAGGCATAGCTCCCAAATTGAAGGCTTCCAAACTGAAATTGCCGATCACCAAGAAGCTAGAAAGCCTGCATCAGCAAACAGAGGTCCTGGCTGCTCTCGAGCCGATCAAAACCCCCTCCTGCTTCAACTACTATTCCCCTATACTTAACCAGTATACAGTCAGCTACGAGCTGGACTTTAACTATTGTGAATCGACCTTCAATAGCTCCAGTACCGAGGTAGCCAAAGCCTGGAACAGCACTCTGTACCAGATTCAGAGTGTTGGGGACCAGGGCTGCTCCAACTTCAGAGAATGTGAGACCTTATCGGACCTCGTCTTGGCTTTCAAATGCTTCGCCAGAGAGGTAAGTGAACATAGAAACGTCATATAATTATATTTTTCATATTGTAAATATTTTTGTTTTCGTTTAGGGCGCAGAACAATCGAAAACTCTTTACCAAGTTTCTGCCAATGTCACCGAGGTGGCTTCTTTCGTGAAGATCAGTCTACAGACCCTGCAGACCCAGAAGGATTCCTGTGTAAATGTTGCTCAAAGGAACTACGTTGAGGGCACTTCTTGGACCTATGAGCAATTGAATAACTGCCTTCAAGGAGCCCCCCTTCCAGAAACGACTACTCCTTTCTATTATACTACTACTGGGTATGAGTATGAATCCACACAAAGTACATATTGAAGTATGATGAATAGTAATATTCATATACATATTATTAAATAAAAAAAACTATTTAGATTGAGCCTGAACTAACATAAACTTGAAATTATTTTAAAGTCTGGAACATCATAGAACAGCTTTGGACCACCCGAAATTTGAAATCATATCAATGTCAAAACCGAAACTATCTAGCTAATTTCTTTTATGTCAGCATTTTACGACAGTCCTACAGAGTTCGGCCAGTTTTCCCACAGTTTTCTAGAGATTTTTGACCGTATCGCAGGATCTATCAATGGCTGGTTGGACATCCTTTGACCTTGCCACACCCGAAAATCCAACAATCAAGCAGCCTGTGCCGGCAGGTACACGGAAATCAATTCGTATCTTGTCCCGACCTAAAGTACAAGAGTTGCCTTTTCAAGAGTGCCGACACACAAACACACCAAGCCTTTGTCAGCGACCCAAAATTTTGCGCTTAATTAATTGTGAAATATTGGCTGGAAAATCAATTGACAATTGCGTTTGCCTTTGCGTTTGAGTTTGAGTTTTCCTGCCGCAATTGAGTTGTAATGGAATTTGCTGCAAATGGCCAAGTAGGCGTCAAAGGATCGTCGAACTCTAAAGGTGCAGAGAAGAAAATAGTAGAGGTTTATATATAGCATTGTATATTTTTTAAAAGCAAGATAAAAGCATACAGTATAGACAATAAGCTTTATAAAAACCAAATTATTACTCTTTGAAATTTTCTGCCTAAATTGCTAAGGAAATTTAATTTCGTTCAGTGTACATTTACCGACGTTGCTGGAACTACAATTGCCAGTCATGTCTTCATAAATTTTATTGAATTGAACCGCCGACCGGAGTCGCGGTCTTCAACATGCGCCAAAAACACAAACACACAAATCGGCTCCGAAAGGCGGTCAGGGGGTGATCGGTGGGTGGGAAAATATAAAAGGGGCTAGGATACCTCTGGCCTATTCCGACTATTTCATCTTTTGCCGACGGCGTACGGCTCATGTTGTATGCAGCCTTAAATTGAATCGTTACAAATTTTGTTGCTCGTTATAGCAAGCGTTTTATTGCCCAACCAGTTTTGGCCCGCAATGCAAAGCAGCAAAAAGCCGAGGCTCTGAGATCAGGCTCTTGGCCAGAATGTCGAGAGCCAATCCGGAGATTATGATCGCTAAATGGGAACAGAAAACCAGCCGGCCCCGCCCCTCCTGTGCTGGGAAGAAACGGTAGCCCCTAGAACAACGGGCAGCGTTTAATAACTTCATTAAATGCCCTTTGACATTTATGCCAGACACACACTTATTTATGTGGCACTATCTGCCATTTGAGATCGGTGCAGGTCCAGGCATAGGTACAGGTAGAGAGGAACTCTATAAATTACATAATCATCTGATAGTGGAACTGTTTACAAGCCGGGTCTCGAGACAGGCACACCCACAGTAGCCACTCGGGAGACGTATAAAAAAAGGTCATCAACTACTCGACAGAACCTATTCCAATTTCAATTGATTAGCTTCTTTTTTGTATCGTTTTATTTGACTGTCTATTCTTACATTTGTTTTTTTATTAGGCAGCCGCTGGTCAGAGCTAATTGCTCTAATTTCCAGCTAAGCAGACGCGCTCTTGACATTTTTCTGGCTTGTTGCTGCCCTCGGGGCAATGCCATAAATATTGCCTTTCGATCGGATGAGATCGGATCGCAGCTTGCGCCCGCCGATTTTTATCAGGAGTCATCGCGGCCAAAGTCCCGCCGCTGGGATCCAAAATTTGTCGTCGGTTTGTGGCGGCCCTTTTGGCCAAACAATGGTTTTCTGGCCACGGCCATTTGAATTTCAGTTGTCCCAGAGACCGCGCCGAAAAATGCTGAGATTTATTACGTCCAATGCCCTACAATCTGGCGGAGACATTTCACTTGCCATTCCGCCTTATCGCGCCCAGTTTTCTAACACTGAACTATTAATATACGGAGCTCCAAAAACACGTGGCTGCAATCAGTGATTTGATAGTAGAAACTACTCGTAATTGATCGACTAATTGCTGGGTTTTATTTCAAAATAAAAACAAAAATTGTGGCCCTTGAAATTGAAATGAATTTATAAATTGCGTCAAGAACTATTTATAAATTACGAGCATTACATATTTCGGATTGGGATTCAAAGTATAATAAAATAAATAAATCAGGAAAAATGTAGCATACTTATTGCGTTTTAATATCTACTTCTATAGTCCAAAAGGATTATATCTTTAGGGACTTATCCAAGTGTTTCATTTTGTGTTGTTGTAGGCTTTAGTTTAAAAGTTAAACTGTTTATTAGAGTATTTATTTTTCGACTTGAAAGAAGTGATTTTCTGTGCGATCTGCCGCTGTGATTTTTGCGTATTCCGTCCAATTCCCCGCTGAAAATCAAAAGTGATCGATATGCGGCGGCCAGTTGACAGAACTTTGTTATCGTGCTGCCATTGTGGAGCTATATTTTTTTGTGGATTTCAGCTTGAAGCACAAAATTATTATGTATCTCGGAGCGATTAACAGACGCATTTCAATTTTATTGCGCCAGATCATTATCGGAGCACAGATTGGACCTTTTTGTTCGGCTGTCGTTGCTGGGGCTGAAAACTGTACGACAACAAATCATTAGACTCCTAATCATGATCATAACAAAATCATAATAAAATACGAACCCCAGGCAGGCGATCGTCGTCCGTCGATCGGCATCAAAGGCGGCCCGAAATTAACATTGAGGCGCGAAGAGAAACTTTCCTTTCGCCGGACGACGCCAATGATTTCACCTAGTGCCACATATTGGCCAATGCCACAGCGAAGGAGGACGCGATACCATCAGTACACTGAGAGAACTTAGGCTGTAAACGAGTCTCTCTGAGGGGAAAATAAGTTAATGAAGGCCTGCAGGACATACTTTACAGACAATTCAGTTTCCAAGGATTTCTATTTTAATATATTTTTTAAGATTGACAATTTTTTCCACAGTCCATCCTCAATATCATCGACTGTATACGTGCTATTGCGGGTGGCTTTGGCAATTAGATAACAAGTGGCTTGGTGAAGAGGTAAGAAATACGCTGGCGGCTTTTTTCAAAAACGCGATCCACTAATCAACTAGCCAAATGCTGGAAAACCCGTTGAGGAGGTGTGAAAATCGTTTACCAATTTACCAAGAACAACAACAGTGGCCATAATGGGCCTGCAATGGAGCGCAGTTGGGCAAATAAATTAATCAAAAGGAAATCGGCGTTGAAAGCAAACGAGTTTTAAAGTTACCCACTGTTGACCGCTAATTCACATATGATTTATTTTATAAATTAGGCAGCCCACTCGGAGATCAAAGCTGCTTATCGCACTTAGCCCCATTGGTTTGTCAAATAATCATCTCCTGGTTTTAGTTTTTTGATCGCGCCGCCCGCCAAAGAAAGACAAAGGCACTTCGGAAGCGGCTTCTGTGGCCCGAAACCCGAAAAAATAACGAAACGAAATGGTTTAATTTGTTTGTCCAGCGGCGGCGTTTGGTAATGAAACGCTAAGTGGCCAGCACTTGTTTAACCAAGGCCCTATAGCCCCTTGCCGGACTCTGCTGACAAATTGTTTAGCTCTCTCGCCAGAGTGTTCAGGTGGAGCCGAAATAATGGAATCCAAGGGTTAAACACCAAAGATGAAAGTCCTCTCCCTCCATCCAAACTTTCCCCCCACTGCTCTTATCAATTTAAGAATACAACTTTATCGCTTAATCCCCGACTTTTCCAATTATGGCACTGAGAATATGTTTGCTTTGAAATTGATTTGACTTACACCCCTCACAAGGGGAGTGTTAACCACCCGTAGCCGAAGAGAAAGGGAAGCAGCCTCAGCTCGCTGTTTATCCCATTCGCTTCACCCCTCAACAGACCGCTCTATGATATATGTTATTTTGATAACGAGAGTATTTAACCCGAGGTGGGGTTAGGAAAACAGTGATGCCAACCGGAGGTTAAATATATAAATGTTGTTCCTAAAAAAATTTGATATATATAAAAATGATTATTTCATTAAAAACAACAAATAAACCTAAAAATAATTATGATTTAGATTCTTTAGATTCTAAAGGGAAAGAATTTTGTTTAAAGATCAAATTACAGATCACTATAAGCAAACAATTTAAATTAGTTAAAAAAATAGATAAAATATAAGACAAATATAATTAAAATTTAGATCCTATTTAAAATAAATATGTCCCAAAAGTATTAAAAAAAAACTTCTCATCTAAAAACTAGCCAAATGAACAACACTGTTACTAAGAGCTGCCTCAGATTCTCCCGTAATTTGCCCGCCTAACGAGTCTCCAGACCAAATCCCAGGAACCCACAAACCACCCTCGCCTGGCCCGTCTTTTCTGGTGGTGGCTACCACATCCTCCTCTTGGCTTTACTCCGCTGGCTGTCGTTCTGCTGGCTGTCGACGCATATTAATCCAATTATCATGCACTGTGCACGAAATCACTTAATCGTTTCGAAATGCGGAAGACCAGCAAGCTGAGGGGGCGGTGGAAACGCTTAAGCCACAAAAATGGTTACATTGGGACATTATGGAATAGTTGGACTTATTCCGGTTTAGTTGTATTTAGTTTCTGACTTTATGATTGTGATTGATGCGAACCGTGCGACTGGATGTGATGGGATGGCTGTCGCCCTTTGACAGTTTCTAAATTGATTCTAAATGTAATCAAAACATGATTGGAAGAAGTATTATTATTATTATTTAAATTAAAAATGATTTAAAGTTAAGGTTTTACTATTTAATAAGGCAAAAAACAGTTCACCATTCGATGAAATAAATATACATTGCATCCACTATCCCACGAGCCTTAAACGAGAGTGAAACAATTTGATTTAATTAAAAAATTATGGGATTACATATATTAATGCTTGTCAAGCAATATATATGCAAATTTTGCAAACACCCAGTACGCACACGAAGGGAAAACAGGATGACAGGGAGCAGACTGCGGCGAGTGTCGCATATTAAAGAATATTTTATTTGCTTTTATTACACAGCACGCCCAGTTCACCCTGGCCGAAGGCTCCGTTGGCCTTTGCCTCCTCTCCTCCCATTCCCTTCCCATCCTACTCAGGAGTCCGGTTGTCCTTTCCGCGCCCTCTTTGCCCTCCATGCCCACGTAGCAGCATACCACCGGAAACTTGCAGCGCAGACTCTGATGATATGGAATGAAACTGAGAAAAAATGAAACCCGAGGAGGGAGTAACGCAAGAGTCTGTCCCACAATGAGGCTGAGAATCTAATAAATTGTGGCACTGTCACTTGGCTTAGTGAAGGATAACTGGCCACACGCCCTCTGCCAGAAAAGAAAAGGAAAACAACAACAAACAGTTACAACGTTTTGCTGCAAGGGGCTCATCAAAAATTCATAACGCGCCACGTAATAAAAATTATTCAAATTTTTCGCAGCACCCGAAGGAGACGAGGGTTGAAGTTACCGGGCGGGGGAGGGTGATACATTTTTTTTTGTTATAGCTTTTGGTCCTGCAAAAGTCAACAAAATTGCGGTGATGTTTCTGAGCTGGGAATGTGGCAGAAGAGCCAAGCGACAAACGCAGAAAAAGGACAAATCACACCCTCGATTATGATGCGCACAGCATCATATGCGTCAAAAGCAATTATATTCAAGTTTATAGCTCTGGGGTTTTTTGGGATTAGAATTTGTATGGAAAGCATTGTAATCTTTTCAAGAAAAATAATTAAAAAGTTAGTGCCATTAGCAATAATTAAAAACGTTTCAAATCATTAATTTTATGGTGAAATAAAATATTCCGAAAATTCAAAAAAAAACCCCAAAGGTTTGATTGATAATTATTTCTATTTAGACAGTAATTTCAATGGGTTTTTAAACAATAAAAATTATAAAACTGTCATATATTATATTTAAGCTCCTATTCTTATGCCACCCACTGTTAATATCCTCAAAAAAAAAAAAGAAATGGTGGACCATAAGGATATTCATGGGTCGTGTGGCCAAACGGAAATTGAATGATTTTGCGCAACAGTAGCGGAAGTTGCTACTTTATAGTCATTTAGTGGTTGGTCGTCGGACAATGCATCACGGGCTTATCACATGTTTGAGCTTCGCCGGCTGTCACAGGCGGATTACAGCCGAAAACCACACTCGACGATGGGTGGTGGTTGTTAAAAAATTTTACAGAAATCGAAACCTGGCTGGGATGACTAGGATGTCCGATAACAAAATAAAAGTGCCGCAGGACGACACTGACAGAGATGTCGCTTCCCAGGCGTCGACGCTGTTTCCGCCGGAAGTGTAATTTGATATTTTACAGCTCCGCACGAGCATCATATACTCGTACTTGGCTTATCGAAAGGGGTTCTCGATTCAAGGAAGCCTCGACTCTCTTCGAAGAACGCTAATTTCTGCAATTGACTTTTAAAGCCTTCGGTATGAGAACGGCGCCTGTCAGACCGGCAGAACGCACATAACGAGCTCCTTTTTTGTGCAAAAAAATTGTGCATTTCAATTCAATTTCCTCTCGCATGCGAAATTGCACACAGAGGAGTAACGATGAGGGACTAGAGCAGGGCCAGAAGTTTTGCCTGAATGAATGCCATGGTAACAGGGTGAATACCTGGTTACAGTCAGTATTGGCAAGGAAAGAATGTGGCTCGCTGAAAAAAAGGATCTCTTTGTATTAAAATATTTTAAAAGTAGTTGGTAGGTTACAAAGTCTTCTAAAATAATAATTTTATAATTTTTAAATTGAATTCCATTCCCATCTAGCGACCACTGTATGTGCCATATATTGGCAATTTTGTTGGCCAGTTTCCATGGCCTGTTTTTGGCCATTCAATGAATCGCTTTGGCTCCGTGGCCAACTCGGTTTCCCCAACTACCAGATATCTGTGGTGATGTCCGTGAGTGAGTGAACTGTCACAATTGACGTGGGGCGTATAAATTTTACATTTAACGAAAACGTAATCGAATTGAGCGAGCTGTATATGGTGAGGCCAAAAAAAAAACACTGACCAGAGGGACGATGGATCAGGGGAGCAGCCAGTTAGCCAACATGGCTAGCTGCCTCTCTTTCACCCACTCTATACCCCACTCTTTCTCTCCCCGATTTCGTTATAAAGACATCAGGCGAGGCGCATGGCAATTTGTGGGACGCCACAAAAAGGGGAGACCTGGGAGCTGGGAGGTGGGTGGTGGCATGTGAGGCTATGCCAATTTGATGGCAGCATGCACAGAATGCATTCATCAGGCCAAGATTGTTAGCCATCGATGGGGCCTGTTGGGGATCAGATCAGATCGGATTGGATTGGCTGGGATTCGATTGGATTATGTGCATTCCCAGGCTCACATTATTAACTGCACGGATGCGTGTAATGGGCCACCTTGGAAAATAATAATGACCATGGCCTCGCAGGCCGATTTAAATCGAGCCAAAATCAGCTACCGCCACCTGGGGACACATTTGGCCAACGTTTTTCAATCAGCATAAAAATTTATCAAATCAAATTCAAATGCTTTCAGGGAAACACACAAAAAAAAAATGAAGAAAAAAACGTGCGAATCAAATGCAAAATAGTAAAGCTGATGTATAAAAATTCCATGACAATCAAATAGTCGATCTCCTGCAGCTCCTGCTCCTGTTCCTGCAGCTGAAATGAAATGGATACGTGATGTTTGTTTGCCTGTTAAATTTGCATGTGAAAAGCTTCCTTTTCGATCAAAATGTCGTTTGGCAGCGCCAACAACGTTAAATGGAATGCAAATCGATTAAAATGAAATCAAATCCAATCAGCAAACCAATCGCAGCTTTGTTTGCCTTCGGGGCAAATGGCCAAATCATTGCCGCCGGCTGGGAGCTAAGGACTTCCTAAGCAGGCGTCTCCTTTGAAATCGGTAGATGTGTAGTATATGGGCGTTGCCTTTTGCCAGCTGCTCACAAATCGCTTAACTCAAATTGACTTGTCAATATTTAATTAGGCGTTGGCCGGGAAACAGTATGCGGGTTCTGTTCAGCCCGCTTTGATGTCCCATCTCCTGATGTCGCTTCCTGCGGATTAGTTGGCGGTTTCCTTTGTCTATCGCCTCTCGAGTGTCCCTCGAATGTTTGTACATAGAAAAATATCTATAAAAAAAATTATTGAAGAATGTGGTATATTTTGCAAATAAATTAGTCATTAAAACAGAGATTTATTCATGGAAAGAATAAAAAAAACATGTGATTAAAAATATTAATTAAAATAAATGAGATTATTATTCAAATTGTTATTTTAAATATAGACTTTTTTTTATATATTTTTCTTAGAAATAATAATATAATAATTTCCCCAAGTTCTTATTCATTCTCAGTGATTCGTGCTCCAACGGGGCGTATACGTAATCTCTTATTCCCCAACCGCGCCAATCACTATCAATCATTTGATTTTGGCAATCAGCTAGCACAATAAATGTCAAATGCGTTTTAATACAATTAAAGGTCTTTGGTACTAGCATCCCGGCATTAAGAGGCTTAATTTTTTGCTGACTTTGATTCTGATTTCGATTCCGATAGCAACAAGCGCCTTGTCGTGTCCTTTGTCAAAAGGCACGTGAAAAAACGTGTCATTCAGCTTGATGAATGATCAGAAGCTTCTTGGGTTCGGCTTGGTCTCTTTGAGTATATTATTCTTTCCCAGATATTGCCGGGCCTTGACTGACTGCAGACACGTGACTCCCTCTGACGAATATCCGAATGGGGTGTGAGGCCATATTTCGGGCTTATATTTAGCACAAAAAGTGTGAGCCTGGCACTACAAAACTGTGAAGGGTTTTCAGTTTAACAATGGGCTGTTAAATACGTAAGATAAATGTTTGAAAAGAAATGAAACTTTGAGCTTTGATTAATTGCTGTGTGAGAAAAATAAAGTTTTTAAAGCCTTGATATTAAATACCTAAATTAAGGTCTAAACTCTAATGTCATGTTTCTCTCTTAAAGGTGCAATTTGCTATTTTATTGACAAAAGTGTCAACAATAATTTGCAAAGAGTGAGGATATATACTATACTATATATACTACATACAGCACCCTCATCCGATGTCATTAGCAGTGCTCGATACCTCCGGTGAAAAGTTTGTTGCGGACAACCTCAATATCTAAATTCGATATTCACTTCGTTCGCTTGATGTTTTTTGCAATAGTAAACGGAAATTTCGCACAACGCAAGCAAAACTTTTTGTTTCCTGTTGTTGTCAATAACTAATTCGTTTGTCATTTTCCGTTTACATAACATATCAGTAAGCACAACATACTGGGGGAAAAATGGGGGGAAATTCAACCACAACGACCGCAATTCAAGCAACAAAATGCTGCACGTATAAGGACAAAGTTTTCTGGCCTGGTGTCTTGTGGCTGGGTCCTTGGGTGGTCCTTTTTGTTTTTGTTGTGGCTGTTGGTTTGTTTATCGCTTCCAGGCTACAACGACAACATTATTGCAAAAGTGTTCGAAACATATTGAAAGCTCAATGCAAGCATACAAGCCTCATACCAGAGGGCTTTCCCCTGGCTTTTCACCCCCAGAAGATGGGAAGGCTATAGCGGATGTAGATGTGGATGTGGAGGTGGAGGTTGATGTTATGTAGGCGTTTTCCCACATTTCAAGTGTCAATTTTGTCGTGGAGCTCATAAAATGGCAGTCTTAGCCAGCCAGAGGTGGAGGAATAAGGGAAATACTATTGAAATGATTATCATGTTGCTTAATTTTCTATTTTTTTTATATAGATACTTTTCGTTTTTTATATATATTTTGTAAAAAAAACACCCATGAACACCCTCTTCATTGTAAGCCCCTGCCTTCAGCCTACGAGAGTTTGTATTGCCACTGCGATTTACATTAATTTGCCATTTTTCATGCTGTGCCCCGGCACTCGAAATTTATGTCTATGTGCGGGCGAATCATAAAAAGTACGTCAAGATTTTCCTATGTAAATGATGGCGCGGCAATGAAAAAGGATCAGGCTTTATGCGATGGCTCAAACTATGTCCTGGCTGTCGACTGCTACTGCTGCGAATAATGTGATGCCATAAAACGGCAAGATATTTGGGTGCGTGGATATATCCTGTGAACTGCCAACAGGTTCCCCACTTGGAGATTTGCATTTGGAATAAGATTGGCTGACAAGCGCCTGGAAAAAAATGTTAATTTAGTGCACGATGCGTTGACAACGACATCGAGACTCTTATGCAGATATATCAGTCACTATCCAGCCATCCAGCCAGGCTGCTTGTCATAAAGCGATCAACCAGAAGGCTTGACATTTCAATTTGCAAGCCGAAAGGAGATGGACGCGTTGCGTTGAGAACAGAAAACAGTCATGCACTTGGAAAAAATGTTTAACAATTTTACCAGATTTGGTAATGCATTCTATAGTTTACGAGACATTTTTTTAGATATTTTAAACTAATTTTAGTGGCCTGAAAGCAATCATATTTCAAAAGTGAAACTTCTAGGAATCTAGGAAATTGTTTCATTTAAAAAGTAATCAACCCCTTAACACAAAAAACTATTTTAAACAAAATTAAAAAATATATTTTCTTGTGCATCAGCAGCCACGACAACGTATCGACAACGACAACGTTCGAGTCAGAGAAGACAGGACAACATTCGCGACAACATGCAAATATGCAAATCGATGCGTTGACAATTTTCAGCCAAATCAAATATGCAATTTCAACCGAGAATTGCATGGCATCCAAACGGAAGATGGCCAAACTTGCCACCAACTTCAGTAATCTAGAAGCGACCAACTTTCCAGCACTCTCACGAGTTTTGTTAATTTATTTTGGCCGCGTGCCGGTAAGAAATCGCCAGTGGCAACTACAATGCGATGCCAGCTACAAGCAATTACGAAAAAGTTACTGTAATCCCGAGTCCTGAGAGTCCTGCGCCTGCTCCCTGACAATGGAACAAGCGCTAAGCGGCTTAGGATTGTTGACTTTCACATCAGCCTCACTTAGGGGTTGATCCTTGCCATGGAATCCGGCGACTCCTGTCCTATGTTTGTTGTTCTGTGCCTCGCTTTTTGCCCGATGCGTGATTAGCCTATTAGCCAAACAAAATAGAAATGAGGAGGGTCGCACAAAAAATAGAGAAACAGGACACAATCGCTGCTCATGATGAGAAAGGTAAATATTGAATCTGATGCTCGGTGACGAGCCTGTCATCTTCACAAAAAAAAAACGGAGCAAATCCAATAAATATAAATGCCCGCAAGGCGTTAGTTATTATGGCAATTCCAATAAAACTCAGCGTGGGATAAAGTTGGGAGACTAGAGGGTTAAATAGATTAGATATTACATGCATCTATAGATCTGAAATAGTTTACAAGGAGTGGGACTTATCAGGAAAGAATTTATTTACATTTCGTATTATTATTTAAAATTATAATCTCTTTCCAATTAATCAAAAATTGTTTTCTTTTAAATTCATTGATGCTTACTCTTTCAATCCAATTTTATTTGTGGATCATCTCGTTCCTCGAGACCTATAAATCACAGACCACAAATATTTATGTGCAAGCATTTAAAAAGCCAAATGAGCCCTGGACTTGACCATATATTCATGGCCTGGCTTGGCTGGCTATCGTTTTATATATTTTTTTTTCGGTTTTGGGATTCAAGCCAGCGCCCAGAGCCTGGCTTGCATTGTTTTCCGGTCGCTTATTGACGAAAATTTCAGAAATTTTAATTTAAAATATTTCTTTGAATGCTAAATTGTTGACTCTTTGCACCCGCAGACGCTGTGCCCGCGCTGCATGTGGATGTGTGGAGATGTGGGTCTGAGAGGCGAGTCGGCCGTTGAAAACCAGCTAAGCAAACCCCACGACAAAGACACAAAAGAACAAAAGCGCGCGACAAACATAACCCAGAGCAAACACACAGAGCAACAAGCAGTGGCCAAAAGGGGGCCGGCCAGAAGGGGTGGGTATTGGCCAAGCTATAGTTGAAGCTATAGCCAAGCTAAGCTGAAGTGAAGTGAACCGAACTGAGACATTCGAGAGGCCGAAGGATCGTGTCGCTCGTTTGTTTCTGCTGAAAATCTTAAAATTCTCGCAATTTCATGTTCGTTAAATTTTGATGTTGCAAATAAATTGAATTGTTAAACGTGCAACTTCGAATGTTGTTGTCGTTCAGTGGTGCTGTTGCTGTTGTCGTTGCTGTTGTTTTCTGTTGGATTGTTGCAGGCGCATATTTAAACAAATGATGGCCAGATTTGGTGGCTTTTGCCCTGCAACAGCGGCATTACACTGAAAAGATGAACATCTCTGTTTTCTATGAGCAGGAAACGAGGGTGGACATGAAGGTTTATATAGAGGTTTATTTAGATCTCATAATTTGTTTAAAAAAAACTTTCATAGTATTTATTGAGGAAAGGTCTTTTTTTTTAATCTACCTAAATATTATTGTCACAAAAAGATGGTTTAATATTTTACTCAGATTTTATAAAATTTGAAATATATATTTTTTCCTCTTTATTACTAATTTCTCTATCACACCTCGTTACCTTTGGTCCAGTGCTCTCCCAGCCATATCAACATCTACTCCTCCTCCCACTTTGGACCCCAAAAGGTTGCCCGAATCCCAATCCCGATCCCATACCCAATATCCAATACCCATTTCCCATCCCTGTCTACTGTCGTGCCTTTTGTTATTGTGAGTTAAAATATTTATTTGTCGTAGCGCCTGGCCGGAGTGAGAAATTCTGATGGGTTTCTTATTTGCTTGGCTCGGCTTTTTTGCATATGTCCAGTCAGCCAGCCAACCAACCAGTCAGGCAGCAGCAGCGGCGAACACAACGATGACTACATTAACCGCATGCATAATAAACCCGGCCAAAATCGAAAATCGAAAAAAAAATAAAAACCGAAAGCCTGGACCGCATCCACCTCCCCCAAAAAAGAAACAAACCTGTCCCTTGCCCTGTCTATATCTTTGTCGCTCTATTGGCTTGGATTTTATATGGAAATGCGGCACCAACAATGGCTTCATATTTTCCTCTCTCCCTGAGGCGCATTCAAATCCTTGCTGCACCTTTGACATGCTCACTTTGGATGGAGGATGGATGATTTATGCAGCCATGGAATGTCGTTTGCTTTTCGCTCTGCCATTGCAATTCTCTTTATCTTTTCTTATTTTTGGCCCAGCAGCAGCAGCAGCGGCAGGTCGGCAGTAACATGTGAAAAATTAAGTGATATTTTGGAATTTGTTGGCAGCTCCTAGGAAGCAGAGAAGTCGAGTCCCTCGATTGGCCATGGTAATTGATGCCACTGCTCTCAATCAATGCCCAAATAGATTCCTGGGGTATCGTTTTCCCACAATTGGAAAATGGAATTTTCATCCCACTAATAGAAAGATTATTAAACGCTTGTGCAGTTGCCATTGTCATGTGGCTTGTTTGCCCATTAATTCATCATTATTAAGATGTCAGCATTGTGGTTGACATTTGTGACCAACCATGGTACGACCCCCTTCCCCATCCCCATCTCCCCATCACTCTCGGTATTTATAAATGCGGGCCACTTGACATCTGTTGGCTGTCACAGAGATTTCGATTTGGATTTGGAATCCGATTTGGATTCGAGGCTTGCTCAATTTTTGTGTTGGCCGTCTGCACCTGCACTTGATTGATGCTAATTTTCCACGACATTATTGCAACTTAATCTAGACTCCAAGGAATGACTGATGTTCTCCTTACACACTCTTTGAATATTTTTTAAATTAATAGATGTGGGTGCCCTCTTTAACCAGAAACAAGATGGGATCTGTGAGATATGTTCATTAGGCTAGGGGCAGATGTACTGGACCCTGTTGTGGTTCCTTTTAAGTCAAAAATTTGATCATTTATCTGCTGGGTAACTAAAATAAATGAGGGCAGATGATCCAATTCGGAGTATCTTACTAAGAAAGGGTATCATTCAGTTGATAATCGCAATTAGTTAGTCACACTGTGCCGGTTATCCGGCTTCAAATTAATTGTTGCCGAAACTGGACTCCAGTCGATCAGACTCCACTTGAATGTTACCCCAAAACCCCCTTTCGAGCGACTAATTAATGTGAACTGTGCAAAAATTTACGTTTGAATGCTTAATTGGCTGACTATCAGAGCCGTCGCATCAAATCACATGGCTATTTGTTACAGCAACACCCAGACAGAGCGGCCGAGTGGCAGTGGCAACAATGTAATCAGAAGCCAAAACACGCAATCCCGAGCACACGCACAGGGTCCAAAAGCCACCTAAAACCACCCACAGGTCCAAAGGAGACTGGACCCACACTGGGATATATAGAGTATATATATAGTATATAATAGCAGGCTCTATCTCGCTTTCCCTCAAGCTGGAATATCACAAAATGTCTTCCTCACTTTTCGCGCTTAATTAAACAATTAAATTTAATTACGGTTAATATGGCTCTAATTGCTGTATTTCCTCCGTCCGCCTCCTCTCGTCCGCACGCACATGGAGGAGCTTTTCCACCCGTCCTGCCCACCACCACCAGCACCCTTGGTGGGTGCCCCGCAACCCAACTATCTGTACATGATGATATCTGATATATGGATATATATTTATATATTTCTATATAGAGTTGGGAAGCTGGGTCTCCTCGGAGGTCTCCTTTTGTGCTCAATACATAAAAGCATCAAATTAAAAGTGCCAACGCCAGGTCATTTTGTGGCAGTCAGAACGGGATGGCGCCAACGAGGAAGAGAGACAGGTTGAGCGCCGGGGGGGCAATAGCAGTCAAAATGTCCTTCCACGGACTATCTGTCTGAAGTTCCCCTTGCTCGTTTTTCTGCTGAACCCGAACACAATTAAGCGGAAAGAAAAATTATTATAACTTTATGTTTTGTCATTCCCGGCACGTATTTGCGAGCGAGAGAGATGGCCATATGCTATATACTAAGTGGAAAGTTGGGGTAGTAGTACATAGGCTAAAATCAATAAAAAACTACCCCCAGAAGCTCGTGGGGATGGAAACTCACCACGGGAAAAGGTGTTTTTGCAGATGTGTTGGACATGCGCAGGACGAAATGGCTGAAAGCGGAGAGAGAGATGGAAAGAGCCGGCCAGAAGGAGATGGCATGCCCTCCACTTTGTCCTGTTTTGTCGCCCGACAATTTCTTACACTTGGCTGCGTTTATTTGCACGGGAAAATTGCAAAAATGGCGGCTATGTCTCTGCCGCAGTGGCTGCTGCTGCCGCTGTCGCTGCCTCAGCCTCTGCCTCGGCCGACGCAACCATACTAATATGTCCAATTGTGGAAAATAATTATAATGAAACAAATTTCCACTCACTTGCCGAGAGGAAAGCAAAACGTCATATCCTTTTGGCCGGCTGACCCTTCTCGCTCGCACACTCCCTTTGTCCTCTCCTGCTTCGTCCCCCCTAGTGCTGCTTTCTCCTTTTCCCTCTCGCTGGCGAAAATGTAATAAATGGTTGCGTTTACCGTTACTTTTTCAGCAAAGGGTTAAGCATGGTAGCCACTCTGTGTATGTGTGTGTGCGGGTGTGTGTTTGGTGTAAAATATTGTGCATGTGTGGTTGAGTTGAGCGAAATTAAGTTCATATAAAATAAAAACAACAATATAATGGCAGTGCAGTCGTGGGAGTTAAATCGTTGCTACTTGAATTAAGGTGAATTGTCTGCCCCCGTATGTGTGTGTGTGTTTGAGTGTATGAGTGGGTATAAATCTCGGGGATTGCGAATTTTATTGTCTCATGGATTTCTGAGTTATAATTGGAAGTGTAAAGCAATAAATGTAACTCTCCAGCAGACAGAAAAATAAGAACAAAAACCAAAAATACAAAAAGAATAAAAATCATTTACATTTTTTGCAAATAAGATGCTGAGTATTTATTTTCAGAGTTGAAAATGCAATGGGATGAAGTTGATAAATTGAAAAAGATGTATATGGTTGGGCATTATTATCTTTTGAAATTATTAAATATTTTCAAGAAGAAAAAGGAACAAAATCTTTAAAGATTTTCCTAATAATCCTGCGAAACTACGTTTACTTCACCTGCTGTACGATGTGTCTTCGTCTAACATCCTGCATCTTTGGGTTCAGTTGTAAAATGACTTGATATCTCCCGGAAGCAATCAAACTTAATCAACTGAACAGTGGCAGCAACTGCCATTACTATTGCCATTACACCACCTAACACCCCCTTTTCGGGCCGCCCCTGGCCCTCGGCTCGGATTGATGAATGAGAAATGAAGCCCATCAATGGCGCCCCTCGTTGTGTGGGGGGCTATCTGGCTGGAATATCTAAATGTTTGCTAATTTGCTTAATAATTGCATTTGGCATTTGAGGAGTACAGCAGCCGTGGAGATGGAAGTTGTAACGTCGGCGGACAGTGGGTTGCATTTTTCTATTTTCCTCATACAACAATCAACGTCATTCAGTGGCCCCCTTGGGCGCCTAATGGCAACGGCACTAATACTGGCACCACCAATCCCAACCCCATCCAGTAATAGCAACAATACACATGAAGACAAGAGCAAACAGCTTCATATGGCGAGCCATCAATTCTAAGTAGATGACACCGCGCAGATAAATTTGTCCCACTAAATTGGCCAAAACATGAAATAATTGCGAATGTAATTAGTTATTGCCCACAAGAGCGACTAATCCACGCAGACTAGGACCCAGAGGAAGAGAGACAGACAGCAGGAGGAAGTGGGTGGGTATAGAGAGGGGGCGACACAAAGATGCTAAGGGAGATGCAAATGGGAATGCAGGGAACAGAGTCTGCATCTTCGGGATGTGAGAGTGACTGGATGGCACTTAAAAAAGAGGGGAAATTGTATAAAAATATAAAATAATATAATTATTTATGTATCAAAAAATTAAAAATAAATTAGCTTTAAAAGGTGTGATTTTTAATCAAAATACTTGATTATTCCTCTTCCTATGAGTATCAAACATTTCCAAAATTATTCTTTTTCCAGTGCACTTCTGCTGGTGGAGTCAAGTGGAATGCCATGCTGCAGATGCCACTTAATTTCGCACAAAAGTAAATTGTCTTGTAGCTACAACTACAACAATAATAACAACAACAACTGCAATAACAACAAAACATCAAGAGGAACAACAACCATGGCACAAGAGAAACGAGCAAACATTACATGCTCTGGCTTTAGCTCTGGATGTGGATGTGGATGTGAACCTGAATGTACTATATACCTTTGTGGCTTTAGCCTCGGCTCAGTCCTCCCCCCACTCCGCCCACATTGGCCACCTCCCCCCTGGCTTTCTAGAGCAAAACTCTCTATCTACCTCTCCCTTACTCGCTTCCTAGCTGACTATTTCCATTTCACTGCGAGATCCAACAGCCTAGAAAACATTTCTGGCCCCGGCTCAAATCAATGGGAACAGCCTGGCACGGATCTTGGCTGGTTTGCTGGCTGGCTGGCTGGCTAGCTCGCTAGCTGGCTGGCCGACAGTTTTGGGGCCGTTTTGGGCGCGCATGCCGACGATTAAAATCTTCAGACAAATTTTGCATTTTCTTGGCGTCTCTGTCGCACACAATCCGGGCGCATGAATTAAAAGCCAAAGCAATGCTACATGGCTAACACCTAGGGTCCAAGGAGAATAACTGAATACACTTTATAACATTTTTTAAAGCATTTCCGATTACTCTATAGGCCATTCACTTGCCTTAAAAATGGTATATATGTTAAATATTTAAGAAAACTAATTATCTAAAAATAAAAATTAAATATTTAAGCTATCGCAAGTCCATATAATTCATTCATCAAACATACACAAGATCTGAATCAAGACGGCCTCCCCTTTTGGGTTAGGGCATATGAAATTAAATTGTAGCTGCTAGCGACGACCTACACTTTCGCTAATGTATCTCGCAGATACAGATAGTTGTACGTGCGTTCGGTTTTTGGGGCGCAAATTAATTGTGCGCCCAAACGGAGCGTGCCGACGACGACGACGACGCGCTTGATATGCGCGATTCCTTGAAATTGTTCGCATGAAAATGCAAAAAACCAGCATTGCATTTAATTCAATTGAAAATAGTGCGAAACTGCAGTAGCAACAACACTGCCGACAACAGCGAGTACAAAAATTTAATTGAGTATTCAAAAACGTAAACTCCTCTTCGCCAGCGAATGGGAACCTTGGAGTGGTCTTGGAGTGGAGCGTTTTCGCAGAATTCTAAACTTGGAAATTAGGTTTCAGTTTCAGACACGACAATGTTCTGGCTCCTGGTCCTCCTGCCTGCGGTTTATCGGTCGCGTATCTCACGCTATTTTGTTTAATTGCATTCTACACAAGTCAATTCCAGGAATGCAGGCGGGCAGTTAACCAAAAAATTAATACCGGAAAGTGTGAGAGCCGGATCACAACCCCTACCGACCGATCGCCGATCTTTCCACCCGCTGCCATAACCATGAAAATTATGACAGAAATTTCCATTATCCGGCCATAATGAAACTCAAATTGTAATTACCAATTAAGAGTGCTTAGCTAAGGTCATAAAACCCACAAAAAAGTGTAGCTAGCTCACCTGACCCAAAACCCCCAAAGGTACGTTTTGGCTTAAGTGAAAAGTAAATGGATATCAAATGGTTTTCGGTCTACTCCGTAATGCCAACAAAGTAAAACCGTGGAAAGAGTCCAACCAACTTTAATTGACGGCCAGGGAGTTCCGCGGAAACTGAATCATTTGCATAAATTGTGAGAGTTGGGGAAAAATTGTTTGAAAGGTGAAATTATGGATAGTTTTCAAAAAGTTTTGGGAGGGAAATGGACTATATTTTAAACGTAAAAATTTTATTTGTTTAAATAAAAACTTTCTTTGAATTTTTCTTTCATTTTATTTCAATCTAAAATATCAACTAAAAGTAGATATAGATTTTGAAATATTATTAAACATAAGCTGTTCTCTTTGTATAATTTTCCCAGAGATCTTTGTTGATTTTCCTATCATTCGAGTAATTGCCTTCGTATATGCTCCATATGGACCGAGGACGGGAGCACTTGCAGTTTATTTCCTCCCTATCAGGTGGTTGCCACAATTCTGAGAACGATGGCGAGCAGCTGCTGTTATTGCGGCTGCCTCATCATATAAGGAGGTGAAAACATTATTTTTATTACCTAATTACCTCAATTTATTCGTGGTAATTGCAAGTGCTCTCCATTCCACTTAATGGGCAGCCACTTCATCAGATCGCCATGCCGTCTGGGGCAACTCCATGGAGGAGTCTTTACGATTATACGGCTATATCCCCCGGCCGACGATTTGGCCAAGTTTATTTGCCGGGGCTGGCCAAAATCGGGTTAGGTAAACGGATTTCCAATTCGCTTGACTTTATGAATGAAGCTTCTGTGAATCCGTTTAGTTATCGCCGCGAGTTCGGGCAATCTTGGTTTGTTGAACTTGCTGTCGGTTGATGAAGTTGTTGGTGTTGGTCTGGAAAAACTACAGTCTGGCCAGAAGTCGGGGGAGTATATGTATATCCAGTATATCTTGCATAATCAGCTCATAATGAGCTCATTTGCATGTGCTGGTGTGTGTGTGGGCGTTAATTAAAAAATGTTATGCTTGGCTTTTCACTCCCAGAGGGTGAGAGTAAGATATCCATGAATGAAGTTTGTTTTTCTTGAAATTTTCTATTGTTTATATTAACTAAAGAATACTAAAATATTGTTTATCTTAATAATGTTCTAGTTCCTCATTATAAATTGAAAACATGAGTAACTAATGGTTTCTTATCGATGTACTTAAAGTGTTCCCTCTTTTCAGTCCTCAGCTAATCAATTAACAGAAAACAACTGAAATCAAGTTGTAATCGGATCACAACTGCTCTGTCTCGGCTCGAGACCTCCTTCCTCTCAGCCGACCAATTCAATCGATTCCCATTCGAGGCCCGTTGGCGGCTGGCCCATTGATAACTTTGAACACAAATATTATCATTGTAAATGCGCCGCCTCACAGTTGGGCGTTAATATCAAGCTGTGATTTCGTCGGGGGCGGGGTAGGGGCACAGGGCAGGGGCTGCGGCTGGGGCTGGGGTGGGGGGCCACTTGGCACCGTGGGGTCCCCGGATACATATATACTGGATATATACAGTTTGATTGGACACCGTGCGGGCAGCAGAGAAAACGACAGAGAGACGAAGTCGCCAAACAAATGCCCGCAATCAGCGCAGGCGGCGCTCGGTCCATTAGGCCCGATATAAAGCTTAATTGCCGGACTCGGCCAAAATCGCAGCAGGCTACCAATGTGACCAGGCTCTGATTGTGCTGCCGATGGAGCTCATTTTCCTGATATGGCTTACACAGTAAAAATTATACGTTAACTTTTGAATACATATATTTAGGAGGTATTATTAAGCCATAACTTTGACAAAAAGTATTTATGAAATACCTTTTATGGAGTGTCTTTAGATTCACGGAAGTATTATTATTAATTGTTTCTAAGCCTTGAAAGCAAACTATTAAGATAACCATAAAATTATTATTTTTTCACTTTTTTTATTAAACTTTTAACTGAATTTTCTCTCAGTCTATATTCAGTTACAGTTTTGTCTCTTTCCAGTCCCTGCTTCAGTTTCTGTTTCAGGCTGTTACTGCTTGCCAAATGATTTGATTACGTTTTGATTAACGCATTGCACTTTCCGGCGCGGTGCGTTTTGCATGCCAGCGCCACCTGCGGCTACCTGAAGGCGTAGCCGAGCCTAATTAATAAACAGACGAGGCACCAGCCACTCCGATCCGTCGATCCACCGCTCTGGCGATGCCCCGGCTCCCTAGGCCCCCCGGAATCCCATGCCCGAATCCCGGTTCTGGGCTTGGGCGTCACCGTTGGCGTCAGCGTAGGCAGGCATTGTAATTATATACGCGTAATTAATTGCGGCGACAATCGATTTGACATTCGAGATAAAAACTGCACGGCTGCCGAGGAGCAGCCGTCTCTCCGCTTTTATTGGCGAACGCATTTATCAACATTTGATGAATAATAAATGCATAATTAAATGCATTATTTTATTGCTAGCCAATAAAATATCACACGATTGCATTTTAATTGTTAACAAATTATATTCAAATTGTATGAATTGCTAACAAGGCAGGGTGAAATGGGTCAAGTGGACTGGCGACAATTAGATACCCTAGCCCAGTAGTAATTAGGTGGCCTACTTATCTATACTTTTGGCCAATCAATTTGTGATACCTTGGCAGTCCTAGTTCTCAGTGTCTGTTTAAATGAAAAGAGAAAATAAATTATTTTATATCGCCCGTTGAAGCTGGGAAAATCCTAAACGCTAATAAAGTAAAAAGTTCAGCTCACCAATATTTATTTAGACCCACATAGTTCGCGGAATTTTTTCCGCTCTTATCAGCAATAAGCTGGCAAATAATATTTTAATTTATTTATTGAGCACACACGCACCAATACACACAATCACACCTAACCGACATACCAACACTTGTTTGCCGTTCGTAAATAAATCAAAAAGCTAAATTATTTGACGTGTTGCTCGCCGCTGCTGTCGCTACTGCGGTTATGCTGCTGCTGATGCCGCCGGCGTGTTATTTCCATTTGTAATTAAATTAATTGGGTTTTAATTCAATGCGATAAGCGTCAGAGCGAGCAAAGGCAGCAACACCAACGAATCGTGCCGCTACAGCCCCATAGCTATGTAGCTTTATGGCTATAGTACTGTTGACGCTCGGCCAACTGTCAACAACAAATAATGAAAAAACATACTCGTTATTGAACCCCGCCTGACACTCGACAAATCGCGCAGGAATGAAAATTATAATGCAAACAATTTGATAATCACTCAATTGTAATCTTAATTCGTTGATTGCTCGTCTAACCTCAGCGTTCGGCCACTCGGCTCGGATTGAGTAAATGAGTTGCATTGCGTATACGCCATATGGGCCGGCTCCTCTCCTCGGCAACCGCTTGCCTTATTAATTAAATATTAATTGCCACTTGATAAGAGTGCTTCGCATCTGTCTTCTGCCTCTATTCGACTCTTGCCGATGCCCTTTCCATTTTTGGTGGACGATTCCAATTAATTTAATATTTTTCGAATGAAAAAGTTGTGAAATTTCCAGGTCATTATACAATTGTGCCACATTCCTACTCCAATTTCACGCCAATATTGGATGATATAAGCGCCCTGGTTTTGTAACAAACTAATTTTTCCAAACGTACTCCTCTAAAACGTTTCCTTTATCAATTCGTCGTGGCCAGTGCTTTGGTATTGCCAACACCCGCCATTCCTGGTTCGTTATGGATTCATAATTTCAATAAATATATTACATCAGTGCCGTTCGATCTTATGCAACCGCCTAGTTGAAAATAACACTTTGCACTTCAATCATAAAATTGTTTGTTTGCCAGGCATTCAACTAGGTCGACATTCGCATTACCAAGATCGTTAATACTTTGTTGCATGAAGCATTAAATGGGAGGAATTAATATTATACATATTTATTAATGCTTCTAGGAATAAACACCTAGCTGATCAAAGTTGAATCTGAATTTCTTATCGCAAGTATTAAATGTATACTTACTGTTTCCGCAAAGAATGACTCAACGACTGATAACTCCGAAAAAAACAAGTATCTTGTTAAATTTTTGTATAATTATATATTTTTTCAATGATTTTTGTATGATTCTTCATTGGCTCTCTTTTTAAATTTTTTTGTATTCTTTTTTCACATTTTTTTTGTTTTGTTTTATGATTTATGATTAAACAACTACAGAGGATTAACGCTATATGGTATTCATAGTATATTATGGATGTATGAACTATGTTTATAGGTCTGTGGTATTATAATAATGTAATTTTAACGGCATAGTTGTAGCTTTAGATTAGTTTAGTTTAGATGCTTATAAGTATTTTTTAAATACACGATCGATCCATTAGCTAGACTGACTTACAATGCAAATTACAATACAATCAAATATCAATTAAGTTAATCTTGATTTTACGCTTATTGACTTGAGTTTGGAAAATAAATAAATGGTATTTCTTGTTTGTCAATTGAATTTCTTGGCTTCACTCCAAACGCAAACAAATGCGAAAACGAAAACGAAAAAATGCAAAAAGAAAACGAAACTCGTAATTGATTGTGTTTACATGCTAGATTCTATTTACAATTAGGAAACATTTTTCTGCTTGCATTTCTTTTCGATATATACAGAGTTCGATTGGTTAATATTGTGACTCGTCCGCCACTTAACGTATGTACAGGGTGCATTTGAAACAACATTTGAAAGTATCGTAACATAAAATGCGCTAACATCACAGCAAAATTTTGGGGGTTTCCGCTCCAGCAGCTCCGGCGGCTTTTTGGTTACCAGGATTGGGACTATGGCTCTGGATGGGGCGTTGATGGCGACCGAGCTCCTGGCGGTGATCGTGCTCGCACACCAACTGGGCCGCCACTTATCCCAAGTGCATCAGGCTGGGGTGGAAGTAGCCGGCCATGGCCCACTGGGCACCCGGCGCTCCTCGGCCCAGGGCCGCCATCTTGATCTTTTCGATTTCCGCTTCCTGCAGGCGCTTGGCCTTGGCGCGTCGGTTCTGGAACCAAATCTTCACCTGCGTCTCTGTCAGGCGGAGGGAGGAGGAGAACTCTGCCCGCTCCGCAATGCTCAGGTACTGCTTCTCTCGGAACTTCTTCTCCAGCGAGAGCAGCTGCTGGGTGGTGAAGGGAGTGCGGGGTTTCCGGTTCGGCTTGTGCTTGCGTAGGTTGCACTTGATCCTCGGGGGTTCGTTGGCATCTAAAATGAAGAGAGAAGAAGGGTTTGATTAGTCAGGTGTTTGGTTGATTTAAATAATATAAAAATCCTATAATGTCTAGTCTTCACTGTAGAACGTAGAGCCAGCCGCCGAATGGCGGCGAGTGCTGAATGAAACGGCCTGTCAACCTCGGCTGTCCTTGGCCTTGTCAGTTGGCCAAAAGCGACAGAGGCAGCGGCAACAATATACGGTAATTACTCCTTTAAGTGGCCAATAAATTTGCTGTCTAAACTATTTGTCAGACAAAGCAGCAGCGGCAGCGGCAGTCGACGTCGCAGTTGCAGTTGCAGCGGCGACGGGAAATGCATTCCCCGAGTGGATCCACTCCCCTTCTCCCTGCCACAACAATATCTCAGTTCGATTCTCTCCACAGCAAAACAATTTTAATTTGGGCATTTTGTTTTGGCAAACAAAGGCGCACAGGCACAAAAAAAAACCAGCAGAAGGAAAAAAACAGCAGAAGAAACGTGCAGGCCTTATAAAGACTACAAATCCCATGGAAAGGGGGCTGGAAGGAGCATCAGCAGCAGCAGCAGCTGTTGGTTGCAAGTTGCATGCCGCTTGGCATTCGCCTGGAGTGTTGTTAATGAAAGTAATGAGCTTGCCATCGGGGCTGCGCCAAAACCACAAAGATGCAAATGGCATTTTAAAGATGCAGTCAGTCCGGGTCAGATCTTCCCAGTCCTACTTCACAGTCCCCCAAATCCCAGGTTCCAGGCCCCACTCCATTAAATCCAGCAGCCAGAGGCACGCGTAATTTATTGGGCATTTTGCTTTTGAGGCAACTGAGTGGCAGGGCCGAGGAATCAAAATAAAGACAAATGCAAATGATATGCAACGCTTTAATTTTACGCAAAATTGCACAAATTGAAATTGCCGAGTGACAAACGTGGCCGAGTTGGATGCTTTTGTAATTGCTTTTTATGCCTTGCATATGGGAAACGAAGCGTTAAACAACAATAACAGGCCCTCAAAGTCCTTACACCAAGATACAAATTATTTTCATATTTTTATCAGCATGATATTGTGTATTAAAATATTGTATTCAATGCAAGTATTCCTCGAGCCTCCAATTCCATAAATAAGAATCAATTAAGGGCATTCAATATTATCAAGATTTACGGCTTTTCTCAGTGTACTATCTCACAAATGAAGAACTCATCGCTGTAATTCGCTGTTTCTTAAAAACTTGATGTGTTCACACACATTTTGTGGCACGTTATGTCCCCGATAAGCAAATAAATGTCTCTCGCTGCCCCATAAGACTATAAAAATCCAACTTGCGACGGAATCAAAACTAATAATCAACTCCGGCTTATGGGATAGCTGGGACGGGCACCCGGCTCATTAAGTAATTAGTGTGACATGTCAGAGTTATGTTAATGCCTCGGACTTATCGGCTGATATGCATATAATTTCACTTATTTGTGGGTCTGCCTCGGTTTCCGTTCAGTTTCTGATTCAGTTTTGGGATCTGTGGTGCAGGTCGTAAAAGCATTTCGAATGGCCACTAACAAGGTGAAACGAAATGTGAACACTCCCGATAAAGCCACCAATGCATTCGAGAGCCCCAGATATCCCCAGAAAACTTTATAATGAAGATGGGGCCCCAGACAGCAGCAGCAGCAGCAGCAATATTCAGAAATTTTTGCCTCTATAAATATAAACATATTTTGTTATTTCCCATCATTTTCATTCTCTGTGTTAAGTTTTGATTTTGTTTTGTTTGGTGTGTTGGTTGTGTTGTTTGGTATTTTGTTGTCGCTCTTGTTGTATTGACCATAAATTAGTTGCCAAATTAGCATATAAACGAGGCGGACAAACTTTAACAGCCTTTTTTCGCTTTTGTCACAGGTTTTTGATTTTACGATTTTACGATTTTCATTTTAATTTTAATTTTTTCTCCGTTTTTGTTTTGTTTCTTTACAATAATGTTTATATTCCCCGGTGGTTCCAATATTTATATGCAATTCGTGGTCGGATCATGGATTTCTTTGCCTTGTTGTATGCCGTTTGCATTTATTTCAAAATTAATTGCTCATTTGTCGCTAAATTGCTGGAATGGGGTTTCCATTGCAAGTGAGCTGCACTTCCCGCCCCTCTTAGCTGCCCCGCCCATTGAACACGGAATGCCTTTTTCTGGTTACAAAACCTGCAGCAAGGTGCACCGAGAGAAAACTTCAAGCTTCACAGCTTAAATTACAAATAAAATCAATTAAAGTGTGATATTAAAGGGGCATCAAGTTAGTACAATCCTGATTACGTGCAACATTTAATATCCCTTTAAATAGAACATTTTTTTCTGTGTAAAAGGAGCGATAGAGACGCACGTTGAAACCAGAGTGCGAGACTTGTTTTCGCCTTTTTGCTCTTTTATAGGCATTGTTGTTGCTGCTGCGATGTTGCTGCCGTACTGTTGCTGCTGCTGCTGCTGCTGGGGCAATACGTCGCCATTGCCAGAGCAAATACATGCCACAAACGCCAATTGTGACATTTAGCCTATGTTTGTAATGGATTTTCAATTAATTTGAGTTCTCCGGTGTATTGTAGACGAGACATCGTATAAGACCAGCCACAGCAACAACAGCAACTGCACTAGCAGCAGCACCAGCAGCAGCAGCAAATGAGACAAGCAACAAGCAATTGTGAAATTTACGCGTATCGTTTGGAGCAATGGCAATACCAAATATCCAAAGCAATCGCCTCCCCATAGGGTGACTATAGCTGTATATAGCCGGCGGTGACAACGTTCGATTGATTTGCGGTGCAAATTGCTGGCAATTAATTCTTCATTAAAGCGTTTTCGCATAGCACCAGCCAGCCCGCTGACTTTTTTCAGTGAAAATCTTTTGCCGTTGAGCAATATGGTCGGAGGGAAACCGCGCCAAATGGCCAGATAGCCGGCTGGATGGCTAATGCAATTACACGCTTACGGTCAAAACGGCACCAGCTCCGGGGCCTTTGGCGAAATGTCCGTCCTGCGCGAGCCGATTTCATAATGAGGGATTTTAATTAGCACCAAATAGGAGCTAGCTGGCTAAATGAATGATTAGGCCACGAGCAGGGCGGCGAAGGGATGTGTTATCTTAGGACTAGGTCCTAACACCGGTTAAACGAGTCAATTAATTAATCAGGTGCGTGTTAATAACCTGTTGCTTTACTTTACACAGCGAGTGGACTAATCGATTGATTTAATTTAATTTTTTAATAAGAAATGGGAAATTGAAAACTGTTTTTCTCCATGTAGTCTCCTGCACTGCCCACTTGCAACACTTGGGAAATCTTGTCACATTGCGTGCTAGCTTTTTATCCATTTCAACTGTTTTGCAATGAAGTTCGCTGCCTCTGGGCAAGATAAGCGTTTCCAGATAGCCCGTGGGTTGGGCTACTGCTTATGACAAGTGCCAAATGCTATTTAATTACTCAGGTGTAGCAGCAACGCCAGCAGCAGCAGCAGCAACAGCAACATCACAAGCCAAAACAGCAACATCTGTAGTATGTAGCAGCAGCAGCAGTTCAAATTAGTTGAACTACCAATTGTCTACAAATATTTAGCAAATGCTTGCCGTTGTCTAAACGTATTTCTCAACCTCATGGATCCACACACACATACACACACCCTGCAGTTACACCCCACCTCTGGCTGCCCCCTGGAACCCCAGCCATCACCTTTGCTTTGTCTGGCTTGGTAATTTAATGCAAATAAATTTTATTTACCAAAACATACATCAAAATGTCTGCGCCGCCACACATGCCCCACTCCGACCTCCGCCCCCACCAATTTGGGGCCCCCTCGATGTGTTGCATGTGTGTATTTAGTACAGACTTTGCACGTTAGATGGCGTGCAGAATGCAAATATTATTTTGGCTTTTGACTCTCGGCTCCCAGCCTTGCAAATGGTGTTAAAACGCATGCAAATTCCCCCTCTAAGCCACTCCTACCTCTCTTTAAGCCACCCCCCTCTGCTACGCCTCTGCTACTCCCTACTCCTCTTCTCGACGTCCAGCAGCCGTCTGTCAACGTTTAAATTGCTGCCGGGGCTGTTGAAAATTGCGTGTTTCGGGTGGGCGTAGCTGACATGCCACACCCACCGTTTTAGCCAGGTTCTCTCTCCGTCCCGCTCGGCCATTGGTATTTGGTATTTGGCATTCGTCTGCGTGTGCTGTTTGTATGCCCCTCTCTATGTATTTATGCAATGACTCCCAAGTTGTTGCTCGTTTGTTCAGCTTGAAAATTAATTTCTATAATGGCTGCCAAGAATTGCAGCTGCAATGCGTGGAGGCCGCCAAGAGGGTGAGCGGAGAGGGGGTGGCGTGTACGTGACTTGGCTGCGCTTGCAATTAGTTAAATTATGAAGGCACAAAAGGGAATTCCTATTTTGCAACACGAAATGTTAATCAAATGGCCAAGAGTGAAAAAAGAACAAGAAGAATTCCCCCCACAAGGCCCCCCACACAACAGCCAGAGCGTGTGTGTGTTCCCAAGTCTAATCGGAGGTAGTTTCATTTAATAGGCCATGAAAATGCAATCGAAAAGAGCCGACAAACGGTAGCGGCGCTCTACCCACCGACAGATACAACTCCAACCTCTATCTGGAGCTACTCCGTAGGCCGTAAGGCACTAAGTACCTAACACTTGACATAATGCCGCAAAAGATAGCGGCCCGGGTCAGAAGGAAACCTGAAAAGGGGATCATCAGTTCACAAAAGACCCGAGCAACCTGCTGCGCTAATGAGACACGCTGCAGGCAGGAGAACAGCCAGGAGAACCTGAACCTGTAGCAGCAACAGAAAGAAAAACAGCTGCCAAACGAAATGAAGTTGTTCGGGCATATTTTATATAGACAGGCAGCAGTTGACAGCCAAATGACAAAATAAGCGACAAATGTTTGGAATAGTTTATTCATCTCGGCCGAACAAAAGATATGGCTCAAGTGGCTGGCGATGAGCCATTAGAACCGATGCTCTACATTCAGATTGATTTATTTCCAATTTCATTTTAAAGACTCTGAAATCGAGGGCTCTCTTTGAAGGCCCAAAAGCCTGTAAAACACCCAAAAGACGACGCCCTTTCATGACTCTTTTTTGTGTTGGCCAAGCCGACAGCTTTAAAAAACAATGTAGTAGCGGTGTACTGGCAAAAAGTGAAACATTCAGACCGCAAACCTACAAAAACCAAACAAGAACAATTGTTTCTGGGATGTCTGCATATAAAAAGCAAATTTACACTTTTTTGCCAAACTTTTTGCGAAGAAACCCGAGTGTTGGGCAACTTTAAAAAGCGGAAATGCAAAGTCCACTGCGGCCGACTTAAGTTCACATGTCAGTCCCGGCATCAAAGTGTGACTTAAGCGGGTGTTTTCCTCAGATTTCCATACTGTTTTTTGAGAATGTTTGCTTGGGAGAGTCCAGCCCAGTCCAGTCCAGGAAATGCAGGCAAAGTGTGAACTGTGCATGCAGATAGAGATCGGGTTAGCGAGCCAGACTCGCTTCAATTAGTCTGGTCAGTCAGTTAGACAGTCGGCTTTTTATGCGTTTATTATTAGATTTCCATTCGGATTTCGAAAAAATAAATAGGGGGGCTGGCTGGCTAGCTGTTAGACCGGAAAACACCGAAAAAGCGGAGGCAACCGAATGCAATGAACAATCAGACAGAGCCAATTGAGGCAAATCAGAACCGACGCGACGCTGCCATCATCATCAAGTAATGGGCCCAGCAATCAGGCACATTTCATTGTTTTATTTAAGGCCTTAAATAAATAATAATTGCCACGCACTTTGACTACGGCCTGCAGTCACGATCACTGCAGCGACGATGACTGCGACGATGATAATGATGAGGTGGTGGCCATGATGGAGCACCCGCAGCTCTCGGCCGGGGGAGGCGGCTCTCGGTCGGACCATCGATGCCAATTAAGGCGAGGGGCAGCCGTTAATTGAATTAAAATGCGACACAAAATGGTGTAGATAAAGCTGCCACAAGGGGCAAAAATGGCGGGGCACCCGGAGCGGGGGTCTAGCAGCGGAATACCTCAGTGGCATTAAATAAATCGCTTTTAAATATCTCTGTTCTGGCTAATGCGAATATTGCTCTGAGAGATGCTCTTCCTAGGCTACTTAATTTCAATGAAATCTTAAATTTTGAGAGGATTAAGATTAAGAAACAGGAATGAATATATCAAGTCTTTTTATAAGAAAGCCCTGTCTTTCTACATCCTTCCTAGCCGCCTAAGCACTTGTCTCTATTTCCTATTTAGCCTCCCAAACAATGGCCACAAAAAGCAAACAAAAAACTTAACATTTAACGACACTTACCTCCTGCTCCGAATCCCTGGCCCGGAAACAGACCCGGCGGCCCAAAGGGTGGCATTTGTCGGGCTCCCGGCCACGGCACTCCCGCTCCCATTCCCGTCCAGGCAACCGCGGCGGCCGCCAGGGCGCTGAACGGTGTCGGGCGGATGGGCACATGTCCGGAGGCCAAAGCCGCCGGCGAAAGTATCGTCGAAGGCATCTGCGAACCCGGCGGATTTCCAACGCCGTGCGGTGATTCCAGGGACTTGCCACCGCCGCTGCCATCCAAGCCGTCCGGGGTGGAGCGCGGTGAGTCGTCCGCATTCATGTCTTCGATATCCACAATGGAGTCCTCCTCCTCGTCGTGGTCGGGATCGTGCTCGTGATCCTGCATCAGCTCATCGTCGTACTCCAGCTCGGAGTCTGTGTGGCTGCCCAGCGGGGAGTGGCGTTCGTTTTTGGCGGGTGTAGCATTGGCTCCGGTGGCCGATCCCGGCCCGGACAGTCCCACTGGTGTGGAGCTGGGCGTGGAACTGGTGGAGGCGGGCGGGGAATTGGCTCTGGCATCGGCTTGCTGCTGCTGTTGTTGCTGTTGCTGATGTCGCAGCTGGGCGGCCATGGCCTGGTGCTGGGCATGGGCCGCTGCTGCCGCATGGGCGGCCTGTAGAAAGTGGGCATGGTGGGCCACAGCGGCGGGATGGAAGGTAGCTGCAGTGGCCGTCGGCGGAGGTGTGCTGCTGGCCTGGGAAACGGGAGATGTGGCCGCTGAACTGGAGAGATTCGTGGGTCCGTCGCCTGCCGTCTGACTGGGCGGCGTCCGGGGTCTCGTGTCTGCCAGGAGCGAGGCCACGCTAAAGTTGCTCAGTCGGGAGGTGGTCTTGTGCAGGTGATGGGCCGGCGGATGAACTGCGGCGGCTGCCATTTGGAGAGCGGCCTGCTGCTGTTGCTGTTGGTGTTGCTGTTGTTGCTGTTGCTGCTGCTGCTGGTGTTGCTGCTGCGCCTGGGCCAGTAGGTGCTGCTGGTGGGCCAGCAGTAAGGCCGACGGCGAGGTGGGACTGGTCAGTGGATGGAGGCCAGCCGGATGGCTGGGACTCAGGCTGCCCATGCCGGTGGTGCTGCCGGTGCTGGTGTTGCTGCTGGAGATGCTGGTGATGCTGCTGCTGGAGATGTTGCCCGCGGGTGTGTTGCTAGTCGGCGGCACCGTGGGGCTGGTCATCGTCTGGCGCAGACCGGTCACTGTCATGCTCGCTGGGGTCGGCTTGCTGGAGAGCTTTAACATAAAGCCTTTCGTTTGATTTTTCGATTACGGGTTGCTGGCTGGCTGCTTGCTTTTGCTTTCGTATTACAGTTATTGTTTCATTGGAACAAGTGTGTGCTGTTAATTTGTTTTGATTATCTTTTAATTAATGCGCTCGTTCATCACACGCGCTAAGCACACACACTAGCACACGCGCGCACTCGATCTCCCACACACAGATACACGCGGCGATAGGCGATAGTATTCTGAAATCTTGACTTCCAACAGATACAAAATGCGCACTGAGAGATACACGTCCTCTTGAGATCACGTCTGTTCTGCGAATGAACTGCCGCACCACTTGCTGGCGCTGCCTCGGCTGCCTCTGTTGCTGCTGCTCCTCACAGATACACACCACTACACAGGAACGGTGGTGGTTTCAGAAACCGGCTGCTCTAGCTCACTGCCCCACCATAAGCAGCGACACCATTTTTATTGGCCTAACTGTTCCGTTTCTTTTTTCGATGGCCAAGTGTGCGTGTATTTCTCCACGCTCCGTAGTGCGCCGCCTTCTTTTCTCGCTCGCTCGCTTCCAGTGTGGTGAGTTCGCCGACTGAGACGGGTATATCACTCAATATCGAGTGGTGAGTTGGGCGTGGCCAATAATAATTGAATAATTCAATCTTCGGAGCATTTTCCACGTTTTTTTCTGTGTCTAGGAGCTGCTGCGCGTATTAGCATTTTATAACAACCAGCGGCGGCAATCGCTTGTCCACTTCCACTTTGTTTTTCTCGCTTTTCTTTGGTTTTTCTTGATTTTTATTATTATTTCTAGTTTTTGTTGACCAATTTTGCCTGATGTCGTCTCTCTTTCTCATGACTTCATTTGACTGACATTATTGGCGGCATGGCAGTCGAAAAGTCTGTCATTGCTTCTGCTTCTGATATTTTAGGGGGAAGCAAATTTAATTGGTTCTCCATGGCGTATGAGCAATCGGCTAATAAATGTCCTCACCGAAAATAACAATATAATAAATAATAAGCCCATCATTATCAAGCCAAAGCATCGTCAAACGTAAAAGAGACGCTGGCAGGCTGTATTATCGCAAAGCTGCAATCTCGGTCAGGAAATTATGTTTTTTTCTGGCCCTCCCTGCTGGTCCTTCGTCTTTGCTCTTTTATGTGTCCTTCGGTGCGCACCTCAAAGATAAGCCATAAAAATCGTATCGGGGAACATAAATCGAGCATCCCTGGACCCAGGCAAATCAATCACACACACGGAGATACACATAAATGCGAAACATTCAGGATTATATGGAATTTGGCCATCCCCCTCCCCGTCTAATGCCCAAAAATGAAACTTTATAATGGGGTTTGTGAATAAAATCCATAAAATAAAAGGATCCCCCACTCTGCATCCTTCTTTCTCTCTTCCGTTTTCCGTCCCACTCTTTTTATAATTTTACTCTACAAATTAAACTCATTTTAAGGATTATTATGTGAAATTGTTGGCTTGAAAACTTTTCCCAGCAGCCATTGTTCGGCGTTGCTTTTGTTTTCCGCTCCTCGAAAGGACACCGAAAGGGGTGAAAGGGGAAATGTGGCGGAAGAATTGTGGTGGTGGAGTCTCTGCAGGACGAAAAGCTGGTAAAGGGATTTCAATGATAATTGGGAGTCAAATAAAGAGCTCAATTAGAACTGACTGCTGGTCTTAATTAGTCTAATATACAAAAGTATGGAATTATTAAGGCTGATTATTTATTGATTCCTAGTTCATAATTAGAACCCAACAACAATCCCAATTATCATCTTCACACACTTCCCAGCCATTCAATTAACACATGATCTATGGTATGGAACGCCCCTTCACATCGCTCTTACTGATTAAAAAAGTTCCCTGGTTCCCAAAGTTGAGCACTTCATTATAAAGCCCGGCCATGTCGCTTTCTTTTCAATTAAACATTTCGAAATGGCAACAAAATGTGATGAGATGTCGGCTCGGCGGGCCACTGCTCATTAATATCATTGTCTTCGTCTCATTCTCTGAAGTTTGTGGCCGTTGGCATAAACAATTATAGCCAATTACAAATATTAATTTCTCAGGCCGTGCACGTCGAGTGCTTCTTTTCTTTTTTCCTCTACTTAACCAGCATCATTATTCATTGCGCTTTGAAATACGCAAATGAGATCCGAAAAAAGAAATACAAAAACGAGGCGCAAATTAATTTTTCAATAAACATCATAAGCGAGTCACTCCCCCTCTTGCCAGCAGCCCAGAGATGAAAAGAAACCGGCAAGGCAGCAGCAAGTCGGCCAATAACAAAAGCACCAACAACCAACACCGAGACCACGCTTTGGCCAACTTGGTCAATTGATAAATGGCCGCCGATTTGACTGCGTGCAGTGTTGCCAAGTATGGAGTGTAAAAATAGCCAAATGGAAAATTTTAAATGGCTTAAAAGTTTTTTTTCTTTTACTTATAAAGGAGGTTTCTTCAAGTGATATATTCCAAGAGGTGTTCTTTCTAATGTATTTTTATTTCAAACAACTATTTTAGTTTTATTTATGTTCAGTATTTATGAAAATATTTTAATAAATGTAAAATTTGTAAAAGAATTTAATAAAGTTTCATAATTTTAATAGTATAATCTTCATTTAGGAACCTAACATTTGGCTTTAAAAAAGCCTAATTAACAACACTGCCTGTGTCGATCGAATAAAGCCAGCGCTTTTTCATTCCTGTTCCAGACTCCACAGCTCGTATGTAAATGTTTTGATAGTTTTTCATAATTTTTTCGTATTTATATTTCCCGCCGACCGATTCGTGTTTGATTTTATTCACTTAAAAGCAATAGGCCAGCGGGAGGAGAGCAGGGCGAGTGACATAGTGAGCGTGGGTGTTGCCTATTTATGTGGGCTGTTGCTTTGGCTGGGTGCGCTTTTTTTGTTTTTGTCCAACAATTAAATGAGAATTTGGTGTTTTACTGTGCAATTAATTCAGAATTGAATTGCATAATTGTTTGTATCCGAGAGTGAACAATTATTAATTCAGCAAATTGTTTATGGCAATGAGAATTAGATAGGAAATTGTACAGAGTCTTTGAAGCAAACTCTCGAGAATATGAATCATTCTTGTTTCTTTTAAAAAGTACTAACTGCTAATGGGATTTCTGTTTTTCCTCCCTGAGAATAATTAGCCATCCCTTGAACTTAAACCCCATCTCTCTCACTATCAAAGGGGATCTTTTAAATGAAGCTAATTTTGTCGAGACCCAGCCACCAGTCACAGGCAGTGAAGCCACCCAAGCGGTGCATAATCAAAATTTTATTATCCTTGCGATGCGTTAAATCGCTTAAACAGGCCGAAAAAGAGATCCCACCCACCCCGGGCAAATAAAAAGTTCCGAAAACAACCTTCCCAACGGTTGACATGTTGACAGTTCAGAAATGTTCGGAAGGACGAAGGACAGGCGAGGCTGGTGCGAAATTCGACTCAATAAACGTTATTGAGCCAGGGCACGCAGGATGAAAAGAGATGGCGGTTGGCAGCGCGCAAGAGAGGGGGATACACGGTGGTTGGGGATGCTTTCGAGGGGTTGTTTGGCGAGTAAATAAACCATCCCCCTCACACAAGCTCACACACACACACAGTGGCGCACAATGCGGTTGTCAGTCAGTCATTTAGTCACAGCGGCTGTTGTGGCAATTGCGGCTGCCTCACACAGATACACACCAACACACTGGCACACACACTTTGCTAAACGGTTGGGTGTTGATGATGGCGCAGCGCTCGTTTATTGAATTACATCCGCATGACTGAGCATTTAACGAGCTCTCGGGTGTCGTTTTGCTGATGGCGTAAATGTTTGGCAAACAACAAGCAAATAAATAAAGTTCTGATTTGGCACTGATTGCCCGGGTGGGTGGACTGGATCGCTGGGTGGTTGATTGACAGCAGTTTCCCTTTACTGATTCAATTTTTACATCGAAAAAAAAATAGATCCTTCAAAAAGTGATCATAAATAAAAAAACAATGATAGGTTAAAAATATATATCATATTTTTTGGATTATACAAAAGCGATCTCTTTCCAGAAAACAATTTTGGTACAGCTCTTAGAAGACCCTCTCGTATAAGATCAGATCCTTCTCCATAAGATCAGTAACCAAATATTAACTTTTAGGTTTATCTAATTTATATATATTTTCTTTATGTTCTCTGTAAGCTTACTTAATAATTTCCAACAAAAAAGCCCTGACATGCGTCAAAAACTCGTTTATGATTTTTTTAGTATTCTGCTTGGACGCAAGCCATTTTTATTAATTCATTTTGTATTTATTCTATTAGGTGTTCATTGCATTATTCCGTATTCTATCCTAGACAAGTTCTTATCTTCATTGCCGGCATTAAGTGAGATAAGCGCAGGAGGACGACGACGAAAACGACAGCGACAACGACGTTGGCAAACAACAGGGAAAATTCCACCCGAGTTGGAATTACTCACCCACCCTGTAAGCCAAGCGGTTGCCCCATAAAAATGTAAATCAAATAAATTTACCTAATATCAAATTTCCCCTTCAGCTGGCAAGCTAACAAGGCAGCAGCCTCCTATCCACCCAAAGGGCTTTTGCCGGTCCCAGGACTTTACACCCTCTTGTCAGGGCCACCTCCCCCCTGTTTTTTTGCCTTTCCTCCCTGGGTTGCAGCATCATCATCATCATTCACGCTCATCCTTTATCCGCTCGTTTAACAATCGTTTAATAATTTAGCCTGGTAAATAACACTAACACTAGCACTCCAATACCGACCGGGACGGGGCCGGGCCCAGAGACTGGGCTTGCCTTGGGAGAAAGCAACGCAGTCGGTGCGTTGGATTTTCCGTTTTGGGTTGTTGGTTTTCCTTTCAAGAACAGTGGAAAAGCAACGATTTTTACAAGTTATGGAAGGGTTTATCAATAAATGAAAGAGTAATAAAATCATTATTGTTACTTTAAGAAAATAATTAAGTTTTCTTTTGGAAATAAAAACATCGAAATGTATTTTTAAAAGGCACTTTAAAGATAGTTTTCGATTTTCTTAAGCTGATTAAAGTTTAAACTCAGACTATGTACCTTTACTTTTGTTTAGCAACATTTATTATGTAATTTTTGAAAACCACATACCCTCAAAAATTAAACCATATACATTTCGTACTTATGGCATTGCCCATGGTTGCCCTGTTTTTCGGTGTATGCCTTATCCTTTGCAGCATATTAGCTACTATCATACGCCAAACCGCAGCCTCCACAGCCCACAAGCCGCCCTAAACCAACCCCTCCCCCACATCCTTCCCCTCGACCCCCTGCAAAACCAACATAGCTGGTGGCTGCTGGTTGGAAAGAAGATGGCTGCAAGGATACTTGGCTCGAGTCATTTAGCCATTTAACTTTGGCTTAATTCAATTTGCAATTTTTCAAAAGCCTTCGGGCCTGGGATTCGGTTTCGGCTTGGCCTCCAACGTTCCAAGGATGCTGCTGGGGGCGGAGGTGGGTGGCTGGCATACGCTTTTCAAGCGTTTTTATGGCCCTTTGCCATTTGGGGGTTGACTTTTGTAATTTCAGCCGGCTGCTTCCTGGGGCAGGATGTGCGGTTCTGTCGCCTTTTATGTGCCACCATCTCACCATCACCCCGAGCCCCAATCTTTTTTCCATCCTCCCCCGCTGCCCTGGTTACATATTTACATTATATGTGCAAAAGTCACCCCTGAGTCTGGGCCCTGAGCTCTGAGCCCTTGGCTTTATTTGTCGTCGCTTGGCTAATGAATTTTGATTGTTTTTCGTGTGGGAGGACGATGACAACGACAATGACAACGACAACGACGATATTGCTGGAGCTCTCCATAAATGGCAGCGGTGTCGGCGAACTGGTCTTTGTGCTGCTTAATTACAACTTAATTGCGCTTTATGCGTACAAATTTTCAGCTTCCTTTAAGGGAAAACCAAATCCAAATGCGAAACTCGGGCAGCTAAAATCAAATTAGCTAAATGTATTTATCTTGTCAATTTGCAGACGCGATTGCAAACTGCGCTGACAATCACACGATCCCATGTCCCGGCAAATGGACAGTGCAGTTCATTAGGCCCGGCTTCAGATTGAAGTTGAAGTTGAAAAGTTGCTAAAATGTTTACAAGTCACTTTGCGGCGATACGAGCGAAGTATCGGCAAAGTATCAGCATCCCAGTGCTCGCCTTCAGAAGCTTCCAAACTTGAGTTGGACAAACGCTCCTACTGTTTTCTAGAAGAAAGATTTATGCAGAGAAAAAAATCATTATTCTAAATAAGCTTAAAGTTTTAGAATTATGATTGCATGACATAAAAGGATCATTTATTTTTTAAAGCAATCATTTAATAAGACATTCAAAAAGACATCAGCAAACTTTTTATACCCAGTACTCGTGGAAATAAAAATAGACAGGCTTTCGATCCATTTATGATTCATAATTAGGACATAATTCCTTATCTTTCCTATAAACCGATTTCTTCTTGTGCAACTACCCAGATTGGTAGCCGCATAGCCCCCGTCTGGGCCATATCAATTGTTTGTTTGCCTTAGATCTCTGGCTCCTTGGTCCGGCACATTTGTTTGTCAACTGCGTTGGCCGTTCATGGTCGCTGGTTTTCGTTGGCTTTCTGCTTTGCACTGATTGCACTTTGCACAAGGACTCAGCCTGCCTGGAAGCTGGGGAGCTGGGAAGCTGAAGCCGTTGCCGAAGCTGACTCCGAATCTGAGGCTTCTCGCGCGACGCACATAAAGTGTCATTCCGTAGCTGCTAATTGACATCGCACACAGCCGCCAGCGTTCCTTTGCCATTTGTAAGCCAGGCCAACTGAAGCCGTTTCTGTTGCCGGACTCTAAGCCAAACTCAAAGGCCGGACACTGGAACTAAAGCTGGACAATTGTTCTCCTCGTTCGAGGATCCATTGATGCGATTTGAATGCGCGCGAGCGGCTCGTTTCTTGATACTCTTTCCAAGGAAGGGGTTTTCGGAACTTGTACTATGGTTTTAAAAACATTTTATGAATAGTTGTAATGCCATTTATGATTAATTTACTTAATTTATGATTTCTTCTAAGACAAATCTTGACACGCCTTTAACTCCAATTGAAGGTCTATTTGGCTTCTTAAACTTAGTGTATTTAATATTCCCCAAAAATAAAATTGATTCTTTGTCCCCCATTCAGATAGAGTTTATTTATAGAGCCCAGTAGCTGCACACACTCGCTGCAAAGTGTCGCAGTTAATTGGCAAATGTGAGTCAAAGTTTATAGAAAATCTGCCACAACAATTGGCGCGCGTTGCCGCTTTGAAGTCATAATAGATGTTGCCAGTGGTGGTGGCTTCCGAAAATAAAGAAGTGGGGAGTATGTGGATATCCAGTATTTTGTACAGTAAAGTGCCGACTGTCAGGGGACACCTGACAATGCCGGACCTCTCACCGTGGTCAGATCTTTCACTATTTGCATGGGAAATATTGACGCTTGGTAGTTGGAACGTCCCAGCCGATGAGCAAACAAATCATAAATATTCCGAATGCTGGGATGCTGAGAGCCGAGTTCGCCGTCTTGGCCATGTTTGGCAAAGTAATTGAGTAAGTGGCGGCGGTGGCGGTGGCGGTGTCGGCGGTCGACTTGTCATACCCATTAGCATTTGTTTGCGAAGGTGCGGATCTGAGCGCAGAAGCCGAAAGTCATGCCGCGTAACACAAATGCCACATTAATTGTTTCAAGTTGTATTCGTATTCGACGTCGCCGTCAGCGGTTGCTCTACAAATATTTGCCATCATTTTCAAGTGGCAAGATTATGACGCATTCACGCCAGATCGAAGATAAAAGAGAGGGAATTACACGTCTGAAAAATGTAGAAGAAATTAGGGGAATTAATAAATAAAATAGATAAAGAGGTGTTTGGTAAGTCGGTTCCGGAAAAACTGAAGTTATTTAATCAAACAATTATCATAATTTTTTTAAACAATCTTACACAAATTTTTCAAGTGTATGGAGCTAAGGAAAGAGACCCTCTGATCGAACGATATTTGCACTTAACTTAGCTCAGTCCACTTGTGTGTTCCAGTTTCAGTTTCCAGTTTCAGCTGCAGTTATTAATTGGTATTTAAAGTAAAGAATAATGTTAACTCAAACAAAAGGACACACCACAAGCACTTGAGTCCTGCGTCTCGCCTCATCCATCACTTTTGCATCAGCTCAGTGGCTGATCTCACCCACAGCGTCTCGAGTGCCTGGTGGCAGGTAGAAAGAGGCTGTCTCCTCCCACCCATCTCCTCCCAAGACAGCTGGATAGCTGGATAGCCTCGGTTCTCAAGTGCACACTTGAACAAAATAAAGGTGGTGCTACCCCGGAACCGCAGGACACTTTCTGCACACTATTGGCAGGTTTATTATTTTCACACTAGCACCAACAGAAAAAAAATAAAAATAAAATGAAAATAATTGCATGCTGTGAGCTTAGCCCAAAACCAAAAACTCGAAAAACTCACAGACGCTTAGGCACCACACCCCGGTGGCAGAAACTAAGACTAGACCTCGTGGCAACTGTCTGGAATGTATAGTATATGAGTGTCCCAACTTTATGGCACTCGCTAGAGGCACTGAAAAAAAAAGTAGTAGAGAAATGAGTGTGCCTTTAGTGCTTAGATTTTTATAAATATAGATATCCCTCAGAATTTTTTTTGAATGCAACTTTATGACACTCACTAGCTGGCAGCTGTAGCCAGCCAAATGTTGGACACAAGCCTCGAGTCTCGAGCTAGCCGTTAAAACGACTGCCAAAACATTCAATAAATATGTTGGCTCATATAAATTATGGCGGCTAATGAACACCCCGATTGTGTGTGGAGAAATCCTAGGCCCTGTCCATGAAGAAAACTCAAGACCCAAGCCCAAACCCAAACCCAAAACACAATAAAGCGCAGTTGCATCTGCCACTAAATGCTGCTGCTGCAACACGCTTATCAACCGCCACGCATCTCTAAGATTTCTTTGGAAATTTACTATATCAATAGCCGGCGACAGAACGGACAACAATGTCGACACTTGGGTTAAGGTTAAAATTAACCCCCACCACAGAGTCCACGCTTTATGAGCCGGGAATCGGGCTCCTTCCAGCCTTTGGCTGATTGAAATTTGTGAGCTACTTGGCTTTGGCTTTATGGCTTGCTAATTAATAAACCTTGAGTCAGATGGTAGCAGTTACAGGAATACCAATGGACGAGAGGGTCCTCTTACCCCTTATATATCCTATAGGATATCACCAAAGGTATTCGAAATAAATTAAATTGGAAAAGGTCGTGTTCTTTTTAGGCATGTTTTTACATTTATGTCCAGCTGACAAGAGGGAAACCTGCGAAAAATACTCGTCCCACAGGTAATTCATCTACGATTATGACCACTTTAAAATCCGATTTGCTTTGGCTTTCAGCAAGAATGGAATTAGGCCGAAAAAATATCTTTTAATTACGCTGCTCCCTCGTCGGGGAACAATGCCCCAATGACAATTCGCAGGTTAAGCAGAACTCTGGCAGCTGCTTTGGAAATGGAGAGGATCAGTCAAGGAGTTCAACGTGTATGGCCCATAAGCGCATAATGCTGTTTGCACTTTGACTTTCAAATTGGCTGATCCCCGGCGAACAAAGGCCCGAATCCGGCTAATCCTCTTGTAGGCCATTGCTGCCTTTTTGACACCCATCAACCGCCTGAAAGAGCTCAAGTGTGTGCCTGTGTATCTTTTGCATACACTCTGCATCGTGTATCTATTGGATTGTTTTTTTTCAGAGAAATTCTGGCAAAACGAAACAATCAAACAATTGGCCTGTCAGCAGAGATTGGATGTCAAGGGAGCAGCGCTTAGAGGGAATCGCACTTCATGGCTGATCCATTCCCAGTTGCATTGTCCTCGACGAGTTCATTATTAAATCATTTTTGGGCATTTCTTCCTTTTTTCTCCTTCTCCAGTGTGTTGCATCCACTCCTTCAAGACATTTGACACGTGAGCTGACCACACACACACACTCCAGCCAACACTTCAAAACTGAAAAGGAAAAAATGCATTTGCCAGCTGGACATGACTGGGCTGAAAGTTGCATTTCATATGCAGATTGCAGGACAGCTGACAACTTTGTCGTTGTTTGCCAATTATGGCGATGAATTCTTGTTTTATTTCCCTGTCGCAAATCAATTAATGGCATGCCCAGATGCCCGAATCCAAAATCCCAACATAATTGGCTCGAACAACTCGTCATAAAGCCAAAAATAATGAGGGTGCAGAAAACCTCCCGCACAAAATGCGCGAGGGGACGAGGGGGATTTTCACATTTCCAGGCAGCAATCGAAAACTGGCAAACTGCAAACAGATAAACAAATGCCAGATAAACATCTCCATAATGAGACGATTCAACAAGATCCTTCGAACATATGCTTTAATTGCAGATTGTTGGCAAGGACTCTGTATGCGGGCTGCATGACTCTCCTGGCCGATTTAAAGGGAATTTTAAAGTGCCAACAAGCAACAAGCAATTGACACAATGGGTCCGAAAGCCTCTGGATATGAATTGTGTAACATTGTTATGGCCCAAAGGCACCGCCAGTTGTTGGACAAACGCTAAACGCCCCTCGAAATGTGGCAGTTGGCTTTCGGGTTTTGCGCATTCGGGGCATCGTATCGGGGGAGTGACCAAAACAATTTTCAAATTAAAAACCACTAAAGATGCAGTTGACACGCTTCATATATCAACGAACAGCAGGATGGGAGTCCAGCACCTTTTTGATTTCCGGGAAAAACGAAATCCAAAGACCCGGGAGGCGTTAGGGCCAAAACACACTTGGCACGCTGGCAATTAGATGCGCTTCACTTGAACCTATTTAAAATACAATCGAAACACGGCCAGCTCACAAAAGAGGTGTAAAATTTTGTCTTTCTTCTGTTACGTTTTTGTTTTGTATTTCGCAACGGCCAACAATGCCCGCCACTGATAGAAACAATGGCCGAGAGACAGGGCCAAGATGCCAGACAATGCCTTGCCGCTTGTTGCCCGTTCAAGTTGCAGCAGATTTTCTGCGACGACGACCTGCGGCCAAAAAGGTGCAGCCGATACAATGAGCCAGCATTGTCTTCAAAGGCAGATCAATAGCCGGAGACCAAGCCCAGTCCAAAAACCAAGCTATACAAAAATATATATACATTTTTAATTATAAAAATTAAACATTGATTAGTTTAGCAAAGTATTACTTGAAATTAAAAGACAATTTTATTGAAGGAATTTCCCATACTTCCAGAAATAGTCTGTTTCTAAGAAAACATAAATCTCTCCGCGGCTTATCAAAACATATTTGTAAAGAATTTTTTCGATTTTGTTGGAAGTTCAATAAACCCGAGTGGCACTGGCAATCGACTAATTCAATAAGCTATGAAAATTATCAACACTCTTCCATTAGACCCCCGGGACCCGCTCTCCACTATCGGACTATCAGGCCAAATTAAAACATAGCGCTTGTAATTGGGCATAAAAAGGATAACATCGCTGACAGCCATCCGAGCGTTATCAGGGAGTTCGGGGAGTACTTCCCCTACTCCAAATGCCATTGAGGCTGTCGTCTCCATCTAATCGGGAGGCATAACGCTTGAGTAGCCCCAAAACGCTTATCGCCGCCACTCGATTCACTCGCACAAAAGACGTGTAATTATTATGCGGCGGTTAGGGAGAGATAACCCTTACTAAGCGGCGGAGTCACCCCACACGAAACCCAGCCTCGAGTTCTGTCCCAGAGCCGGCACGATTTATGGACCAGCTCTGACAATTAGCGCTGATAACTTTCGGTTTTATTTCGATTCGATGTGGTTCGGCTTTTGGGTCCCTACTCTTGGTTTTCCAAATTGAAATTGCCTGTCTAATTTGATGAGTTATGGCGCCAAGTTCAGACAGCCAATGTAATTATTAAATACGAAGGAAATTACTCATGCATTGAAAATATGAAACTCCGATGATCTTCTCCAGAAGGCAGCTGTCGGCCCAGAGGGAAGGCGTGTCTCCGACTTTGCCCAAACATTAAACGGTAGTTAGTCCGATTAGAGAAAGGTTCTCCAGTGGTAAATATTGTGCCACTCAGACGGCTTTCTCCGCGAAGCGTGCCCAGAAAGCCGCACAACCATAACTGGCGCCAGAGGTGGACACTTGTCGCACATTCCGCCACGGTCGCTTTCTTTGAGGATCTTCTTACAGCTGAAGGATGGAAGAGAAATGCTTTCTTTGGGGGGGAGTAGTCCTGCCATGGCACGGATCATTAATATCGCTCATATTCTTCACGCCAACAGCAAGCATTGTAATGGTGTCTAATGAACAAAAGGATTGTCTTCAAATGAGGTCTGAGATGTGTATTTTTGACACTAAGTGTAGTATGGGTCTAGCTAAACTATTTCCATATTATACATATGTATATGCTCTATCTCTAATGTTAACCTCTCTCAGAATTAACCCCTGTTTTAATCAACTATACCCATCCAGGCCCTTTTAATGTCGAGAAATACATGGAGGCAATTTAATCAAACTACTGACACACAAGGCATGAAATGTCTATACAATTTTCATCGAAATTTATTGTTATTGTTTAGTGACATCCCAGTTAAATGGCTGGGAAGGCCCGGCATGCAAATGACATTTCGGCAATTGCATTAATGGCGGCGATTGTCTCGCCTCGAAAAGGGAGTTGCAGATATTTGGCCATCCATGGATATGAGGGGGACTCGCCCAGGGACTGGGCACATTCATGCCGGTCAATTGCCAAAATGACATTATTAACATCCAGTCAGGCGGGTAGCTCCGATTGAGGGTATTATTATTGTTATCCTTTCAACGCAAAATGGCCGCCTGACATGGCCATAGTTGGCATTCAAATTTTCGCCATTGTTTGCAGCTAACTGTGCGTGCCGAGCGGATCGCCGAGCGGTATTGAAAGCCAAGCCCAGCGGGCATCTGACGGCCAGCGATTAAAATCTCACTGGGAAATGAGAAGCCCCTTATGGTAACAAAGTGTATTGAATATTTGGGAATATGTTTCCATACTTGGACTTGATGAATATTCTGAAAAAAGTGTTTGAAAAAGTGTCTTTCTTTAAATTCTTGTAAATAAATTCCTAATGAAAGTAAATGTTTCCTTAATTTTGCAGCTGCTTCCGCTTGATAGAAGAGCCCATCTAATTGTTAATTTTAACAAATGTTTATTAATTGTTTGAATATAATTGATAATTATAGAGCCACAGATGAGGATCGATGACTCTGGCTGCGTCAGGACCTGAACGTGATCCAATTACGAGCCGCGGAAATTCTCACACCAGGACGGAAATACGAGAGGCAAGTGAGTCGGTGGAGAAATATAAATATATATTCGGTTCGGTTCAGAACAGACTGATTGCCGCGCCAAGGATCGTTAGTGGCAGACAAGTTGGGCGCAACCGCAACAACACAATTCCCGTGAAAATGCAGCGAACACACGCGGCGTTTCTTTACTTTTTTTTTTTTTTTTAATTTTTTGAGCTAGGATAGCGGAACATAATGGGATATAGTTCGGGAAATAGGGAATCGGAGGCGTCAGCGCCGGCGGCGTTACAGATGCCGCAAGTAGCTGTCACTTCCAACACATGTTTTGACCACGTCAATAAATCATCGCATGTCGGGCGTGTCAGCGGCAGCCACAGAAGCTAATACCGGGAATGCCTACTTCGTACTTTCCCCCAATAATAATTAAATAAAATAAAAATTCCTAGATTAATTCCATGTAAGCTCATCAGATAAATACTACAAAGCATTCTACAGAACGAAGTGATTCCGATATTAGTTTTAAAAATATTAATTATTTTAAACTAAATGTGATGTCATCCCTCCAATTGATTTCCCACGCATACAATTCAAAAGTAAATTGACCAAAAATTTCAATTGTTCTATGGAAAATTCATTAATTCACCATTATTCTAACTCATTGCAGAAACACGACCAGCATTCTGGTTTATCTCAACTAGACAATCTTCAAGATGCGACAGATGGGAGGGCGAATGGCCAAAAGACGCAAAGTCAAGCTGGCTACTTGCCCTCGGTTCAAGTACACAAATAAATTTCAATGTTAATTTAAATGGAATTCATTACGGGAAAATATCCGGCAAACCAAACCGAGGACTCCATTATAAATCAAGCTAAAATTTTCGTAAATTCATCGCCACTTTAGTTAACCCCTAATGACTTCTATGCTGGAATTGTTTTGGGCAATCAAGTCGGGCCTGGCCCCGGGTCCTCTGACCAACCCCCGAGTGTTAAATTAGACCCCGGCATAGGGGAGGATTTCGAAAAGGACGAAGGGACCGCGAGGACGAGCCAAAAGGTGCAAAATGCACAAATGAGTATAAATATTTTCACAATTAACGAAAAATTAAATGCGACAAAGATGGCATGGCTGGTAGATGGTAAAAAGCAGCAGCCGCAGTGATCTAGCAAAATCTACACTGAGAAAAAATCAGGGAACCTACTAAAGTATATTTCTTATTTAGCTAATGAAAAAATCAACAAAATATAAACATGGTGTAAGCTCTTGAAAAATGAGAACCTAAAAATATACTTTTAAATAAATATGTCATATTATTTTGAATTAATTTTTCTGTATGCTTTTTAAGCAATTTCGCTCAGTGTGGCTGCCGTTTGATCCTGCGGCGATCCTGGCCCTGATTCCGAGTCGGAGTCACCCAAAGCGACAGCAGACAAACAAATAACAACCCCAGCAGATGAGACAAGGACTCGAGCACTCGAGGCAGACAAAAGGGCAGAACACGAATTTAATAGACTCCGATTCTCCGACTCCGACTCTGCTCCGATGATGATGATGTCCTTCTGCCATTTAATGTGAACAAAATATCTAATAAATTAACTTCACTTCACTCTGAGTGCCAGTGTGTGTGAGCGAGTGTGTGCTGTGTTGTGCTTTGTGTAAGTGGCCTGAAAGAAAAATCGTTTTCAAATGAATTTCAATGCAACGAAGCGTAAAGCATTTTACGCCGCGCATCGCATCGTTTTTAGGGGTATCGGTTGAGGGTTAACAAGGACCTAGACAAAAAGGACATACGGCGGCTGCAGCTACTCGAGATATGGATATGCTATTAAACAGTTTATTAATGAATCCTTTCAATTGTTAGCGCGTGATTTCACTTTCACATAGAGCCACCGTACCCCATGCCATTCAAGGATAATTAGAGAAAGGACTCTACAAAAAATAAATTGCAGTTTATTAAATGGAACTTAATGATCCAGAAAGCATGGAGCCGAGTTTTTTGTAAATATGATTGAACAAACAGTTGGCATCGAATGACACAAAGGACATGCAAGGATATAACACATGAAAGCTATCATGCCGCTACCGTGTTATATTCTTTTGGTGTCAAATGTTTTCTTGGATTTTAAACGCCTTGTTTTTAGTTTTGAAGAGGAAACCCATTGATTTTGTTGTGATTTATGCACTCGGCAGGAGTTCCTTCAAGAGGATCCTTAACGTGTTAGAGTGTGGCTCCTACTAAAAGCGATCAGATGTCATTTTTGGAAAACTCCATTCAGGAACCCATTTATTGTAATTTAATAAAATTCTCTATTTTTATGGAATTTGTAAAAATTAGTGACAAGGAGTCACGGCTGCATCTGCCTCATAAATATTCCTCACATTATCCTTTTCCAGTAACCATTACGAATTTGTATTATGGCCCAAGAAAAATCAATTGTCAACCTTGGATTTTTGAGAAGTGAAAACGAGACTATTGGATCGCTGTCATTATGAATTGGTTTCAAAGTGCCAATGAATGGCATAAAAAATTATGGCAGAGTTTTCATTACTTCAGACCCATTGAACAAATTTGCTCTGTGCCTGGCTCACTCTTTTCATTTTCTATTATTTTTTGTTATATCGTCTTTGCAGCCACCGACATCAGCTAATACGATTATAAATATACGATTATTAACACACGATTGCCTGCTGACATAATTAAGACACAAGAGGATGGCAGCGGCAAATGACGCCTGAGCAAATATCTGAATGGATGGTGGGATGGTTATAAGAAAGGATGGCAGGATGACTACATGAAACATATACTCCATGTACATAGGAGGGAAAACAATGGCGACGGTCGAGTGTCGCACGGCACAGTGCCTGACTGACATTGGCTGATAGTGGACTGACATGTGCTGCAACACACTCGACCGCCATCCATAATGGCCTGCTAATAGATGTACAATATTTGAAATTAAAAGTAAACCGCAAACAGGCCGGAGATAAATGGCCAACAATGGGTGAAGTCAGTTATCCCCTGGGAATGGGTAACCGCATCGAGGGAGGGTGATTAATGGGCCATCCAAGCGAATCGAGCAAATAACTTCAAGCAAATACTCGTCTATAATCCCTTGAGGGTTGCGTAAAAGTTCCACGAACTCAAATATTCAAATTCCAATTTATATCACTTTTGGCGAAAATCATATCAGGATATAAGTTTTATATATTAATATTCATTTTTTTTGCAACCTAAAAAATATTGCAGCCTTGAAAAAAAACCCTTTTATGAGCAATCACCCTTCAACACACACCATTATTTCGTTATTAAGCACATAAAAAATTTCTTTTTGGTACAATTTACCTCATAATTAGCTTAAACTCGTGCGCTGGCACACCTTCAAGGTGAGCGGCGGATACTCGTTTACCGCAATTAGCCACAATCGAGCTGATATGTCAAATTAATAAAATATTAAATTGAAGGTGGCCCCTGCGGCTGGACGAGGTTAAAACGCATAAATTGTGCAATTTGAGGCGTTGATTTGTTGGGCAGCAGGTCCGGTTTTTCCGATTTTTTTGCTCACCTTTTTATGTCGAAGGATGCAGGAGGAGTTGGAGGCTGTCAAAAAGCCGTAATTTCTGTTTAACTTTGCAGCGGGGCAACCTTCGATAAATTATCGCAATTTGCGTTGCATTTGAGGCACTCTAGCAGTTGCTAAATTAACAGAAGCCGAATGCAACTAATTTGCGACAAAACGCCCTCAGGTAGTGGCAGTGGGCCAATAAATCACGTCAACCTAAACTGGGAGCCCACGAAACTGAAACCAAGTCCGAATCCGAATCCGAATCCAAAAACCAGCTTGGCATCATTTGGCACTCGAATTTGTTGTCGTCGTCTGCATGCGCGCCAAATAAATTGCCCTTGCCGGGAGTCCGGCTTTTAGGCCAGGCTTTTGGGGCCAGCCTTTTGGCCCATTTGCAAGACGAGGCGCAAACTCGGCCGGCAATTGTGCAGGATCACCATGAAATGGGATTAAATCGGACAAAAATGTTCGTTAGCGTCAATGAAAGGCCAAAATGCGCGGGCCAAGAAGGCATGAATGGGAGCTCCGACTTGTGGCAGGCAGCAGTTTCAAAAAGAGACTAGGACACTATCAAAAAATAATTCGAATATCTATTTAAATTAAAATAATTGGTATTAATCAAGTATAATTTATAAAGTAGCTAAAGCATCATCAGATAAAGACTCGCCTTAAAGTTAATCAATTATGAAAATGGCTTTAAAAGGATACACCATTTTTTCGTAGTGCAATTCCTGGGCTGGCTGGGCCAACAACAAATTAACACCTTGGCTTTTGTGTTGCCACTTTGGGTACAAACAATAAATAAATATCACTCCGCTGCAGCTCCCCCGCCCCAGTCGCCTGTCGGTGGGGCTTCGAACAAGGCCAGTTCCTGTGCATTGAGATTGGCAAATTTATCGTCTTTTAATTAAAGTGCAGCCGACCTGGTTCTCTGTCAGTCGGCCAGAAAGAGAACGCACTAATTGCCACACCCTCCTCCTTGCCCGACTTGGAGGGATATTCCTACATGATCTGCATAAGCGATTCCAGCTGCATTCTCCTCGAGATCTCAGTTCTTGGCCACAAAGTCGGAGCAAGTAGAGGGTTCACTGGCTAACTAAATAGCATACTTTTCAGTAAACTGATCGAGCCAGTTCATCCCACTTTTTTTTATTGGTTACCTAATGTAATTGATTGGTTCATTTTGGCCTGTCTGGCCCTGGGATTTGTACCATCGCCAAGCTGATAACTAACTGGGCAGACGCCTCGGGCTGCCTCCTCTCAGCACTCTGCGCCAAAATTGAGTAATTTAACTACTCAATTCACGATAAATATCCTACTGGGCAGCCACAGCTCACTGGAGCGGATCACCGATCTCCGATCAGCGGGGGTGTCGACGCCTCTGCGCCCGGGTTCCATCCCCCTTTGGCCCCTTTGATTGGTTGAGGTGTTTTTGAAATTGCCGATCATTATATGGGGACGTGCCAGATGCCAGCGAGGGTGGGCTATAAAGTTTACAATATAAACTAAGGTGTGTTCTAAGTAAAATAATTTTAGCTACATTTTTTTATAATTAAGAGAGTTACTTGATTTAAGAACAACTATTTAATTAGGCAATATGTTCGTCTACTATGGTAAATATTTTATGTCAAAACCTTTGAGAAAACTTCTCATACCCACCTTGCCTTGCCTCCTTTTAACTTGGCCACTTTGCCGCCCCATGATCAAATCGATCGGTGCTATGTTTTGTGATCTTTCAGCCGATCGTTCAACTTAATCACAGAGCTCATTGTTGCAACGCAGGAAAACTAAAAAAAAGTCAAGGAGACCAAGGAAGGGAGAGGAGCAGCAGTTGCAACGTTAACAACTACACAGATGTAACTACAAGATACACCACATACTTTGTTTCCGATCGGACGAGCCGGGCAACTGCAATTTAGTTTATTGTTATAAGTGAGTGAGGTTAAGTACGCGAGTAATCTACGAGATATGTATGTGCCGCCTCCCCCCGAAGATGCACCTGCTCCTCCTCCTTAGCGGCCAAGTCCTCGTCGGGGCCCGGGACATTGGCATCATCATCATTTGTTAAGGAGAGGCGAGAGAAAAAATCACAACTGATTGCATTCCAATCGAGCGGCCAAGTAAGTGGCGAGTGTGCCGGAGCAAAGGTGTTATAAAATTTGTTTAACTTAATTTCAGATGAGCGCCGACTTCGCGAACGGGGGATACGGGGGAGAGAGATAGATGGGGGGCGAAAGAGACGGGGACACAGCATGGGGCAGAAGGCGGCGCTCCTTTAATCAAGACATCGAGGCAGGACGATCAATCAAGTCATCAATTTGAATGTGTTGTAGCACAAAATATAGTAATTTTCAATATATTTTTTCAGCAATAATTCAATTTGCAATTATCTCAAGTGTTTTGACTCGGAAAGACTTCCAAGACGATCCGTCGACCGATCCGAGGCAGAACAAATGATCGAGGAGCCCGGGGGCTCTGCTCACGAAATTGACCAGGCTGAGACCCGGAGTGAGACCGGGTCTGGTGTAAATGAACCCAATTGATTAAAGCGTAAATTAACCTGAGGTTAACAATGTTTGGCCGCTTTTGTTATTAATCATTGCTCGTATGAATGCCTAATCAGTTTGGAAATTATGAACGCTCTTGGGGGCGGCAATTGTCAAAGCATTTGCTTTCCCATCGCACCCAATGGCTTTCAATTCAATAAGCGATGATTGAGCCCGAACGAAGAAGAAAGTGCGATCAGAACCTGGTCAAGTGAATAAAAAAATAAGAAATAAAAAAAGGAGAGAAAAGTACTAGGCATTTTCCCTCGCAAAGCAATAAATAATTGTTAACGATCTTTGATCGGGACTTTTCTTCACAAAGAAACCCATTGAAAGCGAGCATCATGAGAAGTCAGAGTTATCCTCTCTCCCCATTGACGAGAATTAATTTTTCATCATTACAATTTCCAGGCCCGCGATCTTCAGATCTTCAATAAATCAATCAACAATGCAATCCGCGCCCCGGCAGACAACCCGTCTGGGCCAAGTCATCGGCCCTTTCAGCTATATGGCTAATATGCCAGACAGTTTGGAGCCACCAGACGCAGTTCGTTGATTTGTTTACCATTTGACTTATCACAATTCATGCTTAGTTGGCACTTTTTCGGTTCGACATTTCCATTTTCCAGGGGGATACGGTCTGGGGGTCTGTTTATAAGACCCATAGATTCCAGGGGCTTATGTCAATAGAACTTCTTCAGCAGCGCACTTTGAAGTGGGAAATTGACAGGCTTAATGATCTGGCATTAGAGCCGTTTGCCGAAGGTGGCATTTCCAGCGTTTCGGGCGTAGCTAATGCCGAAAGTCTATTTGAATGGAATTCGTCAGGGTGTAGAGATAGGGTTCCCGATACAGAAGCCTTTAAAGAGTATTCCTCTTAGTGCTCGCCTTTGCTAACGAAGCCTGTACCACCACAATACCAACAATACACTAGACTCTGATCTCTGGCTTACAATATTTCAAGCTTTTTGTCGTTCTCAAAATTAATTCAGTTGTCTAATTTTTGCAGGTCCACTAAATAAATTGCCCGAATGAAAGCATCCCATTTCCATATCCTCCCAGGCTCCCCAATCAAAATGCGCGGGCAGCCACGCAAAATGCTAAATGCAACAACAAAAAATTCTTGCCCCGTTCTGCCAAATCCCTTTTGGTAACACAATAGAGGGAAGGGGACTGAGTGCATATAAAATATTTTGATACCCGAGCTGCATTCATGTTAAGTTAAGCCTGGTTTATGAGTGTTGAAAGTGGCAGGACCGGGTCCGTGATTGCAACTATTGTTGCGGCCTGTGCTGCTGCGGCCAAATGTGGCATGAAGTTTAAGGCTGCCATCAAATTTGGTAAAGACAATTTTAAATGCATTGCATGGCCAGCGGCTTATGAGCGTCCAGTCCAGTCAGGAAATTCTTCGTAAAAGCTCCCCCCTTTTCGTATCTCCCCCCCACCTCGTTCCCCGTTCCATTGTAATGCGCCTTTGTGTTAAACAAATCATAAATCAATAAAAAGAAAAACTAAGCAGCGGCATTCCAGCATCCAATGGAGTCACTGTGGCTGCTGGATCTCTGGAGCCCTGGATCCCTGCATGCCCGGGCTAGAGCCTGAGACCCGGCCTGTCCACGATAATTGCGCATACACCTCGCCGAGACAGACTGCGGAGACAAAAACATCTTAACTTAGTGGTAAGTGCAGTCAACTAACTGCTACCACTAACAAAGACAACAAGCCTACAGCCAACGGCCACGTTCCGCGACCAGAACGCAGCATGTGCTATGGAAAATCGTGCCGCCAGCTCACGACTCCGGGCCAAAAGTGCCAGGGCCTCAGGGGAGTGGGAGCGGGGCAGTGGAAAACGGGGCCGTGCCCCTTTTGGGCCCAAAAGAAGGCAAGTGCCAGCGGCTGTAAAACACTCAGCACCCAAACGCGAGTCGAGTGGGTGGTGGCAGGCAGGCAGGCCGGCAGGCGGTGTAAAAGGGACACTCGAAAAAATATTAGGGCTATTTTTAAGGCTTGAAAAGGTCTATTTTTCCTAAATATAAATCATTCTTAAAAATGTAAGAAAAATGATAGATTCATGGATTACTAATTCAAAGCTATTTCTCTTTGAATATTCTTTCGAATATCTGCTGAATATTTTGACATCCTTATATAATGCATACTAATGTTTAAACGACACCTATTTTTGGCTAAGTGTAGGCGAAGATCTGCAAACTATGGAAAATTGTCGCGCCGCTTAATCGACAGCCAAAATAGCAACAGTAGCAACAGCAACAGCAACAGCAAGAGCAGCAGCAGCGGGCTGCTGGAAAAATTATTATCATAGTCCCCGGGTCTGGGCTTATTGTGGAGGGAAAGCAGGAAAGCCTTTTGGTTTTGTGTCAACAGAAAATGCTGAAGGTGTTGGAGAGTTCACGCTTTTGCCAACTACAACTACTTACCTGGCCCTCAACAAGCATATTAAGCCACAAAATGAAGTTATCGCCTGGTCGGCAAACAAAAGGCGAACTCTATGAAAAACTGATTCATGACTCTGGACTAGGATCAATTTTTTGTGGCCGCTCTTCGTTTGGTTTTTGCTTTTTTTCTATATTTACTTTTTGTGTTTTTGTTGTTGTTTCTGATCGTGCAACTGCGGCACCGCATAGTTGTTGTAAATTTGTTGCAGCTCTTGTTGCTGTAGCCAAAGTGGTGATTTACGGCATGCGTTGGCTTGGGCCAAGAGCCGAAAAGCTGAGTCCTGGGCTACCATCGGAAATTTGCATGCCCATGGAGCGATCCTGGAGATAATAGAAGTGCAGCTAAGAAGCTAGTCAGCTAGACGGCAGCCAGCAGGGCAAGCTACTCGTACTGATACACTCCGGGCTGCGGCTGCGGCTGTTACCACAGATCTTATCTGCTGCCAGAGTCAACGCTTTGGGCCAAGTGCCATTTGAACGCAGAGACCAATGATCAGGAACAACAACTAGGAGGACAAGAAGAACGCCACGTTTAGTGTGCGCATTTTATGATTATGTTGTTTTGATTTTCACGATCAGTCCAACAGGCTCTCTCCTGTACCGTCCTGTAAGCCAGGTATTTAGTGATTGCAACTAACATGGCCAACAGGCCAGAGCTTAACCTTTGATCGTGTTACTGATCGTGGCATAATTATTGCTGCGGCAACATAATTAACAAATGAATTTGTTACATTCTGATTAAACAAGCTCCACAGAGCTTGAGAAAAATCTTGGTAGCTAACCAGTCTTGCAAATCAATCACTAACGGTTTGGATTACCATAATAAATTCAAACATTTACTGAACGTGGCATAGATTTGAGATTTTTACCACTTTGGGGCACGAACTTATTCCCCGACTTTGTACTTGATTAATTAATAAAAGAGGTATTGTCTTAAGCCTATTAAGGCCGTATTCTTTTAATAAAAATCATTTTAAAGAACGAATCATGACATGGCTCACAATTAATTACTCGATAAAGTTGTTACAAATACAATTAGATGGTGTCTTTGATAAATTCCCAATTAGAATAAAATATGTAAATTATTCAAAAGCATTGTCGTGGGTTTGATTATATTTCTAACCAATTAAAGACAATTTCTTTCATTTATTTGAGTAATAAATCAAGTGTATTCATTAAATAAAAACCAATAAGCCCTAGAGCCCCCTCCCCAATTGTGTTACCTCTCACACCAAATTAGAACCCTTTACGTATTTTTCCGTGCTGTCATAAACAAGAATTGTGTTAGATCATAATCGACAGTAAATCAAAAACTTTAAGCAGTAATTAAAATGTCACAAATCCGAGAAAGAGTTGCCCTTTGTGGTGGTGTGCGGCTGTTAAAGTGATTTATGCACTGCGAGCCAAATATTCAAAAGAAAATCAGTTAATAGTTTGGTCCGGCTCGCTGGGCATTTAATAAGGATTTATTGTTTCTCGCTAGATGTTAATGCCGCCCGCTAGGCAAGACCCAAGACCCCATACATCCCGAAACACACAGCTGGCAAACGTCTTAATGGGCTATTAAGTGGATATCTTCATACCGGGGAGATGTTTTAATCAGCATTCGAGATATTTGGTGGCTCTCGACGGTTAGTTGGCATTTTACGAGCGTGACCAGTGTGGTTTTGGGGCTCGACGGTTCCGAGTTTCTCCCCCGGCTTCCCATCTGCCACTGCCGGCGGCATTCCAAAGATCCCACTCATCATAACATTTATTTGTTATTTGTAAATCAAAGGCGCATTTTAAATGCCTCGGCCCAGGCAGGAAATAAATCAATGCTTTGTGACACGAAATTCGAGTAATTTAATGGAGTGAGTCCATGATTTTATGACACCCGCTTCTTTAATTTGTTAATTTGTTTTTTTTCCACTCGAGATCTCCCTGGGCACCATATGTTGCAACTTATATGCCCCATGATGCTCACATCACATATAATGACAAGCTGTGAAGCTTTATGTGTTTCTGAAAAGCTTCGACAACACTTCCAGGAAACTATAGGACTATAACGTGATTTCTATAGGAGATTATAAATATATATGTATATAGTTTATATTCCTCACGTACTATGATTGTTGTATATGAAGCTGCCAATTGATGTTCATGATTGTGGCATTTGGATGTCCCTGAAAAGGACACTCTCACTATTTTTAAGACACCCTGTAAATGAAATATTTATTATTAGAATAAAAAAACAATCTATTTTCCATAAAATAACTTTCCTATAAATATTATAATTTATTATTTTGAGATATTTTACACCTTTGCATTTTTTAAATCTTTCTTTAAGTTTATATCTTCCATTTAAGATGATAAAATCTGGGAAAGTAAATGTTAAAAATGAGTATTTTTGAAAAAAGGTTTGTTTTAAAATACAAGATTTTTTAACGAATTTAATATATATTTTTATAATAAAAATAATTCAATAGTAAGAGGGTATCTTTGATTCGAGTTATTTAATGGATTGAATCACAATCGGTTGTTATTTTATGTAGCCGCTGTTAATATTTTATTGTTAAATGAATGTACCAAAGGAAGTTGCAGCATTGCCTTCGTATATATAATTTTCTTTTATGTTTTTTATTTGCTGTTTTTTTTACTGTTTGTGCTGTTGTCAGAGTGAAGCGTGGCTAGCGGTTGTCACGTTTTGTTTGCTGGCAATTTATGCTTCTCCTGACGATCCTGGCTCGGTTCGGTTCAGTTCAATTCAGTTCAGGAAAAAGCCCGCCAACAGGAGTGGTAAAAAGAGGATGAAGGAAAAAAACGCCATCAGCATCAGCAGAGCAATCCTGTCGAAGCATTCATCAAAAAATGGAAACTAATTTCCTGTCAGTTGTTGTTGCTGTTGACGCTCACAATGCCTTACACCTTCTTCATGATGATTTTTTGCAGCTTTCTGTTTTTTGTTTGTGTTTGTCCTGTGTATGAGTGTGTGTGTGGGATGCCATTTCGGTTTTATTGTAGCTCCATTTTTTACTTGGCTTTTTATTAATTTTTTGCTGTCTGACGTTGGTCGCGATACAATGAAGTGAAAATGGCGCTGACTGCACATAAATTGCTGTCGATTGCTGTGCGTTCTTCTTCTTTTCCAGCCTCTCCGCCTCCAGATCCTTCGTCCCTTTTACTGCTCTTGTTGCTGTTATCCTTATTGTACATATGGCGAAGTTATCTTTTAGCCCTTTGTGTTGCAACTGCCATTTGGCTGCCAATTTTAATTGAAAAATTTTGCATATTGATGGAATTTTTTTGCCGGCAATTTTCAATTCAAAAACGGAAATCTACAACTCATTCAAGTTTTCTAACATATACTAAGAAAATATAATTTAAAAATCATAAAACCATTATTTCTATCAAAGTCTGTTTGTCTAATATATTTCTAACTACAAACCTTTACCAATAAGCCTTAAATATAGTCTTAAATATAATTTAAAATTCTAGTCTTTATTTTCAAGTGCATGGCTCCATAAAACTGAACAACCAGTAAGCGGCACTTGAGGCCGAAAAAATTATATGCTTTTAGGGATAACTTTAATGCGATCTTGTAATTTTATTGGCCAAAATAACAGAGAGGCTGCGACCACAAACGCTGGCGGCAGTGTAACTCAAAGCTGGCAATTTGCTGCCGCTTCAAAAGGAGTTGCCCGCCACCCTCCACGGTTCACTTATCCTCTTAATTTGTGACAATAAACTAAATCATCGGCTGGCCTTTGAAAGGAAGTCAAGTTGACTGGAAAATAACTTGCTTGGCCGCGAACAAAAAACTCTGAAATTATGAAATGCAATTTGGAAAATATTTGCAATTGGTTGCGCGGCCATTAAATTGCCGGCACTCTGGGACTGACTCTCTCAAAAAAAAGCTAAAATTACTAAAATAAAACGAACCTGCAAACAAACCGAAACGAAACGGAATAAAATGAAAGGCAACAATAATAAGTAATCATAATAATTGCACCGAGAGGCGCTATAAAAACCAAGAGACAGTTGCGGCGCGGGGATGCCCCGGGAAAGGCGAGGGAAAGCAGGGCGGAGACGAGTTAATTAAGACGTTTTGCCCAACGACCGTTACAGGCGGCGTATACGCAATTAAAGAGTCGCCAGGCATTCAAAATATGAAGAAAGCTGCCTCGGAAGCGGCGACAAAAGCGATCTCCAGCGGAAGTTCGCTTAATTACGTCACATAGGGTGGAAGAAGGAGTCCAGGAGGGAGATGACCATTGGCCGTCTGGATCGTAAATGACAAATAGCATAAAATAATTGCACGGTTATTGAGTTGGTTAATATGAGAACTGGTCTAAATGTGAGGAAGTCAGACATATTTTAACCATGTGATTCCCAAGAATAAAAGTTATTTTTATTTTGTATATAACTAGGATGGATGAAATATTATTCTTTCTACCAAAAGCTGCATAAATCACACCGCAAATTAGTATAATATTAATTCGCAAGTATATGTTGATGGAACCATGTCAAATATTCCTCCGGCTAATGACTTACATTGAACTTTAACCCGTTTCCAGTTTTTTAAGAGACAGGCATTAGCCAGGCTTAGTTAGCCATGGCTGCGGAACAAAAACACTTTTGCCACAGCAACAAAATGGCAGGTAGCACTTGAAGCTTAATTGCCTATTAGCAGGAGCTGCAGCAGCCGCAGACACGACCTCGCCGAGCACTAAAAAAATCCATCCAAACAATATAAAAAGACCAAAGCCAGAAAGGCTGAAAAAAGCAGCATGGCTGATCCGAAAGCCAAGCTCAAGTGGGAGTTGCAAGCCATTGGCAATTAAGTGCAAGCCAATCAAGCGATTTGTACATGCCCAACACTTACACATGCCAAGGTGCTCGCGGTCTTTGAAGGACACTTGCCAAAAAAGGACATCTTAACTGAATCTTCAAAAAATTAATACTTTGTTATCGTAAAAGGTCTAACCTGGCTTTTACGCTAAAAATAGTTGGTTTGAAAGAAATGACACAGAAATAAAGCACAAATTTTTCTCAGTGCCAAGCGACGGCCCAAAGGAAAACTCATTTGGGCCCGCTTGTCGATGGATCTTGGCCAGCAGCAGCCCAACGGGCGGCTTCGGCTGTTGTTGGCCAATGCGCATTGACTCTCTTTTGACGCCTTGGGCAAACGCGCTATAAACTTTAATTAAGACATAAAGCAGTTTTAACTATCCACTAAAAGCCAGCCAGTCCCTAAGCCAGGCCAAGTCTGCTAAGAGGCAAAAGTGAAAGAAGGGCATCGTACCTGACCGAATACCTGGAGATGGTATGAAATGTTATGGAATTGGTTGGGATGGGATGACTGACTTTTTGGACTCCGCACGCGGCGGTCACGACGAGGCGATGCCGATGCTTAAGTGCGCTACGTGAAGAGCATAAAATCTGTAACGGAACTTTAAGCGTTATCCCCGACATGGAGATAATACTTACCAGGGGAAAGGTGAGAGTAAGTGCTGTACCGGTTCGGGGAGTGTGTCGGAGCAAATTGCATGGAGCTCTATATGGGTATGGATGTCCTTTCAACGCCTAAGTTACCACCTTTTAAGATCTCTTTTTAATAGCAATGACTACTTTTCTCACGCGATCGATGCATTTTCTTAACTGGGCTTAGATTGGCAGTTAAAAAAGGATTTAACGATTAGAGGATAATATATATACCTCTAATAGATGTGTTAGATGTGTATACCTTAAAGATATAATTAAATGGGAAAATAGAAAGTATGAGTTAATGAGAATTATTTGATGTAGAACTATTTAAGAGTAAGTTTTTAAGAACAAATGCTTAATTTAAAAATCTAAAATATTTAAGAAAACTTTACCTTCAGTTGTTTTGTAAATTCTTTGTAAAGTGCCCATGAAAGCCATCACCTGAGCCACTATACCAGTCCGTGGAGCTTCAACTATTTGGCCAATCTGAGGCACTCACTTACAGTTCACATGGCGAATGAGGAAAACATCAACGTCTTTTTTACAGTCGTTACAAGCGCTCTCAAATCGCTAACCAATTAACTTGGAAAGTTCACGAAACTGCAACCGCGCAGCGAGCACTAAAAATCGACACATAAAATAAAGTTATAAGAATGCTGGCCAGAGTGCGGCAAACAAGCCGGCATAACAACGGGCTCTGATGGATGAAGGATGCCTGCAGTTGACGATGTGAGGCCAAGAGGATGTGGAGATGGGAAAGACTGGTTTACCAACTCAGTTTCGGATGAGGATCGTCCCAGTCAGTCAGCAGCGATTTAACGTGGCGCACATTATTCATTCCGTACGTTTTTATTACTTCATGTTCGTGTTATTTGTAATTTTAACAAGATAATTTTGTTCAAGCATTTAATGACAAGACGTGGACAAGCAGCACTGGCAAGAGGCAAACAGAAACGGCAGTCAATTTACTTGCACTTGCTGATGATCTCTGGCTGGCTTGCTGGGACCAGGTGCTCTCGCATACTCACATATTTCCGAGTATCCGAAGGATACAGACACTGTCCATGTGGGCATTTAATTGCCATGGAGCGGAAATGTATGCAACTGGGAAACAATTCATGTGATTTTTATGCTGCCAAACCAATTATGGCAGCCTTTTTTCTGGCCTTCCCCCGGTTCGACTAGCAAAACTTAATTGGCAAAAATATTAAATCAGCATTTTGCACAGCCAATTTGTACGAAAAAACGCCAACTGCCAAGGGGCAACTGCCAACTGCATAATGAAGCCATCAACTCTGGGCCAACTCCACTGGAAACTGGCCAACTGCCACGCCCTCTGGCAGCCGCCCCTCGAGGATCCTAACCTGGTGCTGCATCGACGGCTTCTGCTGCTTCCACGAACTCCTCGATTGTTTGAATCATCCAATAAATATGCAGACCACTTCCCTTTCCGCGATTCGCTTTCAGCCTTCAGATCGTTTATCAAAATCTGCAGCCATTGTGGCACTGGCGAAGGCGCACCATTTTTCCCATTTTAACCATTTTTTCCATTTTTCAGTTCACGGCATTCAAATTCCTAGAACAATGAAATAATTCCATAAATTCGATCGCTATTTAGCTTTGTCCACCATTTTTCTGGCCAGTCACCATCTTGGGACTTGGCTTTTCGGGCCCGAAGAAAGCTCCTCCTCCTTGGCTATCTTGGTAGGCGGTAACCATTGCGATCGAAACGGGTTTTCGTTGTTAACCAACTTGTTGGCCAAAAACAGGTTTTCCCCTTTTTTGGGGGGGAAACTCAACTCGAGCCGTCCGGCTTGGACGGGGAGAGCCGTAAAGTTGGCCAGTGTATGGCGCTTGTTGGCCGCCAAATGTTGGCTAAAATGTCTGGACCTGCTGGATTTATGGTCAGTATGTTGCGAATGGGTTTTCCACGCCGAGTTGGCCGTTTAGTTGGCCAAGTTACTGGAAAGGCTTAGCCGACGGCACTTGGATTTGTTCGCACCACGATCTTGGGATATCATTTGCGTCACTTTAGTGTCATACAACTGGAGTGTTTATCTTTGGGTGACTTGTGGCAAGTTGCATGTATGTTGCACCTTCCTCCATATTGATTCAGTGTTTTTTTGACAGTGTTCAAGTAGCTAGTTTTTTTTGGAAGTATGAATTGATAAAGTGGAAATTTCTTGAATAGGAAACAAATATTTTAATCACTCTTTAACCAGTTTCCCATTTTTTAAATAAAATCATTCCGATACCGAAGCACTCATTTTTTATGTTTATTACTTTTAATTAACAGATTCGCAAGCCATAAAAAAATGGTAATTGAGCAAAGGAGTTATAAAATAGTTGGCAACTAAGAGCTCTTAACTTCCTTTTTAATCGCTGCCAACGAGTTACTGCACTCAAGCGATTCCATAATTTGTTTACACTGCCACATTAATACGAAATCCCCTGCCGCTCCAGACCATAAATTAATAATAATAATTTCATAGAATCAGCTCTTTATAGATAAATGGAAAAAATTAGCTATAATTACAAGCAGCGGCGATTAAGTGCATCATAACACGAAGGCGCCTCCCCGTCCATCCTGGGCTTCTGGTTTTTAGTTCTGGTTCTGATGCAGCTCCTTCCAGCCACACCAGTCACCCTCTTTGGTAACGAGCCCCAGCCGAAACCTAAAGAGATCCGATTCCGATCCAAAGATCCACATATCCGCACAAGTTCCTTGAGGCAATGTCGAGGGCAATTAAAACGAGCAACGGCGCGCAAAACGCACGAAATGGAATTAAAAAGGCATCTTGTTATTAATTAGGGAGAACAGTAGCTGACAGATATAAAATGTTTGCTAATTTGAGATATATATATATATTCTTATATATCTTAGCATTCCCTTTTGGCAGCGGCTTCCTCGCATTCGGTCAAACGAATTTCGCGATAAAGCGAATTTCAATGTCTTTAGCTTATAATTGGGCACAGTCAGCCACTGTCTCGCAGGAGACGGCCGGCAGACGATGCTGAGATACAAGATACTTTTGAGGGAGCTGTGACTCCTTTGCACGCTCTATCGTTAATATTTCGGAATTCCATTTGTTTTCGGCTTCCTTGCCAGATCGCTATCGTTTGTCGCCTCGAAACTTCGTGGAGTGCGGATTTTATAGTCGAAATTAATTAACATAACTTCCGTTTTGCCGAAATGCTTATTATTCCTCTGCTAATTGGATATTCGCTGCCTTTGTTCTAAGACCCAACAAAGCGCTTCTGGATATTATGAAATCCTCCCCCTACTTGGGTTCCATCGCAGACTTTCGCTTTCCAAAAACCGAACTAGTTGCCCAATGGCGTGTCTATATCTCAGACACACTCACAAAAGTATATTTATTTTTATTGAGTTTTGAATTTATGTATAAATACGAAATTCCAGCCACTTATCGAAGCTCAGCAATCTTTTCGAGGGAGAAAACAATACAAAGCGACGCGTGCAAATTGATTTTCGCATTTTGCATGCAAATTTCAATCAAAATTAATTAGTTAACATTTTTATTGTTGTACAAATGAGAAAAAATTAATTTGCATGACTATTAAAAGGAATGACTTTCGTGCAATAAATAACTAGAAACAGCGAGCAGTCAGCAGAAACCTAAAAAATAACAACACCCCGGAGGGGGGACTGCGAGCGGCAAGTGAGCAGCGAAACTGTAAAAGCCAAAATCGACTTTTTAACTTATGGGCTAATAGTTGTAAATAAAACTTTAAAAAAATCGGACTAAATTTAAGAGCCATTAAGGCGAAGAGGTGATGCCCTATATGTGGTCTGTAGGATCTTGAGATAAAAGATACTAAACAGTATAAATGCATAATTTAATAGAAATTTTAATTTAAAGGAAAATATATATGTTTTTCTAAACAATATTTCAATTGAATATCCCCCTTGTTAATAAATATTTTTAAGATAAAATCCCTAATGGTCCGGAAATCCAATATCCCCCACTGTTAAAATAGAGTGCTTTTGGAGCCCGCTTAACACCTGAGATGCGACAGAGAGGTGCGCGACGGTGGGGATAAATTTATGAGTGCGCTACCACAAAACTACAAAACTATCGAGTTACAAGGCAACGACAAGACAACCTACAACATGTTCGGATCTCGAACAGCCGCCCATATGTTGATTATGTAGTACGTTGAACGTGGCAAGTGGTTTTTGTTGTTGCCTTTGCATCTGGCCAAGTGGCAATGGCATTTTGTTAGAGAATTTATCGACTTGTGTGCCAGGGAGTGTGTGTGTGTGGGGAGGACTGACCCAATTGGCATGGCTTTCGGAAAATAATATCCATTGTATGAACAAAACGTTTTATGAGACCCATCGGGCTTATCAGTCAGATCAAAATATTTCCTAGATAACAAATGACAGAGTCGAATAGAAATCGAAATCGAACAATGCCAAGACCTCGCATAAAATTATAAACTATTTTAATGGACAAAAAAAAAGGTGACTTACGAAATCTCAAAATCTTTGCCAGGCCATCTACAAAAAGATACGAAACGACAAATGACCAGAAGAGTGACAAACGCAAAGGCGAACCCATAAAACCAATTAGTGAGACAAAAACCTCAAAAAACCAAAAATTCTCGGGAAGCAAAAGCTTGACAAAAAAATCTCTTGGCTACCGGGCATATGCCAAGCGTTCAAAATAAAACTTTTTTGAGTATCGGAGAATGATTAACAATCCGAGTACTCGTATATCAAAATCTCAAAAAAGCAAGACGATAATTTTATGCCTCCAAATCGGGGGGAACATGCAACATGCGAGAGTCGGTAGCACCAGTCCCCAGCACCTAAATAGTAGTTAATTAAAACCAGATTTTTTTTTCCTTATTTTTTAACCCTCTCGTTTTTCTCGTTGAGTTTTCCAAGAATCAATTAACAAACGTTGCTGGCTGCACATTAACCAATTAACTGCTAATCTAATTTTATAGATAGATAGAGAGGAGCCACAAGCTGGGAGTCGATGGGGCGATCGAGTCAAAAGAGTCAGAGGCATCAACGTAAATCTCAGGGAATCCGCTCGTTGAGTTTCCAATATTATCAATGAAATGCAATCCCAAACGAGGAGAAAGAGAAACGAACGAGAAAGAGCCGAAGAAACCCTTTAACTAATTAGCATTTTTCACTAAATTCCCAAAGTCCAATTAAAAAACACGAAAACACGACGTTAAGAACAGAGCGATAATTTACCTACATCAATGAGTTTCATTATTCGTATGGGTATCTCTGTGAGTGTGTCCCCAAAGGAAGATCTTTATCTTTATCTCAAAATGTGACTCTGGAACCCAAGACGAGCTCTGATTTCACAGCAGGCCCATAGTGCCCATAGGAGCCCCTAGAAGAGCCGTAGGGTTGGGGGACCCACACGATAGACTCTGGACTTCGTTGCCATTCATAATTAAAAACAAAACTTATACCAATATGTCAAGCATAATTTTTATTTGAATGGACCGGCCCCCACCAACCTTAGCCCCAACCCAGTAAGGGCCAGAAGAAATCCCTTGGTTGGGCCATAAATTTCCGGCATAATCGACGCAATGCTGAGAAATATTCTCACCTCGGATCGTAAGAATTTAGCTTCCTGAGACCAGAGACCAGAGACAGCCAAGATACGCAGACGAAACGCAAATTAACATTTCTGCTGCCTTTCTCGTTGGGGCTTCGCCTCTTATCCGTTTGTTTGGATTAATTTTAAATTCAGTTTGCCTGTTGCTGTTGGTGCTGCTGCCGCTGCTGCATTCTAGTATTAATTACTTTGGCTTCCGAAATCGAATTTACATATTAAAGTCGTTTTAAGGCAACCACGATTCGTATCGTGCGCGAAGAAATCAAGCCGCATCCACGAGGTGCAGCTGCACTCAAGTCCCCAACATTTCAGCGGTCGGTCCTCGGTCTGTCAGTCCTTGTGTCTCTGGTGCAGCAGGTTAAATGGAAATCAGCCAGCGCCAGTACACCTTTTTGCCTCCTCACCTCTCCAAATGCAGAGAGAAAAAATATGGTTGAATTAAAGGATAAAATATCCACTAAATACCTCTTATACCCTAAGGATTTGTTTAATTTATGCAGAGTTGTTTTCTTATTTTATTTATTTTGTAAAGTCCTTAAGATTACCTGATTATTTTTCTTTCAGTGTCCAAACTCATCGACGACCATTTCACAAATCGATACAACGACAGGAAGAGGGGGCCCAAGTGTCGACTGTGGGCTGGCTGCCTTTTGCTTTGTCTTCTTTTATTTTAATTTTTATTTTAATTGGAACAACATAATTCCTAGAAGTTCGCACGAACTAACCACAGACAGGCCCCGTAAAGATCTGCTAATGGAGTTCGTTTGTTTGCTTTGGCTTTTAGTATGAGTTTCAGCCCGATTTAGGGTTTTCCTTGGGCTTGGGTGTCATGCGCTCCACCGGCGAACCCAATCACCATGAGGCCATCGTAAATTACTCGATCGTGTGTCTGGTGAGGACGGGAGCTGCCTTCGGGGCCTTTGCCTGGCCGAAGAAAAGAGGATTGAAAACAATTAAAAAATTGGCAAACACGAATCGATTGTGATTACAGTAAATTGTTGTCAAATTAGCTGCAAAATGAGCAGGAGGGAGCTGGAAAAGCTCCCTGGGCCTGTGTCGGAGTGGGTGTGGATCCGATGAGCGATGGGTGATGGGCGATAGGTGATAAAACTGGGTGCGGAGTGCCACTGCTCCAGAGAAAGTTGAACTCTTGGTAACAAAGTGGTTCAGCATTGATCCGATCGAGGAAAAGGCACAGTCTGTCCTTTTCACCTTTGGATCGAAGGGAACAGATCAGCTAGAAGATTGGCCAAGTCTGCAGAAGTATGCTTAAACGGAAAGAAAGATGGAAAGTTGGGATCTCTTAAGTTGGATCTCTTAAGAGTCAACAGGTTCAAATGACAACAAATTCTATTGGAAAATAGGTGTGCAGTCGGAACAGATTGGCTAAAGATATTTTGGTAACTTCCTAACATTTATTCATAGCACAAACTATATTATATTAAACCAGATTAATGAAATCAAAACGCCTGATTATCTCTTGACAATCTCGTGGCCTTTCCATCCAAACTAAAATTCCGATAAACCAACCTGACAACATAATTACCAAAAAATATTAATAATCCCGAATGGCCACATGTGGTTATCGCATGAAATCAACATATCAAAACACACAATTATACAAAACATTCCTAAAGGTATGTATCTATCATAAGGCATCTCTAGAGCCACACACAGATACACAGATACAAAGATACAGATATAGATGCAGTCAGGTATATACAGATACATCGAGAGTACGCAGCAGATACAGATTGATCGATCATGAGCGACGGGACAAGATTGGTAGAGTCAAAGTCAGGCAGTTGAAATAATTATGAAATGTCAAACCTGTGTTCGCGCTCGATTACGCCACTTGACATGGCCAATTAATCTCGGCTTAATTGGTTTGTGCCACAACAAAACACTGGCACTGTCTGAGAGATACAGATACACGATCGCGCATATCGAATCTCGCTGGCGATGTTGATGTGCATTCGCTTCTGATTTTCTCCTCGATCTTTTTTATTTCACTTTTTCATGTGGCGATGGTGGTTCCTCGAAATTTGTCATATTTACCGACGGACAAGTGATCGATATGCGCTGAAAGTTGGCCAAATCGCCGGGGGGATGAGGAGGCTATAGCTTTTTTGTCCATCTTGGCATGGGGGCTGGGAGGATCGTCGCTTGTAGACATTTTATCAGATTCTTTAATTGCGTAAAACATTTTTGGATTCTTCACGTACGAAATTCCAAAACACCGAAGCTTGTTAAAATTCTTCTATCACTGAGGCAGCAGCGTAGCTTTTGCAGATATTTGTATCTGTGTGTGTGTTGGCTGTGTTCGGTGTATCTGTGAGTACGAGTATCTGAGGAGGTTGGAAAAAAAGGCGACAGAAAATCGAAATCAACGATCGCACAAGCTTTTGGCAGCCAGAAAGAGATGGCTGGCTGGTGGGCATTGCGATGTGGAACGTACGAAACGCCAATTAAGAAATTGACAAATTAAAGCTGAATGCTTTTTATAATCAAAACAGACAAAGCAAATAAGCCCGACCAGACGGCCAACAACTTGTTCGAGGTTGACTGAAATATTTATGAATTTTTATTGTTTTTATTGCCCAGTTCGGTCCCTGACAACTGGTTGTTTAATTTGTTATATATATTTGACATTTTGCATATTTTATATGCAGAGCCTGTGTGTGTCTAGCCATGTTTCTTGGCCACAAATAAAGAAAATAAAACTTTCTATTTTTCCGTTCCGTGACAGCTGGCATTTCGGTAGCCAATCGGCAGCGGCAAATTAACGCAACGGCTTGTTACAGACGCGTTTTACAATCTCGGTGCAATGATTGTTTGTATTTTTTGTCCGATTGCAGGTTGCACGTTGCAGGTTGCTGCCACAGACGGCAGCAATCAATCGATCAACCGATCAAGCGATCAAACAAGCGAAAGCTGCTGCGGCCAAGCTACTGCGGCCATGTCAAAGTCCTTTTAGCCGCAGCAGGAAGGCTAAAAGGCAAAAAGCCAAAAGGCTGGCTGCCTCGGAGGACGAGGACCAATCGATGGCCAACGATGGCTGCTAGTAGCATTCCGAAATGACAAAACAGTTAAAAAATAATTAATTGCGTTGCCTTAAATGGCCTAAAGCGGTTTGCTTTTTTTTTTGCCTCCTTCGGGGCTCCTGTTGCAGGTTTTTTCTGCCAACTTGTTTGCAAGCTGCAACAGTAAGTGAAGTACATCAAGAAAATGAAACTAAAATGATTACAATTTATGTTTAATTGACATACAATATTTGAAAATAATTATGTGATAATTAACGAATTCTTTAATTATCCTCTCTAGAACAGCTTAAATTAGTTACCAATTAAGTATTTTTATCAGTGTATCGGACGCAACAAGAAGAGCAACAAGTGCACATGGTGCTGCGTTGTGCGTTGGCCGCTCATTGCCCATTTTGGCCATTGTTTTTATTGCCCGCCTGGAGCGGCCATCGGGCAGCCACTTTAGGGCTTATTAATGATGGATTCTCCTCCTCAATTCCTTGGCGACGCTTGTTTTATTGCGCAACGCTGCAGCGGGCAACGAGTTTCGGTCCCCCTCTCCGCCCCCCACGAAAAATAACATTCAGCAGGATGATGGAGCTGGGCCCTGGACTTACAAAAACAAAGGACCTGGCCGAATGTATGTCAACGTTATTGTCTGCATGACAAATGGACAATTTGCGAGTGGAGATCCTCTGGTGAGAGCAGCGTACTAAACGTTTTGGCAGCTTGGCGACTAATTTGGGCCAACACAGTGCTGGCCACGGCCAGGAAGATCATTACGGAAGTGTCCAAATGCGGACTAAGGGGTATTTTTGATGTCCCCTTAAAAAGATTGTAACAAGACACAATTTGAAACTAATTTATAATTCGCCTTGGGAATCGTTAAAAAATAATCTTGTAGCCAAATTAGTGAGAAAATTTTTAGGTCACTTTTTAAACAAATAAATAAATTTTTATTGATTTGCGACATTGAACCTGCTAGCTGGCGTTGGGGGAAAAGTTTTGAGTTTGCATCTGAATTGCTGATCTTATATAAACTAAACTCATAATATAAATCAAGATTCTTATCGCTGGACACACCGACAAACACCCAGTGCAACAAATAACAAATTTTCACTTTTATTTAACAAATGATCTCGGGGAGACCCATACAGACGAGATCGGATCACTACAAGTTGATCGTTATGGCTGTGTAAAGTATCCACAACGGGCTCAGACCAGAGACTCTAGACCAAAATTGGCAGTCAGAGCTGAGTCAGGGCCGAGATATTTATGTAAACAATTCAGAGCCCAAATGATCGTGGACAACGCCCTAGAGAAGATTACGGATCAGTGGTCGTGGAAAAGCAACAACATCCAGAGTGAGTCAATGCATTGGCGATAAATTTCAATCAAATCCGATCGAAAACAACACACAAAACATCCGATCGCACCACTCAGAAAAGATCGTTCGTTGCATAATTAGAAAACATCTAAATTTTGTTTTGTATTTCATAGATTTTGTGTTTGAGAACACTAAATTAGATTTACGATACCCAATCAAAGAAGCCAACGCATAGGAACGCAATTAAAATCAGCTTAATAATTCTCCCCAAATGAAAGCAGATCCGATCGCCTCGATTCCCGAAAAGTGTGATAATAATTTTATGAAAGAGCCCAACGAGGCAACAAATCAATTCCACATAATGCCAATAAAAAAGATTTGAAGAAGGCATTTACATTCATGAACATAAATCTTTAGCCCGAGCACAATGCCAAAAAAAATAAGAACTCGTAGAAGAAGACATCCAACAATTTCATTATGAGGCCATGAATGAATGAGTGCCCGAATGAATCAATGAATGGCTGAAGCTAGATGCTGCTATTCGATTTTTATTGTTGGACCCATTTTTGGCGGCGAGTCAGTTTTTGGAGGACCTCACAATCGGCCGGAGCGCATTACGGGCGATTAGGTGTTAAACACACAATTCGTTGGGCATTTCAGAAATTGTCTGACGTAATTTATGACCCGTGGAACATTGCCCGAACCCTCGGCCCAAATAAACCCATACCTTATGAAAAAAAGGGGGTCACAGTCGCTGAATGCAGTCGGTGAAAATCTGCAGGTAGGACCCACTTTGGTGGTCGCAAGCCCTCATCCTTCGAACTACAAATTTTCACTCAACTGCAATTCCTGAGCATGCGCCGCTGGACACTCGAATGAATCTGCAACCTGGAAGCTTTTTCGTTGGCGCCTCGGCGCCGCAATTAAGCAGAAATTGGCAAAATAAAAAGAGCAAAAATTAAGGTTAATGTAGGCCGGGGTCTGCTAATTAAGATATGGTTGCCTGGACTCGTACGCTTCACTGCATCGACTCCCCATCGATTCCCCGGATTCTCCACCTTTCGACAAGTCATTGAGCTGTTAAATTTATTTAATGCCTGCACAATGGAGTCGAACATGCTGCCAGTGGCTTTGTTATTAATTTTTATTGCTGTGCGATTGAGACAAGTTAATTTTTCCACAGCCTTTCTTATTCGCTGGAATTGTCCGAGTCACGGAATTGCCTGAATTCGGATTCCCATGATCCCGACTCGAGGATCATGCTGCGCCTTTGTTGTCCATTTCGGACATCAAGTGTCGGGCAGGTCCTTTTCTTTTCGAGTTCAATGAATGAGGTCCTTCATTCATGCCTCGCCCAGAGACTCTCCATTCACAGATTTACCCTCCAGATTTTCCAGTTTTGTGGGTGTGTCGCACATGGATTACACTAATGCGCCCGTTGTCCTGCAATTTAATGCACTCGCCGCACTCGAAAATAGTGAGAGAGCGAGGATTTAATGATGTTCCCATCAAGTTCAAGTGCTCCGAGTCGGCAAATTCGCAAAAAGGATTTTCGGTTTTTGTCCGCAGACAAACAACGAAATCCTTTCATAAATTTCAAGAACCCTTCATATTTCATCGACACTTGAGTGCCGCCAGAAGTGTTTATTGTCTCGGGGCATTGTCTGAAGGACTCCCATACTTTTGTAAGGATCGTGTATCTGTAACTGAAACCAATAACTGATCCTCTTCAAGTGCAGGTGAGCACGAGCCCTACATCGCTGACTAAGCGACTTTTCAGTGAAGAAAAAAAGGATATTCTGCATATCCTGGAACTGATGCGCTTAACTCCTTGACTTTGTTTTGGGATTAGTGGATTAACCAATGATCAGGATCTGCGGCAGGACTATGCAAAACCACGGCACTATATATAAGAAGGTGATACTATACGATGGAGGTAAACATTTCCTAATACTTTATCGACTTTTGGTAAAATAATATTATACATCTATTTTCTGTACCACATCTGGATTGTTCTCATACGCTTAATTTTCTTCTGCAGCTGCAATATTCCATACATGAGAGCCTCGGCGGTGGGCGGGCAGCCCGGAACGTATATATCCACCGGAACAATCCGATCACAGCCACGCACCACCGAGTAGGAGTAGTGATAATAGCCCCCGCCGTTGGCACAACTCCCCATCGAGATAACCCACCGTGGTTCCAGCATTTGGTCGTAGACCTTCCTCATAGCCGGAGCCATTTTATTGGTCAGTGTTCCGGCCACAATCATGCAATCCGCCTGACGGGGAGAGGCACGGAAAACCACTCCAAAGCGATCCATGTCGTATCTAGGAGCGGCGATGTGCATCATTTCCACCGCACAGCAGGCCAGGCCAAAGGTCATGGGCCAAATCGATCCTTTGCGCCCCCAGTTCAACAAGTCATCCAATCTTGTCACAGTCCATTCCGCCCAAGTCTTCTGATCTCGTCCAAAAGGAGAGTAGCCCCATTTGGGCGGATTGGGACACTTGAAATCATAAACTGGCAGTGTTCTCTGCTTCCGACACCACTGGGATGGGATCACATGGCCACGGGATAGAAGAAGCTTAGAAGCATCCTTAGACATCCTTAGCAACGCCATGATTCAACCAAATACTGTCCTTAGTGCTATCAAGATTATTTAATTCTCAGGAACAACTCACTCTCTAAATTGTGAAATTTGTATATCAAAAACTATTACATAGGATAGTTTGATAGCTCTGGCAGAGCCAGATTGTTTTGTTAATAATAATTAAGTTTATAAATGATTTCATTTTTTTATCAACAAACATATAGACATTTGTGTGGGTCATGTGGAACAAATCCATTTCCTAGATTGTGAAGCATACTACCATAGACATCCTAATATGTGAAAGAAAGAACTCGAATATTGCCATAATTACTTCAATATATTATTCACAAGCTTTATACTTAATTTATAAACTTTAAAATATTTCTCATACCAATAAATAATCCACAAGAATGTCTTACCTTTAACGCCATCATTCTCAATATATTTTTTAAGTCTTTTCGAGACCAAGTTCCCATTCTCATTTGGCTTTCCCATAACACCATCATCGTTTGGCGTCAAAATCAATCCAAAAACTCAACTCTGGGCGGACAGGACAGGGCAGGGACAGGAATCGGAATTGGAATGGGAATCGTTGGGCTCATAAATACGCATGAAGCCTCCATTCATGCAGCATCGAAGCGAGATCATTTAAAAGGAAATTATTAGCTGATTGCAGCAGCGCCAACCCCTGCTGCTGGTGGTTGGGTATTTAATGGGGACTGGGGACTTGGAGCCTGGCGATTGGGGATTGGGGATAGGAGAACCTGGGGACTGGGAAATGTGGACATGGAGCAGATGCATCCGCAGAGAGCTTACGCAATCTATGCTCGGGCTCATTACGAAGTCACACACAGAGCTAGTGCACTTGAAGAAAATAGAAAGCAGAATATTTTTAGAAGCTGCTTTAAGTTTGATTTAGTAGGACTTCATACCACTCCAAAGACCTTTATTTCTAACTGAAAACTTTCGAAAAGAACTCTATTAACTTTGAAAACGTACTCATTAAAGGCAACCCTTTTGTAAAACCTTCAAAAATATTTTATTTCTGAGTGTCAGAGTGGAGTCATTGCGGTGACGCAGCTGGCAATCAATAGTCGGTGGAAAAATGGCAACTGCCACTGTGGCTGCTGTGTCTTTTTGCGGTTTTTAATTAACGCTTTTGCACAATGCTTGTCTAATTACGCCTATGGTGCCACAGGCACGACAACAAAACGGCACCAACTACTAAATCATCAATATTGTCAAGCTGCAACAGCTGCTGTGGCTGCTTGCACAGCGGTGCCTGCGAATCCTTCAGGATGAGCAATAGAAAAACGGTTGGCAGAAACCAAAAGGCAAAGGAGACAGTAGACAGTAGACAGGGAACAGCCATTGACGACGATCATCGCATGGCAATTAGGCATTGACTGCATTTGATGCATCATTAATTGAATTAAATTTGCATTTAAATGTGCACCTATGAATGGGATATGGGATTCGAAGTCCCATTCGCGTTCTCGTTCGCATTCGATTCCCAGCCAACTCGTCTGCCCCGACAATGGGCTGATGAAGTCATATAGGCCCAGTTTGTGACCACAGTAACACAACTACCATTGTGCATTGCGAACGCACAGAAAAAATGCCAATTTAAAATGGCAAAAATAAATTGGTTTCGTTCGGTTTTGTTCGCTCATCCGATGGCTGGCCAACGCAAAATAGACTATCATCAATTTAAAATCAATATGTCACATAAATTGGAAGGGAAATCAACGCCAAAAGCCGCCAACAATATTGGCCAAAGAAATAGTGGTCAAAAGGCAAAAAAAAGGAAAGGATGTTAAATAAATAAATAAGGGAAAAGGAGTAAGATAAGAGGTTAGTACCATGATTTAAATACTCTTTTTGAAACTTAAAAAATATTTATTAAATAGTTTTCTTCTCATAACTTACTTCATAAGTAAATTATTGTTCTATTTTTTATCTACTAGATATTTTTGTAATTTTTTGTAACAAACTTGATGTGAAATTGGAAATATATTTTCATTTAGAGTATTGCTTAAATGGACAATGGCTTTAGTCCACTGCGATTACTTTGCTATAATTCGTCGTCATCGTTGCCGCAGCTTCTGCTTCTGCTGGTGATGTTGCAGTTGCATTTGCAGTTGGTGACATCGTCGCTTGGGTTTTATTGGCCACTTTTGGCCACATCAGCGACAACGATGAGACAGGCGAGCTTCCTGTCCTCTAGCTGAACGTAGGATGTACCATACTCCACTATATATCTGTATATATATATGTATATCTGAGAGTGTATGGTGGACAACTTGCCATTATTATGCGCATGTTGCATTGCAGTGCATTGTTGCAAGATACTGTTGTGGTTGTTGTTGTTGTTGTTGCCGGATTTGTCAGCGATCCTCAAAGTGATAAAAATTGCTCGTAAATCCTTAACGAGTGGAACTAACACGCGCTGACTGGCTAGCAGTTGGCTTGTTGACTTGGCTTACTGGATCGCTAACCGAAAGTTTCCGCTTACGGCCCCCGCATCCGCATCCGCACCAGCATCCGCACACCACATTTGTCTTTTTAGTGAACTCCTAAAACTCCGCAACATGCCAAATGAAACAATGGCCGATCCGCAGACCGAAATGGACGCGCTCATCTCTTGATCTGCATTGTTAGCAGACGGCTCCGAAAGAAGCAACAGGAGCAGCGTCAGGAGGAACTCTTTGCATCCAGCACAGCTCGCACCGAAGCGTTGCTCTTGGCCAGTTTATGCATCACCAAACACCAAATTGACTCCATTAAATTCCAATTGTGCCAATGTTTCTTTGGCGTCGGGGGAGTATTGGCCAAGCTGATGATATTTTGTTGCAACAAAGTAGAAGAACATGGCCAAATAGAAAGGATTTTAATAGCCATCCGTTTTCCCCCAAATGAAAACCTCACAACTAGCTATAGCCACTGATAAGCCGCACAATTAAGCCTTAATGTCCGCCAGATAAAACGCTAATTTAACAACCCCACACAAGAAGTAAACCCAAAGTTACAGGTTAACGTAAGCAAATCAGATCGAAACCATATGGTTAACCAATTAAAGATGCAAAAGACAAAAGCCAAGAAAAAACCAACTGACAATAAAATCAACAAATTTTCGTATTTAACGATCGCCAAATTAACATACATTTACACATGCCGGGATCGAGGAGCGGGACAAACGGGTTTTCTGGCTTTTCGAGGCGGGCCACCGTCTGTCAAATCGACCGACCACCCAAATGGGAGAGGGGTGTTAGTGTTGGCAGTATTATAAATGAAATATATTTTAACAAGGATTAAAAACTCAAAACAATGCCAATTATTAAAAAAAAAAAATAGATGTAATAATAATGATTATTTTTGGGATAGTTCTTTTTTGAAGGTTTTATAAATAAAGAGAAATAATTAAAAAATATATTTTTTAGCCTTTAAAAAATAACTCATACTTCTCTTATAATTAGTATTTAATATTTTAATATTTAACTTTTAAAAACCCTTTAAAAAATCAGCCAAATAAGCATCACTGACCCACCGATACGGAGACTGAAGAGTATAAAATAATGGGGGAGCTGCTCCACTGGCCTCACTTGTTGGCTTGTATGTATAAGTAGGTGTTGACAGTTCGTTATAATTATAACTACTTTAAAATAAAGCCCGGCCAGAGCCGATAATTAATTGCGAACGATTAATGACAATGTTATCTAAGCGAATGACAAACGCCGCGGGGGCTGAGACCGAAAGGCGGACGGAGTGCTCCACTCGTCGCCTTCTCGCTCGAGTTCAGATGAGTTCAAGCATAACGCCTCTGCCTCATTTTGGGGGCGTGGCATGTGCCTGCTGTTTTCAGCTAACTGTTTCGCTTAATTGGCGGATGATTCAATAAGCAGATTCATCTTAAATGTATTTTTTACTCCCCCACCTTACAAAGGCGGCCCCTTTGATTATGGAATATGTGGTTAGTATGTAAAACACACAAAATCCTTTTAATACATTATGTCATATGCACATCACTTACCACCAAACATTTTTATTTGTCTTGGGATTGTTTGCTTTTGTTTCTCGGTTTTATTTTTATTTTTTTTTCAACCCCCAACCCCCAGTACTTTCACTTTTCCGCTCTCCGGCGGATAATTAATGTGCTCCGCGACCCGGAGTTTCCATAAGTAGGGTGCTCTAAATGTCCCCTCCTAATACATAATTACGTTGTTTCATTAACAGCATTAGCAGCGACGATATTTCACCCGACTTCTGGAGTAGGGACCGGGATCTGTTTTGAAGTGGAGGTGTCTCCTATATGCTAGCTGCCACTCTTGATTTATCGACATTAGTTTGGATGGTTTGGATGCCTTTTTCGTGGGTGGCAACTAGAGAGGAACATTGTTCTATAGAAACTATAGAAAGAAATTACTTTATTTTCTAAAACTAAAAGTATTTATATTAATTTTTTACCAACCAAAGCTTTAAAAATGTATATATTACTTACATTTTGCCTGATCATTTATATGTAATAAATATAAAATTAAATATATTTAAAATTTATTTTAAATCCAATAAAAAAACATAAGAAAAACTCACGTTCTCATCACTATTGTATGATCTTCTGGTGTTATGGATTATTAATGCAATGGGTTGTGAACGGGCAGATGAGGTGGCATTGATCACTCTCCGCTCCCCTTGGTGTTTTTCCCCCTATTTGATATTTTCCCTCGAGTGGAGGGGAGTGGTGCGAAACCGACTAATGCAATCTCAAGTATGTGCGACACGCTGGCTGGGGTGGCTGCAACATGTGGCTGGATGCCGAATATACTTACTTGATTTCGAGGTATATGTGCTCTATATGTGAAGTGGCATAAAAAGATGCACTCGGCCGTCGAATTTATGGGATGCGGCATGTTGCCATTGGCCTGATGCTCGCACGCATTTAAATACCTAATAAAAGTTACACTTGAAAATTAATGAGCAGCGTTTTCAGCATTTATGGAACACGACAAAGTGACAACACTTGAATTAAGATGTTTCCCCGTTGGATACCGAGGTCCTTGGATGGCGGATGGAGGATGGCAGATCGCAGATCTTGAGACCCGAACTCCAACTCCATTTCTGTGCCAACGTTTGGGATGTCAGATGCTGAGATTTCGTTTTAGTTGGCGCAATAAATTTTGTGGTTTAATGGGGCGGGCTACGGCAGTTTCAGCCACCAGAAGCAGCAGCAGACTCTGCGGCATGACTCTGAAGTTTTTCACTTTGATATTCGAGCGTCTATTAATGAAAACGTCGCGCTGCATTGGGGCGGCCTTTTTTGGCCTATTTTATAGGGCACACTTCCTTTTTTAATGCAGCCGAACGGGCCGCAGCGAACCGGGAGCTTAGGCCGGGAGTCTAAAGGCGCATAAACGAGGCTATTAAAGTGACAAAAATTGACACTAATCATGCTCGGTTGCCAGCCAAAAGGGTGGCCGCCCATTTGTTTTGGAGGCCGAGAGGCAGAGTCCACATTTTGTTGGCCTGTCATGTTTCAGGCGGCTGGTAATTTATGTCTTAACACTTACAGATCGTTAGCAAAATGAACAGGGGAAAGGGTTAGGTCAGTGGCGGTTAGTAATATGTAGAATGATATAATGAGGTAATGAATGAAAAAACTTACAGTATCCTTTCCAGACCCTAATCTCTTTTTAAAACTAACTACATACATATATGCATAATATAAATATATAATCAATTATCTAAAATATGAAATTGAATAATAGCCAACTAAATTTTACAATTATGTAAATTTCTTTCAATTATTCAAAGTAAGAGCTATCAATTGCGAATGCAAGAAATCAACACCATCCATCCGAGATAACCGGGCAATAGCAACACCATCGCTAAACGCACCAAAGTAAATTGTTCGATTAATTGGATTTTAACAGCGACAAGTAGCCGCCTGGCCAGGACAACAGACAAAGGCAATAAAAAAGAGTGCCGGAGGGGGGTGGCCAAGGGAGGCTGGCACAACTTCCAGGAGGTGGATGGGGGGAGGAGAAGAGACAAAAACCAGCAGCAACATTCCCAAGCAGCTAAAACAGCAAAGGCAGACATGAACTCTCGCTGCCGAGCGAAATAGAGATGAATTTACAGCTACAAATCGCTTGATCAGTCAACATTTTAGCAACGTCTAATTGTCAGTCAGTCAACCAGACTGACAACAACGGCAATGGCAAGCCAACAACAGCAGTAGCAACTGCAGCAGCAACGGCAACATCAACCAGAGAGGGACGGCAGCAACATCGGCCAGCACAGCAGCAACATCGGCAAAAAGAGGCCCAAAGTTGAATTTTTATTGTTGTCACAGCAATTTCAATTGGTTCGATGAGCATTCCAGCATTGCACGCGGCCAACTAGCGGAGCAAACGAAGGAAATACAACGTACAATAAAACCAAATCAAATGAAAATAAAAACAAAAACTGGCTTAGAGAGAGGACACACTGGAGGAGACACACAGCTCCATCATCGATATTATGTCGCTGGCAGACGATTAATGATTGCCAAGGTGAAGATCTCATCGACAAGCGTTTGCCTCTATCTTTTGGTTTTTATGTACAGTGAGGCATTTAAATAGTGAAAACATTTTATAAATTTTATTTTTTTATCAATTATAATTTGATATTAAATAAAAAATTATATTATTAACAGAGTAAAACGCTTTAAAACTAATATTTCATCAAGAGGATTTCGTAATATTTCCACTCCATAAATTATTAAAACATTATAGAAGCAACTACCTTAAAAACTGTTGTTTATGACGTTATTTTTATGTTTAATATTTATTTTATTGGTAATTCCCACCACAATATTATTGTATCATTTAGTTTTATGAACTGCCTATGATTAGAGTCAGACATTCCTTTTACAGCCCAAATTATAGATTGTTGAAACATGAATATTTACAACTTAGTATATAAGATATTATATTGTTGTTTTAATAATTTCTAATAAAATAAAAACTATTCTAATAAAAGTTTTAAAAGTACCTTTGAATGGTTTGAAAAGGCAATCTCCAAATTGAGGCTTAGTAATTATTTATTTCTCTCTAAAATTATAGGCTTATAAATATATTTCACATTTTAATAAGTTCCATCTATAAAAGTCCGACTGTATTACAATTTTTTGCTGCAGCTCAATGTCAGTCCGTCAGTTTGTCAGTTCGTCAGTCTGTCAGTGTCGTCGGGCCAAAGCGAGCAACGTCTCTCTCCCCAACACTTGGTATTTATGCCAATTAGTATGAAATTTCTTACGTGCCCGCAGACAGCGGTTGCCGTCCCAGCGAAGATCCAAGATCCAGGTCCAGAGCTCCATCCTCATCACAAGCCATAGGCTGCTTCCGCTTAAACTGGTCCAGTTTCATTTCTCGATTTCACCCTAATGCCATCCAGCAACCGTACCCAGTATCGGCTGTCTCTTATTGTCTCTCCACGGGCTTAGCGCCATTTTTGTCGCGCTTTTCTGACTTTGGCTAATCTGAGTGCTTAAATCGCCCGATCCGAAAATATTTCGTATTCAATTCGCATTGGCCTTTTCTCAGCAGAGGCTTGAATGCATAAAAATGTAATTCAAATATGCAACAATCTGCGGATTAACAGCCAACAGATTAGACTTTCCTTTAAGCAGCGAAAAATAAATATTTTCATTTAACAAACTTTGAAAAAAGAAACACTAATTTGTATTATTTTAATTAAAGTATTTTATTTTTAATACAACCCAATCCCTGATAGATGTACAAAGTATATAGTCTCGAAAACAAAACCCCCAAGTAACCAAAGAACTCCAGAAAGAATCTCCCTCTTATAAGCTCAACAAGATCACTTTGTTTACTTACCTGATGGAGAATAAAAGTACCAGTTTGGCCAACGACTTCGTTTCAGCCTGCTCCAATTAAGTTTTACTCGCACCCATGCTGTCTGCAGTCAGACAAATTTCCAAAACAATTTTCCGCCCAGCAAGTGTGACTCGTTAGGCACTTCGGCGATGTGGTGTGGCTATAATTGAGCAATTATTCATTCAAATGGATTGCCAATTTCGCCGACCAGCCCACAACAGTGAATCCACCTCGGGGCCAATTTAGCGGATCGAACTGCAATTGCGATTGCAATTATAAAACAATCACTTGTCGGGCTAGGCGGCTCCTGGTCGCCACCTTTAACGGCTGCCCATTATTTCTGGATCCCATCCTTGTTTTATTCACTTCGCTTCGCTTCGTTTTTTTTTTTTTTTTTTGGGGCGGCGACCACGCAAATTGTGCTTACTTAATAAGTCGTACAACCTGCTAATGTGAGCAATTTACCAAAGGAACGCGCTCCACCCGGTGGTGGCGGTGCTACCGGTGGTGCAGGTTCCGTAGCTGGTTCTCTTCTGTGGCTCCTCTGTGTTTTTCTGTGGTCCTCGCCTCGCGCATGCGCAACCTGCGATTGCAATCTGCAAAAAGCCAGGCCAGAATCCACGAGGCAGTGTGTGTGAGTGCGCACAATAAAAAGGTGCGAGCTTAAAGAATTTATGGGCCAGCCACGGTCGATAAGGTGAACTACAACAAAAACAAAAACAAAAAAATAAAGAAACAAATAAAAATAAAAACAAAATAAAATACAAAGGAGGAGCACTTCGTGCTGGCAAAACAAAGTCGCTGGGACAGCGCACCTAATTATTATAAATAAACCAATCGAACAATAAAGATCTGCTGGCCAACTTTCCACGAAATGTGCACAGTGGCCATAAGAACTTAATCGCAAATGAGATTCCGGGCCAGGTCGAGTCCCAAAACGGCGGCTGAAGCCGGCAACGCCATCGATAACACAATCGATGATGTGGCGGCTCCCCGTTCGACTCCGTTCGAATGCGATCCTATCCCATCCCATCCGATTCGATCCTCATCCTCATCCCAATCCGAGTCCAAGCCTAACAAGCGGCTTGATGGGCCAGCAGCAGCCAGTCGGCTGGATTAATCGCTGACATGGTCCGGGGGAAATTCTGGCGGGCCAAGGGAATGACTCCCAAAATGTCCACGCCTACACTGGAGAAAAAGAAAACTTTAATTAAGATGAATTACTTTGTTACCTTCAATGTTTGCCCAAAAGAAGACTGCAGAATTTCTCTCGGTGCAAGTCCTTGGAGCTGCAGATAAGGCGCTGACGTAGTTAAACATATTGTAATTGCTGCGCTGCCACAAACGGGTTTCCATCCCGGACCGCGGCCTGGTCATTGTTTTGGAGAGGCCTCCCTATCTTGCCCCGCATCAGATTACCACTCTATGTGCAGACAAAGGCGCAGCAACAGCAGCAGCAGCAGCCAATAAATGGAAGGCGTCGTTGTCGTCCTCAAATTCAGCCCCATTCCTCCGATCCGAATCCCGATCCTTAGCCTCGCCTCGCTGTCGTTACGGCCTTTGATTTTTGTGGATCAGGCCCAGCACAGTAGCCGTTCGATAATTTGCTATGGCATTCCAAGTGTATGTCTCCTTATCCCGCATGTCAATCAAGCTCCTAATTATTCGCCGAATGCAAAAGATAATTGGACCGTCGTTTTTGGGGCCAGCTCCTGGACCAGGCCAAAACCATTTCAATATAACATACGAGCCACATCCGCAGCAAGACAATTATGACAATCTCCAATTTTTGAAGACATCCAATTAGATTAAAGGGAAAACGGAAAAGGAAATGGGAAGAAGTCGAATATTTTTGGAATATGATTTAGTGCGAATATTTTTAGTTTCAAACTCTTTTTTTGGGACAATATTGTAATATGGTGTATGTTACAAAGACTTAGTACATATGATTAATATTTAAAACACAAAAATTCAAGCATATTCCAAGAAACCTATTTATTTTTTGTATTATTTGATGTGTGTTAAATTTTATTGATTGATCCATCACCATCCATTCATAAACTTTTTTCTTATCGAACATCTATCAGAATTTTTAAATATTAAAATTAGTTATACAAACAAAGATTTGAAACAATCGGCTTTCTGCATTTACTTATTTTAATTTATTTAATTTAATTAGTGGAAATGGTATTTATTGGCCGAAAGCCACATCTCTAGAGAGCTTCACTTACAGCCCCATTGGCAGCGTTAACGGCAGCTAATTCATTTGGCGTCCCAGCAGGTTTCCAGCTGCCTAACTGCCTATTCCTATCCACCGGCTATCTGAAAGTGGTAATCATGCTGGGAACGCATTGCACTGGTTCACATGATCGTATATAGGTCCTGCTCCTGGATGCACAGAAAGAAAAGGAGTTCATTTTCCAGGTAATAAAAAGATTTGCATTATTTGGCTAACATAAACACTTTTATTTAAGTTTATTCTATTTTAAGATGGCAGAAGACTTTAAATATATTTGAAGCTTTAACATTTTTTCCTGTGCACCTTCAAGTGTAATGAAATCACACATAAATGGGGGAAAATGAAACTGCGATCGCAGCCACAGAAGCCAAAGGAGGAAAACCAGAAGGGGGAATATGGAGCCTGAACGACATCGAGACCATCGACACTTTGTACGTTGTTGTGTAAAACGATTGGCGCGTTAATCAACGTACAAATTTCCGACTTATATGGCCAGCGAATTAAATCGTTCCCCCGAGATCGGCCAGCAGCCTTCCGACTCTGACTCCGTCTACAAGTCCGATTCCGATTCCGAGCCTGGTCAGCTGTCCGGCTGACAGCTGCCGATTAGAACTGGAGCGATAAATTATACAATTGCCATGCGTGAGACCCGCAAAGAGAGAGGATCCAATCAGATCGGTTCGGGAGCAGCTTCCATATCGAGGTCCTGGTCCCCGGGCTCAGCGGCAATGACAATTACACTGATTACATTAAATATATGAGGCCCATATTTGGACTCCTCCGCTTGTCTTTGGGTGTGTAACTGTTAGCAAGCTTCCACTAAAATCGACAAAAAAAAATAATAATCTCGGTTCAACGTAATTTGTGCAATTTGCTGCCCCCTCAAGTATGCAACACGAAAAACATGAAAAGCTATGCAAATTAGCAAGGACCTGAAATAGGTTAATGAAGGATAAGGAACGTGTTGTCCTATTAAATGAATATTAGACACTCTAATGAGAGAGATTACTGTTCTGGAATATGCAAAATATAATCAAAAATATATTCAAAATAACTTTAAACAATGATATATTAATACAAAGTTTCAAATAACTCTTTCCGGCATTTAAAAAAAATAATAAAATAATACCCTTTCCTATTCTTCAAATAAAGAATAAAATCAACAAACATGCATTTCCCGACTTGCGAATGGTTGTTTGTTATGACCCGGGCAGTTTGTTTAAAATTCTTGTGGCGCGGCATGAAAAATCAATTATGTTAGTTGAACTTTCCGAGCTAAACGCTAAACAATTGCGCATAATTACGAGTGTGTTGCGTTTGGGTACGAGACCAAAACGGAGCTGAACGGGCTGACGCATTGCTGTTGCCTCAATTTGTGCATTTGCATAGGAAAATTAAGGCGGAAGGGATGGAGGACTCTGGTCGGGGGTTATGTGGCACAAACAAGTAGGAACAACAACAATTAAGGTTCAAAATGGCAAGAGTTAATGGCCGAGCAATTGAGGAAATGCACGTAAATAAATGACTTGGGGTCTGCGGATTCGGATTGGAATTGGGCACATTTAAAAGAATGCAGGAAATATGTAGACGGGGGAACCTTTGATAGAACTAGGAACTGCGGGCATTTTACACAATACGAGGAACGGAAGTGGTTTTTGAGTGCTTAGCTAGAAGTTTTTAACTTTTTCGCTTTCAGTTGGCGGTATTTAAAGAAAAGAATATATATAGTTAAAAATATTGTTAAAAATTTGGACTTCTTTTAGTTTATTTACTAAATCTTCTTTAGTATTCTTTAGTAGGTCTCGCTTGATCAATCAAAAAGTAAATTTTAAGCTGTTTTGATTTAAATTTCCAGTACCATTGCCCGACACGCACACAATACGCCGCACCACCCAATGAGCGTAATACAATTTCCCCCCCGCCAAAATTGTTGGAACAACAGCCGGTTTAGTTTGAATTTCCCGCCAATTCCACGCGAACCGGTTAACAGTCGGCCCAGCCGCTTTAAGAACGTGTCATCGCTAGCTACGTAAGCTATATTGTGCAACACTGGTTGCGCCTATCGCACGCGAAGAAGGGGAGGAGAAGTAGAGGAGAAAAACAAAATTGTGAAAAGTGTAAAGTTCGGGCAAAATCAAAGGAAAAGTCTGGCTACGAAGCGAGCGATCGCTAACCCAACGAATTCGGGACACGAGAAAGACGGAAAAAAAATAGCGAAAAACAATACCACCTGGCCAGCCTGCCTTTTACCTCTACCTTTACCTTTCAATTTAATATTTTCCTACACACACTGACACGCAGACCCCACACACACACTCGCAAAGACCCTCACACAGCTGCGCATTCACTGTGAGATTCTTTTTGGCGAAATCGAAAAATCCAAGACGAAGGCCACAAAACTCAACAGCAGCGCAAACAAACGCTCCAAATGCGTGGACCCAGATATTGAAAAGTGATTGGAATTCCGAACGAGTAGGAAATAGTGCAGAGTCACGCGGAATCAGCAAAAGATTGGATTCGCAATATCCGGAGGAAGGCGAACAGGTGCAGGAGGAACAGGAGGCGGAGGAGCCAGGCTAGAACCTAGAAGACAGGTGGGGGGCGCAGGAGCCTAGAACAGCACCCAGAACCTGGTGAAGCCATATCCAAATAGCCATGTCCATGCGGACGAAGGTGCTCGGGCTGGTGGACGTGATGATGCGCGTGCCACCGGTGATGGTCATCGATGAGATTCTCAAGATTGGCATGGGTCTGCCGACGCGCCTCTACCCGGACAAGTCCATTCCATCTGACAGTGCCACCGCCTCGACCGACTCCGTGCCAACGGAAAGCCCATCCCTCAGCTCGGTAGACGCCAGCCAAGACGCCTTCGCCACTATCAAGGCCTTCTTTGGCCTGGGCAAGGTAGCCGACCCGGTGACGGCGGCTGGTGGTGCGGCCCAAGCCGCCCTCGAGCAGTCCATCGAGAACGCCTCCAGAAACGCGCAGTCACACGGAATGCTCAGCTCAGGATTCAACAACCTGATGGATGAGCTGGCACACGACGAGACGCTCTCCGCCATGCTCAGCATCACGACGGTTAAGTTCGTCATCTGCCTGTTCGGTGAGTTCAGAAGGGGTCACCTCCGGTCACGGCTGCTCCACGCCGAGTGGATGCGCCGCTTCGATTTGTAAAAAGCGACTTGACCTGGAGCTGCGTCCCTTGGACCTGACGTGGTCGTAATTGAAACTCAGCAGATACATGTGTTTACCTACTTTTCACAGATTGGGCACTTTTCGCCAATCACGCCTGAAACTTAATATATGAAGAGCCTTTTATCGAACAAGACTTAGTTGCAGCTACTTAGAGAAGATAAGGACAAACGGGTCATAAAAGACAGTATTTGTCCTAGTCCTAGGTCCAATAATCTAATCAACTAGTGCGGTACTTAAAATAGGTTCCACATCTAAAAAAACAAATACCAGAAAATAACATTAAAAATATTATTAGTAGCCTTGACTAAAGACCTGATTATTTCTATTGATTTCTATAGATTCTATTCTGGTAGGGCAGATCTCGGTTAGAACCTTTAAGCAAATGGTTCGAACGTTTAAATTAAAAAAAATAAAACATACCATCGAGTTCATTCCACGAACCGCTGACGAAACAATCCAAATCCAATGGTCGCTTATCGCCCAGACTTTGAACCCTTTGACTTTAAAGCACGCAGTTGACTCACAAATTTCATGGCTTTGCAGGTTTCCTTTCCGCCGCTTGCATCTTCATGCTGTGGACCCGCCACCTGGTGATGGTGTACATGTTCCTCACCTCCCTCGGCCTGACCTTCCTCTCCTACTGGTCCAACGTGAGCGCCCTGGCACTGATGGAGAAGAGTCCCTGCATTTTAGAAGATCTCATTTCGCTCAACACGACGCGACTCTTAGACTCTGGAGGGGTGGTCATGTCTCTGGCGCCCCATCTAGTGGCCCAGTGGTTTATGGGAATGCTGTTCGCCTACATCCACCTGGGCCCCAGGTTCGAGATGCTCCAGAAGTCCATGCCAATCATATTCGCTAGTCCCATTATGGTAGCCATGCTGCCACTGTCGCCGAAAGTGATCCAACACCTGCCGGTGGTGGCCGGCTTTACGCCCATTATCCTCACCAAGATCACCCTCATGCACAGCGCCATGGAGGCCAGTCGAACCGTCTACAATGGCTACCAGTACGCGATGAACTTTGTGTCCAACTTTGGCCTCTCCGCTCTCATCGAAAACGAATGGCAACGCTTAAATGTGCCCAACGTGCTGCGGGTATTCTGGACAATTAGGTGAGTCTGGACGCTTTCCTAGCTTGTCACTCAGTACTTACCTATTAATTCTTTCAGGATAATTCAGGGCGGCTATGCTTTGGTCACCGCGGAATCGGAACAACCATTGGAGTTTATGGCAGCAACTGAAAAGCTTCTAGTCGACGGCTGCGAGACTCTCACCGCAGTCTTGGGAATGACAGGTGTCATTTCGATGATATGCCACTATATAGGACGGGGCTTTCAATGGTACCTACTCACCTACGACACCGATGAGGAGAAATCATTGGGCACCGTGTCTGCGGTACTCTTCTACATCCTCGCTCTGCAAACTGGACTCACCTCGCTGTCGCCGGATAAGCGCTTTGTGCGCCTATGCCGCAATCTCTGCCTGCTGATGACCGCCCTGCTACACTTCCTGCACAACATTGTGTCACCCATTCTGATGTCCCTGAGTGCGGCACGAAATCCCTCCCGAAAGCGTCATGTCCGTGCCCTCTCGGTGTGCGCCTTTCTCGTGGTGATGCCCCTATCCCTGCTCTACTACCTCTGGACCCAGAGATCCATTTCCACCTGGTTGCTGGCGGTTACCGCATTCTCTGTTGAAGTAATCGTGAAGGTGGGTTCTCATTCGAATGAGAGAATTATTAAACATTTTCTTTAAAATGTCCCATTGCCTTGCAGGTGCTTGTTTCGCTAGCTACGTACACGCTATTCCTGCTGGATGCTCGCCGCCAGTTCTTCTGGGAGAAACTTGACGATTACCTTTACTATGTGCGTGCTTTCGGCAACTCGGTGGAATTCTGCTTTGGCATCCTCCTGTTTATTAACGGTGCTTGGATACTGATCTTCGAGTCGGGTAAGTGCACACAGCGTCCTCGTCCTCGTTACATTAACACATGAGCAGTCGAATCCATTGTCGCAAATCGAATTTCATTGGAAGTTGACCATCCAATCCGGAGCTTAGGTCCATTGTGAACGTCCAGCTTTTATGTTCAGTGTGCATGTAATATTTTTATTTGGTTGATTTTGTGTATCGATAACTATAACTTGATAGCCCAAAATGCTACAGGCGGCGCCATCAGAGCGATCATGATGTGCATCCACGCCTACTTTAACATATGGTGCGAGGCCAGAGCAGGTTGGTCGGTCTTCATGAAGCGGCGATCGGCGGTCCACAAGATCTCGGCCCTGCCGGAGGCCACTCCCGCCCAGTTGCAGGCCTTCGATGATGTTTGCGCCATTTGCTACCAGGTGAGAACTATTCGAAAAGAGTCTTAAAAAGATTCTTAACGACTTTGGTGACTTTGCAGGAAATGTACTCTGCTAAGATTACAAGATGTCGCCACTTCTTCCACGGCGTTTGCCTGCGCAAATGGCTGTATGTGCAGGACCGGTGCCCCCTGTGCCACGAGATTATGATGTATACGGACAAGGCGGAGGAAAATACTCCGGAGGCGGAAGCAGCACCTGCGGCTCAAGCTGAACAGCCTCTTCGTATCTATCCCAGAGACGTGAGTACAAATTTGTGTCATGCGAGCTAAGACTCATGCTTCCACTTTAGGATGGAAATAATGCCGGAGCTCCTCGTCGGTCGCCTGAACGAATACTTGGAGAAGCACCAGAAGCTGCCAACACCTCGAACGCCGCAGTGGCAGTCGGAGCCGAAGCAGCCACTTCCAATGTGGTGGAGCAGCCGCAGCCGGTCGTGGAAACATGGCCACTGGCGGCCTCTGGAGGAAACAGCACTGTCAGTGCCAGCACCAGCAGTTCCAGCTATATCACGGCATCCAACCAGCCACCTCCACCAACGGCTACTTCAGCTGCAGCGGTCGCCACGGCGGCGGCCAGCAATACGACGCACATGTTCCGGATGTCGCAGGACCAGCAGTAAGCAGCTGGAAGATGCAATCCGCGTACCTTCTTTATATTCTATATCTTATCACTTGGATATGTTCTGTGTGTTAGTGTACTTATGTAAAAATGCGACTCTTTTTAGCAACAAGGGTTTCTCTATTCCTCCAAAGAGCAATCTTTTCCTATCACACAGACACCCGAACCCGCGCACACCTTCGGCCCTCATTGGCACAGACATCTACGTATAGACATAAAACACACGCAGCCATGCTTATTTAAATTATATACCATGCATATAATAGCTCGCTGAACCATAAGATGAAGATAATTGAACCAGAGATCTATGTACGTTAAGTTTATGGTAAAAAGTTGATCCAAAAATGTTGAAACAGACACAAAAAAATGTAGGCCTAAGTTTCCCGCGGATGAAACAGTGTAAAAAAAAACAACAACAACCATCAGCAGATTTAAAACAAAACAAAAAATGTATGTGGTGAAGTCTGAAAATGATTTAATCAAGTTACCAAGTAAAACTAGTTAAAAACAAAAACAAAAACAAAAAACAAAAAAACTCGAAATCAACTGATACAAAAAAATGAAAACATACCTTACGTTGTATAATTTTGTAATGTAAAAATAACTTGAATAAGCAGATCCTTGTTTTGTTTTTATTTAAATTACCTATGTACGTTTATTTAGATTTAATGTAATTAAACGAAAGAAGCGGAAAATACAGAAAACAACAAAAAACAGTCTAATTTAAGCGAAAACACACAGAAACAATTGTGTAGCCTTTTGACTAGAGTCACATGGGTGGGAAAACAAGAATATTAACATTAACAGCAGTGCGTTTCATTAACAAGTTCATCATTTTAGATTTTATACATTTTCAAGAGTTTCAAACTTGTTTCAAAAACATATTTTCAATATTGAAACGCACTCCCTGTTGCTTTTGAATATCCATTTCAGTTGAAAATCAAATCATTGTAGTTGCGGAGCAAGTGATAAGGCGAAACCCGACAGCAGGTGGTTGTGCGAACCACAGTAATGCGATCAGCTCGCTCGAAGTTGGCTTTAACCGTCTCGTAGTAGCGCCCATCGCTGGGAAAGAAAAATTATTAAATTATGATTTTTTTTTGAAACAGTTATGTCATTAACTCACCTGAGAACCATGCACCGCAGCTTGAGGCACTTTACACGTAGAATATCTATGGCTTTTTGGCTTTTGTCCGAGAATCGAAGGTTGTCCGGGTCCCAGCGCAACTCCAGTCGCTCCAAGTTGCCGCAGTTCGAGGCAATGGTGTCCATAAGCTGATCCACATGGATGTTCACACCCAGTTTCTCCGCAGTGCCCATCACAATGATCCTGAAAGAACACATTTTATTAAAACAAGATTCCAGTTCCAGATTTAAGTTCCACATACTTGCAGTTTCCGAGCAGCGGCAATACACTCATCCAGAGTTGGTCCGTAATGTGGGGCATTCCGGAGAGGCAGCAGGCACTCAATTGGTGGCCCTGACGTTGTAGGAACTTCAGCAGACCCTCATCCGTGATGTTGTCCGAGGAGTCCAGATCCAATGAGATGAGGGTTCTGAAACAAAAATAATTAATAAAGATTGCTCCTTCAAAGGATATTCTTAACCCACCGAGTAGTTCCCGATTCCACCCACTGCTTAAGGACGCTGTCATTGAAACCGTTGATCTGACCAGCGGACAGGAACTTCAAGCTAGGTATACGGGTCAGCATGTCCACCAAGCACTCGGTGGACAAATCCGTGGCCGTGATGTCGAGCTCCTGCAAGGCACACTTGTCCCACTCGGCCTGCATCACAAACTCGGACTTCAGACTGGTTCCATTCATCAGCAGGCAGGTGAGCCGCTTGGATCTCTGGATAAGCGTCTTCAAAGTGGATCCAGTGACTTTGTTGCAAAAATTGACCGCCAGGCATTCCAGCTGGATGCAGTTGGAGCTGAAGGCGTCAATGTGCGAGTCATCGATGAAATTTATTCCATAAAGATTAATCACGCGAAGATTGGGTGTGGCGGACTTGAGCTTGTGCACATTGATGACCTCATAGATCTCCTCCTCTTCCTCCTCGCACTTCTCGTAGGTGCCGATCAGATGGAGCACCTCCAGGCCATTGATGAAGTTGTAGATCTTGCGCATGAAGCCCTCCATGAAGATCACCTCCGAGAGGCAGATGCACATGTACCGGAGCTTGGTGGGGAAAGCCTGCATTTCACTGAAATCATGAAGCTGCATAGCTGAAAAACAAATGAAAATTAAAATATATTCCTTTATTAGAACCTAGGAGACCTACCTGTGGAAAAGTCCAGCAGCATATGGGTGAGATTGGGGCACTTGGCGGAGAGCTCATGGAGCACCGTGTGTGTGATCAACTCGATGGGAAGTTCAATATACCGCAGGGTGGGTCCAAACCTGACGGATATCAGCTGGAGCAGCATCTCCAAGGAACCCACATGCAAGCCGGAGACCTCTGGCCGCAGGGACACATTCTTCCAGAGGCGTGTGTCGTAGGCGATCTGTCGCCATCGGCGACAAATCCGGGCCAGGCGGCAAATCTCGCGGTGCGACAGATACGAGAAGATGTGCAGCAGCACCTTGTCGGGCAGCTTCTCAATGGTCTGCGGCGAGTAACGAAAATATTTTAATTACACCAGGAAAAAAATATATATTTAGATAATTAAACTTGTTAAATAAAGCTCAAACGTTTTAGAAAACGTATTGGAATTCTAACATTTGTAAAACTAAACTCAAAGATACGTGGTCTTCCATATTTAATTATTTTAAGAGCCTTTTTAGTTAGTTTTATAATTTTCCCTATTTTCTATATTTTATTGGAACAAAACTTGTTGATTTTTGGGACAGAGAGAAATTCGTAAATCACAAGATTCTCATTAATTCTTTTCTGTGTATAGAAGCACTCTTTTCGAAGCACTTTCTCTCCCAGCCTTTTTTTCTGGGACAGAGAGGAAGTAATACCCTATTTAAGTCCACTTTTTAGAACCATTCGTACCGTGTCGGCAAAGGGACTGCGAACTGTGCCATCCGAAAGGTAAACCTGCGAGGCCTCGACCGCCAGTTGACCCCAAATATCCGTGGAAATATCCATTCCTCGACCGATATGTGCGTATATAGGGGGATAAGCACTTGCTTATATAAAATATAGATATAAACAGAGGAACACCACGCGTGGACTGGTCTGCCAGAGGAATATCCGTCGGACTGAGCTACTTTCGCGCTACTGCGAGTAGAGGAATCTCCAAAAGAACCGCCAGGCAATCGACTCAAGAGAACCAGGTGCCTATTTATAGACGAGGGCTAGTAATGATCAGAGGAATGAGTCTGAGAGCAGTGGCAGATCTGGCTAGGAGGCAACAGCTGTTTGGTGGATGCCACCGCACCACTCACGCACTCTCTCATCCACCCACCTGGCGGTGTCTATACACAAATATTTACAACTCTGATTTGTTTTGTTTACGCAACTGCATATATAAAATAAATTTATAAAAGAACATGGATGATATTTCTTGAATGATGAGAAGTTGTAGCCCGAAGCTTGTCATACATGTCGTATGCGTGATATATATTTATTATATGAATTACAAATTTATTTAATAATTCCAATACTTGATTATACAATTTTTTACCCAAAAATAAACTACTATAAAAAATGTATTTAATTTATAAATATTATAACATTATTTTTCTCCGTGCCTACAGTAGTTTGTATATAAGCACGCACATTGTTTATTGCCAAAATTTATATATATACACGATCTGTCGGCTGCCAATGTTTTGTTTACTAAATATTTATACATCTTATATACTCACCAGTCGCGTCTTTCCCGCCGCACCGGGGTCGTCGCGTCCAATGGCTTGGGATGATGTCTGGGCTGCCAAAACATTCCAATTATCCATTGTGGTAATGGGAACTTGGCTAACTTATGGATGGGATCAGCCGGGACCTGTCTGTACACTCTGGTGTAAATGTGTATGTATTTTTGGATCCGGGTCCGGGATTCTACTAGTTCTATCTCTATGACAGTGAGAGTATTGTAGGCGCCTAAAATATATATTTTTGGCAAGCTTTCATTCATGAAAGAGCAGAAATCTGAAAGGCTTTTCCAATTAGTCAGCGTGTGGTTTATTACTTTTAAGTAATGGCAAAAAAAGATTTATGACATTGCTTTTTGGTATTCCACTGTTTAAGCATATATTTACCAAAATCTATGTACTAATTTCTATTTAAACCAAACAACTAACACAGCCACTATTCTAAATGTAGGTTAAAAGCGACGCACTACACATAATTACCCATTTTATTAATTGATTCTGTTTAGACACTCTACAAATAAATTAGCACGAAAACAAAAGCCATTAATTAATTACTTGTTGCCTGCCTCGATTGCAGTCAGTTAATTAAAATAGCTATTTTATGGTACACTGCACCCAACAGCTCGGATAAATTATGCAAAATTTTTGTTTATTTTCTGTATACTTTTTTTTCCTGTGATCTTTTGATTTGCGAGTACACATCAAAATTTGTTTTACCCTTTGCCTGGGTTATTTATAGGCGTTCGCCTGGCTCTGGCCGTACATTTTTGGGAGGCTGAACCACTCGACGACAATCACCGAAGAAAATGTAATTTCGTAACTTTCGCACAACAATGCTTGTAAAGGGGGCGGAAATTCTTGGCAAATTGAAATTCCGCTTTCACTTATTCAATGGCAAATTACTTGCAAATTGGATGCACAAATTCTTCGGATATTGGTCGATCGCTGGGGTATTTACCGGGCTACTTGTTCCGCGTACTTGACTGCTCCACAACTCTCTGGCAACTGAGAAAACTCAGGCGTCCGCGGAAAATGGTTTATGCCAAAATCCGCTCGTCTAGTTGGTCGGATGATTAGGACGGAGGGATTACCGGGGGCATAGAGGTGCTCCGGGTGATCTCTATATAGCGAGTGCAGGCGTCATTTGGCGCAGTCGGCAGATATGGCTAGTATATGTTCTATGAAGAGGCTTGCAGAAAAGGGAAAATAATTCAAATTTAGTTTAACTAAAACGAAAATAAAATAAATAATAAAAAATATGTTTCAGCATGGTAAAAATGGTTTAGTTAAATATGTGACAAAAACACTTTTTTCAAAGGAACAAGAAAATTTTTAAAAATAATAAAAAGAATATTGCTGTACCTAGTGGCAAGGAAATTTTTTAAGCAGGGTTTTATAGGATAATCTATATTAAAATCGTATAAATAAACGTACATATGTGTATTAAAAACAAGTCTCTTAATCTTATTGAAAACTGGATAACCATTTGGGAAAAAATTCAAAAGTTTAATCTTCTAGTATGTCTCATTCTGATTCTGAAATCAAATATGTGCGGTTATCAAATATGTACGAATATCAGGCTGTGCCGACATGTGCTCCCATCTGGTTTTTAAACTCAATGGGTTCTAATCAGAGTCTTCTGATCAACTCTTCTAAGTTCTGATCAGAGACTTTGTAGTAATACAGGTACTAACTACTATTACTCTTAATACTAATAGATAAAACAAGAATCGAAAATTAACTTTTGGCGAAGGTGCAAGATATTCATCTCAAGAATCGGATTGAAATCTGGCTATCGTATCAAGATACAGTTCCATCTATGAGGCCTTTTTCGTCATGCCGTGCGTTTTTCACAACTTGAAGGGCATTTTCCAAAAAAAATTTAAAAAATTTCGTTCCTACATCTTAACGCAGAATGGTGGGGGATCAGCCCACAAACCGTTTAAGGTATTCCGCTGAAGAATCTGATGGAAATTGGCCAAGCTACAGCCTACGATGGGGGCAATATTTTCCTGCTATGCGTTTTTCACAACTGGAAGGGCATCCCCCAGAAAATTTTCCAACAAAATTTAAAAAACAATATTTCGTTCCTACATTTTGACGCAGAATGGTGAAGAATCAGCCCACAAACCGTTTAAGGTATTCCACTCAAGAATCGAATGGAAATGGGCCAAGATACAGCCTTTGCAGGGGGCCATATTGTCCTCCCAAGCATTTCCCCCAAAAAATTTCACAAAAAATGTTTTGTTGTTTTTTAGGTATCCACCACATTACGTCACTTATGTACGTGCAGATCCTGATTCTGTCGTCCTTCTACATTGGTCACATCGTCACGTATATTCCAGGCTATATGCTGGCCCAGAAGTTAGTCAGTAGATGTATCCTGGCCATTAGCATACTCTCCACCGCCGTGTTCACCGTGTGCTGTTTCCCCTGGCTATCTTCCTGGGAGGCTCCGACAGGCTGATCGTGGCTCGCATCCTCGTGGATCTCTGGCCGCCTGGGTCCCGGCAAACGAGTGCGGTAAACTGTGTGTTGGATGGTGGTCAGGTGAGCACCATCATGGGTAACCTTCTGTCGGGGGTGTTTTTCGGAGGAGTCACCTTGGGGTCATATGGTTCGTGTTCTTAGTAACTAATTTTCAAGTCTTTTTGTGGATATCTTGTATATAACTTACTCTTTCTTGCAGGTTTTCCCGTGCTGTATCAAGCCGTCGTCGAATCCTTTGGTCCAGCCACTTTCATGGCGGGCTCCTCCTATGCCTTCTGTGATCGTGTCCTTGGCGTCGTTCTCTTCACCATCTGCATGTGTCTTCTGGTGGCCTTCTATGCCAGCTTGAAACTAAGTCCTCTGGACATGAGTCCCAACTATACGGGCCTTTTGATGGCCATCTCCAACGGCATTGGTGCAATCACGGGAGTGATCACGCAATACATGGTCGGAGTGATGACACCAGATTTTAGTATTACAAGAAAATATCTCTTCGTTCTAAGCTGATTAATCCTTAAACGATTTGTAGGCCTCACTGGCTGTATCTGTGTCTATTCTAATTCCATTGTGAACGTTATTTATGGAGATATTTACGATATACGATATTTATGGAGGGAATTGCGCAAAAATGAATCGATTGATTCGTAACTTTAAGTTTCTTGTAAAAAGAGGTGTGGCTATTTGGCAGGGACACGTGTTCTTGGCCACGCCATGCTTTCTGATTAGCGCAAAAAAATAACAATAATAATTAAAACAAAAATTAAAAAAAAAAAATTTCAGCAAAAAAATAAAAAAAATTACAACAATAAAATTACAAAAAAAAATGAACTACAACAAAATAAATTACAACAACAATTGGAATAAACATTAGAAAAACAAGAAACGAATAATAAAACGAAAGTTGCAACAAAAAAACTGAAAATAATTTTCAGTTTTTGGGCTTGCTTAAGTGCAACCTTTGAGAATCGAGGAGGAGGGCGCTATTTTTTTATTAACTTTTATTTTATTTGTTAATTTTATTAATTGAATTTCTACCATATAATAAGATAATGAGCAATGTTATTATATCCAAACAAACGGTAAAATTCTACCCTTCATTACTAAACGACTTCATTGTGGCCTTCAAAGTAGGCAACGGAAATATGAGTGTTTACATTTTCAGATTTAAAATTTGTAAAAAAAACATGTTTTCTTTTCAAAATTATGGAAATATTAAATTGTTTTACAATCTTCGTAAGCTTATACACCCTGGAAACTATATTTCGGATTATATTGTACTGTTATATGGCTGATTTAATAAATTTAAAAAAATTGATAACAGAAAGAGTTCATTACTAAGAGTCCCAGATTCCACAATGTTATAACTTATAAGAATCCATAGTCTTATTAGACAAATACATATTCTTTAAGTTTTAGAAAATACATACATAGGTCCTTAAATGACAGGTTAAAAAGTTAAAATGGAGAATTGATCTAAACATCGTTTAATGTGTTCCGCTCAAGAATCGAATGGAAATTGGCCAAGATGCAGCCTTCAATAGTGGGCAATATTTTCCTGCTATGCGTTTTTAACAGAACTTGAAGGGGATCCCCCAAAAATCTTCACAAATATTAAAACAAATGTTAGATTTTGATCCAGAATGGTGGAGAACTGTTCTATAAATCGTTTAAGGTATGTGTCATGCCGCTCAAGAAACGGATTAAAATAGAACAAGAAACAGCCATCTGTTTCTGTTTCCAACAGACATTTTTTCCTTCCATGCGATTTTGCAAGCTTTCTGAAGGGGATCCCCCAAAATTCCCGGCCGAGTAAAGTCGAGTAAGTTTGGAGTGAACTGAGTGCTCGAATTACATTTCCCTGTAAATGTATCTGTAAAATATAATTGTAAAATGTCTATGTAGAATTTCAAAGACATATTTACTTTGGCAAGCCCATGGAACCACAGACGCCATTGCCTGACTCCTTTAACTACAGCTGGCAGAAACGTTATAAGATTTAAAATTATATACATGTATTTATATAGTACATTTGTATAAAAAACATCGGACTTAAGAAAAATCCATGTAGACTATATGAATATCGATATATTTATATATCGATATATATAAATATATCGATATCAACTGACTTAGCCAGACCAGTGATCACATCCAAAACAACCGCGGTGTAAACGTAGATAAACGTAGGTGTGCCTGGGCACTTGTGTAGATGCATGTGTCAGCGTCGTATCTTGGCCATAAGTTTGTTTCGGTTTCTGTTTTTTTGTGAATTCTGTGAGAAATGTGATACTTTAGCTAAACACGGAATTTAATCGTTGCTTAAGAGAACTAAAGTGTTTGAAATATTAGACAGAAAAGCTTGTTTATATTTGGTACAGTGCTCGTTGCAACTTGCAACCAGTTTAATTATTAAGAGTGTGTGTGTGTGTTTGTTGTAAGAGAGACGCCCAAAGAGCCAGAACAAGAAGAAGAGACCCTACCCGAAGATTCAAGCCATTAGGGGGTGGTCGGCTTATTGGAAACTCTTAAATAAACAATAGTAGTTAATAGAAAGTCTGTTTTAACTGATTTAAGATTTTAGTCTTTCAACATAATTTTTTTTAATCTATTAAATATGTATAAATTTTAATTTTAAACAGAAATTAAAGAAATTTTTTGCATAAGGTTAGCCATTATTATCCTTTAATTATTAAATTAAAAATTAAAATCACCTTTAATCAATTCCCTTTAATAAAAGTATCTCAAAAATATAAAAGAACCTCCACCTCTCTATTCTAATCCAGATATTCGTGGAACATCATCATTAAGAATGATCATAGAACCCCAACTCTTAAGTAATCGCTTAGGCAAATTAGGCGCATTTACAATTAGATGGAATTAGACTAGAAAATTATCCAATTAATTAAATCTAACCCAATTGCCATCCCACCCACAGCGAACCATCATTCCGAACCCGAACCCGATCCACTCAAGATGTCTTATGCAGCGGAGCGAGCCTTGTCCTTCCTCTACCCGCTGGCGATCGTGTCGTCATTGATCTGCTGCATAACCTCGGCGGTGGCCTGGACCCACTGGCGTTACGTCCTCAACGCCTGTCCAGACACCAACTGCGGCTGCGTCCTCCACAGCAAGAGCACCTTCAATAGCTTCGAGGGTGGCAACATCGGCTACTGCTACTTTGCCACCTATGGCCTCTTGCTGCCCCTGCTCTTCGCCGTGGTGCTGGGAATCTATCATGGCTATCGGATGTGCATCGGGCGGGGCAAGCCCAAGGCGGGCACAGCCACCATCAGACAACGGTAAGGGGTTCGCAGAATTCTAATTTTACTCTTGGACGTGTCTGGGGTCAAGTGGGTTAATCGGATAGACTGGGGTGCTCCTCCACAAAGTTGGGAGCTTCAATTATGCCATACGCTAATATGCTATGGAATGACTAACGCAGCCATCAATTAATATATTTTTTCAAAACAAAAAAAAAAGCCAAGATTAGACCTTGGGGAAACTTTAAGTGGAGGATTCAATGCATTTATCCCTTACTTATCTTACAGATCTGGCGACATGATTGTGGTTACAACTGAATCCGAACTAACTCCTGATGGCCTCTCCCCCTACTATTGTAAGTAGTTTCATTAAAGAGCCTTTCCCTCCACGAACTATTTATCTTTTTCCATTCAGGGCTCCCTGCCACCGTTATATCCGTCATTATGGCCATCTATCAGCTCATCTACTCTGCCATTTTCACGGATGGATTCGAGGAGACCTGCAAACAGTACAGGGAGTCGCTCCTGAAGGAGATCCAGGGTGTGGGAAACATAGTGCCGGTGATCAAGGCGCGTCTCTCCTGTGCCGCTGTCTTCGACTTCATGGACTATTTGGTGGAAAGCATCTCTTACGAACGGCGACGATATGGCCGGATCAACACCGCCGTCTGTCTATATTTTACCATGATTTTCGCCTGGATCGCACTATTCGCTTGGTTGATCATTTGCGTCATCAATATTGTGCATATGCGGCGCACAAAGGCTGCCAGGGTTTAGGGATCCGCAGATTATATTTTCACCTTCTTTCCCATCCGACTTTTGAATAGGGAAACGAAACACACGACACATTCCCACGAACACATTTGCCTTATATTTTTAATCGTAGTTATACGAAGCTTCACTATTTATTAGTTAAAACATATCAAGAACGTCCACGGTTAGAGCCGCCATCAAAACGCATTGTACAAATAAATGTATGAACAACGAATGTTTTATTAAAAACCAAGAAAATTATTTTCTGTACCACATCTGAACCGTTTTCCTTAGCTTTATTTTCTTCTGGAACTGCGGAACGCCGTACATGAGAGTCTCCGCTGCTAGTGGGCATCCCGGAATATACATATCCACTGGGACAATCCCATCACTCGCGGCTAGGTTCAACGCCAATTCCCTGAAGCCGGTGATCTACTCCAGGGCTATACAGGACCTTAACGCTCCAGGAGAAGCTGCAGAGCGAGATGACTCCATCAGGGAGCGAGAGCCAGACCCGAATTCCCCCGCAGAACACAGGATTATGCCGTCGCCAAAAAACACCTGAAAAAACACAGCTTAGCGGTATTCCCGCAGGTTTGCATTGGACCAGTGTCTTGGCTACCTCTTCGAAAAGATCACAGTCGCGAAACACCTAGTTTGAATTTAACAATAAATCACTGAGGTGTAAGCAGTGCAACAACAGAAGCAGTGCAATAAATAAAAGCAGTTCAATACCCGCCATTTCCCGAAAATCAGAGGCAGCCACACTATTTATATGCTGACGTGCCGCTTCCAGATTGTTTACGTGAAAATAAGGAATTAAAAGGCAATCTCACAAAAAATGCTGGACGTACAAACGCATATGGTAAGTAGAAGGGCCCTGCTCCCCGGGACACATAATTAAATCGCCTTTTACAGGACTTTGTGGGCCAAGGAAAGGCTGAACGCTGGTCCCGGCTCATTATCACCATTTTTGGAATAGTCGGCTTGATTTACGGCGCATTCGTGCAACAATTCTCCTTTACTGTTTACATTCTGGGGGCAGGATTCGTGCTCTCCTCCCTGGTAAGTTTGTGGCATGATCACCTCTCCCGGTAACCCCATAAATCCGTTTTCCAGATCACCATTCCTCCCTGGCCCCTGTACCGCCGGAATCCCTTGAAGTGGCAGAAGGCCATTGATACGGACGCGAAGTCTTCCAGCTCCGAGTCCGGGGACGAAGGAAAAAAGAAAAAGAAGTAGACTTAGCCAACGTGTATTTCTCTCCGTACAAATATAAAATTCTATAACTAAATGGGACGTCTGTAGGATATTAAATCATTGTGATCGTAATATTTGTGGATGAGATCGTACATATTGGCAAAGAAAAACAGGAGATTATCATACTGCCCATTGTAAGGTGACATTCTGGATACCAGATTCTCGTCCCCCTTTGCTGCTTCAACCTTCAAGGGAGCAGCTAGTTGATGGAAACCCTCGGTGATTTCCAAATTATCCAAACCACGGTAGTTGGAGCTCAAGCCCCAGGCATTGACGTGTACCTCCAGCAGGAACTGGTGAATGGCTTCTATGGTGGCCAAGTACCAACGCGGGCTGCCGCGCTGGTGTCGCCAGAACTGCGATAATCTGTTTTGAAGGACCACTGTCCGCAATCCCCGAATCCTTTCGTCCGCATAGATTCCTCGACTTTGGTTCCATGTGCTGTCTATAAACACGGCTCGACGGATGGGCAGGTTTTCCAGATCCCAGGTACGCTTGCTTGGTGTATCCTGGTCCTGACTTGGTATCTCTACCTCGTCCATTCTTCTCCTCAGCAAGGTGCCCATGTGGTGGCCGTATGGCAGCCCATAGTTATCTCCAATCTGAAGCTGCACGTTTCTTTCGAAAAGTTGAGGCACTGTCAGCGCTTTGGCGCTGGGAAAGATGAGTACCACGCCTGGCTCGTCTCTGTAGTCTGGAATATCCGGAAAAGTGTGTATTCGCACGTGTTCCGGTGCCAAGACCGCAGCATGTACGGCCGTACTCTTTCCGTCGATCTCCTTCTTGTGCTTGATTATGTCCACTTGGAGCGGCAGTTGTACAAGGGGCAATAGATTCTCCAGGTCGCCAACCGGAATGTGGCAATTGTAGCAGAAGAATTTTCGGGATCGGTGACAGAGTCGACAAGTGTGCCGCCCTTCAATGGTGTCCAGAATGGAGTGGTCCGAAATTCGCATTTTCTCGAAAGGGTATTTTCGCGGTCGTCTCTGGGAATCCGCGGGGTGTGTCATTATGCCGGTTACTATGTGATTTAATTTTAAAACATCAAATAATAACAATTTCTGCAACAAATCAGCTGTTATTCATGAACCGGTTAAACTATCGGATAGTTAGGGATGTCACTTTTTTTTGCCCAATAAGCAGAACAATTGTTCCAAGTAGTGCTGGAAAAGTTTCAAATGTTGCGTTTTTAACACTGTTAATAAATTACACTGTAAATAAATGTGTTACGATTTTCTAGAGCTACAATTAAAATCGTTACGATTTTCTGGAGCTACAATTTGACAAAAAGCTAAAAAAAATCAGCTGTTATTCACGAACCGGTTAAACTATCGGATAGTTAGGGATGTAACTTTTTTTAGCCCAATATCCGGTTATGTGCAGAACAATTGTTCTGGGGAATGGTCGTTGCTCAACACTGGCTGAGCCTTTCCGCAACCCCGCCAAGAAGTAAACAGTCTCTTGCCGGCCAAATCTTGTCGCAAATTCTAGATTCCCTTATAGTAAAAGCGGAAAATAAGTAGTATGCGTGGCGTGCGCAAGTGTGCTCATTGTGGAACTCTCAATGGGAACCGAGCTGGAAATCGATGCGGAAATACATCTTGCCCTCAAAACAAGAATGTTCTTGAAGCTGTCCAATTAGTTTGTCTGCGCCCGGGCATCACGCTCTACTCCTTGAGATCCAAGGAAAAGGACCAGCAGCCTCGTAATTTTGTTGTCATTGAGGACATAACCCTGTCTCTACACTTAAATGCAGCGGTGGTGTCCAGCAAGGCAGAGTGCCATGCCGAAAACTGCAAGCAGTCCGCGGTACCTCCCATCAGGGATTGCATACATGTTAAGTCTTGTCGCGACCTTGGAACGGAAATCCCCAAAGCTCAGGTCTTCAATGTGACTCGGGAAGTGCTTTGGAATCTGAACATTCGTGAGGAGCAAAAGCAGCAGCTCTGGCAGCTTTACAAGCAGGCCGAGGAGCAGGAACGCATCCCGGCTGTGCAGCGGCTGAACGCCACAACTTTCGCCGTCAAGTGCGAGCGCTCGGAATCTGTTCCAGCCGCCCGGCTCCATGTCACCATCATGGCCAGTGGCAAGGGATGTTATGCCTGTGCCTGCAGAAAGCTTAAGATTATTGTGGAGCCGGACAACTCGTTGGTTATGCAGGATGAGATATGCGATCACCTGCTGCTCGTTCTAGCTGGCATACTCAGCTCCCCGCAGGGAAAACGCCTCTATGCGAACTTCACCAACGGACTGCAGTCCTTTTGGATGCCAATGCAGTTGGAGACTCCGCTGGAAGAAGGTGTAACGGAGGATCTGCGACTGAGCATGGTCGATGACTTTGATCCGCAGGTTGATATACTTGTCTTTGGAGATCACCTGGATGTGAGTGTGGCACTTTTGTTCGTGTGGGAATACTAAAAAATTGTATATTTTCAGCTTTCTATGCCGGATCTGTCCGAGGGGGTCTTTAATTTGGACAATATGCAGGCGGCCACTTCGAGTCAAAGCACCTCGACTGCCAGCAATGCCCTTGTCCATTATGCCAACGATTCGCAGCAGCTCTCGAATTGCGACGTTTATGCCGAGCCCATAGCGCTGACCGACTGCAACATCGAACTGATGGATCAGTTTCAGCCCACGGATCAAATCGACCTGACCAGCGAGGAAATACAGCTTCCGTTGATTAGTGAGCCCTACAATATCCTAGCAGCTCCATCTGTTTTTGCGGAATCCGCCCCCGCTGTGGTGTCCGACCAACTGCCAATCGAGTTGGCTACCATAGCAGTGGTTAAGAAGACCCCGGTGAAGGCTTCGGAAATTGTTAATGAAGTAAAGTCCAGGAAGCAGCCACCGCTGCCAGCAAAAAGAGATTTAATTGTGAACAATTGTAATACCGCTGCCAAATGCAGACCCATAAGGGAGACAATTTGTTTGAATCCTTCGGTTCAACCGTCTCTGTCCTACTCAGCATGGCTGGAACATGTCATAGAACTAGTCAACGAAAGTCTGGAGCCGTCAGAAATGCCTCCGGCAGGTGTTTTCAAACGTGTAGTTGAACATAACTTTCATGTTCATAGAGTGAGTGGCAGTTTAAAAGAGTTTCAATTACAGATTACTAAGTTCTTTGGATACCAACTAACCCCTTCTCTTTTTTTCTCAAAGGAAATATTCTCCCACTTCTGCAAGACCTTTAGTGCAGGAATTAAGCGGCGTCCTTTGGATAAAATATTGGTGATTGAATCCGGAAAATACAAGGGTCTCACCAAATACGTTTGGCACTTTACGACAGCGCACAATGTGAAGCGAATCTTTAATACTTCAAATGTAAATTCAAACCATCAGCTCTGTTCCCGTTAATAATCCGAATAATTTTGCAGCTTTCGATACAATTGGATCGTGCCTTTGAACGCGATAAGGAGGGAAACTTTGCGCCCTATGTACGCCCGGCCAGCGACTATCTCCTACCGGGCACCTCCAGGAAGCGCCCCATGTACAAGAGACTTAAACTATACATGCCGAGGATCATATTCGAAGATGCACCAAAGGAACAAAAGGGGAATGGACTGCTGGTAACATGGACTCCCGATGTCCTGCCCCACAGCCAGTTTGGACTTATGCATTTGGAGTTCGTTGTGGAGACAAAATCGCCCAGTTAGGGTAACTGATCAAATTGCAATTTGATGTTCTTTATTTTGACGCTCTCAATTTTTGTCAGTATCAGTAATCTTTAGTTTCATAATTTCCTTTTTGCATCCATTTCAACTTTCATTGGCTTACGAGTAGCTTAGGTGTACATATACATATACATAATTATATTTATATATATATATCATTAATTTTGTTTATCGCGAGACAATTGCCCAATTTGCACATTGGACTTAACATCCCTCTACAAGCTGCGGAGATTACCAGATTTCTTCTTCGGAAATTCTTAGTTCTGTATTAAAATCTATGGTCTGTCTTTGGGGGGTATTTATCATCTTCTTCTATATGCTTAGCTCTAAAATCGTGGGCATGCTTACTTAAGTTCTTGCTACATTCAGCTCTTTCTTACGATTCTTTACTTTAATTAATTTTTTGTTGTGTTGCTTTCTTTGAGTTTTAGATTTCTGTTTAAATTGTTTACGCTTAACTTTGACATTCATCACATTTATAAATTGCATAACACCGTCAATTAGATAATCTTTTTCAGTTTTTGTATCATTTTTTCGCTTTCTTTAGTTAATGTGTGAAGGTAGTTTAGTCTCGGAAAGGTCTTCCATTTGCTCGAAAAGTGTGTGCAGTATTTAATTAGGGGGGAATTTTTGTAGAACACTGTTTAATTGTAGTGCCTGCCTTCTTAATAATCTTTTAATTAAGCTTTTGCTTTGGCTGCGATGCACATACATCACACACATACAAAATTATATACATATGCATAAACATACACGTATAGAAATAACCACCTATAGTTCCATCGTACATACTACTTTTCATGTGATTTTAACAGTTAAAATGCGTAGTTTACCAATATTAATATTGAATTAATGATTCTTTTTATATATTACAGATGAAGCATTTGTTACCTTTGCCGTTGTCAGTATGAGAATTTACAAGCCTTCTAGCGTATAAGTTGTCTTAACCTAAGTCGGACTAGTGCCTAAGAAACGGAATCTCACAAAAATTGGTCATTAGTTGGTGAATATGTGGGGCCGCCCATTTGCTAACAGATGGCCAATGATTGGACTGGAAATGCGCTCGCCTTGATAAGATCCAGAGATTGAAGACGGACAGACGAGAGGTTTCTGGTGTTGCCACCGTAGTCGAACCCATCGCTATATCCTATAGTAGTCTAACTACATTTGATTGGGTGGAGACGGGGGGTAACTCTAAAAGGAAACTGAAGGGACCTTTGACATTTGATCGTTTACATAATCAGTATATATGCTTATTCAAGTTAAAGAGTACAAAAAACCAGTCTTTAAAACATTTTTGTTTATCGATTCTTATCTTCCTTTTGCTTCATGCTTTACATATAAAATGTAATAATATTAACTACCGTCCTTGCCTGCTAAGTTGTATTCCTGTGTGACTAAATCGCTTAGATTCGACATCCCTCCATTGACATTCAAGAGTGTCAAATTTAATTAAATAAGTATCCACATCAGAGGCTAAATTTAAAAACTGTACACATTAAGATTCGTCTGTAATAATCGGGAGAATGCCCTGTGCATCAATCTCAATCAGAAAAAAAACGATATTTTCATTTAAGTTTTCAATGGGATTTTCTTATTTTTTTTTTTAGCATTTGTTTCTCACTGTTTCACATGAATTATATATTTTAATAATACTTTGTTTTTATTTTTAGTTTTACAATTATTTATCGCTGTCGTTTATTTTTTACAGTATATCTTAAGTTGGCTTAAACTTAGTTGATTTCTTCCAGGGATGTTCTCGTTCCTAAGTTTTTATTTACATTTTTATATATCGGTATGCCGTTGTGCTTGGTGCTGTAACTGTGTGATTTTACATTAATTTAGTTTGGGGGATTTACAGTGATGTGTGGGTGTGACGGGTGGTGGTGATGTGCTCCGTGTTTTAAAGTGCTCTGAATAACTCTGAATACATTTGCCAATATTCGCGGCATTTCATTGCCCACTATTTTGTAATAAGTTTTAAGCTGGGTTTTCCTAGATTCTATCGTAAGTGAAAGTGACTCTATTAACTGGAACAAATGTACACGAGGACAAAAACGTGAAAAAAACCAAAACAGAAAACTTTGTTCGATAACTAGGACGGACACTGAATCAATTCGAAATGCAATAGGTGATCAATCAACTTGGTTAACGCGGTAATTCAACTAAGAAGTATTACTTTAATAGGATCTTGTAGGAGCTTAAAAAATCATGGCACAAGTGTGTGCAGCGTTTGCCTGCATTAACGAATATTACTTATACAATCAGTAGGTATAAATGATTAGAAAAATGTTTATTTAGTTCTACTCATTCGATTTGTGCATTTTGCTACGTTTTCGCTTATGAATTTTGTTCGTTCTTTTGTCAAACTGGTTATTTTTTTCTTTTTTTTAGTATTTGTATGTTTGTGACTAAGTGTGATAGAACACGGAAGATAAAATTATTCAAAAATTATAGATAGAAAAATAATTTAGATGAGAGTAATAAATTAAAATAAAACAGGAGCTTACATTACGTATGAATAATTTATGGACAATGCGCTAAACGCTTTGTTCTCACTTAAACGACTTAAACGTTAATAAATACATCGCTATGTATACGTAATTGTATAGTTTAAATTTAAATATTTATATTAAACATTTATAAAATGATTTAATTTCCCTCTGTAAATTTATCTTTAGTTTAGCCTACAATATCTAAGTTTTGAGCATCTGTCGCTGCTGTACTTGTGATTGCATTATTATTCGTGTTGTTATTATTGTTGTTCATCGTTGGTGAAGGTGTTGTCGAAATATCCGGCATGGTGGTTGTTGTTATTTCCGGTAATGAATTGTGATTTCCGGGGATTTCCATAGTTTCACCAATGTTGTGATGGTGCGTATTGTATTGTTGTTGAAGTTGCGTTTGTTGTTGAATCAGAGCCAGCATTTGTTGTTGTTGGTGTTGTTGTTGTTCATAGTTCAGTTCCATCAATTCAGCAGCAGGATTAGTAACAGTATGGAAATTGGCATTAGTATGGGTTAAACTGTTCGGGGATGCGAGTTGTAGTGATGGTTGTAGTGTTGTGATATTTGTTGGTGTCGTTGGTGTTGCAGTTGCTGTTGTCGCCCCAGTGGCAGTGGCTGCAATTGCTGTTGATGTTGTGACAGGGAGGGTAGACAGGTCGGATGGCGATATCAATTGGATGGTTTGTGGGGATGGTGGTGATGGTGGTGGTGTGGATGAATTGGATAGTGGAACAACTGTGGGCGGTAACAATGATAGAATGGGCAATAGGCTTGAATTAGTATCGGTTGTAGGTGGGCTGACTGTCTCATTGAGTTCACTTATGCTACGAGAAGTAGGTGTTGTCTGTTGTTGTAGCTGCTGCTGCTGCAGCTGCAACTGTTGCTGTTGTTGTTGTTGTTGTTGATGTTGTTGCTGCTGGAGGAGTATGATATGCTGAGGAACATTACCATTGCTGCATATTTTGCTATAGAGATCCGGCGTGGCCGTTGTCACATCCTCGAATTCAGTCCGAAGCGCCGTGCGCTTCAGCAGGTTCAAATTGCCAGGCAAAAATGAAAGTATATTGTAGATGACACGGATGTCTTCGCTGGAGGTCCAAACTCCGGGCCGCTTGTTATGATACAGCTTGGCGTACTGGTACACATTGGCCGTGCTGCAGTACTCCATCTCAATGGCCAGCGATGAGATCGCACAGAAGGTGCAGGCCTGAGCGCCACCGTATCTAAAGGATAAACATTTTAGTAAGTACAAACATTTTAATAATAAATTATTTTTTAAAAGATATGTTGTACGCACCTATCAACGATGACGATTGGTCCATTACGATAATCATTGCAGCGCTCGTGCACATCCACAATGAAATCATAGATGCTGTTCGGATTGGACATTTCCGGCCAGCTGGGACAGTGAAGCATTTTGACTGTCAACTCGTAGTCATCCTGTATCGATTGGATGACAAAGTCGCGACTGACATAGTCGCTCTTGTTCGTCTTGTTTAGATACTTGACGCGATAATGATCACTCTCAATGGGCGTAGCCTCATCGGGCCAGAATTGGGCGAAGTTCTGAAGAAAGAACATCGAATTAGAACCTTAAATGTTTTGGAAAACTCTTCCATTAATACTCACTATATCATCCAGAGAGGATAGAAGGACGATGGTCTGTGCATTGTGATCCCAGACCATTTGCCAAAAGTCTTTTATTGTGTGCGTCATCGGGTGTTGGGTCACTATGAAGTCCCTCAACCTCCTGAAGCCATGCAACCAGGAGGCATTGATATAGTCACTGCCGTCCTCACCAGGCTTTGGAGTCAGGTGCACTCGACTGCCTTCGATTGGGAAAATAGCACCGCGATTCTTGATCGAGTTGACTTGTTTCATGGCCGAGGCAATGTGAATGTCCTTTGGTTGGAACTGGATGATGTTCTTGTACTGCTGCTCCAAGTAGGGTGTACAATTCTTTAGCTCCTCCACCTGTTCACCCACCAGGTTTGTTTCCCCGGAAGCGATTGCCTCAACCAAAGCATCGTGCAGGAATATGTACTGCTCCTCGGTCTGAACCAGGAAGTTTCTCTGGGCCCGGATGTGACGGAGGAAACCGAAAACGTTTACGATATTCTTCTGTTGGATTTGCTTCAGCATTGCGTCCAGAACGATGTAGGTGCCAGTGCGTCCAACGCCAGCGCTATAGTAGAAAAGGTTTCAAATTGGTATATTTTCTGGTCAAAAAAATATATTTTTTATTGTATATTCACCTGCAGTGCACAACTATGGGTCCGGCCTCAGCGGGATTGGCAGCCGAGGATTTCTTGACGAAATTCAATACGGGCAGGGGATGATCAGGGGTTCCATGATCCGGCCAGTTGGTGTAATGATATTGATAGACGAGTTTCTCGGTATTGCACTGCTTCTTTTTCTTGAGCTGAAATTAGAAAAATGTGCGAATTAATTAAAGAAAATTATTTAAATCGCAAGCTGGGGGAAACTCACCTTCAAATGCTTGATCTGAAGAGTTCGAACGGTGTAGGTGGACATGACCTCCTCCTCGATTAGCTTGACTTGAATCACGCCATAGGTTTCGACTCCGTCTTTGGGCCAGTACATGTCGCATTTTCGTCGTCCTCGTTCTACGAGATTGGTAATCATCACGATAATGGCCACTCTCTGTTCCCAAATCATTCGCCAAAAGCAATCAAAGGTATCGGGCAGCGGGCCCTGAGTGCCAATGAAGGCATGGCCCTTTTGATATCCGTCGATGAAGTTGGCATTGATGTAGTCCAGGTTCTTCTTTTGGCCAGGAGTTGGGTGCAAGTGAACGCGGCTGTGATCGTCTGTGTTTAAAAAATATAATGTTTAGTTTCTTATTAAAAAAAATATTTTTTTAAGTAAAACTTACAGGCTGTGATGTTGAGGTAACGATTCTTCCGCTTGTTCTCTGGATGCTGGGAGTGTTCGCAGGGCAGATCATCGGTGATGCATTCGTTCTGGATTGCCTCGTATTCCCGGCTGAATCCAATGTCCCCATCGGCGTGCAAGGAGGCCACATGCTTGGCAAACTCATTCACAGGAACCGCAGCTCGGATCTCATCGCCAATCTTGACAGGCACTTCCCAGTCCACTTGCGGGGCATTCGGGTGATGTGGCGGGTCATCCAAGTAGTAGTAGGCGGCGTGGAAGCACTTTCTGCTGAAAGGAGTGAAAAAGTATTCAGTGTTAATTAATATTGCAAACAGGATAGACTCGCTTCCATCAAACTGTCAAACAGAGACTCGAGACTGCCCGTTGACCTAAATATTTTTCGCACCCAGCATCAGATACTCGAGTTGAAAAGTATCTTCTCTGCTTCAAATTAAACCTGTAATCCTATTAGGTGTGGCAATAACTAGAGCAGAAATCACACTGACCAGTCACAAATTTACTCCGAGATCCTTTTATGATTTCGCCACAAATGCCAAGCTACTTTCAAAGAAATCTACATTTTCCTTATTAGAGAGAATACAATTTTCTTTGCAAAAGTTGCGAACTGTGCAAATTATGAGACAGCTGCCATCAGTCTGGTCAAAGCCAGCGAAAGGTGTCAGGTGGGCGTGGCAGCCTCTTAAAATCAAAATGCATAAATAAGTAGGGGAAAAAGGAGAAGATAGGCAAAAGATATAGATGGTATTGGGTGAAAGCGGTTACCAGAAGTTACTTGGTCAGTACTAATGAAATTCATCTGCAGCCAGGCAGAAGGAAACAATGTTGCTAGGTCGCCAATGCGATGGCAGGAAACGTTGACAAACATCTGAAAATATTCTCGCACTAAGCTGTTCTAAGTGAGCGACTACAATGTCAGAGGTGGCCATTATTGCTCGTTCAATTGCAATGCATGTCCTGTTTCGCGGCTCCTGTCTATGTACAAATTGAGGTTAAGTTTCGTAATTGGCTTAAGCGATTACAAGGAGCAGGAAACTTTCGCTCGCACAAGTGCACTCCTACAACCGAGGAAAGTGAAGACCGAACTAGAACTTGGAAAGTTTCGTGGAAACTTATGAACTTGCAGTTTCTGCTTTTATTGCAAGATTTTCATTTCTAGCCTTGGGTGGCAGTACCCAAAATGATGACAGATCTTCTGCAACAAATTTCATTCAAGATGAATGAAATTCTTATTCATTCTTTCATTCTTATTCAAGATATACAATTTTGTTTCTATTCCCAGTTGGTGTTTAATTTCCAAGTATTAATAAAAAAAAAGATATATATTTCTCAATGTTTGCCTTACACATTAAAGCCCTGATTCAGATCTGTCGGCGCAGAACAATTTCCAGGAATTACATCAAGATTTATTGTTTACTCTACGCAGTTTTCGAACATAAACAAAAGTAACTTTTATAATTGTTTCAATATTTCTTATCAACAGAGGCCGATATGCCGCTTTGTTGATTTTAGTCGCATAAAAAAATAAATAAATAAATAGGGCAAAACCCCAGAGGAGAAAATAATAAATGCTTCTTGCCTTTATGTACATATATTTACATATGTTTTTCTTGATTCCCTGCGAATCTTGTATATGGAGCTACTTCTGTTGTTGTTTACCAATGACAGTTGTTTTCTCGCCACTCTATTGCGCACCAAAAAATGTATTTATTTATTTTTATTTGTCAACTTCCGTTTCGGTTTTCTCATTTAGTATGCGGCCAGACATTGGATATTAGTATTTCCATAATTTATATTTGGCGAACACGTGAGAATTGCGCTAAGTGACCCACTTGATGATCATTTTCCCGGAGGGTGCAGCTCGAAACTTACGTAAACCAATTTCCACGTTGCGATTTGCGGCGCAACAACCTTGGTGTTGCTGCTGTCGCAGATGTTGCTGTTGCTGCTGGTAGCATCGGGCTGCTACAGTGTTTTTCCCTGCCACCTGACATAATGTGTTGCTTCTCTAGAATTGCATGCCTGTGTTTATTTTCCGCTTTTTGTTTTTTTTGTTTCTTGCTTTGGGTATTGGGTATTCGCAGTTTTTGTTGTTGGCGGGCCTTACATATTTACACAAATTACGTCACATTGGCAATGCAATGCTGTCGCCCGAGCACTTGCAAAAAAATTATAGTACGCAATTCCTAAAACCACACACAAATACACACTTTTTTCTCAAGAGGCTGTGGCTGTGACGTTAGAAACAACACTTTTAAACCATTAACACTAACACTAGTATTAAAAACAATAAAACAAAGTTGTAAAATAGATAGTATCTGGGCCGCTTATCGGAGACCCTAAAGATTATTTTTCTCGGGCTCGGTTTTATTGATAGTTTTTTTATGGGAGCGTTGCGAATCGGAGTGCTTTGGACAACTGAACTCATGAACACTCAGAGCACGAACAACGCGATCGACGCGGTGCCATAGCTTTTTGCCAGCTGCTGATCTTTGGCCCAGAGAAGCTTTAAGCTTTCAATCAGCTGTTTGATAACAACCAGCAGCTAACAAGAAGCATTTCCAATCAATATGATTGGCCCTATCTATAGCCCATAAAGTGAATATGGTTTAAACGAAACATGTTTAAAAGATCTCTATTTTTTCAGAATAATAGTACTTTTAGAAATATTTTTAAGAGACTTGTATTTTTTGAATACTCCGAAATGTATGGGTTCTCATTACCGATAATAAAGTATTCTAAAAACAACTCAGACAGGAATGTAATAAAAAACACTATATAGTCTGCGCCAAATACTTTACTTTAGTTTACATAAACATAAATGTTTTAAATGGATATAAAAACTATAAACGAACCAGAAAATGTGTTAATTGCAGTTTCTTCTCAAGTATATTTTTTTATTCTTGGTTCAAAAAAGCTATATTATCTTGTAGGTGCTTTAAGTGCTAACTACTGTACTGCCAGATACTGGAAATACTATATAATCCCTACTGACATTTTTATCTACAAGTGACTTTAAGTTAACCTTTTCGTTTACCCATATATTACTTACAGGTTTAATGCATTTTCTCTCCGTCAAGCTTACTTAATTAGGTTTTAACATTTTTTGTATGGGTGCTATTGTTTCTACCCGGATAGCTCATCAATTAACCAATTGAGCAGTACGTGTTGCTACATAGAGAATCGATATTTGTTCATCGTTTAATTGCGGCAAACAACTTCCGCAACAAAAGTGGCATTAACAACGCAACTCTGCCTTGGAGAGCTGATAACTTTGGACTGCTTTATGGGTTTGTGCGTTTCAGTTTCAGAGATATGGTTGATAAAGTCAGTGCCAAAGGGGGAAAGTTGTGAAGAGCCGTCCCACCCACATTTGACTTTTTCCATGGCTGTCATGAAATTGAACTTTTTGGCAAAAGTTACCAATACGTTGCCCAAAAACAATTTCTTTTCAGACTCTGCTAGTCTATTTTTGACATAGGGAAGAGTTTTATAGGAAAAACCAGGCACTCACACAGAAACACTGCCTGGCAAATAAAGCCGTCGACACAAAAACAATGTTCCCAAACTGCATCAGATATGAAAAACATATATATGTAAGAACACACAGGGCAACAACATACGGTGAGGCCCACAAAAAGGGGAAAAGTTTTCTTTGCTTTTTGTTATTTTGGTGTAGGAATGCGAGTGGAATATTAGACGCAGGGATCATACCACAGAGTGGAAATTAAATACTCTACTAGATACTATCCCTAAATTTTAGTTGTTGGTTATTCATAATTCAAATTATAGTGATTTAAAATTTTATCTTAATAATAAGTGGTAAGAGGTAAGAAACTATGAATTTGTTAAGCTCTCCAGCAGCGCCAAAAGATACTACTTAGCGCCTGTGCCGGCAAATTGTTGCCACAAGAAATTCCTAAAGTATTTCCACTTGGCGTAAAAGTTGTAGTGTGTGGCTAGGACTTAGTTAACCTCCCACAGGCCACAGCAGTAGTTATTGAAATAATTTCTACACCCCGGTGGTTTCACCATTGCCGCAGGCACATTTTTTATTTTTTCCCCATTCAGAGGTCTAGTGGCTGCCACTAAACGTTGATTAGTGCACTGTAAATGTAAATGATTTCGCCAAGAGCCGCAGATTGAGTTCTGCAAGATTTTTTCTCGCCCTCAAATAAAACCCAAACCCTTTTTCTTATTTTCTTACATTTTTTTCGTGCTGTTTTTTCATGACTTTTGTTCTGGTTTCCCCATCGCACTCTGCTCTTCACTTTTTATTTGTTTGCATTGAAAAGGAAATTGTAGAAATTCGCCTTTGTTTGCTTAATAAAATATAATTTTTTCCGCTCTAAAACTTGGGTAACTTGAAAAATGGGATGGCAACACTCCAACCTCCACCCACCAGCCTCGAAATCCCAACCTCAAGCCCCCACGCTTCCCCCACGTTTCTCACGCTGTTATGCTTGCTGCTTTGCTCCGAGGGTATTTGTAAAAAATAAATAAAATGGCATTAATTTGTTAGGGAACTCGAGAAGGGGTAAATTGTGTGGGTGGGTAACTTTCATTTGGCATATTCGCGGCAGCATAAAAAATCGCTTCGACAGAAAATATGCAAAAATTCCTTCCATTGAAGTTGGGTAAAAACGCTTTTCATTTTCCTTACACATTTTGTCGTCTCAAATTATTGTATGAGTTAAGGGGGGAATGGCTGTCCCGCAAAAGGGTTGGTGGCTGGGGTTCTGTTGGTGGGCGTGGCCCAAGGCAATTGCAGGATACGAATGGGTATGGGACCGGGTATGGTCTGGGCAATGGGTTAACCACTTTTACATTTAATAAAGATTTTAAGTAACTTAAAATTGTTTTGCTTGTCTTTGTGTTTGGCTTCGGACTCTTGTTTTTTTGCGATTTGAATTTTAATTAACATTTTCCGCGAATATAGAGTTAACTCTTCCCCCGCTTTTTGCGGTATCTGGTCGTTTTATTTCAGGGGACGGCGAAAGATATTTCTTTAATTATGGATTGCTTGGAGTGGACTCTGCGAAAGGATTAATTATTGCTCTTCCGCTTTTTTCTGTTTGTCATTTTTTTGGTTGAAGTTTACGGTAATTAATATCCTAGCATGAGCACGACTAATTGGATAAGTATTCGTTCTAATGATGTTATTAACGCTTGACGGAGAATTTAAATGGATTCAAACTATTTGGTTTTCCCGGCACCCTTTCTAGAATGCCATTCTGTAACTCAATGTATAAAAATAGAAGATTCCTATGGTTGCAGCGAATCGACTTGATTTGTCGTCGAGGTCTATATTTAAACTCAATCCAAAGGGAGTGGGAGGACATCGCTTTGCACTCAACACTTTGACAACACTTTGCTCGCTTTTATTTATGGATCTGCACGCGACGATGTGAGGCAAAGCAGCTGTTTCTGGTTCGCCGTCTCTACATATGTGCACTTGTTTCCTACTATAGCTCTATTTTTAGGCAGATGGGGGCACAGAGCGCCACTTACCTCCACAGGAAGAAGGCCATGATGATCAGAATGATGCCGAAACAGCTGAAGATTATGCCCACTAAGACGGCCAGGTTGTAGTCATTATGCGACTGCCGCAGCAGAGGTTGCAGTTTCTCGCAATTTGGTTGCAGTTGTATCTGTTAAGGGAGGGAAACGGTAAAATATTAGAGAGACTTTTAAACAAAATAAAGATACATATTTTGCATTCATGTTTGAAACTTGTAGTACAGTGTACTATCTTATGAAGAATCCTTAAAAATATGTGTACTTTTGTTATTCTGAGCTTCGTTTTTGTTGATTTTTGCTACCCTTTGTTTGTTTTTGGCGCACTCTTTATTTGCTTTTTATTTCCGTTTTATTTTTTTTTTTGCATAAAATCTTTCCTGGCTTTCGAAAAAAGTAAGGAACATCACCGAAAGGATTTAAATGAGCGCCATTTGCTAGGGACGTGGTGTGCGCCACGCGGAAAGTGGCAGCGGGCCATGTAAATGCGGCCAAAAGGTGCAGGCCACTTGAAATTCAGGCAGTCCGGCAACAACAACCAAAACAACAACAAAAACAACAACGTCAGCAATGAATTATGAATGAGGTTGTTGGGTAGGGGAGGCGGGAGACAAGAGTCACAAAAAATATTGCTGCATACTTATGAGGGCGTGTCGCTGCGGTTCGCTCTTCCCCTTTCTCGTTTTTTTGTTGCTGCCCCTAAGTTGAGGTCAACTAAATTGCTATATTTTTGCCACAACTTTGGATTATATTTTATGCATGCAACAAACTTTGCGGCCGGCTCGTACTCGTATGTGTGTGAAATGTCATTAAGGATGTTGTTATGACAAGTTGAAGGAGTGGCTGTGGGGGGCCTTAAATGTCAATAAACGAACGCGGCTAGGCACAATGAGTGGACGTGGCCATTGTTGTTAAGGCCATTAAAGGCGCATAAGCCTCTCATTACGCATACGCCCAGGGGTACGGTTCAATAATGCATGGCCAAGAAAAAGGTGTAGGAAAGGCATAAAAAAGTAAAGATACTTTCCCGGGACAGGATAGTAGTTTTCCAACTAAATAACTTTCCTGCAGCCGGCTTCCTTTTTGGACATGTAATCTGATATGGAAACTGACAACGCCGAGGTTGCCAACTTTATGGCATGCCACGCCCTCTCCTTATATCTCCGCGTTGCATTTGGCCCGTTTCAAAACAAAATGCCAACTTTCTTCCGCCATGTGGCAGGTGTGGGTTACACAGACGTGTGTAATATTGTGCTTGAATGTGATATCTTTATGCGCTACTTACAATCCTTGACTCCGAAAATTTTCCCAACACAATTTTCTTTGGATTTATGACACTGAATGTTGCCGCTGCCACTTTGACCTCGTAGTATGAGTTGGTAGTTAGATTTTGCAGAATCATCTGAAAGGAAAAAGGAAAAGCGTCAGAATTTAGTTTAAGGATTAGCCTTTAAATGAAAATGTAATACTATATAAGATTACTATTGTCACTTACATGTATACCCTTATTCATACTACTTCAAACTATAAAATCTGGGAAAATGCTCCAATTTAGTTTTGCAATAAATTTTTATTCATTTTAAGTCCCTTTATATAGAAATACATACATATATTTGTATCTCTCGCCCATACGGGTAAACTAACATTGAAAAAAAGAAAGGTAAAAATGATTGCCATTCCTGTTTAGTTGTTCAACAAAAACCTTGTTGTTCGCCGCTGCAAAATATTTCAATTACAAAAATATTTTCAACTGGCCAAAATAAAAGTAAACAAAGCTGCCGCACAATGTCGAACCAAGGCGACAGGGTAACCAGAAAAAGATAGATGGTTGCCGAGTGGTAGGGCCAACTTGCAGTTTCAGAGATATGGAAAAAGTCAGCTATGTGTATGATAACATTTTATTGTTGGGAAATTTGTTTGCCTCGCCACATTCCCCACGACAAACTTTTATTTTTATTTATTTACTTTTCGCATTTTTTTTTCGCCCATTTCTGGGCGTTAAATAAAAGGGGAAGACGCGGCACAAAGGCGGACAGGAAAAACAACATAAATTTAATTTATTTTTGAAGGTGGGTAAGCAGTATTCAGTATCCATGTGGGTGCCTTTTTGTCCATGCTCTTGTGTGGTTGCGATGCAGCGGAAAAGTATGCAACACTTTCAGCCCTTCCCGAAATCCTCCACCCGCCCACATGTGTCTATTTTTTCGGTATAGAATATTTTGAAAAAATATTTGCAGTTACCGTCGCAGGTGGGCTTTTCTGTATGCCGTTTGTTGCATAAAAATGCAATTATTACTGCCGGAATTTTATTTTTCCGCTCTCTATTTTTCGCCCTCTATGCATATCTATTGTATTAGGCAGTTTATCATGGAATTTTTTTAGTTTTTTGTGTGTTGTGGGCCGGGCCAAAATGGCTGCGATAAGCCGACACGATTGACATATCACAAAACGGACAACAATGTTGCCAACTTGGCAGGGCCATAAAATGGATGCTAACAACGCATGTCTGGTAACCTGCGGATGAAATACGACTGTTCTACTCCAAAGGGACTCCATTAGTCCTTTGGCCCTTACATTTTCGTTTTATGATTTGGTCAACGCCGTAAAATTTTACCATTTTTGAATCATTAACTTACCGCTGTTTCCAGTTCTTTGGCCGAGGCATTAATCCTTATGTCACGATGCGTATCTTGTCCTGCCAACCGAGTTTTGATTATATAAAAGTCGATTGTGTTGTAGAATTCGTAGGGTCTCCGCCAGCGGATCGTAATCGATTCTTGTGAGTGACAGGTGAGATTCACAATGGCAGGAGCACTCGGCCCACCCACATCGGTCCTCTGGGCAATCTGGTCGGAGGGTTCTCCCTCGTTCTTCGTAGTGAAGGCCTTCACAATCACACGGTAGTCGGTGTAAGGACCTGTATTTTAAACATAAATAAATGTTTTTATGGATTAAGCAGAATTCTTTGGGAAGTATTTTCAGAGTGTCTTTAATTGGAGGATAATTTGATGCCACAGTTGGGACTCTTATTGGTCGTAAATACTTCAGGTGAATGTCAGCTGCATTCAAATTGGTTAACACTGCACCTGCCGCACCCCCTTGCCTTTCGAAATTGAACACTGGCCGGGCTCTCTGTGTTCATTATGAGCAATGTCACCGCATGTGACAGGAGCCAGAAACCAGGACGCAGAAAACAAGACGACGGATTTTATTCGGCTTTATAATTAAATTTTACTCAACGGAAACGCACACGACTGCGGCCGCAAAAACAATGAATTGATTTTCCATGCAATGCTAAAAGAAAACAAATTATCTCAAGCGAAGCTGTCAGTTTAAATTGGATTTAATTAACAAGGAGACCGGCTGTCATCTACTTAAATTAAAGTTGGAATTAATTAAACGTTGCCATGGCGGCCGTGGTGGCGGCTGAGCAAAAACCTGCGCGCCGCCAACTTTGCTCCTTTGGAATTTTCGTGCAAAAAATACCTACAGATGCAGATGCAGGTATAAGACTCATGCGAGTCGTGTAATTAAATTAAACAATGTGGGTGCATGCGGAATGCGGCGCATAACTTTGTTGCAAGTTAATTGCATAGCTCCCAGGCCCCAAAGTGGCATCTAATACAAAATTTTATCCCGAATTCTGTAATGCAGCGCATCTTGCGGATGCGGGTCTAAAACCCAAGAGACAAGAACGCCTTAATCAGGAAAATAAGCGAAGGTGGGTTGGCCGTGGTTGGGCGGCTGATTTTTGGGTGTACAATTATAAGCGTCAAAAGTTGTTAACAAACAAAAAGTGGCAAGCGAGTGGCAGCGAGCACTTGAAACTATTTAATTACAAAGCAACTGGCAAACAATTTGACTAGAGCTTTAATTAGAGGTAATAATAGCTCCTGGCGGCAGGATCAAGGGTTTTCCAATGAAGAGGTGGATGGGGCTTCAGGACGCAAAAGTCACTGAGGCTTCTATAGGCCGTGGGCGTTCAATTTCTGACAATTTGATGTTGAAGTTGACGAGGGGCCAATCAGCCAGGTTAAAATCAACAGCCTTTGATGCCCAGTTTTTCAGTAGGTAATCGAAAGAATATATTAATTAAAATAAATGGTGTTTGAATTACACAATTACACAATCTATGGCAACAGTTTTTATCCTCCTTAAAGAACAATTGCCTTTTATACTTGTCAAGTTAATTAAAGTTATTTAGGAATATTATTTAAAGAATACTTACGTAAATTCTGCAACTCAAAATGAATGAGTGTCTCCACTGAATTGCGCGAATTTTTCACAATTTCCACTCCGGTTTGATTGTCGTGGATGTGAAATACATGGTAACCGGCAATGGCTCCGTTCTGATTTTTTGGTGGATGCCAGGACATGGTAATACTGTTCGCCGACACATCGAGTACGGTGAGATTCTGGGGCTTGCTTGGCACTGTAAAGAAAGGCAAACAAAAGTTGGGGATAAGTACAAAAAGTCGAAAGTTAAATTTGCACTTGCTCTTAGGTCATGTACGGCTTTATACTTTTCGGCTTAGAACCGCAAAGTTATGCAAACAAGAGCAAGGGAGTTTTATTTTTTTAATGGATTTGAATATCTGAATACCCATTCATTAGATACTCTCATATACCCAGCATCTGGAACGATTTTAATATTTTTTATAAAATTTATTTACAAAAGACTTAAAAAATATGTTCTTTAAAAGAACTTCTTTCATTAAACTGTATGTATATAGCAATAGGATATCAAAAATTTGTATAGTATATCCCATTTTTTGAGAGCAGACAGAAGCCGACAGGCATTTCCAACTCATGAGGTTATCAGAACCGACCCAGCTGTTTAATGTAAAAATTTCTTCCAACAACACCTAACTCATTTTGGTCCCAACCCCCTAGGAAAGTAATGATGAATTTGTAAGTAAGATGTGTGTGCATACTTAGCGGCGTGTGCACATAGAAAATTGAAAGCCGGATGACGCCAAAATGACAATGCATAAATAATTTATTAAATAAGAGGAAGAAACAAAAATAAATAAAACAGTAAAATGAACAGGAAGCTGGGGGGGAAGATGGCGGCAAAGCAATCGCACCGAATGAAAGAAAGTAAAATAAATTGAAATGAATATTTTGCAGCAGAAGATAAAACAATTTATATTCAAATGGCAGCCAGGACTGCCAGTGTGTGTGGGCTAAGAGTGTGTGTGTGTGCATGTGTGGGAGGGAAGAAAAAATTATATATTCAATTACTAGAAGGAGGGCGCCTGTAAAAGAAGAAAAGAATTGGCGCAAGTAAAGCGCAACGTAATCGAAGCGCATAAAGAAACGGAAATGCGATTGCTAGCAATTTATTATGGCCTGCACTTGCCAGTAGAGCAGCTCACACAGATACACCCCCATACACACACACAGCCCCATCCGAAGATATAGATACATATACAGATGGTGGCTTATAATCCGGCAAACCAGCGGATGCAAAAGCCCGGGCAATAATTTCATTTGCAAGCCAAAGGACAACACTCGACCATGTGTGACAGCCAAAGGGGTTGCTCTGCTCCTTTTTCTGTTTCTCTGCCTGTGTATGTGTGTGTGCAAGTGGCAAAAAGCACTAAATGGTAATTTATTTTACTAATACAACAAAAGCTCGGGCAACGGGCAAAAACGTTCTGCAATCAAAAGAACAAATGAGTGACCCGAGGGCGGGAACAGGCACTTGACCCTACTCTCCTCGAGACTTTTGCCATGCAAATGCGATAAAGCTTAACAAAACACAGACATTCCTTCTTTCCCTATACATGTACACTAGAAAAAATAATTGGAAAATTAATAAGGAGGTTTTCAAACATTTTAGAATTGAAAAGAGTAAAATAAACAACTTCTAAGTAAACTTTTATTTTTAGTTTATACTCTAATCGTGAAATTTGAATTTAATGTTAAACTAACTTAGTTTTTCTTTCTCTGCATAAGAAAAAGGAAAAAGTTTTCCCACACATACACACACACTTAAACAGTTGGCTGGGCAGAATAAACAGTCGCTGTCAATGTATAGAAATTTATACAATTCAATAAATGGCATTTCTACTTTCTTTGCCATTGCTCCTGCCACTTTCTTCTGCCCCTGCGCCTCTCCTCCATCATTCTTCTCCATCATTCCCTTCTACTTCCATTCCTACTTCAAATACTTCTTTACTTCATCCTTGGCCTGTGCTCTTTGCAATTGCAAACGGAAATGGAAATGGGAAACGGACAGGCAGCTGCTGCATCTGCAAAAAGGGAAAGGAAAAAGCCAATTTATAGACTCGAACTCGAACTATGAAAGCGAACGACTCACTCGAGGACCAAGGGATGTGGGAACTTAAGAGTGGGGTAGTTGTATTAAAATCAATTAAGCAACAAAGTGCTCCTCACACACACACACACCCATTCACACACGGGTGCCAGCGATAAATGTCCTTTCAGTGGGAAGGCGGAGAAGAGTGGAGTATAGGGACAGAAAAGTTAATAGGTTTGCCACTCGCAGATGGCAGCTGGGAACTCACCTCAGCAGGTGGACACATGGGCATGTTTGTAGACACTAAGTGCTTCCGATGGGCTTTGTTTGGCATAAATAATTGAAAACTTAAATAGCAATTAAATAGAGCGTCACTGTCAAGCAACTATAGCTTATTAAGTGTCTTGTAAGTTAAAGTCTAAGAAATAAATCAATAAGCTCAAACCAGAAGAATATGATTCGTTTCTTCGTCCCATCTTGAAACCTCAACGGATAGATAAAAAAAAAGGATGTCTCAACATTTGACAGGTCTGGGCAAATTAAAAGAAAACAATGGATGCGTTTTCCCACTATTTGCTCAGGCAGGCGGCGGCGGAAGTAACCAAGTGTGAAAAAGCAAAAGAAAATCCTCTAAAGCGGCAAAAAAACTAAGGGGAGCACGCTCAAAGCGCGCGTGATTATTTTCACAAAGGCCAAAGACAGGAAGTAAAAAAGAAAATAACTAGGACTACGAGCCAAGAAAAATCAGTAGAAAGGAGTGGCGCTTTCACACATACATATAGCGCCTGGAAAAACCAATACCGACGACGTGCTTAAGTTGTTAAAAACTCCAAACAAAAAAGGACACTTGAGGGGGTGGCGTGTGCTCAAGGTGTTATTTTTTTCATTCTTTTTTTTTTGTGATTGCAGCGCGTGTTTATATGTGTGAGTGAGTATGGCAAATAGTATTAAGTTGTCTGAGCCTCAAAAAAAATAACACAACAACAACAAGAACAAATAGCATGAAGAGTCAGGCCCAACGACAAAAAAAAAAACTAAGCTTGAACATGAAGAAATAAAAACAAGTTACGAGAAGGGGGCCCATTCTTCCTGTTAGCCATATGCCTTATTTAGTTGTTGCTCTTCGTGCTTTATTGTTGTTGCTTAACTTTACGAGCTGCTTTACGGATTTGGCCAGACGTAAAAACTAAACAAAAGGCGGCGGGCGTGGTGAGCACAAAAGTGAAAGAATGAGACATGCCAGCCCACTGTGGGAGGGGGGCAGGGGAAAAAAACAAACAAACAATTAGAGGAAAAATACAAACACACTCGCACACACCCAGGTGACTGCCTTTCAAAAGGCGTCAAAGACTCCATCCTCCACAAAGGCACAAAAATTATGCGAAATAAAGCCCAAAAAAGGGGAAAAATGACAGCAACAGCAAGCGACAACAAGCTGCGAAAAAATAAAGCTAAAAAGTTTTGTTCACCCCAAAGCTTTGATGGCCAAGAGCAAACACTGAATGGACCAAAAGGCTCTGCAGCACTTAGCGGAAGTAACGCGGCGGCCATTTTGAATGCACACATGTACGAGTGTGTGCGCGAACCTTTTTGAACTTTGATGGCGGAGAGACACGAATGAGACTTTAAAATAGGAGTGAAGTGTAAAAGAGACATGAAAATGAGGAAAAAAATGTAATAATTAAAGAAGACAAAATATCCTTAGATCATTAAAATCAAATCAAACTGAAATGTACATTAATGAAATAGACATTTCGATTAAACGGTTGTATTTTCAGTAATGGCACATGTTCGGACAGGAATTTGCCTCGGGCTCTATTACAATTCAAAGCACTGTCAAATGCACAAACAAAGGTCCGAAATACAACTGACACACTTCAAATGGACTCTAACACATTGTGGCACACTCCTCCACAAACAAACCTACAAACACATCCTCAAAAATAGACAAACGACAAAAGCAACCCATATATATCAAAGTGCTTTTGCCACCCGGCTTGTCAGCTAAAATCTACCAAATGACCCTTTTAGATTGGATTTTTATACGGCACACTAATGTTCACTAATTTGCAATGTTTGAGAACCTTTGACATGTGTCTATTGAGGGTCAGAGCCAAAGAATTCGTAGGGCAATGTTTTAAACAGAGGAAATCGAGAGAAGAGCCTCCCATTAAAGATATTGCGTATACGAAGTGTTGGTTTCCTTGGCTATTCTATGGAATATAGACTTTCTTTTCCAAAATCGCTTAAAATAAAGTTTTTAGATCAATCTTTATAAATATTAAATAAACAATGGCGTTAAAACGATTTAAGATATAATTATTAGGTTTAAAAATGACGTATACGCCGTGTTATCCATTAATTAAACAACATTTTTTCAAGAACTTTCTTAAAACTTCAATACAAGCTTTAGGCTTTTATAATTCTTTTGCGGACACTTCTGGCTAATTAAGGACGAGCGTCTGGCCCAGACTGCTGATGTCTAACGAGTGATTACTGCACTTCCCTGCTTTATGGCTGCTTCATGGCCAGGAGCCGAACGATAAGGCCAACAACGCCGACAGCCTTTTCTGAAATGTGGTGTGTGGAAAAGGTTATCGGCAGGAAGTTGCACATGGAAGCACCATCACCTAGGGCTCGACGGCCACAGCCGCTTCCACATCCCCATCCAAAAAGCCATCCGGCTGGAGTTCGCTTGTTTTTCGATGCTTGAGACACGGAAACTGTTTTGGGTTTGGGTTTGGGCGCCGGCACAGAACAAGGCATCAATGTCACGTTCAAAGTGTCGAGTTGTTGCACTAACAAGGTGTTTATGATTTAAAGCGTCGCTCACACCAGCTCACATCAGGGTTTTTCCTTTTTTTTTTGGATGGGGATACTGGCAGACAAAAGGCGTCCATGACAAGTGCCTTGGAGTGCAAAAAAAAAAAAAAGGAAGGGAAAATATCAGCACACATACATGCAAGTTGATCTGGGAATGGCATTTTTCGTAGGCGTTTTGGCCGAGGGTTGGTATTTTGTTGCCATCCATCTAGGCGGCGGCGGCCCCACAAGAAAAATTGACATGTTGAAGTGCAGTTAGGCGGAAGTTGTCGCCGAGGCAACATTTTTCTATCTGGCCCCCCACCTCCCTTTCCCACCCCTCGTCACAGGATCCGTTTGGAAGGGGGCGTGTCTAAATGCGGGTTGGCACGTGGTTGAGCGATAAAAAGCAGAGAATGTTTCCAGCAAAAATGGCTTATCTGTTTTCCCGATTTTGATTTTTTTCCCCCTAGATTTTTTCGTTGTTGTGACAGAGGCCATCTATCAAAATGTTTTCATGCCCTAGAAGAGGGTATAACAATGTTTTCGAAATATGTCTGGTCAGAATCACTTTAAAGTTGGCATACAAAAATAGGCTGGAAACCTAAATCCAACTGGATAAATAAAAAAACGTAACTATGAAGCAATGTACTTGCGAAAGAGTGTACCACATTTTCCTATTTCTTATTATTTTCCCCAACTTCTTACAAATTAGCCGCACAACAATGCAACCGATAAGTAGGCAACATATTTCATATCAGGATGTTTTCCGTGCTTGGTAGGGGCAGACCAAAAGCGGTGGAGGAAACCCTGAGTGACAGGTTGAGGAAAGCGCAACTCAGAATGAATCAACTTGGCAGGATTTCTGCTTTTTTGCCCCAAGGAAAGACAAGTGCTTAGGTAGTCTAGTCAGCTGGCTTATCAATTTTGAGAACACAGAAGAAAAGGCGCCTTGAGCACGCTCCACGCCTTTTCGGGATGTGTGTGTGTGCAACAAAAGTCTCCTGACTCCACACTCACGAGTGTGGGCGAGCCTTGTTGCAAATTAAAATCAAGACAGCAGCAAAGCCAGCTAAATGATTGATGGATGTTTTTCAAGGCTCCAGAAAACTGCAGAATCAACGCAGAGCGGGAGCTGTAAAAGTTCAATGATTTATGCTTTTTAGTTTGGCTAAATTTGTTGGCTACTAAATGATTGTTTTCATCCTCCGCAGCTGACTGCTCCACTACTTTGCACTTTTAATGTATTTTTTGACAAGTCATGTTCATAACTCAGTGTCCTGTGAAATTCTCTGAAATTCTGTGGGTCGATGGAGGGAAAGTTTTCAGTGGATAAAGTTCAAAATCAAAGTTTTCATTGCTTCGTCGGTTTTTCGTAGTTATTTTTCGGCAAGTGTTTTTATTTTATTTTTGTTCTTCTTGGTCGGTTGGGTTTTTTGGTTTATTTTGGGCTGCAAAGACAGCTGAAAATCATTTGTCAAAATACTAGAGTACACAGCAAAGTTAGGAGCTTGTTTGCCGTTGACAAGCTCTAAAGTTGTGCCAATTTGTATTAGAAACTTCCTTGCGCCTGCGACATGTCCGACTTTGGTCTTTGAGTGCGGCTATAGCCGAAGATCATGGACAGAGACCAGTTTATGTGGTGAGTTTTCAGTAAAAGTTGAAGCTGCGAGTGGAATATTTAAGTATAAAATATTTAACTTGTGCTGGTCAAGTGGCGTTGGTTGTGAAAGTATTTAAGACAAAGATGGAGTATTACATTTAGTCATAGTATCTTATCTGGTAGTCTGAATCATCTTATCTTTAGTTTGCATTTCCATATTTGTAATTCGAGATATAAAAAAATATCATCGTATATGCATAACTCATGCTGCGATTCACCATTAATTCACCATTCGTGTGAGGCAGTTTTCGGCTGTCAAAGTTGTTTGCCAACTACTGTTTGTCATAATACCCCGCCTCTGCAAATTGCATCCGACAGATACCATTCGTTGGTCCTCTCCTGATTGCCCCCAGAAACCAAATTCAGTTTCAGGCCACCCTTCAATGTTCAAGAGCCCTGGAAGTACTTCTGATTCCGCCCTCTCCACGTGAAATTATCGCCAGCGGGGGCCAGCGGAAGAAGTGGTTCCTGGGTGGAGTCACCACTTGATGAGCTGCACTTTTCATCACTCTCAGCTGCGTCTTGGAAATGAATTTACAAAAAATTAACTCAACACCCGGAGAAGTGAGTGGCGAATGGGTAACAGTGTGAGCCTGCTCTTGGCACTTGGCTGCACAAAAGTTGGCCCAAACAATTAATTAAACTAATGACTTGGTGGAAATATCGTCGGAGGGCGGTCCAAAAAGTGATTTGGGAAAAAGTTGAATCAGCAGGTTTATTAATTAAAGTGTTTCGTTAAAAGATGAGTTTACAAAACCAGTAGACTTAAGGTGCGCAGTATTTCTACAAAATGTAGTATCAATTGATTGGTTTGTTAATTTAGGCGATCAAAAGTTCAATTCTCTAGGAGCAATTATTCAAATTATTCAAGTTTCTGTTTATGTCATTGAAAAGTTTCTTTTTGTTCAAAGTTTGCCATAAGTCTCGTTTATCATTTGCTCCAACGAATGCACAAATATCGCTTATAATAGACAATTTTCTGAGAAAAAATAAATGAATTCGTTTGACTGAAATAGTAATTACTGGCAGTCAGCGAAGCATCCAAATGAGCGACGTTGTCCGGCAATTTGTAGAATATTTTATTTAATTTTAGCTTGTCAGCCGGTCGGAATATGCTTTCGAATGATCTGTTTGGTCGGTCAGGTTAATTGATAGAAAGTTGCTTTAAAAAACCTAAATAATTTTAGAACTGACTGAAAAACTGTTGTAAATGAACGAAAGTAGATAAGGTTATGATTTGTAGCCCTCGACACTTGCAATGCTCAACAAATTACTGAAAGACCTTCATAGGAGCACTCCTTTTTCCCCAATTACAACCCCTATCCTTGCCCCATTTATATATTTTTTCATATTTACTTCAAGGGGCGTGTCTGCCCCAAAATGCAACCTAATAGAAGTTTTGCGTGTGGCCAGAAAATCAGCTGGTTCTTAGTCAGAGTCCATGCAATTTGCCAAGTGTCAGTCTGTCCGGCTGAAAAGCACGCAAGTGGCCCCGAAAAAATCAGGGTGGAGGCGGGGGTGGCATGCAAATTCCGTCTAAGCCAAGTTTCTTAGGACCCATTTAAGGCCATGAAGCTTTCAACAGCGACTCCTATTTAACGACTTGCCCATAAAAATAGTTGGCTGCAGCTTAACAATAAAATACCAAATAATTGTGGGCCATAAAAGTTAAGTTGTTAATTGTTTTGTGTCCTGCGCTCATCGCGTGTCCTGTAGTGCCAAAAATGGGGTAAAATCCAAACAGCGGTATGGGCGATAAGGAATAGACTCGCTGCCAATGAATTGTTGCTGCTTGGCAGCCGCTGGCCAAGTTCTAACGAGCAGACAGACGTCTGCTTGTCAATGGCCAGGCATATTTCATGAGCCAAGACCCAAAAAACACTGAAACGAAACAAAATTCCACACAAAAATACAAACTAGCAACATGCTCGGGCAAAAACAATGTTAAATAATTCATTTGGCCAAAGCTAAAAGTTTTGCGTGAGAATTCTGCCATATTACACGAAGGCAGGCAGTTGTTGACGTCTGCCCCGCCCCCGGCTGCTAAATAAAGGGGCTGCGTGCTAAACCGGAAATGAAAACTCTCTTAATTGCCTTGAAGTATGCAAGCAATTGCCGCAGTTCTTGTTGTTCTGCTGTGTTGGATTTATCTATGTATTTTATTATTGTATCCCTCCGGCAGATAATAACCGGGCAACTAGAAGCTCTTCTTCTTTTCGCCGAGGGCCACCACGGGGCCAAGGGTTGGGGGTCAATAAAGTTCTGTGGTGTCAGTGAACCCCTAGTTGAGCAAACTATAATTGCCAATTCTTGTCGAAAGCTTATTGAACTTTTGTTTTTCTTTTCGGGCCGGCAGCCCGGAGGCCTCCTAAATTATGTATTCCCAACGTATTTTTGTCTTCCTCTGCTCTTAGGACATTCATTTTGGATAAATATCTTATTTTTGGTTCTCTATTTATAGATAAGATTATCTTTTAATGGTTACTTTGGATAGCTAAAAAAAAAGATTAAAGTTTAATAAATATCTATTTACCATAATTTTCATCGACAGCCGCATAAGGAGGCGTGGCATCGTTAAAACCCATACCATTGCTGCTGCCCACTCCGTTGCCGTTGCCATTGCCCATTTCCCCCGCCACCGGAACCGGAACTGCGTTAGCAAAGGCCAGTGTGGTCGCCGGCACATCCGGTGGCTGATCCTGCTGCTCGATCGAGGTGGCTGAAGTGCTCTTTGGCGGCTGCTCTTCAGATTTTTGGGTGGTTTTCTGGGCGGTGGAGCTGTCGGGCATGACGGTGCCCATATTGAAATCAGTCTCGAGGGTTTCCCAGCCGGAACCGGTGGTCTCGGCTTCGGCATTGACTAGATCGGCCAGACTGCGGTCGGAAGAGCTGGCATTGCTCGCCACCGGGACAGTGGGCGACGGTGGTGCAGTGAAGGGCGATGGGGATGACGAGGTGGACGACGTGGGCAGGGCGGTGGCGCAGTGCTCCGAAATGCTGGCAAAGAGCAGCAAGTGGAAGAAGGCTCTCAATAGGGCGTGCTGGGGGCGTGACATGGTGGTTCCTTTAACTTGGCAATCTGGCTTTTCCCACGTAGATTCACTCGACTTGTGCGATTTTTATTATTTTTATTTTTTTCACTCTTGTGCGTTTCGTCCCACTGTTTAGCAGGACTGAGTTAAGTTCAGGTATTTCTTCTTTGTTTACAACATCTTGTGCGTTGTGTTTTTTTCGTACTAGTGTCTATTTATAGTTTGTGCGTTTAATGCTTAGTTCTTAATTGATTCGACTTAAATGATTTCCATTTTGGCACTAAATACACACAATAAAATTATGGGTTAGAGGCATCAGAAACTAAACAAAAGCATCTTTTATCTCCGATGATTCACTGAGTTTTGTGGTTTTCGTTTTGCCTCCAGCCCGTGTTGTAAAAAATTGCTGTTGTTGTGTAACACATTTTTCAAAGCGGGCCACAGCCCAGAAAAAAAGGAGAAAAAAAAGTATCTCAACCTGAACCCGAGTCGAACCCCATCAAATACAAGCTCTCTTTTTTCGGTTTACTTTTATTTATGATAATTTATTGCATTTTTTCAATACTCCTCCCCGGCCATTGTTTCAGTTCTGTCTCTCGCTATTGCCCACACTTTGTGTTTTCTCTGTTCTCTGCCGCTTTTGTTTATCGCGTTTTCTTCGCACTTTCCTGGGCCTTATTGTTTTTCATTTTTTGCTGAATCCCTTGAGTTCAATGGGGTTCATCCGCCGGCGAAGATGCAGCCGCATTAAAAATACACTCTCGGCGGTAAGTGTGCTCACACTTACGAGACGCCAGCATGCATATATAAATAAATATGCACATACACTATATAATATGAAGAGTTGGCCAACAAATTGGCAAACCCCACAAACGACTTGCTGACGACATGTGTGCGCCATCTGTGGGCTCGGATTATGGCTGGAGGGGGAAGGGGCCGCGCAGGGAGGCGGCCACAAAAAATCGAGTAAAATTAATGATTGGGCGTAGAGATTAGGCCAGAGGCGATCCCCGAATGCTCTATGGGGAAACATTTTCAAGAAATTGCTAAAAAAAATTCAAAGATTTTCTGAGATACTTAGAGGGAAATTTATGTCTGCAAAAAACAGACATATTCCATTAAAATAAAACAGCTAATGGTCTATTCTTGGAATTTGGATAGCACAGGAATACGAGATATTATTTTAAAAATACTTTAAAATTGAAAATAATATTCTATAACTAAAAGTTTAATAATAAAAATCAAAACTAAAGTATCTCATACTAATCTTAATCCATAACCACTAAAACTGGAATATAGTTTTCTTAACGATACCGGAAAAATGATAAATTCCAGCACTTTTTCCGTTTCTCTTTATTCTTCCCTTTGTGCCCAGCAATTGCAATGCACTGAACAAAAAAGCATGACCCAGAGCGGAAGTGCGGGGCGCGGAGCTGTAATGGACAAAGTGCAAATTACAGGGAGCTCGTGCTGATTCATTCAGAATTAGCCACCGCACGCTATATCCATTGGGTCTTCGAGCAAGCTATAGTAACGTGATGTTGCTCGTGTTTGGCCAGCTAACCGCAACCGCAGTCGCCGTCGCAGCTGCAGCTGGCGCCGCTGCTGACGGTGTGGCTAATTAGCAGCTCATCAAGTTGCCGCACACAAAAAGTAAGCCAAAGAGCCAGCTTTGAGCCACCGTATTTAGTCATAGACTGCGAGAAAGAAACGAGTAATTGTATGGAATAATGGAAAGTTTATGAACTGCTATCCCTTTAGAAGTTATGGCTTTTTAAGCTAAATATAATATTTAATATACAATTTTGATATCGAAAGCCTTTCTTTAAATGATTTATACTATTATGAAGCATATGTAATAATCTTTATGTGCAACACAGACGGATCCATAATATCTGGTGTTGGGTAACCGCAAGTACGACGGCCTTATAAAAATAGAAACTCAAAAGATTATTGAATCCGTAGGAAGGAGAAGGGGCGAAACAATAAAAAGAAATGGTTAAACGGGTCGAACTCAAAGTCTGTGGCAAGTGGCAAGTGGGAGATGGGAGGTGGGAGTTGGGAAGTGGGAAGCGGAAAGTAGACGACGACCCAGTCGCGACGCTGATCCCGGTCATGGAAATTGGCCAATCAAGCGACAATTGTCGGCCATTTGTGGTCCGTAAGTACTTAATAACGGTAAACGGGTCAGAGACTTCCAAGTGGACAACTCTGATTAGCATGCGATAGCCCGCGATGACCCGCCTATGACAACAACAGACAGATAATTGAAAATCACTAAAAATACTAAGGGCTGGTCGGGGGGACAGAAATCAATTGGCAGAAAGCAAATTGCCTGACAACTGCAGACCGAAACCAGTGGGAAGTCGTCTCTTCGGCTAGTATCTGTGTGTGTGCTTCTCACTCACACACATGCAGGCCTCAAAAGACTGAACGGATTCGTTGTGACGACATGGGGCAGCGAATCAGTCACCGCCCAGTCAGTCATAGATATAAAAATATACAAATAATGGACAATGGGTCTGTCGGGCAGGCTCTGTCCCAATGGATATTTTTTGACGAAAAGTGAAGTGCTTTGAGGAGAGAGGGAATTATATCTAAGGTAACCGGAAGAGCTGCGTGGGAGGAGGGTCTCTGTTGGCAGCGGATATAGATGGCTTAGAAAGGTTTCAGCATTCACCTGACGATCTAAATCAACATAAGCTGATTTCCTAAAGAAAGATAGTGGGCCGAAATAGGCTTTTTGTAATACTTTCCATCGTAAAATGCTAAAATCCTACATTGATTATAGTTTTTCTTTGAAGTTCCACAGAAAAGGGTAATTAACTCTTCCTTTGCATAAGCACCTGTAAATTACAACTAATAAAAGTAGTCGTTAAAATTAAAATCAGCTTGCTCAACTCTAAACTATTATTAGCCTTGCATTGGGAGCAATTTCCCCTCCATCACCATAGCAGTTTTGATGCATTTTCCTGGAAGCACTCGCGTGCTACAAACTCACTACCTTCAATCCAAACAAACTCTCGACTCCTCCCAAATGCTCCATAATGAGCGTGAGATTCCCTGATAACCCACATCTCCCCACCGGAGTACGGGAGTACCGGAGTGTCTATTTCTGTTTGGTTGTGTCTCACCTGCTACCCGTACTACCTACAGATTGTTTGTCTAGCGGAGCCCCCAATCGCCTCTTATGAATGGCCCACATTGTGAGTGCCATGAAATAAAATGCCTTGTTTGTTTATCCAGCCAACACTTCGAATGGCGTTAATTTGTAAGCCAAACAAATGTGTACTATAAAGCAGCTGAGAAAAAGTAAAGTTAAAGAAAGTTTTCTGATCGTACGAGGATCCTATTCAAACGTCCTTTAGAACTTTTTTTTAGAAGATCTGCATCTAAAAGATACACAATTTTTGGGAATTATACTTTAACTAAAGCCTGTTGAATAGCTTTCATTAAGTAATATAAAATTCTTTAAAACAAATAAGAGTGTTGAAGGGTAGCCCTTTTTATTTCCCTTATTTCAAGTGTGGCCCAAAATATTGACAGTCATGGGCTAAGGTCAGTGCACTAGGATTGCGAAATGGTAGGAAAACGTACGAAATGAACATGCGCATGCACCAAGAACTGGGAAATGCGGAAAACGGGAAAGCAGGACTCTGTGGGATGTGCGAAAAATCAATAGAGCCGGATCCGGGAGTCGCAGTGCACGTGCTACAGATACAAATCCGAGTGCGAAAAGCCGCAAGGGGCAATGGGGGGGATTCCAAATTCGCTGCAGAAAATGCGACCCAGCCCCAAAAGCTGAGCCGGAATTGTGTCACTTAACTGTCAGCGAATTGCGCAGTTCATATATATATTTTTTGTGTTTGAATATTGCAGAGGGGTAACCACACTCTTTGTTATATTTTTTATGAAATTTGTTGGGTTCTGTGGCCCCCCATCCGGTAGTGTCATCTGCTCAATATGCTAAATTATTGACATAATTTTCCTTGTAAATGGCGTTCAAGTCGAGCTTCATTCGCCCCCGACAAAGCGGTAAAATGTCAACAAAACAGAGCCGCTGTGAGAGCGGGCTGGGCGCTCTTACGGATGAATTCGCCGTCAGATGCGGTGAGACTCGTTTTGAGCGAATTTGCCTGGCCTTTGGGCTTACGAGTTGTGAGTTCTTTTTTGTTTTATTGATTTCTTGAAAGGTACACAAAATGCGAATAGCAACAACAACAGCACCACCACCACCACCAACAACAACATTGCGCGGAACAAAGAAGAAAACAACAAAAACACACGAATTGGACGAAGAAGCGACAGCAGCACGCCAAGAAGGTCCAAAAAATGACTATATATTCTTTTTTGTAAAGCAGATTCGCAGCTTATATCGGATTCTCCAGTTATTATATTATGGGTGACACAAATGATGGTTTTTATTGTTTGTATTTTTTTTATTTTACACCCATCTATCAAGCACACTCATGGATGGCTATTGGGCCACAAAGAAAGATACAAAAGTATCTGAAGAGTTCTATATAGATTCTTGGATTCTATACGGGTTGGAAAAAAGGCGGCTGCTGCGCAAGAGTCCCATCCGTTTTTTTTTTTCACAGTCACTTTTCCACTTGATTTTCACAGTTTTCTGGAGACCACTGGCTATATTTGTTCGTGTCAGCACTTTGTTCAAGTTTTAGTGGGTTTCATTGAGGGTTTTATTTAATTTTCGTTGGATATTTGCCTTTTTTGCATGGCCACAATCAGAATAAAAACCACAGCGACGAGACTACGACGGCGACTGATGAAGATGACAGGGAGAGGCGAACCGAAACCGAACGCACACTGACAGATAAATTCGCCGTGGTGCGGCGTGCCGCTTTGCTGCTTACGGATGAATTCGCCGTCAGATGCGGCAGCTGCTTCAGACTCTTTCGCTCTCGCGAGAGCGAAAAAAGAGAGGGTGTTTGTGTGCTATGAGGAACTCGCTCAATTTTAGAGTCTAGCGAGTGGGGATATTTCCATTTTATGGGAATTTCTAGAAATTGGCGCGCAATTTAAACGGGAATTTCATTCGTTCACTATTTTTTCAATTACCCTGAGGTAACTGCTACCCTGATGATTATTAAAATGATTGCATATCAGTGTCTGGTGTTGATAGCGGGTATTTGGTTTTCCCTTTATCTATAAAACTAATAACCCAGATTGCGTTTATCTGCATTAATTAGTTTGTAATATTCTACTGAAGGTAGCTCTGATTAGCTATTATCTATATTAGGGAGCAGTAAATTAAATATATATTACACTGCCAAAAAAATACATACATACGTGTTGTATGGAAAAGTAATAAAATATATCTAATGTTAAAGCGATTATAATTTTGTTAACTAACCGTGTTAGGCATCAATAGAAGCCCTTCCCTCGATTTCTCCCCTTTCCTTTTGCATGTTCCCTCCCACGGAAGATACATCATTAGGCATTAGAATGAAATTACCTGCCTAGGCAGAGAACCACTTGAAAACTCATTATAACAGTAGCGGGTAACCAACACACTCGCACACCTCCTGCTACACCACCGGCGCACACTCACACACACGTAGGAGGTTTAGTAACTGGCAGTTACATCAGCCACAAAAGTAGGCGTTTCCAAGTCGCCCCAGAGGCGTTAAAGCACTTAGATTTATGGCCCTAAACGCACACACTGTCACAACACGCCCATACCCAATACTCGTACATCCGACTCTGTATATGTATTTGTAAATGTATATGTATATAAAAGGATGTGGCATGTAGCCTTTGGCAGTCCAGGACTTTGACTCATTTTATGCATTTAATAAAAACTTTCACTTCGAGTCCTAGCACTTCATTTTTAAGGTTTTCGGCACTGCGCAAAAAAATCACATTAAAAACTAACAACATTTTCGTATTATCCTTCAAGGCTCGATAAAAAATACCATTAATTTTAAACATGTATATTTAGGGTAAAAATTTCTTTGAAACAAGCATTTTTATAATCATAATTTTTTAATAAATTGTTTTTCCTTAGTGTTGATGCTGCAGTCTCAAAAGTTTTCTCGCTTGCATTGAAGTTAAGTACTTAAAAAGCAATTTCCCTTGCCTCTGGCTTGCCTCAACAAAATAAAAAAAGGATGTGGGCCCGAAAATGTTAATGAAATGATTTGAATTATGCTTACGCTCGAATATAATACGTTTTTTGCTCTCTTATTATTTGTGGCTTATTAAAAAGTTGAAAGCCCAGGCGAGGTGTTGCCTGGCATGACCAATAGCCAATGGCAGTACGAAAGGCAGCCGCAGCTGCTGCGGTGAGATCATGGAGTTCGGGCTGCTAAAGTATGAAAAAAGCATAAAACCCATCAAAATAATGTTAATTCATTAAGTGGCAGTAACTTGGTCGGGCGCCCAAGTGTAGGCTATAAAAATTTAACGCACAGAAGGAGTCGCCGGAAGCCTTAGGAGCGACAGGAATAGGACCTGCCCCCGGGCAAGCAACGTGCACAAAATGAATGATTTTTATTTATATTTTATGGTTTTTGTGTTTTTTTCTTTCTTATGGCGCTTCTCTCGGCTTTTGGGTCCTGGTAATTAGAGCAGGTTTATGCCGCACTCTGTTCGCCAGGTGTGTGTATTTCATGCCGCAACACAGGCAGTGGCAGCAGCAGCAGCAGCGGCTTACAATAAACTGGAAAATTATGAGAATGAGTTTTCTTAACTTTTTTCGTTCTTCTTCGCTTTTCCGCTACAGCCTTGCCCCCGTGCCGCGTCCTCAAGATTTATTCGTGGCACATGGCAGGCCAAATCCAAATCCCGACCAGAAGGAAGCGAGCCGAACAAGACAACGAAACCAGCAGACCAAATGAAATGAAACAAACAAGCAAAGTTAAATGAACAACTTTCGTGCATTATTTATCTGTAAAGTGTGAGCAGCAGTGAGAACAAGGCCGTATAATTCAATGGTTCTACGGAAAAAGTCGACTAGTAAATACTTTTAAATAAAAGTGAAGAAGTGTTTATCGAACGTGTGTTCCTGACTGCAATATTTAAGTTGTGGGATACTTTTGGGATGTAGAACTGTTTAAAAAGACTTCACTTTAGATATTTTCTCTCAACTCCTGCCACTGATCCAAGAGACCCTCTCCAAGGTGAGGGTATAGTACTGTGGTTATAAAAATCATAACCACAACTGTGGCAAAAACTCGGTTTATTTTACAGAAGCAGACATTGCCTTTAGCATTCTCTCACCCCCTCCACTGGCTGATTTAAGCCGTATTGTGTCTGTACGGGGTCTTAGCCACTTAGTAAATATTTTATGTATTATCTGTTTTCTATTAAGGAAGATTTTAGCTAAGAAACAAAATTGTGAACCGTATGCGAAAACCGCAGACCATCAGGCTTAGCTCCGATGAGCTCTATGAAATCTAATAAACATAAGTCGGATCTCCAAAAATATATACTTGAGTGTGTGTGTGTTTTTTCTGGGGGTTTTGGGGGTTTTTACGAGTTAGGAGCACATAAGGTAAGCTTCCTTTTTGGTTCTTTATTGATACAGACACCGGCAGCCTCTGGGCAGAACAGTTTTCTCTTATTTTGAAGTATGTCCTAAGGGATGTGATTTTTAATATGCATTAAAATTAATAAGAACACGTGTCGCTCACTCGCACCCACGCTATTGTCCTTGTTGTCCTTGTTCCATCGTCTTCATGTTCATAATTCCGTTTTATCGCTCACAAATTTTTATAGCCGCGCCGCAGGCGTCGATTTTAAATAACGTTCAGTCTCAAAAACTGCTCGCCCTCATCCTTGACGGTGAAAATCCCTCCAACTCCGGCCGTTCTTACGTTGATTTTGTCGCCATTTTGGCTGGTTGTTAATTTTATGCTTATGAGATAAGAAATTGTAACAAAAACGCTGGAAAATTTATGTGCAAAGCGTTCCACGATAAAGGTGAGCAGAAGCATATAAATAAGAGATTCCCCCGAAACATGATAAATATACAACACCGACCGAATGGAGATGGAAATGAAGAGGCTGCTTCTTCATCATTGGAGCAATAGAAAGACTTTTCAAGTTGCCAGGGGATGTGCTGTAAGGCTGGCTGTTTGTATTTGGCAATGAATATATTATCCCGCAATGAGGCTAAAAGTGGAACTCCATTGAACCCCGATAAGTGGCAACTAAAACGGGTATACGGGCTACAGACCTAGGTTCAATAAAGGTTGTTAATACATTAGTATTTTCCAGCTTATAGTCTTTCTATGCAACTGGTAATTAATCCATCCGCTGACTCCGCTTCGACAGCCAAAGAGCAGACTGCCAGTGGTTCATAATTTCAAATCGAAAATTGGCCGAAAGGCTTGCTTCTCGCTTCCCAACAAGAAGTCCGTCTTGTGGCTGGTCAATATCAAAGTCAAGTGGGGAAATGTCACATATCCAGTCATGGCTTCGCATAACCACAGAGCCAATCCGTGTGCCCCGAGCTAAGTGGGTCAATTACGTTGCAATTGCTTGGGAATCGAACACAAGAGTGGCTCAAGCCAGGTCATGACTTCGACTCGATGGCCGATCTACCGCTATGACAGCTGGCATTTGGCCTGCTGCTTCTAACGGAAATCAAAGTGGTTTCTCCGAGACCCTGGGCTGTGGGTTAATTATTGTTTTATGATTTGTTTGTCCACACCCAGGGGCAGCATTACCATGTTCTGTGGGCGGCCGGCGAAACGCACATTTCGCACACCCCTCCCAGATGTTGCAGTGACGATGCTAAAAGGTAGCCATGCGGTACAGGTGGGCAAAATGCAATTACCACGCCCATCGCTGCGACTGCGATGGTCTTTTTGCACCCGCGTGTCGCCCCCATTCTTTAACTAACGAACAATAAAACGAAATTGAATTTTGCGCTTTTAACGCCAAACGCACAAAGGCAATAACTGAAAAAGAGAGAGCAGCTCCACCAAAGGAGGTGGTCAGGGGACTGCATGTGAGCGTGTGGAGCGTGCATGCCGTGAGGATGCACTTAAAAAAAACATTCAGCAATGAACTGAACCATTATTTTCTTTAGAAACTAAAACAAATATAGTCATGGATATTTAATTGATTAAAAAATTGTTCATTCAAGAGGTTAATTTTGGTTTGGTTTAAAAATGATATATATAAACTATATGTTTCTTTCAGTGTAGCTGTTTTAGTGCACCGCACTTGGAGTTTATACAGGGAGTATTGAGTGCGACATGGCGTGGCTGCCACCCGTAGAATTAAGCCAATTATATGCTGCACTTTTGACATTAAATTCGATTCAATATATTTGGTTGCACTACCTTTTTGGCCAGAGGCTCTTTTTCACAGACTCCTCTAGCCCCCCCTGAGCCTGGAAAATTCTACTGTTATTGCTGCTGTGGCAATAATAATGACGACGATGATGATGCTACTGATGCCTGAACTGCTTTCTAGCTGCCTCAAAGGGTTATTGTTGTTTGCTCGGAATTTAATTTCATGCTCACACACTCATCGCAATTTGCTGATGCTGTTTAATATCGTTGTTGCTGTGGTCCTGTCCGGATCTCTGTTGTTACAAAGCTGCGGAAATTATCCGCTTGCTGCTGTCGAAATAAGTGAAAAAATATTGCATTTCAGGGGTATTTGTTTTTTTTTTTGTTGAAATTTTAATGATTTTCTCTGTCTCTCATATTTTCCTACGAGGGTTTATGGTTTCTCGAGTAGAACTTTTGTTTATTTTTCAACTATAAATACTAGAAGACGCTATGATTGAATTGCATTTAAAATTCTAATTTATTTGAGAATGCAGTTTGCATGCAATGGCAACCAAAAATGTGGTTTTTGCGCCACCTGTTAAGTTCTTTCCTTTCAGCTGTCACATCATCAACTCTGGCCCTTAGACATATCAATCGCAGGCGGTATAAAGGAATGGGAGGCCCAGACTTCGAAATTTATGATTCCCATTATGGGGAACAGTCAGTCAGTCAGTCAGACCCACACATGACATGCTCATGGCCTCTGTTGTGGTGGCACTCCTGTTCCAAGTGCCGAGTTGTCGAAAGTGCCGAGCGTTGTTGCCATTGTTGCTGGCGTTGACTAAATGGCAGACAACATTGTGAACATAATGCTGGCATAATAATATTTCTGTCGCTGCAATGATCTGCATAGCAACGTCCTCACAATGAAATCACTAGCCCAGAAGATGGAGGGGACTGCTCAGAGGGACTCTGCTGAGTTGGATGCCATTTGTCTGGGCCATTACTCACAGTAAACAATCTTTGCAAAATGTGGGCTGTAACTTTCCCCAGCCCTCTACTCCAACTTCTATAAATTCCATAGAAAAATGCAGTTTTATTGAAAAATATTTGCTTCTCCTTTTGGCTTGCTCCGTTCGGGTTTTAAATAAAAAGGCACATCGGGATAAATCGGGGGAAAAGTATATATACTCAAGCATATTCAAAAATTTAATTATAGACTTAATGGTATGCCATTTGTTCTCTAGGTTCTCCTGGCAAATAACCTTTATCCAAAAAAAGAAGTCTTATTAGTGGGGTTTCAGTTGAAAACTTTAAAGCTTTTATGACAAAAAGGGCTTGGAGTAACTTTATAGAAAAATCATGTTAAGATGTTAAACTTGATAAGCAGTTATTACCAAGTTTTGCGGCAATTGAGAAACCATAAAACGTGGAAAAGATAAAAGAACTTTAAAAGGAGCCAAGTAGGAGGTGAAAATAAAAGGTTAAGCTGGAGATTTCAAACCAGAGAGGCGGCTGCATCAGGCAAAGTGGTTTCTGTTTGATGCACCTGTAAAATGTTGAGATGTTTTTCCCCACATCTGTGTAGTATATCCTATATGTGTCCTCTATTTTCTATCTCTTTCTATGCATTTTATCTTTCCTTTCGTTTAAGCCAGGTCTCATTTGTTGTTCCTGTGTGTAGATGATATGCCTGCGATTTCAGCACGAAACCGAGACGTATGATGATGTTGATGATGATGATGACACACGCATACTATCTGACACGAGGGGGCGTGAAAGTAAGGGGGGTAGTCATAGGCGACTAGGGGTGGGGCTGTGGCTGCGGAGGGGCGTCATAAACAACAGACAAGTTGCACATGCACTGAAGCATAACTACTCGGTTGCACAGAACTGCCAAGCCAACTACACTTGAAACTGTTAATATTAAAAAATATAACATATTAAGTGGACATATTTAGGGACAAATTCAAGCTAAGGCTTATTTGAATATATTTATAATTTTACTGAACTTTTAATGTTGTAATTTATTGACCCAAAAATGCATACATCTTTAAGTTATATAAATATTTTTCCGAGTGCTTGGTAACTTCTCGGGCCAAAGCGAAAAAGTCAGGCCAACGGCAAAAACTAGGGGAAAACAAGGGAAAAAGAGGGGAAACTGGCAAAGGGAATCAGCTTGTGCATATTTTAACTCCCACAGGAAAAATTTCACAAGACAGCTACGGAAGTATGACGAACGAGAGCGGCTCCGGCTTGGAAATGGGATGAGATGTTGGCCAACAACTGTGACCAAACAATGTTGAAGCTTTGATGAACCTTAAAGGACAACAACAATGCCAGCTGCAACAGGGAATATGACAAAATATAGAATGGAGAGAAATGGAACGAGTAGCTTGCAGCTTGGAGCAGGGAGCTGATGGTAGATCGGAGTGCCTGCATGGCCAAAGGGGCGTATGAGTGTTAAAAAATGCTCACTCCGGTGTCCGGATGGATTGGAGCTGCACTGCTGGGGTTTTCGGGTGTTCGTGTGGGTGTTGACTCGTCACTTTAAGCAAATGGTGATGAATGCGTTGTCGTTGAATCCCCGGGATGGCCCAGAACATTGGCATATTTTATGCAATACACACCACAATGGCCAGAAGAGGGCATTGTGAGGGAAGGGCTCTGAGAGGGATGAGTTCTCAATAGTTTTGTGGTTTTTCGACAAGCTTTTTCGGTCGAGAACCATTTTTCAATTAATTGTCAAGGGGCTTGCGTTGAGATTGAGTTGAAACTAAAAGGTTTACCGAGCTGAATCAGAGTCATTCAAAGGCATTGTGGCTTTTTTGTCTCAATATATTTTAAACTCTCCAACAGTATTAATTTATATTGCACACTAAGTCTCTAATTTGGATTTATGTCGCCCAAGTGTATTGCAGTGCCCCCAAAAAATGCTGTCCCATAAATAATGTAGCATGTATATTTATTACTTTTCGCCCTATTCGTTTTGAAATGCATCAATTTGCAATATGCCACGCCCCACATACACACACACACACACACACGTGTCTGCGTGCCACAGGATAATAGTCCGATAGTCCCTTTGTAGTTTAAATTGTTAAAGAGTTTTGTGACATTTGGATTTGTCTGTGGTTTCCGGTTTCCTTTTTTCAACTGACATGCTACCAGCTGGGCAAAAAAGCTTGTTATCGTTATAATTGATTAATTAAATCTTGCCAACAAGATTGAGCAGGACACGCGTACACCGAATACCCAGTCCCATTCACAGGACGAAACAAAGCACAATTTTATGTGTGCCATATACAGATACATTGCTATGGCTATGGCTATGTATGTATTTATTGGAATATATATGCGAAGAGACCGAGAGTTGCACATTTTGCTGGCAAAAGTTAAGCAAAAGTTGTCGCAGCTGAAAACTTTTTATAGCAAACATTTTTTGGCTCTCGTTGTTTTTACTTTACATATTTCCGTATGTACGAGTTGAATTCTCATGCTGCTCACTTGTCATGCTGTCAATTGGCAAAACGACTGACAAGAAGCCAGTTTCTCCGAGCACTCAACCTTCAACCCAGTCGCAGGTCCACCGCCCACTCACATGGAAGAAGAGGCGACGTCGGCGTCGTCAGACTGATATGTCATTACTTATATGGGCACTTGAAAAGTTTCGAGTGAAATGTGCGCCAGTCAGATGCGGATCAAGTGAGGGAGGACAGAGCCATCCCCAGATAAGGTTTCCATCCAGCTTTCGGAGATAACTCCTTCTGCACGTTAAATATAATCAGATTAATAACTGTAAACACTTGTACAGGTATGCGAACGAAGCATGCATGTGTAACTGTAGACGCCCCCACCTGCTCGGCTAAATTCCTGCATTCGGAATAGATTGAATTTCGTGTTTTGAAGTTGAGTTATTGCAAACGGAAATCGATCCTTGGCACTCATTACAATGACACCCCTCAACCCCCAACCCCTCTTTGCCGCTTGCGCTACCGCTGTCGGGATTGTGATTAGTCCTCCGGAGTCCTGGGACGAGGGTCGGGCAAACTGAACTGACTTGAATGGAGCTTGATTGATTTATATTCACCTACGGATATGCCAGGCGAGTCCTGCACTGCAATCGAATCCTGTTTGCAGTTAGTTAACTAAGGTGAAAAATGAGCTGGCAAATGTCCAGGAGAGTTCGATTCGTCGGTTCAAACTGCACAGGTGTAATAAAACTCCTTAGATGTCAGAATTCTTAAACAAACTTTGAGGCACAAGTGTGGCAAATAACTAAACTTGATTTAAAGGTACAATCAATGGCTTTCCTGCGATTGACATATCTGTGCTTTGAAATTAAATCCCTAAACCTTTTAAAAAATTGGCGACACACTTTACTTTCATTTTAAATGCCATTTCATTTTTTCATGGCCCATAAACTGCATTGTTTTAAATATTTTGTCATGGCCAAAAACCTGCTGTCATTATTCAAAAATCCCATGTGAGACAAAGCCTGGGGGCTAGCAGTGAAGCCGAATCGTTAAATAAACAATAAAGCTCCGCACTTAATTAATTGTATTGTTTGGGCCGCGGAATGCCATTAAATAAATATGGGCTTAGTTGAAAAATATTTATTAGTTTTAAGCCGGGCCACGGCAACGCGCAAAATGCTGCCAGAGGACCTGCCGACAGTGAGCTAGGGGACATCGCACACCCGATGAGACCTTCACCCCAAGTGACAAATAGGACAAGTGGTCTGAGTGAATTGATAATTTTAATTAAGCGCTAATATTTTAATTTATTATTATGATGTTGTCATCTCGTCGACTGTCGTGTCTCTGTGTGTGTCTCTAAATAAACACACTGTGGCAGGTGTGTGTGTGCTTGATTTTGCGCCATGCGTCTGGTTTTTATGTGACAGGTGCAGAATACACGGGGCGTATGAGTGACGTGATATGAACCTGTCAGAGCAGTTGACTCTATCAAGAGCTCATACCCGCCTATATTTTCCACCACCACCGCCCCAACTCTGGCAAGGAAGCTATTTAATTTTATGAATTATTGATGCATATTGTGTATTCTCACTCCTGGCGACCCAATAAGGCCTGCAGCTACTTTTTATATTGCATATGTGCGGCTGAGCACCCGATGATTTATAATTACATTTGCCTGACTGGATCAGCTGCCCAGGACGAAGGACGTGGGACAGCGAGAGTCCCTGACCCTATCCCTTTCGATCTGTGGCTGATTTATGCGGTCGCTCAACTCGGGATTAGTTTTATTTACACGCCATTGGCTGTCCGGCGCAAATAGCTCTCCATTTGATTGCCTCTGCGTGCAGGTGTGTGCTGCATTTTCGTTTTGCACCTGGCCTGAGCTCTTTATGGAGCAGTTGATTTTAATTAAACCACTGACAAGTCATACGCAAATTATTGGCTGATATATTGACATACCCGGGCATAAATTGCATCACGCATCGACTTACCTGCAAGTGGAAAGGAGAATGCAAATTTTAATTAATTAACCAGCTAAGAGTGTTGGTATTTCAATAAAATTAAATCAAATAAATTAGTTCGGTTTAAATGCGATTGTAAAACGTGTAACTTAATCAAGTCCGCTATTTATTTTAATTAGTTTTTTAATAAATCCAATATTGGCTCAATAAAGGTTAAACAATTGTACCTTGTTTGAAAAAATCAGAATTCCTCGAACCAAGACGGGTGAGAATTTCATTTTTGTGATTTACGTTAAAGTCAATCAGCGATGGCCCAATTATGTGGACTATGTGGACTAAGTACTTTAATAGCCCTGTGTAAAATGTTATGTAATTTCACATCCAATCATCTGGTAAGTCCTTCTGGGTTTCTTATCCTCTTCGGACGATATTTAATATTTGCCCCGCCACTTTCAACTACACAGCTGCATAGTTCTCTGGATAAATACGGAAAAGGAAATGGAAAGGCCATGGACCCGAAAGCAAGTCGAATGAGCTGGAAGCCTGTCGACGGCTTAGCGGCAAAATCAATGACACAATAAATATTTGTGCAGCCCTTAACCGTCGAGTGTTTAACAAGACCAAGGCTGTGTGTATCTGCAGCCTTATATATTTATAAACTTTGACAGAGAAAAACTAGAATAAATAGAAAACTTTCGCCCGTCGATTGAGTCTAGGACATTTATTTTAAAGAGCCCGATAGAAAAGTTTTAGATAACAAAAAATTGGCCAGAAAAAAATGTTGGCAAGCCACATTGGCAACTGTTGGTCTTTATTTTACTTTCATTATCTACTCGTTCTCTTTAAACAGACTTCTCTAAAAGTAGTTTTTGTGGCTTAATTCAGAGGAAAATTTAAAAAATTCAATAGGCATCGACCAATAAATCCATATATTTTTGTAAGCACACTCCAGAGCCTTGAAAAACCGACACTGTTTGAATTTTTCACATTCGAGTGTCTTTGGGAAAGTGGGCCGAAAAGAAAGTAGCCATATGTGTATGTGTGCGACTGTAGCGCGCATGTTTATTGCACTTTGGGGAATTTCATGCCCGAAACACGACCCAACTCAACCAAATTCGAGCCGAGCCAGCCCGGCTTGGGCCGCTTAATGTGGCAGAAAAATGTGTAAATTTACGTCGAAGTGAGCTCAGAAGTTTTGCCGCCTGCCTGGGTTTCTGTCTTATTTTTTTTTCGTTATCCTCCATTTTTTTTTATCCTGGGTCTAGGTCTGGGGAGTGTGTGGGTCCCCAAGTAAATTGAAAAATGTAGCTTACTGGTCGGAGGCAAAAGTGTGGCAAGTGAAATAAAAATGGCAAATGGCCAGAGAGATATAAGCAATGAGCTACAGGATTACACGAAACTCACTTGTGTGGGGATGACATGTCGAGGGTTCTAAATTATTTTTTCTCGCAACTTTATCAACAGGAAAATCAAAGTGCATTCAAGGGAGTAGCTGGCCCGACTTTTGGCTTTTGCCAAGAGCGTAAAACAAGGACGCGGAAGGAAGCCAGAGAGATATTTTAATGGGAGCATAAAATGCATTGCATTGTTGCCGATGCCAGAGAGTTGCAATCAAACCGCTCAGGAGGAATCATAACAAATCATGGCCAAAAAGGCCATGTAATAACTCAGCTGTCGTCTCATTGTATTCTGATTTTTATTGCTCATCACGGACGAATTTCGTTTTGTTTCGGTTCGGTTCAGTTCAGTTCAGTTTGGTCTGGCTTTGTATCTCCATTCCAGCGATTTGTTTTTCCGCATTTTTATTTTTATTTTTACAGGAAATCCACTGCATGGTTATCCATCTACTTCTTTGCTTTGCCAACGGAAATCACAATATCATATGCGAAAAATCAGACCCTGTAGTTTATGTGATTTATGCGCTAGTGCGCCAAAAGGGTGCAAAGTTCTGGTGGAGGTGGTTGTGCTGTTGCAACTTCGTAGTTAAAAGCGTTTCAAAATTGTGGTAAATGAAATGCACACGAAATTCAAACAGACACTATGGGGGAGTGAAAAAGAATAACCACACCTGGTTTTTCACCGTCTTTTCCTCACATTACAAGTATTTTCATAAATAAACACGCAGTTGCGGGATTGTGTATCCGTTAGATACTTTTAGGGGGCGCCAAAGAGATTGTTTAAATCCAGTCAGGCAACAATTATATTTTAATTGCATTTTTTTTTACTTCTGGCCGAACGGAGAAAATTTCTGTCAATCAGAGGCAGGCAGGCAGTGGGACCAGGAGCAAAAGTTTTTCAATTTTGCAGCAACAAATAGCTAACAATTGCTGTTTATACACACAGAGGACAGAGGCCGCCCAGCGGCGTTGTCCCGTGGATTCAATCAATATGGAACACAATTGGTCCATTCACACGCCCATTTCTCTTTCCCGGCCTGCTCCCTTGGCGTCAAAAAATGAAGGAAAAGAAGCGGCTAAGGGCAGAGTCCGATTCAGCACAGTTTGGAAAACTTTAGCTAACAAAAAATTAATTTAAAAACTTATTTCAATACCAAATTGTGCCCGGGACATTAAATGATAGAGAAAGAGGGCTGGGACGTGTAACATTTTAATAAGATTAAAATGAAAATGTTGTAACAGTTTGGCAATGTCCATATCCAACAAAAAGTGAAGGCAGAAACGGCCATAGCCAAAGCTGTTTTTTACCAAACTTTCTATCTCCTTCTGACTTCTTGTGTATGGCCTCTGATTTTGATTTTCGTTTAAAAAGTCGTTTAAGGGTCATGAACTCTCGGGCGAAACGACATCAATTCATTTCTCATTTATGGCAATCTATTGAAAAGCAAATTTAAATATTTCATCTTGCGTGCATTTGCAGAATTTGTCTGCTGCCATGCAAAGGTTAATCAATTTGTTTGATCCTTTGTTTTGTCCATATATATTTATGGTTTTTGTAACTGCCAGCAAACAAAAATATTTGCATTGTGAAATTTGTGGGTAATAACTTATTTACCATACGTCTGAATTGCTTGTATGGCTTTTAATTCAGTCATTTCATACTGATGGCATGGTCCAAAAATAAATATAGAATTTAAGAGGGAATTAAAATTCTCTTAATTGGTAAACATTTATTCCTATTTTGAGGAAAGGACAAGGATTAACATTCAGTAGTTGTGCCAAAACCCTGGCAGAAGTCAGACAAGAAAGTGCAACATTTGTTACACATCCAATAGAGCAGGTCCTCGAAAAAGGCTTCACTTAAAAACCGAAAAGAGAAGCGGGATTTTACAGCATGCCACATGCCCCCCGAGTATTACGACACGAAAATGGCATTGCAGCGGGGGCGTGACACATAAAAGGAAAACCAGCAAAGCCGGGGCACAAAAAAAGGGAAAAAACTGCAGCCCGAAAACCAAACAAACACACAAGTAGGAAAAATAGCTGAAAATCATTCAGCGAGCAGAGGGCACAACATAAAAGCTGAGCGTCTGGGTGGGACTTCAGTGCTAATGTTGCTGCCCGTTCCCAATTTTCTTCCCAATTTTCCGAGCTTTTTCCGACCCCCACTCGCTGCAGCGCGCTGCTCTGTTGCCCACTAGCACACTTTCACCCACTGTGCTGTGGAGTGTGAAGCACACTTTTGGCATAATACAACAAAATTGATTTGCCGCATGCATCATTATCAGCAACGTTTTTGGTGTTGCACTTGTTGTCGTCATCATCCCGTTGCCGCCATTCTGCCACCCTGGCTGGCTCTTACTTACCCTGCACTCGAGGGCCTTGGGATCTTAAGGCACCCTCTCTTCCACCCCTCAAAGCCCCAACACTCTTGTGGCCCATTGAATGCAATGGCGCTCATTCATTCAACGTTTTGCAACTCATAAGAAGCAGCAATTGAAGCATCATTAGCTGCAAGTTTTCGAATCCCTCGTCGTCCCACACTGCGTATGAGTAATGTATGCATGCCATTTACATTGATTTGTGGCGGAACGTTGGAATGCTACCAAAGCAGACATCGATATACACATACTGTACAGATATGTATGTAGGGTATATATATGTATTCCCCAACTTGGAAACTTTCTTCTAATGCTTCAGTCAAGTGGCTCAAAGTGGGGCATCGATGGGTTTCAGCTTAACCAAAGCCATCAATTATGGGGAAATTTCGCTGAAATTTGTGCTGCATTTTAGTTCACTTCGAGCAATTGAAAATATATTTTCCCTCGAACTTTAAAACTTTGCTTTCGAAGTTTATGTTTGTGTCGATAATATCTGTATTTCTTATATCCACAGAGGATTTGATTTTTTTTTCGTTGAATCTTAGAAGGCGGTTCTTGGCATCAACAGAAATAAATTCAATACGCGTAAGGAGGGCGGTGGGAAAATAGTGTGGAAGCTGAAAAATAAGTAGATGCAAGAAGAGAGCACCTAAAAAAATGGCTTCCATTTGTTTATAATAAAAATATTTTCTTTTTATGAGAATATTTGTTTTAGATATATTTTCCGTTCAACAGAAAAATATTTCTTTCTTAGCTATTTGCGGAAGCTGTAGCCTTGTGCTCTTGATAATATTTCCAGTGCACGCATAAGAGTGTGCGTGTGTGTTTAGGATTTTAGCATACATATGGGTTAGCTTAGCTTGTTGTTTTCCGCTATTGTTGGGACCGTTGTTCCATGACGTTATCACGTACGCTAATGCGACAAAAGCGCAACGACGAGCAAAATGTTTTGAAAATTTACTTAGCTCGGCTTCCTGGCGAACGCCCCCATCTTAACCCTCTATGTCGGGTTTTCTGTGGCTTCGACATCCCAGCGTCTTACGCTTTTCTTTGTGCCCGGCTCAATGCTCTCCTGTTTTTTCTCCAGCTACTGTTTTTTTCCTATTTTCAGGTTCTTTTTCGCCATCCATACATATTTTGCTTTATTTGCATTCCTCGGGCCACATCCGTTGCCGTTTCCGGGCGCTTCTTTAAGCGCAAAATACTTTTCCGTTGCTCGAGTGGCGGGGCGTGTGGCAGAAAACTGAAAATAATATTTGGGGCGCGTGCTTTTTGGTCATGCGGCACACGCGGCGTATACGTAACGCTCAGGTTAAGCGATTGTACCCACATGTGTACAGTTGCTCTCAAAATATTATTACTTCAGGAATATTTTTTTTTTTTTTGTATAAAAATTACAAATTAGCTGTGCCTTGCTGTTCAAGATAATTGCTGGATTCTGTTAGAATTTATGAAATTATAACGATGCATGACCCCAGGTGGCGCTGTACTTTTTACGCCACCTGTGGATGAGGCCCCGAAAATCCCACAGAACCGCAAATGTACAATGCAGGCAGGGAAGCCTGTCCTCCGTTCTGGTTCGGTTTGGTCTGGTTTGGTTGGCTCTGGTCGTTGGTTTGGTTTTTGGGCTCGATGTTCGGCTCAGGTGCGGTATGCGGTTGGGAGGCGTGCCAGAGTTGTAGCCACTGTGATGTGTTTATACATTTTGTGAAATGACAGAAATTGAATAAAATTTATACGTTTTACGCGACGTCGGTGGTGCCTCGGTGGCACAGGGAACCCGCTCATGGCCAAAAGCGAAACAAAAAACCAAAATAAATACACTTTCTGAATATTGGTGGTTGAAACCCTCAACCTCCTGTCACAATTTCGGGCATGAAATATATGCGAAGGTCGTTTGATGTTTCCTTTTTTGACAGAGAAAGAGTTGACAGTGCAGATTTAATCCTGTCGTACTTTTGCTCAATAAATCAATTGGAATAAGATTTGTTAAAGAATGCTTTAAGTACTAGGATGTCTAGTAAATCGCTTTATAAGTAGCTCGACAATGGAACCGCATACCATAAATGGTGGAATGAAATTAACGCGAAGCACAGAGAGTGGGGAGAAGCTCCAGGTTGGCAAGAGCTCAAGTTATGCAAAACGCTGGGCGTGGCCAAGACGGGCTCTTACAATGGCTGCAAATCATGATAACTGGCTAACAGAGAGACGACGGGAAATAGGTGAAGACAATGGCCGGGATTCCTGGACGTTCAAGGTTGTCATTGTGCTGGCTTACTGCACGGCACAAAGCCCTGATTAATTGGCGCTATTTATAATTAAATTGCGTCCTAAGCTGTAATCACTATTCCTGGTTGCTAAGCCCCTTTTCCTGCCTCCCAAGCCCCTCTGTCTTTTGAAAGTGTCAAAGGATTTCCGTCTTTGACTACATCAAAAGCTGGAATATAATTTTCCCACAAACGAACGTTGTGATTCAATTAATGCCGCTTTGACTTTAACTCGACGACTGGCTTGGCAAGGAATATAAAGCTGGCCAAGAGAGCGAAATGTGTTGGCCATGTGCTGCCGCCAGCAGATGCGGAACCTGACATGTTGTGTGCCGAGGATATTGCCAAACAGGATTTCCAGGCTACAAGGCATTCCCAACAAAATGCAACCAGACTAAACAAATGCAAGAAGCTACTGACTCAAGCAGATGAACAGTGGAATATGGAAATCGATAATATTATTTCAAACTTCCGGATTTCTGAGTAGAAAAATATTTAAGTTGAAGAACGAAAATAGTTCATATTCTCAGATATAATATGAGTATGTTTAGCACGAATTCTAGTCTATTAAAATTTATTTTTTGGCCACTGTGCACTGTGTGGGTTGGACATTTCCGCTGTCCGTTGGCGGGGCATGCAATCGGGTCTCTTGTAGTTGTAATACCAGCTACAACACGAGCAACAACAACCAACCAGCCAGCCAGCAGTCAGGGCGCATTTCAAATGCAAATGTGTTTGTGGTGTAAATGCAATTTTACAAAATTTTATATAAGCCAGCCAGCCAGAGAGAACAAATACAGCAGGGAGGAGAGTTTGTAGGATGGGGGATTCTGGGCCTTGGTCCTTTTGCACAATGTGCATAAAATTTCCAGGATTTACATTTTAAAAACGCACAAAAAGCTGCAGCAGCAGCCCAACTGTCTGGGAAACGAGTTTCCAGGAGAAAGTGTCCATGCCACGGAGGAAGGGGGGGCTTGGGCACGATTTCAGGGCAAATATGTGGCAGGACTGGTGTTAGTTTGCAAATGCGGTTTTAACGCTTTTGAGATGGCAAAACGGCAAAACGGCGACTGCGCGAAGACATTCACCAAGCCAGCCCGAGCCGGGTGCAATTTGGCTAAGTGCGTGGGAAGCGGGCAACTGCAAAACTGCAAATGAAAATGCACAAGCGTGGGTGTGGAGTGGGAGTGTGCTTCACTGAGTGTGTGGCAATCAGTGCCAGACACACATGGGCTTAGGCCCGACCTGGCCCAAAATGTTTCGCCTTCTTGGTCTCAGCTTCACTTGGCACTTGGCATATGGCTGCATAAATCTACATACCTCCCTTTTATTACGAGCTTTCGGGCATTTAAATAAATTTCATAGCTTTGGCCAGAGCTGATTTACGAAGGCCTAAGTAGGGGGTGAACTGAGTCCAGAAGAAGGGGTCTACACACCCGCATTGGGCGCTAAATGGGCTCAGTTTTGTATGTGGAGGGAAACAAACCACGTAAAAGTCGCTCCAAAAAACTAATACAAAATATACTGAAAATTATTCAGATAAGGATTATTACAAAAAAATCTTTACAAAATATCAATAAATAAATATTAATTCTCTCAAATGCCTAGTAACTTTTTAATTTTTGTCAAATACTGTTTCTTATTTCAGAGTCCTTTTGCAACGTAAAGGAATCTGTTTTGCCCAGTGCCGGCTGGAACAGGGACGATGTGCAACATGACAGGCTGAAGTTGAGTGGGCACACCCCCACAAATCCACAACCAGGGACAGATACACGGATACAGATACGGCTACTGACACACATGGACCGCAGCCAGCTGGGCAGGATAACTGAGTTAGAGCTGCCGAAAGTTGGGAACGGATCTAAACGGACCGAAGGACACGAAGCCCGAGCTGAGGGCAAACAAGAAATGTAAAGAATGCCACTGACAATGTACAAAGTGCAAAACTAATTTTACAGAGTGAACAGAAGCAGCAGCCGGAGCCATGACTGCAACATGATGGGAGTCCTGTGTCCGAAGCCCAACACAGAGACAACTTGCTTGGCCGGAATCCATCACACGCCATGTGGTTCGGAAACTCAACTCCCATTTCCGTCCCTTCCGCCTTGATTAACCAATCGAACTTGCGGGCTGGTCAGTTAATCATATGAGGTTCCACAATTAGGCAAAAGAATACCCTGCCTAGTCCCTTAAAAATTGTGCAGCTCTGAGGGAATTATCAGGGCTTACCTTACGTTACGAAAATTTGAAAATGTGCTGTAATCCGATCTCTGACCGAATGTCATGCAATCTCGGCCCCAGGTTGATTACGATTACTTTGTTGCCCATTTGATTTGAGGCTATGTTTTGCAGTTTGCGTTTGTTTTGGGGATTTAAGGCTGTCTGGCAGTCACTTAATTGCTTAGATTTGTTTAATTTAAGCCGATTATACACGACCACAATTTGTTAAAAGCTTTCTGTGCGAGTGCCCAGGTGCGATGCCCAGGTGTCAGGTCGATTATACATTAATCGATACGCCATCGAATGGCCGGGGAAAATCGTTTGGCGTATTTGGGGGTGGCCGAGTGTGGGTGGGTGGTGTGCACATGTTATCACATGCCAAACTATGCGAACCTTAACCTTATCGAACACCCGTCAATGGCCAAAATGGAGCGAAGCAAAATGGAAGGGAAGAAAAAAGTTTGGAAAAATGTAATCAAGCACGTAACTTGCACAAATTTTCTGCACTTTTGCCGAAGCCAAAAGCGGCAAAAGTCCCCAGGCCAAAAAGCACCCATCCTCACATACAAGTATGAACGGTGACAGACACGCACGCCTGAGTGCTGCCCCACAGATACTCACCCACACCCACACTCGCACACCAGGATACACACGCATGCCAGGAGGTGCCATCAAAAAGATTGCCGGCTGCCTGTTTGCTCTTGTTGTTATTGCAATCCTTTTGACTATGGACTTCAGACCAACAAAAAATGTAAAGGCGAACAGGAGAAAAGATTGTTCTCCTCCATCGGATCAAAATACAAAAAGTCAAAAGAAAAGTTAAAGACTTTAAAATCCGCCTCGGGCCAAAGTGATTGAGCGTGTGTCGCACCGAGAGCAGGGAATTTGTCAAAAACTTCTATGGGATGAATGTTTGGAAAGGAAAAGCGGCGACAGGTGATAGCACTGAGAGAAATGTTGTCATTCATTCTTTAATTCAATGGTTGCCTAAGGGTGTTTCAATAAACTACTCCTAGGACGCCCAGATAACTACAAAAACTCATACCTTGTATGAGTTGCAAAAATTGTTATTTTTTCAAATTAGACTTAGGTTTTTCTTCGAATGTTCCTTTCGAATATATCCGAAACTCGTTGGGGTCTGTCTAATAGACTTGCACATAGTCTCATGTCCCGCAAAAGGCGAACAAAATCAAATGAAATTGATCCCCCAGACAAAGTGGAATGAAAGGAAAGAAATCAAAGGCGGTACAGCCCTACCCTTGCCTTTGCCAAAAAATAAAAGTGCAGACATGATATGAAATTATTTGTCAACGGCGAATACGATTTTCAACAACTTCCCGAACATTTCATTTCGTTTTCATTTTGGCAGGCGACTTGTCTGGCTTCGAGTGCTCCGAAAGTCGGGCTCAGCGCAGTGGGGAAAGTGTCTTTTGGCTTTCATTTTGCATTACAGGTTGGGTCTTGCCACAGGCCAGAAGACTCGGCGAACAGCTCACTGAGGAATGAGGGACATGCAATGACAACCATCGCAGGGCGCTGAAACTTTCTGATTGCTTGCAAATGTTTTATTAGCCTGATTTTCCGAAAGGGAAACTCGCCCACATGGGCTCCTCCATCCTTCAGCGACAGTCGACGAAGGATATATGTGGATATTATTGGAAATGAAGATGTAGAGCACGAGATAAGCAGCAGGCACAAAGGTAGAATGGAATTTAAGATGGAAAGCAATTCCCATAAGATGTTCAGGTCCTTACCCACATTCTGATGGGTGCCCGGTCATAAAGTAATTGGAAATGCGGCAAGGAAGAACTAAATTTAAACTTGTTTCCCGCCGATCTATTTAAAATTAATTCAATCAATGAATACTAAAGTTTCTGGCTGTGACTCAGCTGGCTCGTTACAAGCCATCGTGGCTTATCCTGGGAAGGGGGAGGCTGATCTGACCCGGCGGCCAGGCGTCTTCCTCGCCTCCATGATGGTGCTCATTAATTTCGTCTATTTAGGAAAAAGTTTTCGCTGCCTGCGTTGCTGTTGCTTGGAACTTTTTTAAGTGGTTTGCGGTTTATCATTTTTGGTTTGCCGTGAATGAAAATGCAGCTGGCCTTAGTGCGCTTCTGCCGTCTTCTGCTACTCGTCCGCCTCCCTCCTTCCGCCGCAAACAAAACTGTGCGCAAACAGGAAATAACGGTAACGCTGCTTCATTTCCGCTTTTATTAAAACATACTTTTCACGTTGTACCTTATCCGCTGCAGGTCCTTAGTCCTTCGAGTCTCGGCCCGCACCCTGATCCGCCTCTTGGCCCGCCTCTGCCTTTGATACTCCAGACTGTCTTAACGCTTTTTGCTGCGGGCATCTTGCTACCCTTTCCCATCAAAGAGGCCATCAGCCCGTAAGGGTTGATTCGCAAATTTGCATTCTGCCATTTTGGGGCCTTTTGTGCATTTTTTTTGGGTGTATCAATATCATGGTGATCTAGTAATAGATTTTTCTTTAAAGTAGATACTTTCTTAGCTAAAAGCTAAGTAACTCTAAGCTTCTTCTGGGAATCCCGCTTTTAATTATATCTAAGCCTTAAAGTGTATTACACATTCATTATGGCCGGGAGGAGCTCACTCTCTGGTGTTTTATCTTCTCTAGTTGTTGTCCTTGGCGTTGTTTTTGTTGCAGTTGCATTACCGCCCGCCCCACCCCGCTACAGCTTGTCACTTCCGCTAGCCGCCCGCAGTTTTCTACTACGAAGGAAACTTGCGCCCAGAGTTTCGGGTTCTAGTCCGCTATCTCTTCGTATTTTTTTCCATTCGTTGCGGCTTGCGCTTTAAAAGCAGTCAACGGATGCACTGAACCATCTCTTCGAGGTGGTTTTCCATTTTCCGTGGAAAGTAGTGGGCAGTGGGTGGGCGGAGGCATCGCCTGCAAAGGTAACCACCCCGATGAGCCCGAACCGCAGCTAGTTGAAAGTAGCCAAAGGTAATTAATTTTGTAGTCGAAAACTAAGGGCGCTCTGCAAACTTAGTCGCTGGTGGATTTTGGATTCTGGTTAGACTACCACAAGCTTTTGACAGTCCGCGTGCCGTGCAAATGGATTTTCCATTTACCATTCTCAATTTTTCCATTTACCTTAGTTTCCACTCAGAATGAGTGGCAACATTTCCTCAAATGCAATGGTGATTTTTTCCTTATTTTCTCCCAGGTGGATCTGTGCGTGTGTCTATTAATTTCCTTGGCTGCACAAGTTGCACAGTACATTCAGTGGAAACCATGGGGCCACGCCCATTTTGGGCGTTGACTAACGACTGGTGATAAATTGCTGAAGGCTAAAGATATACCAGATGGATTTACACTGCCGAAAAAAGTGAAATCCGGCCCTAATTTGATTTAAAATATGGACTTATGACCCTAAGCTTTAGGTTAGAACTAATATTTACCATTATCCTTTCAAAACTGACTTATTTTTGATTAAAAAAGCAATATTTTTTCAAGTGCTTCGAGCTTAACAAGCGTGCCTAATGGAGCGCTTATTTTGGTTGCCTTGATTTTGCATTTTGGCCGTCAGAGCGAAATGGCTCGAAGCCACTGCAGAAGCTGCTGGTTGTTGGCATTATAAATTTGAATTTAAAGAGCAGCCGGCACCTGCCCTCGGGCATCAGACAAATTATATTGCAGCCAGCCAGGACATCGCTACTCGGCTCCTGTTACCGTCTGCCACTCGTGTATTCCCTCTAAACCGGTTCACTTCATCTGATTTGAACCGGCTAACCTCCTGCATGGCTCAAGGTGCAAAGGCCATGTCAGAGAAACTAAGGCTCGAGGTAACAGGACGCGTTAAAGTCAAAAGTTGTCTAACAACGCCAGAAAAGACTATCGGGTGTTGCCCATGTACAGTGTACACAAACAAAATGAAAACGAAACGAAACGAAGTTATCAAGAAAGAGGGCACAGAGCCATTACCATTGTCCTGAATGGTCTTGCTGTCTGTCAAGCGACAAGTGTTTGGGGCCGGGCCGAGAACGCCTCTTGAGCTGTCTGCACTGCAGATACAAAGTCGCAAAAAACAGAAGCAACCTCGAGAGCAACAAAAGGAAATATCAACTTGGCCACAAGCCCCCCCAGACCGGGCCAACTGAAATCCTAGTGCGTGCCGGCCAGCAAGGAAAACAAGACTATTTGGGGGGAATGGAGGCCCCCAGTAAGCTCGTGCCAATGTCAAAAGTTAAAACGCAATAACAAAGGCAGACAAACGGAAAGAAAGTGGAAAATATCTAATCAAAGACGGCCTGTCGAGCGACTCAAGTCGAGGAGCAAAGCTCGTGAAGCCCTAGAATTGTTTTGCAATCGGCCTGAACTTGAGTCGAGTTCCAACCGACGACATTATCCGTTTGTCCTCCGCCCATGTGCCCCAGGATTCCTTCTGACCTGCTCCAGCTAAGCTCTGCTGCATGGCTTCATAATTTTCACCGCATGTGGTCGCATTGCAGGCAACAGTTCGCCACAGCACGAGCTTTTATGGATTTTGTGAACTTGAGTTGAAAATTAAATTCCTTTTACACACAAGAAAATGAAGTGATACAATGAGACACAAGTTTTAGTTATTGAACTTTAAAGGATGTCCTGGTTTAACAAAAGTTTTTAAACAATGGAAGATTCTCTAATTTTAAAGTAGGTTTAATTTTAAATTCTTCCCGAAACATCCGTTTTGGTTTGGTGAGCCATAATATTGAAGGCGGCTTTGCGGCGAATATTCGAGGGTAATTAATCAACTGCCACGCGCATCAGGCCACCCCCACGCAAACACATCGGCCAAATTCTATTAGGCGCAGCTGAGCAGATGAGTCTTGGCCTTGGTTAAAGTTGCTGCCTAAGCCGGCGAAAATCCTCAGAAAGCTTTGCCCGTCTGCACCTGCCAGGTTGCCTTGGCACATCCCAAACATAAATGGAAAAGCAACGTGGAAAATTCGGAAATTACAGAGTTATGCCAGCTGTCGCAAAAATCCAGAGTTATATTTTCTCGCTACTCCTGTCCCATTCCTTTAGTTTCCTCTCTCTTCCTGAAAGCAGCTTACCCACACCCCAGGGGGCAGCATGTAAAAAAAAAAAAAAATATGAGATACAAATCCATACGGGACTGCCACCATATTTTCGTTTTTATCGAATCTGATTTTATTTGGTTTCCGGCGAACTCAGACGCCGCTCTACGGCACTCAGCCCAAGTCGCTCGGATTCAATCCCACGCTGGCAAAGGATTTTCCGCAGAATTTTATGCTAATTATGCCGCTAAGCTTTGGCAACTTTCAAAAGAGTTTCGGGGTCTTAGAGCGCTTAAAAAACTTGGAGCGCATTGGAGCCATGTTTGCCGAAGACGCGCTTATGCAAACAGATTTGCGCTGACTGCAGGAAATTAAATCCCCCCATCCTGTCCACGGAGCGAGCTCGCACACGGCGGCGGAGTTTTTTATCCGCCCGATTTATTTATGACCAACTGCTTATAATTTACGTTCCGAGAAGTCAGACGGCCGGCGTCTATGGCATCAACACTTCCGCAAACGGCGGCGGCGGCGGCGGCAGAGTCTGGTGATATCAAGTGAAACGATGCCAGCGGAAATCCACGTACCGGTGCAGGGATCGAAGGAATTGGACGGGACTAGCCATAACAAAGCCGAAAAAGGATAAAGGAGCCATTATCGAAAGTCCATAGCGACGCCTGGATACCCGCTAATCGGACCATAAATGATGGTCATTGCAGGACATCTGCTATGAACTATCTGCTATTATGAACTAGGATGCAAAATTTAAAAAGTCTCTTATAGAATCATTAAAATTATACCATTTCCCTGGAGTTTCCATTTTTTTCTCCATCAAACGCAATACAATAAACTCCTTTGAAATAAAATAAGCATATAACCGAACACAAAGGACATGCAACGGGCATGGAAGAGTAGAAAATACCGAAACAGAAAAGGACATGCCTGGCCAATTTTTGTTGCTGACTGAGCAGCATATGGCAAAAGTTTAAGTAAGCAATATTTATTTTGTATTTTCGTATATGTTTGTGAGAGTATCCTTACATTTTGATACAGTTCGCACACCGAAGCGAAGGCTGCGGTCAAACTGCTCGGAAATTTGGGGAAAGCCAAGCAGGCGGAAGGGGAGAAAAATATGAAAAATTGCAACATATTTTCTTTAGCCTCTGGTCTGAGTTAAACTTTTATTTGTTTGCTTCATTGCATGGTCGAGGCATTTTGTGGTTGAGCGAATCTCAAAGTTGCCTTGCTTTGCCCTCACATCCCACATCCATGAAAATTTGAAGCGGGAATGGCGAAGGAAGCTGGCCAAAACTAAAACTGCACACAAAGGCGAAATTTGTTTCTGACACTGCCCGGGATCTGCATCTTCAATTGGATTTGTACAATATGGCAAAGAATACGTATAAAGGATGTGTATAAGTTTCTGGCGGTATCAGAGCTTCAGCTGACTGGCTGGTCACTTGTCTGGCATGTCAATAAGCCGTAATATTTGGAATTTTGCGGTACGGAGATATGTGAAAAATAGTCGGTCGAGAAACTTATTGACTTGTGGCCATCCTTTGGATGCCAATCGAAGCTATCTGAGCGATGCACTATGCGGCATGCATCATTGATAATGTGAGCATGTGAGGAATTTAGCATATTCATCGGTACTCCGGCACTTGAACACTCACCTCCTTCGTCGGTCATCACCAGGATGGTTGTCTCCGGTCCCAGACCCTCGGGGTTGAACACCTGCACGGTCACCTTGTACTGAGTGTAGGTCTGCAGATTCTGTATCTCATGGCTCTGCAATCAAGACGGAAATTTGAAAGAATTATTTAAATTGCTGCTTTTATATGCAAAACATCAAAATGTGGAGAATATAAAATTGCAGTTAAATAAAAATTAAACTGTCTTTGTTTAAGGCAGATACGATGTTAAGATGGCTTTCTTAAGCATTTAAATCTTTTCATGAAACAAAAACCCATTGAATTGTGAACTTATTATTAAGGATGTTTTGGTTTTTTGCTGTGCACCCCAAAGACTTTTCATTTGTTGGCTGTTAAAGGCGCATAACAAAATAAAGTGGAGCACTTGCAGCAAGTGCTCCTCTCCAGCAGCAGCCCCGCCACCATCACCACCACCACCACCAGTGCCTACTCAAGCCATACACTACCTCCTGCCCCGCCCCTTTGGCATTGTGCATGCTTGGAGCGGAAATTGCGCGTTGCATACTTTTGTGCGTTGCCGTTGGCAAATATGAAAATTGCAGCACTTAAAATTGATTTGCAGTGCAAAAGGAAATTGAGTTGCTTGGGCAACGAGCAGTAGTCCTTGCCTTAATTGCCGTTCCACACTGGCACATCCCCCCACACATACACATGCTTCCGTATATCCTGGATTTGCCATAAGCGTATCTGCTTTGCTTTGGCTTTGTCCGTGAATTTCGCGAGCAGAGTGCGGCTGATTACAGTTTAACCAAAGGTCAAAAGCAGTGCCAAGCCATAAAACAAGCCGCAGACTTAGAGTGGTTTTCTCGCACACACACACACACACTCGCACTCACACACTCGACGGTCAGTGAAAATTATGTAGAATACATTAGGATGCTCCCGCACTTGGTTAGTAAACAGGTAGCGAAGTACTGTTGTGTGTGTCTGCGGTTAAGCCGCAAACCCAACGGGTTTCGGCAGGGCTTCTATGCGATTTCTAGGCTCTTCTAAGCAGCGGATTGACTGCCATGCCAACAGCTTAAGTGGCTGCTTTTCAGACGGATTTTCAGACGGCGCCAACTACTATCGGAGCTATTTCTACCAAAAGCGTGATATCTTTCTCGCCCCTTACAGCTCAGTTCAAAGGAATAAGATGCAGCCAACAAATTGGATCAAAAACAATAAATATTTTAAGAGAATTTATGCAAGTTGCACAGACACTTGGGTGTTATACGTATAAATATTTTTACTGCCCCAAAAGCAGAACTATTTTTGCAACCACGACTGTAGATAAGCGTATAAAAGCTTCATTGGCCGGATTTAGTTGCTTTATGTGGTGGACGCTCGTATAATTCCATTTTATTTAGTCGCCAGTAAATGAGGCCGAAAATTTACAACTGCTTTTATTTTTATGGACAGCGGAGCTGAAAGTTGGAGCTGCCCAAGGGCAAGGGCAGGGCCACGTAATTGATATAATGTAATTGATAAAGTTACCAACTTTCCGCCATATTGCATAACTTCGGAAGTGCGAAGCTGTGAGATAAGCATCTAAATTTCTCTCTGCTCTGAGTTAATTAGTGCCGACACGTTGATGTTGTTGCTGGTAAGCTGAGCTACCACCGAAAAAAAAAACAAACAGAATAGCCATACAAACGGATGCAAATTTCAGCTGTCAAACAAATCCAAATGTCTGCGAAAAAAAGGATCCTGTGAACTTCCTTTTTACATGTACTTTTCTGTGTTTTTTGTTGTTGTAACTCAGCTCAACAATATCACCGTCAGACTGTTTTTTCGTCTTTTTTCTGGAAGAACTCCCGTTTGGGCAAAAGTCCTTTGAGGTATCGTGTGACTCGACTTTCCGGCTTTTATCTGCGTGAAAGTTGCGAAATTTATGCTTTACGGCGCAGAAATTTTAATTAGAAAATTGGCAAATTTAGCCCTGCTGGCGATGTTGGAGAACTCTAGCTCTTCCCCCCTTACTTTTTCCCACCTCACACACGTGACAGCTCAATGTGAATCCAGGCTGGCCAACATGCGAGGGCGAAAGAGGGCGTGGCGGGTCGGCACAAGCCGCAGGCTCCCGAACACTGATGCTGCGATATGGGAATAACAGAAAGCCATGTCCTGGACTCCACCAAATGACTTGAGTAGAAAAACATACCAGCACTTGGAAAAAATGTGTAGAAAAACTAAACTTTAAACGCAACTTATTTGACTAGTAGTTTTATAAATATTTTGGATTATTTTGTTTAGACTTTTGATCCAATATTTTGAAAATAAAACCTAGTATCCTTTTAAAAAATGTATTCATTTCTTGTACTCATGGCGTTGTCTACTGAGGAAAGACTTTCTTTTCAAGTGCACAGATTTCTACGAAAAAATAGATATAACTAAAGTCGCACGTTTCTGCCTGCAAGGATAATATTTCAACATGCCAGCGACATGCAAAAGAGAGAAAAATAGAGGAGAGTCCCGCCCCAGGATAGAGGAGGAGAGGCGCAAAGAGAGAGACAGATAGTGACTGGGGGGCCTCGTCGAGATAAGGACAAAATATGCACTCGAGCACAAAAGCGTGCCATGCTTGTGGCAATCAAGCGTCCTCCCATTTTTCAGCCCACTTCCATTTTTTTTGGCCACTGCGTCGCGACGAGTGTCGTACGTGAGCATTATCGCTAATAATTTTTGCATATTTTAAGCCACCCGCCCCGATGGCAAATGCATCCGACAAAATTCAGCAACGCATTCCCTCTGCTCGGCTTTCGAATTTGGCTTAAACGGCCCCAGAGAATGGCTAGTGGCTTGGCTCGAGGCTGAAGGCTAACTAAGCTTCTCTGGAATTCGGAGTGTTTGAAATTCAGTTTTTAAAAGTAGGTGCTCTCGAGTTTCTCTATTTATTGTTATGAAATTATAAGCCCATTTAAAGGCTTATAAATGCTGAACTAAGGCCATTCAAATACTCACTATAGAATCAATATAAAGTAAAGCATTCGATTCCCCCAACCCAACATAGCTGCTTTTGTTGAAAGGTATTCCCAAGTTATTTGCTCGGGCACCGCCCTAAGTTTCTCGCTCTTCAGTCCTTGTTATTTTATTAGCCAACTTGCGTGCCCAGCTACCAAACACCACACCCACAGCTTTGGCCTAGACAAAACAGGCAAACTGGCCCCAGCTGAGAGCTAATCGTTAACAAATTGCCAGTGATATTGTGGCCCCCAAACGAGATATGGTGTGTGCCCCTCGGTAACACCTTGACGGGTGCCCACCGAAAAACACTTGTAACCCTGCTGGAAGGGTGTCTGTGTGCTTAGGCGGTTCTCTCTGTGCGTAAGGATTGGGATGTAAAGGAGTATAGGTGCATGGGAAATGTTTTACTTTCGGCCAGGTGTAAATTACTTTTTAATACGCCGCTGATGTGACTTTAAGCCAGCGAATGACATGCCAGAAATATTTTTAGACAAACTTAAAGCCCGAACAGCCCGATCGCAAAGTGTATGGAATGGTATGGAATGGTGGCAAAGTCCTCCAGTTTTTGTGGCATAGAAAATGATATGCACGTGGCAGGGCAGACAGACACGAACCGAAACCAATGCGAAATTGAATGACGCTGCAGGGCAGGACATGAAATGTTGCCCTCTATCGCTGCACTGCTAAAATATTATTGAAATTCCAAAAAAAGAATATTTTAGAACTCTTTAAATTGAAGAATAAATTATAGGCGTTTGATGCACGTTTTGAAAAATATAAATAAAAATTTTTCAGCCCATACATATAGAACTCTAAGCGTTGTTCTAAAAATATAGTCTCATATTTTACACAATTTTTTCCACTGCATTTTAACCTCAGTGATGCATTTCCAATATGGCAAAGTGTCAGAAATCATGGAATTCAATTATCGTTGGCCTGTACGACTAAATACGAATATTTTTGGAATATGCAAACTTACCTCAACCGTATTATCCCGAATGTAGATTTCCTTGGTATCATTGGGGTCCCGATCGCGCGGTCGATATGTGATTCGATAGCCCAGGAACTCACCCAGTATGGTGTCCGGAGGCGGGGGCTTCCAGGAGATGTACACAGAGGTGGAGGACGTGTTGTGGGCCGTTGTGGGAATGGGCTTGCCCGTAGGAGCTGCAAGAGATTAAGTCGAAATGAATGAATGAGATTGGGTTAGGCCCGAAAACTTTGCCAGGGTGGTTACCAGGGTAAAAGTTCCACTCGGAAAACTCAAAAATTCGAAATTAAAAACGCCGCGCAAAAGTTTTGTTCCTCCTCCGCCCCGAGAAACTCTGACCTGTCATGTAAAGCGGAACGTTGTCTGTGGCATTGTCAAGTTGTCACTGTCACGCAACATAAGTTGCAAGTGCCACGGCCGCTTTTCGGATGGCAACTGGGCTTAGAGCTTGGTGGATTGAGCCAACGGTGGACTTCTTGCCTATTTGCCTCAGCCATTTCCATTTTTGGCCATGTCTCCGAGCATTACTCGCAAGTTAAATGATGCGTGTGTTGCTCAGGTACACTCGAAAAATACTACCAAAAAGTCTTTGATTTTGGAAGAACAAAGCCATTGAGTTACAAAAGCTCACAAAGGAATAATGTTCAAGTGTAGCAGGTAAGCCTGGCTAAGGATGATCTGGCACTTTGCCAACAATCTGAAGGAGGGTGAAAATGCCTTGCATACTTTAATGAATTTATAAATAAATTAAAAGATATTTTGTGTCGTTCGGCTTGACATTGATGCTGCGACCCAAAGTTTGTTTAGAAAATTGAAAAGTTTTCGCTTTTTCGCTGCTTAGATTCAAGAACAGTATGCCTTATTGTCGGCTCTGCCGTTTGGTTAATTTATGCTTTCCGCAGGCCTAATTTATACAAATTGGCAACTTGGACGGCGACCGCATTGAATGTATGTACATACGTGGCTCACCAGGAGGGCCGACGAGGCAAAGGACCTTAATGAGCTCAGAGCGAAGGACGTAGCACTATTGACTAATTTGTAACCGCATGTGTTGCAGCCTCGCAGGTTCGGCAGCTTTGGATCGCATTCCATTGTGCGTGCGGCAACATAAATGGAATTTCACACCGCACAAAACCGAAAATGCCTTGTGGCAAAGTCATTTTCAATGTCCGCAAGACAAATGTGTTGCTAATAGCTTGTCGCCGTTGCCGTTGCTGCTGCTGCTGCTACTTTCACTTTGATTAATGTGTCTCGCGCTCTTAAAGCCTACGGAAAGTTTTGTGACTTTTTGGAGTCCATTTATAGTATGTAGGGGCGGATGGATATGGATATGGGATGTACGCATGTGGGACACGCACGGTCATACGATTAATCACTGTCTGTGGCAGCAGCCAAAACAGAAACAGAAACACAAATAGCAGCAGGTGAAATGTCGGCCAAACGACATGAACTGTTAAGGTTAAGGTTTCGGAGGCAAAGAAGTGCATTCAGCAGGACACGGGCCATAATTACATCCCACTTTAACTTTTTTAATGGAAAGTTTCCTCGGCTTTGTCATCGCATGTTAATGAAATGAAAAGTGCCACTAAAATTAAAGTTTTTATTTTTTATATACAGCGTAAACTTGTTCACAACTCGTAAATAATTGCGTTCAATTGAATGGATGTTTATTTACAAAAAATATTACTGCTTTTGTAGCTTGCAGCAATGAATAAAAATTAAATCAGTTACATTTTTTTATCGGTGACAAATAAATATGTCAAAGCTTGTTATTACCGTTTTCAAATAATATATTATTGACATCATAAGCTGAATCCTTTAAGGCAATCAGGAAAAATAATAAAACCACTTTTTAAAAGCATTATAGTATTTAAATTGTCCCTAACAACTTGACCGTAGTTGTAGGTTTCTTTCAAGCTGCGGGTGGACAAATTTAATGTCATTGCCAGGAAAAGGAAGTTGGATGCAAAAGGAGCCTCCCAGGCAGGTGAGTATCATAAAATGACGACACACCTGGCCTAGCCGGGTCCGGGCTTACCAGGGCCTACCGTCAGCGGAAAAATAATTAAACGTATACAACGTGAGGAGACTCCGGCTTTATGAGGCCGTAATTGCTGGCAGTTGTGGAACGGGGCTGGGGTACCTGGGAGTGACAACTTTTCATTGACGGCACTTAAAAGTCAGGCCAAGTCGTTGGAATTGAAATGAAAAATTAATGCGATTGTAAAAATTGTTATGTCATGTGTCGCGTTACTTGGCTCCTCACTACATATGTACTATACGTACAACACATAAACGTAATGCGTATGTGGTGCGAGCAGCCTACGCGAATAGTTTATGATCCTGCCTATAATAAAGTGTTTTGTGTGTACAAGTTGGAGGATAACTCACCCTCACGCAGGGTGACAATGTAGTAGGACTCCTTGGAGGGGGGACTGATTCCCAGCTTGTTGACCGCCAACAGACGAAAGCTGTAGACGGTGAAGGGCGTCAGTCCGGTCACCTGATATGATGTGGCATTCGTCTTGGTGTAGATCCGGGCCAGCTGCTCCCAAATCCCGTCCTCGCCCTCTCTGCAAAACGAAAATCAATCATTCCCTTTAGTATACTTCGAGAAACATTTATCATTTCACAAGTTTTGGTGGAAATAATTAATATATTCTTAATTGCTAGGTACTTTGGGTAGAAATAAAGTGCATTCTTCGACTTCAAATTGAATTTTTAATACCCGAAATACCATAAAATCTTAATATTTGCTCATTACTTTTAAGTGCATAATGATGGCTCATTCGCTTGGAAAATTCATTGATTCAATTAATCGAGTCAACGAGACGCGGCCAAACAAAACAGTTTGATTCGACCGAATTATATAAACGAATCATTTCATTATTGTGCATTTATATTGCAATTACCAGTTCAATTGCCGCACACAAGCGCACCCATATTGGACCATATAATATATACATCTATATGGTAGCAGATATCTATATTTTACGGCTGCAATCTCGCCGAGGAGAGTGCGGGGATGGTCCCCAATATACATAAACCATGGGCATAAAATGCATTATGAAAATTTATATAAAACGGATGCGGATTTGCATGACACTTGTGGGTGGGGTGGTTCTTTTGGGGATCCGGGAATGAAATGTGTGCCGCGCATAGGCACTAAAATATTTATGCGCCTTTCTGACACACACACACACACACAGACTCACCCACACACCATTTTACATAGAGTCCACCCACCTACGGCGGGCAGGAGCGAAAAAAAGAAATATTTTGAATCCTGCCGATATTGTTGTTGTTGCTCTGCATATAAATTACTCGCAGCCGCTCGCACATTGAACATTTTTCATGGCACATTTCAAAGTGTAGTAAATTTTGGTTTAAACTCACATAATTTTAGCATATTTTTTGGCACATTTCGCTTTCGAGGCTGCATAAATTTTGCGGTAGAGCCGCCGTCCCCGTCTCTAAAGTTTGATTTTAATGGGGATTACGGATTCGAGTGGAAATGGCGATGAGTGCGCGACTACTGACCCCTTATACCGCTTTTATGGTGTGATTAAAAATTGTTTAAATACGAGCCGATGAAAAATGTTGCACATTTTATGAATGGCGCCAACCAATAAATGGAAGTACCTCGGCCCCACTCCAAAAACTATAAAGAACGGAAATTGTGTCAAAAAAATGATTAAAATTAATAAATGCGAGCGAGCAGCTTCCGGGCTGAGTGGAGCCCATCTGTTTGCCTTGGCAGTGGGCATTTAGTGAATATATGTATGTATATGTGTGCGGATCGGGGCATTGGGGACTCAGTTCCAGGACACGCTACATTCAAAGTGTATGCAATATGCACAGCCAGTGAGTAAAAAAATTGTTTGGCGACTTTATGAAGCATGGCAGCCGACGCCCGCCCATCATGTATCGCCAGTATGAAAAACATATGAAAAACGTACTGGTCCTCGATCCCAGGAATTAAAAGAGGAAACACACACACCCTGACACACACAAAATGCGCTGAGGGGAAAGATTGTGTGCCAGCATGGGCAAAGTAACCACAATGGCAAATAAATTTGCGGCCTTTCCACGGACATGTATTGGATGCTTTTTGCATGTTGGCTTTGTAGTTATGACCGGCACCGTTTTTTTCACTTGGTAAGCTGCTTTAAAACTGTTTGCTTGCCTGCTTTTTTCCATATTAAATAAATGAATAAGAGTTATTTATGCATCTGTGTATTCGCTCGTGTTTGCTTTGCCAGGGTATCGCATCTATCCGGCCGAGGGCTAAGGGCCAAAGTTCACACACGAGTTGTTGAAACAGGAAAATTTACTTGCGGCCCTACTCCTTAAAGATAATGGACAAATAGTCGTCGAGAAAATAGGACATGAATTGCAAGGAGACATTCAAGGGTCGGCACTTCTGTGTGCTGCTCTGTACAAGAAATAATAAACTAACTTAAAGTGGCACTATTAAACAAGAGAGCGTATTTTGATTTACATTTACAAGTTAATTATGAAATTTCAATGAAATTGTAAAAAATGTAGTTCGGAAAGTAAACAGAAACTTGCATGCAATGAAAATATTTTCATAAGCGCAGGAATTAATTAATTTTATTGCATCAACAAAAAAATAGTCGAACTGAATAAACCCTAAAAATTCGGAAGAGTGCATTTTTTCTATAGGTACTATATTTGTATAATCAGCGGACAGTACTTAATGCCATGCGGAATATTTATCGTCCGACCATTATACTTTGGTTGCACTTCATCAGCAGGATTGAAATCGAAATGCAGTTCTCGCAGCAGTTGATAAACATGTCAGTTGTGGAGTGGCAAGCCACAAAGTTTGCCCCAGTTTTCGGTTGACCGAAAGTTATGCCAGTGGAATATTCGAAATACAAAACATCGATATGCATACACACACGCGCGTATCCTCGAACTGATGACATTATCCTGCCTGCCCTGCGCCTTCGCCTGCAGGCCCTGTGTGTGTGCAACAGTTGAGGGGCAGCAATTTATGGATAGACTTAACGCTTGGCCGGGCAACTCAACCCATTTCAATTGCCAGGGAGCCAGCCCAAATCCAGCGTTAGCATGTCGCCATTGCCATCGTCATCATCATCCTTGACGTCTTTCAATTTCGATGGGAGCCCTATGTGCATATTGAACCACCACCCACTCAGCCACCCACCAGCCCAACCACCCATCCCCCTTTTGCATATTCGCAAATAAACCGAATCAAGCGTAAATGTAAATAAGAGGCGTTGCCTCTGCTGCTCCTGCAGGTCGAAGGAGGGGCGAAGTAGTGTGGTGCAATATACGGACAGCATCAAGAACTCGACCCTTTCCCATGTCGGTGGAATTTGCATAAAATGCAGTCTGTAGCTCCACGTCGCTGGATACGGAGATCGCAATGGAGATGGGGCAGCTTCATTTTGCGTACGCGCTGCCCAAAAAAGTATGCTACACCGCGTATAAGCTATCCCTGCACTCGCAAGAAAGGGCTTCAAAGGTTCAATCAAGTAAAAAATTAAGAATATGAAAACAAGTGAATTAAATTCTATAAAAAATATCACATTTAAATCATAAATTTAAATAATGACTGAATCTTAAGATTTTGGAAATTCTGAAAATGTCCTGCCATTTGAAAGAGTCTGGATGTTTTTTGAAGTGTACGTGCACTTGGCAGGCGATGGCGCGTGTTCACATTTCCTTCAGTGTTTGCATGGGTGCAGTTATTTCTTATTTTGCATAAATGCACCGCAGGCTCTGCTTTCCAGTTGGCTGTCATCGATTGTGTCGTGGACCCAGTGTCTTGTCGAGGACACGCCCACTGGCTGCCTCACCGCCCAACATCCCCTTTCAGAACGGCAGCTCTGATGCTGCCGCTGCAGTTGATGGAAATTTATTGAAAAAGTTTCGCTTTTTGGTATTTTTTTCTTCACATTTTCGTTTGGCCTTTGTAGTGCGTTGGTGGCGGGCGGCGTTCGCTTTTTATTTCATTCCCCGCATTGAGTTCAAGTTATTCGGAAAATAGCCGCCCATATATGGATGTATACTGTGGGTGCAGGCTGTGTGTGTGAGCTTGACTTAACACGGGACCCCGCACACCCACCCACACACTGATGCCCAGATGGCTTTATGCGCCCGCCAATGTTTTCTTTTCTATTTAAATGGAGCACAAGTGAAGTGCGTATCCCCGTAGTCATGCACATCGCCGTCATCCTTTTACATATTAATTAAAGGACTACCGGACTACTGGACTCCTGGGCCAGGATATATGGCCTGAGATTTAACAGAACTTTGTTATTTTATAGAGCAGCTTTCGAACCTCTTTTATTATTTACTTTACTTACGGTATTATTAATATTTAATATTGATTTTGAAGCTTAATTTAATTAAAGGCAATAAAACCGTATTGATGGGCTAAGCCAACAAGTGGGGAAATCTTTGGACTTGGGCACAGCACATGGCGAAGATGTTCTGTGCATGTTAGAGGCGCTAATTCATTAGCGCAACGGGGTCGGTTGCATCCATTGGGAAAGCTCCTTTGCATGTGTCAATCATGCCCCGTGCGTCCATCATCGCCACAGACAGCTCTTAAGCGCCCTTCGCCGATTCCCACCACCCTAATTCGCATAAGTATCCACCCACATCTGCCCACCCATCCATTGGGACTTCATCAGCTTAAAACCTTTCGGAAGTCTGGCTAACTAGCTAGTTTCTAGCTAAGGACATAACATTTTTCTCTTATAATAAAAATTTTGCATTTTTATTAGAATTCTTGCTTAAATATTTTTTACTATTAGAATTTAAATTAATTAAAGCTTTAATGGCGCTTATAAAAAGAAATGTATGAAAAGCAATAAAAGGGCAGTTAATATATTTTTATTTATAGTTTATTAGACATAAGTTTCATACTTTTAATAATTTTAGACCTATAAAAATGCTGATTGTTTGTCATCACTTTTTTTGTTATTGGAGAACTATCTCAGTCTCAACCCACTGGACACCCAGCATTCCCTTCATGGCAACACTTACCGCGTTTCAATAATAAAATGCGTGACGGGCGCATTCCGCGGGTGCTGAGAATGCGCCCAGGATAAGTTCACCGAGCGTGATGTGAAACTTATCAACAATGGTCGCTCCGGCGGATCGGGCACATCTGCGAAAAGAAAATAAAACAGGAGTATGAGAGAGAGGAAGGATGAAAGGCCACCAGATATCAGCGAAATGCAAATGGAAATCATATCAGGGCGAGTGCGAACGCGACGAATCGAAGGAAAATAAAAAGCAAGGCATCAGTTAAGGAAGACATATCCCGAAATTAAATCTCGGGACCAAGGATGTGGGTGAAGTAAACCGGAAAAATCATTAAAGTTAAGAGTTTCATCTCGAAGGCAAATAATAAAAACAGAAATAAGAAAAATTATTTTTAATACCAACCTTGAACTAGCAAATCGACAATGGCCTCTGGTATATGACGATCGTTCACGAGACATATATATTCCGCCGTATCACTTGCCAAAGAGGGCGAAAATTGCAGTCCGAAGTTATCCGATAAAAGTTGTATCTAAAATGGAATTAAGGAAGTTAATTAGAACTTTTGTCTCAGATCCAAAAATCGAAGTATTCCAGAGCCAGACGCTTTGGATAATAGCAACACGAGTTTCCACTTAGGCCATGACAAACTTTTAAATAAAAAGAATTTGTATATAAAGGACAGCTCATCCTTCCTGGAGACCAAAAACAAAGTGCACTGCCTGTCATCGACCTCGGCCTAAAACTTTCTCCAGTATCTGAGGCAAATTGGTTTCGGCCACAACTCCACTTCCCCTACTCATAACTAAACTATCTTTCCTACACGTTCTGTGTTGACTAAGTGCCAGAAAACTGAACTAAGATTGGTTGCTTGTTTTTTTGTTCAGATTTGCTGAAAATGTTGAAATTACTTTCAAACAGAAAATAAACCCGATACACATACGCACAAATTTAAGCACCTTGCCTTGTTGTGTGGTTAGGATTCTCATCACAGATTGCTGGGTCCTGAGAATATATTTCGAGTGAATTTATGGCAACAGCCCGTGCTTGTTTCGAATGGGAAATTACATTATTCCAAGTAGTAGCAGCAGCCAATCCATCTTCGGGCAGCAGAAAAGGTATCTGGGTTATCTTGACATGCCTGACCCTGTTATTTATTTTTGTATCTTCTACTGCACTCATGGCCTCAAATTATAAGTTTCAATAGAATCAGCTTTAGTTTCTCTATATTGTGCCAGCCGAATGCATTCTGCTCAATATAATGGTCGACAGGCATTATTACACATTGCTCCGAAAATATTTCCAAGAATATTCGCATGTGGAATTTTTAATTTGCAATTCTATGTTCTAGTAAACTCTAATTACATTCACTGCCCTTTTGACTCCATACATGACCGAATGCCTTGCCCAGTAGACCGAGAACACAACGAGGATAAAGGGGAGCATTTTTGGGGGAAAAACACAGAGAACCAAAGAACAAATATAAAAAAAAGGAGAACTTGTAGAGGCAAATCCCTCCAAGTCCTTTGGGCAAGTGGATCTCCTTAGTCTGCTTGGATTGTACAAACATGAATCATTTCTAGCCTCGGTCATAAAACAAAAGTTAATAGCTCAACAGGGTTCTGGCCGGGGATGGGGATGTGTGTGGGGGTCATGTGTCAGATGTAATAAAATGAAGCAGCTACTGTGCCAAGGTGAAAAACTTTTAATACACATAATAGCCGGGCCAAAGAAGCAGCCGCTGCTCTTGGAGGAAACTTCTTCGGGCCAAGAAATGCGAGCCGGGCTCTGAAGCCGGATTGGGACCAACTTTGGCTGCAGCTCAAGTGTCCCAGTCTGCCATTTAACACATAGCTTGCTAGCTAGAAGCACTCGCTCCGGCTCTAGAATAGTCTTGAAACACTGAGCAAAACTTAAGATTTGTTGAGTTAATTAAAAGGAATATTTTTATTTCTCAAAGATTTTCATAAAAGTCCAGTGACTAACTAAATATTTTTTTATTTTTAAGATTCCTTGCTACAGTTAATACATTTTTTTTATCAGTGATAAGTTCTCAGGATTCTCAATCATCTTGTTCCCAACAAAGGGGCAACTTCATCATTCTGTTTGCGCCGCCTCAATGGCCCCCAGAGTGCGTTTAAGGCCACTGCAATCACTTCTGGCCCGACTCTACCCTCTCCCTCCTACCATCTGGCAGCCACTTGAACATTTTTTTGCGCCGTGTCGCTTTTGTTTTAGTGCAACTATCAAACATTTAAAATATATTAGCCGTGCCGGCTGCACTCTGCACCCTGAACCGTTCCGGCCGCAACCCTCTCTGGCCCCAACATTGATGGCCACTTAGTTGTCGGGGCTTTCGCTGCACTTTCTTGTAGTCATCGCCATTGTCGGCGGCGGCGGCAGCGGAGGCGGAGGGCAAAGTTCAAACAGCCGCCCGGCAACCGGCTATCAATTATTTTAACAGCTTCGTTTTTGCGCGAAGAATGGGCCATATATATCAGCACAGGCCCTCGGATCGCCCGTCCAAAGGGAGCAGCTCTAAGTGTTGAATGAATTCTAATATGACACGAGGGTGCAGTTGAAAATTGCACAGAGCAAAATGATGGGATTTAAAATGGCTATGGCACTTGAGAACCTTACTGATTATAAGAAATTATGAATTTGATTTTCTTACCCTTGGACTGTGCAGCAGGGGTATCCGATTGGCGAACTGTGCAATGGTCGTTGAGGCTGTTTTCCACACCAGGGTGTCCACCAACGAGTGCTCATTGACCCCCGGGCACGGAATGGTCACGTTCTTGCCCGCCTCAGCGTTCACCTTAACGTAGTCCAGATTAGTGACGTCTGTAAGAAATGAATACAGGTAAGGGTAAGTAAGAAGCGAAGAGTATGTAAGGTTAGTATGTTATACCAATATGTTTTCTTTCTGTGCAAGGTTACGGGGCTAAAGAGGTTACGGGGAAAAAGAGAAAATCAAGTCAGCCGACGGAAAAATGGTGAAAGCTTGCCAGAATTTGGGGCATTCCATTAAGAAAGTTCAGGCTACACGAAGAGGAGCTGGAGCTGCCTGGATCCTCATAAAAGAGGAGCTCAAGTTATTTGGAAAAGAACATTTTTTGGCACACAAAAGCGAAAAGCAGCCGCAAAATGTTTGGGCAAAATATCTGCAAGGCATTTTAATTACATAACATGTTTACGGAGCAGTGCCCTCTCCCACTCCCAAAGTCCCTACTCTAATGTCAGTGGCAGCGTTGAAAGCAATTTTATGCACTAAAGTATTTGGTCGATGCAGCTCCCAGTCGGTCACCTCGACCCAGGTGAGCCACTCCTCTTCCACCTGCAAGTCCGGTTAGTTTCATGCATGCCAGAGTAGCAGCAGCAGCAGTAGCAGCTTACCATCCGATCCTTTCGAGCAATATTTGTTTTGGAAATTGCCAAAAATGCATTGCAATTACGAGAAACCCGGAGTCGACTCACTCTCCCATGGGGCCTTCAATTAAAATTATAGAAACAACAAATCGATTGCCCTGTGGGCAGTTTTCCAAGGATTTAACGTAAGCAGCTTTGGCAGCTGCAGATGCACCACATTGCACTGCATAAATTGCCAAAGCGTCCAAGTGTTGGTAATAAGCATCAGACATGACATCCACTCCAATTTCAATTCCATCTCCAGCTGCAACTATACCTCCAACTCCAACCCCAAGTCCAAGGCCTCCCAGGCTTCCAGGCAAAAGTACCGATTTCGATTTTCGTTCGGGATCTGACTTTGGGGCCGGCACTTGCCAGTAATTGAGAAATCATGCTGAAAACCCAGCAATGACAACAGCCGCTCTACCAATGCCAGGAACCCACCCATTAGCCATGGATGGCACTGGTGCAATGGCAGTGGCATTGCCAGTTGCAACTCAACTGGTTGCCACAACGACTGCATTTCAAGTGTCCCCCATCGAGCAAATGGTTTTTGGGTTTTCGGAGTTCGGTTTTTGGCTCTTTTCGATTTTTGGACGCTGGGCAAGGGTGATTATTTCAAAATCAATGAAGCCTTTGTCCACTTAGGCCACGGCTACCCGTAAACGACTATAAAACCTATCACTGGATTATATATAAGTAATCGATTCATTGCCGTGTTGCCTGTGCTTTGGCCATAATTAAATTTTAGATTTGGAGCTTGGAAGCACTAGCAGTTGGTCCCGATTTTGGTGTAATTTATGGGTAAGTTGATTATGCACTAAACAAAAGAAGACCCTTTTGAGTTGCATTTTCCTCAGGGCTAGTTCAAAAATGGGTCCTCGAATTTTTGCATATCGGCCCACACGCATACAGATGAGGCCTGGCAGTCAGAAACAGAGGGCGAATCGCAGTTTAATTTCCTGATGCAATGGCCCCGAGCTCAGGAAACAATTGCACACAATTTACGATGGGGGGTAGCGCCTTTTTTGACGACTTTCTGAATTCGCAAAGGCCAGTAGACGTAGACATTGGCAATTAAGCGGCAAAACAGCGCGACAGTCAGACAGGCAGACAGACAGAAGGGCGCTGTAAATAAATTATAATTATTTTGTGCCATTCAAATGAGTGCCCAAGGGATTGGTCGCTAGACCACAGGAAAATTAGCCAACGACGAAATCGAAATAAGTAGTCAGTCGAGAAGAGGACGACCACCCCTCGGTTTCCGAACCGGGACGGGATTGAGCTAATAATCAAATAGAATGCAACCCCCGGACAACTCAGCCGGCAACAATTAATTTTATTTATGTTGATTCTAATCAACGGAGGGCAGACAGTTGACTTGGACTCTATTGTGCAGGCAGGCTGTCATGGCAAAAGATCCTTTGCTATTGAAATCCGAGCGGAAAACTCGCCAGAGCGCATTGAAGATGAAAATATTGAATTTATGCTTCAGTGCTTGGAGTTTCAACTGAAACACTTTGACCCACCCAATACAAGATACCATAAAATATAAAAACACTGGGATAAAATTGGAGATTAAATGGATTAATAATTCAAAGAAAAAAGAACAGCTTCTTATTTCAACATTTTTAATAAAAATTATGTTATAGGTTTTTTATTAAATAGTAGTTTGTAAAGATTCTAATTTGTTTTTCTTTTGGTCATAAATTTTATTTTCAGTGCCACTCGACAGCTTTACAAATATTACAGCACTTAGCTGCGTCTGATTGTTTGTTCTGGGATCTTGGGAGCTCATCTGACCCGTTGCCATGTCAATTGTTGGGAATAGAAACACACTCTCGGTAGAGGACCAAAGCTCTGTTGAGAAACTCAACTACAGAAGTGAAAAGTTGGACAACACAATAACCCATCGCCCCGTATAATATTTTCTGCTATTGTTGCCTGGAAACTGTTGAAGGATCATTTGCATGCAGCAACATCGAAACGGAGAACATTTAATGTGCAACTCAGACATTGTCAATGGAAGTGCCATTTGGCAGTCAGTCGCCAGTTAACCCTATCGGCAACAACTTTGACGCATTTGGCTTTCAATTTCAGCACATTCCGGGTGTCGTCTGTCGCTCCCCTAGTATTCCCTCCACCCCATTTAGATACATTTTGAATGGACTTTGGGTTTGGTGCGTGCAACCAACAAGTTGCAACCTTTTATGGCGTACACTTTGGAGTGCATCTATTTGGAAACCATTTCGATGCAATTTTCCGAGCGGATCGAGGGGAAAATCGCAGCAAACGGTTTAACTGCACGGCAGGCAGCAGCCACTTGAGTTGAAAGTTCAAAGGGAGCATTGAATAAGGATTCGCCTCCCAACCCTCAAACGGTCCACTCGCATTAACAACCCTTCGTTCGACGTGGTGCATCAATTTCAGGCAGGATTTAAGCCCGAATTGGATGAGTAATTATCCAATTAAAACTGAAGTTTCGGTCAGTCTGTGGACACTTGCCTCGAGGCTCTGAGCGGTATTATAACTTGGGGCACGTGGCCAGGACGACAGTCAGTCAACTGGCAGGATGCATGCACTCAAATAATATTGCTAACATTAAAGTTATTTTTTAAAGGAAACATATGCTATTAATACTTAAATTGTATTCTTAAGACTTGATATGAATGTTAATGTTTGAAAGCCATATCTTACATTTTTTAACTTAATTCATTTTTGCTTGTGTATGGATGAGTTTCTGCGTCTGAATTTCTGTATATCCGTCTGCCTGTCTACTGTTTGTATAGACACTTTCTGTCAGCCTGCGATGGCCGCCGACTGCCACAGAAGGCCTCGAAGAATAAATGTGCAGACATCGATGGGAGGGACATGCGAACATCGTGCTCATGACAACCCTCCCGCGCATACACTTACGCATAAGCCCACAGATATACCAAACGAAGGACACAGACAGGCAGACAATATCCCTTTTTTTATGCCTGAACGCAGCAAATAATGAAATTATGACAACCGACCGGGCAGGGGCAGGGGCATGGGCAGGAACTGAAACTGGGAAAAAGATGGGCACTTCTTGGGATGACGAAAACGAGATAAAAGCTGACAAGTGGCGAATATGAAATATGATTGAGCTGGGCGCACTGCCACACCCTCGCCCGGAACACTTAACTTTAACTAGGCAACTTGAAGTGTTTCTGCCTTGGGTAAACATATGTATATGCGATCCAGACAGAAGCCCCGGGCCCCCAAGGATCAGTCAATAATGCTGACATCAAACTGAAGCCAAGCTGATGGCAACTGTCAGGCAAATGTGTTTCAATTTCGTTAAACTTCGGGCTAAAAGTGGATGAGAGCGGGTTAAGGACGGGTGTATTCGGTTCGATGGATGTAGGCTTGTGGGCGGAAAGTTGAAGGTTAGCAGGGTTGCGGGCTGTGGGCTGTGGGCTGTGGGCTATGGGCTGGTAGCAGTGGAAGGAGCCGGCAAACCGACAGTCGGCGGCCAGCGGTAATCCCTTCCGTTTCATTACACAAATGCGGCTTAAAGGGAAAATATATTATAAATACCTACAACAATATGAAAGCCCCATAAAATACGAGCCATATTAAAATGCAAATAAACCCACACATGCACTGAGAGGAATGTAGGTTAGTCCTCAAATATTAAATAAGTGAGTCAGATTGGCAAACAATAAACCATGACTAAACCCGAACTAAAAATTCAATACCAAAATGGTTTATTCGAATAATGCAGACATATTATTTCTCTGTGTATTTATTTCCAAAGAGGTTGCCTCCGGCAGGTGCGTATGCAAAATCTCATCGACGTTGCTCTTTGTTAAATTGATATAATTAACCAAGCCCTGGCGAACTGACACCGGATTGAAAGCCTGAAAATTGATCGTAAAGAATACACTCGCTGAATGCTGGGAGCTTGCCTCATTATGGCTCCATCATTTTCGCTACAGAACCCGGCAAATTGGCGCAAAAGAGCATGTCCCTCCGGCTCCCTCCGGCACCATGCCGAAAAATTCAAATGGAAAATTCTGCACATTTTGCACTGTAAATTGGAATTGCCAGCAGGCGAAGCCAAGAGGAGCAACAGAGCCGGAAACCGAGCCAAGGCAGGTGAAAAGTGAAAGGCTGAAATGCTGTTGCTGATGCCACTTTTAGCCGGCGAATTTGAGCATTTGAGCGCTTTTTTGCTAGTTTAGAAGCGCTTCGAGGGCTCTCTTCACGTGTCCCTGTTTGGGTCTATGTCCTTGCCACCCTTGTGTGTGGGTTGGTTTGTCGCCCTTGTCGTTGCTGGGAGCTTAGTGTAATTAAAGCTAAATAGCCTGCATAATGAGAAAGTAATTAGCAGTGTTGTTGCCGCTGTCTTCTGTCCCTCTTTGTTGAATGTGATCTATGGGTATTTATAAAATGCCATCGTAGAAAAAAGAACGGATAAATTAGAATCCCTGCATAATTAATTTTATAAATCGAGCAATTATCTTTGTGTTTGATTTTCATCAGCCGAATGCGATTTGCTTAGTAGTTTCTCATGCTACATAATAGACTGATTTTTTTTTAACTTTATGATTTATTCGTGGCCATGGAAATTAATTTAATTCGTTTGTTTTTTGTTTTATGGGGCATCGAGCATTGTTTTATGGCTTTCCGGCGGTAAGTTTTATTGTTTTCTTAGCTCGCCATAACTCTCATGCTGGAAAGGATTTTCCATCCCGACAGAGTTTGAACAAGAACTCCTTATCTATCGCATTATCGTTTGGTATTTAATTTAGAGGGGAGGGAATTAAATGGGATTTTAATTTGAAACCGCATATGGCAATGAGATAAATCGAAAAGGAATTATATTGTATGTCCGTTAGCTTACACCCACACACATTTATTTGCGTTTACACCAACACCTGAGCTGTGTAAACTAAATAAAGCCCGCCGACATCAACGAAAACAAAAAGCGCCAGAAACAGCAGAGAAACGGGGAACAGGAACCAACTCAAACAGCAGAGTAAGTTCTTTTCTCATTAAGTCCTGTGTTTACACATAGACACCCGCCCTCTTGCCGTGCCACCCCATCACACACACCCAAATACAACACCTCTTTTATCCACACTCACACACACAGCCACTTGTCTATACATATTTGCGCAATTTTCACACCAGCGGCGACATCGGCTGCGAACGAGCCTAATGAGTCCAAATCCGTTGCCCGCAACTTTCGGTGCCACGCCCCCTCGGGGGCTGGGGGTCCTGTGAAATCCATAGGATACGAAACGATAGCCCTGACTGCCTGCCTGCCACACCCACTTTCCTGTGCCTTTATCTGTCCTGCCCCTAGCTCGCTAGCCCGTCTCCCTGGCCTGTTGACAAAATAAAGGCCAACAAAATGAGAGGCCCTGGTGTAATTTGTTGAAAAGCTGCGTGGTAAAAAAGAAAAATGTTCACACTGGACGACCGGAAAAACAACAAACAACACCAGCACAACAACAAGGGGCAAGAGTACAACAACAGCAAGCACAATGCCAAATAGAAGGCAAGTTTTAATTAATCATGACGAGCTAAACAAAAGTCGAGTTTCCCCAACACAGAGGATATAGGTCTTTCATGTTCTAAATAAAACTAAAATATTTTTTAAAATTGTATAACAATAATTAATAAAATAGTTAATGATTTGTCTTAATTATTATTTATTACTTAATATACTAATTACTCATTTTCAAATGAAAACTTTCCCTTCAGTGTAGATGAAAGGAATCGGCTTCAGTGGCAGTGAACAAAAATGTCAACGGCAAACGTCTAGATAAATATGTCAGTGACAAAGCTGGCAGCCAATTCAAAGCACGGCCTTCCCTCCTCCTCCAGACCAGCAAACCCTTCCCCTTCCACTTAAAAAGAAACCCCACCCACCCCCTACTCAGTGAGTGGCTGACAAATATTTGCCTGAGCGATAATCAAATTTACATTGTGCTCAAGTAGAAAACGAAGCAGGAGTCCTGGGAGTGGGCCACTTGGAGGTCGTCCTTCGAGTGGCTGGAATGGGTGTTACATTGGGTGGCTGAATTGCTGGGTGACTGGGCTGGGCGAGACTGGAGGTTGGTAATTGCGAGTCAAATGACACCAGCGGCCATTGGCAGGCGGATCAGGAGCTGGAGCAGCAACAGCTGGAACAAAGTGCGGGCTGCAGCTGCGACAGGTACAAGCGCATTAAGCCAACGGCGCTGGCGTGCGGCCTCTGCCGGAAAATACAAGGAAAATTACTTAACTCCGGTCGTCATTAAAGAGCTTGGCCCGCTGGCTTTCCACGCTCCGAGAGCTTCCTTCGTAAAACAGTGAGGCGCCGGCACTCAGAGTTCAAGTGTTGCTGTGCCTGCCGCAGGACATTAACAATATTTCCGCGCTTCTGTTCACGTGAGTCTATGCCCTTGTGTGTAAAGGACCTTAAAGTTTATGCTAATGGGCGCCCGCATGCACTTGTATTTGCATTCGAGCCATGCGGGTTAACCAGTGGGGGCGACTTCAAAAGGAAATCTCCGTTTTTATTAATCTAATTTCGAGTGAAAGCCTTTTCGAGTGTTTCGAAAGCAGAAACTATGCGGCTGTCTCATATTTATTGCCTATAGCTTTAACCAAAGAGCGTTCGTAGAACAAAAGTTTCACATCGAAAGTTTGCTAGATCCACGACCAAGCACTGCCAATTGGCACTGTGGCACGCCCACACAAAACGCCCACTGGCAATGGGGCAAACTGAACAACAAATTACACGACACTGGGGAATTTATCCTTGCCGAAATATTTGCGGCAAGGCGTACGCCGCGAACTCAGCTTGTCTAATAAATTAAAGCAGCTAACTGGCAGCCCGTTCCGGCCTTACTATATCTTGTCGATTGGCCCCGGCTCACTCTCTTTAACCAACATCCTGCTGCGCAGCTCCCTCCCAGCACACACCCAGACAATTTCGCTTAAATTAAACACTAACGACAAGTTGAACTGTAAACAAATGCGACAATTTATCTTACTTTCATTTAATTGTCAGCGGAAAAATGCTTGCCAAAGCAAAACCAAAGGCAACAGCCAACCAGCCAAACTGCCAAAGTGGAGCAGTCATGATTACATAATGCACAATACGTTCCCGTAAATATATATGTATATCTAAGCACATACATATTTATTTGATGGTATGAGAGTGTGTAAGATAATCAACGTGAAATTAGCGCTGACAAATTGCCAAAATGCCAAAAGGAAAATTTTCGCTCAGGATCAACGCAGTAACTCCGTGCTTTAGCCGGCAAAAGCGAAAATTCAAAAATTTTCCTGCTGCGCCCACCCAGCAGAGAGTGAAAATAATGGAAAACGTATTTATTTTGCCACGAACGAAAACAATGCAAACACAGGCGGGCGGAACGAGTTGTCTGGCCAACAAAAATATTTTCATAGATATTTTTGCGCTATTTAAATGCCGCATATTTTATTCATCTGCCCGCACTTGCTCTTTGTCAAGAGTGCTTCCAATTGTTGCCAAAATAAATAGCTAAAGTAATGGCTCTACATTTAAGCTTTTATATTGCTTGCTGACTAATTTGTCAATATTATTAAGAATAAATATTTTTTTACGTAAATAACAATATTTAAACATTTTTTATTTGTTTTAATAAAATTTTTAAAATCTATTGGGATATTGGCTGGAGAAAACATCAAGTTGGCATCTCAGCTTTATATTTCATTTTGGTCTCGTCTCGTCCTTTTTTCCCCAAAAAAGTATGCTACGCTTTGTGGATGCTACGCAGCGTGCAATATGATAAATAGACTGTGCAGCTGCCGCCACTACTGCTGGTGCTGTAGTTTGCTGGTAGTAATGCTGCTAGTGGTGGTGCAGCCTGTTCATCACAAAGTGGGTCAGTTGTTTACTGACACAGTGACTCTCAAGTGCACCTCCTCCCACCACCCTCGCTGCATCAGTATGTGGCATCTGATGTTGCGTTGTGTTTGTTGCACTCGACCGTCGACAGACGCACTCAACACCCTACGCTGCAGCAGCAACAGTAGCTGCAGCTGCACCAGCAGCAGCATCAGCTATAGCTGACACAGTTGACGGCTGGAGATGTAATGCAGGCGGGCAGCTAACCACTCAGCTCAGTCAACCTAGGCCACGCCCCCTCCCTGAAAGTCCGCCTCCCAAGTTCCACTTGTTGTAATTTTTATATTTTGTTTCGACACAGTGTTTAGCAGAAGCATTCCTTTGAGTGTGTGTTTGTGTGCGAGTGACGGAAATGCAAAAGTGTCTCATTGTGTTGCCCTCGGGCTTTTATTTCTATTTTTTATTTTATCCTTTTTTTTTTGGCCTGGCAGCAGCATTTTTGCTAAGTACTTGGAAACATTTAAATGTTGCAATAACGAAGGGTAAAAGCGAGGGGGAATGGTGGTATGTCCCATGCGAGCCCCTTCTCCCCTTTCCCTGTGCACTCGCTCGGATTGAAATTTGTGGCAAATTGAAACAAACAATCTTCAAAGGCCAGGAACAGCACGCCTCAAGCTTCATTTCTTTGAAATTTCCTGGCTCTGACCTGGTTTTGAAACCAGGAAAAAGTAGATCTAAAAATTAAATCAACACTTCTTTAAATTTATTTGGATTGTTTTCCATACACAGCTTATAGCATTCGAGTCCCCTAGAGGAAAGTGTCGACATCATTGATAAAATCAAATGAAAACCTAAAACTGGTGTCCTTTTTCACTCTCACTTTTTTGCCGTGCATCTGCCATTGTAACCGTTTTTACGGGTCAAGTGTGCGGTGCATGCCACCACAATGGACCACTGCAGTCACCCGAGTATGCACCCTTCCATCCATTGTTTTGGCCCCATTCCAAGGGACCGATGGCACACCTGAGGCCAGGTTGCAAGAGCGTTCTAAGTGAAACAACCAACACAAATATCACGAGCTTGCCACGCAAATAAACAGAGCTTCGTCGTTTTAGGAAAGCAAACAAAGTGAAGCGTTGCGTATACGCAACGTGTGTCGTTGTCTCGCTAGCTTTTCAGCCGCCAGTCAAAGTTGCCGTAGCTGTTGCTGTTGCCGTTGTCATTTGGTTTTTGTTTTGGGTGCTCCTGACTCATTTGATTGCAAGTTGGAGGCGTGGCCTATGCGGAGCCCTCTTAAGCTCTCGGCTAAAATTTCTAATGCACTTTGCGCGTGTTTATTATTTTAATTACAGAGCAGGCGAAACTTAAATGCCTTCAGATGCAAATTGCTCTTGTCTGCCACTCATCCGGAGCTTGTTTGCCTGCGCGTGCTGTGGCAGCTGTAAGAAGGATGAGGTGACATCATGAGGCAGCGCCAACATGAACTGCTCTCCCTTACAACATTAACTATTAAGCGCTTGGTTTGCTCATTAAAATGCGCCATGATTATTTGTTTATAAGCTTAGCTGGCAGAGTGCTAAAAACTGCTGGCAGTTTATCATTTAATGGGGGGCGGGCTCGCGTGTTGGGGATTCATAAAAAAAGCTCCCCACTAATGACACCACTTTCGTATTGATTTCGCGCTTGCCTTTTCCCGCCCCACGGTGATGTGCACTTTTTGTGGCCGGGCTAATGAAGTGGTTTGCCTTGGAACGAAAATCCCCACAAGTGGGTCACAATGACTATTCCTTTTTTTTTTGGACTTTGTATTATTTTTTTCGGTTGGTCTATTTCCACACTGTTCTATAAATAAGGCGACAGATATTGGATTAATCTAGATGTCCATTTGTTTTCATTAGACTAATTTTTGTCTGCAACTAAGCCGGGCTAATGACACTGAATATGCTCATATGCTGATCGAAGTGCTAGCTGCTGCTGGGGCTCCTTTTCAAACGCATTCGCCTGGATTTGGCCAAATTGGTTTCTGAAATTGCCAGGCCACAGGCAAAGGCCACAAGTTTTCGGGCCAATGATGGAATCGCCTGCAATACGGGCTGGCTGGCGTTGAAACTTCTCCTTTTCGGACCACAGAGCACTTAACATTTCTACCAGACAGGTCTTAAATTATTGTGCATGTGCCGACTAATTCGAGGCACTTCGAAGTTGAAAGCAGCCTGTTCCGAGCCGAGTGAACTGTCAATGGCTACAGCTTAAAGAAGATGGAACTTCATTATCCACTGCACCGAGAATAGTTTTCTGGATAGACTCAAGATGTGTGAACTAATCATTAGGAGTGAAACTATTTAATAGTTTCTGTTTCAAGAGCATTTTCCATGTGTAATTTTAAATTAGTATACCACGATCCACTCCAGAAACTACTTAACATTTCCGGGTGCATTTTGACCCAGATTGCTTTTGCCGAATGGAGAGAGAGGCCTGCTTGTTTATATGGAACCCCATTAAGCACATGTTGAACTGCTTAGCAGGCTTATCGGTTCTCATAATAATTGCAGCTGCAAATTGTCTTTATTTATCGTCTTGCAGATGCACACGACCGGCAGTCGACCTCTCGTAGCATCTGCGCCGGTTGTGTTGCTTCTGTCGTTATTTTAATGATGACAATTGTTTGCCTTACCTACACATACACATCCCTAGGAGTGGCTGGCAGGATATGCTCCAATGTCCGGAGTGCATGTAAATTTCAATTAGAAGCAAACATGAGCCGGGCTGCTAATAAACTCTCCTCATTACATTTGCTAATAAATTGTCAGTGGCAGCTGCTTTAACTCGGCCATGAACACAGGCCACTGGACCAGGTCAGCAGTTTATTGCTCTCAATCAATCGATGACAGCCAGCGTCTGGGCGTAAATCAATTAGCAGGCAATGAAACGAGCCCCAGAACAAAACGAGCCTTTCACACATCCAGGCCAGACACTGGGGAGTGACAATTTGCCAAAATACGCAGAAGCCAAGCCTGCGGAAGGACGTCGAGTGGCAGTGCCCCTCAACGGCATCGCGTCATAAATAAAAAACCAATTAATTTATCATCTTCTCGGAGCGTCGGAGCAGTGACGAGGAAAAGCGCCAGAAATGGGAAAATGGATGAATGCGAGTGAGTCTATTTATGTGTTCTTCAGCAGGAGAAAGTCAAAGAAATGAAATAAGTCTGAGCAGTGGGAGCCAATACACTTTCTAGGAATCCACTGTCCTTATTAAAATCGAGCTTTAAATGTTGAACAGTGTTCTTTTTAACGAAATTACGAAAAACAAAGATTTTTTATAGGATTATTATTTGGAAAAATGTTTGTATTGAAATATTTTTCTTTTGAAAGTGTGTATAAAAGATAGACTTGTAGCAGACATTCTTTTAATGATTCCGGGAATTAAGAGCATTGGGCCTTCACCTGTCTGAAGGACTTGGGACGACCTAGCCAGGCGTTAAACGAAGCTCCTCTAATGGCAACAACGCACGCATAGCAGTGACAACGACAACAACACCAATGGCAACACCACCACCATTACCAGCGGCAAAGGCAAACAGCAGAGCAGCAAATACGATTCACGGCCGGCTAGTGGAAAAAGCATGTTACCCATACGCCGTGGTGTTCAAACGCAAACGCATTATAAATGATCAGCGCCAAGTTGTTTGTGCGTGCATGTGCTGCCTCCTTTTTTTGTTCGATTCCGAGGGATTTTGGCTTTCGGTGTTTTCGCTGCTGTTTTGCCTTTTGCATATTTTTCACCTTAACTCAATTCTGTGCGTTTGTTTGTCGGCCGGTCGGTTGCGAGAGGCGCAACATAAGCCACCAAATGACTTTGCGGCATTAGGAAGCGAGGTGGCAGGCATCCAGTCTGACTGAAAACACGCACATCCGCTGTGGGTACACACGTATGTATGTCTTACCTATCTAGCTGAGATGCACTAAAAGAAATGAAAACCCTCAAGTTATACAAATATTTAACACTATAAAAAAATCGTTTATTATAGTGCTTTCATTGACTACAATAATAATTTTTGTACATCTTATTTTTAAATATTGCTTTTACAATTTTTTTCAAGTGCACTCATGTGCCCCACTTCAGAGGCACTCACTCTCCTCTTCTGTTTGGTTGGTGGTGCCTGGCAACCGCTTAAATTTAAATTTAGTTGCTCGCATTTATCGTTGCCCCATATGGCTGCTTAATGCCTTTTTGATAGTAATTCCCGGCATAAGCACTTTTATATATTCGCTTTTTCTTCGCAATCATTTTCTCTCTACCATACCGGAGAACTATCACAAAAAATTTATTAAAGACCTAGGGAGTTACTGGGGAGTATTGTTTTCTTTGCCGAAACAATCCGGGTTATCCAGGGACCCACGTGCTGTTTGTTTAGGTGTTTTCCTGCTCGGGTGTACGGTTTCTTTTCTCTGTTTTTCCGTATCGGAATTTCGTTTGCTTTTTGGTGTTTTGCATACACGCACACACACACCCACACCTTTGAGGACTTGTTTGTTATTCCGTACCGAGCGAGTGTGCGGGTGTAGGTGTGTGGGTGGACTTCCATTTTGTTGCTAACAACACACATTAAAAGTTGTTAGTTGGTAAATTGTTTGTGATTCATTGTTGTAGCATGGCTATCATAACGATAGCAACCTGTAATCACATTCTAAATATTATATTGTTTGTATTTTTACGGCTAATTACTCATATTTGGGCGATTCTGGTTTGGGTGGCAACGTGTCGTATGCGTGTTATGGCCACTTGATGGCACCAGCATAATAATAAAAGCTATTTTTGCATAGCCCGCAAGTAGCACCCGCAACATTTTACCCACAGACGAGGCCTCTAAGCAGCCAAACAGTTTGTTGTATAATAATTGGGTTATAAAAACAATGAGCGGCAATAATGTGCAAAATAATTTTAAATGCACTCACACTGGAGAGCAGAGGAAAGACATGGAGGATACGGACACACGGCCGCGTGGGAAAAGCTTTCTTTTAGGGTTAATTAGCACAATTTTCTCTGGCTTTTATGACCCCAAAATACAAGTGTTTGGCGTGTGGCCATGGCCAGGTCCCAGTTTTCCGCTTCCAGCTTCTCATTTTGCTCAGCCTTGAGTTTCCACGTTTCCCAGCTTTCCCAGCATCCCAGTTCTCCCAGTCGACTTCATTTTGTGGTTGCTTGTAGCAGTAACAGCAACAGCGGTAGCAGCAGCCAATTTTCTTTTAACTGTTGTTTGGGTTTTCCTCTTCGCTGTGGCTGCCATAGCTTCTTTCTGCCTTCTGCCAACTGCTTTTCACCCGTTCTGGCCTGACCTCAATTTGTTCTGTTCACAGCATGCCCACGGGCGCAGTCTGGACATTTAATTGTTTGCTTTTTGAGTGCGCCCAGAGCCGGCCATGGAAAATAATAGAAATTACGCCAAAGCGCCCATAAACGACCTAAAACGCCCCAATGAGCTGCACTTCCCACCCACTTCTAATCCGGTCGAGCGGTCCCCTTCGCGTTCAATATTCGTCTGCAAACTTTGCCGCCGCATCGAATCCTGAAAAATGTGTTCAAGTACCCAACTTTCGACCACACCCATCTAAAAAGTCGAAATACAGCGGAAATAATTTTTACCTGGTATGGATTGGAAGTGCAATAAGAATAATATATAAATTTAGATTTGATATCCGGATCTCAAAAGCGAACTTAAAAACTCTTAGCCAAAAGTTGGAGCAAGTTTCAAGCTTCTAGTTAAGATCTATTTTCATATGATTTTTGTTCTATTTTATTCCATAACAATTTATTTTTCTGTGCATAAAGTACACCTGCCGAATAAATGAAAACTCAAAAAACAATAAAAATAATAATAATAAAAATATTAAAAGAAATGAAGCGACAGCCACTTGAACATTAAGCTACTTTCGCATGCAGCCGAATTTGATGCGGCTCGTTGAATGTCTCTTGAATTTTTTTGTTTGTTGGTTTCATTCATTTATGAAAATTGTTTTCATTAATGCCATTGAAATTGTATTATTTGCGTCCAAGTGAATAAATTTGCATACGGCTGGGCAAGTACATTTCATCTTTTCTTTTCTTTCACGCATTCATATTTTTCTTTTCCGCTCGTTGTTTGCTCCTCCGGAGCATCACAAAAAAATAATATTATAAAACTGGAGCCACTGACAGCGGTGATGTCGCAGTTTCTGACAGCTTCCATTACCTGTCCACTCAAGCATTCAGAGTCCTCAACGCCCCTTCAGCCCCCGCGTCGCGTCGGTTCTATATTCAATGCGTGTGAGTTTTCTTTTTTTTTTTTTTTTTGGAGGGGACTGGAGGGCGGAGTTAACTGTATAGTCACTCCAATAAGCACGTCGTCTGCCGTGGAGAACCCTCATTGAATGGGGCGAATTGTGTATTCAAAACTGCAATTCAGGAAATTACATTTCGAGGCGGAGCGCCGTCGGGGCCGCCCAGCAGGTGACAGCCGGATTAAAATCAATGCTGCTCCAATTAATTGGTAGCATTTACTTTATGTATAAGGCAGAGCTTACCAGTGGATTAAGACCGGAACAGGTGTTCCATTAAATGCTTACCAAGTTGGAGGGATAGTAAATATTAAAATATTATTAGAAATGAATCAGTAATATCCAGTAATAACTTCCCCATGCAATGCGATTAGATCTAAATTTAATGCTCGAGTGGCAGTACACAAAGTCGGCTACCGATTGCATCGCACGGCTCTACAGCTTTCAATAACTATCGCCATGTGCGGTCGGCTTGGTCAATGCCTCATTAGGCAGTGGCAAATTTACTGCCAGACCACGCGTCGTATGCGTAATATGGAATGTGGAGCCGGCGAGCAGAGTGCGCAGCCAGTGAGCCAGTGTGACGGCAATTAATTTGTGAATTTAGCAAATGAGCATACAAATTTTATGTAAATTGGTAAATGTTTTTGCACTGCCTCGGCATCAGATACAACTAACCCGATGCCCGGACGACAGGTGACAAAGTCCGACTAATGGGAGGAGAGGATGCTCCAGTTGAAAACGAAAAACGGTACGAAGCCAGCCAGGTAATTGCTTGATTTGCATAATTTATTGTGCACCCAATCCAATTCCATTCCATTTCAATTTGAGGTGTTGCCCCGACAACTGACAGGGCATCGGCTATGCGAAAATAGTTTCGAAAATGTTATCATTGGCAGCCGAGTGGGGCTTAATTAGGCAAAAATAACGATCATTATGCATAAACAGTAATTAAATTGCATTGACCGAACTGGTTCGAACCGAAATTATTTGGGTCGGCCAGAGCAGTGGCAGCAGTCTGAGCCAAGTTTCGTTGGCCTAATGGCCTGGCTGGGGGGCGGTTGCAATTTATCAAAATGAAATGCTGAAAGCTGCAAAAAGTAAACCAACCCAAAATAGTGCCAGTAAAAAACGAAGCGCGGCGAAAAGTGAAAAAGTTTGCTTCCAGAAATGGTTGTCTGACGTCTGTCATCGCGTTGTCGTTTATACACTTTTTTATATAAATATTTTTTGGGGTCCGAGGAAGTTTTGGGAGAGGGAATGCCAAGCCAAGCTGCTTTTTCTTGAAGACTTAAAGCTAATGTAGGATCTTTTCATTACAATTTCATCATTTGTTAAGTTTCCAATACTTTAAGTATTAAATTCTCAGTGTATACTCCATCTCTGCTGGCAGAATGACATTGAAGTAAACAAATGCTGCAGATCGCTGAAAATAGCTTTTAAACAAGAGAAGTAGCATGGCATTGTAGCCTTTTTTGTGGCAATTTTGTTGCATTGCTGGAAATAGTGGCACTGGAAGCGAGCATGGAACTCGACTCGATAATGAAATGACCACAGAACAGCTGGAGCTTTATTTGCCTCGCTTTTTAGTTGGCTGCCCTCGACTCAATGTCAATATAAAATATTTTAAGTGCCCCGAGTCGGGAGTCTGGAGTTGCACAAGTTGGCTGCGGTCAGTGCCTGCAAACTTTCGATTCGTTTCTTTTTGGCCAACGACGAAAAGCGACAACTTCTGGCCAAGACAAATGCTGACATTTCACTCAGCCAGCTGGCGAACTTGTAGTTAATTTTTTAGTTTTAGTTTCTCATTTTTTTTTTTTGGCTCTCGAATGGGAGCAAAAAGCCAAGAGCTATGGGAAAAATTTTCGCAATTATGCGTTTGCTTTCGCTCCTCGCCCGCCCACACTTCTTTGTCATGGAACTAATTACATTTTTCATCAATCAAATTGCAGCGTCAAAATGCAAATTTCATTCCTCCCTCCCTGGCACCGCTCGACGCGGCTTGTGTTTAATATTAATTAATATAAAATGCCCAGGCTAAGCCAAAAATGGTTGCAGCCATTTTCATTACGGTCATAACAATGAAAATTGCCGGCTTGTAATTGCAAAAATTGCAGAGAGCCCGGGAACTGAACGAACGAACACACCACACACCCGCCACCCCGCGTTGTAATTTTCGAGCTTTGCTCGCAGACACTTTGAGAGTTTCCCTGTCGTGGCTTATTTTCACCCACTTTTTGCCGAGTTTCGGCCACGTTTTGTTTGCAAATGCCACTCGAAATTTTCCATTTAAATGGCAAACACGGGCTGAGAGGCTATGGAAGAGCTGGAGGTGGAGGCGTGCAAGAAAATCCAAATCCAAATCCACAGATGCCGCTCGGCGAAAAACAGGCCAGGATTCTTCGGGTTGCAATTGCAGCAGCAACACTGCGAGTCGCTGGATTTGATAGCGCCATTGGCGGCACAATGACTTCATAAACAGATTTTCATTTCCCTTTCGCTCCATCTCGCTCCTTATCTACCCATCTCGCTCCCGTTTCTGTGGGTAGCTATAAAAATACAATTTCCTGTGCTTTATGTGGAGCAGAAAGCAGACAGACAGACTGCGAGTGCCACAGACATTATTGCTATATAGCGTCGTTTCCTCCAGCAACTGTCTGAAGTCCGAACGTCTAAAGGTCCTCTGGCCTCCCGATCCACGGTCCCCGGTCCGCTGTTCTGTCCTCGTTTTGTGTTGGATTTTATGCTAATAGTTTTTTGTTTTCCGCTTTTCGGTTGACCTATTGCAGAATAAGCCAATTTTTGCTGGCTTTATAATTATTGTGGGTGGTCCTGGGAGTCTCTGAAAGTTTTATCAATGCAACTATCTTTAAAATCTTTACTGACTGTTCTGGTGGAACTTTTTTGAGGAAACCCCTATGGCTACTCTGCCACCATTCTTGGCAGTAACAAAAGATAGACTGAAAGCCGAAAGGAAGAAATGTTGCGCCTGTTGTCACTTTGATAAGGGCACTTAGGCAAATCTTTTGTCAGGGTGAAAGCCTCCGGTTGATGTCATCGTTAGGCGAAAGTCAAAGTCAAAGGGAAAACCGGAATAAAAGACCTGCGTCGAGCCGAGCACTTCATTAAAACACATGCCAGGAAAAGCCTTACCATCCATACCACACCATACCCTCACCAATCCATTCCAATCCCGACGCGTGTTCAGTTTTCGCATTAATTTGGTCAATTTATGTGCGTGTGCGATAAAAGGACAAATGGACGACAGGCAACGGTTCTTCTTGGTGTAGGGGGATGTAGGGGTGGGAAAAGTTTACTCCAGTCCCCACACCCCTTTTTGGCACCACCTAAATGGGACAAGCGCCCGTTGCATAACAAAATAGTTGGAGTGTGTACTGCATACGGACTTGGTGTCTAAACTGCCATTACTCATACGCCGCGTGCGCCGAAGGCAATTAAAGCCAATAAAATGCACAAGTGCCGCTGCACTCGGCTATAATTACCTCGCTGAGCTGGACTGCTTCCAATTCACAAAATTCGGCTGCGAAATGCTTCACTTTCAATTGAATTCTCTAACATTTATTTGATGGCAGAAAACAGTTTCGGTCCAAAACGAATGTGAAACTAGGTGTCTGAGTGGAAACCATTTAAAAACGTTTTAAAAGAGCTCGATACAAAAATTGGGGGTGCTGGGGGAAATCAATTATAAACTGGTAATTGAGGAACCCGGCAGAAATTGTGCAGCTAGCAAATGGAATCATGTTTATAGCTGTGGGTGGCGGTGTGGTTGGTGGTGCAATTGGCTGGCAAATTGCACGTGCCACGCCCACCTCCAAGACGCTTGTTTGTCAGTATAGGAGTATATAGGAGTGTGCCTTGGATGTGTGTGAGTGTGGTCAAGTTGTCGATTGTTTGTTTGCCTACATGGAAAACTTTGGGTTTTGTTAAGTTTATGCAAATGTCCTTTTGGCAATTAGCAATAAATGTTTGCACTGGCCATTCTACGAGCCTGTTCCCTATATTTGTTTGTGTCCTTGTGCACCCATCTGGGTGTGTGGGTGGGCTGTTTAGAGTGTATGTTGTGGCCATTTGTGGCCCATTTGTGATACAAATCATGTGGTCAACGTTTACTGCGGGCCCCCAGATGCCTTTGACTTGGCAATTTTCAGAAAACCACTCACCGAGAAGGCCGATCGGAGTGTATTGCGGTCAATGTGCAAATTATATTATATTTCTACCTGCATATTGGGGCCTCGAGCTATAGATTCCATAGAGCTCGGAAAATATAATGTTTCATTTAAATTGAGGCTCCAACCGTTTGCCAAAGGCAGTGAACAAAATAAATACGATGGCCAATTAGAATACAAAAAATCACTAATATAAAACTAAATTAATATTGGAAAAATTTAAACAGGATATTTTAGAAACTGTATTTGACATGTGACATCCACCTGTTTAAGGGAAACCACACACTTGAGCATTTCGATAGCCGACTTCAGCAGCTTGTGGCCAAGTTATTGGTTGGGCATTTCGGAGTCAAGTTCCTAAACCGCGCCACACATTCTCAGATCGCACTTAATCGCAGATTCAACGGCCAAACCGATTCGTCATCTGCTGGGGTGAGCTCTTAATGCATTAATTGGACACCAAGCTGGCACAGCTTTGTGGCCTGCATTTAGATTGATTTTCATGCATAAGCAGTGGGGAACAGATTGTTGGCAACCACGCCCCCATACCATTATCCGTGTACGGAGCTAGAGCCCCCTGGCCCTAGCCCCCCGTGTCACCTCACCAAGCCATCGAGTTTGCTGACCCAGTTTATCAAGTTTTCACTTGTCTGGAATGCGCCAAGTGGCCTGGCCACGAGGACAATACTTGGTCTCGGCCTGTCTGTGAGGTTTCCCCTTTCCATTTGCACCACCCGCCCGGCTGGTGCTTGGCCCAGCAATCTGAGCATTGCACTCGGCATTGGGTTGCCCGGGAAAAGTTTTCCAGTTGTGCCAACAGAACGCCTTTTGGGCTGCCTGTCGACATCAATTTGCATCTGTGTACATTAGGGTGGGCCTCGTGATTTGTTACTCTTGCTAAATAATAAAGGAAATATATAAAAATGCAAAACCTTCTTATTTAGTGAATTTAATTGCAATGAAAAGGGATGTATTGGAAAATGCTTTAAGTTGTATATAATTTATTTCGAGGACCCACCTTGCTCCACAATATGTGTCTTTGCTTACTTATTTGTGTTTGCGTTCCGCTCGATAAATTGTTTCGCAAGTTTTCGACTGGGGATCCTTCGAGGCTCGAAACTGCTTAAATACCGGTCCTGTATATCCCAGCCTATTATTAATGGCACCATAGCCTTGGCCTGCCAATTGATTGATGGCTGATAAGAAGCATGAATCAGCGGGTAAGGATTTATTTTTCTCCCATATCCGAGCCCCAACCCCAGCCAAATGCCTTTGAATCTGACGGCATAATAATACGCGTTTATCTCTGCTTGGTTACCAGGCTCTAACAATTTGATTTATGCATTTCCATTTGTGCGTGGGCCGCAACATGTGAAGTTTTCCCGGAAACTCACACACGGACCCTAATGGCAACAACAGCAGAAAGTCTGATTAGATTTCGCCGGCAATTACGTGAGCAAGTTGCTCCTTTGAAAGGCACACCAGCGAGCGACTCGTTCGCCTGCCTATTCATACGTATGTGGCTTTAATTAGTCAAATTTCGTTGGCAAAGCGACTGACTGTGACTGTTGGCCCATGCGAACATTATCGGCCCGATTTAGATTTATCGAAGGCAAATAGGCACAATGATTGAGCTTGTTATGCCCGTCGTCGTGAATGTGAATAAATGTTTTATAAATCATATCCGATTGCGATCCATGAAAACCCCTTGATTGTCAGTCTCTCTCCGTCTGTGAGTGTGTGTATGTGGGGAGGGGTACACTGAAAGATAATCCTAGCTGCCAGGGCAACGAACTACCCAAAAATGAAATCCCATTTGCTTTCCTGCATCAACAACAAAGTTCATTTGGCTTTGCCTTAGCCGAAATTCAATATTAAAATCGGATATAAATTGTTACCAGAACAACAACATCCTGCTCATCCTGCGACTAACAAGTGGTTGACATGGCCCGAAAGCCCAACCACCCACACACTCACGTACAGCATTTTAACATGTGCATTTGTTTAAGTATGTGTAAGCCTGTTTATTCAAATGTATTGCATTTATTTCCGCTCCGCTGCCGTCCTGTTGAGCTCTGTCCTGTTCGGCTCAGTATTGTTTTGTTAGCAATTTTGGAAATGCTCCTAAAATATTCATGGGTATCAAATGTTTGATACCAGCCTGCACCCATGTATAAAATGTATTAAAGGGGACTTAAGCCGACTACTGTCGAATTGGTTTTTGTGTCTGTGCACACGTGCTTGCAGGTCCTGAAAAACCGTCAGGTCTGCTTTAATATTTATATGATAAATTCGTATATGTCCATGGGCAATTAATCAAAATATTCATGGCACCCTGACTCCATTTCCCCTCTATAGCCTTTCCGGAAATTTGATTGATCGTGTGTGTCTATAGGGGGCTGCAGCTTGTGTTGTATAATTAGCCGACACGTTCGTTCCCTGACCTTTGACAGGACTCTGGTAATTGCGTAATGAAAATTAATAGATTTATGAGCAAAGCTCCAAAGAGCGCTTTAAAACTTGGCCAGAACTGTGACTGTTTCGGGGAGACATACTTTTTGACAGGCAGCAGCAGTAAAAGCTGCGACACAAAAGCAACAACTGAATGAGTGGCGTGGGGCCCCGGGGAACCCTTCGCCGGATCCTTTTATTGCCCGAAAAGTGTATGACAAATGCGTGCCACGGCTCTCGCATCGCATCGCATCCGCATCCTCATCGGTCGTAAAAGCGGCGACGCCTCCATTGTTAATCTCCACTCACGGCAACGCTTCTGTTTGGCTTTTGTTTTATTGTCGCACTTATTTTTATTTGCACATTGCTCGATGATGCCATGCCAGCTCTCAGCTGCCATCTCCCAGCTCTCAGCTTGATTAAATTATAAAAATTGTATTATGATGAAAGTCATTGCCCAGAGGCGATTTCGATTTCGATTCCAGTACTCGCCGCCATGGCCAACAGCAAAAAGCACTCACTTGGCAGGGATTCAAAAAACGTGTCATTGGGATTTAATTTTTTTCACGATCGACTCAATGATTTAGAATTGTTGCAAAAATACAGTCTGTGATTTATTCTCCGGGTATCTACCAAGTGTGTGGCTTGAAAAAGGACCAAAGGAAGACTTGGACTAGTATTTGGGTCAGAGTGCAGCTGGTGCATCCTTTCTGTTTGCTTGGCCTTCGCACGCATAGTCTGAAATTTAATTTAAAACTTTCCATTCTCGGCCCAAAAATAAATGTGCCATGTCCAGGCCATACGTTGTTCTCCCTTTCAGGGAGCTTTGTATTTACTTACTTTCAAATTGCTTTTGCAACTGCATAATAACTCACTTAGAGTCACAAAAGGCAGGCAAATAATAATGAATGACCGGAACAGAAAGTAAAATGTCTTTGGTGTAAGGATGCCATGGATGGTCAAGGAGCTGTCTTGGTAATCTGCACAGCTTTGTTGCCTGGCTGCTATTGATTAAAATCCTCTGCAATGAAGTGCAAATAGAGCACAGAGAAGAATCCTTGCACTTTTCGAGGAGGCCCCCTGCGGCTTGGCTTGATGAAAAAATGCAACTTCTCCTTGTTGGTTTCAACTTCTACACTTCCGGCTGCTGTCAAAGGCCAAATTTCATCCCAACAAAATTCATCCCAACAACCGCATTCCAATCTGGCTGAGTGCTTCCTTTGACGCGGCCCCCTGGCCATTTGTAATTACTTCATTTAATTAATTTAAAGACGGATCAAAGTTCTGTTCGCCCCACAAAGACATCAAAGGCAGCCCGCGACTTGTTCTCCTTGAAAAATCTGCGAATAGTGCTAAACGCTTTAAGAGCCTAATAAAGTTGGCAATAAGCTTAATAAACAACGCCCCCACGTTGTCATTTCGAGGCGCCGGTCAACCGGAAGCGGAAATTGTCCCCGGCGAGGAAGTGCTCTTATTTTTTTGTTTGTTATTTACTTTCCCCCTTTCCGCCTCTTGGTGCAAGCCATCTAAGCTGCTGTTGGCCAGAAATTGGATTTATCTGCTTCGTTAGTAAATTGGTTGTGATAGGCGCGACATCACGAACGGCTCTTGGCCAAGCCAACTTGGCCAACTGGACGTCTGCAAAAACCAACTTCGGGCCACTTGCCAAGCAACTGCAATGGCACTGGGCCACACCAAAGTCGGCCAAGTACAGTGGCTCAAAAACGTACCAGGCCAGAGGGGGATTCCTAGCGTTCTATAGGGGATAGGGGAAAGAATATTTTTCTTGAAACTTGAAAGTTAAAAATAAACTTGAGCCTATCCACTTTCTAATTTAAGAGCCTACCAAAAATGTATCAAATTCTTATTTCTCCTCCGTTAAATTCTCTTGACAACCATTGTCCTAAAGTCGGTCAACGTTTTTTTTTTGCTGCCAAGCTGTGACGAAATGATTTTTATGCGAATTTTATTACAGTTAGCCGCTGTCTTCCTTAAAGCTGCTGCGGCTGCTTGGAGGCGGATTATTCATTATTGACTTTCCGCCTCGTCGTCAGTCGCCGAAATAAATGCTTAAATAAGCCAGCGGCATTTCAATTTCAGCAAAGTTTAAGTTGGCTGCCACCGCCCACCCTTTTATTTTTTTTGTATATCCTTGAAGCCTTGCGGCAGTCAAACAGGACTCCCCCTGGTCCTGCCGTAAATGTATAGTATGACGAGGTCCGTGCTGCTGTCACATTTTTTATTACAATTTCCATTTGGTGTTTATAATTTGTGTAGCAAATTGAGCGACAGAAATGGCGACATTCATGCGCGGAACGCAACCAATTTTCGAGTCCAGATGGGGAAGAGCTCATTTGGCGGAGAGACCACGATAATGATGATGATGATGAACTGCCCGCAGGCCACTGATTTATGGGCCAAGCAAGCACTAGGAAAAATATAGTGTTTGCTTACAAAAAAATATTATGAAATATAATTATAATCTAACAAGGCAAAAATATTGAAAAGAAAATATCAGACAGCAACCAAGTTTTTCGCATTTCACAAATACATTTTTTTCAGTGCCGCTTAGTAGTTGTGATGACTGAGGGGCCAGAAAACCAAAACCAAAACAAGCCATGTGGTGGAGGGCTGCCATTCGCCTGCATGGATTAATGAGCCACAGCGGCTACCACATTGGGATTTTCGTAGCCGGGGACTCTGTGGATTATGTTGACTTTCTGCAGACAATGCTACTGGGGAGCCGTGGCCACAGCCAGAACCAAAGTGAAAGGACGAGCCTCAACACAGAAAACAGAGCACAGGATGTGCCGGATACCAGCCGGTGTGAGTCTGTGTGAGTTTTGGTTCCCGACTGGTGGCAAAAATTAAATTATGACAGCAAATGAACAGCCTCAGGTGGGGCGGACGAGATGGCCGGAAGTTCTGAGCCGCTGGCACACAGGCTAATAATGAAATACATGAATTTTTTAGACAATAATCGCTGCAGCTTAGCTGGGATTATAATGGGCGCATGATGGCACAAGGAATAATAAAGGAGCCCAGGACTCTTATTTAGTGAATCTCGTTTCTGCGTTTAGCTCTTCAAAAGCCACACCTTAAGTTGAGCAAAAAATTTGGTAAAAATTTCGTACTAAAATGATTTTTCTAGTTTTTCCTTAGAATTCACTTCCCTAGCGACTACAATTTCAATTACCAATGTTTACTGATGTAATTCCGGTTGTCTAATCAATTATTATTGTTTATTTAACTTGAACAGCTCGATTGGAAATAAACATTTAATGCAATTATGTTGCCTAATGACCCACATAGAGTGAATTATATTTGGTTTCTCGAGCGGAAAATGTCCTGAAAACTCTTTTTTTTTACCATTCACAGCCTGCATAAATTTAGTGATTTCCCAATGGGTTAATTGTGTATTTTAAGGCATAGGATCGCCTTTCGGTTTGCCCAAGATAATTGTAATGAAAATTTAATTTCCGATTGTCCCAAAATCATAACAAATGACTCTGGTAAAGAAAACTTTATTTGCAGGACTTTGCCTTATCGAATCGTCCGTTTAAATTGTATATATTTAATATTCATGATGTAATTTTACGAATTTTTGTTTATAGGAGCTGCTGATAAAACAATATCCCAACACTTTCGCCCAGACGAGCTGGATACATTGTATTTGGCCACTGTTGCTAAAATTTAATTAAACTTGTAACTAAATTATTTCGATATGCAAAGCAAGCCACGAGGATGACGACGACACTGCCGAGAACAGAAACTAAAATAAAGGCAACTGGAGCAGCAACATCGACTAAGGGCAGCGTGGTAGAAATTTTGTGTAAAAAGCGTAAAATTTTATTTGCAATTTTTGCCAGCGCTGGAATAAAACAAAAACAAATACAAAATAAAGGAGAGCTGCATTCTCCCGGTCAGGCGAAAATTTTATTTATTTTGTACAAAGAAGATTTTCCATTACTGGATTGCCGGAATAGTATTTGTTGGTTTTTACGGCATTATTATTTACCAATATTTATCGCATTCAGAATATTTTTTGTAAGCATTCACTTTTTTGTAAACATAAAATCATTCAAACATACACTATGCATATTTTTGTGCATATTCTGACTTTGGCATTTTGATTCTTAATTGAATTTCCTGGCATAGCTGCTTGGCCAGCCGTAGCTTTATTAAATGACGATACAAACAAGTTGAAATCAAATCAGCCCGGCGTATACGTAATATCGGTGCACGCTTGATTGGGTTCTCTTTAGAACACTTCCCCTGCAATGATTCGTGGAAAATAATCAAATTTTATTTCTAGGACCCCTGACCCAAAGCAATTGATATGCATGTGCCGTTTTCTATGGGCCTCCCGTTGCAGATTCGGCCATTATTTTTCCGCCGTGGGCCCAAAGTTCGGCTGACATTTGGCCCTTAATTGAAAATGCCAATAGCCAGACAAGAGCCAAACAAAGCAGTGTGCAATTGCCAGCCATGTTGGTTCGAGGAGCGGGTCCTCTGCATTCTATTATGTTGTGGGGGTCCTGACTATGCTGTCCGCATAAATTATGAAAAATCCATGCTTTCCGGCGTGTTCCGATAACATGTCGTGTCGGGGAAACTATTTTCTATTTTGGGCTTTCTATTTTCGCTTTTTGAAAAGTCAAATATCCCGCACTATTTACCATGTACTCGTGTGGGTTGCTAAGGCAAACCAAACAAATGTCAAAGCAGTTCTTGTTTGCACTTTTAGTTTGTCTATGCGAATAGATGTGCCATTTGTGTTTGCTTGTGATGTGCAAACTGAAGTACCCCCAGTAACTTAAAGAAAAAACTTTCGGACCACTTTTCCCAAAATCTGGCAGTTAAATAAAATTTTAACAATTTATTCCTCAATCAGTTTTTATCTACCCCGATTTTCCCCGACTTAATTACACACTGATTAAAATGTATATGAATTATGGTGCCAGAGCGAAAACACACCTATTTGAATTGAATGATGGAAGCTGGCCAAAATTCGATGATATATTTTGATTGAACGTGTTTTTTGGCGAAAAGAGAATTTTCATGCTCCTGTATATTTTATAATGATTAAAATTTGTTGTCATAAAGCCGCGCCCGAAAATATCCCAATCGCTGTACATTTTTACCTCACTTTTTATTGAATATTTTATAACCGTAAGGCAATGGCTGGTCGGCGGGCTTGTTGATTTATGAGCGACGTTGAAATATATTGGCAAAGCGAACTGCAATTTAAGCGCTTCATGATTTTTCAGCTGGCTTTAAAATCTGTTAAAGGATGCGCCAAAGTAACTTTTAATCCCGAACTATTCAATGTAATTCTTAAACAATTTCCTTCCACATTATGAAGCTACTTTTTGCACAGAGCCAGCCAGAGAGAAAGGCAAAAACTAATTTAGAAAATTGTTTTTAGCTTCTGCTGCTCAACCTCCACTCACTCGGCTTGGCTTGGCTTTTGCTGTAGCCCCGGGCAAGTGAAAATTTCCTCGAGGGCCTGAATGAATCTAATAAAGAAATTACTCCAGACAGGATAGCCGCCAAGGACGTCGCCTACACTAAATAAAATCTCGGCATTTTCCCCCTCGCCCCAGGCGACAGTGTCGCCAATTGTTCGGCACTGTTGTAATGAGCTGAATATAAAGTGCGTTCCTCGAACCGGGGGAGTCCTAAATCGCTCTTTGCTCTTAGCCATAACATGAATAATTTAAAAAGAAAAGCGAAACGATTTGCGACGTGAGTCAACCGATGCCCTCTAATACGCTTTGGCAAGTGTGTCGGTGACGGTGGCGGCTGTAATTGCAGATGTGTGAAAAGGAGTCGGGCCAGAAGGCCACTCCGGCCCAGCTAATAGCTGCAGACACTGGAAGCCGCCGTTCAAGCATTCAATTCGCCGATTTGTGCTTAATGTTTGACTATTTCTAAATGGCCCAAATAAGACAATGTGTACGGTCCCCTGGGGGAGAAAAACACAGGTAACTGGGGAAACGGAAGCACACGTGGCACTGTTGTAGGCACAATAAATAAGTCTTGATGGCAAAAATTGCCGATTCAACTTATTCTTATATTCTCAAGATGCCGGAACAGTTGCCTGACTTATTCATGGGGGTTTCTATTACCATTGTTTTTATTGGTTAAACCATTAAGTTTATGTTGTACTGAAGTGACAGCATTTCTCGGTTTGGGGAGAGCTTCCTTCATCTTCAGGATCAGCAAGAACCCCAATAGTAATTTATATGATAAATATTATTATGGGTTGTGGTAAAAATTAATCTGAAAGTATTTTTTGAAGTATGATTTTATGGTATACTGAGCTATATTCTAAATAGCTGAACTATTTGTCCACGGTTTAGAATTGTACTGATAGCAAACATTAAGCTTTGGGATCCTTTGTTTCGGGAATCTCAAAAAACAATCTGGGTGGCATCGTTTATGCCAGCAATTAGCTGCAACTAGCTGCAGTTATACGCCCACTTAAGCCCGAGCTCTGCAAAAGGCGTTAGATGGCGAATGTAGAAAGTAGACCAAGTACACTCCGTTTTGTTCGAAGCTCTTTGTTTGCGTCGCCAGAACTTTAATTGCGAAAACATTCTCAAAAGTTTTTCATAAATTTTTCGCACTTAACCAAAAGTACATAACGCAAACAAAAGTAAAGTAAAAGTGTGTGCTTCTTATGCAGCTTATTTGTTGTTTTTGTTTTTTTGTTGTCGTTGCAGCAATAGCAGCATCAAACGTCGCTGCAATGGTGAATGCAACTCACATCAATAAAACGAAAATTGCTGCAGAATGGGGCACGACTGTCATGGGAAATGCAATGCCTTTGGATTCTGTATGGGTGAGTGGGCGTGGTCATAGCAGCACCATCACCAGGAGCAGCATTTATTGTTGCTGCTGATGCTGGGTTGCTGGTGCTGTGTTGCTGCTGCAGTGAAAACAATCGAAATTATAGCAAACAAGCGCGTAAACTTTTCGCTTTCATGGTCGTATGTATCTATATATGAATGTGTGACTGCCTGCGTATCTGGGTCTATGCGACTGAGTGTGTTTTTGTGCGGAATGCAGTTTTATTGCCCTGCTGTTGCGGCTGCGGCTGAAGGCAGGCATTAAAATGCCTGACAAAAAGCAACGCGCCAACTGCCACCTAATGCCAATGCGCACACACTCATCTGTTATCGCTAAAGTTTACATTTGCAGTTCAGCCAGTGATGCCAAAATGAAACCTTCAAGGTTCCAAATTTCTAATTTCAAAATCAAAACTCAAAAAATTTAAATTTATTCCAAAATAAAATAACTACAAAGGCTAACTCTTGTTAGCCAGATGATTTCCACTTAAAATAAAAAAACATTAATCATTTTTTGTTCTCAAAAACATTTCAAGAACATTTCAAAATAAACAAAATATATGAAAAAATTTCTAAAACAAACCATTAAAAATGAGCACCTTTGTCTTTTCCGTTTACTTTTTTTTTGTAGATTTTTTGAAAGCATTTTTATTGCATCTCTTGATGACGAGCGAACTGCGCTCATTTGCTTTCGCATTTTCGTAGCACACTTTTTGGGGACACGAAAAAATGTGTGTCAACAAAAGTTTTATTTTTTTCGCCGAACTGTGTCCGCTTTCACTGTCTGCTCCAGCCGACAGTTCCTATTATTGGTGCTGTTCTGTGACCGAATCTAATGGCTCTGGAGGGACAGGCCCACAGACAGGCGGACAACCCTGCCTGCAATTAGAGGCTCGAGAGAATGTTGAGTGTGTGCTAGGATGGGGTTTCAACCCTTTTTTGGTAGTTATGAAAGCCAGTTTGCCCTAAAATGAAACTAGTTATCCCGCCATAATTAAATGTAAATTATTGTCATATGTACAAAACTGTTGCCATGTTTACTTATTTATTTGTCGGTTAATTAGTTACAACATATCTCTCGTCTCCAATTCCAGAAATCTGGCCACTTTTCCTGTTCTGTTGGTATTACAAGCCACGTACAAGAAATGTAATTATTTTCATTATATCCCAAACAAACGCAAACAGAACATACACTCGATAAAAATGTACACCCAAGCAAAAGACAACAATGCCGAAAAAGAAAATAAAAACATGGCAACCAAAACCTGTGCTTTGGCATTTTCAATACAATACAAAAATGTGTGTGTGGCGCGGCATGTGGTGTGTGGTATGTGGACCTGGAGGTGGAGGTGGTGGTGGTGCTGGAAGCTTTTGTTTATTTTTGACATTGACGTCCCTCATTAATGTAAACGACGTCGACTGGCATAAAAAGGCGACCTTCTGTAATTATAATTAATACGAAAAGAGCATGAGCTCCCCACATACACACAATTTCCTGTGTCAATGAGCTGCGTTGACCCAAAACCAATACAAGTTCTGGCACAAGAAACCACTGCCGGGAAGGACCAAGGCAAGGGTGGCTATTTCGGGTAATTCCGGAAAGAGCTTACAAATTGCGTCTTCGTGGCATTAAAAATTCCATTAGCTCCAAACTGCCCGCGTTAATTAGCACCACAAACAAGAAGATTTCAAAATTTTGATGTTTTGGGGTGAGACCCTGCGGGTTAAATATTTTAGATATTTTTCGGGGACTTACCAAAGATCCGTCCGGCCCGGGAAACTGGCAAGGTGGCCAAAGTCAGGAGCAGCACAAAGCTAGAAATGATGAGCCCTTGATGATTTTTATATTCGGCCGATATGCGAAGCGTCATTTTGTTGATGCGATTGCGATTTGGTTTTTGGTTTGGAGTTTTTTATATTTGTTTGTTTACGTAATCTAAAGCAATTTTTGCGGTGGTTTGCGTTACGATTTTTGTTGGATATCGGCTTTTGCTCTAGAGCCTTTGGGCTTTGCGAAATCAATTTACATTTATATATTTTTTGTGTGTTTATTTTCAAAGCCAAAGTTTTTTCTATATCAGTTGCTATGTAGAGACTTTTCTTGCTTTGTTTTTTGATTGCACAGATTGTAGTTTTAGGTAATCATTTTAAACGAGCTGAAAATAGGAAAAAGAAAAGAAATTTTAACACAATTCTCTGGAATTAAAATTTTATAGAATTTAAATTAGATTTGGCTTGAAGTTTAAACTAAAGATAGATTTTGTGCTGAATTCGTTTGTTCTGTTTTTCATTTCATGAAGGGAACATATTTTTTACTGGCCCCTAAAATTCCGGGGCACTATCCCTTTCGTTTTAGTTCTTGCGGCTGCAAAATTAACTAAAGATGTCAGTCCCGACCAGCGGGGAAGCATAAACCTCATGTGTGTGAGAGTGTGTGGGAAAGTTTATATGCTGAAAATGAATTTGGCATTTTTACAGCAACACAGAGCCCCGAACAGCGGCGCACTCGGAAGTCTGACAGCATAAAATGGAGTGAAATCTCTGCTGGTGGTGTGCAGTCAACTAATGCGGCCAAAAGGGTGCAGGATGCAGGATGGTGGGTGCTGGGGGACAAGGGGATGGTCAGTGGGGGTGGGAGCATAAAAGCGGGGTTTATAGTAAAAGTGAAATGCGCCAGAGGCGGGTTGCACATTTAATGCGGCAACAGTTACAACATGTGGCAGCAAATGGCGATTGCTGGTTGTTCTTGCCGCCACCGCTGTTGCCAAACAACTTGGCTTTTGACTATAAAAACTACGAGAGACCGCCTTGAAGTTGCCACTCCCTCCAATTTACAGATGGGGTAAGAATACTAGTTTTTTGTTCCTTTTAAAAAAAAAATAGCTTAAGCCTTTAAGTTATCTCAAGAAGAGCATGCCTGAAACAAATTTAAACAATTACTAAAGTCATTTAACTCCTAATCTCAGCCCTATTAGTTCGACCACAACTGTAGGTTGGCAGAGTGTGTGTTGTTGTGTGTGAAGGTGGCTTCAACTTTGGCAGCAGCACATGCAACACCAACAAAAACAACAGCGGCAACTATAAGCAACAAAAACAACTATAAGGACTGACAACAACGGAACCCGCCGCACATTGCACATGACGTAAATGTTGTGGTTGCTTTTAAAAACTTTGTTTTAATGTGTTTGCTGCAGGCTGAAAGTTTATTTTTTGTTAACCTCCCGACGGCACCACCCACTACAAATTCCGACCCTCTTCAACTCCCCTTTGAGCCCACGTGTTGACGTAAAAATTTAAAGTTCGAATTTACGGATTCCACTAAAAAGTTACCGCCAAAACCAAGGAATGTGCAGACAGTAAATTGTTTCAGTCCCGAGGTGTTTAAGTTAAGACAACACTTGTTTCTCTCCCTTATGCGATTTAAACATAATATTTTTTAATTTTCTTTTTTGGTTTTTTTTAGGGCTCTAGCAGCTTTTAATCCATTAATGGAAACAACTGCACGAGACACCTAGATAAGCCCATGAGTGCGTTTTTTCGATATTAATTATTTTTTAAAACAATTTTCGCTATCAATGTCAGTGCAATAATAAAACAGGAAAAACCCCAAAGGAATTCTGGAAAATATTGCATCTGCCTGTGGTGTTAATTGAAGTTATTTTCCATATTACACTCCCTTGGTTTGCGGGCGGGCAAAAACACGTTGACTTTTCCACTGATACCACATTTACGAATATTTGCATGGGTGCTTGATTCTGTGTATTGCTGTGTTGACTGCACAAAAAGTGGGTTTGTGGAAGTAAGTTTTTCACAAGAGCATAATGGTTGTTGTTTGGCTTTTGGTAGTGGCCGGAAAATCACATTAACACAAGGCAAAAGTCGAAAAAGGGTAAAATAATGGAAGTATTTTATAAACATTGGTATTTGTAAATAAATATTTTGTTCATAAGAATTTTAATTTTAATACATTTAAATAAAAATTTCTTTATTGCAATTCATCAAAAGCAAGAAATTCTTAATCCGAATTGCTTCCACATATAGGTTATCATTGCTTTTAATGAGTACTTTCCAACGTAATTATCCAATAAGTGCTGACAGCCAATCAGTTTGTAATAGTTTCTATTAATAGCTCTCCTTTCTATTTATAACTGAGTGTCCGAAAGTCAGAAGGCTCTTGTAATAGGAACTACTGTTCCACCTTAATAGGAATAGTGTTTCTTAGTTAATCGCTATTATTAGATCCAATCCAAGACAATCGACGCTTGTACAATTAGAGGCATTTGAAATTGTAACAAAGACATGGGTCGGTGTATGAAGCCCATTAATAGCCGCAACTAGACGACCTCAAATACTCAACGCCTTTCCCTAAGCACCTTAACGACAATTGCCCCAACGAAACGTTTTCATCTCCGGTGGCAGTTCGTCACCTAGTCATGCCGTCAGTCAGTCTGAGCAGTCACTCAACAAGTTAGTCCGCCACCCACTCGAATCCCTAGCCCGTAATGACCAGTTGCGGATTGCACTGGGTGGCGCAATGTGCCCCGGGCAATTAAAGTTCCCGGCCGGACCGGACAGCCGTAGTTTGTACTTGTAGTTGAGCAACATTTTCTCAATTTTCCACATAATTCCGAACGCGTACTTGGCCAGTGGCCATTAGCCCTGTCCAGCTCAGTTTGCAGACAGTTCCGAGCCGCTTTCATGCCCCAATGCCCGGAAAAGGGGTGCTGGGAAAATAAAAGAGCGAACACAAAACATGAAGCGGCAAACGGCGTTAAGTAGCTAGATGTCAGTAGCCGATTTGCAGTTATGACTATACTCCGACCACTCTGGTCCCTGTTCCCCGTCATTCCATGGCGGAGTCGCTCCCTTTCGGGGACAAACTTTAAATTAAATAGTAGCAAAAGGCAGCAGAAGCTTGGGGAGATGTGACTTTGCAACACAGCGGAAAAATATGGTTTTAAATTCAGCTCTGAATTAAAGAAGATAATGCATTTCATTTGGTATTTTCCTTTTGTATAAACAAGATGAGCTAAAGAATTTCCTTTCGTTTTCTGTTACACGAATAACAATGTACGTAGAAACGAGGCCAAAGCTCTATTTGTTATTTTTTCTCCGTGTGGCAAAAATAGCGCGAGGCTGTGAAGAGTGAAAAAATATGGTACTGCATTTGCCATGAGGCATGAGGCATGAAGCATGGGGCAGGGAAACAAGCAGCTCGGGAATTGCCGGTGTAGAATCATACAAAATATGCAAAGGACGACGGCAACAAAAACAGCAACAGCAACAGAAGTTGTAATTTACAGCTTATTTTACGTTGGAATAAAATATGAATTAAGACAACGAACCAGCAGCGTCCTCCCTTGGCAACTCGAAAAGGTAAATGCATAAATAAATCAGGAAAAGTCCAACAGAGAAAAAGTTAGACCGAGTACGAATAAATGCAGGAATATAATTAAATGCTTTGACATGAAAGAAATGCAGTCAACTAAATGGGAAACTAAATGCAGCCGTCGAATGGAACTTGGATAATTAGCCCAGTCCCAAGGTGTTGAAAGTTTCATACCAGGAGTATTGGGAATGAATCTTTAAATTTTCATGTTGCGCGGAAACGCTGGAGAAGCCAGACTCAAAGGAGAAACACGTGTCAAGTGAGTGCAATATTTCAAGAGTGTGTCCCTATATTTTTCCCGCTGTCTCCACTCGCTGGCAACTATATAGATGGAGATTATAATGCCAGACGGTGCACAATGGGTGGGTGTTAGCAGTGCAGAAGGAGTGGCGAAATAACAAACCCCAGAATAACAACTCGCTGCAGCAGCTTAAGTGCAACTGCAGTCTCGCTGTGTGTGGCTCAAGTGCCGCTGCTTTCTGGTAGCAACAAAGAGGTGAAAGCACCACCCAGCGCCAGGCCACCCACTCGCCTCTGCAGCGACAATGACAGCAACAACAAGTTGGCTTTGTTGGAAGAGCAACTGCAATTCTTGCTGCCATGAAAGCGAAATGGCAATTGAAATTGCAACTGCAACAATGAAATTATTACACAGTTTCGTTACACAAACTCCTCTCAGTCAGATTTATGGTATGCCAACCGCACACACGCTAATCATTTTGTAAGTAGCCGGACATGGCCAGCAAAACAAAAAATAAAACAAACACGAAATGGCAAAGGATACAGTGCACATCGCACAGGACACTGGACACCCGACTAATTTGGTTTGTTTAGATTCAGTTGCAGGCTCTGCGCTTACACAGAATTTATTTTATTATTTGCTGATGTTTGCAATTTGGGCACGTGCTGCAAATTTTAAAGTAGTTGAACGTGTGCCACACACACACACACACACACTCAACCCCAATATCCTTTCAAAGGTTAAGCACACAAACACTCACTGAGAATCACACACAAGCACACACACTCTCTCGCACTCAAACACTTTCCTTTCGTCCGATGACCATTTTTACGCTTCGCTGCCTTTGTTGACAAACATTTTTGAGTGGGGCAAGCATAATGCCATCGTAGAATAAAGTCAAGTGAAGTAAAGTAAAGGCAATAATGGCATCAACCGAAATCAGCGCAAATTTAGTGGCAAAGCAAATAAACTTATTTTAGTTTTTCCAGCCATTGTTGGTTGCCATATTCTTTTTGTTGTTGTTGTTGTTTGTCGAGAAATAGCCGACGAAATGTCTCAAGTCGCTGGCTGGCTTTTATTGCCCCAACAAATGGCTGCCATAGAATCGGGAGAGAAATTAAGAAAAATGGCGCAAAAAAGGGTTCGCTACGGGCTTAGTGTTTGTTCAATGGCACATGCAGTCGATCGGGTAGCCTTTTGTTATATATATTTTATCCCCGAAATCTCCAACCGGCCCGCTTAACAATAATGTCCGCTATTAGCGGCCGGGCATGACCGAATCCCGGGTCAGCAGTTTAAAATAAAACTTTCTTAAAAGGGACTCGGTTCGTGGGAAATGGCAAACCAATTTCTGGATACCAAAACCGAAAAACCGACAAACCAACCGCCCCGACACTCACTAATTAAACTAATTAACTGAGATGGCCGAGGGATAAGTTGCCCAAAATGTCTTGGCCAAGTCCCTTTCAGGCACAAATTGAAATGGAAAATGCTCCACAAAGTGGGTCAACTCAAGCGGCTGGGAAAAGTTCAACCCAAAATGCAAAATATGCTTCGGTGCAGCTACGCTACGACTCTGGAATTTTTATTTCACAGCTCCCCCGCTCGATTATTAAGCGTTTAGAGTGGGAATTTGAATTTGATTTTGAGCCAGAAAATGTAAATTCAGATTCGGAGCTGGCGAGCCGTTTGCTTAATGTGGCATTCAGATGATTTATGATTGTGGGTCAGCAAAAACAACACATAACTGGGGATAACCACCTTTTGCTAGGGTTTTTCTCTGCCTTTATTTGGCTTTTTGTTTTGCTTAATAGGCCAGGCCTTTCTGTCAGTTACAGGTTATTCCCGACGATCGTTCCACGAATACGAACACAAATAAAAACTTGACACCGGATTCACTGGCAGATTCATCTTCTCTCATCATTACTATTTATTCAGATTTAATTTCTGGTGATAATCATAATTATTGTGGCATTATACACTTGTGAAATTAGACCGTTTTATTGGCCTGGCTTGGATCACTGGTCGGGCACTCTGGCCCTCAGAGCGATGAGGATAATAAGCGCGCACACACGCGACGCGAACGCACGAAGTCCTGCAGCGCCAGCGGACACATCCTTACGAGCGCACAACAAACACGAAACTGAGGCGCTCGTTTTTGCGCAAATAAATTCCCAGCCAAAAGCCGCACCACCACCATCACCACCGACGTGCACCACCGATGCTTTTGCCAGTGAGTGGTTCGTGGCTCGCTGTCGGGCTGCAAGCGAATTTCCACCACACACAGCTATTTCCCGAAGTCTCGGCGCTTCGTAGCTCGAAGTTCTGTTGCCTAGTTTAGTGCGCGGGTGGACGCCTCGGTTTCGTCCTGCCGAGATTGAGAGCAACCAGCAGGACTCTCTAAGAGAGTGTATGTGCGCTCCTGTTGTTCCACTTTCAACTCCGAAACCCACCACACTAACTCCGAATCTAGCTGGCCTTATCACTGATAAGAGAAGCGCTCTTTGGCCACCGCGACCTGCTCAAGTCGCTCCAGCAGGTGAGTCGATTCGTGAAACGGATGGAACTCGCCCACTACCAGAGACAATTCCTAAGTCTTTGGCAAGCAGAAAGTTCTGTCTTAGAAGCAGACTTAAGCCAACAAGACCATAATATTCTCACAAAATAGTCTCCATTAAAAAATTAAATTTTAACTTTACTATTTTGTTTGTAAATCAGTGTTTTGAATAAACAAAATTTTAATATAAATTTTAAAAATATTATTTAGGTCATAAATACATTTTTTTTTCCTTCTTTTAAGATTTTTCTACTTGAACCAATTTTTCAATGAAATATATAATTTTCAAAATAGTTTTGGATCAAAATTGTTGACTGTATCAGTCTAATTTAATCAGGATTTCATTTCCCTTTGAATTGGAAACTGTAAGGAAAGGCTCTGTAACTGTAAAGGTTCACTTTTTGTTTAACTGCTAAACGTCCTGAATAATTTTCAGGGAATCTATACGTAGCTCCTTGTTGTTTGTTACTCTGTTGTTTATCGTCATCTTGGCCTTTGAGATTTCTGCTGATAGAGTCCTGTTAACTGTTAGACTCCTTTTTCAGCTTTGCAAGAAACAGAAATCCTGAAGGCCTACAGAACAAATATTAAGACGAAGCTCTGTTAAAACCCTCTTCTGTTAAAGGTCCCTGTTTATTTTTACAGAAACAAAACAATGTTCTGGGTTCAAAATAACTGTTATTCGGTAACAGAACAAAATTCGAGGGGCGTGGGTTATTTATAGAACTGTAAAAGTTCCTTTTCGAAAATGTTAATGTTAATCATTAGAAATGTTTTCCAGGGCTAACATAACATAATAATAGACAGCAGGGGAATGACATTCGAAATCCTTTTCAAGATAACATTCGGGGTTCGGGACATCTCACAATACCTTCTGATGTCCTGCATCCGTACAGAGCTGTTAAGGGTACTAGAAGAATCAACCAATGTAAAAATCTGTTCTCGAATGGGGAAGGTTTTCAGGACTCTCAGCTATTTTAACGTAACATTCGGCTGGATAAGTAATTCGAAACGATTTTCACATTCACATTCGGGACCGACAACAGCGATGTTCAGAATTCTAAAATGTACAATGTTGCCGAGCCTTTTTCTAATGTTAAGTATTTTCTTCAGGAAGGACTTCGAACTTTATTCTGTTGTTTAACTGAAATGTAAAAGATCCTTATGTTTGAGGGTTCGACTGTTATTCCATTGAATGATTATTGCATCTGTAAGGCCATAACAGGCTTTTAGATATATTACAGGCCCTTTTATATTTTATATGAATTTCTCCAGTTTAAATATTTTCCTATTTACAGATGTTACAACAGCTACTGTTTGTTTCTGATTTGAAGGTTTTTGTAAAGAGTAGTAACTGTATCCTGTTACATGAAAAAGTAATATTTTTTTAAAGGTTTTGGTAAGTTCAAGCAATAATATATCGTCATGTGAGTGTTTGAAAATTTGTATAATATTTATGAACGTAAAATTCTCATAAATACGTAATTTATTTATAAAATTAAAACTAAATATAAATATCCTTTGCCTTTGTCTTTAGCTGACCTGTTAGCTGACAATGTCACACACTCGCAAATGGAACCCAATAATTTGTTGTGCTGTCCGGCAGTTGATCAGGCCGAAACTTCCGCAATTATCGGCCTAGCCCATGCACCTGCCTCTAAACGATGGCCACGCCCCCGGAGGCAGTCAATCGTTCACAATTTAATAGCAATGAGCTGCAGGACAGCCGGCTCGTCGAATGAGTTTACATCCACCAGTAGCAGCAGCAGCAGCAGCAGCAACAACATCAAGGCACATCCTGCCGCAACCGCATTACGAAAACAGAGCAGAACCCACCCCCAGGAAGTCGGTGTTGCAATCGTGTTCGCAGTCCTGTTAATCGCAGGCTCTTCATGTTTCCGCCGTTGTCAACGCCTCTGAAAACGAGAAGAAGGCCAAGAAGGCAGAAGCCACATGGCACATGGCAGAAGCCACCCCTAAATGAAACCAGCCACGATTTATAACAAATTTTAAATTGCAAAAAATTGCAACAGTGATAAGGGAGCAGCCGACTTTGGCATCGGGCATTGGGCGAAACCGAAACTAATTTGCAACAAGCGCAATAAAAATTATGAACAATAGAGGAAATTAGCTATGGCAGTTGGTTGGCCAGAGGGGAGGGAAAGTCAGACTGAGTCAATGCGGTTTTTGCCAAATGACAGCGCAACGAAATGTTAACCAATGCATGACGAATGCAAGCTGCGTCTGCCCAGAAAAGGGGATAAATGTACAGAGAGATAAATAATGAAGCTAAATAACGAAGTAAATTAAATTTGTATATTTAATTGAAGTTTTGTAAAATATAATAAGGCAAACAAAAAGTTTTTTTAGTTTTAAATAAATAATTCTTCAGTTTTTTATAACTGAAAACATCATCTCGTTGCCTCCATTTTCATAAATTAAAGTATTAGTTGAATTATTTTTTAAGTACTATTTAATATTTGAAATTCCCAATTTATTTATTTTCCAGTGCATCGATAGGACTATTCCGAAACAATCGCAGATGACATTGGGGGATAACACTTTCGCCGGGAGAAGGAAGTTCTGTGTTTTGTGGGGCCGAAGTTCATCAGCTCCTTCCCCCGCTTCCTCTTCCGCCAAACACAAACTTTAATTAGTAACTTTTTTTCGATTTTTTTGTTTCTGTAACTTCCATTTTCCGTGTCCTCGGTCGCGTTAGAGTGGCTGCTGCAGCTTCCGGCATTGCACCTTTTTGCCCCCCGGCACATGTTCGTGGTAAGTTGATACGGCTCTCTATATCTCAGTCATTGAGTGTGTGTATGTGTGTGTGTGTGTGTGTGGAAAAGTTTGCTTCAGTGCCAGGATAAAGGATACTGCTCGAGCTTGGAGGGCGAATGACACTTGACAGTGATTTATGGCCGGGACCACTGATAACCCGCCAAAGCCCAACCGGCAAGTGCAAATCCAGGGCATAGGGTGCCTGATTGTCTCGCTAAACTCACCCCTCCATTCCCCCGATCGGTTTTTGTTACGAATTTGTTGAGTTCTTCTGGCCTGCGAAATATATTTTCCATGCCGCAAATGCTGCAATTTCGAGCCAAAACGCTCGCATGTGCAATCATTTTTTATCGCAAATCTCCCGTTCGCTCTTCATATCAGAGCTCTAAGCGGCTGTTTCGAATCGCTGTCATGTGGTGAGGTCCTTTTTCCCTGCGCCTGTCCTCTCCCGCCCCTTGTGCGCTGCCCAGCGGGGTGTTAAATTGCCCTGCTGCTGCCTCAATTTCAGCGTCATTCAACGCCATTAACCTTCTGTCAATTTCAATAAGTCAGCGACGCAAAAACTAAAAAAATCCCATTCATGGAAATCTGCTGCAATTGCATACGAGGACATTAGGCAGCTCGGCGAGTCCAGATCTAATACAATATTGATAAGCACGAATTCAAGTGACCAGGGCTAAATTTGAGCCTGTCAGCCAGGACATGAGTGTTCTGAATAATACTCGCTTCGTTGGCAGGCGTAACCACCAGGGACGGGCGGCACGAATCAAAAAATAGATCTGTCCGGTAAGCTATTGATAATGGACAGCAGTTTAAAGTGAACTGAAGGTAAAGTACTTGAAAGGCTGTCTGATGTTGAACAACCCAGAGTTACTGTAAACCCCACGAAAATTCAGATATTATTTTAAATTTCAATAAAAATACGGGGCTACCAATATGTGTAATCTTTTCAATCTTGTCTTCCAAACGGCAGCCTGTTGGAGCTCTTATTATGAAAACTATACGGAAATTTCTCATTTATTTAATGCGTTTATTAATTTATTCAGTCGTGCCATAGTTAATTCAAAATTCCGATGAAGTGAGAAACCGCGAATAAAAGAATTGGACGCATCCCTACTGGTCAGACAGTTCCTGGAGTATTTTGTGTTTTTATCACTGAATTGGTGCGGCACACCTTCGCTGACCGCATTTCCCAGGCGGCGGACATCGGGCGTTCGTTTGGTGGCTGCGCTTGTTGCCATTTCCGCTTCCGTTTGGCGCTGTCGTCGTTGTCATGTCTACATGTCCTGCGTCCTGTGTATATGTCCTGTTTCCCTCACTGATGCTCCTGCTGTTGCTGCCGTGTTGCACATAAATCGTTTAAAATAAAGTGATAATTGCATTTGTGTTTCAACTGTCAAAGTGACGTCAGTCCAGGGAACTCCACAGCATGACTCTCTCTATCTGTCTGTGTGTGTGTGTTTTGATCGGTGTGTATGTGTGGCTTAACGGTAACTGCAAGCCGCATTGTCGGCCAGCACTTGCGCGACATTTTATGAATGTCGCCGCCGTATGAATAATTGCGATAGCAGCCAATTTGAATTGGTCCCATCCCGGGCCATCCGCGATTGCTCCTCGTTTATGCCACAATTTCGGGGTTGTTTAAGCCCCGCATCCCTGCCATTTTATCTGTAAGAGTCTGTATGTGTAAGCGTCTGCTTGTATGTTTTAATTTCGGTGTCACTGTGAAGTGGATTAAAGTATTTCCATCGGCTTACATCCTAAAACGAGTGCAACCCCTCAGCAGCTGGGCCGCCCAGTGAGCTGCACTCCGGGTTACTCAGCCGTCAAAACGCACTTTTTAGAGCGTAGGTACACAGAGAAATATAGTTATTAGATGTAAGAAAATCATAAAATAAATTATATGAATGTTCTCTTTCAATTTTGACTTAAAACAGACTTCAAACTAAAGCCACCCAAAGAACAATCCTTCCTTGATAACAAGCTACACACTAATTACAAATAAATTCTAATTTAATATTAGCAGGAATATTTTCTTGCAGTGCCCGAATCTTGTGAATTTATAGCAGCTCATATATAAGGCATTCCCACCTCGGCCAGTGTCTGCGTGATTAATATGCAACACCCCGTTGGCTCGGCGTGTGAAGCGGCCAAGTGTTCCCCGAACCCTCTCGGCCGAATTGAATTGTTAAGCAAATAGCATTAATATTTATATTGTTTTTTACCCCGGCCAGGGTGCACTGAAGACCCGACGTCAATTGCGTCGCTAAGTGCCACTGCAAACAATGAAAATTTTTATATATAAGTGTATTGGATGGAAATGTCGAGTGATCCGCCGCATGTGGCAAATTAGCTTGCCTTTGATGCATGATCATGGCTGCGACAATGAATTGAAAATAATTAAATTGGTTTAAAGGAAAAAACTCCTGATACTTGTGAATAATTACTGAGACAATGAGATATTAAAAAATGCTCAAACATCCTTGCCTGGCTCTGCCCCAAAGGAGTGTAAGCACGCCTTCCCTCTTGACCTGCATTTTGTGGGGTACTTAGTTCCTTCGGAGGGAGCTCTTGGGGTTAAACCGACACGAACTTTGCGTGTTTGTCCGCTGTCGAACCCTTCGAAAAAAGAACGTGTCGATTTGATGAATGACGTTTATTAAGCAAACAATTTGAAGCTATTTGCAGCCTAATTGAGCCCCATGCATCAACGTGTTGTGGCAGTTAAATGGCTTATTAATATTTAAAAGATATTTAAAAGAGGGAAACTAGAGCCCAAACTAAATACCAAATTGTAACACGACATACGAATGTAACTGGCCCTAATTCGAACATCGGACCTTTGCATGTCCTAGGACAAAAGGTGAAAGCAATCAAAGTGCGGTAAAGCCGACGAAAACATGAGGAATAACTGCAGTGGTGCAGGCTTTCGAGTGGAAATGAGATTTGCATGCAACACGCTCGGATTCAAGCCATAGAGAGAAAACTATAATGGGAATAAATGAAAATGGGAGGCCCCTGCCATTATTATTAAGTGAAATGGCAACGCGTTTATGGTCGGAAGTGAAACTGTGGTCAGGACAGAGGTATTTCCACAAACCCAACTGATTAGTTAATAAGTCAACTTCAGAACTTACACACATGCACCCTGTCATTGTTGCTAGAATCTCAGAATTTGCAGAACCTTAATTTTCGTTTGCAAGCTTAATTTGCATAATAATTCCCTGCCACTTGACTGTTGCCAAACAATTTACAACTTGCCATCTACCATAGCCCCCTTTTCCGTCATCATTTGCACATTTTTTGGTTTGGTAACTCTTGAAAAAATTAAATAAAATATGCATTATGTAGAGAAAGTTTAACCGAAAGTGCCACACCTTCCGTGGTGGCAAGCAAACCGAAAGCGAGGAACGGGGCGAAAAAACTAGCAACTGTAGTTACAATAAATACATATGCAGGACTGTCGACTGTCGACTGTCGGTGGCATTATAGAAATCCCGTTAAACCCACTTAATTCAATAAAACACCTTTCACACACTTTCCACTAAAGCCGACAACAAACTATAGCGTTTGAATGCGCCAGTGAGTGTGCGTGTGTGGGTGCCGGTGGTTGTACAAATGGCGGGGCTGGAGAGTGTACGCCAAAAGCTACTTCACGGCGGCAATTTACGTTTAAAGTTGCTTAAAGTTGCTAACGACAAAAGTTATAATTGCATAACGTGTGTATATGCACGTGGGGGGAAGGGGGATACTAGGGATGCCAGGGATAGGGGTGCGGACTTTTAGTATGTGTCGCCTTCCAAAACACACTCAAACGACGGACTAGCTAATGCACTAAAGAAAAATACAGGTTAGTCTCTAGATAGTTGAGAATACTGAGATGAGAAAGGCAAAGTCTTTCCAAGATTTTTCTATTTATATTATATTTAAGTATTTAAATTCTTTTTCTTCTTAGAACCACTGATTGGAATTACTTTCTTCTGTTATTCGTCAGATACCTATTCAGAGTACTAGTTTTCTCATCCTGTACAATTGCAGCTAAAATGCCGCCGTGCTCCTTGCCTGAATTCGTATGCGAGGCAGCATATGGCTGCCGGAAATGAAACGTAAATCAAATAAGTAAGAAGCGTAAATGCGCGCACACACCCACAGTGACACACGCCGGTGAAGGTGGGGATAGGGGTGGTGGTGGTGCTGCTGGTGGGGGGAAGGGTAAACTACTCCCCCCGATGGGAGCACAAGTGTATTGTCATTAGCGACAAGAGCGACAGAACAACAACAAAAGCAACAGCAATCACAAGCGATGAATCCGAGACGCTCCTTTTCGCAAATTGAAAAGTTTTGAAGTGCATTTTTCATGAAAGTGGCAGCGATTCGAAAGGAAAGCGAACGGAACAGACTGAAACGAAGAAATGGAATGAATCGGCAGCCAAGGAAATTGTTCATATTATAAAATAAAAGCGGAAAGTGTTGCGAGCAGGGCAATGTCGGAAACTACACGCCCAGTAAACGCATGTCCTTCGTCTTCGACCCAGGACTCCTTTCACCTCTCCCGCCCCACCCCATTTCCGTCCACCCCTGCCCCTGACTTGTCAGTCCACAAAAAAAATGTCAACGGCAGGCGGGGGGCGTGGCTGTCTGTCGCAACGCCCGTCGTTTCTTTTCTCCATTTTCATTACGTTGAAATGCGTTTCGTTGAATTAGAAACATTTCATTCCGTTGCCACTTCCCATTTCCCCGACCCGAACGGCTTCATTCTTTTCCGTGTGAGTTGTCCGCCCCACCTACGATTTTCCTTCATCGCCCATCGCCCATCTCCCACTTGCCGAGTCCAGGCCCAGGACCCCTTCCATTTTCAGAGGCGTTCCAAGAAGGTGTTGGAAATGTTTTATGTCTTAATAGCTTTTTGCTGGCTGTGCCTCACGCACTCCCCTACCAGCCACCAAAAAAGGGATCAAACTTGAGTCTCGCGCTGGTTTAATGGGTTAACGAGTTTGCATTTTCCCCTTTTCCATTTCTTTTTTCCCCATTTTTTTTTCTATATTGAGGAATCTTCAATTAACGCTGCGCGAGTTGTGAAATTTGATTTTACCCAGTTGGGGGAAATTGTTGTAATTAAGTTGAAGCTTAATGAGAAGCTGGTGACCTGTTGGCTTTGTATTTGGAAGGTTTTCCGATAGAGTTCTTCTCTCTCGACTCCGAGCTCGGGCACTCGTCCATCTTAACGCAGTCTCCATCCTTACGAATCCATTCGCTTTTGCAAATGCAACCCGGACTGCAGATCCTGACACATTCGATATTCGCATCCTCTCCGCAGACCCTTTCACAGCCCGCACAAAGGGATCCAGTTTCCTCGCCAGAACATCCCAGGACAAACCCCAGTATGTGAGGAATCGAACCCTTGACTGGCTGAACTTGCCAAATGCAAGTGGCCAACACAAATGCAAACACAAACAATTGGCTGTCCATCGTGATCCGAGTGAGTTTGTCAACTGAGCCCCATTGAAAGGCAGTTTATATTTTAAATATTTAGACAATTTTGGTTACCTGCGCTTACATATTCCAATTGTGTAAACAGTTTACCGAGAAGGCATTAACTCTCAAGTCCAATGAATATTCAACCGCACGTCTCAAGCCCACAACTGTGGGATGTACTTCATGGCATTCAATGTAGTCTCACCTAATCGGCTTTAGCCCATTGAGACAGACGACTGCCGCATTCGGCAGTTCGCCTTCAAATGTCCATTCCATGCCATTCCACAAAAATAAAGCAGGCGTGCAGTGTTCAACATTTAATTTGCAACAAACCAAGCGCAAATTAAAATACTAACCCCAAACCCCAACCAGGATCAAATGAAAATTAGACCAAGCAAAACATAATTTCAATTTCCGCTGCAATTATTTGTTGGTCTCCCGGCACTCCATTGTTGTCATTTTGTCGCCAGCTTAAATAATTAAAATTATACATATACTGCATATACCATATATGGGTCTATGCATTTCTGGTCCGGTGCAGTAGCGGGTGGGAGGTTTAAGGTCACCGCCCATTAACATTCTAATTTAGTCTCCCGGTAGCAGCACTGACCGTCAGTGGCACAATATTTTCATAATATATGACAACAGTATTAAAAAGGGCCACAAATTTTCAATTTGTCCCGACAACCATTTGATACGTGGTCGAAATTTGCGCATGAAAAATTTAGTTAGATAATTCCCTGATATTGTCGTCCTATGTGAATTATTGCAGTTAGTGCCAGAAGGATACACGTATCTATGCAAATGCACTCGAAAGAAAAAGCTGATTATAAATGTTTTCAATATGTAAATGGGCGAAATGATGACGGCTTTATTGTAACAAGAATAATATGTTTAAAGAAATCCTGTTTTTATAGTTGAATAGCGAAAGGATAATAGAATCTTGTGCAAATTTCTTGAATAGGCTTTTGAAACTATTAAACCTTTTGAAATTTATAAAGGTGCATAGTCCACCATCCTGTCAGCGGCACTCATTGGGCTTGTCACTCTTGTCGAGTCTAAAACACTGAGGGTCAATAAAATGGTTCCAAAATGGTTAACGACGACCTGGCTTTAATGCACATCGGCCGTAACCATTCGATTCTATGGGAACTGCGAATTGAGACTGGGAGCTGGTGAAATGCCATGATTCCGTCTCTCATATCAGTCATCTAACCATTTAGATAGGCCGTGGAGCAGGAGGAGCCAACGATGCGTGGTCGTTAGGCCTCCTTTCCTGACACCGGGTCGAAGGTGGGGCAGATTGCGGTTGTTGCCTGCGACTCTGACTTCGATTCTGAATCAGAAACTGACTTTGGCTCTGTAGCTGGTATCTTAATGAAGTATCGATTTCTGGCCCCGTCTCTGCCTCGAGACGAGGATTTCTCGATTTCATGTGCCTTGCGGTGGAATTCCTTCGAGTCATGTAAATCACTTATTACATTTTCGCTTTCCGTTCGGGCTTCCTTTTTCCTTTTCGCCCATGCTCCCTGATGCACAAAAATGCTTGCAGAATTCCCGCAGACAGCAATCCCCAGTGGCTGACTGGCTGGTTGGCTGACTAGCTGGATGGCTGGGTCTGAATCTCGGAACTTAATCTCAAATTAGTTTTAAGCCCGTAACGGAATTTGACTAACTGAATTGTCATAATGGCAAATAACAACGGAAATAATGGCCCCATGGAAGAATAAAAATGAAATCAGCCTTCGAGCCAATACAAATGCATGTGAGTGAGTGAACAAAGCCCCTCGACCCAACTCGACTCAAGCCAGCCCAGTTTAGCTTTACTAAACTCATCTCATCTCGTATCCTTCGACACTGTAAGCGGTGGCGTATACGTGATGACTTTGCAAATGGCATTTATACCATATTTGTATGTATGTATGTTCGGCTATGTGTGCGTGTAAAGTTGTATCGTAATCATATTGAAAGCTAACATCATAAAAAGTATTGGATGCTTTATTCGCATTAGTGCGGTAGTCCGATTCGATAAGGAATAATTTGTTGGCTGCTAATGCCAAAGCAATTTCTCCTGGACCTGGACCTGGTCCTGGACCTTGAATCTTGAACGAAGTGTTGCCATTAATTATGACCCCAACCGTTTGTTGTTCCTCGTGGCCCGAAATAGTTCACTTAGCTGCGGCATAAATTGAGATATGCTTACTTGGAGGGTAGGTGGTAAATTTTTAACCGCGCACATGAATATGCATGAGTCAGGGCTGATAGAGCGATTAAAACACTGTCTGACGCTCTTTCCACTTTCGTTACTTTCGTCTTTTTAAAATATTTTTTATTTTTTCGCGGCTCTTTTTTGTTTGGTTCCACTCCGTCAGGCACTTAAACAAATGAAGCTGTCGCCGTCGCGTTATTTATTAGCCAAGCTGGTAAAAATGTTCAGCCTCAAATGCTTTTTTATTAATTTGCATTGTGGCCAACATACACAGAGACATAAAGAACCTTCAAGACGGGATCTTAACAAGAGAATATAATGGGTTTTAAATATTTTTAAAATTATAATCTAGAGTCTGGATAGAATTGCTTTTTTATTTATAAAAGGTCTGCTTCAGAAAAATAAACTTCTGTAGCTCTATTAAAAACTTGTTTGTTATAAAGAATATAAATATTCAATATCTTAACATTTTCTGATTATTATTTACATATATTTTCCTTTTTTTCATAATTTTTCCAGTGCAGTGTTAAGAGAGCCACCGCCATCTCGTTCAGCGACTGCAATCTGAGCCTGCAATGTGGCTTATTTGTCTGGCTGGAGCTGCCAAAATGGCTGCTTGTCTTGCCAGCCCCCACCACCCCCTTGCTCTTTGCCGACACACCATCCCCTACCCCCAATTGGCTGCATGCCCCTCAATCTCCTTTGGACTCCTTATCGTATGTTAAAGTCAGAGCACACAAAATTTTTAAGTGGTTTTGCCGAAAGTTTTCGAGAGTCGGAGTTCGAGAGCCTTCAGCTTGGCTTTTGTTTAAAATGTTCCGGCTTTTTAAGCGCCACGCTGAGTCCGCCTGCCGTCTGCTTGCGTAGCCCTCTCAGTGGGCGTGGCCAGTCGCACACACACTCAAACAGTCAGACTAACACACACACATGGCCAGCACGCTAATTCGCAGCGGGTGACAAAGTAAATTATGATATTCGTTTACCGACTAACAGACTGCGTGCACTTCCTGCAATGTCTATTTTTCCTTCTTTCATTTTCCGGATTGCCTCCTGCCTTTCGCCGGCTGCCCCTCCGCTGAATTTTCCGCCTCCTGTCCAGCAGGCTGGGGGCCAACCAACGGGATTTCCATTATGCCCGGTCGGTTGGACGGCTGCTGGATGCTGGGGTTTGGGCCTGGGCTTCGGTTTGGGCCTTGAGTTTGGGCCGTGATTTGTTGCACGGCCAATGTCGCGCCCCCGCGACGAGCACTCCGAACTTTGCGTATCTGTTTTTGAGCTTCTTAATGGAAAGTTTTCGGGGGCAAAATTTACGATTGGAGGGTCGATTCGTGGAAAGGTTTTTCGGCGTCATGTGAAGATAGCCGAGTGCAACTGAAGCTCGCTTAAAGCGAATTAGTTTAAGTTTTCGGCCATCGAGAGCGCAAAGTGTTTGTCACGTCGTTTACACTTTTTGATCCGAGTTTGTATTGGCGAAAGGATCTCCATCAAAGTGCAGTGTCCTGTAGCGATTTTAGGAGTTTACGGCGAACAAAAATGACACAACTTCTAAATAAGAGACTAATGAGAAATAGTTTTTTAAAGCTTAGAGTAAGAGTTGGTTGTTGCTTGTGGGACGTACTTCCATAACAGGACAGGGTCATTTCAATCTTTTTGTTGACCCCATTGCTGGGAAATCTTTTGGCCGCACTTTTTCGTGCAAACTTTGTTAACTATTTAAGACATAATTTAGCAAATTATTTTCTTCCAAGCTGCTGCTTGGCGGTGGAAACAAGGGGGCCGCTTCGAGGCGGCTCATAAGTAAATATTATGCAAATGAGAGCTTGGGGAGCACCCTGTCCTGCCCCCAACTTGGGGCAAGTCAGCCTGACTCGGCTAAGCTGCAGTGAAAGTTATTTTTTTTTTTGCTCTAGTACCCAGGGAGGAGCAGCTGGCTTGGCACCATGTCCTTGCCATGGCTGTTAGTTTTTTAATCCTTTGCAGTTATTAATTTAATCGCACAGCTGCATTTCAGTAGCGTGTGCGGCATGGAAAGGATTGGGAGAGATGGGAAAAGTTACTGCCAACTTTTTGGCTGCCAGCCGTGACAGTCAGTCCGCTGGCTGGCTGGAAAGCTGGCTAGCTGGCTGGCTGGCTTGACAAACGCTTGACACATAAATCCGACGTTGACTTTAATTAGTCAGTAGATTTGTTGTCAAAAGTTGTAACTTTCGCTTTAATTATTCAAGTTGCTCAGTCGTAGCAGCCCATGCTGAGTGGCCACTAAATAGACAAATCAACTAGGGCCATAAACATAGCACCAGCAAATGCCATTAAATCCTGGTTAGGGCTGACAAGGAGTTATCTGTTTACATTAACCCGAATTATAATCAATAGGCAGCAATTAAACATTGTCATGGCTTCTGAAAATTTACGGTATTATTGCTGTAAACTTTGGGTAAACAAATCTCCTCTTGAAATGACAGCACACTTTCACGGGATTGTTCTTCACCGAACAAACAGACAGCCAGAGTTCCTTATGGCCGCATTATGCTTTAACTGATTTTCACATTTGAATGATTTATGCCTCCCACCAGACTCATTCGCATTTTACCTGTCGGGCCAACGCCTTTGGGACCTCTTGTCTGAAGCTCGTTTTTCATAATTTTGCATGTGATTTGCGCTTGTTTTTAATATGCCCCGGAACTCGTATTTGGGGGAAATGTTTGGGTTTTTTTTTCGTTGGATCCTGTAGACCTCCGCCAATCGATAATCAAAGGCGTGTGAAATTCTCCTCATCGACATGGGACATGCCCATAAATTTATCAACAGGTTAACAAGTGACTTACACGCACCAGATGTCTGGGCCAAAAAATTTGACTTTTCATTCATTTATGGCTTGACTTCTCCTATGAACGATGGCTGGTATGGCTGGTAGATGGGAGTTTTACAAGCTAACAGAATCATTTTACGCATCATTAACGTTTTTGTATTTCATATGTAAATTTTGCTTTAGTCCCCTCATCTTTCGGCTCCTGTGAAGACGAGCATCAGACGTCCGTCCAAACAAAGTCAAACTTTTGGCAATGAGTTCGTACTTGTGTGTGTGTCTTTGACCGCACCATTAGTGAGGTTCACTGCACATCACATCACGGGTTTTTCCGGGATCTCCAAGGGGTTGGTAGGGTATCCTTTGAGGGGATAGAAGGTACTCCGCCCCCACATTGGCCACATTATGTGCACGCAATGAGCCTTGAAATTTAGTTTTCGGTTAGTTTCGGACTCGGTTCCTCAAAAGGGACCGCTCACAAGTCCTCTTCAGGCCCTTCTGGTCCGGACACTTTCCGGTAAAGTTTTTGCATATATGCCAAGTGGCAGTGACAGGCCGGAAAGGTCTGAACGCCAGAACATTTTTGGGCCACCTTTCGAGCCGCCTCTCATTAAGCCAACTTCTCGTAAATTGCAACGACTTACGGTGCATTGGCTGCATTTAAAAAGTCATTAATTAATTGTAATTAAAGTGATTTTCGTTCGCCTTGTGGTGCCACCTCGCATGCCTTTATTGTGGTTGTCGCTGATTGAGTCTTAAATGGCCGCATCGCCTTTTGTGGCCGCAATCGCTGCAATAATGAACAGTAATGCATAATTATTACAAGCTGCTGACCCGCTGCCCTTTGGCCATTTGGGTCGGAGTTGCAGGGTTATTAAAGACTATCCTGAAGGTATTTGCATTTCTTCTCTCATCAGTATAGTAGTTTGTATGTAAGTTGGGTAATTAAAACACACTAATAACATCGCCCAGCATCATAGCACTCATTAAATGTATTTGAACAGTTACCAGATCCGTCCAGAATCGTCACTATTATATATAGATCTTAGAGCTTTAAGCAGCAAACTTATACATTTGGCTAAAGACACTGAGAGGATAAGAAATAAAATTAACTCTTAAATAATAGCTCTTAACTTGAAACAACTTTTATAAATTTTATTCAATAAAAAATCTGGAACTACTACTACTCCACTTTCATAATTTCTTAACATGGGGACAGGTTTTTTCGTTCAGTGCACCCTGGCACACATATTGGTAGATATGGTAAACAGATGTTGAAGTTCGAGTGGTGGACGTGTGTCTGTGTGGCGTCGGTGAGGCGATAAGTGACATTTGAGTGAAAGCTTTGGCTCAGCACAGTGAACGTGTTGCTGGTGTGTGGGTGAGTGTAGTGTGGGGGTGAGCTTATGGTGTGTGTGGAACGCGCTTTGCCAAGCCAACAAATATTTATCTATGCCATTGGCCATTTAGCCAGAGCCTGCCAATAAAATTGCCATTGCTGTCATTGTCAGCTTAACGGCAAAGTGAGCAACTGACAATTGTCCTTCGTGTGCTGTAGTGCGTCTGTGTGCCGTTTGTCACTTAAGTAGTGTGCGTGTGCGTGTTGCTTTGACAATTGATTACATAAGTGAAGTGTACGCAATTATGTCAATTAAATGGAAATTACTTTATACCTTGGCCAATACTCTTTTGTGGTTGACAAAGCACAGAGGGCCAGACACAAGCGTATTTAATTGCCGGAATTAACTGATGCATAAAGTGAATAATGAGCTTCAGGATGCCAGGACACCGATAAAGAAGTCCGAAATAATTGGCTTCCCACGCCTCTGGTTGTCGTTAGCAACCGATATTCAAACTTTAACATCCGAAAGTGTCTGGTCAATTGCATAATCCATTAGACGAAACATTTCTACCAATAATAATTGCAGTTCCCCCCAAAATAATTGCCTGACAAAATATTTTATACACTGTCCGAAACAATTAACAAGGCTTAGCCAAATTACGGAAATCAAAGCTCGTTTGCATGGCCGACAAGCAAAAAAACAAACATAACAGAGAACAGATACACATAGAGATAGAAATAGAGATACAGGCACAGCAGCAGACACGCCATGTCCTAGGTCCATGCTCACTATATCCTGTAGTCCCCATTCTGCCGTTTTGGCACCAACTTCTAGTCCTGGGCCAAAGCGCGTGTGTTAATGGCAAAGCGTTTAATGTTTCTGGTCACGTAATAAATCCAAATCTGTGCTCTGCGCTGTGCTCTGTGCACGCTGTCACTTCCGTTTTATGATTTAATTTGTAATTTACTCCGAGGGCTGCCCCTGCCCCCGTTTGCCCATGATTTTTTCTGCTTTTTGGCAGTTAGTTGAGTTGATGTTGTTATTTTTGACAACGATACCTGAGGGCATGCTGCCGAAGGCTCGAGAAGACTCAAGAAGGCCCGAATTGCGAAACGAAAACGAAATATGTTTCCCCGCCATTTCGATTATGGCGAATAGTTAACTTTTCGGAGCCAAACGCTGCATGGGGAGCAATTTCCGTTATGGCCCAGATGATGGATACGAATCCGCTCTTTAAATGGCCCAAAGAAATAATCAATCCTGCCCCAGCTTTCCAAATCCATCTCCAGTCCCAATCATCTCTTTGTGTCCAATCAGGCCGGCCTTAATAATTCCTGGAAATGTTTTTCGGCCACTAACAAGCAGTCGAAAAATGGTTGCCATATCAGCATAAGTCCCCTCGGAACTTTTCCCTTTTCACTCGCAAGCTGCACTCATTGAAAGTCCAAACATTTTCCCACACACAACGAACTGTCACCCAGGCAAACCCTAACCTTCTCCACATCCTGCCTTTCCCGACTTTCCCTTCAAATTAACACCTCTGGGAGGCGGCTGACTTTTATGGTGTACTATTTTGCATATCGGAGCCTCCTCGCCAGCCCAACCCCACGCAGATTGTATATGGAAAATCATTATACACACAGAGCTCCTTTCCAGCAGGCCTCTAGCAATTCATTTTTCCCCCACTCCGCCGTGTTCTTCAAAGAGAAATTACCTTTTTTCGCGTTACCAAGCCACGCCCACAAGCTTAGAGCCTCGAGGGGCGGGGGTATTGGCTTGAAATGGTGTGGGATATTTTTCAAGTCGAGGCCCGGGGTCCTGGGGGTTCCGGCCAAAGAGCGGTCTTTAGTGCTGATGGCAAACTATCTTTTCACGCTTTGCAAGCTAGAAAATTTGAACATTTTCAGGCACGTTTGGTCTGGCGAAGCTGACGTCACCTTGCCCGTCTCCAGAGGATCCTTTTGGCCTAGGACTGGAGACCCCAGGACTCGTTGCTGTCAACGCCTCGATGCGTTTATGCTTTCTGCATGCGAGTGCAGTGGAAAAATGGTGAATTTTATTGAATATTTTTATTAAATTAAATTTTAAACTCGGCACAAAAGCATTCAAACCTAAAGCATTCCTTGGCCACAATTGGATTCTAAGGAATCAAACTATTTTATTGAAACTATCTATTATTTAAAGAATATGCTCTATAAATAGCTCAGCTAAACTGGAACATTTTTGCTCTTTTCATTTAGATTTTTAATAATAAAATTATCAACATTTTTTCTCTGAGTATCATGTTCGTGTTGGGGGAGAGACAGAGGCAGATTGCATACATTTTTGTAACGCCAATTGCTTTCAACACCTCTTGGAGCGACCTGCATGTAAAGTTGCTTGGCTTCATCTTGCCGGCTCCTTTTGTACTCGTTGTTGGTTTTGTTGTTTGTGGCTCTGTCGGTTTGGCCCACAAAAGGCGTCGAATGTGTTGGCCATCGGATGGTCGGTCGATGGTCAATGGTCGATGGCCGCTGCCAAGGCTGCCATGTGCTGCATTCGAGCTCGTATCTTGGCCAGCCAGTCGTCGTTTGCTCTGACATATTGCAAGTGCCTCAATGGGCAGTGAGCTGCGATTATGTGAAACCCCCCCACACACACCCATATATACCGGGTAGATTGATACACAGCCATACATACGTATGTGCCGTGATTGCATGTGCTATCTAAGCGGGCTCGTATGTGTGTGTAGGAGAGGCAGCGTTTCCGTTGCCTTTCAGCAAACGGAAGTGGAGTGCTCTAAACGATTTGCTTGTATCGTGTACTGAAATATTTAAGCAGGCTGTCTTCCCCTTTGACTTTGAGGTAACTTCATTGCTCCGCTTCACTTAAGAATTAAGAGATATCTGGCAATGAGTCGGCAGCCCACGGTTGGCTCACTTTTTGAAATACTGCCCTGGGTTTGCATACAAATTATCTGCATTGATAATGCACAGAGGAAAAAAAGGAGCAAAAGTTACACAAAATTATTATATATATTAAATCCAAGGATAAAAAAATATATTCATTACTGTGACAATGTGAATACAAACTTTCATTTTCGGCTTATAAATTTCTTTCTCTGCTCACAGGATTCTTCGAATGGGGCGGTGGAAAGTAAGGCGGAGCCAGCTATTTGTAACCATTTAGTTTACTTAATTTGGCGTGTAAAGTACTGTGGTTGAGGGGAAGAAACCCTTTGCCCCTAGCCCTCTTCTTCCCTCACCATTCCACTTTAGATGAATGTTTGTTTGTGTTATTAATGTCGCTGGCTGAAAGCCCTGGAAAGTATGCAACGCACTTCACTCAGCCGGCGAGCAGCTGGCCAAGGGCTATTTTATTGCATTGTCAATTTAATGGTGTGGAAATGCTTTACGAAGTAAAATCTGCTGCTGCTTCTGCTTCTGCTTTTGCTTCAAACTTCACTTGTTCCGACACTTTCACAGCTACAGCTACAGATACAGCTACATACATAGATACAGATACCAGCAGTTCGATGTTTCTTTGCCGTATTCTCGCTCCGGCTGTCCGTTGCAAGTAAAATAAGGCAAACGTTTAATGCCTGCACAATATTTATTGCCATGTTTCATATTCGTGCATATATATGCAACGCTTCTACTCCTTCTCAAAACTTTTTTATTCCGATTTTGTCATGGCCACATAGCCATAGTCATGGCTACAAAGTAGCCTGCGTCTCAGACTCTGGCTGCATTGTTTAGTTTTGTACTTTGCCCGATCCCGGCCGATGTTGTCGTTATTGTTGCTGCTGTGTCAAGCGATTTATAAAATGCCAAGCTGCTGGAAAGATGGAAAGACGGAAAGGGAAAAGCCGGCCAGAAAAACAACAAGCCGAGACGCAGGCATTGTGCCACAGCCGTTGCAACTACAAGAGATAAACGGAAATTATTAAAGTGCTGCCAGATTTATGAAAACGTATTTGTTTCGCTTTCGTTTTGGAATGCATATTGGAATTGTTGAAAGCCAGCTGATATGTGTTTTTGTCTGGCATGTGCTATTAGCCGAGCTCTAAGTAAAATAATCCCTACCCAAAAATAAAACATACAGCCCTAAAATGTTTAAAACACAATGAATCTTTTAAGACCTGTTCAATTGGATGGTTTCAATGTCTCCATATATGTGAGTTGGTAGGCGAGTCCAGAGGAGACCTGTATAAATCATTTTCATAAATATATGGCCACGACCTTCGTCTGCAGCTGGTGCTGAGGGCATAATTTAATCGAAGGCAATAAATTGGCATTTAAATGTAATAAAGACGTGGAAAATAATTACGAATCTGTGGAGGGGGAGAGCCCACGCTTTCATTACTTAATGCCTCCGGCGATTTCCACACTTACTACCACCGCACAATTTATGTGTAATTTTTGGTTCAGAATTATGCACATATTTTTTTGTCAGACCTTATTTACTTGGCCAACGGCTATTGTCGTATTGTTATGGCCGACGAATGACAGTTAAGTGACATTTAACGGTTAATAAGCCTGACAGATTTACAACTGTCAGCGACGTTTAAAAATAATGAACATCAACTGACAGCACAGAATACGTAAAAAAAAGAGGAAGGCCTAGGCCGAATAGCCAAAGCGATTTGGCCAAATTGACTGCGCAAAGTGAATTATTAATGTCATGTAGGGACTCGGCCAGACAGCCAGATGGAAATGGTCAAGAGAGGGGAAAATGTGCGTCTATTTAGTTCCAAGTGCTGAAAATTTACTGGGCGTATTAAATAAATGCGATTTTCCGGCACGTGAAGCAAACTTAGATCCTGGACCAGGCCTAGTCTAAAAAAGAAAACACCCTCACACACACAAAAAAAAAAAAAGAAATGCCAAGGGGGAAAAAAGGAAAAACTGAGGCAAACTTAACCGAAACAAAACAAAACACAACCAGGCAGAACAAAACTGGGAATAAGACAGCGGCAAGGACAACGCTCATAAAACATAAATTTAATTTATGTGCAATTTTAGCAAGTCGTATAAATTTTCGTAGCCCAAACGAAACAACAAGGAGCCAAAAAATAAACCAAATTCCAGCCAGTGGCCAGCTGGACGAATAGAATGTCCTTGAAAATGTCGTATTGTTGTTGTTATTTATAGCCCAAAGCCTGGGCGCTGAAAGGGTTTCTCCTTTTTTTCTTCGAGGGGACTCTCAAAATATATTTATTCTTTGCCATATTTGTTACTGCACTTCCACACACGTTTGTACTCCCATTTGTGTGTTCGGGCCCTTCTTGAATTTTAATGAATTACTACAAATTCATATGGATGCAAGATAAAGGCCACAATCCAAATTACCAGAGAACAACAAATATTAATTAAGCCGATGCTCTAGCAGTAGGACTAGAATTTGACTTCTGTTTTTCAACCACAAGGAAAAGTTATTAATAAAGTAAATTGCATCTTCGGGCTCCCTTTTTTGATGCATTTTTAAATGATACCCACAAGAGATCTCTATCACCCCTGCAGGGGACGCTCCGTTTGTGTAAGTTTCAGTTTGTGTTGCGTAAACACATTCTGGATTCAATTTGTTTCACATTTAATTTGCAATTTTCAGCCCCGCAAAGTTGCCGGAACTCGGCAATGCAAATATGTAATAACGGCTTGAATGGAAACATGGCACAAGTTGTTCTTTTTGTGACCGTAATTTGCTCCGCAGAAGAAATAAACACACAAATAGTTGGCATAGGAGATACAGTCTCAACACAATGGGCACTGCACCTTGCAAAATTTGTTTTGCCTGGAATTTGATTGTCAAACTGGCTCAACTGTCCAGATTTGTTGGCCAAACTTTCGGCAGCCAGATGAGTAAACAATTTTCTAGTTTCGACAAAAGTTTGCATTGGCCCAAGAAAAGAAAACATTTCTTTCTGTGATCACAGGATCATGGTACAAAAACTTTGAGCCAACAACAAATGGTTTCCGAAAACAGGATGCTTTAGCCCCGAATGCAGAATTTAATTGCCTTTACCACAAATCAACATTGCCTGCATTTTACCTGCATGTGTGGAATTTATGACCTCCGCAGATGTTATGGCCCCTTTTGAAGTTTCAGTTCCGTATTTTTTTTTTTTTTTCATTCGAAACGATGGCAGAATGGCCATAAAATCATTTTGCGGTCAATGAATTCGGAGGATATGGGGAGGATGCCTCTCGTCTAAGCTGTCGCTCTTTAAAACAAAATAAGAAATTTATGAAGTTCCTAGCCGGACTTTCTCCTGGGCACGTACGAAATCCCAACCACAATTTTCCAGCTGGCTTTCATTCTGTGCCACATCTAATTCATTTGGGAAAGTTATTTATTGTATTATTTACCACTTGAGCCATGAAACTTTGTCAATTGTTTGTGTTTGCCAGCCAGAAACTTTGGCCAAAGGCACTAAAAATACTCGACTTTGAATAATCTTATATCATTCAGAACTTTAATATGGTATTCCATGTATTTCACAATGCTTTCTTCGAAAGCATTAATCAAACAAAACATTGTTTATTAAAATGTTATTTACGATTTAATTTTTATAAAATAAAGTACATTTTTTTACGAAAATATCGTTGTCAAAATATGATTGATTAAATATTCATACAAACCGCACAAAATTAGTGGAAAATGCCGAAAGCAGTGGCATTTCCAAAATTTAATGCCATATTTAAATGGAAGTAACCATTGAATAAATTGAGTGAGATTGACAACTTGTTATTTGCGAATTCGGAGTTTTCAGCTATCACATTATCATCACAGTAATGGGATATATATTTTCCATTATCCAATAAAAATTGTAAATTAGCTCCGTCAAGATGCGCAAATGTAATTAGGCTTTGCTTTGAGTAAACAGTCCCAACATAAATAAGGCGACATAACCGCCAGGAATCCTTGACAAGCCGCAAATCCACCACCCCCTTTAACCCAACCGCATCCTTCGTTATCTGGAAGCAGCCACAAGGATTCCAGGGGTGTGGGGCACCGACCCTTTTCCCACCCCTTTTCCTACTTTTCCCCATATTTCCTGAGTGCTTACATTGGAGTGTGATCTGCACTTAATTAATATGATATTCGTAAGCCTCTCGGCATCTTGTGTGAGCACTTCCATATCTTTGCATCTTGGGCGCAGTTGCCTGGCCAACAGGCCCCTTTTTGTTGTTGTCCTCGAGCTAATTAACATATGTAAATGAAAAATCAAAACTCAGCTACTTATCAAAAAGGTAGCAGGGTTGTTTGTTCTTTGAATTACAGTCGCAACAACTCGAATAATCGCTAGGTGTGGCTTCATCTCACGTTGTGGCAGTTAAAAAGCTCGCAAATGGCTCACAACGGCGATAGTTGCGGGAATAGTCTTGGAGATGGTGCAGCTTTTGCGAGTATTTTATTGTATTTAATTTAATTAAAGCCGCCGCAGACAGCGCTGCGGACAGGAGCGTTGACAAACCCACAGCCTAGTGGCAGCCTCATTTAAATACAAATAATTTATGAATGCCTGCTGTCCTGTCCTACCCTGGCATCCCGCCATCCCACCATCCTGCGACAGCTGCGTAAGGATTTTCATATTTTTTATTTATTTTTAATGCTTGCGCTGCATTAAATGCTTTTTAACTTATTTGCCAGTCGTTCGTCCGGCGATTATTTTTTTGTTTTCGCATTGTATTCTGCTCTGGGCCGTGACAACATTAAGCAGATTACATATACGCCGAGATTATTAAAAAGTTAAGAACTTTAAGTGCCGCATAATGAGATGCTATTGCATTTGCATTCATACTCAATGCATTTAATTAATTCACCCGCTCCCCAGCTCCGTTTGCTTTGCTGCCATCGCGCATACGCACCGTTGGCACTTGGCGCGATCGAACTGTCCCAGTCCCGTTCGTCCTGCCAATTAATTGCCAGGGAGTGTTTCCGCAATTGCCCAGCCCTGCGGTGGCACTTAATAACGATTCATGGCCCCGGGACCCGGGAGTCGGGACTCTGGAATCGGGATTCGGGAGTCAGTAAGGAGGAAGAAGAAAGGAGCAAGGACACACAAGGACGGCAATCAGCGTGCGATTTATTGATGGTCATCATCATTGACTCCTGACCCCAAATTGTCTTTGGATTTCAATCAACCAATACCCCAACCGCAAAATCAGCCACTCTATCGGACGGATAAATAATGAACGCCTCCTGACAAACATTAATGGAAAATGGCAATGGCTTTTAATAAAACAGAACTTAACTTTCAGATCTTGATCGCATTTAGTTAAATATGTTATTGGCGCTCATTTTAATGGCCAGGTATACCCTTTTTGGCCTGTACTGTGTTGGAAGACCGAACCCCAGATAACTTAAAAACTTTATTGACATTTGGGTTTGGTTTATCAATCTACATATGACATTTGAGCCTTTCGGGGGTAAACATATTTGCGGTTTACTGCTGATAGTTTTCTGTGGCCAAACTTTGCACGAGACATGCAAGGAACAATCAATTTGGTAGCCTGTCGGAATGTTTTCAGCTTTCGTAAAACAATGCCGAGATCCAGTTGACTGGCATAAAGTGGGGAGAGGTCAACAGCGGCAAATGGCCAGAAAGGAAACAATATAAAACAAAGCAAAACAAGGCTAAAACTGAGAAGAGAAAACTACTTAGGCAATTTTCAAGTGATGTCCTTGCGTTGTTCAACTAAAAGCGATAAGTGGTTGGGTCCTTTTTCATCTCACTGTATCTCTTCTGCTTTTTTTTTGTGTGGGTGAGCATTTTGTGGTCCATCTGCCATACGCGTCATCCTCGTTCCCCACACTGCCATTCGAGTAACTAAAACAAACGAAAACAAAAACAAATGCCCATAAAAATGGACAACGGCCAACGCGCTGATAAGCTGCAAATAATTTGTGTGCCTGTCTGCGTATATTTTTGTGACTGTGTGTGTGTGTGTTAGGGTGTGTGTGGAAGGGGGCTTGTGAGGGGCGACGATAGCGCCAATTTCAAAGGCGCTTCAAAAACACCCAAAACAACAACCACAAAGCATGCTTCGCAAGTGCCGCTGTCTGTGAGTCGCCGAACTTGAGTCTGTATAAGTGCCTTTTGGTGAGTGTGTGTGTGTGTTAGGGCTTTATGTTATGGCGTATCGTTGGGTCTAAGGACCTCGTTGTTTCTATAGTTAACGTGTTTTTTTGTCTATTGATAAGAAATGCAGAATCACAGCAGAATTTGCTTTAAAAATAATAAGCTTATAAAAAGCCTAAAAAAAATGAAAAAAATAATAATGAACTTAATAATATAAAAAAACTAATAGCTTTAGTTGCCAAGAAAATTATACATAATTTATAAATTTTACGAGGTGGCTTGGCTATATTTGGAATATCTTTTACCATCATTTCCAGTAAAGAAATTTGTGGGAGGTAGAAAAAAAAAAGTTCATAAGTGAAAAGTTCAATTTTCTTTCAGGTTATTATTGGCATTTATAACGAATCAATACTGTCTGGCGGCTGGTGGGCGTGATGTGATTTCTGGCTCATTATTGGAGCATTTTCGGTTCACTTGGCGCCCTTTTTACCGAGATCTGGTAATTATGGAATTGCTTGCTTCCTTCCGCTTTGTCAAGCATTAACTTGTAGCTGCGACTCAGCCGATCTGGTAATCCAATCAAAATGCGAATAATTATTGTCATGCAAATGAAAAGCAAACAAGGAGTGGGGGACCCCAACGCCACATACACCTGGGAAGCTTAATTCGCCCAAGTTGACCAACTGTCGTTCTCATTACGGTTTTCAGTTTTATTTTTTGGTCGGAAAATGGCTGCGATAAGCCGGAGCGGAACACGCTGGGCCACGTTTGCATTTTCTGGGCGGACAATAAAAATTGAGCTAGTGCAAACGGCAGCACACATGCATGCGAAAAGCGGTAATATTTGCATACGCTTTTTTGCACACTCGGCGCACACTCGGTTTATTGACCGAAATTGCTGAAATTCGAAGCAGGAAACTGCCAAATGGCCGGCTCAACCGCTGCCAAAATGAACGGCTTACGGTTTTTAAGCACAAGTTATGGGCCATCGTGCGTCGATTGGTGGCGGTTTTAAATTTCAATAAAAGTGAATTCCAAATTCGGGCAAATAGTGCTCAAAGGGGGTGAAGTAATGCGAAATGGCGGAACAACACTGTTGAACAAATCGGCGGATCAGCAACGGCATTGGAATGGAGAAGCGAAAAAAAAGGGAAACCCCCACGCAAGAAACCAAATGGAAAACAAAAGAGACTGAGCAGGAAAAAAGAGCAGCCACGAGGTAAATGCACCAAGGACGAAGGACGAGGGGCCGCTTCAACGCATGACATTTATGCCTGACATAATCCGCTTACACAACAGGATAACAAGATGAGCACTCGTACATTTTTAATACGCCCGAGATACAATAATTTATATGCGTGGCACGTAAGCAGAATCGCCCGGCAGCAGAATCAGTAGCTCCCAAGGACCCGGGACCAAGATCCGGTGAGCTGCCGGGAGCAAGGTGGGACAGTACCAGTACCGACAGTACCAGCAGCAGCAGCGTAAACAAAAACTGCGTCTAGAGCCCGCCGGCTGTTTCACTTCCCTTCGAAAGAATACCAAGCATATGGAGCTTAGCGGCGGAACAAAAAGGCGGGGGAGTGGATTGGGCCAGTAGGAGCGGGCCAAGTAGGTAGGGACAATAAGACAGGCGCATATGGCAGCCTTTGCGAATACATAACTAAGCAACAAATTGTGGTCTAAACCGCATCCGCTGTGCCGACAAAAAAGTCCCCAGATTAGCATGTCTTGATTGAACAAAAAAAGGAAACTATTATCCATAAAATAAGAATATTTTATTATAAAAACAATTATCATAAAAATGCACTTTCAAAGACAAGTTTTATTTTCATATGCTGTGAACCTTATTTAAGACTTCAACTACTTTTACTTCCAACTAAAATGAATAAATAAATAAATCTAATACTCGCTAACAACCACAAATATTCTTTAGAAAGTTTAGCTAATATAGGGTAATAGGGTAATCTAATCCTCTTATGGTAAAAATAAAATTTCCATATAATTTTATTAAATTTCAATTTAAGTTTCCTAGAAAAAATATCGCTTTTAGAATCTGTCGGTTGCCAGCCTATGAGGTCAATAGATTTTAAACGAAAGACAAACAAAAACCAAATCCATGGCCCGTAACACAACAAAAAATAGGAGCAAGGCATTCCGGCCAAGTTAGAGCAATGTCAAGAACCATTTACGGCAGTTGGTGGGGCAACAATTTATGCGTTTTTGACTTGGTTCCCAGTTTGGTTTTGTTTTGTTTTCCACCTCATATTTTTTTTCGTATTTTTGCTGAGCTTCCCTGCAAAAGGCGTTAAATTTAGGAACGCCCACACGTAAGCGTGTCAATGCTCTACCCCGTGTGTCTGTATGGGAAAACGTGTGTGTGCGTGAGCACTTTATGTCTTAAATAAGTCAACAACAGGAGTCACAGGCCCACAGGAAGACAACGGAAACCACAACAACAAGACCCGAAAGTCGGGAACACGTTTGCGGAGCTGTGTTTACACTTCTGTGGGTTTTGTTTATGATGTCAAATAAAAGTGCACAACAATACCAAATAAATATTTTATTACTTTGATGAGTCCGTTTGCCTAAAACAACAACAACGACACAAATCTTTACCAATCGAACAGTGGTGGTGCAGGAACTTAAAGTCCTTACCTACACACACACCCATTCAAGAGAATTAAAGATCTCTTTCCCAAGAAATTGTGAGATTTCATCTTTTCTTTCGGGGGTTCTGTTCTTATTGGGGGAGTGTACGTACTCGTAAACAGCTTTTGACAAATGTGCGCCTAATAGAAATAAATGCAAATATAAACTTGTCCAACTCGAAATGCTCACGGGCCTGTCGTCTGTCAGACATTGTCCATTTGTCAGCGCCAGTCGTCGACCTCGTGCCTGAGAAAATGGCAATGGTGGCTGGAAAGCGCGGTGGAAAATGCTGGGGGAAAATGCCTGGGAAATGGGAGCGGTACTGACGTTTGTCTCCGTTTTTATTGTCTCACTCGTGTGATAAACATCTTGGCCTATTGCCGCCAGTATTTCAAGTCAGCCTCTCTCGATCCATATATCCACTTGCCGCGCCGCTTTTCGCTTATCATTAAGCATTATACCGCGACGTATGTAGTATTTTTTTCCCCTGTTTTTATTGTCTCCTCCGGTCGCGCCCTTTTGGTCTATCCATTGTTGCTTTTATGTTGATTAAATTATAAAATATTTATTTTGCCGGCTTTCGGCGGGCTGTTGCTACTACGGCGGCTACCGCTACATATATATAAATGTATATTTTATTGTGCGTACTACGCGGCGTATACGCAATGGGCCGCTGTCATGTGTCGTCTGCCCATATCCCCTGTCTGTGTCAAATTATTTTAGAGTGATTTTCACGTACAGACTGCTATCTCGAAGATATTCTTGAGAAAAAAAGAAACTTCAGAAACTATTTACTGAAGTTATGATATGCGATACGATTTTCGGTAGATTTAAGAACAGAGCCAATAATAACTTCTCTGAAGTGGTATTTACTGAAAATATATTAAAGATTCGGTTAAATACAGATAAATTTAGTAATAAATTAATTAATTAATGGGACTACACGCATTGGTGCTTCTGGGCATTTTTTCAATAAATTAAATTGTTTTCAAAAAACTTTGTTGAATGAATAAAAATAAAATAAATGTTAATTCCGTTTAAAGCTAAAATTTTAATTAGTGAATTGCGGTAGGGTTCGCAGTAAAGCGCCTTTATTTGTTCAAATTTATAAGCCTTGGGGGATTTCGTCAGAATCAAAACTCCGATTGGAGCCAGCTTGTGTTTGGGGCGAACACTAAACAAACGAACCACCCACGGTGACCCATAAGTTCTCACTTTCCAGTGGTATGTAGGTAACCCAAATAGAGCCTGGCAACTGACAGGACAACCCCACTCTCAACTGAGGATATCCCAGAGGCTGCAGCCGTAGCAGTTTATCAATTCCTAGCACATAGCGAAAATTGATTGCAACGATTTATACTTTCTACTTCCTTTCACTTTATCGTCGTAGTGCATCTACCCCAGCCACCTGCCCCAGTGTCCGCTGTGCGAGGTGCTTGGTGTCCTGAGCTGTGCGGTGCTTTGTCCCTTTCGTTGTATAAATACTTTTACTATAATATCCTTTCATTGCTTGTTTTCTCTGTCAAGTGCTTGGGTATTGTTTTCTGTTGTTGCTCAACATGTACAGGGCAAGAGAAACCTTGAATGTTTCTTGAATCTGGATTTATTTCCATTTAAATGAGTAAATGTTAAGGATGCAAGCCATTTTTTATCACGGGCTTACTTCCATGCTGCAAATGGAGTATATTTTTTATTTCTTTAACACAAAAATATGCATATTTTCTCTAACTGCACCTATTCGTTTCGTTTCGCTCCGTTTCGATTCGATTCGAGGCGAATCGTTTCTTTCGCTTTCATTGGCCCTGCCAGGAGTCCTTGTTTCCTTTCTTCTGTGCTTCTTGCAGCTGGAACACCGGGTGCCCAAACAACCAACAACCAAGCCGCCGCCAGCCACCCAGTCACCCATTGAATCCATCGAATCCTTTTGGGTGGCACGGCGTTGGCAATCTTTTGTGTAACACAATACAATGTCCTGCGGTTGTAAAACGATTTATTTTGTTATTGATTCGCTGTAAGTGCGCCACACAGTCGTGTGCACGGTGTGCCAAGCACATCCTGCAGGATATGATGTAAATAAAGTAATGGCCGCTCCAAGGCTCCTTGGGAGGCTCCCCAGATCCCACTGCTATACTTTTGCATACCACAGAACCCAAGATTCAAGCTTCAAGCACCGCGCTCCACGCCCATCCTGGTCGTCTGCGTGCTAAACATGAATAAATATTTCGTTCAGATTATTGAAGTTTTATAACTCATTTCTGTCGATTGGTGGGCGCGGCGTTCCATCGATGCAGACAAACTCGAGCTCAAATACAAATATAGCGCCAAAGGAGGTCGAGGCTACTCGGTCGGACGGAGCTCCTTCAGCGTTCAGCTGTCCGCTCGACGTCCTCTGTACGCCGCACGCCGCATGGCCTTTGCCATCGCAGGCGGCTCCTTCTGCTGCACATTTTAATAAATCGTTTAGAGATGTTGGGGCCGGAGGGGAAAGACACGAAGACACAAGACAGGGACAAGGCCAACAGAGGTGCACTTGGAAAAAAATGCTAGCCTTTTTCAAGCCCTTCAATAGGATATTCCTTTTCAAAACCAACTAGCAATAGCCCTTGATGACCCTAGAAGTTTTTCGACAGCAGCTTAAATTTAAAGTGACTTAAATGTGTTTTTCCTTCAGTGCAGCAACAGCAGCAGCTAGGAGCACAATAAGAAAATTCATGATCATAAATATCCTGCAGGCGTTAAACGTTTGCCTCGTTTTCGTCGTCCTCTGCCGCCTTTAATCCTTGTGTTTTCAACTCGATGCTCTTTGCTCCATGTAAACTCTACCCAGCCCGCTGACCTCCGCTCCTGTTTCTGCTTTATGCACCACTTTTGATTTAATGTGCTCATTCTCTGCCACCGCCAAGAGACAACAACAGCAGTGGCAGGAGCTGTTTTGCTTTTGTTTTTGCTCCATTTTGCCTGCCGAGTTTTTGTGATTTGTGTCTATATTTAGGTGGCTCGTTCGTCTGATGTCCTCCAACTCCTAATGCCTCGTCATCGCAGCCACTCCCCTCCTCAGCTGTGGGTGAGTTTGTTTGTTTATTTTTTCCATTTCCAAGCCATTAAATAAAGCGCCCTGACACTCCAACAATCACATGGCAAAACAACAGAAAGCACAGAAAAAAATCAAAAAGTAGAAAAATTCCCCACGTAATGATTTGCGACACATTTATTCGTGACATAAATTAGAAGGGACCAGGCCAGAGCGAGCTGACCAACTGCCTGACCAAAAAGAAAATATATGTGTAGTTGGCCACGTTAGTGGCACAGTCATTAGAAAATCGAACTGGAACTGCAGTTTATAAATTTTAACTCAATTTGAGAGCCACAGGAGAGCCTTAATTTGCCACAATGTCAATAAAATTATTATTTCCTGTTTTATAAAAGTAAACGGTTTTAGTTGAAAATCTCAAAGCAAATAAAGTACGAGAGCCTTTAAGTTATGGAAAATTAAAGCTGAAAGAGAGTTGGCCACGTAGCAGACGAGAACAACGACATGAGCAGTATTGATAGGAGCAAGGACCACAAGGACAATAACAGGACGCGACAACAACAATGCGTGAGCATAACTAAACCAAATTGGCACATGCAGACAGCTCATCGCTTATTCCATCTTTATGATTACCGAAGCGACCCAAAGCCAACATTCAGATTAAACAGCGTGCGACATTCGTGCGCCAACACACACACAGACCCACCCACACAAAACAGACAGTCACACACTGGAGCAGGAACACCGACACGGCCACAGTCACAGATACACGAAGAGACACACATTTTCGACGCAGATACATTTGTATCTGCATGTCTAAGTTGTCAAATGTATGCAGAAACATAAGCTAATCAAAGCTAGTTTAATGCGCGCACAGCCAAAGTTAATCCTAATTAATTTAATTACGCTTTTGGCATAAATTATTACGCAAAGTACGAGAAGTAGTAGTGGCCAGGAGTTGTGGGCAAAGTTATATATTATACACAATTAGGCGAGGGTAGCGGCGCCATATCTAATTGTTATTAATTACCGATTCAGGCAAAAAATACAGAAAATTTAATGCAGAAAGCCAATTCGCGGTGAATGAATCCCATCACAGCCCCACAAAAGACAAGCAATTTACCGTCAATGGTTGGAAAAATATGAAATCATTGAAAGTTTCTCCTCTTTCTTAGCGTAAATATATTTTATTGAAATATTGTACCTGCCACGCACCATCCATACGCCCAAAAACAACCAACCACCCACCGATCCACCCACTCTCTGTTGCAGCAATCGAAAAACTTCGTTTTGCGATGCTTTGCACGTGCGGGAAATTGTCGAGATAGCAAATAGTTTTCCACCAACAACAATAACCAAGATGGCAAATAGAAAACTGCAAATGTCCCAGTGACAGACCGAGATCCATGCGACAGGAGAGGGCAGGACCAGCCAAAGGACTCTCGGGACCGGCCAGTTCAGGTTCAGCACACTCTTCAGCTTCTTCAGCTGGCTGGAAAACTCGAAAATTATTGTTTTTGTTTTCGTTACACTCGAAACCCGCTCTTGTCGCAAAAGTTTTATTAGGTGTCTGCATCTTTCTGCCGATATGCTTCATCTTTTGCCAAAAATTACTTGAGGGACTCTGGCGAGTCTGGCGTCCAAAAAAATAATAAAAGTAATGATAAAATCGAAAAGTGCAAAGAAAAAACCTGAAGCTAGTTGCAATCACGGCACCAAACTTCAGGCCAATACGAGAAGGAAAGAGTTTTTAATTAAAATATTGTCGAAAGTCCCCCGACCAAGTCAATAAATCAACGACCCCTCTTTTCAACAGGTTTTATCAAGTGCTGGGCACCTAAAAAGGCTTATATATATGTATATGTATATTTTTGGGCATATCTGGAGGACCTCAACCCGTTAAATTGTGCCCGGACACGCAATCGTACCGCCAAGAAACGGATTGGGAAGCGGTTGGTGGGTGGTTGGCTGGTTGGGTGGCGGTTAAGGCCTTTTCAGGCGCCGTGAGAAACACATATTTTATCTCTGACCAAAATGTGAACTTGGCATGCGAACCATTACCTAGTGCACTACTTACCTAACCCAAAGGAACGCACTGGCAAAGGAACGTATCCCACGCGAGGGTGTGGGTCAGCAATTCCTGTTAAATTACAGAAGCCTAACATTTAAGAGTACGAAGGTCCTTTCTGCGCAACCGCTGAGCTGTTAGACACAATGTTACTCCGAGGAATAATTGGAAAACGAAACAGAATGCCGCCAGGGGATTTCCTCATATATCAAATTTGAAGTTTCCATAATGAGCTTAATTTTCTTAAACATAATTAATGTTTGAGAACTTGGAAACTTGCCCAACAACACTTTCATAAGGGCAGCGAATGTTTAAGGAACTGTCATTACCATATCCTTCGTACTTTGGCTACCTTCTGCAGCCGTATATCCTTCTGAATCCCCGACGACTTGGAAGGATTTGTGTGCTGACGTTTGGTTTGACTATGCGGTCGCCTTAAGTGCTTGAATGGTCTACAAGAGCAGATCCCTAAATGACTAGCAATGGCAGCGACAGGAGCGAAGAGCAGCTTACCAGCCAGCTCGTGTCAACCTGTTGGTTTTGAAGCTAGGGGTGGCATTAAATGACTTTGTTTTGTTTTAGGATTTGAATATATAGAGGCATTTTTTAGGCAGCTATATTTTTAAATCAGAACTTCAATACATTTTGCTATACATTTAAAAACCTATAGAAAACAAATTTATTTTTTGCCTAAAAATCATGGAAGGCTTAACTTTTTGTTACTCAAAGCTTTACTCAAATTCTCCTGAAAACTTACCATCTAAAATGCTGAAATTTCAAACGAGAAAGCTGGTGACCTATGGCTACCGACTGGGGCATCATGACGATTGAATTCCGTGCAACATCAAAATTGGGAGACCACGCACATCGCTAATGCCGCGTATGAGAATGAATGCCAGCGGCTGGCAAACAGTTGCAACTCCGCATATCATGGCCCTACCTGTCCGTAAGTCTGCGGTTGAGATAAACGCGCACCTGGTCCGGAATGCAGGTGAGTTGCATTCGACCGCAAGGAGAAATACGCGTCAGATTAAAGTCGCTTAATTTGAATGCAATCCGGTCTCCAAGGGAATAGTGAAGGTTCATTCAACTAATGTAGCCCCATGCAACGCTCTGGAGTGGGGAAGTGCACTGTAAAAAATAAAGTACTTTAACAAGGTATTCAAAAGTGAAGAGACCACATCAATGACAGCCCACCTTAACATCAGAAGATGAAAATAAATATATTAAATATTTCAAAAAGTTAAAAATAACAATTGCAAGATATTTATATAATTATAAAAATGGATATTTTTTGCCTGTGCTCTTGTTACAAAAGCAAAAATAAAGCAAACAGTTCGTGCACTTGAAGATTATTCAGCCCTCGACAATGAGGGGTAAGTATGCAGCTGAATGAAGCTGAGCCACCCCCATGGACCGATTCCCCCAGTTTTTGGACTGCCCATTAAGCCGAGCCCATACTCCCAGGGCTTATGAATAATGTGCACGATTTGCGGACGCCATAAATAATACGCAAATCGAAAGCGCGCTCGCCCTCTAATTGAAAATGCTCGACTGGGGAGATCCGGAAATCCATGAAAAGTACAGGTCAGGGGTTGGAGGGGAGTCTGGGGGCGGAGCTGCAGTGGTCAGCTGCGAAACTCACTCTTGCCAAATAGATTCATTCGTTTTGCCAATTAGACAGCCCAGACACGTGTCGCAAGCTTATATCCGCAGTCAGCTTTGAGGAACACTTTACTGCAAGGATTTTATTTTTAAGAAAGATCTATGAAATGGATGGACACCTATGTAAATGAAAATTCAAACTTAAAGTTTAGTATTATTAATTTTCATTTTAATGTAAAAAAAACTAAAATCCTCTTAATATTTTTCTGACTCTAAAAAAAAGAACCAGACTTTTGTTCTTTAGTGTAATTTATCTTCTGGAGTTCAAGGGAGCCTGACGATTGAGGATATCCGTGAGCTTACAACCGTTAGCCGTTAACCGTTAACTCAATGGTCGTTGGGGTTGGGGGTCGGTGGAAGAGGTGGAAAATAGAGGAAGGGGCTCCGCCAAAGACAAGGACTTGCCGTGGAATAGACCTCCGACCCCCCGTGAGTGGGCCAAAAGTGCGCACTTGAACTACACACGTTAGTGTTAGCGGCGTGCTTTTATGGCCCAAAGAAGGAGGGCAAAAAACAACATAGCCTGAGTGGGATGCGGCAAAGTAGGCTATGAAATTTTACTGTCCCACATTGTACCAACAGCCACTTAAACTTTTTAACACCAATTTAATCAACTGAACAACAGCATTCGACACTAGTTGCCCTCCGATCCGCCCAAAAAAGTGGCATTTCCCAAAAACCATACCCCCATTCACACAATGGCTCCCGAATTCGGAAAGGAATGAAATGATGAACTCAATGAACTGAATGACTGCGGATGGATGTGAAAAGAAGGACGATTGAGCTGTCAATGATCTGTGAGGAATGATGGGTGCTTTTCGGCCGAGACATGAGGGATTTCCAGTCAATTATGAACTATCGGAAAACAACCCAATTTGCGGCATTTAAATGCCTCGTAAAACATTTTTCTTGGCTCCTCTTGTCCATTTTATTATTACCCACACGCCGGATTATTTATAAACTGTGCTGGGGGACACTTCCTAATGGCTTAACTGCTTTGTTGAGGAATTGCATTAAGTCCCCACAGTTTCTGTTTAATTTCTTTGACGTGACTCTGCCAGTATTCGCAAGAAAGCCAGAAATGTACTTCGGATGGTCGGGGGGGCGGCAGTGCTCAACTTTCACTCAACCCTACACAAAGGTGCACTCTACACTTTTATGGTTGCTTCTTCCTTCTACCTTTTTGCCAGATGCAACAATGTTGCTGCCATCTTTGGCAGTAGGTATATGTATGTTGCGTGTTGCCATCGCAGCGCCGAAAAACAGAGCTGTGGCAAAAACCAAAAGCTTTATGGCAGTTGCACAAAAAGCGCGCACAACTCCTACAAATTAACTGGCGACGCAGAGAGCTAATTGGGAATCCCGTACCACACCCCACCGCCTCTTAACGTCTTCTCCCCCGAGCCAAAAGGAAACTGCCAGTATGTAAAACGGCAGTTGACTTTTGGACGTCATGTCACCACCATATGGCTGATATGGGGTTGCCGAGCTACTTAGATAACGTTTAAAAGCCAACGACAGCAACTTAAGTCGTAACACTTTAAATAACGGGAACTGCCACGCCCGCCAGCTGGAAGACACACTAAAGAAGTACTTGTACTTATTCAAAATTAAAGATTTTTACCTTAATTATTTATAAATTATTTATTAAAAATCAAGTCTCTAAGATGGTTTAAAATCATTAAATGTAATATATTTTTTATCAACTTTTTTGATCCTTGATAGATGAGTAGTTTATAATGATTTAGGAGCTTCCTTATTTTTTGAGTGCATGAACAACCAGGAGCAGGAACCAGGACCACTGGAGACCAACCTGAATCAGTTGAGAATAAAGTAGAGACTACAGACTATAGGGAAAGTGCCGAAAAAGTCAACGAGAACGACAACGTTGACGACGCTTCATTGCAGCAATTTGCATTTTAAGTTGCTAATGACAAAAGTTATAATTGCATAACGCTCGGCATCGAGGACATCACGAATGTGAGTGAGTGTAAGTTTGAGTGTGTGTGTGCCACATGTGCTTTGTATTGGTACTGAGGTGTTGTGCAAGGCAGCCGGAAATGAAAAGTAAATCAAATGAGTTGCCGTTGCCGTTGTCGAGAGGCTGCAAGTGCGTACTTCACCAACGCGAGTCCGATGCTTTAGTACCTTTACTTTTCCCTTCAGCAAACCCCCACCATTTTGGCTATCCTTCGTGACGAGGACACGTCTCCTCCTCCTTCATCGCCCATGCATGTATCACCTGTCCTCGGTGTCGTTTCGCGTTGTCGCTTTTGCTGTTGCCAGGCAACAACGTCAGTTGCAATTGGCGACATTTCCATTTGTGATTGCTCGATTTTGGGGAACGGCGCCCCAGGCAGACTTTGAAACGTGGAAGGCAGTTTGCACTCCCTACAGACTAAAAATACCACAGTATATAAGATACACATATTTAATCCTTCATATTCATAGACTACTTTACTTGCCCTCCCAAGCTTAATCTCTTGACAAGATGATTAAAGCTGAAAGAGAAAAAATGTGTCAGTTGCCTCCTTACCTAATGAATGTTTATCCTTTTGTCATACATTATCAAAATGTAATTACCTTTGTCTCCAATCTCCTGTCTCCAAAAAATAAAAAGCAAACAGCTATAACAAAAGGCGAGACTCGAGACTGGAATGAAAAGCGCATTTCTCTAAATGTCAAACACAAGCTGGCCTTGAGGGCAGGCCTCATTAAAGAGTATGAATAAACAGATGGGAAGCAAATGCATTAGCCGAACCAGGTGCACCCCACCTGAGAATGTGAGGATGTGTGTGTGTGTGTGTGCCATACACATATGCAGGCTCAAAACAGGCAAAGCTCTTTAGCACACAAATGGTGAAAAGAGACGGGAAGTCGGGGGCGACAGCGACACACTTACAGATGAGCTCACATGTGATTCCATCTTTCCCTGTTCTTTGAGGTCACTTTGACAACTGCCAACCGCAGCTAACTGGAAGCTTTGCCACTTACCAACAGAGCAGAGAAGCTTATAAATAGAAGGACAGACATACCGGGAGGCAGTCAGGCAGGCGGACATGCGGACAGACGGACGGACAGTCTGGGAAGCCAGAGAGAGACGGCGTGCAAACGAATGCTACTTGGCTAAGAGTATCATTAGAGAAAAATGTTAAATACACTTAAACAGAGGAGTTTAAAAGTCAAAAGCGTACGAGTGCGACATAAAAATAAAATGCAACAACATGCAACTGAAAGTAGCGTACACAAAATTAGAAAACATGCCCCATATGGGGGCACCAAAAAAAATGAAGGGTGAAGGGGTGCCTGGTCCACTAAAAGCGAGTGTAAATACTTTATTTTTTCTTATTTTCTTTTTCTCCCTATCTCCAACGTCCTTGTTGTTTTTGCTGCCTCGCCACCGATGAGATCCTGGCTGTTGCTGCCAGTGCCTCTGCTGCCGTTGCGGTTGTTGTTTTTAATATAAAACGTTGATGCTGACGCTGCTTGTTTTTAGTTTTTACTCGCAGCATTTCTGGCCGCAAAACAAAAACAAAATATCTCCCAGCAGCCACATACATAATACAGGGAACCACCCCCTTTTGGTCCTTTCGGATGGGAGGGGGTTGTTCCGGGGGATGCCAACCCCCCACTTACCAGCCCTGGCTGCCGGGCAGTCCCTTCTATTGCAAATGCTTAGCCAGGTCCTCGACATAAATAGGAAATGCTAAACAGCAAAAGAAAACCGAAAGGGACAGCAGCGCCAAAATGAAATATAAATAAATGTGCATGCCAAAGCAGAAAATCAAAGGGCACACATTATGCATATTGCATGGACTTCACTACCGCACTCCTTTCCACTTTCTCCTTTTTCGTTCCTCGCTCCTCATAAATTATTAATTGACCCCAGCAGATTGCCTTTGGAGGACAAAGGAAGCCGGATCTAAGCCCGGAGCGGTTCTTACTTTTCCTCCCAAAATATTTACCTAAACGGTATGGGAAGCCCTCGCCGCCGACAGAGACATTTACTGCCAATGCAATTGTCAATATAAATCAAAGGTAAATGCAACATTTCGCCGCCAATCACTCGAGAATGTAACCAAATTTGGCGATAGCATTTCACATTTACCTGGAACACATAAAACCACTTTGCCTGCACCGAGATAACTCTTCAAGGCAAACGGAAAATGACAGTATGTGTACCCTTACTTCGAAGCTCTTAAGGGACAAAGTAACCTTCTCTAGTACTGTGCCATAATTATATAACCAAATGTTTCCAGGCTCTACTTCGAATCATGGAAAGCCCCTATGGAAATATCAACTTGGCATGAAATTTTCGCTTTTAAATGCCCCACTGCAGTGCAGTTCGTGCATAAGATAATCATATTTTTTACTCATATGCTGCAAAGCCCTTCCCGCACTTTACATTCCAGCTAAATAATATAAACTAAGTGTGTACAAGCCAAGCTGGCAAATTTCGAGGGCAGCTTGCTGCATCTGCCAGCTGGCAGCTAACTAAAATTGAAAGCGCAGAGGGGCTGCCAACAACAAGAACCAACACAAAAACACAACAAAAGTCAAATTAAATTTCGCATAATTTTTTTCAGCTTTGTTGCTCTTGCACTATTCCTCCTTTTTTTCTTTTATTTCGAGTGGCAAAAAGTTTTTTGTTTTTGCGGCTTTGGCTGGAACTTTCTTTTGAGGTTTTTGCGCTTCTTATTTTCATGCCAGCCACATGTCGCATTTGCCTTTATTTGTTGTTTTGGTGCAGTTTTCTTGTGCATTTTCGTTTTGATGAAAAATCAGTCGCCCAAGTCCGGACGAACTTGAACCAAATATGCAGCCCCTTTCTGAGCCGCAGAGACAGCTGCACAGATAAATCGGCAGCAGGGCAGGAGAAAGTTTTCGGTCACAGTTGCCAGGACGAGCGGGGGGCGTCTCGTGCTACAAATCAAAAGTGGCCCAATGAGGCGCACGAATCTAATTAGTTTGCTGGCTTAACGCAGCTGCACAACGGCGAGAGCGGAAACGGAAGTTTACCATCGCCATCGCCATCGTCATCGCCATTGGCATTGTTGTGTGCTCTTCAAGCAATTAGCCAAACTAAAGGCAGGTCTCGTCCTTCCAGTCACCCCGCCATCCTGCTCCCTTTTGGTTTTGGTTAGACACTAATCAAAATTATGGCCAAGTCTGAAAGTTTTTTAAATAAAAGGTATAAGGCTAGACTGACAATTTAGTCTTTTAATTTTTGAAATTTAAAAATGACAAGATATATTTTTATTTTAATAATGAAATGCATTCTATTTCTGTGTAACCTTTATCCCCGTCAATGCATGTAAGCAGCCTGAGCTCAATTCATACTCGAGCCTAATGTCAAGTCTGCCCCCTCAGCGCATCGCCTTGTCCCCCCAAGCCCATCCATCCGCCCACCTGCTCATTTCGGTTTCCAGCTGAACTGGGCAACGTTGAAACAAAGGCACCACGCCGGCACACGTACAACAATATAAACAAAAGGTGTCCCATCCCAGAGCCTTCCACTGCTCCTACGTCCTTCTCCTACCATCTCTTACCCCCTGCCAGGGTGTATGTGTGTGTGTTCAGCGCTAATCTGCACTAAATTGTTGTTTATTTTTTGGCTTTAAACGCCGTGTTTAGTCCGGAGTCCGGAGTCCGGAGTCCAGAGTCCGTAGTCCACAGTCTATGGGCCCTTGTCGTTGTAGTCCTCGTCGCCTGTCGCTACCCTTGGCTGATTTTGCGTGGCAATTGGCCATTGAGCGAACTGGCTAATTAGCCGGCGCTCTTTGTCCACTTGGCACAGGAGGAACAGGCTGGCTAGTAACAGTAGCTGCACATTAAAAATTAATATGTCAAGTCCTCGGGACAAAAGTGTAAATGCATATTTATGAGCTACTCAGCTGCAGCTTGTGATTAGCTGAAGCTTAGATAGATTGTATGTTGAAATAGGGGAACGACCATCAAAGGCTGTAATTATGTTTTGTGGGCGTGGTCAGTACGATAATGGCGGACTAAATCGCAGTGAACAGCAGCGTGATATTACATTTAAAATTCACAGAATGTAGATTTCGAATTCTTTGCTTATAGAAATTTTTAAACGAGTCTTTCCACATCCAAATTTTTGTAATTAGTGTTCTTTGGCAAAACATTTATGTGTGCATTTTGTGGCAACTGGAAATCCGCAGTCATAAACCCCGGGATACGCACCGAGATCCTGCACACCTTTGTCATCTAATTTTTGCACTCCACAGGAGCAGCCCCGGAGCAGCCCCAGGAATGATTCCCCACGGAATGAGTCAAAGCTGAAAAGCCAAAAGCCTGACAGTTGGATGCACTCGGTTTTTTTTTGGATTTAACCGGCTTTTGGGCAGGTGCGAATGGCAAGAGAAAATTCCATTAACGCCTTTTGGGTGCCCAGACTCAAAGGATTGTTCCTTTTGGGGGGTGGCTTGAAGGTCTAAAATATTTCTCTCGTGGCCCACTTGTAAAAGCCACAAAGTTGCGCTCAACAGGGCATGCAACGTAATTAGTTTTTAATTGATTTAAGCACAAGTAATGTTGATTAAACGAAGGCTGCCAGCGTGCCAGCATGGCCAGCCATCTTACATGACAGCAGCCACATGACAACAATGTGACAGCGAGAAGCGGAGTGGATGTGGATGTGGATGTGGATGCAGCAGAGCGGTGCAACATTCTGAGCGCCACTCGGTCCCAAAGCCCTTTGCCGGCTCATATTTTCTGTCGAGCTGTCATGCAACTGCAACAGCAGCCAGTGCGAGTGCCACTGCAACTGCAACTGAGCAAAGTTTCTTACACAGTCCCGTTGACAGCTCACAACAAAAGTCCTGACATCACAGCCAGCCGTGGCAGGGCCAGGAGCAAGTGGAGTAGCACTGGCAACAAAGTGAGTCAGTTCCCTGGACCCCCCAGCGGTGTCGAAGTTCATTGGGCAGGCCGCAGAAGGAGCGGGGGAATCAACTTAAGAACAGCAGGAGAATCGCCTGAGAAGATATCTCCATCTCCGGAGCCCCAGGAGGGCCACCCCGAAAGATGTTCCCTCAACAAACTTGCCAAATGAGCTGGCCGGGGCCACTTAGCCGAAATGCAACTTGAATATTAACCACAAGAATGCACAGTAACCAATCAATGATATTAAGATGCTATTTTCGGCTTCTTCAACAGCTTCTTACTTGTATCACAAATGTGTTATATTAGGGGAAAGAACTAATTCTAAAATGTTCTTGTCTCTAAATGACCTTTCGCTATAAATTGGTCTACAACAAAATTAGTGTGCCTTCTATGTAATTTTTGTTGTCTATCCACCAATCTGAATATCCAACAGACTGGCTGGTACCGGTTGGTCCTATCGCTGGCTATTTGCACTCGATGTGCGCTAATTTGATTGTGTTCATGTGATAAACACAGGCCTCGACCCTTGCCCGGGATCTCGAACTGTAACTGGAACTGAAAACGGGGACCGAGATCTTCGGCAGACGGCGTACAGTTTACGGCGGAACGTTGTTAGTGACTTCCGACGATAGGCAGGCAGCCAGTTGGGCCACACATCCGGTGGCAAATAATTTTCAGGCCTCTAATACGATTTTGCGATTTATTTGCTGGTTGGTTAGATGGCTTGCTGGCTGCCCGCCTGGATGGCTGACTGGATGGCTAAAAGACAAAGAAGCCCCAAAGTTGAGAATCCTGGCGGGCAGATAAGACGAAAAGTCAAAGCAGAAGGCGAAAGAAGGAACTATGCAAAGTAATCAGGGAAACGTAAACGGAAGGCGTCTAGGCACCAGAGCACGATATCTTAATGAAGTATCGATTGCCAGCCAGGCTCAATCTGTGGACGTGGGTGTATGGATGCCTGTGACCCGGAGTCGTGGTGTCCTGGTATGCGGGGGCGTACAAAGCCAAAGGGAAGATATTTTTAAATGACATTTCCCTGAAAAGACACAATGGCGAAACTGAAAGAAAGAGCGTTTCGGTAAAGTTTTATTCTAATTATGTCCAGGCCACAAGCAAGAGTAACTCTATTCAAGCCAAAATTCATGGAAAAGAGCTAAAAATTAATCCAATTCTTGACCATTGATGTGAGTGGCACAAGTGACCATAAGTTGATAGTTATAAAAAAATGTTTCTAGTAAAATTATAAAAATATTTGAGTTCCTCTGAAGCGTTTCATTTCCTATTTATTTTTTATTTTATTTTTCATATTTTGAGCTAATTTATTGCTCTATTTAACCATCTGAACTGTAACCATAGCTTTTTTGTCCCCCAAGCCAAATTCCAGTTTCATTTGCTTGTTTAGCTCTTATCGGATCCCTAATCCCAGCTCATTTCGCCTGTCAGTCTGTCAGTCACTCTTCATTGGCCTGGCAACCGAATGTGATACGCAATCGGGCCAAACACAAAAACGCCAAGAAAATGTATAACATACTACACACACATCTAAAGTCTAAAGCAGCGGGGGGCGTGTCAACCTCGATGGCTTTTGTTGTTTAATTATTTAAAAGGCGAAAAGTTTCGGTTCGCTTTATATACGATTTTTGCAGTCTAAAGCACGCATACGAAATCCCAAATGAGTTCATTAGGAGCTGGAAGTCGGGAAGTTTGTGTCAGGTATATTTGGTTGAACTGCTCGCTAAATATTCAATAAGCGGCAATTTTTGCAGCATACAAATGGGCGCATTAGGGCGTAATTTACAATCGACGCCGGCAGAGCCAAAATATGCGCACAAAAACGGTGGAGTCGGGGCTTCCGGAGTCTCAGAATCCGGAAAGGCGAGGCCCAGACAAGCGTAGTTTCCATCCGGGATATTTATGCATGCATGAGTCGCTGTCGGTGAGTGAGTGTGTGTAACCAAATGAGTCAAAAGGGAGACATTACTCATGCCGCAAAATCGGGGAAAAAGAATATGTGAAGCCTAAAGACTCCGACTCCGGCTCCGACTCCGAAATTGGTTCCCTAGAACGTACGAGTACGAAACGAGCCAATGGCCTTTAAGCCTTATCTTTAGCTTCGGCTTTCGCCGGGAGCCAAATTGAAAACTGCTATCAACACGGTTTTAATTAGAGAAAAAATACTAAGTAGTTGCTGTGGATGTGCAAAATGGAATGAAATTTATTTAAGGGCTTCTCACCGGGCCCAGTCTCCGCCTGGGAACTCGTAATAGAAATGCCAAAAAGATTCCAAGGTAAAATGTCTGGCGATGCAGTCGACTCCAACTGATTTTAGCCGCCATCCCTTCCCTTCACTTCGAATGTCCTGCCATCTCGGCAAGGCCTCCCCCTCCGCAGCTTTCCGTTTGTGCCAACTTTGCTGCTTGTTAGGAGGAAACAATGTCAAACTCATTAGTGCTCCCAAAAGGCTTTCTTTTACAGTGTCGGCAAGCAGAGAACAAACTTACACTCACACACACCCGTTCGCATTACTATAATACACAGGGTGGGTTTCCTACCGTAGGAAGTGTCCTTGCCGGCCTGAGAATGTGTATTTGTGTGAGTGAGTGTGAGTGTGAGCAGACGCTTTGAACTTTTTCTTGGCGTATACTTAATGGATTAATGAGATTTTTTGTTTGCCCAAGCCAACACCATGCGAAGGCGCCTAGAAAACGGAAAAAGGACCTAAGACGAGGCGATGCGAGAAGCGAAGGTATAAAGGAAGCTAACACAAGACGGTGGCTTGAACCATTTTTTAAGGTAAACACTGTTTATGTCTAAAACGGTGCCAATGAGGTTGCGAGTGCAACGAGGTCGTTTTCTCTTAAAGGGAATCACAAATCTTTTAAAGAGGATTCCAATGCGTGCTCTATGAGATGTGGAAAATATAAAAAAAATTTAATTTGTAGCCTTTCTGGGTAATCAAATAATTGATAGATCTTTCCATAAATAAAATCAAACTTTTTTCGCACCATCTTCCTGCTAAGCTGTCCCAATCAACAGCAATGTCCTGCCATCCAAGTAGTCCGAGCAAATCCGTTTATCTTCCAGCTCAACCACAAACGAATACGAACACCAACTGCACAAATACTAACCAAAAATAAGCAGAAAACAAGCTGAAACCGAGCTGCAAAACAGTCAAAATACTTTCCCTTGGTACTATGTTTTCCCGTCCAAAGCATTACTCCAACAGATCAGAGGCAACCCCTCTTTAGTGTCATAATCACCCGGCGTGGCAAAAAGCGTTGACACTTTTTTCACACTTGGCCAGCGCCCCGCAGGACCTCCAAGGAGCTGAAACGCCACTGAGTGGAGCAGCTGGCAACCGGGGCCAAGTCATGGCCCAAATGACTTTGAATTATTTGTTTACCTGAGCTGCCTGCTGGCCTTTCGCCTTGGCTGCCCTGGCCCCGCCCGGCAGCCACTTGCCATTTAACAGTCAGCGAAGGGTGCACCCGCCCGTTTTCCTCTCATTATATTTAGTACTATGCTCTTACAGAAGGTTAAGCTATTTTCACTCCAAGTTCAAAAGCCAGACAAGAAAGAAAGGCATTAAATAATTTGTATTAACTTACATCAAGAAAATTAGTTCTATTAGTTAAGAAAGTAAGCAATAGAACTACCTTTAAATTGAAGCATCTTCAAAATATAACATTAATCTCTACCAAAAGACCTCCCATAATATTACTATAAAATATTATTTAATAAAACCACAATAAAATGCTCAACACTTTATTATCATCGTATAAATCTTATTGCTGATTTAGGGTATTAAACTCTCCAACCTATTTTTGATTGCTTACCCTGTGGTTGCTGATTTTTTTGCGTAGCTGACGAAACGTTTGTGGCCAACACGCACCATTGTGCGTAACAAATCGCAGCCATAAACAGGCAACGGCAATCCCCCAGAATATCCTGGCGCCTGCCTACGGATTCGGGATCAGGAAGGGGGCGGTTGTTGAGCGGCTGAACTGCCATAATAATTCACATTTTTTCACAGTTAAGTGTCAGCGGTTGCGTTGCTCGCAATTGTCGAGAATTCTAAGCGGAGGCACTAAATCAACCGAACGACCAGCCAGCAAGAAATAAAGCCTAATCCCCGTGCCTGTATATTGTTGCGGGCGACACCACGCTGCGTATGCGCGATATTCCCTGGACAGGTGCAGTAGCAGCAACATTTACTTGATTATGATGCCGGTGGTGCATGCATTTGTCCAAAAACAAAACGCGCAACAGCTGGCTGACGGTGACAAGCCCATTAGCCCTGGCAAAAGTGCATTGTTGGACCGAAAAGAGACGGAGGCTGCCCGCAGGCGTGGCATGAAATTCCTAGCTTTTATTCGGTTGCCACTTTAACTGTCACCACCACAGACATCAGCCAAAAAACAAGGACCAGCAGCTGGCTTCCAGAAGGCCAACTGCAACTGGAAAACAAACACGCACTTTACGTCCTGTTTCTTGGCCCAAAACACTGTGTGGGTGGGCCTTTTGATGTCTGCTAAGCTTCGTATATATTCTCAAAGTTTGATATATGAGCCTCTAGAAACACTTTGCCCATGTCCATGGACTTTAAGAGTGCAATTAAATTGGACACCCAAAATCTGGACGGACATGAAACCCCTTACTTGGAAAAGTTTTCTCGAAAATTTCTCCTCAGCTTAGAAGAATAAATTTCACTTTCTGTAATTAGAAAATAAAATCTTTTCAAATAGGAAGTTCAATAACTCTAAGCTAGATAAAAATTCATATCGTATAGTATTTGTGACCATTTATAATCTACTTTCGTATGTACATTTATTGGTTCCCATATATTTTATATTTCCTAAAAATATAAAATTTTATGAAAAATCACAATCTGCTTTTTTAAGCCTTTTTAGTTGACCAATTATTAAATGCCTTGAAAGACAAAAGAATTTGTTTGGTATAAATTTTAAAGTCTGAGTCAGAGACTCAAATGAATGATGCATTTCAATAATATATTTATGTATTTCAATTATTGCTTTTATAAACCATCTGCATTGTCTGCTCCTTTAATACTCTTACTTTCCTCCTTCATAAAACGGAAAAGTTTCGCGAAAGCTTCTTTTGTTATTCGAAGTTTGCACAACAATGCGAACTCAATTTTGCCCAGAATTATTATAGTGTTTTCTAATAAAAGAAATTGCAATGGGGAATGTACTCGACAAATAATTTGGCGACCATGGAGGGTTGGCAGAAGGTCTCAGGTGCCAAGCGACTAAACGTGACATAAAATTTATTAAAATTGCTTTGTGTTCGATTGTGCAACAGTTGTGCGAAAACAAGTTTAAGCTTTATTTGCGAGCCGCAACTATTGATTATAGGATGGTGAATACATGGAGAGAAAATAATATAGTTACCTTTAAGTAATTGATTTACACTGATTTAAATATATATTATTTAATTATAACACAACTTTTTAATTTATTTAAGAAACAATCTTCCTTAATTTTTCCATAGTTTTTTTTTGGAGAACACCCAGCATCCAAAGTGAAAACTTGCTTTGGTTTCCAGCTTCGTGGACTTGTCTGAGGCACAAACAAACAAGACGAGTTAGTTTCAGTCCCCACCCGTTGGCCAGCTCCTCGTCTCCCCATCCCTCGCATCCCCATTCACTCGACTGACTGCAACTTTCAAGTTTTAAACATTTTCATTAGCGTTAATTAATTTGAAATATTCTTTGTATTTTTGTTCCACCCATTTTTTTTAGTTTGCTGTGCGCAAGCAAATTATTCAACGTGGCGGGCAGGGGAGGCAGAGGAACACCCGCTGCAAGCTAAACCTCTTACATTGGTCTAAACTAAAAAGAACATTTAAGGGCCGCGTCAGCAGAAAAGGACCCACCACAGGAGGGGCTACAGAGCCATCTTTTCCCGCTTTTCCTGCGGGAAAGTGGAAGGCCCAGACGAGTGGGGCCATGGCAGTTGCACGGTCTGCTGGCCAACGGTAGCCGCAATTTTTAATTACGCGAAAGCCGATCCGCAACAGTTTTGGCTTTAGCAACCAACCAACATGTTGCGGGAAAAATGAATGAAAATGGTGTGGGAGGTGCGGAAAACAGGGGCTCAGCCAGCGAGTTGCAAAGATTTGGCCGCAGGACAAACGTTTAATAAGCATGGCGCAAGATTGAGGCTGTTATGAGGTCAGCACTGCCAAGTGCACCACCAGGACTTCGACTTCGATGAGTGCCAAGGACTTGGATGCCACAACCTAATTGCCACGCCAAGAAAGGCCGTAATCATTGAAATCATTTCCATCTCGGCTTGGTTGTGTCACTGCGTTCTTCTCCCCTTTTTCCATTGTTCGAGCCTTTTGCCTTTCACTGAGATCTCTATTAACACTCCTCTGTGATTTTATTAACCAACTTTTGCGACTGCACTCTGGTTTTAAGAGGCCACCAATTGAGTTCATAACTTGGCATGAAGTTTAGCAAAATTTCTTGTGGGCTTTTCTGTTGCCGAAGTGCACATTGGGACTACTGGCAGTTGCTCTTAAAGCCCTCTGCACCAGGTGGACTTATTAACTACTTATAAACTACAAAGTTACGTAGCGATGATTGCTCTTTATGCAAGGAAAATGCAAGGAAAATCGGGAATATGAACTCTCAACAGAAGGTAAGCGACATAGACGTTTTTTCTTAGCCAACGGAACTCAATTACAGAATTGTGCATGTCAAGAAATTTGTTATTTTGTGGCGCGTATCGTGCACGGCTTTAATATTTCACGTGTCAGAAAGGCAGCAACAGCAGTAGCTTAATTAAAGCCGATTTTGTGAGCCTTGTGTAATATTCTCAACCTCCAAACCGTATAAGTTAGCACAAAGGGCGCTCTAACTAATGCAGTGAACCGCAGGCCGCAGCTGAACGGGTCCAAAGTCCAGTAGTCCTTAGTCCTTGGTCCTTGGTCCGTTGTCTGTTGGCCCAAACTAAATTATGCTGATAAAACTGGGCGCTGCAAAAGTCACGTTAATGTGGCAGGAGCGAGGGACAAGATATACCCGACTTCCGACTTCCGTCCGGTCTCGAATACGTGAGCCTTCTCTATGTGTGGCACATAGTTTCCGGGGGAAGGGCGGAGTATGGGTATGGGAGAGTCTCTCCTTTGGACAAAATTATTTTTGTTGATTTAACTAAATGGCGACAAGTTCAACGAGTGTCGCAGATGAGATTATATGCGGACGAGGGGCGGCGGCACGTTGGCAGATGCCGGCACAGCCCAAGGGCGAAGACAAGTGGATGCCACTTGAGTATACGGCTGCCTTTGACAGTGATGGATAAAAGTTTGCAATCCCTGACTGAAACTATAGTTATTATAAAATTCTAAAAAAAATCTTGAATATTTTTCTGAGCTTGAGTACAGTAATATGTGTTTTTTAAAGTATTTTTATTAAGAGACTATGTTAACCACTATTATTATTTGATGGTACCAAGAGACTTCCTCTTTGGGAGTAATGCAAGTGTTAGAAACTTCCTTTCGAAACTGTAGCTTTGGTTAAACACATGTGGCCCTGACTAAGCTTTTGCCTAAACAAACACAGACAGATAAACCAGAGGACGGATAGATGGTTGGACGGCCGGAGATCCGCACGAGCGATGGCCAAAGTTTGAATAGCAGAACGCCTTCCATATTGAATTAAACGTTTTAATATGCGGCCAGCTCGCAAATTTATAGTTTGGCTTTGAATTAGCATACGAGCACGAGTACGAGGGAGACTGCAGGGGAACACTCGAATATAGCCGGAAATGCAGATGGCGGCCATTTCTTTTCTGGCCAAACATTCGACAGCAAGGCCGATCCCAATTTGAACAAATTGTGTGCACAAAGCGCTCATGCATATGTGTGAAAAAGAGATGGGGTAATGGTGAGTGGGGAAAGAGACGGGAGATGCCAAGTTAAAGGCAACCAAGAGTTTGTGTTTATCTTTGCTGCAGCCTCCCATCGGAATTATCCACATGATTTTTGAGACTTTAAGCTGATTTTAAGTTTTCAACCCCCAGGGAAATCTTTCAAGTTTGAATGTTTAATCCTGTAACTGGGTTATCAAAACACTAGAATAGATGATGGTTAAGCTTGGAACAAAATTTCTTGGCGAAAGAAAAATATTTGTATTTTTCATTTAAGGTTATTGTACTTTTTGTGGAGCACCTTGAAATTGACGCACCTTACCTTATGGAAAAAAGCATACATTATTCGTGAAAAAACCCCTTTTGCAAGTCATTTCCATTCATCCTATTTTTCCCTATCAACGATTGCGCTACCCAGTGTCATTTGTCATGCACAACGTGACGTATACGTAATGATTCATTAACAAGCCAATTTGCCTGGCCAGTAGAGAGTCCTTGGTCCTCGCCCCGACCATTCGGGCTCCACACGCTTCATTTGCTATGACTTCGCTGATTGTTGCCGCCGTCATTGCCGACAGTTTGTGTTTATTACGGACTTTTAATTTATTTCATTACACAAAATTAGCTCGCTTATCGTCAGCAGAAATCTTAACGCGCCGAACAAGGACAACACTTAGGCAAATTAATGCCTAAAATATGTACAGACTGTTTGGAGAGGATGAACCAGAATCTGGCCGAATCAAAATCGAAATCAAAAGACACAGTTCAAAGAGTCGACGACGCCAGGATGGCTGATGCGACCACGCCCCCTCGTTCATCACAGCCCCCCCTCAGGGTCGCGGGAGCATCGCGATAAGCAAAGGATAATGCGGCCGTGTAGATTTTTCCTTTGCCCTGTTTGGTTTTTTTTGTGCGTTCAGTTTAAACCAGAAAAAAAATATAAAGATAGATAGAGGGGCCAACAAAAAGTAAACGAAATAAATACCGAGGAAAGGCTGACATAACAAAGGCAAACAAAATAGAGATGGCAGACCATGCCTTTTTTAGGCCCAACCTCTCCCAGATTTTTCCTCCCAGTCTGACCCTTTTGCGATGGCCTGGCTTTTCTTGTCAGTCGAATTCTTTTTGTTTGAAGATTTAAAAAAAAAGGATTCGGAATCTTTGTGTATTGAAAAATAGGTTGCACCATATTTAACTTTTTTTAAAATTATTTTATATGTATCCATTTTGGATATTAATGTTATCAACACAGTATTAGTAGGAATTACAAATATCCTTAGCAACGTAATATTTATTTACATTCTTTCAATATTTCCCCACTAAATTGATATCTAGTCTTAGGCAACATCTTGTTGTCTCAAAAGCCCAAAATTCAAACTTATTTTCTCGGAAATCCTGTTTTCTTGCTTTTTTTAAGCTAAAGGATTATTTGCTTGGTTTATTCCTTTGACTCTGTGTTTTGTTTTGTCTTTGGTTTGTTTTGTCGGCTCCTTCACATTTCGTTTGCTGTTCTGCTCCTGTGGTTTTTTTCGACACCCACCCATTGCCCCGCCCCCTTGGGGTTATTTGCGCGCCTAAGCACGACCTTGGCTATAGGCTAGAGTGTGTGTGTTTATTTAGGTCGGCTTCGGGTTAAGGCAAAGCCGGCTCTGTTAGTTTAGTTTATTGCTTAGCAGCTGATTTTGGTTTATTAATTTCGCATTAAAGCTGGGACTTTCCTTTCTTATTTACAGCCCGCCGGGGTCGTACTTAAGCTTAAAATAAAGGAATTATGTGGCCCCCACTTGTCCCAAACTTGTCATCAAAACTTGATCTGCAATCTGGGCGGGGCAATCTTTATGCTGCACATTAATTTCTGGCTCATATCCAATCTACGGGCATCTTTCGAGCTCGTCGTCAAATGTCTCAATTCCATAAAAATGCAAATTGTTAGGAGACAAGCGCTAAGGCTTCCTGTCTATCATTAAACCAGGACAAAAGCACAGCGAGCTGAAATTGCACGAGAATTATGACCTCTATGAGCCAGCCAGTCAGTCAGTCAGTCAGACAGAGAGACAGTTTCTGGGGGAGTAAGGACCAGAACCGGACTGTAAGTGGGTCACAAAGTGGCTACCAACTTTCGCTGCCCTCAGCGGATTTTTATCCCAAAGATTTATGGGCTGAGACATGGAATGATGACCCGACCCTCGCTCCCTGATGTCCTGATCTGCCTTTCACGCTCGCTTTTGCAGCCTGGACACTTTTTATGCTTCGCCACCTGCGGTCGATTACAAAAAAAAAAAGAGGAAAAAAATAAATAATAACCATCAAGCGGGGAAAACACCATAAAGGGCTAATAAAGTGGGCTGATTTGCATAAGAACAAATGCGGCCATTGGCTAAGCATTTATTATCAGAATGTAATTGGATTTGTGTGGCCAAACATTCCTTTGATTAAAAATATCCAGCCAAAAAATGTGGGAAGGCAACTATGGCAACCGCCGCTGTGAGGAAAAGTTAAAAAAGCATGTGCGGTTTCTGGTAATAAATTTTCAAAAACCAGCGCAACAAATAACAACAGCAACAAAAGGGCTAACGGGAGTAAAGCAAAAATAAAAACATAAAAAAGTAACAACGAAATTACTACACAGTAAATAAAAAACATTAAATAACAACTTAATAATTAATACAAAATCAAATAAAGGATTGTAATAAGGCTTTTATTTAACTAATCTGAATCTAAACATAACTGAGGTTTAAATAATTATTTCAGATACATTTTTTCAATGTGCAGCAATTTTTGGCAAGGGCGCACGCGAATCCAAGGACTCCACCTCCACCCCCCATCGCCCGGCCTCCCATTACCTATTTAATGCAATGTCTGCTAACCTGTGCGCCCACCCAAGCCACCGCCCCCTGGAAGCCACCCACCCACCAAAAATGGCCGCTGGCTGTTGGTCAATGCGGCCACCAGGTTGGAGCCTTATATTATTTTTTGTTTTTTTCTGAGCCCATCCTTTCCAGGTGAGTGTGTATGTGTGTGTGTGTTGTGTGTTGATGATGATTTTTTCGTACTCTTTGTTGGTGTATTTTGTTTGCGGCGGCTTTGTTTTCGCTTCGTGTGTCCCTTTTTTGCGCTTACGCCATTCTCGTTTATTTATTAGCAATTTTATTAGCTATGAATTTGTTTGTTTTTATCGTGCAGCCCTCTCACCGCAGAAGGAAAACAAGCAGGAAAGGCAGGAGCACAAAAAAAACAAGCAGAGGAACAAACAACAAACGACCACCCCACCCAGCCCACTCATCCTTGAAGCCAGCCACCCATTACCCAAAGGGTGTAGGCCAACAACGAAAGTGATTTATATTTCCAATAATGAAAGTGACTACACCGCCAGCCTAAGAGTCTTGCTCCTGTTTACACTCGGGCCCGGAACATTTAAATTTAAATATTTTCGCCTATGCCCTGATTTATTATTTTGCACCGCACAATGCAAAGAAAACAGGAATCCTGGCCCGGACTTGTGCTGGTTTCACGCCCGAATTGCTCGCCAAAGGAGTGACGCGAACCGCTTTTATTTGTCTTGACTTGTCAACTGAGGTGATTAAAATTTAGGGATTCTAAAGCCCCAACTCAAAAAGAATTGTCAAGCCGAAAATGAAAAGGAAAAGGTAGACAGTTGCTTGCAAATTAGTTGGTCGGTTGGGAAATGGTTTCCGGAGAGAGTGACTCCTTAATGCGATAAATAGCTGAGGGTTCAATCTTGAAATGTCCATGAATGGCACTTAATGGCCTAAAATGTGAATAAAATGCGAATGAATTTTGAATTAGCTGACCACTCCACCAAATGAATCCTCTTTTCTATCTCTGAATGAATTGCTAAATTGAAGAACCATTTTTTAGTGCAATTATACACTGTTCTTATTATACTCATACCACGGGCTCATCAACATTTTTTATTTAGGCTAAATAAGAGGTTAAAAAGAAAATATGAAATGTTAATTCATTCGAAGAACCCTCGTTTAAATTAAAATTAAGAGGCCACTCACCACCCACAAGCACTCTTTTCCCGCCCATATACCCTTTTCAATTAAAATTAGTTAAAGATTTTTGCAAATTTCTTCAACATAAATCAAGTTGGATTATTAGGTTTTTCATGATTTATTTAAATTTGCATTTTTAGAATACATTTGCTTTAAATTTAGTCCAACGAAATTCCTTTTATTTTAAAGGATTTACTATTTTAGTATGTGCAACATTTTCTGTCTTCCAACATGCTACTATGTTGTTTGCGTTTCTCTTCGTTTTCTTTTTATTTTGTATTTTTAAACATGCACTAAATGTTCCCCTTGTGGCAATTTAATAAATATAAAAGCCAAAAGCCAAAAGCCAGCGCCTCTACAGCAACCCACACAGAGCCATTAAAAAAAGTACAGGTCCGGTTAACCCTACGATGAAAAATTGTTTAATTCACAACATTTTTAGAGTACTTGGAATTAAAAATGTGGTTTATAGATATTTAATATGCATGTTCAAATAAATATTTAATATACAAAATATTTATTTAAAAACTAATAATGAAAAGCATTTTTTTTAATAAACTATTTAATTTCAAAGTCTCTGTCTCGATAACATTTTCTAAAGTTCAAACTCAACCATTTATACTCCGTTCCTGGCAAATTTAAATGTTCACTATTTTCAGCCTGGGGCTAAAAGTCGGCGCCATTGGCCACGTCAATTGAATGGTAGGTGGAAAGCCAAAAGTGTTGGCCATAAGTCAGAAAACATGAATAACAAATCAATTCAGTTTCAGCGGTACTGAAAATTCCTCAGCACACACAAGCATAGAGAACATGGAGAGCAGCCGGCCGAAAGGTGAGAAAACCAGGTGTTGAAAGCAAAGCAAAGGCACGAAAGTAGAGAAAGACGCTGAAGAAGTTGCCCCCTCGAACAAACACACACACACAGAGATTCACACACTCCATGGCTGGGTGTTAATGGCAGGCTGGGCGTCGGGCATTTTGAATTTTTAATGGAAAATGGCCCGCCTGCTTACACATTTCCCCGTCCGCCCATTTCCTCTCACCCCCGTGGAATGTACCAGATTTTTTTAGGCATGTTTGCATACACTTACGGCCAGCCAACTATGCATATGCATGTGTATGTGAGACCGTTTCCCCTACCCGCGGCGGCCATTGCCCCTACCCTTTTCGGTGAGGCTCTCTTTTTTATGCCCCTCGGCAAAATTGTCCGGTAATAAATTTTCAGCGTTTCCTGCCGACAAAGCGCCGCACTTTACAACACTTTTGGCATAAACAAACAAACACCTACACTACAAAAAGAGTTTATTTTATTGCCCATATTATTCGTAATTTGTGCTCCCAAATAAGTATGCTATAAAATAGTAAACACTGAACTTTATAGGATTTTAAGAGGTTTTAACTTATCATTTAATCCTAGTTCTATTTAAGATTACTGGTATTACATTTTTCAGTGGATCTGTTTATGTGTGCCGCTGTCCATGCGTGTGAAAGGATGTGTAGTGGTGGCCATGTAACGGAAGTTAAGTACACACTAAGTTGAACTCGTGCGCTTGTAGCGGCGCTTCCTTTATATGTTTTGATACTCTCTCACACTTGGATACACGGCCTCCCTGTGGCCACCTGCAATACAGAAGCACCGACTCCCCCGAAAACACCTCTACCGCTCTCTTCCGCTATTTGCTTGCAGGTGAAAATGTTTGAGATTCTGCTGGTGCTGTCCAAAAGCTTAGAACAAAACTTTCTTGGTATGCCATCAACATTGATGTACCGTTCTCGCAGATCCTTGCCACCCTTACTACTCACCTTTCCACCCCCTCCATTAATGCCCCGACTAGATGGTGAGTGTGTTAAGTATGTTTTTTGAGTAATTCGTGTAGACAAGAGCTGCTGTTCTAAAATAGGAGCACAATGGGAAATGGCTGCCAGACTCGCTCCCAATTTCAAACGCTTCCATAAATTAGCCAGGAGTTGAAAACTTTGGCTAAGACTAAGTGCTTTTTAGCAAAGATTCAGTTATGCTATGAAAATGTATATTAAATTTTATCTCTTTAACATTTCCTTAAGAAATCAACATTCAAAATAAAATAAACATTATAATGTCTTCAAATGGAAATTTGACATTATTTTGAATTACCAATAAGTAGTTGTTTTAAAAACATTATTCACAAGCTTAAAATATCTTTAAACTCATATTTTATTTCATCAATAACAGTTTTGTTAAAAAATAAATCCACTAATACTATTTTAGGATCTGTATCCTTTTAAAACATTCCAGTTTCCGAAAGGAGGCAAAGGCGACATTATAAGTTCCATGGTGGCGGATCCAGCTCAAGTGTTGGTAAGTTGGCCTCGTTGTTAATAGAGCACTTGACAACACTGGCTGATTATGCACCGGTGCAAGGAGTGAGGATCCGTTTCCAGGTGCAAATACATACTTCTACGTACATACATGTCTCATTCAAGGATATGCATCTTTAAAAGTGCGCTTGTGTCTGTTTATGTAGTACCCTCATTAACTGTCATTACACAATTTCCATAAAAAAAAAAGAAATGTGTTTGAGTGTGTAATTTTAGTTTCTTCAGCCCTGAAGCTCCAGCAAAAGTTGACAGCCTGCTCCGCCATCCCCTCTTTTTACGCCACCCCTCACCATCCATTCACTGGCATGTGTGCTTGCGAGTCTTTGTTTGTCTTTAGAAAAAAAAGTTTTTAAATTGTGTTAAATATTCCATTAAACAGAAAGCTTTTTGTATGCAGTTGCAAACAATTGTTGTTGTGATAACAAAAACAAAAAAAAAACGGGAAAACTGTCAGTGGCTGCGATAGAAGTAAAAGAACAAGAGATGCGCGTGCCACAGATACATAGGTTGCCACAGTTAAAGGCTGTGGGCCGAGGCAGATCCCACGCTCCACCTACTTCGATCAGCCCTCCACGCAAACACAAACACTCTCAATAAGCCAGGAATTTTTATTATAATTTTATGCTCAAATGCATGCCACTTTATTTTTCACGGCAGCATGAGTGGGGGTGTTTGGGCTAAAAACTCTTGCCAACCATCAAGTTTATTGGGGGCTTTGCAGTTGCAGCGGTGGAGCATTAATTGAGCCACCGAGCTTTTAAAATAATTGCCAACATGCAACTTTTCCTTTGTGTGCCATCTGCTCATTTCGAATCAGATACATGGCTAATGAACGAGCGACAATATTTCAATAGAAAACTATTTTACGAGGCCATTTTTAATTTTCCATACAAGCAAGGACATCTTTTAAAACAGTATTAGGATCTAGACGGTTCTTTTCTATATTTTAATTTGACGATCTTATGGCTTTTTCTTATACGGATGAAAGAGTTTTCCTTTGAAAACAATAAAAAACATACTTGGTAGTAAAGAGTTTTCCTTTGAAAACAATAAAAAACAAGTAAAAGTTAAAAAAAAAAAGTTTTCTAAACATATAAAGTTTTCCAGTTATGTCGCTACCTCTTAATTTTAAATTACTTGGTAGCTCTTCATAAATAAATAAATAAAAAAATAGTTTTATTTAAAATAAAATCATTTGCCTAAGGCTCGATCTTAACATACAATCAATTGATCCTAGAACAGACCTGTAGAGTATCCTTTTCCACCTTCTCATCATCCCTTCCTATCTAAAAACAATCACTCATGGATACTTAAAATTGAGTATCTCATTCCTCCTATTGATTCGTTGAGGTAGAAAACAAATCCAGGTATTGATCTTTGTATTGCATATTTTTCTTCTCTCCCCAGGATCATTGGAAAACAAGCTAGAGAGAGAGCGAGAGAGCGCGAAGGGAAAGGACACAAAACTAGTGTGCCCACATTTTTTAAATTTAAATGAATAATACTGAATTAAAGATAAAGGGATAAAGAAGTTTTCCCCCAACGTAAATTTACAAATTAATTTCATTGTAGGCTTTCTTCTTATTTTATGTTAATTATATTTATAAATTATATGATTTTAATATTTTATTAAATTTTTGACAGAAAACATATACGCTAAATCATTATATACACATAAGAAACTCTTAAAAATAAATAAACTCATTGCTTTGTGTATATGCATTTGTTTTCTTTATTTTCTTTGAATTTTTCAACCCCTGAGATTGTTTACATTTTCAAGGAACAGCTGGTTTCGCCAAGCGATGGTATTTTCGAATACCAAAGAAAATACCAAATCAGTTGAACGAATTTAGGAGGACCGTTTATGTGGTGAGTAGAAAATACCGAAATCCCCTGGGTATTTTAGGGGGGGACGCACACCCACTGCTGACAACACTAAGTAGGCCCAGCGAGAGGCAGAAGCAAAAAATTGTTTAATTTAATTTGGAGCAATCACAATTAGTTCGTCGTTCCAGATCTCGATTCTCGTTGTAAAAGCGCCCCAGAACGAGGCAACTGGTGTACAGCAGCGCAACGCGTTTCCCCGCTTGCTCGCTTAGTCTTGATTTTCCAATCGCCGGAAAACGCTGCCGAAAACGAGGGAAACACAGGAACGGGAAAAATGGCGTGGAAAATGGGCCAGGGAGCAACGCTGGCGTTGCTAGTGGCCTCCTGCCTGCTTCTGAATGCCGCCACGGCCGATCCGACAGCGGAGTCCGACGATTTCGAGGACGGCTATGTGGAAGATGTGCCGGTGAGTTTCGATAAAAAAAAAGTGGAGAAAAAAGTACACGTCAGTGACCGCAGAAGCTACTAGAAGAGCATGTGGTAAGGGGGAAGTGATGGAGCAAGAGTGGGTCAGCCGTCGAAAGGGGGAGGAGCAGGTGGTGCGGCCGGCGTTTTGATTTTTATGACCCACAATTAGCATGTGCTCGTGTGTGAGTTTTCCAGTGATAATTTTGAGGAAAGTGTTTACACACAGTCTGGGTCATAAAACTAGGGGCACCACATGACCTACAAAAATGGTTTACCCAATAACGTAATAGTTTTCATCTATTACTTAAGAGTATTGAAGTAGTAAAAAAATAATACAAAATAAATTACTTTTTTTAATGATATATTTTATATAATTATATATAATTAAATTGTATTGATTTTCAAAAATAAAAATATTTACTATTATATTTTAAATCATATTTTTAATCCAATATTAATAATATTTTCTAGAATAAACTGCCCTTGAATGCTATGTAGTTATCCGCGCCTGTAGCCGCCTCCTACTTCAAAATCCCTGCTTTTATCTCACCCAACGAATAGCGCGTGGTTGAGATTTTATCGCCCCTTATCTAATGTTTAAACTTTGAACATATCTTTCAGGAGGAGGAACCGGCCACCGCTGACTCTGACGAGAACCTGGTCTACGAAAGCCCTGTGATCGATCGCAAGAAGTTCCACTTTGCTGATCATTTCGACGATGTTGAAGCCTCCAGGAAGAACTGGGTCCTGTCGCAGGCCAAGAAGGACGACATTGCCGAGGAGATATCCAAATACGATGGCATATGGAACTGGGAGTCGCCGCAGCGCATCGTTTGGCCGAACGACCTGGGTCTGGTACTCAAGTCGAAGGCCAAACATGCGGCTATCGCCTCCCGTTTGCGCCAGCCCTTCGATTTCAAGCAAGGCAAGCCTCTGGTGGTGCAGTACGAGGTCACGTTGCAGGTACTATCACACCACCCATCCACCCACTGAACCGCTCAAGCGCTGAACCACTCTCGGATTGCATCAGCCGCCGAGCAAATCCAATTAATACCCGCTTACTGACCCACTTCTTTCACTATCTCTTCCCCATTCCGTTTCTGTAGGAGGGTCAGGAGTGCGGTGGCTCGTATCTGAAGCTTCTGTCCGCCGGAAAGGAGACGGATGAACTCTCAACCGTAAGTGCGGGTGGCAATGCCCACCAAAAAAAAATGAAAGAGAAAGCAGCTGGCTAAACCATAAACAACCCCCGAATATGTATATTTGTAGTTCAATGACAAAACACCCTACACCATCATGTTTGGACCGGACAAGTGCGGGAGCGATGTAAAAATGCACTTTATATTCCGGCATGTCAATCCAATTAATGGCACCATCACCGAGAAACACTGCAATAAACCGAAGTAAGTTTCCGCAACATACAAATCCCTTCTATGATAAAAGATAAAAAATAAAGCTAATCGCATGAATCGCTTTGTGAATTATAAACTTTATCAGTTATACTTTCGACTCTTAACGTGGCCATTATGTTTGATTGCTACTGTTAGAGCCCCTCGTCACCAGTGGACTTTATTCCCATGTCTGTCGATTTTCTTGCAAGAGATGATAAGGAGTCGCCTATTTATATTTTCCCGATGATTAACAGGCTTACGGTCATTTACTTTTAGGAACCGCTTGGAGGAACCGTTCAAGGACAAGCTGCCGCATCTCTACCAGCTGGTGGTGCGCCCCGACAACAGCTTCGAGATTCGCGTGGACCACAAAATCATCAACGAAGGCTCCCTGCTGACCGACTTCAAGCCCCCAGTTAATCCGCCGGCTGAGATCGATGACCCCAAGGACCAAAAACCAGAAGCATGGGACGAACGCGAGAAGATCCAAGATCCAGCGGCTCAGAAGCCCGACGATTGGGACGAGGATGCCCCACCACAAATTCCCGACCCTAGTGCTGTCAAGCCCAAGACCTGGCTGGACAATGAGGCTGAAATGATCTATGATCCCACGGCTATCAAGCCGGACGATTGGGACTCCGAAATCGATGGTGATTGGGAGGCTCCGCTGGTGGACAATCCGTTGTGTGAGAAGGCTGGTGGCTGTGGAAAGTGGAAGGCTCCTCTTATTCCCAATCCCAACTACAAGGGCAAGTGGCGCCCACCGATGATTGAGAACCCCAACTACCAGGGCAAGTGGGCACCCCGTAAGATTCCCAACCCGGACTTCTTCGAGGATCTGAAACCTTTCCAAATGACACCCATTGTAAGTGGTTCTCTTGAACCCTAGACCCGTGGCTTTTTAATTCTCGATTGGTTTATCCCACAGGGCGCTGTGGGCCTAGAACTGTGGTCCATGTCCAGTGATATTCTCTTTGACAATCTTATTATTACGGACGATGTGGATGTGGCCCGCGAATTCGCCGCCAACAGCTTCGACATCAAGCGTCGCTATATCGACCGCGAATCGGTGAGTTAGAAGACAACCTTTTCCCATTTCCCTCCACAAACATACACAGAGACACATAATGGATAACTATTTACTCGATTGATCTGAAGAAAACGTTCTGGCATCGTCTGATGCGCCGCATGAACTACAAGCCCGGATGGTGGGCCCTGTACTTCCTGTACCTGCTCATTCCGGCCAGTTGCTATGTCTTCTATCTGTACCGTCGCGCCAAAGAGGTTGGCCCCAGTGCCTTATCTTTTGCTGCTAAATTTAGAAAATTACACTGACAAGAGTCACCCCACATGAACACATTCATATCGGCCTTTGCACTTGCACCCGTAATCGCTATTGCTACTTTTTGGCTTTCTCATTTCGTAGGACTCATTCGTGAATAAGGTAGTCGAGCTAGCCAAGGCCTACCCCTCGGTCTGGGGCATTGGCCTGGTGGCCATTGTGGCATTGGTTGTCATCGGCATCTACTGTAGATTTGGTAAAGCTAAGAGTCAGGTAATGTAGCTTCTTCTTAGGACTTCACATAGGTTTCCATATTTATGAATCTAATGTTGCGTTTGGCATTTAGGACTCGGCTGCCAAGCGCGCCGCCGCCGAAGCTAAGAAATCTGATGAACCCCAGCCGGATGATGAACCCAAGCCAGAGTCAGAGGAGGAGAGCGATCAGTCGGGCGAGAGGGCTGCTGGGGATTCGAGCAAGGAGAGCACTCCACTGTCCGCTAGTCCCAAGAACAAAAAGTCTGATTTAGATGTTAGCGAGGAGACCAAGGCGGAGGAAACTTCAGAGGAGGCCGCACAGACTGAGGTGGGTTTTCAACAAATTATTTTATCCAGTCTTTGAAGTAAACCTTAATATTATTTTTTAGGAAACTACCACAAAAACACGCAAGCGTACGGTTCGCAAGGATTAAGCGGCCATCCTTGAGATCTGAAGAAATCATATTAAAATTTTAAAAACACTATCCAATTCCATTACGCCAGCGGCGGCTGCTGCGGCTGAGAGCAACAACTAACTGACCAACAGCCAGTCAAGGAAATTTATTTTAAATATGCTGAATCTTTGCCACAGCCACCCACACGCATCATCTCCCTCACACTCACACCACACACACACACACATATGATGAAATATACACACACATGTACACGAATCATATGTTCGTTGGCTGGCTCCGGATATCCAGCTTTAAACGCAGTCTTTAATTTAAATTACTAGTTTACGTGGATCGGTTTAGTCAAGTTTTACGTATCTACTTTGCTGTATTATCGTTGCATTTCTGTTGTGTTCGAGCCCGACTTTCCCCTTTCTCCTCCTCCCACCCCCAAAAGATGCCCCGAAGCTAGTTTTGTAATCTTTAGAGCAAACATTCTCTCCTCAATTCGAAACCTATTCATTTCTGTAACAAAAACCAACTAAAAACGAACACCAACTAGACAAATGAGGGAAACAAGTAAGAAAAAGCAAACAAAGATGAAACTAAAGCAGAGAGAAAATTAATGGCAACCATAGTTTAATATTATGTAATTTAAACGAAATTTAATAGTACGATAGTTATACTCAAGTTTCCATTTTCATTTGTATCGATGAAAATTTACAGCGAAAAATAAAACTAAATGTCAAAACCAAAAACAGTGTTATCTGCTAAGGCCTCAACAGGGCAACGTTCAACCACCGAATGCCATTGGGACTTCAATCGACTCCACACCACGCGTTGCGGTGTTAATTTAAATGTCAACCCCCCCGAATTTAGGACTGGAGGAGATTCCAATCGGATTTATTCTGCTCGATGGTGCGTGCGGCGTCGACCGGACCAGACACACTGCATTTGTGCGGTTTTGGGGTATTTCCCCAAAAATATTTCCATTATTTAGCTGATTGGTTGATCTGCCTGTCGGCCGAATAAAATACATTTAACAACAATTTGCGAGCCAAGAATGAAAATTGAAGGAAACTCTTGCCAATCCATTTCACTGATGCTGTGGTGCTGATTCCGTTGCCGATAGAATCGTCATGTGAACTAAGGGGGCCTCCTTTTTTGTCGCTCTAAATAATTCAATTCAATTTCCTAAGCTCATAAATATGCCAAGCCAGACAGGCAGGCCTTGTTAATGGAATTGTTATGACAACAGTAAACCAATGACGATTTGCATACGCAAAGACGGGTGGACGGGTGGTCTTGTGGGAGTCACATACAGGCCATGGAAAATTAGATTTATTCCCGCCGAGCAGATGCGAACTTGACTCCCAGATAACCCTTCGATTGCCCAAAAACCGGAGGGCAATTCAATAAAAAGATTAAACGATTCGCCGAAATGTCTGGCCCCATTGCCGGTCTCACTTAAAAGGATTAAAATTTTGCGGCTAGACTGCGCTGCATATTAATATATTTTCTGTGGCATGGTTAGATGCAGGGGGATCCCCATAATTCAAGCATAGACAAAGGCCTTAAGGGTTGCCGTTGCAACCAGAAAAAATAAAACCACAGAGCCACCCGTTGCTCAACTCTGAGTAAGCATTATAATTTTAATAAAAATTTGTTTCGTTTGTCAAAGGCAGCAACTTTCTGCGAACCCTTTGGATACCCAAGACCCGGGACTCGGATCCAGACAATTCGCAGGGTTAGGGCTTTTAAGTGCTCCGGGTTTCCGAGTGAGCAGAATTAGTTAAAAATAATTTTTGGCATGGGTCAGCATGGGACACTCCTGGGAGCTCCCCGAGCTGGGGAGTCCTGATTGAAGTTAGATGCCAATCGATGCGTAAGCAAAATAGCACGCCATATGTAATGTTATTCCAGGGAGGCAACCCCATATAAAAATCAGCATCAACTTGGGGTTGTCCCCGAGGGTTGCAAAAATGAGTACGCGATGAGGGCTATACTCCTCATTACCCGCTATTTCGGCAAGTTCCCTGCAATTAAGGATGGCATCGTGTGATCCAATCGCCTTGCAAACTGCCCCCAGGCACGAGGGTCCTGGAATTAATTGCCGAGCATTGCAAGCTCGATTTCATCATAAAGATTTCGTGCCACAGATAAAAATTCATAAAAATATAAATTGGTTTTTGAATGCCCATAAAGACCTGTTCGAAAACATTGGTTTCTGATTTATTGGATTTTGATATTGCTTTTATTGATTTAACACAGATATAATCGTCTTATAGGCCTTTCAGTCACATAATCACAAAGTGGATGAGCTTAAGTCAGCTTTATGATTTATATTGAAATTCGTATATGTTATTTTCTTTAATAAAAACGTATTACTCTCCTTTGTACTTTTAATATATGATTACTTTTGTGTGCAGTGGTAAATTCCAAAATTTACGATGAGATAGGAATAGATATTAAATCCTTCAAGTTCTTGTCAAGTCAATCCAAGTATGGCAAGTTTGCTTCTAAAGAATCTTCACTGTATCCAGTACAAAGCATCCTTCAAGATCAACCAACTCGACCTGGAGATGTCATCACATGCATTTTGGAATCCGAGGCAGGCATTTTTTTTAAATATAGGAGTTCAGGTTCAGATTGCAGGATACTAATGGACACTATGATTTACTTCTGGACATGAATAACAGGGAGTTCCAGTTGGTTTTTGTGATTTAAAGCCAGGGACTGTAATCATTAAAAGTTTTATAATAAAAATTACAACATTATGGAAAAATAAGGATTTTTTATTGAACAAAAAATAAAACTCGCAAAATAACCTGATAAAAGAAATAAAACTCAAAAAAGTAATCATTATTTTTCATCAACATATAAAACTAAGAAAATAATGAGTGGCAATGATTATTTCATAAATGTTTATTCCATTATTTAAAAATTTTTTTTTACTCAATAATAAACCTAGAATTTTGAAATTTTTCCTAAAGTTTTTGTGTTGTCTTTATGAAAACTTTTATGATCTCACATAAACATATGATTTTTTTTTAACTCAAGGGCCAAGAATTTTATTATTTTAAGCCTTATTCCCAAGGATAAAACGAATATTTCAGCAATAGTTAAAAGATTAATCTGCATATAAACAAACAAAATAATACTTTAAATAAGAGACAAATACCAAATTAACGAAGAATTAACGAAATCGGGATTAACGAAAAAGAATTTGCTTTTTTGAATCCCGATTGCCCCTCGAAAGACTCCTTCGATAACGATTATCGATAACCATTGTATTTTACATAATATCTACATAAGTTTACATAAAACTTTTATTTGACAAATATTCTACGAAAAGCTTACATACATTTTACTGAAACTTTTACATCTACGAGCTATTTATTTTACAAACCCTGCGGCACATTTGTTCAAGAACCTTGATGTAGATACAAATTTGAGGTCCTTTGACACGTTTTAATACGCGAATTTACTGACATTATGTATTTTCTGAAAATAAGTGTTAAAAATTGTATCTTTTGTTGGTGTAGGGCCAGGATGTAGATACATTGATATGTGTTTACTTGAGATATTAGATACTTCACCCTAATTCCAAAATCAAACACAAGGACTGTTTCAATTTGGCGCCACTTGAATAAGTGGACAAGAAACCATATCAAAATAGAAGGATAAAATCTATAAAACTTGTAACATATAGTTAAGAATACAATTTAAAGAACAACATTTTTCAAATTCGAATTGACATTTTTAAAAGTCATACCAAATTGAAAATCAAATCCAAATATATGTATATATTACATACATATTTTAAGAAAAGAAAATTGTAAGGTAAATCAGCAACCTTGACCAATCAAAATAGTGGTACTTTTGTATCCTTGACCGTTAAAATCTTTGATGCAATTCAGACAACATGCTGGTTGCACTATCTAAACAGGATTTTGCGCATTAGACACCTTTTTGAATGCATTATTGGTAGGGTCCCGCAGGACCCGAGAACTCTCGTCCTTGGTGGTGGTCAGCCAATCATTAATATCCTTGACCAGCTCCTTGAGCGCGCAACTTGGGCAACACAATCTGGCGGTGTAAAGACAATAAAATTTGATTGTAAATCGTTTATCTTCATTACGCGGCCAGCGTCAAAACTCTGCAAATAACCGCAGTTTGAGAAGTTGCCAAGTCGGTGACCGGAAACCGGTTGCCGTTTTCAAAAATGCGCCGTTGGCCGGACAACGGGTTCAAGTGTCCACCCCGGCCAAGAAATATTCGAGACTTTTAGGAGACCCACCCATCTTTAACCCGTTGCAACCCCTGCAACTGCCGCGATTGCATGAGTGACCCCGATGCCCGAGGCTTTATGTAATTATATTTCTTTTGTGCGCCGCTTAGTTTGTCTTTTCATTGCCTTGTTCTTGAGATTAAGCTTTTGTTTTTCCATTTAACGCTTAATTTCAACATTTTGATGGCCTAACGCGATTTGCTGACCCCTCTCTGCGGCAGGATGGGATCGGTTACACAATATCCGCTGATCCTTTGAGCAAACGCAACTGACCGCAACTAAACAAACACTTGGCTTGACCAACGGGTTACGCTTCGATCCGCATTTGACTTACGACACAAAAAATTTGAAATTTTAATTGCATTAAGAATCCAGAACCCGTAGTTGGTCTATTGTCCTGTCTGGGAGTTGTTTGTTTTACCGAACGGGACCGCTTAACCTTTTCCCTCGACCATTCACATGATACTCGCGTTTTAGTTGACCAGCGTCCATTGTCTCACGGGTTGCTTTTGATGCACTTTCCCGTCTTGTTTGCACTATATTGTTAAGCGGATCAGTTTCCGTATCAAGGCTCCTTGACCGCAGCTCCTCGCCCCTGCCTTCGGCTGCGGTTGAGCTTTGATTTGCATGTGCACGATTTTTGTGGCTCATTTTTCGGCAATTTTCGACAGCACTCCCCAAAATTCGAAATCCATTCAGCCAGAACCCAATTTGCCGTGATCATAATTTTGTAGGTACGTGCCCTGCACGCTTTGGTGGCCTTTTTGCAAAATAACAAAAGAACTTAGTACAATTGCAAGAACAAATTAAGACGGCATCGTATAAGCCAAAAGTCGGTTAAGGTGATACCCTTTAATGGAGTATTATATAATGCAAATAGACATGGAAGTCTTATTTAGAAACGAATTTATAATTTTTGAGTCAACAAATCTGTGAAACAAAAGTGTTTTGTATTCCCCCATTTCAACATTAAAATTACTGGGGCGTTCTCGAAATTCCATTACCCTCGGTAAGGGTAAGTTGGCGAATAATTTGCGTTGGATTCCGAACTGACGCTCCCCAATCTGAGCCGATCCTGGCATCCTGCCTCCACACAATATTGCGTGACTTTACGTGGGCCCTGAAATTGACTCTGATCTGGCACTCATTAGTACTCGCACTGCACTCATCGTCTGCACTCTGCCAGAGTCCCCTTGGAAACAATATATTTATGCAATGACTGCCGCCCAAAAAAATTGCTCAATAAGTTCTGAAGATTCGAGCCGACGCAGGAGGATCGGGCTGGCGTGTTGCCGAGGAACAACTAGGAGTGCCAGAGTGGGCGATGCAGATTGTGTTTAAGGAATGGGTGTTGTGTGGGCATTGTCTGAAAATATATATCTCAAGATATTTTGAAACAGGAAACACTATACATATGTATTTTTTGTGATTGAATACCACAGCAGTACGCTGCATTTCCGCCACACCTGCGCCACATTGCGAAATCAGACTCTTGGCATTATGGCCTGGGGTAAGTCCCCCCACGATACGGTTCAAATGCTAAATAGCTCAGGTCAGAAACTCAACAGAAATTGCGCGCTTTTTACTTCCCTACATTGAGCGTTTTGAGCCAAGAAAGGCACTTGCAGTTGCGTTACACGGTTCGACGACTCTTAACGCTCCTAGTGGTTCCCCTTTGAACCCCACCCCTTCCTACCTTCCTTGCCCATTTTGGTGGAAGAAAGCCAGAATGCATAAAAAGAAACACCTGATCAAAATTTCAAATTATTACAACGAAATGCGCTAAACATAAGGACATAGCTCGTGCTACGCTATCGCTACAGATGTCTATGCACCCTCTATAGGGCCTCGAAATGCTTTGGTCTAATGAGCACCGCTCCAGAATGGATGTCGCCGTGGCTCTTTGACCTGGCCAGGCCCATAAAGAAAAACTTCAGCTTGGGCTCTGTAATTACGCGCATAACGGAGACGGCAACAGAGTGTAAGAGAGAGAGAGAGGGCGAGAAAATAAGAAAATTCTTGGCCCATTGAGGGATGGGGTCGCATTCGCGGTCGGGGTCATTTCGAATGTGCAGTGAAGAAAAATTCTAGAAAACAATAATAATATTAAATATATATATTAAAATAAATGTAGAGAAGATAATGAAGAAATATAATTTTTTTTAATAACTTTTTTGGATCAAAAACTAAATTTATTCTAACGATAAATGAAATATAAATACAAACTATAAAATATAAATAAAATTAATGAACAGTTTCAAATAAATAGCATAAAACTTACTTAAAAATGCATTTCAATTTATTAAAGATGTGAGTAAAAATTTAAAAAATAATAAAATAATTTATCCACTTATTTTATTGTAGAAATTCTTATGACTACTTTCATAGATCACATATCATTATCCCTATTATTATTTTCCTTCAGTGCAGCGTTCAAGCACCTGACACAGCCAACTCATTACATTTGGGTGCTCGCAAGGAAGTTGAGGAAATGGATGTGGAAGCGCGTGCTCTCGGCCCATTCCTATTCCTATGTGCCTACTACCCACTCCAAAAAATGTGGCCCAAAAGGTCGTGGTGGTAGACGGTAAAAGTAGAAGTCAAAGTCGAAGTTGAAGGCAGCGCCAAAGACCGGGCCAAAAGACAGAAGTCAGCCAAGCGCTGCAGCAACTTGGGCATAATTTGGTTGCGCTCTGGTGATCCTTGGTGCAGTTGTTGGTGGTTCCGTTGGCGGTGATGGTGGTGGCGGTGACGGTGACGGTGACCCATAAGAACTAACAGTTTTCCTGAGCGACAACCCCCAAAGACAGCGAGTTTTCCTGCATTGGGAATTGGGCGCCAAAAACAAAAAAGGAAAAAACAGCAGCGCCAGTCAATGACACTAGACACGAATATTCCCGCTAATGTTGTTGTTATCGTTTATTGTTGTTGCCAGGACATATGCCACTCGGATCGTGGCTCGTGCCAACATCAGCATAACAATTAAAACGAGAATATTTCTAGGATAACAAACATTGGGCAATGTGGGCGAGTCAACAGCCGCTGTTTTAGGTGCAGTTTGGGCAGCGTTTTTAAACTAGAACAGGGTGGTTTGGAAAGCGAGGGAGTTTTTGAGACTTGAATTTTGAGTCCTGAATTTGCCGGCTGCATTTAAGGGTTAGGACTTGCAGACCAACTGACGCGCGCCTCAACACCCGCGCCCTTATCCTAGCCATATCCTTGTCGTATATTTCAATATAGCACTGAGTCATCGGTCCTGTTAGTAACGGTCACGCACGCAAGGATATTCTCAACTGTATCTCATCTGGCCCACACATGGGTGGGTGAAATAACTAAAACGTATCCTGGCTGGTTGTTTTCTTTGTCCTTTGAACTTCGTGCTGCGCCTCCCCTTGTTATCTGGCAATTCACCGATAGAACTGACCAACTGACTCCTGGCTTGCCGCCCAAATGTGCCGCCCATGTGTGACTTTCCAAAAGGAGAACTCTGTATTTTTGGTTTCACTTAGCGCGAAAATGTGCAATTATTAATTTTCGAAACAGGCCAGGATCTGGGTGGCAAGATCGATTGCAAGCGGTGCCATATGGTAACCACTTCAAGTGGAACCACCCGGTGGGGAGACAAAAAGTTTCCCTTTAAAAGAGCGAGCTTGGTTTGGCAATAATCTATAATTCTGGCCAGCAGATGTTAGTTACAAGTGGTTTTTGAGTTCTATTTTAGCAGGAATCAGGCTACGATTCGTTTTAGATTTGGGAGAATCGAGCTAAAAGTTAATTCAAGGTAACCCGTTAAAGAATTAGATGTATACAGGCAATGATATGCCACTTTCTGTAGTTAATTTGGGTATTTCCATATATTTCAAATAGAAAAATTTAAAAAATAAAGTGTACAACTTTTTAGAAATTATCATCTTTACCGAATATCTAAAGAAATATTTCAAAATCCATTGAATGCAGATATAATTAATGATTCTGTGACACATCTTGTTAAAAAATGGTCACAGACTCTTGGTGTATTTGTTACCCTTAATGCTCGTTTATCGATCATTTCATTCCTTATTACACAGATAGTGTTAATGAACTCGGGATTTCAAGAGCATAACCATGGTTTCTCAAAATGTTTTGTTGACATTTTCTGATCGGCTGTCCCAGGAACCGGGTTGAACCCGATACATTTTATGCACAGCTCCAAGATAGCCATAATTTACGTGTTGGCCACAATATTCCCACATTAAAAACAAATTTTATCCTTTCGGTAGCCAGGAGAGCAGCAGGAAGCTCACATCAATGGGCACTTGAGGGGATTCCAGTGTTGGAGGCACGTAGCAACAACGAAGAGTTGCCAAAAAGCGATCGAGTTACATTAACGATCGAGGGAGTACGTAACCCTATAAGTAGGTCGCTTCCAAGAGGTCGATACTTTGCTATATATAGTATTCGTAGTTAAGACCCTTGGAGGTCCCTGTGTGGCTTCTTGGCGAACAAAGACGAGGCGCAAAAATATTAAACTGCCATAAAACGGAATCGTGGGCCGAGCAGCAAGTGCACATAAAAATCAAATTAATAGTCCATGTCAGAGCCAGAAACTGGCACTTTGTTTTGGTGCGATCAGTGGGAAACCTTTGCGGAAAACAAAAGGCAAGCCTCTCTCCTTACAAATGCAATAAATTCAGGACACAAAAGAGCAGCAAAAGTCCGTTGGTCCTATCAGCTAACTGCCATCTCTCACCTTTCAATTGTCAATTAGTTCAAGTGCAGAGGATCGTATCGGTCTTTGGTCCTTTGGCAGGTAGCTGTCTCTTTGATTTTCGGTCTGGCAGGTTTTGTTGTATAAATTTTCCAAATCAATAAAATATTTATGGAGCGGGGGCGTTTCCACAGGAGCACTTTGTCCAGCACATGTTTTGGGCCAACTTAAAGTGGGGCGTTGGCCGACAGTTAGCCGATTGGCAGAATCGTGGCCATATGTTGGAGATTGGCGTTGAAATGTCCTGCGTCCTGCCCGGCAATTAAGCAGCGGGTGGAGAAGGGAAATGGAAAAGCAGAAAATCGGAGAAAAATCGCGATTAGATATTCGCTGCAAAGGAGTGAAAAATGTGTAAAACGCAGCGAGTGTCGCAGCAGAGTCCAGTTTTGAAAAAAGGACAAGACTCCTTGCGCGTGCGTGTTAGCCTAAAACAATACAGTTAATTGCAAAGCCACCAAACTGAGAGGACACCACGGGATAGGCGCCAGCCAGAAGAACGCTTAATGAGCCGAGCGTCTGGAGCGACTTGAGATCCCGATCCTGGCCAGGATACCCCGCACGGATCGCTCTGCGTGGGTTAGGCGCAGCCAGGTATTGCCCTGCCGACCGTGCGAAATTGTCCCAGGATCCGGGTCAGCAGAGCGTCCTGCTGGCAATTTGACACGTTAGTCAAAATCCTGCGACGAAATCCTCCATAAAACGCGACTGACCTCGACTTGTGTGGTGGCAAATCATAATCGGCTAGCCAACTCCTTCGCACCACATCGTACAGAAAGTCCTTCCCCGCCTCGCAGCCTTGAAAAGCAAACAACATACACCCCGGCAAACAAAGCATCAAGAAAATAAATAAATATTACCGAAAAAATATTCGAACAAGTGGCGGAATACTATCAATAGACTGGGCCCGGCAAAGCATTTATTTAATTACTCCTTATGTTATTTCTCATAATATTTTTGCTCACTCGTTTTGTATTTGCTGGCTTCCAGGAACTCGTCCTCGACCACCAACACGTCCCCAAAGAATAAAAAGAACCAAAAATCATAAAAGGCGGCAAAACCTCAGAAAATAAAAGACGACGAAGGAACCTGTGTGCATTTATGATATATTTTGGTGGCTGAGGTCGCCGATGACGCAGTGGATTTGATTCTAAGACACCGACAGTCGGCGGTCAGTGTTTGTGTCCCTATAAATTTGTTGCCTCGGTCATCCTCCTCTTTGTCCTTTGTCTTTTGCACGGCACTCGAGCCGCAATTGTGTGCAATTGAACATTTTGATTTCCCGGGGGGTCCATCCATCTGAGCACCGATCGGGATCGTCCTCGGTATCTGGAATCAGGCTAATGGCACCGACCACTATTTTCCTTCTATCTTGCAATTTCATGGTTGTCCTGGGATGCCGAAGGACTTTGAGTGGGCGGCACTTGCATTATTTTCGCGTGTCACGACTTTTTACGATCTTATTCCAACTAATGATCTTTTCAAGATTCTCTGCCAATTTTTGGGTGGCCCTCGAAACCCTGATATTGGATAATGTTTATGGTTGTAAATTCTTCGATTCTGGGAAAATTAATGAAGTGGATCTCTCCCTTAAACATTTTAAAATCAAGCGGCACAAAAAACAGGGATAAGTTACTTTAACAGTTACCAACTTCTATTTATGGCACAGAAACCCCTTCCTCTTAATCCTTTCATCGGAAGAGTCTTCTCCCAAAATATGTTCAACCTTGATCCTTAATTAAGCAGACGCCAGATGTCCTCAAATTTCATGGCTTAATAGTTTTTAAGCTGAACCCACTTCGATCATTAATTAGAATGCACTTGAGCCAATCGGCCATGAAATTGGAGCAACCACGCTGACAGCTTCCAAATCAATGCACACAAAAATAATACCATGAATATTCGGGCTCACAAATTGCTCAATCAACACCACAAGCAAAAGGAGCCTTCGATGGAGAACCGAAAAAAAGGAACCCATCCAGGAGAAGGATGAAAACATGCATATATAACCGGAGACAAGGATGACGACGACATATGGTCGGATTTTTTCCAGAGGTTGACCACTTCAAGGATTCCGCGCTGGAGCATCGAGTTTCACGATCCGCTCGTAATTCTTTCCTGAATTTTGGGTGCCCATAATAAACACATATAGCCGTAAACAAAACGGGGCGGCAGCGCCAAAAAGGATCTAATGAAAACCGATCGCTGCTACCGTTATCCTGCCAGATTTCTGAGCCAGAGTATTTTTTTTTTGTTTTGATAAAATCTCAAGTAACCCCTGGCTGACTGCTCATTAGCAGTGTCCAGTGAATTGTCTTCGACTTTGGGTCAAAAGTCGCGACTCGAAAGGATCAGCGGCAATTTATTGAGCTCTAAATCCTGACGATTGGGTTTTTGTTTATGCCGCCGTTGTCCTGCAACATTTTGTCCACATGTGTTTGAAACTTTCGTTAACATGTCCGTGAAATAAAAACAATACCCAAATATCGGGTCAAGTGAACTGTCTTGTTTATGTCTGTCCAGGAATCGGTTTAAAAATATTATTTCTTCAAATGTTTATATAAAATGAATGGTAACTTGTATTTTCAAGTTTTTCGAATAAGTTCAAGTCTTTCAAATAATAAAAGTTTGAAGCGACGGTTAACAAAATAACCTAAAAATTTCTAAAGTCATCGGCTATCAATATTTTTGAAACTATGAAACCCTTTATTTGCTGTCTACCTTTTACAACCCAACTCATTTAAAGTTGTTTTGTTTATGGCTGTGATTCGAGGTCCAAAGAACAAACTCCAACTGATTTTTCCAATATTTTCCCATGCCAATAGAGGATCCAAATCACACATTCCCCCGAGCTCCCTTTGTTTGGTCATTTACATTGGAACGCCTGCACAGCATGGAGAAGAATGGAAAATAATTTGGTAATCTGTGAAAAAGCCAAACCCCCATAAAAACCACAAGACCCTCAACTCGCTTTCTCAGTTCTCCCCAAGATGTTAACCCACGATTTTGAATACAAAACTCGTTATTGGATCTTTGACGTTTGGAAGTGCGCAGTGCGCATATAGATGAAAAGGGCTTCATCATTGTGAGTCCTTGGCATCCACGTGCAGGCCTCGCTTCAGACGCAGTGGAAGTCTCAGGGCTACTGCCTAGATAGGTCTCCTCCTCCACCCCTTTCTCAACGCCCCTGCTCTGGTCTACCCCTCCTGCTACCTGTCCTCAACCTGTTTGCTTGGCATTTATCATTTTTCCTTTTGCCATCCTTCTGGGCCGGGGTTTGCTTTTCCCATTTCCTTGCTGCAGGAAATCTCAGCAGGTCTTATATGAGAGGTCCCGAGATTCCAGTTGGACTTTTCCCCTCCGACAAACAGGTTCTATTGTTCTCAGTATATACCTGACTCTATGTATTGGATTTTCTTCTATGCACTCCTTCTCCCTCATACCTGTTTCTCCCTCCTGCCAGGGAGGGGGAAAATTATATGTTTTGATTCTTTAACGGAAAACTGCTGAGCTAGGATGCGATGGAGTAGGATGAAACGAAATGGATTCGTTGGATACTTGGAAACACTCCAAGAGATCGCATACAAATAGTCCGATTTTAATGACACACTAAAACGCAATCATCTAATTTTTATGTGTAACCTCATCAGAACTCATTTGATCGAAGGGTTACGCCGTCAGATTCTCACGATCATCTCTGGGGTCATTCAACCAATTCCCCCAGAGTATCCTTTTCTCGACTCCCTGATTGCCCGCACTTAATTGCCTTTTCATAACCTGGCGATTTATTCATCCATCGCCCATTAGATACAAATACCTGAAAAAATAAAAAATAATTTCACGGCTTGTTAGTTGTGGTTGTAGGCAGGCAGGGCAGTGGGCGTGTGCTCTGTGTTTGATTTTCATCTAAAGATATATCCCATATGAATATATAAGAAGCGAATCGATTGGTTACCGTTATGGATCGAAAGTCCTTTTGATGATATTATCATTAGAATGTCAGGGAGTCGGTGTGTTTCATGTACCATCCTTGGCTCCTGGCAACGTTAATTAATGATCTTTGGCGGAATGCATAGCCACCTCAAAGCATTGTGACAACATCACTCCTGCAGCTTAGAACATTATATCTGTGAAGAATTTGTTTGCAAAAACCTCCTTTTTGCTCATTTACAACTCATTTCTTTGAGACTCTGGCCAAAGGCAATTAGCATGCCCCAATGATGTTGCAAAATTGCATAGAATGTGGTTGCTTTGGTTTCTTCGGTTTGGTCTTTGAAGTTTACTTTGGGTCTGTTGCTCTAAGTCTTCAAATGGACCGATAACATTATTGTCTTAGATGATATACTATACTATTATTTATTACTAGATACTATTATTGTCAGAGATTAAAAGAAAATCTTAGATTAGTAAAATATTTGAGACTATTACTCCTTAAGACAACTACTTCTGATAGATCTCCACAATCTTTAAGATTTCACTGAAATTTCTGTAAAGAACTCCTTTAAAAACAACCTAGAAGACAATAGTAATGCCCTGTTCTTAACACTCTGTTTGAACAATCAAAGTAATTTACATTCGAGTCAAAATGCATCCATCGTCCTTTGAATTTTAGCGGTCGAGTGTGAAAAACTATTATGCCTTCTCCTCTACTCATATATCTACGCCGCCACGGCACAACAGATCTGCATGAGCTTAGGCCCTCCGAAACAATAAAACTGAAAATCAAAAAACCATAAAATCTTTGCTATATATAGAAAACATAAAACATTACGCAAGCTACTGTGTTCAAAGTTCTCTGGAAAAAATCATAAAAACTTCCGGTGGAATAGTACGAGCACTTGTGCAAAAAACAAAAAACATAACAATTACATATGGAGATGTGTATCAGTGGATCAACTTCCAGGAAGTTGAACAATTTGGCCATAATTTGCATATGAGCTGAACCTGTCCGGGGATGAGCACGAGGACTTAGGGCGGCAACTGTTTGACGACAGATTGCCCAATGGCCAAGGATCAATGCGATTTGACTGAATATCCGAATAGACGTTTGGACTGGAAACTAGAAACTAGTTGGCAGATGCCAGACCGAGTTTTGCACAACAAAAACGAGATCATCTCATATGGGAACAAAGGTGTTTCGCACATTTGCGTTTCCAACTGAATGGACATTGGAATATTGGTCCTAGCATGTGTGGTCACCCAGAATGGGTTTCGGGTTGCAGGCCCTATGTTCGGTATGCAAAGGAACTCGCAGAAACTGTAACTGAACATCTACAAGTTGCTATTGTGGATAGTTAATCAATATACAATAGATGCAGGATATAGATTTTGTTTCCGGATAAGCCTGCTTTAACTTGAAAATATTATTGGCAAGCACCGTACTCTCTGGAACCCCGCAGAACAACTAACTTGGACATGGCTTTGTTTGGTTTTGTTTGGCTTTTCCTAATGAATATACCCCGATCTCTATGTGGGTGGAATATTGTTTTTTTCCTTTAGGCTCTGCACATGCAAATTCTGGAAATGGAACCGAAAATGGAATTCTTAAGCCGGCCTAACTCACGATGTGAGCTCGAAGATACTGACTACGAAATGCGCACACACCGTTAAGAGTTATTGGCTTTGGTCCTGCGGCCAACGAAAAAAGAACAGCAGTACTGGAAAATCCTTTTTCACAAAAATCCTTTCACAGTAAAATTTTCTACGTTCTCAAAAAAAAAGAGCGCCAAAAATATTCTTTGTCTTCGGTGTACCCTAGATAACAGAATTCAGAAAATTGAGAAAATAGAAAAAATACATGCAACTAGGACAGAGTGGGAAGATATAATCTTGGGTTCGGCAGGACCTCAAGTGGGATGAGACTCGGGTCAGTCAGCTGACTGGCAAAGAAAATAAATAAAACTAAACGAAATCCTTTTTTTCTCTTTGTTGACAGTCCGGTTCATTCAAGCATTTCAATCATTTTCGGTAGAGATGAGAGACCTCAGATATATGTGGCTAGCTGGACCGTATATCTGGGTCTCCCTGTGGGTGCCATTGATAACGGGCGACCATTCATCCGCAACTAATCTGCGTTTGCAATAATTATTTGCTCCAGGACAGGGATCTCCTCGGAACCTGCTCTGGATAATTGAGATGATGATGCGCAAAATGTCTCCGCTTATCAGGATATATCTGTATTTTCCTCTCGGACTCTGTTCTCTCTTTTCCCTTCCCGCACTTATGTGTAATGTATATAGGGATTTGTGTGCTGATTTTGTGACCACCAAGGAGGCAGTCCAGATTAAAATCAATTAGCCATAAAATGCACATCTCAATTTGGCATCGACTGTGAGGGCGGGACACTTGAGTTTATCTTTTTGGAAAGGTCTTAAAATGGATAAAAATTATATTTAATAGATTTTCATTTCCTGATATTGTGAAATTCTGTCTAAAATTTCATATACTGATGAAACTCTTTAGCCTTTTACAATAAGACCATTAGAACTAACAATTTTCTAAACAACTTGGGAAGATAGGAAACTGTAATACAGCTAATAATACAAAAACCCTTTAATGCATTTTCATTTTCCTGTCTATGGCACATTAAAATTCATGATTTCCCTCTTCCGATCAGCTTCTACTGTTTAATATTTTCCACGCATCATCACCTGGTCGACTTCCTTCCGTCTTGGGCTGGAGCAAATCGGCTTACAGAAATGATTTCCTCCAGACTTTCTGCCAGCGGGTTTTATTCCATAGAATCGAAAGTCTCGACAAACAAGGCTGTGGTGAGGTAAATAAACTTGACTTCTAGCCAGCCCCGGCCTGAAGGGGGCTCGATCAGCGTTCAGATAGAGCCGAAAGGAAAACAACAACATTCTAAGAACCCAAACAGAAGCATCAAAAAGGCGGCAAGCTGAGATACACGTACTCGTACTAGACAAACCTGTTGGACGTGCGCCCTTTGGAGAAAAATCAGGAAAAACGCCAAGCCAGGAGGAGAAGACTGTACCCATCCACCCGGGTATCCATGTACAGTGAACGCTGGGGGAACGGATGTCAGTACCAGTTTGGAGCCCACAAGCAAACAAATAAGCGTGCAGCCATAGAGCAGAAAAGTGAACTACAGCTGGGATGTATACTAAATAGTGGGATGTTCTTGGCTCTGGGCTGGCCAGGTGATTACCCAGTGGAGTCGTGGAGAAAGGAGGCGACATGCCTGGCATATAAAACGAACTAAGAATATGAGGAGAAATAGTTGGATGGCCACTCAAAGTTCAAAGCAAAACATCATAGGATCAGGGATATCCTTTCTGGTTGTGAATTTTTCTCAGTGAACTGAAGCTAAGTTCAGTGGGGTGGAGTAATGTAAATGTTTATGTATCTATGGGATACCTTACATATGCACATATCCATTTATGTATGTAGGTAACCTAGGCCTAGGCGATCCACCAAAAGGTGACTGATCTTTACAATTCGACACTTAGACTTTACAAACGAGAAAGAGGAATTGGAAAAAGGGAATGGACATGGGCGTGGGTATGGGGATGGGGACAGGGATAGGAATGGGGCTGGGGCTGGGGATAGGTATGGCTATGGGGAGGGGGAAGACAGAGAAGCGGACAGCGAAATCAAAACAAAATCCATCGAACATTGGCCCACGTCGAAAACAGAGTTGTAGAATTGTGGAAAACGAAACCAAAAGGTGAGCCAAGGGCAACAAGCTATGGAAACGAAGACATAAAACAAGTATCCAAAACCGGGGGGGAAATAAAAAAAGGATGCACGACTTGTATCTATGAGATACATTGGTGCGAGTGTGTGTGTGGATGCAGGGTCAAGGCAAACAGTGGGTTTTAAGTACTTTTTTAAGGCTAGGCTTATGATGGACTTGCCCGACCGAGCATGCTAATGGATTTTCTCTCTCTCCGACAGGCCAATAATTTTGTTTTTGTGTTTTCCATTTTTTCGAAAGCTGCAGCCTAGGATTTTCGGAAAATGCGATAAATGTAAATGGATATGATGGGGTTAGGCGGAGAGTAAACCAGTTCTAAAGGAAAATGGATATACACACAGCATGCAGGGCTTCTACAACTACAACTTGGGAACTTGTTGAGCTGGCAGCTGGCCCAAGAGGATCCTCAATCCTATACCCATTCCCATTCCCACTAGCATTACCATTACCATTCCCGTTCTCGTTCTTAGCTTTGATTTGGTCCGGTCCGAAGCTAAAGCTACATTTTGTAAATCCACCCTGCAGATACGAACATGCTGAGTATGCGTAATTTTTATGACGGAATTATTACATCATTCATCTTCATCAGGCGACAATGACACAGATTTTGAGTTCTGAAACGTGCTTATCTTTTGGCTGCCTCTCGGCTGCATTTTCAACTGACCATTACAGTAGTTGGTGTCTTAGGGATGCGGGTTTTTTCTTTTGGGGGTTGCTGGGAAAGTTCTCAAAATGCAAATGCCAGTCTGTCAGTCAGTTTTCTCTGATTTGTAATCAAATTAAATTGTGTTTTGTCCAAACAATGAGATAGACATGCGACAACATCTCCGTTAATGGTTGGTATTCCTTGGAAACGCCAAAGTCACGCTGGAAAATGCAGTTTCCCACAGTTACCGCATAGCTCCACTCACTTTTCACTTTCCAGGGAACTCCCTCCTCCGCCAGCAAACCTCATAAATTCTCACTTTTTGGCAGGCCGCACACGGCGAGCCAAGGCAAGGGAAATATGAAGCGGAAGGACTCTAAGGACACTGCGCCAACGATGAATAGAAATTCCTGAGATAATCAACAGCATTATCTCCTGATTATGTGTTGAACAGGAATTCCATGGAAATTGCGTTCTAAAAGAAGCGGCCAACTCGCAAAAAATATCGAACTATATCCGGGATGATCGGCGGATGATGAGGATGCGAGAACCCACGAGTGAGTGGCTGAGTATCCGCTTTCCCTTTTTTTTCCTCAGTTTCGCCTTGCAAATTCCCGGTGAGCTCATCATCAAACCCTCGGTCACTTGAGGTTTAAGCCAACATTAAAAAAGAAGCCGAAAAAACTCCCAAAAATAAATGAAAGAATGAGTATGAAATAAACGTGAGAACATTGAATGTCCTCGTACAGAAATTTGCTTGGGCCGCAGCTCCTTATTGTTCCTGAAGTGCTTGTAGAGATTTGCTAGTTGTGTCCTTATTGTTTGCGCGTATTGTAGGTGAATGAATGGTGAGGGCCAAGAGTTGCATGAATGAAGTAGTATACGTCCCCATTAAAAAATATCAAAAAAGAGATTGCCGCGTTTTTAGCTGGAAAGCAGAATGTATCCCGATTCCCGGATGCATCCGAGGCGTGAGAAGGAGGCCAATCCTGCGGCCTTGCCAACAAGTCTATTAGGGCCAAGTCCACTTGTTTACGGCTTACGTGTAACTTGGGTGGCAATCGCACACAGACACACACGTGACATGGGCGTCGGCAGGAAGAAGGATGTTAAGGTCTGTAAAAATCTGTGAAAATGCAGCAAGGATGTGCCTTGAATTTGCGCGCCAAATTGCTTTGGGTAAACACTCGCATCCTGTTTACCCTTGACCCTTTCGCACGACACTTGCAAATGCAAATCGCACATTAGAACCCATGTGCAACTTTCCGCCCAGCAGTCAAAACGTTATGCAACCGAGAACGAAGGTCGCCGCAGTCATTGATGGTTAGAAAATCCAAACCCAAGCCCAAACCCATTTGGGACACGTTTTTATGAAGGTGCGAAATGGCACATTTGTATTTTTTTTTTTTTTGACGGAACCTGCCGCGTCATTGAGTTCGAAGGCAAGTCCTTTTTTCAGAGGCAATGCAACCTGTGCAACAAGCCTTGCAATTTGTCACCCGAGGCGACATTCAACTTGCCAACGCATTCCAGCTGAGTTTTTGCTTTGAGCCGTGTCACCTTTTCGGCCTATTCAGTTGGCCACGATTTGGTAGCAACAGTTTTATGAATCGAATATCCAACCGATACGGAAAATATTCATTCATGCGGCACATACTCCTTGGAGACCTTGACAAGAATTTTCCAATTTTAATTCCATGGTTTTATAAAATATTTATAAAATTTCCTACGAAAATATTTGTGCTCAAATTTGGCAAATCATTTCCTTGTGCAAAACGAGAATATTTTTTCCCAGGCATTGGAGTTAATAAATTGCCATTTATGTAAAGGGGAAGGTTTGAGCAGAAAATTTGGGAAACCCCCAAGGAAATGCCAAGGGTTCTAGGTAAAGTCAAATATCTAAGATTTAATTTAATCTGGGAAAGGAAATTCCAAAATTCTAGGAAATATTCAATAAAGTATAACCTAGTAATACCCCGGATTCCTCTTCAGTTCCACCAACCTGTCAACGAAATTAAACCCCTGAATCAGCTGATGGCGGCACTGCCTTTCCTGAATGGTCCAAGAAATATGAACAATTCATAAGAAGAGAGAATGCGATAAAAAGAAAAAATTGTGGGCCTTGATTTCGTTTTTTATTTAACCTCTATTTAGCTCCGACATTCCCAAGGATGTGCCTCCAACACGGCCGCTGTTGTTGTGTTAATTGTCCAACATTGTGAACAGGTCGGGTGCCATTAACAATATTAACAACATCAAGAAAGTAGGATCCACAACAACAGCCGCAGATCCCACGATCCCACGGCTTGTCGCCTGGTTTCTTGAGCGGTTTTTTATGCCATTTACACAGAAATCTTGCAACAAATCACGAGCTCCTTTTTCTAAAGTAAATACAAGTGTGTGTTCGTGTGTATGACCTTTATTCGTTTGATGTTAAAAAATGGTTTTGCCAGAGACGTTAGACCCTTGGTCTTTCCCCCCTGGCTTGTGAACCTGTGACGACGCAATTCTTTGCCATTATCAACCGGCATCCTTACAGGTCCTAGGATCTCCTCTCGCTGCACTAGATCCCGATTCAATTTGGCTTTTATTGGGATCTCCAGACGAGCGGCGAGCTGTGGCCTAATTGCAGTGGAAATAGTCCGGAGGTTAATCATTTTGTACCTGCGGCTTAGGCAGTCAAACCCGAACAGTCAGTCAGTCAGTCATTTCGGCGGGGAAAAGGATGCGGAGGAGGAGTTATGGTCCTGCAAATGGATCGGCCTCGATTTTCACAAGCCAAATTAAATTGCGGCTTTGTTGTTACCTTTTTCCATTTACCGGTGGATACAATTTGGATCGTTATCTGGTTCTGGTTCTGGGTCTTTGTGCTTTCAAGGTTTATGGATTTTCGGCCTTCTAGCACATTTCCTGTGAGAACAAATCCCAGGCTAGATGACCCCCGAACAAAGTACAAACCCAAAGTATCATCACAACTAACAGCAACAACATTCCACTAAGTATTCCCATCCCAGTTTATACCAAACCATTTTTTTATGGGGCAAACATGTGATCGCAGTCTTGAAAATCTACATAATGACAGAGCCATCCTGAAAACTAGTTCAGATTGCAAATTACGAACCGGTAAGGGATGGGATATCCTGGTGTCCTAGCAACTGCAATTCCCATTCAGGACAAGACATCGAACGCGACGGGAGATGCGGCGCTTGAGGTTCAGCAAAGGTCATGTCAAGGATTGCCTTGCAGCGGCAACTTTGCATAAAATATTTGAAAATGTTTTCATTATGGTAAGTAGACACAAAAGCCCATCGCACACAGCCTGTGTGCGATTCCCACCGAAGGGGTGTCGTTTCCTTTGCCCAGGATCCTGGCATATATTGGTGATAAATTAGTTTAATGTTCGAAACACCGAAGATAGGATAGAAAAAAAGGGCAGCCGACCGCAGCTGAGCCGGCAAAGCTTGGCAAGAAAAATTACTCTAACCCATTTTGGCGGCATTTTCACGAAATGGACGTGTCCCTTTAAATGAACTCCCATCCATCCAGGTATCTAATGAACTGGCCAAACAAAAACTTTACAATGAGGACAGAGAATGAGGAAAAAACTACATAAAAATCACGTCTTGAGACATTTTCACATCGCTGATTTTAAATGGAAAATAGTACAAAGATACGAGCGGACAGTGCAATTGCAGCGGAGGGACAAGCAGGAGATCAGGACATGACACAATTGCTGGCCGCCGGACAATTGTTGTCCTCACGCACGTGCAACGTTATCCTAGCATTCGGAGTCGAGTGCATTTTGCCACGCCCTTTTGTCATATGGGCGACTATATAGTGCAGAGTCCTGAATGAAGCGAACAGAGTTACGAGATATTTTGAATAGCGGCCTCGGTGGCAAGTGGATGTGATCCTGAGACAATGGTCTTTGTTCGCGATCCTGGTTGTTGCTGTTGTGTCCTTTGTCATCCGCCTTGTTGGGGGTGTGCGATGTTGTTGCAATTTTAGTGTAATTTTATTGTTATTAATTGTATGAGATGGGTTTTTAAATGGCTTTTGTTTAACGCCCATGAATGAGAGTTGATTACAATTAAGAGGATCTTCAAAACGTGTCCTTTCAAAGGTAAAAAAATCAGTTTTTTAACATATACATGTATACTTATTGTATAAATGTGAATATTTCAGGACAAAAGTTAAAATAATTAAAATTTATATGACAGACATTATTATAAATAAATTATTTTGTCTGTATGGCCTTGATATTTGTAGCTATACTTTCAAATAAAATTACTCAAGGATAAATAATAAAATATACCATTTCCAGGACTTTAAACACACTCAGCTATCAACTCAGACAAAATTTAAAAATATCCTTTGAAAATTAAGAAAAGAGTGCTAAGAATACAGGGATTCTAAGGTCAACACCTAGGAAACCACAAGATGCCTTTCAGGAGCACTTTGAAGTGACCTCTCAAATTAAACAGAAGTCACTATCCATAAAGGATTCTTTCAGTCAACTTCTCCTTTCACTCCAGCCCCCTTGGATGCTATTCATTTGACAAAAATGCTCTTCTCTTTGCTTTTCTGGCCAGATTTTTGCACAGCTTCGCATCGGGCTGCCGTTTGTTTAACACCTACTTCAAGGATCGCGCGAACCAGAACGATAATTTTTTATGGCAGGCACTTAAAAAAATATGGAACTGAAGCAACAAAATATATAGGAACTGAAGAGGCAGTTGTGAAACCTGTTACAATGCCTTACATAATAAAGAAAACCCGTGCAGGGCGCGGCAGGTAACTCTTCGGGGAGTTTTGGTCCCCGGTCCCGGTCCCGGTCGGAGAGGCTTGTAATTCATATTTTCCAAACAATTTTTCTACGCAATTTTAACACTTTTGTTCAGTATAATTTCTAGGTTTCGTATCCAACCGAACCTGACCGCTCAACCTTTGTTATTTCAAATGGTAAAATAATAAAAACCCTTGAGACTCGAAGGCTTGAAAGCCAGGCGGGAGTCTCTGGAACTCGAGCTGGTTTTGAAGAGGCCGCGACACGAACTGGGACTCTCACTGTGTCACCTAAATGTATTCCTGGAATATGACTCTGATAGAGAAACTACCATTCAATAAATGATTCTGGTCAATGGATGGGAGTGGTCAGGAAATCCCATTCAGAGATGGCCCGACAACGATAAAAACCCGACTATCCCTGGAATGTGGTTGAGCCTGCCGCCTTGGACAATTTATGGACTTATTCCGTAATTTCCAGGAATATGTTTCAAGCGCTTTAATGTTATCATACACACTTCATGATATGCCAAATACAGCTGTGTTATTCAAGGTAATAGATAAACAAGTTCGTTCAAAGCTTTAAATGCAAATCAACTTTTAAAAGGATTTCATTGCGAGAAATTTTTTTATTTATTTATTTATTAATAGCTAAAAAACTATTTTCCTGGTGGCAGATAAGGCAAAAAAGGATGAAGTCCCGGTGGAAAATCCGCAGCTAAGCCGAGCATTGTTAACAAAATCAGCACTACCTTCATTTTGACTGCAAAGTCAACAAAAGTCTATTTTATATAGAATGTAGAATTTACTATGCAAATTAGTTTTTCTCGTTAGGTGTGTTCAAAATAGTTGAAGGTATACGGACATTTTGTAAATAACTTTCTTTAATTACTTTTATTATTATTTTATTATTGTAATATAATTCTTTTAAACAATGAATTTTATTTAACGTCTCCTTGGAATTAAATGTCCTGTCGAGTCTTCTTGGCAGGACTCCCATAACGACAAAAACTATCAATCGTCCACTCCATTGCGATATTTCATCCACTTCATAATAGAAATACTTTCCTTTTATTCTTAATTATTTATATTGTAAAAAAAAATATTTTTGATTTTACGGCAATAATTTCAATTCGTAAATAAAAAGTTGTTTTTCCCGTATATAAGATATAGGTTAAGATATAGGCTTAAATTTTTAGTGATAAAGGTTAGATTACATTTAGCCAAAATAAAAGAAGCTATCCGAAAATTATTGAATTGATTCTTTATTTCGTTTATTTAAACATGGGGCGGCGGAATTGGATATCGAGGAGGCAGGGCACCCATAACGAGAAAGCACTACAACCGTCAACTTCATTTCGATGATTTAATCTTTTTTTTAGAAATACTTCGTTTTTATACTTATTATGGGTAAAAAAAATAAAAATAATTAATTTTTAATGCCTTCAAATTTGATTTTCCGGCTAGACCTTTTCCCACTCACTTCGTAATTAAGGTGTTTTCCAGAGATGTCATCTGGAAACGGTTTAAATGAAAATAATGAATTATTTCCATACCTGGAATTTTAATTTTTGTAAACATTAACTTTTTTATATTACAATAGCGAACAAAAGTTTCTATTCGAGTTTTTGAGCTGTTTAGAGATTTTTAACGATGTCTCTGATTTCAACTACATGGCCAGGCTTCAAAACTCAAAGAGAAATGATATACTTTTTTGCAGTTAATTTCCACTTGGGGGAATTTTATTTTTGATATTTAATTTAATAATCGTTTATACCTTTTATTGGTTTCAGCTTATAATTAGTTAGAAGAAATTAGATTGTATTTTTAGATTTTAAATATTTGTATATTTTATACTTTTTTTGCGTTTTAAAAAATTTAGAGAACTGGATTTTTGTTATGCAGCTAAAATATGCATTCCCAACTATTTTTTAGTAAATATATAACCTCTATTTTCCCCATACTTTTTAAATATATTGATTAGAAAATAATCTAGATAATAGGGTATTTAATGACTCGATTAATTAAAGTAATAGCTCCCAGCTATACCCATTATTTGCTTCATTCCCCATCCAAAGCACGCGCCAGACTTAGTAAATATTGAATGTAGCAGAAAACCAAATAAAATAATTTAAAATATATACAAATATATATATGTATGCCTGGTATATGTGATAAGCCTGCATGAATTGCTGACTGAAATTGTAGCGAATTGGTTGACTAAAGCCCAGGGGAAACCGGAGGAGGACAATGCCACATTGAGCACGTCGCAGTCATTTCCGTGGTAAGATAAAATATGATTTTTCAGACACACTACATGTGTAGACAGATTCGGGGCATGTGTGTTGGTTGGTCTTCACATTATTTGCACACTTTCGTTTTGTGGAGTATCATATGCATATCTTCTGTTCCTTCTGAATATATATTTGTATCTTCTGGCAGGCCCGACTCAAGGTCAGTCTTCAAAAGCATTATCGCCGCCTCCGAATCCGTCAGATGGCAAGAGCAAAAGCGACATTCGCTTGGCGCTCTTTCATTGATAAGGCAGCGGGAAATAACTGCAAGCCGGTTATGAGGCAATCAAAAATCAGTTTCTTTCATTCATAAAATGTCAGTTTATCAGTGGCGCGCATGCGGGTTAGCGAGGGGGTTAGCCAAGGGGCCGTCCAGAGGGGGGCGTTTACTCAGCCAGCAAAACTGCGACGATCACGTGCTGACGACACTCAAATGCAGCTGGCGATAATTCTTTCTCGGTCTCTTTGGTTCAAATTCCTTGAATATTTATATATAATTTTACTTTGTTAGATTTTATTTCTAAAAATTGTTTAAACAAGTATTTTTATTTAAATGAAGCTTGGTGGTGTTTTCATCTGGTAGCTTGCATATCCCAAAAGTTATTAATGAATTTTCTTTTCCGAATCTGACTTTGTACACTTCCCGCAGAATCTTAGCTATATGTTCTTTCTCCCTTATTTACCCTCTTTCAATCTCTCTTCTTCCCCCGCCCCTTTCTTCCGCCCACACTCCCCAAGCCACTGATTGTTTATTGACAACCCACAAACAGATAAGTGACATTTATCGACTTTTTACGCGCTTTTAACTAAGTTCAAATATGTTTGCGCACTTCTGTCAGACAACTCGTATCTTTCGGCCAAATGTATCCGTATCTGCGACTGCATCTGGGCAGTATCTCCGTTCCTGATATTTGCTTATCAAACAAACTGGCAGTTACTGGCAGTTAGTAGAGGTTTTATCGAGAGCCCACAAAAATAAAGAGACGCGGATTTCTTTTCCCAGTTTTTGTAGATTCTGTTGCTGCCTCCGAGTTGATACTTTTTATCGCCATGATGCCCTATCGACCCAGCTCTGAAGACCCCGAAAACCGAGGGCTTCTCCATGCCACGCTTATCGACCAGCCCGGGATTTATCTCTGAATAAATAGCGGAGCAACAAACTTTCAACTGTTTGCACAGACTTAGCAACATTGTTGCCATATCCCTGTTCAAATCGAAATTCTTTCCTTTCCACACGCATTTCATTCATGCAATCTCCTCCATATCTGTCGCTGGATTTTTTACCTTTGTGTTAAGTATATATCGCAGTTATTTGATTGGGATTTCATTGATTTACGATGTCTGGAGACCTTTTTCCTTTCGGTGTTGCTGAACTTGACCGCCGACCGGAAGAGTCGATGTTAATGGCCATAAAATGTCGCTAGGGTATCATAAATAATACTTAATTCCTGACCAACAGGTTCAAAGTGCAAAGTGATATTATTGTTGTGATTGTATCTGTAAAGCAACATGTGCATGGAGATTAGAGTTTTGGGAAAACTAAACATCGCATTTTCTATAAATTGATCAACAATTTTACTTTTTTATTTAAAATTAAAATATCTATAATTGTTTATTTCAGTTTCTTAAGGCACATAGGTACCTGTTCTTAATATTCCACAGATACCAATAGGCTATAAGATAATAAGATATAATTCAAGAAATATTTATTTGTTTATTTGGCTTATTGTTTAATGGTATTGCTATTAAACTGAAAACAATAAAGAAAACCTCCAGCATGCCCTTTAAATTGACACCTTACACATAGGTCGTGAGAAAGTATGTTGTGAAAATTTCTTCCAATTGCGACATATACACGTTGGTCTTGACCAAAATTGACTCCCACGCACGGCAAATGCATCTGCCTCTGGGATTGGAAATTTCGGCCGGACTACTCCTTCATTTGGTCCAGGGACAGTTGCACGCCCAACCATTTCTTTTATTTTTCCCCGGACTCAAGTGGCCCGCGCACAAAATTAGACTGTCTCTGATTGTCTTTCCCAGCGCTGACCACTTGAAGGTCTCCTGTAGCCGAGTCGCATGGTAAACGCGTACTACACTTTCTTTGTGGCCAGTGGGAAAGCAATGGGAAAACAAGTACAACAAAAAAATGGAAACATTTGTCTAAGAAAACACGGACGAACGAATGGCGACACTTGAAGCCCGCAGACAATGCCATCTTCCTACTTGTTTTTTGTTTTTGTCACAATGCCCATTCCCACGATACTCTCTTTCGGATCGGACTTGTCTGATTTTTGGTGTATCTGTGCGGGCACAATGCCTGCAATTTCGACTACAGTTGCAAGTGCAGAAACCCAAAGATGAGAGGAAACTGGAGACCTTTGCAGACCGAACATAACTCATGCTCTTCACTATCCGATCCCATCCGAATCGAGCCGAGACATGTACACTTGATATCCTGGCGTGTTTACTTTTACAATACTCTTTCTTTCAAACTGTCTGTCGCAGTTTTCTCTCTATTTTATTATTATTATTTCTTTGGCCGACTTGGGAAAATATCTTCGCACACACTTGGCCCAGTGACAGCATCGTTTATGGGCTGGGTCCAGGTCATTTATCTTGTTGTCCACCTTCCTGACTGCGCAATTTGCTCTCGTATTGCCGGTGAATTTGAGTCTTTATTTCTAAACAATTTTTTTTACATTTTGTATTCGCACGTGCATTGATCTCGATTCGAGTTGGAGAGATTTATGGGCCAGTCCGAAATGCGAATGCCATGAAATGATTCGTGGAAGTGATAATTGCTCATGCATTTTTAATGAACTTCAGAGAAGGTGATTGAAATGCAATTATATTCGAAGGCTTATTTGTTTTTGAGTCATGGTTTTTATTTTTTGAATATACATATTTACTTTTCATTTTGTTTGTTGTGGTAAAGTCATTTTCAATTAAAAACAATAAACTTATTTCAATTATTGTTTTAAAGCTTATTATAAAAAATGGTTGCATACTTTTAAGGGCAATAAGCAAAATCTGTGTTTTTGCGGGAAGTTCACTAGAATATACAATCGTAATAAGATTAGATGATGCTCATCTTCAGTTTCAAGATGAAATTACCCCCCAAACCCTTTCAAGGCCCCCCTTACTCTCAACTCGATCCTCCCCCAAAAACAATTGCCGCTTTCCGAGAATTTCATCTACAATAACTCCAACTTCCTCTTTATGGAAATGGCACGAAGCAAACATTACACTCCCCTCGACTAATCTCATGGCTGGTGATCTGCCCCGCATGTTGAGCATACTCCACATCCATGATCGTATCCAAACCATTACCACCACCCCTTCTAGTCCCCCCCCAACCAGTCGTTTAACCAATCCACCCCAACACTTTTTGGCAGAACATAAACCATACCAAGACTTCCTCCATTTCCGCTCCGATCTCGTCGCCGTTGTTGCTCATATGGGGTTAAAAATATATTTTCAATTTTGCCAGAACATTAATCATAAGTGTCTTGCTTTCGTCGTCTGGCCCCCAAAATGGAACCAAAATGGAGCCCAAGATGTTGAAGCCTGAACCCCTTTCGTAAATGCCTGGGCATCTAATCTTTCAGATATTTTTGGGGCAATAGTAGTGCCCAATACCGAGTGCTGCCCCACTCCCTTTAGCACTCGCCCCGCGATCTATCTTTCTATTCCCTTTGCTCTGTCTGCTTTTCAATTATATGGTTTTTATTGCCTTGACTTCGGTTCTGAAAGGTTGACACTCTATGCTGAAGTGCACAGAGACAAATATTTAAGACTTTTAAATATAAATACTTCAGACTTATTAAACCTAGTTTTGTTACTGCGCCTAAATATTAGTTATAGTTAGTGTATAGTGGATGAAAAGAATGCATTTATCTAATCGTTTGCTTTTTTCTCTGTATTTATGTGGGGGTTATTTGGGGAGGGGATCTCTTATTTTCTATCTTTCCTTCACTGCCTCCATATATATAGTTTAGTGCTGGAGTGTGTGTGTGCTTGCCACACCGACAGAAAAAATACGTTATTCCCGTTTATGTTGGCTGAGCCTCATTCTCATTCCGATTCTCCGCCTGGCCCGGAGATGGGGGGCATAAACACATGCAGAGAGGGCTCAATGTTGAGCTCCGAGAGTCGCGTCACGTTCTCCCGGTTTTCTCGCTTCTCGCATTCTCGCAGGGAGGCTCAATCTCAAACCCGGCAAAGGGGAGTTTCGGTGGCCAGAAGGGAATGTGCCCATATCGCATTTATCAAACATAAACACACACTCACAAACACTCTCGTTCGGCTTCTCAGACGTTGTGCGGCAGATTTTTGTAACGGACAAATTCTTTTTTCCTATGCACTTTGGCTCACTGCGAAAAGAGAAAAGTGAAATCGAAGAAAGATCGAGAAACTAGCTGGGGAATTGCTTCTTAAATGCCTTTTTTATTCGCAATTAGACCGTCATGCGTTCTTGGGAGGTTTATTGAACCCTAAATGTCCCTGATTATATGGCGAGTTGGGAAACCACTATATAAGAACAGCTAGAAGACTTCAAAAATGAAATACTTTAAAAAATTAAATTACCTTTCGTTCCAAAAGTTGGAACAACAAGTTTGTCATTACTTGTAGCTGTCATTCCTCCTAAACTGTCAAATTTTAATGATTCAAGGAGTGAGTTTACAGCCAGGACCCAAATGATCCGGAATCCGCTCGGTGGTCCTAAGAAACGAAGGTGGAGCCGTTTCCCAGGGCAATAATTCTGCAATTGTAACACCTCGAGGGGAGAGACAATGGCAATGGAAACAGCGTTATTAGGGTCTATTTGTGATGGGAAATCCAGGGTATCCACAATAGCAACCAGTAACCTGTCCTCTCCTGACCAGCCCAGTACTTTGTCATTGACTTGGCATTGGCATTGTTTGGCGAGCGTGAGATCAGCACACGGCAGGTACGATTCCCAAATACTAGTTGATTTTCGGGACCCCTCTCAGCCCAGATCCCAATTCCTTATCCCTGATTTTTGCGCCCACTCGCCACGCTCGTGCAGCTGGAAAAATGATGCTGCAATCCGACTTCGATTCCCATCATCATTATCATCGTCATCTTCGTCCTTGTACACTCGGCAGCACTTGATGATTTGCTGAGCCTTTGTTGGGTCAGAAAATCAGGACAATAGCACACCAACACACCTACTCCAGCCAAGCAGCAACAAGTTAGAGGCTCAGCACACACAGCTAAAAAACCAAAGCCAGTGGTAACAACAAAAGTCAAACAGGTTTAGCTACACTTCAGGACAAGTCGGTAGAGAGGTCCCAAAAACCTAAAAATCAAAAACCCAAAAACCGATCCCCTACGAGGTACCATTTTCCCATAACGGTGTCGCCAACAACAATTTTTATGTTTCGACCAACAGCTGATTGAAGAAAAATTTTCCCAGCACCTCCCGGCTCAGCTGATGTGTCCCCACGTCTTAAGATCCTGCTCAACTCACAGACAAACACTCTTTGAGGTTCACTTGTTTGCTTAACAGGACAACGGAACACCACAGGACGGCGGCGACAGGAACACAAAAATGTCAAACTGTCTGTCCAACAAGGGATATCTCTAACTAGCCGTAAAAAAAGTATCTTTTTGCCGTTCTTGCACTTTATTTGGAGTGTCAACGACTAAGCGAAGTGCACAACAGGATACTGCTGTTTGTCCATCGAGCGGGAGGATCCTTTTGCGGAGTCCTATCTCTTGGTCCATTAATTGACCCAACGCATTGGCAATGATGAGAAAATTGTTCGCCTCAAGTGTCCGAACGGATTCAAGTGCAGTGCTTAGATTTGTCCTTTCCGATAGGCGCGTCCTTAAACCGGGATCACTTTCCCTATCCGACCGAGTGTCGTATGTCATCTGCACTATCTCTTTCTCAGACCATTTAACTGTCACCGGAGGTCCGAAAAGTGGAAGGACTATTTGCGGTTCAATTCCACGAATCGGAAAATCCAGGATTGCGCAAGAACAGTTAGTCACAGGTGCCACACCCACCGAAATGTCGAGGGTTTCCCGCTAAAGCAAACACTTCAAAGGCAAATACGAAGTTCGCATCTAACTGTCCTTCGTTCCGCCCTCCCAGTCCTGTTGCTTCTGGATCCTAAGAACCTGCTCATCCTCGAGCAACATGAACTGAAATGCATGCATCGATTATGTAAGACAAGCCCTGACCAAAAACCATTCGCAGCCTCTTCAAGCGTATTGGATTACAACCAAATGTCACTTCGGTTCTACTTCTGCTCTCTGGGGTTTTTGCGGTCAATCGAACTTTGCTTAACGGCTTCGCAAGATCTCCGCTTCGTCACCGTTCTCATTTCAGTCCCAGGATGTGGTCAGGTCTGTGGTGAATATATCTATTTACTTAGGACAGTTCAAGGATGGATTTCCGATCTCTAGAAGTTCGCCAAAAGTTTGCCCACTGAAGGAAGTCAGCGGCGATTTCCTTCCGGCGAAAGTGAAAACAGGAAAACGGAAGACACAGTGCTATGGGAATTTCCTTTTTCCGATGTTTTTCCTCTTTTCCATTCTTAAGATTATTCTTCAATTAAATTGCTATCTCCTTTGGCATGACCCCCAAACCAAGAGACGCCAACTTTTCGCGCCAAAATTGCGTCACACAGCACGAAAGCGATTGTGGCCAGCACTTTGGCGGTCTTTCACAAAACAAACTCCATACTATAAAGGCAAACCCAATCTCTTGGAATACATACATACACACAATCCCGGAGAGATGGGGAACCACACATAACGATCTTGGCAAACAGCGATAACAGACATGTACTTCTTGCTGCTTTCAATAAACGAGAAAGATGTCGCGATTGTGGGTGAGACGAGGAGACCAATTCGAAATCTCACTCACACTCCTGCCGAGAACCGAGAACCCAATACCAAAAACCGAAACCCATAATACAAGCCCCCAGAGCCAGAGAGATGGAGCCAAAGCTCGGCGAAATGCACAATTTGGTTCTCTAATCACGCAGGGTCTCGTATTGGCGAATTCCTTGGTCTCTTCTTGGTCTCGAAAGAGCCGACCAGCCTAAAAAAAAGTTATAAATATGATTGGTATTTTGTAATTCGAATAAGGTATACCTTCTACAAATTTTTGCAACTTAATTTACAAAGAAATTTAAAATATTAAAAGAATTCCTAATTATATGGATTCCATATTATGGAATAAAATTACTTGAAAGTAATAGATACATTTGGATTTATTAAGTTTTATTTAAAAAAAATGTAATGTCAATTGTTAAGTTTTAAGTTTTAAATTTATGAAATAATACCCCTCTATTTTACGTACTACCGATTATAAAAATTTCCTCACTTTCGCATGTCCGGATTCGAATCGATTCAATCCAATCCGTTTCGTTCCATTCCTCGGCAATCCGTGGCGATCCTTTGGCTTTGGCGGGCCTGCACTTTTGGCTGTTAAAAACATTTCGCCGAAAATGTGTCTGGCACGCTAAATGGTTTGGTCAGGTAAACTTGCAGTTCTAACCAGACAGTGCAACAACAAATAGCATTGATCAATGGCTGTGGCTGTTTAGGTCTTTGATACCTCCGCGGTGTTTGCCGGCATGCATTTTGGTAGTTTTTACCTTGCGATTTTGCTTTTTGTTTTTGTGGAGCTTGGCTCTTGGCTTTCGGTGGATGTCCCATGGAATGCTGTGGCACCAGTTCTCGATATGCTTCAATAAGGAGCCCATAGCCAAGGAGAGCCAAAGCAAAGCCCAGGCACCAGCAAAAGTTCCTGGGAAAAAATGTTGCACAACTTTACTACCTGCGAGTGGATGATGACGGCGACGATCACGTCCAACTCCATACCGCTCACTCCGCTTAGATTCATTAAGTGAAAAGTTTAAAGGCTCAAATTTTTCGTTCATTCTTGGCAGTTGATTTTTATGACTCTCTTGTTTTCGCTCTTTAATTTTTTCAAGGGTCCCGGCTAGGGGGGAGGCCCTGGTCTTCGTTGCGGAGGTAGAGAGACACATTAGTCCTGGAGGTTTATTACAAATTATGCGTCGCCTTCGCCGTCTGATTCTGATTCTGGTGGGATCCCTTTTATGGGTTGGGCACCCCATGCTCCATACCCTTGTCTGTTCTGATGTACTTCGAAGACTATCAATTATCTTAGTTTGTTAGATTAATCTCACAGTTCTTGATTTCAGGTGGTATATCCATATCCTGTTTGTAAAATAAGATCGTTATGTGATGCTGCGATACTGCATTAATTTGTCAGTTTCAATATTAGCTTGTGGGGTGTAATTTTCTTAATTTAATTCAATGCTTTATTTTTTATACTTGATCTGAGTTTTTCCTTTTTAATCGTTTTTGTATTAATTCATAATTAAATAAGTTATTTGAATACGATCCTTAAAATTTCTACATATTATTCATGATAGTTTTTTAAGCTTAAACTTAAAAATATATAAAATTAGTTAGCAAAAACTAATTACCCTAGACATTTTTAAGTTATCCCTCAAACTTGAAAGAGGTCACTTGGGTTCACTTCGAGGCTAATAGAAAGAGTATTAAGGATTCATTCTGGTTTACCCCTTTTTTCGCAATTCAAACGCAAAAGTATCTGAGGCTGTGTGTGCGAAAGCTCGCTATAAATGTAGACCGCACTGACTGCCTCAATGACGAGCGCCGATAAGCGACTCACTCACACAGATTCACTTTTGGCTGGAACGTGCAGACGTTAAAAAAAAGGCGCAAAAAGGATTTGAGGCAAATATGCAACGCAACTGGTTTATCAACTTGCATTTTGGCGCCAAAATTTCTGCAAATCTTTTCGTTTCCACGCCACGCTTTGAACGCCCTTCGTGCTCTCACACAGATACTTTTTCGGGCTTGAATGTATTAGCGTATGCATATTATTTTCGTTTTATTGGACAAAATTAATTGGGCGCCAAGATAGAGGCATTAAAAGCCACTTAAACTTATGGAGCACGCACTAAATTCGAATAAATGGAAGATACCGCCAAAAACCGGAGACTTGTATCCTGTAGATACTTGCTAATGAAATTGTCCAACATTAAAGCCCACACACACATGATGTCTATTCTCCGAGGGGTTTTTCAGCTTCCTGTCCGATTATTTGCGGTCAGCCCCGAGGAAAATTAGCAACAATGTTGAACCTGAAACCTGGATATCTGGCAGAGAGATTAGGACCTTGTACGTCATCATCAGGTCCTTTTCGGATCGGTCTTACGGTCCATTCATTTGCCATTTTCGGCATCCGTATATCCTTGGCCATTGTGTGTGCAAAAAATGTAGAATAGAGCTCTGAATAGAGAGATTTCCGCTTTGTGCACTTGCTTCCTGTGATTGTGATTCATCGTCCAATAAAGAGATTGCCCTTCAATTAGTGGTTGACTGGTGGTGGTCGGTAGATATGATCGGGTGGTCCTGCCATCGGGCATTTGTCTGAACCTGTCTGGGCATCCTGTGAAAACCAAGCAAATTAAGCGATTAGAAAATATTAAAGATACGCCTGCTTGGCTTTGTTCTTTATCGAGAGAGGTTTGCGTTTGGTTTTTAGCGCACATTCGCGATTATTTGAGATTCGGACAAATAGGACGGCTGTTCCTTCGCCTTGTATCGATATAATGCGTTTTATGTTCCTCGGCAGTTCTGTTTTCGCTTTTGTGCCTGTGTGTCCATGGGTCCCGTGGGAATAATATCGGAACGTCTGGCCGATTTTTTACTCATTTAGGTTTTTTCATGTTTAATATTCGTCAGGCATGCCACTTTACTTCCGATCATATAATGGACACAGAAACGGAGTGGAGTGAAGGCAAAATATGAATGATTTCTTTTTGGTTTACTCACTGAAATAAAATCCATGGTTGCAAGTTTTATGTATTTTCTGATAGCTCAACAATTCCAACCACACAGAGTTCAAGTTTAACATCAATTTACGGCAATTACATGTTGGCCACCGCCTTCAACACAGGCTCCCCCAAGTCCAAAATTTCCCCCTTTTTATGTTCTTTTTTTAGGGATCATCTAAAAATATAAAAGAGCAAATCAAATGCCCCCATGGCCATCGACGCCAACACGAAGAAAATGCAAGGCGAGCGATACATAGAAAAGATGCAGGACAAGTTCAAGAACAACTCCCCACACACTAGGGCTCGGATATGGGGGATACAGATACAAATGTACACATCCATATATATACAGATACAATCCCAATTCCAAGTCGTGCAGTTAGGTTGTTACATGCATGGGGATAGATACACGGAAAACTCGTATTTCTGCCACCAAGCGAGCCGAGAGGCTGAGGACTGTAGAACCGAGTCTGAAGCTGAAAGGTCAATGCATTTAGTTAATGCAGCCCATGCCAGTTTATTTTGTACTGCACTTTGTCCCAATACGCGTCTGTGTGTGTGCGTATCTGTGTGTTTACATTGGAGCTGGGTGAACTGTTGTAGTTTATCCAGCAGCCCCCACACAGAAACTCTGAAGAGATATTAAAACAAGACTCTGTTCTCCGAACTCCCCCACGCCAGTTTATCTAAGGCCCCAACATCAGCAACTTTATAGGAGTACACAGAAGAGGCCTAGGGTATTGTAGATGCAGCATCCCATACAAATATTTTTTGAGGTGGACTTGAAATAATGGGGGGAGGTGGTAATCTAGAAGAGATTTATAATTGGTCTAGATTCTAGAAAGAAATCTGAATACAATCTGATAAGCACTTCAAAACTATCCAAACTTCTTAAATTTCTTTCCATATTGGAACCACCCTAGAATCCAAACTCTAGTGGGGATTGGATCCACACAAATACTCATGCAGACCTTCTATTTTTTAACGGTCAAATACTATAGGCGAGAGAGCAGCCCCAAAAGGAAGATCAGCCTCCACACAGCCACACTACTCCACAATACAACACAAGTTTACTCACAGCTGCGCGCCAAACATTGTTGTCAACACAAATAAACATCATCATTATCATGCCGTCGATATCTGGAGGCCAAAAACAATAAAACCAAATAAATAAAAACTCCCAAACGACCGTTTAGAATATTCCCACGCAAATTGAAGTCGCCTCCTCCCTTTTTTGGGCTCCAAAAATTTGCTACAGTAAAAATTAGAAGAAACATAAAGAGCAAAAAAAATATATATATCACACAAATGGACCCACAAAAAAGACCCAAGACCAGATCAGCCGAGATCTATAAACGCCGATTGGCAAATATTTAATACTCTGCGTAAACTTTAAACAACTTGACAATTTCACACTCGCCTGCGAAGCGAAACAACTGGCAGACCATCTCCCTCCTGCCTGTTTTATGATCTTCAAATATGCATGTCTCCCCGCCATACAATACTCGACATCCCATCCCATCGCCATCTCCTCATCGACTTGTTGGCTTTGTTGAGCCTGAGCCCTTGGACCGTCTGGCTAGTCCGTCCCAGTGTCTTTTGGAATATCTGGATTCCTCTCCACGTCGCCCAGCCTCTCGATTGCGTATGTATGTTCTACAACAAAGTAACAGGCAGCGACAGCGAGAGCAAATATATAACGTGAGGGTTATGCAAAAAAAAATATTTTAAAATCAATATTGGATAGTCACGAATCTTGCGATACTCTTAATTCAAAAAATTCTGTATTTTTCCTGCCACTAGACCACCAAAAAGGGTCTAGAATGGTTTATTTTGTACATCTTTAAGTAATATCATAAATATTTATTCATTTATATGAATAGATGGTTAGATAGATTGAAATAAAACAAAGATAAAAAGATACAAAGATACATAGATAGATTGTTTTTTTTCAATAAATCCATAAATGCCCTTATATTGAAAATCTCAAAAAATTTTAAAGAATATCCATACACTTTCAAAGGGTGTCATATTAAAGAACTCCAAGTTTCATAATGGAGCAATCTCATTGCTAAACTCCAGTTTCCTCGCATTATACGTTGCTCCCCTTTTAGCCAGTTTTTCTTTTGTTTTTTATTATTTATGCAATGTTTTTTTTCATAATTTTTTGCATATTCAAAATAACTTTGGCGCATACACCAGCTCCATACAATACCACATATGACAGACGGCGCTCAGCATTTCCGTTTGTCAGCTGGTTTCTGGGATTCTGTCGGAATCTGGTGTCTGGAGCTCTCGAGATTCGAGTACTGGATGATGCTGAGGATGTTGTCGCTGCTTGGGGTACAAATTCCGGGCCAGGCAAGCATTCGCAGAAAATGTGGAAACAAACAATTGTTTTAACTGGAAGAAGGCGTGCAAAATGCGTCAAATGCTGTTCACACTTGGCCTAGGCGCTAGTCCAGGCCCTTCTACTGCGGGCGTGCCCCTCGTCCTCAACCACGGATTCTGCCTTTCCCACAATCATCGCACTTCTTCCAGTTCGAGTTCAAGTTTTTAGTTTCATTCATGTTTCTGTTTATTTTCGTAAGGCGTGAAGTTTGTGGCAAGCGAACGCGGGATGCTTGGGTGGCCGAACGGAATGCGTTTCCGATAAGTCGGGCGTTAGTCATTTAAAATAACGGGAAACTGTTCTAGACATTATCAGCATCAACATTTAGATAAAAAATAATCAGAAATAACAAAAATAATGAAATAAAAATAGCATTTATGGGTGGTCTATATCGAAAGGGCTAAGCATTAGCGAGGATTTTTATTGAAAAAGTTATTAATTCTTTTAAAGCTATATATTTATGATTGAGTAGTTATAATTAACTTAATGGATGTATTCCACTCTCATGGCAATTTTTATCCAGTCACTCTCCAAAATAGGAAACTAGCAATTTAGCGAACCTAAATTACTTCGGGGAATATCATGTTAACAGCTTTCATAACAAACCAATTAACACTTTCCGCTGAGATCAAAAGCCAAGATTCTCTCTCACAAGATCTGGGACTAAAATCGTACATCTCCTTTTTCGCAATGCAATTGCAAGTGCACTTTGTATCTGTAACTGCATCGCACACGTACCATGTACCACGCAGGGCCCGTCCATCTGTGTCGTTAAGTACACTCAAAAGTCACGAAGCATTAAAGATGCAAACAAGCTGAATGAACGACGGTCACCAGCAAAGCACAAAATACATAAATACAAAGTGACTACAGTTTGTTTTCATTTAAATTGAAATTGAAGTCCAGTCCCACACACTTACATAGTCCAGCTCCGGCTTCGAGGGAATCGGTTCGGGCATGCTCCCAGGCCACAGGCTATAGGTTGTCCGATTCCTGGGCCCCGGGCTCCAAGGCGAAGTCTCCACAACCGCAGCCACAGACACTCATTACAAATACAAACAGAATAAAACCCCAACTTAAGCCATGCACAAGAAAAAATTGGAATAGTTTAACTAAAGATCACTTCAAGTCCTTTTGTGAATTACAATTTTCATACATTTTCCATACAAAATTTAAACAAAATTTATTTATATTTTTTTATTATTCTTTTTCAGTACCTTTAAGCCCCAACTGCATAAGAGGGGGCATTTATTGCTGATGATTTTCATTGTTTTGTTTCGCTGTAATTCTCGCGCTTTGAAAATTGCATTACATACAAAGGCAAAAAATCAAGAACAACAAAGAACGAGAGCAAGAACAGAGTCTCCTCTGAGGATTCTCTGTGGGGATAAGTGACGAAGATGCTGGTGGGACACGAGAGCGTGTTGCAAAGTCTCACAACATGCCACGCACTATGTTTCCCTCGCAGAGCACAACATTTTAACTGACCAAGTCGAACGTTTCTTTTTTCTAAAAAAAAAAATAATAACTTTTTTTATCTCTAAAATTAGTGTAAAATATAGTTCTAGGTAAGGTAAAAAGGACATATGTACAGGAAATATTTATTTGATATTTGAAAGGAATGCAATCATTACCAAAAACTTCCAATATCATTCAAAGAAAAAGACGTTTTTTTTAATATAAGTTTAAAAATATTTAAATTTGTTCATAATTTACACGAATTTTAAGCAGAGTATAAAGAGCTTTTTGCTGTCCAAGTCAAAGTGCGTCTCGCACCAATTCGCGCGGCTGTTGATGATGTCGTTCTCCGTCTGATAATCATGCCAATGATGAGCTCAAGTCGGTTCTCGACTGGCGGTAATGATGCTGCCCCACCATTTGCTCTGCTCCGCTCCGCTCCAGGCGCTTTCTTTGGCTCTCCACTCCAATCTGCAGACCAGGCCAGACCAGGCCAGACCCGACCAACCCAAAAGCCAACCCATCCCATCTCATAATTATAATTACGCCCCGGCACCGACACAAGAAGATGAAGGGCCCCAACTGTGTGACCGGGTCCTCGGTCCTCCTCCTTCCCTTTGGAAACCCCTCCATGTGGAGTCCATACACTGACTTCCCTTCGAACTTGATGAAGCGGTGGAATTCGCTTTGCAAATAACAAGCAATTGTCGTCGTCAATGTTCGTTTCCGTTTAGCTTGGTGGACTGAAGAAGGCGGCTTCTGAGGAGGCAACCATTCGAGCCTGGAGAGTTGCGTGTTAGGCTGGGAGGCAATAATCCTGGACAGCACTGAGAAAAATCCTACTTGTATATGAGGTTCGAAAGTATGGTATTGTGAATCATTTTACTCCAATTATCTGTATCTTTTGCAGACACTTTCTCTCTGTGCAACCGATTTGTGAATGATTCCAGCACTTAGTGCTGCCAGTTATTTACTAATGAGCGCTAATTGAGTTTAAAATGCGACTAAAAGGATATGCCCTCCGCTCTCAGGAGGTTTTTTGCGCAATTCGCAAAGTGGGGTGGTTGGGGAGGCTGAGCTAACGGTAGCCCAACTGGAGCATCAAATGCCGCACGCATCTCGATCTCGATCTCGGGTAAATTAAATTTAACAAAAGTCAAGCCGCAAAATTACAAAACCCAGAAGGAGATCTGTGCAGCTGTCATTCAATTGGAGATATCTCCCCTCGCGACTCTCCTGGATATCTCGAAATAAGTGACTGTTGATGGGCATAATGCAGCAGGATCGCCCCAATTTCCCGCCATGCTGACATACGGCTCAAAATTACGATGCCCGCCCCCCAATACGACAACAGAAACTGTTTTCAAGATCATGGCTAAATTTAGATACCTTAAATGGAGCATAGAAGGTGCCAGGGGATGGTGGGTAGGTGGGGTAAGTGTAAGTGAACCACTTCCGGCATTGGCGCGTGCTCGAAAACCACTCCAGAGACCCAAATCCAGAAAACTTGAAATGGAAATCAAACTAATTTTTCTTTAATTGCAGCGAGTCAACGACCGCTGCACTCCGTAAATAAGAGAATGAAATTCAGCGAGTCGGCTTTTCATAAATTATGAAACTTTAATGACGCCACTGACATTTATAGCCCCTTTCGCCGAGTTGGCAAAATAGGTCAAGCCGAGCGGATAAATGATGACGCAGCTTCCCAAAAACTGGATGAACCCCTTTGGATAATCCTCCCTACCCCTTCATTCCTCCGACCAATGGCCAAGTAAATCACAAAAGAAAATAAAAATGTCCAAAGAAAGTGTCCACAAGCGGGGACAACAATCCCAAATAAAAAATAAAGAAAAAAACGTATCAAAACCACGCTGAGCTGATTTCGAATGCAAATTTTCCTCCAAGGGGCCATTTGATGGCATTGTCTGGCTAATTGTGCAACTGGGCATTGCTTTTTTCATGCACGGTCATTAGCCGCATCCGTGACCCTATGGCGGACACTCATCTGGGACAGAGGTCTCCGAAGATCCTCCGTGTAGATCCCAGCAGATCCTCAAAGATCCCTGATGAACCCAAATACCGCGGGATGCTGTTCGGCGCACTTTCCCATCGCAGCTTTTCCACCCCATTCCTTTCGCCCTTTCCGCGACCTCGGGGCAATCAAATGTAACAACTTTCTGTTTGAGTTTGGGATAGATGTTGGTCCAGTTTTTTGGGTTGTTTGGATGGAAAAAGGGGCCAGCACTTCATGTAAATTACGAGGTTTTTGGGAGGTAACCCTTCCGCGACAGCATCCCATACGCTGATCATTTCGGTTAGCGCGTCAAACGGAGTAGAAAATGTTATGCTTAATTTTAAGTGCCCATTTTTTAGGGCCGGAAAAGCGAAAAAGAATGGAAAGTGTCTTAAGCTGCTTTATGGGAATTACACTCGCCTTTGCAGATGGCCCATGACAGACCTTAAACATTTCGGATCACAAAGGTCGTTACAGCTTTTTGCCTCTTTTTTTTATAATTTTTAAGATGAAATGCCACATAAAGCTGTCTGCTGATTCCAGAGGCGGGATGCTTCCATTGTGATTTTACTCTTTTCTTTATTCCCGGGACATAAGTAAACAGCAACATAATAGGAAACACTTTTGGTACACAAATTTCCACAAAAGACGGACCTCGAAATTAAAAACTCGAAACTCCGTTTTGTCGGTTACAAGTCAATTTAGGTAAATGAATGAAGTGGACTACCCCCATTTCTAAGATCAGAAGAGAAACTTTAATGGCTGTTTCCCATGTCTCAATTAGCCAGTGAAAGCACCAGAAGGAACCCAACTACGATTGATCAATTAGCGGAGGAACATATGCCATTGATGATCTCACAATCAGCCCACTTTCACGCTCCCTCAATTCAATTCGTGAAGGAGATCTTAATCGTTCCCCATTTCCCAATTACACTAAATCATTGAGCCAACGAAGCAAATTTAAATACGAAGAAATCTATTAAAAATGTTCCAGCATAAATTTCAATTAATAACGCCTAGGCCAAAGGAAAACATTAAGATCCCGAAATAAAATGAGGCCACAAAAGAGTGTAGTAAACCCCCGCGCACAATAGAAATTTATAGAAATCTAAAAAAAATTCAAATCCCCTAAACTGTGGAAACACAAGTGCTCTGAGCTTACCCCTGCACTGTGAAAAAATAGGAAATTTAAATATTCTTTTTAATATTTTAAAAATACGTATACCCTTTTTAAGCCATATTTTTACTTCGAGCATTTTTGCAACAGGGAATAGTTCTCTAGAGAATTCTAATTTATAATTTGACATTTTATCATAAAATCTTAAATATTTTTTCTTCTCAGTGCCATCGATCGTGGTACGATTTTTTGGGGGTAGCCAAGGCAAACTTTTGTTTAAGAAACAAACACTTGAGAAATCCGATAGCTGGATGCGAGACACTCAAGATTGTCGAGCTTGGGTTTGGAAGTGGAATGGATTTGGGTTGGGCTGCTGCTCTACTTTTGCCCCCATCTCATATTGATTATTTACGAGCTGCCGCAAATGGGTTAGACGTCACGTAATATAGCGACAAGCGCTTCCGATGATTAATCAACAAAACCATTGTCCTATCTGAATGTGGCGCACTTTCCCAGGATGCTCCACAAGGCCACGTGGTTTTAATTGCGTTTTAAGTAGCTCCGGCAGAGCACAGGTGGCTCCACTCAAAACGGGAGCATCGCAGGAAGCGTAAAAAACCAGGAGCGTAGCTCTGCCTCTTGCTTGTAAATGTATCTGTATCTGAAACTCGTTTTCCCTTACCCAGAATGCAAATGATGATCACTGAATTAGTAATGCATTCGGCCCATCGCTTAACTACAGCTCATAAAGTATTCGGAAATATTCATTAATTTGTGCCGCCACAGAGACATTCACCATTTCCCATTTTCCTTAGCGGAAATATTCAAATGAGACTTTTCCAGACTCCCGATTTTTCGCACTCTCGACGCCTGATAAGGGTCTCCTGGCTGCTGGTTCCTTGTTCGATGATTATGCAGCAGCTTTGTGCCGAGGCGTCAAGTAAAAAAATGCATTTGCCAGCATCCCGCCGCCAGACCCTCCCAGAAAACCATCTCGTGGAAAAAAAAACATGAGCCTGACGCCTTTCACGGCATGGCGTGTGAAATCTTTGGGTTTACTTAGAGCTACTCAGTGCAGGACTGGGTGAGCACCAATGCTATTTCTGGCACATCCAGTGGGGTGAGGATTTCTTTATATATGTGTATATATTTTTTCTAGTTTTTTTTTTTTGCCTCCGATTGCGAGTTGGCAAGGGGTGGCCTGGGTGAGTGACTGGCGCAAGGTTACTGGTTCTGTCCTTTGGGCAACTCTTTCTTGGCTTTTTTCAATGTTTTCCTTGAGGATTGCAGCCTTTTGCTTGGTTGCATTCCCGGGTAACGGCAATTTGTAGTTGTTTTGGCTTTGGGTTTCAACCTTTAGGATTCCCTGTCATGGGGTATCATTTCAATCAGAAATCTGGATTTTTAAAATAAAAAGAACAAGGAATTTTTAATACACTTCTTTAGTTAACATCACTTTTTCGCTGAATTTTTTGCCTTTGTCAAATAATTTTAAACCTATATGTTAGAACTTTTGTAGAAAAAAATATTTTGAAAATAAATAATATATTACATAAAAAAATTTAATAATTGTATTCCATTTCCTATTTAATGTTATATCTACCTATAATGTATTTCAATTTTTATCAATAACTTAAAAATATAAGTTTCCCCTATGTGAGGGTATAAACTAATAAACAAAAAGAATAATCAAGCAAACTTTTTGCCTCATACTCTTAGCGCCCTTTGTAGACGTTTTTGTTGAAAAAATCCTGGGGTTGATGCATTTTTTATGATCTTAGGTTGGGCGAAAGTACTGCGCCTTATTACAAAACACTTGAAATTTTCAACATGAATTTACCCTTTTTCCCAGTAATTTATAACATAATTTTTGACTGTTTTTTCATTGAATTTTTTTCAAGACATATCAATGGCAAGGCCTAGGGTAAGGCTTTCTTTACATGAAAAGGGGTAGGGCGTTGAATAGAAAAAAGACACCAAAAAAGCATTTTATAAATGGGGAAAATGTTTTGTTCGAAATGGGATAAAAATTAGCTTAACAAAATGCTTTATTTGGCAGGAGGAAGCGTGTTCGAGCGCAAGAAGTTTTTAATGGAAAAAAAAATGTGAGAAAAAAAAACAAACAATAAAAGAAATTTTTTGTGCACTTTTTTCTGTAATAAATGTAAATAAAAGTGCCAACGGCAGAAAGAGCTTATGACACTCAATTTAATACAGTTTTTCGGCGTTTTTTTTTCACACGCATCATTTCTTGCAATAAATATTAATTAAGGTATATTGCGTTGTAGGTAAATCGCACATCTGGCGTGATCTGGAATCCGAGTTTCTAATTATCCCTTTTGTGGACAATCCCCGATCAAACCCTCCCAAACGCCCAAAATTCAAATTGCAAAATTGCCAATTTCAAGAAACGCAATAAATTATTCGCAATAGAATAAGAGTAAAAAAACGAGAAAATCCCTCCGCAATGCATTCTGAAATCTTCATTGAAGGGTGCAGGGATCGGTTCGATTTTCAATCGATAGTTGGAAACTGCCACCCTTGAGACCCACTGCTCCTTGGCCACCCTGCTTACCTAATCTTTGGCAAGGGCTGAGATCCGAACGGTATGCGAATAGATCTTTGTTTGGAGGGAGTCTGCAAGGAGTCCTAACAAATTGCGAAAATTCGTGACGCACCCAAATCGCGATCCCTTTTCCAATTTCCCAACAGGAGTATGGGTAGCAGCACGATATTAACCGTAATGTATGTTCAATAAATATTTGGTAATTAAATAAATAGCAGCTGTGCAGCTTTGATCAATCCCGGGGTGACGAGTCCAAGGTGGAGGGTTGCTACAATTTCACTTTCCTTGAGTTTGTCGTGGGATTTCCACGAACGCGATGAGAAAGTTGTTTGGAAAAGTAGGCCACTTTTGGTGGGTGAGTAGTACACGTCTATCAAGGATAGACAAATTCATTGTGGCATTCCTCACTGCACAATGTAAATATAATTAGAATATAGGGGGTTACCTTAGCCAGTTAAGCCTTTCTATTGGTCTATTATGGGGATCACTGTCTAGTAGTCGTTCTTTCAGCTATTGGGGTTAAGGACAGCTGAAATTATATTTATGGTTAGTATTCCCCAAGGGGCAACTGATTTATGAAACCATAAAAAAGGTTCAAGCCATCCACCTCATCAGTAAGCTTTTGAGATCTACTATTAAATATTTATGAGCCTGATTAGTAAGTTCCTCAATGCTTTCACGAGTAGAATACTAATTTCTACACACCTATCTAAAGTTCTGATTTATCACGTGTTCAGAGGCACTCAGCCCCTTACCCTCCCCATTTGACATTTTCCAAGTCGGATGTCTCCTGTGACTTTTTCCAATTTTTGCACAATTGCCCTACAATCGATGCTTTCTCCGCAAATCAATTGCGAAAAAAACACAAACAAAACCCCATGACACATTGCATCGGGAAGATGCCACTCCCTGAAGTTCCGGAGGACCGGATACAAAGGGAAAAAGGGTACGAAACCAGGAAGGGTTGCCTTTGGCAGGGTTTTCGATTTTTCGTACATGGATATGTCGGGGACCGAAAAACCAAAGACGTTTGCTACAAATTTTTCTGGAAAGGGGCAGACGAGTTAAAAAAAAATGAAATAAAAGGAAACCAGACAGACCTTAAGGGATTTTAATTGCATTTTTTAAGCGCGCGCGCTGCGATTTTGCGAATTTTCAGCTGGCTTTGGGTTTTGGCGAACTCCCGAGGAGTCTTAAGGATACGGATCAATGCAGTCGAGGACGATCGATCGAAATGGTCGATCGGTTAGAGACGCTCGACTGCACATCCCAGTGGCTGCATAAAGTCCTTTGTGATGTTAATGTTGCGAAATGTGAATTTGATTGCCTCCTGCCGGAGATCAATAAACCCTAATGAGCCTATAGGCAAAGCCCATTTGCATTTTCCACCAGCTTTTCCGAATTTTCCGATTCGTTGGCGCTGAAAAGCGCGTGTGCCAGCTTTAGCAGGATTCCTCTAAGTCCCCCCGGGGGATCCTTTTCTCATTCAAATTTGGAACTCATGGTGAGTTGGCCGCAAGGCGTTTTAAGTTGCTTTCTTTTCGGGTAGCAAGTTAATTGGTTTGAAGTTTTACACACATCTCAAGGATTTGCATGTTCCCCAGATAGGGAAAAGGTTTTCCTTTCACTTTTCTCCGAGCTTTGATTAGTCAAATGAGCTGGTTCTTTGTTGCACTTCAGGTGTTAAGAGGCTGGCGGGTGGGCTTTCATTTGGAAATAAAGGTGAATGCCAGCTGAAAAGTGTCTAAGAACCTGCTAATGAAGCTGAATGCCAATTTTTCAACTGACTTGACACTTTCTCTTAATGAGGATCTCCCGCTTGGCAGTAACGGAGGCAGAGACGCATTTCCCAAAAGTAAAACCCCAAATATAGGAAGGCAGCTTGCCAAAAACGGAAAAACGGAACAACGGAAAACCCCCTGTTGGAACAATGCCAAAATAATTAGCTCCTATTGATGGTGTCTGAATCAAACTCCCTGGGCGTGACACGTCACAATATATCCACAAACGCCCCGCCAGCGATCGCAGATCCTAAGAGTCCTGCGGCTGCTGCAGCCTGCTGGCAAATAAATCTCCAAAAGAAAGTCAACCAAGTTGGAGAAGAATGAGGAGAGGGAGCGAATGTCTTGGCACGGGACAACGGCCTCTAGATTATCAAAATGACAGCCAGCCGGCATCTAGCATTGTTGCAGCTTCATCATTTTCATTTTTCTTCCCATTTTGCAGACGCACAGCAGAAATATCCTTGCCACATCAGCAGCTGCAGTGCCAAGGACCTCGAGCAATTGCCCCCTCTTCTTCGAGGGAAATGTTTTACTTATTTGAGGTCCTTCGTCCTCCTTGGTCTGCTCCTTGGTGTGTGTACTTTCGTGTGTTTATATCAAGCGCATTATTTTTGCATATATTTTCACACACAAGCATTCCTTGCACTTTTTGATTGTTTTTTTTTCGTTTTGTGCCTTTATGGCTGAGATTTTTGCATTTTGCGCGCATTTCTACACCAAAAAAAAAGCACCACCGGCTGATGGTTTGGTTGCCTCTGATCCTTCAGGTCCTACTCCAAGCCCGTTGACGACGTCGTCACCCCATGGGCAAAAGTTTTCATTATTCTCCTTCTCCCTAATTTTTTGTGCCTCACGGCAGTTTTTAGTTTTACACTCAAAGAAATTATATTGAAATAAAAGATTAGATCAGAACAGACTAGACTAGATTAGAACAAAACTTAAGTGTCTTAACTATTTTTTATTTACTTCAAAATAATTATATTTAGCCCATTATGTGACCTTAGTTTCCTTCTATGCCCATCATTTTTTAACTTCTAAAATCTAAATTTCAACAAAAAAAATAGTTAATAAACATTATATTTTCTAATTTTAAATATTTATAATCTTTTATTTATTTTATCTTATTTTTATTAGTCCCTTGGATGTTTTGTTTCCGATTTAAAAGTCTTAGACCCCTAATTTTCTGAGTGTGCCTCCCTGTTTTCCGGCTTCCTACTTTATTTGCTCCTTTGCTTCCTTGCTTCGCTCGGCTGCTCCTGCTCGGTTCCTTGCGTGTGCATTTGCCACATAGCTCGCGCCAAGAAAACGCATATGCCACCTCGATCGCCCATCGGTAATCCTGCTCCTTACACAAGGACACACTCACACCAGCGCAGACACACAAACGGAGGCATGCAATCGCATTTGAAATGAAGCAAAAATTTAATGAATCGTGGCAAGGGGCCAAAGCAGGGCCTCAAGAACTGAGAAGTCTCAGGGAAAACTCTCCAAAGCCTGTGCCACAAGGAGCAGCTGCTCGACGGCAGGGCGGAGGGTTCAACTTGATCCTCGAGTTCGACTCGATCTCGTATTAGTAGTAAAGCACCACCAGTTCCAACCAGCAGCCGTAGCACCACCATCACGACTATTACCACCCGATCGATCGTCTTGGGTCATTACGAGACTTGCACAAAATCCCAAGAATATTGATGAGGTTTGCTGAAGAAAATAGGGATTTTCCTTCCAATTATAATAAGGAAGATGGCATAAAAAACGGCACTTGAACACAATAGAACTTGTTTAATATTTTAAAAGAAAAAAAATGGTCTTGAGAATATGAATATTAAATAGCCACTAGCCACTAAAGTGAAAGCCACTATTTAAAATCTAAATTTATCTTTCGAATAAAAAATATTGCTTTCTTCCCTTGAAAATGCAGTCTTTATTGGGGGTTTATCTATTCTCCTTGCAGCCACCATTCATTTATGGGGGTATACAGTAATACGAAATAAGTTTTGGGGTGGAGTTCCACGATACTATTCGTGTGGCTGGAAAACATTAGGGGCAAGAAGACAGTTGCTCTGCTACATAAATAAATGAAACTGCCACCGTGACAATGACCCCAAATGTAATTAATACGCTGCTGAAAATGCAGCAGTTCCGTTAGAGCGAGAAAATCCAAGGGGAGTGGAAAAGTCGTGGTGGAAATGAAAAGAAATTATTCCGAGTTGTGCATATGTGGGGCACTTATCTTGCTACTGTCTTAGGTTAGGGACATCAAAAAGCAAACAGTTCGTTGAACTTCCTTAGAGCGTGCCACATACACCGCGTCGTATCTATGGGACGGTATAAAAAACAGACACAAACTTCCCAGAAATCCATCACATGTGATAAGCAATAGGGAATTAGACAAACTATTTGGAACTATATATAGATTGTCATATAACGAAAAGGGGGCAGAATGAAATAAATAGTTCCTAAAGCAACATTCCTTGAACTGTTTCTTGAAGGTTGTTCAAGGTATTTGGGAATTAGTTTTGAGGATTTTATGAAGCAAGTCTATGATCTCTTAAAGCTATGGAGTGGAAATATCAATATTTGAGGGGGAATTCAAGAACCCTTCGGTGTATTGTCAGAAAAATATTATCATCCTCACTTGCTTAGTGTTATCCCTCTTTAAAGCCATTTCTTAAGATTATTTCCATTAACGGAAAATCGCACTGCAAGCTGCAAGTAGAACGTCATTTTCACCTTGTGCCCATTAACTCTTTATGAAAATGGATCGGCCTGGTGGAGCAGGACAATAATTCCAAATTAAGCTCAATTATGGTAAACAAGAGTTCGATTCAATTGGCGCTGCTCCAACCCCTGTGGCTCGTTGTAGCCCCCCCATCGAATTCATTAGCCAATAATGCTCAATTGGTGGTAAGAGTCCGAGGAGCATTGGTAAGCCATTAAGGTATTTGGGGGGATGATCGAATCGAATTGGGGAGACCCCAACCCCAAGGAGACCCCTTTTAGCTAGGGATCACTTACCGAATTTGTCGCCCGGCGATAAGGACGCTGGCACCTAGAAAACATTAGTGTATCAGTCTGCACATTAAAACCGCACAAAATATGGGACAGATGTTTGGTAACGAAAGGTTCTTGGCTTGCGCCAAGGAAAACACACAAATTGAAGGTGTCAAGCTGACTCTGACGCGAAGGAGTGGGATCATCAAGGGAGGAGAGGGTGAGTTTAAGGACGACGGAAGACGGACGAAGGAGCGGCAAAGCCGGCTGCCAGGACCTCATTATTCGCTGCATTTGCTCGCTTCGCTTGGCTCGTCTTGGCTCATAGCTGTGTTACAGTTTTGCCTCCTTCAAGACGAAAACCCCGCGCACTTTGGCACGAGCTACGATCAGCTGTAGTTAGGGGGATGAAACGGCGAGTCCTCCAGGTGGCGGCGTCTAGCTTGGTCCTGCCTAGGAAACCAGTTGCACTGAAAAAAAATTAAAAGAAAAACACCCTAAAACTTAAGCAAAATCCTATTTATTCGTTTGGAGAATTTCCCTTCAAAAAGTCGTACCTTTCAATCGTCTATGTTGAATTTTCATAACTCTCCTTTTAGAATAAAACTTCATATGTCACATTAAGAATCCCCTTTTCTTTCAGTGTAGTTTTAGACACCCCTACGACATCTTGACGACTGTCTTGAGCATTGGAAATTGTGCAAAATCGATTACAATGATTGCATTTTGGAGACGGAAGAAGCCAGGAAGAATTCGGGGATGGAAGCTGCCCGGCAGCAGAATCGCAGCTATTGCAGGACAATAGCCGATGTGCGCCGGAAGAATAATGGCATAAACATTGGACCCTATTGTTAAGGAAACTGCAAGATGTGCGCCAGGAGCCCGGTGTTGCACTGATTTTCCTTGGCTGGCCATTGTGCGATGCATTGTTGATTTCTTGATTCCGGTTCTACCTCAAAGATTTTTGCACAGCCGCTTTCTGGTGACATTGCGCAATGATTACCGTTGTGCGCAGCTAATGTCCTGCCAGTTTAATTTATATGATTTGAAGGAAGAAGTAAAAGTGAAGGAGGGGCGACTGTTTCCTTGTCTCGTGCCGATTCCAGTCGGCTAGATGGCCCGGTGTGCCGGACAATGGGCTCCCTTTCTGTGGTCAGTCGCTTGCCGTTCTATTGCACAAATTTGACTATTGTCCTGCCGGGTTTTGATCGAATATTTAAGATCTCCGGGAGGACTGTACCCAGCTGCGAGCTCGAGTTTGTTTAGACGGGGGGCAGCAATAGAGCTTTTGCAGCTGCTCCTGCTGATGTTGATGTGCACCGCCCTGATTTATGTCACCCATGTAATCGCCGCACTGATTAAGCTGCTCACGGTCGTTGACTCGACAAGGACTCGTCGAGTGCAGCTGCCGCCCGTAGCAGCAGCATCATCAACAGGACTATTCGTTGAACGAAATCAGAGCCAGACTATCATCAACCGCCGCCAGCATGAGCCAGCACCTGCCTGTTTACAACTTTTACAACGGGAACGTGCCATATCCTGGGGGTTGGCAACCACCCCAAAAAAGCAGCATTAGCACCACCACCACCGACACCACCGCTAGTTCACTGTACCGAAAATCGTTGGAAAATCATGTGGAAGTTTTTCAGTTGGCACTATAAAAAAAAGTTTATGAACAATCCCCCTTTTGATGAAAACAATACAGGTTTAAAATAATAGACTTCCCATATAGGCCATTACAATTTTTAAAGCAGCAAAAAATATTTGCTTTAAGTTTTAGGAATATTTGTGATGCTAGATTTTTATTTCAGTGATGTAGGCCTTCCACCAGCAATGCCACCCTCTGGCGCACTCTCAGCCGTTAGATTCACACGCGCATTATCCTGGCGCTGGTTCTGCGCACTGTACCAGGATAACGACGCCAGCGCCGCCACCACCACCATCGCCACCACTACCAGCAGGACCAATAAAATTGCCACCACCGCCATATAGGATCAATTAAGCGACTCGAGTTGTGCGGAAATGGTATTCACTTGTTTTCATTTTTCCAATCCGGGGGTGAACGCTTCCCATTTCGCGCAGGACTAACAGACGCACGTGCGCTAGATCCTGATCCTGCTGCGCCTGCGCCTGCGCCTGCGCCACACTTTCGCGCATTTTTGGGACTGACAAAAGGATCTGCTGGCGCATACACACCCTCTACACCATTTGTATTTGATATCCTGATGCCGGGCCCTCTAACAATGCCACTTTTAATGCAAATACAATCGCACATCCTTTCGATCCTGGCGCACAAAGGGATGCATATTAACAATTTTGTCAAGAATAAATACATTTCATGCGGGCCAAATATAAATATACATATTTTGAAAATAGAACGTAGAACGTGCCTAGTAAATTCTATGGCAATTCCAAATGAAAATGGTATCCGGCACACGTGCCAAATTGAAAGGATTCGTCGAAAATGCGGATCACGGTTCACGGTTTTCGGGTCTCGTTGTTAAATATTTTAGTGGGCGTGAGGTGGGATTTGGGAAATGACGTATTTAATGGAAGTACTTCCGAGAAAGGAAATAGTTGCTCGTAATTGAAAACATATATCATTAAATAAGATATTTAAAAAATGCCTAATAATCTAGTATCTTATTTTTTGAGAAAGATCTCTTTGGACAGAAGGTAGCTTGAATATTTTTCAGCTCCGCTTTCAAATATGATATCCAAGACCCACAACTATTCGCATATGAATTTGTGCAACTTATAGATACGTATGTCATGAAGAGATGTGTATTTTATTCTTCTTTTTTCATATCAGACCCCCAAAGACACTCCAAAGGCGAGAGACACAGCCCAGAGTCCCAGACATGCCATGCAAACGAAGTTATTTTTGTAGAAATCCAAACCTGCAGTGAGTGAATTATGAGCCAGTGCTGTCAAGGCTATATGGGAATGGGCTGATGCTTGGCAAGCGACACACACACGCTGGGAACTCGGATCGGGGAACGGGGTATTAATGCCCAAAGATACCATACACCATACACATAGGTGTGATCGCGGGAGGACGGGAACACCTTAGGCCGAGTGCAGGGAACAGGTTGCAGCCCCGAGATTCCGAACAATAGGTAGACAAACTCACGTACCCATGATCTTCGCTGGTTGTGTTGCCTTGTTTCTAACATTTTTGAAATCTGCGCAATCTTTTTTGGTATGCACGGTCTTAGTCTTGGGCTGTCAATAAGGTATCCGATACTGTGATGGCACTACAGCTATTTTTCAGCTAATTTTGAAAGAGTTCTTAATGGTTATATTTTAAATGTATAAAGAGGTATCTAAAAAGATGATCTTGGTATGTAATTAAATATCTGTGAAATGTCCTAAGGCTCTTTTTCATAAATAAGTTACAAGAAATCCATTTAAAGATCAGATACAATTGACAAAAACTGATCCACTTAATACATTTTTTGAAGTAACTATTATAGTTCTATCTTAAATCTTTTAAATTATTGACCAAATAATAATCAATAAGCCAATATAGAAGACATTCTTTTAATTTTTTAATGTTTAAAGAAAATGTATCTTTATGAAACTCTTTTTGGCATCTGAATGCGGCAACACTGTTTGCATCTTCAGGTTAGTCAGATTGCTCAGGTTGTTGTTTCTCGTACTCCTGCTGATGATGATGATGTTTGATGTTGATCATCGGCCATGACTAGGAAATATTGCCTTTCCTAAGAAGGATTTGTGTCAGCAAACGTGACTCGAAATTCCAAGTTCCGAGTGCATGTATATGTGTTTGATTGCTGATCCCTTTGTGTGTGCCTATTGTTTGAATAGTTAATTATGGGCTGGATCGGCGGACACTCCTTTCAGCCGAGCGGAGTGTGAGGGCCTCAGGATCCGAAAACAAAAGGGAAGCCTTTATCCCGCTCCCAGTGGCAGCTCGGATTGTTTTGCCGCCATAATCATTTTTAACCATAATTTGGGAATTATTTTTAAAATTTTTTCGAATTTTCACATAGTGAGTGGCCAGTGGGTGGGGGGTGGCCAGTGGGCGTGGCTGCATTGACAACTGCTGACAATGACTTCATTTGTGTGCCAAACGGCAGGCGCTGACAAGCGTCAAAGGAGGAAAAAGGAAAAAATGAGGAAAAATGACATGACGAACTCCCAATACTGTGTTTTGCAGATTAATATTGCACACATATGGCGAGGATGGCTGAGATCAGTTGATGGATCGATGGAGTACTTGTCGAGAAATTCATAAACGTCATGTGCCCTTTGTCTGGACCACAAAGAGCTGAATGTGTGCAATTACCGATATTCTGGCGAAAGATTGCAGTTCAACAATCCATGAGATAAGCATGTGATTGCACTTGTAACGCCTTGAAATTTCGACGGTAGTTTCCAAAGACAAAGTGGGTAATCTTTTTCCCTACTCCAGAGCTATGATCACTTCATTAAGATTTCTGGAAATCTCTAAATTATGGTGTAGGTTTTCATTTTCAAAATTATACATCTGTTTGGAAAGGATATCTATAATGGGAGATCTTCCACCAACATTCATAACAGGTTTAAATTATTCTAACTCTCTTATTAGCTAATTATCCGTTAGAAATGGACTAATATTTAAAATTTTAATATATTTAAGCCTCTCAAAATCCCTTAATAGTGTCTTTGCTCGCAGATACTTTCCCATCAAGAGCCAGGCTCGGAGTGGAGAATCCCTATTGATCCCGATACCTTCCCAGAAGATCAACTTTCTTCTGCAACCCCCTCGGTGAACCCGGCACCACCACCCCACACCCCAACGGAAAAGATGAGTGGAAACTGCATAAGGACATGAGGCAATTGCAAACTGACATGGACCATTTGCCGATGTCTTCGAGACGATCGGGATCTTCAAGTTTTCCCACTCTCGTCCCACGGTTGCGGGGTAAAAATGCACCCATGTCACATAAATAAAATTTGTATATACGATTAAATTTGAAATTCGAATCGCAATGCATCTCGTGGCGAGGTAGGGAGAGGTCCTGTCAGTCAGAAGGGCAGACAGTCCGTCGATTCCTGGCATCCCTAACCCTCCTAAAGGGGCACATGATAGACAAAATCTTGTCATAACTTTGATGTTGTAAGTAAAACAATGAAATTGGCTGGCTGTCCTGCTGCTGAGAGTTTGCTTTTTTGCTTTCTTGGTGTTCGTCTTTCTTGCCCCTTCCAAGGTGAACGAGCCATCCTTATCCCAGGACCTCGACCATCCTGTCTGGGAATGGAAATGGTGCGAAATGGGTGCAGCTGCCGCGGGGAATACCGTTTGGGCTGATTATGCAACAACCACGAGCACATCGATGCCATCTAATGTGCTGTGTAATTCGTTGAGACATTGAAAAATTACTGGACCACGATGATTTTTAGATGATTTTTTGACTGATTTCACTTGGCCCTACCCCCGTGTCATGGGGAATCTGTCAAGAGTCCGAGCCGTTCCGAGAACCACAAAAACTGCGCATTAGGCAAGATCAAAATCAGCGCACTAGATCGGGATCCAGAGATGCCCAGTTTCTGGTTCCTCTCCTGCCGCACCAGCCCTCCCTCGTCTTCGCATCTCATCCCATATTCATTGTCCCGGATCTGGTCAGGCAAATACAAATTGCCATTGGAACGGAAAGGGTTGGGCCAAATGTGTTGATGGCTGGGCCGCTTTCCACTTTTTGTAACGCGATAAGATCGGTTCGGATCACATCAATCCCAAGGAACGCTGTCCCTAAGAACGTTAATCAATTAATTACATGCTGTGCATTCATGGAGGGACCGGGTTGGAAAAGGATTCGCCATCGACAAAGGGTTGCCCCTTTCCACTTTCTTGATTAATTTCCGACATTTCCCTAGGCTATCTATAAATTGGCATGGGGCGGCGGCTTTCCTTGGGAAATTAGCTTGACCACTGGTCAGTTCGTCGGCCAGTCGCGTGTCTGATATTAATATACAAATAAAATATTGACCATCATTCGAAAGGGGTGAGCCATAGATCACACCCAGAGGGGCTCTGTTGTTCTAACACGAGATTGTAAAGTCAAGAAATTGTTGAATAGAATATGGAGATTGTAAGGAGGTGAGGTACTTCCTGTGAGGTACTATATATATTGACTTGACAAATTAGATCCACATTATTATCTTTATATTTTTTTACGACATACAGATTGCATCGCCTTTGAAGGTCAATACAATTTATACAAAACGCTTATCTTGAGTTTTAGGGACAAGGTTAGTGGGGATGCTATTTTAAGAACCCGTATATCTGGGACACACAGCCCAAGATTTGCGCGCCAAAAAGTCGAGCCACTTGAGAAGTCATCCAAGGCTCGTAAAAAACCGAGAAAAGGAAAGACCTCACTGCCTGCTGTGTGGGAACCAAATCGCTCCGATTGCATGTGACAGGAACAACAACATTTTCGCACTGCCTGACAAAGTCGACAGTCGGACAGGCACGTACAGAAAGAGATCAGAACTGTTTCATTGTGTGCAGCACTTGTCTTAGCTTTGTTGTTGCACATATTGTGACCCAAATTACTTTTTGGCGAAAACAAAACGGACCATAGAGACCTGCAGCATACATTTGAAAGGAATGGCAATGTGCCGAGCACAAGGCGAGCAAATGTCCCGAATAAATGGGCAACCACTTGACCAGGACAATGGACTGGTCGCTGCTACTATTCAAATTATAGAGAAAATTGCCAGTAAAACACAAACTAATTGTGTTTGCCAATACACTTCTGAATTTGGAACTATGCCAGGTCGGGAGGGGGTGTCCTGGGAAAAATCCTGGGTAAAAAATCCAAAGAAGATCGCATTGGAGTTAGCCTGGGAAACTCAAGTGGCACTCAGCGTGTGCTCTTTGATAGAGTTTCATCGATGTTATTTCGCCTGGCTGCAATGTGGCAGGCAGATGATGATCCCTACACCAATACCAGTCCCAATCTAATCTAGGTTTTCGCATCACCCTGAACCGGCCTGGAAACCCCGATATGGGCGACAAGCATATCAAAATCGAATTGAAATGCGCGCAACTCATAAAAATATATTAATAAACATGGCAAACGGCAGAGAGCGTAGAAAACGAAGTTTGAAATACTCTTATCTTTAATTTGGACAAATATCAGAATAATAGTGTAGACTTGTTGGTATTTAAACTATCATAACTATCACATTTTATTGAGATTTTTGCACCTAAAGCTCCCTATGCTCTTAAAATGTATTTTTAAAATCTTACAAATATTAAGAGACCCCCTGTAGAAGGGCATTAAAATACACATACCATATCTAAGCATGTCAAGAACATTGTTCGCCTATTAGAACGAATATGTATGGTGATCTACATATGGAATACTCCACCCCCAGATGTTTCTACTGCGGGACAATAATAACTTTTGTTGTACTACTGAGCCGTTAAAAATGTGGAGAGTGAACAGAGAGTAACGTTGATTAGTACTTCCTGAGGCTGCTGTATAGTCCAGATACGACCAGCAGTATTTCCATATCATTCAACAATGCTATAAAAAAAAAACATTGGCATAGAGCTCTGCCAACAAACAAACAAACAAATATAACAAGCAAACAACTGCAAGAACAGGAACTTGGGGTGCACAGAGGAGCTTGAACTTAGCTTATCAGGGTGGTGCCATTTGGAGCCGTTTCCCGGGAGGGTCTGACATACTCAGGCATATGATGACATACTCAGGTGTTTGAAACAGCCCATCATGTTCTTAAGGAGTAGGATCAAGCAAAGAGCTTGGCAGTTTCCGGTTTAAACTAAAATCATAACTTCTCATTCATTAAGGTGACTTCCTTTCGGCAAATCGCATGGGGAGCCAACACCCACCCATGAAGATGCCATGCCATTCAGCATTAATGGACAATTGATTTCCTCTTTTTCAGCTTTCTTTCACATTTAAACTCTGAACCCGGCAATTGATTGTCCCGGAGAGAGCTTCATTCGGCGGACAATGCGGCGCTATATAGTATATGGGTGTGCGTTCTCTAACATCGAAATGAATTGCTTATTTTGACATTTATTAAAGCTTTAAATAAAATTTATGCAGAGAATCAATTAGTGGAGCAGGACCATAAAGGCGGAATGAAAAATGAGAAAAGACGCCGAGTTGATGGTGGAGAGGAGCCAGAGGGATGGGGTACGCAGCCGAAAGTCAAGTAACGAAATGTATCTCGAAGATATTTCTCACAATCAGTTTGTAGACAAGGAAAAAAGAACAGAACTGGGCGATGTGACTAAAAAAAATATAACAACAAAATATACGCGGCGGTGGCCAAAGGCAAGGGCAAAAAGACAACAAAATCACATGGAAGAAGGCAGCGAAAGATAAACAGAATACATATCGAACGAGTGCCTCTTGCTCCTTTACTCTCAAACGAGTCCTGGGCACGCACACAAGTACGAAAAAGGTTTTGGCGCAAAAAACCTACGGCTATTCCCTCTTCACCTACTTCTTCGCCAGCGCTGCTGCTGCACTTCTACTCTTCGTCCTTCTCCTTCTCGCCGGAGCGACCTTCTCCGCCAGAGTGCAAGAAATCTCAGTGCCGTGCCTCCTCCCCCACCCCCTTTTCTTACTTTTGCCTCAGCTCGTGTTAAGGAATTTGCGCGCGCACGTTGTCCCTGCTCCTTGCTCTCCTGTCCCCCTCCACAGATCCTTCGCTTCTCACACACACACCAGCACGCAGCAGGACGAATTCGTTCTCCTTGCTTCTTATATCCTTCGGTCTTGGCTCTTGATCAGCTGACTGAACCGCTATCCTTGTCTAACTGTTTTTTGTCTTCGTCCTGGTATGGGTATTTGTTCTAATCAGTATCCTTGCGGTGCTCTTTCCACCTCTTATGTATTAGGATACTTCCCCTGCCGATGGCCGATTGCTTTACCCCTGAGATTTTTTTTATATAGGAGAGGAGAACAGCAAATAATTTTGGGGAACATGAGGAGATTTTCAGAAAATTTATGAAAGATACAAGCTTATTTGAAGAAGTGACAAAAAATCAGACATTACTCATACGCCTAGACTAATTGCATCGTCTTGTCTGGCACAAGAAAATGAACATCACTAACACTGTCGCACGTGGACCTCCCAGTCATTAACCCATAACCACCCCACCACCCCTTAACCCTTTGGACGTGATTTGCGAAATGCGCGCGCGCGCGCAAATGTATCTCAAACGATCTTTTTCGCACACTTTGTGGGCTCAAGCCCTCACCAACACAGGCAAGCACCGGCGAAAAAAGCTCACTTCTTGGAATTTCGATTTGCAATTTAGCTCTTTGGGTTTTTGTTGGTCCTGTGTGCTTTTTAATACATTTTTGTGGCAGCCCCCCTGCCCGTTATTGCTGCTGCACAATTTCTTTCTCCGCTGCGGCCTATTCTCATTCTTGCCGGCAATCAAAGTGGCGCACATGAATGTGTGGGTTTTTTTTTTTGCATACGCTTTTGATTTCGCCGTTTTTGCCCTTTTTGCTGCTTCCCCATCTTCTGGATGTGGCGATAGTACTGTGGGTTCTAAAGGCTATGATAATTCTAAGGCTATGACTACAAATGAATGAGTAGCTGAACTTCAAAACACAATGAGTGTGGCGATTGTGTGGCATTGTCGCACAGTGGGCCAGACAGGGCTTTGCGAGCAAGAACCTCACCACATGGCCCACTGTTCCCAGCATCTGGCTATGAATGAGTTGGGGGCTTGGGCTTTTTCCTTCCCTCTACCCCTATGCGCTTTTTTAACTTGTTCAGAACCACTTTATGATTTCTGAGTCCTTTTTTTGTTTGGTTTGCGATGCCCTGTTTGTTGCTTGCTTGTTTTCCATAAAGATGATCCTCGGCTCTTCCTGCAGCAGCAACAACAAAAGCTCAAAGGAATTCTGCGGAATGAAACCGTAGCTCATTTGGCTGTTTTGGCGGGCGGAACTGGGCAAAATCATTTACTTTGCTGAAGGTTCTGCAGTAATGTGAGTGATATGGGCGCGTTGTGCTCGCCACACAGGGGCGGCTATCTTACAACAACACCACACTTGCGCTGCAGCCCATGGGTGTCCAGCCCCCTCGGTGCTGACCCCGCCGATCCACTGAACTGACTCCCGCAGGGCCTCTGCGCATATGTAACTCGATTTTTGCTTTAACTTTGCCGCGATTCCATCCAAAACAAGGAGGCAGTGGAGCTTTGATATGAAGACTGAAGTTCTCTGCGAGAAATAGTTTATTTCTAAATCTTAAATGAAAAATTTAATATAAATTGGCTATTAACTTATCCATTGCTACAAGCTTCTAAGGCAGACAGAATAGTATCTTTGAAGTTGTATCTATTTCCAATGGCAGTTTCCATTAACCAATAGCCACTGTTTGGTTATCTGGAGCTCTGGAAGCTTTGCTCATTTAACGACATTGGCGTCTACGTCTGCAAAACACAAAGGAGCCACGCCTCCCTGCCAACGCCCCACTCCGCTGCTGCGGCGATCATATGACTGCCACTACCTGCTGATGTGTGTGGTGGGGCCTGGAGCGGGGGGTCACCTGGGGGAGGCGGCGTTGAAGAGGGGCACCATGAATGCGTGGATCTCACATTATTACCTGCAAACGACACAATCGATGCCGCCTTGAAATTCTGCTTAAAGATTTGCGCGATCGCCCGTCTCTGTCGCACCACTACTGTGGTGCAGCGTAAATCACATGTGTTTGGCGGCTTCGGCTCCACTTCGGCCCCCACTCGGCTGGTGTCGTGTCGCGGGGAGCTTCGCGTCAGGGTATAAAAGCCCGCGCGCCAAAATCAGAGCCCCAAATTCTTCTGTATCAGGCGCTTCCTTCTGTTCTGGCGGATGGCTATCCGAGTGCTGAAGATTCTGCTGTAGGGGAAATGCAGGGGAAAGGGGAAAGTAAATATATACTAGGACTACCTGTTGCAGTGGTCTCCAACTGCCCAGATTCCTCATTATACCGATTTTTCCATTTTCCTCTTTGTGCTGCCTCTCTGCCTCACCTCCTGCGCTGCCTTCAGTAGGTAATCAGAGGTGCAACAACAACTCAACCGGCTTTCTCTCCCAACACACACATCAGCTGTGAGTGCAGGCTCTCTCTTTTTGGGTTTTGCGCTCTCGAGATCGGAGCATATGGCATGCGCCGTCCCTTTCTGGCTCGATCGAAGGTATTGGCGGCAGAGAGCGCCGTCGCTGCGCCCGGCCGGCTATAAAAGCAGGGGCCATCGAAAAACTCAATTCATTCGTCCTCGTCAGCTCAGCTCAGCGCATCTGAAAAGCAAAGATCTCGGCGTACAATGTTCCACTGAGTAGAACCGTCAATCCGGAAAAGTGCAGCGAACCTCGTACCTAGAACACACGGCTTTCGCGAAACAAAAAACAAAAAACAATGCCTAACCGGACAATGCAAAACTAACTAAAATCAAACACAAGTGCAGAGTGACAGAGAAAATTGTGTTTTAGCAATTTTTCAAAGCCAAAAAAAAAACATCGCCATCAACCAACAATCCAATCAACACCATCAACCTTCAGAAAATATCACCAAACTCCAACAAAATGCTGTGGGAATCGATCGCCGAAGAGAACAACTGCAACATGGAATGCAATATCAGGTAATTATCGCCGCCAGAGAATCAAGGATTACCTATTTTCCAATGGAATACCAGTTGAACGGGATACCACAAATAAGAAAAAAAGAAAATCTTAAATAAAAGTGCAAGTTCAAGAGCAGTTGAGCAAAAGTAAGAGTTCTTTTTATGCAAGCTCCTCACGTTTTTCGCTTTTTTTTGTTTTTGCTTCTTGGCGCTCAGCTGTTGTTGTTGCTGGCCGGGCGATCTTGCTGCTTGCTTTTCATTCATTAAACCGGCTCCCAGAGGCGAAAAAAACGCCAGTTTTTTACTTTTTTTTCCTTTTCTGCTCTTTGCGGTTCTTTGTGCTCGCGTGACGTGTGACCCAAAAGTCCAAAAGTGCAGATGCAACGCAAAAGGGAACTCCAATTCCGATTCCGTTCTGGGTACCGCAACTTCCAGGGGATAGAGGAAGAGCGAGGAAGCAGAACTCAAATAGGGCTCCTCCTAGGGATCGAAAATTTCTAACAACCCCTGGCGCTGGTTGTTGTTGTTGTTGGCTCACAACACCACCACCACCACCACCATCACCACCGCCGACGCCTGTATTTTTAGCCAGAGTTTAATGACCGCACTCTCTCCTGACTGAACTCTTGACTAATCCTCCCTCTTCTCTCTCGCTCTCCTTGCAGCAATAGCAACAAAAACAGCGGATCCTCGCGCCGGGCCCGTCGCTCCCTGGAGCTGATGGCCATGGACCAGGAGGAGCTCTCCTTCTACGACGACGATGTGGTGGCCCAGGACCAGCAGCGTTCGGCCAGCCCGGAGCTCATGGGACTACTGTCGCCGGAGGGCTCGCCCCAGCGCTTCCAGATCGTCCGCCAGCAGAAGGTGCTGCCGCCGGTCGCCGGCATTGCCGAGGCCAGCAGCGCCACGCCCGCCCGCAGCTTCCGCGTCTTCAACAGCCTGTCCTCCACCTGCTCCATGGAATCCTCCATGGACGACGAGTACATGGACCTGTTCGAGATGGAGTCGCAGCAGCAGCAGAGCGCCCTGGGATTCCCCAGTGGCCTGAACTCGCTGATCAGCGGCCAGATCAAGGAGCAGCCCACCGCCAAGTCGCCGGGTCTGGCCATGCGTCGGCCCTCTGTGCGACGCTGCCTCAGCATGACGGAGAGCAACACCCCACCCGCCCATCATCACCAGCAACCAAAGACACCAGAGACTGTCCGGGACTGCTTCAAGCGCCCGGAACCGCCAGCATCCGCCAGCTGCTCGCCCATCCAGAGCAAGCGCCACCGCTGCACCACCGAGAAGGAGAACTGCCCCGCCCCCACCCAGATTAGCACCAGCAGCAGCACCACCACCACCAGCACCAGCAACCCACCGGTGCTGAGGAAGTGTATGTCCCTCAACGATGCTGAGATCATGTCCGCCCTGGCCCGCTCGGAGAACCGCAACGAGCCGGAGCTGATCGGGGACTTCAGCAAGACCTATGCCCTGCCCCTGATGGACGGCCGTCACCGGGACCTGAAGAGCATCTCCAGCGAGACTGTGGCGCGCCTGCTGCGCGGCGAGTTCGAGCAGGAGGTGGCCAGCTACCGCATCATCGACTGCCGCTACCCCTACGAGTTCGAGGGCGGGCACATCGAGGGCGCCAAGAACCTGTACACCACCGAGCAGATTCTCGAGGAGTTCCTCACCGCCCAACAGACTGAGCTGCAGCAGCAGCAGAACACCGAGTCGGGACACAAGCGCAACATCATCATCTTCCACTGCGAGTTCTCCTCGGAGCGCGGGCCGAAGATGTCGCGATTCCTGAGGAATCTCGACCGGGAGCGCAACACCAACGCCTATCCAGCGCTGCACTATCCGGAGATCTATCTGCTGCACAACGGCTACAAGGAGTTCTTCGAGACCCATGTGGAGCACTGCGAGCCCCACGCCTACCGCACCATGCTGGACCCCGCCTACAACGAGGCCTACCGCCACTTCCGGGCCAAGTCCAAGTCGTGGAACGGCGACGGCCTGGGCGGTGCCACTGGGCGGCTCAAGAAGTCGCGCTCGCGCCTGATGCTCTAAGATCAGCTGGGTCGTTATCTAAACTGGGTGTTATCGTATTGTATATATAGACGTATAGGGGTATTTATTTCACGCTGAATTTTAAGTTGATTTTTGTTGATTTTCATTTGTTAATCCGTAGCCTAAGTTTCTCTCTCAGACACAACGCCCGAAACACACTCACTCCTATCACACACACTCATTCACACACAAACTCCATTTCGAATTAACGTTTTTAGTTAGTTATTATTGTTTTATTATGGACTCGATTCGGCTTTAGTTCAATTTATTTTAGCACTTTAGTTCAAATTTTAAAAGGTCAAGCGTCAGGCAAGCGAAAAAATGTGCATTATAATCTAAAAAGTATGAGGAACCACTGTCATTAAAATTTAAGAGGCCGAACCCGACATAGAGAAGCATCTACAGCACCAGACCCCTTAATCATGAATAGATGATAAGCAGAACAAAATGGCTAAAAAAATGAAAAAAACAAAAAAAAAAAACAAAACATTGCTCGACAAAACACACACACACACTGACATCCATCGTAGCGCTTAAGAAACTATCGCATAAGAGTTGAAAGTTGAAAACTTCTGCTAGGTACAATTTACGCTTATTATTTGTTTATTTTTATGTAATCCGTAATCGAAGAATCCCCAAAAAAAAAACTTGCTAATCGCAATCGCATACAACAAAAACAATTGATTATTTTTACTATGTAATGATTATTATTTAAGCAAAGCTTATTTTTGCATCAAAAAAGGCAATATTATTGAACAAAGACCATCAAATTTAAATATATTTAATACACGACTTAAACCGAACTATATCTCTTGATTTTTATCTCTTGCCGCCATTGGGCGACATTCGGGCGGGAATCTGGGAGTTAATGGACTTTTTCCGGAATTTCCTATTCGAATTTGGCGCGCAACTATGTACATGTATGTGTGTAAGTATGTAGTATTTTTTATTTTCTCATCTCTAAAGGCTTTAAATAGATAAGTGAAAAAGTAAGCACTTTGCCAAATAGTTGAATTTTTATTATTTAATTTATTATTTATTATATTAATTTTATTCATGAATTTAATGTCCCACTGTGTTTGGTGCGTATAACAGAGTAAAGCAGACGAGTGACATAGCTGTTATACATTATTCAAACGTGCACACCAGAGGGCGTGCTGGTCAGTCTACAAGAGAGTCATGTAAGGTAAAATTTAAAAGCGCGGAATGCTTCAAAATGATGCAACTTATAAAAAAGTAAGAGGCCCATAAAATATTTAATATTTATAATAATTATATAATAATAACAATTTTAATAATAACAATTATTTAATCATATACCCAAGTTACAATTATGGCAATACATTGATACTTTTTGTTATCTGCCGTGAAAGGATTTTATTAAATAAAAAACAATCTAATAGATAATTCTGTTTTAATTAACCTGTGCTCTAAGATCGCCGCTTATATTATGGAAATATAATACAAACATAGTAGTCCTTGGACCGAATATTAGAACTCCTGCTCCCACTTTTCTCACATTCATTTAGAGACTTAAACCCAAAGTATATAAATACAGAAACTATCCTTAAATTCGAAGTATAGTTCATTCATAAATAGGTGCTGAGTATTCATAAGTATTTCATGATTAAATTCAAAGCTGCGCCAGTTTGAAACTTATTTTTTTTTTACGATTCCACCAGGTAAGCCAGGTAAGAAGATTAATTATTGCTTATATTCAATTCCATCCACGCCCATCGAGCTTTCTCTCCCTTTAAGTGAAAAAAAACTATCCCAGAATTAATCCCAACACACAAAAAGTGCGAAAAGGGTCCAAAGCGCGGTTTGTGGCAATTAGCCAAAGGCAGGGCTTATGCCACGAATATATTTACGAGAGTTCCGTGCCAAGTTAGCCCCCCATGCCCCCAAGCTCCCCACAACCCTTTCGTAAGCCGCCCTGCTGGGCTTGTCTACACTCGGCTTGTTTTGGTTTGTTTTTGCCACTTCACGAGTCAGTGTGTCCTCTTATCTGCGGAGCTTCCTCCGTGGGGGGTTACCGACAAATAGACGCAGGAGGTGAGGCGCTAGGGGCTTTGGCAAGGAAGGGGGCTGGTAACCTCTAGGGTCGAGTGCTGAAGTGCTGCTGGCATACGAAATAAAAAGAAATGGGTTAATCAGCGCAATTAAGGTCAAAAACACGTAGTGACATCTTTTCTGGGCATGTGTGTGTGGGTATGGGTGCAGTGTGATTCAAAATTGCGCATACGCCGGGTAAGCCCTGCCATTATTTCATTGCAGGCACCCGCTGAGCTGCTGTGTGGGTGTGCTGCCATGGCAGCCAGCATATAAGTACAGATACGTATATATGCTCCTCTATGATAAAGATTCTTTGCGCCGACGTCGACGTTTCAATGCCCCAAGCTAGGCGAGACTCTCTTGTATCTGTGAGCGGTGTAATAATGCGCCTGTGTTGGTGTGTGTGTGCCAGTACCAGTGCCAGTGCCGGGCTATAAGATAAAAGCGGCGCGCTCAGAAAACTTTAGATTCGCGGCGACCGTCGAACAGGTCGTACTCGGTCCTCGTTTTCGTCCTCTGGCTTCCTGTTTCTTGTGCTCCAAACGGTTCGTTTTTTCTTTTAAGAATTTTTGTGTGTCAAGCACCTTAAAGTGCGGCTTGAAAGCAATTAAAACCAGTAACCTGAAACCAGAAACCACCAAATTGCAGCGCAAAAGCTCTAACTAAAATGGCTAAGCAGCGAGTGTGTTAAGAACATACATTCTATATGTACTGTCCTTTAAAAATAGTTCGAAAAAGGTGTTAAAGTGCCTGTCCCTGACCCGATTTAACTAAGTGAGGCTTTCCCACTCCGGGAAATGTGCGAGTTTCATTGCGAATCGAACGAAAATGCCCAGCAATATAATGTCAGAATAACAATCTTAACGACCATAGGCGTGCAAATCAATTAGCGCGGTTTCCCTCGAGTATATAAAGTTAACTTGGATGGGTTCAATTGGCAAGTCAATGTCAGGCAAACACGTGCTTAACTTTTATCTTAAACAAAAATAAAGGTTTAGCTAATATATAATGTCTCACGAGTGATTAACCTTTATTTTTTTTATTTGACCTTAATGGGAACTGTTTCATTTAGCTTCTGAATATTTAACGCATTTCCTTAACTTCACCTTTCCTTATCTTCTCGCTTAATAATCCCAATCAGAAATACTTCATAAATATGCAAATGCCTCAAGTTCAATGGCACACCCGCATTTGAATTCATATATGCACTCAAAGAACTCGAAAAGCTGGAGCTACATCATTTTTTTGCATAATTAAAAAAGAAAGAGACGCACAGCGAAAAAGGAAAAGAGTCCACAGTCTTGTAATCTGGTTTGTCCAGTATATGCAACTTCTTGGCTGGGAGTAGTAGGCTGGGGATACTGGCTCTAGGAGCAACTCACAAAGGGAACCATAAAGGTGTTATATATACTTTATTCCCCTTGATGAACAAACTATCTCATAATTGTAGAGTATAGAGTCTTAACTCTGATACGACCATACTCAGTGAAGGGTATTCTCAGGTAGGAGGCTTGTGAGGAGAGTTTAAATCGGACTTCGTTGGCCCAGACCTTAATACGTGCGCGGCATAATGAGCCAAAATAAACACTTGCAGCGAAAACATAATAAATAAAACAATTAACATTAATTTAAAATAAATCAGCAAAAAGACCACAAGCCGTAAAAAATTGATGTTTGATTTAAGCAGTAAATACTGGCTAAAAATCACTGCTTCTTTGGTTTATTTTGAATTAAATTTGGCGGCTAATATCTCCATCACCTGATTGTCGATTGATTATTTACCGTAAGGGCTTAGCTCCACCTGTTAGTGTTGTCAAATAAATAGTTTTTCTATTAAAAAATATATGTATTAATTATTAAATTCAATTAAATTTTACTAGTGAAAGATCTCTTTTTTTTATAAAAATAAAATAAAGCTTAAATATGACTTTTGAAATAGAAGGTTCTTAGAAAATGTACTCTAGAAAGGTGTCAACTCTTGGGAGTTTCGAGCCACCGCCAAAAATTTAGCAAGGGGAGCTGTGATGTTTTATTGTTTGTTTCGTTAGTCAATGTCCACTGTTTACGATTTGCCAAGTGATTTAGTTAATTGCCACAGTTCGCTCCGCTTGAACACCCATTAAACTAGTGCCGTCCTCCCTCGTCCACAGAACCGGGCATGAAGTGGTTTCTCTTGTTCGTGGTGGCGCTTGGAGTGGTTTTGGCCACGGCCGACTCCGACTCCAGCTACAGCTACTACCGCCTTCCCACGGCCCTGCGGCCCCAGAAGTACCATTTGCGTATCCTGACCAATCTGGAGAACCCCGAAGATCTCAAGTTCGCAGGAACAGTGAAAATCATAATCGAAGCCCTGGAGAACACAAATAACATTACGCTCCACTCGAAGAATCTGACCATCGACGAGTCCCAGATCACTCTCCGGGAGATAAGTGGCGACAAAAAGGACAACTGTGTCTCCTCCACGGCCGTGAATCCCTCCCACGACTTTTACATCCTCAAGACCTGCCAGGAACTGGTGGCTGGGAACATCTACGAGCTAAGCTTGCCCTTTGCCGCCGATTTAAACAGGCAGCTGGAAGGCTACTACCGTAGCTCCTACAAGGACCCAGTGGCCAATCTGACAAGGTGGGGTATTACTCGTTTAATCTGCGAAGTTCTAATTCTATAAATTGTCTTCTAGATGGATCTCTGTTACCCAATTCGAACCGGCATCGGCTCGCTTGGCCTTTCCCTGCTTCGATGAGCCGGATTTCAAGGCACCTTTCATTGTCACGCTCGGTTATCACAAAAAGTACACTGGCCTTAGCAACATGCCAGTAAAAGAAACCAAACCCCAGTAAGTATATCTTTGAAGCTGTTAGTGTTTGAAAGGAATGCCAGCAAATATTTTTCCAATTTAGCTAGTGACTTTCTCATTAGCAGCTTCTTTATCTTTTCAAAATGATTAAGTTAAGTGAGAAGAATAATTTAATAACTTATTTCGTTTTAGTGAAACGCTTGCCGATTACATTTGGTGCGAGTTCCAGGAGTCAGTGCCCATGTCCACCTACCTGGTGGCCTATTCCGTCAACGACTTCTCCCACAAGCCCTCGACTTTACCGAACAGTGCCCTTTTCCGCACCTGGGCCCGCCCCAACGCCATCGACCAGTGCGACTATGCGGCTGAGTTTGGACCGAAAGTACTGCAGTACTACGAGCAGTTCTTCGGAATCAAGTTCCCCCTTCCGAAGATAGACCAAATTGCCATTCCTGACTTCAGTGCCGGTGCCATGGAGAACTGGGGGTTGGTGACCTACCGGGAGATAGCACTTCTGTACTCGGCGGCCCACTCTTCGCTGGCGGATAAGCAGCGGGTGGCTAGTGTGGTGGCCCATGAGCTGGCCCATCAGTGGTTCGGCAATCTGGTGACCATGAAATGGTGGACCGATCTGTGGCTCAACGAAGGCTTTGCAACCTACGTGGCCAGCTTGGGCGTGGAGAACATCAACCCGGAGTGGCGATCCATGCAGCAGGAATCGCTCTCCAATCTGCTCACCATTTTCCGCAGGGACGCTCTGGAGAGCAGCCATCCGATTTCCAGGCCCATCCAAATGGTTTCTGAGATTTCCGAGAGCTTCGATCAGATCTCCTACCAAAAGGGTTCCACCGTGCTACGCATGATGCACATGTTCCTGGGCGAAGAGTCCTTCCGCTCCGGCTTGCAGTCCTACCTGCAGATGTACTCCTACAAGAATGCTGAGCAGGACAACCTCTGGGAGTCTCTAACACAGGCTGCCCACAAATACCGTGCTTTGCCCAAGAGCTATGACATTAAGAGTATAATGGACTCCTGGACCCTGCAAACAGGGTAAGTAATAAAGGGTTTTGGCAATTTAATTATGAGTACCATATATTTATTCTCTATTTTAGCTACCCTGTGATTAATGTGACTAGAGATTACTCCGCCAAAACCGCCAAACTTAGTCAAGAACGTTACCTTCTGAACACCCAAATCACCCGGGCCCATCGCGGAGGATGCTGGTGGGTGCCGCTTAGCTACACCACCCAGGGGGAGCAGGACTTCAATAACACCACACCCAAGGCCTGGATGGAGTGCGGCAAGAATGGCGAGAGTCTGCCCAAATCCATCCAGAACCTGCCCGGACCAGACCAGTGGGTGATCTTCAACACGCAGCTATCTACGCTCTACAAAGTGAACTACGATGCCCAGAACTGGAAGCTTCTGATCGAGACCCTGACCAATGGAGACTTCGAGCGGATCCATGTGATTAATCGTGCCCAGCTGATCGATGATGCTCTGTACCTGGCTTGGACTGGGGAACAGGACTACGAAATCGCCATGCGACTGATTGAATACTTGCAACGGGAGCGAGAGTACCTGCCCTGGAAGTCGGCTTTTGAGAACCTGAAACGAGTTGGTCGCATTGTTCGTCAAACCCCCGACTTTGAGTTCTTCAAGGTAGGTTTTAAGTCTTGAAGATGTTTCGCTTAAAGTCTTTCCATAACTCTGCTACCTCTGTAACCTCATTCTCCATTTGTATTTCGAAACAAAACTTTCAAAATTGCTCACATCCTTGCCCATCCACTTAAAACACAACCATTGGGTGCACATCGAATAGATGTTTTTTGTCGTAAGTCTGAGGATCTAGAAGATCCACAATTATGTGTTCGACATATTTGAAAATAGACCTTATATAGGCGAGTATTTGACTAATTTTATGAAAAAATTACCTCCTTCTTAGCGCTACATGAAGAAACTGATCAGCCCGATCTACGAGCATCTGAATGGAATCAACGATACTTTCAGTGCGATTAAGCAGCAGGATCAGGTCCTTCTGAAGACCATGGTGGTCAACTGGGCCTGCCAGTACCAGGTGGCTGATTGTGTGCCCCAGGCAATGAACTACTACCGCGCATGGCGGTCAGAGCCCAATCCCGACGAGAAAAATCCAGTGCCAATCAATGTGCGCAGCACCGTCTACTGCACTTCCATTAAACATGGAAGCGATGCTGACTGGGAGTTCCTGTGGACCCGCTACAAGAAATCGAATGTGGCTGCTGAGAAGCGAACAATTTTGACTGCTTTGGGATGCTCCCGAGAGGTGTGGCTATTGCAGCGTTATTTGGAACTGACCTTCGACCCCAAGGAGGCTATTCGCAAGCAGGACTCGATGTGGGCATTCCAGGCTGTGGCCTTCAACGAAGTAGGCTTCTTGCTGGCCAAGAAATATTTCATGGACAATGTGGACTTTATTTACAAGTTGTAAGTTTAAATAAGTATACAGTTAAGGATTACTTATCGAAAGTGTAAACTTTTCAGCTACCATCCCCTCACCAAGGATATGTCGCGTCTTCTGTCACCGCTCTCCGAGCAGGTCATCACTCAGAGTGACTTCAATGAGTTCCGCGACTTTGTCAACAACTCTCGCCAATCGCTGAAAGGCTTGGAACAAGCCATCCAACAGACTCTGGAGATTATGCTCACCAATGTCCAGTGGAAGGAACGAAACTACCACCAGATGTCTCGCTCCATCCAGCAGCTTCTCTAGATTAGTCCACTCGCAACTCTCATCAGCTCATTTAAGAATTTTAATCTCTTGATTTCAGCAGGAATATTATGAATATTTAAAGTCCCCTAAATAAACTATTTAATTCTATAGTATTATTCAAAAATCCGACTATCAAAGATTGTCTTTCTAGGTTAATGATTATGATTATTAGAATTTATAATCCCACTTTTTTGGTAATCAGATTTCCGCCTGAAACGGAATATCTTTAAATTGCGTATACGCCGGGTGAGCGCTGCTTGCATTTATTTTCCACACGGAGAGCGTGTAGGTAATCCCCATGTAACCTGTTTTGTGTGGATCGGGAAAGAGTCTCACTATCTCTGAGCTGTTAACGATTTAATCTTGGAGTGTCTCTCTGGATTTCTGTCTCTTCGAGCATCGCAATCGTTTAAAGCCGTGTGGATCGTCGATCTTGCCGCATTCGATTGTCGGTCTCTGGTGCGTTCGGTTCAGTGGCGCAGAAACCTAAAAGTGAGTGGTGGCGTTCAAATATAAACAAAACTAATTAAAGTCGAAACGTTAAAAAACAAAGCACGTCCCAAATTCAAGCTCAGCTCACAAAAACATAAAAAGCAATAAAAGTACTCTAGACCGAAAACAAGTTTTTGTGCAAATACTAAATGCAGTTCTGGGGAATAATTTATCACTTTCCTATGCCTGTGATTATATAGATGTGATTTAAATATTTAATTAAAATGTTCCTGGGGATTTTAGAGTTCAAGGGATCAGCCGATTGCCGAGCTAGCTAGAGCAAGAGTTGAAAATTGTTTTCTAATTACACAACAAACTATAGTTTAACAATGAATTCATTGATTTCAATTTAGCTTTATTGTACAATAAATAATCTTTTATAATAATTTTTAATGCCTATATGCTTATTATCTAGGGCCACTGACCCCACGCCATTTATATTCATTCAAACACTATTCAAAACTTTGACTCTTCTGTAGTAGTAATTTTCCCTCCATTCCCATAGTGACCTAAATAAATATTAAAAAAAAAATGAAAGCGGTACCTGCCGTAACTAATTCCCATTTTTTATGTTTTACTGACTTTAATACTAGTTTTTTTTTTATCTTTTTAGAGTGTTTGATATGAATTGGTGTTTGTTTTTTGTGGTGGCCCTTGGCTTGGACTTGGCCGTGGCCATGGCCGGTTCCACCTACGATTATTATCGTCTACCAACTGCCCTGCAACCGAAAAAGTACAACCTGCGTATTCTCACACACCTGGAGAATCCTGAGGACTTGAAATTTTCTGGAGTTGCACAAATTGAACTAGAGGCTTTGCAAAATACAAAGAACATAACGCTTCACTCCAAAAGCTTGCTGATCGACGATTCGAAGATAACTCTTACTCAAGTCAATGGAGAGAAAAAGGACAATTGCATAACTTCGACCGAAGTGAATGCGGCCCACGACTATTATATTTTGAATGTTTGTCAGGAACTGGAAGCTGGTAATGTCTATCAGCTAACTCTGCCCTTTGAGGCGGAATTAAACAAACAACTACAGGGCTACTACCGCAGTTCCTACCAAATCCCAGAAACTAATGAAACAAAGTGGGTTGGATTTTGATTTTTAATAATTACAAATAATAATTTAATAATGTTATTCCATAGATGGATCTCCATAACCCAATTTGAACCGGCTTCCGCCCGGCTGGCCTTCCCCTGCTTCGATGAGCCTGGCTTTAAGGCTCCTTTTGTCATAACTTTGGGATTCCACAAGAAGTTCACGGGTCTTAGTAATATGCCAGTGAAGGAAATCAGGCCACAGTGAGTTGGAATAAGAATATCAATAACTTGTGAAAATCTCAATACCAAATCCTATCCTTTAGCGAAACTCTTCCCGATTATGTGTGGAGCGAATTTGAAGAGTCTGTGCCAATGTCCACCTACCTAGTGGCATATTCCGTGAACGACTTCTCCCACAAACCGTCAACTCTGCCCAATGGAGCTCTGTTCCGCACCTGGGCCAGGCCAAACGCCATCGATCAGTGCGATTTTGCGGCCGAGTTTGGCCCCAAAGTTTTGCAGTATTACGAAGAGTTCTTTGGAATCAAGTTCCCACTGCCCAAGGTCGATCAAGTGGCTGTGCCTGATTTCGCGGCTGGCGCCATGGAGAACTGGGGTCTGGTCACCTACAGGGAGACCACGCTCCTCTACTCCGCCGGGTACTCGTCGCTGGCGAATCAACAGCAGCTGGCCAATGTGGTGGCTCACGAGTTGGCCCATCAGTGGTTTGGCAATTTGGTGACCATGAAGTGGTGGACCGATCTCTGGCTCAACGAAGGCTTTGCTACCTATGTGGCCAACCTGGGAGTGGAGCACATTCACCCGGAGTGGAGGGCCAAGGAAAGGGAATCCCTGAATGACCTGCTGACCACTTTCCGCCATGACGCATTGGAGAGCAGTCATCCAATCTCCAGACCCATTCAGATGGTTGTCGAAATATCCGAAAGCTTTGACGAAATATCGTATGAGAAGGGTTCGTCAGTCCTCCGAATGATGCACTTGTTCCTGGGTGAAGAGTCCTTCCGCTCTGGCATTAAGTCCTACCTTCAGACATTCGCCTACAAAAATGCAGAGCAGGATAACTTGTGGGATTCCCTAACGCAGGCAGCTCACAAAAATGGTGCTTTACCCGAAATCTATGATATTAAGAGTATAATGGACTCTTGGACTTTGCAAACTGGGTGAGCCTTTAATAAAGCATTTGAAATGCCTAAATAATCCATAACTATTTTGTAGCTATCCTGTCATAAACGTAACCCGAGATGAATCTGGAAAAGTGGCCAAAATCAGTCAGGAACGTTTCCTTTTGAACAGGGATGTCCCACATGATCAGCGGAAAGGGTGTTGGTGGCTGCCTCTAAGTTACACCACCCAGGAGGAGCACGACTTCAATAATACTTTGCCCAGGGCTTGGATGGAGTGCAGCAAGAGCGGAGAAAGTGTTTCTAAAACGATTGAGAACCTACCTGGTGCAGATCTGTGGGTGATTTTTAATCCCCAACTGGCGACGCTCTATAAAGTCAACTACGATGCCAACAATTGGAAGCTCTTGATCGAGACCCTCACGAAAGGCGATTTCGAAAGAATTCATGTTTTGAATCGAGCCCAGTTGGTGGACGATATTCTGTATTTTGCCTGGACAGGAAGTCAGGACTACGAGGTTGCCTTGAGTCTGATCGGATATTTGCAGCGCGAGCGGGAGTTTCTTCCCTGGAAGGCGGCCTTTGACAATTTAAAGCTTGTGGGTCGCATTGTACGACAGACTCCTCACTTTGATTTGTTTAAGGTGGGCTACTGGTACTTAAGCTTTCTCTTCTTTATGAATATGTAGAACTATTATCCTTTCAGAGTTACATGAAGAAGTTAATCACGCCTATCTTTGAGCACCTGGACGGCATTAACGATACCTTCAGCTCTATCGAGCAACAGGACCAGATCCTCTTGAAGACCATGGTGGCGAATTGGGCTTGTCAGTACGAGGTTTTGGACTGTATTCCCAAGGCCTTGGCTTACTTCCAAAGTTGGAAGTCAAGTCCAAATCCCGATGAGGCGAATCCGATACCAACGAACGTACGGAGGACAGTTTACTGTAGTACTGTCCGACATGGAAGCGATGAAGACTGGGAGTTCCTGTGGACCAGGTACCAGAAGTCGAATGTGGCCTCTGAAAAGAGGACAATCCTGAGTTCCTTGGGCTGCACACGGGAGGTGTGGCTCCTGCAGCGCTATTTAGAGCTCAGCTTCGATCCAAAGGAAGTAATCCGCAAACAAGACTCGACTCTGGGCTTCCAGGCGGTAGCCTCCAGCGATGTGGGCTTCCTTCTGGCCAAGAAGTATTTTATGGAGAACGTGGATCAAATCCACAAATTGTAAGACATTTAAGCAAGCCTCTGCAATTGTTTAATAACAAATATTTACTTACAGCTACCATCCCTTGGTCAAGTCCATTGGTCGCCTGTTGAATCCGCTTTCCGAACAGGTTATCGAGCGCAAGGACCTCGAGGAGTTCAAGGAGTTCATAAGCCACTCTGGAGAATCACTCAGCGGTATTAATCAAACCATCCAACAAACCCTGGAGATAATGCTCACAAATGTTCAATGGAAGGAACGTAACTACGACCAGTTTTGGCGATCCATTGAATTGGTTCTCTGAATAATATTCCACAGTATCCTTGTAACACCCTCCCTTCATAAACATTATAAAGAGACAATTATTTAAAATTGTTTAAATAAAATATTAAATACTAAAGTATTACAACATTGAAATTAAAACTTAATCGTTTTAGTTCCTATTATTTCAGAAGAATAGTGATCGTATATTTCTGAACTAACTTATGATGTAAACCTGTATGACAGAAATTATTTATAGTACATAAGAAACACCGCATCTAATTTGACAAATTACCTTTTTGAGTCAAATTACTTTGCTTTTGCTTTGCAGTTTGAAGCCTCAGTCGCACTCAAGTCAGAGTATGGAATGGTTCGTACTCCTGACTGTGGCGCTTGGATTCGATCTAGTTGCAACTAATTCCACAACAACCTATGATTTCTATCGCCTGCCGACGTCCTTGCGGCCAGAGAAATATCACTTGCGGATTTTGACTCATCTGGACAACCCCAACGAACTTACTTTCTCGGGCTCTGTTAAAATTATTATAGACGCTGTGAGGAATACAAAGAACATAACGTTGCACTCCCTGAATCTTCGCACAGACGAGACCCAGATAACTCTCAAGCAAATCAGTGGCATTCAAAAGGATAATTGCATATCCTCGACGGCAGTAAACCCAGTCCACAATTATTACATCCTCAATACCTGTCAGGAGTTAATGGCTGGTAGTATTTACGAGCTGGGTATGCCCTTTTCTGCCGATTTAAACAGACAAATGGGAGGTTACTATCGAAGCTCCTACAAGGATCCCTCAACTAATTCAACAAGGTGCGGGTATTCCAAATCCAGTCCTGAGGAAACTCAACTTGTTATTATTTTCAAGGTGGCTGTCTGTGACTCAGTTTGAACCTGCTTCCGCTCGCTCGGCGTTTCCGTGCTTCGATGAGCCAGAACTTAAATCAAAATTTGTAATCACCCTGGGATACCATAAGAGATACACAGGCCTAAGCAATATGCCCGTGAAGGAAACCAAGCCCCAGTAAGTTTTATTAGAGGACAAAAAAGTGCCAGAGTATATCTAAAATCTATTAATTCCTTGCAGCGAATCACTCAAAGATTATGTGTGGACTGAGTTCGAAGAGTCCTTTCCAATGTCTACCTATCTTGTTGCCTACTCTGTGAATGATTTTTCTCACAAAACCTCCACTCAACCAAAGGGACCGCTTTTCCGTACTTGGGCCAGATCAAATGCCATCGATCAGTGCGATTATGCAGCTGAGTTTGGACCCAAAGTTCTGCAATACTTTGAGGAATTTTTCGGTGTCAAGTATCCGCTCCCCAAAATAGATCAGATAGCCATTCCCGATTTCCTTGAGGGCGCCATGGAAAATTGGGGTCTGGTCACGTACAGGGAAATTTCACTTCTCTACTCCGAAAGTCACAGTTCCCTGGATGCCAAGGAGAAGCTGGCAGAGGTAGTGGCTCACGAGGTGGCCCATCAGTGGTTCGGCAACCTGGTGACGATGAAGTGGTGGACGGACCTGTGGCTCAAAGAAGGATTCGCCACCTATCTGGCATCGTTAGGCGTTGCAAAAATTCATCCCGATTGGAATATATTGGACAGGGAATTGATAAATGATCTTTTCCTTACCTTTGGCTTGGATGCTCTGGAGAGCAGTCATCCCATATCCCGGCCCATTAAGCTGATTTCCGATATTGCGGAAAGCTTCGATCTAATTTCCTATAAGAAAGGGAGCGCGGTACTTCGCATGATGCATTTATTTCTGGGAGAAAAGGCCTTCCGCTTTGGTGTGAAACAATACATTCAGTTGAATGCCTATAGAAGCGCAGAGCAGGACAATCTGTGGCAATCCCTCTCAAATGCTGCTCACGAGTTTGGCGCCTTGGCGAAGGACTATGATATCAAAACCATAATGGACTCGTGGACTCTTCAAACGGGGCAAGTACTTGTACTGGCACTTAAAGCCAGCTAAGAAAACTGCACTTCCAGGTACCCTGTAGTCCATATAACCCGGAATTATTCAGCGAGGAACGCTAAAGTTAGCCAGGAGAGATTTTTCCTAAACACAAATGTATCCCGTGCTCACCGAAAAAAGTGCTGGTGGGTGCCCCTGAGCTACACCTCCCAAAACAAAAGGGACTTTAGCAGCACGGCGCCAACGGCTTGGATGGAGTGTAGAAATAATGGCACAAGTCTTCCGATAACTATTTCTAACTTACCCCAGTCAGATCAGTGGGTGATCTTCAACATACAGCTGTCCAGCTTCTATAAAGCCAATTACGATGCTCAGAACTGGAAGCTGTTGATCAAAACCCTAACCCAAGGAGACTTTGAGAGTATTCACGTCGTAAACAGAGCTCAGCTGGTCGATGATATCCTGTATTTGGCCAGGACTGGAATGCAAAGCTATGAAGTGGCCTTGGAACTCATTTCGTATTTGAAACGAGAAAGGGAGTATTTGCCTTGGGACGCAGCCCTTCTTAGCCTTCAGCATTTGGGTCATCTTCTCCGGGACACACCGCACATTGAGGTCTTTAAGGTGATTGGGTGTCTGTGTATGACATCAGTGTTATCCCTAATATTACCTTTTTTTACAGCGCCTGATGAGAAAATTACTGACTCCAGTTTACCAGCGCCTTAGCGGTATCGACGGCAACTCAAAGTCAACCCAAAGCCAGGATCAAATCCTTTTGAAGGATATTGTCATACATTGGGCCTGTCAATTTGAAGCTTCAGATTGTGTAGCCAAGTCGTTAGCCCATTTTGGAAGGTGGAAATCAGAGACCTATCCGGATGAAAAAAATCCCATTCCAATAGACATACGTGCCAGTGTTTATTGTGCAGCAATCAGAAATGGAACTAATGAGGATTGGGAGTTCCTTTGGACAAGATACCAAAAATCGAATGTGGCTACCGAAAAAGGAATTATTTTAGTCGCCTTGTCTTGCTCACAGGATGTGAATGTGCTGCAGCGATATTTGGAGCTTATTTTCGAGCCTTCAGAAGTTATTCGAAAGCAGGACTCTGTCATGAGTTTTGCATCCGTGGTTGCCGGAAAAGAAGGCAGGTCCCTTGGCAAGAAGTACTTCATGAACAACTTGGAGAGGCTATTCAAACTGTATGTTCTCAACTCTTAAAAAAATAATTTTTCCTTAATTATCTCCCACTTTTCCAGCTATTACCCTTTCGTTGGGAATATGGGCCATATTTTGATGTCGTTGACCGGGATAACCGATCGCAGAGAGTATAATGAGTTCAAAGCATTTGTTGAGAAATCGGGAATGTTTTTCAAAGGCTTGGAACAGACTATTGGCCAGACCATGGAAGCCATTCATATCAATGTGCAATGGATGGAACAACAGTACAATCAAGTCTCCCACATTTTGGAAAAATACACATAAATAAAAAACCACCAAACTTTTCTATTGTTTAAAAATAAAATCATAGGAATTGCTAGACTAAAATGCATTTTAAAAATTGTTCTTACGAGAGACCCACCGCAACTAACTCTCCGTGGTAATTACATTATTTTTTTTTTTCGCTATGCTCCTTGTTTCGACTTCTCTTTAGTTTTCCATAAACTAGCTGATGGAGTGGTTCTTGATATTCGCGGGGCTTCTTGGCTTTCACTTCGCAACAGCCAACTCTACCTATGACTATTATCGATTGCCGACGGCCCTGTGGCCTCGAAAGTATAATTTGCACATTCTGACTCGGCTTGAAGATCCAAAAGATCTGAAATTCTCGGGCTTTGTCAAAATTTCTATACAGCCACTGGAAAACACCAAGAATATAACCCTGCACTCGAAGGATCTGACCATTGATGAGTCCCAGACCACTCTCAAGCAAATCAGTGACGATGCAAGGGATAACTGCATCACCTCTACATCTGTCAATGAAAAGCACGATTTCTATATCCTTCACGTTTGTGAAGAGCTGCAGGTTGGTGTTATTTACGAACTGACTCTGTTCTTTTCTGGTGAACTGAACAACAAACTAAGTGGATATTACCGGAGCTCCTACAAGGACTCTGCGACCGATAAGATTAGGTTAGTATCTTTGTTCAAATATATTCGATTATGCCTCATAAATTACAATAATCAATATATTTTTTAGATGGCTCTCTGTTACTCAATTCGAACCATCATATGCGCGTTGGGCGTTTCCCTGCTTTGACGAACCAAGTTTCAAGTCGATTTTTGGGATTAGCTTGGGGCATCATAAGAAATATACTGCTCTGAGTAATATGCCTCTAAATAACACCAGGCCTGAGTAAGTTCCTTGAACCCTAGGGAGAATCTATTAAATAATTATATTGATTTCCGTTTCGCATTAGTGATTCTCATCCAGATTATATATGGAGCGAATTTGATGATTCTGTACCAATGCCCACCTATTTAGTGGCATATTCTATTAATGATTTTAGTCACAAGTCCTCAACGCTATCAAATGGAACTCTTTTCCGCACTTGGGCCAGGGCCGATGCCATGGAACAGTGCGACTTTGCGGCGGAGTTTGGACCCAAAGTTTTAAGATACTTTGAGAATTTCTTCGGTCTTCCATACCCACTGCCCATGGTGGATCAGATCGCCATACCAGACTTTTCCGCGAATGCCATGGAGAACTGGGGTCTAGTAACCTATAAAGAATTAGCACTCCTTTACGCCAAAAATCGCACTTCTCTCGAAGTCAAGGGGGGCGTAGCAAATATAATCTCACATGAGATGGCCCACCAGTGGTTCGGCAATCTGGTGACGATGAAGTGGTGGTCAGATTTGTGGCTTAATGAGGGATTCGCCACCTATGTGGCTATGCTGGGAGTCGGCAAGGTACATCCGGAATGGAAGGCTCAGGAAAGAGAATTTGTGAAGGATCAGCAGACCACTTTCCGAGTGGATGCATTGGAGAGCAGTCATCCGATATCGCAACCTATTCAATCGGTATCGGATATTGAGGGCAATTTCGATGCGATTTCCTATAAAAAGGGAGCTGCTGTTGTCCGCATGATGCATTTATTTATGGGTGAAGAGTCCTTTCACTCCGGCTTGAAGTCCTACCTAGAGGCCTATGCCTACAAAAATGCAGAGCAAGACGATCTGTGGCAATCCCTTTCAAAAGCTGCTCACCAGTTTGGTTCTTTGCCTCAAAAATACGATATAAAAACAATAATGGATTCATGGACTTTGCAAACAGGGTGGGTACTACAGTTTTGTTGAAAGGTCATTTATACTATTTTATTTCTAGCTTTCCTGTCATCAACATAATCCGAGACTATTCAAACAATACAGCCACACTCAGTCAGGAGCGCTACCTTCTAAACACCGAGGCAGCAGACTCCCACCGAAAAAAATGTTGGTGGGTGCCCCTGAGCTACACCTCGCAGTCTGAGCAGAACTTTAATAATTTGAGACCGAAAGCTTGGATGGAATGCGACAAGGACGGAAACAGCCAAACTATAGCCATCCAACGCATGCCTAAATCAGACCAGTGGGTGGTTTTCAACAAACAAATGTCTGCTCTTTGTAAGATCAACTACGATGCCCAGAACTGGAAGTTGCTCATTGAGACTTTGACCTCAAAAGGTTTCGAAAACATAGACCATATGAGCAGAGCCCAATTAATTGAGGATATTATGCATTTTGCCAGAACAGGAGAACAAGACTACAGCTTAGCCTTGAAACTAATTAGTTATTTGGAAAAGGAACGATCCTATCTGCCATGGTCTACGGCTCTTAAAAATCTTGAGCTATTGTCCGGCATTCTTAAGAAAACTGACCATTTTGGTTTGTTTAGGGTACGTTTTAAAAAAATATTTTTAAAATAATTTAATTCCTATACTTTTTATTTACAGCGCTTTATGGTAAATTTGCTCACACCGATTTACAAATATCTGAAAGGCTTTGACGACAACTACAATTCATTGAAAACTCAGGACGAAATCCTCCTGAAGACCTTGATCCTAAGTTGGGCTTGTCAGTACGAGGTTTTGGATTGTGTGCCCAGAGCCAAAGACTACTTCCGTAGATGGAAATCGGAGATAAATCAGGATGAAAATAATCCAATACCAACAAACTTACGTGAAATTGTACACTGCGTCGCCATACAAAATGGAACCAGCGAGGATTGGGAGTTCCTCTGGACAAGATACCAAAAATCAAATGTGGCTGGTGAACGGAAGTCAATTCTAAATTCATTGGGATGTTCTCAAGACAAAAATGTCCTTAAGCGCTACCTAGAGCTCATTTTTGATCCCAAGGAGCTCATTCGCCAACAAGACACTGCTTGGAGCTTCAGAGCGTTGGCTTCTGGACAAATTGGCTTCTCATTGGCAAAGAAATATTTTATAGACAACGTGAATACTATCTACAAGTAGTAAGTAATTTTTATTCACAGTACCTTTGTATAGGATATGACAAATGTTTTTCCAGCTATTATCCTTCCACAAAGAGCTTTAGCCAGCTGTTTTTCCCATTTGCCACGCACCTTGTCAACCGCAAGGAACTGCATGAGATCCAAGATTTTGTCGAAAAATCAGAAGAGTCCTTTATTGGTGTGGAAGGCACCGTTCAGCAGATCCTTGAACTGATTGTAATTAATGTTCAGTGGATGGAAAAGAGCTATCCGAAGTTTTTGCAGGCTCTTCAAGCACATTTATCGATATATTCTATTGATAAATAATTTTTGAGACTTGAGGCATTAGAAATGTATTTGAATTCAGATAGTAACCATCAAAAAGTTTGAATAAAAAGTGCTGCCTATCACTATCAATGCTAATCTTGTGTTTTTTTTTTATTTCTGAAATGGGACTTTGTTATGAGGTGGTTCTCATTATCGGCGATTAGCGTTAATTAGTCAATTGGGGCTTTTGTTGGCCATTAAATAAGTAGTCGGCTGCTAGTCAAGGCACTGGCTCTGTTGGTGATTATTTCGAGCTTTTTGGTAATACCACAGCACGTGCAAGGGCCGAAAGAGTATAAAAGAAATATTTCTGTTAAGATTAGAAATCGTAATACAAAAATGGGCAGCGAAGCTGATTCATGGTATTCCTGGAAGTACGATAATCTTTAAATGATTAATTTTAGGATTAACAGAAAATGAAAAAATAAACATACAAATTCAATAGAATTTTTTCAACTATTAAATGCGAATGATATATAAAATCATGAACTCAAATTGGTTATTTCTGTTAACCCATTACATTTTGTTCTGGGTATATCTCTCGTTAGATTAGCTGCAGCCAATAAACTGATATAATTTCTATATGCTATATTGCCTATAAGTAGGGGTCTGTTATCACGTTTGGGCACAGTCTCGCGATGAAGTTGATCTGGAGTACAGCTCTGCTAGGAACCGCTCTTCTAATCATTGGCAGCGGTGCCTTCAGCCTGCCAAACGTTCCCGATGGCCTCACCAAGGAAGAGCGATATGCTGCGGCTATTTCAGGTGGGTAACGACGTCAACAGTCCTTTTTAGTGCAATCTGATTGGTTTAATTGTGAATATCCGTGGCTTAAATTTACGGCGAAAAATTTTGTGGTGTTTGACGAAAATATTATCATAATTCGAAATGGTTTGGTCCCAAAGATAACCATATTTTTTGTGACTGACAGCCTGAAGTATTAACTGACATCCGTAATTCCCTTTTATTTATAGCCAGCATGGCTGAGGAGATAAGCCGTGAGTACCTGAAATACCACCATACGGGAATCGAAACGGAGAGGCTGAAGCAACTGGGATACGATCTTCGGAATAGCCACAGCAAAAAGGCCATTTTCACGGAATCCCTGGCTGATCTGAGCTCCACCGATCAGTATTTTGTGTGCACTCTGTGCCGGTCCACAGTGAATGTCCTTGTGGGCACCTTCACGGAAGGAGAGTTGAGTGGACCGGAAAGGGACGCGGAAGCCAAGCGATTGACTGTTGGAATATGTGATTACTTTGGAATCACCACTCCGGACGTGTGCGCTGGATTGTTTGATCTCAATTGGCCAGTGATTGACTTCATTTTCAATGAGACGGCGGCCGAGTCGCAGAGTTTCTGCTCAATGCTACCCATTTCCATATGTCAGGTGAAACAGGACGAGTACAATCTCACACTGACCATTGAGGGGGCTGTGCCCACGGAGTCCAATTCAAAGCTGCCCTCCCGCAGTCCCGACGACATCCTGATCCTCCATCTCACGGACATTCATTATGATCCCGAATACCTTGTCGGCAGCAATGCCAATTGCGACGAGCCCATGTGCTGTCGGGATTCGTTGGCGTCGGGAGCAGATTCTTCGTCGGCAGCTGGCTTCTGGGGTGACTACCGAGCCTGCGACTCCCCCCGACCGCTCATCGTGAGTGCCTTTGAGTATATCAAGGATAATCACAAGTTCGAATGGATTTACCACACCGGCGATGTCCCGCCGCACAATGTTTGGTCCACCACCAAGCAAGGAAATTTGGACATGCTTTCGGAGATTGACGGCTTGCTGTCGGAATACTTCCCGGAAACGCCCATCTATCCCTGCCTGGGAAATCACGAGCCTCATCCAGCTAATGTGTGAGTACCCAGTAATTTGCAGACCCTCGACATGATTAAGTTAATGACCCATATGTTGAAAGGTCAACTAGGAATGTGTCCAAAAGTGAGGGAATTTGGTGACAATGGGCAGTAATTTCTTCGGATAATTTCAAGTTATTTTTCCCTTCATGAAGAGTAATTTCATTTGGATTTGTTTTATTGGAAAACTTCTATAATTTCTTTCTTAAAGTTCTCATGGGTTTTTTTCACGAGCTTCATTACCACAATTTTCGATGGCCTATCTGATCACAAGTCAATAATTTACCTCCTGGGCACTATTTGATAGTGATGTTTTTTTCCCAAAAAAAGTATTTTATGATTAAACTGCGCTAATTAGAACCTATAACCACAAGGCAGCTTAATTTCGCAGCTATTTACATTCTCAAATTAGCAACCCGGTTCATATATCGCTTGTTAACTTCTGTATATTAATATTAAGATAAAGTTTATGGCCGACTTTTCCCACACTACCCACCCCACGCAACTCAATAAAATATTTTATGGCAGCCAATATCAATCAATTATGGCTCCAATTGGTAATATCCATTAAACTTATATTTAGTCGGCAAGGAGAAATTGGTAGGAAGTAGTTGTTTTAATTATAGCCGATTGTGATCAACAGGATTACTGAAATAGTTCAATAATTTTTATTAGTTTTGGCAACGATGCAATTCCTGAGTCCTTGAGAGTGGATTGGCTGTACGAGCACGTTTGGAGTCTGTGGAAGAAGTGGCTGCCTGCGGGGGCAGAGGCCACTGTAAAGAAGGGTGGCTACTACACCGCCTCCCCAACTGAAGGTCACCGTGTAGTGGCCCTCAACAGCATGGACTGCTATTTGTACAACTGGTGGCTCTTCTACAACGCCACCCTCATCCAGGAGCAGCTTCAGTGGTTCCACGACACTCTCCTAGCTGCCGAGACTGCCGGGGAGACGGTGCACGTCCTCTCCCACATCCCATCCGGCGATGGCGACTGCTGGAGTGGCTGGTCCAAGGAGTACAACCGAGTCCTGGCGCGCTTCACCAACACAATCACCGGCGTTTTTAGTGGGCACACCCACAAGGACGAGATGAATCTCCACTATTCCGAGGAAGGATTCGCCACGGTGGTTAACTGGAACGGTGGCAGTTTGACTCCCTATGCGGATAAGAATCCCAATTACCGACTCTATGAGCTGAATCGCGAAACCAAGCAGGTGGTGGATCACCACACCTACACCTTCAACCTTACAGAGGCCAATCTGGCGCCGGCGGTGCAGCCCAACTGGGGTCTGGAGTATCAATTTACCCAGGAATTTACGGAGGACACAAGTCCTGCCGGCATTGATCGCCTCCTGGAGGAAATGGCCGAAAAGCCAGCCCTGTTGCGCAAATACTGGCGCTACAAGTTCACGGAGTCGGATCCCAAACTGACTCAGGGATGCGACGATTCGTGTCTGAGTAAGACCATTTGCAGGATAGCCACAAGTAACTACCAGGAACGCACTCGTTGCAAGGAACTCCAGGCCAAGTTAGAGGAGAGTGTGAGTATTCGGCTAAAACTAATCTGTAAACTTATCTTCTAACCTACTTGGTTTCTTCAGCTGGCCAAAGAGGATCCTGGCACCGACGACAATGACAACGGAGGAGGAGGTGCCTCTGGACTTAAGACCCTTAGCTTGGCTTCTCTTGTGGCTCTGCTGACCGCCACTATATGTCTTGGATAAGACTTATCTGACCACCCTGGCCTATTCATAGCCATCGATAATCGCAAGCCGTTCGGGCCATAAAAAAATACCACCCGGAGATAAACACAAATAATAAACACACACGATTCTTTGTAGTCAACACTCAGAATGTTCGATATACATATACAGATATATATATATTGGTACATATATATATATAAATTACTTAAGATGCCTCTTTGGTAGAGAATACTTTGCGAATTGGTTGGATTAAGTTAAGAGTTAAGTTTAAGCACTACTGTGGAGTCCGGGCGATATCTTCCCCTGGCCGCTGTACTGGTTTCCTGTTTTCTTCTTTTTTTTTTACAAACATATACACACTTGGATTTGGATTTGGATTAGCATAGCTTTTTGCCACTGGCCGCTTAGAGCGCGCAGATGAGCGTGGCTATGTCCAGGTCCTGGTCCTCGGCCTTTCGCAGGACAAGGGCTGCCTGGTTCTGGAAACGGCCGGAGGACACCAGCCGCACAGTGCTGACCCCGCAGAAGATGGCCTGCTCGGGTCCCGGCTCACTGGATGCTCCACAAACCGAACTGGCCATCTCCATGACCATCGAGTCCAGTCCAGCGGATCCTCCAATCTCCAGACGGTCACTCGGCATTTGGCACTAGGATGGTTATGAGGGGTTATAGGTCTATAGGATTTCGGATATAGCCCTATAAAAGGGCTATAGGATTTCGGATATACGCACATCGTAGTTGACTTTCTGCTGGGCTCTTACACTCTTGCCACCAATACGCAAGTTGGCCAGGGAAACAACAGCGGGGAAGAGTGCGGAGATGGTGCAGTTCCGGGCCTGACCAAAGTTAGTCATCTTGTAAATAGCAGCGGTGTCCTGGACCAAAACGTTGCAGGCTGTCAAAAGGAGATGATATAGGAGGAAGTAAATATTTATTTTTAAATGCCGCTGAAAATTGGGAAATAAAAAAGTAATTGCCAGTTAGTCGTTAGATTGGCACCTGAAATACGAGTGTTTCGCTTTTTTAGTTTGAAGTATTTTCTTTGATTTATGATCCATTAACGGCTATCTCGAGACTTGTTATGAAATATCTTGACGAATAATTGCAAAGTTCAATGTCTATCACTTACGTTGAGTTATTTTATGGAATCGTACATTGGCCACAAAGGATCCGCGAACAGGAATTCTATACTGCAACAAGGCGGCATTTTGACTTGCGCGGAAGAACTTTTTGTTGCTAATACGAGGCCTGAAAGATTTGTAGAGAAGTGAGCCCGAAATTCTGGGGAAAAGTAAGCCAAACCAAACCATTGTCTGTAATTATTGCAAAACTCGTAAACACGCTCCTCCAGGGGTCGGTGATGATCCTTAATGCCCGGGAAGTACTCGCCATTCAGCTCCCACCCATCCACAAACTGAAATATTTGGGCCGCATATAGAAATGTATAAATTAGGCTCTTCTGGAACAGTTACCGCCATTAGGGCTCCTGTCTCGCAGTTGGCATCATAGTGCTTCATTGTAATCTCCACAATAGTGTCTGGCTCGCCAATTACATACAGCCCACAGACTTCGGGTTGGTCTTCCGGAGCAGATGCCCCAGGTTCTGGGATTCCAGGAACTGCCATTCCGGCTCCGGCTCCCGCTCCGGCAACTACGGCTGCTGCCTCCAACTCGAGCAGGGCCGCCTCCCGGTTGAGGGCTGAATTCATGGGATGGAGCTTCTTGAAAATATAGTCACCTGCCTCGGAGGCCACGTGCATACAATCTGGAAGAGGGGATTGGAGTATGGAGGGGGGATTATAATGGCATTACAGTAAGAGAAAATATGGTTTAGTATTGTTATTTTTAAGAGAGTACAGTATAAAAGACTGTTTTATTTTCTTCTTGTGTGGCAAGTGCAGTGCATCCCTTAAAGCAGTCCAAAACTGAATCGTCCACAGAATCCGAAACCAATTTGTCTTGGCAAATTTCCACCAGGGGCTGAGGCAGACACGAGTGAAGGGAAGGATAAGTGAAATCCCCTTTGATTGTCCCTAAACTCGCTCCTGGGCAACAATTAATTTATCATGCGCATCCACTTAATCCACGGCCATCGTTGGCTGATTTATGGCCAGCATTATTAGCCAGGCGCCCACTCATGTGTGGGAGGGTGGTGGTTAGTCGCTTTTTTACGACCTCTTTGCCCCCTGGTCCTGGCCGAAAAACAATTAAACTACTATTTGACTTACTTTTTGTCCTGCTCTTGTCATGCATGTCACATACTTGGAGTGTACTTGTGAGGGCTTTGGCGAGAACGTGAATCCCTTGTAAGGGACTACGAGTCCTGGAAGGAGTTGGTGGAACTGGAGGAGCAACTGGGGACCAACTCCTGGCACTAGGCGCCAATTTGTTTATGGCACTCGCTAATTGCTTTCAAGTGACGGCATTTTTGGCCTCCTAACACTTGTATTTATTGCGGCTGGCAATTAAATGGATGCTATTTATAATTGATTAGGCATTATGGTTTAGAAATCATAATGACGAAATAAAATATTGATGGGCTTTCTATATTAAACCTACCAAGTATCCCTTTAAAGCCCACCATGTTTTAATGAATAAATTATCTTCAACTGGCAAATGCCAATACAAACAGAGTTCCGATTCTGTGGAACTTAGTTTTGTTTATGCCATGGATTAGAGTTACTTTCAATTTGTCTCGGAAAATTCTGAATTTCCACAATGTTTCTATTTCTGGAAGTGACGTCATTGAACCACATTGCCCCCATAAGCCCCAACCCCTCGAAGTTTACCTTGCCCGTTGTCCTGGCTATAAATAAAAGCAATTACAAATCGGCATAGCCACAGATTTGTTGATGTTTTACCTGATGACGAGATGCAACTTTTCCATTTTCCCCCAACTGATATGCGGTTGCTTTGACGATTCCTCCCCCTCCCCCTGGGGAAATGGGAAATGAATGTAAGAGTTGGTAAGGGATTAACTCAATTGAAGTTTTGTACGAGCTGGCAGCTATCCATGAAATTTATTAAGTTTACATTCACTGGAATCACAGTACGTCCTCTCTATGGCCATTGAGTGACCACAGATCTGTAATGTTTCATTTCCATTTGGCCAGTTTGGGTCAACTTTTCGGGCGAGCTCTCGGGGCGGAGGGGCTGTGGGTGGATGGCACAGTGAAGTGCACTTTGATTTGAATTTTAATGGGCAATAAATTCGTGTGTTGCCTGGCTCTACAAATTGCGACCCGGGGGTGATGCTGCCGAGGTTGGATGACGGATAACAAGAAGTGCTCACATCTTATGCAAAAATCAATTTGAGAGACAAGTAAACAAGGTTTAGAAAGCGCTTTAAACTTGTCGCTACCGCCAAAGTGCATCCTCTTCCTGGCGTCCCCTTTCCCATCACTGTCACTCGCTTCCTCCGCCGGAGGCACTTGGCTGAGAAACTTTCCCTTAGCACTGCATGTGAGTGCGTCAACTTACCTGAGACCGTGTGCACATTGTGCGGCACCGCCGGGCTACCGGGGAACAGTTCAAACGACCGCTTCACACTGGGCCAGGCCTGAAACAAGAATTAGTTAAGCAAATTAGTTGGTAAATAAGAATTAAGCTCCCGCAAATTAATGAAGTTTTTCCCACATAGATTTTAGTTTGGGGCGTTCTCAGCAATCCCACCCCAAACAAATAGACACATTTTTAACCTTCTGTAGAAGTCATTATTTTATTTCTGTATTTTTCATCAAATTCAGGATGTTTTTATCTTCAATCATAAACAATTTCTATTAACAACGAATTATTAAATTATTTTAAAATTGTGGTTTAATGTTAAATGGAACAAAAATATATAAAGTTTCATAACTGCCTGTATATTATTTATAATACAATTTATAATATTTATCCTTCAATTTATAATACAATATATATATAATCTTTATAGGAAACAATGAGTTGTGCCATCTATTTCCATGGTACTCCCTTTTGTTTGAAAGTTAGGCAAGCAACTGCAACTGAATGTGGCAGTCAGATCAGAAGCAGTCACCCCAAGTCCCCCACTTGCCATTCAGCAAGCACAAAGGACAGACACTAAAGTCAAAAGGTGGGGTAAGCAAGGCGGCATGTCCTGGCCAGGAGATCAGCGGGATATCCGCGACTAATGCCCGCCGACTTCTGTAGTTGTTGCCAAAGCAAAGAAGCCAATGGGGGGTATCTAATGCGGCACTTAAGGCTTGCCGCAATGCAACTGCAGAGGATTTGGGGGCAGGGAATAGCATAGCCAGGGAGGCCCCGGGGAGCCGGGGGATTAGGGGTCAGCTGGGCTAAAGGACAATAGCCAGTTTTAATTAAACTACCACACACGATTCTCCAATAAACAAGAATAGAGCAGATGACGCCCCGAACGTGCTCGATGGAGGGTACATTTTAAGCATGACAAATCGGTGGCCAAGTTAAAAACTTTTTAAAATTATGGAAAAAGGACCATTGATAAAAGAGGGCAGCCCTTGGCCTGATTTCTGGCTCCTTTATGATTGATTAGAGGTAACTTTTTTCTGATTTTCTTGTTAATTGAAAAGCCCATCCCCTGCGGCGAAGTTGATAAATGGTGACGCGTTGTGAGTCGCGGGCGCGAATAATTGAGTTAGGGACGAAAAAAGTTTTGGCTTTCGTTATTCGGCTTCTGGGACATTTGTTTGCGCAACACTCGAGCTTTGGCTTTAACGACTCGTCAGAGCGTTATGAAACTGTCAATTAGTGGCGGTTTAGGCCAAAGCCAGGCCAGCTTTAAGCCTTAAAAATAGATGGCAGGAGCAGTGTTTCTGCCCCGCTTGCGTCACAAATCTTTTCGAATCGACTGGAAATCAAGATTGAAGCGAGTCTGGATAAACTGTCAACAGGCAGTAAATAAATAATAAACATGATCCCTTTGAACACACTTGAGGCAGCCCCATTTGCATAATCACAATGCTGTATTTGGGGTTCGGTTGGCTGGCCCAAAAGGGAGTATCTCCAAGCTGGACGCCTTTGTCAAACTAAAGCGATTCACAGGATGCGCCATCTGCTCCATCAAAAGGTCCCAGTGCGGGTTTCGACTTGGGATGGATTGCTATCCAAAAGTTGCCACGGCGATCCCTTCATTCAAAAGAAGGTGAAGCCCAGTGGGCGAAAAAATGTCGGTGAAAAGTAAACCAAGAATAGAAAAGTTCCATAGAAATTCCAGGGAGAACCCGCAAATTTGCGTTTCAATTTTTCTAAAGTGCATTGATGCATTTCTAACACCCTAAAGGCATAGGAGGATAAAGTTATTTTCAGGCTGATTTCATTTGAATGCTAAAGTATGAAAACTGAATTCAAAAATCACTCAAATCCTTAAATTTTATGGGAGCCAGCCTTTTAAAGGGGTATGACATAAAAATCAGCATTACCATTTATGCTAAGTAAGATCCAAAAATACTCCATTGATTACGGCAATTGTTTTCCGAATCAAATTAATTAACTCATTATTCCATTATTCCAACCCTTGAGATTGTTCTATTTTAAAATTCTCCTTTCCAAAAACAATTTGCAGCATCTCAAGTTTCCTGAATTGATTAATGAGCTTGTTTTTTCAGCGAGTAAATCAATTCCAGCACTTTGCAATGGGAAGATGAGAAGGATCAACTCACAAGGTCGTCGTAGGCGATGGCACCCTTTGTTCCTGTCACTTCAGGACCCGCTAATTAGCCAAGGATATGCGAATCAGGTCTGCACATGCCACTGCCGGGAATTAAAAGACCCAAAATATTTGTGACTTCATTAAAAGTTCGCTCGCACTGGCTGGCGAGGAGGATGTGAGGGCGACACCTAAGCGGGTAAGCGACAGGAAGCACCTGGCGAGATTGGCATCCTTACGGAGGTCAGGTAAATATTGACTTTCGGCATCGCGGTACGGGATCCGGTGGTAATCCGTGGCCCACGCCAAGCAACTTGCTTCCAGTTTGGAGGGGAAATGGATTTTTTTGGTGGCAGCATGACTAAGTCATGAGGCACCTTCAATGGGGACAGCTTTATGGATAGCGGGAAATGGTAACGGCGTCCCGGCCATGAATAAGTGATGCACTTGCTGGAGTCCGGCGGAGGAGCAACAGGCTGCCATCAAATACGCTCGCACTCGACCATCAAATATTTAGACGCCTTCTTGGCCATCGAATATTTCACTGAGGGAATCGTCCTGAACGGATTTGTCTAACTGAGTGATGATGACTCAAATATGCGCATAATACCGGATGCTAAAGAAATATTGCTCGAGTTGGAATAAAGTTAAATGAGTCCGGAACGGAAGGACTTACGAGGAGTCTCTGGAGATCAAATGTGCTCCCTCAAAGTGTTGGGAAATGAAACCCACAATTCAAAGTAAACAGCTTTCGGCTTATCATGAAATCGTTTTATTTGCGTCAACCACTCAACCCCCCATGCGATTAAACATTAAGCCCGGTGATTGTCAGAGCTCATACTTGTCAACTGAAATTCCGAGGATTATCATCCCAAAGCCGCAAATGAATTCGATTACGCATACGCACCGTTGAGCGAGTTCGGCGTGGTGTCGGGGGTGTCAAAATATCAAAAGCCAATGGGTTTTAATCATTTAATTAATTTCGCGCCACCGCAAATGAACTGTAAAATGCAATTTAGCCCAAAGTTGTCAGCTTATTTATAGCCGTCTCAAGTAATTTGTGTGCATTATTTCGATGCCACGGCTACGCGACCTTTTCGATTTTCAATTCATACTAAAATACTGGCTCAGTGGCTCAGTCTGCAGCTGCAGAAGAGAATCTATAGAGAAATGTGTAATTTCAGCACGGAAATTAGTTTTGCCCTAAAAGCTTGGCATCCTCCTCTTTTCCGTTTCCATCTCCTATTTTTTGTATTAAACATATTGCATTGCAGATTTATGCACGGGTTCTATCAGAAGCAAATTCAATACGCGGCATAAATTTCGCGCGGCTGCTGCTACATGACGAGGGCAATTTATGGAAATGAAGGGAACATATTTTGGCTAGATGCTAGTCCATTTAGTTAAACGATTCTGGATGATACCGCCGCTCGTTGCATAAACCAAAAAGATAGAGCAAGGGAGAGCTATGACTTTTCGGCAATATTAATATTTTTAATATAATTAAGTTCCTTGATAAAGTTCAAGCTCAATTTCCTTCCAGATCATTGCAAATTATGGAAATTGCAAATAATGGAAAGCAGTTTGGTTCTCGGATATTGGCAAGGAAATTGAACGAAAATGAAATGGAATAAATAATTAAGACCGTCAAGCTCTGCTACCTTTGTGTATTGCATATTTCTGAAACATAATTATGAAAATTAAAAGGAACTTTAAGCGTTATCCGGTAGGTTCCGGCAAAGGACATCTTTCAGGCAGAGATTATCATATCAGGTTGTCGAGTCTACAACTCTATTTCCTACCATTTCCCCCGGTGACATTCACGGTTTAATTGTTGTCGTTTCCACATGCAACCAGAGTGAAAAACGAAACTTGCGGCAAGGGGTGAGAATGTTACGGATATGGGACATCAGGGGTGTGGCTGTCATGTCCTGGCTTAAATGGCTGTAAAGTGCCAAAGCGTCCGTGTCAACATTAAGCGCACATCAAGTGCAGGACTCCCTGGCTATCGAGAAGGATGTGCACCCGGGATATGGGAGTTGCCAGGGTATGAGAATTGTAAGGTCGTAGGAAGCTAAATCTCATCCATGTCTGAGTGAGTGACCACACAAAGAATGGGTGCCGTTGGCAGAGTTGCAGCGTAAATGCAATTGCCAATGTCCGGAAACACCTCAACACCTACGAAGCGTCGGTTTTCCCATTCAGGTTTTCCCAACCTGCAATTGTTGGTTTTTCCGCCGCATGCCAGCCGCAGGTTGCGGCTCAATGGCAGGTGCACAATTTACATTTATCCTTGGCCATTGAGTGGATTCCTGGTATCGCACTGACTTTCCGACTTAGCCCACAATGTTGCCATTAAGCAAACAGATCGAGAGGTTCTCCAATTGATGGATGGCAGGTTTCAAGGCAAAGAAGCTTGCAATATATAATCCTATCTAGGTTTCGTATGAAATACATCAACATGATAAATAGGTTGCCAAAATTGATAATTGAATGTAAGTTATAATTGAAGTAATTTTTAAAGAAAACAATATGCTAGCTACATAAACTTATTTACTTAAAAGCTTTTCATTAATTACAAATAGGGCTGGAACTTCAAAAGACAGGACATAGTATTTTTTGCACTACCTTCTTTTTGTAGACGATGATGGATTCGATTGGCTATTTTTGGGCCACTCTATCTTATCTATCTTGGGAGAGCTTCAATCATAATTAGCTGATTTGTCGTCACGCGTTCTATTTCTATTTCAGCTGCAGCCCAAAAGCCATGAGAAAGTTCGGACGATTGGGACATAGCCAAATGGAATTAAATATGTATTTGGACAGGCCGAAACTTTGACCCGCTGACCCGTTTGCACTTTCATAAATGAATTACCCGGCCTAATGAAGGTAATCTGTTCTAACATAAGATGACACGTTTCGGGTCTGAGAGCTGCCAAAAGTTTGGCAATAATCCCGACAGCGGGAATCAATCAATCAGGGCAAAAATCTCGGCCGGAACAAATTAGATCAAGTCATTAGAGCAACATGGAAACAAAAGTTGGTGTAACTTGTTGATCGAATTACATGTTCCATGTTCGTCTAACAATTTCTTAACCCGACACTCACCTGAACGCCCAGCACAATCATGGAAAGGTATAGGTATACGACCAACTTCATTGCGGCTTTTGATTTTCGAAGCCGAAAGAGTCAAGTTTCCAATGCTGGTCGGTTGCTTCTGATGAGACTTTTCAATTAGCCTTCGGGCTGCCGGAGCGCGTCCTTTTGATCCTTGGCCTGACCAGAGATTAGCGCAGGAATCACGCACCCAATAACTTCATTAGAGCGTGGAATTAGCGACGGAGGCACGCGAAGCTCACGGCTCACACTGCGTATACTTGATGCGGGTTCAAATAGCGCCTGGGAAACCGTTTTGGGGCCAAGAACAACAGAGCCAAGAAACCGTTGCAGGACGAAGGAGGACGATGCGTCAACGCTGCCGCACGACGACCGAGTGTATGTCCTTATCAGCGGCGCATTTCCTTTTATAGCCAAGCAGTGAGTCGTCCTTTTTGTAGTTGTTGCTTCGCCTGTCACTATCCTGACGGGCTTCGAAGTTTCCAATGTGTGTATGTCTTCAAACTTTGGTGCTTAAAACTTCGCTCTAGACATTTTCCATCAGTTTTAAAGTTGACTATTTAGTTTTTAGCAGTTTTGTTACATTTGAATTTTAAATTTACTTTTTTGAAATTTCAGCCGCTTTTAGTAACTCACCACAATGAGCTTTCGAGGTGAAAATTCTGGCGGCATTGCCCACCTCAATGGCGCCTAAAAAGCTCCAGAAAAAGCTTTTTCAAATTCAAATGTGGAAACAACTATTGCATTTTTTATTTGAATACAGTTTTTATATAAGTACCATAAACATTTAAATAAGACCTACGGAATATTATGTATTTTAAGTTTCTAAAAATCATAATTTCTATGTTTAACTTACTCTTAGTTGTTTATATTAATTATTATATTCAAAACTAATCAGCAAATAAAACTACATACAAAACAAAAATTTTACTTTTTGCCAATTCTTTTTCAAAACTAAAGGACTTTATTTGTGCTCTTTCTATTCCATATAGAAAATCTCAATATTGGATTTGAAATAAGTTAAATAAGTTCTTCTCAAAACTCAAAAAATTATTCTATTTTAATCCCATATCCAACGATGGAGCCACTGCCACGGGTATGGGTACATTCCTTGGGTGATTTACATCCCCTCTGTCATAGTATCCTCCCAAATGCTCGCCCGGCACATGATACAGGCCATAATGGAGACCACTGTTGGCCACCTGAAAAAGACAAGATATAAAATGGAATTTTCACAATAAATGTATGCTAAGCTTGCCCTTTTTAATCCGTTAATGGAGGCCAGAAGTAACGCCATCTTGGCCAATAACAGAGCTTTGCCGCTCACAATGGACAGCATCTGGAAACCCATGGGCACTAGAATGGCTCCCAAGGCTGTAACTCCAAACATCATGGTGATTATCATGTTATAGCGATGTCGCCTTAGTCGGGCACTTCCAATGGGATCCGTAGATGGGCTTTCTGTTATTTAAACACTTTTTAAAAATAAATAAACATATATTTTTGACCATCAGACTAACCACTGTTTAAATATCTGTCGGTGAGTTTCCCCAAATTCACTTGCAATGTGTGAGTGGTTAAGCCTTTGGCCAAACTTCCAGCCAAATGGTCAAACCAGGTGAGATGCTTCAAGTCCTTTCTTTCATCATCGGATCTCGAGGAGTTTGATGTGGAATTGGGACCTGATACAAGAAGCACACCATCGTAAATGGGAATCACAGGAGTTGTCATTAATCCCTCAAACATCTTTATACTCCTCGAACGGAAACACCACCACAAACTTCGCGTTACTTCAGAGCGATAACAGTCTTGCAGATCGCTTCGTAACTTTGTCATTTGGGATATCCAGCTGGAGTTTTTCTGATCCTCTCCAGAAACGCACCGATCGATCAGGAGAAAGCCTCCCATGAGGAATAGCACAACACCCGACTGCAAACGCATTGTTCACTCTTGAAATTCCGAATCGAAACTGCAACAGATTCCCCAACGTTGGTTGATTTTTATGGGTTTCTTCGGCCACCGATTGGAAAGCGATCTCGTCCAGTGCACCCGGTCATTAGGGCAGATGTGGAACCCTCTTGGACCTCTTCAATCACTAACGGTTTGCCTCGGCCATGGCCATGTCATGGTCGGTGGCCACCTTCCGATCAGGAGGCGTTCCATGCACTTGTTGACTTCGAAAACGAGTCTGACAATGGGTCAACCTAGAAAACCAATTGGCTTGGGGCTGGGCCACGAATTAACTTGTCAACATCGATTTGCGAAGATACCATTCTAATCAGATGCGTTTCGACCATGTTAGTGGCAGTTGGCCACGCATTAATCGCTCGATTGAATGGGCAACTAGCTTTCATGGGGCGGGCACTGACAACAGTGGGTCATTTTTAATCGGACTAGGGAACTGAATTTGAAAGTTAAGATTACATTTTAACTATTAAGATAGATATAAAGATAAATCCTTAACCAGATAATGAAAACATCAAACTGGGATTTGTTTCAAACATGAGTTTTTATTTGTTTATTCTTTATTAGCTAAGAGGTCATTCATTGCATTTCCTTTGCTTGATAATTGTTTTGAACAAATTCGCACTAAGATTAAAATATTTACGCTTTGATAGTTCCATTGAGTGCAAAAGTTGACGTTCAGTGATTGGTTGTTGCTCTAGACATTAAACTAGTTAACAAAGTTTACAAAAAACAGTTCTACACATTCCTAAATAGATTTTTTTATCAGCCCCCGTGTCTCACTTAAAATCGCTTCTATATATCTCTTACAATTTTTTTTAACAATTTTTGTTTTTAGTTGGATTTTTCTGGATTTTGTTTTTGTGAGTGTGTGGTAAAAACAGTTGCTCAGAGCCAGGTTTCCGGTTGCTTTTCAGATACATTAGTTCGATCGAGTCTGCGCCGCTTGTTCCCGATCCTCGTTAGAAATATCCTCAGTGCTTCTGTGTATTTGTGTAAACGCGTCCTAGCAAAAAATATATCTTTTCTCTCCAAGAGGCCCCCAATCCCGCCGATCAACCACTTTGCATTCACATGTCGACTATGTGGTGCTTGGCAGGCGGTGGCGCCAGTACAATCAGGACCCCGTGGCCGTCGAGGGCGTGGCTACTCCCCGCCCAAATCGTGGCAGGTACAGGCCGAACTTGGACTCAACTCCAGCCAGAAGAGGAACTGCCGCCCTGTAGCCGCCAATGTGATCGAGCTTCTCGGTGCTGACCTTCTCGGCCGCCGTCTCCAGCGGTGTGGTGATCTTGTGGCCCTCCGAGCCCTTGGGCTGAGTGCCGCCAAAGTCCACGTAGAAGAGTCGCTGCAGCAGCTCATAGGTCACCAGGGTCACACCAAACTGTGGTGAAGAGCGGAAGACACGGGCTGAAAAGAACATATCATTTATTAAAATCAGATGTGAAGACTTTATGATCTGGCGACTTACCGGCTGTGCCCTTCCAGAAGGCGCGAGGTCCCTCCTCTGCCATGATCTTCTTGGTGGCATCCCAGACTCCCGTATATGTTGTTTGGCCGGTACGGGCCACCACCTGGAGGCGCGTTTTAATGACGTCGGCGGGTGTGACGAGCGAGGCGGCCGGAACACCAGCAATGGCACCGGCGGCCAGCAGGGTTAGCGGGTGATTGTAACCATCCTTGTCGGCCATCATGGCCTTGGTGTGAGCATAGGTCGGGAAGTAGATGGCCGAGAACGGCACATCGCGCAGCAGACAGGCCCTGGCTCCCTTGTAGAGGCCGAAGAGTCCCAGCTCCCGCACCACAGACCAGGCGCGAATCTTCGATCCACTGGCAATCTCACCTGCCACCTGCAGGCGAATCTTCACGATCTCCAGGGGATTGGTGAACACCACCTGTGATGCGCCTGCACAACCGCCGGCCAGCACCTCCGCCCATGTGGGAATGTTGCCCTTCTTATCGGTCAGCTTGTCTCTGACCAAATCGTTAACCGTCAGCTTGATGGCCTTCTCCGGTGCCACGCCCATCAGCTGGGGCAGCAGGCCTCTGTACAGGCCCATAACGCCCTCGTGGCGGATTACCTAAGGCAATACAGGAAATAATTATTATTTAAATTGATTTAATCAGAAGTGATAAGCAAAATAGTAGATAAGAACTGGAGTTGATAGCTCATATTAGAATTGCATAACAAAATTTAAAGCGATAAGGTAATAACTAGCTTAACAAATATAATAACAACTCTCCAAAAATACTCATTGAAATTAAAAGTTATTCAAAAGTTGCGTAATAATGTACGAAATGATAAGATAGTAATAAGTTTTGGGCAGAAATTATGACATCATCATTTGTAATGTAAAGACTGAAACGTTAAAAACTAAAAAGTTACCTTTTTGAAACAATCCCAGGAGTTTCTGTAGGCCACTTCACCAATATAAGAGCCCGCTCTCTGATTCTGCATGCGAGTCTTGACCAAATCAATAGGATACACCACAGTGGCACCGACAGCTAAGGACGAAAGATGAAGAAAATTATTTAAATAATGAAAGCCAATTCAGGAATACCAACTTACCGCCTGCAAAGGATCCGAGGGTGAAGCGGTAGGAGCTCTCCAGCACCTGAATAAAGGCAGATCGATCGGCAGGACTCTCCACAGCCTTGATTTCCGTGAGGCGGTGTGTGATATGCTTCGTGTAGTGCTCTGGAGCAATGCTGTTCAGGTCGCTGAAGTCAATACGGCTGTGGAATCCATTAAAAATCATAATTAGTGAAAAAATACATTTAAGATAGGTATTCTAAAAAGGGTAACTAAGATACACCAGCTGGGTTAAGTTCGGGTGGGGTTTCTTTTTGGGTTTGGAACCATAAACAATTAAAAATGCAAAACTCAGGCTGGGAAGGGACGACATCACTTGCCTACTAGGAGTTATCTTTCTCCGGCGCCTCCACCAGCTGGCAGTGGGGAGAATTTGAGTGAGAATTGCGAGTGCAGCGGAGAGAAAAGGAGAAACACGAAGAGAAAAGACACAAACAATGAACGGTTAGAGAAAACACGATCAACACTTAACTGGGCTATTCCCCGGCGTATAATCCTAGGAGACACTCATGCACTCAAGACGGACAGTTTTAGGTTCTCAGACGGACCACTAAAGTGTTGCCAACTTAGTTATTAACTTGGATATATAACTGGCATTCATAAGTATTTAAGATTATTACTTTACATACTTCCAAAAGGGGAGAAAAAAGTTTTAGAGTCTAATTAAAACTTTGTAATTGCATCTTAAAATTTTATAAATTAATTGGGTTTTTATTTATTTAAAGAAAACAAAAAATACTATCTTTTTAAATTCGAAAGATTATTTACTATAAACTAGATCTATCTTTAAAAATGCAATAAAATATTAAGAAATATTAAAAAAACGATTTTGGGATATATGACTACAAAAAAATTAGCTACTTTAGGCAAACAAAAGTTGGCAACACCCAAAACCCAAGGAGCTTATGGAGAAGAACTTACCCCGCCTGGTGAACAGCTCCGGCCAAATGGAACAGGATGTCCACCTCCAGGGGAGTGATCTGGCTTAAGGGCTGGGCGGCCTGCAGGATTTGATCCTTGGTGACCATGTCAGTGCGACTTCCTTGAGTGGCTTGCAGGTAAACCTGCTTCATCAGTTCCATGTTGTTCAGCAGCGAGGTAAATGCCATGAAATACGGGAAGCTCACTTTGTGACCCTCAGTTACCTAAAGTAAAATAATACATTAAATGTGGAAGGCTAAGAAAAATATACTAAGTAAGTACCGATACAAGGTTGTCCTTGACGTTGGGCGTCAGTAAATGCCGCTTGACCTTAACGATTATGTCCTGGAAGTCCAAGGGGGAGATGAATCCAGTGCCAGCTGGATCCTTGCTGCGGAAAGCCTCCATTGCATGTTCCTCGTGGAAGTCGTGCAGCAGTTGCGTGAACTCAGCATAGTTGATAAGGCGTTGTTTCTTCTACAAATCAAAAATTTAAAGATTAGACTTTGTATTACCTTTAACCTTTCCATTCACTTACATCACCGAAGTAACGCTTAATAAAAGGTCCATCTAAGCTAAAAGGTATCTTTGAGTGCAGTTCGGTTTTTTGTACGACATCAGCAAAGTCAGCTGTGGAGGATATATTATTTTTATTTCAATTATAATAGATAAGTTTCAAATAACTAACCATAGGAGACGGTGCCATTTCCCTGACGGTCAAACAGCTGGAAGGCGGTCCTGTAGAGGGCATCGGGGGTGCACAGTAGACCCTCGAAGGCCTGGAATTCCGAAAACGAGATGAGTCCATCCTTGCTCGTATCGGCAATGCCAGCGAACAGGCGCACCGATTCCTGTCCAGATGATACAAAATATGGAAAGTTTAAAAAGAGGTTGAAAAGCATAAATGTTGTTTATGAATTAGTCGATTACATAAAGTATTGGTAGGAAAAGCAAAGAACTACTGATTCCTAATCCGGTTATTTCTGATCCCTAATAATAATTGTTTATATAGTGAAAGGTTAATCAGCGTTTATTGGACATTAGACCGGTAGTCGCTTTTTAATTGATGAGATAAACAGAGGCCAATAAAAGAAACTGCCCCCTCAGACTTCGACACCTGATTGAATCAGTGTTGATTCTGGGGCCACCGATCAGGTTCAGTTTTCTATGTAGTTCTCAGACCATAAAATACTGATAAGGGGACCGATTAATTTTAGAATCTGTGACGTTGGCACCAGACACGAGGCAGTCAAGTGATTCCCAGCCAGTTAGTTCAAATACTAATGAGTTTGCGGGTGGGTCAAGGTCAGTCGCGAATGACTATTTCCTTTTTATTTCGGCTGGGATTTATGTATGTGGTGTAGTCGGTGGGTGGTGGTTATCTAGTGATAAGATAGCGCTCTTATCGGCCAGACTATGTTGAATAACCTTGCAATGACCCGGTTGCATTGGCAGGCTCTGTACTTACGTCATTAAATGCAGATTCCGAGAAGAGGCCCAGGAAGTTGCGCACGAAGTCCTCACTGGTCATATAGTGTTCGCCATTCTTCTGGATCGAGGCGTACTTTTGGAACACCTCTCGCAGCTTTTCCGTACTGGCGCGCTTCAGAAGCGACGGAGTCTGTGAAAACAAACCAAAGAGACTGTGAGTTTGAGGGTTAAAAACAACAAAAATAATTTCGAAGCTCTCTTTTATGTTGTCCACTCTCCCTGACGAAATCAACACGTGTCAGCCACTCCAAACAGAGGGGCCCTACACTTACATTAATTGAATTCTTGCTTAGAGGCATTCCTGCACTGTCTTTTTGCACTTTCTACTGTTTTACTGTTGTTTCCGCAAGCTGATGGGGCATTTAATTAGCTCATCAATGCAAAAAACCGATCTAATCCACGCCAAACCGAACAGCTCCCACCTCTCGACGCGTCTGTTGCTCGATTGGCAGTGGAGCTGGTGGAGAACCACCACCACCGCCACTTTTAGTGCCAGCGAGAGATGTATAGCTCTCCGGTAGTGACATTCAAACTGAGAAGGTTCTCTCTCCCCACATACATAATGCGTACAGTCGGGAACACAAATATAAAACTAATTTAACTAAATAAATTTGAAATTTTTTGATTTCATGAAACAAAGTTTATAGTTTTAATTAAAAGTTTATATTTTTGGTAAAAGGTGTAGTAATAGAATGTATAATTAAATAAAAATAAAAGATAGGTATACCAGCCACTATATCTTTGATTTTAGACTCTCTTCTAATGACTAATTTCTCTCTTTGCTTCAGTGCTTTGATCTTTTTTTACTTCCCCTATCAACTGTGTAAAAACAAATAAATTTGTAATCAAAAAACTAAGCTCACAAGTGTATTGCATTATTTTTACTAAGTATAAAAAACAATAATTCTTAAAGGAATTTCTTTGTAAATTGTTTCATAAATTACTTAATTATACTTTTCAATATTCCATTACTAATTCTCGTTTGTAATATTTAAAATATGCCTTACAAATCTTCCATACGTTTAATGACACACTTTAGGAGATAAGATTGTTATTGCTCATGACATCAGTAACTACGACAACAGCAGGCGTTAAATACCACAATGTTGTAATCTTTAGACCTACTTTTTATCGATGGGATCCGATGCATCTCAGGTATTCTAAAAGTGTATTAAATAACAGTCCCACCCTTTTTTTTACTTGCAATCTAGAAAGGTCAGCCAGTTCAACTTCGGAGACAATAAACTCGATTCAGTTGTTTGCGTTCAAAATCAATTGTTTTTGTTATTGACGTAATGCGATTAGCCTGCATTGAAATTGTAATTTCCCCTGGCCACTCTTGGTCTTTTGGTTGCTGGGCGCTTCATACCTACAATGCCTCATTCAGATGTTGATTATTTTTGCCAGCAAATGGCGAAAAACAAAAACAGATTTCATTACGACAGCAGCGAAACACGAAAACAATTTGGAGTCCCCAGCCTCGAAATATTGGAAATATAATTATGTTACCCCCAACCCGCTTGTTGTCACTTGATTGATATGGGATACCCTATAAAAACGAAACTTTTTCTGGGCAATTGTAATTTATACGTTGGATAAAACAAATACTTTATAGTTATGGCCATGAGCTTTCTCAATTTAAAAGACCAATCCCCTTAAAGCCAAATTGCTTTTATAAATTCATTTATTTTACATTTCTCCCTTCGCAGGATTGACTATTTTCGTATCCATCCGTGTGACGTTTCCCAATCGATTGGCAGAGGTAATAAACGAATTCGTTTTCCGCACAATTTGCGTTCCGATCAAAAATTCATGGGATGCAGTGAAAATACAAAAATTAAATTGCTTGATGAAGATATATAGTTTATATTGGTGTTTAAATGTGGCTCTGATTGCTGCATTTCATAAAAATAATTCCACCTTCTACTAATTAAAATCCATGCATTGTTTTCGGCATAAGAGCCATTTTATATTTAAATTAATTCGAATTGAATTAAAGGGCTACAAGTGGAACTCTCAATACTCACATTCCATTGTGAATACTTTAATGCCAATAGTGATGGTCAAATAACACTTTTTCCTCAGAGAAATAGCATTAGTTAATGGACTATTTAGGCATCGAGTTACCATCCTTCCTACTATTTTCATAACCATTCAATGTCCATGATGATGGAGTCAGTGGACAGGAAAACTAATCCAAACAATTCCAATTACAAGGAAGCTCCACCGTTCTTTTTGTTGGCAGTGCCATGCGAACTTGAAATCCCCAAATGAACTATATTACATATTCATGTACTCTAGAAGCAGTCAAGTTTTTTCACTCCCTTTTCTATTCGAATGGAAAATATTACACATACGACCCGTGTGACGGCAGACAGAAGCAACTTGTTTGCTTGTTTGTCGGGTTTTGTGTGTTTGTGTTTATGTTTGGGTCGCTTTCGCTTTTCCCGTCTTTAATTCGTGTCCCTCCCCACTTTCCCTCTTGACTTTTGCTTTGTTGCATTTGCATAATGAGTTCTTCTTGGCCATGGTCGCCGGCCCTGCCTTGCTCCAGTCAAAGGTCGCAGAGACAGGTGCCAATTTCCCCGCTTGTCCTGCCTTCTGCCCGAAGCGAGTGGCACGTGCTTGTCACAGTAACTGTATCTTTGTATTTGTATCTGTATTTCTGTGAAATATCAGATTTATTTCATGTGAAAGTCCAATCAATAGTAGTTGGTTTAAAAACTTAAGAAATAAAATCACAATCAGCCATTAAGCTGAAATCCATAGGAAAATAAATTACTTTGTTTATTCGTAGAGACTTTTTCATATATTGTGATTTCATTCGTGTGAAGTAGAATCATAATTCTCCAGTTTTTTTTAGACAATTTAATAACCAACCTAGACCTAAAAAAAAATATTTCATAATTTTTCCAGATCCATTAAGTAATTATTATTTGTCTATAATTTCTCTCGGTGATGGAGCCATGGAAATTTGTTGCGCGAGCGGCAAAGTTTTGTTTTTGTTTGCAATTTCGGGCAAGGTCAAACCGGCTGTTCATTATCGCTGTGGTTGACGTTCCGGGAGCGGTTTCGGTTAGATCTTCCACCACCACCCTTGCCAACTGAAGTCATACAGGAATTGTGAAGGCCTGGAAGCACCAGAAATTTCCTCAAACTAATTCATAATGAAATCTTATGAAAACGGCGGCTGAATAACAACGTACTGCAACTGCAAACATTCTACAGCTATGGATAATATAGAGGCAGGAGGAAAATGAGTGAGAGAGACGGCGAGTGCTGGGAATTAGCCACAGCTGCACGGCCGTTGGATTACGTATACGCAGGGTGAGCCATGGGACCACAGTCAGCTGGCTAATTGACGACATGAACTTGAGAGAAATAGAATCAAAATCCCAAAGAGAGAGAGAACAAAAATGTGCGTATGTGGATGTGGGGACTGGAAAGATCAAAACTGCAACTCGAGAATCAGAGAAACAGAGAAACTCTGGGGCTTGAGATAGCGTTGACTTTTCCAAAGTCGTGAGCAGCAACCAATCCGACGGATTGAAGGTGATTCTGTTCCGTTCTGTCATTACTGAATCACTGGACGATGCTAGATGAGCTTTCGTTGCTTGGAATGAAACTGTTTTATTTTTTATATAATTGTCGTTTCTGAGAGCTTTTTGAGATATCAAATATTTATCTTTCGACTATTTCGTAATGTTCTCTATCGTATTTAGATATTAATTGGTCTAGGCACTTCCTCAATCGTCACCTATCAGTCAAAGACTTAATTAGCTTCCCGATGACCGTTACCTCTTCCTGGATATACATATTATCCACTAATTCGTATGAACACAATCGGTTAGATTCCTTTTATGGCCGCGAACTTTAGACACTTTCGCGTTATCTCGAGATAAAACCGTTTCACTTGAACAAACCGTGTTTTTAAATAGATCTTAAATTTTTTTAAATATAATTATTTAGATTATTTATTCGTTCGATTATTTCTGAGGAAATGGATATACACAGGTCCGTAACGGGGTATACTTAGCGCCTGGTTCGAAATGTATTTGCTTTGCTGGGAACCGCGCGATTCGCGATTTTCTCGGTCTGTCATCCGCTGGCGTCGCGCTGCTTTTCCATTCTGAACTGCGATTCCCGTTCGAGCGTTTGCCCAGAGCTTTCCCGCTTTCAGTAATTGAGCGAAAATTCACCCACAGTGACAGAGCGAGAGAGAAAGTGAATGAGAAATAGAGATGACCGCTGGCGATTGCATTTCAGATTCATAATAAATTTGATTCACAATTCAGTTTGTTTATTGTTTTGTGCTCGGGCGTGTTCGTTTGGTTGGCACTGCCACTGCACAATTAACAATAACAAACGCGAGAAAAGGGAAGAGCCCCTCCAAGAGGTGTCTTATCAAGGTGGTGTGATTTCGTCGAGAACAGTCACACTTTCCTAATCCTCCCAACAATTTTGATGATAGTTGTCAGTGTGATCCAAAACTGCAATGTGTTCACGGAAGTAATTTCAGTGCGATTTCTGTCTCAAGGTGGGAGTACACAGCAAACACATATGGTGCCATTATTAGCAGTTCATATCTTTTATTTGATAAACATCTTAACGTTTGTTAGTGCTTTTTTTTCTACACTTTTGGGGTAAAACTTTAAACTAAAATTGAATAAAATTGTATTTTAATTGATGCCATTTTTGCGCGTCCGTCTGTAAGTTCATATGCATGGCTGGCAAGGTCACCATTTTCGTGCGTGCCAAGTGGTTGGCGCTTTTTCTACGACGAAAATTTATGAAATGCAGAGGCATTCATTCAAAGCTGCTTGGGCCTCTGTTTACAATGTAAACACGTGCTCGAGAACAATGCTTGACTAAAGAGAAGAGCTAAAGAAAATACAAGACAGTGCACATATCGAGGGGTGAAGAAAGCGGAAACGTTGCGTATACGCATCGTTGGCCAGCTGCGGAGAGCACGTGAATGAAGCATGCTTGGGTCGAAAACAAAAATAGCCAAGCGTTTGGTTCTTATTATATTATAGTCATATTTCGGGCCGCCCTGCTCTGAGGAATTTTAACAAGGTCGCGCCATCCTTCGAATTACTGGGCGGAGGGGGATGGGTGGGAGTTTGTTTAATAAAATGAACAATTACGAGCACCAATCATGAGCAATGTCTGCACGAACCGACAGCCTTTGTCATGAAGGTTGGCCAAATGTCAGCTTATCTCCCTTTACCCCCGCGAAGAATGTGGAAGTCCTTTTTGTAAAGCAGCCGTCACGAACATAAACTCAACCCAGTAACCTTCATTTCCGCATTGTCGTTTAGCAACACTACTCTTTAGTGGAATAATAGATGATGGCTGCCGGAAGCAATGGCTGCTCTTATTAATTTATATCTGTCTATCGCGTTTTCCCTGTTCATTTTGCTTGAGGGTCCTTCGATATCAGGCCTTAGCTCTTCTATACATTTTCTCATTTTCTGCCTTCTTCAGTCTTAAAGTGGATAATCCTGTTTATTCAAAGGAAACATTTTCCTGACACTGAAGGTAATTGCTCTCGAGTCTAGACCGCCAAGAATAAATTTGAAATTGCGTGCGGCGCTCATGTTTGTGGCAAATAAGAATGGAATATCACTAAATATGTTCTTGAAGGTTTAAAGGGATAATCCTCTATAATTTGCATCCATTTTAATAAATTTAATTATCCAAAACTTAAGATTTTTTTGTGGATGTAGCAAGGGTATTCACTAATTCACCCACCAACTGTTTTAGCTTGATTATATTTATTTGCCAGCCGGCATGTTTGCGCCTCTCCGTGCTTTTCCCGCCGCACTTATTTTTAGATCCAAGCACCTAAGCTCCCGCTCTGAACACAAAGCGGGTGCATCGCAGGGTCAGGTGGCTGCCACCAGCTACCAGGGGTTGGGCAGAGATAATTAAAGCGTAAACTGGCGCCCACTTGATGCAGAAGGGTGGCTTTGGCTGGGTGGAGGCGGCATGTACAATGGCTAAGCTTCGCAAAGTGCACTTACTTCTTGACATCGGGCGGCTGGCAGAACGGGTATCCAATTAACCGGATACGGGATGTGCATTGGCATTATCAGCGGCTCTGCGGGTGGGCGGTGTGTTTTGTTGTTGTGGAGGTGGCAGGCGGGGCAGGCGCTGACTTTTGGCGCTAGAAATGCACTTCCCTCCTCAAATTTTCAAGTTCAGCTAGGAGTCAACCAGGGGCCAAGGGATGATTTTCAATGGCCAGTTCTTTTATCGATTTTACGCACAATTTCCCTTATCCTGCGGTCAAATAAATTTACGTGGCCTGTGATTTTTTATTTGATTCTAATCGACGTCAGGATCCTGTTCGAAAAAATACACCCAGTACAGATGCAACGCAGCTGTAGGGTCGGTTGTTGCACTGGGAGTCGTCGAGAACAGGACCAACTGTGCCACACAAGAAAACGCGCTAAACTGTGCGACATTGTGGCAATAACATGGGTTAACATAGCTTTGGGGGTTGAAAATTGTAAGGGGGAGATAAACTCATGTTTAAAATTAATTTCAGGGATATGTTTAACGTTTAAACTAAAGATTTTTTTTTATATAAATATGTAAGCTTAATTTGAAAAGGAAAAACGGAGAGAACGTGTTAGAAAGTTTCAAAAATATAATTTTTAGGAAATTTAATTAAAATTTGTTAAGTGCCCAACAAAGAGACCCCATTAAATTACCACTAAAATTATTTTTGAAAAATTGCACATACTGTAAGATTTGTAATAGAATTTTACGAAAAAATCTTTTGAATTTTTAACATTTTACAGCTGTTACCCCTTTAAGACAATTGGGGAAAATGTTAAACCAAGGGGACATTTTTCTTATTGATATAAAAATATAAAAAACTTGTCAATATTTATTTTGTGATTAAATTGAATCTCCCATAATTAAATCTTCAAATCATTTTCTTTAAGGTAATTTAATAAAAAATGTTTAAAAACTAAAATTTCTTGAAAAGCGCCATCTATTTGTGAAGTTTATCATTTAAAAATTATGTTTACTTTGGCCACTCTTCGACTGACTGCCAAAGACTAAGCCGCAACTATTCAAAATGGACATTATTTTTACTTTGTACGCAAAATTTTGTTTTTTAATATTGAACTATACTATTTTATTAAATAATGACTTCCATTATTACTTTCTTGATGATTTATCTTTATTTAAAGGAAACCAAAACTATGTAAGAAGACAGCTCAACTACTGCTCGATCACCCAGCTTTCGTTTTACGTAGTCCCTACAGAAAATAATATTCATTTAAAACACAATAGAAAATTAGTCATAAATATTTATTCAGTTTAGTAGGTAAGCTTGCACAGTTCAATAATAGCATTTTATGATGATTCGTCTTTAAACAACAGGTTATTGCGAGTAGTAAGCCATAGAAGGATGCGCTTTCTTTGGAGAATTCTGAATAGTTTTTCTCTGTAAGCTGGATGGGCGTGTGAAAGGTTTTGGGCGTGCGTGTGTTTGAGTGTTTGTTTCTAAAATAGTAAATATATATGTTTAAAGATATTAACCAAAGCAACGATAAGCCACAATAGAAATCACATTGGGTTCTTAAGTGACTGTCGGGTCAGGCAGCAGCCACAGCTATCACTAATATACAACTAATACAACAATTATAGTTTCTCAGTTATATTTGTCCTATTTATCTGATCGCTATTGTTGGTCGCAAGCCGACTCTTCTCGGCCGCTTTATCTTTAGCATTAAGTTAATGAGCTTTCGCTCTGCCTATGTTCTAAGGCGGGCTCACTCATACCTTTTATATCAGTGCATACGCATCATTATAATCGGAGCTTTCTCACTCCCTGCCATACATATGCGAATAAACAAAATCTTATAACGTTGTGAAAATAAACAATTTCCCCCTTTTGTATATTTTGAAAAAGGGGAAAAGTCATTAAAAAGGCTAATGACCAAACATTGGTGACCCCGACGTGATCTAATTAATAAAATTATAAAATTAATATATATATAATATATAATATATAATTAACAAAATTAACAATTCCACGATCATAAACAGAACCAGTGCGAACATACATGATTCAGTTTTGTGCGGTGTATTAACATATGTATGTGCATTTGAACATAAACGGCATACAGTGCATCAGTGAAACAATTATTTTGTATTTATACACAAATCATATAAAATACATAATCGCATAAAATACAATTGTTATCCGGTCCGCCAACATACATACATACATACATACATATATACGTTCCACTTGCAAGTGCATTCGCCTCACACAAGCGTTCATATATATATACATTCCACAACTCAGCGTACGGTTCTGAGCGCACAGTGGGATAAATCGTGTTCGCTGCGCTCAAATAAAATTAAATATAATAAAATAATCAAGAGCCATAATTTGGCGCCAAAATTAATTTGTGCGTGTTTTTACTTAAAGTGAGCGAATTTCAATCATAGTGGCGATGAACTCCAGCGGCGCCGTCACAGGAGAACCCACTCCATCTCGGAGTGCGATCTTAAAATGCAAGGCAAAGGGTATCCTCCAGGATTTGAAGAGGATCCAAGGCGTCCTGCAGCCAATGTCAAAGGTGGAAGACGCCATGCTCCATGTGCGTCACGGCCAGTTGGTCGCCATGTACGATGATTTTAAAGCCATCCACGGGGAGCTTGAAGAGTTAGATATTTCTGAGATAAGCAGCGACTTGCGATGGACAGTGTCTGAGCTTGTAGCTACGATGCATGCTGAAATCGAGCACGAGACGTCGTTGCGCTCTGCTCGAATTGCTGCCCATTCCACCCTGGCCAGCGGAGTTTCCAGTATTCAGGTGGACTCAGCGCTCAGTCGGAGTTTTCAAGCCTTGCCTCCTCTTCCTCTTCCTACTTTTAGCGGAGGATATTCGGAGTGGGCTGAGTTTCACTCGGCTTTCTCAACGATCGTGGGCTGCAATCCTCACATAAGTAAGGTGGAAAAGCTGCAGAGGTTGCGATCTTGTCTTCGGGACTCAGCCTTAGAAGCAGTTCGCTCCTTGGAAATCTCCGAGGAGAATTATGATGTTGCGTTGCGTGTTCTGGAAAGACGATTTAATAACCGCCGGTTAATATTTCAGGCTCATGTGAACGGGATTCTGGGCCTCAGCCTATTGGAAGGTGGCTCAGTGGCATCGCTTCGAGGGCTTTCCGATAAATTCAATGCCCACATGCGAGCCTTGCAAAATTTGGGGACGACCATGCAGATCGCTAGCAGTATCATTGTCCAAGTGCTCCTTCAACGGTTGGACCCAGCTACCCAGGTCAAGTGGGAGGAATGTCAAAATGCGTCGAACTTGGACCTCATCCCTACCTGGGAGTCGATGGCAGAATTTTTGGAGCAGCGGTGCAGGACTCTGGAGGCTATGGATGTGGCCATGACCGCCTACGTGCCAGGCACTCAGATGGGAAGACGTAGAGTCTCGAACAATAATAATAGATCGTCCTTTATCGTCACTAATTCACCTTCCCCCGCTTGTAGATTATGTGGTGGGTGGTCCCACGTAGTGTCTGAATGCCCCAGATTTTTGTTAATGGCCCCTGAGAGCCGCCTTGGTGAGGCTAGGCGACTCGGTCTGTGTCGGAAATGTCTCCAACCTGGTCATCACCTGCGTGAGTGCCTCGCTGCTAATTGTCGCAGTTGTGGGAGGAGGCATCACAGCCTGCTGCATTTTTTGGAAGTACAGTCATCCAGTAGCCAGCCTTCTGTTGTATCATCTACGTCAGCCACAACCGAGGGCGCCGAGCCAATAAGCGCTTCACCATCCGCGGCTAATGCACTAGTTGCCCAAGGTCGCAGCAGTGAGGTAGCCTTATTGGCTACAGCGAACATTCTCGTTCGGAGTCGCACTGGAGTTTTTGTTCCATGCCGAGCTCTTTTGGATTCAGGATCGCAAGTGCACGTGATAACTTCCCGACTGGCTAGTCAGCTGCAGCTTCCTAGACGCAAATCTTACATGGCAGTGTCTGGAATTGGCAACACTGGTTTCGCGACAGATGAATTATCCGTCGATGTGCTCCTTCGGTCCTGTTGCTCCGAATATTCGGCCTTTGTCAACGCTGTCATCGCCCCCAGCATCACGGATCTCCAGCCTAGTCTCAGCTTGGACGTCTCCAGCTGGAATATTCCGGCCAACCTCACTTTAGCCGATCCAAAGTTTTTCCGGCCACAACGTATCGATTTGCTTATCGGAGCCAGTCTATTTTATGAACTATTGTGTGCTGCGCAAATCCGCTTTCAGCTGGCCTACCGTTGTTGCAGAAAACAAGGCTTGGATGGGTTGTATGTGGAGGCGGTTCACACGTGGAGAGAATGTCAATCGCGCCCACAGCTCATATTATGAAGTGGCCGTTGGGGAGAAGTATGGATCTAGCCCCCGGCCTGGATGGAGTGTCTCAAATGGCCGATAATAGAACCGAATCTGGAACTACCAAGCGGAACTGACTAAGTTTTCGCTAACTGCCCCTTTAGGATGAAGTTGAAGGACAGGCCTCAACTGGGGGGAATGTCGGGTCAGGCAGCAGCCACAGCTATCACTAATATACAACTAATACAACAATTATAGTTTCTCAGTTATATTTGTCCTATTTATCTGATCGCTATTGTTGGTCGCAAGCCGACTCTTCTCGGCCGCTTTATCTTTAGCATTAAGTTAATGAGCTTTCGCTCTGCCTATGTTCTAAGGCGGGCTCACTCATACCTTTTATATCAGTGCATACGCATCATTATAATCGGAGCTTTCTCACTCCCTGCCATACATATGCGAATAAACAAAATCTTATAACGTTGTGAAAATAAACAATTTCCCCCTTTTGTATTATTTTGAAAAAGGGGAAAAGTCATTAAAAGGCTTAATGACCAAACAGTGACAGAATGCAACGAACGGAAAACCCCGAAACGCAATAATAAATAACAACAAATGCCGCCGAGTGCTGAAAAGTGATGTGACGTGAGACGATCCGTGGATCAGCTGCTTGCAAAAATACATTTCTATCTCTGTATGCCGAAAATATGTACTTTATCTATCTTTGTATATCTCTGTAATTTCCATGGTTAATCACTGTTTGACACCCGAAAATGGAGCGATTGCTGGATCCCGTTCTTTGCGACTAGCTGCGCAAATCGATGACCTTTATCTTGTCCTGGCCATCCATCCGGATGTGCTGAGCCTCCATGAACAGTGGCGGGTCATTCGGATGCGGATGAAAGCCAGACTGCCGGCACTGGGCAATAAAATCCAGCCCGTAATGCGGCGTGAGTATAAAGAAACCAGTGCTAAGAAAATAAACGTACGTGAATACATTAAAGCGGAATAGGTTTACAGATGACTCACGTGTTGTACTTGGGCGCACAAACAATGGCCAAAGCCTCGGGCATCATCATCTGGTAGGAACAGTGCGTATGCAAGTCAACGGAGGACAGAAACGCAGTCTGGCTGGGATGTGTCTGAAAATGAAGCCATTTTCATAAGAAAATTCTAGTCCTATTTTAGCCATTCACTACTAACATGTATCCAGCCCAGCGTAATTAGCTGCATCTGGTCCTGGACATCGAAGATTTGCTCTTCGTGCATCGTGTTGCAGCTGTCCGGAGTGCCCTGCTGCTGCGGGATGATAATGTGGGTGATGTACAGCTGGTTCTGCGACAGGTTACCCGCCAGAACTCCGCACGTCTCGATGTTTTTCGAGGTGTTGGCGTGCGCCAGCTGCAAGAACACATCCATCGTATCCCCCGGCACATGGACGAGGCGTAGAGACCCCGCCAGCAGGGAATCCGTGCGGTTATAAGACGGCTTCTGGTTACGGTCGAAGCTGGGCTTGGAACTAGAAAAAAATGTGTTTTTTATGTTGTATTAGTTTGAAGTATAAATAATGTGTTGAAATGTTTCATACGGCATGTTTCAATAAATATTGAAACATAAACAAAATCAGAATAGAAAAGCTTGTAAAATTTGGGTACGCCTAGACTTATCAAAACTAATACTATCTCAATGCCAAGGCAAACCCACATTCGTCATCGGAAAAGCATAGTTTTTTTTAAATGGTAGAACAATCTATCTCTTTAAGGAAAGTGCCTTATCAAGCCTAATCAAAATCGTATCGCTTTATAGCCGTCGTAAAAACGATCGGTCGTAAAATAAACCCAACCGCTAAAAAAGCTTATGTTTGTTGAGAAAATTCCAAACAGAAACCTTGCGGTTTCAAATGGCCCCATCGTCGCGCCTCATCAAATGACAAAACGAAGATAATTACAGAAATAACTAGACACCTAAAAGTGGGTTAACAGAAAGCATAATGCTGTGTCCAATCAATAACTTACTTGGCTGTCTTATCGGCGGCGGTTGCTTCGCTGGCAGCTGGTAATAGGAGACCAGAACCCGATCCTGGCAAGCTGCGATTGGCGCCCGTTGGAAAGTCGTTAGGATAGACTACCTTATCGAGCAGGTCAAGATCCGGGGCCGAGGGCTGGTTGACCTCGTCAATGAGCACATGAAGGTTGGCTGGAATCAGCGAGGGTATACTACTGGCACCAGCCTGCTCCCTTTGTCGTTGTCGTTCCCGCTCCCGTTCCAGTTCCCGTACACGTTCCGCTTCCTTGCTCGCTAGGAACTGTTCGTATTCCCGTTGATAGTGTGCCTCCAGCTTGGTGCGCAGCTTCTCCGTCGTGGGCATAATTTCGTCCTTGATCTTTTTGTTGATGTCGCGCACCTCAGACTTGACAGAGGCATAGTCCGGATGTTGGCGAATCTTCTCGAGGAAGAGGGTCATGTAGCGGAGGTAGAGGATGAAGGCGTTTTCATGGTTGCCCTCCCGTTGGTAGACTTTCGCCATGCGCAGCATCTCAGTGCCTGAGCGGTAGTAGCTGCAAGGACATTCGTAAAGGGTACGAGCATGAGAAAATCCTTGGCGGCAAGGTCGCCCACAAATCGAAGGACTCACCGTGTCACAGGCATATTTTTGTCCACCTCGATGAGGGCTCCGCAGTGCGACAGGTGCTTCAACCTCTCCTGCGGCTCCACGACGCCCATGCTCATGTTGTTTACCGACTTTGACATGGTTGTTTCACTTGCTCCGTATCTTCTGCCCCGTCCCTGCAAATCCGCTTCTGCCACCGTCCCTCGCCGTTTCGTAGGTCTGTCTCCGCTTATTGTCTGCTCCGAAGGCTTTGCATGGGCTGTCAGTTGCGAGATTCGCTATTTTGCAAGGTTCTGGCCAGAAGAATTATTACTCATAATTACGCAGGTGGCGTCCTCTGGAAAACAACACAACAACAATCGAAAATCGAACAGCTGTTGGCATGAACAGCTATCGAGCGCAGTCCACCTCTACAAAAGGTGTCGTCTCTAAGATGGCGCGGGAAGTTTGAATTTTTAGTTTTGAGAAATAAAAAGCAAACGTATAATAACCGGAAATTTAGACGACTTTAGTTCTATTTAATTTTAATTTTTCAATTTACATTACTATGTATATTTTTTATTTGGGTTTTTTTTTTTTTTTTTTTTTTTTTTTTTTTTTATATTAACTTATTGGGTATAGTTATTTATTGGTTATGGCTTTTAATTATAATTTTTTTGTTTGTATCAATCATTTTATTTCGGGTTTTTTTTATTTTTTATTTATTGTTGTGAAACATTCATTGGCTGCTCCTGGCTGTTGACGTGAATCTCTCCAGAATTTGTTGTTGGTGGCATGAATGAATGAATGAATCGCGATCTGGAGGTCGTCGTGGAAATAAAATAACCACACACACTGGCCGCAGCTCCTCGTCGAAGTCCTCATTTTACATTCTTTTGAAAATTTTGTTTTCGGGTATTTAGAAGAAGAAGCCGAGGATCTTGCCTCCCAAATGTTTTCTCCTGGCCTCCTCGTGGTCCATAATACCGCCCGAGGTGGTGAGCACAACGTAGCCAAACTGACGGGAGGGCAGCAGATTGTTGGTCCACTTTTCGATGTCGTTGATGGGGACATCGAAGCGGGGCGAGATGACGCCGCACTTGTTAAGGCGACCGGTTAGGTTCACAACGATCTTGCCGGATCGATGGTCATCGACAATCTCGAACTCGCCGATGTAGCCGTGCTTCATCATGACGGTCAGGAACTTGATGATGACCTTCGAGCAGGGCCGCAGGAGAACCTGGCGCTTGCCGCGCTTCTCCGCGTTGTTGATGCACTTAAGGGCATCGGCCAATACGTTCATACGCACCATGGCTAGGATTGGTTTGCAAACACAATTTTAAGTTGCACAAATTAGGAAATGCCACGTGGAACGTGTGTACCTTGCCGAAACAGAGGTTGAAAAGTAAGTGAAAAGTGTGGCCACACTGGAAAGTACGAAAAAGTGTGCCTGACACTTTTGCTTAGTAAAAAAATCTTTTAAGCTAACATCACAGTAATTTAAATATATTGACCCAAAAACATTTTTTTTAACATTATTTCCTGGTTTTATTCACACTACACGTGCCACAAAAAGTCTGTTCCATACGCTCGTGCGCAAAAGTTTTTAAAATATTTAAAATTTATTGAAGCCAGCTCTATAACTCGAACAACATGGGTGTCATGCCAAAAAAAAGGAGGCACTGTCATTAGCTAGAATATTAAACATGAATTATCTTTTAGAGAAAAGGCTAGAATATATTTTATTACCCCCGAAAGCAAAATAAAAGCCTTTTAATTTAAATTCGTGGAAAGTATAATATTTCTTGCTATCAATTGAACGTAACCTAATCCATATCTTGGCAAATAAAACACAGCTAATCTTGGTAATACACTCAATAACACAGCGATAGTTGGCTATAATCAAAGTGGCTATTTAAAAGACCCCTTGGCTGGATCGATGGCGGAAATCTTTTGGCCATTCATTCAGTAGCAGCGCGTGCTCTGAACGAGAAGGAAGCCATTGGGACTCCTCCTGGCCAGCCGGGCATCTATTTCTCTGGGGTAAGTCAAGTATCAGCCAATTAGTAGTTTCAATATTTGCGATCCAAAAGTGCGAATGTCTGTTGTTTGCGGGGGTCAAAGTGCACACTTGTTTACCCAAGGGTATTAGCACTAAGTGGCCCAATCTAACGCCGCTGATCTGCGGAAACTAACGAGGCGATATGATAAGTTATCGCCGGATTATTTAAGGCATGCAGATCGGGCAAAACCTAGATACAGTGCAGGTGGCGATATTGGACAGAGTTTCAAGCTCAAGGAGTTATTAAAATAAGATAGTTATCATTTTGGAATGACGTTAAGATATTAATCTTAACCCAGGGAATTTCTCCTCGTTTGAGGCCTAAAATGCTGCTCAAGCTTGTAAAAAATAGTACATTTTTTGCCAACATTTCAACGCTAAATAGGTAGACTATTCAGAGATTGAAAAACCATGATTGACCGCTTGGAAAAGTGACCAACTGACTGATTGATTGCACGTACGCCCGCAACTAGCCACAAAAAAAAAAGAATAAATAAAAACCGAAAACTAAAAAACCCATTCACAGATGTAAGCGCCGAAAAGCGAACAAAAATAAAAACGATAAAAGAGAGGGACTGAGCTCGGATTGAGCCGCGGATTGAGTTTGGTTTCCAGCTCGATCAGTTGTCAGTCGAGTGCCAGCTTGGGCGCAAAGCAGGCGACAATCCCACGGATCTCGGTTTTGGGTTCGGTTCATGTAGTTTCGTTTTGAATGGTTTCATTTGTGTATTTTGTCGGAGCGGGGGCAGCAAAGTGTCGCGTTCGTGGAAAGATAAATAAATAAATACAGAAAAGACACAAAACAAGTAGTGCCCAGCATGTTTTGAAATCAGTTTTCGGCATCGACAAGCCCCGAATCGCAACTGCAAATGGTGCACATTGCCGGGCAGTTAATTACATCGAATTAACTATAATTTGGCGTGTGATAAGCTCGCAATAATTAAACCACTACACCGCGTTTAAGCCTCGATTTGGACCAGCTTGGAGCTCGGCTCAGAGCAGACAAAGTGGCGAGTGAATTAGTTAAGGAGTTGCCCAATTGCATAACCCCCAAAAAACAAGTCCAAGCATCCCTAAATCAGTGCAAGTGACCTCAACGAAGAGATACCTACGTATAGCGTATATTACCTCTGTGTGGACCGCATTAAGTGCGAAGCGTATAAAAGGCTCATCAACCGAAATCTTCTGTAATTTGCTCAATTGGCGCGTTGTCCGGCGATCAGCGTTTGGCGGCCTGTATCCAAGAGATACTTTTCCAGTATCTCTACCTCGCAGCGTGTAAGTGTGTGTTACATTTTCGAGCCTCTAGGCGATTGCAAAAGTATCTGAAGACTCAAAACTCGCATCGAAATCCGCACACAGTCATTTGTATCTGTATCTGTATCTTTTGCGATGGCCCTGCAGCTGATAGTTTGACCGAATAAATGTTACTGCTTTTTTACCGCCTGTCCGATGCCCGATGCGAGCATATTTATTTAATTTTCGTTTTCAATGTCAGCCCCGCTGTTGTGTGTAAATTATGCAAAGTGTGTGGTCAGGAGGGGGTCTTTTGGGGGAGGCAGGAATCACAAACTACTTTACATGCACGGCACTCGGCCACTCGATTTCCTATTTAACGCCTTTTTTAGGGAAACCAGAGAGTTCTAGGCGAAGCTACAGTCTGCATACAAAAGAAGCCGATTCATCACTTCGCTTCGAGGAAAAGACAAGGGAAGTTTGTTGGTTAAAGTGGGGGAGGTGGGGCTGACGGAAAGCCCCAGCTATGGCTCTCAAGATATACAATAGAGGTAGACATAATAGCTTCTGAAATTTCCATTAGACCAGTTCATGGATGGAATACCTAAGATTGTAGTCTTCTTATTAATTTATTTCCTACTTCTTAATTTAAATAGTTTTTATTTTTATGACCGCAACTGTATGGTGGCCTATGAGCCACTGAAGAAGCCGCTTTGGCTTTCGCAACTGATAAAAACCGGTTCCGGAGACAGTCTGATAAGAGCTCCCCCGGCTGCGGGTCGGCTGTTTGCTTTTGACATTATTGTTATTATTATTATTGTTATTGTTGCTCGGCTTGATATTGTTGCTGCTATTGTCGCAGGCTCGTTGTCAATAAGTCTGCTGGAGGTCACACCCCACCCAACGTTGATCCCATTCGAGCGATTGCCAACTGCCAGGGAGAGGGGGGAATTTGCATTTGTCCGCTGTAGCCAATTAATAGATGATGGCCAAGTGGACCCAGCTGTCCACTTGTCATTTCGAATCGATTGCTTTCGTCAGATATTTGCAATCTACGCTTCGATTGCCAAATACGAATGGGGGTTTGCTGATTTCTGCGACTCTGAATAAATAAAAAAAATGCACAAATACGTTGCCATTGTTGAGAACAGCAGGGAAATCAATATAAGATTGATTTGCAAAATAAATCTACATTATTTGTCCACAAAACAATTAAACATTTTAACGCTCTAATAAACGTCAGAAATATTATCAAATTATGTTAAGCAGGTTTAATAATAAAACTGTGTTTTAATTTATTCATTATTTAATGATATTTTTGAAAATAGAAATATAAAATCTATAATAATTTACCTAATTTATCCACTTGTTTAAAATTTATGACAAAGATAATGGCTATTTAATTGAGAGTGTAAAACATTATCTATAAATCTGAACAATATTATTAAAAATGATTAGCTAGTTTCTGGCTGAACGAACATGAACATTTCTTTTTAATTATTTAATTTATTTAATCATTTATTTTGTACTTTTCTTGCAGATTAAAGTTTATAAAGTTCGAACGCAGAGATGGCTTTTAGCAAGATGGCCTTCTTGGCTTTATTAGCCCTGAGTTCAGTTTGTGGTTTGGCTTCTGCCACCTACAGAGTGGGCGTGGGCCGAGCTGACATCACAGGACCTTCTGTGGAAATTAATTTTGTGAGTTTTAAGCCTGAGACAAGATCCCTTTTGGCAAGTCACTTATTATGAAAAGTTTTCCTAAACAGATGGGCTATGCCAATATTAAACAAGTGGGCCGTGGCATCCACACCCGACTCTTCGCCCGTGCCTTTGTGGTGGAGGACGAGAACGGCAACAGGGTGGCCTTTGTCAGTGCCGATAGTGGCATGATGGGCTATGGCTTGAAGAGGGAGGTGGTGAAGCGTCTACAGGCCCGTTATGGCAACATCTACACCACCGAGAATGTGGCCTTGAGCGGCACCCACACCCACGGCGGTCCCGGTGGTTTCCTGATGCACTTGCTCTACGATATCTCCATTCTGGGCTTTGTGCCCCAAACCTTCGAGGCGATGGCTCAGGGCTTGTACTTGGTGAGTTGGTGAAGCTTAAATTTTAGTAATCTGTAATATGTTTAAACTTTTTCCTAACCCCCATTTAGTGCATCAAGAGAGCAACGGACAACCTGGTCAATGGTCGGATTTTCCTTTCCCAAACCACTGTCTTGAATGTGAACATCAACCGCTCACCCAGCTCCTACCTGAGGAATCCCGCCGAGGAGCGTGCTCAGTACGAACACGACACGGATAAGACCCTGACACAGTTGAAGTTCGTGGATTTGGAAAACAATTTGCTGGGGGCATTCAACTGGTACGCCGTCCATGCCACCTCGATGAACAACACCAACAAACTGGTGACCAGCGACAATGTGGGATATGCGGCTCTCCTCCTCGAAAAGGAATACAACCCGAACAAGATGCCCGGCAAGGGAAAGTTTGTGGGCTCCTTCTGCTCCTCCAATCTGGGAGATGTCTCGCCCAATATAATGGGTCCCAAGTGTTCCATTTCTGGCAACGAATGTGATCTGCTCAGTTCGCGCTGTCCTGCCGGCGAAGGAGATTGCTTTGCCTCGGGTCCCGGCAAGGATATGTATGAGAGCACCCAGATCCTGGGCCAAAGGTTAGCTGATGCCGCTCTGAGATTGCTGGCCGACAATAGCCAGGAGACGGAGACCAAGGCCCGCGAGGTCACTGGCGATGTTCGCTTCATTCACCAGTTCGTGGACATGCCCAACTACAATGGCAGTTCCTACAATCCTTTGAGCCGGAAAATCGACAAGATCCGAGGATGCCAGCCCGCTATGGGTTACAGTTTTGCTGCTGGTACCACCGACGGCCCGGGAGCATTCAGTTTCGAACAGGGCACCACCACAGACAACGCCATGTGGAACTTTGTCAGGGACTTTATTGCCGCCCCCACCCAGGAGGATATCAAGTGTCATGAACCAAAGCCGATCCTTTTGGCCACAGGAAGGGTAAGTTTTGTATTCTCTTTTTTAAATTTAATTAATAAAGTAGTAAAAGCAATTTCGTTAGCCAAACAACGTAAATGTTGTCATTAAAATATATAATAGCCAGACTTGGAATAATCACCTCAAACTTTGACCAAAGAATATGCACTTGAATATCAAGGTTTCTAAATTACTCTAACTTTAGTTTTTCAACAATTTAGTGTTAAAATTTAAAGAGTGAATGAATATTTGTTTATATTTCAGGCCACCTTCCCTTACGAATGGCAGCCAAAAATAGTGTCCGATCAGTTGCTGAAAATAGGAGATGTTATCATTGCCGCAGTTCCCTGCGAGTTTACCACAATGGCCGGAAGACGTCTAAGAAATCAAATTCGGGCTGCTGCCGAAGCCATATCCGGTATTGAGCCCGAGGTGATCATCGCCGGGTTGACCAACATCTATACAAGTTACACCGTCACCCCGGAGGAGTACCAGGCCCAGCGCTACGAAGCCGCATCCACCATTTTCGGACCACACACTCACTCCATTTACATGGACGTGTTTGAGCGACTGACCAAGGCGATGATGAAGAACGAGACCGTTGAGCCGGGTCCAAGCCCGCCTTACATGAACGATGTGATGTTGTCGCTGAACACCGGAGTCCTCTTCGACGGACATCCCATCAATACGGATTTCGGTTACGTCAAGACGCAGCCCAACAAGGAGTACGGAATCAACGAAACCGTAAAGGTCGGTTACATATCCGGAAATCCGCGCAACAACCTCTTCACCGAAAAAACATACTTCACCGTTGAGCGAAAAATTAATGAGGATCGCTGGAAGGTTGCCTACACGGATGCCAGCTGGGAGACGAGGTAATCAGGATCTTGGGTTTATCTTTTTTATTCTTGATTCTAATTTAAATTCTATTTACTTCAGAATGATCTGGCACCGCACCAACACCATCCTAGGCTTCAGTGAGCTGGATATCTACTGGGACATAAGTCCGCAAACGCTTCCTGGGGAATATCGCATCCGGCATTCGGGAGAGTACAAGTACATCCTCGGCGGAAAGTATCCCTACGAGGGTCTGACGCACTCATTCACCGTTAAGGAGGATTAAGGTTTTAATCAAGACATCCCCGATAGATAGTGTGTCCCATAAATATTCCTGGCCAAAAGTATTTTGGCCCATCAAAGTGAAAATCCAACACTGATTCCATGTATTTATTTACCATTTGTAAGTGAGAGGAAAAGCTTTATTTTTGCAGATTGCGAATAAAAAAGATGCCAAATTTTGTTGAAACTAGATTCTGTGATTTTGTTTTATTATTAAGAATGAGAAATGCCATCATTTAATATTATTTGGATCTTTCAGATTGATTAGGTGACTTGTTTACGGTCGAAATTGTTTTGCATTTTTAAATCTTATTCAAATAACGCGCCATACTTTTTAGTACATCGAAAACAGCTGTTCGAATACGATCCACAAAAGAGAGTGGAATGTATCTTTTCGATTGTTGAGTGTAGGCGCGTTTTGATCCACTCCCGCGTTCTCTCAGTATCTTTACAATTTCCAGCTCCACGAAACACAATCCAAAACAAAAACCAGAAAAGTCGCGCTCTCAGATACTCTCTCACCGTGGTGCTTGGAAATGTATCTTTATCTACGAGTGGTCGAGGCGGCAAAAACACCAGTTCCATTCGGTTTTGCTCAACGCGCGGACGCAGTGTTGTGGTTTTAAGAAAAACTCAAACCCAAAAATCAAAAATCAAAACGAAATTCAAAAAGAAATTCGAGGAACTGGGAGCAGAGAGAAATCAGAACCAGGACCGAACAAAAATATCCCAAAGATACGCGAATTGCGGGTGCTGCTAAGTGCAATTCCTATTTATTTTGTTCCTAGGTTAAGAGTGCGAATGTATCTGTGAGATACGCAGTGCGGGCGTGCAATGCAATCGAGGTGTGTGGTTACTCGTCCCTTACTTTGAGAGCCTGTAAACAAAGAACGTCCCAGGTGATTGGACCCGATATTTGTCATCTTTCAGCAACAAGTTCACAGGGTAAGTTGAGGCATCCGTGGGATTCGTTTTCTAGAAGAAACCAAACATAAACTGACGTGTTCCACTGCTTCCGTCTTGCACTGATAACACTGAAATAAAACTCTGGGGTCTTTGATTCGAATAGAAATGCCGGAAAGTGGGGCAACTAAATTGAATATTCGATTTTGATTAGAGAGAAATTCTGGGCGACGAAATGAGATTTTTTCCATGCCGTCCGGCGGGTCTGTGTGTGTGAGAGGATGTATGTATGGGTATGCACTTGTTGTCACCACATGGTCAGCTTTTCAATTGACCGCTGAGCTAGTCCCTTTCCCTGCGCTTCTCTACCAAACCCCATTTCCAAACAGATGCTGCTGCCCCCCGACTGGCGATAAGGCACTAAATATCTGGACTCGAAAAATATTTCTATGCGCTAGGCGAACATACATCTTTGCCTCATCAGTCTGGGTGTGTTTATGTAATTGTGGGAGGCCATCGGGGTCGGGATTTGGGGGGCAGTTAGGAGGAAGTCGCCTCAGTCACGTAGTCAATTGTCGGCATTTGTTTTGGTTGCACTTCATCTTTCCGCTCTCTGTTGTGGTGCTCCTGTTTTCTGGAATGCGTTTCCAAATCCATTCATCCCCTAAAAGAGAACTAGTACTGGAAGTGGTTCTAGAACCCCTAAGTATTGCCAACTATATGAAAAAAGGATGCTGTCGTAAGGACATTTCTTAAATTTATTCTTCGTATTTTGGTTCCAATATTATTTTTATAATTTTTTCTTATAGCATATACATTTATAAAGATTTTGTAACTCTTGCTGTTATTAATTATTGACCAGGAAAAAATACAGGACAATACAGGAGTGCAGGACATTCTTTAAGGATATAAAAGTCCTCTCTCTAGCCGAGACACAACCCACCTTTTAAAATAGTTGGATTTTCTGTGCTTTGAATTTCCCTTCTTTTGGTGGATGTTTAAACACAAGAGTTTTTCACAGGAATGAACTTTTTATAATCATTTTTTAAAAACTAATCATTTCTCTTTTGAAAAACAAAATTATTTCCATTTCCATCCACAAGACAAACCTTCTAAAAGCCAATTTGTTATTATTGTTCCATGTTCGTAATTAATTGACTAGTTAATTGAACGCATTTCTCCAATTAGAGTTTTTCGAATGATTAATGCTTAGATGCTATTCACAAAAATAAATTCGGCAAGCGGCTTCAATAGCTTCAATTAACTTACGATTTAGCCGGCGTTAATTTATGAAATTTATAATTCAGCCACCCTCCGGTTCGGTTCGTTCCCCTTTCGCCTTTTTTGGTTTTCGGGATTACTGATTTGATCAGTCCGGCATTTGGTCAATATTTGCTTGCTAATTAGACCGGCAATGGCAACCGGTTGGCAAGGTGGCTGCTGTCCGCTAATAGAGATGGATTTGAAAACGAAAGTCGCTCCCATGCCAATTCCAGCCGTGTGTCGAATGCAATGAAAGTGAGGACAGTTGCCCACTTCCTTGTCTGGCTAATTGCCCCCCTCGCCACGTCCTCCCTTGATCCGACCCAGTTTTTCCAACATTTTTTCCCGAGCTCATCTTTTGCCTTTTTATGATGCTCCTATGTTGACTTTCAACCGGTTTGGATTGCGATTTCCATTTGGGACGCCGTTTATGCTTACATTTTCAAGGTGAATTGTAAAATTTATGTGTGCACACGCTCCGTGACTTCATCTGTCTGGCATTGACAGGGGGTGGGCCTCCATTGGGGAGCGAAAAGGGGGCTGGAACTGGTTGGGGCGATCTGTGAACATTTGTCATTCATTACTAATTAGAAAACTGGCTGGGTGTGCATGAATTATTCCTAGTCCTTCCTTCCTTTCCACTGAATCTCCACTGAAAGTTTTATGCGATGACTGAAAAATTAGGCACAGATAAAAATATTGTTCTAGCTTGAAGTCAAATTTAATATGCATTTAAGGAATCTTAAGACATCGGTTGAGCTCCATTTAAACCAATATTTTATCTTTTAATGCGCAAATTGATTACATCCTGAATTTTTTTTAGTGCTCTAGCCTAAGGGTTGAGTTTGTGCCCTCAAGCAAAACTTGGGGCAATCAAATTAACGCTTATGGAATTGAAAACTTTGTGCCTCGATGTCGATGTCGTATGTCTGGCAGTAGAACTTCTGCCAGCAGTCTGGAAATCACATTACCCCAGGGTCGGACTTCAAGGAGCACTGCAACATGTGGCTGTTGGCCAGGCCAACTCAATTACACTTAACCAAATTGTTTGCATAATTTTCACAAACTAGACCATGATTTTGCCGCTCTGAATTTATTTTTCTTTTTTTTTTGCTCGGGAAAGTGGAGAGACCCCAACTCTGGGGTTAGGGCAAAGCTTCTAAGACTGATGATGATTTTAAAGCAGAATGGAGATGATGAAGTAAAGTGGTTATGGACGAGGCGCTTCTAACGAGGCCCATTAAGTCACTGAATTAGAGAAAAACTCGGAATCAAATTACAGTGCCAAAGCAGAAATCGACAAGAGTGCCGTCAATTCGATGCGATTTTAATTATGCATTCGATCGACGAGTATAGCCACGCAGATTGGGCATACTTAATGGAAAAGAGGAGGGTCCACCAAGAGGGAGCTTCGGACCGTAGAGGAAGCCTTACCCACTGCGGATTCCGAATTGGCAAATGTCACAGCAGACTCAGAAAATGAAGAAGCTTTTTTTTTGGTGTGCAGAAGGTCAGCTGGCGGGGATCAGGGGTCTGACATTTAGCAGCTGGCAGACTTCAGTGGGAGCAGCTTGGCGACTTCGTGCCACATTAACAGACACTGGCCCAAAGAGACATCGTGGTCTAGGACCACAATTTCCACCAGCACGAAAATGTCATACCACAAAGAGCAAACATAGAAAAAACTAACAAGTTTAATACCGCACTACCAGAAAATGTATCTAAAATTTTGAATATTTAAATATTCGTTGAAAATGTACCTTTCTATTAAAAGCATTTATGTATTTTAATAATACATATACCCCACCCATAACGGGGAACAAGTTAATTCAGAAAAACTTGTTTATAAAGTTATTTTAATTTTCGATTCGTTCGTCAATCAAATCAAATAAAATGCATATTTTGGTGTGGCATTTAAAACTACTTAAGGTCCATTTCGAATTTAGAAAAGAATGATCATGCAATTTATTACTTATTTAAATCTCATTTAAATATAAAACCTTATTAAGACTTTAATGTGGAATTAGCCATAATGAAGATTATTAATGAAAAGCTTAACTATACTGCATCTAAGCGAGAAACTTGCTTTAAAGTTGATTTCTGTATTGAATCGCAAACTCACATCTTTTAAATGTATGCAATTTTTAATCAGATTCATTTGTCACCTGAACATTTGTAAGGTTAGAGATAAAGCACAATTTTTTTTCAGTGTTCAGGTTTAGTTCCAAATTGGCTGCGACTTCACAGTTATGTGCTGGTGTGTTTTTTGGTGGCTCATAAATGTCGGTTGTGTCGGCTACTGGTGGATGAGTTATAGTCGTGGCCCCGTCCATCTAAAACTTGGAGTCGCTTCAGCAGCTTCCGCGACCCCTTGGCTGGTCATAAAATTGATGGACGACACTTGTTGGGGGCCACAGCGGAGCGAGACAGATAGCCCGGCCAGGAACCTGCCAATCGGCCTTGCCAAAGCTCTGTGTGCTTCACACAAAGCCCAAACACCCCCGAAAAGGTGTGGGCAGGCGTCTGTCTACCTGTAACATTTGCTTCTGAATAATGATGTCGTGTCGGCTCAAATTGTGCCGTTGCATTTATAGAATTTGTGGCAGTTGTTGACAGTTTCATCTGAGCAGGAGTGTCGCAGATCAGCAGGAAGGATGTGGGGTGGTGGGGCGAGGAAGCTGGGAAAAATGTAGCTAACAATAAGATAGGTTTTATCGTGGTGGCAGCTGTTACAGTGGAAAATTGCCCAGGTTTTTGTTGCAAAAATAAACTAAATCATTTCAGTTTTATTTTGAATGTAAAGTTTGTGTTTGTAAAATAATAAAAAATATTTTACATTTCATTTTGAAAACTAAAAGTAGGTCATCCTAGGTAACAATTTTTTACTGCGACAACAAGGACAATGATTTTTTGCGCAGGTGGGAAATAGTTGCTGACTCGCCAGATAGGTGGCAAGCTCTATGTGTCAGATGGCGTTGTCGCCCCGCACAAAAGTATCTGGATCCGTGCCTGCTGTCAGAAAACCAGCCAACCATTGAACCTTCTGTAAGTCAGTGGGTCGTCCAATGTGCTTAGTCAGCGTTTTGCGAAAAAAGTATGTATTTCATAACTTAATTGCAGGCGAGCGCAAGATAACAAAAATTGTTGAACAAAAGCCGGCAGAAAATTAATTTTCATTTCACCCAACTTTTTCTTCTCGGCTTTCGGAGTACTGCATTCAAACCAAACAAGGGAGACGGGTGGCAGGCAGAAGCTTCCACTGGCCGCAATCGAAAATTGTTGCTGGGTTGCATAAAGTACAAAGAATACGAAAAAGTGCAGCACGCAAGCCAAAAATTGCTGAGCCACCTATTCAGAGGCTCTCCGGTTGCGTCTGTCTATTGGATTTTTGTTGCATCGGCTTTCCGGATGGCGGGTCGAGGCGGACTGTGAAAACGAGGCGTGGCCCTTGTGGAAAATGCAATCCGACGATGATGAAAGTCCATTTCATTACAGCACCACAATTTCCACCGCACAAGTGGGCAGGTGAAGAATGATGAGGCGTGAATGAAAATTGATTGGGAGATTAGTTTGCCAAACTAACCAGAAGTGGAGATGAGGTGGAAAATAATGAAAATGATGTTGTATCATAGCATTATTGCATTTTTTAACATAGTTCACTACCAGTGTAGCAATTGTGCAAACCATAGACTTTGCCTTTTCCGGCCAAACCTCCTGCCGAATAGTCCATTTAAAAACATACAACCCCACCATGATTGGTTATTATGATTTTCACAACTGTGTCCCTGTGGCCAGCCAAGCCTTGATGCATATTAAATGCCTAAAATCGAATTTATCTCGGTTATGCCTTAATTTCCGTAACCATATCAACTTGCACCACTTTTCCACCTGGTTGCCGTTTGTAATTTACTGCCAATTATTCAACGTAAAATCCAATTTCAGCTTTGTTCTGACATCTCTGTGCCCAGTTCCGACCGCAACTGGCAGCTTCGGCGTCTATGGTAATTAAAGCTTTCTGACATTTCTCCCAAATACTCTAAATTATTTGTGTTGTGGTGCCGAACTCTTTGTGTGTTAAATATTGATAATTTTGGTATTATGCATATATTGGGGGCTTAAAACCGAACACTGTTTGTATTCCGCTCTCTGACGAAAACGACATTTCGACTTTATTGGGGCCATCAATTTGATCGACCAGAAATGTGAGTAATCCAGTGTCGAGTGGCATTGTGTGTCCAGACAATTTGGCAGGCGCTTCTGCATAAAAAATTAACACAAATATACCTGTACGTAGTTTTATTGCATTATTTTTTTAGCTTCGGCAACAGGGGAATGTGCTAACTACACCAGTTTGGGATGAGCTCGTAAAACGTTGTATTTATTGAATGAAATTGAATTTAAACACGCTTATTTAACAGCATATCTCAATAAGAGGGGGATAAATTTGATATTAATTTAAAGAAAACAGAAAAGCTGACAGTTATAGTTGAAGTGATTTTTAATTCCTTCACTTGGCTAAGATAACATCTAAATTAATAAAATTAATAAGCTTAAAAGGTCAACTGAAATTTTATTTATTTTTTATTAAACCATTTGTTATTTTACATTCCTGTAAAGAGTTCAAACATTTTTATTCGCATACCTTCACTTACTTTTAATAGCTCCCACACAGATCCATAAAACACAACTTATTGCAGCCGTTTGCGAGTGGGTGGTCGGTCGCTTCCTCCAGCTGTTTTAAATTCTTTTGGCCAAATTGTGCAACTCATGGCAGCAAACATTTCGTTTGTTGCGCGGAAATTCCTGCAAATTAAAACACAAGTATTTGGTTCATACTTTATGGCCGTTTCGATGGACTGAAAAGGGTCAGTTCGAAGCGATCGCCCGAGAGGTCGCTGAACTCGAACTCTCATTTGCACGAAGTGCAGAAGGAACGGGGGTCTGTCCCATTCATCTGGATGAAATAATATTTGCATTTCAATAACTTGGATTGTGTAATGATGGGGGGGAAAGAGAGAAAGCACCGTTAAAGGTTTGGTCATCACTCACAATGAAATGTTCTGTTTTGTTGGCCGCTGCAGCGACGCGTATCTGTGGGATACATTTGCATATCTAACGGAGTTCTCTGAACCCCAATTAATCGTTCTCCAAGAGATGCAGGGCCAAATTAGTCAGAAATGCTCTATCTTCATCGAAAACTAGAGAAGAAAGGTCCAAAAAGAATATGTTGAAACTGGATAGTAAATGTTCGAGCTAGAATCGTAAAATTTAATGACTGTCCGAGCAGAAACATGCCCTCGTTCTGATCGGACTGCCCGAAACTCCAACTAGAAATGGAAATTGAAATAGATAGGTGTGCGTGCAGGGGTGTGGCGGGGGCTTCAACCGGTTGGGCCATTAAACTGGGCGAGATTATTTAATATTTGCTGACAGCTCTGTCCGCTTAACACATGTTAGCTGACATAAACCGCCAAAGCTAAGAGCATCCATAATTCTGGCCAAAAAGTGTTGTGACTGTTGGCCAAAATGCCGCGTATTAATTACAGATCTCATCTGATTGAGTGTCTGATTAATGTGAGCAATTACCTTCTCAACTACCAGTCTGACTTGGCGGTGGAAAATAAGTTAATGCTGATTAATTATTCAACGCCTTCAACTCAAACCGCCGTGAGTATCCCGTAATCCTTGTGGTTTGCGGATCCTGTAGGGCGACCACCCACGACTCACTTCGATATGCAAATTAAGAGCCACAAAACATTGGCGGCGAGCATTTATCTTAAAGATGCGACTTAACGACGCGCAGCTAATTAATATCAATTAAAATTTATTGGCACGCTAACTAAGCAGCAATCTATGAATTCCCCGCCTCGAAAAACGGAACTGGAAACAAACCCGTTTCCTGTCGGGTGAGAGAGTGATTGAGGTACATTTGCCTAAAAACATGGGTCAATAACGAGGTAAATATTTCATCAGAGACACGAGGATGCTACAAAGCAGTTTGCCTAGCAAAAAAAATATACAAATCAATACAAAGTATATGTACTTATTCAATTATCAAGGATTGTACACACTTGGTTATCGAATAACTTTCATTTAATGACCTTTTCAAGTTGCTACTTTGAAGTTGTACTTTTTAATTTTTTTACTTTTTTAAACAACAATAACTATTAGTTTACAAAGGCAGTACTTGCTTTTTAAGAGCATCTCTGTGTAGAGAGAAGTGCCATCGAATTCAAAAGTGTATATTTTGGACTCGTTTTATTGTCGTCAGCGTGTTGCGAACGCAGTAAAGCAATCGCCATAAAACAATCCGCTCGCTGGCAGGTCAAATTAAAAAACGCTCATTAAAATAAATGGGCAACTGCCCAAATTCAAGCAACAGCTGGTTTTCAAAAACAATATTTTGTTTGGATGCTTCGCTTCTAGGTCGGGAGCGATATTAATCAATACGCAAGTCGAGTTCGGGTTCAGTGGGCTTAGAGCTTCTTTTTCGTTTGGGTTTCCCTTTACACATGGTCGGAGATTTAAGGCCAAAATCGATGGACCCATCCCTTGTGGACCCAGAGTCCCATCCATACATATTTTCGTTACAAATTGGAAGCTATCGGAAAATGGCTCACATAGCGTTCTATCTGTTTTTCTTTGGCAGGCTTTAAAATGGCAGCGGACTGGCGATTGATTGGCCTGCTCAGCCTTTTGGTCATTGCAGTGGGCGTGCCGGTGGGCGCAGAGGTATATACCGCCTTGGCCGAGATGGAGGAGCTGCTGGAGACTGAATCCGTATTGATAACCAACCTGGAGGGCTACATACGGGAGCAGGAGAACAAGCTGAATTTTCTCAAAAAGTGAGTATCTATAAAATGTATTTTTTATATATTTATAGTGAGCTATGTTGTCTATCAGCCATTAAGTTAACTAACTATTAACAAAAAACATTTTCACAACTTTTTCACTAAACCTATACCGACGTTTACAACGCCCCATTGGCAAACATATTGTTTATTTCCCAATAACTAAATTAGCATGAAACCAATATCTAATTAGATTATTTGCCAACAGGCCAGAAAAATAACCTTTTCCACTTCTATTATGGCCAATGGCCGACCTTTCGCTTTTAAGCTTTCAATTTATTGGACAGCGCTAACCTTTAGATTTTGTAATTTAATATTTTTAAAGCAGCGGGCATAATTACTTACTAATTTATTTTAGTTAATGAGAGGCACTGGAAACCTTTTATTTAGCGAGAAGAAATAGCCATTCTTATGCAAATGCATAGATCTAGTTTCGAGGCGAATACAAAAGATGTTCAGGTAGGCGCCTGCATGTGAGGTAATTACTTTTGCCACGTGCGAGGGGCAGCTGTTGCGTGTCTGTATGGGGCACCTAGTCGCCCATACATGGGTTGTGGATATGTGCATCTGTATCTGCAAGATACATATCTTTTGCTTATGTACTACTGACGGCGGAAATGGGGGAGCTGATAGGTAAGAGTGGAGAGGTGCAGGATGTGGTGAGACAACTCCCCTAATCAAATAATACCAGAATGCCAGGCGCACACAGGATCTATGTGGCAGCGCTGTGGTTGTATTTGTATTTGTATCTACTACATTTGTATCTGCATTTGTATCTCGAGCTGTGTTTGTATCTGTAGCTGTGTTCCTGTTGCTGTCCTCTGGCTTTGTCACAACAAAGGACGAGACAGGATCCTCACGAACAGCTGACAGCTGTGAGCCTGCTGCCTCAGTCTCTTAGTTTTGGTCTCCTGTCTGCCAGCGTTATCCTTGCGAGCTGTCATTGCCCTGCCGTATATCTGTATCCTGCTCTCACTCTGCTCTGCCTCTCTAAGTATCTTCTGGATGCAGTTTCTAGTCATCTGCTTGTGTCGCGTGCCGTCTGCTTGAGTTGTGAGTTTTAATTTTAATGCCGCTTCAATTTTCCAACTGGCCAGCTGCCAGTGGCTGCAATTTCTGGCTAATCCGTTTGACAGTTGGCCTCGCAAACTGATTTGCTTTTGTGGCCCGTGGCTAAGCCTCTTGTCCGACCGAAAGGCAATCGAGTTGGCCAACAAGGCCCCACTGGGCTTTACATGACTGCTTCAATATGCATTTGACCGCCTAAAAATTTGAATGAAACCCGCGATCGGAATAGCAGGACAAGTTTTTGGAATTGTTCCTGTGCCAGCGAAATGTAACGGTCGCTTGAGCCACCAAAAGGCAGGGGAGGGGTTGCCTTTGGGGAAGGTTTTCTGTTGAACAAACATTCTAGCTAAACAAGTTAAGGGTGTCACCGACTAGGGAATACCCTAGAAGTTTTAGTGTAGAACATATCCAAAATAGAACTAGAACTATCCAAACTAGTATTATATTTATGTTCCATTTTATGTTCATAAATATAGTAGTCAGAGTGTTTTGTTTGCATGAATTTGAAACTTTGATAATCTAGTTTCTATTTGACATTTTGTTTGCATAGATATGTGCATATAAATATATAAATTTGAATTAATATTAATAGTTCAGCAGTATGAAGCTGATGTGCTGACAAGCTTTAAAAAGAACAACCTGACGAGTTTGAGGCAAAACAAAACTTAAGTTATAAGTGCACCATCATGCCTTAATAGTGAAACCGAAATACCCTTATACCCATCCTGGTACAAGAGGTATCAAAATAGCATTAAAAAGCCAGGAGGGAGCGCTCTGCAGTTATGAGTTGGTAAATAAGAATTAAAAACGCTGATAAACCGAACCGAATGAATGCCGGCTGCTCCTGCTTATTTTGTGTCACGGTCTTAGGAACTGGGTTTTCAACCCTCGTTCTCTCATTTGGTTTTCGGGCAGGAGCAGATGTTTCTGGCTTAATGGAACGCGCCAAACACAGAGCCGGGGCATTGTGCGGTTCGTTCTACGGGCGTCTTATGTACCAGCTAGTACATGGGCCGGGGGATGAGGAGAGGGCGGATCGGGGAGGGGCACGATCCACTCGACTGCGCGCCGGCGCAGGAAGTGGAGGAAGTCTGGAAGTTGAGGAGCTGCGGCCTGGAACGAACCGTCAGTTCAGTTGAGTCGCAGTTGCCGAACGGAGCGGATCGATCTTGAGAGTGAAAAGTGCTTGGCAGTGAAAATTGTAACCCTTGAATACAAAAATAGAAACCAGTACAGTGCGATCATGTCGCATCACAACTATACCAATCCGGCTTTTTGCCAAAACAGTGAATTTTATCCTGTTTCCAGTAATAAATCGGCTCACGTAGAGTCCATCTATAACAGGAGCTTGCAAATGAATTTTGGGGCAGCTCCCCCGCGATCGGCACACGCCACACCGACTAGAAAGGGCCAAATGCAACGTAGCATGTCCACGCGTTCGGTGACGCGGAAGCAATACCAACAGCAGCAACAACAACAGCAACAGCAGCAGCAACATCAGATGAAAAACCAGCAACAGCAGACCAATCAGCAACAATCCAGTGGTCGGTACGCCTTGGTTCCCTTGGAGGAGTTGAACACCAGCAGAGCTGGCAGATATGCAATAGTTCCTGGCCAGGCGGCCCAGAGGTTGGCCAGATCACAGGATAATCTAGATCGGTATGGCTCCCGGTATGGCATACACGAGGATGAGGAGCCGCACTCCTTCCACGAGGAGCCCTACCAGGAGACCCAGTTTGCCAGCTTGCCGCCCATGATCAATCTGCCCCCGAAACCAATTGCCCGGAACAACAACAATAGCCAAGCCCCCACCAACCAATCCATCAAACATGCTTTCAGCAGCGACTTCGGCAGCAAAACCTTTCTGATTGTGGATAAGAACAGCAACCAGAGATACCAAATGGTGCCCACGGCCGAAGATGAGGAGCTGGTGGACGAGAACCAGGAGATTATCCAAATGCACAATGGCCGTGCCCACCGGTATGCGATGATACCCACAGAAGTGGACGACGATGATTTGCCGGAGCAGGATCAGGAGGAGCAGCAAGAGACTTGCCTGAGCACCACGGAGATATCCCAACAGTTTGCAGCCAGGACTTCTACGCCGCAGCAGAGAAACGCGGCAGCGGCAACCAGGGCGCTGCATGAGCTTCTGGTCACACCGAGGAAAATGCAACCCCCTCCGAGGCTGGCCCATTCCACGCCCCGGAATGCCGCCCACCTGGAGCAGTTGCAACTGGAGCGCAAGTTGCAAATCTACCAGAGCCAACAGGTGCTCAGCCAGTTGGGATCGGGACCACCCGCCCTGCCCCTTCGCCAGAACAGACTTTCACCCCAGAGACTGCATTACGAGACGGTGAAACCTGCTCCCTTGCAGATAGCAGATCGCTCGATGGCCGTCATAAGTCCAAGGGTTCAGGAGCAACAGGAAAGGGAACAGGACATGAGCAGTGTTCAGGGAAAGTCCCAGAACAATAACTCCTACCCGCAAAAGCTGGCGAATGCCACGATTACCTTGGCCGTGGTGTCCCTGATGATGGTTTTGGGCAGCACCATGAATGCTGGACTGGCCATCTATATGATTGCTCATGTAAGTGGATATTACTGTGGATTTCTTCAAATGGATTTAATGGCTTTATTTTATTTTCCCCCCTCTACAGTTTGGAAAATCATTTTTCCTACAATTCAGCCTGGCCTCCTCCTTTTGCGCTGTAGGCCTAGGATTCCTCGGATTCCGATCCCGTCACTGCGAATGGCTGCCAAACAGGAGCTACATATCCGGCTATATTCTGGTGACTGTGTTTTGCCTCTTCAAGTGCTGCGGCCTGCTGGTGATCCTCGTTTGGAATCCCTTCCCAGGCCTGCCAGTCCACGATATAACTTCGGGAGTCATCCTTGGACTATCGACCTTCACCCTAGTGTTTATTGGCTTGGGCGTGCTTGGAAGCCTCTGGTGCAACCGCCCGCCGCCAGACAATCGCGTGAATGTGGTTTAACTCCAAATAAAAAATAACTAAGTTCGAGACTTAATATTAAAATAGTTGTACACCAGATCCAAAAACAACATAAAAAACTTGGCACACCGAACGGCTAAAAGACCAAAAAGAAGTATTAGACTTTTAAATAGAGGAAGTTCATCATCCCCTGAAAAGACTGTAAATAACAAGTGGGTTGTACTTACATCAGAATATTTAATTCTACGCTAAGGATGGTTATTCATTATTAAATTATTACATGTATTAGTCTAAGAGAGTTAAAAATATATCTGCATCCAATAAATATATTTTTTCTATCCAAATTGAAGTTATCACTTATGGTTTATCTTACATAATTGCCTGCTAGAACAAAAGTTTTGCAAAAAGCTTAAAAAATATTATCCTGCCTTATTAAGTTATTCCTTCAACTACTTACTTATTGATAGACATTGATATAACACTCCATAGACTGAGCTTAAGCTCACCGCCCCAGGACTTGAAGTATTCTTGCTGGAAAAGTTCGAACTTCGACCCTTTCTCCCATCAGCTAAAATGCACTTTTCTGTTCGCGAAAAGCAAAAAGCACTTAGTGAACTGTCTGCTGACTTGGCTCCTCCTTTTAACTTTCCAGCAAAATGGATGACTACCAGAGGGAACATGCCGATGCCTCCAGTGACATTACCGCCTATGTTTCCAATCCCATTAATGCTTACCTGCTGACCAAACGCCTGACCACCGACTGGAAACAGGTGGAGAATCTCATGGAACACGACGTGGGCACCGAATATGTTCAAAACATTACCCAGTATCGCAACATCCTTAAGTTCCCCTCCGACGAGGATCTCAATGGAGCGGCAGTTGCCTTGCTGCGCCTCCAGGACACTTACCAGCTGGACACCTCCAGCGTGGCCCGTGGCAAGCTCAATGGCATACAGTACAGGTGAGTGCGGCAAAGCCCCTGAATCCCAGGGATTGCCACTAACTTTATTGCCTTCCAGCACGGCGATGTCCTCGGATGACTGTTTCGAGTTGGGCAGACAGTCGTACGTGAACCACGACTACCATCACACAGTCCTCTGGATGAACGAGGCGATGGCTCGGATGCTCGAGGAGCCCTCGAACCAAACCAAAAGCTTCACCAAGGCCGATATCCTTGAGTACCTGGCGTTCTCCACCTACAAGGAAGGTAAGTGACCAATATTCGGGGTTTTTCCATTCTTACCCAAAGTGGTTAATTGCACTTGAAGAAATTGTGTGAAACTATGTAATTAAAGCAAAATTGATGACTACCAGAGGGAACATGCCGATGCCTCCAGTGACATTACCGCATATGTTTCCAATCCCATTAATGCTTAGTTACAAATTATATAATTATATAAAAATTAATAACCGATTTTCTTGCCATTTTTAATTAGTTCGTAAATAAGTTCCCCCAGTGGCCAACCTGTTACTTACATTCGAGTAATTAAATTCTTAGAGTGTGCTTGCTATTCGCTCTCCCTGTTGTCCTTGCTCGTTTGCATGGCACTTTCAGGGTCCATTTGGCTGCAGGAAATTGCACTCTGTCCCCAGCCACTTGCTAGTTTAGAACAACCCCCCTTCACGTACTTGCACCTGCCCTGGCCAGGTAGCCGGCTCACCTGCCCTGAGAGCCTGCCATTAAGTGGGAAAAAGTGTTGGCCATCTGCAGCCAGAGCGACAATGTTGCCGCAGTGGCTAAGAGCAATCACGTAGAGGGCAGGAGCAGGGGCAGGCCCAGGTCGTGGCACGTTCCTGGCCCAGGACCCGTGTGGTTTATTAACGTCTTATTACACCCGTAGACCGTCCTTATCCCCTCATCAAAGAGTTACCAAGCACACGTATCTCCCACTAAAGATTCACTGGGTGCTCTCCGAAAAGCCACCGCCCACTTTTGCTGGAGAGTGTGGATTTATGGGCGTGTCCGGAGGCGGGGCGGAAGTGCCACCATATTGTGTTGAGAAACGACACAAAAAACAACACAAATGGGTCTGCCCTCGAGGCAAGTGACAGGCTTTCTGTCACCCGACAACCATCCTTCGTCCCCCATTTTCTCCCTTTCCTTTTCCTGGGCAGGACACATGTGCGGGAGATGCAAATTTAAATTCCTGTCGCTGACAGTATCTCAAAAGTTAAGGTCGTGGTTGAGGCTGAGGTTAAAGCTAAAGAACTCCCCGACCGAGGCAAACTTATTAGTGGGCGGCCAGGAATAAATTGCTGGACGCAAATGAATAAATAAGTGCACAACTTGCAAAGTTTGGCAACAGTCCCATCGACTTGATGGCCTTGCCAAGGAAGAAGTTCGAGGTCACTTTGCCGGGCCACTTTCAAAGTTGCAAATTCACCTCGAAAGGCCAAAAACTGTGGCATACTTTTGGGCTCAGTTTGGGAGGCATCACTTTCCAGGCCTCCCTTGCTCGACCCTGATGAATTAATCGTGCGACTCGGCTTAAGTGACTCTTAAACAAGTATTTTACTTATATGCAGATTATTTATTCAAACAATTTGACCCTTTTAAGTTACTCTCCAGTTTATGGCTCCGAAGAGCAATTTATGCTGTTAAGCAAAACAGCAAAAAAAATTTAAGCTTTTTAGGGATACAAGTATTAGAGGGCGTTATAAATTTAATATTAACTGCATTAAGTGCTTTACATTTAAGGATTCTTTAGCTGCTTTTAAGTGCCAGTAGGCGGATTAATAAGCTCTTGTTTTTATTATTTAAACTGAGTTAGATTTTGCATTTTTGTTTTAATGTTCAGCTTTTATATTTGAAGAGATTTAAATGTTTAATTCATAAATTTTACTAATACACGAAAAATTATATTTTTAGATTAAGTTTTAGCCCAACTTTTAAAATTAAATCCATTTTTTATAGGAAACATTGAGGTGGCTCTGACCATGACTAACGAATTGCTGAAACTACTGCCACACCACGAAAGGGCCAATGGTAACAAGAGGTTCTACGAGAAGGAAATAGCCAACCAGCTGCAATTGAGAAAAATGAAGGGCGACGATGGTAGTGACGAGATGCCAAAGTCTGACTTGGTAAGACATATTATGGCCAACAAAGAGGGTCAAGTTTTCTCATAGCTAGAAATCCATTTTCAGCCCGTGGCCAAAAGTGATCCCTCTGTTTTTGACATGACCGAGCGAAAAGCTTATGAAATGTTGTGCCGTGGCGAACTGAAACCATCTCCGGCGGACCTGAGACCTCTACGGTGCCGTTATGTAACCAATAATGTGCCCTTCCTGCGGCTGGGCCCCCTGAAGCTGGAGGAGGCCCACCAGGAGCCCTACATTGTGATCTATCACGATGCCATGTACGACAGTGAAATTGAATTGATTAAACGGATGGCACGTCCTCGATTCCGGCGGGCAACTGTACAAAATTCCGTTACCGGCGCTCTGGAGACAGCCAACTACCGGATTAGCAAGTCCGCCTGGCTGAAAACGGAGGAGAACCATGTGATTGGAACCGTAGTACAGCGTACGGCGGATATGACAGGTCTGGACATGAACTCCGCCGAGGAGCTCCAGGTGGTCAATTACGGAATCGGTGGACATTACGAGCCGCACTTTGATTTTGCCCGGGTATGCATAAATTTGTTTCTATTTACTTTCATAATTATATTTTTATTATTTATTTTTAGAAAGAGGAAAAACGGGCTTTCGAGGGCCTCAATCTGGGCAACCGCATTGCCACAGTTCTGTTTTACGTAAGTCCATTTGAATGGCTTTGATATTTTTGATATCTACGGGAATTAAAAGACAAATTTTTGAGGAAAAACTCGTTTTCCTCTATTTGAAAGCTCATGTGTCCACTGAATCGAATTTAAAGCAAACTTTCAAAAGAAAAGCATAAGAGCGGAAAAAAAATATACTCGGAATCGAAAAGCATCTGTATAAACATTTTTTTGCTCTTTTCATGTTCGTGCATATTTGCAAATAAAGCTTTAAAGTCTTTGAATTCGAGTGATGGAATAGACAGAAATATTAAGACTTTAATGTGGTATAAAATGAAGTTCTTCCAGATAGAATTTAAGCTTGAAATTGTAAAACACTTTATACATATTTTATGATTTTTTCTGGCTTTTTTCAGATGAGCGATGTGGAACAGGGAGGTGCCACTGTCTTCACTTCCCTTCACACTGCCCTCTTCCCCAAAAAAGGCACGGCAGCCTTCTGGATGAATCTCCATCGGGATGGCGAAGGCGACGTAAGGACTCGTCATGCTGCCTGTCCTGTCCTGACGGGCACTAAATGGGGTATGTCCTGCACAAACACAATTAAAATCTGAACCCAGAACCGAAGTAACCATTTTTAATTGTTTTTCATCAGTGTCGAATAAGTGGATCCACGAACGGGGTCAGGAGTTCCGTAGACCCTGTTCCATGGACGAGGATCATGGCGACTTTGCCATCTGAACTGGAGTCTAGTTAGTGAATTGCAACGAATCTTAAATGCGGAATCTCATCCATCGTCTGGCCATCGAATTCCTATTGTAAATACAGCATCCAGCCAGGAGGCGGCCGTCACTCTTTTCTACTTATCGGTTCTGTTCCCGGAACCAATTCTATCTAGTTATAACATAGACTCTTACGAAAATTATCTACTTTTGTATATTTCCTTAGTTTAAATATTAGAAAACAAAATAAATTTGAAGTTGAAAGCACAAGATGAGAGTGGTATTAATGGAATTATGTTTGATTATATTTTTAGCTTTATTTTAGTGATTTTTGTATCTATAATTTTTGTTTTTTAATTGTTCTTAAAGCCCAATATTGGCATTGAAAGTAGTGTTTTATCTCTTTATTAAACCCCCATCTGTAAATGTCGATCTTAAAAAGCGTATAATAGTCTGTATTATTGAACTATTTCAAAGACCTGTATAAAAACAGTGAATTTGGAATCCGAATCTACAACCGTGAAGCCCACTGATCCGGTTGTGATGTTCGATTAGTGGGTGGCAATTCATCAGCCGGAGGACTCATCCATCAAGTGCGCTAAGAGGAGCTTCAGCTGCATCGCCTGTTAACCGATACTGGGATGTACAGCAGTGCTGGCTGTGTGGGTGAGTATCTGTGTGTTTGCATGGGTGAGTGGTTACAAATCGGCTTACTGTTCAGCCTTGCATCTGCCGCATTGGGTTGCGTACTTTGTGGCGCCTGCGGAAAATTCGATTTGGCCAGATATCCTAAAAGGGTGGCACGAGGCGACGGCAACAATATTGCATTTGACTGAAACTGTAGAGCATTTTGGCAAGCAAAAATGCATTTGGTAGATGATTTCATAAAGTGCACAGGGAGTGTGAATCACAACTTTGTTTTGAGCACCTTTTCATAAATAGTGTAAACTATTTTGATTAAAATTTATGTTCTACACTACAAATGATAAGATTTATATCAGCACCACAACTTTCGACGAACTTCATGAATGAAATGAACAAAATACAATCAATACTTTTTAACACTGATTTACTGCTTATCTTAAGAGATTGTGCAAATAATTTATAATTTTACTTATCAGATATGCTAAAAGAATAAATTATATGGATTTGATTACAAGGCTGGCACAAAATGATTTTGCATTCAATTGATAAGATTCCTCGAATCGTTTCATGAAATTTTCGTGTCATTGCCTTCCTCTCCACACTGGCTCCAGACAGTCAATAATATTTGATTTATTAAGGTATCTCTAAATGAATTCATAAGAGTAGGAGTACTTTAATAGGTGAACATAAGCTGCATGAGCGTTGAGGGTGAATTTTAAGTAACCATTTTGTTAAAACACGTTAAAAAATCAATGATTTAATCCGATTTAAATACAATGTATTTAATTTTTTAAAGAATAGAAAAAGAATAGAAAAGAATACGAATTTAGTTAAATGTATTTATGTCGAACGGGCGTAAAATGTTTTGTATTTTCTAAACAAACAATCTTTTTTATCCATTGTTAAATTTTTTTTAATAGGTCTGATTAAATTAAAACTAATGTTTAGTAAGTAAAGCGATATTTCGTGCAATTGAGTATTATTCTTTATTTAAAAACCCCATTAAAATATGGGAAGTCAAAGCTTAGTAAGAAATTCCGGTGTTGTCGCGGATCCATTCCAAGTAGCCAGTGACACGGCTGAAGACAGCGGGGTGTCCGGCCATGCAGCCAGCACCGGAGCCGAAGGAGGTGACGCCCACGAGACGGTTGCCGTCGTGTGTGACCAGAGGGCCGCCGGAGTCACCACCGCAGGTAGACTTGCCACCGGAGGTGTTGATGCAGATCATGTTGTCGTGGAGAGACCAGAAGCGGCTGCATTCGTCTTGGGACATGATCTGAACGTCAACGCTCTGGAGCCAGTCGGGCAGAGGGCTGCCGTCGTAGGTGCCGCCCCATCCGGAGGCCACGGCCCAGTGGCCGGCGTAGCCGTTGTAGCGGTCGTTGAAGCTGGGCAGCTCCACCTTGTTGACCAGATGCCAGAAGTCGACGTGGGGGGTGCGGATCAGGGAGATGTCGTTGTGGAGGTTGCCGCTGTTGTAGTGGTGGTGCTGGACGATGTCGCCACGGCCCACCCAGTGGGTGTACTGGGGCTGGGTGCGGATGCTGGCTCCGTAGTTGATGGTCACGCCGTCGGCGCCGTTGGTGCAGTGAGCAGCAGTCAGTACCCAGGTGTTGCCAATGATCGAGCCACCGCACCACCAGTTACCACCGTTGCCGCTGAACAACAGACCGACAATGTAGGGCACCTTGCCCTCGTAGGCCGGGTAGCCGTTGGTAATGCGACCCTGGATGTCCTTAACGGGCACTGGGGTCAGCTTTCCCTCGGCGGAAGGAGAAGCGGGAGCGGGAATAGCCGAAGCTGCGGCCACGGCCAAGGCCAGGAATACGAACAGTTTCATCTCGGTTGAGTCTTACAACTGACTTGGTTTTTCCACTTCGACTACCCGTTTTTATACCAAATTTTGAGCTCTTATCAGGTGGGCCAAGAAGTATTTACGGTTTAAAATATGGTGTGTACTTTGATGGTCTGGTCATTGATAATTGACTTGTTTGTAAAAATAAGAAGGGAATTTTTCATATTTCTAAACCAAATTAAATTAGCTTTATTATTTTATTTGAAATGAAAAGATACCACTTTGGACGGCAGTCCTCGATGTGGCGGACCACTTTCCTTAGCTTGCGCGAGGAGACTCTATCGGGGTTCGATCTGAGTTAGTGATATACCAATGAAAGGTATTGTTTTCATTAGAGTCGGTTTATCTAAATATTTGCATCTTTGGTTTGGGAGAAATTTGGGTGAAAGAAGAACAATTTTGATTCACTAAATTGGAGGTAGACCGGAAACTGGAGTCACCAGACAAATTAGTTTTCTTAAAACACATTCTGCTCGCGTAGATTGGTGTCTGAATCCTGGTTATTATGACATAACCAAATGTCGGATAGGAATAGGTAATCAAATATGTAGTCCCGATAATATGTATGTATATGTAATCAAATGTAGTCTTCATTCAGGCAGACTGTTGAAAATGTATCTATAAATCGTTTAAGATAATCTGCCTCAGTGTCGGGTGATAGAAAAGATACAATATAGCATCAGCTGGGCAATCAATAAGGTTCTAAAATCTACATAATATATATCTAAGTAGATATTTTTCGCATTAGGTCTGTTTTATTTATACAATTTGTTTTATTTTTCAAAATATTTTTCGGTGGTATTACTTGCAGGCAAGCAGGCAAACTCATTAAAAAATAAATGATTGCTTGATCAAGGCCAATAAGTACGTTTTATTATAAAATACATTGAATTGGTACATACTGCGTTTTTCTTATTACGATAGTGCTAAATTTTATAGTCGCACGCCCTTTCTTCTTCGGATGTCATATTTCAGGCCACCTTATCAGCCGGCTAAACTTGTCATAGCCAAAATATTTACAATCAGCCCATTTTTACATTCAAGAATGGCACTTCTTGGCCGACCTGATAAGAGCTCAAAATTTGGTATAAAAACGGGTGGTCGTAGTGGAAAAACCAAGTCAGTTGTAAGACTCAACCGAGATGAAACTGTTCGTATTCCTGGCCTTGGCCGTGGCCGCAGCTTCGGCTATTCCCGCTCCCGCTTCTCCTTCCGCCGAGGGAAAGCTGACCCCTGTGCCCGTTAAGGACATCCAGGGTCGCATTACCAACGGCTATCCCGCCTACGAGGGCAAGGTGCCCTACATTGTCGGTCTGTTGTTCAGCGGCAACGGTGGTAACTGGTGGTGCGGTGGCTCGATCATTGGCAACACCTGGGTACTGACTGCTGCTCACTGCACCAACGGCGCCGACGGCGTGACCATCAACTACGGCGCCAGCATCCGCACCCAGCCCCAGTACACCCACTGGGTGGGCCGTGGCGACATCGTCCAGCACCACCACTACAACAGCGGCAACCTCCACAACGACATCTCCCTGATCCGCACCCCCCACGTCGACTTCTGGCATCTGGTCAACAAGGTGGAGCTGCCCAGCTTCAACGACCGCTACAACGGCTACGCCGGCCACTGGGCCGTGGCCTCCGGATGGGGCGGCACCTACGACGGCAGCCCTCTGCCCGACTGGCTCCAGAGCGTTGACGTTCAGATCATGTCCCAAGACGAATGCAGCCGCTTCTGGTCTCTCCACGACAATATGATCTGCATCAACACCTCCGGTGGCAAGTCTACCTGCGGCGGTGACTCCGGCGGCCCTCTGGTCACACACGACGGCAACCGTCTCGTGGGCGTCACCTCCTTCGGCTCCGGTGCTGGCTGCATGGCCGGACACCCCGCTGTCTTCAGCCGTGTCACTGGCTACTTGGAATGGATCCGCGACAACACCGGAATTTCTTACTAAGCTTTGACTTCCCATATTTTAATGGGGTTTTTAAATAAATAATAACTTAAAATTGCACTAAACGATTTGTTTTATTACATACTAAAACAAGAATGGAAAGCTAACTTCGGGCGGAGCCGAAGGTGATATCCCCTTGCAGATATGTGGCAGCTTATATTATTAGATATATATCTGATCTTATTAAGTCGGCCGATCCATATGAAATTTAGCAGATCGAATTAATTTGCCCAAAGTGGAATGCATAGGAAGTCCCATCCTTCTAACTTAAAAAAACAACAAAGTTATGGCATTTCCGATCAATCAGTTATATGACAGCTATAGGATATGGTCGGCCGATCCTTATGAAACTTGGCAGATCGAATAAGTTTGCCAAATGTAGAATCCATAGCAAGTCCCATCGTTCTAACTTAAAAACAACAGTGGCATATCCGATCAATCAGTTATATGGCAGCTCTAGGATATAGTTGACCGATCCCGGCCGTTCCGACTTACATACTGCCTGCAAAGGAAAGAAGGATGTGTGCAAAGTTTGAAGTCGATAGCTTTAAAACTGAGAGACTAGTTTGCGTAGAAATAGACAGACAGACGGACAGACGGACATGCTTATATCGACTCAGGAGGTGATCCTGATCAAGAATATATATACTTTATAGGGTCGGAGATGTCTTCTTCACTGCCTTGCACACTTTTGACCAAAATTATAATACCCTCTGCAAGGGTATAAAAATTGCACAAAAAAAAAACGGATTATTTTTATGTTAGATTTAAATACATTGAATTATTGGTTTGTTAGTCAATACTGGAACAATAAAAAATGACCAATTAATTGCTTAAATAAATCATATATTATTGATTAGCAGCGTGAAGAGGCAGTCAATGACTCGAACATTTCAAGAAAAAATTTGAGAAAACTTATCATTTCTTATCATGCAAAATCAGTTTGTACCTGCTTTGTAATCAAATCCATATAATTTATATTTTTAGCATATCTGTTATATGCTTAATAGTTAAGTTAAATTATAAATATGTGTGACAATCTCTTGAGATAAGCAGTAAATTAGTGTTAACAAGAAAGGGAAACTAATTTCGGGAGAAGTCGAAATTGATATACCCTTGTAGTTAATTAGCAGTTTATATTTTAAAATATATACATATGTTTATCGTGAAATGTATATTGGATATAGTTTCCTTATGATTATTTTATTATAGAGTTATTTTCTTGATAAACAAATTTGGGAACAGTCTCCAGCTTCTATTTTTAAAACTTCAAGGCTGTGCCGTTCGTTTAGCTATATTGCAACTAAAGGGTATATTCCTTTAAAAGGATGTGTGCCGATGGTAGGAGGGCTTGCGTTGCGCACTTTTGACCAAAATTAAAATACCCTCTGCAAGGGTTTAAATTATTGATTATTCCAGAATGTGCTTTTCATTCATTGACAGTCATTTCATTTATAAGGTTCATGGAAATTTATGGGGTTGAGTTAAATCTTATCATTTTCAAAATCCGCCTCAGTATAGAACACATATTTTAATCAAAAATGGCTTACACAATATTTGGAAAGGTGCTCGAAACGAATATATTTGCCAGCTTCTGACCATGAGAGGTTTATGCCAGATACAGCGGTCTAAAATATGGACTGCACTCATTGATGTATCCTGTAGTCGTTGATAATTATCTAGTTTGTAAAAAAAATAAATTTTCATACTGCTAAGCAAATTTTAGTTTCATTATTATATCATTTGAAATGGAAAGATGTCACTTTGGATGGACTTCCACGAGGTGTCGAAACGCAGAATGACAAATTTTCGATGGGCGTCGATCTGAATGAGTATTATTTCAAATTTATGTTTTAATTAAAGTTTTTTATCGAAAAATTTGTCAAACTTGGGCTTGGGAGACACTTGGATGACGGAATGACAATTTTGACTCACTAAATTTGAGATGCTGCGGAAATTGCGATCCGACATTTCGTTCGTAAGATATTCAACTAAATGCCTAGTTTGTCCATCACCATTTCGCATTTAAAATATTGCTCAAAACTTGTTTTTATGTAATGGAGGGGTTCCAAATCGCTCCACTTTGCCCACTTTGGGGTTCCACTGTGGGGTCGGATTTTTATGGGGTCGAAGATGATTCCTTCTCCCTTTTTCATACATCCACACGAATATCTTTTGTCAATTATGGTAATGAAATATTACACATTAGAAAGGGGGTTATTGAGTGTCGGTTAACAGTTGAATTTAATTAATTTGGTGAATGAAAACTTTTGCACTTTTACCCAAATTTTTCCCGAAGTAAATGACTTATGGCAAACTTTAATTGGAGCAATTCATATAGAATCATATAGACTATATAGAATAGCCTCCTCGCATACTAAGTCATGCAACCATAGTTCATAGTGATAGATCTTTAAATCGCTTAAGGCATTCTGCTCAAGTTTCGGGTATTTGAAGAGATACTTTGTTGTTTCAGCTTTGCGATAAGATTCTAAGTTCTGCTCCAAGTTAGAAAAGTGTATGTACGTAAACTTGTGCTTTTCATTAAGCTTATTTATAAAACATTTTTGTTTAATAAGACTTGCAGACAAATGAGGAAAACTAATTAAAATATAAGTTATTGATTGATAAATTATTAGAAAGGCCAAGAATAACGTTCTATTATGAAATAGGTTGTAGTAGTAGTAAACATTGCGATTTGCTTATTACGATTTAATTTTATGTTACGATTATTATCAAGCCCTTCTTCTTCGGATGTCGTATTTTAGGCCACTTTATCAGCCGGCTAACTTGACAGTGCCAAAATATTTATAATCAGCCGATTTTTTCATTCAAGAATAGCACTTCTTGACCGACCTGATAAGAGCTCAAAATTTGGTATAAAAACGGGTGGTCGTAGTGGAAAAACCAAGTCAGTTGTAAGACTCAACCGAGATGAGACTGTTCGTATTCCTGGCCTTGGCCGTGGCCGCAGCTTCGGCTATTCCCGCTCCCGCTTCTCCTTCCGTCGAGGGAAAGCTGACCCCTGTGCCCGTTAAGGACATCCAGGGTCGCATTACCAACGGCTATCCCGCCTACGAGGGCAAGGTGCCCTACATTGTCGGTCTGTTGTTCAGCGGCAACGGTGGTAACTGGTGGTGCGGTGGCTCGATCATTGGCAACACCTGGGTACTGACTGCTGCTCACTGCACCAACGGCGCCGATGGCGTGACCATCAACTACGGCGCCAGCATCCGCACCCAGCCCCAGTACACCCACTGGGTGGGCCGTGGCGACATCGTCCAGCACCACCACTACAACAGCGGCAACCTCCACAACGACATCTCCCTGATCCGTACCCCCCACGTCGACTTCTGGCATCTGGTCAACAAGGTGGAGCTGCCCAGCTTCAACGACCGCTACAACGGCTACGCCGGCCACTGGGCCGTGGCCTCCGGATGGGGCGGCACCTACGACGGCAGCCCTCTGCCCGACTGGCTCCAGAGCGTTGACGTTCAGATCATGTCCCAAGACGAATGCAGCCGCTTCTGGTCTCTCCACGACAACATGATCTGCATCAACACCTCCGGTGGCAAGTCCACCTGCGGCGGTGACTCCGGCGGCCCTCTGGTCACACACGACGGCAACCGTCTCGTGGGCGTCACCTCCTTCGTCTCCGGTGCTGGCTGCATGGCCGGACACCCCGCTGTCTTCAGCCGTGTCACTGGCTACTTGGAATGGATCCGCGACAACACCGGAATTTCCTACTAAGCCTTTTTAATTGTCTGAAAATTAAAGGGTTTTTAGAAAATAATACTTTTTTATTGAATAAAAATCTTGCACTTTTAAATCTGAGGAAGAGTAGCCTTAATCTTGTTGAATGTTATTGTTGGGAGGAAGAGCCAGAAGGGTTTTTTTTTATATGAGAAAAAGGTTTGAGAACCAAATTTAACAGGAAAGGGGAGAGGAAAGATAACTTGCCGAATACACGAATCTTAAATGTCGATTTGTATTGTTTGCTTACACATGTTAAAATTATTATACGTATGTTTAGCTGGTACAATGAGATTTTTCCAGTGGTTCGATACCTGAGTGTATATTGTTGGCCAAGATGAGCGCGTCTAGTGGGTGATGACTCCGGAAAAATTATAATACCATCTGCGAGTGTATAAAAAGGGTACATTTATTGAACTTTTTATTGTTTGCTTTGTTTATTTTATTTGTTTAAAAAGTGTCCATCTGTCAAGTATATAAAATTTGTTCAATGAGAGCTAAGAGCTAAAAAAGAGCAAGCGGGTGTTGGTGTATCTGTATCTGTGACTCTGGCTGTGCCTTTACTTGGCATCTTTGTTTGTACAACGATTTTTTCTGGATACGTGACAGTTTTCAAATGGAACACACTTTTTTTAACCAAACACCACTATCCAAGGCAGATGGTGGTTCAGTATTCAACTGACGGTCTCTCCATAATGTCGCATTTAAATTGGAGTTCCGTTTTGGGTATATTCCTGCACTTGATTTTTAATGGAGGAGTTCACGCGGAGTTCTATTCCTCGGCGGATGTGATGCAAGACCTGGTTCAAGTTGAGCGGGAGATTTTAAATGCCACGCGTTCGTATCTAGAGGAACAACAAAATCAGTTGGATTTTTATAAAAAGTGAGTTTCATAATATGGAAATCCATCGTATGGATTCCATAGAAAGTTTCAAAATATTTATTAATTTTACCGAAAGATTTTTGGAGCAAATAAAAGAAGAACACGATTGGGTTGTCGAACAAACGGAATTGGATGAGTACTTGGGTCACCCTTTGCATGCTTTTCGTTTGATCAAAAGATTGGTTCAGGATTGGGATGACCTCGTATTTGATCCCATAGTGTCCAACGCGCCCAGAGAAGGTTGGTTAAAATTAATAGGCAGTTAAAAATTATTTGTAAAGCTCTTATTCATACTAGATCTTCGCGAATTCGTGGATATTGTAGTCAACGAATTGGGCTATCCAAATCTGTCGGAGCTTCATGGGGCTGTTAAAGGCATCGCCAGACTTCAAAAAGTCTATAATCTCACCACGTCCGATGTCGCCGATGGCCTTATTGATGGCATATTATATGATTCAGAACTTAACTGGCGGGAATGCTATGAAATTGGAGTTATACTCTTCGATCTTGGGGAATACCAACGTTCACTGGAGTGGCTCCAAGTGGCATTTGTCCTTCTTAGAGCGAATCCCGGCCAAGAGGAAAACGATAATTTCTACCTATCCGATATTAAGGAATACGCGGCGCTTGCAAACTTTGAATTAGGAAATTCAGAGCGGTCTGAACGACTTTTAAATCAAATTCTTGAGAAGGAACCCGCAAATAGTTCCCATCTAACCCGCAAGTATATTGAAGCCAGAAAACCGGGAAAGACTCCGGAAGTGAATAATCCCACATGGTATGCCAATTATACGAGACTATGTCAGGGTAAGAAATTACCAGAGGAGACCAATGGAAGGCCGTTAAGTTGTTATTTGGATGGGAAGAGCAATGCCTATTTCGTATTGGCACCGCTGCAAGTAGAGCCAGTTCACCTTGATCCGGATATTAATGTCTACCATGGAATGCTAAGCCAACAACAAATTAATTCCATCTTCGAGGAGGCAGACAAGCTGACTATGTTTCGTTCCGCGGTGTCTGGGGATGCCGGGAAAAGCACCGTGGCCGATCTCCGGGTCAGCCAGCAAACGTGGCTGAATTATACTTCACCGATCATGCAGTCGATTAGCCGGACTATTCAGTTTGTTTCCGGTTTCGATATAGCCGGAGCGGAATTCATGCAAGTTGCTAATTACGGCGTGGGTGGGCAGTATGAGCCGCACCCGGATTACTTTGAATTCAACTTGCCAAAGCAATTCCATGGGGATCGGATCTCCACCAGCATGTTTTATGTAAGCTTTTGGCCGTATGCATATAATCGATTTATTTACGTAATATTATTTTAGCTTTCGGAAGTGGAACAAGGCGGCTATACAGTCTTCACAAAACTGAATGTATTCCTGCCACCTATTCAAGGAGCCATGGTCATGTGGCACAACTTGCATCGGTCACTGGATGTGGATGTGCGAACGTTTCATGCAGGCTGTCCAGTCTTAGTGGGTTCTAAACGAAGTAAGTTTTCATATACTTTGTCCATATTCAGTAAGCTAAAAATCACTCATTTTATAGTTGGCAATATTTGGATGCACTCCGGTTTCCAGGAGTTCCGCCGTCCTTGTAATTTAACTTCCGATAGTTACAAATCTGCAGCCTACAGAAACTGAAACTCACTTTAAAAAGGTTACATCAGTCAATATTAAAGGACAGTCATAGATTAAAATAATTTTTTAGCTTAAAAGGTTTCCCCAAATTTAAATAAATGTTTTTTTATTCTTCTTAAAAATGAGCTGTAAACTGTTAAAAAGGGGCGGTGGAACGACGCACGAGTTGAACGAGTTATTTACCTTGAAGCACTTGTATTTGTACCTGCCGGTGTCTGGACTTCTTGTTTGCATACCTTTTGTATGCCTACGTGACAGTTTGAGCTCTTTGGGCTTAATTCGCACTCAAGTACGATGATAGGCTCGCCCCTAGGCACACTCCTCAGTCAGTAGCTCAGAATGTTGCATTTAACTTGGTACTTGGCTTGTGGAATGCTTCTGCATTTCATTTTCATTGAAAGTGCGGAGGGAGAGTTTTATTCTTCCGTGGATAGTATGCAGGATCTGGTTAAGGTGGAGGAGATCCTGATTAATGCTACTCGTTTGTATCTGGAGGCTCAGCAGAAGCAATTTGATATTTACAGCCGGTATTTCAATTGGATGGCTTTCCAAAAATGTGATTAAATAAGTTTCCTTGCAGTTTCGTAGAACAAATCAAAAGGGAGCACGAATCGGCCAGAAACTTAATTCATTTGGATGAGTACCTGGGACATCCTTTGCACTCGTTCAGATTTCTGAAGCGTTTAGTTTATGATTGGGATACGCTTATCCTTGGTCCCATAGTGAACAATAATCCAAGAGAAGGTAAGTCTTGAGTCGGCGAGCTTTATCACAAAGCTGCTAATCTAACATTCCCCTTAGAGTTTCAAAACTCTGCGAACGATTTATTCGAAAACTTCGGCTACCCTAATAGCTCGGAGGTTCAAGGAGCTGTTAAAGGGTTGGCCAGACTCCAAAAAGTCTATAATCTCACCGCTTTGGATCTGGCGGATGGAGTTATAAATGATTTTTTCTACGAAGCACAACTGGATTGGAGTGATTGCTATGAAATTGGAGTGCAGCTCTTTGACATTGGAGATTATTCAAAGTCTGAAGAGTGGCTGCAGGAAGCTGTGATCCTGTTGAAAGAAAATCTTGACGAGGAACAAGCCGAACTATATGAATCTGATATTAGGGAATACTTGGCTTTAGTTAACTTCGAGTTGGGAAACACCAATCTAGCTAAAACTCTATTGAATGAAAATTCAGCTCATCTAACTCTTAAATACTTGGAAAATTCAAAATCGAAGGAGATTCTGGCAGAAGACAATTTTCCTTGGTTTGCCAATTATTCAAGACTCTGTCAAGGTAATCGACTGCCAGAAAAACATGACAATATCCTTAAGTGCTATTTGGATGGAAAACGACATGCTTTTTTCACTCTGGCACCGTTGAAAGTAGAGCAAGTCCATCTGGATCCCGATATCACCGTATACCATGGAGTTCTAAGCTCCCAACAAATTTCCTCCATTTTCGCAGAATCCAATAAAAGAGAAAGAGTTCGATCGGGCGTAGCTGGTGAAAATGGAGAAGACAGGACCGTCAGGGACATTCGTGTAAGCCAGCAAACTTGGCTGAACTACTCAACCCCAACTATGCAATATGTTAGCAGGATTAATGAGTATATTTCCGGTCTTACTATGCGAGGGGCTGAAGAAATGCAGGTGGCCAATTATGGAGTTGGTGGTCAGTACGAGCCCCATCCGGATTATTTCGAGCTTGATTTGCCTTCAGACTTTGAAGGCGACCGAATTTCCACAAGCATGTTTTATGTGAGTTATTAGTATTAATATTATTATGGAATTTATTGCCTAATTCAATTATCTTCTACAGCTGTCCAATGTTCAACAAGGTGGCTATACAGTCTTCCCTAACTTAAATGTATTTTTGTCTCCAGTCAAGGGATCCATGGTAATGTGGCATAACCTTCACTCTTCCCTGGATGTAGACGCTAGGACCTGGCATGCCGGATGTCCCGTCATAGTGGGCTCCAAAAAGAGTAAGTTTTTTAAACGTCTTTTAATATACTTTTCTTAACAATATTTCACAGTTGGTAACATCTGGATGCATTCGGGATTTCAAACCTTCCGTCGTCCATGTCATCTCATTTCAGACGGTCATAAATCACTGGCTTATCGCAATTAATCGCTTCCTTTACTTTTAATAAATTAAAATCTTAGTTTTAGTGAGTTTTTAAGATGTCGACTTTAGTCAAAGTCTCTGAAGGGTACTGAGATTTCGTGGTTACGCTGGAGATCGCAGGGCCTGACATTATGCTGATTCCGTTCTCTTATCCAAACATTGGCAACTGCAACAAAAAGTTACTATTATTCAACGTTCAATAAAGAGTTATTAGGTCCACTCACTCCATTTGCTTCCTTGGAGGACAGGACAAGCTGCATGCTTTGTGCGATAATCCTGATCTCCGGACGCATGAAGGTTGTACCAAAAGAGCAGGCTTCCCTTTTCGGGAGTAACCAATAAGGGTAAAAAGGGAAAGGCAGTACCTCCTCCCGCCTCCACATCTGAGAGCTGGAAAAGTATTTTATTTAAATTCGAATAATATTACCAATTATAAATTATACTCACATAGTATATTCCTGTCGCTATGCGGTTTCCTTTCTCGTCCCCCTCGTCGTAAACGTGATTTTCAGGGAAACTATCCCAGTGGGGTTCGTAATGACCACCGATTCCATAGTTGGCCACCTGCAGCTCTTCGGCAAAGTTCATATCCAGGCTGGATAAGTCGCCAACATGGCGACTGAGAATTTTGGTGGCTGCGTTTCGCGAATAATTAAAGGATGCACCTTGGCTGGTGCGGAAGGCAGCGGCCTGGGAACCGCCTCCTCCTCCAATGGCATAGACCGTAGATCTTTTGATTTTAGGTCTGGCCATTTTTTGAATGAATTCCGCTGTTTTCGAGCTAACCACTTGATGTACCTGAAACACCAAAGGCTCGTGGCTTAGTTCTTCCACCTTATAAGGAGCATAACCCAGTCGACTTCTTCGGAAACGACATCTCAATTCTCGCAGCTTGGCCGGAGAAGGATTCAAGTCCCCACGGCACACTTGTTCATACATTTTGAATTCCCGGGATGCATGATAGTCCCCAGGTCGTCGTGCCGTCAAATGGAGCAATCCATTCTTATCCCCATCAGTTATTAGTTCCTCCAATTGCTGACGGGCTTCCAAGAGGTGACTTCTGTGCTCTGGTTCAATCGAGAGAACATGGTTCACCAATCCAAGTGCCGTCTCATGGGCCCCCATTTCGCGGTGAAAGTCCACCACAACTTCCATGAAATCCAGGGATGCTGACTCCTGACCGTAGCTCTGTTCTCCGAGCAACTGCATCGATTGTTGTAGCCAAGGAACCGTGTGGTTGTAGTCTCTCAAGGCATACAGGTGCTGGCCAAGAACAAAACAGTCCTGCCAGGACATGGCAGTGCTAAAAATAAATTAAAGAAATTTACTTTTTCGTCTCCCATGTTGGAATCATTAAGTATTTTCCTCTTCCACTTTCAAAGCTTCCCCTGTCTTTTAAAAAGCTTATGTTTTGAAAACATTTTTTCTCTCAAGCAATAAACATTCCAGACGGAAGCGGAAAACAGACACATAAACCCAATTGCTATACTGCTTAAAATTTATAATAGGTTATGCGAAAAAGTTATGTCATCATAAACCACAACATCTGTACCTCAACAACTAACCAGAAAACATTTTAACAATTTGTTTGGAGCTTTGTCAGTTTTTGTACGTCAATGAATCACATTTTAGCTTTAATGAAAATGTGTGAACCGAGAACTCACCCATATTTGACTCCATTAAGAATGCCACTGGCCAACTCGGCCACATCAAGTTGGTAAGTCTGTTGCAGTCGGGTCAAGGCAATTGCAGAACCGACAAAGTCATCCTGAGAGGGAAAGCTTAGATTGGCCTTTTGTGCGATCATATTTTCTAGGAAGTCTGTAATACCAAAAGTTTAGTTTTTTTTTTCATTTTATGTTAAAACTTGTAAGAGAATTACTGTCACGACTCGTGTCTGCAGAAACACTGCTCTCGAAAGTCTCCCAGTCGCTATGTAATCGTTTAATTAACCGGAAAGCGTTGACCGGATTATTGAGGTAGTCATCTATGTTTTCGGCGGCACTCAGGTGCTCCGTTCGGATTGCATCAATTTCGCTGTGGAAAAGGTAAAAAAAAATGCCAAAAGATCCCATTAATCAGACTCATAAACGCTGGACAAAGCAGCATAACTAAAGGTATTTGCATTAATTAAGTTTGTTAGTTTGGACAAACTACCACCAAAAATTCTCAACTCTTTATACACTGATAAAATAAAGTTTCTACTTTTAAAAAGATTCTGCTTGATATTAATGCCACAATTATAGGAGGAGGTGTAGATAATTTGCAAACTTTAATTCCAATCAATAAAATGCAGCTATAAACCAGATAAGAAACTTAAATACACTTATAAAAAGGCCGTAAATGTTCAACCTGTTGGAAAGTTAAATGGACGATAAGTTGCCATCCAATAGAATTATATTCTCGCAGTGCCTGGCATCTGGCTGAAACAATTTTTCAGAATTATGGTACAAAAAATATATTGTAGAAAAAATACATAAATACGGGTATCCAGGGCTATCGGTGGGTTACCTGTTTTGTATAATTAACGCATTTATTTTCACGCCTGTCTCCTGCAGTGAGGCTAATTTTGAAGTCATTAAGATGGTAGCGTAACCATAATCTAAATCTGAAACAACACTCAACTAATTTTGGTTCAACTCCTTTGTTAAATTAGTATTGTTCAAGAGATTAAGTGGCAGATGTGTTTGCCAATAAATCTATTTTATTTGAAAGAAGACACCATGCACGTTGAACAATTGTTGATTACACGGAGAAAAAGTGTGGGACCTGTTCTTTGTTTTTTTTTTATTATTGATCGACTGATGACTCATTTGATTATAAATCGTATACTTTACATTTATCTAACGGTTCTCGAGAGCCAGTGCAATCCGGTTTACCAAGTGCGAATGATAATCAAAATATTTATAAAAATACGCGAGGCGATGCTTGCACCATATTTTAGTATTCTAAATTTGCCAAGTCGATGACACTTATGGCTGAACAACAAAATAAACTTAAAGCAATTGATTCTAAGATCCGCCTGCCGATAACGGGGCTGGTAGCCATCGATAGCCTCTGATATGCAAATTCATATACATATTTCCTAAATGCCGCCAAATGTTCACGACAGTTGCCCAGCGATTTGTGCTTTGTATGAGCCATTAATTAGTATAATAACCGGCGCGAATAAATCAAGCCAAGCAATAGGAGAAATTAGCAGTCCATAAAATAAAAAGAACCGCATTGTATCTAAACCAATGGACTCAGTTAGGGAACCGACAAATCGCTGGGCAACGCAAGGCTCATAAAGTCCGTTTGCCATTCTCTTTTTGGTGCAACCGGTTGAATGGGGATACTAAAAAATCTTCCAATTCATAATAAAACAGAAGTTCTCTAGAGTTTAATATGGCGATGTCACCTCTATCCCACACCATTTCAATTACCGACAAATGAAAAACTTTGAAAATCATCCGCCCACCCAGAGTGGCCATTAGTGTGGAATTTATGTAGGTGTTCCACCGCGCTTATGAAATGAAAAATTCATAATCGAGTGTCCGCTGACATCTGTCAATTGTTTTTTATTCAATTGAGAAATTTTATATATTTATTCTCTTTGGAAATGAATTGGTTCTTTGAATTCCAATAGTTTTTATGCAAAGTAAGAATCTAATTTGCATTTCATTAAATCAAACGATGGCCATAGGCCTATGCTTAAAGCCAAAACCAGCCTGGATTAGTGGGCTCGACTAAAAACCAGTTAAACTTTCATTTTAGTCCAGGCTTTAAAATAGTCAATTAATAATGGAGGAATGATGTAAAAAAAAAACCAATACATTCTTGAATTTATACAGGATTGAAAAGCAAATGAGCCTTGTGAATCTTCTTAATTTTTAAGAGATTTACTTTTAAAGACAAAATATTAATCTATATGATTATATATATTATATTATTATAATATATTAATGTTTAGCTTTTAAAAAAGTTTTTTTAATAAGAAAAGATTTTTTTTTACAGCCAACTCACCTCTGCAGAGCCAAGGCATGTTGGTTTATTTCATTTACATAGTTTTGTAATTCTTCCAGGAGCACTATCTCTGTTTTATATAACTTTTCCAGACCCGAGGTAGAACTGAAAAATTCCCCACGGCAGGATAATATGTGTAGCACAAAAAAAAGGACACTAATCATTCCGGACATATCTCTATTTTAACCGAAAATGTTACCGGCTTTCAGGTCGCGGGTAGCAATTTGCTTGCTGTTTCACCGGCGCTTCGTTAGAAACTGATTTCTGTCGACGGAATAAGCGACGATCTTGTCCGATCTTCTGAAAAAAAACACAACAAATAAAAAGCTCGAGGCGTACTGCGGGAGGTGATCAAGCAGTTCCAGTACTCGAATCGAATGCCGTGGAATCTCTGGTCAAAGAACTGCCCTAAGGGTTTTATTTCTGCATGAAAAGCTGCCGCATAATGAGTACTTAACAAGAGGAGTGGGGGTCAATAAACTAGAAAGCGCACAAATTATTAAGGTACATTTACATAAGACAGAACTTCTGGCAATTATTCCAGGAATCATAACATTTGCGCTAGGTGGTGTATATCCAACATTTAAATTATCTGACGCGAATTTCCCCCACTAATTACTTTCACTTTACTGCTAGCAGCAGTTGTCACTTCACAAGCTCAAATATTCAAATCACCCACAGAAACTTTGCCCGTGAACTTGTTTATGCAAATGAAGCCGGCAAAATGAATAGGAGTCGACTGGCTTTATGTTTTCGGTCTTTGGCTCAGCTTCAAGCCAACTCGCTTGGTTTGTTTCGAGTGAGATCGTAAAAGCACTCAAAACACTTTTAGCCCACTAAGACCCCGAAACGAAAACCACAGAAATCTGACTAGGAAATATCACAATGTTTATTTTATTATCTCGTACTCCAAAGAAACCTCATGATCCCGGAAAACATCGCAGGGCCGAGCAAAGGTCTGCGTCATGTCGTGAATCCAAACGTTGCCAACTGCAAAGATCAGGTCAAAATTGTTAAATTCATTTTAAAGGTGAGCTGTAGAGCAGGTTGACTCGACGGTTCAATTGGGACTCTTAAACTCTTAAACATTTATTGTGATTGGTAAGTGATTTTTCTGACCAATACATACAATTGCTGTGAATGGTCGTTAGTAGGTCAGTTAAAATTTGCAGACTCTATTAATGTTGAATGAGACATTTTTAATCATTTTCTTCCTTAGATGCATGAACCAACAGTCATCAACAATATCTATTAATTATTAAAGTTAATAATACTTACTCCACTTACTGCCCTTTAGTACGGGACAGCCGGCATGCTTTGTTCGGTAATCCATGTCCAAGGACCTGTGCAAATTGTACCAAAAGAGCACATTTCCCAGCTGGGGCTTGACAGCAAAGTCCAAGAAGGGAAATGCTGTGGCCCCTCCTTGCTCCACATCTGAAAGCTGATTGAAAGGTCTTAATTTATGTAAAAACAAAAACAGAAACAAACTTACATAGAAAATGGCAGTGGCGATGCGATTGCCCTCTTCCGCAGGATAATGATTGGGATCCCTGAAAAAGTCCCAGTGCGGTTCATAGTGGCCGCCCACTCCGTAATTGGCCACCTGGAGCTGCTCGCAGTAAGTGGTGTCCAGTCCGGTAGCATCTTTAAGATCCCTCAGCATTCCTTCCATGGTGGGGTGGGATTCGTAGGCCAGCCAGGCGTTCTTGCTCACGCGGAAGGCTGACTTTTTATTTTGTCCTCCGGGTAGGGGGTTCACGGTTGATCTTCTCATGCGGGGAACAGCCATTTCACGGAGGTCTCTGATCTTCTGAGGACTGAGCATGTCGTGGTAGGTGACCACATAGGGGTCTAGGTTGTGTTCCTCCAGCTTTAGAGGTGCTAGTAGGCGATATGGATGATTTCCTCGACTCAGGCGACACCTCAAATTCCGCTCCTGTCTCGGTGTAGGGTTCACCTCGCCACGACACACCTTCTCGTATTGAGCGAATTCATGAGTTAACTGAAAGGCATTGCACAAAGTATTAATACTGTTTTCATTTTACTTTTAATTTTTCTAATAAAACTATTTTAAAAAGTTTTAAAAAACAAACATTCGTGGCCTAGTCGCCTTTTTTCAAATACTATCAGATGAAATTTGGAAAATGAATTCGTTCACAAAATCATTTGCCCAGATCTGAGTTATTTATAATTTCAAATTATCTCTCTAATTTTTAAAACTAAAATTACTCATACGATCTGTTGCCATTTTGTAATTTCATTGAAAATCTATTCGTTTATTTCAAAACTAAAAAGCTTAAGCTTTTTACTCAATTAATCTATGCGCTAATTAACCCCTTAATTAAATTGACAATTTTGTGGCTTTTTAAACTCACACTGTATGAATCGGAGTGCCTGGGCAATAATGGGTCATCGGACTCCTCCGGAAGTGCCACCCCTTTGTCGCCCAAGTGCCAATTCCGGATGCGTTTCGGATCGAATTGGAGAACCCGCTGGCTGAGCTCGTAGGCCGTGTCGAAGTCGCCTAAAAAATAAAATCGAATTCGACTCAAACAGTGTCCCCGAAGCTGTGGCACTCGTTCAATGCTCACCCAGTTGGAACAAACCCTTGGCCACCGTTTCCATTTTGTTGAGGGTATCGTAGTCGGGTCCGTTAGTGGGCGGTGAGTGGGCGGGGCTGCTGTGCCGCCGTAAACGCTCCATTGACTCCCTTATCCATACCTTGGTATTGTTGTAGTCCTCCATTTCAAAGAGTTGTTGGCCGAGCTCGAAGCAATCCTGCCAACTCATGTCGGTGCTAAAAATAAGAACTAAAAATGTTATTTATACAAAAATCGACTGAGAGATGCCCTAGGTTAGCATAACAGAAGTTTGGCTTGTTTGAATTTCAATGAAACAAAACTTTAAATAACAAAACATGCATAGTTTCGCGGTTTATGGCAAAATACAAAATCAAAGCATAAACTTGTGGGTGCTCTAAATCTATTTTTTTTTTTTAAATAACTGGTATCAGTAATTTTATGAATGCATACAATTTAACTTCTGTGTTTATAATCAGGATATGATTTTTTAATATTCCGACATGTTTGAGGAAACACGGATGAACGAATTATAAACTATTTCCAGAGCATTGAGACTTTCTGGGGAGGATTTGGAAATAGATAGGTTTGGGGCTGGGATTAGCTGGAATAACTCGGTGTGTTTTAAGCCTGGCTGGTTATTGCTTATTCGCCCCCATCATCTCACCCGTATTTGACGCCATTCAGGATGCCTGCGGCGACCTGGGCCACATCCAATTTATAGGTGCTCTGCAGGCGAACCAAAGCCAGGGCAGCACCCTCCACATCTTCTTGGCTGGGGAAACTGAGACCGTAGTTACCACGTGTTACATTGAAGTCTGGAAAAATAAAATAAAATATAATTTTCACCACTTTAGTTTAAGAATTACTTACTCATGTCCTCGGAAATCTGCTGAATGCGTCCTTCCACTAATGACCAGTCCGTGTTGAGGCGCTTCATCAGCCGATAGACATTCACCGGATTGGTCAGGTAGTTTTCCGTGTCCTTGGATGCCGATACATGCTCCTGTTCGATGGAGGACAATTCTCTGCCAAATTTTAAACGGGTTTGGGATTAGTAGTATGTTAGGTGCCTACCAGTTTAACCGATTTATGACTCGTGTCGTCATAGGAGGTGACTTTGCATGCGCATACCCGTATTCCGACTTAATTAATTCTAATTTATGTGTGATTCTATATTCATAATAGTTTTTATGATCCCTGCGATAAGAAACAAAGCAGGCGAAATGGAATAAAACGAAAGCGAAATGCCACGATCACGAAGCAAACATGATAACCAATTTTTATATTAATTTTTTTGTCTTCTGCCAATACTTGATAGTTTGGGGTAATGTTTGACTGACTTATCTCTCGAGGAAGTGTCAGTTGTCTATCATCAGAATTGGTTGACACATTAAATGTCGACCCAATGTCTGGCACCCTCGTGTCTTATGTGTAAACTTTATAAACTAGTTCTCGAAAGGGGCATAAAAACTTTAATGGATTTGCTAACAACAATGGGTTGTAATTAAATTAGCATTGTTTTTATTTGAATACAAGATCTGGCTAAAAGTATATTTAATTTTGTAGGCTGTTGCATTTAATTTGCTTTAAAGGGTATTATATAAGCTCTTATTTCAAAGATCCTTTTATAATAAAAAAAAATATATAAAAAAGTATTGTGGGACTATGAAAATTATTCAAAAATATTCCACTACACTTTAGTTGATTTATTATGTATTATAAAGGCCACAGGATAACATTTGAAATCACTTTTAATTGAATTTTAAGCAGAAATGTTGTGTCACTCGTATATGGGTCAAGTTATCACTTTTAGAACCATTACATTGCATTTTGCGTCCATTTACTTACCGTTCTAATTGCTGTAGAGAGGTCCTTATACCATTAACTTTAGATCTCAGCTGTAGCATGAGATATTCCTCCGTTTTTAAAAGCTCCTCGAGACCGGTAATGGAAGAAAAATAATCCGAGGCTAGAGAACTGTGACACCAAAAGGACACAAGTCCCACTAGTATGATTAATCGCATTCTCTATTCGTTTAGTAATCCTCGTTTGTAGTTATCCTTTATCAAATGGTATCAATATTTTGTCTTTTAATCCGGCGCTGTTCGCGTCTCGTGGCGAACTGATCGGATAGATCTTCGACGGATCTCGATTCTCAGACATCCCGGAGCGAGAATTAATTTCGCAAACTAGTTGCGGCTGGCCGTCTATGATTTGAAGAAAACTGTTTTATTAGCCAGTTCTGTGCATGTTCCGAGAACCGAGAAGCCGAAGAGAAGTTCGAGAATATCGAGCGTGTTTTATGGCTTGTTTTGCGCTGATTTACTGATGCTTATCGGCCGAACGAGCTCGTTTCGAATTCAGAATTCGATTCGGGCTTAGAATCGGATTTGCGGCTATTGTTTTTGGCCCGGATTGGAGCAGCCCGAGCATATTAATACGGGCTAATTGGTCGTTAGCTCTTTGATATTTAGCACTGCACTACGCGACTTTTTGGTTGTGCGACAGTGTTGGAAAATCGAGCGAATCTTTATGGCCAATTAACATTTCACATCCGACCGGTGCGACAGTTCCATGTTGTGGTTTATAGACCCCCGACTGTGGTATTATTTATTCTATACCCTCGGGCTGCCAATTTGGAGCAATGATTTGTTAATGAGCCAGTCGGCGGAGTCTACTATAATTCACGATGTTTTGATTTGCAATCTTGGATTCTTGATTTATCGACTTCAGAGGCGGTCAACACTTGTTTTATGGCCCACCAATGAGCTCAGATGTTTCACCAACTTCCACTTAACAACAAACAACAAACACCAAACAGCAACAGAAAAGCCGCAGATGGCTCACAATTATGGATCTCATTCAAGCCGAAATGCCTCCCATTTCGCTTTTGTTTACCAAACCCATTCACATCGCCGGCCACTCCCCGCGGCCAATAACGCAATAAAAGGCAGATTTTTAATCAAATGCCAAGGCCAACTTTATTTCAGACCCCCGCAGCCAATTAATGCATACATATGTACGTAACACGCATCGTGGAAAGCCTTCGTGGAAAACTCTCGCATCAATTTCTCCGACAGAGTCAAGTGAGTCCTGTCCATGCAGCTGCATTTGCAATTGAAATGAATACAAATGAAAATAAAAACAGGTTATGGCATGGAGTCGACTACTAGATACTCTGGATTTTGGTATATATGCATATCTTAGATTTATATATTAGATTTCCTTAATAATTAAAAATCTGAACTTTTTGCTATAATTTAAATTGAAATATTTGAAATAGTTTATGCCAAATTCTATGCAGAGTATTTTTAGTCGACTGACAGCATAGGGAGATGAAAAAAGTGCCACTGGGCTGAAAATCAAATCCCATCACGCACTTTCCTCCCGGATACTTACAAACTTGAAAACCCAGGAGCACCGGACATACAACGTGCTGGCTGCGGTAGTCCCACTCCGGTTCGGTTGGAGCTACGCCGGAGGTGCGTGTACGCCAGTAGAGCACCGAACCACGTGGGATATTCACTCCGAGTTCCAGTTGGGGGAAGACCAGGGCACCTCCCATTCCGGCTTCTTGCAACTGAAAGAGCCGTGATGAGCCAAAAATTAATTAGCGACACATTAGTCAATTAATTTGAAAGCAAGTGCAAGAAACCACGTACTTTCAGCATGCCACGTGCCACATGTCCCGGATTATCCTCCAACCGAGTTGTGGTATTTTCGTGGCTATGACGACGTGCCTCCCACGCTGGCTCCTGGACTCCGGTGTCGCCGTCAAGGTGACGGAGAATACTTTTCAGCTTCTTCTGGGCCAGCTTAGAAAACTCCAGGGGCTGGTAGCCAGGTCTACTATCCTTCTGCTCGTCCGCAAGCTCTAGCAATTGATCCGTTTGCTTCAGGGTCATTACATTGTGATATAGAACCACTTGAGGGTCTGAGCTTAGGGGCTCCAATCTGGCGGGCTGGAGGAGGGTCCATGGCGTTAGTCCTTCAAAATGACATTGACTGAAGCGACTTCCTATTGTGGGTGCTTGGGTTGTTCCTCGGCAGAGTTCCTCGATGAGCTGTTGTTCCGCAGACTTAGTTTTCTGGGAAAAATTATTTTAAATTACTTAAGGGCATTCAAATATATAATATATAACATTGTATTATATAATAAAAATATTTGATACATCATTTAAAGAATTATTTAAGGTTACTCTTTCGATGATCATTTTTTAATTAAATGAACTATGAAAACCCATTGACAGCTTGAAAATGAAAACTACAAAGCATTAGAAACATTTTCTTTTATGATTCAGAAAGGGGTGACCTTCGACTGCAAAATTCTTTTTTAAATTACAGGCCTAACCTGAAAGTTAGTCCTTCACTTACTTTCTTTGCCTTTGACTTTTGTGTCTTTCCGGCGGGCAAATCCTTCTTGGCCAGACGTTTCTCAATCTTAACCTTGGCTTTTTGAATGCTTTTGTTCGTCGGAAGCAGAAGCAGCAACTCCTCGGCCGCTGTCAGAGCCCGGGTAAGTTCGCCTAAAACGGAAAAAACACTTTTAAAAAGGCTAAAAAATTGCATTTGACCCAGAGGTGTAGCAACCTGCTTTGTACTCCATGTTTAGTTGTTCTTCTAGAATCTGGACACGACCGTTTTCCCGTTCCTTTGTGTAGTCCGTGGAGTTTTCAGTGGGCGATGGTAGCTTGTTCATGGCTGTTTCCAGCCAAAATCTAGCCACAGAGGACTCTGAGTTGCGCGCCACTTCCAGGCAGTCGCCCCAGGACATTGCCGAGCTATAAGTATGCAAACAATTTTTGATTGCTTTTCATGGCTCCCCTTTGTTAGCATTTTTTCTATTTTCGGTTGTCTTACCCCATCTTCATGCCATTGACTAGACCCAAAGAGAGACTACTGGGCTCTAAGTCATAGACCGACTGCAAATGGAGGAGGCTGCTCAGCGAATCCTCGTACTCCTCATCGGTGGGCAGGGCTAGGTTTCTTTGGGTGAATTCCTCATTCACACCAAGTTGATCTGTGGCATTTGCCATTTGCTCTAATCTGGGCCAAACACTTTCAAAACGTTTCAGGATGGTGAGGACATTCAAGGGATTGCCCATGTACTCCTCCACGCCATCGGGGTCTACCTGACGGTGAACCTCTGCAATGGTCTCCGTCTCCCTTCGAATCTCCTCCAGCTGTAACTCTAGTCGCTCAATATAATCCCTCAGTTCATCAATAAGCTGTGTCTCTGTGTTCAAGAGAGCCTCCAGTTGCTCTTCACCCTTAAGAGAACTTCCACAAACCATTGAAGCCATCAGCATAAGCTGACATAGGCACAGAAACCCAAGCGATATTTGCATAATTAGCAAATGATTTTTTTCTGTATTTCTCTTCTCTCCTCGGGTCAATGACTAGAGATATTTTTTGTATAAAATCTTTGATTTAAGCACAGAACTTGCGACCGAACAGCTTGGATGTTGTTACTAAACTGACCCCAAGAATCGCAACATTGGAGGCTAGATGTTTGTTTTTCTCTAGAAAGTGGTATATCAAGTTTTTTTAAAAAGTTATCTAACATTCATGGTGGTATAATATTTATTATTTAAAAAAGCTTTATAGCAAATAATCATTTTAACATTTAATATTTAAAATTTACTTTTAAAGTTTCAAGTCTCGTCATATGTTATTTATTTTCGAAATGCAAAAATTTTCCTTCATCGCTGCTAAGGCCACAGGGACGTTTAAACACCTGAGTGCCTTCTTGAAACCATTCGTTGCAAACTGAAAATATATTTAAACAAATAATATATACAGGAATTAAAAATTTTGTGCAACATACTCCACTTGGATCCTTTCAGAACTGGGCAGCCAGCATGTTTAGTCCGGAAATCTTTGTGCAGAGAACGATGCAGGTTGTACCAAACCAAAAGGCTGCCTTTGACAGGCGGAACTGCAAGGTGAAGAAACGGAAAAGCAGTAGCTCCGCCTAAAGCCACATCATTAATCTGAAAAAAAACAACGTAAACCACAATTCATTTATTTAAAGCTAAACTAACTTACATAAAAGAGTGCAGTCAGCATGCGGTTTCCTTTCCAACCAAAAACCTTTTGGGGCTCCTATAAAGCGTATTTTTAAATGTGTATACCTCGCCAAAATAATTAACAAACTTACTTCGACAAAATCAAAATGTGGTTCATATTGCCCTCCAATGCCATAGTTAACTAATTGCAGGGGCTCTGCACTTTCTGTACTCAAACCTGTGATATCCTCCAGCCGTTGCTTAATTTTCGAAAGCCAGGGATTTTCGTTATACCAGAGCCAAGTATTAGCACTCGTGCGAATCTCAGAGGTTGTGGCATTTTGGGATTGGCCCACTCTAGACCGCTCCATGCTTCCCAAGCCCTTCTCAATGATCTTCTCCATTTCACTGGGACTTATGGCCTCATGGAAGTAGGCCACATAAGGGTCCAGGTTAAGTTGTTCTACTTTGAAGGGAGCCAGACGATAGAAGGCCACATTTTGGTGGCTAAACTTGCACCTGAGTTCCCTCTGTTGTCGAGGAGACTGCCGCAGTTCTCCTCTACATACTCGTTTGTAAAGTTGATAGCTCTCCTTGGCCTCCTGGAATGAAAAACATTTTTTTTATAGGGCGTGAAATATACTTTAATGTACATACAAACCTTTTTATTTGGTTCAGGCAAAGCCGATGGCTTTCTGGGACTATGATTTCGCTCTTTGGCCAATATTGTTTCATAAGCAACTTTATTCCTCAAAGCCTCTTCATGGTCAGATTCCTGTTCCAAAATTTCATTGTTCAGTTTGTTGGCAAGTTTGACGTTACCCAAGTGATAGAAAGCCGGTATTAGCCTTTCCAAAATCTCCACGTCAGTGACATTTGGTGAAATGAAACCCAAAGAATCTTCATTGATTTTTTTCCTGGCTTCCAAAAGCCATTCTAAGCCATAGGAGTACTCCGCCATTTCGCACAGGTTCTTTCCCAATTCTAGACAATCACTGGCACTCAGGGAGATATTCAATTGATTTTTTTCTCCAGCAAGAACTCCATTGGCTAGCTGAGATGTGGGTAGCTGATACATATTTTGCAGGCGATGTAAACCCCGTGTGGCTCCCTTTAGATCTTCTTCGTTGGGTCCTTTGAAATCGATCGTCTTTAGACCCTCGCTTAGAGAATTCTTATAGTCTTCCAAGATGGTTGAATTGAAAATAGGCTCAAATACATTATATTTCCAGTCGTAAACAAGCCGTCGAATTGTGGTAAAAGCATTCAGTGGATTTCCAAAATAGCCGTCCAGATCATCGTGGTCAGGTTGCAGCGACTCCACTTGATCTAAAAATCTTTAAAGAAATTAGACTTTATGTTCTAAAAAATGCTTCCATTTAGTTAACCTTTTAATATTGTCTTGTTCTTGTTGTGTCCTTTCTAGATATTCCTCGAACTTTTCCACAATAAAAGCTTCCACATCAAGAAGTCGCTCTAGTTCACTGGTAGCCGAATAGTAATCTCCATTTACCGAGACCAAGTAGAGGCTTATATAAAATAATAAAAGAATCGAACGTTTTCGGGACATTATCACTGCTCTGAGTTTGAAAAGTTACTAACCAGAGAATCCAATCGAAGGAGTCAAGACGGTCGGCTGGGGAGTGCAGCTAAGTAAACATTTATACAGTTGGACTTTTTTTTTGGGCATTTCTAGCATGGAGTGGGGCAAACGAGAAAGTAGGTGGCTCAAAAGAACATTCACAGAACGAGAAATACACGCTTATTGTCTCACGAATCAGTTGACAGAAGGATGTTTGTTTTGGAGTTCAGGCCACTCATTTGGGAGCAACGTAGGTTAATCATATAATAAGAAGACCACATTGTTAGATCTCACAAATAAGATTTTTAACTACAATATGACAAAGTTAAAAGCTTAGAAAATGGATTTTAACCATCAAAAATTGCATTAAAGCCAATTTTTCATATTTTAGAATTCAAGAAATTATTTCAGTGCTGTTAAGTTTTCCATAATGTCAGGAACTAATAAATTATGTTCACTTTTATGTTTAATATTTTTATTCATAATGCAAGGCTGCCCAAATGCAAACAAAAATAATTATGCAATTTCGATTTACGATCTCAAGAACCTTATTGTTTTGGAGGAGTATTTAATTAGTGTTTTAGACAGATTTAAGCACGAACTACAGAATAAAGTTTTAACAATAGAGAAGTATATGATTATTTTTTTAATAAACTAAACTTATTTCCTACTTTAATTATTATTAGTTATTTGGAGTTTATGCAAAAACGAAGTAATTCATTACCTAAGAATAAATTCGCATCTGATTTTGAAGACACTTTTCCCATAGTCCGCCGTTTACATTCCGATTATTCCCGTCTAGTGACATTCCTTGACAAAAAACCTTGTGATGGTAAGTGGAACTCTTTTTTATAAACACTTAAAATAAAAACAATGGATTTAATAGATTGCATTAAGAAGGTTGCCAACCGCAATGGATTTAATAGAGTCGACGGACGGATTGTACTACATGCAGGGCGTTTACTCAATAAAAAGTTCTCACATGGCGAAGGGGATAAACGATCAGAGATCAAAGTTGCCAACAGCAATGGATTTAATAGAGTCGACGGACGGATTGTACTACATACAGGGCGTTTACTCAATAAAAAGTTCTCACATGGCGAATGGGATTCTTCAAGGAGTGAACCACAAGTCAGTAATATTCGATATCGTATTTAATATAATTAATTTATATTTAAATTTGTTAATTAGTTCCTCACTTAATGCCTTTGAGTGCTTTACCATGGGCATGTATCTGGAAGAAATAAATGAGTATTTGGATGCCAAGGAATGGCTTGAACTTTCTCTTGACTTATATTTGCACGATCTTGCCAATAGAGAATTATATACTCAACTTCGATTTTCCTCAGTCATGATAAATGAACTATACGCAACGGATTTGCAACATTTGGGTAATGTTGTGGATAAGGTTAATACAGTTTTTTCATAAAAATTAAATTTACATTTAGATGAACATATAGATAAACAAACAGTTACGGATAAGCCTGAAGTTCTGCAAATGCAGAAAAAGGACAAGGTACATGTAAACTTGGAATTTTTTTGAGTAACTTTTTTAATAGCTTTAAGTAGATAATCGAAAAACAAAAATGGGAGCCCTATAAGTCGATGTGCTCAACAGGAAAAGCGACCAATAACAAGCCTATATTGTCTTTATCAAAGAAACGTCTCACACTTCTTGTTTCTGGCGCCTCTTAAATTTGAGATCCTGTCCCTCGATCCATACATGGTGTTCTATCACGATGTGATTTCCGACAATGACATTTTTCTCCTAAAGATGGAGGCACAAAAGAATCTGACAAGAGCATGTATTTATAACGCAAAAAGTAAGGTCAAGAAGGAAGATACGAGGCGAACCACTAAAATAAGTTGGATGGATGATAATCTGAAAATTGTGCAAAAAATGAACACACTTGTAGAGGATATGACCAACTTTGACGTAGACACTTCTGAATCATACCAAGTTCTCAACTACGGAATAGGGGGATTATATGCAATGCATGTTGATTATTTGTATGAAAATGTAAATATTTGACAACCAACTTTATTTGTCATGAATACTTAAATATAGTTACAGGAAATGGAGGCATACGTATCTGATCGCATAGCGACCATTCTGTTTTAGGTAACTATATGTTACTGGTTATATGTAACTTATTTTAAATAATTATATACTAGATAAGTGAAGTGCCTCAAGGAGGAGCTACGGCATTTCCTGAACTTAATATATCAGTTTTTCCCAAAAAGGGATCTGCCCTAATGTGGTACAATTTGGATAACAAATGAAATGGTAATAGAAAATCACTCCATATAGCTTGTCCCACTATTGTGGGCTCCAAATGGGGTAAGAGTTTATATTTTAAATAAAATTATATTTAACTAATAATATTTTTTCACACATCAGCTATGACCAAGTGGATCGACAATACTGCACAAATGTTCAGGAAGCCCTGTTTAAAGGAATTCTAAATTATTTTATGTTTTTACCGGACCGTTTACATTTATTTAGTTTAACAATAATATATTATTTGTCACGCCGATTCATTTCTTCATTTTAAGTTTTTACTTTATACAGTAATGCAGTCGTTTTTAAAAGTCGCAATGTTGTTAGTGTCTTTAAGTTTTCCCCAAGGGAGCTATACATCGGTTATGGATGACTACAAAGATCTGGATGCCAAAATCCTAACGCATTTAAGGGACTATACTGGATTCTTGAACAAGAAAATCAGTTTGCTAGATCAGTATAACATTATTGCTATTTAATTGGTGTGATTAAAGCTAAATTTCTTACTTATTCTAGTTATATTTCTGAGAGACGAAGTAAACTGAATAGTGTGGGAGCTGACCCAGAGGTATATTTTTCCAATCCTATTCACGCGTACTCCATGATACACCACTTGCACTTCGTCTGGCTATTTTGGCTTGATCTTATGGAGGATCCTCCGGGCAAAGGTCAGTGGGTTTTTAGATAGCATACTAAAGTAATATCTGTGTCACTAAAGATCCTTTCAACAGAAATAATTTCTCAAATTGAGAGACTATTACCGCAGATTCCAGGCATAGAAGTCATTCAGATCAGGTTAGCATGGCTCTGGAATTTGCAGACAGCGATGGATAGCGAAAATTTATTTAATCTTGATGAGTCTCATGTTAATCTATTGGACTCTTTAGAGATAGGAAAGTTTGCCTTCGATAAAAGGCAATACAAATCTGGCGGAAAGTTGTTCAACTCAAGTCTCAAAAAAATTGAAAAACTCAATCCTGAGCATCGAAATCTTTTCAACATACTCGGGGTTCTTAATGAAAGTCAAGTGCAAAAGCTAAGTGAAAAATCAATAAATATGTCAACTATGTCTTAATAGTTTGGGTGCAATATAAAATGTGAAGCATTTTTCTAACTTTCAATCTACTATATACTTTCTGAGACTCTTAGAAATAAGAATTTATTTCACGTTTTTCCACAGAAAAAGTCAGAAAAAAATGATAGATCCGCCTTGTCAGTATATAAAATTTAAGAATGTTGGAAAATTTTGAAACTATAATAAATGCTAATGAAACCAAACAGTGAGGAAAGGAATGAGTTTTATTTATATTCTTCTATGAACTTGAAAGAAAAATAAATTTAAACGATAAACGATTAAACGATATATAACAGAAATTATTTAAATATGAATCAAAACCTGGAAAGTTCTGTTAATAGTTTTTCTTAGGTCGCTATATGCAATTTGAATAAATAGGCTGGACAGCTTTTCCTAGAAGAAGAACCTGAAAAAGGACAGTTTAAACTTGAAAGTCTTAAACTTGTAAATTTTTTTAAATACAATTTTTTGAATTTTTAGAGGAATTTAAATCACTCCAGACAGAAATGGAGCTTCTGCCAACTGAAGAAGACCAAATAGACGCCTCAAATGGCTTATCAAATATTAATAAAACATGACAGAAGTGACATGGCAGAAGTATACCTAACATTATCAGAGGCTTATATGTTTTGGTGATTGGTGATGTTTTTTTTTAATTTAATTTATTCTTTTGTATTTATGAATTTCTTTTTAAAAAATTTATTTATTATATTACTTTATTAATGAAAATTGTTAAAACTGAAAATTGTTAATTAAAATTAAAAAGGTAATGGAAAAACTCCAGATTTGTGACATGGTTTCCGAAACTCCTGACCCATATCACTCACCCATTTAGTCATGACTAAAAAAATTAAATAAATAGGATTCAATAGTAAATCTTTCACATAACACATACTCCACTTTGAGCCCACAATGACCGGACATCCAGCATGTTGAGTTCTCTTATCCTCATTACCCCAATTGTCCAAATTATGCCAAAATAATGCCGAACCAGATTGCGGAAACACAGTGAGGTTTAGTTTTGTGAAAATTGTGCCGCCGCCCTGCTCCACGTCACTTAACTGGAAGAGAATTTATATTACACGTTGGGCTAACTAGTTCGAAACATTAATTATACCCAAAATATAGTGGTGGCCAAACGATCGTCGGTGCCATTAAAACGTGCCTAAAATTGAGTACTTTAGTACAACATTATATAGGAATTTAAACTTACAGCATCCGTAAGTACCGGATCCATGTGGGCCTCAAAGAGACCCCCAATGCCATAGTTAATCACTTGGAACATCTCTGAATAAGTCATTTCGAGACCCGTGGCATCTCCCACTAAATTAGTTATCCTTTGAGTCAAATCATTAGTGTCCGACGGAATCCATACTGATTTTGATGTGCGATACGAATCGACACTATAGTCATTAGAGGTGTAATTAATTATGGTCGATGCTATTAAGTGGTTCTTGCTCGCTTGCCGAATTCTAGTGAGTTCCTTTTGATAAACCACATCGTGGAAAATTGCAATATAAGGGTCCTTGGAAAGTATTTCCGTTTTGATAGGTGCCAAGCGTAAAAAGGGTGAGGTTCTGGTGTTATATAGACAATATAGATGCAAATTTCTCGCCACCTCACAGCGACCGTTACAACATCGAGGCAAATACAGGTCCTCGCCTTGGTCTTCTAAATAGAAATTTTTATTGCTGTTAACCGGTTCAGGGTTATAGAGTATCTGATTCTCCAGTTTCTGATATTTTTTGAATATTTCTGCATCATGGGGAGCGATTTTAAGGGCATTCTCATATGCCTCCAAAGCCAATTGCGTTGCATCTAAATTATTTAAAGTCGTATAGTATAAACATAAAAGCTGTCTTTTTCACCCACTTTGTTGCACTAGCGAAAACGCCAATGTGCTGTAAAATTGTTCTAGTTTCAAGCCTCTTATTAGCTCCAGTTCTGTCCGTTTATCGGTTGATTCAAACATTTTGATTCCAGCTAGAGTCCATTGTGCAGCATTTGCCCATCGAGATTGATTCATAAGATGTAGAGCCATGGAAATGCAATCTAAATATGAAAAAGTATAACTAAAATAAAAAATGTTTTAATAACCTCAATTTGGGAAATGCATATCAGACTTACTCGTACTTGACACCATCTAGTAATCCTCCGGAAATATCACTTGCTTTCAACTGGTAGACCCTTTGCATTCTTCTTAAACCTTCTGAAGCATCATAAACGTCCCAGCTCTGGGGCAGAGATTGTTTCATAGACTTCATGTAGTCCACAAATTCTAAAAATTAAGTCTTATGTTTTGGAAGATAAATAATTAGTCATTTACCAACCCGAACCCACTGGTTTTTCAATAAATAATTTCCACCTCAACCAGTCCGCCTGCAAATGATGTGTAAGGGAATAGCTTTTCAGGTAATCCCATGGCCAATAATTTTCCTCCATGTGTCTGCGGGCCATCAGTTGAACACCCCTTTAAGGCTTACAAGGAGATAAGCTAATGGAAAACAGGATAACCCTTAAAACCCACCATTTTATAGTGATGGCTTTCTGCATAAGAGCGTCGGCATATCTCTCCAAATTCAATGCCAGGTCCTCGTCCAGTTTCATCAACTCATCCATTTTAGCTACGGCTCGGGAGAAACGCGTATGAACTGTAAAGTTATAGTCCTCCACCAGTATGCATTGGTAAAAAGGCAATAATAAAAATACTCCGAGTAATGAGACTAATAACTTCATTGTTTCCAAGTAAACTTAAAACTTATAGAAAGAAAAGAAAAGAAGTTGTGCAACCATAAAATAATTTATTAAACAGAATAATCACTTTACTTTGCCATTTAGTTCTGGATGTTAAGTGGAACCTTTTATTTATTTAAAAGTATTACCTAGTTTTAATATAACTTGAGTCAAGTAAAAGTTGGGAACCTATTTGATCCTTTACTTTTAATAGATTTGAATTACTTTGTTTCCTTGTTCAGGGCCTTCTCTGTACATTTTGAGGCCTTTCGTTTTTTATCTGAAAATAATTGGCTAATTCAATTTTGTACCAAGAAAACTATTTTCCTACTTTGGTTTAGAAGAATATATAAAAGCTACAAGTAATCATCCGCAGAATTTGCCTAAAGTTACTGATATCCTTGAATTTAGGGTTTTCCATTAAGGAAACGGTCATTTGAAGAAGCTCCTCTGCTTTCAGATAATCTCTTGAATTAATTTTAAGATTAGCCAATTGAAAGCAATCTCGGAGTGATAAGAATATGCTTTTATTATATATATTGGATATATTAAATAGATAGAGATTTTTTTCCTTAAAACTTACTTTTAAAACTTTCAATTTTAAAACTTCCTCTGAGCCATCTATAACACTCTCCATAGTAGGCAGAATTTTTTTATTAGTTCGAAATTAAATTAAGCTGATGGATTAGAAATTGACTCACCGTTTCCTGTTTCCTCTTGAAGATAAGGCTCCCAATGAACCCAGTCCGATTTCATTTGGCGAATTAGGGAAGAACTGCTCACAGCACTCGATACAAAAAGAATTTTCTCATTTTCCGCAGCAATATGAAATTGTGTGTAATCACGTATGTAGATCTCTTTAAAAATTAGTTTTGGTATAAAAAACTCACAAACTTAAGCCCCACTCACTCTTTAAATTTTCGTAGTCAGTTTTTCTATAAAATTTTCGAGAATCTTCACCAATTTTTTTTGTTGATTTTTTGGAAATCATTATCCGTTATCAAAACAATTTTCTTATAAATACTAACTCCATTATGATCCTACAAGAACTGGGCAACCAACATGTATGGTACGAAGATCTCCGTCTCCATTATTTTTCAGATTAATCCAAAACAAAGCTGCTCCGGGTTTAGGGAACACGGTAAGATTAAACGTCGGAAAATGTGTGGCGCCTCCTTGAGCTACAGTTCTAAAGGATTAAATTCATTTTTTTTATTAGCTTCAGCTTTTAATGACACACAAATAACTGATAAAAATAGATATTAGAAGAGAAGAAACTTTCTCATTTTTTTAAAACACTTTGAAAACATAGTTGTTTTCTATTTGTAAAGAGTGTGTATTTGTCTCTATTTTGTCACCCTTTTTAATAACTTTAAACACCTTTTTTAATGGATTTTGTTCTATTTTCTGCACGGCATGGTTTCCGGAGTTCTTGTCCTTGGTCAAGTATCCATTTGCTCATTACTGAAAAGTTTTTGGAAATCATTATCCGTTATCAAAACAATTTTCTTATAAATACTAACCCCATTTTGATCCTACAAGAACTGGGCAACCAACATGTATGGTACGAAGATCTCCGTCTCCATTATTTTTCAGATTAATCCAAAACAAAGCTGCTCCGGGTTTAGGGAACACGGTAAGATTAAACGTCGGAAAATGTGTGGCGCCTCCTTGAGCTACATCACTCAACTGAAATATGTATATGAAATACTCATGAAATTTAAATACAAAATTTATAAATGATATACCTACATAAAACAGAGTCGTGGCGATACGATCACTAGTTCCATTAAAACGCGTCTAATTATGAAATAAATGCAATAAGATAAGTTGATAAGCAGGCTTTTAATGTTTTTAAAAAAAATAAGACATACCTCATCAGTGAGCAAATAATCCTCATGACCGTCGAAACGTCCTCCTAAGCCATAATTAATAACCTGAAACTGCTCTGAACTATTCATATCGAATCCAGTGGCGTGTTCCATAAACATGCTTAATCTTTTTGTTACATCGTTGTAGTCTCTTTCGAACCACACAGACTTGGAGATTCGATAATTTTGTACAACCTTGTAACCACTTTCATCAACTGTGGTGGAAGCCGACAAATGTTTTTTGCTGACCGACTGCAATATTTTCTGTTCCTTCTCGGAAATAACATCGTGGAACAAGGCGATATAGGGATCTAAGGAGAGAATCTCCTTTTTAACCGGTGCTATGATCAGAGCGTTTGAGGTTGTAGTATCATAAAAACAATAAAGATTTTGAATTTTTTTATCTCTTTGGCATTTTCCATTACAGCAAAGTGAGGTTACTTCACTTGTGTAGCTATTATCGTTCTCCTTAATGTTTGGATTGTATCCAAAATACGTTAAATACTTGCTTTCCAAATTTTGAAGTTCTTTATAAAGTTTTGAATCATGAGGAGACTTCTTTAGGGCAACTTGGTAGGCCTGCAGAGCCCCAGCGTAGTCGTCTGCATTTTTAAATAAGTATGCTTTTTCTTAGTTGATTTAACCTGTTTCACTCACTCTGTTTAACCCTAATAAGTCCCAAAACCTTAGCCAACTCAGTTGTGCTAGGTCCTCTCAGCAATTGCAACTCTGGCTGTAGATTATTCCTTTTCAGGGCCTTCAGTCCGGTAAATATCCATTCCTCGGCACTCGCCCATTGAGACAAGTTTAAATAATGCTGGGCCACCGTCACACAATCAATTGCTGTCAGGGAGGAGCTACAAATAATGGCTATTGAGATATTTTTCTTAAAACAAAATGTAGCTTACTTGTATTGAATACCATCTAGTATACCCCGAGCCATGTCACTAGCAGACATTGAATATACCCTTTGTATTTTTGTCATGCCCTCAGAAGCATCGCGAATATCCCGAAATTTGGGCATATAGGACTTTAAGTATTTCACATAAGCGAATTGTTCTGTTAAATATAAAGTCTTTGGAGCTATAAAAAAATGTGTTCATTATGATTTACCCTCTCCTAAAGGTGCTTCCATGTAATGAAGCCACATTAACCAATCCGCCTGCATGTGTCGAATAAGCGAGAAGGTATTGTAAAGGTTCCATTTCATTTTCCCTTCCGATGGTTTCGTTTCCCTATTTTTTAACTGGGCGACACTCCTTTAAAGCGAATATTAAAATCATCATCGTTAGTATTAAAAAATCGGTCTCACCACTTAATGATTTTAGCCTTGTAGGCGAGCTGCTTTGCAAAATGCTTCAAATTAGTTACAAGATAGGCATTCAATAAAAGCATTTCATCCATATTCACGACAGATCTAACAAATCGCTGATCGTTAAATGACTCGTACAATTGACACAAGCTGAAACTTGGGTAAAGTAAACTAATGAGGAAAATAAATACGATCTTCATTTCGAGCCGGCTAATATTAAATAAAACTACATTTTATATTTTAAAGAAAAGAGAGTAAGTATTTTTATTCCACGATTAGTTCCGATTCACGGCTTGACTAAAACAATTTATGCATTTTGAGTAAAAATTAAAGTTTATTTTCCAAGTTTTCTCGAAGATTATGTGTGTTAGTTCATAGAGACTTTCTCTAATACCCTTTTACGCCGGCAGCATAACTCCAGTTTTCAGCGACTTGGTAAGGACCTTCAACACCGCAGTTTTTTGGACTACACACGCCCAATGTATACTGGGAATTATTACGCGTATCACGGTAATACAATATCTGCATGGATCTCTTTATCATTTCGTGAGCCTCTTCCATACTAAAATCCCTATCTTTTGGTTTGGCGCTCCTAATAAAAGGAATCGTCAGATGCCGGGCGAATCCCGTGGCTATCACAAAATCGTCATGGGATCGACCTCGTAAATCAACATTAGCCAGGTAGGGCTTTCCCTGCACATCCAAACCACCCAACACGACATCCACCATCAGAGGATTCATTTGAGTTCGTCGGTCGTAGAGGACCCTGGTCATCCATTGACCCAAAGCTTTAGGTTTCATTTCGATATCGTCGCCGTTGCACTGATCCTCCACTATCTTCTGTTCAATGCTGCGAATAATGGATTGTATATCGGCAAAGTCGCCACAGCCCCCGAGCAGGATGTTGTTGTTGATCATAAATATTCGCTCCATGTTCTGGTAGCGAGCCAGGGATCCGTAAGATACCAAAGTATCCGCAGCCAACATGACTCCTTTGTCAAAACGTATTCCTATAACAGATGATCCGGTGGTTATGGCGGCCACAGCATGTTTGGTTCCAAACGGTCCTCGAGTGGTATATTCCAAAGGTAATTTGTGTGTCTGCCGCAATGGATCTGCATTAAAATGAAATGCATCTCCAGGCCACAGCGGCTGCCGGAATCGAAAAATGTTACTACTCCACATATTAATTTGTCTGTTGGAAAAAACAAAAAGTTTTTTTTTTTATAATTTAATGTGAATAATGAGTGTAAATTCAAGGTGAGATGTAACTTAGCTTTTGATTTCTAATATTTTCACACAGAAGTATCAAATTGGAGATTTTTTCTCTAAAACTTAATCGCAATACCAGAGAATCTCTGGCGGAGATAAGTAAACAAATCTCACACATTAAGTCATCGAGTTGTCTAATTTTTCTTCACCATTTCTATATTTCTTTTCTGAGTAAAAACCAGTTGCGGCTCAATGAACCCGGGGGTATTTTATCGAAGCGTGTAACAACTGGTTTCCGTGGACTGTTCTTGGTCAGTGTCAAGCCGGGTCAAATGGCGAAATCAGTCGGAATCGAAGCTCCCGCCAGAGCAGATCTCAATCAAAACGATGTTCCCGAAAATTGCGCTAATATGGCTGTTTATGAATTATATAATTTCGCCGGCGCTTGGACGCGAGTTCTACTCCTCCGTACACGAGATGACGAAGGTTTTCGGCTACGAACAGCGAATGCTGGGATACATGCAGAAATTCATCGACGACAACCAAAGCAAATTGGATTTCCTGAAAGCGTAAGGAAGGACTCTCACCAAATCGAGCAGGACTAATCGAATCTGTATTCTAAAAGGCGGCTGCGGGAGTTCGAGGTCGAGAGGGAGGAGGCCCGGGAATGGGGTACGGCGTACTTTGACAGTCCCTTAAATAAATATTTGCTCAACAAGCGCCTAACCGTGGACTGGCAGCTGGTGGAAAACCTCATGGAGACGCACTCGGGAAAGAGTGGGTTAAGTGGCCAATCAAACGGGTAGCACCATTAAACATTTCAAAAACATTTCCAGAACCGCTGGCACGCCTGCAAAAAGTAATGGGACATAACCTGATGCCAAAGAAAAGTGAACTGGAAGGTGCCATCGATGGCTTACTCCGACTGCAGACTGTCTATAGGCTGGAGGCCAAAGACATAGCCAGGGGAATTCTAGATGGCGTGGATTACAGGTGAGAAAAATTAACCTATCTTGGGGTTCTCGCTAAATTTTGTTCTTAGCACACAACTGAACTCGGAGCACTGTGTGGACATTGCTCGCTTGGCTTTGAGGGATAAGCACTCTCGTCTGGCCCACTTCTGGTCACTAGAGGCTCTGCATCGTTTGGCCAGCGGAAAACAATCGGAGGAACTGAAGCCGCAAATATTGGCTCTTCTGGTGGAGGCCAAGGCGGCTTTGGGTGACTATCGCGGCTTAAATGAAACCTATCAGGAACTTCTGAAGATTCAACCAGCCAGTGCAGAGCATGAGAGAAATTATGAGAGTTTCCTGGAAGCCCGTGTGGGAGAGATTGCTTTAAACGACACCAAAGCTGTAGAAGAGCATGCTGTAAGTATATTTTATACTTAGCAGTAACAATTGTTAACTGAAATTACAGCCCATCCCCAAAGAAGGAGACGCTGTTTCGGATTTTGACGGATATATGCTGACCTGCAGCGGCCACTGGCGACCAACTCCCCGGGAAGAGAGAGATCTCCGCTGCGGCTATATGGATGAAACACATCCCTTCCTTTGGATAGCTCCCCTCAAGGCGGAGGAACTGAGCAGGGATCCCCTCTTAATACTCTACCACGATGTGATCTATCAAAGCGAAATAGACACAATCCGAAAACTAACCACTGACAAATTAACAAGAGCCAAAATCACAGGCACGAACGAATCCGTAGTTTCCAATGTCCGCACCAGCCAGTTTACGTTTATGCCCGTTACGGAGGACAAGGTTCTGGCCACCATCGACCGAAGAGTGGCCGACATGACCAACCTCAATATGCGCTATGCGGAGGACCACCAGTTTGCTAATTACGGAATCGGGGGACACTACAGCCAGCACATGGATTGGTTCTACCAACCAAGTGTAGGTTTCTTAGGCTTTCTTTTTCTTTTAACATTAATTTTTTTTCCTTTCAGTTTGATTCTGGTCTAGTAAGCAATCCTGAAATGGGTAATCGAATTGCCACAGTTTTATTTTATGTAAGTTTGGGTGATATTTTGGAACGCTAGAAATTTTTAATTTATTTTTTATTCAAAGCTTTCGGATGTTGCTCAGGGCGGAGGCACTGCTTTTCCTAAACTACGGGTGCTATTGAAACCTCAAAAATATGCAGGTACTTTCCTTAAATATTCGAATACCATAGTTTTTGTTAATGAACTTCCTCTTAAAATTAAAGCTGCCTTCTGGCATAACCTATATGCCTCAGGTGTAGGCGATCCTCGCACCCAGCACGGAGCATGTCCTATTATTTCGGGATCCAAATGGGGTAGGTTTCTCCCCATTATTTTGTAGTACACATTTTTTAAACCAAGTCCATAATTTCATAGTTCAAAACCGATGGATTCGAGAGTTTATTCAATCTGATCGCAGGCCGTGTCAAATGTGGGACGACTCATTGGCTACTTTGGCTGAAATCAGGGAGTTGGAAAAACAATTAAATGCCAATCAAGTCGCTAGGCAGATAGCCTAAATTTAGTATTACACAACCGTTATGTAAGCCACGTTTTAGTAAATAAAAAAATACTTACCAATATTTTCAATGCTTTCCCCCCAATAATAACACAAAATTGTATACCTGAGGCTCCACCGGAAGGCAGAACCCCTTTCAAAAAGATATTTATTCGGATCTGTCCACTCGCTGCTTACGTTTGCCAGCTAAGTTAGAACCAATACTAATTAATTGCATACTCGCTAGTACTAGCTGTTACCCCCGCCGCACCGTACCCTTCTAAAAGGTCGGGGGCTTGGGGGTCATGCCTTTGGCTTGCAGCTGTTCCTACTGGTCTTATATTCGATCTATTTTGATCTGATCTGATCTGGGTCTGGTCTTCTCTATCCGCAATATGTGTGTATTTGAATAAATTCAATATAGTATGTCTTAAAACAAACATTCATATGTATAATAGTATGTATATGTAATGCATTTAAATCCAGCAACAACATTTAGTAATTATTTTCGCTCAAAAGTACATTTATAATGACGGTAGTAATTCTCTGCTATCTGTATGTGTATAAGTTGAAAAGTTCACCACTCTATCCATTAAAACATTTATATAAATTTCTCTTTATTCCTTTTTTTTTTTTTGATTTTTTTCTTTGATATTTTTTTAAATATTTTTTTGTGATTTTTTCTTGGAAAATGACTTTATTTTCAGGTAGATAAAATAGTTCAGTTTTTTAGACCGAGTGTAGGTTTTTTATTTTGACTATGCAAATGTCTTTAGTGTACAAAGGTTTAAATTCGCTTTATGTCAAGTATTAGGTGCTTCTTTTGGTTCGCTTGGACTACGCTTTTATAGTGTGTGGTGGGTGACTTGCTAGTTATAGCTTTAGATTCAACTTCAGTTAGAGTTTTTGTTCCAGGAGCTCAGATAGGAGCACCTGCCAAGGGATTGTCTTGGGGGTACATTCACGGTACATTGAAACATCGATATACAAATACACTGATTACATAAATATATAGAGTGTATATTTAATATTTAGGCGTTAAAATTGTTCTAATATTATTCAACTTAAAATTCTTGCCGCTCCGCCTTTGCCTTGATTTCTTGGGGAGTTTATTGAAATTACAGTTTCTTTCTCATAAATATACGTTAATTAATTACCATTTTTTAATATATACTTTTTTGTACACCTATAAACAATTATATATGAGTATACGTATGTGCTCTGTATTTCGCAACGCTTAAGTTCACATCGATAATAAGTGGGTTTCCCGTCTGAATATTTTGATAAAATTGCATAACTTATGGATGAGTATTCTCTAACCAATTTGCCTTCCTTTATTTTGTTTATTTGACTTGATGCATGCTTTTGGATGTCTGCCTCTAATTGAAACTCCTCTCGCCGCAAACCATCCTTCGGTAATCTCCTTAGATCTCGTAGTTGCGGAACTTGTTGGCCACGTCGGTGTTCTCGGTGCCCCACTCCGCCTTGCGTCCGCCGTAGTACAGAGCTGCCCCGCCCTCCGAGGCCCGCCGGTGGGCGGGATTGGGCGAGGCTGCGGTCAGGCCACCGCTACTGCAGCCAGCCCCGGATCCGGATCCGGGTCCTGCAGCTCCGCCGCTCTCTGGCAGCATGCGATCCTTGGTCTTGGGGGTCACCCAGTGCATGGACTTTGATTGGACGGCATCGAGAAGGTTGTGGAAGAGGAATGATGGGCTTTAATTAGATTGAATTCCGCGGTTGTGGGCGGAGGCCAAGGCAGCTGGCGCATTTGCATCTGCATTAACCCCCTGTGGCACATGCAAGCACACCGATACACACATAGAGTTGGATGAAGAGGCACATTCAAGAGAGGTAAGCATTCGGTGGAGTTTTCGGGCACTCAGGAGCGGGCTATATACATTTTATATTCAAAGGATACTGAGAAATAGGAGCAGTTCGATCTACTCTACACGTTTAATGAATATTGTGAAAGAATAAAACAAAGATATGTTTTTAAAACAAATAATAAAAAAATGTTAAAAAGAAACCTTCAATACATTTAACTTAAAAAGCACTTCGCAGTTTAATACAGAAATAAAAAAAAGTTTCAAAAGAAACAAGCAAACAAAGAAAATGAAGCAAGCTTTTAATGTTCTAGTCCCTCATAAATAAATTAAAATGTTTAAAACTTTGACATTTATTTTGCAAAATTTAATTTTAAAGATTCGCGTAAGGCGTCCCAGTTTTAATTGAAAATGCAAATGTGGAATTTCGGCGCTCATAATCCCGCATTCAAACCCACAGACAACAGGACAATGGCAACAACTGATGGATGGGCGACAATTTCCGCCTGGCCCAAAGGCGGAAATTACCATAGAGTCCTTGGAGGAGGGCCTAGATTTCGGGTGGACACTGGGTGGCCGAAGTGAATGAATAATCGCGTTAATTGAGCTACAACAAAAATGAACTCCGGCTTGGCTTACAAATTTCATTAGCTCTGGGCAACAAACAAAAACAAGGTAAACAACCAAGGCAAGGAAGAAACTAAGCCGCAATAAGGCCAAGTGTTTGGTCAGTGCTGAAAGGACGAAAAAAATTTGAGTTCCTTTGTGCCGGACAGTAGAATAGTGTGAGTGAGAGGAGGCTAGACAGGGAGACTACTTCTCTGGTTCGCTGAGTTCCTGGCCCATACGCATACCTCTTTATCCACTTTCTCGGCAATCGTGTATCTTCTCACCTGACCGACATGCTCCTTCATGCCCAGCCACTGTTTGTAGCTCATCGAAATGCCGCTGTTGCGCCATTTGTCATAAATGGCCCTCTTCTCAGGGTCGCAGAGGGTTTCCTTGGCCTCCTGCAAAAAATGTTGAAGAATTTTTGTGAAAAGGTACATGCGTATAATAAACTAAATTGCTGAGATCTCTTCACTTTATTATTTTTTGTCTGAAAAGTGCTCATACGAAATAGACTTTATTGATATGAATTGAACTTAATTTAATACCTTAAGCTTATTAAGGACTCTGTAGAATGTATTCTTTCAGTTTGAAATAATTTTCATTATCAAACACAGGATTTGTTCTTGCTAAGAATCTTTAATTCTTTATTGTCGTCTCTTGTCTATAGACAATGGAATTTCCTTTTGGGATGTCAAAACTAATAACACATTCAATATTGGCCAAATTCTTTAATTAGCAAATAACTTTGGCAAACTTGCAAACAAACACAGGAAACTGAATTGCATTTGCTGGCAAACAAGAAATCCATTTGAACGGAACGTATAATTTTGCATTGTCCATTCCTTGGAAGGAATTCGAGTTTCTAAAGGCATGCATTTGAGAAGTAAAAGAGACTTTAATCTATTTTTTCTCAAAACTGAACATGAAAGGCACACACAGAGAGGCCTCCCTTAAACCCCTCCTAAGTGTGGCCATGGAAGTCAGGACTGGGATTCGCTCAAGTGCAAAATCAACAGCTGCCCAGGTTTGGGAGAGCCCACAGCTTTTTTCCGGGTTCGCCTTGATTTAGCCTGCATGTTAATCAATTTCATATGCCCCACTATAGCATACTTATTGGCATGTCTTCTGAGCAAACACCCACATACAGTGTGGCTGATGGGTGTGAACGGGGGGACACACACACTCATCGGTGGAGGGCCTCTCACATATTTGCACGCTCAAGTGATTTTGATAGCTTCGGCTGGGGCTTGATATATGTATATCTCGACTACTTTTACGACCAGACTGAACACACACATCGCCCTTGTTTGGTATTCAACACACAGTTGAACACACACTGTGTCAACACTACACTCACACACACTTTGATAAAAACTATTGAAAAGTAATTAATAAAAATTGAAGTTCTGTGATATTTTTATTGCTATTTTGTATATTTTAAATAGATTTATAATCTAGTTAAGCCACAAGTCTGTATAAAATTATGGTAAGAGTGTAAGAAGTTTAATATTTTGAGCTTCCATACTGTGCTTTTATTAGGGCTATACACGATTATTGAAGAATATATATTTTGTAAGTATCGTATCCTTAAATGTCTTTCCCCAAGTGTATGACCACGTGGTGAGACAGATACCCACTTACACACATTCACAAGTGACGCCCTGAGATTTCATCACTGGGCCGCAGTTTTATTGTTCCGGCTGCTTTTCGGGCCCTGTTTACATGATAATCAATTATTTCACTAGCCACTGATTATGTGGGTCAGCAAACACGGCTCACACTCTCAGCCGATAGCCGACTGGCTGGATGAGAGACTGACGAATTGGGGAGACTGTCTAACTGCCAGGATAACCGGCCGGGTATGCCCAGCAGGTTATTTGTGTTCAATTAAGGAAATCATTTGGTTGCTCGCTCGAAATATTTTCAACCTCCTGCCGAGTAGCAATTAACTGTTCGGATGCGGTTCATCTGCTCCTGACAAGAATCAAATCGCATTTCCTAATTCCAGACTGCCAGTCGTATATCCTTGTCGGGATGTTTATCCTTTTACTATTATCCTATACCCCTAACGGCCCGGGGGAGTCATTTGGGCAACTTGACAACTGCAAATTGTGTTGTAAGTTGTTAGTTGAATGCCCATGATGAAGTCTCCGATGGCAGGACCCGTCTCATTTGCATATTCCACCGGGCGAAACAGATGCCACGGAATTTCTCTTGGCATTCTCAGCTATGCCTGGCCTTTGAAAAATCTCGACATTTCATTTTAAACGCTTCATGGGCCCACTCCGGGTTTGTTTTATGGCTGCCCATAAAGGTAACATCCGCGAGCTCCTGTTCGTGCTCCAGCTTATTCCGACATATTTACGAGCCCGGAACACACATGCACGTACAATTTTACGAGCCGTAAATTGTACGGCACACTCCTCCGCCGGACAGCAGGGTCCCGAGTTTTCGGAGATCCATAAGTATGATTACGGCTGGGAGGGGGAATTTCCGTGGTCCTGCGTCCGGGATGCTCATGCATATTCAACTACAAGGCCCGTGTGCCTGTCTTCGATTTCAATGTTTGTTATTTTTGTGTCTTTAAGGATCCAAGTAGGGGGTCAGTAATATATTTACCATAAATCCAAACTGCAGGGAGTTTCAATGAACTAAATTGGATGGGCTTAACCCTTTTATCAATAGCTGTGATTTACACCAGCACCTGTTTGAGTTTTCTGGCAAAATCATATGGTTTTCAGTTAACTTAAGTTTACTAAAAAGAAGAATATTTTTAAAAGGAAAATCAAGGATATAAGGCAACAATTTTTTACTCAATTAGAAGTGTCCGAAAGTTAAACGCACCTTTAAAACTTGATCAAAGTGAAGCCAAAAACTTTTCTTCATATATTTCCATTAACTTTAGTGGGACGACCGCAAAAATTGGTCCTTTGACAACCCTCATATCCCTTTTTTTATTTTTGCCACACATTAATGAGTTGTCAGGCTGTGCCACGCCTCTTTCCACCTCCCCTTTTTTCTCGATGGCCGAAACACTTCATACTTTAACACGAAAATCAATAAACGCTTTCAAAATATATACGAACATTATGTATGAGTAATTTATTTTATCTCATCGGTGCTAGCTTGTTTTTCTTTTGTCGCTTGGAAAATTCAATTTGAGGCCAGGGTGCGTGTGTGTTTTTTGAGCCACTGACTAGTGTGGGTGCGCGTAAGTGGGTTAAGAGCATGTGTATGGGTGGTCCAAGTACATAAGTAGCTGTCTGTGTGCGTGCGGAGGGTGGCCATTGTTTAATGCAGCTCAAAACTTTCCCCAACTGACAGACACGAATCTGAATAGATGCGTTCGGTTGAGCGGGCCCCCAGCTAATTACAGAAACTATCCACAGGGAGAGACTCCAAGGACCTTACTGACTCGGCAAATTATCGAGATGGAATACGAAAAGTTTTAACTAGTTAAATAAAATAGTTTTTGGCGCTTCTTAAAGACAAAAGCTTGCCAAACACAATTAATTTCTTTAGCCCAACCATTTATATTACATTTTTGCGACAAAAAGCTCTGAGTCAGCATTAATTTTGAGTGTACACCTTAAATCTCTTATTTGGAGAAAAAAAAACACAATAAACAGGAATAAAATATGCATATGTAAGTCTCACATTTCAAAGCAATATCCTGCCTGTGGCATCCGAAATCGTTCAATGTTCTTAAACAGGCCTCACCTTAAGCTATATAAGTATCAGGTTTAAACATCTTTTAATTTTAAGCTCGCTCCGGCAACTTTCTTCTCGAACATATTGCCCCAAAGGCTGTCAAATTTACAATCTACCCAAACCACCTTGCGATTCTGCTCCTGCTCCTGCTCCCATCTGGAAACTTCATTAAATATGTAAAATGTAAAATGCTGAAACGCTTGCCTCTTCGTTATTTGAGGGTGGCGTCCCTTTGGATCTTTTTCGAGTTTCGCATTACTTACCTTTAGCTGCTGGAACTTGGCCTCCGCCTCCTTGTCGCCGCTGTTCTTGTCCGGATGGTATTGGAGGGCCAGAACCTTGTACTCGGCCTGGATCTGCTCGGGCTGCAATGAAATTGGGGGATTCGAACCAATTAGTTGAGCAAATTAAGTGAAATGCGATGATGAATTCTCTTTGCCTCCAATTTGGTAAGTATTTGTTGGCATACATTTTTAAAATGCCCATCCGGGTAAACATATTACCTAATGGCCCACAAATACACACAAGCCTCTGGTGGCATGCAGATTTCACCGAAACGGGCGGTGTGGGAATGCCAAGGAGACCGCAGGTAAAGCCGTCTGTCAGTTGCACACGAATCCCCCGCAAGATTGAGGCATCAGAAAGGTGAAACCGCCATCTGCCCACAACCCAAAATAACAATAAGAAAACATTATAATTTGACTGGGGAAAAACGTTCGTGCGCAGTTGAGAACCACTTAAAGTAATAGAAAAGCTGTCGCTTTCACTTTGCGGGGCAAAACTAGCGCGGGGGGAAATGTTAAAACTTTGCGGGCTTCAAATACTGTTGCCAAATTAATTCACTCGTCCTTGACTCTGAGGAAAGGCTTGACACTTGCCAAACAATTGAAATTAATTAAGCCCAAGTGCCTTTTGGCCAAAAGCAACAAGTTGACAGCCATCAGCCATGATCCCGAGGATTCTTCTGACGATGACGGCGACTGGCGATGCTGCCACTCTATACAGGCGGCTGTTTATTGTCTTGTAAATGGAAATGGCTTTTCGCGCACCATCGGGCGATACACAAAGGACCAAGGGACTCGCAAAAAGCCAGATAGAAAAAGAGTGGGGTGGCTATGACCAGCATGGGTTTCCTTTTTATTTGATTCGTTTTCAAGTCCATTGTTCGGCACTAACAGGGGAAACGTCAAAAAGCAGCTGCCAGAGAGCAAACATATTTAGGTCACCATGCACTGAGACAAAAAACTACACGTCGAAGTCATCTCATAGTTATGGATACATTTTCTTTGGAAATATGAATAGATGGCTGCACTCAAGAAAGTTTTCAGCTGAATGGGAAAACATTCTCACCGTTTTTTTGTTTGAAAACTCGAAAGCTTATGTCCAGGGAATTGATGACATCTGCCCGTGGCCACTTCCAAATCGCATTCTACTCTAACGGAAGCACAAAATTACTTGCATACATTGCTTTGAGCTCTCGCCTCACTTGCCCCCGAGTGCGGTGTCAACTGCGCTGCAACGGTGCGTATAATTAATTTCACCGCAATTAATATTACTCATACGTCAGGATGTACGGCGCTCAGAGCACCCACGGCTAATGAAAAGAGGTGGGTGGGAAAGGTGAAACTACTAGTTCACCCACCTGACAGTCGTAAACAGCCACGGATTTCTATAATTAGACAAATGGAGTCTGCTTTTTATATACACCAGTGCGGGTATGTTTTTGTGCTCCTGTTTGGGCTCCTGGGTATTTGGCTTTTCGAGAGTTTTTCCCCCTTATTCCCTCAATTATTATTATTCATCACACCCACTGGCATTGCACAACAGAATGGCCTCAATTAAGGCATGCCAAGGAGAGCCAATAAATTCGCACCACAGTCACATCGCCAGCCAAACCAATTCCAATTTCCACTTGATTAATTCGCCCCTCAGATTGCACCCAATTAAAACGGTTAGAGATCCCTCTGTAAATTAGCCCCGAAAACATTTGAAGTTTGTCCAGCAGCAGTAGTTAGATTCCTCAGATTGGATTGTTTGGCTTGGGTATGCAAATTCGCATTGCGAGAACAATTGCCAACTAATCTGCATGAGAATGGAACGGACTAGCTGGCATTCTCTAGTCCAGTGGACGTTCTGATTGCAAGTTGAAATAATTGCCGGCAATAGAGATAGTTCGGTGCGAAACGTGATGCAAACAAGCCGAGGAGGGTCAGAAGCCAAGATACGTGATAAAGGCCAGGCCATAATGCTTAGCCAGCCCCCGATTACCAATTCTCTTTGAATTTCCTGCAAATATTTGATTTTGTTTACACGTCAGAACAAAATCGATTCTGATCGAAAGGCGGTCCCAGGATAACTTGGTCCTTTGGCCTGGGGCTCTGCATAATTCAATAGGTTCGCCATTCAGTTCAAAGACCGATGCAATCGACAGCCAACAAAATTTGCTCGTGCCTCTGTGTGGCCTGGTACATTTTCCGGGCCAATAAATTTGATTTCGGAAAGATTTTCCCACCTGCCAAGAGAGTAACTGAACCGAAAATATGACAGACATCCCAAGATGAATGCGAAGAACTCTGAAATCTGAGTCAGACGACGCTGACGGGTAAATGCCATTAAGCAGGCCAGATTGTCAGCCAATCCGAAAGTGTTAATTTCTTGAAATACCCAATAATTGGCACGCTTAGGGGACGCTCAACGACAGTTGGACTTAGGACTCGATGGATAATGGAAAAGCTGGCAGATTGTAGTCACTGCTCGAACTGCAGCCCAGATGCAGCGGATCAACGCCAATTCTGCCAATCTACGATGGCTGACTGAGTAATTGAAACTAATTCTCAAAGCAAACATCTCGCCTCAAAGACACACTGAGGAAAATTAAATACAGTTGTATTAAGTAGAGGCAACAAAAATTGTTTACTAAGAAAAGTATGGTTAATAGAATTAGTGTAGTAATATTTTCAATAAATCGTTTATGATTTATGAAGTTGATAGCCAACTTTCACTAAAAGTTTTTCGGGTATTCCCTCAGCGCTAAAATGCTCACAAAAAATATAAGGTTTGGTTTTCTTTGCCCGAAGGTTAACCTAAATTATTTACCCTTAAAATATCCCATTTTTTTTGGTTAAAACTTTTGGCGCACCCCAACGTCACTCTTCCCTTTCGAAAACTTAATTTCATTGGTGAAAATTTTAAAAGCCACCAATTCTATTATGATCCAATTATATTGAAGGAAAAGTTAAATGAGATTAGCGACCTTGCCAGGCCTGGGTTAGTAAGGGGAATGGAATGGTTATCAACGGAAAATTAGGTGAAGTTGGGCGAGAAAGTTACTTACCGATGAGTTCTCATCGCAATGGAGCAAGGCGTAAAAGTCCTCGTTGGGACTGCGCTTGTAATTGATTATGGCATCCACGGCGCTCATTGCGTCAATTTTTAGTTATATGGGATTAGTAGGGAGCTTTCTATATCAAGGTATTACAAAGATGTACAATCAGTCAAAAAATGGACTAAAAGATTTCATTTTAGAAATAGAGATAAGCGTTATAAAAGGGAGATTTAAATATTTTGCAGTTTTAGTCAAAAAACATTGTATGTTGGAGAATGTTTATTGATCCACATTTATTATAAAAAACAAATAAAACATTAAAAGGAGCCAAATCTCTCTCTAAAAAAACAAAACTGAATTATATTAAATTAAAATTTAATCCAAGCTGAGCCCAAATCAAGGCAATCGCAGGGGATCGCATGACCTTCGACTTGGAACAATTAGCAGCTAAAAATAAGTTAATCACCAATTCACAAACGAAATCGCTGAGTAATCAGCTGAAAGATCTGGTTTTGTTTTGGTTTTTGGTTTATGGCTTCGGTTGTTCGGTTTGTTATTGTGCGTCTTACACTTTCACTTGTTGTGTTTGTAGCTCTCTGTTTAAAACCGCACTTAGACACTGTGACTTTTGTTTGATTCTTTCCGTCCGCTCAAAATAATACGAGATCTAAGCCTAGCTTGCACTAGAACAGTCTCTCAATTTTTCTCTGTTTTTCCAACTCCCACTCTCTCAGAATATATGTATATATGGCTAGCAGCGAAACAAAACGAACCTGTTCAACCCGCGAACCTGGTTTCGATGCTTTTTCTTTGAGCGCGCGTTCGAAAATAACTTTCGGATACGATTTGTTCGTTCCACAATTCACTGCTACAGATACATTTTACAGATACTCTCAACCAACGAGCATGTTTGAGTTGGAGGCTCCTACCGGACTGGCTGGGTTTCGTGCGAGCGAAAGGTGTTTATGGGATCTAATATTTACCTCTCGCTCGACGCAACATGTTGCTTAATGGGCACTTGGGCCAGAACGAGAGATCCGAGCTCCGTCCTTGTTACATCATACTGCACAAAACGCAACAAGCTAACAGAAAATTTTTTATTTTTAATAATTTTTCAATAGTTTTGTGCTTAGAGACAGGGCTTGGGAATAATATTAGGGCCTAATAATATTTTTAAAATTATCGTAACCTTATGTGTTTTTTTCTTTTTGACATTAATATGATTTATATATTTTTAGTTTAATGAAAATTCTAAATCTTAAACCATGCAACTCAACCACGGTATATCCGAGAGCAAATGCAAGTTCTGCATCTGTATCCGTATCTACAACACTCAACTGACTGTTAACAGTTGACAGAAATGTTAAGTGTCCAGTTATCGAGAGTAACTTTCATAGTTATCGGGAGAAAACTTTTACAAAAAGAGAAGACACTTCGATGCAGATTTTTTTTATGGGGTTTTTTACTTTGTTTTTTATACTGAACTTTACAGAGGCATATGATTCAAAACTTGGCTTACTCTGAATTGCCCAAGAACCTGTTGATTTGGAAAGGGAAACCCCCACTCAGAGTTTAGTGGATATGACTCAGCTGAAGTGACGTGCTTTGGGGAAGTCCCCAAAAGTATTTTTTTTTTTCGAATTAAATAAATGTAAGCTTCTATAAATCAATTTAACTTTAACTTTATTTAACTTTATTTGCTACTCCGCTTCTTAATTGGTTCTTTTTTAAATATAGAAAACAAAAAATGACCCATGTGTTTTAAATATAAAACGTATTCTCTTTAATTTAGTAAAATAAAGTAATAAAACGAAATTTTTTTTCATTAATAAAAAAAATAAATTTTTTGATTATTATTTTTAGAATTTTAAAATACAGCTAAATATTATTGGTTTTTGTCCCCACAATTCCAAAAGTGACTAAAAGCATTCTTGAGCTTTTTAGCATCCATTTGAGCTTTTAGCCATAAAAGTGACTTTAGCCATAAATGTGGCTTCCGCCTACCACTTGTTGCTCCCAACGCTGAACAGAATTAGTTTATCTTCTTGGTGCTATCAAAGTTTTGCGAAATTCGTTAAAGGGAAATTAATTCTCCAGCCGAAAAAAGAAAACTCATCAATCTGCGGCCAGCTGCTCTCTGAAACTTTTGCCTTCCGAAAATGAAGTCAAATCGAAACGAACTGAAACAGAGTAGCATTGGTTTTCAAATTAAGGGAGTCAGCCGAGTGTAAAGGGAAAGTTTGCAGGAAACGGAAACGAAATTGAAAACTGTTGCATACTTTGGGGCGAAGTGGTCTAGGCTCTCCACAAAATGGAGGCCTAGACCAATGTACCAAAAATCGTACCATCGACCAACAGCAGAACTCTGAAAAGCCGCACTGGTCGAAAAATGATTTCCGTTCATAAATCATCTTAATGGCAAGGCAGGACCCAGCATATGTATGTCTGGCAGGAAAAACAGAACCGAAAACCAAATGAAGACGAAACCGTTTGACCAGCTAACGATGGGGAATGTAGCAAGCAGTGGGGCTATGGGGGGAAAAGTTGGAAAAGTGCGCCCGTGCGTTTGTCTGTCACGCACACAAAGGGAAAGAGGGAAAACACGGAATTCCGGAGAAGGAAATCAAATTTAACGACTAGGCTATATCCTGTAAGTCATTTAGTGTGAGAGACTGTAAAGTTTCTCACAGTGCTAATCATGTTATTTTTTAATATTTTATCTCAATTAATAGAAAAAGAAATATCGCATAATATGATCGCTTAGTCGGATCGAATATATCTTTCAAGCCCTCTCACCCAAAGTCCTAGAACTTTTTAATTCATTTTCATGCCAAAGTCACCTCTTGTTTAATGGAAAAATACCCCCTGGTAAGCACTTTTAAAGGGTAAAAAACACACACACGTGCACTGTGCGTGTGACGTCAACAAATGGAGCTGGAACGAAATGAAACGTTTTAATTAGACAAAAGAGCAAAGCAACTATTTATTTCCATTTCTGCCTCTCCTGCTTACTGCTCACAGCCCGCAGCGAAGCTGCAGATACAGATACAGCTACTGGTGCGGACACTGATACAGATACAACTACGAATGCGTGGGCCAGAACTCACAGAATGCTTAGAAACAATCCCAGTGCCAACCCATTCTTTTAACTCGAAGCCTGCAGCTTGTGATAGCCGCAGCAATTGCAGTTTACCGACCGACCTTTAAACTATTCTTCCACCGAGAAAAAGTTTCAATATTTTATGAAAATATAAACATTTGATATCTTTTTGTTTTTGAAGACACTTAAAAACTATTATATAAAATATATATAAATATATATTCTAAGCAGATTGGATATTTTTAGGTAAGTATCCTTTTCTCTTAGTGTATAACTGTGGTGAGTGCTGGGACCCACTTGAATTCTGATAAACGTACATTTTCCGCAGCATGCTTCCGAGGGCAAACATTGGCAGGGGCCGAAGAATTGCTGGAAATATGCTCATTCTGGGATTCTATGGGCGAAGGGTAAACAATGCCGATCCGAGATTCTTGGCTAGTGCAGATTTATTCATACCAGCACTCATTCTGGCGCTCAGATTAGAGACATTCCAATGGTCTTGCCGAGTTCCACCTAAAACTATGCCACGGAAAATCCCTCCTGCTTGCAGTTTCCGTTTTAGTTTCCCCAGAATTGCATTTCCACTCATCTGAGTTAGTCTACGGGTGTCTGTGTGTGTTTGCCTTTTCTTCGTTTTCCTGCTTCTGCTGCTAACTGCATTTCGCTTGAGTTAAACGGAAAATCGCAAGTCAAACAAGTTGAGTGGGCGTGTGTGTGTTTGGAAGGGTGTGTGCACGCAATCTGAACTTTTCAATGGTCGATTGCCAGTAGATTTTCCGTCTTCGCATTTTGCCTAAACCCCGTTGTCCCCGCCACCGCCAACAACTCAATTAATGGATGGCAGGCAATGAAAATTCTCCAGAATTTGACAGAAATCGTTTTTGGGCCTTCCGCTTTTGCATGCCGAGGAACATCGAAGCAGAATCGAAACTTTCTTCATTTCCGAGAATTATCTTTGTGTCCTACACATGAATCTTGCCATGCGTTTTCCCCCACCACCAGTCACCAGTCAGCCCCTGGTTTTATATTCCCTCTAGGTCAGTGAGAGTCAACGACACTTGGCAAACGACAGCGCATTCAGAGAAAAGTCTCGAGTAGGAGAGGCAGATGGCAGGGGTACACGGAAAAAATGAAGAACATGAAGCAAGTTCATTGTTTATCGATCGATGCTGTGAGGGAATAATGAAAATCGAGAGGTCTTTACTCCATTAAACAATATATTTTTCTATTTTAAATTAAAAAGGAAAAATATTTGTCTTTTTGTTTTAATGGCATAATAGTTCTATAACTATGTGTTGATTTATATGAATGCCAATTAAAATTGCTTTTAAATTTTAAGACTTTTTAAATGTAGACATATTTGCAAGCTTTTTCTTCGTGTATTGAATAGGCAACTTTGGCTTGTTGGCTTTTAATAAAAAGTACTTCATTTACTTTGTGCAATTTACAACTGTGAAATAAACAGGGAGCTGCCAAGGCCAAGGAGCCTCTGGCGGAGAGTGGGTAGGTGGAGGCCGGGCCGGGCCAAAAGGAAGTGCGGTCACGCTCTGCTTGCATATAAGCCACCGTCCCTGCAGCCACTCCCCTGGCACCCCCTTTCAGCCACATCTTTGTATCTCCGCCGTCGTCGCTTTGTTTTATTACCCGTTCACATCCATTCAGCGCAGTTCATCTCCCCCCACTTTGTTCTCCTTGCCTCGGCTCGCCCTATAATTTATTTATACATGTATTTTATTAAAGATTTCCATGGCGTCGTTCCCTTCAGTTCCACTCGTAGTCGCTGTCGTTATATATTATATGTTATGTGTGCTATACTGTATTCGTTATCGCTGTCGTCATCCCAGGCCATCCCAGTCGGTTGTTGACAAAGAAATTACTTATTAATCATATTTGAACGCTGATTTCTCGACGCCAAAAGGATCACGAGCAGCTGTCCTGAGAAATTCATATTCGCACACGCACAGATGGCGCCAAAAATATAGCACTCGACATCGGACAGTACTATTTCATTAAAAGGACAAGGAAATTTTTTTTTTTTATAATGTTTATGAGAATAAAACTTGAAATTCTTTAATATAAATCTCCTTTCTTAACTGACACTGTATGTCTGCTCTTCACTATTTCCAGTCAAAGTATGTGTGGCTTCCCTGTGTACTAGCTGTGTTATCCTGTGACTTTCAGAGCCGTGACTTGTCTGTCATCAGTGTGGTTTTCCACATGCAAACACACATTGGCCGGGCCAGGGGAGAATGAAAGAAGTACTTGCTCTATTTCGTGGCTCTATTCATTACCCCGTACTCCTTGGTTGCCCCTCGGCTTTTCCACATAATTGCATTTGCTCATCAGAGACACTACCATTGGGTGTATCTATATACGGCATTTGTCCCGCCTCATGTCGCTGCGCTTGCCGAGCCGAAAAGACATTTTCGAAAATTAATTTTAGAATATTTTGTCTTGCGCTTGCTTGGCGCTTTGTTTACACAGCGCTCTGTGGGGGAATACGACGGGACGTTCGCAACACTTGTCTTTCATATATCTTGCAGTCGTGATGCGATACAGGAAGTCCGCACATCGCTGTCAAAACGAAAGCCCCGAATGCCAGCAATTGAAGGAATTCGCTAATCAAAATCCAAATCTAAATCGGAATAAGCACAAAATCAAATTAGATAGAAGGCAGAAGGTATAACCACTCGAGATGGCTCACTGACAGATGCCCCTGGCCCAAAGGCACCCTGTACGATGAGTACCGGTGAGTCCCATGGATGCGGATTTGGATGCGATGCACTGGCTCTGCTCATCTGTCGAATGCCGGCTAAAAAAAAACGAAAAAAAAAATTAAAACTGAAAAGACAACGCCAAATGCCGACCGGCCAAATAGCCAGCCAGATCAGCCCTATGTATTCCCACCGATTCAGACTTTCCCAGGGTGCCAAGAAATGGTTGGGTATATCCATGAACATTATTAGTATGCGACAAGTAGAACATAGATGCCAATTAAGTATTTTATTTTTTATTTATCTTTAATGCATCGTTAAGAACAGCTTCCATGCAATCAAAGTTTGGAAACGAAGAGGAAACTGTCATTAAAGTACAACTAGTCGTATACGTAATATGTCTGTTAACTGTCTTTTGTACATACATTTTACATATGTAGAGAAGTAAAAAAAAATGAAGAAACAAATAATAGCAATTTATTATCTGAGCTATGCTTGGATATCCCCCAGTCTATAAGCTATTTTAAGCCAACTTCATTCTTTCGTTTCCCATTTTTCTCTTTTTGTGGCCATTGTTTTCGGGATATCACCAAAAATAGCTCCACGCACATGGGAGCACATGGGAGTCGGGTGGCGAGGGAGTACGGAAACGAGTTTGAAATTTGACGTGCCGCAGACGTCGGGCTGCCGTACTAATTGCAATCGCTTGGCCGGACGGAGAAATTGCAACAGGCGGACAATTAGCGAGCAAACTCATTCGCATTCATATTCACATTTGTTCAAAGAAAAAAATTAGAGGCAATTTGAACTGAAAATAAAGGAAGAAAAAACAAGCAACAGTTTTGAAATGCAGAGATCAACATTTTAAAATACACCTCAAAGAAATAGTTTTAATTTAGAATTAAAGTAAAATTTAATGAAAAATAAAATATAGTATTTTTAATTTACCTAAAGCAGGATTTGAATGGTTAAAAAATAATAGTTTGGGGCTCAGGATACACATTTTATTTTATTTAGAAATTTATTTAAAAAATTATTTCAACTGTAAGAAACGTCAGCAATGGGAGAGAGTGAGCCAAGAGTAGACCATAGATACCCCCTGTTTCTTTTTCTCTGTCTCTTGGAGAGAGTGTGGAGAATGGGAGAGATTGTCGGGTGTAGCCATCCCGCTTCCACCGATGCCGCCGCCAGTTGGGGCCCCTGCCCGCCATACCCTGCCCGGATATGTAGGCCATCTCTGTCTACTCTCCGGCGGTGGTTCCGGTGGCAGACAGAATATTCTAACTAGAAGCAGCGCTAGAGGCAGAGGCAGCGGAATTAGAAGCAGAATCTAAAACAGAAGCAGAAGAAGACCCGTGATCGTGTAATTCGCCTCGTGTGCGTTCCGTTATTCCGTAATTATTCCGGATTTGTTTGCGAAACATCCTGAAGTGATGCGATTTTAAATGCCATTTCAATTTGTTTCGCTTCACGCGACTTTCTCTTGTTCCGTTGTTCCGTTGTCCCCATTGTTCCGTTATTCCGTTGGCTTTCTTCCGTTGTTCCCACAGTCCCGTTATTCATTCACCGTTGTTGACGCGCCTTTCGTCGCCGCTGAACGACATATCGCTCTCACAGTTTGAAAATCAAGCACTAGCCGAGAGGATCGTCAACTCCTCTTCAAAGGATCAGTAATACACACAGCCAGATACTGATAGCAATCGGAATAAAAAGTTATTAAACAGTGATCGTGCCGCGAAATTCCACTTGTTTATATAATAATCAGCGGCTGCCAAGAGCCCAACGGAATATACAAGAAAATTAATTTTTCTGGCTCTGGTCGTTTATTTTTTCAGGCAACAAGCTAGCTAGAAAAAAAAAAGAATATAAGAAAGAAACCGATCATTTCTGCGTGTTATGTGTTGTTGTTGTGATCAGAGATCAGTGGATCAGTGAAACGAACCAAGTGAAAGTGAACACAGAAACCCTCAAAGAGAAAACAACTCAAGTCTCAAGTGAAACCAGGGAAGAAGTCCTCAGATCAGAAACCATGTCGGACATTGAGGATGTTTTTGGTGGCTCCGCCGAGGAGGAGACCAAAACTGATGCCCAGCCGGATGCCGAGAGCAAGAGCAGTGTGGTAACCGAGCAGACCGAGGAAGTGATTCCCGGGGAGACCGAGAAAATGGTCACCGAAACCATAGACGAGGATGGCGACGTGGTGGAGGAGACCACCGAAGTCACCCGCAAGACGGTCAAGCGCACCATGAAAATTACTGAGGTGAGTAACATGATGTTTTCATTTTAAAATAATTTTGGGAAACATACCACTAACTAGCACCGTGAAATTATAGCAGTGGAAAGTATTTTTTTTAAGAGTCTTTAAAAATGTGAAGTGGGCATTCACCCACTGTCAATATTATTTGAGAAAATGTTCGATTTTCTGAAAGCATTTCCAGAATTGTTTACACAAAATAGGATCGATATAGACCCCAAAATATTCCACATAAAAACATAATTTGCAAAATACATATATAACCATTTTTATATTGTAGTTTTTTTAAAGAAACAAGTTCCATTAATATTTCATCTTTCCAAGTATAGAAATAACATTATCATTGAAAATTAATATAAAAACTTGTCCAAATATAGAATGATATTCGACGAGAATTCGCCACCCTTGAAACGCCTCTCTTATGAAACACAATAAATCATCATTTGTTGCTTTTGAAGGGATCTTTTCATGCACTGATCTCTTAGCTTGTGAAATTGGCCAAAACATGGCGAACTCTGGCTGTATTATTTATACCAAATGCCATTTCTCTATGTGCGTCTTAACAAATTGTTTATACGGTCCCACGAATATTATAAATCTTCCCCTACATTTTGCATATATACGCGGACATATAGGCGGTCCTATATATCGCTCTGGTCCGGCCAGGCCACACTTTCTATAGGCGACGTTGCCGAAGAAAAGTCAAAATAAAAATACAAAAAAAGTGTGCAAAAAACAAATTTTGCAGCTGTTTGATTTCGGCGCAAATTATCACAAAAGATTTCAATTTTTTTATACGAATCGGACGACTCTGAATGAAAAAACAGAAAATTAAATATTGTTAAGCTGAAATCACTTAAATACTCGATGCGAGTGATGTCGAAATGTCCCAAAATATTTGACAGCCAAGAAATTGCAAAAAAATTAAATGCAATAAATTCTGTGCCGCTAAAAAATGCAACAAAAACAAAGCCTAAAAAAACAACACAGCCAAGGCAAGAAAACCGACAAAAAACATATAAAAAAGAAATATAAAAAACAAACTACCAAGGAAAACGCAAATGCAAAAGAATAACAAAAATAAAAAATGGAAAAAACCAAATGTAAAACAACAAAAAAAAAATAAATATTGAGGTTTCCGTGTCTTGCGGTCTGGCGCGCATTACACCATCGAGGGTGTTTGGTGCTTGGGGGCGGAGGGGATTTTTTTGCGCTGGGGCAAGTGGCTTGTGGTGGTGCAGCAATTAATTGCCACAAATCGTTGCACAAAATTACAAATTGCATTTCCGGCTTGGCGCGCCATCCACGCATGCAGTTCCCCCCAGCTCTTCGCCCCTTCTGGCGCACCTCCTTCGCCGGGTATCTTCGATTTCTCTGCTGATGTTTTACGACTGTCTGGCCCCCGCCACGCCCCCATCTACCCGCCCCCTTCCGCCCGCTTTTCTTTCATCGAGTTTTATGGCAGCCAAATTAAATTTGCATTGCAATTTGCTTTTTGGGGTCGACTCGGCCTTTTCTCGTTTTTATGGGCCCGAAATTCAAATGAAAACGCATGAGCTGTGTAAGCTGGGTCCTGTGGATAAGGATGAGGATATGGGAGCCCTAGGGCAGAGCAAAAAAAAGTTGCCATCAAAAATCAATTTTCATTCATTTAAATCTATGAAATCAATGAATGTTAAAAAACGACTAAAGTAAAAAGTTTATAAATATTTTAATATATTTTCAACTAATAAATAAATAAAAAAAAATAAAAGTAAAAATTGTATTCATAAATATTTTAATATATTTTACATGAAAATAACATGAAAATCAATAAAACATTCAACTTTTGTATTTTACTTAAAATTATGCTCAAAAATAACAAAAAAAAATCAATCATACGCACTGTTGGTTTCATTCTTTACATTTATTAAATTCATGTAATTATTTTTTTAGGACAAAAAGGATATATTTTTGCAGTGCAGGAGGCATATGTCCGTGTGTGTGTTTATGGTATGCATGTGTGCCCCGCCCGGAGCGAACTTACGGAACTAATTGCGTTGCTGATGTCGCCGGGGTCCGTTGCTGAACTCCTGAACTCATGAACTGTTGAACTGAACTTCTCACTCTCACTTTCGCTTAGCCCCTGCCGGCCCTTCCTTACCCGGCCAGAACTCGGCTAATGAGTCACGTAGCGTTTTTGTCATTTTTATGCGCTTAACAGGTCAAAGTTCCAGCCGCAGGGCTACGTGACCGAAGTCGAGTTCAAATTGAAAATGCAAAATTAGTTAAATAAAGTGACAGATACTGCAGAGCCCTTCCACCTCACTCCTATCCTGTACTTTATCCCTAATTCAAGCCTCCCGGAAAACTGTCATAAATTTCACAGTTGATTTAACTTTTTTCCGTTTGTCGATTTCTGTCGCTTATTAGATGGAAGGTGTTCCTCTAAAGAGCCGGATATTAAAGTTGGAATTAAGATATAATTTTATTGACATTTAAGTAATGATTTAATACATAATTAAAGGTGATAACCTTTAAATTTAATATTAAACACAATTACTAGCCTTACAATCGACATATCAGCAATAGGATTCCTTACATCAGAATGCATTCAAGCCAGAGATTTCCTAGCTATAAGTCCCGATCAAATGGGGCATGCTAATTTGTGCAACAAGCCGTAAACCCACATAACCGAGCAACATCACCACCACCAGCCATACAGAATGTTGGTCACATGTAGGGATAATGGAATTTCCTGCGGCGCACAAGCACGACCACAAACTTCCATTGTCATGCCATCCTGGGCAGGATTCTGTTGATTAGACATCATAATATTGAACCGAGATTAATTGAAAATCCATGAGGGACCAGCCCAGCTCCGGAGGGACTCTGACGAGGTCGGATAAGGGCAAAACTATTCAGAGCCTTCCAGGCGATTAGACAGGCCACGAACCGGTATCGCAGGCCCCAGCAATTTGCCGATGATTTTATTGTGTTTTGTCTGATATATTAATTTGTTTTCAATTTGGCGAGCGCATTCCGCAAAATGTGGGTAGCCGCAGCGCTAATCGGAGCAGGGCCATACTTTCGCCCACAAATTGCAATGTCCGCTAAATAGCGCTATTCCCCCTGCTACTCTTTTCCCCCGCACTGCACTGAGCACCCTCTTTCCGCCCTTTACCCTCCACTACCATCCACTGACAGCTGTCAGCGATGGCGCCTGTTGAAGTCCAAACAAATATTTCACAGCCAGGCAGCCATTGTAGCATTTCGGTGGAAGAGTGTGGGTTAAACACTGAAAATTGGAAACTCTGTTTAACGAAATAATTTTCAAATTAATACCTTTAAGTTAAACAGCTCTTTCTATTTAAGGCTTTCTATTTAACTTTTTCTTATTAAATTATTAAATTTTTGAGAAATTATTGCGAGTGTCTCGATTGGACTTTCGAAAGTCTGTCACCCAACCAGACAATTCAATGTCAGGCGTCTCTTGGCCTTTGATGCTCGCTTAGCTTCCATTCACTTGTTGCAGCTCCCAAGGAGATGCCGCCCCACCCTTGATGCCCCTGACCCATCCCCCCGCCCTCGGCCACGCCACAAACGCCCCCAATTCGCTTCGAGTCCAAATTTCGAGTACATTTGGTCAGTTATTTATGCGCTTCGCTTTCATTTTGTTGGCATTTCGTTTCGCTCTGGCCCGCTCATGGTTCTGTGTTTTATTTATTTGTGCCTTTGGCTGTTCAAACAATTTATAATTTTAATGCACACACAGGCCCACCCCGCTCTCTGGTGTCTCGGCCGCGTCCGTTGACTGAATACAATCGGAATATGTTTATATAATTGAAAGGCAAACGTTTTGCGTGAAAACATACGGCAGAAACATAAGGCGAATCTACAGTATATGCCAGGCGGGTGGTATATAAATAAAGCTGCCAAATTGTGTTCGCTCGGCGCGCACGGCGCACGGGGCGTATGATGAACGTGCCATTTATTCTGCTGAGCGATTTGCTGTCCCTTTCGCCCAAACGCCCCTTCCCGCACGAAATCCGCCTTATGACTGGCACATATTTCATGTAATTTTCAAACACTTTGCTTTATTTATTTATCCAGATCAAATCCAAATCCGAAATCGCACCCAGTCGTCTCGGGCTCATCCTGCGAGCACTTTGACCTGCCACAACGGAAATTCGCCCATTTCTCAGTGGCTGGCTCTCATCCTTTGGGCCCGGGCCTCCCGAGCGCTACATCCCGGCCAGAATTACAAACAAATAATTTCATTGCCTGCCATAAGCTTCCGCCACTTCGGGCGGATATTCTATTGAAAATTTATTTCAATTACATTTGTGCCCCGCCCCGCCAAAATCCCAACAAATAAAATTCAATTTACAAAATGTTTTGCGTAGTTTTCTGCGTACCGGGCCAAGAGACCGAAAACAACAACCTTATCTCTTGGCAGGTCGATGAGGAAATCGTTCAGATTCAGTTCAGTTCATTCTGATCGGCTTGAAGGCACTTAACAAAGGACTCCAGCCGCTCCTGCTACGGTAGCAGAGTACAAGCCAATTAGTTGCAAATTGGCGGGCTTACCGATACAAGGCTGATTAAATAGTCACCTCGAGCTATTAGCATTTCCTTTCAATTAACATATCAATTTGTGACTGTGACTTGCCAGAAATGTAATTTGCAAATTAATTCAGCTGCACAAACAGAGTGGAGCTACTTAAACATTTGCGTAACCCAATTCAAACATAATTCGGCCGAGCACTGCACACTGACATTTGCATGTTTACGTAGAGCCGTCATCTTGTGGCTTCTATTCCCCATTATCCCCCATCGCCACCAGCACAGCCCGAATACTAAAAATAATCCCCATAAAGTTGCATTTCCATTTGGATGATGGTCGATGACCAACAAGCATATTGCCAATGCCCCCTAATCCGGTTTATAATTCCCCCGGCCGAAAATTGACATTCGGCCATGCTCCCAATTGACTTTGTTTTAATGCTTCTGTAGCAAGCAAATCTTTTTGTTTCATTCTGAAATTTCTGAAATGTTTTTCCCGTCATAACTATAAAATAATTGCAATTTTTAGAACACTGCTCTAATTAAACAACATTTTATCAGACAAATTGCAATGCGATTTCAAAGATGAGAGTCAGATATTTAGTCTCACAATTATTATGCAAATATATTATTTATTTCAGTATAAAAATTGTCAGTTTCTCCATTTTAAGGTAAAGCACTTGACCATGAATGACCATGAATGGCTGCCACTTCCTGGCTAAGAATTCGAAAAGTTTGCAGAGAATATAGTTGCGAGAATGCCGGGAATTTGTCAACAGCGAAAGAAATCGAAAGTTAACCCAACACCTTCTCAGATATATATAGACGGACAATAGAGCTCGTCGTCTTCGACGTCAACTGGCACTTTGATTGCATTTCGATGCAGTTTCCGATTTGAATTCAGTTGCATCGCGAGACCCAAAAACAGAGCAGCGCGCCCCGCCAAATCAATCGTGAACCGAGCCAATCGAACCGAAACTATTGATTTATAGCCCCAGCTGGAATGAAAAGCAATGGCCGGTCCAGTCAGCTAAATAAATAGATTAGTTTTGGATCCCCTCGCTCTATAGTCCCCTCGGTTGGCCCTCGCATCGCGCTTGTTGCGTATTTTGTGACGTGCGATCTCCAGTGCTCGTGTGTCAGTGTGCCAGTGTGTGAGCTGTGTGTGTCGTTGTGTAATCCTAAAAAGAATATATACACCTACATATCTGGCCATTGAAAACTACAATTTGAATTGGAATTCTGCGCAATAGAAATATTGCCCCATTCAAGTTAATTTCGATTTTGGCAAAAGCGGATTAGACCCACTCCCCTCGTTCAGTCCCTGCCCCGCCAGAAAGCTCCCAAACACCACCAGGAAGCCAAACCGTCACCATGGCCATCACGGACGATGCGGTAAGTCGCTCACCGGGTGGCACAGGGTCGGATCCGGACAGTTCCCCCATAAGTCTCTAGAATATAAATTGGAATGTGTACAGTTGTCGAGTAGAAAAAACAATTAAGGATCCTTGAATCATTTGGTTCAATGATTTGTTAAATTAAGTTCAAATGGAAATGAATGACTTTTAATTCTTTGTAATCTTTTATTTTAATTCAGTTCATCAACAAGTTTCCAAAAATGATTAAAGTCAAAGGGTTGCTAAAATAATTGCCAATTTAGAGCAACACCTGCTTAGAACATTGTCTGAATTATTCCCCTTTTAGCCCTGATATCATAGATTAAGTTTAAAAGCCCATCCCTTCAATCTACCCGACCACATTTGGGCAAAGAACTTGAATTAATCAAATAAATTTCCAAACTTTTCCCCATCATCCCACTCAATCATTCGATCAAATTCTGTAACAGTTCCAGTGGTCAGACGCCTCCCCTGCCGCCCTGAACAAATTAAAACTGCCCAAGGGTGAGAAAATCTATCGACTTAGCTAACTAAGCCACACGAACAATGCCCCAAACAATTTCCTCAAACAAATTTTCCAAAAAATAGCCCAAGAGCAGGAAAATCCGGGCAGGGGAAACCCGAAGAAACTCTCAAAACTTTTTCCTCACCTTGTTGTTGCCACTGCCCCTGTTGCTGTTGCTTTTGTGGGTGTGTTTCCTGCGCTTGCCACTTAGGTGTGAAAATCACTTGTCAATCTTTTATGTAAAGAAGTCGCCAGCTCCGTCGACGTCGTCGCTGCTTTTGTCACCTGCTGCTACCTGCCCCACGCCCAGCCCCCTATCCCGCACTTTTCGGTTGCTTGGCTCGTAAAATTTTGTCGTCTGCTTCCGTTTTCTTTGCACTTAATTGTGTCTGATAGACACTTAAAAAAATAGTTACTTGCTTCCAAAAAATAAGAAAAGTTACTGCTAAAAAAATAAGACTAAGAAATAAATAAAATTTTAAAATTGTTTCCTTCAAAATATTTGAAAAATTTCTGTGGTTTTGAAATACATTTCGAGATGTATATCTTGCCTTAGATTTTTTCATCAACATAGCCTGAGAGTATATATTTAAAAAATTCCTTTCAGAATATTTTCAACTGAAAGAGAGCTAAATATTTTTTTCAGTGAAATTTGGCGGGCGCTGTGTGCGTGTGGTGCTCATGGTTTTGAGTGGTGCTGCTGTGTTGTTATTCCTGCTGTGGTTCAAGGTGAGCCGACATCGACAAACGCCGCTTCGACGCATCTTTCAATCAGATATCCTACGATTTTCCTTGGCGTTCCCCTCCCCTCGCCGTCAGCTTTTCCTCTCTTGACGGCAACCCGTTGAGTTCGGGGCAAAAATTTCGCCACTGCCAAGGACCTGAGTTCGCTTTGTGTGTTCTTTTCTTCCTTTCCGTCTGCCTTGGCTTTGGTCTGTTTATTTTGGCTGCGGGTTATTTTCTGCCTTCGTATTTTTCACTTAATAAAATTGTTTTCATTCGCTGCGCTTGCCTCGGCCGATGCCTCAACTTAACCATTTCTTCTTGCCTTTTCAATATGTTTAAAAATAAACGTTGACTGCCTCGCTCGCTTAATCTCTTGCCCGTTCCCATGCCGGTGCCCCCCATTTCCCTCCGATTTTCCACGGAGTTTCCCTTTATTGCTTGTACGTTGAGCTGCTATCGACACACTTTTTTATCTGGCCTCAGCCTTTGTTGTTCTTCCTCGGGCCGCCCTTTGCCGCCATCCCATTATTTGTGCTTTGTGCTGGTTTATTAGCAATTTTGCTAAGCAGTTTGTGGTCTCCCTTTCAGTGTATCGCTTAAGAAGCTCTGGGAATTACGCTAAAAAAAAATTACAGACTTTATGGAAGAAATTATCCCTAAAAACTAGTTTTTCTTTTATTAATTTACTTGTTTACTATTCATTCAAATATTTATTTCACCATAAACTGTTTTGCAAGCCAATGTCGTACATATTTTCTCTCTGTTGGCTTTATCCTTCAATTTTGCTGATGGCGGTTTGCCTGCAAATATTTATTTCCAACTCTGCCCTTTTCCAGATTCTCCCTAGACATATTCTTTGACTCGTTTCTGTTTTATTAAGCTTCTCCTTCCATTTCCCAAACGACCTCCAACCTCTCTGGCCATCTGCATTGGTTTTGATGTAATTAGTGCGTGCCATGAGCGATTGAAATTTTTGAGGTGTTAATTTGATGAGATGTGGCATTTGGCTCGATGGTGGGTTCGAGCTCCGAATGCATTAGATTGATTAAATGCATCTGCGGTCAACCCATTTCCCGTGGCCATTCCCACACATTTTGGCCAGAGATTCTCGCACAATGGGAAACTATTCGCCCACCATCCACAATCCGCAGCTGCAGCTGTCATGAATATGCTTCCGATTCTATGGCCCCTCCGGTTGATTTGAACATTTCGAAAAATCATTTCCCTGCGCTTTCCCATTTCCCTATTGTCTTGTTCAGCTTGCTGTGTTCGCGCAATCCATCAAAATGTGCTGTGAGGCGGGAAAGGAAATCGAGTGAGGTATGGGAATAATGAGAAATTTTTATGGAAGGATATAGCTTGAATCCAATACCCTCAAGAAGGTTTTCGAACAACAGGAATGATTATTATGAATACTAAATCAATTACAAATTCACAACTTGCCCTCTTTAATTAGCAAAACCCATAATGTCATTGCGACATATTAAATGGCTTAATTTCGAAATAAATAAATCCACTTGCAATTCGAACGACATTTTATTAATTACCATTTTTTTGCACCGTTTTTTCCGATTCAAGCATTTGATTTTTAATGAGCTTTAATTGCATTAACTTTCAGGTGGCCACATCGGCTTAATTAAAAAGTGGATTAATTTTTTTGCTCGCCACATTAGCGACGAGTGTTGCCATTTCAATAAATTGTTAACACTTTCGGCCACCGCTGATGTCTGCTGACTATAGAGGCCGTTAATCCCGAAAGTATGCAACGAATATGGGAAACGGATGTGAGGGCACTTTCTTGTGAAGAGAATCCTTGAAAGGTCATAGCTTTAACAAAATCATATCTGCTTGCTATTTTTTTCCGCCCTTCTGCCAGTCTTTTGACTTCCACTAATGCCAACAAAGTCAAGTCGGCGAATGCTGCGGATGTGCATAGAAATCGTAGGAAACGGCAACAGGCAACGGGCAACAAAGCAAACAAACACCCACACACAGACACATGACAGCTGAAAATGCTCGCAATCTATCACAACATTCAGAATATGTTCCAAAGATTTTCAATTTATTTTCACTAAAACGATTTTCATTCTACTCTGTTCTGTTCTGCCCGATGCCCGATGGCAGTGCATTCGAAAATAAATTGTACCCGTTGCTGTTGTTAGTGTTGCCGAGCATGATGGGTTTTGCAACGAAATGTTTTCAACCAGGCCAGAAAATAGAGAAACACATAGCCCAGAAAATCAATGAAAATAAAATTGAAATGCGCCAGCAACTGCAAGTCCCAGCGAAGTTGATCGCCACATGTGCTCTTCTAATTAGTTGTCTCTGGGGGGGGGCGGAGGGAATAGCGACTGATCCCGGAAGTGGGCGACGAAATTTAAGCAACGCGACACGCGAACAACTGCAGTTCTGCTTAGCTATTCTGGGAACAAATTCAACACACATCTCCATCCCACACGGCGTATGCTTAATATCGAACTGGGGGAATGTCGAACAGGGCGTATGATTGATGTGCAACACACTGGCTTGGGCCGATTAGCCACAATCAGAAATGCATATAACCAGGGAATAAACATCCATAAAAATGTCACGTGGCACCGACTCCGGTGCCCATAAATCAACTGCCCATTAGCGAGGACCGAAAAAAACGGGGAAAATTATTAATTTACACGAATCCAACATGCAGGCACAACAACTGCACAAGAAGCCAATGGAACAGCTCGTTAAATGCAAATTGAAAATCCAAGCAGAGTCCCCCTATTTCTGTATCGCCTTTATAGCTGTCATCGTTTGATGATCATTTTATGGGCACATTTCTAATGGAATCTGTGGCTGAGTGCTGGCAGATGGATATTTTTTTTTGAGAGTTCCTAACAAAGAAAAGTTATGTTTTAACATTTCGGTAAAACATATATTTCATATAACATATATTTTCACATAACATATATTTCATAGTCACATCCTAAAAGTGACTATGAAATATATTATTATAAAAAATATAAAAAAAAATAAAAATAAAAACAGAAAAGTGATATTTCGAAGGAGCACAAAAAATGATTTATTTTCTTTTCAAAGCGAGAAGAATTCATGAACAGCTCTTTACATAACGACAATCAAATGTGAACGCCAAAAACGTGAAACCAAGTGTTATTCGAACTAAACACCTTTATATTTCCGAATCATTTAAGATTGATTCATTGAGAGGCTTCTGTAGCCCAAGCCCATAATCCCTGAACTTGTTGTGCCCGGTCACCCCTCCATCTCTCAGCCCTCCTCTTCATTTCCCGGACCCATCACCGTTGACAATAACAAAATCTATAAATATTCCTTATAGCAATCCTCCGCTCGTGATTCTTCTCTCTGCTAGGTATATCTGGCCGCGGTTTTTTGTATTCTTTTTTGGATGGGCGACCCCAGACGAGGTGAAATTCTTCAGCCAGCAAGAGTGCTTTCCATTTCCATTTCCATTTGATGTTTCGGCCCGGTCTCTCTTTCGTGTCCCTCTCAGCTGGTCGTTTTGTTTGATTATTTAAATTATAACCTACATAATTTAAATGGCTTGGAAAGAAACATATATAAAATTAAATAATATTTATGGGGCGTAGACAGGCACATGGTCAGGCGCGCCAAACATTCCTCCGCGCCGTCGCGGATAAGAATGGGGGAGTCGGCGACCAAGAGGAATTCCTTTGCCAAAACCATTATTCGCGTTTAAGGATGGCGAACTATTTAATTTGGATTTAAGCCCTCAACTCATACGGTTGAATGAATAAATTCCACGGTTTACAATACTTACAAAGAAATAAATAATAGTGGCTTTTTTGGTTAGTTATTTTTTTAACAGAATTATATTTAATTTTAAATACAAAAAATGAAATGCCTTTTATTGTCTCTTTGGGAAATTTGAAAAATTTATTTTTAAAAAGCTTAAAAGTGAACCCACCTCACCTCTTCACGCCGAAAATGAAAATGATTTACCTTGAAAGTCGTTCAGCTGAAACTATGAATCAGGTGGGAGTGTGAAGGAGATGGACTCATCCAAACACTCACTAACACACACACGCACACCCCAATGGCCGAAATAAAAAGGCTACCAAAAAAAAAGAAGCAACAGTTTGCTCACCTCTCTTCTGGCTCTTTTATTTTGGTGAGGAGCAGCAGGTGTGTGCGTGCCGAAGAGCTAATTATCGCCGTTCGAAGAGAGCGGAGTGTGATGTTCTCTCCAAACACCTGAAGAATAAAAGTGCTCCTTTCGCTGTATGTGTGTGAGAGAGTGTGTGTGTGAAACACCTTCAGCGCGACAATGTCAATGATCATTTCTGACATGATGCTGGGGGCCGTGGGCGGCGTACTGCCAAGAAAATAGAAACTCACCTTGACTCACCTCACCAGTGGCTCTCAAACTGCGCCTGCAATTGAATATTTCCCGCTGCCTGCCACCCCTCTCATCCGCATCCGCGGCGGCAAGAGGTTAAAGCCCTTTAATGCCTGTCGCTCCCTGCTTTCGCCCTGATTTATTTCCCACCTTTTGTTTGTAAACGCCAGACTACCTTTGCTTTCAACAGTTTTCCGATACATGCCATTTATCTAGCCCGATTTTCCCGTTTTTCCTGCTGTATGTTTTTTCTCCCCCCTTTTTTTTTGCAATGGCGTTGCATTTGCATCTGTGATTTTTACATCAACATGCTGCAAAATCCAGCTGCGAATTGGAAATTCAAAAATCATTTCACTGCATATTGATTCACACTCACACACACACACATGTGTGTGTGGATATATCGCCGCCTTGGGCTATAAATAATATTTTATTTTCTTGCTTTTTTGGGTGGAAATATCCGAAAGCGTTATTTTTAGCAGGCGTTGCGCCTACAAATCGTTTGTTGTTGTTTATTTATATGCCCCAGCTGGAGAAACAGTCGTCCCGAAAGGGGGTGTGGGCCTAGGCAGGCTCAACTTTTGTTGCCCAAAGAAAGAAAAACTTTTCGGCCACGGGAGCGGAAAAAAAGTAAAAGCCGAAACAATTAATTACACGGTTAAAGGGACAGCTGGGATACGAGTTTTGGGATGAAACCCTTGCCGATTTAATCGCATCCTCTTTTTCAGCTTAGCACCCGAGAAAGAAATCAATGCAATTTAAATTAAATGAAAATTTTGTGTAATTAAAAGCAAACAACTCATTAGCCGGGATTTGGCTGTAGCTGTAGATGTATCTTCTTCCTTGTCCACCGTAGCGTAGAACGCAATTCGACCACAATTGATGGACATAGAGGAAGAAATGATTCCGCTAAGAATAGCCATCCCAGAAACGCAATAAGCACGCGACAAGGCTGATGGAGAGTGATTAACACCCGCCGTGTGTAGAAATCAAAACAAAAGGTGAGATCCCCGGGACAAAGGCCGACAAAGAGCCCGAACCACACACACTTCACAATGGGGCAGGAGGCTCTGATCGAAGAGTGAGCCTCTCCAATCAGTTGGCCACCAAAGGCAGTCGCATCCACACAGAGATCGAGGCAGCCAATTTCACAAATTGAAAATCACATATCCGAGTGCGAATATATTTCGGCGTTAGTGTTTTCCCACCGAACCGTAATTTGTTTTTCGTGTTTTTCGCCTGACAGAGGCGCGATTCGGGTTCACCTGTTTTGGCAAGTTCGCGAAGAGACAAAAAAAAAAGAGAGGCAGTGTCTGAGGGCGAAAAACTGAATACAAACTGCCGCATTACGCATACGCCCTGTTGACACCTCGACAAGGGAGAAGGCCAAGGGAAGGGGGCTCAGCAAGTGGGATATAAAAAATATGATAAAAAGTTAAGGAAAAATGGCAACACACACACTTCAAAAATAACTGTATGGCATAAAGAGAGACTGTATGTGTGTGTGTGGCTTTTCATTTTGAAGATGATGAGCGAATTGCGGAATTTTTCAGCTCCCCGCGGCCACATTAAGTGTTGATTGTGTGCGCCGCTCTATTAGCACCCTCTCTCGCTTTGCGCCCCTCTGGCAGAGCATTAGCCACTTATTTCGACTCGCGGCGGCCAAAAGAAATTCGGGCTAACTCAGTTCGTTCGACGCGCGTCTGTGGCTGAGGCTGAGGCTGAAAACTGTGCCCGACAAATGTTGTTCCACTTAAAATTTGCATGCGAACAGATCCAGCCAATAATGCCATAATATCCGATGAAAACCAAACACGAGAAACACACCGCCAACCCACGCGCTATCAATGCAAATCGAAGCCGAAACAAAAACAGGCACCGCACCACACACAATACAAAACACACAGAAATGGACATGCATAAAAACAATCAAACCCCAAAAAAGTGCTACACGCCACAGAAACATGCAACCCAAATCAAACAAATAATAATTCAACACACACACACTCCGCCAACAACAGCAACAATTCAACTGAAACAACAAGAACAGTGATACAATAACAAACAAATGATTCCCAGCGGCATTCATGCCCGCTGTCCATAAAAGTGCATTAAAATGCATTTGATATAAAACACTTTCGGCCACAAAAACTGACACGAATTCGAGCGATTAAAATACAACAATCTACAATAGAATAAAGCGATTTCAAGCACATTAATACCCACAATACTTTTTTCTCCAGTTTCAAATTTTTTTTATTACAATTTTTACACTTAAATGATGCATATTTATTGATGAATTTTTTCTCTAACTATTTTTGTCAATTTCAATGTTAAAAAAAATGGATTTCTTTTTCTATAAATCCTATAAAAAGTTTCAACAAAAAATATAAAAAAAAATTATTTAAAGCCTTTAAAATATTAAATATGTGTATTATTTGTTAACCCAATCATTGCTTTTAATAGAATTTCGAATCCGGATTTTTGAAATTTTATTTCCAAACTCGAGAAAGTAAATTGGTTAATTATATAAAGTTGACGCCTTTGGCTCGCAAGTGCGGTTCCAAGAAAAAAGGATTAAATGGTGATGCCGGGGAATGGCTTTTCCATAATTCATGAATGTCAAATTCGAATTAATTTATGGACACGCCCCCGCACCCGATCCCCCAGCAAGCCCACCCCTCTGGCGGGTTTATAAGTTCATAAATCTGCGACCATTGCCGTTTATTTACAAATAATTACAGAATTTAATTGCCGACCAACTTTGGCGCACAAATTTGCACTCGAAATTCAGCGTGTTGTTTTTGGCTTTATTGGTGGTGTTGTTGGTGAACGAGTTTAATTAATTATGGCCAAGAATTTCACTTTTCGAGGCAGCTGCAGCCATAAATTCGCTCCGGCGAATAAGAGAAACAGTGAAGGAATAACAAATCAGCGGTTGAAATAAATAAATAAATAATAAATTATATTTTATTCAAATTCGTATTCATATTCATATTCATATTCAGATGTGCAGATATCGAAATGAAAGTCTAAAGTGTTTCCAGTGAAAATGAGCGAGAGAGTGAAAATCTCAAAAATATGTTCGTGAATCACTCAAACAAGTAAAGAAAAAAAATTCAAGAAAATTATAAGAAAAGAAAATTATAAGAAAATATTTGTGAAGAAAAAGAATCATTTATGCAAAGAATTCGGGGCTAGAAAGGATTACAGCACTCTCACACAAACACGCACACAAACGAGCCAACAGGACACTCCCTCCACACACGCACACTCGCGCACTCACACCATGGCAGACTCTGCCAAAGACAATGACGTCATGGAGGAGGAGGAAGAGGAGACCACCACAACGACAACGACGACCAAGAAGACCTCGCAGTGGCGCAAAACCCGCTCCACCAAGGTGGGTGAAGAATCTGGTCCGGGCGGGGTGGTGCGGGGGTGGCTGTCAAGCTGACAAATGCCCGACGGATTGAAAGTTCCCGTCGACGTTGACGTTTTTCTGAGAGCGACAGTTCTTCTCAGAAAGTGTTGTATTTTTCTAGAGAAGCAGTTCTGGTTTGCAGGAAAATCATAAAAATTCAATAAGCGCATTATCAGATATTACAGACAAATGAAAAATAGTTTTAACAATATTCTGATTGTTAAAAAATATAGAAATCATGTTAAATGAATATAAAAATCTTCACATTTCATTTCACATTCATACTAGTAGTTCCCTGATAAAAAATGACTGCTCTTTAAACAAATTTTTCATTAAAATTAATTTAAAACAAACATATCAGGAAGGCTGTTGGAGAAATCAGCAACATCGACAGTGGAAACTATTTACATTGGATTCTATAAATACAAATTTCATTTTTATTGAACTTGTCCGCTCTTCCTGTATGTTTTCGAGCAACAACCACTTTTTCATTTGTTTAATGTGAACTGGCATAAAGGAGCCTCTGCTTCCGTTTGGACCATCCATCGATGGCTAATTAACTGAAACATTTAGTGACGCCCTTGCGCTTGACTAAACCTCTAAAAATAAACAAAAAGCGAGACACATTAATCACCATCGGAGGCAGGGAACTCTCTCAGGTCCCAGGTCTCAGGTCTCAGGTCTGAACTAATGTATGCACATGCCTCGAGAGGAAGAAGGAGATTCTGGGAAGGAACTGCCCGGCCACCAAAAGGGTTCCCAGCTCAAAAAGAGAAGCGAGGGAGGGCGTTTCCAGGTCGCTGAGTTTTAGAGGCGGAGGAGAGTTTCTCTCTCCAGGAGCCGGGATAAGCTGGAGGGCGGAGCGGCGAGTGGCCAGCCCACAATTGCCACTTTGATTGTAGTCAGCCACATGGGACCCAATCTGGGGTCTCGCTTGCTTTCCTCCGGGGCCAAGTCTGGACGCATAAATTACGCAAGGCCCCCGAGAAGTTACATAACAAGAAAATGCCATTTCTTTTGATTTACAAATAATGTAAAAATAATAAAAGACAAATAAAGAACTGGACCCTGTTTTTATATAAGATAGTCTATATCTAAAGAGATAAAGAAATGTGTTAACTCTAAAATTTATTTTCCGTGTACTGGCAAGGATGCTTAAGCAGCAGCTACTTATAACGTAGAAGATCCTGGTTCACCTGTCGCTTCAAGAATTCAAAACGTTGAGGGCGCAATCAATCAAGCTGTAAAGTATTTATTAAACGATATTATGAGGTTTACCATCCTGGGGAGAAATTCCACAAAATTGTGAAAGGAAGGAAGGTCCTCCCTTCTCCGCACACTCTCTTATCCCAACCACACACACAACGCCACACTCATGAGTGTGTTTGGATAGAAAATGGCGAAGGTAGTGCTTACATATTTTTTTTAATAGCTTCATTGTTTCGCTTAACAGGATTTCATTTCACTTAATGTACCAACACTCAGACACATGCTCGTGTGTGTGTCATACACACACCCTGTTCCCTCTCTTACCTTTGATTGTTCGCCCGGTTTACTTGTTTTTTTTTTGCACCACGCCCCTTTTTGCCCAGCGGCATTTTGGCACTGCCTTTCTCAAATCAGCAAAAAAAGTGAAGTGGGCAGGAAAGGAGCAGGAAGGGCGGCGGGAATAAAAAAAGGATGAAAGGAAAAACAACATTCTCCGACTGACTCCAGCTGGCAGGGAACCGGGCAGCTTTTCATGGCAGGCAGCAATCAAGGCGTTACAATAACAACACCCGCTCCCACACACCCACATCCATACGCTCATGAAAACATTACGCTCTGTCGCTCACCGACTTTTCCTTTTTTCCTTGCCACTGCCACTCCCCTTCCCTTTGCACCTTTCTCCGCACTTTCTTCCCAGAGGGCTTCCCGTAACTGCTCCCAAAGTTTATCAGAAAAATGGCACTCTGAAGCAGTCGATGCAGTCTGCCGATCGATTCCAGGACTTAAGCCATAAGAAGAATCCAGTAAATAGGAAATAATGTTGGGAGTTTTATAAAGGAACTCCGGTGGAGTTGGGAAGCTGATGCCAATATTTGCCAGAGGAAGCCATCAAAGGCTGCACAGCTGAGATGTTATTTTTTTACAGAGTTTTGTTTTTCCTTAAAGGCTCAGGGACAAAGCTTATAATCCAACTAGGACATTTAAATGTTCTTATTCCTTGAAACCTTCACTTTCCCATTTAGGTCTATTTTTAAACCAACACTTGATGTCTCTGTAGTAATTTTTATTCTTCCCCTTTATTAATTTAAAAACTATTTACATATTTTATTGAATTAGCTTTAAATTCGTTTAGCAGGGCCTTCCAACGCCCATTTCCCGCACTTCCTACTTTTTTTTCCTCTAGCAGTTGGACATCTGCTCCTTGCCCCTCCCCGGTGTGTCCTTCCTGCGGCTCAGCTTGCCACTTTGGCTTGAATTTCCCGGTGTCTCTGGGTTGTGTGCGTTAATTTCTTTAACAGTTTCTTGTTCTCCGTTTTATGCGTTTTGACGCGTCACCTCCAGGAGCACATTACCCGCCCCTCCCGAACTGCCGCCCCCCACCCAGTCACCTCGTAAACTGTTGGACAGGGAATTTTTATCTTTTAATTAAAAGTGATGCGACTCCTCCGCCACTGCCTCTGCCGCTGCCGCTGCCGCTGCCTGGTGCTCTTCCGGAGGGATAAAGGACTCCTGAACAGGACTGCCCCACTTTTCCACCTTTCCCCGAGCTCATGTGTCGGTGGGCATTAATTAAGCATTTTACGATTGTATTCCATGTGAGGCAGGCAGTTCTACAGAGAAATAAAATTAAATCAATGGAAAATTATAATATTTTATTGATATTTTAGGTTCTTTGAAAGTTTAAGGTTTTTAATTTTAATATTTATTCCATTGGACTTGTAATGCTCTATAGAATTGCATAATCTTTGTTTTTGTGTAGTTAATAAAAATATAAAGGGAAATCAAAACCAGAACCATAAGCATCTCAGGAGAAAATGCTGAATGTGCCCAGCAATTTTGTTTTATTTGCCGACTCTAATATATAAATGTTTATATATGTAATAAAATAAATTATATGTTCCTCAAGTGGCTCGGCGCATGGCGGCAGCTGCTTTTCACTCATTTTGCGCAATTAACTTGGCCAGAATAGGGGACAAAGCCAGAGCCTGCAGTGGGGGCAGGGATCATTAGGGTTCAGTCAAGAGGCTAATTGACTTTGAGCTGTTTTGGCCTTTTGTTAGAGGGTGTTTTCAATGGGCGAAAAAATTAGATAATAAAACGATTCGCAACCAAGGGGCTTCGGAAGCAAATTTTATAGATTTGCATGTGAAGTGCCTCGAGATGCTGCTCTTCTATTCAAGTGATATCTGGCTGGAAGAATCTTATTCAGATTTTCCTATTTGTTTTGTTCTGGGAATTGAGAAGGTGAAATTTATTAATGTTTTTCACTCCTACTGTTGCTTATAAAAGGGGCTTTTTAAAATAAACAGACTATATGAAAAGACGCAGTTAAAAGGTCATTGAATATTTACTTTCCCCGTTGAATGCGTTGTGAAATGTTATTTATTATTTATTTGGGTACTGTCATGACTATTCTCTTAGAATTATTAAATTTAAACTTTTAATTTATTTGTTTTGCTGTGCATATTTTATATATATCTGACAGACAAGTTCTCATTTATGTTTTTCTCTTTTCAGGTAAGCCATAAGAATTTATTGTGTCTGAGATTTAACGAGTAAGTTCAGTTTTCATTTAAAAAATAAACTCTTAATTGATTTTACCATTTACCAACTTCATTATGGCCCCAGTCTGCACTACAAAATGATTGCAATTAATATTTTCGGATTGAGTTATACACACTGGTGCTGGCCAAGTCAGCACAGCTGAGAAAAGAGCCAAGAGCGAGCTGTTCGAAAATAACACACCGATACACTCGCATATATCTGGTCAAATTGTTCGAGTGTGTGTGTGCATGAACAAGCGGTTATAAATAATTTCTGGCAAAAAATCAGCAACTTTTTCCGTTGATCTCCAAGTATAGAGCGTTGGCCCGCTGCCAAAGCGAATTGCGCATACGCCGTGTGGTCCATTCGCAGTCCGATGGAAGTGTGTGTTTCTAATGCATATACATACGTATGCTTTTGTCCGCCTCTGTTCTGGCCACCTCTCTGTTGTCTCTCTGGAGAAATCTCTCTTCCCCGTTTTCAATAATTTAAGGGATATATAGACCTTATTTCTCTCGTGTTTGCTGCTTTTTTTATAGGCCAATATTTTTGTTCAAAGGTCATGGAAACGGGTGGGGCCCAGGGGGAAGCCCCTACTCTCCCACCACCTCCTGCCTGCTAGCTGTCCCCGCTGCCAAATTGTTTGTCAGCTTCTCACATTTTCACATCGCATTTTCATCACATTTGTTTTTCCTTTCGTTGCGGCTGCTGATTTCTCGCTGATGCTGTTGTGGCACGGCTCATTAATTTGCGTCTAATTAGTTTTGATTTTCGTTTGTCAATTGGTTGGAACAAGGACTCGTTGTTCCCCAGCCACCGCCCAGCGCCCCTCCAAGTCCGCCATGCCTCTCAGCTGACTCGACTTTGGCAAAGAACTTGTCGCCGCACAGATCAAAGTGGGCAGGCAAATGACACGAAATAAATATTAAATAAATATCAAATAAATACTATGGCTTGTTGTCGGCCATTCCACACAGAGCCAGTAGCCAGAAGCACTCCCCTGCGCTCTCGAGAGTGCTTTCCAACCTTCGACAGCTGTCGGCCAATGCCAAGTGAAAAATCGACTGTCGGCCGCTCTAAGCGATTTTCAATGGGAGGCGGCTCTCCACGTCCGTCTTTGTCCCAGCTTTGGCTCATGTCTCCCTCTATTTATTTAACGGCTTCAAATTTAAATTTATTTTAATTTTTGTTTTTCAGAGCACTAAACCACAACTAAATAATACTAACCACAAGGTATGCCGCTTGAGGACTTTGTAGTGCTGTAGCAATAGGCTAGTAGCTCACTATCTAGCTTGTAAATATCTACAGAATGCAGAAAATAATCCAAATTATTCGCAGTGCACTGTTCCCTCCAATTTCGCATTTATTTCGTTTCATTTGTTGACCAAATTTGGGCAAGGCGCTGTTCATTGTAATGCAATAAAATTCGGCAAACGAGACCAGCCACAGCGGCAATAACAATAACAAAAGTCCATTTGGGTGGCACTTCGGCCTCCCAGACCTCTCCCAACCCCTCTTGCAACGGCCGCCCGCTTTTGTGTTTCTTCTTGTTTTTGTTACTCATCATGTCCACTGGTCTTTTGAAAGCTCAGACATCTTGGCATGCAATAAAAACAAACCCCAGAAGCGAGAAAAGAAAAGCAGCAGCAGTGCTGGGGTTTGGCAGAGTGAGGAGAGAAGGGTAGGGTAGGGAAGATGCTGCAAGCTTGTTGCATATAAGGAAAATAAGATCGAGGATGGGGGCAGCATCGGGTGCGGTCGAAATGCCTGCCTGGTAGCTTTTCTTTTTGCATTCTGGCCAGGAGCCAAAAGTTCCGTCCGAGGACTCAGTGACATGACAGCGGCTGCCCCGCCCCCTCATCGTCCTGTCTCCTCCTCGTTTGCTAAATGGCTGAAATAATGTATTCATTTCTTCTCATGCCAATTGCCCAATGCCCGATGGTCGACGGGCATTTAACACTTCCTCAAGGGGCAGCAGCACGAAAATGGGAACGTTAATGGACTGGTCACTCAATTGGGAGAATGGATGAGCCCGAGGCGGACTGGGACGGTGCTAAGTGCGGGTTAACCCCAATTATGAATGCCGAAAGCCAATGCAGTCACAAGTCATTTGGGGATACCCAAGAGGCCCCTGTGGGATGGCCGCATTTTAAATGACATTTTACAGCTTTATTCATAATTCATATGAGTCCTGGAAGGAAAGTGGATGAAAATTTAATGAAATTAGCCCAAAATTAAAACACTTTCGGATTTATCCAATGAACATTTATTCACTTTATTCCATTTAGTTCGGTTTCGATTCGTTTTCCTTCGATTTCATTGTTCAGATCTAGCTACAAGTTCGATACAATTTGTAAGTGTTATTTTAACTCGGGGACTGCTTAGCACTTATCGATCGATAACTAAAACTATTATTGTTCGAATGTATATATCATATATCTAAGTATGTATAGCAGAGTATATAACCGACTCGTAAAATGATCCTCTATAGTAGATTCTTGTTTGAATGTAAAACGTTTTAACTTTCGATTAATACATTTTGATTTCTCTTCGATATGGATAGTGTTCTCGTGTTGTTGTGTTGGTGTGTGTCTTTTTTCGCTTTCAACTTTGACTCTTAAAGTCAAGTTTAAATTTAAGAAAAATGAAAACCCCTCGAAAACTCTTCGGCAAACTTGGCCCACATCCGCTTAGTGCTTAGTGCGGAGTGCTCTGAGCGTTTGATGAAACTTTAATTTCCATTTGGACACACTGACAGCAATCAAGTTTAACCGCCTCGGCCCGAGTTAAATGCTGAGCCCCGCCCCCCATTTTCCGCCCAGATTCACCCACTGCCCACTCCCCACCACGGACCATTGTAAAGTTTCAATGCTCGGCGTCGAACGGGGTCAAGTGTGTGTATGCCCCTCAAGAGCTCGAGTGTTGAAGCAACAGCAGTTCTGGCTTAAAAGAAAACAATAAAACGCTGCGGCGTGCCAAAAGGAAAAACAACCGAAAATATGAAACAAAAAAATCCGGGAAAAAATAGAGAGAAATCCAACGAACAAAAAGCTGGCTGAAAAGACTTAAAAAGAGCGGCCTCGAGTGCGGCTAGAAATCAATAAAAAAAAAAGTGTCCACAGCTAAGGCAATCTGCCACGCCCACTAAACACGTGGCAATGGTTTTCGGGCCAAGCTTAAATTTAAGACCAAAATGTAAGCCTCCAGGCAAGACCATTGGGTTTTGTTTCCTAAACTCTTTCAAATAAATCTTTTGGAAAAAATTAATTGATAATTTCATTCAATAGCTGCTGGTGACATGCTGGAAAATAAAACAAAATTGTGCCAAAAAGGCTGCAGGAATAAATCAATTACTTTCTATCAATAAACCACTAATAGAAACTCGTTTGCCAAATCATGTGAATTAAAATCAAATGGTTGCCAGTTTCGAACTTGCCCCAAAAAGTAGGCAAGGAAACTTTTAAAGCCTGGCTGCCAAAGGGAAATTGCATCGATTACTTTTACAAAATATTTCCGATATATATATGATATATTATACATACAACAGAATGTAATTAGGATTTTTACTCTTTTAAAAAAAAAAGTTAATACAAAAAAAGAAGAACATAATGAAAGACAAACAAGGAAGTCTGAACAGAATGTTCAATCAAAAAAAAAAGAACAAAAAATCCCAGAAATTATGATAAAATTAATTCAACCATTTTCCGGACTGCCTTTCCTGAGTTCTTTAGCTCCGGCTGTCGCGGATTTTTCAGTGGTTCGACTTTCCCAACGCTTTTCCCCTGGCAACTGGAAAACTTTCTTTTGTGCGGATCTCTCTCTGTGTGTGTGTGTGTGCGAGCCTCTCTGTGTGTGGTGTTCAGTGGTGTGTGGTGTGTATTGTGCACTCCCAAGACTACCGTTACTAATTAGCGAGCAACCTAGTTTAACAGTTCTTCGAGGGTTTATCTTCCTCCTGCGGTGATCCCCCCAAGCCCCCTCTTTGATCTCCTCCCCCGCCATCTCCGCCATTTCCCTCTTTATTCTCCAGACTTTTTCCCACTTTTCTCGCTCAGCCGTGAGCTGAACCTAGTTGAGTTCCCTTTCTTATTAAATAGAAACCGCCGTGGTCTGACTTCTAGCCACTGTCGCCTCTGTTGCCACTCCATTTTCCCACACCGTGAAAAAAACTTTTCAACGAGAGAGAAAATTTCCTGATTCAAGAAACTAGTCGTGAAGTAGCTTGTATGTCTTCTTCATGAAAATTGCCAGCCTAGTCATATTCCAATATAAATTATGACACTTTCAAGATTATATATTAATTATGTTTAAAAATAACCTATTTTATATTGAAACATAACTAGTCTTGTGGCATTTAATTCGGGATAGAGTTAATTATTGATAAATATTTTTCTCTGCATTATTTCTTTATGATTTTTTGTTTTGTTTTGCCCTTAAGGTGAGTGGGTGGTTCGGCTGGTATTTTGTTTTTTTTTCTTTCAAGTGGCTCAGAGGTTGTGTCTTCTAGACAAATATAATTTCATTGCGCTCCGCCTTCTGGGGCGACGGCTGGCGCTGGAACGCGTAAACGTTGACGATTAACTGCGCCATGAAAATGAAGCAAAATAAAACGATTAGAACTAAATACAGAAAGATATCGCGCAGCATCGCTTCCTCTCTAGCAGCTATCCTTTTCACTCGGCCAGGGGCCAAAGCACCAGACTCCGGCGAACTCCAGATGTCATGGCTCCGGTTCGGATCCTACCGCTGCTGGCGCTGCTTTTCCGGCTGCCAGTCGTCTCATTGCCTCATTACGGCCGTGGAAATGGGAAATGCGGAGGGGTGGAGAACTGGTGACCAGCTGCAATGGAAGAGGGAAACGTGAGTGAAAAACAGATGGAAATAACGCGCAGATTATTCATATCCCCCCAGCACGCACACCCCCCCGGAATAAAAATAAAAATAATCCCAGTGAGGTACAAGGAACTATTCCGGAGCTTATAACTAATTGTTGAAAAATTGCAAGACCTTCGCAGTGGCCCTCCCACATGAATAAAGAAATGAGTTAATTAGTGCAAGTCCTTATTAGTAATCATGGCAAGTAAGGGAAGGACTTTAATCCGCAAACAAATAAGAAATACATACTTAATGTGGAGTATTAACAGCGATTTATCAGATTTATGGCAACAAGGTTGTAAGAGGAAAAAACGTGCAGACTACAAGCTGGAACAGAAGCAGCACGAGATAAGGACGAAGCCCGGTCCAAAGGATTATGTGTGGCCAGCATGAACGGAATCCTGGTTGCCTGTCGTTCTCCCAGCATGTGTGGGAAAAGTACCTCCTTGTTCTTTCTCACCCCAATCGCCAGATGCCACATGCCGGATGCCTTCGGGGGAATACGGAAAGTTCTCACATTTTTCCGCCGCCCGCGACTTTGGCGATGCAAGGAGAAGAACACATATTACGCATACGCCACGTCGGCCAAGGATTCCCGAGGCCCATTCAAAAAACGGAGAGACATGTGGGGAGTCGAGTTGCACAATTGCATTTCATGTTGCCAGATGCCGTTGATGTTCTTTACCCTGTTCTTTGCGCCACTCTTCCTGGCAGCCCCTCCTGCAGCGGCGCATTGTTGCATATTTGCTCGGCATGTTGCCCAATATGTTGGCCAAGAAGAAAGGACCCCGAAAGGATGTAGCTGCTCGTGCAACGCGTCGAGAGGAAATTAAACAAATGAAATTTAAAATGTACAAGAACTGCACTGCCACAAAGGGAATTAGATTGCGAGATTTAAAAGAGTAGGCTGCGTGGCAGGAGGCGTGGCAGGCAGTTTCCACATGAGCAACATGTGCACCGACTGCACGCCACTCGACCCGACCCTTTTTGAGGTGCCACGTACCGCAGAGCTCTCCCAGCCCTACCTTCAGTCACAACTTCCACTTGAATCCACTCGAAGCGTTCTCAATTAGTGGGGGAAAAATTTAAATGAAATTCCAGCCGAGACAAGCGAATAAAAAAGCGAAATTCAATTCGGGCAGAAAACTGATGAAACGTCAATTAGTTTTTAAAAATCACTACATACTCTGAAGTTTATAAGTATTTTTAAAGAAATAAATTAGAGTTATTTAATAACCTTTTCACAACTCATCACATTATTTAAAAGATTCAATCTCTATTTCTCTCACTGTTAACCCATTTGAAAAGTTCAAAGAGTGTGGGTTTCCCTAACAGGTCAGAGGTTACGACAGCATTTGCGTAAAAAAATGCATCTGCCAACTGCCAGCTGCAATCACCGACCTGAAACGGACATCAGCAATGAATCCTTTATGGAGGGTCCTTTCCGCCAGCCCTTCCCCAGAAATGTTTGGGGTCGCTTTCAATTAAACGCTTATCGCGTCCCTAGCACTCGCTGAATAAGTTTTAGTCCTCGACTCTGGCTCTCTATGGCCCATGTCCTAGGACCGCCCGACGAAGAAAAACAATTTTCAAAGGCCGCCTGCCACATTCCAGGACTCGCACATCATTAGGCCGAAAAGCGGGCGGCGGCAGTCAGGGCAGTCGAGGCAGTCGGGGGCGGGGACTTGAAACAAAGCGAAGCGCATCAAAGATTATGAAACTCATTAAAAAAGTTTCGGGGGGCAACAAATCTAACAAGCTGAGGAATGTGACGCAAGGAGGCGGGGCAGTTGGGGCCAACAAAAAAGAAATTACCACGCGGCCAGCGAGGAGAGTTGGTGGCCGATGACCAGGTCCAGGCCAAGTTCAACTGGGATTTGTTTCTTTCCCCAGGCAGTTTATTTTTAGCCAAGAACTAGACAAGGATTGCATGCAAAAAAATGTATTTAAGGAATTATTAAATTATAAATATAATAAAAATAAAATAATGATAATAAGCAGATTTAAATCAAAGAAAATATTTAGGGATCTGAAATAGTTCATCTATTTTTTTCCCAATCACTGACTTTATAGCACACATATTTTTTTTCTTTAAGCATAAAATAAAAAATAATAAAATAAATCAATTACATAAAATAACACAAAGTAAATAAAAAGAAACGACTAAAAGATACCCTCTGACAAATGAGTCACAAGGGAGGAATTGCAGCCTGTTGCTTGAAGCGGAACTCTGGGCCTCCTTCGGATTTAAGAGGGCTTCATAAATTAGACGTCAAAGCCTAGGATCAGACAGCCATGGCAACACCCACCCCCACGCACCCTTGGCCACACACGTGGGCATATCCTTCTTTATATAAGTGCACACATACATGTGTGAAAAAGGGTCAAAGGCTGTCAGCGGAGTGGGGCCAAGAATGTGCTGCTGGCAAAAGTTTGCGGCGCCTGGCAAACTTATTAAAGAGTTCGAAGCTAAACAAATTGGCAAGTTAACGCAACGTGTGGAGCGAGGGCCGAAAGGAAAACTTGCCGAGAATTGTGGCCATTAATCTTCACTGGCGGCGCTCACGAAATGCAAATGAAACTTTCACTGGAATGTTGACAGTCAGTCGGCCAGCGAGTCAGTGAGTCAAAGAGGCCACAAAAGTCAATGAAGTGTTAAATGTCCTGCGGTGTTGGGCCTCTGGTGCGTCGCATCCGAAAAAGGTGCTATTATCCTTCCATACATCCACACACATGTCCTCCAATTTTCTGCGTCCCTCCATTTGCATTTCTGCGTGCCTGGCTTCCATAATCATCCAGCGGTACATCAAAGCGCCAAGTTTCGGACCGGGTCCAGACCCCATGCAGCCCTCGAAGTCATATAATTAAAGCAGCAACGTCAGACAAGCTCGCGGCGTAAATCACTTTCCGCCAGGAGTCTTCCTGCGTCAGTTTGTCAGCTTCATTCATGGGTTTTCGGTTGGAGATTCCATTCATGGACAAATACTCGGCTCACACGCTCTTTTATGAGCCATTTGACCCGCGCCCCCAGCGCCATCCCCGAAAAATAAGAGAGATACACGTTACCAATTTATGCTGAGCCGCTCGTAAACTGGCCAAAAGGCAAAAAATTTTCCACTAACGAGCCGAGTCGGTGAACTCTTTTTTTTCCTTAATATTTCGTTTTTTTTTCTGTGACAGCTTCACTTCACTGTGTTGTGTTTTTCTTTCGGAAACAGTTCCACGCGGCGTATACGTAATATTTCGTATGCTGAACGTTCGAATTGGTGTTCTGTTCAGAAAATGCCGCGATGTTTTCGGGTTGACGTTGCTAACGTGACTCCGACTATTTGGCTTTGCAGGCGGCTTCTTATAGCAGGTCGTTCGGGGACCGAGTCCTTCGTCCTGAATCGTGCGAGTCTCACCAGTTGAGCCTCGTCTCGGCTGGCGATTCGTTGCCACGGCCTTCTCGGCGTTCGTTGCGTTCTTTTCGTGCCGGAAATTGTTGTTCAACAAATGCAAAGAGTTCTCAGTCAACAGGCAGAAGCAAGTGGATGGATGGACGCTAAGCGAAAGGACTGCATGTCCTGCCGATGCTTGTGGGGGGGTTCTCTTCAAAATGGCGATCGTAATGAGATAGTTTTGAAGAGAAGATGAAAGCTTCTTGTGATTCAAAAAGAAAGAAAAGTTTGGATATCCTTCTGTATTTTCGAATCCTTTTCTTGTTGAATCGTTTCCCTAATCGCTTATCGATCTAACTGGGCTGAAGGACTACCCCAATTTTCAGAGCCCTTCCTCCTAAAAACCCACTCTTCCAAATAAAATATTTCCATTTTTCTTGTTTACGCCTCCTTCCGCCCTGTCATGTTTATATTTCCAGCCGCATCATAAGGCAAACATTTTAATTTGCCGGAGCCTGTAGTGCCACGCCCCTTGCGCCTTCCGAAAAACCGCCCATGCACAGGAGGCGCACAAATATTGACACTCAACTAAGCCGGCAGGCAAACGCTGACCAAAATCAACGTCCCCCTTGTACGGCCGCCTCCCCTTTTCAGGATCCATCGCTGATGACGCCAATCATGTTTCTGGCCCCCCCGCCCTCAAAGGAAGCTGGCGGCCGTGGGAGGGAGGGGCGAGGCTCTCGGGCCGTCAGTTGGCGTGACAAGCAAGACTTTAGACTTGCAGGAAGCGGGCTGGAAGAGTGGGAGGTGGTAGGTGGGCGGCAGAGCCATACAGACATCGGCACAGTTTGTTATTATTTAAATCAGGAAGTCGACGAAATTTCCTGTGCCACTGGCATGGCCAACAAATTGGCAGCTGACTTCCGCAGTCGAGTCAATTAAATTTTCCCTTTAAGTGATTTCTGTCGCCATCAAATGTCGCAGCAGCTCCCCGGGTCGGTGTACGACTGCTCACCCATTGATTTCCTTTTCCCTCCGACCCTAATGAGAAATCGATGTAATTGTAATTTGTTCAAATCCAATTTCGGAGTAAGGCCGCCGTAACCGTGGTCCGGAGACTCCGGACAACGCACCTGGCCCCCAATCGTCACAGGATCGTCAAAGTGTACTGTGAAAAAAGGGACATCATTTTGGGGGATAATAAACATTTCATTTATTATATTTTTTAAAGGTTATTTTATATTATAGTACTTAGACAGTATCTATTTTTTTATAATAGTAGTATAGTAGTAGTAGAAGTAGTGGTAGTAGTAGAAGTAGTAGTAGTAGTAGAAGTACTACTAGTAGTAGTAGTTGAAGGGAGAGTTTGTTTAGACAAAGGACCATAAAAAATGGGTTTCTTCTGAAAAAAGAACAAATTTGTAATCATCATATCTTTTTACATAAAAAAATATATATTTTTGAGGAATAATAAAAATATACATTTATTCAATTTATTAAAAATTAAATATTTTTTTAATATAGTACCAAGACAGTATCTGTTTTTAATAATAGTAGTAGTAGTAATAATAATAGTAGAAGTAATTGAAGTTCTGAAAGAAAATACTAATCTTTTAATCATGATATGCTTATGATATAATATAAAAAATAATAATATATATACATATAAATATAGATATAAATGTAGGTATAAGTAATATAAATTTGTTACATTTTTTCCACTACTTCTAGTAGTAGTAGTAGTAGGATAATAATCGTCTTTTTAAAGCGAAGATCATAAAGAAAAAAATCTTTCTTCTGAAAAAAGTTATAATCCTTCAATCATCATATGTTTATAGATAAAAATATATATTTTTGAGGGACAATAAAAATATTTATACATATATTCAATTTATAAAAAATTAAACATTTGTTTAATATAGTACCAAGACAGTATCTTTTTAACTTTTAATAATAGTAGATAGTACAATAGTAGTACAGTATAATAGTACAATAGTAGTATAAATAATAATTAGAATTGAATCTTTCCCTTGAAAAAAGTACTAATCTTTTAAACATCATATGTTTATAGATACAAATATTAATTTTGTTTAGATTTTAGATTTTTTTTCTTAAATTATCTTATAATTTTCTTGCAGTGCACTCTTCGCTTCACCTGTTTCCTATTTTGAGGGGCTCATTTTAATGAGTTTTTATTGCGCTTCAGGTGCTTTGATTGCTGCGATTTTTAACTTGATTTACGCGAGTTTAGTGGGGGAGTGGGTGGGTGTGGAGGCCCACTATTGATTTTTCAATTAAGCCGGACTCCTGGCTCCCAACCCCCACCGCCACCCCCCTCGGAGCTCCTTCAATGCACTTTGCATGTTTTCGCGTGTTGGCAACATTTGTTTTGCGAGAAAGCCGCGAACGAAGGACTGTCTTTTGTAGCAAGTTTTATGCGCCGCATCCTGTGCACGGGGGGGTATTTCGGGAGTACATGGAAAGGACTACCGACTACAGAGGTAGTCGGCAGTCGGCAGTCGGGAGTTGGGGTACCATACCGCGCTGTAGCGCAATTTATGCGGTAATTGCTTTTTTAAGCGCTTCGCATTTATCTTTTCGACACAAGTGAAATGAGTTTCTGCCTCCTTGGCGTGCCTTTTGTCGATTTGCCGGCAACAACAGCAATAACGAGCAAGGATAACAACAACAGCAGGAGCAGGAATTACTACAAGAGCAGAGACCGCCTGTCACAACGCCAACAAAAGCCAAAAAGAAAGCTCCACTACTTACAATGGCATTTTTATGACGTCTTCTATTTGTCTGCGAATCACGTTTGCCCTCGCCACCACGCCCCCTGACCCTGCACTGAAAAAAAAAAAAATTAAAGGTGCTCTCAAACAGATAATTAATAAATAATTATTATATAAAATGTCCTTAAACTCAATGGAAAGTAACTGTTTTGTTTTTGACGAATATGCCCAAATCCCTCACTTAGTATTTTTGTCAGTGTAGCCGTGCCCCCTAAAGTATGCAGTGTCTCCTGTTATGGTTGTTTATGGAAATGCCGCGCAAGTTTTTCCCTCGCAGTTTCATTCCTCATTCCCCGCCACACCACCCTAATTAATTTCACGCAATTCGCTCAAAAATTACACAAGAAAAGTTGATAAAACGAAATGAAAATGATATGCAGAGCGGGAAATGGCCACATCTGGATCCTTGGGTCGTCCTGCCACTTGATTTATGGCCTGCATCTCGGATAATATTCATTTTATGTGACGGCCATAAAAATTACCCGTATGGAAAATTTGTCATTTTCTGTCCAAATGAGAATGAGTTAACGATGTGCGGGAAGTAACTCAAATTTATGTTCATAATTTCCATTAATTGGGATTGGCAGGAAAATCATTTTTGAATTTCCACTTGCTGTCAAACTGTGGCGCCTAGTTACTCTACAACTGTAAACTCCAGATCATTAAAAACACTCAAACGCCAATCACTCAAAACAACGAAAGTCACTCAATAAAAAATGAGCTAAAAAAATACCAGAAAAAAAAGAAGAGGCTAAAAATTTTATATATTTTATTTATTAATTCAAATTAATTAATTAGATTTGCTCTTTTTAATATTGTCTTGAATCACTAGTTATTACTATTTTGATCAACAATTTCATACACCACCCCATTGAGTGAATTTTTCTTGGTATGTTTGAGCTCGGCTTTACTTTAACCGGTTCGTAATCTCACACCCGGTTCGTATGAGTGGAAAAGAGAAACTAGTGTGACCTTAGGAGCAACATTTTAAAAGGCAAAAATGGAAAAATTTCGCAGAAAAAAAAAACAATTAAATATCGTTAAAGAAATGGTAATAAAAGTAAAAACGAAAATAATATTTTCCAAGGAGAGTGGTAATTGTGGAAAGGACGAAAAATACCAACTTATGGGAGTTTTTAAATTCCCTTCTGGATAAACATTAAGAAGACCGTTTTCTCTTCCGAAAAAAATACCATCAGCTGCTTTTTCCCGCTGATCCAGTCAGCAGAGATGTCATGGAACATACTGCCTTCAACCACTACTTTTTTCAACCTTTCCCCGTTAACTACTAGTAGTTAGAAACTATTAACCAATTACGCTGGCTCGTGATTGAAAACGCAAATCTTTAGGCGTGTTTATGTCAGAAAACGAGTGAAAAAGTCACCAGGTCGGCTTACCGAGTGTCACGCCCATAGAAACAAAGAGTGGGTTCGAGTGAAGGAAACAGAAAAAATACAACAAAATTCTAGTGCGTGTCAAAAAAGCAAAAAGAGTGAATAACAACAAACACGAAGGGGTGACCCTAACGGCGAATCAAATACACATAGCAACAAACAACAACAACAACAATGGAGGTTAGTGGCGCTGCTCAAGTGTCTAAATTGTTTTTTCATTGATGTTTCGGAGGTTCTCCTTGAATGATTTCATTTCAATTCATTTTATTGTTTAATTGTTTGCTCCGAGTTGTGTTTTCGCTCTCTCGTTATCTCCTCCCCCTCCGCCTCCACCACCCTCACTGGCCGCCGATTACGTCAGTTTTGTTTGCCTCTCAATTGTGGAGTTTGCGCTCTGTTGCTGTTCTCTCGCTCAGCCGGCCGCGTCATCGAATATTTTTGATATTTTTACGAACTCAACCCCGTCTCACCTTTCCCTTAATTATTGATTCCCCCCTCTGTTGCCATTAATTTCCATTAATTAATGGCCTCTATTATGTCACCGGACTCGGCTTTCATTTCTTTTGTTTTGTTTTAGTTTTGGCGTATTTTGCATTTTTACATAATGTCTCCGGGCGAGTCTGCCCATCTTGCCGGAACAGCTGTTTGGTGTTGGTAGCCCGCCGTTTACCGCTATGTCGCGCGACCTTATCTGTAGAATACAGTTACTCACCTTACCCCTGTAGTGACGTTCTGAAAGATACAGATACGTCCCTTCAGTACATTGAAGTCTTTTATTTCTGAGATTTCTAAACAGGTTTTGTAATAAAATTTACTAATTTTTATGAAAAAATATTAAAATTAAGTTGAAAAAAGGCCTTGAAGGGATCAACCCTTTTTTTGCACTTACCTGGGATAATCCCAGTTCTCATTCGCCCTCAATTAAGCGCACCCCCCCACCCTAGACCGGAAGAACTGCCGCGGGGGCGTCAAAAGCGCGTTTAACATCGCTGAGCTGAGTAATTAATCGCCTTTGCCTTTGGTTTCTGTGGACGGATGGACGGCTGGACAGCCATCATCAAAGCAGACATGAAAAGCCGTTTCCCAGCCTCGGAATAGGGGCACAGAATAAAAAGCCAAAAGCAAAAAAACCAAAGAGATGTCGGCCAACACGAAATTGCTCATTTCCGTCATTTAATTGACGCCAAACACATGAAAATTGACGAAAGACCAAGCCATCAGTGAAAGATTTCAGCTACAGTGCGTTTCATTGTCAAAGGGTTCTATAAAGCTAATAATAAACTTGTATTAGAACTGGGAAACAGACCTTATCAGTTAATAAAATACAGAGTTAATGGCATACCCCTGATAGACTCCCTCTTTGTTTACCTTTTTTATCTATCATTGCGCTTTTTTGTTGACTATCAGAGTATCTATAATTCATATTACAATGAGTTTGGCAAGGAGGAAGTTACTGTATCTCCATAAATAGACTGCCGGAAGATGACACACTCTGCTCACGAAGCAGACTCTCTTCAATTAGCACCTCGTTCCTACCTGTTCGGCAGAGTCATGGCCAAGTTGATATTATCGCCGTGACACGATTAAAGCCTTTCAAGAAGCCCCTGTTTCCAAACTGTCAGCCAAAGTTGTTTGGGGAAAAGTTGTTGGCACTTACATTTTGGTTGTTAACATGCCCACCATGGCCACGGCCTCCCTGCTGGCTTAAAACTTCTGTGGCAGTGGAGGTTCTATTACTCGGCTTTGAGCATTTTCATAAATTTCCACTTACTCACCAAGGGGGAGGAGCTGGTCGCAGGGTCTCGGGACTCGGGACTCGGGACTGTGTCTCCGGCCTTATAACACGCTCCGTTAACCGTTTCTGGCTTGGATGGGCATTACTCCATCATTCGGCTGAAACTTTGCATAATTTTCATTTATTACCGCAGCACTTTTTTTTACGCACTTGTGTATTTTTTATCTCGCGCCAATCTGCCATCAAAGTCTGGGTTATGATTCCCCCAAAGAAAGTGCTCCCCACTCCGATTTATCTTACAAATTTAATCTTTTCACATAATTTTCTCGGCCGGCGTGGCTCCTCTGGGAAAGTTTCCAGCTGCCACTTTATCTGCCACATAAATCAGGCATAGCCCTCTTTGTTTACGAGCCCTTTCACTCAATAATGCATTCTGTTCTCTGTTTTAATTGCAGGTGAGTCTGATTCGGAGGTGCGACGGCCATCAACCGATCGAAAGGTCAACTGCGAGAGGGTAAAGTAGAAATGCGGCGGCTTCTAGAGCATTATGTGATACTCGCCATGGCGGTCTCTTTTATTCACATGCAAAATTACAAAAATAAATGAAAACCCTTTTAGACACGTTCGCGTTCTCGGTCTCGGCTCCTCTCATGACTGATTCATGAATGGCTGCTGGCTGGCTGGTTGGTTGGTTGGTTGGTCTATCGGGCTTCTCGTGTGTGGGAGTGGGTCTTACATAATGCAATAAACTTCATCAGCGTTTTTAGTGTGCCACTCTTTATTAGACGCCGACTGGCGTGGTGGCACATCCGTTGCATGGCCCACCTACTAGCGGGCTGCCGCATCGGCGGCGGCAACAATGTCGAGAATCTTCTCTGAGATAGTCTTTGCGGTTTGCTGGCTGCAGTCTTCCTGGCACAGGATTTCGATGTCACGGAGTTTCGAGAAATAGAAGTCCCTGTCCTTCTCAATACCCTGCCACAGGGTGGTGAGGCGCGCGAACTCCGCCATGGGGTTCATGGCCGGCTTCTTGGCGTCGCAGCGCGGCACTGGGTCCCGGTTCTCCTGGTCGACCTCCGGCCGGGGGCGCTTGGCAGCGCGCGGAAGGTCGTATGTGTCCGCGCCCCGATGCGTGGGACAGGGCGACAGGACCCGCGGGGTCTTGGTGCCCACGAAGTTACAACCGTAGCTCATGGGGGCCCCGTTCCGGGCGGCGAGGGCGTCGTAAAAGTGGCCGTCGTAGTTGGCGTTAACGAACTTGCGGAACCACTGCAGGAACTCTAAGTTGTCCTGGAACCGGCCCTTGACCAGCCTGTCAATGGGTATCACCTTGTTCACGCAGACCTTCTTGAAGCTGATCTGCAGTATCTTGAAGTTCTGCAAGGAATCGTACTCCGTGTTGGTGCGGAACTTGATGCGCTTCATCGGCACCGAGTTGGGGAACATCATGTCCATGAACTGGCAGTAGGCCGCTCCGGTGCAGAGCTCATCCACCTTGGTGAACTCCGCCTGCAGGAGCCTGTTCACCCAGGAGAGCATGTCGTGGCGCGACGGATTGTCGGAGGTTGCGTTCGTTGAGAACACGTTCACTGCCCTGCCCATGGTCCTGGACATCGTCTACTTTGAATTTTTACTTGTGTGTTTTGTACTTTTCGATTTCGCAGCGAGTTTTCAGCCAGTCGAGCCAGATCGAGTCGATGTTAGTTGTGGAATGAAGTTTGGGGGCTAGCTGTTCCAAGCTCCTAACCTATTTTGCAAAGCATGCTAGACTAACAATAACACTGAACGTGCTTAAAAGCCCTTTCCAACACTGGTTCTGGATGGTCTAAAATAGAGATGCGTGAAAATCAAAGATATGTTTGGAAAAAAGTATTAATTTTTATCATTTCTTAAGATTAGTTGGTTAAGTTTAACATATTTTAGGATTAAAAGGCTAAGGAGTATCCTGGAAGGCATAACTAATAATTAATCGATAACTAAATAAAACGATGCTTGAACCGAAAAAAAAAGAATCGAATCTGAAACAGTTCGTTCAACCCGCTGCACTTGCAACCGATTGTTTAAAGTTGAAACTACTCCCTGGGAGCTGAGTAAACCAATGGTAATTATGGCCAGCAGTCTCCTCCCTCCCATCGTATAAACAAGGCAAGTCAAAGACCCCTTTTGAGGGAAACGACTGAAAAAAAAGGAAAACTTACATGAATTTTTAATTAATTTACATCCAAATTTTGTCTGCCGGCCGCCAGCTTTCTCTGGATGACAGTTTGTCATCGCAAGCACCCCGTGGAAGCAGACCCCCCCTTTGAAAACAAACACCCTCCCTAAACACCATTGTTGGCCACATTCCTGGGCAAAAAACATTTGTGAAAACGTGACCCAGAGCAGAGTCACTTTTGAAATTCAAAGTCAAATGTGAACTACATGAATTGCTGAGCGGAGTGAGGAGGAGGAGGGGCATGCGGCAGGCCATAATTTATTATGATTCTACTAGCTGGCTGGCTGGCTGGCTGACTGGCTTATTTGGGCATCTTATTGATGACTGGGGCTCCAGCCTCCAACTGAGAATGCGACGCACGTTTCTCATTTTGTCTAAATGCGTCTGCCGTTCAAATTTCACTTTTTCTTCGGCGACATCTGTGCATTATGTGCGGATTCAGTTCAGATCGGGAAAGTTGCCTGCCACTGCACCGAAGTTTTCCACGGCCGTGCCAACTGTCAGTTGGCCCACCACCCCTCGTTCTGTGTTGCACCAAGGCTTTGATATCGGAGATTCCTGGTTGCAACGATGCGGCAGTGATTTGGCTTCAGTGGCATGCCCTGTAAGTTGTAGAATAGAGGGTTGCATAGACAAGGTTCTCAGTGGGATTAGATGGATGTAAAAAATAGTATAATTAGGCTAAGAGTGCCAGGAGTTTTGTGTCATAAAATAGGCAACTTTTGATTAAAAATTAAGCCAAAGGATAGACATTATTTTTTCTTTTGAATCAATAAGAATTAATGAGTATCTTCTAGTCTTTACTTGTATTCCTCTACAGCCACTTGTTTTAAATGCAAGTGCATTGAGACGGAACTATCGACGTCTCAGTTTCCAGCAGTTTTCAACGCCTGACCGAGGGCAGAAGCAGCTCAGAACCGACACTGAGCCGGCTCTGAAGGGGCGAAGGCCCTTCACACTGACCAACTGCGGTCTCAGCTTTCCAGAGGGTGACCTCCCACGACCCTCTAGGTCCCTTGGGAGCTCCTGCTGCTGGCATGCAAATTGCATAAAATATGGCCATAGAAAAAGCATATTCGTGTTCACTGAATATGCAATTGACTGGCCCCATGGGCACCGGGGGGAGTTGGCTTAGGAGGCCAACTCCTTGTATCCTGGCATATTCCAGATTTATGCTGGCACTTTGGGGAGAATGTGAGGAATAAATGCAATAAACCATCTTGCCGCAGGGAAACGGAGTTATATGGCTTACAAGACCGACAGTCTATCAATGGCAGTGGAAGATGCATGAGCGTTCGAGGAAAGTATTTCCTAAAAAAATAGAAAGAAATGGAAGACATTTTCACTTGGCAAGTGGACGCATCTTTTCACCTTCGGTGTCAGATTTCTGGTTTTCCACGCGACCCATTGTTGAATGGCCATAAAAGCGAACCTGGTCGTCGTGTAATTAACGTTTCTTGCTCGAAATTTCCGGCTACGATTGCAATTTCCCCTAGTTCCCTTTTCCGACGCATTTCCACCAACAGCTGGTCATTAGCCATTAGCCGTGTCCCATCGCTCTTCCCACTTCGCTTACCTGTTTTTGGGACGTGTCCGGCCAACTTTTCATGCACTCCGAGCGTGTCTCTTGGTTTGTTTTTTTTTTCCTCTTGCCGCTTCTGTTGAGTTTCCACAAATTTTCCGCTCCGCTCCGCGGGCAATGTGAAATTTTTCGCCGTAAACGTGACCAGTGTCGCCGCCTCTTGTGCCGAGTGGCGAGTGCCTGGTGCCGCTTAATTAAATCGCCTAAGCACCTTGACCACCGCCGCCCATCGACGGTCGCAGATGTCAGTCGCCAGATACGAAATACATACAATTTTTGCAAATCACCGAAAAACATGTCTCGCATTTCGGGGTTTCGGGCTATGTAGGTCACACATGGTCCGTGGGACGTGGGAGGGGTTGGGTTCTGCCTAAGCCAGACTCTGGTTGGTTGCTGGGACTACCAAGCTGGATTTCTGGTTCAACTATTTTATTATGCACTTCCTCAAAGGCTTGTAATCTAGTCTCCCTCTCCCTCTAGCTTTATGATGTCTTTCAAGCTCATCAAGGGCCCTTAAGACGCTCCTCAAATCCATTCTAAACGAAATCTTTTGAGGCAAAGCCACTGACAAGTACTTGCCTTGTAATTGCACGAAATCCAATGGCAGCCAAGTGGGGGCTGTGGGCTTTTGGTTTATTTGTATCTGGAGCTACCGTTCCAAGGCCCGTTGCAATTAATGAGCCTGCCACTCCATTACTCCGCTCATCCGCCGTACTTTGAGGCTACAGTTTATGCGCATCGCAACTTCTAATTGGCTCGGGACTCGCTGCCTGACAGATGCACGCCAGGTAACAGTTTCTAATGTGTTGACGACTCGTATCTGACAGATACATTTCGTCGGGCTGGCTGTTGGCTCTTGGACAGTTAGCGGCTTGTTTACGCGTTGGATTTGAATGGGGAACAGGTCTCTTTGAGGCGAGTTTGATTGGAAATTGTGGGATTTGGGGACTAGGTGTGTAGGAAGGATCTACTTTGAAGCATATATCTCATTATTTCCCCTTAAGTGCATCTTAAACTTCGACTAGTCCTTCTAGAAGCGACTAAACTTCTTGTTTTCGCTTCAATTTATTTGCCCTCCTCTCCAGCTGTGGCCGAGTGTCTCCGGAGTGCCGTGAACTCAATTATTTTTGCAATTACTTTTTATGATTCTACAGTTTGCAGTCGCTCCATCGTCATCGCCATCTCCAGAGGCCTTCCGACGCGATTGGATTGGAGCTGAGTGGCCGTGGAGTTTCGTGGAGGGTGTTTGTTCTCTGTCCCCGATTGAAATGTCAACAATCGACTCGGCTCGAGTCGAAACGAATCGAAAAGAGTCGCTGATTTTAAGCATTAGGAGCTGACATAATCGCCGGCTCTTGAGCTCCACTCGGAAGTGGGTCAGTCGCTGGCATTTGTAGCTGTATCTATCAGATACACGTACGAGTGCGAGTATCTGGGAGCGTCATCTGCGACGAGTGCTCGCCAAAGTTGGCCATTTGTGGGTTTGTTTTGCTTCGCTAGTACGCTAGTACACTCGGAGTAGCTGTCTGCTGGTTTCTGGCTAAATGGTAGCTGTACCTATTGTGCCCCAAACCGGTTTCCCTTAAAAGCTCTAAGTAAACGTAAGCGTAAGCGGCCAAGGAGGAGTTTAAGCCCCGGTTTTGTGGCCACTGTCCGTCGCGGTTCCTGGCACTCTGCCCCTGCATCTGCCCTCTGGGCCAAACCAGTTTCCAATAGCCTTCTTTTGATTTGCCTGCCCGCACTAAGCGCTCTCCATTTCGGTCACGCTTAGCTAGAATTTACTTTTCCGATGTTACAATTCTCCAAGAGTCGTTATGTAAATTAGCGACTGTTTCTGCTGCTGCTTGCCGACCCTGTGTCTAATGTCGTTTTCGTGGCTTTCCGGGCACTTCCGCCCGGCTTGTTTATGGGCCACAATCTGTTGACTTATTTATATTCGAAATCTGGAAGAGTTGCACAACAATTTCCCACTACGAAGTGGTTGGCAGTTGAGAGTCATGCCACAGTTGGTAGAGCTTGTCCCTCCACAGACATTGAAAAAACAAATATAAGAAAATATTTAAAAAAAGGAATATTTGTTAACCTTTTCTAGAACCTGCCCTTGTCTTTTATGAAATATTTAACACTCCCCTCTAACCTTTAGGGCCTGTTTGCTAAGATTTTTCTCTCCGTGTCCCTAATTTACATTGCCAGCTCTTCAGGCCAACTGGCTCAGTGACTCGACTTTACTCGCCTGGCTGACTGAGTAACTGACTAACTGAATGACTGACTGAGCGATTGCAGCTTGTCTTGGCCTGGCTCGAAGCAAATGTTGCACGACTCTCGCTGCTGCTGCTGCTGCTGCTGTTGCTTTCGATGTGGTTGTCTTGCCTTAATTCGGTGGTAGTGGTCTGGTGGTCTGGTGTTTTGGTGGGTCTCTTTTGCCAGTCAGTCGGTGGTGGAACGCAGACCCAGTCCCAAGTCGCAGCCACAATCGCTGAAAGCGTTGAGCCGTGAGCTGTTAGCTGCAAGCTGTCGCGCTGCCGAGCTGCATTCATAATTGGATTTGTCATATTTCCGTTTCATATTCGACATATCGATTCGCGGGGACACTGTTCCAAACTGCGACATCTAGAAGCCAGCATGGAGAGCGCCCTCCCAGTGGCCGAGTTCCAGAAGATCAAGCTGCGTCCGGTGCCAAAGGTGAAGCGCCGGGCCCCGCAGCCGCCCGTGAGCCTCCGCCTCAAGCAGAAAAATGTGCGAAAAGAAAAGTGTACTTAAGTAGCTTTGGGTTCGTGCCCTGAACTCCTCCTGGCCACGCCGGTGAACTTTCGCTCTCAGCCGGAAGGTGGGCAGTGAAAAGGAGAGCAAAAGCGTGGGAAGATTGGGCTGCGATTGAGGTGCAGCCATGGCTGGAAACCGCACGCTAGTTTCACTTGAAAAGGCACAGCATGTGGCAAGATCTCTATCAAAGCTGGGCCAGAAGTTGTGCTAAGAATTAAGCTTATAATTTTTTTTTTCAGTTACAGACTTTTTTAACAAAGTATGTGTCGTTTTATTACAGACTTCAGCCACCACAAAGACAACCACGCTCACCACTCCGGCCAAGCTGTATGGCAAGGACTTGAGCGAGTACGATGATGTGGATGTGGAGAGTCTGCTGGCCCAGCTCTCGGCCGAGGAGATAACCATATTGGCCAAAGAAGTGGATCCTGATGTGAGTATTCTTTTGGCAAATAAATCAAAATTTAAAAAATTAACTAAATATTGATACTCTTTCAGGACAACTTCCTGCCGCCTGATCAGCGCTGCAGCTATGAGTGCACCAAGGATGCCACCGGGCCGCTGAACCGCAAGCAGCTGATCGAGCACATCAACAAGCAGGCTATCGAGACCCCCGATCAGCCAGAGTTCGAGCCATTTGTCCAGGGCAAGGTGCGTGGCAAGAAGTGGGTGCCCCCGCCAAGGGATGCCCGGGACGTCGAGGCCGAGGAACAGATCGCCATCGATATGGGCGAGGAGTATGAACACGCTCTCAACGACGCCACGCAGGAGGAGATCATCGATCTGGCCGCCATCCTGGGCTTCCACTCGATGATGAACCAGGACCAGTACCACGCCTCGTTGCTCAACAAGGGCCAGCCAGTGGGCATGGGCTGGGACGGCATCACCAAGTCTACGCAGCAAAAGCTCTTCCCCATGGATCCGCCAAACAGCACAGACGTCGAGGAGTCCATCAAGCGGGTCAAGGACGATGACTCCAAGCTGATTGACCTCAACTTGAACAACATTAAGGTTTCTCTCTATTTTTTTTTTAACAATATTTTCCGTCAAGGCAACTAACTTGTGCGATTCATCCGCAGAACATCTCGGACGAGAAGCTCGAGCAACTGTTTGACGCACTGCCTCAGAATGAACATCTGGAAGTCCTCTCGCTGACAAATGTCGGCCTCACCGACAAGACAGCCCTCCTGCTGGCGGAGGCCATCGAGAAGAGCAAAACCCTGAGAGTATTAAACGTCGAGACCAACTTCATCAGTCCGCCCGTGATCGTCAAGCTGGTGCAAGCCCTGCTCAAGTGCCGAACCATTGAGGAGTTCAGGGCCTCCAATCAGGTGAGAGAGGGAGCTCTTGACATTATTTCATGACAAGTGGGCACTAACGCATTTTATATATTCCTTCGCCAGCGATCTGCGGTGCTGGGCAACAAGATCGAGATGGAGATCACCGACCTGGTGGAGAAGAACTCGTCGCTGCTGCGCCTCGGCTTGCACCTGGAGTTCAACGACGCCCGTCACCGTGTGGCCGCTCACCTGCAGCGCAACATCGACAGAAGTAAGTTGACCCCGGGGGTTTGCCCTTGGGACCCTGGGTTACATCCACTCCCACCGATCTTCAGGCGAAGATTGAGTATCACCGTTGGTTTCCGCGTTCTCCCCTTGCTAGGATTGAGTATCCTTTAGGTATTTTATTGATCGAGTTGCCTCACTTGCGCGTTTAGGTGAATTGCAACAAGGTATGTTAGCCAGCAGCTGCACCGCCTCAACCACCACCACCACAGCTTCGTCATCGTCACAGCCACCATCTTCACCCAGCCTCCATGCGCATCCCGATCATGCTGCTACCAAGGCAGCCAAGGACACTTCGCCCACTCGGGCCAAGTGCCTGGCTGCCTTCGAGCAGTTCATCAAGGCTCGCACCTTCACCGATCCGGCAGATTCTGTATCTCTTGGTTTGCCACCGGCAGGGCGCCTCGTGCGCAATCTCCAGGCCTCCTCCTCACCGGGAACCGCAGCCGAGAAGAAGATCTGAGATCCCGTTTGGTAACCAAGCTCCAAGTTGTTGTTGCCACAGTTGCGTCTACCCCTCGACCCACTATTCTCAAACTTTTCTCTATAATTATCTCCTGTTTGTATGTGTGGTAACCAGGTAAACTGTTTTCGGCCATCATCAGCCCATCATCTTTCCAGTTCCAGATCCAGATCCAGGCTTAGAACCAGATTCAGATAATTCTGGTTTAGTATTTTAACCAAATCGTTCTCCATTCTCACATCGTTTCATCAGCCTTCGTTGCGTTTCGTTATCGTTATCGTTCACGTTACCATGTTATCGTTCGTTCTCACCTGTCGTTCTCGTCCACCGATTGTCGTACCTGGTTCAGGGATCCCATAAGATAGATTAAGTGGGTGGGATGGGCCGGAAAGGATATTAGTTTTACATACATTATTGTAAGAGGAATCAGTACGTATATCATTCTTCCATGTCCAGCCAATGCTAACTCAATGTTTATCCCCTAGAGTAGGGATCTCGCCAGCTGGGATCCTCCTCCGATGTAATTACTCCTTGTCCACCCCGAATCTCTTTATCCGTCTCTTGTAATTACCATAGACTGTAATAGCGACCTGTCAAGATATAGAAACATTAACCAATTATCCACTTGTCTGTTGTAAATTGCAACTCAACTCAACTCGAACTCAAAACACGCAACCCAACAGTCTTCCGTGTTCAGAAACTGAAACCGAATCTGCCAAAGCTGATTCTGCCCGGGAACATGGAGATTGAACGCGACTTGGTGAGCTACCACCGATCGGCCACGCCTACGCCCACTCCGTCGCCGTCGCCATCGCCGCAACCGCCGGCAGACGATTACGATGTAGAGGTGGATCCGGATAACATGGTGATCCGCGGCGGCGGCGGAGACGCCTTCGATCCGGAATTCGATCCCGACAACATGGTGGTGCCGGGCAGTCGCTCTGTGACCCCGAACTACAACAACGACGGTGTCTACCAAGCGCACACGTGAGTGAGGGGCCGCACCACCGGAGCCACTGAAAGCCACAGAACACCACCACAACAGCCACCAGAAACCACAATTGCGAGCCATGTACAGACAGTCATTTGAGCCACTTTCGCCTTGTCCTTTCGTCTCATTGGTTATGTAACCTCGATGTTGTCGTTGTTGATGTTGCCCGAAAATCGAAACCAAAACCGAACACCCTGGATCTTGCAGACCAAGAACTTGTACATACCCTGAAGAATACACTGAGAAAAAGCCCAGAGACAGTTACAAAATTGTCATTTATATTTTTTTGTTAAAAAATTGTTTTTGTATAAAAAAAAGAAAGTAAATATAAATGGCAATATTGTTAATTTTGTATCCCCTGTGCAGAAACCGAAAACCGATTCCAGCACTCTTAGTTAAGAAATAAATGTTTTCCATGTCGTCGTTGTCAGTCGCTTGCCTCATCACCACCGATCCTTGTAAATAATATGATCAGGATCCCACATCCTTCAAATCAGATGCGTGCTATTAACCCAACCACACACACGCACATCCCTAGACACACTCATCGCAGCACTCTTTGTTTTGTATCTTGTATCTTTCTATCTCCACACGAAAAGCCCAAGAAAAGATATATATAAAAAAACTACAGAGATCAGCCAACAGAATCAAGAAAACAGTATTCGAGACAGTCAAAAGTAAACTCTACTTCTATGTGTTATGGTTTCTTTTATATTATTTGTCCTGTATCTGTATCATCCTTGTTCATGTGTCCTATTCTCTCTTCTCCCCCCTCTGTTTCTCGATTTCAGTAAGAAAAGATCTTGAGTTGCGACTGCAGTTCAGATTTTTCAATAATCTGCATAGAAAGTCAACAAGAATTCAGTAAGCAGACCAGAAGCAGAAAGCAAGCAACTAAACCATTTTTAAAGCGTTTTGTAATCTAAACCCCAAGAACAAGAACCGAAGATAAAAAACATAAACCCATAACAACGAAAGAACGTGTATAATATAATACTTGTATAATGAAGAAGGACAAAGCAGGAGCAGAAGTTTAAGATAAAGATAATCAGCCCCAGAGCTCGGAAATAATATATCTATATACTCTAGAGAGACTTAACTAAGCACAGCAAACTGAAACCAAAGAACGAAGTGAAATATCAAACTATATACATATACTTTTAAATTATATAACGTTAAAGCGCAGTTCAAGCAGGCTCATCTAGAATGGGCTTTGCTCGAAGTCGAGGCCTGTTTTATAATCCAGCAGAACAAACGTTTAGGCGACACGTATATACTTTTCTCTAAAGCTTGACCCAGGTATCTATGAACACGGATTCTCCTCCAACTTCTTCAAGTTCTTCTGCTAATCTCGTTGTGGCAACTTTGCAAAATAACCAAAGCAACCAAATGCTGTATAAAAAAAAGATATATATATATGGCTTTCAACTACTAGCCTGTGCAGCTTCGATTAGAGACAGTCTTTAAACTGCATTTGGCTGAATGTTTCCATAACTCGATATTAAATTAGATGATTGACTGTAAACTAAAGCAGAATCTTTCCCAGCCCTTGCAACTAAACACTTGTACTGATTTGATTTAAAATATAAATTAGTTTGCAAGGGCCACCCAGTCTTCGGGCAATCGAAGCCAATCCCAGCTTTCTGTTTTGTACTGATCAGTCATGAACACTTGCATTTTGAGTACTTATGTTGTTCACTGTTTGATTTAACCATCTCCTGCATGACTCATTACTTGTGTTGCACTCCCCCAACCATCCAACCCATTTGCATGTCGTGTGTTAACAATTCAGAACACAGTCCACACACCTAACCACCTCTGAAATGAGCCAACCACTCAGCTCTAATGAAGTTCTCTTCGTATAGGAATTAAACTGCGATGTATGATCTAAGTGAATACCCCAGATCCGAATCAAAGTAAACTATAATCCCCAACAACAAGAATACAATGTTTTAAGACACTTTTGTGATTCAATAAGAACCAACAACTAACAGCAGAAAATAAAACAGCAGCACCACCGACAACAGAGCCATGAATACGTAAAAATATTATAAAAAAAAAAATGAAATAAACTCGATCCTGAAATAATAATGTAGCTCTGCATTCGGCGCAGACGAACAGTTGGTACCCTTCTGTATACATAATTGTGTTTGATCGTTTTTGAAAGTGCGCGATTCTGTAGCCCAAAAATAGCCCCTAACCACATTAATAAAATCTGAAAAGCTTATAGATATGATAGATCGCATACACAAAACCCAACCACTTTGGGGATGCCTTGAATGTTGTATCTTCTCCTTGACTGAACCTTTATTTACATAATTGATTGATTGATTGAACGAATTTCGAACTAACCAGAAAACTAAAACTGTTGAATTCCTATCTATTTTTCACTCTGTGTGCCACCACTTGACTAATGCCGAAAATTTATTTGTTTCTTCTCTTCCCAACCCACCCACGCACACACTCGATCTCGATCCTTCTGTGTTTGTGTTTCCAGTACGTGTGAAACGCCTCAACCAGCGTAAATAAAAAGACAAAATCGAAAAAATTATATAGCAGCTACCAACAACAATTATAAGCTACCACCACCAACCACCCAAGAACAAACTCAAGCAGAAAGCCATCTACTATGTGTGTGCATTCGTTGTCCAACTCTTGATTACCAAATTAACAAGCAATCCACGCCAGAAACACCAACAGCAACCAGAACCAGCACAACCACGAATACAACAGCCGCGGCAACAAGATCAACTATTTCTATCCAACCTATTCTCCCACCAAAAATTTATTCCTATTGTGAAACCCGAACCAATCTACCAACCAAATGTGAACTAACACCGAAGAATGATGTGTGACATGAAGTACGTAAAGTATTTAGACAAATAAATGACTCAAAGTGAATAATTTCACAATCTAAAGTAATTTAAGTCTTATGTAAGTTATTATTTCTTTTAAAGTAAAAAGAAGAGAGGGATATCAAGGACTTAGTTACTTAGTTTAAAATAATTGTGGTATTAAAGTGTAAAATTCAAAATTTTGCCTACCTCTGTTAGAATTTTTTTTCCAAATCTGCTAACAAATCTATTTGAAATCACAAGTTAACACCTAAGTTGCCCTTGGTGACCCCGAAAGCGTCAAGTTTGACGCTTCAATCGGAGATTTGGAGATTGGACGAAAATAAAGTCTAACTGGCCCGGTAAATATTTATGGACTTAGCCACTGGTTAGCATCTTATTAGGTTAGTCTTAAGCCAACAACGGCAGTATTTCTGTTGACAATTCAGACAGTTGTGTGCGTCATGCCAGAAGGAATTTAAATAAATCTACCCTAGAATCTAGAGCTAACCGTTTTGGTGTTGCCTTTCCTAACAGTCAGCAAGAGGAATTATTTGGATCAAGTTACTAATCACATTTCCGTGTGTATTTTCCAGTTGGACGTCAACGTCGCATGGGACATCTGAGCAGGAACTACACCATTGGCGTCTGGCAGTAGGATTATTTGGATTTGGAGTCTATAAAATGCAAACAAAAACAAAGTGTTTCATACTTGTTGCTGTACTCACACGAAGCATTGTTTAATTGTTCTGTTTAGTGTTTGTTGCGTTCTTCAGATTGATGATTTCGGTTCGAGTTTGTGTTCGGTTCACCACATAAGCATATTCATATTTGTTTGTTACGAGTTAGAGGATCACACACATACACGATTGTATCTGCTTGCTATTTGGCAGATGGTTATTCTTTAAAAATAATTCTTTCCTTAAGCCCTTCTTCACATTTACGCTGCAGCTTCACACACGCCCTCTGCGCCAATCATATTCTTTATTTTAATTTTATTTTATTCGATATAATTTCCATTCTGTTTCCCCTGTTTATCCCCTAGATGGGGGATAGACACTTCAAAATTTTAGTTTTAATTGTGTTTATATCCAAATGCATATACATGATACACACACATACACATACAAATACATAATACTTATATACACTTTATATATATATATATGATACATATATAGCCATGGTCTCTAAAAACAATTTACTGCTATTGAATTATGAAAATGCTTAAACATAAATTTAACTTATGGTTAAACACACAAAACAAATGAGAAACAAACAATTGTATAATGTAATGATATATCTTACTTTATATGACATAATGCAATGCTTTTAAAATACAATTTTTAAAAATCATGTAAAAACTTTAAAATTAAATAAAAAAATTATAAAAATACAAAGGTATCAAGTGTTTAATAGCTGGTTGGGATTATTATGTTTCTAAGGAAAGTTTTTCATAACTTTTCATTGTAAAACTTGAAAGTTAAATTGCACAATTTAGAGGTTATCTAAAAATAGTTGGTAGACTTCCGATTCTGACTTTTAATCTAAATAAGTCAGCCGTAAAGATAAATTCGGATTATAGTAGCTTCAAAACAGCTTCTGGTTAACTGATTGTATCGCCCTTCATCTTTCCTTGATGCGTATCTCAGCGAGTAGTCACTTTCGATTATCAGTCGAGATGCGACACCGAGTACCAGATGCTCTAATCACTGGGCGATGGATAACTGTGAACATAAATATTTACACGATGAATGGGTAGTGTACACTTAATCGACGATTCTCCATACGTGGCGCTTTGATTAATGGAAAAATTTCGATTATCAATGGGGACACTTGTGCCAGTTGGCAGGCCGAGAATTCCAAGGCAAACAATGGGGTCTAGTCCATTGTCGAGACCCCCATCGCTGCCGAGTGGAGTGTAGAGTTTGGCGTGTTTATGGAAGCGCTGTGGATATAACTGAAACATACAACCTGTATCCCGCTTCCACACTCGACACGCGTCGGAGTCTGGGCAAACAGCCTCCGGAGATAAGAGCGCGTGACGCAGCCGCCTGGAGCATCAGGCTTATCGGGCGAGTCTTGCCCATCGCATCAGTTCCGCCGCAGTTCTTGGCCAGAATGTCCACGTTGGAGAACGAGGTCACCTTCCGCAAACAGGCGGAGGTGAGTCAGAGTCTGGAGGCGCAGTTCGACAGCTCCTCCACGGACTTTATTCTGATCACCGATCATCGCACATCGAAGAGCAAGAGCCTGGAGCAGTTGGAGGCCTCCAAGGATGCGGTTGATGACACCTCCTGTTGTGCCAAGTATGCCAAAAATATATTCCGGATGAAGACTCTTAAGAGGCGACTCCCCTTCCTCACTTGGCTGCCTCACTACAACACCCGGGACTGTATCGGCGACCTTATAGCCGGATTCACCGTAGGACTCACAGTAATTCCCCAGGGTCTGGCATACTCCGGCGTAGTGGGCTTACCACCCGAGGTAGGTAACACTTTAGAGTCCTTGGAACTCTGGAAGTTCTGAATCTGAGATATGGTAATCACTCGACTGCTCTAGTTGCGAAAACTACTTGAGATATAGGTATAATAATTCATTTTTCCCACCTTCAGTACGGCCTCTATGGAGCCTTCATGGGCTGTTTCGTTTACGTCCTTTTGGGAACTTGCAAGGACAGCACCATTGGTAGCACCGCTGTGGCCTCGTTAATGACATTCCAGTTCGCCCAGGGCTCCTGGCAACGATCTGTGCTGCTGACCTTCCTGACTGGCATTATCGAAATTCTGATGGCCATCTTCAAGCTTGGCTGTCTGGTGGAGTTCGTGTCTGGCCCAGTCAGTGCAGGATTCACCAGTGCTGTGGCCCTGATTGTCTCCACCTCACAGATGCGATCCATGCTGGGCGTAAAGAGCGAAGGTGACTCCTTCCTAGCCACCTGGATCAGCATGTTCAAGGACATCGACAATGCGCGAGTGGCGGACACCTGCCTGGGCTTTGGATGTGTGTTCCTCCTGCTCGCCATGCGAAGTCTGGGCAAGCTGAAGATCGGACCAAAGGACGAGGCCAGAAAAAGTAGTTTCCATCGAGTCTTCAACCATGTGATCAAGTTCCTTTCCACCTCGCGAAATGCCTCTGTAGTTATTCTCTTCACCCTCATCGCCATGCACCTGGATGCCAAGGGAACGAACCCATTCCGACTCACTGGAGAGATCCCCAAAGGAATGCCGCCGTTTTCGCTGCCACCATTTTCGATTGAAGCCCAGCCCGGAAATGAAACGGCAGGTATTCCCCCAGTTCCCGGACAAAACTTCCTTCAAATGGTGCAGAGCTTGGGCTATGGATTGATTATCGTGCCGCTGATGGCTCTGCTCGAGACCATGTCCGTGTGCAAGGCCTTTGCCAAGGGAAAACAGATCGACATCACCCAGGAAATGATCGCCTGCGGAGTGGGCAACATAGGCACCTCCCTCTTCTCCGGATATCGCTGCAATGGCGGACTGGCCCGATCGGCGGTGAACAATGCCAGCGGCTGTCGCACCAATATGTCCAATCTATACATCGGTGTGATTGTGGTTCTGGCCTTGAATTTCCTCACCGACTACTTCGCTTTCATTCCCAAAGCGGTGCTGGCGGCTATCATCATCTCGGCGGTTATCTTCCAGGTTCAGTACCAGGTCGTCACGCCCATGTGGCGCAGCAAACGTAAGTCCAGGCACCCATCGGGAGGTTACCCAATCATGAAACTGACTATACATCCTTTTAGGTTCCGATTTAGTTCCTGGCATCCTGGCCTTTGTCACCTGTCTGGTTCTACCCCTAGAGATTGGCATCATGGTGGCCATCGGAGTCAACCTGCTCTTCATCCTATACTACGCCGCCCGACCCAAGGTCACCCTGGAGCAACTGGAGACCCAGCAGGGCACCCGTTTCGTTAAGATCACCCCCGATCGTTGTCTGATTTTCCCCTCCGTGGAGTTCGTCCGGAACATGGTGCTCAAGTCCGGCAGCAAATCCACCCTCCCAGTGGTCATCGATTGCACGTACATCTACGCCGCAGACTACACTGCTGCCAAAGTAATCTCCTCCTTGGTGGATGACTTCCGGCGCCGGCACCAGAAGATCATATTCTTCAATCTGAAGCCCAGTGTAGCCAGCGTCTTCGAGGGCTTAAACACGAAACTGGTCCTGTGCTACAACACCCATGCTCTGAACCAGGAGCTTAGGTCCGACGATGCCGATCTCAACAGATCCGTGGACTCCTTGGACCGGACAGAGTCTGGTAATGGAACCAGCGAATGTGTCAGCATGGCCAGTACCCTTTCTCTGGCCAGGAGTTAGTGCTATTGCGATTTGAATAAAGTTAGTTAAGAGAATCAAATAATAATTAGGAAATTATAATTTTATTTAAAAACATGGTTTTAAAAATTAAAAACCAAAAAAAAATAACTGCACCTATTAATACTTTACTTTAGTACTGTTTATTTTATATTTATAAAGAAATTGTTTAACCTTAAGCTACTTCCAGAACTTCTTCATCGACATGTTCTTCTCGGAGTCCTTCATCATCACTTTGGACACGGCCATCTCAAAGTCCTCCTGGGTGACATGAACTCGTCTCTCCCTCAAAGCATACATCCCTGCTTCGGTGCAAACTCCTTTAACTTCCGCTCCGGAAGCCCCCGGCATAAGCTCGGCGATTTTGCGCAGATTGATGCCCCTCGTCAGATTCATTTTGCGGGAGTGTATCTTCAAGATATCCAATCGGGCCTCCTCGTTGGGCGGCGGGAACTCAATCTTGCGATCGATGCGGCCGGGTCGAAGCAGAGCCTGGTCCAAGACATCGATCCTATTAGTGGCCATGATCACTTTGATGTTTTTCGTTGCCTCAAAGCCATCCAATTGGTTCAGAAGCTCCAGCATGGTGCGCTGGACCTCCGAGTCGCCAGTTCCCGTTTCCAAGCGAGAGGAGCCAATGGAATCGATTTCGTCCATGAAAATGATTGACGGAGCATGTTCTCTGGCCATGACAAAAAGCTCCCGCACCATACGCGATCCCTCGCCAATGAATTTCTGCACCAACTCCGATCCAGAAACCCGGATGAAGGTACACTCCGTGTGATGGGCAACGGCTCGGGCCAAGAGAGTTTTCCCAGTGCCAGGTGGACCGTAGAGGAGCACCCCTTTTGGCTGAGCTATGCCCAGGGCGTCGAACAACTCTGGGTGTTTGACCGGCAACTCTATTACCTCCTTGATCTCCTGGATCTGCTTGTCCAGACCCCCAACCATTTCGTAAGTGGAGTCTGGAACCTTTTCCACCAACATGAGGGAAACCAACGGATCCACCTTATTGGGCAGGATTTTGTGAATAGTGTAGCTTTCGTTTCGCAGGGCTACTCGACTACTGGGCGTCACATCCTTGATATTAATGGACTTGTCCACGTCCACAACATATTTTCCCTCCGGATGGACCTTTACCAGCACCTTGTTTTTGTCCATGAGCTTCACCACCTCGCCAATGTAGCTTCCCTGTTCTTGGAGTAATTGCAGCTCTTCCCTTAAAAGGCGGACTATATACGACAAATAATACTTGAAATTTATAAAAGATGTCACTTGCTTTTAAAGAAACATTACCCTTTGAGTTCAGTTCATTTCGCTGGGCCTGCAGCCGCAGCAAATCCTTTTCACGTTCCATAACTATAAACTGCAACTCGGAAATTTTTTGTGTGAAGTACGAATGAAATCCAGGTCCACTCCCATCTTTACCAGATAAACCCACATCGATATCCATCTCTAAAAATTCTAGGAGTTCTAGTAATTTTCAAAGACAAGCAATATCGCAAACACTTTCCGTTCCTAAAACCCTGTGCCTGTTTGAATTTATTCTTAAAATATTCTGCTCTACAATTTCCAAAGAGAAACAGACTTGTTACAATTTTGTTGATATTTTAAAAGGAACTGACGCGGGCTGGCTTGCTGAGCTTTTAAAGATGAGACAACAGTTTTTAGTTAGTGGCTGGGAGTGATTTGGCTCACTGACAACTTTCGCAAAGGTAGGGTGATTGGAGGAAGTGACTGCCAACTTGGTTAACTCAGGTTGAAGAACAGACTACGATGTTTACATTAAACAAGTGTTGGAAATGCTGTTGGAAACTTAAAAATATAAAATAATTATCCATTTAATATTTCATCTATTCACATCTATTTCACCTAAAAGCCTTAACCAATTAGCCTAAACCATTAAAGTTCTTATAAAGTTTATTTAAATCATTTATATGTAAAATTTGTGTACTGTTTTAGGGCAACTGTTATTATAAGTAATATATCGAATCAGATATAAATTGTAAATTTTGGATATAGCTGGCTAATCCTCACGAGAATTTCATTATCCAATACATTTCTTTTAAAACAAATCATGAAAATAAATCCCAAGCTGCTATCTTCAAAAATGCCAAAGTAACAAAAAATTATAACATTTCCGATCGTTTAGTAATGTGGCATTTAAGATATAGTCTACCGATCCCTATGAAATTTTTTAAATCGGACCAGTTGCCCTAAAAGAGAGCTCAGAATTCATTTAATAATATTCAATTTATACCAAGTTAAAAACTACCAAGCTTTTATCTTTAAAACCATCATGAAAATGTATGGAATTTCCGATCGTTCACTTCAGGACATATCCTGACCAAGAACATATATAGATTATACAGTCGGAGAGGTCTCCTTTACTGCACTTTACACTTTTGGCCGGAATTATATTACCAACTGTAGGAGTATAAAATATAATTCCTCTATCAAAGAAACTGATGAGAAATCTCTCAGATTTTGTAATAAAAGCTTGAATATGTTTCGGAAAAACACTTTCAATTTTAGCCCATCAACCAGGCCAATGAAACATTACACAGCCATTTCACTTATTATATTTACTTGATTTATTTAAGTAGTTATGCTAATACTTTTAGTTCGCTATTCACACATAATAATACTAAGCACGGCGGCAATATCGCGGGTGGGAGCTGTTTTGACTTAAACTCTGACTCTGGTAGTTCGCTCAGCGAAATTCAAACTCTTTCGTCAGAGACTGAATAAATATGTGCAGATATCGGTGGATACCGCAACTTAAATGCTAATTAAGTTGAGCTAGCCACATGGAATGGAATGGTACCTTCAACTAAGGCGATGTGCGTGGGCCGATCGCCCTTGCCTTGCGATTTAGTCGCTGGCCTCGCTGGCAAACTAACTAAACTAAGGCTAAAACAGAGACTAAGCTAACACAGAGACTTAGGGCGAGTCTTAAACTAGCGTATGTCGAGGTTGTAGTGTTGATCACGGACAGAACCCATGGGAAACTCTCTTCTAGATGGGCGACTTCTCCGCCAGCTTGGCGTGGAGTGTGGTGATGTCGTAAATCACCACCAGATCCTTGTTGAGGCCTTCGAAGACCTGCGCCACCCGAGGCTGCAGATTGTAGAAGATCAGCGGCTGTTGGCGCTGCTCAAAGTCCATGACCATGGTGGATATAACCTTGGCGGCGGTGAAGTCCGCTCCATAGATGTGGGTGCAATCGATGACCACGGGCAGAGTGGACTTCACACCCTGTTTATTGATCACCTTGCGCACAAAGTCCATTGAGGGGAAGATCAGGCAACGATCCGGGGTAAGCATCAGGTACTTGAGGCCACTTGTTGTCTGTAGAATGAAAAAATATATTTATTTCATATTTTTTTTTAGTGAATAATATAATAATAAACAACAAAATACAATTGATTCTGTGAATTGAATGAGGAATCGAAATCAATTTATATACAACTTAAAAAAAGAATAGAGACAATATATTTTCAAGAGACAAAAAGTTACTCATGAACTGAATTTGAATGGTGAAGTTTTATAGTTCTTAAAATTATTAAAATATTTTAACCAAGTCGCCGATTTGTTTTAAATGTATTAAAAATCAACTTTTGAATTTAGATTCTTAAAAATATACTGTTGTAGTGGCTAGCAATGTCCTGGTAAGAACTTTGTATTTCTATAGCATACTTTCAGACACTGATAACTCTCAATAAAATATTCAGATGACTCACCGCCAGAGTTTCGATCCGCAACTTGGGTCTGGCTGCCTGATATAGAATGAAGACCACATTAATGCCAATGCCCACCAGGATGCCCAATTGCAAAGGCAGGACCAAGCAGGCGAAAAAGGCTCCCAGGCCGGGAATGAGATCGGTTTCTATAAGTAAAATAAATAAGAATTTATAAAATTTGTTTTATAATTTGATAGGTATAAACTCACTTTTGCTATGCCACATGGGCTTGATCACACGGTATTGGATCATGAAGATCACAGCTGCAATAATGATAGAGGCAAGTGCCGCTTTGGGGATATAATAGAAGCAGGGAGTGAGGTAGAGCAGGGCAATGATGACGATCACACTGGTGTACAAATTGGACAACTGAGTCCTTACGCCACTGGCATTAAGGATAGCGCCCCTGGCCACGCCTCCGTTGCTGCGCAGACCCTGGACAAAGGAGTTGGCCACATTGCACACTCCAGAGGCAATCAGTTCCTGAGTGGCATCCGTGGGCTTGCCGTCAGCTGCAGGGGAAAAACATAACATTTTTTAATCACATTAGTTTAGAGACTCAAAAAGCATTTCCCAAAAAGTTTAAATTTGTGATTCAACTTCGAATGACGACATGGTTGGAATATAAATTATTACTTTAATTATCATGATCATGTAAATGTGTGTCTGCTGTCAGCGTTATTACAAATTTAATTGGATTTCATTTAAATATTACAATTTAAGTGGCCAATACCTTATGATATCAATAAAAATTTGTATTTAAATACTTTATTATTAAGTTACAAAATCGGCAGATTTGTTAATCAGATATATTAGTAATAATTCAGGTATTGAAATGTAATTTCCAACTTCCTCTATCCTTTAAGTTTAAAAACTCACCAAATGCTTGGACCACAGCCATTGTCTCCAGAAGAGCAATCAATGGAACCACTATTAATCCGGATCCCAGGGTGCTGACCATATCCCAGAAGCTCTGGCCATCCTCCAGGATCTCGCCAGAAGTTTCATTCAAAACAGGATCGATGTGGAAGGGTGGTGGTTGAAACGAGGGCATTCCCTTGGGCACAAAGCCAACTGTCTTTACCAGATCCTCTCTTCCGCTCAAGGACAACCAGTATCCGAGTCCTGCGGTGCCACAGACCAAAAGCGCATTTCGGGCGGTGCCAATGGTCCAGAAAATTCCAGTGAAAAGTTTTTGGGAAGAGGACTTGCCCTCCTTGGGACCCAAACTGAAACTGGCCAAGGCCCTCAGACTCAGCAGGAGGGTGATGCAGATGAGTCCCAGGATAAAGTCTGGCCAACTGATGTTGTGGATATCATTCACAATGCTGATCCATACTTGCAGGAAGGTATTGCCACTGGTCTTGATGCCCAAAAAGTCCTTCATCTGTGAACTGAAGATGATCAAGGACACGGCACTCGTGAACCCAGCTCCAACAGGACCCGAAACGAAAGTCGATCAGGAAACCCAGACGGAACACGCCCATTAGGATTTCTATGAGTCCTGTGAGGAAGGTGAGCAAAGTGGCCATTTGCCAACTTCCTCCAGCGATTTGGAAGGACAATAAAGCAGATATGGCTGTGGGTCCAATGGGCACATCCTTGCTGGATCCAATGAAAATGTATATAAAGCATCCCAGGAAACAGGCGTACAGGCCATATTGAAGGTCGAGTCCTGCTATGCCAGCATAGGCCAAGGCCTGAGGGATCACTGTGAGGGCCACCGAGATACCCGCCACTATATCTCCGAAAATGTAATCCTTTTTGTACTGCGGCAGCCAGACCAGAATGGGGAATCGTTTGTACAAGGTTTTCTTGCGGAAGATATTAGACCAGAGATTCGAGCAGCAACTTTGTGTGGACTCCAGGCAGGTCTCCTTTGAACTCTGATCCTCTTGGACAATGCAGTCCCGGGAAGTGTGATACAGGGTGTTGGTGGGTATGTCCAAGGATACCTCAGAACCACCATTGAACCCATTGTTGGTGTGACCTCCGTCGTTGCTGGGATTCATCTTGATTTTTGATCAAAACTAATTTTTTTATTAAGGTTTTCTTTTCGATTTGTTTCCTTCTTTTCTTTTCTAGACGCCTCTAAGGCTTCATGGCACTCTCACTTGACACTGAAACTGCGATCCTACACCGATGTATACCAAAGACCGAACCGATCGCGTGGCCATCCACTGCGGGAATGATTTGAAGCCACAGAAAGAGCAGAGCTAACAACCGCCCGCCTGCTGGGAACCGATTATAAATAGGCAGCGTCGTGGGTCGCGAGCGCATTCGAGACTATCCGCCGGCTTTCATTAGCTCCCCCGATCCCCTCGAGACAATGCCCCGATTCTCCTCTCTCAATGTACTTCTCTCTTGAAACCGGCTACAGGGGATCGGAGATGTAAGATCGGGGCTTTTCATCTTGGCGGGGTAGTCGTGTAGCCACCCAAAGAAATGGAAATGACGCAGCCGCATCGGTAACTCACCGAGTGGGAGGAAACATGGGACAGGCCCCAAGTAAGACACCACTTGTGGAGAAACCAAAACATAGCCCATCCCAAGTATATCATTATTTATTGTTTAAATTAATAAAATGGGAAATTATATAAGTTTTTTAATGAATATAACACCAAATAATTTCTAAAACTAAATAAAAGACTTTAAGTATTCAATTTTTTCATTAGAGAAAAATGTCACATAATAAAAATAATTTATTGAGTATTTGATATTTCTTGACTTCAATGAAATCATTCATGACTATGTTTAATATGTGATTTTTATTATTAAATAATTTCAAGAATGCTGAGTCAAGTAACAGTAATACCCAATAAAAATAATCATTATATTCTACTATCCATTTCAATTACAACTCGATATTGCTTTTTATTGGCAAAACACTTGTTAACTTTGGAAAACCAACAATTCTTGTTGTGATTTTTCCGCACGTGCTGGCACCGAACATGGGAACCGCCCTCATTGAAATTACAAACAATCGAGGAATGTTTTTTATTGCATGCTAATCGATCGGATTTACACACCCTGGATGTGTATTAAACAGGTTACTTGTCTTCCCATAAGATTACCACATTTCTCAGGTAGAACCTTAAATAAAATCAATTCCAATAGTTACAAATTTTTTTGTTGAGGAGGACGGCAGTTATTTATTAATGTTAATGAATGAGAAAGTGTATTACTGATTTATGATAATCTTTCAAGTGCACATTTTCAAAAGTTTCCAGCCCGAATATTGCTAACCTTTGTCAGATGTTCTATATCTTTACGACCCCCTAATCGCGTGCTACTAGAGCTTGTCGACACGGGAAATCAATCAGCCGTAGAACCAGACCGGAGTGCATATAAATCAGTTTGAGGAGTGAGCTCTATAAATCAAGTGTACGACCGAGATAAAGTCCGGAATTTGTCGGTACTGCAGAGTGCTAAACTATTTTGGCATCACATTGAACCGGTTAGCTTGTCAAACTGTCTGTCAAGCGTTGATCGCATAAATAATTTAGCAATTAAATGTATAATTTTATAACCATTTGATGGAAGCCCCTTAAAAGAGCGTTGTCACTGGACTGGTTGGATTTTGTGAAACACTTCTGGTTTGGACCTTCCCATTTGCATCACCAGAGTTTTCTGCAGAATCCAAAACTGGCTTCATATGTTGGGGCTTTTTTTTAGGGATTTTCCTGAAAAGCACGCCTCAACTGCATGACATTTGACGTGTTTGTTTGGGGTCAGAGTGCAAACCCGCCGAAAATGAGGCTCAAAGGCTGCTGGTGGGCTATTAATCATATAACTAGTCATTTCCAGTCTTCTCCCCAAATGGGAAACACGCGTCAGACGGCTGATCGGTGGAGCAGAATCAAAAACTACGATCCAAGTAGACTAATGAAAATCAGACAACTTTTACAGGGATTAGATCAAGGTCGAAGATTGCTTGCCCTTCTCCGGGTAGTTCCATGGGGAAAGCATCTCCTCATTCTCTTGGGGTTTCCAACACATACTTCTCATTATATAAACCACAACTGCGGTTAAAATAATAGTTATTGTTGGCAATTATTGTCATTCCTTAATAATTTATACACTTACCTCTTAACTGGTGGTTCTTGGCTTTTAAACATTTTTGAGAACTTTTCTTAAGTCACATTCACATTAGTGGCTACCAGAACGTTTACAATAAAAGTGATTAATCGGTTATTTTATTACGCCAATATATATTGATGTTAGGTCATTTTTAACACCTCCATGCATTGATTAACAACTGTTTTAAGATACATAAATTATAGAATATTGGAAACAATAAAGAACTGTCAATTAAAAGCTACTGTACTTGCAAGATTTTTATTTTAAAATGCGAGACTTCCCTTTATTATTGGATTTAATGGACACTATTGCTAGAGAGATTGCCTGACCACAGTTGTTCGACCGACCGATCTCCGACCGATCAACCGACATTGCTGAGATACTTTCGCGGCTTTTGTTATGAATATTTATAGGTCGCTGACTTAGTTGTTCAGGTGATTGGGCGGTGATTATGCGACGCGAGTGGATCTATATGCAACACTTGTTCGGTCGATTTGCATTACTCATACGCGGCGTAAGCCCTCGGGAGGAGTTTGGGGGCATGCACATTAGAGAACAATTAAATGTACATAGTCAGTCCGGGAGCGAGTCAATTATAATTTTGAGAAAATTTAATTTGCTTTTAATTTTGCTGGCGTGCGGTTAATTGTTTGTTGTTTATTGCTGCCTGCCTCTCGGTTGTTTTTCCCTTCTATAATTTCAAATAAAATGTAAAAAAAAACACATGATGAGCTTAAGACCTCTTGGATATTAAAACCCCATAAATCTTAACCGCGCGTGGGCGGCCTACTTAAGGCGAGACTAGCGAATTTTGAGGCCCTTGAGCATGGCCAGATTTCGGCGGTTATCTGACCAAAGTGTGATATCTCAAGGTGTGCTCGGATATCTGATAAGGAGAAACCCATCTCTCCTTGATGGTCACATGCCATTCCGGAACGGCTAGTCCATTTGTATGCCCTGCTTACTTCTCATAATCAAATATGGGCAGCACGTAAGGTAACTGGGGTTATCCACTGGGCGAAATTAATTTGAGAACAATATTTATATAAGTAATAAATTCTAATTATAATATTAATATTAGTATAAAAAAATAGGTTATCAAATAATATAATATCAATAAATAATGTTTCAAGAATATGAAGTTCAACCGAAAACACCAAAGAAATTATTTTAAAATTGTAAGTATAGTCGTCTACTTTTTCCTCTCCCTGTATTAATGTATCTTTGCACATCTCTCAATGCAGTTGTAAACAAAAATCAACAAAGATAAGTTAAGCTCAAAAACAATTGTAGTGAATGACAATCGCCGCTCAAATAAAACTGTTAATTGTGCATTCAGTAAATTGTATAAGATCGGCGACACCAACGCCCCCTTTTCGCACCACCCGAGTGCAGCGGACTGCATTGAGGCGTGTAAAGTACCCGCGACGTAAGGCTTCACGTGACTCAAAACCCGCCGATCGGGTATCCAAATCCATGATCGGTCTGAATTTATGAATTTACAAGCTTGTCTGAGGTCAGCCTGTGCCGAGGAAGCTGGCTTATAATCCATGACATGGTTTGGGATCAATGGCAACCACAGATCAAGGGTTTTTTGCGAGTCGGAAAGAATCCCCCCTGGGGAAAAGGCAAAAAAAGTCCCGCCATAATGAGGCATACTTTTAAAATTCGTGTCGATATTAAGCTGACTGCCTCTCACGTGACTCGATCCACTTTGACTTGGTCAGACGAGAGAAAAGTGGGAGTGTGAGTTTTTTTTATCACGGCAATAACCGCAGAAATGGCAGCGAAACTGAATTAATTTGGTCACATGACCGAACCAGAAGAAAACAAAAAACAGAAACTCAAGCATCTGGGCATTCATACACTTTTGTTCTCCAGGGAGGAGTACTCACAAGCCGTGATGAAACGAAGAAATTCAAGAAGGCAGAGACCATATTAAATAACACTATTTACGTACTTTATAAGCAAATACTAAAAAAATTGCGTTCTTTTTACAGAAAGATAAAAACTGTTGAATAAACTGAAGCTTTAGTTTCTTATTTGATTTATTTACTACATCTCAAGACGAAAAGATAAAAAATAGAAATGTCATTTTCATATTTATCTTTATTTTGATTGAAAACTAAATTTCAGCCACCCCTGGCCGGCGCTTATTTAAATGTAAAGCATATTCCAAATAAACAAAATGATAATTTGAAATGGCTACTGACCCGGTCGTGTGACTAGTTTGTTGTTTCGTTCCGCCATAAAAAAAGCAAATCATTAGAACTCACGGCTTGAAAACAGTCGCCAAGATAATTATCATATGGGGAGGAGATCCAGATTATGGCCCTCTATATTTTCGATAATTGGACAAAAGAGGTGCTAACTCGCTGCCGTGCCGACCAATTAATTTATTGAGCCAAAATTGCCGTGCTAATGAGTTGTCAACCATCCAGGCCAATTAACAAATCAATTTCGCTGTGATAACAGGGGGAAAAAAATCATATAAAAGCGGAAACAACAAAAAGGGTCTAGCATGTTATCTCTCTACAAAAAACAATAGCTATTTCAATTGCACTGCTGTGGGAATGATAAATAAAAAAGCAAAATTAGCCGACAGGCTCCATTAAAAGTGATGGCCCGCAAATAGCTGGGGGGCTGCTGTAAAAAAAAAACCGTATAAACCCACTGACGGAAGTCGGTTCAATGCACGCCACAGAAAGCCGAGGCATAGCAGGGCTAACATGGCGTATGCGCAATGCGGCTGCTTCACGTGACTCGCTGTGGGTACGGGAATGCAAATGGCATTCTGCTGGTATTCGATTTCAGCTACGGGCGGCTAATTTGCGCTTTTTATGCCACTCGCTGCCATTCAATTCAAATCCAGCAGGTGCTCGAGATTTCTGGGATTAGCTCTCCCGCGGGCTTTACAATGTTTTTTATTTACCGCCCGAGCGGCGATAATAAAGCAGCAAGTGTCACAGATGAGTTTCTGTTTGGGTTTCGGGTGAACAAACAGATAGAGGGTTATCAACGGGGCCCACAAATATGCGCCATTGGGCCAGCCCAAATATTGGGTTAATAAGCGACTCTGAACCATGAACCATCCCCAGCTCGTCACGGCTTCAAACCGCATTCTTTACTCATCCCCCTGGTATTTAGCAATGCAAATTTACTGTCCGCAAGGTCTGGAAGCTGATGCTTGATTAATGGACCATGATTTATGTGTGAGATAGTTACCTAAGCAGGGTTCTCCCACTTTTCATTCGCAACGATCGCTGGGAGCTGGAATTTCTTATCTTATCGCAGCTGCACTTGTTTCCGCAACAATATTTGTCAAATAAGAACATCTGTCAAACACTGCAAAGAATGCAAACTAAGCTCACTTACGATTGTGACCATTTCACGTTCCTGCAATTCAAATTCAATAACTGTCATAAATTACGAAACCATAAATTGCCAAATGACACCTTTATGATCCACTGAACTTTCCGGGCCAGAGTACAATCAGTATTTATTTATTTGTTTCTTTTTTTTTGACAAAGTTTAGCGATCTTTGACTTACAAACTAACGAAGAAAGTGGTTAACCTTCAATGAACGACTGGAGTAAGAACTTTACTCATGTAGCTTAGTGTGGACTATAGCGGGGGCCTAAAAGTATGCTACATTGTTGGATCATTCGTTTATTTGAGCAAACGCACGCTGGGCGCACTTCCAATGGTTTACTAAAGCGAAAAACAAACAAAAACCGGACAAACAACAAGCCGGATTCTTTCTCTCCGTATTTCCTTTCATTTGTGACTTCAAGCTATGGACTGGGTACTGTGAGTGGGGGGTGCTGTGAGTGCTTGTGAGTAGTGGATAACCGGACAGCTTAGTCCTCCAGCGTTACATTGCGGAAGAGATAGGACATGGACTCCTTGTTGTGAATGCGCCGAATGGCCTCGGCAATCAGTATGGAGATGTCGATCGTCTTGATTTTGTGGCACTGCAGCTTCTGGATCTCGTGTGGAATGGTATTGGTGACAACGATCTTTTAAAATAGATTTAAAAATAATTTTATAACGAAACTGTTTACCGAATAAAGAGAGTACTTACTTCGTCGATGGGCGACTCATCCAGTAGACGCGGAGCATCTGAGCTAAGCAGACCATGCGTGGCCAGCACGTAGATCTTGCAGGCTCCATTGTCCTTCAACATTTCGGCGGCAGCCACAAACGCCTGGACGTCGTCAATAAGATCATCCTTTGAAAATAATTAAAAGTGACAACCATTTATTGACAAAAATATTTAAGAACTCTTCAATACTCACCACCATGATGGCAATACGTCCGTTGACATCTCCCACAATGGTCAGCGGCGGCTTGACCTTGACGATGTGCTCCGGCACACCCACCGAGACGGAAGTGGTGCGCGTCCGGCTGCTGCTGGATGGGGCGTGTTGTGGAGTAGAGTTTCTAGTGGTTAGTGTGCGTCAGTTTCACGCGGTTTAGGTATTTCGAGTGGTGCAATGTGGTGCATTGAGGTGTTGTTGGTTTTGTCGAGGTTGTTCATTGGATCGTAATCGAAACCAAAAAAGAAAAGAATCATGTGGGTGGTGGAGTGGAGTGGCATTTAGGGGTTGGTGGATTTCGGTGGGGGAAAAAGTACAAATGGCATTTGATTAAAAATCATAATTTAACTGAAATGAAACAATAGGTAAAAATACGAACCTAGGCGTCGCTGGTAAGCACATTTCAACTGAATTTCCTAATAAATTGCTATACGCACTGCATAACACAAATAAAGATAAATTTCGATTTTGTTTCTAGAACTTTTTAAATTTGGACAACGACTCTGGTCGGTCATTCGAGTGTCGAGCTTTTTGTGACCCGAGTAGAGCGTAAATTAAGCAGAACAATCAATAAACTTCAATACTCAAAAAAGCCAAATAGTGTCTAGCCAATAATGTTCAAAATTTATACAAAAAAAAGTGACCGTCTTGGCTGTGAAGTACAAACAAAAGCCAGGAACACACAATTGCAGTCAGATGACTCACATGAGATGAAAAATGCTAACAATAAAATATTAAATGGATGTGTTTCTTGTTGAAACTTTCTAAAAAGATTTCATTTAAGATTAAGAATGGTTGATGTCTAAAATGCTAGTGCTGTTTCTTCAACAAAAAATGTTTTAAATTAACAAAAAGTGCGTGGTGTCTATTAATTGGGTTAATGTGCAGCCAGCTTGTCATAAATTAAAGCTTTGCGATCATGAAAACTAACAGAAAGGCTAACAGCAAATTAAAAAGGACATAACTAAGAACTCAAACAGAATCCCCACAACTAAGGACTTGAACTTCTGGATCAGCGAGGCCTGCTCTTGAATTGGGGAACTGCAACTCACCTGGTCGGTGGAGGGGAATAGCGACCATCTACCTCATCGCTTTCGGCCTCCTTCTGCTCCCCGTGAATCACCGCCAAGCCCAGGCGCAGTCGCTCCGCGTAGGAGTTGGCCTTTTTAGCCACGCCCGGGTTGCGGGCCACAATCACCGAATTACGATAGTCGGGAATCTATTGGAAATCCAGAAATGAAATATAAGATTCAGGATCTACATGTTTCTCTACTCACGCTCTCCTGAATATATTGGAGTAAAAAGGGCGACGCCCTTAGGTTGTCCACGGGTATGTCAAAGAAACCCTGGATCTCCTTCTGGTGCAGATCCATTGTGATGATGTGGGTTAGGCCCGAAGTGCACATCATTTTGGCCAGCAGCTTGGAGACAATGCAGCCGCGCTTGCGCATCTTGCACTGCTTCGAGTATGGCAAGTATGGAATCACACCGACAATGGACCGGGCAGAAGATGTCTTGCAGGCATAGGCCATGATGAGTAGCTCCATGATGTTGTTGTTGGCATCCCTAGGGTCAGAAAGAGTTTACATCAAAAGGCTTTAGCACTGAAGGCAAATGTAAACTCACTTGGTACCGGTTTGGATGATGTAGATGTCCTTGCCCCTAACAGAGTCGCTGATTTCCACAATGGTCTCCCGATTGGACTTGTGGAAAACGGAGCACCCGCCGTTCTTCAAGCCCATGCGCTCGGCCACCATGTTGGCCAGGTCCGGATGGGAGTTCCCATTGATGATGACAATGTCCGAGGTGGAGGTGTTGTCCATGTCGCTCCTGCAACGCTTCGGTGGGCGCACGCTGCCTAATCTGTGAAGGATTACACCGATTAGCATAAAAGCTTTAATTTCAAGATCATCGAGTAACAAACAAAATAACATAAACTGTAACATGGCCGAACAGTTAGAACATAATACCTCCTTTTGGACATAGTGTCCTGGGAACTGGGTTAAGGGTTAAGCTGTTGGGGTGTTGCTGGGTTCATTCACTTGCGGGACAGCCGTTAAAGCAACACACACGCAGTCGTTAGGGCTGCCACGTTACTATATACGACCTTATCGATTAGCCCCAGTGAACCAAATAGCCCCCGGCGAACGCAATTAGTCCTTTAGCCTTTCTTGTCTCGGTTGCCCAGTTCTGGAAACTGCGGGCCGACTGCGCTGCGAGGTGGAAAACCACAGGCGAACCCTCCAGCCGGAAGCTACTGCGAATTATCGACCAAACAAGAGGCGACACACGTGAGTGGCGTGGCAACGTCAAAGTGCCAACATGCGAACGAAGCCCTCTGGCATTCCGAAGCAGTCTCTTGGTGCGGAGGAAGCGGCAAGGAGCGACCGGGAGCTGCCCAGGATTAGCAGCCATCAGATAGAGATCTCCGGCCTCTCACCTCACCCATTGCACGCGACTTCTCCACTCGAGAAAAGTGAAAGCCCGAAGAAATTCCCTCGCGGTGCGGGCAAAAGCTAATTGAATTTCTATTTTCGATCCTGGCCCAGGACGAGGGCTAGCAGCTTCAAAGCAAAGAAAAAGTTGATGGGTTGAGGAAGTCGAAACGTCAGCGGCAAAATGGGCGACTCAGGTAAGTGAAGTGGCCATAAATACGGGCCAAGAAAGGACTAGGACATATGAGTTTTAAATACGCTTGGAATAGTATTTTATTTAATTAACAAATTTGCATTTTACTTAATATTATTTATTATATTGACGCTAGAAAAAGACTCAAAGTTTAGAGCTTATAATAAAGCCTTGAAATCCTTAGAAAGAGTATCAATGAAGCCATTTCGAGAGCCCTCAAGCCCCGAGACATCCACCTCCGGTTCCCAACTTCTTCGACTTAGACTTGCAATGTGGGCCAACGCAACCGCGAGGCGACTATTCAATTTTAGACATTTGACGTCTCAGACCTGCGACTGGCAGGCGAGTGCAGTGGCAACTTGCGGCACGCATATGTGTGGCGCAGAGCGGTGGGAGGAGGCACGGGGGATCTGGGTTTAAAGATAGCAGTGCTGGGCGGGATTAGAAGGAGGCGCCTAACCTCAGGCCAAGAAAGTTATGACAGCTCAGGCGGAGGGCCAGATCCAGGTCGGATTAGGGCCAACACTTCAACTGGCTAAGACTGGCTAAGGCATTAGAAGAAAGCAGAGTTTCGCCAGAGGAAGACGCACCAACGGACAATCTTGAAAATGCTGGGAATAGCTTGCGATCCGCTCCAGCACACGAGCATGTATGAGCGCGGCTCAGACGGTATTGAAAATGGGACAAGTCTTCCTAGAATGAAATTAAAAACTAAATAACAATTGGCAAGGTCAAGAAACACACCTATTTATAGTTTCAAAGTTGCTTGATAATCAGCTTTTACTTTCGATTCTTATCACTAAAGCCTTGAGGTACTCGTATTTCGACAGAAAGTACATGATCCGCTTTGGTTTCTTAAATAATTATTTTTTATGAAAACTGATGCTTTTCTTACAGATAGCGAGGACAGCGATGGCGAGGGCGGCCTGGGAAATGTCTCCCGTGTGATAATCCGGCCGCCGGGTCAGAGTGGAAAGGCCAAACGGGGCCACCTGTGCTTCGACGCCGCCTTCGAAACGGGCAACCTGGGCAAAGCGGAGCTGGTGGGCGAGTTCGAGTACGACCTCTTCCTCAGACCAGACACCTGCAATCCCCGCTTCCGGTTCTGGTTCAACTTTACGGTGGACAACGTGAAGCAGGACCAGCGAGTGCTCTTCAACATAGTCAACATCAGCAAGAGCCGGAACCTGTTCGCCTCGGGACTGACGCCTCTGGTGAAAAGTTCCAGCCGGCCCAAGTGGCAGCGGTTGCCGAAGCGGCAGGTGTTCTTCTATCGGTCTGCCATGCACCAGGGACACTACGTCCTGAGCTTCGCCTTCATCTTTGACAAGGAGGAGGACGTCTATCAGTTCTCCCTGGCCTGGCCCTACAGCTACTCCCGCTTGCAGTCTTACCTAAACGTGATCGACGCCAGGCAGGGATCGGATAAGAGATTCACGCGATGTGTGCTCGTAAAGTCCCTCGTAAGTCGTAATTTTCAATCTAATTTTTCCAATAAATAATATTGGTTTATTATTTCTTAGCAAAACCGCAATGTGGACTTGCTGACCATCGACCATGTGACCCAGAAGCAGCGCTCCACGAATCGCTTGGATCGCAGCTTTATCCGAGTGATTGTCATCCTGTGCCGGACACATTCCAGTGAAGCTCCTGCCTCCCACGTGTGCCAGGGCCTCATTGAGTTCCTGGTGGGCAACCACCCCATAGCCGCAGTTCTGAGAGACAACTTTGTCTTCAAGATAGTGCCGATGGTCAACCCAGATGGAGTGTTTCTGGGCAACAATCGCTGCAACCTGATGGGCCAGGATATGAACCGCAACTGGCACATCGGCTCGGAGTTTACGCAGCCGGAGTTGCATGCTGTGAAGGGCATGCTGCGGGAGCTGGACAACTCAGATGTGAGTAACCTTTGAAGCCTTTTCTTTTCTTTTAATATTCCTCCCACATTCCCCCGCAGACCTATCAGATTGACTTTGTGATTGACTTGCATGCCAATAGTAGCATGCACGGCTGTTTTATTTATGGAAACACCTACGAGGATGTTTACAGATACGAACGGCATCTCGTCTTTCCGCGTCTGTTCGCCAGCAATGCCCCGGACTACGTGCCGGATCACACCATGTTCAATGCGGACGAACGGAAGGCGGGAAGTGCCAGGCGGTTCAGTTGCGAGAGACTCAGCGACACGGTGAACGCCTACACCCTGGAGGTCTCCATGGCGGGCCACTACCTCAAGGACGGCAAGACCGTCGCCCTTTACAACGAGGATGGATGTGAGTTTCCAGTGCGGCGGGGGGAGACTTTTCGCTCCATCATCCCATTGTTTCTTTGCAGATTACCGGGTGGGCAGGAACCTGGCCAGGACCCTGCTGCAGTACTACCGCTTCATCAACATCCTGCCCATGCCCATTGTGACCGAGGTGAGGGGCAAGAGGCGGGGCCGCAACCGCCACGCCCACCACTCTCGCTCCCGCTCCAAGACGCGCTACGAGGTGAAGCCGCGCCCCAAGACGCCCCGCTGCCACGCCCCCATCGCCTACACGAATCTGAGCATATGCTATGACTCCGGCGGAGGCGGGGGATCCTCGGACGAGGGAGGACTTTCCCCCGTACGCCCCATCGCCCCGGGCAGTAGTTGCTTCAGCGGCTGTCGGAACTACAGGAGGGCGGCGACCGCCAGTTCCTTCCTGACTCCTGGACACGATCAGTATTCGCCCTTCTCCCTGGGCGCCATCAAGGCGGGAAGCGACCAAGGAGGCGGCGCGGGCGGAGGAGCGAGGAGCAAGAAGCCCGCGACGGTGACTATTGAACTTCCCACGCCCGTGAACGTTCCGCCCAAGCCCTACCTATCCATCATCGACCTGAACCAGTTGACCCGCGGAAGCCTGAAACTGAAATCAAATAGCTTTGACGCCGACAGGAGGTAGGATCGGGGATGGAAGGACATCTCTGTGGACCCCCTTTGTGTGATGACTTAACCTATCTAGATGTAATCTTTTCTACGCTTTTCGCTTGTTTTTTATTAGTTATTACAATAAATGAGTCTTGACCTTTGTGGCGGATGAGTGTACCCTTCTGAATGCTCAGCCCACTGTGGGGCAACAAGTATGCCGTCTGAGAGCCACCCCTTGAGTGACTGGCGGCGTCTTATCTCCAACGACTGTTTATTGTTGCTTTTTTGCTCTTATTTGGCCCGCAGCCAGGCAGATGCGCTCAATTGGCGACCGTTGACATGTGAGCTCTCCGTATCACCGCCCCCTAGGATGGATTTGCTTATTTACAGTTAGGCGGACACCCACACCAAACATAACATAACAGAAACAACAACAAGGAACAAACAAAGAACCGCAATGGGAGTGTCGCAATCCACTCGAATTTCACTCGCAGCACACGTGAGTGAGAGTGGGCTATCACTCAAGCGTAATTAGATGGATTTGCTGGCACTTTTATCTTATCGGCCACGATATTACGACCATATATGTAGTTGCAGCAGCAAGCTCATCAGCTGTACTAATAAATATGTACCTGGGGCGGTTCGCCACTCACACACACGCGACTCGGGTCGTGGAAATGTGGAAAACACGCGCGAAAACTGTTGATAACGGCGGAGAACTGACAGGCGACTGGGCCAGAGCGCGCTTCTTAACTGATTAACGCTTTCAATTAACACGAAATCAATAAAGTGGCCGTTTGCCTATTTTTTTGATAAATAAAAGCGAATGGCTGGAGGCAAAATGGAGCGTAAAAGAGCGAAATGAAATTGAAAAGCGAGGGCAGCCGGGGTTGCCAGATCAGTGCAGCGAACAGGCCTCAACAGCTGTTTTGGCGTTTTGATTAGAAAACTTTAAACAGCTTTTAAAATGGTTTCTAATCCAAAAAGTATAATCAAAATACAACAAATTTATTAAAAAGCTTTAATTATTTATTGAATCTAACAGTAAGCAATTGAAATGCATTCCCAGACACACATAATCCGCTTGTGGGCAGCTTTGCTTTGGTATTGGTGAGAGTCAGCCGCGCACTGCACAAGAAAATGGAGAGCAAAACAAAGCGCGAGATGAAGTAACAAATGAGAACAATAACAAATACAACAAAAACAGCAAAATGGGGCTAAAAATAAATGCAAACACAATTTCCAGCCAACGGGGGGTGGCCTCTTAGCCTCCTACGTTAGCACGCAATATCAACGCAAATTGGTTAGACAAACAAAATCAGATTGTAACTGAGTTTAATCTTCCAACCTGTTCAAAATCTTCGCGGGCACTGGAAAAATAAACATGGAAAACATATGACAACTGATTAAACACAAAGCAATGGGGAAAGGAAAAGAGGGAAACTAGAAAATTATTATTGAAAAAAGGAGGACAACACACACACGCACACTAATTAAATTAAACACAGATATAACGAGGAAAAAGCCGTAATAGCTGCTTTTTTTACTTGTTCCGCTGCAGCAGCATGGTGTAGTCTCTTTGTAGATTTCACTGAAGCTCTAATCCTTTCAGAAGTGCAATTCAAGTTTTTCAATTGATATCCTTTTTCTCAAGCACCGGCAGAACGAGGGGAGAACGAGGTAGAGAGAGACAGAGATAGGCACACACACACACTCAGCTACCAACTATGAATAATTGCTAATTACTCTTGTTAACACGACTACGACTCTGCGACTTTCTATTAAGAAATCTTCCCGAAATCTGCGACACGAAAATAAATATATTTCTTTTTATTTTGTCTAGGGTTGTTGGTTGTAGAAATATATCGATATATTTATAAAAAGTAACTTTGTAAAAAGTTAAGTGTGTATATCGAGAGATAGATTCTACTTCAATGTCGAAAATACAAATTTTTTGAAAATAATTTTGCTTTTTTAGTTAATCTCTATAACAAAGTTGATAAATAATTTGTTTTTAAGTTAGGCCCACGATTTTACAGAATATTTACTTATACATTTCTTTACATACACAACTCGTGAGTGTAAAATCATACATTTTACAGGGGGTAGCCATACCATATGTAAAAGACAAAGTTTTAGAGATCTGGCAGCTTTGCTAACTTTTATTTCAGCTTTCGATGGCTTTTTAATTTTTTAAATAGGGGCTAAATATTTTTGTTCTTTCTGTTCTTTAGCTTATAGTTGTTATTTTTTAGAATTTTCGAACTTTTTCGATTTTTATTTTTTTTTAATCTTTAAAATTTTTGCAAAGAATTTTACCCCAATTTTATTTCTATGAAAAATCTTAATATGGCTATTGATTGAAGTGCTCTGTCTAATTCGATTTGTTATAGATATTAAGCCAAGTATATTTTTAAATATTGTTCTACAGATGTTGAATTTTTTAAAAATCAGTTAAAACCGAGACACTTTCAAGTTATGGCAGAGCCACTTCACCTATTATGTTTTCTTTTCATCCTTGGATATCCTTGTGTTCTGTCCAATCAGAGTAAAAGTCAAGAAACCTGGATAAACTTAGAGCGCTATCTCCTGCGGAATCTAAAGGATTATGCTGAAAAATTAAGAGAAAAAATAAGTGTTATAAATAGGTTAGTTGTTCTTAGAGATGTCTTGAATATGATTCAATTGAGGACTACTCTACAGCTCCGTCAACGAATACCTTGAAGAGATTGAAGAGGCCAATGAGGACCCAGAGTTGTATCTCTCCAATCCCCTAAACTCCTTTCGTTTGATCCGCCACATGCACCAGGATTGGGTCTCTTGGCAGATCTATATGGAGCAGACAGTGGGCGACAAAGAAGCGGCGAATATAGAGAAGGTCCTCGAACAACTTCCCCAGGAATGGGATGTTCAAGGCGCTGCTGAGGATGTCCAGATAGTGTCCAAGTTTTATAACTTTGAGCCTGCTGAGTTGGTAGCCCAGGACGAAAGGAATAGGTGGCGAAACCCATCGTCAATCACCGTCAATCTATTTGCTTAATATTTGTCTTCCAGCCCGATTCATTTATCGCCTCTGGATTGCTACCATTTGGGATTAGAGCAGTACAGGAAGAAGGACTATAAGTCAGCAGCCAAGTGGCTTGGCGTGGCTGCCAATAACTTTTCACAGTCGGAGTATAGTGATCTTTACGGCCAAATAGGAGCCCCCCGCTGGCAAATGTATCGCGATTATGCCAGGGCCTTGGACAAACTCAGTGAGTTCCAACATTATTTAAAGAAAAAGTACTATTTTATTGATGTATCCACCAGATCGTGTTGAAAAGTACCAAGCCTACGAGGAAGCTATTAAATTGGATCCTTATAACGTTCACCTCATACACGAGATGGGTGAAATGGAGTTGCTTACTCTAAGGGATCCCTTGGATCCAATTTCCGATGATATAGATTCTCCAACCGATGTCCAGGAAATGTGCCGTGGCATAAAAAGTCCCAATGGGAATCGTTTGGTTTGCGAATACAATAACTTTGTTACTCCTTTCCTGAAACTTGCTAGTATGCGATTCGAGGAGGTTACCAATGAGCCTTACACCATTATGTATCCGCAAAGTGTCTTCGAATCGGAGATCGAGCACATGGCTAATGTTTATTCGCGGTGTCCCCCCAACGCCTTATTTCAGCTGTTCGAAGGGGTTCTCGTTTGCTCCGTTTCAAATGGATACAGTTTGGTGACAAAGGGTATCAGAGAGAGGGTGCTGGACATGACAGGATATAATCGGGACTCGGATAACTTTTACATAGTGGCCTACGACAGTCTGGAGCCTGTCGAACTTTTTAAACAATTCCGCGCCTACAGTCAGGTAATGGATCTGCAAGTATTTTAAAACATGTCTTTAATACCTTAAGCTTTCACCCAGTTCGCCGACGTAAGATTCACAGACATCGAAGCCACTGCCATGATATTTGTGAGTTGCATCAACGCCATTTAATTCTAGAGCCATAATTAATGAATATTTCTTACACAGCTTAACGATGTTCCTTTGGGTGGAGCTATTGTCCTTCCTGACTACGATTTCGACATGTTTGTGCAACCCAAGAAGGGAAACGCCTTGGTTGTCTTTGATGAAAAAGATCTTGGAACCACAGTTTGTCCCAATATAGCTGGCCATGGACTTGGTAATAAGATTTCTCACTTTGAAAGGATATAAAGAATGAATTCTTCAAATTTTTTCTTTCAGTAATGATCAAGTTCGTGTACCAGGATAAGTGAAAGTTTTTTAAATATTATGGAACCCACACAAGGATAATCAAGTGCATTGAAATTTGTAGTTGAGACAATTATTTTTAATTCCGTTAAATTTTTACTTTTGTTTTTCCTTTTAGAATAAAAGTGTTGAGAATACCAAAAGTCACACTTCTACACATACACATTGTGTGTGTTTAATCAAAATCAAATCATATAATTTCCATGAGAATACAAGAAGACAGGAAACACACCTGTAACCAAAAGAATGATATTTTATTTCACTTTCACTTTAGAATTTAAAATCACAAATGATGATGCACAAATGCAACGAAAAATGTTTGTCAAGACCAAAGAAGAAGAGAATGGGTATGCTCGAATTTGAAATCATGTTACATCATAATAAAAAAATTGTATAAAGCAAAATTGTAAGCATATTATTACCAATTTCTTATCAGACGACATTAGAGAATCACCATATATATATTTTTTTAATTACAATAACATTTAAAAAAAAATTACTTTTCATTATACAAAAATTACTCCCCGTTCGCCCGTATAGAAGTACTCCTCACATTTTATCCATATTTTTCAAATATATACCTAATTTTGGAAAATTCTTTTTTAGAGGGTATTCGTGTGTTTATTGTTAATTGGTTTAATTTGTTAATTTGGTTTAATAAAAGCACGGATTGATACAACGAACATATAAAAAGTTTTTTTTTATAATGTAAGTCATATACTCATTTTTATACCCTTGCAGAGGGTATTATAATTTTGGTCAAAAGTGTGCAACGCAGTGAAGGAGACATCTCCGACCCTATAAAGGTATATATATAATAGTGTATATATATATATATATATTCTTGATCAGAATCACCTCCTGGAAGGAAATTGCGCAGACATTAATAGCAGCACTCACAGCACAACCAGCACCAGTAGCCCAACCAGCACCACCAATAGCACCAGTAGCCCAACCAGCTGCACCACCTTTAAGCACATCTTAAATTAAAATTACCACATCAGAATACTTCCAACACTGACCCATAAAAAATCAATTTATTTGTCACGCTTTAATTGGCTTTAAATCAAATGTCTAGAAGAATTACTAATTCAGTCTTAAAATGTTGTTGCTTCAAAGTGTATTTATTCTATTGGTATTCCTTGTGAGTGCCTGAGCTCAAAATGATGGGATTCTTACAAATACCAATAGCTTTCCTCTATCAGATGATACTAAGGATAATCTAATGGAGTTGGACAAGGAATTGATTTTCAATTTATGGAATTATGCTGAAAAACTAGAAGAACGAGCACAGCATATAGAAAGGTAATTCTTCTTTAGAAACATATTAAGATCACCATAACTTTTTTAACAGAATAGTAAAAGAAATTCGTGAGCCCTTGAAGGCAGCAAAGGGTATTGAAGAGGAATATCTATCCAATCCTTTGCACAGTTTTCCTCTAATTCGACATTTGTATGAGGACTGGGACTATCTAGAGGAGTTCATGCAAAGGCCAATAGGTCAAGGTTTGTAAAAAAACAGAATGATATTCATGTGATATTAAAGGATATCATTTCCAGATCAAATAGATTTTCTCAAACAAAAACTTCAGGAGTTACCCCAACACTCGGATGTAGTGCAGGCCACAGAAGCCATATCTCGAATACAACACACCTATGGTCTCACGGCAAAGGATGTGATCAGTGGCCACATAGAAGGAATGCAGTTCAAGTATGTTATCGAGAGGCTATAACCGAAATATAAATTAATATTTTATTCCAAGTTCCACGCTCACAGCGTTGGATTGCTTCGCCCTTGCAAAATATTACTTAAAGAATTCAAAAGATGAGGAGGCTTTTCAGTGGCTACAGCATACCTTAAACATGATGAGCGACGTTTATGAAGAAGCTCATGAGGTCCTTGGGCTTTCCCAAAATGTTGTGGTCATGCTGATGGCTCGATGCCTGACGAAAATGGGTCACACGGATGATGCTTTTGATCTCCTTAAATCACTGCCCAGTCTCGCAGAGAACGCCACTCATCTGATGGATCTATACATGGCACAGCCGGATGTGTCCCAAGATTTGTTTCCCACTTTGTCAAATAACTACCAAGCAACCTGCCGTTCCTCTCACACTCCAACTCCCACCAGACTACACTGTCGGTACAACTCCACCACTACGCCATTTCTGAAGATAGCCCCATTGAAAATGGAGGAGATTTCCCTGGACCCGTATATCGTTGTTTACCACGATGTGTTGCCCGACGGGGATATCGTCGAAATTCTACGCTTGAGTGAGAATAAACTGCAACCTGCGCAGGTTGTTCCACCCCCCGGGTCCACAGGCAAAGAAAAGTTTCGAACCGCGTTAGGATTTTGGCTGCCAGACTTTGGTGAAGACGTCAAGGGACCGCCCAATGGACCATTTTATCATCGACTTCGAAATGTATTAAGGGATGTTACAGGATTAGTAGTCTTGGATGACCAATATTTTCAGGTGCTCAAATATGAATTCGGAGCTCATTACTCCCCGCATCACGACTTTTTTAATATGTCGCTCGAAACTACACAACTTGAAGGAGATCGCATCGCCACCGCTTTGTTCTATGTGAGTTTTTGGATAAATTGAGAATTGTGAGTTGTTAGCCAGTCTTTTAAAGCTTAATGATGCCCCTCACGGTGGTGCTACGGTGTTTCCCAAGCTAAACGTTAAAGTGCCTGCCGAAAAAGGAAAGGTATTGTTTTGGTATAATCTCAGGGGAGAAACCCACGACTTTGATGAAAACACACTTCATGGCGCCTGTCCTATTTTCCACGGTACCAAGCTGGGTGAGTTTTTATATTCATTATACAATGAAAAGTTTATTCTACTTTCTACTTCCAATAAAGGCATGACTGCTTGGATATATGAATACGATCAAATGTTTATTCAACCTACGCGTCGCCCAGGAAGTCGTCCAGATATATATACATAACTAGTCTAGTTTTTGTATTCGATTTGTATTTTTTGTATTTTAGGCCCACTCTACAACACCAAAAACCTTTTAATTTTAGATGAATATATATCTTCAAAAACCCACATTTTAAATAAAGCTAACAAATTATTAAATAAAGTGTTGCGTTGCCTATTTATTGGTTCTTTTTTTAAATTTCCCTACCGGGCCATTATGTCAGCAAAGTGTACTTCGGTTTTAATTAGGCTTCAATTATTTGAAGTTTCCGAATTATTAGGGAGTTGCGGAAGCCCCTAAAGCTAGTAAAAGAAAAATATGTGGATTTTTTATCAAGAGAGTTCTTCATTATCTAATGAAGAACGTATTTGTTCTCATTTCTGTGCCAGATTTCGGTATTGATTTAGAAATTCCTCATGTTAGAATCATTTTGAGTTACCAAGTTTAGTACTCGTTTTCTGTGTTATCATAAAAACGTAGCTAAAGTATTGAAAAAATGACATTGGATCTTCCGCAATTAAGCTATTTAGAGGAATCTTTTCGAGTTTTTAAGAAAAGTCAACCGGAATCAAAGGACTAAAGGTTTGTTATTCTAGAAAGTTTTAAATAAATTGCTTTAATGTTATTATATTTTAGTCAGCTGTCCTCCCTAGATTATTTGTCTTTAGAAAATTATTTTAAAAGGAAAACCAAATGAAAAATGCTACGCAAGGGCTGGAAATGGCGAAATGGTCTTTTGCAAATTACCCAAAAAAATATGACAAAGTTCTTGGGGCAACCGTCTCCCAAGTTTCTCGATTACTAATTCACAATCTAGTAAAACTGAATAAACTTTATCAGCTTTAAATATGTCGGAGAATTAGAGCCTTCTCCACGCAAGTTCTCGTTAGCCACTTGATCGTTAGCTTGTTGCTCTTCCATATAGAGTCCTGGATGGTGCTGCGAAGCCACACACGACCTCAGTTCGCAAACGGAGTCCCCATCATACCAGAACTGGTATATCCCAGAACGACTTATACAAACTATATGTTTGTGAATCGGTTGGCATTTTGAGTTAAGTTAAGTATTGCAAACTGTTTTAATTATATTTGAAATCTTACTTTACACTTTAATTATCTATGACTTTTACTATTTGAAATAAGCTACTAAATATTAAGCTTTTAGCCAAGTGCATCGCAGATATGCGCAGATACCCTGTAATTTTTCACAATATTATAAGTGATTTGGCAATCTAGTAATAAGAGCGTATGAGCAGGCACCATAGGAAAAGGCCCACAATTTTTCGAGTGGAAACTCAGGATCTACTTTGTTTTATAAATAATATTTTATATATATAATAATATACTATATTTAACTAAGAATTCCTATCTTAGTTGAACAAAGTGGAGCATGGTGGGGCCACAGTTTTTCCAAATTTAAAAATTGCTGTCCCGCCAATAAAAGATTCGGCTCTCTTCTGGATGTATATAAATAGGGATAACCATGATTATGAATTCAATACTTTGCACGGTGGATGTCCAGTGATTGCTGGTAAAAAATTTGGTAAGTTATATTATATGGTTTGTTAATTAGTAATAGTTTTGTTTTTGTAGTAATGACTCGCTGGATTTATGAATTGAATCAGATGTTTATTCTTCCCGCCAATAAAAATTTGAATAAGTTATTGAATAAGTTTATAAATTATTATTTAGCAATCTAAAGCCATAAATAATGTATATCGAATTTTTTTTATTGCTATTTATATAAGAACAACTCATTAAAATCGATTACCTTGAACTCCCAATCGTACTTCGATTCGCTTTCTTCGCCGGCATCTGGCCCCAGCTCATTGCACCATTAAGTGGGCAATTAAATTCAATTAGCCGCAGTGGTCCACCTCTTGGCTTGCCAGTGGCTCCTTTTGGCCATTTATCACGCATGGCTGGCCCTCCAATCCACCACTTCCGCAATATTTTGTCTGCAAGTTTGCACTTCGAATTCGATTGGCGCGGCTAATAATTTTCCAGATTTATTGTTTGTTCGCCTTCCTGTTTGTTTGTCGCTCTTAGAAAAAGTTTTCCAATTTCATGGCTGCATGTCTTTCCCTACCGCCTTTTCGACTTAGCTTCCAATTAAGATTGATGGCGTGCAGTTTTCTCCTTAAGGAGAACGATGCATTTGTCTTGATTTCACCTTCCTGGATTGAGTTCTTTCATCTGCCAGACAACATATGTGCAGGTTATATTCCCTTAGTTTCTATTCACTCCCCTTGCAGAGTAGCCCATGTTTGTTGGCCAAAGGTAGTGGCGGCAATTTATCAAAATTTGCACACACCCTGCGGATGAGTGATGGACTGGGCCAAGAAGGTAGCTACAATTGGCATGCGTATGGAGTACGCCTGATTGCAGTTATTCTTGTGACTGTTCCAACAGTGGTGGTCTAGGTACTTTGGTTTGCTTTGGTACCAAAAGGGTACAAAATTAAAACGCTGGCTATTTTTTTTAGGTTTTATTTTTATATTTTTTAAGCAAGAGTAAACTATTTAGAAAGTGTATTCCTTGAATAGATTTTCATATTTTAAATATTTTAACAGAGCTTTCTCCTACCCAAATAGTACTAAATATTCACCTTGATCAGAGTACCTCCATCACTGGCGCCTCTACCTCATGGCTCCAGCCCTGCACTTGACTTAAATTGCTTTTTTCAATGCCAGTGCCTGGCTGCCCCTGTGCCTGTTGTCCTCGCCTGCGTCCTCGTCCGGGCAGGCTTCGTCCTCATCCACAGCCTGTCACACGCGGAGCCAAATGTCATTTCAGCAAAATCCCTCAAGTCGTTCGTCTGCCCTTGTCTGTTTTGTATCTGTATCTTTTCGCAGTGTGCGTATCTGTGGCTCTATCTCACTCTGATTGCATGTGTGCTTGTGCGAAATATGTTGCCAACATTTTTCTGCGGTGGCTTAAATTGCACTGGGAAATAGGTTGGGGAAAAGCTAAAAGACAATGAGCAAAAGCACAATTTTGATGGTCTTTTTGGGTTCTGAAAGGTGTTTCTATTCAGCACCCAAAAGTTTTAAAGAGAATTTGAAATATTTATGTTTTAAAAGGCTTCTAATTGGCCGACCCTTTGGTTTCCTTATCGATAAGATAGATCTTTCCGCCATAATCCTTGCTACAATCTCCTTAAAGGGATTTCTTTTTATCCTGGCTCTGCTTGTTGCTCTTTCCCTAATAAAATTAAAATGCCAACCATTTGCACTCGACGATGTCGTCGTCGTCGTCTCCTGTCCTGAAATGCGATATCTCCGGAACTCCATCTCCGTTGACTGTTAAAAAATTAGCAACAATTTTTTAGCATCGCATCAAAACGCGCCCAACTGTCAGCCGCATCCTGGGGAAAATCCACCCCAACCTTTGCCAGGCACTTATCAAGGAGCTGACTTACTTTGTGCGGCTACACCTTGTTACACTCCCTTCGTCCTGTTTGTTGCTCCTTCGCAAAACCACGCACTTTGTCATCTGGTTCCATCTCCCTTTGGTCCCAACTCTGGCGTAATTTGATATGCCGTGGCTTACATTTTTTATCCACCATTACCACAAAACGATTTACTTCCGCGTAGCAATTTGCTTTAAATTTTTATTTAAACAACAATTTGCTGGAGTGCAGATTGAGATTTCCGTTTCTGGGATTTTCGGGAGAAGCAAAAGGAGAGTGAGTTTGAGATGTGGATAGGGGAAGCAGAATATAGAGTTTTTTTTTACTTTCAAAGCCAACTCATTGATGCACCTTCGGAATGTCCTTAATATCAAGGCCCTTTGGCTGTAGAGGACACTGCTGAAATTAATTTTCTCAAGAAAGCTAAGACGATTGGGCGTGGTAGTGTCCTTGCTTCTTGACAGCGGATCCCTGAGCTGGTTGAGGGTTCTTTTAATACTCTATTTTATTATATGATTTTGTTGACTTTGGTTTTGTAGTGTTTGAAATTGTAATATAATCTTTAATAAATGTATAAATTAAATAATAATTTATAGCTTTCTTTAATTTTTCAATAAATAAACCATTTGACTTGTAAAGAGTATAAAATGCTCTTCAGCTTTTAATTGCTTTATTTTCTTTTGTATTTTTCTTCTACTTAAATTGGTTTCATGTTCGCAGTCGGATTTTTATTTCCATGGTCTTGTCCAACCTTCGAAAACAGAATCTCCAAGGTAAAACTTAACCAAGATATCCGTCTAATTTATCTTTTTTCTTTTTGCTTTCTGCGGTTCTTAATTCGATTTTTTGCACCTTGGCTAATTGGCAATTGGATGCGCTGATGCTGCTGACAGCTTCCACTCAAGCATTTTCACCGCCACGAATTTAAACGCTTTAAATTATCCCCGAGGAGCGCGAGGAGGTGGTAGTCCTGGTCAAACTCCTGGCGTTAATGGCTCTTTTATGGCCGCCACTGTGCGGTCCCCGCTGCTGTGGCAGCTGCAAATATTTTGCCACTGCGCGGCCAAGGCGAAGGGAGCGTGGTGCGGCTGGATGGCAGCTTGTTCCGGCAAAAATCTAATCTATGCAAGCCCCACACACATCCTTCCCCTCACCGCCGAGTGAGACAACTATTTTTTTCGCCTGATTTTGTACTTTTTTGTTGCCGCCGCTTGGAAGCTTAACAGTTAATTGCCCCTTGAAGAATACCGCTTTGGAGCTCCAGAGCTCTACAGTTCCGGAGTGGACTACACCGTACCTATGTGGAAGCAAAGGCACGGCCGGACAATGAAGCTGCAGTCCTGCTTGTGTCCTTGTATTACCTCGTGTTTACTATCAAGGGTATGATAAGCTTAAATGGCGATGTAAGAAAGGTTTAGTTATGATACGTTAATGAGAGATTATTTGGTTAAAAAGCAGTTACGAAAATGAACATAGAAATACTCACCCAATCAATAATTCCCTATTACCAACACTTTTAATAGGTATCCTTAGGGCGAAATCATAGTATCAAATGACTTGTCTATCTCGGTCCCTGTGCGTGTGTTTTAATCGGTTTGACTTTGTTGCCTGACCTGCGTGGAGTGTACCGAAGATGGGACGGGAATGGAGGGGTGTGTGGTGTAGATACGTGGATCCTGGGTGGAGTGGATGCCGGGGCACAACAACAAGGACAAACAACGTTGCCAGTGTGGCCCGCAGCAGCAGATTGAATCCTAATCGAGGTTTTGACTTTGGTTACGTTGCGTAAACACGCAACAACCGGCGGACGGAACACACACCCTCACAAGCCTCCCATATCCTTTCGCCCACAGTGCAACTTGCTTGCAGGATCTCTCAATTGTTAAGTCTCATGTGCATCGCTTTCTAGCAGGACCTACTGTGCAAGTAGCCTCGCCCTGCAGTTTATTGTAGCATACTTGTAGGCAGCTGTTGTTTGCTTGTCCTTCGAGCAATTTGGCAGGATGCGAGGTGCAGGTGATTAGAGAGGGGCTATTGGAATAGGGGGGTCTCCTGGTAAGAGAAAATATTTTTTATTTTATTGAAAATAAAACTTAAATGTTTATTTTAATATCTTGGATATTTTATAAAACCAAACATTTGAAAATATATATTTTTATTTAAGTTTTAAAGCGAAAGAGTGTAATCAAGGGGTTAAACGTTTTAGCTTGTGTATGATTCCGAGGTGGAGTGCCCTCTTGATGATGGCGCTGCTGCAACTTGCGGTCCAGCCATCCCCTTAAAACACCACCCCCGAATTCCTACCCACTCCTCTCCCTGTTTTAAATGCGCTTTTAATCGCCGCGTTGTTGGCCAGAAAGTTGAATCAATATTGAACTGCGGCATGCCTTTGGAGGAGCAGCTGCTGACAGACTCACGTACCGACAGAGCCGGCAAGTGAAACAAAAGAAAGAGATGGGTGTAGAAGGTGGAAAAGAGATGCAGCAACTTTTTGACAGTTTTAAGTTTCGGTTTGGGGCCATTCCTTGAGCATGTGTTGGCAACTTGTGACACAAAGGCGCCGTCTCCATCTTCATCGTAAGATTCCCTCCCCAGCTCTCCCTGTGATTTTTCCAGCTTTTCCGGGCTTTCCCCCTCGTATGCAACAATGCACAGACTTGACTTGGCCGCCCCTCCCCTCTGCGACCTTCAAAGAAAACTTGAACATCACGTAAGCATTTTCCAAGTCTCAGACCCCTTTTTCGACTGACCCCACATTTGTACATACATCAAAAATGTTGTTTTTCTTTTGTACGATTTTTGCTTAAATTTTGCTTTTACTTTTCGCCGTCGTTCCTGCTGTTGAAAAGGTCAGACATTGTCAGTTAAGTGTCCATGTCCAAGTCCAAAAAGTGTTGTCCAAGATTTCGAGTGCTTTTCACAATTTTTTAGTGGCAACCCTCGGGTTCTTCGCTTCCCGCCCCCTTTTTTTGGCTTCTGTCTTGTCTTTTGGCTCTTATTGAACGCCTTTCGGTTAGGTGTCAATGTGCAAAACAGAATTATGGCAAATGGTATTGGAAAACTTTGCCAGCTCTTGTAGTAAATGGATATTACAATTCAGTTCTTAAATGGGGGATGGAGGTGGAAAGTGCGGTGGTTTTTAGGGGATTTAGATGTGGAAATATATAAGCTCGTTGGGTTTTAATTATTTTATGCGAATACTGGATAAACTTTATATTTTTACAGTGACTAACATGGCAAAGAATTTGAGTAAATTTTATCTTTAAACGTAAAGCAAAACGCACCGACCATAAATAACAAAATCAACAACTAACGCAAAACGGTATAAAAATCAAGTTATGGGCCAGCAGCACAGATTTTGATTTATTGGCTCCTGGCGTGACTCTCTATCTTTCGTACCTCCAACCCCTGGTACATATCGCTCCATACCCTATCCTTCCCACTCCCCGGTCCTAAGTAGACAGCTCAAAGGCCTAAACGAAGCGAAACCAACAAGAAGAACATGCGAAAACAAAAACAGAACGAGTGGAACCAAAAACCGAAGCCAAACAATGGAGAGCATTTTGATTTGTGACTTGCGACTTTTCACGTAGCATCCTCACTTTTGCCCTTCGACCCCGCAAAAATATACACACGCACCGGGGAAAAATCTCCATAAAAAAATATGAAAATAAAAATCACGCAACAGGATATTGAAACGTCACACATATGCCACAAGTGTGAAGCCTTGGGGCTGGGTGGGTCGGACAGGACCTCATTCGGCATTAAAACTGTCAGTGGCGCAGATTGCCTGCGGTGGCTAAGGACACCTTCGCACATGATTTATTTGCTGCTGCATTTGTTTGTTTCTCCTGCAGCATCGAAATTGAGTCCAATGGTCTGGGAAATATCCGATCCGAAGGGGAAAGTGAGTTAAATTGGCGCAAAAAACTGCGAAAAAATTTCCCGTAAACAGTTGCACTTTTCTTCGCCTCTTTTTTATTTTCGATCTCCCCCCAGCGAGCACGTGCCAAAAGCAGAGTGGGCGAGTCCTGGCCAATTGTCAGCCCGACAGCGGAGTCTAGCAGTTAGGACACAGCGGACTGATTGGAACTTTGAGCCTGCAGCTTCTGCCAGGACGAACGTGCAGCGAAAGTTTAAATAAACACGACCGGCAAATAAGAATCGTTGGGGGAATTGCTAAAAGAGTGGGACATCAAATTAAAGTGGCTTAAGAAGCCATGTGTTTGGTTAAAAAAGTTTTGCAAAAAAGTGTCATTACTGTTTTTTATACTTCAAGATTAAGTTTCTTAATCGTATACTATACTTATCCAAAGACGTAATAAGCGAATTAAAAAGCTAGACATTTCTTGCCCCATGGTCATCCAAATCTTATATATGAAACACACAATTTACTTACACATCTGTGGAAATTCCGTACTGTGCTTGTGCCTGGATGTAAGAAGTATAAAAACAACAATGTACTCCTTCTTCGTAGATGCCTTCGCTTTTTTCATGTGTGCGTAGCCTGAAAGCATATCCATTTCACGCCCAAGTGCCGTGGCCGCCTTGGTACCGTGTGTCAAATCCATTAACCTTCTGTTTACTTTTCTACGTCCAGCAGGGAAAAAATCAAAAGGACCCATGCACAGACTCTCAGCCGTAGTGAAAGTGTTTTGCGGTAGAAATTTGATACTTTCACCAAATTGCGTTGCACACTTGAGGTCCTTCGAGTCAAGCTCCGGCTTGGCCCTCCCCTCCACCCATAAATCTTACCTAGGCGTGGGCAAGTGGTGCGAGAAATGGAGCAGCAAATCAACCACACTGGACCACCCACCCACAAACACACACACACTTTTGCACACATATCCTGGGAGCTGAGAAAAACTCCTGCTCAGAAATGAGTATTAAGTTGACGTAAATTGCGGTCCATTACATTAGCCAGCGGAGGGACTCGGAAATTGGGTTGAGGTATTTGGGGGTCTTCCAATTAACCTCGTGTCTCTGCTAATTGCTTTTGTAGTTCTGCTCGTAATTGAACAAATATTGAGGAATAATTTATGGGGAAGTAATAGATAAGAGATAAGATGGGAATAATGGGGAAAATATAGTTTGTTTGTTTTAGACTACCATCAGTAACTACCCACTTGAAATTATTGAGTAAAATATAGTATGCTTAGCTTATATACTATATCATTTACAGATCGTTTAACAATTTCTTAGTTACTTACCTTTCTCTTAGATTAATATCTCAACCGGAAAAAAAAAAGAAAAAATTGTTTAATGAAATTAAAAAACATAAATCCAGATTTTAGACCTGTGATTAAATAAGATCTCAACGCAAGCATTAAGCAAATGAAACCCACATTGGGAGAAAAACAAAGGAAAAGACAAGGAAAACGTAAATGATTTAAGAACTTTATCGGACATCAGCGACCAGAAAAAAGTAAAAAAAAAACTGGGAATGGTGGAGTCGAAAAGGACACTTGCCAGGAGCTTAAAAACGACGCTTGTAGGTGATTATGCAGCACATAATTTATGCAGGCAGCCAGGACCAGGAGCCAGGACCAGAAGCAGGACAACAATGGGGCGAAAAAAGGAGCTGGCGACCTGCGTTGGGCGAAACTGATTTAATTAAGCAGGTGATTAAAGTTGATGCCGGTTATTTGTAGCAGCCAAGAGAGCAAGAAGAAGAGTCCACTTCGTCCTTCTGAAGCATCCTGTTGCTCTTTTTCCTATTTTTCGCTTTAAATAAAAAAACAATATAAGTTTGAGGGATCTTTTACGGATTGTCTCTTGGATTTAAGATAAAATAAAAATACGGTGGTCAAAGAGGCGTATACGTAATATTTAAATCCATTTGAGTTTCAAAAAATTGAATTAAATTAAATATTATTTTAGGAGTAAGAGTTTTATCAAACATTTTTATTAGATTTTAAAGTTTGTTTTCTTTGTGCTTAATTTTTTGGTGACATTTTGCACAAAATCGATTTATTTGAGGGTCAGGCCAGAACGCACTCAACAATAAAACGCAAGAATCAACAATTATGTTAATTTCCTTTGTGGGTCAATGTCTCACACACATCCACGTATCCTACTGAAAGTGTCCAGTGTGTGTGTGTGGGTTGTATTTTATGGTTATATCTTGGCCAGAACTGTCAGCACTCGAGCCGGCGAAGACAGCTGCAGTGGGTAAAATAAATTAACATTATTTATGAATTTTCTTTTGGCGACTTTACACTCACGATCTTGGCTTAACAGCGAGAGCTCCCACATTTCCCCTGCTGTTAGGTAACAGTTTTCGCACTCTGCTAGGCTAACAGTGAAAGTTTTCGCTCACTTTTTGGCTTCCGCTCTCTTTTAGGTATTGCGCATGTCCTACGCTCATACCTTAGAGACACGTGCCTGAAGTCAGCCTCAGATATATAATGTACCTTACGCATCCACCAATCTACCTGCGTCAGAACCCCCATCCCCCCAAAGGCGCCACCCCCTCCCCCTCTTTTACATATATATTGGCCTGTGTATGTGTGTGTGTACCTGCTTTAGGTGTTGGCTCATCGTCTTCGTTTTCCATCGTCGTCGTTGTGGCATCGTTTCCGTTGGCGAAAAGAGAGCGGCATTCTGTGCCGTAGGTGCCAGCTGCGCTGCTACATCTCTCTCTTACCTGTGCCCCACTCCTGCGCTCCCATTCCACTAGCCTCCCCCTTTAACCGTTCCCAGCTGCAACCTCAACCGCAAGTAACAGTTCACCGTCTCATTCGTCGTACGTTTTTCGTTCGTTGGCTTCGCTCTCACACATACCCTCGCTCACCGACACACATACACAATCAGAGACAGGTTGTTGCCTGTCCTGCTGGCTCGCTTGCTCTCGCTGCCATATATGGGTTGGTCTACCTACGCTTTTTAAGGTGAGCACGAAAATGTTGGCAGCCAACCAAAGCCAAGCACCTTCGAGGGGGGTGTAGGGGGTGGGGTTGTGCTCGTGTGCTTTTCCGACGGCAAGGAAAAGTCTCTTTCCATGCGATAGCCTTGCAATTTGATTTATGGCTGCATAAAGCTTACATTGCACTCTTAAGGTTGTTCTTGAATTGCTAGAATGGGCAATCTTCATTTTCGCAGAGATTCTACTTTCTTCTAATTTCCTACTTTCTCCCCGTCCCTTGGCTTACGGCCCCTACCTCTTCTTTCACCTTTTCCATCTTCCCCATCAACGTCATCGTCATTTTCCAGCATCGTGTCCTCGTCAACGTCTCGTCTCATCTCTCTCGGCTTTCACCTTTCTCCGCCTTCGCTGGTGTGCGTGAGTGCCTGCCTGTGTGTGTGTGTATGTGCGAGCTGGTGAGGTGCTCTCATCTCGTCTGGAGTTTTTGTGTAGCGCAGATTTAGGTGCGCAGCTTTTGCTCGTTAGGTACTCGGTTTTTTCTTCTACGTTTTTTTTTACTGCTCCTGCTGTCTTAGGTAAATACAAATGAGAAAGCAAAGGAGCCAGAGCAAGAAGGCACGATGGGGCGACGGAGAAAGAGCGATGGCCAAGAGAGAGCAGGTGCGCTGGGACTCGAACCAAGCCAAACTAAACCAAACCAAAACGAACCCAACCCAACCCCGCCCGCCGCCAGGACAGGAAGGTGTGTCTCTCCGAGTGCGTTAGGTGCTCGCCAGGAAAAGCTGGAAAAGCGGGAGCAGCTGGGGGAGCAGCTGTGATTTATGCCAGCCAATGGACGAGCTCCTGGCTACGTGAGATAGAGGTGGGTAGGTGTGACATTGCCGCTCTCCATCTCCGTCGCTCATACGCCACGTGGGCTAAAAAATGGCGACTCGGCTACTCGCACCTATGAGCGCTCAGCTCTCGGCAAAAATGGAAAGGGGCAAACTTTTCTAATTAGCCAGAGCCAGAAGGAAGCCGGGCGGGGGGAAGAAATAGGAACCACGCCAAGAGTGTGGATGGGCGGGGGTGTGGGCGGAGGAAAAACTTTTGCCTAGCCCCTCGACAGACGCGCCTCTTTATGGATTTTCCGACTGCCCGCTGGGTGTTCTTTCCCTTTTGTTCTCATTTTTTTTTCTTGTCCTTCTTTGCTCTTCCTACATTTCCCTCCGATTTTCGTCGGCGGTGTCAGTGTCCTCGTTAGGATGCTGGAGCATTTTCTTGTGCGCAGCGATTTTCCTCGACTCTTTTGTTGCAGATAAAATCGATAGCTCTTTATGGCAATTTAATATGACCTTCGTGGCTTACTTATACACATAAATTCTGTACTTTTGCTAGGCTCTTTATGGCCTCTTCTCGCTTTCGCCTCACTTCACCTCCCTTGTAGGCATTTTTGTTTATAATGCTGCGTTTTTCCCTCGTAATTCTGTTCTGCTTTTTGCAATTGCGACTTTCGACTGTTTCAACAGGTCGTATGCGCAATCTGTTACCGCCCATTTGCCATTTTTGGCTGTCCTCTGGCTAAAGGTCAGCTATTTGACATTGAACTCGAATCTCTGTTCTACAGCAATTGAACTCTTTCTCTCTTTGTGCGTCTGAAATCGCGACGACCATCATAAGCAGATATCTCAATATATAATCTTTGGGCTTTTGATCCCTACTCCGATGAAGAATCTGAGATATTGGTGGTTCTCGCAAAAAAATAAGGTGCATGATTTCTGGAAACTCTTTAAATTAAAAACAAAAACTGAAATTCAAATTCAAACTAAAACATTTTAATTGAATTCAAATGTTAAGAAAGGAAAGATTGTTGGTATTTAAGTTTTAAATATTGTTATAACTATATTTTTATATAAATAAGATCAAATTAAGATAACTTAAGAAGTTAAATTTTAAAGATCTATCTCAAATGAACATATATTTGTTCCAATAAAAATGGATATTTTTAATAAGCCATAATTAGAAGAGTACATAATATTTAATATTTTTGTCCTTCAATAGTGTAACCACTAATCTCATTTTATTTAAGTTAAAAAGAAATAAATTTCTTATTCATTTTTCTATGCTTGAAGCTTAATGCATAATAACCTACTCGGCACAACATCTTTCAGAAACCTTTCCGAAATCGATCAATTGAAGTCTTTCATAGTATTAGAAACATTTCATTAATGTCTGCTCTTAAGACTTCAATTTAAGGTTTAAAAAACCTTTTATGAAACATTCCAGAAACTTATATTTCAAAATAAAGCTTTCAGAAACCTTTTATTAGAAATATTGCATTATGTATCATTTTGAAAATATTTTATATAAAATCATTCATATGAAAGCTGTCAGTAATGTTTAAAAATCTATTTATATTTGTGCGTAATGCCGGGCTTCAATTTATGTTTTAATATAAGCTTATGTTTAATATAATTTTTAAATAGCTTACTAATTACTTAATTTTTGTTTCTTGTGAATAATCTCCACTTTTAAAATTTGACCCTATTCAGAGGTGGTCAGTATCCTTAACTTGCCACCCACTCCACTGGCCACTTTGAGGTTTGTCTGCTGGCACAAGAACATGCCCCACACTTACTCATTCCAGTACTGCCCCTTGAGTCCGACAATAAGTCAGGGCATTAGTCGCTTGAGAAATTGTCTGTTTACCTTGTTGGGCAGTCGCCATTGCCATTGCTGTAGCCGTTTTCAGTTGTGCAGTTTGCCAAATGGCACTCAAAGCGTTAAAATATGAAAAATGAGACGCAGGAAGCGAAATTACAAGCCAGCGCCAGGAGTATCCTGCTACCATTCAGTTATCCTGCAGCACCTCCAGACTCCGGGGAGCAAAAAAAAAAAAAATAAAACCCGCAAAGTGGAGAGACCCAAATGAAAAGTTGAAGTAATAATTGTGCGGCGAAGGCGACGACGACGATGCCGCCAGGGGCAACCTTACACATTTTCATTTGGTCATGTCCGGTGGTGTCCGACGATGGGTAATGTTTGTCCAGACGACCCCAAGTAGCCCAACACACGTTCCCATCCTTGCTTACACACAGATGCTACGCTTTTGTTTTTTTCCATGGGTACTATGGGGTATGTTGTGATTAAAAGCACGTTATAATTCTAAAATATAATATAAACATTGATATTATCCATTATAAGTGGATCATTTGGTTTATAAATGACTTATTTTTAAACTATTATTTTTGTTTCTAAAAGTATTTTTAAGTCTGTACTCCCCTTTATGATTTTCTTTTTGTCCTTTTCCCCCACTCCGTTTTCCTGCACTCTGTCATCGCCAAATGTTGCCAAGCATTTCTCCATTTCTGACCATTGGTCAGAAGAAAAGTAGTTGGGAAGACATCCAGGAGGGCAGAGGCAAAAAGGAGCAGGGACACCTCTAAGTGGACTTCATCAGATGCGCTTCGCTGGACGATGGCGGCGGCGTCATAATCATTCCGTCCTGCTCATCATCTTCTCGCTGATTCTCTATCTTCGTCATGGGTTTGTTTGCTTCTCCTTGCGGTTGCCATTTTTGGGGTCAAAGTTCCAGCACGCCATTTCCCATACTACTCTATCCACCAACTGTGTAAAGTCCTTTGGTCTTTATTTATCTTTAAGATTTTCAACTCAGTGCACAGGTTTTTTGTCCAGTCGCTGACTTATGACCACAACAATGCGTCAGTCTGGTTGCAGGACATGCCTTCAATGCCTTACACTGAGCGAAAAGGGTTAATGAATGACATTGAACAAGATCAGAAACATGGAAGCAATGTGTCATTAATAATAATAGTAGTTAGCCAATGTTTTCTCGCCAAGAAACCCTTTCTGAAATTCGTTAGTGAACCGCTCCTGAGGTTTTTGTCACTGTCCACTCGAATCTGCCATTTGCAACATATCCTGGCCTGAGTATCCTGCGTGTTTGTGCGGCTGGTCTTGGGCCGAGCTAAGTGGAAACTGTAGTTTTTCTTACTTATGTCCTGGCAGGAGTGCGCGACTCATAAAGATTTGTGTCTGCGCTCTAATGTCATAAGTCAAGTACTGGTCGCAGTTCACGGACTCACGTGTCCTGTTTTTCCTGATTTCCCTTGTACCACATAGTCCCTTTTTTCTCCTTTTGAAGAAACTCTTTCTGGAGTTTAATTGGGAGAGGGCATTAAGCAATTACTGCTAGTAGCTGGAATGGACTTTTGGCTTTAATTTAATTTGTCACACTTTGTGAGTGCAGACAACTTTACACTCTGGCCACAACGAAGTAGAGCAGCTGGCAGGTCCCCAAGGGAGCGAATCGAGGGGGAAGGGGAGCAGATTGTGGCCTGCCGAAGCCATTTTCAATTTGACTATGCCGGAAGTTACCTGCTGGCGCCAACATCTTACACACACACTCCCTGGGTCCGGCACTGAAGTCATTTCCTGTGCACAGACTGCCATCCCAGTCCTGGCCCCCTGAAGTCCTGTCCAGTGGCTTTACGAGCAAGTGTCCCATGTGGCCAACAGGGACTAGATTAAATTGGCATCTTTTGTTTTGGAGTGACTTTGTTCTCGCAAATGAGAATGTGAGCAAATTAAAAGTTGGCCAACAGGGAGATGGTAAAAGGGCAGGTTATATAAGCATCAGAAGCAGTACTTCTCACTCTGTTTAAATAGTTGAGCCAACCATCCAGGGAACTTATATTAATGCCTCACATTTTCAGACTCTTGCAGCGATTAATGAAATATTTACACGCTCAATTGGCTGGACAATGAATGCTAATTTATTTGTTGCCTGGCTTTCTTATCTTCACGCTTGAAGAGTCCTGAATGCTCGACTGCTCGATCTTAACCCTTTGCCGAGGTATTTCCTTGGCATGTCTAATTGAAAAAGTTTCTGCCCGAAAATAGTTGACGAACGACACGCAACAATTCGGTAACTGCGACTCTGACTTGTGACTCTGTTGCATTTTGCATCATTTTGGAAATGTGGTTCCCTCTGGACAGAAACTTTTCTTAGGCTCTAAACTTTCCTTGCGGTTTCTGTAGGCCTTGGCTAATGCAATTCGGTCTGGCCTTATCGGAATCTGGTCAATTTTGCCGGATGGTGGTTGGTCAGCAATTTATGATACGCACACTTTCAATTTTCCTTTCGATTTCTCTGGTCAGACTAATTGCCCGATACGCTTCGCATACGATATTATATATAAATCCGGTTGGGATGGACCAGACGGAACAAAACAAGTTAATTAAACGCTTCCGTTTTCCTTTCGCTTTTGCATGTTATCAGTGTCCTGGCATCACTCCGTCCTTCGGTTTTGGTCCTTAATTACTGAGATTTGTATGCCGCTTTGGACTTTCACTTGTCTGCATGTCTCGGATTGCCTCTCACACATGCTTGCGGGGACGTTTTTATATGGAAATTTATTATTTATTAACATTAATTATGGGGGTCAGTGGTGTAATTGAAGAAGCCCATTGGCCGAAGTTCGTCGGGTTTCGGCTGCTGATGTCAGCGCGGCTAATTAACAGAACATTTGTGGGCAGAGCACATTCCTAGGGGCTCGAAAGGAGTTAAATGAGAGATGTGTAAACCAGATTTCCACAGAAATAAGGATATTAATATGCTAATCATCAACAGAACTCTATTTAAATTCTTCAAGCATATTGACTTAAATACGGAGATTTATCTATTGCTTGTGTTTTAAACGGATTACACTATTCAAGGATTACATAACTGATGAATTCGTTAATTTTTTAAACAAGTAAGTCTAAGCCTAGTATCTAAGCACATTAGCGCAACGTAAGCCAAGATTTTCTTCCCCAAAAAGTAGGCAACACTTTCTGTACTTTAGACTTACTCGCGCATTTAACAGCTTAACATGCAATTAACACGTAATGCCCTGGCACATGCTCTTGTGTTAGTTTGCTCCGCACTTGTTGTCGTACGTGTTAATAAAACTAATTTGATTAGCTAACTAGTGTAAGTAGCGGTTTCCACTTGTCTGTTTGCCTATGCCAGCCACTAGCTATCAAAATCCCTCCGCACGAGCCCCCTTCGCCCGCTGTTGTGTGTTTGCATTGCCTAAAACAACAACAGTCGGCTAGTGTTTCGGGTATCAAGGGGTTGAGGTGGGGTGTGTCGCACACGTTTGGCATTAATTTAATCCTTCCGCAGAATAAAGTGATATCGCCCTCGAAAGCCAGCCACTAACAAGGCAAACACATTAAATATTTATGCAGACATCAGCACTCAGACACAAACACACACACACCAACACATATGGGAAATTAGTCCTTTAAAGCTGGCCTGGTAGTGTGTGTGAGAATTTTAATTGCTGTCGTCAAAGACTGAGGTAAGAATAATTGCAAGATTGGGAATAATGTGTCAAGTTTGGTGGATACGAGTCGGTGGGGAAGGTTGATTACATCAAAGAGCACCCATTCGCACTTTGAAGTGTCAACAGGCAACGGAAGGATATCCAAAGGCAGGAGACAGCAGGAACAAAAACAGCCACAGTCCTGTTATCCATCAAGGCATCTTTCACTTTTGTCAGCGAAATAACAATGGCCTCTTAATTACACCAGTGTGTGTCGCTTTTTTCATGTGCGACTGCTATGGATATAGGAGAAGGATCACTGAGGATAATACCTACATTTTTGAAAGAGTAATTTATAATTAAAAGTTTGTAAATGGAATAGTATTATATAACAATAAACTAGATCAGTTTTATAACTCTATATTTTCTATAATAAATGATATCTTTGTTGAGCTATATATTAGTTAGGAGTTTCTATAATTAAGACTTAAATAAATAATTTTAATATATACCACTCGCCTAAATAATACTATTTTTGTTAGTAATTTTAAGTCTTTTCTGTCAGTCTTATGAGAATTCAACAACTTCAAGTGTTTGTTTAGTCAGATGTTTGCTTGACACTTTTCTTTTGGCTTCCTCTGCTTTTGCTTTTGGCCAGCACTTGTTGGCAAGTTTTCTTTTTGCCTCTTTGGCTTCCTTTTCTTTCCATTTGGCCTTTGACTTTGACTTGGCCTGGTATAATGAGCACACATTTGCCGAAGTCTACATCCGTATGTGAGGATCTGCCGACAGGATGTTAATTTCAATTTAAATGCTGGCCAGTTCCTTGAGTTCTCATGGCCCCGAGGCGTCTCATGTCTCAAGCAACTTTGTCCAGTTTGGACCAACTTCCTTGGCTCACTTTTGACTGGCAATTGCATTTGACCAGAGTCGAGGCCCTGCGGCCTTGGTCTCGACTTTAATTGGATTCTTTTGGATAAGTTGATACTAGGGCCAAGTTGAAATGAATTCATTTTGCAAGTGGCCTTCCTGGAAGTTTATTTTCTTCTTCAATTTAATTCCATTGCTGATCTTTGGCCACTCATTTGGCTAATTAGAATGGCATAAACAAACAGACTCAGCTCTTCGCAGATATGAATTATCGGTTCGAGTATAGCACACCGTCATGCCACGCCCACCGTTCTCCACCTCCTCCGGATGACAGCTCATAACTCATGTATCGAACTTGGTTTCAGGCTTTGGTTTCGGGCTAAATCTTGGAGCAGCCGCGGAAATCACGTACAGCCAGGATGAAAGTTGCCGGAGCCGTGGCATTATTGTCTTTTAAGCTAACCCAGTTTCCCGTCTCCGTTCGCCCTCCTTCCGTTGCCATCGACCACAACAGCTAATTAACGTTAATTTATTAAATCAGTGAGCAAGTAAAGGCATCCGGGGAACTTTTTGGAAGGGGCTGGCAGCCAAAGACAGCGCCAAGATAAAACTTGCACACGACGCTGCTCGGTTCTGAGCTCAGGCTTAAGCACTTGGGTTTTTTCTCTACCCTGTACTATAGTAGGTATTCAAGGGTATATTTAATGTTATGCTATTAAAGAAAAAACTTTTAGGATAGTCTTATGAATTATTTAAATTCTTATGGCTATCCTTTAAGCAAACAGTTTTTGAAAAAAAATTGATTTCCCCCAGATTACAGAGTATCCTCTGACCTATACCTCAGTCCTTACCAACATGGCATTCTTAGTTGTCTTAGCTGGAAAAGCATGAAAACCACACGCAGCAATTATTAATTCAATTATTTTAGCGCAAACAGCCACCTCAGACTAGGAGCAGGATTCCAGTGGCAGGACCAAGACGCAGGAAGCTGTGTGGCATAAATGAGTTCTCTGCGATTGTGTTCGAGTGAGTGGAGGAAATAGAGTAGCACAAACACAATTAAGACATCGCTGGGTAAGAGCTCCGGGAATGGGGAGCGAATGAAAGGAGAGCAAATAAAGTGGCAAATTTAATTAGGAATCAGGAAAAAGAAAGCAGAAGTGCACCAGGCACCAGGACCCAACGTATTTGGGGGATAAAGTTGCTGATACCTGATGGTGATAGCCCACATCGAGTCCGGGTTGCATTTACCGGACATGTAAATTAATAACAGCATCCGTTTCCGGTCAAAAGAGGCGCTTTTTGGGCGCCGTGGAATTATAATAATAATATTAATAATGAGTGGCCAAAAAAGCAGACAGGAGACACCAGACGGCGAACGGTGAACGGTGAATGGCGGGCAATGTGTCCGTAACAACTTCCGGCACGGAGTTGGACATTTTATTGTCGCTGGAAAAGTTTCCCCCGGGGGGCGATGGCCGAATGTAGGTAAATTGTGAAATGCAAAAGTTTTGCCAAGTTGAAGTCACCTGCTCGGGTTCCCAAACTACTTCGTGGGGGAGAGGAAATCGAATGGCATGTCCCTTTTGTTTCAATCCACGGCCAGGACAATTGGCCAGACGGCAGAACAGGAGACAGGCAAGCAGGCAGCTCATCAGGCTTCAAGGTATAATTTGGCCGGGGACTATTTCATTTTACGGCCAAAGTGGCGCATTTGCATAAAGTTTTATTTTCTTTGACCCGCACTTGGGGATTTCTTTGACTCGCTTGTCCTTTTGCGTTTCCTTTGCCATCGCCCTTGCCCTGCCATCGTCCTGGCTGATTTCCATTCGCATTTCGTCTACTTTGTCGCCAGGAAGTGATTTCCTGCAGCTGCAGCTATTGAAATTCAATATCTCTGCGAGGGGGCCAACAAAATCCCACCGGCATTGGGTGTGGGTGTGTAACTTAAAGCTCTAGATCCTGGATTGGCTTTAACAAATGTCGGCACCACATCCCAGAACATCACACATCAGTCACCCACTCAATAGCGAAAGGTAATTTGAAAATCAAACAAGGAGCGCCAAGGAGCCATGGCAAATCCTTTCAATGGCTGCAATTTGCTGGATAAATAGGATCAAAATCGAATTTAAACGGCAAACACATTTTCCGTGATTTCGATTTTGTTGACAGAACTTTTCACTCATGTTGCCGAATAAGCAGATTATTGCCAAAAAGGGGGTTGTCTATCCCTCACCTAAGCCCACGAATATGCAAACAAGGTCTTGGCAGTTTTTTCCTTGAGTTTTTAAACGCCTAAGAAATATTTTAATTAAATTTCGCATTTGCACTTGAACGGTTATTTCTGTGGCAGGCGAAACTATTTACGTGCCTGGAACAAAAGTGAAATCATTCGATTTTATTTATTTTCACTCGAAACTGGAAACTTTTGAGGCCCCATCTCCTGCGTCTTCGAGGGAAAACTTGCGCAAAAAGGCAACCGAAAACTTTTAGAGAAAACTTTCTTGGTTTTCCCATCGCCATGCCATGCCTCTCCAGCGCCCTCCTCTTCCACAAACATAAACAAGATTAATTTCACATGTTTTCCAAGAGGTGGAGATGGGCTGGATGGAGGGTGGAAAAGCTGCTCGAGTTATTACTTTGATTATGTTTATTCTAGTCATGAAATCCGAATGCCCGTTTCATGTGCACTTCATTTAATAAGCCCCTGCCCTCGAACTAAAAGCGCGAAATAATTTTCATGGCATTTTTGTCAGCTCGAGGAAGTTTTCCTCGGCTCGTGTGATTAGCCAAGTGAAAAAACAAGAGATTAGACAACTATTTCCAACTTCATTTTCAAGTGGATAAACAACTGTTTTGGAATTAACATACCTCATTATCCATTTTGAAATTAAACTTGTGAGGTGAGTGGAAGAAAGGACACCCCTGAGGTTACAGTTCCACTATTTATAGGTTTTAAATTTTCCCCAATATTGAAGTGACTTTGAAATAATCGCCAACTATTCTTTTTAATAAAGTCACTAATCTAAGAACCGTCTGTGATCTTTCCACTATTTTGCCATTTTCTTGGCCAATTTGGCTGGGATCCAAGGCTCGATTCCCACTGCCCTGATATATCTGCATATACCTCAGTCGGTGCGATCTGTGGCGACTCTTAAGTGCTTTTAATTATGTCCACTTAAGTCTCAATATCGTCAGCTTCCGAAGTGCGCAAATCACGAAAAACCACACGCATCGCCATCCCGATCGTGATGGCGAACTAAAAACAGGAAAGACCCGGGGACCCGGAGGAACTCTCTTCTCTGCGCTCGGCGCACTCTAAATAAAGCATAACAATTTATGAAATTTTAATTTTTACACTTAATAACACGCCGAGTTATGGGCGCGCCAAGTGAAACGGACCAAGCGAATTGCCAGGAGAAATTGCGAAAAAAGTGAGATGTGTGATAGAGTTGTCGTGGCAGGGAGAGGCAAGGGGGCGAGGAAAACGAAACGAGACTCTTATAGAGACATCAATGTGAGACGCCCGGGCAGGTGGCCCCACCTCCGGGCAAATAGTGGGGCGACTAGTGGGGGCCACTTGTGTGGCATGGCCGCAGACGTTGGGCGCAATTAGAGACGCTCGATGCCCGCTATATTTGGTTTCCGACGGATTCCCGTGGAATATTCTCAAAAGTAGAGTGATTACACCGAAAGGATTTACTACTTATGTATTTTTATTTCAACGACCTAATTAGCAAACAATTTTTTTTTAATTTTAGTTATCAAAATATTACATCTATCAGGGGACAACTCGATAGTCCGCTTGAAATACGTACAAATTTCTCGAATACCGTACAGGACTTCTGCCCCCTTAATACGCGTTAAAAAAAATTGATAATAATTTTAGTTAAAAATGCCCCAAACAAGAATTTTCAATTTTAAAAGGGTCAAAAATTGAAAATTCTTGCCGGAATATAGGTAACGTGTATCCCCAAGTCTGTTATAGGTTTTTTGTAGCAGTGCTGCCCGGATAAACGATTAATTTATGGAGCCGTCGCATGGACATGTAATACTATGTTGGATGCCTCTCCAACACTCCTGGCACCTGGTCCTCGCAGTCCAGGCGGGAATTAGGAGGGGCTGATGCTGAGGCTGTTTGTGCTGCTGCAGCTTCCAGTTGTATCGGAGCTGCAGCTACTGAGAGCGATTTCGATCTCCGGCGGATTGTCGGCGGAGGCCTCGCTGGTGACGTGGCTCAGATCCCCTAGCATCTTATCCATGAGTTCCTGCTGCTGTTTTTCGAATTCGGCCTGCAGGCGCTGCTGCTCGTCGGCCTGACGGGAAACTATGCACTGGAAGCGCATCCTCTGAGCTTGAAAGTCGGCTTCCGCCAAACCTAATCGAACGTGGGCGGACACCGGGGTCCTGATGCTCTTGGGAAGATTCGGTTTGGGGACAACCTTCTGTCTGGCCATGGACTCTTCGCGTTTCTTGGCCATGTTGTTTCTATTTATGGCCACCTTTTGGTCGTAGTTTTTGCGCCTTTCAGCAGCACTCTGACACTTGACAGGCACCGGTACACTGGGCTCGTAGCATGCCTCGTGGCGCGGGGTAATCACGGACTGTGCTTCAATATTCTTGACTTTTTTCTGGATTAGAGGAATCTTGCTACGAGGTTTGACTTTGGACTCCTCCTTGAAAGGTCGGGAGCCGCCTTTAGTGGTCTTTGAAGTTTTATTAGGAGACTTCAGCAATTCCAGCAAGAGCTGACTGTTCACCTCAAAGCGATTTCGGCGCCACAACTGGTGGTCCAACTTGGTTGAGTCCACGCAAGTGTTACTGCGTCGCAAAATGGGAAGCTTTTCAGTCCCAGAATCCAGGCGTACAGACTTTTCCAGCTTAGGAGGATCCAAGCGGGATACCCAGCTCGACTTCTGAGTAGCCATCGTTAGAGGTGTAATCTTGGTAATCGCTCTTTGTGTGGGAGCCGCATGAGCATCCTCCAGGACCACTTGGGAGACAACAGTCACCGGTGTATTATCTGGTGGGCCAATCTGGATGACCAGATTCTTGGTATGGTCATAGATCACAGTCTCGGATTGAGTCAACTTCTGACGGAAGCGTCCCATCACAACCAAGGGCTCAACAGCCACATCGGTATTAGTTTCTTTGTTGTCCGAAGAGGGCTTCGGATCTGGTGGCAGCGTCTCAGTTGCAGCCTCAACTGTGGGACAATGTACGGCCTTCAGGTCAGGCATCTGAGTCTTCTTCAAAGCGGCCTCTAGGCGCAGAATCCTCATCTCCATGCGTTTCTCATCAGTCATCTAAGGCGGGGGGGAAATAGGAGTCTGTAAATAAATGCACTAATCGAATCGTGTTAATATTTCGAACCAGTGGCGGCAGAATGGGCAGGCCTTCCAAGGTATATCCCGACTCGAAGTGCGCGACGGTAACCTCCTCCACCTCATTGTCGTCGCTATGCTGCTCTGCATCTTTGGCCACTTGCAGCAGGTAGTCCATATTGAATCGTAAAAATATCAGGTATCAAAAAATTAGATGTGTTTAATGGGTAGGGGAATATTTTGAACAATTTTTTTAGATGTGTCCAGTGTAGAGTAAAGTAATCGAATGGAATATGGAAAGGAATGTGGACGGAACAAACCGAGTGTGGTCCTAGCAGTATGACTTTGTTTTCATGGAATACTATTTCCCCATTATCGGCTCGGAGCAGTACACCTACGAAAAGTTTTGTTTGGGACTTAATAAAATGGGTGTCGAGAGGTTATTTCCATTGATTATTGAAATGCATAAATATCTACAAGATATAAAAGAGATTTACAAACATAAAAGTTTTAAAAAATCGTAATCCTAAATTTCCACTGTTTTTTAAAGATTTTAAAACTTGGGATTGAGTCTTGGCTATTTCTTGCAGTGATGACCACATGCAATCCTCATCCATTTGGCAGTCCATGTTCGTATTTGTGTCCACATCCGGACGGAGGCTGACAAATGCGCCGCTCGTCGCCGGAGCGTGCCGCAAAAGGTACGGGCAGTCAAGCGTGTCCAGTGGCAGGAGTAGTAGCAGTAGTAAACAAGGACGTAGCAGGAGCACAAATAAAGTCCACTCCATTACCGGCAGGATGCCATGCCACAGTTTCCCTGCGTCTGGGTTGCAAGTCACACTTGGAAGGTCTGGAAATTTGTCTTGGGCGCTTGTAGGTGTGATTTGTTTTTTAAATTTCGGTCTGCCTTCGAGGGTTCCTGAAGTTCCTGAAGCTGGCCAATTTGTCCTGGGCCCTTTTCTATTTTTGTTTGCTGGTATTTGAGTCGCCCTGTTAGTTGACTTTTTATTTGCAATGGAGTCACGTAGCATTTTTACTAATACAGTGTTGTATGTGTTTGGACAGCGACATGCGGCAATTTTCCACTAAATTTGCCATGTCAAACATATTTTGAATCGAATCCAGCAAGCAGGGCGACCTGGCTCATAAAGAATTCAAATTAATACATTAACAGCTTCAGATAAGCGACCTTCGGGGAGCGTCAGGTAATAAACGTTGAGTTGTTCGTGCCAAAGTCTCGAAAGTTTGTGCGCCAAAGCAATTTGCCTCAAGTGGCAATTCGGGAGCGTGCCAAGTGCCTTGGTAACGGTAACAGCCCACGGATTACACAACGGAAGACAGGAGGTGGTTTGGGGCTGGGGAATCTTGGGGGTTTTTACGGTTAACCACCAGCACCACAAAAGGTATTTATCTCATTGTGCGTAGATTAAGAGCTGTTCTCAAATTAGGTGAGTGTCGTCACGTGACACAAGATTCCGATGAGGATAAAGCAGGACACGAGGCTTAAATGAAGAAAGGTGAACGAACAGGAAAGGAAGGATAAGTCTAGACTCTTTTATAAAGTTTTAAACATAAAAAAGTGAACTCAAAATTCTGCTCGTAGCTTTAAGTCTCTTGCCACCTTTGGTCATTCAAAGCTTAACCCCTTAAAGCCCATTTTTCCTTAAATCCCAAGCCAACCCAGACCAGAACCAGCCTTTGCTCCGGTTACACTTCATAAATTTAAAGAATTATGGGCCGTGACGCAGACGGAAGTGGAATGCAACCGCAGTGCCAGGAACACGGCCAACGCCAAGTGGCCAAGTCGACATAAGCGGATAGACGGGAAGTTGAAAGGGGAGCCAACAGGTAATAACGATTGCACGATTCGATGCTCCTGACAATTTTTGTAAAATTTACAACGTGTTAGTGGTCGATTTAAGTCTACAGAGAGAGATTGTTGCAGTGGGAATGGAGCTCTATTGATATTTTCGACCATGACCATGACCATGGACCAAAATCAATCAAAGTTTATCATTGATTTGTTCAGCTTATACGCGTTTTCCAACGAAAGTTCAAGGAGCCAAAAACAAAGTTCAAAGCGTCGGCAGTCGCTTTAATTGAGTTGCCACAGGCTCATGCATATGCAGGGCTCAATTAAAAGTGCGCCAAGAAAAACTGAAAGACAAACAAAAACAGGAGCAGCGCAAGGACAACTCCTTTTTGGCTTTCGTGGGGTAGAAAATGTCTGCAAGTGACTCGAGTCGAGTCTGAAGTCGAGCCGGCACTGTCTGTTGACATTTCGCGGTATGGAAAAAATTAAATTAAAATGCAAATTAGGCATTCCCAAGGAGTCTGGCCACCTTCACATATTTTTCCATCTTCTTCTGTACTTGGGGCTCCTCAGCCTTTCTTTTTTTGCAACTCCTTGAGCGTCTCTGGGTAAAAGTGACAAATTGTTGTAAACACTGCAAGTTACGTATACGACTTGTGGGACCTGCTGGCTCTCGACTGACACCTACCAAATAAAGGGCACCACCCGGGGGAAGCCGGGGAGCTGTACCTATTTTATACATATTTTATCAGGCCAAGAAGTCCCGACTTAGGGCCAAGATGAATGTTTTTATTTCTGTGCCCTTCGCTCTCTGGTTTCTTTTTGCGGTAAATTATGCAAAGTAGTTGCGTAATGCTCTTGTTACAATAATTTAATCTTGTAATCTGTTTCTGTTCGACTGCGACTCCCCTCCTCTAGGAAAATGCCATAAATAATTCAGCTGGCCCGCTGCAGATGTCGCTGAAAGCAGCCGAAGGCCATATCCTTGAAGGAATCTTTGCATTTTTAATTTCAAGGTAAACAAGCGAAGATAACTTCGCCGCCAGAAACGGAATCCTAATGAGCACTCCTCAAGGTAGCTTCACCCTGTCTATATTCCAAACTTCCGAATTGACATTTCAGCGGAGCCGAGGACGTTAATTCAATTTCCGCAAGCTGAAACAAAAATAAAAGAATCTTGGCTCAAAGTTTAGCCAGGCAACCCCTTTTGCGGGTCTCGTCAAGGGGGTCGTAATAACGACCCCCTTTGCGGTGGCTAATTATGCCGCATGGTACATCCTTTGATGAGCTCTTTAATAAGGAACCCACGTCGGGCCATAAATCAAATGCCACAAAATGTAAATCCACCGGAGGAAAGAAATCGCAGACAACATAAAAATTCAATAACATTCTTCGGATGCCACAAGGTGCACCAGAGACACACACATTCACCAACAGGCAATAACATCACATGGATGGGTTTTTTGGGAGGATAAGGAGCAGGAGCAGGATCCTGGCGGAAGCAATACACGTTGACACGTCGCAAAGGATACAAAATGTGGCGCTGTTAGTTCCGCAGCTCCGTTTGCTAGACAAAGGACAACGGCGTAATGTAACGGAAACTCTATTGAATTGCGATAAAAATCGCGTTTGCCAAGGAACAGCCTTTGAACTCCACGTATCCTTCGGTTGCAGGAGACACGGGCTTAGCCATTTTAAAGCATACTTTGCGGCTTGTCAACAGGCGGCAAAATTTATTGCAAATGTACGCCAAAAAAAAGAGTTGCACGAACTCGCGGCATGTGTGTTTGTCTAGTCGGGTCGAGTTACTTTTCTTGCTCGATTGGAGAACAATTTTAGAAAATATAGTGTCTTAAAAGCACTCTACAGGACTACAGCAGCATGTGGAAATATTAATCTGATCATTTAATTTTTTTCCTCCTTTTCGTTTTTACAAATATTTAAAAAAATATTTGTTTTCCTTCAAAATGTAAATTATCAAAATAAAGAGCATTAAAAATGCGTTGTATTTAGCTTATATCTTTCAGAATGCTATCCCACTGACAATGTTATCGTTACGGTTATTGATTGAAATTTTTTACACTTTGGTTGTCTCGATTCCTTCCCCTTAACCCCTTAACAGGGACGACACTTGGCGACATCGGCCAAGGGTTAAGAGAAAATGACAGCTGTTGCCAGAGTGGATTCTTGTTATTTTTTTTAGCTTGTTCTGTTTTTTGTGTTGATTTGCAAAGGCGAAGAAAGTCAGACCAAGGCCAGGATTTCTTGGGAGGCAGGTACGCCTTGTTTGCCCCATATGGTCCTGTTCTGGCTTACACGCACATCCTGTCACTTGCAGGACCAGCAATAGGACCATTCACATCACCTACACAATGCGAGCAGAGACGCACAATGGCCACATCAATTGTGCATTTCATTTAACTTGCCACGCCCGTGTGACTTTTAAGTGTTGCCGTATAGCACACACCCCTTTCCCCAGGACCATCTACAGGAGCGAGGACTTTCCGAGTGCTGGACATGACAGCTTCTGCATGAGCGACTCCATCTCTCCGGCTCGCAAACTCACTGCCCCTATGGCAAACATTGTACGGCCAAAAGGCCGAAAGCCAAAGCCAAAGCCGTTGTCTGTAGGTTTTTAGGTGTGTTAGGTATTATCTCTGGCGCGGGCGGAGGGGGAGAGGCGTGTGGCACACAACCACCCACTCGCACACCCTCATTCCATCCGCCCACAGCAAACTTTGTGTGCGTTTGTGTCATTGTTAAATTTTGCGCTCGAACGATCTGCAACGGATGACATCCGTATGGCAGGCAAGTTACTTTTTGATTTACAGTATGCTACTTTTAATACCTCTTACTTGTAAGAGAGCTTTGGCACTAAACGAGTGGGGTATTAGGAGTATGCAAAGTCAGTAACTAAGCTAATTATGGCTTACATTGTCGACCTAAAACTATATTATAATTTATTCTAAAATCAAATTCGGAAAAAATCATTATTCGTAATTCTTAGTAGCTTTTTACAGATGACTTATACTTTGATATTCATAATTCTTTGATAACCTCTTTTAATTATATTTTAAATAATACTAAATTTAATTATTAAAAGCTTAACTAATATACTCTATTTAACTAACAGTGGGTATTGTAAATATCTGAGTTCCACCAAATCATTTCAACTTGTTGTTCATCAAACCCCCGGCTGACCTCTGACCCCAGACCGGCTTCCTGTCCCCCCGAAAAAGTTAGTGTGTCCAAGGTGCAGCAAAGGTTGTCACAAGTCGCCTGCCTGTCGTTTGTTGGTTGTCGGTTGTTGGCTGTCGTTAGCATTTGGTTTAAATTGCGCAAAATGCGTGTAATTGCTGGAACTGACGATTGAATGAGCCCCTGTATTAGAGGGAGATGTAGAAGTTACAAATTGAAAGAGACCCATCCTGACCCGTCCAGATCCGTCTTGGCAGGCGCCTCGTGTCCTCAAGATTTAAAGTTTCTGATTTGATTTGAGGCTGCTTGTATCTGTATCTTTTCGTTATTCTCCCAGACCCTGCCCCCTCAAGGCTGACTGGCCGTTGTAATTATGAGCGCATTGTTGTGCGAGAAATTGAGTTTCGGTTTCGAGTTTACGAGTTTGTTTAGCTCTAAACTTGTGCCGCACTATTTGGGGTCTGGGACTTGGGGTTGGTCTGGATCGGGACCTGGAAGTAGACTCTGGCAGATGTTTCCGTTTCCTTTTCAGAGCCGGCTACAAAGTGAAAGTGTCCGAACAGGACACAGAAATCCGAAAGGGTAGGTGGCTAAGTTTTGAGCAAATTGATAAACGTATTAGAATGAGCTTCCAAATGAACTTTTGTATGGATAAGAACTTCCATATTTTTCTGTACAAATTATTAGTTCCTCATTTTAATATTAACCTTTTACGCAGTTACCTTTCCCTCATTTTCATTTTCACTTTACGCTCAAGTAGGCGCAATTAAAAAATCCCCCGACGGTCCACTTTCCATTTTGCATGGACCCCACTTTCTCCCACTCTTACCCGGGACCTTCCATTTGCATTCGAAATGCCTGTTATTATTGCTGTTGATAAAAGATTGCACAATGTTTACTCGCACAATCCCCCAGTCCCCGTGCCGCCGCCCCTGCATTGCAACATTTTTCGCAGTGTGCAATGCAAATTTGCGGCCGATGCGGTAATTGCCGCTCATTATGGTCAGGCAAATGTGGCCATCGCCAGCGCCATTTGCCAGTTGGCTGCGAATAAGGGAATGTGGCCCGAACCGGAGCTGATAAGACAAATGCAGCTCCGGAGCCACCTGCCACGCCCACTGCTACAATGGCGCACTCCTCCACAGACCCCAAGCTCCGGCACTGGCTTTTAATGCAATTTTTACATTTCGCACTCACAAAAAGGAGCACAGGACACAGGAATCGGTCCATAAGTCACTTTAATGGGCTTTCAATGAGGTGTGCCCCGGGAAAATAGCAGGGGCATTACGCAAATGCATTAATGGCATTTTAATGTTGAGGTATTCCAGCAGGCCTCTGTCCATTCGGTGCACCCTCCACCAACACCCACCAACCTCCACCCAGGTAAGGGTTAAAGTTCGCCTACGGAATTTCAAAAATGTCCACAAATTACAAAAAAGGAGCGATATAAAGGCAAACTTTAAATGACTATAAAAGCGTTTGGCAAAACTTTAAACCACAAAAAGGTAGTGGCACCCAGTTTTCCATTAATTTTCGCCCCTGAAAATGATAAATTATTTTGAGCAAATGCCGCAAGAATTTTGTGCTTGCCAAGTGAAAAGTTAAGAAGCCAACAGTGTGCTATGTGCGAGGAAAATTCGGGAATCGTTTTCCATGAGATTTATTGTGGGCTTCGGTTAACCGAGGTTCGTTGGAATTTATGTGACTGCGTTTGTCATCTCGGCCCCGAAAGGAATTCCAAAGATTCACACCTCCGAAAAATATACGTATGCTTATGTGTATACTTCATGCATATGGTTTATTTTCCCACCCACTCACGCCCTGCCCCATGTCCGACTTAATTTGCTGGAAAATTTAAACAATCAAAAAAGGAAAAGGAACATGGCATAGGAATTAATTCGCAGCCACGGAATGAACTTTGACACCTCGTGCAGCAATTTTGCGGTGGACAAACCTTTTTGGGACTTTCGGAACTTTTATGGGAAGCCCACTCGTTTTTTATCCTTGGCCGTAGTATTTTTTGCTCTCGGGGCAACCCGGGGTTGACTCGCTGGCATTTAATGAGCCCGGACCGATGTCGACAGCAACATTATTATTCCAAATAAAAGCGCATTATGCTGGATTATCAACTCAAGTCGGACAACCGAAATGGCAATAGAGCCAGCGGGTCCCATATGGCGAGAAAGGTAGGAAATGCGAATGCGAAAACTTAATTTCCAGCAGGCACGCCATGTATGATGCTGCCGCATTCCACTGCCCAGTTCTCTGGACAGTGTCCTGGGTAAAGGACACTGGACATGGGACACTTGACCGTCCTCTCCCCCGCCGGCTTAATGAATGTGCCGAGTTGTCGGTCGACCCTCTCCACAAAACTCCTGCCCCGTTGTCCTTGTAGTCCTGTCCTCAGCTTTGCAATTAAATGTGAAAATGTTGAAAATAATTTGCATTACGTATGCGCCCCCTCTCTGCCGGCTTATCGCCTGCAATTAAGGTAGTTTCTGGAAGGGTTTTGTTTACCCAAAACTGGCAGGGGGAATGATTTTTTGGGGAATTTAATTACTGCAAGGATTTAATTATGTCATCCCCGGTGTGGAGCTTAGGTCCGAGTGTCACTTAAATTTTAAACAAAGTTGGTGGATATATATTTAAGCTCTCCTGGTTGCTCTTAACTTTTCTGGATGTTGAAATTTATCAGTTTTTAAACAGTTTCCACTTTTTTCCTTTTTAGTTACAAAGTTATACAGAATTATTTTTTGATTTCCAACAATAACCAACCAAATAATTCAATGAATTGAACAGTTTTTTACATTGCAAAAATTTGCTCGACTTGTCCCGGACAAAGCCCGAAATCCACAGTCAATTTACCTGCATTGTCCTGGATGCAATGTCCCTGCCAGCTTTTTTTCGGTTACTTTGTTTTCGTTGGGGATTTTTGCACTTGAGATCCTTTTGGACGTGCGTTTCATGGCTTCTGTGTTCGGTTATTTTAAATGCAATGCAAAAAATCGGGTGCTGACAATGAGCGGAAATGAATTATGTTTGAGGCTCAACACCGATGCACCCCATCCTGTCCTGTCCCATCCTGGAAACTGAACCACCGCTGAGGTGGCGGCCATTGTGCTGCATTATTGTGCGAGTGCATTTCGCGTTGCACAGTCACAGTTTATTGTTGCCACGCGGAGGCAGACAAATAAATCAATGACAGCGCGACTTTATTGTTTCGCTCACAGAAATATTGCCTTTATAATATAAAACAGTGGAGCCACCGGGCAGGCCTCGATCGTGGCTGGCTGATAAATAATAAAATACCTATAGGGAGTATCCCCCCGGGAGGTGGGTCCGATGGTGGGTACCCTTTATATATATTAAATGGGCTGCGGTCTGGCCTTCTATTGACAAATTTTTGAATGATGTACGGCAATAAAAATCCATTAATTGTGGCTTGTGAGGAGAGGATTAAGCCTGATTCCCCGTTGCCGTTTTGCAGGGATTGTAATTTTTCTAAACTTGATATGCCAAGCTTTAACCAATTCTTTTGTACAACTTTTATAAATTTTATTGGGAATTCGCACAACAAATGAAAGTTAAATGTCTTTATCTTATGGCTGCACTCCTGAAACTCTGATCTAATTTTCTGAGCTGCTTTGCTTTAACTTGGCAAAACCCAAACCTCAAGCAGCTCTCGAGCTTAATCCAACTAATACGACTCAATTTAAACACCGCTAAATCAACAACTGCCACTTTGGGAAAGAAGCGGGAAAATACGGAGAAAGTAGCTGGGGAAGCCCTCGCCAAAATCCTAGCTACGAAGATTGAATAAACTGTGAGTAAAATTAAAAGTGCCACAAGTAGCGGGGAGTCGGTGGCACGTTGGCGCCAAGGACCAAAGCAGTTGGAGCACAACAACCACTCCATGGAGTACTTCGAGTACACCTACAGGACTTTTTCCCCGTCCTAAAAATTCTAGAGCCGAACAAGTTCCGTCAGAGTGCGCAACATTTTTACGCTTCTTTTGGTTCATTTTCAATGCATTTAACTTGAGTGACTCTTTAATCCTTGTAAGTATCTTAGAAAGCCAAGGGTGGGTATGGTCCTGACGAAAAGACTCTCTCTTCCGCCTCGCATCCACTGCTACAATATTTATTTACCTTGCGCCTTTTGTGCCCACGTGCAGTTTCTTGCTCGTCGTCGTCTCCTTCAGATATATATTGCCCGACTCTAGTTCCTTTCCCAATTTCGCTGTCGTCGCTTCGCAGCTACGTGTCCTGAGTCCTTGAGGAGAGCAATAGAGGTCGGTGAGGGGAATGAGGTTGTCTGCCACTTGGCATATTTTAAATACATTTCATGCGCTCCTGAGCTTGGTTTTCCTCTTCCGATTCTTACGTCTTGCTGCTGCTTCTGCTCCAGGATATTTACTTCTTGAAAATATGTTTACTCGTGTTGTGCATATTTTAATCGTTTACTTTGCCACACACTTTTTCGGCAGGGCCTTTTATCCCCCCAGCTGCAGGACTCTTTGTAAATGTGAAAGTCCTGTTTGAGTTGCGTTTAAGTTAAATAAGCCATGTGAGTCCTGTTTCTGCTCTTCTTTTCTTGAGTTACTAAATTTGGGTAGACTTTTAAGCATACTCTTGAGATGGCTTTTAATTAGTTTAAAATTTGCATTTAAAGTAATCAATAAAAGAAAATAATTGAAATACAACGGGCTAGTAATATTAATATTTTATTTTGTGTCTGACTAGAAAATGTTTAATGAATTATAAGATACGAGATGTGTACTTTTAACTCAGAACCTTAAGGCAATTCGTTAGCACACAAGATGCGCTTCGACGCCTTCCCTTCTCTGGTTGCTCTTGTTTTAAAAAAAGGATATGAGGCACGAGTCCTTAAAGCGGGCAAAGTTTGGCACACAAATAGCCAAAGGCTCCAAGGAGCTGTCTGCCAAAGTTTTCCCTTAAATGCTCACCGAAGGGACGAGATGAATTTACATATGTTAAGCTTCCAAAATCCCTCACTTCATTGATGCTTATCGAATATTAAAGGTGATACCAAACCCATAAATGTACGAAAACCTCCCGCCGCTTTCCGGTTCACCCCTTTGGCGATTCCCTTTGATTGCTCAGTTTGTCGTAAAACTTTGTGCTTACCCACCAAGGATGCTTTGATTTCTGGGGAACGCCTGCCGAAATTATTTCAATTAAGTTTCTCACAAACCACTCGAACCCCTGCCCCATAAACCCTCACAACCCGCGGACTTTCTTTCATTAGTTGCTCTTGTTTTTGTTTCGCCCCTGGAATTTATTGTCAGGTTCGATGGCTGGAAAAGTTTTTATTGCACGCGCCTGGAGTTCGCCTCTTGTTTGTTGGCTTTTGATTATTCAAATTAAGCTTAATTGTTAAGGTGGCTCTGAAGATGGCCAATAAAAATAGTCGTTGAGTATACTTGAATTGTTTGGGGATTACGATCGTTATTGTGGCAGCACTTTAGTTTTCGACGGCGCTTTGATTCTCCTCGCATCGAATATCGTCCTAAGTTTGAGTTCCACTCACTCACTTCTGTTTTTGTCGTTCGGAAGCATCGATGGGCGGAAGCGTTCCCAGTGCCAACAATTTTTTTCATCGATTTGCGGTGTACCTTTTTGTGACACTCCCCTTTCCGGTGGTTTTTGTCAAATAGGCCCATAGAGAGTTCCACTTTCGGGTGGTTTGAAACGACCATAAGATGTCCTATACTATTTTCAGGTGCGATGGCACATTTTATGATAGTGTCTAATCCAAATGCATAAAAATCTGTGTGTTAAAAATAATAATATAAATAATTTTCATAGGTTTTAATAATATTTTTTATATTCTTTCTTTTAGAATTCATATCTTGTAGACTTCACTCCACCAGTGACATCTGAAACACTGGATATTGACCGAAATACCCACAGATTTTCAGTGCCAAAGTTGGTCAGCGAGAATGGCGCGAAATTCGTGCATTAAATGGAGTGCACTTCCGGTTGGTGAAAGCTGCGGCATCGAGTGGTGGCTCCTCCATTGGAGTGGCACGAATATGTGGATAGATGGAATCGACTGCCGAATTTATGCCCACTGGCCAATAATCCATTTTTGGGGGCCATCAACTAAACCGAAATATTGGTTCATCCATTGTTTCCGTGCTAATTGTTTGGGAGAATACATTTGCCAGCAATTTGCCAGTGAAAATCTCCGCTGGAAGCTATTCTTTTTACCCCCAGAATCTCCCCGCCATCCCTTTTATTTTTCCACATTTTTTTTGGCACCACCTTTAGGCTTGGGGTTGGGGATTGGCAGAGGATTTGTGGGCACATCTGCTGGGAAGGTTTGCAATTATTTTGCAAACAATGAAATTGTTGCTGCGTGTGCAAACATAAAATCAAATTGTGTGTAGGTGTGCAGCTGTTACGGCGCAGACACAGATACAGATACAGTTACAGTAGCAGAGGCGGTCGCAGATACAGATACAAAGATACTTGTGAGGTGTCGCAGCTGCCGAGCGAGCGTTTGCCATTGATTTGATTTTGCTCGGTTTACCTATTTTGGGGGAGTCCATAGATATGCAAATTACTTGCCGGGAGTGGCAGGTGATGGCTCCATAAAAAGCGATAATCAATATGTTTCGTGGGTGGGAGGGAGAAGCGTGTTACATGATGCCGGACCAGTATTTACTCAGCAGTTGGGGGGCAAATGAATTTAAAATGAGCAGAGGCTGGCGAGAGAAATTTCGCTAACAAAGTGCAAATCGAGCGAAATAAATCACGGAACTGCGACAAACGCCACGATCTGACTAAATTAATCACGTGGCCATACATCAAAACAAACAGATCATGACAAATGCAGAGCGTAAATCGAGCAGGGACATCCCCGCCCGATCACTCCTTCTTATTTTTTGTATCTTTTGCGGCTACACCTCGTTCATTGTCCGCAGTCTCCACTCTTTTCCTTTCAGATACTCTCACTGAACAAGTACTTGGGCTTACTAAGGGATTATGAGACAAAAGCCAAAATAGGAATGAGTAATAGTTCCTATTTAGTTTATTTTAGTCACAGTGAAAATGGACCCCTCTTCAAGAGCATTTAAACTTCGACTTTCTTTTAGGGAAATCCCTTCGTTGGCAGTGCTTTAATTAAAATAATTTTTACGTTTGCTGGCAGTGCTTTTTCCACGTGAAATTCCGCCGCAGAACAAAGCAGGACCGGAGGAGGACCGGAGCAGACAACAACCAAGAAGACGACATAGCCGCTGTCATGTTCGCTTGTCTAGAAATGTGTCCGTTGGCCAGGTTTGCATCCAACATCCAAGAGCCAAACTCTAACCCATTCCAACCAATTCCCAGACTCCGGCCAATGCCATCGCATAAATTATGCTTCGTTGTCGTCGGGAAGAGGAGAAGAGTACTAAGAGTATCATAGTTTTTGGTGCGGCAGACTGAGGTGACAAAAGGTACCACAGACTGAAAAATAAACGGCAGACTTGCTGCGGGAAATTTCTTGGCAGACATAAAATTGTTTTTAGCCAGACGAGAACTAAAAGCAGCCTTCTCGCTCACTTGCCATCATTGTCCGACAGGCAATGGAGTTTTAATTGTCCAACGGGGCCGCATAAATTTTAAGCTGCGCGATTTAAGATTTTCTAAGACATTTGAAGTCAATCTATCGCAGCCTCTTAATGGTCAACCAGGTGCCAGTTGCTTCCCAGACATGACCGCACCAGAAAACATATAGAAGCGCATCTGAAAAAGCCGACACAGAACAAAACACAACTTTTTGGCAGACAGCCAGCCAGGAAGCTGGCCAAGAGTAGAACTCTTAAAGTGTCGGGAGGGAGCATGGAACAAGAGATTTCCCTCCACCTTCTGGCCAAGGAGTAAGGGAAATGTTTTGCATTTCAAATTGCATTTTAATCGCATTTCAACCTGAAATGCCATTAGACATAATTCGTTTAGCCGCATTTGTCATTGGCTCGTATCTCGTATCTCGCATTTCGTCGCTCGTCTCTTGGCTTTCGGGTCTATTCTGGACTCAAATCATTTCGATATGGCCAGGAATGTGCATAGATGATTGGGATTGTTTCGCTCCAGCGGAGGACAATTGGCGTCCGCACACGTAAATCAACTTTGGCATTGATTTCCACTGGTTGACTGGCTGACTGGCTGTCCCATGTCGATTTCGATTTGCATGCAACTGTCCAGATTATGCAATCACTCCCCCATGTCAAATTCGTCCTGCCGTAATTGATTGTGAGCCATCTCCGCCCCTCAGTCCACTGGCATTTAATCAATTTATGCCCGGTGCTCGAATGTCAATCGAAAGTTCGGAATGGATTCATTTGAAGCGATCGATCGATGGCCGCCGGTGCACTGCACTCGATGCAGCAACGTCTTGGCACCTGTCAACACCTTCGATCTAGTGATCGATCTGCACTGAAAACAATTCCTATTACAGGTTAAAACAATAATAAAAATGTAGATATTACATAGTCCTTAAATACTAGAAATAATAAATCCGTGAAAAATTAATATGAGTTTTAAAAATTACATTATTTTCAGTGAAAATGTCGGGTAAATGGCTCTACATCTGTTCGGTTTTCGGTGCCTTCTGTAGTATAAATAGAAAACTCACCTTGCCGATGAAGGTGTTGAAAGGCAGGCCCATCGATTGATTGACCGATCGTTGGCATATTTAGATTTAAATTTAAATTAGCTCTATACATTGTAGGGTTTATCGATTTACCCAAACTGACCCTGACTGAAGCAGAGGCATGAAATCATTTCTTTTTTGGTTTTTGCTACTTTATTCATTTTTTGTGGTGCGACAGCTGGTGAAAAAACTCAATTTCCTGAGCGTAGACTGGGCCATCAAATGCTTTACGACGGCAGACCGCAACTTGAAATTTAACACACGTTGCGCCGGGATAGTCGTCGGTTGACCCCTTTGGTCTGTCTGGGTTCTGCTGCTACTTTTTCATTTTTCGCATGTAATGTGTGTAATCAAAGTAACAAAATCCAAATCATATTTCCTTCATTGACCACAAAATGTGGGCGGCCAACCCTTTTCCGCTTCCCACCCATTCATCTTCGATGCGCATATAAAACATTTTACTAGATTCATACAATCAATGCCCGGCCTCGGAGCATTTCTTAACCTTGTTAGATTGTACGTTTTTTCCCGGTCTCTGGGCTCTGGTCTCTAGTCTCTGGGCAAAATTATTGGTCTGCGCATATGTAATCATCTCTCTGTGGTGGCTGCGATTGAGGAGTGTGGGCAAAGTGGCAGGAAGGTGGATGTTCCATGGGACACGCCATAAAGTGCACACAATCAAAACGAAATTCGTTTTAGGTACAACTCCTTGGAGTGTTTCCTTCAAGGGTTAAATCCATTTTTTTTTTATTTCCCGTGTAGTATATTTGAAAATCTTACTGGCCTTTTGGACAGGACTATTTCACATATGTCGGCAATTTTTTTTATTTATTGACATTGCGTTTTATGAAAAGGTGTTCAGCTGGGCGCCCAAAATATAATCTTATTGGGAAACTCTTAAAGCGCTTAAATTTTGGATATTTCTTATATTTCTCTATTAATTAAACTTTTGAATAGAGTCTATTACATGGAAATTATTTAAATAAAAGGTGTATTTGGGTGGAAGTCAACAAAATAGCCGAGTCAGCAGTTGGGGTGAGGGTTGCAAAGGTCTGACACCAAACACGTCGTTCGGCGGTGGACGAGAGTTCATTATTAAAAGTTTTTAAAAGCAGATAAGTGCACAGACTGATAGAGATACTCGTATCCGAGTTTGGCAAACACACGCATAGAAGGATACGACACTGAAAAAAATTAAGAAATATGTCCAAGAGTGCAAATCACTTTTCATTCAAAAGTAAACAAAAGTAGCCTATTTGTCTCTAAAAGTAAAAGCCAAATTTTATTGATTTCCATACACTTTAGGTAAATATCACAGCGTATTTTTTTTCGAGTGCAGTGGAGCGATAACGATAGCCCCTGCTGAGGCGTCACTTCACCTCTAATTGAAACATTAAGTTGCACATCACGTACGCGGTGTCAGACACTAGACGCCACCAGAAGACTGGCATTTTGGGGCACGAGGGAGGTCGTGGTATGCTAGGAGTATGCTAAAATGCGGTTGGCGGTGGCCTTTGGGTTTACCTTGCTTCTGGGGCAGGGACTATCAACCACTCAGCACTTTATTTTTTCCGTGTTGGCATTTTAAAAGGCATTTAAGCTGAGCTGGTTGGGTTTATGCTAAGAGTGCAAAGTGATTATGTGCCGGAAATTTGTTTGTCGATGATTATGTCGGCGATGGCTCCAGACAGGGTCTGACAAAGATTTGACTACGTTCACGTATCCACTGGGTCATCACTGAAACGGATAAAAAACTATGTCTTAAACTAGATTTTAAGGAGTTTATATATTTATTCTCACCCCATTTGGAGCCTACGATGACCGGACAGGCGGCATGCATAGTAGATTTGTCACCTATGCCATCCGTGTGCAAATTATACCACATAACTGCTGTTCCAGCTCGGGGATACACCGTATACCCCGAATCGGCTGATATTCGTGGAAAAACTGTAGCTCCTCCTTGCTCCACATCGCTTAGCTAAGTTTGGAATATAATAAAACATATTTCAAACTTTTTACGAAACTTACATAGAACAACACAGTAGCTACACGATCTCCTAAATACTTTTTGGTTCGCGAATGATAGTAGCCCGTAAAAAAACGACCTGATGCGTTAAAGTAATCCATGTGCTTCCCATAGTGTCCCCCTATACCATAATTAATAATCTAAAATTTAAATTTGTAAAAATAAGTTAATATTAAACCCAAAAATTTGTATCCATACCTGAAACATCTCTGAATCGGCCAACTCAAAGCCACTCATATCGTGGATGCGTCTGTAAATTCGCTTAGTAAGTTCTCGATATCCCTGATACATCCAATGTGCCTTGGCTGTTCTAACAATTGTTTTTATCGATCGTTTATTTACCGTAGTAGCCATAACCATGCCGCGATCGGCTATACTTATCAGCTTTGATATTTCCTGTGGAGAAAGGACATTGTGAAAAACTACCACATATGGATCCAATCCGATTTGCTCCATTTTCAAGGGTGCTATGCGAAGAAAAGGTGTGGTACTGGAGTTATAGTAGCACTTTAACCGATTATTGCTTTTGAAAGTTCCTTTGCAGCATTCTTTAATGTTATACCAAACGTTAGGTTTTTCATTGACAATTGTGCAATTTTTTGGCGGATTTTTATTAGTCGGTTTTTCCTCCATAAGGCTCAGGATATTCTCCTTTTCGCGTAGAAAGAAAGCATCATTACTGCTGAGCTCTAGACCCACTTCCACTACAGATAGAGCTTCTTTATATTGTTCTGAAAAAGGAGGTTATTGTTAGGCGTTAAGGTAGCAAGACATTCAAAATTTGTTACTGGATTTCACATAAGCGTCAAGAAGAATTTTTGCAACATCCAGCTCCTCGATATTCATTGGAAAAGGTTCTTCCCGAATTCTTTGCAACACTTCCTGTAGCAATGGAATAGCGCCCCTATATTTATAATTTTCATACAGATGCTCACCCATGGCATACAAATCAGGTACACTCATGCTGACACTATGGAAGAATAGTTTTCTATTGGAGATCGCAGACAACTTCAACACATACTTATATTTTACACCAAAGACGTTTCCTCTAATAATATCACTCAATTTCAAGTCATAATAGTCCCTTATTCGGACAATACCAGCACAGGCGCTATAAAGATCTAAGTTCGTGGGCAATTTCTTAAGCCAAAGGCTCAGTCTTCTCATTTGCAGGACACCCACTGGCTTTTGCATAAACTTTCGAAACATTACCCAATCCTTGTTCAGTCTTCTAATAAGGGAAAGTCCATTCAATGGATTCGATACGTAGGCCAAAGGATTAGCGTATCCCTTGTAGTTTTCCACTCTCATGGCTGCAATTTGGCTAATGAAATAATTAGAAACAAGAATGGAAAGCTAACTTCGGGCGGAGCCGAAGTTGATATACCCTTGCAGATATGTGGCAGTTTATATTATTAGATATATATCGGATCTTATATAGTCGGCCGATCCTTATAAAACTCGGCAGATCAAATTTGTTTGCCGAAAGTAGAATCCATACAAAGTCCCAGTCTTCTAACTTAAAAAACAACAGAGATATGGCATTTCCGATCAATCAGTTATATGGCAGCTATAGGATATAGTCGGCCGATCCTTATGAATTTCGGCAGATCGAATAAGTCTGCTAAAAGAAGAGTCCACAGCAAGTCCCATCCTTCTAACCTAAAAAACAACAGAGATATGGCATTTCCGATTAATCAGTTACATGGCAGCTATAGGATATAGTCAGCCGATCCTTATGAAATTCGGCAGATCGAATAAGTCTGCTAAAAGAGGAGTCCACAGCAAGTCCCATCCTTCTAACTTAAAAAACAACGAAGTTATGGCATTTCCGATCAATCAGTTATATGGCAGCTATAGGATATAGTTGACCGATCCCGGCCGTTCCGACTTATATACTGCCTGCAAAGGAAAGAAGGATGTGTGCAAAGTTTGAAGTCGATAGCTTTAGAACTGAGAGACTAGTTTGCGTAGAAACAGACAGACAGACGGACAGACGGACCGACGGACAGACGGACAGACGGACAGACGGACAGACGGACAGACGGACATGCTTATACGACTCAGGAGGTGATCCTGATCAAGAATATATATACTTTATAGGGTCGGAGATGTCTCCTTCACTGCGTTGCACACTTTTGACCAAAATTATAATACCCTCTGCAAGGGTATAAAACGAAACTTTTTAAAGTGAAATGGTACCTTTCCAGAATCTGCAGCTTTTGTTTAAGGTCGATGGTGTATTCCTCAAGGTTATTAATTAATTTTCTTTCCATTTCCAGTAATGGTACCATGGAAGCCACCGATAGCGATGGTTTCTTATCAGAAGTGCCATTTGTCAACGAAAGCACTATAGTTAATATCAAAACCGCAGCAAGCTTCATCGAAGATGTGATTGAAATATAGTAATTTTAGAGCTTTTGAATGTTAAATTTTGTAGACTTAAATTGCTTGACATGCTTGGGAAATATTTTTATTCCAATAGATTAAAGAAGTGGTTAATAAATCAAAAGGAATTTGTCTCGTGATTGTTTTGATATGGCAGGTATTTCCACCTGTCGAATATGATGAATGATGCTGTTGACCAAAGCGCTTTGGAATTTTTCAAACTTGACACCAGATTGCTCTTATCGAGTGCCGTGCCACTTTAATAGACACTCAGTTCGATTTGAGGTAGTTTTTATTGAGTTTCATTGTGGGTGTATAATATCACTAGACTAATTTTAGAAAGCTTGAGAATCATGTCACTTTTTTAAGCAAGGGCGACTCCGGAATTGGGCGCGTTCTCGAATCCATTTGTTGCAAACTAAAAAGTGCAAAACATTAATTATTAAAAAGAAAATATAAATATAGATGAAGACTTACCCCACTTTGAGCCTACTAAAACAGGGCAGGCAGCGTGAAGCGTCAGCTCATCGGGCTGTCCATCATCCTTGAGATTATACCACATTACAGCAGTACCTCGTTGAGGATAAACGGCCTTGTGAATATTGGGAAAAACTGTAGCACCGCCCTGTTCAACATCAGACATCTGCAAAATATTTCAAAGATATTAACTATTAGTTTTATCCATAAAATTTCTTATAACGATATTATTCTTACGTAAAAAAGTACTGTGGCTATGCGATCTCCAGTCAATGAGCTAGACTTTTCCTGTTGGGCCAGAAATTTAACTAATAGCATTTTATTGACATTTTAATTGAAATAATAATACTTACAGTTGCATTGAAGAAGTCATAGTGTTTGTCGTAGTGCCCTCCCAGTCCATAGTTCATTAGTTGAAGCATTTCAGAGCCAGATAGATCGAATCCTGTCATATCGTGTATGCGAGCATTTAATCGGAGAGTTAGTGAATTGTAAGAGTCGGGGAACCAGGCCACCTTGGAGGTTCTGGTCTTGACGACCTCATTTTTTCCAGCGGAGGCCTTGTAAACGGTAGCCCTTTTCAGACTTGGAGTGGCCATTTCTTTCATTTCGTCGATCTCCACGGAGGAAAGGACGTCGTGGTAAATGACCATATAAGGATTCAGACCCACAACTTCCATTTTCAGAGGAGCCAGGGTGAGGAACGGTGTGGTGGTTCTATTGTAGCGACAGAGAAGCTTGGAATCGGTGGACGCCGGGTACATTCCTCGGCAGCCCATTTCGTAGAGATTTGGGCTTCTGTTTGGGTTGGATGACGGGTGCTAAAAAAAGTGTATTTATATTTCAATTTAGTTAATTAATAACTTTTTTATACAAAGATACAATAATTTTGCATCAAACTTTTAGAAGGCATGATTCAATCAGCTTGTTCTTTTTTTATCAATGAAAACGTTACTAATATTGATTATATTTTCTCTATGTGTATCGGTTTTTTTTTATTTTTTTTGGGACAGTAAATTTAGCTTTATCTTTTTGTTGACAGTGCTTTCCTCTTACCACCTGGAAAACGTACCTTTGGTGTGGGCTGCTGGTTGTTGATTCCTGTCCTTATCAGAGCTTCTATTTCCATTTTCTTCACCAGAAGTTTAATATCGTGCGGCTTATCAGTCAGTGCAATGTTGACAACTTTCAAAGCATCCGCCTTTTCGTCTATCAAAGTTTCATGCTTGAAAAAAAAAACGAAACTAAGGACTATTTTTGAACTTACTAAGCTTAAGCAGTGTTTCTGCATAAAAGGTCCGGACTTCTTCCTTGGCTAGCAAGAAAGGCTCTGGCAGTTTAAAATGTTCCATCCAAGTAAGTGTTTGGTAAATCCATCTGGACGCTCCATATAAATTTCCCTGGTCGAAGAGGATCTGTGCCATTGCATATGAATCCAGAGCAGTCAGGCTGATACTAGAAATTATATTTATTAAAAAATGTTTAAAAAATAGTTAAATGTCCGGAAAAAAGTCCCTACTTACGGATATTGCTTTCCATTGAGCAACCCACTGGCAATGTCCTCTATCTTCAAACCATATGTGATCTGAATCCGCTCCAAGGCGTTAACTGCCTCTTCCACGTCGGTACTTGTGGGCATTTCTTCCCTGAGACTCTGGATCTTGTCCGCCTGAGTCACACCCACTGGATCCTCCATGAAAAGCTGCCATATCAGCCAGTCGCGATTCATGCGACGGATCAGGGAAAAGGAATTTAAAGGATTCGAAAGGTAATCCACGGTGGAGCTCCGGGCCTTTTCATTCTCCAAACGAAGGCTGTCAATACTCCTGAAAGATATAACAGTTTAATCTATTTTAAGACAGTATTGAATCACAAATGTTTAATGGCATTTCAACACAAATACTCTAATAAAGATAACTAAATAATCTATTATTGTTATTATTTAGGGCGTTCATTACTTTATAGTTTATTTGGTTATGGTTTATACCTTGATAGCATATGGAACAGTATTTTTGTATGATACTTTTATTTTAATAAATTTCTTAAGTTCTTTGATATTTTTAAGGGTATGGCTGAATTATCTTTTTTTATAGGTTTATCAATCTAATCCAATTTTGGGACACTAATAAAAAATTATAGAAAGCATTTATCTAAATCCAAGTAGACTTTGATTATTTCGAATAAAAACTAATGCTGATTCTGGTAAAATACTCCTTCAACCCACCTGCGTACCGTATCCAGTTTTTTTTCCAGCTCGTTGGCGTAGTCCGAAAGATTCTCTATGAGTTGGCCCTCCAGTTCGAGTAATTTGACCATTCCCGCCACCGAAGTGCAGTGGCTCGCCTCCTCGACACTGTGCGCCTGCCTTAGCACCTGGCAGGTGAGCAGCATCAGCGGAATAAGCCACTTGAATGATCCCATTATGTAGTACTGCTATTGGGTGTCGCTTTTACCGGAATTGCTCCAGTTGGGTCTACGTGCCAGAGCCAACTGCCGGGGCGCTTGCCAATCGAGCTGCCAAAGTTAACATCGGGCCGAGACAAATACATAGTGGCAGTGCGCTCCGACAATTAAGATTACGAGTCTGTGGTTTCCATTTTTCGCCCACTGATAAGCGGCGCATCGATAGCGGCACGCAGCGATTTAATTCAGGTGAAAACAGCACCGGAACCAAACAAGAGTGGGGCCAACTACGTGACGACCAAAGAGCTGCGTCATCAAAGAAACGTGCTGGCCAAGATCACTGACCACCGGCAAGAATTGTGGGTTGCTGAATTGAGCAGACTGGGTATTCCAATGGATTCTAATACCAGATCGTTAAAAAAGAGTTTAATAAACCTAGTAAATAACTTGGTCTGCAAAAAAGAAGATAAACACATGGAAATTATTATCAGAATTGGCTAGCCTGCTATTTTAATTACCTTTTATCACTTTTAATTAATAAACTTTCCAATACCGCGAGTACGAATAAATGCGAGTACGAGTACGGGTATAGGCGGAAGCACCCGACCGGGACATGCTTATTGGTTAATGCTCGCATTGCTGAACATTGGTGAATTGTTGGCCGGGCTATCTGCTTTAGCCATGAGTGCGTCCGTTGAAAGGGCTTTTGCGGAAAACCTAAATACCGTTTTGTATGGCAGACCCACTTGTTGTTATTGTTGGGCTCGCCAAGGTATATCAGTGGCAGAAAGGGCTTTAAATTTTACACTTTTTCGGGAGGATGCTCCGGGGCAGTTCGGTCATATGTCCTGCCGTTGATATCGGCTTAACTCTGCCATAAAACTGTCAGCGTCATGCCTACTATGCGGGGTCGGGTTGTTGGACAAATGAAATAAATTTTACAGCCAAATGGACAGAGCGGCCAAACAAAAAGGCCAAATGCAAGCGTACCCGGAGATTTGTGTTCTATAAAGTGGGTGTGCGTTTTTTGTGGGGAGTGCGGAAGGCAAATCTAATGCGGACAACAAAAGCACCTGTGACCTGGAAAATGTCCAGCAGCCAAGGACCCCTCAGTCGGCATGCATGTTTATGTCCGAGTACGAGTCCGTATCCGTGACCGTAGCTTTTGGCTTTACGGGTTCACTGTCAACAGCTGGACGGGACTTTAAGCTGCTTTCGGGCCACTTAAAGCCAGACATGGGCAAATATTTGCCCGCCACAAAACATTGTTGTGACGCTGAGAGTTCTGCTCCCCTGCCCTCCAGCGGCAAAATCAAACCAAGCCAGGAGCATGTTCATCAATTAAGTGTCATCAATCATCGGAGAATGGATCAAAATCGGCGACTACAGCGACGGGCAAACATGTCACGGTACAAAATATCGTTTAACCTAAAATGTCAGGACCACAAAACCTATTTACTTCAGTCTGTTCTTAGAACTTAAATGGTGTTCTACCGAAAAAGGAGTTCTAGATTTCAGCTTCTATGTAACAAATTGCATTTTCTGAGAAAAATAATATGTTTATCCAACATTGACTCTTTACTAAATAAACTAATTCATTTTTCTTTGTATTTTTTTAATTTGAAATTTTGTATTCACATTCAGTTGACTATCACTCATCATACCTTAAAATACCCTATATTCAGCCATCCCTTAGATATTGGAATACCTAAACACACAAAAGCTAATGCATTTGCGGGGGTGAGGTTTCAGAACCGCCATCGGTGGCACCTTCTCCAACATATCAGTTTCATTTTGGTGACCCACTGAATTCCCTGGCGGGCATAAAATTTGAAAACGTTAAAACTTTGAACGTTCACCACTTGGTAAAGTTTTTCTTCAATGCTTTATGGGCCGGCCACTAAGCTCAAATCAAGCGGAAATTCGAACACTCGAATTCAGGATTCTCACTTCCCAAGGAACAAGGAACGAGACTTGAGAAACAATGCTCCATTAATGGCGCCCAGGGGTCGAAGATGCCGCCCGCCAATCTTTTCCAATACGAAATCAATGTCGAGCGGTTGCAGTTATGATTATTGCAGTTGTCAAAAGTTTTTACCGAGGAATGAGGGAAATCCCCCAGCATAATGGGCTGGGCAAACAGAGAAGTTGATTCTCGGTAAAGGTTTATGCAAATGCCGGAGCTTTTATACACTGGCAAACAGACAGCGTTTGGAAGGGCCAAGGCGATGGCGATGCCGATGGCTCGCTAAAAAATGCTTATGACTTGTGTAAACAATATTCCCCAGACCAGAATCCTGAGTCCTTCGTTATACTTACGTGAAGGTATGCCCCAACCCCATTTTGATACGTTTCTGTGGCTCCGGAGTATCTCCAGATCTGGGTGAGTAAAAATATTTTATGGACTTTGGCATTTGCCGGGGAAAAGTTACTTTGTGCCAGCGTGTGTGACTTCCGCTTGTCCTTGCATGTCCTGCTCACGGACACACACATGCTCAAACATTTTTATGCATTTTCTTAGCGGCCATTTTTATGCCCGCACACGTTTTCCATTAGACATCAACAGGACTGTCATTTCCTTCAGTTCAGCTCCTTGTTTGAACTCCCAGATATCCTGGCTATTCGTTTGGCAAGAGGAAGGCTCGGGGCTAGACAAGCTAGCTGAAAACCTGTCACTCCCGCCTCTAATTGAAACTGGGTCAATTGTGCCGGGTTAGAACATTAATCAAATCCGGAAGACAGTCTCTCTCGTTTTGCATTCGTCATTAAAGCAATTATCATGTTGGGACAATTACTCTTTGTTAGGAAGCTCCGAGCGATTGATTGAAACTGTTGGCTGAGCTGCGAACTTCAAGCTGCGAAACTTCAAACTGTGAATCCGCTAAATAGGAACTGTGCTAAGGTGGCATTAATCTTCATAAGCGTGACAAGTTCATTAGAAAAGCAAACACGGCATTGATTCCGCTTCAGCCTCCGACCAGATAAAGTACCTACCCCTTGATGGGAGGCTAATTAAAATGTAACGTATTAAACAGATATCCTAGGGAGTTCAAGTAATTTATCAAAGAGGGAATAAAATAATCATTTCCAATTGCTTCAAAAAATATATACCATTAAGAGAAATAGTCTTTAAAACTAAAAAAAAAATTCTTAACTTTGTTTTAATGTCTACCAACTGATACAAAAAGATTTTAACATTTTTCTGATGCAAAAAAAATTATTAAAAAATTAGCCCTTACCCTTATTTTATCTCCCACAAGTCTTGTACGCTTTCCACCGTGCCTCGCATAATTTCGCGGATATAATTTTTTAGCAAGGCGCTGAAGCGCGACGCGTATAATGCGCATAATTTCTATGCCACGTTGGTCACCCGAAAAGTAAATGTAGACACAGCACCGAGGTCGACCTTTGTGCCAGCCACCCCAACGCCCCACCAACTACCGGCAATAACTACAACAACAACATGGAAAGCTGAAAAGGCTTTTGGCAATGGGCTTATCCAAGAAGCGGGAAAGGGACAGTTGGGTGTCGGGCTCATGAACAAAAGAGGTACATGCGAAAAATAAAACCTATTACCGGAATCATAATTATCTTTTATGGCCGCGTCTGTCATGACGACATTATGGCGTGGTCTGCTCCTGTTACCCCGTCCTTTCCTCTCCATTATACCCTTCTCTTTTTCCCGAATGTCCTGTGTCCTATGGTCTATCTCTGTCGAGCGTCGCACGTAGCAATAAAAAACCGCGAAATGCGGCCAAGTAGCAACCGAAAAAGTAACATAAATTACATACAAGCCCCAAAAACCAGGAGGGAAACGCGCCAGGGGGATCCGCCGTGTTTTTGGGGGCCTCACAAATTATGTAGCCGGAATAATATTTTCATTACGGCCAGGAAAACAGTTTCGATTCGGTCCCAGTCGCCTCACCGCCCAGACATCTGTCGCCACGTTGCCTTGGCCAAAACGAAAACAGGTGTTTCCTAATTTATTGGCTTGGCCTGCAGACGTTCCCCCTCTCTGGGTAATAATTTCCCTCCCACCCACGCCTTTAGATTCCACGGGCTTGTTGCCCTCCTGGCGAAATGATTATTAAAAGTGTTCGGGTTGGGGATGGAAAGCACTGTCTGCGGCTGGCAGACAAATCAAAGTGCCAACATAGCTTGTCATGTGTTTTTTAATTTCTAATATTTCACGCGTCGCAATACACGCTCATCCCTGTGCCTTTTTTCTCTATTTTTTACCATCCATCCCCAAAGTAATGCTAATGCCTCGCAGTGCTCCTGACAGCCACCGACAGAGGGCGCTGCCATTGTTGTGCACTTTGCTGCAAATTATGCGAGACACGTCGCCCGGCCATTTCCACTTGGAATTGAACAGATCGAAAAGGCCAGGACTCGTCTCGAGGTGTGCCCGAGGTGTATTTCGAGTCCAAGGATCACGAGATGGAGCAGGACTTGAGCCGGGGAAAGTACTCATCTCGCGGCAACTACGTGTGATAATCCAAGGAGCCCTCAAAGTTTTCTTAACTGGTGCATCCAATTGTAAAGTTTTTATAGTAACGAGGGGAAAAATACTCATTAAAATGAATATAGAAATTTTTTATACCATACCTAAAAACTAATATTTTTAAATATGTCCTTTTTATTTTGAAATCATTAATGAAGATCACTCCAATACTGTGTATAAAAGAGTGACTCCAATTCGAGTCTTCTCTGATTAAGAATATTTTAAACTATTGCTTAAACTTTAAAGTTTAAACAAATGATTCCCTTTACCATTTTCCTTCGTCTTGAGAAGCCTTCGCTACCCTGTAAATTAGACTGATTGTGGCGGCTGCTGAATCGCCCAAGGCCAAGCGTGTGGCATTCCCCTTGTTAAAAATCGCAAAATGCACGTGCTGCCTTTGTGTGGCTGTCGCTGTTGTTGGTTCTTGTGTTGTTCCTGCTGGTGTTGTTGTAATTGCTAGCCGCCGCCTGTTGACAGGATACTTCAACTATTGTTTACCAGGATCCCCACCATCACCCCACCTCCCCCTCACTCCTGTTTAATTCAGCATGAAATTGGTTTGTATTATGATTTCGCAGTGGATCGCCTCAGGCGTTTGGCGAACACCTCAGCAAGTGTCAGCAGACTTAAAGCTTTAACCACTGCGGTGTGTTCCTGGGCGCTCAGAGATCCATAAAAAATGTATAAAAGTGTTCCTGAAAAAGTTCGCTTTGATGCTCGGCTTTAATTAAAAACAGCGCGCTTCGCGTAACTAGCACTTGATTAATTTTTGGTTGCACGCAAAAGTAGCGCGAAAAAATGCAAAGCAAAACAGAGACACGCCATAACCGCAAAAGGCTGACGAAAACGGGGAGGGCCGAGAGGAAGCAGCAGGAAAAAAGGATTCAAATTAATTATGTCCATGCTGTGCCCTGGGGATCCCATCCTGGTCCAGAACTCGCCTGGTCGTCCTGTTTGCTGGTGCTCGGTCCTCCTCCTGGTCCCGAAATCATCCATTTCTGTCCGTTTCTACTCGTACTTTACGTTATCAGCGCGTGCTCTGCATACGTGGCCGGATACCAAAGGACGGGATGTGTGCCAGAAGCAGGACCAAATTCGGTATGAGGACATTGCACGCTGTGTCCCGAGAACGCGGTGCCATTCGTTTCGTGGAACTTTGCAGCTTAGTGGGCGGTTGGCCATGCCCAGTGCTTTGATATTGAATTTCCGCGAAATGAAATACGGAAACTGACCACGGGTTATGAAAATGAAAAAGGGGTATGGGCGTGATCACCGTTTCAAAGTGATTTACTGTCGACATAGACACTGAAATTAAATGCTTAGATGGGAGTTACTCTGCTCTGATTGGAAACTGATAAACGATCGAGAAACATGTATAACATTTAAACAGAAACTACTGGAAGTAACGACATATGTCTTATTTAACATCTACACCTGTGGATATGACAACCAAAAGGTTAAAGTACTTGTGCCAACAAAGAAATTCCACATTTAAAGACTCTCACTTAATACAGTCGCGACATGGGGAGACATCCTTTTGGATTCCTTTCATATCTGCCTCGCCTTCTCCCTCGGCGCCCACGTAGTCATTAAACCTGATCTCACGCAGTCACAGATACACGCCACTACAAACGGCGGCACACAAAGATACAGATACAAAAGCAGATGCAGACACAGGCTCTTCATTTGGCTTCGGAGACAAAGGCCAAAGGCTGAAACAAAACTCATGGCTGCTGCTCAGATATTAAATACAATATTAATAATCTCACATGTGTGGGTGGTGTGGCGGTGGGTGGATGCTTGGGTGGGTGTGTCGGCAGCAGCCGCCAAGAGCCATCAGTCATCCACTCAGCCACACACTCAGTCAGTCGACCGATTTTTACCTTACTTTGCAGACTGGCGCCAGGCCAAAACAAAGAGCCATCAACAAAAGGGAAAGAGACATCCATGTCCTTGCCATCCCCAGAAATGTCCTGGATATCGACCCCAGCCCCTACTCGTTCCTTCGCCAAAAACCGAAGCAACAATCGCTAATGTAAATGTTTGTCTGCTATTTGAATTTTAATTACTTTTTGCCGCGATGGCAGAAACTATTTGATATTCCCCAGCAAAACCAAACTCACCTAAATGTAAACTTTTTAATGGAATTCCTGGCCAGAGGAGCAGAAAAACTTTCCCTTGTCCATTCCCCTTAAAGCCAATTGGTGGCTCAGCCCAAAAGCCGAAGAGCCCAAATCGTAATGCGCCTTAATTGAAATAAGTCCCCGGCCAATTGTTAGCCAAGCAGCCACTTAAACTGATCCAAGTTAAGGTGGAAGATGCAGGGAGAAAATTTTACAAATTTTAAAAAATATTCAAAGCTAATATTGGGAATTAAGTAGTTGTCAAAAATGAGGCGTAGATATTATATTCTTTTTAGTTATCGTAAAACATAAATAAATATTTACAATTTATGTATTTTTTTGTATTTCACAGTGCATTCTTTCCATACTCCCAGTTGCACAATCAAGAATCAGCCTCAGTCTTCTTTCGGGTGGCATAAATTTTGGAATTGTTAGCCGGGGCCACTTGAACGGAAACGACTAATTCCCGTTGCCGAGATTGAGATGGAGCTGCTCCACCTTATATTCCCATACCATTTTATTTGATTCACTCCAGGCTGGCCAGCTCCTTTGAGACTTGAGACTGGCTCAGTGTCTGGCATCTGTTCCACAGACATCGGCAGGCTGCTTCCTTCGGCGGCACAAAAATATTCGGCTGGCTCCCGTAACTTGAAAATGCTTTTTATCGGATTGAGACGTGCGGTGGTTTTATTCTGCGGAAAACTTTGCTGCGGCGGTGAAAGAAATTCAATCAAAGGTACAAGTTAATCCCGCGTGAGTTCATAAAGTTCACAAGGCAATTTATTTGCCAGGAAGCATAAGTTTTTCTCTGTCAGCCGGAGCTTTTACCTTTAAATGGAAGAAGCTAACAAAGGTGAAGTTTAAAAACAGATGCAATATTTAAATGTTTGGTTTCCCTTTAAGCATAATGACACTTGTAACTTTTTATTCATACTCACTTAACTCTATTGCGGCATTTTGAACTGATTTCTCAAAAAGCACGCAAAGTTGAAAATTCTCGCAATTTTCTCTGTGATGCAGCATAAATCACGCGCCTTTGATTCGAGTCTTTTGAAGTCGGGAAAATTGTGCAGATTTTTGGCTGTTGAGCGATAAAAACACAAAGAGTTGCCGGATGATAGGAAGTGGGTCTTGGAGTGTGCTTCGATTGTGTCTTCAATTAGTGTTAAGAGCTTGTCAAACAAGCAGCCGGATTAAAGCAAAGTCGGTTTCCCGGGCCATCCATACTCCAGCTCCTTGCCAGCTCGATTCTGCCCTGCTAACATGCAACTAACCATGGAGAACACGTTTCGATTGTGGGCGTTTCGGTGTTTTTCGGGAGGAACCCCAACTCAACCCAATTCGGATCGAATCGATTGGCAATAGCCGTGAGCTCATTTCACCTCTCGCAAAAGGCAACAGTTCGAGACGAAGGCAAACATCTAATTGCCTGGACAGAGCAAATAGAACAAGGCACTGGGGACTACTTTGGGCTTCTGGCCCTGGATCTTGGGACTTGGGACAACGATAAAGAGGTGAAGGATTAATAGCAAATAAATTGATGTTGAAAAGGCGATTACCGAAGAAGGACAAGCCACTCGAAAAGTCCCAATGAAAAATGGCTTACAATTAGCTCCTCCAGGGTACACCTTTCACAATTTAGAGGACACTTTAAAAGTAACAGTCCAATCGATTAAAGCTTCCTAATGTTGGGTTGACATTTTATTTAGTTTTTTGTTGCCTCATAAATCACATGGAAAATTTACCTATGAAAGAAAATGTCAGCAGGACGACAGTCTGGCCGAAAAAAACATGCGGAAAATATATGCATAAAAACAAATTCTCATTCAAGCATTATCACATGAATTTCTTTTCTTCGGTCGTTTCCCCTGGTAAAAATAAATAACAAAAGCCAAATGTTGCATAAATTCGGCTGCCACTTGATGTGTGTATTACAACAAAAGGTGAGCAGGGAAAAAAATAAGGGGACTCGGGGCTGAGGTCTTCAGGGGAGGGTGAACGTTTATTGGGGGTGACCAATGCCGGACAATGCAAATCTTGGCCGAAAGAGCAGAAAGCGAATCGAAAGGCACTGCTTGCATAAATTTTCATAAATTTACGACTTTGATTTATTTCATACATGGTCTCGTTTTTTTTTTCTGGGCATATAGGGAGACAGGGAGACGCACACCATTGATCCTTGCCTGAGATGTACCGAAAAAACCTTTAATCAATGCTAGGAATCCGAAACTCACCCAAAAATCGCTCACTTTTCACATTCATTTTCACAATGTGAGAGTGGCCAGCTAGAGGAAAAAGAAAATTGTTTGCATGTTCAACAGAAACAATCAAATCGCAATTTACTGGCTCATGGAAAACCGATTTATCGTTGGCGAAGTTAGTCGGTCATAAAACATCCATTAACTTCATGTCAATGTTGCATACGCACACCAAAGACCTCCAATATCCCTGCAGGACAAGCGTTCATTTGCGGTATTGGCAGGGATACGGGGCTGGTGGATACTAGTAGGACTTCTGGGGGCTGGCACTTTTAACTGGGGGCCTTGCAGGCCTCTTTCTATGTTGTTCGGTGCAAATTACTCGGACTCGAATTCGTATCGGTCCAAACTCGTCTGTGGCCTCTGCAACATGTTAGCGTTTTATTGTAGCGAAAGGATACAAGGTATGTTTGGGTATCTTCGACATTAAATGAGTGAAGGTTGCAGCTAACAATAACAGAATGTAGGGTACATAGAGCACATAGATACCTTCCTTCCTGAGTAGCCAAAGAATGGTCTTAGATTAGAAGATTTTTATTAAAGGGTATTGTAAGGTCATTTTCAGTTTTAAGTTATACCCATCGACTGGACCAATGACACGTGATAAGAAATGTCAGTTGGTTTTACTGTTAGGGAGGTGTACTCTCTAATTGAAGGCCGAAGGGCCAAAAAACGGCTTCTAAAAAACGATTGCACACGTAGGCAAAAGCAATTTGCCAATTGTCGCAAAGGAAATGCCGCCAAATGTATCTTGCAGTTCATTTTTTCTCCACCGAGTTATTCCTTCCCCTTCCACCATTACCACAGAAAGTTAATTGCTGGCTTCTGGAGTGAATACTTCTCGCTGTCACTGTCATGCCAGGAATACCACCTACACCATCTCCTCCCCCCAGCTCCTTCTAACCGGGGGAGTGGCACTTAATGTAAGCCTCCTTGGCAGAAACTTTTGAATTACCTCAGTTACCCAGGAGTTGAAATGGAATGTTGAAATGGGAATTGGTACGGTTACAACATTTAAGCCTCGACGCCGTTTTCATTTATGCCGTTTCAAGTTGCCCAGCCAAGCATCCAAGTTTGTCTTGAGGGGTAGGAAAATGTTTGTCTTTCATTTGGCTCATCCTCCGCCTCGGAATTTCCCTCTTCCTGGCAACGGCCTGGTGGTGTCTGCTTAACAAATTCTCTACGATTATTACCTGCTGTTAAAAATTTCATAATCTCGCAGATAATAATTTAATGCGCCGTTTTAGTGGCTAACATTAAAAAGTTTGCCAAGAAAATTTTCCCAGATAGGGAAAATTGAATGGAGCTGGCTGGGGGTGGCACTGAGCTTGTCTGGCTTTTAATATGGTTGTAAGCAGGTAATTCCGTTTCCATATTCCCCCCTTTTTGAGGTTTCAGGGCGATAAGCAGCTGGCCCTGGCTTGACTCCAATTTGAACTGCAATTCATAAGGCAACGAGGGCGAACAGAAATTGGCTTAATACTCTTGAGCCAATATTGTAAAGTACAATAATTCCATATCAATTCCATTTAATTCCAAAGGTGAGTTTGTATAAGAATTGATACTTTTTTTTTAAATAACTAACGCCCTTAAATATCTATTAAACTTTCTTCGAAATAGAGTAACTGTAGTTCTAAGAGTCCCTTAGTGACCCTAAATGTGCGAACATTAGCACCGCACATCGAAGTTTATCTATGACCAGGAGGACAACCCTCTTACTCCTTTTTCACTTCCCTGCTGGGTCTCTGAAGGAAGGTGGTGTGTGTCCTTGCGCCTGTCTGCCCAGCATGTGAACTTTTCAAAGTTATGCGCATTTCTGCTGACCATTGGCATTTTGCAGCTTTTGTTTTTGCCAGGAGCTCCAGGATTCCTGGAGTTGGGGGCGTCATCCCTGGACACAGGAAAGGTCGAGGGCGACAGATGTTGCCCAATCGTTTTGTCTGCCGGCGCATCCTCGCATCGGTTATTGTTACTTATGTTATTTTACTTTTTTCCCCAGGTCCTGGCCAGTTTATTGAAAAGGTGACGTTGCTGCTGCTGCTGCTGCAGGAGCCATGGGCAAAGTTTTGCCAAAGTTTGCCTCAGTTTGGCTTCTTTTTTTCGCCCTGCTCCACCGGCAGCTGCTGTTGCTGTCAATAATATCGATGCGGAACATATGTGAACATGTCGTTTGACACATTTGTCAGTTGGCTTAAAGTTCCTGCAGGAGAGGAGAACCAATCGAGCAACGCTGCAATTGGTTTTCTGAACAATGAAGGTGAATTAGAAGGCTATTAAATAGATTATTCACACGAAAACAAGCTATTCTTTTTACTCAAAATATATATCTGGTTTTTAACAATATGAGGTTAAGACTTAAGGCGTTAAGGACCTGTTGCAAAGCTATCTCTAACAAAACTACACCAAATCTCAATGCTTTTGCATTTAAGCCAACACCCACCTCACCAATCCGTATTTTAGGGCACTTCACAGCAAATTAGACGCTTTCAACAGTCTCTCGCATACATGAAAGGATATGGGGGAGTCTGTGTTCACATCTGTTGACAAATGACTGGCAATGTTCAACGGTGTTTGGCAGCACTTGTGCGCCTCATTATGTGGCATTTTGGGCTAACCGCTTTAATTAGCCCAGCACACGCATGTCGGCAAAGTGCAGGATGCATTGTCCTGTACGCCGGCTGACCAGTAAAGCCACTTGAGAGCCACCGAGCAGCGGGAAATCCTGTCCGGGGAGTGGGTGAAAGTGCACCACGCACCTCGCCCATAGACTCTAATTGAGTCACAAATCAACCAAAATATATTATGCACCGCAAATTGTGCGGTAATTACAAGCACACACACACACTCTTTCCAAAATGGTGGAGATAGGGTTGTCGCCGAAACAGAGACACTCGCTAATTTATGACGCACACTGTAGCATACTTTCCAGCACCTGCACAAGACATCGACTCCGGGCGACAATGGCGGCGTTAATTTGCCTGCTAATGAGCCACAAAAACAAGCACAGCCAACTGGCTTAATTATGTTAATTTCCCCAACAAGCTCTCACCGTTGGCAGCAAGGGAGAGGGTTTGAAAAAATAGTCAACGAGTTCGGTACTTTTTAAGCAGAAAGCCTATATTCATATTTAGTGTGAAAAATATATTTATATTATAGTGTGAAAATTTTTCATTTTAAATATTATCAAAACTATATTTTTGTATTCTTTGTGTGACCTTTGTAACAACACTGCGTATACGTAATGTGACTCCCATGAAGTTTCAGTGGCTGCGCTTTTTGATATTTTCCCCCGTCAAGTTTCAATCGCCAATCCATATCAAACGCAATTTTTGCACTGGCGCCAGTCGCCGTCAGGAATTTTCTTTAAAGAACAAATTATTTGCCAAGGGAGGAAAATCGGGGTTGTGGTTTCTCGTAGAAGTCAGTGTCAGTTTGTCGCTTCCTTGCTTTCATATTTTGAATACAAATTGCTTTATTTGCGCTGCTGCTGCGCCAATTTCAAAGCTCCCCTCCTTAGTTTCGCGTCTCCATCCCCCTGCGGGTTGTCAGATTTGCTCTGCTGGAGTTATAAACAAGTGAGTTTGCCATTTCATACCTTTTTTCCACTCTTCCACTACTTTCACTCTGCTTTATTTTTTCCGTTTTGAATTTTTTACACACACAGGGTGAGGGTTGTTGATGTTCTATAGGTGTGTTTTTACGAAAACAAATTGCTCCCCAATGAGCGTTTGTCATGACAAAGTTATTTGCATAGCTATTTCTTTTTTTTTTGCTCTGTGCGTTTTGCTCTCTTGGCCATAATAATTGAATAATATTTGATATCTGGCAAATCATCTGATTCTAATTTGACAAGCGGCCTGACAGCCGACCGAGTGAATCAAGGTAATTTGACACAACAATGTTGGCAATTGAATCTCGGGCTGGCGGGAGTTTTATGCGCGGATTAATGTCATCTGACTTTACGATTTGGCATCTCTAATGCAACAAGCCCCCGCCACGCCCATTTTAGGACAACTTTGTTGTGTGTGTGGGCCATAAAATGAAAGATGGAATGGAAATGGCAAAAAAACGTCGACCAAACCGCAACCAAATTAGCCCTGGTTTATGACTTCGCATGCAAATCCGTTGCCGTGGAAGTTATGCATTGGAAATTCGCTTTTAATTAGCTGCTGACAACACGAGAGCAAAATTTTCCAATGGAATATGGGTTAGCCCCAACTTTGTAGCCTCAAAACATCCGTTTGCCTCTAATTTTAGACATTTAGGGGTCTTCTTAATGGAATGAATCCGTGAGAAAATACATACTTCAGAGTAACTGCAAATTAAGAATCCAACAAAACACTTTTTGGAATTTGATTTCTAATTAAAAGTTTTTAAGCTTCTTGAAATGTTTTTAAAACATATTATATGATCAAACTACTTGTTAGTCCCCATGCTTTAAACTTTACTCTGATTATAAACATTGAAGGATAAATATAAATTTATTTTTTTAGTAAAGTAACACGGAAAAATTATTGGTAAACACTTTTATATACTTTTTTCAATGCGCAAAAAAAAGCGAAAATATTTTTTATGAGCCGCCGACTTCTCGGCTCGGTACGGGCTGTATAATTTTATGACAAATTAATACAATGGCCTGGCCAAAACGTATGTTTAGACTTTTTCTGGTAGCAGGATGGGTCCCATTTATGCGGATATTTATCATTTTTGGCTAATATCGAACGAAACCTATTATTATTATTATTATATTTTGCACATTGCGCCTCATAAATGTGTGGAAAATGTTTACGCCGAGCGAAAATGATTCATACAATTACCGAATGAATGTTAATGTTGTTTTTTTCCTCCGCATAAATATCTAATATCTATTTGTAAACTGAAGTCGAGCCAGCCAAAGGTTAACAGCATTAAATGGGCCGGGTCGTAAATAAATACATGATTTAGGGCCAATAACTCTTGTGCTAAATTCCATAAAAAATGAAGCTAAATTATAGTTGGACATATGTATGAAAATTAATAGTTGACCAAGCTCTTTTAATAATTGCTTGATGATTCAGTGGAAGCTCTGAGGAAAGTGGCCTATAATCCCCTGTTTTGGCCCAATATCGTAAGGGGAAATTCTGTTTGGCTAACATTCGCTGCTTGGTATTCTGTTATTTTCTCTTGCCAGATTGGCATGATGTTCGCAAAATTTTCCTCTGGGCCTTTAGTCGCCAGGCGGCCGCCGGAATAACCACAGGTTTTTTTGAGATTGAGCAGTCGAGTATACTAGGAGACAAAGTCTATCTGGTCGGAGGAGCACTCATTTGTCGCCACATCGATGGCGAAAGTTTCGCTATTAAAACGCTGCCAATTGCTGTGATTCATATGCTGTCAGGAGACAACTGACTGAACTTTTTATGACAAACGGAAGACACTTGAGTTGCCAAAAGTTTTCCCTCTTGCCTGAGGGCCATAAAAAGTACAACTCGACCTGTCTCAGCTGCTGCCGTTCCCGTTAATAGCCGAAGCCTTTGAACTATTGATGAGCCATTTGATACAATTAGCCATCCCTTATCGGCGGACAAGTGCTTCCTCCCGAAACTTCCAAATGGAACTTTAATGCCTCATCCCCCAAAGATACTTTCACTTCCTGTTTTGTAATTTATGTGCTTATTTCTCCATGGGGTAATGCCTGAAAAATGGCCACATTTCGCGCACCTTTGGTCCGTCGTTTGTTTCATCTCTTATTTTTCCCGTAATGAGTTTTACTCCTTTTTCCACTTTCCATTCCCGACACGTTGCTGCATCCATCGACTTGACAGCCGGGCAAATGATTGAACGCGTGTCCATCAAAAAGTGCGTCTAATTGCTTTTCCCGCTCCAACAAAGCAACAAAAAAATTACAAAAAGGGGTAACATTTTTGGGCAAAGGTAATTTTTTTGCCGGCTATTTTTTGGCTAGCTGTCCTTAATTTTTTTGGAAATTGGAGTGGGTCTCTAATTTGATTTTTTGGGGGAATGCATAGAAAGTGGGTTTACTTTAAAAGGGTAAGTAGTCTTTACTGAAAGAAGAACAGAAAAGATGATTTAAAGTAGACTTTAGGAAAATGTAACTCCTATAGATTGTTTACCAGCTTGACCTTCTTCGTAAAGGACAAAAATCTTTAAATAGCCAGCCAGCTGTTAGCTTTTCGGCTCAAAACATTTTCTTTGGATCGGTTAAAGCATTAAAACTAAGGAAAGCCTATATACACTTGTAATAAAGTAGGGAAAATGGCCAACTTCCTCAACAGCTGCGTTTCATAGGCTCCTTTTCCCTAAGGTCCTGGCCTCCTGGCCTCGTGTTAATGTTATGTAAGTAATTTACCTCAACTACAATCTCTGTGCGTGTGCGTGGGCTTAATTTACTGCCCTGGACCCCCCGCTCTCCTCACGGTACTAAACACATTTACGTGTTATTCAATTTTGCAAACTAAACGTAAAAATATCATGTTTCACCCACTCCGTCCACTGGCAGACCAGAAAAACAACAACAGGAAATAGGCCTGGTGGAAAACGATGGGGGCGGGGGGAGCAATAACAGCAACTCCGGTCTTTGGGGGGAAAACACTTTCACTTTAACAGTGTGTGGGTGTGTGTGTGCGTGTGGAAAAGTAAATATCAGGTTAATGGATTTGACGCCGTAGGAGCAGCAGCTCGCTTTCTCTTTTGGCCTCTGCCTTCGTTTTCAAGCTTTTCCTGCTACGGCTGCAGCATTTTCCACTCAATAAATTTCCTCGGCGGCTGCGGCAACATTTTCCTGCCGATAAGCAATTTTCATCGAACGCACGGCAGAAGCAGCTTGCTCCATTTGTTCCTGCTTAGCGCTGCCAGCAGTGAGCGGAAAACACCTTCAGCTCCATTGTCTTAAACGCTGAAAATTGCTTAATGTGCCACGAGAAATTGTTCCGAACATGCAGATGGAGATTGCCATTCCAATTATTTAAAGCCAAGGGGACACTTTTCATGATAAAGACTCTTTTAGTCTAAAACTCAAGAAAGTCTATAAATAAAGCCAGAAGCAAAAATTCTATTTAACCGATCTGTATATATAATTTTTACATTTCAATTTTACGGCCATAATTCCATTTAATTTCCACAATTTTGTATGCAAAATATTTTATAGAATTGATTTCATCACGTTATCTGCGGCAACCACATGTGAGGCATTTGATTTCCATTTCCCAGAAGCCATTTCTTCAATTTCTTGCCTCGTAAACCGTGCTTATTCCCGGTCAGATAGATATCCTTGGCAGTACACACCACTCACCCACCCACCCATCCATCCATCCATCCATGCGTCCATCCACCCGATATCCTTCGCCTCAGGACTCACATATGCAAAGTGAGAAAAAAGGGGGGACAAGGTACAAATCACACGCGATCTCCTTTCGCTGAAAAGTCCGCCAAGTCGCTAAGTCGTTTTAATGGCCAATAAAAGCAAAATGTTGTCACTTTTTTCGAATTTGTATAAATTTTCATTGCCCCGGATAAGCCGTTCTCAGCTCACAGTTCTCGGTTCGCCCGACTGATGCTGAAATACTACGTGCAATTTTTGTCCCTCCCCTCTGGTATTACCAAAAGGGTTGCTCTGTTTGTTGTTGTTTACGATGTACAAACTCTTTACTCTGTTCTTTTATTTTTTTTTTGCAACTTATCGCATGCAGCAAGTTGAATTTTTCTCACAGTCTTGGCCAAAGAGGAGGGACCCTGTGGGGCAAAGGAGAGCCGTGGACTTTTATGTGTGCCTGGGCTTTGATTTAGTTTCGGCGGGCGAATCAATTTGTTTGCATGCGAACAAATAAATAAAATTCCAGGCGATGGCACAAATCGCCATCGGAGGCCAATTTGATCGGTTTAAGCAGTTTTTATGACTCTCGCTCGTGGCTAGATTTGTTCGCATTATGTCGCCATGATTATTATTTATTATTATCCTTTTGCAGTGTGCTCTATTAGACGATTTGTCGCGTCTCGGCCAGTTTTCAATTTGGCCCAAATCAACCGCTAAGCGGTGGTGGCAGTTTTCGCGGTTCCACTAAATCCCGCAGCATACTTTTGGGCTCTGAGCTGGGCTTGGGGAAAATTATGCTTCACTGAAAACTACGTAATATTATTAAACTTTAGTTTATTGGAGAGATGAGTTTAATTCTTGCCAAATAAATTCATTCTCAAAGCCTTGACGATATATATTTTTCAAAATCAAATCATAACTTGTGATATAATCATATTTGTTCGTAATATATACTTTATATTTCCCTATAATTCTTCCACCTTTAATAATCAAATAACAGACGCTTCTCGAATTTATTATAATCCCCCCACATATGCTCCGGCCTAGAAAATTACACCTTTTTCCATTGATAGCTTTGCTCCTCTGTTTTACAATCCAATCAAAAATGTTGGAAAAAATTGTGGTTTATGCCACAGCCTCCGCATAAATTTATTTCACCTTGGGGCATGCATGTACGAAACAGTTTATGGATGTCATAAATTGTTGTTTGTCGTGAACCTGCAACCTTTGGCTTTCCACATCAGTTTACCTCGTGTAAGAGCCTCATATAATCTACGAGACTTTATGGCTATTTAATGGATCGAATGCGAAATGAGTTTTGATTGGTGGGGGGATGGGGATGGGGAGTGGACTAGGGATGAGGGATTGATAATGACGTTGGTGCATTTGGCTAAAACGAAAGCGAAATTAAGGCAAATTAAATGAGCATTTCCCTGGGCTGCTTTTTGCGTATCGCCGTCGATTTGGCTTCGGTCCAAAATGATATGCAAAAGTGTTTTTAATTCGCGGAAAGTGTCGCTGGCTGACTGCAATTTATGAAACTCATGAAATGGTCTAGGAGAATCCCTCATTTGCAACCCCTTTCTCCCCGCTGCTTAGCCAAAATGCTTAACCAAATTCAGGTTGGCCACCCGGACTGCGAAAATTTTTAATTGATTGAATCCGGCATGTACTCGATTGCATTGAATTCGTATGCCGTCGCGTATGCTCTTCGTTATCAATTAATGCGCTGCATTTTATTGTTAAGCACATTAACGCACTCACGCAAAGTAACTCCCCGCCTCCGCCCCCTGCTCACCCTTTGGTCCTTCTGCATCCACATTTGCTGGGATAATTGCGCCTGGTCGGAGCGTGTAAATTTTAATCCAATTGTGTGCTGCCAAAACACCCACACGCATGTGTGTGTATTTATTTTTCCTAGCAGCTTTTCCAGTCGAATGCATTTGATTGTATTTTTCCCTGCCACACTCCCCGCCTCCATGCCGGCCACGCCCCCTTTGGCTACATCGCCATGTTCATTGTGTTGGCCAGATGAAATTTGTTTTTCGATTTTGCCAGCACAAAGGTAAAACAAATACAAGCCATGTGGGGTATTGCATGGTTTATTAAATGCCTGATGTTCATATATGACAAGTTAAGTTAAAACTACAAATAATAAAATAATAAAATACTAAAAGCTCAAAATATAAGTTTAAATAAAGTCAAAATTAATGCAATGATTCTTTTAAAACTATTCATACTCTGTATTTAATAATAACTTTAAATTTAGCTGAATTCTGAGTATGTTTATGCTTCAAATAATATTTAAACATTTTTTTGAAGCCGAAATTAACTTTCGTTTATCATTAACTTTACTAATACCCTTAAATAAGCCAACATTTCGTGTCAAGCTTGACATTGTAAACTACCACCTCCAACATCCGTATTAGCCTTGTTAGTAAGCCTCGTTCATATTCTTTAATTTAATTGTGTAATCAGTCTTGCCTTATTTGCTGGAACCGAGACAAGTCTCAGAAAGAGTCTTGGAGTCACCTTTTTGTAAGGATGTCACGCACATGATACCTTATGCTGGCAAAGTCACATCCTTCTTCATATCCTTCTCATTAATAATTCCGCTTAAATGCTTTCTAATAATTTCCGCATAATTCATGGCGCCTGAACGTGGACCGTTTTATGCGTCACTTGCGATAAGGTCGTCCTTTTGTCGTCCCCACCGCAGATCCTGTCGCTGTTTGCGCCGCACAAATACAAACACCCATACACTGGCACACAGACACCTCGACATTCTCGGGATATACCTATATTCATAGCCGATTGATAACCTTAATAAAATGCTTCGCATTATGCCAATCGATTGCACACCATGAATGTGTTTATCCTTTGCTCAGCTCCTTTCCGCCTTCGCCAGGACTTCCTCTCACACTCTTTCCAGTGTCCTGGCAATCGGAGAGGTGGGCCAAGTGGAAAAGTGGGGCCCACGGGGGCGTGGCACACATCAAAACCGGCTGTTGGCAACAAAGGAGACGATGATGATGATGATGCGGACTCCTTGCAACTACCTTGTTGGCCTATCGAGCAGCTCCCCTATATCCTGTATCCGTGCTCCTTCTACTCTTTTCCACGCTCATTTGCAGATGGTGGGTTAAGGGGTGCATGGGCGGGGTGAAAATCTGGAGAGGGGGCGGCACGGCAATTGTGCAAAAAGTGCCAATAAAGCACATTCTTTGTTCGGCTCGCAAAGTGCTCAACAAAGCGGGCAGGAGGATAACGTGTTACGCAAGCTTAGACCGACCTGCGAGAGTGTATGAGAGTGTGTGAGTGAGTGTGCAAGGATAATAATAATAACCTATGAATAGGTAACAACTGAGATGAGTCTGGCTCACAAAATACCCTGAAAATGAAATTATTTTTAAATTATATGGAATTGGTTTATAAATAGATGTAATAAGGAGTTTTTATCAATAAAATACTTTCATAATTAGGCATTATTGTAAGCTATTTATGATGTTCTATCTTTGATGTATTATTGTTTGTTTAATTTCATGTATTTTCATATTTTATCCACCCCTTATTAAAACCTTTATAATTTCCCTTAGAAGAGTATACCAATTGAGAGCCGTCCTTAGAGGCGGGGGCTGTATTCGTCCTGGCCCAGCCCCCGTCGTTGATTGCACCGTAGGTGGCTCCGTCCTGGTGCTGAACCTGCGCTTGATTGTTTAGCTGTTGTGTCTGTGTATCCATCAGATACCCGATTGTTTGCCCAGCCCCTGGATGCTGCGGATGTGGACGTGGATGTGGTTGTGGATTTTGATGCTGAGGTGCTGCAGTCAGACGCAGACACACCTCATTGATTTTATTGTGCTTTTTTCGCATTGAGCCATTGAAAACGCTCATAAAAATGCCCACACAATGGAAACGATGATGTGGCAAATGGTCCTGGGATTAGGGGGCTTGAGTGGGATGGCCAAGTAGTATGCTGACCTGTGGTCTGGCCCTTAACTGGACAATGGCCGGCACACTTTCCACCATTCTATTCCAGTTGCAAGGCAACCTGATGTCTATTTTAAGTAGCACACCCCACACCCTGAACAGAAATAAATAAACAGCAGCTGCTGAAGAGACGGCTTGGAGATGTACTATATCTTTTGGCTGGCTGCCCTGGTCTCATTGAATTTCAACGGCTGCTTTTGGTGGATAGACTGTCAAAACGGGTCCGTTTTAGTGCGATGCTCCTAATGAGCTGGCCGGGGCAAATGACTTTTTGTAACTCACACGAGGCTCGGATGAAAATGAAATGAAAAATGCATTTTCGAAGTGCCAGGAAAAAAAGTTCCGAAAAAAGCAAAGGGGCAGTTGCTATTGCAATTTGCCATTTTCCTGGCCAAATGAGTTTTGAAGTCTAGACTTTCTCGCTCCGGCTATACAATGTTGCCGTGTTTTGTTGCACCACTGAACCATTGCACCACCGCTGCACCATCGCCCTGCGCTGCCTCCCCTCCACGCCCCCTCTGGTGTTAATTTGTTAGCACGCTGCACTCGGGGCAGACAGTGATTAATTACATACAACAAAAAGCCAGCAGCGCCAAAAATAGTCAGCTGCAAAAATTTCAGCAGCAGCAAACTTTAAAGTTAATTAGTTGCCATGTCCAGGAATAACGCACTTCAAATTTCAAATAGTCGCCATTGCCAGATGCGTGATTTATTTCTGTTCCCGTTTTCGGCGCTCTCACCTGGCGGGCGGGAATAAATTTTAAATTCTGGTACGACCGCAATTTCCGCATTAAATCATTTCCAGGCCATTTCACAGCCGCCGTTGCCACCGCAATGCATCGGCCTCCCAACCATTCACTCGAAGAGCCACTGAAATATACTGAAAAAAACCTATAAAATATGGAAACTTATCTTAATTAAAAATTGCTTTTAAAATACTGCGATTTCTTTTCATTCAAAGGTCAGCTCAGATTCATAAAAGGGATCAGAATCGGAATCATAATACTTGTATTCATATGATTTTTTCCCTGTGGACTCATCCAGCATTCGGGCACTCATTCATCCATTCAGTCGCTCATTCATTCGTGGCGATCCGCAGGTGAGAGCAGCCACGTGGAATGCCCCGTGCCATGAGTTTTGGCGCTGGGAATATGCAAAAATTACACAGTCGAGTGCATCAGGTGGTGGGTTGGGCATAAGCTGGGTGGTGCCACCGACCGCTGCTGTTGGCCACTTCAAATATATCACGCGTGAGGCCTCCTGTCCGCCGCTTGATTGACAAACGTTTCAAACGCCCCCCGATCCTCCATGCCAAAAGGTGCATTCAACGCGTTTAGAAAAGATAAATTTAAGTAATTGTCAATATTTCAAGCGGCGTAATTGCTCTGGACTCGGTCACTCCTGTGGAGCAATGCAACCCAAAACCAAAAAAAAAGGGAGGGCGCTGCCTAGAATAAATCCCAATGCAGAAGTACACTCGAACAACTGACCCAAACCATTTTCCTTTTGCTGTTTCCCCCTGACTTCCCCGGACTCTTTCCCCCAGCTTTTCCAGTTGCGGCTTTATGCAGTTCTATGCCATTTTACACTTGACGTTTTACCAATTTCAGAGTTCTTTTTATTGCACACCCTGCTTTTATGGTAATCAGAGGGGAATTGGGAATAGTAGATCTATATGGGGTTAGGTTTCAGGTTTTTAATTTCAGTTTTTTGAATTTTTAAAAAAGGAAGGCTAAAAAGAATTCGAAACATCTATAAACAGTTTTAAGATAACAAATTTGTATATTGGTTAATTTTTTATTCACCTATCTAGGGCATTTTTTGGTTGATCATTTTATAGAAGCCCTCTACGTTTGGTTCGATTTCTTTTTTTGTTGACACTTTTCGTTTTTTGTTACTGGTCCTCATCGTTTTTTGCCGGGTTTTTTAGCTGCAGTGCAGCAGACAATTTTGTTGCGTGTTAACAACTGCAACAATTTAGGTTTAATTGATGCGAGCTGCAACAGCGGCAAGTTGAAGTGTCGGACTCTGCCCCCAGGATATGCTATATAGCCCATTCCCCCTCTGGATCTCCCCACATCAAACATTTTTTGGCTTTTATGCAACTTTTCGGGCTCTTCTGGATGAGGCTGCTATTTTTTTGGCCGCTTCCGCTGTGACGAGAGCTGTTAGATAAAAGCTATTTACATGTTGTTATTTATGATTTTGCAGCTAAAATGCTCGGTGAATTATTCGACCAAAGTCAAGGGTTTTTATTTATTTGCCACTCGGTTGCTCCTTGCCAGCTTGTTTACACCTCGAAACTAGAATTGAAATAGAGCATATGGCTGCTGTTTGGGCTTCTCTGGAGCAACAAATGGTTATTAAAAAAAATGTGGAAAAAATAATGTAGACCCCTGGCATTATTGAACACTAATCCATGTATGAGCATGTTACTTCGAAGGATAATGGCCTGCTATTTGGCCCTCGCCCTCGAAAAGTGGAATCTGCGCTTCAACTTTATTACTTTCCGCTGACTCATGGGAGTTTTCTGGGGAGAAAGGAAAGCGAAACTCATGCAAAGGTTGACTTGATTTATCGCCACATGTGCTTGACTCTTTTCGACCCCGGTTTGGCATTTTGCTGCTCTCCTTTTTTTATGAGTTGCCAGCGCGGTCCACGGGGCGTATGATGAATATGTAATGGCTGTGTTATCCACTGCGTTGAAACTTTGATTTACTAACTGCGAAATAAATATTAAATTTTCAATTACACCCGGGCAACTGCAGCAGTACAACTTTGACTTTGACTTTTTCCATGCAATTACCTTCGCCCTGGGCTCCAGACCAGGATGCCCCACGTCCTTCGCCGTTCGACAACCAACGTCCGTCGTCCTTTGTCCGTTGGCCGTCTACATCGACAGCAAAATCAGTAGCCCAAAGAAAACAGAACCTGCCGCAGGTTCGACTCTACTTGCAGTTTGTCTGGCCATTAAAGGAAATTGTCTGTAAAAATGTGGCCGTATTTCTTTTTGCAAGGTACTTAAAATTAAATTATTGGACACATTAACGTCTTGACTTTGGTGCAGCCAGACATAGTGGGTGGTTGTTTATAGGGGTGGTGGTGGTGCAAGTAAATGCCACGTAATGACGTCATTAAAGCAAGTGAAATGTGCTTTTATTATTGTGGTGTTTGCCATCCAGACTCCCAAACACTTTTCAATGCGCCCCACGGCGTGATCCAGTGCACATGCTCATTAATCTTAATAAAGTTAACAGTGCGACAAGTTTATTAAAAGCGATCCAGTGGCGCCAACGCTCAAGGTGTTCCCAAATCCTTCGAATCGAAGTCAAGCTGGCGCCTTTTCCATTCAAGTTTCAATTCAAAAGTGTCCAGTCATCATGAGTGGATGGCTTCGGCGGAAACCTGGCTCCGAGGACAACACATGCTCATTAGCATAAGCTAACGAAATGATTAGAAATTTCATTAGCTATCCGGAGTTTCACCCACTTTAAATTTCGCCACCCTGGGTCTGCAAATCGAATCAATCTAAAGGCGAAAAAACAGGTTCGATAGATATTCCCCGGAATCTGCACTTGACAAAAAAGGGATTAGGAATTTTATTTTTTAAAGAAATGAAAAAAAATATAGTTTATAAAAATCATTGTAGAATCTAGACGATTTTTTGTTCTCTCCAAATAATCTGTAAAGTTTTTGCCACCTTTCTATCTTCTTATTTTTTTCAGTTTATTAAAAGAGCAGCTCTACATTGACAGGCAGGCAGCAAATGAGGCGTAAATGGAATTAAATGGCAAATGCAAGCGCGAAAATGGAAGCTGCCGCTTATTGGATTACTGCCACTTTACGTGTGCCAAGGCCTTCGAACAATGTGCAAATTATTTTGCCAATTTGCGGAATTAGCCAAAACACGTACTTGACAAAGAAATTCGCGGATATCAATTGAGGAATTTCAATAAGGATCTGGATTTGAATAGGACTCCCTGGTTCTTTATTTCGGCTTATACCCTTAAATCATCAGCCACTTTAAGCCTGCCCGCAGCACTCGAGAGTCGAAACTTTCTCATGCATCCCTGTTTGGGACAGGACACGTCACACACATACACACTCACGCACAGATACACCCTCACAAAACACACACTCTGGCCAAAAACTAAGCAAAATGTCTGCAACTGTTTATTGTTGATAAATTGCTGCTGAGGAATTAGTGCGACTGCGACGATGATGGAAGACCAGAGCCCATCCTGGAAGGCTCTTTTCTGCTTTGCTCCGGACTCGGTACTTTCTGCTGGACTGTCCAGGACAGCAGTTTTTAGCTCCCAAAGCTTTTGGCCTCCAGAGGAAGAAACATTTCTGAAAATAGTCATTGATTTTTGAAAGAATCCAAGTTTTGTTTAAACCAAAAGTATACTTTTTATAAAACCAGTATCCATTTAGTTATCATCCTTTGGCTTTAGTATCCTCTAATTTTTCTCTGTGTACATCTTCTAGCCCTTGGCCACACCTCACACTCGCCATAGAGTTTTTAGAAAATGCAAATTTTGCACACTCCCGAAACAGAGGGAAAATATGGAACTGGTGTGTATGGGAAACCGGGAAATTGGCGGACTGGAGATGGTGGAGGCCCGCAAATCTTTATGCCTGCTGGACTGCAGAGTGACACATGTCGGCAGCATAGAATCCGGAATCAGAACGCTTTACTTTTTCTGAGCGATGGCCGAGGAGAGATCCACAGATATGTAATATCCATCCTGGGCCCTCTCCGCCTCTACCAAAAATCCCTCATAATAAAGTTAACTATGCGGCCCGGCCAGGGGGAAAGTTTTCGGTTTGTTTTGGCATTTATTTAGTTTTAGTTTAGTTTTCGGAGTGGAATGATATGCAAATTTGAGTAACTCCAAAATGCAATTGAGGTGCCTGCATAATAATCGAGTTGTCTTCCGTTTTTCGAGTGGGCCCTTAAAGCGCCTTTAAGCTGCCACATTTTGTGTCCACTTAACCTTAAGTGATCAGGTATTAACTGTGGCCACTCCCCTCAATAAATTGCCAGGGCCAGCAAATCGGTGAGGGCATAAATCTTGCACTGTCCACTTTTGTCACTGACCGGAAATGTCCAATAAATTGTAATTTTTCCCAAAGCTTTTCTCTCTCCCGACTCTATCTGAGTGGGTGTTGTACGGGAGTGGGTGTGTGTTTGGGGCTGTTCTGTTTTCCAGCTCAATCATCGTTTAATATTTATGTGCTGTTCGATTGTGAAGTTTATTGGATTTGTTGCCCCACTCGGATTGGCCTTCTGCCTCGATAATTGCAGCGTTTGTCCTTAGGAAGTTGCAGGTGTGTGCCCGGAATTTATTGCGGCTATTTTTCGGGGTATTGGCGGAAAAAGAGTCGATTCTGCTCAATTGACTTGTTTAGTTGTTATTTATGGGCTTTCTCGTAGCATCTAATCCAAGTTGAGGGGATGATTCTACAGATAATTGCTTGATTATATTGTGACATTTGTTTAGCCAAGAGTTTACTTCTATTTGAAACGAGTAGAGTAGATATATAGTATATGTATAGTATATTTGTCATGAAAAGCGAATTGTAAACAATAACCTATGTAATGAACCAATAGTTGACTTTGATTGGTTTAAAATGGATTTGAATGTACCTTCATTAGGCAGCAAGTGTCGCGAATGGCCTGCATATAGTTGCTGATCCCCTTCCATGGGGCTCCATAGGCGAGATGACATCAAACTCGGCCCGCAAACGTGTCACATCAAACGGAATTGATTAAAATCTAAAATGAAATAGTGCTCGGTTTCATTGTCGTTGTACGGATTTTGGTTTTTCGTTTGATATTGTCGCCGCAGCACGTACTCAACGATTGCCCCTAAAAGTATGCACCCACCCATCCGGCCGAACGACAATCCTTTTGTGAAGCACTGTGCCACTGGAGGGTGGCAATTCAAATTTCAATCAAATGCGACCAATACTCCTCGTACCTTTTGGGCACACATGCTGACCACAAAGTATTGTATCATTTGCTTTTGGGCGAGTCCCTCCGCCTCGAGTCCGTTCGATCCAAAATCAAATCAAAGGCTATAGCAGAAAGGGTGCAACTATTGCCAGAATCAGATAAAATTTTCATTACCTTATGGCCGCACATTATCGGCATGCGGCCATCGTCTCCGACTCCATCTCCTTGGATCTTGGACGCGGACACCAACACGGAACACGGACAAGGACTTGGAGACTCGCCTGGACCGGGGCAGGCACAATGTGCTGCTGATGACGTCGAGTGCTGCTGTTGCTACTATAGTTGCTGCCACAGTCTTTGCTCGTATTGCTGTTGTTGTTGATGATGCTTATTGTGCGAGCCATAAAAAACGAGTGAAAAAAATCAAGAATATAAGGTAAAAGATAGTGTTTTTACTGTAGAGATACCCTACATTGATTTTCTCTTTTTTGCAAATTCTTTAAAATAATAAGCAGAGTTCCAAATGGTTGTGAGTAAGAAAACATATTTTATTTATTTATTTTAATAATGATAATATTTTATATATATATTTTCTAATTCTAGTATACCCCAGCTAGCCCTAGTTAAAAGGTATAAAAAAGTATTATAGGTGGAGCGAATGCGGCGACTTTCTATACAACAAACGACAAACGGAAAGTGTCCAACAGGAAATAAACAGGCGACGGCGACTCGGACTTGGAGTCCGTTTCAGATTTGGATTTGGATCAGAACACGGACTACAGTGCCGCCAACCACCATCTTTGTGTCCTTTGGAAAGGAGTCGGACACGGATTCGAATTCGGACAAATACCAACGGGCAGCGGCCAGAGTAAAAAGGGTAATAATTTTATCTAGCATTCAGATCAGACACACGTCTGTCCATCCCAGAGTCCCTTGGCCTTTCTCTGAGATTTTTTATGCGATTCTTTTTTTAGGATTCGGTGGGGATACTTGAAACTTTTGTCAACAGCCACTTGCAATTTTGCACGAGGAAGCTCATGAATAAGCGGACTCCTTGCGTTTGTCCTTTAACGCAAACGAAACACATCCTTGGGGACAGTTCGTTCACCGAGGGGATTCAATTACAAGTACCTTAAGTAGCGGTAAGCTATCAACTTGCAACTGCCAACTGTGACAAACCGAGGACTTTTCAGGACTCGAACTATGGTATTTCCTGCTACTGCTGGTGCTACTACTACTGGTACGTGGACCAATCTATCAAGATAATTGATGGCTTCGATTAGTCACAAGGCGCTCTGTTTCTGGTAGCCAAAAAGAGTGAACGAAGAGTTATAGAGAGCTCAGTGCACAAATCGGCGATTAATTAAATATTTACTCTTGGAGCTCAGCGAGCCAATTAATCCTGCACGGCGATCCGTATCCTAGCAAATCTTTGTGCTCGACTAATGAACTGATGCGGTGGCGATAAATGGAAAACTTTAAAGGGATCAGGGCAGGAGTCCTGGACTTGGACTTGGAGCGCTTTTCCGATTACTACCCGCCATTTGTCATGCATCTCGTGTTCAACTGCACGGAAAAAAGAAAACTCTCGCCACGACCAAGGAGTTCTCCTTGGGAACAGGAGAAAGCCTCTCCTTTTCAGTAATTTATAATTTTCACAAGGAAATGGAGGGATGGGGTTGGATGGCGGAAGGGCTGGGGCATGGGAAGGGGCCAGCCAAGTGCGTTTGTCGCCAGAATGGGACAGACTCATCATCATCTGTGTGTCCCCGACGCACTTCGCCCCGCAACAGGGGGGCCATAAACACACCAGGGGCGACGGCGGCGTCGCATAATTCCGCCATAACATTTTGGCCAGGACTCCGCAGCCACCTTGGAACTTGCTAGCGGAGCTGCATTGCCGTCATACACTTGGAAAAAATTGTACTATGATAAAAGCTTTAAATCTGCTGCACATTAATTCTTTTTGTTACAACAAAAGTCAAAAAGGCCAATATGACCTTAAGCACAATCACACACAATACATTTCAAAGTACCCTCAATTCTTCACAGTGCATGCCCGACATGGCCCATAGTCATCTCGTCTCCGTGTACCTTGGTGTCATAAAAAGGAAGCAGGCCAGCAACTGCAGCAACTTCGAGGTTGGGCGTTGAGTTAGTTTCCATGTATCGCCGCTGCCCTCTTGGCTGTCTGACAAAATGTAAAAATGTAAAAATGTGGAAATGTCCTGCTGCTCGCCAGCAGCTCGAGTTCAAAGTCAATTGTAATTTTTTTGTCAAATTGCTTTTTTTTATGAATTACATCGACCATACACACTCAAGTATCTTTTTGTATTTGACAACCATAATCAGGTGGAAGACGCAAAAGGAAATCGTAGTATGGCTTCCTGCAGAGTATTTTATAGTCGAGAAGAATGCTTTCTCATATTGCATTTGGCTTTTTTGGCTTATAAACAATGACATTTGGAATATTTAAGAATTTATTGGATACAAAAATTGGATGAATTCTTTCTCTAAAGAGAAATACCCCATTTCTAATTAGAGACGTTTCACCTTAAACTTGAACTTTTCTTATCTCTTCCAACAGCCAGAAAATTGAATTAGGAATCTTTTTCTGACATAATTAGATGAGAAAATTCTTTGAAAAAAAGGTGGAAACGAGAAAAAGAACCACCCTTTGAAATCCTTTAAAAAAATCATGAGCCAACTAATCCTTTTAAATGGCTAAAGCTTGGAAAAGTGCCCGAAAAATTGCCAGGAAAAATATTTAAAAGTAATGAGAAATCCGTGCCTTCATTATTTTGATGGCTGATCCAACCTGACGATTCCACGGGGCCCTTATCAGCCCATTCCCGCCCCTGCAGATGGAGTTTGAAGTTTTGGTCTTTATTTTTTCCACTCCGGGCAGTTCTCGGACAACACGTTGTTTTCATTGCTCATTAGCGGCGACAGCGCGAGTTTAATTAGCAGTGACGCAGCAGCATCTGAGAGTCCCGCCCCCGGAAACCCTTTGAGAAGGGTTCGGTTAAATTGCTTCCGGCATTTGCCCAAAATCCTCTAACCACCTCATCCCACCCCGATGAAATTCACGACAACACCTTGGCCGAAAGAAAAATTGAGCAACACTTTGATTCAATGAACGAACAACCAAAGGTCGAAAGTCGGACTTCGAGTACAAGTTGCCGGGGTGAAGGAGACTTCTGATTCCGCCGGATGGAGGGTTGTTGGTCCAGCAGGAGCTCCAACTAATTGCCTTTTCGACATGCATTTAATCTCTATTAGAGATGATAGAAAAGTTTTTCCAGCACATGTGGAGAGCGGTCTTCATAAATTATTAAGGGGTTCGTTCGTTCGATGGTTCGGCCCTCACTTTTGGCATTTAAAACAAATTGTTGTTCTACGCTAGTTCGATTATTTGACCCTTGGGGGTGACTCCTGGCTCCCGGCCCCAGCCGGCCAGGAGAACACAGGACGGATCAGCAAAAGTTTCCCTGCTGTCTGTGTTGATAATGACGGAAGTCATCACATGTGAGTGGAGAGGAGTAAAGTGTTTTTTCCTCGTCGGAGAAGGTGTGAGCATGCTTTGTACATATCAATATCGTTTTAGGTAACCCCTGGGCAGCAGCTGTGTCGACTGCTGATGACCTTTTAATTGAAGAGCCTGATATTGAAGTTCTAACTTTTTACTTTCCTGCTTAATGGTAGAGTCCTCTGAAAATGGCAATCTGCAGCCATGCACACAAAAATGCAAATAAACGCTCGGCCACTCGGCATCCAATAATTCGCGTTCCACAGTTGCAAAATCAAATTTTACGACAAGCCGCCAAGCCACGGGAATCCCTTAATAAACATCCCAGATCCTAGGCAAAGTAGCGAATTCCATCCAAAACAAAACCACCCACCCTTGCCGTTAATTAAACCCTTTTCGTTCTGTTGCTGGAAATCTGTGGGCAAAGTTTTTCCATTAAAGGAAAACCAAAGACGCTGAGGACTGCCTCAGGCAAACGAAATCAAAAAGTAAAAATTTATGAAGCGTTTAATTGAATTAATTAAAAGCAATAATACCTTGAAATAATTGCGCCTAATAGAAAAAGTTTCCCACCGATTGTCATTCTTAAAACAGACTTACACTTACAGTAACAGATAAGGAATACCAAAAGGGGATCCTCGGCTTGGGTTTTGACACTCAAAGTTATGCGACAAATCCTGGACAGCCACCAGCCATAAGTCAAAATTATCAACAAGATGGCGAGACCAGGAGCAGGACCAGAAATCAGGGCCAGGACCAAAGCCAGGGCTCTCCAACTGCCAACTGTCACGCACGTAGGCCACGCAACATTGCGAAAAATATGTCTTTGATGTCATAAATCAATTACGAGTGGGATTGCCCCGAAGCCACCATGGCCCAGGACGCACGAAAGCCAGGATCTGCGCCTTCGCAGTCGAAACAACTTGTTTGAGGTGACTGTCACCCCAGCCTCCACTCCTGGCTCTACAGCCACACGATTTCAAGTCTCGAGTTTAAAACGTGACTAAATCGAGTTCCCCTGGAATTTTTGCTACCGAATTAAGTGGCGCAAATTAAGCGCAAAAATTCCATGAACTTCTTTGGATTCAGAAATTGTAGCTTGACTTTTTGATTTTCTTATTTTAATACATAGGATTTACCAAGTGACTCTCCTTTAATTTAAGTTCTCGAGTAGAGACTCTCTGCTCCCCTGGACCTTTTGTTCCGTAATTATGTCAAACACATGGCCGCTGGGCGAACAGGGAGAAGATTCATCACTTGGGGTCCTGTCGAGTGCTAAATGTCAACGTGTCATGTGTGAGCTTGGCGAGGGGATGATCCTTTGCAGTAGCAGCGGATGCCTATGTTAGTTTATAAAACATAATTAAGAACTTCTCGGTGAGTCCTGCGAGACAAAGAGAAAGGCGGCTCGCCCGCCGAGAGCGGGAGAATAAACAGAAGTTTAATTATTTTGCAAGTCCCGGGGCAAGTGATTGAGCCACAGGATCTCACCTTTTGACTTATGATGTATTGCGTGCTCTATGACAGCTGACAGATGACAGCTCACCTCCTGACAAATAGTAAAGATGGAATGCCCAAAAGGATTCCTTAAAGCCGAAGCAAACATACTTTAAGAACTTTTACTAATTACTCAGCGAAAGGGAAACAAGTTTTCCCCTACATTTGCATAAATCAAACAATTAGTCACGCCGTCTATAAAGAGCAGTTGAAAGGGCCGGGATGCCCAACTAGTCAGCCTGAAAACTACTGTCCAAGGATACTTCTTATTTTGGACTCTTAATGTCTCCCCGCGGTGCCGTTTCAGCCTCGTCTTACAACTATCCCGGCCCAAAGAAATCCGTATAAGGTGTCCTGCCGGATTCCTTTTCTAATTTATGCGACATTTGCTAGTTTGCCATTTTGGCATAATAACTTCTAATTCACCTAACCCGGCTCGACCCTTTCGCCCGGCCAGTCGTGTGGGGTTGATATTCGTAAGACCAAGTCGAAGTTAAAGTCAGAGTCAGAGTCAGAGTCCCAGTTCCAACCACTCAGCACTCACCACTTTCCGAGGCACTAATTTATGGTTTTGGGCATTGAAATTTATGGACAGAAAGCCGAACAAAAATAAACACAAAATATTCGTATTTGTTTCAAAACATAACACCAGGCGGCCCAAGGTGACAACTACTACAAAAAAATTGGGTCTGGGGGTTCTTGAATTACAAGTCGAAAGTGCTTTACTCTTTTCGAAATTCAATTCGAAATATTTAAGAATATTTTTTTATTAAAGACTTATTTCATCGAAATAAAAGCATTTAACTTACATTATTGTATGAAAATTTGATGTTTTTATTTTCCGTAATTATGTGAAATTCAAAATAAAGTCATAGTACTTATTTAAGAGAAATACCTTTACAATAAATTAATCAGTTGCGTTCTGATTCGTTCTTTGTGCTAATGAATTTATTTATCACCTCTGATTAATCAAACAGTTCAGTAACCTCTACCCATTCGGAGAGTATCAAAAACAAAAATGCGGAACTTGTCGAATAAATTACATAAGCGGCTCAGTAATATTTTGTTCTGGCTTTTTTTATATCCCTCTGGATACTTCTCTGTACTGCCCACCTTACAATGTTCAAGCCCCTTCCCAGAACTCCCTCCTCGTTGCCAGAACCCACTTCTTTGGCTAATGCAATTGTGCAACTTTTTGTGCGACTTGTTTTAAGGCGGAAAACTCGTTTACAAGCCCCCGAAAAGATGAGCCGCGTTTAAATTTAGCATTTTTTATTAGCAAGATTCTGCGTCACACCTGGTACTTACAACTACACTTGAGAAAAAAATGTTAACTAAGAGGAAAATATGTATTTTAATTGTTTTTAAAACTTTAGTATTTTAATAACTAAGTCATGTGTTATTTGATTTTTTTTAAATAAATTAATTTCTATATAAACCCCTTTTTGTGTTTTTTTTTATCAATTCTGGCCGCTTTCGCCCGCTGAGCGTATTTGGTAATCCAAAGAAGCAGCAATAGCAACAGACGGCGATGGCCAAGTTCAGTGGCCTCGAAGTGTGTTGAAACTGTTTTGGCCAGGTTTTGGGCCAGTTTATGTGGTCGGAGATAGGATTTGTTCTTACTCTGCGTGGAGCCACTCGATCGGAACCTGGAAACTGGGTTAAGCGTGGTCAGGTAGCAGAGCCAAAGATTGCCAAACCTACCTCTAATGCTCGGAGAGCCAATGAGGCAACTCACCTAATATCATAGCCATCATGAAGTTCGGGGAAACCGAAACGATTGCCACACTGAAAAGTTGTGTGCCGACTGAAATGACAAGAAAATGCAATTAAACGGCTAGAAAAATCAAATGTCAATCACGTTTATGGGTAGTTGGAGCTGCGGTGGAAACCTGTTGGCTCTCTAACATTTCAATGACTTTGAACTTTTGTTTGCGCTGGTTTGTGAAGCATTTACATATTGATTGTTTGCTTGACCCATTTGCTCGAAAACTGAGAAACTGAGCTCTCGAGCGGCCCACGCCACTTCCACTTTCATTGGAGCGGCGCTGACTTTCTTTGTCCGGCGATCGATTTGTTTGAAATTATTAAGAGCCCCCGCTCTGCTCGCGGACTCCCATCGGCGGATCAGTAACCAGTTTGAGCTTCGTTCTCGCCGCTGGTTGGCGGTTCTTTAGGCCGGGCTTTCATAAAAAGTCTTTGGCCAACTTTCTTGGGCTTCATTCGCGCTCTAAACGATCATGAAAGCGGTTCTCTGTGCGGTTTTTGTTGCCTTCCTGGCCGTCTTGGTCCAGGGTCTGCCCACCCAAGGAGGTGAATCCTTCGCGGGTCGTACTTCTCAACTGATTGCCCTGCAACTGCTGAAGTTCAACAAGGATATTGACTCGAACCAGGTCCACTCGCCCCTGGGAGTGGCCTCTATTCTGGCCGTTTTGGCAGAGGCTTCCGAGGGAGACACTTTCCAGGAGTTCCAGCAGGTCTTTGGCTATCCCAAGGACAGGACTCAGTTAAGGGGCATCTACCAGCGCATCTTGAGCAGCTACCAGAACCGAGATGCCGCCGTAGCCCTGCCGTCCTTCCAAACCTGGTTGTACATCTACCGAAACAACAGTGCCCGAGAGGAGTTCAAGGATGTACTGCAAAAGAACTACTTTGTGGAGGTAAAGGACATCAATCGACAGGAGTACGATTGGAGTGAACCCAATACCTCACTGCAGCTGGAGGATGTGGCCGAAGGCAGCAACACTGAGCCCAGCAACAGCAAGGACGTGATTGGCTTCGAGACCCTGAAAAGGATCAAGCTGGACGAGGAGGATGACGTCCCGGCAATCCCAGATTCGTATGGCCAGGAAATCATCGACAAGGAGACGTCCAAGTTCGATCGCGAGGTGGACGACAAGCAGTATGTGGAAAAACCAGTTGCCCAGGCTGAGGCCGAACAACTCCAAAAAGAGCAGGCTGCCGCCACCACCGCTTCCGAATTAGAATCTCAATCAGAACCAGAGGCAACCACCGCGGCTGCTATCGTTGCGGAAAAACAGGAAAAACCAGACATGACAGCCGAGGAAAATCCAGTGGAGAAGCAGCAGAACAAGCGCAGCGACCAGGAGAATGGCCCCGAGGAGAGTCAGATCAAGAATCTGGAGGAGAACGAGACGGTGCAGGAGGAGGAGAAGCTGGCCAAGCTCGTGCCAGTGGACAACGCCGCTGCCGTGACCGCCGGTGAACCCGAGAAGGTGCGTCTTCCCCTCGAGAAACTGGAGAATGCCGTCAAGGCGGTGGCCAAGGATGGAGCCGACGAGATCATGATCGCTCTGGAATCCCACTTGGCATCAGTCAGTAGGGTGAGTATCTCTTAAAAGTTATTTTATAAAAGTCAAGCTTTTAAGTTAAAAAATTTCAAAGAACCATATCGAAAACGAACTTCCAGTTCAAGGTTGATAAGGTCCTTTTGTGAATATTTCGATTAGACCATGATGACCGAGGCTTTTAATATTATTTTCCAGGCTTATGGAGCCCGTAGCCTGTTCCGCCAGGACGACATCACTTCCGCCCTGAGTGCCAACTCCATCACAGGACGTTCGGCTGGATCCAAGTCCAAGATGCTGCTGTTCAACGGACTGTACTACCGTGGCAGCTGGGCCAATCCCTTCTACCAGCTCCGCGATGGCAGTGATGAGTTCTTCTTCATGACCAACGAGGATGCAATGAAGGCACCCATGATGCACGCCCGTGGAAAATTCCAGGTGGCCGAGCTGCCCAAACTGAAGGCCAAGGTCTTGAGTCTGCCCTACGAAACCTCGCGCTACTCCCTGTGCATTGTCCTGCCGGATGAAACCGAAGGACTGAGTGATGTGATTGCCCAGCTGGAGACCAGTGACTTTGAACAGGCCCAGAAGTCCTTCCAGCTGAAGGAGGTGCACGTCTCCCTGCCCAAATTCCAGGTGGAGGAGACCTCTCGCTCCGAGGCTATGCTGAAGCAAATGGGCTTGAAGAAGCTCTTCTCCCGAACGGAAGCTCAGTTGGGATTGCTGTCCGAGGATCCGGACGTCCATGTCGATGAGATTGTCCAGTTTGTGAATGTGCGAGTGGACGAGGGCGGCAGTAGTACCAACGCTCTGTCCGCGGCCAACATGCAGGCCAGGACACCTAGTGTGGAGTCCACAGTACTTCCCGTCCCGGAACCGGAACCCGAGCCCGGAGTAGAACGCTTCGAGGTGAACCGCCCGTTTGCCTATTTCTTAGTCGACTGCGAGGAGCAGTTTGTTCTGGCCTCCGGCAAAATCTACACGCCCGAATTCAAGGAGGATCTCCCACCAGTCTCCATCGAAGTGGAACTAGAGCAGTCTTAGGCCGACTGTGAATTTAGACTTATAAGTTTCGTAACGAATTTTCACCGATCCCATGCAATAAACAAGCATAATTCATTTTCCCAAAAGAACAGTGGCTACCGATTTCCCAGGCAAGCAATCAAAACAACAATTAATTCGCTCACAGATGAGCACAATCGAAGCGGCAGCAGCAACCCCCGGAATTCAATTGTCCGTCCGTAATGTGAAATGTATCTGGTGGCGGGCATCGCTAATTTCCTTCGCCGTGATGCGAAAAATTTGTCATTGGGTTAAAGCCGGCAGGGGAAAAGGGGTTGGGGCAGAGAGCAGGGTCCTATAAACAGGACTCGGATACAGTTCCTGATTCAGTTTCAGATACAGTTCGAGTTTCGATTTACGAGGCAGTCAAGCGTGAGGCGCATCCGCCACGTGTCCTTCGAACTGCGCCGGAACGAAAGCTGACAGGACTCTTCAAGTGGTCAATGGGCTGCAATTAAAATTCTCATTAGAATGCATGATGTCTTACTTACGTAGAGGTCTTAAGAGTGTATTGTGTATACGTATCTGTATCTGATTCGCAGTCTGGCCAGGAAGTGCGAGCCTTTTCCCCGCCCTGCTCTTCGCCAAGAAAAGCAAAACACAACAACGAGAAGATGTGAAAGTCTGGAAGCCGATTGGGGGAAGGTGGCAATCCAGTCTGGAGCTGAAAGTGGCGCCGGCCTGGCGGGCGCCAAAAAGCAGAGGTAAAAACAGGAGTAAATGCGTGCCATGATTACAGCGATGACGACTACAGCTTCCACCCCGAAAGCCAGAACCAGCTCCGAACCGAAACCAAAGTACCCAAGGCAAACCAAAAGGAAAACCCAACTCCCAGACGCAGACTGTGATGATGTTTCATCTTTTCCACATGAAAACTCACGTAACAAAAATTATGATAATCATAACTTTTTTCTTCTGGCGAATGCCACTCCTCCGCTGGACTCTGGACGCTGAACGCCGGACAAAGGATCCCCCAAAAGGTAGCCCAGCATGGACCTTGGACGCAAGACTGGCGTCTAGTTTTTCTGCCGTCTGGCCATTGCTCTATTTTTATGAAGTCTTTGCATATAAATCAATGTTCCCCGATATGCAGAAGAGCAGAATAAGGTATAAAAGATTTATGGCCTCGGCCAGCCCAAGCAGAGAGTTCGTTTAAATATTGTTTAACATAATTTCGTGCAAAACTTTCGGAGAGGATAGCGGGCTACACACCCACGCGTAGAAGAGTCAACAAAGTGGCCATAAATCCATCCATCCACTTGCATCAGTGACAAACGCTAAAGATTTATGGCACTGCCTCAAGTCTAATTACAAGTCAAGTTTGTTGAATTGAAAAGTGGGACTTCTGGTGGACGAGAAACAGCGCAACAAGTGTGGAAAATCACAAAGCCAGCTGTTTTCTCAGAAAGAGTGGGAAACTCAAACCCAAATTAGGGGAAAGGCCTCCCTCCCCCAACATGGAAATTTTCATAGCACATGTGTGCAACATCATTTGGGGAAACCGAAATGAAAGAATGTAATGAAAGTGGGCTAAACTAAACTGGGGTATTTTTCTATACAATTCCGAAAATATACAAAATCAAATGGATTGTCACTATCACAGAGTCAGCTACATCAAAAGTCTTGAAAGGCCTCTTCGTGTCGCATTGTTTTGGCTTTGGGCCGCGCTTTATCACTGATCTTGTCAAAATTGGATATATCCTCTGGATTGCTGATATTTGGCACGTAAGGAGCATTTACCGTTTGATTGAGCAGCGGTATCCACTCCACTTCCTTGAACCACTCGTGCTCCTTGATATCCCGATTGCCATTAATGAGGTTTCCAAAGCTTCAAAGCAGGTTTAAACGAATTGGGAATCAATAGGAGTACCCTACTCACCGCTTTGAGAGATCCACCTGCAGCAGATGATCCACCAAATGGCGCAGTGCTCCACTGAAATAGCTGGGCATTTTGTAATCTCCTTCACAAATTTTATTGTACATGCTCATCACATCACGGTTATGGGCAGAGAATGGCGAGTGACCTGCCACAAACTCAAAAACCAGGACTCCAAATGCCCACCAATCGACGCTGGTTCCATACGGCTTCGATTGTATGATCTCCGGTGGCAAGTACTCCGGCGTACCACAAAGCGTCATGGTTCTAGTTTCGACTTTCTTTTTAAGTAATAAAAAACAGTTTAAACAATTCATAAAAAAAAGAGAAAAACTTTGTACCTTTGCAAAACCGAAATCGGTGACTTTCAGATATCCATTTTTGTCCATCATTATGTTTTCAGGCTTAAGATCGCGATACAGAAGACTGCAATGGTGAAGGTACTCCAGAGCCAAAAATACTTGAGCAGCATAGAACCGAGCCTGTTTTTCGGTGAACTTACGAACTCTAGAGATTGAAACAAAAGCATATTAAGTTCTAACTTATTGAATAAGAATTTATTTAAACCGTGACATGTACTCACTTTCTATGGTAAGTGAAAAGCTCACCTCCACCAATTAGCGGCAGGACAAGGTACAGACTATCATTGTCCTTATATGAGGCTATAAGATGAACCGTATTGGGGAACATCATTGAGCGCAGGACATTCTTTTCGCTCATCACATGAGCCACCTGCTTGGTCTTCACGATCTGATCCTTGCTGAGCTGCTTGGAGGCGTAGTAGGCACCCGTTTCCCTTTCCCGCACCAATTGCACCTTTCCAAAAGACCCAGATCCCAATGTGGCCTTTACGTCATAGTCATCTAAGCCTGTCGAGGGCGATGGTATGTTCGTCGCGAATTTCTTGTTGAAGTCATCACGCAGCTTGTCCAGGATGAGGACGTAGTCCACCTTCGGACTGAAGTGCATCTGCTGCTGTTCGGGCTGCGGACCCATCGCGACCCCTTAACAATTTTCTCTGTGGGAACTGTCAATACTTTTGATAACCGTCGCCAATTCACTCTACCGGAATTTCGAATTTAACTCGTCCTCTTCGTCAGTTTCAAGACATTATTAAAAAGATCACTGTTTTATTGACTTAAATCACAAGGTCTGTACGATTGTGAATTTTAACTAATACGTATTTTTTCCTGCTAAGATACATTTGGAAATATGTCAACTTTCATCATACATAAAATATTTTGAATTGTTTCCAAATAATTCCTTAGAGAACTAGCCGCCAAAAACTTCCTTTCCCGCCATCCTTTCAGAAAACCAAGTATAGTCCAACCAAACCAAATATATCCAAATAATGTTTTCTATAAGAACTTTTTTACTATAAAAAACTTTAATTTATGATTTTACACAGTATTCATTTATTCAAAGACGAGTAGGAATCTGCTAGTTCACTATGCAGACATATTTCACACCAATATCACCCAAAAACAAGCTAACATATGCGATCTTAACATTTAAAAATTCGCAAATAATTCGGGATGCCGATTTATTCGCGACTTCATCTTGTCCCTTAGTTCGAAATTCTCGAAATTGGACAGATCCTCGGCGCCGGTTACCGTGGGCACATAGGGTGCCAGAATTTCCTGGTTGAGTATGCCATACCAATCGACACCTTGAAACCACGCATGGTTCTTCACATCTGAAGCGCCATCGGATGCATTTCCTAAACTAATAAGAAGTCAACCCACATATTTTAAAAAAATTGTCGCTTCCACTCACCGTTTCGTAGTCTCCACCTGCATTAAGCTTTCCACCAGGTTCTTCAGATGTTGAGTGAAGTAACTGGGCATTTTAAACTCACCCAAGCATATCTTCGAATACATCAGGATCACATCGCGATTATGTATGGCAAAGGGGGAACGACCAGCTACCAGCTCGTAGACAAGGATGCCAAAAGCCCACCAGTCCACAGACTTGCTGTACGGACGAAGTTGCACGATTTCTGGAGCCAAATATTCGGGAGTGCCGCACAAAGTTGAAGTACGACCGTCCACCCGCTTTTCATTTTTGAAGACAATCATAAATTTCATTTCAATTTCAGTAATTTTTCAAAAGATTCCTCTTACCTTAGTAAACCCAAAATCAGTTATTTTGATGTACCCGTGGATGTCCAAAAGGATATTCTCCGGCTTAAGGTCCCGATACATGAGGTGCATCCTGTGCATATATTCGAGAGCCAGTACTACCTGGCAGGCATAAAATCTAGCCTGTTTCTCGTTAAACTTGCGCATCCTGTGTATCTGATGCTTATATGGCTTTTTGGCATTTCATATAAGGAGATGAAACTTACCTGCGGTGATAGCTGAATAGCTCACCGCCGTTTATTAGTGGCAGGATCAAGTAGAGGTAGTCGAAGTCCTTTGTTGAGTCGATCAAATAGATGAGAAATGGAAATCGGGCGGAGTTCAGCACATGCTTCTCGTTGTGAACGTGGGCCACCTGCTTGAGCCGCACCAGATCCTCCTTGCTCATCATCTTGGCGGCATAGTAGTTCTTTCCCACCTTTTCCTTGACCAAGAGCTAGTTAAGAAAAAATTTTAAGTAGAGATTCTATGGGTTTTCAGTTAAAAACGAAGCCCACCACAGTGCCGAAGCTGCCGTTTCCCAGAACCGCCCGCTGGATATAGTTCTCCAAGTTCGAGTGAGGCGATTGCGTTTGGCGGTTCCAGCGTTCTTCAAACTCCCGGCTCATATTGTCAAGAGTGGTGTTGTAGTCCTCCTTAACATTGAAGAAGGACGATGAAACCTGGCTCAAATGATGCTGGCTCATAACAGCAATCCGTACTCCAGCCAATCATACATCTTACAGCACCAAGGCGAGTAAGTTTCCCCGTGGAGGAGTCGTCGTCGAGAGCTTCTGGACCGGAATCTGGGATCGGGGTTAGCTACTGGGCACTCAATGGATATCAATGTACTAGGAATTTTGAATTTCATCACATAAACCGGATAACAAAGAATTAGTGACAACCGACGCATAGCCGATAAGTCTGTATGTGTAATTTTCAGGTAATAATGGCAGATTCATTTCAATTCGTTTATTCAAGGACCACTACTTTCAATTAGCCAAGGAGAGCCTTTCCCCAAGGTATGACAAATTTGCCAGCCCCCCCCTGCCCGTTCCTGAGCGACTGAGAAATGACAATTTCCTGTGACTGTGACTGAGTCCACGCACATGTGGGCTAGCATGCGACTTCTCGACATGTCCTGGTCGGATTCTGGCTCCTGGTCCTGGCTTCGTCCTGGCCGCAAAAGTAAGAAAAATTGCAAAACGTCCGCTTGATAAATGATGCTAACCAAGATTACATAAGTTGGTAATTTTCTAGTACATTTATTTCCACATGTCAGGCCAGTCAACCGAGTGGGAAGAACTCTCGTCCAACTAAGGCAGCCAGTAGCCGGCAGCCGGCAACCGCATCTTCATGTTGATGGACATGTGAGCCAGATTGTGTGGGATGGAAAGTTGTAGGCTTAGGGCGAACTTACGGCCGGATATTCGAGTTGTTGCATGCTTTTAAGGTAACTGTCGACCGAACCGTTTATTGGCCATTTTGGTCCTTGAAATGGCCAGGGACAATGTCCCACCTAAATTGACAATTAATCATTATCTTTCGGCATGGACTCTCCGGCATTCAGATTGGCAGACGGGTCGGCCTTAGGTTGGTTTTGTGTCCCTGCATGTGAAAATGGGTTTCTAAATATGCTTCGGTCTGACCTAATGTCCTGGCATTTATCCTGGGCCACTGGAGGACTTCATTATTGATTGGCTGCCAAAGGGGTTTTTTTTTTCATTATATTTCTTGGGATTCTGTGGGTCACGGGGTTCGGTTAAATAAATTCAATGAAAGTGGAAGTCTGACTCATCTGGCCACAAATTATTTTCCAGCTAGGCGACTCCCATTCAAATGGCTTTTAATTCGCTTAAAATAAAACAAATCGTCACGTACTTAGCAAAAGACACATATAAGAAACTTTCACTTGCACTGGATCGGGGTATTCGTGCAAAAACTAAACAAATTCACTTAGTCCATCTCAGTATGTCGAAATCCGAGCTCATTTAGTTTCTAGATCACACTGAAAATAAATTGAAATAAAAAGGAAAATAACATTCATGTGCCGACATTAAAAATAGGTATTATTGCATGCTGCTGGAAGCGCGTTTTCCTTGTAGGACTCTCCGAATAGTGAGCCAGAATTTTTTCCCAGTGCCCTGGCCCACAGCTGCCGCCAGATAAACTCCAGTTGGCTAAGATATGTTAACGACGGCCATAAATAAACGGATAATATCTGGTGGCAAGGCCTATATTATATGTGCTCTTCTCTATTTCAGATGCGTTTGCTTAAGCGGGCCAAGAGCAGATTAAGTCGTACGCACACGTTTCTTGCCCGTTTCTTTTGGCCACACTTAAAATTCATTTGTTGTCTTGGAGGACTCCCTCCCACTGCCACACCCTCGCATACTCCAGCTCCGGGCCTTTGGTCGAAATCCTGCTACCAATGCTATGCAAAGTAATTGACGCCTCGATGAACTGTTGACACACATGGCATTTGTCTTTGGCTTGCTGGCTGCCAAATATTTGGCTTAGTTATCAGAGGCCATTTTTTGGGCTTAAGTAGGTGAATGTCCCGGGACTATGGCTAAATTCAATTATGCTGAAAGGTTTCAGTTTTCCAAATAAAATCCAAGCCCAGCCAGCAACCCCCAGCCCAGACCGAAAAGCAGCTGCCGTCGGACTGGCCTCAGCCATTAGCGCTAATCTCCGCACAATCGGGAATAAATCAAGGCACGCTTTCCACTCGCTGCCCGGAAAAATACAAAATGCAATCCGCATATTCCCCGTACTTGGTTCCGTCTTTTCAATTCCGATCACAGTTCACCGGGCAGCAACAATGTAGCCTTTTAGCTCACCACCTCAGAGCCGTCCTATTGACGTGTGCTCGGATTCAGAAGGTGTAACTAATCCGCAGGCCATGTGACTTTTGTCATGCGCCGATGTCAAATGCTACTCCATCCCGACAAATCGACACCCGACAGCCGACGACGAACCCTTGCCAATCGAATGGCAAAGGTTTTCCACTCGATTCCACCCCAAAAACATAACCGAACGGACGGCCTTCCACCTTCAATCAACGTTTGGACCTTCAACTCCTTCTGATTGCCCCCCTCTCTCTATTTGAATCGTGTATTTTGTTCGATTTGTTGCTTGTAATCCCTTGATTCGGCTATGCACTTTGAGAAAATGTGAAAGGATGTCAAAATAAAATTATTTTGTTGATTTATTAATCAGAAAAAAAGTATATTAAAGAATGGCTTTCTAGGGAGAAAGACAAGGATAAGTATTCAAGGATAAATTTATTTTTCAAATCATTAAAACCCGAATTTCCTGTTTGTATAATTAAAAAAATTTAAATACTTTTAGAGACGTGTATTAATATTAAAACTCCCTCTAAATACTTAATTTTCCTTGTGTAACCGTAGAGAAATCATCATAGAAATAAATGCTCTGCGGGTGGGCCCATTGACATTTTGCAGTCGACTGGCCTAACTGACATTAAGGGTCTTCCACCCAGTTTGACAATAATTTTCATAATTTCCCTTTTCCCAGCCAGTAAGCGCTACCTTGCGCTACCGCGGGAAAATCATAAATCAGCCACGAACTATTGACACAGCCCGTTGGCCATAAATCAGTGGGATTCAGGGACATCAGGTTGGCGCACACACACACGGCCAGTAGTGGCCCAATATTTCACTAGCCATATTCTAAACAAATTGCTGCCAAAACTGGATGGAGAGACCGGGACAGAGACTATCTATGAGAAATGCATCCGTACACGTTCCGGCAGAGCAAATGCTCCGGCAAATAATGTAACAAAGCGCGGAATAAAACAATTGCCACAGTTTTAACATTTTAGCATTTGTTGCCATAAATAAACATGAACCCGGTACGATTCGGTTCTGGTCCTGATTCCGATTTTGCGATTTCCATACCGATTCTCGGTCCTGTGGCCACTTGCAGGCCTCTTCCTTTTCCGCTACCGAATGCAAAAATGCTCAACATTTTATTGAAATTCAATTAAAGTCGTATTTCAATAATTGGTCACGCATGGTGCGCATTTCCGTGCCAGTCCGTTCCTAAATGCCGCTTCACAATTTATGACTTTTCAATTTCAACGTTGTAGGTTTTACATTTATATGTATTTTTTTTTCTTTTCGGGGGCAATTGAAATGCTGCCACTTGGCTAGTGCCCTTTGTCCTTCGTCCTGGGTCGAATGGAAGTCGGAAATTGTGGCAAAATTTGGTAGCATTTGTAGATGAGACTGGTATGGCTGCATTAAGCTGCAAGTTCTTATCAGTTTTTGGGCGCACCCTTGTCTCCCAAACCCAAGCCGAGCCCACTCCCCTGTTCTTCTATCAATTTCACCCTTAACGAGTGCCTCACGTTAAGTGTGCAACATTTTTGCGTGATTTGTGCGAATTTCTCCTCGCCGAGGCCGATAAACTTCGCCGAGGGGTGGTTAGTTTCTCAACTGCTATTGTTGATGTTGTTTAGTGCCATAAATTCTTTTTTACTTGTCATATCTGAGTTCGGTCTGCCCCCCGCTTTCTCTCTCTGCATTTAGGCACAGATCATTAAGTTCTGCACTGCGTCTATCTGATTTAAAGAGTCGGCCGGGAACCGAACATGTGTAGTTTCATACTCCACACCCTGAATTTATCAAAATGTCAATTGCCCGGCAGACTGTCACGGCTCTTTAGCTTTAGCTCCACTCGGCAGGCGGGCAGCATCCAGCATCCTCTAATTAACGAGGCGTTGATGCCGCATTTCGACGGAATTATTTAGCAAAAAATCAATTAGATTCAAGGCATCCCATGGCCATCACCAGCTCCAGACTGTGGTCCAATCTGACAATCTGGTGTAGGCCAAATGAAATAGATCAAAACATCAACGAATACTGTCAACGAGAACTCAACCGCCAAACCATTCAATTTGAATTTATTTTCGAGTTGAAAAAGGAAGATGTTGCAACCGAAATGTAATTTATATGGTATTGAGTTTGTGATTTTTTTTCTTTTAAATATCTTTCATTTATTTGTCTGAAGAAAGTCTTCATTGGGAGTACACCTCATTACACATTTTCCAATAATTACAATACAATTTTTCAAAATTTTCTAGATAAACTATTTTAGTTCCTTATTTATGTCAGAACTTTGTATAATTTTATGCCATTAAGATTCGACTTTTTCACAAATTTCCAATTGGTATTGTATGAAATTCTTATTTGTTTTTACTTTTTTTTCAATAGATCGAAGCGGATTGAAGACCAGTAACCTAAGCCATTTATGAACCACAGTCCCTAAACCATTTTCAATATTCTTTGATCTACCCGACAATGAAAAATGGGTTAAATAATCTTAAAATTCTCTTAAAATTAACAAAACATTTTCCTTTTTTTTGCTATACACCTACCCCATTCCACTCTCGTTTAATTATCACATATTTTTGCACGCATTAACATTAGTCGAGGTGCATTCCGCGACACGGGAACAAGTTGCAAGTGCTGAACAAATAATTAACCTAAGGCACGATCAAAGCAACGCTGAAAACAACATCTCCTGGGTGTGTCCCTAGACTAGATCCCCTCGCAGTGCCCCCTTCCGGACAACCTTGGCGAATAATTTCTTCTGGCCATGTTGCGTGCATCTTTATGATCGTCTTAGATCTCCGCTGGCTGCCAACATATTTTTACACGCCAAACATTTTATTTTGACAGCCGTGCGATTTGCACGCTTAATTGAGACAGGTGCATCCGCGGGAAGGGGTGGGCGGCTGTGGGCCGGAGTGGGGCAAAGTGGTGGAGAGGTGGTGGCGAGGGGGAAATAGGAGACACGGGAAGTGCGGCCAAGCTGCGACATGTGTTCACGTATGGTGTTGCACAAATGCGGAGATTTATCATCGTGCCACATGCCACGTGTGTTTTCCATTTTCCATTTCGTCGCCTGCGCTCCGCTGCGATTTTCACGGGAAAAGCCAGCGACGCTCGCCAAATGCAAAATTAACAACCTAATTAATAGTTTGCCGTGGCAGGACAGGTCCCCTTAGATACGATTCTACATCATCCCTGGCCATACGATTGCATTCCCTACACACCCACCAACTTTATGTTTTTGCTCAGTGCATAGATGCCACGCCCTCTAAAATTGTTGGCAAGTTCCCTTCAAATCTTCTAAATTTAGAAGCAATATTAGAGGTATGATGTCCCCTGTACTCTTTGGATTACCATTGATTTAATTGGTTGTCTAAATTCAATTAATTTAAATTGAGATGCTTACAAATTTATAAATTATTTAAATAAATTCAGTTTAAGGATATATATTTTATAAAACTATGTGTGAACATTAAGGACTTTTCCATTTAAAAAAGGAGCGGCTGACTATACTATACAATAGTTATTACCTTGTTCATAAACATTTGTATTTATAAGCCATGTTAGTTTTCATAAGATTTAATTTCATTTCAAAACCTGAGTATCTTCTAGTCGAGAATATAAAAATTGCCTTTCCCACATGTCGCTTTTCTGTTTTTTAATTGGACCCATTCCGGGCACCGCCAATATTTTCGAGCAACGGAACCGCAAACTAGGAGTAACTAACTGCCAGCGGGCGGCCCTGTCAAAGTCAGCTGCCGCTTCTATATCCTATATCCTATTTGGCTCCTATTCTGGCTGCTTCTGTGAATGTCTGAAAAACGTTGAAAAATCCGAAATTGACTGCCCGAGCGCCTGGATGTCCGACTCGACGCTATTGAAGGCGTTTGCGGTTTGGGGCCGGACGTTTATTGAACATTTTTACTTGCGGCCGGCTCCAGAAAATGGTATATGCCCGGGACTAGTCACTTTTATTAATTTTTGTGCGCTAGCTCGTCTCAATTTCACGGACAGCCTTAAATGCAAATCGCTCCAAATGGGATTTGCAAAGGCCACTGAAATTGGCCAAGAAAAAGGAAAAAAATGTGTATATATATGCGTTAAATGCAAATTGGATAAGATGTCGTGTCGCGGGGAGAACATTGCATGTGGCTGCCAAGAGCAAGGCAGATATCCTGGCGGATATCCTTCGCCTATCACATGGCTGAGGCTGAAACTGAAGCTGCAAGAAATCTGAGGCTGCGGAATGGAAACTTTAAAGTGGATTATATCTCGTCCTGGTCTTGGTCCTCGTCCCTTTTTAGCCCGCCCCCTTAACCATCAAGTGCTATCTCCTGCGCTTTGCAAACATAAATCCGTGAGTTTTTGCTAGCAAAATTTATGGCGCTCGCGACACTCGCGAAAGTTTTGGCGGCGGCATCAGAGGCATTGTTGTATTTATGACCGCGACATGACCTGCTCACATAAACGGCCAACTCCCGGCTCCCGAGTACCGAGTCCTGCGTCCTCCTGAATCCTGATCTGAAATCTGAAAGTGTTGCTAGCAGGCGGGCAGGCTTTTCGTACGTAGTATGTACGGGTACGTGCGAGTCCTGCTCGGAAATTGGATTTGCCGGAGACTGAAATAAGGAGCATTCTAAGCGATTTAAGCACCGCTCTTAAATCTGCACGCTTGTCAATTTATTTCTTGATCGAAATTTATGTTCGCTCCCCTAATGAGCGAACTGCAGCCTCAAAAATATAACAAGCATCCCAGGAAGTTACATGCAAAACAGGAGCCTGGCACTTTGCCCCAATTCCAATTGAAGTTAATTACGTGGAACATTCACAATTCCAGTTTACCACCCCCTTGGAAAAAAATATTCGAACCAAATCAATTCAACCGGATGCAGGATGTCTGCAGGATTCTGCTTATGACTGCAGAATCCCATATACATACAGATATCGACACAAAAGCACTCGGTGGTATATTTGCAGAATGTCTCCAGGCGAAATGGTCAGTCCATAATTATTGTTATGTTAATGGCAAAAAACTGGAGTAAGGGAGCTGCTCTCGGGGTTGATTGGGTCCATTTTAGGCTATATCGACAAATGTTGTTTGTCCATCGGTTTTCAGGTTCTTCTTTGTGTTTGCCCAGCGACTTTGCATAAAAATGGATGAGTATGTTCCCCGGCAAGAGGGCTGTAATATTTATGAAGCCCTGACCAGAAAACTGTCAGAAATCAAAGATAATCATACAAGTTTTGGCTCCTATTCTGAGAGCTAAAGCTTATTTTCAGATACGAAATCAAACCAAAAATTGGACTATAAGGATTGCCTTCGACATACGTGGATGTACTTAAACGTTTTGTCGATTCTCTATCATTCAGCATCAAAATTTAGGAGCCAAACATTGTTTTGGTTTCTAATCAAATATTCTTTGATCCCCTTCGAAAATAGTGAAAAAATGCATGCAATATTGTCCCCCAAAAATATCTGTATCTTAGCCAATTTCTTTCCAATTTTTGCTCGGAATACCTTAAACGATTTTTACATCAATTCTCTATTAATCTAAATTTAAATATTGTGCATCATTCTGCATCAACATCTGAGAACGGAATATTTCTTAATTTTTTGGAAAATTTTCTGGGAGATCCGCTTCAAGTTGAGAAAAACGCCTGAGGATGGACAATATGGCCCCCAGCAAAGGCTGCATCTTCGACCATTTTTATCCGATTCTTGAGAGGAATACCTTAAACGATTTATAACTCGATTCTCCACCATTCTGCAGTAAAATCTAGAAACATAATATTTTATAAAATTTTCTGGGACAATATGACCCCCTTCGAAGGCCATATCTTTGTCAATTTCTATTCGATTCTTGCACGGAGTTTCCACTTAATAATTGTAACGCCTTCTTTCCTTTGTACGCAGTAAAAATAAAGTTTTCTTCCTTTCAAATAAATTCCACTCTAAATTCTTGAGATTTAAACTTTTTTTTACCATCTGATAATGAGGGCCATGGCCAATTACCGCCAAAAGTTAAGTGTCCTTAAGTGTGTCACCGAACCCTGACTCAGCCATTAAGTTCACACTCGCAAACACTCAAAGAAAAGAGGCGTGGCATTTACACTCCTTTTTTTACAATTCGCCACAGCTTTCTGGAACGGGATAGGGAAAGGATTCAGGGTGAGGGGCGATCTGCATCTGATCCAGGCGTCAGCGGCCCTGATAGGTGTGACATTTCCTGTGATTGATGAAATGTTTGGCCATAAACCCAACCGAAAGGAGGAAGCACTGTAAAGTTGGAGGAAAAGGGGCGGATGCCACCGCTTGGACCGCCAACTAATTTCCACATTTTTCACATTTACGAAGACAAATTGAGGTGCGAACTTGGGTCGAGGCAATAAAACTGCCGAATATCAAAACAACAAAATCTTTGCAACAGTCGGCTATAAAAAAAGGAGGACGGGAGGAAGGATTTTGGGAAGGAAGGGTTGGACTTGGTCTGGCAATGGCAGGCATGCGAAATCCTCGAATGCCAATTGTTTCTCGATTCTCGAGATGAGCATTCGCCGAAATCCGTGAGAGATTCGCATTATGAGTCGCAGAAGGAAAGGGAAAGGGACCGGACCACTATAAAAGTCAATATCTAGGACAATAAATTGCGACTCCTTCGATACAGCGGCACTCGGCTTTTGAGTTAGAGTTTGAATCGTGAAACGTGGCGAATCGTTCTCCGTTTGAGTATTCCATTCTGGGTTTAGTTTTCCATTTCATTTCGTTTTATGCCGGCCCAGCCGAAAGTTGTCAACGGCCATAAACGCCGGCCGGGCCTGTCCCCCTGTAAGTTTTCCCGCTTGCCACCCCCTTTGCCTTCTTGACTTTTCAATAAAAACCCAACACCAGCCGCAGACTCTACCATGCTTACCATTCCCATTTCCATTAGCATAATGTCTGATGCGGACTTTGATTTCCCTGGCTCCTTGGCTCACTTTCGATTTGCCACAATTCTATTTTATTTATTTGCCGGGCATCGAAATTACATTTTAAAAAGTTTGCCTCTCGTTTGTTTTATTTGTTTCTTTTTGGAGTACAACAAATTTTTATGGCTAATATATGCGCATGGGAAATTGATTTGGCCTCCTCCTACTATACATCTATCGGGATGCTGGGTGGTGGGGTACTTGCGTTGTTGTCTTAATTCTGCGCGACCTTGAATGCCTTGAATGCTGCTGCCGCGTTAATTGTTAATCGAGTGGCAATGCCATGTCAAGAACGACCTTGGCGAAAAGTAGAGGATCCATTATTCACAGCGAATCTGGTTCAAGAGCATCGAGCACCGAGGGCTTCCAGAAGGGGTAGAGTGGGGCTGCAGATTTTGAGTTTTTCGCACGAAAATAGATTGGCCCCAACATCTGGTTCGTATAAAATGGGAAATCGAAAAAATGGAAATGCAAATGGAACGCCTTCGGCCTAACGCAATCTGCTAAAAAGATCACGCACGGCACAGTGATCTTCAGGGTCCAAACTGCCCTGGGACACGTAGTACAGTAGGGCCTGTAGTGCGAACGGCAGCCGCTGACAGCGCTCCAGTTGACACCAGTGCGTCCGCAATTCGGTTCTCAGCCGGCGACCAGAGACCCGGGGATTCATTTTGCAGAAGCTCTTCATGAAACTTATGCGAAAATTGTCGTAGGGAGTCTTCTGCAACTCATCCCCCGTGATGGCTTTCCACTGGAAACGCAGCTTCTGGGCCGGAGTCAGGCACTCCCAGGCAGGTGAATCAGTGGCATCGCATTTTTTTTCAACGAATTTCTTGTAAAACTTCTTGGCCAATTTCTCCGTTCCGTCGCATTTATTTTCATAAGTCGATTGGTTCCTGCATCGTCTCTTCTTTTCTATGCCATTGCACCTTTCAGTAAAACGATCCTTGGGAAAAAGGGTTCTCACCAAATATAGTATATTTTTCTGCGCATTGCAAGGCTCTGGCTTGCACTCCTGTTTTATGACAGGACATTGAATCGTAGATTGGCTGTCGCAGTTAGACTCCAGGGAACAACTCTGTTCAGATAACCAGTCTTCTCCGCCACATTTATTCTGGACACTTTCACATTCCACTGTTGAGTCCTCCTGGTACATTTTCTCCGAGCTACATTCTTCTTCTGAAGACTCCTCTTCGTATTTCACCTCGCACTCGTCGCGCTTCTCTCCGCACTTCCCTTTTTCGTTGCTGCAACTTTTGAACATTGAGGCCACTTTGCTGTTGCATAAATCGGAAAAACGAATCAAACGAGGCTCACCCATAGCCTCACCATCATAGGTCATTAGGGGATCCGGATACTTGTGGCGGATTGTATAGCTGGCGTGTTTCACCACGTAGCATTTCTTTTGACTTTCTTCATTTTTTCCATTTCCCATTTTTTGATTTCCCACTTGGTTGCCCCCTTTTTTATTGTCACTGGTGTTCTTGTTGCACGATCCATAGCCGAGACTGCTAAACAACTGCCTCAGCAACTCGCAGATATCGGTATTTAAAAACTTACAAATCGTATCCATATCCCTCAGCCCTAGAAATATATTAAAAAAATGCCAAACTTTTTCTGAATTTCGTGTAATACGTAACCTATAGTGTTTATCGTGTGATTGTTTTGTCAAAGGAATCCTGCTGCTTGTACCCAATTTTGTCCTTCCTAATATAGTGTTCATGAAAATATATGGCCCTCGCATTATAAATGCGAAGAATACACTCTCCCATAAAAGTCGAAACAGGGGCGGCGGACTCCATAATGTGACAGCAAATTTTGCCATATTAAAAATGCTGCTGTAGCTGCAAAAAAAATAAATATAGATAGAAAAATATCAGAATAGAAAGTGAAATAAAAAGAGCAACGAAAAGGAAAACATTTGGATTTTATTTATGTTTTCTGCTTATTATCTCCTCCTCCCCGCCTGCCAAAACAATTGGAACGTTCATATTCATTCTTCCGATTAAGCAGTTTTCATGGTCATCGCCATGGCCGGAATAAAATAAAATAAGTGGCCTAAATAAAGGCCAACAGCGAGAGAACGCAATCAAAGCGACCGAATGAGAAATCTCTCGCCGCCACTTTGCCAACCGATCCAGAGACCAGAATTGCTGCAATTATTGAAATTAATTTCATTTATTACATCATGAAAATATTTACTATATTTCGCAGCCATCCATTGAGCAAAATATTTTCGCCACACGCTGTCCCCTGCAATTAAGGATTGGACATTGCCTTTCTGTCTGTCCTGTCGACAGACAGATTTTTGTGTGTGCGTAATTTGAAGTTAATAATGTTGAAATAAAATTCCCCATTCGAAGAGTTTCGTTCCCCAAATGTGGCCAACGAATATTGGAAAAGTCCACCCATGAAAACATTGGCCAAAATAACTTTAATTTTTTATATGTAACAAAGCCTCTAATATAATTGATTTTTCTTGTTTAAGAAATTTTTTAATTCCATTTGGACATAAAAAAGTAAACTTTTGTCTTATAAATTAAAGTAAATATAACACATTTTTTTCAGTGTCTAAGGGGCAGGAGCAATACCACCTATAAAGTCTGCACTTAATTGCCATGAATATGAATATTTGTTTTATATGTGTTCTAATATTTTTGTGAATTTATGTTCGGCATTTGGTAAAGCTGAAAAATATTATGATTTAATATTATTTTTTTCCACAACCAATAACCAAACTGGTCTCTCTCTAGAGAATCTACATAGCTTTTAAAGAAATTCATGCATGAGCTAGGAATTCCCTAACGCAGCAAAGTTGCATACATCTTGGAGATTCGCTTTCTTGATTTTTATGATACCTAGGTGAGCTGGAGTACCGTGTAGCTACTAATGGCAATGCGTCGGCCACAGCTCCCAGAACAATAAAATTCCCATTTAGAAGTGGCGTGAAGCTTTCCCAGTGCCCCTTCTCCAGAGACTGCCCTCGGAAAAATGTGGCAGCAGCAGTTTTCCATCACACTGTGCGTTTACGTGAAAACAATTTTTATGGCATGTCAAAAACCTATTTTAATGCTTTTAATGAAAGCGAATTTTATTGCATTACTTTTCGATTTTACTGCCCCAGACCCCTCTGAACCCCTCTGAACCCCTCTGAGCCACTGAACCACCGCAACCACCGGCAAGGACGAGGCGTAAAAATGCACTCAACTCAAAATGTTGACAAGATCGTAAAAAGTTTCCCTGGGTTGGCTAAAACAAAAACAGGTGACAAAGCAAAAACGGAAACCACGAACTCCAAGAAAAAATAGGAAAAAACTTAGAACAAAAGCCACTTAAACTGCCAATTGCGGTGACTTTTCTACGACGAGCTGTGTCACAAGAGCAAAAATAACATTTTCGCTGAAATTTTTGCATAAATTCGAGTTGTGCTGGCAACGTCTCCTGAAAGTATGCTTCGAATTTTTCGAGCTGGCTGCTACCTTTGCCAAATTCATTTGACCAGAAACTTAAGTTATATTTTGGATCACAGCCAGGAGTGCAGAAATCAGGGGTCTCCACATGGGAGACATGTTTAGTGGCACGGCAGCGACAAAAGCTTTCAGCCATAAAGGATGCAAACGATCCAAAAGGATGCCGGGAGGCGAAACGAAGGACTCTGCACACGTCGCCTGTCGGAGCACTCAATGTCAGCAGGAAAATGGAGGCAAAAATGCAGTCCCCAGCTTCAGTCCGCCGAAACAATGACATGAATTTTGGACGCACTTTCCTGCCACACACCCCGGTTCCCACACCCCTCGACAATCCATATTGCATATGCATTAAATATCTCATATATGGCGGAGCAACTAAATGGATTCGGGGTCGCCGCTATTGACAGGGTCAGTCATGCATTGTTGGCCGGCCAAAAAGCGGTTGGGTTGTCAACTGCAGGACAGCTTTTGGCCCGGCCCGATTATTTCTGGGAGGTACAATGGGGTACATCTAAAACAAAGGACTTCTCTGTATTTTTTTCAAAGACAAAACAAAAAATATATTAAGTTTTAAATTACTACAAAAAGGGTCTTTACAATTTTTTACACTCTCAAGTAAGCTAAGTAGTATTTCTGATTCGTTAGAGGTACACTGCAATTTATTTCAGGGGTGACTGGGAGCCAGACTTCTATTGCCTCTTCAGCTGCGTGACGAATCTTCTTCCCAAGCAGTGTCATTAGCTTGGATTCATAAAAAACAATGGCAATGGCAGCCGCAAGTGACAAAGTTAGAGTAACGAATTCGTTTCATTGGCCCATAAAAAATGGCAAAAACAAAATGCAAATGAGAAAGCGATGCCCTGACGCCTTTGCCAAAAAAAGGTAAGACACTTTTGCAAGTAATTCTCGCCGCCAGAGACCCTTGACATTAGGGGTCTCCGCTCACCCCACCACTCGCATATAATTACTGTTATTTGTGTAGCTAATTAATTGCTAATCAATCATAGGACGAAAGCGAGACAAACCCAGAGTCCCACAATATAAAAAAAGAAAAGGACGCGCCGTTGTTTGCCTGTCACTAGACCCTGGCTAGGACATTTCAATCCCGGGACTTCTAGGGCATCCCATCCAGCTTTCCCAATTTCGTCATCATAGGCGGCGACCCAACTTTTGTCCAGAGACAAAGCCCGGCGAAAACAAAAGCTTAGCAAGATTGATCACAGCAAACTGGCGGACTGCACCTGTTTGCGTACTCACGGTTATTAGCCAGGACATGCAGGAGACCAGGGGACCCGCGGGGATAAATGCAAATGGCCAGCGGCGCAAAAACACTAAAAAAAAACTGAAAACCAATTGAATTCAAATTATTTGTTTTACTTTAGGAATAGACACGCTTGAGGTAAACAACAAACAATATTTAAGTCTAGAGTTCCATATATATAAGATATTTATAATATTGCTTAATTAAACAAATTTTAAAATATTTGAATAGCTTAAAATGATACTCATTTTGCCGAGTGCATACTTGGACTTCCATGGCCGAGAAGTGGCAATCCTAGCCAGCTTTTTTGCACCTTGCCGGAAGTGTCGAGTGATTCTGGAAATCCTTCGGCATCCCCGTTGTCCTGTCCTTGTCACTGTCACTCAGAGCTGACGTCAGCCTCCACCTCGTCCCGCCTTGCGCCCATAACCCACCCACTCCTTTATCCTTTTTTACTTGCCTTTCCTTGGGACTTTTTTTTTGGCGCACATTTTATTTTACATAATTTGAACATTTAAGACGTGCCTGGGCATAGACAAGCGGCTTTAGTTTTAGTTTATGCAACCCCGGCGTATCCTAGAGTCCTGCTCCTGTCCACTTCCGTCCTTCAATACTGGGCGCAGTTCCTCTCATTTTATTATTAAAAGGCATTCGCATCCTTTACGCCCCAATGAGTTTTATGTGCCCGGCACTGCCCTCAGCTCCTCACGGATTTCTTTCGGCTGTCAATCCGGGATGTCTTCATCTTGTGGACACAGGACTTAGTGGTGGAGTCGGAGATGGGGTTGGGTTTTGGGAACGCGTTTAGTGTTCGCAATTCACATTTGTATTTGTCAAAAACTTGCACGTTTGCCGTTTGCCGTTTGCCGTTTGCTGTTGGCTCTTCGGCCTGCAGAAAATTTTACAGTTAACCCAAATTGTCGGCAATTTGGCCAAGATGCTGTAGATGCTGTTCCTCTAACCAGAGTTCGCCATTTGATGATCCTTTCAATTCAATTGTTTGATGGTGGAAGGAGTTAAGTTAAGTGATAGTAAAGAGCGTTCATAACGCGTTTGATGGCTCTATATATGAATTCGAATGGAAAGGATATACACTTGGAAAACTCCAAAAGTGGTTTTAAAATTTATTAGCCGGATTGAGACGACATAATCAAATACATCTACTACTTAATACATAACTTTTTTTTATCTTTTAATATCTATTGAAAGTATATCCTTCCAAAATTAAACTAGACTCCTTTTATAGTTACTATACAGGTTCAAAGGTGATGTCACAACTTGCACTCTTATCGCCCTCCCTCTCGGCCGGGGGTGTCCTTTGCCAGGCTGTGGGATTTGACCCTCTGGCATGAGTTCCATTGTCCTGGCTGATTGGTAATTCGATACAGTTGTTCGCTTTGTGTGCAAATCTTTCGAATCATTTGAAGCGCATCGCCAATCGAGGAAAACTTGCCCGCTTTCCCAATCCAACATCCATCCCCTGTGCGATTTTTCCTTCCCTGTCCAATATTTTTTTTTATTTCGGCGCTGGCTCGTGTCTCGTGTCTCCGGTTGGCACTAATTTTCCTGCTTGTCGCGCCGTGCGAAACGTATAAATAATTTTATTTTATTTTTGTTTTCATTCCATACCAATACTATTTATGGACTAATGGATTTATGGGTGGAACAAACTCATACCCCCGATCCTAGTTCGATTGTAGTGTGTACATCAATATCGGAGAATGTCATCTTCCTCGGCACGTGTGTTGTCCTCGTTTCCGCATATTTTCCCCAACCACTGCCATTATCCTGTAGGATGCAGCTTTAATGTCCGTGCAATTATGAATATTTTTTGTCGTGTGGGAACTGACACTAGAAATTCGCATGGATCTCTCTGTGAAATTTCTCGTGGCTCGTCGACTTTATTATTCTTTCATTTTGGCAAATTGTTTTCGTTTTATTAAATTTCTTTTCACTTGATAGTCCCTTTCGGTTTGCTCCTTGCTTTTTTATTTTGGTTATTATTATTATTTCTACGATTGGCCAGCAGAGAGAAAGGTTTCCATTTTGCCTTTGGGCCAGCAACTCCTTTCGGCTTTTAATAAATGTCCAGCCAGCAGCTGAAGCCGCTCGTATTTCGTCTGCCAGCAGCTCAAGAAATATGCACAAATTAATTTTCTTTTATTCCAGCAAAGGCAAAATTTAAATCAACCAAGTTGGAGGAGAATTTTTTGGGGTGGTGGCGGTGGGGCCCAAGGAGTCCAAGGAATACGTCATGTCCACTGGAGGGAAAACAAGAAAAGGGTTCTGCCCCCCCAATCCCTTTCTCTTTGCTTGTTGTTTTGGGCACAGGACACAACTGCTGGCGAAAGTCGAGAATATCCTTAGCCCCGTCCTGGGCATAAAGGCAAGGCCCCGCTCAGCCCCGTCCCAAATCCCCAGTCAACTCCTCAGCTGTGCCAGTCTGTTATGAATGCAAATTAAAAGTATACAAATCTAATAAGTTCCATTTAAGTTGCTTTAATTTCACTCGTTTGCCTTCTCTGCATTTGCATTGGGAAATTGTTGCTAATTGTTGAGCTTTTAGACAGCGAATTTTTAATGCAAAGTGCACCATTTCCATTCCTCGTTTTCGTTTCGGGCTCCAAGACTCTTATTAATATCTTTCGTTTTGCATTTTGCATTCGGTATTTAGAATGCATTTTCGTTAGCTAATTGGAAATTAATCAGGGCTGCTTTCAGCGCGTTATCATATTTTAGTGCCTTTTAATCGAACCCAACTAAGTTGGCTGCGCCTTGGAATCTCCTATATAAGGCGACGAAGATTCTCGTTTGGCCCCACATACCTTGAAGTCTTCAAAGCCCAAGGTAGTCGTCATATTCTTTTTTTATTATTTTTATTTTATTTCAAATAAATATTTCGAGTGGTTTTTAGTTCAGATGCTCTCTACTTGTGGTCTTGTTCATCTTCTAATTTATTTTGTTTTCCCATACTTCAGTCTCATATAATTATTATTTTCATCTTTTTATCATTTTAATACTGTTCAATATCCTTTTCTTTCATAATCTTCCATAGAACTTTCATTCACAATGACCGCGTCATCGATCTCTATTTGTTTTATTTTCTTCATATAGTGCCTAACTAGACTCTCACTTCTTCTTCCCATATTAGTTTTATTCCTAATTTTTCCAGAATTTAATTTTTGAGGTTTTATAAACTGGAACCACTTAATCGATTTTCTTCGAAATCTTTATTTTCTTTATTTATTTATTACTTTTTCTTTTTAAAATAGACTAAACTACGATGAGTAATTTACTCTTTCTTTAATTGGAGTATGCTCTTCATTACAGTAGATAAAAGCTTACATAAAATATAAATATGATAACATAAAAACTTTACTATAAATTGTATTATAGTACCTAACAGTCGAGTATTTTTATATATGTTGACTTACTTGTACTTCTATTACTCGAACTGTTCCTACTATGCCTTTCCGATCAGTGTTCTTTGGCAGGGCATGATGTCTAACTTTTATATAACTTTTATTTTCCACTTTTATAACGAAAACATTTTATAATAAAAAGTTACAAATAACCCTTAAGATAAACTTTTTAATCATTTTATTGGCTTGAACTTTTTTTTAAGCATAACTCTTATTTCTGCATAAAATGAACAAAGCTAATTATTTAACACTAACGAAATGGCAGCAATGCAGTTAATTTTTTTTTTTTCTCTAATGAGATTCTCCCCCAAAGTGTCCTTTGATTGACTAATAAAACGATACGTGAGCTGATTCCAAAAGGTGGACAAAATTGGCCACTCGGCTAGGTAATTCACGCCTCTCGTTTTTCTGCACCGAAAGGTAATTCTCCCGCCGAACAGGGGAAAGTGCCTGAGCGTATGTGACGCACATATCTAAGCGAGTCTTGGACACCCTGGGGCTATCCTGAATTACGAATCCACAATGAAGAATCCTGCATCCAGATGTCACACGAGAATTGGGACTGATGATGATGATGAGGACTCTGATGGCTGTTCATGATTCAGGGTCGAAATAAACTTTGTAAAATGTTGCGACTGGCATAAACAAAGTGGCTGTACCCTTGGGTGTTTGGGTGGTGCAGTGGGTGGCGGTCCGTCACTCACCCTGGTACCTTTCGCCCTCCCTTTTGACCATATGTTGCCACAGCCCCAGGGCTGTCGTAGGTGTAACTGCGTGCGCCATAAACTTTGGTAATAGACTCGGGGCATCCCAAAAAGGGACACGGTACGGCAGGCTACTACCGCACGAAGGATACACCTTCAAGGAGCCGGCTATCACCTCAGGCCCTCGATTTTGCTGAAATGTGCACAAATTTTCATTGTCGACCGGCAACCCAAAAAAACGAAATCTCCGTAGATGTCCGCACATTGTCCTGCTCGTTTCAGTTATGCTCTCAGCACAGTAAAAAAATTGTATTTTTTAAAAGTATGTATGTACATCCGAAAAAAATATGCTTTTCCAATGCAACTTAAGTCATAACTCACCACTAAATCAAACAATATAAAAAGTACTTATCAATATCTACACATAATTTGTGTGCTATAATATTTATTTATAATAGGCAAATAAATTATAAATTTTTTGACGTGTAAGAATGTTTGTGTCCTTTATAGTTTTGTTCATTTCATAAATATGCGTTTTGTCCTCCTTTTTTTTGGAGAGAGGGAGAAAGCCCACAGCCTGCGGCTTTCGTAACTGGCAGAAGAAAATGGCTCACCTTTTAGCCATCCCTTGTCCTTGGCTTGCCCATAAGCAGATTCATAATTTGATCCTGGGGTAAACACATTTTATTATGCTTTTATGTGCGAGCCATCTTGGAGTGTCCAACCTTGGGACAGGACAGGTTGGTCATGTCCTTTAAGTGCAAACTTATGAATTGGTCAGGGGACATGTGAGGTCTTTTTTTGGGGGTGGCTCTTTGTTTGCGTTTAATATTTTGCCTATAAACATATTTTTATTTATTTAGGTCGAGCAGAGCAGAAAACGTACCTACCACAGCTGCACTTGATGGCCCCAAACCAGAGCCACCATCGCACATGTATCGGCTATATATAGTAGATATATAGTATACTCCCCCCGTATATAGAAGGTATGGCAAGCGGCAGCCAAGCAAATCACTTAACACTTTCACTTCAACGCTAAATTAATTAAAATTTATACTGCAGCCTATACTGGCGAGAGCGAAAAAACAAATAAATTAAGTAGGCGTTAAAATAGTTCATATTTCATCTGGCCTCGTGCGCGATTTTGTGGCTTTCCTTCGTTTTTCCTTAGTTATTGTGTACTGTGGCGTTTTCCGTGGAAAAGTCCAATTCCGTTGACGTGGCAGGAGAGCAACCGAGAACAATTGGCCAAGTGCTGACAGCTCCGATGCTCGTGGTCGGGAAAGACAATGTAGCAACAAAGTCAAACCCTAGTCACGCCTCGATTCGGGTGATATTCTACATGCAAACAGAGATGCAATTGCATCTGGGCTGGTCGTCTTTTGATTAATTTCCTGCAGACAGCGACAATGATCCAAATGAGGTAGAAGACCGAGCCCATCAATTAGCCAGAACAGGCCGGCTAATTGGCCAGCAAATCAGAGTTAGATCACAAACAAGAACAGAAATCCACCGAATCCCAAAACTCTGAAAGGAAAATTTGATACTGTGGCATCACGTAGCCGCAACTCCGTATGATTTTGCACTTTCGGTTTTTTATTTTACTCCGGGGAGCTTGTTAGCTGGGAAAACGTGAGAACTCTACGTAGAGATGAGCCAAGATGATGTGTGTTTGCATTTTAGATTTCGCCTCGTGTTGCGTAAGTCAATAAAAATTTCATATTTATTGACCATTAGCACCTAGGGCCCAGCTGAGTGGCCCAAACCGCATCCATCCCGTACTTCGCACTCCGCACCCCCAAACCCCAAATCCAAATCCCAATTCAAATCCCCATCGAATCTCGAATGTCGACGAATGCGAACAATTCGCGTCGACATCTTGTCTGCATAATTGCAACACATACTCGCTCTGGGAATAGATGTAGACAGTCTAGAGACCGGGAGACCGAGAGCCCACAAGACAGGAGGGCCGAAAGACTGAAGACCGAAGACTGACACTGACGCCAGCATGTCGGGCCCGCCCCTTGCCACTCCCCCACCGCCCACCGCCGCCCATCACGCGCTTCGAGCACCTCAGGCGTCAAACTCCCCGAAAAAGTGGCACCTTTGGGCCGCAAAATACTTAAGTGGCGTCAACCTACTTCGCAGGACAGTGGAGGTTTTCTTTAGAGTATTTTTTTTAAGACATTAAATATTTATTATTTTCAAGTAATTTAGGCTTTTGGAAACTAAAAACGTGAACGATTCAATTTATGGGTTCTAACTCTTATTGGTATGGGATTGCTTTATAGAAGATACTATTACTAGTTTTTTGTTAAGGATTTAATAATATGACTTACGATCTCCCGTATCCTATATCCACTGTAAACCATTCCCATTCCTTGGTCAAAAATAGTTGCCAACACGGCCCACAAATTATTGTCACTATGCGGGCCTTGTCGCCATTGTCGCACCTTTTGGACGTTTTTTTTTTTTTTACATATATATTTTTTTTTGCCATGGCGCTTTCGAGTGGCGCTGATCTCGATAATGCTGATCCGGCCGTGATGGGACTGCTGACAGTTGCCACATCTTCTGCTACGAAGCAGCAACAATTGTTGCAGCGAACCAGCAACGAAAACAATGCACCTTGCTGCAGAAAGGTGCAACCACTTAATGCCGCATTATTTCGCACATTTCAACGGGCAAGAAAAATCGGGACCAGATCTAGGTGCGAATTTCCCGAGTGAGCGACAATTTTCCCTGGCATTTTCCGAGTGAAGAGGGGCGGGACCAGCAGTCTTGTTGGCGTCGCAGCGTCGGCGAATAAATGAAAAATCATTTCATTTCAATTCATTTTCACTTAAAAATACGCCGTACACTTTTCACGTACACGTATATAGTATATAGCGTATCGGTTCGACTTGGGCAATAAATTAAATTTTCTCTCGGCTGGCGAAAAAGCCAAACGCTGAAAAGCTGAAAAACTACATTTCACATTGAACGCACATTTCCTGGGAAAACGTGAAAATGCAGCCCTAATCGAAGGCGATGTTGTGGATTTTTCGTTCAGATTTTCACCGTTTCGAAGCAGCACAAATGAAGCGCGCCGTGTGCCACACACACTTTTCAACCGAAAGTCGAACGCCGAAATGCGTTTCCAGTTTATTTTCAAAATGTTCAATTTCAATAATTTTTTAATGGCCTCCAACGCACGCACGCACGTCCCGGGGTAACTCTATAAAGCACTGTCTATATATGCACGAGCTTATATAGCCCCGATCCGATGCGATCCTATCCCATCCGATCCGTTTGGCCAATTAGTTGAAATGTTTGCACAAATGCCAGACGCAGAAAACTGCCGGCGGCATATAAAATTTCAAGCTCATCAAAGCCAATGGGCGCCATTGGGCCGATTAGAACCTGAACAAGATGGATATATCTTGGGCACATAAAAAAAACTATAAGAACTGGGATGCAAGCCTCTTTCAGCGATCTTTCAAACTAAAAATGTATAAAATATTCCAAAACTAAACTGATTGAAAATGTGATAATCTCTTAAAATCTATGTACAAAGTATCTCAAAAGTGTGGTGATTAATTCAGCAACATTTTAGGTTTTCAGTGCCGATTTGTATTTGTGATCGGAATGCCTCTTGATTATTTGTTTGTACACTAGCTTCAAAGGAGATGCCCGAGTTTTATATCGGTGTTTTGATGCTTTTTTCCGCTATTGCTTTGACATCTCAAAGCGAAAAGCTAAAGCAACATAAACTAGATGAGAAACAGCAGCAGAGAAAACACCTTTGTGCCAACAACACCTATAAAAATGTCCAATCTCCACCCCAAGACCCCAAGCAAGACAGAGCGAGGGATCGCAGATTTTTATATGGCTGCGCGGGACTTCCACGAATTCCACGCCGGAAATTATGACCGGCGAACGAGCGGAGGTCGGCCTTTTGAGGCGACAACAATGTTGCCGAAACATTAAAATATGAAAATTCACTTAAAAACGTAAACAACGCCTCAGACTCGCTACGTCTCTGTTTTTCTCCATTTCGACATAAAATCAACAGAGACAGAATACTGAAAAACACAGAGTCCAAATGAAACAAAAAATATGTGAAAACCGGAGAAGCAGAATCCCGAGTGACCAAGGCGAAAACGCTTTACGATCGATCGTTAAATAAATTGGCAAATAAATGTAAATGAGGCATGGTCCGAACTAAACAAGTCTGGGTATCCGCCAATTGCGAGTACGGCGGAACAATCCGCCGGACAGTCGGGCAGGTCGCTGTGGTCCAAATTGCCCGATCGACGCTGTGAAAATGTAAATTATAACTGAATTTGCATATCATGTAAAGTGTGGCACTCGCATAAATCAAAGCTCTCAATGGGTTTCTTTGAAGAATTTGAAGAGTCCAGTGAGTTGATAGATAAATGGATCCCACATGGGGTCAAGGTAGCTTTGAGATCTATTTTCCTTGGTAATTATGATGGGTTTAGGAATGTACTAAGATATTTGTTTTAAAAAACATTTGGACTTTGAACGATTTCCAAAATTATTATGTTTCAATTATGTTTTATTTCTCAGAGTAATTGTAACTTTTAAGGAGTCTCAATAGTAAATATTATCAGTTTCCTTAATTTTTCAGGAAGAATATTATTTTTAAAAGTTTCTCTCACCTCCATTGCATAAAATTCTGCCTCCTGTCTTGTAATAGTCCTCCAGGACTAAGATTTAAATAAAATGTGTATAAGTAAAGAAAAGTGAATTCTAATTATTACGAATTTTTAGAATCTAAACATATGGCACAAAAGCGTACCATAATTTTAACGAAATGTGGGGTATGCAATTTTTTCCAATACCGTCATATCGAAAAGTGGATTTTCATCCGCATCCGCCTCATTCGGCTGACAGCTGCTCATCGAACTTTATCTGCGGTTGTAAATGAGAAATGGGTGGAGCCACTAAACGCATATAGTTGAATATTAATGAACATGATTTTTACTGGCACTTGGCCGCTTTTATCGCCCGCAAAGACACGGCTAAGTCCACGGCCCGATGGAAATGGCAGAAATCACTGCAGCAATTAAAGTGGATTTATGAATCCTCCAATGACAGATACGAAGAAGGAAGACGCGCTATCAGAAGCGTTCCATTCCAAAGGCTGAGGGAGCAGACCGCCAATATTGTATTAAAATTTTGCCATCATAAAGATTATTATTTTATGGCGGGCATCTTCCCTGTATAATACTATATGGCCACGCGTCGCAGGCAGATTCAAATAAATTTTTAATGCACTCGTTCTGTTTTTGGTCCTGGCGTCGCACTTTTATTATTGATATTTACAGCTCTTCGGCACACTCACAAAAACACACACTTACTCTGTCCCCACACGATGATGCATTATTCAAAAGGAGCTGACGTCAAGTCAAGGATTGCCTTCCCCCCTTTTTTGTTGTATTTCTAGCCCCGCAGCTGGCTTGCAGTGTTTGGTAATTAATGAAGCCATAAAAACTAAACCCAATTAATTAAAAATGCACACACATCCACTCACACACGCATTAGAACTTGAGTGTCCCGAGCTCGGGGAAAATCGAACATTGAACATCGGACATTGAATCGAGCGGTGCCAACTGTAAAATGTCTTTTACGACGCGATCTGCACTTGATGGCCATTACCCATTACCCCCCGGTCCAGGGACCGAGGCGGGCACTGTTTATGCCATGCGATTGTTGTAAAGTATTTCCCAAGTAGAATGGCGTCGGCCATTGTTAAAGTTTTTATTACAAAACTCGTAAATATCAAATGTAATTTAAGCAAACATGTGTGTGCGTGTGAGGGTCCTCGAATTAACAGTAACTTGATTGAGCCCTGACCACATTGCCCAGCCTCCACAGCCTCCTTAGCCTCCTCAGCCATATGTATTTACAGAATTCTCTATTCTCTCCGCTTTTGGCCAAATGCAACATGTCCGAAAACGCTGCCACAACAGCAACTCACTCGAGCTAATCAAAATATTTGCCGAGGAAGACACAAAACTAGTCTGAAAGGTGCCAGAGCCGTTTCCACAGCACATGAAACAGTTGCCAGCTGTCAGAGTCACAGAAAATGCGGAAAATGCAACTCAAGTGCAGCCAAGAAAATGGATATCAGGGCAAAAGGAAAATCAGGTTGCTGTAATACCAAAAAAGTAAAAATAAAATAAACCCAACTGACTAAAATAATTTTTGGTTCCATAGCCTTACAGTTTCTCATTCTCACGCTCTTACAATTTGCGTCGCAGTCCTGCATATTTAAAGATTAATTAAATTAAACTACTAACAACAAAATCGTGTAAACAGTTTGCCCCTGGGGAGCATCCATACATAAACACTCTCCAAAGTTGTCGGCGGACACCTTCCAGGATGCTGCAGGACACGTGTCGCCCACTGAGCAAACGGCCCAAATTAAGCAGCTCTCCGGCTCTCACTCTACGGCGGACAGTCGCGTGTTGATGAGAAAAGCAAACCGTAAATTGTCACATCCCCCAACCCCCTAGGAATATTACAGGAACAACAGAGGGGTGGATAGTAGGCTAGGGGATACCCTGGGATGCTGGAAATAATTCCATTAATTATATATATAATATGAGTAGGACGTTATTCCTTGTTTAACGTTCCAATAGTAAGGTCGAGATCGAGAATCTATTTCCGCCAAAATAAAATCCAACATTTATAGTAAAAAATCCTTTATTTATTTATCAATTTCAACAACTTTTAATTGCCAGATATACCCGAATCATTAATCAGAAACAGGGCTTGGATTTCAAGAAACGTGTGGCATTTGGCATGTGACCCACCCATTGCATGTGAGTGGCACGCCCCACCGCCGCTAACCGCTCACTTCCCAGCTTGAAACCTCGCTTCGATTGCAGAGCTCGATGACAACTATCAACTCAGCAAGGGCAGCACCTGCAGAAGACGGAAAGTCCACTGGGGATTGGTGAAACCAAAAAAGAGGTCATGTACCATCCGAGTGCCAGAGACAGAAACCCTCAGAAAATGTGAGAATAATTTGAATAATTTTCCGAATATTTTTGCACGTGCTACGGCCAGGCCACCCTTTTTAGTGGATTGTCAATGTTAATGAGGCCCCTGAAAAATAACCACTTTCTGGCCAACTGTCGTCGCAATGACGGATATGCATTGACACAGCAAATTAATATTAATTTCTGACACACGCGTCAGTGACACTTTCCGAGTTTCTAAGGAGGAATCAGCCCGATCCCTGGCCCAAAAAAAAATAACTCGAAATTATTTTCAAAACATTTATTTTGTCTGGGATTCGGGGAGCGAATGGGAATGAAAATGCGGAGCAGGCCAGTCTGGGCCTTGAATTGGGACCGGGAATCCTGTGACAGGACAGGACGGGATGGGATGGGACAGGATATCAAGTGAAATGATGCGCGCGTCCGACGGCAAGCGGCTTGAGTAATTAGTTTGGATTTTGTGGCATTATAAAATCTCCTTTTTCGGGGGCTGCTACTCTCGCCCGGCTCGGCTCGGATGGCGCACAAATATTTATTCAAGTGTTAAAGTGTCTGCCGCGCAAAAAGTGTTTTCTTTGGCCACTCACTCACTCTGCTCGGTGCTCTTTTTATTTGTTCGTACATTTTATATTTAAAAATTTCATTGGCCCCGCGCGACAAAGGCCGTCAATCTTTGCATTCTGTCTGAGGAGCGAAAGCCCCTCGAAGTCCTCCCCGCCATCACATTTCGACGTCTGCCACTGCCATGAAAAATTAGACACCTTATGCATTTACGAGTGCCAACGAAGAACTTTGCATTGAAAACTTTTCCTCTGCTTTTTTTTTCCAGAGTGGGAGAAACATCATTTTCATACACAATCAATCCTTGTAATTGGCCGTTACGCGCTTTCCACTGCCTTCTACACGCTTTTTTCTAGTTTTTCCCATGAAAAACGTAGCGCTAAATGAAAATGCAGGAAAAGGAAACAAAAAGTACAGAAAAGCCGCCATTTTTTCACCCTCCCGCCGAAAATCAAAGAGCAGATGAGAAGCAAAAGCAAAACTCACGCACAGCAAAAAGGAAATGCCAGCGAAAAGTTTAATTTCACTAATCACAGCAGAGTAATTACGTGGAAAATGAATTCTTTTCTTTATTTTTTTTTTGTCGTTCGCCTTGGCCGCCATCTCTGCCGCCGCCAAAGAAGCTCACTCTCCGGATGGAAGACTTGAGATGGAGTTCCGGAATGGAAAGGTACAGGAACTTCGAGGCAAACAAATAACTGGCAATTTGTATGTTTTAATTTTTGTGTGCATTTTGGAGAAAAATTCCAATTTTACTTTGCTTATTAATCAAACGAAGGCTGCCAAGGATTTGAAAGGTTTTCCAGTTTGGCTGAGAGGGGTTCAGAAAAATCAGAGGTCAAGCAACTTTGAACTGGGATTCTGGTATTTATTGGAAAAATATTACACTTAAAATTAAATATTAAAAAAATAAAGTATAAAAAATAGTAGTAGACTTGTTTAAAGAACAAAAAAGGAATTAAAAGCCTGGAAAACTTTGAGCTGTGCAGATGGTAAGAGACTTTCGGCTTATCTATGAGACTGTCAAGGTGGATGGGGAAAAACACTTGTTAGTGCCACGTCTGCGGCACACATGGCTCTCCGACGAGTTTCCCACATTTTCGTCACCCGCTCGGGACGGGATGCACATAAATCGCTCGGAAAACTAAACACGCAATTCGAGAGTCTAATAAAGTTGCGCAAACAAATGATGCGGTGGCCCCGAGCACACCGAAGTGGAGCATCCCCCTGCCCCAAGCACCGCCCTCTTCAGAGTGTCCCTCCCCAATGGACAAAGCAGAGAGACAGATACAGATACGGCTGCATAGATACAGATACATTCTGCCACTTCCCCTTCAATAAGTAGACTTTTTTTTTTAATTGCAACGAGAGGCAAAGTGTTAAAGAGTTTATGTGCAACATTTACAGGAGGGGGAGGTAGTCAAGTGGGCGAGAGAGAGGCTGGGGGCAAAATAGAGGGGGGGCATTCATTTCCCAGACACACTCACACAATTATAAATGCAATAAAATACTTTTCAAGCGAAACTCATAAATTTCCAAAAGCGTACGAACCTCGATGGCGACACACAGTCAGTCAGACCCCGGCTCGGCCTCGAAGTCTTTTGAGGAGGGGATTGGGAAGGGAATGGGACACCCCTTTCCCCGCCCTTGAGGATCCTCGGCAGTCTGCCGTGAGAATTTCAGGAGATTGGAGCTCACCCCTTTTGGAGCTTAGAGTCAAGAGTTAATCACACCAGATGTTAATGGATTTTATGGAGCTGTTTACTCAATGGGATTTTCAACTCTAAAAGGTGACATCATCATTTCATTTCAGAGAAAAAAATTAACCAAATTGAGGCATAAAACTGCAAGTGATTTTGTTTTTCAATAGTGAAAAAATTAGATGAATTTTATTGAAATAAAAATAAACTGCAACAGATGAATCAAAATTAGTATCAGTGTAAATAAATGATTTTGCATTCCTTGACTCGCTTCATTTGTTTATTTGTTTTCAACACTTTTGAGTGATTTGCGAGGGGACCAACACACAAAATGGCAATTTCAGTTCGGGTGTCGTTGGATCTGCGTCTGTGGCAGCCGTGATCTGTGATGATAATTATCCATTGAATCGCAACTAATCTGCCTGGCAAGCCCCTCAGTCTGTGTGTAAGTAGTGCAATCAATTACTGGCCACAATTGCCTCCGATGCACATGTAGCACAGCAACTCACCATATCCACCGAGTGATTCCAAAAATAAAACCCAGCAGCTGTAAGAGGACCAGTAGTACTTTCCTTTCTTTCTTGGCGTTTCCTCGGGCGCATGGAAAATAAATTGCCAAACAAATATCAACATGACAAATTGATAAATTCATGTTATTATTTCACTGATGCTACTCTCGGATATGTCGCTTGGGAGAGACAACAACAAAAAATAGTGCCACTGGCAAAGGCGTATTTAGTTTTTAGTCCCATTCACACATTAACCAAATGAAAATTCGGTGTTGACGCATTTGTCTTGCCCCAATCCGTCCGGAAAAGGCGACAAATGAGCCAGTCGCTCTTTCGGCAGCTGGCCACAAAAGCAGGAACAACAAGTACACCGAGATGGAAATGGAAATAGTAATGGTAATGGAGACATTGAGCACGTTGCGGCATTTGTCAACGATTTCCATATGGCAGAGTCAGTCCACCAACTCACCATCCATTTCAATCCCAAAAACACACAAGTCGAAGTACAGCTCTTCTATTGGAATTTTAATGATGCGCGAAATGTTAATTTTTCATCTTGATCGCTGCGAGTATGGTTCCGTCAGTCTCCATTCCCAGCCACTTAATGAGCCGGCAGCTGAGTCATCCGCCCTGGCTTTCAATTAACGTTGATCACCTCAATTGAGGCACGTCGCTGTTGCCAGGCACTGCAAAAAAAATGGAAATCTCTCGGAAAAAGAGTGGCAGACCATAGCAGGATTTGTACTCACAATGTCTTACAAATTCAACTACTACAAAATTGACAAAACCATTTATTTAAAAACCTACCTGGTATTTTGTTTCTCCCAGTGCACGATAGTCCCCTTTTTATATCGGCCAATTAAGGAATCGCCACTCAACCTCCTCCAACTTCAACGGCAGCAGTTGGCCCGAGATGTGGGCGCATTCCTCCTGCCGGAGCCGAGTGCATTTGGCCCCGAGTTGGCCATATAATTCCTGCTAATTGAACCGAATGGCTAGAGCAAATATTAAGTTACACCCCGAGGCGGTGAGGTGAAGAAGAACAAACATTACTCTCGTACACCAGCAGCTTTCGAGGGTCGCGTGTTTAATAATAATTTCTTTGGAATATGTTTATGGTAAGCCGTGGTCTAATTAAAATCAATTGCCTTAATTGAAGGCCCAACAAAGCCAAGGAACTCTGCTCCTCGGGCGCTTCTTCGTTCATTTTTTTTTTGCCGCACTATCAATACATGAAGGTAGCAATTTGATCGCCGGCATTATTTATGGGTCCGCCCGAAAATTCGTTGGAGCGTGTAGAAGAGACTTCCCATAAATCAGCATCACTTCGGTCTTCAAATTGGCATAAATCTAGTGCTGGCCGATACAAAGTTCCACTCTATATATGGCTAGCATGTTAATTTTTCAAAATGCCGCGACAGTTTCTGCTGGTAATTGCGAACTTGGCAAGTGCCATATATTATATTATTTGGCCAAAACACTTGATATATGACCGGGCCAATGATAAATCTCAGACGATACTTGGCTCGGCTGCTAGCTCTTTATGTTCGAGAACCCACACTTTGAGCCCGATTTCCCTTTGGCCATAATGTCGCCGAAAATCTCAGCCTTATCTTGGCCTGAACAATTCATAGAAATATCCCTGGCATTTCATATGCAATTCTGTTTATTGGCCTGCAAGCCTTTATTTCTCTGTCCTTTGCCAATTTGCTTGCATCGTAAATTATGTAAATAGTTTCGACAATATACTCCGTTGGCAGTTTAATTAGCTGGCCAAAAGAAATCCAAAGACTGGGACCCATTTGTCATACTTCACAAGGCGCTATAGCGCTTTAAAAATACTCTGCTAACATAAGGACATTTAGGTATTTTATTAACGAAACTAAATTAATGCATTACAATCAGTTGAAACACCAAAGGACCTTAAAAAAACTTGTTTGCTTATCCTTCACACTTAATATTTCATCGTGAACTTCAACCTCAATTATGAAATTGAAAGGGAAGCGCGACTCGGCGGTTCATATCTCATTTCTTCAAACCCCTAGCATTTTTTTAAGCAACCCCCTCCCCCAAATAAAACACCAAAGGCAAACCACTCACCCCGTAGGCAATCTTCATGGACAAAAACCAGTCGAACATACCTCAACTCGGGTATTTTAAAAAATGGTTCAACGCACTTACGGGTATGAGGACCGGGAATGTGCACATAATATTAAATGGGTTCACTTACGTATCGCTGTACAGGAGGGGGATAGTGGGCGATACAGTGAGCACTCGGCAACCCGCAGCATCATATGTGGAAAATGTATGACAGCAGGGCAAAAAGGAAAACAAATTTCAATTTAGCTTAAAGATTTTGCACATAAAATTTGTAACACTCAATTAGTTTAAACGACAACGAAAAATGTTGCCAGACCGAGCCATAACAGCCAGAAGTAACAACAATGGATATAGCTACCCTTGCTGCTGTCTCTTTTGCCTAGTGTATACCCATCTCTTTTGCCCCTTGGAAGTTTTCTAAAGTCCTGGGCAAATCGCATAAATGCGGCGACGTATGAATTTCGCTTAATATGATTAGTGAGCGGTTCTTGCCTCATCCTCATCCTCTATTTTATCCATTATATGCGAGGTACTACTACAAGTGCATTACTGGAGTGAAGAGGGTGGAAGTTGAGGGACATAAAGATATTAACGCTGCATACTTACGGGCGCTGTGGCATAAATCAAGCCAGCCAAATCATTATTATGAGCTGGAAAAATGAAATGAATGAGAACGTAGTATATAAACCTTTAAATATTTTACTAGAAACTTATACTTAATAAACTTAGTACGTCGCTTATAACAAAAGGTGGTTGATTCTCTAAACAGCCTGGAAATCAATTTAATTTTGCTAATGTTGTGTAATTCGGAAATCGTTTACGCTTCCATGACATTCAAGTGGGATTCTCGGGATTGTCCCCCCGACCCAGAACGATTAGAAACAAATGCTCTATTCGAAAGTGGTTACCAAAAACAGTAGGCATCCGTGGTAAGGGTGGTAATGGTGGTGCAATACCACCCACTGGCCACCACTAACCGCCCAGCAATCCCAGCTGGTCGAGGTGGGTCAGTAGTAGTCGTCAGTCAATCACTAGGACAAAATCTTTATTAATTCTGATCGATGAGCTTCGGTTGTGGCTCTCTGCACTGGCTGCAATCAAATGATTGAACGCTTACAACAAAAGCACTGGATCTCCAGGGCGAGTTGGCCAAGTCGCACTTTTGGCTCATACAAATTCGACAGCTGAAAGCATTTCCGTTTCCGTTTGCTTGTCTCTGTTTGTCCATACATCTCTCTCAGAGCTTTGGCCCTTTGTTTTCCATTCGATTCCCCTATATTCCACCTCTACTGCATCCAGGCTACTGTCCATCGATGATGCAATGAAGCGCGTTTATTTGTTGCTCGTAATTTATTTACTGCCCAACTCCTATTCGAATGGCAGCATTCAAACGTCTCCACTGTGTGCCCAGCCACTTGTTAGTTAAATATTGCCCCAAGTTGGTAACTCTTCTTTTCAAAGCACTAAAAAAATAGAGAAGCGTTTTGCACAGTTTTATCTTGGGTATTTTTAGACTATTATTAATTTCAGACATATCAGGTATACTAATGAATATCTAAGCTAAAAAATAATGTATAACTAAATATTTATAAAATATATCATTTTTCTGCCAGTGCATTTCAGCCTGAAAGTGATAAATTAATCGCTGCACTTCAGTTTTTAATTCCGTGTTGCTGGCGATTTATCTTGGGCTCGATGCGTTGAGTCGTGTGTTTTAGTGGAAAAAGGCTTTCCTGCTCCATGGAGGAAAGGGTAAGGAGTCGCTAGTTGTGGCTAAAATACCGTGATCTCCCACTCTTGATAACCTTTATGGCCATGTGTCCCCATCCTCCACTGCCACTGTTTAAAATGATGTATGGCACAAATTTTGACAAATGTACAAAAATGAGTCATGAGTTCGCGAGACAAAAACAAAGATTGTTGCTGGTTGGTTGTTGGTGTTGCCGCTGCTGTTGCTCTTGCCCCCATGTTTCTGCTGCTTGGCTGCACTATTTACTGTTGACTTTTTCATGTGCTGGCTGTTGGTGCTTTTGTTGCTGTTTTATCCATAAAACAAACACAAACTGGCAGTGAAGATGGAGCTGCTTCTGCTTACACATGTTTCTCCCCGACTGCAAAAATGGTGTTCGAGGAGGGGAGAACAGGCGGACAGGCGCCGTAATTAATCATTTATGGTTTACCTTAACTCGGAGTTGAATTTTGCATAAAACTGGAACTTATTCATAAACAAAGGCGGGTCTCTTTACATTTTTAATAGCAGAAAGTTACTAATTATATCAACTGGAAAAAAAAGCCAACTTAAATAATTAACCAATTACTAGATTTGTGGCTATTGTAATTTTTTAATACTTGGCCAAAGCTAAACGCCACGAAACAAAATACATCCCTGAAAAAATAACCTAAAAACCCAAAGATCTAGTAGCTTTTAGAATACTGTAAATTTCTAGATCTCCTTCAGTATTTTTTTCATTTCATGAGAATTGACAAAAGCTAAGTGCCACACAACAGAATACATCCCTGAAACAAAGCAACCCGAAACACGAGGGTTTAGTAGCTTTGAAATTAGTGTCAGTGGAATTTCAGGTGACTTGTGATTGGGAAACAGGCTCCAACTCAGTCCCACGTCTCGCGTAGACCTATTAACAGCGTCTGGGATATCGAGCTCCGGGCTTTTCGTTCAGCGTGTGTGGTGTCGTGTGTCGGTTGAACTTTCGGTACGGTTACGCTTCCAACAGATCTATTAGGTAACCTTTTCTTTATACAAGACATTATATATATATTTTTTTTTGTTAGAGTTAGGTTCGCGATTTTGGGATTTCAATTCCGATTTGGAATTTTTGGCAACGAAAATCGAAAGCCGCAAGTCGGAAAACGAAAAACAGACATCGGACATAGGACAACAGAATCATCGGGCTCGATAACCATGGCCAATCGCTCCAACCAGCGTGACCGCGAGTTCAACCGTGACGCCGAGCGTGATAACGGAAACAATCGTGATAATCGGGACTACAATAACCGTGATCGAGGCGGTAGCGACAATCGAGACAATCGGGACAACAATCGCGGCGGTAATCAGAGAGATTTCCGTGATTTTCGCAATCGGGACAACCGAGACAATCGGGACCGCGACCGTCAGCGTCAGGTGCCCACGGAGCCGCCGTTCATCGCCTATGTCGGCAATCTGCCCAAGGGCCTTGTCCAGGGCGATGTGATGAAGATATTCTCTGACTTTGAGGTTAAGAACGTGCGCCTGATCAAGGACCGTGAAACCGACGAATTCAAGGGCTACGGCTATGTGGAGTTCGAGACACTGGCTCAGTTGAAGAGGGCCCTCTCCTGCAATGGTCGCATCAAGCTGGACAACTTTTCGGCGCCGCTCCGCATCGATATAGCCGATCATCGTCGCCAGAATCCGGGCTCCAGTGGTGGAGGCGGTGGCGGAGGACCTGGTCACCAAACTCAGGGCGAAGGCCGTGGCGGTGGAGGTGGCGGTTCTGGTGGAGCTGGTGGCGGAAACTACTATCAAAGACGCAACTATCGCCGAGACGACAGCGTGGGCTCGCATCAGTTTCGCCGCCGGGACAACAACATGCGCAGCAGCAGCAGCCATCAAATGTCCAACAGCAGCCCCACTCACAGCAGCATGTCCATTGGCTTCAATCGCAACATGCGCGGCAACTACAACAACCGTGGTGGTGGAGGAGGAGGCGGTGGAAACGGCGGCGGAGGAGGCGGCAACGGCGGGAATCGCTATCAACAACGCAACAACAGCTCCAGCTACGACAACCGTGGCGGAGAGGGGCACCAGCCTTCCGGAGGTTTTCAGCGCAACCGCAACTTTAATTTCAATCGGTAAGCAGACTGATTATTAAAAAGTCATTATAGCAATCATCTCTTTGAGTTAGGTTTGGAAACAATGGCGTTGGTGGCGGACCGAGTGGACCAGGCGGAGGAGGAGGCGGTGGCGGTGGCGGCCCGCGGCAGCGTAATTACGGCGGAAACGTCGGCGGAATCGGAAACGGCAACTACACCAACTTTGTACAGAACAGGAACCGCGATCGCCGCGGTCACTACAATCCGAACAACGCTGGCATCTCTGGATATGGCCAAAACAACAACGGCAGCAGCAATGGCAACGGCAATGGACACTTTGGCGGCGGCAACAGGAATAACAAGAGTCCAGGACCAGCGGCGGTGTCAGGATCAGGAGGGGCGGTGACGGGGGCGGCGGCTTCAGGGGCAGGACCAACTTCAACCAACCAATTCGGGCCACTTGACGATGATGACCGCCCGAAATTGGTTCTGAAGCCCCGAACCGTCACCGCCCCGATCAATTCTTTGGCGGAAACCAAACAGGCAGCCCTGATCTTTGGTAAAGCCAAGCCGCGTGAAGACAACGCCACGCCAACTTCCTCGCCGCGCCAGGAAACCGAAGTGGAGGAAAAGATCTTGACCACCGTATCAGAAGCCTCGGAAAACATCGAAGCCATTCCGGAAGATGAAGAAGTTGTGCCGGACGAGGAGGTCGACGATGCTGTGTCCGCAGCAGAAGATCGCGCCGAGAGCAGCGACTAAATTAAATAGTCCAGACAAGAAAGGCCAAAACTGAACAAAAAAATCGACCCTCAGCAGCCTGGACCGGAGTAGCAGCTCATGATCCATCCCTTCCGTCGAAAACCATCATAACCTTCGTGTATCGTCATCAATATATATATATATATGTATCTATATATATCTTACTTTCCCATTCTGATATTCTGCAGGAGAGGTGAAAAGGCATAGGATCAGAATGGAGAGTTGTTTCAATAAAATTTTGGAAGGCGTACACAATATTTAAACGTTTTTTCTGACAAGTTTTTTTTTTTATAATTTCTATAAATTTTACATGGTATGTTAGTTCTTTAACTAAAATTTCAGAAACCCTATTTCTCTCAACACATGACCAATCAATAATTTGCAATTAGCTCTTAGTACCAAAACCAGGAAAGATTATTTTCCTAATTAGACTCTGATCGGCCTATGATAGCCGACATAAATATTTCCCATACCCATGGCGTTTAAAACACTCGGCTTAGATTACCCATAAATTGCCAAAGTTAATGCCCAGGAAGATAACTCACCTCCGGGCAGAAGGACAACCGCGGCTACTTGGATGGGCATTAACTAGTCAACTCGAACTAATTGAATTGAATGAGATTAAAGAATTTTACGCCGAAATGAAGACGTTGGCAGTGAACCGAGACGGAAGCGGAATAAACCGGAAAGTAAGTACGGAATAGAGCAGAAGGCCCGGCCGGGACACTTGTCTTGGGTATTTATGGGCCAAGATTTACGAGCCACAACAAGTCGCGGCGGCCACTTTCAGTTTGGTAGCTGGCCTCCTGAAATTGAGCCGCACATCCTGCCCTGTAAAGGCAAATTGGTTTAATTTCTTTTTAATTTGCTGCCGGGTTTTCACTTTCCCTGTTTCCAGGAGCTCTCCAAAACGGAATTCAATTTGAAAAGTGGCCGACCCGTAAACGAAAAAGCGAACAAAAATCGGATGCGAGGTGAAATGGCCACGCCTGTTTCCATTTAAAATTTCTACTCGATGTAAATAGAAGAACCCCCGGCCAAAAGCCAATTTACGCACGAACATTTTTTCAATTTGAGCGGCCCAAACCGCAGTGACCCCCCCTTAATTTTCCCCTTACTCCCACCCTGCTGCACTTTATAGAAATCCCGCGGAAAATTCACGGCATTAAAGGACTTTTCTTCTCCTTGCGTTCCATTTCTTTTTTTTTTTTTGTGTTCCTCTATTCTTTATTTCTTTTGAAGTTCGCCCACTGGCCGCGAGTTTTATTTGCCTTTTTTTTCCCTGGCTTTCCATGGGGTTTTCCTCGCTTTTCACGCCGGACTTTGTCCCGTTAATGTGTCACACGCACTTTATAAGCAATTGTTGTCGGCCGAGATGGCGTCTGGAAAAGTTGACGGCGCTGTCGACGCCCATGGCGCAATTATTATGATTATTAGGTACAGCTGCACTTCCCCAGCTCCGGATAAAAGGTGGTGGAGTACGGAGGAGGTCGTACAGAGGGTTCCTCCCAGAGGGCGGCTGCCACTTATAAACAAAAAAAAAGTGTAATTTACCTCAGCGTCTGGGTACAGGGAGAAAAATCTTTTACTCTTACCTTTCCACCTAATTTTTCAAAACTTTCAATTATTATTTTGAACTAATAGAGAGCCTCCTATCCTATTAAAATTCTATTAAAATATGAATGATATTTTAGCCTCTTTTTTGTTCAAGTGCATTAGAAAGTTTTGGGAACTGTTTGGTTTCTTTTTTTTGTTGTTGTTCATTAGGGTGGACGTGGACCTTCGTCCGATGCTGTGCAATCGCCTTGGGGGTCACGCGTTAATAATCGCGCCGAATGACTTCATAATGAAAATATTAAAGGTGTTTGTTGGCATTCGTGTTGTTGTTTGGCTCTTAGCCGCCGGCCAGGATCAGGATACGTATAGGAATAAGTGTACACCCAAGCCCGCAGGACTTTGCTCACACAAAAGGCGCAAAGTTTATGTTTATGTCATGCGCTCAAATAGGATAAAGGAGATGGTGGTCCTTTCCCAGGGTATAATTTAATAATAATGCTCCCTTTTTTTCATTAAACATAAGTGCACCAGGAGCAGCCTCAAGTGGCAAGTGGCAGGTTGAAAAAATGGAAGAAAAAACATAATTGGCTTGAAAGGGAATAGGAAATTTCAAAGGAAAGTTGTGAAAAGTTTAGAATTTTCTACAAAAAATTGTAAGAAACTATAGACTTTTAAATTCTCGATCTAATCTAAGACAAAACTATTTAGAATTGAAAATAACTTAACATCAAAAATATCCAAAACCATACCATACTCTTATAACAATTCCAATCTGGGTTACCCTCTTTCGTATTCAATGCCGATAGTCAATATTTGGGATATCAGTAATCAAATTGTGTTTGCGCTTTCAACAGACCACCCCAAGAAACAATTAAAGCTGACCAGGGCCAGGACGAGGGCCAGGACCAGGATGTCCCGGTCGAACAGGACCCCAAGTAATATTTTAAATGTAGTTTGGGCTAATTGTCATGCCATCGACGGCGTCTTATCGCACAAAGCACGAGTGGTAGCAGCAAAACAATTTGGGAAAATTTATGCAACACAAACGAGCTGAGAACGCCCCAAAGGGCACAGGACATGCAGGACACACAAAGACCCATACTGATTCGCAGATACCCCGATAAGCAAGGACATATTAAGTCAAAAATGCTGCTATTAAAATGCTAACATTTGCAACTTTATCTGCGACTGTGAGTTGTATCGACAGGAGGAAGGATACAGGACACAGAATACAGGGCACAGGACATGGGAGGAAAAGTAAAAGGAGGTGAGCGGAAATCTAGACATGGCCATTAATGAACGAAAGAGTCCCGGTACAGTGGAGTCCATTAAAAAGGACTAAATGGCAATTAAACATTCGAAGACTGGGACAATTAGGCCTCCCCTTTTGCGCAAGGACACTCGGCAATTAAGCCGGACCAAAGTTGGCCAATCCCTCGGCGACAGTTTGCGGGGGAGGCCTGGACTCTCCAACTCGGACTCGGACTCTGGCTCGACCTTATCCTTTTCACCTATCTCTGGCGGAGGAAAACTTAAATGAGTTTCCCAGGACCCAAGGACGAAGGACAAAGTCCCGCTGCGAGCATTTAAATGAAGCCACCGTCTGCCACTGCAACTTTGATTGGCTGGCCGCTTGAGTGGCCAGAAGATTTATCTCTTCTGCCTCTGATTGCACATAAATCCCTATCCCTACCACCATGTACTATATTAATACCTCTACCCCCATAGAGAACGAGGTCCAGGGACCTCTATGGCCATAAAAATATTTAAAATACCCGAGCAGCACATGTGAGAGTGAAATTTTAGACAGCGGCATCTTCGACATGCTCGTTTAAAATAATTTATTGCACTGACTTGACACCCATTGCCGCCGTATTCTAAGCATTTCCACCGCCGATTTCTATTCCCAATCTTCACGAGACACAAGATAAATTGCGCAAATAGAAAAATGTTCTAATTAAAATTATGCACCAAATATTTTGGATTTCTTTTCGCTGGGGTTCCTATCGATGGGGTGCCAATTAAAATTGATTGAAAATTCCGGAATTCCTGGCATTCCTTCGGCACGTGGGCGCTTCCAGCTTGTGCTCTGAAATGGCAGCTGGCTTTGTGGCACTCAAGAAGCCTGTATCCTTTCGTCCCATATCTGGATTAGCATACTGCATCCGGCTCTTCAATAGTCCTGACCATTTCGGTCTACTGCTTTTCCCAACTACCCAATAAAAAATATTTCAATTAACACTTTTGTCGAGCAAGAGTGAAAAATAAAATCGAATGGCTTTGGCGAAATGCAGCCAGATGGCTAAATGCATGCATTTAAGTCACCCCAGCCTCTGCTAATGTAGCAAATAAAATGGTCACCTTAATGGATTTCTGTTACGCGGTCTAGCTCCGAATTGGACAGAAGGTGACGAGCTACAAGCACTCGCCACTCTCGCCGATTTCTCAATCCTGCAGGCCCGTGCTGAGCCATTGATTGTCCTTGAATCGCCGTCGCCGCTCGCCACTTAATCCAATAGCGCACATGTTGAGTCCTTACAATAGACTCCCTGACCCTGAGCTCGCGCACCACCCTCTGCCACCTTAAGCGGCTTTCACCTTGACGTTGCCACCACCATTAGTAGCAACAACAGCAGCACCAGCCAGAGCCGCGGATTGAACTGGCAGCAACTTTTGGCTTCTTTCTGATTTCCGCACTAGAATACACTCTAAAAAGTAGTTATATGTTAGGTTTAAACATTTCTCATTAAGGTTTTCCTTAGGAAAATCATTAGACATAAATGATAAAATTTATTTATATTCTTATTTAAATTAAAATATCTCTTGCTTATTTTTCTAAGTGTTCCACTAGCTCGGGCATATGAGGAAATCACTGCCAACCAAAGGGGAGGTCCTGAGGGTTGCGTGCAGGGCCAACTGTTGTGAAAACTCGGAACGTGTAGTTCGCCGCTTTCCAGGACTTATCACACACACGCACGACCGCACCAACACTGAACCGCCAAAATTGGTGAACTTCTGCACCACCTTTGGGTGGCTTAGGCATCGACTGACGCATTACGATGATGTATTAGTAGTGGAATTAAAATTAAAAGCACCACAGCCGACCGAGCGGCTCAGCAAATTTGACAAGCCCGATCAGGTTGCCCCTTTAATGAAGTCTTTGTGCCGAAGCCCAGGCCTAATTAATCCCACAGAGTGGGAATGGAAAAGCAACCCAAGGAGGAGAACAACTTGGGCAACATCTGGGCTCTGTGACTGACATTAACTAAAGACCGCCGCCGCCACTTGAGGCGAAATGTGTACAAATTTCTGCCGAATTTCGAATTGGGGCTGACAAGCGCGAACGGAGAATACGAAAAACACATTTGGGCAACTCGAATGAAAGATCATTCAGCTGTCAGAATCATTAAGAAATGTGAAATCGTTTAAATGTGCTCCGCAAGACGTTTCTCAGAGGTTCCATAATACCATATTTCTTTCCATAAACCGAGCTTTTTTCTCTGAGAAGGGGGCTCATTTAAATGGGTTGAAGGTGGTTGGGGGTTGGCGCCGAAATTGAACACATGGAGGATTGGTTTTGGAGGCAGAGAGTCTCACAACCGTAGTACCTACTTTGTTTTAAAAAATAAATATTTTTTGAGTCCACAGAACTACTTTATTTTTTCCATAATTTATAGCAAGCATTAGCAAAGGAAATTTCATTAAAATTAAACTTCCATTTTCAGTTCCCCTAATGAAAATGATTTTTCGTAAACACTTGTGAAATGAGTTCAACTTGTTTCCCCCAAATCGTTTGCACTTCCTGCTCTCCTTTTTTTGGTCTGCGAGGTAAATAAAAATTTTTTTTAAATTAATGCCTGTCTTTCATTTGCGAGGCCTTCCGCTTCTGAACCATTCCATTTCAATTTCAGCTCCCTCCCAAAAAAATCCTCACTTTGGGCCACACGTTTGGCAGTGCGAAACATTTTTATTACGAATTCGTGAGTTTCGCTGCAAATAGCAGCTTCGAATGCTATTGAGAAATATAGGGGAAGTGCGGGAGATATATGTCTAGTTTTACACTATTATTCAGGGGAATCGCGAGCGCAGGGCAAGGGCAATAAAAATACCCGGGCATATCAGGAGTCGTCGAGTCAAAAATGTGAGGAATATGATGGTCTTCTAGTTAAGCAGCTGCCTTTGGCAGCGTGTGCCATTCGACACGCCCACAATAGTCGATTGTCTTAGGCTCACACAGATACAGACTCACACAGATTTGGGTACACTCAAGAAAATAGTTTATTTTTAGGATCAACAGTATTTTTTCATCAATTTTATTATATTTTTTGTTATATCGTGTATTGAGTCAGTACAAGGACAAAAACTTTAGAAATATTAACTTTCAAAATATTTGAAACTTAAGAAACAATATTTATTTATTTACAGTGCATAAGATCATTCAAATTTCGGTACGTTCATTGAAATATGAACGATGAACTGGTGATAAAAGTGGACGTCACGGGCGGGGTTACGAAATTTTCATATAAAGTACCTTTTGTTGGCATTTTAATGGTGCGCTTTATGGAAGGATTAAGCACATAAACTTGTCAATAACTCGAGTGCCGCACTCAGTCTTAATATACCCCGTGACTGGCTCTTCCAATAATGTCACCACACTTTGACTAAGACTGGAGAAACCCAAACGCAGTCCTTGGATGGGGACAAGCGATTTTATTTATGAGCTCAACATTAAATTGTTGCCGCATATGTCGTGTGTTTTTGGGCGACGGAAGAGGGTAAATGCGCTGGGTAGAGCGACTTATTAAAAACAATCGAGAGCAAAACACCAGAAAAATATCCGAGCTCTTGACGAAGATTATTGATAAACACACCATAAGTTAGAGCCGGTTAATGGATTGATGGGGTGAAGGAAAAATTCCCATAATATTAAGTGAACGTTGATAACTGAGGCTCTTACTTTTATAGGTATAAGTTTAACAAGTTGTGGAAAGATTAGAGATTATGGTTCCTGGAGTTAAGTATAATTGGAAAATAAGGAAAAGTGTATTAAGAATTTATGAAAAAAAAATTAGCTAGTCTTACATATTAAATTACGAAGAAAATCCCCCATTTCAATGCCAATGTTTTCCTCTACCACCTGTCTGTTTTCCCTAAATAAACAATAAAACCCAACAATCGATGAAAATCTGCTAATAAACTTGTTTATGCTGTAAACTCCAGAATTTCTTGAATGCCAAACATCCATAAAGATGTCCCCCCCTGTAAGTCGGTGTTTAGGAAAAGATAAATGCAAAAAAAAAGTGGAAAACCAAATTTTGGGAGAAATGAAAATTGCAAGCCACCCAGACCAGGACCCAGAAGATTACAAGCCCCTGCGGCAATTATTTTACGATGCACAAAGGTATTGTTAAACAAAAAAGAAAACGAAGGAAGGAAACAGGAGCAATGGAGGAGCAAACAAGCCGGCAGCCAAAACAAAGCCAAATATGTTGAAATGCGGCCAGGACCAGGAGGAAAATTCATTCCAAGGATAACTCCCACTTTCCCGCCCCCCAGTGGCAAGCGATGCCGCAGTTCAATATGCAGCGGCAGGCAATATTAAAATATCTTAAGGATATTATGTTATTACGCACACATTACACAGCAGACCGAGGGGATGGCTGCGGATGTTAAGGACGAACGGATAGCTGGGTGGCTGGATGGATGGATGGCAGGCCAACTCCACTCAAATGAGATAATTCCCTGTAAAATAATAATAATAAAATAAGCAACCTTCAGCCCAACCTCGACCACCCATTCCCTGCAAGGATTTTATGATTTTCATATTTTCGCAACCCCCGCCATTTAAGTGCTTTTCAATATGAGCAAAATGCATTAAAGGTATCTTTGTTTCTCGGTTTCAGATTTTCCCTGGCCGCCGGCTAGGGTAGGGCCATCGCAAGGGGGCGTGCCAGTTTGGCCAACCTCCGCCCTCAAGTCAAGGGATTTTCGTATTAAAACCAAACACACGCAACCACTCCGGCACTCAGGCTTCGGGGCCAGTTGTATAAATGTAAGGACCAAGCTCTGATCCGCCGAATCAGCAGAAAAATAGAAACAGGGACCGAAGGACGCACAGTATGTTATAAAAAGTAAAAGAAAGCTGGAGCAAATGGGAGACAATTTTTAGTTTTGATCTAAATGCGTCAATAAATTTTAACACTTTCAGTCGTTCGGGCGACAGAAACAAAAGTCATTTCGAGGCTTACAATAAAAAAGGAGAAAATAAACGAGCGGTTAGGCTTCCTCGAAATTAGAAATTGAAGGGTATATTAGTTATTTTTTTTAACAAGATAATATAAATATATTAAAAGTATAAAGAAACTAGGATATTTAAGTCATCTATGAAAGGAAGGTGCAGTTCAAAAGCAAAATTAATTAAAACAAGTATGAAAAATTACTATATTCTATTTAGGATAATTGATTTCATATAGAAATATTTTTCCTTTTCCAGGGTATCCTTAAGTCACTACCCTCGATTTCCCATCGCACTCTGCCTGATTTTTGGCCACCTCAGCAGTTTCTTTAACTTCGCTCCCAGCTTGCTCTTATCAATGGGCTCATTTTAAAATCAACGCCTATTCCTAAGACTCCTGCAAGTCCTGCTTATTTACGAGAGATGTCAATGACTTGGTTTTGCTTTTTCCTTGGACAGAGTTTGGCAAAGTTTTTCATTTTCATTTATGGCTGCAAATTGGGCCCGGCCAAACTTATCGTCCCATGTGCATCTCCAGAACAACCGCTTTTCGCAAAAGGACTTTTTTCGCCAGGGAGGTGGGCCAGAGTCATTCTATCACTCAACCAGTCACTCAGTCAGTCAGGCAACCGGGGATTGGCCGGGGTCCTCCTGTGGCCCCAAAGTAAAGCATCCGCAAAGAGTTCGCACAGAGTTTTAGCCGTAATCCAGCAAAGGGACCATGGATGGGCCAGATGGACAAACAACCCTGGCCAAAAATTTATCGCCACTGATAAGCGTTAATAAATTAATTAGAATTATTGAAATGCGTGGTCAGTGGAAGTCCTAGCCACTGCTCCTGATTCTGGTTTGGATTCAGATTTGGATCCTGTTCCAGCGGCAGAATGCAAACACAGCCATGGACATGGGCATGAATAAGGACATGGGGGACATGGATGTGCAGCCATTATGCGCTGATTTGTGTTGCGCACTTTTGCGGCCCAGGCCCAGGCCCAGGACAAGAGTGTCCTCCGCAGGACGACACGCACTTTGAATTAGTTTGTTTGAACTCTCTCTCCGGCCTTATCTCAAGTTGTAGATTTTCAACATTTTGTAGTCATTTCCGGTCGCACTTTGCATTTGCATTTTGTGCGGGCCCCCCTCCTCCAGTTTTTATCAATTCTATTTACGCACTGCATAAAGAGCTGTCCGGCCACTAGCTGGCTCCAAAAATGCCCTAAAAATAATAAGCTAACAAATTATTTGATTTATGAACGCTCTCTAAATTTCGGTTAAATTTGTCCTCGCTGCAAATTGAATTTTCGACTATTTTTCGTTGCCTACCTTTTGGGGCGGCGGGAAAACTTTCGACGTCTTGTTGCGTCATTTTTTCATTCTTTAATGGCATTAAAAAGTTTTGCCGCCGCTGGCCAAAGTTCTCAGTACTAAGGTGCCTTTTTTTATTGGCGCCTGGACGTGTTGCCCCGCAGGAATCCCGTTCGTTTTTTATTTTGTTCCCAAGTCCTTGAGCTTAAGGTGCCACAACTCTGGCCTGGGCCAGAAAAAAAGGAAACGAAAAAATTAAATAAAACTTTTTTAGCTCACAAATGTTTTGCTGCTAATTGAAAATATCTGTTGGGTTCAATTAGACGTCGTTGCACCGGGCGACGGCTTTAGCGGCTGACTGGCCACGCCCCCTTCTGCCATTCGCCCACTTATCGGGATAAAAGCGCAAAAAAAAACGCTGATTTAAGCAATTTTTTTTTGTGTGAAACTTTTCGCTTGTGTGGCGAGACTTTTCAGCTTTCCGTGAACAACTTGCAGCTGATGGATCGAATTAAGTTGCTAGATTCGGGGTATAGAGTTTGATTCCAAAGCCAATTGTTGAAGTTCAGCAAAAGTTTTTGCACAATTTAGTGGCATACAAATGAGGACAGGACAAGGTTTCACCTGCAACCGAAATATTCGTTAAGCAAACAGAAACTTATCAAGGGGAATTCAAAAGTTTTGGTTTAAGGTTAATTGGTTAGTTAAGAAAAGAAGTTAGATCAAAGGCGGCAAGGAACTTCTTTAAGTTACTAACTATATTTTTTATCAGAACTACTTATATTAATATTAAATTAACACTAAAGGTTATATAACCAAAGAGACTAATCGAGGTATCCCTATTTAATAAGCCTCCAAAAGCACACCGACAAAACCCCCAATAAATAAACAAAATCAGGCATCAAATTGCCAAACACAAATTGTCAATTAAAAGGTATTTAAGCTTAATACCCAGGTCGCACAGCCCGTGTTGGCCTTAATCCACGTAAATTAGTGCAAAAATCAAGTGGATACCTTGCGATACACCCACCGCACGCATGAGCACCCCTGGCCGTCAGGGGCGGCGGGTGATTAGGCGGTGAGGGTTAGGGGAAGGTCGAGGCCAGAGAGTAGCAACCGACACCAATAAAGCCAACAAAGCGTTTTTAGGGTTAAGTCCATGTCAAAGTGTCAGTTTAGTATCGGTATCATGTCATGTTGTCTGCTCGTTCATGGTGGGTATGTTTCTCTGCTTGTTGTTGTTGCCGAAGGGGGCTATTCTGTGGGTGGTTGGGGGGGTTTTAATTTCGTGTGTGCTCTGTGGCAACATCAGGCCAAACAGACGTGTGCCCCCAGCCTCACAAAAATAGCGCTGAAGGTGCAACGTTTTACTAATGAATTTAACAAGGATGCTGGCTGGGAAAACTGACAGAAAGGGGGGTGAGGGGTAAAAGTGGAAAATGCACTGAAAAACACTGAATTAAGAAAGTAATCCATTGGGTAATTATCATATTTTTAATTTAATTTAATGGATTTTAATTGCAATTTAAAGGTCAGATGACAAATTAAGCCAATTGTTTACCCAGACAGGCTGATAAATATATTTTAATATAAATTTTTTCTTCTATTAGTGACTGATATTTTGCAAGTGCAACACGTTGCATCGTTGCATGCTCATTAAAATGTCAGAGGAGCAGAAAACAGTCTGGAGAAGAGTCCGTCTGGGGGCATCAGCTGCACTTTGTAGCCCTGCTGTTTATCCTGCCAACATATTTTTCAAATGTTCCGTTTGCATAAGTGAAAAGGCCAAAAAAGGAAGATAACACATGGACTGGTGGACTAGTATGTGTGTGTGTGTGTGGGGTGGTGTGTCCAACATTGGCGTCAACACAACACCCAGGGGGAGTCGGCCAAAGGAGTGGGCGGCCAACAATGGCGCGTAAATTTACGGCTCACCTACGCGACTAGACGATTCTGACCAGGCCAAAAATCCTCATGCAGGGAGACCTGAAATTACGGAATCAAGGGGTTAGGGGCTAGAGGATCATGTGGCACATGTGTGCGGCATATTTAAATACGTTCTCCACGCATTCAGGTTGCGCCTGTTAATCCAATAAAGTTGCGTAATTAAATTTGCGCTTCATTTGGCGTTTGTCAGGTTTGTTGTTGTGGTGACAAATTTAAAACCTGTTGTCTGCCAATCCCCCCAGCCCCTTGGACCAAACAAAAAAATGAACTGGAACAGAAATCGTTGTACACGTAGTAATTTTTCAATTGCTGCATAATTGAAGGCAAACCAGCACCAAACTTCCCCTCACAAACAAAAAAACAAAACTGGGGGAAAAAAATTGGCAAAATATTGGCAGCAAATTGTCGGCATGACAAAGTGGTCCAGGACAAAATATCCCTGAATCCCGAATCCTGTTCCAGCCTGTTGATGTGTGGCTTTGTTAGCAATCGTTTTTACTTTTTTTCCCTTGTCCTCTGGGGCAACTGGCACGTTGACTAGCAATTGTGTGAGCGGCAGATGAAAAATGATTTTTAATTGTTGGGCGTTGAGTGTTGAGTGCTTTGTGGTCCAAAAAAAAAACATTTTGAATAAGTACGAAGAAAAAAAACGCAACTCAGAGAAACTCTTTCTCATTTTGCGGGATTTTTTATGCTGGCTGCTGACTTGCTGACCGACAGATGATAAAACCAGTGGAATTGTGAAATTGATAAGCAAAGTCGGCGGCGACAACGACGACGACTACAACACACGGCACTCATTACTTCCGGCCCTTATACGTAGGAGGAGCATTAGGGGCGGGTGGAGGAAGTTGATAAGGTCTGTAACCCGACGGAATGGGTCTCGAACTCACAGCCGATAAGCACTGAACATCGTCAGACGATGCAACCGAATTCCGATTAATTCCTCAGCTCCTCAGATGGCGGTCGGCGGACTTCAAAGGAGTTGACAATCTACTCTATGATAATATATACACAATGGAAAAATATACGAAAATCCAATTATAATCTTAAATATTAAAATTCGACTTAAAAACTAATGCTTAAGCTTTGTGGCCTCAGTATATTATTTTTCCAGTATTTCATAGAGCAAAGATTCTAGTTTTTTTTTACTAGTTTTTAATAACCAAAACCTTTGAATATATTTTAAAAAATTTTATTATATATATTTATGTTTTAATTTGACTTTCATTTAATTTCGAGAGCACTATCCACTAGCTTTTCGCCTAAGAAATTGGTGCCATGCACCGAACGTCACTTTTGCTTATCGGCCTGCTTATGCTAGAACTGCGCCTTAATTTCCATCGGTTGGCAATGGTTCATGCAAGTACTTACAATGAGGTTGTGTGCCATCATTTAATATATATGTTCCTTAGTCCAGCTGTAATCACTCCATCCCCCCAACTCCCCTCGCTTTTGTGGTTCTACTCAATCAGCGACTCTGTGATTGAATCCATAATATAAGTACACTCAATAGTGAAGAGTATTTCAAAATAAGTTTTATAATCAATTTTTATAAATATTTTTTAAGTTCATTTCTGAAACATACTGACAAGTCTAAGGACAGGAGAACTATTTATTAAACTATCCTTTTTTAATAATTATTTTTAAGAGCATTTGGGACTTCGTATTTCCGATTGATAAATGACTTTAATGGGGCGACATCTTGTCTCCCATTCTGCGTGACTCGATTCGCGAGTTTTCTGTGATAGTTGCAGAATACTCATGCGAAGTGCGACGACAATCGTCGGCTGCGGCTTGTGCCACAATTTTGGCGATTAAAAAGGATAGGGGCCAGTGGAGGGGGAGCCTGCGTGGACCCTGGTTATAATGATGAAATGTAATTTAGCACACTGCCCGCCCCGGCGAACGGCGAGATGAGATGAGAAACTGTCGGGTGGTTATCGTAGTCGTTGTCGCTTTTGCTTTGAGTTTAATTAAAAAGTTGCGCTTTTGTGGCAACAGCCGAAAGCAGACAGTCACATCAACATCCACAGCATGCATTCATTTCTCATATTCATATTCATATTTTGATTTTTCGTTCCTCATATAATTAAAAACAATCCTGGGTCCATCTTGAAGGCGAAGCTTTACTGAAAGGCCGATAAACCAAAGAGCAAATGTTAAGGAAGCCAAGGATGCGATATTAGTGTGTGCAAGATATTAACAACATATTTGACATAACAATATGGAGAATGTCCTGGCCAAGAAGCAGCAGCAACAGGAAACAATTTTTCATCTTATGCTAGTTTTTATTAGCCACTCAGCCACCCACTCTCCTAGCCATTGTGGCATGCATGGCATCCTTGTAAGGATACTTGGCTTAGCCGGGCAGCTCATAAGACAACATAAAGTATGACTGACATTTTGGCAACACTTTGCGGACCGTTAGCACTGCCGGCTTTTTAAATTGTTAATACTGCGGGAAGATGCGAGGGTGAGGGCAGGACGGTTCTTCTTCCCGAAAAGACAAAGAAGCTGTCATAATTCGCTGCAAAATATTGTCACCCAAGCTGCACTCATATGAGGCCAATTCGCCTTGGCCCGGCATTTCTTGGCTCCGGTTCTGCCTGAGCACAACATTTGTTGGCCATTTTATATGGGCTCTGCCTCGAAGTGGCCGGAAGTACGGGCCATATTCTAATATTGTAACGGAAGCAATTAATATGATCATAACAATAAGAGAAATCTCATTCAGAGCCATCTTAATGGTAATGCTTTGGAGACGAGGACTGAAACCGGAATGAGCTTGAACAGGATATAAAAAATAACCCTTCAACAAAATTGTATAAAATAATCAAGAAAGTACCCTTTGCAATAAAAATCCATTCAAATTTCATACCGGCTATAGAAGTTCAAGACAACATATTTATTTTTTCAAGTAGAATTCCAGCAGCATAAAGCCATGTCTTTTCCCACCAAGTTCGAGCAGTCCAAGCTGATCGAGTTCAGCGCCGCATTCATGTATTATATCGAGAAGCACAAGCTGATGGATGTGATGAGTCGCATCCTGGCGGAGATTTCTGTGGCGGATCACGTACCCGATGTTCGTCGCTGGTTGGGCCAAAATGTCAGTAGGATCGGAATGGAAATATATAGCAAGTGTCTGGATGCCTTTCAGCGGGGAGTGGCGGGGGATTTCTATCAGCTACCCAGGAACTTTTTCCACAGGATAGTGCTCCATGGCAAGCCGGGCTCGGGTCGGAAATCCTTGGCCAATGCCCTGGCTGAAAGGTGGGACCTTTTGATCCTAGATGCTGATGTTTTGGCCTATCACAGCATCAACGGGGCAGAGCAGGACGAGCATACGCGTTACTTGCAGGACGCAATTGAAAAGGATTGCGTTTTCAAAAGATCCGAGGCCATAGGGAATCTCATTCAAAGGAGACTTCTCCAGGACGACGCCCTCCACAGAGGTTGGATCTTGATCAATTACCCGAACAACCAGTGCGAGGCTAGGGAGCTGTTTGAAGGCTTCACTGTACCCCCCAACCGATTCATATTTCTGCAAATCGATGAGCGTATGGCTCGCATGCGTATCCTGTATGAACAGTTACTCGCCAGGACCTCAAGCGAACATTGGTTACCTCGATCGCCAGATGCAGCAGTTCCGGAAAAGTGAACCTGCTCTAAATTCGTACCTCAGCCAGAGGCGAGAAGTCGTCTACGTGAACGCCACGCCCTGCTTCGAAGAGGTCAAGTGTGAAATCATCTCCGCGTTAACAAAAACTCCCTACGTTTTGGGTAAAAAGTACGGAGAGGCCAATGCCACAATTTGAAGTTGATTCCCGGCACTCCAGTCTGCATCAAAATTGACTAACAATGTATTCTTTAAGATGTTTCTCTGATTACTTTTGGTTATTATTATTTGCTCAAGTGTCTGCTGTTGTTTGTGTTATTATTGCCTTGGTTTCATTTTTTTTCTTTTGGGGTCAGGCCTAACAGATTCCTGACCATTTCCCCAGCCATCCAGAAATTATTTCTAGGTAAACATTAAATGAAAGTGAAACTCGAAGATAAAATGTAAAGAAATTAGGATACCCTGCAACTGAGAAGGTAAAGATTTTCATGAAAAACTTTAAAAAACTGTCAAATTATTTTATTACTGAAAATCCATTGTTTGTTAAATATAAACAAACCAAACCCCCTGAAACGATATGCCTTATCTCTCATAGAGTGCACTGGGTATGAAAAGTGATTTGCTATTTGAATATTTCAACCACTGAAATATTCTGAAAAGAAAAACAATAAAACCGAGAAAAAAATGAGTGAAAAAAAACGAGAAAAACAAATGATTTTATGACCACAACTTAAGTGCTCAATTTTTAATTGTTTGACGACGCTGATAAGACCGTCGGAGAAAAGCTGAAAGTGGGGCGGACTTTTTAATGGCACCCAGAAGTTCAATCAAAGTTTTATACATTTTTCTTCCACTGGCCGCCCGCGGGGCCTTGGGACTTAAATTAGTCGCCAGCAGGTTGATGATTATTGGACCAAATATCTTTATTCCACGAAGACGTCCCCAGTGGGCTGTAACCACACAACAATCAGAGAAACCCTGGCCCATAAATAATTAACAAAACTCACTAAATCGTTAACAGAAAATTATTTTTTTAATTGCAGGAAATAAGGACAATACAGGGAAACACTTTTTCCAACTTTGAAAAACCAAATAGTGTTTAGAATACTTTTCCATTTGGTTATTTTTAAGGAAAATAAATATTTCCTACAAACTTCTCTCATTAGCGCACAACCTTAATGTCGATGGTGAAGCAACAACGTTTGCCGGAGGCAGGATCCTTGAGAGCCCATCTGATAGTGTAGGGACTCAGAGGGAACTTGGCCTCGATCGGGACGTCGATGGTGTAGGTATCCTTCACACCACTCTTGACCGGGCAGGAAGCGTATTTGCAACCATCGCGATCCAGTGTCAGCAGGGGCAGCTCCTCCGTCTCAGACTTGGCCCATCCCAGACTGGCTTCCAACAAGTCGGCATCGAAGTTGGGCGTGAAATCAAAGCTCATTTGGGAAGGACGACGTCGGCGGATATTGCAGGCAGCATTCCTTTGGGCCTCCGGGCAAGGAGTCACACGCACCTCATTGATGGTGCAGGTGTCCACACTGTCGGCGCACGGCACGAAATTGACGATTTCGGCGGAAACAGAGCCAAGGATCAGGACGGCGGCCAGGAGAAGCAGCGAGCTCGAACGGAACATGGTGAATCGAAAGCCGGACACTGAATGCACGAAATGAGCTATAGAGTGACCTGCAAGCACGATTTTAAAGCCGGCTTATCTCCCAGCAGCCGGTGACCTTTAGCCTCGGTAAGACCCAAGTGCCTGCCGTCATGAGTGGCAAGCAATCTCAAGCGTGTGTTTCAAGTGATAAGATAGTGAGTTAGAAAAAGATGAGTGAGTGAAGAGTGAGTCCGAAGCTGAAATACTCTTTCTATAAATCAAAAAGTTTAACAAAAAAAGGATAATTTTAATAATTTAATAAATAATATTTTAGCAACTGAGGAAAAGTTAAAGAAAGTAATTTAGACTTTATAATAGCAGATCTATACCCCTCTTAGTAGCAGGGTATGCCAAATAAGACAACCCCAGTCCACCATGTCAGGCTTATCAACGTTCTAGGCCTCTGTCCCCAGAGCTATCGCCTAGCTGACGGCGTCAAGGTAAAACGAGCATAATTAATTGTTATATTATAGAGAAACAGCCAAGAATCTGAGCCGTTCAGAAGAGTTGAAGCCAAACAACGCTAATGGTAAATGAATTCCCTTTTAGGATCCTAAAACAAATGATGTCCAGTTGAGGCTGTCAGCGATTTTGTAGCAGATCTAAGGCATCTGCTGGGGGCAACCAATTGATTTTAGGGCACCCTATAGCCCATGCTCCATGTACCATATGCCAAATAAATCGTCACACTTTTCAGTGTCAAACCCACGGAATGGAAGCCGCCAGTTGTCAGTCAGAGAAGTCGCAGATGAAAATGAAGCCAAAGTCGAGCGCACGTCTGAAACTCGAGACGAATCCCAGGGGTTTTTTTTTGAATATACTTATGTACATATACTCAGAGATGGATAGATGCATTTTGACTATCGAGATGGGAGCTGTCAATAGAAGGCAGCCCGACAATTGCACGGCTCATTTGCGGGAATGCATGTCAACAATCGGGAGACAACAAACAACAGGCAAGGCGAGTGACAACCTGACACCCCAATGCCACCCTATGTAGGCACTACACTAAGAAAAAAATGGTATATCAAATTATATCTCATGTTATGCTTCATGTCAAAGAATATTTTTAGGATAGTGGCATTATTAGCGAGTGAAAAAATTGATTAATTTCCCTACAGATACTTTAATTAACCCTCATTTTTCCAAGTACATTCAGCCACGGTTGGCAATTGCATAAAATCATAGTTTCCTTTTATAGCCGCAGGAAAATCCCCAGGAGAATGCAATTAGTCGCTGAGGAGAAGACACAATATTTTCCCAGTTTTTACCAATTTTTCCACATCTCCGTTTTCATATGCAAAACATGTTTTTGCGTTCTCAAATTAATATATCCTATCCAGAAATTGATAGAAAAGTTTTGCCGCCAGCGCATAATTAACACTCGACAAACGCGTTTTCCCCCGCCGTAATGTATTTCGCATAAATTATATGGAAAATTCTTACCCCTCCTGACCTTTTTTCTGGCTTCTTCAGTTTCATAGTCGGCGACTTTGCGCCTTTTTTTATCGGAGTCCATTGGACGGTGAATCAACATAGGCAAACCCCAAAAGCATAACCAAAACAGAATTAATTCATTAAAGAAATATGCAAAACATTATTCGAAAAAAAAGAAACAACAAAAACAAGCTGTGAAAAAATGGAAAAAGTATCAAGAACTTGGTGGCTGGGTGCCAGAGCAATCAAAAAAAAATTATAAAATTTATGTTTTATTACTTAATGAACTTACCGCAAATTAAGCCAAGGGTGGACGAGGGCAACATCCAAAGGGAGTTGAATGAAAAAAAAGCGATGAGGCCTCGTCCTCAATTAATATGCAAAAAATGTCAACGGCAAACGGCTGCTGCTCATCAAAGTTGTGGAAAAAGAAATCGTCAGGAGCAGGAAAATCCAGTTCAGGACACTTGAGAAAGCAACAAGGAAGAGTGTCCTGACTGCCAATTGGTTAGCAATTAATGATGACCATTTTTTAATCGAACACACGAACGATGAGAGGTGGGAGGAAAAGTTACTCAAGGAGTAATCAGAAAAATGCTAAATAAAGTAACGAATTTAAATATTCTCCTTGTAATCACTTAAATTCTTTCTAATTTCATTTGATTAGCCTGGATTGTGTGTGGCTGAAGAACTCTTTCATAAATTTCAGATGATGCCAAATCTGGCCATCATTTGCAGGTTAAATGTAGCTTGTGATTTGCCCAGATTTCAGCTCAACTAATCTGACATCCCACCCCCTCCTTAACCCAAGAAAAAGAATGAAATCCAAGCCCCTATTCCTCCGGGGCATTCACAGAAATGGGGGCGGCGAACTTGAGCAAATCACCTCAAGGGGCCATAAAAAGCGCACCACGCCAACGGCGAATGGAAAATACAAATAAAAATAAGCGCCAAGCAAAAGCCGCCACAGCAAAACGAAAAAATAATGAACACTCCGGAATATCTGTTACTCTGAAATTCCAAGCTATTCCTACCCAGAGTATCTGAGAGATTTTTATTTCTTGGAATAATCTAGCGAGCACACGACTAATCTTCGTTTAATTTCATTTGCGCCAAGTAAACCGAAATTGAAACTCTGTTGGGGGAGGTGGAGGTGGAAGGAGAAGGTGCAGGAGTAAGTGTACCTCCATTTACTGGCAGCAAGGACAATGTAAGGACATTTAGCCGAGCAGTGCAACATTTCATTGGCTGACTCGCCGTCGCCGTCGCCGTCGCCGTCGCCTTCGCCGTCGTCGTCAGGGAGATCAAAAGTATGCGACACCGTGGCTTAATTCGATTTTAACAATTGCAGCCAGCCAATGGCAAATGCCAAAGGACTCGAGGTCCTGCTACCCATTTACCATGTTCTCCCTCCAATCTTGGCTCTAATTGAAGCGAGGGCAAAATATTCGACACTGAAAAAAGAGTATATCTAAAAGGTTACAGTTTTAAAAAATTTTCAGAAACCGATGGATAATGTAACGTAGCTATAAATCTTTGTAATTTATTTTTTATACCATAACATTTTTGCAAATATTTTTCTCAGTGAACTGATACTTTTCTTTGGGGAACATAAAATTAATCCGACGTGTGGCGCCGCTTCTTTGTCAGCGTCTTCAGCGATTTGAATTTAAATGTCGCTGCTGATGCTGCGATGCTCGGTCTTTTTGTTTTTTTATTCGCCGTTTTATTTTCCCAGCTAAGCCAGGCAAAAAAATATATAAATAAAAAAGAAGAGCCAAGTCAAGGAACCTTCGCGGATTGAATTAAACGTGTCCTTCGCCCCCATCGCCAACTCAAGAGCTTCACTTTTAGGTGTGGACAAAGGGAGAATAAATGAGATGAGGGGAGGGGAGAGGATGGGCAGACCAGGGACTAATCATCATCAGCTTCATCTGAGTGTATTGAAAATTTTATTGCCTGGAATAATTAGGCGAATTAAGCACACAAATTAATTGCCGCTCGCAGAGCATATGTGAGAGAAAAATGCCACAGAAAATGAAAGGAGCGGAGCGCCGAGTTCAAACTGATTTACTTTTATAGGCACAAAGCCCTGTCTCAAATTTACGATGACTGATAAAAAGATATCACTACTAATCACTAATCGTAGAACTAATCACCCACTGAAACAATTACACACAAGGGCAAAGGTCCAAGTGAGTTCTTAGTCATACGATATCTTAGTTATAATCGTGCTAGTTACTCATTAAAAAATATTTTATCAGTATAAGTAGCAACTAAACATGTAATTTTGTATACAAAGTTTCTGAGTCATATATTTCAAAGTCACGGTTGAAAAAAGCTTCTTCGCAATAGTTCCCCCACCCAAAATTAGTGGAAACATATGCATCATCCTTGCAGGCAAACAAACACATTTCATGCAAAAAAGGTTTTTAATTTAAATTTCTTGAGTTGACGTGTGGCATGTGCCGGCATTGTCGTCTTTGTCCCGTGATGTCTAAGTCTGAGCTACAGTCTGAGTCTGCAGAAATGTGGGCAAGGGTCTCGATGGGCGGGGCCGTGCTAAAGAAACTACCCACATTTAAGAGCCACATCGCATCCAAAGTCTCGTACTCATACCCTTTCATTGGCCATGCACAATTGACGCTTACATTGTTCTCAAGAATTATTATGTGGTTCCCAGCATGTGTGTTCCTGGTTTCAGTTCCTGTTTCCTTGCTGTTTCCCCTCCTCCGCCCCGGCAACCTTATCACTTTACCTACAGCAGCAGCTACAGCGGCAGCAGGAGAAATTGGTTACAATCTCGCCCAAAAAGAATGGCCATTTTATCTGGGCCATCAAGTCCAACACACATGTGGCAGACCCTCAGCCTTAAATTGAATCCCTTGGCGAGTTGAGGCGGAGGTGAGCCGGCTCTTTAACCCACTCAACCACTTCTGGGGTATTTCTTTAAAATTTTACACTAACAAAAATTATAGGAGACAAATTAGAGATAAAATATAAATACAAAGTGAATGAAACTTTAAGATTAACCCTTTAGGTATGAAATCTGCAATGAATTTTGTTAACTGCTTAATCCTTTTTTCAGTGTCTTCCCGCCTTAGCTTGTGGCCTCCGAAAGGCAAGACAAATTTCCCCTTAATCCTTTGAGTGGCGACCACTTCCTTGGATAAACCCGAAGCCAATTAATAAAGCTGGGCAAAAGGCACACACTTTCCTTGGGCCTCTGCTCATGTGTGACCCATAAATTTTCATTTTATTGGCCAAGGTGCGCCGCTTTTCCGTTTCAAACCACATCAGCAACACCCCCCGAAAACTTTTAATTGTAATTAATTTTCGAAACATTTCTTGGCAACGAGATGCGGGTGGTCCCCTGGTTTTGGGGATTTTGTCTGCCGATTCGGATTTGGATTTTTGTTTTCAAGTGCTGCCAAAGTAAACACCGTCGGACACGAACACGGCGAACTATTTTTGAAGCCGCCTTTGGAAACTGTGAAATGTGAAATGCTGCCTTGCATTTCGCGGTTCTGCCCCATTCGCACATCTGACTGACGTTTTGTTTGCGTTGCAAAAAGCCAAACGCCCTGGGTGGCCGCCGACTCACAGCAAAACGGGTCCGTTCGCAGGGAAGGAGGAGATTCCCCCTAAATTGAAATGGTTTTTGGTCAGAGACCTCACCAGGTGATGCCTGGCACTTGAACTTGATGCGGAATGTGACAAGGACCTAGACACATTCGTTTGACAGACATTTGGGCGAACAAATAAATATAAACAACGTTGCAGGAGATTCTTTTCCCCTTAAATATTTTCAAAATTTTGGGTATCATATCTCTCCATTACTTGTTGGAGCAAGAAAACTTGGCCGGAAACTTTCAACCCTCGTATGCAAATGTCTTGCTTCTTTATCGAAACACAAAGTTTCACATATCCCGCAGGACATAAGGGACATGCAACACTCATTATAAACTATGGACATTGGACAGGAGAGGCGACAAGTGTGCCGTGTGTTTATACACTCAGGAAAAGGCTTATGAAGTTTTCAGTTTGATTATATTCAGTATTATTATAAAATTAAATCATTGAATAAAGCTTCAAAGTGTTCACTTTAAAGATTATTCAAAGTGTTTTTATAGCTATGAGAAAAATGTTCCATTCAGCTGGGATTCAACTGAGACAAATGTCTTGGGCTCGAAGGTGATTCAACTCCCTTCTCCTTCAAGGACTTACTGGGGACCCTTTACCAATTTATAAAATTTAACTGGCCGCCTTTCAAGCTCATTAAGAAACAAGAATCGTTCTCAGGCCGTGCATAGTTAGTCGTTAAACTATTAAGACTAATGAGGGTAACGCATAAATGTATTTTCAGCATCTAAAACTAACCCCTAGCCATTTATATAAATGCAAATTTATCAACCACATGATTCTATGGCTGGCCATTCCCAAAAGTTTGCCCAGCTGAGCCCCTGAACCTGATTCTGGATCCCAATCTCATCTGGTCGAGTCACGTAAGAAATGTCGCATGTGGGCGTTCCGTCATCATTCAGATTATAATTCTGAATCAGAATCAGTGTCTGATTCCTGCCTCATCTCGGAATCGTCATCACAAGGTGCCGTCTTTGAGATCGAGTGTCGAGTGTCGAGCTAGCAGAATTCAGCACGTTTCGTCTTTCGGGGCTGTGTGTTTGTCTTGTGCTTTCCGCGAATCGCAATTTGGGCGGTCAAAAACAAAGGTTCTAACCCCGGTGAAGTAGTCCTCCCTTTCATGGCCATTGAAAGAATCAAAACAAAGCTGTTCTCATTGTACAGTTTCAGATACTAACAATGTGAACCATCGGGGGTATTCATATCTAATAGGCATTTATGCTCCATAATCCTGACTACAAATTTTCCGAATATCTTAAAAGATTTCTAGATCAATTCCCTATTAATCCACTTCAAAAAGCTGACGCCTGAAAAAACTAAAATTTAAACAACTACTAATAATAAATACTTAAAACTCTCATACTCCCAATTAAACAATTACCCTTGAGTTAGAGCTATCTAAAATACCCTCAATTCTTATTACCTATCAGAAACTTTGACTCTTATTGTTTGCCTTTCGCTGGGCGCGTCCTTGTCAGGATCTCACCTATCGAAAGCCAAGTCTTAACCGCAAAGTGTTAAAGTTCCTACATGGCTTACCTTCTTCCCACAGGCGAGTTTCTTGAGCTGCCGAACGCCGAGGCCCCAAAAAGCAATTTGCGGACGTGCATGGAAAACTTTTACTGGCAGCAAATTGAAATTAATGTGAAGTTTCAGTAAAAGTGGCTTAAATGCACACACGGGCCGTATTTGGGGAATTGCTGCAGGACAGGACAGGATGGGACAGAAAACTTTCTTCTGGCTACAAGAGGAAAACTGGCTAGAGGATTCTCAAAGATACTTATGTTATTTTGAAATACTTAGACGTACATATTCAGGATAGTTTTGTGCCTTTGGCAGTTGCTGAGCCGCCAAAGCTGTTGATTATAAGTTTCTTTTTCGTTTGGGACACCTTCGTGGCAAACTTCTGGTAACTGATGCTGTGGAGGGGGAAGCCTTTCCCAGGACATTCACTTCGATTTTCTTGGTTGAGCTAACGATTTGTGAATTGCACTTCCTGTCGGTAAATAAGAGGGAACTATAAATTCCTAAAATGTTCTCGGCTCCTTGAGAGCAATTTGCATGCATGCGTGATGCTTTTCGAGATGCCTTCCTTCGAGGTATTGCTTTCTTACAGATACGAGTATTTGTATCTGGAGCTCCATCTGCAATCCGAATCTGTATCTCCATGCGTGGGGTGGGAGTTTACTCTGGCATTTGTTGGTTTAACAGCAAAAGTTTGTCTTTCAAATCGAAAACTAGAAAAACGTTGCATTTTATGTTTTTTATGTTGGCGGAGCATCTAGGAGAAGTGGCTGCTGAGCTTTTTCAAGGATCTTTAAGGCAATTTCCCAAAGAGCAGCATAGGGCCAACTTTATTAATATGTGCGAGAAAGTTTGGTTTGATTACTCAGATACATAGCTTTCGCCATACCCTTCAGGTATACCCCCATTAGTACTCGATATCCCGATTCGTTTTTCTTTACTTTGCATTTATTTGCATTTAATATTTGTCTGTTTGTTTGCCGGCCCGGAATCCTTTGTGCGGAGCGTGTTTGTTTTAAGTGAATGATGCAAATTTGATGCTCTTATATAAGCGCAAAACTTTTGCACATGAACATGAATAGAACCCCGAATCGGAGTCTGGAGTTGGAGTTTCCAGATTCACTGGCGAACGCACATCGAGGAGATGCAAACTTTTATTGCGGACTAAAATGAACTTCCGCCCGGGCAATGGCAAGGAAGTTCATAATTTCAGCTGATTTGAGAAAACTTTTCGCCACATTCGCAGGCTTCCCCGCCTCCAAAACATGAATATATTTGTATATGGGGGGATCCTCTCAGCAGTTGGCAGTTTAAAGGCAATTTGCTTGGCTTGGCTTGACTTGACTTCCATTGGCTTCATTGCTGTTCAGTTCGGGGCTGTTGACGCTTGTTGACAAAGACATTTGACGGGTCAATTCGGATTCAACGCTTGTTTTGCGCGCTCCTTACACTCTAAAAAATGCTTTCAAATATGAATCAATCTATTTATCATCCCCCAAACCTTAAAAAACTATTATTACTCCTGACAAATCCCAAATCATCATGATATTCCCTCTTTTAAAGAAACATTTTCCGCAGTGCACCCTTGTTTCTCTTCTCATCGTTTGGCGCGAGACAAAATAGCAAACACGCAGGACATTTGATTTGTTTACACAAAGGATAGCTGCGGAGGAGTGCAAGGACTATGATGAAGATACGTTGTGGGGCAGGAGGAAGTGGCAGCCGCATCAGGCAGTAGCAGCAGCAGTGACCAAAAGGCGTAGGTACACACAAACCGTATCGCTGCTATGTATCTCAGTATCTCTCGGATACGCAGTCGAAGCCAGACTCCCGGCATTCGCCATGTGTTGGCCAAATGTTTGCCACGGCATGTGAAAAATCTACCTCCCTTGCCACGTACCCCTCCCTCCCAGCATTTTTCCTGCTAGGTGTGAATCCGCATGGAGCTGAAACAGCAACCAAAACCGAAGCAGTATCTGAACATCGACTTTGACCTCGCAAGGCAAACGGAAATCAAATGCAGACACAGCTCTTGTATTTGTGTGTGTGTTTGTACTCGTCCTGTCCGCATCCTTTTGCCGCATTTTTATTTTAGGTACAAATTTCACACTTTGTTTATGTTCGAGCCCGCCCGCCGTGCAAACTCCTAAATTCTTATATTTTTTCTGGGCCTCTCGTGCCATAATAGGCGGCGTTTAGAAGGCGCACCGGCGCTTCCAACTGAAAATTTTGAAATGGACGGTAACGCCTCTATCCTACCTCTTCTTTGAGTTATGAATTTTTACTTTTTTTGGCCAACACATGACTACCTTAAGGCCTTTAAGGTCTGGCAATACAAATATTTTACTACATTCTTAATGAATGAATAATATTAAACCTTAAGCCTTAAGATCGCCCATTTCCATTAAAAAGAAAGAAAAAAAAGTGTGGGAAAGTATTCAGTATCTTTTGTCTCGCTATCTCAATCTGAAATATCACTTTTGAACTCCAGGGCCCATCGATCATTCAGATCAGCCAGTCTGTGACCCAGTCCCCTCACTATTTTGCACTTCGCCTTCCCGGTTGGGCAAAGTCCAAAGTCCAAAGTTTTCTGGCTTTCTGGTATTTCTTGTTAATTAGACGAAATGCACAAAATGCAGCAACCGCCATCATTTGTCTTCATCAAAGATCCGCTGATAATGTCGTTTGTAAGCTGCAATTTCATTTTCATTAACTGCATTTCATCTGTGGAAGTGCAAAAATTTGTTTAGGCGCCAACAAATGCATTAAATTTACTATCCATCCCGATCGACTGGCGCCTACTTCGAGTTAAACAATTAAAATTATATGCGAAATGTGACAAGTGGTTGTCGCATACCTCAATTAGCCACCGAAAGACAGTCTTCACTCTACGGCTATGTGATTTCTACGGCACACACACCGCCCCCTTGCTTCGTAGCCCCTCCTGCCAACTAACTAGCTAATTACAACGGTTACAAAATATTAATGCAATTGCCAACGGTTCTGGTGCTATTTTTAGACGACAAATGACGACATACCCGAAGTGTCTAGCGGATCTTCGCACTTGTGCACTGAGAAAAACTAGCTAAATTCAATTCATATGGATCATTACATTTTAATAAATTGAATAAAAACGATAATATTCTTTATTTACCTAAAGAATAGACTGCAAAAGTGTCTTATTTCATGTTAAGATATTTTTAATGATTAAATATTAAATAGCTTTTAAATGGTTTGAATATATTTAGGTTTAATATAGTTACCATATTTGTATAAATATAACCTTTTACATTTAAATAAAAATAAACTTAAAATATCCATATTTAAATTTAGAGAGCAAACATTTATTCTATATCCCCACATAATTTCCTAAATTGTTAGATAATCAGTTTTAATTAAAATCATTTTTCAGAACTCTCTTAGAACCTACATTAATTATTTTAAGGTAAATTAAATATGTTTTAATTTAAAAATGTGAACTGTATCAAATTTTGCCACCCATTTCTTCCAGTACTCCTGGGTTTAATTAAAGCTGGTTAAACTGCAGCTTTGCCAGGACATTGACTTTTGTTATTCTTCGGCTCTATATGTATTTTTTTTCTTTGCCGGCGGGGGCATGTGAAGTGGCCGCTGCAGCGTGCTGTCGAAGTGTCGAGCGGAATGCGGCACAGTTGGAGGAGCGACAGCAACACATTACACAACAGTCAATTAAAATTAATAACTTTTGCAGCGGCCGAAGGAGAGGACAAAAAAATAAACAACAAATTGAAGAGGAAAATGTTGCACTCACCGCTCCACGGTTGCACATGTGTCATTGCCGAGTCACCGCGTGGACAGGCCGCCCCAAAATGCATCCGACAGATACGTTCCGCATCCGAACTCAGCTCAGACCCAGCTTCAGGCACGCACACGCGTGTTTCCTTTGACAAAAAAACATTAAGCCCATCCGAGCTTCGGCTCTCCTTTTATTTTATTAATTTGCAAGTGTCAGTTTTATGAACAGCCGTCAGAGAAAGTTGCAGTTTAAAAAATTGAAGAAAAAGAATTCCCCCAAAAAACAACTGAACAAAAATTCAAACCAAGAACATGTGGCGGCTTATTGACGTTGAGGGCTTTATTAGGCTTGAGCTGAAGGGAAAAAATGAGCAAAATCATAAATCACAGTTGCAGTTCCAATATTTGTAACAGAGCATTCATGAATTTAAGTGAAACAATCAGAAGTTGTACTTCTATTCATGACACTTTAATCAATCAAATTTCAATAAAATGTCACTACTTTTAAAGCTAAATAGCTACTATCCAGTAACATCTACTATCTGTATTTAAAATAAATTTAATTTAAGGCTTAAAATTTGCATTTGTCTGATAGTTTTTATTAGATTATTCGCCCTGGTGGCCTAATCCAATATACTCTTGGAATACATTACACAACTCTTCTTGATTCTGCGGATTCTGTAAATAAAAGAACTGAAAAACGGGCAGATGATGACTTTCGCTTGGTTTAACAAAATCCGTATTATTTACACCTCCGGCTACAGGGATCCGGGTCTAAGACCATTACGGCGAGCAGCCAACGGAGGCGTAAAAACAAGCCGGAAAACACGGGCGGACTATGCAACAACTGTGACAATATCCCGTCGCCACCCCTCAGCCAGGACTGTTCGCATTTCAATCAATTAATCTAATTTAAATTTTCCCTTTGTGGCGTTTCTTTTTTTTTTGTATTTTGCATTTTTTTACGGTTTGCAATGAGCCACCACCATTAAACGAGTTCTTTCTCAAATTTTGCATTATCATGCGCTGCCAGGTTGAGTGTCATTAGTGGCTTCAAGTGCCGAGGGTTGTATATTGGGATTTCAACAATCGGTTTACCTGTCCAACCCCTTTTCCAAGGTGAAAAAAAAGAATCCTTAAAAAAGGGGAATTCACAAAAAAACCCAATTGAGTTATGGAAACTCACTGGAGTAGCAGTTTTTCCTCAAAACAAAAGAAAAAGTGGAAGACTCTTCCTAGCGGAAATGCGCTTTAAATGCCTTTTCGGTGTAGCCAAAGTGCAATGAGCCATTTCCTACTTTTTCTCCTGGCCAGAAGAGCACAAAAAACTTGGCCATAAATGTTGAGCACGACCACAGACATACCGACGAACATTCGGCTCTAAAAAAGTGCAGACGAAACCAATCTGCTCGCCGCCCACTCGTTCAACTGACAGCCGCCACGCCTCCTTTTCTATACATATATCCCAAGGTACATATAAAAAAAAGGTGCTCCATACTCTGGTACTCGTCTCCCCCCGCCAACAAAAGCTGCAAAAACTCTAACGTGTGCCCGTAGCAGCAACAACAATAGGAGCAAAAACTACAACAAGGATGCAGTCAATGCGTATCCATATCCTCAGCCACTTCCCCATCGCCACAACCCGAGGATACACATCCACGGGAGTCGGCTGCAGGACATGCCATCTGTCAGGCAGCATTTGAGAAGCCAGCAGAACAAAAATAAAGTCAAAGGATTGAATCTGCTGCTGAAACTGAAGAGGAAGGGCGATTTAAAGGACGGGATAGCAGAACGCATTCGGAACCTTATTTGAGATACGATTGTATCTATTAGGTTGGAAACAGTTCTTGGCTAGAATTGGATGCTTTTAATTATTATAGAAATTTATGAATATTTATTTAAGGTAAATTAAATCGGAATGACTGTTACAAACCATCTGATTTTCGTCACTTGACTTTCGTGTTCCTCGAACCACTTTCCGATCATAATTCATAATCCAGAGCAAAGGCCTCGCTGGGAATCCATCAAAATCGCGATATGGCAACAAATGTTTGGTAATGAAAGGAACGGGAATATGAGACTACCCTCAGGATCAAATGAGCCCGAGGTCCTGAATGAACAATTGAACAATTGCGAAAAATGCGACAGCAACAGAAGGATTAATGCTGGTCGTGGTGCATGCGACGGGCATGCGTCCCATATACACCATACGTATATTTGTATATCCCCTCAATCCCATTTCAGATGTTCGGCGATTCGGTGATTCCTCCCCTGCAAAGGTGTCGTGCTTAAAACCCCCGTGTCGCTATAATGCTATATCGTATCGGTTTGCAACCCCAAATTGCATTTGCAGCCCACCCTCCCTCCAAGGGCTGCCCCTCATCATTGGCAACTTTTCATTATGCTAAACCGTAAATGAAGAGGGTTGATGACTGATCAGCCGGGGGGGGTGAGGCGGTGGCTGTCTCAGGTAAATCCAAGGTGGAACAAAGCCAGAGGGATGCACCCCTGCTCATGGCGGGGTGAGAGGTGCGGGGTTCCACCGAGCGTGACAGATTAGCGCTGTGCAGAATGCTGACATACGGGCGAAACGGGAAAGCTGTCCGAATGCGGGGCAATCCTTGAATGCCAAACTAGTCATCAGGCCAGGTTTACTGCCACTCCCCCTTCCCTATGGTAAGACCACCTATTCCCTGCTGGCTTCTCTACACTGGAAAAAAATCTATGCTTCTTAGACCTACTAGGGGAGTACTCTTTTCTTCCTAGCCATGAAACAAATAATATTAATGGGAATATTAGTTATAAAAATGTCAACATCTACTTCTTTAAATAATAAAATATTTTATTAAATATAATCCTTAAATTTTTAATATTATAAATTTATTTTTAAGAAACTGCACTTCAAAGCCCTCTTTCAACTGTCAGTGCATTGAAAAGTATTGCATACTCTGCGGCAACTTCCGCACTTCCGGCACTTTGGTCAGCATCCGCTGGTAACGTGCGTCGCCTCAGCTCCGGGGGCTTACCTTACCCCCCAACCAGTCATTTCCCTCCACAACCCCTGCCCAAAAAAAACACACACACACCCAGTACATCGAGATAGAGAGCGTCCAGCAAAAACCAGCAGTCCAGGATATTTATTTACCTTTTATATCAGACTGACAGAAGTGCATATGAAAATTATTTTTATTGCTTTTATACCCTGGCAGGAATTTAATAAAGGTTCAACTGGAATGGTGGCAGTAAGTAAAGTGCCTTAAAAATAATAATTAAATATGAAAAGAAAATAATTTGATTTTTTGGGAAGACTATTTATTATTCCTACCGTCTGTTCTGGATCAAAGATTATAAGTTTAAGCCCCGAGGGGATAATTCATTTTTAGTGTGTCAAGATTACCTATGTGTGATTCCATTCCAATTAAAAATAACATGTTTTCGATAAATCCCACTTCAAGCGGTCTTACGTCAATCAAATTCTCAAGGGATGGAGGCGGACTTTGATTTGGAAATTAATTCAAACAAAAAATATATAAGACTTGAAATGTATATTTTTTTGGAATCTGACCTTTACTTTCAGTTTATTTATGATTTATGATTATGTCTAAAAATTAAGAAAATACAGTTGCTATAAAATTAGGTTTAAAGAATTCCCAGGGTATTTCTAAATCGGCAAGCTTTCCGTATTTATTTTTGGCTTTTATTGTTCCAGCCCTTAAGTGAACATCGTGGCAATTGGTCCAGCATTAATCATTAAATCTCAGCACGCACACACATGGCCCAAAGACTCGATAAAGGTGCACAAATAATGCTTTGGATGCTACCACTCCTCATGTGGCGAAGGTGTGCCAGTAGAAAAGCTACCCCGGATGAAAAACCACTTCCCACGCCATCGGCGGACGGCAGAAGCACCCACGGCGAATCTCCTGCGCAATTTCGCCAAAAATAATTTCGGGCAAAAAATAGAAAATCGCTTTTTGGCCAACCTAATGAGTAAACGTGGCGGCTGCCGTTGCGATGACGCACATGTTGACGCCAGTTGTCCTTGACGTCCGCCCAGGATTTCTGCACCCCATCCCAACCCCCAGCCCCCTTCTCTTATTGCCCATCGATAATACTGATGATGATGATGATGGTGATTACTTACAACCTAGTGAGGTAGCTCAGCGGCAATAACAAAATACACAAAAAATAATACTTTTAAATTTAAGATGTACTTTTCAAGTTTTAGAAACAGATAGCTAGTTCTAGCAAGTAACTAGTTCTAAAGTGTATAGTTTTCTAGAATTCTGGTAATATTTTAAAGATATTTTTAAATATATTGAAGACCCTAACTATTTTCTTCTCTGTAACTTTAGCAGCAGCCGTCGCTCGCTTTGGGCCAGAATAAGGGCTGATCCTGAGGGAAAACTACCCCACAGAAATGTGATTTTGTCCTCCGGTTTAGACCGATGATGTCAACAATGCGATCTCGATTCCAGTTCCTGCTGCAATTGAGGTGAAACAACAACAGCATCAGGATTGCCAAAAAGGTGGCAGCCGCCCCTCATCCCGCCGCTCCGCTACGCTCACCCCCTGGAAATCCGCCCAGTGTTTTTCAATGCACATGTGACTGACTTTTGTCTTCTGTCTGACTGCCAACCAAAGAATCCACCACCAATTGCACTAAAAAAAGGTGACTGAAACTTGATTTTTTTTCGCCCAGTTGCTGGTTGTTGTGAGGCACTGTGGGACAAGATAAACAAATAAAGAAATAAATAAATGACCAAATAAATTATAATAATTAAACAAAGATTGGTTTTGTGACCATTAGAAAAATTTATAAATTTATTAGAAAATGGTAAATGTATAGAAATTTACTTTCCAAATATAACCAAAATAAATACTTTGTTGATGATGGATTGAAATTCTATTATTAATCGTTAACAGAAGATAATTTCAAACTTTTCAGTGTCATATTTGAATTGAAAACTACCATTTACAAAACTTGAAATAATACTGTTTTTATATATCAACTTTTTTTCAAAACAATTGAAAAGATATTTAACTAAAAGATTTGTATAAACCTAAAAATTCATAAGGATTTCCTTGATTTCCAATCAAAATATAATTCCAATTCTAATTTACAAAAAATTTAATAAAAAACTTTACTTGGAAACATTAACAGGACTTGTACATATAATCCTTCAAATTCATTGACTTCCATCCACTGTGCACAACCTGGACTTGCTTTGATTTTGCTGCTCGATTGCTCGACTCGCCTGAGTCCTGAGTCCTGGATAGCTCCTTTGTCCTGTGGTAGGTCGCCAGACGCGTGCCGCAATCTCGTTTACCTCTCATTTCACCCCTCCACCCCGTCGTGTGTTATTTCTTTTTTTCTCTGTTTTTATTATTGTGCTTTTTCGGCGAGCGTTCATTTGCTTATTTGTTTGTTCACTTTGTCCGCTGATGCGGCCGCATCAAGGTAAACTTGGTCGGCTGCCACTGAATATGAATCTGTATCTGAATCTGAGGCCCGGATCGGAGTGAGTCTGTATCTGAACGATGAAGGAGGATGTGAGAGCGTGTCCTGATCCTCCGGCTGTTTGTTATTGTTTTTCTTGAACAGGCTGCCGGCGGCCAAATGGGATTTATTATTATTTTTATACTTTCAATATTGTTGCAATCTCAGGCAGCGCTTTCATTAAATTTTTTTAAATTTTTTTCGACTCGATGAGGTGGCTCATCCTTAGGTGGTTTCCCGCTAAAAGTGTTTAACCTTTTAGCAGCTAATGTTACACCAATCCGAAGGACCTCCTTCACTCAACCTTTTCGAACTAAACTCAAGTATTTACTCAGCTGAACACTGTGACGTATGCCCCAGTATCTGTTTCAATTTTCGTTAATTTCCTTCGAATGCAAACATTTTTTGCGTAAAATAAACAGAGTCCATATAAAATATTAAATTACCAAATTGGAGTGGAGTGGAGAGATTTTCGTTCTTGGGGGGGAAAGTGCACTGGCAAACGGTAAGGACCTGAAAGCCTAATATGCGGGCCAGGTTTTCCTCTCTTTGCAGCCCTCACTCCCCTAATTTTGTTGTTGCTGGAAAATGCTGTTCAGGTAAACCGTTAGGCTGCTTAGGCCAACAAAAGTCGAACCGCAAAATCAATGCCATACAACGCACACGTGCCTAAAGATTTCCCAATCGCTACCCATCTCTTTCCCACTCCCAGCATCAGTCAAGGACCTTTTCCAGCTGTTTTGTGAATGAAAAAAGGTTTGAGGCTGTAAACGCCTGACATTCAAATGCTGTTTCCAGTTGCTCGGGCATCGGTACAAAAGTCAACAATTGACAGTTATGAAAACAGATAACGATGATCGGTCTGACAGTATTGAGGACGATGATGATGTTACGATTGTCAAGGATAAGGGGAAGGATAGCTGGCACACTTTAAGGATAAGGGAAAAGGATTAACGAGAAGTGTTCTGACTTGTTGGCCATTTCTGTTATTCTACTAAACGATGTACTATTAGTTATGTTTATATTTCATAAAATTAACGCAGAATTGCACTTTACGCTTTTGGAAAATGCATTAGATTTTGGGGGAAAATCTTCCCACACAATGCCAGACACTTGACTAAGGCCTTTCGACCCAAATTCCCCCCTTTTCTGGACGGAGGTGGAGGTGGAGCGGCTTAGACCGCGGTACAAGTATTTGGAGACTCGGGGAAGAAATTTGACATTCCCCCGCACTTAAATGTCACATAAAGTGTTAAACGAAATGAGGCAAAGGCGGCCGCAGAACAGAGAACACTTGAGATTTCGATTCCGAGTCCAATGTTGTGGTGCGACCCCAAAATGTGCATCACTCTCCACTCGTACAGCTCTCTCAAACCGTCCCTGAAACCGTCGCCACCCCTACCCACACCGTCAGCGAATGAACCACACTCAAAAGTATTTATGCTGTCATTACTTTCGGTTCGGTTTCGGAATCGAATTGGTTTCGGGTTCGTTTCTCTTCTCTTTTCTGGGGCCGCGCAAAGTTTACTGCTAATTAAAAATTGTGGAAAAACGAGAAACATGCATGCCATTCAATACAAAAGGGCTGAGTTTTCCCCTACAAAGGGGTGTGAAAAATAGCCTGACCCATCTGGAGACCCTCTTTTTGATCTAAGACTCAATCCTTCCCCTCGCCAGGACTGCCTTTCCCACCATTACGCAGAGTCCTTTCCTCACTTCTGGGCCATCCGTAATTGTAAAGTAAAATTAATTGATTCCTCAGTCAATGACGTCAGTGCGGAACCGGCGAAGTACTTAGTTAATTCCATTTTATGTGGGTACCAGCAGCAGAATCCACGCTATCAGAAGCCAGGGAAAAATCCAAGTGAAAACTGATATCGAATATGATCGACAGGCCCAATTTAAATGAAGAACTTTGGTGAACAGTGGGTGTTGCCGGGGCCTGGGAAGAAATCCTTAAACTGAATGCGGGACGTGGTAATTGAAGGTACTTCTACCCACAATTGTACTTGGAAATATTTATATTCGCGTGTGTCTTAATTGCTTTATAAGGGTATTCTTCGGAGAACAGGAAGTGCCAGGATAACAAAGTATTCAAAAATGATCAACCATATGCAACTTATATAAGAGGATCATTTTCTACATAAAGAGAGCCAAAAATATTATGACTAAATTAAATATTGAGACGCCCAAGAAAATGCCTTGTCTTTCTTAGCACCTCCACCCACATATCCCCATCGCGCTCGTCAAAGCAAAGTTCCACCAATCGAGTGTATGCAACAGGTGCCACAAAGCGACCAATGTGCGCACCTTTCCCGAAAAGACCGCACCTCGTTTCTCATTAAGCACCCACACCGAACTCACAGATGCAAAGATACAATCCCCCACCACAAACAGCCACATATACACACACAGATACAGATACAGTTAGGTGAGCAATGAGCGGCTCTCGCTCGCTCTCCCACAAACGGCCATGGAACGCTGGCCGCCACGTCAAGTGAGAAAATTATGAAGCTCCACCTATTTTACACTTACACACGTGTGTGTGTGTGTGTGCCAAGAGAGGGGGGAACATGTGTTAACCGCATTTAAAATTAATGTACAAATTGTTTATTGCCGAGTTTGTTTTTTGTTTTACTAATTTTTAAGGGGTACACATCGGTTCCTTTAAAAACAAAACAAATAATATCTTAACGATACTTTATGCATTTTTAGGTAAATTGTATCTTTTACCATTTCCAATAGTATCTCGATATATTAGACTTGAAAACTCCATTGTATCTAAACAGTGCCTTTCTGCTTCGCCAAATGTACAACTTCTTTGTTTGTTAAATGTCTACAAAAACAAATCTCTAGAGCTCCCACAACTTGTTGATGGAGCTAAAGAATGAATATCCCACTCTTTTTTGTTTCGTTAGAAATTCTTCAGATCTTCAGCGATTTGAATTCTTCTGTCATTTGCAGGCGTTTCCATTGATGGACATTCCTGGGAACTGGATGTCATTAATGTGTGGGGCAATCTTGGCATAATTTCGGTATTTCTTACTTGGAAATCCCCAAATGCGAAGATGAACATTTTGCTATCGCAAAAGACAAATGAGTGTGTCCGTTGACACAACGGACTTAATTGTCTTTAAGTCCGGACAACGGACACAACTTCTAAGCACGGACTGCTATCGCTGTCTTCTAAGCAATTCTCTGAAACGATAAGAAGGTTTTCAGTGTGATCGAAAGCAAAATTCACACAACAGGGCATTTTTTTAAAGGATGTGAGTGTTTCAGATAACAAGAAAGAATTTAATTACGTAATATTTGAACATATATTTGCTATTTTCCAAACAAAAGAGTAATAAAGGAAAGCTTAATTATGTTCCATTTAATAATCGTCGCTAAAATTCAAACATAGGTCAATTCCCAGACCAAACATATGTTTAATAAAATAATATATTTCATCAACAATGTATTTATTATTTTTCCCAACACCCTTACGTCCGCTTACGTTTTTTTTTTACGTCGCGTTTGAGGGGTTCTATGGCGGATAGGACTTAACATTTACGACATTGACATAACAGAGACATGTTATGTTAGCAGAGTGCGCCTACAGAATATGCTCTCCAATTGGAGAGCGACCACCACCAGTACCACCCCACTGTGGTATCACCTCACCACACACACACACTCACACAGATACTCGCACACAGTCGCAGGCACATATAAACCCTCCCGTACACCCGTAAATGTATCTGAATCGTGGACAGGCAAACGGTGAACCGTTACACCGTTATATTATGCTGGTGGTGGCTTACGCACACCCTCACATAGATCGCTCTCGCTAGCATCTCTCCGTTCGTCTCGGAGCGAATCCGACGGATACGGATACGAGGACGTAGCGGCGGCGGCAGCGGCAGTGGCAGCTAACTCAGATGCTGGCCAAGTCAGAACTTAGAATTCAGTTGCATTGTAGACGTCGCGACGGCAGCACACGCGACGCTATCCCACAGAGACAACCTCTGAGAACACAACAGTAAAATCACGCATAGAACGCCCAGATAAATATTTGAGAACAGCCAACCAGTCAGCCACTCGAGAAATAGAAAATAAAAACAAACGCGATCCGCACACCATTGCCCTAAAAACCAAACAAGATAAAGTGCTTCAAATGTTTCAAATAATCGCAGAATAAACCCAAGGTCCGCCAATGGCCGCCACACGTGTGTGCTCACCAAAAACATATACGGAATAAAATCGAAAAGAACCCAACACAAAAATAGTCTAAAACAATCTATTCAATCTGAAAATAAAAAAAGCTAGAGCCAAGTGTTAGAACACAATAAGCATTCCAAATGTTGTCCTGTTTGGCGCCGTCGTCTTCACGTTTCGGCCAAGAGGATACCATCATTCAGCAGAGCATGCCATCCACAGCCTTCACCATGCAGTGTAAGTGATTCCCCAACAATCGACTCAATCGACAATAGAACTCTGGATGAATCATCGCCCAATCCCAGAGAGTATCTCACACAAAACAAGATCATATTCATTATCAGTCTGAGATGCAATTGAAGGCGACTTCAAGTGTGCGTATTGGTGGTGGTGGGCGATGGATCTCCATATCTGTATCTGTATCTGTGACTGTGATTTTCGCGCCAAAGGCTTAAAAGTCTCGATCGAAGCAAACATGCAAGCTTAGCAGTTTCCGAGAAATTCCGCCATCTTGCAAGAACCCAATGTGTGGTCTTCACCTCAGGGGAACACAAAAAACGAAAAAAAGAGAAACTGTAGAAAAAACAAAAACATAAAAAACGAGTAAGGATCGTAGCAGGTTTCGAATTACCTCGAAAAGGAGAGAGAACCCTCAAACTCCAGCAGACTCGAAAAAAGTTTAAACGATTGTGCACCGAAAAAAAATTAGATCACTTAGGAACTTTAGTTAGTAAACCTTATTAAGTTAGTCAATCCATTTTTTAGTTAGATTGTAGCTCAGGCTATAGGCATGTCCCTCTCTACACTTTTTTCGTTCGGCGTTCAGCCAATTGCAGCCACATTTCAATTTGATTTGTTGGCACCGCCGAAGTGAACCGACCCGAACACAGAACCGCTGCCTTGGCAATCTCCACCCATCAAAAAAACACAGGTAGCTACCCCTGGCCGAGAAAACCGCATGCGCGGGTAGAACAGGTAGAAGTCGAGTGCTTGGCCCATTCATGGCCTCAGAAACCTCCATTGAGGAACCTGTTTATGGCCATATTGTGGGCATCTCTCTCTCGGAAGATACTTATCGACGAGTGTAAACAAAGCATAAAACTGTCAGTGGCCAGAGCTAATCGGCAGAAGAAGGTGTGAAGTAGCTTTGGGAATTAATTAAAGACGATGAGCTGAGAAATTAGGTAAAATGGATGGCGCAACTTCGCGGCGACGACTGTCAACGCCCACGATTCTGGCTGCATGACAATTGATAAGCCATAAGCCATCAGCCATCAGACATCGGCCAAAAGCCAGCTAAGGAGACGGATTAATTGCACATGTTACAGCAGAGCAGAGAAGAAAGAGGCTACACCGCAGCTATAAATTATAATTTATGGCTATTTAAGCAGCTCCGTTCTTCGGTCCCTCTGCTCTGTTGTGGGTGGAACTAAAAGCCCTCGAACATGCGAACAAGCGTTAGAGGAACAGATAGTTTGGCTAATCGATCAGTCGCCGGCGCACAGGTTGGCCCACATACTTGCAGATACAAATGTATCTATATATTTTCCGGTTCTTGGCTCCTTGGCTCTCGGTTGTTTGTTTCCCTGGCCAACTTGATGGCGCTGGGCAGCTGCGACTGCGATGGATATTAATCGCCGGCTACATACGAAATTCTGTTCTGTTCTTGGGAGCTTTTTTGGAAATATCGGTGCGGATCTTGTACTAATTTTCCGCTGCCCCGGCGTGTGTTGTGTCGCATTTCGAAATGGCTCCAAAATGCCATAAATCAAACATTTTGCCATGGCGTTAAAAAAAAAACCTGTCCCCCGTTATCACCTAGACACACGGTAACGCCCCCTTTGGCAGCCATATACTTGCTTATATTTAAACTGTATCTGTTCCGACCCGTGGCCACTAAATCAGCGCTAATTTCCACCCATCAATGCTATTTAGATCAACTTTTCGTTGGCCCGAAATTAAACATTTATCTGGCAGTCGGATCTTGGATCTGGCTTGGTCCTTGGAGATCCTAGAACGCCTCCTGGCTAATTAATCATTTTGCTGCCTGTCAGTGGATGTCAGTTTTATATGCTGGTGCTGTCGGTGCTGCCATTTATAACTCCTGCCCAGCCTGTTACACGTCCTGCAGCCTCCGCCGTTGACAGGACACCGTGTCCCGTCTCTTCGCCTGGTAATCGAAATTAAACAAACTTGGCCCCAAACTATCCAGCCTATCTGGCCAAGATGATTAATTCGACCGATGCCTATCTCGAGTGGAGTAGCAGATACTTTTACTTTATCCCAAAAATAAACACATTTCTTGCTCCAGCTTTAAATTGCAACAGAGGCTAACAGAGAAGAAAAAAAACAGACAATAAATCAATGAGGGAAAAATCCTCTTTGATATCCTGCAAGTCCCTTTTTTTCCGATGTTCAACCTGCCGCAGCTTTGGGCAAATTATTTGCCACATTTTACTTTTATTTCGCGTTTGCTCAAAAGTAAATTGTTTGCCAATATTTTTTGCTGCTCCCTTTGCTGCCGCTGTGTACACACAATTGAAACAAAGATAACTTTGAAACAGTTGTAAAGTGAAAATTGCACGGAATGTGCCCGGGACCAGCCCGGGTGCGAGGGCCCACACCCTTCGACCCAACCTTTCCTACCGCCTTGTGCTTTCTGCATTTTTGTGAATATTTTTTCTTATTTATTTAATGCCCCGCCACAGCACGAGACAACAATTCTCATGCTGCTCATTGTGCTGCCCAAAAAACAAAAAAGTGCCAAAAAATCGGCGCAAACAAAAGGGTGCACTCAGGCACCCCCTCAATGCCCCAACCCTAGGATTCTATAAAAAAAAAGGTGTTGCCAAAGGGCAGGCACAAAATTGCACTGCCAAAAAGGAGGCTTAAAGGCGGTGGGGCATGCATCCCTCAGCAGGCACAATTTAACATGTAAACGATTTTGGTTAACGGGTAGCTGGCATTGAGAAAAACTGGCTAAAAGGAGCAGCAGAACCACTGCCACTTCCCTTCTGATTGGCGTTCAATTGCAATAAATTTCGCACAATTGCACAATAATTGTTAAAAGTTTTAAATAAACAAAAATAGTCAACAGCTCTATTGTGGCTGCCGGGACTCACGGAAAAAGTTTCAATTGCATTCGAGGCACTTTTTTTCTGCCACACCGATTGGGTGAAAAATATATACTATACAGTGCAGCAGGCAGAAGTGAATATCAATTAGCCAAGTTAAGTTCAACTTTGGTAATATTTTGGTTTAATAAAGAGTTGTCTGCATAAATTAAAGTTTAAAACTGCACCAGTGAGCATTTAAAAATGATACAATATAATTTTTTGAAGACTTCTATAAACATTTTAGTTACTTTCGAGTCTGACAAAAGTTGGCCAATATTGCTGAATGGCTGTTCCCAGAAGTCGGTCGTAAAAATACACGAAGAGGAAAAGTGTCGTATTATTTATTGACTTATTTTTAAAATAAAATCGAAGCTGTCCACTGGCGGGGAGTTGTTTTACGATTCTTGGAAATACGTATACATTTTGTTAGTTTTTTGAAATAGTATCTGTGGCATGTTCTTGCATCTCTGCCATGTACATCGCTTCGCTTTGAACACCTCTATGAATTGCCTCCCACCCACTTTTGGCATATTTCTCTAATTGCTTTCTACTGCAACTCCAATTTCCAGCCGTAGAACGCCCACATCTCCGACATCACACGCATTTCTGCATATTTTTTCAAGGTAAATCGCAGATACAGTGCACCCACGGACACATATGTTCCTCCTTTCCGTGCCCTGACTCATACCAGAAAATAAAGGACTGGGACAGGGACAGGGACACGAACACGGACACGGCTCGCTTGGCTATTAAAATTTCACACTCAGCAAAGCAAAATGCTACAAATAAAATAAACGTGGCAGCCAGCAGAGGCAACTAGCAACGTGCAACATGCAGCATGCAGTATGCAGCACGCAGCCTCGGCTTGCTGAACAAACAAATAAACGCAAAAGGGCAAAGAAGAAAATTCTCCCTGCCCGTAGAGTAGAATTCTATATTTAGTGTTGCGTCTGGCTCCGAATCTGCACCTTTGCATTGCCACTTGAGGGGCAACATGGGCACCTTTGTGCCCATTTCCATTTCGGAGAGTGGCGGGGGAGAGTGGTCTACTACCAGGGCCAAAGGTGGCCTCTGGGCTACTACCTAGGGTCCCCGAAAGAGTACGGCTCTTCTAAATTTAGAGGGATTATCTGTATCAGGATCAAGCCTCCATATGCTGTTCATATGCTGCTCTCTGCATCGTCGATTGCCACTTGAGATGGCCCGAGGAATTTGGAGAGGACTCTTCCCAGTAAACTTTCGCACGTCTGAAACCTGAACGATCCGAAAACAATAGCATGGGGCCTTCTCACAGGTTTTCGTTTACACCGGACATGCACCGGAAAAAAAGCTTAGACTACTATCTAGTTTGTAATGGAACCTGCTACCCCAGACCACTGCTAGGGGGAGCTGAAAAAAAAAATATATAAATTAATTGTCACTGTCTGATAGTGTCGTTTTTCATTGGCAATTAGCTAGCTCGGTACTAAGTGCCCCTGCACTCGCTCATTTGCAGCCCATTCGATGGGAATTTATTTCACAAATATGCTAACCACGTCCATTGACTGCAAATGAGCGCTGCACCAAGTCTGTTTATAATTAAGTGCTAAAATTTATGTTTATTTGCATTGAATATCATCGAGTGCCGTCCCAGGCGCCACCTGTCCATGTCCGTTCGTCCCTAACTGCGTCAGCAAAAGCCGAACACTTCAAAACTAAATACTGAGGAGAAGAAAAGAATTTGTCTCACCTGATCGGTGTGGACTTCCCCACACTTTTCCTCGCACGTTTTGACAATCGGCTGTCAGTGAAATATTAAAAAACACTTTGGCCATCTGACAGCGGCCGAGACTGAGAGAAATCAGGTGGGAAAACTGAAAAGGTCCGCTGGCCATAAATTAAATGTTGAAAATAATTTTCAAAACAGAACGAAAAATAAAGAAAACGGCCAACTAGGCGGAGGAGAAATAAATAAATTTGCATTAGCCGGGCTTAGTCGAAATATGTCTGGCTAATAAAAGTTGGCAATAAAAAAAGCACATAAAATTAGTGGGTGCCAGATACGTTCTGTATCTGTATCTGTTTGCCTTGCTTCAGATACAAATGTATCTTTTAGCCTCTGATATTTTTCCATTGATTTACGCCGCCTGCCCATCTACGTATTATTTATAATATTTATGCCCCCCACCCTCTGGCCCATTTCCGTCCCCTCGCCGATTCAGTGTGCGCGTGTTTTCCACCGCACAGGTGAAATACAGCAGCGGATAGATAGATGGAAAAGCTACAACAAACACTTGACACCGTTCCAGAAGATTTCCCCCGGCAGCTGCTGCAATTTAACCCACTGCTGATGAAAGCTCTCGGAGATTTTTTGATTGCCGGCTTTTGCTTTTCTTTTTGTTTTTGTTTTTGGCAAACGTGTGGCGGGCCATAAATTTCCCGAAAACGTCCACCCTCGCCCCAAGAAGCCCCCAAAAAATGCCCAGCGATCAAATTTTTGGCAACTGTCAAAGCCGGCGATTCTTTTGTTTTAATTCTCATTTTGATATCTTCACCTAAGTTAAAGGGAAATATCTTTCAGCGAATTAAATTATAATTTATTTATTTATCTGTTCTTTCTTGGTATACCTATCTTTTAACTATAAACTACCTTTCTTTCTTTTCAAAATACCCCTATACCAAAAAAAATAAAACACTATCAATCAACTTCAATTGCTTGGCGTTAGGCGCAAAATAGTTGAAAGTCAAAGGAGGGCCCCAACTGACTAAGAAAAAGCTCAACACAAAAATACGCTCAAATATCGTAGAAACAAATACAAGAAATTCCTTTTCATTTCGTTTCGGCTGAGGCATAAATTGAAATTAATTTGCGGGACACTTTCAATATTTCAATACGGTTACCGACAGCCACCACGACCAAAATATAAAAGTGTAAATACGGAATTGTCTCGGAGCGATTGCGTTAATAATTCCTCACTCGCATCCCATCGCATCGCATCGGTTATGAAAAATTGATTGAGCTAAATGAGCTGGTGACACACTTGTTGAGTTTCACGTTTTCCCCAACCATGATGCCCCTTCCAGCTGCCCCCTGGAAGCATTATGTTGATGAAACAAAATGTTGGGCCATAAAAAAAGTGTTGTCGTTTTACAACTTTTAATAAAAATGTCATTAGGCAGGCCGAATGAAATAAATTCTTGGTTCTGCAGAAATGAAATTATGAACTCGAAAAGAAAGCATCGCCTGGGCTCGGGGATCTGGACAAGTAGTATATCTATGGCTGTCAGCTGTTGTCCTATAATGGGTTTTAATGGCTTCTTAAGTGGGCGACCAATAGGTGGGTGGTGGCATAAATTAATTCCCTGTACAAGTCGATTCTGCCACTATCGCAGGCTTTAATTTCTTTTTGATCGAACCCGCATGGCCGGGCATCAGAATCAATTAAGATTGCAACTATTGAAAGTGAAAACGTGCAATGAACTTTCGTAGATTGCGCTTGATTGCCCCGGACAGCCCTCAGACACAGATACTTCTGGCAGAAAGGTAGTCAGTCGGTCCGACACGAGAACAGGGTCCATTCATTCCAATGCCCGTATGTCATAGTATTTGTATCTGTATCTCATATTCTTTTCCCCTCTCTGGCTGTTGTTGTTTTTCATATTCGTCTGCCGTCAGTTAATTGGCTTAAATTAAGGTAGCGATCAAATGGCAACAGAACAAAGACTCTCATTGTGGGCAACGAAAAAACAAACAAACGACGGCACAACACTCTTCGTCGGGCAGGCGGAGGAAAGAAACTCCATTTTGTGAAGTATCTGCAGCGGTTCGTTCTTCCACCTTCTCAGATACAGATACAAAGTTGCCAGGAAAGAGATAAAGATAGGGGTGGAAAGAGAGGGCAGTCGAGTGACCCTCGACTGAACAAAGCAATCTTATTCTGTTCCTCTTTCTTCAGAGTTCTTTTCCATTTTTTTATTTCATTTCTGCCATGGTTGAACGCTTTTTTCAACTGATTAAGTCAACTCTTCTGGCGTGTTTCAAGAGTACACTGCAAAAACGAACGACCACAATCTACACATTGAGAAATATAAAGATTTTTGAGTTTCCCCCAAGTGTGCGTGTGTTCTTTTTATGCTTTTTCTTCTCCCTTTTGTTTCTGCTTTCGTTTGTGGATCCAGAAGAACCATGAGATCATCGGCTCCCTGGATTCCAGTCTTCCGTGAAGGCCTGCAAAGTTGATTTGCCACGAAATTAAGTCGATCCACTGGAGCCCTTGGCTGGAACCACCTCAACCACTCCCTCCCCCTTGCTCCCACTAGCCACTCCCCTCAACACCCATTATGCTTTCCAAGCTTCTTGGCTCTTTTTTATGATTCTTAAACGATCTGGCAGTTAATTTGTTTTTTCTCCCCCTTCTGCAGTTCCCGCGCTGGCCTCCAGTCTGCACCACCACAGCCACAACCAGTCGCCGCACCACAGCAAGCCCGGACCCCAGGATGGCCAGCACGTGCAACCAGGTGCTGCAGCCGATGATTTTCTGGTCAAGTGCACCCAGTGCCACAAGCGATTCACAGACTTTCAGGTGAGTTTCCCAGAATAGTACTTTGAATTAAAAATAAAATAAAAAAACATAGAATACAAAGAATAATCAGTTATCAGTAGGAGTATGTTTCTAGAAAAATATTCGTCATTTTCAAGATATGTGAGATTTTATTTCATAATTTATTTATTATTTTTCAGTCTCTGAGTGAACATATTGCCAGCGAGCATCCCCACGACAAGTTGAACTTGGGAGCAGCGCAACCGGAAAGCGAACCGGAAGATGAGCAGAGCAACTTAAGCAGCGGAAGTCGGCGATACTTGAAGTCGCCAACCACCAGTATTGGCAATACAAATGCCAACGGCAACACCAGCAACAACAACAACAACAACAGTGATCTGGCCAAGAACCACAACAACACGAACAAACTGTCGCCAATGTGCTCCCCCATTTCCAGTGTAGGAATGGGCGGTGTGGGAGCAGGTCCACCCAGCGATCTCTTCGCCCACCTCTCCCATGCCACGCCCGCCCACCTGCAAGCCCAGTTAATGGCCGCCGCCGCCCTGGCAATGCAATCCGCCCGCTCAGCCAGCTCCAGTTCGCCGAGCCACCAGCAACAGTCGCAGCAGCAACAGCAATACCACCAACAGCAGCAGCAGCAACACCAGCCGCCCCTGTTGCCGCCACAGCTTCCAGGTAGCAATAGCAGCGTTGGCAGCAACTCCGCCTACGATCTGGATCTGAGTGCACCACGATCCACCTCCAGTCCCGGCTCCACCACCGGGGACCTCAGCGGGGCGTATCCCTGTATGCAGTGCACCGCCGCCTTTGCCTCTAGGGAGCAGCTGGAGCAACACGAACTCCTCCACTCGCCTTGCGGACAGCCATCCACCCAGAATGTCTCACAGGTAAGCTTCTGAAACTGATCCTTGACTGAGGCTTGACTCTTCAAACCCCAACCGTGAGTCAAAAGCTCCTTAATGCTGCCTAATGATTCATAAATACCATATTTTGACTATCACTTGCGGTTAGTTACCCCAATTTTATGTCGAACTGTTGATAAGCGTGTTTCGAAAGTGACTAATTCCGTGGAATGCTGTTTATTTTTTCCCGCAAAACTGATTAGGTTTGAATAATATTCTTTATTATTCCCCTTAGTAGAAACTATTGGATTTCTTGGAATGAGTTACGTGTTACATATAATCTGTGGCTTGGAATAAAGGAAAAAAAATGGGGGAAGAAACGTAAAATGGCCGGGCCAGAGGGCTCTCCACTTGATCTTTGAACACACACACACGCGGATACGTTGAACACAATGCGTGGGCTTTGTTCGTGGTTAACGGGAAATGAGTAAATGATAACGGGAGTGAGCTGCGGTGCCAAGTACAGAATCCAATTCCACAAACCCAGATCCAAGTCTCGAGATTCAAGTAAAAAACCTTTGCATATTTCCTGTTGACAAAATGGCGAACAAAATCAAAATCCCATTTATAGAAACATTTAAGCAACGGGCGTTATTATCGCCTGCATTTTTATTATTTTTTTTTTTATCTGGCAAAACAACAAGAACACTAAACTATGATAAGGAGCAGCAGTGAGGCATAAAAACAAAACGTAGGCGTTACCAACCTAAGGAGAAATAGTAAAAACGTATAAATTCCCAAATGACGCGACGGAGAAAAACAATTGGGGGTGTTATCAGAAGGGGGCATAAAAAAAGAGGAAAAAAACTCACATATATATACACTTGTATATAGGGATACTGTCAGTCACACGCTCATAACTCCCAATTGTGCAGTTGTTGTTTTTTTTTTGTTTCTAAGGCCTAGCCACAGTCTGGGCTGCCATTGTGATAAGGCATTAAAATAAATGTTGCTACAGGCAGGCAGACCTGATAACACCTACCCCACATGCCTCCGCCCACTTGTTTTTCTCGCCTCCTTCGGCTTGTCCTTCCATCTTGGGTTTCATAAACGAGCGAGGCTGTAAAAAAAAAAGAAAATTCTGGCCTGCCTCAGACGTCATGTGTGATAAGACCAGAAAAAAAATAAAAGAAAACAACCTGGGAACCATGAGGGGTAAGGAACTGAGGTTCTGGTTCACCTTGGGGCTACCCAGCGGCTATTAAAGCCACATAAATTATAATTTTGTTGCATTCCCCCAATACAGCTAAGCACTCTTTCCCAGGCCCACTTCTCCCCACCCCCTAAGGCTGCTCATAAATTCATATGACTAGTTTGTTGTTGGTTTTTTGTGGATGCTGTTCCGTTTTTTTTTTTTTGTTGTGTGGCATTCACCTTTCCCTTTATGAAACAAGTGAAATGAAAAAGTTTGACACAGCACCCTGCATCATCTCTTTGATATGAGAGACAGTGGGATATGTTGGAATAAGTTTTCATAAAAGCAAGTATAGGAAAGAAATTACTTTATTCCACACGATTTCAACCACTGTGCTCTACTTTTCTTGCATCTCTCCATTTTTTTTGTTAGGGTCTGCCATGTTATTAATATTTACCTAAGCTGCAGTGATGGCCAACTTGGCCAGAAAGCTAATAAAGTTGGCCAACTCGTATGTGATGAAGTGCAGGTTTATGAGTTGAAACTCTTGAAATACCTTTTGGAGCGCCGTCATTGGCATAGTGTTTGTGGGTGCATATGAATAATTTACGGCTATTTTAATGGCATTTAAACACATGCGAAAGAGGCCAAAATGGCAAAAGTGGCAACAACCACATTGACACATGGCCAACTACCACCCAGACTCCCCAGCGAACAAACCAATTATAATTGATGTGGCACATTGCATTTATTTAATATTGTTGGCCAATGGCTTTACACGTGTTCGCCGTATTAAATTATTATGTGTGAAAACAATTAATTATGCGGCAAACAAAAACAGTGCCCGAAATAACAATAAGACCGACGTAAATAGCTGACTGCCAACCGACAGTGAAACAAATTGCTCATTATGGAAATCACGCTGTCGACTCACAAAAGTAGGCAACAATATGTTTTTTTAGCAGCAGCAGCAGCACACTTGCCACATTTATTGAAAAGGCATTAAAATCGGTCGCAGGCGTGGGGAGATCGCGGCCGGGGCCAAAGGATAGCCAATCCGTATTGGGGAAGCCAACATTGTTGATGCAACATTTAACATTTGTTGTTAAGGTCAACATCATTAACCGGGGTAGGAGTCAGAAAGGCAGGCGGACGAAGCAAATGGCAGCACATAAATTATGGCTCGAAAAAAGCCAACACAAAGGGGAGGTCCTGGCAAACTTTCAGCAGAAAAAGTGCAGCAATTAAATATTTGCTTAACTGCACAAGCACACAAAAATACACACACACATCCAATCCATCCCAGACATGCCACCGATCCGAATGGTGCAACTTTTTGGCCACAACTCATTTGGTGGGTTGGCCGGCCTTTGTTTTTGTTGTTTTCTGCCACCTTTTGGCCGCCACAAAATGGAGCAGGGCAGACAATTCAAATTGAAAAATTATATGCACTTTAGGTGTAGTCCTGCGAGTCCTGCCGGCCATCCACATGGGTCTGCGTTGCGTCGTCTTTGCGGCGCCGCTTGACGAACCGAGCCAGAGAAAAATTAATAGCAATTTATTTAACGCCCCTCGCACAACCCTTGCTCCCCCTTTTTTTTTGTGGCTCTACTCACTTTTAAATGTATTTTTATGTATTTGCGTGGACACTGTAAGGTCAAGGGTGGGGTGATGGGGCATTGCTGCTGTTAAAAGTTTCAAAATTATTCGCAATTAAGGCAAACAAATTAAAAAAGTTTCACCGCCAAAGCTTTAAATACATAATAATTGCCAGTGAACTTTAAAATAATTTTTAAATCACTATGATTTATGTTTCTGGGAATTTATTTTATTTTCAAACCATTTTCGTTTTTTAATAATTGCTTGTCAAAATAATTTATGGTCTTCCAATTGAAGTGTCTCTATTTTTATACCCTTGGAGGGGGTTTATATTTGGGAAAGGGGGGGTAAATTTTTTTGGGGGGGGGGGGGGTTATATTTTGGGGGGGGGGGGGGGGGTTTGTGTTGTTTGGGGGGGGGTGTGTTGTTTGGGGGGGGGGGTGGGGTTGTGTTGTGTGTGGGGGGGGGTGTGGTGGATTACGTCTGTTTTTTTTTTCTCCAAAACACATCATCATCATTGGGAGTTCCTGTTTCCTGAAGGATATCCCCTCCTGAGTTTCCACCTGCACTTTCCACATGTCGGCCACTGCGGGCTACAATTTAAACTTCTTGTTCCGTTTCTTTTTCATTTTTAAGTTACTCCTGAGATTTATATCAACTTTCACCGTGAGGGCCATAAATTATGTGGCTCTGCTTGTGGCACTTTCTCACATGGAAATTCCTTGGACGATTTCCCCTTCCACATTTTCTTCAGCTAGTCCCGTGGGTTTTTCAACTCGTGACGTTTATTGTGCGGTTGTTACTTGATATGTTTAATGAGAAATGCGCTGTTCCTCAGACGATGCTCCGGGAGAAAGGGAATTGGAACAGGGGAGAGTCTATATAATAGAGCACTTGACATTCTGTCTGATAGTGCTAAGAAATTGTAATAAGAGATGTGGAAAAGTAGTTCTAAGGGAGATTTTTAAAATTTTATAAATTATTTTTATAGTTAGTAGAAATCCAGCAAACTGACCTTAACAGCTGCTGGGAAAAAATCATAATTCTCATTCTTGGACGACACGTTTCTATAATTTCCCAAGACCCACATCTCTCACAGCCACCACAGGCTTTTATCAAAAGTTATAAATTTAATTTATACCGCCGAGTCGCCTAATTTATGTTTTCCTAATACACAACTAATTTCGCAGGTCTTCTGCCTGAGGAAAGAATCAGAGCATCAGAGCATCATTGAGAAAAACGTTTTATTTATAAACAATTAAATTTGATTTGTCGCTGCGTTGGCTGGCTGGTTGGCCAGCGAATGGAAAGCGAAACAGCATTTGAGAAAATTTCCCCAAAGGCAACAGATGAACTCGATATGATTTATGGAAAATTAATAATTTTAAATCCCAGCAGATACATCCCAGCAGGGTATCTGCATTTTGTTGTCTGCACAAAGCGAGCCCATGCCTGGCCATAAAATATTGAGAAATGCGGCAGCCAAATGACCGCATTGGCTAAAAGTATTTCCCTGTTAAATGCGCGTGTTAATCAATTTCCATTTCCCAATGGAATTCATTCTGAGACGATCGCACAAGCCCAGCGACGAAAGTTAATGAACTCTCACTGACCGAACTACGTAATACACACACCCATTGTCCCCATACAGTCAATAAATTAACTCGGCTCGGCTCGATTCCGATTCGGAGTCTGATTTTGAGCTCTCTACCTCTTGGGCTTATCAGCCTCTCTATTCCCAGGCGTGATCTGGCCGGATAACCCCACGGACCTCTGTATTCTAGGTACTACAATTAGTTCTGACTCTGCCTCTGCCTGTGTCTCAGTCTCCGGCAAGGTACGTCAATGGTCCATGTGTGTGGGGGATTCATTCATTTGAGATCGGGACGCTAATCAGACGTATTCCAATTTCAAATCCACTTCCACTCCATCTTTTCATTTTCAGTTCTATTTTTCTTAGCGGTGACAGCTGCGCTGCGATAAGCTAAAAATTGGGTCGCTTATTTCGCTATAAGGCAGTTAGATCAGACATTATAATGTTCATCGTATTTTTTCACTCGCTTTTCATCTTTTTTATTTTTATTTTTTTTTTTTGCTAAACATTTCTTTGTGGCGTCGTTAATATTATTATTTCTTAGCTGACCTCAAAAAGAATAAAATAGAATAAAACAAAAACAGAAGCAGAAACAGAAACAGAAAACTTTGAGCTTGTCGCTTGTTGTTATTTTTGTTTACGCGTTTCGTCAGGCGACAGGTGCGCTTCTATATCTATCAGATACTATGTGTTGACATTTTTTCAAAAAAACAGTGGGTTGATGGGAGAAACTTTTCTTTAAAATTTTATTGTCAAAAAGGTAAGAGACTCTAAAAAAAGAATACAGATTTAATTATAATTTAACTTTCAAAACAATAATATTTTTTGATGTCTACATGTTTGATCTTCTTGATGAATACCCACTGTACTTATGCATATTTGTTTCCCCACGGTATTTTGTCAACATTGTTTCGTTGCCTTTGGGCTTGTCACTTTGAAAGCCAACCGATCTCCCTTCGGTCGATCATCTTTTACGGCCAATTATGCGCTCTATTATGGCCAAATTCCCATGTCACTCACTGCATAAAGCATTTTCACCCACCAATCGTGAAATACGTTCACAAATTAGCTCTCTGTCTCCGACACGACATTATCTTTTCTATATCCCCCAGCCCCCCCCAAAAATGTGAGAGTGTGTGTTGTCTGTTAGTGGGCCTTTCAGACATTTCTGGCCCGGTCCAACTAAGGAGGCGCCCACCTACGTTGCGGTATAATTATAGCCAAAGGCTTGTCGCCAACAATTAACCAGGCCAAAATGCAACCGCTGGACCATCCTGACATTATAATTCAACTTGACGAGTGCTTTGAAGCCGATCCGTCTGGGTGGTCTTGCCAATTTCCGGCTCAATTCCTTTGATAATTTCTGCCGATAACTATTCTGGGGATGATAAGAATAAGTCCCGCTGAGTTGAAGTCCGTTTCAATGTTTACTCTTCTGTTCACCTGATCTTAGTTCCCTCCATAGACAGATAGTTGTGAGGGTAATCCGCAAACTCATCCCGTCCCTGATCCGCTTTATTTGTTTACGCGCTCACACGCGCCTCTTTGGGACTGATTGAGTAGCTGATAAGATGGGTCTTATCACTTTTGAAATACCCCGAATATTCTCGGGACGTCCAAGGTAGAAATAAATGAATAATAAAATCATTTTATTTGCCTTAATAATTCTTATAAATATTTCTTACAGTGTATTAATGTAATTAATTAAATAGCCAGCTAGCTAGCTAGCTAGGAACATGTGGCAACGAAGGGGAGCGCGTGTGCGTGGCCTATCGGAGCTAATGCCACAGGGGTTAGCTGTACCTTAACCACTCGAGTGGGTTAGCTTCGAGTTCCATGTGCTCGCCGCTACCATTCGCCTAGTGGAATCAATCAATTTTCAACTTTTCAACTCAAGTGGCTCCCCCCGAAATGCACTTGAGTCATCCCCACCCGGTGGCCGCCAGTTAACCCCGGGGCCGGGCATCTTCGTGGGGCTTTTGTTAAAGGTAGCTTCGCTTCAATTGGCATTTCCGCTGCCAGTTCATCGCAAATATAATCATAACAAACTGAAACAGCAACAAAAATGCATAAGAATCTCAACGGCTGACGCATCCCAAATGGAACTTACCTTTCGAATACGTGTGCACTATTGGGCTGTGCTGGTGTGGGTTTAGTATCTGTGTGCCGTATCTCACGGCTGCCATTTTCATTTCCATTTCGTTTGCACTGCGCCGCGCTTACATTTAATTGATAACAGCGACGACAACAAAGCCCGACCATTGTTAGCTGCGGTTTAATGTCCGTTCAGGGAGGTGTGTGCAGTGGTGCCTCGATACAATTACAGTACTATTACAAATTTCACTCATAGTTTGTTCTTTTCGAGTAACCACTGTAGTGGCTAGGCTTAAAACTTCTAGGTAGGCGTATCGCTGGCATGGAACCAACATACGACAACCTGATTAACCTCTTTATGCGGCTTGTGTGTGCGCCAGAGCGGGATGGGTATAGAGTCCAACTTCGGCATGGCAGAGATAACGGGTTTACGGTTGTCTGTGTACTTGTATGGGAGCGAGAGAGGCCAACAGGTGGCCATTTTACCTTTTTCTGTTATTTCGCTCGCTCTCACCTGACTTTCGGAAGTGGCTAATGGCCGCTGGGATTCGGGGATGACGTCATCAAATGGCTGCTAGAAGCGTGGCAGGTAGAACAACAAAGGAAACGGAAATTGTTATTGCTGTCGAAACGATGAGGAAAAGCATTTTCCGTTTTGTTTTTTAAACACACACCATAAAGAAATTAGGAGGCCCGCTATAAACGTATTATTTTTCCACAACACACTGAGAAAATAAACACAGTGTCACGTTAGTGTACGAACTAATTACGACACATAATAATAGTTTGTCGAATATAAGGGGACTTGTGATCTCATCCCGAGTGTGTAAATTGTTCTTTTTTTATGCGTTGATGATAATGACTAATGGCGCAATATGCGAATGGCGTTAATTGAAATTCATGAGTAACCATAACCCCGATGAGGTGGCCAGTGACCAAAAGGGGTACAGTGGATAACCACTTTTAAAAACAATCTTTATTTGGGGGTTAGGATCCAAATAGCACCGCTATAAAATAAATATTTTTCTGAGAAGAAAAAAACAGGGAAGGTGAGATAACAATAACGGGAAAGTTCAACGCCTGACCGGTAAACAACACAAAACAATCACACTCGTTAGGGAGGGGGGCTACCACTGGATGGGGGCGGGGGCACAACACGTGTTCCCATCTGTCCGGCAAAGCGCCGCAAATCTTTCATCGCATCCGCTAAGTGGAAAATCGAAAAAGTAAAAATATATTAATGCCGCCTATGGCTCCACTTTCCATTTCACTTACACCGCTCCACCTTTAACAACAACAAGAACAACAGGAGAGCTGCATGTGATGCGTTCAATTTGTTGCCAAACAAATCAAACCACAAAAGAACAAACAAAAGGCCCAAAAAACATTGATTAGCATCAGCTGTTGAAACATTTGATGAGATTCCGGTGCACTTTGTTTATTTAGAGAGCTTTTGTTGATGTTTGGCTTCTATTTTTTCTTATGTCCGTTTTGTCGCAATTTTCCAATTGAAGTTTCGTTTCAAATTGAGATCCACAGCTGAGCGCAGCTTGTTCTCTCGCGCTCCCACGCTGTGGGGTCTTTTTTGTTGTCTTTTTCCTGCTCACCTTCACTCCATCTTTCTCTCCTTAGGTACTATGGGGCCAACGATCAGTTTTTTACCCAAAAATATATTACTTAAAAATTAATATCTAGAAAAAAAACTATTTTTTCTTTAATTTTGAGTTTAAATCAACTTTTACAATTTCTAAAAAAATATTTTCTAAATATATATCAACTAATAATTAAAAAAAGAAACAAACTATTTCAGTTAAATTTGTCTATGATTAATAATACATGTTTTCCAAAAATCTATTAAAAATAATATATAGAAAGAAACAATAAAATATAAATAAATTCCTTTTTTGTTTAATTTAGAGTCTAAGTCAGCTTTTATACAAAAATATTTTCTAAATACAATAAATCCATTAATAATTTAAAAAATAAACTATTGCAGTTAAAATTTGTCTATGAGTGGAAATACATGTGTCTCTAATTATGTGCCCAAAAATCTATTACAAACAATATATAGAAAAAAACAATAAAATATAAATCAAAAGTCTATTTGTTTAATTTAGAGTGTATAACAGCTTTTATACAAGAATATTTTCTAAATATATATCCATTAATAATTAAAAAATTAAACAAATAAACTATTGCAGTTAAAATTTGTCTATGATTGGAAATACCTGTCTCTAATTATTTTTCCAAACATCTATTAAAAATAATATTTAGAAAAACACAATAATATATAAATCAATACTCTTTTATTTTGTTAATTTAGAGTTTTAATCAACTAATAATATAAAAAACAACGAACTATTGGAGTTAAAACTATTCTTTAAGTAGAAATACCCGTCTCTGATCGTCCCAATAGTGATCTTAACTCGTTTTATATTATTCATTCATTTGTTATCTATTGTGTCCAACGAAAGTGATCTTCGGTCCCATGGTACACCTCTGCTCTTCTTCTTTGCGTTATTTCTGGGCGCGTTGTTTCCTTTCGCTTACGCTGCTGGCAGTCGGTTAATTGAAGTTTACTCGATGTTATTATCGTAGTTTTATGCTTTTCGTATTGAGAACGTTTGCCAGAATCACAAAATATCAAAATATCATAGAAAATATCATCTGTGCGATTTCGAAACGCACCAGAAGCATGCAGGGAGCAGGAGAGACGCCTAGTTTCAGGCGGTCGCTTTTGATTTGGCCTGCTTTGCGGTCTCGTTTTTTGCCTTGAAACAAATTAGAAAGCCGTTAAAATTAAGACAAATAAATACGCTTGTTGTTTTAAACAGTTTTTATTACCTGTGCGTTGGTGTAGTCTAGCTTTCGGTTGCGGGAGACCACCAGAAGTCTCTGGCCAAATGTCAGCTTCGGCTGTTTCTGCCCTGGCGGCGTCTCTGTTCAAAGAGGTAACGCTCGCTACATACATGTATCCTCTTAACAACAAATATTTTCACGTAATAACATACTTCTTCTTTTTTCAGACCTGCCGCATTTGCCACAAGGCCTTCGCCAATGTCTACCGACTCCAGAGGCACATGATCAGCCACGATGAGAGCGCCCTGCTGCGGAAATTCAAGTGCAAGGAGTGCGACAAGGCCTTCAAGTTCAAACACCACCTCAAGGAGCACGTAAGGATCCATTCCGGCGAGAAGCCATTTGGATGCGACAACTGCGGCAAGCGGTTCTCGCACTCCGGCAGCTTCTCCTCCCACATGACCTCCAAGAAGTGCATCAGCATGGGTCTGAAGCTCAACAACAATCGGGCGCTGCTGAAGCGACTGGAAAAGGGTCCGGGCGCTGGCTCGTCGGCACGCCTCTCGCCGTCGGACCAGGCCAAAGCCAAGCTCCAGGAGCAACAGGCCCTGCCGGGGATGCCGAACCCCATGATTTACTTCGCCAGCGATGCCCAGAACCAGGCGGGCAACAGTGGACCCGCGTCCTTCCCCAACTTCCATCCCACGAACTACATGAATGCCGCCCTCCTGGCCTTTCCCAATCCCTTCATGGCAGCTGCCCTGGATCCTCGCATGCATCCCTATAGCATCCAGCGATTGCTGCAATTGACGGCTGCCGGTCAGCAACAACGGGAGGAGGAACAGCAGGAGCAGGAGCAAGAGATCCATGAGGAGGAGACACCCGATGAACCCAAGCTGGTGATGGATATCGATGAGACGGAGATCAAGGAGCGGGCAGCCACTCCCCAAGTGCATGAGAAGGCCGCTCCCATCAAGCAGGAAGCCAGTCGCGAGGTCTCCCCGGCTCCGGAGAGTAATTCTCCGTCGCCGCAGGTCATCAAGCAAGAACCGGAGGCACAGCCGCTAGAGCCAGAGCCCCATGTCATGGAGGAAGAACTCATTCCAGCTCCGGAACAGCCTGCCGACCTGCGATGCAGTCGCTGCTCGAAGCAGTTCAACCATCCCACGGAACTGGTGCAGCACGAGAAGGTACTCTGTGGCCTCATCAAAGAAGAGATGGAGCAACACTTCCAGCAACAACAACAGCAGCAGCAGCAGAGCCTACAGCAGCCAGCCTTCGTCCTGCCGTCCGCCAGCGAGGAAGATGACGAGGAGGAGGAGGAGGAGGAGCCCAGAAACCAGGAGACTGGCGAACGGAAAGTCCGCGTGCGCACGGCCATCAACGAGGAGCAGCAGCAGCAGCTGAAGCAGCACTATTCCCTGAACTCCCGACCCAGCAGGGACGAATTCCGCCTCATAGCCGCCAGGTTGCAGCTGGATCCCCGAGTGGTGCAGGTGTGGTTCCAAAACAATCGCTCCCGAGAGCGCAAGATGCAGAGTTTCCAGAGCAACCAAGGCGGCGCCACTGTCCCTCCCACAACCGAATCCCAAGCCGGTGCATCCCGTGAAGATCAACCTCTGGACCTGTCCGTTAAGCGGGATCCTCTGACCCCAAAGAGTGAGAGCTCGCCGCCGTATATGCCCCCACAGACGTCCGATGCTCTCAACCCGGAAGCCATCAACTTGAGCCGGAAGTTCTCCAGCTCCGCCTCGATGTCCCCGGCTTCCATTTCACCCTCGTCCGCGGCAGCCTTGTATTTCGGAGCTGCACCGCCGCCGTCACCGCCAAACAGCCAACTGGAGGCCAACACTCCTCGCAACAATCAAGCCTTCCCGGGATTACCTGCCTACATGCTCCCCATGCAGCGACTGCCCATGGAGGCGCTCTTCCAGATGCGACCCGGCGGCGAGTATGGACCAAACCATCCCCTGATGAACAGTATTAAGCTGCCCGACTATCGCGGCACCAGCCTGAGCCCGGGAGGATCGGAGAAGCGGTCGTGGCGGGACGATGACTCGCGCATCTCGCACGAGGATGACTTCTCCGGTGGACTGCTGCCCCCGAAGCAGAGGAGAGGCAAGGCGGAGACCCATGGACATGCCGGCGATCCGGACTTGCCATATGTCTGCGACCAGTGCGACAAGGCGTTTGCCAAGCAGAGCTCCCTAGCGCGTCACAAATACGAGCATTCCGGTGAGTTTCCGACTTCAGATTCCATTCGATCTTGGATCTTAATTATTTTATTTTATTCCAACCATCAGGTCAACGACCCTACCAGTGCATGGACTGCCCGAAGGCCTTCAAACACAAGCACCACCTGACGGAGCACAAGCGGCTCCACAGCGGGGAGAAACCCTTCCAGTGCTCCAAGTGCCTGAAACGTTTCTCGCACTCGGGCAGCTACAGCCAGCACATGAACCACCGCTACTCCTACTGCAAGCCCTACAGGGAATAGGTAAGCGACACCTCAGTGCCGCCCACCTGCCCACCAGGAGCAGTTCCTCAGCCGCCCGGCGGAGGAGCACCAACGCAGCCGACGCCATCAAATCGCGGTCGTCGCCGAGTGCAGGCCGGGAATAACACTTATCCGCCGCATTCGCATCCACACCACTCACATCCGCATTCGCATCAGCATCCGCATCCTCTGGCTGCCATGGCTGCCTTTCAGCACCAGCAGCAGCAACAGCATCGTGTTCCCTGGCCAGGTGCCGGGGTGATGCTGCCACCTCCGCCAAATCAACAGCCACATCGTCCGCCGGCGCCACATCCACCACCATTGCTGTCGGGAGGCTTTCCGCAGACACCAGCGCAGTTCTTCCACCATCATGCTGGCCTACTGCCCCCGCCACCGCCGCCCTCAGCACAGGCGCCGCCCTCGTCCACGCCCGCCTTCGACTTCTTCAACGCCAAAATGTTTCCACCCAACTGAGCTAACAGAGGGGGCATGTACCGGGTAACCATAAACTGTTAACGTTAACATGGTTGCTGTCCAGGGTTAGCAACAGTCCCATAAACAGCTGCACTGCACTTATAGGCTGTACTTAAAAAAGAAAATACCGAAGAACGAGAAATCTCAAAATGTGCAGGAACACACACACACACACAACACCCCAAAGGATATGCACTTTAGACAGATTACATAAAAAAAGAAGAATATTTTTTATAGCCATATAACCTAAAAAGAGCAGCGAGAAGCCGTTGAGAAAAATGTAAAACCTTTCGTTTGAGCGAATTTATTATTTTATCATGTTAGAAGCAGTTTGTTTTTAGTATTTTTTTATATTTTAACTTACGTCTCATTACATTATCGTCTAAGTTGTAGCTGAGAGCCAAAAGTTGATTTTATTTTTGGCCCAGCCTCGTTTACGGATATAGGATTAACTTTTAGTTCCAGGAGCTGGATGCCAGTACCAAGTGCTGCAGAATACTCATGATTCGTTTAAATGCCACTCCTTGATGGAATAAATGTATATTTTTTTAATATTATGTATTCGTTTTAAGTTCAGTTATTGAGCGTTCGAGCCAGGCAGGGTCGACCACCCCGAAAGTTTCCACCCACAACCTCCGGACCAATACCGATCATAGCATGAGAAAAGGAAAATAGGAAAGCAAAAATACAGACAATACCCAAAAACAAGACCAGATGAAAAAGTATTAAGCAGCGAAACTGTATTAGAACCACCATATGCACATTTTAAAGTCGCCCCCCTCATAGTTTATTTAAATGGAAAACCCACCGCTTGCAGCGCGTTTCAAACTCTCTTACTTAAGGATAAATCCCACAAAAAAAAACATAGATTCTTCTCGAACTAAGACGCTTTAAATTAACCCGCCCTAACACCTAACTCTTAACCCAGAAATCGCGAAAAGAGAATACCTACAAGATCATTCCATTTGGCCACAGCCGCGCCCCCCTTAAAAGGTGCAACTCGTGCATTTAGGCCTCCGGCTGCCGCTTGCCAATCGACAGACGTTCGTACAGCTATACGCTAACCCCACTAACTCTAAATCTAATTCTAACTACACTTAACTAACTAATATTTAACATATATGCATACGAATGAAAAACTTAATTTGGCCTTATTAACGATTATTTAGCGACTAATTCAAGCCCCGACGTTTGAGATTATTCGAAGCTAGTGTGTAAAGAAAAGTGAAAAGAAAACCTTTGGAAAAGTCTCGCGAAAAATCTATTAGCAAAATTCCGTGTGCGTATTAATGTAAAAATCAAAAAGAAAGTCCAAATCGCAAAGAAGGAAAGAAAAACCAAAAAATCCCTATTTAACTATCAAAGTGTTTGCCATGACAATAAATTTATGACTATGATAATGCTTTCGATTCCAATTCTAGCCAAAAAAACAAAAAAAATGTATGAAAACTTCAATTCTAATCGTTTTTAGTCAGTCAGAAATTATTAATTATTAACTTAATAACAACAAGGTTTCCAGAACAACGAACATTTCTTTATTGATCTTTAACTCTTGGTCCAAGGAATTTTCGCCATGATTTTCTTGCTTTTCCAGACATAAATGAAAAAAAAAACATAAAAAAAAACAGAAAAAGTACCGAACAACTCACAAAAAAAAATGCATTTAATACTTAATTAATTTTTATATATATTTGTATTTTTAAATGGTGAATGGAGAGATCGTTGGAGCGGCGATAAGTATATATATATATATATGTGTAAATACATATATTTTTTTGTAAATTATTTCGCAAGAACAAAAAGCTAGAGAATCCAAAACAAAACAACGCAAACTGTTAAACTCGAGTTGAAATACTTAAGATTTCAGAATACAGCCAGCACATGTTTAGCATAAATTTAACAATAATCATTATTACTACAGTAAATACTTAGCCTAGTTAAAGAGAACCCCTTAAAAACCATAAAAACAGAATGTTAAATTAAAAACTAAAAAATAAAACTTATTTTTAAGCGCGAATACTATGCGGTTTGTGATGGAGTTGAACGTTGCCAGCATGGATATTTGCACTCTAGGGCCTTATATGAGATACACACACTACACTCGTAAATAAACATAAATTGTTAGTTATTTAAATTATATGATAAACACACACACAACCAACCACACACACTTAATTGGAGGACGAGCCTTGCTTCGTTTAAATCTGTTCCCAACACAACCCAAAAAAAAAAAAATGTTTTTTTCTATTGAACCCGAACTCGAACCTCCGCATCGCTGTTAAAGTTGTTCACCTCACTGTATTTTTGTGTAAATATGCGGAGCAGGAGCCGTACTTGTATTATTTGTTTTTAATATTCTTATGTGCAACAATAGCGATCCCTAAGATACCTTTTAGTTAAGAACCACCATCCCCCCATCGTTGAAACGGCATGAAATGTTAATTTTATTGCTCGACAAAAAGAACACAAAAACGTAACCAAAACTCAAAAAAAATATTGAGAGATCGAACAGCACGATTCAAGTAACTTATATTTCAAATATTACGCATAAATGTATTTTAATCAAAATAAGAAACGATTCAATGGATAAAAATGCATTCATACAAATGAATAAAACCTTTTTGTCTTGATAAATTTACAAAACCATTATTATAATTATTAAATTTACAATGTGAAAACAATAAACAAAAAAAAAAGAAAGAAAATTATTAAAAATTTAAACAATCGATTTGTTATTTTGGGTGGTATATACTTTGGGGAAATTTATTTCAGTATATTAAGCGTGTTTGAACATGCACATGCTTACCCAAGCTAACCTCAAAAAGGTTGTAAAAGAAAAACAGTTTTTTCAGTACATTCAGCGTGTTTGAACATGCCCAAGCTAACCCAAGCTAACCTCAAAAAGTTGTAAAAGAACAACAGTTTTTTCAGTATATTAAGCGTGTTTGAACATGCCCAAGCTAACCTCAAAAAGTTGTAAAATAAAAACAGTTTTTTTCAGTATTTTAAGCGTGTTTGAACATGCCCAAGCTAACCTCAAAAAGTTGTAAAAGAAAAACAGTTTTTTCAGTATATTCAGCGTGTTTGAACATGCCCAAGCTAACCCAAGCTAACCTCAAAAAAGAAAAACAGTTTTTTTTTATAAATTTTCTTCTCCATTTATTAATTTGTTTTAGTAAACTAATTGGCCAAGGCACACACAGAGTTTTTCATATCAATTCCATTTCAATTTGCTTGCGCTTTCATCTCACATTTAAAATATTTCCAATTTATATATATATATATATTTAGGTAGATATATAATCATAATAATAAACACACGCACATACAAACTGAGACTAAATAGAAAAACAAATCCAGTTTCCAGTTTAGCAATTTCCAACGAACCTACTAAAAACAAAAAAATTGATGTACTCTCGCTTAAGTGTTAGAATTAAACTAAATTATGGTTAGCTGGTTGGTGTCTATAAACTAAAAAACATCTTAGGGCGCTACGCATTTTTAGCATAAATTATAATTAACGTTTTGCTTTACAATATTACATTAAAAAGATTACAATTTCCATAGCTTTCATCGTTTATTCTCATAGTATCTCTACTCATAGTATTCATAATTAGTGTTGAATTTAGTTCATACTTTTTTTTATTTTTTATTTGTGGGTCTAAACAATTTGATTTGGCATTCAACAAGTTGGTCTAACATTGCTAGATATGTGTACAAAGGTATATCTAAGTTTGTTCTTTTCCGTATTTTGCTTTAATTTAGGTGATTAGGTGGTGGGAGGACACACTTGAGGACCTTGCCATGAGCAGTGATTGATGGATTGGCAGAAAGCCACTGAATTGTGATCTCCTCCCCTAGATTAGATTTTGATAAGGCTTATAAGACCCGCTTATATCGCTGCCGTGCGACTTTTGGTCTCCGCATCTCCGACGCACACACCTCCATCCAGTCTCCAGTCTCAGTCAAGTCTGGAACAAGAGATGGAGCTGCTGCTCAATGGGGTGGATCAACCAGCCTGCTGAGTTGAGTCCACCGACCATCGATCGGAGGTTGGAAGAAAAGGAAAGGTTGGTGATGGGTAGGACTTGAGGACGTAAATTCGCGATCTCGTTTCGATTTTAAGGCATTTTGTTTAGCTTTGAGCACGCACCAGAACGTTAACATTCTCCAGTTGGTCCCTCTTTCTTCACTAACAGTACAATAGTATTATGCATAACGATTTGGGAGTAGTTTTAAAGGATGGTACACCAGTTAGAAGTCGCTTTTCGATTGGCTCCTATTCTGTTTCTGTATTAAATTTATTCAGTTCATGCTCTCGAGCATATCTATGTATATATGTTTATTCTTTATGTATATGGGTAGTATCCTTCGCTACTTTCTCCTATAATTTATATAATATATATAGTTTTCATTCTGTAGTCACTCGCACTCGCACAGAAACCCGCTCAACATTTCATCCTTCTTTTGTGACTATTTGACTAACAATGAGTGTAAGGGGGTGGTGGTGGGTTGGTTGGTTGGTTGGTTGGTTGGTTGGGAAAAGGGATAATAAGGACTTCTCAGGATATATAACAATCAGCCTCAGACGTAGACCGGCGCCTGGTCATCCGGTATGTCCGGATGCTGTTTGTCGTCGAAGAATCGCCTAAAGGTAAATTCGAAAAATCCATGAAACTGCCGATCGTTCAGATCGATGTCGTCGCCGCTGCTCATGTTGGAGTCGTTGGAGCGCAGCTTCTCCGGGTCGACAGGATCAAAGTTAGACGTATCCGTTGGATGTTTGATTTCCGGGATGAAAGGCGCCCGCTGCTTTCGCATGTCCGCAAAATCGATGCCCTTGAAAAAGTCGTGGCCCTTGACTTCGTCCACACTCTTCCCCAGACGCTTGTCCGCCGATGCACACAGTCGTCGAATCAGATCCGTGGCTTCTCGCGACAACTCTGCCTGTGGCGGTATGTGAAGCGTCTTTTCCCAATTAATAACCTGCAGGAGATGCTCAAGGTTACCAAAGTGTTCACAAAAGTACAAAGAAGCATCCTAGTGGCCAACCTTTTGTTGCGTTTCCAAGGGACTGTTGGCCAAGAAGGGCGGTTGCCCCACCAGCATCTCGTAGAGGATCACGCCCACGCTCCAGTAGTCGCAAAGCTGCGTATAGCCGCTCCTCTCCAGCACCTCGGGCGCTATGTAATTGGGTGTGCCCACTAGGGAGTGGGCCAGGACTCTTTGGTGATCACGCATGCGTCGTCTAGAGGATAACGATCATTAGATGGCATGACTCACAGATAATTCTTCAACTTACCTCTCCAGCACAGTGGGCTTTGGGCCATTCTCCGAGTATTCCTCCCAAGGTTCCATTGAATCCTGGCGCGAGTGGTTTCCTATTTTCAAAACATAATATGATTATTTATTTTTATATTTTTTATAATTTAAAATCCCACCATTCTCTTGGTAATACTTCGAGTTGTGCGTCCATCGGAAGCCAGTGCAGAGCCCGAAATCGGTGAGTTTTATGTGTCCGTCTCTGTCGATGAGTATGTTGTCAGGCTTGATGTCTCTGCGGGATAATAAAAGGGGCATTAAGTATATTAAGTATATCGAACGACCTTGGCATATTTCAAATGTTTTTGTCGCAAAATTAAAAAGTCGTAAAGCGAGTCATAAATTTCCTAATTTGTCAGGCTTAGGTTTATGGTTTTCTTTATTTTTTATTGCTTTGAAAAAAAATATAAAAAAATAATAAATAGACTTCTTAAATTATTTTTCATTAAATCTTAAACTCAAAATATTAAATATCCCCTCACCTGTGAATGAAGCCCATTTTGTGGACACTGTCCACGGCGCAGGTGACTTCGGCGATGTAGAAGCGGGCCAGTTCCTCCTCAAAGATCCCCAGCTTTATCAGCAGCGACATCAGATCCCCACCTGCCCAAAAAATTAAATAATTATATTTTTTTTATTATTATTTTTAAAATTAGCGTACCTGGTATGTAGTCCATGACAAAGTAAAGGTTATCCTTGTCCTGGAAGCTGTAGTACAGCTTCACCACCCAACAGTTGTCGGCCTCCGCCAGAATGTCGCGTTCGGCCTTGACGTGGGCCACCTGGTTCCGCTTGAGGACATCGGCCTTCCGCAGGGTCTTCATCGCATACAGGTGGTTGGAGGTGTCGATCTTCCGCACCAGGGTCACCTCTCCGAAGGCACCCACTCCAATCGGCTTGAGCTTGACGAACATGCTCTTGTCCATCTTGGCGCGCTTCAGCCGGATGTAGTTGCTCTCCTTTTGGTTCAGCATTTTCCGCATCTCGATCTGGGTCTGGTCGGGCAGCCCCACCTTGAGCATCTCCTTTTCCAGCTGGTTCTTGCGGTAGGTGCGCTGGCGGTAGGACTTGATGACGTTCTCGATGTGCTGCTCCATGAAGAACTTGAAGGCCTGCGGCGAGTACTGGCGCACCCGGAACTCCTTGCGCTCCTCCTCCTTCTCCTTGGAGATCCTCTTCCGTTCGGGTATGGGGGAGGCGTGTTTGATTTTCTTGCAGGCCGTGGACGAGGCGGTGGTGCTGGCCGATCCGTTGCTGCCGCCGGAACTGTTGGCTCCCGTACTCGCCGCCGAATTGTTCTTGGCCGGTGGTATCGGCGGAGTGGTGGCCAGATTGCTGTTGCTGATCTGTATATTGTTGTTGTTGTTGTTGTTGTTGTGATTACAATTGCTGGGTGGCTTTGCATCGGAATTGGTGTTGTTGTTGTTGTTGCTCTGATAGGGTGGCGGGGGTGGCAACTGCCGGCTGGGATTCCCATTCGTTAGCTTCTGCTGCTCCCTCTCCCTCAGCTCCCGCTGCTCGCGCTGGCTCTGGAGGACGCGGAGTGCCTGCAGTTGCTGCTGCTGCTGTTGCTGCACCTGTTGCACCGTGGCCGCCTTGGCCTGCATGCTTTTCGCGTAGGACGGTGGCTCCAGGCAGGTGGGTTTGCTAGTTAGTCCTAAAAGGATAAATGTTAGAGATTATTTTCATTAAAAATCTGTAGGTAGGCACCCACCTGAAATACTTCCTCCCGTGAGCAGAGGCGGTGTCGTGGGCGTTGGTGGCTTCGATTGCAGCTGATGTTGCTGCAGTTGGTGCGCCGCCGCCGCTGCCTGCTGCTGCTGCTGCATCACGGCCGCCGACTTCTGGGGATACGAGGGCGGGGCGGCCAGGACGTGCACCGGCGAGTTACTCGCCGAGGCACTCGACGGCGACTGTGGCGCCACCGCCGTCTGCAGCACCGGCTTCTGCACCTGCGTGCTCTTCACACTCTGCATGATGATCGGCTGCTGGGTCCTGGCCTGGTAGGCCCGGGGCTGCGGCTTCGCCAGCGGAGCGGGCGGCATACTGACGGTGATGGGACTCGGCGACCCCGCCGAGGTGGCCGAATAAATGCCACTGCTCGGCGACTTCCGGTAGTCCGACTGCTGGGACTGCGTCGGCGATTGCCGGGACTGCATGGAGGCCGTGTAGCTGGGCGGCGGCGGCGGGGGCTGTGCCACCCCAGACTGGATGAGATACGGCGGTGGAGGCTCCGCCGCCACAGCACCACTGGCTCCGCCGGGATACAGGTTGAGGGCCTTCATCTGCTGGCTGAGTTGCTGCTGGTTCTTGATCCCGTTCTGGGTGATCACCGGCGACGTGCCCCGCTGGGTGGGTGGTGCTATCGCTGGCGGGCGGTTGAGGGCCGGCGAGCGACGCTTCACGTACGCCTGGCTTGTGGGCGGCACCGGTGGCGGGGGCGTGGCCGCACTAGATACGGTGGGATTCCTTGGCGGCGGCGCCGGCGGGGCAACTTCACTGAATCCGCTCGGCGAGGGGGAGAAGCCACCGTTGCCGCCGGGAGTGCCGCCGCCGGGTCGGGAGCTGGGCTGGTGGGCGTGGGTGAGGGCGGAGTGGGAGTGCGAGTGCGGCGAATCCGATCGAGAGCTTCCGGCCCCGGAGTCCAAGGCCGGACTGCATCTCAAGTAATGACTACTGGCCGTGTCCCGCTCGACACTCGGCTTCCGGATCAGCTTGTTCGGCATCAGAGCCGTTATCATCTTTGGCACATGACCGACCCCCCTGTCCACCCCCTGTTGGCCTACGATCGCCGGGGGCGGGGGCACAACCACGTCGGGGGAGGGTGACGCCGACGGCGGGGGCTCCATCGGCGGCTTGGCATGGTGGTAGTCCGGAGTAAGTGCATCATTGCGTCCATTGGCCGCGTTGTATCGCAGAGCTGTGTAGTTCTACAAAAAAAAAATAAAAATTAAATATAATTAATAAATAAATAGCTAAAAAAATTATACAAATCGCTTTAAATTCTTGAAAAGTAATTAGAAGTAGGAACCCCCCTTGGCGGACGCCCATGAGTGGTCAGCATTCCTGCACTGTCCATGTGTGTGTGTGTGTGTGTTTGTATCAAAAACTAAACAAAAGACGCACACACAAAATAAAAACAAAGAGAAACAAGAGGCGAACCGGAGGCTAAAACAAAAGACGATAAACCGCGGCGGGCCAAAGCAACAAAATAAAATTCTTGCCATCGTCCTAAAATTCCTTCATATTCCCAACGAGAGCGAGTGAGATGGGCATACAAAATATCTCGAATGCGGAGAGGGAGGAGGAAAAGCGATCAGAGAGCCGGCTGCCAGATGCGCCAAGTGGGATCCAAAACACTCACACACACACATACACGCTTGCAGCGAAGGTTGCCCTTGCTTACATTCCATCTCCCTTGCTCTTTCACTCTCTCTGGTGTTTGTGTATGTTTTGGGGTCCCCTTGTTCTTTGTGCTCCCCTTTTTTCTCGTCTGCCGCTGCTTCAGCTACCCGTTTTACGCGTTCTTTTGATGCCTCTTCTTTTCTTCTCCCCCCTCCCATACCACTATTCCAATGCCATTCCCACACACACATTCCGTCTCCGATCTTACTTTTGTGACTGATCCTCGATTTTATGACTTTGTCCGCCCCACTTGCCCCACCCCACACTCGCTCTTTCAATTTTTCTTCTCATTCTTTCGTTGACTGCCTGTCAAGTGCGTTTGAAAGAGAAGGGGCTAACTTGATACCCTGGAAATTCCTTTAAGGGACATTCTTTGGGGAATTTTCAATAAAATATGATTTAAGAGAGAACAATATTATAATAAAATATATATTTTTTAACTTTTATTTAAATTTTTAAAGAATATTTAGAATTCCCCATCAACGTGGGCCACCCTAATGGGCATCAAATTAAATCCAAGGACGCGAAACAAGCAAAGCCCGACAAAGACCCCCAGCAGACTGTGCGTCTGTCTTTTTGAGAAGACCCCCTCCCCCCGTCCCTCTCCTCCTTACATGAAAGCCAATTTACGGCAAATTAGTAAAAGCCAATGGGCGCACTAAATCAGCAAGTGCAACGATACCAGGCCAAGCGCGAGAGCGAGAGAGACAAAAGTGTCGCCCACGCAAATTGGCACTTGGCTAAATTTTCGAATAAAACAAATTGGATTTACCGGCGTTTTGAGGTAGCGGGGTGGTCCCCATGGGGGCACACACCGCCGAAACACTTTCGCTAATCCACTCAAGCCTATTTGCTCTGCGGTTGCTGCAATTTGCAAAACAATTAAGCCGCCGACAAGGTCGGCCAAGTTCATTTCCCGCAAATTCCATTCCATCTCCTGAAAGGGATTCCTAGTAGTAGTAGTAGTACTCTCTATATGGGCATTTCCAGGATCGCAAACGTTACATTCGTACAATATTAAATGGAAAAAAATATGACAAAAATTAATATTTTTAGGTATTTTTTTTTGGCACGATAATTTTATTTTCTGACTTTCTGACTAAGGAAAACATTTTTTGGCTATAAAAAAAATACAGAAATTTCCATTTCCTATAGTTAGTTTCAATTAAAAATATTAGTTTAAGAATTGTGGCAAAAAGTTTGGAGTTTGTGGCACGAATTTTTAAACGTTATTTGTTAAAAAATAAATATAAACCATGTTTTTAATCCCCACAAATGCACAATTAAAACTTTAAGGAACAAGAATAATGTAATAATATTTTTCATTAAGAAAATGAATATTTTTTATCAAGAAAATGAATATTTTTCATTAAGAAAAATATTATAATTAGGAAAAAATAAAAATATTTTATTTGTTTATTAAATATGCTGTTTCAGCTACTTCGATAATAAATTTTTAATCGCAAGCAACATTGGGAATTTTTCGAAGACCGTTGACATTTGAAGACTGTTCCCATTTTTGCATTAAAATTGGAGAAACTGCAAGTTCTGCTTCGTCGACTTTAATGTCCTTTGCACATTTGTAGAAATCTAATGTTTTTAAGACTCTCCCTATAATTATTTATCTTCAGACGATTTTTATTTCTCGCTTTTTTTTTTTTTTAGAAGCCCTTTGTGTTTTTGTTGCAGTTTCTTTGACTTTTCACGCTTCCAAATATTTTTTATACTTCGATGGATCAGATTTTATTTTTATTTAATTTCATTTTCTTAAATACCATTTTTTTGGCAGGAAAACACAATTTTTTTGTCGTTTTTTTACTAAAAAGCAATCCAATTTATTTTAGAGAATAATTATAACTAAATTAAATTAAATCATAAGCAAGGAATGTGTGATACAATTTAATGAATAATAAATAATAAAAAAAAAAAAAAAAAAACAGAACTTAAAAGCTCGAAATATTAAAAAGAAAAACTTACATTCTTGTAAGTTTCAGTTCAAAAATTCAAAAAGAAAAGCAAAAACATGACCAAAACTGTTTAAATTTCTTAAATTAACATATTCCTTTAAAAATATTAATGATCTTTTATCAATATTAGCCTTGAACCTGGCACACCTCACCCAGAAACGAACTTTGGCTATTGCCTCATCGAGAATGGGTGGGAAAGTGGAGGAGGTGGGCCCGAGAGGCAACCAAATGTTGCATGACATTCCTCATAGACCGTAATGGGGCAATCGCCAGAAAAATACATCAAAACTGAGAATTCTTGGCAAGGGGGACAAATATTTGTCAAATATTTTGAAAACAGGTATTATTAGATGGGAGGGAATAAAAATAACAGGAAGAGGTTTAAAAATTAAATAAAAATGTATATTAAAAAAATCATATTCTTATGAATCCATAGTTAAATATTTTTTAGTTTAAGAAGGCTAATAGGAAGAAGGCTATTTGTAGTTATAGCCAAACATTTGGTCTTTTGTTAATATTAGAGGCAACACACACTCGCCGCTGAGGAAACATTCTTTTTTGGGCGATTGCTTCTGCTGATATATTTTTGTTGGCCGCGCCAGATATACATACACATACGAACATACAGATATGTATATTTAGGTGAAAATTCCTGAGAAAATAGCTAAAACATAGCCCGAGAATAAAGAAAATTAAGCAAAGGCTGCAGGCCACCGACAGGTTCAGCAAATTTTTCGCATGAAAATCGCGCAAATTAGTCGAAAATTGCACCCCAAGGAATTCCATTTCGCTTCGAATGAAATTTGTCTCCCCACAAAGTCGCAATAGTGAGTTGAAAAAGTATTCAGACATTGTAATAAAATTATAATGTTGATGAAATTTAATTGGTTAAATAAATCTTATTAAATTTAATTTTCTTTTAATTAAATCTCTTATTATTTCTTATCATTAAATTAAATCTAAAATCTCTTTTATTCAGATTTTTTTCCTGTAATGTCGGAATAATTTTCGATCCTATAGACTAGATATTGATCTTGACCTTGCGAATAAGTTTTCGATCAAAATTTGTAAGAATTTTAAATAAATTTCTTATTTTTTTTAATAATATTGACTTGCGATTTCATATTTAAAGTTTTGTATTTTCATACAAATAATACATAAAATGAGACTTTTTGAGTATCGACCGACTAAATTCTACATAAAAAGCAAACAAATATAAAGAATACCAAGTTTTTAATTAATTAATTAAAAAGGAACTAAAACCTTGAATGGGAAGTTGGGAAAAGCAAGCAACTACCACTTTAAAAACTGTTAAAAGAGAAAAAAACTACAAAGTAGAGGTGGAGTAATACTAATAGCACTATCGGGACTATCGATGGTTTGCCACTATCGACACGCTCTCGATAGCGACGCGCACATTCGATAGTGGTCAATAGTTATCGTCGATAGTGGTCCATAGCGGCAAAGGAGGAATAATTATTTCAAATAGGCGTACAAGGCTTAAAGACGAAAATGTTAAAGTCTAGTTTTTTCTAAACCAAAATTATTGGTTGAAATAAATATATAAATATCATTTAAGCTAAGCTATTTAGGCTTTTTATACAAAATCATATTATTCAAATAAGAATTATTTATTATTTTTAGATAAAGATGGGAAAACCAATATCACACTTTTATACTTTATACTATTACAAAAACTAATTAAATGATTAAATAATGATTAACTAATTCAATTATTTTTTTAAGCTTACATTACTCAACTATCGATGATAGGATTTCCTTGACTATCGCCAATAGTTTAAGGAAACTATCAAGCACTATCGAAGGCGCAGACTACCGATAGTTCTCCACCTCTACTGCCAAGCTATTCATTGAAATATATTTCTTGCAGTCACTGTCCCAACATTTTTTATTAATAGATGAATTCGCACCAAATCCTAATATGCGATTACATGTGTACGCGACCATAACCGCACCAAATAAGCCACCGACCATGTGGATAAAAAAATACCCTATTTGGCATTGTTGGGGAGAGTGCTTTCGGCCCCCACTGTTCGTTTTGTTTACTAATTTATTTATGGATTATTTTAATTTTTATTGTAATGGCGTTTGGCTCACTGTTGGCTGCGTTGGCGTGGCGTCTTGTTTATTCGGCTTTGGCCAGTGGACTTTTTTATTTATTAACAACGTTTGTTATTTTAATTAATTTCCTAGCATACTTTTGCCGAAATCCGAAATCCGAGACCCGAACTGAGCATTATTGATGGATATTTATGGCAGAGGCATGTTCGAGCCTATTTGGCGACAGCTTACCGGTTGAAGAATGCCGCCAAAAAGGAGTGCTAGACCTGGGAATATCTATTAGATATATTTTGATATATTATCAGTTAAACATTGGGTATTCCAGGGTATCACAACACTGAGTAGGGGGCCGACGTCTTAAACGCTTGTGTGGGCGTGAACATGGCCGCTGAAAGTGTTGATCGGACCGCGCATAAATTTCGTATTTATTTATCGTCTATCGTTTATCGCTCTGACATGCACTGCCCACATATGGAAGCTCTATCCCCCACCCCCCTACATATGAGCCATATATGAGCAGATTATGGGTTTCTGGTATTTAGCGCTCAGCATGACCAATTAGCCGGGCCATTGTGCTTTGGCCGACCGGCCGCAGAGGCGTAGGCCGAAAGCCAGGCGAAAGTTGGCCAAAACCGCAAACAGTTTCTGACAAACCAATGCCAATGGCAGCAGCATTAAATCGGCCTGTCCAAACTGGCCGGGCCATAACAATTAGCCAACCCCAGCTCCCACTTTAATGGCCAAAGACCTGAGCACGCCCATCGCTTGGATTAACGAATTCCATCCGCTGATCCTTGCAACCGCATCGGAGAGACCTCAAACATAATTTACAGTCGCGGCAAACAGTAGCTGGCAAGTGGGGATCGTAAAACATTGAATTGATGACCCGTCAGATAATATTTAAGAATTTTTATGATCCTCCCGTCTCTGCCTCTGTCTCCTTCTCCCGAAACTCCTTTCTGAATCCAGTTTCAAAACTTGAGGAATTTCAGAGATTGAAATCTTTTAATAGAGCTTTAAGAACTGTGACAGGAGGAGGGTCCAACTCGGTTAGTCATCAAAAATGCAATGAAAAACAAAATTAAAAAAGATGAAGAATAAAGCGAGTCAAGTTTTTATTTAAGTTATTTTTTAAAAAAACATTTGTTGTATATTTTTGTGGCACAGTGTATCTGCTGGCCGGGCCTGACTTGGCCAACCAGTTAGTTTGGCTAATTGCAGAGATGGTGCTGAAATCCTTACTCGACCATTAGTCACTTCTCCTTCGATTTCCTTTCGACTATTTTCGGGTTTCATTGAAATCCATAACAGCCCACTCGCAGCCCCCCAGCATATATGTAGGCTATAGCCTGTCCGATCTGTTCAGTTCTCTTGAGTGTGACGTCAATCCAAAGAATCCAGGGCGCCATAAAAAATCACCATCTACCTCATTAAAACACATGCTTTTCAGGCAACATTTAATTGCACCAGTTTTGGGCTAACACCGTGTTGACTTTGGGATTAAAAAAGAAGACCTTTGGGATCGAAGGTTTTTTGGCCAACTCCTGGATGGATCGACCAGGTGAAAAATGTTCGGCTCGTGCCAGTTTATAAGCAAACAAAAATGATTTGTACTTCGACCTGAATGTTTACCCTTTCATTTTTATTTTTTGATTTTTTTGGCCAAAAATATTTCAAATGCAAAGCCACTAAGGCTGTTTGTGAAAATATGACCAGGAAGGAGGGAAATAGAAGAGTTTTCCGACTATTTGATACCCAATACTCTTTCCTTCCACTTTTTTTGACATTTAAAAGAATTATATTCCTTAAAAAATAAATTGTTGCATACTTTTGGCTGCTTTGGGAGGAGCCAATAAGGAAACAGACTAAAAAGCCTATAACTCCTCTGAAAATAGCCCGATTTGGATGAACTTTGGTTTCTAGATAAAAGTTGACCTTGGGATTAGTTTGACATCAGAACTTTTTAAGGAAAACTTTTCAGAGCTGGTGCTTCTGGAGCTACAAGATTCAACATGCGTTCAAAATCAAAGAACTCCTACAGTGATGGAACAAATAATAGAAACGAATATTATTATTTCACTTAAAGACTTAAAAAAATAAATAATAAATATATTAAAAATTATGGAACAAAAACAATAGACGATATTTATTCGTCACCAAAATAGATATCAGATATTTTAGGCGTGGCATGCGGGTTCGCCACCGTTATTTTACCTCGTCAAGAGGTTTTTTTATATGATTTTATTACCAGGAGTGCTAATATAGACATTTATTCTACAATTTATCGTTTACTTTTGTTAAACAAAGGAAGCCAGATATCTTGGCATTACTCTGTACAAACGACTTACTTTTGGCCCACATCTCAAGTCCACGGTTAAGAAATCCAATATAAGGATTCAGCAACTGCGATGGCTCATAAATAGAAGGAGCTTAGAGGACTTAGATGTAAAAGGCTGTATAGGTCCATTGCATTCTGCCAATTTGGGTTTATGGCATAAAAATTTGGAGGATCGCCGCCAAATTTAGTTACAAACGCATCCAGGTGTTGCAGAATCGAATGCTTAGAAGCATAACAGGCTGTCCCTGGTTCACTCTTCATAGAGATCTAAAGCTACATACTGTGGATGAACAGATTGGAAGACTCACAAGTCGATACAGCGACAGACTCTTAAGACAACGCAGCCTACTTGCAAGAAAATGACTTCCAGCTAGACCATCGAGGCGTCTGAAAGGGCTAGGCTCTTGCCAAAACAATTCGACACGAATAATGTAAACTATAAGTTAGATATTATAATTTAATAATCATTAAATTATATATTGTTTTGGTATATTTTTACATTTCCTTCTATGCGATGTTAAGGTACTTGTTTGTTGTACAGATTCTTCACTTAAAATAATAAAAAAAAAAAAACTTTTGTTAAAATCATCAAATGCACCGCAGTAGAAACCTTATCCTCAAATTAAAAGAAGAAGGCCAATCCATGGGGAAAATTGACGAACTATTGGAATGCTGAAAAAAAAAGTGTTTTCTGCTATCCACCATACAGAGAAGCAGGAGAAACGTGGCAGAAAGCGAGCAACTTTGACACGAATCTTATAAGGAAGTCGATAAAGGAGCCATTCCTTTCTTCGAAGGATCTTAAAAACTAAATGTTTTTAAACATTTACACTAAAAACATTTAAACTGAACTGTGACATCCGTTACAAGTCGCAGCAAGGAGAGTTCCTTTTTTGAGCATAAAGCCTATTGAAAGGCGATTCTACTTTGCCAAAAACCAAGAGATCCCCCGGATCTTTGGTCCGATGAGACAAAGATTGATTTGTTTGGATCTGATGGCAGGCCCCATGTTAGACGCCCAAAAAATACTGCATTTGATTCCAAATATACCAAAAAAAACGATCAAACATGGAGGTGGCCATATAATGCTATGATGATATAATGGTAAGGATGTTATGTTACCATATGCCGACAGGAAAATTTATATCCATATCCCAAACATACAAATCCAAGCTTGGCACAAAGTGGATCCTGGACAATAAAGTCGACGTTATTGATTGACCAGTTGTCCCGAGTCAAACCCTTTGACATTTTTGGGGAATCCTTTAAAAGCGTTTAAAAGTGGATTTCAACCAAAAAGAAGATACATTTGTGGGAGAAAGTCCAGGAAGAGTGCTCCTCAATTGAGCCATTGGTGGAGTCTATGTCTCGTAGGAGTGTGGAAGGATTGAAAAACCATCGTAACAAAATATTTAAACCCAAAACATTTCACTAAACTAGTCCATTTAAGATAAGGATTAGTCATTTCGTTACATAAAAGCTTTAATTATAATTTTTAAGTTAAATGTATTTTTTGTTTTTTAGAATTTAAGATACATAGATGTATATTATATTAAAGAAAGAAATTAAAATTTCCACTCATTACCTTGGTAATCCTTATTAAAAAAACCCTATTTAAAGCCAAAGTGAAAAGGCGTTTCTATTATTTTTTCCATCACTGTAACATATATCTCTTAAATAGACTGTTGATGCTAACCAAGTTATTATATTCTGAAGAATATGTATAGTTTATACAACAAAGTTTATAGAATGGGAGTTGTTGGCCTCTCCCTGTTACATACCCTCCCCGAGTACCAATATACCCAGTACCCCACGACTACCGTGGATAAAAAAGTCACCCCCGCCGCTTTCGATCAAAATTAGTTTCGGGCCTTTAGAGGCTTGCATTTTTCTGGTTGTTGGCTTTCATTAGCCGTCGTGTCTCCTCCGATTGTGGCACATCGTTTGTGGTTTGTGATAAGCACTTTAATGGGATAACTCGGCGCTGAGAGGCAAGTCGGCCTAAGACGAGGCTAAGCCGCGATGAGTCGAGTGGCAAACGCTTTTTATTGAAATTCTTGGAGCCTGTTTGGCTGCTCAGTGAGTGACTCAGCCTTGAATAAAATTATGTATTTATTTAGTTTCCATTCTCACCTGATTATTCCTATGGTTATTTTGTACTTCGAAGCGGGTGAGGTCCTGCTTGATGCTCTCGAGGGCTTCCGCCGTGTATTTATCATTGGGGCGACCGCCCCTTTTTTCGCCCGCTGGATGCATGCTGCTGCTTCGTCGGACCGGGATATTTAGCACACATATCACAGAATGCTGGCTAAAGTATTGTCTTGTATGGATAAGTTAGTTTGAGGCACTTTTTGGGTATTTGGGTATTTGTGGGGTTAGCTACTTAGTCTCGGACAGGCTTCACGAAGCTCTATTATCTCGATCTTGATGTGGTTGCTCTCAATAAAGATAATCTTGGTGCTCGTGTTCGACCCCCTAGCTTCTGCGAACCCCCCTCTATTTTTTTTGTAGCTTTTGTTTGTCGTCGGATTATTTAGCACTCGGGCGGAGGGAGAATTCTTCCACTTCACATTTGCATTTTAACAAAAAACTGCTCTCGCCCAACATTCATTTCGCATGTAAATACCTCTCTTTACATTTTATTTTTGCTTTTCATTTATTTTTATTTTATTTTTTTGTTTTATTTTAGGCCTCATACACAATTCAAATTCGAGAAATAGTTGGCAGATCCGACCAAAGTCCCAGGCGATGAATGAATTTCATTTGAATATTTGAATATCAAAATATTAGTTGATTTTTAATTTGATTTGATTGGCGGGCTCTTGGAATTTTAATGAATCCTACACACGTATCGGTGGCGGCCACTCGTCCGCTGGATCTGAAAAAAAAAAACAAAGATAAAGCTTTTGAGTACAGGGGCACCAATGGGAAAATTGATTTTGAGCCAAAATTGTCACACGCTAGGCCGATTTTTTAGTTCTTACTCTTACTCACTAACTAGTCTAGTTGTTAACTTAGTTATGCTTTGGGTCTGAGCTTTTTTAAGCAAAAAGAAACGCTGACAAATAAGCCAAAAAGGCAGCTCTGCTTCCGTCTCATTTACATGCCAGCGCCGTGAGTCACTGGCTGTCGGGGGGCTTTGGGCTTAAGAGCTTTGGGCCCCCTTGTTTGCCGGAAAATCCACACTCATTGTTCCTAATGACCATCAATCGGTGGCACTCACCTGGAGGCACTGTCTTTCGCATGATTTTTCACGCCTCGGGGGCACTGACTGCCAAAGTTGCAGCAGCCACATAAATTATGCTGCGCTGCCTCCCCGCCCCCGCACATTATGTCATGTTTGAAATTCTGGTGAAATGTACAAAAAAAAAATCCCCTACAACTCAAACGAAAACACAAACCCATTTTTATGACGAACCATTAAGTTCACGCCGTTGGAGGGGGGCCTGTGCCGGGTGCCGCGGGGAGTGGCGTGCGCACCTGACTATGAAATAGCCGTCGATGGATGGATTTGTAAACAAACACGGAATTTCGCCGAATTTGTGCCAAGTGCAAATGAGGAAAGGAAAACCAACACAAAATACAGCTTGCCGTCCCTAAAAGATATATATTTCGATCTTAAGGGGGGTAGGTAGTTTAAAAATAATCTAATTCTTTTCTCAAAAATCTAAATTCCTAATGATGACTATTTTTAGACCCTTTTTTAGCACTTTTCCAGCGTTTTTTTTCCTAAAAATAACTTTTTCTAAATCAGTTTTAATTTAAAACTACTTTTCAAACTACATTTTGATTATAATTACCATTACCATAATTAGTTAATAATAAATTTGTTAATAGTGCTTATTTTTAATACAAAATAGACTATTTTTTACGTCCAAAATCGTGTTTTCTAGTTTTAAAGTGTTCCCAAAAATGTAAAAATTGAAATTTCGGAAAACCCTTCCAGTGTTATCTTTAAAAAACTATTATCTTAAAGTAACATTTTGATTTTTTAATTTTAGATGATCCAGTATCGAGATAAAATAGGTTTTACCAACACAAAATACAGCTTGCCGTGAGGGTTTCAACTCTAAAAGTGCCCTAAAAGATATATATTTCGATCTTAAAGGGGGTAGGTAGTTTAAAAATAATCTAATTCTTTACTCAAAAATCTAAATTCCTAATGATGACTATTTTTATACCCTTTTTTAGCAGTTTTCCAGCGTTTTTTTTTCCTAAAAATAACTTTTTCTAAATCAGTTTTCATTGAAAACTACTTTTCAAACTACATTTTGATTATAATTACCATTACCATAATTAATTAACAATAAATTTGTTAATAGTATTTATTTTTAATACAAAATAGACTATTTTTTACGTCCAAAATCGTGTTTCCTAGTTTTAAAGTGTTCCCAAAAATGTAAAAATTTAAATTTCGGAAAACCCTTCCAGTGTTATCTTTAAAAAACTATTATCTTAAAGGAAATTTATGAATTTTTAATTTTAGATGATCCAGTATCGAGATAAAATAGGTTTTACCAACACAAAATACAGCTTGCCGTGAGGGTTTCAACTCCAAAAGTGCCCTCCATGGTCCCTAAAACATATATTTCGATCTTAAGGGGGGTAGGTAGTTTAAAAATAATCTAATTCTTTTCTCAAAAATCTAAATTCCTAATGATGACTTTTTTTATGCCCTTTTTTAGCAGTTTTCCAGCGTTTTTTTTCCTAAAAATAACTTTTTCTAAGTTACCATAATTAATTAACAATAAATTTGTTAATAGTATTTATTTTTAATACAAAATAGACTATTTTTTACGTCCAAAATCGTGTTTTCTAGTTTTAAAGTGTTCCCAAAAATGTAAAAATTGAAATTTCGGAAAACCCTTCCAGTGTTATCTTTAAAAAACTATTATCTTAAAGTAACATTTTGATTTTTTAATTTTAGATGATCCAGTATCGAGATAAAATAGGTTTTACCAACACAAAATACAGCTTGCCGTGAGGGTTTCAACTCCAAAAGTGCCCTCCATGGTCCCTAAAAGATATATATTTCGATCTTAAGGGGGGTAGGTAGTTTAAAAATAATCTAATTCTTTTCTCTAAATTCTTCTCTCTAAATTCCTAATAATGACTATTTTTATACCCTTTTTTAGCACTTTTCCAGCGTTTTTTTTTCCTAAAAATAACTTTTTCTAAATCAGTTTTCATTGAAATCTACTTTTCAAACTACATTTTGATTATAATTATCATTACCATAATTAATTAACAATAAATTTGTTAATAGTGCTTATTTTTAATACAAAATAGACTATTTTTTACGTCCAAAATCGTGTTTTCTAGTTTTAAAGGGTTCCCAAAAATGTAAAAATTGAATTTTCGGAAAACCCTTCCAGTGTTATCTTTAAAAAACTATTATCTTAAAGTACAATTTTGATTTTTTAATTTTAGATGATCCAGTATCGAGATAAAATAGGTTTTACCAACACAAAATACAGCTTGCCGTGAGGGTTTCAACTCCAAAAGTGCCCTAAAAGATATATATTTCGATCTTAAGGGGGGTAGGTAGTTTAAAAATAATCTAATTCTTTTCTCTAAATTCTTCTCTCTAAATTCCTAATGATGACTATTTTTATACCCTTTTTTAGCACTTTTCCAGCGTTTTTTTTCCTAAAAATAACTTTTTCTAAATCAGTTTTCATTAAAAACTACATTTTGATTATAATTACCATTACCATAATTAATTAATAATAAATTTGTTAATAGTATTTATTTTTAATACAAAATAGACTATTTTTTACGTCCAAAATCGTGTTTTCTAGTTTTAAAGGGTTCCCAAAAATGTAAAAATTGAATTTTCGGAAAACCCTTCCAGTGTTATCTTTAAAAAACTATTATTTAAAGTACAATTTTGATTTTTTAATTTTAGATGATCCAGTATCGAGATAAAATAGGTTTTACCAACACAAAATACAGCTTGCCGTGAGGGTTTCAACTCCAAAAGTGCCCTAAAAGATATATATTTCGATCTTAAGGGGGTAGGTAGTTTAAAAATAATCTAATTCTTTTCTCTAAATTCTTCTCTCTAAATTCCTAATGATGACTATTTTTATACCCTTTTTTAGCAGTTTTCCAGCGTTTTTTTTTCCTAAAAATAATTTTTTCTAAATCAGTTTTAATTAAAAACTACATTTTGATTATAATTACCATTACCATAATTAATTAACAATAAATTTGTTAATAGTGCTTATTTTTAATACAAAATAGACTATTTTTTACGTCGAAAATCGTGTTTTCTAGTTTTAAAGTGTTCCCAAAAATGTAAAAATTGAAATTTCGGAAAACCCTTCCAGTGCTATCTTTAAAAAACTATTATCTTAAAGTAACATTTTGATTTTTTAATTTTAGATGATCCAGTATCGAGATAAAATAGGTTTTACCAACACAAAATACAGCTTGCCGTGAGGGTTTCAACTCCAAAAGTGCCCTCCATGGTCCCTAAAAGATATATATTTCGATCTTAAGGGGGGTAGGTAGTTTAAAAATAATCTAATTCTTTTCTCTAAATTCTTCTCTCTAAATTCCTAATAATGACTATTTTTATACCCTTTTTTAGCACTTTTCCAGCGTTTTTTTTTTCCTAAAAATAACTTTTTCTAAATCAGTTTTCATTAAAAACTACTTTTCAAACTACATTTTGATTATAATTACCATTACCATAATTAATTAACAATAAATTTGTTAATAGTGCTTATTTTTAATACAAAATAGACTATTTTTTACGTCGAAAATCGTGTTTTCTAGTTTTAAAGTGTTCCCAAAAATGTAAAAATTGAAATTTCGGAAAACCCTTCCAGTGCTATCTTTAAAAAACTATTATCTTAAAGTAACATTTTGATTTTTTAATTTTAGATGATCCAGTATCGAGATAAAATAGGTTTTACCAACACAAAATACAGCTTGCCGTGAGGGTTTCAACTCCAAAAGTGCCCTAAAAGATATATATTTCGATCTTAAGGGGGTAGGTAGTTTAAAAATAATCTAATTCTTTTCTCTAAATTCTTCTCTCTAAATTCCTAATGATGACTATTTTTATACCCTTTTTTAGCACTTTTCCAGCGTTTTTTTTCCTAAAAATAACTTTTTCTAAATCAGTTTTCATTAAAAACTACATTTTGATTATAATTACCATTACCATAATTAATTAATAATAAATTTGTTAATAGTGCTTATTTTTAATACAAAATAGACTATTTTTTACGTCGAAAATCGTGTTTTCTAGTTTTAAAGTGTTCCCAAAAATGTAAAAATTGAAATTTCGGAAAACCCTTCCAGTGCTATCTTTAAAAAACTATTATCTTAAAGTAACATTTTGATTTTTTAATTTTAGATGATCCAGTATCGAGATAAAATAGGTTTTACCAACACAAAATACAGCTTGCCGTGAGGGTTTCAACTCCAAAAGTGCCCTAAAAGATATATATTTCGATCTTAAGGGGGGTAGGTAGTTTAAAAATAATCTAATTCTTTTCTCTAAATTCTTCTCTCTAAATTCCTAATGATGACTATTTTTATACCCTTTTTTAGCACTTTTCCAGCGTTTTTTTTCCTAAAAATAACTTTTTCTAAATCAGTTTTCATTAAAAACTACATTTTGATTATAATTACCATTACCATAATTAATTAATAATAAATTTGTTAATAGTATTTATTTTTAATACAAAATAGACTATTTTTTACGTCGAAAATCGTGTTTTCTAGTTTTAAAGTGTTCCCAAAAATGTAAAAATTGAAATTTCGGAAAACCCTTCCAGTGTTTTCTTTAAAAAACTATTATCTTAAAGTACAATTTTGATTTTTTAATTTTAGATGATCCAGTATCGAGATAAAATAGGTTTTACCAACACAAAATACAGCTTGCCGTGAGGGTTTCAACTCCAAAAGTGCCCTCCATGGTCCCTAAAAGATATATATTTCGATCTTAAGGGGGGTAGGTAGTTTAAAAATAATCTAATTCTTTTCTCTAAATTCTTCTCTCTAAATTCCTAATGATGACTATTTTTATACCCTTTTTTAGCACTTTTCCAGCGTTTTTTTTTCCTAAAAATAACTTTTTCTAAATCAGTTTTCATTAAAAACTACTTTTCAAACTACATTTTGATTATAATTACCATTACCATAATTAATTAACAATAAATATGTTAATAGTGCTTATTTTTAATACAAAATAGACTATTTTTTACGTCCAAAATCGTGTTTTCTAGTTTTAAAGTGTTCCCAGAAATGTAAAAATTGAAATTTCGGAAAACCCTTCCAGTGTTATCTTTAAAAAACTATTATCTCAAAGTAACATTTTGATTTTTTAATTTTAGACGATCCAGTATCGAGATAAAATTGGTTTTAACTAGGTTTTAACAATTGCCTTGCTGTATTTGTTTAAAAATTGTTATTAAAATTAAGAAAAATTATAATTTTTTAAACATTTATCTTATAGAATCTTTGCATTTAATTCCAATAACAATTTATCAAGAAATAGCTCTAAAAAAGTGCCTTTTTTAAAGCAAATCAGACCTATTCCCCCCCTTTTTGTATTATTTTGCGATAAAAGAGCCCTTGAAAAATGATATTGCAAAACTCAAATGAAACAAAACACCCAACTTCAATGCCAAATCGTCCATTAAGTCCCATTATTTAGCCACAAATCTCAATCATAAGGTAGTTAGCATTCCTGGCTGCTCCCCCCAGCCAGTCATGGGCATTTTTTGCGGAGATAACGACCCACAGACATGCCAGAGAGTCTTGATCTGCAAACAATATTAAGATTGCCCCGCGAATTAGCTCGAACATAAAGAGGAACCACAACGGAATATGGCTTTTAATTATTTTGTTGACAAAAGTTGGGTTCTCTCTCTTTACTTTAGTTCTATTGTTTTTCGTAGGAATGTGAATTTTTGTGCCCGGGCCATACATAGATGATAAGAAGATCTTGGGCGGGTAAACAACTCAGCCCCACGCGCCAAATCCGAATGTCAACAGAGATCGGCCCTGGTGGCCAGGTCCTCCACATTCCACGCATACTGCAAGCTATTTTTGCGCAAATATCCGCCAGCCATCGCACAAATAATTTTAAGTCCAAACTATACTTTTATTTTGATTTTGATGCGTTATTTTAATTGGAATTCTTAATTGTTTAATTGCGTTTGAAGAGTGGTGCCCCAGCACTTGAAAGCCAAGCTGGAAAGCCGCTCTCCGCATCCAAAGCCATCTAAATGGATTTTTTTATTCCTCAGCCCGAGGAGCTTTGGCAGAAATTCGCATTTAGCATTAATTGAGACATTTTATTGGCAATTATACGCATAGTGGATTTTTTACATTTTTTTTAAATTAGTAATTTTAATTAAAATGCCACAACAGTGTTTAAAAGTAACAATTTTTATTGATTATATAATGATTTATTTTTAGGAGCTTGTAGTAGCAGTTTGGGATAATCTTTCTCCTATCTAGCTTAATTTTTTCTCCTAAGCTTTATTGTGTTTATTTTGACACTTTTTAAGCAACAACTAAAAAACTGCAATAAGTCAACAAAGGGATAAGCCAGTTCTACTTTTAATTTCTATTTGCAGAAAAGAGATTATCTCTCCGCCTAGTTTAGGGGGGGTTTAAGGGGTAACTCGTGTGGAAAGAGGGCACATTTTTGTGATATTTTTTTTCTATTTAAAACTATTTATTTATCTTCTTATTTATATTTATTTATTTTTTATTTATCTTTTATTTATTTTTTTGTTCTAGATAAAACTATTTATTTTTCTATTTGTTTTCTATTTATCTATCTAAATATTTATAGATATATTTTTTATCTTAAAAAATAATATAAAACTTAATATTTTAGGTAATTGCGGCAATTATTCTTAATAATTTCTTTAAAAAATATGAATTTCTGGGCACTCTCATACATAACTCTACTATCTAATCTTCCAGAATCGCAAAAATCATAACTATTTTATTAAAAAACCCATTGATCTGATAAGTCTGATTAAATCCAGGTAATATATGGGTAATTCTCTAATGTCAAACGGGAAATTCCTACGCATTTCAACTTAAAAAAAAATACCTGAGCTAAGACGTTTTTTTATTTAAAAAAAAAAGTGAATCTTATAGCTCGTGGCAAGTACTATAATTGGTGATATATTTGCTATATTGTCTGAATATTTTTGAAACAAAAAGTCATCCAAAAATACAAATTGGTGATAAATTTTGGACGACTTTTTGTTTCAAAAATATTCTGACAAAGCTAGGGCTGTCGCTCAAAAACCATTTCAAACGCTCATTTCAGTGAAACTGAATGGAAAAATTTGTCTGTAATTAATAATATTTATTAATTGATCTTAGTAATTCTTTTTGTTTCACTTGAAAATATTTGGTAGTTTTTTTTTTAAATTCAATTTTTGCCTCTGTTGCAGGAGACATTTTCTTCCATCAAACTTTTTATGTTGTTGTTATCCTTTTTAAATAATTAAACATAAATTCGATATTCTATATTAATTAAACATTAATTTAGAGCTAAACAAAATTAAATTTAATTTTCAAGCTAAACAAAAAAGTGTCCAAATTTCAGACTTGGCATTGAAATATTTCAAAATGTGTTAAAAGTAAATGTAAAATATTATTAAATTTGTTTAATTAAAATTATTTTCAAAACATTTCCCTATAAAAATATCTGAAAAATTTGAACTTTTTGCGTGTGGTTGAGCTTTCAGGAGAATTACCCATTAAGTATTTTTAAAATTTGGGGTTAATAGTTTTAAAAAAATCCCCATCCCCATTAAAATTCCGGAAATCCCGTATTATCTCTTAAGTCACTATTAGATCTATTAGTTAGACCTACTTATATTTAGTAGATGGTTTAGATCTAATAGCCCAAGCATCCTAACTCTATTATTATCATTCTCTACGATACTCCAAAATATTTCCCAGTAAAAATTCCTTCTGGATATGGCACACACATACACATATTCTCTCCCGAATTTGATATCCCCTGCCCTGTAAGTCGCCCCCCCCACCCCACCCCCTCATGTAAGTACTTAACATCCTCTGTTACAGCGCTCCGATTGCGATTGGCTCCGGAGACGAGGGATCCAGAAGAGGCGAACATGCGGGCCCCCAAAAGAGAGCGATCGACAGAAGAGCAGAGCCAAGGAGCGGAAGGAACAAATGGGGGAGTGAGTCGAAACACGCTGCAGGGGGCAAACACACTCACAGATATACACACGCACACCCATACACACACACCCATGCCGATGCGAAGAAGTGTGCGACGCGTCAGGGCAGAAGATAAAAATAGTATTAGTTGCTGATTATTATTGCAAAAATGCGCATTCCTCGGCAACTTATTCCAAACGAAAGAGCGAAGGCAAAATATGGTGTAGGAAGAAGAGTGGGGGTAGGGACAGGGAGGCGAAAAAAGGGGAGGCTGCTGTTGTTGCTCTTGCTTTTGCTTTTGCTCTACTCTACGCGCGCTCTATGTTTTCGTTTCGTTTTCCCTTTTTTTTTTCATGCTCTCACACACACACACTCACACTCACGCTCTTACATGTTAAAAATGGGTGGGAATGGGCGGCGGGAGGCGGGGATGGGGGAACGGGATCGATGCAAGCAAGAAAAACGAGCTAAATTGCATTTTCGTCGTAGACGTCGTTCGACTTGCATTGGAAGCACAGTGGCGGAGCTAAAGGGGAGTGGCAGGCATAAGCCACCCCCTCCCTCACTAACGGGCCTGGTAAAATATAAAAAAAATACTAATTAAAATAATTCTCTCTTAATAAAGAGAGAAATTCCTTAAAAGAGAAACAATGCCCAATAACTGTAATCCTTTCAGTGTCTAGTCATTACAGGGTATCTCTTAGTCGCTGCTATCCTTTTCATAACCTTCCTTACTTTCTTGTTTTATCGTTCATTTACTTTTAAAAGCAACAACAACAACAACATCAACTACATACAATAATGGCAAACAGCTCACTGTATTTATTGCCCTGCCTCTCGCAGTTTGTGTGAATTTTTCTCTCCGTGTGGTTGTGTGTGTTTTGGAATGCACACGATCAACGCCAACGGAGCCTCACCTGTTCCAGCCGCAGAGCAACTAAAACAGCAAAAAAACAACAACAACAACACACTCACATAATCCACTACGAATTGCATGCTGGAATGTGAATGGAATGCCAACAATTTTTAGCGTCGCTGCCGATGACGCCGCTGAAGCTGGCTTACAAAAAAAAACCAGCAATAAAAACAACAACAATACAAGTAGTTGTAAACAACAACAACAACATTTTGCACATTGGGGAGGAGTTGCGTTTGTGGCGTTGGCGTTTTTTATTTTTTTTTATTTTTTAAACTGGACAAGCTTTTGGCTTTGGCTTGGGGATTTGGCTCTTGGCCAAGTATTGCAAGTGAGGTTTTTGATTTTTTTTTTAGCCAAGGAGAGATATTTGAACTGCATGGGAATGGCTTTTAATTCAAATATTTTAAATATTTATTTTTTTTATTGATTTTATGTTGAGGAATTCCTAAATAAAAACAATGATTAAGCAATATTTTAGGTTGTAGATGTAGAGTTTTAGAAAATAATGCATTTTGAATAGAAAAATATTTGATAAAAAAAAAAAAACTCAACTATTAATACAAAGAATTACAAGTCTGGATTGTGGTTTCTGTTCTTATTTTTTGGCTTATAAGCTTACAGGGTATGTTATTTCGTCCATATATAGTCTATATATCTCTATAAATTATTTATAAACTTAATCAGGACGACTAGGAACAAATATTAATTTAAAACAAGCTAGTTTTGAAGCTTAAGCTAGAGATCTCTGAGCCCTGAACTGCTTGAAGGAAGATCAAGTTCGAACATGTATCAGATCTGATTAAAAAAAAATAAAATTAATTATTTTTTTAAGACATTGACTAGTGATTTAATGTTTAAAGAGAGTATACAGTGGGGAGTAAATGTAATTTCATTTTCTAGTCCATTTTTCAGGCCTAAGTGCTCAGAAAACAGATAAAGGCCCTTTTTTCATCAATTATGTATCTAATTCGTAACAAAATGTAGTATTTAGTTTAATCATAAAATAAGCTAATTAAAGTAAATGATTTATTAAATAAAAATTAAAATCAGTTTCAACATGAGTTGATAGTGTAGACTATTTTTAATAAAAACAAAAATAAAAAAAATAATAAATTGTCCAACTAGACTCTAGTGTTGGAAAAGGTATTGAAAGAAGCTGAACCGTTTAAGCAAACTTGGCCTTTCTATTTCGGATTTTTGAAACTGTAAAAAAAAAGAAAACCAAGCAGTAGTTAGCGGTTCTTTCTGTTCTTTTTAATCAGATTTTTTAAAGAATTTATTATCTTGATTAATAAATAAATTAATAATAAATTGTCCAACTAGACTCCAGTCACTAGAGTAAGGTGTAAGGGAATCGAACCAGTGTTGGAAAAAGTGTTGAAAGAAGCTTGCTGAACCGTTTAAGCAAACTTGGCCACTCTATTTCTTACTTTTGAAACTGTAAAAAAAAGAAAACTTCAAGGGTAATTTTTAGGTATTTTAACTACAGAAGTAGCAGTAGTTAGCGGTTCTTTCTGTTCTTTCTAATCAGATTTTTTTTAAAGAATTTATTACCTTGATTAATAAATAAATTGTCCAACTAGACTCCAGTTACTAGAGTAAGGTGTAAGGGAATCGAACCAGTGTTGGAAAAAGTGTTGAAAGAAGCTTGCTGAACCGTTTAAGCAAACTTGGCCACTCTATTTCTTACTTTTGAAACTGTAAAAAAAAGAAAACTTCAAGGGTAATTTTTAGGTATTTTGACTACAGAAGTAGCAGTAGTTAGCGGTTCTTTCTGTTCTTTCTAATCAGATTTTTTTTAGGATTTATTATCTTAATTAATCCTTTAAACTGAAGGATTTCGTAAATCAAAACATCAAAAAGAGACAATTTTTATTAAAATTTTATTATAAAAGTAAAGTTTTAGTTTCTATTCATGATATTATTATATTTTATTCCCTTCTAATTTCAGGATTTTGGATTTTTTAAAAATCAATCATATATCTTTTATGAAAGATCGCAACCCACAAACATATTTCAGCATAATGGCAGCAGCCCCAATTGCAAGTTTTTGAATTTCAGACGACTTGTGGAGGGGGAGGGGGAAGGAGGCCACGCTGCCACCATAAATAAGCCGCCTGAGAAATTATTGTCGCACTGACATTGACGATTGAAGCTCGGCGGCGGCGGCGGCGCTGCCTCTAATTACAAAGAGCTGGGGCGGGGGGCAAGGAGGCACATGTTGCATTGCAGTTAGTTGTGCCACATTTTTGCATCTCTCGTATTTAGATTTTTGTTACTTTGTTGCTGGCATGGATTTGTCTTCATATTTCTGTCTCTCTGGGCTTGATTTGAATGTAAATCGGAGGCAGCTGCTGCCCACGGTTGCATCAACACGGCAGAGACAGTAGGACCTGCCTAAAGACAAAAATTTATTATTTAACAAATTATTTTAGATTAAAATTAAAAAAAAAAAAATAATAATAAACTATAAAAATAATTATTGTATAAAAATGAAAACTATTATTGGGGTTTCCCTGTAATCGTAGTAAACGTGCTCAGGTTGGACTTGTTTTTTTTTTTACTTTGTTTTCTCAAGTGTTGTTGTTATTGTTGTTTCTGTAATCGTACTCGCTTTTTTTATCATTGTTTTGTTTTTTTTTATGAAGCGATTGCATGTGAATTTTGCAAAACGCCTACGAGACAGGTCTCTGACACATGAATTATTGTGGCAATTAGACGTAGTTGTCATCGGGGGGCGGGGGTGGGAAAAGGTGGGAGGACGCAGCTCTGCCGAAAAGTGACCTTGCCTAATGTCAGGAATTATCAGAAAAGATTACTGCCCCACAGCCTCTGGATAGTTTATTCCATTAACTTTTTATTAAAAATATTTCCATTTTTTAACAAACACACACATAGACTGTCTTGTACTCTCTGTGAAAGGGACAGAATATAGAAGAATTTAATCCGATTTGTGTGGCAATCTCTCCCTCTCTCTCACACACACACACACACATGGACGGGCCAGCCACCCAGCTCCCCCAGGTGGCGAGAGCGGGAGAGAAATATGTAAATACAGCCTGTTGCATCGGTGTTGGTGTGTGTGTGTGTGAGTGCGAACGATTTCGCATTTCGTTTTCAGGCACTTTTCCGCACATTTTTGATTGCTGCGCTGTGCCAGTGGCAGTGCTGTGCGTTTTTCCGTGCATTTTCCTCAGTTTCCACAGACACAATTGGAAATACATACCCACACACACGCACACGCCACAAATACACACCGCGCACTCGACAGACACACACACTCACACACGCATTGCATTTTCTTGGGCTGGGAAATACGCAAATTGCCCACAGAAATGGCTGCAAACGTTGCACTTTTGCTGCGGATTTCCCTCATTTACCTTCGGGCCCAGGGTTTTCTGCGGCTTTTCCAACAATTTGACTCTTTGTTCTCGCCTTTTTAGCGTTTCGAACACACGGCACTTATTTCTTTCTTTTTTTTTCTCCTTTTTTTTTTTTGTTGACAAATCTCTGCCTGGCTTTCTCTCTCACTTTATTTTCACTTGTTGCACTCTATTGCACTGATATACACTTTCCGCTGGCGGTTTTTCGCATTTTTGGAGGGTTTTTCGCAGCGCGTTTCGATTAAATTTAGGAAAATTAATTCGTGGTTGGCTTTTTGTTACGAGGAAAATGACAGTGTGGTCGGACAGCGTCTGTGCCAAGTTCCATGTTGTGGGGGTGCCATCTCTGCTGGCTAGATCAGCGGGAAAAAGCCAGGTACCTGGTATTCTCTTGTCAACAGAAAACGGTCTGCCTAATCTTTTCCCGCCAGCATCAAGATTTGAAAAACAAAACATTTTAAAAACATTATTTATTTAAAGCATAAAAAGGAAACAGAAAAATTTGAAATATTTATGAAATGTATATCTTTAAATAACTTTATTAATTAGTGATTATATTAATAGTGGTCTCTAATAGTAGAGAACTAGTTCATTTCTTTAAGTTATGTTAATGTTGCCGCCGGCCAGAATTGAGTATTACTGTTGATTGATATTTTTGTCTCTGCCAAAAATTCCCACTCCTATTGGAAAGAATTATTTGCGTTCTGTGTTATTTTCTCCGCAACTCTTAATTATTGTCCTCGACAACTTAATTATGGCTGTGTCGGTATTTAAGTGTTGGAAAGCGGGGTTAAAAAGTTATTTATGTATTGGATCTGTGATCTGGGCACTCTGCATATGTTAAGTTTTTCTACTTGGACGCGAAGTTTTTGCAAATTTGTAAATATGTCGAAAAGCGCTCTGATTATTTTGGCCCCTGGCGCCGAGGAAATGGAGTTCATTATTGCCGCCGATGTCCTGAGGCGTGCAGGGGTAAGAGCTTTGTGTAATCGTGCCCTACGTATTGTAAGAACTATTTATATTCCGTATATGTTAGATCAAGGTCACCGTTGCCGGTCTCAGCGATTCGACGGAACCTGTGAAGTGCTCGAGGGATATTTTAATTGTTCCGGACACTTCTCTGTCCAAAGTAGCATCTGATAAGTTCGATGTGGTGGTCTTGCCGGGAGGCTTGGGCGGTTCGAACGCCATGGGCGACTCGGCTGCGGTGGGAGAGCTTCTGAAGAACCAGGAATCCAATGGAGGACTCATTGCCGCCATTTGTGCCGCTCCTACGGTTCTGGCCAAGCATGGAATCGCTTCTGGAAAGTCTCTTACCTCGTATCCCTCCATGAAAGCTCAGTTGGTGGACAAATACAGGTTAGAACTTTAGATTTCTTAATAAATCTCTATATTGAAAGAAAATTTGAATTCCAGCTACGTGGATGACAAGAATGTGGTCCAGGATGGTAACCTTATCACCAGCCGGGGACCCGGAACCGCCTATAACTTTGCCCTCAAAATTTCCGAGGAACTGGCGGGAAAAGAAAAGGCCCAGGAAGTGGCCAAAGGTCTGCTTCTGTCCTACGACTAAAATACTTCCCTTTTTGGATTTAAAAACTTCTGTAAAATATCATTAATTTATTGCCACCTTTTCCTATATTTTGTTTGACTGATGCGTTCGAAAACCTGAATTAAAAGGAATATTAAAAAAATAATAAATGAGTTAATAAATTGATTTTAAATCAGAATATTGGGAGAAATAGTGCTTTTAAATTTAAAAATTAAACCGCCAAGTGTAGAATTGCCAGATCATTAAAATTCTATACCTTAAAGTCAAAATAAAAAATAAAAAATAATATTTCTGTGAACAAATAATAAGGAAATTTATATTAAAAGGTAAGGAACATCTCTGGTCACACTATCTCATGATCCTGCCATTGTTGGCGCCAACCAGTGCTGCCAAGTTTGCTATTTAGCCGTCAAACTTAGTCGGATTAAGTAGTTGAAAACTGAAGGCCTTCTGATTTCCAGTAGCCGGAGGTTGCTTTTCGGTCTATTAAGGCATTAATAAAGAAATTTATAGCTATTTCTGTAGTCCAATTTAGCTATAAAGAACTTTGCTAGTTGGCAACACTACTGGGCACCATTTGTCAAAAGTGTGGCAGCGCAGAGGCCCACAAAACAGCTGCTGGATGCAGGGCTGGGCACACTAAGCGCCAACAGCCACACTAATCCTACAGTGGGCCCGAATAAAACAAATTGAAGAAAAAATCTCCACAGTGCGGACGTGTGTCGGACGTGAGCGGTAAAATGTTTGGATTTGAATGAATTATTTCCAAACTGTGGAGCTGGAATATTAGAGTTTCAAAAAAAACTATCGCATCGTTCGCTGCCAAGTCTCAAGCGGCTCCAACGGGCGGTTTGCAGTTCGATTTGTTGAAAATTTGCTGGGCCGAAGGCGCGGTTTCTCGACGGAAAGTCCCACTGTCGCAAAGTGCAGGCCGAAAATCAATAGCCCCAGCAAGTAAATAAAGTGCATACCGCCGAGTGCGGGGGAAGTGCGATAAATGCGACTGATAGTGCGTGCGTGAAGGAAGAAAGCGAACGGAGGCGGCGCAGGAGTCGGAGTCAAAAAAGTGCAGAAAGAGGGGAAAGAAGAAAGAAGAAAGACTGTGGTGCAGCAGAAGAAACAGAATTTTGGTTCTGCGGTGCGGCGTTTTCTACGTGACGCGAATTAATTAAATGCGCCTCTCGCACGCCATCTCTCTCGCTGCGGTGCTCTCGCTCCTGCTCTCCATCTCTCTCTCTCTCTCTCTCTCTCTCGCACACTGCAGACACTGCAAACAGGGTCAAAATAAATAAAACGAAATAAAACACGTTAACGTTCAAAATAAGTGTGTATATAAATTCTAGGTATTTCCTACCGTCTTCAGTGCTGGCAGTGTGGGTTGTTGTTTTTCTTATTTTCGTTTCGCGGTTAACGCGCGTGATTCATAACTCGAGAAAACTCGTATTTGTTGTTGCCAGTTGTTGCGATACCTGGAGTTGGAAAGAGCCAGCAACAACAATAGCAGCAGCAGCAACAACAACACCGTCAGTAGTACAGTGCATTGAACCGCAACTGCTGAAAACGCTGCTTACTCCGGTAATCGCTTAAAACTACAAAAAAAAAAGGAAACATGGATAGCAACAGTGAGTTTTTATATTTTTAATTTTAAGATTTATTAAATCTTTATTTTTTTCCAGACTGCAGTTTTTTTTCTTCTTTTCGTCTAGCGCTTTTCTAGTTTTGTTTTTTCGGGGTGGGTCCCGCCTATTTCGCCGTCTCTTCTTTGCTCACCATATTCGCATTGTTGTTTCTCCTTTTTTTTTTTGTTTTTGGGGTGGGTGTGTCCCATTGGGCCCAAGGACACTCGTTCTGCTCAAGTTTCTAACTAACGGTTCCATGTTTTTAAATTCTTATTTTTTTTTTTAACAAATTTGGCCAACAAACAAATAAATAATTAAATGAATAAAAAAAAATAGAAGTTTTTTATTTGAAAACAAAAAGGGAAACCGGTTCTGAGGCTTCTTTTTGATGATTCCAAGTAGCCATAAATCTTCGACTTGGCCAGTGGCTGAAAAGCAGCACGCCCATTAACCCCTTTTCGAAAAACTGACCAAAAAAAAAAAGAATAAAAGTTCTGGGATGCAAATTAGTAAAAATTTTCTACTTTTTCCCTTACAGAGCTCTCAGCACTTGTATGATTCATGGCCAGATGGGCTTATCATTTTTTATTTATTAAATTATTCATTTTATTTCTAGATTTTACAAATATTTATTAAGATTTGTAATAGTTTTTAAGAATAAAAATAGGGACACTGAATAAAATTAGTGTAATAATGATGTTTTATTAGATTTCTTTAGTATTTATGAGCGATTAAGTTTAGTCACTCACTAGCCTGATGGGTGACCCTGCTTCTGTTCAATGCCCCGTGCAGAGATAATCCCGGATCGATAGAGGTAACTACTGCTGCTCCTACTGGCCTCTCCGGCGGACAATATTCATAAATCTTAATGTGCGTCCCAACCTTGTTACGGCTTCTTTGTAAAGTCCCAAGATTGTGCTGCTTGGGCCTTTGTTTGCCGGCTGATAATGGAGGCTGATTGAAAGTCCCCTCCTCTCGCCCTGCGCTGCACCCGCAGCTGATTTCAGTTCACTGATGATTTCTTTTGATGAACAATTTCCAGCGACCGACAATGGGAAAGGCCACCTCTCGATACACTCTGAAAAAATGAAAAAAGAAAATAATTAACAAAAATTGAATTTTATTTTTAAATTTATATTTCACCTTTATGGTTTTTTAAAAATAACTAAACTGTTATCTGTTTCATAATTATTTTCTTTTCGTATTAAATAGCCTTTTCTTTGGAGTGTATTTGGTGGCTTTTTTCGAGACCATTTGCATCCCAAAGATAGCTGCTTTCTTCCGCTTGTTTGAGCGATTCGGTCGCCGGACAAAAGCCCGAAAGTGGACAACAAAACAACAAAAGGTGTTGCGTTTATGTAACACCGTTTGCAGCAAGATGGTCAGCAAATGAATCGCCAAATGAAAACATTTTATCAGATTTCCTATCCGCCTTTATCTTATCTGCGATTCTCTGCCATTTTCCAACACTCCTCCGTGGCAATTTGGTTAAGTGCCCCGCCACGCCCATATTCCGTCTTGGATTTATGGCCCAAATGGCCCAGTGCCTCTTGATTTTGCGTGGGACTCGACTGCCAATGGGTTAATGAAGAACGGCGACAGCCACGCCCTCTGAGCCAACTCTCTTTGCGGCTCTTCCCGGGCTCTGCCCGGAGTTATGAGACCTGATGGATCACTCCGTGAGTCACTTTCCATTCCCTGAATTCGTCACGAAAATCGCGAATTAAGGGCGTACAATAATGGGGAGTGAGTCACTTCAATGGAGATACAAATTAATTTTTAAACAGATCCTTAATTACAAATATTATCTATCTATCATTTATATATTTCCTAAAACCTATAGACCCTTTTGATTAAATAAAGCCATTAAATATTTCACAGATTCACAGAATCTTACAAAAATAATATTTAAATAAAATGTAATTCACTCTCCGAAAGCGAAAACCGGAACTGCGATGAAATGAAATGATTGTTTTTTAAGATTTTATTAAAATCTAGGGATATAATTACAGGATACTTGTAGGATATAGGATTATTATATATAGGAAGTCATAAATTATGGGTTTTACAGATTATTAATAAAAAAAATATCTAATAGTTAGTCTGATTCGAATTATGAAACCGAAAACCGAGGCTAGTTAATAAATATTTGTCTTTAAATATTTTTTTAAACTAAGGATATACTTTAAAAGCTTTATTTGATTTGATTACATAATACTTAAGCCACAACACAATATCTGGGGGTAGCCTAATTCACTTTGTGAAAACGAAAACTGGAACTATCCTCTTCATAAATATTTTTCTTTGAATAAACATAAGATTTTATTTTGGAAAAAGTTGAAGTAAAGTTTTTATTTCTTATATATACAATAATAATAAAAAATAAGGAAGGAATAGGAAGCTATAACTGATATGTTTCTTAGATTCTTAAAACACAAAATGGTATCTGAGGGAAATTAAAATCACTTTGTGAAAGCGAAACCAGGAACTTGCCTGTAGATATATGTTTTTCTTGTAAGACTTTATTTCAAACAAAGGATATACATACATACTTTGAATGTATATATATAGGAAGTATTGCTAAATATATATATTTAAATCATACAGATCCCCAAAAAACAACAAAATATCTCTAAAAAAACAATTAATTCACTTTGTGAAAGCGAAATCCGGAACTTGCCTGTAAAAAAAGTCGTCTTTTATTAAAAATTGCCTTCTGAACTATGTCTTTTAAAACAGAATAAAAAAAATAAATAAATAATACATAATAGAAAATTCTGTAGGAAATAAATGACGGATATGCCCTGCCAGGTCTAAAAAAAATTAAATTTTGTTTTCAATTATTTTTGTTTTCTGGGTTTCGTCGCTGGCGAAGCGAACAGAACCGCTTTGTTGAAATGCAAATTTATTTTTCGCAGTTTTATTTTTTTTTGTTTTTTATGCCATTAATTTTTTTTAAAATTTTTTTTCTCGCTGGTCGAGTGCATTCAACAGTTGTGGAAGGGATGGTGACTCAGTGGCGCGTCGGTTAAGTCGATTTCAGAATAATGTCACAAATATGGCAATTTTGTATTTTAGTTTGTTTTTTTTTTTTTTTTTCGCCTGCCACTGGCCCAGCTCCTTATCTTATCAGGCCTCCCGGGCGCGTTCTTCTCAGACGTGGCTTATCGTAGGGGAAGGGAAGTAATAGAAGGGAGAGTGAGATATGAGTTCTTCTCTCTCTCTCTCTCTCTTGGGTACTGGAAACTCTACAACTTAGAGTCCAAATAATCCAAAAATGATGTAAAGTTTGTGGGGTGTTTGCTGGGAATGTCTTCTTGAAGGCAATGTTTCTGTTTGGAGGCATGCGGGTCTAGGATCGGGCGAGTCTTACAGAGAGGGCATGCCTTATCAATGAACTGATAAGCAGCGAGTGAACTCCAAGGCCTCCTCAAGCGGGTCTATGGTGCAATATAATTCGGAGAATTCCGTAGATTGGCTTTCATTTTGTTTGCTGAGGTCGGTCTCTTGGCCTGAATTGGAATCGTGAACAATCAGAGGCATTGCTTGATTGGAACCCATGAACCGAACAATGGATCATGCTTCATAGGCAAGACTTCCTCTTGAAAACCATTTCATTTCCCTAATGCACTGGGCTAGACTGCTCCCGACTGCTCCCTCCTTCACCGAACGCCCCAGCCCACAAATCAAGGTGGGCGGTGGGTGGTGCGGTTTTCAATTGAAGACTCGACTGGCCATGGCTGCCTTCTATGGAAATGGAAATGGACATGGCAGTGCCTGCCAGTGATGGTCAAGGGTGAAGAGATTTTAAATTGCAATTAGAGCACTGAAAAAAAAGGGTAGTAACTATTGATTTTGTATCTTATTTTGTGAGTTTGTGGGATTAGTTAAAGATTAGCTCATCCCAAATACCATCTAAACATTATTTATTTTTTTATAAATCAAATTATTTCTCAGTGTAATCGAATAGTCACGCGTGGCAGTGACGTCACCTGGCCCCCGACTATATCGAACTTGAATGTTAATGCCATTGTTTGCTTATCGCTTTGAAGTTCTCCCAACTGGCAGCCGATAAGGGCTCCCTCCCCCTGTCTTATCACTCGGCTATGCCCACTGCTCTTTCTGATTCATAAAATGCCAAAATTCCCTAAAAAAACAATTATTTCCATTACTGTTAGTAAGTTTGTATAAGTTCAGGCCCAGGAAGCTTGCTCTTCGTGCCTCTGTGACACGCAAGGGGCGACCTTGAACTTGAGTCGCCTTTGAGGGCCATTGGAAGCTCACAAGTCAAGGTCGCCTGGGCGGACTTGGGGTTCAAGGATGTGTCCGTTGTACGTGTAGGGTTGGTACTTTTTAAGGGACATTGCCTCTGGCTTTGGACATTTGTCGTGTGCCTGGGAATGCATACAAAATATTTATAATGAGGATTGCCCGAGAGGCGTAGGACCTTTTCAAAGAGTCCTTTCTTAATGCCCAGTCATGCCCCAGCTAAGAATTTTTGCTTTTAAAAACATTACTTTGATGAAAACCTACTTTTAATCTTATTTTTTATCCTCTAGTCATAAAAAAAGAAATAAAACTGCTAACCAGGTCACGCTGAGATCCAGTTTGTGGCTGAAATACAACTACAGGTTGCCTGGCAGGTCAGCTCCATTACCTCAACTGAAGCAACTGCGGATAACCCCTTTGGGGAAGTCGCACACTTGAATGGAAAACTCGAACTCACGCAAAGCCAATGTACCGTTTACGGTTCACGGCATCCTCCCCCACCCGCCAATGGAAAACACCAAGAACAATCAAGGGGTTAACCTCACTTATATTCTATATTAAATAAAAGGAAAGTAGGTAGCTACAATACCATTCATTGATCGGCCTTAAAAAAAAAAGAAAAAATATATGTGTAGGTATGTTTATAAAAAAATATTAAAAAGGATATAGTACAAAGATTTTCCAAGGATTTCCGAGCCTTTAAAATTGAAAACATAATTTTTGACAAAAAAGGAGTAATCTATTGTACAATAATAAATAATTTAAAAATAAATATTGTCATAATCCCCATTGAAACCCCTGACTCTAAAAAACCTATTAAATATCTCATTTCTCTTGGGAATTTAATTTTAAAAATATGCCTTAAGTTTGGAATGAATATAATTAACATTTTTGAACTTTTGTTAAGCCAAATATACCAAATAGGTCCATAAGTTTGGAAATATTTTACAAATAATTTTATACTTCAAGAAACTGAAAGAAAAGTTCAATATCTTATCAATATTACAGTGGTGTAACCCCTTAAAAACAATTATTTGGCAGTTGTAAGAAATATCTGTATCTTTTAGACTTTTTTCCCAGTGTACTAAATCACCAAAAGGTGTAAAAAACAAAAATAAAAAGAAAAACAATCGAAGCAAAACCGAAATTCAAAGGCAGTCCAAGCTGATAGTTAAGTCAATTAGCATGTTCTTGTTTGCTCGGAAGGGGAGAGGGTTGGTTCTTGGTGTTATTTTCGGGTGGAGGGGGAGCGTGGAGTCTGCTCAAACACACACGGCCTACTCGCACCCACAGAGGTGTTTGTTTTGAACGGAACTTTGGTACTTTGGCCGCACCCTTGGCCGGCAGCAGAGGCGGGAAACTGCAGCTGCTCACCTGAACCTGAACCGGTTGCAGGTTTCGGAAATCTTTTATGGGGGAGACTGATCATGAGAGGGGGGGTCTAAGTTATTAATACCTAAAAGGGTTTACCTTAAAATGATTTAATAATTTTAATCTAGTCCTAAGGTATTCCCAAGTCGACTATTGTCTATAACCATTAATACCCTACACCTCTACCACTAACCGATTTGCATATCTTTATGGGCGACTTGATGCGCTGTTTGACATTGGGGGGAAGCTGGCATCCAAACAGCGACAAAAACCCGATCCGGCGCGATCGAGCGATGTAGCCATTATAATTACAAGGCAACCAACCCACCCACCAGGTCTCTTGGCGGAGCTGTCATGCCATTTTCTCCGCTTTTGACACATTTACACATTTGGTTTTCCCGTTCGGGCCTGGGCTTCTCCTTCCAACTTCCATCCACCATCTTCCATCTGCCAACTTCCATTGGATATTTTCACACGATTCCCCGCTTTCCAACGCTTTTCACCATTTCTGCACACTCGGAGAAAATGGTTTTCCAACTTCTTTGCAATTTAATGAGTTATTAGAGAGACTAAGCTTGGTTTTTGGAAGTGGAAATATTTTCAAACTCAAGCCGCACACCACCGCCCATTCTGGGCCCTCTTTCAACGCGCTCTTAACCATTTCTTTCATATTCGTTGGCTGGGCTCTCATTGTGGCCTGTGGCCTGGAAAAGCGGCAACAAATCGTAAAGGAGGAAACTGAAAGAGTTTGAAAACAAAAACCGCATTAAAGGTTCATTTGGCTGCCGCTTTGTTTGCCTTTTGCCATCGCGCGTAGGCTAAACACTGTGGCGGAGAGATGCCGAGATACATGGCCTAGATACAAATTGGCACTGACTGGTGATGGCCGCGTGACACGATGGCTCACGAGGCACTTAATGGATAGATAGATAGATACTTCTTTTTAAGGAGTTACTTTGTACGAGTTGGCTAAAATAATCATAAATTTCTGGTTGCCATTTAAAAGCTTTTCCTCAAAGAATGACAGTTTGTCCGCTTGTCCGTTGTCCGTCCTGGCTGGGGCGCTTTTGGGAAACCAAACTGGAACAGCGACTGCAAATGCGATCAAAGTGAAATTATTATTCGCTCTTCGGCTGTGATTGGCAGGCACTTGAGTTTGGGTCTTGAAACGAGCGGAAAATGGAAAGCATTTCGAGACGCTTTCAGTCATCACATATTTCTGATTATGCTCCGAGATGGGACGTGAAGTGGAGCAATAGAATCCGACTACTCCGCCACACACTGACCCATTTAGGCGTCGGAGCTGGGACAGAGGCTAGGCGACATCACGTAGCCTAGGAATTTATTATTACGTTTGTTTGCCTTCCTAAGCCAATAAGCGTTTCCAATGTGTTTATTTTCAGTTCCAGTTCCCGCCAGGGGCTTCCACACTCTTTCGCCATTCAAATGCCACACTTCTCGACCGAGCTATGGTTGCTACTTTTTCGGATAGAGTATTATTCAAACACTTGAATAAAAAGCGGGGGCAGCAACCTCCAGAGCCGAATATGTCCAACATAGCTGCTATTTAAAGTATAACTAGTAGCCCCAAGCTGTCGCCCTCTGTTTTTAATGAAATGTCAGTCAGTCATGGTCTCATTGTGGTCGGTGTGATGCGTCATGACGAGTTGGAATCAGTTTGGGATGCTGGACCCAGTGACGACTATATTCTGGAGTTTTTGACTTGAATCCCTTTCTCCAAGTCCCAGTTTCTACTTGGTAGTGGTCATTTTTGATCCCCTTTGATGGATGGATGAGTGAATTGTCATTGCCCATGCCAGAAATTGTTATTCCCTCTCCGTATACGGAGAGTCATGTAACTTTTACTTATTTTTTGTCAACGAGTCACGTTTTCGGTTTAGAGTAGCTTGAAAGTTGCGTAATTCGAGTTACATTTCTTTGCCAAAGTGGATAGATTAGACTAGCTGACTCTTAACTTTATCCTGAAACTTAAATAATAATTTAACTTTCAATTTCCCTTCCAGTCTGTGCAATAGTCGAATACGAATACGCCGCCAAGGAGTCGGACGAGTTGGATCTCCAGAAAGGTGCCATCATTCATCGGATCAAGCAGATGCCCGGCGGCTGGTGGCAGGGCACTCTGAAGGCCACCGGTGCTACGGGCATGTTTCCGGACAACTTTGTCCGTGTCCTGGACGCCGGCATCAGTAGCAATGGCAATGGAAACGGAAGTGGCGGCGATCACAGCGACGAGGGAACGGGTGTCCAGCTGAGGTTAGTCTCTCCACTCGCATTATGACGCAATCGGAGCGCAATCTAAATCACATTCTCCTTTCGATTTCAGGGACAAAGCCGCGACATCGAACCGCCGCTGCAAAGTCATCTACAGCTACACACAAGTCAACGACGACGAGCTGACGCTGGCCGTGGGTGATGTCATTGAATTCCTAGGGGAGGTGCGTACACAGGGTTGCCGGGGGTCGTCCTACCCCCATTTAACCCATTGGGCCAATAGAGAATGAAATTCGTTATGCACTTGAAAAAATAATGAGTCAGAGGAGATAATTTTTTATTATTTTTATGATTAAGTTTATTTTTGAAAGAAAGTTTGTAAGAAATCTAAGCTAAGAATGACTTCCTAGTTTCTTGTTCTTTTTTCTCTCTGTGTAGTATTCCCAGCACAGTCTGTTCATTTCACTGAATGCCTTTCCATGCCTGTCTTCTCATTTAGGTCGAGGAAGGCTGGTGGCGCGGTCGTCTGCGCAGCAAAGTTGGCGTCTTCCCATCCAATTTTGTGCAACATATCGAGCCGTCGCCGATTCTGGCCTCCAAGCGGCCGCCAACGATTGGCGCCACAGTGACCACATCCTCCCTGGCGGCCAAGGCGTCCAATGTGGCAGCCAGCATTACCAGTTCCAGTACCGGAGGAACTGCACCAGCCACCACCACAAGCAACACCAGCAACACATCGAAGCAAGCGACCAAGAGCAGGGCCGTAGCTGCCCCACCTGCTCCTGCGGAATCAGCGGCCATAGCATCTTCGGCGGAGGTAGTCGGTGGTCCGGGAGCACCAATGCTACCACCGAAGCCGCAGCGGGAATACTGCCTGGTGGAGTTCCCCTATGCCCCCCAGAACGACGACGAGCTGGAGCTGAAGGTGGACGATGTCATCACAGTGATCACCACGGAGCTGCCGGACAAGGGATGGTGGAAGGGAGAGCTGCGGGGGAAGGTGGGAGTCTTTCCGGACAACTTTGTGAAAATGATGGCCCCCTCGGAAGGTGAGTTATTCCGATTTCTATCGGGATTTTCCTGCGCGCCAAAAGCGTTTTCTCTCATGTCACATTTTGATTTTGGTCTGTCAAGTGGCTGTCATCATTGTCTCCACCTCTCATTAATGCATCCCCTCGCTGCAACCACCACCCCCTCCCCTTCCTCTCTTTCTCTGTCTAATTGGAGGCAATTTTCCAAAACGCATCGGCTGTAAAGTCAAGTCGTTAGACTTGGAAATTGATGTCGTGACGCAGCCATCAGCCGTGGCCGGGATCAAAGTCAATAAACGTTTGTTTGGTAATTGAATTAATTAAAAGCGAAGACATGTACGAAAATCCACCTTAATATCCCACCTCCTCCTGCTCCTCCTCCTCCTCCTCCTCTCGGGGATCGTTAGTTTTATCGTCTAGGCGAAATTTTTTGATGGCTTAATTGCCACTTACTGGCAGTATGAATCGGATGGCTTTTATGGCCCATGTGCTGTGATATGATTAAAGAAATCCTTAGTCAGCTCCTTATCGGGTCTTGAGTTACAAATAAAGATTTCTTTTTTAATAGATTTTTCGAAAGGAAATAAAATTCATAAAGATAAGGCAGAGAGTCTATAGAGTGTGTGGTTTAGAGAGCAAGTTGGGGAACTCCCCATAAGAACTAGAAGCTTAGATAGTCCTAGTAAGTATTATTAGATAAATAGTTAATGACTTGTTTCCCCAATCGAATCACATCCATTACACGCACATCACGCACCTCACCCGGCACCCGGCTTCAATTGAATCATTTCGACAATCGAATCCTTTGGTTCAACCACATCTTCAAGCTCCTTTTCTTGACTTTTCGTTTCTATGACTTGCCCTCCGTTTGAAGACTGAATTTTATTTTCCATCTAATGACTCCACTGCGATGCTCTTTCTATATGTTTCTATAATTCTCCTCAACACTCTTCTCTTCCTCTACTCTCCTACATCTATTTTTCCTCCACAACCCACAACGATTCTTGGTGTCTACACAAAATACTCCAAAAAATACACTTATTTCGATTGCGGGAGTGCAGCAGCTCCTCCTCCGCCGCCCCGTCCTCGAGCCCGGGCCCGCACCCGGACCGGATCCGGGGCTGTAGACGGAGCCGGAGTCCGTATTCCAGCGCGGAGTCGAGCGCAGCGCGGCGGCTCATTCGAGTTCTTGGGCGCGCGTATGGCCAGCTTTATCACCACGATTTGTATGTAAACGAGTTTTTCCAGTAGGCAGTCGCAGCCGCAGCAGCAGCAGCAGCAGTTGCCACAACCACAGAGGTGGCAGCATCAGCATCAGCCTCTCCCTCTACCCGCCACTTTTCCCCTCCCCCCAGCCTGCATAACAACCGCACCTCTTCTGGGGGGCTCTTGAGTTTTCTTGTTTTTCTTTTTGGCCACTTTTCATTTTCCTTTCTCTCTTTTGGCTCGGTGCCTCCTTGAGGCGTTTTTGATATGAAATGGAAAATTGCTCGCCACTGCCACTGCCACAGCCCCGCCCTGCCCGGCACCCCTCTTCCTGGATAGCCTCCAAGTGCCGCGTTTTTCTATGCTCATAATTTCTATGATTTATATTTTGCTTAACTTCCATGCTCTACATAAAGGAGGGTTAGCTATGACAGGGATTATGTAGAATATTTTTTTATAGTGGCCAATAAGTTCTACAATAAATATAGTTTCTATCTATTCTAAGACTACTCTATTTTTTTAATTTTAACATTAATTTTTACAAGTTATATAGAATAATTTCAAAAAGTTGTATGCCAATTCTGCTTAATAATACTTTGGGAGATTTGGGAATCAAAACAAGCAGCGTTTTTCCGTTTACTTATATTTTTTGAAAATAGATTTTAAAATAGTTTTTTTAATTTGTTTAGTAAAATAGGCTGCGTATAGTAATAATGGTTAAATTAATTTATTTTTAGATACTAGACCGTGAAAAGATCTCTGCCAAAAACCCACCTTAAATGTCTTTTGGTTATCCTTATGCCAATTATAGGCTTAGACTTTAAATTCTTAAGTAAACAAGTTTTTTTTAATTTTTATTTTTAATTCGGATTAAGCTACAAGTAGATACGCTTTCAAAGGACCTTTTTCTATAGACTTTTTTCCGTTAATTCACCTTTTTCTGTAGACTAGGCGGAAATGTTGTCCCAATTTCAATTGTCCCAAGTTTTTATATTTATGTATTTTTTTTTTAAAGTAAATTTCAGCATTTGTTATTTAGGCATTTAGGAATTTATATATTTTTGTATTTAAGAAATATTGAAAATAGCCCTTTTTCTGGGTCTTTGTTACTCAAACTCATGAAAACCCTTAAAAACTATAAATAACATTAACAAAATTATTATAACATATACCCCATTTTGTTTCTAAAATTCTTTTTAAATTATAAAATTGTAAAAGTAAGAGTATTCATGTTCTGTTAGACCACCAAACTTTTGCAATTCTCATCTTTGGATGCTTTGTTTTTTTTTTTTGGCTTTCTTTGGAGCCGACATTGCCCGAGGCAGACAACATGGAGAGTGGGCGGGGCAGGGCAGGAGAAGGAAACTGGAGGCCAAAATCAAAAGCGCTTTGTTTACGATCGGTTTTCTTTCAATTTGCAGTGCATGTTGTTTGTTGTTTGTTTGGGGTGCCAAGTTAGTTGTGTCATTTGCATGGGCAGTTTTGCGAAACTTGTTTGTTTTTCTCGTTAGTTCGTTTGTTTGTTTCTCGGTTTGTTGGTTTGAGAAACAGCATTTTCCCCGCATTGCTCGAACGCCTTGCAATTTGCTGTTGGGGAAAAGTTGAAATATTATAGTTAATTAATACAAATTATTTTCGCAGCATACTTTGCGGTTGCCAGTGGAATTTCAGCGTTGATTTTTTTCTCTGGTTTATTTTGAAAATTTATGCTTGGCATTTAATTTTTGCTTTACCTGTTGCTTTTGTCAACGTCGCAGTTTTTGTTTTTTTTTTTTTTGTCCACACAGCCAGCGCACCTTCGACACTCGAGCGGCAAAGCCAAAGCAACAAAAAAAACCACCAATAGCACAAGCAACATCATTAAAATAAACAACAGTGGTTGTAACTGGTTTTTTGTTTTTATTTAACGCGCCCAGCTCTCTTCGGCTCTCTTAGCCACGATCTCTTAAGTCCAGGTGATCATGATCATCTTCATTAGCGGCATTTATCAGAAGGTGCGCGCTTCGCTTGTCAGAAATCCATCCACCTCCTCGTGGACTCTCTTTGGATTTTTTTTGTTTGGCCTGAAAGTCAAGCCGGCCCCCTTTGTTTTTAGTTTATAAACAAAGTTGCCAGAGAGCCAGAAGTGGCCTAAAGAGAGCTCGGCCCAGAGTCTCAACATTTTTGTTTTCTACCTTTGGCAGCGTTTTTGTTTACCTTTTTACCAGAGCCTCAGTACGCTTTGATTTCTTGACCATTTACGTTATTGAAATATTTTGTGTCGGCCCGCCAGCAAATCAAGTAATTTTTCCCCTTCTTCCCTCTCGTTTTTTTTGGCCCAGACTGTTTTTTAGTGCGTGTGCTACAGTTACCGTTCTGGCGGCCTCCTTTGTCTCTTTTTTCGTTAGCTTTCAGTGTCTGCAGTTGCAGTTGTAAGTCCGCTTTTTTTGCCACATGGCAGTGGAAGAATAGGAATCTTAAGGCCCCATTACAGACGAAGAGAGGTAGAGGCACTCTCTTAATTATGGATTATGTGTCAGGCAGGTGTAAATTAATGATTATAATTTGCTGCGTGCTCAACGTAAATGTTTCGGATTCAAAGTCACCATTAAGTCCGTGGTGGCGAATCGAGTTCGTTGCTTAAGTCTTTCGTTTAGTGTGCGTGCTAATGCGTTTGTGTGCGCCGTGTGTGCGTGTGTGACAGCCGATGGCAACCAATCCAAATATAAAAACAAAATGCACAGCCATCATCGTAATAATGACAATCACCCAATGCCCACAACGCTCAATTACTCAATGCTTAATAATATCAAATTCGCGCTGCTTTATTTTTTTTTATTGCGAATTTCTTTATAATATTATACCACATTTGGCTTGCTATTTTTTAAGCACTCTTTTTTGTTTTTTTTTTTTTGTCTTTAAGTGAAAGTCTGATGGGCAGAGCGCTTTTCTTTTCGCCCAGCATAATCTTAAAAAACTCAACCATGACAAAGCCAATTCTTTGGCTTGTTGCTCCACAATACCATCTACTTGTTTTGGGCACGGTGGTTCGTGGGAATCAAGAGATGGATGAGGTGTGTCCAAATTAAGACATACTTCAGGCTTTGATTTGACAAAAATAAAAAAATTAGCTAATCAGCATTGAGAGACTGACCCAGAGATGACATCAGCAGAACAAGTCGGACTATAATTAGAAATGATTGCAGGGGTGGATCTTCAATAACTTTTTATTATGGGGAAATGGATTACTCTCTTTATTAAATTTAAATAATTAAATTTTCTTTTTATTTTTATAGAAAATAAGTAAAATAAGCTCTTAATACAACATATGTATCTATAGTTCAATCATTTCTTTAGAAGAGTCTCCACTTCGTTGGCTCAACTATTGATTTCTGTTCCCTGTTGGCAGTTGCCATTTCTTTCAGCCTGACCTTTACACATTTTCAATTGTTACTCAATAGTTTTCGTTGGCTTCACTTCTGTGCTTTGGTTTGATTTGCTTTTGTCGTCAGCGCCATTTATTGCCATTTATTTATGCCCATCAGTTGCTGGGCTAGTAGCTTGCTCTGATCTGCTCCTACGCCTCACAGCCAGTGCCAGATTCAGCGGCAACCTTAGTGCTTGAGTTTGATTTTGAATTTGGTTTTGCTTTTGGCTTTGGTTTGTTTGACTCTAGTACGAGCGAGTCTTTCCCTCAGCGTTTCCACATTAGTTTTATTGACATTTGGCAACAAGTTGTCGTCGGAAACCAGTTTCGAGTTGTTGTGCTCAGCTGTTCTGTTCGGGATGGTTAGTCATCTTGGACGGGGATTATTGAAAGGCAGTGGATATCGGCTAATGAAGACAAAAATTTATAGCCAAGACTTTGATAAATCATAGAGATTATATTTTACTCTTTCTTGATAATAAAATCACCATTAGCCAATGCCCACTGTACTCAATAAACAAGCTGAATGTTTGCATGTCAATTGGCAGCTGCCAGCACTGTCCACCGCCACTAATCCCCCACTTTATTTACCAATTTCAGTTGCTCCGATCAACGAGCCACCAGCCACCACCGCCCAGCCGCAGAGTCAGTCGCAGCGGAAGATCGGCAACATCAACAGTACCACCAGCAGCCACCACATGACCACAACGAACTCGAGCAACTCCAGCACCACCACGGTGACCACCCAGCAGAAGGAGCAGGTCGGAGGCAGCTCCGCCTCGACCACATCGAAGGTGTACATCAAGAAGACGGGCAGTAGCAATAATAGCACCACCAGCAATAGCACCACCACCACCGCCTCCTCGTCGGCGGGACGCAAGGAGAGTTTCGGTTCTCGCGACTCCCTCAACGATATTCTCAGCGAAACGGGTCTGTCCACGGGCAATGTGGCTGCCACAAGGAAATCACTGGAGAATAAGAACCTTGACTTGACCAAACCACCGGGAGCAGCCACCATCCAGCAAAGGAGCAGCACGAGTAGCGCCACTTTGACCACCACAGTGGGCACTGGACTGGCGGCCTCGGCGGTTAGCAAAAGTCTGGAAAACATGGATGAAAAGGTCAAGTCCCCACCACCGCCGGTGCTGAGCAAGAAGCCGAGCGTGCCGCTCAAGAAGACCCCAACAGGTGGAGTTCCTATGGTAGGGGCAGGTGAGTACTTTCCCAATAATTATGAATGGCATTAGATAATTTTTGAAATGTTTGCAGGCAATCTCTTGGGCGGCAAGAAAAAGAATCCGGATGGAAAGTTAACCAGCGCCGTTTCCCATGACTTGGCAGATGGCTTGGCGGCCAGCAAACTGGTCACAGGTGCCAATCAGCTGCCGGATGCCGGCGCACCAGGAAATCTGGTGATGCGAAGGGCAGCCACCATCGCCGTGGAAGATACAGACTTCGATCGCGTTGAACGCGCCTCGATTCTAACCGATATGCGACAGGGAAGAGTCAAGGCCCCGAAGCGACGACCACCCTCGGCGGCCATAAATGTGCTGGGAGAGAGTAACAATAATTCTGTATATGTGAACGGAAGTGGAACGGGTGGAGGAGCCGGCAGTGCTAGTGAGCTGAGCGAAGATGGAGGCAAGCCGGCAGCTTCTTCGGATGACAATTCGACGGGCGAGGAACCGCAGCTGGCCAAGCCAAAGCCACGCGAATGGGAGAAGAAGAAGGCGCCCTGGATGGAGGAGTTGAAGGCTTCGCAGGTGACCCGCAAAAAGACCTCGCCCAGCGTGGAGCCCCGAGGGGCAACTGTGGCCGAGAGGACCTCCAAGCTCTTCTCCGCCGATCAAGCAATTAGCAGTAGCATTAGCTCCAGCAGCAGTACCACATCGAAAGTGCAATCCTCAGCGGTGACATCCTCCATGTACGCAGAGAACACCAGCAGCAGTTCTGTGACCACCACCAGCAGCAGCACCAGTGCGGTCACCGTCACTGCCAACGATGCCATTATGTCCCGCAGTCTATCCGCTGCCAAGGCGGCTGCCAGTAGCGACGAGGAGACGAAAGCCGCGCGTCCCAACAGTCTTGCGATACGGAATCAACGAAGTGTTTCGCCCTTGGTCAAGAGCTCCAACGCCAGCAGCTCGCAGTCCCAGGAAGAGAAACCCAGCCAGCTGACCAATCATCAAGAGCCACCCGCCAACAAAGTCAATCAGCTGGAGACAAGGATCGAGAAGTTGGAGAGTCTGGTTCAAAACCAACAGCGCACCATCGAAGAGCTGGTGAATGCCTTGAAATCGGAGGCGGAGCGCGTTAAGATTTTAAGGAGCGAGCTGGACAAATACGCGCAGTGCGTGACGCAAGTTTGAGCCTGAGAACTGGCTCCATAATACATATACATATATAGCCTTTTAGCTAGCTTCAGTCTTTGATTTTTAGCGTCCTGAACTCGACATTCCCAGGCCTAGAATGTAGAACGTAGAACGTACCCAAGACAATCCCAAATATCTGTACTCTGTGTTCTGTACTTATCCAGAATGAACTTTTAGCGAACAGCCGTTTTATGCATGCTAAAACAGTATCGTTTATCGCTTATTACAATACCTTGTATTCCACCCCATGTATATCTGATAATTTTTCAATAAGTATTTTTTATACATTCGTACACTCGAAGGACGGTGAAAATGAGACATTGTGTGATTTCTTTTAACTGATCTGATTTCGATTGCGATTTGTTTTGTTTATACGATTTATGATTATTTTTTAAAGATGTATTAAAGTTATGAGTAAAGTGTACTATAAACTATATACTAAACGTGAGAGAGAGAAATATACAAAGTTCGATGGAGTTGAAAGCCTACTACTTAAGCAATATCAATAAATAATGCAAATAAATATTTCCATGTTTTCTGAATGTATTTTCTTTTTGATTTCCTAACTTTGATGTCTTTCTGTTGCTTTGTTTTCTTTTCTTTTTTTTTTCGATGACTGATTTAGATGATAGCGATAGAGAATTCACATATCTAACCTTGGCTAATAAACTAACCATTTCATAAAATCTCTTCTTTGAAACAGAAAGCAACCGCGTCGCGGGAAATTCGACAATTGGATGTTTTAATTGATCTGACGAGATCGCTGCCAGATCAGAAGATCAAACTAAATTGTAATCAGCTAGAGATCGTTTACTTAGGTCCGCCTGTACAGAGTATTCCTTTTTATTTTGTGATAAGCCTCTACAGAACCCAGCTACTTGTAGTCTAATCGAATCAATCTGCGTAGCTAGAACCCGCATTTCCCGATTGTTAGCCAATATGTTGTGGTTTATTCCAGAAGATATCGCATTTTTTAACGTTTAAATTGTATATATAACTGTAAATGAAGTATGGAATATAAAATAAACATTTATCAATTAGTAAAAAAGAGGCGTAAAGATGGATTTTTATTGTTTTGCTTTAAAAATTATATGTATTGGGGTTTTATTTCAAAAAACTTATTCATAAAGTTATCAATTTCTTCCGGAAGTCTCGGTTTTGGTTAAATAGCTATAAAAAGCTAAAACATCATCACTCTTTTAGCCTAGTTTCACATTTTGGTTGTTGTCTTGGATAAGGACATGTAACATATTTTGTAAAATTTAGTTTTTTAAATAAACTAAGCTTTATTGCGCCAAAATGGGCTATTTGAAAGAAAATTGATTTAAACATGGAAAATTAATAACTAATTAAAAATGTTTATTATTAAAAAACTGATAAATAATTTTTAAATGTGAAATCTTCCTAAAGATGAAGAAACTTATTTAAAGCCGGCAAGAAATCCGTAAATTTGGTAAAACAAGCAATCAAAAAGTGGGGATCTTTCACGAGCTTGGAGTTTACAGTCTTGGGGGCCGAGAGGTTTGTTGGCGGATTTGTTTGTTGGCCGCCTCGTGCAGCTGTGTTTGCTGTTTGTTCTGCGGCTTAAAGCCAAACTAAGCAAATCAAGTTGCCTGCTGCCTGTCTATTTTACACTGAAAATATTTAATCAAGAATTATAGAATTTTATTTATTTATAGTATTAATAGTTTTATGGGTATTTTTATATATAGCATTATGTAACATTGTTAAAAAAAAAGGATGGCTGTAAATTGTTGTTTATAGAAAAAGGGGTCTCGAAAAGACTTTTCCTGAAGAGACATAATAAAAAACAATATTAATTACAATCATTTATTATAAACAGAGGTGGAATCAGATAAAACCATAAACAATGTAATTTTTGGGGCTAAAAACTATATGTTTGAATTCTAAAATAAAGAATATGACAGAGTATGAAAGAATAATAATATAATATATTTTTTAAGAACTATGAGGTCTATAAACTTATAAAATTGTAACTTATAAAAGTCCTAAGTTAGCCTAAATTAATAAAACTAAGAAAATATTAATTAAAATCAAAGGGCTAAAAAAGAAAATATTTTTCAACTAATATCCTTGCCGTTTACTATTATCCTTACTTTTTGTTCTCTTATCAGAATGTAGTTAACCTTGTTCTCTGTGTACTTGTGATGGGGATTGTGCTTGTGCTTTTTGTGCCTTTCTTGTTGTTGCCTTGGCACTTGGTTCTGTGAATGTGTCTGAACCTGAGTCTGAGCCAAGTTAAGAGCTGAGAGCCGTGCTTGGCGGATCGGAGCTTTTGGCTGGCTTCTTGGGCGACGGCGACGGCGGCAGTGGCAGTTATCAGTTTCAGATCGCTGTGGGAATTCAGTTAATTGTGGACACTGTAGCCAAACGGACGCAAACTAAAGCGCGCCGCTCGAGACTTTCCTCGCACACACACGCAGTCTTCTGGTCGTGAAAGTATCTTTCAGTTAGGCAGCAGCGTATCTGCAGTGGCCCCACCCTTCGCCCCCCGAATTTTGGCCACCTCAGACCCAGAAAACCGAACCAGCCAGGAGCAGCGTCTTAAGTCAGAGGGAAAGTAAACACAGCTGAAAACTTATTTAAGGACCGTTCTAAAAAGAGAAACAAGGATATGGTCAGTTCGACCCCTTTCGACCAAGTCAGTTAAATAGAAAGTTTTCAGAGTGTGTGAAATAGTGTCACAGTGTTGTGTTTGGTGTGTGACAATTTGTTAAGCCATTTAAAATAATTAAGCCCAAATAAAAATAAAATATATAAATCCGCGAAAACTTTTGAAAGAGCCATAAACAAATCGCACTCAACGAAATCCGTTCAAAGCTCGCGCGCCAATATTGCTCCAATTTACGAAAAATATATATACGTATATATAAAAAACAGCTTAGCAACAATTGCATTGAACACTTGAACAGAAACAACAATAATAATAACAACAACGACACGTAAATATAGAAAGCTTAACAATCAAATCCAACAACTACAACAAACGACGAGGGATTAAAAGCCAGTAAACACCAGCAGAAACAACAAATAAATGTGGTGGGTGCATTATTGGTAAGCTCAGCGGGTTTGGTAAAAAAAAAGTAACGGTTAATAATATGCCAGCCATATAAAAAAAAAAGACTGAAATCCAAAGCGAAAAGTATATATATATATAGATCGGTTTGCAGCCAAACGTCTAAAATTGGCCAAATCCAAAGCGTTTTTATGCGCAAACGCGTTTTTTATGCTTAGCATTTTTCCTCCCCCCGTTTGGAATTTTTTGTTTGGCTTTTGTTTTTTGTCGGTTTTTTGGCTTGTTACTCAAAGTTTTTGCTGCTGTGTTTTAATTTTTGTTACAGTTTTTTTTCTGCATTTTGTTTGATACTTTTTTTTAACTGCCTTGCTCAACGTGCGGGCATTGTTTATATTTGGTTTTGGTTTTTTTTTTTTTAAAGCTATAAAGTGGATTTGTCTGCAATTGTGGAAAATAAATAAAAAGTAGGCGGAGGGCGGAGGGCGGGGCAAATCCGAAAAATGTTGGCCACAACTTCAAGGTCACGGATGAAAGTATCTCTATGAATTTTTGTGAGTCAACATATTGGCATGGAAGTGCATTAGTGTCTGTGGTTCGACAGACTGAAAGATTGGTCCATTGTTTGGTTTATATTCCCGATCTCAAATTGATGGACAGGCGTGGATTAAATCATTAATTTCTTTTGCCGGAGATGCATACAAACAGATGTATGAATATATCTTTTGTTCGATCGACAAACGAGGCTTTAATGGGCTGGGGGCTGTAATTTAGACGCCCTGCTTATTTCGGATTTACTGTAATAATTAACGGTTCGATGTAATTGAGAGTTGATTTACTGACCCACTGTCCCAGCTGGCATTCAAATTCGAAATACAAAAAATAGCTGGAGTAAATCGCCGTGGAGTGAATTAATTTCAGATTTGTCAGATTGAAAGTCAGCTGCCAGCTGAATGCCAAGGAAAAGCCTCAATACCCCAACCAAGGGCAGTAATTGTGTGCAATGGATTGTTTCTTCGGTGAAGGAACATTTATGGGAGCAATTCAAAAGCATAATTTACGATTTTGTTTCCAATGGTTTTATTACTTTAGTACTCAAATCATAAAAATTTAGCTCATAATCAAATGTGAATTCAATCAACGAAATCCCAACGGAAAGCACAACCTGTTGCTATTGTTAATAATTCTAAATGGAGCTCCATTTAGATCACATTCGATAAATTAATTGTTTGGATTGTTAGCCAGTTAAATGGAGCTTAATCAAATTTATGACCGTTTAATTTAATAAATCACTCTATTTCATAATAAAGATAATTGCGTTTGAAATTAATATCACGACCTATTTGACAATCAATTACTTAATTTAATTTAGTTATTTTTAGCTCGAGTTCTTAATGGCATTATCTTTTGAGGTATTATTTATTTTAGGAGTATGGAATTCCAGGAAGCCTCTTGATCATTTCCATGTCTTGGCTCATTTAAGTAATTGCAACCTGCAATTAAATGGCTACACCCGACATTATGTTTATTCTTCGTAGCCTCAGCTCCCGACCCTTAATCAATCAAATAGTCATATCGGTAATGGCTATAATCTCTTGGCCCCCACATTCTGAGCCAAATTGCAAAAGCAATAAATACTGGAAGCGTTGCCAAACAGTTCAGCAATTTTTTAGCAAAATTATTATTAAAAGCTTAATTGCAGCAGTCGCTGCTAGGCTTTGGCCAAAACAATTAAAGGCTGCAAAAAGTTGAATTAACAAATTATATGCTACCAGCTAGAAAGAAAAAAAACTAAAAAAACGAAACCAGCAAATCGCGCGTCAAACGCTGACAAAACGCCTTCATGTCGCGCGACCTGCTCGAAGATAAACAAACTGGTTGGGATTGCACTATTTTAATAACATTTTAGTTAGTGCCTCGAGTTTGGCTTTTAGCTTGCCGCAACAATGCGATGACAAATGGCCAAGTGGCCAGCGAGCGGGGAGTGCAATAAACTCTTCGAAATTCCATGGAAATATAAACAGAAAACGCTCCAATTAGTGTTTGGTCGAATGTGTGACTTTGGCAGCGTTTTTGCTTTTGCATTGACTTTGGGATAATAATTTTTTTTATTAGTTGATACCCTTGAAAGAGGAAGATTTTGATATCAGATACGTATGATTCTTATGGCTTACTACAGGAGAAATAAACTTTGGACTCTCCTCCTTTAAACCTTATTTAAGACCAAAACTTGAATTCTCTTGCAACAAAGCTGAACCTTTCTTGTTGAGAAAAATAACGCATACGACGTGTGGCCTCTCCCTTCTTTTACCTTTTGGCTTTGAGCCTGGCCGTCCCTCAACTCAAGACTTGACTCCAATCGACTTCACTTCGATTGTTAATGAATTGCAATCGTCGCGCGCGACACTTTTTGAGGGCGGGGGACTGGGGCCGGGGTCTGGGTATCTGTTTGGTATGAGAATGCGAATGTTTGACAATTTGTCACAGGGTCCAACACTTGTCTCGTCCCCGTCTGAATCTAAATCGGTATCTGAGACTCCGACTCTGACTCTGATTGTGATTGAATTGCGGGTGCGGACCACGTTTGTTCATTTGTTACACATTTTATTTTGCCTTATTGTTTGTTTTGTGTCATTTGTATTTCCATACATTGTGTGTGTACTTAGTAGCAATTTATTTGCCATTACCTTTTGCCCGTAGTGTTCACTTCTGGTTTTAAATCAAGTTTATTAACCGGAATCTGTCAGTTGCCATTGTGCTCCATTCGCGCCATTCTCACATCGCCCCATGTCGGTCTCTTCAGGTTCTATGCCCGATTTCAGGGCGTATCCATAACTATCGATTAGCATTCTAATTTATATACTAACTGCTCGAGAGTGTGGCACAAATTTAGTAACGCCAATGGGCATGCACGAGTTGGAGTGCCAGTGTGCGATTATTCCATTACGATTTCAAGACCAACCTGCGGTTTGCTACTCTTACCGAGATGGGAGTTATTACTTATTTATTGTCTATACTCATACTAAAGTCAATAAGTTATTCCACAAAAAAAATTCTTAGTCTAAGTCTTAAATAATTAAGATTCATTAAAAAGCCAGAACTGGTTTTTCTCTAAAATTAATTTCCCAAGAAAATAACTAATTGTGGTTAAGCCTGAAAATCTGTAAAATAAGAAGGCAAAAGAGTATTTAAAAATTGATTTATCTCTTGGTTTTTTTTGGCCTTAACCCAAGTGACGTCTGATATACCTGCTCCCGGGTAATCTAGACCTAGAACATATTCCGATTCCAATTCCTATGACAATTATGGGTGCAGCTCGATAGTTACAGACTAGTTGTAATTTAGAGACGTTTAACTCTGGATAATAAATGTGTGAACCAACTGCTTTAAAACTCGATTTCTTTGAACCAAACCGAACTTTTACTTTCCGATGAGCTTACACGCAAAAAAATGATGAAAGGCCAAAGAACTTACAAAACGGCCAAGAACAGGGCCAACATCTGCCAACAGGGCATAAGCCATAAAGGCCATAAATAAAGAAGAAGAGAAATTTGAAATGACGTCACGGGCAGACAGCTCAGAAATAGTTAAGAATAGAATTAAGAATAAATGCCGGCTGGTATGGGAGGTTCTAACTCATTTTTTTCTTGGCTAATTAATGAGGTAGCTTTTGGCCAAGAACGAAACTTTCGTTTTTAATGAGATGCCTGCCTGGCATAAAAACATATTTGTTTCCATCGCAGAATTCCTTTGTAATTAAAGCCATTGAACGCTGTCCAAAAGGGAGGCTATGGCTGGGAGAGGGGATGTTTTGTCAGACCATGAGTAATTATATGGACTGTGAAGAAGGCTTGATAAGAATTAGAACTGGTTTGGCTGCGTATTTTCTTAATTTTTTTTGCGGCTTTTGTCTAGCTTTTGCTGGCATCTTCTTGTCTTGTCTTTAAGTTTAAAATAAAAAAAATTATGAATTTTGCTTGCCCGGCTGCTTTGTTTTCAATGTTTTATGGATTTGACTTTGGCTCGGGTTTAATTACATGGTTTGCGTGGCGGAAATGCCTGAGAACGGTTAATTAAAATATGGCTAAGCAAAATCAAACTCATCATCATGAATGGATATATCCATCGATTGCAGCAACTCCGGCCACAGGGGAATCTTCGTTCGAAGCCACTTCAATGGCATGCCAATTGCTGGCAAACAAAAAAGCTATCAAAATACTTGGCCATTAATTATAAATATGTTGAAATTGCAACAGACGACTGAGCATCTGTCTGGGCTTGGCTTTTGGCTCTCGGCTTTTGGCTCTTTTGTGGCCAGACTTTGCAGCTTGTTGGGAGTTTTGGCAGTTGCTGCTTTTTGCCACAACGCGTTGCTAGTTGTTAGTGGCTTAAGCTGTTGCCAACCTGTTGCCAATACAAGTTCAATGATTCTTTACACCAAAGAAAAATTTGAAGCCTTTGCATATATAGGATATGCGATTTTTTATAGAAGCAGGATTCCAACTTCAATGTAATATAATTATTTTAACTCCCCTTATCCTTAAACTCCCCTAATTTATTTGCATGAAATAATTGTTTTCTTTAGTAACTAAGTATCAGCTTTTTTCGGTGTATTTGGGTAGCTGTGGAATCCACCGATACTCTCCAAATTAACTCTGCAAGTGCCGCAGACACTCGATAATTTTGGTGTGAAATGCACCTTGACATTTATAGTTTATCGATTGAACGAAATGAATTTGTTTTCGCTTTGCGATTTGCTTGAATGTTTGCAAATTATTTACCAACTCAGTGAGATTGGGATGTGGATTTGGTGACCAATGAACAGACTCCCTCTTGGCTTGTGCACTAATTACCCGCTTCTTGTTTGTCTTAATTGCAGCCATTAAACATTTCGCGAGAATGATCCAAAAGCAGACGGCTGGGATGGCCAAATGAATCACGTCTGAGGAAAGGAAAGTGAGCCCCATTAAGTGGACACAGAACCGCCGAAATAGCCAGAACAAAGGCAGCACTAAAGCGCTTGATTAACTCCCGGGAGCGACAGGTGGACACAGAGGCGATTTTAGCGGCATGGCACACTTTTGCTGGCTTCTCAAATTCGGTTTCCTGCTGCTGGTAAGTGTCGCATTAAGGCGCTAAATAGCCGTTCATGAAGTTTCTTATTTATGGCCAGGTGCGCCAAGAATTCCAGGGAAATCGCTCCAACAGCTTTTGGTCCAAAGCCATAAGTTCAAGGCTTACTTTGGGCCATTCAAGTAGCCAAATTAAACTAGTTTTGCGGCTAAGTAAAGCTCATTAGGTATAAGATGTATGTGGGTAGGTAAAAAATACTATAAATGGCTTGGAAATAATTAGAAAGGTGAAGGAGCTAATGAGCTAAAATATCAAATTTCTTGGGTTATATAGCTTAAGCAATTATTCTGTTTAGAGGATTCAAACCTCTTAATGTATAAAGACTATAGATGAACCTAATTTCATCATCTTCAATCTCCAATCAATCAATTTTTCCTGAACTTCAACTTGGAAAGTTTCACCTTTCTCTCCACACGATTTTCGATAAACAATGCCTCCAATCGAAATTGATTTAAATGGCACTCAACCTCCTGCAGTCGAAAAATTCCGATTGAGACTTCATCTTTTTATGGCCAGCAATTCCCAGGCCCGCAACTGCAACTGTTGCCAAATGCATTCACAGGGTACTACTCCATTAACTTGGCCAATGCGTTTTGAAAAATGGTTTAATGGTGCGATTGTACTCCATTTGTTTGTCGACTTCGGTTTTATTGGCCGAAATCATCCATAATGCGATGGCTGGCGAATGCATATGGAATTAATTTTTACCACACGTGTACGTAACTCCGGAGTCCGGACCAGGCCAGACTGCTATTGACTGCTCATTAGACGGAGCGAGTTGATTGTGAGTAATGTGGAGCATAGTAAGGCAAACTGAAGTCGGGTAAACTAAATAATTGCACGCGATTTGAATGCACTACACTTGGAGAACAAGTGGTGATGTGAAACAAAAAATAAATCCTCCTTATCAATCCTCCTATAAATGACTTAAAACATTAAGTAATATTTCTCCAAGTGCCTGTAAGCAACTGTTTACTGGCCTGCCTTTGATTTGTGGCTCTAACTGTGGCTCCGTTTGTGACTGAAACTCAGCCTCTGTCTTTCGGCCATTCGAAGGTGATGACGATGGCAATTTGCAAATTATGCACAGGCGGGGAGTGGTTGTTATTGTTGCTTTTATGTTTGGTGCACCACCAGCAGCGGTGCAACTACATTCTAAACTCGGCTTTTCTTTCGATTATTAACCCATCGTGGCATCCGACATACAACTATGTTAACATGAATATTCATTAAACGAGGTATCTCATTTATGGGCTTAAGTAATTTTTAAATGTTGTGGGGCCAGCATGGGTTAATTTCCCACACAAATCTGTTTTTGGTTTGTGTCTCTGCCATGTAATTAATAAATGTATGTTATTGTGCCACAGCCCAAAGTTGTTAGCTGCATTTTGGATCAGTTTTAATCCAAAGTCGAACTGAATTCTGGCCCAACTTGTGGCATTGAGCATGTTGCCCTAATGTGGGTTGTTATTGAAGATCGATAGGTCGATAAGTAGTGCACTTGAAAAAATAAAGCAAACGATTGTTATCCTTTCTATTCTTTGTCCAAATATTTTGCAACAAATGGTTGTACCTTCACTGCAATTATTTGATTTATAATATGAAACGTAGAATATAATGATTGCTCACTTAAAAATCTATGACTTTATTATAGGCATTTTCCTTGTTCATTTATGACTTCAGTTTCCAGTTGGGGGCCATATTTTAGTTGGTAAATCATATTAATTTGCAGTGGCAAAATAAAGGCAGACACGTAAGCTTTTAGTCAGAAATATTGTGTTCAAAATCCACGCCACAGCTGACGACAGCGGGTGGTGGCTATTGTGGCGATTGTCTGCTACCAGAGATTAGACTTTGGCCAAAGCAGCTTAGGCCCGGTTTATGGGGAAAATGGACTCGCTGACACATTCACCTGGCCACCGACTGGGCGCAAGTTGCAAGTTGCCAGTTGCTTTTGTGGCTGCTCCTTTCAACGCCCACTTTTAGCACAGAAACGCCCGCAGTCAGCACTGGAAAATAAATGCTAAAATGCCAGAAATGGGGGGGCAGGTTACATGACTTTTTCCGCATTCGATATCCCTCTGTGTGTGGCAAGTTCGTGGCCTGACTCACTCCGAGCTGGAATCCTGTTCGGCCTCTGTATCAATCATCGCAAATCAAATATTCACATAAGTAGTATGAAAATACTTCCGAAATTTGCATAATGCAAACATGAATTCAATCTGTCAACCCGTGGCGTTGTTGACTGTCAGGCGTAAAAATTGAAATCACGATGATTGTGGCTAATTAAAGTATCGCTCCGGTATCTCGAGTATCCAGAGTATCGAGTGGCAGCATCAGCGGCACTTGAAAGCCAATCGAGTGGGCCAAATGAGCCCAATAAAGAGAGTGCTCATTAAGGCGTGATTATTGCTTAATTGTTTGCTGTCTATTCACGCGCACAAGGCGGATACGTAATATCGTATCGTATCTATAGCTGAATCTGAATCTGTGGCCATATCGGCGTTCTGAAAGTACAATATCTTTTTTGACACTTCCGCTAAGTTGACAGCCGTGAAAATTGTCGCCGCTGTTGTTGTGAATGCTGCAACAATCGAATGATAAATCGTCAACTCCAAATCCCAGAGCAAAGTGCAAAAGAATGTTAAACAGGATTAGCGAAATCCAAAGCAGGTAGCTGCTTACCAGTCTGACTGATAAATCAATCAAGATTAATAATTGCCTATCATGCGGGGTGTCTTTCAAGAAAAGGGCGAGGTGAGAGAACTCGGTGGTTCATTCACTAAACTGGAGCACGTCACTGACCAGGCGCTTTAAATAGCTCCACAATGGAAAGGAATGTGCATTGTTCGGATCACACAACGAATTTTGTTATTATTTTTAGAACGTTTTGTGCATTGTCTTAGGGCTAAAATGAAATCCAAAGCAAAGGAAACCCAAAGAAACCGAATAGTTTAAGGGCCTTTGGTGATTGTCACTCCCTGGACTGTTAATTTGGTGTCAATGCTAAGTAGAGCCCACTGTCGCTTTTCAAAACTCATACTATTCACAACGCCCGCGGTCAGTTACTTCTGCAATTTAAGACATAAAAGGCAAGGCGGCCCGCCGAATGACTAACCGATCTAGTAACTGGTTGGTCACTCGGTTTTATTTTATTTCTCTTATTTATATATGTATGTATATGTATATTTTTTCTGTAAAACACTCTGTAACTTTAGCACATGTGCGAAGGTGTTTGGCTCCGACAGCAATTGTTAGATGCAATCGCTCAATTCTGCTCTAGAAAATGCCCGGCGACAGGCGCCCACTGCACTGCCGGATGTTGTTATTGTTCTTGCTCAGGGGATATAAATATACATTAACGTATCGTATGGATACAGCTTGAATAATTATGCTATTATGTTTACAATTCAGTCGGGTTCCCATTAATATTTCGATTTTGATTCAATTTTTGCCATTTTTCATTGTTTTCAATTTGCGCCTTTCCAATTCGCGTCATTATTTCAATGGATCAAAAGTGTTGGATAGTAAATGATCTGCCTGGTTGCAATTAGCAATGCTAATGTTGAGATATAAATATCCATAAATATGTTTTATTGGTCCGATCCGATCGCCGTGCCATTTGGCAGGGCAAGTTCGTGCCCTAAGTCTTTTGTTCCAGCAGTGGGTGTGTGGCGCTGATAACAATTTATGGCCGATCTCTGGCCATGAATTTGCCATGCAATACACGCCTTCTATTACACCATGGATAATTTAGCAGATTGCTTATCTAATAAGACAATTTATTGGTACATCAATAAAAATATTGTTAAGTTGAAAATCATTTTTATTGAAAGTTACAAATGAAAAAGCATTGATTTTTTTGTTTTATTAAGATAAAAATAAAAACCTTAATAGTTCATAAGTAAAAACATGCTAATTAATCGCTTTAATAACTATTGACTCAACCCGGAGGAATTTTTAATTAATATTACTCACCTTTCCAAAAAAAAAAGAACTGAAAATCCAATACAAACTTGTCCTTTAACCGAAAACAGGAAGTTTACTTTCTTAAACATTAAAAACTGGTTAAAATATGGCTTGTACCAGGATGAGTCAGAAAAATGCATGCAAATGAACAAATAACATCATAAATATCTTGCTGACGCGGAATGACAGATTGACCAGCAGCATTTAAGTAATGTTTCCATTTCCATTTTCCACTCCAGAGGAGCGAGGCGAGTTCCATTCCGATGTGAAGTGTTTGCCTCAGCACACGCTTAAGCAATCTATAATTCGCGGCTGGAACTGTTTGTTCGATTTGTGTTTTCGCTACCTTACGCCACCCACTTGATCACTTGCAACGCGGTTAATTATGCCGCACTCGCCACTTGACTAAGGAGCAACATGCACCACTTCAAACGGAGCACCGCACAGCATTCCTCTGATGTCTTAATAGACTCGCCGCATTATTATTCAAATGTCATCGAGTCCGAGGTCCAGATCTCGGTCGGCCATTGCATGACTTTTGCATATTTGCCGGCGACATGAAGACAAATATCGTACTAACATATAGTCCGATACAGATCGCCGATTGTCGATCGATCCGAATGATATTTTAATTACGAAAAAGTATAAATAGATTGCTGAGATAAGCTGTTAGATGCGATCACCCTCGATATGATTTGCATGCACTTGAATAGAATTTGCATATTTCTTTCCTCTTCTTAACTTTTTTTTATTATTATTTCGATTGAATGCCATTAAGTTATCCTTAAATTCCATTTCAGATGCTGTCCGGCTGTTGGACACGTCCTTCCCCTTTGCCAGGTAGCCGGCAAAGCGAGCTTATTGCCGGTAACGAGTTCCTTAAGCTGTTCCTTGATCACGATGACCAGCAACGCAGCCTCCATAGCGGAGAGCAGGACTTCGAGGGTCGCGGAGAGACCGCCCATCCTCGACAACGAGTGGCGACTGGAAGGAGTCTAAGCACGAGCAGAAATCGTTACAGGAATTCTCTCGGTATAGGAAAGGCGCAAGAGACCCAGGAAAAGGACACAAAGCAGGTTGTCAAACTTGTTACCTCGGGCAGTAAGATAGTGTTCCTGGAGGATACTCCCAAGACAGTCAAGGGAAAGTCGAGTGACGAGGTCAAGGTGGTGGCCGTTAGCGTGAGCTCCTCGAGCAAAAGAGGTCCTCCCCCTGCCACCGGAAGTGGCACGGATTTTGTGAACCGTTCCCACAAAAGTGAACTGTCCATTGAGGAAGCAGAGCCCCGTTTGGCGGCTGATTCGATGGATGCAGTTGAGGTTGACTCCCTGAACAGTGCCTCGAATATACAAAGTGTTCTGGCAGCCCCATTACTAGCTGCTTCCGCCTCAGCTACGCACATGTTTATTAAAAATCAATCTGAAATAAATGAAGCGGAAACAGGAGCTGGTACAGGAGCAGGTTTACCGTTTCAGACAGTAATTTATCATGACACAAAGCAGGGTCGGGGACCCCAGTCCCGATCGATATCCTACAGCTCCATCTCCCAGAATGTGGACGACTTGCAGACGTGGCAACAATCGAGAAGTGGAATTTTGGCCGAGGCCCAAAGAAATGTGAGCGAGAGCCTGAAGCATGGCCATGCCTCAGAGCCGGCTAAATTTTATTCGGTGCCCTCGAAGATGTACAGTGTGCCAAGTAAGTTTTACTCAGAACCTGCCAAGGTGTATTCCGAGCCCTCGAAGATGTACGGCCAACCAGAGAAAGTGTATTCCGAGCCGGCGAAAGTGTACGGCCAGCCATCGAAATTTTATTCGGAACCAGCTAAGGTCTACTCGCAGCCATCGAAGGTTTACGGGGAACCGGCTAAGACCTATTGGCCCCAAACGGTGAGCAGCAGCACGGCAGCAACTCCTTTGGGTAGCACCACTTCTCATGGCGGTTTCTCGACAACGAGTAGCACCACCGAAATTCCGCCTGTTGCAGCCACTACTTTCGTGCCCCCAAGATCCAGACCACGACCTGCGATTGTCTCGCGCATCGCCTTTGGCGAGGCCCAGAGCACAACAACAACACCGTCCCCTATTGCATCTACAGCAGCAACATCAAGCAGCACGGCAGCAACACTAACCAGTACAGCAGCAGCAGCAGCGGCAGTGGCCAGCAGGGTCACCACAGTAAAGCCACCGAGCAGCACCGTAAAGCCCACTACCTGGCAACATCATTACCACAGTTACAACCACCAGCAACCGCAGCAACAGCAACAAGCTCATCCTACGCGCCGTGTACTCTTCAATTTGGATAAATTGCCTTATGATTTATTGAATGCACCGCAACCGCATCTATTGGAGCCAATTTTATCGAAGCACTCAAGTCCGAGCAACTACCAACAGCATCAACAACAGCAACAGCAACTGCAACAACAGCAGCAGCAGAATCCGTGCTGGGAGCAACGTCAGCATTCATCACTGCCGCATCAACATTCTAATCAAAATGCCAAAAGATTGCCCAATAGAGGTGAGTCCAAAACTTAGTTTGAATCTGAAAAAGAGTCGGCTTTTTGGCCCAAAAGTAAATTACACTGTGCAGCAGGGTTAGTGTTGCAATTGCATAAATTAAAGAGATCAATCGAACCAATCAAAATGTAAACTCCATTTATCAGTTTAATTCATTTTGAAATTGGAATATTCCTCTGCAAAGCTTCACTTTGCATTTAATTAATTTTCAAACAATTGTTAAGAGCTTGACCGGATCACCATAATGTTAAACATAAAGTTGTATTGCTATCCTTAGTCTTTTATCTTATGTTAAAATCATGTTGTTGTCTTACATATGCCCTCCTGTTGCACAGTGCAATTATGACTTGTGACTGACGGCGACAACGCACGGGTTCAGCCACTTGAACCCTAGCTAACTAATCTTGAACTTATCAAACATCATCTCTTGTTGCATCTCTTCCTCCGGCAGATCTAGTCAAATGTATTTCCAAATTTGCACACCAACATGGAGGAGCATCAGCATCGGTGGACCCATCGGCGACATCTACGGGAACTGGCGGCTATTCATATAGTTCCAGCTCGAGCAGTTCCTCCTCCACCGCCTCCGCGTCCTCGTCATCATCGTCCTCATCATCGTCATCCGCGGCAACTTTGCGGCAGCAACAACAGCCACACTTTACCACCGAACACCCCGAGCTTTATACACCAACCTCGGAGCAGAATTACGAAATTGAGGAGTCCGTTAGTGTTATGACAAACGGACGAGCCCATGGTCCGCAGGGGGGTGGCGCGGGGATCGGTGGTGCAGTGGCCACAACGCCAGCCAGTCCAGCAACAACCACACCAAGCGCAGCCAGCGGCCGAGGCATAAACAGAGGACGTGGATCAGTGGTTTACAATGCAAATGCCAACGATTATTCAGATGGCTCTGAATCCGACGGAGAGGGAGGTGATGTTGGTGGCGGAGGCGGAGGTGGATCAGATTCCGCTGACGAAGACGAAGACAAAGTCGCCTATGTGGTGGAGGGACGCAACTATAGGAAATACCGGGTGGAGGAGAAGACCGACGACGGCTTCATTGTCGGCGAGTATGGAGTGGTGGACCACAACGATGGCAACTTGTGGGGAGTGCGTTACACCGCCGACTCCACCATCAATCGCAGTCTGATACAGAAGGCGTTGCTCACGTTTCTCAAGCTCAAGTAGGGGCCAAAATGGTCATCATCCACTCGGAAAACGTTAGGGGAAAATCGTCATTAATTAAAAAATCAAAAATACAGTATTTAACAAAAGAATACTAATGTAAAAAATTGAGAGAATAGCTGCCCAACATTGAAATTATTATTTTGTCGCCGCCACTTGATCCCCCTATGAATAAGGTTATTTTTTCGAGTGTACACTAGCACAAAGCACTCCCCACTGAAGAGACATCGCTGCAAAGGCATTCACATGTGATCCAAGTCGTATTGTAGTTAGCCTAGATAACCTAGATAGCCTAAATAGATGTACCCTAGTTGTATAGCCACCTAGTTGAGTTCCCACGAGATCAGGACATATATGCATACTCCCCTTGCCCTTGCCCCTGAGTTTTGTGTCTGTGTGTGTGTGTTTGTAGTCAGTAAATGAATTTTGTTTAATGTTTAGTTAATGTTTCAATTAATTTATTGTAGTTGTTGGTATTGTAATTGTACTCGTAACCGTAACCATAACTCTAAAGCGAACCTAATTTATTCAGTCGATCAGCTTTCGAAATTCCACAGACCTAGCAACTTGCCATAAAATCCGATGCGGGATCGATATAGCAGCGATTTAAATATAGCACCTACCAGCATTAAGAGCGACCGATAAATATGAAAAAAAAACTATCCTAATTAGAGACTAAGTGAATTGCGTAGAGAAATAAACTAAATTAAAACGAGAGTAAACCGTACTTGTGTATTAATCTCCCTGCGGGAGTGGATCGAATCGGATGTGAAAACAGGTTGTCCTGCGGCCGAGATCCTACGCGTTTCTGGCCCTTCAGTCGGTTAAGTAAATAGCCACTTAAAATTGATTAAAAACATGTCGCCTGCGGCTGTAAGGAGGAGAGCAGTTTTCTGAACAATATCATTAAAATTTAATTGATATGAGCAAGTGACAAAGCAGCAGCAGGACAACAGATGCTGGCTGCTGCGGAATCGGAGGTGAACGCGACTTCAATAGCACTCGAGAAAATGTATATTTTGAATTTTAAAATGAGATTTATAGCTCCTCCTTCCTATAGTGTAGTCCTCTTACAAATATTCTGAATGAAATGTATATAACAACGATTGTTGAGGTTTTTATGAGAACGATTTTATGAGAAAATATAAATGAATCTCTATAGACTTTTTTCCAGTGAATGGATCAATAAGATAAGCACGGAGACAAGAGCATTCCCTTAGTCGGAATTATTCACTGGCAGCTTAAACCTGCCGGGTTATCAGTCTTGGAGTGAAACGCGGAAACCGAGAAGTCAAACAGAACTGGATTCACATATTGAGAGTACGAGGATCTTGTGACAAAGTCAAGGCGGCCGTTTTGGCATTTTATAGAGCTACATTTGGCCAATTAAGAGAGGCATTGCCATAAATGTCCCCCGTTGTTGTTTACTGATCTGCCCCAAGAAACTGATTCCATTCGAGCCCATAAATGCTCCACTCAACGGGAAACCAACTGCAATTGGATGGGAAGGTCGCTGAACGTCCTTGCTTGCGGTCGCCTTATTCTTTTTTTTTTATTTTTATTATTTTTCTGCAGCTCCTGCTTTGGCGTCTGAGTGTCGTCATTTGGCTGGTATGGTTTTATGGCCCCTCGGGGAATGGGAGTCGGCATGGATGGGTTATTGGTGAGTGGCTGGTAAAATTTCCACTAATGATTGCATGTGCCAGTGTCAGTCCAAGTCTGAGCTCAAGTCCGAGTGGCAGTGCCAGTTTTAGCCCCATCTCCGGTTCTGGGATTTATTTTTAGATATGTAAGACAATCGGGTGAGTGTGGAGTTCAAGCTTTGGTATGCTGCCTTATCGCAAACCGGCAATCAGCCCTCTCAGCCAGCCGCAGCTGCAGTCCCTGACTTGGATTCTGACCCGGTCGCATCGTCGACGCGATCTGCGTGAAGAAATACAGCACATGACCATAAACCAAAGGGGAGTATATGTAATAATATGGGGAATAGTTTTAAAATATATAAAAGTAATTTTTTAAAAATTAAAAAAAAAAAAAAAAAAAAGGAAAAAAAAAGAAAAAAAAAAAAAAAAAAAATGTATCTCACCAATTTTATTATCTATTTTAGTTTTGAATTAAAAATACAAGCCATAAGAAACCAATCAATATTTAGCTTAAAATCGTATTTAAGAATCTACAAATGTAATTTATTAATAATTTAATTTTTTTCTTTTAAATAAAAATCAGAACCTACTAAATAAACGATAAATAATTCTACTAAATAAACACAAAATTGTGTAAAAAATGAAATTACCCTCGTTTTCAAGGGTATGTAAAAAGAGAATGTGCCTGGGCAGTTGCAGATTTAATGCGAAATGCCAGAGACAAAAGTGCCAGAGAGGGGGGCTTTCGGATGGGGTCTTGGCAGGAGGATCAGTATGGAGGTGGACCAGGAGAAGGGGCGACAGCCGTGCCCTTTCTGCGGTCAGCTGCCTGATGGACATCTCCCGGGCAGCGGGAAGAATTGGTGGAGAATCGGAAACTGGTTATACCGTTGCAGGCTGCAGGCCGCTGGCTGCTTCGTGGCTTAAGTGCGGCAATTATGGGGCGAGTTCTCTGCCTTTTTCTGGAGTGAAAGAACATGATGAATGCCAAGCGAACACGTTGCCATTCCGGGCATGGAATCCGCATCATCTACTACATTCGCCTTCGGGGGCGTAGAAGTGCGTGTCGACAATAAATTTGAAAACTACACGATCGCCAACTGTATGACAGGTTGAACACAGTCACGCCCCATTCGCCCCCAATGTCCTGGTTAGTGGCTTTTTAATGCCGAGGGCGTGGCACTGAAATGGCCATTCTGACAGCTTCCCATTGGCTTCATTAAAGCCAGCTTCCTTTTACTTTTGCCTTGAGACTTTGGAGCTGGCAAATTGCTGGCCCATTGATCTGGCTTACAAGAATCTGCACTTTTGTGTCTAGCCGGCCAAGAGTCCTGTTAATTATTTTCAGCTCAGCGATCGGTGGAGCTCCTTAATGAAGTCGCCCCCATGCAGGTGAAGGAGCCCGTTCGGGCTTGTTTCTTTTTCACAATTTACGATCCATTTTATTCAATATTCGAGTCGCGGGGCTGATCGATCGCTGTTCGAGAATTTATGACACGGCATTATAATTGACCGATTTGTCATTATAATTAGCGTGTACATGCATCCTACGGAGTGGGGACGTTGGAAGCCTAATTTATGCAGATTGTTGGGATTATTTTTAGAGAGAGGATGCTTCGGAGTCAAAATTCGATACAATGTTGTATGAGGCAATAAATATTTGCATCAAAATTACAGGAAGTATAATTTATAGTATCAAGAATGACTTGTGGATAGTAATTTAAGGTAACTAAAAATAAACTGCTTGATTAAATTAAGAATATATCCAATTTTACGAAATATTGAAATTAAATGGTTTTTTGTATTTATGACGCCATCTATGAGTGAATTTTACCGATCTTGCAGACGTTGCGTTTTGTGCCTAAAAGTATGCAACAGTAAACAATATAACTCATTTTTTTTTTAACTTTTATAAATGTGGAAACTTTATTCTAAGGATTAGCGCACTGCTACCCAATTGGCAGCTTAATCTAATCAGTATTTACAATTTTATACAATAATTTGTCTAAGTGTTACTTAGAGCAAGAAGTTATTGATTGATTTAGGATGTTAAATGAATGCAGATAACAAATTTACTAAGTCAAGATCCGGTCTGGTAGGTCTTGAGGGTGATGTCGTTTTAGTCTTCTTCTAACTTGATTCCTTGGATCTGCGCTACTAATAGCAGCGGTGCCAAGTTTTTAGGCTACGCTGTTAGGGTGCTCATTTAATATAACTCATGATTAAATATATAAAGTTTTAGTAAAAAATGTTACCATTTGAAACTATTTATAAAAAATATGGTGTTCTGTATAAAAATATCAAGATTTTTACATATAACATTTTTAACAAAATAATGATTCATTAAGAACATCTAATTTGGATTTGTTGAATTTAAAAATCCTTAAATTAAAACTATATTGTTAATTCTTTTACTTTAGTATGTTCTTTCGATTGTTTTAAATATATTCTTAGTCTCAAATTGTTTGTATGTTAATTTACAATTAATGCCCATTTGTGTTTTTAATGAATAGGCTTTTTGAAATTTATAGATCTTCTGTCAAAATAACTCTCACTGGAAAGGGGAAATCCCTTTACCTCTGCGTATTAGCAAGACACTTGAATAGAAAAATAAAATCTTAGCCCAAACGAAGGCCAGCGAAACGCCTACAAAAAAATCCAGCACCGGAAAGAAGGATTAAAATTACCAAAAGTCATGAATCAAGCTGAAAAGTTAATTCAAAAATTCGAAAAAAATTCTCCATGTGTGCACAGGTCAGACAATGAAGAATGCAAATCATTGCACTGCCCATGTCCTGGCGATTCCTACAGCCTGCAATCGATTTGGAGCAGAACTAATTGTTCGCCGGCAATTAGCAGGAAAAGAATTCCAAACTCAACTGTTTGGTCATTAAGCCTTTTTAATGACTTTTCCCCTTTTTCAAAATAATACAAAAGGGGGAAATTGTTTATTTTCACAACGTTATAAGATTTTGTTTATTCGCATATGTATGGCAGGGAGTGAGAAAGCTCCGATTATAATGATGCGTATGCACTGATATAAAAAGTATGAGTGAGCCCGCCTTAGAACATAGGCAGAGCGAAAGCTCATTAACTTAATGCTAAAGATAAAGCGGCCGAGAAGAGTCGGCTTGCGACCAACAATAGCGATCAGATAAATAGGACAAATATAACTGAGAAACTATAATTGTTGTATTAGTTGTATATTAGTGATAGCTGTGGCTGCTGCCTGACCCCCCCCAGTTGAGGCCTGTCCTTCAACTTCATCCTAAAGGGGCAGTTAGCGAAAACTTAGTCAGTTCCGCTTGGTAGTTCCAGATTCGGTTCTATTATCGGCCATTTGAGACACTCCATCCAGGCCGGGGGCTAGATCCATACTTCTCCCCAACGGCCACTTCATAATATGAGCTGTGGGCGCGATTGACATTCTCTCCACGTGTGAACCGCCTCCACATACAACCCATCCAAGCCTTGTTTTCTGCAACAACGGTAGGCCAGCTGAAAGCTGGATTTGCGCAGCACACAATAGTTCATAAAATAGACTGGCTCCGATAAGCAAATCGATACGTTGTGGCCGGAAAAACTTTGGATCGGCTAAAGTGAGGTTGGCCGGAATATTCCAGCTGGAGACGTCCAAGCTGAGACTAGGCTGGAGATCCGTGATGCTGGGGGCGATGACAGCGTTGACAAAGGCCGAATATTCGGAGCAACAGGACCGAAGGAGCACATCGACGGATAATTCATCTGTCGCGAAACCAGTGTTGCCAATTCCAGACACTGCCATGTAAGATTTGCGTCTAGGAAGCTGCAGCTGACTAGCCAGTCGGGAAGTTATCACGTGCACTTGCGATCCTGAATCCAAAAGAGCTCGGCATGGAACAAAAACTCCAGTGCGACTCCGAACGAGAATGTTCGCTGTAGCCAATAAGGCTACCTCACTGCTGCGACCTTGGGCAACTAGTGCATTAGCCGCGGATGGTGAAGCGCTTATTGGCTCGGCGCCCTCGGTTGTGGCTGACGTAGATGATACAACAGAAGGCTGGCTACTGGATGACTGTACTTCCAAAAATGCAGCAGGCTGTGATGCCTCCTCCCACAACTGCGACAATTAGCAGCGAGGCACTCACGCAGGTGATGACCAGGTTGGAGACATTTCCGACACAGACCGAGTCGCCTAGCCTCACCAAGGCGGCTCTCAGGGGCCATTAACAAAAATCTGGGGCATTCAGACACTACGTGGGACCACCCACCACATAATCTACAAGCGGGGGAAGGTGAATTAGTGACGATAAAGGACGATCTATTATTATTGTTCGAGACTCTACGTCTTCCCATCTGAGTGCCTGGCACGTAGGCGGTCATGGCCACATCCATAGCCTCCAGAGTCCTGCACCGCTGCTCCAAAAATTCTGCCATCGACTCCCAGGTAGGGATGAGGTCCAAGTTCGACGCATTTTGACATTCCTCCCACTTGACCTGGGTAGCTGGGTCCAACCGTTGAAGGAGCACTTGGACAATGATACTGCTAGCGATCTGCATGGTCGTCCCCAAATTTTGCAAGGCTCGCATGTGGGCATTGAATTTATCGGAAAGCCCTCGAAGCGATGCCACTGAGCCACCTTCCAATAGGCTGAGGCCCAGAATCCCGTTCACATGAGCCTGAAATATTAACCGGCGGTTATTAAATCGTCTTTCCAGAACACGCAACGCAACATCATAATTCTCCTCGGAGATTTCCAAGGAGCGAACTGCTTCTAAGGCTGAGTCCCGAAGACAAGATCGCAACCTCTGCAGCTTTTCCACCTTACTTATGTGAGGATTGCAGCCCACGATCGTTGAGAAAGCCGAGTGAAACTCAGCCCACTCCGAATATCCTCCGCTAAAAGTAGGAAGAGGAAGAGGAGGCAAGGCTTGAAAACTCCGACTGAGCGCTGAGTCCACCTGAATACTGGAAACTCCGCTGGCCAGGGTGGAATGGGCAGCAATTCGAGCAGAGCGCAACGACGTCTCGTGCTCGATTTCAGCATGCATCGTAGCTACAAGCTCAGACACTGTCCATCGCAAGTCGCTGCTTATCTCAGAAATATCTAACTCTTCAAGCTCCCCGTGGATGGCTTTAAAATCATCGTACATGGCGACCAACTGGCCGTGACGCACATGGAGCATGGCGTCTTCCACCTTTGACATTGGCTGCAGGACGCCTTGGATCCTCTTCAAATCCTGGAGGATACCCTTTGCCTTGCATTTTAAGATCGCACTCCGAGATGGAGTGGGTTCTCCTGTGACGGCGCCGCTGGAGTTCATCGCCACTATGATTGAAATTCGCTCACTTTAAGTAAAAACACGCACAAATTAATTTTGGCGCCAAATTATGGCTCTTGATTATTTTATTATATTTAATTTTATTTGAGCGCAGCGAACACGATTTATCCCACTGTGCGCTCAGAACCGTACGCTGAGTTGTGGAATGTATATATATATGAACGCTTGTGTGAGGCGAATGCACTTGCAAGTGGAACGTATATATGTATGTATGTATGTATGTATGTTGGCGGACCGGATAACAATTGTATTTTATGCGATTATGTATTTTATATGATTTGTGTATAAATACAAAATAATTGTTTCACTGATGCACTGTATGCCGTTTATGTTCAAATGCACATACATATGTTAATACACCGCACAAAACTGAATCATGTATGTTCGCACTGGTTCTGTTTATGATCGTGGAATTGTTAATTTTGTTAATTATATATTATATATTATATATATATTAATTTTATAATTTTATTAATTAGATCACGTCGGGGTCACCAATGTTTGGTCATTAAGCCTTTTTAATGACTTTTCCCCTTTTTCAAAATAATACAAAAGGGGGAAATTGTTTATTTTCACAACGTTATAAGATTTTGTTTATTCGCATATGTATGGCAGGGAGTGAGAAAGCTCCGATTATAATGATGCGTATGCACTGATATAAAAAGTATGAGTGAGCCCGCCTTAGAACATAGGCAGAGCGAAAGCTCATTAACTTAATGCTAAAGATAAAGCGGCCGAGAAGAGTCGGCTTGCGACCAACAATAGCGATCAGATAAATAGGACAAATATAACTGAGAAACTATAATTGTTGTATTAGTTGTATATTAGTGATAGCTGTGGCTGCTGCCTGACCCGACATCAACACTTTACTAATCTGCAAGTGTCAAGCGGCCGCAAATGATGGCGGCGACAAAAGGAGTTGACAGGCAGGACTGTAAGGATATTCAGGGGTTGAAGTGCCCGAGTGCGGGCACCGTAAATATGGAAGTGTGCGTTCCAGCTAAAATTGAACAAAATAACCAGCCAGCCGCACCGGCAGCATCGAAATTCCCTCGAACTGCAAGGAGCAGGGACAAGGGGTTTATTTTATTTTTGGCACACTTAAGAAAAGAGTGTGCCATTTATTTTTAAATATTCACTTTTTTTAAGGATTTTATTTTGTTTTCAGGGACACAATATTCGAGATCTCAATATTAAGAGGAATATTTTTCAAAGTGCACTGACTCATACTCAAGTCCAAATTTGAACTCGAAAAACAGACGACAACAGGTCGCCTGAACATAGCTCATAATGGTGGATATTGTCCTGTACCTTTTTATATAATGAAATTCAAGTACCGCACGGTGCTCCTTTAACGTTTGATATCAAAGGACATTCGATCGGGCATGCAACATGCGTTCATTGTCCCGCCGTTGTTGTCAGTTTCTTAAGCGTTTCTCGTATTTATGCCAAAGATTACATGTTGATCTCGCATATCTTTCATCTTCACGGACTGGGTCCTTTTTTCCCTACCCCCCCCTCTTCTTTGCCTTCCCCGTCCTCAATACCTTTTTCATTTCTATCGCGATTTGGGTTCTGGTCCTGGAATCTGTGCGTGCTTCCCACGTCGCTGATATTCGATACTCGTTGGCTGGCGAAATCAAAATGCCGTCAGTCAGTAGCTCAGTCATGATTCTGCATTAATTGGTAGAAAAAAATGACAAACAAATTATCGTGACTCACTCGAGGAAATTAATTCAAATGGAAAGAGAATAAATACGATTTATGAACGATTAAATAGAAGTTTTATCAAAAGGACAGAAGATATACTCCATGAGCTATTCTCGCAATCATTAAGTATAATTTTTAGAACTTTTTGATTAATTCTTGGACACACAATCACTGGTTTTCCATCTTTATTGAATATTTTTCCTCGTTGACAACTCGCCAGCTTCTCTGGTAGTCCATTGTGGAAAATGTTCTCTAGAGATTCTTTGACATTGATAAGCCATGCCAGGAATTGCCCCTTTTCAGCTACCTCCAGTTTAGAGATTTGATGAGGGTATTCCCACATAAATAGATAATTTTATAACTGAAACAAAAAGCATATTTGTCCATGCTAGATTGATCGCCCACTTGTTATAGACTTCATACAAAAAAAGGCCAAAGAAACTGAAATCCTTTCATTCAGATTCTCCTTTTTTTCGCTACCCCTTTCTGTTTAGTTCCTAGAAGTTAGTTATGCGATATTCGCTATTTATTCAAACCTTATAAACCCATTCTCTTCTTTTTTGGTTGAAAATATAGAATTCAAAAATTTTCCGCTTGATTGAAACTCACTTGTTTGGCTCACATCGATTGTTAGGCCCTGTTGGAAAATCTTATGGCATCAGGTGCCATCGGGAGCATTGTTCATTTTTATAATGGAAACTGAATTACCTGGGTTTTGTATTCGATTTCAATCATCCATAGATCCTTGAGTGGGAGCTTAGTTGTCTCTTCCCACGGACCATCATAAGGCGATGATGTTTGTTGTTCAATAAAGGTAAGTTCAAATGTTGAAGGTTAACGATCTTTTAAAGAGCATCGAACTCAATAAATTGTTTTGGAATGGGAATTCAATGTTAAAATTTGAATTAATATATCATTAAAATTGAATTATTTGTTTTAAAGAGTTATCGATAAAAGTTCAATTTTACTCTTTCACTCAGTTCAAGCAGTAGGCTTTGAAATTAAAATTATTTTTGAATAGTAGGCTTTGAAATGTGTATTTTTTACATGAAATCCCTATAAATAGCTTGCGCTGTAGATGATTCTCAGTTCAAATTTCCTCTCGAAACGGCCAACATCTTTTTTCTTTATTACCTTTTTTATTTTTTGTATTTATTTTTTATAATAATAGTTCTTTTTAATCATTCTTGTTTTATTTTTTATTCAGAATAACTATAGATTATGAGTCTTCCGCATTGTCAAATAGGGTTCTGATTTATTTCTAGTTTATTTTCATTTTTTATTTGATTTTATTTTTCCCGAGCAAAGTTTCTAGTTCTGCATCATGATTTCACTCTTTTGCTACTTTTTGCCATTATTCTTTTAAAAAAATATGTATGTATATATTTTATTTCATACACAATTTTATTTCTTCTGTGACTTTTTGCCATTATTTTTTTATAACAATATATATATATTGAAATATACTTGCCGCCTCATACCTTAAAAGAAACTTTAAAACTTTTTAAACGTTGAACATCTGTTTTCCTTATATGTATTTCATAATTTTTGTTTTGTTTATTCGATCATTCGATCTTCCTTTCATTTTCCTTTTTTTGGTTGTTTTTTATTTCTAAGTAAAGTTTCTAGTTCTGCATCATGATCTTATTCTTTTACATATATTTGTCTAATTGTTTTTTTCTTATGTCTATGTATTTTTTCGAGCTGTTTACATATCAGAAAGCAAGCGGTTTTCGAAAGTCAAAACCGTAGAGAAGTGTTGCTTATTTATACTTATTTAATTTTTAAATTGTGATGCACCTCTTGGGATTCGATCTAGAGTATTCTCATGATTTGATGATGATTTCTGCATTAAAATTGTATTCTATTTTATTTTATTTAAAATTTAAAATTTTTTTAAATTTTATGATTTCTTGTAGAGTATGATATTCCTAAAATATCTTCTCCCAATTTTATGAATCTCCGGGCTATATTTGTACAACAATGAACATTTTACAGAATGCCATAAATGTAGATCGTTGCATGAACGTAGAAATGAAGTATTTCGATTTAAAAATTTGTTTTGCCTTCGCTGAATTTCAAGGTACACATATAAAAATAAGAAAAGTAAATTTTTATTTTGGTTTTAGTGGAAGATTGAGAATGTGTTCATTACAGTTTTCTCTCAAGTCGAACACACTTAAATATCATTAAAATAACTCATTTTAAAGATATAACATTACAAAAAACGATTTTTATTAACACAACAAGTTTAATAATCGCTAGAGCAGAGGCAGGGGTATTCATAAAATACCCAGTTCAAACTCCGCAGACAATGTCCCCGAAGATAATTCTAGCACCAAAGACACAATCACAAAAGACACAGTCACAATCACCGCAGTTATAACTTCCACATGCATAATCCCTCACCAAGAAATTATTATCAACGTGTTGGACGGTTGGTCAAAAAATAGCTTCAACTGGAAAGAAATTTTGATTTTGCATATGTTTTTATATAGTAGAATTTAAAAAAAAGCTTACTTGCAGGCCCTAATAGATTTCCGCCTAGATTCCGCTAGCCAAGTAGCAAAAAGGAGTGCTAATCCATATTTGGAAGAGGACAAAACAAACTTGATGAACCTTAGGGGCAAATCTGGTGCTGATAGAGAACGTATGATATTTCAGAAAAAAAAAATTGGACACAAATTTAAAAAAATGAATTGCTTATTAAAAAATGAACCCACTTTTAAAAGTCGACTTCCCGACTATCCAAGCTGTGTTTATGCCAGCCCTTCGGGAATTGATTACCCAATGCCATAAATATACCACATGGCATGGACTTCAACATTAGGTATATGAGTCATTTACATTATCACACTAATGTAAAAATTCCAGTGATCCATACGAGTTTTTAACATTTTAACAATTTAAATATTTCCTATTATAATCGTTGTAAGCTCCAGCTTATGATTTCTATATATATTCTGTCTGAGTTTTATGAGTTATACACATCTTTTCAGTCGAGTAACATTATCAGTTTCCAAGAATGACCTCTCTGACCCAGTAGGGTAATAATACAGTGGAAAATAATATATAAGCTGGTATAAACCCACGGATAAGATAAGATTGAAGCTTTTCGAGTTCACATATTTCTTAAGAATTTAGTTATGTTTAAGTTCTTGTTGCTTATATTGTAAACGAAAAAAGAAATCAGGCAAAACTATTTGAACCAATATTTTATTTAAACAAGTAATAAATCTTAGAATAAAAAGTATAAGGAAAATATAAAAATTTATAAAAATAATATAAAAGAAAATATACAAAAGGATAAAGTTAAAATTCCACATCAATCGAATAGCGGGTCATCGAATTGTTGTTATCTGTATTCCGTCGTAACATATGAAATTATTTTCATGAAAAATATGAATACTATATTACCTGTTGGGGTATTGAGAACTACTACATATGTTAAACATGAAAGGAAAGCTAACTTCCCGCGGGACCGAAGTTGATATACGCTTGCAGTTAAATGGCTGCTTATATTATTAGATATATATCGGATCTTATATAGTGGGCCGATCCTGATGAAATTTTCAGATCGAATAAGTTTGTCAAAATTGGAATTCATAGAAAGTCCCATCCTTCTAACCTTAAATTCAACAAAGTTTATGCTTATATCGACTCGGGAGGTGATCCTGATAAAGAATATATATACTTTATACGGTCGGAGATGTCTCCTTCACTGCGTTGCACACTTTTGACCAAAATTATAATACCTTCTGTAAGGGTATCATGTGTAGTGACTGGGAAATACATCTTCTGATAACAGAAATTCATTTTCGTATGCAATGCAAATATTTTCAATATTCTGATTCATCTCAGTCCCAGTTTAAACGCCAAGAGCTATAAAACGTCTGGTCGTTCGTGAGAAGAAAATTTTTACAATACTCTTAAAAACTCTGGGCCAATGCAATGCTGAATTTTACGAATGGAATAGTACTACTTCTAAGTGTCGTGAAACATCAGAGCGAATTTGACACAAAAGTTAAATTCCCTGAGCTTGGAAATGCAATAGGTCAAATTAATACCGCCATGGGCGATTATTATGGAATCGCCAAACTCAATGTAGATACGGCCAGGCGTACTAATGAAGATGCTCGATTAATTTACCAGCAATCCGTTGCCACTGTATTCGACTGGTGTGGGGAGGCCATTGACAAATTCAACACTATCCAACCCCATATAAGAAGTGACAATCTTTCAAAAGAAGACAAGGACTTTATATGGCATGTCACTGTAACAACGGTACATGACGGTCTAGAGAAAACTTCTAATTCACTGGAATTATTAAACGATGTTCAAAGTAAATCATCTAAAGTCATGAACATTCTTTCAACAATATTGCACGACACGTACGATGACTTTGGTCCAAGTGGCTATTATGGAAAAATTAAAAACGATGCGCAGAACAAAATCAATGATTTAGAGCACTCATTAAAAGTACATGATGCATTAGCATATGTTCCATTTGCGAATATTGTGAGTCACATAATTGTGATGAGTAAAAAGTACTGCACACAGATCAATGAGTTAAGGAATCAAAGATGGGATATCCAATCAAAATTGGATCGAATCATATCCAAAATTCATCATGCTAGCCAAGTAGCAAAAATGTGTGTTAATCCATATTTGAAAGAGGACAAAACAAACTTGTTTACACTTAGGGGTAAAGCTGGTGCTGTAGACAACGTATGATATTTCAAAAAAAAGCATAACAAAAATTTTAAGAAATTACATATTTGGTATTATTATTTTCAGAATAACCCACTCTTAACAGTCGCCAGCCCGACTATCCGAGCTATGTTTATGCCAGCCCTTCAGGAATTGATTACCCAATGCCATAAATATACCACATGGCATGGACTCCAACATTAGGTTTACGAGGCATTTATAATATCTATCTATGATCCATTTAAATTTTTTAATTAAAACAACTAAAAACCCATATCTAATAACAAAATGTGTTTAAATTTGACCTATTACTATATTTTTTAATGGTTCACATGCATTCAGAGTGTTGGAAGTCCCAGCTAATGATTTCTATATATACATATTCTGTCTGAGTTCTATGAGTCAACACACCTTCTCAGTCGAGTAAGTATTATCAGTTCCCAAGAATTACCTCTGGCTTATAAAATCTGGTATAAGCCAACAGATGAGATAAGATGGAAACTTTCAAGCTATTCTACATATATGTACATATTTATGTCTATATGAAATGTTGCTATTTAATTCGTATCAGTCACAGTTTGATCTCAAAAACCGTCAACCCTTTCGAAGCCTGCAGCCCTCTTTTATAATGGTTAATGTTACTAATGGACTTTTAATGCTGCTAAGTTTTGTAAAACACTAAACTGAATTCGACAGAAACGTGAAATTTACTGAGCTCGACAATGCAGTCGGCCAAATGGACATCGCTATAAATGAGTTCTCCGCGACAACTAACAACAAACTACTGCAAAAATTCAAAACTTGAAAGAGTCCGAGAGTTCATTCTGTTATCACACATTCCAGTTGTTAATATTGTTAGTTATTTTGTTCATGGTGTTGCGGGCAATTTAGAGAACAAATATTAAATATTGAACAAAAATTTGACAATATAATACACAATATTATGGTTGCTACAGAAATATCAAAAACAGGCTTGAACCCAAATTCGGAAAGGGATGATACAAACTTGAGTAGCCTTAGTGGAAAAACTAGTGATGCGGACAACGTAAGTTAATTTAAATGTTTTTCGGTGACAAATAAAAATAGACAGTCTATCACTTCGGACTCGTTATGCTCAAATCCTACAGGAATTGACAATCCAGTGTCGAGACTATAACCTTTGGCATGAAGGTCATAATTAAGATGTAAGAGTATGAGCTTCGGGTTTTACAAATAAATAATATATTTTCATTGGCCTACATTTTCACTTATCTATGGTACGTCGGGAAACCAATTGTTTTTTGCATTTATTCCTAAAACTTTTTCAGAAATGTTTCAATAATTGGTATAAGCTTACACATCTGCAACACTATTGGAGGTAAATTAAAGTAAATCTTTACATTTTATGTAAATATATAATATATATAAAAATATATAAATATTATAAATAAAGAAATTTCTCGGAAGCGAATATATGAATAGAACTCGGACCTTGATAAGCATTAAACCGCCAGTTTAAACCACAATTTTAGCTCGTTCCTGAGAAAGCTCCTTATCTCTTTCCTATTTATTTTAAACGAACAAGGCTATTCAAAATATATATTTCTAGCACCTACGTCGATATGGGATAGATCAAATATACATATGTGCCTCTTATTAGTCTCTTACTACAATAAGTACGCTGGACTTATTAAGTTATTTTGAAGATTGATTTCGTGTTTTATTTTCTTTTAATATCGGGTGTTAATTATATATAATTGATAGTTGTGGGAATAGGGGGAATAGTAACTTATTCACTCTCAACGATTTACTTTGTATGTACATCGGCTTAGTATATCCAGTGAATTTAAAGTTATTATTAGGCCATAGTTTATTGTAGTCACAGTGTTGTTCCATACATAGTCTTTTCCTTCTTGGCCTCCATACACCAGTTGAATACCGGGGCAACAGAATGGTGATAAGTTATACGAGCATCTTCATTAAAAGCCTGGCCGTATCTACATGGTGTTTGGAGTTACCGAAATAATTGCGATTTGATCAATTACAACTCTCAGCTCAGCGAATTTAACTTTTGTGTCAAATTCGCTTTGATGTTTCACGATACTTAGAAGTAAAACTATTCCATTGGTGAAATTTAGCATTGTGTTATTTTGCTGTGGTACGTTTGAAATAAATTTTGACTTCAATTATAGGATGAAGAGCGTTTCAAAGCCGTTGGCGTTTAATCTGTGACTGAATTAATTTAAAATAATATATTTAAAATAAAGACTAACAACTTTATCAGAAAAAGAAATTCTCTTATTCTTTCAGAAGCTTAATGAGCTTCAAAAAATCAATTACTATTTCTATCAGAATACATATGTTAAAGTAGCAAAACTCTTAAAAATCCAGTCTCCAAGAGGAATGGAAAGATATACCCGACAAAATAGCTGAAATAACACGCCTTCATATGCATTAATAAAATTTAAATTTCTTGAGTAGATGTGATAAGGAAAATAACAACGATAGCATTTGGGCTACCCTTGAGCTGAATTTTGGCAAAGATGTATTGATGATTAGTCATTGGCGCTTACAAAACTACTTATTAAGTAGTATTAACCCTTTATTTATTTGCAGAATAAGCAATACAAATGATTTTTAATTAACGTTTTGAACTTAGGAGGAACTAAAACAAATGTAAGTATTTTTTCAAATGTTGAAGTTTAACAATCTCTTAAAGAGCAAATAACTCAATTAATTACATTTAATGGAATCTCTTAATATGCATTTGTACAGTTTTATAATCCAATTATTTATTTTAACAGACATCGATAAAAAATCAATATCCTTTTTTTAATTTCGTCAAGCAGTAGGCTTTGAAATTAAAATTATTTTTGAATAGTAGGCTTTGAAATGTGTATTTTTTACTTGAAATCCCTATAAATAGCGTGCGCTGTAGATGATTCTCAGTTCTAATTTTCTCTCGAAACGGTCAACATATTTTTTCTTTATTACCATTTTTATTTTTTTTATTTATTTTTTATAATAATAATTTTTTAATCAATCGTCTTTTATTTTTTATTCAGAATAACTCTAGACTTTGAGTCTTCTGTATTGTCAAATAGGTAATTTCTATAGGAATAGGGTTCTGATTTATTTTTATTTTTTATTTGATTTTATTTTTTCCAAGCAAAGATTCTAGTTCTGCATCATGATTTCACTCTTTTGCTATTTTTTGCAATTATTCTTTTATATTATTTATATTTATATTATTTTATATATTTTTCTTATTTTATTTCATACACAATTTTTTCTCTTCAGTGACTTTTTGCCATTATTCTTTTATAACAATATATATATATTGAAATATACTTACCGCCTCATTCCTTAAAAAAAACTTAAAAGTTTATTAAGTGTTGAACATCGGTTTTTCTTACATTTTCTTCATAATTTTTTTTTTTTATATCTTTTGATAGGGATTCTCATTTTTTTTATTCTTTTCCTTTTTTTAGAGTCATTCTGACTCTTCTGTGTCTTTTTGCCATTATTCTTTTATAAAAATATATGTATACATTTAAATATGTATACTGGAATCCCTTATTTATTTTTGAGAAAAATCTTTTTACACATAGAATATTTAGAATATTTGATTTTATATTTGTTAAGCTAAGCCAATTCTGAAGAGCCATCGATCTAGAGTCTTCTGCATTGTCAAATAGGATATTGTTTTTTCTTGATCTGATTTTATTATGATATTATTCGTTTGTGATTTTTTGTCATTATTCTTTTATAACAATATATATATATATTGAAATATACATATATATATATATGTACCGTTTTTCTTATTTCCTTTTTTATTAATGATTTGTATATAGAATATAGAATATTTGCTTTCCTCAATTTTATTTTAATTTGACTTTTATTTTTGCTTATTTTGATCTAAGCCTTATTTGATTTTCTTCTAAGAAATTGTTTTCTGATTTAATGTTATTTTTTTTGTCAAAGCAATGTTTTTAGTCTGAGATATTAACACTTTCTGATTTATTAGTATGGAGGCTTTTGTTAAAAGTAAAAGATCGTAGAATGGCTTATACTTAATTAATATTTTTATTGGGATGTACATTTTTGTCTGAAATATATTAAAATCGTTGTCCAAATCTAGTTTTCGTTCATAAAAATATGTTTGCAGCGCATATGTATGCATCGAAGGATTTACTTTCTGGATTTACTTCAGAAATTCGGTATATTTCTGATATACTTATTTGAATTTCAAAAAGGCCGACTCTTTAATCTAATCAAAGAATGTAGCCGCTTCCAATGCAACAATCGCACAGAATCTTAGCACGTTTAGCCGGAAAAGTGCTACCGATTCGGTAAGCCTTGGAGAGATTGTGTGTCTGATTTGGGAAAAGTGAAAACATAAACACATTTTGCACATAGAAATTTACAGGAAATGTGTAAAATTTCTGTGCATATCTGGGAATGAAATCAGAAACTTTTGCCAACACATTGGCAGGCGTGAGAAATGTAACGCAATGTACAAAGCCCAGATATTGAACTACTTGAAATCGAATAATCTGCGCATGACATAATCTTTGGGCTTAAGATGCAAACGAGACATGGCCTGGTTCTTAGTTGAAGATATCTGGTGGATAACAAAGGGCCAGCAGTGAACAGGACATCCTACTTAACAGCAAAGAGCCGAGATTCAACTCTAAAAAAGGCAAACAAAAAGTCCTTAAGTTATGTTGGCTGGCAAATGTTGAGCGGAAAACAATAAGGCTCCTCTGGGAGGACGACTACAAAAGGTCCTTAAATTGAGATTCATATTCGAGGCATTTATGCAAGACCCAACAATACACAGTGAAAAGTGGTGTATATATTTGTGATAATAAAATAAAAATAAATGTATAATATTCGTTACAAAAAAAAGTATTTTCTCTTAAAAAAAAAATCAAAATAAATGAACTTCTTTAAAATATTTAAAAATATGTTATTGCTTGTATTTTTTTCCTCTGCAGGACATAACAATCAAAAATAAAATGGAAATGGAAGCACCGACTTCATCACTTGTTTCCTCTAGCTCTCCTGTTGCATAAGGACTAAAGTACTCGGGGGCATTCAACAGTTTTGAAATTGGAGAAGTTGGCGGAGAATTTTGAATCGTATATCGGGTTAGCAGTCGTCGATCTCCGGCTAAATTTTTTGGAGGTGTGTCCCATTGTCTTCACTGCGTTTCCGTGGCAGCCACGAATATGAAACTTATCTGGATTTTACTTCAAGGATTTGATTTTGCACGTGCAGTGCTGGGAACCTCAATTTCTAAATGGAAAGAAAAACAAAAAAAAATACTTGTCAAACCCGACAAAAGTTGTTCAACTTTCTGCCTGCAGAAGTCCTACCGACCTGAGCAATTTTTTTTAAGGATATTTGAGTACTTTAATTTTATGTTTTGGATTGTTCACATGATTTCTCCAGATCAGATTGCTTATCTTCCCCTTGGATCTCTAGTTCTGTCTTCTGGCCCTGTTTCTGATTCAATTTGCTGGCCGTGTAATTATTGCGCTTTTACTAGCTGCTTGTCCTCTTTTTGGGTCTAATAGTTCACTTCCGGCCTCCGGGGTTTTGGGGTTCCATTTGCACTTCAATTTGACGTGATTTCGCTGAGTCGCTTCCTGTGGATCTTGTTCTCACAACTCGGGAAGGATATTCCAGGACTTGTGTCTCTGCCTTCCCCTCTATCTGTTGTGCACTTTTGGTTTTGACATGCTTTTTGCTTTTCTGAACTTTGCTATCTCGCTCCAGCGGATGTTGTCGTCAAAAGATTCCATTTCCGCCTTTTCATGGGTGCATTTGCATATTTTGAGCGCTAAAAAACTCTAGAAAATTTGTCTTCTTGCCGCCAAAAACATATAATTGATGGTTGTCACTTGAAGGTATTGAAATGTATTCGGTTACATTTTGGGAAAGAGTTAAGCGCGGTGAATATTTGATTTTATTATTATTTTAAAGGAGTTGGGTACTTGGCATAAAGGTCAACATGACTATATTATACCTGGTACTCCTCACTAACGATCTTTTTTTTTAATCTATAATCATACTCCTAAGTTTTTAAATAGTATTTTAGTAAAATAATTTTAAAAAATTGAAATTTATTATTCTAATTGCAAGCCTACTAATTTTTTTACAAAAGCCTGTATAAAAACCAGAAAACAGTGACTACTGTCCGGTTCGCCATTATACATTTCAATAGATGTGTGTAAAATTCAACCAACATTTTCGGTGCACCAGATAGCGACAAGCTATAAAACTGGAACAAAACATTCACCTAATGATATTTCGGGTCTTTCCCACCAAAAGTCTGGCGCGATTCATAATGACCAAGAATTGAGGGAATGCGGAGAGTATACGAAGGATAGGACATCTCATCCTCATCCCGAGCTCGCTGCTCAATGAAACGCAAGCGTCGGCGGCAACTTTTGGACCATAAAACCGAGCAGGGGAATTTTCCACCTCCCGGCATGCAAATGAAGTGAATTTCCCAACCATTTAACCCTTTTCCTTTCTTTCGTCCGAAGTACCATTACGGATGGCGTCGACTGTATTTTATGACTCCCGACCCGATCGCAGCCGTGTCTCGGGCCAATTCATAAAAATGCAACGAAAGTGGCAAAAAGATCGAAGCCACCACACGGTGGCTACCTACATTCTTCCAGGACAAAAAGGTGCTAACTAGGGTGTCTAACAATCATCATTATCTCCTTTACCTGTACGTGTACAACCCTTTCGCTTTCAGACCTGCTCAAACTTTGCTAAAAAGTCATATGCTTTCCTCCATTTTTCCAAGAACTTTTTTATCCATCATTTTTATTTTTTTATTAGCCAGTGACCTTGAATGGCCAGTGGGTTGAAAGTGGGTTGCTTACCTAGCTCAGGTATAAGCTGTATAGGCCTGCTGCTGACTGCTGTTTCAATTCTTGTGGTGGATTTAGCGCTAATCCGGGGGATTAGCAGATGGCCGGCGTTCCGATTTCATTAAGTACGGGAGCTATTCGTAGTCTGAATGAAAGGGAAAGGGGAAAATTTTACTACAAGTTTTAACTGAACTGGTCCGGCGGCAACTTCCTAAAGTCATATATTCTGCAGATAATTTTATTACAATAAAAATAAAATAAAGAATGAAAATTATTTTTTATCAATACATAAATATTTTGTTAAATTTTTAAGAAGCATTAGACAGACCTCAACAAAGAGATTCCAAACAACTAAAAAAATCATTATATTTTCTACAGCGATTTTTAGAAATATTGTTCAAGATACTTTCGATACTATGAAAGGCTTAATATGTTTAATTAAAAAAACAAACAAGAAAGAAAAAACTTATGGTGCAGCTGAAGCTTAGCTTTGCTGCTTAATATATTTAGATGCTAACTATGTATGGATATAGACAATTTCGGGTACAGCTAAACGATGTCTATAGAAATTTCAGACTTAGACGATTTTGCGGGCCAAGAATGTAAGGGTTAGCAAAGTTTGGAGTCGATAGCTTTCAGAAGGTGATCCTGCTAATCAATGGGGTCGGACTTTATGGGCCGGCCCTACCTAAACACATAAGGCCATTTTATAGGGCCAGAAATGTATTTCTTACTGCGTTAAAAACATTTAACCAAAATAATATAAAAATATAAAAGAGTTAAAATGCTTGGAATATATATAGTCGATATTTTTTTAATTACTTAGTCTGCGAAATGATCGTGGGAAGCTCTACCAAATACCGATTCTGCTTATGAATATTCATGAGTTCCCACCATTAAGTCGACTCCCTCAACTGGTCAAGCGCATGTTGACCAAAAAGTGAAGCGTCATCGTCATCTGGTTTAGTAGAGCATCCTCCCCCCGGGAACTTTGGCTAATGATCTCCGCATAGCATCGCACGCAAACGAATTCCCATGCAGTCCACCTGAGTTCCAATTAAGAGTGGGTGAAGCCACCCTCAAAAACCTTAAAATTTTATAAAAACAGTGACAGCATCATCATCAAAAACCCGTCGGGGGTTGATTAGTCCAATTAGAATGAGGACTACAACCCTCGACGTGTTTTGATATCATGTCAAGCATTTTATTGATCAAGTTACGCATCCGAAATACGAATCGAAATATATGTAATTGCGCCCTTCAAGTGTCTATCATATATCAAATGAATTGCATTTGCATCTCCCTGCTGTGATGAATACGTTTCCATAGTCGGACTGTTCCCACGTTTGAGTGTGAGTTTTAGAAGGTCGACGAGGATCAGGATCGTATGTCCTTAGGCGTTTTGTGCGTAATCGCACCAGACTTGCGGGATCTTGCTTAACATTTATTAAGTACTCTGCGGATATTAAGTACTCTCACTGTGCAATATCTGTTTCGTTTGAATTCTCTGATCCTCGATCCTCCAAAGAGAGGAAAGCTTGATCAGCTTGCCTTTTCCAGGCAGGGAGTGTTCGGCGATTTGTAATCTGCTTAAGCGGCACGCGATTAGTCCCAGGCCATCGAGGATTCGGTGGGTCCTTCGAGAGGGAGAGAGTGATTAGGGGCCCTGGCCACTTGAGTCCGATGCCAAGCCGAGCTCAGCAGAATCAGCCGAGGACTCTCAAAAGGCAACCCCTAAGCTGGCTTAGGCGGGGGAGTAGTTACAGCGACTAGATCTACATAAAGTGCTCCCAATATTCTTTGGATATTCGTTAAAGCCAATCATCAGATTAGATTATCAAGATTAGAAATAAAATACATATATTTTAAACGCCTTTATGGAGCTTTTTTAGAGAAATAAAAATGCTAATATAAAAATATAAAAAGATGTACAATAAAATGTGTTAAATAAATAGAAGTATATAAAAAAATAATTTGTAAAAAGAATCTAAAATAAATCTGTCCTTTAGAAGTTTTAATTGATGTTATAACAGGGTATGAATAAAACCATATTAATAGAAACTCAAAATCGGTTTAAAAAAGGGCCAGAAGTTTAATTATAAATAATTATAACAATTATGTTTAAAATAAATGGAATTGAGGTTGTCATTTTAAGATTTATCGTTGAAATCTAAACAACCATTTATATAAGGTTGATAAACTTTTAGGAAACATCGACAAACCCCAGAACAATAAATTGCTCTTCTGAGAAAATAATTCGATAATTAGGAATATATAGAAAGGAATACGAAGTAAAAAGTAAAATAAGATATTGAACTTTGTAATATTATTTAGAGAATATTACTGAATTGAAATATATCGATTCTGGTTGAATAAGTACAGGACTTAAAACAAGGTAATTTGTATTTATGTACTAGTCAAATAATTGAATTTAAATTATAAAAGCATATCAGGATTTGAAAAACATTGCACAAATAACTTTATATTTTGATATCTTTTAAACACGCTTTTGATTGCATCATAAAAACCTAATTATTGAATGGAAAACAATCAATAGTGCGCATTCAACCCCTCCAGCTAGTCCTTTGCCACTCCAAACAGGACTCGCGTGTGTGGAAAAACTAGAAGCGAACCCACAGGTACTTCACACAAATCACAAAGCGGCAATAATGGCAGCGCCATAAACCCCGGCCGGCCATGGAAGAATACGTTAAGGATAACCATGAATGTCCTCTTGGTTGTCTCTTCATTAACAACTGTCGCAAAGGGAGAGAGCAGCTCTCTTCTCGAGAGCAGCAGGGAGGGTGAAAGGGTGGTGAAAGGCAGGGAGACACAGAGCTCGCAGGTAGAGAGTCCTGCGGAAAAGGACCATAAAATTGAGAATTGAGAATGAGCGACGGCTGCTGTGCTCAATGAATTTTCGCAATGGCAGCCTGCCAGGATCGAAGGATTCTCCCGGGGCGAGAGCGCAAGGGAGACAGGACAAGCGTTAGAAGCAACCCTTACCTGATTTCCAACCAATGAACGTCGAGTTTCGCTACCTAAGGGTGATCGCTGGATGGATGAATGGATTTGGGCCTCGAGGACTATTAAAACAGCCGGAGTCCTGAGAGCAGACAACACAAACCATTCTGATCTCAGCGTGTTCACATCCTCAATCGTAGCAAGCCGGGATATAACAGCTAAAGCTGAAATCTAAAAGCAAGACTCAAAACGAATACAGCGCCTAATCGCAAAGCAAGTTAACGCGCCGAGTGCCGAAACGTAAAAATAATTTCTGTGAAAAATTAAACAAAAATCGCCAAAATTACGCCCCACATCAGTATGCAGTCGTCGGAAGGATCGCCTGATATGATGGATCAGAAATACAACAGCGTTCGCTTGTCGCCAGCGGCTTCAAGTAAGTATAGTTTACAAAAAAAAAAAAATATAAAATTATTTCAAAGCCAAATGTAAAATTTGTCTTTAAAAAGTAGCAATTTTACTAATCAAACCTTTCTCTATTTTTACCATTTTAGGTCGCATTCTATACCATGTACCTTGCAAAGTTTGCCGGGATCACAGCTCAGGCAAACACTACGGCATTTATGCCTGTGATGGCTGTGCTGGATTTTTTAAGCGCAGCATTCGCCGTTCTCGGCAATATGTCTGCAAGTCCCAAAAGCAAGGGCTCTGTGTGGTGGACAAGACCCACAGGAATCAGTGCCGCGCCTGCCGCCTAAGGAAGTGCTTTGAGGTCGGCATGAACAAGGATGCAGTCCAGCATGAGCGCGGACCCAGGAACTCTACACTCCGTCGCCACATGGCCATGTACAAGGATGCCATGATGGGAGCTGGTGAAATGCCGCAGATCCCAGCCGAAATCCTGATGAACACCGCTGCCTTGACCGGATTTCCTGGAGTGCCAATGCCCATTCCTGGCTTGCCACAGCGTCCGCCACCACCGCCGCCGCATCACCATCATGCCGCATTCCAACCGCCACCGCCCACTGCCGCTGCTGTCTTGGATTTGTCCGTGCCACGAGTGCCCCACCATCCGGTGCACCAGGGTCATCACCATGCCTTCTTCTCGCCCACTGCTGCCTACATGAATGCCTTGGCCACCCGGGCACTGCCACCAACTCCGCCCCTCATGGCCGCCGAACACATCAAGGAAACCGCCGCCGAGCATCTCTTCAAGAACGTCAACTGGATCAAAAGTGTTCGTGCCTTCACGGAACTGCCCATGCCCGATCAGCTCATGCTGCTGGAGGAGTCCTGGAAGGAGTTCTTTATCCTGGCTATGGCTCAGTACCTCATGCCCATGAACTTTGCGCAACTGCTGTTCGTCTACGAGTCGGAGAATGCCAATCGCGAGATCATGGGCATGGTGACCCGTGAGGTCCATGCCTTCCAGGATGTCCTGAACCAGCTGTGCCACCTCAACATCGATAGCACCGAGTACGAATGCCTGAGGGCCATTTCGCTCTTCCGCAAATCGCCGCCGGCAGCCAGCTCTACCGAGGATTTGGCCAACAGCTCTATTTTAACCGGAAGCGGTAGCCCCAATTCCTCGGCATCCGCGGAGTCAAAGGGTTTGCTGGAGTCCGGGAAGGTTGCCGCCATGCACAACGATGCCAGGAGTGCCTTGCACAATTACATCCAGCGCACTCATCCAGCGCAGCCACTGCGATTCCAAACACTTTTGGGAGTGGTTCAGCTGATGCACAAGGTCTCCAGTTTCACCATCGAGGAGCTGTTCTTCCGCAAAACCATCGGGGATATAACCATTGTGCGGCTCATCTCGGATATGTACAGCCAGCGCAAGATCTAATGTGTAACCTTCAATATCCTTGAACTCCGTGCACTCGAAGTGCCTTCCTAGTGCTGGGAACTGTGATAATCTCGGGAGCGCTTTGGACCAAATATATATAAATATATATATCAATCAATTATTCAGTGAAGGAGTCAAGCCTTGCAAAAAACAAAAGAACAAAAAAATTCCAACACCTCAATTACCTTATCATAACTAAACTAATCATAGTTCTTTAGTCTTAGACCTTCCACGAAGTGTTTCAAATTGCATTCGTCTAAAGTTTCAACTTTGCCTGTTAAATACGTCAATCGTAGCCTAGTTTATGTACAGTTAAAAACAATTAATTCTTAGTACATATCACCATATATTAGGCAATGAAAAACTATTAACTAAATAAACCTAAAGGTTTTCGAAATGAACATTTTAAATATTTTCCTTCTGGGACGAATGGGGTGAAATTTCTTTTTCAGCTTTTACATTTTTAGCTATTCGCTTATGTTTTAAAACTAAAATAGTTGATTGAAAGCTTTTCAAATATTTATCTTTCAAACAAAGAATTAAAGAATTGCTCCAGCTTTTAACAGTTTATATTCTACATAATAAAGAGACCTTCTCCTTTTGAACCTTATTTGCTTTATCTGGTTTACACTAAAAAGTTTTTTTAGAAAACAACATTTATTGTAGAGATTGTTTTCTTTTAATTTATTGTCTCAATGCTTTTTATTATTTATTCAACGTCTAATGCATTTGTAATTACCTCTTCCCATCGAAAAGTGTTATGGCAAACACAGATTCATGAGATTATACCCAGCATTATAATATTGTTATGTTTTTTGCCATTTTGTGATGGTTTTGGCATCTTGCGAGACGTCAAAAAAAGAGGAACCGCACAGCCAACCCAGTTAATCGAAAATAAATTATGCAAATGCAGGAACAAAGAAATGCCAGATCGCCGAAGGAATCAAAGGACATTAGCATAGTTTTTCCGCATGAGCAGACCAAAGTCGGGATTAATTTGGAAACCTTGACGGTTTCGCAATGGCCGCGCCAGTTGCCAGATATCCTTTCGCTCCATCCTTTTCCTTCCCCCGAAGTCGTCATTGAATTTGAAAAGTTAAAAAGCAAAATTCACTTTTGTGACTTTGTCGAGCGGCGTTGGATCATTGGACTGGGTCATGGGATTGGGACTAGGTTGGTGGTGGTGCTACTGCTGCTGCTGCTGCAGGAGATCGGGGATCGGTGTGCCCGAAAGGACAATGGCTGTATACGAATCCTTTCACAATAGAGCACCCAGAGCAGACGTATGAAAATGAATTTTCGCTGGCAAAGGCTGAACAAACAACTCGAGGAACACAACACAGTTGCCAAATTGTACAAATTGCGTTGGCCAAAGTAAACATAGATACGAGTGCGTGTGGAATATTCTACTGACACACATCCCGGGCAAAGGATGTGCAAAAACCTACCCTAACCGAGTCCAGAATCCTGTAGCCGGAATCCAGAGTCCCGAATCCAACCACGGCCCAGCACATCCTGCGGGGATTGGGATTTGGAATTAAGTATGCTTCGTTGGTGCTGCCATTTCGACTTTGGCAAGGACCTCGGGTTCATCAGGATGCTGTTGAACCCGGGGTAACAAATTCAGCTCGTCCTCTGCTGCGTCGCTGAGCCCTTTTAAGTCCTAATGGCCCTTTATTATCTGCCTTTAGACTTTTAATAGACTCAGGCACCAGGACAGCAATGGCAACAGCAACAGCAATAGCACCCTGCATTCAGAGAGTCCTTTCTCTCAGCGCTAGGCTGTGCTGGCTTAATCCTCATCATTCTGTCATCAGTGACGTTTTTCTGCACATTGTTGTTTCGGCATTGTTTAGGTCTTAATTTGCCGTTTTCTCTTGTATTTTTTGCACTATCGCCGGGCAAAGGATTTTCACTTTTTCTTCACTTCTTGATTTTTATAATGTCTCTTGAAAGGTGAAGGACAAGGGCCAACAAATCGTGGACTTTTATATAACGATTTTAACTAGGAAGCGATCAAATATCAATATCAATATCATGGGAATAAATATTATTAACGCAAAAAATATTATTATTTTAAAAATTATAAAGCTTGAAATGGTTTTTCAACATAGAAGCCTTTCATTAGTTTAATACAAATTTTAATAAATAATGTTTTTTGGTGAATAAAATTTACTCGTAGCTATTTTTGTGGACCTTAAAATGTTTGTATATTATTACTGTAGAAGAAAATATATACAAAAAATTTGAATTTCAATAAACTCGGTTCAACGACTTTATTTGGACTTAATTTAAGCTAGTAAGATATTCGAATTTGATCCGATTTGAAGCACTATAGGGACTAACTTGTAGCTCACTTGAACTGCTTTAAATCTAAGAGCTTTAACCAGCCTGAGGGTCTGATTGTGGGTGGAAAGGGGCACTAAGCCAAGCTCAGACGGAAGGGAATCTCAAGTGGCCAGGGGACTGGATTTCTGGGGAAATTCGCGATTCGCGGTGCGGAACAAGTGAGAGAAGCTGGTGGATTTTGGGTAACCCGTTTAATTCATAGATTTTCGTTGATTAAGTAATCCCCAGAAGGGCTCAATGAAGGCGACCGCCGCCCGATTAGCGCAGCTCGCGTAAGCGGGTTCCTGGTTTTAGCCCAGGCAGGTGCCAAACAGGTTAAGGTTTCGCAAGCTTAACCCACTGACCACTGAGTGTGTCTCACTAACACCACACCAGCCCTATTCCCGTCCTTCTCCCGTTCCGTGGGCGAACCTTATCCAGGCGCAATTACCTAGCGAAACAAAAATATGAGTATGCAAATAGATTTTAATGGACAGGATTACCCTTTTGCTAAATGCCCAAATCCTGGCCGGGCGGTCTGCTCCTTGTTCGTAGCTCCTCTTTTAAAATATTTTTCCTTTGTTTTCAAATGTAATGAGAATGTCTCTAAGCCAAAATATTAAACATCCGTTTGAGCCTGGTCGGCCGGCGAGTGAGAGCGAGGTAGCGTTTGCAAATCCGGCTTCCGATTGTCCCTGCGCTCTCTTGTTGTACCTGGAGTCAGGACAAAGTCTTTTGGTCCTGCGGCCAGCAAAAGTCAATGCGGCAGCCCCGTCCCAGCGTTGTTTTTGTAAATTGAGTAGCTCGATTTATCGCCAGATCAATTTTCTATATCTGCCGCTCAGATAAGCGGGAACAGCACTGTGGTGTCCTGTGCCTTATAATTGTTTTCTCTGGCTTATACACCGGCAACTAAGCCTGATTTTCGTCCTGGTCCGGGGTCTGAGCCTTGCTTAGTTACCTTAAGTTCAGCTTAACTTACTTTAGTGGGCAAATGGCAAATTTTCGTTGGAAAATGCTACCGAGTTCTTATTGTATTTTGCATACACATTGGCGGCGGTATTGTCTTTGACGCTTAGCCGCTTAATTTGTGAGACAAGCGGGCAAAAATGGAAGGATAGGTACACTGTTAGAATATAGAGGCTGTAGTTAGTACAATATACATTTTATATAATTTTTATTTAAAATTATTTATTCATTTGGTTTATACCTAATAGAATCGTACAAAAATGTCCACTATATATTATTAAAAATTCTATAACCTATAAAAGATGTATCTAAAAATTTTAGTTCTTTTAAAATAAAAAATGTTGTTCTTCTTTTGGAATTTTGGCTAGTCCTAAAGGAAAGATTATAAACTGAATAGATCGACTTATAAACCCCATTAGCCAAACACTTTGAATCAAACAGCTGCTACTTCTTTGAAGAGGGAGTAAAATTGTTAACAATAAATTTTTTCACGTAGCTGTTTAAAATCACTATTATCGATGTCTAGCGAGGACATCATATTACAGGATCAGCGAAGCGTATTCTGCTTTCGGATACATTTTGCACTAGCCACCCCTCATCTCCTTTTTTATGGGTCTTCCCGCTTTTATTATTTCGTGTCCCTAAGTACTTGATGCTGGAGTCTAAGTCCCTAGAAAATCTTTGCACATCCTTTTGATTGTTGCCATCTAAGGACGGGACAATGGCTTAAGGTCCTGGCGACGAGTGGACCTCCTGGAGGTGAGAAAAATATTAGGGGCAAATCCGCTGAGCCCTTGAAAATCTGAAGAGCAACTTGCGTTTAACCTCAAGAAAGTTGCAATTGCCCGCATTATTTTGTCGATCGATGGTTTCCTTTTGTTTCGGCTGAGTTCGTTGGAAATTCCGCTTACAAGGAATATCGACAGGCTAACAAGTGTTATACGATCTGCGACAGTTTTTTTTCCTTTTTTCTGAGGGCCTCAGTTCAAGGACTTGCAATCAAAAGCTGGACCACCGCGAATGCATCATCTTGTGTGTCCTTAATTCACTTTGAATAGGGGTCGCCGCCTGAGAAACTTTCTGCAGCTGAAGGATCTACGTCTCTTCTGGGTTTTAATTTTTTCTTAATTCTATCAGCAGAGGTCGGAAGTGGTGGAAGCTGCATTTGTGGATATTGGCCTCGGGGCAGACTCATTGCGCAGCCTGGTAATTGAATTTGTTGCCTTTGCATTCGATGTTGTTTTTTGTCTTTAGCATAACAAAGCCGACCGCTTGGTGGCCTCAGGGTCCTTAAAAATGATTGCGTAGATATATGTCTAATTCATGACGGGGTTGTGTCTTCCTAGAAGTGAACCGAAAAAAAAACAAACTTAAAATGGCGGACAACTGACAACAGTGCCTATCATTTAATTAAGCTGTCACACGAAGCCAGCCGGAAAAGTTCGAAACTTTTCAACTTCCGGTCAAGAAAGCAGGTGGCCGGCCGGTCATCAGGTGCATCCCCGGAATAGAGCCATTATTACGGGGTCACGCAATGCCACCGGCTAACGGTCCTGGGAACTTTTCGGCCATGGAGTTGACCATCAACGATGAAAAGTGAAAAGCCGTCGCGTCATCAATGTCGATGGGAGGCCATATGTCATCAAAATACGACCCGATCAACCCTGAATAGCATACTAAATTAACGGTAACATCACGAATGCACTGAAAGATATTTAATCAAACGTACAATATACTCGCCAAAATAATATGTCAAAATTTGTTTTCTAAAAATATATATTTTTTCAGTGAAAAAGGTGGGCTTTCCAACCCCGAACTTGAATTCCGCAACAGTTCGGTTGGATGAGTGTACGGCAAATATTGAAACAGCTCACAGGAAGAATGGCAAGAAAATAAGGACAAGGAGGACGGAGGACGCAGGACTGGCTGGCCACTTGAAAAATGTAACAAATCGACTTTGACAAAGCTCGACCTCAACCTCGCGACCTGGGAAATTGCAATCGTAAAATCACGAAACACAAACTGTCGCTTTCGGTTCTCGTTCGGGTTTGAGATTCGTTTGTTCTGAGCACTTTGAAAGTTTTCAAGTGGCCACTTAACACTCGAAATCGGGAACGAGCTTGCTACACGTCACTCACACCATCACCTCATTACAGTTTCGTTACGCTCCCAGGATATCAGGAGTATGCAGGATATGAGGAGCGCCTAAAACAATGGGGTAGTTAGCGATTTGAATTATTCGCCAGGGAAACTGTTGCAAAAAATGTGCATATGTGTATAAAAAATTGTTGAAAAAATGGAGTGTTCGAAGCTGAATCGGGATATTGGCAAACCCATTTTCGAGAGCTTTTGTTTCGCTGAACGACGCGAGTAAGCCACAAAGGATCAACAATGCTCGAAAATTATTTTGTAGAGCCAGCAAGCGAACCACTCGAATCAGGGTCGCGAATCTTGGGCCTCGGACCCGGATTGTAAATTCATTTTGCAGCAAGGCAACTACTTTGTGGCACACAAAAAAGTAACTGTAAGTAACAGAAGGTTCATAATAGTGGGGTGCAATATATTTTTAATACCCTTTGCATATCCTAATTCGAAAGTGAAATGGAATCAAGCAAGAGAATTGGATTTTATGTTCTAGGAGGACACATGGTAATATTTATGATTCTCAAATAGACATAAAGTTGTGGAAAAATATTTTTCAAATCAAGAAAATATACATTTTAAGATTTTATAAGGGACTTATAAGCTTGATGGAATACTACTTTTCAAAAATTTCTATTTAAAAATCATTAAAATGGATTCAATAAAAAAAAAATCAATAATGTTAAAGTAACATCTCTTTGTTTAACGATTTTGGGAAGGGGAAATGTATAAATGGAATTAGAGTACTTGATAAGTAATTTAAAAAAAGACCAAATAATTAATGAAAAATTCAGCATGCCCTCATAAAGGGCATGTCAAATTTTGGCGACAAATAATCAAGTGGTAGCCCAAAACACGGTTTAATTGAACCCATTTTTTATGGCCAGCTGTCGGTGGCAACCGAAACAAAATCAACTTCAATTTCGTTTTCAATATCCCGATTTTCGTTTTTTATCGAAGCCATTTTGTCAAATAAAAAGGATTTAGTCACTAATCCGCAAATGGGACCAGTCTGAAAAAAAACCAATAAAGGAGATGTCGAGGGAGATTCTTTAGATGTCAGAGTATCTGCGGCTGCCTAACGAGCCCGCTGCCCAATTGGTTTCGATAAAAAAAAGATATATAAAACCAAAATGAGACACAAAACAGGGCGCCTGATTTCTGACATCGCAATTGACAACGGGAGAGTATTGGATGAACAGCTGCTTGGCGATAGAGCGACAGAGACGGGAAAACGCTTTCAAACTCCTGCCGCAGGAGATTAGAGACCCGGCAATGGCAGGGCGTCTCGTCACACTTTAAGCGCTTACATGGGAACTAATTTCTGAAGTGCCCTCGAACACTTCATAAAATATTTGCATCAGTTTGTGGCAAGCGGCAAGCGACAACGACAACCCGCTGTGGGGATTAGCACTAAAATAAACATGGCGACAGTCACGACCAAATAAAAAAGTATCTGACGGATCGCGTTTTGCGAGTCGAGCTGTGACTGACTTGCCGTGGCTTGTCAGCTTCCTTGCGACCGATGTACAGTGGTTCGTTTTTTGTTTTTTATTTTGTAAAAATTAATTCTAAAAAGTAATCAAATACGTATGCATTGGAGCGCAATACGTATTTAAAACTTTAAAAACTTCAATAAAAGACAAGAAATACTGAATAAGATAGAACAAATTTGTAAATAAATTAGTTAGCCTTACATCTTTTTTCAAAAGCTTTTATTTTTTTTATATTTTGAACCACAGTACTCAGGATGTCACCGAGTTGAAATCGCCTGCGCGTGCTTCTTTTCCTGAGCAGCTTACAAAAAACCGTTGGCCGGACGGCTATGTTTACCCTACGGATCACACTCGAGGCCGTTGACAAAACAGTTAAGCCCGTGAATCGAAAGCGCCGGTCCATGACATAGGAAGTCCTGGAAATAATGTCCCTTGCGGAAGAGGCATACCATCCGGGCGGGGGCTGGCAATTATAATGTGACAATGTCACGTGAACGGCACAGAATGGCCTACCCCTAGCAGATAGGTCATATTCCCAGACCAAAAACAACGAAAAATTTATAAAAATGGTAAAGAGGGTGTTCTAAAAGTCTATGCTGCCAGATCAACATTTTGTTCGATGGCTTGTTCAATTTTAATGAGCAAGGATGAGCCAGGATGGGCAATGAACTGGCCCAAGGTGCAACTGTTTCAACTGGTTATCCAGCTAGGGGTGGTTGTTTACCCTACCCCTCCATGGCCTCAGTACCCCTCGACAGAACTCATCGCACCCCGCGATTTGTTTTGCTGCTATGTAAATTGTCACATTATTGTCATAATTCTCAGCCCTGGGAAATGGAAAAGCCATCAACGGGGAAATGCCTATGACATAATTTGCGCATTGTTGTGGTTAATTGTTGGGCTCAGATTTTGAAGGGCGTATGCCGGAAAGTAAGACTAAGTGGACCAGAATGGACAATAATGCTTTAAAGTGGTGCAAGCTACTGGTCGACTTGGCCAAACCACAATTTATGGGGATTTTGTTGGGCTAGGTTGCGATGCAAAAATAAAAAAACCCCCAGTTATTTTTAGGCAGTTTAAACTACAATTTTAAAGCTTTACTTTAATCGGTTTTTACATCAATTTTAAATCAATCTCCATGACAATCTAGGATCAAACTTTATTTTTTTTAAACATTTTTTAAGCATGGGACGGAGAGTAGCACCCCACCGAAGACTATCAGATTCCTAAGAAGCATACCCTGATCGATTTGATCGACCGACTTTTGGGTGGACCTATCATTGCACAAAGTATTTTTTTATTCAAGAAAATATTTTATATCAAATAATAATATTAACTTCATTAAAAATGTTGATATACTTTATATGAATCTGCAAACAGAAACATATTTAAATGCGATCCTTGGCATCAGTTAATCCATTTAAGGCAGCACGTTGCAATTCTTTTTAAGATAAATAAATGAAGATTTTCCCAAGAAATAATCAAAGTCCAAGCATCTTTCATAACATAGAACCCGTATCCATTTCGAAGATCTTAAAGAACCGTTTGAGCCAATTAACTCGACGCCAATGATCTGTGAAATCGCGCAGCGCAGAAGCCGCCGCCAGATATTCAGGACTCTTATGGATCAGAGCCAGATACTAAGGCCCAGATCCAAAGGTCTCCGATCCTCTGGTAGGATTCTGGACGTGGCTTTGGACTCTGCTCGAGACCCGGAATAATTGAAACCAATTAGCTTGGAAAAACCTTTTAATTGTGTGTTCAATACCTGGGCATAAGTAAATATTTTCATAGGCGAAGGACAAAGGGGCCGGGGAAAATGTGAGAACATGGCAATGACCAAAATAATCCTGCTCTGTCGAAGGATATTGTAATGCATTTTACCAGCGAAAATGGTGAAAGAAAATTGCCAAATAATTGCCAGGAAAAAAAGCAAGACAATGGCAACGGGCCAAGAACAAGAATCAAGACAAAAAAATCAACCGCAAGCATTGTCCGCCAAAGAAAGAAAACTAAATCCTGGCCTTCTGGTCTTTGGTCTTCTTTCTACATCCATTTTTTCTTGGCAACTGTTCAATTGTCAAAACTCGTGTGGGTGAAGTCTATATTGTTACCAAATATTGCATTGCACAGTGGCAGGAAATATTTACTGTCTCTCTATTCTCGTTGAATTATTTACTTTTTGATTTTAGACATCTTGGCAGCAGTTAATTGGCCTGTTGTTGTGTCAGTCAGGCTCAAGATCATCGCTAAAATAAACAAATTTTCAGTGCATTATCCAAGAGCAGGGGATTTTCCGACTCCAAATTGCGACAGTTTCTCGTAATCAGGAAATGATTAGTTATGGGAATTCTCTTAACTAAGTCTGGTTTCTTTTTCCTTTGATGGGGATTGGAATTTTTTTTGTCTAGAGTCTTGAGTCTAGAGCTAATAAAAATGTTGAATTCCTACGCCATAATTAGCCAACTATTCGAAATGTTTCGGTTTCCAAATTCTGCTAATTCTAGTTTAAATGAAACCAATGAGCTGATCCGCTCTACATGCTGCTTAAGTTTTTTTCATTGGCTATTAACACTTGAATAAATGATTGAAGATGGCAATATAGACATTAATATAAAAATACATATTTCTATTACTAATTTTATTACCAATTATTAATAAAAGTATACTAATCTTGAAATGTATTATTTCATTTATCTTTTTTTCCACTTTTATCAACCATTTATTTTTCTCAGTTTTAAGTGTCGGATTGTTTTTGAGAGTAGCGCCAAAAACTATGGCTACAACAATAAGTACGGTACAACAAACGGTAGGCTAATTAACCACTTTGAGCCAACGCCGCCGCAGACGTGGCCAACATCTAATCACCTGTGAAAAAGGAGGCGAGCCACTGGCCCAAGCACTCTACTTGAGTGGAGTGGGATTCAGGTGAGGCGATCTGAGGTGAGGTCTAAATATCAAATCGATTACAAGTGCGCTCGTCAAGTGGACATGTTTGTATTTTGTTTTTTTTCTCCCAGATATTTTTTCGATAATAATTTTAATGCCCTGTCATGAGAGCGGAACCACAGACGGTGGCTTGAATTTGTTGTTTCTGTTTATTTGTTGAGTCTACCTTATAACCCTCACAGCCACGGCTGCTGTTTGTTTATTAGCTGTCAAATTCTTGCACTTTGACGTTTGACATTGTCCACAAAAGAGTGGGTACAATTAACCGGAATTCAATGTCCATTTTGAGGGGATTGTCGGGGCTGTTCCGATTTGTCGGTTTGTCGCCGCTGCCAGTGCAATTAATCGTTCACTTGTTTGCATGTCACACCAAAATAAAATCTACCTCATTCCGGTCAATCTGAACCTCCAGCCGAAGTGACATTGAAAATGCGATTATGCATGGAAATCATAAATTGGTTAATAGCGTTTTGTCAGCGCGAGTAATTAATGTGTAATGTGCGTCGAATCATGAATCATTTTCGCCAATGAATAGATGTCAACATCTACAGCTTTAATTGTCTCATTTATGATTTGACCTTCTTTCGATGGAATCACGTACGGTCTGTCATCTCATAAAATACCATATGATATTCATATTTAAATTACTGCAGATTTTCCTTGGTCTTCGGATAAGTAGGCATTTTTCTGGGGAGTGGAATTAAAATGGTCGTGAATTCTTGTGGCAGGTCTTGGGGTGCCAAGTATCACAAAACGGAGGGTTCAATGGACCGTTTTTGCCAGCGAAGGTCAACAATTTGGGTGGCTATGAAACAACTTTCGAAAATTGCAATAAATGCAACTGCTGCCCAGTTGCATGCCACATTTCAAGGACAAGGGCGATAAGATAATTTACTGTAAATACAGGAAGCTGGTGGCAAGACTTGAATCTTCCTTGAATCTTCCACTTTTTAAGTTTTTAATTTAAAAAAGCTTAAGAGTCTAAAACCATCTGGAATCTTGACTAAAATCCAGCCTTTAAAGCCTTTTATTTTTCCTTACTTTTCTAATATTTTTTCCTTCTTAATAACACTAACTTGTGTTACCCAACTTTTGACGTCACTATTTGCAAAATTTGCATATTCGCACTCAAGTGCAAGCCCCCGAATGCGGAAGTCTGCGAAGTGCAACGCAAAAAACCGCTACGCATGCGTCTGTGCAAAACGTGTTTTCAGGCTGCATCGCCCCCTTAGCCCCGCCATGCCACGCCTCCTCCTTCGAGTGCCCCACCTTACACGCAATGTATATGGCACTCCCCCCTTGCCGCGAGTCAGGTTACAGGCCCCAATGACCTTGATTTTGTAAGTGCGTGTGTGTGTGCGTGAGTGAAACTGGTCCAGTGGCAATATAAACCACGTTAGTTATGCGGCATTTAAACGGCTTAAACGACCGTTTGACAAGTGATTTCAGATCTCAGTTTTCAGGGTAAGGTTGGGCCAAGGAAAAGTCAAATGGTAAATGAAACCTTGGCCAGGAAAATTCGATGCGAAATTTCAGCAGATGCGCAATTAGAGGGCACTTTCACCGGGGATTTAGGAATACGTTTCGAATTACAAACTCATTCAAAGAGAGATCGGAAATGGGATTGGGATAAGATACATACATGTTTAGCAGAGAATTACAGAAAAAATTTATGGATATTTTGTAAATATTTATTTAAGGACTTTTTATTATGAAATCATATTTTCTTGTACTTAAATATTAGACAGGATTTTAATTTATTTTTTATAAAAATAAAAGATAAGACAAGTTTGGTTTAAAATATGAATTTCTAGGCCCATATAGAAAATTCGTTTTGGCATATTTTAAAATTAATATAGTATTAAATATATATTAAAAATGCTCTAGTTTTTTTGCCAGTGCATAATATTGCCTGACTGACTTTTGACGAGTCTAGAGAAGGGTCATCTATGAATCAGCCATCAAATCGTCCTTTACCCATCTCCTTTTCCGGGAATAGTGGATCGTATTTCCCAACAAGTTTAGCGAGTTTCGGTTTTGACTTCTGAAATGGAAATGGAGATGGCGATGACGGCGGAGTTGATGATAGAACCGATAAGCATTTAACATTAAATTTTTGTTAACCTTCCGCGCGGAGAAGTTGACTCGCTCGATTTCAGAAAAAACGCTCGACTGCATCTTGAATTACAAATAATCGCAATTGTCTGTTCATATCTCTCCCTTATCCATTTACATTTTTTTCATTTTCATTTTCGCCAGGGCATTGTTCGGTGGTTGATTTTAGAATCTGACTCAGACGCCGTTCTGTGTTGGGCAGAGCAGCTGAAATAATTGAGAGACAACGCGGAATTATGGCAGCAGGGATCTGTTAAAAGGCTCTTTTTTTTTGCATATAAACCCCCACCCTCCCGTTGGGCATGATCAACCCTCATTATCTGTTGGGCGTTTGTGATTAACTCGGCGAAAGTGAAGGCCTACTGACAAATGGAACTCTTTATAGAGCCATCCCCCTCTAATAGAGTGAGTGAGACGGTGCAATCAAAATAACAACAAAGAAATAACAACAAAATCAACCTCCTGATATGCCGCCACCTCCCTCCCCTAAGGATTTTCTGGGTGGCAGTATCGTCGGATCAGGCAAACGCCTCGAAATCGAAATGGAAATCAAAAAGGCATCAGCTCGGCGTCCAAGGAAGTACGCACCTACTGGGTACAGTGGTCTATTTTTATGGAAGATGAAATTTGGATTACGAATAAAGGATTTTTGAAATTTTGTATATTTATTAATGTTATTTTCATGGGATTTATTTGCAAGGAAAACTTTTGAAGTTCTTTTAAAAAAGAAGATATAGTAGCAATATATATGATATAGCTGAAAGTAACAATATGAATTTATGGAGTTTATGAATTACTTTTTGTATTATATTTAAAAAAAATGCCCCTTAAAGTATGAAGGTGTTAAAGTAAGCTATACGCCTGTTTCTTGCCATACAACTTCCAATGACTAGCATTTCTTTTTTCACAGTAACCACTGTACTTGGCCCATTTCAACCCTCCGTGGACACACCCTTCCCAAGCTAATCCGGCCATGCCCAACTTCACCTTGGGTCCGTTGCTCTTGCTCGGCTTCCTTGCCAGCTTGCCAGTTTAGCTCGGCTTGGCTGCTCGACGGCTTGTTGTTCTTTGTCAACTGATTTAATTTCCTCCTCCTTCTTTTCCCAGCTCACACTTCCTGCTGCGAGAGGGCGTTCCCTGTTTTAGGCCACACAAACAAAACCGGCAATGATGAGGCGGATGATGACGATGTCGATGGCGACTACCAAAAGGGCAAAACAAATAGCGTTGTAAGCGAGAGTGTTGCTACTCGAAATCCACGACCACATGCGGCTACTACGAGTGCATTATTTTGTAAACGAGAGTGTGTCACAGTACCACAGAGTGTGTGGAAATGGCTCATTAAAATTATGGAAAACCGATTTGCATAGCTAAATGCTCTTATTCTGCTTGCTTGGGTGCTGGTATACTCCGGGAAACGATGTTTAAGACCCGTGAAATATCCAAAAACTGGTTTAAAAAATTGTCAGAATAATTTCTAATTAAAAATGATATTACAAAGCTTGTAAGTAAATATTTGTTTTAATTCTAAGAATTAATTTCATACATATGTCTCAGTCTAAGAGATGTAAATCCATTTGTTTCTTGTATATCATAAGTAATGGGGAGGTGGGGGCGTGTGAGTGGGCGTGGGGCATGTGGGTGGCAGCCAACTGTTGGCCATAAACAAGCCCAAAACAATGCCAGACATTTCAAACACAATAAATAATTGAAGCCAGCTCCAAGAGTCAACAAGTCAAACACATTGCAGCAACTCTTGCGATTGTATTTGCTTTGTTTTTTAACCCCAACTGTTGCCAACTGCTATTGGCCACACCACAAAGTCCAGCCCAGGGTGAGATCAAGATATAAATCAACTTGGCCATGCACATGCAGAATGTAAATCCAGCTAAAAGCCAGCAAACATTTAACAACTGCGATATTAAAATGAAGAGAGCAGAAAAATAATGACTTTTTGGCACAAGTTTCCCAAGTATTTTCCGAGGGCGGTCCAGTTATCCATCAAAATCGACAGTTTCTTTTTTTTCGAGGATATAGGTTTCTGGTTTCTTTTGTTTTATTTTTATCTATGACCAAATTAAACAATTGCCGTTAAAAATTACATCATTCAGTGCCAGCGTCTCAAAGCAGAACCAATTGATAATTCCAGGTTGGATCGTTGTAACACTGATCTGACATTCCCCCCCACAGATGAGGACACTCGTACGAACTCTGGAGCTCTGGAAAACTTTTGAAATAATTAAAAAATAGTTTCGTCTTGGGCTTGGGCATGCTGGTTTTCTGCCTGAAATTGTGCATATAGAAAGCAAAAGTCGGCTCTTGGCTCCCAGCTCCCCCAGAGCCAAGCGAAAGAGTTGGAAACTGGTATAACGACTTGGCAACACGACCGCGATACCCATACTGGCACAGAGTTGACTTATTGGAGCACTTAGCTTGATTCTTGTTATTGTTACAGTTGCTCCGCTGTAGCCGCTTTAGCTGCTAATAGTACCAACACAATTACACGTCTTCGAGTGCCTAGGCGGAGTCGATCGGATCGGCGATCCAAGGTTCCCGCTCGGACTATAAAAAGCTTGGGCGGCGCCGTTGCGGAAGGCAGTTAATTCCACAAATCCGTTGCCGTCGGTCCCCTTTTAAAGCCACCGACTTGTAAGCGTAAAGGCGCGTGTGAATCCCCCTTAATAAAGTTTAAGCTAAAGAGAGAAACCCAGAGTGCAGTTTACGCTTGACAAGGATATTCAAAATCATTCCCGTTTCCAAAATGTTCAGATTTGTGAGTTGTGTTTCAAACAAATTTTAGAGAATAAATTGAAACAAAATAAAATTATCAAAAAATATTTAGTGAATAATTTTCTAATTCTTGACGACTATGCAAAAAATAGTGTCAAAAGATATCAAACAAATTTTAATATTACAAATTAAGTAAAAATAATTCTAGGGAAAAATAGTAATCAGCGGTTTCATATTTTTAGCTCGCATTGACCACTTTGGTGGCTCTGGCTTCGTGCCAAAATTATCACCAGGATCCCAAAACGGCGGCCATTATCAGTGAACAGCGTTACTTGTCCGGCGATGGCAAGTTTGGAGCTGCCTATGAGCAGGAAGATGGTATTAATTTCAAGGAGGAGACTGATGCTGATGGCACACGCCACGGCAGCTACAGCTACGTGGATCCCTCAGGCCAGAGACGTACTATTTCCTACACAGCTGGCAAAAATGGGTAAGAAATTAGGAATAAATAAACAAAAAAAATGTTAAAAAATATGTATATAATTTATACAATTTTAATATAATTTTTTTTCATTACAGTTTCCAGGCATCCGGCGATCATTTGCCACAGGCCCCACCTGCACCACCACAGCCCGTGCCCACCGCCGGATACCAACCACAGCAGCAGTACCAGCCACAGTCCTACCAGGCTCCTGCCCCACAGCAGCCCGCCTTCCGTAGCAACGACTATGGCGATGATGGTTCTTACGATCCTCGCTACAATGATCCCTCTTTCGGGCAGAACCAGCAGACCTACCACCAGCCCGCTCCCCAGCCCCAGTACCGCCCTGCCCCGCAGCCCGCGTACAACCCGCAGCCCGCGCCTCAGCCACAGCAGCAGTACCAGCCCCAGTACCAGCCTCAGCCCCAGCAGGCGTACTACCCCACCACCACTCCCAACCCACACCGCTTTTCGCCACCCGGAAAATTGTCACTGAACCGCACGCCCGACGGTTTCACTTACTCCTTTAACAAGGTCTAAACCACCACTCAGACATGTTGCATCTTCTTCATCCTGTCTCCCTTTCCCTCTCTATATGTGTATTTCTATCTCTCTCTGATCTACCCTTCCGAACTTCTCTGTTATCTCACAACTATAGATTTCCTTGACTCCATCAAAACTCTTGTGTGATATGTTTAAGAGCAAATTGTAACTTTGTATCGTACTTCCTATATGCGTACTGTTTGTTTGTAATTTATAATTCTACACAGAGAAAATTAAATAACAAATTGTGAATTAAAGTCTAGATTTTGTTTAAATACTTAAATCAAATTCTCTGTGTTTCTTTGACAAGCATCCTATTCCCTATCTGATTAAAATTTTAAAAGAAGCGAAGCCAATAAACTTCGAAAATGTTAAATGATAAATTTGTAGTACTTGGGCCTTGGGACGTTTGAGCAATTTTGTAGAATATGATTAAGATGTGTAATATACATTACCTAAATGATGAAAAAACCAAGTTTGTGTCTTAAGTCTTTTGTTTTTTTAGCGAGTCTGAGGCTTGAAGTCTTCAGTTCGCAAACCAGTTTGTGTCCTAAGTCTTTTGTTTGCCAACGATTTTAATTTAATTTCTAACAGATTTATCTAAACACCTCGAGCGGTGAACGCCCACCAAATGCAACTCCCTCTCCTGAACCCGTAAATTTATTGCATTACACAACCAACTTTCGTAGATGCAAAACTAGTTTGTAGATCGACTCAGTTTCGGTTTCTGGTTGGCCGTTTCTGTTACGATTCTATGTGGCCAACAAGGAAAGGCCTCAAACTGGTTTCGCCCATTTGACAGTAATCTTGGCCAATTGTGCAAAAATTCCAATGAAAATGAAATCAACTTGGCGCCTTTTCCCCCTCGAGGGTCCGTTAGTATCATTTTTAGGTGTAGCTGTGTGTGGGTTGAGCCGGAAAACCATGTGCTACCTTAGTGGGGGTGTTACGATCCGAGGGGAGTGGAGCTGTTAATTGAAATGCCTAATGATAGTTCGATTTGTCAAGCTCTAGTTGTCTTATTTCTACTTAATTACATCCAAATATTTTGCTCAATTTCATGCCCCATCGAATGCTAAGAATGCCGGCATATTGTTAATCTAATGCTTGTTGCAAGAAAATAATATTCTTGTTTTTACATGATGCAATTTTAATAATGCTAAAAAATATTTGTTTGAAGAGGAATTTATTTTTCGGTAAAAATTATTTTAAGTATATTTTTTTTATTTATTCATGAGTCGTTAAACGTGGACATTGAGCTAATGATTTTAATGCAGCTTAATTACTATAATTTAAATATATATACAGAGATACATTGAAAACACTGATCTTTGACTACAAAAAATTAAAAAAATGATCAAAAAGGAAAGTAAAAAAAATATTTTTTAACATGGAGTATAAAAAATATTATTTAAAATAGAATGCATTATTTTTTGAAAACTTGTCCTATAAATTGTATAGTTTGATTTCTCTCTCTGTACTTTCCACATCCACCGCCTGGCATTCTTTTTCACCACCAATAGCAATAGTACCAAAATTTACAACAACAATAATATTAGCAAAACTTTTCAGAGCTTAGCTTTCAAGGTCAGTTTTGTTGTGGACTGGAGTCCGGCTTGGATTTTTGCTTTGGGCACTGGCTTCTGTTGAAATTGCTCAGTCAATTAAGAAAATCAATTTTTTTGTTTCTTACTTTTTACTGCTTATTGTTTTTTTCTGATATATTTTTTTTGCTTCACGTGCCTTTTTGCACCCACTTTGCGGCAATCGAATTGGATTGGTTTGAGTGAAGTGGCTTGCTCAATTGCGGATTTTAGTTCGGGTTTTGCGAAAGAGGTAAAAGTCAAGAATTTGCCTGACACGGGGTATCGGAACAGGTGTCATGGGTGTGTTGCAGTGAATCAAAGTGTTCTTATATGGGCCATTAATATGAATAATACCCGTTTATGATGGAATTGATTTATTTTTAAAATGGCAAACGTCGCCAGATTTAATCGTTTGGACACTGTTGGTGTGAGAGACATAAAAATAAAATTAAGAAGCAATTTGAGATTTATTTTCAATTGAAACGATATATGTATAAATAATGATATCAATGGGGTTTTGTTTGGGAATTCCCTTAGCTAGGTATGTTTATTATAGCTGTGAAAGGGTATGGTTATGTCTTTAAGAGTCCTGTAAGTCTGATCCATTTTGTAGCCAAGTCCTGCTTAAGAAAACGTATGGTAATGGCCATTTACAAGATAAAATAGTGCTGCCCATAATTCAATCTCTGGAAGTTTGACCACCTTTCCATAGATGGCGCTACGAAACAGTGGTATGCATCCCTGAAACAAGTGTCGCTTTTCTTTCCTACATTTGACATGAAACTTACATTATTTATACACAATTTAAAAGACTAAAAAATATTAATTAATATTTAATTAGTCTCGTTAATCCCATTATTAGAACAATTTTTACATTTTAGTTGACATAATCTAACGTTTTCTGGTATTTTTGGGATGCTTTTTTTTACTATTGGCGGCCTCCTTCAAATCATTTTCCGATTATGTAAAATTCGTTATATTTTTCGATGCATACTAATTGATTAAATCTTGCCGCCTTTTTATATTTTATTCTACTATGGATTTATTAATATGGACATGTAGAAAATAAACGCCACAAATAACACGTTTTTTGGTAAAATTTATTTATAATTATAATTTAAAAATTCAACAAGTTTACTAAAATTAAATGGTCTTTTATTATTTACAGCTCTACTGTACAACTAAACTACGATTTTATGAGCGGTGTTTAAATTAGTAAATTATCAGGGACTAAGGTCATATGGTGCTCCTCCCCTCTTACACATTGATGACCAATGCTGTGGATCGGTACTTCCGTTTGGGCTTGATGATTGGCTTCGATTTTGGGGGACGCTTGTGATCGCTGCCCGGAGGACGCCGACGTGTGCGAGATCCTTTTGGCGGGGGTGGGGGAGGATGGTCAATGTATTTACTGCGCAGGGGACCGGGTCCGGAAAAGTTGGGCGGATAGGCCTCGAAGTCCTCGATCTCTAGATCCGGTCGGGATGCGTGCTCTTGTTCCTCGGCCTGGGCCTTAAGGAATTTCTGAAGCTTTGGATTATTCAGGAGTTGTACTTTGATTGCCTCGTCCAGGAGCTTTTGCTGATCCTCCAGATAGGCTTCGATTTGTTTTTTTGAAGCCACATTCTTGTAGCGATCGTGGCTCTTTGGGCGGGGCACTGGCACTACTTCATAGTCATCGTGATCCGGTTCGTAGACACTGTACGAGTTGCTGGTGGAGGCAGCAGTGGCCTTTGGCGGTGGTACTAGATGAAATGGATCCACTTCCGAATCGTACTGCACCGGATTCCACTTGGAGCGCTTCGGCGGAGGGCCGATCTCTTCTGCGGAGGACCCAACATGAATATCCGCGGCGTATCCAGTGGCCTTGTATGGAACGGCCGTCACATATTTGGGTTGTTTTGAGTAAATGGAACCGGAATTGCTGGCCTTTTTCGGTACAGTGATCGGGTGCTGGACACGAATTTGAGTGCCAATTGTATACTCCCGGCTATCCTGGACAGATGATTCACCAGAATACTCTGCAGAGTTGTAGCGCTCGCCGGAATAGTCCTCCTCTTCTTGCTACAAAAAAGTAACAAATTTTATTTATTTTGATATTTTCAGTTTAATATAAAGGAACTGTATGGCTTTCACAAAAGTGTAGATTTCGAATTTTGAATGAAAACATATCAAATACGTTTTTTTTTAATAATTCACCAGACATTGTAGTATAAATAAATATCCAACCGAAGCCAACATAGTTTGGAAAATCATTTAGAAAAAGTTTTGAACGTATTTTCGGTAATACTTTGTTTGTAGGAATTTTATTGAAAACATTGTCATTTGAGATCTTTAATCACAGTATTCTTATATTTTGCTTAGAGCCTTTTTGAATTTTTGGTATCCTTTGTTCGATTTTTTCACGATATAAATTTTGAACTTTGGGTTGAAGTAGGAGGGTCCTTTGGGCCAACTCACCGATCCATAGGGCCTGTAGTGACTTTTTTTGGGGTACTTTTTGCTGATGGGACGGTGTTTGCTTTCGTTAGTCTGCAGATCTGAACGCAGATATCCGGAGGGGCCGAGTCTGATAGGTCCTGGCACTGCACTAGATCCTGGGGCCACGGCACTGAAATAGCTCCTGCGGTAATAGGACCTTGGAGGTCGCACTCCAGAAGCTACTGCAATTAGGAGCAACAGAGCCGCCAACTGCTAAGAAGGTGTAATCCAAAGGTTAAATTTAGAGAACTGTGACTGGCCAAAAACATTATCAGCGGCTTACATTCCAGCTTTGTCTCATTTTGTGTGGGATTTTGGTTTTTGGGTGGTTTTCCTGGAAGACTCTCTGTCGGCGTATCAACCACTAGCGTGGTGGCCCCGAACGAAACTGAAAGTTCGGCCATCGGACACAACAGTTTTATGGCAGCTTCCTCGTCAAAGCCGGGCCAAAGACTCGAACCTGTTGCAACATGTTTTGCAATTGCAATTGGCAATTGAAACCTGCCAGGTGAGCCACCAGCCACTAGCCAACCAGCAGCAGCAGCAGATCAAAATCTCTACTTCACGCATGGACTTACAACTTATAGTACAACTCACGGTTTACAAGTTGGAGGAAGCCGTTGCCGCAAAATGAAACTGAGGCATCATTTGCATTTCCAGTAGGAAATAGAGCGAATGCGAAGGGGTAGGGGCTCAAATAAAATGTTTCTTTATGGCCGTAATTACACATAACGATGGCCATTTGCCACTAGACAGTTGGAAAAGTGGGAAGGGGTTCGGGTAATAGTTTTTTCTCTGTGACTTAATAAGAAAGCCAGAAAATTGCCAAAGCAAAAAAACTAAAAATCATGTTAATGGCAACAGATTAAATTGATTTACTTTGTAAAACCTTATTATTTTGACCTGAAAAAGGTTTAATTTTTGGAATATTATTTAATTTGTATAAAATTTAATGCAAATATTTACTTATCGAATAATAACCAAACTTAAAAAGAAACTGAAACTATAATTCAAAGGTATTTTGTTTAAGATAAATATTTCAATATTATTCTAGTTTAAATGACTTGTATTATACTTTTCTCCAAGTGTATAAAGGTTTCCCGGCACGAGGCAGACACCCACTGGAAAAGGCAGAAGAGCGAGCCCCTTATCGAACTTTTTGAATCAGTTTCGTCTGCAAACGGGTTAGTTACGATCAGTTACCCAATAAACAACCCCAACTGGCCCCTCTCCGTTTTCGGCCCCAAGTTCAGGTTCAGCCGGGGCCAGAAACGAGCCAGGAAACGTTAGCCAGCTGGCACTACGTTTTGGCCTTTTTTGCCGGCACGCTTGGACTACTTTCTATGGCCAGGATGCGCGATCGAAATGCGGAAGATCAGTTTTGTGCGGAGGCAGTTTGTCTTGAGTTGGGTTGGTGGAAGTGCCAGTGCCAGTGCCCGTGGATGTGGAAATGGATATATTGTATTGGACAGGGACTTGCATAACATTTCAACACGCTTCATTTGCACAATTATGTTGCACGTCTATCCTGTCTGTATGTTGTTTTTTGAGTTCCCATGTCAGCTGGAGATTGCCGGCAATTAAATCGATGCTTTAATTAAATCTCCGACTAATACCTCGTTGTCAGCCATAATTGGTGCAATTGCGGCATGTTATCATGATGGACAATGGGTGGCAATCCCAACTTTCTGCCAAGGTCAAGCTCAAGTTCAACACGCGTGACAATTGCTGCAATTGTTGCAACTTCGCATAATTCCCGCTTCCTTGTGAACGAATCCGCAGGCGACCAGTCGCGACTCAAACTTGGACTTCAACTTGACGGCTAGCTGGTTGAGTTTCCGTTGGGTTTTTAACAATGCCAGGTAATGGTTTTTGCTTTTCGGCCAATTCACTGAAAGTTTTGTGAAAGGAGCTGCAGAGCAGGGACCTGCCAATGGGAATGGGAATGGCAATGTAAATGGGCATGGCCAGGTGAGCCGCCCAGAGCAATGACTTGATTGCCGAAACCCACAAATTGCCGGGTATTTAAACGAGCACCACGAAATCGTACCTTAAATTAGATTATTATTAAAGAGTTGAACCAGCCGTCTTGCTTCGGTGCAACATCAATCTATAATTTATAAAATTTTACACAATTCCCTTTTCAATTGATATCTAATAAATATAAATTATATTTTATTATGCATAATTCAATGTCGAGGTGTCGATTGAATGAGAGTTCTTTCATAAATCAATGAAAAACTTGAAAAATGAAAATTATAGCCTACTTGTCAGACTGGCTGGTAAGGTGTCTCATAAACTTTTTTTTTATAGATGCCATACAAGCTTTAATAAAAATATAAATGTAAAATATATCCAATTTATCTCTGGATAAAGTTTTTTGGCCTAATTGAATTCAGCCCAATAAGAAGTTAATTTGGTTATTCATCAGTTTATTAGCATATGTATCTCTATTATTATAATTAAAGATTATTTTGTGATGGCTTAAAAGGCTAAATTAATACATGTTCGGGCTGCACAAAATCAACAATTCAGCCAACACACACTCTCGAATTAGCCAAGATCAAGGTTTGTTTATATATGCATATATTCAACCAACCAGCCATAGCAAAAGCCGATCCATTCATTCGTCAGTGGGTGAAGTCAAAGTTAGGCAGATGATCATTAAAGTAAAACTTATAAGGCGGCTTGATGTTGCTGCCTCGCCTAGAGATGTTGCCGTTTCTGTTGCCACATTTTCTGTTTCTGCTTTTTTGTCTATTTCTTCTACCTCTGCTTTATTCAGCGGCTGTTTATTTCAATTAACGTTGCAGGCTGTGAAGTTGTCAAAAGCAATGCACTGAGAGAAAAATAGTAATCGATTTACATAGCTTAGTTTTTGTTGGCTTGAGTAACAAAATGTATTCCCTCATTACAGTTTATACAATAGTATAATCTTAATTACTAATTTTGAAAAATCATATATACCTTTTTTCTCTCTGTGCACTTGCATTTAATAAACAAAAATATCTCAATCAGGCAGGCCCACGCTAATTCGCTGCCCGGCTGAGCTGCGACGCGCCAGCGACTTGGCAGTCGACGTCGACGCCGCTGCCGGGCCGCCCACCATCAGAGCGTCGCCGCTGAAGCAGAGGCTGCTGCGCAGGTGTTTACGGGGGTCAGCGGCAGGGGAGGAGGTTGCCTCATCACCATTGTGTGCTGTGGGACTCTCTGGCAATTTTGGCAAGATTTTCCTACCACTGGCACTGGCTTGGTAGTTATTATTATTATTATTATTATTATTTAATGGCTTGGCTCGACTAGTTTCCATAAATGATCTTGGTGGCGGCTGACGTTGCTGCTGGTATTGCTGGTGTTGTTGCTGCTGCTGCTGCCGACTTCCTGTCGACATATTTGGCTGCTGACGAGGGCGACTTTCAACAGCTTCAGTGGGTTCCGCATCCCCACGATCATTAAAGTAGCCATACTCCTCGGCCTCTTCGTTGTAGGTCACATGCTTCTTTTTGGGCAGACCAGGACTTCTGGTTAGTTGCAATCGCCTCACCCGGTTATCCACGTAGTCCAACGAATCCTGATCCTGCACAGGCTGCTTTAGTATCCTCTTCGGCAGTGGCAGAGCCAGCGGGAGGGGCAGTGGGCGTATTCTTCGCCATTCCGGACTGTCATTTAAGGGTTTCTTGACGACCTTCGGCTCCAGTTCCACACTCAAACTGCGCACATTTCTTTTCACCTGCAGCTTGGGGCTGTTCTTCGAGTTGAGCTCGACTTCGCGCTTGTCGTTTAGGTCCATCTGCGGTCGTCTAACATTGTTTTGGGTGTTTTCTTCGTTGACAAAGTCGTAGAATTGAATTTTGGACGCATAGGCCTGCTGGCGACGCTTCGAGGTATCCACCTCGTTGTCTTCCACCTCCAGGGGCTTGATTTCAGTGAGTTTCGGGGTCACAGATGTGCGCACTCCCCTCCTCAGAGCCGGTCGATTGCCTGGATTCGATTGCAGATTATCGTAGAACTGTATGGAGGAGCTGGCGAACTCCTTGTGAAACATTCGACGGGTATCCACTTCACTGGGGCTATCCTGTGGAGTGGAAACGCGGGGCAATGGCTTCTCCATTTGCTGGCTGTTCCTGCGCTTGACCCGATTCTCCACCGCCGAGTCCAGGCCAGAATCGTCGGGCCAAAAGAAGTGCGACTCCTGACGATTGCACACCTTCACCGCCTGACGCTCCACCATTTTGGGCGGCAGGCCCGTGTAGAATTTTCCATTCAGCATCTTTTCCCCGGGGTGGTCAGCTCGACTGATCGGCAAGTGATCCGAAAACCGACTGACACCAAAAGAATCCAACGGAGGCCGAGAGCAAATGGCAGAGATGTTGGCGTCGCCATAGCCACTGCCGTGAGCGTTGTCATTGTCGTAGGCGTTCGAGTTCGAGTTTGTTCAGGTGATCAACTCGGCTCGGGCCCAGACTAATTTGCGATTCTTGCGAAAAAAACCGCATGCGAAGTACCCATTCCGTATTCTAGATATATCCAACTATGCAATACTCTAACAAGAATTAAAAATACCGATTTTTTTGAGCTGTTTTCTAAACAAAATGCTAATCATCTCTGTTTTTATAATATTTAGTAGAAAAAGTAGAATATTTAACTATAAAAGAGTTAAAATATTTATGAAATGTGTCATTAAATGCTGATTTTTTTTGTCACTCTCCAAATTGCATATTTAACCTGTTGCATTAAGTCTCAGAGATTCAATAAACCCAATGGCAACTATGTTGTTGGCTCAAATATTAACAACAAACGCAAACCCCATTCGAGCCAGAAATTTATTCGCTGCCAATGCAGCGTCGACTGCAGCAGAGAAGTCGACTTCGCCGCGACTGAGACGAGTTTCCATCTAAGGTCAAATGGCGGCATTTTTCATTTTATTTTTGTTTTCAACGAAAAGTTGATTTTCGTGAGCTCAGCTTTGACCAAATGTTTTGGTTTTTACTTAACTTTTGGACCGGCCCGGGTCTTTGGACCAAAAAGCGAGAATGCCGCCAAAGTTGGCCAACGCAGAATAATAAATGACAACAACTGCCAATTAATGGGTACCAGAATGGCTTTAATTCAGAACTTGGCCGAAAGTGAGTGTACGAGCACAAGTGAGCGATAGTGACACTTGAATGATGCTCAGTATGGACAACATGGCGTATGCGTAATATGCTGACAGCTTATGATGACTTACAAGATGTACTTACATGATGTGAGGTACGTATTTTTTTTTTTATTTCCCCCTTTAAAAATAAGTGTTTTTTTTTATTTAATTAAATTAAATTTATTTTCGCTTGATCTTTACATGGTTTGCCATTGGAATCGAGTGGGGACTTGTGGGAGAGCTTTGCTGATGGACACTACTACTGCTACTTTTCTTTCATAATTTTTTCATTTTCCATTTTTCCAATTTGTATTTTTCCTGTTGCCTCCATGCTCCGATAGGTTGAAGACTTTAACTGGAGTATGGAGTAATTAGCTTATTGTACAAACAACACATACAATATCATACACGCGGTGTCAATATGGGGCTATTCCTGTCACTACTTTGCTGATGGGGATTAAGTTGGAATTGGATCGAAACAATATATGGTTATATCTCAGTGTGGTGGCTGCCTTACGGATACTATGGATACTACTCTTCTGCGGGGGGATATGTTAGGTTGCTTAGTCTAGATTCGAATGATGTACTGTTTACACTTTTGATTTCACATTGATGCTCGCTGACTGGGGACTATGAATATTATTTGACATTTACAAACATGGTTTTTATGTTGCTGGTTAGGGTTTTTGTTTTTTTTTTTTTTAACATATACTTAGGTTTGCTCTTGGGCTGCTTAAGACTTTATTTACAATTTGTATTTATAGCTCAGAGCGAGGCTGTTGACCCGGCCTTTCTCTTTGTCTTGGCTTACTGTTGCTGCTGCAGCTGTTGCTGCTGCTGCTGCTGCTGTGGGGGCAGTTGCAGTTGCATCGGCGACATTACAATTATGTTGGTGGGCGTGGCACCTCCAGCTTGGCCATATTCCAGTGGCTTCTGCATGGCCTCCACATCAAGATCCGAAGCCCTGGTGATCACGCAGTATTGATTCCCGTTGTAGGTGACGATCGGCACCCCCGTAGCTGCTGTCGCTGATGTTGCGGTCGCTGTTGCATGTTGCATGCTGGTGGCTTGCTCGGTCAGTTGCGCCTGCATGTATGTGGCCGCTGTCGGCGAGTTGGCAATGATGTGCGACACCGGTACCGCCGACACCTGCATTCGCGGGAAAGGATAAAAACGGAAGGGTAACAGAATACGGATTACGGAATTTGGATATTTTGTGATTGTTTTTTTGTAATTTTTTCTACAGTTTGGTGTTCAATGTTGCTGTTAGCTGTCGGTGTTGCTGTTTGTTGATGTTTATTCTGTTGTTGTTCTTGTTGTTGTTAATAGGTAGTTACTTCTTGGCCCTGTTGGTTGTTGTTGTGGTTGCTGTTGCTACTACTATTGTTATTGTACATAGGCGCACTGGGTTGCTGTTGCTGTTGCAGATGCTGCAGGTGCTTTCTGGCCGCCTTTTTGCCATGGGCTACATGTTGCTGCTGTTGATGCTGCTGTTGCGGTTGGGAGTGTTGCTGTTGTTGCTGCTGCGGTTGCTGCTGCTGTTGCTGTTGCTGTTGCTGCTGCTGTTGCTGCTGGTGGCTGGCATTGAGTATCATTTGATTTTGTATGATTATCTTTTGTTTGCGTGCATGGGCCTCCATTTGAATCTGGTTCTGGTTGGCATCTATCTGATAACTGCGATTATTGTTGCTGCCGGCCTTGGCAATGACTCCTGCCGCTGCCACTGCTGTTACTGCTGGTTTTGTTGACTCTACGACTACCCGTTCCGACTGTCAATACTGTTAAGAAACAAAAATATTCCAAACCCAGTTAACACAGTTCTCAAAAATCATAAAAAGGAACTCTCCGCCAGCTGGGAGGCTCTACCAACATTTTCTCACCTCCAGATGACTCTTGGCATGAATGGACCACTCGTCCCGACTCGAGAACATCCTGCCACACAGCTCGCACGTCCAGGACAACTGCTGCTGGTGGTGTGGAATTATGATACCAGGAATCGCCGTCGGCGCCCCTTGAGCCGATTGCACTATTATGTTCTGGGCGGCCACCTGAACCGCCTGTTGCTGCAACTGCAACTCCAAGCTCTGCTTGTTGTCCTCCGGCGGCGGGTCAGGTTGCTCCTTTTTCTTCACCATATTGTTGAGTCGCTTGCCAAGCGGTGCAATATTCGTGGGTGTCACATGCTTGAATTTGTTCATATGGATCACTAGTTTGTCCCGTCGAGCGAAAGCCTTATTGCACACCTGCGATTTTGTAGGGGGTGGTGGGAGAGAAAGGTATTAAGGGGTTAGAGATTTTGAAAGATGTCAGGTTGGCCAAAGGCCAGAGGCTCGAGGGCAGCATATACTTCACAAATATAGGGCTTCTCGCCAGTGTGGATACGCATGTGGATGGTGAGTTTGTCCTTGCGGGCTAGGCCCTTGCCGCAAACTGTGCATTCAAATGCCTTGTTGGTGGCTAAATTATACAAATAAATTAGTAATTTATATTAAATTAACTTTTTAAACACTCACACTTTGAGGGATTTGTTTTGCGCACCCCCGAGGATGCTTGCTGCACCTGTTGCAGCGCCTTTAGCCGGCTGGCGGGGTGCATGGAACCCCCCTCGACATACGGCTCTGTGAAGGGTATGAGGTTTGGCTTGGGTATGTTGTAGGTTAACTGCTCGGCGGCCGACCAGGTGCCCAGGCTTTGCAGCACTCTCACCCCTCCCTCGAAGCCCATGCCGTCGTCTGGGACGGTGAAGGTACTCTCACCCCCTCCACCGCCCGCCGCCGCTGCTGATGCACTCGAGGAACTGATTTGCGGCACCTTGATTGTGGCCGCATAGTGTTGCTGTTGCTGCTGCTGTTGTTGCTGCTGCTGTTGCTGTTGCTGCTGTTGCTGTTGCATGTTGCCGTTGTTCTGGCTATTATTGTTGTTGTTGGTCGTGGGAGAGCCCTGTTGCTGGGAGTTTTGTTGTTGCTTGAACTGTATTGCCGCCTGTGCCATCTGCTGTTGCACGGCCATGTGCGCCTCAAGATATGCGTTCTTTTGGGCCACCGTCATCTTATCCATGTTACCGGCGCCGCTTTGGAGGACGGAGCGCTTTAGCTTGGATAGGAGAAGGAATCTTGTTATTTTTGGTCCAAATACAATTTTATGTTATAATTAGTTACATAATTATTCTATTCTATTCTATTCTAAAATATAATATTAAGGCATTATCTTTTAAATCTATTAAAAAATACATCCATTCAACCTTTCTCATTCAAAAATAATTATCCAGAAGGTCAATATTCCCTTAAATAAACTTAGTCCCAAATCATTTTCGAAAAGGGTATTGTAACTTGACTTCCTGGACGTGATTTTCGTGCCATTCCCATTCCGTTCCCGGAACCAAAGAAATGCCACCCCTAACAACTGTAAGCCGAGTGGGGGAGTGTGTGCCATTGTGCGATTGTGCGAGTGTTGCGAAATTTCGTCAGCGTCGCAGTTGACCGAGGCAGAGCCGCTGACTGCGACTGAGGTGTGTTAGCCACCCCCCGAGGAAAGCACTCCATTCGATTCGATTCGATGCTCGGCCTGCCCTTGCGCAAAAATTTGTGACTTGAGCTTTTGGCCACTCTGGCACACCATCTCCCCCTCTGGCCCCGCCACCCCTTTAATTTGTGGCTGTGTGTGTATGCCGGCCGCTTCTTCCTCTTCCGTTTCTTTGGGCTTCCTTTTCTGCTTCTTCTTTAAACTTGAGCCCGGGGGTTTGGGGCTTTTCCGTGTCTGCCTGGATTTATTTTTAAGCGCGCTGATTTTTTCGCACACACTATCCGATTCTATCCGAGTTTTCCCACAATTTTTCGTCAACACTGCACACACACATTTTTGAGGGGATTTCTTGTAGGGGCTGTGGAATTTTTTTTTATGGCTCTGCCTCAACCCACCACCACCTCCCACTTTTCCTTCAAGTGGCTGCCTTGGCCATTGACATTTTCACTTCTCGCTTTTTTCACTGCCAGTTGGTGGGGTTTTTCGTTCTCTATGCTTGCTCTGCTCCTCTGCTTACCACACTTAAAAATCAATACGAAATGGCCGCTGATTGCTGTTCTCCGCTATTTTCCGATTTTCCGATTTTCCGCTTTTCCTCGACGCGAATTCGGTGGAAATGCTGAGCCGCCAAGGATTCGTTGCTGTCTACTTCCCAGCGCCTATTGTTTGTGTATGTATTGCGAAACCGATTCACTTTGACGCCGCTGCGAACGTCGACGCAAATGCTGACGCTGACGGTGGCGCTTACGCCGGTCGTGCCAAAAAGCTTCCCCACCCACTCCACTCCACTCAGAGATATTTTGAGTAATTATTTGTTATTTTTGGTAAGAAGCAGGACGAGCAGAGTGGCAGACAGATACCGACTAGTGTTGAATTTCTTTGGGTGGCTGAAGGCGGAAAACAAAAAGCGTTGCATAGCACACGGCGACCGGAGCTGAGATTCCCATTCGTCCCCCAGAGCTTTTGTGGGTTTTATTAAACGACCCATCCCACTGTCACCGTTCCGGTGGTGGTTGCCGGGCACGGTGGAACGGTCTGGAAGTGGAACAAGCCCCCGAAACAACAACAATCGCCATCGAAATTGCTGCAGGTCGATGGAAGTTCTATTAAGCTTTTTAACTAGACTATTTAGTAGTTTAAGAGATATCCTTCACGTGATCCATTTTCCGATCCTTCTCAGTTACAGACTGTGTTTATATAATAAAATACTACTATAAATTCGAAATACGAATTCAAAAACTTTATTTTCCAACATTTCTTTTTTATTAACTTTAATCCTGTACTTTAGGATTTTAAAAGTTTATTATCTTAAACCAATATAATATTTTATATTATATATTTTTTAAGTTTAGCCTTTGCTTTTTTAGTATGTGGAGAGCACCATAAGGACTCATTAGACGATTGCTTGTTTAGCCTACTTGGTCCCTCACCTGGAATTCTTTAAAACCGGACTTCCTTAAACCGATTTATTATTTATGATCAAATATATACCTATTAAAGTAATGCATCAAAAACATAAAGTATTAAATAACAAAGCCTTACCTAAGTATTTAATTCTAAACTACAGCTTTGTCTTGAAAACTAGGCTACAAATAGGCTTTGTAATTTCCTCGCTATTTAAAAAATCGATGTGGCAGCAATTTGAGTAAATTGAATTTGTGCAATTGTTAGTTAAGGTTGTCGATTGATCTATTTTATATCTATTTGCCAAAGCCCCTATTGGCGGGAATTTGTTGCAGCTGTACAAAGTGCCACTTGCGGGTAAAAAAACTGCAGCATCGTTTTTCTGAGCCCTCTTGTAGCTCATTTTTGCGAGTGCGCATTGTCCCTCGTGAGGCGACCAAATGTTGGGTGTATCAGGTGGGAATCCAGCGAAAAAAGGAGCATTTCTTCACATTTTTTCTATGCTTCTAAAAAAAGCATGACCTCAGTTGCAACAGGTGCATCGCGAATCAAGAATAAGAGCAATGAAAATTATAAAAGGGCCCTAATGGCATAAAATATGAATTTCCAAAGTTTTAAATTGTTTAAACTATGGTTTTTAAGCTATTTTTAATAGCTTTTTAATGCTACAAGTAATTTTTAAATCTTTTTTTGGATCAGCCTCATGCAGAAACACAAAAAAAGAAACTTTCTCCTAATCTTATTACTCTGCCGGAGGAGCTTCGGCCGGCGCTTCCGCAGCTGGTTCAGCAGCGGGCTCTGGAGGTGGTGGGGGAGCTGCATCGTCGGCTGGAGCCGGTGCAGCAGCTTCTCCCTCTTCACTCGATTCCTCAGCCGGTGGCGGTGGTGGTGCTTCGTGGTCACTTCGATCTGACTCTACATCCGAACCGTCAGCATCTCCCTCGCCCTCGGGCTCCAGTTCCATCATATCCTTATCTTCCTGCTCCTCTTCCGGCTGAATTTCTTCGTAGACCACAACCTCCTTCCAGAGAATCTCCTCATCCACGCAAACGGGCTCATCGTCGTGTGGCTCCACGCGCTTGTTGAGGTCTATCTCCGAAATACTGGGCTCCGTTCTCTCAAATCCTCCACAGGTGACACAGGATGAGCTCGAGAGCAGCATTGAGGAGTGGGGCGAGGTGCTTGACAGCGGGGATGTGCTGCTTTCGGTCTTCTTAGTCCTGGGCTGCACACCCGTTGCACTTGGAAGCGGGGCATAGGTCATAGCCGTCTGTTGTGACTTATTCTGGATGCCCACATCTGGGCGCTCCTGGCACTGGTTGGTAATCTGCGGAATCGCGGGATTGGTGCGCACCAGGTAGTCGGAAACGCGCACTTTCCAATTATCCTGACTGCAGTCAGCATTTTGTAGAATGTCGTAGATCTCCGACAGCAACGGCTTCAACATTGGGCGGGTGCAGAAGTTGTTTCGATCGAACATTTGAGTGGGTTCATGGATGTCTACAAAGGATGTGTCTGAGAATCATTTCAATCTTTTAAAAAAGCTAACATCTTTACTTACAATTTGGAAAAATAAAGTTTATTTCACGCGCCACACTGGCTGCATTTTTTGTCACATGAACATTCCGTTCAAGATCCGAGGCTGAGCCACTGGAAATTCAAGTTTTACTATAAGACTTAAGTAAGAGCAAGATCCTGGAAGAACTCACAAGTAACAAATCATAATATTGAGCAGCTCCTGCACTGCATTCGTCTTGGTAACAATGAACGCCTCTGATACCCCCTTGGACAGCAGGATAACTTCCAACATGAAGCCCTTTTCATCGGCGTAATCAGCGTAGAACTCGGCAGCAGTTTCTGGCGAAAAAGCCAGTCTCCGATTTCCTTGCAACTGAAATCCTTCAGACAACAGTTTTAGGAGCACCGGACGCCTTCTGTGCAGGTAGTCCGGTTTGATAATCATCAGCGTATTCTCAAACATTGTGGTAAGCAAATATATATGTAGAGATTCAAAATTTACAACAAAATACTGCTTGGTTTATGTTTTCTTTATAATTTATAAGATCAATGTTCTCGTATTTTACAGCTTTTTTGATATCTTAAACTAGACACACTGCTCGGCTGACTCGGACAGGCTTGCAAATAGATACATAGTATGTGGATTCCGGAAATCTCTAATTTCTTGCTGAAAGTACGATTAAGTTACATCCTATTTTAGTTTTATTTTCAGTTAAGTTTCACTTTTTCAGCCCAGTTCGAGAGCACTTTATAAAATCATTTTTATCATCACAAATACCCCTAACAAATTTATAGCCAAAACAGGGTGCGAAAACAGACAAGGTAAGTAATGGTCGTTCATTTACAGTAAATCGATATAGAATGTAAACAGATATATTGTGTAAAAGTATATATATATAAAGCATGGGCACGTCCCCTCCATCTCCTCATTTTTTGTTTGCTACTCATTCTACTCCTCCTCCTCCTCCTCCTCCTCGTGACACATCACGACGAATCACCCGGGATGACTTTAAACTGCATAAAAATAAATGTCATTTAATACACGACAAAAATAATGGCTTCTGTTTCCGGCTTACCCGTAAGTCTGGCGTAGGCCAATGCTGATTTCTCGCTCTCGAAGCACTTGCCGATTTCCGCGCAGATGTGGGACTGATCGAGGTAGGGACGCGAGGCCATATTGTTGATGCTCTTTCCGTAGATGGAGATCATCTCAGAGCACTGCAAGATAATAGTAAAATAAATAATGTTCGCCTATACTTTATGGTTATGAACTTACAATCTTGTAGTACTTGGCCGGCAAGTTCTCGCAGCCCACGGAAGTCATCTGCTGAGTGGTCACAGGCTCCTTCTGTTCGCGCAGGAACGGCAAGAGGACCTGGGTGGCTCCGTGGCAGACGCCGCACTCGACGACCTCGTCGGTGACCGCCATGCTGAAGCAGAGCTGCAGCTTTTGGCACACTTCCTTGGGAGGCACCTTGCTCAGCAGATCAATCACGGCGGTGGCGTAACCCTCGACGAACGAGTCACACTGCTTGCGAATGGTGGCAGGCATCTTGTTGCAAATAGCCAGAATAGCACGCTTAATGTCATCCTGTTCGGTTTTGTTCTTCAGGTCGTTTTCCAGTTTGGTCATGACGAACTCGCACAACACACAAGTGGGGGGCTCCTTGGGGGAGGAAGTTTCCAAGCGAGCCAGTTTGTCGCTCTGCTGGGGAAGAGCAATCACGTCGTACTTCAGGGCCTCGTCGACTTCAACTGAAGAAGAGAATAGAATCATAAATTAGAGTAAAATAATATAAAGAGTATTTCTATACTCACGGTCATCAAGATCGTGAGCAACTAGGCAAAGTCCCAGTTCAGTGCAAATCAGTTTGGGGTTCATCTCCTTCAGCAACAGGTCTGCGATGGCATTACCGTACTTATCAATGATCTTGTGGCACTTTCCGGCCAATGGTTTCTTAAACTTATCGCACGACTGTTCCAGCACTTGTTTGATGCTGTCCCTGGTGGGGTGCTTGCCCATTTTCTTCTCCACCTCCTTCACCAACTCCTCGCAGATCAGGCAGTTGGGTGCGGCGTTGAATCCCTCGTCAAAGTCAAACTGAATGGGCAGCTCTTCAAGGGACTCGATATCGTTGGTGCTCTCCTCGCTGCTCGACTTGTCCTCATCCTCCAGGCTGATGCCCAGGTCGGCCAGAGTGTCCTTGGACTTGGGGCAGAGTTTCAGTTGCGCGCAGATCTCCTGCGGCTTGAAGTCGGTGATCAGCATGTCAATCAGTTCGTTGGAGTAGGTGTTCACAAAGTCGACGCACTCATCCTTCAGCTTCTTCGACAGATGGCTGCACAAGCCGTTGAGGACATTCCTAATGTTATCCTGCAGACAGATGGTTGTAACAACTAAATGATAGGTCACTTTTGAGACAAACTCACCTTGGACTTGTTCTTGCGGATCTTGATCTGGGCCTGCTCAACCGCAAAGAGGCACAGGGGGCAGGTTGGCGTATCCTGCTCGTCAGAGACCGGCACGGGGTGGAACACTTCAATGTCCTCCTTCTTCTCAATGTTTTTCGGGCACAGCTGCATCTTGGGGCAAATGTCACGCGGGTTCAAGCCCTGGATAAGCAAAGAAATCACGGCATCGCCATACATCTCCACGAAATTGCGGCACTGACCGGCCACTCCATTGGGCAGCTTGCCACACACGCTTTTTACAGCATTCTTGATCTCATCATCGGTGGCGGGAGTGGCCAGTGACTCCTGGATGAAGTGCAGGGTGTACTCGCAGATGGTGCAGAGCTCTCCGCCCTCAACCAAATCCAGGGGGTTGGCGGCACCCATCAGGTGATCGATCGGCAGCTGCATGTCCAGGATCTCCTGCATGCTGAATTTGGGTTCGCTGGCGCCCAGCTGCTTCTTCTCATGTTTCTCTAGCTTTTCGATGGTAACCTTGACTTGGGCGGGCTCGATCACGGGCAGAAGCGGCATAATTGGTGCGTCTTTCATCGAAGTAGATCCCTTCTGGCAAATGCCAATCATAGAGCAGGCTCCATTGGCGTCCAACTTGTTCACCAGGGTGTTGTAGATGACGGCGTAGTACTGGTCCACAATGCCGAGGCACTCGTCCTTGAATCCGCGGGACTGCTTGCAGAATCCCTCCAACACCTGCTTGAATTCAGTTTCAGTGGTGTTGGCCACCAGAACGTCGCGCAGGTGCTTGACCAGCTGCTCGCAAAGCTCGCAAGGAACGTCATCGCCCGAGTCCAAGGCAATCAGAGCCTCGGGCTGCTTCTCTTCCTCGTGTTGGTGGTACCGCGAGGCACACACTCCCGACACATGGCAGACGGCATCGGTGGACAGGTGCTTGCCCACATGGTCGTAGATGTCGTTGAAGTACGTCAGTACGATGTTGGCACAGGCATCGGAGAAGCTCGAAAGGAATCCGCACACATGCAGCAGGTTCTCCACCATATCATCGCGGTCGGTGGCAGCGAACTTGGAGTGCATCAGGCTGGACAGCTGGTTGCAGTTGCCGCAGGACAGCTGATTGGGCCTGAGGATGACTTGGGTGCTTTCCTCGGAGCTGTCTTCTTCATCCTCGACCACTCTGCCCTCGAGGGCATCTTGGTAGGCTTTCTTGAGCTTTTCGTCAATGGCAGCGCTGTTGCACAGTCCGGCCACAGAGCACACTTGCTGGAGGTTCGAGAAACATTAAAGGTCATTGAAATGCTTAGAACCTAGTTAGTCCCCCCTCCTTCCGATAACCAGAAGTACTAAAAGCAACTCACATCAGGGTTCATTTGGGAGGCCAAGGCCTCAACCAGCTCAGGGAGGAAGTCATCCGCCACCTTGATGCACTCCTTCGTGATGACCTTTATGGGGATCAGCTTGCAGGAGCCCTCAAAGACCTCCTTGAGCTCCTCCTCGGTCTCGTTGCTCTTCAGCTGATCGCGGGCCTGGGTGACCATGTCCTTGCATATCTGGCAGATGGAGTCTGTGTCCACAGGCACCTCCTGCTTCGTCCATACGGCGTTGATGCAGTGGCGGGTGGCATGGCATTCTCGTGAGTTGCTGTGTGAACAAAATAAAACAAATAAGCCGTGAATAAGGCTCTAGGAATGTCCCTGATAAATAAAATTATGAGTAGGCATGGTAAGCTGATCGCAGAAGCCACGAGAAGCGGATCAAATGGTCACCCGCATTCGTAATCGAGTGACCAGGCTGGAATTGACGAGTCAGCAAAGATCAGAGTCCACTGAAGGGGAAGGGCCCCACCACCACCACCACCGCCAGTTGAATGTACCCGCAGTGTTTCAGTTTAGATAAATGCATAAGTAATGACCATAGTCTCAGGATTAGTCAACAAAGTGATTAGGAATTGAGTATAATTTATAGAGCTACATAGTGAAGACGCATTATTTCTATAGGTTATATTATTCAAGTCAGTTTGTCTAAATAAAATATAAATCATATTATATCGACAGCCCAAAAAAAAGTGCTAATTCCTATTAGCATCAGAAAGTGCCTGTGCTGGTAGCACTCGACATTCCAAACAAAGCGTCTAGAAAGCAAAGCAAAGAGCAATGATAAGCACGGAAATAACCATACAAAAATATATATCTCGGCATATCCCACATATATACTTATTACACAGTAGTCTTGGCGAAAACAGATATTTTTTTTTTGAAAATTCAGCAATGGCGACGTTTATAAATTCGTGGCTCTGCAATTTTTTGCCATTAATTGGCAGACAAAGAAACAGTTAAGAGGGGGAATGGTGGATTTTCCTTGGCGTTTAAAAATAAATCAATCAATAAACAAAGGAATTATGGCTGAAGATAAGCAGGGCGGGCCTCAACCAATGGTTTTCAGCTGCCCATGGGCTATGGTTACAGCTTAAGTAATGCCTCCGGAGGCCATCCTTAGTGGATATTAGAGAGAAAATTAATATTTGTAAACACAGAAATGTATCTGGACTTTCTAGGTTTGTTTTCAACTCCCCAGATCCCACCTGTATGCACAGTAAATGGGATTGTTGATAAAGAACAACTGTTGGCGCTTACACCACATTGCAGCAGTGATGATAAACCCACAACGCCCATACGCGTCATTTAGTGGAAAGGGCAGAAGCGGCGATCGTCCGCAAAATGGTCCGAACTTTGGGATTAGTCATGCAAACACTCATACTGATTAAGTCTCGTAAACTAACTTTGCTCAGCTGTCGGCAAGTTTCGTGTGTATTCTGTTAATTTGATTTAAATGGAAACCGAAAACAAAGGGGATGCAGGGATGGTGCAGTACCCCAGCAGGCGACGGAATATGCACAGGAAAAAATAAACTTGTTAATTGATTAGCTATCAGTTGGCTGATAAGAGTGGCGTAGTTTCGAGTTGCAATTTGCCAAAATAGGTCGTTTTCGAAACAGATGATACAAGAAGCGCGGCTCTAATCGGAAGATTAGCCTAATTATTTTCCACAGAGAGCGAGAGAGCAACTAGAGCGGCGCTAGTGTTAAGTTTGCAATAACAGGGGTTTAGGGTTATCGCCTTGCGAGGCTAAAAAATAGAGCGCAGTCCGACACTCCGACTGATAGTCTTATCTACAGGAAAACAACAAAAAAAGAGTCTTCGCAGCAAACAATGAAAGCAGAGACGAAAAAAACTGTAAGTGCAAAAGAGTGGGGTCAAAAGGGGTAGCGGTTTTCTCTGCTACACGCCTCTTCGAGAACTTTTCGTCCGCCCCATTTTGATGACCAAGCGACTTTTCGACTCACCTGAAATTGTCGCACCAGTACGAGGGTCCCCAGGTGCACGACTTGGCCCCCAGGAGTCTGCCACCTCCCTCGATGGGCGTGGCATCGGCAACGAAGCCTGCAAAAGTGCAATAAACGGCTAGATAAAGCGAAAGGCAAGAAACAAATACGCAATACGCGATGACTAAATAGTTGAACCCCCTTTGTCACCTTATTCCGCAACAGAAACACTCACCGCAGGCACAGAAAAGTGCCAAGATGGCCAGAAGGCCCATTCGCTGCATCTCGGTGTTCAAAGAAACTATTGTACAAACTAGGGGGAGTCCAGTGGTTCTGTTTACTGATATTTATCTGACTTTTCGATCCCGAATCTAACTGCAGAATGCGACGAAAATGGAGGAGCCTCACAATAACAAATTAGCGTTAAAACAGTGTTGCCAGATGCCGATTTCGATATTACCCTGAAAAAATCGGTTAGCCCTGTAAGCCCACTACGAATTCTTGACGGGCAATCTTTGTTGAAAATATTAAATTATAAGGAAAAAACCTAATCTAACACTAGCCATGGAAAAGATAGATGTGAAAAACTTGAATTATTTAGAAATATCGGTTGGATTCCTTGTGACCGTAAAATTGACTCAGTCACGACAATTTGTACATACATTTTACTTACTTTTACTTTTGACATACTTGGGTGGCGAGAGCTACCGGATCGTTTTAAAAACTTCTTACCGCGCTGCCAGCCTAATAAGGAAATATTTAAAAGTTATAAACAACATTTTTAGTTTACTTTAGTTAACATTTATTTTTTTTTATATCAAAATTAACAAACAATTTGTTTTATATTACATTTTTCTGTTTGATTACTAAGATTTTTAAGAAAAATACGAATATTTTTAATGTTTATCTTATAAATCAACGAATATTTAAGATAGGAATGTTTAAGTTTAGTTTCGATAAAAAGGCAGTACTTTTAAAATTGTATTCAAATGTTTTATTAGATAGTAAGATTAAAAATGATTTTATTTAAAATTCTTGGTTTTATAAAATAAACCTTAAATAAAAGTTTAAGTTAAAGTACACCTGTTTTAACTTTTACCTTTAGTAACTTTTAGTTTAGGACTTTTTTTTCGCGTAAACCGGATTTTGCAATAATGTATTTAAATCACTAGAATGCGTAAGTTAGGCGTTTAAGTAATACCAATCTATTAACTCATTCATTGGCCAAACGAAACCTTCGACAGCAGAAAATGTATGAAAACGTATTTATAATCGATTGCAATTCGCAGATTTAATTACATATTTCAGCGGCAAAAACTATGACAATAACCATCAGCGATGTTCTTGAACTTTATAGTGGTTAATAATACGCCCATAAATGTTTAGCCGCGCCGCTTAACCCCCTTTGCCGACCACCAGGTAGCCGCAGAGCGGCTGAGCAAATTCTATGGTAATTGTGGGTTAATTGATATGACTCTGCCCAGATGTAAGACTCCTGCTGTCGTGTAATGATTTGGGAGAATGCATCTTAATTGCCGGCAAACACATTTTCCCTCTGATGGCTATCGGCATGTAATTCACGGATCCGAGTGCGTATCACAATCTGTGTGAGAAACATCTCAAAGATACAATTAAAAAGAATGCCAGACACATTCTCGGCGCCTGACAATGAGTTATACTCATTTACGAAGATTGAAAGTCGAGGCCATCCGGTGGCAGTCGGATGGTTGGCAGTCGATGGTTTGGCTAGCGAAATGCCAAATGCATGCACCGATCCGGCCAATACGGCTATATCTGTGTCAAAACCAATGTTTCGGCTGGCCAGGGGCTTAGAAGGAAACCTGAAACTAGACGCGTTGACCCTGGTTTTGGATGCCTGGCCTGCATTTTGGTTCTTTGATGGAACTTAACCCCAGGTAACCAAGTTAAGTTGTTTGACTAAGAAGCTAATATTATATATTAATAATAAAAATATATATATTAAAATATGTAGACCATTAAATAAGTAAAACTATTTAAGCTTGATAATAAAGTTTAATGCCATAAAAATGATAAGTCATGTTTCATTTTTGTCACGTAGACATCTAGAGGGTTAATTGCAAGTACTCATTGCACTTGACCATTGGCAGTGAAGTCTGCGGCCGAGACTAAGATTTGGCCAATTAAATGGACCCCCAAGAACAACCAAGTTCACTGTGAAGTGAAAATCTCCAGCAGTTCACACGCTGGTAGGTAAATTCATAGAGACTGGGGGGTGGGGGTATACTGTTGCGTGACCCGAGGAGAGATTGTCAGTTAGTTACCAACAGTAATTGCCCCGATTGCGAAGACAGGCCGAAAGTGCGTCACATAAAGCCCGTCTAATGGCTAATTGTTTTATGGCCACTCCGGCTGACCTCTTGTGCAACTTCCCTTCCCAAGCAGTGGCCGGCAACTCCATTTACCGTAACAGTAGCCTTTGGCCCAAGATATCGAACCGCCAGCCTAGTATGCGGAAATGAACTTGACCTTATCGACGGTCTCAGAGACCGCTAGCCAAAGCCAAAGTTAAATGAGAGTTAATAAATTCAGCGCCGGAAAATACATGTTGCTGGCCATAATTTGTGAGTCAAATGCTGGCTGAGTTAATGGCAATAAACGAACGGAACACACGATGCCAATAACAAAAGCCCCGTAGAAACAAATAACAAAAAAAAGAAACAGAAACAGAAAGATTTGAAGTTATATTTTTAATCTACAACTCTTTTATTGCCAACGTTTGGCGAAGGCTTCTTGCGATTTCTTCTTCCGCACGTAGCCAGTATGGATTTAATTCAACCAGCCAGCATCTAAATCCACATCCACATCCAGATCAAGTTCAAGTATAGAAAAGACTAAAAAACCTGAGAGACCTCCTCACTCAAGATGCTGTTGCTTTGACCCATTGAACTGCTTAGTGAGAAGTCAAGAAGAAACATTTACTGACTAATCGGAACAAGTTTGCCAAACGCTTATTGCTTCGATTGAATATGAATGAAAATGTTTGTTTTGAAATTTATTATTGATTCGGGACGGCGCGAACGCCATTCCCGGCTACCAAAAATTACACGCACGAGTTATTCACATTAGGAATAATCGCAGAGGTCAACTCAGCCGAGGTGCAATGGCCAAGCCTCACTCCGGAGGAACCGCCTTCGTGATCACGGTTAACCTCTACGCCAGGTAAGTATGCTTTTCTCTGCTCTCGATAGGGGTTTCCATGAGCTCGTAGCCAGAACTAGTTGGAAATTATATGGAACGGGAAAAGGAAAAGTGCTGTGAGACACATACCCTCACAACTACAAAACTACCCTGACGGAAAGTGTCTGTGTGTTTTCTGTTAAGGGTGAGGTTTTGTGACTCTTGGCAGCTAGAGGAAAACTGGAAAAAATCTCACTTAGATTGCCTTAAATGTAGGTTAAACATATTCACAGGAAACTATTTTTTATGACTTTTATCTTAGCACCATTTAAAACTATTTCGGTCCAGTTAGCCTTCCATTCTTACTCCATTTAACACTGGTTGAGCAGGAAGATGGAGGCATACCGGTCTCATAACGACCTTGATCTTGAAAATAGTAGACTTGGATAGAGGATGGCCCTCCACATAAAGCCATTCAGAAACCTGCCGCTTATTAGCATCCATATGCGAGCTATCCGGAGATCTGACTCGAATCTGCTGCAAATCAGTCATTTATCAACTGCACGTAGGCAAATCAACATAAATTTGTACACTCTTATAATCCAAACAAACCATAGACCAAAACAAAAAGAAAAACAAAGAGGCCTACGAGTCAGCCAACCTGCCAAAAGGGGAAGCCCCCATACATCACGATTCAAGTGCTGAGTTCTTTGTGGAGTTGCAAGAGTAACTATAAATGTACATATACAAATAAATACGCAGAATTGGATGATAAAATGGTTAAATGAAAACACAAGTGGTTTTGAAGAGTGACACGGCACTTTGGACAATCCGCTTTTTCCCCCCGCCAAGCTGAAGCTGATAATTCTTCTTTAATTAAAGAACCAGTCGCACGGCAGTCGGTTTCTTCCACTTCCTAGACTTTATTTTCTGATATACCAGAGGTTTCGTAATCTTAAGCAGACCACAATACGATTGAATGTAATGATCCATTGATTCGGTGAAGAATTTTGTCTTACAAAGAAGGTTTCCTATGTGGCCCCTGACCTTTTGATTTGAACTCTTCGTTAGGCTGCCATTTTTAAAGAATATTTTAAATCCACAAGATGGGAGTCTGGAGTCCGGTTTTATAATTTATTTCATGTGCTAAAAAATTCCTAAAAACATCATTTTAGCATCATGTGCTAAAAAAAATCTTTTCAGGGATTATGTCACAGAATTTCTGGAGTGGCTGGAAGCTGCTATAAAATGTGTTTATAGTTTGCATCCGCAATACAAGGTTCTATCTCCTCCAAAAGAACAGGTTCCCCGGTCGGTGGCTTACAAAAAAAAATTAAGGATAAAGAAACGAAACCCAAAACCCAAGAGATGATAAAAAATTAATTTCGTTAACTAAGAACCCAAAACGAGTTACGCTGGTTTCGCCTCGATCATCATCAATAAGAACTGGCACGAGTTTTAATGGTGACGGGTGCTAGGAAACTTCCTCCTAACCTTGGTTTACATTTAACATGAGGCAGACAATTAGAAATCTTGATTTGGATCCGCATCTCAACTCTCAATCGTTCGCTAATTGTCTAAGAATATTCTGCGTCTTGTTGACTCAGTCTGGCGAAGGCTGCAGTCTAGGCTCTTGGTTTCTGAACTGGAAACCCCTCGAATTAAACTCTCCCATTTTAAAGTGTCTACTAGCGGACATGACACTGCTTTTAAGTTCGTTTTAATTGCAGTCGCATAATGAAATCCGAACTTTTAGTTAATGGGCGGTCGTAGAATCGAGCGGCTTCATCCCCTTTCAAGCCCTCTTGCCAATTTCTGGCCCAAGGTTAGGTCTTTTTATAGGCGGAACTTGATCGGCTCCCAAATAAATTCAATGGTCTTTTGAAAAGGGTTGACATGGTGCCGCCCATTTCAACTGACTTTATATGCAGATGTTTGTTTTTTTTAATATTTGAAGTTTGCTATTTCAGTACAAGGGCGAACTATTAAAATGCTTAATAAATAAGTACGCCACAGTATACTTGTAAGTTATTCGACGACGTTATGATACTCTAAAGGATAATCAAGAGTAAACTATATAGCGCAGGACTAACAAAGAGTTCTACTCAAATAAAGGATTATCCCTTAGAATAATTTGTAGCTTTCAATCTCAATACAATTTCCCTTTAAATACAAAATAGCTTGTATAAGTAGTTCAAGTTCAACATTCATGGTTTTGAAAGAACCATTAATATTTGCATAGCAACCAGTTGCAAACATATACAACTTGAAGAACAACTTGAACCTGAATATCAAGGTATATATTATATTTCTCCTATACTTTCCCTTGATTTGACAAACCTTAGAGTAATACAGATGTACTCTGCACTGGAATAAATTAATCACAAAACGTCACATATGAAATCGTACTGCAACTCTGACAATTTGTAGGTCCCATAAACAGTCAAAAAGCCCAGTCATCTAGGCAACAATGCGAGTGCAGGCAGTTGTTTTGGCTTTTTTCCCCTATCGCTGTGTCTGTGTGTGCTACTATTTTTTTTTGAGTCGAGCGTAGCCGGCTAACCGTTTGAGATACTCACCCATACAGGTGAAGACACAGATTCAGATACAAATGAGATACAAAGCCGAGCTCACGACGACAGCTCGAAACCCGAAACGCTTGGCCCGAAAATTTTAGCACTTCTTTTTAAATTTTTGTGCAATCTCGGGTTTTTTGTTAGTTGTCTATTGGAGTTCGCAGCGTTTGAATCGTTAGTTGACCGGGTCCGGTTCGATCTTCGTGTGATAAGGATATACAGTATATAGTCGTATAGAAAGTGGACCGTGAACTATCGGAGCCCATAGACATAAGAGACTCTGCAGAAAATGTCCTCAAAAGTGATATCCTCTCTGATGGCCGAGAGCATCCTGCTCTCAAAGACGGCCCAAGTGATCTCCGGTTACTCCCCCATTACGATTGTCCTAGCAGCCTCCGTGATTATATTTTTGGTGGTCTATAACAAACGGCGATCGCGTCTGGTGAAGCACATCGAAAAGATTCCTGGACCGGCTGCTATGCCGTTTCTGGGCAATGCCATTGAAATGAATGTAGATCATGACGGTGAGTTCTTAAAAATAAAAACATTAAATAAGAACACAAATATTACAAATACGCTGTGGGTGCTCCAGTTAGTGCTATTGACCCTGAGTCATTTGGCAGGGTCTCTTATTAATACGGCAAATAGTCGTAGAGCCGACCAGGTGCTAATTTCTACGATCAGCTCCCAATGAGGCATCTACCTCCTAAATTTTGGTAAAATACTCAACCTCTTGGTTTCCAATTTAGTGTTAATGAACTTTACCCAACTAAATTCACTTTCGTTGCTGAAGACAGTCCATCGAAGATTTGTGTTCAGTCCAAGCTCGGCGCCCATAGGTGTTAGGTGCAAATTGATTTATAGAACGGTCCAAATAAGAGTTGAAAATGCAAAAACCTGTTGGAAATGAGACTGCAATAAGCATGTGCTTTTTGTTTTTGAATTATAAATTAATTAACATATTTAGTGTTAGTTTGCGCTTCGGAGCATCGTCGATTGAAAGCAAACAAAACATGAATAAGTCGAATGTCAATTGAGCGTGAAACGTTGGCGATTCTAATGAGTTGAAATGACTGGAAAGTTTAAAAGTCTGGATCTCAGGAGACATTCACCTTTGGCCCAGTGAAAGATAATAATCACCCCCAAACTGCTCATGTGAAGGCATAACAAATATACTCTCGGTAATTAAAGGAAACAACTGTTGAAATTGATGTCAAATTATTATGAAAATTAGAGATGCCTCTTTTGATCTTAATAAAAGACCGAATATTTCAACTTTCACCCGACAAACGCAATATTTCACACGCAATTTACATGAATTTGTTTTCCGATCTCGAAACAATTACCAAATATGAAGTATGGAGAAACAGCAGCCAGAAGTCGCTCATAAATCACTGGCATAACAAGCCCAACAACTACTTGACTCGAGCCGAGTTATAAAAATAGCCATAAACTGCCAATAGACTCGGCTCAGACTGTGACACTGGTCAAAGAAAAAAAAGAAAAATACCTAACAAAAAAAGGTCCGAGGTGGAATTGGACTTGATCTTGACACTGAAGTGGAAGAATATCCATCATAATTGGACCCCCGGCTCAACGATTCTCTATCGACCGGTGGGCCTGATTAATTCGCACACAGCCAATCCGGCGTTTTGCAATTTCGTTCGATGTTGGATGATCGAAGGAAAAAAATAAACAAAGCAAATTAACATATATTTTAATGCGGAAGCTGAAGAGATACACAAAATTCGGAGCCAAGAGTTTGGGGCGAAATCGTGTAGGAAATGGATTTGATAAAACGTATGAAAAATTGCTACTCATTCGATTGGTGCTAAACCCTCGAATCGATTCGTTTCCGTTTGGTTCTTTTTCTTTGTCTTTCGAGATCGTAAAGCCACATATCGAGTTTGGTAATCTTGAGGGTTCTCGAGAGTATTATGATTGGTATTTTTTACTGATCCATTAACATTTACATTGGCCGTTTTCCAGGCGATAATCAAGTTTGGACATTTAAATGATTTACAATTCGTTTCAGTAACTCGAGATAGAACCTTAGAAACCTGTCCATAAAACCACACTATTAACCAGTGAAATGATTTGCTAATTCACAACATCCCCATCCAAAATTTACGGAGCACTTTAAGGCCATGATAATCAAAAGACTTGTTCGAGTGCTTGCTAAATAAAAGAATATTTCTGTCAAGGCAAGCTAGGAGTTTGCATATAATTTATGGAGCGATTAGCAACCAGAGGGGTTTTATTAATTCTTTTTATAATTTAATTTAAGAACGAATCTCAGAGCTATATGACTGTTTGTCTGCGCAATTACGAGGCTTTTGTTAGATGCTAAAAAAGCTGAAAATGAAAATGAAATATGATGTTGCAGTAAATGGTGGAATGGTTGTCCAAGGTCAAGCGGTTCTTGATAATATTTTTCCAAGCTGAAGAGGCAGCTTGGCGGCTCTTGGATTTTTGTGGTGTGGAGAGCAGAGTTGCCAAGGCTCAAACAGGTTTCCAGTTCTGAGTTCTAGCCCCAAGAAACCTGAGGTCATGGCGCGATCCGTGTGATGTGGGTGGCTTCTGATCGGTGGTGCGGCATTGCAAATCTTTGGTAACTGCTTTTTAATGTGTTCCAGCCAATGTCAGCCAAGAAAATTATGCCAGTACATAAATTATTTCGAATTGCCAGCGTAATTTTACTCTACGCAGCCACCATTCAGGTGACAAGCAGGTAGCTTGAACAGTGGAAAAAACCTCAACATTGATTTTAAGACACTGAAAGAAACTATTTTTTAAAAAAGGAATTATCACAAATTACAAGTTTTAGTGGAGTTATTAGATTGGATTTTTTTTTTACAATTTATCACATTTATTTTTGACTGTGTATTGAAATACCAAAGCAAAATGATAATGAAGGGACCCACAGACCGGCAAAGATATTGCATGAAAAGTGCTTTGTTTTGTTTTGTTTTGGAGAGTATGAAATTCGCTGGCCAACTTCCGACGAAGAGCTGCCAACGGTCCAGCGGACCAAGAGCCGCCAAAAACCACCTGCCCCACCTGAGAAATGGTCGCGAAACTGCGGCAGCGGCGTCATCAGCCAGTTTGCTTGGGGTTACATAAAATCATTATTAGAGATCGCTGAATGGGCACGCATGGGTGTTTGTGTTGTGTGTTTCATCTTTTAATTAATGCAACACATTTGAAACCAATGCGATGGTCTTTAAACGATTGTATTTGGTGTCTTGTATCTATGAGTAACGTGCCTTCGGTCAGGTATCTTTCGGTCAGCCGAATCGGGGTAAGAAAATCCCGGCTTATTTTTGTTGGGCCCATGAGAAAGCAATTGCGACGACCTTCATGGGGGTAACAACATCCAAAGAAAATTATAACTCTGATTGTAATCTTAATTGAAAACATGAGGCGGTTTTATAATTAATTTAAGTTATTAAGGCAAACAAAAATTTAAATATTGTCTTTCACAAAAATTAGCCGAGCTAACTGGTTTCTGAATATTTCTATGATTTTTGCAGAGCTCTTCAATCGCGTCATCGGCATGCAGAAGTTGTGGGGCACGCGAATCGGTATCAATCGAGTTTGGCAAGGAACCGCGCCACGAGTTCTTCTCTTCGAGCCCGAAACCGTGGAGGTAAGTTTTTTTTTTCATGAAAAATGTTTATATTTTATCAAACTTATTTTTTGTCTTCCAGCCCATTCTGAATAGCCAAAAGTTTGTAAACAAGAGCCACGATTACGACTATCTGCATCCTTGGCTGGGCGAGGGTCTTCTGACCAGCACCGATCGCAAATGGCACTCCCGCAGGAAGGTAAAGTATAAATATCAATCTTTTAAGAAAATTCTAAAACATTTTCGCTGCCTTTCAGATTCTAACACCTGCATTCCACTTCAAAATCTTAGACGACTTCATCGACGTCTTCAATGAGCAGAGCGCTGTTTTGGCCAGAAAATTGGCCGTCGAGGTGGGCAGCGAGGCGTTCAACCTGTTCCCATACGTCACGCTCTGCACTTTGGACATTGTGTGCGGTGAGTGCCAATGTCGCCTGAGCTTAGATGCTTTTCCATTATCTGTGGCTTGGGTGACCATACTCCGATTTCCATGAGCCGTTGCTAATTGCATACGTCATTCATTTTCACAGAGACCGCCATGGGTCGCAGAATCTATGCCCAGAGCAACAGCGAGTCGGAATACGTAAAGGCGGTCTACGGGTAAGCCATTGATATTCAGATTAAGTTTTGAAATACTAAATTATTTTTGAGACTACCATCATTTTTGGTTGGACAGTTTCCAAAATAATATCAGTTGAATTGCCAGAAATTTATAAATAAATTAGTTTCGATCAATATCGTTCAAAATTGCTTATGGGTATTCGGAGTCATTTCCTTTTCATTTGCGAGCAAGTCCGATTTATTTGAAAATAGATTCAATTACAAAGTCATTATCATAAAACTAACGCCTTATGGCAATTTCGTGCCGCGCTGGCGTTGTTGATTAATATGGAACAAAATTATTGGTTATTTGGGGGCATAAGGCATATCTTTCTTTTTTTCGGCCTACTATAAAGTGGTTTTTATATAAATGCAAAAAAAGATGAAGCTGCCTTACTGAAGACTAAATATAATGAAAGGAAATTTTTAAGTTGATTTATATTATTTCTTTTCTATTTTCTAAGGCAACAGTTATTTGTAAGATAATAACTTGAAAAGATAGTAGCCCCAAAAATATGCAATACATTTTTGTCAATCGCGGTCTTTTACTCAAAATGTTTGTATAGCATACTTTATGCGGATTTTGTGGACACCAATATTAATAAAAAATGTAATAAATATGAAATTTTTAGCTAAATAAAATATACTAGGCTATAGTTATAGTTATTTCAGACTACCTTAATAATATATATTATAAATTTTGATTACCACTGGGAATTGTAGCATAAATGCCACCCGCAACTCTTCAACATTGGCAACCAGTTATCAGCTCTGTGGCAGCAGTTTAATATCGAAAGCTGTCAGACCAGCTGTCAGGGAATGAGACACCCCTTTAGATACACATGTCCTTGCACCACCTACCGCCCAACTCCAGCATGTCCTTTGCGTCTCGGGAATGGGAATGGGTGGTGGAGTGCGTCCAAGCGCAAAATATGCGAGATTAAGATGTCAATGGGATGCTTGAAGTGCTCCGAAGCTGATAACAGACAGCATCATCACCAATCTCACACTCCAATCCCAGTCCCTTGCCACGCCTCATAGAGCACACACCCATTGAACACATGACTAACTTTCAATTTAACGCAACACATTCCCCGCCCCACACTCGTTTTTAATAACTTTATACACGGAAAATAATTCAAGATTCACCAAATGCAATATAAGGTTATTTATAATACATTATAAGAATTAAAAATTATGATAATTCGTATTCCTTCTCTACAGCATCGGTTCCATTGTCCAGAGTCGTCAGGCCAAGATTTGGCTGCAAAGTGATCTCATTTTCCGGTTGACCTCGGACTACAAACTTCACCAGAGTTATATAAATACTCTGCACGGATTTTCCAACATGGTCATCCGAGAACGTAAAGCTGAGCTGGCTATTCTTCAGGAAAATAACAACAATAACAACAACGATGCCCCCGATGCTTATGATGACTTGGGCAAAAAGAAGCGTCTGGCATTCCTCGACCTTTTGATCGATGCCTCCAAGGAAGGCACCGTGCTCTCGAATGTAAGGTTCATTTTCATTATTTTAATTTGAAATTATGTAATTTGTGAAATTTATTTTACAGGAAGACATTCGCGAGGAAGTTGATACCTTTATGTTCGAAGGACATGACACAACTTCAGCTGCCATTTCATGGACCCTCTTTTTGCTGGGCTGCCATCCAGAGTACCAGGAACGTGTGGTTGAAGAGTTAGACTCGATCTTTGGCGATGACAAGGAGACTCCGGCCAGCATGAAAAATCTCTTGGACATGCGTTACTTGGAATGCTGCATCAAGGACTCGCTTCGCCTTTTCCCCAGTGTACCGATGATGGCTCGTATGGTGGGAGAGGATGTGAATATTGGTAATTTCTAAAAGGATTAATCAACAATATATGATTTATTCCGCTAATTCTCGTAAATGAATTATTTTTAGGTGGCAAGCTTGTGCCAGCTGGAACACAGGCGATTATTATGACCTATGCCCTCCACCGCAACCCACGCGTCTTTCCCAAGCCTGAGCAGTTCAATCCGGACAACTTCCTGCCAGAGAACTGCGCCGGACGCCATCCCTTCGCCTATATTCCCTTTAGTGCCGGACCCCGCAACTGCATTGGCCAGAAGTTCGCCATCCTGGAGGAGAAGGCTGTGATCTCCACCGTGTTGCGAAAGTACAAGATCGAGGCCGTGGACCGACGGGAAGACCTCACGCTCCTGGGCGAACTCATCCTGCGTCCCAAGGACGGCCTCCGAGTGAAGATCACGCCCCGTGATTAAGAAGTTTATCCTTGAGAACGGGAATTGTATCCCCTTCAATTCGATCCAAAGTGCATATAATGTAAATAATTAGAATTAACCGAATAGCATAGCGATAGAGACTAGTTTATGTTAAACTTTGTAACCGATGTAATATTCATAAGCTTAAGAATAAACTTGATTAAAGATTGTTATATAACCAAACATGTTTCGTTAGTTCGAATCACAAATATAAAAGTGCGTAAAAATCGCTAGAAAACTGATAGACATTCAATTAAGTAAGCAGCAACTTTTAAAAAGTAATAATAGAAGGCCCAAACAGAAATGGATCAGTTTCTTCCACCCGAAAGGCATCTCAATAAAGTCTGAAATAAATCCTTACAGTTGCCCGGTTGATTCCTTTAATAAACCAATCAGTGAAGAATTGGTATTCCCCAGTGGGAAAGGCAAGAAGCTTGGAAAACTGATAATCTACGTGGCTGATGGGAAGCTTCTCAATAATAACATCATGCTGTAATTAAAAATGTTTAATAACACTTCATTTCAATGGGGGATTAGTTTGCTGACATTATAGGGACAGGTGTGATTCAGGTTAGAGAAATCATGATAAAAGCCATAAAAGAAAGCAAATACTGGATTTGCGTTGGGATATCGTAGCGATTTACAGGCGTCAACAGTAATATTGTACAAAAACGGCTTATATCCACTGAATTTCTTAAGTAAAGCAAAGGTTACCTGCATCGAAATACAAATATGAACTGGGAATTCATTAAATTATATTAATCTCGACTGTACTTTTATGTTAGAAACCGGCTTTTTGTACATGATCCCTTTTATTGACAGGTACTTGTAGGTCCGATTCACCGACTTCAGATAGCAATAATCAAAGCTGACATGTTCAAGATCGGGCGAAGTACACTTGATGTTTGTAAACTCAACCAAACACATTGCCTACAAACGTTTTAGATGAATATTCGGTTTATACTTCGACTATTTTAAGTGATATATACAGCTTTGATGAGAAGCCCCATCCAAAGAATCCGTCGAACCGAAGCCATCCTTTGCACTTCAATAATCTTTCAGCAATAAATGCAAGTTTAAAACTGGTATTTATGGATTTATTTATAATAATTGATTCCAAAAAGCCACGGATCATTTAAAATGTTAATTGTTTTAATATCAGTTTTAATCTTTTGTTAGGTCATTTCATAGTTGAAAGGTCTTTAAAGAAATTACAAATTTGTATTTCAAAAGAATGGTGATCTGTGTCAATTGCCTCTGATTCTATTAATTTAGAGTTATGGAAATTCTGTAAAATATAAAATATTAAAAACTTCGGTAACACCTGTAAAAACAATAAGCACTGGTAAATAAATATTCACTTTAAATATCTAGACGTATGATCGACATGAATCATTTGGTAAAAACGGGGTTTACGGTCCATTAAATTTAGGTTTAATAATAATATAATAACAATAATTTTTATTGTAGCATTATTTTAGCTTCTGGAACTTGAATTTTAGCAAATTATGTCGATTGCAGGGCTTATAGGGTATTATGGGTTTAGGGTGTTGGTTTATGAGATTTGTTCTGGAGAGTCCTGAAAGGTTATGGAGAAGCCTGAACTATTTAATGAATGAAAATAGGTTCAATAATTTTAATAAAGTTTGAAGTAAAATCAACTGTAAATGAAAGGACATCATAAGAATACCAATCGAAGTGGATAAGGTTTTCCCCATCGAAAAAAGGAAGAATTTTGGTGAATTGATAGTTAATTTGATTTGTCATAAGCTTATCAATATTAATATCGTACTGAAATGAAATGAATCATAAAAATATATCAATAAAATCAAAAAGGGCTGAGTTTTTTACATTGTATGTGATTAATGTTGGAGAAATATTTGAACGTGTTGTGGTCAAAACTGAAAATGGGACTCGATTTGGGATATCGTAAAGCTTTACAAGCATTTACGGTGAAATTATATAAAAACGGCCTATTTCCATTAAATTTTTTGAATATAGAAATCCTAAGCTAAAATAGATTCACGAACTAAAGTCATATATTTTGTTAAAGTGTTATTCGACTTAATTAGACTTTCACTTTAGTAACTGGAATTTTGTACATCTTCACTTTGAGGGACATGTATTTAAAGCTTCGATTTTAAGACTTCAAAAAGCATTATTCAACGTCGTTAGAGTCTAAATCGTGGATATCGTCATTAAAAAATTTCGAAAATGAGTTGATTTTTATTGAAAACCAAAATCACTAGAATCTGTTTCAATAAAGTTATGAGTTTCATTTTAATACGATGGTAATGCTCAAAGCTGATTTCTATTTACATTTGAAAAGTTAATTATTCGCAAACTGACGCACGATTTACTATTTTAATAGCTTAATATACGATAGGCTTTTGTATGATAATGTTTAAAAAATTGGTTTGGAAGGGTTGTCCAATTATATCCAAACTGTGCCAAAGGCATATGACTACAATTATATACGAGTATTAGCTTTCGGAATCTGGTCAATTAGCATTGTTTTCTTGCTTTTAGTAAGTGTGCTAAGAAATAACCTACTTACAAAATTATTAAATATTAAATCATTTATCATTTAAAAATTATTTGGATCAAATCAAAGCTCATTCAAGAATATTTATAAACCTTTTAAATATTGCAGTAAAGAATGAAATAGACATTCACTGTTGCCCGGTTGAAGAGGTATTCGCCACTCCAGTAAATTGATTATCCACGTGATTTATAGTAACCTTATCAACAATAATATCGTGCTAAAAATATATTTATAAAAAGTGAGTAATTTAAATAAATTTAAAGTGTTCTTACACACAATGGACAGGTGTGATTCATATTGGAGAAACTTTTGAATGCGTCATGAAAGTAAGTGAATATTTCACTTTAGTAATTGGAATTTTATTCAGCTTCACTTTTAGGTAAAAGAATTTGTAGCTTCGATTTACAGATTTCAAAAAGCAGTATTTGAATTCATCAACTCAGAATCCAACGAATTGCACTTTATATTTTTGAACTCCGCCAAACATACAGGGGACCTTCAAAAAATTTATGAATATATTGAGACTATATTTAAATGATTTTTTTGAACTCTTACTGATTTGATAAAAAGCAACATCAAAAATATCCAAAGAAACACCAAAACCATTTTCGCTTTTGGTGGTTGGCGCAAGTTTAAAAATAAATTCACCTTTCTTCTATTTAATTCGCTAATAGCGATGGATTAATTAAAAAGTTATTAGGGGTACTATTCAGCGAATCATCATTTATACTTATTTATAATACCTAGAAATTTTGAATTATAAATAATTCTTAACCCATTGGAACTCTTCTATTATCACTGGAGACGGCGAAAGAAGACACTATATGCAGCCGAATCTAAATAAATGATTCTCCAATCGTAAGAAATTGTTTTGATTTATAAATTTTTATCGAATAATTTGAAAAAGTTATTGAGTTTTGCAGAAATCTGGGTGACAGTAAAAAAGATTAGTTTTCATTAAATTGGATGTAGTGGGAACATTGGGGTAACCAGACAATATATTTTATTTTTTCCTCTAATTAAATTTACTAATGTTTAATTAATATTTACTAATTTTCTAATCAGACATCCCGTTCAGAATTAAAAAAATTAGAGACGTGCCGAGTAGAAATATTTTTATGTGTCATTTTGTACACCTACATAGCATTTTTTTGTTACCAACATTTATATTAGATATTTTGGAAATGGCATGCCGGTTCGCCATCGGTTTATTACCTCGTCAAGAGGTTTAATTTTACGTAATAATAATAAAGAGGAACTAATGATGCATAAAATCCACTCAAAATTATAAAGTTAATTTTAATGTTTCTAGTCGTTACGTAGATGCAAATCAATTGATAGCGATTCCAATAAATTTCGAATCGTCCAGTAGAAGGTTTAGTTAAGTTTACATCTCCTTTGATAAAGTTCTATGCTACCCGAATATGCGAGCTTGTTTGATTGTTTTGGGAGTTCTTGGATGGGCGACATTAAACGTATGTTTGAACTTAGTTTTTTTAGTTTTTAGTTTTATATTTTCGAAGCTACATTTTAGGATGGCATTGCTCTGCGATTTACGAACTTTGTGTGCCAAAGCTACAATTCGACTGCATACATTGTAAACTATTGCCGGCTCAAGGCTGTAAGTCGCGACAGGGTTGTACTTCATTATAATGGAACCTTTCTTCATCTGAATCATAATGTGATAGTTCGCCTAAAAGCTTTCAAACGCGAAAATGGGTTTAAGCCTTGGTTACTTGAAGCTACGATTGACTGTTGCCGTTACATGCGAAAGACTTATAATCCATTAGCAAATCTCGTTTACAAAATGGTTAAGGAATTTACCAATATAAACCACTCATGCCCATATAAGGTAAGTTTTGCCAATAAATCTGAGATTAATTTCGCTTTCTAAACGTTCTCAAACAGGGCGACCAAATTGTGAAAGGATTTTATGTCAAACCCGAGTTAATTATTCTTCCAGTTCCATCTGGAACCTACTTGATATCATTAAAATGGTTTTTTAATCAAAAGCATCAACTCGATACAAACGTTACTTTCGAGATAACCGAGGACTTGATAAAATCGTAAAGAATTTCCGGAAAGCTGTTTGTTTCAGAATATAATAATTCAGTCAAAAATTACCCACAATCTGAAAATATGAAGAATTACTACTTTTAAATAAATAGAAAGTGCTTTGAACTCCAATTACGCTCTTTGGTTTAAGCAAGCTCCTTATACTTGTCCAGCATTATTACGGAATAACCAACTGCACCTTATGAGCCTATTTGCGAATACTTGGGGAAATATTATCCCTTTTAATTACTTCGGTAGTACCTTTTCCTCTGGTGAAAAATGTACTTCGTGGATAAAATATTATCGATAATAAGCGGCGCCATTCATTTGGCTTTTTTCCTGAGTTCGTACACGTTTTCATATTTTCAAACATATTTCTTGGATGACATATTTTTTTCATTTTTTTTGCAAAATGGAGCGGCGCCAGAGCTTAAGGGTACCTTAAGTGTGCTTACGGTTTGTAATGCACAAACAAATGCGCCTGGCTAACAAATGGGACAGTGGTTGGTCTGGTGTCGGTCGGCCATTGGTTATATATCTAAATGGATATTATGCGCATATTTCCCGTTAGATATCTCGAATCGGAGCAAAAATAGATAGCCAGATAGCTAGATAGTTAGATCGATAACCAGGCCGAAGATAAGCGGCCCATTGGGTGGGTTACGAGTCCTCCCCCGGAATGGGCAGACAATCAATTAGAATGGCGAAATCTTCGCAAATGCAATAAAAATCCAGGGAACGCGAAAGGGCTTAAAATGTAATTCCCGACCAGCGACAAGAACTAGTACTATTGTAGAAGCCAAATCGGGAAAGAGAATGTGATCACCGAAGGTAGAAAACAGTGGCCCTGAAATCATGACGATACCTATCAATATCAATATCTGGTGGTTCAAAACTCACCAACTTACGAATTGTGGCAATAAATCGATTGCCATCGCAATTGCAGTTAAAAACGCAGTTGTACTCTTATATATGAGTTTATTAATTTACAATGTCAGCGATTATTGTTTGTTCTAGTTTATGGCCAGACTTTAAAACCAATCGATCACAATTGGCCAGTGACCGTTGAGCAAAGTGTGTCATGTGAACGGATGTCTTTGGCCGGAAACTTTTCCGGCGAATCTCTCCCCGTAGCATATGCTATTCGTAGCTCTTGAGTAATTATGAGAACTCCCAACTATGTGGTCCCAATCCCCGGTTGTCACTTAAACGGATTGCTAGAGCGACATCAAAACAAATTGCGCTCCCCGGTGGATAGAATACACAAATCTGATTAGAAAAACATTTACAAACGCAAATCGCAAGTTAGCAACGACGTAGGTCCGAAGGGCCTGGTAGAGAGGGTTGCTGGTGAAGGTTCAGGTGGGGGAGGAGGGAGGCTGGAACCCACCCCTGACATAATTTGATGTGTGAACTTTTGCCGGCCGAGGGGCGCTATGGGATGCGTCTAATTTGATTGACGTCAACGCGCAGGGAAATTGTGGGAACATCAAGGAAATACAGTGGGAAAAACTTAAAGAAAAAACATTTTAACCAAATATTTCGAATTTAAAATATAAAATACAACATTTTTCACCTGAATTAATGCATTTAATATTACGAATTTAATTATAAACAAATTAAGGTAGAATCTTTTATTTATGATATTTAAATGATACACTAACAACTATTAATATATTATACTTTTCTTATACATCATTAGGTGTATTTTGTTTTATGCATTTTATTTTTTTAAGTGTATTGAAAGAAACATACTGAAAGCGGGCCACAAGTGGCAGAAAACTCAATCCGCATTTGTGGCAGGTAGCATCCGGAGGTCTCAGTCCGGTTGTAACTACGGTCTTCGTACTCCGAAGCTCGGTCCGTGGTCGATGGAAATGATATCCAAACAAACTCAATTTGGTGTGCTGCCAACGCTTTGATAGATTAGCAGACAAAGCGAAAGAGGCGCGACTGCTGCGACACGTGACCAAAAAGGCATGAGTTGGGGCGGACAGGATGCAGGATGGAGGGAAATTGGTAGTGGGTTGTGCTGCAAGGACATCGTCGCATTCGTATTCCATTTGGGTGAGCATATAAAATTGATTTGGTTGTAGCACAAGCAAAATATTTGCCAAAGGCAACAGCCATTAAACAGCTGCTGCCGAAGGCCTCCAAGTTCCTGATTTTCAACTGGTGCCTGGTACTTGGTGTGCTCCTCATTCGGGCAAGGACACGTGCACTTGCCAACGCCAGTGTCACGTGCCACAGGCGGCAAATTAAACAAGGCGCAACATGGGAAGCAAAAGTTTAACAATGCAGAAAATTGAAAAACAATCAAAAAACCCAACCACAGGACGTAACGGAGAGAGAAGGGCATGGAAAGTTAAGTGCTGGCATGCAACAGAGGATACTGGATGTATCCTGTTTGCTTAGAGCGCGCGTTTCGTTTCGTCTCACTTTATTTGGCCATAATTAGCTTAATGCGCGCAACAAACAAAACGAACGGGCCCAAGGAGGGGAAAGGAGTCAAGGGGAAACGGAAGCTGGAAGCGATCGGTCCATGCATGTCCTTGCCTGGCAATTCGCCAGGACAGAGGCAGTGGCAAAGCAAACAAATGTCCCAGCAACACGAACCAGGAGCAGTTCACAGAGTGCCAGAAAAAATTCAATAAATTTTTTTACTTTTCCATAAAGAAAATGAAATGCTCTTTCTGACAATATTTTAGAGTCTTTTAAATAAAGGAAATCTTATCTGTTAAAAATGGTAATGGTAGTGGTAATGGTAATCATAATATATATTTAAATTAACTTTAAAACCCTTTAATAAAGGGGTCTAATCCATTCCATAAAAATTACCCAAAACAAAAAATGTTTGTACAATCAACAGGAAATTATTTTAATTAAAAGTGGTCCAAGTACAGTGAATTTATAAGTTAAGTCACTATGACAAAAATCGGCTTTTATATAATACACCTTCTTATGGAACTTAATTTTTTGTTCGCTCACGTCCCTATTTTTTTGCAAAGTAAGTCATTAAGTTTATACGCCCCGATAGAGAAATGGTGGTAGAAAAACGGAAACGAGGCAAACAGAATGCACGGAAAAAATTAAAATCATTAATCCCCTTAAAAGGTTCTTAATCTGCGGCTGCTGCTGCTGAATTTTGTTGCTTCATTTGCCGTTGCCAAGTTTGCCAGCCATTCTGAACTGTTGCCCCTGCATTACTCATACGCAGCGTTGCCAAGTTGGAATCGTGCCCTTCCCCTCCGCAAGTGCCCCTATTTCCTATCTATTTGTTTTTAAGTATTTTTTTTTATATTTTCTTTGCAGACACATACATATATGTAGAGGTATATATTTTAAAGAGCTGTCAATGAAATGTCCGGGGGCTGTCGTCGCCGTACAACATCATCATATGACCATGAATCAAACATGGTGAAACCTTCCGACAATCAGCTGCCTAATTTGATTAGTACGAGGCTTCAAATGGGGGATATTCGATATCCGATCTTTGGCAAATCAATGACCCTGGCCAGTTTTGGAATCGGACGAAACAGTTGGCACCTCCACAGCCAACAACCAACAAGCGGCCACTGCGATCATAAATTGAGCAAACATTTGTGGCTGTTGCTCTTCTGTCGATTGCGTGCAATGCAATGCAACTTTTATGGCACTCTCCAGGGCATACTACAGATACAGATATATTATGTACGTGTTCCCCTATATATACACATACATGTATATCTGAGTACCCGGCGAGGGCAAACAGTTCGCTTTATGACAGGCGAACCTCCGAGCACTGGCAATGCAAAAACTGTCGCAATCAGCAAAATGTAAATAATTTCGCTGCGACCCAAACAGCGTCTGAAAAGTGACAAAACAAAAACGCAAACCTGACGCAAATAAAATAATAAATTTTATACAAAAATTGACAAGCTGGCTTAGCCGCAGTCGGTTACTGATAGCCACCCACTGGAAATTGAGGCAGCTAAGAGGCGATGGCCCCGAGGGACATTGCGGGGAGCTGCCAAGTGCGATAGGCCATTCATGGACAGCACTGCAACAGGCCAATAATAAACAATAAAGAGTGTGCATTTTAGCGCCCAGCATACAGTAGCCGGTTCGGCATTTGGTAGTTTGTAGCTGGCTTAACGCGGGCCGTAAAAGTTAAGCATTTAATTGCGAAATTAAAGACAGCTGAAGGTAGGATGGCCAGTAGGCGGCAATCAGCTGGGGATGCCAACTGAAAATTGTAATAGAATCAGCATGAGTCAATCAAAAGATTATTAAAATAACACAAATGAAAATATATACTGACTGTTGGATTATAGAGCGTATTACCTCAATTACTTTCCGGGTAAATTAGTCGAAATGTAGCTAATATCGTATGGAAAACATCTTTTATGCTGAATAAATTATACCAGGAAAATCTAATTAATTTCGTCACCCCAAAAATTATGACAAGGGAGGATGTGTATTCATCTTCAAGCCTCACCCTAGAAAACCAGACGGAGTCGAAACAAAAACAAAAGAAGAACTTATGTTTCACATCCATATACAATTGAACCTCCAACCACCACCCATCGGCAAGCATTCGAAAAATAATAAAGCACTGAGATAGAAAACAAAAATAAAACAACAAGGAATTTAAATTGAAATTATTTATTTTTGCATTTTAAAAGCGTTAGCGCGTGTCAAGGATTTCTCACGCGCACCAGCCAACGATGATGACAAACCCCCTGGCACCGGAGCAAGTACAATTTTGTCATCCGGCAGACAACCCCCTCGGATACACCTCCGCCTCCTACCACCCTTTGCGGAGGAGCGCAAAAAAGAGCAGCACAGCGGCGTTCTGTCTTTGCTTTTTTAATTTAAAAATATAAAAATAACAAAACGGCCACGCGTTTTCAAATGTCAAAGTATCGCGAATCTCCACTTTAACCGTATGGGGGGAAATTATTTTCATTGTCTTGGTGGCTTGGGTGTTTTATGTAAATCAGTTAACAGAGTTGTGGGGATATATCTAAAAAAAAAGGAGTTCCAAATATATAAAAATTTAAAAAAAATGGAATAATATTTTGTAACTTAATTTAGGTTACTGGAAAAATTTAATATATTTGGAACGCATATTTTAAACCTCAAATGGGTCAAGGTTACTTGACATAAAGGTCAGATGGGGAACCTGAGAACTTTGTAGAACTGTTTTTCCTTGGGGATTATCACCTCGAACCCCGTTTTTATGCTATGTCAACAAGATAACTAGAAGTTCGAAGCAACAGCTGATCTGGCAACAACAATGTCCACACATTGAGGTTGGCTCGAAGCGTGGGATACGAATACCCATTATCACCACCCCCAAAAACCGGAACTTAAAGAAAAATCCCCCTCTAGAATGCAGGAGTAGTTAACCCAAGACATCATCTTTTAATCCGTGAGCACACAAGCAAACCGAAGGAGCAGCCGTGAGAATGGGAAAACAGAGCCGGCACCTGCCTGTCCAAAATATGGAATATGGAATATGGTAAATGCCTCCGAGTGTGATGGATAAATCTGTAATCACACATTCTTACCGCTCCGCTACATCAACGTCGGAACTTCGTCGGGGGAAGCCGCCGTTTTGATCCACAGGGCTTATGCCGTTGAACCACCGGACTAAGGCAGTCCAATAATTCTCACGTTCCCCACCGAGTGGAGCGATTAATCGGACATATGGCCAAGGAATCGGAATGAATCGGAAAATGTAGGGGCGGCACTCAGAAAAACTGTTGAATGAATTTCTGATTGAATTTATAGTTTTAATAATGTTTTCTGATTTTTTAATTCTATTATAATCCTCAACTTTTTGAGCTTCAATAAAATTCTGGTTAGACTTCTTGTGTTCTTAAGTTCTTTAAATACTTCAAAAACCTATTTTTTCTAACTGTAAATGATTTTAATCCTTTTTGGTCAAGTGATTATAAATCATATTTACATAATTCATCATTATTTTTCAGACGCATACCCAAGGCTTACAACATAAAAATGACATTAATCTTAACCATTTTGTAGTTTAAGTCTTGTTGTCTTAATTGAAAAGCCTCAGGATAAAAATGTGTCAATTCTTGTTTTGTTTTTGGACTTTTTTTTGTGTGTAGAAGCGTGTGGATCATTTATGTGACATCGGTTATGAATTCTACGGGTAAATATACTACGACACAGTCAGGCGACTCCTACTCACGCTCTCACTCCTGCTGTCAGTGGGACTCCCACAACCACACCCTCACCATCACCCACCCACCGCTCTGTGCCCGCCGCCTAGCACCACCCACTGCCAGTCAGGCTGCGACTGCGGCTGCTGTCTTTCGGCTGCTATAAATCATAAGCAAACATTTTGATATTGTAATCCCCATTTTAATCCATGCGCATAAAAAGCCAAAAATCAAACTTTTCGACATGGGCGGCGGTGTCTGTGATGTGCCTTCTGCATTTGCTTTGTTAGTTTTTCTCGCTCGTTCGTTTCATTTTTTTTCGCTCGTTTCCCAAAAAAAATTGATGGATTACCTTGGCCCCGGGACTCCAACCAGCTCCTCCCCCTCGAACCAGGTGATAAGAATTCTTCAGCTTCTGCTCGATGATGTGGCAACTGTTGCTTTTGTTGCTTTCGGCGGCATGATTTATTAATTAATTAGGTGCAGACGGAAACTGCGTCATTACGATGAAGAATCGATAAAATGGCTAATAGGGCGCGATAACTTCGATTCCATTACGCGAGATCATTTGTCGTCGGCCCTTTTGTTGAAGCAACTCGGCGGCAACAGTTGAAAGAACGTCTACTTCCCCGATTTTCCCGCCACTCGGGGTCTTCCGTATTTGAGGTGGAATTTTGGGGAAGCAGGCGGGCCATTTAGTGGGTGGTTTGATCGGCTAGGATCACAGCACTTTGAAGTAGCACCGCCACAAGGTTGCGCAATAGAAAATAGGCACAATACTAAATAAATATTCATGGAATTGGGTTAGTTAATTCCGGAAATATAGAACAACAACACGTAAAAAATAATTTTTTTTTTGCCTATTAATGAAAAGTGTTAGGGACAAAGTTCGATCACTTTGATTGTGTATAGTTTTTATTTTTTATAATTTCATAGTCATCTCCCAGATACTGAAAGAGTTTGTGAAATAATTATTTTTTAGAATATATATGTGTTTGAGTACGATTCAGAAAAAGCCAAATTAAAAATTCACAAATTGGAATTATTCCCCTTTCATTTATTTATTATTTTTTTTTTTTAATTTGACTTTCAATTTTTTTTAACTTAACTAATTTTTAACTTTCTCAAAGTAACTCTAATTGATTTTGTGAAGCTTACAATCCTCCGTATCCAATTTCCATTCCGAGTCCTAGAGAGTTTTTTTGCCTCGTCCTCTCCCCATAGAAAGTATCTTTATAAACTCAAGGCATAATTAGCTGGGAATCCACTGCGAACAGCTGTTTTTCCAACCAAAGTCCCAAGAACGTCCCAAAAATCAAGGAAATGCAACAGTCCTGAGGGGAAGTTCTTTCTCTAAGAAACTCTCTCCGTTATCCTGGGGAAATGCGTATACGACGTGTGCGCATGTAACGGATACTATTCCGTATCAGCCTGCCACGCCCTCTGGCCATGGCTCACAATCGGCGGGCGTGGCGTAAAAGCAACGAGTGTTGTAAAATAGACCAATCGGAAAAGAGGAAATTATCAACGAGTTTTCGAGTTGCAGCTCTAAATGGTTGTAGATAAGCGAGGAGGGGCAGGAAAATATTCGGCAGAGCAGAGTGCGTGAGTTTTCCGCTCCGGGTTTCTGAGCCCGATTTTCTCGTCCCGATTTTTCGCTCCTGTTTTCCACGTGCCGTGCATAAATCGGCCAGCAATCGATGTAACTTGTGCCCAGGACTCGCAGAACGGAAAACAGATGTCATCATATTTTTGCAGGTTCCAAAAAAATTATGCGGCACCTTTTCTGTGCGTCGATGTGTGTCGCTTAATTGGTTTTCCTGTAACGTGCACCCCCTCCTACATCTCTTCTGGCCTTTTCCCATTTCCTACTTCCTGTTTGATTTTTTTCCCCATTTGCCTCTGACTTGGTTACAAGTACTTTACGGTAATGGAGGATTTTCGCTTGAGCATCCTCTAACAGAAATTAATTTAAATCGATATGCGTCCAGAGTGCCACTGACTACGTGGGCATGATTGTGGGAGTTGGGCTCTTTGATATCCTGTCTGGTTGCGGACGGCATCCTGGCCTTTATTAATTAGCAGCGTCATTTATTTTGGCGGTTTGATTGAGCTGTAGGTGACTCTTTGGCAGGGACATTGGGAATATCCTTCAAATGTGTGACTCTGTCCAATGGCAATGTCAACAAGGACATGCCACGCAAACTAATATACTACACAAGGAGATATTTTTATTTTATTTTAATAAGTGGGTTACTTTTCTATTATATTTATGTCAACTTTTATTTGAAACATTCCTTAGATGATAAATACTTAATTTTGAGTTAATTGATTCTAAGGGACATGAGGCATATGAAAATAAACATATTCCAATAGCCCAGGAAATATCCCTGGATATATTATAAATATAATCATGTATATATTTCTTTCAGTGCTTGTGTGTTTGTATAGTTTATTGACTGCTTGAAGGGAAGTGCTTTCCATAGAGAAACGGAGAGATTTTTCGCTTAGGAATGTAAGACTGGCCGCAAATCCTGAAAATTGACTTCGTCCTTAAGGACAGCGAGGGGTGGTGGCGGGGAGTGGCGAGGAGCGCCGTAAGAGGGTCGTGGGGAGTAGGGAAGGATATGAGGAGGTGGGAAATCAATGCCGCCATTTTGCGAAAGAGTTGCCAGAATCCGCTTTCGGCAACACCACCCGCGTGGTTTTCCACCATCATCATAAGGCATACAAAATTAGTTCAGCCGACTGGGGATTGTGAGCCGGGGCGATGGCTGTGGCGATGTGGCAGTGGAAGTGGCAGTGGGGCGGGAGTGATGGGAGTGGAAAACGTCTTTGTTGTTGTCGCATCTCCCTACGCACCATCGTATTTCATTTCGTCATGTTTCGGGATTAGGCCGGATTAGTTTGGCGACTGAGCAATGGCTCCGAATGCTCTGAACTTTTCAACTGCCGACTGGCGTTGCCTGTGAACTTTTTGGTAGTTGCTTAAAAAAAACGAAGGAAAAAAAAATAAAATAAGATGACTGTCGGGGTGTGGGGATGGAGAATGTGACGGCGCGAATGTGTGCGGATGTAAATGTGAAATGTGAAAGGGGAGTGCGACGATATAGGGGCGAGACATTTCTCCGGATCTGACACTTTCGCGCGCCTTGGCATTTCAATTTCTTGAGGTGCGTGCGACTGCTCGAATGTTCGGCATTAAGTTTTCCTGTTGCCAGCATCAAAGGATGATGAGTTTTCCCTGGTGTCCCCCACGCTCCCCCTAAATGTATTGTATATCCGACACTCAAGATGTACCCCATGGCATATAGTCACCCCAGCACGTAGCCTCCATTCGATGAGAAAATAAGAACGCCATTTTCTTTTTGGAGCCAATTCCCAGATAACAGTACTAGATACTGCGAAATCTTACCCACCCCTTAGATATCGGCCGAGTCGAAAGTCTAATTTCGTTTTGCCCTTATAATTGAAATACGGCCTGGTTGGCGAATTCCCAGAGCTCTGGCCCAAAAATAGCCATCGTGTCATCAATGGAAAAGTCAACCCCGATTATGGGGCTTTTCGAGGGCCAAAGGACAACGCGTAATTGCGTCACATCGCATCGCATAATCATAAACCGAAAAATTCCCAGGGGCCTGAAACCCTTTGAGCAGTGAAAGTTTTCCAAATTGAACCTTGGACCAGGGCAGGTGGAGAATCCACGCCGTCGTCCACTCAGGTGGGCTCGGGGCCTTGCGCCCTTTTTAAGTGCACCCACGATCGCACGAGTGCCGCCCCTCAAACAATGTGCCACATTTATGTAACTCTGTCAGTGTGTAACGGCGAGTTCAAAGCGGAGAAAGCCGCCGTGGAATCTCAAGAAGGTCCGGGACTCGAGAGGCTTTAGTTTTTTGAGGGCCACCGCTCAAGGCGATTATTACTAGAAGTATATCTGTAGTCTGGGTTATATCTGTCGCGCGTTCTGAGAGCTACTCAGTGGAAATGGGGTGACATGTGGGAAATTTATCTCAGACACGATGTCGCTTTAAAAAGTTTTTAAAGTCATTTGAACTAGGAAATGAGTAGTAGAAATAGTGACTTTTTGATATAATTACGCAATTTTAATTAGTTGTTTGTAACAAATATGTGAAGCATTGTTTACTTAGATTTTTAGATTAGAAATCGAATTACAAATACATAAACTACTTCTGTTTAAAGTGGTCTTATCCGCAGCATTATTTAATCAAATAGAGTAGCTTGAGTTACTTTTTTATTTCAATAAAATAATATCTAATTATTCGATAGCCCTGAGAGAACATATTCTTAATAAAAATTATTTTTTATTTGGATTTAGTAACTTGGCATGTTATCTTCATCCCCCAAATCCTCAAGGGTTATAAGTTACGACTGTCGTGACCATTGAATATTACCTCTGATTAGTTTCTTGGCATATCAATTGTGAAATAAAAGGATATAAAGCTGGCATAATTTACATCCGCCTGCTGTTCTGCCCAGGATGCCCCTGACCCTTTCCCTGCCCTTTCCGCCACTCAAGTCACGCAGCAGAGGCGCACAAGACAAGAGTGCTGGTAAGGGCTAGCAAAGGCGAAATAAAAACGAAAATTATGAACTGCACAAAAGCTGTTGTGAATTTTAATAAATTTTGCTGCCTTGGCTGGTGGCTGTGATGCTGTGTTTGTTGCTACTTTCGGCTGAGCGGGAAAGTATCTGTATCTTCCAACTGCGGCAGTGCGAACAAATCAAAAAAGGGGGAAGTCATGGGAAGAAGATACACACGCACACAGGACAAAACTCACATCGAGATACAGATACAAAGGGGGGGAATACGTCAAAAGGAGCAGTTATTTATTTATTTGTGCGCAATCGAGTGACGGGTCGGAGGGGAGGGTGAAATACGCCCAAAGGAACAACAATGGCGGGCTAACGCAGAATAATGGGATAACAAAACGCCCTTGACACCCAGTAAAAAGACAGCCAGCCCTCAAAAGTGGGCAAAGCGAACGAGAAGTAGCCTTATTATTATGAACACAGCACGTAGCAATTGTACAGGGGCGCCGGTAGTGGGGGTTGCTGGGAATGGGTGCACTGAGAGGGGGTTGAGAGGGTTTGGTAGCCCACACAAAGGACCCACAAAAGTACAAATCAAACCCTCGAGAGCGGCCAAATAATAAACAAGAGAAGAGTAGCCTCCGTGCCGGGGGAGAAAGCGAGAGAGAAAGGAAGAGAAAGAAAGGGAGACGCCAAAGGTGAAGGAGATGGAGGGAGAGAGAGAGCTGCGCATAACCAGCAATGGCGCACAGCTAGCAAGCAGGGTGAGTGTAAGCGAGAGAGACTACTATTGGGGGTGTGTCCAACCCATCACTTTCTCGCTCACACCCCCCACTCGTTACTCGCTGGTGGGGCAGCCATCTCACTCACACCACGGAATCACTCCGGCGGTAGCGGGCACCACCGAAAAAGAGAGATAAGATAATGCGGGAACGATACGATATTGTTGAGTTGGCGGTGCGTCGCACATTCCGGTGTTCTGTTTTCAGTGTCCGCGAGTTCTCGTCGCCAGCAGCACCACGTTAACCGTTAGCCAACCCACCAGCACCAAAACTGACACCACCAGCCGCAGCAGCACCACCACCACCAAACCATATCATACGCCACTCCGCCCCTCCTCTGCCACTAGCGACCGTGTCGCACTCGCTACACGCATCCAACAGATACTTTTGCGTACGCTTTCGAATTCGTTTTCAATTCAGCTACGTCCTGTTACGGGTGCAGACGCGTTGCTTCCGTTTGCAGTGCTCAGTGTCAGTCAGTGTGCTCAGATACAAGATAGAAACGCTGCAGATACAGATACTTAGCCTAATTACGCGGCGGATTAAATTATTAAAACACTAAGTTGCCGCAAAAGCCAGAGGAGGATTTTGACTCACCCATTCAGTCTGGCAGTCTATCAGTCAGTCAGTACGGCAAAAAAATCAAAATAAATCGAATCGAATCGGTTTGGATTGTATTGAATTGAATCAAATCATATCAGAGAAAGTGTCGCGAGTGCATTTCGAGTTTGTGTTTGTGAGCCAGATTTGAATGTGAGTGTGTTTTGTTCGTGTGGGCCACATCAGCGAGAGTCGAGCATCGGGCATCAAAGGCGCATTAAAAACATATCCCCGAGTTACTTAAAATTAATCACTAACATAATCACTGTGATTTTTATTATTTGATCTGCCAACGTCAGCCGCGTGTGCGAAAACTATAAGCGGCTCTATTAAATACCTTTGATTAGCAATCTGTTGCAACAACATTGGCGGCATTAAGCTGAAGACTCCACGACAACAGCTCTGGATCTGTATCCGATTCTGATTCAGATTTCTGAGATTTATAGCCTCCGCCCACGCGACTTCTCCCAGAGATCACCGGAGATTTTTTCGTGTTAACTTGCCAATGCGATTGAAATGAAAGCATTCTGATTTATTGCCCCGTGCCCACGACATTTGCTCCTGAAGAAGACCACAAGTTCAACAGGGTCTGGGACTTTGATACTCCGGAATAGAGGAAACCGACGGAACTTTGTTCCACTGCCGATCGAACGGCCCCCACCCAGTGGATTAATTTTATTTCCTTCCCCAACAAGAAGAGGTAAGAACCTACTATTATTTTGTTTACTTTCTAAAAAAAATAATACTTTTAATGGGGTCTTTAGGTAAATTAAGATTCATAATTAAATATTCCTGATTTCACACTTAAAAATGATTCATGGAAGTCTAAATGCCATTTATAATCTCAAAGAAATCCTAAGAATTTAGATTAAAATTATTGGGGAAGCATTATAGGTCTAAGTATAATTAAAAAAGTGTTAGGAGCTGGAATTAATAAACAGGTTTAAGAGCTTATACCGAATGAAAGTTTATAGTTTAAAAATGCTTTATTAAATACAAATATTAAGTACTTATGTGACGGAAAGGAAGCGTTTAAAATAGTGATGCAACTTAAATATTAGACCAAGGCAAACATAACTTTCCTGGTAAACACTTTTATAAAATGTTAATCGCACTCTAATGTCAATTCCGTTGATGCTGGTTTAGCATGTATTCCACTGTTGCTTCCAACGAAGATCAGGATCGTCTCCAAGCCCGCCAATAAACGTATCCAATAAACTGATTGTTGGACAACGAATTAAGTTTACTGAGCCCTTTTGTTCGCTCTCACGCCGCGCATAAATCACGGCGGAGTGAGACCCGAGTACGGGTACGGGTATGGAATTGCCGCCATAAAGAGTCACCCGATTAGTGGGCATCTCGTAAGGGGGCCTCTGGGCTTTTGGCCTAACCGGAGGAGAATTTGGCCGAAAAAAAAGTAGAAATAACAATAAAAATGGGGGGAAATCTCCAGGCACCGCCAGTCATTGACGTCACCTAAACAATTAAGATGTGCGTTCTGTGGGGCAAACAAGGCATGGAAAAAACCTAAGTACACAGCCAACGAGAGTGGGTGGAGAGTTGGGCAAACCACTAAACTTGAATTTGTATAAAATAATCAAATTAAATAGAAATGAAAACATGTGGAAAGCCTTGGCAAAACATCGGAATCTTGGCACCTTCGCTCTGCCCGGCAATGAAGAAGCATAAAGCAGCTAGATCTCTGCGGCAATAAAGTGGCATAAAATAATTTCTGGCATTCTTTGTCTTAGGGAATCATTATGTAAATAAATTCTCACTTTTGAAATAAAATGACAAAGCAGAAATGCCACACGAAATAGACCAAAGACTGAAGACCAGAACCAGAGACAAGAGTATTTTTGGTTTCAGCGGTGGAATGATGGAACAATGGCAATGACGGCTGGCACTTTGAACTGGGAACCAAATTATTTATTAGACACTGCGGCAGATAACTTAGCCAGAAATTATGCCGCAAGCAAGAGCAAATAACAATAACAGTGTTATAAATACTTGTGGCAATAAATGCAGATACTTTTCATTTCAACGGGTGACCCATCAAAGAGTTGCCCATAAATTTGCTTCAAGTGAAATTATGTTTATCACTGGGAGGACGACTGCTGCCGTTATTATTGTATTATTTTTGTTGAACAACCGCAAATGGATTTAATATTACAGCCGCACTAATCCACTGGGGATCAAGTGGAGATCAAGCGGCATTATCAAGCATGAATTATCAACGCAACGAAATCGAAAGTGACAACTCAAGCCAAAGCATTCCAATTAAATTTAATTAAATTCACTTCAACTGCGAATTTATGCTGCCGCTAGATTTATGAAATGCTCTTTCTCGTTCTAGTTCTCGTTTTGCCTTTGAATGCCTTTAGTTTGTTGTGATTGAGATTAGATAACCATTTATTGCAACGTTTCGTTTCGATTCGATACGTTTTGGTTTCGTTTTGCCTCGTTTGCCCAGATAGCGCTATATGGACATATTCCCGACATATACACATATATGTATATGTGCTATAGGGAGAGTTCCTCGATATCGGACGAGGGGAACCTGGAGAGGTGTTCTCCTTTTCGCTAATTGATTTACGATCGTTTATGGCTATTTTTGTGCTACTGTCATTGGATTGTTTTTTTTTGTATATATTTTTAACAAATTTATTAGACACAGCCCTGACAAAGTTTATCGCTCCCCGTGGACTCCCTTATTATTTTTTGTCTAGTTTCCAGTTGCCAAAATTGCTCAGTGTACGTGCAATAATAATAGCCAAGAGAAATGCTCGCAGAAATGTAAATATTTTACATCGATAAGACTGTTATCATCGCCCCTGATGCCTGATAGCGGTGTAGGCGGTTCGGTGGTTCGGTGGCTCGGCTGCTCAGCGGAGCGGTTGTCAACTCATTCCCCTACCTTTCTGTTTCCCCTCTCCTGGCCGTGTGCACTCTAACAATTTACGACGCCAAGTGAAACAACTCCCTTGCCGGCGGCTCCAGCATCCGAGGCAGTGGTATTAACCCCTTGACGTGTTGGGTGTTAAGTTGCCATTCGGCTGGTGTTTGGGTTAAGCTTACTGTTTGCACTGGCGTTGAGGCGATAAAATAGGCAGTACCATAGTTGATTTGCCCACCAGGTAGTCAAATGATAATTAAATTAAGCCTGGAAGGGAAGTGCGGGTCTGCAGATCGGGGAATACAGAGCTTAAGATCGATAGATAGGAATCAGAGGAGTTTTATTTTAAAAGGTTTTAAAGACTAAATAGATCTCTTGATGAAATAATATATATTAACTAATATTCTTTCCTCATTTTTAGCTCTTAGAGCTCTGGAAACGGCTGCATCTTGGATTTGCTCTCGCCACAGTTGGAAGATACCGGCCTCAAGACGACGACTTTCCTGCAGCACTTCAAGGACGTCGTCACGACGAAGTTCACCGGGCGGGACCACCATCTGCCGCCGCTGCACCCTGCGCATCCCGCCCACATCCCGCACCAGCAGTCGGCGCTGCACCACCACCACCACCAGCCGCACCAGGCTGTTGCCCAGAGCTTCTCAACCATTTTTCCCACGTATCTAGGTATGGACCGCACCGCCGCCGGCGGTTGTGGTGGGGCGGGTGGCGGCGGTCTAGGTGTCGGCGTGGTCACTAGCTCGGCCACGGCCCTCGGCCCCGGCGGCATAGCCAATGGGGGTGGGGGCGTGGTCAGCGGAGCGCTGAACGGTCTGGAGGCCATGTCGGCCGAGTCCACGGGCCTGTGCCTGCAGGATCTGGTGAGCGCAGGAACGGCAAATGGAGCTGGCTCGGCGGGATCGGCGGAGAGCGCCACCACCACCAGTACAGCCCTGAGCAGCGGGAGCACCGGTAGTTCCACGGTTAATGGCGGCAGCAGCACCTCGGGCACAGAGCACCTCCACAGCCACCACAGCCTCCACGACTCCAGCTCGTCCGTCAGCATCTCACCCGCCATCTCGAGCCTGATGCCCATTAGCAGTCTGAGTCACTTGCACCACTCTGCCGCCGCTGGCCAGGACCTGGTCGGTGGCTACTCCCAGCATCCGCACCACGCGGTGGTGCCGCCGCACACGCCCAAGCACGAGCCGCTCGAGAAACTCAGAAGTAAGTATCGAATAGAGGAGATATTAATAAAAGACAATCACTAAATGATAAATTTCAAATACATAGTCACATCATAATACACGACCCGTAAACTTAAAAAATAATTGCGATAGTTTGCATACAATTTTCGAAAATCCCTTATGAAGTGTCCTATTGATAAAATATTAAAAGATCTAAGTCTATATACTTTGACTATACCCCTTAAAATTTTTTATCTAGAAATTTAAAGTAGTTGCTCCTTTTTTTTCGTAAAGATCAATTACAATTACAGTTTTTTAAAGACTTCTTGTACAATCTATTATCATCATCTAAAAAAACATTTCTGTAACATCTGAAAACGTTTCGTCTTGAGGTATAATAGCAGACAATTTCGTGGGCCATTTATAGTTAAATTTGTGTGAGGCATCTCTCGCATTGACAGCTAATTAGTGGGCCCATAACTCAGCCGGGGAGACATACTTTGGGGGGATATTGGAGAGGCGATGCCCTCCGATCCGAGCCATCAACAAGTGTCCACATTCTCATTGCTATTCATGGCACTTTTGTGGGTTTGCTATATTTTTGTTCCTGTTTGAGGCTTTTTTTTGTGGGGCTTGCCTCTGTCAACGGCAGCTGTTGTCATTTCAATATGCGATTCGTTTTGGCAATCATTCACGCTCCGGGCCGAAAGCTCACTCCCTGGCCACTTGTCGCTCTGCTTCGCCCTCATGCATATTCATAATCATTGTGCAATCATTAGCGCATAATCTCCGCCAAAGCGTTACAAAGGGAACAACCCGAAAATATTAGAGCCCACAGTCAGGAGTGAAAATGGGAAAGCGGATTGGAGACACAACTAAACAAATTTCAATTTTGTGCGCATGTCACGGCTAATTGAGCACCCTTATGGCGTAGTGCCGATGGCAACACTCTCCCCTCTTGATTTTTTACTTCCCTTTGGAAGATTTCCAGGCGCGATTTTTGGTTATTCGATATGAGCACTAGAGTCAAGTGTTTGTTGTTCCGTTTGCTCTAATTGTTATGGGAATTTGGACACGGGGGAGATGCTGCAGAGGCTTCTGGGATGGAGAGCAGCCAAGTGTCGTTGCCGTAATTTTCAAGTGGCCAATATGACAACTCAATTGGTTGCAGCAATCCTATATTTTCTATGCCAGAGAAATCTTCAAATAGCATAGGTTTAATTCCACTTTAAAAAACTACCTATTTCATAACTCTACTTACCTATTCTTCACCTGAGAACTTTGCTGACTAGAATCCGTAGAAGCTACCTCCGAAAATGTTCATTTGCATAACAGATTTGTCTGCCCTTGCCTAGAGATTTGTTGGCTGTCACCCTCGTAAACTCAACTGTGGCCCCGAGGTTAACAGCCCTGCCAACTTTGCACTTGTCTGCAGCAAGCCGAACTGAACTGAACTGAGGTGAACCCAGTGCGTCCTGGCCACAGATGTCCTGCCATTTATTTGCGTGCCAAAACAATTTAGCACAAAAATGGTGTGCATTTAAAATATGCACGACTGCAGTTATCCTTTGACACAACTCACACACCTCGAAAAAAGGAAGAGATTGCTGCAGGTGTGGGCCATGTATCAGCTCTACGATTTTGGCCGCAAGATTTGCAGGATTTTGGCTATTATTGAGGAGGAATTTCAAAAAGGGAATGTTTTTCTTTTTCATTGAAAAAATGGATTAACATTTTTTGAAAACAGTTTTTAAAATATACCAATGTTATTAAAAAATAAAATATATTGTGCCATAAGCTTGGTCCAGAAAAGAGCTAAATTTTCAACACTTTTCAGCCAGTCACGAGCATACTTGGCCACAAATTTTCACTCCTGTTGTTATCCTGTTGTTCCTGCCGTTGTCGTTATTGTTTACGCTCTTGTTTAAATAATGGCCACGCAACGTGATTCTGGTCCTGCTGTTTCAGGATTTTCATCACCACCCAGCCTCCTTGGTTCAGATTTCCACATTCCGACTGCAGTGTTGCAATTGGATTTTCAATTATTGGCCAATTTAATGGTCAGAAGCCACCCACTCAACTCCCGTCCGTATCTATATAAATGTATTTATGGGCATTTATATGTGCAGGGGGGTAATAATTTTTTACGATTGCACTTTTTTATGGTCTGTTCTCTCACCTTTTAGTTTCGACTCTTTCGTTTTATTTTGGGAAGATCATTTTATGACTTCGGTGCGTGTTTTTATTTGGCTGCCGGTGCTCAAAGGATTTCAAGTTCACGTTTTATACTAATTTAGCCCCACGGAGAAGATTTTTTTATGGGAAATAGTAAATACTTAATGCGACAACAACTCTTTAATAGCCGGCGGAGTCGCCTCTGAATTATGTTGGCAGCAGCTGCTGGTCGGAGGACCGACCTTGTTCCTTGTTTTATTTTGGTTTTTCATATTTCACCATCGCGGCAATTAGGGAATTATCTCTGGTATATCAGTGACTATATCCACATATCCACACTGGAATCTATTTGCCGTGAACAAACCCGAAAACAAACAGAGAACGAAACCGAATCTGAACCCGAACCTGAAACAAAACCAAAGTGAAAATCTGAACCAAATCAGAGCAGTTTACATATCTTTTTTTTTTATTTTTGGTTACTCTGCAAATAATAGAATGGTGTCTCTATTTCTTGGTTTTTTGTTTTTATTTTTATTTCTGTTTTTTTTTTTTTATTACCAGCTAGAGCAAGTCCTTAGCTTGTTTGCCAAGTTGTTGCCACAGATACGAGATTGAGAACTATTTGCCCATGACAATGTTTGTGGCTGATGCCGTTGATAAAATTATGAAATTACTAGAGTGCTTCGAGTTTTGAGTTTCTGGTGAAATCGGTGTTGTTATCTGTTTTGTCTACCCAGCACAATACACAAATATGTGTATATTCTGCCACTAAGTGTTAATGGCACGTGCAGCCATCCAGGTTCTAAGCAGGGCCCAAAACAGAAAAAACATAAACAATGCCTCAGACAGAGGTTACCCATCCCGCCAGAGAGTGTCTCTATCCCCAAAAAATAGGTTTTTTTCCGCCCGTTCCAGGACCACCAGGCTACTTTAAATTCCACGCCATCGCCTGTATTTTGTCAGGCCCGGTCTTTATGAATATAAATACGTTTTATCGATTTTTGCTCTGCTCCTGGCCCGGCTATCTTAAAGCCTTAAAGGCTCACATCCAGTTTGGGAAATTGCCAGTGCATTGCCCGCAAATCTCTGCGAAATTGTTCACATATGTCATCGGGTGTTGAGCAAAAACAAAGATCACATCCGAATGGGCGTTGCAAGTACCATATAAATTGCACTTTCTGACCATTGCAAATCAGTGGTGATATAGTAGTAACTACGTGGCTGGAAATTAGAGGGTGATGCCAAGAAAAGGGCAGGACTTAAAAGGAAAATGTAAATAAAAATTGTTAGTTTTGTGTGGTTTTTAAGATGTGAAAATAAAATAAATAACAAGATATATCATTTAAGATTTCTAAAATAACTACTTGATGTAAATTGTAGTATGCAATCCAAGCTATTTAAATGGCTAGTTGTTTTTGCCCCACTGTAAGCCACTGTTCCCACCACAAACTCTGCCATTTATCAATCCATCTGCTCAGCTCTATCTCTGGCCCATTCCTCTTGGCTCTGGCACTGATTTCGTTTATATAAATTATAATGTCATTATGGCAACCAGCCACAGCCACAACCCTCAATCACCGCCCCCAATTTCCCCCTCTAGCCGGTCTCTGGCAGAAGCAAAGCAATTACCTCGTTGCAGAAGTTCGTCGGGAAAACTTCATTGCGGATTGTCTCTTCGGTTCTTCAGCTCTTTGGTTTTCCGGCTCTTTTCTCATTATCCGGCATCGTGCAATTTCGTAAAAATGTCGCATTAGAGATTATCTGAGGAAACAAACTTGTCCGTCGGACAGGACATCCGAAAAGGCAAGGACTATGGCTCCCTTGGCCGGTTTTTGTGGGCTGACCCAATGGCATCAGAGCCAGAATTCGAGCTGACAGTCGAGCAAATTACTGGCAGACCCATTGCAGTGGAAAACTACAAGCCAAGTGAAGCGAACTGGAGACAAAACATTTGGGGAAAATCTAGTCTGGACACAAAAACACATCCATGGGGCGATGGCTCCCTATCCTTTCGCCTTTTTCTGGACGGTGGTCTTCCCTTTTTTTTTGTCTTATCTGCAGACCAACTAATGAGTTTGCCTGGTTTTTGGCCAGGACTGGTTTTCGGTCCGGTGCCATTTGGCCAAGGGTTGCTACTTATTCGGGCTTGGGGCATGTCAATGTTCTTGCTGAGATTGTTATGCCAGAGAAATCTGGTTGGTCAAGTGCCTGGAGCTCATTAGATGGCCATAACATATGTGCCGGCCATTGTCTGCCAAGGGAGCCAAAGGCTTAGCCCATTCGGGACATAAAAATTAACTAACATTGCCGTTGCCTAATTTTCATGACTAGAATTAGGCTAATTTGTGCGAGGGTTGGTGCGAAGTTTTTGCGGCATATGGCCATCAATTTCCACGGACATCAACACCTTTCCCGAGAATGCCACCAAATGTAGCCTGAAATTGGAAAAATGTTTATTTGCGGTGGAGGGATGTGCAAGTGTTTAACCCTTTGGTGGCCCACAAGCAGTCAGTGGTTTACAAAGAAAGCAACTCTCGTGTCAGGACTGTGGGTTACCAAAGGGTTTTCGTGCCGGCCCCTGCCACCAATTCCAATCTCAATTCCAATCCCGTTTCCGATTCCGATCCCAATCCCAATCCCAATCCCCATTCAACTGTCACATTAATCGTTTGTTTTTGGTCACCAAATTCAGCAACTAAACGTTGCTTATGCTTGACATTTTCCTTTTCCCAATTTCCTCCCTTTTTTCGGGGCGTAGGGCTATGGGCTATCCTTTGTCAGCTCGTCCTCGGTCTCGTCCTTTATTTCCAGTGTGTGTTTGTTTGTTTTGGTCTGGTGAGGTTTTCCTGACTGGCAGTGGCCGGTGAGGTTTCCTCTGACAGTCTCCGTCTGCGTCTCCGGGTGCGGATAATTTATTGCTCCGGCTGCCGTGTCGTGTGTCAAAAGTTTTTATGTGGAAATCTGTCTATGAATGAGTCGTTTGTGTGTGTGTGTCTGTTTCTGTGTGTGCAGGACGTTTTATAAATCCAAAGAAAAAAATCCAAATCATGGCCAAAGCGAAAAATATACATTTCGAATTTTTGTGCAGTTTCATTCGGCAACCCCTCGCCCGATTGATTAATTGTGACCGCCTCCAGGGGAGTGTTTACTTTTGACTTTTGTTTGGGTAATCACAATAGTCGCCAAGTCAAATAAATATCCCATTGCCCGTTTATTTGCTCAGCCCGGATAGAGAATCGGATAGTGCCACTGCAAAATGGCTGCCAAGGAAAATAGAAAATTCATAAAACCGAAAGTGACGCCGACACTTGTTGGTGACACAAAACGCTTGACATGTGCAAAACGCTTTAAACAGGCGAACGCCCACAAGTATTGACACTTGCCACTCACTCACACTCTCTGATCTACGGATTCACATTCTCGGACACAGATACAGATACAAAATTCCCGTCCCGTCCCCACTCACAAACCTTGAAAACATTGTAAAACTCAGGCGACAACTGGCCGACAAATGTCACCGCCAACTGACAGACGACGACAATTTTTCCGACCTGTCAGCCAGCTGAGAGCAACAAAAACACAAACAGCCGCCGAATGCAGGAAAATCAAACTCAAATTAGTCGCTGGCCAAAAGCAAAATACACCAGTTTGCTTCGAAATATTTAAACAAATAAAAATCGCCCTGCTACGTGATTTTTGCTGCGTTTTTCCCAAAATTCTCAGTCATTTCTTTCTTTTTTAGTTTGTGTGTTTTTAGAGCGTGTCGTTAGGAAAATATTTTTACGATACGAAAAATGGGCGATGAAGACCCATTTAGCTCAGGTCGGGAATCGGATTTGGAATGGGACCAGGGACCAGTATCTATTAAGATCCATTCAGCTGTGTCTCCACTCGAAAATTGCACTGAGGCGTTTAGTAAAAAATGAAATTCGAAAATGTGAAAAGATGCAATGGAATTGGTGCGGAAAGCATCGCATTTCTTTTTAAAATAGGAAACAGACCTTTTAAGAGGTACAATAGTATCGCCTTCTTGATATATTAGCTTCATCAATTTTGACACAACAATCTCAATGTTATAATCTCAAAATTATAGATTCATCCATAAAAACGACGACCTGTTTGTTTTCAAAATTTCCGCTCAGCATCCAGGAGGCTCATAATAAACCAATGAAATTTTAATTACCTTAGAAAACACTTATTAGAGGCCATAAAAATACTTTCCACGGTGAAATTCGACTTTCCAACGGCATGTGAGGCTGTTGTCGGCGGCATAAATTATGCAACTCGCCATAAACTAATTGAGCCATGGGCCACTTCCGAGGGGCTGACATTTGTGACTCCTCGGGGTCTCTGGTCTCTGCTCCTTTCCCCAAAATGCAGAGCAAGTAGCAGGCTAATTGTTTCAAAAATGTCGCCACGGGTGTTTTTCCGAGTCTTTGCCGTGCCTGGCACTTTAGAAACCACATTAAAATGACAGCATGTGAGAAGGGCATAAATTATTAGTCGGTATGCAAAGGAAGCGGGTCCAGAAGATTTAGGAGGAAGTCGGGACCCGAAGACCTCGGGACCATATGGGTGCACACCTACATACTTCGCTGGAAAACCCCCAGAAATCAATTGCCATGGTCATAAATCTGTGACGCGAAATCGAGTCCAGGGGGAATCATGTCAATGGCTGACTAATTAATATGAAAATAGGCGTGACTAACTACGGCCATTATTGAGTGGCGTTCCTTGACTCATTTAGCGCCGGTAGATTTATGGGCCAAAAGCGTATAAAGAGGCCATTCCCAAGATTAACTCCCCGGCATGGCAACCCTTTAAGCACGCACTGAAGTTTTATAATCTTGTCCGGGGCGCACAGCCCCATTGCAACAATTAAGTTGGCCTTCTCCAGAAGCAATCCACATTTTAATCGGGCTAACCAAGGGCCATTTGAGGCTGCGGAGCCATAAATCCTTTTATGAGCTTTTTTATGGGCTCCTCTTTTCTAGGCTAGGACGAAAAAGGTTCGCTCTTTTACATTCAAACTTAAAGAACAAAAATTGTATAGTTTTAAGCATTTTTATCAAACATCGGTTTAAACATAAATTTTTTTGTAATTTTCTCTTGCCCTGTGCTGGCTTGTTCTTTTCAGTTTGGGCCGAAACTGGCGATTTTCGTGATAGTCATAGCTCCATGACCGCCGTAGCAAATAGTATGGATAGCACCCACTTGAACAACTTTCAGACGTCATCGTCATCCTCGCTAACGAACCGGAATCGGGATCGCAAAGATGGTAAGTACTCCAAGTCCTAGCCCCAGCCCCAGCCCCAGCCGTAACCGTAACCCCAAGCCTCCCCAAAAAATAATCGTTATCTTGTACGGTCGCATCGATAAGAAACATAATTTATAATAATTTCGGAAAGCGTGGCCAACGATTTCACCTTTGTCGGCGAAATTTACTCACCGGAGTCCGTTTAGTTTTCGATTAGACTGCCTTTGATTTGCGACCTCACGACGGCAGCGACAGAAAAAGTGAGACGGGAGACTCGTAGGAGAACTCTGATATTTCACGGGGGCAGGCAGTAATTTAGTTTATTTGATTAAGTTTTCGGCAGTTGGGTTTCGGTTACAGTGTTTTCGCCTTCTGCTCGACGACAACACAGAAAGCATGCCGCATGATCGATGACAACGGGGGGAACATACATTAACTGGTTATAAATCTGTTCGCCGGCGGTCGGGCCTTTGAAGTTTTCGGCGGAGCCGGATTGGGTTGGGGAAAGGTGGTGCTACCGGAGGGTGGGTGGTTGGTTTATGTTTGTTGGCGACGCCTGAAGGTTGCATGGCAATTAGTAACGGTGCTCCGTTGACGCCAGAAATCAGAAAAGAAAGAGAAAAAAACAGAAGCCGTTCAGGAGGCATTTCCCTGGACGGCTTATCAACTGTGTTAACCCGAGCAAACCCAGACGGACGGCATAAAATAGCTTAGCGCCTGCAACTGCTGAGCAAACACATTAGACAACAGTCTGCTAACAAGATCCTAACCTACTATATCCATACGGAGAAAAAATACACGCTGATGTTGTAATAGATAGCCCTATTGATCTATATGCACTTTTTAATGTTTGCTTTCCGTCCGTCCAGGCAATCGCAGTGTAAACGAGACCACCATCAAGACGGAGAACATATCCAGCTCCGGGCATGACGAACCAATGACCACCAGTGGCGAGGAGCCAAAGAATGACAAGAAAAACAAACGCCAGAGGCGCCAGCGAACACACTTCACCTCGCAGCAGCTGCAGGAACTGGAGCACACATTCAGCCGGAATCGGTATCCGGATATGTCCACCCGCGAGGAGATCGCCATGTGGACCAACCTCACGGAGGCCAGAGTTAGGGTGAGTAAACGGCAAACCTATTTAAATTTGGTTAAATAAAGTCTAGAACTCTAATTTATAAATATTATTTAACATCGCTCCTTAATTTTTTCGACTGTTCCACATCATTATCGAAACTGAAGCGCAAATTAATTGCCAGCCAAGCCGCAAACAGCAAACGGCAAACAAACGCATCTCCGGCTGCCACATTATGTGGCCATTACCGTCCGGCCCCAATTATATTACGGGCCGCAGGAGTCGCGACCGCAATGCAGCCGCACAGACTCGTAAATATGTCGCCTCGTTTGGCAATGGCTTAAACCCCAATGGCCAATACACGGACTGGGCCCCAAAAAAAGTGGACGAAGAACCAATTTCCCAGCGCCTGTCTGGATTTATGGGTGGTTTCCCACAGAGGGGCAGCGTGTGGGGCTGGAAGGGGGTGTTGCCATAAATTGCCGCAGCTAAACTGCAGTTGGCAGCGTTTGCAGCATTTGTTGTTTGTAAACCACAGGCTTATCGAATGTCCGACCTCAACTGAACTGCATCGAGTGCGTCGAATGGCGCGAAATCGAAGTGTTTGCTTAATATCCGTTCTATTGACATGAGCTCAGCGTTTGTCCATGTTAGAGATACAAATGTATCTATCATGTGGCATACTTTTTATCGCATTTAGATACTTTCGAGCTTTCTTGTCTAGAAAATTATTTCAAGATTATTGACTTCTAAGCTTTCAGAAGTTTCAATTTTTAAATATATGCTCTAAACTCTTGAACTCTTACTTCACCTATATATATTTCACTATCTTTCGTAATTGGGAAGGAAAGTACAAGTCGTACAAGATATCTTGGTCCTCACAACAGTTGTAATTGTTTGTAAACACGATAGTTAGCTCAGTAAACAATTGGAGTTGTGGCGCCAAGCGGCAAACACTCGCATGGTAGCCGAGCCCGATATCGAAGATATCACTGGGTATATGTATCTGGGTGTATCTATTTCCACTTTCCCACTCCGCCAGGGTGCCAATCGGGCCGACGAGGAAGTGACAGCGACAAGATATGATAGAAAAATGATCGATGATCACCGATCACCGATCGCTGATCATTGTCATTGGACGTATGGCGACAACAGCGTGGCATTAATTGTACAGTTAGAAGTGGCCCGGTTGAAACTGGAATGGGGCTATCATTGCAGACATCTGCGAGGATAGAGCCTTGGCAAATAGCTCATGGTTTTTCTATGCAAATTCCCCGAACCACGCATATGCCAAGAAAAAGTCTCCCGAACTGCACTTGACAGCATTTATAAAGAAATTAGCTGCGGCCCGAAATGAAAGGGCCTCCCCCTTGGACGCTCGAAACGATGTCTATCTAAACATGTGTTCCTCGAATAAGGCAGCTAAATGCATAAAATATTGATACAGTTTGTTTTATGGTCCATTATATGATGATGACAAAACGGTTTGCCCGGCTCTCCCGGGGCTTCATCCCTTCCAGAAATGCAAAACAATGCCTTGGACAATTTGTCATCGCGTCGAGCGAGGGTTGTTTAATGAATTAGAAAACCGCACAGGAATTAATGATGATCGTGATCATGCCTTTGCCGCCGCTTTCAGGGGTGGCTCACATTTGACTTTGACTTCGACTTGGGATGCCCATTGTAATAGCGGAGGCAATAAAATTTATCAAATATACAAAAGGATTACCGAGCAGTGCAACTCCGGAGCCGTATAAATCTGGCCGGGCTTTAAACTGTCAAAAAAGAGCAGCCCCGTCGTCTGGGTGTGGCAGACTCACAAACTCACAAACTGTTTCTGAATGTGAATCTGAATTGCAAGGGAGAGTCGTTTCTTCGGGCCCTGATAGCTACTAATCCCGGGATTTACATTCGCCGGAAATTATGGCAATATGTTCGTTCGCCCGTCTCATTGTCTCCTGTTTGCTCGTCGCTCTTTTATTTTTTAATGTGTCAAATAGAGCTCACTTTTTAATTCAATTACCAGCCAAGGACTGGCCAAAACAAGGCCCATAAAACCATTTGCCCGCTGCCCTCGATCCGAAATAGAATAGACCTGGAATGAGTCTCTATGGGGTTACATTGCCAGTTCATTTTTTGCTTGCCCTGTCCCCGTTTATGGTCAGGTGTTGCCAATGGCCCGGAAACGGGAAACGGCACTTGCCAATCGCTGAAAGTGAATAAAAAAGCCATTGAAAGCGGCCACAAAGGAGCCACAATATGTTTCGTTGGATTGGCTGCAGTTCGAGTGGTTTTATTTGTAAAAGTATAAATGGGAGTGGAAGGAAAAAAGGGATGTCCTTAAAAAAAAGATTGTTTTGAAAGCTAGTTAACTTTTTATATATCATTTAATGTGTGTTGAAGTTGGTAGAATTATTTAGTTATAACTTTTTTACCGATTTTGTTGGCATATGTGGCCTATATCTCCCAGCTGTTGTCGAAAGTGAGACCACCAATTAATACTGACTATACAAACAGTCGCAAAGTTTACACAAGGAGACATTCGCTGCGTGGAGTAGTCCACGTATCGATGTTATCTGACCCTAACCGACCGATTTTCACTTGGACTATTCCACCCGGCTATCAGCTGGGAGAGAAGAACCCCGGAAATGAAAACCAGGGCCCATTTCACACAAGCAAATAAAAAACGTATTTAGCTGCAATTTGCGGCCATCAATCATGAGAGCTCGGGGAATGAAGAAAAAAGTCCCTAACTTTTGCCACATGGCCACTTTTTGGCCACTCATATTCGAGGAGGTTGTTTTTTTCGTTTCATCCTTCAAAATCCACAATTTACCTGATGAAGCATTGCAGGAGCCGTCGAGTGTCATTGATGCTTTCATCAAAACCAATTAGGATTTCCTGCAGGACTCTGTGCCGTTGAGTGGAAAATTGCGCTGCTTTTTTCGCCACTCTCTCATATTTCACTTTTTCACTTTTGCGCAGTGCCCTCCGTTTTTTTCCATCAACAGGACATCAATTTGCCATCAGGCCAACCTCTTTTCTCCTCTCAGAATTTTCCATTTTTTCGATTTGCCGATTTTTTTGTTCTTTCGTTTTTTGCAACTTTGGCAACTTGCTAAATGATACGTGAAAATGACAGCTGACGAGATCGATGACGTTAGTTTTGCATCCGTGATGATGTAGAAGATCCTTGAGCTCCTGATGATGCGATTCCTACCAGGCTGTTGCTACCAGGACTACAATGATGATGTGGATGATGGGGCTGAGCGATGTACCTTGACAAATTGACACATTGCCTTCCTGCTTTGATTTAAGGGTTTTCCATTCTCACGTTCTGGGAAGAGTTTCGCCTCTGTTTCCACCGATCGCCTCTACTGGTCCTGGCTCATACAATTTCAATTAACTGCCGCAGCTAATTAGATTAAGGCAATTGCCGTAATAAATTTGTTTTGCTGGCACGCGGCCATAGTTTTCCGCCTGCTCACTTGTTAGTTGACTCGGAATGTCTCAATTTGGCCTTTCCCAGGCGAAAACAAACATTTTTTGCATAGATCCACGCGTGTCGAGTTTAGTCACGGCCACAGCACACAGACGGATATCGGCAGGATATACAAGCGCAGTAAAAGGATGTGTGGCAGGGGGTGCCGAGCTGCATTGGCCATAAATCTGCAACCCCGCAAGCTGGAAACCGGCGCGTTGATTTAGGGACAATGTGGCAATGCGGCAACAAGCCGATTGTTAGGACAATGTTTCCATGAAATTCCGATTTGAAGCTTTAATTGCCCCATCGAATGGTGTCCGTATCCGTATCGGCATTTGTGTGAGAAAGTTACCGCGCGAATGTATCTCAAGTTGGCCTTAAAGCTCCAGAGCAAGAAACTCATCAAAATGCTGCCAACGTCTGCGCAGCTCTTTGTCATTTGTATCTGTATCTGAGTATCTTTGTCTGGGCCTCCTAACGCCCCTCCCCTCCCCCAACCTTGCCCTCACCCGCTGCCCCCAAAGACATCTCTATCTGTATCTGTGCAAACTTCAGCCATAAATTACAAAGTTGCCATTTTGTTTTTATCTTCTTTTTGGGTGCTTGCCTTTCTTTCTTTTTTTTGTTGGTGCACTTTCTGTGTGCAAATAATTTTGATTTATTTTTACGCCCTCGCAGCTTCTTCGCCCGCTTTCGTTCCCGGACTTTTTGGTGGTGGCAAGCCGAGTTTATTTATATAAAGCTCTCCATTAAAAAAGCCAACAGCAACAGCAGCAGCGGCCCCGACTGGGAGTATTTATGTATATATTTGTATATTTATAATTACTGCACATGCGTATTTAGGGGAGTCGTTTTTTGGGGAAGTTTTCGCTTGCCTCTGGCCTGCCCGTCCAGATACATAAATTTTCAAGTAATAAATTATAAAAGAAAATGGCCGACTCTGCAGGTTGAATGCGCGGTGGGTTAGCTCGAATTCCCAAAATAAATATTTTAAGATAATTTAAAAGTGCTTTACTCTTCAAAAGCACATACCCCAAATGAGTTCTAATGAAATCTTTCGGGTCTAGTGGCTTCTGTTTTTAATGGCTTATTATTTTCTTGGTAATATGGTTAAATAGTCTAAGTACTTTTTTCTTAAAATTATACTTATTTGGAAAAAGCTTTTGGTGAGATCCAAACTAACTCGAAACCCTTTCTATTCTTCTCTCCTCCAGGTGTGGTTCAAGAACCGACGGGCCAAGTGGCGCAAACGGGAGCGGAACGCCATGAACGCGGCGGTGGCGGCGGCGGACTTTAAGTCCGGATTTGGAACGCAGTTCATGCAGACGTTCGCCGACGACCCACTGTACAGCTCGTATCCATACAACAACTGGACCAAGGTGCCCTCGCCGCTGGGCACCAAGCCGTTCCCCTGGCCGGTCAATCCCCTCGGATCCATGGTGGCCGGGAATCACCATCAAAACTCGGTGAACTGCTTCAACACGGGGGCCAGCGGGGTGGCGGTGAGCATGAACAACGCCTCGATGCTGCCGGGATCGATGGGGTCGACGCTCTCCAACTCGACGAATGTAGGGGCGGTGGGCGCCCCTTGTCCGTACACCACCCCCGCCAATCCGTACATGTACCGGGCCGCGGCCGAGCCGTGCATGTCCTCCAGCATGTCCTCGAGCATCGCCACGCTTCGGCTAAAGGCCAAGCAGCACGCCTCCGCCGGGTTCGGCAGCCCCTACTCCGCCCCCTCGCCGGTGTCGCGCTCGAACTCCGCCGGACTCTCCGCCTGCCAGTACACGGGCGTGGGCGTGACGGACGTGGTCTGAGAAAACGCTCTGGGTGCCCTGCTCAACCAGCACCAGCACCACTTGCAGCACTTCTCGGGAGGATCTGGGTTGAATTCCGGGGTGTCGCACAACGGAATGCAGCAGCACGGCGGCAACATGTTGCAGCACAACAGCAACAGCGGGAGCCTCCTGCTGGACCACTCTGATCTGGGCCTGGGCGTGTCCGCCGTGTCCGCCGGCGGCAATCCGGACGAGGGCAACCACAACAGTCTGGAGGGAAACAACAAGTCCCCCCTGGACGCAAACGGCACGCCCCTGGCCAACAGCAACGACAACGATGACGAGGACGTCATCGATTGAAGGATCTACTTAAATCAAACTAAAGGCAGAAACCCCTAGAACTAAGCATTCATTAATAATTTAGATGTTACAATTAAAAATTAAATTAACATAACAGTTCGAGAAGGAGAGTAGGAGTAACCCCAATCCAAAGAGCAAATTTTTTGAGAACAATAATTAAATTTATTAAACTAAAGAAAGGAAGAGGAAACGGTAGTCGAGGTATTGAAATTATGTTTTATTTGTGTTGAGATTAAATGCTAATTACGTTCGATGTCCCCCAGCTGAGAGAAACCAAAACAGAAATTAAGTGTTTTTGTAAATAAAAGCAAATATGTAGTTATAGGAAGCCGAAGCCTAACTAATCAACCAAATAGCCAGCCCAAAGAACATACGAGTATAATCAACTGTCCTAGTTCCGATTTCAGTTCCCCATCTTATATCGTAAAAATATATAAATATGAATATATATGCAAGAAACGTATCAAGATTGTAAACAAGCTAAAGCTGATAAGTCAAGCCTAAAACTAAAAATAAAACTAAAACTATATCAAAGCAGTAGCAGTTTTTAAGGAGTTGTCTAGTCGTATTGAAATCCGCCGGAGTCGCGCCCGCAATGGCATATGGCATATATGTACTTGTCGGTCTGTATATGTACATGTATATCCCCAACTAAAGAGCCCCTTATAAATATAAACTATTTAATAATTGTACACTTAATATTACTAGTTATAGAAATTGAATCAAAAGAACAATAAAAATTATGAAAAAAACTGACGTCAATGAATGAATTACGAGGGCAAATTGCGGTCAACCGCTGGGATAACGAATGGCTTTTTTCCCAGTGGAGAAATTGGAAAAATTAAAAAATCAAATTGTAATTTACAGCCTCCAGGGGGCGGGCCACTGGGTGGGGGGTGATACGCCAATCGTTTGTGTTTTTTTTGGTGGGAGGAAGAGACGGAACCCAGGAACTTAATGTAAGGAGAACTTCCATAGAAACTTTTCTACCCCCCCAATGGGTGGTGGCGGGCAAGTGTTTAATTCCAAGGTGGACCTGGTGCAAAAATATCCATCCATCAATTTATTCATTACAGGGAAATTATGTCGCATTTATATGCACCCCGCCGACCGCCAAGTGACAACCCCCCGGAAAATCACCGCACAATAAAAATAATAATAAAAGGACATCCTCGGTAGCGAAAAGTTTGAGGTTCGAGGGGTTGGTTTCCACCTCCGTTCGGGCATCAAATTTGAATTTCATATGCTGCCCGCCTTGATTGAAGGCGGCTAATAAAGTGGCTGTCGGGCTGCCGAGACGGGCGGGGAACTGGGATTTCCCGCTGTGTTAAGCATCCATTAGGGGGATGTTTGGGGGGGTGGGGCGGTTAACTGTGACCCGTCGACCATTTGATTTATTTTATTCGCCTTTGCCCGCTGTTAATGTTTTAATAAGATTGATTTTATTGCCGCCCCCGCCGATCTGCTCGGCAGTCAAAGGGTTAATAAGTTGCCTCCAGCTGTTTTAGAAACTCTATTATTGTCTGAACCATAACCCCATTCTGGGATAGAATCTACCCGTATTTTCGACGGTGCACACTGAAGGAATCGAGAGCTTGTATCTGTATCTGCATTCGGCAGCCGGATCTGCACACTCGCGTAATTAACTTTTCGGCGTAATTAATGCCGAGCCTAATTATTGTTAATCAAGCTCAGGCCGTCAACCAGCCAGCACAGGCCGCATAATGGATGAGCCGCAATTAAAATCAACTTCCTATATAGATGTGTATCCGCGGAGGAGCGAAAGGAGAGTGGCAGTCCATGTTTGAGATAGCTTCGTGAGTCACGGAATAAAATACAATATTTTCTGTAAAATTCAATAAGTTTCTTTTGAGTATAAGAATATTTAAAAGACTTCGAATTTTACCAAACTGAAGATGTACTTTCAATGTAAACATGGATTACATTTTCATAAGAAGAAACCTCGCATATTCCTCAGGTTTGGCATAAAAATATAAAATATTGAAGAAAATCTAATTTCAAAATATGTATATTTAGAAAAATATGTGAAATTTTTCTGAAAGTGTAGAATTCTTACGCCTCTTGGAGAATCTTTCTTAGTAACTTCTTGGATTGCTCGCGCAGAATGGAAGCGCCATCTTGAAACTGTCTTAAGACACGACGCATGCTGTCAGCCATTACTTGGTTAACTCCCCCGTAGCCCTCTTCTAGCCACTCCAGCAGACCCTTACCACTGTATATACATACATATATATAATCAAAGAACCAGTCGAGCAACTTGTTTCTACTTTCCCCCACCGCCTTGGCTGATTCCCCATCATTTACTTTGTCAGTATGCGGCAGCTCCATCATTATTATTGTGGGTCCGCTTCTTTGCTTTTGTTACATACAAACCCGTCATCGTAATCATCGTCATCATCATCTGTAGTCTTGGATGCTGTATTTTCCCTTAGGTACTTGTCTTTCTTAACTCATTGCGTTGGCAATAAATCTTCGACGCTCTTATCTGCCAGGCACACTTTGTGTACGAATTTACCACCCACCGCCCAGCTCCAGGCTGACTTTCACTTGGTCATATGTCAAGTGTTCTTTTTTTTTTGCGCCACCAGAGATCTATGACACCTGCTTAGCCAAAGGGTTTCCAGCTTAATGAGCTCCAGGTTGAATATTCAATTCCTGATGAGCTGATTTTACTGCAGCAGCTTTAAGAGAATGAAATATTAACTCGGAAACTCTGAATAATTGCCACCTTCACTTTGGATTCCCCAATGAATAGACACAGAGATAATACCACTGACTGTCCCAGCTGGTTCTCGCCCATTTATAGCCCAACACAAACAAAAATAGAATGGAAAGCTTGGGCCAAAAGGCCGCCCATAAAACACATCTCATATTTGACTGGCCTTTATTTATTTCAAATTTACTTGTTGGCCATTTTATGATGCCAAATTTTGACCTAAAAATCATAAAAATTGTAATCAAAATGTTGGCCTGCTGCAGCACAGTTTATGGCCAGCTGGAAGATGGAGGCTTGGAATTGGTCAGGAGGAATTCTAATAACGTCTAAGCGCAAGTCCAGGGGAGAAGAAGCTGATGGCTCAACGCTTATGGCTTTTTAATGGTGCCGTGTGTTGGTTTTGTGGCAAATAAAATGGCGCACATTAAAAGCAGGCCAGCAGGAAACGGAAGGGGATCAGCGGAAGGGGAAAGGGTAGGGAAGCGGGTCTTGGAGGAGTTCTGCCAATTGCATTGGCCCCCGATCCGGCACCCGAACCCCAACCATTGCCCCTCGACCTCCCCTTTATATTGGGGTCATGCATGGCAGCTCTGGGTAAATAAAAAATACATAAAAATATTTTACGAGCCAAGGCCCGAGAATAGAAGGTATAGAGACGGTGCCCAAGGAGCTGAAAATTATAGGATAGATTCAACCAGAAGGGGACAGCGCAGCGCGATTGCAATAAAAATGGCGGCAAATAAAATTGACAATATTGTCATGCGCGCGATTTCATGCCAGGCAGTGGCAATCCTTGGACTTGGCAACAAAATGAGTAAATTTTAATTTACTTGAAAGGCATAAATAAGCCCAACAAGGACGACAAGCATGGGAGTAGGGGGTCCATTGATGGGCTGTCTAATGGCCGGGTGCCTATACGTCTAAACAATAATTTTCTGAGGTTAACAAAAGGGTAATAATTTATGGGCTATAAATATAAAATATATAAAAGCAATGGGCTGTATTAAAGACATAACAATTTTTTAGTATTACTAAAAATAGAGGTAGGTTTCTACAGTTTTAAACCTGTTTTTATAAAATACCATTAAGTAAACTTCCCGACTAAATGAATGTATGATATTAATTTATAAATTCTTTTTACTTATCTTGTATTATTTGATTACATAAACATATTACTACCATAATCAATAGCCTGTCTAATAGACTTTCTTGGGATTGTATTTATATTTTCACTTTCTATCTAATACATACATTATCCTGTTTTATCTTAGACACTAAATTTATATAGAGCGCGTAAATGCTTAGGAACTACATTGTAGAAAAAGCCGGCGGCAAAACGTGAAAGATTTTCCTTTATCTGGAAACCCCATTCGGGAGTACCCCCCACCAGATCTTCTGCCTTCGCGGGTTGTTTCTTTTAAGAGTGTGGAGCCAATGATTATTCCGGGTTTTGTCATTTCAATTCGCATTATCCTATGCACTTATTTTACTACTTTGTGCTCTGCTGCGTGTACTTCTCCCCTGCCTTCTCCACCCCCAGCTGAAAAGAAAAGGTCCTGGAAAAAGGAAGAGGAAAAGGATGAGGGTGTGTTTGTGTAATGGCGGGTTGCGGGTGCTCCTCACCCCCATTAAGTCCCCCTCGCCCTCTCATCCGTCGAGTAACTCGTATTGTCATTGTGCAAATAAAATATGTCACGAATCTCCCATCCCACCTTTTCCTCCCAGGATGTGCTTTTTGGGTCCACCCCGAGGGGAAGAAAAAAAAAGAAGAAAACGATACACGCCCCCTGCTATGTGTGTTTGTGAGTGTTGGTGTGTATCTAACCTTTTGTGCCTTCTAACCATTCTAGTCCTTTGTACAGGATTCACACAATGAGAGCAAATGTTTTGGCTGCTTACGAACATAAAGAAATGAGAATCGCTTTTATATAAACTTGGATGAATGGGAATGGGCGGTTGATGTGGTTAAAGAGTCAGCTAGCCCTGATTCAGATGTACACAGAAAATAATTTCGACACTAATATTAACAATTTAATCATGCAATAATATCTCCCATCATCATTGCTTGAAAAATCAATTTATCAAGAAACCCTTTCGATTGTCGGAATCCACAAGTGATCAAATCTAATTGGCTTTTATTTTTAGCCAGAAAACTCTTTCATTCCGCCCTTTTCTGCCCTCCCAGAAATTCACAAAAACGCTTTTCACTTGACAAGCCAGGGAAATAAACAAACTACACGGAAAGCCAAATCTAAATCCATGATTTCAGCTGCCAAATCCTTTTCAAAGCTGCAGCCAGGTGAAAAATAACGAAATATTGTATTTTTCATACATTTTTATAAAATATAAATACACGTTTGTGTGGGTGCTTGCGTGTTTGTGTGGGTGTCTGCTTCTCTGTCTGTGTGAGCCAGGAACTACTACACAAGTTTATAAAAGACACTCGCCCGTGCCCGTCTCCGCCCCTTCTAGTTTGCCATGGCTTTCTCTTTTCCTCCAACCTTTCGCCATTGAGTGCTTTTTGGCTAAATGCGAAATCGATTGGAAAACAATTTCCAATTTTTAAAGAATTATCGCCGCCATATTCGCGCATGCTGTACTAAATCACACATAAGTAACCTCTAAATCTGCTACCCAGGACCCAAACACACATACACAGAGACACGCACGTATGTTTGGTAGGGGGTCGTCGGCAGGATGGGGGGTTGGTACAACCTTTTCGCAAGCTTTTCCTTTTTTTGTCGTTTATTTTCTTTTATTTTCCCTTTTCTAGCTCCAGCAATATTTTCCATTTCATTTTCTGCGCGGTTGGCAGCGCGTTTAGCTTCGGCTGCATGCCTGACTGACTTTTTGCTATACTACAAAAAAATATATATATTTTTATATATATCCACATATAAAGTGTACAGTGCCGGTCATAAAAATACGGATCAAGTATAGGTTGGGTGCAAACTGTTATTAAAATTATTTTAGCCAAAAAAGTTCAACCCTTTTTCTTATTAAGACTCAAGTATGTTTTGTTTCCCGAATTTTTGTATCTACATTTTTGCCCCACACTGTCCTCCTATATGGTGTTATCTCCACCACAATAGCTATTGAATGCGAAGGAGAAGAGTGCTTTGGGAACAGGGGGAGCTGCCAACAAGAACCCGCAGCCATTTAGTTTTATGTGACCTGTTCGGTTGGGTTATTGCACCTTTGACTCGACTCGACATCGCCGGAATCTGAATTCGAGCTCCACCTTCGACTGGAGTTGTCACCCTTGAGGGCATCCAGAAGGCATTTCACATGTGAGCCATTTATTATTATTTGCTTTCAACGGGCGGGCCCGAACGCAAAACCCCGGGCCAGAGGCAAGTATTTCCTAATCAGGTTTTAACTACTAATAGGATTTCCGAGGTGGCGAATCGTAATTTACATGGCTTTGCCCCGAGATACCCAAAGAATTGAATTGGAAGCCAGAGCAAAGCTGCCGCTAATGTATTGCAGATTATGGTAAATCCCTCAGGCACTTCCCTACACCCACTGCCCCTTCCGCTCCATCCGTTCCGTCTGAAATCCGGGTTCGCACACGTGTCCTAACACTGAGTGGATCCAACGGAGATGCCACTCAGGTCCCTGAAGCGTCTGAACTGGTCCATGCTCCTGCGGTGCATAAAGCGCTTCACCTCGTAGGCCACATTGCAAACCACCAGAGCCAGCATTAGAGCGCTAATGATCCCGGCGAAGATCAGCAGAAACCAGTGGAAGTAACAAGACATGGTCACCGGTCGCTTCAGCCAGCTACTCCACGAATCCGTGCACTGCTCCTGGACACACCTGCCCCGGTGGTTCCGCACACAGCCCTTGGCGCAGCATCCATTGGGACTGAATCTGCCGCAGGATGTCAGCACAGTCATGGGATTGGAACAGTTTGCAACCTGCTCCGGCTCCCAGTCTTCCACCGACCCTTCGACGACCAGACCCAGCAGTTGGCTGAGAAGACAAGCCACGGTCAGGAGATCGACACCCATTTTTCAAGACTGTTTCACTGCAGGCTTTCACAAAGCATCTCCAAACTCCGTAGAATTTTGAAAGAACTTACAATCGTTTAGGGATAGGTCTGGGTTTACTAGGTTTCAAATATTAAGGTACAAAATATTATTGATTAAAATGCCTTAGAGGCTCTATGTAAGAGTACAATAGCTACATTAAGATTTCTAAATATAATAGATGGTTTTTTAACATTTTTTTAATACAAATCTTAACATGTTTAAGCTTACGAAAAAAAAGGTTTGTGTATTAAAAGGCGCATATATTAGATGTAAATAACCAATTCTTAAATAAAATAAAACCAACTGAAAGTAATATTTAGTTTTAGACCTTATAATAATTTGTTTATCATGCGTTTACTATTTTACTTAGGAAATAATAATATTTTAATTATTAAAATACAAAAGCTTCTATTTAATACAAAATTTATTAAAGGCACAAAAAATTTTTTGCAAACAGAAACGTGTGTGTTAAAAAGTAAATGCGAAACACATTTAAATATGAAAACTTAATAGTTAGTGAAACTCAAGTTCAAGTTCTTAGTAGTTCTTACTAGTATGGTGTAAGAAACAAATTTCTTATTTTGTGATGACCTTTTAGGTTTGTTCTTTTAACCTGGCCTCCAAAAAAGCCTTTGCCTTTTGAACCCGCTCATTGTCTTCGCGCTCCAATATCTCGCGTTCCTCGGGATCCACAGGAGGTATATATTCCGGCGGATTGTCTCCATTCGAATTCGGGATGAAGGGGACGTGGGGCCAAACTGTGGGCCTTGCCTGGAGCAGCCAAAGTTCATTCAACTGGCGCTGGAGAATGTTTACAGCCCTCTGGACGCGGCTAGCCATGAAGGTGATGGATCCTAACCAGAAGCAAGATATTAATACGGAACACACGATCACCATGTAGTTTTGGGGCACTTGTTCCACCCAGCTGAAGGGTCCCGTAGTATACATGTTTTTGACAAATAATTGCGAAATTGCGGTTAGTGGCCACCCGGCAGTTGACAAACTAAACCGAAGTGGATCGTGCGGCCAGACTTTATAGGTTTTTATTATCGGAATATGGAAACGAGTTTCTCCGAGGAATTGCTCCTTGGGGATAATGTTAAGCTTAGCACTGTCAGGAGACCATAAAAATTATAAAAACATATGGAAACCATTTGGTGTTTGCAGAGTTAGATTCTCGAGCCAATGTCAGAGTGGTAGCGATAAAGCACTTGAGTAAGCCTTTGTGGATATTCTGGATCGAAATTTTCTTATCATTCTTTTCACTTCCCTAAAAGCTGATAAAAAATGTTTCAAAAAAAGAGTAAATGGTATTTACTGTTTCATAGTCGTTGAGACTAATAAATTTCTGTTTATTGAACTTGAAAAGGGCCTTACCAATTCTGCCACATTTTCAAAGTCCGAGGCGGATGTCAGATCCCTTCTTGATTGAAAATGCCACATCAGCTAAGCATGGCTACGAATTCGAAATTCACTCGAACGATTTCAAAGAGACCGTAAACCAAATCGGCATAATAAAGTGATTCTAATGTAATTCGTGATTTTGCATAATTATAAAGTTAATAATTAAAATAGTTGCGTGCACAAAACCGAAATGAAAACATTAAATTTTAATGACGGTTTTCGTCTCTTTTGGCCGGGCCAGGTGCATTGGTTATTTGGCATTTACAGGGTGGCTTTGGGTTGGACTTGCGAATGCAGATGAGCCAGCCCCCCCTCACATGCCTCATCCCCCCTCTGGTGCCGAAATGGGCAAATAACTAATGCGTAAATATTAGCAAATACCTCCCACTTCGCCCCATAAATTTGAGACACATATGCATTGCAATGCCGTTGTGTTTGTAATAAGCAATCAATTATTATTATTGAATTTCGGGCATGTTCAGGTGCAGCGGGGGAGGCGAGGCATTGGGCTTCCACAGGCAGCTGGTCAGCGCCACTAATGCGTCTAATGAGAATTTAAGCACACTCCACCTCCCTCCTTCTCATGCCCCCTCTCGACATTTTGCATGGATTTTCACTGGAGGAAACCAGGTACAGTTGTGTTCGTGTCGAGTGCAAATACAATTACATTCGGAACCCATTTAGCAGTATTTTGGTTTTGGCTTTCACATTTTCCCATATCCAATTTGTTAGTGGCGAAATGCCCAAATCTGTGATTTGAGGGATAGCGATGTAGCTTTTCAGAGGGAGCGTCGCAGTAAGCTGGATTTTGACTATCAAACTAATATTAAAATACGATATATACTTTTGGCAATGGCACTCTATATCTAACTTTAAATGAAACCAAATATTGGTTATTAACTATTATTAGGTATTAGTTTTAGAACTAGTTTTTCAGAAGATTTCCTAAAAACTAGATTTGACTTTAAGAATCTTAACCGAAATATCCAATAACCAATAGGTATAATATATTTAATCTTTAACAAAAGGGATAGAAGTGAGATTTTCGGTTGTGAAATGGAAAACTTTAGAAAGCAGTTCCAATATAATAAGTTACACCCTGATTGACCACGCCCCTGTTTCGCTGGTGTCTCTGTGACTCTGCTAAGCCCACATCGTTAATGATAATTTAATTATGGCCCAGCATTTCGGGCTTTGGCGATTTACGCACTTAGGCACTGGGAGCCTGCAAACGAGAGCCTGCGGCCTGGCTAATTGCAGCAAATCTGCTTGGGGTCAGTTAGCCGCTTAGTCGCGGCTCTTATTAACTGTTAATTGCAACAGAAGGAGGGGCAGGTGGCGTTTGGCTATAGGTGGCTATTGGCGGGTGCTGGGCAGTGGAATTGGCAATCGCAATCAACTGGCTTTTCGCGCAGGTGAACAGCATAAAACATAAAGCGGGCAAAGCCGCGAATATCGTCATCCATTTTCAAGATAGCACTCTGACAGTTCAGAAATACGATATGAACTTAATGGATTCGCAGGGGGAATTGCATTGTAATAATAAAACAACAGTGTCAGGCGAAAGATATGCCCTTCGGATGTATGAAATCCATATTGAAAATTGATTTAAATTTTTAATAGGCATTCCCGTGGCTGCGCTTTGATAAAAATGCCATACACGCAACAATCGAACAATCGACGGCTTACGCCGGAGAAAGATATCCGGCATATATCCTGAAGCACTGACGGGGGCTCTAGTTAAATATGGAAACAATATCGAAATATGCCAAACTCAACTGAATCGATGCGATGAAACTTGCAAGTGAATTGAAAATTCCGCCAGTCGAACACGAATGCGATATGAATATCTATATGGGCATTCGCATCCGTGCATTTATATTTGTTTTCGAAGCTGTCAAATCATATTTTAATCTGTTTTGATTGCTGACTTTTGTGCAAGGGATTTGTGCCGACTGCAGCTGCCACAGCGCACTCCGCTGAAATGCAGCGGAAAATATTGCATTTTATTTTATTTATGCAACAGAAAAAGAGCTGAAAAATAAAAACAGATTTTATATGGAAAGCTCGTGCTTCCCTGTCCCGACTTTCATCTTGATTTCTGCTCGTGACTCCAGAGTCCTGAATCCAGCGTGGATGTGTGCGTTTTCCATTTGTTTCATTTGATGTGCCCCGAGTTAAGCAGTAAAATCCACTTTTTACGATTCCTCTGTTGGCCAAAACCCCTCGCCTCTTCCTACTCTGACCCTCCCTAAGAACTCCCCGTGGGAGCAGTGTGCCACCCGTATGCTCATAAGAAACACCAACGTCTCGTACTCAGACCCAGAAATTTGTCAATAATATATTGCAAGCCAGTGTTGCGCCAAAAATTGTTTATATTTTTTGATAATATAAAAATCTGCTAACTATCTAGTCCTACTATAGGTTACTATAGTAGGTTAGAATAGGAACCTAGCTCCATAAAATAAATGTTGTTAGCTGGATAGTTTTGAGGTTTCCTGACTAAAAAGATCTCACCACTGGCTCCGTTTCTCCACCACCTCCTCCTCCTCTCCTCGCGGCTTTGGCAGTGACTTAAATACGCATAACCGTAGATGGCGCCACTGGTCGGAAGATGGCTCCTCGTCCTTTTCCGCAATCCCTCTGCCCTCCCCGTCGCCCATTCTGGCTAGATTGTCAACATATTAGCTTCAAATTGCTAAAGTTCTGCGACTTTTGCTGTTGCCTCATTTTCTCACGCACGCATAGCAGCAGCCACTGTCCCCGTTCCTTTCCACTGGCTCGAGTCCGTCTCTTTCGTTCCGCCAAGATGACATGGTTGTTTAATGTGGTGTTGCCAACTATTTTAGCCAAAAGCTCATACGGGTTGCCAGCGACGGCCGGGTGATTTGCTTGCTTAGCTTAACAGGCCCGGACTTTTTGGGCGGCATGGCTGGGAGGGGGAAGTCCGTCCGTGTGTCTATCCGCATTCGTGTCCGGCTATCTAGCTATCCGGCTGCCCACTCCCATCTCCGGCGGCGGAGATGCTTTCGCTTTTGGCGCCTGAAGCGTTCGGTTGACATTCGTAAAATCTCTTAAAATCCCGAAGGTCGTTGCCAGGGATTTTCTCAGATTTTGCTAGATTTAAATGAATTAGTTGCTTTGGCCGGGCCGAGCCGATTGATTTTCTGACCTTTTCGCTATTTTTTTTCGGTCTCCCTTCGCTCCCCTCTACTTTGGGGCCCTTAAATCTGGAGCGAGTAGGCCAAAATGCAATTTGGCTTAGGAGCAATTGCAGCCATGACTCACCATTAGCTGCAGTTGACCCCTGACCGTAATAATTTGCCCCCCAAATGAGTACAAATGGGTTGACTCCCCTTCTGATGGAGATGACGCTAAATTAGATACGGCGAAATGGAAAAAAATGTCCACTGCATTCTGCAAGTAATTAAAATATGAGAAAACATTTTCCTGGCTTCCTCATAAAATATGCCCGAGTCAAGAAAGGATCCCATTCTACTTCTCCGGCATGCAGTGGGCTCTGCTCCTTTTGGTCCTTTTTCCACCGTTTGCTGGTCAGGCTGGTGGGCTTAAAAAAGCATCAAATTTCATATTCAAAATGGCACTTTACATGTTCAGCATAATTTATAAATGCACGCAGCAGCAGCCGCAGGAGCAGCAGCAGAAAGGAGACCCTGGCTACAACAAACATGAAATGTGCTGCGGTGGCAATATTTTTGAAGCAACATTGTCGCCACTATAGAACGGGGTGGGGAAGGGGAAACAGGACCATCGATGCTATCCTTGCTGTTGTCATTCAGCACACTTCCCGGCCAAAGGATACATTAACTATGGGTATTCTAAGCAATCCTAAACTTATCATGAATAAGTAGGGCCTTTTTTATTACTCCAGAAAGTTAGGCTTAAAAATACTACTTCTAAGCCTAACTTTAATTTAATTATTTTTTTTAATTTGAAGAAATGTTTTATATTTTATCTAAGGTTCTAAACCTTTAAAGTTTTGAAATCATTAGGCTATATTAAGGCATTTTGAATTCGATCTGTTCCCTTCATGTTCACTTTATCCTTGTGTGGACGTTGCAAACACGCCACAGTCCTGTTACCGCCTGCCCCGCCCATTTCACCGCGCCCTGCCACCGCCTCCCCTCTGTCGGTGGACCCAGGAACCCTTTGTCCAAGGTGTGTGATGATTTTAATGGCCTCCAGCAGGGACGAGCAGAGAGCCTGGCCAACATGTTGAAAGGATTGCTGCGAGTTACGCCATGACCAGGCCTACATCCTGTCCGCCCCTCTAGCGCCCCAACACCACTCCTCCGCCCTCTCGCTTCCCTCTCCTGAGCATTCTGGCCATGTCCTGCTACAGTTGATTGGCTGTTATTTTCGGTGTTGACGCAGCCGGAGGAGGCAACTGTTGAAATTTGCATATCAAAAACGGCCAGGACTCAGCCTGCCAGTATATATATGTATATCTGTGTATGTGTCGTATATGTGTGTGTATGTAATGGGCCAGCAAAGTCCTTTGCAGGCTCTGGCTGTGCCAACGGCTCTATGAATTTATGAACATAATATAAATTTATTTTTGCAAACTTTTCATGTTTTTGTTTGGGCCACCAAAAATCTGCATGAGCGAGCCAAAGCCGCCCCTCCGCCTTCCTTGTCCTTTTTGTTCAACTGAACCAGGACAACAAAGGGATTGTTGTGTCAGTTTGGACCACACACACACATACACAGCCACTCGTACAAAAGGACACATACATGTGCAACCGCTTGTATCTGTGTGTGCGTTGCATTCAACTGTGCTTTCGAGCACGTTCAAGTTTATTTATGCGTATGCAGAATACTTAATGAAAATTTAAATGTAAAAGTTACTCGTAGATTGCAGGCTCACACAGCTGGGTGAATGGGAAAATTGGAAGGCCCGGCTAGAGGCCACCCATGTAATCGGTCAAGCCAAGGAGCCACTGCACCTACTGGTCTTCTGGGTTCTCTGGCTGGCCAGTTGTTTCATTTCATTCGAAATTCACAAACGGGGAGACACTTTTCTTAAGCTGCTCCATTCCGAATACAAAGAAATGCGTAAAAATATTTAAAATTAAATTGAAGGGACAAGGATATGCATATAGGTCTAAGCCGTGGCTGATCCTCTGGGTCCGGCTTCGGCTGATTATGCTAATGCAATGCGACCGCACGCCCTGAAAAAATTCTCTTACTCCTTTTAATGGAACCGAGCATTCGATTTAGATGCAAATTCATCACAAAGCCGGACCCAAGAAAACAATAAAACTGACCAAAGCAGACATAATGCGCAGCAGTTAAACCGGGATATCCTCCGGGAGCAGACTCCATTTAAATTAGATTTTCCGAGTGCAAACGCCCGGAGAAAACTTTTCGAAGGATCCTCCCGGCCTCGGCAAATGCGAGCATAAAAAACATAACTCACAAATCCAATTGCCATAAATAAAAAAGCTTGGCCAAAAAACTTTTGCCTGCATGCTGGCGGACCGCAGGATCAGGGAGTGGGCCTGGGAGGCCTGTAACTCCATCAAATGATGTACAAGTTAACACATTTGCTGAATAAATCTTGTTCAGAAAGTCTAAACGGCGCACGAAGTCGAGTTATTCAAAAATCGCTTCTAAATTGGCTACACTTTTCCAAGGCTTCCCCTTTTCATATTTTTCTTTTTTTTGTATTTTGTTTGTGGCTTTTGCTTGTTTTTTGTTTGGAATGTTTGTTTTTTTTTTTTTTGGTCGCTGTTGCCATGCAGCTTTCGATTTGTGGGTGTGTGTAGATTCCGTGCACATTTATCTTGGGGCAGCTTATGCGAAAAGTTATGAAATATGCGCACGGGCGTCGCACAAATTGTCGAGGGGATCCGCAAATGGGTGCGGGAATAGCTGGGGCCCTTCCCGGACTGTAGAAATCCGGCAAATCGTGCAGAAATCTACGATTGTCCGCGAATGCACTTGACACTGGTCGCAGGATAATCAAGTTTGTCCTCTGATCCACACCAAAGTGGCAAATAGAGAACCAATTTCCGTATACAAATTTTCCTACTACCCCAGAGAAAATGTCCTCCATCTACTTGGCTTCTATTTATGTGTGTGTATGTGCGTTAAAATTAAATAAAATAAAATTAAATGTATATAAAATTAGGTTAATGCTTTGGCAACAGCCACGGCAGGAGGAGCAGCCCCAGCGCCTTTTATTTTATTGCTATGTAGATGAACCAACGCAGCCAGAGGCGGAGTAGGGGGAGTCCTGGGGCGGGATGGACTTTCAAACACCCCAGTCACATACGTACACTGTAAATAAAGCCTCGCAACTCAATGCTTTTCCTTCTCAAGGCCGCATTTAAATGGTTTAAGCCATTGATGTCCCTTCTAATTTCTTTCTCAGAGTTCAAATTTTTCTGAGCAAAGAAATGGTTTTGAAACTCAGAGTATTTGTTCCCACCCTTTTTTCCTAGTGCACCCGCTGTGGCAGAATTCCCCGCAAAACATGCGACTTAAACAGGACTTATGGTTATCTTCGCATTTTATGGATATTGCGCCCGGGCCGGTTTCCAATGTTTTGCAATGGGGGATGGCTGGTTCGAAATAAATGAAGTTACTCGCAGCCATATGTTTGCTAAATGCTGTATGTAAATGCCTCGGAAAAACACTTTAATTTCAGCAAGACGGACCAAGAACCGGGGCAGAAGGGGGGAGTAAGATGTCGTGGCAAGGACATTCGAGGCAGAGGCATTAACTTAATGGCGCGAATGAACGAAAGCGAGAGTGGCAGCAGCAGAAAAGCGTGGAAAAGCCACGCTGAACTTGAGACGAAATTAAGGGAAAATCAACTGCAGCCAATGCCGGGAATTATGAACTGGATGCAGTGGGAGAAAAAGTGCTCAGCGCATTGGAATTAAAATGCCGGTGAATGCCGAATGCCAGCCAAAAATAAAATGCAGCAGCGAGTTAAGCCTACTTAAGCCCACGTTGCATGTTGCATGCAGCAGGCAGTTGCAACTAAAAACATAAAACAGTTCCAGCACGGGCCACGGAACTCGAATGCGACGCGCTGCACATTTGTCGAGATGGCTAAGCCCACTTAAGCCCTAAAAAACAGAGCGGACAAAGACGGAGACAGCCGGAGCGACAGAGAGGGGGCGAGTAACAGAGATGGATGCTGGGGGATACACTTTGGGAGCGTCGCCGTTCGATTTGACTTATGGGTTCGTTTGCTCCGATGTCCGCTAATAATAGAAGCGCCCTCGCGTAATCCGTCCACCCTCTACTCCGTGCCCGAGTTCCGCCGGAGAAGATGCTGATCAAGTGGAGTGGATTGCCGGAGATGGCAGGTTCCGCCGCAAGATGACACAACAATATTGTATAAAATCATCTTCGAGATACATTGTAATGACGACAATTTTGTATCATTTCTATGACATCAATAACATATCTGCAAATCAATCTCCGTATTTATTTCCTCAACTTACCAACTACTTAAAATAGGATTATATCCCAAAGCCATGTTTGGCTAATTCTAATATAATTTTCCCTTATAAAGAAGTACAAGAAATGACCGTTTTTTGTCTTGGTGAATCCGAGAATATGAAAGTATCCCCCTGCCCGATAATTGACTACAATTTCACGCCCTGCCAGAGTACTCGTCTCCGCTCAATTGTTTCATTTGAAATACGATCGCCTTGCCACAAATAGACACAGGGGAAAATTTGAATTTTCTCGGTGATTTTTTCAATTTTTGGATCAAATTGAAGCGTGACATGGAGCAAATTGGGCCGCGAGTTGCTTCATTAGGCTTGTGAGTTGTTGGGTAATTAGGAAGCAGGAAGCTATTCCTTTTGGGATCCGGCAGGGATTAGGGATATTCAAATCGCCGGGCTGGGCTGCTCTGGGCCGGGGATGGGTTGCAGGCACAACAAACAAACAAGAAATTAAATCGTGTCAATATTTTGTGCGTAGGACACGCTCCGGCGACTTGGAGAACGTGAGTGGCTCCGGCGCTGAGTATCTGAAAATGGGGAAATCTCGGCTGGGTCACGCCTCAGTGGCAGTTGCATGCCCGGAATATCTAAGCTAAGCTCAAGTTCCGGCCCCGACAGATAAAGATACATGGCTGGTTAAAGATACTTTGGCACTCGAAAGGTATGTCTCTTTAAGCAGAACTCGAGTGCCACCATTAAAATGCCATTGGGTGCGCCATTTTGCCAGAGCTCACCCCCTTCTGTGGCCCACCGAACAACCCCCATGGCGGCGGACCAGAGGCGGGGATGGCTCCCCCCTTTAATTATGATTCAGTGCACACAAACTTTTGTTGCGTGCCTCTCGCTTTGTTGTCCTTGTTGCCGTTTGTTGTTGCTGACGCTGTTGCCATGCTTTGTGCTAACTTTTCAATTCCTAATTATAATTAGAGAATCGGTTGTGTTCATAAATATTAAAAAGGGTCGTTCCAACTCTGGCTGGCCCCATCTCTTTTCCTCCTACTGCCAGCGACATTGCATGAATAATTAACTCAAGTCGTTTTAGGGGGAATGGTAGGGTGGAGTGCGGGGTGGGAGATGCTCCAACAACTTCCATTTGCCGTCTCCTGCCATCCGCCATTTTGTTTGCCAAGAGGAATACCATGTAACAAGCAGAAACAAAGACAAGGGCGTTGAGCAAGGGGGTCGAGAGCACAAAGGGGGCGTCCCAGAGAAACGGCGACATGTCATGAATTTATGAATGCTTGCATTTTTAATGTAATTTGTGCGACGCAGCTTTCTTCGATGCTTGCGAAACAATCTCCATCCAAACATGTCCAAAAATTATAAGGCATCCAAAAATTTATTCAAATTCTTCAGACTTTTACATTGTAAAATGTATCCTTCTATAAAAAAACACCAAGCACACTTTCTTAAACAAAAGCAGTTTTAAAATCAACTAACAAGGGTACAGGATTTTGTTCGGTTTGGCCAAATGAGCAGCGCGGGTGATTTTCAAAAATTTTTGAAGTTGCTTTTCAATACTTAACTACCGGCGTTGCCAGACTAATTTCGGAAAAAGCAAGCAAAAGGCACAACAGTCGTCAAGAAAATAGTATTCAGGGTTTGGATAAAAGATGCAGATGCAAAAAAAAACAGAATAAAAATTCTTTAACAGGCATACGATTTTGTGGCAACGACAGAAAATATAATTCAACCGGAATTTAAAAATATGGCAGTCTCTCCACATAGCCAAGACACCAACCAGCTGAAACGCCAAGCTGCCTGCAAGCGGGTGAAATGATAACCATAATGCCACACGATTACTATGGCTCCATCTATTGTTGAGTAGCGGAACTTATGGAGCGTAAGCAGTCAAAGATCAAACTAAAAAAAGGATTTCTCGAAACTAATTGTTTATTTAAATTTTTTTTTTGTAAACATTAGGATCTATTTATTGTGCTGCAGGAACAATTTCGCTAAACTTTCTATTACTATGAAAGTATCTTGCGCTTAACTGTAAATGTGGACCTTATGCTTAATTAGATGGTAATTAAACTGTCCTGCGTTGCAGCTTCAGGAAAATCCAGCGTTTTAATCTACGCCTTCGGGATGATAGGAGAGTCTTCTTATATGGGCGCTTACAACCGCGTAAAGGAACGCTAAGCTCCTTGTGGATGTCCTTTTTGCGGATGTACCATTCAGCACCCGTTGCCAAGCGTAGGAAGAAACTTATTTTAAAATCAAAGAAAATTTAAATTTAAGCCTTATGTTCGATTATAGACAGCGAAATCTTTTAATGAAAGTAGCTTATAAGCTGTTAAATAAAATTTAAAAAAAAAATCAAAAGAAATAATACAAGATCTTAGATCTGAAACTAAAAGACCCTTTTCAAAAGAAAAAAATTTACAAAATTTGTTTGAAAACTAAAGGGTAAAATACATTTTTGTGACGAAAAATTATAAATTTTAAAATTGTTTTTATGACAGATTGGATGGGATCTATGGTACCTGCGTCGAAAATCCATCCTGAATCTTGGTTTCTTATTTATTTCGTATATTCACTTTCATCAGTTTTAAAAATTCGTGCATTCCTTTTTTCTAAAGACAATTCAGAACACTCGAATTTATACTCTTGAAGTGGTTAAATAGTGGAACTTGTTTGATATCGTTTGATATTAAGTTTTGGGTGTGGCAGAGGCGTTTGTCACAGCTATTTACCTCGCCAAGAGGATTTTTAGTTTGGTAAAAAATAATTTCGAATGTTCTGAATTCTCCATAGCAAATAGGAATGCAGGAATTTTGAAAAAGATAGCAAGAAGGAATGAATCCTAAAAATAAAAATAAATAAATAAAAAACCTTCCGAATGTTCTGAATTCTCCATAGAAAGAATGCAAGAAAAGTTGTAAATTATGAAAATGATTATAGAATTAAGAATATAAATTGCAAAATGGTTCTTCGTCACAGGTACCAGAGACGCCAAGCAAAAATAAAATAAAACTAAAATAAAATAACAAGAATTAATTAAATGTCTGTGTATGAATGAATATTCTGTATTCTCCATAGCAAGAAGGAATGAATCCTAAAAATAAAAAATAAATAATAAAACCATTTGAATTTTCGAAATTCTCCATAGAAGGAATGCAAGAAGAGTTTTGAAATTATGAAAATGAATAAAATAAAAATAAGAATACAAATTGCAGAATGGTTCTTCGTCACAGGTACCACAGGCGCCTAGCATAAGGAAAACTAAAATGAACTTAAAAAATTTAATTAAATGTCTGTGTATGAATGAATATTCTGAATTCTCCATAGCAAGAAGGAATGAATCCTAAAAATAAAAAATAAATAATAAAACCATTTGAATTTTCGGAATTTTCCATAGAAGGAATGCAAGAAGAGTTTTGAAATTATGAAAATAAATAAAATAAAAATAAGAATACAAATTACAGAATGGTGCTTCGTCACAGGTACCACAGGCGCCTAGCATAAGGAAAACTAAAATGAACTTAAAAAATTGATAAAAATGTCTGTGTATGAATGAATATTTTGTATTCTCCATAGCAAGAAGGAATGAATCCTAAAAATAAAAAATAAATAATAAAACCATTTGAATTTTCGGAGTTCTGCAATAGAAGGAATGCAAGAAAAGTTTTGAAATTATGAAAATGAATAAAATAAAAATAAGAATACAAATTGCAGAATGGTTCTTCGTCACAGGTACCACAGGCGCCAAGCATTACGAAAACTAAAATGAAATAAAAAAAATTGATAAAAATGTCTGTGTAGGAATGAATATTTTGTATTCTCCATAGCAAGAAGGAATGAATCCTAAAAATAAAAAATAAATAATAAAACCATTTGAATGTTCTGAATTCTCCATAGAAGGAATGCAAGAAGAGTTTTGAAATTATGAAAATAAATAAAATAAAAATAAGAATACAAATTACAGAATGGTTCTTCGTCACAGGTACCACAGACGCCAAGCATTACGAAAACTAAAATGAAATAAAAAAAATTGATCAAAATGTCTGTGTATGAATGAATATTCTGAATTCTCCATAGCAAGAAGGAATGAATCCTAAAAATAAAAAATAAATAATAAAACCATTTGAATTTTCGGAATTCTCCATAGAAGGAATGCAAGAAGAGTTTTGAAATTATGAAAATGAATAAAATAAAAATAAGAATACAAATTGCAGAATGGTTCTTCGTCACAGGTACCACAGGCGCCAAGCATTACGAAAACTAAAATGAACTGAAAAAATTTAATTAAATGTCTGTGTATGAATGAATATTCTGAATTCTCCATAGCAAGAAGGAATGAATCCTAAAAATAAAAAATAAATAATAAAACCATTTGAATTTTCGGAGTTTGCAATAGAAGGAATGCAAGAAAAGTTTTGAAATTATGAAAATGAATAAAATAAAAATAAGAATACAAATTGCAGAATGGTTCTTCGTCACAGGTACCACAGGCGCCAAGCATTACGAAAACTAAAATGAACTTAAAAAATTGATAAAAATGTCTGTGTATGAATGAATATTTTGTATTCTCCATAGCAAGAAGGAATGAATCCTAAAAATAAAAAATAAATAATAAAACCATTTGAATGTTCTGAATTCTCCATAGAAGGAATGCAAGAAGAGTTTTGAAATTATGAAAATGAATAAAATAAAAATAAGAATACAAATTGCAGAATGGTTCTTCGTCACAGGTACCACAGGCGCCAAGCATTACGAAAACTAAAATGAAATAAAAAAAATTGATAAAAATGTCTGTGTATGAATGAATATTCTGAATTCTCCATAGCAAGAAGGAATGAATCCTAAAAATAAAAAATAAATAATAAAACCATTTGAATTTTCGGAGTTCGCAATAGAAGGAATGCAAGAAAAGTTTTGAAATTATGAAAATGAATAAAATAAAAATAAGAATACAAATTGCAGAATGGTTCTTCGTCACAGGTACCACAGGCGCCAAGCATCACGAAAACTAAAATGAACTGAAAAAATTTAATTAAATGTCTGTGTATGAATGAATATTCTGAATTCTCCATAGCAAGAAGGAATGAATCCTAAAAATAAAAAATAAATAATAAAACCATTTGAATTTTCGGAGTTCGCAATAGAAGGAATGCAAGAAAAGTTTTGAAATTATGAAAATGAATAAAATAAAAATAAGAATACAAATTGCAGAATGGTTCTTCGTCACAGGTACCACAGGCGCCAAGCATTACGAAAACTAAAATGAAATAAAAAAAATTGATAAAAATGTTTGTGTAGGAATGAATATTTTGTATTCTCCATAGCAAGAAGGAATGAATCCTAAAAATAAAAAATAAATAATAAAACCATTTCAATGTTCTGAATTCTCCATAGAAGGAATGCAAGAAGAGTTTTGAAATTATGAAAATGAATAAAATAAAAATAAGAATACAAATTGCAGAATGGTTCTTCGTCACAGGTACCATAGGCGCCAAGCATTACGAAAACTAAAATGAAATAAAAAAAATTGATAAAAATGTCTGTGTATGAATGAATATTCTGAATTCTCCATAGCAAGAAGGAATGAATCCTAAAAATAAAAAATAAATAATAAAACCATTTGAATTTTCGGAGTTCGCAATAGAAGGAATGCAAGAAAAGTTTTGAAATTATGAAAATGAATAAAATAAAAATAAGAATACAAATTGCAGAATGGTTCTTCGTCACAGGTACCACAGGCGCCAAGCATTACGAAAACTAAAATGAAATAAAAAAAAATTGATCAAAATGTCTGTGTATGAATGAATATTCTGAATTCTCCATAGCAAGAAGGAATGAATCCTAAAAATAAAAAATAAATAATAAAACCATTTGAATGTTCTGAATTCTCCATTGAAGGAATGCAAGAAAAGTTTTGAAATTATGAAAATGAATAAAATAAAAATAAGAATACAAATTGCAGAATGGTGCTTCGTCACAGGTACCACAGGCGCCAAGCATAAGGAAAACTAAAATGAAATGAAAAAATTTAATTAAATGTCTGTGTGTGAATGAATATTCTGAATTCTCCATAGCAAGAAGGAATGAATCCTAAAAATACAAAATAAATAATAAAACCATTTGAATGTTCGGAATTCGCAATAGAAGGAATGCAAGAAAAGTTTTGAAATTATGAAAATAAATAAAATAAAAATAAGAATACAAATTGCAGAATGGTTCTTCGTCACAGGTACCACAGGCGCCAAGCATTACGAAAACTAAAATGAAATAAAAAAAATTGATCAAAATGTCTGTGTATGAATGAATATTCTGAATTCTCCATAGCAAGAAGGAATGAATCCTAAAAATAAAAAATAAATAATAAAACCATTTGAATTTTCGGAATTCTCCATAGAAGGAATGCAAGAAGAGTTTTGAAATTATGAAAATGAATAAAATAAAAATAAGAATACAAATTGCAGAATGGTTCTTCGTCACAGGTACCACAGGCGCCAAGCATTACGAAAACTAAAATGAAATTAAAAAAAATGATAAAAATGTCTGTGTATGAATGAATATTCTGAATTCTCCATAGCAAGAAGGAATGAATCCAAAAAATAAAAAATAAATAATAAAACCATTTGAATTTTCGGAATTCTCCATAGAAGGAATGCAAGAAGAGTTTTGAAATTATGAAAATGAATAAAATAAAAATAAGAATACAAATTGCAGAATGGTTCTTCGTCACAGGTACCACAGACGCCAAGCATTACGAAAACTAAAATGAAATAAAAAAAATTGATCAAAATGTCTGTGTATGAATGAATATTCTGAATTCTCCATTAAAGCAAGAAGGAATGAATCCGAAAAAAAAACTACAAAATAATTTTGAATTCTCTATAGCGAGAAGGAATACAAGTATTTTTAATTTTGACGATTTATAAGAAAAAAATAAATAAAAATTTTAACGAAATTTAAGCCCGATTTCCTGGATGCTTTTGGCTCAGCACATAAATAATAACTGATTAAGTCGCAGCATGAATTCTGCTTTTATACATTTTTTGCTGTCCGGTGGTGTGACCTTAGGGTATGACCCTTATTACCCTAATTTTTGCTCGAAGTACCTTCATAGATTAGCGAACAGGCACATCAATTTAACGTCAAATGGAAGATTCTTATATTCGATTGCAGGCAACCTTCCATCGTCCAGTAATGCAAGACCAAGTGGCCTCTTTAAATTCGCTTCTAACCACTCTTTCCTCCAATTTTTGCGCTTGCAAGAAACGCATTTCCCCATGAAACGGGGATTGCTTCTGAAATGCAGGAATGCAAAAACACAGAAATTAATGACTCACCGAGTCACCACATGAGACCCATAAACCAATAACCAAGAGTAACAAGTAAGTTAGCAAACACCCAGGTGCACCGAGAGGGCGGGCCAGGGAATATTGTCTGTAGTATTGGCATGATGGCAGGGGTTCGGATGCAGATGCCAAAGTGAAACTAAAGCTACACGGCGCTGTACACGCAACTGCACACCTGACCAGATCAGGGTCATAATCCGCTTGCCAAAAAGGAAAATCCCAAAAAAAGTGGCCAACACAATCAACTCGAGGACGAATGGGGAATCGTTCCGTGAAACTGGCATCAAGTGGGGTGGCCGATCCGGAATCTAGTTCCCGACAGGTGTATAGTTTGGCTGCTAGCTTTCGAATCGAGTCGAGGATTGGGCTGGGTCTGGGGCTGGGGCTTGGATCTGGGAACACGCCCTGCCACGACCACAAATCGTACGCTAAAACCCATTTTGGCTTGACTCAATGCCTCCGGGAGATGGGAGGGGGCAGTGGTGTCTGCGGTCAGGCCAGGGCTACAAATTAGATTTCAACGCAGCTTACATTCTCCTCAGTTTCATATCTGGATACCTGGTACTTTATAAACAGAAGGTACATCCCCTGCAAATCTACAATAGGTTTTTTATGATCGTAACGATTTGAGGTCTAAGTTTGGAATTCCAATATAATCAAAATGAAACCCATTAAGCATTGATAAAATGTCCACATTTTATAAGAAATAATTTAAGCAAAAATTTCCTCTAAAAAAAAGGGCAGAAGCCCATATCCTATAACCTTGCTTCTTTACCAGGTATCCTTTAGTCCAGTTCTTTCTAACCGTGTTTGGAACATGTTCTCTTAGTGTCCTTTTGCATAGTATTGAGCCACTCAAAGGACGAGATGGAGATGGAGGAAAGGCAAAGACAGGGCCGTTCCCAAAAGTCCAAAGTGACACTGGCAGCGCAGCACAGTTGAAACGTTTTAAAAGCATCTTCATCATAAATCCGCAAAATGAAAAACGATGCATGCCATACACGTACTCACGTATGTAAATGCGAGAGGAGACTGTATCTATGTCTATAGCTGAGTGTAGCTGAGCTCGTGTGTATCTGTGGGGTACAAATTTAGTTACACATTTTGCTTGTTTGTTCTGTGCCACCTCACTCCGCTTCTTGTGCCAGTGGCAAAGTGATATTGTCCCCCGGTGGCTTAACTTGTCATGTGACTGGGGCTTCCGATGTAGGTCCTTTTTGCATTCGAGGGCAGCTCACTAATACGGTTACTGGACGAAGGAAGCCGACGACCTAGCAGGCCGCATTTTATGAATAATTCAAAATGATCATAATAAATTGCTGCAGCCTTTTACGGCAGCTGGGGACAAGGGGACTTGGATCGGGAATCCAAGGGGCCACAAAGTGGCTGCCCCTTATCGGGAGCCATAATTTTTCGTTAGCCAGTGCACTTTTGGTTAAAATATTTATCCGTCTTTCTTTCGGCCCAGGCCAAGAACATGCAACATTGTATGCTCTGACCAGGAGGTTGAAGGGAACGTATCCTGGCACAAGGGGGAAAATCGAAGCAGCTTTTAAGAAATTTTATCAAACGAAATTTACTGCCTTAATATCTTCAATAGGGTTTCAGTGTTTTCGAATATTTTCACTTTTTTTTTTTGTAAATTGGCAAAATATTCTTGCAGTGCAACCCCTTTTATCTGGAAGGTCGAGCTCAAACAAGTTCTGTGTCCTACTCGAAAACCACTGCAGTTTCTTTTTTGCACCAACTTATAACTTTCCCGTTCCGAGGAGCAAGTCTAAAAATTAGACACAAATGCAAAGTGAAGGGGAACATCTTGGCAGGCAGTCAAATTGATCCCACCGCTCTTGGCGTTTCAGTTTCAGGAGCGGTAGAACACTGGCAACGAATAAAGCCAGTGGCCGGCTGAAATCTTCAGAAAGTTTCACTCATTAAGTCCTTGAACAATGGAAGCGCAGTAAGTGCTCTTGAGTAGTTACTGTTCTTAAGAAAGCTGAACTTTGGCAACAAAATAAATCAATTTCTCAGGCGTTGCCGGATTCCCGACCCGCACAAAGCAAACCCTTCAACAACAGAGCTGTTTATTTGCCTACAAACTTTGGCGTTGATGCGGAAATACCTGGGAACGAGGATTTTGGTTGGAAAAGACGTTGGCTGGTCGAGAAGTCTTAAATGAATATTCGCCTGAGTCTGAGATGGAATAAGGAGAGTTGGGTGGGCAAGCCAACATGCACATTGATTGATTATCGACACCGTTTGGCACTCAAAATCGCTTCCAGCCAAAGCATTGAGTAATGCTCTCCTACACCAGCGTTTTGGCCAACTCGTCTAATGCCGCCGGTATCAATTGGACACGGTCCAAGGCCAAAAGCGGGAAGCGCCACGCTCCAGCGAATGCAATCTCAAAACCATCCAGTTTCCATCTCCTGTTCCTGGCCCTGTTTCTGTTTCTGGCTATTCCGCTGAACCCTGTTGGGTAGCCAATTTGTTTCATAGTTCTACACCATGAAAAAAACTAAAACGAAAAAACAAGAATAATTGAAGATGTGGAATTATATATATTGGAAGGTCCTTGGTTTACTTATCTCTTCTTAACAATCTTTAATTTATTATCCTTCAATTAATAACGATTTTTTTTCAGTGACAAATACCTTTCACCTTTTAGGAGGAAACCACTTGATTTCGAGTGTGGTTCAATGCGCTGGCCATTTCTCGGGTTGGCTAACCAAGGCTCTTTGGACTTTGGCCAGCAAAAAGAGTTTCGATGATTGGTGGTTTCCATCTACTGATGAATATGCTGGCCCAAAGGCTTTTAAGTCGCGAACTTGACTGTTTGGTAGGCCATCGTGAAAATCACCGCCAATTAGTAGGCGCAAAACCGAATTAGCCGACAACAGGACGTATACGCAATGTGAAATGTTGGACTTGAGAAGAGGCTTGCTTTGCTTTGCTTTTGGTAGCCGTATGCGGATGCGGTCATCAGGAAGTCCTGTTTCCTGGGCACGCCCAATTAGTACCGATTAATGAGCCAGTTGGAAAGACCATTGTTTCCACTCACCGCAATTTGCCATTGTGTTCGCATTTCAACTAATTAGTTGCACATTGCTGTACACAAGTGATATAAACATACAAAACAAAACTCCTTCTCTTGAAGCTGGCCGGATTGTCCTTGCCTTTGGTATCCTTTTGTCCTCACATACATACACACGTACGTCGCCTTTCCTTTGGGCGCGCATTAAAAAATTACTTCGTTTGTGTCGGGGGCTGGTCTCAAGAAATCAGAAAGGATTACATTGCGATTTAAGCCAAAACCTTCCCGCGGCAACAGGTAGCTACAGAAAAGCAACAAAGGGCTCGAAGGACGACGAAGTCCGGACCCGAACTAAATTAAAAGCAAATGAAATAACCTTCATCTGGTTAATACAAGGCCGCATCCTTTGTAGCTGCCCTCATTGTGGCCCCGGTCACAAAAGGAAACAGCCGCCTCTCGGTCCAGAAACTCGATTAATGCAAGGCGCCAAAACTTGGGCGGGCCTTGGGGCGGATCTTCTCTGGATTCTTGGCTGGATTAGGACACGCCCCTAGCCACCGCTCACTGCCGGCTGCGTGTGTGGCTACTTTGCTAAATTGAAATTGCCAGCACGTCAAACTCAAATTAGATTATGCTTCTTGGGTCATTGTGGAACGAAGCGATTCCTAAAGCAGATAATTTATTGGGATAATGCAGATATTTTATGACAAAGGTCTAGGCTAGATTGGGTCAGCCTAGTAGTCTGGAGCTTAGTAAAGATTAAGTTTGCGGATTGAAAGACACTGAACAATTGTACGAAAATCAAATGGGAGGAGAAGTTATTTAAATATTTATTCAGATTTATAGGAAATCGGTGTAAAAATCGATTAATAGATTTCTATAATGAAGTAGTGGATGTAAAGAGTCACCATAACCTTTAGGTTCAAGTCCTTTATTCCACCTCTATGTTAACAAGCATTATTGACACTTTTTCTGTCAGTGTCCGGCAGCATCGTTTACCTCGTTAGCATTCCTCTCGCCACTCACCTCTCGCTTCTGGAAGTGTCATTAGCATCTCCCTGATGGATGCATTATTCAGGAAACCCTATTAACATTTACGAACGCTGGACAGGACGTTGTCATGGCAGGTAAATGTTTAACGAAGTTCGCTTCGAAAAACTATAAAGCTCAATTAATAACAATTTGGCGAGCAAACTTTGTCCAATCTGGACTGGGGTTCATTGTTCCTGCTGCTGGCGCTCTGATGATTATGGAGGAGCTACGTCTTCATCTACCGGAATTTTATGCCATCTATGTATATAGAGGTGACCACGTCAGAATGGCAGCTGGCTCTACTTCGATTTACCTTTGTGTTTTATTACGCCACTGGGAGCCATCCGGCAAAAAAGTAAAAGCCATTTAAAAGCCAAAACTTTGCCAGCAGCCCTGACTCCGCCATCATGTGGGTTCGTCCTTTGTAGCCTTGTGCAGCGAAAAGTTTCAAGTGAAGCGCACACTTCCGCATTTATGGCAAATTTCAGTGCCGGACTTTTGTTTGTACCAGAGTCGGGAGCTGTACGTTGCATTAAACCGCAAACAAGTGAGGACAGAGAGGGGCCGAGTGGTAGCGAGTAGGCAGATAGGGGTAGGTAGAGATGCTTTTCCATCCATTTCACAGAAAACCAAGCCACTCATTTCGAATTCCGCGAGTGTCTGTCGTCCGTTTTGCTGTTTGTTCTGCTTACAGTTTCCTAGTCAGAAGCATAACTCTGCACTCAAGTGCACTCTGGGGCCAGATATAGCGGCAGTAGCCCCCATTAACCCCACACTGCCCACTGCCTTAACACTGCCCCTAGGGCCAGGCACGTCCGCTTACATTTCAATTACACCGCTTTTTGCTCCGTGCTGCCAGCTGCCCAACTGAATCAATAATCAATAAATAATTCGCAGCAATTAAGGGCGCGGGGTTTGTTGCTATTGAATAATGAGCAATTGAAAAATGCATGAGCCCTAATTGATAAACAAATGCATACATGAATAATAGTTGAGCTGCCTTTTTTGTTACTCATTCTACATGACATGATGAACAGTTGAAGATATTTAATTAGCATTTGCATCAATGAGGGGACTTAAGAGTGGCTTTAGTTATTGTATGATTTGACTATAAATTAAATCATTTTGACGCTAAATGAATTAATTTATTTTAATTTTAATGCAGGCTAATAAGTCAGGCTTTTTGGATTATTTTAAACGCTTACCATTTAAGCCTATAACGTAAATTAAATTTACGGAAATGATAGGGTATATGTGGTGGTAGCATATTTCCCACTAGACTTTTTTTTTTGAAAAATGTAATTAAAAATACAAACGAGTTCTTTGTCATTTTTAAACTAAATCAAACGCAAATTAATTAATTAACTTAATATAGCAATCATTATGTGATGAGGAACAACACTGAAATCTGTCTAGTTCATGCCAGCTGATCCTTTTCACTCCCGTCATTAGGGGACTGTCATTTCACATGTCTGGATAATTGAATTTGGCGGGCTTTGATTATCCACCAACGGGTCCAATCTAATTATTTCAGAGTCTACCCCAAATAATGTGTATAATCCGATGGCTGCTTGCCTCACATGGACCAATAATGGGAAAGGTCTCAAATCACATTATACACTGCGCCACATTTTAAAATGACTGCAAGATGGGCTCGGGAATCGTATCTTTTGTTAGTCAACCAGACAAATGCTTTTAAGAGCGGCACACATTTCGCCCGAGGACGTGTGTCCTTTTCTTGGGCAAACTGTATTTCCTTCTCGGCATTAGCCAAAGGAAACCGAAAAAAGCCAGAGGAAAAGTATGTCGCTGTAGTGGGGATGTGAGGCGGGAATAAGAGGAACTCGCTGCGAACAAAACTTGTTTTCATTTGGCCAGCGGAGGGGCAGTGGCGTCCAACATTCTCGCAAGTTGGCCACTTCGTGTGACAGGACATTTCGTTGTGGCAACAATGTTGCTTTTATTGTCCTGACTCGGCGAACTCCTAACTTAGACTCGGACTGCGACAGAGACTCCGGCCGGACACTTGCCAGCTGCGTGCCTTCAAAGTTTTGGTTAAATAAATATTTTCCAGAGTGTGTGTGAGAGTGTTTGTGTCATTTCGGCATCGGCAAAAGGCTGAAAACAACTTCAAATGCATTAAAATAATGTAATATAAGTGCCTTTTGCTGCACTGGTCAAGGCAAAGCAAGCACCTGGCCAACATACTCAATGGTTTGCCCAACTGCTGACTTACGTTCTAGTCTTCCTTCGTCCCGGGGCACAACAATGCAAACGTCACGTATACGCAACGTGTGCCAGGAAGGCGTTCAAGTGCAGCCAGCTCTAGTGTTTGTATTTGTGTTAGTTTACCAACGCCTGCTGCCGCTGGCCCTGTCACGTCACGAACTGGTGACCTTTTTAAAGCAGCAGGCGGCGGGCCTGCAATTTAGCAAGGACTTCCGCTCGACGCTCTTGAGGTTTAGTTTTTTCCGCCGGGATCCACGCACACAGTCGGCGCGTTCCGCAGAATGTTTGTCGCCCCTTTGTCACATACCGTAGGCATCCTTCTCCTCTCACTGATTCCTAACAAAAGAAAAGAAACACAGCTACGAATTAAGTAAATATTTTAAATGAAATGTCCTTATAAAAGAAATAACTTTCGAATTGTTGAACTTAGAGATACATAATATTGTTTAGTATTTCAAATTTTGTTTTGCTTTTTCTTCCTTTTGTTAAAATCTTTCAGGTCTATGTGTATTTTTCTATGTGCACCCCTCTGCGATTGTGATTCTGACCCTTGGAACCCTTTTCCTTTTTCACTTGCAACTTTGCTGGCCGACAGAGTCGCCTATTTCCCTTTTTGCTACTCTGGTGCAGGCGCTTGAAATTCCTGCTTTTGTGCTGGTAACTTGGTTACTCCGCCTGCAGTGCCATTTGCTCATCTGGGATAAGAGGATGTTCGGAGTAAGTGGGCGTATACCGGACAAAAGCCCCCTGTCAGATGAATGGGTTTTTCAGTTCTCGAATAGTTCCGTTCCATTGGCATTGATACTTGGCTGGAGAACAGTACTCGACTTCCAACCTCGACCCAATAAATGCATACTAAGCATGTGTTTTACACAAGGTATTTTAAATTCGTTGCATTTGCCAAAGGATTATTTTCTTGTTCTTACAAAGTAGCGAGTCTGTGGCAATCTTGGTTTTTATTTATGTGCTTTTCCAAGCAAAGTTGTTTTCTGTTTCTGTTTTCCCCCATCTGGAATTTGCATGTCTGTTCGTTGACACTGGACTATTTTGCAGCAGCTGCGGCTTCTTTGTCAGCTTCTTATTTATGTATCTGTATCTGTATTGCTGTCTGTTGCTGTATCTATTGTCCGAGCAAATGCAGTGGTTGTGGCTGTTGGTTGTGGGCATATTAAAAAATGTAATGTAGAGAAGCTCCGGATCGCCAGCTCATTACAATGGACTGCAACCACAGGAGCGGAATACCAAAAAAACAATTGCAAACGGAGCACATTAAGTGCAGTTCACGCAGTGCTGATAATGAGCCACTTGGCACACCCGGACCCATTTCCTCTTGAGGAGGCCACCTCTCAACCACCCAGCGTTTATCTAACTTTCCACATTTTCGCATTTATAATGCTAATTCAGCAAGTTGATTACAAGCGGTAGCCGGAGCAGGATGCCGGATAATAAAATAGAACATTGTACAGCGGAAACGGAACAAAAAGCACCCAAAAACCCAGTACTCTGATAGTTTTGGCCCATCTCCCTCGTGGTGGGGGATTTTCTGGGCAAGAGCGATGTGCTTTAATGTGCATTTGGTGGCAATTATGTGCGCATCACCAGCCGGACGGGGAGCACTTTTCGGGCAATCTTCTACTCCTCCGCTGCTTGTCTGCCACTTGTAATTTGCATTGCGGGCCAGCATATTTTGTGGCGAAATGACCAACATTGGCTTTTATTTATGCTTTCATCCACCAGTCGACGAGTAGTTTTTCACAATTCCCAAATAAGCGCAGTGTAGATGGGGTGTTCCCAAATACAGAAAAAGAAACTCATCCTTCTGATGGTTAAAATCTCACTCTAAAAAGTCTTGTTCTAATTACCTTTACCTAATTCCATCTATAACAAATTGCAGATTTATGTAATTTAAATAATTGAGTGTCTTAAATGAACAATTTAGCCTATTAGTGGTTCCTGCATGTTGGGCTTAACCAATTCTTTTAGCTTAAGCTTGTAATCGAATTAGTTGGAGAACGGTTTCTGGTAACACGGTCGCCATCCTATTCCTCTTACCATTTCCAGCCTCATTATTCAATTTAGAACATTGCCCACAGGGGGTAGGACAGTGCGGCAGTTTTGTTCCTCGGCTAGTTTGTTTGCATTTCAAATTTGGCGTGCTGCATAATTTACAATTTGGATCCATCAGCGCAGGCCACCACTCCTCCGACCGCCTGACTAGCCTGCATGAATATGTAGCCATCCCCTATGTTGTATTTTCGTTGGCCAGGATCCACCGCTACCAACTGAAATGCCAACGAAAAGGTACTAAAGCTCGGAGGAATATGACAGAAAAAAATATTTATATTTTGGGAATAACAATTATCTTTACTATCGATCTATTCCTAATATTCTTGAATCCCAATTCTTCCCTTTGAGTAAAAAAATATAGCAATCAGCAAACTTTATTCCTGTGTATGTTTTGGCACTAAAGCAACCTTCACCCCCACCTGGCAAACTGCTGCATTTTTCATGTTTAATTTCAGTTAGTGCCGCCTGCCACTGCCAACTGCAAAACTCGATACCTTTTGGCGCCTGGCCAGGGCTAGTGAGTGCCCAGAAAAGTGCGCGCTGGTGTTGGAGTTTTGGCGCTGCGTGGGTGTGTTTGTTTGGCAAATGTTTTAGCAACTGTGTGAGAGTGTGTTTGCCGTTGTATTTGTGAAAACAAACCACCAAACGCGGACCTTTATTTGCCATGGTCGTGTCAGCTTGACGCTTCAGTCAATTGGCCCAAAACTATGCTCCGACATTTCAGTATTTCGTATGCTGTTGGTGATTGTCGGCAACCTGTGGACCTGAAGTCCTGCACTCGACTAAGCTTCATAGAGGTGTTCAAGTGTCACGGCTATCCAGTGAAGTATAATGGAAGTAGCCCTAATTGGTAGCAGTAGGCAACTTTTTACGACACCTCAACACTTTAACACAGTTCGCAGAAAACCCCCTTCAGCTAGAGAGCAGTTTATAATGAGTGGTCAAAATTTTACACAAACGTATCATATTCTAAACTACAAACTTTCGGGGCTAAAGAGTTTCCGCACAAAAGTTTCGGTCCATATGAATATTATTTCCCAGTGGAAAACAAAAAAAATAATTCCCAAGCCTCGAAGACAGAAAAAACACAGTCAGAACTTTGTTCAAGTGGCATTTGCCACCCACTCCCACTCCCGGCAAAGTAAATAAGCAAGCATGAGTTGCCTTTAAGTGAAATTCAATAACGCATAAAATATCAAGGCACAAAGACCTTTTCAAGCACACACACTATATTTGCGGTAAAATGGGGGTTTCGGGAGGTGTCTGGGTGGATAGTTCACAGCCACATGAAACTCAAAGGAGTGCATGGATATTTTGCATATTACCCTTGGCATTCTTTCTGGGCCACAGTCGGTAAGTTGGCTCCGAAATTGTCGCACACATTCTGGACTAACTTAGTTATGAATTTCCATTTACTTGGCCATGCATTAAATCCCTACCTAAATATGCAAAACGCATTTGGCAGCGAAAATGAAAAGCGGGAAGCCGAAAGTAAAATGGAAACTTTGGCTCCATAAGTCAACAAGTCGTTGACGCAGCTCTTTGCCTAAGACAAATTAAATTTATAAACAAATGGCGAACAGCAAACACACAAACTTCAGCAGAAAAAACAAAAAAAAAAGTTAAGCATCGTGCATTTGCTCAAGCCCCGGAGTCCCAGGTCGCAAAAAAACAAAAAAATTAATAAACGTAAAAACACAAATGTAACAGCACAACAACCACAGGATCTGAGGATCACAGGAAGGGAAAATGGCAACAAGCTGGCTCAGAGCAAATGCCAGATATTATTCTTTCACCCGCTGAAGTACTGCCGGTTTTCCTTCTCTTTTCATGTTTGGGGTTTTTACGCATTAACCGAACGAAAACTGTTGAGCTGGGGGTTCCGCCTTTAAAAATGTTTCACTTAAGCAGGAAGCCTTCTCTGGAGCCCCAATAAAAACAAAATGTGTATACACGACAAACAAACATAAAGTTAGAAGCTCGTTAAATTACGCCAAGGGGTAAAAAAATATGTACAGGAATATATATGCCCCGCAATGCGTACATGCTTTCACTTTTACAGCGTCTCTGTATCTGTATCTGAATAATGCCAAGTTGTCAGGAGCTACAAGCACGTGCTGAGCAACAGTTTTTGTTTTTGTCTCTTTTTTTTGCCAATTTCAATACGCTTGCTGTTATCTCCTAGCCAAATTCATTCATTTCTAGATAAGTTAAGTGGCCCGCCAGCTATTCCCAAACATACTCGCACATATACTTTATAATCCCAGCTCCAGTCGCTCTTCGCACGTGATGCCATAAAGCCAGACGTCGGTGGGGTAGCTCGGCGACTTACCATAAGCCTGGCTTGCGGCTTATACCAGTCGATGGAAAGCCCTGTCCCTCCACCGCCCTCCTGCCGCCTAAACTTGGGCGGATAGGTGAAAGGTCGCCCAAGTTGTGGAATCAGTGAGGCGCAAATTGTTAAGGAAAACAGCGAACGCGTTCGGGCGCAAAAGGCGCGAAAATCTGATTTAAGACGACGGACCAAGCCGCAAAACCCAAAGCCAACCAAAAATAAATTTATGTCAAAAAATAAAGGAAACCCTAGGCATATAGCTTCTTTTTAGGGCTTGTTAAATTTAAATCAAGGCTACATAAATGATACATTTCAATCTTCCTGCCGGATTATGATTATTTAAGTGTGTTGTATGCAACTAAGATATTAAATAATATAAAGCTGACATTGTCTATTAAACTACTCCTCTCAAACTCAATAGCTTGATGGAAAAGTAGCCAACAATAAAAGAAAAACCCATAATGATTGATGGAGTGCCCAAGTTTGGCATCGAAGGGCTACTATGTTCCATAAATAAACGAAACTGATGGCAAAAGTAGTAATTGCAACTCGAACAGTTGAATTAATCGCTTTCCTCCGATTCCGAGTAAAGTTTATCAATTTCAGAGCCAAAAATAAAAAAGGGGTGAGCTGCTTCCATGAAGTGCGCGATATTAAAAAGTGCCCCAATTCATTTGTGTGTACATATTTTTTGGGTCGACATCAATAACCGATGAACTGCCATAAATCCAGGGGCATTCGTTTTATGAGAGTCTTTCCTTCGAAAGGGGGAAAAGTGTAATGGTTACGGTTACTGGTAACTGGTTACTGGTTACTGGTAACTATAACAATTTTGCCAACCCCCGAATCCTGGTCACGCAATCCGCAAAAATGGCAAAAGAAAAAGTTGTCACAGCCTTTTCTGGCCCGAGGAACCACTTTAATTTCCTTGATATATGCCTGATGCGATAAGTTCCACCTGACAATGGGAACATATCTATTATTAAGATCTGGCACCCACTAGGCATAGGCGAAAGGAAGCAAAGGAGGTGGGGAAAGCCTGGCACAATGAGCAGAAACACATGCCAATCGCCACTCCAGGACGGAAGGCGGAAGGAGCTCCTAAGCCTGTTCGGGTCATTAACATAAACAACTCTGCAGGCGTTGGCCACGTGTCGAGGCTGCCGCAAGACCTAACCTAACCTAACCAGAGCAAAACCAAAACAGGAAAAAATAGGCCTTCCCGAAAAAAGGGCAAAACTAGCAGACAACAAACCAACACACACGCACAGTGAAAGCCAAGACAAAAGGACTCGTGGCTAAAAGATGCTGGCGGAGAAAGCCGATGCATAAATCATGGGGACCTGCCACCTACCGAAATGGAACCCAAACCATAAACAGAAACAGAAAGCAGGGAGGGATCACGATGTCAGCAAATGGCAAAACTGTCATTTTCTTAAGAATTTAATTGACAGTGGAAAGTCATAAATTATATGGCATATCAAAGACGCCGGCCGGACGAATAGCAGTACGACGAACCCTCGAGCATTAGGGCTAATTGTGGGGACCAATGTCTTGGGGCCAGGGACGGTAGGTAAGCACGTGTCTGTGTCCGGGCGTGCGTGAAGGCAAAAACATTCCTATTTGGTTTGCTAATAAATTAATGATACACTCGTAACAGTTTCGCCTTCTCCAAAAATCTCGGCGCCCGAAAAAGAATAGAACACCGAAACGGAGGATTTTCAGGATGGCAACTTGTGACAAACACTTTGGCGACACTCGCACGCGATGACAATTTATAGCATTTCTGGCTAAAACACTTACACACATACGTAAGCTTGCAGGACCCACGTAAAGGAGCCGGACCAGCAGCCGTGTGACGAATTTGGGATTTCTAGGCGTCACTTGGACTGGCAGCGAAATGTCGGACCGCCGGCCCAAATCATTTATCTTTGGCCCATGCTCAAGCTCTTAGCCAACTCTGCGGGATTTAAGCTCTTCTGGGATCAGAAAAAATGGTTAAGTTAAAACCTTATAATTGGAAAGATACCCAGAGAAACAATTTCTTGACCACTTGGTTAAACCAGAATACAAGCCCTCGCCCTGCATAAAAAAGGACTTGGCTAAGGTTGGCTATGGGTAGATAATAACTAAATATTTGGATAAATATTAAAATATTATTTAATCAGAGCTCACGCATATAAACAAACAGGACGTGGATGCATGATATGGTGATATTTTAAACGGCATATTACATATACGCCTCATATCATAACTAAGCTTATTCTTTTTCAAGCCGCGTTCTGTTACCTTTCCGAATCGCTTGGCTTAGTACTATCATTGCCAACTAAAATCCGGCTGTAAAAAAACGGAGTAAATTTAGCAAATTCCTTTGAAAATTGGTAGAAAATCGAATTAAGCGTACATTTTTAGCCAAAATGCTAATACCCTCTGCAAGGCCAAGGTATTGTATACTCTTTAAAAATTAAGAAAACAAATTGCGTTGGAGAAAATGTCAAGATCTGGATGTCTGTTTGATTGCAAGTTCAATGTCAACGTCGATGTAGTAGTAACTCTCGCACCAAAATTTATTTCTACACTGATTACAAAATTATTCCCTTTTTGCGTTACCACACGATTTCGGTGACTGTTTGCAATTGATTGCTGCGCCAAATTCAAATTAAAATGCGTCTACCTCCTCAAGAAACCCAGGTAAATGGATACAGCCAAAAGATGCAGCATTTAATAAAAGAGATGCCGGACTGGTACCGCGGATTGTCCTTATCCCAGATGGAGGCAGCCGACAAAATGTCCACCGCCCTCAGGGACGACATGGATCAAAACACAGCCACCAGGGTGTCGGAGCTGCTATGCCAACTGGGACTGCATCCGAAAGCCCCCTGGGACACTGTGGTCCTTGCAGCGAAGCTGAGTCGAGGCAACGACCTGGCTTTTCTTTGGTTCCTAATGGAATTGAACTACAAGTCCCCCGATCACGGACGCACCTATTGTGTGAACGAACAGATCATCATGTCGGCTATCTTTTGGCTCGACTTATTTCCCACCCTGAAGGAACTGGATCGATGGCTGCCCTTGCCCCATATCTCGCAGGCTGAGAGAAATCGGATAGAGGCACGACGGCAAAAGCGCTTGAAATTAAAAAAAAAACGTGAACAAGAGCGGCTGGAGAAAGAGCTGGCCAAGAAGGCGAACGCATCAAAACTAGCTCCCTACTTTGAAGAGCCTTTCCAAAAGAAAAAGCCTGCACGCCACTTGCTGTCCGATTATCCAGACCGTCCTGCTTTACTCTTTGAAATGCCCGATGAGGAAAATATGTCGCCCCTATCGACACGCTGGTTTGGGGCCTATGAACTGAGTGAATCGCGTCGTGTCGCACGGACGGTTATAAATGAGGAAATCGGCAGTATGTTCTGCAACTTTGGGAACGCCCTAGGTATTGCAGGTAGTATGGCAAAGTCCATCGTAAATGACGAAATCAAAAGCATCTTCGACTCCTTCAAGGCCGCCTCTCTGCCAGTCAGTGATGTGGAGACCTTGTGTGTCCATCATCGCCATTTGCGCGTCATGGAGAAGTCTCTAAATGATCAATTGGACGTTCTGAAACGTAAGAAGTACGAGGAACTTATTTACGGTAAATCAAAAGCAGAGGAGCGTCGAAAAAAGCTGGTATTACAGGAGCTGGAGGAAATGAGCGCCAGTTACTTGAAACGTTTCCAAGAAATGGCAGCCCGCACTCGACTGGCCTCGACCAGAACCAAACTCTTCGGAGGCGGTGATGTCCAGGGCTATACATTTGGTTGTCCCAAGGTTGACAAGTGCGTCGAGAGTACGGAAGAATGTTGCCAACCCTGTGGGAAAGACTTTACGATAGAAATGGTACCTGAGCCCGTTAAAAAATTCCAAATCAAGATGCGCAAATCGAGCAGCAGACTGAGGGTCAAGGGAGGAGCTGCGTCAAAATCCAAAAGAAGAAAGCAATCAAGAAATAAACGTTCCAAATCTAGGTCTAAAAGCCGGATGCAAAGAAATAGTGTCAAATCCATAAATTTTGATGTGGTTTCAATACTAGAAAAGCAAAAGCCTAAACCTAAACACGATTTCAAGGACATAGAGATGAAGCTGCTAAAGGGTGAAAAACCAATTGTGCCAGGATGTCCTGACTTTCGGCCCGAAATCGCCGATGCTGCCAAGGTACAGACATACGATCCCTATATAGGCCTGCCCCAGTGGAAAAAGCGAAGCCTGAAACAGCGTCCCAGTAGCTTGATGCAGTTCCTCAATCGTTGCGGAAGTGAACAGGACGAGGAGACGGAAGTGCCATCGAATGGCACTCCCTCTGCCCGAGCTGCTCAATCCCGCAAGATTTTCGAACTGGGACCCGGGGGTACAAGTGTCGTAAAGTTTAACTATCGGGAGATTTTCGGGTCCTTGCAAACGACTCGTTTGGACGATGAGAGAATGCGTCTGAAGGAGGCGTTTGTGAGGGCCATCGATGACGATGTTCAGTATCTGAGTGCAGCCCTGAGCGGCGAGGAGGAGGGTTCCGTTAATGCCATGGTGGGCAGAGCTGCCAAGCGGGTCTTTGCCGATGATGTGAAGGAATTTCACAAGGAGCTCGAAAGACTAAGACTGAAAAAAGAGGCCGAGATGGCGGAAAAGAAACACATTCGTTTGGACTTTGGCCAAAGGTACTACGATCCCGATAACCTGCCCCTGATGAAGGAGATGCTAAGGCTTGGCCTGGAGAAAGTGGGCGAGGACAAGCGTTTTGTTCTGCCCACCTTACCGGATGTCCAAACGGTGCCATACCTACTCGATTGGATCTGTTATCGCTACGGAAAGCTCTACTCCCAAAAGGCTAGGGAGAAGAGTTATTCCGAAGACAAAGCGGCCATAGAGTACATGGTCCGAATTATGGGACGTAGCTTGGTGAAGTTGCCCCCGCCCCGCGCAGCCGAAATGTATGAAAAAGATCCGAAAATGATTCGGAAAATGGCCCATTGCATGAAGGAGCAGCAAACTAAAAAATTCCTGGACTCTATAATGGGTATCAGCCGAGTATTCTACACGGCAATGAGGCCACAGCTCTGCGGTTCCACCATGAAATCCACTTTTTACGCCTACATGCCCGCACACATTCACGACCTTGGATTCAGCATTAACAGAAGTAATATTATCTGAGCTCCAAGTAACTCAGTATTTTTGCTCTTCTGGGAACTAAATTGTGGGACTTAATGAATGAATTCCTGGCAACAAAGCTTTCCGCTTGGCTTCTGCTAAATAAACTTAATAAACAGAAATGTAAATCAATTAGCTCTAATTATTTCTCGGAGCAAAGCATAATAATTTTGCTTTAAATCGACAACTCGGCTAATCAACAATGAAGGATGCAACTATGTGAGTTATTCCTTCTCCAGTTCTAAACGGGAAACTCTCTCATTAAATTAGTGCTTTAGGTTCATGATTGTATGCAAAATAGTTTCACCATCAGAGGTAGCTCTTCCGTTCCAAACTGAAATATTTCATTAAATTACCTCACAGAGTTTGGTCAATGGCCAAGTTTGTCTTTAGCTCAGTTTGCCTGTACGAATTTTATGCATCGATGCATTTCCGCTTCCGCTTCTGGCCAGGACTCGAGTCTTCAGGGAATTGCAGGCGACCGGCTGCATGGCACACATGTGGTTCATTATTAAAGCCGCATTCGCCTTGACCAGAACTGGTGAACGACTTTTGGCCCGGGATTCCTCTGGGCAATTCTGACTCGGGGAGCTTACTGGCATTGGAGCGTGGAAATGCCGAATAGCATTATCCGCTTGGAAAACGGCGTAAAGTCAGCTTATTAAAATATTAATTGAAATTGGAAGCCCCGATAACTGGCCGGGGCCAGACTTCCGACAACAATGGACAACGTTTCCATTTCCGTTTCATTCCCAGGACCTGGCCAACGATTCATGTTGTGTTTTCATGTTTCCCCGAAAAGTAAACACGGCGCTGGTTTATCGCCCTCATAATTACGGCGTAATGAAAGTGCCAGACACGGTCAAATAAACGATGGCAGCATCCTTGGCTTTCACCTGAGCGTTCTGTATATACTCGTTTCTGTACGTATGTATGTCCAATGCAAAACTGGCAGGTGAAGAAAAATGTGGGCACTCTCGTAAATGCGGGAGGGCCATAAAACGCCAGAAACAAAAATATCCGAATAAAGCGTAAAAATATCCAGACCTACATAAGTAGCTTCCAGATACGCTTGCTGTCCTAAGATTAGCATTTTCTTGTACTTTATGCTGATCGGGTATAGGGGTCTCGCGAATAAATCGCAATCGATACTTATAAACACAGTATTGACTTCAAAAATGGGATTTTTCCCACTCGTACATTCACTTCAAACATCACTTTCAGAAAACTCTTTTTAATCTTGTAATTTTTTATGATAAATCTTATACAGGACAGCAAATAATTAAAAACTATGTATAATTTCATAAAAAATAATTCCAATATATTTGTCTTTTGTAGAGTGTAAACACTGTGTTACAGTAAATACAGCTCAAATACGTCTGGCCATTTGCTTACCATTCCAGATTGCGCATACGCCCCGTTAGGCATGGACACACCACGCAACCGAAACCCTGCAGATGCCCCTTTAGTCCGCCTGGGAAGATGCTGCATTCATTGTTTTACGAGCCATTAACATTAACAATTAGGCCTGCGGCCCACGGCCGTTATGATTTTTACAACTTGCTTTAATTAGAAAAATACATTAGCGGGGAGAACTCTGTAGCTCTTCTCGTTTTCAGTTGCTTTTGGCACGTTTCGGCCCAGTTTTCCCTTTTTGCCCACATTCAGTTGCAGTGCTCGTGGACACGGGTGCTGAAGGCGCAGAATATATAGTAGCCCACCCCGGCTCCCAGTAAAACAGCCACGCACAGCCACACATTGAAGGTCATGAAGACGAGCATCAACAGGAAGGAGATGAACACCTGAATAACGTGAAGGAAAGTCTGCAGGAGATGCATCCTCGAGCACCACACCTTGTGGCATGGCACCTTCGCGGGTGGCAATGCTTCAGGCTGGATGTGGCGACCTCTCCCCAGCCCTCTTCCTGGATAGTTGTGGACCCGGTTTGGACCCGCGGATGGGTTGGAGATGGAACTAGCTGCCGGATTGCCACTCCGCAGCGGCGGCATCGACGGCGATCGGGGTCGGTTCACATAGACCTGCGACGGCCCTTGCTGTAGCGTCTGCGGCAGCCGCGTGGGCTGATTGTAGCTAACCCGCCGGGAGCTCTTCTTCGTCTCCTTGCCCGCCGCCAGTCGATTGTTTTGCTTCGCATACAGCCACTCGCGGAAAAACTTAAGAGCCTCATAGAAAATGGCCACCATGAAAATGACCAGGCAGGAAAGAGCTATCGCCAAAGTGGACTCAGTGCGCCAGAACTTGACCAGTATGGTCTCGGTGTAACCGGTGTGGAAAAACATTGACATTGACATATCGTGATGGCCTCCACCATGCCCTGCACCTCGGCCACCGTGGTGGGAATGGTGACCTCCAGCACTGTTTTCGTGCGACATCGAGCCCTCGGACACGGGCATCGGGTGGTGGTTATGATTAGAGTCGGAATGCATGCCGTGATCCATTGTATTATGAGAGTTGTGACCATGACCAAGCTTGCTGTGAATTGCCGAAGTGGTAGCCGCATGCCCATGATGAAATGTCGCTCCCCGGTTGACCATCAAACGTCGGTGCCAGTGAGATCGAGCTGACGAATTATGTAACTTTTATCAACAACTAGATGACAGCTGTCAGTGCGAATTCAACAATTCAACAGATTTATTTTTAACCGGCATTATCATTTGAAAACACTTAGTCCAGGCTTGGATTTGCATTATTTTTTTGCCAATATATGCGAAAACTTTTTCCCGATATCCCCTTAATACTTTCCAGTTCGTTAAATACGTTGGGTAATCCGCAAATATTTCCGGAATTTTTGGTTGGCGAAAATTCTACTGATTCCGTTGAACTGGAAGCTCGCCTATTTTTTTCCCCGATTTTTATACAATATTCTGTTGAATCAGCCAGTTCTGTTGAATCATTAACATAAATGACAGGCGGGTACAACATGCCACGTGCTACAAAATCAATGCACTTTCTGTCCGCTTTTCGTTGTCCTTTTCATTCTCATTTCACACAGCCAGGACAAGCGAGCAAATTTGCTGCCGCTAATGGAATCCATTTTTCACTCGCCTCTCCGATGAGACGAATCCGGCAGAATCCTCCTCTTTCGGCCTCGACCATGCATATTAATAAAGATTTAAGCGCTGGCAACCGTCGAAATTAAGATCGTACACTGGCAGCTCAGCTCGGGCACTCTACCGCCACGAATTGCTCACGAGCTGGCCATTAGATTGTGTAATACTTAATATTAATCATACGCAGCGTGGTGCGCGCCGCGTTAATTTATGGGCCGGTCCGCTGATTGCCGAACAAGATTTTTGAGCCAGACGTGCTGCAATCTTTCCGTGTCTTTTTAGGAGCGAAAAGAAGTACGTGTCGAGTCGACAGGAAGTCCCGAGTAAGGGGAAAACAAAATGAAGCCACTAGCTGTCGGTGGGAACGCCTCACTGACCGCCCATTAATGCTGCTGCTTTGTGCAGGAGCACATTAATCATTTCGAATGCTTGCAGCATCCATCGCAGCATGGCTCCACAGTCATTTTTTGTCCGCCTTTGAAATTTTTTTTTTGTGTTTTTGTTTTATTTTCATGGCTGGGAAAAAACAAAGGACCTCTAGGAAGTCGGCAACAAAGTGAGTCCTGCATTAAATGCTTTTCTTTCTTTGGCCGTTCGAGCATTTCCGTTTTCATTCAGCTTCCTCGACCTAAGTCGTTGCATTGAGAGAAAAGTGAAAAAAGTCCTGCAATTAAAGAACCACGATTTCCATTTAAAAAACATATTTTTAAAATGAAACAGAAATTACCATTCAAACCCCTACAAAATAAATAGATTTATATTCAATGAAAATACTCCAAGATATTAAAGGTGTAATCAGCCATAAAAGATAAGATAATTCAAAAGCAACGAAAAATAGCAGCAAAAAGTCATTTAATCCTTAAAAGTCCATTTACTTAATTTAGGCCTTATACCCTTTCACTGTCCGTCGACTAAGCTGCATTTCTCTATTGTTTGCAGTCCTAGGCTGACGGTCGATTTTAATTCCCTTTGATGCCCGACACGGCTTAAAGCTCCATTCCATTCTTTATCAATTGTCTTGTAGAGCAAAGCGTTAATCATGCAGCATTTAACGAGACCAAAGCCGACTGCTCCCTTGGGACCGAGATTTCAATGGTCAAAGTTTTGCCCGAACGATGCTCACTTTTTGTGCTCTATGCCACCACCAGCTCGATAGGGCGACAGCCATGAATTCCGAGAAGGAATGAAAAATGTTTGCCAAATGTGTGTGGGTGTTGTTCTTGATGTTGGTATTGTTGTCGGGAAACCCGAAAAGAAAAGCGGTCCGCACGCAGAGAGCATTTTTGCGACCAAACGGGAGGGACAAACGAAGGCAGGCAGCGTTGCGTGTAATCGCGCTGCTAAGTCCATTTAATCAACTTAATTTTGTACAAATTCTCAGACATTTCGGTTCACTTTTCCACCGAGCTTTCTTCATTTTTGGGAAAGTGACGCAAGACCCGCAGGACGGCATTTAATAAAACATTTTCCACAATTATAACAATGCAGGAATGGGATGTGGAAGAGGGCCTCCAGCTGCAGATTCCTATCGCGTTGAAATGTTGAAATGGAGTTGTTAGCGCTGAAAATAATTTACATAATTCGTTTTGAATACATTTTGACAATGGCGAGGTGTGCGTGCTGCATACTTTTGGGCCGCCTCCGGAGAGATTGCCTACCCACCTGGCGTATACGCAATATTTGCTTACACCTCGAGTACACAAAGCTGAGGCAAGTTTAATGAAAACCACACACACACATCCAAATCCCTCACGAAAATTCGTTTTGCTCCTGCGGTTATTTTGTCACAAAAGTCAGAAAAGTAAATAAAATGTCGTACCCTACAACTGTAACTTGATTAAATTTTATATTTTGCCATGTGCTCCTTGAGCCATTTAATACCCACGCAAAATATTAAATTCCCGTTTCGCAGAGATGCTGCTTTGATATTTATTAAATTTAACATCCGACATCTTAGAGTAGTCATCATCAGAAACAGCAGCGGCCGCCATTCCACGGACTCAAAGTCATTTGCCACACTTACAGCTGAAATTCGAGCTCATTTCGTTGGGCAAATACATTCGGAAATTTGTCGTATTACCTTGCAGCATTGACATTTGGATCCCGGCCGTGGAGGGATGGGTCATCGATTTTCGATTGCGTTATCGAAACAAATCTAGTAGCTCCTAAGTAGTCACTTTGGCGGCCTTTTCGCAGGCATCCTAAAAGGAGCCAAACAAAAAAAAAAAACATAGAAACGGCAAAAAGAAAAACCCAAGAATTAAGAGTGCCACTCACAGGAAATTGAGCTCAATTGGGGTTTTTTGTTACGTGCCGCTACTACTGCTACTGCTGCCGCATTTTCTTTTGCTTTTATTGTTTTTTTTTTCAGGACTCGGGACTGTCCAGAAAAGGTTCTTCCTGGACGCCGGCTCTCCTGCTGTCAGTTGATTTATGTGGCAAGTGCTTGTTAACACTTCATAGCTACGAGCCTGACAACTGCAGGCATTTTCAACAAACGTATTCCTTTTTTTTGCCTTTCTAAAAGTGGCCCCTGGACCCTGAAACTTTCCAGGGTCTTCTCCCTTAGCTCTGCCGGCTTGCTCCCACCGATTCGAGATGTTTCATAAACGTCGCATTAGTGTCACGAAAAATACTAATAGAAAAAGTGCTCGTAAAACTGCAGACTTTACTGCTTGCGATACGATAAATTTTACGCTCACTGGTTGCAGCGTCAATTTCGCTGCAGTCGTCAGCTCTTTTTTCATTTTGCGACATCGTTGCTATTTGAATACAAAAATCCGCTTAACCGTAGAGGCAAAGCGGACCCAAAAACACACATCCCCGTCCACATCCGAGGCGGAAGGCGTGGCCTTGTGCTAGGGAGTGTGGGGGTGCTGTCTTTTGTGTGCTAGTTCCTTTCACTCCTTTTTTTTTTGACTGCCTCATAAAGTGGCATCCTAGCATGTACCGAGTAGCTTGTAGTGGAAAGAAACGGGCGTAAAATCATCATTTATCAGCAAGCAGCCAGGAGCTGTAATGGCACAGTGGAAAAATCAAACTAATATATAGCCCAATGGCATCTGCATTTTATTACATTTTTTAATTTCAATCAAAATTATTTTTTAGTTTTAAAACATGCTAACAATTGCTTTCTATTTGAAAATAGTGTTTTATTCATATCTATTTTTATTTTTTCCTCTGCCACAATTTTTATTAAATATTTAATGGCTTTTGAAATGATTTATTCAATATGGTAAAAATAAACGTTAATGTCTCAATAATAACATTTTTATTGCCTGACAAAAAAACGTGTCTAATTATTGCAGTAATTTAAATTTTACAGAAAATTTAATTTATTCTACAAAGCTTTGTTTTAACAAAATCATACCATGTACTTTTATACAAAAAATAAACTCCATAAACTGAACTTGGGTGTTTTTAAAATTGAATAATAATTTCCCCCAGTGTAAATTTGGTGAAAAACTACCAAATTGTTGAACAATTCGGTGCCATTTGTGTGAGTACGCCTGTGGCAGTGGTTCTGCTGCTGGCGCCGTCAGATCCGCATCACTTTGTCATTGTCATACCCTTTTTTGAGTGCCTTACACTTCCTGGAATCTCGACCAACTGCTTAGGAGCCCATGCCTCGAAGCCTTGTGCCTTGTTTATGTCTGAGCGTCTCACCAGCGAAAAAGGAGCGGGCGGAGACGACAAAAAGGATAGAACTGGAAGGGAAATAGAGGAGCTTGCTGAAATTTGCATACAGAAACGCACATTTCGTGAGCTTCCGCCGCAGATGTTTGTTGGTTCTGTTTGCCTTTTGCCATTTTGATATGCACGCCATGTTGGCGTCGCATTCGCCTCTCGCTTCAACTTCCGTTTCCGTGCATTTTGCACGTTTGCCCAACTTGTCACTCTCACTGAGCAGAATGCACTGGGAGTCCTCCTAGCTTATAAATATATATCCTTTTTTGTTTCGTCCAGGCAAAGCCACTCGCAGTCTGTTGAATTGTGCACCGAGTTTGCCACCAGATGCTGCAACTGGCTTTTTGCTGGATTTGAATTCAATTCCTATTTTGAGTTTTTCAACTGCAGAATGGAATGCTTTGTCATTTTTCAAGAAGAATGCCTGAAAGGGACCCCAGTTGAAGAAGAAACCAATAAAAAATCTTTTTAATTCAGGTAAATTACATTTATACGATTTGCCTTTTATTTGATGCCTTAACTTTCGCATGATTTCAATTTTTGTTTCGGAAAACAGTTTTCAAATGCAGTTTTGTAAGCTTCACTCGGAAAGTGTTTTTTAATCTTTACTTGGGTTTTTTTAGTGGTTTTAGTTGTTACATCCAATACTTTTGTTTTAGTAATAATATTTGATGTTTATTTTTGAAATGAACTTTAGTTCGGGTTGCGTATAATTAGCTGCGCTTAGTTTTGTCATGCTCGTTTGCCATTTTGTTTGTTTTTCATTTTAATTTTCATTTTGAATTTCAATTTCATTCTCATCTTCATGTGGCGATGTACGCGAGTGTGTGAATGGGTGGGTGGGGGTTATGTAAATAGTTTGGTAGCTCATCCCTCGCTTGTGTTTGCGTTTAAATTTAAACACCAAGTTTTATAATTTTTCATTATCGTTTGTCGGTCGGTTTGTGGCGCGAATATCATATTGCACTTTTCGGAGTGCTTACATACATATACATACAATAAAAACATGCACACTTAGTAGATACTATATCTATATGTTTAGTGTATGTATTACGTCTGATGCAGCTTCATTCTAAACATAAAAGTAATGCTTAATGTTTGGTATCACAGAGAGGCGTGACTTTTCATACAAAATACAACAAAAGACTAATGCAGAAAGTTACAAAATACAATTTAGTTCACTTCTTAGTTCACTTGAGCTTGAGCTGCACAGTGTACACGTACTACATATGTATAGGCTACTCTTTTTGTATATTTATATATATATATATATATATTGTATATTTTTATTTGCATGTATCTTTATAGACAGAGCTGGGTATTTACAGAGGATAGCACAAACGTAAATTTAATCGTATCTAGACTTAGGTCTGCAATCCGCAGCTTGTAAATTTAATTTTTGGCTCAGGTTGAGTATCGCAAATCAACTAACTACTCCGCCAAACAATTATTTGTTTGTTGCGGGGCTAGGAGGTTAGAGGGAAGTGGACTAGGGCTAGGGCTAGACAGATTGGTTTGCGGGGGTGGGGACATCAATAGATTCGATAACGATTGTGTTCCATATTCGGTGCTGATTGTTTTCGAAACATAAAAGGAACCGTAGAAACCTGTCACAGTTACAACCGTGTGTGTGTTTGATGTTTGTTATCATGTGTGTGAGTGTGTGTGTGTGTGTGTGGGTGGGTGTGTGGCTGGGACCACTCTGATTGCTTAGTACTACTTTTAAAATTACAACAACAAGTTACATTTAGAGGAGTCGTCCACGATGTCGCCTTGCGCGAATGTAAGGGGCGGGCACATATACAGAGATACGCACTACTAACACTACTACATACAAATATCCATTTGTGGGGGTATGGGTGTGGAAAATAATCTCCGATCAACTTAACTTCTTCGCTCTGGAAACTCAAGTTTCAAAATCAATATTTCATATATACTTTCGTAAATTATAACGTCAATTGAGTGTTTTTGGTTTTCTAAATTTACAATTTTATAATTTAAGAGTTTCTGATTTTCAATATTTAGTTTGACCAGAAAAGCAGTTCTTCCTGGATTACTTTCCATGACTTTACAATTTTCATATTATTATTATTATTATATAGTTCCGCCCAGTATTTGAGTGTTTCGAGCCTTTTTTGAAAATCCTTTAGAAGACTTTCCGAATAGCATCGATGTCCTTTACCATTCAGCTTTGATTAGCTTTCACGATTTCTAGAGAAAACTTTCCCGGGCGCCGTGTCTTTCATCGCCGAGCATTACCCTTTGCGATGGCGGCTCCCCATATTGATCCTGGTAGTAGTTCTCACGCATCATCGTGTTGAGACTGGAGCAGCGGAAGTAGAGGATCTCCTGGAACGGCTTGCGGAAGTCACGGTTCAGAGTGGCATATATGATGGGGTTCAGCAGCGAGTTGGCGTAGCCCAGCCAGAGGAAGAGCGAGGAGAGAGAGGCGGGCACGTGCATTGTTTCGAAGGGACGAATCAAAGCCAGGATAAAGAACGGTAGCCAGCAGATGGTGAAGGCCGACATGATGATACCCAGGGTGGTGGAGGCTTTCTTTTCCTTGGCCAGCTGAAACCGCAGCTTTTTGTGGTGCGGTGAACCGAGTAGGCCGGTGGAGCCACTAACTCCCCCTCCGCTGCCGTGGTGGCCACCACCCAGACCCACTCCCAGGGTTCCTCCACCGCCTCCGCTGCTCAGGCCACCACAGGTGGAGTACGTGAGAGAGGTGTTGCCCACACTGCTGTGCCGCTGGCCGTTGCCTCCCAGTTCCGTGTGACCCAAAGACGGGGCCTGCGGTGCTGTGGGCGATCCGGTACCATTCAACGCCTGCTGCAAATGGGTCTGCGCCCTCTTCTCCTCCAGCACAATGCGCCGCGCCGCCCTGAAGATCTGGTAGTACACGAACAGCATCACCGACAGCGGTATGTAAAACGATCCCAAGGTGGCGTAGATCTGATATGCAAAGTTCTGGCACACTGTGCATATAGGCTGGCCATCCTCGTCCTCGTGCTCGTTGCCCAAAATTAGCAGGGGCGGCAACGAGATGCAGGCAGCCGCCAACCAAACAATTCCCACGCAGAGCATCATCCTGCGCGGTGTCCTCTTCACGCCGTACTCCAAGGGCTTGGTAATGGCTAAGTAGCGATCCACGGATATGGCACACAGATTCAGGATGGAGGCTGTGCAGCAGAGCACATCGAAGGACACCCAGATGTCGCAAAGCAGAGGACCAAAGTTCCACTTTTCCAGGACCTCGTACAGCAAAGCCATGGGCATCACCAACAGGGCAACGCACAAATCGGAGAGCGCCAGTGATACCAGAAGATAATTACAAGGTCTTCGCAGTTTCCGGACCATGCACACGGCTATGCAGACCAGGACGTTGCCTACCACTGTTCCCAGGATGACGATGAGCAGGACAATGCTCACGAAAATAGACTGTAACGGTGGTAAGACAAACTCTCCGGCAGCGAACTCCTCCAGGAGCAAGGGGGTATCCGATAGGGGCACCAAGGTGGTGTTGCTATCCCCCAGATAACTGCTGGTAATGCCCTGATACGTAACTATGGCCACTGGACTGCTGTTCATGGGGGGAGGGCCACTTAAGGACGTAACCGAAGACGCAGCCGAAGCCACGGCGCCAAGGAAGGCGCTACTGCTGTTGGCAAAGTCCGGCGATGACGGCTCCGTCTCGCTTTCCAGGAGCGGAGCGGCCGCTGTCGTCTTGGCCGCTGCATAGGCTATCCAGCTGCTCAGGAATAGGATGAAAAGCGTCAGTGTGGCGGTGGAGATTAGTTTCCGTTGACAGTGACCGGTTGCAGCCATCAATTTTGTGTAATTCTGTTTTTCGTTTATTAAACGCTACTTCCGCGGGCCAACGCGGCGTATGAGCAACCCACAGCTAACCTGCTGCCTCGCATCGCGCTCTCGATTAGCCAAAGCTTCATTGCGCAACTCGTCTCACTTTTCCGCCCAGCACAGCTCAGCACTGGCCATTAATCATAATAATTTCAATAAAAATAAGTCCTCTTATTAGTTTCGCCTCGGGCGCGTCTTGATTACTAATTTATGTGGGGGCGTATGCTTAATAAAAACGCTGCTTGCGGCTTCCAGTTGATGTGGTCATTGACTTTTATGCCTTGTACTTGTGGGTTATCTCGTTCAATAAATCTTTTCCTCCGCCGTTCACTGCCGTCTTGTGGTCTGTCTGATTGTCGCCTGGAAATAGAAAATGTGAGAAAACCATTACTTGACTTGTGCTTATAAAATGCCAGTGGATTAAATTCTGGATTTAAATTCTCATAAAGTTCAAGGTGCTTGGTGGAAAACCAAGCCTCTTTCTACATCTCTATATCTCTGCTTATTTCCATTTTTTCTCACTCTGGGCTTTGGTTCGTTACACTTTCGAGCTCACAAAGGACCTTACCACACGCACATGTCGCCCTAATGATGGTCACAGTTGTTGCGATTTCCAAGGAAAATTCTTTAAACAATGAAACAATGAGGGAAAAAAGGAAAACAAAAAAGGAGGCGAAAAAAGAGAAACAACCGCGAACGTTTTCATGGCCCGGCGGCCATGTGCTCTTGCTAAGAATTTTCCCTGGTTTTCCGCGAGTCACGAGTCTGGATGAATCATTCGGCGGAAAAGTGAAAAGGGAGAGTGACCGCAGTCCCTTCGTAGCTGGCGCGGTCCTTTTGTATTAATTTTCATACTTCTTTTGATTATTGAATTGCTGTTGAGCCAAGCCACCGCCAACCTGCCCAGACCACAGCCACGCCTACGCCGCCACTGCCACAGCCACCGCCCACTGGCACTTGCCGAAACAAATAAACAAAGAGCAGCTAAAAGGCGGTGGCGCCTCCGCCATTGTTGTGGCCATTTTCATTTGCCAGCTTCCGTTTCGCATCTTTATTTATTTCGCATTCCAGCGCTCCTCGCCCGAAATCCAGGCATTTATTCTTATTTTTGTGGTCAGAGCTAGAAGAAGCAGTCGAAGTACAATTTATACACTTCTCCCTAATTGAATTTCTTTACAAAACACCGAAAGTGTCGTCGACCGCTTTAAAAAAGTATTTGCCTTTCTGCGAACTCGGCTCTCATGTGTCGACACTTTGCGATTTATTGAATTCGGCCGAGTGGCAATTGTGCCACGGGAAGTGGAGGGGCGGAGCAGATTGAGAGGCGTCTAGACGACCAGACGCTGCCACACCTGTGCGGCAGGTAAGCGGCACTCTCGACACTTCAAAACTGAGTGAAATTTGAAACAAAGCCCTCGGGGCAGTCACTTTTTCTTAGTAGATTCCCAGCATCATTAAAAAACTATTCCCAGGACGCATAATGAAGTAAGGGAGTCAAAAATAAGTCAAAAACAAAATAAAATAAATGTATGGAAATTTACTTTATGTTTTAAACATAAAGTAAAATAAAAAATGTGTATTTTTTATATTAACATTGACTTCAAAGCTTTGAATGTAGAAATATAGACAGCGCAAAATATTTCTTTGTAAACCATTTCATTCTTTAAATTATAATAATGGAAAAAAATAAACAAAAGTCTTTAATAACTAAACTAGCATAGTTTGTTCCAATCATATTAAACTCTCCTCTCCTGGGAAATTATCTGACAATTTGAATACGAACGACTTTGTTTCCCAATTGTTTCAATGAATACATCCATGCATTTGAATCTAATCAAATCTATTCTAATAGAATCGAATGATATTTGACAGTCAGCTGCGCTCGAGCCACTTTTGGTGCAAATTATCCTAATCAAGGAAACAAGAAGGCCCAAAAGCCCAGTACCATTCGCAATTATTTGGTCAGCAAACAATAAATTGTAAGCCGCTTTAAGCTCCAGGCAGGACGATTCTGTCCTGTGCTGCCCTGTCCGGACGAATTCTCCTGGCAACGGGACATAAATAATGTAATTTAATTATGAATCGTTCGGGGGCGTGATGGGGACCGATTTCGCAGCTAAAGCTTCAAAAGCCTCCGTTTTCTGTGTGGCCTTATTTGTATTATTGCCAAAGCCGACAGGGGGACGTAAATATTCATAGGTTTTAATATTTATGTCCTTCGTCCTGCATGAGCAACTTTCAGCCAGCTCTGGCTTTATTTCCTCTTCCCCTCTCCCTGGTATTTGGTATTCCGGATAAGGAGGCACAACTTTTCAAATATTTGGCAGTTTCTCTGGCTTTTGCGGCAGCGTCTTGAGGTCTGCCGCAGTGGCTCGACTTGGCTGTGCCGACAGGACTTGTTCTGTGCGCATCCGAGAGTTGTTCTGCAAAGCAACTATTAGCTTAGTTGAGCCACTTTGTTGTAAATAAGAAATAGTTTACTGCGGCGCATTGACGGAGATTTCAATCTAGATTTACGCCACCCCTTTCTGCCTTATTAAGTGCTGTATAGGATTTACTGGCTTGCCTTTCAGTTAACACAAAATATATTTTATGGCTGCGCTGACGCTGGCAAATCCTTTAGTTTGGCCCAACTCTCAATAAGCCGTGGAAGAAGATAAAATAAATACGGCGATAAGGGGGCTAGGGGAGGTAGGGAAGGGAGCATAAAGTGCTTTTTAAAATCAGCGAGCGTAAACTTAATTTTTGCAGATATCCCAAGCAATTGTTTCAAGCAGCTCCGTTGAGTATCCCCCACAGCAGCCACTCGACAGAGAATGCAATGCAGTTGATGGTTGCAGTTTATGGTCTGCTGCGAACCGCACTTCAACTGCCCTTGCCACTGTCCCGCCCTCTTTTGTGTCTATCCGCCCCCTTTTTTATGCGGCTTGCCTTGGCGCCGGCACTGTGAAGCATTAAGCTCTTCTTTCGCCTTTTTTACCAGACAGCATTTTTAAAGCTGATCAGATTTGTGGCTGAGAACCGAAAGTCACGAGCCAAGTGACTCACAGAAAAATTGAGACGGCTCTGGGGAAGGTACACATAATAAATTCTCCAAAAAATAAAATGGAAACGACAAGAAAGGACATTTTATTTAAATAAAAAAATGAAGCTATTATTTAAATAATAGCTATGGGTAGGTTAGAAAATTCATACCTCAAAGTAGGAAAAAAAATGTAATAGAAGTAAATAAAATTAATATAATAAGGCAGGCATTCATTACAATTTTCACCTCCAAGGCATAGAAGGCATACGGAAAATAAAACATAATAAGACTCAGAAAATGTGAGAGACAACTGTTGGTAAGTCCTGTAAGCCTCAGGAGATTAGGGAGAGATTGAAATCTGTGCAGGCAACCGGGCGTATGCGTAATGGCCAACGCCGCCCACTCATTTCATATGCTCGCGAGCGCATTTCAATTACAAAGTCATAAAATTTGATTTCTCATGCAGGCTCCTTCACATTCCAATTTTTCGCTCCTCTTCGTTTTGTGCTTATTTATGTGTTATCCTTGGAGCATTTGCCATTTGCCAAGTGCCTTCCCGCCGATGTAATTTCAACCTGACACATCACACGAGGGACATCGCTGGCACACACACACTTTCTGACACACGGCTCAAGGGCTCACAAAATTGCTGTAAATGGATGCGAGTTAAAAAGCCAGCAATTTTAAATTGCCGGCGTCGACACTGGCGCCCCTTTCGGTGGCAGTTCCTTCTTTTTCCCTTATTCCCATTTTGGAAGGGCGAGTTAAAGAGGGGACCTGGCTCTTTCGGTAGAAATTCATCCATCCAACCGGAGGGAGGGTGGAATTCTTGCGCACTTGATGTTTATGTGTCAAGCTGCTCTTGGTTTACATTGCCTTACATTTTTTTCGTCTCGTCTCGTCTCGGCGTTGGCATGGTTGTAAATAATGAATGCGTTGATTTCGAATCGTATATTTGTGCCAGCCCGCTAACACAGAACTACAAAATATGGGAAGCAATCAGTGGATGGCAGCAATCGTTTCAGGAGCGAAAAATATTGGGAAACAATTGTTTCAATTTATAGCTTATGAGGCTCAAGTTTAAAGGTTTTTTCCACCTCTGTGGAAATATATAATATTTTGTGTCTGCAAACTTGATGTATTTCAGCATTAAGCGAGTGGCATTTGGGGCAATCCTTTACCCGAGATGAAATATTTAGCAACGCTTATGCCTTTACCTTTCAAGGCCAGGGGCAAGGCAGCCAAGTGCTCGTCCTTGCCATTAATTTTGTTTGAGAGTGTTGCTACAGGAACAGTTTGGCTAAAATGCCAGGCATATGGAAGTATCAGGGGATGTGAGAGTGTGTTCTTGTTTGTTTATTTGTGTGAATAATAAAATTTGTGCAGAAAACATGTGTAGAGGAGAAAGCGAGTGAAAACATTTGCTTATCTTTAGGCATTCCCATCCTGTAGCTGCTGGGCTGACATTTTCACTGGTGTTTCATTTTTGATAATGTTTTTGCATTTAAAGTTCACGTGGGCGTATGAGTGATATGATTTGCATATATAGGCAGGCCACTCACAGGCACATTCCTTTTATTTATGTGTGCGTGTGTGATGTAATAAAGCATTGAATTTTACATAAATTGCGGGCACGGCCCTGCGTCGCCTTCCTTTTTAAGGAAACAGCACGGAATACGCTTTGCTTTAGCCATTACCAGTGGGCTACAAAAAACCCAAACAGAGAAGGAAAAAACAAGGGCATTTGCATATTTGGTTGTTGCGCCATATAGTCCTTTGTTATTTTCATTTGATTATTTATGGTGGCCACCGCGGGTGTACGAAACAGTACATCGATGATTCCCGCCGGTGGAATTTATGCGCTCTTCTCCTGATACGTTACATAAATGGCCGTTTTGTCAAGTCAAATATTTGTTGTCGGTTTTATGGCTCATTCTGTTGTTGTCGCTTGTCGGTTGTCGGATGTTTTTTTCACAATTTATTGGTTTTAAAATTATTTCTTTGACGCGCTCTGACATCACCATAAAAAATGTCATTTCGCCTTTATTTACGGAAATATTTCTGTCGAAGTGCTCCCTTTGTTCCAGCCCATTGTCCTGGCCATTATTTCGGCTCTCCGAGCATGTCAACAAAACTGCTAATTGTTCTCAAATTGCCAACTTGTTGGCATTTGGTGAAACACAAACTATTCCTGGTCTTTCATCAACGAAATGACTCGCCACTGCGGGGCCAGTTTCTATTGATTTGATTTTTTCCCAACGACCTGCAAGAGAAAGCCGCCCAATTGCGATAGAAAGCGAAGGACATCTGATGCGAGGGCTCTAATCTAATGCAATCTAATCCGCTTGAAAAGAATCTCCATCTTCATATGCAGCACTGATGCACCAGCTGCTGCTGATGCAATGCAACAAAGTGCATGGCTGGCCCAACAATTTTCCACTCAATATACTCGCGCTGACTTTTATGAGAATGTCGGCCATCGTGAGCGACCGTGGAATGCCTCATCCTGCGTCCAGAATCCTGAATCTCCTCCGATGAGAGAGTCATAAAATCTTTTTATATGGCTGCCGGATAACTTTGTCTCGTAGCTGCCACTAATTGAATTGTTCTCCAAGGGCCAAGCGTGCACTCCAGAATGCACTCCCTGCCTTGCCATAATTTTGAAATTAAATTCCTTTCAAAGGTTAAGCAAGCTACCAGAAAATGTGCTTTGCGGAGCGGAATTATTTCCATTATCCTTTTGAAATAATCCAGAACCCTAAATAGTAAATAAGCCATTGTTGTCTCTACTGCGTTATCTTTGGCTCACATAGCACCTTGTGAATCTTGGGGAGTGCTAAGCTCATATTCTAATTTAATCGTCTCTTTAAAACATTATACAATCTTTTTAATTTACTCCTGGCTAATCTGGCACAAGTACCGTCTGCACTTTCGAGTCCGCGAACGCTTGACTTTAGTCAGGACCTACCTTTTTCCCTTTGTCGCCGTCTCTTTCGATTTGCTGTAGCTGTCTCCCTCCTTGGCTTAGACACTCTTCAGACGTCTGGAGCGCGTGTAGCTGCAATGAATGAGATAAGTGATGAGGTGTATGTTAGTAATTAAAGGACCCCAACACATAATGGGAGTTGAGCGTATAAAAGTAATGTCGTTGGTATCGGTGTTAGTGTCCTTCGCGTAAATGCTCCAGTTTATGTTGATGTGGTTGTGTGGGTGTCGGGACACTCCATCAAGGCGTCAGAAAGAACGGAAACCGAAAACCGCACCCATTCCCGCCAGCAGGATTTGTTTTTTATGTAAATATAATAAGCTTCTGTCTGCTGCCGCGTGTTTCGAGCGAGAGCGTGAGCTTGTGTATCTGCTTGAGATGGCATCAATCATACGCCACGATGTGCTGCGCTGAACTGCGGCTAAACGGGCGGAAACGCTAAGGCACACACACGCACGCTGGTTGCAAAATTGAAAATTTATCGTCTAGAACTCTGACAAACCCGCACACGCAAACGCAACCACAACATGAACAACGCTCGCTAACAACGAATTGTCAGCAGCATAGCACAGTGGCAACAGCAACATCAACAGCAACATCAGCAACCTGCCACGCTTCGAAACCTTCAACTAAGTTGAGCTGTTGCATGCGCTTCATCAACGTCATGCTTAGCCGCATTTGCGACATTGTAGGCATTGCATTTGAGCAGAGTGCCCCAGAACGGGGCAGATTCGGGCAGTGGGTGGGTGGCAACAACTGCAAGTATGCAATTCTGGAGTATGTTGTGTGTGTCTCAATCATTTCGCACGCAGTGACTTTGTTTGCTTTATTCGGAATTTAGATTAAGTCAAGTTAGATACAATTTTATTTTTCGGGATATAAGGATTTTTCCCTTGAATAAATGTATGAATAACACTCCCAACTATAAAACACACCCATTTACTTTGTAAACTCTGTATGCTATAAATAAAAGATTACCTCATTTGATTACCTCAAAACACCATTCGTTGGAAATATTTTCATGCGAAAACTACTGAATATTAAACAAAGCCAGGACAAGCAAAGACTAAATCATGAATGGATTCCAACTAATCAGTGCTCTACTTAGCATTTTGCATTCACAGAGCTGTATATTGTTCCACGGCTAATTTATGAATGGAACTACATTCAAAATCCAATTAGGTTTACCGGTTGGCGAGGTAACAGGAAAATATAAATTGCAAGCCATAATGGAAGAGATTCCAAGGGCTTCCCAGCCAAACCATTTGCATGCACTGTTAACTGTGGCAAGAAAAAAAACCAGACTAGCTAGGATGCAGACCTGTGGCAGCGGGAAAAAACTGAGAGACATGCGAGTGCGTTTTTCTGACACTGGATGAAGATAATCAACTTCAGTCATCTGGCGAAATGCGGCGTGGCGGCAACAGCTCGACAGTTTTTAATTGAGTTTACGCTCCGCGTGCAGCGTGCTTGTTGGTGGATGTTTGTGGATGAAGGCACATTATTCGCACTCAGCTGGAATTGACTCGCTTTGCGGTTCTTGCACTTGCACTTCCACAACCAGAGCCCACACCTTTTGCACTCACCGCCCTGTCATGAACTCATATTCGCTATTTTCCAAGCTCAAGTTTCTCTGTGTCCCGGCAAGATTTTTAATTAAGTTAATGAAGTGCATCGTGTGGTTTTTGGTCACAACCCGTGCCGGAGCTTATTAATAAGAGCATTGCGGGCTATCCAGCCCATTGTGGCTGCTCTATCATCTACTGTTCAGACTCATTTATTTACTTGGGGCCACATGGAAAAGCAATAAAGGCATCTCGGCAACATTACAAGGATAAATGTGCTCAGATCTCCAAACGGGCTGGGCAGGAGGCAGGAATGGGTTAGGTAATATAAAAAATGAAGCTCTGCTCGGACTCTTTTGGCTGCTGGCGAAAGTAAACATTAAATATTTATGACGCTGCACAAAAAATGCAATCAAAAACGTGAGAAAAGTTTCTATTGCATATTTATGTGCGCAGCGAGCGGAAAGCGCATCAAACAGAAAAAGTTCTGCCCCAAAACTGAGCACAAAATTCCGGGTTGACTTTGTAATGCTCTCATTGGGCGTGAGGAATAAGCTGATTAAATGCAGTTCATGAAATCATAGAAGGTTGTTTATTTACGTAGAAAAAGGGATTTCGAGAGTCATATATTTGCTTTATAAAGTGATATCAAACGGTTATTCATTAGCTAATAAACATGTACAAAAAATTTATTTTTATAAAAGCGTTTTATTGGGATTCACCAATAGCACGAGTTTTTCGTTCACACCACTCCAATTATGAATATAATTTATCTGTTATTGGTAATAAACGCATCAGTGATTCATTAAATGAATCGTTTATATTCATGCAGTTTTCAAAGGAAAATAGGAACTACATTTAATTCAATACCAGCAGATAATTACCAAGCCCTTGATAAAGTCTAGTTCTCCCTTTGAATGGAAGGGCCACAATAGATCGTCCGGTTCTCTATGAAAAGTAATGAATATAAAAGTGTTGCCAGCTTTCGAGGTAGAAAGGGGCCATTCTCGAGCGGCAAGCTTTGGGAAACGCTGCACCAAAATGGTTTTCAATTTAGTTAATTTATGGTGCGCATTGTTGGCTCTGGAATCGCACTGGCACACAATGGGCATATTTATAGCCGTTTTATTTTCCCATTTCAATGCAATTACCCCAAGCCCACGCCCCCACACACAAACAGAAATATATATATATCTGCTTATAAATGGTATATTTTTGAATGTACATTTGGGGAGCGGGGAAAAGGCAGATGCGACAGCTTTGACTGCAGTCCGGCCATGAAAAGGGAATGAGACGGCAGAAAAAGTGCTGAGCCAAGGAGATGGCCCCGAAAAATATCTGCCGTTGTCCATTGTGGGGAGCCCAGCTGTCCGAAAATGCGAGAAAGCGGCACTTATCCAATTTCAGAAGCCACAATGCCGAAGAAGCGAGCCACATCGAGCGAGGAGTGAGCCAAACCGTCAGAGCCGTAAATTCCGGCCTGCCAGGTTGGAGCATTTTAGAACATATGTCTGCTGGTGCTGCCATGTCCTCCTCCTGCCACCACGTCCGCTCCTGCTGGCATCTGTTGTTAAGTGCAAAGTTTTAAGGCTGGTTAGCAGCTGGTAATTAGCATAAAGTTGGCTCAACTTTCGCGCCACTCTGGCACACATTCACTAGGCAAAAAAACGTTTTATCCTTTAGGAGAAAAAAGTGAAGAGTAGTTTTTCCAGCATTAGAATATGAATAAAGAATGGGTGGTTATGCATTCCATTTCATAGTCCCAACATGTCCATAATTAAATAGTTTATATTTTTAGTCTTTAAACAAGAAAATTATTTGAAGGAAAACGAAAGTCTTTTGTCTACTTTTTAGATTTTTTTCGCAGTGTTTGGCAGAACAGTAAGAGTCCATTCATTCCGCTTTTTGACAGCGTCACTTTCTTTAGTCCTCCGTGACGCTGCAGCATCTGACTCACATTCATTCCAGCTTTAGCTCATCCTGCACACGCTGGGCATCCTTCTCAAACGGCCCAAGCCGCTCAGCCATGTCCTGCTGTCTCAGTGTCCCAGTATCCTGGTGTCCTGGCCCATTCCTCATTTCTCCTCGAATGGCGCCGGCTTTCGCTGTCGCCTTTGTTTAGCTTGAAGCACGTCTCGCTCATCTCTTTGATAAATATTAGTTTAATTCGTTTTCAGGCAGCCCTGACTCTGCTCTGCGCTTTTTCGCCAAGTAGCTCCTACTTCAAGGCTGCCATCTCGGGCTCTTTAGTGGCTCGTCTTCGCATTTTCTACAATTATTCGGTTTTCTTTATTGCCTCGGCGCATTTTGTGTCCTTTGTTTGGTATTTTATTTCGCTCGCTTGGCCAAGTGAAAAATGTAAATATTTTCCTTTGACTGAAATCCGAGAATCGGAGAAATGCAGATGTCTCCATGAGAACTGGTAACTTGATCGGCTTCAATTGATGGACTTGCCAGGAAATTCAAATTGATTAATAGGCGACTGCAGTAACATTGGCACTCAATTTGACTTTAAGTGCTTTTAGGAAACATTTAATGTTAAAAAATTCAATTTTTAAATCGATTTTAATAGCAATTTTAGTAATACATTTTTCTGGAATATTTTTACTATTAAGGTTACAATTTTTTTCTCTTTGCAGAAACAGAATTTAAAATTCAGTTTTCATTTTCATCCTAATCAAAAATGGGTCTCTTGAACAGCAATCTACTAGGACATTCATTTGAAAAAGAAACCTAACAAAATGGTACCAGCTTATGTTATTTCGATGTAGGATGGAAGAAATCCGACAAAATCTCTGACTCTATTAGGTGGACTGCAATTTCGGCCATTCAAGAAAATGTGCTCCATTCAATCGGCTACTCACATACGATGCCATCCGCCCATTTCTTTTTCGGCTCTGCCATTTGCCATTGATTTGCTTTCGCTTTTCCGAAACACAGTCGTGATGCATTCAGGATTCGGTTCCCGTTCATTGAGAGGAAACTGCTGAGTGTATCGATTCATTCATGAGATACACAGATCCCGCATTCACGCTTCAGTTGCCTCTTTTGACAGCCTGTCTGACATTTGCCAGATTTTCGAAGGCCATCCGACACGTTTCTGGCGTGGAACATCAACTTCGCACATCCCAGTGAAAATATGATTTCGATGACAGAGCCCGTGTGACGTTTAAATTGAATTTTCGATTTTTAGCATTTCCATCTCACACACGCCACTCTCCGACCTGCCTCATTTTGTTCAACCAATAGTCAAAGAGAATCCTAAATTTAGCGTGAAACTTCCGCTGACATTGATGTATGCATACACCTCGCCGATCTGGGGGCAAAGTGGATTCAGGGGACAGGTGCAAATGTCAGTGCCGGGTCGAGCAATTTGTCGACAAAGTTTAGAGCTTGTCAGCGGCCGCAAACTTTTCTCACTTGTCACGCTGACCCTTCTCTGAAAAGTGAGTGTTGGCCCGCAAGAGCAGCAACCTTCGCAATTAACTGAAATGTTTATCTAAAGTTAACTTGCTGATTCATAAATAATCGTGTTGTTTTTTAAAAATATAATTGTTCAGAGCTGTAATTAATGAATCTATGCTATGGGGACTTAAAAATAAATAGTTAAGCCCCCCACCGAGCGTATTTGTACAGGAATATACAAGAACAAATTAATGCGAAATGTATGAAAAATATGACGGGCTGTTAATGGGTTTTCCAACTTGTTTTCCATGCAACCCGTTTAATTGGGGAAGCGAAAAAGCAACATTGACTCGCTTGAGGCGGTTTACCATAAAAATGCAAACAGCAGCCGCAAAACCAGAAGCAACAGTTGCCACCCGAAGGAGTCCCCAACCAAAACAGACGCAAACAGACACTTGTTGCGGCAGGGATGAAGCGAAAGGATGTGACGTCCGGGCTGTAACGGGCGGGGGATGCGGGCGAAGATGAAAGTGAAGTCTCGTCGCCTCCTGTTGCAACTGCTCTGAGCATCCGGAGTCCGGGTATAACCCAATGAGAAGCTCAAGGCCCAGGGCAAATAGTCGTCAGGAAATAAGAGAAGGAAGAAATATACAATTTAAACGTTTCCAAATTGATTCCGAAGGCTGGCAGGACCTGCAATCTCATTTTGCAATGCGGATTTCAGAGAATATTGCACGGGATATTTACCAGAGATTTAAAAGGTTTACTTGCGAGGAAGCTCATTCGGAAGAAGTCAAAAATTGAACGAAAAACAGGAGACTGGTTTAATTGCGTTCATTTTCGCACAAATTGTTATTCCCACAGCTAATAGTAAGTGAAAACTTTCGAGTTTTTTCAGCTGGTGAGCCTGGGGAAAGCGAAACTTTTGTGGAAATGCTATTTCGATGAAGTGGAAAGTTTCTAGCCTCTGCAAATCAAAGCACTGAAAATAATCACCAATTAAAGCAAAGTCGTTGCTGCATTTGCGTGGGAACCTAAGCCTCTTCTCGCCAACTTATTTTGCATTTTTCGGGCAGTGCTTCGGCCCGAAACTTCTTAACAGTATAAAAATAGCTTTTTTACTACTTTATGCAAACTTGTCGCCAAACTGAACTCTTTGTTGCTGCGGCCAAAGACAACAACAAGTGGCTCCCGGCCTGGCAGGGGAATTTAATTAAAAGTTTTTATGCGTTCCACCAGAGCCACCAGTGCCGCAACATCGCCGAACAGCAGAAACAACAACAGAAGTGCCGGCTTGTCAACAGAACAGCAAAAGCTCCAACAACAAAGCCGTAGACTTTTGCGCCTATTTTCTGAGAGGACTTCTAGGACATCCTCACCCGCTCCTCGAAAAAATGTCCTTGTTGGCCGCTGAACGCCGCATAGTTGCAGCTGAAAAAGTTACAAAAAAAAAACGTTGTATCCATTTTTAGTGGCATGTAAATTTGTAAATTCATATTTATGCGAGGCCCCAGTAAAAATAGTTTACCCAAAGAAGCTGAAATGATGCAGCAATTTCGGAAAGTTATGCCCTGCGAACTCAAAGTTTCTGCACATTTTTGGCACTTAAAATTCTGAATACCTCATCAAATTTTAAACGTTGCGTATACGCCCCTTCGGCAGTCGAGGCTCATTTGGAGAAAACGTCGACTTCAGAAGGATACTCCCGAACAAGTGATGCTAAAATTATAGCTAGACATTTTTTATTTACTGTTTACTGCCGGTCATTCTGTTTTTGACATTATATTTTAGAGTGGAATTACAATTTTAGGATTATAATAATTTCTTTGGTTTAAGTTGCTTGTTACAGCTTTTGATGTCTAAGGCTGGCTTAACAATGGCCGTTCAAATACCAATCCTGAACTATAAAACTTCACTTCGCTAGCCCGACCACAGGCAATTGAGGACCAGTCCCATCGAGCTGCCACTATTTGCTTTCAAGGACCAATTAGCCGAGGTCGTCGCTTTTTCGTTAGCCAGCAAGTGCTCAGCTTTGTGGGGAATTCCGACCGGAATTGTCTCAGCCAAAAGAGGATCCATCAGAGCTGGCTTACTTCAGTTCGGTTTGGTTGGCTTAATTCCCTGCCGCGGAAAGTGCATTTGCGGTTGAGTTTTTCCACTAATTTTCGCCAAAGAAAAGCCTGCAATTTGCCCATTGGAGCAGGGCTAATTTGCTGGACGGGCCAGAGCGGAAGTGGCCGCTAATTGAAGCACTCTGCCCTTGTTCTATACTCCTCACTTTTTTGTGTCCTTGTAGATAAGTTTTGAAACATTGTATCTGTCGGGGCGAAAGTCACTCAGCCCCGACGATAACTGTCTGGAAAAATTCTGAACAATTTCGTCGGTTCAATCGCATTACCACAAATTATGTCACGTATTAGCGCAGTCAGAAACTTTTCAAGAGCTTAACTTTTATCGCATAATTGAACTATGCGTCGGTTAAGTTTTTGGTTTCGGTTTCGCACCATCAGAGTTTTGGCAAGAGCAAACTTTTTAATGTCAACATAAACACACTCGGTGCAGCTGATGGAAAACAGAAAAGCACTTTTCCAGCTTCCCCGAGGGCAACAGTGAGGATTAGGGCAATGGAGACATATCCATGCATGCGTCGCTGAATCGCCAATCAACATCATCGTCAACGACGGCAGCGACTATAACCGCAGCCATCACAAATGCCATTAGAGAGGCGCAGACCAGACGAGTTGGTTTCGGCCCCCAGCAAGGACATACCGCCCCCACATCCTGCAAAACACACTACAATAAAAATATATATATAAAAGATAATACTTTACTTTATAAGATAGTATGCTGTTAGCTTCAAATCTTCACATAATTATTTTAATTTCTTCTTAGAGAACTTGCTTTTAAAGCTCCCTCCGAATGGTTGGACTTCTAGAAGGTGGTCTGTTTTTTTCTTAGTGCCCCGATCCAGTCAACAATGTCCTTGCGGCATTAGTTACTAACGCCGCCTTCCCGGAAGCTCGGGGATGGGAGAAGCTCAACTAACGCATCGTAAATTGAGATTTCTATTTATTGTCGACGACCAGAGCAGAGGCAATGGCAGTGCCAGAAGCAGTGGCAGTGGCATCAGCCCATCAAGTCCATACTATATACATTTGTGGGTTCAGTTCGGTTCAGTGGGGTTTTATTCAGTCCAGTCACCCATAGTTCCATTCACACCCATCGACCTCCACATCTGCATCCAAGTCCACACCCCTTGGCTGTCACCGAGTAGACGCGGTCTGGCGACTTTAGAAAGTCGCTTAAGCATTTTTAATGGACTTTTAAGTTGGCTTTTATTGTTTTGTTCTCATTTCTTCTATGTTAGCTTCTATATATATTCTTGTAGATAAATATATATACATGTACATTTAATTGAAATAACATACAAAAATCATATGAATTTAAATTTAAAGGCCACTTAGGCAGAAACTACACAACCAAACTTCAATTACAGTTTTGTAGATCTATTGTTTCTGAAACAACCGCACCAGAATATTGAGTTTCCTGTAATCGAATAAAGTAATTGTTATTCTTCCACTGAAGTGATTTTCGTAACCGAGTTGGCACTTATTTACACTACAATCAACAGAGTTTTCTACCCTAATCAGGAGCAAACAAGCTGGATTTTATGCGAAAGATACTCTTGCTACTTCCCTTCAGGCGCTGAAAGCTTAGTAAATACAATTAACATTAGTTGGGCGCTTGTTTTGCGACTGAAATTTCCATTTCTATTAATACATATTTGATACACTTATTTCAATCAATGTTCTGTCAACTACTTTTCGGGGATCCCCCCCATTCTTGGCTGCTAAACAAACTGTCAATCATAGAGAAAATCCCCCGGGGGTCGTGGCATAAATTCGTCGTCAGCTATGTGGGCTGCCGGCGCTTTTTTTTACTTTCGACAGGAAGGAGCCGTCTTTATTATGGAAATTAAATTGATATTTAAGTGACACATCGCGCCGGCAGGGTGAGCAAGATAAATTTGGGCTGACGGCAAATTGTTTGCCCAAAACAGCATTGTTAAGATGAAATTAAATTTTTATGGGCTTAAACTGGGCTCAGTTGCCTTGAAAATATGCCACGCCATCTAATGAAGCAGCCACCAGCCAGATGTGTGTGGCATTGTGTGTATGTGTGGTGGTCAGCTTATGGTTTTTTGGCATGGCCCTGGAATTTTTGACCTTTTGGCTTTGGGGCTTGCCACCGCCTTTCGGCTGTAAGGTTTAATTAATATGCAAATGGACAAAAGGAAACGCAAAGGAGTTGCCGGTCGTCTGCCAGCAATTTAAATTTAGTTTCGGTCCCTCTCTTTAATGAACTCCGAGTACTCTTGGTCCTTGGAAGTTGTACTTGTGAAATATTTATTAAATACCAAGAGTTGCACCGCAATTTCGTCCACATATTACTTTGTGCCCGAAGCCATTTTCCTGGCCAAGCTCTGCATATTCATAAGGGTCCTTTTCAAATGGGACTGAAAGTGTACTGGGGGTTGGTGATGGTGGGTGGCTGGCGCCATTTGCAATTCAAGAGCAGCAGTACATTTCCGGTTTTCGGAAATACATTTCCGCTTCCGCCAGATCCGGCCGTCATCTCTGTAATTTCTGCTCCTCGCTCAGCTGGCTGCACATCAATTTGATATTTGACAGATTCGCACAAAACATCCCGCCGACTAATGCACTTACTGGCCATTCAACCAATTTGGTTACACGACTCTGATGCAATTTATTGCATTGCACGCCCCACTGCCCGGCCGACCACTTTTCAAATTGATTTCATTTTTATTAGCATTTTATAGGATTTGCCGAAGGGTCCATAAACCGTTCCACGAATAGCCACTGATGGTCTTTGGAAAACCGACGGAATTAAATTAAACACGTTCAGGTTGGATGGTTGGATGGTTGCCTGGCCTGGCTAGCACCATCGTCGGACCAAGTGTGTACACTTTTGTGTGGCCGGGAGAGCAGGTGGACCAGCCATTTCTCATTGTTTGCCCGCAGCAGGTTGCCCTCTTCTCAGGCAAACGTGAATACACAAAGAAAAATCGCTGTCTATAACTGAAATGCTTCAATTAACTTAATTAAGGCTTTCATTACTAAATTAAAGACAATCCGGATAACCAAATAATGTGCATTCAATCGAAAAATTATAAGCGTTAAAGCCATTATTTTTTTAATGTGCAATGTGTGCTCCCGATATTGAATTTCACACTTTCCCGCCCCTTTTAGTGGAAAAACGAACAAAGGAAACCGGAAAACTCAGTGGGAAACAAAAAGAGGCAATCAATAAAGCAGTTTTCTTTTGTGCATTCGTCACCTGGATCGGAAAATCCATCTGTATCTGCATTTGCCTCTTTGTATCAGTGTCTGTATCTGCATCTGGCCTGTATTTGTTTTCATCGCTCGTAATGTGCCGATTTCCACCTCAGATATGGCTGAACTCCACTTTTGTTAATGACAGTAAAAAAGAATATACGTCCTACAAAGTAAATTCAATCAAATTCAGTCCTTCAGTAAGCTGGAAGGATATATGTACATACTACTATGGTGGATTATTTTCTACAATTTCCTGTCATTTTAAATTCCTTTTGTATTCATGTTCAAAGTCACGCTGCGTCTATTGAAAAGCATAGTAACCTCCAATTCAAAGCCTCTTAATTGGACATAATTATGGCCCGAATTGACTGCCACTGCCGCTCCTGGCCATGTCACATCCAAACTGCATTTGGTCAACACTCCAAATCTCATTCGCATGAAAATGACCGCAGCTGGGAGGAGTATTTGCTGACATTGCCAGCTTTCGGCCTGGGTGTGTCAGTTTAGTGCGATACAGGACCTCCCGATGAGGATATATGCGAGCCTGGGAAATTTGAGCGCATAATAAATATTTATTAGGCTCGCTGTTGCTTGCCAAAAAACTAAATTTGTTTTCATTAAGCCTGACAAAGTGTTTAAGGCAGCAGGCAAATATGCAGTTTGTCTTCGATAAGATGGAAATAAAATACGAAATTAAAGTGCCTTTCAATGCCTTAAGAAGACTTTAATAGAAGTTTTGTATTATTTATATTAAATATTCCAACTAGAATAATCTTAGCCTCGAGTTCCTTTCATTATTGCTTCACTGTACTTTGTCTCAGGGGTTTCTCAAAGGAGCTGGTGCTGCAAAAATATGCCAGAAATTAAAAGGGTATTCTCTCTGGGGTCCTCAATGTCAACGTTGTCGTCTTCTTCGCCTTGACGTGGCCAAAACATTTCGCTGGCTTAATTGTGCACAAGCCAGGCAGATAAAAAACGAAATGAAAAAGTTTGGGTTCCACAAAAAAGTTGAAATAAAAAAAATTGGGAAAAAACTGAAACGCGAAAATGCGAAACAAAAGCGCTCAAAGCGAGGAGAAAAGCGCGTTCGACGCTGAAATCGGTGGAAGTTGGTAGGCAGGTTGGCAGGATAGCTGGATGGCTGGAAGGATGGCTCTTTGGATTGCCGGTTGGTATGGGAGGACGAAGTAAAGTAACAAAACAAAATTAAAGTAAATATGCGCCCGGGCTCACAGACAAAGTAGAAAGGCAAACAAAGCCCGAGACCCGGGCAAGGGGTCGAGCGACCGGAGAGACAAGGATGTCAGTAAACAAAATCACAATTAACTGAAAATGACAAAAAATAACACCGCCAAAGGAGCAGCGAGCATATGACAATGGGTCTCGATCCAGCGGCTGGCTTTAAAGTGTTAAAAAAAGCACAAAAAAGCGCCCTTCCCAAGGACCTGTCATAAAGCATTTTAATTGTATACCCACATCGCCTGAAATTGATTTGGGATCCCCAAGATCCATGGAAATGGGACACCAGAACAAAGGACCAAGTTTAACGATTGGAAGAATGGATTTTGTGGGAAGAGTTTGTTTAAAAATAAATTTAAATATCAGAGAGTATGTGATTACAAATTGAAAACAATAAATTAATTGATGGAACAAACAGGAATTCGAAATGTTCAAAGGGAATATATTTTTATGCCATAAATTGAATATTATAAATCACAAATTGGAGTTGGAAATTAAACCAATTTCAATTCATCTCTGATTTTAAAAAAGAAATATATTCGTCAACCTGTGACTTTTAAAAACAAAGCAATTCGAATTTATTATGCCGAAAATCTGTTAAAGGCAACGGATTGTTTGAAAATATTTCTCCACCCTACAAATTATAATGATGATGGCATTTGCGGACAGCATCGTTGAACTCCTTGCACACATTCAGATCGGCGTTTTCCTCGGTGCATTTGAGGAACTGTTTCATCTCGAAGGCGCAAGGACCCTCTTGGACAAGGGCACTGTGCTTGACTTGGCCCTTGGGGCCGTGGAACAAACCGATTATGCCTGCGCCAACGGCATGACCCACGGCCGAACCGGCTGCCACGCCCGCAGCATGAGCGGCCACATCATGGATGGCGCCACCAGCGCTTCTCACCACCGAGTCCTTCTTGGCGGGCTGCACCACCGACAGATGACTGGTGGAGTGCGCCTTGGCCGCAGTGCTCTTGTTTCTGCGTGGCATCCCCCTTGTCTCCTCGTGTTATGGCTCCCTAGTTTGGGGTTGTATTGGGCTTAAAAACAAACTAAATTGTATTTTGACTTGCTTCCACTGGGAGAGCAGAATTTCGAATGCCACATACGACTGAAACATGGCAGCTCGTATGATCGAGGCCTCCCCAGAGAAATCCTTTGGCAGCTAATTCATATTGCATTGCCTGAAAGAAAATTGCCAAGTGCACGCCAGAGCCTCACCTGGCCAACAGTCGGGCTGGCTGCGAGGCTAGAAGCATGAAAAAATATAATCGCATATGGAAAAAGTGGACTATTTCACATTTGTTTTCCCTCCCGCCTTTTGCGTTTGCTTTTCCCATTTCCCGCACTAATTACGAACACATAATGAATTTGTCGGCAATCGCGAAAGGTATGAAAGCAAAACAAATACAAACTCCAGCTGGGTTTCCTTTGAAAATTTCCCAGGAGATGATGAAGGGCAGAGGTCGGAGCTGGTAGCCTTTACAACTTTTTGAAGGGTTCATGCACCACAACAAAATTTATTCAATTCTATTAGGGGTTTCAGAGTATTTCTAATTAATTTAAAAACTACCATGGCTCCAACATGTGTGTTAAATTTAACGCGTTTTTTGCTTAAAGCAAAAACCATTCAAACTACTACAAACATTGTTGGTAGGGTATTCGAATGGCATCCATTGCACCTGCTCGTTGGGAAAGCACTTCGCTTTCCTTTTAGCCTTGTGCAACGGAAATACTTTAATTGGCCACGAACATGCAAAAGTTCATTGCGTTGACTATTTTCGGCTTTTGGGAACAAAATGAAACACAGCGGCGGCAATTAGCCGAGCTGCCAGCCAAAGTTTAGGCATAATTCGAATTTGGCTTTGGCTCTCCACATGCTGAACACTGCCGGCAGCGAGTTCATGTGGCAAACACAATATTTCATTAAATTATTGCAAACCACATAACAACGACATGGCAGGGGGAACTGAACCGCCTGCCACTGTTACTGCTGCAAATGCCACTTGATTGATGCTGTACGCTTTGCGGAAAATTCAGGGTACCGGGTCCGCGTCCCGGGAAATTCAAAACCCACCCACGCACCCAGACCCAAACCACACCCGCACCCGCACCCATGTTAATCAGCCGTATACAATTTCCACTCAGTCTGTTATGAATATTTAAGCAAATTATATTTGCTCGCTGAAAATTCAAGTGAATAGATGTGACAGCAGCTGATGCCACATCTGCAGAACCACAGAGTCTCTAAATGAAAATAAAAAGAAATAAAGGCGGCAAGAAAAGAGTCGGAATGCTAATTTCATTTTGTTTATTGTTTTGGCTACAACTTAATTGGCCCGTTCTCCAGCTCGGGGCCCACAAAATGTTTATAAATCAATCAACATCAATAATGTTTCGGCACCCAAGATGGATGGCCTGAAGTTCTGGCAAAGGAGATGAGTTCATGTTGATGGCGGCCCGCATAATGCCAATTAATTTTCTTTCAGCCCCAAGACGGCTTTTGGCGAGCGATTGTTAGGAATGTGAATAAAAAATAGACGCTCTATATACTATTTGAAATATGATGCACAAGCAGAAAAGTTTTATATTATTTGGTACTATTTAATATACAATTGTGGCTTACTTGTGTGTTACTAGTAACTATACCCTTTAAGTCTAAAAGATATCAATAAAATAAAATATATTTATTTTTCAAAATTATGATTCGAAATCCAGAACATATTCTCTATTAAGCCAAGATTTTGTTGAATTCTACACCTATTTTTAACAATTTCTCTTAAACCATATGTAAGCAATGTGTTATAATCGTATTTTCATAATTTTGATAATGGATCGTCGCAAGTTTGAACCTGAAGACTCAGACATTGGAGCGCCGTCGGCACTGCTGCATTGCCTCGTTGAACTCCTTGCAAACGGAAATGTCACTGTTCTCCTCCGTGCACTTGAGGAACTGTCTGAGCTCGAAGGCGCAAGGACCATCTTCAACCAGTTCACTTCGTTTGGCTGGCGGTGCGCCACCCTCCGCCTGTGAGGCTGGAGCCTGGGCCTGTCCCCGCCCACTAAACATGCCAGTAATGCCAGCGCCCACTGCATGACCCACCGCCGATCCCGCGGCTATGCCCGCCGCCGTAGTGGCCATGTCCTTGAACATGTCCCCAGTACTGCGTCCCTTGGAGTCCGCGGCAGGAGGAGCTGCTGCCTGTGGAGGAGCCGTCGCCGCCGCCGCCTTTGGTGGAGCTGGAGCTGGAGTAGTTTCCTTCTTGGGCTGTTGCACCGCCGGCAAGTCCTTGCTGCTGCCTCGGGATGGCTTCGTGGCGAATATGCTGCTGCTGCTGCTGCGACTAGGTTGGCGGCGCATCGACCCATTGGATCGGCTATTGGACCGGTCACGTGGCATCTTAACTACCAAAAATCAAAATCCCAAGGAAAATACGGCTATGCACTTGCTTCTATCTAGACAACTGAATTTTGAATGTATGAGTGTGAGTTTGAACTCGACTAAGTAAGGTTTCACAGCCTACTAAATATCTTATATTTCGACAAAGTACTTCGAGAATCTCCCTCAGATCTTAATCATTGAAAATGTGTTTGCGGCGCCTCATTACTTTTGATAGCCACTCACTCGCCTCCCAGCAGCTGTACCACATTTTGTGGCAAACTTATTGCACACCGCCGTGATCTAGTGGATATGTGCCAGAGATATGCGAATTTCATTTGCATTCTGACAGAACTGACATAACTTCGGGCCATTTGCTGGTCGGGCCGCTGTTTGCTAATCTCCGACAGCCCATGCTGGCACGCTTTCAATTTGCAACTGCAACTTGCCCGCCACTCAAGTGTGCAATATTGCATCGCTGTGCTGATTGCACTTCGAGTGAATTAAGCAGCGGCTCTCGTGGCGGCCGCAGTGCGTATGATTAATATGGACTGGACGGAGGCGAGAACTAATTCCGGGCCCTCATTTACATGTCTGGCAGTTGTTCAGAGGCTAATTCATGGCTAGCAAGTGGCTCTCAAGTGCTTTGGCACACACCCCTACAGAGCCCACCTCCGATATCCGTTCGCCAAGAATGATGCATATGCGCCTCAATTTTCGCCAAAAAAACAAACTGCAAGCCGAGAAGCATAATTTAAGTCTGGCATTACCCTCAAGCACTGCATCTGCATTCATAACTGCTGGCGGAGAATCAGAAAAAAAGGAATGGGCCATGTGGGGAATGGAAAACATTTCAAATGCGGTAAATTACAGTTAACAATTTTGTAGCACAGCAATTTGCTTTATCTACAGACTTCTATCGGCGGTTTGTAAATGTATTTCCACGTAGCAGCCACTGCCACTGCCACTGCTACTTCTGCTGCTATTCTTTGTCCGACAATGGCGTTTGTTTTGCATGTCAGCCGCTGGTGTTATCCGGGCTAGACCGCCACCTTACCCACTGGTCATTGGCCAGGACGAAAGCCAAACCACGGAGGCTAGCATGTCCGAGTGTGACGGCACTGAAAACAATATAGTCCTGGTGGAGGGTGTGGAGTGCCAAGAAACTACCAGAGCCATTATCCAAAAATAGTGCTACAACAATCGTTTTTTCCAGTGCACATTTGCGGCTAACAAATGTAGAAGGAACGCCATAAAGGTGTTGAAATAACTGCTGCCGTGTTGGAGGCGCCCCTTTTCGTTTTTCGTTTCTTGGGCTCAATTGTTACTGCGTTTTATGGTTATTGTGTTGGGGGCGCAATCCAAATTGCTGCCACATAATTATGTCGCAGACAAAGAACGGAATACACCAACAGTAATTCTAGTTAAAGCCAAAGTTGCAGTTAACAACGAGAGAAAAATAAGGTAGAGATTTCTTTTTATTTCAGAACCATCAAAGTTTATGCGATTGCCAGAAAAAGTTGTGGATCTCACACCTGGATAAGCTCAACTTTCCATGTCTAATTAGCAAGCGACAGCACCAGTTCCATTTTCAGTTTTAGTGCCAGCAAACTAATTTATACAAAAACTCGCTTCGTCCAGGCAATCAAATAATGGCAAGGAGGAAAGGAACTTTTAATTTGCCAGCACTCTGACAACGCACGCAAAGCAAAAAACACTGTGAATTCCCAAAGGAACTGCAAAGGACACGGCAAAAAAAAAAACTTGAGCCAACTGCACTGGACTCGCACCGAGGCTAAATCAGTTACTAATTGCATGGAAATGATGATGGCAGGACGATAAGAAAGCAATTTCAATTTACAGCCATCGATTGTTTCAAGCTTTTTGCAGGACACTGAGGGAAACTGATTTTGTTGATGAAATGCTTTAAACTATATTAATAAACATGCAGTTACATATGTGATTAGAGGAAAAATTTACAATGAGAATATAAAGGATATAAAGGATATTTTCTTGTAAAAACTCCCTTAATTCGTGGTACTTTATTTTGCTTTCATCAAGTGTCAGGCGGCAATTCCTGTTCCTAGACTAATGATCGCGTGCCAATGGAAGTGCCAATGCAATCGGCCAATGCAATAGTGCTACTTCACGCACATATACTTCCCCGAAGACAGGCAAATAAATGAATCTAGATTCCAGGGTTCTAGAAACATACTAAAGTCGCCCCGATTGGAGCAGAGGTCAACACTTTCCAGTCATTTCTTTGGCTTAACAAACGGAGTCTTAACTATGTATGCAAAAGTGTAAAATATGTATAAACATTTTTTTTGCTTATTAGCTGGGACCCGAAACTAAGCTGGAAATTAATGACTGCAGCGAAGGAGGCGAAAGGATGCAAGGACTTCATTGTAAAAGCTTCAGAACTTGGTAATGGCCAGATTAAATTTTGCGCCTGTTCTTTCTTGCTGACTTTTCCACTTTTCTGCCTTATGAAGAGCAGAACGCGAAAAGTTTGTGGCTTCGAGGGGTGAGTTCAATGTTTAAGTAGCCGCGAAAGAAGTTTTTAATGAAAATAAATCATGCGCACACTCGACTGCCTACAAAGGCAGGCCAGGACCTCGGGCCAGGACTTATCGCACGGGAATAAGCCGAGACTAAGCCAGTGTCCCTTATGCGACGCTGCCATGCAAGCCGGTTTCAAAGCAACACAAATTTATGGACTTGCTCCAGTTGACATTCAATATAAATCAGGGCGATGCTATTAGGAACAGAGCTAAATTAGACCGGATCACGAGACACTGTCCCAGGACTATCATCATTTAAAGCCCCCCCTCCCATTGCCTCCTAAAAGACACCCCCCGGACACAAACTCTCCCATAGTTGAAATACCTCTGGCCACAGGTGTTTATTTAATTAATTTACATAAATCAACTGGCACACACACTCGAACGGAATAGACATGCACATCGGCACATGGGCTGGATTACCCTAGCATTTAATAAGTAATTAATTTTAAATCAGCTTATTGACCCGGCCTAAAAACTGTTTACACTAATTAAATGACAGCGCTGCAGAGAAAATAAATATAGTTAAGCCTTCATATATATATAGTGCGGTGCCCACGCGGCGTATACGCAATGTTGACTATGGAGTCGGATTATGGCATTAAGTAAATCGGGCAGATAATTATGCAAATTATTTTCCGATTCTAGAAAACCTGAGCAGCTAAGAGCGTTTCTAAAAACACCTTTTAAGTGTGAATGTTGCCTAAGACCTGTAAGGCTCCTTTCAGACCAGTAACTAATTGCCGATGTCAGCTACAAATTCCTCGCTCGATTGTCTGCAGAATTTCACAAGAAATAAATTGCTCCAAGACAAATAAATAATGCATGGTTAAAGCAAGTGGGGGACGTGAAGTGGAAGTGGAGACATGCAAATAATGGCGGTCTCTTTCTACCTGGCAAATCACTTTGAGTTATTGTATTTAGCCTTCAACGCGGCCCGGCCAAAGAGCTAAGTAAAATAAATATTTTAAAGCCTGAACACACTCCGGCCAAGGTGTCTAACGGGCACGCACTTTGGGCGATGATTGATATGGCATCCATGGGCGTAACATCGACGGGGGCCCAGTCACAAAGTTTCACCGCCCTCCCAGCCCCCTCTTCCACTGCCTTTTCCAAACACAGAAAACGTCGAGTGTCAAAGTTTTTGTGCGCGCTTAGCGCATTTGATGAATTGTTAAAAGAAAATCGCGCGTATGTGTAAACATTTTGGTCTATTCCGGGCATAGGACAAAGGAATTCGTGACAGGTATACACAGAAACAAAATATTGGATTGAAAATTCAAAATATTTGAGCCAATAATTTTTGAAAATACCATATCTTTTTGTAAAAAGATTTTTTAAATACCATTAAACTTGTTTTAATATTTAAGTTATAGATATATGCCCATTTAAAAGTTATCTATTTTTATTCCAAATGCAATATAAAATATCAAATAAATTGGAAAAAAACTGAAATTAAATGGGTTTTCACTGAAAACTTTTCAGACTACATAATATTAGGTACCATTCTTTTCCACCTGAACCTTTCCTGATTCCTTTGGATTTTCTGGAACATTCAACTGAAATAATCCAGAAGGGAATCAAAATATAAGTGTTTATAACTCAAAAATCATCAGATTTGGCAAAGTTTTTTTTTTTTATAGATCTGAGTGTTTTCTAAATATAAATTAGAGAATACTCTTCTTGGCAATACTTTGGCATCACAACTTTATCTAAATAATTTCCCAACCGGGTATAATTAGTTTTTAAAACTAAAAAGAGTGCCTACTTCTTAACTGGCGTTTAAAAGTTTACAGACTTTTACAGAAAGACATTTACTTCATTAAAAATGCAAAAAAATTACACAAATTGTTATTTATTCATCTCTTATTTTTTTCTGTGCATAATTTCTTGTAGTGTGTATATATGTGTGAAAATCAACAGCACCAGCCGAGGGGAAAAAAACGTGCGAAGCTGTTTGAAGCCGCCGACTTACGCTCGGCGGAAGCTCAAGCAGCTGCTGATGATGATGGCGGTTGCTGTCGGTAAACAGAAAAGAACTCAACTGAGGAAAAACGAACTGAGGAAATCGCAGCGAGTCCAAAAGCATTGACTAGTTAATACCCTTTAGTACAGAGCCCACGATATCGGAGATAAAGGTATTTATCAATGAGCCTCGGAACTTTTACTAAATAAATGAATGAAAAGATTTGTACCCTTCAATTTTGAATGAAAGAATTACAAACATAAAGCTCCTTAGACGTCGAAGTATTGTTGCAAAAGCAAAGAAAATTCATTCACATTTTGGTAGCATTTAACGCAAAAGAAAATGCTGAAAGTTATGAGACTATACTATGCCATGGCATTTCTGCAATTCAAACAAATTTTAGGGTAATTGCTGAATGAATCACTTGCCCAAATATCCATGTGTATCATACATATGCTAATGCTCCGGATGCTAAAATTAGCAGGAAAAAGTCTATTTATTTAATGTTTAGTGCCCGTCTAGTCACTCTGTTTTTCCTGTAAGGGTATACCCATTCAGATGCTGGATGGTCGGAAAACTTTTTGCAGGCTCTTCACTTTTAATCTGTCTTAGAGCAACTAATACACGCACATCAGTACACACACGCGTACACCGACTTGTGCAAATATATGCATATGTGAGCTGTCATCCCGCATCCCTTGGTGGAAGCCCCAGAATTCCGGGTATCTGGTATTTATTCGGATTCTGCGTAGGCACCTAATCCTTGTCAGAGAAGCCACATTCGGTGGGTAAGCGGGAAATGGAACGACACTAATACACAAGCACTGACACACGCTCACACCGACAAAGAGACCACCCATCTGGTATATACATATGGCAGGGACACTCATCACATCAAATCATCAATCACATGCCTTGGTGATTCATTGATAAGCTTTCCTTTCTGCTCTGCGGATCCAGACGCTGAAGGACTTCGCTCCCCGGGTGGGGGGCCTTGCGGCAATCATGTTAATAATGCCGCAAGATGTTGGCCATACCAGCCATTAGCCTGGCCATTAGGTTTTCCAGCCCACCTCTGCTCCCTTTCGGCCGGGCAATTAATTTAAAGAGCTTTAAAGCAACTCAGAAACGCAGCAGCAAAAACACAGCAGCAATAAAAACTCCGCAATGAGAAAATTTAAAATAAAATTAAATGAAACAGCAAAGGGAATTTGTTTATTTTGATTTTTGGAAAATCAATTTTGAATTTGTTGTTTATTTTTGATGTGGTTATCCGGCTAGCTTCCATGGCCGTGGCATGTAAACAAATCGACCAGTTTTTTCGCAGATGCCACAACCAGACACGCACACTGAATTTTCCCTGTCAGCATTAGCTGTGTTTTTTGTTCTTAAACAAAAAATAAAAAAAAATATATATATATCCTATATATGCGCAAAGGCTGGGCTGGAAACAAAAAATTCAATATATGAAAGTGGAGTGGTGCGAGGTGTGTGTTGCTGTTTTTGTGCCATTAGTGTCACAAGTGTAATTGTTTTTTAATCGCATTGATAGCACCCGCCAGACACAAATTCCACACACGAAATTATTTCGAGAGTGTGCTAAAACCACTTGAAGAACGCCAAGAGCTTTGAAAGTGACCCAAAAAAACAAAAACAAGCGAGAGTGCTCATGGGCGAGTGGCTGTGCGCTAATGCCCACAAACAAACAATGGCAAAGGGCAAAGGCATTCGACTCAAGCCCCCGGCCCCGCCACCGGCCTGCCGCAAAACTATGAAAACGCTGCATATCAAAATGGCGATAAAAAAATTTACATAATGTGCCTGCACCACACACACTTACACGCGCACAGTGCATAAATAAACATAAAAGGAAAATGGCGGGGATCATGTAAGCGAGGAGACCACATAAGTGACTGGCAAATGGCAAGTGACACTTGAAAATGGAAAACCCCGAGGTGTAATGGAGGAAATGGACTGGCGATTCAACCAAATTACAGGGCTTCACTGACAGATAAATGAAGGAACTTTAATGAGACACTCGGATTATTCAATCCGAATTACATTTTCAGTTGAAATTCAAGCTAGAATGTGCTTTTGAGCGTCCATCGGTAATCGAGTTTGCCTCTAATGGCTTCGATTCCATTGTTTTGCTAATGGGACTTAGATTTCATGGTATGCATTCTTGGGAAAGAGCATTATATCAGTTTCGCCTTGGGCCACCCTCTTATTCTTGGGATAAGGACATCTTCTATATATATTTATGCACATATATAGTCAGAAATATATGTATATACTGTACCGGTTGGGAGAGTTGCCCCGAGCTGGGCTTTAATAAACCATCCAACAGGATGACCATCAGTAGGAAACGTGCCACAAGCACCACAACGTAAGATTTGATAAAAAGCCATAAAAGGCAAGCACAGCAAAACTTAAGGCCAAGACTACAAAATAATAATGAAGTCAATTTCAATGATGTTTCTGTGGCCAGAAGAGCACAACACGGCTTAACTCGATCCGCTCCACTACCCTTAGCCCCGGAGAACTCTTCTGTATGTTGTGTTACTTGCTTGTTTTTTATTCTGTTTGTTATTGTTATTATTGCTCCTGTTTTGGACAGCAAAGGGCAGTCAGGGCCACAAAAAAAATACAAGTAAATGAAACCAAAACAAAACAAAAGCCTCACGTCACATCATTTCCTGCAGCGATTTTCGTGTCTTGCCTTTGACGTTCACCCCTAAAAGGTTGTGCTTAAAATTTTCCGCTTTTTATGGCAATTAGCTTATGATTTTCATTGTTATTGTTATAATAACGGCTGTAAGGCAATAACAGCCGATCCACAAACACACACAAACAAACAATCTCCCAGCCCGGCACACCCATCCCGGATAGTTTATTTGACGGCACACGTATGTAATTTACGACAATTTAAAGTAAACAACTCTCCCATTAAATCGGTAATGGGTGGCCAAGGCGAAAAGTCTAGCTGGAAAATGGACAGAGGAAGAGGAACGGAAAAGCGGGCAAAATGGAAAAAAAGTTGGCTAATTGTATAGCCTCAGCTGTCGTTTTCGTAGTCTTTGCAAAGCTACTTAAAACTTGATCATTCAAAAGTTTTACGCAGGACAACCTCTCGGGACTCAGGACCTCCTAAATAATTCACTCCATCCCCCAGGGACGACAACGACCTGTTGGCCCATTAACAAATGTCGTGTAATACCTCGGCTCAGTGCAATTACAATAACTAATTCGTAGCTAATCCGGCCGCATGTTTCCGACCTAATTGGTCAGTGTTTTCCTGGCGAACTGGAGCGGGTTAAATGCTCTTTTCGTGCACCTTTCAGGCCAAATCAAAGCAGGCTCGACGAGTGCCTAAGCGTGTTAGTGTCAAGCGGCTTATCTATTATCATTTCGTTGAATTTTCAATGGGCTGGGTAACAGCAAAGTAAACCTTTGTCTGCTTTCACGTCTGGGGCTTCATTACGCTTGATTTCTTGTGCACCCCAAAAAGCAGGAAAACACACACAGCCACCCACCCTCAAAGAAACAGAGAAAGAAAGGCCTTTTTTATGGGGAAAGGACTTCCCAGTCCTGGCATTATAATGCCTAGGATACTTGGGAAGTCTTACAAGTCTTGCACTGGAGGTAAAAATAATACAAATTAATAATCTTCAAGGAAAAGTTATTTTTATTTCTTTTAGTTCAAAGAATTCCAAATAAAATACAAGTATAGAAAAATAAATAATAAACAAAGGATTTATTTTGAAAACCACTTTTTTCTTTCAAGTGTATTGGCTCACATATTGAAGCTGCGAAATGCGCTTTTCTTTCGTCACACGCTCATCCTGCCACAAGACTGGCGTGCCGTCGACAGGATGTGGTCACAGGATGCGAGCTTCCTTGCCCAAGGACTTGAAGCTGCAGTCGAGTGACCAACCCAATGACTGACATCACTGCAAACAGCCGGAGGGACCGAAGCGAGAGTCCTAGGTAAACAGCCCCGGCCGCATAATGAACTGACTGTTGGGACTTCACACTCTTGGACCTCGTAACAGCCCCCGCACCCAGAACCTGTGCCGCTTTTCGTTACCCACTCCCCCCGCCGTGACCACCATCACGGCACCTGTTGATGGAAAAGTCGTTTCGCCGCTCGCCCCGGCCCGTCGCACAAAAGCGAGCAACACTTTTTGCCCATTTACCAAGTTTATGCAATTTACACAAGCCCGTCAACAGTCACACGTCTCGTTGGCCACCTAACCCCACGCCCACATCCACGCCCCCCTGCTAACCCCACACGATCCTTTCTGGATCCCCCCTTAAGCCATTTAAATGCCCTACTTCCCTGGCCATTCTGCTGCTGCCTTTATGCACACACTGCGCTAACCGCAAGCGTTTCGGTCTGAATAATTGACCAACAGACAAAAGCGACAACAAAAACGCTCTGCTTATATATACAACATATACCTACATAGGTATGGGGCGAAAAATAAAACTAATGGAAAAAAACCGAGCTGGCACCACAGCAAAGCAACAAACCGAAGCCGAAGCCCGGCAAGGACGCTAAAACAAATGAATAAACAAAATTTATGAAGCGCAACCGCAAAGTTAAGCGTTGTCCAGTTTGTGATTTAATCTCGGGCACCGGGTATCGGTGAGGTCCTACAAAACAGTCCCTTCATATATCACAGGAAACTGTAGTGAAGTATCTGAACCACATGTCCATGTAACAAGACTCGTCAAATTTGTTCAACAAGGTGTAACAAAAATTTGGTAAGCTTGTTCATGACAAATGACAAGTTTAAATCAAAAGATGTTAGGAGAATTTTTCGGATTTTTAAAACTTTAAATGTCCTTACATGCCAACTCCATGGTTAATCCAAATTGAAAGCAGAACAAATCAGACTTATCTCCACTCACCTATTCAATACAAAAATCATCAAATTTGTCCATCAAGGTGTACAAATATTTAGCGAAAGACATTTCGCTATAATCTCATATTCGAAAAGTTGATAGCAAATAGTGAGTGGAAAGACGTGGGCCAGGCACGTAACTAATTTATTTATGTATTTCTTAGTCGCCGCATTCACACAAAGGACCCTCGAATTGCCACGTTTTTTGTTATCCTGCCCACAGGCACATTAGCCGCAACGGATGTTGGCCTTTTCATGCTCAGTTGGGCACAAAGAAGGTTAGAGGCGGTTGCTTGGCCGAAAATGTTTTATTCTCCTCCTGTTTTTTTTTGTGTTGGCCAAACAAGTGGACCTTCGAACTGACCAACTGAACAGAAATGTCAATAAATTCATATGAAGTTATCTCTTCCAGACAGCTTAATGCGAATTTTTATGGCCTAATCTTGAGTCAAATTTTTCTGGCGCTCCGCTCGAGTGGAATGCTCTCCACTCTGTGTGTGTTTCAAATCCCCAATGGCTTCGCAGTCAAATTCACAGACTCACCTCGTTACCTTCTCGTCCAATGCCGTTCAATCTGCAAAGAAAGCGGAGAAGAAAATATGAAAACGGGTGAGTATACGGGCTCCATAGTCATTGGATTATTAGAAAGTGTTTCAGTGAGTAGCCCCAACTGGCAAACATTATCCCCACTTCCCGGGAGTATCTATGGCAACTATCGACTAACTGAGTCCCCACATATGCTGACTCTGGCTGTCGGCCATTTGATGAACCCAATAAAGCCAACACGAAGTGCCACTCAGGCCCAAATGACAACCGAAATGTTAAATAAAATTGGAGGGCCTCCTTCTTCATCCCATCCCTGTCCCAGTCCCTGCCTCTGTTTGTCTCCCTCTTCTGTCGGAGGGGCAGACTCCCTTAGCATCTCCCCCCCAGCCCGTCAAAAGTATCTTATATTGAATCTCTGCGACCCAGGATGGTACTGCACATAAAAAAGATTAACGCTCGTTCAGGAGCCGGGCTAGAAATGGGTCAGAGTGCCATGTTTGCTGTCTGACAGCCAGCAGTCAATGACATGGATGTGGGTAAAAGTTAAGGGGTACATTTTATGTATAATGGGAGTACACACATTTACGGCCAGTCCTCACCTGCCCAAAAGTGATATTTTTTTTTTGGTTGGCGAAAGGAGACCAGGGAAATGTTTTGTTTAATAAAATTCATATTGCCGCTCCCCACCCCACCCAGTATTTATTTAAAACCCAACTTTAAATATCTATTCACTGCCGCAGTCGAATTGCATTTCGGCACCTGCATTATTTATAGTTTGTTGTGCTTTCGCTGTAGTTTTTTATGGCCGGGCATACGTGATTTTGCATAAATTGCATGGCACGGCACACCTCTGGCTACACCCAGGCACGCCCACTTTTCCGTCATCCCCGGCAGGCGGCGCAGACTTTTCAGCTTAGCTTCCGCTTTTCTTTTCGCACTCGTGCCGGCTTTTCCGAAAATATTCTCCCACTGAGCATTTGCATTCGCCGTGCCGAGCAAAGTTGTTCTATTATTCATGCGTCGACTGCCACAGCAGACGGAATTGTTGGAACAAATGTACCGAAAACGAAGGGCGATAATAAATAAATGTAAAACCCAATAAAGATTGGGCGATAGAGCCGAGTAATGCAATCGGAGGGCCGGCTTTAACCCATTAAGTGCTGGATCGCATGTGCAATCTGCAAGGTATGCATCCGGATGCGCAAAAAACTATTTTTTGTTGAATTTGTATTTATGATGGTGTAATCAGGTCCATTGAAATGAATAAATAATCATTTTATAATTTATTAAACGCATTACACAGCCATATACTTCACACATTAATTTATCTTTGTTTTAAAATAAATGACATGTTAGATAAACCCCACTTTCCCGGAGTGCCTTATTTTTAGGCTTTAAATATCTAATACCTATCTCCTACCTTCAGTTTCAGACGGAAAAAGTTTATTGAATTCTTTTATCTTTGTTTGAATATTTCACTCTAAGGCTTTATCGTTCAATGAATGAATTTTGTGGAAACTTTTTGCGAGTGCCTCATCAATATTAATAGCCTTTCATGCTGATTTCGAAAAATTGTTTGCTCTTCTTTCGAATCAGCAGTGTGACCTTTTTTAATCAGCTTGAGCCAGAGGACAAATCGGATTCACAAATCGGTCGAGGGTTAAGCCGGTTATCCACTGCTCACCACCCGAAGTCTGCAGACCGGTGTTGCTTGGTCCAAATTGAATAACATACGCAGGACCTAAGCGCCCAGGACAAGGTACTGGGGCGTCGGTGGGCGGGATGGTACTGCCCCCCATGTTTATCAGCGCATAAATACAATAGCAAATGTACTGTTAACTCGTATTTTTCCCACAAAGTGTGAATGGAAATACGTGCAGCGACCGAGTGTGAATTTATTTGTTTGGTTTCAACAACCACAACCTCGTCGAGTGGGTCTCCAGACTATCCGGAGTGGCTTTAAGATGGAAGATAAAAAGTGTGCTGAAGAGCTCGCATTATGCAACCTGAAGCGCGACCGAAAAGTAAAGGTGAGCTGGCTGCTGGCGGGCTAACTGGAAAATTGTGTAAATAAACAGTATTACATTTTCCGCTTGACGACCAATAGAACGGCGGACGGACACGCAGACCCAGTTGTTGCCGCAGAATATCGATTCCGCAGGAGTCCGAAGAGCCTTCGAGCCGAGCTCTCAAGGGTGGTGCAGAGTGCCAGATGATGGAGCTGAACTCAACTTCTAACTAAATTTACAACAACTTAAGCCATAAAAATTGAGACGATAGCCGTAAAAAATAAGGCTACATTTGTGCAGTGCACACAGAGAAAAAATTAGTAATAAAAGGGCTGGGTTTTTCATAGAATACTTAGCAGAATACTAATATGAGAAGCTACTTTTTTTACTACAAATATGAGATTAAATGTGAAATATAAATTATATTTTTTTGCTGTGGAGCAAGGACCTGCTTTTCTCTACTTTCCATATAAATTCTTTTCTCTCAGCTTGCTATCTTCCACCCAGCAGGCAGGCCATGAGATGTCGAAATGAATGGGGAGGCGGGAGTTGGGGAACGTAAGAGTTTGGGGGGCGTGGCAATTGCTGATGCTGCGTCTTGGCTGGGCGCCACTTAACGCCACTGGCAGGGGCCCCACCAGTTTTCATTCCCATGCAAAAAGTTCAATTCGGGGCCACCGGTTTTTCCTTTCCTTTCGGATTTCGCCCGATTCTATTCCGCCATGGGGCCTGCCATTTGGATAACTTGCGTGGCACGGAGCAGACAAAAAGTTTTCCTCTGTGTGGCTGCGAGGTCGTGTGGCCAGATGAGGCAAGAACTCTTCTATGTACATATATCTGTTTAAACTTCTACCCTTGCTTCTGAGGAAAAATCCTGAAAGAGGTGTGTCGCGCTTACTTTCCTTATTTGTCTTAATTTTCTGCAAAAGCTTAAAAACAAGACTCTGTTTTGCAATTTTGGTAAACATTATAGGGAGCTCCTTTGAAACTGATGATTAAAACTTTTATGATTCTCCCACTCAGGTCTGAAGGATTTTGCTTTAAATTTTGGTTTCCCTCTTTGGCTTTGCTTTCACTTAAAATTCTCCATCGCGCCACATAATTTAAAGCCAGCCCATTTTGTCCAATTTTGCAGTCTGCTTTTGGGCGCACACTTGGTGGCACTCTCCCCCACCAGCCCCCCGACAAAGCCTGACCTCCAACGGCCAAGCTCTTCAGACACGCATATGCAGGGACTTAGTTTTAACCCGGGGCTATGAAATCTTGTATCTGACATTTATGCGAGTCTAAGTTCTATTAACGTACTCGCAGCTCGTCCTCCCACCAAGCCTCTCACTTTCCTGGCCCGAATATATTTATATGTGTGGGTGTGCTGTTCAAGTGTGTGTGTGCTGGAGAGAGTGTGCGTGTTGACATTGATTGCGTGCGTGCTGCTGACAGTTGTCCGTACAAGCTTAATGGCAGTGCGATTTTAATTGAATAATATGCAGCCCCCTGAGCAGGAACTTGGTTATGGGCTCCAGGACCCCCACCCAGACCTCGGCCTTATGGGTCAGATGCTTGTCCTTGCCGGGTATTCCCTGCCCTCAAAGACAAACAAACAAAGACTAACCCCAGTCGACTCGAGCTCATGCATATGACATGGGCCATGTTTGCCTTGACTCAGACACAGAAATCCACCTCCCCCGCCCCGGCTACCGGCTTTCTTTGCTAGCCAGGTCTCGGCTGGCCAAGATTTAGTAGCGCCATAATTGTCAATGGGCCATTAGGTGGATGCCCTGGTCCCCCGCCGGGATCCCCTGCGGTCATGTCAATCACTCGGCCGTAAGCCTCTGCCTCAGAGATGGCAACGTGATAGAAATTATTGTTATTACTTTAGTACACAGAGGTCAATTACAGGTTAATAGGAATTAAAATGGTTTGAAAAATGCACACTCTTTAAAAAATATTTTGAATAGGAATTCTGAACCAGGGGTGCTAATTTAAGAAGCTATATTTCGAATCTAAATCTATTCTAGAACCCTTTCTTTTGGTATAATTCCCAACTAAGCCAAGTCCTGACCAAGCTAGAACGGCAACAAAATTAACTTCCCGACTCTTTGAATAAAACATTTATTGTATAATTCATCAGACCATCTGCCCCGTGGCTATAATCTCATTCGAATCACAACTTTTGCCTCGGTCACGCACTCATCTTTGATTCCTCGATGATTATGAAGTTGGCCGGACCGCCGGACCACATATTTTTATTGACATCGAAGGCAAACAAAGCGGAAGTCATCTCGGCCCCATCTCCGTCTCCCGAAGCCCGGGCGGACATTATGAGTTTGCGGATGCGTGCAAGAATTATGCTCGTACGAAAAATCAATAAATTATTGTATTTAGTGTATACACAGCTCGTATTATTATGAATTACTGCCGCTCGACTGGCTCTGATCTGACAGGTCATGCGTTAAAGTTGACTTTGATGCCCGGACAGAGGCATTCCAATTAAAGCTCACCTCCTGAGCAAATGTTTGTGTTATGCGAGCGTGGCCATAAATTAAATTACATTTCAATTAGATGCTTGTCCACAAATGAATAACAAAAACAATCGAGTGATGAATATTCAGGAGCCTTAATGCTTAATTGTGCAATTTAAGGACGCACGGCGAGGCGCTCCTCGGATCACAGGCCAGGAAATTAATTTCAAGCAAAATCCTTGGCACACAAAGCAGAGACGGCCGGCTCCCCCATTTCTTTTCGCAAAAGGAGACAGATGCAGTTGCTGCTTCTCGAATGCCATGAGACGGCAGAAATGTCATACGGAAAACTGCTCAAAATATGCAAAAATAAAAAAAGAAAATCCGGTGGGGTGGTAGGATGGTGGGGGGTCGGAGCGCAACAACTACAACGTGAGCATGTAAAAAGAAATTGAAAACGGAAGGAAGCACAAAACGAAGAAAACAGGAGCAAAAAACAAACAAGCGCATGACATGCAAAACAGGCAAACAAGCAACGAGGCTCGAGGGAACAACTGGTCGGGAAAGTGGGTGGCCCCTCGACTGTTAAGGGTACATAGAGCCAGGAGGTGGGTGCCTGGGGGGTGGGCCACCGCACAACTGAAGGAACAACTGAAAATGCGCTGATAAGCGAGGCGTGCTCACCGGAAGCACCAGCGAAATACATGAGAAAAAAGGGGCAGCACGTTTCTGCCGAGAACCAAAGGAATGAGGGATAGACAGAGACATTTTGAAAGGGAGGACTGACAAAAAAATTGCAGGGCAAAGTGCCCATCGTCTGGGCTGATACCCTGCACTCGTCGTAGCCAACATCCAGAAGGCTCTGGCCAAGGGGGCTACTTACAGTCCGTTTGGCATAGCTAGCTCTTGAGAAATATTATTCGAGGATTTGCTCAACTCAAGGATATATTAATTTTAATTTTATTTTGGTTATATGTTTCTAGTAGATCTGCAAGTTTATGATTGAAATGGATGGGCATTTTATGGCATTCTATAACTTAAGAATTATCTAGAATTATATTTTTTACCACTAGAATCTCTTTTTAAGAAATATATCTTAGCTTGATGAACTAAAAACATATATATTAGATAAGTTCTGGCTCATTAAATTTTTTAGTATGCTTATCACCATAAAATGTGCATGTCATCAAATGATTAGATTTATATTTTTTTTTGACAGCTGAAAAATATATATTAAAGATATTGCCTCTTGCACTTTTCACGCCAATACCCTCGCCCCATTAGGAATCAAGTGGAGGCCACTTTGACGCCAATTTGCCAGCTAATTTAACCCAAAACAGCCGCGGCAAGTAATTAGACCCTGATTTTGTGCAGAGCATTGCGAGTGAGGAGAAGATTAAACTGCGCGAATTCCTAAATAGCAGCAAGTGACGAAGGACATGCAGTTGCATGTGCCGTTTGGGGGGCAAGCGGGGGCTGAAGAGCGGCATCTAGAGAGTGGGAGGCTCGAAACGAGGACGGCAGCCCCAAGCTAAATGTCAGCACAAGTGCGAGTGCAGCTAGCCCAGTTGATGCAGCAAGTCCAGGTGTCCTTATACCCGTGTTGCTGGTTTTTAGAAGCGTTGGCTGGCACGCGCCAATTGATGCGATGAATGCTCATAACGAGTGCCATGCACTGAGAGAAATTCATTAAATTTCCGTTAATTATTTTATATTATTTTTACATAGACTCCACGACTATCATCCACGACTCCACGACATCAATCATTTGATGTCAAAGTGATCTAAAGCTGTTCTTGTTCCCTTATTTGAAAAAAATCATTACCTACTACTTCCAAACTTTTCTCTCAGTTATTGGTGGCAGGTGTAGCCCTTGGGGCAGGTGGCACGTTGCGAGGGTGCTGCCGAAACAATGCTAAAAATCAATAAAAACCATTAAAATGCAGCCAAGGCTGGCGACGCCTTGCCAAGGAATGCGAAGTTCAAGCAGCAAGGTTCCCCAGTGGCCGGGAGTGGGAATCTCTTTCAGGTTGCATGCAAGTTGCGTGATTGGAGTTGCCCCTGGAGTTCGCCTCCATTTTTTATAAATAGGTTCCAATGGCATAATTGCCGACGACTGTGACGACGCCGCGATTTGCCTTACAAATCGATGCCAAAACGCTGCCGAGAACAAGGTCGAGGACGGAACGGTGTTGAAAATTCGGAAAAAACGCACCAAAAAATACATTAAATTTATGGCTTCAGCCAAGTGGCGGAGGGCGCTTGTCGGGCTGCATGAATTATGTGCCAGGCGACACAAATGCAAATCGGCAACTAAATTCGCCATGAGATTTATGTGCCACACGCCGTGGCGTCGAAACACAACCCACAAAAATATACGTAAGAATTGCAAAATAAAATGGGGAGTTTAAAAACTTTAAACCACATTCCTGTAACAATTTTTTTGAAAACTTATCAAGGGACTTCCTGGGACGTAAATGAAATATTTGCCAAAACCCAGAGGAAAAAGAAAGTGCAAATTCATATTTGCTGAACATTTCATTCCCATATAGTACTTGCACTGACCACAAAATGCATTCGATTAATAAATAAAGCCAATTTGCGTACCCGGAGCTAGGATATATGCAAATGCCATTCCCGGTCCGAAATTTCATAGCTGTATCTGTGTCCGTAGCTCTGGAACACAGAGCTCATCAATCATGCAGAATGTTTTGGGAATTTCGCATCCGCCAGCCACACCAGCAGGACATATTCGTGTTTGCCCGGAATATTTGGCAGATACTCTGGACTGGACTGGCCTACTGATTTTTATCGGGAGGCCACTTGAACTCCACTCTATCTAGTTCTAGCGTTTAAATTAATTGAAGGAATAAATATCGGATATGTGGGCCAAACCATGTATAAAGATTATTTTCGATTGATAAAACCTCCAGACTACAAACGAAAAGCGAACGAGTGTGCCAATACAGATAAAATTTACTTTTGTTTGCTCATTTCCATTGAAAACATTACCCGGCCAGGTTGCAGTTAGTAACTCCCCTACCGAAAGTTTGCAATTTCAAAACTCAAATTGAAAAACATCCAAATATGTCGATGGGCGGTTGGCTTAAAAATGTTGTTATGACCAAATAATGGCTACAGTATCACCGTTTTATGAGGCAGAATAAATGCTTTCGCACTTTGTATATTTATGCGCTTTGGTCATTAAATGATTGAATGGGTTAATGGGTGCTCAGTCAGCGCCGGTAAACAATGGCCAGGGGTCAGAACTTTTCCACATCAACACTGATGGAAAAGCCATTTTCATAAATCATTCCCTGCCAAATAATAATATTGTGCTTTTATGGTGGCCGTTTGCGGGGCGGGGCATCTACCATAAATAGCGAAACAAATATCAATTATAATTCGCATGATATATTTATAAATATTTATTTATTTTTGGAGCAGTGTCGTTGACTTTTTATCCAACCCGTTGGCAACTAGAAACGAATCGGCTGCCATTCAGGCCTATGCCAGATATAACGCATACGCAGTGGTGAGCACCAGCGATAAATAAGTAATTAAAGCGCCTAAATAAATAATTAGTCGGACGTTAGTGCCGACTGTGGGCGTTGTCTGCATACCAACAGCAGCCAATCTGCAATATTATACCCATTAACCTGCATAAAAAACCAGAAAAGCGGAAAAACAATGTGATTCGGAAAGGAATTCCCGACACCCTGACCAGAGTACAATAATAATTGAATTTAATTTACGAGCGCACTGAAATGCGAATATTCCATTAAAAAAATTATATATTTTTTTGTGGATTAAATGACTAGAAAAGTATGTTTTTCAAAGCAATACAATACAAACACTATCTACCGCCGCGCCGGACAAGAATTAAACACATAAGGAAATCTAGCACTTAAGGCCAAACAAATCACAAAGCCATTAATTTTTATTAACAAAATCTCGGCTGAGCAGTTGCGAAAGTCAAGAGCTAAGCGCCAAGAGTTGTCCAGCGAAGAAAAGCCAAAAACAATTCAACATTTGGGCCCTGATATGGACGAGGAGCCAAATGAAGGCGAACATTAGAACCGTGAAAAAAAGTTGGAATTGGTCGTGGCGAGCTGTGGCCAAAAAAGCGGTCTTATCAGTAACGTAATTAAGCAGCGATAAAGTACCCGCCACGCCCCCCCTTTACCCGGTTTCCGATTCTTTTCGGCGCCCGTCTTCCACCCACCGAGTCAGTATGGGTGGTTCTTTTTCTTTCTTTTTCGGGGAGTGATGAGTGTGGGACGAGCGATAAGCACGGGCCTTCTTTTCTGCTTTTATTTATTTTTTTGTTTAGCCTCAATGAGCATAGTTTATATCAATTTAGATTTGAATTTAATTTATTTACACAGCCACATGTGTGAGGGTGGTCAGCGGTATATAGGATCGTTAGTCACACAAAAGATGACAAAGAGGGGAATATTCCAGTGGTCTTGCAATAAATTTGATGATAAAATACCCCAGAGAGCCCCAGATTTAAGTGCTAGCATATTTAAAAATTGCATTTTATTCATTGGAACGCTATCGATCAGCCCCGGGAAAAGTGATACTAATGGTGAGCTCTGGCTGATCGATGAAATGCTTCTCCATTAATTAATTGAGCCAATTAGCTGAGCGCTGCATTAGTGGGGATTACGCATACGCCAAGTGCGCCGGCGATGTGGAAACGCACTTAATCGCATTGTTTCGTGATATCCCGCAGCTGCCACACATTACCATTCACGTTCCGGCGATTCCCGATGCTTTTCGACAATAACTTCAACTTGGCATCCGTTCTTTTCATCTCAACCAGACAAAAATCGCCTCTACTCGGTGATTATCGCTCAATTATAACAAAAGCAGATCTGTAATTTGTGTGCACAAGTGGCCGATGGAGAGAGCAAGCTTTTAATTACACTTCGCGCTTGATTACCTTCTTGTTTACTGGCCAGAGTTTTCAATTAGCTGTTTATACAGCTAATTGAAATATTAATCCATACGGAGGAGAGTTAACATCGGTTAGGGCCGGCTACTTCGGGTACAGAGATCAACTATCCGGGAAATGGAAATTATTTTACATACCAGAAAGAAACTATTGAAATGCAATCATTTTGCATTTTTCGTCTCACTTTTAATTCGCTTCAACGGCGCTGTTTAATTTGCGAACAAAGTTGATTACAATTCAATTAGTGGTTGTAGCAAGTTCTTTGGAACTGGCTGGCCAACACACAATCAGGCTGTAGGAGATGCCTACAATTACGGGCTCCGACCGGAACCGGACTGCCATGGATGCAATTAGCCATCAAAGTGTAGTGGGCAAACACTCGCGGCCGTCTTGCCAGACATTGGCCTTGATTAATGGCCCCAAAACATAATTGCCCACACATAATGCACCCTCGAGACAGGAACAATTCGCCACTTAGGCCTGAGAGAATGGACTGGACGGCTCTCATTCTCTTTCTCGAGGGCCTCGGGCACTTAACCCAAACATGTTTTCGGTTTTCGGTTTCCAGGTCCTGGTCCCGGTCCCGGTCTCTGTCTGTGTCTCGGTCTTGGTCTGTGCTCTCCGACTAATGCCTAATCAAAACATAAACAATCCGAGACCTGACCGGCAATTTAATTAATGAAAAGCCAAAACACTTGAACGTCTCTCCGTCGGTCGAAGGACCTTTGCCCTGATTTATGCTGAGTGACTTCTGCGGCGGCCCGGACTGGCCGGAGCTGGCTGGTCAAGAGTGTACAATTCGGCTAATAATGTACACAATGTGTCTGATTTGAAGATTAAACAGGTGGGTTTATTTAGTCATTGATTTGGTCTGATATTTATAAAAATAAATATTATATTATTCTTCTTGAGTGACAAACCACTTTCCAATCTTTCCCCCAACCACTCTCGTGTTGGCCTCTAATCAATTTGTGTAGCCGGTTTCATCGCTTTAATTACTGGTCATTAATCATAATTGAAGCGGGAGGCGTGCTAACAAAAGCCCACAAAGAATTTTCCGGCTGGCAAGGCCAAAGTTCTCTGTTTCTGACCGCCTTCTTATGCAAATTATTCTGGTCAAACTTTTTCAAGCTGACTGTGCAAAAGGATGGCGGCGGCAGATGACGGTTAACGATGCGAGTGCCAGGAGCAGGCCGCAGCTGATCCAGTTGATTGAAGCAGTCAAGGCTCGGGGCTTAAATTCGCAATTATGTCGTTTTAATAAACAGCGTCCGACGGGCCGTAATTGCCAGGATGCTGGGCGAATCCCGAGAATCTGCCGGCAGGAGCTGTAACTGAGACCCAAGAAACTCAAGCCGAAACGATTGAGCCTGCCTATCAATAATGTGCGTGACACAATGTTGCCAAAGGCTCTTTCGTTGTGTTCGCCCGACCCACGCGGCGTATACGCAATGCGGCACAAGATGGATAGCAGGATCAAATGGTATTTCCCAGCATGTTAAGTGGATTGTTTACGTCTCATAGTGGGCGTTCGCTTATATGTGGAGTCTGACAATTACGCCAAGGTGGGAACCGAAAAAAGCAACGAAACTCCACTTAATTGCTGGCATTAATTATGCGCAAAATTAAAATATATTGTGCTGCGTTCTTAATGGCGGTTATTGTTACTATTAGCCTCAACCAGAAATGCAATTTGAATTCATTTTTGTTCGCATTCAAGCTGGCATAATTAGTTTTTCACGACTCTCACAAGCCATTGATTATGTGTCGATGCTGAATTATGGAGTGCAGCGTTGGGATTCCACTGCCTGGTCATTTCCAGTCAACGTGAAGTCAGTAATTAATCTTCTTTCAAGCGACCGCAGGCAGTGCAACAAAAGTTGATTTTAATGAAATTATACCCAACTGGGTGGTAGTGCAGTTTGGTTCGATCCAATCTGATCCGTGCTTCTGGCCTTTTCAATATACTCGTATATTAACGCACGAAAATTGCACGAAGCTAATTACGCTTTAAATTATTTTACGGCTTAAGGCCATAACATCTATACTTTTAATGAAAGCCTATGCGTCTGCTCTGAATCGAATTAAGGGGTTTTAATAAAAGTGATTCGAGGCCATCGAACGATTAATGGAAAATTGAAATTATTCAATTCAGAATCCTTTTCCATAAATAGTAATCTGTAATAGTCCAGAATAAGTACTCTGGCATCCAATATCCGAAAATGACAGTCGCAGTACTGTGTGATTTTCGGAAAACTGAAACCGGAATTGTTTCCTCTGCTGTGCGATTCATGTGGCACAAAGGGAGAATGTGAATCATTTGCCGTCTGGAGGAGTTGCCGTCTCTGCTGCCACTGCTTCTCAATTATTGTTGCGTATTATTTATTTATGCAATATTCCGAATGCATTCCTTGCAGCAAGCTGTTGCATTGTGGAGGGTCGCTCATCTGGCAAATAAATGCAATTTTATGAATCAAAGGGTCGCAGAAGTCTGGGGCCAAAGCTGCGGGGAAATTGAATTCTCATTGTGTGGCAGGGCCCGGGGCACTGTGGAATTGACTTTCAAGTTGAGATTTTGCTTCGGCAAACTTGACATCATAAATCAACAAAGCTAAATTGGAGCGGAAGGTGGATAATCAGGAGAAGATTTCAGTTGGTCCGGGGCCCGCTTCAAATTCGTCTTATCAGGGCCTGCAAATCCTTGCGATTTCCCATTAGCCGTGCCAGCTAATTAACATAAGTAATTTGCTTAATGGCCTTTCAAAAACAACCCTCGTGGCCCTCTCCCTTTCCCCAAAAAATTCTCCAACTTCTTGGATACCTGGCCTCGTTTGTAAGATCCCCCCAAAAAAAAAAAAAAAATAAAAAAATAAAGAAGGAAAATGGCAAACAAATAATGGAATAGACAGGGCGAACAAACACAAGAAGCGAAACAAACAAAGACACATGCAACTGAAACTGAGAAATCCCGGGCTTACCTGACGGATTTCCCAATGGCAGGCATGAACTAATATTTTGTAAATAAAAACCTGGCGCTTCGTTTTGTCCGCTTCTTGTTGATGTTGGTGGTGCCTGTGCTGTTCCACTGATAGCGCTCGGGGACGGAAATTAAATTTGGCCACGTTAATTGCCTCGATTAGAACTTTTCGGCCATTACGATAAGCGGGGGCAGCAGGCAGAGCATAGACAATGGGAGAATGACAAACCAAGCTGCTGACCTCTCGGCCCGAAATGATGAGCTAGCTAGCTAGTAGTGATTAATTATTAATTAATTAAAAGCTTATTAGCGCTTGCTGTCACCCAGTCGCCAGTCAGTTGGTGAGTCTTGGGGGGGCCACCAGGCGTATGCGCAATGTAGCCAGCCAAGTAGTGCCCACAAAGAACACAAAAATAAACACTAGTCACAGACTCTGACGCAATCCTGGCAGACAATAGTTTACTTTATATTTCCGCGATGCCTGCTGGCATTTTCTACTCCATTGTTGTGGATTGTCGCCTTTGATTTGAGCGATTTGTTTGTTTCAAGCCGCCGCTGCTGTCGCTGCTGCTACCAGTGGCGCAGCCACCCCGGCGTATGAGCAATATTCTTGGGAACAATGCACCCCATAAAAGCGTGTGTGCCTTTGTGTGGGAGTGCAACAAACAGAGGAGCAGAAAACTGTCAACCATATTACGCATACGACCCATTGTACCAGGCATTCTTCCCTTGCCACAGTCGAGAGTCAATTTACAATAGATGAAAGAGCATCAGACACGGTAAAGTGTGTCAGCCAGCAGGGCTGGGAACTTTGCCTTAATTCTTAAAGCACACACCGTCCGGCGGTCGGCGACGGCACACCACGTGCCACATCCATGGCCATGACTCACTGCCATTCTATCCGTTTTGGCCATTTTGGCAGCGGAAACACCAGCAGAAGCAGCAGCACTGGCAGCGCCTTAGTTTAAGTGACGGCTGCTGTAATTAGTGTAAGTGCCCACATGAATTGTCCCGACATCTTTTGGCAGCACTCTCTTATTTTGCTTTTCATGTTCAAGGATGCGCGCAGCATTTGCTGCAAATGCTAAGAAATAATTTTAAACAATTACTAACGATGTGGTTGCTTTCGAGCTAAGAGAGCAGCACTCGCCTTTCCTTTGGTATTTCTCGGAAGTTTTCATTTGTTTAAAGGAAATTGTATTCCCAGAGATCTGACCTTTAGAAATTAATTAGCAATTATGGCATTATTTTGGCGAAGAGCAACATTACGATTGTAATTAATTTTTGAGGCATACCAGGAAGTATTTAAATAAACTTTTTATTCCTCTACTCTACTGGTATCAAACCTAAATCTTAGAGTCTCCCGAGTTCGATATACCCCTCGACTTGGCCCCGACAGCGTCTTTTTCATGGACCATGGACTCTGGCAGTCAGTCAGCTTCACTGGCAGGCTGAGTTTTATTTGGTTTCGGGCAATTAAGCCTGTTGTTTTGCAGTTAAGTGTAAATTTATACACAAAAGCCGCAGCAGCACATCTGTGCACCTCCTGCTCGAAGGTAATTTGGCCAACTTTAAAGATAAAACTGATGCATTCGGAAGCCCGGAAGCAAGCGGGCCAGAATCACCAGCATCTGCGGCCCGGCACATGCCTCGAAACACGCCATGAAACAGAATTATTAAATCAAGCGGTGCGGTGTATGACTTTGTAATTTGATTAGCCATGCCCGGGGCTGAAGTGCCTGTGCATATCAGTAGCTACTTAACCGAGTTTGAGGTATTTTCCACTACTCACCTGGCAAGCACCTGATGAGCACCTGGTGAGAGCCCTTAGAGCTCAAAGAGGGCGAAAGCGGTCACTTGCAGCTACAGTGTGGGTGTTTATTTCCCCTTGGTCTGGGTCAATTGTCCGCAAGAGTTCACAACCGCCAAGTAATCAAAATAATGCCCGCCTCCAGTGTATCTAAATATAAGTCTCTGACAAACACTGGCGATAACAAAGATCGCCCGCAACTGGGTGTTAAGGTGTTAGACCCGCGGCTCTAGTCTACCGTGGCGGTGGGATATACAAAACAAAGCCAGAATATGAAATTGGTTTAAAAGACTTACATAGACCCGGTCAACGACACACTCTCGCTTTCGAGGCGGATCACAAACGGATCAGTTCTGCTTTCTTCTCGAGGTCGTTTGCATAAATTTTGTTTTCCAAAAAGTTGTCAAACAGGTGGCAAGTGTCGCACAAATTACTTTAATAATAGCACTCGCACGGCGTTTGGAAAATATCTGAGCAGACGAGAATCGGAGAACTGCACAAGTTTGTCCAAGCTTTTGTCGGCGGGTATTCTTTGGCTTCCAAATGTTTCGACTTCTGGCCTATTTACGCTCGAGCACTTGCCCATTCATAATCATTCGATTCGCCTTCAGCAGACACCGACAGATATTGGCGGATATATTCTTCTTCTTTGCACTCACTAATAGCATTGAATATTTTTTTTTGCTTATTTTTTATTCAAGTAGCCCAAGCAGATTTATTTTCTTGCTTTTATTTTCATTTGAATAATTCCTCAAAATATTTGCACTTATTTATATTTTTGCTTAGGCCAGTCGCTCGGAATGCCAGGCAATTGGAATTTTCACGCACAATTGTGTAACGGGGAAACATTTATTATTTTAAGATTTAAATTAAATATTTTTGTTTTCAATTTTTCAATTTTCCCATTCAATGATAATTTCGACTTCGAGCGCGTTGAAACTGCGGGGCACGACGCTTGAATTTGAAGACCCGCCCGTCCGCCTGTTCGCAGCTCGCTGCCCTGGTGAACGGTAAAAATTTAACTGGAAACGGGGACCGAGCGACCTGCCGACCGACCTCCGAACATAACGGAACGGAAGGCAGCGAACAGCAGCCGAGTGGACGGCCTGATGGCGGAGAGAGTGCTCGGCCCCGTACCTGTGTGGCCTTAACAGCACTCTCTCCCATCCACCATCCCGCACACCAGTGCGGTCTGTTATCAGTGGCCAGTGTGTCAGTGGGTCTATCGAGCAAGTGATTCTCCCAGGTTGCTCTGCAAAAGGGGAAATTCAGCAGGTCGCCCAACTAGGGGAGAGAGAGAGACAGTTCTGTTACTCTTGGCACCACCCACTGGGGGAAAATTCTCGCATGCGAGAGGCTAGAACTCTATGGAGAACGTCTGGAAGTGAAACACTGCAATCGACTTGGCTAACAAATATTTACTAAGCCTGTTTGATTAAGCAAATACTGTCTGTTAGCGATAAAAAAATGCAACTTAAATTTGTTTAAAGAAATTTGCTGCATTTAATTAGTGGTAAAGCTCATTATTGATTTCTCCACGTCCAATTGGCAAATAAGAATTGAAGGCAATCGTTGAATAATGAAAGTACTAAGTACAGTGTTAATTGCTTTAGTAGTCATCAATCAGTGAAAGCCAAAAGAAGATTCAATAGTCAATATTGGCTAATTACAAGATTCCTGGAAATCTGCTTAATCATAGTCAATCAAATGAAGGGAAAACTCGACAGACATTGCAATTCATTTGCAAAAATGCTTAGTAAGCAACGAGAATAAAACATAATAAAGTTTGTTAGCCAATAAAAAATGTCTCAGCTTCCACAATAAAACAATTAACAGTTTACTTCTGTAAGAAATTCAAATATACCGCCAAAACTTGAAATGTTACAAGTTAACAGTTTGCAGCTTGGGGAAAACAAACACAACGAGAGAGAGAAATTCCGCAAAGCTAACAGAAGAAAACTCACAGCAGGAAAACTTAACAGCATCTCTCTGGGAAAAGCCAACAGATAAGAACGATGCGCTTCTAAAGGAGATTCTTGCGTAAATGTAATGACAAAACCAGATGAAAATACCCTTCCAAAAGATTATTTTTACTGGCAATAATACAATAATCATAATTCATCATCTCAGCACTCTGTGTAAACAGTTCCCGCCGAGCCAATTATCGTCAGAGAAAACCCAATAGTCCGGCAACAAGTTTATGGACATGATAATAAGCAGTAATCAAAACAAAATAAATTAAAGCTTTATAAGCCAACATTAGCTGTCAGGCGGCCAAGACCATAAATCGAAACAAGAGCACCGCAGTTCACTCGAATAAAATGGCAAAATATATTATTATCTAAACAAAAGCGAGGGAACTCATACGCCATCGCTCAAAAGCACTTTGTGGCAGAGAATCTGCGGATCGGATGCAGGGGGATGCCTACCGTGCCCCTCATCGGCTCCCTTTGGTCTTTCAAATTGAAAAACATGAAAAGAAATATTTCCAATCAATTGCCAAACAGAAAACGAATAAAAATTCATACACGAGAACAGAAGCGAACTGAACAGAACAGAAAAGAGCCGACACAGACACAGGAAAAAACCAAAAACCCAAAAAACAATTGGCAACAAGAGCAATGTTGTTCATTCATTAAATACAAAAATTCATTAAACAGGCGGGCGATCAGAAATACATATCTTGAAGTGCAGTCCACATAAAAATAGCTGGGTTTTACACCCAGCTACACAAAAAATAGAAAAAAAATAGTTGTTTACTTTCGAAACAGAAGCACCCACACGGCAATAACAACTACAACTACACACAAACATCGACGTAACAAGCTCTCGGAGTGCGATAAAATATGTTTTTTTAATGCAGGTCCGTGTTCAATAAAAGTGCCACAAATCCAAATAGAACACCAAGGGGTGGCCAGAACTTTCCAGGCTCGACTAGTTCATACCAACTGCCAGTGCATAAAAAATGTCTTTCCAAATTCCTCCGAAATAGGTTACCAGTCTTATATACCCAACCGCTGCATTGCCATTCGAAAGTGAAAAGTGAACAGACCAAAACGAAAGAAAAATGTTCGAACAAGTGCAGAAATTGAAAAGGAATTAAGGTGTTGATAAAAAAATATAAATACATTTGTGGGAAAAACACTTACATGATTGCATAACTCTAGGCATTTAAAAGCCTTTGATTAAAAAAAAAACGTTCTGCTAGAGTTCTCAAAAAACTTTAAGACACAATCCATTTCTATATTTTCTTAGATACTTTATTGACCTCTGCATATCATTGACCCTTGCTATAAATAAAATAAAAAAAAAAAAGCCAAGTCCAGTCAGTAGTTGAAAGAAATTTATTGTTCAGCTAATAGATGATGACTGCCAGATATTTCGCATGGAGAGTGCCTTGGCAAAATTGTCGAGTAATTTGTGCAAATGGACAAGAGGCACAAAGGTAGTATGGGCCACGGATGTTCCTAGCCATTTCAAGTGGTTGCCCGCATTTATCACTTTGACCAATGGCCCTCTTCACTCTTCAGGCCACAGTCCCTATACGTCAAGGAATTGATAATGTCATGCCAGTCGTGTAAGTTACTGGCGATTGGCTGTCATTCAGCCTGCTGTTCCATTTTTACCTGCTTCACAATCCTCAACTCAATATTGAAATTCTGGCGTGGGGATGTTATGGGAAACAATGATTGATCCAAAGGATGGGGGGAAATCAGAAATCAACAATCGATGCCGAGGCGGAAGAGCTGTCAGATAGAGACAAAACAAATTCGCAAGTCAACTGGAAAAGAATCATAAATAAAATATGCGCGCCAAGCAAACACATCAGCAACCCACGGAAACCCAAAACCCGGCAATCCCTACTGGGATGCCAGCAGGCGGAGGCGGAGAGGGGCTATTTGAGGAGAATTCAATTTGATTTATGATAAATACATCATGATTTATGCCCTTTGCCTCGGCTTGTGTCCAGAGTCTAAGCCGCCGATACGCATCAGTTCAGCTGGCGACCGCAAAATCATCGTATTTTCGCAGCGAGGTTTTTTCAATTTTTCATTTCGCTAAAACTCTTTTGGGTTTTCCACGCGAGATGCCCAGCAGTCGTTTGGGGAATATTGGGGAAAATGGAATATTCAATGGGACGACGATGTCTGAAAAGATAAACAAGTGGGATATGCCAGATACCAGCTCTCCAAAAGAGATTTTTTATACTTAAATTTATTAAAAAACAAATTTCCACACCAACATTTGCAACAAAGTAAATAGATTTAATCTCTTTATTTTATTTTTAAAATTTTCAGACATGAGTAGTTCCAATTCGAACATTCTTCCTACACCTTTTATTACAAAGGACTTTCCTGTATTCAATTTATTGCCGATTCGTTTCAATTCGCTTTACAATCATTTTTTTTCGTGCATATAAATTGGCTGCGTCATGCGTTTAAAATTTTGCAGCATACTTTTGTGGGCGGCTGTGTTTTGTGTTTGTTTCATTATTTGCATTTTGAGTTTGCGGTATCCCGTGTTTTTGTTATTTATTTGGCTGTGAGTATATAAGGTAAGCTGGTGTGTTTGTATTTTAGCCCTGTGAAGCGAATTCTTGTAGTTAGGGCCATATTTCTGAATGATAAATGTGCCGGCAGGATGGCAAATTGTATTGATAATCGCTGCCAGAACTTTTGGCGCCTCTAAATCGCTTATGGTCCTTAAATTTATGCTCGTTTTTATGGCTTCCCCTTCCCGGTCCCAGTTCAAAGTATTTCGAAAACCAATTTTACGTCTGTATCCGAAGTGTCACCCGAAAAGTGGCCCTGGTCACACCAACCAAAAAAAATTGTGCAAAAAAAAAAAAAAAAAATTTTTGTTATTCTTTTTTAAACAATTACCTCAAGTAATCCAGCGGAGGCCTCGTTGCCGCTCGTGTGCATATCTTGCACACGAAGTCTCTTTTTGATCACTGCAGGGCGGTGATTACTATTATCGAATAATCCAACAGCGATAAGTTAGACTGAAAGCGTCTTGTTTATACCCCTCGCTCTGCGCGTTGCGTAAGCGAGAGGTCGCTTAAAACTTATTCAGCAAGCTTTTGATATTGACCTGAGAATATCTGGTACTATGGAGGAGTCATCTGCTGGCTCGCAGCCTAGTTACAGGAGGGAAAAATTCGAGAAGATGAGACAAATAGCTGGCGCAGACCCAGGAGAAATAAGATCCCAAATCCGCGACCGCCACTCAGGTCTATCAGCCTACCTTGCAGGTATGCCTGATCAAACAGCGGTCCCCAGCCCCATTGTGACAATCAGCAGTAACTCAACTACCAGTGTTATCTACACCATTACGAATGCCAAAACAACCTTGAGCAATACATCAACGTACACCGTGGCTGCAACTGCGGCCAGCAGTATATGCTCAACCACGACTCCGCTGACAAGTGTATCATCTTCGTTGGCGATTAAGACAAGTAATTTGAAATGTTTGTTCCAAGCTCCTGGACGAAATGGCAGCCGAAAAAGAAAAGACGTGGCTCAGCCCTCTTTTCCTGCTCTCACTCCGCCCCCGATCCGCAAAGCTAAATTGCAGACCTCAACGCCGCTCAACAAGCCGACTAATTCCTCCTCTGCAAAAGTATTGGAAAACAATAGATTCGCGATTCTGGCTGCTGAAGCAGATCAAATGGAACAGGATCTGGAGAGCCTCGATTCTGTCAATGGCGACACAGATGCCCTTGGTAGAGATGACCAACCTTCACCTGCAAAATCTAATAAGATCCCTGCTATCTGCGTACCGCACGTAAACGATCCTGTCTTATTAGAGAAATCTCTAGACCATAGCATTGGCTCCGCTAACTACAACATTCGCACTTCTAAATTTGGGGTCTCCAGGATATATACAGCCAACTCTGACGCATTTCGGGCTACTGTAAGAACTTTGACATCGCTTAACTGCCAATTTTGGCATCACCAACTAAAGGAAGACAAGGCCTACAGAGTAGTGCTTAAAGGTATCCACTCAAACGTTCCAAAATCACAAATTGAACAGGGATTCACTGACAATGGCTTCGAGGTCCTTAACATATACTGCCCCAAAAAGTCTGACTGGAAGAATATCCAGATAAACGATGACGATAGCGAAGCTACTATAAACTATAAAACTAGGCAAAACTTGTTTTATGTCAATCTAAAACAAGCTGCAAACGTAGCTGAGTCCCTAAAGATAACGCAAATTGGGAGATACAGAGTTACCGTAGAGCGTGCTTCCCGTAGAAAAGAACTACTACAATGTCAAAGATGCCAAATTTTTGGGCACTCTAAAAACTATTGTGTCCTGGACCCTATTTGTAGTAAGTGTAGTGGCCCTCATGCTACTGGATCCTTACTCTGTGTGAGCGATACGTACATGTGCATAAACTGTGGCGGTAACCACATGTCAACAGACAAAAGCTGCCCAGTCAGATTAGAAAAAAATAAAAAACAAAAGCCGAGACCTAGACTGCCGGCAACCACTGATCCACGACGCGCCTCGCGTGGATTTATACCAGCTGAGGCCCTAAGAACGAACATATCGTATGCTGACATAGCGCGTGGATTTATACCAGCTGAGGCCCTAAGAACGAACATATCGTATGCTGACATAGCTCGACCAAAGGATATGCAAGCAAGGACTGGCTCAACCATGCAGAGTGACGCAAGCTCTTCTTCTGACCCTCGGCTCAACCATAAGTTCGCAGCGATTGATAATGCCATTCGCGACATTAATAGCAAACTAGACACTTTATTTAAGTTAATGCAAGAAAATGCAGAATCCAACAAGGCCTTCAGAGAGCTGGTCCATGTTCTTATTGCGCGATTGCCGAAATGAATCAACCATCAATAAAAATCGGATTATGGAACGCTCGTGGATTAGCCAGAGCATCTGAAGAGCTTAGAATATTTCTCAGCACTTATAACGTAGACATAATGCTTACCACTGAAACTCACATGGCGCTGGTCAGCGCATCTACTTGCCAGGCTATCTCATTTACCATGCTTATCACCCCAGTGGCAACAACAGAGGTGGATCTGCAGTCATTTTAAAGGATTCACTAAGTCACAATCCCCTTCCCCCGCCTCTAGCAATGACAGGCAGATAGCGAGCGTCCAATTACAAACTTCGGAAGGGAATGTCAATCTTGCGGCGATATACCTACCACCAGCAGAAAGATGGACACGAATAGAATTTGAATCTTTACTGGCCGGACTTGGAAGCAAGTTCATTGCGGGAGGTGACTTTAATGCCAAACATGCATGGTGGGGAAACTCTCGAGCCTGTAGTAGGGGAAAGCAGCTACAAGAAGTCATTGCAAATGGGCATTATCAAGTACTTGCCACTGGTGAACCCACTTTTTATTCATATAACCCCCTGCTAACACCGACAGCGCTTGATTTCTTTATAACTAACGGATATGCTACAGATAGGCTGCAAGTAAGAACCCTCCACGAACTGTCCTCAGACCACACTCCTATCTTGGCCACAGTGCATACCATTCCTGTGAAAAATCCACAGCGCTCGCGACTCCTTGCCAGAGGCGCTAATATAAACGCTTTCAAAACCCACCTAGAACAGCTGAGCGAGGTTAACTTACAAATCCAGGAACCATCTGACATCGACAACGCCATCAGCCTTTTCATGCACATGATAAATCAGGCTGCTGAGATAGCTGCACCCAGAACTCAACAAAGAATAGATACTTCTAGACATCCCCGCGCCACCCAGAATTGGTGCGCTCCTTAATTTAAAGCGAAGAGTAAGAAGAGAGTATACAAGAACGGGAGACGCACGAATCAATCAGATACATAAACGACTGGCTAACTGTCTAAGCAAGGTGCTGCTCAAAGAAAACAAGAATCTATAGACAGATTTTTGGAAAACCTGGACACAGATGCTAGCTCTAACTATTCGCTGTGGCGTATCACTAAACGGTATAAGGCTCAGCCCACTCCAAAATCAGCCATTAGAAATGCCTCAGGTGGCTGGTGCCGTACGAGTCTAGAGAAAGCTGAAACGTTTGCTAACAACCTTGAGCAACGTTTCAAGCCATACGACTATTCGCCTGAAAGTATACGTCGACAAGTTGAAGATTTTGGAATCCCATTTCAAATGAGCCTGCCTGCTAACCCTGTCTCATGACAGAAGTGAAAGACCTTGTACGTAAACTTTCGCCAAAGAAAACTCCTGGTGAAGATCTTTTGGACAACAGGACGATTCGACTCTTACCGGATCAAGCATTGCAATTCTTGGTGACGTTGTTCAATAGCGTATTAACTGTTGGATACTTCCCGAAAGTTTGGAAATGGCGAATATACACATGATCCAAAACCAGGAAAGCCGTATGCGTGGATCTACAGGCCCATTAGTCTACTACCATTTGGGTAATTATGGAAAGACGATCTGAATAGGCTGCTTATGACGAGAATGTCACCAGTGCGATTCCGGATTTCAGTTCGGCTTTCGTCTTCAACATGGAACTCTGAGAATTGCATAGAGTTGTCAACTTTGCTTTAGAAGCCTTAGAGAATAAGGAGTATGCAGTTGCTGCCTTTCTTGACATCCAGCAGGCCTTTGACAGAGTGTGGCACCCTGGGCTCCTGTACAAAGCCAAAAGTATTTTTACACCGCAACTGTTCCAGCTCGTGAAAAGCTTCCTGGAAGAACGCACTTTCCACGTATCTGCTGATGGATACAAGTCGTCCACTAAACCGATTCTGCCGGAGTCCCCAAGGTAGCGTCCTCGGCCCTACTCTATATTCTTTTATACTTCAGACATGCCTACACAAACTCCTGTTATGAAGTGATGAACAAGACGTACTAGGACCACGTGTGATGTGTCTAACCAAAAGAGTAGTTCTTAGGGCAATTTTGCAAGATACTGGATGATTTATAATGGGCCTAAGGAAATTCGAGTGAAGAGACTGCAATGTTACGTTCTCCAATGCGAAGCACCTGCCCAGGAGTCAACCTCAACGGAAGCCCAATAGAGCTCTTGGTACAAGTCCGGTGTTATTGGTAAAAATATTAGAGGACATACTGCATCAAAATCTAAGGACAAAGTGGTGGATGGCTTGGCTTCTCGCACCACGAACAAGCTGCACTTGGATGTAAGGTCAAATATATAAGAGTTAAGACCAAGTCTTTTCTACGGCTCCAGGTTTATGGTATTGCTTCAAAAAAAACCTAACAAAATCCGGGTTTTGCAAGCTAAACTCTCCGAAGGATCTCTGGAGCTCCGTGGTTTATACGAACCAGTGACATCGAACGTGATTCAACGTTCCAAACTTGGAGACAAGTAGAAATTTCAGAAATTTGGAAGTTAAAGGCACCCCAACAGCTGGCAAAAAACTGGCACCGTGTTTAGGGATAAGGATAACAAGAAGAAGTTAAAACATACCCAGACTACCAGACGGATCTATATTTTTGTTAATTATCCCTTTTCTGCTAATACCTAGACATATTGTTAATTTAATACTTTAGATTAAGCGAATTGGGTAGCAGTGGATATTAGAATAAAATTTCCACATTTATAAAGATAAAAAAAAAAAAAAAAAAAAAAAAACGTCTGTATCCGGGCCCCTTGCTCCCAACTATTACAGTCACGCACTCGGCAAGCCAAAAGTAAAACAAAAACAAAAATTCAATTAACTTTTGCCTTTTGGCACAAAGAAGGATACTCCGGCTTAGGAATAGGTTCGATGCGTGGCTGTAACTTAAAAACCCCTCTAATCCACACCCTTATCACATCTCTCATTTCAGCCTAATTAAATGGACATTTTGACAGCTGACGTGTGAGTTCGAGTCTATTTGTGTGGCGAATCCCCTCCTACTGATTTTAATTTACTTCAAATTGAAGGTCACATCAAGCTGACAATGTTAATTGAAACGCGGCCAGTGTGAGAACCAGTGTTGAAATATAAAAAAAACTCCCAAAAGTGGAAAAAAGCTGTCGGGCAATAAAAGCAGACTTTCGTATTACGTATACGCAACGTGTAGCGCGCGAGCCTGAGATGGTGACAGCGAAAATAAAACTTTATTGCTAATTTATTTGATTAAATTTCACGCCGGTACTGCTGCTCTGTCGTGGCTCTGAAATTTTCGTGAGTTCAAATGTATTTTTGTTACACTGGTTTATTTTTGTTGTACTCTTAGCTGATGTTATTGTCGTTGTATTGTCGGTGTGATCTGCTGACATTTGCTGACACCAGACTTCAGATTTAGATTCCCTGATTCCCGGCAAATTGATACAAAAAACACACCCGGCCGGCTGGCTGATTATCAGACGCCGGAGATCAAAGCAGGTGTTTTCGCGCCTCGTTTCGCTTAAAGATTTAAATTCCTTCCCAGCCTGCCGTTGACCTCCGGAGTCAAAGCAATTCAATTAGAACGCGAGTTGCCGTTGACAGACAACGTTGCGTATGATTAACATTTGGCTCAGTGGCCCGCTGAAAAGTATGCAAAGCAAGACGTGACGCGCTCACAAGAAATGCAAATGTCAAACACAAGGAGACAATAAATGAAAAATAAATGAACGAAATGCATAAATAAGACGTATCAAATGCCAAGTGCCAAATGTAAAAAAAAGACCCCATTATCCCACATGCACGCGCACACACGCTAAGGGCCCACACAGCCACACACCTCTGAGCCAGCTGAGGGGAGACAATTAAACCACCTGAATAGGGAAAATAGGATAAAGCGCAAGAGGAGTAACTCAAAGCTAGAACCATTGCGAGTTTCCGCAACGCTGACATTTCCATTTAAATGCGTTACACACTCGCACTTTGAACAAATGCGCTACGGAATGAGCAAAGGAAAGGGGACGCCTGGAATAATGTCCTTAATTTGAATGACGCTTTTTATGCTCTCAACGTTCATTTGGCTGCCTTTGCAATTTCACTGCCAGCGCGCTGCGGGCCATAAAAAACTTTCGCCAAGCCAGCAATCTTTAAGGCCAGCGGCACGTGGTCTAGTTTCCCCTCGCAATTCTTTACCGAAAAATTCCAACATGACCGTCATACATATTTTCCGGGCGTACTACAAATAGCACGACGGGAAATTGCAAATCTAATAAAAATATATAAATACAACATGAGGCAAAAATCCAACTAATCAAGAGTCTTGCCATGCATTTCAAGAAATGGGAAGTAAGACGTAGTTTCGTTGATAAAAATATACTTTTATACTTAAAGTATAAATAAATAATAAAGATTATCCCTATGTGGTCAAATTTTCACAAAATGCATGACACAAGTTACCTTTTTGAAAAGTATTTATTTCCCGGTGTAGAAGGTTGAACAATGGTAATGTCCTGCTTCTAACGATTTTATCGCTGCCAGTATATAACAAATATCGAGGCAATAAAAAACTGTAACTAAACAAGCCAAAGAAAACACAAATTGCAGCGGCCACAACACAGATTGAATTTCCACGCACCACTGACGGCAATGGCAGAAAAGTAGCGCCCATAATAGGCCTCGTCAAATGGCCAGTGAATCCTGCAGGCATTACACAGGACCTCAGTGTGTGTGTGTGGGTGTCCTTGCGAATGTTTGCGAACTTGTGCATGTGTTCGTGCTAAACAAATCGAATTGACATAAATTGACGGTATTTATGGGAGCTCTAGATTGAAAGGAGGCTTTAACTATGCTCGCTTCGCCCCCGATTGTCCAGCCAATAATTTATGGCCAAAAAATTTACATAGCCCGAATTAAATTGGGAAAATACATAAAACACAAAGCTTGTGATTCGGTCTGAGCCATCTGGATTTCGAGGCCAAAATTAACGACCAAAGCCAAGGCGAACGTTTCTTGAAATTCATTCAGGCAATCAAATTATTTCAAGGTACTCGAATGTCATGGTGAGTCGCCTTTAATCAGTAACATAATTAGCCTTGCCAAAGTGCTGACCAATCGTAATTTGACTTTAAGAATCGGCTTGTAGACAATCGAAACGAATTGGCCAATGGGAAGAGATATGCAGATAATTGAATTGGGCGAAAACCAAACATAACGCAAATGTGATTTGCGAGAAACATAATTTCTTGGCCCAGAGACCAGCCAACATCGAGCAGCACAGAAGGGACCCAGAGTCGAATTCATGAAATATGACACTCACATATGCATGCGATGCCGGGACACGAAAACACACACTGCCACTGACATCACAATGCTCAACATTCCTTGGCATCTCCTGCTGAAATTCCCCAGAAAATGTAAATGAAAAAATTCCAATTTAAATGTTGTTTGTCTTTCACCCACCAGATAGCTTGCTTGCTTTATTAGGCACCAGCACCCACCACACAGCGATTGAAATGTCCAACTCCATGGAGTCGGTGGAGCGGAAAAATCGGTGGAAAAGAAATCAGTTAACGTACGATAATGATCTAGTCAATTAATCTCCATAAATGGGGTATGCATTAGCCTGCATATTAAGCGGTTGCGATAAAAGTGTGCGAAGCGCATCATAATCAATATTAATTAAGTGACCGTTCCAGGTCCAGGTTCCAGGGAGCAGTTGGTCATAATTAAAGGATACCCGAGGGGTGTTTGGCAAGGATTGGAAAATTAAACCGAAAACAAATTGAAATTGCCAGCTATACAGCAAATCAATTCGAATGCAATAAATAATCGTTTATTTTTACATGCAAATGAACAGGCACAGTCTCTGGCAGCAGTGATGGCAAGTAACGATGTAAGTCGAATTGAATATTAATTCAACTTTAATTTAAAAAATTTAAAATCCTCAAAGGTGCACCATTTAAAATTAAATTACATTTATAGAATTCCATTAGTTAGTTTTAATATATTATTTATAAAAGTAAGGAGATATGCACAACTCTATGACCTGCAATGGAAATATTACGTATACGATGTGTTAGCCCAGAAACCGGATCAACCAACTGGCCGGCAAGTGACAAATTGGACGACCCCGGCTATCGTCTTTCTCGGTCTGGCTGTAAAATTTGATTACTCTGCGGTCGAGCTTGGACTATTTTCCCAACGGCTTCGAGTTGAGCCTGAAATCCAGGTAGAATCAGATGTTAGCCACTTGCATTCCAAGACTGTGTGCATTGTGCTTTTGCAGCAATGTGCAAATAATAAAGAGCAGGACTTCCATTCGAATTGCATTCATGGGACCTGTGTCAATATTTACCTAACTTTACACGAGCCAAACTTTCCACTCAAATCAAACTATGATATTTAATTAGTTTTGTAACAAAGTGACCAGACCTTTCAGTCGGCCTAACTAAATATTTGCAAAAAGTCGGTCCCACATTCAGGGGGAAAACTTTCCCTCGGATCCCCAACGGACAGAATCTTTTTTTTCGGAAACACATGTTCAACTTGTAGTTAATTAAGTATACGCACTGAGGCCTATACAATTTAGCATTCGGCCATTGCCCAGTTCCTGCTGACTTTGCATAATTTTCGAGTAGCTTTTTTGGCTTCCTGCTTTTGCTTTCGGTCCGCAAATGTAGTCGGTCGTCTGGTAAATATTCTCGGTTAAATATGACCAAAGTACTCCCCCAATCTCCCCTATGCAAATTCAAAAGGCATTTATGTACCACATAGTTGCTTGCCAGAAGTTGCCTATTTAAATATGCACAACATTCATTTAGGGACTGGTTGCCAGTACTTAATTAGAAGTCTAATTTATTTAAACATTAAAAAAAATGTATCATAAGGGCTATGATTTATGAAGAATCAACAGTGGGCTTTAACATTAAAAGGTATGGGAAAAATATAGTATTCATTGTCTTTAAAGTTTTAATTGAAAGAACGCCACTCGTTGTATCCCCGAATAAAATGAACAAAACCATTTGACCATTTCAACAAAAACTTTTCAATTTGGAGGAGGCAACTGTCTATAAGTTTCGAAAGGAAACAAATTCTCTAATTAATCTTGAAAGTATTTATAACTTTTGTTTCGCCGCTCTTGTTGTTCTTCAATTTGAAACAATTGTGAATAATTAATGCACCATTATACTCAATTTACCGAAAAACCTGCATACAAAATCCCCCAAGGATCCGAAAGCAAAAGTCGAAAGTTTTACAAGTTGCAGCTGTTGAGGGAAGTTTTTCGTTTGGAAACGAGCTTTGTAGAAGGGGTCATTCCCGAGTTGAAAGTAAACGGACTCGGACTTTAAACGTTTTCTCTTCCTGTGGTTCGTAGAATATTAAAATTTCATAAAAGCCAAGTCCCACATCACGTATTTTTTTAAGAATACTTTTTGGATTCGTGATAAAAATTTCTAGGAATAAAAGATGAAACATAAATGTGAAATTTGTATATTCTAAATGAAGGTATATAGAGTGTTATGCTTTGCCGTTGGAAGGATACATATCCAATTCAATAAACTATACAAATACTTTATTAGAAGTCGATATAGCTATGTCCGTGTTACTTTAAACTAGCCCTTAGATGAGCCGCTAAACAATTAAATCATAACAAAATATAAAATTCAACAAAATATATATCTATCCACCCTACTCGATTCTCACAGAGGTGTTAAGAAACCGAAAAAAATGAAAAAATATGTATTTTACAAACCGAAAATGCGACTTTTAATAAAAGCATAATAAAAGCATAACTTATACTCTAAAAGTCCTGATTTTTCACTTCTAAAAATAATTTGAAGTTGCAATATTCCCCCCATCAACAAAAAAAAGAAAAGGAAATAAAATGCAAATGCTTTAAGTTGCAATTTGATGTAAAAGGGCGGTAGGGCAATCAACTACAATTTGCATTATTGCAGCTGGGCAACCCGGGGTGCAAGCTACGCAGCGGTGCCGCAAGCCCCAAAGCCAACCGCAAAAGGCAACAGCAACAACATCAACCAGCAACAATACTGGCAACAAAAATGGCCACAATACCAAAAGAGGGCGGAAGATGAAGGGCGGCAACAACAGCATCCACTATGCGACTCATTCCTGGCGACATTGTATAAACAACAATTTTAGCGGATATTAAAAACAATGTTGCTGCTCTCGAGGCTTTTCCTCTTTTTACCATCTCAGGGGTGGGGGAGGGGAGAGGGGAAAGTAGGAAAATGGGAAAGTGACGAGGTGAGGGGGAGAGCGAACTGGCTAGGGTGGATGAGATGACTGGTGGTGGAGCCACTAACTTTCTGAGAATGTCAAATTTCAAGTCGTGTTTTGTCATTTTCTATTCAGCTGTCAGCTGAGCGGCGGCTTTTCAGTTTGTTTCGTTTTGTTTGCGCATTTTCCCTGGCAGTTTGCGGCCCAGCTTGGAGGTATTGGCACTTTTATTGTTCCCTCGAATCGAGCGCCGTTCGCCATTGAATGGCGGCCGGATATCCGGTTGTCGCACTTAAACACAGTCTGCCAAATGTCCCATTGTTGTCGTGTTGTCCTATTGCGGAAGTGCCACTGCCTCGTACTCGTTTAGGGCTTAATTAAGCCTTTGATTCTGTTTCAGTGACTCTTCTCCAGACTCCCCACCAGTCGAGTTGATTTAAATTTCATCAACACCCCAGTGCTGGGTGTTGAGATTTATCAAAGAATGTTCACAGCTACAAATTCTAAGAAAAGCAAAAGGCTAACAAGAGCCTGGTTTATTTGATATTTTCTAATATTTATTATTACATTATTTGAGCAAGCAATGACCACTAAATGTTTGTCTCTTTTTTTAACGTTTCATTGTTTCACCAATATTCTATTTTTACATTCCAATTAAACCTCTACCAATTAAACCTCGTATTCTATTAATTTTAACAAGTGCTAATTGGCAAACACAAGCCCCTCAAAATTGTCTTTCTGTTTGTGTAGGCTTCCGTTGGCCCTGATGGTGACATAAATTAGACACCGATTGGGTGTTAATGGGAAAACATCAGCACCGGCATTAGCAACACCATCAGCATTCAAATCAAATCGATTGCTGTTCCTGTGCTAATTAAATATATTTCATTTAAATTTAAACGGCTAGAGCATAGGGGGCGAACAGAGATTTGTCTCAATTGGAATTCCATCAGCCAGTGGCATATCTTGACCCAATTATCCGGCGATGGCATCGAGGGTTTCAGGTGTTTTACGGCTCTAATTGGCACGTGTTATCGCGTGTCTGAGCCCTTCGGTTATCTTGGCTAATCAAAGGCCACTCCCTCTCGACGTCGACGCCCCTCCGGCCTTTGTTCAGTGTCAGTGACATTTGGCCAATTCGAACATGGCCCAAACGTTTGTCTATCATTAACTGCTCAGCAATTTGTGCAACTGTGCCATATAAGTCCGTAGAAGCCATTGACATCCATCGAAGCACGTCCCCTTATGCGCTTTTGATGGGGTGTCGGTTAGTGCCTGGCCCGGCTTAATCAAGTTACGACTAAACAAAAGCACATATAAATTATTTAATTAATCCTTTGGGTTTATTTGCACCGCAGCCGTTGTGCACAAGTGGGTCTAAGTGTGCGTGTGGGCAATCAATGTCATAAACGAACACAGTCGCCCACACACCCGCAAGGTGCGAAGCAACTGCCTTCCTGCCATGATTGTGATTTCCAATTAATTTTTGTTGCCCGAAGAGAGGAAAATATGTTGCCTACGTTCGGGGGTCGACGAAACTCAAAGATGGTGGGTTGCAAAAAGTTCCACGCGTTTTGTTGCAGGCTTAGCAGCATCATTTTGGGGCATAAGGTTGAGGCAAGGTTAATGGAGTTGAACTGACTTTGCTAAATTGACTAACTCTTTCGAGTGAGTATGGGCTTTTCTTTAGGAAATTAAATTGAATGTATCCTTCAACAGAGAATAGTTGTTGTTGAAAATAAATCAATGTTTACTGCCCGAATTTAATGTAAACAGTATTTAAAACAATAATAATAATAAACATAAAAAGAATAATAATAAACAATAACTAATCATTAAAACAAGCTCGACCGGTAATTCATTTCAATTCAATCATTAAGGGGGAAGAGGACTTAATCCTGAAAATACAGGATATATTTTATAAAATTTGTATAGAAAAATATAAACAACTACGATAATACCTGCATTTCATACTACCCTTTGCAAAAAGGTGTCATGCAACACTTTAATATTTTTAACAGTTCTAAAAAACCATAAAAATATCTAAAAATTCTTCCTTCAAGGATAACGCTCTATTTAAATCGATAACAAAAGAAGGAACTTGATTTTCGATAAAGTACCTTGCCCAATTACATATTTTATAACATTTTCTTGAATTAACAAAATATTTCTGTTGTTCTTACCATTCAATTATAGACAACAATGGCCAACCCATTTCGAGTCAAAATATTTGGAAAATCCATCCTAATAGTTGAGAGCTACAGTTCTCCGGCACACCTTCACCTTCGTCACTTGAAACCTCCATGGATATCCATTCAAGTCCCATAAATATTCATTGCCTGGCCCACGGCATGGGCTTAAATTTCGCAACCGAATTGGGCAAAGATGCTAAAAAGGCCAGGCAAGGAAACTCGGAGGAGTATCATTGTAGCCCCGATAGCACCCGCGTACCCCGGAAACTTAACCAAGTTGCTGCAACAATACATCTGCTGAGAATCCAAGTTCATGCCGACACGCACTAAATCTTTGCTTTCATGTTTGCGTTTTTGTTTGAAACGGAAAGCGGACGAGAAACTAAACCCTTGCCCGGGCCAAGTTTCCCCTTGGCCAAATCCACACATCCAAGCCAAGGCACACATGGAACTGAGAGCCGAAAAACCTATATTGTAGTGGATATAAATCCCTGCCACATGCCTTTATGCAAAGTTTGGATTAAGTTTTGGCGTAAAGGGAGCCCGGGCTAGCCTGGGGTCGATGGCAAGGTCCTGAGATCCTGGGCCTGCCAAGGACCGGCTGCTTCTGCATGACTGCCCAAATTTGTAAACAATCAGAAAATGTGTCAACTTATTTTTGCCCCCAAAAAAATAGGAGGACGGCTAAGGAGAGAGGGCTTTTGAACAACAATGGCAACACAATCTGATGCCTGATGCCTTGAGTAAATACATAGTTTGAAATTTGTTCGGTGTGTTGTTGCTGTTGGTGCTGCTTCTTGGGCCAAGCAGTTGGAAAATTCAGTTAAGCCGCTTACTGGAGATTCGTGCTAACAATAATAGCATCATAATAGGAAGCGATTTCAACTTTTAAACGCTTAACGCATTTAAATTGCACAGCAATGGCAAGAGTGAGTGGGAATTTGCATAAGTCCGATATCCTTTATGGCCGTATCGAAGCGAGCTCTGTCAGAGCGGAAGGAAGCATTTTTTGGGCCAATTGTAGTTGGCAGACCGTTAAATGAAGTTCCCAGTGCAACAACAGCATCTGAAGTTTCGATGGAAACTAAGCACACTGTCCCCGAAAAGGCTGCACACACATGCAGGCAGCTAGGTAGTGGGGCAGTGAGGCAATTTATATTGATCCCTTTTTAGCAGGACAATTGTCAAGGGAGTAAATTGGATTTTGTATTCTTTGACAGTCCGATTTGTCTTTCGGTCTGCCAACATTTAATTTAACCGACTATTTGTAAAGTGGCCGGAGACAAAAGCTTTCCGCTGACATGACTTCCATGGGAGAGATTGCCGAATAAGACTGACCAGACAATTGAATCCACACAATTAGTAAACCAATACCAGACACATGCCAACAGCAAAACCAACAATCTTGGTGTGAGCCATTGATACTGCTTCCATTTCAAAGGCCATTTAAATCAATCGATTGACAACACTTTCCCGCTACTCAAAAAAAGCCAACTCGAACTCGATACGACCGCAGAACAATGGCAAAAATAATTCCGTTCGCATCTAATCATATCTGTTTACATTTTCGTTTATCCAAGAAACTGCAGAAGAGCACTCTTTAAGCTTAGTTCGATTGAATTATCCAGGATATTAATTAAAATTTTATCAACATATCAGAGAAATGTGTAGGGTTATAGTCCCATTGACCTACTAAGGTTTTAGTCGCACTCTAACCATTACCTGAAACTAATCCCAAATTGCAAGCAAAGTTTAAATCTGTTTTATCGCTTCGTTGGCAAACGCAAAGTTCTCGACCAAATCTCCAACTTCTAGTTCATGATATAGCAGGCGCATAAACTTGAGGACTCCTGATTCGGATGCTGGGGCTATAAATAAACTCGGCAAATGTGCAAAGTTCCTCCTCCACTCCAAAAAGGCAAAAAGACAGCGGCAAAGGGAGTTCAGGGGATGCTGGTTGGAGGGACTCGTTTCGAATATGTTTGTCATTGTTGGCAGCGGCATTGCGGCAAGCGATACCGTTGTACTTGCAACACCGCCGCCAATGACAACGCACGTGTGTTTCGAGTCTCGTCCCGTGAACCTTTGTCTTTCCCTGCCCATACTCACTCCTCCCCCGCAAAACAGAACCAAATTTCCCCAGTGACGGACGGACAAATTTAACATTTTGTGTCAAAATGCTGCTGCCAGGAGTCGCAGGAGCCGCATAAGGAGCTATAACAGGACACATTCAATTGCGGCCACCGCAATACAGACACTCAATGCGGTCGGGATAGGGAGGAAGGATAGGGGTTAGGCAGCTGTCAGGATATGGTTTGAGGAGCAAACCAAAATATTTACACCCTTTTTAGCTATTTGGAAGGGCTTATAGTTCTTAGACATAAAATAAAATAAAAACACTTTCGATACTCCCAAGCCTCTAAATTATTTAAAAGACAGAAATAAAAGCTATTACTTTTTGAGCTAATAAATAAATAAAACAATGAGTATTTCAAAGTCGGTAGACTCTTTCGGATCTGTTCAACTTATTTTGCATATATTGGGAAACAATAAATTTTACAGAAATGTAGCAAGCTGTGTGGGTGTCACTCGATTTGCGTAAATGTATGGTGGTGCGAGGGCATGGTGGAGTGCTGGCACGATGGGGTGATGGAATGTGTACGGCACTTTTCGATACCCTATGCATACTCTTAGAAATTTGGGCATGGTGGCACTCATCAGAAAAATGACTTGATCCCACACACACAAATTCCTATGAGTGCAATGGGTGTTTTGCTTTCTTGCACTTGTTCACTTTGGCCAAGTCACTCAGGTATTTTTCAGGATCACCTCCTGAGTCGATATAAGCATGTCTATGTATACATATATTTTATAATACAAGCTGGTACTTTACTGCAAGGCTTTTGCTTTTCTTTCTTGTTTTCTATAATTTACAATTTTTATACCCTTGCAGAGGGTATTATAATTTTGGTCAAAAGGGGAAGGGGCCCCAAAAATGGCCCCGGGGACCCCCCCCCCCGGCACTCTCACACCACCCCCTGAGGGGAAGGGGGGGACAACAGCAAGCGGGTTGTGTGTTTTTTTTTTTTTGTTGTTTTTTTTTTTTTTTGTTTTGTTGGATTTTGTTTTTGTTTTTTTTTTTTTGTTTTTTTTTTTTGTTTTGTGTTTTTTATGATCGGTTTTTTATATTTTTTTTTCCTTTCTTCTTTTTTTTGTTGAATTTATATTAAGTAATTTTTTTATATTAAGGCATTTTTGATGCTTTAAACACGAATTTTCGTTCTCAAAACCGAACCGAATTTCATTCAGAAGTTTGCTCCCTGCCCCGTCTCACAGAAGAGAATCGCCTGGGAACCCTAATCTGGCTGAGCAAACAAAGATTGTAATATCAGTTCCACGTTCCCAGGAGAGTCTCTCCTGGCTGTGGAGTGCCTTTGTGGTCTAACTGGGGCCTGCTGAGCCAAAAATCGGACGCTGCTTTCTGACATTGGTTTGAAAAAGAGTCGTCGTTTTCTTGCAGTCTGCCACTGGCCGCACCAACATCGTGGTGATCGGGGTCATCCGCCTCGTTGTCCTCCTCTTCATTGCAGCTGCCCGCGCTGCAATTTGTGACCTTTCTTGGACCAGCTCCCGGAACCGCTGCTAGTACTGATCCTCTTCGGTGAGCAATGACTTAGAGCAAACCAAATCAATGCCACCATCATCATCGCCGTCCACCGGCCACTGATTCGCCTTCTTCGTCGAACTTGAGCTTCGAGTTGACCTGCAGATTCTTTTTAGCGCCTTTTGACCAAAGAGGCTTTGGTGACCATCTTCTTCTTCCGCTTGGGCACCACCAAGGGTTCTTCTTCCTTTATACATAAAAAATTTAAGAAAACTTAAAAAATAATAATTACTATGAAAGAAACACAAAATCGAAATCTCCACAGAAATCGACACAGCTTAACAAAAAAACAGAATGGAAATTTTTTATTCTATATATATTAAATCGTTAATAATTGGACGATCCTTATAAAAATTTCACTATCAAATCTTTTTTCTAATAAAAATGTTGGAAACAGTCCCAAGCATCTTAAAAATTAGCAAGGTTTTGTCATTTTCGATAGTTCAGTTACATTACATCAGTTCGAAGACAGCTTAAGGATATAGTCGACCGATCCTTACGAAATTTGGCAGATCGGACTAATTTGAATCCCGAAATAGAATCCATCAAAAGTCCCGTCCGTCTAATTTAAAAAAACACCAAAGTTCGATAATCAGTTATATGGCAGCTATAGGATATAGTCAACCGATCCCAGCCGTTCCGACGCATGTACTGCCTGCCAAAATAGTAGGCCGATCTTTATGAGAATTTCGCTATTAAATTAATTTTCTACAGAAGAAACATGTTGGGAAAAGTCCCAAGCATCATTGAAAATACACAGATTATGTCATTTCCGATTGTTTAGTTCTATTGCAGCTATAGGATATAGTCGACTGATCCCGACCGATCCGACTTATATACAAAGAAATGTGCAAAGAAAAAAAGAAAGATGTATGCAAAGTTTGAAGTTGATAGCTTAAGAACTAGAGGCTAGTTAGCGTAGAAACAGACAGACGGACTGGCGGACATGCTTAATATGCTCAGTACACATTGTGTACCCACGTTCGACAAAAGCAGACCTTCGACATTGCCGACATAACGGAGAAAGAAAGAAAATCCAAAGACAAAAGGGCCCCAGACAGTGACAGCTGCGAGGCATGGATAACTTAAATGGGTTAAAAGGATATGTTCCTGGCTCAAACCGTGGCCAGACTGTTTCCCATTTCCATGTCCAACCTCGCCAACCTAAAAAAAGAAACCAAAAACAAAAAGAAAAGCTTATTAAACGCATGAGTTGACGAAATTGAATTTTCCCTTGACCAAAAATGGGCGAACGGAGCTCTATGCGGAATCAGAATTGAATACCGACGTCAACATCCCGCCGCATGCCACCAAACAAATCCCAGATCTAGGGCGATTTGTGGGAATAACTTCAAATGTCGACTTTGGAAAACAATTTACAATTATAATGATAATCAATTTTACATTTAGCATTGCGCCGCTTCCCCCTTTTTGCATTGCAAATTGTTTCCTTCATCAGGAAAAAAGTAATGCCCAAGTATTTTAATTCAAGAAAATGGGGAAGACGGTGAAAAAAAATTGGAAAAAAAATTGGAAAAAAACGTGAAAGGAGCCAAGAGCGAAAACAACATTAGTGACTTGCCAGCAAAAAGTTTATCCTCGACTAGCTCTCGCTTTCTACGGCCAGTCAAACAATTTTTTCATTAAAAAGCAAGACCTAACTTTCGGCGCAAACAATTTTAATAAACATTCACAAAAATTTAATTATATGCATGGGCATTCTCATGATCGGAGGAAATAGAGCCATTCAGTGAGGCGCTAAAGTAAACATGGCCAGATGCAAAGTCAAAGATAACCAGGCCAACACACACACACTCCTCTATACCGCAACAAAAACAGGAAGGGACCTTAACCCGGCTGCTAAGCTGAAATTTAATATTGGAAGGCAATGAGCCGGCGCGCAATAAAAGCCAAAACCCCAATGGGATTGGGATTGCCGAGTGGCAATTGGCGGGGGCAGCGGTGGAACAGAAGTTCTATACCTAGGAGGGATAGTCGAAGCCCTAAAGGGCCCGAGATTGGGATTGGTATGTAGGGGCCATCGGCCCCTCATGTGCCGCATGGTAATGAAGACTCGTCGCCCCGCCCCAAACTTCGACTCTATTCTCACTGCCTCTGTTCTAGCAGCCAATAAAGTATTGCTGCAGCCAAGATACAACAAGTACACTGTTAATAAATGTATGTATTATTTAAAATAAATCATATTTTATCATTTCTAAGTAATAAATTCATCAAAACACTCCACTTGGCTAACACACTATAAAAGGTTTGAAATCTACAAACTGAGATAAAGGACCAAGAAACATTTTCTAAACTTATTAAATTTCTCAAATTTTCACGATTAAGTACTATATTTTTGTTTTAGTGTAAAACAAGGACAGGCTTGCCATTAGTCGACGAGTCGATCGACAGCCATTCGGGGTGTGGAATGGCTAAAATTGTGGAAACGGTAACGGTAAGCGTTCGGCTCTGCTCTGTTCCGGGCTTTGTTACATAATAGGTGAAGTTTTATTGTCGAAAGCTATTAAACTTTTCCCATCAAAAGTGTACGCTGTTGCCACATGGAAAAGGTGTAGAGCATTAAAGTTGCAGCAGTCGAGAACCGGGACACACAAACTTAAGGAAACGACTCGGATAATAATGATTATATTTGCTGGTCATTGCTGGGGGATTTGCTTGCAATTTATTAAAGTTTTTGTTATATTTAATAATAGGCTTTTCATATCCCCAAAGAAATAACTATCAGTATCTTAAAAAAATACAAAAAGTTCAAAAGTTTAATGTAAAATGCATTATTAATGCTATTATCTAAGCTAAAGTCAAAAATATTACAATAAGCCGCTTAAAGTTATTGAAGCTGGAATTCCTCTTCAAACAAATCAATTTTTATACTCAAATTGTAATTTTTGTGAAACTAATTTAAGCCGAAACTGATAGGCTTATGAAATTGTCGGGAGAGCCTGATGGTCTTCGATAAATTTGTGACAATGATGTCTTGGCCAGAGTCCCAGCCCAAAGGGACTAAAAAACAATTGACTCTGTGGAAACTTTTGCTTTTTGTTCGTTTTTGTAGCCGACTGTTGGCATTCCACTCCATCTTCGATTTGTGTTTTTCCTCCCATGCAATCGGGGCACGCATTGCGCATAAAATTGCTTTCACATCGAAGGAGGAATTCGAGGGTCTCGGCGGGCAGAAGCATTTTCGGAGGCCAAAAGGCTCCAGCCATAGAAGCCCCACTTTATTTGGGCCACTTGTTTCGGGTGCGGTTGATGTCTACATTTTCAGCATGTTGGTTAAGCACTCGGCAAGTTTGCTTGTTTTTCTGCTATCCGCGCATTCTGGGCCTTCCAACCACCGCTCCAAATCAACTGTATCCACCATTATTTTTTCCGCTGAAATTGAAAAAGTTTATGAGCAATTTTAAAAGTGAGTTTCCGACTTGCCCACACAGATTGGGTTAATTCGCATTCTGCTTCGAATGGTGCTAATGAATTGGCTCGTTTGCACTCGGTGGGTGGTGGCACGGCTACTATTCCACAAAAACACCCTCCTCGTTTCTTTGGGGCCGTTCAACACTTGAAATGCAATTAATCATTGTACAAAGAAGACAGAAAAAGGTTTTGTTTGAAATGTCAAAATCGGTTTGAGACAACCGCATTGAATACCTCAAGTCAAGCAGGACATTTATGAATGTGAATATTTCGTCCTTCTAATTGGACTTGACCTCGGGTGCAGGTGCATTCGATTATCGAATAACGTTTTATACCTCGAATTAGGTAACTTTTAAGCTAGGTTAAAAGCCACAAGCCGGACATGAAGTAAACACTTTAATAAAAGTTGTTTAATTTCCAGCATGGGGCTATAAAATTTTGTTTTATGGAAGGGGCTAAGTAGTTTACCAATTTTATTTTCTAGCAAATGGTGTTGCGCCTAGATTTGTTTTTCGGTTTTTATGTGGTACACGTGTCGTATGAGTAATATTATCTCTTTGCCCTAAAACCTCAATGTGAGTAAACTTTTAAAGTTATGGCTCTCTTTTCTATTATGAATAATTAATTTATAGAAATAAATTATTAATCATTTTTTTATTCAATTTGTCACATTGGCATTTTTAGTACCACGTGTCGTATGAGTAATATTTCATAGAAAATATGAAGCTTTTTCAAACCATGTTTTTAGATAGTTTAATTACGATTAAAAATTTTTTAAATAAATAATATTTATCATAAAATAAACAACAAAATATACATTTTATATTTTTCTCAGATAACATTTTTAAAAGATTTTATTTTAATAAGAATTAAATAGATTTTCCTGAATACATTTTTGAGTAGCATTTATAAAAAGTTAATTAAATTTTTCTGAGAAAAGTGCACCCGAATGAAAAATATTCAGTAGCACATTTTATAGCAAGCACTCACGCGCACACTTGGACGAAAAGTCGAAGAAGAAATAATGTTGATGCAATAACATGCAACTTTGACACCAGAAAGTGCAAAAGGCCACCCGAAGGGCTCTCCCTTGAACGAGTGCGGGCGTGAAGCCGTGTCTGTGTGAGTTACATGCACTTAACGTTGATTTGTGCATCGACCGAGGGATCTCAAGCCAGCTCAGAACCACTCGGATGACCTGCTTACCCGACACAGCACATCCAGTAGTGGCTACTGGCAACGGCACCCCCTCCAGATCGACCCACTTCGGTTTACTTCAGCTCAGCTTAGCTAAGTTTCATTTGCAATTTTCATCTGCAGCTGTTACACGAGTGCCCGGCAAACAAGCCAAAACACACGCACTCAGACAAGACTGGCCAAGAAGAATACACATATCCGGGATATACATATGTGTACATATGGGGAAAATGCAATTGGTAAAGCAAAAGTTAAATTTATAATTGAAATGCCAAGAGTCTCTCATACTCTTACTTAATATCTGATATGTCTGGCAATGAGTATGAAAAAGGGGAACTGAAAATTCTATTTTATGGGTAAATCATCTTATGAACTGAAAAATTATTCATATATTTGGATAAATCAGAGATTATTTGTAACATATTTTCCATAAAATATTTTAAGGAGAGAGTAAGCCGAAAGTATCCTGCACCCAAAACAATTTTTTGCCTTTGAGATGCCATACCGTTGTAAGGCAGCCACTAAGGAGCTCGTCGGTTTCTTGGCTGTTTCCACCTGGCCAATGCAATTAGTATTAATAAATAAATTGGATTTGAAAAGTTGTGGAAGACGCGAGATATGCCTTGGGAAATGCAGAAAGATGGGGCTATATCACGAAGCCACGGAGCCCCGGAGTCAAAATGAAATTATTGCGAGACGCTATTAAATTATTTTTAATTGGCCACCCGCAGTATTGCGCTAGTCTCAGTGGGAAATTGAATCACAACGCTGAAAACCACTCAGAATGCCACATTCTCGGGGCTAAAACCAAAAGCAAAGGCCGAAGCAAAGTCCCAAGGTCAGGGTTCGTAATTACTCGATATTTGCGGTTGTGGCCGTCCTTATGCCACATTAAGTGAAGGGCCAAGCAGGCCGAAAGGGACGCCAACACTGACAGCTCGAAATTGCTACAACTTCATTCCCAGTTGTCGTTGGACATTGGTCCGAGTAGTTGACGATTTGAGCGATGGGTTCGGTAATTATGACAACCGCAAACATCAGCCCAGAATTCATTCCGATGCCCAAACTGAAAGCATACCATAATGGTTAATTAATTGGTGTGTTGACAGTTTAAAAACCACAAGAACTCTCCCGGGGAATGTCCTTTGGTGTAATCTCCATTCAATTAAACACAAGGGCTTCCGCATAAGGAACTTCGAATTAATTTTCTGTTTCGGATAATTCCAGTTATATTAATCTTCCACTTTAAGAACAAGCCCTAAATCATAATCAAGCAAAACCAGGGTTGGGAAGCAATAAATATTATATTACCTGTCAAGAAAAGCCAAGGTGCAGCGGGAAAATCAATTAAATGCATTTTTCAAAGTCTCATCTCATTTTTTGCTTCCAGTCTTCTTCATCTCTTCCTATATATATTTTTTTGTCTTTTGCTCGTTTACCTAAAGCTTTAAGTTGTTATAATTTATGGCGTCTATAATTGCAGCAATTTGCAGCAAAGGGGCATGGTGTGCCACACCCACTCATCGCCCCCACTCAGACGTGCTTGTATTTGAGCTGGGGCTTATATACAACATGCTACACATGCCCTTGAAACACTGATGAAAATGCTTAATAAATGCGACTTATAAGGGTTAGTATTAAAAGTATAAAGTATTAAAAAATCCGTCTAACTTTCTTACAAAAATATTATTTTTTGTATGAATAACTATACAAAAGATATGATAATTTAAAGATTATAAATATTTAAAAATGCATTAGGTGTTACATAAACTTTAAAAAATGGAAAGTCCTTTGTTATTAAATGGAAAAACGAAGCGGCGAAAAATACATTTTTTATATATATTTTTTTATATATGTATGAAATTTTTTCTTAGCTATCCATCTTTTCTCTGGGAATTGCTTTCGCTGCCTTCTCCTATTTTTGTCGTCTAGGTTGCAGGCAAAATGTCAGCATCGTTCAGGACCTGATGCTATGCTTTTCGTCTCTTTCCCCAGCCGTGAGCCCTTCTCTTTCTGGCTGCGGTGCTTGCTGCTGCTTGATTGCACTTTTAATTAACTTTTTTGCGAGCTGGTCCTGCTATTTCGCTTCAGCAACAGATCCTGTTCCTGCTCCAGCTTCTGTCTTAGCAGCTGCCTTTGTCACTGCCAATTGTCGGCACTTTGTGCTTTTTACTTTCGCCTCGTCATTAACAAAGGCAAACAAGTCGCGCATGGGGCCATAAATAATTGGAGTGCCGCCCCCACCGCCCACACGATAAATTATTTGGATACAATTTAAGCCATATAGCGAGCCATCATAATTCCGCCCGCCGGCCAATATGCTAATTCAATTGGGTTCATTGTAATCAGCGGCAGGCGAAACCGAAACGAAACGCTCCCAATCAAACTGTATTTTCCACAAATGTTTGCCACTGTTTACGGGTTTTCCCCAATCGGTACCCCCAAAGCCATACCTCAACGGATTCGATTTTCCACAGGTAGACAGGTAGATGAGGAGCTGGCGAACAGTTGAGCATTTGGCAGTGCGGGCACGCGTAATGTTATGATTGGAAAATGAAAATCATTTACGTGAGCAACCAATTTGCAGCTCATATAAAGCAAATCTAGCGGCAAGCTGCATTACCCACAGCAACCCGAAGCGGCGAGAGGACGAGGTGTTTGCTAGGCTATCATGTGTGCAAATTAATGCGGCCAACGTGATGAGCATAACGAGATATCCGAAATCCGGAAAATATATTACTAGGACGGCAAGCTGCCCAGACAGAATCGATACACAATTTTTCTTTTATTCTTTTGTTATTTTACTTTAATTAAGATTTAAGATTTAAGATTTTAAGATTTTTACTTAAATTCTAGTTCCACAAAAAAATTATACATTGAAATCTGAAATGGAGAGCACGCTTCATTAAACAACTCTTTGTCGTACTTAAAAAACCATTAAACATGACATAAACGGTTAACTAAACATGCCAAATTTTTTTCAGTAAAATAATTGAGAACATGGGAGTTGATTTAATCATTAAAACAATTAGTTACCATCTTTTCAATTGTTAAAAAATAAAGTTGAGTGAGCAGCAGTTTTAGTCAAACAGTCGGGATTTCAAGATGTATCCTCGCCCATTGTTGCTTCTCTTTTTGTCGACCCTTTTAATTTTAATTGAAGAGGTAAATTATACGAGGTTGATTATAAGTACCCATTAATTTGCAATAATTTAAACAACTTTTAGACCGAATCCAAGTTTGAGTTTACCAATTTTATATGTAAGTCTCATGATAAGAACTTTGGAGAATTCGAATATTGCATCTTGAAGTCTGTGAATCGTACCTACAAATATATATCTTCGAAATGGAAGCTCTACCAGCTGCCCATAACAAATCTAAAGGTAACAAGAACAAAAAACTAGAGCCCCATATATATTTATTTATTTAAAAGGTTAACTTGGCTCTCTATAAAAAGTTCAATGGATTTAGGCCATTTCTTTACAATTTAACATTCGAAGCATGTTCTTTTATCGCCAATCCAAAATCAAGCCCAGTGGCCAATTTTGTGTATGAATCGTTTATGGCTTACTCAAATATTAACCACTCGTGTCCTATTACCGTAAGTAATCCTAAATATAATAAAATTCGTTACTAACTAATAATTTTATAGCACGATGCTATTTTGGAGAAGCTCCCGGCCGAATTTGTTAACTACAGATTTTCAAAAGTACTACCTTTTCCAGAGGGCGATTATTTTATTGAAGTTATTTGGATGCGCAATAAAAAAAACTTGGCATCTTTTAGGGTGTATGGAACTCTTTCCTAAATTATTAAATACTATATATAAATTTGATGATTTTTTATAAACGTTAAATAAATTAAAATAAATATATAAATGGTTTACGCTCGGATGAACATTATAATTTGGGTTTTTCAGGCTCATTTCAGCTCTTAAACGATTCCGTTTTCAATTTATAAATCATAATGTTCTAGCCCATAATATTTTTTTTTTATTTTAAATTATTTATATTTAATGTTCATTTAATTTTAATACTGTAACCATTCATTTGAAGTACTGCATTTTGAAGTCATTAGCGGCTGAAGGTTAGTTTAAACGTTAAATATTAAGTCTTAATTCTTAAATATTCAGCGGACAATGCTTCAATTGCTTCTCCAACTTTCGATGGGAATGTTACAATTTCCTCTACTCAACTTAGTGATGCTGCTACCAAATTGAAGGTTTGGCAAAGAAATCTTTTGAAAAAGAGGAAGAAACCACTATCACCCACTATCAACTCTAAAAAGGTGCACAGAGAATTGAAGTTTGGATCACCCTCAGAATCAACCAGCCAGGAAAGCTCCAGCAATAGGTTTGCCTTACTAGACATGGAAGTGGACCTAAATGGTGACACACAGGCTGAGCAAAGAACAAGCAACGCAGAGGAAATCCCTATTAGCTCTCCTATGGCAGATCAATTAAATATATCTAACGATAATATTGATGGAAATGATCTAGGCAATAGATCTCAACAGAATGATTCAAATGGCGTTTTTAATCCTCAAGATACTGCAAAACCACCGCAAATAGTTTTGAGCATTACTAACCTTAATGATCTATTTGATCTCATTTCGGAGATTACTAGCTTGGATAACGTATCAGTTAAAGTTAATCAAGGAGTAACGGCTAGAATATTTCCCAAAGACTCATCAACTTATAGAGCTATTGTCGACCATTTTGATAAAATGGAAATTGAATTCCATACATACCAAATGAAGGAAGAGAAGCCTCACAGAATCGTAGTTAGAATCGTAGTTGCTATGACTTATCATAGCACACTAACTAGTGAAATTGTTGCCAATTTTAAAACATTTGGATTCGATGCTCTTCAGGTGCATAACCCAAGATCAAGGTCGAATCAAGACGCAAAATTAAACATATTTTTTATTAATATTAAGCCTTGTGCAGGAATTAATGCTATATATGATATAGTAACACTTTGTCGTCAACGAGTGAAAATTGAAAGGATGCGCAAATCATCCGAAATTGCTCAATGCACACGATGCCAAGAATTTGGCCACACAGCGAAGTACTGTCGACGGCACCCCAATTGTGCTCGATGTGGCGAAGACCATTTTACAAAGGAATGTATACGACCCCAAGATCAACCGCCTATCTGTATACACTGTGGTGGCAATCATTCGCCAAGCTACGAAGGTTGTCAGTGGTACCAAAATTACATTAGACGATCTATGGGTTCTACAAAGAAGCAAACAACAAGGACACAACCACAACAGTCAACGCGACAACAGCCAACGCGTCAACAACCAACACAGCAAATGCCTATCCATTCTACAACCAATAGTGGAGGCTTATCTTATGCCTCAATAGTTAGAAATGAAAATGAACCAGCTCAACGCCGACTACATAATCTCCAAGCGCAGTCACAATTACACAAAACGAAGGAAAATCTACAACAACAATATGCGACTGATGTTCAGACCATATTAGCACAGCAGCAACAGCAATTTATGAAATGGCAACAACAACTTCAACAACAGCAGCAGCAGCAATTCCTCTTGTGGCTAAAGCAGCAGCAGCAAGAACAACAAATGCAAAACAAGCTGAACAGTCAACGACTTGAACGTCTCGAAAATATGGTTTTTGAAATGGCCAACTCGATCAAGCAATGGACTGGAGATAAATCAATTCTTCAGGTCCAAAAGAACGCTTCAGCCTCACAATGAACACACTCAAAATTCTTATCTGGAATGTCAATGGCATTTTAGGTAAAGCCAGAGAAATTGAGCTATTCGCGCACACCAACGGCGTGGATATCATACTCTTAAGTGAAATAAGGCTCAATCGAGTAGAAATTGTCAAAATTTATGGATATACCTTCTATCCAGCATATAAACCAGCACAGCACAATCACGCATCGGTGGAGCGGCGTTATTGATAAGAAGCTCACTCAGCCATTTCCCACAAAGTGTCATTGAAACACAAACCATTCAAATGTCCTCCATTAAAGCTGTCACAGGTTTGGGTTACATGGAAGTAAGCGCTATATACTGTCCCCCAAGGCACAAACTTGAAGAAAGGCATTTCACTAACATACTCGCTTCCTATGGTCAGAGGTATCTGGTTGGTGGTGACTGGAATGCAAGACATTGGTTGTGGGGCGACACATATAATTCACCGAGAGAACGTGAGCTAGCTGAATCCATTTTAGTTAAAGGGGCTAAAATACTTGCCACTGGGTCACCAACCAGATACCCATATGTACCTGGTCACACAGCTACTTGCATAGACTTTGCATTATACCATGGGATATTGGATTCTCAAATAAATATTGGCCAAAACTGGGATTTGGACTCGGATCACATAGCTCTAGTTGTAAATCTTCAAACAAATGGTGTTCAGATTAGACCAAGCTCACGCTTAATTACAAGTCGTACTGATCTGACTACTTTCAAACAACATCTTGAAAGCTCCTTCCAGCTAAACTCTGTTCTTAACTCTAGTGAAGACATCGAGAATGCAGTTGACATTCTTACTGATAATATATACAGAGCAGCTACTGCTTCAACCCCACCAGAACCTGATCCTCATCCTTTAAGCTATGGCATCGTTCTTACAAGGGAAGCCAGAGCGCTAATTAAAAGAAAAAGGCGCCTTCGACGAAGAGCAATCCGTTCTCAAGATCCTTTGGACCGAAATAAATGGCACCAGGCAGAGAGACAACTACGAACTGTTTTAGGGGAACTCCGTAGCGATTTCTTCGAGCAAAAATTGTCTTCCATGGACTACACCGTTGACGCAAACTACTCACTATGGAAGTGCACAAAATCGCTTAAACGACAACCTTTTAGACAGGTTCCAGTCCGATGTCCTGATGGTGAACTTGCAAAAAATGAATTAGAGCAGGCTAATGCTTTTGGTCAGCATCTAGAAGATCGCTTCACTCCTTTTAGCTTTGCTTCAGCAGAACAAATTAGAGAGACCCACCAGAGTTTGGAGGCTCCATTGCAGATGCATGGCCAATAAAGCCCATAAGGGTTGAGGAAATATCCGATGTCATACAATCCTTGCCCAAAAATAAAACCCCGGGTATCGATAGAATTTGTCACGCTACGTTAAAAGCCTTGCCTACAAGAGCGATCCTTTTCTTAACATTAATTTTTAGTGCTATTATTAGGATCCAAGTGTTTCCAAAGCAGTGGAAATTGGCTGCGATTATGATGATCCACAAGCCAGGAAAACCAGAGGATGATCCTGAGTCATATCGCCCCATCAGTCTCTTACCCTCTTTGTCTAAACTGTGGGAGAGACTTATTGCAAATCGCGTTAAAGTGATTATTACTGAAAAGAGTATCCTGCCTGATCATCAATTTGGATTTCGAGGAGGACACGGCACCGTGGAACAGGTCCACAGACTGGTGCATCATATATTGCAGGCCTTTGACGATCAGGAATATTCCAATGCAGTTTTCATAGACATGCAGCAAGCCTTCGATAAGGTGTGGCATGATGGCTTATTGCTCAAAATTAAAAGTTTTTTACCTGCTCCGTACTATGGACTATTAAAGTCATACCTCGAAGGACGAGAATTCCAAGTCAAGGTCAGAAATACATTCTCGGATAACTTTCTTATGAGAGCAGGAGTTCCACAGGGGAGTGTGCTTGGACCGTTGCTTTATTCATTATATACTGCAGATATACCCAGCCCTAACCGTCAACATATGGTTGCTCCATCCAAAGCACTTATTGCAACCTATGCAGATGACATTGCAGTCATTTACAACTACAGCTGTCATAGAGAAGCTGCTAATGGATTGCAGGAGTATCTTGTTACTCTTGCAGCTTGGTGCAAAAGGTGGAATCTAAAAATCAATCCACAGAAAACAACGAACGTATGTTTTACACTGAAAAGGCTAAGAATGAATACCCCTCAAATCCAGCTAGAGGGAGTTACCCTAGAACAGCCGAATGAAGCCAAATATCTTGGCATCACTCTAGACAAACGTCTTACTTTTGGCCCACATCTCAAGTCCACGGTTAAAAAGTCCAATATAAGGATTCAGCAACTGCGATGGCTCATAAATAGAAAGAGCACCATGTCACTTAGATGTAAAAGGGCTGTATATGTCCATTGCATTTTGCCAATTTGGCTTTATGGCATACAAATTTGGGGGATCGCCGCCAAATCGAACTACAAACGCATCCAGGTATTACAAAATCGAATGCTTAGAAGCATAACAGGCTGTCCCTGGTACGTGCGCGGCTCCACTCTACATAGAGATCTAAAGATACATACAGTGGATGAACAGATCGGAAGACACACAAGCCGATACAGCGACAGACTTTTAAGACATCGCAGCCTACTTGCAAGAAATCTACTTCCAGCTAGACCATTGAGGCGTCTGAAACGGCTAGGTTTTGCCCAAACAATTCGAAACGAATAATGTAAACTATAAGTTAGATAATTTAATTTTGTAATCCTCATTTTGTATTTTGGTTTGGTATATTTTTTTTACGTTTCCTTCCATGTGATGTTAAGGTACTTCCTTGTTGTACAGATTCTTCACTTAATAATAAAAAAAAAAAAAATAAAATAAATAAATAAAATAAAATAATTTGTTTATAATTTTGTTTTTAATAAAAAAAAAATTAATCGGTACCCCCAAAGCCATACCTCAACGGATTCGATTTTCCACAGGTAGACAGGTAGATGACGAGCTGGCGATCAGTTGAGCATTTGGCAGTGCGGGCACGCGTAATGTTATGATTGGAAAATGAAAATCATTTACGTGAGCAACCAATTTGCAGCTCATATAAAGCAAATCTAGCGGCAAGCTGCATTACCCACAGCAACCCGATGCGGCGAAAGGACGAGGTGTTTGCTAGGCTATCATGTGTGCAAATTAATGCGACCAACGTGATGAGCATAAGGAGATATCCGAAATCTGGAAAATATATTACTAGGACGGCAAGCTGCCCAGACAGAATCGATACACAATTTTTCTTTTATTCTTTTGTTAAGCTAAGATTTTTACTTAAATTCTAGTTCCACAAAAAATTATACATTCAAATCTGAAATGGAGAGCACGCTTCATTAAACAACTCTTTGTCGTACTTAAAAAACCATTAAACATGATATAAACGGTTAACTAAACATGCCACATTTTTTCAGTAAAATAATTGAGAACATGGGAGTTGATTTAATCATTAAAACAAATAGTTACCATTTTTTCAATTGTTAAAAAATAAAGTTGAGTGAGCAGCAGTTTTAGTCAAACAGTCGTGATTTCAAGATGTATCCTCGCCCATTGTTGCTTCTCTTTTTGTTGACCCTTTTAATTTTAATTAAAGAGGTAAATTGATTATAAGTACCCATTCATTTGCAATAATTTAAACAATTTTTAGACCGAATCCAAGTTTGAGTTTACCAATATTAAATGCAAGTCTTATGATCAGAACTTTGGAGAAGTCGGATATTGCTTCTTGAAGTCTGTGAATCGGACCTACAAATATATATCTTTGAAATGGAAGCTCTACCAGCTGCCCATAACAAAACTAACGGTAACAAGAACAAGAAACTAGAGCCCCAATATATATTTATTTATTTAAAAGGTTAACTTGGCTCTCTGGAAAAAGTTCAATGGATTTAGGCCATTTCTTTACAATATAACATTCGGAATATGTTCTTTCACCGCCAATCCAAAATCAAACCCAGTGGCCAATTTTGTGTATGATTCGATTAAGCCTTACTCAAATATTAACCACTCGTGTCCTATTACCGTAAGTAATCCTAAATATAATAAAATTCTTTACTAACTAATAATTTTTAAGCACGATGCTATTTTGGAGAAGCTCCCGGCCGAATTTGTTAACTACCGAATTTCAAAAGTACTACCTTTTCCAGAGGGCGATTATTTTATTGAAGCTGTTATAATACGCTCTGAAAAATACTTGGGATCTTTTAGGGTGTATGGAACTCTTTCCTAAATTATTAAATACTATATATAAATTTGATGAATTTTTATAAACGTTAAATAAATAAAAATAAATATATAAATGGTTTACGCTCGGATGAACATTATAATTTGGGGTTTTCAGGCTCATTTCAGCTCTTAAACGATTCCGTTTTCAATTTATAAATCATAATGTTCTAGCGCATAATATTTTTTTTTTATTTTAAATTATTTATATTTAATGTTCATTTAATTTTAATACTGTAACCATTCATTTGAAGTACTGCATTTTGAAGTCATTAGCGACTGAAGGTTAGTTTAAACGTTAAATATTAAGTCTTAACTCTTGATTTAGAAGTTTTTGTTTGTTTTTAATAAAATAATTTTAATAAAATAATTTGTTTATAATTTTGTTTTTAATAAAAAAAAAATTAATCATTTAAATAATAGCGCCCTCCTCCTCGATTCTCATAGATAGCACTTAAGGAGCTTAAAAAGTTTAAAGAAAATTAATTAATTAAAAACATTTTAAAATTGTTTTTTTTTTGTTTTGTTTCTTTTTGTTTTTGTTGTTATCGTTTATGCAGACTCTTTGGCCCACAGCTAACAACTTAGCGTCGCTTTACAATCGATGCTTAAAATGTACACTCTATAACTAAAAATACAAAGTTCGGTGGAAAATGGCAAAATTACTTTAAGTATTGTAACCAAGTACTCTTCTTCCACCTCAACTGTGGGTTTTCCTAAGATCAAATCCAAAGATTTGAACACTTAACAGTCAGTTGAACACAAATTGAAGATGGAGGTCTCCCTGACCAAGAAGCACCACCATGGCGAAATGATCGCTGTCAATATGTGTGCAACAACTTGAACAAAGTGGTCAAGAAGGTTGAGACCATGGTACACCAGGGTGTCGACATGGTGTTTTTTAAAAGGGTAAGTTCCGTTACACGATCGCATTCACGGAGACCAGCGAGGGAGGGCTTCCCCTTAAAATCGGGATCTAACCTGCAGAAGGTTATGTATCTGGTACCCACCCTCTTAATATGAATATTAAGCACAAGGAAACCGCTCTGTCCTCGACCACACTGTAAGGGATTACTCTAACTATTTAGTTTGAACTATCCAGAAAAAGATATTTCGTTCTTTAATTTAGCATTTCCAGACAGGCTGAATTGGATGTCATCAGCATTAATGTGTCCAATATTGTGAAAATAATGGTCCTTATGGGCGGAGCACTGGGCGGTGAACTTTGAGCCGAGTTGCTCTTTATTCTGATGGATCCTACGGTAAAAATTTTGAAGAACTTGAAATAGATAAAGTTTATATAAACTATATATTATAAATAATATTATAAACTATAAAATTGCTTAAAAAAAATTATTCTAGCCAAGCCGCAAGGATCAGTTTAAGGCCAAGAGCCCAATAGTCCGGATTTAAATGATTTACAATAACAATATTACAATAACAATTTATAACACACAACATACATATTTTGTGGATTATATTGCGAGCTCTCTGGAAACATGAGGTTTCTTCACGAATTACTTATCGTAAATGTATGAGTTAAATATCAAGAATATTCAATTAAGATGATTTTTATAGACTTGCATGAACCCTCAATAAAGTTTAACAGAATAAGTGCCCCTATAAAGGGCCAGAAGACAAAGCCCGGAGAAAATTGTATAAATGAAAACTAAATATTTATTTTGGGCCCTTGTTATAGCTGCCAACTGACAGCAAGAAAACAAAGAAAATTGGGAAAAAGGTTTCCCGACAACAACAGAGACCAGTGCTTATCTATGAGCGTTGAGCGCCTAAATAAGTAAGTCAATAAATCAATTCAATAAAAATTTGTGCTGCCTTTTTATATTTGAAGTTTCAGCTTGGTTCCCCTCTCTTTTTTCTTTTTGTTTTCTGGGCACTTCTGTTTTTGGCAAATCCCAAGCAAACAAATGTGAGCAAAAAAAGTTTGGCCTGGCAAATGTTTGGCAGGCAGTCGAGAAAACAATGATGAAAATGAGGCGGCGGGCTGAGATCCAAAAGGTTAAGAGGGGATGATGGCCTGGGCCAGAAAGATACATAAACAATGATAACTGCAAAGTTTATCAATTTGTAAAATGGCAGCCGCAGACATGAACAGTTCCAATCGGGAAGGAAAGGGTTTTCAGGAGGAAAGAGAAAATGTTTTTCAAAAGCTTCTCCTCTGGTGCCTGAATCTGCTAAGCTTTTCCGTATAGCTTTTTCTCCACTTACCCCCAAAAAAATGAACAAATTAAATTGCTAAGCAAGAGATCGACTTGATTAAGTTATGGTCAGGAAGAAGTAAGTTTTTTATCCAGCCTACTGCCACAAATCGACCATTATTCACACATGGCCAGAGCCCATAGGCCACATCCCTGTGGTCACATAATTCAAATGAATTGTTTATACAGCAGCCGTGAAAAGAAGAGAAACTAAACAACAACAAATAGCATAGGACTAGAAAAAGTTCAAACAATGAATGAAATGTTTGCGTTACGTGTCAATATTATCTTTTTATTTCAGCAGCGTTTTGTTTATGTGGCCAAAAAAAAAAAAGAAAAGAAAAGGAAGCAATTGAGTTTGCGTACGAGCATAAAAAACATTGTTTTAAAAATACTCGACGAGTGCGCGTGCTCTTTAGCCATTTCAGCATTTGGTCATTCGGCTGACCGGCTATTTCGGCACATTGCTATTTTCAAAAATATATCAGGCCGCAGACTTTGTGACATGCCAAAATGACGATTCGGGTGTTCAAAGTGTCACCCGCTGATATGCGAAATACTTGACTCAAGTTGACTGCCAAATTATTCACGAAAATCTCTTAGCAAAAACACACACTTTTCGAAACAACAGTTCTACGGTTCTTGGTTTAAGGTGTGATGATTTGTTAGTTTGTAATTTAGTGGCGAATCAATTGCGAGTGTCGTCCACTTAATCTCAGGCAGGTGACTGCAATTCCCCCGATTATTTTTGGTCGCTCTTCTGTTGGGACGCCTCTTAATTGCGCTTAAAATATGTTGCCAACGATATTTTCGTCTATTAGAATAAAAACATATATCAAGATATAAGCAAAGGTGAACATTTGGGAGGAATATAATGACTGCAGGATGCCTGGTTATGAAATTTTCATAATTTCATAAATATGTCCAATCATATGGCTGATAAGGTTCATTTAGTCTTCTACTTTTTTCAGAATTTATGTTTTTCATACTCTGTTACCATTTAACCCAATAAATAATATCTCCCATAGAGATACCCCTTACTATATGCGATACTTGACGAAGGACAGGGGGCTGGACTGGGTTGAGCTGTCAGCGCATTTGCCAAAAAGTTGCGACGAGAATGCAACGCTCTCATCGGTCTTCCGCTCGTAGCCCCACCACTGCCCCGAAAGGCAACCACTTTAGAGACCTGGCAACCCCTCCATCCAAAACAAAACCCACCCACTGGTTAGCACCGGAAAGTATTTCTTTCTAGTCTGCGGCGGTCGTGTGACTCGCTTTTGTCTCTCAACGATTTTTGTGATGCGGGGGCGTTTAAGTAAAATCGTCTCAGCTCTTTGCCAAATCGAAAATCCCAAATACTATATGGCTATCGATGCGCATTTCGGGCAGTTGCGAGTGCATTGGCATTGCTCATGCATTGCAATGATTTCAAAGTGAAAATTGCCGATTGTTATCCTTCCCCCATCACAGCATGGACATGCATACATGTGTATTATGGAACTACCAAAGCGATATAGCATTTCATTCGCCATACATATCAATTGACCATCGCGACAAACAACATTGACAAGACAAACATGCTCGGTTAATGGCTGTTGGTCTAAAAGTGTGAGAGCACACACACAGATTGTTGCTAAAATTTTGCCACGCTTCGCATAAAAGTTGCATGAAATTGGTTCCATCAGCGGAAATTCATATGCACCCAACAGATGAGCAAATGCTCTATAAAATTAATATAAAATATTTTTTGAATTTTATTATTCCAGTAAGAAAATATAAGTAAAATAATAGTTTCATAGTACTTATAAGTGGAGACTTATATTTTATTGAATCCTTTATTGAATCACTCATATACCCGATTGATTGTAGTACGCATATATTTTTGCACGAGGCGCGCACAAAGTCAAGACTATAATTATAGCGACACCCACCTATGGGCGCCCAATTTCTGGCAATCACACACAGATACGCAATACACACACAAGCCTGAACTCGCACACACGGACACTCAATATCACGGACAAGCGGACAACGATGCGTCTCACGGTCAAGTTGAAAAGCATTGAGAGCGGATGTGGATGTGGATGTAGATGTGTTGGGGAACGGGATATATTGTATGGGGGAATCGGGGGAGACATATCGCAGATGTGTAAAAATGAAGGTCGTTATAACGCAAAACGGCGATCACAGAAGGGCGACCATAAAATACAAAAAAATAAAATAACAAGAAGATACAAGAGAGCAGAAAACATTGAAAAGTGCGTGTGTCACATTAACCCAATAAAATAAATAAATAGACCGAACAGAGACGCGAACCCTATGAGCGATACGCTTATTTATATTTTCATTTCTAATGGGGAGTGGGAGCCAAGGGCGAAGAAGCCTCCGAGATCCAAGATCCAAGTACCGAGAGAGCAGCCGATCGCCGACGATCTTTCTTCGGACTTTCGATTTGGGTCTCGAATGCCAAACGCTACGGGTCGGAACGGATCGTTTGGCGAACGAATTCTGCTCAGTTTCGAGGAAAATCGCGAGGCACCAACTTGGGAAATGCTTTGTCTCGTGTCCCAAGAAAATCATCATTATCGACACTGAAACCCCAAAGCCCGCAAGGATTAAAGTGTATTTAGCATTAAAAAAAAAAATTATAAAAATAAATTAAGGAATAATTATAACAAAGAGTGTGACCAAAGTGATCTATGTGTGTCCGTTGAGACGATTTCTTGTGATTCTATTTCTACAACCATTGCTATTTTGGTTCGCGTTTGTTTTGTGGGTAATTAGCACAAAGTGTCGAGCAATTTTCCGTCTCAATTGAAGTGCTGCCCTTTGCCAAAATATTTACCAAACAATGTGTTGACTTAACGAAAAGTTAATACATCTTTGAATAATTGCACCAAATTGAAATATTAATTGTTCAACATTTATTTTGTGTGCCTGTTTGACAAAAATATAATTAAAGAAAAAGGAAAATAATAAATAAAAGTCTCTCTATCTCTATATTGGCATTGCCTGGCTAAAAATACAAGAAAGTCCACATCTCTACAATCTAACAACAAATTATATTTATTGCCTAAATATATTCGTATATTTTCATGTGTCCCGCAGTGGCCGATCGTGTGTGTGTTTGAATATTTGTGTGTTGCTGTCCCGTCCATAAAGACGCTAGGCAAAATCATATAATTTCTAAATTCTTGTGCTAGTAACACTTTCAGCACCAGCAAAAAATCAACCCATAAAAATATATATATCAAGCCGAAGGAATCGCAAAAAAATCAACAACAATTTAACAGCATCAACAGGCAGTGTGAGAGCACATTAAATTAATTTAAAACAAGAAGCCAGCAGAAACAAAACAAACCTCGAATAAATAATCCAAAAACATGTCCACATCAACGCGAAGTTCGGTGACGAGAAAGTCGTCGCTTTCCAAAAGTGCCAGCTCCGACAAATCCACAAAATCCTCAACGGTTTCATCCAAAACTTCGTCATCCCCCAGCAGTGGTAGCAAACAGAAAATGCAGTACACAAAAACCAAAGAGCGTATGGTTGATGGTAAGTTATTTTATATTTTAGGATTAAAGCCGAATCCCTCTTCGGATTGTATCTATCATGACATGCGATCATGCTTCAATGGAATTCTGAGGCACTGACTGCACTCATTAATGTCAAAATAAAGATTTAAAGATATATCTTTTCTTTGAACTTTTCAATGGCCATAAAAAAGTAATGAGAAATCAGAAAATCTATCAGCTATTCAATTATGGCTGCCCTAAATTGTAATATTCCCATTCAATTGAAACTGTTTCCGGAAAGTCTTAAATTCGAAATTATTATTTCACTTTTCTTTGAGTTTATGGGGTTAATAAATATAATAATTATCTTGAAGCACCCATAAAAAACAACTGCAATATATTGACATTTTATTGGGCCATAGCATTAAAATTTCAACATTCACCAAAATTATGACAATTAAAAATGGCGCTCGCTGCTGTGTGTGTGTTTTTGTTTGGTTTTGTGTGTGCCAATCAATATTCGACTTTTATATTCACTCAGTCAAATTTTGTAATTAGCATACGATGCTCATGTGGCTGCATCTGGTGGATTTTCGGTTCTCTCTTTATTGGCGGGCCAAGAAAAGCGGCCAAAAACCAAATATTGGCGCTAAGATGCAGCAGCTCGTTAACCCACATCGCCTGTCTCAGTTCGAGATGTTTATTATAAAACTATCAATGCCCCACGTCTCATCCACCCTCTCTCCGTAGACGTACCCCTGCCGCCCGCCCACAAACTGACCATGTCGGAGGTGTACGACGACCCGAAGACGGGAAAACCAAATTTTGATATCCTGCGTCAGCACTTCCTCCTAGAGGGAAGAGTCGAGGAGGCTGTGGCCCTGAGAATCATCACCGAAGGTGCGGCCCTTCTGCGCGAGGAGAAGAACATGATCGATGTGGAGGCCCCCATCACCGTGTGTGGCGATATCCATGGCCAGTTTTTTGACCTGGTCAAGCTGTTCGAGGTGGGAGGTCCTCCAGCCACCACCAGGTACCTCTTTCTGGGCGACTACGTGGACAGGGGCTATTTCAGCATAGAGGTAAGAGACCATTTTGAATCAATAATCAAATAATAAAGAAAGAAGTATATTTATGAAGTATGATATTTTTCTAGTGTGTTCTGTATCTGTGGTCCCTGAAAATAACCTACCCCACCACACTCTCCCTGCTTAGAGGAAATCATGAGTGCAGGCACCTTACGGAGTACTTTACCTTCAAACAGGAATGTAAGTTTCTTTTATTAGATGTTTAATTTCAAAACAATTCATAAAAAAAGACTTCCCATTTATCGTTTCTCCATTAATTTCAAATTAAAGCTTTATTACAATCTATTTGGCTTACAAGAGAGATAAACCATAAAAATGAATTTGCAAGCTCTTGATCGAAAAATTGCAAAATATTAAAAACGTACCGCATCTTTGGTTTTATTGGTGTTTTCAAAAGCATTTAATGGGTTTTTAAAAGCGACATTGCGCTGTAAATCTTTCGGATGGGTCTCCCTTCATTCATTAATTCCATCGTTGTTTCGTTGAAGGCATCATCAAATATTCGGAAAGTATTTACGACGCCTGCATGGAGGCGTTCGACTGCCTGCCCCTCGCCGCCCTGCTCAACCAGCAGTTCCTCTGCATCCACGGCGGACTGTCGCCCGAGATTTTCACACTCGACGACATCAAGACGGTAATAAATTCGCACCCAGAGAACGCTCTGCTGAAATGTTTACGTTTTGTAATAATATTGCATTCGCATTGCGGCAACCAGCTGAATCGTTTCAGGGAACCGCCTGCATATGGACCCATGTGCGATCTCCTCTGGTCCGATCCCTTAGAGGATTTTGGCAACGAGAAGACCAACGAGTTCTTCTCCCACAACTCTGTCCGTGGCTGTTCCTACTTCTTCAGCTACTCGGCCTGCTGTGAGTTCCTCCAGAAGAACAACCTGCTCTCGATAGTCAGAGCCCACGAGGCCCAGGATGCGGGGTAAGTATTTTTCTAATAATGTTTTAATTGATATTATTTTAAAGAAAAAAAATTTATTTTCAAATTTATTTTATTTGAATGTTTAAATAATAGGTCTTTTGAGTATAGGTCTATATCATACTGTTATCCTCTTATATATTTCCTTTTTCAGTTATCGCATGTACCGGAAGAACCAGGTTACTGGCTTCCCTTCCCTGATCACCATTTTCTCCGCCCCCAACTACTTGGATGTTTACAACAACAAGGTATGATCTCTCTCCCTGACCCGCTTGCACACTCCTCAGGCTCTGTGATAGCCTATCTCTGTCTCGATTGTTTATTTATTTTGCTGTTGTTGTTCTTTCCTTTGCTATTTTTAAACAACGAAAACTTTTTTGGCTGCATTGCGAGAGGGTGTGAGTTTAATTCGCACTGCGTTCGCCCCAGCCCCCTTTCCCATTGCCCATTGCCCATTTCCCCTGTCTCTCTATCTCTATCTCTCTGTCTCTTCACTTTATTTCTCGGGCGTTCTCTGTGTGTCCACTCCGCGCTCTTCTATGTCAACCCCTCGAACCCATTTGACAAAAGGCAGCTGTGCTCAAGTACGAGAACAACGTGATGAACATCCGCCAGTTCAACTGCTCCCCGCATCCCTATTGGCTGCCCAACTTCATGGATGTCTTCACATGGTCGCTGCCCTTTGTGGGCGAAAAGGTGAGTGAGAGGGTCATGAAACTAATGAGGTCAACATAAGAAAGTGAACATCAAAAGGTTTAATTTGATTATTAAGAAAGAAAAAGTAATGCCATTATTAAAAGGTGACATTTATTTTTAGTATTATACTTGGTTGCAAGTATCTTGGTTTTGAAAACTGCCCACAAGGCGTATGAGTAATATTTTTCATGTTTCATGTTATTTTTCATCCAGTTTTATTAAATAATAATTTAATAAAGTTTTACTAAATTAACATTAAATAAAGTAAAACTATAATTTTTTAAATAATGACAACGGGGCGTATGAGTTTTTTATTTTATCCTAGAATACATTTTTTGACGTCTTCATAGGATAAATAAATTAGTATTTTAAATAAGTAAAATGTTGCATAATTCTAGAATTAATTGTATGAAATTATTATTATCCCAGGTTACCGAGATGCTAGTGAATATCCTAAATATTTGCTCGGACGATGAACTTGTGGCTGGACCCGATGATGAACTGGAGGAAGGTAAGTTTGGGGCTTCAGACGGCAGATTTTGTTGTAGTAGACCGTGTCTATATGTCGTAGTGCTTTGGTTGTTGTGGGCAAGTGAGGAGACACTTGAATTACAAACTAATCTTCTATTAAAAATATTTTCCGAAAAATACAACAACTGCAATCTACTACTACCACCCATAATAATTTATGTACCAACACGAACCAACTTTTCACTATTTCCAAAAAATATATATATCTATATATAAAAATAAAACCACCTCCACCACTCCAACAACAAAACCAAAACAACCCAAAAACGAAACGAAATAAAGAGCTCCGCAAGAAAATTGTACTCGTGCCGGCGAACGTGAAATAATAACAATAATACGCCTAGTAAGCCAGGTAAGCCACGAGTTAAGCGCAGGCCAAAACCAAGTTCAAATTCAAAGCCAACGCCACTGCCAATGCCACTGCCAAAAATGCCTGAGCCAACTTCGCTGCCACAGCTGCTGAATGATAGACAAGCTTAATTAGAGCTTAGCCCAGCTTCGATCGGCTTTATAGCAATATTTCCAGCTGATTTCCATTTTCCAAACATTCCCCCATGAGATCCAAAGAGCCTCTATCTAATCGAGCCCTCAATTCGCAGCTTCCATGTCGGCGCTGCGCAAAGAGATTATACGGAATAAGATTCGGGCCATTGGCAAGATGTCGCGCGTCTTCTCTATTCTCAGGTGCATATCTCCTTTGTTTTTCAAATCTTTGATAAATTTTATTTAAAAACTGTTAAATCCCGCAGGGAGGAGTCAGAAAGCGTCCTCCAGCTGAAGGGTCTTACGCCCACAGGCGCCTTGCCGGTGGGCGCTTTGTCCGGCGGAAGGGACTCTCTCAAAGAAGGTGAGTGGAAATTGTTAAAAATAAGTCTATATGAATTGTTGGGTAAATTGGCATATGTCATAATTGTATTTACGATATAGGATATTATTTATTCTTTAGATTTTTTTATTTTTTCCATACCCCAGTTAATAAATTTTAAATTTTATGAAATAGTACCAAAAATTTGTACAACCATTCGATCTATATCATAAGGAATCCAATGAGTTTCCACAAGGTAATCGCCCTCTGGAACTGGCAGAACTTTAGTAACTTGCTCATTCATAAAGTTGGCGTCAAGCTTCTCTAATATGATATCATGCTGTTGGTCATAAGAGATTTGATTATATTCAGGAAAAAATAAAATTTCTCACTTACATCAAAAGGACACGTATGATTCATATTTGAATGGGTTCTGAAAAAACCATACATGTAATCAACGACTGGAGCAGCTTTGGCGCCTTTCAAAAACCTGCAGGCATCCACTGTTATGTTAAACATAAATGGCCTATAGCCATTAAAGCGCTTGTAAACTGTGACCATAACCTACAAAAATACGTCAGAACTAAGCCACACATTTAAATAATATGTACTTGCACATACTTTGACCTTTGTGAGTGGTTTTTGAAATAAATTCAATTTTAGAGATAAGAATTTATAGCTCCGATTCACAGACTTCAGATAGCAATACTCAAAGTCGGAGAAATCTTTATCTAACGAAGTGCACTTGACATTGGTGAACTCGAATCTGCAGGAAGTCTAAAATTTTAATAATAAATATCTTCCACGTATTAGGTTTGGTTTCTGATAACCTTTAAAACCAAAAAAAAGAGCCAAATCGAAGCTAGTTTGACCCACATCTTGAATTTCTAATAACAAAGCCAAAACTAACTATTCCAACCGATTTTATAATCTATTATAAGTCAATTTTATGGAATTGTTTTTTGAGTCATGTTGGAATTAAGATGCATCAGAGTTTTTTTTAATTATGGATACTAATGACTACTTTGAATAGTTTAAATAATAAAAGTATTTAAAAAAAATGTTTTATATAATAAAACAAAAATTAAAAATGGGAATCCCGCTCGTATTTAGATGCAAGAGTACACATTTGTATTATTGAACATAAATATAGTGTAATTTTTTATTTATTTAGTTTTAATTTTAAAATAATACAAGCACCATTTTGGGTTTTCTATTCATCACTCCCATTTAAAAAGAAATGTATAGTTTTTTCCATTATTGTTGCATTATATATGATAATACAACCTTAAACCATTAAAAACTTTTTTTCGATGAGGGGTGGTTTGGGGTTGTAAAATCCGATTAATTGCATATTGCATAATATCACTTGATCGAGGGCTGCCGTTTTGGGAAATATTAAAAAGATATCCTGATGGAATCTGATGAAACCTGTCTGATAACACAGGCCGAACATTTAAAATTTTTTGTTTTTTCTTCCATAATTTCAACTGCTCCATAACCTTTAGGCTCCTCTTAACCAAAGTCCAGAAAAAACATAGGTTCCATCACCCACAGTAGCCGCGATAAGCCTAAGTATAGAAATTTATCTAATTTTACCATATATTGAATTATGTAGGCTGCGTAATGACTTTGACCGTCATTGATTCTACCATATCTTTGGAATACTCATCCAAAGTTGAAATCTCCGATTTTATACATTTACTTTTGTTCTTCTATGATTGTTCTCCAAACAATTTTCTATGGTAGATTTTTTTCTTATTCAAATCAGTAGATCACACCATGTTTTAATTTGGAATTTAAGGAAATGCTTGAAATATATAACTGAATTTATTATAGTTAGTTAAACAATATTGTCGTCAATTAAATATGCGTTTTATTTTCCTATATAATATAGGATTATATTATATAATCGCCTATATAATTTGAGTTGGTATAAATACATTTCAAAAATGACATGTACGAAAAACAATAATGCTCAACGCAATTACACAGCCTACTTTTTAATATTTGGCAAAAGTTGATCAATTTATTTTCGCAGGTGTATCGCGGAAACTGTGGGGGAGCAACCTATATTTGTTCTGGACTTTGGTTCAGGGGAGACTAATGGTTATTGGAGCAGGTTAAATTATGCGTGGAGGTTTTTTAATGTCGGCCTGTGTAATAGAAAAACTTACAACTGTCTAGGAAACAGAACAATAAATTTTCACATTCGCTCGACTTATTTCGTAGGCCATCCAATGAGATTCCAAGAGATAATCGCCCTCCGGAACAGGGAGAACTTTGGTGACTTGGAGATTAGCCATGTTTGTATCTACCTTGTCTACTATGATATCATGCTGCATTATAAATATATTAAAATTTAAATAAATAAATATCTTTTCATTTACTTACATCAAAGGGACAGCTCTGATTCACATTTAAATATTCTTTAAAAAAACCATAGAAATAATTCATTACTGGATTCGAACTAGGATTTTTCAAAAAATTGCAACCATCTATTGTAATATTATACATAAAAGGTCTATAGCCATTAAACCGTTTATATAATGCAGCATTTATCTGAAATGAAAAATTTGAAAAACAAACTTTCTTTTTAACATGCAATAGTATACCTACTTTGAAATTTGTAACAGGCGGTTTGAACAAGTTTACTTTTATCGAGAGGTATTTATAGCTGCGATTCACAGATTTTAAATAACAATACTCAAAGCCAGCGAATTTTTCATCCAAAGATGTACACTTAACATTGGTGAACTCAAATTTACAGGAAACCTAAATATGATCATTACATTTTTTTCTTGTGTTTTTGCGGTTTTCCAACTACCTTTGATACATCAAATAAAAGCAACAGCAGAACCATTTTTACCCACATCTTAATAATTCAACGACCCAATCGCAACTGTTATTAATTCTAGTTTTTATAACTATAACCCATTTTAAAACAATTATAAACCCATTATTTATAATTAAGCATGAAATTGTTTTTTTTCATAATGATTTTTCTATCTTCAAAGTTTGAAACAATTTTTTGTTTAAAATATTAAATAACTAGACAGGAAAGGTATCTTCAGGGGGAGTCAAAGTTGATATACCCTTGAAGTTATGTAGTACACATATATATCAGCAAAAAGATTTGTTTCTGTCCCACTCAAAAGCATACAGGGCTTTTTTTTATAATGAACATGAAGGGTTCATTTTTTTATATCTTTGTTTTGCGTTCTGTTTCATATATCTGTGTTCAGTGCAGTGAAAAATATTTCTAGAATGGGTTTTAAGTCTCACCCATTCTAAAAACAACCAAAACATTAGCGAAATCACTGTTTTCCTGTTTTCCAGCAACGCAACCAAAACTAACTTTTCATGCTGATATAAATTTTATTTTTGGGTTGGGAATGTGAACTTCTCATTATATGTTTCTAATTTAAAATACATTTTTCATAATTATTTATTAAGCGATGTTGGCAGTATTTAATCTTTCGACAGATTTATTTTGACGAGTTATTTGTATCCAAATAGCACATTTTTTAATATTTTAATGATGATCTCGTCATTGCAGTTTAAACTTTCTGGGTGAAATGCTGTCAATAGCAGTTAAACAGGTTATATTCTTACTCTAGGCCTTCTTTGGACCAGATAGCGTAGAGCTAGAAATTGGGGCCATTTTTAAAAACAATTTTCAATTGATCATAAATTTGAATTGAGCGATTGATAAAAAAAATTCAATTTTATTTTTTTACGAAACGTTCCGTTTCATTTCCCCAACTACTTATGAAGAATAATTTGAGCTATCTAGCCAACATTAGCATAAATTTTCACAATCGCTCGTTCTACACCGTAGACCGTCCAATGAGTGTCCAAGAGATAATCGCCCTCCGGAAAAGGCAGAATTTTGGTGACTCGGATATTAGCCGTTCTTATATCTACCTTGTTTACTATGATATCATGCTGCATTATAAATATATTTTAATTAAGATAAATAAATATCTTTTCATTTACTTACCTCAAAGGGACAGCTGTGATTCGAATTTGAATACTGTTTAAAAAAACCATAGTAATAATTCATTACTGGATTCGAACTAGGATTTTTCAAAAATTTGCAACCATCTATTGTAATATTATACATAAAAGGTCTATAGCCATTAAACCGTTTATATAATGCAGCATTTATCTGAAATGAAAAATTTGAAAAACAAACTTACTTTTTAACATGCAATAATATACCTACTTTGAACTTTGTAACAGGCGTTTGGAACAAATTAGCTTTTACGGAGAGGTATTTATAGCTCCGATTCACAGATTTTAAAAAACAATACTCAAAGCCAGCGAATTTTTCATCCAAAGATGTACACTTAACATTGGTGAACTCAAATTTACAGGAAACCTAAATATGATCATTATATTTTTTTCTTGTGTTTTTGCGATTTTCCAACTACCTTTGAAACATCAAATAAAAGCATCAGCAGAACCATTTTTACCCACATCTTAATAAATCAACGACACAATCGCAACTACTATTAATTCTAGTTTTTTAAACTATAACCCATTTTAAAACAATTATAAACCCATTATTTATAATTAAGCATAATATTATTTTTTTCATAATGATTTTTCTATCTTCAAAGTTTAAAAGAATTTTTTGTTTAAAATATTAAATAACTAGAAAGGAAAGCTATCTTCAGGCGGAGTCAAAGTTGATATACCCTTGAAGTTAAGTAGTACACATATATATCAGCAAAAAGATTTGTTTCTGCCCCACTCAAAAGCCTACAGGTATAGTTCTACTGAACATAAGGACCTATGGCCATTATATCTTTGTTCTGCGTTCTGTTTCATATATCTGTGTTCAGTGCAGTGAAAAATATTTCTGAGACTTAAAACCCATTCTAAAAACAACAAAAACATTAGCAAAATCATCCTGTTTTCCAGCAACGCCACCAAAACTAACTTTTCATGCTGATATAAATTTTATGTTTGGGTTGGGAATGTGACCTTCTCATTATATATTTCCAATTTAAATAAATTTTTCATAATTATTTATTAAGCGATGTTGGAAGTATTTATTCTTTCAACAGATTTATTTTGTATCCAAATAGCACATTTTTGAATATTTTAATGATGATTTCGTCATTGCAGTTTAAACTTTCTGGGAGAAATGCTGTCAATAGCAGTTAAACAGGTTATATTCTTACTCTAGGCCTTCTTTGGACCAGATAGCGTAGAGCTAGAAATTGGGGTCATATTTAAAAATAATTTTCAATTGATCATAAATTTGAATTGAGCGATTGACAAAAAAATCCAATTTTATTTTGTTACGAAACGTTCCGTTTCATTTCCCCATCAACTTATGCATGAAAGTAACCCATAACCTATAAAATCCAAAATACTTTTCAAATTCAAAATCGAGGAGTGATCAGAAAATAATTTGTTTTTATATAACTGTAAGTGCAATAGGTGAACAGATAATGCGCAAAGATAATTTGTATTTTAGTTTAGGGTCCATTTAGGGTTGATAATGCCGATTAATATTGTTTCACTTCACTTGAACGAGAACGGCGTTTTGTGAAATACTAAAGAGAAATCCCGATACTACCAGATGAAACCTGCCTGGTAATAGAATAAATTTTAGCTATTTAGCCAACATTAGCATAAATTTTCACAATTGCTCGTTTTACATCGTAGGCCGTCTAATAAGAGTCCAAGAGATAATCGCCCTCCGGAAAAGGCAGAACTTTGGTGACTTGGTGACTTGACTTATATAATGCAGCATTTATCTGTAATGAAAAATTTGAAAAACAAACTTACTTTTTAACATGCAATAATATACCAACTTTGAACTTTGTAACAGGCGTTTGGAACAAATTAGCTTTTACGGAGAGGTATTTATAGCTCCGATTCACAGATTCCAAAAAACAATACTCAAAGCCAGCGAATTTTTCATCCAAAGATGTACACTTAACATTGGTGAACTCAAATTTACAGGAAACCTAAATATGATGAATACATTTTTTTCTTGTGTTTTTGCGATTTTCCAACTACCTTTGAAATAGCAAATAAAAGCCACAACAGAACTATTTTCACCCACATCCTCAATAATACAATTCAACGACACAATAGCAACTAGCTCTTTCAATTGTTATTAATTCTACTTTGAATACTATTAATAATTTTAAAAAAATTATAAACGCGTTTTTCAAAATTGAGTATAAAATTGCATTTTTTGTGTTTTAAATATTAATTACCGAGAAAGGAAATCTAAATTCTAAAGGAGTCGAAGTCGATATACCTTTAGTCCAGCAGTAAAAAAAACTCCATGCTTAATTTGAATCTTTTGGGTCCCGGACCAAAGCTTGATGATCATCTTAAACGTTTACAGATCGGTGATCGGCACACAATAATTAAAATGATTTCAATGCTTTAGTATTAGTAACGAATGGCAGAAAGTTAGCTGCCAGCATAACATTTCGTTTGTATATACTGTGGAGCAGCTTCGGCTTTATATTAGTGAATTCAAATTTAGCAAGAAATTAACAAAAAATATGAAATTCATGTGATCCGCTTAGACAATATTATTAACAACCTTTAAAACTAAAAGAAAAATCCAAAACAACACCAGCTTCACGCCCATCTTCGATTTCAAATGAAAGAATCTATTCAAATATTGTTTGTTTTACTTTTTAAAGGCGTGGGCCATATTTATAATCGCTTGTTCATTGAAATTATATATAATTGGTACACACATGCATTTATTTTAAAAACAGATTTGATTTACACAACTGAACATTTTACTCACTTATTTTTATGAACTTATAAATAAGTATATCAATTATTTATTTATAATCGTAATACTTTCAAAATGTAAAATGTTTAAAAAGTTATGTTTACTTATTTAAGCCATTGACCGGAAAACTACTTAAGTGAACATCAGTTAAATTTAAAAACTTACCAAACTTAACATACCTCAACCACAGACCGATCAATATCGTAGCCAATAAAATGAGTTTCCAACTGAATTTGTAGAATTGGAACGGTACTGTCTCAACTATATTTAATTTATCCATTCTAAGATAGTGCTAGTCTTCAAACAGACAAAATATTTTAGAAATCAATCTCTTAATGCTCCAAAACTCTGAGGCTTATCTGCTCTATTCAAGTAAAACCGCGTTGCATTATGATTATATGATTATGATTATACTTCAATGATATATTATACGTTACGATAATACGTTAATGATTATACTATAATATTAGGATGCGTACAAAAAATGCATATCAAATTATGGGATTACTTTGTTCTTCTGGTGTGTGATTGAGTGAAGCTTTTTTCGACAAGTGATCTCTTAGTGTGATCGTGATTTTTATACTTGCAGAGGGTATTATAATTTTGGTCAGGTGAACGAGTGAAGGAGAATCTCCGACTTGTTATATTTTTGATCAGGATCATCCTGAGTCGATATAAGATGTCCGTTGTCCGTCTGTCCGTCTGTCTGTCTGTTTCTACGATGTCTCTCGTTTTGCTATCGACTTCAAATTTGCACATCCTTCTTTCTTTGCAGGCAGTTATAGTCGGAACGGCGGGATCGGTCATATATCCTTAGCTGCCATATATGATTGATCGGAATGCCATATTCGTTGTTTTTAAAGTTAGAAGATAGGACTTGCTGTGGACTTTTTTTTAGCAGACTTATTCGATCTGCCATTTATAAGGATCGGCCGACTTATTAGTGTATATGATTGATCGGATGCTATCTTTGTTGTTTTTTGTATAGGGTTGGGACTTGCTGTGGACTTTTTTAGGATTATTCGATCTGCGATTCATAGGATCGGGCGATTATAGCTGCATATTGATTGATCGGAATGCCATATTCTGTTGTTTTTGTTAGATGGGATTTGGGATTCTTGGCATGATTGGAGTTTTATAGGATCGGCCGACTTAAGATCGAATATATCTAATATATAACTGCAATTGAGGTATATCATTCGGCTCGCGAGTTAGCTTTCATTCTTGTTTTAAAATTGTGTTGATTGACACTCCAAAATTTTATAAACATTCACTTTATTAAATTATTTTAATTTTCATTTTAAAATAATCCAAAAACTCATTGTTCTTTTCGTATTTGGCGCCCCAATCAAAAATTAATCTATGTTTTATCTATAATATTTAAATTTATAAGAAAACAAGAATGGAAGCTAACTTCGGGCGGAGCCGAAGTTGATATACCTTGGATATGTGGCAGTTATATTATTAGATATATATCGGATCTTATATAGTCGGCGATCTTTTATCGGCAGATCAAATTAGTTTGCCGAGTAGAATACGTCATTTATAACGAGTATGGCATTTCGATCAATCAGTGGCGTAAGGATATGTCGGCGATCTTTGATTTGGAGATCGATAAGTTGAAGAGTGGTATCTTTATGGAAACGGTTGGCATTTGATCATGTTTGGAGCTATAGAAAGTTGAGATGCGTTCCGATTTGGGGGAGGATGTGGGAGTCGAGGGAGCGGTAGAGACGCGCGGACAGAGACACTCATGAGATTCGCAGGGTATAAAAATTTATGATATAGTACCATAAGTTTTTAGAACCGCCCGATCTATATCATTAAGGCTCCTATAAGTTTCCATAATGTAGTTGCGTTCTGGCAATGTTAAAACCTTTGTAACATGATGATTAACAAAGTTGGCATCAAGCTTTTCTACCATGGCATCTTGCTGAAGAATATTTATGAAATATATTTTCTAAATAAGTATTTTTGAGATCAATATTTCGTATCTTACTTACATTAAAGGGACACGAATGATTCATATTGGTATGGTCCCTAATAAAACCATACTCCACCCAAAATTCGGCAGAAATCCACTGTGACATTAAACCTGAAGGGCCTGTAACCATCATACCTTTTAAAAAGGTTTAAAGTGACCTGAGAGAATACGAACTTAAGAAAAATGTTAATAAAAAGTTCGTTGCATACTTTAATGTGCTTTGAAATAAACAACTCAAACAATCCAGTAGGGAATAAAAAGTCTATAACTCGGCTAAAAATAGTCCGATTTGGCTGAATTTGGATTTGTAGATATAAGTTTGAATAGTTTGGCATTCAATCTTTTTTAAGAGATTTTCTGAGCCGGCGCTACATCAAGATGTCATTTTTGGGGGCGAAAGGGGTACCATGTGGGTACCATAAAAGCTAATTTTCAAAATCGGATAGCTCTATAGATATCTATATAGTCTCTGAGGTCCCTGATAAATATCTCAATATCAATATATTTGAAATTTGTTTTCCAGATATACATTAGCAATACAAATAGTTTGGCATCAAAATTGTAAAAAGTACCAAGCTTCTATCTGCCCTATCAGACAGTTGTGAATATTTGGCAGATCACATTACTTAAGGAAGATAGAATAAGAAAAAAGTCCAAGGGTATAATAACATCGGCTGCGGCCAACTAAGCTTTTATTTTTCGTGCTTGTTGTCACAATATTGACAATGTTCCATATAGCTTAACCACAGCTCGATCGACATCAATCCAATCCAGGCAATCCAATGAGTTTCCAAAAAATAGGCTCCTTCGGGAAATGGTAAGACTTTAGTGACTTGGTGGTTTATGTGAGCTATATCCAATTTATCCACTATAAGGTCGTGCTAATCGTAAAATATAAAAACTATTTTAGATATCAAACATTGAACAGTACTCACATCAAATGGGCACGAATGATTCATATTTGAATATGACTTGAAGAAGTCAAGAAAGTACTTTGCCGCTAAGTTCGACTTTGTATTTTTCAAGAAATTACAGGCATCTACTGTCATATCGAACATGAAAGGCCTCCAACCGTTAAATCGCTTGAAGAGAGCCGCTCGAACCTAAAATAATTTTTAGATGAAAAATTTCTGTTCAAATGTATTGCCCACATATGTACCTTAACTTTTCCTATAGGCTTCTTAAATAAGTTCACTTTAACCGATAAATATTTGTAGGTACGATTTATGGACTTAAGATAGCAGTATTCAAAATCGGCATAAGATTTATTCAGTGTCTCGCAGTTGACGTTGGTGAATTCGAACTTTGAGTATGCCTTGAAATAAATTCGATTCTGATTAGATTAGTGTGTATTTTTTACGTGTATCAATATTTTAAACCTTTTCAATAAAAAAGAGAAAACTGAACACCAGACAGAAAACCAAAAACTTTCTGAGCATTTTTTATTTTCGACGATACCGAGCGTACTATTTCAATTTTATAAAATGTAACTTCGGCTTTCTGTGTACGTTTTTATACTGGAACTTCGGTCATTACACATTTTAAGGTACATATTAATTCAAGCTTTTAAAATGTCATTAGAAAAATAAGCTGTAGCTCATACAAGGACCTACCATACACAATATAATGAAATTCGTTTTACAAAAAAAATTGTTATTTATTAGCTTTCATGCCAAAGCTTCAATATCAAAAGCAAATCATTAAAGAAGCATTAAAAAAAGTCTTTAAGATTAAATCTCAGCCTATTGGCCATTTTATTTTGGAACAGATTTCGATTACTGTTGGGACATAATATACTTCCATTTTGACGTGTATGATAAGCTCTAATAATTTACTAATAATTCTTCTAATTTAAATTAATTAATATGAATTTTTTCATTAGGAAAATGTATATGTTGAATGCATTTAAGAGAACGTTCAAAACTCATACGCCACAGGTGTTTCAAAATATATTACCTTTGGAGAAAGATACTTTTAGGTCCGATTCGCCGTCTTTATATGGGCAAATTTTGAATCGGATGGAAATTTGTGATGTTAAAATGTGCATTCGGTGGTGATATATGCAAATCTTGAGGAAGAATTGCATGCGAATGTAGAGTTTAAGACTTAAAACCCAAATTCGAAAAGGGATATCAAGTCACACATTTTCGTTTTGATAATGGTTGAATTTTTGAAAATTCTGAAATATACTCTGAAATATACAGAGGCGTTTTACTTTATTTTTAAACTCAATTATTTGAAATACAAATAGCATTAAGAGGCACAAACTTAGATAACAAAGGACTGGTATTGATGTTGATTAATTGAATCCATTTCCGTTTGTTCCGCAGCTCTGCAAGGACTCACCGCAGCCTCGCACATTCACTCCTTTGCGGAGGCCAAAGGACTGGATGCGGTCAATGAACGGATGCCGCCGCGTCGTCCGCTGCTGATGAGTGCCAGTAGCAGCAGCATCACCACGGTGACCAGGACCACCAGCAGCAACAGCTCCAATAACACTAATAGCAACAATAATAACAACACAACGACAAAGAACAGCAACAATTCTAGCAGTAGCAGTAATGACACCACAACCGTAACCAAGACGAGCAGGACGACTGTTAAGTCGGCCACCACCAGTAATGTCCGGGCAGGATTCACCTCGAAGAAGTTCTCATAGAGCTGATCCAACTATTGATTATAATTTGTTACGATTTTCTGTTATCCATTAAGTTGTACTTTTTTGTTAGTTACAATTTTATACCAAAAACCTTCTCCTACGCTAGTCAAAAAAAAGTGCCTACAATTTTAGGATTATTTTATTGAAATCCCCCAGAAGGCAAAACACACACTCATACTCACCTGCAATATTAGCGAAAATTTATACGTGACATAAAAAAAGTTCAATAAAAGTGGCGAGAAATAGCTCCACAAACTGATGGTTAGTTTGTTTTTATTTTATTTTCAAATTTACAGCCGTTTTAATAACGAAAAAATAATACTAATTGGCGGAAAATAGCTCAAAAAATTATTGTTTCCATGTGTTTGGTTCTAGGTAATGAATTTTTTAAAACTTCACTCTCCTAGAGATGTGAAAACTTTAGAATATTTATTTTTTTAACATACATCTTACATATTCCGCAAAATGTTCCTTAAATTTGCTAAACTTTTCTAATTAATTAATCGATCTATTGAACATTTCTATAGCTTTTTTTAAGGCCTAATCATCAAATCATGATAAGTCTTCTTTTTTTTAATAAACTCACTAATTTAATGTTACAAACAAAATCTGTATTAGCTTCCATCACTATTTTTCACTAACTAATTCACTACCAAGTGCTGCTGCTCTCTAGTCAAGCGTGACAGATCAACACGAGTCGATGCAATAACAATTAACCAAATTTAAACACTAGAACTATAAACGAGCCCAACTTTAGCGTCACTTGCAGTGGAAGTTTCCTCGTATTTTAAGTATTTTTGAATGTTTTTTTCGAATTATCTGTATCGCAATGTTGTCTGAAAAACGTGCACACAGAGACAAGATAATCAGGAGGCGCAAATAAAGATTTACTACAATCTAAGCCAAAGGGTCGACAATCTATCATCCCCAAACTGGATGCTATTCCATAAAACTTGGTAGCCCATAATAGCATCTACTGTCAAGATTAATGTTGACTTTGTTCTTACCTATGGTTCCATGGCAAACAATCATGAAAGTCAGCAAACTTTTCATAAAAATGATCACGTAATTCACGAATCACGTGAGGAAAGCTTACAAATATCTGGGATAGTGTCAAGAGTCTAGAAATCTTCAATATCTGATTTTTACGTGATTGTCGCAGTCATAAATATAGACACGATATAGTAAAAATAACTAGTACACCCAACACATCCAACAATCTCCGACAATAGCCCCTATTTCCAGGCTGTCGTCAATGCGATGACTAGATTTTTATTGCGATGCTCACAGATCGTCACTTTTATATTAGTCGGTAGACCTAGTAGGCGCTATAGAGAGATCATATTAAGTGAGATTTAAACGGCATTGAGAGGTCGCAGAGCAGACAGCCTCAGTCGGAGAACAAACTCTTTTCAAATTTTTGTCCAATGGCAGCCCAATAGTAAATAACACGCATACGCAACGTTGTCCCACTGACTTTATCAATTTCGGAGAAGACAAACAACGGCACCGCCAGTTCAACTGCAGACATATGGATCAAGATAAAAAGCTCCCCGGAATCACCCGAGACACAGCCGACCACAGCAGCCGCTTCACGTGCAAATTCCGCCGTAAATCAGCGCATCGACACGAATTTTGTCCGGGGAGACTCCGGTGAGGGTTCAGGTGTTTATGGTGCTGGGGCCCAAGCCTAAAGGCTTTTCTCGTTTTTATGGATTTATCTCGCCAGAGCCGTAAATTTAATTGAGACAAACGTTTTGCAAGTGCCAGCAATGATTTTAATTAGTCTGAAAAATGTTTAAAGGCAAAAAATTACCTGTACCTTGAAAAATTATTTATTTCTTTGAAATTTCTGTTAATAATAACAAAATAATAATTGTGTAATTTTTTATTTTAAGGCATTTTCTAATCATAAACTCTTTAAGACTTAATTTTATAACATGTTACCTAAACTTTTCTTTAAAATTAAAAAAAAAATATATATATTTTCGTAAAAAAATAACCGAAAAATAAAATCAAAACAAAATTGCGTTTATTTTTTATGAGATATTGTGATTAAAATTTAAATGTAAGAAAATTAAATTTAATAACTAAAATAATTTAGTAACGATTATTTACGTTTCTTAAACACCCACTATTTACTCGAAACCCCCCGAATACTAGGTATAGTCCCAACAGACGAACGACGAGCATTATGCGTTTGTGTGGGTGTGGGGACTTCGGGTTTAGCCGATCGGTTCACCATATAACGGCGCTTGAGGGCCCAGTTCGGTGTTAGTCGCTAATTGAGATCCACCCGGGACACCAGAGCAGGTCCAGAACTTCGAGAGCATCCCAGAGGCGAGATCGTTCCGCGCATTCCGAATCAATTTCGATGGCCTGCTGACAGAATCTGCGCCTCAAGCTAAGCTGTGATAAAAATAGGAATCGCAAGACACAAAATAATAGAAACCAAAAATAGTACGCCTTATTGTGTGGTGGAGCAAAAAAATGCATTCCTTGGCAATAGTCGGACTTTTGTGGTGTGGCCTGATGGCTCTCAGTTGGGCGGCCACCACCCAGCCTCCGCCTTTGATTCGGACCCTAAGTGCCGGCGGGGACATAGGACCTCAGTTTAAATTGAATCAGGACACCGACAAGCCCCGGGAACCAGAAGGTAAGTCTAAGCCCGAAGATACAACGCATTTAATGACAATAAAACGTGCAAAACCCTAACTAAAGCAATTCCACATAGTACGTGAAATAATTTAAATGAGTTGAACTTGAACGGTACTCTGAGTTCAATTATGTAACGAGTACTTAAGTAACTAGTTCTATCAAGGTTTTAGAGAAGTTTCAGTTTGTGAAGGTAGCCTCAGGTAGGTTGTAATTGCAGTTTTTTGACTAATCTTCAGAAAAAAAGTAGTTCTAATTTAATTGAAAACTCAGGTAAAAAAAAGTAATTGCCAGACTGAACTGTGATTTTTCTGAACAATTAGATCGAATAATTGAATCTTTTTATCACTCAGAAAATGAATAATTGCTGACCAGTAAATTTTTGCTTAATCATAGACTTTTAATTTCATTGGAAAGCCAAAATTGGCAGTCGGGTAATGAAGCTTAACTGTAACCTGTCTCAGTGTCGAGGCCATTTAAAAGCGGGTGGCGGTGGGTGGCTCATACTTAAGCTACCTCGATTGAATATTAATTACACATCACAGACATCATCAAGCATCATCGCAACAGAGTCAGTTTATGCACGTTCCGAGTTGGGGAAAGGAAATGCAAAAGCCATATGAGGCCTAATTGAAATGCATTATCTTGACTTAAGATTGTGGAGTCAAACTGAATTGGAATAAATAAATAAAATTAATTTTCAAAATGAAAATTTAGAGGAGAAAAACTTGATATAAAAAACCCCCCTAATATAAAAAAAACGGGAATAATTTAAAGTCCCTGCATCTATTAAAAATAAGTAGCTTTTATTGGAATAATAAAAAAAAAATGTAAAAACGTGCATAGAATAAATAAATCTACATAACTAGTAGGCTGTTTAATGGGTCGAACTAGAAACGTTTTAAGTGGCAACTAGATTTAACTGGAGGTGGGTAATTAATACGTGACTTACCCAACACTTTTCATCCCGACTTAATTTTAATTGTAATTCTACTTTGCGTTTCCATTTCAGATGCGGAATTCTGGCATAAAGTGGCTCTCAAGCAGCTGGAGAAGACGATCAAGCAGGCTCAGCGGGTGAAGGAGAATTCCTACCAGAAGAAGGCCCGCAACATCATAATCTTCATCGGCGATGGCATGGGCATATCCACCATCAGTGCTGGTCGCATTTACAAGGGACAGTACCTGAAGCATGGAATGGGCGAGGAGGAGACCTTGGTGTTCGACCACTTCCCCAACACTGGGATGGCCAAGGTAAAGCCTGCTTCTGAGTCTTCTTAATTTTTCTTTAATTCAAAATCTATCATTAACCCGACAGACCTACAATGTGGACAAGCAAGTACCGGATTCGGCAGGAACGGCCACAGCTATCTTTTCTGGATCCAAGACCCACTATGGTGCAATCGGAATGGATGCCACACGCTCCAAGAGGAATGGTCAGCAAGGACGCGTTCAGAGCGTCATGGAGTGGGCCCAAAAGGAGAAGAAGCGAACTGGAATAGTGACCACCACTAGGATTACCCACGCCACGCCCGCTGCAACCTACGCCCACATCTACGATCGGGATTGGGAGTGCGACACAGAGGTTCCCGCCGAATCAGTGGGCGTTCATGTGGATATTGCCCGACAACTGGTGGAGAACGAGCCAGGCAATCGCTTCAACGTGATCCTGGGTGGTGGGATGTCTCCGATGGGCATCCTTAACGCATCCGAAGTGCGTACAACCGATTTCGAAGGACCCACGGAAACAATATGCCGACGTGCCGACGGCAGGAGACTACCAGAAGAGTGGTTGGCCCACCACGCCAACGATTCAGTTCCCCCAGCTTTGGTTCATAACCGAAGGGACTTATTGAACGTGGATGCCAAAAAGGTCGACCATCTGATGGGTCTTTTCCGCAACAACCACATCACTTACTCGGTGGCCAGGGAAGAGGGAGAGCCTTCCCTCCAAGAAATGACAGAGGTGGCATTGAAAGTCCTCGAAAGGGGTGAAGATTCCAATGGATACGTGCTGCTGGTAGAGGGAGGCCGCATAGATCAGGGCCATCACATGAACTACGCCCGGGCTGCTCTCCACGAGCTCTATGAATTCGATTTGGCCATCCAGGCAGCTGTGAATGCCACCGATCCCGACGAGACCCTCATCCTGGTGACTGCCGACCACTCACACGCGGTAACTTTCAATGGCTATGCCCTCCGGGGTCATGACATTCTAGGAGCAGCCAACTCCCATGAGAAAAACGATCCTATGATGTATGAGACCATATCCTATGCCAATGGTCCTGGCTATTATGACCACCTGGCCAATGATTCGCGGCCCCAGAACAGTTCCAATATGTGGATGCCACTGAAGCTTTTCACCGAAGAGGAGCGCGCTGCTCCCACCTACCGCCACCTGGCAGCTGTTCCCCGCAAGGACGAAACTCATGGCGGCGAGGATGTTGCTGTGTTTGCCTATGGTCCCGGCTCGAGCCTAATCCGCGGAGTCTTCGAGCAGAATTATCTAGCCTATGTGATGAGCTACACTGGCTGTCTGGGTCCTGCCAAGGACTTTGATGAAACGTGCAAAGATCACAAGGATAACGAAGACGAGCGGGAAGCTAGTGAAGCTAAAAGCAGTTCCACTGTTCTACGAGTCACTCTGATTCCCAGTTTGGTCGCCGTTATTCTCGGTCAGCTGTTGTAAATATGGGTTTTAATTAGTTTTACGGCTTATGTAGTTCAAGAAGAGATTTGTTGAAAATTTACCAAATAGACAAACGTAAAAAATGATGCTCCATGGTTTTATCCACAACATTAAGAAACACAATCAATCGATTCATTTAAATTAGTTTACTATTGCTCGCAATGACTCTTTCGCGCTTGTTTTTTATCGTTTTTTTATACATAACCTGTACAAGGCCTCCAAGAACAAATCAAACAACTTAGGACAAGGATAATATAGTCGTCTGAATGCACAAGCTATTAGCCCGCCTTGGCGGCAGGTACAGCGTTCTTTCCAGCAGCCGGAGCAGCCTCTGGTTCATCCAATATCTTCACACGATGCGCATCCACACACTGTCGGAATTGAGTTACTTCCTCCATGCATTTCAAAGTCTCGCCGGGATGAGCCCGATAGCAGGCCAGCAGCTGCGACTTCAGATCCTGGCAGGGAGGCACCTTATGCGCCGCTGCAGTGCTCACAAATCGCTTGTGCACACTCTCCACTGCGTTGGCGTATTCCTTTTCCAGGATGGTATTGGTCTTTTTGAGGTTCTCCTCCAGCTTCACCATGCGCTCCTTCCACAGCTCGTCGTTCTTGATCAGCTCCTGGTTCATCTGGCGCTGAACATCCGCCGCACTGATGGTGTGTCCGCCTCCCTGCACATAAATGGGCGTGGCGGCAGGGTAAACAACCTTGGACGCGGGTGCCGGAGCTGCTGGCGAGGATGCTGTGACAGACTTTGCGGGCGCCTTTGGTGCCGCCGCCTTGGCTTCTGGCTTAGTATCCTCCGTGGCAGCTGCAGCATGTTCCCGAGCTAAAATATGGAAATGTATTTATAACAAATTGCCGATTTCAACATTGTTTTGGCATAAACAATGGCCCGTTTTGACAATTGTTGCATAACACTGGGCACTTCGAACTGCCAAATTCCGGTTGATTCAATATTCCACTGGAATATTGAATGTGGCTCACCCTGCTGGGAGATGCCCGCCTTCAGACGCTTGACCACATCGTCGGATATATCAATGACACCGGCAGGAGTTGGATTTTCCATCGAAACGGAACGAGGTTCACGGGATTGAGACTGTCGGGCTCCCATTTCTGGCTTCTCTTCTAAGGCTCTTTCAGGTAGCTGAAGCTCGAAACCCTGGAAGGCAAATAGTTTTTCAATAAAAGCTGTCTTCTAATATCTGGTCGATCGCTCTGATTTGTTTGTTTCGGCTTTTTTATTAACCTTTTCGGTGAAAAACTACGGGCCCAACAAATACGACGTGCTCAGAGTGACCTTAAGAGAACGTTGCAAAAATACCGCAAACTATATGTAGAAGTCAGCTGATTGCGATGTTGCCAGACAATTGAATTGTTATCGATTGGTATTCGATACGAACACAATTTCAAAAATGTGTGCTTTTAATGACCGTTTTTAAATACAAATTGAATTTTTGTTACTATATTAGGTACAGGATTCTAACCCATAACCCATCCCAAATCGAAAAAAATAATTTCCGATGTAATCCATTATTATTATTTAAGCTTTTTAATGCCTCAGTTTGTAATTGTTATTATTATTGTGAGTGGTGTTGCTTATTTAGTGGCTTTTATTTTTTCACACATACATATTCATGTTAGGTTTCTGTTTTTGTTTTTAATTCGAAATACTTGCTAATTACATAAATGTTGCGTGCACTTATTCATTACATCTTTCGATTTCCGTTTTATCATACGTTTTCAGATTTGTTGAATTCGTCACTTGTTTTATCGGTTAATTGTTATTTTTTTTGTTTTTTGTATTCCATATCACTGTTGGTGGTTTGTTAATGATTTTTTCCCTCATAACGCCTCATGATACTCGACTTTCGGCCATAAGTTATTTAGTTCAAAAATTCTATTCTCAATATACATATACAGTTAATTATACAAAACCTTCGAAAGTACGCTTCCTGCTAATTTGTTAGTTTCTCTATTTTCGCTTATGCTGAATGGACTTTTCATACTCGATCGATAGGTTTCCATTTTAGTGGCTCATAATTATTATGATTTTTGTATTTGTTTGCGAAATTCTTTTTTCTTTTCTTTTTTTTTCTCTCAATAAAATGCTAATTATTTAGATCTCTTGTATGCTAGGAGGAAAATCACACATATATTTTTTAAATTTGTTTACGGTTTGTTAGTTTAATTCGGATATTTCGTATGTACACTTATTATTTGGTTACTAACTCGGTGTTTCATTAACGTTTTATTTGAATGGGAGAGATTAGGAGATTGGTGGATGGGGTTTGGAGAGGATGGGCTATCTAATGGAGGATCCCCGATCGCTGGCTGAAGTACAGTATACAAAGTTGGTCGAGTTACAAGGCGTGCACTTGGATACATCATATCATATGTTAGTTCTGCTCATAAAACATAACTGAGGAAGGTATCTATCGGTTGAGCGGGAGTTCTGGTAAATGAACAAAACAATTTGTAAGAAATATCACGTAATGCATTTTATTTTAAGTTTCAAGTGGCTTCAGCTCTCAGTGTGATCCGATTTTGTGTTTGATTAATTAATTAATTAGTTCTTGGACTGCCAGCCGAGCACTGTGGGGTTTTACATTTTACGTGTTCTCATAAGATATAGTTCGTATATTTATATATATATTTATTGTTTAAACCCATTTTTTGTATGTTTTCATTTCTTGGCGCATTTAGAATTTAGATTTTAAGATTTTTGTTTTTTTTTTTGCATTTTTTTGTTTTATTTTTATTTGTTTTACGGTTTGGTATTACTTATAGACAAATTTCATATTATAGCTATAATTTATTAGCTAGCGTTATATAATTTTAGCGCCTAACATCGACTGTGTGGGTGCTTCTTTGTATTAAATCGAAACGTTAATGCAAATTTGTTGTTTACGTCTAAACGCTATTTATACGCTCTCTATCTTAGTTACATGGTTTTGTTGCATAAACAAAAGGGCCTCTCCGCCTTCGGGGTACTCCCTCCCTTCCGCTTGAGAAATGCGCGCCGATACAATAAAAAAAAAGACTTTTAAATATGAAGGAAATTATATATGAACACATTAAGCGAAAGCGCAGACCACGAACGTATGTATAGTACAAAGATTTAGGGGGGGGATCGTATGATGATGTACAAAGTAACGTAGGAGGGGGAGGATCTTACAAATCGGAGCGTTGCTTAAAGCTAAAGAACGACGTCGCCACTCCCTACTCCTAACTGCTACCCATCTTCGATATAGCTTGGCTTAAGCTTCGGCTTAAGTTACATGTGGTTGTTGCCTTATGATTCTTTTATGAATTGGTTCGCTATCGCTAATACCTAGCCTAAGGGTTAGGGACACGCGCCGATCAGGGTGTCCTTTGTTACTTTTACACAATTATTACACTTAGAATCAATTAATTATGTTTATATACGTGTGGGTGTATCTGCTTGCTTTGTTCAGTTGGGAGGGGATTCGAATCAATAACTTTCCACTGCGCCTGAAGATCTACTGGCAGAATCGAAGTCATCAAATGCAAAACAGAATAAATGCTTGCTATCCTGGCTCCCAACCCTTCTCCTCCAGACTCCTCCGCTCGCTCCAATGGGCTATGGGTTGCTATTCCTCAAATCAATTGAACAGGTTTGATGCCGTTTCTTGCAGCCAAGTTGCAATCGTTTATGTACTAAATTTATAAATTAAATTAATCATAGGCTACATAATTAATAATAAACGCGCCCGTTCAACATTCTGGAGCAGAAACTAAATGTCAAAAAACAAAACGTAAATGTACAAAAAGGGAAAGCGCTGCGCTTTGCTCTCGAATCTGCTCTTATCTTCTCTACTATCCTGGCTCCACCTCCGATTTCTCCTCGCTCGACAGGGACCTGGTCCTCCTGCCGTTTCGGATACATTCAACATGTTTACCGCATATATAAAGCAAGTATTATATATATTAGGTATATATATAACTCTATATTCTACATGTATAGTTGCTGAGTTTGTTGTTTGTCTACTGTGTCGTGTCCAGCGTCGCATCTAAACGATAAAATATTATTTGGCGTTCCCCACGCCGCCGCCCTGCATTCCACCCACGCCGACTCCACCTCCGCCGCCGCCTCCCCCAGCGCCCCCCTGGCGCATCCGTATCGACGGGCGTCTTTCGGGTGTATCGTACGGTGGTCTCGACGAATTGGTGGCCGCCATCGAGTCGTCCATGTTGAGTCCGTTTCCTCCGATTAGCTGGCTTCCGTTTCCGCCACCATTTCCGCCCACGCCGCCCAACATCGCTAGGCTCTGTCCGCCCTGAAGCTGTTGCTGGGCCGAACTTCCACCACCGCCGAGCGCCGCATTCACCTTGTGCTGCTGTTGTTGATGCGATGAGGCAACGGCCGCCGCGGCCACCGCCGCTGCCGCAGCAACGGCATCATGTCCCGCCTGGCCATCGCCGCCGTCCTGCGCCTGCTGAATGGCCTGGGGATTGCGGGGACCACCGAACTTCAGCAGGTTCCAGTCAAACACATAGTCGTAAGTGAAGCCCAGACGATGGAACAGATTCCGGAACAGCTTACGCAGGTGGCAGTAATCGGGCCGCTGGTCGAAATGCATTTGGCGGCAGAAATTCAAGTAGTTGACAAATTCGCTGGGGAAGCCCTTGCACAGCACCACGATCGAGGTGGAGAGCTTTTTCTCAGAGATGCGCTCGTACTTCTGTCGCTTGTTGGCGGCCTTCAGGCCCTGCCAAGGCAATGCTCCCAAATTGAAGTACATGAGGACGTAGCCCAGTGACTCCAAGTCGTCGCGTCGCGACTGCTCGATACCCAGATGTGTGTTAATCGAGGCGTAGCGAGCGGTGCCGGTGAGGTTCTTGTTTTCCCGATAGGGAATGTGTTTCAGCGAACGTGCATCTCGGAACTTTTTGGCCAGGCCAAAGTCGATAATGTACACCAGGTTGCCCTTCTTGCCCAGGCCCATCAGAAAGTTGTCGGGCTTGATGTCGCGGTGTATGAAGTCCCTCGAGTGTATGTAGTCGATGCGAGAGATCATCTGGTCTGCCAGCAACAGCACCGTCTTTAGAGAGAAGCGGCGCGAACAGAAATTGAAGAGGTCCTCGAGCGATGGACCAAGCAGCTCCATAACCATCACATTGTAGTCGCCTTCGCTGCCGCACCAGATGATCCGCGGTATCCCAATGCCGCCTTGCATCGTCTTGTAGAACTTTGACTCGATGTGCAGCTGCGGGTGTTTCGTGCGGATGCACTCCAGTTTGATGGCCACTTCCTCGCCGGTGTTGATTGTTGTGCCCAGGTAGATGTCACCGAATGACCCCGAGCCAATCTTGCGGCCCAGGCGATACTTGTTGCCCACGCGCAGCTCCATGATGTGTGCTTGTGTGTGAGGGTGTGTTTGTTGATGGTTTCGTTGGCCTTCGTTCTTCGTTGGCGTCGAGATACGATGCCTGTTGTGGAAAATGTGGAAAATTAGTTCATAAACTCAAGTCTTTCAATGTTTTCGCTGTAGTTCTCCCTTCCAGTTGCTCACCTGGCTCTGTCCTTTCGTCTAGGCTCCTATTCCTTTATTTTTTTTTTCTCAGAACAGACGCTTCCAGGCTGTTGTATACTCTGGAATAAGAGAAGACCTTGTTAGTGTTGGTACAACGGTAATTGAGTGGGACTCTTCTCTGGTTCTCTTATTTGCATTGGCCTACGTGATCAGTAGAAGCCCCCACTGGAAGACCGGCTTCCAGTCGCCCAAAAGTGCAGCGTAAACAATTTTCAAACTTTTGCGGTTGATAAGAATTTACTTGAAACGGAAAGCAAGAACTTGAGGAAAAACAAAACCAGCCATCGCTGTACAGATGCCGCTTATCGAAGAAGACCGTTAGATAAGAGCGGCGCTGGAGAGAGAGAAAAGAGCGGAGACTAAGCCCCGCTCACGTTGAAAAGTGCAAGAGAAGGAGGGAGAATGCAAACTGCAGGAAAAAAAAAGATAAGAACCCGAACCTCGCACAAGGTGTCAGTGTGGAGGTGAGCTTGTGTGGGTATGGGGGCTTTATTGATTACGAATGGGCAGAAGATGCTCATTTATTTTGCTTCGCACACAAAACATATGGTGAAATATAACGCTTGGGTCGACATGACGACATCAACTAAGCGCCGACCCATGATTCAGCAGCTCCAATACGAAACAACAACAACGGAGTGGCAGATAAAGGAAAAGTGTGAGGAGTAAACAATTGGCGTCAAAATAAGTGACACTTTCAGCGGTGGAAAGCACAAACACTAGATAAACGACTGGAACCAAGAGGAAACAGACAAGAAGCAACAAGCACAAAGTTTTCACTTGCCGGGTCTAAATGACAGAATTAAGTTTAATTGTTGTTTTACACTCTCTCTCTTGCTACTCTCTCTCCTTCGGTGTGCGCTTTCTTTTGCTCGCTCACGCATTTCGATCTGTCACTCTCTTTTCCTATACTCTCTCCTGTTCTAACCTCAAAACCTGTCTGTCTGTCTGGGAACCGTTCTTGTTGTTGTTTCTGCTTTTGACTTTGATTTATTTCACACCTCGTTTCGTTTACCGAAATGTACCGTTTCACTGAAGCATGTTCTAGTTTCCTCAACACCCATACACACATGCATGGAAGGTGTGAGAGCTGCGCTGCGTGTGACACTCAGCTGATTTAAAATGTTTATTTATTGAAGATTGAAACGAAAAGGGAAATTATTTTCCAGAGTATTTGCCAGTTGGGACGATGGAGCGGAAAAACCAACTGATTACAATTGCAAAACAGCTGCACGTTGCGTTGGCGGGTGCCGAAAAGCTTCCGCAACCGCGCACCCCCACAAACAAAGAAGAACAAAGAAGCGACGCGGGGCGAGCACGAAACAGTTGTTCAAGCGGGCGCCATCAAAATCCATTCCTCGCCAGAGCTCAACCAACTGGCTAATATAACAATTCTATGTTTGCAATTAATTTTCGCAACGTCAATGGCCTCGGCTGTGTAGTGTAACGGGGCTCTTCCAGATGCACTGCAGCGAATAACGGCAGTGATAAGAAATGGAAGATAACAAAAAAAAAAAAAAAAAGGAAAAATACAGTGGGACAAAAGAGATTTTTACCTTTCGGCGATTTCGGCTTCCACTCCTGATCTGTTGGCGTCGCTGCTGCGGCTCTGCTGGCGTCGCTGCGCTGCGCTGCTCTGCTCTGCTCTCTGCTCTCACTTCACTTTACCCTTCTTGCCTTTCAATTCGACTGAAATCGAGACGTGCGAATCGTTTAATTGGATTGAACGCAAGGAAAAACGGCGGCGAATTTTCAATTTTCTTTGTTTTAGCCAAGACTTGTTTTTGTTGTATTAGGCCCCATCTACACCAACACCATCCCACTTGGCTCACAGGCACACACACACACACACACACACACAGACTCACTTTTGGGGCCACACGCAAGCGCATTTTACGCAATACTGCCAATACAAATAATACATTTTCGCATTACGCTTAACCAATTCGCAACAAAAGACATATTTTGTTTAGTTTCAACTTTCTTCATGGCGCCCTCATCATTATTTCAATTTTCGGTTTGGCCATCTTGCTAGTTCGTTTTCGTCTCGTCTCTCTTCAAAGCTGAGCAAGGCGCAAATACAACGCTTGCGTTGCAAATAATCCGAAGAAAACACAATTAAGGCGCACTCAATTGTTAAGAAAATAAACGTCCAAACGGAACTTCACGACACAAAAAAACTTATGAGTCGTTTTTTTTTTCGCTGCTGGCGTACAATATTCGTCTCGCTCGCGCTCTCGTTGTTTTTGCTGGGAGCACGTTGCTAGCCTGACTGTTTCAGCATTTTCACACCAACACCAGTGCACTCACGCAGGGACACACGTACACGTATGCGAATAAGACAAAGTTGCAGCTGCTTCAGTAAGGACGAATCTTTTCCAGGTCGGAGAAGTCGCGGCTTTCCTGGACGCGCACGGGACAATTCTACACAGACTCAGTGACCACTTACTTTTTCATCAACGGAGGCGCTCTTATTTATCAATTTGCTTGGCAATTTCGAAGAAGAAAAATCACAACGCCATCTTGATATTAGTGCGACCGCATTAGGGTAGGGTTGTTGATATGAAAATATCAATCTATCGATATTCTTTCGATAGAAATTATATATCGTCGTGTAGATTTTTCTTAATTATCGAAAATACCATACTTTCTTGGTATTTTAAAACGATTTTGTCGGGGTGCTTCTTTTGTCCAACGAAAATCTACTAAAACATTTAAAAGATTTACACACTTAATAATTACATTTTGCATATAATTCTTATTGTGCAAAGAACAGAGCAGAAGGAAACATCTGAGTGTATTTGAGGGATGCAACGTGTTAAAAACGAATATTAGTATCGAAATATCGATATATGTGAGACTTAAAAGATAAATTAAGTTATCGGGGCTGCCCAGCTCGTTTTTAAAACTTATTCCAAAATATAGAACCATAGATATGGTTTTTAGCTCAAAATCCTAATTATTCAAAAGAAACAGTAGGTTTCTGGTGGTCAGCAGCGTGAGAGGCTATATTCTTAAGTGGACCACGAAAATCAGGATTTGAAAATACTTCAAGATCCTTGAAAATATCGACATCCTGGATCCTTATTTTCAAAAAATTCATTTAATAAAAAGCGTTTCGATATTAGATTTATTACCAAGCTAATGTATAGATTTTAGACAATGAGAATCAGAGAAATTCAAAATAATTTTCGTATTTCTATGATTTTTTTTCGATATATTTTTTTTAAAGCTCATTTTAGGCCGTAATATATTTATATAATTAATATATTGCTATGATAAAAAATCAATTTAAATGACTTTTTTTTAAATGTAATTTTTTAGAAAGTGCGGCAGCATTGTGGGAGGGAAAAAATACCTCTTTCGGGGAATATTATAGTTTATCACCTGCCAGGCGGTCAATGCGGCCATATTTATTTTTTATAAAAACTATTTTTGTTTTTTTGAACAGAACCGGAGGAAAACAATCGCCAACCGATGTTCCTCAAACCCTATAGGCCCAAGAGCAGTGCTGCTCTGAAGGGATCCGAGAGCAAGAAGTTTCGCCAGCGCCTGGAGGCCGCCTACCCGCATGTGCCGGTGGATCAGCTTGTGCCTGCCAAGGCGGCAGTCACCCAACTGAAGATCCTGACCCATGGCGGGGTCCAGAGTGTGGTCTACTGCGTGGAGAAGCAGCCGATGTTCTTCGAGCTCGATGGGGGCCAGCTGGTGCCCACTCTCTACACACTGTGGGCCGTGCCCGACATCCTGCCCTATTTCACCACGCACGAGGGCGTGCTGCCCAAGCTCTCCAACGGAGCAGATCTCATGCTGCCCGGAGTGGTGCCCCTCGGCGTGGGACTGAGCATGTACGGGCACTACAAGAAGGGGCAGCTAAGTAAGTAGTTTGTGTTAACTTTCCTTGAGGAATGATGCCAATTCCATGACCATTTTCAGTGGCCGTCAACCTGACAAACAACAAATCCGCCGTGGGCGTGGGCCAGTTGGCGCGCTCCAGCGACGAGCTGTACATGTGTGGAGGGCACGGCGTGGCCATCAAGATGCTCCATCTGTTCGGAGACAAGCTCTGGTCCCACGAACCCAGTCTGGTGCAGCAAATTCCGATAGTCAAGACGAAAGCCTTGACGGTTGAAGACTTTCCTGCATTGGGCGCGGAAATAGAACGAAAAAAGGTCCCAACTCCTGCTCCAATTGCTCCGATAACCATCTCCTCGGTGGCTCAGACGGAAGAGCTGGAAACGAACACGGCCGCCTTGTCGTTGGAAGACCAGCAATCTCAAGAGGCGTCGGAAGAGGAGCCCGATGAGGATGTTGCCCCGGAAGCGATCCTTAAAAATGCCTTCCTCTCCGCGCTGAAGAACAATGGGAAGAAGCTGTCTCTGCCCCTGCTGACGAGTAACTTTTACCGACTCTACGTGGTCACGGAGGCTGCAGAGCCCATAGATCTTAAAAAGACGCGGTACAAAAAGCTTTCCAACTTCCTCGCCGAGATGGTGGACCAGGGATTCATTGTGGTGCGGGAGGAGAGCAAGGGAGTGGATAAGATCATTTCCGTCGACTTGGAGCACCCCGAAGTGGTGAACTTCATCACCGACGTGAAGGCGAACGAAGCGAATGGTGCGGCGTCCGAGACCCCCCTGTTCCACTCCGAGCTGAAGGAAATGTACATCGTCTCGGACGCAACGGCGGCATTTTTCACCAAGCTGAACTTCAAACGGGGCGAGGGCATTCCAGCTGGACAGATCAAGAAGATCGTGAGGGAATATGTGAGCAAGCACAGTCTTTTAAACCCGCTGACCAAGCTAGTCCAGCCGGATGAAACGCTTACGTCGCTCTATGGCAACCGGGAGGCGTCGCTGAGCGAGATGTGCTCCCTGATTACCAGCAAAATGGAGCACTCCTACCAAATGTGCAGTGGAAAGGACACCAGCGGCAAGCCCCTCATCCAAATGTCGCTCGCCACGAGATCCGGCAACAAAAAGGTCACCCTGGTGAGCAACATCGAGGCGTACGGCATCATTCTGGCGGAGTTCATCAAGCTGTGCAAGCAGGGAGCCGCCGCCAGCACCAGTGTGGTCAAGCTGCCCCACCAGAAGCACGAACAGCTTCAAATCCAGGGCAACCAGGTGCGATTCGTGCACACGCTGCTGACCGAAACGTACAAGGTGCCGCCCAAGTGCATCCTCGGCCTGGAGCTGGCCAAGGACGGCAAGAAGAAGCGAAAATAAGCCGGATAATAAATGTTAATGACGGAGTTGCGTCGAAATTGTGGGTGTGTGTAATAATAAATTATTTATTAATTGTAGTGGGGATGAACCAATTACTGCTACGCAAAGAACAACAACAACGAGTACGGTTGGCTATCTTGAACAAAAGCGATAATCGGACCTGGGTTCGATTTGTGCCGGAGGTGGATATTGGATTCCATTGATATTCCATTTCATGTAGCCTCTAGCTTACTTGGCCTTGCCCTGGGCGGCGACGGCCTCGATAGCCTTCTTCACGGTCTCCTCGTCGCCGAGGAACTGCATCGACACCACCGGCTTGAAGTTCTCGTCCAGCTCGTACACGAACGGGATGCCCGTGGGCAGGTTCAGAGCCATGATGGCGTCCTCAGAGAGGTCTAAAATAGAAGGAACCCTAAGTATTTGTCTTGAATTATTTTTTAAAATAAGACCCACTGTCTAAATGCTTCACGATGCCGCGCAGGCTGTTTCCGTGGGCGGCGATCAGGATGCGCTTGCCCTCCTTCATCTGGGGAATGATCACGTCGTTCCAGTAGGGCAGTGTGCGCTCGATGGTCAGCTTGAGGGACTCAAACTGGGGGAACTCCTCGGGCTTGGGTCCGTCGGCGTAGCGCGGATCCTTGACGATGTTCTCGTAGTAGGGATGGCCGGGCTCCATCGGTGGTGGGGGGGTGTCGAAGCTGCGGCGCCAGATCTGCACCTGGGCCTCGCCGTACTTGGCGGCCGTCTCAGCCTTGTTCAGGCCAGTGAGTCCACCGTAGTGGCGCTCGTTCAGGCGCCAGGTCTTCTGGATGGGGATCTCCTTGTGGCCGCTGGCCTGCAGAATGCTGGCGAGGGTCACCTGGGCGCGGGTCAGCACCGAGGTGTGGGCCACATCGAACTCCAGACCCGCCTCCTTGACGGCTTTGCCGGCGGCCAGAGCCTCCTCCTTGCCTGTGAATGGTCACATTGGATAACTACAGTCACACTAATTTATTTCCAAACAACAGATTTTTAAAGCCTTGACTTTTGACAGCTGATTTTTGAAATCGTTATCAATTTTTTGTTTTTATTTGAGTCTAAAGATTAAACTTTTCGAAATTTAAGTTTGAAAGCTAAAAGCTTAATTGAAGAAATTATTTTTATGCGTTTTAAAGCAAATTTTTAATCAAATTTTCATAAAAAAGTCAAAAAAAGTTTTGGATTTGAATTATTGTTTTGACCTTGAAACAATGTTTGGGGTGACTTTTTTTTTATGAATTTCAGGACTTTAGATTAGATTTTCAATTTTAATTATTTTTATTATTATTTTTTAATCTTAATAAAGTTTAGGACACATAACTCCCACTTTATGTCATCAAATCCAAGTTATACGATCTTTAACCGTTAAATTTCAGAATTTTAAGACATTTTCAATACACAACAGTTCGGTTTAAGGAATTTGGACTGTGGTTGATGTAATCCTACTCACCCTTCTCGCTGAGATTGGCGTCGTACCATCCGCAAAACTGATTCTTTTGGTTCCACTCGGACTCGCCGTGGCGGACCATCACGATCTTGTACTTGCCACCCATATTACCAGTAGTTTGGATTAATCTGCGGAAAATTGTGGACACTTAATCGGCCGCCTATTGGCTTTGCTCTGCGACTTCCAATTGAAAATCTGCTGAAATTTGACCTACAGCGGCCCTCCAAGGTCGAACTTGTCACGGGGCGCTATCGATAAGTTGGGGGTGGTTTTGCCTCGGGTTGGCAGCCCAGCCCCCCCATTCGATGTCTATCGGAGTAGTGCCCATCTCTGATTCTTGTGTTTTGATTTGCGCTTATGCTGGAAAACGATTTTTTTTTAAAATATTAGTTTTCACCCGATTAGCGTGGAGTTTTTGTGTTAAACCATGTGCGAGAAGGTCACGGCCCGATGTAACTGGCTCCAAACTGCTGGGAATCAGCTGACCCACTTGGTGGTCACCCGTCTGGTGGACGACGACGTGTTTGTGAAGTGAGACAAAGGATCACACGCCCCCAAAACTGGTTTCTGGTTACTAATTTCCCAATTCCTTTGTGTCCAGGCCCGAGTTGGACGATGTAATTAACGAGGAGCGCGCCGTGCTATTCGCAAATAGCGAGAACCCGCCGCCACCCTGCGAACTGCGCTTCCAGATCAACGCCCGTTTCAAAATCGCCGCTTTAACGCTGGTCTGTAGTGCCCCCAAGCTGGAGCTGTTTATTGGAGCCTCGCAAGAGTACCTCGAAACCGTGTATGGCGTATGCGTTGAGGACGAGGACGCGGATGTGCCCGTGCGCCCCTACCGATATGACATGGAAATAGATCGATCTGGCATTGCCCTTCTGAATCTTAAAATGCTGACGTGCGCCAACGAAATCTGCATCTATGGAGCCATGCTGCACATTGGTCCTAACCCCAACGGGATAACCACGCAACTGCCCAGGCCTGTGGAAATTCAAAACGTCCAGGATTTGTTGCAAAAGGCAGGAAGCAGCATTGCCAAGGAGGAGAAAAAAACAGAAAAGCTGGAGTCCAAGGATGCCGAACCAGCCACCGACCTCTCAGTTATTAAGGATCTCATTGACAAAAGATTTCTTCAGCTCAACCAGTTAATTACCAAAAGGCTAAACGATTTCGAGGCCAAGCAAACCCAAAAACTTGATAGAATCCTCGCCCTGCTGGACAAAAAGCAGAGGTGAACATGCGAATCAGAAACAACTCTCAACAGATTTTTTTTGTCCTTCATCTACATTTCATTGTATTTTTAAATGTTGTCAAGACTGTGGGTGTGCCTGGTTTAATTGTGATTAAATTAAAATTTTTGATTTCCCAATATGGGAATATTTAATAATTTTTTTTTTGTTTTGTTTGCCATACACTATTTTGATGATAAAGACAATTGTCGGTAAATTTGTAACTAACTCAAACGCCTAATAATATTTATTTGATATCAAAGAATTAAATATCATATTTTTTATATTACCAAAATGTAGTTTTTAGATTGGAGTATTTTTTATTATTGTATTTTGCAACAGCTGGTACGTCCACTTCACAAGTCAGCTGTTGAAAACTATTTTCTTTTAGGGATGACACTGGAAATCGATATCGATAACCACCTGTTGCCCTTTGTTTACATGTTTTCGTTCTGGCCAAATAGAAAGTTGGCTTGAAAGCTCATCATGGCCCAGATTAGTAGACAATATCAGTGGGAACTATGGGTTTGAGTGTCCGAGCCATTTTGGCCATTGGAGGGGTGTTCCTGGGATGTTGCAGTGGCGTCGTCTTCCTGGAACTGCTTGTAAAACTGGATCCCGGCGCTGGAAATCTGATAACCGCTGCCCAGTTCGCCTTCATTGCCCTGGAGGGCTTCGTATTTACCTCGAAGTTCGGCCTGGCCAAGCGAGTCATTAGCTTGAAGGACTACGGACTGCTGGTGATGATGTTCTTCATAACAAGTGTGTGCAATAATTACGTTTTCGAGTTCAATGTCCCCATGACGCTGCATATGATTATTCGCGGCGGCTCCCTGATCTCCAACATGTGCCTGGGAACGCTTATTCTGAAGAGGAGCTACAGGATCAGCCAGTACATAGCAGTGGTCATGATCAGCGTTGGAATTTTCATCTGCACCTACTTCTCCAGCCGGGACGTGGCTGGGAAGAGGGAGCATTCAACGGAGACTGATATATTTTGGTGGCTAGTGGGTGTGGTTCTGTTGGTGGTTGCCCTATTCATTTCCTCCTACATGGGCATTACCCAGGAGCTGCTGTACCGGAAGCATGGCAAGTGTGCTCGGGAAGCCTTGTACTACACCCATCTGTTGCCGCTCCCTGCCTTTCTGCTGATGCACGCGAACATCCGGACGCACTGGCTCCTGGCCCTCAAGGGGCAATCCTTTCACCTGCCTGTATTGGACCTGGCTGTGCCCCTCATCCTTGTATTTTTGCTGGGGAACATTCTGGCCCAGCACCTATGCATCAGTTCCGTGTACACACTGACTACCGAGTGCTCCTCCCTCACGGTTACCCTCATTTTGACCCTCCGGAAGTTCATCTCGCTGGTGTTCTCCATCATTTACTTTAGGAATCCCTTCACCCCGTACCACTGGCTGGGCACCTTGCTGGTATTTGTAGGCACCCTTATGTTTGCCAATGTGATTAGGTTACCCCAGAGGATAAATAAGGACGATAAGCAGGAATAGACTGGGAACTTTTAAAAGACTTTTGTAAAAACATTCCCAACTTTACAATATTGGGAATAAGAGGGTAGAGGATTTTTAAGTTTTAAAGTCGAATAAAATGCTGGTTTTGTGACAAATAATATAATTGCATATACATTTACATTTACATTTAAGTACAAGTACAAGTAGAGACGAAATTAAAAATACAAGACTCTCATAATTGCTATGAAAAGATTGGGAGTTTAGCTCTGGACGACCTGCCAAAGTATCCCCATTTCTTTGGCGGAACTGAAATAATAAAACAATCGACATAAACACTAGACATAAATGCAGTTGCAGCTGCGACGACATCTAATACTGCTGCTCTCCTGACCCCCATCCTGGGTCCTTACGCCCGCTCCTCGTTCTGCAGCCACTTGACGATGGACTTGTAGTTGCGGTTCATCCAGTCCACACTGGTCTCGATCTGCTCCACTATCTGCTGGACTGGCCGGCCGTAGTCCCAGTGGGCGTCCTTCACGAAGTTCTCGAACTCGCTCAGCTGGAACTTGGAGTTGAAGCGCTTGGTGGCGAACTTGAAGAGGGTGTGGATGTGCGACATCTGCGAGCCCAAGCTGGAGGAGATTTTCAAGAATTTTACAATGTCATTCCCTAAAGGGACTGTGGGGACTCACTAGGCGTTGATCTCCTGCCAGTTGTTGCGCAGGAAGTCAAAGGCAATCTGCTGACCCACCACAGTACTCGACACGGCGGCAAACACCCGGAACAGGTCCTGCTTGCGAATGTGCTGGCCGGCGACACTGCGGCGCAGATAGCGATATAGCAGCCAGGGCTCCTTGGAGCAGCCAAGAGCACTCAACAGCAGGTCCTTCTCGCCGGGCACATTCGTCTTCAAATACCGATCGAAGGCAAAGTCCCACTCGTACTCGCTGCCATACTGTATGGCCGCACAGTACACCACTCCTCGGAGGTTGGGCGAAATCCTGTCAAGAAATCATTGTAGTATAATGGATATTTATCACATATGTGCTTACGGATTGTTGGCATCTGGGTTGGGGGTCTGGACCCAGTTCTGGAAGTGCCTGCTGGCCTCGGAGATGCACTCCTGGTGGCCCAAATGACAGGCCACAGCCAAGATGTCGCCGCGCTTCAGTTTAACCAAAATGTCCTCCGACTCGCCCTGCGAATCGTGGAATCCCACCTGGTCGTAGACCCTCTGAAGCTTCTTCAACAGGTAGTTCTGGGTGAAGGAATTAATTAATTAACTTGAAAGATTAAACTAATTAAGAGCCCACCTTGAGCAAATCATAATCCCCCGAGTTGACGAACATGGAGTCGATGAAGATAAAATTGCTGCTGGCCGCTTTCCAGGGCACATGACCCAGCTCGTGGCCCAAGTAGCGGGTCAGGTTCATTGCAGTTTCGTAGGGCATGTAGGAGCCCCTGGCCAGGTTCATCACATCGTCGAGGAGCTGGGCCCGGTTGGCCGGAGCGATCTCCTCGAAGTGCTTCTCGTCCATCAGATGGCTGGTGATGGCCCGCCAGTTGTCCGCGTCGTAGTTCACCCGGTAGTACCCAGTCTGCTGGATGTTGAAGATGAACCACTTGGCAGTGGAGAGGTTCCGGTTCTCCAGCTCGTACATCTTTGTGCGGGGCATCCATGTCGTAGGTCGCGTGTTGTTGAAGTTCAGCTCGGCGGCGGTGGTGAAGGTGATGGGTATCCACCAGAGGAGACTCTCGTCCTCGCTGGTTGTGTTGGTGTACACGAACCGGACCTGCTCCAGGCGCACTACATTCGAGTTGGGATGCCGCGACACCTTCACCACTGGGTAGCCCGTTTGCAGGGTCCACGTGTCCATTATCTCCTTCACACTTCTGCTCCGATCCAGCAGTCCCGAGGACTTGGCCTCGTTCGTGAGAAAATGCCAGAGATCGTCCTGGGTGGCGGAACTATAGGCCCTGGAGGATGAGTTATAAGTTTAGTATGGAATCCAAATGAGGTCCTTGAAGCCTGAACTTACATTTCTTTCAGATACTTGCTGAGACCCCGGCGGAAGACTGGATTGGTCAGGAAATGAGCCATCATCCGAATAATGGTGGAGCCCTTGGCGTAGGATATCTTATCGAATATCTCGGATATCTCCTGGGGATTGTAGACCTCGTGCGAGATCTGGTGGGAGGTGGAGAGGGCGTCCAGCTGGAAAACAGTCTGCAGCTCATTCACCACAAACTGGTCCAGCTGTTTCCATTCGGGAGCCACTGCGTCTGCCGTTAGGTACTCCATGTAGCTGGCGAATCCCTCGTTCAACCAGATGTCCGACCACCAACTGGGCGTCACCAGGTTGCCGAACCACTGGTGGGCCAGTTCGTGCCCCACCACAGACACCACCCGCTGCTTGTTGTTCGCCGTGGCCACGCCGGGATCGTAGAGCATGGCCGTCTCCCGGAAGGTGATGAGACCCCAGTTTTCCATGGCCCCGGCCTGAAACTCGGGCAGAGCAATCATGTCGATCTTCGGCAGCGGGAATGTCGTGTTGAAGAAGTCCTGGAGGAAGGTCAGGATCGTGGGACCCACCGACAAGGCATACTCCGCGGACTTGATGGCATCGGCGCGCGCCCACACGGAGAAGTTGCCGGCGGAGATGTGCGTGAAGTCGGAGATGGCGTAGGCCACCAGGTAGGTGGACATTGGCAGGGACTCGGCAAAGTGGTCCCAGACATAGCTGGGCATGGTGGGGCTGCAAGGGAACAACAATTAGAATCTTGGCGGGGAGGTTGACTTCAATACATACTGGTCTTGGGTGGAAACAATGGGCATGTTGGACACGGTGGTCATGTTCCTGGGCCTGGCAATGTGCAGGGTGAAGTTGGCCTTCAGAGCGGGCTCGTCGAAGCAGGGGAAGGCGCGTCGGGCGTCCGTGGCCTGGAACTGCGTGGAAGCCACCCACCTGAAAGGGGAGTCGGGTGGGTCATCAGATTCCCTTCTACCTTGCACTGCCTCCACTCACCTGGTTTCGTTGTGGACCTCGTAGGAGCTGCGGTAGAAGCCCTGCAGGTAGTCCTGAATGATTCCATCGAACCGCAGATAGACCACATACTCTCCTCCCCGGAGGAGCTTGTCGTACAACTCGATGACGAAGAACTGCTTCGCTCCGACCAGGTACTGCTTGTGGATCCTCAGGCCGTCGCCGTCCAGCTCGCCGCCCGGGAGGACGCGATGGACGGCGGCATCGCTGCGCGAGATGTTCAGCTCCTCGGCGTGCATGGTGATGTTGTAGCAGTCCTCCAGCACCCGGATGCGGATCTGGACGCTGCCTGTGAAGCTGAAGTTGCCGCTGAGATGCGGCTCCAGGGTAATGTTGTACTTCAGGGGGCGGATGGAGCGCGGCAGGCGCACGTCTCGGTCGTACTTGGGCGCGCCGTCGTCCTGGATGGACTTGGGCTTGCTGCGATGGACACTCGTGCAGACGATCTCCTCGCCGGCCTCCGCCTCCAGCTGGGCGCACGTGGCGAAGTTGTAGACTATGAAGCCCACCGCCAGCAGGGTGCAGATGAAGAAGGACACCAGCAGGACAGCCGTGGTCAGGGAGAGGCTGTAGTGGCGCCGCGACCGCGAGAAGGTAGTGGTGGTGGTGGGCGTGGCGGCGTTGGCGGATCGGTTCTCCATGCTGAGGTTCTCGTGCAGCGGAATCTCCTTGACGACCATGGTGGCTGCAAGTCCAATATATCTTTCAATTATTTGGGAACAAAATTCTCAATGAAACTAAACTCTAGACAGGCACGATCCTTGAAAGCAGGAAGGAGTTATCGAGGAGGATCTTGAGGTTGCGGCCACCACTTCCACTTCCGCCCTGGCACACAAATCGGAAACGTGATACCCAGCTGCAGGTTGCCCATTTAGCAATCTGGATTCCACTTAAGTGGTTTCCCTGGTCCCGAGGCCAACCCCTCTGGCGGTGGCTTGTGGGTTGTCCTTGCGGAAGCCACAGAAAGGGGCTTTCAATCGTTTAGTTACTTCTTCGAGGGGTCGTAGCTGTGATATTAACTCATCTTCAGGAAATTAAATCCCTCCCCTACAGGGAACAAAAAGAATGTAGTTACAGTCTGTTTTTTGCCAACAAATTGCAATTAAAGTCACGCCGAAAACTGCACTTTTTATGGCAATTAACGGAAACAGATTTTAGCTCAAAACAGGTATACCCTCAACACGGAGCTATCCGATATAGAAACTTAACGAAATAGCTCTACTGGCTTAATAACTGGCTTTTGTTAGGCGAACTTATGTCACCGGGCGGGTTTTTTGTTGCAGATACACATGCACCCGGTCGGATGGGTGTTCCCCCAATAGCCCCAGACTCCAAGATATTTAAATTCTTGATTTTTCCCCATAAACTCTGATAGGGATGACTGTATCAGATCTACGCACTTGGGTTGGAATGGTGAGCCAAGCTGGGTTATCGAAATGTCAACGCCCCTTGAACCGCATTCTTCTTCAGGGTGCTCCAGAGTCTAGCCCACATGGGCGCTTCCTCCGTGCCGTCCCAGTGCCATTATCAATTGGCAAAAGTTTAAGCTCGATTCGAGCGGACAACAACAGCCAAGCAAGTCACCGACTCATCGCATTCATGCAAATACGTCCGCCGGCTAATTGAGTTATGGCATTAATTTGATCCGCCGCTGCCTCCTCCCCTCACCACTCCCTACTATATAGTCTGTTCTTCTGCCGTCTCCTTCATCGGATGCCTCTGCTGTTTTTTGTTTTTTTTTTTTGCAAATTATTGCAATTAAACGACGACAACTGCGAACAGAAGTCAGCCCAGATGCTGACACCATGACCTTCATTAAAATAAGGCTGCAAATGATACGATGTCAGTCAGGCCTCTCTCCCCACCCGGCACTCCTTGGGGGGCGCCCAGCTCCCAGCTCCCAGCTCCCTGCTCGTTGGGGATCCAATTTATAGCAATATTTCATTGATAAACTGCGTGTAAGCCGATGGCTGTGGGTCACCATATGGCGATGGCTAACGCCTTACACTCGAAGAAGCTTTAGGACATTTTGGATGGGCGAACATGATCTGACAGGACTTCTAGAGATGGTACTTTAAAACGCACATTACAGTTTAGTGTAAGGGGGTCACTCCGTGTGGCGTGCTCAGGAAATACAATTTTTTTTCTTATTAGAAATTGATTTTAAAACATGTTTCGAATATTTCAAAAATGAAATTTAAAAAATTCAAAGTAGTTTTAAAAAGACAGAAGGTAGAGTCTTTAACTTTAAAAGCGTTTTTCTCAAAACCAAGTTATAGAAAAGTTTTTTGTTTAAACTTTTGTCCATCGTATCCCAAACAAATCTTGACCGAATAACTTAAATTGAAATAAAAGTTTAAAGAGTACACTCAGCACAGCACATGTAGTTGTATCGAATGAACTGGAATAAATTAAAAATTCCAAAATTTGTATTTTTTTTATAGATAAAAGAACAATAAAAAAACACAAAATTCGCTACTTTTCCAAAATGACTAAAATTTTTCAAATTTTTAATCTATTTACTTCCAATTTATTTAAAATACTTCTCATTTTTTTTATTTTAAATAATCGAATCACCCGGAATCTTGGATCTTTAAGAACATTTTTTCGAAACAATATTTTTTACACAATATTTTAAGTTTAAAATGTATATTTAAGTAGTTTAAGTATACTTTAATGAATGATTCAAATTTAAGAATTTAATGAATGTAATAACAGGAATCTATACGAAATGACCCCCTTAATTTCCTTATTAATTAAATTAAAATTTTTAAACTATAATTTTGGAATAATATCTTTGAACCAATTTATTTATTTCCCTATTTTTTCTTTATTTATTAATTTATTTTTATATTTATTTATTAAATAATTTGTATATTTATTTATTCATTTATTTTTAAATTTATTTATTTTTATATAACTAGCTTATATTTTAAAACTAAAAGTGAACTAGGGTTACCCCCTATAAGCAATATCTTTAATATTAGTTATAATAGTAGTAGCTCTAATTAGAGTTATACTAGTAGAGCATAGATCTTTGAACCAACTATTTTTCTCAGTGTGCTTAATTAATTAATACAAGGACATGGATGTCTGCCGGCGGAAAAGCGGACAGTGACAAATCATGCGGGGCGGGGAGGGGCGGGGCGGGCTATAGGCCGGCAGAAGACTTGTAAATATTGGCTATTCGCACACCCACGATTAAGCCATTAATTTTTAATCGCTCGGCGGGCCCGCTCTCGCCCTCTCCTGCCGCCAAGGCGGACACGGATAAAAAAAAGTCCGCGAGAGAAAATTTATTGGCCGTCGACGGATGGGGCGCGTGTGTGAAGGTGTGTGTGTGTGTGTGTGTTGAGAGGGGGTGGGGATCGAGCCGATCGGGAGCTGGGCGGACAAACAATTTGCACGAGGGCTCTAATTGAATTTCGGCCACTGCCCAGTTGATTTCCACAAGCCCGGGCAGTCCATAGAGCCGGAGATCTCCCCAAACTAATGGTCGTAAAGGGAGCATCGTATTTATGGTTTTGGCGTGAGGCTTTCATAAAATAATACATACATTATGCGATTTATTTTATTTCAAAAAAGTGTTTGCTTTAATCGATGCCAGATGCCGGGGCAGACTTGAAGAACTGTTTGCAAAATAAACAAAACGCTACAGCGAGCGTGCAGAAATAAAAACCCAATTAAACGAAGTGTTGATTAGTCAATTACCTTCCGACGTGCAAACAGCAGCCGGCATCTACACCTTAAAAAAATTCCAAAATTGTTTTTTATTCAAAAAATTACTTAAATTGCTTAAAGATTCTAATCTTGTTATCTGTTTATAATTTTTTTTATCAATAAATAAATAAATTAAATTTATTCTTAAAGTAAAAAATACATTTTTTCCAAAATTGTAAATAAATTGCAGGTGCAGGCGCACCCTGGAACCTGGACCTGAAAAACGTGGGAATTATTTAATTTACCGTTGGATCCTCTTCCTCTCGTTTGCACCTTTACGGTTATGCTGGCGCGACACAAATACGGGTTGCGGTTACCCACCCACGTACTCGAAACTAAAACAATTACAACTGCGGTTGGCTGCTGTACGGCACTTGCAGGCACACGCCTCTTACTCGCTAAAATGTAAACAAATCACTGGCTAATCAAAATCCAATTTGTCCCACAGACTGTCACTAACTAAAATAGTGGCTCCCTGTTTGCCCGAAACGGAACGCACAACCGCTCCGCGTAACGGTTCAGAACGGAATAAACTGACAGCCAGCCAGATGGAGGCCTCGTCGGGAGCATAATGAGAAAGGCGAGGGAGAGATCGCACGGCGGAATATATCAATTTCTGTGCGTTAGGGTGGGCACTCACTCTATATTGCATTTTATTCTCTTGTGTTTTAAAATCTTGATTAATAAAGAAAAAAGGGTTTAAACCAAATAATGTTTTTATAATGCTTTAAATTCAATCAACTATGTTTTAAGCTTCAAAAGTCTTTTATTTAATTTTTAAATTTAACTTAATCATACATGTCGTATACGTTATTTTTTAATTTTTTTGATTTTAAAATTCTACAATTGTAAACCTTTAACAAATTTTAAAATGGATTATTTTTAATTTATACTATTATTTTATGTCAATAATTGTAAGGCTTAAATTGAAGACTTAAATGATAATTATTATTTTTTAGTAAAAATTATATTCACATTTCTCCTAAAATAAACATTTTTAAAATGTAACGGGTTTCTGAAGTCTTTCCAAACAACCTAAAAGCTTTCTATGTGAATGGCTATGGAAGAAGAAGCAGAGCTTTCAACAGCTGATATTGCCCTGTTGTCGTTTTCATATTAGTATTTAAAAAAAATGGATTTAAAAACAGTTTATGTTACAGTCGGAACTACAAAATTTGATGCTCTCATAGCAGCCATAACCTCGGAAGCCTCCCTCAAGGCCCTGAAGGCCCGACAATGCCAAAAACTCATTATTCAACACGGAAATTCGCTACCGCTGACCCAAGAAGCAGTGCAACTGATAAGCGACACCTTCGGGCTGGAAATAGAACAATATAGATTCCGTCCGAATAGAGAGGATATTAGAGAAGCGGACTTGATAATTGGCCATGCCGGAGCTGGAACCTGCATGGATATACTGAACAACAATAAGCACGGCTTGATTGTGATCAACGACCAGCTGATGGACAACCACCAGTGGGAACTGGCCCGGCAACTGGCCTCAGAAAACTATCTCTATTACAGCAAAGTCGTCGATTTGGATGAGAAACTGACCACTTTGGACTTTAAGGCTCTGAAACCCTACGAAGCCCAGCCCGAGAACATGAAAAAATTCGTGGCCGCCGTTAATGAACTAATTTCTTGAAGAATTCCCTCAAAGAAGTAATAAATCTTGTCTTTAGCACCAACCCCTAAGGGTTAGTTTATTTTTAAATATTTATTTAAGATTATACGAGTATAGTTAATAAACACGATAAACGTTTACACAGAACATTAATTATATTGGGACTACATGAGATAGATAAATTCACGATAATTCAACTCTAAAGCGTACATATTTACTTTGTTACTTTTAAACTTTAAACTTCCATTTAAACATTAAGATCTGTCTAGTTAGACAGTTAATTTCATATGCAATGAGACTCTCAACATGCTTTGGTTTTGCGCCAAGGTCTTCGACGGAGCACCATTTACTCGGCTTCCGCGGAAGCAGCTCCGTTCTCAATGATGGCGTCAAAGGAGAAGGGCTGGAAGGCGTAGCCCTGGCCCTTGTAGAACTTGCTCTGGAACTCGACCCTAGGAGTTAAGAATTGTAAAAAGCTAGTTTTTTCCGCAAATGCTTGTCACACTTACCAGTGCAAGCGCAGGGTGTGCAGGAAGGCAGACAGACCCTCCATAAGCACCAAAATGCCAACGGTTAGAATCGCCCAGAAGGCAAACACACAGGTTAAGATGATGCCTCCCAGCCAGCCCTCCTGCTTCAAGCCAATGGACAGCACCATGGTCCACAGCACCTCAGCCAGCTCTGAAAGAAGTTTATTTTTCAAAAATAGTTCCTTAGGATGTGGAGAAACTATTGAACTCACGGGCATGGGCAAGGGATAGAGCCCACAGTCGGAGATAGGAGGCGGTGTGGGAGACCGAACCCAAAACATACTCAATGGTGTGGATGCTCTGGTGGATAAATATCTCCGAGAGCTCCTCTTCCTCTTCGTGTGGACCGCCAGCGCCGCCATGGGAGCCGCCATTGGAAACACCACCAGTTTCGGCATCCGATGTGGCTCCGGCAATGGGCTGAACCTGAAAAATGAACAAAATTAGTTGTGGGATTGTGGTGTCATGGCCAGGGGCCATGAGTTCAAGCTACAATGTAAAAACGACACAACTAACCTCTTCCTTTGAGTGGTGGAGTCGGGTGTTTGGTTTAGTGGTGAGGGTTTGATTTGGGGATTCGGTTTTAGTTTTAATTTTGGTTAGTTGGAGGCAAAAATAAACAAAAAGCAGTTAGTATATTGTGGCTACAAGGTGGTGCCGATACACGTTGATGTGTGGTGGAGGCGAGTGCGAGGTTGTTTTCATGGGAGATGACTATCTAAGATGGGGGGCACTTACGTTCGCCTGCTTGCGGGCCTGCATAATCAGCAAGGGCTTGGCCAGTAGCATCACGGGAATGCAGCCGACGGCGACGAGCACGAAGAGAACCTGAATGAAGTGCTGGCCGAAGAACATGTACGTGTCGCAATTCTCGGGAGGAGGCTTCGGGGTGTTGAACAAAACCATGTCGATGAAGGTAATCAGGATGGAAGGAGCACATGCCTCCGAATAGGGCTCTAAAATAACAAAGATTAGTCACTCCCCTGAATAGATTATGGCTCCACATTTGATTCTCACTAGCATTGGTGGCTGCGAACTTGATCCACTTGATGAACATCAACAGAACCATGTAGAAGAAGAGCAGCAGCAGGAAGACCAGCTGGGGAATGAACTCGTAGAGCATGGAGATCCTGTTGCGGAAGTAGGTGTGATTGTGCCAGCTCATCACGACTCCGAATATCATGTGAATGACGCCAAAAATAATGGAGATCTTCATCTTGTAGGCGTTGTGGAAGATGATCTTGTTCGCGCCAGCCACTTGCCAAATGGGGTCCATGCCGAAGGGATAGGGATCCCCCTCGTAATCGCCCTTGGGGTTGAGTTGGAGGTACTTGTTCTCCAGCACCGTCGACTTGTTGTACGACATGTGCCAGTGGGAGCCAAAGATATTCAACGACTTTGAGAATATATCGTTGTATATCAAGCCAGTGTACATCGAGAACACGCCCATGAGGAATATGATGTAGCGACCGCCGAAGAAGATGTTCCAGATCTCATTATCCGTTTTCTGGGCCGCCAGTCCCTTCTCCTTTCGTATCATCCAGAGGCCGAAGAGCGCCATTATAGCGCCGTGACCCAGATCCCCAAACATCACGGCAAACAGGAAGGGGAACGTAATGATGGTATAGGGGGCTGGGTTCATTTCTCGATAGCTGGCCACTCCATAGGCGTCGATCAGTGCCTGGAAGGCCTTGGTGAACTTATTGGTCCGGTTGTAGGTGGGAGGATTCTCGAATGTCTGCATCCTGTTGAGAATGGGCGGCACCGATGACCCCGATCTCTCAGTGCCCCGACGCAGAGCCAACTGTATGGTCTCAATGTCCAACAGAGGCACCCAACACTCGGCGATCAGACACTTCTGGGTCACGTCCAAGTTGAAGAGATTCAGGGTGTGGTAAATGGCCTTGATCTTGCGCACTTTGACGAACCAGTTCTTCAGGTTCTTTGCGGCAGCGACAAGGACACGGTGTCGATGATCCTGCGTCTGTCCCAGTACAGTGTTCAGATCCTCGATGCGCGTCATCACGCCCATGGCCATCTCACGGCGATCAGCGGGAGCCTCGGGGCAGGGATAGAGCGTGGCGCGGAAGCCCTCGCAGATCTTCTTCACCCGCGTCTTGAGCTGGTCCCCCTGGAAGAAGATGATGAACACCGACTTGTGCACTTGGTCGCCCTGCCAAAAAGGAATATTTCGGATTAATGTTTTAACTATTACTCATGTTTGTCACTCACATTAGTCGGATCCTCCAAGGGTGTCTCGATCATGGCTTGGCGGAGAAAAACATTGCCCCTGCAGGCACGCCACAGCATCCGCTCGAAGGCCGGCAGACGCTCCCGGAGAATGACGCCAGCCACAAAGCTGAAGATAGAATCGATTAGTGGCACAGACTCGGAACATTGAGCTCATACAGTCATTCCGAACAGAGTTATTTACGACAAACAAGGAAAACTAAACTCTCAAGCACAAGTTACCAATGGACGCGCGAGGCGAGAGCAGGAACAGGAACAGGGATATGGGTGGGTGGGTGGTTGGTTGGCACGATAGCACGCTGAAGTGAGTGACGAACAAGGAACGAATTTGAAGGGGATGCGGGAAGCGAGCGAAGCTAATGACATGTCTCTAAATATATACAACTGATATATATATATACATCGATCGAGGCACTGGCGATTGATGGGCGATTCGAGTTCTGATTGATTGGCCTAGTCTGTGTGGTAAGTTTTGATTTGATTGAAGGGTCAGGGTACCAACCATGGAAGATAATCCTCCCGTTCGTTCGATTTCTCCATGTAACTAAATATATTTCGACAATTTTCGCGGTTGGACATTTAAGTGTGTTGGGAAGGAAAGAAGAAAGGAACATAAAAGAATGGGATTTAATTTAGAAAGAATTCGTATTTGGAGATCTTGCACAGAAAATTATTGCTCGAAAGTCCCAAAGACTCCAAGCTGGCAGATTAGTAGCTTCTTTTTTTGGCGCAGTAGGCTGCTGACTGGATTAGTTTCGCATTGGCGGCAGGAAGCAATAATTTTGTGTGATTATTCATCGGTTAAGAGCTAAGAAAAAAGATTACTTCTATTTACACTAGGAGCTCTATTGGGCAGGCAAGTAGTAACCACACTACATGTATCATCAAAATTTATTCCTCTTCGAATGAGCTTTTAAACACTAATGGACTGTGTCCACGGCCGAATGCGCGCCTGCCCAATCTTGGATGCTAGCTTGCTGACTGCTGGATACATACCCGAGCTGCACGGGACCCATGGAGGCGCCAGCGGACCTCGCCTCATCCGTGATCAAGGCGCGGGTCATCGACTCGGTGGTTTGGTTCACGCCGCCTTCTTGCTAGAAATTGTTGGCAAAGGTCATTTCGACTCGAGTTACTTTGGGTTAGCTTTTGGGTTAACACTTTTGGGGTGAACGTTAGTAGAACCGCCGCCGAATCGTGATTTAAAATAGAGTGGAGCTGTTGGAATGGGAAGTATAGGTGGAGTGGGATGGCGTGGAGTGGGAAGATAGCATGGAAACCGACACCAGAGCAAACTGATAGAATATGTGCTTTAATTGGACAGCCTAGCAGTAGAACACAATGACACACAGGACACTCATCGACCGCACATGGACAGAAAAGAGCAAAAAAAAAAAGTAAATATATATGAGAGGAGCAGGAGGGCGAGAGCGAGCCTGAGTTTAGTTTTCCCCCGATCTCGTGTCCAGTCCATGGTCCGTGTTACGTCCCAGGTCCACTTCAATATTTACCCAAGCTTCAAATTCTGGCCCGGCTGGCTGGCACGGACACCCTCCTCGCCCAGCAGCTGCGCCTGCTCGTCCTCGTTCTGGTTGTCGGCCATCTGCAGATAGCGCCGATATTTGGCGGATGAGTATGCGCTACTTGACTTGTACACCGTGGGCACCGACTTCCAACCACAACACAACCAGGCAGGGTGGTGGGTGGTGATTCATTTTAATTGTTTTTTGTGTGGTTTGGTTGTGTGGTGCGTGCATTTCAAGTGTTTATTGTTTTTGTGTTTTTGTTTTTATTTTTTATTTTGGTCGGGGTGGTTTGATTGATTGATTGATTGATATATTGATTGATATGGAAAATAAAATGTAAAAAACGCATAATAAAATAACCAAAAATATCAAAATGATTAATACTAAACAATACATTAAGGAATATATAAAATATAGTGTTTGGAAAAATAAAGCATAGAACTTAAATTAAAACTGGTGGGGCTACTGACTGAACCTTTCCCTTTCAATAAAGCTCTTCTTTATTGCCATTTCTTTCAGTAACACCCACTGTTTCGGAACAATGTCTGACAGAAAACAATAACCGGGTAACTGATATCGAAAGAAAGTATATACAAAATGAAATTTGGTGGTAAAGCACACATTGTTTGCCATTGGGAACGGAGAAAGAGGAGGTGGGATCATCATGCGGGGAAAAATACTTTTTTTTTTCTTTGTGTTCTGGGGCTCTGGGGGAGAGATAACGTTTGTAACCTTATGCCGTGGCTGCCACACTTGTGTTGTTGGTCGGGAATTTTGGTTATTGCTTAGATAAGTTGGTTAGTTGGGGGCTAATTGCGCCGCCGCCATATGTTACATGGAAGTAGTGGACCCAGCTCGCCTCGATATTAGCCGATAGCCGATATTAGCCACCTTGTGGCCTGATGCTTACCTCGTCGAAGAAGACTTGGGTTTTGCGCAGAATGTGCTTCAGCTCGGTCAGCTCAAGGAAGTTGCGCTTCAGGGCCTCGGCATTCTGGTTCACCTCCCTCAGCTCGTTCTCCAGCTTCTCAAACGTGGCCTGAAACCATACAAGTTCATGATCAGTTCTCGCGTAATCGATAGTGCTTTACCTCCAGATCGATCATCTCGCGGGGCTGGGGTGCTTCTGGACTCTCGCCCGTGTCTAGCATGGGAATGCCATCCTTCTTGATCTCCTTCTCCAGGTAGCGCAGCTTGCGCTCCATTTCATCGCAGCGACGCACCTCATTGACGAACTTGCGTTGGAAGGCGTTCACATCGGGATTGAGCTGAGGTTTTAGACAACAATATAATTAATAAAAGTTTACTTTATTTAAAAAATAATTACTTACATCACGGAACTGGACCAGTCCCAGCTCGCCCAATTCCGAGACACAGGCGTAGGCAGCCTCGCTCTGCAGGAACAGTTGGCACAGTGCCATTTCCTCGCTTCGGAACAGGGAACCCATGGTGTCCGCCTGTCGTCTCACTGATATCTGGAATTTTTTAGGAGTCAGTCGATGAGCAAGTTATTCAAAACGGAAATCCCTACTGCTCTGCACAAATTAAGTATATTTCCGCTGATTAACGCTGGCGAGTCGCGCGATATCTGCAATCTATACTATATGCTACTCGATTCGATTTGTATACCCATACACATATTGATTTTTCTCCGCGCAGCCGAAAAGAAAGTGCTACGTTGGACCCGGATGCCATGATTACGCCCCCTGATGTGTCACAGGCTGGCAGAGATTTTTCACCAACGCATGCACTTTTGCAGTAACTAGGCCTTTGTTTAAGTTAGTTAATATTAATTGATTACCTATTACTTAAACAATACGAATAAATTCGTCCTCAAAAGTCCAGCAACCGAATCGAACCAAGAAAACTATGAAAACAAAAGTGTTGGGAAGCGCCCAAACAGTGTAGAGCAGCAGCTGCGTCGTTTTGGCAGTTTTCAAGCCATAATTATTAATAAATAATTAATTTAAAATATTTGCCATATTTCTTTAAGTAACTATTTTCGAGAAGATGAACTGTTAAATTTTAAACAATAATAACTCTTTTTTATTTAATAGTTAAAATAGTTGATTAAAGTCAAGTTTGGCATTAAGAAAGTTGTCTAGTCTGGTCACACTGTCGATTAAGTGACAAAGCCGAAACTTCAAAAGAAACCGCCATATTGTGGATTATAATTTAATAGAAAGTCGAAAACACTATGGACCGTACGATCATCGCGCCTTGGAAGGCGGAAGAGAAGGAGCAGAGCGAAAGGCTCTACAGGAAGCTGCAGGGTCTGGCCCTGGTCCACCCGATGGCCGATGAGATGAAGAAGCTCCTGGTCTGGGACATGTTCCTGAAGCCCAACCATGCCGCCTTCTTCCATGTAATGCACTATCTCTTCCGCCTGCTGGACCCGGCTGAGTTCAAGCGTCGTTTCTTCTGGCCCCTCACGGATAAGAAGTCGGAGGCCAACTTTCGCTCCTGCACGGTGGAGTACCTGAAGCATCTGAACGAGAAACACCAGCTCCAGTGGACCAACATCAAGTCGTATCTGGTGGTGATGCCCGGCGGCATGAGGTTCATTAACTTCCTTCTGGAATTTGTGAGCTTTGTCATCAGAGAGCTCATCAAGCAGCGGGAAAAGTCCCTGGCAGACTCCGATGTCCAGAATGCGGATGTCAAGGTGATGGCCCGCCAGAACGCCGTCATGAAGGACTACGCCTCGGACTATGTGGCGAACTTGGAGGAGAATATGGCTCTGTTGAAGCACAACACTCAAAAGATCCGGCAGACAATAGAAGCTTTGGCCAAGGAAGCTGGCATCCCCGAGGAGCAGCTGTTGGACGAAAACTTTCTGGAGGAGTTCGAGGCCAGTAATCGGAGGACCTTAGAGCGAAAAGTATCTCAGCCCGCGACAAGGGATGTACAACTTGAGGAATCCCTTTGCGGCCTCAAGGAAGATCTTGAAAAGTTCCAAGCCAAGCAGTCCGAGCACAATCAGAGAAAGGAAGCGGTGGACAATGTTCTAAATGGCTTCCGTGGTATTTTCGGCTCTGAAACATTTACAGAGGAAGGTGAGTCATTGCGTTGTACCGAGAAACTCCTCACTGACCTTCCAGTTTCAGACTTTGATGATCCTCTAGTCGGCTCTAAAATCGAAGCCATGGTGAAGGCTTTCAACCAGGTGAGCGGCACTGTGGCCGAGCAACTGGACGCCAACGATCACTACAACGAGTCCAACGAGTTCGTCACCACAGACCTTCAGGCGCTGCGCGTGGAGGTGGCCCAGATCGAGAGCCAACTCACCAATGTCCAAAAAGACCTCAATGCACAACTGCACCAGATCAGGGAACGGAAGGAAGCGGAGGAAACCGCCAAGAGGATTGGTTCTTCGGGTTCGGCGCAACTCCAACCGCCAACAACGCCTCGGTTGGAGTCACGTTTCCACGACATTGCTTCGAAATTCGTGTCCACGCCGCCAATTAGGATCGACTTGGCTGCCGCCAGTGGGAGCAGTGCTCCAGTGCGCCTGGCCCTTCAGGATGACTACAACGCTAAGCAGTTCGATGCCTTTAGCAATAGTTTGTTAGGTAATAGTCCAAAATATTCTGGGACTATTCAAAATATTCTGTTTCTTCTGCAGCGCCCGCTCCTCCAAGGTCCGCACGCAAGCCGAAGGGCCTCGACCAGTCGACGGTGGACCTTAATGGGACCATGAACCGGTCCAAGATCAACGATCCCATGGAACTGCTGCGCACCATTCACAAAAACACAAACAAGCCCAAGAACGTCCCGCAAAGTAACATCTCCTCGTTGGGTAGCAAGTGGAAACAGACGCAAGCTTCATTTGGTTTCGATGAGGCGTCAGCTCCGCCAGCGATCTCTCCCCAGAAATCTGCCGCGGATTCCCGCTCTCCCTTCACGCCTCTCAGCGGCAGTGAGTGCACGCGGGTGGAGCGCGTTGTCACCGAAACGTCCAACTCCCTGATGGCCAAGAGCGCTGCGGTCATGAAGGTGCTGAAGGACGCCTCTCAGAGTTTTCAGAACCTCAGCACCTCTCCGTCGGGTAGACTGGATGCCTTGGTGGCTGGACCCCCGTCCGACTTCCAGCTGGAGTTGACACCGCGACTTCAGGTCAACGATGTGACCATTTTGGTGAGATTCCTATCCAACTCCAACCCCCCCGACATGTTCAGTTCTAATAGTGTCTGTTTCAGGAGTCCCAAGCGTTCAAGACCGATTCGGGTAAGGAGAACGATGTCAATGTTCCGAATCTGTCGCTGTTCGATTTCAATGGGAACGGCGACGACGATGATCTGCAAAATATCAGCGATAGCATACTGAAGGACATTTCCATGTGATGGCAGAGGCAGAGCAGAGGAGGAAGGAACCTTGGAATCCCATATGGGCAGTATTATTTATTTGTGTACATTCTTAGAACTCTTTACAACTGAAGGATCGATTCTCATCTGTCATCTGTTTACAATATCAGCCTTTTCATAAATGAACTTGAGCGTTTTCTGGTCGAAATGAAAGGATGGATAATTTTGGGAAAGTAAAAAAGCATATTGGAAAAGGATCGATGTTGGTGGAATTCGCTTTTATTAAATTCGAAATAATAATGCAACTGAAAGTAATTGAGTTAAATAAGTAAACTAAGGAGTATGAATGTGGGATATGTACTTTGTGATCCTGCACACATAAACCGTGTTTGTATTGTATTGCTTTTGGTCTTAATGGTCGGCGCCTATCACATCTCCATTTGCACGTCTAGCCTTCATTTGAATAGATCTTGGCGTATTATATACAATAGCATTAAGATTAGAGATTAAGAGTAGTGGCAAGTGGTTCGCATTTCATGCGAAACCCACTTGCAGCTTGAGCAACGGCTCACAACCCGTTCTATATCCGGGGGACACGTAAAATAAGTTTATACATGTTATAGGTGTCGACTTTTTTAAATTTGAACTGCAGTTTCGGTTTGGAATAATCTACTTTCCGCGTTGCTGGCGGGGCATAAATTTGTTCTTCTTGCCAAGAATCTTCATCAGCTGCTTGGACATGAAGTACGGCTTCTCCTGCGACCCGTCGTTCCGCTCGCAGTCCTCCAGGAAGCAGAGGAACAATGTGTCCACCGCCGTCGAGTAGACGCTGAAGAACACGGTCGTTATGAGGAAGGCGGCAATGACCACCACCGTAGTGGGCACCGCGTTGTAATGGATTGGATTCTGGGGCGGATAATGGACGAGGTAGAAGAAGGTCGATGCTCCCGCTCCGGCGGTAATCAACAGCTTCGACAAGAGGAACAGAAAATCTGTGACCTTGTCCAGGGTGATGACGCGCAGGAAGTTGCGCATTATCAGGTTGAACGCATCCTTGGCGCTGCTGCAGAAGTTGTTGCCGTGAATGGCGCACATGATGTAGGCGTTCCCGTTGAGGAACCTTAGGAAGTTCTCCAGGAGCCAGAAGAAGCAGCGCAGGCAACAGAGGATGGCTTTGGTGACTGCGTTGTCGTACTTCTTCAGCTTCTTGTCGATGTACTCGAGGATCAGGCGGATCATCCGACAGATGGCCAGGATGAGGGAGCCGAATGCGACGGTGCCCAGGTGATAGAAGGCCGTCTGGCAGAAGGCTCCAGTGAGGGTGAAGAAAGGGACGTCCCGCTTCTTGAACGTCCAGTACCAGCGGGCAAAGGTGGAGGCCAGCACCATGTAGCAGAAGCCCGAGATGAAAAAGGTCAGCCAGAGGAAGCCAAACACGTTGTAAACGAAGGCCCATTCGATCTTCGCCGGATTGTTAATATTCACGAAGCTGCACGTGGTTTGGGTGCAGGGTTTCCGACTTAGTTCATTGTAGCAGTACTGTTCGAAGATCTGTGGCGTGCACGCTTCTCCCACCGTGTAGTTGAAGGCTGCTCCTTCGCATCTGCACGGCTCGTTGGTCGCTTCGCCTTTGGCCGTCAGCTGGCGCACCATGCGGAAGGTCGGATCCCCGATGGAGCCCAGATACAGGCCCACTGCCACGGCGAAGACAATGGCAGCGATGAAGAGCACCCAGGAGAAGATGGGGAAGAAGACCGTGCTGTATACGCTGCTCACCGCTTTGCTGCCCTCCTTCGTCAAGGCGATGGCGATCCGGATGCGCTTCCTCAGCACAATCACCAGCAGCAGGATGACCACAAAGCACACTCCAACAAAGATCGAGAGGTACAGCCAGGTCTTTGGATTTTGTAGAATGCTCTGAACCGTGGCGTACAGGTTCGGGCCGTGGATGGTTCCGGTGGCGGCCCTCTGCCAGAACATGTACTCCTTCACGCTGTAATAGAGTCCGACCAGGAGGCCGACTAGCACGCCAAATATGGAGAACCACATGATCGGCCCCGATAGCCACCGCATCATTGCTATGAAGATGAGGGAGGCGACCAGGGTGAAGGCGCAGGCCCACAATATAACGTTGCTGGAGTTGATCAGATCCTCGCCAATCTCCTCGCCCATGCGCTGGGCATTGAGCGTGTCGTTGTAGAAGAGGGACATGAAATTGCCCATCAGCTTTGACAGTATATCGTTGGCCTGGTTCATCTTCTCCTTGATGACGTCTTCGGGCTTGAGACACTCCTCCTGCTGGAGATCCCTGCTGGAGACCAGGGAAGTGGCATTTCCCGGCATAGCAAAGACCTCGCGGGGCAGCCGACCGAACTTCCGCGAGATGCAGCCCGCTGACGGGAACCCGGAGAGACAGCGGTTGAACAAGGGCTCGCTCTTCATGTACGACCGCGCACACAAGTCGCTCTTGATCGCGTCATCGATGTCGTTCTTGTTCCTCAATCCCAGCCTATGCTCCTCCGACTGGCAGATGAGGCGACTGCGAAGCTCCTCGAAGCTGAATCTGTTCCGCATCTCATCCCACACGAAGTCCTCGCTGGGACAGCTCCTAACGCACACCTGTGGACGGGGAGCGTTCTGATGAAATCCTTTTTGGGAAATAAATGGCATCCACTTACCTGGGGCGTGGGACAGCCGGTGATTGGTACGCTCGGGTTGATGCACTTGGCCAGGTCGAAGAAAAACAAGTTGTTCTTGCCGAGCACTCCGGAGTCGATCCCGCACTTCCGGTTCAGCGAGTCCGTGGGCCTCATTATCTGGTTGAGGTCCCCGTTCATGATGGCGTACCGGGCGATGAAGCCCCAGCCGGTCAGGAAGAGAACGAATAGCAGGAGACAGGGCACGTCCGTGCAGCTCCGGTTCTTCTGGCGGGGTCCCTGGAAATTCCGGTCATATCGGAGCGGCTTGCCGTACTTGTTCATCAGCTCCTCGTCCTCGGCCATGGCTGCTAGCTGTGAACGGCAATCAGAAATCGATCGTTATATAATACCAGAAAACACAGACGCTATCGATGGGCTATCTGCCCCGTAATGAGTCTGGGCAGACACAGTTCGTTGTAATTTATTTCCGTGGATGCGTCATTGTTTTAAAAATGCCACCGCCCAGAGACACATTTGCGTCTGGCCGGGGGAGGGGGGTGACGGTGGGTGGGCTGGGCAACCCCCACGAGGCCCAGCATAGTTGAAGGTGAATTTTCAGCCATACTTTCGAAACAATTCATTTTAATTCACTTTAAGTGTTTTTTTATCAATATTTTCGCTATCATTTCTAAGAGCCATAAAGAAGTAATGGGTTTGTTATGAAATATTTCTCATTTTTTGTGATGAGAAGTTTGAGATTTTCAAGAATCCTTATCAATAAGTCACAATTTTAAAGAAATATTTCTTATCGGGCATCCGGGGTTTATAATTTTTAATTAAAACACAAAATATTACGCTTCTGAGTTATAGTCATTAGGGAAGTTTATAAAACTAAGAACTAGTTGGAAACTATTAAAAAAGTAGCAATAAAATATCAATAAAAAGCAGTTAAGTAGTTTTTTGTATTCTTTGCTATATATAGAATCGGATCTTTATGAGAACTTTGCCATTAAGTCAATTTTCTAATAAAATATATAGATAATAGATGGGGTAAGATTGCTCAAAGTAGAATTCTTAGAAAGTCCCATCCTTCTACCTTAAAAACAACAAAGGTATAGCATTTCCGATCAATCAGCTATGTGGTATAGGTATAGGATATAGTCCACCGATCACGGCTGTTCAGACTTATAGCAGTAGCCTGCAAATCAAAGAAAAGTTTCATGTCGATAGCTTTAAAACGGAGAGACTAGTTTGTGGAGAAACAGATGCTTATATCGACTCAGGAGGTGATCCTGTACTATCCTATACTTCTTCCTTATATAGTGATATTCCCTGATATAGTGACACTATACTTTCGACAAAAATTATTATATCCTCTGCAGGGATATAAAAATACGCAACCCTTTTATGAAAAAAATATCCATTTTAACGAAGCATTGATGCACGAAAGTTTAGTTAGAAGTTTACTTTAGATTCATTTTTCAAAAATTTTAATTTTTTTTATAAATCGTATCTATAATTTAAGTAGTATATGTGGGTAAAAGGATATTTCAACATTAGATGCCGTTGCAAGGATATAGTGCTGAGAAGATATGCTTTTAAACGGCCGGGAAGGCGTTCTCAACTTTCCAACGCGTTTTTCTCGAAACCACTTTTTCCAACTGGCCATCAAGATATCTTAAAAACGACTTGGCCGATGGCTTTGAAATTTTGAGGAAATATTCAGCAAATGAGTGGCAATTTTTAAACTAAAAGAATTGACAAAGTTTGCATAGTTTAAAGATAAAAAAAGCTTTTTCTTTCAAAAACAATTATAAGTCGTGTAAAAAATTTGTTTTTCAATAATTTTCAAAACCTTTAGTTATGAAAAATAGTGGCTATGGTGTGCCACTGATGTACAAATTCAAAAGCTTTTCGATTTTTTAGTTGTCCGGAATCTTGATAGCCAAAAGGCGTCTTTTTTTTTTGTACCCAACATCATCACGCTTTAAAATCCTTAATTTTAATTTTTGTTTAATTTAAAAAATTTGATTATACAGTTGAATATCCACTTTATATATGGTAAAAAATGCAAAGTTTTATCTTTAAATGGGATGAATAAAAAAATTCCCCAAAATTAGCCACAAAAAAACGTCTTCAACACGGCATGACCCCCTCAAATATTGCCTCTGGATTCGCTGAAATTGGCGTTTAAATTGGTTGAATCACTTACTTAAATATCTTCTACTTAAAATATCCTCATAATAAAAAATCACCCATCTTTGCATCAATGAAAGGGCTAATAAAATACAATAATATGTGAAAAAAAAATCTTTTCATTTTTGGCATTTTTATTTTTAACATTGAATGCGTACTTTGGTTCGGCAGTTTTAGAATTTATTGATTCATAATTTTTATGACAAACGCGCAGTTCAGTTATTTGAATTCAGCGAAAAATAAATTTTTTGAAACTAAGAATAAGTGTCATTGACTTCATAAACAAATTAAAATATTTATAGGCTTGTCATTTTCATTAAATTTGTCTTATTACTAAAATTCAAATGATGTACCATACTGCTGATAGGCGATTTATGAACATAAAGAAATTAAATTACAGACTCTATGCGATACCCTCATGATACCGATCGCCAGTTGAGCGAGAAATGCGAAAAATCAGCGAATCTACAAACACACCGAGCGTGTCACAAAATGGTAATAATGACGCATTACGAGGAAATTAAATTTATTCGCTCACTTGTTGCTGCCAGCGACCAGTTTTGTTTGTTTATGTGAATTGTTTTATTTTGTTTGGGGCGCGCTACTGTGCGGTTCGATTTAAAAGGAAACCCCACAGCCGCCTTTTAAGTGTTTTTCAACCAAAAAATGGCAAAAAGTTGATGGAAATTATAGGCCGTTTTCGGCTGGCAAGGCAAGGTCGAATGACAGAGTCGTTTTGGAGTTTCAATGACTGTGTTTTTTATCATCAGTAGTTTCCTCTTAGTCAGTATTTGCCTAGTGCCGGACGTCATCTTAGATAAAAGAAAGCAATTTCTGTCCTTATCGCATAATGGTGGACTCTTGTTTCCGGCACTTTTTCCCCCAAAAGCAACTTGTAGCTCCCCAGCCGTACATGGAACAATAATCACTAATGTAATGTATTACTCACCGCGATGTGGATCTCCGTAAACTTCGATTGAAACTGATGCCCGATCACAAAGAAGCTCTTTCTTTCCTTATCCCAGTTTATGAGTCTTTATTGTCTCGCCACCCGCATGACTCCCGCTTCGGAGCCCTTGTGGGTGAGGTGGGGCTCTGGTTTTTTTGTTCAAAACGATTCCTGCGTCGCCGCGATGTCTCGTCTCTGTCTCAGTCTCCGTCTCCAGGGAAAGTCGCCGGACAAGTGGAAGTTGGAAGCCTTTGTTGGGGCCCCCGAGCGTTGCTCTTTGGTCGGTCACTTGCACTCGATGGAATTATAATGGGGGGGACTGCAAGCATAAAGGCAGCATAAGTTCATGTGTGTGTGTGGAGCCACTGGGCATAGAAAAAGCAACAGCAGCACGGCACACTTTTGTTAATTGCACAATCCTAATCGGTTTCGCCCGATGGCGATCCACTATGGAAAAACGTCCCCAATAATAACAGCTTGCAGTTTCGACCGAATTTCCTTGCATGCAACTCTATTTGGTTAGTTGGAGCAGGCGCAAAACCTCACGTACTGCGACTCACTTACGCTAATTGAAGCAGCACCTCGCTTCACTTATTTGAGTCAAGTAAACAGCTCCGCTCTCGCAATTGCACTGAAAACGGAAACAGAAAGGGGGGCCACTACAAACCAGCCCCAGCCGCCGCCATCCCCTCCCCACAAAAAACAGCTGTTGGCCCAGTGTTGGTTAGCAACGCGTCGATTTCTAAACAAACCCGAAATGCTCTCGCAACAGGGATGTTCACCAGTGCCTATGGAATTTAGCCAATGGAATTCAAGCCAAATTTAGCTTTTTTAGTATTGTTAAAAATATTATGTTCAAATCTTAAAATATAATCTAGTTTAAGTTCTAAGAACTCAGTGAAGCTTTTTTACAAGGTAATTGCAAGGTAATTTAAATAAAATTTTTAATTACACAACTGTCATCGCGTACAAAAATATACCAATCCTGAAAAAAATAGTAAAAAACATTTTTTTTTTAACATTGGAAGATAAAGAATAGATCAGATGAACAAAATGTTTTTAATTGTTTCTTAATAAAGATCAGTAAACAGATTATAAATCATATTTGACAAATTTTTTCAAGTAAAGCTACTATAAGGATACCCGTGTCTTGTTGATATATTTTTGGATTAAAGCTCATTGATTGTACTTTTGATAATATTGTTGCTTATTTTATTCAGTCAGCCTATCTGTTTAGTCTTATCTTCAGATCCTTTTTTGAAAGCAGCTTTTATAGGATCTTAAGAGGGATCCGAGAGATTAGAGGGATGGAAGCTTCGATCTTTTTTCCATAAGTGGAATAAATATTTTAAAACTTCCTTGCATTAAAAAGGCAGCTATAGTTCCTTGCAACTATTGAGGACAATCTTCATTAATTATGCGGTGTCGCAACACCTCCACTTGCTCTTTGGAACTGAAGTCCTTTATTATACATAGATCCCTTCCGAAATAGCCCTAAAGATGTTATTTACACAGAATTTAGTAAAGTATTTGACCCTGTTAATCGCTCACTCTTTTTGAAGGACGCACGTTTGTGTAAATGGTTTTTTTTTGCTTCAACTACCTGTAAGCACAGTGCCCGCTGCGTTGCCAATTGTCCCATGCACCATCAAAGGATTAGTAAAATTTTTAATGTGTTATTGGATCATTGTTTCAGAGATGTGAGGCAAGAAAATAGCGCCACTCTTGCTTTTGTTCTGAAAACAGAAAGGGGGCCATGGCAAACCAGCCACCGCCCCCCTCCTGTAACAGCTGTTGGGCCAGTGCTGGTTAGCAGCGCGTTTGAGTTCAAAACAAACCCGATATGAACTCTGGACAGGGATGAACGCGCAAGTCAGCATAGTAATTTGAAGACAACTTGAGCTGTTTTGGTATTTTTTAAAAATATATTTAAGATTTATGGTTAAATTTAGGAAAAACGAATCTTGTAGTTTTAGCAATTTTTTCTTTTAAGAAATTATGGAAATTTTTCAAACCTGTTTACAAGATAAATCAGTAGATTCATCTAGTTAATTAATATGTCATTTAGGAGTAATGGATTTTAAATATCGAATGATGTGTATTTTTTTTTAGGTTGGTCAAAAGCGTTCAGAAAAGCTGCAGCGGCAAGTGAGAACAGACGCCTTTTATTTGCGAATGGCAGTGCTGCAAAACGCCAGGCAGATGCGGCGCGGGGCTGAGCGGCAAGCGGTGGAGAGCGGAGAGCACTGAGAATGTAGCGTTGAGGACGGGCCACGGGATTTTAATAAGAAACAAATTAAGCAGCCAAACCGTTGGCGGCTGTGCGAAAAGCAAACTGATCGCCGTTTAATGTGTCCCAGTCGATCGCCATCGGCGAGTGTGTGTAGTCCCCGGTGTTTTGGCGCAATAGATTGTGTTGTTTTTGTGCCGGCAGCCCTCGAACTGAACCCCCCAAAAATTTTTATTTCCTTTGAACTGCCCGATTTGCGAAACTGCCACCGCTACTGCTGCTGGGCCTGCAGCTGCCGAAAAGACAGACTGTTGTGACAAAGATTCGCGAGTGCAAATGCAGGCGGACGGCGACGGATAGGGATCAGCAGACCTCTCTGCCAATTGTTTATGTTGATAAACATTGTTTTTCGGCCTACTGGGGCTCGGCAAAAGTGAAACTACTGCCACGATTGGTGGTTGCTCGGTCTGGTGTACGTGCAGAAAAGCGATACTTTCAGTGGAGCTGTTGGTGGAGCTGCTGCTGGTCGAGGAGGAGGAGGAGGAGGCGAAGGAGGAGTGGTATTCGCAGAAGGAAGACCTTTGCTGCTGTCTGTTATTGTTTTGGGGAACAATAAATAAAAATAATAAAGAGAAACGAAACAAACACGCGGTGCTCGGAAAAGGGCGGGAAGTTTTTTTCTCTCCATCTCCGATTCCTGTGCTGTGGGAGAGATGTCGAAGGAGCCCAGGCGCATCTCCCTAACCTCGTTCGCCCAGAACGATGGGGTGTTTTCGCGCTTCGGCAGCAGTTTCTTGGAGCCGCAGCCGGAGCTGCCTGGCACGTCCACCAGCCAGAAGGCGTCCAAGACCGCCAAGAGCATTCGCATCAAGCTGGAGCTCTTCGAGACCGACACCGACAAGTATCCCGAGTTCAACTATTCGAAGCTTCTGTATTTGGAGAAAGTAGGTCCTCTTAAAGATGTCAAATCCGACTGGTTTCCAACAAAATCTTCATTTTCATTTTTAGAAAAAGGCCAAGAAACTGAAGCAAGTGACCTCCGTGCCGAATGGTGCCCCCAGCGACCCGTTCGCAGACAACGATGACGATGTGGCGCGGATCGTCAAGGAGCTGGAGGCCAAGTACGGGAACGCCTATGCCACTGGCAGGGGCAAGAGTAAAAAGGACGATTACCGGGACATCGGCATGGGGTACGACGAGTCAGACTCCTTCATAGACAACACGGAAGCTGTAAGACTTTTGTTTAAATTATATAATTTAAGAAACAAATCTATTTTATTTTTTAGTATGACGAGGTAATACCCGAAGAGGCAGAGACACTCAAGGGCGGCTTCTACATAAACTGCGGCGCTTTGGAGTTCAAGAACCTGACCAAGAAGTCCTACACCACGCGAACGGATGCCATCATCAAAATGCCGGAGCGGTCGCGCAAGCGACTGGTCTCCTCCAGTTCCGAGAGTTCATCCTCTTCATCCGGGGACGAAGATGGTAACGATGATGAGAATGACGAGGATGACGACGACGATGAGAGCGGTTCGGAAGAAGAGGACGAGGATGATGACGAGACCGATTCCGAAGAGGAGGACTCGGACAGCGAAAGCCTGGACGACGACGACGACTCTGCTTCCACGATCAAGTCCTCCAGCAAGTACAAAGACAATCAGGCCAAGAAGTCGAAGGTGATCGTGACGTCCAAGCCCAAGTCGGGCCACAGCTCGAGTGGTTCTCTCAAGAAGCCGCTGAAGAAGCCGATAGTCATCACGTCCTCCTCGTCCAACTCCCCACGGCCGAGCGGGGTGGATAACACGGACTCGGAGGAGCGTCCATCCCAGGCACAGCCCCAGCCATTGCCGCATGCCCAGGCCCTGAAGAAGGCGGTCAAGACCACTACGGTGAAGGACATGCTGAAGGCCAAACGGGACAGCTACCTTAAATCACAGAGCGGCCCAGCCGCCGTCAAGGGAGTAGTTAATGGAGAGCTCAAGTGCATCTCCACGGACCTGGATTCCAGCAGTGACAGTAGCGACTCTGACTCTACTCTAGACCAGGGGACAGAGGAAAGGCACGTCACTAAGCAGCGCAAGGAGGGAAATGAAAGTGAGTTGCATAATAGGACACTAACGAGGTTGGTTCCTTAACCGATTACCTTTCCAGATCTTCGAACTGCCGACACTGTCTTGCCCGCCTCGTTGGATAGCGACATCTTGGCGGCGATAAACAACTTCAAGGAGGCAGTCAGGAGTCGAGACTGGAGCGGCAAAAAGTTCAGCTTGGATGCCACACTTACTCCCCTCTTTCTGAAGTAAGTTTCCTTTCCCGCAACTGAGTTTCGTTCTATAATGGCGTGTTGTCTTCCCGCAAAGGGTCTACGAGACGGTTCAATGCACGGATCAGAACGAGCGCAACATGGTCTTCTCGCACATCGAGTACCAGCTGCAGCTGCCCAAGTACTACATCCTGCGCAAGGGGAAGGCGGTGAGGGCCAAGGAGGCCAAGAGCAAGTCCAACAACGCCGTGGAGAAGCTCCGAAGAGAAGTGGCCGTGGTCATGCCCAAGGCGATAGCCAACTACGAGATGGAGTTGCGCAACTTTGCCGAACAAGCGTAAGGATCTTCACTTTAAGGGGGTATTTGAGGCTTAAATTCTATTTATTTCCAGAGCGGCGGACGTGAATTCGGAACTGCCGCCCAAGATGCCGCGCAAGAAGTTCCAGTGGACCAGCGAGCTGCGACTGCTTCTGTACGAGGTCTACCAGGCCCGTTGGACGTCGTACACCGTTCTGGCCAAACGGAAGGACTCGCTCGAGAACTTCATCAACGACTATCTCAAAGAGAAAGTGGTCAACTTGTGGCCCCAAGGCTGGATGCGCTACGACGAACTGCAGCGCGAGATCTTGCGCCACAAGAGCGCCAGCCGGAAGTTAAAGGAGAAGGCGAAAGCCGGGCCCGCCGCCTCCAAACCGGCCGCCGCTGCAGCTGCCGATCAAGTGCCACAGTCCAGCAATCACCTAATGGCAATAGAAGAGCCTCGGTCGCGGGGTAACTCTGATACGGATTCAGTCACAAGTGCCTCCTCCGCCAGCTTGAAGCGCAAGCTCACCGACCAGCCGCCGCAGAGCAACAAACCGCCGAAGAAGAAGGTCATCAAACAGGGTCCAAGCATGCAGCCGCAAACACAACCACAATTCCAGCTGACGCCGGCTGCCACGGCGGCCGTCACCGCGCCAGCCATAATGAATAATCTTAATAACAACCACCTGCCCACCCTGGAAACGTTGCTCTCCATGCCCAGCACCTCGGCCCAGGCGGCCACGTTGGCGGCTGCCAGTGCGGTGCTGGACCTGGCCACGCCCAATCGAAAAACCGATCCTCTGGGCGGCAGTAGCATCTACAACCTACTGACGGCCGCCACCCTGGGGGCCAGTGGGAGTCCGGGCCAGTTTCCGGTGGAGCCACAGGCCAAGGCCAAGATTGTCGTGGGAGCGCGACCTGCACCGCATGTGATAAATTTGGATGACTATCAGTGCTCCAGCGACATACTGCACACGTCCAAGCAACTGGCTGCCACCACCAGTGTCATCACCTCCACATCCTCCAGCACCAGCATGGTCCAGATCAGAGACAGCAGTAGCGAATCGGACGGCGTGGAGATCGTGGACGTGTTTCCTGCCTCCAAACCCAAACAGAGTGTCCTGCCTAAAAAGAACAAGACACAGAACAGGGCCAAGTCTCTCGGTGGTGGAGGGCAGCTGAATGGAGCTTTGGGTTTAAATAAAAATATGTACATCTTTAATAATAATAATAGCGGACCCATGGGGGCCGTGTACGATCTCGCGACCAACACCCAAATTATGAAAGCCATGTCTGATTTGAAGATGCTGGAGAAAAAGATAAAATGGTCGTCACCGAACAGCATGCGAGAAGCTGGCGGACTCGGATCCCCCGGTACAGGTGCGGGGGCGGGCGCATCCCCGCGCCAATGACAAACAGTTCCGGCCGCACAGCAGCCACCATCTTCGGCTGCCGTGACGGCCTTCTACAACCACGACCAGGCGATGGCCGCCGCCCTAGTGCTCTCCTCGCTGAGCGTCGCGCCGCGGTACGACCTGCTGGCCAACGGAGCGGCGGGTAACCAACTGGGCGGACCACCCAACTCACTGCCACAAGTATTTGTAAAGCCAGCCAGCCTGCCAAAGGCAACCAACGACGAGGTTGCGACTGGAGCTGCTCCCCCGCCCACTCAACTGCCCACAAAGTTTATTTAATGTAGGATTTTTAAGGCGGCAGGTTTCATCCGTCACCCGCGGAGATGGAAATGGGCTCGACCCCGATCTCGTCTCCGCACTCAACAACTATATTCATTGATTGCGTTTATGTGTTTAAAAATTGAGTCGTTTAACAATTAAGTCCTTGTATTTAGCAAGCATTAAACAAGCAAATTTATATAGATATTTATAGAGAACCATTTTTATTAAATAAAGGAAATTAGGTTATGTAATAAAAGTAAAACGAAGCGTATATATGTATATATGTATTATTGATACAAAGTAAGTTCTGTAAACCAAAGGGGTAACGCTAAAACCAGCACGCTGTCACAGAAACGATAACTTAGCCTAATTTGTAAAATATAACACACGTGCCCGCCCGATGATATAGCCGGAGGATCGAAGGTTTCCTCACTTGATCCATCGCAGCACCGAAGTGGCTGCCATGCGCACGAAGGCAATGGTGGACTGCTGTCCAGCGGCAGGCATCAAATTCGGTTCTGCCAGTTCCGGCTGCTGGGTATGGCTGGGCACTGCCTCCCAGTCCATTCGCAGGGAATTTTCATCTGGAACCAAGAAGAAATCAAAATTTAAGTTAAAATGGAATTTTATGGGAATGACCGCACCTTCCGACTCCGATTCCGTGGCCGTTTCAATGCCAATTAGTAGAGAGTCCACCGACTTCATGAGCGGAGCATTAGTCACGTCCAGGTAGCCGAACCTGCCCAGATCACTGCGCTCCAGATCGAGTATGGCCAGGAGGTTCTCCAGGGTGTGCTGCTCATTGAGGGCGCGCAGCTTCACCTGCTGCGTGTAGGCCAGATACATGATATTCGAATTCAGGCGCGAGATCTTGCGCCGGAACTGCTCCTCGTTCAACACCTTGCGGCAGAAGTCGCCGTAGGCTATCTTGTACGGCAGGCGGACGTTCAGGTAGAAGCTAAGCAGCTGCGTCAGCTGCGCGGTGTAGGTCAGAGCACCGACGATGCGATAGGCCTCTATTTTGCTGGGTGTAATCTCATTCGCCGTCGACTTGGGCACATCGTCTTTGTTTTCCGCCAGCCAGTCCAGGTAGGCTGTGTAATCGCCGTTCGCCGGCAGGGAGGGCCCCACAATTCTGTACTGGACCTCGCTGATGCCGCTGCCATGAAACACCCATTTGCCGCGAATGTACGAGGTGTTCTTGGCGTCCGCCAGAGCTGCAATGGTTTCCGCCTCCTCGTTACGCTCCACGCTAGGTCTTCGCGGCTGTTCCTCCTTGAGGACCACCTCTGATATGGGGAACACGTAGGACACCAGCTGCTGGATGCCTCGCCGAGCCTCCTGCTTGATGCTATCCAGGAGACCCTGGTGCGTATTCCTTAGCTTGTCTATGGACTCCACCCTATCCAGTACGTAGTCCTCCAGCATTTTGACCTTGTCCGGATATTTGGGTAGGTTCTTTCGTTTTTCGGCGTTGGCCCATCGCAGCTCGTCGCGTCGCTCGGCCAGGGTCCTAAGCCTGTGGCCCGTACTGCCAATGAGCTGCTGAAGCAGCTCCAGTTGCTTCCTCTTCGCTTTAATGGCCATCAGGCGGTCCTCGTGGGAGCGATGCTGGTCGATGAGACGTTCATAGCGGCTGCTGAAGGACTTTAGGTTAGCCTGGAGGTTGATGTAGCGCTGCTGCTTCTCCGTCAAACTGGAAAATAGAAAGCGATTGATCAGATAGCGTGTGTGATAAGGCAATCGAGCTGCAAGCAAACCTTTCTGGCCTCTCCGCCTGGCTGTGAGTAATGTTTCCGTTTCTGACGCAATTGCGACAGTGGAATCGACTGGCACTGCAACTGTGACAGAGTGGGCACCGCAGGCCGACTGCAGCCGCCGCTGTGGCTGCTGCGTCTTTGGTGTATCCATCCCTTCGTTGAACAACAACATCCGTATGTGGCTTCCCCCTTGTTGTTGCTGGATATCCTGCTACTTCGCTGGGATCATCGTCCTCGCCAGTGGCGGAGGCACTCGAAATGCGGAAGTTGTCGGGCGCCTTGCAGCTTTCATCGGAGCTGGAGCTGGAGCTACTTGCCATTACAGTCGCCACAGAGCATTGTGTGTTGCAAGACTTGCATTTAATTGTTATTGTTTCGCAAATTTCTTTTTCTCTTGATACGCAAATGGATCCAGTACTGGGAAACGTGCAGGTGGTGAGATAGTGTTGCAAAGTCATCAATGGTGACAGGGCTACCATAAAGAAATGGGCGCGCAATTTGAAAGCCATCGTGGAATGATAACAATCGAACTTTTCTAAAATAGAAAATATAAGAATGAAAAATATATTTCTCACTTCAATGTTATACAGTATTACCTCTAACTTGATTAAGTTCTTTAAAAAGCAAACCTGGATGTGGGTTTCTACAGACATACGCAGGTATAATATCCCAAACCCAAATTTAAATAAAATTTTGAACTCAATTTCGTTTAATATTTTGTTTTATTTTCAGAAGAGATTTCCATAATCAAATAATTCAACTAGATCGTTCAAAAATAACCCTAGGTGTTTTTGAATTTCCAAACCATTCGGTTTCCCTTTTTCGGATTCGGTGCGCTAATTTGGGTGGCAGCTCGGTTAGACCAGAGGCAGCGTTACGATGAGGACAATAAATTTAGATAACTCGGGTACAAGACGTAAATCTCTACTTGGCAGCTGCAGCTGCCTTTCCGGTCTTTCCGCCCAGCACTTTCAGTGCTGCCTCCACCAAATCGGGAACTCGGGGCAGTGCGTGAGCCTCCAGAGTCTTGGCATAGGGCATCGGCACATCTACACCGGCGCAGCGCCAGACGGGGGCGTCCAGCTCGAAGAAGGTCTGATCCTCCATAATGCGGGCGCAGATTTCAGCTCCAACACCTGAAAAGGATAATAAATTAGATTAAATGTTAATTAATTATTAAAGAATCACTTGCCATGCTGGGGCCAGCCATTCTCCACGGTGATCAGGTGGTGGGTCTTCTTAACGGAGGCAAAAATCGTCGCTGTGTCCAGGGGCCGAATGGATCGGAGGTTAATGACCTCCGCCTCGATGCCTAGTTAGTAAAAAAGATTATATCAGACGAATTGTGACTAATTTTTCTTTTTAGAAATCATACCCTTCTTTGCGAGCTCAGCGGCAGCGAGCAGCGATGTCTCAACGGCCTTGGAATGCGCCACAATGGTGATGTCCTTGCCAGGACGCATAATTTTCGCCTTGCCGATGGGCACAACAAAGTCCTTGTCGGTTATTGTGTCATCAACGGGGAATGCTGTGCCGTACATCAGCTCGTTCTCCAGGAACACCACCGGATCAGGATCGCGAATAGCGGCCTTCAGCAGACCGCGAGCATCTTCAGTGTCGTAGGGTGAGATCACTTTCAGGCCGGGGCAGTGGGCGTACCAGGCGGCAAAGCACTGAGAGTGCTGGGCGGCCACTCCGGAAGCAGCGCCATTGGGACCACGGAATACGATGGGCACGTTGACGGCACCGGCAGACATGTAGAAAGTCTTGGCGGCGGAGTTGATGATCTAACGAAGTAGAAGAAAATACAAATATTTAGATTCGACAGGTGCTTCCATGCCCTCCAACTTTCAGTGCACCAATTCAAGCTTATACAAGTCAGTAATACATTTTATTTCTCTCTTCACTTAACGCCTAATTTCTGCTTAATAATAAATGCGGGCAGGCGGCGTCCCTTCCAGAAGCGGGGCAGTGGTGTCTCATTCGCCTGCCTCAGGACCTCGGCCACATGCTGCTCGGCACTGAAGGCTTCGGCCTGTTTGATCTGGGCCATGAGCTTAGCCTGGAAGGCCTTTTCCTTGCGCATCTCGCGTCGCTGGCGCACCTTGGCCCACTCGAACTTCATCTTGCGGCGCAGCTTCTTCAGCTTGTGCTTCTTCATCTTCCGCCGCCGGATAACTATGAGCCGGGCTGCTTCCATTTTGTCGGGTTTACTTTTGTCTAGGGGCGGGGCTATCACCTCGCCCACTCGGTCTCTGTGCAGTATGTCGTTGATCTCTGTGATCCAGGCGGAGCGCGGACTTTCGATTATGCGGCCGAGTGGCAGCTGCCGATCCCCGACTGGAGGCTTTACGAATTCGCGCAATGTTGCCTGCACATAATCGGATAATATGGGTGGGTGAAGGATATTAGTGGGGTCCACTCTACGACAGGAAGGGGCAGGAGCTGCACCACCCATATTATCCCATTAAGCGCCGCGGCCCGATCTCGTATAGAACTTGAATTGGTCTATTAGCTTAGCTGAGTGGAGTAGTTGGGGCATTTGGATTGGAATTTGCGTGTTCATTTTCATTTTTTTTGGCAATGAGATAATATGAGTGGCTAGGCCACTGCCAGTTGCGGTGGAATGTTTGTAAGGAAGGGGTTCTGGCCACTCACGTGATCAATGGCCTGCATGGCGAAGTTGAAGGTCATGAATTCGCAAACGGGACGCAGTCCAGCCATGGCGGCTCCAGTGGCGATTCCGGCAAAGCCCATTTCTGTGATTGGCGTGTCGATGATGCGCTTGTCGCCGTACTTCTTCCACAAGCCACGAGACACCTAAAAAGTAAGAAAAAATTAATACTTGTAGGAATCACATTTTAATAAGTTTAAAAATAAGAGTTTCTACTCCCAGATTTTATAAAAAAAATATATATTGAAATATACATAGTTTCTTAGTTAATCTTGCATAGAAAGCCGGTTTCTTTCACTTGGAGGCGTAAACAAATCGCGATTTTATGGGCCAGCCATTATCAGCAGACGAGCATACATACTGTGCGTGACCTTGCCAATTTCGATCACGCATTCAGATTCGTATTCCCTACATTATTCCATTATCAGTAGTTACATATAGCCACGCATATACCACCCACTAGCCCCGCAGCTCCCCCGGTCCCTGTCCACCTGCATCAGCTGTCATCGCAACTGTCACTGCCCGCTGCCGCCGCCGTCGCCTGCTGATGTTTACGTAATCAGAGGACGGGTCGGAGAAAAGGCACTGCTCTCACCTTGTAGGCGCCGTCGTATTGGGCGACCTCCTCGCCGAGCAAGAAGACACGGTCGTCGCGGGCCAGCTCCTCGTCCAGGGCGCTGTTGAGGGCATCCCGCACGGTCATCTGCTTGGCGGCCATCGCTTTCGGGCTGGTGGAGAACGCACGCTGAGCGGCCTGGGCCGCCTGTGTGAGGCGGGATCGGAGCATCATGACGTTCTTGGTTACTTTCCGGTGCGGCTTTCTCGTTCGTTGTCCAGCTTCAAGTAGATGTTGTGGAGATTTTAGACTATTATCTAACTGGAAAGAAAATAAGCTACACACCGACTTCCGTCCCGAAATTTTGCTGTGGAAACAATGTGACCAGATAACGTATATACAGATATACAAAATACCAAAAAGAGGAAATACAGAAATCTCTTGTCCCTTTTCCAATTTTTAAAAAATGGAAAGAATTATTTTAAAAAACGAATTACTATTGTTTTTGTTTAATAGAAATCCAATGCCAAATCTAAAATCAAATTCAAATCGATTTTAAATCTAATGCAAATCACATTCCAAATCCAATGTATCGTCGCAGGCTCTTCCAAATTATTCAAAAATGGAGAAAGTCCATTAGGAGTTCCCCATGTGCCAAATTCTTGATGCCCAGATACAAAACTTCGAATCACCAAAAAAAAATTGACCCATTAAGCTGTATTGAGCGCATTTGGTTTGAGCCTATGCCAAGGGACTCCCCTTGGGTCAAACCCATACGCTTGAAATACATTGAAAATAAAAAGGGAAAATACACGGATCTCATTAAGACAAAAGATGGAGTCATGGTGGTACTATTTAACATATCTCGTAAGAAACTCATTGTTGTGCGCCAGTTTAGGGGTGCAGTATATCAGGGAATTTATACAGCCGGCAAGGAAGCGGCACCTCAAGGAGACGCGGATCTGGAAAAGTTTCCACCGGAGATAGGAATCACTTTGGAACTATGTGGCGGGGCTGTGGATAAGGACATGAGCCTGGTGGAAATCGCCAGAGAGGAAGTTCTAGAGGAGTGCGGCTACGATGTACACCCGGATTCCATACAGCACGTTTTCAACTATAGATCGGGCATTGGGACCTCCAGTGGATCGATGGTCATGTTTTACTGCGAGGTGTGCGATGAACAGAAGATTACCAATGGTGGCGGAGTGGAGAACGAAGTCATTCAGGTGGTGGAGCTGTCTCTGAGTGAGGCGGCAAAAATGGTTCAAACGGGAGCCATGACTAATGGTGGACCTACTTTTTTGCTTGCGCTCTTGTGGTTCTTCCTCAACAAAGCTTCTGTATTTATTTAGGGCGTATTTATTAAATAGTATTTAGTATTTTTTTTAATTTTTTAAAAATGTGTTTATCTGAAAACTGTTTGAAGATAAATCTGATTTGAATTAGAGTCGGACACACTTATATGGTAAAATAAATGTTATAGCCTGGGAAAATCAACAAGCTTACAACAAAAACAGATATTTTTTTAAAATTGATACTTTTATATCCATTTCAACGAATTTAATAACTGTCTTTTAAAAAAAGTCTTACCAGTTCCATCGGGGACTTAAATGTCAAAAAAGCTTTTGGGCTCCCCATTAAACGCCATCGTCATCTGTTTTGTTCCCAATCGCCGGGGGGAGCTTTCGCAATCAGCTGATTAATGCCACTGCCCGACAGAGAAATCGCAGCATGGAGAATGTGTCCAAGGTCTGGCTGGGTCCCCTGCCCGAGGATTCGCCCTACGTGAAGCCATTCCGGCTCTACTACGTCCAGAACGGCGTGGAGAAGAACTGGGATCTGCTCAAGGTGCACGATAGCGTCGCCATAATCCTGTACAATACCACGCGCCAGAAGCTGGTGTTGGTGCGTCAGTTCCGGCCGGCCGTCTACCACGGAGTCATTACCAGTGCCCAGGGAAATTTCGATAATGTGGACCTGAACGCGTTTCCACCCTCCATAGGGGTGACCTTGGAACTTTGCGCCGGTATCGTGGATAAGTCAAAGACTTGGATCGAGATTGCTCGTGAGGAGGTGGTGGAGGAGTGTGGCTACGATGTGCCAGTGGAACGCATCGAAGAGGTCATGGTCTACCGGTGAGTGCGACTAGTGAAGGTGCAAAACGTAGTGTGGGTAGTAGTTAAAGGATAGTACTTTTTTTTTAATTTGTAATATTTCATGTTTAAATTCTTTAAAAATTTATAACAGTTAGGTCGAATCCATCATGATTTCTATAAAAAACACTATTTTTTCAACCTCTTTATACGATTTTCTTAAAATTTAATAAACCCTTCCTCTATTCTGTTATAGATCTGGTGTTGGCTCCTCGGGCGCCAAACAGGCCATGTACTACTGTGAAGTGACAGACGAGGATAGAGTCACAAGTGGCGGAGGTGTCGAGGACGAGATCATTGAGGTGGTGGACCTATCCCTGGACGAGGCACGTCGCATGATTCAAAAAGGAGCTGTGAACAACAGCCCGCCAAGTTGCCTTATGGGTCTGATGTGGTTCTTTGCCAACAAGGCTCCAAACTGTGCCACCAGTGCCTAGCTCCAAATACTGTTTGTTGATTCACCCAGAAACGCGACAGCCGTGATAAACAAAGAGACGATTAGATAATTAGATTGCCTTACTAACTCGTATTAGCTAACACGTATTCGAATGCTTTCCAAGTTGAACATTGTGAATGCGCCTAGCGCATAATAGTGAACCAAAATTTCCACGCCTGTCGAGGCTCACCGTACCGATATGTGTTATTTGTAATATGTAATAAACCGAAGCCAGCTGTCCGCTCATGAATTCCAGTCAAGATGAAGGGGAAGGCTCCCACATCGACCGAGCCAAGTGCATAAATCGGTTATAAATCAAAATGCCGCAAGGCGATGGTGTGGCTGCTTCTGCAGCAGAAGCTCTAAACGGGTTCCGCTTTTCTCCAATCCGATCCGATGCGATACCGATGCGGAGATGCGATGGGATCCCATCGCGTCCCATCCCATCCCATACCATCCCATTCCTTTCCATCCATTTCCATCGCGTCCAAGTCGAAGCTGTGTGCCGTTTTTGGGGCCCGCTGTCAGGCAGCGTGTTGCTGGGATCAGGTTACTTATTTATACACGGCCAGGGACTTTAGCTTCCATGCCCGCTCCTGGTCCTCCAATGCACTGATAACATTTTTTTTTACTATTTTGAGAAAGGCATTTGACAAATTTTATTCCAATGCTAAATATTTCCTTTAAAATATAAAAAACTATACATTTTTTACATTGTTGTAGGTTCTTTGATTTTACTCTTTCTTTGAAAATTGTTTCGAAAATGTCTTCTTTTATTTAATATTTTTTTTCTTATCTAAATCCATAATAAATATGATTTTTTGTCAGTGCCAGCCACTATCCATACTCCAGCCTCAGCTGCATCCCGCATCCCCCAGGTTCAGCGGTCATGGCGAGTGGCGGCGTGGAAATTTATTTACCTCAAAGCCATGATTTGGCAATATTTCAACATTGTAATAGAATTTCTTTCAGCCTTTTCAAACTTGACTTCCTTTTCGGTGGATACCCCAGTCCCTGTCCCTGCCCTTGCCCTTGCCCCGAATCCCTCTCCTTCCTGTCGCAGTCGCCTCGCTGCCTCCTCCTCACTATTTTTTTTATCCTTCGCATGTGCGTGCATTCGATTCGGATTTGATAATCAAGGCCGGTTCTTTGTTGTTGTCTGCTGTTCGCTTGCGTGTTAACCTCATGTAAATTATGGACAAAAAAGGCGGAGGAGCCGTCGTCGGCGGCAGAGTCAACAAAAATGCGAGTGTTGAAATTATATTTAATTTGCATATGTTGGCGGCGGAGCTCGGCCAGCCAGCCACAGGTAGTCCCTGTGGCCCCAGGGGGATACTGGATGCAAATGACTTGGGGGAGTTGCTTCCCAATCAGGTGTAATGTCGACAAGAGGGATTTGTCAGGAGAGCAGTGGGTCTTCAAGTGGAGGGACAAGTGTGTATATTCTTGAAAGCCGCTAAGTAATGGAAAATAGTTCTTAAATTTATCAGAAAAACAAGAAACTCTTTTAAATTGTATTCTAAAGTATGTAAGTTTGGCCATGAAACTATGGAGAAACACAAACTAGAGATAAGATTAAGTTGTAGTTGCAGGGGAAAGATAGTTCTAGTTAGATAAAAAAATATGATGAGAAGAATCTTAAAAGGGGTGACCCAGTTCAGAGTTTTTAAATTAAAATTATTTTTTATTGGATTATTTGGTTTTGTAACTTCCTGAGATAAGGCATAAAAGTTGATTGAGGAACCGCACTTTTAATGAATGAAAGCGGTTTTCTTATGCGTTAATTTAATGGCTGCTCTGCTGTGTGTCCCACAGCGAATTGGTTTGATTTGTCTGGCGACAGATTCGTGGCGGCTGAGACTTATGGCCGTTGATTTTTCTGAGGTTTCTAATGCTGCGGCAGCTTCCTCGACGCATTGCAAGATGCAACCCATCGGTCGCCTGTCACCTGCTCCCGTTTGAAGTGGTCGGTTTTGCTCCCCAAGGTGCGGAATCCAAGCAAGCAGAGTCAACTGATTGCGTTGGCACCAGAAAAAATTTAAGTTAAATAACTTAAATGAATTAGATCTAAAATGTTTTGATTTCTTTTGAATGATTAGTTATATGTTTATAGTTTTATACTATTCTGTCTCCCGTTCTTTATTATTTATGTAATAGAAATTATAATATATTTTTTTCTCTGTTGCTTTACCTTTGATTTTACCTTTTGGCCAATTGCACAAGTCCAAAGTACAGAATTGCAATTATTTCATAATCACGTCCCAATTTATGTGCTGCCGTAGCAACGGCGGCGATAGGCCAGAGATTGCCATTTCAAATCAAAGCTCTGGCTTCTTTCTATTCCTGCGCACCCAACTGACCTCCACTGGTGGCTATCGCAATGAGAACTCCGACTCCGACAAAATGGCGTCTGTACACGAACGGGAGCGAAAAGTTAGCCCCGTCAAGGGGCTTAGATGGAGGATGGTACTGGGGCAGGGGGAGGAACTGGGTGGCTTGGGATGGGAAGACGGAAGATCAAGAAATCGCGATCAAGAGCTGAGCTCGGTTCGGTTTTCAGTGCGCATGCGAAAATTAAGTGCAGCCAGCAACAATCATAACAACAACAACGAAATTACCTGTAAAACAGTTATGGTTTTTCTTGTTGTTGCTGCTGCTGCGGCGACTGAGGTTGCTGCCGCTGCTGCTGTGGAGCAATAATGAAATTTTTTATCGGATTTGATTATAAGTTGCCCAGGTCTGTACCGGCCACCCCGCCGTCGTAATCTGCCAATAAGAAGAAAAGTAAGCAAGGTACGTGCACTGCAAAAATTAAGGGGGTTGATGTTTAAAAATATTTATACCAAAAGAGTATGATTAATGTTTATATTCTGTTGAAATTTATTTAAGGAAATTAAAAAATAATGATCCATGGATTAAAAATATATTTTAAATATTTTTATACATTTTTTCAAGCACCTTTACCTGGTAGCTGCCTAGCAGGGAATGGTTTTGGATTGGCGATAGTGGGCACGAGGAGGAGGATCGGCGCTGGGAGGGCCAGGGGAAACTATGCTGCCGCTGCTCATTGATTCCGCCTGCCGTCCGTCGTCCGGCGTCCGTCGTGATGCACTTTAATGAAATGAAATCTTATACTATCATGAGGCGCATGAACGGCAGAGCCCGATCCGAGTCCGAAGCTAAAGCCAAAACTGCTGCCTGCACAAAGTCTCCTCGGACTCCGACTGCAGCTTTGGCCACTCAAAATGTATAATTATCTGGCGGTTTTATCCGTTTGCCAATATTAAATTTCTCATCACGCCCAGAGCGCGGCCTGAGAGAGGAAAATGCAGTTGCTGCTCCCGATGCTGCTGATGCTGCCGCTGTTGGTGCTGCCGCTTGGGTTCTTTCCAGGTGAGGCGGCTGACGGAAGGTGGGTGGGAGGGGTGATGTCCCGCTTCATGGGCACGGGCGCCGTCAAACAATTAATAAAAGGCCAAATGTCTGCAATGAAATTTATGCGGTTGCCTCCGCAACCATCGAGTTATATATAGGCTTCGGATTTCGGGCTTGGATTTTGCTTTTCCGCTCCTGTCGCGGTGGCCAAAAGGAAAAGGCTTCGTCTGAGGCAGCGGCTTTACCGTTTTAATGCTCGGCGAACTTTCTAAAATCGATGCCACCGGCTCTCGGGTCGAGGGCTTCTTGGGGCGTTGTTCGACCTGCCCGCCCGTCTTGCCAGTTGCCAGGTTGGCACCTTGCTCTGGGATCCACGTTACTCCGCAAGGTGCGGCATCCGACAGATTGGGCACAAGAACAGCAATAAATGTATGTCAAGTGGCTGTGGCATAGTACTGGATATATCCAGTTAATTATGGTTATTAGCCATGAAATAGATTCTAGTACATACATAATTAATGGATCTGGGTTTCATATAGTGGGAGGGCGGCTTTTAATTATTTGGGGCTTGGTTTTAAATAATAATTTTTTATAATATGGACAAATACTTTTATCTATTGAAAAATAGTTTTTTTTTAATTTTTGAATTTGAAAGTTTGTGTCATAAGTCATTCGATTTGCAAGCATTACGGTAGGCCAATTATATCTAATATAGAACCTAGAATGTCTAAAAATATAAACAATATATTAGATTAATAACAGTTATAACATTTACTATCATTAATACTTAATATGTTATTAAATATATGTACATTCGATCCTGTGATAATTTTTTGAATAAATAGATACATTTTAAGACTTTGAACCTTGTCACAAAGACTTGTTTAGAATTTAATTTGTTTCTTAATTTAAGTCTTTTGATTTCAAGCATTACGGTAGATAGATTCGACTAATATAAGTCCTAGAACGTCTAACAATATAATTATAGTATTAAATTTGTAATCGTAATTCAATGTATAGTTAAATTACTATCAGTACTGTTTATTTTTTAAAAAATATTTACAATATGATCCTGTTATACTATTTTGAATAAATAGATTCATTTTAACTTGAATTATAATTTTTAAGACTTAGATCCTGATACAATGACTCATCCTATGTTTTAAATATGTTTTGTTGCTTTGAAAAGTTTGTGTCTCGAATATTCAAAATTTGAATCATTGTATATTTTTTTTCCAATTTTAGGACTAAATTTCAATTAATTTATTTATAATCTTGGTGACGGGCTATGGGCTAATATTGTTCATGAAATAACCAAAACGCCTTGAGAAAAACGTAACAAATCATTATTAAGCTTGGCCATCGAACTTTAACTCTTGAACCATTTCCCAGCAACAGAAATATTTGATACTGGTGTTGGCAGCTTGCACGTGTTGCCATTTTAATTGCCTGCAAAGTGTCAACAAATATTTTTGGCCAAATTCGTATAATTGAAATTAAGTCATAAATGGTTAAAAATGCCGACTAACCGTCACACATTGAACACGGCTAGCAAATATTAATGAAGCTTGGCCAGGCCAAGTCGGGCCAGATGGCGAAAAAATTTCACACTCTTTGCCTTGATTTATGACAGCACTACATAGCGCACAACATAGTGCACAACATGGAGCATAACACACAAGGCAACACATAAGGAAACTTGCTGGTTGTCCAGTGGCTCTCAAACCGTGGTTGCACCTGCCCGACTGATTGATTTGCGGGCTGGATTCAAAGCCAGCTTTAATTACGCGCACTTTTCGGCCTCCCAAGAGAGGTGAGCTCTTCTACCTGTTGGCTTTTATTTAACAAAGTCTCTGTTGATTTTTCTCTTCCTGTGTGCTCTTAAATAGGCGATCTCTTGGCTTTCAGAGCCGAGCTGTCTCTTAAAAACTCGTTAGACTTAGATGTGTGCTCCGCCCACTTTGTCGGAAATCGAGAAACCACAAACCGCAGTCCGCAAAAAACCGCCAAGTGCCAAAAAGGGGCGCCACAGATTTACGTTTCGGTTGGTTTTTAATTAATACCTTAACAAAAACTGTCAGTTTGGTTAATTACTAATTTTCAGTTACCTGGGAATATTTAAAAAAGGGTTTATACATTAGGTTACTTTTGAATTTTGGATTTAATAAAAAATATATAAATGTTTAAAAATAGATATGTGTCAAATAGATTTGGAATTTATAGTACTTCAAACTATGATCATACTTAAAGCCAATAAAATATGATTCAAATTAAATTTTCTTTTTTATATAATAAAGTATTTTAAAATTATTATAAAAGATTGGTCTATCTAGAACCCCAGAATTTTAAACTAGTTTCTTATTATTCTCATCTCTCATTCCTATTAAATTAAATTGATTTTATGGACAGAACAACAAAAATCAAATTAAAAGCTATTCCTTTGTCGTTTAAAAGAATACATCCTTAGTAGCGATAATTTGCATATCAAATGCAACGACAGCGATGACTAAGACAAGGGCTAAGGAATACTGAGGGTTAAAAAAAGTGAAACTCGGCCTGATCTGGCTGATAAGCCGAAGGGAAGGCCGCGGCCTGCCTGGACCCACAAAAGTAATGGCGCATTAAAAGTCAAAGTCAAAATCAACAAAGCGCCGAGATGGCCCAAACAAGATCCTGATAAAGAACCAATACCAATCATGATTCCGGGGACCCCAGCAGTTCGGCAGCTGCCACCGGCGACGTTCGACCATTTCGATGATTTCAACGACAACCACCACGACAACCACGTTGACCGCAACAACTTTGTTGCCGCTTGAGAGTTGTTGAACTTAACGCGAAATCTTTCCGTCTGGCCCTGTGACTGGGAAATTAAGCACAGTCAAGCTTCTATAATTAAAAATGGTATTTAAGATGGGATATTTTTTTAATATCTAAGGAATAGTCACAATAGAATAAATAGAATATAGAAAGCTTCACAAAAATAGGTATTTTCCCACGCTCTTTTAAAATACATCTGTTAGTTCTAATAGTTCATCTTAAAGAGGGCAAACTGTACCATATCAGCTTATTTCAAGCAAGGGGTTCTACTTCCACTTCCCAGTCTGGGAATGTCGAAACTTCGTATGCACTTTGAAGGAGCTGAGTCGAGGTGAGTTGAGTTGAGGTTGAGCAGATCTGACCAGACAGCGATCGCTGGTTCTTGGTTATCTGATTTTAATTAAACGGCATCGCATAATAAATTATCTTCATTAGGGCTGCTGGGGGAGCATCGCTGGGACCCCAAAACCGAAACCGAAGCGAAATGAAACAGAACCGAATCGAACCGAGCCGAGCTGAACCGTCCCAGAGCCCTGACAAAAAATATTCATCGCTCCATTGGCTGGCTGCATCCAACCCCTTTATGCTCCCGCCCAGAACCGATTCCTTCTCGGCCATAAATCAAAACAAACCCAGCCACCGATGGATGCAGTGCGTGTGTTCCTCTTCTAGTCGCATCCCCTCCGCTCTGGTCAGTCCGCTGGGGCTCATGTTCATTAATGAAAAACCGGACCAACTGTCAAACAGAATCTGCAAATCATTCGAGGCGACGGCTGTGCGCCGTTGACAGTTGGAAAAGCGCTGCCGGTCTGCCAGGGAAAAATCAACACATGCTTAGATGATAAAGTAAAAAATAAATATAAAAACTAGACATGAAAGAAAAAGTGCACACGCCAGAGCCGCTAATTTCCATCAGAAGAAGTTTGAATATGCTTTCTGGGTTAAATGGTTCTTAAAGAAGCTGTACTTTCAGTTTTATTTTAGAGATAACAATATTCTAAAAAAAAGGTATTTTTGGAATAGAAGTACATTTAAGCTAATATATTATTATATGAAATAAATAATCATTTACATTGTATACCATTTTTATTTAAATGTGATACTTTATAAATACTTAACAAAATCGGACTGGAATCTTTTTTTTTAACTTTTAAAAAGATTCCCTATTCAAAAAATAATTATTATTTATTAAAAAAGAATCTAATATTTAATAGGTAACTATTACCATATTGGGCCAATATAATTCTTGTATATACTTCTTTTAAATACCAAATAGTCTTTTAACTTCAACATTTTCAGATAGTTTTCTTGAAAATCACCAAAGGCATCGCAATCACTTTTCCTTCCCCAGAACCCATCCAAGAACCTCTCCTAGCTGATCTAGCCTATGGACGAGGGTATCCCGTCTTTGGCATCAATCGAGGGAAGAGTTAACTGGAAGTGGTGCACAAACCGGTTGCACATGATCAACTGATTGACGAGTTGCGTACCTCAAATGTGCAGCTAACACGCACACAGGTGCGTGCCCCTCGGACTGTGTGTGCATTTTTTTTCATTCGCTTCTTATTTATTTATTTCTTCTTTTTGTTTCATCATCAATAATGGCATCCAAAGGAAGCGCATGTACATGTCCATGTAGCGCTTAATGATCTTGAAATCGAAGTTGCATTAGCATTGAATGTGCGCTGCGCAGCCGCAAAATGTTTCAATTATTTGTAAGGAGCCGCTGGCATCAACAAATTATGAATAATCGAGTTCATTAATCAAGCGTTAATCTTCATGGGCCGGCTAGTCCACATGGGCCGCATTACAGAGTCAAACACACTAGAAATAATAGGAAATACAAGACCAAAATCCCAGCGGTAACCCAAAACAGTCTATTGGGCAAACCCTCTCTCTCCATCGGGCCTCCGAGCCAAAATCTCTAATTTATTGCCTTCGTAGCATTTTGCTAATGAAGACATAAAAACCGCAATCAAATTAAATATTTTTCTTCATGGGAACGAAATGTAAACGGCCCGACATTACTCATCATCTAACATCTTAGTTGGCTAGGAAATGTTAGAGCATATTTGTATTATAGCCTTGTTTGGCCCCCAAGTGGAACTAATATGTTTGGCGCCCTTTAGACCCTTTGTCTCGAACCGAATCGAAGGTAGATTTAAATCTCACAATCCGTTCGCTCTGGATTCTTATATATTAATTATGGATTTAGAATAAACTATTCTTGGATCGATTAGAAGGCGTGAAAATAGTAAAATTACTTTATTCATGGATTAGAGATTTGTAGACATTTGAACCATATATTTTTATAGATTTTATAAAAACAACCAAAATTGTTTCATCAAAAAGGAACAGCCGGAAGCAGTATGATTTAAAAATACGTTACTGAAAGCACTAAACTCTTAAGACATAAAAAAAAACTTTCTTACTCGATGACTCTCATTCGTTTTTTTTAATCCAAAATTCAATATCTTTGACCCGAATTTCGGAGCCGAAAAACCGGAATTAACTTCCAATCAAATGCAAATGCTTCCAGCAAAACGCCGAACAAAAACAAAAATGAGGAAAAATCTTGAAAATTGCAGAGCTAAAGCCATCGGGCCACGCCCCCTTAAAGCCGAGCTTCCTCATTTCACATAAGTCAAACAAAATGCGCCCTTTACTGGAGAGTCTCGAGATTATGGCTCCCCTTATTAAGGCGGCATAAACCCAAATTAAATTGTCGAATTAAGGCTACATTTAACGGCGGTCCACGGCATCCGAGGGCCAGAGGACGGCGGCGGAGAGCCAGATGGGCCAGAGCAACAAGTTATAAATTTAAATTAAAACATATACAATAAAATGTAAATCTCGCGAAATAATAAACGTCTGCGGAGCGACTCTAAATGATGTAAAGCCCGCACATTTGTACCACGCCGTTGTTGGATAAATGTACAATATATACATATAATGCGTCTCCGAGGGGATCAACATGGGCACAATTTGCTGCTCTTTTGGCCGCTGTTGTTACCGCTTTTGCCACAAATTATATGGCTTGGCCCAAAAGCTGCGAATTATGTGTGTACGGGGCTCGTGTACACTGAAATATGAATTACACATGCGCCGGAGCACATTTTTTTGTTCGTTTTTTGGCGAGCGGAGGGCAGCGAGGAATCTTGGCCGGCAAGAAATTAAGTTAAAAATAAAACTCCACTTGAGGACCAACTCGAAAGTTAACAAAAAAACATGCAGGCCACAACTACTGTAGGTAAACACAAACAATAACAACAAACGCGGCAGTAACCCACCAACAAATTTACAAGTCACTCACACTCACGGGGCAGGGCTGGGCTCCAAAGCCAGTCTCGGGAAGAAGACCTGGCAGGAGTACCTACAACAAAAATATAAAAAAAAAGAATCAAATTAAACTTCTTACGGATCCCGCTTGGGTCTTCGAGAAAACATAAAGCTCCCAAAGTCCAAGAACCAGAGCAAGGCAAACACACACATGAGTTATAAAAATGTGCCTTGGCATGTTTATTTTAGAGATGGAATCGTGATATAATAGTTTCATAATTTCTTTTTTTAAGTTCAATTTTTTACAAATTTAAAATTTTAAAATTTTGTAAACTTACTAAAAAAAGCTTTCCTTAAGAAAAATCTGCTGAATGGCTTAGAAATTGAAGCTATTTGGCTTTATAATTTATCTATAAAAAAATAATTATTAAATCAGATTGTGAAGTTTTAGTAAGAATATGTTTATTAATCTTCATGTTAAGTTAGGTAAAATTTTAAGTATTACTTAATTTAAATTTAGGACATTTAACCATGAATTTTCTTACAAAAACAAACTTTATTTCCTTTTGAAAAAAAAGTTATAATTATACCTGTATCTCTTCAGGTCTTCTCCTTAATTTTTATTCATCTTGAAAGAATTTTCTAAGCATTTCACGTTGTCATCCACATTCTGTACCTCATAATCCAAAGACCCCAAAGAGGCTCCCAAGAAACATTGGTGAGTCGAGCAAATAACACTTTATTTCATTCATTTAACAGGTTCCATTTATGAGCGGCCAACAACACCAACACTGGCAAGTCCGTCTGTCCGTTTGTCCGTCTGTCTGTCCGTCAGTTGGCCAGTCCGTCAGTCAGTTTCAGCTTCAGCATCACCATCAGCATCGGCCTCTGAATCCAACTGAAACTGCAACGCCAACTCCAGATACGATTCTGACTCCCAGTCGGAGGCCCAATGGTCAGCTCAGCTTAGCCCGAGTCGGCAATGTGGCCAACAGCATTTGAGTCAGAGCCAGTGCCAGACTAGGTAATGTTCCCACGAAACAGGTTGTGTGCGGGTCCACCTCGGACCGTGGTCCTGCTCCGTCCCGCGACGCGAGTGAACCTCGGGCTAAGCCTCTGATGCTGCCTGATGCTGAAGTGTTGCAGCTTCGTGCATGGCCGAGAGCTATGGGCCACCGCCACTTTGCTTTTGGCCGGGCTGGGCTGGCTTTACTTATTTTTAATACCCAGCATTAGGGGGGTATGCCAAATACTTTTTGGGGGAGGTCATTCAAAGACAGTAATTTAATCTGAGATGTTGTAAGGAAACTATTTTTATTTTAATCAAAACTAGTTATGTTAAAGGATAAATTATATTTCAATTTCTATCCTATTTATATATGGGGTTTCCTTTTAAAAGGATTTGTAAGTGACTATAAAAAAGAAAATATTATATAATCCATTGTATTCTTTAAGTATAAATGAAATAATAAACATTCTGTATACTTTTAAAAGTTTTTAAACTGCCATAAATAGTTTTTTTTTTCAGAGGAAGTATCTTAAAGTCGTAACTTTCTTAACTTTTCTTTTTTTTTTATTTATTTACAGCTATGTGCGAGCCGGACCGGGTGTATATTATGGCCATGGGCAAGGCAAGCCGAGTCAGGGCTGAAACTTCAACTGCAACTGCAACTGCATCTGCTAGTGCAACTACTGCCACTGGAAGCTAGAAGCTGGTAGCAACAGCAGCTGGGGTTGGGCTCTTGGCCAGCTTCGGCTTCGACGGCATCAACGGCTTCAGCAGCTCCAACGCCAAATCAAAATCTGTGCACAATTATGGCCTACACATCTGGCCGGATCGGGTCGGGCTCCGGCTCCGGCGATGCTCGTGCTCCTCATAAATATTTAACGAGTTTCATTTTTAGCCAGGCATTGTCTGCGGCATTTGCAACATTCGTTCGCCATTAGAAGACGCAGACGCCTCATGAGCTCCCAATTAGTGTTGGATTACATATTTGCAGCCCCGCTCGGATCTCTGTGGCATTGTAACCAAATTGGAACATATAAATTATAAATAAATTCGGCAGGCAGGAAAGCAGAGGAATCCGAGCCGGATAAATGGATGGATATTAGAGCGAGGCTGATCCTAAATTATAAGTTCATTTAAAGCATTAAAATTGGGAATTAAATCGCAATGAATCATCATAAAAATGCTGCTTAATTTAACGCCCCGGAATTGTTGTGAATAAACGAAATGTTTCGTTTCTGGCTGGCGCACATTGTTAGCAAACAAATTTCATTGTACATGAGAAACAGATTGGTTGTGGGGGATATATACGAGTACGCATACAATCTGGGCCGCAATCCATCAAAAAGAAATGGGCTCTGAGGAGCAGCGGGTTGTCTAGCCCTCACCTGGCCCTTTTCTGCCCCGCAGCCTATTAATTTATTGTTGTTATTACGGGGTGCTGGTAATCAACACGTTCCTTTGATGACCTTGCACTATACGACCATCGATCGTGTGATAAATCGAACGGAAATCATTAATAATCAGGCAAAATCAAAAGCGTTTCTTTGCCTAATGATTGGGATCGCTGCCCGTACCAGATAGGTGTACTTATGTAAAACGTTAACAGCAATTTGAATTATGACGATTTAAATGTAGCATTCGACAAGAAAGGAAAGCGCTGCGAGAAGATGCCCATCCCATAAATAAGGTAACACTGAGGGAAATCTTTAATAACTTGAGATTCTAATATTGTTACAAAAGGTCTTGCCTTTAATAAAATTATTACTATTCGATTATGTTTGAGAAGCGATGTGTTACTTTTAAAAACTCATCTATAAAACCCTAGGATATTCAATAATTTGTATAGAAGGTAATAGGTTATAAGGTATATATATTTAAAATATTGTAATATGTCCAAATAATGATATCCATATAACTTGGAGAGTTTTTCTTGCGCTGTATATTTCCCAACCCAATCGATTCCCACTCCCAAGAGGGAGCTTCAAGCACTTGATGCTGTTTCTCAAGTGGTCATCGGGCCGATGAAAGTTCAAATCAAAAACGATCGCCCAGCTTCAGGCTTCCATCTGCGCCTGATGTAACGCCGCAGGTCTGAAGTCCCGGGGTCTGAAGTATTTGATGGCATCTGGCGCGTCTTCGTTTGGCGTTCCGATGACAGCAAAATTGCAACTTCAGTTGCCTCCACTTGGCTTCGGATCGGATGGCTGCGGATCGGAGCCATTGTTTATTGGTTTTCGCTTTAGCTAAATTATATGGCAGCCATATAAAAGAGACAAAAAAGTTAAATAAAAGGAAAACATCGAGAAATGCATATTTATAAGCAGCCAGGCCGAGAGCAGACCACAAAGACTCCGGCTCACGTTTTCATTTGCCGGGGAGGACGGCAGGCGAACATGCGATGACAAAACGACACGAAATCCTTTTTTCCCCGCCCTGCCACCCGACCTGCCCCCTTTTCGTATTGTTGACGCTTTTGACATGATCGGACATTTTCACAAGTTAACCAAAAATCGAGAAAAAAAATCTTCCAGTTCCCCCATAAAGCCATAGAGTATCAAGTGCAGGGTGCAGGAAACACATATCCCCCCATCGCGAGGTCTCGGTTCTGAATCCGAATTCGATTCTTAGTTTGTCCCTGTTCCTGGCTTGTTCCTTATTGTTCCTACTTAATGTCGTTAATATTCATGACCAAGCGAAAGTAAGCGACTTTGTCTCGATCGTGTCCAGCGAAGTCATCGAACGCTGATCGCACAACGTGTTTTGTCTCTTATTTGCAGTGTTTTTTGCTGGCCAAGTGGCTCCTATCGCTGTGACATCGAAATGTCGAAATGCGTGTTTTTTATTGTCTTTATATAGGTAGGGGGATATATTCCCTATTTTGGATATTTTGAGAATAAAAATGTTGAAAAACTTGGCTAGAAATCACAAACATGTTATACTTTAAAAGGGATAAGCTTAGGGATAAGAATAGTTGATTTAAACTTTTTTTTAAATACTTGATTAAGTGATTGAAATACAATCTTAAAATTTATTATAAACATATAAATAGAAATATTTCTTATGGTTTAAATTTAAAACTTTTAAGAGTAAGTGTGGAGTGCCTAGTATGGTAGAAATGAACTTTTTTAAAACATGTTTAAAATAAAAATATGAAAATATTATGTAATAAGCGTCTTAAAAAATGATTTAAACTCTAAAATATCTTTTTCACTAAGTCAATATTTTAATTAATTTTTTAAATATTATCATTTAATCGTATATAATTTTAAAAACCAACACCAGAGCATTAGATAGTCGACATTTATCTCCATCTGCCTGATTAAATCGAACGCGTAATTCAACTTGGATGGATGTCTTAGTCTCTTTCAGACCCCTTAGTCCCCCTCTAATCCCCACCCATGTCATGCCCCACGACGTGTGCCCGTGCATGTTTATGAGCTTTGATGTTTGTGTGGGAGTCGTATCGGCTTGCAATGGATCAGCGATGAAATATAAAACCTTTATATAGGTACAAATTAAACCGAAACTTTTACGGCCTGTTGCTGATCTAACCTGGCTAACAAGAGGCGTCTCTGGTGCATGTGAGAGTGTGTGTGTGTGTGGGGCATATTAAACAGCAGCTGAAATGTCCACTTCCGGTGCATTTACTCTTGAGCGTGTGTGTGTTTGGGGGGAATCGATGCAAATGCTTTGATGGTTAACGCTTCAAAAACTTTCCAAGAACCCCACACTTTCGTGTGTCCATCATTTGGTCAGTTTCTTGGTCGTTGGCGGCTCTCAACCCTCTGCCCCTCTGGCATTTCCTTCGGGCCCACTTCTGTCCGGTGGCCAACAACACACCTTCTGGCTGCTGCCAGTTTGGCCAAGAGCTGGCGGCTGGCGACCTGGCCAAGTCACGACTTCGGCAAAACATAAAAATATCGGCGGCAATAAATAATAACAACGATTTTCCAGACTATCTAGCCAGTTCGGTCAGCCTGAACGAGCCGATAGTGCCAGAGTTCGGTGCAGTGAGAAAAAGTTCTACTTTATTTCATTATTTAAATGGAAAAGTTTAACAGCTTAAAAGGAAATATTATATTTTTTATTCATCTTAAAACTGAAGGTTGAGGAAGTTAAGAATAGAAATAACAGCCAATTTAACTCCTTTTTCTTAACGTGTATAAAACCAGACAGAGATAGCAAATTGGCGGCAGAGTGAGAGGGACTGTGTGTGGAGGACAGCCTTCATACTACGCCTGTTGTGCCATTTGCATGGCACTCTGGATTTTTATTTATTACACACATACTATATATAATATACCTCTGCCCATACAGACACATGTTTTTGGAATTTTATTGCCGCGGCTAATTTGCCATAAAGAAAGCGCCAAAAATTATTTGTTACCAATAATTTTCGACTTGCCTTTCTTGTTTTTTTGTCGTTGCGGGCCGGCCAGCCGGCCTGTTTGAATTATTTTGCATTGAAAATTTGTTCCGCGGGCATCACCGTGAGAAATTCTTTGTCGTTTGATATTTGAGAGTGTGCGCTGGGGGGAGGGACGGAGGGGGCGTGGCCACAACCACCCACCGCCCGCTGAGCTGAGCGTCAGAATGAGGTGTGAATTATTCGAGACGCGCTCAAAACGGTTCAAATCGGTGCGGAGCGGCTTAGATGTCACATATATTCAAATTAAAATACATTTATGCAAATATATTGAGGCTGAGGCTTTGAGGCAGTGCGACTGAAGTGACTTCCCGCTGGGCATTGTGACAGTTTGTCGGGGAGCTCTGGCCATCAAACTGCCGTTAAATGGGCATGTTTATTTGGCCCGAACCCAACGAGTGGCTCGAACCCAACTGATAATGAGAAGCGCATTTCGAATCGATCTAGTGCGCTCTATTGGCCAACTAGTTTTGGCATAATTGACGACCCACTTGGCCAACGCCATTTTCTGACATTTGTTGCTTGTTTTCAAATTTCAACTGTCTCATAAATTTGACCCCACGGCCCCACCAAAGCCAACGCCGATGCCGGCAAACCGCCAAATATCAATTAAATATTTGAATGGCAGATTCTAGTCTTGTGAAAATTTGAATTCCTAATGGCGTTTAGTGTCCAATAATGAGGGACATTCGTTTTATAATTTCATTAGCCGCTTGTTCGCCGTTCGGCCAGTGCCATAATTTAGCCTGGCTGCCTTGTTGGTATTGGTATTCATTATAATTGCCTTTTGATTATAATTCGAGCAAAAAGTCACAAAGATTTGCATAAACATTTTATTGTTAAATTAATAAAAATTTTGTCAAAAGACCGAAAACACAATGGGGACGAGCAGATCTCCCATCCGATATCGGAAATCAAAATCTCGGAGATCTCAAAATGCTTTTGGGAAACCAGTGACAGCGACAACGACAGCGATTTTTTATTGATGTTTATTACAGTTCCAAAAAATTGTCGCTTGTCCCATGATTTTATTGTCTGCGGCTGCGCTGACAAGTGCTACATGTTTTTTCGCTCGTTTCGATTTGATTTCATTTGATTTCCATTTTGATTTCGGACCTGGGATTTCTCTCAGCCAAATGCATATTTAATGTGATTGAAAATTATGGCAGTGTTTGGCAAATGTTTTCACATTGTTATGCGATATTCCGAGAGGAGTGTATAGTCAGTGGATTTTTATTTATTTCTATTTTTCTCAAGTCTGGCTTTGTTTGGTGGAAACTTTTGGCTTAACCCTAATAACCTTGTTTCTTTTCAGTGGGACAGCAATGGCAGGAGAAGCAACAGCAACAGCAGCAGCAGCAGCCGCAGCCGCAGCATTTTCTAGTTAAGGCAAGACAAATTGACAAATAACATAACCTCACTTAACCCAACTTGCAACGCCTTTTTGCTGCCCAAATACCAGTAGCGGTGAACCCTCCTTGCAACGCGGTGTGTGGCAAGCTGAAACAACCAAAAAAAGCGTCCTCTAAGGTGGAGCCATGTCTTTAATTAGATGCCTCATAGGAGTATCTATTTACCAACCTATTGCCACTTGAATACAGTGGGCTTTAAGAGGATGTGAAAGGATATTTAAGCTTGGTTTGTAGCTCGAGTATCGGGTATTGATATTTTACTCCCCATATATTATCTAACTACCATAATACTATCACCAAACCTAGATAATCATTCAAATTCTTTTATTTTTAAATTAAACAAATTTTATTGCCAATTTGCTTGCCATATTAGTAAAATTTTAGGAATAGTTTTAAGTCAAATAATGTATCCAATAAAAGTAATTAAATATTTTCTAATTTTTCCGCATTTTCCGTCTTCTTAAACTGTTCCCACACCTGCACCACCCGGCGTATGCTTGATTTTGGCAACAACTTTCTTTAACATTCGGCAACATAAATTCCACAGCTCTTTTTGGACAACAATTTACCATTCCCTTGTCGCTCTCTTTAAAATTGGTCATTGGAACTTTTTTTTAGTTTTTTCGTCGAGTTGGTTGTTTGCAATTTCCCCGGCAACAACAACAACAACAAAGCGAATGCATGTAATGGCGACAATTCGCATACGCCCAGACAACCACCACAAAAAAAATAAATAAAATAAAAGATACAAAAAAAAAATTGCAAAAACAGAAACGTAACCAAGTCAGCAAAATAAAAAGGTTAATTGAGGAAACATCAGCAGACGGGCGTGATGTGAGCATCGCCCAAGTTGAGGTACCGATTTGATTTTTAGCCAAGTTATAAGGGTCAGCGGGGTTAGTCGAGTCCGAAAGGGGGTGGGAGTGCCGGGCATCCACCCTAGCCAGGGTGTACTGTGGTCCTCTTGTCAGCGTCTTCAGTGGCAACTTGAACTAAAGCTTTGGGGCCATCTGCTTGATCACGGGGAGACTGGAAATTGGGAATTGGGAGCTGGGGCCTGGGTGCTGGGAGCTCCTCCCTGGCCTGCCCTGCCAATTGGAAAACAATACCGTTTCGCTTGTTTTGCTCAGTTCCGTTTGATTTACAATGCAACACAAAAACACAAAACAAGCCAAACGTTTGTCTATTGATTGTTGTTTGCCTGTAGTTGCTATTTTTTGTTGCTATTGTTGTTGCTGGCCACTTTGTGGTAGGTAGGTGGAGTGAGCCAGGCCAACATGGACGCCATCATCGCCGTGGTTGCTCCAGATACACAGAGACTAATATTTACAAACTCATTTTCAATCAAAAATTAGATTAAGAACTATACTAATAATATCATTACGTTAGTAGCCATTTATACCACTCTTTGAAATATACTATTCTTTATTATGTAGTCCTCATATATTAGCCATAAATAAATCTCTTTCTCCCAGTGTATAGCTGTCGTCAAACAACGAAAATATTTCGCTAAAACCGCACGATACTCGGTTCCATCTCCATCTCCGTGCCCACGGGTCCGGGGATCCGGAGATCCAATGGGAGACGAGTGGAGAGTCGAGTCCCATTCGCTACTTGCTAACAACAAAAGTGTAACACAAAATCCGTGAGTCGATTTCTGCAATACATAGGCCCCATCCCCATTCCATCTATTGGGTAGCATTGCCTGGCCCCTCGACGTTTTTTTTTCCAATTTTTGTTTGCAACTTTTCAATTTCATTTTATTTTTATTTACCTCCCTCTTTACCATTGGAACGTGAGTTGGGCGGCGATTTACTTATTTTATGGCAAACTGCAATCGGTCTTAACAATTTTTTACCGAACAACTATAAGTTGTTATTTTCGATCGGGCAGTGGCTAGAAGAGAAAAAGTTACCAACTTACTTTAGCAGCGTCGACTTGAGGAGTTCATAGAACTTGGCTTCCGCCCCCTTGGGTAATCCCCAGATCCCATAACGGACCTCTCCCACCCCCAATATCCAAATCATTGCTCAATCGAAAAGCGTCCACAGTGCTCACGATTGTGCCACTTACGCGGTCAGTCGATAGTCGATAGACGATAAATTGGACGGATCGGATCGGGTCTCGGCATGATGATGGGTATATAGCCGTGGCATCGGGGATGGGCCAAGATTGGGCCTGGTCCTGGGCCTGGGAAGCGGAGCTGACGATCGTTTTGATTTCCAACTTAGTTCGATTAAATTTGCTGCTTTAATGAAATCATAAATTATGCCGCCATTGCACCCATTGCATGCCCCAAGGCACAGTGGTGCTGCTTGGGGGCATCTCCGCGGCAATCATAAAATATTTGATATAAAATTCTTCCAATAAATTTAATAATAAGTGTCGAGAGTCTAGGCGGGCTATAAAATGGTTGAAAAAACTGAAAGTTGAGCGTTATTTTGCAGGAGGATGAAAAAATAATTACAAAATACGGTTTCTTTGAAAATATTGAAGTATTTATGTGTTTATTTTGTAAATAATATTATTGGATTAAATATTTTTGGTATAAAGTGATTTTTCAAAAGTATAGAGTTTCAATAGTATAAACGACTAAATAGTTTGAATTAAAGTTTCATAAATTTTTTTTTAATTAAATCTAGAAAAGCTTAGGCCTGATCTTCAGTTCTATAATTTAAAAATAAATAAATAAGCCTAAATAAATCTACCTAATTTCTCCTATATTTTAATTAAAGTATCGCCTGGAATATTTTTGTGTATTCTACTAACTAGTAACCACTTACTGGTAAAGTCTTTACTACTTTAATAGTTTTTAACATTTTGAAACTAATATTATTAGTAGTACAAGTAAAATTATAAGTAAGTTTATTAAAAAAAAAATTATAAAAAACAGAAAGCCAAAATTTTTATTTTTTAAAAGAATTATCAATCAGGAAGTTACCTCTTGAATTCCTCAAAAGATTTTCATAAAGGATTCTCCACTGTGCCCCGTCTAGTGTGCGGCCTGCAAGTCATAGTCAATTGACCAGCTGACCGCCCTGGCCGACCGCTTGGCCAAAAACCTATTTGCGGTTTAATCGAATTTACCGTCCAGGCCCTGCCAAGAAAGCCGAGAAAGAGACAGCCACTAAGGGGCAGAAAGAGAGAGAGAAAGAGGTGTACTCAGCGTGGGACATCACTTGTTGAAATTGCCCGGCAACCGTTAAGAGCCGGAAAATTGAAGGAATTGCACGGAGAAAAATTGTATATTAAATGAAAGATTAGTTATAAATGTTTAAGCAACTGAGAACTTGACATTTTTAGAATTACGATTTGTGGTGAAATTTATTTCAAAGAATTTTTTCTCTGTGCAAATCAGAGCGGAATTAAAAGTGGAAAACTGCTCCATGTTGGATTCGATGCGATGTCATGCGGGCTACACATTGCGGCTATTAGACGAAACCAAATTCGGCATTTTGTGTCGCCGGCATTATGATTGCATATTTCAATTTTGGGCAACAAAAGGCAATTTTCCCTCGGACAACTGCAAAAGGAACGGATCGAGCCGAGATTGCAAGCCAGGAACTGAACAGCCAGCGAACTGCACTTAACTATTTTTCCGCCTTTTCGTCATTAAATTTTAATTGTGTTTTCTGTGAACGCCCATTTCAAGTTGAAGTTAAAGCCGAAAAATAAAAAAGAAAATTAAAAACAAAAGCCCCAAAGTGACGTCGATGTTAAAGTTGAACATTTAGTGGCCGTGGCGGGGATCGATTTCATTTATTTTCGAGTGCTTTGAGTGTTAACTGTTTGCACAAACAACGTGGCCAAAGGGGTGTGGGTCGGGCTTGGGGCTTGAGGATTGGGAATGAGAATGGGCTAGAATGGTTGGTTGTTTGTTAAGTCAACAACATGGCCTTTGTTTTTATTTGCAATTTGTGGCTGACTTGCAGCAGTTGGAGTCTTACTTCTAATTACGAATTCCTTACGCTTCGTTCTCCGCCAAGGCGCTGGCCGAGGTGCTGATGCTGGACTGGGTGTAGTGGGAATCTATTGGAAATATTCCCCAATGGCTTTTTCGATTTTTAGCATTTAAGCGTTAAAATTTGTTTGCCAAGCAAAGGCTGTGCGGCGGCGGCTGCGTGTAAATAGAAAACGGACAAACGAACCAACAAACCAACAAATAGACTCCAAAAGGAATACAAAGAAGCGTGAAGAAATGTTTTTAGTTACGTTTTGTTTGGCCCACACATACACACACGACCACGAACCCCGAACACGGGAATTCCATCAAACGCAAGACAAATATGACTTTTATAAGCCATGAAATTATAATTTGGCTTTCGAGTGGTAAGTGGCAAATGGGCAAACTGCATACACCTCTCAGCCACACAGCCTCTATTTGCTTAACATATTAGCTCTTGCCACAAAGCCGAGATGAGGCGTGCGAACCACGCGATTCCACAGCCGAATGACCGCATCCCCAGGCGATTTGTTTGACTCACCAAATGGAAAACAGACACATTTCTAGGTAAACCTATTTTTGAACAAATATTTAAAGCATTTACTTCCAGAATATTTCATACTTGACTGTTTGAAAAGTTTTTAGAAAAAAAAGCTAATAACTCATGTAGAAATTAAAAAAAAAAAACCTAATTAAAATGCATTATTCTAAAAACCTCTTATTGCCTCAAGGGAATGCTCTCTGAAATGTAAGTTAACCTTTCCTCGTTTCTAATTAAAATCGCCACAGAAAGTGTCAAGCCCGAAGAAACAAATAAACATTTGGGTCGCCTTTGACTCGATTCTGTTTCTGGGCTACATGGACAAGAGCAATGGGAGGAATGACAGGAAGAGGTTTGGGGCACTAAGGCAGCCAGGGACAGTGTCGTTTTTTGGGGTCTCTAATCTGGCTTGTCATCGCCTGGCAGCTTTCTGTCTGCGTCTGCGTCTTCCACGAAAATGTGCGCGGCCTGACTAATGAGCCGCCAAACCGCGGGAAAAATGACAAATTTTCTGCAGTTGGTCGACAGAAGCAGCAACCAGTAAAGCAAATCATAGTACAACAGAGCAGAGCTGAGCCCAGAGCTGTTAGCTGGCAACGATTTGTAGGGCCGTTTAATATTTAAAACAAAAGACTCAAGCAACGAACGTTAGCTGAGAAAACACATAAAGCACCAGAGGCCGGAGGCACGAAACAAACGTAAACGTAAACGGAACATTTTGTTTGGCTCCTCATCTCCTGGCTCTTTGGTTTCATGTAACTGCCATTTTTAACACTTAAATGAGCCACAGAAACTGCAGCAGCAGCCACAGCAGCAGCCAGGAATCGTCTCTTGTCTTTTGGCCAAATGCAAATGAACTCGGCGGATCAGGGACAGAAAAAAAAGAGGCGAGACAAACCGCGAAATGGCAAATGGAGCTTGCAGCTGGCTTTACCAAATGTTCTGCAAACAACTTTGGCTTTAACTCTAACTAATTTAATTGATGATTTCCACTGGCAGACATCTCGATGTGGTCACAAAGAGGTGTCATCGCTTTCCTCGCTCAGCTCGTTGTATTATTTCTTTTATTTTCTTTTCGTATTTTTGTCGTGGCAGCGAGAGCATGTCAACGCCGTGTTCATTAATGTCAACCAAACAAATCGAGTCAAATAAATTGAGGCTATGCGACGTTTAATTAGAAGTAACCAAACGATCGAAGACATCCACAACTTCCGGGTAAGCACCTAAATACAAAAAAACTACATGAAATAAAAAAGAGTTTATAAACGAGAAATGAGAGAAGTAAAATGTATAAATCTTAAGCTGCAAACGCAATTCGATTGGACGATAAATGCAATAAATCCTGAAACTCAGCCTCCTTGCCACCGACAGGGATTCGCGTTCGGAGGCTTCTGCTGTTCCAGCAATCATGCGTTAATTTAGTTGCATGCGAAGATTAATTAATTTTCAACGTTTTTACTACCTTTCCCCGCAACTTTGGACCAAAAAAGAAAAAAAAAATGTAAGAAGACAGCGGGTGTTGTCAAGGCACTGGAATTGCGGTTTAGCCGTAAATGTTGGTAGCTGCAGTCTCGGCAATTGCCGTTTTATGGCCACAGAAACGAAATCATTTTGTTTTCAGGCCAATAAAAAGGCCCATTTGCCATCCACAACCACAAAGTCTGGCTGACTGGATGGCTGTCTGGCTGGCAGACAAAGTTGGTTAGTTTCGATCATAGCTTGGCTATATTTACATAGAATCTGCTGCCGTAGCTGCCACAATTTCGAAATTCCATTCCCAAGGATGGTATTTGATGCTCGGATATCATGCATATAAGAAAAAGATTCTCTATATAGTTTTTTTTTTTTAATTTTAGACACACTTATCTACTAGAAATTAATAAATTTATTCTGCAATCTTCACAGTTTAAAAGCAGAAACTTTATAGATATGGTCTTTAATTCCTTATTATTTTTCTTTGCTTGAAAATCTTTAGAATTTAGTCTATTCATGAAATATGAATGAAATTATACTTCATCTAATCTCTAGTTAATTTAAAACTTTTAGAATAAAGTCTAAATTTATTTAAAGTGCATCCTAATCCACACAGCAAAACTAGTAGAAGAGGACGACTTCGGCACGCAGAGTCTTTGGCTGCTATCTGAACTCGCTTTTGGCCAATTCGAACCTCAATTCGAACCTCTTCAAAATCGCATGTTTGCAACTGCAATCGAGCTAAATGGCGAAACGTTACCCATATGTCTATATGTCTACATGCCTATCTGTCCGTCCCACAGTCTGCCTGTCCGTTTGTCCGTCCGTTCATCTGTTGGGCAGTCAGAGTTTCTGGTGTTTCTGGTGGCTGCTCCTTGCTTTCCCGGCATTGTATTTATGGCTATTCATTTCGTGATCTACTGATTTCGCATGTGTTGGATGGGAATCCAGAACAGAGCCGTCGAGCAGATCCCCGGGATGAACTTGTAGCCTTTCGGCCCCGTTGGCCACGTACTGTGCCGCCGAGTTGCTGAGCCATAAGAAAAGATATAGATACAGATGCAGACATGGCAGGCATGGCAGCAAAAGAGTCAGAAGCAAAGGCATATTTCCCGGCTGCAGTGGAATGAAATAAAATAGAAATCATTAAGGCCAAAAAACACACATAGTAAATCTCATCAAGAATTTGTAGCAATTTCCTGTCCGATGATTTTAGGGCCAGCTTTTGAATCGGAATCGGATCAACCTGGGAAGCAGATCCCCAAAGACCTTGGCCAAAACTCTGACTGAGTCATGTTGCCGCCGCCCAGTATCCGATTTGGTTATTTCTTCGGGTTGTGTGCACAGTTCATCATTGGAACATAAAAATTCACTGCGTTCATAAAAAAAAATCGAAAATAAATAACAACAAGCCGAGGTATCCAAAAAATCCTCATCTCATGCTGATGAGGAGAGCTCCAGTTTCCAAAACTCACACCGCAGCAGACAAAAAAAAAAATCGAAAAAATGAAAACTGAAAAAAATAAACCAATGCAAACAACACGTGAGAAAATCTTCGTCTTTGGGTCCAAGAACTTGAACGATTTTTATTTCTTGTTCAGCGACTAGGGCGACGATATACAATATACACATATATGTGAGCTGATGTGGCCAGAATCTCTGTCCCTTTCTTGGCTTTTTGTTTAGTTTTTTTGTTTTTTTATTTATATTCTCATCACAACTGATTGCGCTTCGCTCGATGCGATTAGTGTTAAAAGGTATTAAAGCGGCAAATACACACACTGACGGAACAAAAACACACATATCGAGAGTGGGATCCACGGAAGAAATGCGGCAGGGTCGGGATGGTCAGGGGACGAGGGGCTGCGTAAGGGGAAATGAAAGGCAACAAAACGTTACAGTTGCCACTGTCCCACTGTGGCCCGATTCTTTATTTTTTATTTTTTTGTCCGTCCGTCGCCCATTGTCGCTCAATTTGACACTGCAGTCGACTGCCCGGCCGCCGCCAACGTCCGCAGTAAATTTGTTGTCATTTGATATGCGAGTCATGAGGATTATTAGGTCCAGTCGCCGATGAAAAAAATCCAAATAAACGGCCATGCGACCAAGCAATATAACGAGGGAGTATCCATAAGTTTACAAATTTGACAAATTTAAGTTTAGAATTCCGAATAAAATAAGATTCTTAAGTGCTAAACTGATATTTGTCCTAATATCCTAATGCCTTAATGCATCCTCTTATTTTGAGTTTTTTAAGATCATTGTCTTATGAATATAGGTGGGCCTTACAATGTTACTTTGATTTACCAGATAATGGCTAATTAATACATAAATATTTAATATAAAAATTCACAATTTTTGTCTACTTTTTATTTATATATTTTTCATTTAATTATATGTTTCTGAAAAAATGATATTTTTACCTCTTTTAGGAGTTATACTACCCAAGATATTTGATGATTTTTTAAAACATATTATAAATGTACATTTTTTTATTAATAAACAATTTAAAACACTTTCAATTTAAATTAGAGATTTTTACTAAGGAAGCCCTCTTTTAAAACATTTTTATTTATTCTCTGTGACTCTCCCTGTTGAAACTCTGGAGTCCACCCTCGTTTTCATTTTAGCCAGCACAAAGAAGACATTTGCCTGTGTCACTTTGGAGACAGCAATCCCCCTAGTCCGAATCTCAGTTCCATTCTACACCGCCTTCCCAGTCCGAGTCCACAGTGCCAGAGACAGTTCCCTTTCCCCTGGACAGCGTCATCATCATCATCATGGTCGTTGTCACCATCAACGGGCTGTCATTATTGTCGTCTTTATGGTTTTATACTTTTTTAATTTGGAGCAAACTGTCGTTGAGAGCCTCAACCTGAGCCGGGCTAAATCGAACTTGAATCGAATCGACGACTCGACTCGGCTCGTTTGCGTGGAATTCTCATTTTCGGTCTTTGGCCGGATCGGATTTTGGGTATATTGGTTCCTTTCTATTTCGATTTTAAATTGCTTTTAATTTGAGTTATAGAACGTTTGCTCATTTAAGCCAGCATAAATCGAGATTTGAGCTCTTTTATGTATTTATTTTACCATACAATTTACACACTCCATTTACCTAAGACGTTGGCTCTCGGTTCTTGACCATCTTTCGGCCATTTGAATCCGATCCGCTTGGTTGTTGGCTTTTCTGTGGCAGGTACGCACTTCATTAAGGCTTTGTTTGCCAAAGGTGTCGATGTGGAATGTTTTTCCTCTCCTCTCCAATGTGGAAAAGCCATATTTGTCATCATAAATATGTTAAAGGCAAACAATAGACTTCGGCCACGAACTTGGTCCCCGAAAGTTATGCACCGATTTGGAGATTGGAATTGAAAGAATCAAAAAGCTGACACCCCATTTTGTACTTTGTAATTTCTCAATAAACGACTCAAGCCCGAGCCGCTGAATGCGTGGGTCGATCTACCTGTTGCCTGATCTTTTTACTGGATCGTCTTTGGATTTCCTAACAGAACTTAACCCATGGCAGCCCACTCATTAAGTAAGAGAGATGAGAGACCACCGCAGGAGACAGGCGTACATACACAGAACGTGGTTAGATTAGATCAATACAAGTGCCACCGTCCCGGTCCCGGTCCCGGTCCCAAGTACCATACCAGATCCCGGGCCTGGATCTGCATCTGGATCTGGATGTGGACCTGGTCAGACCCAGCCCCATTGGACGCGATGGGTTTGTCGATGTGTCTTCCCGATAGGCATTTAAATCTCCGACGTCGTTCGTGTTTTTTCTCGGTTTGATTTTTGTGTTGTTTTTTTTTTTTTGCCTGCACCTTGAGTAATGTTGGGTTTGTGTGTTGATTTTGCACTCGAATGTGAAACGCAACGCGGCTCAAGTGGAGCATAGCACAAAGTGCTTAAATGTTTTCGATTGTTGCTCGTTCTTGGCCAAGAGCAAACAGTAGGCACACTGACGTTGCACTGTCAGTCAGCCAGTTGAGTCAGTCAGTCAGTTGAGTCGGTGCCCGGTTTCTTTATCATTTTGATGAAATCGGTAAACCTGGGAATGCGTTGCACTTGTAATCTCGGAGCGTCTGCCGACCGACTGGCCTTTCCTCCCGCCCAAGGACACTGCGAAAATTCCTTATTACATTTATTACTTTTAGATTCAATTAGGAAGTAGTTTTGGTAGCAATGTATCGAAAGCTTTATGGTATCGTTTACATCATAATTTTTTAAATGCAAAGTTATGCGGAAATCTTATAGTTTTAAAATGCTTCTAACCATTTTTTTCAGTGCCACCTTTAGCTGCTTTGCATGCATCCTTTGTTGAGTGAGTGAATTATGTGGCCAGGGTCTGACGGCGAATGCAACTGACATGTCTGCAGAAAATGGGCCCATAATGAAGTGTATTTACCTTGCATTTTTAATCATTTTCATTCCCATTCCCAACTTGCCACACTCGCCGCTGCTTGTACAACACGTCGAAGTTGCAATTTGCAATTAAAATTCAAATTAATATAATGCACGAATTGAAGCTTTCAAATGGGGTTTCTTGTCGTTTTTGTGGCTTTTTTTTTGGTGGCTTAATCGTTAAATGTGGTGCTCCAGTTTGGCTCTTTCGATGTTGTGTTTTATTCGTCGCGTACATGCCGAGACTCGAAATGTTTTCAAAATACTCCAAAACAAAAAACGTTGTAAGTGCTTTAAGAACAAGTTTTCGGTGCTTTTTTCGAGGTAGTTGCTGCTGCTGGTAGTGGGCTTTATTTATTTATAAGCCTTATGGTAATCTTGAACTCAGCTCTGAGGCGTAGTCACTCTGAATTAACCGGTGCACTAAAAGCTGGCCAAAAGACTTGTCCAGAATGGCAGCTCAAGGTGACAAGAAACTGAGTCAAGTAATGGCAATTTATTACATTCCGTTGATGGTTTGGTAAAAGATGTCAATAAATTCAGCAGCTTCGAAGGCTAAGCTTGGACAAAGTAAGAGGTTTCTATAAATAATGCAAAATGGCTCATAGACATTGAAAGAAATTTCTCATTCCAAACTTTAATTAGGAGTTCATTGATCTATATTTTACCGTCCATTTAAGGCCTTTATTAGAAAGCAAAAAATCGAAAATAAATATTTAATCGGCAAATTTGCTTTAATCCCACATTAGCATAATCAATCACTTGACAGCCCCGAGATTACTCATTACTCCCTCAACGGTCTGCATTTTCGCATGGCCTAAACATATATTTCATGGCACAGTTCGATCGTGGAATGTCGCTGGGATTCGCCCCCGTAGCAGTTGCCCTGCCCCCCAGTTCCGATCACGTCCCATTCGCCCCTGGTTTGTGTTAAATTTAGCTTTTTTCGTTTTATTTTGTTTTCATTTACAAAATCTGTGCGTGAGGCTCTTTGTATCTGACTTGTTTCTGGCCACGCAAAAGGTAAATTCATTTTACATTTTATTTGAGGCCTTATTTACCACCTTATTTGAGGCTCATTTTTCTTCCACTTAATGCCACGGCGGAGAGAAACGCATTTGACACATTTTGCATTTTAAACGTTGACAATTGCCGCCAAGTGTTTGCTGCGTATATTTGTTGTGTAAACAGGGGGCACGAAAAGAGTCTACGAGTCTGGAAGAGGAAAACCAAAGCCAAGTGCAAACAAAGGAACGCCCGGCCAAGGTGAGGATTTTAAATCTCTCGCCTATTAGCTTTTGGATGCTGAGCACGTGAGCCCGGGATGCCAAAGATTCATCTTGGCCAAGTAACAAAGGCCGGCCGTTGACAAGTGGAAAGTTCGTATGCAGATTCTGATTTATGCGGCCTGTGCGTGTCCTGTGGTACCTACGCTTGCGACTCGTTGTGGCTGCGGCTGTTGCTGTTGAATTTGTTAATCAATTAGTCATAATTTACGGCTCAACAATAATCAGTGGACGGAAGGCAATGAACTGGACTCTTGCACTTGTTGCACCGTCTGTCTCTTCAGTCGCAGATACAAAACGATCTCCTCGCGTCTGGCCTCCCGTCCGTGTGGCAAAAACACATTTGCCACAACGCTAATGATGTATTGTGGCTTGCATGTGGTGGCCCTTGTGTCCCTCCCCCTTCCGCCACAGGCCTCTTGGGCTGCAAAAACAACTTAAGCGTTTAACACGATCTTCAATTTGCGCGGAGCACAATATAAGAAGTAAAACAAAAACCTTTAGCAAAAAATATCTGGCCAAGAAAGGCGAAGAAGAAATGCAAGGGAATCCAAGAGACCAAATGCAATGAGGACGAGAAGAGTGGCTGAAAAAAATCGTGCAGGGCAGTGCCAATTGGCTTAAAGTCACAGTGAAGACTTGGCAGATTAACAATTTTAGTTTGCATAACATAAGGTCTAGCCATTTGATTTAAAATATTAAGAAATTTCTTTTAATTTAAAAGCAATTTTAAAATAATAAAATATTTTGAAAAATAGTTTATTTAATTTTAAAATGTATCATCATGAATAAATCACAGTCATTACTGTACAGTATACACTCATGTTTGACCAGTGATGCACCAGCTATATAAGCCATGCCTCATGCTGTGTCGTAATCGCAAGTTCGTTGCCTAAGTCTTTCGTTTTGCCTGCCACTAAATATATCATCGATGCGCCCGCGCCCCCACCCGTCTGTGCCCCTCCTTCGCACGCCCCACCATCGCTTGGCTCTCGCAAAGATTGCGGTTTTAAAAATATGTTGAGTTAAGCTAAACGATGCGGCCGCAGCAACCGCAGGAGCAGGAGCCTCCGCAACGGAAGGAAGAGGGAGGCCGGCACGGAGTGAATCGCATGTATACGCCCATCAATGCTGCCACCGCAGTGGCAGGTTGAAATGTTGCGCCAAGTCCGCGAACTGGGCACGAAAGCGAAAAGGAAACACAAGGATTTTTATGCCAGCTCGGCACCCTTTTGCCTTTCCTCTTTGAGTTTTTTTCTCGGATATTTTTTTTCGCTTTTATTTCTTCTTTTTTATATCCAACTCTGACTGTGGCAATCGGATCGCGTACTTTGTGCTGTTCTACACGCATACAACAACAGCGGCTACAGCAGCCTCAGCCTTAGCCGCTGCCACAACCACAGCCATGAAATGCAGGTGCTTATGGCCTCCGTTTGGGCCAACCTCAAGTTCAGGCCTTCTCCAGGAGGCTGCCCCCTCCTGTTGCCACAAAACCCACCGCCGAGCACTTTGTATGCCTCAGAGAGAGTCTTGTACGAAATTAACTACAAACAGCAGTACAAAATATTTTAATTAAAAATTCCTAATCGTGTGCGAAGCATTTTTTATCTGATTTCAGTTACCCCTGCCCCCGCCGAGGGAGGAGGGTTCTCCTCCACCTCCACCAAGCGGGCTAAAAATGTATTAATAAGAAAAACGCCAAAGGTTTGCGTGTGTGGAGGATATCCCCTGGTCCCGCCGACTCCCTCCCTAATCCCTCTCCCGTTCCCACATCCATCTCATCTGATCTTCCTTGGATGCTGCTGCGGCGGCGGTTGCTGCTGCTGCTGCTGACTTGGGTCCCAGACGTATAATAAATTGCATTTGCCTACCAGCCGGGGAGATGCAGATATGAGCTTGGCATGGAGTCCTCCGATGCAACGGAGTTGGGTTGCATGCAACTGCAGACGACGAGTCGTCGACGACGAGTCGCCTCGCCAGATATTTTTGCATCTAGATACTTTTGGCAGTAATGTGCGAAAATTTCATTGGGTGTCGAAAAGTTAAGTAGTGCTCGCTGCCGCTGTCTTCGGTTTTACTCTGGCTTTTTTGTTGTTGTTTAGCTCTTTTGGTTTTTTAGCCTTTCTTTTGGTTTTCAGTCTTGGAAATCTCAGAGTTTGCCGTGCAGATTGTCTCGCCCCAATCTTCGAGTGCTGCCGTTTACATTTAATGTGAGAACTAAACATTTGGCTTTTGAGCCTTCAATTTGTATTAAGTTGTTTGCATCCTCCATTCGCGACTCGTCAACCCCAGTTGGTAACTCGAGGAGTTTGGAGTTGGGAGCCGGAGTCGGAGTTGGGAAAACTATTTGCTGTCGACTGCAAAATTGTTCCTTGGCCGAAGGAGAAAATTGCTGCGTTTTGCTACGAACGACTGTTATCAATTTCGCTTGGCTAATTGGTTTCAAATTTATGGACCTGTAATTGATATTTATGTTTGTCCTCGCTTCGCGATGCGTTGTCAAATGCCTGGATCCCCGTCATGGATGGGCAACTTGCGGCATGCCTGCGTAATTGGTCAAAGTAGTTAGCTATAAATCCTCGACTGGCATTTACTGCACCGGCTTAGCTGGCAGACCTCCATAGATTTTAGCCAGGGGCTCCTGGATGGCCCGGGGACCCAGAGACAATTTAAGCGTCTATTCAAGTATCTGTGAAGGAACGGTTATTAAAGTGCCAGACTGGAAAGAGATTAGTACAGCCCCTCTAAGCGGTTTTGTTGTGGGTTGCAACTTTTTCAAAGACTAAATTGCAAAACATTGCGAAAGTCGTTCGGTTCTAAAGACCCTTGTGACTCTGGCTAATTACACACGGCTAACTTGGCTCAAGGTCAATTCTGGCATCACCATCTGGGGATTGATAAAAAGTGATGGGCAGTGGGGGAGTCGGTTATTTTAAAAAGGGTTTCTGAGAGTCCTGAAAATAATGTGACTCGTAAGACATAGAAGTCTGCCTATTATACATATATTGTTAAACTTTACTTAAGGATGACTAATAGTAGGATATTTTGGCATCATATGTTTTTGCTGCCCATAAATATATTCCCCAATAAAAAAGCCATGAAAACCCCCATCAAATGAACAATGGATTCCTTTGGTTTTAATGGAGTTGGAATTGAAATTTCAGCCCCCATTCAGAAGAACGCCTCTGCCCATTCTAGGAGCCAAATGTTGAAGACATTCGGACCGGGAATTAGCATGCAAGAACCCGAAATAAAATTCGTTTTGTACGAATCTGTTCTCATTTTGTTCGACGGCCAGCACGAACGAACGAACCGAAAACAAAGAACGCGCTAATTAAAAATGCTAAAAGTTTTAAGCTCTCCAAGAGCCGGACCGAAATTCCAGCCTCCTTTTCAGCTGTCCATTTCGACTGGGAGCTTCGGGTCGATCCGAGCCAGGTTCAGTTGAGTTCCAACTGATGGCCAGCTCCCTTCCTGGCTTCATTCCCAATGCGATCAGAAGTGAATTTGGTTTTTGTTTTTATTTTTTGTTTTTGTTTTTGTTTGCTTTTTTGTAATTTTTTTTTGGGATCTTGTTGGAGTAGTAAACACTGCACGGCTGTCGATTTCTGTTTGCTGTCAGTTAGGTGGAGCAGGGGATGGGGACTTGGTAGCCCTGCCGAGGTCCAACCATTCATCTTTGGCCGGTTCGAAGGGCCTCGTTTTCGGTTTTCTGTTTTGGGTTTTGGGTTTTCAGTTCAGTTTTCGGCTTTCAGTTTCGAGAGATCATTTGTTGGGTTGGCGTGTTGCTTATCCCGGCGATTCTGTTTTGAAATTTCCAATGAAATGCTGGATATGCTGCCGCCAAACAGGACTCAACATGCAGAGTTTATAGGTATTTTAATTAGTTGAAATTTCTCAGCCTGAGAATGGGGAACCCGAAATACAACAAACAAATGGGGAGACACACGAAAGGGACCACCTAGGTAACAAATGTCTTTCCTATGTAAACATAAGTCTTGGCCCCAAATGAGCAGTCATTAACCCACTCCCTCTCAACTCCCTTTTTTTTAGTATCTTTGAAAAATTGATTAAAACCTAATGAAGCTTAATAAGCCCGAAAATCCTCCATAAATGAAGCGATTACTCTAAAGCAATCTCATTTGGGGATTACGATCTCTCGATGAATAAAGTATTCAATTTTTCAGAAACCACAAAATGAAATGTAAGAAAAAATCACCCAAGCACTGGACTAAAATTAAAACGTCGACTTAAGCCGCCAACGAGAAGGGCGACATTTATCCGGACAGTGACAAGTGTCCAACCCCGACGATGTTGATGATCCTCGGCGAGGGTTTTTGGTTTTTTTGTTTTTTTTTTTGAAAGGTTGCCGCAGATTTTATTGTTTGTTTAATTGCGGGCAAGTGGGTTAGGGCGGCAGACAACAGAATTTTATGCACTTGAAAATTGTAACAGGCAAAAATGATAAATGATTCGCGCTTTTAACCCTCCACTTGCACAGCTGTTGGGTTTCCTTCATGCCAGTGCGTAACATTTGCCGCAAATCAAAGGCTAACCGCTGACGACGATGTGGTAATGGTGGTGGTTGGGTGGTGGTTTAGGTGGCTTAGGTTGCTTAGGTGGCTGGCCGGGCCTGAAGCTGCCTTGGGTGCACTTACAGCCACGAAAATGTAATAAAAACGTGCGTCTTCACTTCATGTAAATCATGTCAGGCGGCGGCGGCGAGTAGCGCGAAATATTTCTGCTCCACCGAGGAAAATATAATATTATGCAATTTAATGCGAGGAGTGGTGTTTAAAGTATTTACGACAGTTGCTTATTTTTTCTAAATATGTTAATGGTTATTAAATTAAATTTCATTTTAAATTATTACCTTAGTTAATACCTTAATACAAACTCTTTTAATTATTCAAAGAAATGGTCTCTTGGTTCAAAACCTTAAAAAATTAATTGCTTCTTTAAATACATAAAACAAATATTTAATAGTTTTTATGAAGATTTAAATTTAATAGATTTAGGAAAGATTCCTTTTTTAAATTGTAAAAATTGTATAAAATATCTATTCTTTCATTTCGACCTTTCGGACTTTCCCTCTGGATATATTTTAGTTAGCAAATGTTAAAATTCAATAAATTGTAATTATTATTGCAACAACTGTTGTTATATGATTTCAAAATTGTTTAGACTTTTCATGAATTACAAAACTCAAATCATTTTTTTTCTTGAATCTATTCTATTTAAGATAATGTTCCCTATTTATATTCCTTAAATTGTAGATTGTAATTATTGTACTTATATGCATATTTATTATCATATTATAACCCCATAATTCATTTATTCAAATTATTTTTCCATGTGCTGATGATGATGCTGGGGAAGTAACATAGCAGCCGCTACACAAATGAGGTGCATGGCGTGAAGATCATCCTGAGCGCAGTGGAATCGCGATCGCAATCGCCAAATGGAAGGCAAGGTGTCCCAGTCGGAGCTGGAGTCGGTCCAGGGCGTCTCTACTGTACTATCTACAGTCTGGCGGCGGTGGCGTGAACGTGCAAACATGTTGCACATGAGAGAGGCTGCCGCTAAAGTACTTGTACTTGTCATATTGTTATGGATTTATGGCAAACACGTATAGCGCTATAAAAATGACATATGCACGTGTATGGGTTAAAGTATGGGCTCGATATATGCTCCACCTCCCGTCCGCCCCCTCCCCCGCCCAGCATGGGTATCACTGGATAACAGTTGCACATTAAAAGGAAAAAAGTAAGAAAACACATGAGCACGCGCAACCATCTCGATTACTCGCCTGCGTCGGCGCAATCACAAAATCAACCCTCCCCGATCTTGAAATATATACATATACTTTATAAATTCGTACCCTCTGCACCCCTCACCCAACACCTCTTCAACCCTCTACTCCGCTAATTAATCGCCTTTGTTCGTGTCATAATTCGTTGCGTATGAAACATGTTTGCCTTACTGATTTTGCAATTGAATTTTATTTTGGAAGAGCCTAGGGGTGGATTTCGGGTTAAATGAGGCGTACCTATGTCTGTTGTCCCTCCCCCTCGATGGGCCGAACATGTGCGAGGTTCACAAGTGCTGTGATTCTGTTTTCGGGTGGTAAGGTGGTACAAATTGTTGGGCTAAGGTCAGGTTGATGGATGATGGGCAATGAATAGTCGGTTTGATACAGAATCCAAAACTAACCACTTTTCGGAGCCTGATGGCTCGGTTCTCAGAAGTTAAACAACTGTTCGATAAGACAGTTTTTCAAGCAATCTATGCAAGTAGGCCAACTACTTTTCTGCGACCCTCTAAATAAACCTAATCCACTACTTAGCCTAATAGACCCAAGTGCCATTTAGGATAATACTTACAGATCTGTAAAGTAAACTTTGAGGCAAGGCATAGTCGAAAATCCAGTCCTAATTCCCAGTCTGTTGGCTTTGGGGTTTCTTTTCAAGTGCCCGTAACTTCTCGCTAAAAATATGGCCCATAAATCTTTTGACCCAGCACAGTGCCAATAAAAGCGTTCATAAACAACTAACCTAAGGCAATGCAATGCCGGCAACTCCTTCGGCTAAGGGCAGACACTTCCACTGGGCAGTAACCACTAACCACCTAACCGCAAACCGCCACCAGAAGCAGCCAGAAGTGAATATAAAAAACAGAAAACCGAAAATATAAACAAACCAAATGCGAAAAAAATAAAACGAGGAGGCGGAAGAAACACTTAAAAAATCTGTCATAAAATGTTGAGTGGTGTAAAACCAACTGGTTGAAATTGCCAACATATTTGCCTGTTTGTTTAATGAACTCGCCCAACTGGTTGCCGCAGGGGCGGGGGTTGTGGGTGATGGGTGGTGCACACCCCTGTCGAGGGGGTGTGGCGGCGGTCGGGTGGTGGGTTTGAGGGCAGAATATTTTGATTACTCAATATGTTTGATTTTATAGATTTATGCCACTACCGTATGATCCACTTTTGCAGCTGTCTGTTCCATGTGGCAGCCGAAACGAAAGCTAATTTCAACAAAGAAATGCCATTAAAGGCAGTCCAGTGTCCAACACACACACACACCATGGTATTATGAGAGGCACAAGAGACACCTGTAAGACGGGGCAGCTATTAGCTGAAATCAAAACGAAAACAATGTAAGCCACAGTGAGCAACAAGCGAGCAAAAATAATATCCCCCGAGACTCGGGCTCAAATCTCAAGAGTCTCCCCTCCAGAAAAGCTGGCCACCAACGCAAAGTTGTTGTTTTCTTTTTTTTTTCGTCGCCTTTTAGCCAATTTTGATATAACTGAAAGCGTCAATTATACGTGAAATTTATGATGCCGTGTGAAGAATAACACCAACTTGCAACATATTTGGACAACGTTGCCGTTGCCGATGCTGTTGCCTTACAATTGCCGCTCTGGGGTCTCTTTCTTGTCGCAGATATGTAAGTTGATAATGGGCATTGTAGTGCAGTTTTTCTTCCCGCCTCTGGAGGCACAACCAACCCAACAAACAGAAAAAAAAAATGAAGAAAAATATATATTGTTGGAAAAGATGACAAAGGAGGCAGAAAAGACCGCGGCTGCCCAGCGGAAAAGCTATGGACTTACGCCCACCAAAAGCGGATGGAGGCCCAAATAGCAAAAAAGTCTAGAGAAGACATTTTGGGCACACACCAAGTCAATTTGTTTTATCTATTGTCGAACAAGAGTCATGTCACAACGGCACAATAAGATTTACTATGTGTTGTTTTTGTTGTTACTATTGTTGTTCTTGTTGTTGTTGTTTTTGTTGTTATTGGTATTGTGGCAGTTGCTATTTTTTGTTGTTATTGTTGCAACCGTAGTAGTGGCTGTAGTGGGCAGACAAAAGTCAATGATGCCGGAGAGACGCTGCTGTTGTGGCTGCAACAATGGAGCGGCAGCGCAAATCAGCAACATGATTCGATATTTAGATATGCGCCTCAAGAAATATGAGCCGCTAACAACAACAAAAACAAGGCAGCAGCATCGGACAGGCGGCAGCATCTTTGTTGTTGCTGCCGCTGCAGCTTGTTGGCCGCTTGTAATTGCCAAGTTTGTTGCTTAAGTCTTTTGTTTTGGCCACGCTGATAGGCCGGTTGCATTTAAATTTGATTTATACACTTTCGGTCAGCATATAATTGGCTGGATGTCGCCGCTCTGTCTCCTCCGGATAGTAGTTCTCAGACCATAACTGTTGTTTGTTATTTTTTTTCTTTCGTTTTTTACGATTATGATTTAAATGTTTCTTTTAAGGGAATTGGTTTAGGGGTTGCCATTTAAAATAAATGCCAAAAAGTATAAATTAAGTTATATACTATATAGTTATTATTTACTAATAGGTATAACTATAAAAGACTTGTGTAGTTTATAAATAAAGGATATAAATAAAAGGTTTTAATACTTAATCATAGTAGTATCTCATTTTTTAATGTCAAAAAACTACTCTTACAAATGTTTAAACTTTAAAGCATGTCTCTTAAAATATAAAATTAAGTATTAACTGCTAATTCCCTAATTGCTATGGGAATTAAATCCCCAATCAATCCGAAGCCCTGCTATTTGTGGGAGAGCTCTGCTCGACACAGGTGTTAATTGCCTGTCCCCCGAAGCAAGCCATAAAAAATCAAGACAAGACCAAAACTAGAGCACAGAATGTACTCCCAGTGGCTGGATGCTGCATTTATAAACATAATTAAGTTGAAATCGTAAAACAGCAGCAAACCAAAGATTGCTTCGGGCGAAAAAAAACTCCACGCATGCGTGCAGCATCCGAAGCTGGAGCTAAAACAGGGCCCATACCGATAGCAGAAGCAGAAGCCGAAGTTGCAGCAACTCCATTAGCAACACCGATTCCGATTCCGATCCGATTCCGGGCCCGGAGGCTATAGCCGGCTATAGCGCACGACCAATCAGCGCCTCGCTAAAGAGCATTCAACGAAGAGCAAACCGGTTCGCTCCAAAGAGAGTATAGTGCCCCGGGGTCTCCGGTTCTCTTTCCGATTCTCTGGCGATACAGTCTCTCGAACAAGTTTTCGAGCTGCAAGCTACGATCTTTGGCTCCCATAGCGTGGATTTGCCTCCAAGTCCGAGCGATGAAGCGAAATGGCCAGCGGCAATCAGTCTCAAGTTGAGGCCTGAAGCGCACGGAAGTCCAACCACTTTAGAGCGGTGGTTACTCGGTTTCGGTCTCCGTTTCGGTTCTGGTGGTTTCGAGCCACAGCAGCACAGATACTCTCTTCTACCACTTTTGGTAGCACACCACACCACACCACGACACTCTTTCGCTCTCGTGACTTGCTCCGCCCCTGCTCGTTTGGGATGCTGCTCGAGGGCTGAAAGCGCCGCAGGATTCGGTCTGGCCATTAGTCGAGCGCCGTGCTTCGAGCGGTGATGAGCCAATTTCTGCAACGGTAAATTTCCAATTTCCCGAATCTGGATTATAAACGATCGACAATCCCCAATCGGAAATATTATTCGAACCGATCCCTCCCCCCGACGAACCGACCGATCGTCTGATCGCCGGGCAATTGTGAAAGTGTTAAATGTGCCGCAATCGAATCAAATTGCTTGCTGATTACAAGAAATGATGAAGAGCAATCAACTGAATGTGTGAATGTCGGAAAAGGCAGCATATGAAAAGATCAACAATCATCCGACATTTTTCTCACTGTGTATATGTATCTTTCTTTGTGTGTGACTGTGACTGTGTGTGATTGTTGCTATGTGATTAAGCCACAAATCATCGTGTGAGCAAAAAGAAAACGGAAATACCTTTCAATTAAATACAATAATACTAAGTATATATCAAAATACAATGCCGTAAAAAATTGTGTTTAATCAAAGTCGAAAAGTAAAAGTGCAAACAATGTGCGAATTCACCGACCCACCGATGAGGAATCGCTGCCACACACTCGCGCCTAGTGTCGCCACAGTGCGCTCCATTGATAACGCACACACACTCACGACAGGGACATTAAAACACACACGCTACGAAGTGGAATTGAAACATGCCAAGTGAAAGAATGAAAGAAAATAAAGCCCATGGAAAACTAGCCCATAATCCACAATGATAATACGAATAATAATAGTCACTTGAAAAAAGTTTAGGCTTCTTCGAAACTACAAAAAGAATATCTATTTTTTTAGTTAGATAAAAGACACAAAATCAGAATTGGACTAGTTTTAGTATTTCATTTAAAATATATTCTTCAAAACATATATATTTTTATACTGTGAAAGAATTATAAATAAGGGAGAGGGAATAGCTTCTGGATAGGGTGGCACGATCATGGGAAAGCCCCACATCCCTCGAAAGTGCGGGGCAGCCTCTCCATGCTCTGCCTCACATCCAGTTATTTACCATATGGTATCCCCACGATAATGTATGGCTTTCCATCCAAGCGTTTCATTCAAGATTTCCCTTCAGAAAAAAACTCAGCTGTCTTGAAAGGCCTAGAAAACCCCAGCGAACTGATAAGTCGGAATAAAAACAAAAGATAGGGCATTCCATAGTTTTTATGGATCTGAAGCTGCCTACAATTCATTCATCATTCCGCAAATTGTAAAAAAGTGCTGCATTTGGGTGAAAGTTCGGGGGAGGACGGAGTGGGCAAGTGCATCATCCACTTGCAAAAGCCACTTCCGGTCATGCCTTGCAACAGCAGCAGCAACATCAGCGGCAGCATCTGAGTTGCGATTCAAAGTCAACGACTTCCGTTTCGTGCAAAGGCTGGGAGGAGGCCCCAAGCAAATTACTTAATTAAATGGACAATTAACACCCGGCCACCATCCGCCCGAGGATGGCTGGGATGGGGGGGTTAAAGGCTACTCCGCCGGGGGGTGGCAGGAAGAATGAGTAATGTGGGCAAGAGTGAAAATATCTGTAAATTAATATGCGCACAAGATGCAAATTGTTTTGTGGCCAAAGACACGGCTCCATGGCACCAGCAGCAACCAAAGCCAATGCAGCAGCAGCAACATCAACAGCAACGGCAACATCAGCAGCAACAGCGTTAAATTAACATAAATTGAATTGCATTTGCATTTGGTGCACGTTGCCGCTTTTGCGGCTCTTGCGGCTGCCCTGGTAAAAAAAAATGAAATAAAAACGGAAAAAAGTAAATGTTGCTGCGGCTGGTGGTGGCACTTGTTGCTTCTGCTGCTTCTGAGGCAGCAACTGCGTGTCAATTAGCGCTGATGATGCATGCCTGAATGCATTGAAATAGATTTTCCCCAAGCACTTTGCAACCCGTTTCAATTCCATTTCGTTCGACAATTGTTACAGCAACATCGACTTCAGCAGCGGCAACAAACATCGCGTATCTAGTGTGGAAGTGCTAAAAAGTGAAGAAAACAAACGAGTATGTGTAGATGCCAGGCCTATACACATACAAATTCATTATAATAATAATTTGTGATAACAACATTAACAAAACAAAAACAAACGGCCGAGGCAGAGGAAGGAAAATGATACAGAATCGCCATAGTCCACAGTTTCTTCTACACGTAGTGTAACTGAAAATTAGACAAGAGCTCAAAATCTGCATATATGGGCTAATTAGGGTCGCGATCTAATACGAATAGTGGTTGTTCTAGACCCAAAGTGAATCCCAAAAACGAAAAAACAAATAACCATCAAGATCGCCAAGAAATTCCGACCAGCATCACGCTCACAAACGCCCACAGAATGTACAGAATGTTTAGAAAACATTTTCGGCGAAAATCAACATCAACGTCTGGACAATCGACAGCAATAGCATCAGCAACATCGGCAGCAACAGCATCAGCAGCAACATCACCAGCAACATCAGACAGCCTGAGAATGTCCAAAAAGACAATGGCGACAAAAAGGCAGAGGCCAAGGCACCGGGAACTCTCGGCCCTGCCATCGCCGATCAGCGATTGTCGATCATTAAAGTCTGCCTGCAACTTAATTGCTTTAATTTTAATACTGTTAGTCCATAAGGTAAGCCAGCCAGCCAGCCAGCCCCACATGCAAAAACTAAAGCCCAAGAGCAGAACAAACCCAACAAACCTAAAGGCAATAATCGAAAAAAGCCCCAGATCCAAATACATGCGGGTGTAGTGTGTCTCAGAGTTGATTCAACCCATGTGAATTGGCAATAGCTGAGGGCAAAGTTTTGATGGGGGACGTAAATAATGATGATTCGGGGTTATTTTTGAGTGATTTATCAGTCTCGCATCCATAAAAGTTTAGTTTAATGGGAGCTATATGGTTGGACTACAAAATCCAATACAAGGACTCTCAAATCCTTTTGATTCTCAGTCGTAAAAACCACATTGTGGCTCAAATAAAATAGTTTTTCTTGAGAAAATTAAGTTGTTAAATTTACAGAAAGCCAAGTAATGGCTTACCTTATTTTATTGGCATACCGAAAGGCCATCAAGTCACTAGCCACTTGATGGCCGCACTTAGTCACAATTTGGTCTCAAAGTTTCAATCGTTTAACTGGTATTTAAATAAAGTTATACTCTGCCTATAGAAAAACTCTAGCTGGGAGGATGCGAGGACCCCTTTTTGGAATGTGATCCACCCGATTAGAGGGCCGGAGCTATCTTTCAAAACCATCTTTAACCAAATGGTTCCCACAACGGTAGTCGGCCGGCTGTTTCCGTCCGTGGGTCTGGAGTTTTCGGGGTGTAGCCCGTCATAAAGTGTTACACAAAGTGCCTAAACATGTATTGAGATGCCAGCGGAGATGCCCCGAGCGGCAATTAAACAGGCAAAGAGCCAAAGTTAGAGAGGCTTCCACACGGCCAACGGCAGCCAACGGTTCAAAAATACATAAAAATTAATCGTTGCTGCCGAGGCCGAAAGATTTTTGTTTTTTTTTCTCTCTTTTTTTGGGCACATAACACAAACAACAATTTGATTAATACGCCGGGTCGAGAACCAAACAGAGTCGGACATTAGAATTCGAGAGTCCAAGTCCGAGTAGGGGTAATCAAATTGATTACACACATTTATCTGGGGGAGCGGGGCGGCAGTGGGGATTGCATTGATTTAGGGTAAGTGAGGCGATAAAAGTCGCCGGCGGCAGCAACAGGAACGGATGCCCCTCCGGCTCCGGCTCCAGCTCCGTCTGCAACTATTTAGTTGTTAATGAAGTGAATAAAAGCTAAATATTTAGTAGCGGCGATTTATGACCGACTTCCAGAGAAAAGTTCCAGATCATATCGTCGCGGTTCACATGGGCCCACGTCACTTTAAATTAACCCAGTTATTTTGGCCAAGGATCAGTTCGAAAAGTGTATGTTAAACAAGAAAGGTTTCTCTCATTTGAGCTGACATTTATTGATCATAAGCTGCGTATTAAACTGACTGCGAAATATGCATAAAGCCGAAAGCCGTAAGCCGAAAGGCTCCATGCCCAGGCCCAGGCCCAGGCCCAGACCCGACTGGATCGAAATGAGTTGGCAAAACGAGCTCCCACGTTGAGCTGCAAAAAACATTTATGGCCACGTTTTGTTTCGTTTGGGGGGCTTAATTAAAATTTAATTTCACATTAAGTTCGTGTGTCGGCTTCATTAGGGTGCCAGCCCCCGTTTACTTGTGGCGCCGCATTACTAATCTCCTTAAGCATTTCATCGGGTTTATCTAATCGAATTGATTACGTCAAAGTTTGTCCGGAATATTAGCGGATGCACCGCCGCCAGCTGCACTTGCTCCTCATGAATGAGGCGCATCGGTGTTCGGGGAAGAAATGCGATAAATAAATAGTAAGCAGGTTCGAACCGAAAACCCAACCGGTTCCCTCGATCAAGAATCCAATCAGTTTGAAGTCCCGGCCAAACAAAAGGAAATCACAAGAAAACGCTAAGAGCTGGCCGAACAGAAACTGCCACAGACTGCCACAGATTGGGGCACGGAGGTCAGGGGGAGATGCATTTGATTGATCTATGGCATGATCAACAATGCATGTGGCTTCGACTTGGAGTTTTGTATTTTTTTGTACCATTTTTTGTGTTGAACTGCAGGTGCAGGCTACGGCTATACTGGCTAACTGGCTAATGCCGTTAGCCTGGCCCAGAGGCTAAATTGCAATTTATTTCTAATAAACTTATCAACACTGCCAGCTACCAGGGCCCATGACAATAAATTTGCTGAAATATGAAACCATAAAAGCAGGAGTCGAGAATTGCGGCCTAAGAGTTTTCATTAGCATATTTTCCGCGAAGAGGGGACCACTCTTCTAATGAACCTTTAAAATACAAACTTGATGGCCAAGATGCTGCTTACTACCACTTTGTGGCGGTGGATGCGTACCGGCTCTCTGGCTAAATTATGATAAGCGATTTTCTGCAGAATGGCTAAACTTTATGCGCCCATTTGTCAGTGGGGTAGTCGGAAGAGAAAAGGCCGGCGATCTAATGTGTTATTAATTTTATGGCAAATGCCCCAATCGATAGGCCCGTGATTTGCGGCCACTTCTGGGTACAGACCGCCAGATAGCCAGATATCCAGATCGTCGGACCCCCGAATGCCCATTCGATTTCCTTACTCCTCCCGTCTCCAGCTGGCAGACAAAGGCATTCTAAATTATACAAACTGCTGGATATCTCGTTTGATTAAGTGAGCCGAACCACCACCACTAGCACCACCGAAAATATAGCCACTCCAATCTGCTGTACAGTTAAGCTGGCTTTGTGGGGAAAATATTTTCTCATTATTTTCGTGTTTCATTTGCTGTTAGATTTATCAAGTCAGCAGTCGCGTCCGGCGCTCCATTCATTTGCCTACCAAACACTCCGACTCCGACTCCGACTCTGCCCCTGACTCTGACTCTGATTTTCGTCTCTTGTATCGATCTATCCACTGGGATTTTTTTTGTTTTTAATTAAAACCTCTACCGCAGCCCAATCAGAGCGCCCTAGGTGGCTTATTAGCTTTTACAACCGGCGAACGAGCCGGGCATCTCCGTTCGGATCAGATCCATAAAGTGTTGAGCATATTATTCGGCCTGGGATTTGGTCAAGGGTAGGGGGCGGAATGTGTCTTGGAAGGGAATCATTTTGGGACTCACTCGGGCCTTCGTTATGGGCCATGATTGATTTAGACGATTTGGGATTTGTTCGCTTGTTTCCAACTATAGCCCTGGTACTACAGCCAGATCGATAATTTTGTTTCGCTTTCTGTTCAACAGATATCCGCAGCTGGTAACTTCGAGCTGGAAATATTAGAAATCTCAAATACTAATAGCCATCTGCTCAACGGCTATTGCTGTGGCATGCCATCGGAACTGAGGGCCACCAAAACGATGGGTAAGTTGAAGAAAGAATGTCATACATTTCTGTCAGCAATATTTCTATAAAAATGTAGTCTGAAAGTCCGGCTCTTATCTTGCCCCACAAAATACAAGCATAGGCGGTCAAGGCTATCAGACTATCCCGACTATCAGAACTTCTGGAATTCGTTACTCTGCATACTTCTCTATTCTATTTCTTAAAAATTATAATCATTTCAAGACTCTCTCCCTTATATTTTATGGCATATAAGCGTTTATCATTGTGCTAAAATTTGGTCATTTTTGGCAGGCTGCTCACCATGCACAACCGCCTTCCGGCTGTGCCTGAAGGAGTACCAGACCACGGAGCAGGGTGCCAGCATATCCACGGGCTGCTCATTTGGCAACTCCACCACCAAGATACTCGGCGGATCGAGCTTTGTGCTGAGCGATCCGGGCGTGGGAGCCATTGTTCTGCCCTTTACGTTTCGATGGACGGTAAGTGCATTTCCCACAACAACTAACCAGGTTTATAATGAAACTGTTTCCTCCACTAAACAAGAAGCACGCTTTTGGCACGGGTTGGTCTTCAGCTCTCACTTCTGGTGTATCCACTTGCGGTTTTATTATTTATTTTTTTTAAGTTTAGATGGGGAAGCGAACTGACGGTTCCGCTTGGAAAGTGCTGAGGAGGCGATAAGGTCGAGCCGGCAACAGAAATGTGAATGAGCCGAACTCGTGCCGCATTGATAAGACCCCATGAAGTATATATTCCTATATATAAAGAGGGCATAGTCTATCGGGGGGTTTCCGAAGCATTGCAACGCTCTCGCTTCGCTTCCCCATTTTGTGTGGCCAAATTCCAGCGTGGGTTGCTCGTCTTCTGGGGCTGTTCGAGAGTATATATAGAGTACGAAGAACTCTAAATCATCGGGCGTGAAAATTCCAAAAACCCCGACTAACACCAAAAGCGGCTTAGTCATTTCGACCAAGAGCCCTTCTTCGTCTTGGCCTGTGTGGGGACTCGGCCGCCGCGGCAGTAGCCGAAAAAAGCAATTAAAAATTGTGTTTCATGTTTTATTCGTTTTATTTTTTCGGGGCACCTCCTAAGCGGCTTTCGGTTAATTAAGTGAGCATAATGCGGGCTTATGACTGCCAAAACTGGGAAGGAATAAAACAGCATACAGCCAGGCTGAGAATCACAAAAACATCCAATAAAATAAACGTGGCCTGGTCCGCTCTTAACTCGGTTAAGGTAAGAATGTAACTTGACTGGGTGTAGTCGCTGAATTGAGTTAAAGTTTTTTTTAGCGTTTTTATTTTTTTGCCATTTATTTTGTTATGTTGTGTACGGGTGTTGTTCTGGTTGTTGTTGCTGCTGGTTTTCAGAGCTAACTTGGTTAACAATTACACGCCTCAAACAAGCCCCCAGTGGCCAAACTAATAGGAAAACGAAGCAATCGTATTTGAACACTTGGAAAATGGAGGGAAATTCGAAAGGAAAATGTCAATAAAAAATTAAACCTATGAGGAAACATTTTTAATGAATTTTCTCATAAAAAATAGAGCCTTACTTAATAGTTTAAATATATTTAATTATTTTCAAATTAAACTTTCAAGTGCAGTAGAATTTAACGTCGCTGCCGCAGTCGTCGTCGACGCTGACGTTGGCATGCGCATGCGCCGCCGTTTACATTAGGCAGGTCTCCCTGTGGCCGGGGTGTGGCGGAGCGCGGTGGGTGAAGGGGAGCAAGCATGCGTCAGAGCCGGGTCTTGCTCTTGGTCTTGGGCTTTGGCTCTGGGTCTCCGCCAGCCTCGCTGCCTGTTCTTGGTTACCCTGCCCCAGCGGCTGCCCCTGCCACCGGCACCACCCCCCTTCCGCACCTCGCCCCGAGAGCCGAATCTGACTCCAAGTCCAAGTCGTGGCCTGAAGTGCGGACAACCTGTTTCGTGGGAACATTACCTTGTCGCGCTTGTCGCTCGGCCGATGGCGATGGCGATGGCGATACGTTACGCTTCGCTTTGGTTTCGCTTTAATCTTTTGCCTTTAACTTTGCCAGTGTGCTTTTCCTTTTGGCCCAAACCGAGCTCCGAGCTGAGCACATGTGACTGACTCAGTGACTGCGACTTGGACTGGGAATGGGGAGTGGGGATGGGGAATGGGACTGGGACTGGGTGCCGAAACGAAACCTGGCAAATTCTGCATACTGCCGGCGTAATATTTGCTCAGTCGGTTCAGGCAGTTAGGCAGTCAGTCAGTCAGGCACCCTCAAGAAGCCTTTCACAAAGCCTCAAGAAAATCTTCAAAAAAATAAACTCAAGAAACAAAAAATCAAAAACAAAAAAAAAGAGTGTTTGCTGCCGATATGGCCACAATTGTCCCACTTTTTATTGAATGACTTCTTCGACTGCTGCTGATTGAGTGAATGGCATGTTAAGTCCTATAAACATGACTTAGGAAATACTTGAGCTCAAGCGCACATACATCATAAAAATCACAACACGGCAAGAGCGGCAACAGCGGTAACAGCGGGCCTTCGATGTATCTGTCAAACACCAACTTTAATTTCACATAGGGCCCCAACAGCATTCGAGCTGTTGGAAAAGCACTAACAACCAACGAATTTCACTTGACAATATTTTCCACATTTGGTTTGAAGATCTGGAGTGCGCGTGCGCAGCCATTGAGCGATCTCGAGTGGAATTTGTGGTGCCTCTTCGGCCTCAGACAGATGGACCTGTTCCACTTTTTTTTTTTTTAGTTTTTTTTTTTCGCTCAAGATCAATGAATGACTGCCCAAATAAAATGCGTGTTTTTTAAGCTCTGTGGGCTTTCGATCCATTTTGCTGCCCCCACAAATAAAAAACAAATATGGCCTAGCTTGGAGATTTTTTCTATGGCTTCCATTGAGGAAAGTGCTTGGCCAGAGTTCTTGACTTTGTCCCTTACGGTGGCTTGCCAATTGTCTCATTAAATGGTACTTGATTGAGAAAACTAATATTTTTATTAATTATATTTGAAAATCTAGTTCATTCCTTCCATTGGCTCGTGTCTGTAAGCCATTATATCTCTTTACAAATGTGTATTTTTCAATGAAATTCAAAACCATATTCAACGCCATTTTTAATTGATACACTTCCGCTGGCACATGTCAGATCGAAAAGCGACAGACCTACAGAATATGATTTTAGCTCGAGCCCGGAACTGAACCGATCCGACAACGATATACGAGTGTAATGTTACGGGGCGGGGAGATTCGAATGGAAATGCGAGCCCGTGTGGTCAATTGGGGAGATGGATTTGCAAAGTGTGTCAAGTTGTTGATGTCCGACTGCAATTAGCCAATGTCTGCTCCGGACTGATTTAGTGTCGCGTCGCCAAGGCAATTACATGGGAGTCGTCCCCTCCCAAAGCCCCTTGTTTCCAGGTCGTCTTGGGGGCTGCCTCCCACTGCTAAATGAGCATTTCCTGGCATCCAGCGGCGGCCACCAGACGACGTCGTCGTTTAATTGCTTTCTGCCCAACGAGAAATCTTCTCGCAATTACAACAAACAGCGAATCTTTAATTTTTTATAGGGCCAAGCCGAGGAGGATGAAAAAAAAAAATAAATAAATAAACGAAGAAAATCTGCGGAGGAAATCAAGGCTAATCTTGGCATACCCTTTCGAAGAGGTAACTGATATGTCTGGCGAGCATCGTTCCGAATTTATTATACCCCACTGGAGCAGGGAATTTAAAACAAGAGGGGAACTGGGTCTTTGTTGCCTTTTCGCATTTTGTTTAGGCCAATTGCAATGCCATGGACATGGACGGAGACAGAGACGCGGACATGGCCAGAGTCTATTTAGAAAGTCCGCCTCTCCTGCGTGAAATTAAAGTGTTTAGCTTTGCTTTGTTTGTTGTCTGATCGCCTTGTTGTTTTCTTTGTTTGTTTGTTGTTGTGTTTTGTTTTTTTTTTTGCCCGCCGCTGCGTTGGCTTCATTTGCATGGAGCTTGAGATTAAACTGTCCATTAGCGTCAACCCCGAGAGTCAAACTTGAAAGCCCCAAACTAAACAAAGTTTCCTCCTTTTTCGCAACGTTCAATTACAGAAGTCGTTTACGTTGATACTGCAGGCGTTGGATATGTACAACACATCCTATCCAGGTAAGTGCGGTGGCAATTGGAGGCTTGTGCTTGTCCCAAGTTGCAAGTTGCATGTTGCTCGTAGTGCACGCTGCTCGTTATTGTTAAGCCAGCAAGGCATTTGGCTTAATTAGCAAATGGAGGCTCTGAAGGATGCACTCGAAAAAAAAGTATATACCTTAAAAGATGGTACCAAAACTTACGAGCAGATTTTTAATGAAGCTTGCTTAAATCATTTTTCTTTCAATATAATTTTGATTTAAAATTAAAGAACCTTCTTTTTTTCGAGTGCAATCAACTAGCCCCTGAAATGGTGCCAACATCCAACTAAATTCTTCACCCCCACCTCCATTTCTTTCCAAACTTGCAACTCCCAAACTATTGGAACTCCAACGTTGATGCCACCAACAACGACAACGAATACGAATAACGTCGACGACAACCACAACAATTGTCATGCCACGCTCGCATCCAATCCACAATGCAGATTCGGAGAGGTTAATTGAGGAAACATCATACTCGGGCGTGATACTGCCGTCGCCGGAGTGGAAGACACTGGACCACATCGGTCGCAATGCGCGGATCACCTACCGTGTCCGGGTGCAATGCGCCGTTACCTACTACAACACGACCTGCACGACCTTCTGCCGGTCGCGGGACGATCAGTTCGGTCACTACGCCTGCGGCTCCGAGGGTCAGAAGCTCTGCCTCAATGGCTGGCAGGGCGTCAACTGTGAGGAGGCCATCTGCAAGACCGGCTGCGATCCCGTCCACGGCAAGTGCGACCGTCCCGGCGAATGCGAGTAAGTAGCCGTATAAGTTTTATATTTTTTTTCCTTTGCAACTTTTTTTTTTGTTATTTTGTAATTATACCCCCTGGCGACCCCGGCCTAGACCGGGGGCCACCACCCCATTTAACGACGTGATTATGACACTTTTTGCATGCCGGCCGGCGGACTCGCAGCCACTTTGGGGCGCTTAATGGCCCTGGCCCCGAACTGGCGGATCTCCAGCTCTCACACTCGCACAGTTATAATGGCCAAGAGTAGTTTTCTTTTTATGCGATCAGTGGCAGAGAAATGGGTTCTATATCCATGGCTCACATGGGGCTGAAGTTTTTGTTGCTAATGCCATCTTTTTTGTTGTTCTTTTTCGAGGCTAAATGTGTGAAATTGTGGCCAGCGTTTCTCTCACAGAGAATCGGCAATCAGTCATCGGTTGGCAAATAAAGTGTTGAAAGGCATTAGTATATATTTTCCTGTGATTTTTGTACAACTCCTAAAAAGTTTACAGCCCAAAATATCGTTACTGGTAATCCTTGGCTTTCTATTCCTATCAAAAGACAGGAAAGAGATACTTCTGCCATCCACAACTTTCCAGTGTGCCGATCTAATCAATGAGGTTACCAATCAATCGCTAGACCGCATTCCTTATTAAATTGTTCGCACTCGGTAACTGGCCATTTGGGAGATAACCCGAGCGCTATAAAGTTGTAACTAGCCATATAATCTGCAATCAAGAGCCAGAGCCAATACGATTCCCGTGGCCCCAACTGGAGAACTGGCGAGAGAGAACGGGCTAATCAAACGCCCGCACGATGGCCAAATGCTGATCCGGGCTAAAAAGCCTGGCCATCTGGCCCACCGCTCGGCATCCAGCAATTTCCTCCATGGGCCGGTCCCCGCCCCTTTGGAAATGGTCATGCACAGACGTTGGCAACATGGAGCGAGTGGCACAGCAAGAGATGCCACAAACCAAAGACCAGCCACAGCACGAAAAAACGTTTGTGCTTCGGTTGTTCCTGTTGCAGTTGCAGTTGAGGCAATTGTTGTTGCTGTTGGTTGTTGGCTGTTGGCTGTAGCCTGTTGCTGTTGCTATTGCCGTTGTTAATGTTGCAGCGTAACACAGAATACGTGAGCCGGCGGCCATGATTGCATTTCTCGACTGCATCATGATGCACTCGTCAGGCCGCCTCCATCTCCCGTCCATCGCCCGGCCATCGCCGCTCGTCCTGATTCTAAATAGCAATAATTAGTATGGCCTAGAAAACATCAAAACCACGGCCAACAGATTTCCGCTCCGTCGGAACAATTATAAGCCAGAAGAAAAATTACTTTTGCTGTTTGCACGTTGCTTGCCCCATTTGCAGTCTGGTCGATTGGGCAGGATGGCGAGGCGCGGAGCAGCTTGCCGCAGATTCGTTTACAGATAACAACCAGGCTGCCGTTTTAATGAAATCATAAATTACCGACATCGAACACCGCGATGTCGACTATCTCTGGCCACGTCATGCCCGGAGCTTGTAGACTTAGCACCTCGCCGGGCGATAACTCGAAGCCCGATGCCCAATGGCCCATAGCCCGGCTATGGCTAACTTTGATCCCGCTGCACTTTGGCGTGTTGCTGCGATAAAATCGCAAGACCAACATCAATAGCAATAGAAACAACTCCAATAGCAATGGTTTAAGCTAGTCCGGGAACAGCAGTGCCTCCTGCCCTGTTGCCACTTTAGCATTTGATGCATCAAGGCCAAAGTTCAAAGTGACCCAATTCGGTGGTTGGCTTGAACTGAAATGTAAAGAATAAGTGGACTTGATTTTTGGCAAGATGGATAATGGGAAAAAATAGAGTTGTACCAAAAACACTATAATTTTTATATATTTCAAATAGTTCTCTAAAGCTTTCTATAGCAGGATAATTATTTTTGTCATCATCCTTTCCCTAGGAAGTAAGCAACCTAATTTATCCCTAAATTCATTTCCTTTTAGTCATAAATGGGAAAACATCTATGAAATCTTGTACAAAAATTACATGCATTTATGTTATTACATCCTATATCAACCCATGAAGTTATGCCTAATTTTGAAATCAGTTTTGCATATATGAGATTCCAAGCTCATCTGCTTTTTGGGGGAATCTTCACTCCAGAATCCTTCAACTGTGGCTAACCTTTTATGGGGGGTCGTCCGACATGCTCCATTTTTCAATCAGTGAACAGCATTTTTAGACCGAAACTCATCACCCATTTTGCCATTTTTCCATTTCAGATGCCGACCTGGCTGGCGGGGCCCGTTGTGCAACGAGTGCATGGTCTATCCCGGTTGCAAGCACGGTTCCTGCAACGGCAGCGCCTGGAAGTGCGTCTGCGACACGAACTGGGGTGGCATACTGTGCGACCAAGGTAAGTGACCTACCTCTGATTACCTGTGAAATGGAAATCGGAGTGGAAACATAGTGGGAATGGGAAACTGGGAACTGAGAACTGGGAATGGGGAGCATCATCGATAATATCGATGCTGCACATCGGCTATACGCATATATTTCATAGCTTCGCTTCGCCCTGGACAGATTTAAATTACTGCGGCACCCATGAACCCTGCAAGCACGGCGGCACCTGCGAGAACACCGCACCGGACCAATACCGCTGCACATGCGCCGAGGGTCTCTCCGGCGCGCAGTGCGAGATCGTGGAGCACCCCTGTGCCACACAGCCATGCCGCAACGGCGGCACATGCACACTCAAGGTAAGCCAAGACCGCGATTTATGCCATTATCGCAGAGCCATAAAATAATTTAATATGCTCTTGCCTCCATCCAGACGAAGTCCACTTAGAAAAATTAATAGAATATATAGAGCCAGAAAATGAAATACCCTATTATTCCATAATTTTGAAAAGTGTAAATTTTGATTTCTCCGCAGCCCATGAATGCAACACGACCGCCAATGTATCGCAACATGAGGGGCATGGGCTCCCTTGGCAGGGCGATGAGTCCGCGCGACTCAATCAGCAAATTGGCCCACCTGCGCGATGCGATGCTCGCCCTGAACGGCAAAAACTCCTCCTCAGGCTCCGGCCCGGACGCCGGGTCCGGTTCGATATCCAGACCCATCGGGCTGTTCTCCAGCTCCCAGCTGCCGCCTCCGGCCGCCGAGTTTACCTGCGGCTGTGCGAATGGATGGACGGGACCGACATGCGAAATAAGTGAGTTTTGATTTAATTTTATTCTGCAGCACGCGATTAGCCACAGCTCGGCTTATGGGCCAAGTTACCCAAGTTGGTTACTGGTTACTGGTTGCCGGTTGTTTGGTTTGCTGGCCGTCTGCTTGCCGCTCGATCATGCAATTGAGCACACACGCATTTGACTGTAGCGAAATATAATGAAATGAAATGAAACGTAGCACGCACAGGCTGTTGTTGGTGCCGCTGGCTTTATTATGATCTTTGTTGTGGCCACGGTGGTCCGGCAAATTCGGTTGGCTTCGGTTTTGCATTCCAATTGGAGCACGACCAACACCGCCACATTCACCACCAACTATTTGCCAGCCAATGCAATAAGCCGTAAGCTAATTGAGTTGCCATTCCCAGCGACGAAGTAAGCGGCGATGAAGGACTTTCATTGATATAATCAGAATGGGCTGTACGGAAATCTCTTGGCCAATTAAGGGGCTTACGTTTTGGCCGTAATATATACATCTTGATAACATTTCACAACTATCAAAAATATTTCCCTCTTCAGCAATTTGACCTCATTTCTGACTAATGGCCAGCGGAGGGGTCAGCTTGCATTTCTTATCATCTCTTTATAAAAACCAACAAATAAGTTGCGTGCTTCCGAAGATGTGGAGGGAAGCATCGTTCGCTGGAGATTTCAGGCAACCGATAAGCCAGGCACGCAGACCTAAGCTATCAATACCCAAACAGGCAACTCGGTTCAATGACTTTGGCTCTGGCCAAGAGCCACCTGCCCGGGCTTTACCGCTCGAGAGCCCCAGAGCCAAATCAACACCATCACTGAGAAAAAAAAGAACATCGCAAATTAAATTCCATTCCATTGAAGTCGAAAAACACTCTTCAGAATTAATAATAACTGGAATTTCTTTCCATTCCCCGACTATTTTTAATCTTAATCTGCGTATGGCTTTTAAACCATATCCTCTTTCCATTGCTCCTCTCCTCCAGACATCGACGAGTGCGCCGGAGGACCCTGCGAACATGGTGGCACTTGCGTCGACTTAGTCGGCGGCTTTCGCTGCGAGTGCCCGCCCGAGTGGCGCGGCGACATCTGCCAGAAGGACGTCAACGAGTGCGAGGCACCCCAGGCCCCCGGACTCCAGGCCAACTCCCTGCTGACCACCACGGCGACTGCCATCATTGGCAGCAACCTGACCAGCTCCGAGCTCCTGGCCGCATTAACCAGTGCGGTGGCGTCCTCCGCATCATCCGCAGTGGCCGCTGCCGCCATCGGACCCTGCATCAATGCCCGGGAGTGTCGCAATCTGCCGGGGTCTTTCTCCTGCATTTGCCTGGAGGGCTGGGGCGGACCCACATGCGCCGAGAACTTGGACGACTGCATGGGCCAGTGCCGGAATGGAGCCAGTTGCATCGACCTGGTCAACGACTATAGGTGTGCCTGTGCCCCCGGCTACACGGGTCGGGACTGTGAGATAGACATTGACGAGTGCGCCACCTCGCCCTGCCGGAATGGCGGGGAATGTGTGGACATGGTGGGCAAGTTCAACTGCATTTGTCCTCTGGGCTACTTCGGTTCCCTGTGCGAGGAGGCCAAGGACCATTGCGCTTCGTCGCCCTGCCTGCAGGGCCACTGTCTCAATACGCCCGGCAGCTACTACTGTCACTGCCCACCGGATCGAGCCGGCAAACACTGCGAGCAACTGCGTCCTCTCTGCTCGCAGCCGCCCTGCAACGGTGAGTACAACTGGCCCAGACCCCCGAGAAGTCATGGGAACCGATCTCTGTCCGATGAAGACATCATTAAACCCATCAATCGCAGCCTGCAGCTTTTTGTTCTCTTTTTTTTATGAAAAAACCCAATGGCATGCACTTGTAAAAATTTGCAATGATTTATTAGAAAGATTTACCGATTTTTGGGCTTAAAGAAATGAGTATTCAGTAAGTCAGACTGAGATCTTTGTCTTCCCAAGATTTTTGATCCTCTTAGGAATAATTTCCCACTGTGTATCCCTTCTATAATAAGCCTAATCATGTCTCCCCAATCCAACAGAGGGCTGCTTCGCTAATGTCAGCCTGGCGACAGCGGCGACAACAACAACTTCTGATAGTGAGGCAACAAAAACAGGAACAACCACCACGACAACGATGACGACACCGAGCGGACTGCCCTGCAGCGGGCACGGCAGCTGCGAGATGAGCGACGTGGGCACCTTCTGCAAGTGCCATGTGGGCCACACCGGCACATTCTGCGAGCACAGTGAGTATAGAGCCTAGGACCCAGTGCCAAGCTACCGCGATCCGACTCCAAAACGGCAAACTCATTAACTTTCCACAGATCTCAACGAATGCTCGCCGAATCCTTGTCGAAATGGGGGAATTTGCCTTGACGGCGACGGCGACTTTACCTGCGAGTGTATGTCGGGCTGGACAGGTGAGTTGATTCGTAAAGAGATGAGCTGAACTGAACTGAACTGAACTGAGACGGGGCTGTGAGATGGGGTGCGCTTTAAGCGGCGGCCAAAGTGAACGTTAAACGTTAAGGCAATGCAACAAGTGCAACAAACTGGCTAAGAAACATAAAGCCGAAGGCCTAATACCCTAGGGAACAATTTAACAAGAGCATATCATAGACTGCAATGATTTAAAAGGAGCAAGTCAAAAAGCTCTTAAAATTAGAAAGATTTAAAATTGATATTATTTTAATTCAATTGTAACGTTTAAAGAATTCTTTGCAACTCTTTAGCAAAGGAATACCAAAATATACAAAAAAAAACCTGCTATAAGCCGACTGTCAGACTGGCGCATTATCAACGCTTGGGGGCTTTAAATGGGCGCGAGACGAGTGTTGGCCACGTTAAGAGCGCTAGGCTCTCACACAGCCACGAAACTACATACAGACATACACAAAAAAATACACCAGCCGATCGAGGCGGTCGCATTTATTTGAACATTGAAAGTCGGCAGTCATTACGGCTTCAAATTGAAGCGAATGCGGCTGAGCCGGAGCTTAAAAAAAGGAAAAAACGTTAGTCTCAGTCGCTGGCGAACGTATTTGCCACATGTGGCAGCACCGAGGGGGGTAAACCCAGCTAAGCCGAACCTTTGCCATGATTTATGTTTGTTTTTAATTTGCGATTTGCATATTTCACGCGTTTCGTTTTTTTGTCACAGATACAGATACAGAAAAGCGAAAATAGATTTGGCCACAATTTAGATACAGATATGGCCACATCGATCTATGTCAGCACACTTTTACTTTTCAATTAGTTCAAGTCAAGCCAGCGGTCATGGCAATCCTCTCTCTGCCATCAAAAAAATAGTCCCACATTACTGGCAAGTTTGTTGCCTAAGTCTTTAATTTTGGTTTACTTTTAGGACTTGATTTTTAATTCATGTTTTTATTTATATTTCAATGGTATATTTTTTTTTAGGCAAACGCTGTTCGGAACGTGCCACAGGCTGTTATGCTGGTCAGTGCCAGAACGGTGGAACCTGCATGCCTGGTGCCCCGGACAAGGCCTTGCAACCGCACTGCCGCTGCGCCCCTGGTTGGACGGGTCTCTTTTGCGCCGAGGCCATTGACCAGTGCCGCGGACAGCCTTGCCACAACGGTGGTACTTGTGAATCTGGAACCGGATGGTTTCGATGCGTCTGCGCCCAGGGATTCTCCGGTCCGGACTGTCGCATCAACGTGAACGAGTGCTCGCCGCAACCCTGCCAAGGAGGCGCCACCTGCATCGATGGCATTGGGGGCTACACCTGTATTTGTCCACCCGGTCGTCACGGGCTGCGATGTGAAATTTGTAAGTGAAATTATCTTATTATTATAGGATTTATTATTTTAGGAACTGATCTGCTCTGAGCTAACAAATAACTTTCTCCCTTTCAGTAATGTCCGATCCGAAGTCAGCATGTTTAAATATTACCAACTCGGTTTCCCCTTATGCGGCTCTGAACCAAAGCCAAAACTGGCTGGATATTGCTCTGACCGGAAGAAGCGACGACGATGATCACTGCAATGCCTGCATTTGCGAAAACGGAACCTCCAAATGCACAAATCTCTGGTGCGGATTGCCCAACTGCTACAAGTTGGATCCCCTATCGAAGTCTTCAAATCTGTCTGGTGTTTGCAAACAACACGAAGTCTGCGTTCCAGCTTTAAGTGAATCCTGTCTGTCGCCGCCCTGCAACGTCCGTGGCGATTGTCGCGCCTTGGAGCCATCTCGTCGAGTGGCACCGCCCAATCTTCCGGCCAAGTCAAGCTGTTGGCCCAATCAGGCGGCGGTTAACGAAAATTGCGCCCGACTGACCATTCTCCTGGATCTGGAGAGGGTGGGACGGGGTGCTTCGGTGGAAGGTCTATGCTCGCTGGTTCGAGTGCTCCTGGCCGCCCAATTGGTAAAGCAACCAGGTTTTTCCACTGGCCAGGAAACAGGTCAGCTTATGGTGCTGTGCGATCTCAAAACGGGAACTAACGACACTGTTGAACTAACTGTGGTAAGTAATATTTCTTCCTTTTGATTATTCCTTTTGATTATTTCTTAATTTTATTAACTAATAAACAATTTCAATTTTCTCATTCCAGTCTTCCAGCAAACTAAATGACCCCCAGTTACCAGTGGCCGTGGGTCTGCTGGGTGAGCTCCTGAGCTCCCGGCAACTAAATGGCATCCAGCGTCGCAAGGAGCTGGAACTACAGCATGCCAAGCTGGCTGCTTTAACCTCCATACTGGAGGTCAAACTGGAAACGGCTAGGGTGGCCGATGGATCGGGTCACAGCCTACTGATTGGAGTCCTATGCGGTGTGTTCATAGTCCTGGTGGGCTTCTCCGTGTTCATCAGTCTCTATTGGAAGCAACGCATGGCCTACCGCAGCAATTCGGGCATGAATCTGACCCCCTCCTTAGATGCACTGCGCCACGAGGAGGAGAAATCGAATAATCTGCAAAACGAGGAGAATCTTCGTCGATACACAAATCCTCTAAAGGGCAGTACAAGTTCCCTGCGTGCTACCACAGGAATGGAACTGAGCCTGAATCCCGCTCCTGAATTGGCTGCCTCGGCGGCCAGTAGCTCGGCTCTGCACCGGTCGCAGCCTCTGTTCCCGCCCTGCGACTTTGAGCGCGAACTGGACTCCAGTACGGGTCTCAAGCAGGCCCATAAACGCAGCTCCCAGATCCTGCTGCACAAGACCCAGAACTCGGACATGCGGAAGAACACGGTTGGATCGCTGGACAGTCCCAGAAAGGACTTTGGCAAGCGGTCTATCAACTGCAAATCCCTGCCGCCGCCGGCGGACGAGGGCGCCGATGTCCTAGCCACCACTGTGATGGTTTAGTCGTGATCTCAGCCACCAACTAGCCGCCCATAGCCAGCTCAAAGTTCCAATTGCCACAGCACGGGCGCAACTTCCAAGTGCATTAGTAGTGTTATTTAGCCTAGAAATCGGTTTAGGCTTAGGGGAATCCCAGACAGGAGAAGGCTCTTCAGTTGAATATTTTGAGATTCAAAATTTGCCCACACTGTTTTATTTGAACCAAGTTAACTTCTTCTCCTGTCGCCGGAATCTCATCTAAATTAAGTTAGCTAATATAATTTCAAAACTCTTTTCTTCGCTAAGCAACATCCTACACAGTGTGATATTTAGTGTAACCCAGACGCGCATTTACATTCTTAAAAAAAAGTTGAAAAAAATTTTAATTAATAATAATATTGAAAAACTCCTTGGCTAGAACAAGTTGTACATAGTTCTCATTTAGACTCGGCGCGTTTTCTATGGTTAATTAAATTAAGATGTAAATACTGTAAATTAGCAGTTACCGTTATTGTATTTTGTCTATAAATAGAATCCTAAAATTAAGCTGAGCCCCAGCCGCAACACGTTAGACTTTAAAAGTTGTTTGCAATTGTATGCAATAATTTATAACATAAAATCGTATTGTAGTTAGGTAGCTTTTTATGCGATTAAGATTCCACAGATTTTGTATTGTATTATACGTACGTGTGTAGTAATATTTATTTATTATTTTACATTTGATTTAGCAGCAATAAAGTAATATCAATAAAGATAGTAAAAGATATTATAAACATATTTATGAAAAATGTTTTTTATTCATGGAGAAATAATAAGTGACACGAACTCTTTCAATAATTCAACTCTTTTTCATTTAAAAACTCAGGTACTTCTAAGGGCTCGTTTTTTAAAAAGCATGATCTTTTTGAAACTTTTGTCACAAATCTTAAAAATTCTCAAGATATAGAGTGGGGATGGACTTGGTCTTCCATCGACAGCATTTCCTGTCATTGGCAGTTGTCGGAAAGGCACCGAAATATGCTCGGCTGGGATTGCGGCGATCGCATTTGAAATATGCGCTAATTGAATGTGAAAACCAAATGCAAGCTGGGCACTACAACACATCGAATCAGTGGCCGAGACAGGCGGATCGCGGTCGAAACAGATCAGAAGGCCAGAAGGAAAGAAAGCGAAATCGACCGGCAAGCAATGCATTTTGCGTTGTTCGGTTTCTAATTAAAATACCAAAAAGAGCCAGAGCCGCCGACTCACAAAACTAAGCTCATCGGATGATCAAGGCCCCAAAGGAGCGGATACGGGTTATGCGGTGGTTCAGGGAGGCAGGACGAAGGGGGGTCTTAACGTGCGTAAATTTCGTCAGCGGTAAACTCGGCTCGAACAAAACGAAATGGCCAAGTTGTGTGAGTTGCTCGGGTATGAGTGTGTTGTTAATGAAGCAGAAAATGCCAGGAATTTTCGCTTGATTGTGGCTGTTTTTGGTTCTCCTATATTCGTTCCTGCATTGAGAAAAAAGTAAGAAACATTTAAGAATAAACGATTGCAAACTTAACCATTATAAAATATTATATATAATAAATTCCTTGAATATCTTTTTTATATTTATAAAATTGTAAAAAATTAAATTAAATTTTTGTTGAATAAAACGGAATGGTTTCTTTTGGTTTTATTGTAACTTTTAACTTTATGAAGTAAATGGAAACTATTCCCAACTAAATGGTAGGATCAAGATACTTAAAACTTAAGTAATTAAGATACCCAGTATTTTCTTTATGTGTAAAATGGCTCAAGTGTTTTATTTAGTTATTGAACACTGTCCATTTTGAACCGTTGCGGCTGAGCGAAATTTTAGCGGAATTTTTGGCGCTTTTTTTCATGCATTATTTTTTCTGGCCAACCTCTTTGCTGGCCATGTTTCGATTGTTGGTGTTGTTGCTGTTTTTTTAATTAACGCGCGATACGTTTTCAACTTTGAAGGGCCATGGAGCGCACATGATGGGCATATAACTCATTGGAATTATGGTGGAAGAGGAAGCAGGCCAACCGGCCAGAAGACCAGAACACCAGAAGACCATAAGACCTCGAACGAACCAAAAACCCGCCCGGCCAGAACAGAACGTACATAAACTTTATCCGTCTATAATCTAAATATGTTTCTGTGTTGCTCTTTGCGCCGTTGTCGTGGCTGTTGCAACAATTTGCTGCAAATTGAAAGCCAATTACGTTGTTTGCAGCATGCCAAGGCAGCGGCGGTTGGATCGGATCGGCTTGGATCGGCTTGTTTCGGATTGGATCGAGGCCTTGTAGCCGGGGCAGACGACGGGCGAAATTGCGGGGCACACAGCCTGGGTAGACGACATAAATATCAAATACAGGTCCATAAATTTGAAACCAATTAGCCAACTTAAATTGATAATAGTTGCTGCTGCCGCTGCTGCGATGGGTTAAGGAGCCTAGTATTTGCCTACTGGCCACAGGAAGCTGCCACCGACGCTCGAGAGGATCTCTTTGGTGATCGGCTAATGGCAGTGCCATTTGATGACATACGTCGCTCGTGTTGAGCTGGCAATTTTCGACCGGCAATTGCTGGCCATATATGTAAAGGACACCAAGCTGATGCCACAGTTGCAGCAACGGCGTCTCATATGTCGCATGTCGTGCCTGTCGTGTCGTTCTAATCACAATTGCTGCTGTCTCTGTCTCTATCTCTGCCTTTGCCGCAACTGCTGCGCCTTTTTATGGCGCTTTTATGCAAAACAACTTAATTTCAATGCCCCGATCCGTTTGCAACAATGCAGCGCGTAAAATATGCACTCGCAGTCAAGCGGGCAGCGGCGCAGAGAAACCGAGAAACGAAAGACTTAGGCAACGAACTCGTACAAATGTTTCGTCCATTTGCCTCTGTGTCGAGCTGTTATAGAAAATTATCTGAAACTGATTTGATATATATTCAAATAGGCGCTGTGCGACACATGTTGCTGCTGTTACATGCAACATTTGCTGTATTTGCTGCACGCAGCAACAACAGCTCTGAAGCCAAAGAGACAGCAAAAGAGCTCCTGGAGGAGCCAACTGGTAGCTGGGTTAGACTTGTCGTTGTTATTTGTATGAAATGCTATGGATAACATCGCTAGCAGTAAACGTTTAGTTTGTGTTTTAATTAAAATATTTTCCACATTCTCCCCGCCCGCCCGCTCTGCAACAGCGCCGACAGTTGCCGATTGCCGCTGAGAAACACGCCGTGGCTGAGGCTCGATCAAGATCCAGGCACATCCGTGTCGCAGCAGACAAGTGGCATTTATAAGCAACATTATAAACTAATTTAGGCGGGGAGTTGATTGGTAAATAGACCTGGAAAACGTCCAAGAGAAAGTCCAAAGGTGAGGCTCTCAAAGGCCTCTCAAAATGAATAAATATAAATCCCGGGATAATGCTAATACTAATACATATTTTGTCATACTAAGACTTCCAATCAAAATGACTAATTCGACTTAAATGTCAAAACATTTAGAGTTAATCCTTCTGGCCATTTAGCCCCTCTTAGCCAGTCATTAATTGATTAACTCAGCCTCCAAAACAACCAGCTTCCAGAAGAAGGAAGAGCCAGAAACAATGAATACCCGTGGATGGTCTGAAAAATCACTAATCTGTGCCAGAATCAAGCTTTATAAATGTCAGAGACGACATTAATGTAGCACATTTATCTAATTAGACAAGCGTTTTGAGCATGATGCTCCGCTCTCGCTCCACGCCAAATAAATTAATCAGCTAATTGATGAGCATAAATTACAGGCATGCAAATGAGCTCTCCGACTTTTGGCTTATTGATGGCCGGGCCAAATCGAATTGGGCAAATGAGCGCAACCGGGCTATTATGCATGTCAATGGCCGCTGCTGAAGGGCCACCCAGTGGGCAATAAACTATAAAAAGGAAAGACTTCCCAAAGTGCAGCCGTACAACTCAATTAATAACAATTTCTAAGAACAATAAGGCAGCTACCAGCCGATCCACCCAATCCAGACGAGGGAAGTGCAATCCTTTTTGGCCAACATTTGATTATCTCACGGCCAGTGTGCCTGGCTCCTTCTGCTGGATGTAGTTGTTGAGGGCTTAGCTGTTGTTGTTATCGGGTGCTGCCATCGGGGCGGTCGCGCGGTGTTGCGGAATTAGCCGCTCTCGGCCTGAACTTTGGCGGAGCACGAGGTCGTGGCCAAATTGCCAGGCCATGCTCGGCACCGGAATGTTTGTTGGCTTTTTGGGCTTTTTGTTTTAATTGAAACCCGTACGAAATGGAAAATGGACTTTCAACTTGCCAGCTTGGTAAATTAGCCGCAGAGAAAAGAATTATTATTTTAAGCAATCTTGTGTTTAAATATTTTGATGAATGTCCATATTTAGAAAACTAGTTCCCTGTTACTAGTTAATCTATTAAAAATATGTAAGTAAAATCAATCCCAACTCTTAAATAAATGCGTTTATAATTGCTATTTATTAGATCTTTAAAATGTCTTTAAAAAATCATTATTTTTCAATTTCACTTTTATTACTTCTAGTAGTAACCACTAATTTTTTCCCCTGTGGTAAATATATCTTTGCTGTGGCAGACTATTTCTAATTTTGCAGCGCGAGTACATTACCAGGGCATTCGGGAATTTATGGCGGGCCAGGCGGTGTCGAAAATAGCGCCAGCAAGTAATCGCGACTGGAGAGCGATGACGACGGAGACGATGCGAGCCCGCTGTTGATAGCTTTTTGCCAGTTGAAGTTACTTTCTAATGCTGCAGACAACGGATCGGATCGAAACGGAACGGAACGGAGGATGAGGATGAGGATGCATTGCACACGAAAGTCATAAGCGCAACCGAGGCAATTAAGTTCGAGCGACAAGTTGCGCCGCTGGAAGCCAGGAAACTCCGTCGATGTATAACTGGGCGGGCGGGGCTGAGTATGAGGGAGGGGGTGTGCAGCTGTGGCGGCAGTTACATGTTTATGGCTCGAAACGGATCGCACGTAATGGGATTTGCGCTGAGCGACAGCGATAGCCTGTGACTGTGACTGCAACAGCAGCAGGAACAGCCACAGCAACAGCACCAGCATCCAGCCAACACCGCACAGATGCTGCCACAGATTGAGGCTCGGCTTTGGAGTCAGTGCCACAAGTGCAGTTTCAACTCCAGCGCCTCAATAAAGCCGATCGCATTACCAATTAGGCGTGCACACTCGGCTAAACCGCCGCCTCCTTCTGGCAAGTGGAAATTGAATTAGTTGTCGCTGCATATGCGTGACTTAGCTGCTGGCCTGAGCTCCTCGAGCGAAATGCACTGGAAAAAATAGACAGTAACTGGATAAAACTTCATGTTTATATTAGATTGGAAGCATATAATGTTAATATGTACTAGCATGTATGTTACCATTCTAGTGGAGTTACAATAGTTTATAAGGTAGTATATCAAAAACCCTTGCTAATTTTCCTCAGTGAATAGCCTGCGAACTAGAGAGCCACTAGCACCCTGGTTTGGGTGTCGCCTCTGTACGTATATGTAAACATTTTTTACACTTTGCCACATTCCTGCGTCGGGCGCATAAATCAGCCAGTGCTCGCCTGTCAATCTGCAACTGCGCCATCGATAGCATCGCGGGCATCGGCGAGGAGTAGATCGGAGGTGCTTTTAGCAAGTGTTCAGCAGTCGGCTGGGTGTGCGCCTGGTTGTGTCTTAGATTTCTGTGCCAAATACGAATAATGACCAACGAAAGGATCCAGTTTATTCTTAATATTTCTTCGATGGAAAACATGTTCACTCGCCTATTGGTGAGGCAAATGTCCAAAACAATATGAATGTATTTGTATCATTTAATAAAATCATAAGTTTACCATGGCTGTTTCTTTTAGTAATGATTAAAATCCCTAAATTTAATCTCATGTAAATTTAGCTTGTTTTAAAACAACTACAAATAATTAAACGGAAAAGGAAAAATGTACAATTGTGGCCCTATTTGGGTGAATTAATTAGCCGACACGTATCCCATGTCTTTCCCACGTAGCGCTGCCAGCTCCGAGAAAACCAGATGCGCTCATTGATCAGGTGAGAATGCAGATCCCCCAGGGCGGGCACCAGATGGAATTGGCCCTTGCTTACACGATATGTAAGCACATTTGTTATCACCCACTATGCGAACAAAATATTATTATAACAGGATTTTTAACAAAGAGAAATAAAAGTTAAAATGCTCAAAACTTACCGCCACTTTGTATTTTCGCTGCAAGTCCCTCATGCTTTCATGCAGCTCCAAAATCAATTCAAACATCTTACTCTTATTTTCAACCATTTGCAAGGTAAACGACAGAGAATCAATAACAATTAGCTTGATCTGAAAGTTTGGACTTTAAGTTGCCAATTCAATAACTATATATACTATAAATTACATTTTTATGATTTTCCAGATGCGTGTGGCAACTCATAACACTCGCCATTAACTGAGCTTCACTCGAACATCTAACGTAGTGAACATTTTGAAGCATTTTATGGGCCTTAAAGTCAGGTACTTTGTGAGCATACTGCCTTTCCAATTCAGTTGCTAGTTCTAAACAAATAAACCTTCGCTTCAAGCATACATTTATTATAAAAAAATAACTCACATACGTAGCAATCGATGGGGATTAAAGTCTTGCCGAGTATCTATAAATAAAGCGCTGCCCTCCAAGCCGCCAGCAGTATTTGGTATTTGTACATTTAGACAAAGATTCAGGCTAAAATATTTAATTTACTATAATATAATTTAATCATTAAAAAGTTTCAAGACATACCACATTTGTGTTTTTCCAGTGCCAGAATTTCCAATCAGTTCAGTAATTTGTCCCAATGAAATTCCACCTCCAAAATGTTGATCTATTCCTTTGATGCCCGTAGATATTTTGTTTGGTTCCTTTTGCGATAAATCCCAGGCGGATGTCTTAAATATATTTAAGTTTTTAAGAGACCCAGATGGTTCTTCCATGCCGCCAAAAAATCAAATGTAAACAATCAATCAGCTGTTACCAAGGAAGGCAACTGGTTTTAGAGATGGAACTTTTGCTCGTGATGATTCTTTTGAATAATTTACTAACACCAGTTTTTATCAAAATGCTCAGAAGTATGCAACATTAAATGTATATTTCGTTTAAATTCACATTACAACGTATTAACAAAAAATGTATATTGCCGACCGACTGATAATAAATCTGGAAAAGGCTGCATCATGTTTGGAATTAGCTATCTTGGATAAGCTATTGAGTTCATTCACTCTGCAAGTGAACACCGGGTGTAGACTCCGTTATTAGGTTTATAACGGTTAAAAAACCAGCGTTGCTGATTTAGCTATATCCCCGCTTGATCTGGGGTTTTCAAAAAAGAGTGCGGGATATATTAAAAACTAGCGGCTAGCTGGAGTTATAGCTATTTTTAAAGAAAAAATGACGGAATTGTAGCCTTTTTAAAAATATCAGGTACCTTCTTGTATTTTTATGTTTTACGAGGCCACACTTCAATAACTTGCAAAATTTTTGCATTTAAGTTATTTAAATTTTATTGATTTTTACTAGTTTTATACGTATACTAACTTTGCGATTTGCACGCACATCCCAACACAACCAAACACAAGTCTTCGCCATCTGCTTTTTCACAGACGAACAAAATAACGTTGAAGGGGTAGTCTCTGTCTCTGCAAAAACCTGCCAGCATTTTGTTTATATATTGCTACGATTTCATCCGTCAACCCAATTAACCATTTGTATTAAAATAAATGCCGACATAACTATGAAGTCCCAGCATATTGCCAACAAAAGATTGGAACCAATCGGACCTACAAAACTTCAGCAAGATAAGAAGGCATCATTGACGAAATTTACGAATAACTCAAAAATACTTAATAAATAATTCAAATCAATAAAAGTATCGTTTCACTAACGAAGCTTTCTATTTTAGCCATCATCCAAATTATCTGGTGGTAGCTATTTTTTTTCATATGTTACTTTAGCTTTTTTTATGACCAGAAGTGTTGGCAACACTGATCACAAGAACCAATAATAACTGTCACAGATATAAACGTTCCAAATAAGTTTCATACATCTCTTGTAACTGGAGATCATTTAGAGAAATGGCAAACTTGGAATACAAGTCGGAATTCCTGAGTTGATGGAATTAAAAGCGTTCTACTCGCAAGATTCTCACAAGTACCTCAAGGAGTACCATTGCCTAGGCAATTTTCTGGACCTCTACAGAAAAGACTCTCACCTGAAAAATGTGGAAGTCTACTGTCTGCCTAATCTAGACCTTGGATTATTTGTAATTTTGGTAGGAGTGTGTAATCCGTGCATTGAAGTGTAACTTTCTAAAATTTTTGTTGTTCGAAACATAAAGGATCGGTATCAAATCTTCCTTGGTTGCAAAGAAAGTGACAGGTCGGAGACTCTACTCTGCGAATCCCTAAACCAGTTGAATTGGTTTGGGGGTCAGCAGATTTCATCCATGCCACAGCGATACGTTAAAGCTGCGATCAAAGTGATCAAAGCCAAACAACTGCACATCGAAAAGAATCACATAAGTAGCTTGCATTTTCTAGCCAAAGAAAGGGCTCATCAGTGGCAAGTAAAGTAGGTGGCGTAGTCTGGGAAGTATTCGAAAATTAAATATGATCTTTTAGACCCCCGCCTGGCTATGATATGAAATCACTGAACTTAAAGGATGCCAAGACATTAAATGATCATTGGAAGTACAGGCAACCAGGAACTTTACGCTTTTTAAAAAGACAGATAGCTTTCAACACGTCTGTTGGCTTGTATGAGACGGAAAGTGGCGAGCTGGTGGCTTGGTGTTTAAGGTAAATAACAAAATTATGGACAGAACACAAATGCTAGACTTCTTTCAGTAGAGCTCAGGATGGATTGCTGGCTGTTCTTCAGGCTTCGGCGTTCTTATAGTCAAGGAGTTTTCTCGGCGAGTGGCGCTTCAGGGTCAGGATATAATCGCCGAGGTGGATAAGGAAAACGAGGCTTCTGCATCTCTGTTTCAAAAACTTGGCTTCAAGGTTATCGATCAGTGCCACTGGTTGATAACCGAAGCACCCAATGAGATTTCCAATGGCCAAATGGCGAGTGATTAGATTAATTTATTCTAAATCTTTTGATCCCTTCGGAAACTCAGCGATACTAAGTACTTGGCCAGATTATCTGGCCTATAACCACCGGCAAACAGGTATAGAAACTGCAAATAATAGGACTTACCATTTACCCTCTCGGTGAGGTTCAAGCTTTTGAAATACTTGAATGTAATGAATAGAAAAGTCAACAAAATACGAATTATTTTTTATTATTATTTACTTTTTAAGATTAATGCTGTTTGAAAGCCATAATTTATCTCTATAGCAAAAGAAAAATAGGACCAATACTTTTTTATACCACAATGGCTATTTTAAATAAAAGAATATAAAATAAATAGCTAATGACACTTATTATTCTCCATCAAAATCAGTACTTTTTAGAATTTTAAGTCAAGCACACCAAATCAAAACATAAAAAAACGTATTAGAAATGAAAAGACGTTCTCATTTAGTTTTTCCATGATGGTAAAAGGATGGGATTCTGTTCGAAACAGAAAAGCCTGCGACAAATTTTTAGATGGCTCAACGTGGAAGAAAATCTTCAACGATAAATACTAAGATGATGCTCTAATTCGTTACAAAGGAAAATTGGTGGAAGTGGGTGAACCCTATACAGTGTTTGGTATTGTAAATAGTCAAAAAGTTGATTTAATGGTATTTTTTCTTATTAGCTGAAGAATTGTTCTATCATTGCGTTAGTAAAGAAGCTCTCGAGGAGATGCCCCAAAGCAGTAACATGGGCGATGAATATAATTCTACGATACTATACTATGCCAATATTTCAAACAGGTTGAATGAACTTCGGTCTGTGATAAATACTCGCTTAAACGAAGCAGAAGATTTTGACGGAGAGCCCGATAAAGCTTCTTTATATTCCACAAGCATGATTATTTTAAAACTTTCGGCATTACTCGTAATGTTCCTGTTCCATAGGATTTAGACTTTGGTTGTAAAATAGCAAGAAGCTTTGTTAAGTAAAATATAACGTGCCGTTTACCGATTTAATTTATGGTACAATTTACTCATTCAGAAAATCTTTCCAGCTAGAACAATTCAATTATTGAATACATCATAACAAAGCAGACTCTTTACCTCTTGTAATAGATAAATAAATTATTATAATTATATTAAACTATATTGGAGGATATAGTACAAAAGTAAAATTGCATAATAATCAATTGATTTCGACTTGGAGTCTTGGAGCCTTGTGGAGTCTACGGAATTGCGGAAAAATATGGAATAATTTTTGCTATCATCATCACGACTGGTAGCCCGTACCCAATCCCGATGCAGACGTCATTATATTTGGGGGAGCCACATCCGAATCCAAAGGAGACAAGCCCATACAATTTGTTTCGACAAATTAAAGGGCCACCAGAATCCCCCTTGCAACTGCTCACTTCGAAGAAATTGGATCAAACAAAATGAATTTTTTGCGACATAGCGACTTTGGCCGAACTATTAAATCTATATTAAGGATCTCAGCTGGCATAGGTCCATTCTAAATATAAAAAAAATAAAAAAAATAATAAACAAGACAAACCAGACAAGAAAACCAGACACTAACCAGTAAAATTCTTCCCCAACCCAGTATGGAGCACCTCATGTCTGTGGTCGGTTGTTTGTTGGCCAAAGCGATCACGCCGACAGATGGACCCAGAGTAAGGTCTTTGCTTAGGACCACCAACCCAATGTCATAATTGATACTCTCAAAATGTTTGTAGTAAGGATGAGGTATAAGCTCCCTTGCCTTGATGACCTGAGTGGTTTTGATTTTCTGGAGTCTGTTAGGAGTGCCGGCCACCACGGTTATATAATCCGCTTTATGCAAAAGTCTTTCTCTACAAACCAAAATGAACCAGGACCGATTAGGAAAAAAGCAGCATAATTTTTAAAACATACTGGTTGAATAGGCAGTGGGCAGCCGTGATAATAAATTTCTTGTGAATAATGGCTCCTCCGCAGAAGTGGTGAGCTCCAAACCACTTTGGGGGATCATAAATGCGCAGAGACACTACGTACTTAGCCAATTTATTATGATTGGGACGATATCCACCGGCTATCAAGCTTTCAAATTCAAATGGATCAGGGATATCGGCACTTACCCGAGGCTTAAAAGCCGGGTTTTCCGCCTTGTCATTCTGAATTTTTTCGAGCCCCCACGCGGAAGAACTTGGGGAATCCACACTCTCTCCCACTGGCGTCGATAAGGATGAGGGTACCGAGGAAAGAACAACGGATAAGATCAATCCTATATGTGAGAACACCAAATTCAGATATACAAATAATTTTGACATACTCATTTTGAGTCAATAAAATTAGACAAAGCATATATTCAGAATTGAAATATACAAAATTCACAGTCTGGACAAATTTAAGCAAGTACTTATAGAATGTTAAAAGGTTGGGATTCACTTAAGAATAGAAAAGGATGTGATAGATTTATAGATGGATCAAGTTGGAAGAAAATCTGCCACGATAAATATTACGACCGTGTAATAAAACTTTACAGAGACACCATGGTGAAAGAAGGTGAATCCTATGCGATATTTCGACTTGAGAAGAGTGAAATCAACGAAGTGATGATATTTTTTCGATTCGACGAAGTCCGCAATTGTACCTTGGTTAAGCCGCTCGGTATGAATTAACTGCAGTGCATGAACCAGCTAGGCCAAAAAATAAATGATCTAACCACGGATCGCAGTGTTTTGGCCTGTTTACCCTATCGGTTTCTTTTAACCGAAGAATTGTACTCTCATTGCGCTCATAATAAGGCGCTCGAGAGCTCCGAAAGTAGAGTCCAAGTGGATCCCATTAATTCTACCCTACTGTACTATGCCAATATTGGGAATGAGCTGGATAAAATTCGTTCTTTTGACCTGTATGGAAAGGCTGTTAGGATTCGAGACGAAACTACTGACGTAATGTTATTCCTTTCGACATTACTGCTAATAATACTGCTACGCTTTTGGATTTAGTCTTTGCTTCGCAAATGTACTAATTTTGAACATCAATGGCACTTCAATAATATTGGACAGTTTACCAATCCTTATTTTTGTTCATAAAGGTAAAATAATATAATCTTGTGGCTATATAAATTGTATATATTATATAATGTAATGTATATATTATATAATGTACATATAATGTACATAGCAGTCTAAATTTTCTAAATATTTAAATATTTATATTTAAATTTTATAAATAACGTACTACAAACACGAAATAAAAAAGTACAGACGCCAAATATTTGACAGTCTTCCCTTTGAAGTTGCGGAAATATGAGGGTGGACTTCCGGAACTAGCCTTGGGCCATAGACCCCGGGTTCCAGGCTCCAGCCAATCCCGGAAGTGAAATACATCCGTGTAGACCCCATTAGAGTCAGAATATCCACAACCACGTCTAAAAGAGACAATGCCATACAACTTTGAGTCACAATATAGTGGTCCACCAGAGTCACCCTGGCAACTGTCCATTTCAAAGAATTTTGGATCCCCACCACAGATCATACCTTCTAGAGTCCATGAGGACATATTTTCGCATAAGGCCTTTGACCGCACCTTTATGTCAATATTTACGGCGCCATCCGGAGAGGGTCCAAACTAAAAATAAAAATTCAAATTTCTTAGAAAGTAAACTAAGCACAAGACGTCGAACCTGGAAGATTTTTCCCCAACCCACTACAGTACAGTCCATGTTTGTAACCGGAAGTCTGTGGGCTAGAGTGGTAACGGCGACATGTGGACCCAGGATTAACTCTGTATTAAGAAACACCAACCCAAGGTCACACTGGTTTCCCATTTTTGGATTGTATTCGGGATGTGGTATAAGCCTCTTTGCCTTAGAAATCTGAGTGGTGCTGACCTCCTCTAGCCTGTTGGGGGTGTGCCTGCCACCACCGTTACGTAATCAGCATTTAGCAACTTTCCTCTTCTACGGGAAAACCCAATATAGAATAGTAAAAAGAGATTATGGAATATGTAACCATGCCACATACTTGGTAAGTAGACAGTGGGCAGCTGTAATAATACATTTTCTGTGTATAATGGCACCTGCGCAAAAGTGATTATCCCCAAAGAATTGCTTAATTTTATAATATCGCAGTGATACAGTTGACTTCATAAAATTATTATCTTGTTGGCGATATCCACCTGTGACCAAGTACTCAAATTCAAATGGATCCTGATCCTCCTGCTTCCGCGGTTTTACGATTCTCCATCCGTCTGAACTGGTTCCATTCTCTCCGGGGGGCGTAATGAAGGATGAAAGTTCAGAGGGAAGGAAGTTGGAAGAAATCTCCGATAGAACCACGTCTGTATGTAAAAACAAGAAAAACAAATGTACAAATAATTTTGACAAACTCATTTTAAAATAAGCAATAATATCAATAAAAAATCAATAAAATCAATCAAAAAAAAAAAGAGTGTTTTAATGGTATCTTTTTTTTATATTAATAATTTTTACTAAAGCGTACTAGAGAAGGTGCAAGGCGTTGTCAAAAGATCGATCACCTAGCATAGTCAGCTCCATGATACCATAATTATAGGGTAGTCTCGTCGTGGACATATCGTTCAAATGTTAGTGTTGTAGTGCGAACATTTTTTTCACACACGAATTTGTAAATATATTTTAGCGTTTACTGGGTGTTTATACTTAACTTAACTATAAAATTTAATTTTAAATAATTGTAAATTTATATTACAATTATTTTATTAGAAAACTAATGTCAATCGAAATCGGGAAGACAAGTCCGGATCAAGAGCGGGAGCCTTCGATCAAAAGTAGATGAAACCGCAACGGGAATAAAATGAAAGTGGCTTTGACAACTCTGGATCGGATTTCATAATTTTAAACCTTTCGTTGGTAGATTTAAAGATACATGAGCTCCGTTATATATATCGTTATATGTGTTCTGCATAAAATGTTTTTTAATAATACTTTTATTAATAATAATATAGAATTAAGTATATTTATTTCGAGCTTTGGAGTTTAATGTAGTAGTCGTGTACAATTTTAAAGACAGATCAAATAATTGTGTTAAAAATATACAAAATTTTCGGTTTTTACAATTTACAAAAAAAATTCTGAAACAATGAGTGATCAGCCAGGATGGGGGAGTCTTGTCCAGAGGAAAAACTGCCAGACATTTACAAGTGCACGTTGGGCAAAACTGTGTTCTGGTAAATACCCAGATTATCTTATAACCCGATGGAGGGGAAAATTGACAGCAAGAAATACTGCGTATACAGTCTTTAAATTGAAAGATGCTGATGATGTGCTGGTCGTATTTGACAAGGAATCAATCAATAAATGTGATCATATTTTTTGGAATGGCATCCATGAATACACTTGCAGCATAGACAAGATTGAAAAAAATGAAAAAACAGCTAACAGCTTGTTGGCTTGCTTGCCATTCAACTACGGTTTGGCTGACGATTTGATTGAAGATTGCAAAGCATCAATTGGCACCGGCCTTGGCTGGGGCTCCATTCTAGGACTCGTGGCAACGGACCGCGACCCGAAATCAAACACCTTTCTGTATTGGAACGAAGGGCAAAGCCGTTTGCAAACAATTGCCCATTTTAATCTAAGGAAATGGGCCCAATTAAAAGATGTCAGTTCTGATGGAAGCGCAATAATCGGTTTTGATTGGCTTTTAGTAATCCTTCTGGTGCTATTTACCATGTTTTTTCAACTCCGGCACAATCCAAGGGAAATATTATTATGGTCCACATATTATGGCCTACTATTGATGGTCCATTTGATATGTCCCTGACTACTAAGATTATTGTATAAATTGTTTATAAATTGTACAAAGTACTTATGATTGATTAATAATAAGATAAAATAAAATGATTATAGCTAGAACAAGTGCAGCGTGTACTTCTACTAACACAGAAGAAGTGGCCTTGGCACTATTTTCTTATAAATATAAAAAACAAGTATTTTTTTAAATTTTAAATTATTGGTAATTTAGCCAAAAATTAACAAATATGAACTATTTTTTACCTTTGTATCAATAATTTTATTAAAATCTTAAGTCTTATATAACAATACATTTTTATAAGCAGAGGAGTCTCTGTATCTTTTAAATAAGCTTAGTTTACTTGAGATGAGGATTGAGATGACGTTTTAACCTTTTGCAGTTGCATTACTATTTTGTACTTTTTCCGACTTTTTACACGCTTGCGAAGGTATTATAATTTTGGTTAAAAGTCTCGAACGCAGCTTTTCAGCAACTAAGACCGCTAGCCTAGGTATAAAACCACCAATCATACGATTCCTAGCGTTGAAGCTCTATAGACAAGAACAGCATCTACGTATACCTCGAAATGTCTCCACTATAAGGAGTCTGTAAATAATAGCCGGTTGACTATTGTTAATTACTCCCTCCTTTTAAATACGGAAGTCCTCGGCAATTTCCATATCCGCGATGGCTTGTTCTATAGGAATAAAGTCTCGTCTTAGATATCTGAGAGCCAGCAAGAGAATGGTCCAATGACGTTTTTAAATGTGGAGAAAATAGATGACTATATCCATAAAAGGTTTCTTCGTTCAAACTCTTATATTAAATGAAGTCCGAACACCTAGTAGTGTCATTTTACACTGAGCAAGATCAGTGACGCAAAAATGTTCAACCTTCGTGTATTCCGAAGTTCGCCCGATGCTTCCTAATCGGCTGCCAGTCCTGACCCATTGATAGGCCGATCCTCATTTTTTCATGGTGTTGAGTATACGTATGGTGAGCCGGATTCGCTAGCGTCGTTTGGTAAATGATGCAGCCAGTGGGTCATTGCAAAAGAAACCTCCTGTGCTAAACTAGCTCGCTGCAAGGACCAAGGAATTACTAATTTTCATAAATTTTAAATTAGTTGCAAAATATAGAAATTATAATTTTGTATTTTTTATTTTATATTGGCGATATATTATGTGTTCAAATAATTTTATGCTTTAAGTTATTATTATTATATTAGGCTAGGGCAATTGTAGAATTAAGGTAGAATTTGAAGTTTGAATTTTTTTGAAGTCTAGTATAAGTTAGCATAGGGCGGAGCATGATCGCAAGAAAAGCTCACTTGCGCTCTCTCGTGAATTCGCCCCGCTTCGCCGCAATAGATACGCTAGGCTTAAGTTAGTTATTGAATACAATCGAATTTATATGAAAGCGAGTGCACGCATTTTTTGTTTTTTATCGTAGTGATTTAATAATTTACAGCCACCCTTTTTCGTTTCGGTGAAAGATATTGCGATAAACTAATCTCAGTGAACAGCAATCTTTAAATTAATCGAAAAGTTGGCTAGTCACGCCTTGGCTCGCGTCTATCTAACCAAGAGCTCTATCTAATATTGTCCTTGTGAACCACCCTCCCTTTTACAAGAACCGTGGTCCCCAGATCAGCTTCAACTACGTTCTCTACTTATAACGGGATTGTCTTGTCTTCAAAACGTCTCTTGGATTTTACCAGAACCGTGTCGCCTACCTCAAAAACCTATTTTGTCGAGTCGGATTATTTCTACTCAGCTGCTCCTGCTGCTTTCGTAAGCTTTTCAACTATGTCCGGAGCAAGGTCAAGGCTGGCATAGACAGCTTCAATTGGTTTTTCCTACGTTACGTTCCACTACATTCTATGGCTGCTTGAAGAAATAATTGGACAATATAATCTACCTTCTATTGCAGTTTCAAACATCTGGCTATCTCTGATAGAGTGATCAGAGATACACATCTATCCCGTATTGCCCTTTCAGCAAAGATCGAATCGTAGCAGAAACAAAAGCCGGTTCATTTCCGCAGTATATGTTCCTGATGGTGGGAAAAACATTTATCAACGGCAAAATGGGAGCTTTAACATCTTCAATGGTGCGCAAGGCAATAGACTGCACCAATGAGAACTTAGAAAACTTGTCAACTGCAGTGAGGAAATATTTCCCCGCTGTTTAAAACATATCAATGTATAACATTTCACATACACGCGTAGGTATTGGAATTTAGAACCACTTCGGATGCTATCTTACCCATTTTTGGAAAATAATAGGCGAATAATAGTTGAATACAGATCAGAGTCGGCGATTCGGGTTAGTACACAAGGCTCACACAATCTCCAAATGCTCCCTCTCATTTGTGGCGTAGTTTACTTTACTGTCCCTCAGCGTTCTCGAAATCATGGTTATCGGTCTTTTATTTGGTTGATGGTTGATAGCATTGCTATCGTTGCGAAATCCTTGATTAAACATCGGTAATAGCTACCGAGCCCCAAGAAGGAACCTAGCTCATAAACGTTACCGGGCTTTTTGAATTTGGCCCTCAGGTCCAAGCCTCTTTAGATACTACAAAGCCAAGAAACTCAACACTTCACATAAACAAGAATGGAAAGCTAACTTCGGGCGGAGCCGCAGTTCATATACCCTTGCAGATATGTGGCAGCTTATATTATTAGATATATATCGGATCTTATATAGTCGGCCGATCCTTATAAAACTCGGCAGATCAAATTAGTTTGCCGAAAGTAGAATCCATACAAAGTCCCAGTCTTCTAACTTAAAAAACAACAGAGATATGGCATTTCCGATCAATCAGTTATATGGCAGCTATAGGATATAGTCGGCCGATCCTTATGAAATTTGGCAGATCAAATAAGTCTGCTAAAAGAGGAGTCCACAGCAAGTCCCATCCTTCTAACTTTAAAAACAACAAAGTTATGGCATTTCCGATCAATCAGTGTATGGCAGCTATAGAATATAGTTGACCGATCCCGGCCGTTCCGACTTATATACTGCCTGCCTTTCCTAAAGGAAAGGAGGATGTGTGCAAAGTTTGAAGTTGATAGCTTTAAAACTGAGAGACTAGTTTGCGTAGAAACAGACAGACAGACGGACAGACGGACAGACGGACATGCTTATATCGACTCAGGAGGTGATCCTGATCAAGAATATATATACTTTATGGGGTCGGAGATGTCTCCTTCACTGCGTTGCACACTTTTGACCAAAATTATAATACCCTCTGCAAGGGTATAAAAATTCAGACTTTTCCCTTGACACTCTCATGTTAGCGTCGTGCTTCTAATAACTTCGCCCACATGGGATACATGTTCTTCTTTTATTCTTGAGAAGACGATAACATCGTCTACGTAATCGTAGCAGGAACGACCAATTTTCTCTCGAAGGACATCGTCTATGGCCCGATTTTCAGGCCAAATTGTAGACGGCAGAACTCATATTTTCCACCGTTTACGGAAAATTATGTCTTCTCTCTATCAACTTCTGCGAGATTAATCTGGTGATACCCGGACTTTAAGTCAAGAGTTGTGAAAAAAGTTGCCTTTCCTAGGTTTGAAAGTATCATAGAATATACTCGGCATTGGATACTTTTCGCGCATAGTTTTTGAATTAATTTTCTAAAGTCAATAACTAACCTTTTATTAGGCGAACCTGATATCGGTAGCCTTCTTTCCCACAACCCATATAGGGTTACTATCGGGGGAGCTTAATGGTCGAATCATACCGTTCTTGAGCATATCATTGATCTCCCTATTTACGAACTCAGCAGCTCCCATAGGAAATGGATACATTTTCGTCGGGGTATATTCGTGTCAGCAAATTAAGTCAAATTTGAGTTTATGCATAAACTCCGCCTGTACCGCAGGTGGGACAATTATGTCATTGATGTCCGTGAAATTAACTTGCACGCACCTGTGAAATTGATGTGCCTCAGAGCCCCTATTGGCGATTATAATCATTCTTTCGAGGTCAATATATGCGCCTACCTTTGCTAGTAGGTCGAGTCGTATTATTTCAAAAAAATCGGCTATCATAAAGTCCGCTAGACAAAAAACTATTTACTCCAAAAATATTCAGGTAGCATTTTTTCTCAATTTTATTATAGCCATAAATAGAATTTACATTAAAAGGAGACTGCACAGGAACTGGTGTAAGAATTTCTATATCGTCCTTAATATAGATTTTTGCTGCCCCTGTATCTATCAACACGTTTCTTATCTTCCCTGCTACAGTGCGTTGTACGAACGGGCATACAAAATAAACAAAATTAACAAAAACTACCTAACTTGGTGTTATTAAATAATATTGATATAAATCTCAATGACCAAATATAAGTGTTAGTGAAGAAATTAGATTTTTGAAACATGTGGGAGTTTCACCATCTGCACGGTACACGTATTTTGAAAAATGACGCCAGGTCCGCCTGAATACTGGAAACTCCGTTTTCAAGGGTCGAAAGGCAAGAAATTGTAGCAGAGCGCAGCGACGTCTCGATTACGTCATCAATCGTCGCCACATGCCCCGACACGGTCCATCGCAAGTCGCTGCTGATCTCTGAAATATCTCAAGGCAATATGGATGGCCTTGAAGTCCTTGTACATGGAGACCAACTGGCCTTGGACACCGGCAGAAGGGCTCCCTTTGCCTTGCATTTTAAAATAACACTCTGAGCAGGAGTGGATGATCCTGTGCCGGCGCCGCTGGAGTTGATCGCCACCATAATTTAAGTACGATCGATCAAATTAAAGAAACGCACTAAACAGTTCTGGCTCAGAACCGTACACAGAGTTGTGGAATGTATATATTATATATATGAATGCTTAAGCGCGGCTAATGCACTTAATAAAAGATTTATAAATACAAAACACTTGTTTCCTGCCACTTATGCACTTTATGTTCAAAAATGTACATACACAAGATTAAACACTGCGCAAAACTGAACCAAATATAATCGCACTGTTTCTATTTTATTTTCGGGAAATTGTTATTTTTATTAATTAGATCACGTCGGGGTCACAAATGTTTGACATTTTTCAATGACGTTCCAAATAATAACACAAAGTTATGTATTTTTATACCCTTGCAGATGGTATTATAATTTTGGTCAAAAGTGTGCAACGCAGAGAAGGAGAAATCTCCGACCCTAAAAAGTATATATATTCTTGATCAGGATCACCACCTGAGTTAATATAAGCATGTCTGTCTGTCCGTCTGTCGGTTTCTACGCAAACTAGTCTCACAGTTTCCAAGCTGTCGACAATCAAACTTTGTACACATCCTTATTTCCTTTGCAGGCAGTATATAAGTCGGAACGGCCGGGATCGGTCCACTATATCTTATAACAGCCATATAACTAATTGATCGGCAATGCCATATCTTTGTTGTTTTTTTAAGTTAGAAGGATGGGACTTTCTGTGGATTCCATTTTGGGCAAACTTATAAAATCTGCCATATTTCATAAGGATTGGCCGACTACATAAGATCTGATATATATATAACAATATAAGCTGCCAGTTAACTGCAAGGGTATATCAACTTTGGCTCCGCCCGAAGGTAGCTTTCCTTTCTGGATTTATATTTTATCGCTATTTTTATTCGCAAGCCGATTCTCGGCTGCTCGACTTTAACGTGCTTTATCTTTAGAATTAGCTAGCGAGCTATCGCTCAGCCTATGTTCTAAGTCGGGTTTGTGCCACTCCCGCCTCTATCTCATTGCATACGCGTCATAAATTGGATCATTTGTCTCGCTCCATTTCATATGCAGGAAAAATAAACAATATTGTAACGATTAAAACTACATAACTATGTCTTATTATTTGGAACGTCATTGAAAAATCTCAATGACCAAACACATAGCTTAAAATTATAGTATAACTACATATTAGAGGAGCAAATGTGCTTAAAAATAAGTCGGATCTAGGCCACACCAGTATGCCTATTGGCCCTGGTGCAGAATTACCCTTAAATAAATATACCAAATCATTCATTTTCAAATCTTCAAACCAATCACGGTAATGGTAGAGATCCATGTAAACACCGCCATGTTTGGGGTGACCGCATGACAATCCATAAGCAACTATACCATACACCTTGCCGCCACAAAATAATGGGGAACCAGAGTCAAATAAACAGGCGTCCACTTCAAAGAAGTTTGGGTCATGAGCACAGAGCATCCCTAGATCCTCCCATCCGTTGAGGTTAGCGCATGCTTCCCGTTTGGTTCTTACTGCGCCATAAAGAAATTGATCTGCAACCGGACCCTGATCCACGACTGCTCCCCAGCCAACGATCGTGCAGCTCATACCATCTTGTGGCGCATACAGTGTCACTCGAGCAATGGCAACGGAGGAACTCAAGCTCAGCTCCTTCTCCAACATTACTAATCCCAAGTCATTGGCTCTTTGGTTATAATAATCGGGGTGTATAAAAAATTGTTCAGCCTTAACTGTTATGGTGGTGCTGGTCTTTTGAAGTCTTCTTGGTGTGCCGGCCACAACTGTTATATCTTTAGGTTTTTTTAGATCCGCACTTGCAGTTTTTGTAGTTTAGTTAGATTAGCTAGTTTAGAGAAAAGTAAAGCATACTAACCCAGAGAAAAGAACGTGAGCAGCGGTCAAGATGAAGTGCTTGTGGATGATAAAGCCGCCAGCGAGTATATTATCTCCAAACTGAGCTTTAATATTTTTGTATGCCACCCACACTGCAAACTTGACGAGGGATACGTCATCTGTTGTATAACCACCAGTGATCAAGTAACTGAACTCCGAGTCATCTCGAGGCTCCATGGGTGGTGCTCTTTGAAAATCCGAGTATTCTGGTGTAGTGGCATTGTCTGCCAACATGGTCTCATTCCTGGTGAACGCGGAGGTGAACGCGGATGAGATTCCCGAGGAATGGAAGGCCGAAAAATGGCCCGACCCACCGATGTTAACAATAAAAAGGTGTATGATAAAAATAGAATATATGCATAATTTTGAAGTACACATTATAAAATTTAGTTTTACAACTCAAATTTTTTTAAAAATGAACTATATTGTAATTGACAGGCAGAAAATGGCATTATGACAAAATATTCGATTGTTAGTCCCTTAAATTTATTTTTTTGATTGTTTGAAACCCGAATTTATATTTCTATATGTTTTATAAGTATAAGTATTTTACATTTTCACGAAAGTATCGCATGTTAAAACAAGAATTTTTTTTTTTTTTTTTAATTAAGTGAAGAATCTGTACAACAAGGAAGTACCTTAACATCACATGGAAGGAAACTTAAAAATAGACCAAACCAAAATACTAATGAGGATTACAAAATTTAAATATCTAACTTATAGTTATCTAACATTATTCGTTTCTAATTGTTTTGGCAAAACCTAGCCGTTTCAGACGCCTCAATGGTCTAGCTGGAAGTAGATTCCTTGCAAGTAGGCTGCGATGTCTTAGAAGTCTGTCGCTATATCGGCTTGTGTGTCTTCCGATCTGTTCATCCACAGTATGTATGCTTAAATCTCTATGTAGAGTGGAGCCGCGCACGTACCAGGGACAGCCTGTTATGCTTCTAAGCATTCGATTTTGTAACACCTGGATGCGTTTGTAGTTCGATTTGGCGGCGATCCCCCAAATTTGTATGCCATAAAGCCAAATTGGCAAAATGCAATGGACATATACAGCCCTTTTACATCTGAGTGACATGGTGCTCTTTCTATTTATGAGCCATTGCAGTTGCTGAATCCTTATATTGGACTTTTTAACAGTGGACTTCAGATGTGGGCCAAAAGTAAGACGTTTGTCTAGAGTGATGCCAAGATATTTGGCTTCATTCGGCTGTTCCAGGGTAACTCCCTCTAGCTGGATTTGAGGGGTATTCATTCTTAGCCTTTTCAGGGTAAAACATACGTTAGTTGATTTCTGTGGATTGATTTTTAGATTCCACCTTTTGCACCAAGCTGCAAGAGTAACAAGATACTCCTGCAATCCATTAGCAGCTTCTCTATGACAGCTGTTGTTGTAAATGACTGCAATGTCATCTGCACAGGTGGCAATTAATGCTTTGGATGGAGCAACCATATGTTGACGGTTAGGGCTGGGTATATCTGCAGTATATAATGAATAAAGCAACGGTCCAAGCACACTCCCCTGTGGAACTCCTGCTCTCATAAGAAAGTTATCCGAGAATGTATTTCTGACCTTGACTTTGAATTCTCGTCCTTCGAGGTATGACTTTAATAGTCCATAGTAGGGTGCAGTTAAAAAACTTTTAATTTTGAGCAATAAGCCATCATGCCACACCTTATCGAAGGCTTGCTGCATGTCTATGAAAACTGCGTTGGAATATTCCTTGTCGTCAAAGGCCTGCAATATATGATGTACCAGTCTGTGGACCTGTTCCACGGTGCCGTGTCCTCCTCGAAATCCAAATTGATGATCAGGCAGGATACTCTTTTCAGTTATAATCATTTTAACGCGATTTGCAATAAGTCTCTCCCACAGTTTAGACAAGGAGGGCAAGAGACTAATTGGGCGGTATGACTCAGGATCATCCTCTGGTTTTCCTGGCTTGTGGATCATCATAATCGCAGCCAATTTCCACTGCTTTGGAAACACTTGGATCCTAATAATAGCATTAAAAATTAATGCTAAGAAAAGGATCGCTCTTGTAGGCAATGCTTTTAACGTAGCGTGACAAATTCTATCGATACCCGGGGTTTTATTTTTGGGCAAGGATTGTATGACATCGGATATTTCCTCAACCCTTATGGGCTTTATTGGCCATGACATCTGCAATGGAGCCTCCAAACTCTGGTGGGTCTCTCTAATTTGTTCTGCTGAAGCAAAGCTAAAAGGAGTGAAGCGATCTTCTAGATGCTGACCAAAAGCATTGGCCTGCTCTAATTCATTTTTTGCAAGTTCACCATCAGGACATCGGACTGGAACCTGTCTAAAAGGTTGTCGTTTAAGCGATTTTGTGCACTTCCATAGTGAGTAGTTTGCGTCAACGGTGTAGTCCATGGAAGACAATTTTTGCTCGAAGAAATCGCTACGGAGTTCCCCTAAAACAGTTCGTAGTTGTCTCTCTGCCTGGTGCCATCTATTTCGGTCCAAAGGATCTTGAGAACGGATTGCTCTTCGTCGAAGGCGCCTTTTTCTTTTAATTAGCTCTCTGGCTTCCCTTGTAAGAGCAATGCCATAGCTTATAGGATGAGGATCAGGTTCTGGTGGGGTTGAAGCAGCAGCAGCTCTGTATATATTATCAGTAAGAATGTCAACTGCATTCTCGATGTCTTCACTAGAGTTAAGAACAGAGTTTAGCTGGAAGGAGCTTTCAAGATGTTGTTTGAAAGTAGTCAGATCAGTACGACTTGTAATTAAGCGTGGGCTTGGTCTAATCTGAACACCATTTGTTTGAAGATTTACAACTAGAGCTATGTGATCCGAGTCCAAATCCCAGTTTTGGCCAATATTTATTTGAGAATCCAATATCCCATGGTATAATGCAAAGTCTATGCAAGTAGCTGTGTGACCAGGTACATATGGGTATCTGGTTGGTGACCCAGTGGCAAGAATTTTAGCCCCTTTAACTAAAATGGATTCAGCTAGCTCACGTCCTCTCGGTGAATTATATGTGTCGCCCCACAACCAATGTCTTGCATTCCAGTCACCACCGACCAGATACCTCTGACCATAGGAAGCGAGTATGTTAGTGAAATGCCTTTCTTCAAGTTTGTGCCTTGGGGGACAGTATATAGCGCTTACTTCCATGTAACCCAAACCTGTGGCAACTTTAATGGAGGACATTTGAATGGTTTGTGTTTCAATGACACTTTGTGGGAAATGGCTGAGTGAGCTTCTTATCAATACCGCCGCTCCACCGATGCCGTGATTGTGTCGTGCTGGTTTATATGCTGGATAGAAGGTATATCCATAAATTTTGACAATTTTTCCTCGATTGAGCCTTATTTCACTTAAGAGTATGATATCCACGTTGTTGGTGTGCGCGAATAGCTCAATTTCTCTGGCCTTACCTAAAATGCCATTGACATTCCAGATAAGAATTTTGAGTGTGTTCATTGTGAGGCTGAAGCGTTCTTTTGGACCTGAAGAATTGATTTATCTCCAGTCCATTGCTTGATCGAGTTGGCCATTTCAAAAACCATATTTTCGAGACGTTCAAGACGTTGACTGTTCAGCTTGTTTTGCATTTGTTGTTCTTGCTGCTGCTGCTTTAGCCACAAGAGGAATTGCTGCTGCTGCTGCTGTTGTAGTTGCTGTTGCCATTTCATAAATTGCTGTTGTAAAACAAGAATGGAAAGCTAACTTCAAAAGGCGTTCCGACCTATAGTTTATAAGGAAAGGAAAGGAAGGCCTGCAAAGGAAGGATGTGTAAAAAGGTTCAAGCCGATAGCTTTAAAACTGAGGGCCTAGATTGCGTAGAAACAGACAGACGGACATGCTTATATCGACTCAGGAGGTGATCCTGATCAAGAATATATATACTTTATAGGGTCGGAGATGTCTCGTTCATTGCGTTGCACACTTTTGACCAAATTTTTAATATCCTCTGCAAGGGTATAAAAATTAAAGCTTCTCTCTGTAGCTTCCAGGATTTCATTATGGTGCCCGTGTCTTTTATATAGTGTCCGGACTGGGAAGGAAAGAAATATGCGTTCAGCCAGTACCCAGTTAAAATAGGCCCTCATCCAAAATATTGATTGAGACCTCAGATGCTGTTGCTCTCCTCTCTCGGCTCCCGGCACCACTTCACGAGATGCACACTGAAACTGTGAGTGCTACGTTCCAGATACTCCAGACAGGAGATCAAAAAGTGTTAAAGCAATGATTCAAAAAAAGGAGTAAATGTAAATTACATTTCTTTATAAGTTTTACTTTCTTGAGAAACCATTTTGTAAAAAACTGAACAAATTAGCTTAAAAAGCACGTCTATTTTCAGTTCACTGCTTTTGTATAACAGTATTAAAATCTTTGGTTTTATTTTTAAAACTAAAAATTTATATAATGTACGAGTAGCTTAAGATTATAGTATAAATACATAGAAGGAAAGCAAATGGGCTTGAAAATAGGTCGGAAATAGGCCACACCAGTATGCGTATTGGCCCTGGTGCTCTAGAATCACCCATAAATGTATACAAAAAATCATCCATTTTCGATGTGACAAAAAAATTACGGAAATGGTAGAGATTCATGTAAGCACCGCCATGTCTGGGGTGACCGCATGACAATCCAAAAGAAACTATACCATACACCTTGTCGCCGCCACAAAATAATGGAGAACCAGAGTCAAATAAGCAGGCGTCCACTTCAAAGAAGTATGGGTCATGGGCACAGAGCATCTCTGTAGACTCCCATGAGGGGAGGTAAGCGCATGCTCTCTGTTTGGTTCTTACTGCGCCTACGGCGCATACTCTGTTATTTGAGCAACGCCAACGGAGGAACTCAAGCGCAGCTCCTTCTCCAACGTAAGTAAAGCCAAGTCATTTCTTTTTCCCCAATATTCGTGGTGTACAAAAAATTGTTTAACCTTGACAGTTATGGTGGCCCTGGTCTTTTGAAGTCTTGGTGTGCCGGCCACAACTGTTAAATCTTGAGGTTTTTTTAGATAGTCACTTGCAGTTTTTATAGTTTAATTAGATTAGTTCGTTTAGCAGCGGTCAAGATGAATTGCTTGTGGATGATAACGCCTCCACTGATTATATTATCCCCAAACAGAGCCCTATAATTTTTGTATGCCACCCACATTGCAAACTTGACGAGGGATCCGTCATTTGTCGTATAACCACCAGAGATCAAGTAACTGAACTCCGAATCACCTCGAGGCTCCATGGGTGGTGCTCTTTGAAAATCCGAGTATTCTGGTGTAGTGGCCTTGTCTGCCAACATGGTCTCATTCCTGGTAATGGCGATCGGGTGTGAGTATCCCTCGAAAGAGGTGAACGCGGATGAGGTTCCCGAGGAATGGAAGGCCGAAAAAACGCTTACCCACCGATGTCAACAATTAAAATCTGTAAGATAAAAATATAAAATGTGCATAATTTTGAAGTACACATTATAAAATGTAGTCTGATGACTCCAAGTCACTTTTTAAAAATGAATTATATTGTAAGTTAAATCATCATGCCAGGCAGTAAAAGGCATGATGGCATAATATTCAATTAACAATTGTTAGTCCCTTAAATTTATCTTTTTGATTGTTTGAAAACTGAATTTGTACTTGTATATATTATAACTATATGTTGTATAATTTAAGTATATGTCCATGCATTTTCGCGAAAGTATCGTATGTCAAAAAACAATCTTTACAGTAGTAGTCACAGTGACTATGGCAAACATATAAGAACAATTTGGCATTACAATCTGAATTTCGGTAAAAAGTGGCAGACTATACTTTTACGGAAATACTTCGATTTCATAGAAATAAAATAAACTTTTTTTTTTTAATAAAAAAGCATTATTATTTTAATAATTCTTGCAAAGTGATTATAAATATTAAAATACAAAATTATCCTGCGCGTACAGAAGAAGGTGGAAAGAGTCGTCAAAAAATAGCTAGCATAATCAGCTTGAGCTAATTCCGATAATAAAAGACGCGAGTATATGCCGCACGTTGGAGTCACTGGGAAATCCTTACGATATACTGTATTAAACCTGCCCCGAATCGTACTGACACTTTCTATTGTGTCAGTATTTAGTAAGTTTCATTTTGGAAACATTGAAAACCAAAAAACCCAGTCAATCATATAAATTTTAATCAAACAAAAATTGTTCCTTTAGTTAAAATTATTAGTGGATTCAAAAAGTAAATATTTGGTATTCTTAAGATGACAAATGTTTCTGGTTTAACTAACAATCAATTGGAATGCGAAAAAGTGTTAAGCCGCACCACATGGACGAAGGTCTGTTCCGGAAAATATATTAATGAATCCGAGACTCAAAATAACCCAATACACATTGGAGATCCGTTTACATTTTTCAAATTATCGAACCACCTTTTGACTTTTTTCTTGCTTGAGAGCATCGATGAGTGTGATTCGCTTGAGATAATTGAAATCAATAATATAAATTGTTTGAACTCGGATGGCCACTTTTTAAAAAACATAAACATTGGGGCTAGTTATTTGGCCTGTTTACCCACACGTTCCACCTTCGCCGCTAAGTTGTCCGCACCCTGCAGAAACAGTTCACTGCTATTGGATAACCAGGAAAAGGAAGGAACCTTCGTTATGTACTATGCCAATGTGGATGAACGTGAAAATTTGTTCAAAATGAAACCAACCGAATCGACGTGGGAATGGATTGAGCGTGGCTTAGAGAGCACTGGATCCTTGTTGACTTCCGATTTGACTATCTTAGTCCTTTCGTTACTACTTTTAATGTTACTTATGCGCCGTTGGACATAATCGAATCATGATCTACTTTATTTATTAAAAATATTTCAAATACCAATTTTTGCGCTTTGCTTTTCATATTTTAAATAGTTTTGAGTTATACATATTTTGGCATATTATACTAAATGCTTATTTCTGTACTGGAACCGTGGCCAAACCCGTCTGTTGGCCATTGCCTATTTTAACCTTAGAGAGGAGGAAAAGTATGACTTGAAAGCTACTAGTTCTGGTGGGGGCGTCATGATCGATTCCGATGTCATCTTAATTATTACATCTAGTGTTACTAGCAAAGTTTCTTCTGCCCCGGCACATATACATAGTTCCTAGCAACTCCTATATATACATATTGTATTCCCCCTAGTTTTAATGCTGCATATTCCTAGTCCCTGAATAGTAATCTGATCTGAAACAAATGGAAAAGTATGTATGTCCAATTTTAAAAACAATTAAATTATTTATTATGGTTTTTTGTTTATAATATTTATAAATGAATATATACAATGCACCTACAACTTCTACTCTTTTATATACACAAAAAATCAGGGCTTAAGGAAGGGGCAGGCTTAAGGAAAGGACATGGGGACTATACATAATATTTAAAAAAAATGATTTTTCCTGATCCCATAACCAGCTATAACTAGCTAGCGATAACTTGTGTAATACTTACCCCGATTATACCTCTTCCAGTAAAATCTTTCCCGGCAAAAGGAGAAAGATATGGAAATAAAATCGGACAGAAGCTTTGGACATTACATCGGTTATCGCAACCTATTAAAAATCAGATATTCCTATCCCAGCCCATTCAAAAAGCTTCAAAATTAAAGGGAGCCAAGGAGTAATAGGGAGAGCACAGAGTTTTTAGTCAGATTCAAAATTTAGAGTTGTAAGAAAAACAAAATTCCCAATATTTTCGTGTGCATTCTTCAATCATGGGGAATCCTCAGGTAGTCTATTATAACTCTGACAAAAACGTGCCGAACTGCCACCCATTTAGAGCCGACCACTGGATAAGGCTGTGCTCCGACCTTTATCCAAAAAAAATAGGTTCTCGCTATGGTAACAGCCTTGTGAAAAATTTTGAACCATTTTCGGTGTTCAAGCGGAGTGAAGCTAACGATTTAATGGCTGTTTTTAACGTAAAGGGCCTTGAAAAATGCACACATGTATTCTTTAAAAGCATGAATCAAATTTTATGCGGGACCAGAAACGGATATCTTCCGGACCCAGTTAAAGCGTATTACAGCGTAATCGCTTGCCTATCATACCGCCTGAATTTGATCGATGAACTGAACTCCGTGTGCTTGGGAGATAGACCTCAAAATTCATTTAACCTTACGAAAATCCCAACGATAGCGCAACATAGGACAATTCTTTTCTATAACTTTGGCCAACAACGTTTAAGAGACCATCTGCATGCAAGCTATAGAGATGTTAACAATATTTCTGCCAAAGTCGATGCTGGCACCGAGTTTCACTTGAATCTTTGGATTTTAATCTTGTCAGTGGTGCTCACAATACTCCTACGCCGTTTTATGTAACCATACTAAACCGTAGAATTTTTAGTGACATTTAATTTAAAAACATCAAAAACTTCATGGTTTTTATAATTTGAAATGAAAAAATCAATCATCAAACAAAACCTTTGAAAATCCTTATTTTAATAAACGTATGACATTCTGATGATACATGTATGTATATGTATTTTGTTAGAGGGGGCCCCCAGCTTTTAACAATTTATTTGGAAAAGTTAAATAAATAACATTGTATCTGATGAATTCCATTGCTTCGTCGAGTATAATGACATTTTAGGATTAGCAGTGGGGGATTTGACCTATCCGTTGGAATCGATTGATAACGATTCCCTTAAAAAATTCTATAAGAACATAAAATTCTCTGCACTTGACAGGGATAATGACCTGGCTCAAAACAGTTGCGCAGAGTTTAATCATAACAAAATTCGCAATATCTTGCTTTTAATATTGTCTGTGATTCTCACAATATGTCTAAGTCATTTATAGTCAAATATAAATTTAAGAATTTCCGACACATTTTATCTAAAGAACATTTTCCAAAACTTCGTAGCTTGAAATGTCAAAACAGGGTGTTTTTTATAAATGAATTTCATTTGTAATGGAAGAAGACTCTGCAATTCAACCAATCAGTTGAAAGTCTGAATTTTAAAAAATAGTTAACATTCTGATTATATTCATTTTATTAGGGAACCATAAAGCCTCAACAGGAACTATTTTTTATTCAGCAAATTAAGTTAAACAAAATAAACAATAATTTAACCAGCCATGCGATAGCCAAGCCAATTGGCGAACAACGTCAGACCAATAATTATTATTGCAACACGAATTATTTTTGACTATTAAATAGGACCCAACAATTTTATCCGAATGAGACCACAGTGTGGTATTAAAGTATCAAAATTAATTATCCACTGGAATTAAAATCAAGACACGTCTTACCAAAAGGAGTTTGCCCCATGCAAGGTTATAATAAAAAGAGAAGGAACGTCCTTTATTGCCTTCTGTGGTCAAGCATGATTTCGAAATTAGCAGTGAGGTAAAAAATACTATATCAATATATTAGAATAGATGTAGTATCAATATAGATATACATATTATATCTATAGCTTCAAAAATACTATAAGAAGAGAAAATTAATTTATTCAACATTTGCCAGGCATAATGACTTGGTTGGTTATGTTAGGATACATTCTTAAATTCCTAATCGGCATCTTCCTAATCGAAAGGTTCTACAGAAGATGGCACACTAAATAAGGTAATAGGGCATATTTTTACGAATAGTCTGTTTCACTTACATTTGTCGAAAGAATGTTAGTCAAAAGAATGACCCAAACCCTTTTACAAATTTTACCAAACTTACATACTGAATTTAAGGTTTAGTTAATCATGAAGTATGAAAATATATGTTCATTAATAGACCCATGCAATTTTCGGAAAAAGTATCTATTCTTAAGTTCAGTGACTTAAGAACAGAGAGGATGCCTAATAACTAAATATTTGAGGTGACTTTAGAACAAATCTCTTCCTGATTTCTACTCTGTAGAAAAATCTAGGTATTGATTGCGATTTCTGCAATTACATATCTGAAAGAGTTTTCGCCATGATAAATTGAATTATTCCCATAGAGGATAAGCAAGAACCAATTTTTCAACAAAACCTGTTCCTCGAAGAAGCTGTCGAGTGCTAAAAAAATCGATATCGATTTTTTTCCACTCCTAAGGAGTCCGTTACTTACATTATCAATTATCAATTTCTGAGTGCCTTATCTATAAATGTACAATCTACAAAGCATTAGTATTTAAGTTTACTTTTGATGATTAGTGCTTCGACTTATTTTTCGTACAATTTTCAAACTAAGCCTTTTAAGAGTGCTTAATTACAACGACAATGCCAATGATAACAAAATTTTTATTGCTTTTGGATCGTCCAATAGAAAATTCCATTACTACACATTATTTGAATCACAAACGAGGTGACCCTATGGTTATCATGCAGCAATTATATAAGATCACAAGTCATAACTATACAAACATACATATATTTCATTTTGCATATGATGGATTTTAAATAAAAAGGGTCTCTTATTATGAGTCGAGTATACAAACTTGTAAAATCAAAATAAAAACCTCTTAAGATATATTTCGAATTAAAACATAAAAAAAAACGTTGAATTCAATTATGACAACGAGGAAAAACTTATAAAACCCCTATTCACTTTTCAAATATTTAAAATGGGAGCACGTGAAGGTACAGAATACAAAAAGAATATTATATTTCCTACCGTATTTAAAATCATAAATATTTAAATTTTATATACGTTAGACAGTTTTTATATTTAATGCTTTTTCTAGTAAATGATAAAATATTGTAGCGTAACCGCTCATCATTATAAAATACACATCTAAACGTCACTAGCAATTTTATCAATTTAAAGTGCAGATGAGGTTGGAAAGTGCCTATGAACTTGACCAGCAGAGAACTTAATTGAAAGCAGAGAATCGTTTCAATGTAGTTCAGATTAGTTCTGTTTTCGTTGGCGAGCGGTCATGTGCCCGGTTACTACGATTTTGTTGGGCTTGGTTGTTTTGTTAGCCCTGGTGTACGTGTTTTTGACATGGAACTTCAACTATTGGAAAAAGCGTGGAATACCAAGTGCCAAGGCGTGGCCTTTCGTGGGCAGTTTTCCCAGTGTGTTCACCCAGAAGCGGAACAGGGTCTACGACATTGACGATATCTACAAGTTAGCTATCTAAAACTGAGAATTCATTTTAGAAACATTGAATATTATAGCTATATTATTTTAGTGAATACAAGGACTCGCACAGCATTGTAGGAGTGTTCAACACGCGTCTTCCACAACTATTGATAACAACTCCCGAGTATGCGCACAAAATATATGCCACGGACTTTCGCAGTTTCCACGATAATGAATTGGGCTTGTTTGTAAGTGAACTACAAAATTGGCAATTTAATTGTCTTACGAAACATTTTTTGACAGACCGACAAGAAGGTGGACAAAATCTTGGCCAACAACCCAGCTGTACTCAGGGGGGATGAGTGGAAAGAGAGGCGAGCCGAAGTAACGCCAGGACTTTCAGCAAACCGGGTACGTAAGGGGCTGTCCATATATTACGTAATCATTTCGCAGACCTCCCTTCCCCCATTTGTTGATTACGTAATATTTGAACAGCCCCCAAGCAACCGCGTTCAATTTATTCCATGGCCAAAACAAATCAATGAAGGTCAATAATAGGCTGCTGTTAAAAGTATTGATTCTTCTAATTCCTACTGGCTGACAATTATCAGCAGTATTGCAATATATAGGTAATAATATCAATTTAAACTGGAAATTTTCAAGCCTTGACCGAACTACTTAAATTTCAAGTTTAGATGTCTACAAGACAAAAGATATCAAACAAATTATTTCTTTTCTGGAAAACTTCTTTCTAATATCCTTGCAGAAAACCCTCTTATTTAATTTGTACACCTTTCATTTATTTATTGTAAAGGTCAAAGCCGTCTATCCTGTGTCCCAAGATGTGTGCAAAAAGTTTGTGGAGTATATTAAAGAACAAATCAAGATGGCACCCTCAGATGGCCTTAACGCCAAGGATCTGTGCCTGTGCTACACAACCGAAGTGGTCTCGGACTGCGTCCTGGGAATCTCGGCCCAGAGTTTCACGGATAACCCAACACCGCTGGTTGGCATGATCAAGCGGGTTTTTGAAGGCTCATTTACCTTTATATATTTTAATGTAGTGGCCAACCTGTGGCCGCCCATCAGAAAGCTCTATAGCGTGCCATTATTTTCCAAGGATGTTGAGAACTTCTTCTTCGACATAATGAGGAAGTGTATCCTCATCAGGAAAGCAAATCCACTTCAGCAACGTGATGACTTTCTCAATTACATGTTAAGCCTCCAAGACAAAAAGGGTCTAGATACCATGGAGTTGACCTCGCATACGATGACTTTCCTCACGGACGGCTTTGAAACAACGGCTGGTACTCTGGCTCACATCCTCTTGTTGCTGGCACGTAATCCCGAGACGATTCGAAAGTTACGGGAAGAGGTCGGCACCAAGGAACTGAACTTTGAGGAGCTTAGTGAATTGCCCTACACCGAAGCCTGCATTCACGGTAAATTAAAATAATATAAAAATAAGTCGGCGAACGTGAAGAATAAGCCATATCTATTTCCAGAAACCTTACGAATTTTTCCACCTTCTTTGTACTCTCGGAAGCTGGTATCTGAGACGTATGAATTTGTGAACAAAAATGGTGTCAGAGTTAAAGTTTTCCCCGGTGATGTCGTCCTGGTTCCGGTAAACTCCCTTCAAAAGGATCCTCAGTACTATGAAGATCCCGAACAATTCAAACCAGAGCGATTCTTGGAGTCCAATGGTGGATCCAAAAAGTATAGAGATCAAGGCGTATACTTCGGTTTTGGTGATGGTCCCCGCATCTGTCCGGGTAAGTAATGTTTATAAACATTATATACTTTTGAGAATAACAGAAAAATGTTATAATTCTAGGTATAAAATTTGCAATCACCCAACTCAAAGCGGCTCTGGTCGAAATAGTCCGAAACTTTGACATAAAGGTTAACCCAAGAACTCGTACAGATAATCGATTTGATGATACTTTCTTTATGGCTGCATTAAAAGGAGGCATTTGGCTGGATTTTAAGGAACTGAAATAAAATGTCCCATTTAAATAGTTTATTATTACAAAAATGATAATCAAATATTTTGGGAGTTGCTTGAGCGTTTTTAATCGAGGTTTTATGTACCTCGGTATGAATTTTTGTACTTTTGTTTATTTTTTTGTTTTAATTTTTTTTATTGCTCAGAAGTGTGCAACGCTAGTTAGTTAATATACAAGAATAGTTAGTATACGCTAAGTAAGTATACAACTTGTTCCGTGTTTAAAAGGAATCCCTTCGAAACCTTGCTTCAGTTATGTCGATAGCCACGTCTTTTTTAAAATTAGATTACAAAATCCTATTTAATTAATGAATACATAACTATAACATACCTATAATAAACGCAAAAAAAATTTTTCGAGCTTATCTTTAATCCAAAATTAAACCATGGTATGCTTTACGGGGGATACTTTATATTTTTTTTTTAAATTACTTTTTTTTATCTTCAAAAAGAGCCATTGTTTTTTTTAACTTCAACGGCACCAAAGAATTCACATTTCCGATCATCAGTTATATTGCATCCATCCTGAAGAGACCGCCAATGTACAGTTGGGCGATGTTGTAGAACCCAATATTAAAAACAAATATAAACTCAAATTTGACCACTATGTTCTCTATCGCTAGGTGCAACGCCGTTTACAATTTATCAAAAAAATAAAATTAGAAAAGGAGAACCACAAACTGGAGCAGCATATGTGTCGTAAGTACAGTCGACTGCATTAAAAATAAGCAAATTAAAAAGTCAAAGAAAAGTTATAAGAAATAAAAATTAAAATTAAAAGAAAACAAGGAGTTTTTATCTGCTTTAAAGTTCAAAATTCATCAAAAAAAGGCAAAGAAGAACAACTATAAACTGGAGCAGTATATGTGTCGTAAGTAAATTCCAAGTGTATTGGAAATAAAAAAATTCAAAAAAAATATAAGAAAACAAAATTAAAAATAAAACACATTAAGAAGAACAGCAAGCAGGCCAAAAAGTGTCTGAACTACAACGATAGTAAAGAGTTCTTAGATGCTTTAAGCTCAAAATAAATTTTAAAATACTGGTCTAAGTTTTAATAATAGAAGTTCCATGGCCTACTCGATTTCTTCATAGCTCTTTAAGATACCGCCAATGTTTGGTTAGACGATGTTGTAGAACCCAATATTAAAAAACAAATATAAATTCGAATGAGACTGTTGGCCTCACTGTTTCTAGGTTCAATGCATTTTAAAATTTAACAAATAAAATAAAATAAGCAAAGAAGAACAACCATAAACTGGAGCAGTATATGTGTCGTACGTAAGTCCCACTGCACTGGAAATAAACAAATTATGAACAAATAAAATAAAATAAGCAAAGAAGAACCATAAACTGGAGCAGTATATGTGTCGTACGTAAGTCCCACTGCACTGGAAATAAACTACAAACTACAATTATAAGAACACAAAATTAAAAATATAAAATATGAAGAACAGCAAGCATGCAAAAAAGTGTCTGAACTACAACGATAATAAAGAGTTCTTAGATGCTTTAAGCTCAAAATAAATTTTAAAATACTGGTCTAAGTTTTAATAATAGATGTTTGGCCAATGTTTGATTAGATGATGCTGTAGCACCCAATATTATAAACAAATATAAATTCGAATGAGACTTTTTTTTTCTTTGTTGCTAGTTTCAATGCAGTTTAAAATTTAACAAAAAAAATAAAATAAGCAAAGAAGAACTATAAACTGGAGCAGTAAATGTGTCGTAAGTACATCCCACTGCATTGGAAAAAATAAAATTATGAAGACAAATAAAATATAAAAAATCAAAATTAAAAATAAAATATAATAAGAAATGTGAAAAAATGTCTGATTTAAAAAGAAAATAAGAAGTCGAGTTCTTAGCTGCCTTGAAAGCAGCAAGTAACTGATTTTGGCTGGAACAAAACCTCTTGTATCCAAATATTTCCTACCATTTTCCAAAATCCTACTTTCACGGCCTACTTAGTCAATTAGGATTTTGCAACACTAGTTTGAATATCAGCTAACTTCGGGCGGAGCCAAAGCTGATTTAAGTAGCGGTTTTATTATATATATATAATAAATCAGATCGTATATCAGATCAAAAATAGTTTAATTAATGATATGCACGATAATGACTACTTATCTAGGAGCAGCACTAATCTAGTATTAATTGCAAATTGTGAGGTGGTAATCCAGAAAACTCCAGTAAATTTAAAAATTTTGTGGTCTATTAGACTACGTCATCCTAATTGATAACAGTGTCGATTGATTTGAAGAAAACCAACTAAAGGGTTTTCGAAATATTACGTAAAAACATTTTTGATAATTTTTGTACAATTTCAAAAAATTAAAAATAAAAAATACTATAGAACGGGCTATATATAGTAGCGTCCTCCCACATACTAAGGAATGTGGTTCGTCACCTACGTGGTCTGCCGCCCACAATGATTTTGAAAGTTCGAAATTCGAACCTACAAGCCGCGAAATCAAAAAATTTAATTCTAGTGCTGGAAAGTACACGTATTTGGGGGCGCAGTGCTGGAGAACGCTATCTCTTTTTGAAAGCCATATGTTCCATCAGCTGTTTTTATCTCTGCTGTTTTGTTTACAACTGCATTTAACTCTGTTACCGTTTTGGACTTTAAACTTACACATAATGTTTAATTTTAAACAATTGGCGTCCCACGCCTACCGCCAGTACGAACTGGTTACTTGCATAAACATGCTGGAGCCCTGGGAAAGGAAGTTAATCAGTGAGTATTTAAACAAAACATAATATTGCATTGCTAACGAAGAATTTGGATTGCCAGATGGAATCTTCCTCATAATGATGACACTGGTAATCTTCTCCAGTTTCGTTTATCTGCCCAACTATCTTCAGACATTGATGCAGTTTGTAACGCCTCCCGCTTGGCATAACCCTGGAGAAAATGTGGCTTATGTCGCACAAAAAATGGCTAGAAGCTAAGCTGGTTGCCCGTCCTCCCCCTTTGAAAGACAATTTTGATATTATTGTGAATTACTTCGACTGGTCCAAAATCTGTATATATTTAATCGTGCCAAGAAAAAACCGTTTAATCCAATTAACTATGGTTTTCCTGTATCGTATGGTCAATACCACGGCCTCCACAATTCGCAGGGCGGATGTGTTGAAAAAGAGACCCACTAGGCCACCAAGGGAAACTGCGGGAAGAAATGGGAGCATTAGGAATATGTCATTTTATGGGCTACAGTGCTTACTGAGAAAGTCTAAAATTGTTTTGGTAACTCGACGAACATAACGCTGAGTGGGTAGCTCCACCAGGGACACTCGGACTTTCGAAAGATCATTCGACGCCTCATCGTCTCTGGAAATAGGACGAGCAATATTTTCAAAGCAATTGTAGTCTTAAATACGGAAAACCTTCTTTTCCACCACATTTTGAAACAGATGTAGGAGGTGTGCGGGTTTAATACTTACTCATCTGCAGAGTTATAAATAATGTTGTACTCCGGCTCCTCGCATGAGCTCATGCACTCACAAGACTTGCGGTCCGTCATGATCTTGTCACGGATTCTGGTTAAACAGATCAGACCGCGGTAGTCGCAGACGGGTAATGAATTCCGACCCGGAACCGCCATGAAGTGGCTGGTGCAGTTGCAGTTCGCCAGCTGGAGCAGCACTGTGCACTCCACAACACAGCTGGAGTAGCTATAAAACTCATATATGCCCTGTCTATCTGGAACATGTTCGTCTGCAAATCGGCAGCGTCGCTGCTCCATACTCAGGTCCTGGACACTCTCGTCGTTATGCACTTCGATGACATTAAGAATGAGCTCCTTGTCATGGCCCAGAAGGATTGTTTCACGGATCATACCTTCGGACAGCTGGTATGGCACATCGATGGGTGCATGTACATACAACTGAATATCCGCGGCGGCATGAAAATTGAGATGACCCGGACCTGTTATCCGGTTGTTTGTGTACTGAACATGGGACACCTTCCGAGCCTGATGGGAGTTAAAGGAGTAACATAGTCCGTATTCGGTGGGTACGGGAAGGAACTGGTCGCAGCAATCAAAAAGTTCGTTTAGGTAACTGCAGTTTACCAGCAGTTGTGGGCACTTGGTGCGAAACTGGAAAATACAAGAATTTCGAAGAATGTTTGAAATTATTAGTTGATGTTGAAAAAGTGAAGGAATGGAAATAATATACACTAATTTGAGCCAACTCACCATTTCTACTAGGAAAGTAAAGTTGGCTGGACACCGAAGCTTGGCACAGTCTTCGCAGCTACTGCACACCCCCCGGTAGAAGGCAATTTCGCTTATAAAATCATCCACGTGAATATCATGTTCCGGTCCGAAATGTGAGTCACTCAAGTCCCAAATCCGTTCGGCATTGTATATCTCACACACCGTAATGGCCGGAAAGGTGGAATTCCAGTTGAGGCTGAGCCATAAAGTTATAATAATCCGAATTTGTTTTTTTATTTAGGTCACTTACTATATTGTATCCAAATTGAAGGAGACGGATGAGGACACATAGCTGTTTAGCATGGAGAGGGTGACACTTCCAACGAAGGGCAACGAGTGATAAAATGTCACCAGATAGAGAATTCTGCGTTAATTTTTAATATAAGGAATCAAAAATAATATATTAAATACAGTTATCATTTATTCGTAGAACTTACCCTTTCAATGCCAACCATAAGACGCGGGTAAAGTTCATTGCGAACCATCCGATGGAAAAATTCAAACTGACTGCCAAAGCTTTGATTTCGAATTGGTATCCTTTCGGCTTTTGACGTTCCGTAACAAAGGAAGTTTCGTGTATCCATCAGATTGGTATCTATCAATTTTTGTGTCGCATGGCCCACATTAAAGTATATACATAGCTTTGATGCTTACACATTTAGTTCAATGCTAAGGTTCACATGGAACAGACATGTCATCCTAAGCAATAATAAATCAAATGTATGGGTTATCAAGGCCGTAGGTCATTGCGGCGATTTATTAAGTTAAAAAAAAAGCGCTGTGGGAAAACCACCAACTAAAAGATAACTAAGTTGATCAGTGTAGTGTCGATTTCAGCCCAGATTGAAATTAGTCTTGATGTCATTCCCATTACCGGGTCTTATGAGAGACGTAGGGGTCCCTTATCTGGGCAAATCAAATGCAGCTTTATTAACCGCAAATTATTGCATACCAAAGGTATTACTTTGGATATATTGCAATGAGTCACTGCTATAGAATTTCGATCCCAAGACTCAACAACAATATTGGGAACAGATTTCATCGATACAAGCTCAGATTCCTGAAAACCAGCTTCTAAGAAATCACGATTGGATTGCATGATGTTTCAAACAAAGATGTAGAGATGAATAGTTCATTTTGCGAAATTCAAATGATGACTCATAAAAACAAAAAAAAAGTTAAGTTTAACCCACCATTTTTATAATAGTCTTAAGCATCAATATTCACTTCTTAAATTAAAAATCGAATTTGTTGCTTATTTTTAAATAAAAAATCTATCAAATTTCCAAAAAATCTAAACTTTTGTTTTCTTCTATTCTTCTTTTTTAGTTTCTTTTGGCCAAATCCCTAAAAACTAAATACAGTGTTTCTTTCAAGAAAATATTTTTGAAACCCTATGAGTATTTATGAGGGACCGTAATTATGATTATTAATTATAATTAAATTACGATTATGATTAAAGTTTTTGTTTTAAAATATCACAAAATATGATTTTTATTGTCTCGCAATAAAATAATCCTTATTTGTGATTTATATTTCTTTGCTAAAAATATCACTTGATTCAAGATTGCGGACTGCGGATTTTTAACTTTTCTGGATATTTAATTGCATATTTTGTTAGACCAAGTTTATAGGTACAATTTAATACATGATTTTTCCGCGATCATCTTCTTAGGGTATATGTACACATCAAATCAAATATCTATAAAATTTAATAAATAGCCCGCAGTTTTGAATCGAGAGTGAATCGAGAGAAGAAAAATCATTTTCTAAGCGAAAAGATAAAAATCATTATTTTGTGATTTTTAAAATAAAACTTGTAATCCCCGGTCCCCGGTATCCCTATAACCGAATTACTCCCAAGATCACATTACAAGACAAAACCAACATTGACTGAGAATCACTTTTTTTCAACCAAATGTAGAAAAAGAGTCCCACATTCAATAATAAACTCCAAAATAGTTAATGCTGCTTATAAAATATATTAAATAAAGACAAAAAACTTATGAATCCTCAAGAGTATCTATGGCAAGAGCTTTTTAGACTACGGTCATTTAGAAAATATAAATAAATAAAAATAGTTGTGTAAATAGTTGTGAAAGCCAGGCATCTCGGGTTGATCGACGCTCTATTGTAGGTTCTGGGTGATCCAGGGTAGCATGTCCATTACGTTGGCGAAAGAGCCAGGCTGATTTTCGTTCCGACCACACCGTTTCTCACCGAACGAAACGATTCCATACTGGACAAATCGATAGAAGTTCTTGAAGCGATGCTTAATGAAGAGAGGGCCACCGGAATCCCCCTGACAGGTGTGCCTCAGTTCCCTGCCCGCGGCGCAGATATGATTCTCGTTCACCTCGTCATTGCCATAGAACTGTCGGCACACGTCCAGACTCTTGCGCTGGACAATAGCCTTTTGGAGTACAGACGACCTATCCATTTTTCCAGTCCCACCCCATCCAGCGATGTAAAAGTCCTGGTTATAGCTCAAATCCTGCGACTTCTCCTCAATGGGAAGGCAAATGGGCATGATGTGCCTCTTGGGCTTTACAGGACCTTTCACCTTAATAACGGCAATGTCGTGATGAACTTGTCCGTGAATGTAGTTGGGGTGAACTCGAATGTCTTCCACCTCGTACTCCTCGTACTCCTGGCAAATGACTTTGGTCCCACCCAAAACAGCACAGTCCCTCTCTTTGTCCAGATCATGTTCCCCCATACGAACAGCAATGCTGAAATGAAAAAGTCAAGGCTTAGTTATCAAATGATGCTATGAAATGAAATAAACTTTCCCTTAAAATGGTATGCTTAATAAGGAGTTAATTACCAAATAAAACTTACACATTTGGTTGCTGGACAATGCAATGGGCCGCCGTAAGGATGTGACTCTCGGTTATAAGACTTCCGGAGCAGCGGAAGGGTCGCGGATCATCGATGTCGTACTTGAGCAGTGCTATCCAGGGGAACATACCTAGGGTGGCTGGCGTACCGCCAGCGACTTTGGGGTTTCCTTTGTTACCACAGTCCGTGATCGAGTTTAGTAATCGTAAGCCCTGCTGATCGATTCTGTTTATATCGGTGGACTGTGTTCGCCCCGATTTTGTTTGATGTTGCGGAGCTAACGTCTGGATCTGACAACACACGTACACACCCTGAGGAACATTAACTTGTTAATACACTATCTTTTGGATTTAATTTCATACACTTACACCTCTTCCGCCATCACACTTCATTTGTCGCAATTGACGGCGAAAATAGTCTGGGATACTACCGCCATAGACATCGATTAGCTGCTTAACAAAAGGACACTCCTGGGCGCGAACGCACTGACCGGTAGACCCCGATACGGTCAAGCATGTACTCTCTGTAATTCGAAATATTGATTCCTTTGACATAGAGCCTCTTTCAGCTAGTCCTGAGAATACTTACGGCTGAGAACCAGCACTGGCATGCCTATTAAGATTAGACAAAGGCCCAGACTAGCAATTAGTAAACCCATCCTGACTTATTACTGTGATATACGACTAATTGACGCGGTGGGTGTTCCTGCTGCTATACGTGATAATCGAATCTATTGAAAACCTGTCTCCAGTACGGATGCCGATGCCGTTGCCGCTGCTGTTTTCGTGAGGAAGATGAGATAACGTTAGTGGACTTTAGTGGAGCAACGCGCGCGCTCAACCGTTGATCTTGGAATGAATCTGAGGCTGTCGTGTGCCGGGCCTTTTGTAGTTCCGATTCGCGTGCTCGGACAAGATGCCCGGTGCTGACCAAGTCGATGAGCACAATCCCAGATCAAGCAGCGGATTTCTCAGCCGACGAACAGGTTCTGACCAGGTTCTAAAGCCGAAGTCAGAGAACGTGTAATGTATTGCCATATCGAGATGCCGTCTAATGCATTGGTGGGAAATTACACTTATTGTAGGCGCTAGATTGCGATATATGTAGTCTATTTCGAATATCAGTAATATTTATTGGAAGTTACAATGCTGAAAATAGAAAACTTTAAACATAATGTTTTGCAAAATATCAAATTAAATATGTAGAACTATCTTGGGTTCTATGAATTGCCATTTTCTACAAAATGTAGAAATTGATATGCAAAATATTTTCACAAATAAGTAATTCGTAATATTACATATTTATATCTGCTAATAGATAATATTAATAGATAATAATAGAATAGATAATAGATAATATTCAGCCAATAAATACTGGTGACTGGGAGCACGGGAAAAGTGATTAAATTCCAGGAAACCCCCGTACAAATTGGTCGCTCTCCCACTCTAAACTTGTACCTCTTTAGGGTATCAGGCTTTATCCCACTATCCCATAAATATCTTGATTGCATAGATGTATAGACTGCCGGACACTTTTGTCTCGGGGACTGGCACGCTTACAGCCCGCGTCCAACAGGTGGGCCAGCACCCATTATAGACGGTACTTTTTTCTCAATTAATACTTTTCTCATTTCAATCTCAAGTTCCCCATTCACCTGGCTACGCCCATCACAGATCGCCGGGGCATCGAAACCCGTTCTTTTGGATATGTGTAACATGGAATTTCCAGAACAGAAATTCCCAGCATTATTGGCAAGATCTTTAAATACGCGATGCGTGCCACACAATAAAAAATCCCCCAAAATCATGCTGTTTATAAATTAAAAAATGAACTTTACTTTGTACTACGTATAGAATAACAATGACTTCCCTTAGGATAGGTCGGAAGCAACAAGTACTTGAGAAAAACATTATTCCGATTAACTAATAATCGAATTTGCGACCCTTATCTCGACTCAACACCCAGTCGGGTTTATATATTAGATTTATTATCTGCACTTGATTAACAACCTAATAGCACATTTCCTCTACAGGTCTTCTACCCCCAAGCAACTTAGCTCAAGAGGCTGAAACGACATTACTCATACCTTTATTGCACAATCTGATGCTAAATATTCATAAATAAAAAAAAGGTTTACCGGATTGTGATCAATAATTTGTTAAATAAAAAGTCTTTGAATAACGAGCTGTACGTATATGTATTTATGATTCACTGAACACTATCATGAAAAACTGAACAATTGCAAAACATACGAGTAGATGTATCTCTGGGATTTATTCGAATATATTTAAATATTTTCAAATATATCAAACTATGACTCATTTTACCTCGCCAAGATATTGAAAATTTATGTAGAAACTAACCGATTTGCACATTATAGTCTTACGCAGCAATGGATTTTATGGGAAATACATTTTTCTCCATGAATATGATTCATTAATTAATTTCATTAAGGAATATATATATTTTTGTATATGTATCAACCTGATACCCAATAAAACCACAAGCTATAATTATTTTGACAAATATGCACATCATATTCATTATATTTGAGACTTTACAAGTTACTTAGAATATTTCATAGTCCGTGTAAGGCCATGGTGTCCGTAATCCACTGGACGTACTCCGCTACATTGGTGTATAAGCCCGGAAGACTGATTTGGCCACAAGAGACTACGCCCTGGCTCACGATGCCGAATTCCACCATGCGTTGAGCAAACTCGCCCAAGTATCGGGCCGGAGCTTGGAGGGGACCGCCGGAATCGCCCTTGCACGAGTCCTGCAGGTCGCCACCACCCACGCACAGTTGGGTGAGAGGCACTGCCCGGCGGTAGGCTTGAGAGCAGGCGGATCGGGGCTGGAGCGGCACATTGGCCTGGAGCAGGACATCCGAGGAGGATCCATTCTCAGTGGTGCCCCAGCCAGTCACAAAGTAGGTGTTAATCTGCTCCGCCTCTTGCTTCAGCTCATCCGTGATGGGCAGGCAAATGGGTTTGATGTGCTCTAGAAAAGACTATATTCGTTAAAAATTCGAAAGAATTTAAGTAGCAAGACTTACTCTGGAAAGTCACAGTGGTGTTGAGACGCAGCAGGGCTATGTCGTTCATAATATGCCGGGAATCGTACTTCTCATGGATCAAAAACTTCTCAATGCCCACATCGAGCACTGGTGGAGCACACTTCTTTTTCCGTCCCTGCTGCCTGCAGTCCTCCAACGTCGAAATGCGATGCTCGCCCAGTCGGATTTCGTAACTGAAGGTAGTATGAAATAGTTACTTTCTATGAATGAATATTTCAGTTCCTTACAGTTCAGTCTCATGATCGTGTACGCAGTGGGCAGCTGTGAGGATATAGCCTTCGGTATATCAAGTAAAAGTGTTAATACTTTATTTATTTTTTAAAAACAGCTACCTACGATCTGAGATGAGGGCGCCCCCGCAGAGGAATCGGGATTCTCCAAACTGTAGGTATCGGAGCAGGGCCATCCAGGGCCTGGAGGAGAGCTTCACCTCGTATCCGTTGGCTACTCTTTGGTTGAGGAAGTTGCCGCAGTCAAATTTTTCATCCTTCAGCAGGGCCATCGTCTTGGAGTTGTGCTGGATTTGATTCGATGCACAGCAAAAGTGGCGCTAAAAAACGTTCGAGTTAAAAATTAATCAACTAGTCTTACATATTTTGATTCCTAGAATCACTATCAATAATTGATCCATAAGCTATTCTGTATGTAAGCAAGTCTTGTTATTTAGAATACTTTCTCGAGTCTTATTTGCAATGTACACTTTGAAAGCAAACACCTCTTAAAGCTGTTGGGGTTCCCCTTAAAGGTTTTCAGCGTCTAGGCACTCTAGGGGCAGCAACATACCACTCCATTGAACTCCCCGCACAAGGACTTCTGCAAGTAGGCTGCGAATTCGGGGGGCACCTTCTGTCCGGACTTCTGGCTTTCCGTGAGCCGCTGTTCGATGTTCCGGCAGGATGAGAAGGGCAGACACAGTCCGGGATCGCCGTCGGGAGTGCTGCAGTCATCGCCATAGGCTAACCCATGTAATTGTACAACAATATTAGCATTGCACAAAGTCGGATCGCGGATTCGCGAGAACTCCTCTAACCTGCTCGGGCGGATCGCACTCCCAGCGACACGAGGGCAACGACAACGAGGCTGCCGGTTATCATCTCACTTGCTTGATTGCTGATCGGACCTGAACTGATCGTGGGGCGATGTGGAATTCTAGACGCTCCAAGCTCGACTGGGAGACGGAGAGCTGAGAAGTCGATTTTTATTTTAGTCCACTCCATAGGCGATCGAAAGAGATTTTAATTGGAATCCCAGCTCTCCTCTTTCGCTCCATTAACAAACTCAGATTCATGAAGCACTGGCTGGGAATACCCATGTATTTTAATGCAACTTTTGTCTCACATCACCTCCCAGGCAGGTAATAAGAAATGGAATAATCAAAAGCAAAATAAGATCTAATAAACTTGAATCTCCCATTCTCGATCTCTCAGTGCTCTCGGCAAGAAAACTCGTATTTCTCAAATCTCCCAGAGATTCGCAAACAAACAAAGCCGCGTCAAAATACCAAGAGATTCTGAAGCTTATTGACAAACACTCGGTACTCGGCACAAAGGATCCCATTAAGTAGAAACGCGAGTGTTTAAATTGTGTTTTAATTTTATTGTTTATCGCACATCAAGATCTAGTCAGTGGTACAATGGCTTAATCGGTCCGATCGATCGTTTCGGGGGTAGGGGTTCTAATTATTGATACAACTAAGTTGACCTTTGTAACAATAAATTATAGCAAAAGCTGCGTAATTGCGTTAATAAATATCAGACATGGCTCAACAACAAATAAAATCGTCACTCAGTTATATCTATGGATTTGGGGGGGAACTAAGGAACTAAGCGATAAAAAGAAATGTCATAATACATAATTTGGATAGTTAACGGCAGCAAATTTAGTTGTTTTACATGGTGGAATCGGAATCGGTTGGTTGTTTCGTGGCTGGTTGATTGGTTGGGTGGTTGTTCTCACCAGTTCTCACCGTAACACTGTTAATAGCTCTGCTGTCTAGCCAATTTTTCTAGGCGGTCGGTTCGGTTGGTTCGGTTGGATGACTAGTAGTTGGCTAATTTACATAATTTCTTCTTTTTCTGTGGGGCAACGAAAGGGAAACATAGCAATAGATAAATCAATCAATTGTCGAATTTTGGGAGCGGGTGAAATTAAGCAGTGAATTTCATCTATGTTCTTTATAGATTTATAGCTCGCTTGATGCCGCCGTCATAGTTAGTATGTAGAGTAGACATTAGCAGATCAGATCAAAAGCTAGGATGCACAGAATGCTATATGTTATGGCAAGACGCGAATAATGCAAAGCCAATAGGGTGGATGGTTACATACAGCAAACCAAAAACAAAGCACAAAGAAATTTAGATAGGATAGTAGTTAAGTAGTATGGGGAACGGTAGAATACTGCGTAATTGCTTTTTCAGAGGCTAGTCACATCGTCACAGTCGTCGTCACAGTCAGCGTCAGCGTCAGCTTCGTCGTTTAGGTATCACAAATTAATAAACATGATAATTTATACAAATATCAAAACTGGCATACATACATACATAATACTATGAACAATTTTGAAAATACACTTAGGAAGAAATCCGTCGACTCCGTCGTCTATCTTATGGCATTAAACTCTCCCTCGACCAGGGGCTTTAGATTCGTTATATTATTAACAATTATTCTATTTCATCTAACTATTCAGAGCGCTTCGAGCTTGACAAACGGAGTCCACAGATTTCTCAACAAACATTTAAACAAAGTGAGCTCATATTGGAGTTTCTAGTCTAGAGTAGGCTTGGTTAGTAGTCGATTTTTGGTTGGTTGGTTGCTTGGTGCTCTTGGTGAACGCTTGGAAGTAGTAGAGTGGGTTAGGATGCAAAACAGAGTGGTGCCATCAATCAGTCAACCGAAATTGAACGCTTTTATGCTTTTTATTTGATGGCGGCAATGAGCGGGCTTTCTTCGCCTAGAAGAGAATAGAGAAAAATTTAAATTATCACTTTGTTTTCCATAGAGTTTGGTGGGGACTAATTCACGAGTCTTAATGTAGGGCATTCGGGGCCAGGCCCAGGTCACCGGCATCGAGCTCTCGTAGTTGAAGTTGTACAGCTGGTTCTCCAGCCACTTGCGCTTGTCCTGTGGCTCCGGGTACGTAGACGCTAGGCCTAATAAAATTTTCATTTAAATTATGTTTTTTTTCTTTTTTATTTAGATTTGTAGTACCCTTGTCGTAGGCGCACTTGGTCACTCCAATAGCAATGTTCATTGACACATCTCGGATGCTGGATAGCGGAGGATACAGTGATCCCCGCTCGATGTCGGCGGGCTCAACAAAGTTTGCCAACTCCTGGGCGGCGATCAGGAACATCTCGTCGGGAATATGGTGCGTTCCCGTGCAGATAACGCCCAATCCCACGCCCGGGAAGATGTAGGCGTTGTTTCCCTGGCCGGGATAGTAGGTCTTGTCGCCCATTTTGACAGGTGGGAATGGAGAGCCCGACGAGAAGATCACGCGAGCCTAAAAATAATGCACATATTTAAGGTGTTTATGAAAAAAAATAACAAGTTATCTCACATCCGTATGGTGGTAGGCATCTTCAGCGGTGCACTCCGCCTTGCTAGTGGGATTGGAGAGGGCGAAGACCACGGGTCTCTCGTTGTTGTCGGCCATGGTGCGAAGAATTTGTGGAGTGAAGATGCCAGCAGCAGCCGAAGCACCAATAAGCACCTACACACGTTAAAAAAATGTAAAAAATGAGTAAAGAAAATAAAAATATATATAAAAAATAACCTACACTTGGCTTGATGGTGGAGACAATCTCGCCGAGATCTGTCATGGGCGCAACGTCTTTGGCGTAGTTGACTTTATGGCCTTCCAGGCTGCCCACCTTGCGGGTCGTGGTCAGCAAGCCGTCAATGTCCACCATGTAGATTTTGTTGTAGGCCTCCTCGATGGGCACGCCCTCCGAGACCATAGCCTTAACCGTCAGGTCAGCAATGCCGATGGCCGCCTCTCCCGCTCCAGCAAAGAGGAAAGTGTAGTCCTTGAAGGACTTGCCCGTGATGCGCTTGGACGCGTACAGGCCAGCAACAGCAACGGCGGCGGTGCCCTGGATGTCGTCGTTGAAGGTGCAGTATGTGTTGCGGTACTTGTCTAGGAACCTAAATGCATTGTGGTTGCCAAAGTCCTCGAACTGGATGAGTGTGTTCTGGCCATAACGGCGCACCACCGCCTCCATGAACTCATCAATAAAATCGTCGTACTCCCGACCAACCACCCGCTTCTGGCGCAGTCCCACGTACAGGGGATCCTCGAGCAGATCAATGTTGTTGGTGCCCACATCCACCACGATGGGCAGGCACTGGTGCGGCTTGATGCCAGCCAGAGCCGTGTACAAGGCCAGCTTGCCTACGGGAATGCCCATGCCGCAGGCACCCAGATCGCCCAGTCCCAGGATTCGTTCGCCGTCCGTCACACAAATGGCGCGCACGTCCGGTTCCGGCCAGTTCTTCATCACGTCGAAGATATGTCCCCGATCGTTAAAGGTCACAAAAAGGCCGTGGGGGCGACGGTAGATCAGCCCGAAACGTTGGCAAGCCAGTCCCACGGTGGGGGTGTATACAATGGGCATCAGGTCCTCGATGTTCTCCGACAGGAAGCGGAAGAACAGGCGCTCGTTACGATCGTACAGATCGCTCAGGTACAGGTACTTGTTCAACGGCTCCGTATAGCGATTTACGGCGATTTTGCAGAGCTGCAGCTGTTCCTCCTGCGTCTTGAAGCGCGCCGGCTGCAGTCCGTGGATGCCCAGTGTCTGGCGCTCTTCGAGGGTGAAGGCCAAGCCCTGCAAGAGTTTTGAAACAGCAATGGTGTTTGGTATAATAATAGTTTATCTTTGATTCCCTACCTTGTTTAGGCGCGGATCACGAATGTGATCGATACCCCGCACTTGGCCGGGGGTGATGATGTCGCCCGACACCTCCTGGTACCTGCGAACGATCGGCGCTGTGGCAGGCGCTACTGTCGAGGGCGCTCCGGCTGCAGTCGCCGTCGCTGAAGTGCCGCACCGGCACAGCTTGCCCACCGTTCCACATAAGCTGAAAATTGCAAAGAGTACATTACGTGTGCCATTTTATCAATTGGAGGACCCCCTCCGACACTCTCGACTGGGTAATGGGGCTGAAGATGGGTCACCCCGGCTGACATTCTTGACATTGCAACGTAAGCGTTGTTTCGCCTTCCCCTGCCTACTCCCCCACCACTCCTCAAAATAAAAAAAGCTCTACTCAAGGTCGCAGTCAGCTGGGTTTTGTTTATCACCGCGTGGGGCACGCCAAAATAAAAATATAAATATGTATGTATGTATGTGGAAGTAGGAACTAAGCCGCATTGTTTACAGCAGTCCCCCCGGACCAGAACCACTGGAGATAAGGTAGATGGATGGCTTGACGACAACATCGCTTAAATATCGATAAAATCAAAAACAGATGAAGTCATAATGCTAGGAACAATCTTGGAATCTTTATCTAAAAACTACAGATTGTGTCAAGATTTTATCTAAAGTTTGCACTAAAAAAACGCTCTAAAATATATTTCAGGCGGTTTTTAAAGATTTTATCGAATATATTTATAGATAATATTATAATAATATTGATATTTATTATTTATAAATATTTAAACTATATAAAAGATACAAGATTTTACCCTAAAATATGTTAAATTCTACAAAATAAAACAATTTTTCCAGCATTAGTTGGTACTTGCAAAAAAAAAAGAATTTTAAAAGTTGTAGGGCTGGTATTTTCTTAATTTAAAAAATGTTTTATATTTTATTTATTTATAAACTATAAAGTTTTTGCATTCATAATTATATTAGGCCCATAATTATATTAGGTTTATGCATTAATTTTAAATTATTATCGCATTATTATTATATTAGGCCCTAGAATATTTCATTTTATAAATTTTACACATTTGGTTTTTATTTTTTTAATAACTAGGTACAAATTAAACTAATTAAAAAATAAAAAGAAGATAGTATTTTTCATTTTATTTTCTAAAAAACTAAATCTAAACTCTCCAAAATAATTAAATCCAGAGCTCTACTAGTTATAGCCCACTAATTAAAGTTTTAAATAAACGCTGGACTGCAGGAAAACTAATAATTAAAATTAAAAAATAGAAAACCTATGCTTAAACTCCATTCACTCAGGGGCCCTCAAGTTACATAACTCAGGCGCTTGATTTCCTTATTTTTTAATTTAGTGCATGAAGTGCAGTTCTCAAAATTAAAAATTAAAGATTAGATTAAATAAGAAGTGGAAAAAATACATTAAAGTGGGTTACAAAACAATCAATTGATTAAAAAATAAACACTCGACAATTACTTTTGAGTCTTTAGTGGTTTTTTTAGTTTTGAGTGCTATTGGACTGACCGGAGTTGTGCTATGATATTGTTTTCGCTGGTGTTCAGTTCCATTAGTTGGTGCTAATTACGCTAGGGGCATAGCACGGAAACAGAGCCAGAATCAGCAACGGAGGCGTGTGACTAATGTTTGCGGTTCTTTGATGATGGAATGGAGAATATCGCCAGCGCCTCCGATCGGATACGGGTTGTAACCAGTTAGTGACGTGAAAGCGGCCGGAGAGACCCTCCTCGGCGAGTGCTCCCTACTGATAGTTATCGTTCAGGTAACATTATCGTTCAATTCAGTTTTTGTAGCTGTTTGTACGGAGCTCACATGAGCACTTGTCAAGTGCTAAATAATTTCGCATATCTACGGAATCTACACGGAATACGAGCGTGTCGTAAATTTTGGGCCTAGCCTGGTGCTAGCTGGGTGGTTTTTTCATATTTTGGGCCCTAAAGGCCCTATTGCTCTGGGAGCCATGAGGGCCAGGCCAGCAGAGTTCAACAAACTCTGGTTTGCCATTCGGATTTGTATTTTTGCTCTATGAGGTCTGCTAACGGTTCGCGTGGGAAAGAGACAACGAGCCAGCGGACCAGCTGAGAACTTTTTGATGAACTTGGCAACGAAAAACGCTTACGAAGCGAAAACACACATTTATTTGTTTCTTTTTTTTTTTTGGGTATACACACTAATTTTAGAATTCGCCAAACAATTTGTGAATATGTGTCCATGTCCATGGACTTTGAAGGTGTTGCATTGATTTTTTCAGCTGTTTGTTGTTTTGGCAGCAACGCGGAAAGGTAGAATTAAAGAAAAAAGATCAGCACTTATGCAATTCCTAATGAAAAGTGAAAATATCTACCGAAAAGAAACAGGACTGGGGAATAAGGGTCAATGTCAGGCCATGTGCGTCTCACAGAAACCGAAAGCTGCAGAAAATAGCCAAGGGGTGGCACAATACACATCTGCCAGTAACACGAAGTCTTGGCGGCTTCGCGTCTGACTAGGTCACTGGGCTACCAGCTGGGGCAGCCCCTCTTCCTCCTCCTTTGCCGCCACCTCCACCCGCCGCAATGTTGCATAATCCATACGTCCTTCGGGCTCCTTGCCACGCAAAGGAAAACAAATCGAATTAAGCTCACCTGGGTCGTGAGAACATTTTTATTTCCTAGAATTGCTTCCGTGTGCTGCTTGACTGCTATTCACGCTACTATGCACTATTTAATACTTTTAGACGCGTCGGCTGGTGCGAGCGTTATACGACTTTTCCAGGAACAAGAGTGGATGTGGATATAAATGGGGATTGCGCGGTTCCAACCACCCCAACTTTGGCAAGTGAGCAGTACGGTCCTATTGAGTGCCAAATTTGAAAATAAAGCCCTTTCCCGAGAGCTTCGCAGACAGCCACACTAAAAGCCCGCAAAGAGCGCTTTCGAGGTCGAACTAGATCACAAGAGATATGTCGGATATACATATACTCGGAACTAGTTTTAATTCCTCCAAAATTTGATTCCTCAAATCTGTATATTACTTCTTTCCCAGAAGTCCACCATTATTATTTATTTTTATTAGTTTATTTTTGCTTATAACAGGATTTATTAAATTTATGATTTATTTAAATTAAATTTAAATTGAAGTCTGTAAAAAATGTAGAGAAAAGTGTTGTATCAAGTCTAAAGTTTACGAGAAAACGAACTTATTTTTTCCAAATATATTACGATGTAAAAAATATGTATATTTTGGGTGAAAATATAAACATTTTTAATAAATATCAATAAAAACCAATGAACTGGAAAATGCTTGACAAAAATTTCTAATTTATTTCTTAGAATTTCTAATTTAGCTATTCTTAGCAATCTTTTTCCCAAATGTAGGTATGCAGTCCAGAAATTCAGGAAACACTGGCCATGTAGAAGTTAAATTTTACTGACATAAATGAAAAAAATATCGATAGTTCGATATAAATACAACTTTTTCTTCCTCCACCCGGAAATCTACTGTAAAATGTGCTAATCTTATTTGGATTTTATTTGTATACCAACGCGTTCCTATTTAGCGCATCCAAGTCATGGAAAACCCTCCAAATGTCTTTAAAGTTAATTCTTAACTTGTCAAAATGTAAATGTAAAATACCAGAAAATACCACGCTTCCAATATGTTGGCAAAATCCATGTCGATATAAACGACGATTATCGATATTTCGATATAAATAATATTTTGCCACCTCCGCGAACGGTTCAGGTAGCCCCATGGCCCCAAGCACCAAGGCACCGAGTTGAGTGCTAAAAAGTTGAGTTGATTTCGAAGCGAACGGACGAAGCTCCGCTGATGACGGAATCGCGAAGGGCGGATGAGTGCTGTGCGCGTTTAATGGTTATATCGCCCCGAGAGCCAGCTTCCGCTTTCGTTGAAAGTATTTGGGGATTTTAAGCAACCAACCGACGCAGTTTCCGCACGAGGAAAATGCATTTCCAGTGATGAGAGTCACGCGTGTGATGTGCACGAGAAAAAGTAGAGTGGAGTGAGAAAAAAAAAAGAAAGAAAAACGCAAAGCACTCGGAAATTAGCACCAGCAGCAGACGGAACAAAATTCAGAAAAAAAGTGTTAAAATCAGAAATGTGCATTTAGAGAATCCACGACGCAGAAAGCAGTCAGCAGTAACCAAACATATTGTTTTTCGCCTTACGGGTTTCTTTCTTTGTTTTGTTTGGTTCGCCTCGTTCGCGTGTGTCTGTCTCTCCGTCTCTGTCGCTGTCTCTGTCACTGTGTGAGTGGGCAAGTGACTGTCCGTGTGTGTGAGTGTCTGTCTGTCTGTGTGTGGTGGTGTACAAGGACAACAACGAAGGGGTGGAAAGAGAGCGGAAAACGAAGCGGAGAGGCTGGAGGAGCCAACTGTGGAGCTGCAGCTGAAAGACCAACTCCAAGATGGACACGTTTCGCAAATGGCTAAACAAGCCCAAGGTACAGTTGATGTTTTCTTATTATTGTAGTTTGTTTTTCTTGCCGTTGATAACCCAAATTGTAGTTGCTCTTATCACCTAGCGACGTCTAAAAATACAACACACACACACACACTGGAAGTGGGAAAGAGAGCTGCAATTAATTAAGAGCAACAGTGCGAATTGTGTCAAAGCAACTCTGAGTTGGTGTGTGTGTGTATAGGTGTGTGTTGGTTCGCTTGTTAACTGTGCCGTTGTGACGTCAGCGTTTGCTTATGGCCCTGGTGTAAGGCGCTCATTACGATAGCCCCTCTCGTTCTATCTGGCTGCCGCCTCGCTCTCCCTCGCACACGGCCAGCTGGGTCTTAGCCGCATTTCGTTTCCCTCGCACGGCCGATGATTAATTCGCTGACGTTGCCGCAACAACAACAACAACACCAGCTAGCCCCACCAGCCGTTTTGCACAACGCCGCACTCTAAACTGCATTCACTCGATCCGTTCCACTCTCAATTCAAATTGGAAACAAAAACTCAAAAAAAAATTCATACATGCATATTCATACTTATACATACATACAGACAACAGAGCACTGTAGGAAGCTCCAACACTTTCTGGCCAAAATTAAAAACTCAAAAAAACGAAGCAGTTACTTAGTTAATTATTAAAAAAATATATAGTTTTAAGTATATATATTAATATATACTATATCTTAGTTTTAATAAAAATATAAAACAAAAATATTCATTTTTATTTTAATTTAAATTAATTTCCTATAATTTATTATTTGCATATTTACTTTTAAAATGTTATATTCGCCAAAAGAAACTATAATAAACTTTTTTTTATTCTGTACATCAATACAGGAACTATCGATGTTATCGATTTCAAAATCATTCCAAGTCTCTTCCAACATTGACTTTCCTCCATTTTTTTTTAAATATTTAGCAGAAAAATAAACTAGTTAAATAATTTTATTTTATTTTACTATTTAGTAAAATAGGCTTATTTAATATTTAAAGCAATAGAGCATTGATGTAGTGCTTAAAAGTCAAAATACTTTCAAAATACACTTATTCCATCTCCGATAGGCAATACATCTCATAAATGGACTCATCTCGACTCACTTACTATAGTTTTTTTTTTTAAATCAGATTTTTTTTAGAAAAAATTAGCTTAACGTTATAGAGGGAACTGAACAAGTTTTAAGTAGAACTGGAAATAAATCGATTTTTCTAACAAATTGCAGAAAAAGATCGATTAAAATTGAAAATTCTTTCCATGCCCTTCCAGGCTTGAAACTATAGATGTATTTTCAAAGATTTTTATGACCAAACAAAATTTGTATATTTTTATGAAAAAAAAAAAACATACTTTCCCTGACAAGACGCTCCTTGAGTAGTTCCATTAAAGGACCTCTTTTCAAACCTCTTTTCGAATGCAAACCATAAACTGTTTTTGGTGGTGGAACTTTTATGATTAAATCGATTCTGGAAATTGATATCGGAGTATCGCCTAATTGCATAAAATCGATTAATCGATTCTAGAATCCATTTTACTTCCACCTCTAGTCGCAAACAGAGAATATAAGCTCCACCTATGGCCACTGCACTTTAAGGCCAATTATTTGTATTTTATTATTATTAAACTTTTAGAAAATAGTTTTTATTCAGAAATAGTGTTGAAACTTCCATAGTGCAGAGCAACAACAAGAGAAGCTCCAACAAATATGGCGCCAGGCCGCGCGGCCGTTCGTGCTGCAAATTGCAAGCACAAGCAGCCAACTAATTTATGTATCTACGTCTAGTAATAGGGGATATACTCTTCAGGGGGAAAACCCTCGCGTATCGCCTAACGCCGCTGTGGAAAATCACTCTCGGGGCGAGGCGAGAACTCTGGGAACAATGTCACAGTTCCAGCGATTGATTATTTTTAGATTTCCCACATTCGAACAATTTCACAGTCCAACTTGCCTAAAGTGTATTTTATTTTAAACAAAAACACAAATATAAGTAAAGGAATAGATAGTATATAGTATATAGTATATAGATCTCTTATGAATCACTTGGTTTGAAAAATATTCGGGGGAATCCCAAAATAATATCATTTTTAAGGCTGCCCAATATCAAACTTCAAGATCAGTTCATAAAAAGATTTCCTAGAAAACAATAATTTGAAATTTTGTGGCTGTGTTGGGACTGTTTCTATTTTTAGCCTTTTTTTTTTGTTCTTGGCTGGAATTTGGTATTTGAGGCGTTGGGGTCGCTTCCGAAAATAAAACCTTGATGGAGTCTACTCTTGTACTTTCTGGTGTTTTTCCAATTTCCCTCCCGATCGCTCGTCAATCTGTCGGTTCGGTTGACGTTTTGATTGTCGTCGCTTGCGAGAGAGGGGGGAGGGGGAAATGGAATTAGAAGCAATTTACACGCAAATCCATTAAATCAAAGGCAAGCACTTATATGGTGGTGTGGTGTGTGTTGGGGCGACCTCGGTTACCTATCGGGGAGGTCAGTGTCGAGGTGGGTACTGCTCCGCCGTCGATTTAAATCGAATCGAATGGCAAACAGATGTCTGGTCTCGGATGTTTATGTTCCGCAGGGCCCGCTGGGAGCGCATTGTAGACTCGATTGCCTGTATCTGGCCGTTCGATTAGATAAGATTGCGCCAACTGGAGCGCAGGAGGATTGGGATTTGCCGCCGCATCACGTTTGGCGGCAGGTGATCGCACCAGAATCGATTTAATCGTAAAAGTTCCACCACCAAAAACAGTTTATGGTTTGCATTCGAAAAGAGGTTTGAAAAGAGGTCCTTTAATGGAACTACTCAAGGAGCGTTTTGTCAGGGAATTTTTGTTTTTTTTTTCATAAAAATATACAAATTTTGTTTGGTCATAAAATACTTTAAAATTGTTTCAGTGTACATTTCCGCAGTTGTTATTGGAGGAACAAGATACATATCTTGTTGGAAAATGATTCATATTTTTAATGCCGTAGTTATAGTCAAATGCGCAAAAAAAAGGTGAGGTAGGAGTCTCATAGATCCAAGTGTATTCCTGCATATGGAAACTTCCATAAAATTAAATTTTTAAAACCAGTTTCGAAAAATCTAATTTTGAATATTTATAGGAACTAAAGTAACTTGAAAACTTCCACAATTCAATAGTTTCATAGCAGATACCAGTTATTTTTCCGCATATTTTCCACTGTGCATTCTAAAATGAAATGAAAATTATATTTTATTTAGTATTTAATTATTTCCCATAGAATACATGTGATATGTTTCCAATCTTTGTACCAGATCTCTTCACAAGGTGTCCAATAAGAGGAGTAAAGCAATAAAAAAATAAAATAAATAATATAATAGTTATAATTAAAAATGATTCTATATATCGGAAACGGCATGATTTTATTGCGGCATTAGATACTTTTCTTTGAAATTACTCTCCACATTTCGCAGTTTTTTTTCCAGTTTTCATGCAGAAGCCAAACATGACTTTTATTTTTAAAATTTTTATATTTTTAAAATAAGTGCTCAAATCTGGCAATTTTAAATACAAATTATAATAAAAGACTTCTGATTATATACATTTTTATCATAATTGTTTTCACTCAAAATTCAACTTTTAGTATCTCTACTATTAGTATTATTTATGGTATTCTTGGTAAAGAAATCAGTATTTATCTTTCAACAACTTCGTCGCCCTTTTACTAAACCATCGCCTTATTTCCTAAGCTTTTCTTGTTGAATTTGTTAGTATTTATTGGTATTCCTTTTAGTATTTATTTTAAACAACTCCATCTGCCTTCCTTTTTGTAATTAGTTTTCAACATCTCCATCTTATGATTCATTTCTTAGTATATTATGAGTATTTATTGGAGTTCCGTTTAGTATTTCTTTTAAACTACTCCAACGCCCAATAGCCTAAGCCCATCTTGATTTTGTTGGTATATTTTTACTATTTATTGGTATTTCTTTTAGTATTTATTTTAAACAACTACATCTTCCTTCCTTTTAGTAATTATTTTTCAAAAACTCCATCTTATGATTTATTATATTTAGTATTTTTTAGTATATTATAAGTATTTATTGAAATTCCGTTTAATATTTCTTTAGTATTTTAAACCAAAATATTTTATAATATATATTAGTATATAAGTTCTTCTTCAGTATTTTTAGTATTTATTGGTATTCCGTTAAGTATTTTTTTTAAACTAATCCAACGCCTAATAGCCTAAGCCCATCTTGATTTTGTTGGTATATTTTTACTATTTATTGGTATTTCTTTTAGTATTTATTATAAACAACTACATCTCCCTTCCTTTCAGTAATTATTTTTCAAAAACTCCATCTTATGATTCATTCCGCTCTTGTTGCATTTCCTAGTATATTATGAGTATTTATTGGAATTCCGTTTAATATTTCTTTAGTATTTTAAACCAAAATATTTTATAATATATGTATATAGTAGTATATAAGTTCTTCTTCAGTATTTTTAGTATTTATTGGTATGCCGTTAAGTATTTCTTTTAAACTAATCCATCGCCTTATTCCATAAGCTTTTCTTGTTGAATTTGTTAGTATATTCTTTGTATTTATTGATATTCCATTTAGTATTTCTTTTAAACTACTCCAACGCCTAATTTCCTAAGCCTTTCTTAATTTTGATAGTATATTTTTAGTATTTATTGGTATTCCTTTTAGTAATTACTTTTCAAAAACTCCATCTTATGATTCATTACGCTCTTGTTGCATTTCTTAGTATATTATGAGTATTTATTGGAATTCCATTTAGTATTTCTTTTAAAGCAACTCCATCTGCCTTCCTTTTTGTAATCAGTTTTCAACATCTCCATCTTATGATTCATTTCTTAGTATATTATGAGTATTTATTGGAATTCCGTTTAGTATTTCTTTTAAACTAATCCATCGCCTTATTCCATAAGCTTTTCTTGTTGAATTTGTTAGTATATTCTTTGTATTTATTAATATTCCATTTAGTATTTCTTTTAAACTACTCCAACGCCTAGTTTCCTAAGCCTTTCTTAATTTTGATAGTATATTTTTAGTATTTATTGGTATTCCTTTTAGTAATTACTTTTCAAAAACTCCATCTTATGATTCATTACGCTCTTGTTGCATTTCTTAGTATATTATGAGTATTTATTGGAATTCCGTTTAATATTTCTTTTAAAGCAACTCCATCTGCCTTCCTTTTTGTAATTAGTTTTCAACATCTCCATCTTATGATTCATTTCTTAGTATATTATGAGTATTTATTGGAATTCCGTTTAGTATTTCTTTAAAACTACTCCAACGCCCAATAGCCTAAGCCCATCTTGATTTTGTTAGTATATTTTTTCTATTTATTGGTATTTCTTTTAGTATTTATTTTAAACAGCTACATCTTCCTTCCTTTTAGTAATTATTTTTCAAAAACTCCATCTTATGATTCATTCCGCTCTTGTTGCATTTCTTAGTATATTATGAGTATTTATAGGAATTCCATTTAGTATTTCTTTTCGAGCAACTCCATCACCCGATTTATTACGCTCCAAATGCATCGAAAAATTGAATTATTGGCGATTCGCTTTACTTTCCGGCTGCCTTGTTAGTTGCCTCCGACTTGGCTCCGGCTCGGCTCGGCTCGGCTCTCTTAATTAACACACTTCCCCTATCTTCAGTGGGGTGGTGGTGGGGGGCTCATGAATAACGGTACGTTTTCCTCATTTTCTTGGCCGTGGAAATCGAAACAGAAATCCACATATAGGTTTTCTTTCAGCAGTAACTCTTTCCCCTGCTCTTCTTTCACTCACTGACTGCACACGGCTTTTCCGCAGCTACTTCCTGGTCTTCTCTTTCTCTTTCTCCTCGCTTCTTGCCTTTGTGATCGGCGCGTATCGTGTCAACTTTCTTTCTCCCGCCCGGCGAGGTTCTGGCGGCGCGTCGAGGTCGCTTTTGTTGCGGTTCGAAAATAAACAGTAATGGCTCGGCGTTGCCAGATGTGGGCCAGGTTATGGCAGTATCGAATTGCATAATCCGAGGTGGCGACAACCCTGGCACTAGCATTCCATTGAAGAATATTAGTTTCTAAATAATATTATTTTTTTTTACTCTATCCCATAGCTAATGGTACTCTTTTTTCGTTAGAGTATCCAGTTAATGCAATTTTTCGCCCTGTCTCTGTGCATATAAATTTTCATAAAAACGAAACACCGACAACAACCAGATTGGTGAACGTAAACAAAAAGAAAAAGAAAAAAAGCTTCGGAGAAACCCAGACAATGGAGGCTGGGAAAGGGGCGATCGCCCCGAGACCCACAGCCCAAAAAACGCGATCAGATCCCCAGTCAATGGAACTCCGGGCCACTGACAGAAGGCGGCACGCGCCACAGGCGTCTGTAATTGATTATCTGATCCGGCGAGCTCCCGATCTGGGGGCCCAGCACAGGCACCCCATTGCATCACACGGAATACTCAATTCGCTTGCATAAATGGGTGCTGTCGTGGCACATACTCATCCACACATGTAGGAAGTACGAGCGATAAGGCACACATTTCTATATATTTTCGGATCAAAAGCCTGCGACTGAGAGCCTGAGCTCTCGGGTCTTCCCAAACCCCGAAACAATGGCCATTAATATGTTCTCGTTCGGGCCAATATCTCGTACAGCTTTTAGCCACAAAGCCGCTTCCAGTTGGCATTGAATCGACAAAGCAACAAAAGTGAGGCATAAAAAAGTGAAATCTATGGCGGCTGCCTCGATCGCTGGCGCTTTGTTTCTACAATTATTTTTGGCTCTCTGGCGGGCCATCTGACTTTCGGGCCATGTTGCAAAAGGCGTGCAATTAGGCCTGTTGCGTCGCCTCAGTACTCAGCCAGCTCGAAATCGGCCATTAACACAATAAACTCTGACTGACAGTCTATGGCTCTGGCTCTGGCTCTGGCTTGCGCACAAAAGAGTATTTATACAAAAAAACATGAGCTGGCACTAAAAAGTGTAATAACAATAAGAAAAGTATAATAAGAAAGTCACAAGAGTGAGCTACACGCAAAGAAAAAGATATACAAGGCAGGGTTGCCTCAGAAATAGCTTCCGCTGGAAAACTCCTTAATTTTAAACAGCTCTGTAGCCTAGAATGTTTGTCTAGTAGCCAGTTAGTTTAAAAAAATATATAAACTTATAAAATTAATAAAGAAACAATTGAAAAATTATGGTTATGTATAGAATGGCACTTGATAAGTTGCTATTCAAGCACTTTGGATGCAAAATCTAATCTAAAGATGTCAACCCTAAGCACTGATTTTCGATAAAGGTTTGTGACTCGGCTAAAAAAAAAACTAAAGGGGAATCCCGTATGGCGGCCTGTTTTTTGGAGGTTTTTTTTCTGCATCTAGGAAATAGATAGGGCTTTTAAATTTTAATAATTGATTAACAAATACTTCAATTATACAAATATATATTTTTAACTAAAAATATTGTGTAGCAAATGAGTATAAAAATTTGCGTCTTTTTAATCTGGATACCTAAAAGGAATGATTTTAGGGGTATTTAGTATATTTATTTGAACTAGACTTGAATAAATATACTAAAAAATATATTTTATTTATATTAAATATATATATTGTTAGTATATTTATTTTTTAGTATATTTATTCGAGTCTAGTTCCAATAAATATACTAAATAATAAATATACTAATTAATAATAATACTAAATAATAAATATACTAAATAATAATAATAATATTCGAGTCTAGTCCAATAAATATACTAAAAATGAGAGAAATGGTAGAAATGGAAAAAAAATTGGGTTGGGAATGAATTGTCTATTTTTTTGGCCCTTTTTTTGCTATAAAATCCATCCAATTTTAGAAATTCTTCATTTGTCTACCAATTTCAAGTCATTCGGCCACGCCGTTTTTGAGATACGATGGAGGAGGGTTTTTGTAAAAGACAGTTTTGAGAAAAATATACAAACAGCTCCACTTTCTAACTGCTAATCAGCTTATTTGAAACATTTTTTAAAACAAATTTATGAAAAAGTATTGAATACTTGGAATGGCATTTAGTTGGAGTTAATAGCTAGATTTCAGATCAGATTTTGGCTTAAATTTTTGTGTATATATTTTTTTATTGCTTAGTATACATATTATGTAATACCTGCTATAATACTTCAATCTATAATTTCCATCGAAAAGAACTGCAATCTCTCTCAGTGTAGCCTTAAATGAACCGAGGAGCTGTCTTCGGCCTGCCAGTTAGCAAAGAGCTTTGCAAAATTCGCTTATTTACGCTTTCTGAGCTCAGGCTGAGTGAAAAATCGTAAAAAGTAGCCATTTCTCCGAGCAGAGTAAAAGAAAAATAAAGTGCAAGAAAGGCCAGTGCCAAGTGCGGTGGTCACTGCGGGGCCTACAGGTTTCAACACCACCACAAGCCCCCATTACGCAACAGCCCTGCGTGGAATAATTGCGCTAACTAGAAAGATAAACAGCTTAAAGGTTTTCCCCTTCCTTCTCTTTTGAAAATGAACAAAAAAATTAACTTAAAATATCACAAAACTGGACTTTTTATTAATTGAAAGCCTTTTTTATTGAAAGCCCAGCTGTGGTTCTGGAAACCCTTACTCTACTCTACTCTAATCTCCAAAAGCCAATAAAGCAAGTGCCTCCATGAATGGAGGCTCCCACGATGACAGATGCAGTGCGGCAAGAAGGCCTGTTACGGTTGCTCGTGCCAGCAACAACCTGTTTCTGGCGGTGCACTCTATTTGGGGCATGTTGACATGTGCCGCCATGACTCGCCGCCGCTGGCCCCGATTCCAAGTTCTGGTCTTGCGAAGTAGAGGCCGCCGAGGTGGCATTACGAAAGGCCCGAGAAACAGCATTCTGATGGCACAGATAGCGAGTGTTGGTTCAGTTGTGGGCCAACTCCTCAGCAGAGTTACAAGATACTTTGTGGCTATGATAGAGTCACAGATTGACCTTGAAGTATCTCTGTCTTTTGCGACTAATCCGTTAACTATTTTGTTTGTTGCGAGTGATTTAATCAAGTTGTTTTCTATTTCCAGGTAGCCAGTGTGAAAATGAAGCCACAATTAGTTGGAGGTAGTGGTGTCTGTGGTGCCCCCTGGCCCTCCCACTAATCAATAGGCCTTTGTGCTGGACTGCCACTGTTTTTCTTCAGTCAACTAATAGTTCTATTATCAGAGCTGATAAGAACTGACACTGCTAGATCTGTAAACTTTCCACTAATCTTATTGTTACGAGAAACAGGAACAGCTATTTAGTAATTCCCCGCCTTAATGGCGACTAAGTGGTATTACTTTTCCCTGCAACTGTCTTGAGTAATAGTGTCAGTGGTTCCTTTCATTCCGATTGATTGCCGACCTTTGCCGATCGTGGAGCACTTGCACCGCCTTTGTGCTGGGCTGTGGAGCACCTCTCTCCACTGCAGATAAGATTGTGTAACACTTCCCCACCGACAGTCGAAGCAACCAACTACTGCACGCTCGTCGCCGTTCGATTATTTCTTTATTTTTCCACTCGCGGGCTTGAAGACGCTGCTCAAATATTTGTTGGCCCCTAATCCGCGTGCTTGCTCAGCTCAGCGATTTCCTGCCTCTGCTGCCGTGCTGGGGCTGGGACTGAAAGTGTAACAATTATTGATGATATTCCTCCCGCCGCCACCACCACCTTATCGCCCGCCACTGACAGCTGTCCGATGGACGGCTCTGACAGCTTGCAGGTCGAACGTGCCCAACATTGGAGGTTCATTGGCCACCGCACCGGACAGCTGGACAGATGGTGCCAAGGAGGCGCTACTACCAATATGTCAGACGCACTCGGCGCAGTTAGTCGCTCGCTAGCCACTAGTCCCGAAATAAAAACGCTTTTCAAACGGTCAGTCGGGGAAAAGTAAAAGCGGAGAAATCTTCACATTCACATTCACAGTTCGAGGCGAGCCGATCTCCTGGGTGCAATGGCCACTGGCTGCAACCACAGCCACTCTCCTACTTTCCAACTTCAATTGTGGTTCGCCGGCGCGCCACTGCGTCCCACTTATTACCTAATCCCCCCACAAAGAGCGTCGATGGAGGCCCTTATCAGTCTGGGGCGGCACTCGGTGGCATTTTGGCATAGATCTCCTCCCCGTGCGTTGCATAAGCCGCCTGCCCCTGCGGCCGGCATGCCAATGAGAGGAGATCGGATGCCCGTGCGGACGTGGTGGCCAACGCCCACGTACTGGTTACTCAATTATCGCCACTTCCGAGTGCCGGACGCACTCTAACCCCGCACTCTGGCGGCGGCAAAGTGAAAGCTGGCGGGGATTATCGGGAGCAGTGTCGAGATTCATGAAAGCCAGAGAGTGGCAGTAACTGGAGGAGCAGGAATCTCTGGATTAGTTCTCCTTTAAATCATCCACTCCGCTTTTTATGACTTGTCTCACCTGTTGATTAAGTCGATGGCCCAACAGATAAAAAAATAAAAAATAAAAAGCAAAAGTGATTTTAAGCCTCTGTCTATCGCCGATTGCGACACTTTCGGGGCCTCATGAATATGCAATCGGGGTGATGACGGCGACCTCTTTCTCCGGAGGGCCTCCTCCCGCCCCCCCTTTTTTTTATCCAATTTATGAAATGGCCTTTATTGGACCCTCGGCTCTTGTCATTTCTTCCGCCTTGATTTCTGTTTCTTTTTCGCCCCTTTGTTTGGTAATTTTTGTTTCTTTTTCAATTTTATGCAAATTCGAGTTCGATTTGTTAAGAAATTGAATTCGTTATGACATAATAAAGTGTCCGCTCGACCAGAGGGACTGGACTGGCCTGGCCTGGCCTGGCCCGGCCCGTAGAGGGTTAATTTTGTGGAAGGTTCGTTCAACTTATCAGACTTTTCAAAAATAAAATCCTTTTCGAGACTTCCTGTATCCGGAATCCGAGTGGCAGGGGTATAATTCGTATAATTCGGACATTATCGCTTTGTATCCCCCGGGGTTTAATGCTCTCCGATGGGGTTTATCGTCAGCTTTTTCCAAACATGGACTTTTATTTTTTAATCATAATCTTAGTGCGTGTTTCAATCTGACTAATGGGCTTTGTGGATTTTTATCAGACTGTTTGTGAAATATTTGATGCATGATCCGTTCACAGGCTGTTCTGATACCCAATCCTTGGGACCGTGACTCAGTTTCCCCAGAGCCTGCTCTGGTGCTCTGCCCGAGATCCCCCACCCAGTCACTCCCAGTCCTTCCCCAGATGTTGAAGGTACTGCAGTTTTGGCCAAGGCTACTGGGCCATAAGGCCTTAATCTACTAATTTCTGGCTAGAAAATGGCTAGCTTGGCAACACTGCTTCTATTATTCAGGCCAGCTGTGATTGAGGATTTTAAGAGGCGGGTTTCCCTCCATCGATAGCTCATTAAGGGCCTTCCAATGAGCACAACTATTGCCTTTGACGCGAACTTGGGGGCCAGACCCCACCGAAGTGGTGCTGGTCACGTGTTTGGCTCGCCGTCTGTTGGAAAATTATCCAGAAGCCGCGACCTTTGGCGCCTGCAATTGATGTTTGAAAGTTTCCAATTGAATTAGACGGTTAATTCGCAGTGGCGAGTGGCAGAAATTGGACTCAATTGATAGGAGATGGCAGCTCCGGAGAGGTAGTCTCCCCCGGCTGGGCCTCAATTAACCGCCGCTGGCAGGGCAGGTGCCGGGACGGAATTGATTCGTTAGGGGGTCGTGGCATTTGCTCCGAGTCTCACCTCGTTCTTTCTGCGACTTTTTCTCAATTGGCATCGAAATCAAAAGCAAAAAGGCCCGAATCATGTGGAAAGTCAGTGTCAAGGGCGGCGGCGAGTCCTTTGCGTCAGCAGGAGCCTTGGGTAGCAGACAGCTACCCTTGCGTTGGCCCCAAGACCCAAGGACTGCCTGTTGCGAGCGGCCATTTGTGACGTCAGGGCGAGTGTCCTCAGAAGTGCCTCTCACAAGGCATAGTCTAACTATCTGGGAAGTACTTTTCTGTATAATTTCCGAGAAAGAGAAAGGAAAAGGCTGAAATGTTTGCAATAATTAGAAAGTTGTACTCGCATTTTCTTTCTTTTCGGAATAGTTCGATTTCTTGGCCAACTGGTTCTCACCCACACCGGCTCCACCACCTACCCACTAACAGAGGGACCTGTTAGTCACCCCAATTAGCCGATTGAGCGCCAACCAGTTGAAACAACAAGTGTCGGCCCTGCCGCATGCAAATGCCTGGCCACCGGACCAGATATTGGGATGGAGGTGCGCGGTTCCCCGGCTGGAACTGGAAATCAGTTTCTCAAATGTTTGTTTTGATTCGGCCGAGTGGCAGTTGGCTCGAATGGGAAGTGCCAACACAGTAGTCCATATTTTGTCACGACTCTGCAGCCAGTTGCTCGTAAATAAGCCAGGATGCGTCACTTCCTCTCTGTGTGGCAGCCAGGTCCTCGGAGGGCTGACAGTCTTCCACTCCAGAGGCTTGCCAACAAAGTGACACATTAGACCTCTATTTTGCCTAATTATAGATTTTATGCCCTAATAAATAATGTGTTTTTTGTGAAACACTCTCGTGTATTAAATATCTCGTACAGGTTCCAGGCCACTTGGAAATGGCGACGCTAATTAATGGCCACAACGCCGGGCACTTACAAAAAATTGGCTGGCGTTTCGGCCAGCGTCGTCGTCATGACGACGGCCAGCCAGCCGCCTGGGAATGGCTGGCCACAACAGAGGAGCAGGCAGTCATTGAACTATTTACGCATGGCCTTGCTCAATTTGTATAATTTATAATTCTCGATTGGATTTCTTGTGTGTCCAGCACTTGAACGCAAAGCAGGCCCACCTCGCACGCAGCACCTCAACAAAAGGCCCTAAGCGAAGTAGTAAGAAGCTATATTCGATCGATTTATTCGCCTAGCATGAATCACTCGCATTTGTGGCTCAATTAGGAGAAGTATTAGCCAGCAACTGCATTGGCCGAGAAGGCTGACAAAGGCTGGCAAGTGCGTTTTAGCTTCTAGACTGCCTTGCAAAAAGTTTCTTTCGGCACCAATTTCCCTCGAACGGTTTGCCAGCCAGAGTTGAAGTTTCATGAACCGCCACGAACACCACCTCACACCACCTCACACCACCTCACACCACCTCACACCACCAAAAACCACTCTCAGCACCGCCGATAAACCTGCCGAAGCTGAACTGCGCAGTTTTGAAGGCAAAACGGCAGCAGCAGCAGCGAGTGGCGGAGAGTCAACGCTTTTGGCTCGACGTGTTTACCTTTTCAATAAACACATTTCGTACACTTTGTTTCCTTCCCACCTTCCCAGCCAGCAGCTGCCCTGCCGCCCCTACCGCTTCAATATTTAAACAGAGCACATAAGCGGCACTCGCACTCACACCCCTGCACCACTCTACAGTGGAAACAAGTTCAACCGCCGATAGCTCGCTCCGCTGCCTGCCCGCCCCCCTTTTCGCTGGGGATGTACTAACTAAGTCTTCCTCCCCTCTGGCGGATCTCGTGCGCTCACTGGAGGTTGGCAGCTCCGCTTAATGGAGCCACGTGATTCGATGGATCATTGAGGTTTTCAGGCTTTTCAAAATATTTTACTTCAAAAAGATGTAGCTCTTCGGAATTGCATCATCTCTCTGCTTTCTGGGGCATAAGCTTTGGTTTTAATTGTCTTTGTAACAGGGAGGAGGAAAAAGTATATATTCTTGATCATCAACACCCGATTCGATATAGCCATGTCCGTTTGTCCGTCTGTCCGTCAGTCTGTATAAACACGAGGATCTCAGAGGCTATAAGAGATAGAGCTTATAGGATCTTTCATGTAGACTTGGTCCTTCCGCCCCCTCAAAAATCGCATATTTCTATACCTATTTTGAAAAAGTTTTGATATAAAAGTATTTCTATAGTTACAGGTTAGTTATAGATTAGTAAAGGGAGTTATAGGTATCTATATTTTAATTCCACCTGGATCTCAGAGGCTTTATGCGATAGAGCTATCTATGATAACCTCGTAGATCGAGTTTGTGTCCAAATTTAGCCACCTCAGAAAAGTTTTTTTTAAAAAGTTCTAATGCCAAACTATTCCAATGCCTAAATTTTAATTAAAAATCAAATTTCAGCCAAATCGAACCATTTTTAGAGGAGTTATAGACTTCCTTCCTTCTGCTTCTCTATTGGATTTGATTTTTTGAGTTTTTTATTCCAAAACATACAAAAGTATGCAACACAATTTTCTTTTTGAGAATTCTCACCCATCCTCCTGATCACCCATGAATCAGCCCTGAAATCTAGAACATGGTGCCATGAATTTTGTTCTGATATTTTTGAAAATGGCCTGATTTCGAATAAGGATTTAGGGACCAGAATCTCAGAGCTGAATCATCCCGGAAAAAGAAGCATGAATCCGCTCTGAAAAACGTAAAGAAATCAGGGCTCATTCATGGGCCACAATCAAAACAACAAATTTTTTAAACCGACTACCACCGTTAATCTTGATTTAATAATTAGTATTGTTAATCCTTCCTTAACAATTTATTTTTAAACTAAATTAAAATGTTAAGTAACAATATAAATATTGAAAACTATATGTATGAATTATCTACCCTCCACTGGGAATTGAACTTACGTGATTTTGTATACTGGACCAACATGAAAGCCTAAGCTATGAAGGGATCACGCTTAGGATGTGACTGACAATGATATGGCCCTTCAATTTTGTATAAAACATTACTGCGATGTATAAAAAAAAATAAAAGTAAACAAAAATCAACTCGTAATACAGCTGTTTTTGCTGGGAATCGAACCCACGACCTTACGATTAACCGACAGACATCTGGTTTTTTTTTTAAGTTTTTCTTAAAAGTTGCTTAAAGTTTTCTTAGTTCTTTAAAGTTTTTTCGAAAAATATTTAGAGTGACCAGAAAATGTTGGTGATGAACAACCAATATCGAATTTTCTTAATTTCGAACTTTAGCACTAGCAGCCTGAAAAGGCTGTGACATGAAATGGCAGGGAAAAGTGAGTAGGGAAAAGTGAGTAGGGAAAAGTGAGTACCGGATATAATATAGTCGGGAATTCCCTGTTAACGGATTGAAGTTTTGAAGAGGGTATCTACTTAGTCCCATGGGAACATCCCATTTGAAGACACTGTACAATTTTAAACCTTATGTCTCCCTTTAGTTTAAACCTACATTCCAAAGTACTATGTATTGCCGACTTACACTTGTGTTCGGCACTGTCTGCCACAACACTTACATTCGTGGTTCGGGGCTTTGTTGTGAAATCGACGAAAATTAGCAGCGCTAATTAAGCCGGCCATCTGTATGCCTGAGTGATGGCGAGTACGTGGTTAGTGGCTGGTTGAGTCACCATTATCGCCATTGATGGAACCCGAACCGACCTGTATCGATGCTTCCCCTCCCCCCTGTCCCGCTACAATGTGTTGCACTTGCCAGCGATAAGCCGCCACGGCCAGCAGGCTTATCTACGACCAGTTACTCATCCCATTGCACACTCTCCTACTTGCAGGCTGATGACAAATCGCTGCTGGCCCGCTTCTTCCACGCGGACCGCTCCCTCACAGCCGTGGCCAGCGAACTTGACAGCTTCGATGGACGGGCAGAGCCGGACCGGTGCACCAGGCTGGTTAGCAAGCTGCGGCTCAACCAGGTGGGAGTTTCAATTGCTTTTCAATAAGTTCAATGCTAATGACCTCTTTGCTTTAAAGGACAAAGTGCTGGCCATCACAAACCTGATCATGGAGGAGCTGCTGGGCGAGGATCGCGATCCACGGGCGTTTCGCGCCAAGTTCCCCGAGGAGGTGCTGCAGGAGAACCTCGCCGGCCAGCTGTGGTTCGGCGCCGAGTGCCTGGCGGCCGGGTCCTCGATCATGAACCGGGAGGCGGAGAGCAAGGAGATGCGCCCGCTGGCCCAGGCGGTGACCAAGAGCCTGGGCAATGTCCGGGTGCTGCTCAGGGACCAGTGCCTGCGGAACAACGTGCCCAACAGCAAGACCCTGCAGCTGGACCTGAACGACTCCACCACCGAGCAGCTGTACGAGAGCCTGAAGATCTTCGACCGCCTGTTCGCCGAGTTCGAGCTGAGCTATGTGAGCGCCATGGTGCAGGTCAAGACCCGCCACGAGTACGAGATGCAGCAGTGGATCGGCGTGCTGTTCTCGGAAACCCTGCAGCGGGCGCTGAAGATCGGCCTGCTCGACCAGGACATGGTGGACGCCTTCGACCCGGGACTGATGTTCTCCATTCCGCGCCTGGCCATCGTCGCCGGGCTGGTGGTGTACGCCAAGGGACCCCTTAACATGGACATGCCGGGCGACCAGCTCTCCGAGATGTTCCGCCCCTTCCGCACAATCTTGATCAAGATCCGGGACCTGCTGCGCAACCTCAACCACGAGGAACTGTACCAGCTGGAGAAGGTCCTCTGCACCAACGAGGACATCAACACCAAGGTACCCCTCGGCTCCAGCAGCATCGAAGCACCCAGTCCGGAGCACAGCTCCCACCCCACGACCAGTAGAAGCACCAGCAGCAACAATAACAATAATGGACACCCCACGGGGACGACCAACACGCACAGGACGGTGGAGCGGCTGGTGGATCAGCGCAACAACAACAATAACAACAACAACAACAATAGCAGTGCTCCCACATCGGAGAAAGCTGCGAACCGTTCTCCGTCCATGTTGTCGCTGTCGCCGAATAGCACGCCCACCGCGTCCCCCGCCCCCTCGCCAACGCCCTCGCACTCGATCGCCTCCACTTCGTCGGCGGCCACGGGGTCCACCCACCCACCGGCGGACTGGAGCGACGGCGACGATGAGGACGAGGAGGATGACGACGACGAGGACATTGAGGTGGACGAGGAGGAATTGGACAGCACCGACGACGAAACTGACGAGGAGCAGCTGCTGAAGGACATAGTGGCGGCGGACTGCGCCTCCGGCTACCTCATTCCCAACACGAATCTGGGCAACCTGCTGCAGCCCCAGGAAGTTCCTCTCACTGACAACTTCGTGGCCAGCGAAGATGACGAGTACGGAGCGGGGGAGCAGCAGCGCCAGCGCGAGGGCCAGGAAGACGAGCCCAGCACTAGTGCCGCCATGCTGGCAGCCAGCCGCACCCTGCAGCGGCTGCGCCTGCCCAGCAGCGATGCTGAGCCACTGGCGGAGCAATCGACAATCAAGTCTCCCGAACAGGAGCAGGACCAGCCACACCAACCGGTTCACCGTCACCGACACAGTCACAGACATCACCATCGCCACCATCACCACCACCACCAGCGCCACCACCACCATCAGCACCAGCAGCAGCCGCATCCGCATCGCACAACGCGCAGCGGACGCAAGCGCTGCAGCCTGGATTCCACGGAGTCTGAGGTGACCCAGGCGGAGAGGGATCGGGAGCCAAGCCAGGCCAGTGGCGACACTAGTGCCGCCTCCTCGCTGTCGGACGACGTGTCGCTGGCCATGCGAAACACCACGGCGCGCCTCAAGTTCAAGTGAGTAGGATCCGTAGTCCTGACGGATAGAAATGGAATATATTTTTGGAAAACTATTTAAAATATTTTGTACTTTACAGGAGCACTGAGAACTTGCTGCACCGCCTGTTCGTGTGCATTGCCGGCGTCGCCGACCAGCTGCAGACGAACTTCGCCTCCGATCTGCGCCAAATCCTGCGCAGTGTATTCCTCATGAACATGTCCTCAGCCCAGGAGGAGATCGACATACCGGAAAAGACAAAGGAGTCGGAGCTGTTCGAGTTCCGGGCCTCAGAAAACGATGTGATACAGGAGAGCGCTGGCTCCAACCAAAGCATTTACTCAGCGGAGGAGGTCAATCCCGAGCTGGACAATGTGTTCAGCGCCGGCGGCGGCAGTGGTAGCCCGGGGAACGGCAACCAGACCAATGCCAGTGCCCAACGTCATTCCGCCGGCGGCAGTATACAGCGAACCAACACGGTTGACGCCGGCAGCCCAACTGGTGGCGCCTTGCTGGCCACCAGTCGATCGCATGTGATGCGCAGCCGGAGTCTGGGGGATCAGGAGACGGCCAACACAGCCACAAGCAGCTCCCAGCTGCACCAGGAGCAGCAGCTGCAGATTCAAGTGCAGCGACAGCGCAACAATTCCGTGGGCAGCAACACGCCCTCCAGCGCCTCCTCCACCAGCTCCAGCTCTGAACAGAACTCCCCTGTAAGCGCCAGGAGCGGGAGTCGCCGGCGGCTGCAGAGCAACAACGAAACCCAGATGCCTTCATCAGCAACAGTGACCACAACGGCAGCAGCTACGCTTGCACCGCCAGCCTGGATTCCGGATGGCAAGGCGCCGCGCTGCATGTCCTGCCAGACGCCCTTCACTGCCTTCCGGCGGCGCCACCACTGCCGCAATTGTGGTGGCGTCTTCTGCGGAGTCTGCTCGAACGCCTCCGCCCCGTTGCCGAAGTACGGGCTAACCAAGGCTGTTCGCGTCTGCCGGGAGTGCTACGTGCGCGAGGTGCGCTCCGGGATGAGTGTCCAGGGCGTGGCGAGCGTTCAGGAGCGTCTGACGGCGACCGCCTCTTAGGACTGGCCTCTGGCGCTAGCCGGCGCAGCTGATGACCAAAAATGTGGCAGACACGGAGGACGTAGGGGGGGAAAAGCAAACTGTGAACCGCAATTGTCCTGCAAACATTGTCCTTTTATTTTACACGTAATACCACTCCCGCACAGAGGACCCCCATCCAGACCACATATATTTCTTGAATATATAAGCCTAGTTTTGTACTCTTTTTATTTCCCAAACAATGACCAATGTCCGTCTATCGGGTGTGGGATGTAGCTCCGACCTGACGCAGTCGACCTCGACCCTCTCTTTGTTCATATCAGCAACCCTCGGGGTAGGATAGCTTGCCTTCCGCCCCAATATCACGTTTTGTTTTCACGTTATCGGTTTGGGGCTTGGAGAGGCGGCGGCGGCGGCAGCACCTTAGTGCTGGCTATGCTTTAGCTTTAACTTGCAGATCCTTTGTCACTAGCCAAGGCCTTACTACGATATATTGCAGTTAGGAGGGGTATAGATAAATGTATATTTTTGTAGCGTTGACCACCACCCGGGGGTGGGGGTGGGTGTCCGTTGAGCAAATAAAGCTGATCCGTAGGCGTTAATTGTAGCAGAAATTTTTGCGAAACATTTTTTGTGATTTATCGTAATTTTATATGTATTAATTCCCTTATGTTAACGCGTTTCTATCAGACCTAGCCGGTATGTATAATTAGGTATGTACTACGTAGGTGTATGTGGCAGCCTTGCCACGACTTTCAACAATAATAACAACTATATTACCACTAAAGATGAACATATATACATATATTTTCTGATTCGAACTTGTATAAATAAATGTAACAACCAGAAATGTGTAAATTCAGTTGAGGAAATATATGCAATTTTATGCTTAAATAAACGATGTGCTTGTGTTTCATTTTTAGGAGGTTTTAGGAGCCTTGACTTGAGTTTTAAAATGTAAAGTTTTATTCCATAAACATTAGACACTCCAACCTGACACTGTTATTGTTTCGTTTTTTGTTCCTTTGTTTCTTGGAGATATTTTCCTCCTTTTTTGCGTTGAAAGTTGAACCGTTCTGTTGCGAAGATGAAGGGCAAAGGTGCAGTGAAGATCGCAGAATCCACCAAGGAGAAGCACAAGAAGACCAAGGCAAAGTCCAAGCACGCAAAGGGCTCAATAGCCTCGTTCAAGGCCTCCATGTCCAACTCGTCCCTGCAATCCATCGTCGAGCGGTTCTCGGACGTGAACGATGCGGCCCAGATGGATCTGTTGCTGGACCTGAACGACGGCTTCTTCAAGAGCTCGTACCTGTTCGTGCAGACTTTGTTCGCCAAAAACTCCTTGCTGGCCGCCAAGTTCAAGTACTACGTGGACATCCTCTCCAGACTCCACAGCCACTATGCCTCCGAGCTGGCTGAGGGCAAGGCCATGCAGAGTAAGATCCGAAATGCGGATGAAAAGCTGCAGCTGGCCCTTCGCACCACAGCCACTTCGGAGGCTATGATGGACCACTTGCGGGAGTCTCTGGAGGACGCCTGGCGCAGCGAGGATGCGACCAAGAACCGAAAGGAGATGCTGCAGATTCAACTGTTGCCCTTCACCAATGAGAATCAGGCGCTCACAAAGTCCAACATGGATATGGTGTCGCCAACAGCGTTAGGGTAAGTGGCTTGCATTTCAGAAACTGAGGAAGAGTCTTAGGCTGAGAGGCACTTAGGTATGAGGGGCACATCCGGAGCCTGGTGTACCGCGAGCGGGATCGCCTGGCGGCCGAGCTAAAAGACTACGCCAGGCGATTGGAGATGAACCGCCTCTACGCTGAATCCTTGGAGGGCATCATCGAAGCCAACAAGGAGGCCAATGTCAAGATGCGGCATCAACTGCGAATAATCGAGGTGGAACAGTACCGAGTGGAGAACGCACACCAGCAGGAGATCGTTTCTTACGAGGACAGGATCGTGTCCATGGGCAAGGAGATGGAGGCCCTGTTCCACCGCAACCAGGAAATGGTTTACAGGGACAAGCAGCTGGCTGAGCTGAACAACGCCCACGACAGCCTGAAGGTACGCTGCGATCGCCTGAGCCGGGAAAATGTGACCCTGTCCCAGGTGAACCACACCAACGAGGAGGAGAAGTTCAAATTGCAGACCAGCGTGAAGATGCTCGAGCGGTTGAACAACGTCCAGCGTCGCACCATTGCGGAGCTGACGGTGGCCAGGAAGCAAGGCGAGCGGGAGATTAAAAAGAAGAACGACGAGACCATGTTCCTCGAACGAAGGTTCTTCCAGTTGTCCAAAAAGAACACGGAACTCCAGAATCAGGCATACCTTAACAAGTAAGTAGGTTAACAGTTTCCAGGATCTCTAGTTTACGAAATGCTATCCAAAAGCAATGAAATCAAGGTGCAGGAGAAGAAGATAGCGATAGCCAATTCGAAGCTGGACGATGCCATTCATCAGAAAGACGACATGGTCCGCACCCGGGAGAAGCTGCGAATGGAGATCACCCGCCTGAACGACATGGTCGCTGGGATAAAGCATGAGATGTCGGTGTTGCGCCATCAGATGCAGGATGTCCAGGAAGACCTTCACCGTGCCAACAAGCAGCTCGACGACAAGGAGGCCCAGGTGACCAAGGCTCAGCGGGAGAAGCGGGAAGTGGTCGCAGAGTTGAATGAGGCGTTCAAGAAGATTGACGGCCTGGAGGGTAAGCACGGCTGGCCCGAGAAGTGCCTTCATTTAACCATCCTCCTTCCTATTTCCGTTTAGAGTCCCTGTCGAATAAAACCGAACGCCTCGAAATAGTCCAGGCGGAACTGCAGCAGAAGCACATGGACTACATGAACGCCAAGAAGCAAATGGAGATCATCCACTCGGAGAAGGTGATGCTGCTGAAGACGATGGACCTGTGCTCGCGGGATCGCACCACGTTGCAGAACACAATGGCGAAGCTGACCCACCAGATCAACCAGTTGACCAGTACGTTGGCCCTGAACGAAAAGGAGATTACCACCCTCCGCAACCAGATCGAGCAGCTGAACAGGACCACGAAGCAGAAGCAGAACGAGATCCATTCCAAGGAACGCCTGTTGGGCAGCACTCGCGCCGACTTGCGGGAGATGAAGCTCCGGGCGGAGCAGTTGCAGCACACCATCGATGCCGACGACCATCGCTTCAAGACCATGTCCTGTGCCGTCGAAGAGCTGAACAAGGAGAAGAGTTTGGTGGGACTGCAGATGGTCAGGCGGAACGATGAACTGCGTCTGCTCAAGGAGCGCGTGGCTATGATGCGGCAAGCCATCAACAGGGGCACCATGCAGTACAACCAGCGCTTGGAGGACATACGGCTGCTCAAGCTCGAGGTGACCAACGTGCGAATGTCCCACGAATGCATGCAGCGCGAGGTGGGCAATAAAAGCGCCCTGCGGCGGGATGTGATTAGGCTGGAGCGGCTGCTTAACCAGGAGAGGCTGCGGGTGACCGCATATGGGCAGGAGCTGGCCCGTCCCTGTCGCATCCACCGCTGGCGCGTCCTCCTCGGCAAGGATCCGACGCACTACGAGCTGCTGCGCAAGGTCCAGGCGTTGCTGCGGCGGAATATAAAGCTTTCCCTCGAGCGGGAGAATATCGCCAAGGATCTGGAGGAATCGAAGCGCCAGTACGAAGGCCTTAAGCGTACTATCAAGCACATGCCCGATCCCAGCGTGCGGGAGAAGCTCTGCGTCCAGCAGCGGATCAACCGCAAACAGAGTCGACGCCTTAAAGCTGCCACTGCGGAGCTGAGGATCAACGAGATCGAGTTGAAGGCCCGCGAACGCCTCATTGACGGATTCCAGGACCAGCTGCGACAAAAGATCCGCGCCCGGGGTAGCGGGGACGGCAAGAATCCTGCAGCCATGGCCATTGACGAGAAATTCATGGACACCATTTACGACCGCTCCACCTCGGACCATGGCATCAGACTAAAGTACTGCAAGAAGAACATGAACCGGACGTTCAGCTCTGACAAGGATGTGTATGACAGCCACCTCAGCGTAAACTCTTGAAGGACATAAAAACGCATAACTCTTACATTTTTGCATTAAATTTTAATTACTTAATATACATTTGTTTCTTATTTTATCGGTTATGTTTTAGTGGCCTTAACATTTTTTTGTTCCACGCATAATTTCGCAAAAAGCCATGACTTTCAAAATATGAGATTAAAAACTCCTATTTCATTAAAGAAAAAATTTCTCACCCTTCTATAATATATTCAATGATTAAAATAAATGTTTCCAAGCATTTCCTTGAATTCAAAATTAAAACATGGTGAGCTCTACTCATTTCCATAAGAAACAAAAAAACCTCCATAGACAAATTTTAAGGGATGCATCATAGAGATTTCAACTTTGAATGAGTATTCCAAAGATACTGGGTAACTGCTAGATGCAATTTTTTTATTCTACTTGGTACATATAAGTATCAAAAATGATATCTACTTTAAAAATGGTGGAAAACTCAATTATAAGGCGTACCTAAATCAATATATGCTAAAATATGATACATTTTAGCTGTTTGTTCTGGATTTAGACTCATTAGGTGCGGGCCTGTGTAATTAAACGCTAATAGTTACCAATTTTTCCTTCAAATTCCTTAAAATTACAAATATATTTTGTTAAAAATTATCCAGTTAGTTTTAAAATATTTTTTGGGATTTAACCTATCAGACCAAAAGAAGAATCAAGAAAATACTGCTGTATCCTATTATTTATGATCTTTGTCAACTTTATGAACTTAAACCCTTGCAGAGGGTTTTACAATTTTGGTCAAAAGTGAGCAACGCAGTGAAGGAGACTTCTCAGACCCTATAAAGAAAATATATGATGCTTGATCAGCGTCACCTCCTAGTCAATATAAGCATGTCCGTCTGTCTGTTTCTAGGCGATCTAGTCGGTTTTAAAGCTATCTGGTTCTAACGTCCTTCTTTCCTTTGGACGCAGTATATAAGTCAGAATGACAGAGATCCTATAGTTACCATATAACTGATAGATCGAAAATATCATAACTTGTTTTTTTGCGGACAAACTAATCCCATCTACAAAATTTCTTTAGGATCGGTCGACTATACCCTATAGCTGCCATATAACTTAACGATCGGAAATAAACCAACTTCGGCATTTTTGAGGAAAGAAAATTGAGACTTTCTAAAGATTCTCCTTTTGACCAATTAATCCGATTTGACAAGTATCATAAGGATCGGATGACTATGTCCTATAGCTGCCATATCGAACGTACAGAAATGGTCACAACTTTGGTGTTTTTAAAGATGGAAGCTTGGACCTTTTTTCAAAATGTGTATTTCAAGAAATATTTTCATTTTATTGAAAACGATATTATCAATATCGGGCACCTTTATCCAATATTTACGATATATATCTGATACGATATTATAATATGAACTGCCTTCTTGCTGCAAGGATATGTCATCTTCGGCTCCGTCCGAAGTTTGCTCCTGGTTTTAAATTAAATTTCCAGCCATCTTGAAACCCGCCCCCAGGGTTCTTGGAAGTTGAGCCGGAGCTGAGTAACAATGCATCTGGTCCAGCAACTGGCGCTCCTCGATGAGTTTCTGCTTGTGCTTCTTCTCCTCCAGCAATTGGGTCTTGGTCATGGCCAGATTCACGCGCATCTCCTCCAGTTTCTGCTTCTTAGACTTTTCGTCCGCTTCCCTGGCACTCAGCTCTGCTTTAAGGATTTTTAGCTTGCGGTCCTTGGCGGACAGCGTGGCCTGTGAATAAAATAGATGAATACAAAAAATAGTAAATGACCTCCAACTCTTCCATATGAACACCCACCTTGACACTATTTAGCTCCGCCCGAACCTTGTGACTGGGTAACTTCAGCATGAACTCTCGAAGCGCGGCGTACAACTGCTGAGCTTCGTTCAGAGCCCGCTCCTGCTCCAAAGCTGCCACATTTTGCTGCAGCAACTTCTTGCGCAGAATGGCGATGCGTCCTAGCAGGTCCATTTTCTCGGGATCCTTTCCGCTGAGCAGACGCCAGCGGTGCACATTCATTGGGGTGACCATTTCGTCCTGCAAGGCGCGCGCCTTGATCCGCTCCTGATTGAGCATTCGGTGCAATTGGAGAAGCTCTTGCCGCAGGTCTGCCGCACTCTCCCGATCCGTCCTCAGAACATCTCTCTCCGTGCGCAGGTTTTTGATTTCAATGCCCATCAGGCGCATATCGTCCTGGGACTGGCTGCACTGCCTCTGGGCTTGGTCATAGACGGTTTGAAGGTTCGCCAGACTATGCTTTAGCTGTTCATACTCCTCGTTCCGCTTGGTGAGTGCCGCGCTGATGGCGTTCTTCTCATTCATCAGATTGTCGACATCTTTGCGCAGGCGAGTCAGTTTTTGTTCATCCTCTTGGAGGGACTTGGCGTGTCGGTCGTTCTCCTTTCGCTTGTCCAGCAGCTCCGCCTTGGTGTGCTGTTGGCCCAGCTGGGCGTGGCGGATGTCGTTCCGCATCAGCCGACGTTCCTTTTCCATGCGATCTATTTGGAGCTGCAGTTTCGACAGTTCCGCATCCCGGTAGCCAATCTTTCCTTTCAGTTTCTCCACAACCGCCTGAAGGTTGACCAGCTGATCGCGCAGTTTCTGTCGCTCCTCATCTGCCGCCTGGACGTTCCTTTGCAGGGTCTGCCTCTCGTTGGCCAGTACATCGTGTTGCTGCTGGAACTTGGAGCACTTGGTCTCCAAGTCGCTGATTGTGCGCTTCAGTTCGATTTCGTAGTTTTCCTTCAAATGCACTTCATCTGGGAGGAGAAGGGTTTATAGTTTAATTTTTAAAATTAATAATTAATATTACTTTGCAACGCGTCCAGCTTGTCTATCCAATGCTGTATTTCGTCCATTTTTTTGGTTTTCTCCTTCTTCAGTTTGGCGGCATCCTCGATGAGCTTTTTCAGCTTAATGTCCATGCTGCTGATGGTGTCCTTGAGGGCTCGAACCTCATGCTGCGACTCCTGGTGTTGGGCACAGCTTTGATCAAGGTGTTGGTGAGTGGTCTGGAGGTCTCGCCTCAGACAATCCCTCTCCTTGGTTAGATTCTCGTTGTTCTTCTCGAAGTGGTGGACTACTCTTCGCATAGATTCCAGCTCCTTGTCCTGGGTGCCCAGTTGGGTTCTGCGGGAGTATTAGTAAGGTTTCTGAGTGCTGCAATAGAGGTACTTACTTAAGTCTTATGTTCTCTTGTTCCACCTCCCTTTTGGCTTCATCCAGGCCCGAATATTTTCGGGCAATTGTCTCCTGGGACTTGGCCAGCTTTCCATTGTCCTGACGCACTTTAATCAACTCATCCTCCCGAACTTTAAGCAAATTTATTCGCTGATTCAGGGCTCTTTTGTTCTTGTCCCTTTCCTGCACCGTGTACTCCAGATCGACGGTAATCTTCGCCAGCTTGTTATTAGTGGCATTGTGCTGGGTGTTCAAGTGCTCCAGATTCGTTTTGAGCGACAGAATCTGTAGGTTTTGTCGCACCTTTACTTTGGTCAAGTGCTCGTTGGCGGATTTCATTTGCGAGATTTGCTCCTGGTATCGGGATTCCTCTGATTTCATTGTCGAGAGCTCCTTGGTTAAGGCATCACACTTGCGTTTCAGATTAATGGCGTCGCTGGAGGTTTCCTAAATGCGATCAAATTGGTTAGGAGATGGATATGTATGTATATAATTAATGGCTCACATCTAGTAGCTTCACCAGCTCCTTGTTCTTGGCCTCCAAACCTTCAATGGTGCCATCCAGTTCGGAGCAGTATGTCCTTTGCAATTGCAGACGTTTATTGAGGTCATTTATATCGGCAGTGAGCCGTTCCCGCTCCTTGCCGTCATCCCGCTTGCTCATCGCGATTCGCTTTTCGTTGAGATGGACTATCATCGCCTCGGCTTCGTCCAGCTTTTCCCGAAGACTCAAAACTTCGTCCTGGGCAGACTGTTCACGGATTTGGGCGGCATCCTTTTGTCTCCACGCGCCCTCTAGTTGGTCAAAAGAATGTTTGTTCACTTTGAACCCCTAGATTCTATTATGAGAGCCCACCTATCACACCACGCAGCTCTTCAATAGTGGCCATGTCCATTTTGCTCACGCGAGCCGCATGCTCCAATCGCTCTTCGAGACCCTCGATCTCCTTTCGCAGCTCCTGGCACCGCTCCTTCTCCATGCGCAGATCGCTCTTGTAGCGGCTGCCACAAATAAGTAATCGCTGGACATTGTCGGCATTGTTGGGGGTATCCTTTTGCCGCAAGGCTTTAGTGGCCTGAAAGCATTCCAAGGTTTATATGAAATTCGTTGCAACTACCAACTCACCTCGGGTATCTTGTCGCAAAGCTCCTTGTAGAAATCATCATCAAAATCATCTGGAACCAAAGGCTCATCTTCAGATCCCGACGCCTTCGACATTTTTCCTTTTTTTGCAAAACTAATGCACCTATTGACCAAACTTTCAAGGTTGTAACCTTGTCCTGGCAACAAGTTGCCATACCGGCACAAGTCTCCTTGGGCAACCACAACAGGTTAGTTTGTTTACTTTTTACGGAATTTATTAAGTAAAAAAGCTTTATTGCTCTTAGTCTTAGTATCTATGGAAACATTATCAGCTCCAACATGCCATGGAATTTGTATGTGCTGCTGTCTCTTAAAATATTTAAGTTAATCTCTATGGCTTTGAGTAGACTTTGGAATATTCTTTAAATAAATTACAAAGGTAAAAAATTAGTTACTTTGAGCTTAGGCTTTAACTTTCATCTTATGAGTACATATTTTACTAAATTGACTTTTTGACATCACAAGAGCTTCGATGTTGGGACTATGGCCACTCGTCCTCGAAGGGAGCGTCGTGTATCGTGTGGAAACTAAGCCCAGTGCCTTCGGGTTTGTGCCAAGACGGCAGCAGAACAGTCCTCCAAAAGGATCTACAAATAAATTTATTAAAACATGCATTTTCTAAGGGATAACAAACTCACCTGCCCCTCACCAAACCCAGGAACAGTTTCCAGTTCTTTTTGGTGCCGAAGTTGTAGGGGTTCATGTAAATGCGTTGCTGTTGGAGGAGTCTTTTCCTTTCTGCTTCATTGATGTGAGCTTCCACACTAGTTTCTCCCCGGGTGATGAGCTTGGCATGCCAGGTGCACAGAGTGCCCAAGGCCATCACCACGGCCACGTTTGTAAAGGCCATGAACCACAGGGCTCTCCGTCGACCCGGCGAAGGTGCATCTGTGTCCACAATGGGAGTTGGTAAGTTGTGCACCGCTGGTGGCATCATAAAATCATCGTATTCATTCGGATGGGTCTGTAATTATTGTCTATTAATTAATATTTTGTTATATTAAGCCAACCGAATGAAATACCACTGGAATAATGTGTCCGCTAAGGTTAAATTTGACCGGCTGCCCTTCTAGAGGCTCCACTTCAGTCCAGTTGTCATGGTCCAGCCATAGATATTTATAGCCAATCTCAAGACCAAACAGTATAAGAAACAGGCAACCCATGGTAGTGTACATCATGTATAGGAAAAAATATCGATGGTTTGCATAGCCCACGCAATTGTTCATCCAAGCTGAAGAGAACAAATGTTACATTACTCGAAAATGTGTTTCTTCGAGCAGACTTACGACAGTGGTGATCCATTTTAAGGATGCAGCGATTGCACACGGAACAGTGATGGGTTCTGGGCGGTTTCGGGGATATACACTTGCCGCACATGCTGACTGCCTCCACCAAGGACACGCCTTCGGGCGGATACCCGGCTGGGGTAATCACGGCCATAATGTAATGGAAGACCACATTCAGAAGAAGCCAGTTCCCCACGATGAGCAGGAACACCGTCATGAGCTGGCTTTTGGCCCACCAGAAGGGCAGCCCAATCCAGTAGGCGATGCTTACTACTGAAGCGGTCAAGGCAGCCACTCCAACCACAAAAAACTGAAATGATACAATGTTTCAACATCCATTAAAGATTTAAGCTTTCGCTGAGTGGTACCGGTCCCAGGCAGTGGGTGTAGTTGTCCACGACCCAGAATAGGGGGGTCAGGCACACATCCGAGGCATAGGAGGAGTTCATGTGGGCATTGAAGGTCAGCGAGTGCCAGCAGTGCTTCATGTAGCTCCACCGCAGCCGGCATATCGATCTGCGACAAAATAAACAAGAAACATAAACATCTATTTCGATTGCCAATCCTGAAAGGGTCTTACAGCAGCTCCTGGCTGGAGTGACCTCTCCAAGTAATACGCGCCATTTCCACCTGGCTTTATCGAACTGTCCCAGATTTTTTCACAGCATATTTTCTTATAAATTTTTTTATTTATTTATTTTGTGTGCGGCAGTGGGACCCCTCGCCCAAGAAAAAATTAAATTCCACAAAATCCACACAAAGTCCACAGCATTGCGGTGATAGAAACAGAGTGACCGTATATTGCATCAGCTGTTTGTAAATCAAGCCTGCACATATTTTGTTTATTTGTGAAATTTATTAATATTGCGCCAATTTTGGTATGCGTTCACGCAGCAGAAGTCGTAGCCGTCGCCGGCGAAGCAGATCCGATTCAAGAAATCAATCTCGCTCGGAAAGAAGGATAAAAACTCGACAGCGGTCGTGTTCCAGAGACAGGGAACTCCACAAGGCAAGGGCATCAAGGCGATCGAGGGAAAAGGAATCACCTCCGAGGCGTCAACGCTCCCGCTCGCCGTCTTCCAGCTCAGAGAGTTCCGGAAGCGACAGCAGTCCCTCCAGAAGTGGCTCCAGGCAACAAAAATCCAGACCGAAATCCGTGGAACGATGGCCTAGTGATAAGTACCACGACTGGAACGACCGACGACAGAATCCTTTTCGAGGACAAACAGAGAGAAGCTATATCAATGACCCTGCGGAACCGTCCAACAGATCCCATCACAGAGGCAAAGGAGGCGGTGGCCATCATCCCAGGGGCGACTCCAAGCTTGTCATCGCGCGTAGGAACCATAGAGTGGAAATCGCCGAAGAGGGAGTGCCAGATGTCTGGGGCAAGAGTCCCTCCCGGCCAGAGAACGAAGAAGTGGAGCTAGTTAAGGGATCCTATGTAGGACCCAAGAAAAAGAAAAAGAAGAACAAGGGAAAGTCCAAGAAATCCGATAAGAAATCGAAGAAAAAAGGCAAGAAATCGAAAAAGAAAAAGAGCAAAAAGGCGTCCAGCTCCGAGGACTCCTCCAGTTCTAGTTCGAGCAGCGAGGACAGCAGTGATGACTCGACTAGCTCCAGTTCCAGCTCAGAAGACGAGTCGGAGTCCGAGGAGGAGGATGTGTGGCTAGAGAAAACCGCAGAGGGAATCAGAAAATCCAAAAAGAAGAAAACCTCCACCAGCAAAAAGGACAAAAAGTCCAAAAAGAAGAAAAAGAAGAGAAAGTCAGAAAGGGAGGAAAAGGCCAAGAAGAGTTCCTCGTCCTCCAGCAAGTCGAAAATCAAGAATGGTGCCCCCCATAACGATGAGGATGTGGGTCCGTCCCTGCGCACCGGCGGCAGCCTGAATCAGAAGGACTTTGGCAGGGCTCTGCTGCCTGGAGAAGGTGCCGCCATGGCCGCATACATTGCTGAGGGCAAGAGGATTCCCCGGCGTGGTGAGATTGGACTGACCTCCGACGAAATCGCCAACTTCGAGTCCGTGGGCTATGTGATGAGTGGCAGCAGGCATCGCCGCATGGAGGCTGTGCGTATCCGCAAGGAGAACCAGCTGTACTCCGCCGACGAGAAGAGGGCACTGGCCATGTTCAGCAAGGAGGAGCGCCAGAAGCGGGAGAACAAGATCCTATCGCAGTTCAAGGACATGATCCACTCCAAGCTGCAGGCCAAGGACAAAAAGTAAAAAAAGGAACCATATTATTTTAAGCATGATGACCGATGTTTTCATTTTCATAATAAAATATTGTAAAGATCACAAATAAATTATTAGTCTTTAAATTATAATTTTAGAATAAAATCAAGTGGTTTTCTTAAATAAAACGCCACTGCTTCAAAAAGTCAAGCACCCTGTATGCCAATCTTGGCATTCCACTGCAACCTCGAGTCTGGTCACACTGCCGAAATGTCCAATAAAACGTGGGGTTGAAAAACCTTTGCCAAAAGTGTGCCAATTTTGAAATTGAACCCAGAGATTGCATCATTTGCGGTTACATTCATGCCGAGTTTTGTTTCTCCCTAGTCATTATTCAAATCCCCCACCGCTGAGTGCCATTTTTCAGTTAATTCGCGAATGGTAGGTGCCAAAAAAAAGTGACAGCGTGTGAGCAAGACAACAATAGGCGAACAGGCGAGCAAAACAAAGTGCCACTAACCGGGCGGTAGATAAGCAGGCTAGCAAGAAGAAGAGCCGAGCCAAACAAACGAATGATAAGCACGCCGAATACAATTGAAAAGTACATTAAGAGTCAAACACACACCCACAGGCACACAAGAGTAACACACCCACACATTGGCTTCGTTTAATCAATTAACGGGACATCGGCTAAGCGTTCAGTTTTATTTTCGGTCTTAGTTCCAGTTCGCTCTCAACTGTCGCGTGCGAAGATTGTGTCACCGAGAACGGTTCCTGGGCTGAAAATAGAGACTTCACCATGCCCGCCGCCGACGAGTTGCAGTCGCCCACCAGCGAAATGGTTCTCCTGACCCCCAACTCAGAGAATCCGCCACCCAGCCTGGTGCCCGACGACCAGGGCGAGAAGCAGGCCAACAGCCAAGGCGGACGCGAAGGATCTGCGGAGTCGGACAGCAGTCGGGTGGTGATGAAGAAGCAACTGGGCCTGCTGGAGGGTGTGGCCATTATTCTGGGAATTATCTTCGGCTCCGGCATATTCGTTTCCCCCAAAGGCGTCATCCAGGAGGTGGATGCCGTGGGCACCTCGCTGGTCATCTGGGTGCTGTGCGGGCTGCTCTCCATGATTGGGGCACTGTGCTATGCGGAACTAGGCACTGCGATACCGAAGTCTGGAGGAGACTACGCCTACATTTTCGAGGCGTACGGATCTTTGCCGGCATTCCTGTATCTCTGGGATGCTATGATGATATTTGTGTAAGTTTTAAAAGCGTGGTCTTCTAAAGAGAATATTGAATTACATTAGCAAAAGGCAGGGTCAAGGTCGTGGACCTGTCCAGATAAGCCAAAAAAGTTGAAAGTAAAACCGCTCTTATCGATCTTAATCTGCAGTCTGCGAATGTACATTTGTTTTTACGAAAGTCAGTGTACTACCTGGTTTATTGCTACTATTTTTGTTATTTGCAATCAGCGATAAGCATTTGTGCCGAGGGAGATTATCAGTGTTGGACTTATGTCTGAATGCAGAATGCATAAATTTTCCATTGATTTGTTTGGTTCTTATCTTGCAGACCCACGACCAACGCGATTATGGGCCTCACATTCGCTTCCTATGTGCTGGAGCCGTTTTTTGGCGGTGCCTGCCACATTCCCAAGATAGCTCTCCAGCTCCTGGCCGCCGCCACCATAATATTCCTCACCTATCTGAACTCGTACTACATGAAAGTGACCACGAAAATGCAGAACATCATCATGTTCACCAAGATAGCTGCCCTGGTGCTGATTATCATTGTGGGCCTGGTCTGGATGCTGATGGGCAATACGGAGAACTTCAGCCGACCCTTCGAGAGCACTCAGACTGATCCCGGCAAGCTATCGGTTGCCTTTTACTCCGGCATCTTCTCGTACGCCGGCTGGAACTATTTGAACTTTATGACTGAAGAACTCCGCGACCCCTACCGCAATCTGCCGCGTGCCATTTACATTTCGCTCCCGCTGGTCACTGGAATTTACGTGCTTGCCAACATGGCTTATCTGGCTGTACTCTCGCCTTCTGAGATGATCGCCTCCAATGCTATCGCCGTGGTAAGGATCCGAGCTAATCTTTTTATTAAAAAGTTTGGCATGCCTTCACACAAGTCAACTTTTTAATCCGAAAGAGTATTTGAAAACATTTGTGTCTGTTTTACTGAAACCAGAACTGCACCTTGTGGACGTTTTTTAATTGCTTTAATTTCTTTTCAGACCTTTGGCAATAAAATTCTCGGCGGCTTTGCTTTAATCATACCCGTCATGGTAGCCATCTCTGCCTTTGGCGGCCTTTCCGTCCACATCATGACCTCCTCCCGCATGTGTTTTGTGGGTGCCCGTAACGGCCACATGCCGGCTATTCTGTCGCACATCAGCGTAGAGAGCTACACCCCCCTGCCGTCGCTCGTATTTCTGGTGAGTGGACTGCGCCCCTCAATTAACGTACAAAAGATATTATGTAATTAATCTCTAATTGACTTCTTTGCCCCCGCGCGCAGTGCTTTCTCTCGATTGTGATGCTGGTAGTGAGCGACGTGTATGTGCTGATCACCTATAGCAGCATTGTGGAATCGTTCTTTATAATGCTGTCAGTGTCGGCGGTTCTCTACTTCCGCTACACTCGTCCTTGCATGGAGCGGCCAATTAAAGTAAGTTGAGGAATAGTTGATGGACAGCTGAATACCCTAAGTAGTCTACTAATATTATTCAATAATTTACGTAAACCTTTACCTTCCCTCCACTAAACTAAATTTACGATTATATTGTATTGTTTTTCTCCGTCAGGTCTCTTTGTGGATTCCCGCCTTGTTTGTTGTCGTGTGTGCCTTTCTGGTTGTGGTGCCCATTTATGTGGCGCCCTACGAGGTCGGCATGGGGGTATTAATCACCCTAATTGGCATACCGTTCTACTACGTGGGTGTCGTGTGGCAGAATAAGCCGAAATGGGTGCAGCAGGCGATTGGTGGGTATTCACACCAACCCTCTGTTCTTTCTCTCATACTGTACTGTTTTTCGTTATAGACTCGCTGACCTTCACTTGCCAGAAACTGTTTTTGTCTGCCAAAGAGGAGAAGAAGGACTAAACTATATGCACAATCACCAAAAAGATAACCTTGAAAATTATGGAAGTAATGCTTACTTCTACTCTCTAAATTATGTTAGCGCTTAGGACTCTTGTTCGTCCTATTGAAAGTGAACTGCGGAACCTGAATACAAAAAAAAAAACGAAAATACCTAAAAGAGCATCACATCGACTACAAAACTAATTCTTCATGATAATATTTTTTTATACATGCAAAACATGAAAAAGAACGTTTACCCAACATGTTTAATCATCGAATAGTAGTTTTAGTTTTGTTGAAATCATTAAGGATTTCATTTACCAAAGTAACAGTTTGCCAATACTGGCATTTTTATTCTATTTACCATTTGAAGTGGTTCCTTATTTTTTCGTTTGTATTATTTTGTTTGGTTGTTTAAAATGATTTAACCCATATTTTACCGCCTAAGCCTTTGCATTTGTAATAAAGACTTTGTACGTTTAAGGAGCTTTGTTCAATCTTTTAGGCGCTTCCCGCAAAAGTATGCTAAAATTATTGGCAAAAAGAACACAATCGAAGTATAATTGATAAAACTAAATTGATTGAGCATCAATTGCGGCTGCCTTAAGCCTATCCGACAGTATGCCGGCGGTAATCAATTACGTCTGATAAGTCATACTACTATTTTTAAGCCATTCATGAAGGCAAAGTTGCTATACTGGCCAAAAATAAATCGCCACCGTCGCCAAATCTGACACTTGGAACTTTTGGATACCCGGGGCATGACGCCAGCTCTATATTCGATCACTGATAGTGTATTCCGTGCGTTTCTGGACGCGAGCTAGGTGTTTTTAATTGATAAAATTGAAGCGAGTGTTCCGGATGCTCGGCACGGATTCCAGGTGCGCCCGTCTATGCAAAACTAGGCTACTTGGTATGCACCGTATTCGGCGCCTCGTTTAATGGCTTTTTAAGTATTTATATTCACTCGGTACGACTAGTTACCAGATCGCTCGTAAAATTGGCTCAATTTAATACTTTTTATTATGGCCAAATAATTGAGTTATTGTGACTGGTCGAGCATTGCTAATGCCTTGGGTGGCTCCCCGATCTTTGCCTTGTAAACGCCGTGAATTGGTGTCGATCTTCGCCAACAATCTTCGCAATTTCGCAAGTTGGCTCTAAGATCAATAACAGCTTGATTAACTATTGCTAATTGCCGGCACGTGAGTTCCGCTGCGAAATAAAACACCTTTGCTCTTGATGGACTATTCCATTTTTCATGATCGATGGGAGCAGTTGACTTAGCTGTTTGATGGATCCGAAAGCGTAGTCTATCACAAAGTATCTTACTTATACATTAGTTGGAAAAAAACACGACGCTTCCATAATCAATTGCCTCGAGGGACAGAATCATCGTTCGTTTCTATTGACAAGGAGTTCCTTTTGAGCCGAGCTGCTCATGTGATAATCATACGATTATATTCAGCCAAAATATTGACACCTTTTTGAGCCATAATTTTGGTATACAATATCGTGTTCAAACACTTAAATTAGCGGTAGGAAACTCAGTGGTAGGCAGAGCTGAGCAGACCGAATAGAACTGGTAACAAACTCTATAGTACTGGTTGAACCGATTTTAATTGGATTGAATTGTTTAAGATTAACTTTGTGGGTAATATTTTAAATGTAAACTAAGGTATTGGAAACATATCCCAAAGAACTGTTTTCCGTTCTATATTACTTTAGGAAATAAAAATATTAGGTGCCTATCACAGGTCGTAAATTGAAGCCCACTCTAAGCCTTGGCAATGGAATTTCTGTTGTCCGGACAGTTCAATTCCAACTATCTGAGTTCGTGCGACCACCATAAAGATATAAATAGATATCAGAATGCGCTCGCTCTATATATTTGCCATTCGAACACTCGTCATGTGGATCACGAACGGCCCATACATGTGTAATGACGACGTTACAGATCTCACAAAAAACAATGCTATGCTTCTCCAACTCAAAAACTCTAAAACGTGCGAAAATCACTCAATGAATATGGGTGTTTTGCCTCGATTGCGATCGATCGCCTGGCTGTGAGTTCCCCGCATTCAATTAGCGGTTTTCGCCATGACGTTTTCGCGATTTGCTGGCTTAGTAACGCCAACTGACTGGGCCCAAAGCAAACAAACAAATCCCCAAATTGTATGCAAAACAAAATATTATCAAAAATTGATCGAAAGCAGTTACCACTTTGCTGTTTGCCAAAGGTATTAGGTGCGAATTATGACGAGTTTCTTCCCTTAGACTTTGGATCGCGTTGATCGACAGCTTTTCGCCCTTTTCGTTTTTGGTCGGGCGGTCTGATTGAGATTTGAGGATACTAAGTAAACGCCACGTTAAGTATACGCAGCGTGGTGGAGCAGTGGGCTGGTTTTCCGCCAACTTTGCTGCTTTGAATTTAATTTCGCTAAGCGACACGGCTTAGTGGGGAAGCGTCAAACACTTGCACACCATTTAGTCTGGCCCGAATCCCCCTTCAAATTCCCATCGATCGATCGATCGCGGGCAGTTCGTGCGACTCGCAGGTGACTGCGTGCCGGTGTGAGTGAGTATCTGTGAGTGGTGCACGCGCTTCGGGCGGGGATTTCAGCTTTCGAATTGTCAAGTAGTTCGTTGACTGCCCGCCGAGGAAGTTGTGAAGGTGCTCCGCCATCGAATCGTCCGCGCAGTCTAGAATCCGTCACCCGATCGGAAGGTGCTCAACTCGCTCTAGTCCAGGAGCCTAGAACAAATATTCAACTGACACAGTACAAACCCATCCCCGAAACCAGCGCGCACCATGAAGTTGGCCATAATCTTTGAGGCTTCGTTTTTGCTCGTCTGCTGGTCGCAAGGTAATTGTTGCAGTTTTCTGTGAAATATTATGTCATTCAAGTGACTCATTCGTCTTTGTCCAAAGTGTGTCAAAAATATTATGAATCAAAATAGAAATAGCCATAAATTGATATACATTCTGGTTAACTGGCTCTGACTACGTACGACTGAGTATTCTTTTTTTAAAACTTGAGCTCTGATAATATTTTATTCCAAATACGGATGTAGAGTAATGTTTTCATTCATTAAAGATGTTTCATTATTTTCTACGCTGGCTCGTGGTTCTGGATAAAATATTGGAGAACGAAGATAATACGAACGAATATAAATACTATAACACAGTAGAAACATAGATAAAAAAAATAAATGAGCCATTTAATTTATTTCTTTTTGTGCAAAAAAAAAAATGACACCATAACTTCTTCAGCGGCGTGTGACTGGTCGTATCTTTTACGAAATGTCAATACCTGATACTGGGGGGATCTTGGCATTAGCAGTCATAAGTAGGCACTTCACGAAACTAATTTTAACCAATTTAATGGGGCTTATTCCACTCGATACTGTCAATTAATACAATTTATTGGCCGCCAATTGATTTAGATGAATTGCTCGAACGCAAGGAAAGTTTTAAGGTATTCTTTATTTGACAATCATTAGCACTCCGAGCCTTACACAACATGTAAATAGTTCCCTATTTCGTCTCGGATCAATAAATAATATTTGTCCACTCGTTAAGTGGACATCTGTAATCAATACACTGACAGCTCTATTTGTATATTTATTATCCAGAGCTTAAATGAATTTTAATTAGACTCATTACAACAAAAGAAAATGAGTGATACGACAAAATAATATGCTCATAATATGGGTAGTAGTCTGTGACATAATACCAAATAACCATACTTGACAAACAACTTATTTAAACTAATTTATTACCTAAGACTCTGATAACTGGGCAGAAATAAAATTTTAAATAATATAATTATTAAAAAATAATCGTTTAATTAGACTTATCAATCGAACCTGTCGTGCAGACCCGCACAGTGGAAAATCGTGTCATATGATATGTTAATGTGGTGCGAGCTTTTCAAATAGAAATTATCACCAATCACTTGCGAATTAGTCTTTAACTAAGTATTTCCTTTCGCTTAGCGGTAGATTCCATGGAATTTTCTGCCAGCCTTCAATCGAGGTGGAAAATAATGAAAAGTGTGTGCACTGGCCTTTATCTGAAAGCGTCGATATCTAATTATTATTTCGTATTTGTGCCCTTGCCGCACCGAGATTGTGGTGCTTTCCTTGGAGGTCTGTTTACCCAGTTACTTATTTATTTGCCCAGCCATTCACTAAAAAGAAAGAAAAGAAAACAGCTAATATTTGTTTGGTGTCCCATTTATTATGCCGTAATTCACAAGTGCTCGTATATGTCAGAGATAGCCCCGGAGAAGGTCAAGCGAGGGGGTGAAAGACACGGGCACGTGATCCCTCATAGCTCATAGGGGATACGGGATCCAAGATTGCAGATGACATGGTGCCTTCAAACACTTTAATCAATTTGCTCGATTAAGGACTCAGTGCACATTCCAAAGGAAAATTGATTGCAGTTTGGATGAGGAAGGCTCTCGATTTCAAAATTTCATATTCGTTATCTAATATTAGTTTTGATTAACGACAGCTTATAAGCTAGCGATTCGCTTTAACGACCGACTGTTTTTCGCTGGAAAACATTTAAAGGCTTTGTCGAGATAGTTGGTGAAATTATGGACTTTAACCATTTTAGACCATTGTAAAATTTCCCTCACATTTTTTATAAAACAGACCATAATTAAATCATTCTCTTTCAGCTGTCACCGGACATGTCTTCGGCTACTCCGAGCCCAATCAACGGCGCTGGGCTCGGCATCATGGTCACTGTGCTGGAAAGACCCAATCCCCCATTGCCATCGCCACCTCCCGGGTAGGATTTTTGGCTTAAAATCCAGCTGCAGTGACCAATAATCAGGATAATTTGTTTCTTTTAGACGATACCCGTTCATATGCCGGCGGTGGACATGATTGGCTACCACAATTTGTTGCCTTATCCCCTGAAAATGGTCAACAATGGACACACTGGTGAGTAAAAAGAAAGCCAACATACATTAAAATAAATTATGATTTCTGTTCAACCATTTCTAATTGTTTAATGATAATACGTGATGTTTAGTAACACAAAAATTACATAAAAAAAATGTTTGGAAAATTTTGAAAAATGTTGTCCTGTTTTTTTTCCTGTTTTCTTAATCCTAATCGTTTGCCTATTGCAGTTTCCATCGGCATCCCTAAGGTCAATGTGAGCGAAGTGGGGAAGGACTTTCTGCCCTACATCCGGGGCGCCAAACTGCCCGGGGAGTTCGAGGTGGAGGGCCTGCACTTCCATTGGGGCGACAAGAACAACCGGGGATCGGAGCATGTCATCAACGACATCCGCTACACCATGGAGATGCACATTGTGCACCGCAACAAGAAGTATGCCACCATCGGCGAGGCTCTCAATCATCCTGATGGCGCCGCTGTCCTTGGATTCTTCTTCAATGTGAGTTTGGGGGCTGGGTCCGTAAATCACGAATGTTTTGTGACCAACCTTTTGTGTTCTCCGCTTAGCTGGATGAGGATGAGGGTCAAGGCCTGGTAACCATTAACCGCCATTTGCATCTGATAGCCGATGCCAACCAGGAGGCTGTCCTGAATGTTACCTTCTCGTTGTCTTCACTAATTTCCGGCGTGGATGTGGACAAGTTCTATACCTACAAGGGTAAGTGCATTCCCTCCCAAGAGGGAGCGCCATCTTATCATTAGTATGCACCGCATATGTGAATAAGCTGTTCGGCTGACAGGGAACTCGTGTCTACAAGCGATCCCTATCGATGATGTCACTCACTCAATCTCATACCTATTCCCTTCACAGGTTCTCTGACCACTCCGCCCTGCTCCGAGGCCGTCACCTGGATCTTGTTCCCCGATCCCATTCCCATTTCACCCAAGCAAATCTCCCGCTTCCGCCAGTTGTCGGATGTCCAGGATGGAGCGCTGGTGGATAACTTCCGGAGTCTTCAGCCAGTGGGTAACCGAAGGATCTTCGTCCGGACCGGACATGTGCGTCACACTTCGATCTCGGCCTTGAAGCACGAGACTGATTATCTCAAGTTAGACTGGTTCTATTAAACTCGAACAGGCAACCGGATGTGGAGCAGTGTGCCATCCCATATTAGGATACCTCTTAATTAAGCATTTATTAAGTAAAACTAACTAGTCTAACCATTATCGGTATATTAAATAAAAAAAAAAAACAAAGAAAAGCTAACTTCGGGCAGAGTCGAATCTTATATACCCTTGTAAACACGTTTAATTTAATATCAGGATTAATTGTGGGCCCTTGGAACCGGAATGCTTGAAGCAATACATGTGGGATGGTCCTGCTAATACATAATCTTGTCTATGGCCACTACTTTTCTTGACCATATCCCTTAACCTTTTTTATAGCTTCCCAAAGCAATGGTGATCGGTTCTATTTTTGTAGTAAAAACTGGTCAAAAATGTTGGACCTATTTTTTATCAAGGGAACTTGCGCTGAAAGTTATAAATTGTATTCCATTCGGACTAACAGGATAGGAAATCTCTTGCTAGGTATTACCAGTAGTGATGAATGCTCGAATACTTCAAAGATGACTTGATTTTTGGGAGAACAAGAGCGAATTCTGAAATATTTCTTCATTATAGTTGGATAGTGGAGGTAATCCCCTTATCAAACCCCATATCTTATAGAACACACTGTGCAAATAAAAAATTCTGTATCACTAATATTAGATATCTTAGATAACATATTAGATAATATCTTCACTTCATTTTTTATCCTCTTAAAGGGAATAGAGCCATTAAACGATAGGAAATCTGAAGTGGAAACAATAATTTTATTCAGTAATCATCTTCGATTTGCGGCCATAAAGGGTCAAGGAGTTGGGTATGTCCTCCACAAAAAAGCTAGCCGGAAAAATGCTAAATGTCTTGTGCAGCAAATCCAGCAGGGTCCGTTCGACAGTCTCCACCACTAGTGGACGTAGCGCCTCGAACAAGTCCCGCCAGTTATCGTTAAAGAACTGGTTGGTACCCTCCTCGACCTCTTTGCTCCGCCCATTGAATAGGTTTTCCATATTGGTCCGTACTTTTCCGACCTCTAGCTTCACCTTTACGGAAGTCACGTTGTAGAACGTGAAGCCGGCCCTTTCGTAGAGCCGCGTCTTGGTACTCATCAGTATATCCAGGTCATCTATAAATTAATTCGTTTAATTGCTGGGTTGTATTAATATTAATAAACAAAGCAATCACTCACCTATTTCCAGCAAGATTTTTCCGGCTCCGCGCAGGGGAACTAGTAAAATTTTTCCAACCATTTTGTACATGCCGTCCATGCGCATTTTGGGCAAATAGATCTTGGTGAGCCAACTGAAGTCTTTTTTACTAACCCTAGCAATGGATTATGGTTATTCTAACTTAACTTTATATACTATATATTTAATAACTACTCACTTGCTCTCCTTGATCACCATTTTGCCAAAGCCACTAATTAAAAGTTCCGTAAGATTGGCAGAAATGCTGGCCACATCGCTATTATCCTGTTTGAATACCAGTTGCTCCTGTTTCATGGGGTCTATTTGTCCAAACGACTTTTCAATCTCCGGTATACCTATAATAAATGATTATATATTCCATTGGAAGGAAATCTATTTGGGTTTTCCTTGAACTCACCCTTAGTTACCTGGTTCATAAAGGCTTGGATGGAGCGGGTGGAGCATTTGGTAAATTCCGGTTCGTAAATCCGACATGATTCAATATATGGGGCTGAATTTTTGATGATTGGTTCAATTTTAATTTAATTTGATTGATGAAATCATAAATATTTAGAATAAATTAGTTTCATACCGAAACTGTTTAGTTAACTTACGCTTTTCTGTGTAGATCTCAACGCACCGAACCCCCAAGAGACCGGAGGGGATGAGAAATAGTAAGCCAATTATGTTCATATTAAAGGGATGACGTCACTGTCACTGCCACAGCCACCGTCAGCGGGAGTCGTCTAATCGGACTTAAAGCGCTCAAAAGTCGAATGAGAAGTACGTCGAACTGATGCTGGCTTTTATCTGAACTTTATATATACTCGATGCTAATGTTGACATCCGACCGACTAGAGTGCAATTGATGAATTAAATCTGAGATCTGGGCAATACCAGAATTGAGGCATTTTCATTAACTTATAGTAGCGGTTGAAATGTATTCCATAGTTATTGAACGGGTATTGCACAATTATAAATGATAGATTTAAAATTAAAAATTATAGATTAAAAAAAATATTTTTAAAAAGCTAATACAGACAGAAGAAGACTTGTTTATACATAATTTTTTAAGTGTTATGTTCTTTAAGGTACTTCAGTATTTAAGTATTTTCTTTCAGTGTATCTAGTGCTATTGCTGTCGTCATGCGACTCTGAAAGTGTAGCGACTTCACCTTGCCACCGGACCGGTAAGCTAATTTTATTTCTAGCTGGAAAATACGCTGCCAGCTACAAAGGCAACAAAACAGCAATGTTTGCGCCAATACTTGCATATCATACTCATATTTAGCTTTGGCTTGGGCAAACTTAATTGCTCCATGTCAGGTGGAAATAAAAAATGTAATCGCCTCAATAATATCATTAAACTGGGAGATGGCAGCATCTTTGAGAATAATCACAATGTGTCCCTCTTTGAGGGACAATAAAAATAATTAGAACCTTGGACTGTGCTACTAGTATGGATACAAATGAGTTCATTTCTGATAAAAATGCTCCACTATTATGAAATGGCCTTGTAACTATGTTTATAATAATATTCATAGCGGATTTAAAAAACTGTTGATAAGCTCCAATTTTGTATTGTAATAAAAAGAAAGTTCTGTCAATAAAACGAAAAAATAATATATATATGGTTAGGTTAGGTTAGACGGCTGGCGTTCACCTCCTGAGGAGGCAACCGCCACACTTAGACCGTATTCGGTCCCTTGTGGTACCGTGAGCTGAATCTAAAAATCCCTTTACACGCAGGAGAGACGTCTTATGGTCTAGCAGTTCCCCCACCCTGAGGCTTTGGTGAACCTTTCTATCCTGTCCGGGTCTATTTCTGACATCGCTGAGATGCTGCTAAGGAACCTATCGCCCAGGTGCTTAAGTCTGAGAGATGCAGAGTCAGAGAGTGGCAGAGAAGATGCTCGACGGTTTCTTCCTCTTCTTCGTTCCTGCAGCTGCGGCATTCGCCTAGCATGTGTTCCCACTAGCCAGTGCCCCGTGATGACTCTTATTGCCGTGCCAATGCGGATTCTGTCCATCCTAAGTAGTTGGGATGTTCTGTTTATAGAGATTTTGGGCCATAGTTGGCGGGCCAACCGGCAATTTGGAACGGTTTCCCAGCTAAGCTGGTTCTTTTCTTTATTGGGTTCCCTTAGTTGGAGCTTGTATGAGGCTAGTGGTACACCGGTACCCTCCAGTTCTCCCTGAAGTGGTGTGGTGGTGCCTTTGCGTGCCAGTTCATCTGCTATGCAGTTGCCTGTGATGTCCCTATTACCTGGGACCCAGATGAGGCTTATGTCATACTGGTTTGCAATCTCGTAGAGAGAAGATCTGCAGTCTGAGACTGTTTTGGAGTTACTTGTGACTGAGCTGATCGATTTTATAGCCGCTTGGCTGTCGCTATATATGGATGGAGTTATGTAGGTTTAGGTATTTTAGCGCTTCCCTTATGGCAATCACTTCGGCTTGGAATACGCTGCAGTGATTTGGAAGTCTGAAAGAGGTTTTATATATATATTCTTTCACCTAAATTAATATTTTATTCGTTAATTTCATAATTATTCTATAAGCTAGCTAGCTTATAGAGACGCCACAGAGCCAAAGAGGGTTCTATCAGAACCAAAAGGAATGCATTGAATAACTTTGAGTACAAATCATAAAGAAATTACACAATTAATAATTATAGCTATAATTGTGTCAATTCTATATTATTTGTACTTACAGTTATTCAATGCATTCCTTTTGGTTCTGATAAGAACCCTCTTTGGCTCTGTGGCGTCTCGGAAATTGCATGCCTCAGAGCTTATGAGCGCTCTTGGAATCTCTTAGCCGGCAAACAACGAAGGGGCACAGATACACTCTGAATGTGATAAGCTTAAACGGATGCCAATCTTGGCAAGTGTTGTGTTGTTTTAATAGATATGTGTATACAAATTAAGGAGGCCCTTATGTGTTACAAAATTATAAGTTCATAAACTTGAATAGTTTTAAAAATTGTGCTCGGGCTTAAAAATTGATCAACTTATCTAGTCCCCAGTCACTGTATCCATGATAAAAGTTAAATTATTTAACTTCCGGGCATATTTATTAAGCATACAGAATCTTTAGATGATAATTTGTTTGTATTTTATTATAAGAATGAATAAATAAGTGGAGAACCACCCTAATGCCATGTGTGTGAGAACAAATGGCATTGGGGAACTGATTTTTGCGCAGAGAGTTTTAGTTTCATTTCTAAGTGGATCAGAGCCTTATGAAGACATAAATCCATCATGTGGACTACGAAAGTGCTTTTAATTTCCATATTTTTAAGCTTTGCGGCGGCTAGGATCGGATACTGTCCGACATCAGTTTGGGACCCGAAGAAAAAAACAAGCAGAGTGAGCAGATTATTAGTCAATAAATTAATTTTTAATTCTTAAATCTAACATCAACCAATAGGTGATTACAAAATGTTGTTCCGGCTATGAAATGAAAGTTGTGCGCGGCCAAAAAATTTGTAATCCCCGATGTAACACTCCTTGTGGCTACGGAAAGTGCACAAAGCCGAACGAGTGCACATGCAATAAAGGATACGTCAATTTCAACAACCAAACAGCAAGCCGGTAATATCCATATATTTTTTTAATGAATCATAATAATAGGAATCGAAAAGTTAATCATTCCATTAACAATTATTCCAGTTGTGTACCCTTCTGCACTGGAGGATGCAGCCGCGGTACCTGTCAAGCTCCCGAAAGGTGCGTCTGCAGAGACGGTCATTTCCTGGACAAAAAAACCGGCAACTGTCAGCCACTCTGCCCCAGTGGCTGTCCCAACGGAAGGTGCCTGTTGCCAAACCGTTGCACTTGCAACAAGGGGTATCAGTTGAATGAGACGGCGCAGGAGTGCTTCCCAACCTGTAGGGAGGATTGTGCCCGTGGCAATGGGGTCTGCGGTGCTCCCGATCGCTGTGATTGCAATGCCGGCTATAAACGCAAGCCAGGCTCCACTTCGTTCATGTGCCAGCCCGTGTGCAAAAACAAATGCGATAATGGCTTTTGTCGAGCGCCGGACGTCTGTGAATGCAAGCGGTTTTTCCACAAAGATGCTGATAAAAAATGTGTACCCACTTGCGATCCAGATTGCACAAATGCCAAGTGCGTAAAGCCCTCAGTTTGCGAGTGTTTCCCGGGCTATACGGCCATCAGTCCAACAGTCTGCCTGCCGGTCTGCTCCACAGGTTGCAAGCACGGACATTGCGCAGCGCCGGACAAATGCGTTTGTGACAAAGGATATTTGATGCAGAATGGCTTGTGCACTCCTGTCTGCGATGGTGGTTGCCAGAACGGAAAATGTGAGGCGCCAGGTCTCTGCACATGCAACGCAGGATATGAAAGTGACCGTGAGAACAGATGCGCGCCAGTTTGTGACGGCGGATGCGTAAACGGATTCTGCGCTGCTCCAGGAAATTGCACCTGTAATGAAGGATACTTCAAAGATAGAAAAAGAAATTGTGAACCACTTTGTGAAGGAGGCTGTAAGAACGGATTCTGCGAATCTCCTGGAAAGTGTTCTTGCAACATAGGATACAGCAAAGAAACCGAGAACACATGTGCCCCAATCTGCGAGGGAGGATGTCAGAACGGATTCTGTGAATCTCCTGGAAAGTGTTCTTGCAAGGAAGGATACAGCAAGGAAACTGAGAACAGCTGTACACCAATCTGCGAGGGAGGCTGTAAGAACGGATTCTGCGAATCTCCTGGAAAGTGTTCTTGCAACGAAGGATACAACAAGCAAAGCGAGAACACCTGTGCCCCAATCTGCGAGGGAGGATGTAAGAATGGATTCTGTGAAACTCCTGGAAGGTGTTCTTGCAACATAGGATACAGCAAAGAAACCGAGAACAGCTGTACACCAATCTGCGAGGGAGGATGTAAGAATGGATTCTGTGAAACTCCTGGAATGTGTTCTTGCAACATAGGATACAGCAAAGAAACCGAGAACACCTGTGACCCAATCTGCGAGGGAGGATGTAAGAACGGATTCTGTGAATCTCCTGGAAAGTGTTCTTGCAACTTAGGATACAGCAAAGAAACCGAGAACAGCTGTACACCAATCTGCGAGGGAGGCTGTAAGAACGGATTCTGCGAATCTCCTGGAAAGTGTTCTTGCAACGAAGGATACAGCAAAGAAACCGAGAACAGTTGTGCCCCAATCTGCGAGGGAGGATGTAAGAATGGATTCTGTGAATCTCCTGGAAAGTGTTCTTGCAACATAGGATACAGCAAAGAAACCGAGAACAGCTGTACACCAATCTGCGAGGGAGGCTGTAAGAACGGATTCTGCGAATCTCCTGGAAAGTGTTCTTGCAACGAAGGATACAGCAAAGAAATCGCGAACAGCTGTGCCCCAATCTGCGAGGGAGGATGTAAGAATGGATTCTGTGAATCTCCTGGAAAGTGTTCTTGCAACATAGGATACAGCAAAGAAACCGAGAACAGCTGTACACCAATCTGCGAGGGAGGCTGTAAGAACGGATTATGCGAATCTCCTGGAAAGTGTTCTTGCAACATAGGATACAGCAAAGAAACCGAGAACAGCTGTGCCCCAATCTGCGAGGGAGGATGTAAGAATGGATTCTGTGAAACTCCTGGAATGTGTTCTTGCAACATAGGATACAGCAAAGAAACCGAGAACACATGTGCCCCAATCTGCGAGGGAGGCTGTAAGAACGGATTCTGCGAATCTCCTGGAAAGTGTTCTTGCAACGAAGGATACAGCAAGGAAAGCGAGAACAGCTGTACACCAATCTGCGAGGGAGGATGTAAGAATGGATTCTGTGAAACTCCTGGAATGTGTTCTTGCAACATAGGATACAGCAAAGAAACCGAGAACACATGTGCCCCAATCTGCGAGGGAGGATGTAAGAACGGATTCTGTGAAACTCCTGGAATGTGTTCTTGCACCGAAGGGTACAGCAAGGAAAGCGAGAACACATGTGCCCCAATCTGCGAGGGAGGATGTAAGAATGGATTCTGCGAATCTCCTGGAAAGTGTTCTTGCAACATAGGATACAGTAAAGAAACCGAGAACACATGTGCCCCAATCTGCGAGGGAGGATGTCAGAACGGATTCTGTGAATCTCCTGGAAAGTGTTCTTGCAAGGAAGGATACAGCAAGGAAACCGAGAACAGCTGTACACCAATCTGCGAGGGAGGATGTAAGAACGGATTCTGTGAAATTCCTGGAAAGTGTTCTTGCAACGAAGGATACAGCAAAGAAACCGAGAACAGCTGTGCCCCAAACTGCGAGGGAGGATGTAAGAATGGATTCTGTGAATCTCCTGGAAAGTGTTCTTGCAACATAGGATACAGTAAAGAAACCGAGAACAGCTGTGCCCCAATCTGCGAGGGAGGATGTAAGAATGGATTCTGTGAAATTCCTGGAAAGTGTTCTTGCAACGAAGGATACAGCAAAGAAACCGAGAACACCTGTGCCCCAATCTGCGAGGGAGGATGTAAGAACGGATTCTGTGAATCTCCTGGAAAGTGTTCTTGCAACATAGGATACAGCAAAGAAACCGAGAACAGCTGTGCCCCAATCTGCGAGGGAGGATGTAAGAATGGATTCTGTGAAACTCCTGGAATGTGTTCTTGCAACGAAGGATACACCAAAGAAACCGAGAACACCTGTGCCCCAATCTGCGAGGGAGGATGTAAGAACGGATTCTGTGAATCTCCTGGAAAGTGTTCTTGCAACGAAGGATACAGCAAGGAAAGCGAGAACAGTTGTGCCCCAATCTGCGAGAGAGACTGTCAGAACGGATTCTGTGAATCTCCTGGAAAGTGTTCTTGCAACATAGGATACAGCAAAGAAACCGAGAACAGCTGTACACCAATCTGCGAGGGAGGCTGTAAGAACGGATTCTGTGAATCTCCTGGAAAGTGTTCTTGCAACGAAGGATACAGCAAGGAAACCGAGAACAGCTGTACACCAATCTGCGAGGGATTCTGTAAGAACGGATTCTGCGAATCTCCTGGAAAGTGTTCTTGCAACGAAGGATACAGCAAGGAAAGCGAGAAAACATGTGCCCCAATCTGCAAGGGAGGATGTAAGAATGGATTCTGTGAATCTCCTGGAAAGTGTTCTTGCAACGAAGGATACAGCAAGGAAACGGAGAACACCTGTGCCCCAATCTGCGAGGGAGGATGTAAGAACGGATTCTGTGAATATCCTGGAAAGTGTTCTTGCAACATAGGATACAGCAAAGAAACCAAGAACAGCTGTGCCCCAATCTGCGAGGGAGGCTGTCAGAACAGATTCTGTGAATCTCCTGGAAAGTGTTCTTGCAAGGAAGGATACAGCCAGGAATCCCAGAACAGTTGTGCGCCAATCTGCGATGGAGGATGTAAGAACGGATTTTGTGAAACTCCTGGAATGTGTTCTTGCAACAATGGCTACATTAAATCAGCTGATGGCGGGTGTATAGCTCTATGTTCCAAGGGTTGCCAGAATGGGAAATGCGAAGCCCCAGATAGATGCAGATGCGAGGGCGGTTTTGCTTATGATGTGGATTCCGGAAGTTGTGTGCTAGAGATTGAAGGCTCCAAAGAACTCGTAGTTTTCGCTGGTAATAGGTGCGAGCACTACTGTTGGAATGGAACCTGTCTGAATGAGGAGTGCCAGTGCGAGAAAAGTTACAAGTTGCATCGGGACATAGAAAATCCCGACCGATTTTTATGTCTGCCCATTTGTGAGAAGGAGTGCGTCGATGGGTATTGTGAATCCCCGGAAGTCTGTGCTTGCTTCGATGGCAGTTCTCCAATTTCTGGCTTTTTGTGTCAACCAACTGAGGATAGGAGTCCACTAGCACCATCTCTTCAAGACAGTAAGCAGAAAAGTCATCTTATGTGGCTGTTCATCGCCATTGTGGCAGTTTCAACCAGTATGGCGCTGTTGATCGCCTTGCTGATGTACTTGATATACAGGAAAAGGACATATCCAGTGGATGAAAATGGTAAAACATAAATCATTCTCTTAATATACACTCTTAATGGTTATTTTTTTTCAGAAAAACAATTCGGTGTCTACTTCTCAGCCAACAAGGCGGATATCATTCGTGCCTAATTAATAGGTATCTAATCGACTTTATTGAATTTAATTAGCTTAAGGCCAAGAATCTTACAATGAATAAATTGTTTTTAGACTAGGGACTTGTTTCGAAAAGCAGTAAAAACCAAATTCGCATTTGGCTTTGCAATTATTTCGTTTACTGTAACTTTTGCAAAATTTTAACTCATTTTCTTGGGACCATATAACTGCTGTGGCGTGGGTATGTCCTCGACAAAAAAGTTTGCAGGAATCAAATGGAATACCGTAGACATCACATCGTATAGTATATTTTCAACAGTTTCAATGATTAAGGGCTTCAGGGCTTCGTAGAAATCACGCCAATTTTCATTGAAAAATTGATTCGTGCTGCGTTCGACCTCCTTACTTCGGCCATTAAATAGGTTGTCCAGGTAGGTACGAACCTTTGTGAGTTTCAGTTGCTGGACACGAACGGAAGTAACATTGTCAAAGGTGAAGCCACCTTTTTCATAAAGACGCGTTTTGGTTAACAGAAGGATATCCATATCATCTAAAGGAGAATGGAGTTAGGTTTATCGAACATATTCCCATCTATGCCATTTTCCACCCACCGATTTCAATGAAAATCTTTCCGGATCCGCTAAGAGGTATAAGCAGAATACGTCCAGCCATATCGTATTTGCCATCCAGTCTCATTTTTGGCAGAAATAGCTTAGTTTGCCAGCCAAAATCTTTTTTGCTGACTCTAAAATGCATATTCTACTTAAAGTCCGGGCCAATCCAATTAATTATTTTTTTTTACCGACTCTCCTTGACATTGGTCTTTGAAAACCCTTTGACCACCAACTCTGTTAGGTTGGCTCTAATGGTGGCCACTTCGTTGTTGTCCTGTTTGAAGACAATATCTCTGACCTTCATGGGATCGAAGGGTCCGAAGCGTTCCACCACCTCCGGAATACCAATATTCAACTGATCTAGAAGTTTCTGAATGCTGTTTGTTGAGCATTTTGTGAAACCAGGTTCATAGATCCGACAAGAAGGCAGAAAGTCGGCTGAAAATTGGTTTGGGACACTTTTCTAGTATGATCCTTTACATCGATTGACTTACTTACGCTTTTTGGTATAAAAGGCAACCGCTGAGGCCAAGGCGAGTCCGTTGAGGCACAAGATCACAATTATTCCAAGCGGCCTATGGCCATGGCGCGTGCTGTTCATTATGCCCAAGTGGCAATGTATCTTGTATATAGTATCTGAATCTGTGATTCCCACAGCCGCTGCTCAGTCACATCAATCGGTGTCAAGCTATTTGGTCGACTAGACGGCTTCTGGCTGTTGGCCAGCATTTTATTCTTACCCGCCGTGATCCGAGATACGCGATTCGCAATCCGAAACCCAACTTCGGAGTCTCTCAACATGGTAACGACTTACAACCACTTAACGATGCTGGGGCCAAGTACAAATGGTTTAATTTTCAAATTTATAAACATTTATTTCACCTATTTCCTGGCTTAGCAAGCGGCTGTACAGTATTATTGTCTTAAGTTTAATGAGAGGAGATATATCACCGAAAAAGTTGAGTACATTTAAGTTATTTCATATTTTTGCTGACAGTCAACAAATAGAATTGTTTAAAAGCGTAATAGCTAACCTAATTTAGTTGTCTTTTAAAAAATACAATCAGGAGGTTGTTAGACTTAGAAACCTTCATAAAATCTGATTATATTTTTCAAACCTGTTGTTTATATTCTTAGTGAAAGTCTTTGATCAAGTAGGTGGCTGGCACAAAATTTAACGTCTTCTTGAAGCGATCCAGAAGCACTCCCGAAACAGTTTGTTCCACGGCAGGACGAAGTACCTCGTAGAACTCCCTCCAGTTCTCGTTGAAAAGTGTGTGAGCCGTGTCCTCCAGATCCTTGTTGCCTCCAAACAGATTCTCCAGCTTGATGCGGAACTGTTTGATTTCGCGGAAACTAACCTTAACACTTTGCACATCCGCGAAAATGCCTTCGGGCGATGTGCGGGGCTTCACCGCCATTTCCAAATAAATCAAAGCATTTTCTATCCAAAAAATCAAGTTAATTATGGCTCGGGAAAGTGGAGAGTTGATTTACTAACCAGATTCAAAGTAGCCAGCTCCATGCCCATTAAGATTTAGGGCCACCACATGTCCCTTCACCTTGTAATCGAAATTAAAGCGCAGTTTTGGCACTGTAATCAAGGCCTTGGCCACATAGTTTTTGTAACTGGAAAGTCCGAAAAATATAGATGGTTTAAGGCCTAGAATAGGATGTATATTTCTTTACTTGGCCTCCTTGACTATCGCCTGACCAGCTCCAGCTACGTAGACTTCCTTCAGATCAGCATTTATGGCTATGGCATTATTAGCGTCCTGCGAAAACTTCACACGCTTTATATAGAGAGGATCAAAGGGTCCCACGGCACTGTTTCCAGGAATGCCATCCTTCCATTGGCGGAAGAAAGTCTGAAAGTTGCTGGCTAGGCAAGGATTATCCCCCTCGATGCAAGGTGTCAGAAAATCGGCTGAAATATACGATTTAGAGTTTAATAAATTGTTGAAAATAAAGTATTGTAGTCCTTTAAATCTTTGAAAAGCCTTACGTTTCTCGGCCAAATACTTGGATGCTACGGCGGCTGAAACAAATACTAATAGTATGGTCAAGAACTTGGACACTTTGACGAGCATTTCGACGATTTGAAGCTGAATTTAAAACTAGAACTGTTCGCTTTGAAGACTCTGATCCAAATGTCGAATCATCCCGGGTTCTGTCAATTTTATCCGAAATGAAATGCCGAAATGTGCAATTTTTAAATCATTTCTTTGTTTCGGCGTTTTATATATTTAGTTTATATATTTCAACTCTGTTTTCGGTTTAATTAGTAAGTAAACAAGTTTGTCCGCATTAGACTTGTTGTGGTTGTCGTACAGGGTGACTTAGTCAATCTCGAGAAGTCATATGATCCGAAGCCCTAGCCTAAAATCCATTAAACTTGACATTATTACTGGCTGGAAGCCGAATCCATTTCCAGTTGTAATATACAAAAGTCACCCATATAAAAATATGGCATATATTTACATATATCTAGATGTCAGTGATTATCTCACTTAGGCAACAGCTCAACTGGTTTTCCAAGCCCATTAAAAATTGTCGGGTCGTTCTGTTGATAAGAAACTGATCTGACAAATTTATTCGATTTTATAGATCGCCTTTTTGCAACTTATTCAGGGAGGGCTATCAATTCTGCAACATTTCTCTATATAGTTGCTTAGTTATGTGAATTCTAGAAGGTAATAGTAATTGTTTGCATTCACCCATGACCAAGGTTGGATTTCTTGGGTTACTGAACTTGCATCATAAGATTTATTTTGAAGTGCATATACATATGCACGTCACAGACTCATATCTTCTTTTAAAAAAGTTGAATAAAAGGTGTTTTGGTTAAATATTACTCAGACTGTGAGCAAGTTTGGCAACTGCCTAATTAAAAACATGCAAATAAATAAACTCATAAATAATCATATGAAAACTCAAAAAGTCATCGCCGATTTTAGGCACTTCTTTGACGCACAACCTCCTCCCGGCAACCTGTTTTAATGGACAAAGCATTAGACTAGGTCAGTAGACCAGAAGCAAACTTTCGTATGGCTATTAAGTTTTTGTAGCTTTGCTTTTGCGCCAACTGTGAGTTTTGGCAGACCAAGTGAAATGGCCAGGTTGTGGCTAAAAGGGGCTTAAAATGCTCAGTTGTGGTTACAGTCTTTTACAGTGTCGAGGTGCCTGGCCGGGTAAGTGCCACCGATTAGAGCATTCAACGAAGGGGGGAAGTGGTTTATTTTACATAATTGGAATGCCTAGCAAGTGCAACACTTCCGTGCCAGTCTGAACTGGCATTTTGCTGAATTCTGTTCAGTTTATTTCTGGATTGTGGTTCTCTGATCTCATTGCGTATGCGTGAGCTGTGCGGTCTGAAAGCATAAATTGCTGGCCAAGATATTGAGACAGCGACGTTAATAACCAGATTGGAAATTGCTTCTAGAACAGAGAAAAAAAAACCTAGTTGAAACGAGGAAATTGTGTTAAAAGTTTTTAGGAGAATAGAGTTTTCTCAACCCCTCAAAATAGCAATAAAGCAATAAATATTTCAACAGAATCTAATATTAAAACCTATAACTTTTTTCAGTGTTTTGGTAGCAAGTGTGTGGGTACTTGTTCATGTACTCACGCCTAGCTGGCCGACGACTGCTTTCAATTTCTATGCTGCATTCCAAGCCCCCAAGTCGAATCGGTTCTCGGATCGGGAGTCCGAGCCTCGTTTCGATTTCGTTTTCGTTTTCGATTTCGTTTCAGCAGCTGATCGCCGATCCAGACTTCGGCTCGACTTCAGGTCGAAGCTTTATTTTGTATTTTGTCTGGCGTACATAGTTATTTTTACCGCCACCCCCCCAGGCCTCCCTCGGTGGCTCGTTTTGCGAAATGTTGCTTGTGGTATAAAAAGCGTTGCACGCCCTGATTTTCTTTCGAGTGTGTCGTTTCGATTCGCAGAGTCTCGAGTGCAAGTGCAGAGCTTATTGTCCAGAGCCATTCCAGTAGTGCATCTAGTTAAGTCAGAGATTGGTGAAATCGGTTCGACATTGACGATTATTCAGTTCTAAACGTTGGCAGAACGATGAAATTGGTAAGATGGCCAGCAAGGTCGATGAAAAGTGAAAACGAACTGGAAGTATTATTGATATAATTTAAACCCAAAGTGTTGGATGAAACTGCGCAGTGATTCGGTTAGAATGCAATTTAGCAAACCGGTTCAGATCCAATGTCTATGATAAACGGCCAACTTAAAGGCTGTCCTTGAGTGATAATCATAGCCAGTAATTGAAACATTGTATTGTGAAATGCCTGCTCCAAAAGTAAAGCAATAAAACCCCAAACTCATTACTAATTGAAGCTTTCACAGTTAATGGGTGTGACTTGAAGCTAAAAATGGGATATGCAAATTATTCAACTCTTTGTTTGCTTTTTGCAGCCCCTGGTTTCGGCACTCTTGCTGGTGGCGTTGGCCCACAGTGCGTATGCGCAACACCAGGACTACACCACCCCAGTGCCCATTTTGAAGCAGATCGACAAGCACAACGACGACGGATCCTACACTTATGGCTACGAGGCAGCGGACAAGAGCTTCAAGATCGAAACGAAGTACCCCAACGGCGAGGTGTACGGAAAGTACGGCTATGTGGACGACCAGGGCAAGGTGCGAGAGATCGAGTACGGAGCCAGCAAGCGAGGATTCGAGCCCGCTGGAAGCCACATCAATGTGCCGCCTCCAACGCTGACCAATACCAATCCGTATCCCCTGGGACCCAACGAGATCGATGACGGCCAGTACCGCGAGGATCCTGCCGTCTACTACAAGGATCAGAAGTTCAATCGTCCTCTGTCGCCTGCCAGCAAGTTTAGCTTGAATGACTTTGGACGTGGTCAGTCCTATGCCCCACCGCCACAACAACAGCAACAGCAGCCACAGCCCGCCCCCCAGCGCCCTTACTACAACCCCACCCCCCAGTACTACAACCCCCCAGCCCCGCAGCCGCGCTACTACAATCCCCCCGCCCAACAGTCCTACTACAATCCGCAGCAGTCGTACGCCGGACTCCCGAATCAACACCATCCGGCTCTCAGGAATCTGAACATCTATACGGGCTCCTACAGCATCGACTATACGGGCCGGAAGTAGAGGCAAGGATCGGGGGCAAGGATCAGTGGACAACCTTTGAGTTGGGCCAGAGAGACAGCGACTGAAGTGTCCGAGGACAATGTCAACATGTTACTGCCAAATAAATCAGTCACTCCGCATATCCCACAGATATCTAAATAGTATCTACTGTTTATGTATGTTCTTCCAAGTACTATATATGAGTAATAAAACGAGTTTCCAGACTCAAAGTGTTAACAGAGATCAAATGGCATTCTTTAATAGGAGAAGGGTGTTTAACTTAATTAGACTCGATCTTTCAAATCAATAACTACTTAAGGCTTATTGAGAGGTTGCATTTTTCTACCTGGGTGCCCAGAAGTATTTCAAGTATCTGCTTTGGCATTCAATTTAGCCAACTACCAGGTTCCGCTTCAATTAGGCCGCCCCGCAAACAAAGCCCGAGCCCAGCAAGTGGCCAATAATCATTGGCCATTACGTCAACACAGAATGATCGAGCAACAAAAAACTACAAAATAAAAATAAACAAAACTGAAATAAAAAACCGATTCAGTTAGAAAACCAAAGTGGATTTGCTGTTGACTTGGAATTTGGTGCACTTATGCAATGTGCTGGCCCCAAACCACTTTCAAATGCACTGCCACCGACGGCCGGACCAGTTGGCCAAAAGCAGGGTACTGGATACTTGGTGCTGCCTTGTCTTTTGGGTGTGTAGGGGCGTTTGGTGGACAGTGGCTTAGGGTTTTCTCGAGTGCCGGATAATAGGGAGGCCGAGTTAATCAGCTTTTCATAACTAAATTTTGATTTGATCATGTAATTTAATTGGCTCTTAATTATGCCTATAAGCTAGGGTTTTTTTTTTGGATTTACAATGAAATCAGGTAGAGCATTGAGTAGGGAATTTGAAATTAAAAAGAGAGTACTTTTTGTTAATAGCAGAGTTTCAATATTAAACATCTTCAGTCCTTGGCTTATTCAACAATTACTGTCTGATTTGTGTGTTATATTTGTATATATATTTTGGATTGATTTTGTAATATTTAAGGTATATAATTTCCTATTCCCCACCACTGTGCATTTTGTGCAAGTCGAAATCTTAAATTGTTTTGCTGCTGAATCCAACGAAGAATCAAGTCCAGACTGCACCCATTAAAGAAACCCATACCAGCAAAGTATTTACCAACACACGAGTGTGATTATTTGTATTTTTTTGCAATATTTGTATAATTTTTCAGAGCAAAAATGATTTTTCGCTTCGAAACTTGCTTTCGGGGCGTTGCCATGACTCGAGAATTTCCTGTAAATTTGTCTGCTTTGTTATGGGCTGTGGATTGTGAACAGCTGCCACACTTACAGCTGTAGTTGCAACGACTGAGCTGCAAGATACAATTGGAGGGCACGCAGCCATCAGAATGTGATTGTTGTGTTTGCACTACGAAAAGCCAGACGCAGGGTCCTTTTCCCAAATGCTTCAATGACTTTTGCACTTCATGCTGAATTGAATATAATTCTGTAAAAGCCAAGCTCTTATTGTGTGATGATGTTGAACTGAAAAAATTCAAGGATGGGAAAAATACTTCACACTCCGTTTAATTTATTTTAAGAGTTTCCTCCAGAGTATCTTAAATTCGAGGCATACTTTCGGATATTTTCGCAAGCTCGTTCGACCTTGATCATGTCGGTGCGTCTACGCATGCGTACAAGTTCAGGTGCACGCCCATTAACCCCTCGCTCCTTTTGCCCCCAAAGCCAGACTGAAAACTAGTCTTTGAGGTGATATGTTCAGTAGAGACATGAAAACACAAAAAAAATAGCAATCTTACGCACTTGAATACTGGAAACTGCCCTGCGTCATGGGCGGCACTTGAAAGTGGTTACTGGTGTGGTAGAAGGGGTCGACAGACTCGGCCCGATGGTTTCCTGGTCTGGTATGTGGTGCAGTCGGGATAACCAGTTTGGAGTTGAACTATCACCATCCCGTTGTGCGGTGGCCTGCCTTTTTGCAACGGCTTTGAGTTGTGGTGTGGTTTGAGTTTAATTCCAATGGAATGACTATGACAAGGCCGCTCGATTTTACAGCAGAGTTCTGGAGGCGAAGGCGTGGATTGCAAAACGGTGACATGTTACCTGATTCTTTGGCCAATCAGGAATTTTCGACATTACTCATACGCCATGTGGTGCCTCAGTATACGGAAATTGTATAAAAAACTATACAGTAGTATGTTTAAAGGGAAATATAACCCATACGCCCAGTTGAACCCATTAATTTAACTTATTACCAAGTTGTGATTTAATCAACTCTACAAAGGTATATTAAAAATAATCTCTACTTTGCTTCAATGGACAATGAATTTCCTATAAAGTTTGATTTATTCATTTAAGCCATATTTATACATTAAGATAATACGCAAATATCAACCCATTTCCTTTAGTGTATTGAGGTTATAACGAAAAGAAAATGGCTTGTAAGTTTGGGCCTGGCCTACACCGTCCAAATTCGCAACACTTCATTTCACTTTGTCGGCCTGTTCATTCATTAGCCGCACGGCTTTTCAACTTTGCTTCATTTTTCACAATTTATGGTCCACGCAGTTTTGATTAATTGTCGATGGCCATTGGAGTTCCATCCCACTGGAACATGCTGCCATGCCACCCAGGCTGGTGTACGAGCTTGTGCCCTGATTTCGAAAGTAATTTATTAAATTTGTTAGATTTGCTAAAGTGCTAAGAGCTAAAGGAATGGCTGAAATTACCAAGGAAACGGAAAATCTATTTCCAAGAGCAATGAAGGGGAAGTGTAATTTGATTTAAAATGTTTAAGAATCTTTATAACTATTTTATATTGTTTAAAATGTGTTTTTGCAAAGCTTTTTAATAGCTTATAAGTAATTAATATGCAAATTGGCTTAAAGACACTTTTGCTTGCAAGCCCATAGATGGCTTTCCTTTTGGCCAGGCAAAGAAATGAAAAGCTCGCGAAAAGCACAGAGAGAACTGTCGTGGAAGTCTCTGTCTCCAAACTTGATCCGAGCTCTCGAGTCTCTCCGCGATTCTCCGTATCTCTGGCTTCCGCTCCCCAACGGCTCTCCGTCCTGTCGTTGGTGAAGTTTTGTGGTGCGGTGGTGCTGCCAGCGTTGGTATATTTTGTGGCGGTGCAATGGTATGTGATTGGCGGTGGTCGTCCGTTATGGGAGAAATAAAAAGGTTTTCCTCGATCGGTATATAAAGCGAAATACAACAACCTGGGCGTCTCAGTTGCCGTCGGTCTTTAAGTTAATGCTACACGCGATCACCTAGTGATCCAAAAATATAAAAAAAATCCAATAAGAAAAAGAGTCCAAACCCAAGTGGGCCCAAAGATTTGACTGAATTGTTCGAGATCCGAGACCGATCCAGTCGTCCGGTTCATTAGAGGAATCGAAATTGAAAGTGATTTTTGTTGTCTTCGATATTTGGCTGGGTGTTGCCAGCGAAGGCCTTTTGCGATTGCGATTGCATTCAGAGTTTTAATCGATTCGAAATAGTTCGGCGCCACAAAAAGCCAATCAGCGGTTACCATTCATCATGAAAGTGGTATGTGAGTGGGAGGTTTCTACAAAATCAAAAGGGGGTGGTGCCTTGCCAGGGTCTTGCCATACCAAAAGGTCACACGCCTAGAGTGCCTGCATGCGTGGCAACGAAAATCCAGGTAATCCAGGTACTGATCTGGATGATTGCGTCATCGTCTCATTGCGGCGACGGTTGTGCAAATATCGCATAATTTGCTATGCAAATCGAGCGAACCGTTAATTTCCCCAGCTCCCAGCCCGATGGCAATTGTTCAGCTCCGCTCAGCCCATTCGCTCGCCTGCCAGCGACATTTTCTAACTTGGCACCCAATTTGGTAACTGGATTTTGACATAATTTATGAACGAACGCTGCAGCTTCTTGAGAAAAAAAACGCTAAAATTATAAGCATAGTTCGAGAAGCGAAATAGTTGCAGGAACTTCAATCAGCACAAGTTACGTTAACAAGCTTGCTTCAATCTTGGCCGAAACTCACAGTTCAGTTTTGGTCTCAGTCTGCTTTTTTTGCCCCAACCATTCGAGCGCGAAAATATCAAAGGCAAACTCTGGCTCAGTTCACACGCGGTAGTCAACTTTATGGTCAGTTACTGGTCTGGGCCTCTGGCGCACTGCGTCCCATGTGCATGTCGTCTATTCCAACAAGTCTGCACTGGTATCTGTATCTGCGCCTGTATTCGCATCTGTATCTGGACATGTATCGGTTCTCTGGCTACCTGTCCGTATACCTGTCCGTTTGCCTCCAATAAGCCAAGGCTGCCGAGAGCCTAGATAGTGAAAGGTCTCGGCATGCGGAATGGCCGAGCAAAAACGCCAGAGATCCAAATGCCAAAAAGGAGGAAAAGCCAAATAAGCCAAAGCCGATTCTTTGGGGCTTGTTTGCTCTCAATCCCCCTAAAAAAACACTGCTCTTCGAATTGGTAGCACAGTTGTGTGTTGATTCAATTTTCGTTGAAAACGTTTTTAGTGGGACAACTGATATGGTAGGGCTAACTCGATAGGAAGTGGCAAAACTCAATCATCGTAAAAGCCAAAAAATAATAAAATTAGACTAGGACCCAGGAAAGCCAAGCTCTTAATTTGAAACCCAGGAAGTCAACTTTTAATCAAATTAAAATTTTATTCGTCGCGTGGTTTGAAAATTCATTTGCAAGATTGTTTTGTGGTTAATGGAAATTATTTGAATGACATTCTTTGGTGCTGCCTTGTGCATTGTCTCAGTCAACAGGTTTTCGAGTAATTTCTTGCAAATTTCTTTGGCATTTGTGTGCCTTGAATGCATCTTCCAGCTGCCGCAGTGGCATACATGCACTTATACTTGCAACACATTTCGGCAAGTGTGGGAACTTTTTCCGAGGCTCACATAATTTGTGTATGCCTGCCTCTTTCTGGTTTTTCCTTCTTTTAGCTGCCGGATTACCCAATTGCAGCTGCTATGTGCGGCCTGTGTGGGAGTCAGTTCGCTGGCCAACGATAATTGGCATTCCCCCAGGTCCCCAGGTCCCCAGCCCCCAGACCCAATGACATCTTCGCCAGCATTTCTCCATTCGATTAAAAACCCATCCATGCCCATCCACTTGAACTGCCATATCGCGTGTCACTGGGATTGGGTTTTGAACTGGGCTCTCTAGTGCCTTTTGGCTCAGGCTTTATGCAACTTCACACTGAAGATATAACTAAATACATAAATATATATGCAACTGAGTATCGGTTCCTGCTTGGCATTGAGGGTGTCATTGGCCGGCGGAAAAAAGTGAAAGGCAGCCCAGCAACGGCTGAGCTAAGACTTTTGTAGACGTCTGGCATTCTTGGGAGCACAACGACACATTGTCAAGGTGTTCGCCTGTCCAGCCGATGTGGAAATCCAACCTTTCCGGCGGCACAGGCTGCAATTAGCGAACCGGTTGCCATTTCCCTAGTTCACGGAACATTTCCTTGCAGCTGCAACGCGTATTCGTCGTGGGCTGCCTGCTTGTGGGTATGTCGAGGGCTCAGGACTACCAGGACTATCAGGAGAATACCCCGCGCACAGCTCCACTTCGATTGCGGACAAACTCAGCCCCTGCCCAGGTCGAGAGGGCCACACCAGTGCCAATTCTAAAACAGATCAACAAGTGAGTAAAATGTACCAAATAAATCAACCACAAAATACACTTCCAAACTTGGAATTAATCTGCTGGGAGACTAATTAATCTTCATAGATTGTTCATGGTTAATTGTTTTTTAATACCTAATCCAAGATCCTATCCCTGTGCTATTAATCATTAATCATTCGGGGGATTATCCTCCGCTAGGCACAACGAGGATGGCTCCTATACATATGGGTATGAGGGCGCCGACGGCTCCTTCAAAATCGAGACCAAATTGGCCACCGGCGAGGTCAAGGGCAAGTACGGCTATGTGGATGAGACTGGAAAGGTGCGAGTGGTGGAGTACGGTGCCAACAAGTACGGATTCCAGCCCTCCGGAGAAGGCATCACGGTGGCGCCACCCACCCTGGTAGATGAAACAGCCAAGGAGGAGCCTGACTATGCAGATGAGCCCGCACCACAAAGGCCCCAGAAACCATACGTAAGCATCAATAATGAGAGAATTGCTCTTTTTTATTATCCGCTTTTTTTTTAGCGTGTTCAGCGTCCTCAGCCCCGCCCACAGCCACGCCCTCAGCCGCAGCCACAGCCACAGTATGTGCAATACGAGGAGGAGGAGGAGCCACCACGTCGAGTGCAGTACGCACCACAGCCTCAGCCCCAGCCTCTGCCACAGCCACAGCACCTGCCGCAACCACAGCCACACCACCAACCGTCGGTGGGTCCGGCGCCACCGCGCATCCAAGTCCCCGGCGCCCAGCGTACCACCGACGTTTTGTACTCGCCACTGCAACGTCCCGCTCGCCCCGAACCAGATTACTCCCAGTCGCAGAGCTTCGGCGACGGACCGTCCAATGTGCGGATTTCCCGTCCGGTCTACGCCCTGCCCCCCGCATCTCCAGCTCCCAGCAGCGCTCGCGCCCAGGGCTTCTTGGCACCCGCTTCCGGCGGACGTCCGCTCCTGGAGCCGGTGGGCTTCGCCCCCTCTCCGTCCCCGCCCTCGCGTCCCGTCCAGCAGAGCTACCAGCCACAGGCCCGCAGCGGCGGCGGTGGGGCCAGCCTACTGGATCAGCTGGCCAGGGACTATGCCCTGCCCCAGGGCAATGCCCAGCCCCTGCACGACATTACCTTCGGCTACTATTGAGCCCGGTAGTCCCCGAAATCGCCTAAGTAAACCCTTCAGAGTTTCCTTGCTTCCAGATCCTAATTGCACTGCCGTGCTCTGCCCCTCAGCTATGTATAATAATAATTCCCCATTAATAAATGAGATTATTCAATGGTGGAGTGATTGATATTTCACATCCTACCCACAATTTTAAATGAATTTTTGATTATTGGGGGTAAAAAAATGTTTTATTTTTTTAAAATTTAATATATAGTCAGGGAAAAAACTAAGGGAATATTATACTTAAATTGTTTTAAATTTTCGTAAAGTGGAGATCAGTTTTCTATGAATCTCTATCTCTATGAATTCTATTCTATATCCCAGCTCGACAAACATTGTTTAAAATGGAGAAAATAAATAATATTAAATAAAGAAAAAAAAATTAATATTAAAGAAAGGAAAGAAAATTCCTCTTTAGCTCTTAAATATTTGTTAAATTGTGGTATACTTCTAGGCATATAAAAATATGCGTAACAGTTGGTTAACAGAGTGCATCAAAATATGAATTAAGTTTTTATTTAAATAAAGGTAATGGGTTTAGAATTTTAAATTACAATTTTATAAGTAATAAATAAATCGATTAAAGCGAACAATCGCTGAAGTTTTTACATTTAATAAATATTTAATATTTAGCAACATTATATTTTTTTAATACATTTATTTATTATTTCTTATACTTTTTTAAAATATAATTTAAATATATATTTATTTGTATTATTTAAATAATACATAAATGTATCTAAATAAAATGTTTAATTTTTTAAAGCTTTCTTTTAGGCTTATTTCACATGTATGTTATATGTAATCAACCTATTAAAGCCAATAATATCTTGAAAGTTTAAGGAATTTAAAAAAAAAGCACATACAAAAGTGTCTATCATGAAACTTTATTAGATGATTTGAGAGTCCTCGATACTTTTTTACTTATTCTGTAATTTCAGCCCCTCCTTGCACAATAAAACACGAAATCTTGATATTCAACGATTTATTTAATTTAAATACTTAAATTTATGAATGGGGGAGGTTAAATTTATGCAAACTTATGCAGTTCTTGTGGAACTGCATACCCACTGGAGGTGGGTTCTTCGGATCGGATTCGAAAAATGCGTTCTGGAGAATGTTTGAACAGAATGACAGCAGATAGATTCGGAATAGGCAGGAACGGTTTTTGACTAACTCTAGGATACGTGAAGATGGACTGTGCTGTTGACGAAATGGGCAGTGGTCCACAGCTTCCTTTTCGTCCTTTTTAAGTAAATTGCTTTACTGATGATAGACTGCAAAGAGAGCGGTGAGAGGTGAGAAGGGGTTCCGGTTTTTTTTTCAGTGGTGCTACAACAAAAGATTGTGGGGGTGCATGAAGAGAAAGTAAGAGTGTTGGTGCTGGGGACTTCATTTTTTTAGCATGCTGTGCTGGATGCAAAATCTGTGGCCTGCTTTGTTTATTGCCAACCAGAGGATTGGGAAGCTCAATAAATAATTAATTACGATAGCGATAACGAGAACATAAATAAGTTAGGCGTAAATGCTGAAAATGACTTAGAGGGCTACAGTCTAGAAGCTACGGGGAATAACCCTAGACCTCCAGTAGTCGGTTGAACATAAGCGGGTCCTGAATCTCGTAGTCCTGCGGCCGGAAGACTCGTTTCGCGTGCTTGGAGCTCGGTGCCACATGGCGGCGCACCTTGTAGCCACCGTGGTGTGGGGCGGGTGGTGCACTGTAGACGTACTTTGACTTCTGCACCACCGGCGGCAAATACTGGAAGGGTGCATGCGGCTGTTTGTGCACCTGCTTTTCGATGGAGTAGACCGGAGCACTGCTGCCGTTGTTCCCTCTCCTCTTCGCCACTTCCAAGGCGGCTATGATTGGGCTGAGGTCCTTGAGAGCGTTGTTCTTGTTGGCATGGTAGTTCTCCACTCGGTAGTCGTTGGCAGCCGAAGGAGGAGGCGGGGGCGGGGGTGGGGCAGCAGCTGCTGGCGGGTGGTAGTCGTAGCCCTCGTTCGGATGCTTCTGAATATACAGCTCCTCGGCTGTGGGTCTCTTTGCCATTTGATGGTACACATCTGCCGGATTCTTGACTGCTGGATTGTAGGCAGCGGTTATGGACTCCGTGTGGGAAAGGGACTCCAAAGTGCCCAGATTATTGGGCAGCGGCAGTCCATAGCTATTATAGACCTCCGCTTGCTCCAATCCAGTGCCAGTGGGCACATTTCCAGTGTCCAGGGCTACCGTTTTGGAGGCGGTGTACTCCGTTTTTCCGTTGGGCAGCAGGCTGAGGATCTCCTGCAACTGGTTGGCCGCCTTCCGGGCCTCGTCATCCGTCAGCTTAGTGTGTCGGCCGTAGATGTTGAAATCATTGCTATTGGCACTGACCGCTGCCGGTGGTTTCAGTGGTTGTATCGAGTGGGTGGATGTGTGTGGTGGTGTTGTGGTTTGTTGTTTGTAGTTGTGGTTTTTGTTGTGGTGGTGGTGTTTGTATGCAATGAGTGAAATTTTATTAGATTTACCAAATTAAATATTTGAATTTTTTACGTTGAGGTATTTACACTCGAATGGATCTGTTTATGTAAGTGTTTTATTATTACACAGAGGAAAAAAACATTTGATTGAAATGTTTAAAAAATTTTTATAAGAAAAGAAAAGTATTTCCTCTGCGCAATTTTTGTAAGGTGTTAAATGGTTTTAGTTTTACTTTTTCTTTATACAAATGATTGTTTACACATTTTATACACACTTGGGCCGACGTCAGGATGATTTTTGTGATGATCGTGGATGATATCCGGTTTTAGTCTTGGTTAGCTGTATGAATATCGAAGACATTACTTAGCCTATCCGAAACTTCTTTTTGAAGGTTTTCGCTGGTCTGTTTAATGGGCAATTGGCTAAATACGTATGCGTAATATTATCAAGTATGCGACATGTGGCCACTGCGAATGGCCGTACAATGTTTTTATCTAAGTAATATCGATCGTCGATGGATAATGGATAATGGATTATTAAATAAATAAATACGTATATGTACATGGAATCTATTATTTCTCTGTTACGCAATGTGCTAAAAACCCGAATAAACTTAGTTTAGGAAATGTGTCATTGGACACATCAAGGCACTAGCTCGGAAAGAGAGATTTCGACTGGCGGTGTTAATATTTACAGTATTTACAATGTCTCCGCGGGATTTGTGCTGAGTCTTTACAAATTATGAGCCACTGATGGTGATGCTTTCACTTTCCTCTTGTTGGCTGTAACGTACGGAAATGAGATGAGAGATGCCAGCTAGGGCCAACAAGAGACAAGGCGGGTGGTGAGGACTGGAGGGCGGGGCAGAAAGTATGCAAATGGGATGAGTGATTTGCGATTGCGGGCTGATGAGACAAGCCAACGATTGTCATTATATTTTTTTTGTAAAGGTGTTGCCAAGTAGCCTCTTGAAGAAAATCTTGTGGAAGTATATACAACCTATAGGTATATGTTACTTATAGTATTAAGACGAACATTTTTTTAAAAATAACTATACAAGTTAATAAAACAAGTAACAAACTTATCATAAATTAAAGCGTCTTTAAAATGTTGCCTGGTTTCTATGATACATTCTTTTTTGCTTAATGACTTGAATAAAAAATATATACAAGTAATAGTAAAATTTAAATGAAAATGATTAAATTTAATTTAAAGGAAAAAGCCCTCAAACTTATGTTCGTACTACTTCGGAATACTAAATCGGAATGCTAAATCTGAATAAATTAAATACAATTCGAAGATCAACTTTAAAATTATATGAAAATATGTACAATGTGATAAATTTTTCAGAAGAAACCCGACACCATAGTTAGCTTAATGGTAAAGGGAATTAAAGAAGTAATTATTTACAAAAGACCCACAACCGATGAAGTACCAGTTAGACCCGGGGGGAGTACACACCATCTTGTCCATACGCCGATGGCAGGTAGTTGCTGGGCGGCGCATCGAAGGCCGCCGGGTGGCTGATGCTGAAGGGAACACCGCTGCCGCTGCCTCCACCGTAGCTGGCCCCACCCACTGGGGGCAGGTACTGGTGTGTGGCGCTGCTGTAGGACGGCGGCTTCGACGGCGGACCGTAGCTGGCGTGGCCGGTTGGGATCTCGTACGTGGTGATCGCTGCAACGAGACAAAATCGCGGAGTCGGTGAGCCAAAATGGGACACAGAGGCAACGACAGTCGAAAGAGGGAACGGGTTGGCGGCAAAAAAAAACGAAAGTTGCTAGCCAAGTTCAATGCTCGCTTCACGCTCCGATTTGGCTGCTGGTTTCAAACTGAATCGGAGCTGGAAGTTGTCTCTTCCGTTTTGGCCGGGGAAGAGTATTGGTTATTAGGCGGTTTAATTGTTATGCATCTAGTTCAGTAACTGCATTGCATAATCGACTGACAATAGTCGCGAACTTTATGGCCCATTAGATGCGGTATTGGGCATTTATGAATATAGGTTCGAATAAAAGTTGTTTCGAGGCCACATTTAATTAGAGGATCTTACAGATTTAAATGGGATATATTTATTTTTCTAGTGTATACTTACTTTCAGTGTGAACTACGGGTCCGGGGGACTTGTGACCACTGCTGCCGCCCGAGGAGGCGCCGGACAGGGAGCTCAGCTTGGCAAACAGCCCGCCGCCGCCGGAGGAGTGACTAGTGGCGTAGGTGTGCGAGTTGATGTGCGCCGAGTTGATGATGGACTTGCCCACGTCCGTGACCTTGTCACCGCCGGCAGCCACCAGGTTTCCGCCCGCACTCAACGCGTAGCCGCTGCCCTTGATCAGCTGACCCTTGAGAGCGGTCACTCCGCCTGTAATGGCCTTGACTGCCTGGAAGATGGTGTTTAGGACGGACTTCTTGAACGACCACGGGTCATAGTCCACGGAGTTGCCCTGGGAATAAAGATTAAGTATAGGTAGGACCTTGATTCAAAACTCCAAGTATTTGTGGAAACTTAAATATTTGAGTGCTTCCGTTGAGTATTTTCATTCAATTAATATTCAGGCTTGAAAGTCATGAAAATATAATTATTTTCTTGATAGGAATTTATGAAATTTTCTTGAGCTTCCTAATTGGGTAATTTTTGCAATTATTGGATATATTGGATATTGGATATAATCTCAGAGGTTTGAATTTTTCAATCAAAAATGTCTTGAATCTATGCAATTTCATCATTATGATTCATCATGAAGGCTTATAAATACAAATTGACTTTCTATTGACGTTTTTTACTAACTTTATTTCTGACTAACTTTTAAATCAATACCTGTGGGTATTGATTTCCTACTGCGTTTCTTGACCTCGGGGGTCAGATTAAACAAGAAATTCAGCTGCAAAATCGGGCCGGGAAAATGCGGTTTACAACTTACATGGACAACAATCTCGTGCGACTTGTAGCTATCCCCGCCGCCACTGCTTCCGCCGGAACTGCCGGAGGCGATCGAAGCGGAGGCCTGGCCAATTCCGGACAACAGGCCGGACTTCAGGTGCGCCACGTAATCGAAGCTGCCGGATCGCTTTTGCACCTGCGACTCCTTCACACTCTCGCCGGGCTCGTTGTCCAGATCTGTGTCCTCCAGCGAGAGGGATTTATCTGCTGCTGCGGGCAGGGAGTGGCACATCAGGGGCAGCGTGGTGGCCACCAGCAGAAGACTCAGACCGAGTACCTAGTTGGAAAAAGAAAGACAGGCATATATTGACAATGAGTTGTGGTTCGAACTTTACGTGACAGCGCCAACAATGGCCATAGAAAATGTGGAAAATTAAATTGCCAAAATGTGTCACTTGCGGTGGTTGCACCACCATTATCCATTTACCCAGTTGCCTCATCTGTGCATTCATTTGTCAACTGTCGCACAACCACCACGCACACACACAATCTGCAATCATAATCTGCCACTCAGTACGAAGTATTTTGGCAAAATCAGTTACAACTACGTACGTTTGTAACTCGTAATCCTAGCATGAATATGCCAACCCACAAGCTCCCCTGCCTTGGCCCCCTGGCTCGGTTTACAGTTGAGCGAACTTAGCCTAATTGCACAAACTTAACTTGGCCAAACGGGATACGGTTAGTTTCTCCTGTGACTTGGGGCGTCGCACCGATTTTGTGCTCGATTAATCCGCCAATAGCTGTTCCATTAAATTAATTACTGTGCGAATTGAAATTACTTCATTTGGTTACGGGAAACACCTGGTAGTCGCCATCGGCTAATAATAATCCCTGACTATTTATTCTCAATCTTTTATCAATTTCCCAAGCTTAAAAAATTTCCTTCCATTAAATTCAATCGAATCTTGGCAAATATTTTTCGATATATCATTACCTCGGCTTAAGCCATTTGTGCAATCCACTTACCCATAAATAATACGAAATAATATCTTAAAATTGAACGGAAATCGGGTCAGTAAATCGCGTTGAGAAACATTCAATTAAGGTTATTGATATATTTTTGACAAATGCGTTTTAAATTAGTTTTTTGTTTGGGTTAAAGTGGACCCGCCTCGAAAAATATTAATTAAATTGGCGGCCTTTCTCCTGCGATGGCGTAACCTCAATTATGACTGGCCAAATATGCATGCATAGTATATTGGGATCCGAGCCATTATTTGTTTTAGCCATGGCCCGAACAATTAAACCACTGCAATCTGCATACAAACTCACTAATTAATTGAAATCGAAATTGTTCTTCGTTGTGGGATTGCATAAGTTAAAACAGTAGTGATCATAATAATAATTAATGAAAGTGTATCTGCTTTGCCAGCTACGATATGTTCGGCGAGAAACAATAATTATTTATTGAGCAATTAACCGAATGCAATTTTAGTGCGAAATTCGATTGAATTTAATGGACTGGACTTTGCGTTTCTGGCCCCCTGAACTATTGGCCAATATTTGCCAACGCCATTTCCCTAGCTCCCCACGATTGGGCTTTGTTTTTTGTGTTTTTTCAGCAGTTTGTCAACACTATTTATTATTTTCTTTTTGTGCTTGCTCATTGTTATGGCCAATATTTTGTCGGGCCGAGACTGAGAGTGAAAGTATTGTATTTGCCGGCTTAGTGGCTCCTCACTCTCAACGTGGCCCGAGCACTCTCGCTCTCTTTTTCCGTGTTCACATTCAATTAGCATATTGACTATTGCAAACATTTCGATGGAGGGTAATACATTGTTACATTAATGATCTATACACCTGAGCCAGGCGAGCTAAGGGGATTTCCTCGAACTATGAACGCGCAATTAATTGCGGTAGGTTCAGATTTGGACTCGCTTTTTATTTTTACGTGTGTTTCGGCTCAGCGGGGCTGTGTGCGGCACTACCTGAACTTCATTCAAATTTCTTCACGATTTTCGAAAGCAAGCCCCAGATATACCCACGGACGAGTAGAAGCCAGCAGGTCTGACATAATAATTATGCATGATATTTTTTTTATAGCATCACACTCGGTCAAATGTAAGTGGGGCTTCTGGCGCGTATTTGTATGACATAAGGTTCCAACTGAATGAAGGCCTTCAAAGCATTATCGGATCGTTATTGGAGTGCATCGATTGGGATTTTTGGGTTATCCGAAGATTACGTAACGAAAGCATCTCCACTCGGATGCGAGAGAGCGTGATAGTCATCACGCAGCTGGGGCGCTTAGCTAATATTGTAAGGTAAACGATGTGTGGCCAACATAAAACGAGTTTCGCTATTTGCAGAGAATGCCTTGCACTTGAACTTGGTTTGTGCAAAAGAAGTTGCATAAACGATATACTGCAATATAGCGATAATTCCATTCGCACCAATTAGTCCAGTAACACGATCAACTTTCTCTGCGGCATCCTTTGACTCACCTTCATTTTTGAGTTGATGTTTTTGGGGCTGGATTAGCTTAAGTTGAGCCTTGGATTAGCTGGGCGGCTAATCAAGATCAAATTCACTTTTACTGATGACGTCTGTGGGCTTGCTTAAATATCTTTTGGTACTCGGTGTCTCTGCTTCACACCAACTTTCTTCACTTGGCCAATTGCAATTGGCACTCGGCACAGCACTTTTGATTTTTTTCGATTTCGAACCGTTTCGCTTTACGTTTGTTTTGTCATCGGCATTCGTTCCAGCCAGCCGATGTTTCAGCGGTTTCTGAGCGCACACAAAAATTTCACTCGCGACTTTCTTTCACCGATTCGAATGTATGGCTTGGGGTCCCTTCACGGCAACATCTGAGCTCGAACTGTGCTCGAAAACCGTCTTGGCCGGCTCTTTTAAAGAAAAAGCCAGAGAGTGCACTTTGAGCGGTTTTTGGGGCTTTGTATCTTTGCTCTTCGCGATCCGCAAAGAGTGTTCACGTCTCTTCATAGCTCTCTCGATGTTAAAATTTATTTATGTCTCGAATTTTATTTTATTTTTGGCAGCATTGCCGACATTTGCTTCACTTGAGCTTGACACCTCGGGGGAGTGTGGGGGGCGGCGTGTGCTGTTGAAACTGAGGCAGGCTGCTAGCCATAAACGCATAGTGTGCGGTATGTTTGTACCGGTGGGTTCAATGCGTTTGGAGTGGCATCGGCCACATGTGGCAATCTTGAAACTGCAATGCGGCTCATTAAGTTTGGTGCCCGAAACATGTTCGACTGCAGCAAAAAGTAACGAAATAAAACAGCACCGATGACTTTGTTTTTTGACATGGCCCAATCGAAAGACTGAGGCAACGAACTTGAAATAGAGTGATCGTGGCAAGAGCTTTAACGAAAAGTCTGCTGTGAGGCAAGGACAAGTTACATGCGATTATTATTCTTAGCTCTTAAATTCCAACTAAATGACTAGAATCAAAATCAATTTCAGTACTTTAGCAATGAAGACAACGAAACTTTGCAATCGAAAGTCTCAGAAAACAAACTTGAAAAAAGTGAGCGCCTAGAATCGTTAAAAGGTTTCTGCTGGCTGCAGTCAGGATTTATTAATGTCGAACGCTTTTCTAGGCTTTTAAATTGTATGCTAACTAAGTACCAAACAAGAATAAAATTTAACTTCAGCCCTACACCAATTTTCAAGACAATAAAGTTTTTCATTCGAAAGATTCAGGAAACGAACTTGATATCGACTGATCGGCAAAGATCGTTTTTGGAAATTTGTCTTGCAAAGAAGAAAGGACATGATTCTAATTACTTGTATTATTCATTTTAAATTACATTTCAAGTGCTAAATAAGAATTTTTATTGTATCTAGAAGTTAAAGAAGAAAGGAAAATGGAGAGCTAGTTCTTTGACGTTTTATAATTTGGAATTCTAAGATATCTGTAATTATTTATATTATTCATAAAAAAGATTGTAAACGTTTAAATTGTACAATCATTTTTACGTAGTATAATATTATAGCCATGTTTTGCATAAAAATGATTCAAACTAACACCCTTGAATAGCGTTAAATATTCTTGACCCAGTGGCGACTTGATCCATTGCCTTTACCTCATCTTGGGGCAACAACCTTGACCTTAAGGCCGTTGCCTGATCAAAGCCCCATTAGGCTACAGGCTCCAACTTAAATTGGAGACAACACAGAGGCACAATGCGCACTCGAGGGCAGCCATTATCTAATGTTGCGACAAATGGTTGCAAGTCAACATTGGTCACGACTCTCAACGAAAGTTCACTGTCACTATGTCAGAAGCAGTTCATTTGTAAATGCCCCAAACAATTAAGCCGAACAATGCGCAGGAAAACAATGGCAGTTACCAAAATAGATCCAACTCCAGTCTCTGGTGACAATGCCGAGTTAAGTGAGTTAGCCGCCGTCCTACGCAGAGACCCCTCCCGAGGCTTCCATGCTCCATCCCTTCCCAGACTGCGGTTATCTAACCGAAAGTGAAACGGGCCCGGGCAGACCAACTGCCATTGCAACTGCCAACTGAAGTTGCAACTGCAACTGCATAAATGCAAAACTCGAAACGAGCATGCAGAAAACTTGGCCCAAACATAATACTTAAGCGCTCGTAGTTAACAAACTGTAAATTTGTTAAACAGCAAAAGGAAAACAACAAGAGGGAAGGCAAACAGCAGTGCAATAAACGAAAATGAAAATAAGAAGAAAAGTCCGCACTCATGTAATAGCCACGAATATATACTAATGGGACATTGTAATTGCTATTGGGGGCGGCATTTCTGGCCATAACGAAGCTTAATGATGTATGTCAAGAGGAGTAGGATTTTAATAATATTGGTAGGTCTCAAGTTTGGCTAAACTATTTAGTTTCAATTAAAAAACACGTACATAGCAGATACTTTGCCCAACTCTAAGCTTCCTTGGTTTTATTAATGCTGTTTGTATACGGCTACTGTTTATTGGGTTGTCAACTTGAAGAGTTGCGCTGGGAGTTGTAAATGTTTCTTTGCTTTGGATAACTTGTGGTTAAGTTAAGGTTCCGTGGAACTGGCAATGTGGCCATTCAGTTCAAGTTGAGTGCACAGAAAGTGAATTGAATTCAATTAAACTATTTTACCGCACCCACCATTGCGTATACGCCATGTTCACCAGAAAAACGTATTATAAAAATTGATGACAAACCGACGATAACCGGTCAAATTTGTAGCAGGAAGGAAGTCACTCTCGGCTTTAAACATACAATTTATGGATACAAGTTGCAACCAACGATTACAATGCATTATTATTATAATTCAAATATATTCAAGTATGTGAGCCCAGTGTCCTCTTATAAATAAATATTAAGTGTTAAGCTTCCTGCCATAGTGCCGGAGATCGGGATTTTATATCTCCCTCATCAGTCAGCCAAAGTCCGAGTCCGAGGCCAAACACACATGTGCTTTTAATTTTTCACTCACTTTTCACGGGTTTTTCTTGGCTACTTTTTTGTGGATTTTTTTTGGTTTTTTAATTGACATGAGGCAATTGCCACGGAGCAGGCAAAAAAAAAATGAACAAGCCACATGACTATGTGTTGGAAAAAGTTTTCAGAGTGTAACGTGAAATGCGATAACAGGCCGCTGCGCATTGGGAAATGCTAGAAAATCCAGCAAAGAGTCCACTCCACTTCCTCGACTTCCTGATGAAGTTTTTTTTTCAGTTTATTGTGCTTATTGCTGCGGCCGGCCGCTCGTTTGTTGCGCAATGAACTTCAACTTCAACTTCAAATTTTTGCAAAAGTTTCGCTGCACCCGGCGACAAAATGTATTTGAAATCCATATCGGAAACGAACTCGTTTTTGGCACTTTTTGGTCGATTTCTATACTTTATTTGTTTTTTTTTTCGGCGGAAATTGCACCGCATAATTCAATTTGCTTTATTGCACCGACAGGATCGGGATATGGATATGGGCATGAAACGCTAGCTACCCAGTTGTCCCCCAAGAAAAGTGAAAGCCCGCTAGGCATGGACCGATATTTGCTCAGCACTTCAACATGGGACCATCTCCATCTGCATTTCATCCCCCCACCTATAAAAAAAATAAAATAAAAAATACCACATGGAATTATGGCTGTGATGCAATCGAATCTGCCGACAAATTGTGTTTCAACAACAGCTGCTGCTCCGGACTCGTCCTGGTTTCCCGTTTGCGAGTTTCTTATTTTTATTTTCGAGACGAACGCATAAGAAATCTGTTAGCGTGCTGTGCTGTCATGGCTGAAATTGCATTTGCCAAACAGTAAAGTGGTGCGTCCACATTTTGTTCAGGTGCCTCTTTTTAATTGTTGCGAGTTGAAAATATTTTATTGAATGTGCAATGCAATTTCATTATTTTTCAGACAGTTACACACACATGCATGCACAAGCTGTCATTAAATGTATTTCATCATTTTTTCTCATTAACTTGACCCCGGTGAATCGCTTGACTTGGCCTGACTTTCGGACCATCCTCGCCCTATTGCCCAATCTCGGGGCAACTGGCCTAGGTATCCCTGGTCATCAGACGACCGCGTCCATTCAAGGTGCCACATCGATTAATGAGTATCCCAAATAGAGCAGTTTCCTTGCCAATTAATACCTATTAAGTAAAGTGAATCAAGTCATAAACGAAAATTGCGCCCAATCTACCTTAACGTCTGGCACACGCATGTTTTATTGGGATTTTTTGTAGCTGCTTAGTAAACATTAAACATAGGAAATCTTTCACAATTTTTAAGCTTTATTTCTATAATAATTAGAGCTGACACGCATCATGTTTAAATCATTTAAGTAAATAAAATTACACTTAAAACGAGATTAGATAGAATTTGTCATTTATAGTTTATACATATGTACATTTACTACATAAAGTTTATATAAAATAAAACATATAAGAAAACATATAAGAAAAAAACATCATGGATTCCACAACTCTCAGTTACCGCGGTACATTTAAAAATTACCTTAATTTTCTTACATTTTTCTTGAACATACACTTTTTTTTAAATATTGTCTATATTTAGAAATAATATATACTAAAAAAACCTCTTATAGTTGTACCGCGGAAATGGAGGGTGGTGGTAACTATGTAAGTTCTGCACTTTGGTTCAGGGTAGCCTAAAAGTTATGGAGCAGTTAATATTACGTGTATAATAAAATAAAGTACCATATTGTCATTCTATGTTATCTTTAAGAATTTCTGAATTAAACATTAACTGTCTGTAACTGTGTTTAGGGAGTATTAAGTTGTTTTCAAACTTATTTATGAAATTATGCAAGTTTTCAAATTTTCAGCATGGCCAAAAAATATGCACCACATTACGTTTCGGCCCCAAAGTATGCAAATGATATTCCGAAACCATTATGCAATTGAAACTGATATGGAAAGATATAATTCGAGACATTGTAAATGAATTCCCAGAAGCGAAAAAATGATCTTACAGAACAGATAGAGCTGTTAATATTACACTATTTCATTGCCAATTAAACATCAAGCATTTTAAACTATATTTGTATCTGGTTCATGATAAGAATAAATTCTTAGAATTTCTACCAAAGCTGTTATTAATTTTTCATAATCGTGTTGTGTGTCATTAGCCAATAAATGCCATTTACAGGGAGCCAACAGTTATTTTTTTTTCGTGTTCATGAGGCAAGTTCATGGCTTGCGGCTGAGAACGAGATGCAGTCTTAAAAGCCATGTAATCGGTATAAAAAATGAATTTCATTCATTGCATGTAAGATACGTCATCGCTCGATTGCGATTGCATATTTGCTGTGCAATCTTGCGGTTGTCCGAGAAAAGGGAAATACCAACTTAGTCACCGTCTTTTCCACCGTCTTTACACGCTCCAAAGCTGTTCTGTCTTTTTTATGACTTTTTTATTGGCCATTCGGCTAGAATTTGTGACTCCCATGACGCGTGCGCGCCTGAAATTGACGTGTGTCGAACGCCATCTCCATATAAAATGCCTTAGAAAACCTTCGTTAGTAGGAGCGGACGGATAGGGCGTTTGAGCTGGTGTGCTCGAAAAGCTCTAATCTTAAGCTTTGACCAGCTTTACTTTTACTTTCAATCAAGACATTGCTAGTCGAAAAAAATGCAGGCCAAGACGACTCTTTGGAGCTCTACCTAGGGAGATCTCTTAGGAGATGCCTAGGGCTTCCTAACAAGAAATCATTTCCTGACAATTATAGAGATCCCATTAAAAACTTCAAAACTTATCAACATAATATTGTATATATATTTATTGTATTTTGAATTATCCATTTTATATCAGAAACTTATTTTCTTAGCTAAAATAAAATAAAATCAAATATCAAATATGCATGTGGTGTTCAGAAAGCGAGGCTTCAAGGACAACAAATTTTAAGCATTCGCGCTACAGTCGTGGTTTTGAATTTTTAGGAGAATATTTATCTTAAGAGAGGAGACAATATAAAAATGTTACTATTTTTGATAAAATTCCCAGTTGAAAGTTTATTATTATTTAACAATAGGTTGATTTTATGAAGAGTTATACTTTTAATAAAACTATTATTAGCATAAAACGTAGTCCCAATTATAAATCCCAATTGCTGTTTGGTGAAATACTTTTTTTTATACATTCTATTTATTGTAATTAAGTTTTAGGCTGAGGTTAATTAGAATCTTTTCTCTGTGTGTAGTGATTCACAGGTCCGAGCTTAACGCAAAGGAGCTACAATTAGCTGCAGAACAGCTGTGATAAATCCGAGATCGGTGGAGCTCACCTCGCTTCCGTCCCTGCTCGGGGCTCCAGCCCCACAGAGGCGGCAGCTCTCAGCCGCCACCTCGCGCTCTCTCGGGCCCCAACTGGGGAGCTTCTCTCAAAGCTGCACTTGTCAATTGCTTGCTGGCCAGAGGCTTCGTTCACTTGTCTCCAAGACGCCCGCTCTCGCTGTCGTGTCGTGCCGAGCCGTGTCGCGTTGTGTATGTTCTCAAGACGTCGAGAAATCGGTTAATGCCGCGGATGATATGGTGAAACTCTTCTTTTAACCCCTCGGAAAAGCCCAGCGCGCGTCGCTCCAGAGCCCTCCGGATGCAGATGCAGTAATATAAGCTCAAGCCCGCTGCCAGCTTTGAATCACTCAACGCCGGCGCACAGAACCGAAAAGACGCAAACCGACGTTATCTAAAACGGAAACTGATCCAAAATCCAAACCCAAACCCGAAACATAAAACGAAACACTGTCGAAAGACGCCCGAAAACGGTTCAACTGAAGCGGCGAGAGCGAAACTAAAGTGAAAAGCAAACCGAACCGACTAATTGAAGTCTGTCTGTCTGGCAGTGAATCGCCAACGTGCAAAGGAAACAAACAAAACGGAATAGGAATTGGCAACAGCCGCTGCGGCAGCGGCAACAGAAACAGAAACACATTAGCACAAAAAAAGAAATATTTATAAATAAATAGCGACCAACCGACGACAACTACGGGAACGACAACAACAGCCCAAACAGCCCCAACAGCCACCCATAACAAAGGCAAATACAACCAGTGACAGAAATCCGGCATTAACTTTTAGCCAGTTTGTTTATTTTAAATACATACGCGCTAAACACCATAAAAAGAGCAGCAGTAGCAGGCGGGAACGAAAACAAAGTTGTAGCGATAAGAAAATTGGCCTAAGCTCCGCCGATCGCCCCGCCCCTGCTCTACTATTGTAAGCCTAGACGCAGACGAAAGCCGTCCATAGAATATATATAGTTATATGTATATCTCCTTGATCACATCGACGCCCTCGGACATGATGCCGCAAATGTGGTGCAGGCTTCTGAGGATCCTGGTGTTGCTCTTCGCCTTCTTCGCCATGGTAAGCCCTTGTGTTGCCAAAACCAAACACAGTCGATCCTCCGAACAAAAAAGGTTAAAAAAAAGGTTGTAGGTTCGACTGTCTTTTTAATGTCTTTGTGTCGTTTTAAAATGTTTCATCATCTCATTGGCTTACATTTTGGGTTATGGTTGTTATTATTTTCGAAAGCAAACGAACGCATCCTCTAATCTCTAGATTTTCCACAAATTCGAAATCCATTTCCATAACTCGAAGGGCATTTTCAAGTCTCTATGTCAACCCGAGGCTTGCAAACCTGTTCGCATTGCCACTGGCAAGTTATGTGCAATTTTCATTCCCCGTATAATAAATGCATATCATCGGGAGTGCAATAATATTAATCGCCGACAATAGTGCCAGCTATTCTGCACACGACTTTCGAGATAATTTACTGTCGACAAGGGATGATCATCTATCTTTGGGAAAACAACAGTGCAACCCTTGCAGTAATTAGTCGGAAATAATGGCAAACAGAACCTTGAGTATCCGATAATCCGTTTGGAAAGCGCCTGCTTTAGGTTTTCCACGAATTCCACACTAAACACTAAACAGGTTTCAAAGAGCACATAGTCGTTCTGACTAAATTCCAATTGGTTTATGGAAAACCTAAAACCGAGATGAAAAAAATCTCTAATGTTTGCATAAGTTGCATTAAACGGAGGCGTTGATAAATTCGTTTAAAACTTGATATCTAATTGTCCGGCAAGCTTGGGAAAATACATTTCCGAGAAATGGCTAAAACTCTCAGGCAATTAAGTTCATATGGGGCAGCGTCCCCCTCTCCAGATCGGGTTTTATCGTCAATGGCAAGTCCCAATTTCGGTTGGGGCAAATTTTACATTTCTGTCGCCGTCATGGCGCTTATTTTAGATTCTTGAACTTAACTTCCCATTTTATTTAAATATCATCCGTGCCCCTTCTAAGTTTGTGGGTCGAGTAACAAAATAATACTGTTTATGGGATCAGTTCTAAACAGATTAATTGCACCCACCTCTATGTTGTTTGTGTTCTATTTGGAGTTAACTATAATCAAAAAAAAGTAAATAGTGCTTGCTTTTTTGCCTTCTAGGCGTGTGTTGTGTTAAATAATTTCCACTTTTAAATCAGATTGCATCACTCAATTTCCCCATTGTATTTAATCGTTGTGACTGGCTGCTTTGCTGAAATACATGTTCTTCGCAGCTTCAAGTTTCTTCGTTGCGCCACTTTCTGTTCCGATAAGCCGTCCAAAAATGGACTATCAGCGCAACCCCGTATACTAGAACTTGAACTCGAGCAGCAGTTTTTCGGAGGTTCGGGTCCTAACTCAACGTAACTAACAAAGTTCTACGCGGAGGCAACTGCGCTTGCTCATAAAACAGCTGTTCAAATATTCAGAGACGCAAGTGTAGTGGGAACATAGAGCGAAAGCCAGTTGAGCAAGTTAGAGGAGCCGCAACAAAAACAGAAACAAATATAAAAATATAAAAAAAATCAACGACCAGCCCAACAAATTACCCCAACAACCTAACCCCCCGTTGTCTTGGAAATGCTGATGAAACGCAAACAAAACTCTTCCACTTTTCCGCATGTATCTTTCAGATAGTTTTTATCAATAGCGAGATAGCGAAGCGACGCAAAGCTGAGGAAGCCTTAGCGGCTTTGATCGGGAAGCAGGGAGTCGGACTGCCAGGAGCCACCGAATCCGGCGTGGAGCCCAATCCGGGTAGCGAGGAGGTGTGCAAAATGTTCTCCCGAAAGGCCGTCAAAATTTCCCCTATCCCCAACCATTATATCCATGTTTCCCCGCTCTTTGTGTCTTGTATTGTGGCCTATAGCTCGTCATCTATCCAAATTAAATCCTTCTTTCGTAATTTTCGCTACAGTTTACATCGATCGAAGCCCAAAAAGATATTGATAAACTCTTGCGCTCCATCTTCGACGTGAACGATGATCAGGGTGTACAGATCTTTAATGTAAGTCAGCTGTCGAAGAACAAAATTGTCATTACTCCCTCATTGGCATTCCCATTGTACCACCATTCCACCATTTGTTGGGTTGTGTTGTGTCTGTGTTATTTTTCCCCCACTTGGCCAACGACTAACACACCTGAATTCTACCTGCACAGACAACGACCACGGACAATGCACCCCTCATGCCCATAAACACCATGCTCGGCGATCAGCCCCAGAACCCGATTCCAAATCCGAACCAGAATCAAAACCCAGCCCCGAAACCCAGATCGTCCAACATTTACCATCAGTATCACAGCCTAAGTCAGCAGCAGGATCAATACTTCAAAGTGCAGCGCTCTCCGGACGGGAAGCTGAATCTGGTCTTTAACGATACGTTCGTTTCTTTGCAGGGGACAACGCCGCAGACGCAGGCGGACCAGGTTCCGACCAGCCACCGCCATCCGTCGGACAGTAAGTTCCTTTGATTATATTTTACTCAGACACATTCGATACTCGAACATGCTGAACAATTAACAACTAAATCGATCCCATACTCACTGGCCATTGTCTCTGGCGCTTGCCTAACTTTTTAGCCTTTGTCTTCCCCGGTTCCCCAGGACATGGTCCCCGTCCCATTTACCCGGCCCACTCCCTTCTGGGGGTCAATGACACCGCTGCCCTGCAGCAGTGCGGGGATGCGAAGCCGGAGTCCAGGTCCTTCTGCACCCAAGTCGACAACTATCCGGACCTGTCCGGCCTGAAGATGACACTCTCAAGCAAGTTCTCCAAGTTTTTTAGCGATGTGGTCCCCACAGACGTGAGTGCACGGGTGGGCACCGAACCGGATGATACGATCTACCTGTGCCGGGTAACGACCCGCACTATCTTTCCCAAGAAGGGTCTGACAGCGAACAACAGCTGGGAGTTGATTGTCAATACTGATGAGTTCAAGCAAGCCATCCAGATTGAAGAGTGCGAGTAAGTGTGGACATGGTTTAATAAAGATGTAATTTCGTAACGCCCCTTTCTTAACCCTCAGAATCCCCAATGGACCGTGTGACTTTACGGATAGTTTCCCCAACGGGTACAAGTCATACTGCAAACAACATTTCGTGACCCGCAACCTGGTTAGCATTAAGAAAGAGGGCCCATTGGACCCGTCGCCACAGTCCTTCCACATACCCTCCTGCTGCAAATGTGTACTGAAGAAGGTGAACTAGCCCCATGGATGAGGGGCTGGGGGAATCACCGTTCAAAAAGATGCGAAATTGTGATTTGGAGGTGAGACCACAATTTATTCTACATGAAATTTTCAATTAACTAAAACGACAGAGCGATCAGCAGGACAAAATCATTTAGGGGCAGGACATTAGTTGAAAGCTTCACTTGACCAGTTTGCGCAGGGTCCAACCGACAGCGTAGAACCCAACCAGCTTGAGGGCCATTCCCTTGCTCTCCGCCTTCACCATGCACTTGAACTTGTTCTCCAAGTTGCCGAAAGCCCGATCCATCGCAATAATATGAACAAAAGGTCCACAAAAGTAAAAACAGCACACGAAAACTGAAGAAATCCAAGCGCGTAACTTGCGGTTTTTTGGTTTCAGAAGACCAGACTTTTCAACAAAACAAATTAGGTTCTCGACGACTACGAGTGTTTAGATAGACAGATTTTTCAGACTGAACTGGTCCAGAAATCTGATGGGGGATTACATCTTGACACCGATCCAATGCCAACTCGATTCCACAAAAATAATATTGTCTTTCTTTCTCGTTCCAGTACCGAGTTTCACCCACCACAGAATGGCAGGCCCAACTGTCCAGGGGTCGTTAATTTTATATTTTTATGACTTTGTTTTTTAAGCCCGATATGATAAATTTGTATTCTGCTGTCAGTCGAAGATCCACTTTAGTCTACGATATGTGCATTATAATTTAAAATGTAATATCGAGTCATTGTAAACAAATTCGTGTCATACTTCCGCATTGTCTACCTAAGATATTAAATCATGCAATTAGTTTTAAAATACACATACACACAACAAAAAATCACAAAGCCATAAAAACCCACACAAAACACTATTTCAAGAATGTATGTTTAAAAGGAGCTAATGTATAATAAATGTATGCATGTACATGTCAGAAAAGTAAAGTTCTTTGAACCCATCAAACCTGGTGACAGCTACGATTCCACCACCGCGGGCGTGCTGCCAACATTTGGCGTACCTGGTGGACAATTTATTTGCTTATTAACAATAATTCAGCTGGCCCTGCTGCGCAAACCAATTACAGCATAGTAAGTGTAAACACAGCTCCAAAGGACGGACACGCGGGTTGGCGGAAACAGGACAACACATGGCGGCTACATGCATTTCTTGCTGTCAACGGACAACGGGGCGTATGCGCGATGGGCCTGCATAATACACGTGGGGCTCTTGAAGAAATCAATACTGTTTATCGATTCCAATCCCCAACTAACTATGTCAAAGTTAGGACGAACAATGCGAATGCTGGTGGATTTGTGGGCGGGCAAAGTGCCACCATTTAATTACTATTATTAGGTATCCTTGCTCGCCTGGCCTGGCCAAAAAAACCAGTGTCGTGTCCCGGCCGTCGGGGAATGAGTGGATTGGACGTGGCCCAGGGTCATCAATCATGCACCTTCAAATAGCCACATACTAGAGTCGATATCAATTAGCAACCTTCCATATATCTTTTCGTACAGCTTATATGTTTATTTTGGATCGGCTATGTTCCCTTAGTAATGTAATTTTTTCCCCATTACGACACTGAGTTTTGGCCAATGGATTGTGGTCACTTGGCTTATGGTTCGTGTTCTGATTCAGTTGGAAAATCTTATCCGACTGCGGAATACCTAAATTGAGGTGCTGAGATATCGCCTTAATTTGTGATTCAGGCCAGGAACGATTACCGTAAGCGATAAATCATCTGTTACCTAATAGGACTGAATTTTTAGCTTTTAATGTGGTTTGTCAAATTTATTTGAATGTTTCGGATCCACCTGTGTGGAACCCAACTTCAGGTGTTTTCTAAAGCGTCAGATTTTCAACTGGGCAATTATAACAGAAGCGAAGAGTGAAATTAGACAAACTTCATAAAATACTCGATAATATATTAGCTAACTCCGGCTATAATTGCATTTTTAAATCGTATTCGATTGTTTATGAGTTACAAAATTAACCCTATAAGCACCCATCCTGCTGACTTTTTAGGACATTTGTGAGTTACAATAATCCATTGAACACAATAGCAAAATGTATCGACTCCTTGATGAATGGGTGCTATGGATTCCACACACTAGGAACACGGACAATACGAAACATGCAGGACAGTCAGACACTGGCAGGACTTTTTGGTGGGAGCGAATAGGGGGCCGGATTGGTGGGCCCGTAATTGCCGCAGCACATTTGCATGGCCGAAGGAGTTAATGGGGGTTGCCTGATTTGTTTGTTGTTATTGTTATTATTATTGTTATTTCGTATGGTTAGTGGTAGTGTTGTTATTCGGTTGCTGCCAGGTATCGGAGCCGTATAAATACGTTCTGTTGACGACGGCCGGGCTCCAATACGCCGGTAGTCACCAGCTCCGACCAGTCGCCCGCTTCACTAGCTCCACTTGAGTCGATATTTTTATAGAGTTTTCCTCCGGGCCCGGTGCCCGAAAGTTTACGGCTGCATTTTAGCAGCTTTCGCTTTAGCCCGTTTAGCGCATAATGCCCAATTATGCAACTGCCTGCTGTTGCCTCTAAGCGAAAAGTGTTAAGAGCAATAAGCAAACAACTAACTTGGCTAAGCTGTTCCCAGTGTCTTTGAAACTATTTAGTTCTGTTTTGCTGTTAACTTCGAGTTAAAGGCGCAACATGTGGCCTCTGTGACTGGAATTCGAATTAGGGCATTTAATAAACTAATTGATATGCTCTGAAGTGCTTCGGAAAAATCACCAGAACCCATAATCAGCGGGAATCCAACGAAAAAAGCATACCGCGGAATATGCGTTAATCCATATACCTTCCTGGTGACTAATGCTATGACGATGGAAGATCGAAACCGTATTTGGACCACGGGCCACACTAACATCGGCTATTTCAGCGAAAATCTTCAGCAGCAAGCCTTGCCCCTACAAAGGCAGCAAACTCCGGGTAAAACAACTGTAGCTTCTAAAACTTTTGGGAACAAACTGTTGAAAAACTACATTTATTATTTAATGGCTCTTATAATTGGGTTGTTTCACGCCTAGTTCCAAACTGAGTTACTAAGTATTCCAAAGTTTAAATTCCTTTAAAATGTATAATTGAATAGTTCCACATAGGAATAAGTGATTTTTTTTCTTTGTTCGCTTGAATACAATAATCCATGAGTACCAGATACACAAATATATTTTTATTATTTTTATGGGATTTTTATTAGCTTTTATATTTGAAAATTATGCAAATGTTTTTCTTAACAATTCCTACTTAATTTTGAACAGTGTTGATCCAGTGATTCATTTCCTAATTAAATAGCTGGAGCTTAGTGGTTCGTGGGAGGAAATCTGTGGACTTGACGTAATCCTTGTAAGATTTACAAGAAGTGTGATGTTGTAGCTTATACTTTTTGTAGTTATTGAAATAGACTATCGTATATGGTACCAATACCCTTTATCCGCAATATGGTAAACCAATGCATTCCCCAATTAGTATGTCGAATGGGACTCACAACAGCTTCATTTTCGGCATCGAGAGGTTGCAGGGTGGCTGCGTCCTCCTCAACAGTGTTCATCCTTGAATTGTTGAGACTGGTTTCGTCCTCTTTAGTGCTGGAAATGTCCTCGGCATCATCATTGTTTTCCACTCGCAGTAATGTGTTGAAAGCCAACCTCGTCTGCCTCTGTGGGCTCCCGTCGACCTTTGTCCTTTTTTGTTTGTGGGTTTGCCTGGAAAATTTGCGAAACTTGACGATTCGAGAGTGCATGGTGAAGCCGATGACCATCACGGCCACCGCCATGAACACCACACAATCGAAAAGGGCAGATATCATCTCGAAGGGCCTGGCAAATTGTGACTCGAACTTGGTCGCGTCCTTGAAAATTTCAATGGTGCCGTAGACGTCGTCGGCCATGGCGAAGAGATTGGACTCGATTTCGGCGGTGTTGAACATATACACAGATAGCCTACGCAACATTTTGAATAATTTTGGAATTTTGGGACCTTACAATTTTGTGTAGATGATTCGAAACACCAGACAGCTATGAAAGCTTGCTATATACGCAGTATACCAGCAATTAAATTCCTTACCTCTTTAATTAGGTTACGAATTAAAGATGGTACCATTCGGTGCGGAAGGGTAGTGACTCTCTAAAATGGGTTAAAATGCTGCCGGACATGCAAACTGGTTTCGCGGACAATGAACCGGAAACGGTCGCCGCATTCAAACGCTGCATGTTGTCTATGAAAATGCAGTTGCTTGGGTCGTTACATGGGACAGGTGAATGCATTAGCCAGGGACAATTAGGGACACCCAGGACAACCGGCTGATGACTGGAGTGAGTTATCCAGATCAAGATAGAGCCGCGAACACGAACCACAACATGTGTGCCTTTATTTTGGGGGGCAAGAGGTGCAAGGGGGTGGCTTTATTGTAGCTTTTAGGCAAACACGAATGACAGCATTATACTAATTAGTGTTAATAAAACGTGCCTTTCTCCCACTCGATAAAAATATATTTATCAAAATCGAAACAATGCCTCGAGCCGACTTAGCCAATTAGTAGTGAGACCCAGCCCAGTTAACCGAGATTATTGGAAACCGATTTCAGGAAACCTGAGCCTACTTGCGACGCCCATTGTAGCCAACGGCAGTGCGAATGGAGTCGGAAATGCCAACGGACATGGACGGTCCTTGGAAAGTGCCCAGAGCAAGCATCTTCCCTTTCAGGGCCCAGCCCCCATCCTCGTAGGCGTACAATCCAGGTGATTGGAGTAACATTACGCATTGTCTGTCTTGCACTAATCACTATACCCATCCAGGTTTCGTCGGCACTATTACCACAAGGTGGTGCTGGGAGGACTGACTGCCCTCGTAATCGCTTTACTAATAGCAATCATAGTCATAAGCGTAACTCGTAAGTATTCCATGTACATTTTGAATCAAAACCACAAAGCACTTACAAAATGATGACTCTTCCATTCGTGGAACTCTCAATACCTTGATCTTTACGAATTGCTACAGTTTTTCTTAGCAAGTAGTTGAATTTAATTAAGTATGACGTTAGTCTCTTCCAGAAACCAGCCTATCCAAGAAATGAGGATAGATAGATTAAACGGATAGACTTAAATGTCTCACACGATTTGTGTTTAATCTACTTTGGTTTACTGTTATTTTTTAGAGTTTATGATGAAACACTCACCTTCATCCCTCCACTTTCTGAATTCCAGTTAAGAAATCCAGCTCAATTTGCCGGAGCAAGGAGTGCATCCGCACAGCGGCCAGCCTCATCTATGCGATGGACGAACAGACTGATCCCTGCGAGGACTTTTACAAATTCACCTGCGGCCGGTGGGCCAATGAGCATCCCCGGCCGGACTCCGTGACCTCCAACGACTGGTTCCGGGAGCGGCAGGCGCACATAATGCGTCTGGTGCGGGATTTTCTGCGATCGAATATCACCAATGCGGAGCCGGAGGCTGTGGGTAAGGCCAAGACGATGTACAGAGCCTGCATGGACACGAATCTGCTGGATAAGCGGGACTTGGAACCGTTAGTGGGCTACCTGGTGCGCTTTGGGCTTCCTGTCCTGCCATCCGCCCTCAATCTGACCCTTAGCAGCAATTCTAAGTTTGCAGCAGAGGCAACAAACGACTCATCATTCAACTGGCTGGACTCACTCGTGACGATCAAGCGACACTTGTCGATGGACTTGATCATAGGATTCGACGTGTTTCCAGATCCATTCAATCGCACCCTCAATCGCATCGCCTTGGGCACTCCCGAGACGGATTCAGCATTTCCCTTGTGAGTAAATAAAAGAAAAGTTTAATATTTTAATTTATGAATTTAATTTTATAATTGAAGCAACAAAGACGATTCGCACAAGATGCTACGAAAGATCCACAGGAAGACGATATTTATGCAAAACAGCGACGAAGAGGACGACAACGAGGATAACAGAGAAAGCGAGGAGGAAGAGGCTGCCCGGAAAACGAGCACGGGAATGACGGCCTACCTCCATTACGTACGAAAAGTCATCGAAAAGTACTTGCTCTATGTGGACCCATATGTCAACCAGGAGGATGCCTCTTTGGGCATTACGGAGCTGGTCAAACAGGGCGTTAGAGTGGCAAGAAAGGTTCATGCGGTAAGAAAACATGTTTTCAAATTAATTTAGAACTTAATATATACTTTGGTTTTAAACATCATTAGTTGAAGGAGGAAGCTGAAAACAGTACGAAGCCGTCGAAAAATCCTGCAGATGACATTGTTTACATTTCCCTGCAGGATCTGCAGAATCAGACGGACAAGATTATAGCTCCAAAAACACTGCCCATTTGGGCCAAGTATATGGAGCTGATCCTGAAGGAGACAAAACACGCCAGCAATATCCAACTAACCAGAAATTTGACAATCATCACTAGTCCGGCGGATATCCTGTACCTGCAGCGTGTGGTGGAGTATCTGGATGAAACACCAGCCTCCCACATAGAGTCCTACCTGTGGCTGAGCACCCTCGAGGAGCTGGTCCTCCACACGACGAGTTCCATGCGGCTGCTACATTCGGAGTACATGAAGTTGGCCATTGGAACGGAGGGCAGCACACCGCGTTCCCTCTACTGCGCCAACGGAGTGAACAGCCTCTTCGGTATGGCTGTGAGCTACGTCCTGGCAGATGACAGGTTTGTCGAGGAGAAGCTGCCACGAGTGCAGCGAATGCTGAGCGATATCCGGCGTTCCTTCGATCGATTGGTGAAGTCCACAACCTGGATGGATGCGGCAACCAAGCGAAAAACAATCCAGAAGTCCGCTGAAATGAAAAGCTTTATTGGTTATCCTACGTGGCTGCAGAATGCAACTGCGTTGAATGCCTTTTACGAGGGGGCGGAAACTAATGCCACCACACACCTGGAGAACCTCATGAACTTTGTTCACTGGCAGATGATGGAGAAACTCAACGAAATGGATAAGCCGGAGCCAATTGGCTGGGCGACTTCTCCTTCGAATGTGAATGCCTTCCACACGTTTCAATCAAATGCAATCAGTAAGTGTAGTGGGAAAAATAATGTATACAGATTTTTAAGGATAAACTTGTTAAAATATGTGCTAGGTTGGATGACTTTTTCTTTAATCTTTTCATAAATCTATGCTTTCTTAATGTAATGGCCTGCCTGTTTAAGAATTGTTACCTTAAACATTTTTTAGATTTTTGAAAAGAAGAAATCCTTTAAAACAATTTACATTAAAAATTAATATAAAAATGTATTTCAAGATTTTTTTAACACTGCCGTCTCTACAAATGACATCATACTTTCTTTCTCTTTACAGCTGTGCCCATTGCCATTTTGCAATACCCGTTTTACGACCTCGGCCTCGAGTAAGTCCGCCCAGGAATAGAACTCTCCGCACTGAGCACATGGATAGCCGGGCAAAAAAATAAAAGAGCAAAGCTCCAGGCACGTTCCCGCATCTGCCATCTGCACCTTGCACTAATCCATTTTTTCGAGTTTCCTCTAATTCATATCCTGGCGATTGTCCTTTGCAGGGCTCTCAATTATGGATCCATAGGCACCATTCTTGGACACGAGCTGACGCACGGATTCGACGACAGCGGTCGCCGTTTTGACCGATTCGGGAACATGGTAGAGTGGTGGTCCAATAAGACCATCGACGAGTACATCAACCGGACGGAGTGTTTTGTGGATCAGTATAGTAGTTACCATCTAGCAGATATTGATGAATATGTAAGAATAAAGATAGATTATAAATTTTAAAATCTATAACCGATTTCCTTCCTTAGATCGATGGAGAACTAACTTTGGGCGAGAACATCGCCGATAATGGCGGAATGCGGGAGGCCTTCTACGCCTACCGTCTCTACACGAAGGAGATGGGTCGGGAGCGGGCCAAGTTGCCCGGACTGGAGCACTATTCGCACGAGCAGCTCTTCTTCATCTCGTTCGGCAACCTGTGGTGCGAGACATACACTCCGGCCGCGTCGCGGTACGCCCTCAGTGACTCGCACTGTCCCGGGCAGATGCGTCTCCGGGGTGTACTCTCCAACTCGGATGAGTTCGCCAGGACGTTCAAGTGCGGCTCTGGCAGCCCCATGAATCCCAGCCAGCCCAAGTGCCGCATTTGGTAGTGGACCTGGCAGTTGGCAGTTGGCCAACAAGCACAAACAGGCAATTCAAACAGGAACAGTCAAGTGATTTTTCGAAATATACATATATTTAGTAAATATTATTTACAGATAAGTTAGCCGTAAGTTTAGATCGTTTATACAGGTGTCTTTTGCACGATTCAATGTGTGGTGGTGCAATAAATGGTATACGCTTCGCGTCTCGAAACTAGACTACGTTTTTGTGGTGAAAGTGAAGAGCTTACATTTTTCATTGCATATTTTTGGGACTTGGTTTTTACTCGTAGTTACTCTGATTTTCGGTTGATAAATTTCATGTAGGTTTATGTATTCTGGTATTTATTTTCTTTAGATTATCATTAATATATATTTAGTAAAATTACATTGAGTCGACACTTACAATACAGTTGAAACATTCAGACACATACACACTCACACCAACTTAAGTACATACAAGTTGTGGGAGATTCGGTTCTTTGGTTGTTTTCCGTACAGCTCAGAATTCGGTGCAGTTTCCGTTCACCGGAAACGCCCTGGAGGCGTTTGCCGAGCGCTGGCCGGACGAGTCCTCGGCGGGGGGACAGGCAGCTACCGCAAAACTGAGGTCTCGGCACATGAAAATTGGCTCTGTGTTTGTGGGAGAAGAAACGTGTTGAAAAGTTTAAATTTTTTACCTAAATTTACTGTCAAAAAAATTATATAAAATGAAGGTTTGAGTAGAAAACCCACCGCTTGCATAGAATTCGCTCGTAGCTTTCTCCTTGTGCTGATGTAGGTGGTGCAGGTGTTCACACGATGCAGGTGAAAAGCCCTTTCGGTTCCTGGGAATGCAAAAAAAATTATAATTTTAATATATTACTTTGAATATATAATTAATAAACAGGAAGCTTTTTGCGGTGCAGGACATGCAAAGAGTGGCTGCGTGCTTCAAAGACTGGCATGCAAAAGCCTAGAATAGAGACAGCACGAAATTGCCTACGGCTCTACTATGAACTACGGACGGAGCCCCAGGACTCCGGCTGTGCGACAGCAACGGAACGGAGCACAAGCAGTCGATACACTGAGAGATTCGAAAACGGGTTATTGAGTGAAGAAGGGTGGCACCTAATGCGTATTTTAGGTTTCCTGACTAGACCATCACCGAGTCGGCGATGGTACTTGAAGGGCATCTCACCGGTTGCTTCGTAGCTGCGTCCGCCACTGCTGCCCAGATATCGGTGCAGGCAGCAGCAGCGCCGCAGACCCGGTACGCGGTACATAATCTGCAGGAATCCGCCCCGGAATCGGGCGTTCATATAGCAGTAGATGATCGGGTTGTAGCAACTGTGCGACATGGCCAGCCAATGGAACGCGAACCACACGTACGGCAGCGGAGTCCATCGCGCGAATTCCTCGTCGTTGAGCAGCAACTGGGAAGGGTTATAATAGAAACATATTTAATTTAATGTCTTAAAAAATAGAGTAAACAATAAAGAGTCATGACACACCTGCAGAATGTTAAAGGGTAGCCAGCACATGGTAAAAACAATCACAACCGTCAGCATCATCTTGATCATCTGCAAGAAAAGTGAAAGGGGAAGTGGTTAGCTTAGCCAAGGGCTGTAAAAGTTCACAGTCTCAGAGTCTATTTATAGAGCTGCGGTCGTGCACCTCCGGGTAAATGTTAACCCAACCCCTAGCCCTTGTCTCACTTTTACGACCTTGACCGTACTCACATGCGCCGAAATTTCTTGGTATCACATCCCGTCGAGCCGTAAAATCTATGAGGGGCGCAGTTCCAGCCATAAAACTTGGCCAAAACAAGCAGCTCAACTTTATTTATATCGGGAGCAGCGTCGGGCAACGACTTCGGCCTTTATGGCCACTTGAAACTAATTTTTATCACGGCGTCTTTAAGCCTAAAGAGATGGGTATTTTTGGAAGCTGTCAAGTAATTATGAACTGAAAGCAGGAAATACATATATTTGCATGTCTGTGTCTTATTTAGGAGCAGTTTCGAAGATAATCTTACTCCTTCCCCTCCACCGGCATCGTAAATTCCGCTTTCCTTCTTCGACACGCAAGTAAACCATAAACTTTCTTATGGCCGCGTTTGGAAATGATTTTGTTTCTGTTGTCAGGTGGGAAAAGACAGATGAAGGTTACTCTACACACATAGGGCTAAAACACTGAATGCCTAAATGTTAGAGCCAACTTTTTTATCCTTCCCGCACTCCCACTGAAGTTAGTAACCAAGTCACAGGGCTTTAATGTTTCAACAATGTGCTATAAAAACGTTACCCAATCCTATTTTTTGTTTTTTTGTCGACAGATACAATCGAACTGGTACAGAATGGCTAAAATGACGGCATTATTTACTTTAACGATGAACTCAGTGGCCACGTATCTTTAACGTGACTACCTAAAAAAAAACTAATCGTAAAGGTTTACGGGCTGAAACAAAGCCACGATAGAGTTGTAAGGTTTTTATCCTAAAATCTTACACTAAAAGAAGAGGGAAGCTATATAGAAGAATATAATTTATTTCTTCTAGTTTGAAGTTTTTATCCACAAAAAAAATTGTCTCTCAAAATACGGATAGTTTAGAGTTTAAATTATAATCATTTTTGTAAATTTTTTCTTAGTGATCTGACACAGAATGTAAACCCCCAAGGGACAGCCGCCTAGTCAACGCTACAAAGGCCAAGAAGTGGCCATAAACGAATCATATCCACAAGCCATATTGAATTTTGAAACATGCAGACTCTCCCTTCTGGATGCGAGTAGATTGAATCAGATTTGCATGCAAATATTATTGGATAATCGCCCAGAACTGCGAATGCAAATAGCATCTTGCTCAATAGCGAGGGATTATGAATTGATTCAATGGCCATTTGGATGGAAATCAGTGCTTTGGCATCAGTTTTTTTGTGCTGAACGCATCTGGCGACAGTTTTCCGTTTGGCAAGCTGGCATTTGATTTTTATTAACTTGGCAAAGTCGTTTTATTGGCCTGCCTTTGTTGCGGGTCGGTTCTCCCTTTGGCTGCAGTTGCCAGGGCACCGTTAACGAGTGCTCAACGAGGCCATTTGATTCGTTTTAATGCCTCGTTAGTTGGCTGTCCAGCCGGGGAGTCTTAACAATGTCAACATCAAGTATACGCCACGATGTACGGCGCGTCACAACAAGAGGGACCCAGAGATGCAAACAAAGCGAAGCCAGCTAAGCTCATAATGAATGTTTATACAAATTCGTGTATGTGTGTGTGTATTGTTGTTTCCTTGGCGTCTGGACACGCGTCTCCTTCAGCAGTGACCTTTGGCCCCATGCCATACGCGTGTAAAAATAACTCCTCCTATGCACTTTCCCTTTATACACCTGAGAAAAAGTAATAGCTTTAAATATCGCCCAAGATATGATAAATATTATGAGGGCTTGTACACAAAAATCGTTATAATTTTTGTGAGTGTATCTAATGACTGGGGAGGTGTAAACTGCAATGTCATCTGGCCAAGAAGGAGTTCCAACAGCCAAGGCAGACTTGTTTACCATATGTCATTTAAGCCGGCTGGAATATTTTTGCCCGCGGCTCTGGTTTCATATCCATTGTGGTAGTTTGTTTTTGGCCACCTCGACATGACAGCTCCACGACTTAATTGCCGGCAGTGGATGCTGCCGGCTTTGGGTTGGAATATTTCTTTTTGGGGGTTTGTTGGCGGCTTTTGAACCGGTTAGCGGTTACGGTTATGCCCGCCCATCAAAGTTAATGCCGCATCGGCATTACGGCTTACATAAAAAATGAGCTCATGTACAAGACTCAGTACAGACAGTGCTGTAATTCATCAAACCGATTTCAGTTTTAGTCCGGCCCACACCCGCCATAAACAATAACAAAAAAGCGGCAAATTAGGAACTGGGCCATCAAAGTCTTAGGCTGACAAATGAGCTTTGATCCCCCCTGTCTTCCGAAATGTGCCCGAAAGTGAGGGCTTGAATTTCGATCGAAATAGAAAGGCCGGCTGTAATGAGGTGCAAAGTGTTCTCCATAATAAACCCTTCTCCCTGACTGATTCACTAATTAAATTTCCAGACACGTCCGGGAGGGTCAAATGGCTTCTATTCCTGGGCCAAGTTCGCCATTTAGTTTGTTTAATTAATGAAGCAGACAGATGTCTGGCCGTGTTGATTGCTTTTTAAGTGCCAGGAGCTTGATTTATTTGAAGCAAGGCAGCAGGACTGCTTCTACTCAAAATATTTATCAATATTCGTTCATTTTAATGACTATTGACAAGAGTAAACACTACAAATTAGGCGTATTTTCCCTCCAAAAGATTACATTTGTTCCGCTTTTTACTAAGACCTGGTCCAATCAACAAAAAAGGCGCGGTAAGCGCATTTACGGGTTGGATTGCAATTTTTTCGGCCATGCCACGTAATTTTTTATTATTCCTGGTTTTTTTCCAACTGCTAAGCAGAGTGCCATTGAAAGCAACTGTTGGATAAATAAAAGCATTTCGCCAAACGAAACTGAAAGCAAAGTTTCTTTCATTCAAAGTTTCCCTTCTTTGCTTGGGAGTTGTTCAGTGCCTGGAAAAAATTCCACAGAAACTTCATAGAAATTGTGGCTGAAAACTAGTTCAACTGGGGTCTTCACAGCATCGAACTTCAACACCAACTGACCACCGCCATCATTAATCAATCCATTTCACTTATCGATTAGCTCGTGCCCATAACTATCCCCCTTTGGCAATTCTCTGATGATTACGACGAGATTGCTGACCCCCGGGCCTTTTAATTGCCAAACAATTGCGAAAGTGGCCAGAAAGGGGAAATATTGCTTACACTGCTGGTAATTCAAAGGTGCGCCTCCAGCTCCAAAATTGTTCTCCGGTCATTATATTATACCGCAAAACTAATCAGCAACTAATTTGCCCAACAATTTACAGCAGAAAATGTTTTTGAACCAGTTGGGCTTGAAGTTTCTTATACTCTTACTTTTCAAAGTTTCATAAAATTGTTTTAAAAATATAGAACATACAGAAAAGTTTGAGAGTAATATACAGGCTTTAACTTTGAACTTGAAAATTGTTAAAGGACCCTTGCTGAACTTTAAATACTTTAAAAAACATTCTCTATTCGGTGCTGCATATTTTTACCTTTAATAGATTAAATTGCTAGACCTTCGCTGACCGACAAACGAAAATTAAGTGAGCAAAATAACTAAATGGCTACCACAAAGTATCGTAAAAATCCAAAAGTCATAAAAAATAATCAAATAAAAGCGGGAAGACCAAAACCCAGGGGTTGGGTCGCAAATGGACTTTTTGTTCGCTGCAATTATACGCTCGTCGGTTTATGGGGCTCGGAACAAAAGCATCGCCGGACGTTGACCGTCACAGCCAGAAGGAACTCTGCTTGAAGAGGTCCCTGAGCCTTTGGCAGTAAGCCATATTGGGCGATAAAACCGAATAAAATTAAAGCTGAATGAATTGTCTTAGCTGAGTTTTTGAAGTTGCTGCATAGACTATGTGTGTATATTATGGGAAAGACCTTCAGCGCGGCGTACGTGAGCCGACTTTTTCTTTTACGACCGACATACATTATAATTAACCCGCCCTCGAAGCCGGTGCGTAGAGGAGGGCGTGGCAGGAAGCGAATGCCTAAGAAAAACGCGCAATTAATTAAAGCGCCCTAAGTGTCATAAACCGTCCGAGAGCTGTCAATTAAACGACGTCACGAAGGTTCGGGGACTACCCTTAACTCTCCCAAAAGCTAAATCGTTTTCCCCATTTTTCCCTCTTTTTTTGACCTCGCGGAAGTGTTGCGGCCGCGATTTATTGTGGGCGTGTCACTGACAGGCGGAAAACGGAAAACCGCTTGGAAATAAAAAAGTGAAACCCTGGACCGAAAAGTAAAGGTCATAAAATGTTTTCGCTTATGCGACGGCATTCATACATATTTGCTTAAGAAGGAAGGCTACACGGGTCTTGTTGTAAAGAAATTTTCTTCGCAATGTCCACAACACAGATCCCACTCATGTTTGCCCTGCGCTCTCCAGCAAATTGAATTAAAAAATTTTTCGTTGGCAATAAATTGCTTTTCCTCGGCTTTTAACTCTCAAAAACAGTTTAATGAATTTTTTGCTGGCATTTATATTGGTTATTTTGATGGTTCCTTTTGCACCCTAATTTTGATTTATTATTTATGTTCTTAGCAGTTCAATTTACTTTATTTTATCCGCACATAATAAACTCATACATTCTTTGCAAAGAAAAACTAAGCAACTCAATAATGCCATGTTTTGTCAAGATCCCCTTCTGAAAAACTTCTGCACAATCCTGAATCCTTTGAGTGCCCCTAAAAGTAGAAAATTCAATCAAAACTACGATGGGAGGAAGCTATGGTCATGAATTTTATGCATTTCCTAAAAATAGAAACTATTATCCCACCAGATTACTGCGGCTGCGGAGCAACATGGCGTATGAGTGATATGCAAAAATATTGGACCAGAGCCAAAGTCCTGTCGGTAAGGTAGTGTGGGAAAAGAGTGCTTTAGTTACACAATAGAAGTTCAATGTTTACCCAAAACTACGGGGCTTCTGTGGGAAGCAGAAATACCAATTTGCGACAATGTTGCTGCCTCAGAAACTAACCAAGTTGCCTGCATGTGGGCGTGTTTGGTTTGTGGGCGGAATCTGCCTATGTTTGATATACTGGGCATCCAGCCACCTAAGACCCACCTACGACCACTCACAGGCCTCCCACCTGCTAAGCTGTGTTGACGGTTCTGGGGTGTCTGTTTCCGTTTCGGCCAATTTTCAATGTGGACAACACACGTTCGCAATTTTACGACCCAGCCAGGAATAGTCCTGACCACGTGCACCTTATCGAAACTTTCCAGGAGGTGCATCAATGATATTGTTTTTTCGTAATTTACGACCCCCATGGCCTGGCAGTGTGTTCATCGAAGTAATTAGGATTATTGAAGTACTGTCTGTGTCTGACAATTGAAAGCCAAGAAATGTAAATACTTTTAAAGCATCCACGTGCTTTGTGATTTCTATTGTAAGAACACAACACATTTATTTTATATATACATTTTCCTAATATTTCTCAACTAGTATTTTACATTTTATTGATTTATAAAAGTCCTGCGGACAGTATTCCCCATTCGTTTTGGAAAACTGAAAAAAAAATAAACATTTGTAAAAGTCGTTGTTCGGCAAACTGTATTGAAAAGATTTCAGCTGTAGGGCAGAAATTTGCATGACGGATTGCCATTGATTGTATAAACAAAAAACAACTGAAATGGGCAAAAAAAGACACCATGGGCTCAGTGTTGGCCCAGACAGGCGGAAGCAAGCCATACGCCCATAAAATATGAGGCTGAAAACAAAGGCAGCAGACCAGAGACAACTGAAGTGTCAGTGAAAAAATAGTGGAAAAGTTAACCCTTTAGGGATTTTTATTTAACACAAATGTATGCAATAGTTGATTTTTAGAAAAGATATTCCTTTTGTATAACAACTGCAGTTGAAGCTCTAACAAAAATGGATTCTATAGATTAATTTTCAATCTCTTCGAAAAAAGTATTACAGATTTTTCTAGCTGAAAAATATATAAAATATTTTGACTTACAAAAAAAACGCTCAAAAATTGTTGGCTTACATGGGTTAAAGGTAACAGCAGCAGAAATAACTATGCTGAAGTGAAAGTGCCAACTCAGAGCCCCGAAAAGGGGGCAGAAGCTTGTACGGCAATGACAATGCCATTGCTGTCTGTATACTTAAGGCATTAAAGCCCGGTAAAAAGACAAAATAAATAATACCCGAAAAAATAAAACAGAAATAAAAATTAATCCCTTTCCGTAATGACAGCCTAAAAACCAAAGCAACACTTTGTCATTAACAAGGTAAAGAGGGGAAACTAAAACTTCCTATAGAGTCCGCCACCTAAACTATAAAATAAATAACTTTTAGCAAACTCTGAAATCTTTTCAACACTATGTTTACAAGTTTTTCACTTACTTCCTGACCGCAGAATTTTGTGCCCAAAAAAATAGCCTTGGTCTTGAAACGAGTTCATTTAATTAAAAGGATCTAAAATTACTAGTCGGAAGGAGAACCTTTGTATTTAAACCACAAAGATGCTTGAAAACGAGAAAAAAAAACGATGGCAAGGCCATCCGCGTATAATGGCATGAAATTACTTTTTAATTAGTTTCACAACTCCCTCAGTCACTTCCTTTTACTCTAAATGGCTAATTAGTACAACTTCCCCTTTGTGTTCGACAGCAAAACTGAGTTATGCTGAATGTAATTCTGGCCAAAAGGACAAGGAGTCAGGACGAGTACTCTTGTTTTTCCTTTTCCTTTTAGCCTGCAATGCTAGAAGATAAAATAAAAAATGCTTGCTAGTTTTTTTTCGTAATTTTGTCACCGTTGTTTTTTTTATTGTGCATAAAGTACTTAGATCTAGGATAATTAAAATATATATTTATATGTATGGAGCATGTGAGGCCCCGCTATATCATCTTCCTCTACAATATCATCATCATCGTCATATTTATCGCTTTTCGGGGCGCCAAGCGGAGTTCCCATCCAAGGAACCCACCACTTGTCGCCTATTAGCTAATAGAATTATCCAGGCAGGGCTGAAGGTTAGACTCTAATCAGTTTCAGGTGAGAATTTCCAGGTGGACGGACGAGAATGAAAGTGAGTAGTGTTCGAGGGAAATGAAGTGAAAGTGAAGCACAGAAATGTATTATGTACAAAAGTCGTGGGCGAAAGCGCCGCCCCCTTTTTTTCCTTTTTTTGTGATCTTGGAAGTAGTCAAGGTCTAGTCTAGATGTGTCAGAAATAAGATTATTATGAATGACTTGAAAGGTCAAGGATTAAAGAAGAAGTAGTCAATGGTAATGGGATGATGTGGTCTTCGTGGGAGAGTCGGGGGCGTTTCAACGACAGGACTAGTCTTGGACAGCTTGAGCCGAGTTCGAAGTTAGCAGTTTTGAAGTTGTCGATGGGTTGGAGGCGCCTTAGTAAGGACCGGACTTGCCGGGGGGTCCGTAGTTGCTGGACGGGGCCGAGATGGCGCCGCTATCACCACCGCCGAATCCGCTGTCGCCACCGGTGGTGTAGCCACCGCCAGTGTTGGTCTGGGTGAAGCCACCGCCGGAGGAGCCACCGGAGATGCCGCCAGCCTCCTTCTGGGTCTTGTATTTGATGAAGTATACCTCGGGCTTCGAGGGCTGTGTGGGTGCGGGCGTGGGGATGACAATGTCCTGCTGATCCTCGGGCTTCTTCACCAAAACATAGACCAGGGTCTTCTCCTCGTTCTGGGGCTGCAGTGGGATAACTGGAGCCTGGTACGAGGGTGGCGATGGGGCCTTGATGAAGATGATCTTGTAGTGCTTCTGGGACTGTCCCACTGGCAGGTTAGGGCGCTGACGCACTTCCTCCTGCTCTGGTGGCGGCACATGGACGTAGATGTGTTTCTGAACCAGGGTGGTGCCACCACCGCCGCCGCCGCCACCGCCTCCAAATCCGCCGATGCTTCCTGAAAAGGGAATTTCTTCGTTTTGGGGAAACTCAAGGATTTGATTTACCAAGAACACGCACCTCCTCCGAATCCACCGCTGGAGCCACCGCTGGAGCCACCGCCGAAGCCGCCTCCGAAGCCACCGCCTCCGCCGCCACCACCGCCGCTGGAGAAGCCACCTCCTCCGCCGCTGCTGAAGCTTCCACTGCTTCCGCTGCTGAAGCTGCCACCGCCTCCAAATCCACCGCTAGATCCGCCACCGAATCCACCGCCGAAACCACCGCCGCCAATGCCTCCGCCGATGCCACCGCCGATGCCACCACCATGGGAGCCACCGCCGGAGCCACCGCCGCCTCCGGGACGGTTGTAGTTGTATCCGGCCTCAGGACGGGCGGCGGCCAAAGCCAGACAGGACATTAGGATGAAGGCTTTCATGGCTGCTGGGTCACGGGTTAACGTTGCGTATGGGTAATGCGGATTCTCACGATTATCTCACAAAGCACTTGGCACTTAGCACTTGGCACGGTATCTCACAGTAATCCCAGGTCTGTGGCGTACGTTATTATATGAATATGTGGGGGAGGGAAACAAAATAAAGGGTTTAAGGATTATCCACTGGGATACGATGGGTTACTATGGGTTATGCTGCAGGTACTGCAGGTGATGATGCCTCACGTTTCTATATCCTCGAGATGCACTCGGCTGCTGTTTATTAGACCAAATCAAATGCTTCACTGACGAACCACTGCAGCCGCATCACCAATTTATACAGAAATCCGCCAGATGCACACACCACCACTACAAGTGTTTTGAATCTGCGAGAGGGTTTTTTAGTTTTCTTATTTTAACGTATCTCTGTATCTTTGTATCTTTGAGCTTCATAGCTGTGTCTGTGTCGGTGTTGGTGTGATGATGCGACTTGGCTTTTTGGTTACTGCGCATGCGTGGCGAGCAGGCCAATAATGATTGTCGGTTTTTTGGCCATCTGACTGTCTGTCTGCCTGCCTGGCTTGTGTTTTTTGTATCTTTGGGTGTCTCTGTGTGGGTTGCCAAGTGAAACTGAAATTACCGCACAATCAACTTATTACAGCACAGCAGCGGCAGCGTCTTTGGCCATTTCCCGAGAGCCGGGACTCTCCCCATTCATACTCTCACTCGAACTCTCTCTCCGCCTGGCTTTTTGGCATTGTCTTGGGGGCGCCGTTTTTGGCCAAGTTAAGACCCAGACAGACAGTGTCGTGCACTTTCGCTCTCATCGCTGCTGGGCCCCAATGGATCGCTTGTCTGCCGGGTCGATTCCGCACTACACCGTCAGCTGGCCAAGTGAGCAGTTTGCTTTCCTTCGCTTTTCACGACTAACGTGAAAATCAAACGAAAAACTCCCGATGCTCCGGTCCCGGTGTCTCTCCAAAAACCTAACAATGGCAATTTCGAATAATTTGAGGTCTGTGCCGCCGAGTGTCTTCCAGTGGATCTTTTGTGTTTCGATTTTCCAGAGGGGCCATTTCTTTTCCTTTGTATGACAAATGCCCGAATACGTGCCATTTCAGATGACTGAGTGACTGAATGTGATTGTGAGTGGCGGAGAGTTTGTATATTCGTATAAGTGTGCCACTGTGCAAGGCCTATCCGATCCGAGATTCGCCGTAAAGATATATCATAAAACTGGGTTGGTCGTGTCTGGTGTGCGAAAATAATTGCCGGGCGGGATCGTATTAACCGCCAGACATCCTTGATGTATTTGCCGAGGCGCATAAATCAGACACAATTTGTGGTTGTTAAAACACTTGTTTTTTAAGCAATTATTGCTGTAATATAACTTTTTTTGGTTACCAAATAATATTAGACGTTTGTTGTAATAAAGTTGGATACAAACTGCAGCATATTTTTACGAAATTCATGAAATGGCATAGTTTTTGCCAATCTATGAAGTGCCTTATTAGTCCAAAGTAGATTTATGCATTAATAGTAGAGTCAAAAATGTAAATCTTTTTGGGAATTACTTTACAAAAATGATGCCTTGCGTAATTCAAAGTCAATTATATTAAAAATCACATTAAATGGCTAAATTTAATAGCCCGCTTTGTTGGCGTTTTGTGCTGTAATGATATCAATGAGACTTATTTCTCCTCACTTCCAATTTTTGGTCCGTTCAGTCGGTTAATTGTGTTAAGTTTAATGAAGTGGTCCGGCAGATCGTCCATTGAACCGAATACAAAGCGGAGAAAGGCGAATTGTTGGGGGAGAATGAAAATCAAGCCAACACTTATTCAATTAGGTGTCAATTTTCGGGTCAGTACATTTTATTGTGTTCCGCACAATGCGATTTGATGCGACTTTTAATTTTATTAAACATCCCCCATAGACCAGCGATTGTGGCGGTTTTTTTCTGAAGAAGATACGCACACCAAACAAATTTTTTACAAATTGGTAAAATCTACAGGCGTTTGGCTGTCTTGGAAAATACAGTAGTTGGCATTAACATTTCATTAACCCGTTTAATGGTCCAAGCAGCTCGCACCTTAAAAATCAATAAACGTATTTTTGCCCACTTCACAGCTTTGTTTGACACTCTCGGCCCGTGTTCGATTTCAGCCACTCGACTAGTCATTATTCATTTCTGAGCTAATGGGTCGACGAGCATTTCTCCAATCCCGCCAATTATGCTTTAAGTGAAGGCTTATCGAGCCGGACAAACGACTGCCTGGCATGGGTGGGTTGGCCGAGGCGTAGATAATTATTATTACCAACTATTGGTGGTCGGCGGTTGATGGAGGGGACAAAAAACTATGGCTTATGATGTATGTGGCAGCTGGTCAAAACTCGTTGATGATCGCACTCTTAGGAATAATAATAATAAAATTAAAACGCAACTACAGCATGTCAGCCAGCGGACGGTATTTCCGGCCATGCCTGCAATTCCCAGTGCGATTTCACCTTGAATCTCATCCATCGATTGTGTAACCCGGACTCCCAGCTCCGGGCCAAGTCAGGAGCATATGCAAACACCGAACATACCGTGGCTAACGAGTGGCGAGCGATTTCTCGTGTATTGACAAACTTGTAGATGCAATAAATTGCATCGGCAATGTGGGAAATTAAATTGAAAACCGAAATAAATCCAAAAAAGCCAATCCAGAGCCAATCCAAAGCCAAGAGCACCCGCAATCAGCAAAGCAGCCCCCCGGCTTCTCTGGGGGAATGCCAACCGATTTTAGATGGATGGGAATGCAAATCGAAGCTGGACTCCAAGTTCGAGTTCACATCCGAGTTCGCGGAAAACGGTTGCCTTGAAGACTGCCAACCAAGACTAAGAAAAGAGCCTTGTGTTATGAATTTTTTCCTCTATCAAAGGGTATTTTAATACTTTGATATTTAATATTTAAAATAAACATTACATAAATGCATGTTTGAAGAAATCTTAACAAAAGTTTTAATTGTTTGAAGTAATATAATTTTTTAGAAAGTAGTGTCTTAGAAAGTCCCAAAAAAAGTGTATTTCTTATGTCTAGCCAACGAAATTAAATTTCCATCTCCACTTAAACAGTTTTTATTTCAACTTCCGAATGCCTTTGGGAAAAAAGCGCCAAAAGCGCGGCGATCGCCTAAAAAAGAAACCGCAGCTGGCGATAAATCTCACGCTCAACAATGTGGCTAAAAATAAATGGCAACAGCGCCGAGCAGTTGGTCCACCAAGGCTTATAGAAGTCAATGGGAAGTTTAATAGCTTGAAGGAAAAAAAACTGAATCAAATAGGGGAAATTGTTGATAGAATCCAAGATAGCTGATATCTTCCCCTAAGCAATTAGTTTATTTAAATTCTCTAGCATGTGTGTAGTTAGGACTAAATATTTTTCAAATAATCTTCAGACTCGAATTAATGAATTCATAAATAAATTATATAAAGTTTGAGCCATGAATATCTAGAATCAATATTAAAGCAGACAAATTAGTTTGCATAAAGCAATCCAGGTGGCTGAAATGTGCAAATACTTGAACTTTAATCTCAGCTTAGTGGGTGGCCGCGGGGTGTTGATGTTGCACAGAGGGGTCGTTGCATAAAAGATGCCATTCCCAGCTTGGTGCCATATTTTCAGAGCGTGTTCAGGTTGACACTGAAAGATACAGATACACGCAACTGCAAAAACTCAACGGGAGCATCCCTGGGAAGGGGGTGCTGCAAGTTTGGAGAGATGCTTGGCGGTGTAGTAGGAGGGGAACGATGATGGGTAGGAAGTCGTCTCCGGTGACGACAGTTGTTGCTTCCTGCATCCATTGTCGCTGCTTTTTGCCGGCGGCATCTCCTCCATCCTCCATCTCTTCCAGCTGCAACTGCGACTGCCACTGCCAGTGCAGCCTGCCTGCCCAGCGCCTCTCCACTTCCTGCTTGTTAAGCAAACGGCAGCGTGCAAATTTTATATTGTTGGTTACGATTTTTGTCTAAGCTGTTTGCATTTTCTACTATTTTATTTTTTATTTTTATGTTTTTCTTCTTTTTTTTTTGTGTTTCTGATTTTGCACACTGAAATCGTTTGGTGGCGTTTTTACATTTGACATTTTTGGTGCTGTTGCAAGTATTGCTGCCGAACTGCCATGCTGCCGGCGTCAATTGCATCTTCCATCTGTCTGCGATTGTATCTTCAGTGCAACTCCGATACAAGATTGCAGTTTTATTATTATTTATTTGTATGGTGCGCCTGCCCGTTGCCTGTTTGATTTTGTTCGTTATGTTCGCTTCAATTGAAAATGTTGCCGGACTACTTGAGGAGTCGTCTCCTCTGCCGTTGCAGCTCGCTCACTTTTAAATGCTAATTAGTGTCAACGACTTTTTGTTGCAAAGCTGGGCTTTTATTTCTTCGGCCTCCTCTCGCTTAACGCTTGACCATTTGGCAATTTAAGAAATACAACAATATCATCTAAGGTCGCTGGCAAATGAAAATGTTAATGTCCGATACCAAATGGGCCATTCGGCTGGTTGCTTCAATGGTTAGTTTTAATCCAAATGCTAGTCATTAACCTTCACTTGCAGCCGGCAATTAAAAGTTTTTTGTAAGGCTGCCCCAAAACTTTTCCCACTGCATGGAAATTGGATTCGGATTTGGAAGTGCTGGATCTGTCGCCAGCAGAATGAATTGAAACCCTACATTGTTAAATGAAATTGTTTTGCCGGAATTCAATTCACTTGCCTTCCCGTCCACGTCAGTCTGAACGAACCGCATATCCGTCCTCGCAGGAATATGTGTGCCGCACTTTATTTTTTCTTCCATTCACTTTTCGCTTTTGCTTTCAGTCACACCCTGGATATATAGAACCTATATAGTACATATCACTGGCAGCTGCCGAGTTGCCTTTTTTCCAGTTGCATTTCAAAACCCACAAGGGGCTGTTAATTTAATTGCAGTACCCTCAAGGCTCATACATCGTTGCGTTTGCATATGTTCCAGTTCTATGAAACACTTTCGGTTTCTTGGTTTCTTTTCCCCTAACCTGCAACGATGGAGTGATGGGTGCCAGAAGTGTGCTGTGGCAGCAATTTTAATATGCCGTGTTGCAGTGTTAATGGGTTTCATTTTTGCCGAATGCCTTACTATTCCAATTTAGTCAGCGTTTACTGGCTGCTTTTCGGGGACCAAATGGAAAAGTCGTGTTGGGTGAGCGAAGCATTAATCATGTGGAACCTTTCACCCACATTTCTTACCTCATTTTTAGGGGGCAGGGGATGCCCCTGCGTTCCACGCATTTCACACGTTTGACGCCTTTGAAGTTGCCAGTTACCGATGCGTCGAGGGAAAACTTTTCTAGGAACTTTGCGGAAGAGTTGCACAAAGCTCAGAGTTCAGAGTTTGCTTGTCAGCAAAAGCTTTAACTACTCCGAATTAAAACTCCCTCTAAAAACGGAAACAAGTTCCCATATCACACCCCGAATGTGGGTCGCAGCAAGCTAAGAAATTAAGCGAATTACATTGCATTCGTAAACAAATTCAACTGAGACCATAAACCGTCACACTCAACGTGGCGTATGCGTAATTTTGCAAATAAAGTGCAGTTCGAGCTTCGAGTGCCTCCAACTGGAAGCTGAAGCGAAAACGTGTGAAATTGAAACTTTGATTGTGTCCCACAGCCGGCTCGTAAAAGTTTGCCTAATGAAATTGTTAAAGTCAGAGCACAACAGGGGAAAAAGCTACATCAGGTTTCGCGTATTTTTAGAAATAAATGGCCCAGGATACATAATCATTTTTAAAATAAGAGACCCTGTAATCAAGGATTTTGCATTTCAGGCATGTAAAGGCCATAAAAACCTCCCCAGGGAAAAATTATATTGTATGCCAATAAGGGCCGTGCCACTCACTCGGATTTGCATGCGAGGGGCCACATTTTCGATGCATTCGGATTGCAATTGATTCCCGCCAAGCAAACGGCAGGGGAATTTCAAATATCTCACAGCATCGCAGTCACAGCCACAGCCACCCATTGCAAATATGCAAAGCAAAGTCAAAGTGGAGTAACTGAGTTGGAAGTGAAATCCGAAAATTGGAATTGTGCTTATAATGCCAATTGTGGTATGATTTATGCTTGCGGTGGGAAACCGCGGGGGTTAAGTTTTGTGGGATCGCGGTCAAAGGGGTTTGCGTCGGTGGTTTTGTTTGAAAATGCAAATGCATATTTAATGGAAGTATCTTCAATCGCTTAATTTCTCAGATTTGAGGAGGCTTTCCCTCAAAATTAATGAAAAGCGTGAGAGCAGCAGCTGCACGTGCTTGAAGAGATCATATTTGCATATCTGTTGAAAGACTCGTTGCTCATCAAAGACATAAATTCCTGCAAAACGTGGCCGATTCCCCGGATAGAAGATGCCGAACTTTGTGTAATTTGGCGCGTTGGCAACCGAAGAAGATAATGCAAATGGTCATTAGGCACAGAGCCAGCTTTATTGGCCAGCAGGTTGTGTAATCTTATGGGCCTCGCATTTTGTGGCTAGAAGACACCAACCGCACACAATTATTTAAATTGCACTGTCGAAGAAGTTGTGAAGATGCGTGGAGTGCCTGGGATTCCTTTTACTTTTCAGTATCTTTGTATCTTTTAATCCAAGTGTCTTTTCATTGTTGCGTTCGGCAGCTGTGCGGCAGGTTTCCTTGACGTCTGTGATTTTTGTGACTGCTTGAACTTGCTTCTGAGTTCCAAGAGCCACTCATGCCGAGTCCCTGTCCCTGGCACAATAAACTTAGCCCAGAATTCGTTTCTCAAATCATTTTAAGGGCCAAATAATTGAGTTTTACCCTGTACTGTGCTGAATCTGAAGCTATTAAATTTCGAGTGGCAAGCAGATATGGAAACCCACAACTTTCGGCATCAAGTAATTGAAGTTGACATCGGAAGGGAAAAACTTCAAGCCATCAGTACTGGCGTTTTTGGTCGAAGGGGAATGTAAACAAAAGTCGAAACAAGAAATCATATTTTGCGTAAATGGGTTTCAGTTTTCACACTTTGGCCAGGAGGGCCACCGTGGCCAAAAGTTTGAAATAACATCCAGAGCGCTTCGGGTCGGAAGATTGATTGAGCGTAAAAGCCTGGCCAAGAGCAAGATGGTCAGAGGCAAGGCCTTCAGCAAGGGAAGACACTTTAAGCGAAGGGAAACACGAAATTGCCAAAATAAACAGGGCCGAGGCAGAAAACTTGTTAAAATCAATTAAGGGCAGCCTCCAGGAAAAGTGAAAGAAGAACTGCCGGCAATTGGCTGTCAAACCAACGCCGAAGAGAGCGGTCGGTCCATTACGCCGGATTACGTAATTCAGCTTCAGGATGCATTCGGAATCAAGTTTTTATTTTTTCCTTTTGATTTTTTATGAAAGATGAGAAACCACAGCCGTCGATTGGAATTGCGGCGCGATAATCAAGCCGATTTATGGTGCCTTCGAAACGCGTGGCACAAGACGCCGCCAAAAAGGATGCTCTCCAAATACCGGATTTAATGCTTTTTTTGTTGAACCCCCAACTCCCTGACCATATCTGCATGGGAATATAAACATATATCTGGTACTCCCACTCCACTTCATCGATTAGGTAAGCGGTCGTCGGTCAGGCGAAGCGTAAATTGAACTCAAAGATAAATGGCCGGTCCACAAAGAGATTGAGATTCCCATCGGAACTGGCCGGCTCAGTAAACTTTCGCTTTTGCAACACAAGCCCCAATAAAGACGAAGACGCTACCCATGCCTATGCCTTTAAAAAAATCACTTGCGCTTACTCGTAATTAATCTGAAACTGTCACTTAAATGGGTAATATCTCTGGATCATTTATCCGAATTTAAAAGGCATTTTGTATTTAACAAAAGATTTGTATACCCTTGCAGAGGTGCATACCGAAATCCTGACTCAATAAAACGTGAATTCGTAGATAACTTAAGCTGTTGGCCGTTGTTCTTTGAGTATACTCCAGTAGTATTTTGTATTTGTTGCATTTAAAAGGAAGAAGGAATCATTCAGGACCCCAAATATATATTTATTTTGGATCAGCATCACCTCCTTAGTAGATATAAGCATTTCCTTCTTTCTGGTTCAACAAAACAAAGTAGTCGCTCAGTTTTAAAGTTATCGGCTCCGCAATTTTCACACATCCTTGAGTTCAAGTTCAAAAAATGAAGGTTTACAATCTCTTGAAGAGAAACGAACTAAATTAATTACATAAAAATATAAACTGAATGTTGTGACTTTAATATATACATATATCTTAATATGTATACAATATATCTGTATATTGTTTTATAAAATCGATAAATCGATAAAAGTATGTTGTTCTTTCAATTTGAAAAAACAGTAGGCTTTGAGAATCAAATTTTTTTGTAAGTAGTAGGCCATGAAATTTCAACTTTTTTACTTGAAATTCTTATAAATGGTGCTTATGCCTTAGATTTTCCTCAGTCCAAGTTTTCTTTCTACCCGGTGGACTTCTACTTTCCTTTTTAATTTGTTTTTTTTTTTTTTATATATATTTTTTAAAAATATTTATTATTTTATCACTCGGAAAGTCAATTTTGAAGAGCTTTGGGTTTCAAGTCTTCTGTATTGTCGTTTCGGCCTTTTATTTGATTTTATTTTTTCCCAAGCAAAGTTCTTTATGATCTTATTCTTCTTTGAGTTATTGCCATTGTTCCTTTATAACAATATATATATACGTAAATATATTACCGTTTTCCTTATTTTCTTCTTTATTTCTGTTCTTTATTTTATTATCATTTTTGATTTGAACATTTATATCACTCTGTTTTTTTTTTAATGTAACAATAGTTAGGATTTAGAAGTGCTTCGGATATCCGGTCTTCTGAGTTTTTGCCTTTGTTCCTTTATAATAATATATATATACTTAAATATATTACCGTTTTCCTTATTTTCTTCTTTATTTCTGTTCTTTATTTTATTATCATTTTTGATTTGAACATTTATATCACTCTATTTTTTTTTTTTTATGTAACAATAGTTAGGATTTAGAAGTGCTTCGGATATCCGGTCTTCTGTTTCCTCTTTTGCATCTATTTTTCCATAAAATGTTTATTTTTAATCATGTGATTCTTCTGCTGCTATTCTAATTTTATTCTTATTATTAATACTCATTTTATACTCTAAAGAGCCTTGGATCTTAAGTCTTCTGCATTGTCGAATAGAACCATGTTCTCCTTGTATATTTTCTTTATTTGATTTTATATTTAATTTTTTATATTGCTCGACTTATATTTTTTTATTTGGAGCTTGTTATTCTGTTCCTTTTCTTTCCTTTGTATTTTTACTGAAAAACACTATACTTATATAACTTTTTCATTTAGACGCCAATTTTTAATTTTGACTTGAATAAATGTTTATACCACTTTAGTGGCTTAAGTTATAAGCCTCAAATAATTAGTCTTTTTAATACCTTATGCATCAGAGTTTATTCGGTACAGGTTCAAAAGATCTCAGAGACTAAACGAGATGGAGCAACAAGGTTTTCTAAAAAAAAATAATTGCTGGGACCCTTGCCAGAGTTTATTAGCAAGTTATTATTTTATGTATATTTTATATTTTGTATATTTTATTTATATTTTATGTTTAATAAAATATTAATTTTTTATTTTGCTTTCCTTATGGCTTCGTTCAATGCCTTATTCAGAAGCATCCAAGAGTATGAAAAAACTATTTAAATAATTTGTTTTTCAAAAGGACGTGATGTGGAAGAGAAGAGTAGTGGAGTAGTGGAAGAATTCTCAAATTCTTTTATTAATAAATTTGTATTCAATGAGAATGTTATTTTTTCAACAGGGATTTCAAATAATGATTATTTAATTATTTTTAATCTGAAATTTGGATCCTCCATAAAGGATAATCTGCACATTGCCCCCAATAAATTTAAATATACACAATAGCAATAATAAACAAGAATGGAAAGCTAACTTCGGGCGGAGCCGAAGTTGATATACCCTTGCAGATATGTGGCAGCTTATATTATTAGATATATATCGGATCTTATATAGTCGGCCGATCCTTATAAAACTCGGCAGATCAAATTAGTTTGCCGAAAGTAGAATCCATACAAAGTCCCAGTCTTCTAACTTAAAAAACAACAGAGATATGGCATTTCCGATCAATCAGTTATATGGCAGCTATAGGATATAGTCGGCCGATCCCCATGATATTTGGCAGATCGAATAAGTCTACCAAAAGAGGAATCCATAGCAAGTCCCATCCTTCTAACTTTAAAAACAACAGATATGGCATTTCCGATCAATCAGTTATATGGCAGCAATAGAATATAGTCGGCCGATCCTTATGATATTTGGCGGATCGAATAAGCCTACCAAAAGAGGAATCCATAGCAAGTCCCATCTTTCTAACTTTAAAAACAACAGAGATATGGCATTTCCGATCAATCAGTTATATGGCAGCTATAAGATATAGTTGACCGATCCCGGCCGTTCCGACTTGTATACTGCCTGCAAAGGAAAGAAGGATGTGTGCAAAGTTTGAAGTCGATAGCTTCGAAACTGAGAGACTAGTTTGCGCAGAAACAGACAGACAGACGGACAGACGGACAGACGGACATGCTTATATCGACTCAGGAGGTGATCCTGATCAAGAATATATATACTTTATAGGGTCGGAGATGTCTCCTTCACTGCGTTGCACACTTTTGACCAAAATTATAATACCCTCTGCAAGGGTATAATAATCATTTATTCTTTGACCATTTCATAATTACAGTCCCTGTTTTTTAATAACATCATGTAGAGAGCAATAATGACTTTTTATCATTTCTTGACTTAATATTCGGTTGGAATAAAATCAAAACCGCTTGTGTTGCAGTTGTTGATCGAGTGGTTGTTGCTGCTGGTGTTGTCATCATTTCATGTTGTTAAAAAACACAACGAAGCCGCTTCAATTGGCAGCGCAAATATTAATGAGCGAACGTGTCCGAGATGTTGACGATGCCCGGCGGTATATTGGCGGTTGGGGCGTTCACGAATTTGTATGCAATGTGGTGATAATTGTCCCTTAGCTAAATGACTTCATCGAAATTGCGGAAAAGATAAGATTAAGAGGGCAAGTGAAAGGATTGACCCGTTATGTAACAAACCAATAAAAGTTTGCCGAAAGCTACAAAGTTAAATATCTTCATATATTAAAAAAAAGTTAATCCAAGGTATAAAGATGTAAGCTCAGAAAATTACCCTCAAAATAGATAAATAGCTAACTATAAAGAACATTTTGTTCTGATGCGGAAATTCATTAAATTTTTTTGTAACAATCGCCAATAAGTCGGAATTCTATTAATATTATCATTTACGAAAATTATAACTGCAACAAATGAAGCTAAAGATTCAGATCACCAGACACCTATTAGTACATGGAACATCATTTTGCGGAGTATGCATATTGAGTATATGGGGAGTATATGAAGTAGTTAATACTCTTAACACTTTTACCAAATATTATGCAATAAATATGACAGGCCCTTGAAAAGGCCCTTAAAACCGATTAAGCCAAGGAAATGTGTACACACAAAAGTAATTTATACTTTTTTAATTATTTTCGATCAAGTTTTTAAGAAACCCAAAACTTCAATCATTGCATGGGATGTGGCACCTCACTTTGCGTGGCACGTTGGTGAAAAATGTACAAACATTTGGCAATTTTTTTTCGTTCATAAATTACATCTTCTGATTGCCGCCCAGCAGCGTCATCAGAGCCGCACACACGCACTTGACACGCGGCTCGATTAGGGGCTTATGAAAATTGCACGAGGCACGAAAAGGTCACTGGTGGAACTGGTTTTGATCTGTGGTGTTCGTGTGGCAGATCCGATCCGTGGATTTTCCCGCAGTTGCAAATGAAACCGCAAGTGGTCGCATTCACGAGCTGGCCGCTTTTAACCTTGCAGACCTTGCCACAGTTGCAGCTTGTAAGTCCGCCAGCTTGAAGTTGCCAAATCAACTACCACATAAAGTGTCTGGCCAAGGCGAAGGAGGCGAACGAGCTCAGCATTTAACCTTTCGAATGGTGAAACGTGTCAGGAAATGGTCTGGCATAACCACAGACCCAAGGCAGGCACACTCTCAGATACCAGATACTTGCAAACTTTTTATTTTATTTTTATTTTTCTTCTTTTTCAGATACATTTCTGGCCACGACTTCGCCCTCCAGGAAACATGGTCCGGAGAAATTGGCCAGGAAAGAGGTAACATTGCTTAATGCTTATTATTTTATATGCTAATACCCATAAAACAAATGTTAATTTTAACATTTATGTATATGTATGTTTATTTTATTAACTGCAATTTAATGAAATTGTTATAATTTTTATAAAGTGTAGATACATCCTTTTCCCATAAACGGTTGTAGCTTTAAAAATGCAAATTTAAAGGGCCCTAATTTTGAAAGTCCGTTGGAATTATGTTGCATATTGACCACACAAGCACCTACTTTGGCTGCATGCCCCAATACGTGCAACCAGGCCTAAAAACTTCTACGCATTTATGCTAAATGCGAACATTGTTGCTGTATTTCGTCGCCGGCCTCTAATTGGTCACCGCACGAGTGCATCGGATACATTGATATGCAGCATAAATGCAACGAGAGTTGCAACTGCCACTGGATGCACACACATGCAACATGCATTGCGGCGACAATGCGTGCCCCTGGGAGAGCTGGTGCTGGCCGTCTTTAATCAGCCGGCAGACTCATTACTGCAATTGCTCACGTTTTAATTAAGCCGACGAAGCGAAGAGCGACTATCTGTATCTCACGGATATGCATAGCCACAGCGTCGAGTCGTGTGCCGTTTCGTTGTTCGTGGTCGTGGTTTTCAACTGTCTGCACTCTCTGGCTTACATGCAGAACCGTGTTTGCTTTTTGGCCAACAAAAAAGTGGGGGAGAAAGTGCTTTACTTTCGCATGCTTCTTTCGCAGGAATAGCCGAAAATATAACAAAAATAACAAACATTTTCCCAGCCAATTTTTTGTTGTCAGTTTCTCTTTTTATAGTGTCTTATACACATGAAGAGGGTATTCTTATTTGTGCAAAAGTTTGGAACGCAGTGGAGGAGATAGCTCTAGGAGATAAATAGTAAAGTCTATGTAATAGTTTGCAGGCTCAAAAGGTGATCTTTATAAGTATGCCTGCCTTAACTAGCCTCTCACTTTTGCTGTATATCCTACAATAGAACCCCCCAGTTAACTGGAAGGGCATACACCCATCGGCTCTGTCTGAAGGTAGCTTTCCTTGCTGGTTTCTTTTTTTTTTAACATCTTCTGTGGTCAAGTAACTCAATTCCTTTTCGGGTCTGGAAATGTGGTTTTAATTTACAAAGCTGTCATAGGAAGGGGAAAACATTCAATTGAGTTTAGGGGTTCAATTGACAGAAAATGGATGAAAAAGGATGAATTCTATGTATGTTTGACCTTAAATATGGGAATTTTTTTGACTGAAACTATACTAAATATACAAAACCCCTTCATACAGGCATCATCAGTTAACCCAACAATGAACCAAATAAACGGGGGAAACCCTCAGCACGCGACATTTCCATACCTGGCAGACAATTATTTGTTCACGAAGCTTAAAAAAAATAATAAAAAATAATAATATAATATAAAAAATAATAAATAAGACTAGATACAACCGTTAAGGATTTTGTTAAAACCGTGGTCCGGAGAACCCAACGTTATGCAGAAGGTGAACTCGAAGATATATTTAGCTGTTGGCCTTTGTTCTTTGGGTATACTCCAGTAGAATTTTGTATTTGTTGCATTTAAAAGGAAGAAGGAATCATTCACGACCCAAAATATATATTTATTTTTGATCAGGATCACCTCCTTAGTAGATATAAGCATTTCCCTCTTTCTGGTTCAACAAAACTAAGTAGTCGCTCAGTTTTAAAGTTATCGGCTCCGCAATTTTCACACATCCTTGAGATTTGTTTGTTGATCAATTAAGGTAAGTTCAAAAAATGAAGGTTTACAATCTCTTGAAGAGCAACGAACTAAATTAATTACATAAAAATATAAACTGAATGTTGTGACTTTAATATATACATACATATATCTTAATATGTATACAATATATCTGTATATTGTTTTATAAAATCGATAAATCGATAAAAGTATGTTGTTCTTTCAATTTGACAAAACAGTAGGATTTGAGAATCAAATTTTTTTGTAAGTAGTAGGCCATGAAATTTCAACTTTTTTACTTGAAATTCTTATAAATGGGGCTTGTGCCTTAGATTTTCCTCAGTCCAAGTTTTGTTTCTACCCGGTGGACTTCTACTTTGCTTTTTAATTTGTTTTTTTTTTTTTTATATATATTTTTTAAAAATATTTATTATTTTATCACTCGGAAAGCCAATTTTAAAGAGCTTTGGGTCTTAAGTCTTCTGTATTGTCTTTCGGCCTTTTATTTGCTTTTATTTTTTCCCAAGCAAAGTTTTTTATGATCTTATTCTTCTTTGAGTTATTGCCATTGTTCCTTTATAACAATATATATATACGTAAATATATTACCGTTTTCCTTATTTTCTTCTTTATTTCTGTTCTTTATTTTATTATCATTTTTGATTTGAACATTTATATCACTCTGTTTTTTTTTTTAATGTAACAATAGTTAGGATTTAGAAGTGCTTCGGATATCCGGTCTTCTGAGTTTTTGCCTTTGTTCCTTTATAATAATATATATATACTTAAATATATTACCGTTTTCCTTATTTTCTTCTTTATTTCTGTTCTTTATTTTATTATCATTTTTGATTTGAACATTTATATCACTCTGTTTTTTTTTTTAATGTAACAATAGTTAGGATTTAGAAGTGCTTCGGATATCCGGTCTTCTGTCTCCTCTTTTGCATCTATTTTTCCATAAAATGTTTATTTTTAATCATTTGATTCTTCTGCTGCTATTCTAATTTTATTCTTATTATTAATACTCATTTTATACTCTAAAGAGCCTTGGATCTTAAGTCTTCTGCATTGTCGAATAGAACCATGTTGTCCTTGTATATTTTCTTTATTTGATTTTATTTTTTCCAAAAGTCTTTGACTTTTTTCATTATTCTTTTTCTTAAAAATAAATAAATATATATTTAAATATACACTGTATGTTTTTCAAAAATAAAAACGGAAATGAGAAATCTTTTAACATTGAACCTAATTTTTTCTCATTTTTATTTCTAATAATTTTTTATATTGCTCGACTTATATTTTTTTTTATTTTGGTCTATCGAAACCGAATCGGAAGAGAGCTTTTCTTTCCTTTGTATTTTTACTCACAAACACTATACTTATTTAGTTTTTTCATTTAGGTGCAAGTCTTTAATTTTTACTTGATTAAATATTTATACCATTTTAGAGGCTTAAGTTATAGGCCTCAAATAGATAGTCTTTTAAATACCTTATGCATCAGAGTTTATTCGGCACAGGTTCAAAAGATCTCAGAGACTAAACGAGATAGAGCAACAAGGTTTTCCAAAAAAAAAAAAATCATTGCGGGGACCGTTGCGCGGATTAGTTATTATTTTATGTATATATGTATATTTTGTATATTTTATGTTTAATAAAATATTTAGTTTATATTTTGATTTCCTTCTGACTTCGTTCAATGCCTTGTTCAGAAGCATCCAAGAGTATGAAGAAACTATTTAAATAATTAGTTTTTCAAAAGGACGTGGTTTGGAAGAGAAGAGTACTGGATATATCGTTTTTTTTAAAAGGCATAATTATCAAATTCTTTTGATAATAAAATTGTATTCAATGAGAATGTTATTTTTTCAACAGGGATTTCAAATAATGATTATTTGATTATTTTTAATCGGAAAAATCATATCTTATAGTACCTATAGATACAATTTTCTCTATAAAGTATAATCTGCGCATTGCCCCCAAGCTGTCATAGGAAGGGGAAAACATTCAATTGAGTTTAGGGGTTCAATTGACAGAAAATTGATGGAAAAGGATGAATTCTATGTATGTTTGACCTTAAATATGGGAATATTGTTGACTGAAACTATACTAAATATACAAAACCCCTTCATACAGACATCATCAGTTAACCCAACAATGAACCAAATAAACGGGGGAAACCCTCAGCACGCGACATTTCCGTACCTGGCAGACAATGGGACAATTGTGGCAAATAGTCGCACAGACGACACCTTAATAGGTCCATAAAACGAGGCGACAATACCCATAAACGTATAAAAACATAAAGGCAACAAAACGCACACGCATACTCCCGCACGGAAAATTTCGCCAAGACAATCGCCGGAGCCAAGAGGGAGCCGGAACAAAAAGGTCACTGAAGCTGAGCCGGCCCTAGACAGGGATAGGGCCATATTATTATATTTTCGCCATGAGAACCACTGGCCAAATGCTGAAAAGTCCTCTAACAAATAAGCCAGCAAGCTGGCAAACTGCAAAGTAGCTTGTGGATTTAGATGTGGTCTCTGGGACCAGGGAAACCAAGCTCGTGGTTTTATTCGCAGTCCGGGCTCCAGATGGAAATGATATTTACAGTTTGGACTGTTTATTCGAAAATGGCGTGACAACAGTTCAGCTGTAAAGGGGTCCCCCAAAAAAGCATATAGCCACAAGTTGGTGCACTGAAATAAATATATTAGGTGATGAAAAAATCTCTTTAAATCTTAATTTATTAATTAAAGCTATTTATTCTAGTTGTTAACTATAAGCCAATAGTTATCCAAATTATTTGCAGGATCTCTTAAATATGTTTAGCACTAAATAATCCTTATTGTTCAGTCTGGTACATAAAAATCATATTTTTTATAAGTTTATTTATTTGGAATAGTATCTGTAAGTTTAAACATTTCAAACTTCTACAAATTTTAAATGTTACCAATACTGTTAATTACTCTCCAGCCTTACGACAGATCATGGCTGGAATAGATGTATGAATAGATAGAATATATGCATATCCTGATTTTGTTTAGTGTAGATGCACCAACACTGGTTGCCAACATACTTTAGATGATACTTTTTTCGAGTCTGCAAGCCAGAGATGCGCTGGGACGGAGAGTTGGCTGACTTCCACTTAAGGCCACAAATCATTTTGCGGCAGTTTGGTTGGAAGTGGGAATGGTACTGTTAATGTATCTGGGAAAGGAGGTAATATGGGACTGCGACAGGGAGTGGGACGGAGGACTGAAGACGGAGCCGAGGGATTCAGATATAAAGTTGTAGAAACTCACACTCGGAAGCCCCCAAGGGACACAGGTAGGGTTCGGGTTCGTGTGTGAGTGCCGTGGAAATTACGACACTTGGCAAGCTGAAGATTTATGCCGCAATTACCGCAAGTGTAAACTAATTACGGGTTTAAAGTGCCAACACACAGATAATGGCAGCCGACAACAAAAACGATGGCAACTCGGTGGTCGGCTTTAACGTTAACCCGCTGCAGTGGCTACTGGTCATTAAGAGCCACCAATCTCACAGCCTATTAACGGTGGCTTATCAATTTGAGTTATTTTCATGTCGAAAGAAATGTGTGCGGGATTTCGTAAAGTGACCCAATACCGAAAATAGGGAAGCACTGCACTTCAAATATATCACGAAATCCCTTCCCTTTTTAATGGGATTTTTGGCTTCAATCGACGAAATTGTTTGCGGACCAATGTATCGTGTCTGCCATTTCTCAAGTCCGACACTTGTTACCTGTTGGACTTTTGTGATTAATGCCCGGGCGGGAAAAATACACAATTAAAAAATTAAATATATTTAAAAAAAATTATTTAACATAGAAGTCCATACTTGTTACTTAAGTTTATTTGACTTTGTAATTTGTAGGTGCCTCCTTTCAGGATGATGATTGTAAAGCTTTGCCCTTTTTTTTATAGATTTTCTTCTAGTGTACCTGATACCATCACTCTGCCAACGAATGAAAACTCCGAACCGAAATTAAACCGGGAAAACCACCCATGGAGGGTGTGGGCTTACAGAAAAATAAAAGCCCAGCAGCCTTTGTCCATTGCGCGGTTGTGTTCACATTTTAATTACAGTCGCTCCGCGGGATGGATGGATGGGTGGAGGGATACAATGGGCCTAACCCGAAAATGGGGTTAATGTGGCGCAAACTTCGCTTTCGGGATCCATAGTGATGATCTCCGTAACGACACGCGAGCAGATTATCGATTTAATTCCGCTTAGAGTTTATGATTTCATGCCACACTTGTTGCCCCATGATGAAAAGTGCTTGTACATTTTTCATTTTTAATCGCTGGCAATCAGTATTTAATTGTTATATAACTCACATAAAATGCAACTTGAACTTTGACTCGCTCTGCCCACCATCTTTGGTCAGCTACAAATTTGCATTTGCCAAGGGGCACTGGACAATTTTGCTTGTTAGCCGTCCATTCATTAGGGGGCACGCCGTACAAGGCGTATACGCAATATGACAAGACAGCTGCTGCAATTTGATGTGGTCATGTTGTGTTCCAGTTATAGAAGCCGTCTAAGCAAACCTCATTAGTGAGCCACGTCATTGATGAACCCAATAACGCACAGTTGAGAACACCTCCCAGTTATGCTACACAGAGAAAATTATTTCAATGGATTATTGGTATTTAATATTAAGGAGCACGAACTTGAATGTATCATGTCCTTAAAGGTCCTTTATTTTTATAAAAAATTAAATGAGTGAGAAAGGAATTTAGAACAAAACTCTCAGTGTAAGCAAATGAAACAGCCCCCTGCTGTTTACTCCAAGCGAAGCATCTTCATTAGGGGCAGTTGCAATTGTGCCTGATCGGTTTTTAGTGCGTCACTGACACAGATCGCCGGCAGTCGACATTCAGCCAAATCGTATGCACAGCCATCAAGTGTAGCTACCAAGTACGTACACCTTTCACTTTTGTAGAATAAACTCGTTCGGGCCGACAAGCAAACAAACATACTGTCGGCCGACAAACAAGCACAATCAGACAGGCAGGCAGGCTGGGGTTGGGAGGGGCGGACAAGATGTTTTCTCATGCAACAACGGGCAACAAAAGATGCAACCACAAACACCGGACAGCTGTCGGCCAACTGCAGCTACCAAAGCAGTGTGGCAGTGGTTGCAGTGTGCCAGCCTGCAAGTCATGCTGGGGATGCGGCTCAATGTTGAAATTAAGCCACATTTGTCTTTCTGCCTGTTGGCCAGTAGAACTTAGCAGGAATTTATTTACACACAAGAGCCGGGAGCCAGCTCTCCTTGCCTGTTTAATTTACGGACATTAATTGGCTAATTTATGGTGCCCGAAACAAACAAACACCACAAATTCCCGGCCGTTGCACGAAGCCATTGCGCCACAATAAACACAACGTTTAGTTTTATTGATTTAAGCAAAAATGGCCAGAAACAAAATGGCTGGCTGATCAATTTAATGGTCGAGAGCAAACAGTGCAGGAGTGGGCCATAAAGTCAATGGTTAATGCTGATGTCTCTCTACGTGTTTGTTCCATAATTAATGGACTGGTGGCTGGTTATGCAATGCCTCCAAGTATCCATCCGCACCAACGTGGCTCCTGAATTAATAATAGCGAATTAGTAGTGCTAATATTTGGTCAAAGTTTATCAAATATTTATCACAGCTGCAAGAGATATAAAAATGTAATTACATTTTGGAAAATAGCCAGCTCTAGTGGTCGCTATTGTATCCCAACCCTAATTCATATTGGCTTTCAACAGACCCTAATAGTTGACCATCTAAAAATTAATACTTGCAACAGCCATTGGACCGAATACATGTGCCTGACGGTTGGCCAAAACTAATTTGCTGGAAATGAATCAATGACAGAAGCCAAGCATACGGAAAGGTTTTAAAACTTTTCCAAAGACACAACAGAGAACCGGAATCGCAGCCGGGGAGGAAAAGTTCGGGGGAGATTGAAACTTTGAGATAAAACGAATTGCAAGAAGGGGAGACTAATTGCAGCCTGTTGCTGCGGCTTTCTGCTTCTGCAGCTGCTGCTGATGCTGCTGCCGTCTGTGGGTTTTATCTTTTAATTTGCCACAAAACGCACAAAGTGCAGCACACTGACTGGCTGTGCAGCTGTGTGTGTTTGGTTATTCATGTTATGTGCGGGTGGGTGTGAGCCAACAGATGAAGCCACTGGCCAAGCCTGGGAATCCTCTCACTTTTTTCACATGCACATCCCATTGTATCTTTTGGATGCTGATGATGATGAAGATCCCAGCTGCCTGACTGCCTGGCCGACTGCCTGCCTCCCTGTCTGCTCCCTGCCCCCGGTCCCTGCCCCCTGCACCCTGTTGCCCCCTCTGCCTGCTGGATATGACACAGATTACGTAACACGAAATTAACATTTTAACACAATTCAACAGAAAGAGGAGACGATGACGCCGCTGCAAAAGTCGGAGAAATAAAACAACTACAAGGGAATGGTCACTCGGGGAGTCGAAGACGTATACCCTGCAAACCCATAATTTATAATTTTTGAAATTAAATATATTTTTTCAGTTTGTGGCACAAGATTATGTAAAATATTTTTCAAATACAACTAAGATTTAGTCTTAAAATAATTATTATTATAATATATTCCAATGAATAAAATTAATGATACCTCGAAACAATTTGAAAAAACAATTTTTCTTTAAGGTTATAACAATTCGAAAAGCACACCCATGGCGGATCGAACCACCACCTCCCGTTTATTTTTATATTTTCTTCAGTTTTTCTCCTTTTTTTTGGGTAGTGCCCATTTCTTTGGCGTGGCGATGGGGATGGCTCATCAGTCTCTTTGGCTCCATGACGTGGCCAACTGGGGGGAATTCAGTTATCGGCGGTAGGACGATGCCGTCTCCGACTGCGAGTGCAACGGCGATGATGACGATGGCCAATACGTGAACACTTGCGGACCGTGAGTTACGCCTCTTGCAGTCAATTATGCAATTAACGTTTTTAGCCGCAAACAAGAAGCAATCGCGCCAAATGAGCCGCGTTTCCTACACATTAGTCGATGTCGTTGTCGCTTTGACAAAACTGATGCTCAAACTCAAAGGCGGTTTGTCTGAGAAGCAAACTGTAGATGCAAATGCAGATTCCGTAGCAATGGCCAGCTACCATTTGATCGATACGTGGTTGTGCAAAAAAAATACAAGCAAAATCTTTATATAGGAAAATCACAGAAAAAAGCAATAGTTCGTACTCAATCCAAAGTTGCAATCGCCGTCGGCTAGCTGCTGACAACTGTGAAGTGTCATCGCCCCAAGTCAGCAAAATAATATTATTCCACCGCCCCGGGCGACAGAGATTTCGGTTGATTGTTTTGTCGCTGGGTTGTGTTTCCCAGCAATTAGATGATGGTCTGTGATTTGCAACTCGTGCAGACGAGTTTAGGAAACACTTGACAAATATTGACAAAGTGCAATGGCAAAAGCAAATGGAAACGGCATCGAGTCACACTGTGGATTGCATCTCATGGATATAATCGCAAATCGATTCAAGGGAAGCCATAAGAAATAGATGATCCATTAGCAAACATTAATTGTCCTTTACAGGAAATTAAATTGCGTATACGCCGGGTGCACAACCAAGGTGGACCTCATCCTCCGTATGGTTGTGGAACTTTAATTAGAGATTACTCAATAAGCTTGTAATTTTCAATCGACTCTTCACAACGAGTGACAATTGCGATTACGAGGAGCTCCCCTGGGTAGTGAGAGTAGTTTGCTAATTTCATTTCAACTGGCAATTAGCAGAAATATTTGTGGAAAATACACAAGACACAAGGAAGAAATTGTCAACATCGATGCGGACTTTTGATGTTCCTGGTAGATGAAGGGAGCAGCCATGAGAAAATGAGAAATCCAAGTCAGCAAAATTGTTGGCGAGTTAAGTAACCAAATAACTATTTGTAGCTACTTTTTGGGCAACTCTGGCAGCAACTGCATCGAAGGATGGTCAAAGATTGGACAGCAAATGAATCGCAAAAGTGAATGGCAGATGGAGCTGCACTCGCCTTGGGCCTCGAATTGGGTAACATTGCACAGCAGTGGGCGAAACTGTCAGCAATTGTTTTTCTTTTCTTTTCGAATTTTTTGGTTTCATGGAAGATGAAGGAGTCCCTGTCGGAGGTTGCTTGTCGGATGCCTGTCCTCTTCAGTTCGAAATGATTGGACAGTCATGGGTTTTCTTCTTTGGCCGTGTTGTTTGTATACCCCATCTCAAATATGGCAATTATAATTACAGATTGACTGATGGTCACAAATATGGGTCGAATAATACGAGTCATGGGATCAAAAGAGGGAAAGTCATGTCTTACTTCAGTTTGGGAAAACATTAACGCACCAAAATATACCTCCCATCGAATCATAATTTTTGATTGCACTTGATAAGTAATCTAATGCCATTTTCCCGATTTTTTAAGGTCTAATTTAAATTTCAAACTCCACTTAAACAAGGAAACCACTTTTAGCTCAAAGCCAAGTCTTTGAGTTATGCTTCTGCCAAGGAAAGGTCGTTGTCAGCAAACAAATTCACACTCTTGTCCAAGTGGCTTTTGGCCATCGACTCTTGGGGGCTCGTTTGACAACTTGCGTGGTTACGTGGCTCTAAGCCTTTGGTCTCCGGTCTTTGGTTTTCGGTATTCGGTTTTGGGTCCACCCCCACCCATCGCATCACCATTGATTTCCTGGAAGACCAAGACAAAACGCTGGATGCCATCTTCAGACGACGACTCGTACGCAGACGCAATCGCAGTAGAAATCGCAGTCGAGGCCTCCAACTGGCTGGAAAAGTGGATAAGTTTGAAGTTTGCAGAGTTGCAGACTGGGTTTTTTTTTTGGGGACCCTGGTACATGCCACCAAGTACCATGCCACATGCACCGCATAAATCTCTTCTCATTTATTTTTGCCGAAACTCAGCTCGTGCAAGTTTATTGTAAATAGTTGCTGTGCCTAGTGCCGTGTGATTATGTGAGCATTACATGCCATTTGGCACGCCGCTGCCACAGCCCAAAACTTAAGGCCCAAGCCGAAAAATTAAATTTGAAAAAAAATCAACTGTGAGGAGCAGGAAGCCAGCCTTGCCACGCTTGCTACCCATTGACCCCAGATTTTTCTCCGGTTGGGGGGAAAAAATTCAAAATCAATTTGAAGATTGCTGCTTCGACAGCTGTCGTCATTGTTGTCGTACCCTCTCCGTAGTCCGCAGTCCGGACCTCTTTGATGGCTCAGTTTGAAATTCAAACAGAGTCTGGATCTGAGTTTGAGTTCACTCGGCGCAGCCAACAAGTGGTGGCCCGTCATTGACTGCAGATTGTGGCAGTGGCAAGGTGCCGCCGGGATTGGGGTTAAACTTTAAAGTCAACAGAAACACTGCTTTGCATTATGCAAGTCGGATTCGGCAAAAATTTCAGATTATGGCTGTTTGCCGTTTTAAATATACTTAAGTGCTACAATCATGCAGCTTGTATTGACCATGTGATGGAGCTTCAAGCCTCTTCCTCGAAATTGCCATGTGACTAGTCAATAATTATGATTTGTTAGGATTTCATTTTCTGATTGAAAAGTACAAACTATTTCCCATTAATCATTTTTAGTTAATTTTTATAATCTTACTTAAAATTTATATGTCCTCATTTATATTCTTTGAAATAGCTTTAAATTATAAGATAAATTTAAAAACTTTTATCTTAATCAAAGTAGAAAAGAAAAGATACAAAAATCCATTAAGGGTATTGAGCGTTTTCTGAAGCTCTTTATATTTTATTTTTATATTTTGAAAATACCTATTTTTCAACATCATTTTAACTTAGTATTTATAAAAACATGTGCACTTCAACCATTTCATTTTTCCATTTTGTATGTTAAGCTTTAGAATATAAACTTAATTTTGAGTTTTCGTTGCTTCTTACTATATTCTTCCTCTATTTTATTGCCTTACGTTAAACAATGCATATTATTCCCAGGGAATTGAGTGCCATATGTTTGCTGTACTTTTCTGAACATTTTTCATCCAAAATTCCCACTAAAACCCTTTGGCCCCAAAAACTTTGATAATGGACCGGTCCCCTTTTGAGTAAATTAGTTTTTGCGGTTGCCTGATGCGGAGGGATGCTGAAAATTCAGTGGAATATCTGGAGACTTACCTTGCGCTTAGAGCGGGCCATCCGCTGGTCCCGCGAGTTCTCCGCCTCCCCAGGTGGTCGCTTGCCCCACACGGCGATGGCGATCCGCGTGTATGTAAAAATGAGTACCACCAGCGGCAGGACAAACTGCAGCGTGAAGAGGGCGAGGGTGTAGTAGTACTCCTGTACACGCGATGGCCACATCTCGCGGCAAATGTATCTGATGGATGGAGGCGTATCCGGGATGCACGCACAAAGGACATGTCGCATGGAACGAGAGAAAAGTGCAGGATGTCTATGTAGTGGAGGAATGGAGAAATCTGCTGGTCTCCTAAAATCAACTGTCACACACAAAACACCAGCACATCGTATTCTGGCTGGACAACTCAAGGCTGAGTGGGAAATTTTATTTTTATTCCCAGTCTCCCAAGTCCTCTTTAAACCATGGCAGGAAATGGCCTTTTCTAAATGAGTTTTGTGTTCCATTTAGTCCAACTTGATTTAGTTTTACGGTAGACTGCATTATGTTATTAAAGAAATCTAGATTTGTGAATCTATAGTGTATCCTGCCTCTATTTAAGTTCTCTAAGCGTTACATGATTAATACAATTTTTATAAAAAATTTTTGTTTTCATAAAACTAATAGTAATAACCAATACTCCCGCATTGGTCCTGCCATTGTCCTTTTTTTGATCTCATGCCAACTTAGGACTCTTTTAATTAGACATGACTTTCGGCCTTCCACAACGTGCCCCGCATACTTGAGCTAAAAGTAAGCATCCTGCAGATGAGTTTGCTATTTGCATTTGCATTATCCTCACCCACTGGCTGTTTGTCTTTTGGCAGAGGAAAAGTTAAAAATACTGACGAGCAGAAGCTCGGCCGGTTGACTCAAAGATTTTTTTGTTTGGCTGAGGGAAGGCGAAAAAAATGTATGTAATATATTTTATTTGCCAACCACTTGAGAACGTGCCCTGGGAAAACAAAAAAAAAGGAAAATTCCAACATCCTTTTTGGCATCCAGAGCTTCTCTTTAAGTGGGAATTCCTAAAAATGGCAGCATTAAGGCCTAATGCCAAGGACATCAGACCTGACACGGCGGCAAGACCAAGAAGTTTTTCAATTCCCCTCAAAAATACGCCTACATAATGCAACATTTTACACCTCACTCTGAAAAATATATTTTTTCTACAAGCTTTCTTGTAAAGTAAATGGGAGTCGCAAGTTCTTGGCTTCTTTATAGACTTGAATGACTATAGTTATTAAGTAATATTAAATTATTTATATTATGCCACAGTTTATTAATTGAAAAGAATTATTAAAGTATTATTTTTTCTCAGTGCCCTTAAACTCTTCTTGAGAATCTCCTCACTTCCCTGTCTGTTTGTTACCTTTTTAACGTTGTTTATCGTTTCAGTGGGTCGGTACTTACTTCTCGCATTTTTGATGCCACGGCGACCCCGGCAACACGAGGCGGGAAACAACAGGTATGGGAAAAGCGGTGGCAAGTGCAATAAACCAAACGCCACCGATGATGAATTTGGCATAGCTGCAAAGAAAAAACGTCAAAAAAATGAGTGCCGGGTAAGTACTTATGATTTCCTTATAAATTTTGAACAAGTCTGTTATTTTTAGCTAATCTGTAATCCACTTTGCTTTTCTTAAGAAAAAATGTGTTCATGAATTCTTAAACATTTCAAAAAGTGTCCGCCCACCAGCCTCTATGTGACGCCGTGGCGTATGAGTGATGTGAGTTGGTATCCAGCTGGCATCCCTCTGATCCCTTCCAGACTGCTGCCATTCGATCCGAAGGAAGTGAGCATGGTAAGCGGACATTAAACTCGACGGTGGGGCTTGGCTTAAAGACCGCTTTGGCAGTAGCTGCGTGTGCGTAAATTACAGACATGTTGAATAATTATCAGCCGTATTTACTTTATGTCCCCGCAAATATTTGCAGAAGCCACAAAGGATGGCTTTCGTGGCACGCAAACACATGCACGCTAATACTGACGTAAGATATTGCTTTCATTGGCCCAGGAAGTGTACACTGGGAGAAATTATTATGGAACATTTAAGGAAAAGAGCATTGCAATTGCATTGTGAAGGACAAAGTCCTTTCACTGGCTTTTTCACTTAATTACTTAAATTTTACTGGCTTTAAGTAATTATTGTAAGTAAGTAATAATGCTAATATTGGACTAAATAGTATTTACATATATTGAAAATTATATCTTATTATAATACGATAAGTAAATACATATATTTTTCTTTTCTTTTCTTTTTAAGTCATAACTTATGACTCATAAGCAGTACTTGTTAAGTACCTACTTTTAAATGACAATTAAAAATCTTTAAAAATATCCCATAACGAACAAAAACGTAGCTGATATGTATTTGACATACACATTTATACATAAATACAATATTTATATATTTCATAAAGCTAGTATTTAATTAATTTAAGCCAGAAAGATAACCGAACAGCTGCCATCAACAATCGCCCGAGCATGAAAAACTCACGCCAGTTTTCCATCTATGATATGGATGGCTTGATGGAGTGACACTACTGGGTGATGGGGGCATTTGTGAGCTGTGAGGCGCCAACAGCTGTATCTTGTTACCAAAACAAATTGACGTTTGCAATGCGTGCGAGCCATCCGCTGTCCATCCGCCGGCCGTTTTGGATTTTCGAGCAAATGCCTGCGTCAGGGTCTCGGATTACTATTTAAACCAATTAACACAAGCCGACGTGCTCAGCGACCGTCTAACTAAATGCCTCCTGCAAACCACGTCCCAAGAGGGGAGCCCATTCGGGTCAAGCGGCCAAAGTGGATAGCAGTGTAAATACCCCAGCGACCACTTAACTATGTCCAGGCACGCCAATGAAGGTCCATAGTTAGTACTCGGAGTTCACAGTGCTCGAGGAGTCACTTTTACGCGCAAATTAGACTCTTATCAACTGGAGACGTATAATGGAAATTTAAAAGAATTTTTTTATTAAAGCCTTTCCTTAAAGTTTATGCTTTAATTTAGTAACTCTTTAATTTGTTTTCAAATAAAAATATAAACACGGATAATATTAAGCGGCCTATATTGCACGAGTATCTTTTTAATTAATAATCTAAATTATAATGTATGTAGGAGCTAACATTTGTTATATACTTATTAAATTCAATTTATTATTTGCCAGGCTTAGAAAACACAATTAATATTCTTAAAAGCACAGGAACCATTTGATTCGTTTAATTGAAGCTTGCAATTATGAAAAGGATTAAATTTATTCAAAGCATTCAAACGAATAAAATAATTTTCACATACAGCCGTATAAAATAATATTTATTAAAAACTATGTTCTTTTAGAGAATAAAAAGTCTAATCCCGTTGCAGAGTTTTAAAAAATATTAAATTAATCTACTTTTTACTTTACGAGTATAATTTATAAGCCAAGTTCCTATTTAATGCATCACAAATGGCCATAAATAGTTGGCATTTTCAATGCTTCCACGGGATGAAGCCCAACAAATGTGTAAATTATTTCCATGAAATATCCCCCTCCCACCTGCTTCGCACCTGCCCACCATTATGAACTTACCGTTTGGTGATGCGCGGCCTGAGGGGCCACATGATGGCTATGTACCGATCGATGCTGATGGCCACCAGGGTGTAGGCGCTGACCAAGACGGACACCGCCTGCGAGTAGTTGACAAAGTGGCAGAGGGCGATGCCAAAGGGCCAGTAGTTCAAGATGAGCAGCGATATGAAGGACGAGGGCACGCAGAAAAGGGACATCAGGATGTCGCCCAGGGCCAGATTGGCGATAAAGTAATTGGTTACGGTGCGCATGCGCGGGGTACTCTGGACGATATAGCACACCGTCCCATTGCCGATCAGGGCAAATATGAATATGGGAATGTACAGCAGGTAGACGGTGCTCTTGAAGTAGACACTGCTCCACAGATCCTCCGATTGGGTGTCGTCGGCATCGCAGCTAAAGTTCATGAGCACGGTGACATTGAAGCTCTCGCCCTCCAGGCCATTGAGTGTGGGGGTACTGGACGCATACCCTTCGTGCAGCTCCGGCTCCGCCAGTGTGCCGGTTTCATTGTACAGCAAGGAGGCGGAATCGGGCAGGGCGAACAGCTCGTCCTGGTAGTCATCCTCCTCGTTCCGCAGCAAAGGCTCCTGTGGCGCTATATAATAAAGACTCTGTAATCGCCGTCGGGGCCACATCGCCAGGCCTTTGTCCAACTCCATTCAAGTGTGTTCTCTGCCCAGCAAGTTGCCCACTAACTTCATGCCCCTGGATACTTAGCTGCCTTCCAAACTTCTTCTCATTGTGGCTCAGAAGTTATTTATGCCATCTGCAAGCAAAAGAGAATGCCATAATTAGCCTTAGCCTTGAAAATTACAGATTTTCCGTAGCTATGTGCAACACGGCGGGTACTTAATATTATACTGAAAATATATTCGTTTGCCAAAAACGTAGCATACTTTTGGGCAGCTGTTTGTATAAGAGTTTCAGGGCAGGTCATAATCTTTTGCATAATAAATCGCCATAATAAGCGTAAATATGCAACCATCCATCAAGATGGAAAACAGACGAGCGTTTTGAAAGGATAAGAGAATCCTTGTTGGATGTTCGTTGGAGTTGTACGAAAAATATATGTATATTATGGGGAGAGGAGAATAAATAGTCGACAGGTGTCTTTCAAATAAATCAAGTTTTAACTATAACGATTTGTAGTTGTATTCATAAGCATACACATTTTTCAAGGAAAAAGGTTTTTTATTTATTTTACAAGCATTTTATCATATATTTCTCCTTCGTTAATTTAATAACTTCCTATACGTAGTCACCCCTGACTTATGGTTTCCAATCACTCAACTGAAAATTCCGAAAGCCAATCCAATATGCATCGTTTTTCCATGGCAAGTAATTAAAAGGAAGTAATATGAAAGTTAATATCGAAAAACGCGAGTGTACAAATGGGGGAAATGAAAGTAATTTAAACTTGGGCCTTTCGATAAGTTGACTTGCTGCCTGCCATCGAACCATTTAACTCCATATCATTTCAGCTCAGCTTGATTAATATCTCGCTGAATGAACTCGGAAAAACAACTGACAGACGAACAAGCCTCCACCACGCAACCACCCGACCACCCTCAGCAAGGACAGGATAAGGTTATCAAGTGGGTAAATTGCTTATCTCAGCACAATAATGAGGACGAGCCTTTCGAAAGTGTCTGAGCGTGTGCGTGAGTTGGTTTTTCTTATCGTCTTCCTTTCCTCCCATTCCGGCTATATTTTTTACCAATTATCCTAAAAAATTCCTCGACTCCCGGAGAGCTCTCCCCCTGAAACTCCATTTAAAACGTTTGGCTTTGCGTGTATTGGTATTTTGGGACTCTTTTGGTTTATATTTCCGGCCAAAAGTTGAGGAATTTATTCATTAATGCAAATCGCTGCCCGAAGAACTGAAAATGGATCAAACCTTTTGGATTGACAAGTGACAACAGGAGGAACAGAATCCGAACGACATTCCGAGGGGCTCCGAAATAAATAAATAATTTCTGGGCCCAAGAATGCTGCGAGGAAATTAGCTTTAAGGGAGAGCCAATGATGAATTTAATTGCACTCTAAATTCCACGAAATTCCAGACTCATAACATATTCGGCAGGTAATCAAAAAATTTTCCCCGTTCGGGCATCCTGATTAATGAACAGCTCATCAATTTTGTATTAACAAGACATGGAAAATGTGCGTCGAATGCCAAAAACACACAAAATAATTACATGCCGGAGAGGCACTTCGTGTTCGATATTCGAAACGTACCAAACCGCACTACCACTCGATGAAATACGCAAAAATAAAAATGATAAAGCGGGAGAAACGGCAACAAATCCAAATTAAAACAGAACGAATACGAGGCCTAGGGCAACTGAAAGGCACCACGACGGACTGGAACATGAAAATAATGTTGGTAATAAAATAAAATGCAAAATATTGACAAGAAATCACGTACACGAATGGAAGCCGAGCCGTGGATATATGGGCTCGCCATTGAAAATGTAATAACGTCTTAGATTTTCCCGAACAGCACAAAAAAATGGCATAAAATCAGATTTCTTGGGCTTAGTTGGCGCTTAATTTTGTTTAGGGGCTTTTTAGGCTAAAGGCAAAAAATGGAAGCCAACAACAAAGGCTTCCCCATGAAAACATTCGAAAAAAACAGGTGGCAGACCTGACGAAAATGTATTTCATAAATTCAATTTTCTAGCAAGCGACAAGCCGGGAAGCAAAGAACTCAGTTCAGCCCAAAATAAAAGATGGCCGTGGAAAAATATTTTTAAAGAAAGCCCAGATTACAGCAAATTTTCAGGATTACCATGGGCCAATTTGTGGGATGCGGAAGATTTGTTTATAGTGGGGGTTTGGGGTTTTTCGACCGGAAAATAGAATTTAACGGTGGCCCGAGGCACGGCCAAATGCAGTGAGTGAAAGCCAAATGGGTTGGCATCCAGCTGCCACAGAATGCTGCAACAAAATATTTACTTTCCCCAGCGAGGAAGGCACATCCTTTAGTCAAAGTCAAAACAGTCCTTTTGCTGTTATCCGTGTTTATGTTCACAGGTAGTCGTCACTTTTGCCGTCATGTTTTGCACTTTGAAAAAAATTGTTAGAATTTGATTATAACCTAAACCTTTAAATTTCAAGTCCATGGAGAGTATAATATATTTTAATAATATTCAAGATAGTAGCTCCTATTATTTATTTATTGATTAAACCTTTCATATTCAAAATCTCTCTAAGGCGAACATTTTTTTCTGTGCAACCTTAACCACAACTGGCAATATCTTTAGCACTGTTGTCAGAATCATTTTGGCACTTTCTGCGGCATGTTTGTAATTATAATTAATGAGCAACCGTCAAGAGTAATTTGGCTTGGGGCAAAGTCAACAGCAGCCACATCTATGTGGATGTATATTGTAGTTGAAGGAAATGCCAGAAATGCCAGAAAAGCCAGCCACAACCACCACCTACCACCCAACAACCAGTATTTAAATAGGCAAGCTCGACGGGTGGCTTCCGTGTGTCCTTGCGGCCCAATTAGCTCTTGAGTATGACAAGTATTTTTTGGGCAAAGTATGTGCAGCTGTTTGGACTGAAGTCTTGAGTTTCCTGCCTCTACTTGAGATTCATACAGTTAATCACCCGATAAAATATTTTTAGAGTCGGCTTTTCAAGCACACCGCCAGCCAGATAAGGGTATCTTGACCTTGAACCTGCCTGCACCCCCATTCAAAAATCCAAAAGAGCAAAAATTGTATTTTCCTCCTGTCCTTATTTATGAGCTGACAAGTTTATTGTTTCTTGCGGCTCCTGCGTAAAATTGAATTTTATTGCTTGGTCCCAGCTCACATATTTGCCCACATGTATGCCAGTGATTTGTGGCCTCAAGTCCCTTAAATAGGATTTAAATTGAGAAAATTCCGTTATTTGTTTTTTGACCATTTATGATGACATAATGCCCGAAATAAGAGACCAGAGTGCTCCATCCCCAAGCCAGTTTCAATCCTACATATATTTCGCAGGCCACCTATCCTCTATTGGTTATGCAAATTAGCTGCGTAGCCTGCTGTTTTCATTTAATTTGCTTAATCAAATGTTCGAGGAAGCATTCATCAGGATGGGTGCACGTGCCACGGGAAACGCGACACTTTTGAAAAAGCTATTAATTCGAGATATTCATTGAATCTGCCACCGCCTCCGCTCTTCAGGTCCTGTGTCCACAAAGGCAATGCCAGGCTCCCCGGACTCGGTGTGGGGTGGCCTGCGGTTGTGGTCGTGTTCATATTTGCGTTATTAATTGAATTAATCTTTGGCTGAACGATAATTAAGTGGTCATTATGAGAATAATAATGACAAGTAAGCCTGAAAGTATACCGCACTTTTAAATCGGCTGAAAAGCGCTGTAACTTCCGATTAAATAGATTAATTACGATAATCTCCAGGTTCTTCAGGTTTCGGCGTGCCTGGGCTTCGCCGCACCTGGGCTTACAATGTATCCACTTCACCTGTTGGCTACCAATCCCAGCCAAAGATTACACTCCACCATGCTGGACACGATAAGGAAAGCCCGAAGCGTAGGAATGCACTGAAGTGCGAAATTAAATGCCCATTTAATGATACGTATTATTAAGTATACTCGAGGCGACTTACAGGAGATTAAGAAAACATTCGAAGCACGAGTGTCGCACCCTTTGTAATCGATAGCTGACAGAATATAGTAAATACTAGCAATAAATACCAGTTCGTGATTAAATAAAATATTATTCCCCATAAACATGGATTCTTTTACGTGCATTAACGCAGAAATCTTCAAGTATCTGTCCCAAGTCGTCGACGCAATTCAAAAGGCAATCAATAGATAATGTTTCCATCAGATTCCGAATTCCTGAAAAAACAAAAAATAAGTCTTGCATTGGGGCCTGATTAATTTAAATGTTCGAATACCACCTAGACAGCCAACGAAAAAACGATCTAATCTTCCACCGATAAGTTGGCCACCATGGGACCTATAAAAGACCTGGCTTCCAAGCTGACCAACCATCATTTGTGGGTTCTACTACAATATGAAGACTTTCGTTCTTTTGGCATTCGTGGCTCTGGCCGGTAAGTTTCTAGAGCTCCAACAAGTCCATCAAATGGGGAATTATTTTAGCTTAAGGCTCTAAATAATATTGAGATATTATTTAATATTGAGAAAGATATTGTGGGAATAATTTAAAAAATTATTAAAAGAAAAATAACCAAAGCAAGGGGTCTAGAGCCATTGAACTTTTTTGAAAAACTATATAGATCTTTTATATAAAATACTGTTTTTCAAAAACTAATTTTAATAAAATGTCTTTTAATTCCTTTTTAGCTTCCGCTTATGCTCTGGAGGAATCCGAGCGCGTCAATGGGGAGAATGGCTGGTACGTTCCCCAGCAGGACGGCTCCTTCGAATGGGTGGACATGGACGTTGCCGAGGAGTGGATGGAGACCCAGGAGCGCATGGAGGATCGTGGCCTGACCACCGTCCCCGTTAACTTCTACCTGTACACCAAATCCAACCCCACCAAGGGCAAGAGCATCAAGGCCACCGCAAAGTCGATCGATGCCTCCAACTTCAATGCCGATCATCCCACTCGCTTCGTGATCCACGGCTGGACCCAGAGCTACTTGAACAGCATGAACAAGGACATCCGCGACGCCTGGCTGTCCAAGGGTGACTACAACATCATCGTCGTTGACTGGGCCCGTGCCCGTTCCGTAGACTACGCCACCTCCGTGATGGCCGTCGCCAAGACCGGCAAGAAGGTGGCTGCCTTGGCCAACTTCCTGAAGGAGTACCGCGGCATGTCCTTCGACAACTTGTACTTCATTGGCCACAGCCTGGGCGCCCATGTGGCCGGATATGCTGGCAAGAACACCGACGGCCAGGTGCACACCATTGTGGGTCTGGACCCCGCCCTGCCCCTCTTCAGCTACAACAAGCCCAACAAGCGCCTCAACTCCGATGACGCCTGGTACGTGGAGTCCATCCAGACCAACGGCGGAACCCTGGGATTCCTGAAGCCCATCGGCAAGGGTGCCTTCTACCCCAATGGCGGCAAGAGCCAGCCCGGCTGTATCGCTGACGTGACCGGAGCCTGCTCCCACGGCCGCTCCACCACCTACTACGCCGAGGCCGTCAAAGAAGACAACTTCGGAACCATCAAGTGCTCCGACTACGAGAACGCCGTGGCCAAGGATTGCGGCAGCACCTATAGCTCCGTCCGCATGGGAGCTGACACCAATGCCTACATGGTCGCCGGCGACTTCTATGTGCCCGTGAACAGCAAGGCCCCCTTCGGCATGATTAACTAAACTCGGCGCAATAAAACCAGAAAATACTCCAGAACCCTGAAAATACATTTTTTACTCAGTTACGGAAACGGGGTTAAGAAATCACCTTGACTTTCCATCAATGAACGTGCCTTATCGTGCCATAAAAACCTATACGATGGCCATAATTCATGGGGGAATTGTCAGGCTAAAAATCAGCTATCATTAATTAGTCTATCAAATTTTATGGCTCCTCTTGGCCAATCATGACTGGATTTTGCTTTCGAGTCTTCCTACAAATTGCTCAACAATGTTTTAATTGATGAAGGCTTAAACAAGGAGTCCAATAAATAATTATGACTTTTCAATTACCAATTGCGTGGTTTTTTAGCGGATATTTTTTCACAGGCTTTCTATATATACTTCTTGTGGTTGTTTGTCGTCTAGCCGTAACTTTACTAAAAACATGACTGGAAAGCTAACATCGGACAGATCCGAAACAGATATACCCATGCAGTTACGTAGCAGTTTATATTGTTAGATGTACATAGCTTCGAATACAATATATCCCACATAAAAAACGGCAAAACTATGGCATTTCCGATAAATCAGTTATGGCAGCTATAGGATTCTGGTAACTAATCCCGGCCGGTCCGACTTATATACTACTTGAAAAGGATTTAGGTAATGTTTGGAGGCGATAGCTTTAAAACTGAGGACTAGTTTGGATAGAAACAGACAGAAGAACATGCTTATATCGACTCAGGCTTAATAGGGTCGAAGTTGTCTCCATAACTGCGTGTCACACTTTCGACCAAAAATATAATACCCTCTGCAAGAGTATAAAAAGGGGTACTTTTATTTAAAATAAAATTTAAAAAAAACAACGAAAATGTTTCTGATACTTTTTGGATACTAGTTCTTAGTTTCTTCAATAAAGATATAATTTTCAAAGAATTCCTTTTCATAAAATAGCTATATATCTGTGATATAAATTTTATAAGTTCCGGACAACAGTTCGTATTGTTGATATTTTTGCAACCTTACAAGTGCTAATCTAATACAAAGTATAAACAACTTTTATGGCTCTTTTGATACAATTTTTTATTATTAGGACAAAGAATAAAAACAATTCTTTAAAGACAACAGCCATGATTATGAAACAGCAATCATACGCTATTATAGTTCTGTAAAATTATATTTTATTATACTTGAATTTATTTATTTCAAATTTTAAATTGCCGAAATGAATTATATTTCTTGTAAAATATACGTATTTTTATACCCTTGCAGAGGGTATTATAATTTTGGCCAAAAGTGTGCATCGCAGTGAAGGAGACATCTCCGACCCTATAAAGTATATATATTCTTGATCAGGATCACCTCTAGAGTCTTTCAGTTTTAGAGCTATCGACTTCAAACTTTGCACACAACCTTCTTTCTTTTGCAGGCAGTATATAGGTCGGAACGGCCGGGATCGGTCAACTATATCCTATAGCTGTCCTATAACTGACTGATCAGAAATGCCATAACTTTGTTGTTTTTAAAGTTATAAGGATGGGACTTTATATGGGTCTACATTGGGCCAACTAATTTGATCTGCCAAGTTTCATAAGGATCGGCCGACTATATCCTATAGCTGTCATATTACTGATTTATCGGAAATGCCATATCTTTGTTGTTTTTTAAATTAGAAGGATGGGACTTTCTATGCATTCCACTTTAGGCAAATAATTTCGATCTGCCAAATTTCATATGGATCGACCCACTATATAAGATCCGATATATATCTAATAATATAAGCTGTCACATATCTTCAAGGGTATATCAACTTCGGCTCCGCCCGAAGTTCTTGTTTAATACTATTCTCCAAATTCTACTCGGCGGCAAACACTATGTTGGTTAATTATATCACTCATACGCACTGTTGCTTCTTAAACCATTTAACCAGCAGACCCCACCTCATCTATCCCACCTCTAATTAAATTACCTCTTAATCATTTTTGAAATCCTCTTTCGCTCATGACTAGCTAAAACACCACCACACCCACTTTTGGCGATCGTGACATTCAGAGCGTTATCAAAAGGGTGATGCAAGTACAAACAAACGGCTCTTGAATTTCCACGCTTATCATCTACGCAGGAGAAAAGGTATTCGCTATCAAAAACATGTTCTAATCATGGTATCGGTCCTATCTCATCGCTCGCACGGCAGTCAAAGTGGTCAAGTGCTTATTGATATTAAAATGTGATTACCGTATTCCTATAAAAGGCCGGAACAACTGGCCCTCAACATCACAATTGGATCGGACCACCAATATGAAAGTCTTTGTTGTTTTAGCCGCTTTGTTGGCCGCTGGTGAGTGCTTTGCCCGAAAAGGACCTCCAAAAGGACTCTAATAAGAATTTATTCATTCCAGTGAGCGCTGTGCCCATCGAGGAGCGTGTCAATGGCGAGAACGGCTGGTACGTTCCCCAGGCCGATGGCAGCTTCGAATGGATGGCCACCAAGGACGCCGAGGAAATGCTGAACAATGCCGCCAAGATGGAGGGACGCATCAGCACCAACGCCGTCAACTTCTACCTCTACACCAAGTCCAACCCCACCGATGGCAAGAAGATCGAGTCCAAGGCCAGCTCCATTGAGGGATCGCACTTCAACAAGGACCATGGCACCCGCTTCGTTATCCACGGCTGGACCCAGAAGTACACCGATGACATGAACACCCGCATCACCAAGGCCTGGCTCTCCAAGGGCGACTACAACGTCATTGTAGTCGACTGGTCCCGTGCTCGTTCCGTGGACTACGCCTCCTCCGTCCTGGCTGTTCCCGGAGCCGGAGCCAAGGTTGGTGAGATGATCAAGTATCTGCACGAACACCATGGTCTCTCCCTGGACAGCCTGGAGGTGATTGGCCACAGCCTTGGTGCCCACGTTGCCGGCTACGCTGGCAAGACCGTCGGCGACCAGCGCGTCCACACCATCGTCGGTCTGGACCCTGCCCTTCCCCTCTTCAGCTACGACAAGCCCGCCAAGCGCCTCTCCACCGATGACGCCCACTACGTCGAGTCCATCCAGACCAACGGCGGAAAACTGGGATTCCTGAAGCCCATCGGCAAGGGTGCCTTCTACCCCAACGGCGGCAAGAAGCAGCCCGGCTGCGGCCTGGATGCCACCGGATCCTGCTCCCACGGTCGCTCCGTTCTCTACTACGCCGAGGCCATCACCGAGGACAACTTCGGAACCATCAAGTGCTCCGACTACGAGGACGCTGTGGCCAAGAAGTGCGGCAGCACCTACAGCTCCGTCCGCATGGGAGCCATCACCAATGCCTACATGGTCGATGGTGACTTCTATGTGCCGGTGAATGACAAGGCTCCTTTCGGCAAGATCGAATAGATTGGCCTTTCGATTCAAAAACTCTGAATAAAATGCTCATTCTTTGAAAAATAATTACGTTTTGAGTCTTATTATTATTCATATTGGCATAAGTATTGCCGTACTCATTCAAAATAGCTTTGATAATGCAATTAATCTAAATAGAAAGGTACAAACCTCTTATAATCTTTAAACACTTTGTTTTCCACCTGCCAGAATCTCCAGAACCAAAAAACAAAATCCCCCCACTCAGCAACAAAGCAGAAACTCATCAAAGTCGATAGCCCGCTACCAGTTTTGAAAGGAGTACTTGAAACTGAAGTACGCAGGGATTTTCGAGCCACTTGATTAATCAGTAAGCTCTGTACTATTTATAATGTATCTTTCAACCAAAGATTAGAAAAAGTTTACATTATACTCGTACTCGATATACTCGTAATAACTAATTGCTGGAAAGGGATTACTTTCGTTCTTGTAATAATTTCTTCAATAAAATTATGTAACAGCTTTGATTTTGGTTAGTTAACTATCATGATTATGATATTATATTATATATTATTTACTGTTCATCTAGTCTAAAGATCATACGCTGCCAAATATTATCAGTTCATGGATGTAGATAAGAATCTGGCATTCGAGTGCTTTCTGCAGGCTATAAAAGCGCAAAATGTTACTGGTTCTAGGCACTTTTCGGTTAAAATACCAAAATGAAAGTAATCGTATTTTTGGTTCTTCTGGCGGCAGCTGGTGAGTCTTTGGGAATTAAAAATAACAATCTACAATAGACTCTTTTCTTCCAGTGATTGCTGTGCCTATCGAAGAGCGTGTTAATGGCGAAAATGGATGGTTTGTTCCGAAGGACGATGGCAGCCTGGAATGGATGGATAAGAAACAGGCTGAGGAACTCATGCTGAGAAGCAAATCGGTCGAAGGTCGTTCCAACGATGTGACCTTTTATTTGTACACCAAGAATAACCCCACTGAGGGAAAGGAAATCAGAGCCGAAAAAGCCTCCGTCGAAGACTCGCACTTCGATAAGAACCATGGCACCCGATTTGTGATCCACGGATGGAAGGGTCGCTACACGGACAGCATGAACGTGAAGATCACCAAGGCCTGGCTCTCCCGCGGCGACTACAACGTAATTGTGGTCAACTGGGCCCGGTCCATATCGGTGGAGTACGCCACGTCGGTGATGGCTGTTCCCGGAGCCGGAGCCAAGGTGGGCGAGATGATCAAATATCTGCACGAGGACCACGGCATGTCCCTGGACACTCTGGAGGTGATTGGTCACAGTTTGGGCTCCCATGTGGCTGGCTATGCTGGCAAGACGGTTGGCGACAAAAGGGTTCACACCATTATCGGCCTGGATCCGGCCATGCCACTGTTCAGCTTCGACCAGCCCAACAAGCGACTCTCCACCGAGGACGCCTTCTACGTGGAGTCCATCCAGACGAACGGCGGCCGGTTGGGATTCCTGAAGCCCATCGGCAAAGGCGCCTTCTACCCGAACGGCGGCAAAACCCAGCCCGGCTGCTCCTCCACCGATAATTCCTGCTCCCACCAGCGGTCCGTGACCTATTACGTGGAAGCTGTCACCCAGGATAACTTCGGGACCATCAAGTGCAAGGACTACGAGGCGGCGGTGGCCAAGGAGTGTGGAAGTACCTACAGCAGTGTGCGCATGGGGGCCGACACCAATGCCTACATGGTCGAGGGGGACTTCTACGTCCCGGTGAATGACAAGGCTCCTTTCGGCAAAATTGAGTAAAAAACGAACAAAGAATAATAAATAATACAAATGCAAAGATATTAAGTCTCTCAAGTGCTTAAGTCCTATTTTCTGTCGGTTTATCTATATAGGGACTGGGACTTCCTGGGGGTCTCTAATCACTGACAATGATTAAAGCCAAGTGTTTTCCATTATTTTCAATATCAAGGCAGTCTACCTGGTGGGTCTATTTTAGAATGCAAATCGCCATTCATAATGATTAAGACAGAGGCATATAGGCTTTAATCAAGCACAACTATTTAATATATCCGATAGAGATATATATGTGTGTATGATATAGTATAGAAATGCCAATTCCACAAAGAATGTTGATTGATTAGAGTTGACGTATTTTTGATAGATAAAGCTGTCATATAAACATCTTTTTAAATCTTAAGATTTGTTTTGATTTCAAACACTCAAAGATTAAGGAATGAAAAATACTGAAACAACATTACAATGTTTTCTATATATGATACAAAAAGAGTATTTTAATTAGATCCAATGACTATGAAATCAGCACCTTCTTGCCATCTTGATTACGACCATTTTCTAGTTACATACAATGTTGAAATAATAAGATATGGAAATACCAATGGACCTGTGATGAGCGAACAAAGAGTTGAAAAAAAAATATATCAAATTGATAAAGTATCTGGCTCCATGCAGATAATAATAACGATGATTAAATAAGACGTCAGCCATCCCAGGTCTTTATCTGAAACGTGAACCACTCGAAAGGGCCACGCGGCCGAAAATATCAAATCGAATTCAATCAAATTAAACGAAACATGGACATTCTACTTAGGCCCGATTGCCGGACACACATGCTCCGCCCCTCGACCCTTCCGACCACAACGTCCTTATCGAATCGGCGTGGTCCGAGTGTCCGAATAGCCATCCATTGGCCATATCTCGAGTGGGGTGCTCCAATGTCTCGGAGATTCCATCGGAACATCGGACCATGGAGTTCCATATATAAAGGCGACCCCATGCCACCACCAGATTGTTAGTTGAAGTTGACTTTGCCACAATGATGAAACTGCTTTTGGCCCTGGCCTTCTGTGTCCTGGCGGGTGAGTAGAGGGCCTACACATCTTTGGGCGAAAATAAACAATATAAGCATTACAAAGCAAGCATAAAATTAACTTATATAAGAGCTATTTAATTATTTTATTGATGTGGCTCTTAGGCCATATTTCACTCCTTGAGATTCACTCTTAAATATTTTCAAAATCTTATAATTTATTTAAAACCTTTTGAGCAAAGGCTTGTGTTTATTATCCACCAATAATTAATCAAATATTGCAATAATTTTTACTATCATCTCCCAGCACATGCCGTTGAGATCCGCGAGAATGGTGAGAATGGATGGTACGTTCCCCAGGTCGATGGAAGTCTGGAGTGGATGGACCGCGAGGTGGCCGAAGCCTTTCTGGAGGCCAACAGCCGCAAGGAGGGACGCAGCGTTCTCAACCCCGTGACCTTCTATCTGTACACCCACTCGAACCGTGACAACCCTCAGGAAATTAAGGCCACTTCCGCCTCCATTTCCGGCTCCCACTTCAATCCCAACAACCCCACCCGCTTCACCATCCACGGCTGGTCCTCCAGCAAGGACGATTTCATCAACTACGGAGTCCGTGACGCCTGGTTCTCCCACGGAGACATGAACATGATCGCCGTCGACTGGGGACGCGCCCGTTCCGTCGACTACGCCTCCTCGGTGGTTGCCGTTCCCGGAGTGGGAGAGCAGGTCGCCGATCTGATCAACTTCCTGCGCAACAACCACGGACTCAACCTGGACAACACCATGATTATTGGCCACAGCCTGGGCGCCCATGTGTCGGGCTATGCCGGCAAGAACGTGAAGAACGGCCAGGTGCACACCATCATCGGCCTGGACCCCGCTCTGCCCCTCTTCAGCTACGACTCCCCCAACAAGCGCTTGAGCTCCACCGATGCCTGGTACGTAGAGTCCATCCAGACCAACGGAGGTCTCCTTGGATTCCTGAAGCCCATAGGCAAGGGTGCTTTCTACCCCAACGGCGGCAAGAGCCAGCCCGGCTGCGGCGTCGATCTGACCGGATCCTGTGCCCACAGCCGTTCCGTCATCTACTACGCCGAGTCCGTTCAGCAGAACAACTTCCCCACCATGAAGTGCGGTGACTACGAGGAAGCCGTCTCCAAGTCCTGCGGCAGCTCCTACAGCTCCGTCCACATGGGCGCCACCACCAACGCCTACATGGTGGCCGGAGACTACTACGTTCCCGTCCGTAGCGAAGCTCCCTACGGAATGGGCAACTAAGTCCATTTCAGCCATGTTAATAAATTGAGTGAAAGCTCTGTGAGCGAAAGCAATTTGTAAAAAAAAAGAGCTTTAATGGGTCAATTGTTAAGGGTATTCGGGGCAAACGAAATTAATTCTTTGAATCATTAAAAATACAAGCAACAAAACTATTCAAAAAAAAAGATTATTATATATTTTAAAGATTATATGTTAGATAGTTGGTCGTTTTAAAAGCTGTTCCTTATAAACATAAATCCCTATTCGCTCAGACCTCCTAAAAGTACTAGGGAGTAAGAGTAAAGTAAAAGTAAGAGTAAAGTTAGAGTAAATAAACTATTTTGAATTAATCGCTTTGTAGAATGGGGTTTTTAGTTCCAAAATTAAAAAAATTAGAGTAGTTTTTTATAAAAACTCTTCAAATGTAATTGCTTTAAGAGCTTTTGCCGAAATTCTATAATCTCAAAAGAACAGAACCATTTCCAGGAAAATGAATTAGGATTGATAGGAAAAAGTGTTGAGCTTTTGCCACTGGATCTAAATCTAACTGATTAGAAATGATCTAATCACTCGGTTTAGATTTCCATTCAAGAAGGAAAGGTATAAATAGCAGCTTCAATGCGTTTAATAAACCATTCCAATAAAAGTCTCACGATGAGATTGTGCTTCCTACTGTTGGGCTGCGTGATAGCTGGTACTTTGCCCTAAAACCCGGACTTTTTTTTAAAACCGAAATAACATGGAAATCTCCCAATTATTCTAGCCAGTGCCTGGCCGGTTAATGACATTTCGCTGCGAGTTCATGGCCTCAATGGCTGGTATGTGCCCCAAGTGGCTGGCGGTCTGAGATGGGTCACCAAATCTGAAGGAGAACGCGAGTTGGCATCTTATGAGACCCAATTGGATGGCCGTTTGTCGACCAACACTGTGAAGTTTTACTTGTACACCCGGACAAACCCCACCGAAGGGCAGGAAATCAAGGCCACCGAAGCCTCCATTGATGCTTCAAACTTTAATCCCGAGAATCCTACCAGGTAACCTGACCTTCAAAATATATTCAACAATAAATCAAGAGTTGAAACTTCTTCGCAGGATCACCATTCACGGCTGGAATTCCAACTACAAGGATGGAGTTAACACCAGAATAGCGAATGCCTGGTTCCAGTTTGGAGACTACAACATGATTGCTGTGGACTGGGCCCGCGGCAGATCCTTGGAGTACGCCTCTTCAGTGGCCGGAGCTCCAGGAGCTGGCACGAAAATTGCCGCCCTTGTGGACTTCCTTGTCGAAAACAAAAACCTGAACCTAGACTACTTGGAGGTGGTGGGCTTCAGCCTGGGTGCCCATGTGGCTGGCTTCACGGCCAAGAATGTGGCTAGCGGAAAGGTCGGCAAGGTGGTGGGCTTAGATCCCGCCTCCCCGCTGGTCAGCTACACGAACACCGCGAAACGGCTGGCCAGTGATGACGCCCAGTATGTGGAGGCCATCCACACCAATGGCGGAACCTTGGGCTTTACCAAGACCATAGGAAAAGCTGACTTCTACATGAACGGTGGAAAGTCCCAGCCTGGCTGTGGCATCGATATCACCGGCAGTTGCTCGCACACCCGAGCAGTTTTGTACTATACGGAGGCCCTTCTGTGGAACAACTTCCCCTCGAAGAGGTGCGAGACCTACAAGGAGGCCAACAAGAACTCTTGCGGAGATCAGTTCAGCACAGTCCAGATGGGTGCCTTTGTGAATGCCTTTATGGCCGAGGGCATCTTCTACGTTCCGGTTAACAAGGAATCGCCATTTGGGCTCGGCGAGAAGGCCACAGAGACTACTGCTGCCCCGGAAGTCACTACAACTCCGAAGGATAATGGAGGCGAGGAGACCACTGAAGGGTCGGGCGGAGAGGAAACTACTGCTGCTCCTGGGGGTGAGGAAACCACAGTAGCCCCAGAAGATAATGAGACAACTGTTGCCCCTGGAGATGGAGAGGAGACCACCGATGGTGGAGATGAGGAGACTACAGAGACTCCCGGTGGCGATGACGACGACTCCACCACCGAAGAACCAGAAGAGGTGCCCACCACCTCAACCGTCGTTCCAGAGACTCCGACCGTTACTACCACCACTGAAGAGCCCACCACCTCAACCGTCGTTCCTGAGACTCCAACTGTCACCACAACCACTGAGGAGCCCACCACCTCAACCGTTGTTCCAGAGACTCCGACCGTCACTACCACCACTGAGGAGCCCACCACCTCAACCGTCGTTCCTGAGACTCCAACTGTCACCACAACCACTGAGGAGCCCACCACCTCAACCGTCATTCCAGAGACTCCTACCGTCACTACCACCACTGAGGAGCCCACCACCTCAACCGTCGTTCCTGAGACTCCAACTGTCACCACAACCACTGAGGAGCCCACCACCTCAACTGTCGTTCCTGAGACTCCAACTGTCACCACAACCACTGAGGAGCCCACCACCTCAACCGTCGTTCCAGAGACTCCTACCGTCACTACCACCACTGAGGAGCCCACCACCTCAACAACCAGCTCGCCGCCCGAAGATGACAAAAAGCCACCTAGCAGTTCCAAAAACATTTTCATTTTGAACGTGTTTCTGGTCAACGTTAAAGTGGAGAAGTAAATCAATAACCACACACAATCCGTAGCTGCCTGAGCGCGGAAAAGTTGGCAATAAAGTCCCAACCAGTATCGCATTTCCAATAAAACTGAAGAGCATGAAAGGGGCGGGCTAAGGGAACCCCTTACTTTTGATTACCGACCTGGGTCTTTGATGTTCTTCTGCCCAGCTAAGGCTGACGCACTGAATCGACTGACTCACATCCGACGAATCAACATCCTCATTAAATTATTGTCTAATCAGTGCCAGATGGTTTCGATTAGCCCTGAGACAGATTATAATGGTGGCGAGTAAAAAACTTTCCTTATCGCATTATCACCAGTCACTGCTGCCGCTGAACGACCTCCATAAAGAACTTTGCCAAAAGTCCCAGTAACCAAATGGCAACTTCCCAATTAATTTAGTTTTATGACTCGTAGCTTATCGAGCGAGTTTATTTATTATTCATGTCCAATCGCTTGTCTGCACACGTGATCGACAATTGCAGATTTGCCTTTTCATTCTTGAGATTCTTTCTCAACTCACTCTCCCAATTGGCATCTCAATTGGCACAAAGGTTTTTGAAACTTCTTATGAGACAGACACCCTCAGTGTCCACCAAACAGGATAGCAGTTTCACGTTGAAGTAGGACCCACTGGGACATAGTTCCTCAATTTGTTCTCCATCCACGCACTTCAAGTATCCTGCACAGTTATTGGGGTCAAGCTTTATCTCCCCCTCGGTGCAAGTGGCCGGCGGCTGCACACAGACCCCATTGCTGTCTATGATACAGGTCTTATAAACGGGTTCGAAGTAGCTGCCACTGGGGCACTTTTTGGACTCGGGTCTGCCACTCACACAATTCAAATAACCGGCACAGTCGTCGGGATCGGCGGATATTGCGCCATCGGTACACTCACTTGTGGCATTGGCACAAACACCATTTTCATCCATCACACATAGCGATAGGACGGTATTAAAGTAACTACCACTGGGGCACTTTTCTTTCAGGATCACTCCATTGACACACTCCAGATACCCGGCGCAGTTATCCGGGTCCTGCTCCACCAGACCCTCTATGCAACTTCTTGGCGCATTTTCCGGACATATTTTCAGCTCATCCACCACACAAACTTGATTGTTGTCCTCGAAGTAGGTGCCTTCGGGACAAGTCAAGTGTAAATGTTCCTCATCCAGGCATTGGTAATAGCTGCCACAGTCCTCGGGATCAGCTTCCAAGGAGCCCTCCTGGCACTTTTTAGAATCTCTGATGACTTCCGTTAGTGACGGGGAGACCAGGGAAATTAGAACCACTACAGCGGATTAGAAATAATTAGTCACTGGGTGCTTTCTCCTTGGTGATATAGTGGCTCACCATAACAAAATATCCAAGCGCGCTGCAGTCTCATTTTTTACTGAATTTGCAACTAAACTGTTGCAGTTTCTTTTATAAAGCAACTCCATTAGAATAATTGCAGAGAGATAAGTTTTTATCTCAACAAGCAGACAACTATAGTTTCGAGTGTCGCAAGTGCAAATACAATGACTAATATTTTCTCCAGTAAACAAAATATATTTAAGCCAGGTTCGACATAAAACCCAAAACCCAAAAGGATTTTTGTACAAAAAGAAAATCTATTAGTAAGGAATGCTCCGGTTCACACTTTCGTGTCAACTGATTACCATATTTTCATCACTTGCTCGAGCTTGGGCTTCCGCTTGAGTTTCTGCAACAACTAGCGAATTAACATACTACTGGGGAAATCCCCCAAGGCATTCAATGCTTTTGTTTGTGAAGGTCAGAGGGCTTAGACGTGTCGGGAAATGAGGTAGAACATATGGCACATCATCTGCCAGTCGCCTTAGGGCTCATTATTCACTTTACTTACCCAAAGCTGACGAGGCGTCCTTAAACCTTTTAGTCCTCAGCATTAAAGCCCGAAAGGAACGTTAATTTATCAAAACACAAAAGTGTTACTACTTCTTTTAACGGATTGTTGTGAACATTTTTTCGGGTTTTTGCTCGATTTGCCCCGATTGCTGTCTGAATTGAAATGGGAATCCCTTTCACATAACTCGTGTGTGTTGTGGTTGGACTCATGGGTAGAGCAAATATCGCAAACATTCGTCCACTTTTGAAGCATTAAATATTCCGTTTGGTGTTCAAAAGAAACTCTTTACCCGACTGTTGGCCAAAAAATTTCAAACACGCATTCCCCAATGTTCTAAGTGGGTCGTTTCCCAAACGGCCCCAAAGGTTCAAACGAAAAATGGAATACTCTTTGGACCAGAGCTAATGATACGATTCCTCGACTGCCAGCACAGGCTAAATGGCACCAAGTGTGGCAACTAAAAAGTGTCAACAATTGTCACATCTCGGGGAATTGACCTCCATTAAAGACTAGTTTTTATTTTTTGCCATCCGGAAAATGGCTTAAAAGGTTCCCAGTTACAATGCGATTAAGTTTAAATGCCAGTAACTATTTTTAACTTTAAGGGCTTATAAAAAAAAGTCGATCGAAATTAATGATTATTATACATTACTGGTTTCTTCACAAAAAACCCGTTTAGCTCTCATATTTATAATATATTTTAGTCAAAATGATTAGAAAGAGTCTAAAAATATTTCCCCAGTGCAGTTTCGCATCTAATAGGCACAAAGAAAGGACTTGGAGCCCATTTAAGCGGTCCAGTTGTCTTACATAATGAAACAGCAGCTGAAATAATTCACAGAGCTGGCCAATGATACCTCGTATGGGAATTTTATTTTCGGCCTGGCTGAACTTCCATGGAAATTAAAGCAGGCCGTAGAGCCAAGTGCAAAGCCGGCTTTCTGGCCCCCAACCTCCGTTTTGTCGCATTGCGAAACTCACACATAAAATGCCAAATTTGGTTGAATTAATTTTTGATTACATTTTATTATCGTTTCGGCTGCTTCAGAACATGTGGACAAAGGATTTCAGAGGCCCGTGTCCAAGAACAAAAATATATTGTTGCTCCAAGCAGATTGGGCTTTCCACATGCATGAACACTTCAAGTCACTTTTGCGCCTTTCTCCCAAAGCACAATGCCGAAAAAAATGTGAAAGAAATTTGAATTTGGCGAATCACTTAAGGCGTACGAAGACTCATATGCCCAAATTCGGAACATATTTGGATAATTCGACAGGGCTCGTTACAAAATGCCCTGGAGAAAGATTTTTAATACGTTGAATAAATATTCCGAATAAATATTGCAAGTCCCGAGAAATCGTTCGGGAAATGCCTGTCGTGCTAGGGTATTTATTTTCGTCTATTTATAGAATCATTTGCATAAAGTTCACACCCGCTAGGAAGCAAACCCCGAAACACTTTGCTTCATCCTGTTTTCCATCTTAAATGAAAAATGCTATGAAAAAGTCTCCGGAATGACAAGAAACTTTTTTGGCTCTCCCTATCCCGGTTGAGGCGCAAACTTTATGACGAAGAATTTTTAATATAATATTGAGGGATGCAAGTGCATCTTGCAGATTGTTTTTGGGATTATCTTCAAAGCCGTTTCGAGATGAACACACAAACCTAATTCCAACCCATCGCTCTTGCGTTCTATTTTCCAAAATCCAATTTTATAAACACCGACGGACTTTAAAGATTTTACTTTATCTTCAGTCAGTCAACTGGTTGAAAGTTTGGCCCTGGTCTGGTGCTTTGTGTGTATTTTAAGTATAAACAAATTGAATTTGTTGCTGTCATATCGTTCCTCTGGTTATCTGGAATGTTCTTGGCAGCGTTCTAAGTGCTTTGACGAACAGCGAATAGTAACAAGTTCAAGCGAAGAAAACACACCGTCAAGAAGTTTAAAAAAACAATATATGTGTATAGTTTGTTTTTTCCAAAAAAACAAGGCAAATTCTCCGACGACGTCTGTCTAAAACCTCTGCCAAATAATGCTTTTGTTCATGAGCTCCTAGCCCCGAATTTCTCCGGCTCCCTTGCTATTGATGAAAGTTTTCAAAGCGCCGGAATTTTAATTCGCGCATTCAGCTATTTATGCAAAAATAGGAAAAAAACTCATTCTATCCAAAACAAGTGCCAATTTGTGATAAATTGAAAAGTATTATAAACAATGGCCAGTGCTAATTGGTAATAAGAAAACACTAAGACCCCAGAGCTACTTTAATGTTTGTAGAAATGTATCATAAATAAACTCAGTTCCTCCGATTAAAAGAGGTACATGGCCATAGGTAACTTTTCCAAACTAACGTAGTTCGTTATTATTTGAATATAGGTTTTCATAACATACATTTTATATTTTTCTCTCTGAAAACTAAAAGCAATCCATGCTGTTTGTCTGTGGATTGATTGGAAAACGTGTCATCTTCCGCATCAGAAAGTTATTGTCAAAGGCTGACAGAAAATAATCGAACTAAAAATTCAGAAACTCGTCACAAATTCCCGGAATAAATAATCTACAAAGTAAATAGAGATTGTTGAGTTTTTCATGCAGTAATTCTAACACGAAATAAATGACAACAACATGACTGCCTTTAAGCTTTTCTGGCATAAACCAGTCCATTTAAATTCATAAATTCACTTTTTCTCGAATCTCGAATGGAACAAAAAAAGGAAAAACACATAAAATGGGCATGACAAGTGGGTGGCGGGCTATTGTAGAGTCACTTTTCGAATACGGTGTCAAAAAAAAAAATTGAAGAATAAGCGAAAAAAAATGATGAGATCCAAAGGCTCGAGAAGGCCTGACATTGAATTTATTATGATTTTTCATGAGGCTGGAAGTTATGGGTGTTAGGTGAGTTTATTTTAGTATCGGCCAAGTGCTCGTTGCACCAATATTGATTTTGGCAGCGCCCGCTGATTATCTCCGGAACATATGCAAATGCCAGGGAGCGGTAAGTGTATTGTCTGTATCAATAAACAGAAATCGGCATCAACCGAGCGACGGCAACAGAAAAAGCGAGTCAAAGCAAGCAATAAATCTCCGCCCTCGATGGATGTGAGCTTCCTGACACGCTTTGGCATTAAAACGACACATAAACTGGGCCAAGAGTGCCAGCGCAGTAAAGCCTCCAGAACCAGAAACAACAAAAAATTAGGAGCCTTTTTCCCAGTCGAACCCAGTCAATTAAAGCGGAGGAGAGAGTGCCGGCTTACCTTCAGCAAAATCCAAAAAAACACATCCCACACATAAGGATAAAAAAGGAGCTCTATTTCTGTTGCGTGCTGCATAATTTATAATTAACCAACACCACGCTCTGTTCGCCGCTGCCAACACAAAGAAACTTAATGGCCATTGGACAAGTTAGAGGATAAAGCCAACTACAGTCCATTTCAGGGATATTTACGGCGACAGTTGTGCCAACGCTGCGTATGATGAATTTTTTCATGCCATTCGATTGCAACTAAGCTGCTTTTCCGGCTGTTCAATAAACTGCTGATTGATAATATTTCCGGCGGGGGATAAGGATAATGTAATACGAGCACAAATTGATTACTGAACTTGTATTTTTTCCTCTTTTTTATATCAAAGCTTTTTGTTATATAAAAAATTAATGAAGAGACATGGAATTAGCTTTAATATCTGAACTAAAAGGTTACTCTACCTATAGGGTTATACGATTTAGAAGACTCCTAAACAATTCTCAATAATATATCGGAGTTTCATGAAAATTATGTTTGAAATAATGTTCTTCCAATGAAAAGAAAGTTTAAGCTCAACAAGTTTTTGAACCAAAACCACAATTTCAAAATAATTTTTAAATGCAAGTAATCCCTTAACCCACAGAATAACAAGCTAGCTTGGCTGAAAACTTTTCACTCTAATTAAAATTTTGAAATGGGTCACAAAGCGATATTTGAAGTGACAGCCTCCGGTTGTTGGGGCCTTTGGGAAATCACTTTTGACACCGGGCAGTCATTTTGCAAATTTTTGAAACGCTCATTGTCATTGGAATAGCGCCCCTATAAAGTCTGGTCATGTGTCTGGCAACTGGAAACTAAAAGCCATCCCGGAGAAAGGCAATGTGTGATGCACAGGTGAATGCTAATGGGAAGAATTAACAGACCAGATGCCAGTGGGGAGGACAAGCTGATTAGCGGGTAAATAAAACGGATTAAAGCTCACCTGGCGAGATGCAACTGTGGTGCTCCGACGTAGAACGCAAATGGACAATGACAATGTCAATGTCAATGCCACATGTAATAGACTTAAACAATGCGAATATTTTCACTTTTTGCACCATGCACTCGCCCGCGCACTCACTTCCTTCTACGGACTACGGACTGCGTATACGCAACGTGGCCGGCCACCTTATAATAGTCACAGTCGATTGAATAATTGTTGATTGTTTTATATTGCTCTCGTAATTTCCTTCGTTTTTTTTGTGTTTATTGCCTCGCGTGCCCGTCGCTCGCCAAATTAATTTGAATGGGTTTATTTTTAAATGTTTTTTATGTGTTTATTGAAACCATTTTGGAGACCGCGAAGCAAGACTCGAGAGTGAATGTGAAGGAGCACGCCCACCAACGTTGTGACTCGAACGGGCCCGGAAAGCGAACTGAATGTGCGGCTGAATTTTGTGAAAATCCCCGACCGACTGGACTGACTGATCAGCCGGCCACGAAACTCGGGCACGAGCCACCCGGCACTCGGCACTCCTGCCTCCTGCGGCAACCTGGCCAACATGTTGCCACATGGCTCTGCGCAGGCACAAAACACAAAATGTTTGTTTTGGCGGGAAACTCGTGGCAACATGTTGCCGGCTACCAGTTGCCTCTTTTACATACAATTTTATACCATAGTTATTAATATTAAAATTTTTGGCCGAGAAGCAATGAGGAAAGGCATTAACAGTAGGTTGACCACAGAAATTAACAAAACGCAACGCTATTAAGCAGGCTGTAAATTCGCCAAGGTCGTGTCTTGGCCAAAAGGTCAATTATCATTGGGCCCCAGCATTAGCCGTCATTAAATCACTGAAACGAGAAATTCGTTTGCTCTTTGGTTTCCATTAAGACCAGGAGCGGGCCATTAGCCATGTTAGCAGGAAAGTAGGAATTTATAAATACTTTTTGGAGATTTATTTCCTTCGTAATTAGGTTTAGAGGAAAAGTAATTATAGATCTGTGCTTATTTATGGCTTTCTGGAGGAGCTTGCCAGGAAGTAGTTTCAAACAAGGCATAAATATTATACGAAAAATTAATTAATCCACAATACCTTTTCCAAAACCCTCCAAATTTTTTTAAAAATCGTTCTTTATTATCTAGACAATTTTAATAAAACAAGTTTAACAAGTGTTACAAGCGAACAAACAACGTGATGTGCATGTGGAAGGTGTGTGTGGCACGTGTGCATGTGTGAATTGGGTAGGGAAGGTCGGAGGCAGTGCCTCCAATGGACATTAGACTACGACAAACTGGGAAATTAGCTAAGGCAGTTCACTGCGGGGCCTCACTTCAGCTTCTTGAGGAAGAAGCGGTTGGGAGGACCGTAGCTGGTGGCCGGGATGTGGGCCTGTCGCTGCTGCTGGAGCTCTGGCTGCTCCTCCACCACAATGGGCGCCATCACGGGCTCCTCGACAGCGGCCAGGGCGGCCGGGGCGGTGGCGGGGGGCAGGTACTGATTGGCAGGAGCGGACAGGGTGGTGGGCACCTCTTCGCCGGTGTAAGCCGCGGCCGTGGGTGGGCCATAGATGGCAGCGGGGACGGGAACGGCGGCGGGCTGCTCTACTTCCGGTTCGGGAGCCAGAGTAGTAGGAGGGAGAACATCACCAACCTCGGCCAGTGGGGCGAAGTCCTCGTGGGTAGCCTGGCGGGGCTCCATTTCGGCGGGCGGGGGACCATAGACGGGAGCCTCCTCCTTCTTGGTCTTGTACTTGATGAAGTAGACCTCGGGTTTGGATGGCTTAGTGGGTGGTGGCGTCGGGATGACGATGTCCTGCTCCTGCTCGGGCTTCTTGTGCAGCACATAGATCAGAGTCTTCTCCTCGTTCTGGGGTGGTGGTGGCACAACTGGAGGACGGATCGCAGGAGCAGATGGGGCCTTGATGAAGACGATCTTGTAGTGCTTCTGTTTGGGTCCCTGCTGGTGGTGGACACGGGTCTGGATGGCGTCCTCCTCCTCGAAGTCCTTGGGTGGCACGTGGACGTAGATGTGCTTGTGGACCTTGGTCTCCTGGGGGGCGTTGTTGTAGCCACTGGCGTGCTGGACTCCCGACAGGCGGTGGGCCATGTTGTAGCTGTCGTCATAGGGATTCAGGGGCTCGGCAGCAGCGGCAGTGGGTGCCACAGGCTCGATCACATCCTGCTGTTGCAGCAGCTGGGGCTGAGGGGGAAGGTAGGTCTGCTGGGGAGCCGCGAAGTTGGCAAAGGACTGTTCCTGGGGCAGAGATTGGTAGATTTGTGGGGCCACAGGATGAGCTGAAAGTGGAAGAGAGAAAATATTATTAAATTATTTTAAATTCTTCTTTTCATTATTATTGAGTGAAATATTTTAATTAAAAAATGAGGCAATGAATTTCAATATTTCAAATGTAAGTATTATTTAGGAAAATATGTAATTTTTTATATTAAATTGCAAAATAATTATATTAATTGATAAGTAATTTCATTTTAATATTTAATATATATAATTGACTATAATTGATACTTTCAGTTAAAAAATTAATGTACTTTGCAAGAAAAATCTTTTAGTTAACTGATATTTTTTATGACTCTGATTCTGATGTCTAACATTTTGAAACATATCCTTCTGAGCTCTTTTCCAACTCACCGTTTAGTGGCAAAGCCCGCTGGCTCTGCTGCTGGGGTAATCCGTGGTAGGCGGCATAGGGGGATGGTGGCTCCGGACGGGCCAGAGTGGTGGCCACCAGAACGGAGGCGACACAAACAACGAACAGCGACGAGACACGCATGGCGATTGCTTCCTTAGGAAATTGTGGAAACCGGAAATCCCTTTTCTGTTTTATGCTCAACTAAGGCCGTAATCCTTTGGCTCGATGAAGGAGGAGCTGTGATGGGGAAGCTCAATGCTCGACTGATGCTGAGTCGGTCACTGCGGCACCAATTTATATGATTCGACGATGTCCGATGTGCGATGCGACGCCGAGTGCTCAAAATCTCATTACCAAAGGTAAACGGAAAAAATGAATTTAATTAAGCATCAAAAGAGATACGCAGAGAGGCGGTTGAACTTGGCCAAAACCGAGGAGAAGCCCATAAGCACGGAGAGGAGTCCGACGACACGTGTGTCTTTCAATGTTCACAAGCGAGAAATTAGAGCAGTCGAACTGGAACTGCAAATCCATTTCGGCCACGGGTTACAGTTTACATTTAAGCTCGGCTCACAGGTGGGGGCAAGTTTTAATCGGAACGGGATCGGAATCAACGCCCAGGGCTCTGAAACGTTTTGTGTAACACTCTTGTGCGAGCATCTCATAGCTTGTATCTTGTATCTCGTATCTGAAAGATGCAGCAGCAACCTTCGATGGAGTGCGCCAAGTGTTATTTTCACAATTGGAGCGTACTTAAGCCGGTGCCTCGAAATCGAAAGTGACCCACGATTACACACTCGACCGAGTCCCATTGATGAACTTCATTCATGTGACGCCTCGAGGATTTTTTTTTTTATGCTGCCCAGTTTGAACCCCAACTTGGCAGTCGGGTCAAGTGATTCCCCGGAAATCCATACGTGAGATAATCCATTTTTTCACAGGACTCGGACTTATACAAGATTAAAAATATATTTCTAATGTGAATTTTTATGCTATGAACTTTGAATTGTTTAATAAAACCTATATAACCACATCTTTAGTAAATAATAAATAAACATATATACATTTTTTAATCTAGCTAAAACACAGAAAATATCTTAAATATAACTATTACTTTTGCTTTGTTGTAAATAAGAAAAGTACTTTAACTTACAGTTTGTGAAAAAAATCTTGAAAAATGACTTGAAAATTGAAAGCATCTATTCTTAATTAGTAACTTTACAAATAAATCTATAAATAGACTCTTCATTCAATTAAATAATAGCAATAACAATCATAAATGAAGGGCTTCTCAAGGCCAACTCATTAAATAATGTCCCTCCCTCCGCTGCTGATCTGTCAAGCCGATGTCAGTCGGTGAACAGTGAATACTTTCAACACCTACGACAACAATTACGAAACAATCGTAACAAAATCAAAATCAAAATCAATTTTCAAATTGAAGCCAAACATTAAACGACACAAATGAAGCAAAGTCGAAACAATAAATAATAAAACAAAACAGCAGCTACCCAAATAAAGTGAATAGAAGAGGGTCTTTTTAATTGGATTTTGGTGCACAGACCAAGGGGAAAGACTGAAAGGCAAATAAACCGGCGACGCACCGAATCGAGACACTTGTCCACTTGCTGTCCACACACAAAAATCATTAATCGTAATTGCAGCCGACGCATTGCCCCAAGAGAGGTGGAGAAATGTTGAGTACATGTACCTACAATACCACAACAACGCGGCAACAACGACACAACAACTCCACAACAACGCGATCGACAACAAGAAGCTGGGGGGCGTTCATAATGGCAACAAGGTTGCTTTACGTCACCGATCGGTTCGATTGGAAATTGGAAATTGGTGCACTTGGCCACCGATGAAGAAGCCAAGGAGTCACCCGATGACAGCAGAAAGAAGGGCTCAGGTTTCGGGTCCAAAAATATTAAAGCAGGGATCGATCACTCAACGAAATTTATTGAAATTATTCAAAATCTGACTTTAAAATATATTTAAAGATTTTACTCTAAGGTACTTTAAAATAACGCTTTGCCTATAAGATTTTGATTTTTCATTATAAAACTAGAGCATAAATCTCTAGGCTTAATCTGGTAGATTATAACCATTAAGTGTTTTCAAATAAATATTAAAATATAAAAACAAAGTCCTTATTATTATGTTTCTTCCAATTTCTTATAACAAAAACAATTTGAAATAATCCTTAAAAATTTTTATAACAAATAAGCTAAAAAGTGTCAACCATTTGGTTTAAAAATATAAAATTCTTACATTTTTATAGAAATTAAAAATTTTTTAATTATTTTTTTAAGCAATAAGAAAACTTTCTTTGTTTTGCATCCCTGAAAAAATAAAAAAAGAAAGACAGCGTGCCACAAAAAGGAATCTGCCGCAGATTGTGTCATCGAAGATTCGAAATTATGTGAAAACCGGGTCAACAGTTCATCCATCGATTCGCATCGATCTCCTTCCCCATTCCCCGACCCAACTCCTCGTGGCATTGGCTCTGTCTTGGTCGGGTGCCCTTGTGGCTGTTTTTTCCATTGGAACAGCCCAAAAATAGACGAGGTTGTCGGGGGGATGCGCCACTTGACTTGCCACTTGTTGCACTCAAGTGCCACGACGCACAGCAACAGTGAGAAGAAGTCCAAACACGAAACGGGGCAGAAGCTCTGGGGTTTTGCCATTGAGACGTGAAGCCAACAGTCGATTAGTTGGCCAATAGCAGCAAAGAGGCGCATTCCGAACTCTAAAGACTGAAGAATGCCTAGGTCAAAAAATTAGAAAGAGAGAAGCTGGCAAGCCTTGTGGGTTAAGTGGACAAAGATACCACAATAGTTTTAAAAATAGTTTTAAGCCAATATATATTATTATTATGTAATCCCAAATTATTTCTCAACGCCTAAAACAATCTTTTATATTAAATCAGGCACCTGAATCACTCGAATCACATCCTCTCTAAAAAACCTCAAATTAACTGAAGCTTTATCCATCTGACTTCCACATAAAATTATTAAACGAATTCTTGGAATTCATTTTAATTTCATTACACTCCAAAATAAGTGAATTTTTACTTTTACCGCAAACCCCAAAAATAAAAGACAAAACATGCAAATCATGGTCCGAAAAAAGGTCGCAGATATATGTTATAGATTTAAACACTTCAGCCCACATCCAAAAATATTATGACAAATGGAAAATGAATGTGGCAGCTTCCTCTGGGCCACCTTTTTGAATAGCGTTGACAAATCGTTCAGCAAACTGAGTTAATAGCTTGCCCCGGAGGAGTATAATGATGATGATTATACCGATCGGCGTCGGCGATTATCTCGTTAATTAGAGACAACTCGGGCAGATAGGTAGGTTTTCGCACCACCCATCAAGGTCATTCGATTTTAGCAGAATTAACGAGGTCCCTTTACCCAACCCACAAAGTCTTCATTTTGGGTTTTTTGTAATTAAAATTGAAGTAGGTGAAGTCGACCTCTTAGTTGTTTGTGGGTGGTTGGGTCGTCGCCGTGGGGAAGTTTCTATGGCAATGTTAATGAGGCTAATTCCTGGTTTGGTCTAGAAAGAAATTGGATTTCGGGGATGGGTTGAACTCCATTCAAAATATACATATATACAAATAGGTGAGTGCTGCGAATTAGTCATCAAAGTGGCTGGTAAAAATACAATTTAATTACAGTTACTAATAAAATGGGTTTTATGGCTAAGAAATTCCTTGACGCGAGCCTCTTTGTTGGTAATTTCCCCAACCTTGAGCTAAAGTCGTGGAACAATTGCGTTGAACATGTGGCCAAATATTGACATTGAATTATAATGCCCATTGAGACGCAGCAGCAATCAAAGGCCTATATATAGAGACACAACATTACAGGCCACAAAAGCAGAGTGTAAGCTCTGGTAGGGCGAAATAATAATAACCACATGGTTAGCGAACAAAGGCAAGTGGCAAACATTTTGTCACTGACGTTCCACTGAGCCGCGTAGGGTTAGGGGCTTGGCAATGTATACCGACAGCTGTCAGATGACTAAAGCCCTCTAATCACCGATATCACTTTTACCGCTGCGCATCTCGCAGATACACAGATACACGTGTGTCTTTGAGTGCGTACAGTTCGGTTTCATTGAATTAAGTGCCCGGCTAAATGCTGTGAGCCGCAATTTGTATCTTGCGCTTTGTTTATTTACGCTGTCATCTCCTTTTGTTTGGCACTAGTTTGCCCAGCCACCCCCTCGCACCACCTCCGCTCGCTATTTGTTAGCCATTTGCAGTCAATCGCATTGTGGCCAGTAACAAATTCGCTTGTCAGGCCGCTTTGGTCTTTTTCTTGTTTTGCTCATTTCGGGCTCTTTAGCCAGTGGGCCGTCATTTGTGTTTGCCAGTCCGCCTAGCTGGCAATTAAAATGTATTTACCAGCACTTTGCCATTGTGGAGCACTTATCACACGATTCCCATCGACCCTCCCTCGCCCGCCATCGCACAACTGCACTTGACCAATCTCCCCCCACTTGAACAGGTTAAAGCCAGTCGAAGGACTTGGCTTTAAATGGCCGTTACTAAAATTTGAGCCGCATATGTATTCACTGGCGCCGAGAGACCACTTGGCGTATACTTAATGTGCGATCATAGTCGATAGCTGGCGCCCTCTACATGTCAGCTTGCTTGATAGCTTATCAGTAGTGTCTTTCTTCTCTTTCTTCTTCCACCTTGAATAAGTTCAGGCGTTAAAAGAAAAAGTCAGACGCAAAAAAAAAGCTTAGCAGAAGCCAAACAAAATAAAAAACAAACAAAGAGATCGGGGAGTAGGTTATATTTATTCATTAACTTCTTTAGAAGTATTATTACTCATTAAAAGGCTTGATATCCCTTTCAAAAGGAACATTCTTGCAAAGATTTTATTTTATAAAGTTAATATTGTTCTTTTAAAATTTTAGCTTAGTTATTTAGCTTTAGATATGTAATTTTTAGGAGTTCCACATATTTACAAATTGTATGATTAACACCAAACTCCTTAACTTCCACTCCTTCAATATTATTTGTTCTTAAAATTAACTTAAATTTATCACTAAAATTTTATCAAAAAAGTTCTTTGAATCTCTAATCGTCTTTAATCTAAAAATAATATTCAAAAATTTTACTTTAATCTAAATGTATTATTCACGTGTATACCCCATCTGAAACTTTACAGGGTGCGAAAAAAAACTTAAAAAGACAACTCAAAAACAAAAGCATTCGTCTACAAGCTGCAGCAAAAACAAGACATTAACTTCAGTGTGTCTCGAGAAGATCGCCGGTGCGGTGTTCAGAAACCTCACTTACCCTACCGTTGACTTAATGAAAATGCAACCCCCTCAAGACAATGACAGCCAGGTAAGGTAAATTAAACTTATCTAACCCAGATTATAAGTTCCAACTTGTATCTATTTTGCCACGAGTAGCTTATTTTGGTGCAGAACAACTTGAGAACATTGCCACTAGAGTTGGTTAGGAAGCACTCGGGACACATAGAACTATTGGACTTGAGCCACAACGCTATAAAGGATTTGTCCTGGCTGACAGAGTTCGAACAATTGCGTCACTTGGTCCTGGACAGTAATCGCATGCACGAAGCGCATGTGAGGACATTGACACGTCCTCTGCCCCAATTGGAAGTCCTGATGCTTAACAAAAATGAGGTGACAAACAATTTTTGTATTTTAAAATGATATCAGTGCGAATATTGCATTTCCAGTTCAGTGACCTGCCAACAACGATACGACTGATCAAGCGGCTATTTCCCAATCTGCAGTATTTGAGTCTCCACGGCAACCCAATCTGTCCAGATGGGCTGGAACTGCAGCCCTTCTCCGGTTACCTTCGCTATGACTACCAATATTACAGGTTTGTTTTATTTAAAACAGACATTTTATTTATACATTTTATAATTTGTTCAATCCCACAGTAATTACATTGCACAGTCGCTGAGCAAACTGAAATTTCTGGATCATGGACTGGTTCAACGCACCTATCAATACGAGAGTTTTCCTCTCAAAAACTATGATGGTGGGCAGTTGGTCAAAACAACGAGTTTTTGAAACTTTTTTATAAAAATATTTTACTTTGTAAATAAGCATTTTGTTATTTTGACTTTCTAGAGAACAGCTATTATTTATATTAAATAAATGTCTAAATTTTTGTATCCAAAGAATCTTAAGGAATGAAAATTACAAATAACCATACATGTCCATTAACTAAATGTCACCCTGTAAAGTATAAGACAGGCCCAAGACACAAACCGTATAACACAATTTTTCGAAAAGTCAAGACTCAAACCTTTGTAAAAGCTTTCTTCGAAACCTGGAACAAAAGGTATTTGAGGCCAAAATAAGGCAGCAAAACGGAATCGCAACATAATTTGTTCCCTATTCACAGTTGGATGCTGTATTCTTTATATTCTTCGTATAGAATATAAGAAAAAATGATTATAAAACAACACATCCACAAGTAAAATGTCTTAAACAAAAATTGTTAAAAATTCACAAGCCCCATTTTAATTGTAGGGTGCATATAAAAATATTTACTTGGTTGGTACATAGCCGGCCGGCATTTATGAGAGATAATTTCGAGGTGCGGACCACAAGCAAAGCAGAAAAGGTAATAAACAGCGGTCAAAAAACAAAACACTGATAGCAAGTTATCAGAGAGCCTATAAAAGCGGCATCTGGCAGGCTTTGCAGTTTCAGTTTCGCGACAACTTGCAGCCAGACGGTCTGGGGTTCTTGTCTCGTTGGAATAATAAATATATAGAATAAACATACATATATCCAGCAGAATGGCCAATCCCAACGCCAAGCCCAAGTACACCAAAGTAAGTAACCATTTTTATTCTATTGTTGCCAAGTGCACTTTGCTATCATTTGTCTTCAAGATTCGAATTATTCTTCTACTTGATTGGTATTCCAAACGAAAATCAGCCTAATTCAAACTTGTTTGTGTCGCAATTTGCAAACATTTAACAAACACACATACTTTATACGTGTTTTCGAATTTAAACAGGGTGTCTTGGACTGTTATCACCCGATGTTTGACTCGAAGTAAACAGATTCGAGAAAAGTAAAGCCATAATAATTATGAGGCTGATAAGAGTGGTTTGATATGGATGAGACTTTGGTACAATTAGTTGAACGAGATTTCAAAGTGGTCAGATCATAGGAATAAAAGAGAATTATTAACAAAAATTACTATTTTGAATTTAATATTAGAATCTATTTACTTTTTTGATTAGTTTTCGAACAGTATATATTCCTCATCTCTTTTCATTATTTCTTTTAGATTAATCCACTTTAGCAATCTGAAATTTATGATTTAATCCATTTTACTTCACTCTAAATGACTTGTTTATCTTGATAGATAGTGATAACAAGGTAGTTTGGTACTTATCGCTCAATGACCCATTAAAGGGCCATTACTAAGTACTAACAAGACTAACTATGTTATTTCATTTTGTTGTCAAATGTTTCGTTTTGTTCTCAAATCGTGACCGGAATTACACACATTATCATTTACATTGTTTACACGTTTCGCGTGCCGCCTTTACATTGAAATGGGCCCATCAGAACTGTGTTAACTTGTTCGAAAGTACCCTCTAACAGGGCCTTTAATAATGCTATTTCATAGATTCTACAAACTACTATCAAGTCAGGGAGTTTTTGCTTTTAGTTTGTTAAGATTTGAACATAGTTTTCCGAAATGTGAACCGCATTATTGTCAGGTTGCCATGTAATTGGTCTTTAATATTAATAATTTTTATTTAATATTTAATATTTTCTTTAGCTCTTCATCAACAATGAGTTCGTGGACTCCGTTTCGGGCAAGACCTTTGCCACTTTCAACCCGGCCACTTCGAAGGAGATTGTCCAGGTTGCCGAGGGAGATAAGGTGAGTCGAACAATTGATTAAAATTAATTAAGTTCAATTTTAATTGCAATTATTTTTAAGGCCGACGTTGACCTGGCAGTGGTTGCTGCCAAGAAGGCCTTCCACCGCAACTCCGATTGGCGCAAACTGAGTCCTCTGCAGCGCACAAGTCTGATGATCAAGTGAGGTTTTCAGAAATCATACCTCACTTTCCTTTATTAACATCCTCTTCTAGGCTTTGCGGACTAATGGAGCGGGACAAGGAATTCCTGGCCAGTCTGGAGACACAGGATAATGGCAAACCCTACCCAGAGGCCCTTTTCGATGTTACCTACTCGATCCTAACGCTGCAGTACTATGCCGGCTGGACCGACAAGTTCTTTGGCGACACCATCCCTGCCGGCGGCTTCACCTCGATGACCCGCAAGGAGCCTATCGGCGTGGTGGGTCAGATCATTCCCTGGAACTACCCACTCCTGATGCTGGCCTGGAAATGGGGACCCGCCCTGGCTGTTGGCTGCACCATCATTATGAAGCCGGCGGAGCAGACTCCGCTCACGGCTCTGCACATGGCTGCCCTGGCCAAGGAAGCTGGCTTCCCCGCCGGCGTGATCAATGTGGTCAATGGCTTTGGACCCACTGCGGGAGCAGCCATCAGTGAGCACCCCGACATTGCCAAGGTGGCATTCACCGGATCTGTGGACATTGGCAGGATTGTTATGCAGGCGGCGGCCAAATCGAATCTCAAGCGTGTGTCCCTCGAGTTGGGCGGCAAGAGTCCTGTGGTGGTCTTCGACGATGCGGATGGTAGGTATTTAAGATTTTAAATTGATTTAATTTACTTAATCTACAATCTCTTTCAGTTGACTTTGCCGTGGAGACCACCCACGAGGCCTTGTTCTCCAACCACGGCCAGAGCTGCTGCGCCGGCAGTCGCACTTACGTGCACGAGAAAATCTACGACGAGTTTGTGGCCAAGGCGGCTGCCAAGGCCAAGGCCCGCAAGGTGGGCAATCCCTTCGAGGCTAATGTGCAGCAAGGACCCCAGATCGATGAGGAAATGCTGACCAAGGTCCTCGGCTACATTGAAAGCGGCCAAAAGCAAGGCGCCAAGTTGCAAACTGGTGGCAAGCGCATTGGCAACGTAGGCTTCTTTATAGAGCCAACTGTCTTCTCCGATGTGAAGGACGACATGCGCATTGCCCAAGAGGAGGTGGGTTCTGGTGTGCAAATATTTCATTCATGATTAATAAAATCCTTCTCCATTTAGATCTTCGGCCCTGTGCAGTCCATTTTCAAGTTCAGCACCCTGGACGAGATGATCGATCGGGCTAACAATGTGCAATACGGCCTGGCCGCCGGCATCATTACCAATGATATTAACAAGGCCCTGAAGTTCGCCAACAATGTGGATGCCGGCTCTGTGTGGATCAACTGCTATGATGCCGTTCTGCCCTCCACTCCGTTCGGTGGCTACAAGCACTCTGGCATTGGCAGGGAACTGGGCAAGGATGGTCTGGACAACTACTTGGAGACCAAGACCATTACCATGAAACTGCTATAATTAGTTTTTATGTTTCATATGCACAACACTTGTGTTTTATTCGCACTGTTTTGGTTTGCCATTGGTTAGACTATTGCATTTTAAATAAATATCTTGGACTTAACTTATTCATCTGTGAAATATTGCTGGTTTTTAAAATAGTTTAACCTTAAGTGGTGTTAACATACAAAAAATATGTGAATTGTTTTTCTGGTAAAGCCTAAAAGAATTAAGGCTTAGTTAACTTTGATTTCGAGGCACGAGTTCATTATGATTACATAAAAAATTACATTTAAATATTGATTATTTAAAAGCTTCCAGTGTGAAGCACTCTTAAACTTATCCTTCGGTTAGTTTAGATAAAATATCCTTAAACTATGCCTAAGCCTAAACAAATCGTATAAAAATAAACCTGAGATTGCGAATCTGTGGCCCGATCAGGGTTCTTATGCCAAACTTGGGGGCGGAATCTGGGACTGACTCTGTACCTCCAGGAGTGGCACCGCCAGGTCACTGATATGCGATCTGGCACTCTGGTAGTCATCCTCCGACTTGGGTCTCACCGGCTTCTGATGCTCCGGACTGCTCTTTTGCAGGATCTCCGTGTAAACCGGTTGGATGAAAACTGATCCATTCCTTCCCTGGTCGAACATCTCATCGATGTCCACCAGCTGAAAGTCCACGGCAAAGACGAAGCGCAGTACCATAATAAATAGGGCCACAACCCACAAAACCATCACAATCACATAGCTGGAGCGGAACAGGTCCAGGTAGGCATCGTGTGAAACATTGTGATCGTGGATGATGGGACGCAATAGGGCTATGGCATCCCCACAGCTGATGGCTGTGGGATTTGTGAGGTGCCCTCTCAATTGGCCACACAAGCGCTTCAAATGCCCATTGGTTAGAATCGTATACAGAATACTACCAAGACTCATCACCGAAAAGATAACTATCGATGGCACCACAATGCGCCACGGCTTTGGCAGGACTCTGTAAAACATTCATTAGACTGAAAGTAAATAGTATCCATGAGTATTCACTTACGAGCTCTTTTTTCTACCAGTCTGAAAAATCAGACACATGGCTGTCCAGATTATAGCCACCACCATGGATATGACGGGAAATGTATTAACAAACTGAGCACCAATGCCACGTTTCCAATACGAGGCATAGGAGTCGAGGGACACTAATAATTTAATTACTTTATTAATTTTATTTCTTGTTTAACATTTAAAGGAAGCTTACTGGTTCTCAGGAATTGACGATCTGCCTCGGCATTGAACACAATCTTTGGAGTTGGAGCCGTTGTGGTGGTCTGGAGTTGTTCAACCTTCTGGTCTGCGATCAATCTTTCCAACTTGGGCCGGTTTTCCAGCGACTCGTATATATGCGATATCTTAAAGCTTGGCCTAGCATTTTCTGTAAGATATTTGATTATTAATTTTTACTCACTTTTACAGATTTAGTATCTTACGGCTTTCGCTCTCAGGCGACCCGGATGTAACTTCCTGCACGGAATACTTTTGACCGTATGCACTTTGAGTTGCTTTTAAGAAATCCCTGTGCAGGATGTCCTTACTATGCTCATTCATTAGGTCAAAGTTTCGCTCTCGGAAGATGAGTTTGGCACTGACGATTCCCTCGCGCAGATCCCCCGACAGCATTTGCAATGATACACACCATAATAGGGAGATTACGGCATTAAACACCATTAGACATATTACAATATCTGTAAAAAGAGGTAAACAAAAATCTGTCGTTAAATATAATATATATTTTCAAAGAAAAAATAGAGAGCAGCTTATTATTCTTAGATGGATTGATTTATTTGCAACATATATATAGAGGAGACGTGCCTATAGGAATTTCCCTTATAGAACAAGTTCCCCACAATATGGTTTCTTAAAATTTTATACTGAACTTAGGTGCAGATCTGATTAAGTAGCCTAAAACTAATCTATATTAATATAGAATCTATCCAAAAATCATAATTATAAGGACTTCCATGCTATGTTAGAAGCATTGTAAATTCCCTTTGCTAAAGCCACATTTTCCGATTTATGCTTTCTCTAAATAGTTTTTATAGTGATTGGATATAAATCTCATGAAACACAAATTCACAGCAACCTTTTTAAGTATTTTTTGAAATAATTTTAATATTATTTTCATTGATCCCATAAATTTTCCATTTCAAATCCCCAATAACAATGAATTCTCGAGTCATGAATAACCTTAAAGTAATATCTACGAGTATTTAGCATTAAAAACATGTGGATGCATCAAACGGACCGCTGACAAATTTGAATTAATAAATTATAGCTCGCAAACAGACAACACTATATTTAGACAATTGTCGGTTTATGGATTCGCAAGGAGCCACAGATCAAGTATACGCACTGTTGCCAACAATGGATTGCGATATTAAGAAACTCTATACGGGAAGGTGAACAGTGCGATAATTTATTGCTTTCTTGTTTGGTATGTATGTATGTATATTCGATGTTGAAGTTGTTTGTTTTGTGTAAGAAGCAGCTAACTGTGAACGAGTCTTTTATATACACAATATACATATATGAATATTATTTGTACATAAGTGCGAGTTTATATCGAAGGCATGATATCATGGCGAATGTTGTAGAGCTCGGCTAACAGTCTGAGCAAAACATTTTCAGATGACGTCGATTCCGTGACTGCCTCTCGATAAAATTCATTTCAATTGATGCAAATATTCCCCCAACAACGCTTTCGTTTCATATTGTTCCAAAATAAAGAGAAAATAAACCGATGGACAGAGTCAACAAACAGATTCGTGGGCAAATATACGAGTATGCTCGGTGTTCATAATAAAAGTCCGACAGCGAAACAATGTCCGAGGGCAACGGGGGAAAAATGTTATATTACCAATTCTGTTTTATGGTCCATTATGGACAGATGAATTTTACCAGCTCGTCCACATAGTATTCGCTTAATTCGTGTATTTATGGGCATATATAGTGTGAGAGAATAGATCACAAGCTGGTACCACAAATTTCGTGCCCCAAGTGCTTTGAACGCATTAAGCGAAATGTTGCTTTTTCAGCCATAGACACAAAATGAACATCTATAGTACATTTGGAGCGATTTACTATGGGTTATGCGTTGCATGATCTGCCGCAGAGTGGCACCGTGGCATGACATCATTTCAGTTCATGTTCCCCCTGTTCGGCTCTCATCTCTGGGACTTGGGTGCGGAAAAAACATTCAGTTTCAGTCGGTAACGTCGTTAACAATCGTTAGCTCATCTCTTTAGATAGAAGGCATGGGTGGGGGGCGTTAGCCGCTTTTGGCCAGGTTTCCATAGCTGAATGTGGCTCCAAAAGAGACAAAAGCTTTACAAACAAGAACTATAAATAAATATTACTAAATGGTTTCTATATTCTTTCCACAGCAAGTTTCTTTTTAAGGTGATTTTACAGATTTGATCTGAATGATAGGGATTTATGCTTGATTGGAAGGTTGAGTAAATAATACCATCCACCATTCTAGATTAACTTTTTTTGTTTGGAAGTTTAGATTTCAAATACCTGATGGCTTGTTAACAATTAACCCTGCAAAGTGCTCTGGTGCCTGTGTTTACATCGGCACTACGTTTTCCCGGAAGTTTCGCACTCAAGCCAATTTGTTAATGCCATTAACAGGAACCACATGGCGTATGCGTATTGCGGATTTCGCCCACTCAAACAAACAGTTCCTCACTCTTCGGACCAACACACAAAAACTGCAGCCACTGGATTATTTATCAACAGGGCGCCAAACGTCAGGGCATAGAAAAAGCTTGGCGGCAAAAGTGTGAAAATGTTTATAAGCAATTGGAACGAAGTTTATATTAGCACAATGGCCTTAAGGCTTTAGGCCAAGTTAGCACCTCTAATGATTCGATTGACGCTATAAAAAAACTATAAAAAATTAAGTTAATTAAACAAGTAGCGGGACAAAAGGAAAGGTTTTATTTAAAGATCATAATTTATTGTATCAAACAGCTTTAATTATTGGAAAGTTTCGGACCACTGTCCTGCATATGGAAACATCCATTAGGCAGGCGTCTGCGAATATTCAAAACATTGAAATATATATAAGCGTATATGCTTATTGATGCTGAAAGACGCGCCCCCTGAGAGCAACGTCCATGACTGATGGACTAACTCGTGAAATGCTTTTAATTGACTCAAACATTTTCTGTCAATAGATGGAGACAGTTCACCTCAAACTCATCCAATTGGCTGTCATAGCTCGGAATTTTTAATTCCAACGCCTTTTTTGCTACTTTTTCATACAAAAGCTATTTTTTATGCAGCCTTCTCGAGTCCCTTGAAGGCCGCACTAAAAATATTCCCATAGCCCATGCCCTTAGTAATATTTATAAATATAAAAAAAACAAAATGTCAAAAATGGTTTCGATGATAATTTGAAACATACGGTTTATGGTGCGCAAGTCGCTTGTGGTTAGCTTTCCCTGTTTGTATTTTTTTATCAGCTCCATTTTTTACATTGTGTTTTTCCGCGAATGTTGTATTTATCAAACGAGTTCCGTTATATTTTTATATTTATAGAAAATTTATCACAACTTTCGCATATTTTCTAAATAATTTCATACGCCTTTTTCGTCCATGAGACGACTTCAAATAGGTTTTATTCCACGTTTGTTTAGGCTATGCGATTTTTATGGGGATTCAGTGAATATTTATGGTGGTCAACTGTTGGAAATGAAGAATAATGCATTGAGATTTATTACAAAAACAATAAACAGTTGGGATCATATAGATATAGCTGAAGTCCAACAGCGTTCGCTCAAAATTAATGGAGCAGTGAAACTTTTGTGGGTGTTTTGGATGTATTTTTTTTGGTTATTTTCGCCTCGATTCAGTTCACTTGAGCGATCAGTATAATTGAGATTAATTGATTTGAAATTGCGGCCGATTTATATGTGTTTGTGTGTATTTTTGGTAATAGGCTAAAACGAACTCAGAATGTGTGCAATTTGCAATGGGATTTGAAACACTTTGGCTATCAGTTTACACATTTGGCACACGAAACTGTTGTTTGGGGTTTTCAATTTCCATTTCCATTTCTATTTCCATGCCATATTACGTATACGTAACCAAACCGAATTAACACCTTTTTGTACTCGTTCTCGAATATCTATTCTAATTAACCCGCGGCTTAAAACCCGTGGCAACGGTGTGGGATTCGGGTTGGGAAAAGTGCCATCCGTCTGGGTTTACGGTTCCTGCCCAATTGAGTGCAGTCCAAGGTTAGCGGAACGTTTGGGGCTTCGATGAGCCATTCATGTTTGTTATTTACACTGATTCGATATCAATCATTTGCATAAAACGACGCACTGAAGACAGAGTTAATTGCCCGCCGAACTGGAAATGAAAAAAAAACGCGTCGTTCGGGCACGCATCCAAAAGATACAAAACCGAAAGCTAACCGAATTTTTCGTACCGTCCGCTTTTCGTGGCTGTTGCTCAGACACTGAGGCGGCTGGCTGCCAAGCCGTAATTCTCCAGCCAGTTCCCCCATTCTCTCGCTATGGGCTTCAATCTAACATATAAAAGCAAATATATATATGGGTTTATTTTTCTGTTATTTTCAGTTTTTGGGTCTCCCAGAGAGTGCTTCTTCGGGTTTGTTTTGATTTTAAAAATTTGCAACTGGTTGCTCAGGTATGTTTTTGTTTGGGGCTTTTGTTTTGATTCGGTTCTTTGAGATAGTTTGTTTTTGTTTTCGGATTTCGGATCGGAGGAAGGGGCACCAGGGGAGAATATAGAGGGCGTGGGAAGGGAGCCCATTGTTTTTTTAAGTATATTGTTTTTTATACACTTTGTATGAACACGTATATCTAAAACGGACTGGTACTTGTAAAACGTATACTTAAGACTTAAAATGACTAATGAAGAAATTTGTTTATTATTAACAATCCAATTTGCTGAACCATTAAGGATCCTTATTTAGAAAGTAACATTAATCAGCTTATACAAATAACGAGCAAAATCCTGTTCTATTTCCAGCTCCATTTCCATTGTTTCGGCTTTTGGGCAGTTGCCATGGCCGCAATTATCGGCGATGACCTTGAAAGAACACGCCGCTTTTTTCACGTCCAAGGTGAATTTAATTAGCGGCCAAAAGGCTCTCCAAGGATACATGGATGTTTGTGTTTCTGTGTCGACTATGCCACAAATCGCGTGTCTGACATACATCTTGAGCTTTTTTTTGTAGATTCTTGAACAAAAACTGAAACCACATCTAACTGAAAGTTTTCCCATTTGTGGTCACCAGGGTATTATTTAAAAGCCTCATAAAACTGCAATTATACTCAGCGGTGCAATTAAACAATGCCATGCTCTTAATATATTTCACATTTTTCCCCCAATAGTTATAGAACGTCAATAACAATATAGCTCTATCTAAAGAAAACAAGGTATTATCTGGTTGAACGGCGACCACCAAATAGGGTTATCTGCGATAGCGCCGATTGACAAATAATGGCCAACAAGAAAGCTTATTTGTCAAGACCTAGTTAAACAATTATCGCCGAAAAACCATTTTCGGGCTATAAATAGCACCCAATAATAACAAGTTTTCCCACTGGTTTTAATGGTTTTGGCACGCAATAAGCGTTCTGGGCCCTACCGTACAATTTCGTTGAATCCATTTCCACATTTTCACCGCACACATGTCATAATAAGGCCGGTGGCCGCCACCTATAGATAAATAAACAAATCCTGTCATAGTTCAACTGCTGAAACTGTCGATGACGTCTCCCGGTTATGCAAATCATTCTAATATCAGTCTTGGGTTACAGACCAAGGTTACAGGCTAAAGATTTTAACAAAAACCCAATGAGTTATGCCCAATTTATCATCTTTAATAGCGAATGGAATATGTATGCTATATCTCTGATGATGCAATGTCCCACATGGCGTATACGCTATTGTTATTCGAGAGTTACAAAATAAACTTACGTTCGCATCGCACCACCTCGCTCCGTGCCTCCCGCGTTAGCATCTGCAGGCTGTCGCCAATCCGCCGTATCCGCTGCTTTGGGCTCCCCATCTCTGATCCGCCCCACTTGGCACCCGCATCTAATTACGGCGCGTCTCCCCTTCTGTTGTTTACATCAGGCAAACAATTAGCAAAATGGCAATACAGAACCCCAGAACTTGAGTGCGCATTTTTGGTCTCGAGTTCGTCGGAGCTCGCGACTTGGCAATAGATTTATGAACCACCCGAAGATAGAGCTTCGCTCAAGGGAGATTGGAGACGTTTTGCGTTCACACGGCACGGACGCTCGACTAGAACTGTCAGGCAAACGAAGCGGCAGTGGCCATTAGGGGTATTTGTGCTAGCTGCCGGTGCTGCTCCGGAGAAAATTCAAATTCGATGGCGTCATTTAGAATTGGTGGTTACAACACACTACATAGGATAGAGCTTAGATCCCTGGCTCAGAGGTGGTAAAGGTACTCTTCCAAAAGGGATCTAAGTGGGTACTCTGAAAGAAAGGACCTTCCTTAATGAGTTATTCAAAAACTCTACTATTCAAATAATAAATAAAAACATATGTCAAAAAAATATTTAAAATAAAATACGGTTTATATATTCATAGCCATTGTAAATAATAATAAAAATGTAACTAAATACTGTTTAAACATTTTTTTAAGGTTTAGTAAAATAAAATGTAATGTGTACCAGCCATGGGTACAATAATAAACCCGCCACCTCTGATCCCAGACAGCCAACCTTGGCTGTCCTGCGAGGGTGTGTACCAGGAGGGAGGTCTGGAGTCACCCCTAAACTAGAAAGCCGCCGAAAACAGGATGGAAGGCAACGACCTCTGACGAACTGGCCCGTATGTCTGAGCCACCTGGGGACACCGGACCTCCGCGTAATAAGTGTCAGTAGAGCGATTGCGTGTCCAGTTAATTACTACAAAGTATTAACAACATATGCTGGCCCACTGAATGAAAATAAATGCACCACCCAACCCAGCTGGGGGCTCAACTCTTTGAAATTCATGTTATTTATTATACGAAAAATACTCGATTGTTTCTCAAATAAATTAGTAAATTAAAATACACATTAAGTCGTAGTTGTAAATTTAGGTTGTATATAATGCTTTTACTTGGTGTTAGTTACAAATTTCACGCAGCTTTAGTTTGCTCTTCGATTTATTGGGTTTGGTTTTGTTTTTTTTTTACAAAAGTGTTTACTCGCTTAAGTTTAATTGTGTTAATTAGTCTACAGATTTCATAAAACATTTGTGCAACAAAAAGGCATTGCGTTTAACTTTAAGGTTGCCCGTTTTACATAAATACGAAATTAACATACGTTCCGTGTAAATATATATAAATATAAATCTATCAATTTGATCAATTCGTTGAAACAATTCGCAGTGAAATACAAATGAAGAATGTCCCTAGGCTTCTTGATAAATCATTTTTTAACAATTTAATTTTTTACACACAAATAAAAGGCGATTCTTTGAACAATGTTAGTTACAGATATCCGATTTCTGTTTTCCCCCTCCGACTATACATAATTATAAGATTGATCTGCTCACTCACGCTTCTGGTGACGATTGCCATCGCCATTTGACCGGGGATTGGATAGAGAACCTTAATAGTAGTAGAGTACCTATACATAGAGCTCGATTACATAATACTAGTAGTTGACATTTTGCTTTAAATGGGCAGAGCAAGTCGTGGGATCTAGGTTCGAATTTTGATTTTCCTCGCATTGTGCGTAACACTTAAACGAATTTCGAATTCTTTGAATCTTCATCTCGTTGACAAGCGTAAAAGATGATAAAATATAAGAGTAATAATAATATTATAATCAATAACAGCTGCCGCGATTTAACGCGTAGCACACTGCTCAAATGCGAATCGATTTGCACTCGAATGCTTAAAGCTCTCTAACTAAATACTCGTAAATTACACCGACATAATCAATAACATAATTGAGTGCATAAATTAAATAATTTCAAATTAGTGAGTGGACGCAACAGGGAAACGCTTTATGCTAAAGCGTACTCATTAATAAATACGTAAAAATTATGATTGTAACTAAGTAAAAATTCGCAAAAGCAAGACGACGAATCTACAACACAGTGTTATCTTGGAATTGGAAGAAAGGCATTAACTTTTGATTAGGCGTAGCGTAAAATAAATAGTTAATACGATGACAGGTAGACTAAGCTGGAAACCAAAATGAATTACAACTAAGATGGGAGGAAACGTGTTTCGCAAATACTTTTCGTTTGCATTAGAACTCTCTGCGTCGCATCGGGCCTCCTGGCTTGGCCTTTATCAGCGGCCCGATGGCTGGGCGTGGGGAATGGGTGCAGTTAGTACCGGGAATAGGAGGATTGGGAAAAGTATTATTTAAAGCGTCGCTGTGGCAAAGTCGGACTCTCGGGCGGTGTGTCCCCGCTGGCACTGCCGCCGCCCCCAACGACGATTTGTTGCAGGGAGTGTTTCTTGGTCACACTCTTGAATGGGGCACCCAGTTTGCGCGGGCCGCGAGGGGAAGCGGACGCCATTCCTGTGGCTGCCTCCATAGCTGCCGTAGATCCTGCTGATGCGGATGGTACTAGGCCCATTACAGGCGCTGAATCAATAGATGCTTGAACCCATCCTGAAAATGATTAAAATCATGTTACTTTTATGATATATAGGGAATATATGTTGTATACCTTTTACGGAGGCCCGATTATGGTCCAGAAGGGCCGAGGCCAACGGGGCTCCTGAGCTGCTGGCATTGGACTCCCTTAAAGTGCCCAGCGTAGACAGGGGCATGGGATTGTAAATACGACTGGCAAAGTCCTCGAATGTGGTGCTCTCCTTGTATCTGGAAGACACACTATCCAGTGATCGGTTCCGCTCCTCGTAGCTACAGAAAACATGAACAAGATCAGTTCTAATTCGATTTGAATGAGCTTAGTCTGAATACTCACAATTGCTGGTAAAGCGGCAGGGCGGCACGCTTCGTTCGACTGGCATTGATGGCTGTGGCCCGGATCAAGGTGGCCAAACAAGCCCCACTCACGACACTCTCGTTGGCCAACGGCCCGAACCACGGCACTTCCGGCTTCCTGTTGACTGTCACGCGGAATAGGCCGTTCCGCAGGGGATAGACCACAATGAGGACATCGCAGAACTCGGTGGGCAAGATGTCACGCCGGTAGTCCCGGTGATGCTCGCTCCACACAATGTGCACTTCGTCGTTGCCCAGATGTCGCGTTTTCAGCAGCATGGCTTCCGAAGAGTCCGAGGGCATTCTAGTGGCCACATGGTAGACAACCTCTAGGAAGGGTGTTGCATAATAGGGAGCCGTCGCACCGCATCCTTGCCGCGGTAATCCTCCAAGGAAGCCATTGTGTGTCTCCAGATCGATCTCCCAGCCCAAGGCGGAAACAAACATTTCGTAGGTGCTGCTGCCACTGGTATTCCTCAGGATGCTTCCCTTGTCCTCTTGACCGGCGGCCACATAAATCACAGCCATTTTGTGCGTCTCCCGGCACTTCTGGAGGTCTACATTGCGCAGTTCCCTCATCAGCTTCTCACTCCTCTGCAGCAGATGCGTCCGGGAACGGCGCTCCCAGCCAGCCAGTCCCAGGTGGGAGAAAAGCAGCCGACAGTACTGGAACGGCATTTCCGTGCGCGTGGGCAGGGAATCAAAGGATGCCGTAGTACTGTGGATGGATCTCTGGTCCTGCTGCTGCAGCGAGGAGCTGGAACTGGCGTGCCGCAGTGCGGGAGAAGGTGCCTGTGCCGAGTGGGTCACGTATTCCTGCTCCAGAAGGCGTTGATTCAAAATCACCGAGATGGCCTGCGCCTCCTGATTTCCGCTTATCGGGTTACTGCTGGGAGCATTCAGTTGGCTCACCGTGGGAGCCACACACTCCGGACTTGTGTGTCCTATGTAGGCCAACATATCATCCAGTTGGTCCAAGTCCGGAGCCATATCCGTGGCCACTGGCAGCACTCCGGGCGGACGATGACGCAGTGTATGTCGTGGAGTCTGTAGCTCATGAGCCACCATGGAAGAAACCATGGAGTCCAGTGGCTGGGGATGATGAATCTTTGGCATCGTTCTTGGAGGAGCTTCCTCCGATTTTCGCGGCTCTGAGTACAGAATGGAGGCGTCCCAGCAGGCCTTGCCGTTCAGATCTCGCATCAACACCCGCACCTGTTTCTCGGCAGTGACCAAACCAGCGGTAATTCCGCCCCCGGGTAGCTTCAGAGTAGGCAGCTCGATGAAACTGGCCACCAGCCCAGAGTTCAGCATGAAAAGCTGCATATTTTGGGCACTGACCACCGAAGGTAGCTCTACGGAGTCCCGCCGAGCTTCTAAATGGCCACCGTAGCCAGCACTGCCAATGTCGTCTTGCTCCTCCACCATAGAACTGAGACGGGATGCCCCGATGCCCATGGGAAAGTGGCCGATGTGCGTGACGAGGTGCATGGACACCGCTTTGGCGCACAGTTTGATGGCCGTTATGCAGACCTGGATGGTTTCGGACGTCTGGTAGGAGGCTTCCGGTAAACGTCCATCCCCTTGGAGGTCGTCGTGAGCAATGTGCATGTCGAAGTCATCGTCCGCGGTTAGCTTTACTCGCTCGTGACGGGGAGCTCCCGAGGCCACTTGAAGCAGAACCCTCAAAACCTGGAGCACCAACGTGTCCCCCTTTTCATTGAAAGGAGCCAACATTAAGGAGGCGGGTATCGCCATGCAGAACTCGCCAAGGCACAGCATCAGGGAGGTGAGCACCACTTTGTCGGAGTCCTTCGGCTTGGACACGTTCTGGATTTCCAAAGCCTTACACAGAGCCGTGATTATAAGCTGGGGAACTCTCTCGATAGCCGCCAGTTGCCGACCCCGTTCGGCGCAGAGCTTTAGGGAATCAACTGCCACCATGGCAATTGTGTGATGCTTTAGCTGCAGGGCCTGGAGTAGAACTTGGAGCACTTCTTTTATCCGAGGATTGAACACCTGCGTCTCCTTCGGGTGAACATCCTTGTGGTGGGGCACTGCTTGCTGGAACAAATTGCTCCGACTGGAGGCTGCCGATCCCGAGGAAGGTTGCGAGAGTTTGAGAAGCAGCCACTGACCCAGCTGGGAAAGGGCTATGCAACGTGCCTTGGCTGAGGGTTCTCTCCTGGCGCATCTCAGCACAATGTTCAAGATGTGGTCCTGCAGGTCGGGGCACTCCATCAGCTCGAACTTCTGGGGCGAGGGCTGCAGCACAGGACGTGGCAGCAAAGAGGACGGATAGCACAGCAGGGACCCCAGGAGGGCGGCCACCTCAGCTCTGGGAGTGTTCCGCGATACCTCCAGGGAAGTCAACAGAATAGCACTCGCGTGCACCAAATCTAGAAGCAATAGAGTGTGTCCCGGCAACAGCAAACTCAGCAGCCTGGGACCTTCCAAGTGCTTCAGTATAGCGTAAATCAGATCCCGATCCTCGCCAGTCAACAGCTGATGAAGGGCGTGGTAAAACAGTGGCAGTTGCTGCATCCCAACAGCTCCCTGGATCGCCAGAGAACAAAGTAACTGCAGGGCCCAGAGTTTGCCCTTTTTAAAAGACCTGTCCAACATGAGGGATCCGTAACACCAGGGCGCCACTATTCCAATCGGTGGCACCAGAACAGGAGGCGGCGGCGTGCTCTGATTGTCCGTGGATATTCCCTGATTCTGCTTGATCTTGATCAAGTTTTGGGTCATCTCGAGCAAGTGCATAAACACCTGGGCGTGCAATTCCGCCTTGGGAATACGATTCACATCTCCCAGAGCACCCAGCATGCGCTTCCACATAATGGAGGTGGAGTCTGGATGCCAGCCCTCCGCCGATCCCCCGAGGATGATGCAACGGCGCCCGCTTCCAGAGACGCTTCCACTGCCACTGCCGTAGCTCCCCGAATTCGCGTCATCCAAGCTGGCATCGATTTGCAGTTGGGCATCCTTGATGGAGCCACCCTCGATGCCACTGCTGGCGGTTGGCGAAGGACTTCGCGAGCCGGCTCCACTCTCGTTATCGCCCTCGCGATAGCTGTCCGTCTCCTCTTCGCCCTTTCGGGACAACGAGTCCAGGGACATGGCTCGCCTTAAGTCCTGGGGATTAGTGCGATTCTCTGTCAGCTGGGGCTGTTGTAGCGGTTTCGGTTTGGGCGTAACTGCTCGACGTCTCCGTATCCTTGAATTCCTTGCCGCTGAAGCCAAGCTGCCCTCACTGTAGCTCCTGCTTAGCATGGGAGTCAGGGGAACGGGACGCGATCCCTGACCTCCCTGTGATTGCGAGTGCTGGTGGTGGGGACGTGGGTGATTTGTCAGCGGAACTTGCGCCGAGGTCTCTTCAGAGCGACTGCTGCTGGACTCCGCCAGTGATTCGCGTTGCCTGCTTTGTGAAATGGCAGCTGCCGCGGCATTACTTCCGTTAACGGTGCTACTTGATCCCGATCCTTGCCAGACGCTGCCGATCCGCCTTCGCTTCTCCGCCCGACTTTCCGCCACTCGATCCAACGGGAGGTCTAGCAAACTGATGCCGTAGGTGTAGCGGGAAAACACCCTAGTCAGTGTCTGCATCGTCTTATTCCACTCCACGATGAGCTCCTCGCGATGCGTCAGGGACTGCAGGACATTCAAGAACTTCTCCCACAGTTGGACATTCACGGGAACTTTGGTATGCGCCCGTATCCACGTCACAATGAGAGTTTGGAATATAGCCGATCCCAAAATTCCGCCTAAGGTGGCGCTCTTCGAGCCACCACTGGGCGCCGCATGATGGTTGTTCTGATGCAGCACAACCGATGTAACCTGGAGCAGGACAAGAAGCAGCTGCTCCCAGGTGCGCGAGTCCATCTCAGTGTTCATCACCATGGTGCGGTAGACGTTCAGTACCTTCTTGCAGATCTCCGTTTGTTCCTCCAGGGGCGTGGATCGATAGGTTCTTGTCCGGGTGGGGAAGCAAATGTTCAGGTTGGCTGTGTTAACCAGGAACACGTTGGCGGCGTTGGTTACAAACACCTAGAAGAATACAAATCAATGTTATTTGAAGCATTAACATTTTCGGTTATGGCTGCTCACCTGCAGAACATTCTGCCTTCCCGCTCGGACGGCCAGCTGGTCCTTCGAGCCCGCCATTGCGCCCACGTAGGAAGGTGTGCGCAAGCGCTGGCTCCTGGGAGTGCCACCAGCCGTGGATTGGGGCGGTGGATCGTCGTTGGGCTCCAGCAAAAATGGCGGCGGGGTCTCTCCCGTCATCCAATCCCGGTAGACTGCAATGGCCGTTCGAATAGCTTCGATCTGGGGCTTGGAGGTGAAGTTCAACAGGAACGCCTGACGATACACCTCATGGACAAAGTTGATGTTTTCGCGACTGACGTAGAACACATCCCGCACAATCAAGCCCTGCTGATAGCCCAGCAGGCGCACGTGGTCAACGTCCTCAATGTGCAGAGTGCAGTCCAAGCGATGGCTCAAGAGGCGCTCGTGGGTGAAACGCGAAACCCAGTTTATCAGGACAACCACACAGGAGGCCATGACCTCCTCCTTCTTGTTGATCGAGCGCATCACCGGCAGGTCCAAGCGGGGACTGTAGATGGAGCAGGTCACATCGAATCCAGGCGAGAATACTGGCAGGAAGACGTCCATGAAACGTTGCAGCAAAAAGGCAAACGCCTTGTGATCCTTTTGAGCGCGATTGTCCCGCCATCTGAGACACGCTGCCGTGTGGACCATGCTGTTCAGCAGCACTTCCAGGCCATCCCGCGGATCTGGTGGAGCTGACTTTTCACTGGACGACGGCGGCAGCAGAGCCACCAGCTCCGAGCTCTGCACCGGATGGGAAAAGGCGTTGTCGTGAAACACGGAGGCCATTCCACCATCGGCCTTCATGTTCGGATGGGTGAGAAAGTCGGAGGCACTGAATTCGGTGTCTGGCCCGGCGACTCCCTTCTGGGGAACAATGAGACCAGGAATTAGATCCGCGTACATGGCATGCACATAGTTTGGGGCATTCTCTCCCAGCGTCTGGTACCACAGAAGGAAATATCTGAAAGATTAGGATTATTATTTCTATTGTTTCTTTACAGTCTTTTGAGCTACTCACCTGACACCCTCGCGTCTCAGTTTCGGAGAGTTCCCCAAATGCAACAGCTTGGCCATAATGCGACTGAGGGAGTGGCACTGCCACCGGCGAGCCAGTAGCTCCGGCAACAGGCACAGGATCTTCTCCAGCAGCCATAGCGAGCCGTCCAGCTCCTCGCGATGCGCCTTGTGAACTGGGTGGAAGAGAAGCGTGATTATTGAAGGCCCAACCATGATAGAGGTAATCAAGCTCTTGTTTGATCTAAGGATGCATTCCAATGGCTGGACAAGCACAATAGAAAGAAATAAGGAGTTTACATAGAGAGAGAATGGGAGGAGTGGGGGATGGACATAAGACATGAGATAAAGGCAACTAATTCCGAAAGCAAGGCGCAGAGGCAGAGGAGGCGGATGCGATGGTCAATTCGAAATGTCAATAAGAAACCACATAACTTACCAATGTGAAACGGAAGTTCTGCCAGGAGGGAGGTTTAAAAATAGAGAGAAAAATGTTGGAATAAAAAATAGAAGAGGAGTTCAATTTAGAATATCATGTGTGTGTGGTGTCTTAGTTCCGATAGCATCTGCTCCACTCACCGGAGCGGGGCAGGGCATAAAGATAAACGAAACTTAAACAAGGCATGGGGCTTAAATGTCGTCGCCGTTTGCTTTTCTTAATTGCTTCAAAATAAATCGTCCCAAAAGATACGCAAAATTAGCCAAAAAATTAAATGGGTCAGCTTTAGTCGACTTTTAATTGCTCTTCTTTTAAATAATTAAACTTAAAAAAAATATAAGATAATTGTGACTATTTTACAGAAACAAAATGCCTCTTGAACAACAAATAGAATTTAAACTAAATACACCTATTAAAGCTATAAGGATCATTGTTTTGGAGTCAATTATGGACTTGATTTAGTTACCTTTCTGTTTCAGATTGGCCTCCGCTTGAATGAAGGTGTCGTAGAGGATGAAATAGACATGGCTGTAGTTGGTCTCGAAAAGCGACTTGGACTCTTCCAGTTCCACATTATCTGTAAGGGAGGAAAAACAATAAATAATAGATTAAAATTGAAGAAATAGTATGCATTTTGGTTAATTGTTTCTGGCTGTGCCTCAGCGATAAGAGAGGGCTACCACCAACCACCTGGCTCCTCCACTGATAACACTGCAAATCCTATCCAGGCAGGCAGGTATTTCCCAACCCATCTTTATGGAAAACCACGCATGCCGATCCCCGTGCGGGGGCCAGACCTATTAACTTTTTAAAATCACGATGATGGGTGCTCAGCGTTTGTGATGATTCAGGCGGTGGCCAGGGGGGAGGCGAACTGCTTTTGCCGGCTTGCTGTCATCAGCAGAGGCAGAAAAAAGCAAAAGAAAGCTAAACAAAGTGATGAAGCAAGCCGAGAAACCTTTAAAACCGGTTTATCAGAAGGCCAAAAGCAAAGAAGCTGATGACTGTAGACAGTACACCGTAAATAAAACATTTTATATTTTTTACTTTTCATAAATACTATATAAAAAGTATTATTTTTTAACAACTACTCCTATTTTTAATCTATCTGGTAAGCAAGAAAAAAAATAATTTATTTAAAAACTAGGTAAAAAAAAAAAAAAAGAACCATAACAAAAACATCAATTGGGAACGCAGCCATTGGGAAGAATGTCTAATGCGTGTAATTTGCCGAGGGACAATGGGAAGAAGCTCCCAACAATACCGCACCACCGGAGGGTGTCGTCAGTCAGGTGTACCTGTGTATCGAGGGGCACCTGTTGGAAATCGTTCGGCAAAGTGACACAGAAGAAAGCCACTGAAACCAGGTGTTGGAAGGGGGGCATTGCTCATATCGGCACTCGAAGCAGTACTGCCTGTACACATTGCTGGCTAAGACACTCGAAATAATCGGAATATGCTCCACATTCCATGGGAATAAGTTTATTAACTTTAATTTATACATTTCTTATCTACTATATTTCAATCTTAATTATTTAAACTTAATTTAGAGACTCTTTGTCCGTTTTATCGAATTGGGACTGCTTTCTGTTAGTCTCGCTCGTTCGTTTATCTTTAACGTTTTTCACACATTTTCGCCTGCCACATAGCGGGAGCAAGTGTACGCTGGGTTGTTTTTATCTTTTTTAGTTTTTTTGCATAAATTAAGCTTCTACTATTCGCTGCTAGAGAAGGGGGTGATGGTGGTGGTGGCTCTTTCGCGCCCAACAGGAAATGACCAAAGCCATAGCCCCACTTTGGTTCCGCCGAGAACGTCATTGGGCTAGCCACCGTGGAGCGAAAACGGTTGGACCTACGCCCACCTGCCCAAAAGAGAAACAGTGTAGAAACGAGAAACCAAATGCCAGCCATACCAACTGAGCAACCAGTTCCATTGTTATTGCAATAATAAATTATGAAACCGCCAACGCGGGGCCTTGGCGAGCTCTGGAAGCCCAATTTACCCAATATCATGCGGAGGTGGCGCAGTCTGGAGGCCGAGTCCTTCTTGCAGTCCTGCAGCTTCGCCGTCGACTTCTTCACGTCCGCGTGCGACTTTTTGGTAAACATTTTGCACCTTGCGTTCTCTATTGCTCGCTGCACACACACTCACTGAAACACACACGCACATACATCCAGTTGCAGCCAGCGGCATGTGTGTACACTTTCTATTTGCTGATTTTTCAGATTTTTCTGCCTTCTCCGCTCCTATTTATTTATACGCTCACGCCAACCCAAACACTTTGTCCAGCGGAGCGCCCCCGGAGAAATTGCTAAATTACTGACGTTGCCAGTGGTGTGGGGCACGGGGGAAGGGGTGGCACTGGGGGCTCTGGGGAGGTGGGCGCAGTTTTGGCGATCTCTTGCTGCTGTTTTCCGATGTTCTACGGCCTTATTCCATCTTTGAATATTCACGGGCACACCCGGCGACGCGTGATTGCACTTTAGGTCTATGAGCGACGGGTCTAGAGCACATTATCTCGGGTTTTGGCGTTAATGTTTTCTTTTTTCATCTGCGTCGCGTCCAGTTGGATTCGTGGTAAGAGTTGCCAGACCCCTGAGCCGTGCCCCAGTGCTGGGAATCGCTCAATCCAATCGGTGTTCGGTGTTGGAAAACTTTATTTTAAATTTCAGCTAACGAATATTTAAATTGAAACAAAAACCAGTCATCCAGTTTTTACCAGCAATTAATTACCACAAAACAATACTTAAATCCTAACAAGCTAAGAAATTAAGGAAAAAATATATATTTTTACTTTCTACAACTTATTTTTATAAATTCTTATTTTTACATTTTAATTCTTATAAACTTATTCAACCAATTTTATTCATAGAATTTTTTAACTTTTGAGTTAAATATGAACTCATTGTTATATTCATAGATAAGCAATTTAAAAACAAAATAGTTTTCATTGCGCTTCTTAGTCAAAAATTTTATAGACAAGCTTAAAAACATAAAAACTTAGACCGGAAACGGAAACACGGTATGATTTATGTCCTACATTTAGTAATTAAGCTAGAAACAAACCAGCCTTTCTCGACTGATCTAAAGTGGTTTAGGAAATGAATTATTTAATCAGTGATAAGGAGGCAATTAAGAGTAGGTTATATGGAAACTACGACCAAACGCGATTCAGTGCGATGGGGTTCGTTTTAAGGAAAATACGTGAGTTGCTTTTCGCCTGGCAGCGGCTAGTCCCCGCCAGGTTCCGGTGGTACAAAGTCCACAGCCAGTTGGTGCTAATATGCCTCACTGCGATTATATTTTTTAATATCCTGTTTGGAGTATACCTTGGCAGTTTTGATTTTCGACGAAGGAAGTTCGTGTTTTCCAAGCTAGTTACAGCTTATGCTTTTGTAATGGCCTCGGTTTTTGTGGCGTATTATATTTGGCACGTGTACAAGGAGCTGACCATCGGGCAGCTCAGCAGGAGTCACACCATAGAGATATATTGCTATATGAACGTGTGTGTGTGCCTAATTAACTATGTGACTCAGTGGGAGAAAACTAGCCAGACTATTGGTTTTCAAAACAGCGTGCCTCTCTTTGAAATCCTCAACTCCCTGGACATTTCGTTGAAGGTGGTCATCAACTCATTCACCTACAGCATCATTAAGACTTTTGCTTGTCCACTGGTAGAGTACGTAGCGCTGAGCCTCTATCAGAGGAGGGCCCACCCGGAACTTAACTGGACTAGCATCGCCACTGCCAGGACGATGCTGTCCGTGCTTGTGGCGAATCAGATAAACAATTGCTTCTTTGGTGGCCTGGTAATTGCGGATCTGATTGTGAATTCCATTAACCAAAGACTAGAAGACCTTGTCAAGGAAGCAAATATTCTGCAAACTCCCGTGCAAATGGGTTTGAATAAACCATATTACAGGATGCGACGCTTTTGTGAACTGGCAGACGGATTGGATGAGTTGGTCGAAAAATACTATTACTGCGCCATTCTCTCCAAAGGATATCTACGCTTTACGGACTGGTCAATGGTCCTTTCCTTGCTGATGAACCTGATTGGAATCACACTGGGCTTTTTCAATCAGTATATGGCTATTGCCGACCATTACATTAATGAGGAGCCCTTTGATTTTTATCTGGCCATGGTCCTGCTGGTGTTTTTGTCAGTCCCCTTCATGGAACTAGTAATGGTGGCGCGTATCAGCAACCAAACATTACGAGAGGTACTAAAAGTATAAAATAATACTTTTTTGGGTCTTAAACTATCATTAATTATATGTCATTTCAGACTCGAAAAACTGGCGACCTATTACAACAGATTGACCTCCAAAACGCCGATATACGTTTCAAGCAAGTTGTCCATTCGTTTTGGCTACATGTGTCCACGATTAATTACAAATTAATGCCACTGGGTCTTCTGGAACTTAACACCAATTTGGTAAATTCGGTTTTTTCATCTGTCACTGGATTTCTTTTAATTCTCATTCAAAGTGACTTGACGTTAAGATTTTCATTAAAATAAGATGGCTTAATAAAACAAAAGTATAACGTTACTACTATTATACGAATAATTATGTGTTTATTTAGAAAACTTTGTTTTCAAATTAATACTTAAAATGATTTTTAACAAAAATTATTTTTAACAAAAATTATTTATTTTTTTTGTTTAATTTTTTAAAGACTATTAGATATATTAGATACTAATAGATATATTATAAAAACTTCAATGGGATTTTTAACAAAAAAAAATGTTTAACAAAAATTATTTATTTTTTTTGTTTAATTTTTTAAAGACTATTAGATATATTAGATACTAATAGATATATTATAAAAACTTCAATGGGATTATAATTTAAGAAGAAGAATTTAATTAGAAAGAATATTCAAAAAATAAAATTTAGATACCGGCGAATACTGAAGAACAGGGATGCCACCTTACTTTATGATACAAATCAGGTGGCATCGCTTCGAGAACAGGGTAAACTAAGTGACGTGTAAGCGCAGCCGAAAAGGCATTTAATTTGTTTTATCAACGTTTTTAACGAAACTTTGCCGATAATGGGTTCGTTCCGCCGCGAAAAAGACGAGGAGGAGGACGGTAAGTAGCTATTCAGCACCTGCTGCCCATCGGGCTTAGGCCGGATAGCAGGGAAAACTCCAGTTGCTGGAAGGTGCTCCGCTGGCAACGACAGTTTCCTTCTCGCACACAGTCACAGACGCTCACACACTAACACCCCACACACACACACACACACACACTCACTCACACACCAACAATCACACCTACTAACCCTAACACACAGAGAAAAGAAAACGAAAAAACCACAAATACCGAGTTGCCTTAAAATTTTCGAATGTTCTCACGGAGAAAATGAATTATTTTTCGCTCAAAAAACAACAACGATCATCCCACTCCAACTCGACAGGGCCGAGCAATGCGTACCAGAACCTGGAGAAGACGTCGGTGCTGCAGGAGACGCGGACGTTCAACGAAACGCCGGTGAATGCCCGCAAGTGCATCCACATCCTCACCAAGATCCTCTATCTAATCAACCAGGGCGAGCAGCTGGTGGCCCGCGAGGCCACAGACTGTTTCTTCGCCATGACGAAGCTGTTCCAGTCCAAGGATGTGGTGCTGCGCCGCATGGTCTACCTCGGGATCAAGGAGCTGAGCTCCATTGCCGAGGACGTGATCATCGTCACCAGTTCGCTGACAAAGGACATGACTGGCAAGGAGGATCTCTACAGGGCGGCTGCCATTCGTGCCCTCTGCAGCATTACAGACAACACCATGCTGCAGGCTGTGGAGCGCTACATGAAGCAGTGCATCGTGGACAAGAACGCTGCCGTTTCCTGTGCCGCGCTGGTCAGCTCCCTGCGGTTGGCCAGCACCTCCGGCGACGTGGTCAAGCGCTGGGCCAACGAGGCCCAGGAAGCCCTGAACAGCGACAACATCATGGTGCAGTACCACGCCCTGGGGCTGCTCTACCACATCCGCAAGTCCGACCGGCTGGCTGTCTCCAAGTTGGTCAACAAGCTAACACGCGGCTCCCTGAAGAGCCCCTACGCTGTGTGCATGCTGGTGACTCATTTCAGTTTGTTCTCACACTCGGAGTTTGTAATAGCATTTTCTTCTTTTAGATTCGCATTGCCTGCAAGCTGATCGAGGAGGAAGACATTCCCGCCGAGGAGCTGTCGGACTCGCCGCTGTTCACGTTCATAGAGTCGTGCCTGCGCCACAAGAGCGAGATGGTGATCTACGAGGCAGCCCATGCCATTGTTAATCTGAAGAACACAAATCCGAGGATGTTGTCGCCGGCGTTTTCCATTTTGCAGCTTTTCTGCAGCTCGCCCAAGGCCACGCTCCGTTTCGCCGCCGTTCGAACGCTTAACAAGGTGGCCATGACGCACCCGGCCGCGGTTACCACTTGCAACCTTGATCTGGAGGGCCTGATCACAGACTCCAACCGGTCAGTGGCGACGCTGGCTATTACAACCTTGCTGAAAACCGGCGCCGAGTCTTCGGTGGAGCGTCTGATGAAACAAATATCCACATTCGTGGCGGAAATCTCCGACGAATTCAAGGTGGTTGTGGTCCAAGCCATTTGTGCGCTCTGCACCAAGTATCCGCGCAAACACTCGGTGCTCATGAACTTCCTCAGCGGCATGCTGCGCGAGGAGGGCGGATTGGAGTACAAGACATCCATTGTGGACACGATCATCACCATTATCGAGGAGAATGCGGATGCCAAGGAGTCCGGCCTGTCGCACTTGTGCGAGTTTATCGAGGACTGCGAGCACGTTTCTCTGGCGGTGCGGATTCTTCATCTCCTCGGCAAGGAGGGTCCTTTTGCAGCCACGCCCTCCAAGTACATTCGATTCATATACAATCGTGTCATTCTGGAGAGCCCGATTGTGCGAGCAGCTGCTGTCACGGCCCTGGCCCAGTTTGGAGCCTCCTGTCCAGCTCTACTGAGCAATATTCTGGTCTTGCTCGGTCGCTGCCAGATGGATCCCGACGATGAGGTCAGAGATAGGGCCACCTACTACCTGAGCATCTTGAACTCGGAGAAGCCAGAGCTTTACAAAAACTACATCATCGAGAGGGAGAACTGCTCGCTAGCTCTGCTCGAAAAGTCGCTGTCCGAGCACCTGAATGGCGACTTGGAGAAACGTTTTGACATTTCAATAGTGCCCAAGGCCGCGATCGTCAAGGCGGAGGTGCCCAGCGATGTGATGCTGGTTACCAGCAGTGCTCCACGGCCGCCCAAGATCACGCGGGAGGAGGAGAGCGCAGCTCGGTTGGCCCAGTTACCAGGTATCCAGGTCCTGGGACCCATCCACCGCAGCACCGCTCCCATCCAGCTCACGGAAAGCGAGACAGAGTACACGGTGCAGTGCATCAAGCACATCTTTGGACAGCACGTGGTCTTCCAGTTTGATTGTCTCAACACGCTGTCCGATCAGTTCCTGGAGAACGTGCGGGTAGAGCTCACGCTGCCCGAAGGATTCACAGCCCGGGCGGTCATTCCGTGTCCCAAACTACCCTACAACGAACTGCAGACGACGTTCGTCATAGTGGAGTTCCCACCCGACGCAGCCAGTTCCATAGGTAGGTTTCCGCTCCGCACAGCTAAGCAGTTTATTGAATTTGATCTTTTCCAGCTACGTTTGGAGCTACTTTGCGGTTTGTGGTCAAAGACTGCGATCCAAACACCGGGGAACCGGATTCCGACGAGGGCTACGACGACGAGTACATGCTGGAGGACTTGGAGATCACGGTGGCCGATCAGATACAGAAGACGAAGAAGAACAACTTCCAGGTGGCCTGGGATGCGGCTGACAGCGAAGGTGACTGTTTGAAAAGGCATTGCTGGAACCAATTAAAGATAATCCATCACTTTTTTTAGAATGGCTGCAAGCCGAGGACACTTTTGTGCTGTCAGCGGTTACCACATTGCAGGATGCCGTCAACACAATAGTGAAGATACTGGGACTAGGCGCAGCTAACCTATCCGAGAAGGTACCTGAGGGCACGCACCTACACACGCTGCTCTGTTCAGGTAAACAATGAACCCACAGTTATTAATAAACAAAAAATTAACCATTTGATTGAAATATAAACACTGCAGGTACCTTCAGGGGCGGAGCAGAAGTGCTTGTGCGAGCCAAGCTGGCACTTTCCGAGGGCGTGACGCTGAACCTGACCGTGCGCAGCACAGACCAGGATGTGGCGGAGATAATAACGGCGGCCATTGGATAAGACAGCGCGCCATGCAGGAATCTGATATGGTTCCTGCGTGCCGCCAACATAATCTGAGCATCCACTGAAGCGAAACAGAGAGAACTCACTTGATGGAAATATGATTTGTACCTTTAAGTGATTGTCTCTATAATTCAGCCCCTTGCCCAAGACCCGGCACGTGCAACATTCATCATTTGTTACTGCCCCATTTCCAAAAGAAGAGAAAAAAAGTTTTATGTGGCTCCTGCGACGCATCCTTTGATAAATACTGTATATGTTTATGCCCCGATTAGCCTGTGCATTTAGCTTAAGTATGAAAAACAAAAAATCTAAATAAATATATATGCAATGCAATTAAAAAGAAATGATTTTAAATTATAGTTTAGGTTAGTTAGTTGATAGAAGCCCGCCTCGATTGCCTGAACACATCATTTATTTTATAATATATTTTTATTTAATTATAAATAACTTAAAGTTTCAGTAGCCTAGAGTACTTTTTGTTTCTCCTATTTATACAATTGTGTTTGAATCGTTTATGTTCGCTGCGTTTTCAACATTCGTCTTAAATTACATTGTATCTCTCTCTCTCGCATGAATTTTAAATAATTTCTTTTGCTTGTTTGTTCGCAATTGATTCTCCGTTCAAATCCTTGGATTTTAGCTATGTATATTGAATATTTTTATAAAATTTCTCGTGACAATCCATCAAACATTCATTTTCATTACTATTTATTTTAAAATGTCAAACTCACGCAACGCAGGTATTCAAAACTAAAATAGGGCTTTAATAACAAATAACACACTCACGCAGATCGCAGATCGCACTCTCCAGTTCGCAGTTCGCAGTTCGCAGCAATTTCACAATGATAATTTCATTTTGTTACATTTTCATCCTCAAATGTGTTGAATATGTCATTAGATATATTGTATTTATGTAATTACGAGTGGTTGTCTGTTCTGTGTACTTCCATCCTCCGCTCATAACGTACGGAGTGCATGCCACACCTCCGGCTGACCTGTCAAGCGCCGAGTATTCGAATCGAGATATATGTTATAGAGATATCCCCCACAATCCATCCACCTTCGGCGCCCACAACTAATTTCATTGAATTTCGCTTTATAATACAAACTAGATTGTTTCTTAGCTTTGATTCCGCTTGTCCTGTTCGATAACTTCACATACTGGCATACATCTCATTCTAAAATTATTTTACAATTAACATATTTCGTTTACACTTTTCGTTAAGGTTTTGCTTTTGCTTGTCCATCTCTTGTTCATTTCTTGGGGGGGCGAGGAAGGTGACGGTGACGCGAGTGAGCCGAAAGCCCGGAGCTGAAAGTCACAACACTGATCCGGCACTTAAGTGCTTTATTGGGATGATGGATGGCGGCTGGTTAGGATGAGGATTTGGATCGGGGTCTTGACTATTGAGCAGCTTAAGTCTTACAATTAAGATACAATTAATGCTTGGATATTTTATACAGTGAGTGAGTGCTAGCTGGTGCTGGTGGTTGGTGGTTGGTGGTTGATTGATTGGCTCCTCGGGGACTACCTATTTCTTGCATTCCCGCCGCCAGCTTCAACACTTGAACTTGACCCAGGGAACATTCTTGGAAGACACGCATTTGTCGCAGCACCATTCGGCAAACACCTCCTTGTTGAGCATTTGGAAGGCCGCCTCTGTCAAGCCGACGCAGGTTCTAAAGAATACAAAAAATTAGTAATATTTCTATGGAAAATCTTACAACCATCAACTAACCTGTGAAAGAAGAAGTTACAACCGGATTCACAGAAAACCGCCTCATCGTTGTCGTTCACTTCCTTGTGGCACATGCCACAGGGATAAATTGGTGGCGCATTCGGATTCTGCGGATTGAAGACCATCGGTTGGCCCGGCGGATACATTTTGCCGCCTCCCATTGTCATCGGCTTGGGCCCCACGCCCATGGGCCCTCCCATTGGTCCACCCGGACCCATTGGCCCCATGTTTCCCATCGGGCCGCCAGGTCCCATAGGTCCTACGCCGCCCCCACCAAACATATTCGGCCCCGGTCCGGGCCCACCCATGGGATTGTGATGGTGATGCGGATGTCCGACGTGGTGGGGTGGCATGTGCGGGTGCGGAGGACCGTTCATGCCTCCGGGCCCGGGTCCTGGACCGGGAACTCCGCCCATATGACCGTGACCCATATGCGGACCTGCATTGCCGTGTGGTCCACCCATCATATGTGGATTTGGTCCGCCACCCATATGTGGGGGCATTCCTCCCGGACCTCCGTGCATACCGGGGCCGGGTCCACCTGGGCCGCCCATCATGTGGGGAGGAGGCGGTCCACCAGGATGGTGGTGGGGGTGCGGATGTGGGTGATTCATCATTTGGGGGTGCGGGGGATGCGGCGGCAGCATCTGGTTCATACCTATACCGGGCCCTGGACCAGGGCCGGGACCCTGACCAGGTGGTCCGCCCATATGCTGTTGTTGCTGATGCATAGGAACTGCGTTCGGATTCATCATCGGTCCGTTATTATTGTTACTACTATTATTAGGACCATTCGGACCAATGGGACCCGCCGGCGATTGCAGTGGGCTGGGTCCGGCATTGGGCATTCCTGGACTGGGGCCGGCACTATTCAGCGAATGGTGCGGTGACATGGCAGGCGGCGCTGGCGAGGATGTAGGCACTGACGTGGACATCGACGTGGCCGTCGATGTGGGCGTGAGCGAAGGCGTTGGTCCAGTGGCGGGCGAGGGAACCGAGGATGCGGAGGAGGATGCCACCCCGGCAGAGGGTCCGTTAGGCTGCAGTCGTCCGGCTACCGGCGAGAGGTGAGGAATTTGATTGTTGATGTTGCCATTGTTATTGCTTCCGTTGTTGTTGCCCCCGGGGTTATTGCCGCCAAGCATATTATTCCCAGGAGTATTTTGCGCGGGGGATATGCCACCTGGTCCCACGACGCCACCTGGCCCGGGCCCAGGTCCGGGACCCGGTCCGCCGGGCATGTGACTCCCGTGACCCGTGGGACCGTTGCCCAACGGACTGTGCAGTGGCGGCGGACCCATCTGTCCATTGTTCATCGGTGGCTGCGGAGGTTGTTGCTGTGGTTGAGCTCCGGGATTGGGTCCGGGTCCGGGTCCAGGCCCCGGCCCTGGGCCGGAAGGAGGTCCTAGCGGGCTTCCTATTGGGTTACCCATCGGCGATCCCATGGGCAGCGAGTTCATAGGCGAGTTCTGGCCAGGCACACCTCCCATCGGCGAACCCTGCATTGCGCGTGGATTAGGGCCGTTGGGTCCTCCGCCCATGGGCGACAGGCCACCCATACCCATGTGGTGGGGTGATATGCTGGGTCCACCCATTCCACCCATTGGGCTCATTCCGCCCATGCCGGCCATTCCGCCCATGGGACTACCCATTGGTACAGGGCCTCCCGGACCTCCAGGTCCCGGTCTTCCGTGATTCATATGCGGCGGCAGTCCCACTCCCGGCCCGGGGCCCATCTGATGCGGATGCATCGGACTCATTCCGCGCATTGGCGGAGGCCCTCCCATGTGCGGATGGGGACCGTGGGGATGACCCATGGGACCACCTGGATGATGGGGATGCATGTGCGGGTGCATGTGCGGCGGCGGCGGTGGTCCTCCACCCATGCTCATCCGATCCTCCCAGTGCGGATGCCCGCCGCCACCTCCAAAATGGCCTCCTGGTCCTCCGCCGGGGCCGCCGCCCATCTGGCCCATGGCCGCCATCGCCGCCGCCGCCGAGCTGGACATGGCCGAAACCTGGGGGCTGTCGTCGAAGGGGTTTGAGGCAATGATGGTATCTCCGAAGCCACCCATCGGCGGAGGTGGCAGCAGATCCTGCGGCGTCGGCGGCGCTTGCTGCTGCTGCATTGAGTTGGCAGCAGCTGCTGCAGCCGCCGCCGCAGCCGCTGCTGCTGCCGCATTGTTGGCATTAGACGTTTTTCGCCGCTTCTTCGGATTACTCGGCGCCGAGATGATATCCGACGGCGGCGGCGGTTTGAAGTCGGGCGGACACAATCCACCCGCTGGACCCGGCAAACGATATGGCGCCATACCGAGATTATGGGTCATATTCGAGGTATTTTTCTTCCGAATGGTGGCAGCTTTTTCTTTAACTACGGGGCGCAAGAAATTCTTTTATGAGCGGCGTCGCCAATCCCCCGGTGGAGATCTCGACGCTGGTGAAGAGGGTGGGTTACGTCTCCTCGGAGAGAGAATCAATTCAGGGTTTGTGGAACCTCTGCGGTCTTCGATCTGGTAAGATTATTCGGTGGTTTTTCGATGTGTTCCGGTTATCCACTTGGCGCGGCTTGCGTCGGCCAAAGCGTTGAAGGTCTAGGAGAGCTGTCAGATGAATGAGTCTCTGAGCCACTTTCAATGAAACCACAAACTCACCCAATCATCTCCTGACCAATAAATGTTCGAAATTAGAAGACTCTCGGGTCTTCTGGGAAACTCACTTTCGATTACGGCGTGGCCCGCTACCATCAATCCCTTGGGAAGCTGCCAAAGTGCAATGATTTTATTAAACACACATTTTCTTTGGCAAAAACAAACAATTTACCTTTTCATTTCCAGACCATGGTGGCCGCGTCGAAGGAGCTTCTCATCCGTGAATAGCTGTAAACAATCTCAGTGGAGAAGTAATTTCGGGTCCACGACCTAGTACCTGCTGTCGAAACATGATTTAAATAATACTCTGACCTTTCCAATGCCCAGCTGCATACGAACCCACTGCTATTTCGTTCAATATTGATCCAAAAAGTCACTTTTTAGCGAAGCCTCGTTTGCGAAATCTAGTAAACACTTTCCGCACTGTGGATGGCAACCCCACCACTTTTCGGGCTGGCAACTCTACGCTGGCCACTCAGCGCTGAGCGTCGTGTTGTCTCGTTTTAAAAGCGCCAAGCACCTGCCGCCGCTTGTTTGCAAAAAATAAATATTGCCCTCACTTTTTTTTTCTTCAACTTCCAAACTCACTATCACCGATTCTTGACAAATCTTGCATTAATTTCTTTGCTTCTATAACTTTCTGGCACACTTGCACTCTTCCTCTTTCCAGCGATTTTATGTCCTTTTCGCACCACCGCGGCAGCAAATCGCTGCGTTTTCCCTTAATTGCAATGCACTTCTTGGTTGTTGCATTTATTTATTTATGTATTTGGCATTCTATCCATTGGGTTTGGCAGCGTTTTTCACTGCAGAAATCAGATTCCCGCTTTTAGTTGCCTGCAAGTCGGGTTTCTTTCTGTTGATGGCCGCTGCTGCTGCTGCTGCTTCTGGTGCTGGTGCAGCATCAACTTTTAATGAGCGGGCCGATAGGGCGACCACGCGCGATTTTTCGCTATGCACACGATCGAATCCCGGCGGGCGGTGCACTAATCCGTTATTTACCAGCCGCACAATAACCTTTGTTTATTTTGCCAAATTTTTGCGTGTGCGGAGAAGCGAAATATAAATAATTTTCATGGCAAGTCCGCTAGTGTAACCGTGTACGAGGAAGAAGCAAAATGCCGGAATTCCAGCAGGCCGCAGTGTGGCCAGAGGCGCGGCGAAAATTCGAAATTAAATCGAAATTCAATTCCTTTATAAATTTTGCACTTTAAAGAATAGAAAAAACTTAAATATAAATGCTAGCTGACCTTTCCATTTTAAAACAATCAAATTCAGTAAGAATCTTTAAAAAAAGAGTATAAGATATTTCCATTACTTTGATTAACAGTTTCTGCGGATCGATAGCCGATAACCCGCTAACGGGCTTCGCTCGGCGCTCATCTCTAGAGGACATTGACGCTTATATATTTGGCGGTGGCTGTTTGAAACTTTGCAAATTTTTGCCAAACAAAGGAATAATAGTTTGTTACTATGTGGAGTAACTTTGAAGCATCCGCGCTGGAGGACGAGACCATCTCCAACGTGTTCTCTTCGCGGTCACTTTTCCAAATCAGCAGCGACGAGGAGGCATGTAGATTAGTTCTAAAACAAAAAATAGTTATTTATCCTGGATGCCTATTAGGTGGAGAGGTACCCTGATGTCAAGGCCTCTGTGCAGTGCGGTAAAATGGCTATAGCCATCGACAAAACCCTCTTGTTGCTCGAGGATGAGCTGGTGGCCAAGTGCAGCTGCCTCAGCTTTGGGGCGACGATCGAGGCGATTGCCATGTCTGCCAGCGGAAATCTTATTATCTGCGGCCTCAGTGACGGCGAAGTCCATGGAGTGTACATCAAGGGACTGCTGCTGTTCAGCGTTTGCATAAATCTGGACGATGTGACTCTTTCAGGCGGTGCTTTTCGGAGCATTCATCAGCTGGACCATCGGTTCTACTTCACCTGCAGAAATGGCAGCATCTACAGGTGGGTTCGAATTAGCGAAAATAGTTAAATGATCAACTTACGACTTAAATTCTCTTAGCCTAAGCGACATAGATGAGGCCACTCTAGAGTCCGTGTGCAATATCACGGTTAACGAAAACGAAACCATTGCATGCGAAAAGGCCATCCTAGATGATGTCACCATTCAGAGAATCTCGAAGGGCAGACCCCTGGCCAACGTCGACTGTGCTGTGCTGCTCTTCCAAATGTCGGCCGTCCATATCAGAGCTCAGAACAATCCGGAGGATCACGGAGTACATCATGCCCTTGTGATCTATGGGGACCAAAATACGTTGAACTTCAAGACCTCGTCCAACGATGTTACCCGTATCACTCTGCCTGCGCACTTTGGCAGCCTCAAACAGATCTTCAACCTAGAACACTACATGTAGGTCTATCTCAATAGTTGATGTTGCTTATTATAGCCGATTTTCGTTTATCTTTTACCACAGAATTGCTCTTACCAGCTCTGGGCACCTATTGGAGATCTGCCCGTTCACTCGAACGTTCCATGTGCCTCACTCCTTTGAGAATCAGGGGCTTCTTATCGAGGATATTCTGGTAATGGAGTGTAGTGAGGAGAACATAGAACTGCTGCTCCTCACAAAGGCCCCGGATGAAAGCCGCTTCATTAAAATTGTGGAGTATCCATGTAAGATTAGGCTGTCTTTCCCCATATTTCCTCATATGATTTTGCTGACTTATTTCAGCATTGAAGTGCAAAAACGAAGTGGATGTGCCCCAGCATGCTTGGTTAGTTCACCAGCCCAAGTGCGCGGTCAATTTGTATTATTTGGCGGCCCATGAGCTAAATCAAAACAAAGTACCTTCAATGGTTCACATGATGCTGGTATCTGAGACTGACCCAAGTGATCGGTTCAAGAAGCTTATAGCGAAAGGTCGTCTGGAGGAAGCAGAGGTGAACACAATGCTCTTCCACATGAAATAAAGATTTATTCTTCTGAATATTTTACAGGAATTCGGTTTGCAATTCGAGCTGTGCCTGCAGCCCATCTACGAGGCCAAGGCGAAACGCATTCTGGTGGAGATGTGCAATTCACATCAGCAACTGGAACCGTCCGATGTGGACAAAAAGTTCCAAAGCCTACTGCACTTAATGACCAAGATCGAGAATAAGTCCTTTTTCAAAAATCATCGCATGATTAACTTGAGTTCACGTCAAATTTTGGAACGCTACCTCCGGGAAATACAAAAGCGTTTGAACTTTGAGGTACTAGTCGGTGGAATAGTTAGTTTTTGTTATTGTTATAATTATATTTTTCTTTCAGGACGATGAGCAAGATATGTTGCAAATAGACGAGCAGCTGCACCGCCTAAAAACCCTCGCCATAATCGATCCTTACGAGTGCAACACCGACTGGCAGAAGTTCATCTACGACAATAATCTGATTCGAATGGTCAAGTCCCTATTCAACACCGATATGCCAACGGCCTGTCTGATCTGGAAGCGGCACTCGAGTAGCATACTTCCTCTGGTCAGCGAAAATGATCTGCGCATGCTACTGGGATATATTCCGGGCAACTCAAAGCCCTTCAACATGGTGCAGTGGCTGCGGCAGTTCACCCCGCTGGTCAGCAACACCCATCCCAGTATCATGCCTTTTATCACGGACTGGAGTATAGAGATGACTCGAAAGCTTCAGTATAGTCCCCACTGGCCGGACATTGGATTGGAGTTTTCCACCAAGATCCTGGAGATTTTCGAGGAGATCCGATTCACATACTCGTGAGTGCTGAGTTAGACACCTCCCTGTATAATAAACCGAAATACTAATCTCTGCTTCAAAGGGATGTGCGTCGCCAACAGGAGCGCAACGTGGGAAAACTTCGAGAGCTGGTGAACGCCCTGCAAGATCTATCTGTGCTGAAAACCAATTACAACATGGGCTTCACGCTGGACAACTATATGCAGGACACGCTCGACGCCACCGCGCTGAGCATTCTGCAGCACGTCCAACTGGACAAGCTGAGGCATCTGGTGGAGAACTTCATGTATCCCATCTTTCAGGAGAAGGGCCGGCAGCCGCTGGAAGTCATCAAGCAGTATATAGGCCAGTTGGTGGCCAGCCGCCAGTCTTCCACCAATTGGCTGGAGCGAGCTAGGGCTTGTATCGATCTCCTCCACAACGAGGACAGTCGCCTCGAGTGCGCACTCTCCGTTCTGCAAAATGCACCTGTTCCCTGGCCAGACACCCTAGCTCCACTGATCCGGCTGCGAAACTCGACCCACCCGGTGGCGATGAAGATCAATGCCGAGTATGAGATCCAAGTGATCAAGATCATGAAAGTGAAGTATGGCTGGCCGGCGGATAGTTCTGCTGACATTAACCTGGAGAAGTTCATGATGCGCATTGTCAAGCTGAACCTCCCGGACATGTTGGAGGACATACGCACGCTAACCAAAGCGGCGCCCCACATAGCGACCAGTGCAAATTTTAACTGCTGCTACCAGATGGCAAGGCGGGGACAGATCGAATCCGCCTTCGAATTTTTCAAATCCGTAGGTGGTGGCACTAAGAACTCCAAGGAGTGTGCGGATGTGGTGGAGCTCATTGCAAGCATCCTTGAGAGCAGCTCATCCGTTTCGTTCGTAAATGATTCCAAGAAGCAAGAGTACCAGAATGTCCTGGAGCTCTTCAAGCTGTTTCTGCCCCACGCCGATTCTGTCTATGAGCGACGCTACCTGATGATCAAGCATTGCTTCCAACTGCGAAACAATTTCGACATTAAGCTGCGCTGCAGCAGTGAGTTGGTGTCTCTGAAGAGGCGTCACGAGCTCCTGGACGAAGCCATCGAACGCATTATAGAACGTGCCCAGGCGACCTTAAACGTCTCTTCGTTTATTGCCAGCCAGAATCGCGAGCTGTGCCAGGCCCTCAGCCTTTCTCCTGTGTTTGGCTTGCATCGTATTTGCGAACGGATTGGATGTCTGCCCCTCAGTTGCGCCCTGGCCTACCACGTTGTGCAGTTTGTCGACTGTACGCCATCCAATGTCGGTGACTTTATCGATCTGGCTATTGAGCTGCTGGTCCAGCAGATCGGCTGTGCCAGAGGCAGCACTCACGGTTCGTAATAAATCCTACTTATTATCCTTTCAATCTTTTATAAACTACTTTATGGCAGAAAATCCATCGTCGATGCAACTAATATCTGAGAATGACCCTCTGAGCTTTCCACTCGCCTACGATCTGCTAACCTCCGCTCTGCTCCACGAGGGGAGTCGCCGCCGCGATCTAATAGAGCTCATCACGTACATTCGCGTTGCGGTGATCCACTACTCAGTGGATGCCATCAAGAAGCACTACGACGGGAGGGAGAAGGACGTGAACGAACACATCTGTCGGGCCCTCGATGGAACTGCAGTGGCTCTCGGGGAGACTACGATAAACTTTTCCTGTGCCCTGAACGACAGCATCGACGTGAAGCCTGTGCAGCCGACAGCTTCCAAGAAGCGTTATTCGGTGTCCATGTTCGATGACGTTGAAGTGCAGCCCGTCCATCAAACACAGCTGAAGGTAAGTGCTAATAGATTGGTCCTTAAATAATAAAAACAAAATGATGTTCTGTCGATTTGAATAGAAGACCATTGGCGGTCAGCTGCCGATTGTGAAGTTTCTGGCCCGCACCCTGCTGCTAATGGTGATCGAAGCGGAGCCGAGCAACTCGTTGCTGATGCAGATGCGGCGAGCTCTGGCGGAGAACGTTATCTCCGATGTCGAGAACGCTCGTGCCGACTTTTTTGTGTCACTGGAGTACCTCACCAAAGCCAAGGAGCACGACGTGTGGTATGTGATGTCGCAGTACTTGCTGGAGTACCAGAAGTACAACTGCCGCAAGAAACGGATCATCAACGAGGGCTTCATTACGCTGCAATTGCGTCGCATATTCCGCAACGCCATGAGCAACAAGGACGCCAACTTTATAGAGCTCTTCACCATGCTGGTGTCCGACAGAGAGGCATTAGCGTTGCTGGAGAAGCTTTCCACGGAGGTGAAGACGGACCAGCAAAAGATCAACTTCCTGACCTTGTCGGCCATGTACAGCGAACACACAGAGGACATGGAAAATGTCCAGTTGCTGCGTTCCAAGTAGGTTCAGCGCATCATAAACTTGAACTTGATTTTTTATCGTTTTGTTTCTTTACCAGACGCCTCAAGCTCTACTATTATTTGGAGTTTTGCCAGCAAGATCCTACAATCAGGGGGAAGTTCAATGCAGACATGGACAATATAGAGGACCTGCTCAAGCAGTTCCACAACAAGAAACTCGATGTGCAGCTTTTGGAGCGCATGAGCAAGGACTTTGGCCTCGATTACCAGCGCATTCTTGTTACCCAGGTGCTCAGTATCCTGAGTTCCCAGGAGCTGCGTTTCGATGTCAAGCGCGATACCTTTGGCGATGAGGAGCTTGTCGTCTTGAGCAGCGCCCAGGAAATGCGGGAGATGTGCCAGACGTACATAAACGAGATTAAGAACGTGGAGCTTCTGACCTCCAAGCTGAAGCTTTTTATAGAAGAGGTTAGTCCGTATCTGTAAAATTATTCAAATGAGACAAGTATTCAAGCTGTCCCCATTTCTATGTTCAGATAAACATCTACTTTTATGAGCTGTACATGTGTGTGGTTAACATCCTGATGTACTTCGATGCGGCTCCCAAGGAAATGGAGATCTGGACGAACATATTGCACTTTCTGCGCCACAAAATGATCAGCAGGCGACGCAGTCGTCCAGGTCAGATGGAGACGGATATGTGGCTTAAATCGCAGAAGGAAAACGGTGTACTGCCCAAGATCTCACGGTATCGTTTGCCCTTCAAGGCTATTGTCGAACAACCTCTGAAGGACATTCTCGGCAAGTGGCTTTAAACAAATTTTTTAACTAAAAATCTAATTATATTTCAATCGTTCAGACAGCGAACTGAATGTGGACAATTGCCAAAGCTGGTTCCCATTGATCCAGATGTACACGGCACTGAAGGGCTCCAAGGACAGTTCGCAGAACTGCGACTACTTCTGCATGTCGGCGGTGAAGAACTCCATTGAGTACAAGTCAAAGAGCGAGTCTGAGACATGGAGCTTGCACCCCACCAACAACGCCTTCCTCAAGTCGATCCTGCGCCTGGTGGAGATGGTACGGAACCCCAACAAGGCCTTCTTGATTTTGTATTTCGTTGCAAACTATGCTCGGGATGGCGCCGACCAAGTGGAGGCCCACTTCGAGTGCTGGAAGTTTGTCAAAGAGAAGGGCGAGCTGATCACTGACGCCAAGTGCCAGGAGCAGGTGGCGAAAGTGAAGCGACGGTACCCCATCCAGAAAACCCAGCACCTGCTCAACATTTACGGTCTGACGGACGAGAAGCTGATGTGCCTGATTGAGAACCCCATTGAGCTCATCTACAGCTTGTACCACCACGAGCTGATTTTGACGTCCAGCAAAGTGGACATAAACGCTCTCGTCAAGGAAATCGCCAAGCTGCACGACCTGTGCTTGGACACCATCCAGTACAGGCTGCTGCAGAAATGGCTGTCGGTGACAATGGAGACTGCCGATGGCACCATGCTCGAGGAAACCCTAATGGAGGAACAACATTGGGCCGAGCAGGCGAACGGTGGTGACACAATCAGCAGCCAGGATGCCAGCGAGAATGTTAGCAGGGCCTTCTACATCCTCGATAGCTGGCCAAAGGCCGAGGCCGTCAAGTTCCTTGTGGGGGTGATCTTCAAAGGAGGGTGAGAGAACTACAAGCATCCTGGTTGTTTCAAATAATTTTAAATACTATTTCTAGATCTGTGAACACCTCCACCCAGCTGCAGATGTACGAGTGCTATTCGAAACTCAACGACGGCAGCAATTCCTTCACCAACACCATTAGCCAGCGGCAGTTTATTGGCATTAAGTGCGTGCACGACCTCAAGGCTCTCGGGTACAAGTCGAACCTTGAGAAGTTCTCCGACGACCACTGTGACAAGATCGAGATCCTGAAAATGATCTGGCAGCGCAATGCTCAGAATCCCTTGTCCCTGGAGGTGATGGCTAACATTTGCCTGGGCTTCGACATTAATTTACCCAAAATCTGGAACGGCATTCTCAAGCGGATGGTCATGTTCCACATGGTGGACGAACTGAACGCCTTGCTGGATGTTCTAAGTTGTCGGCCCCCATTGCTGCATTTGGATGGACTGGCCCTGGCCTGGGACTATGTGCTGTGCCATCCGTTGACGAATGCGGTTCAAACGCGCTCTTTCGAACAGGAGGAGCAGCTGCACAAGACTCTGCTCCGCCTGCAAGGGTGTCCAGTGGTGCATGCTCTCAATCTCGTGCAGTTCGCAGAACACTGTGTCCTGATCCAGCGGCCACACATGGCCGCGGTGCTGCTAAGTTTCTGCCAGAGCGCCGAACAGAGACAGCTAATTAAAAAGGTAAGAAAAGCTTTATTATTTATTTATGATTTTTAATAAAAAGGCATTTTTTAGAAAATACTCTCCCGACCCGTCGAAAACCTGCGCCAGCAGATCCTAAACCTGGAAGATGCTGGCCTGCTTCCAGTAGTTCTGAACTTTGCGCTTAAAGAATTGAAACTTTGAAGGAAATTTAAATAAAAAAGCTATTTTGTAAATATTGTAGAGAAGGAAAGTGAAATTTTAATAAATTTTTGAAAATGTTTCAAGAAATAAAATCTCAAAAATATCAAAATTTTAATTGTTTAAATTGGGATTTTTGTATTTTAGCAAAACCTTAATAATATTTGTTTTGTAGTGTAAGCTTTGCCTCCAAATTCGAATAAAATAAAATTGATGTTAAGTGATTAGCGCCACATACCCCTTATCTCAAGTTAGTATACCCCTAATAGAACAACCCAAAAATATTATGACGTCATCAATACAGAATGCTAACAAGGCACAGTGGGATGTACTCACATTAGCGGAAAAAAAAACATTTACACTTGCATGACATTTTTAAAGAGAGATTTGTAGCGTTATCCAATCTAGCAAATATTTCAAAATATTAATTAATAGCAGTAACTGAATTAGATATTTCATGGAAAAAATTACAAAAAAATTAAAATTTGAATTATAAAAATATTTTAACAAAACATAAACATTTGTATTTTAGTGTAAGCTTTGCCTCTGAAATTGAATAAAAAGCGATTAATGTTAAGTGATTAGCACCGCATACCGTTATCTCAAATTAGTACCCCACTAATAGTACAACCCAAAAACTCGATGACGTCATTAATACACAACGCTAACAAGACACAGTGGGATATACTTGCATAACAATAAATATAAACATTTAAAATTTTATTGGTTTCATAAATAAAATATTAAATCAGGTGTTTGCAGCGTAAAAACAAGCTTGTCAGCCAAATATATGAAACATATTCTTTAAAAGCCGTAACTGATTTAGCCCACTGTGCCAATCAGCTGTTTCGACGTCCAGCTGACTTCACTTCAGTAATACAGAACTTGCGGACGCAAAACTGTAAAGTACTTAAAATTTTGACAAAAATATAATGTTGCGGTCACTTGTGGTAGCAGAAAAATGCTGGAGCTTCATGCAAGGCAGAAACCTCATGAAGGCTGCCGCTCGACAGGCGCCCAACGCCTGGATGGCCTCTAGGTGAGTGGCTTTCCCGTGCGACCTTAGATTCGAGGGTAACTTGGAGTTACATATGAATGTTTATTTTTCAGGCGTCACTATTCACCGGCTATTCATATTAACCGATCGACGGTGCCGAATGAATCTGGAACAATGGCCGAAGGTGAGTATTAGGAGTAGTCCTATAAACGCTTTATTGAACTATTGGAAACCCTCCACAGTCAAACAGGGAATGATGAAGCGCTTGGGCCTGGAACCTGGCTACAATCCTCACCCCAAATCCAGGGAGCATCTTTTGAAATACCAACCCCAGCTGGAGGACTTGCCGCCACGCGCCATGCTGGACTCATTTACCTCGGCCATCATTCCTTTAAGTACGGATCGGACGCTGCAGGACAAGTATGTCAGCTACCAGGGAAATGTGCGCATGGGAAGGCTCCTCGAGGACATGGATCTTTTCGCTGGTAAGGCTATATATTTTTTCACCCATATCCTAATCACTTTTTATGAAAAATATCTTTAGCTTGGTGCTGTCACAAGCATTTGAAGTTGCCCAATTTGCCGGAGGATGTGCATCTGCCCTACACCTTTGTGACGATTCTAGTAGACCGTATTGATTTCACAAATGTCCTTGCCGACGGCACACAGGACATCCGGCTATCTGGCCATGTCTCGTGGGTGGGCACCAGTTCCATCGAGGTGGTGGTCTGGCTGGAGCAGATTGTTGGCGGAAAGTACGAAAAACTAACCCGAGCTCTGTTTCTGATGGCCGCCAGAAATGCCACCAATACATCGGCGGCGCCAGTGAATCCCATTAATCCCGCCAACGAGGAGGAGAAAGAGATCCTGGCGGGTGGAGCAGACAGGAAGAAACGCCGCCAGACGCTTATGGCCCAATCAATTTTCAAAGTCGAGCCCAACGACCCGGAACAAACTCTGATGTACGAACTGTACCAGAGGACTACGCCGGCCAACACTTTGCAGCTTAACAAGCGCATCCTGCCACCCAACTGCCGATGGATGGCGAACTCCTTTCAGATGAGCACGATTCCTTCGTTTCCGGAGCACAGGAACCACCACAATCGGGTGTTTGGTGGCTTTCTAATGCGCAGCGCCTTGGAGATAAGCTGGGCAGCTGCATTCCTCTACTGCAAGTCCCGTCCCAAACTGGAGCACATTTCGGATATTAGTTTCGAGAAGCCGGTTAGTGTGGACAGCTTCATCAAGATGACTGCCTACGTGGTGTACACCAAGAAAAACTTTGTCCAAATAATGACCGTGGCTGATGTCCTTGACCCTTTTTCGGACAGCCAGGTGACGACCAACACCTTCTACTATACCTTCTCCTGTAATGAGGATGTCACCGAGGTTCTGCCACGCTCCTACCATGAGACCATGTGGTACATCCAGGGTCGCCGCAAGTTCGAGGCCTGCAGAGCTTCACAATAAATAAATTAAAATGCTTTTAATGCGAGGCTAAACGATAATGATATTACCAGTTTTCTGAATATGTGTGTTAGATACGTTTATGGAAATTTCAACTTTAACAAAACAAAATGAAAACTAAAACTAACTAAAATGGTTTGTGTGATTATCGCTTATAATATTTAATTTTAAATGAAGCCAATGATTCTAACTGTTGTTCAAAGCTTTTCTGAGAGATTAATAAAACTACCTATTCTGTATTTAAATTGTCTGAAGTGTGTCTAACTTTTCTACCCAAAATGTGACTAAAATCCTTATACAAACTAAAGTGTTTTTTAAGAGCGGATAGGACTCATTCGTACAAAAAACGGATAATAGTAATCTATTTATTGAAATAAAACGAATATAAAGGAACTATACTTAAAGAATTTTTTGTTTTCCTTGAAATATGAACAAATACGGCAATGGCAACCATTGAAGGGCCTAAAAATAAGTGATTTTATTTTAAATCCATCATAGCTCGATGATGGATCATCAGCGTTTAAACAATCAAAAGGATATAGTTTAATAATCGATTGACCCAGATTCGAACTTTCAATTCTTTTGATTTTTGGGAGCACTTTAAAGTTGAAACGATTCAAACGACTTAGGTGATAAAAACTCGTTTTTTAATAACAAAAACTACCTTTGACTATACTACACTATACTACTATATAGTAAAACTACTATTGACAACTAACTTACTATTGAAACTATTGACAAACTAAAAAAAAACTCTCCAGTGTTAGCTGTTAATGTACATAAAGAAGTTGTGCTAAAAATTGTATATATATGTATACCGAAGTATATATTATATTTTATGCCATCGGTAGAGTTGTTTTTGAGCAGTGATTTGGGAAAACCCTTTGAAAGTTTTGAAAACATTCTAAAAACTTCTAAAAATGCTTATACAAATAGGGATAAAATCGTCAATTTTGACTCGATTTTCTTCAAATTTGGGGTCCTTTCTTTTTGTCATTGTCATTCATTTAAAATTTAATAAAATATACATATAAATTTGAAAAATACATTTTAATGTAATGTAAAACCTATTTTTTCCTAATAAGTTATAACGCTTTAAAAAAATGTTCAGTTTAAAGTATCACTGTTTTAAAAAATCTATTTTTATACCCTTGCAGAGGGTATTATAATTTTGGTCAAAAGTGTGCAACGCAGTGATGGAGACATCTCCGACCCTATAAAGTACATATATTCTTGATCAGGATCACCTCCTGAGTCGATATAAGCATGTCCGTCTGTCCGTCTGTCTGTCTGTTTCTACGCAAACTAGTCTCTCAGTTTTAAAGCTATCGACTTTAAACTTTGCACACATCCTTCTTTCCTTTGCAGGCAGTATATAAGTCGGAACGGCCGGGATCGGTCAACTATATCCTATAGCTGCCATATAACTGATTGATCGGAAATGCCATAACTTGTTTGGCGTTGTTTTTTAAGTTAGAAGGATGGGACTTGCTGTGGACTCCTCTTTTAATAGACTTATTCGATCTGCCGAATTTCATAAGGATCGGCCGACTATATCCTATAGCTGCCATATAACTGATTGATCGGAAATGTCATATCTCTGTTGTTTTTAAAGTTAGAAGGATGGGACTTGCTGTGGACTCTTCTTTTAGCAGACTTATTCAATATGCCGAAATTCATAAGGATCGGCCGACTATATCCTATAGCTGCCATATAACTGATTGATCGGAAATGCCATATCTCTGTTGTTTTTTAAGTTAGATGACTGGGACTTTGTATGGATTCTACTTTCGGCAAACAAATTTGATCTGCCGAGTTTTATAAGGATCGGCCGACTATATAAGATCCGATATATATCTAATAATATAAGCTGTCACATATCTGCAAGGGTATATCAACTTCGGCTCCGCCCGAAGTTAGCTTTCCATTCTTGTTTTTGTTAAGTTTTGATTTTTTTAAAAGATTTTATTTACTTATTGTTTGTGAATAAAGTAAATTTTTGTTTTTAACTTAAATCTTTTTAGCAACAAATAGTAAAATTCCACAAAAATAAATTTAAATTTAAAATTTATGTATTCCAGAAAGTACTGATATTCGTTTGACTTATCCTTCATAGAGACCGAGAATAGGCAATATTGATTTGGCAAAATTTGAGTAAAATTGTAAATGCACTTGTAATGGGTTATTTTTCATAGAGCTTTACATATTTTTATTGCTTTCTTAAAAGTTTTCCACCCTTAAGGCATCCTAACCCATCTTGCCGACCGCCTCAGACATAAGAGATTAGATTGCGACTAGATAGAGGAGAGAATTCTTAATTTCTAGTCGCTTGCACAGGTGACTTAGATGGGCTGGCTCTCTCGCCGTTCCGATTTCGATGGCTAGTGCCACTCTCTCGAGTGCAGTCCAAGTGCCAACACTGGATGCAGGTCCGACCCAACTGCGCTGTATTACGTATTACATATATTTTATATTCGAAACTCGAATTTTTCTATTCGACACATCGAGTAATAGGCCTAGCAGCTCCAAAACCACCTCGGAAAGATGCAACGTCTGATGGCATGTGGACTGGGAGCAATGGTAGCTAGGAGCGGAGGGTTGACCTGGTCCGCGTGCCAGCAGACGTGTAGCTGGCGGGGCTACAATGTGATTACCTCGGACCACAACTCCGGAACTATGGACGATGGTAAGTCTGTAGTGAGTTATCCTCGGATGCCCAGAAACTCAAATCATGAATTCCGACCCCCCTCAGTTGTTCGTATTATTCGGGAGCAGTCTGGGGTGGACCTTGGCTATCACATCATACCAAAACCAAGGGACCATCTTCTGAAATATCAGCCGAAGAGGGAGGACTTGGAGCCCAGAACCATGTTGGACTCACACTCGACGGCTACCATACCACTGGGCGTGAGCGAACAAACGAGGGAGCGGTATGTGAACCACCTCGGAAGGGTGAGATTGGGTCGCATCATGGAGGAGCTGGACATGTTTGCGGTTTGGATGTGCCACCGACACGTGAAGTTGCCCAATCACCCGAAGGACGTCGCCCTGCCATATACCTTTGTCACATTGCTCGTGGACAAGGTGCAGTTCTGGAATGTGGATCGACTGAAAGTGGACCGCGATATTGAACTGAGCGGGAATATTACGTGGACCGGCACCAGCTCCATGGAAATCACAATCCATGTGCGCCAGAAGGCTCAAGACGAGTATATTGACATGACCAAGGCCATCTTTCTGATGGTGGCTCGGAATGCAACAAATACCGGCCCGGCGCCCATTAATCCTCTCATGCCTGGCAACGACATCGAGAAGAAAGTGTGGGAGGAGGCGGATAAACGGCAAAAGGGTCGTCGCAATCTGGTCAAGGAGTCTGTGTTTAATTCCCCGCCAAGGGAGCACGAACAGACTATCATGTACGAGTTACTACGCCGGACCACGCCACCGAATGGCATGGATCTAAATTTGCGGGAGCTGCCGCCTCGATGCCGATGGATGGAGGACTCCATGCAGACGACAATGATTGCTCCGTTCCCAGAGAACAGGAATGCCCAGAATACCATTTTTGGTGGCTACCTGATGCGCCAGGCCGTCGAGATCTCCTTCATTCAGGCTAGCTTGTATCAGGGGGGACGCCCTCTCCTCGAGTGCATCTCGGACATCAGTTTCATGCAGGCGGTCGAAGTGAATACCTTCCTCCAAATGACGGCCCATGTCGTTTACACGGCCCAGAACTATCTCCAGCTGATGACAGTGGCGCAGATTTGGGATGTGTCTGGGAAGGTCCAGACGACTAATGTATTCTATCTAACATATAAGGCTGACAAGGTACTGGACGAGGTCCTGCCACGAACCTATCGCGAGATGCTCTGGTACGTCCACGGCCGGAGAAAACTTCAGAGCATTCTCAATCTTCAGCCCGAGTACCCTGATCCCAACGAGAAGCCCAAGGAGACTAGTATATGTTAGTGCATACTCTGTTATAAGCCTCGATGTGTCAAAATATCCTGTCATTCAATACCATCGATCAGAATTTTGGCTCTAAATTCTCGAAAGAAATACAATCTTGTATTCTTCTAATCTTTTTTTGATTTTTGTTAGATGTAGTCCTTGCTGGTAGTCTTTTGTCCTTTGATCCGACCTTCAAATATTTTTAAAGTGAGCAACAACCAATATTTGTCTATGCCAAGCTTTGTTTTGATAAAAGTTGAAATGGAATCAATAAATAAATACTTTTTAAAGTATTTTCCACTTCAGAAACGGAAGTTTAAGAATAAAGATACCGACCACTATGGCCTACAAACTGCTTGTTGGACACTATTTCAAACATAATTATAAAAATTTCTATCTATTTCGAGTTATTATTTAAGAGAGAAGAGAAATCCGCAACACAGGTCCTTTAAAGTTTTCCATTTTGTAAGGTTTATTTTACAAATCTTGTTTGTCTAACCAGCAATCGCGCTTGTACAGTGTTTTTGTTTTTAGAAAAATCCTTAAACTGAAGTTGAACCCAAAACCGCTCAGAAGCGCATGCGGTGGGGGTATTGGGAGGAGTGCAGGGCGAACATGTTCTTCAGGTATTTGGCGAAGAACTTGCCCTCGGGATGGGCCTTGATGGCCTTCAGCAGGGCGGAATCGACCTCCTTCTGGTCCTTCTTGCGCTGCTCGTTGGGCACGAAACGCTCCTTCTTGGCCGCGAAGATATCGGCCTCGCCGGTCTTCTTGTCCTTCTTGGCCTTGAGGCGGCGGAAGTAAGCGTCGTTCAGATGCTCCGGCACCTTGAAGGCACCCAGATCCACCTTCGACGAGGTGCCGATCACGTAGCGCTGGGACACGCGACGCAGGGGGCACGAGTTGAGGGCGAAGGGTCCGGTGACCAGCAGCAGGCCGGATGCGAGGACCTTGAGGAGGACCACACGCTTACCCTGATGACGACCAGCCAGCAGGATCAGCACGGTGCCGGGCTTCAGGTTCTTGCGGGTGTTGCGCTTGTGCTCGCTGAAGTTGGCCTTGGAGGGGCGCTTCTTGATGAAGGTCTTGGTCGGGTACTGGGCCTTAGACTTGTTCAGGTAAACGGTACGCTCACCGCCGTTCTTGGGGCCTCCGATCTTCTTCACCTTCTTGATGGGCACCTTGACCTTCTGGACCACGGGGCTCTTCTTATCCTTCAAGCGGTACAGAGCGCGGCGCTTGTACATCTAAAATAATAGAATAATAGGATTAAAAAAAAGATTTAAAAAAGGGTGATGACAACCACAGCAGGCGGGTTACTAGAGATCTCTTTTGAAATAACCAGCACTTTAATTTAATTTTTTGTAAATCAAAGGCTTATTATGTTTCAATTGTCATGAAAGGAGGCAATGGAGAGTGCATCAAACAGCAACAACATTTCTTTACGTGCTTTCAGGGGAGCTCTAGTAAAGCACGCTTTTGGTCGCCTCTGGCCCGAAGGCGTCACACCGCAAGCTGGCACATTTGCCACGGAATTTCACAGATTTTTACCTGGGCCTTGGAGTAACGCAGGATTCCGCCCTTCAGGTAGGAGTTGAGAGGGTGCTTCTTGCCCTTTTTGGCCGATTTGACCACCTTCTTAGCTTTCTCGACGGGTGCCATTGTGGAGAACACGTGTACACAGCACAAAAATTATTTAGAAAAGGGAGGTTATGTGCGGTAGTGGTGGCAAAAAGACCGATTTCTTAATCGATATATCGATAGCTTATTTCGGAAAGCCCATGCCCAAGTGTGGCCATATCAACATACAAAATGGTCATACTAAAAACGCAGAAATGAGTAAAATTAAGACGGCCGTTAAATATATATTTTAAAGTCGTTAACTATTGGAATAGTTTTTATATTTAGTAATTTGATTGACCAATTTGACAGAACGAAAAAAACTTTTGAATAGGTTTTCAAACGTAGCTGTCATAGTTCAAAATATAATCCCACAATAAAATGAAAATAAAATAAATCCATTTACCATTTAATAATACTTTTTTCCATTTATTTGTTGTAATGTGTGTACAATGATTTAAATCACGATTTTCAGTTGCCTGCAGACAGACAACTTGTTTCTTCCTTCCTTACACAATGATCCATTTGCTTAAGAATGATTTTGGACGCCTAATGTAGTATCTAATTACAGGTTGTAATTTCGAATAAATTAAAATGAGTGATTCATAATGTACAAATTGAATTCATATCGCTCGATAACTAATCCTAAGGCTAAAAAATAACCTCAACCGATTCTGTCACACAAATTAAGCTCAAACCTCTCGCGATGGGAAATGAGTCCTCAAATAAACACTAAAATTATAGATATTTTATACAATAATTGAGATTTTGTTTTTTTACGATGTTAAGATGTTATTTGATAGCAAATATTTAACTAACTCCGCGCTAAATACAATGTAAAATTTGCTAGTTGTTAAAAATATGAAATACAAAATGTATTACTTTCGAAATCTCATCCCGCCAAATGGCGGGTGTGGCAGTTTGTAGAAAAAAAAACTTAGCTCTAGACCACCTCCTCGCTCTCTTTTATTTTAGTTTTTCGCTTTCACCTTTAGCTTATTTGTCAATTGGCTCTTACTAAAAGTTACGATTAATTTAAAATATTCTCTTCTTTTAATTTTTGTTTCTATCGCATCACTTGCCAGGCATTTGAACACATTTGTCTCCCTCGCTTAAAAATAGTTTTAGTTCTTATTCAGTTTCAGCGTTCGTTCCGACTGTGTTTACAATATTTCTCGACTGGGTTTTAGTTACAAAAATTGCTCTGATCTGGCTTGAAAGCGGTTGTCGGGGGGGAAGAATGTTTACTAAAATTATGTAGAAGCTATTGCACAATATTTAAAGTTTAAGATCAAAATGAATTTGAGAATATTTACAGCAAAGCGACCTTGTTTTTATTTACACATTTTCCAGGTTATTGGTGGAGGTCGTGGTACTCACATTTGGCTGGAGTCGCTGCCGGAGGCTGCTCGATCTGGCCAGAGGGACTGCAACTAATGTAGAGTCAAATAAAAAACCGGGCATTTGTTGTAAATATTCACGAAAAGTGTCTGCCATTGGGAGGCGGGCGCATTTTTATTTCAATTTACAGACGAAAGTTGCTTAGCCCATCGAGTGAGCTCATCAGCGGTTTAAATTTAAAAAAATGAAAAAGTATATTTCAGAATTTTTGAAATTTCAAATTGTTTTTTTTTATGCTCTGCGGTAGTTTTTTTTATCTTCTATGCTCTCCACTCACTCACACTCTCTTTAATTAACTTTCTGCTTAACTTCTGTACATCTTGCTAAATGTTGCATCATAATTGTATCTCAAAGTTTGCCGCGCTTCAGTTTCGAATTAGAATTGTCGGGTCGGATTGGTTGTCTTGGCGGCTGCGGGTTTGATTCGCTGGTTGATTTTAAACTAAGTTTTAAGTGCTATTAACTATAGTATAGAACATAAGAATGGATTTTGTTTGTTTATACAATTTGTTTAATAAATTAAATAATATTATTTAACAAAAAAGAAGAGTTACGTTCGTGTATTATATTAAAGGTAAAATGTAAAAAAAAAATCACCTTGTTATACTCATGATCGGATAAAGACTGATATAGAAGTGTATAATAATATTAACAAATTTACTTAGTAGAGTAATGGTAGGTTTTCCGTTTTACTTTGCATGGATGTGTTGCTATAGGCCGGAAAATGAATTTTCTTCTTAGCTTTTCTGAGAAAAATCTACTAGACACACACTACAATATGGTGGATTCATCTTTGTTTAATGTAGTTATTATTGTTAAGAGTTCTTAGTCAATATAGGCGGCGAATTATACTTTAGTTTTCTGTGATTTTCTGTGATTTTCTTTTATATATTTTTTGTTTTTTTTTTTTTTGTTTTGAGCGCGGCTAAAATTACTGATTAATCTGATTTGACCTTGTTTTTTTTTTTGTTGATTTTCTGCTTATCTTTTAGGTCGTTCTAAACATAGAGAAGTTTGTACTTTTTTTTTTTACTTTTTATGATTTTTGTTATAGGTTTTTTTTGGGTCCATTGATTCGGGGATTTTACGTAACTGATAAACTGATAAGAGCGGGACAAACATGGAGAACATAAAGTGTTTACAACTAATTAGGCGGTCTGATTGAAAATGATTTTCTTTTGTGGTTTTTTGAATTTTTTTTTACGGTTTTCAGCGCAACCAACAAAAAATTGCTGTCCCATTCCAGATGCTCGGACCTCGGTAGTGGGTTTCTCGCAATTCTTCAATCGTATTCTCTCCTCTCACTGATCTCGAATAATGATCCGGAACGGCATCAATCTTTTGTATGATGGTCCGCAGCATTCGTTTTAATTTTTTTTTTTATGCTTTTGTTTTTTTTTCACGTATTTTTTTGTCTGCCGCAAATAAATTGAAAAAATAATTTGCCTCGATCGCCACTCGGCGCTACTTCCTGGCAAATTCATCAAAAATGGAGGGGGAAGGGAGCGGGAGCGGGAGTGGGAGTGGGGGTGTTAGTGCTAAGATCACTCCGCCGCCCCCTTCGCACCCATATACTTCAAGATTTCCTTAAATGTTAGAACCAGCGCTACTGCCAAACGAATTATGATGCAAAATAGCAAAATATACACACACTAGCTACTAGCTCAGCTCATCCAACTGCACACAAACACACACACACACACGCTCTATTGCGTCTTGGTAGGTACTCATGCGAGGATCCCGATCTCCTCCTGGGCAGGCTCCTCCAGGTCACTGATTCAGATGCTTCCGTTGGGGATATGTGTCTTGCCTGAAGGATCGGATCCAGGGGGCGGGGCGGGGTGCAGATGGATGCAGTTGGTGTGTGCCGTGCGGTGGCCTGCTCCAGCCGTTGTCCTTGCTTCTGCTGGCTGCCGCTGGACACTAACATTGTTCGAAGATTGGAATAATGGGTGAAGTAGGCCAGTCCTCTTCCTCCTCGGAGCTGACGCTCTCAGTTCTGCAACAAGAAAGTGGAGTTATAATATAGTTTGATTATCATTTAATGGCTTTTTGCAATCGCAAAGCTAATTAGTCGACACATCAGCTGATAATTTGGGAAGCCTTTGCTCAGGTGCAGCCCGAGAACCAAGTGCATTGAACTCCCAAGTATATGACTAAGTTTCCCCCAAAAAACACCTCCATAACACCATCGGCGATAAGATAACAATTTGGGGATAGAAAGGCAAGAGAAGCCTTGAAAAAAATACAATTTCTTCGCTGACATTGAATATGCAGTGCAGGTTCAATGTGAGAATTCAAGGACGGCCAACAGCTGGCATATACTAGAAAGATATACGTAGAGGGTGTTATGTATTCCGCCGGATTCCGCTCCGACACTTTCCAAGGCACACAATAGTCAGCCGTGTTTTTGTTTTTGCGTCTAGCGGGTATTTGGCCACGATAAGATTGTTGTCGACAAAAATAAAAAGAAACCAACCCACGAAAATAAAAAACGAATAGGTAGAAGTAAAAAACAGACACACACACAACCAAACCCAGCAATGGGCGGAAAGGGGCCGAGCGAGCCAGCCAGTCTCATGACAATTGTGTTGTTGTTGCTCTGATAATGGAATCGCTAATATTCTAGAAACTTGTTTACGCCAAAAAGTTCGGATCGTCATCGACACATTTGCTTACATTCGAGATTATATACACGCGTAGCTCTCGGTCTCTACAATAAAAAAAATGGGACTAAAAATAAAGACTAGAGATCCCAATACCCCACTGCCTATTACACTGCCCATTTCCAATGCCATCTCCCCTCACCTTGAACGGAGGCCATCGTCGAGGGCGTTGGAGATGCCTTCCTCAATGGTGGGCAGGTCGGATGAGAAGCGGTTGATCGGGCGCAGGACGCGCAGCGTGCGACTGGAGAGCTTCCAGACTAGCCGCTGCTTGTAGGGTGCCTTGTTCTGTCCGTTGTAGTGGGACAGAATGCCCGAGACGATGCTGAAGCCGCAGGTGAAAACGCGATCGGGAATCTGGTTGCAAAAAAGAGAAGGATTAGTTTATGAGGCAAGTGGACTAACCGGATTTAGAGACCTACCCTCATGTACTGCTGCAGGAAGAGAATGTACTCGAAGACGTGCTTCAGCTCGGGACTGCCGCGGGTGTAGGACTCCTTGATGTGGAAGTCCAGGTGCAGGCAGATGAGCACCAAGGCCAGCGTCGATGGGGTGATCACTGTGGTCTTCACGTCGCACAGCAGGATCTCCAGACGGTTCTCGAGCTCCTCCAGCTTGATCAGCTGCTGGTAGAACTTGAAGAAGTCGCCGCCGATCTCCTTCGCCAGGTTGCGGAAGAGGGCGTAGTAGATGCGCAGGTAGCTCACGGAGGTGATCGGTGCATGTCCCATTTGGACGCCCAGCTTGTTGGCGATCACGCCGGCCATGCGTTCCAGGTCGCCAGCGGTACAACCACACTGCAAGACATACACATTATTCCTGTCCCGTACACCTTGCCGATTTGAGGAAACCCACCTGAGATATTGTAACCAGGTCCTCGGCGGGTATGGGCTTCAAGTCGAGCTGCTTGATGGCCAGATGGAAGGAGGCGACGCTCATGCAGGCCATGTGCTTCGGCTTGACGGCCATGCGGTCCAGGAAGCGATCCACCAGGCTCATGGCCGAGAACAGGACATCGGAGGGCAGCTCGTACCACATTTTCAGGCAGCGCAGCACGTAGGCCGATCCATCTCGTCCTCCGGCAGTCACCTCGCGCTAAAGGAGCAAGGATAACATAAGTTTAAGATTAAATTGAAGGGAGATGCCTTCTGAACTCACCCTTGACTCCTTGGGCAGCAAGAGCACCGTGTGGTACTTGTCCTGCAGGGCGTCGTACTCCTTGAGGGTCTCGTACAGCTCGTCGGAGGTCAGGGCGTGCAGTTCCTCCAGTTTCTTGGACTCGTTGGTGTTGGTGTTGGCTCCTACCCCGCCGACAGCTCCGGCTTCCTCATCCTCCAGTTGTTGTTGTTGTTGTTGTTGATCGTACTTCTGATATTCCAAGCCAGCAGCACCCGGTGTCCCATACCGGCCCTCGTCCGCAATCCTCATCCAATCAGCTGGCATCTCTGTATTGTGGTTGATGCCGTTGGACGCCAGCTTGCTCCCAGCTAGACCAGCAGCAGCCGCAGCAGCACCACCACCGGTAGCTCCAACCGACGACGAAGATGAGGCAGCAGCAACAGCAGCGGCGGCAGCAGCGGCTGCAGCCTGGGCCGAAGTTGAGGGCTGCTCGTCGTCGACCAGGATGGCGTTGATGCTGTTGGCGTCCATGATGATTTCGCTGTGGCGGCTGTTCTCGATTCCAGAGTCAATGGTGGTGGTGGTGGTGGTGGGTGCAATGGTGCTTAGGTCCTGGGGCAAGGCGAGTCCTGGCATAACCGACGACGACATCGATGTCCTCTGCTGCTGCATCAACTGCTCCTGCTGCCGCGCCGCCTGCAACTGGCAATAGTAGGCGATATCCTGCTCCCGTTGGTACTGGTACTGCTGGTATTGCTCGTACTGGTACTGCTGTTGCAGCTGCAATTGCAATCGCTCTTGCTCCTGTTGCTCCAACTCACAATCAACGTCGGCGGCGTATTCGGCGGCAGCAGAGTAGCGTACAGGGACAGACATTGTGAGGGCTGGCCTAGTACCTGTTATTGGTTTAATTTTTTTTGTTTTTTTGTGGGGGGGGAGGAGGGGCAAATCGCAAATTGCAAATTAATAATTAAACGCAACACTTTCGCAGACAACAACTCTTACAAGGAGAGTCAGTCGGTGGGGAAAAGTGTCGAGGAAATTGCAAAAGAAAACTAGGCCTGAAGCACGCAAGGAGGAGAAGTGGAAAGGAGAAGGGCTCGTCCTTTCGTTCTCGCAGTCCTTGCCCCAATTGTTTGATTCTATTTTCAGCTTGACGCGAGTCTCAGACTTCCCTACTGGGTGGATATCAGCGAGTATCTCACGGATACTCTCAATCTACAGCCTTGAGATTCGCGATTGTGTATCGAAAGGAGCAACAACAACACCTGCGCTGCGGAAGCGCCACCGAAAATAAGACTAATCTGTTTGCTACTTGTGGTGCACACACCGGTCGGAGAACTCAGGAATCGACTGTAGGGACCCTGGCTAGAGGTTAGCAGTTCGGCGACCTTAATGCAATTCTCTCAACGATTTGCAAACAGAAAACAAACAAGACACCCTCTACAATGGTAGGCGCGTTCTGGGCGACGACAAAGTTTCGTGCAGTGTAGTTACTGATCGCTTTCTTGTCGCGCACTACGAACGGCGTTAGTATCTGAAAGATACTTTCAGAAACTCTTTTCTTTGTCAGAAAACCAAACGGCTAAGCGCTTCAATGGTCTATTATGTGCTCGCTCAGTGCTTTTCACGATAATAGACTCTTGCGCAGAGCAGATTTCAAGATTCAGTGGCTTTCTATGACTCTTTTTTAGCTAAATTCAAATGTAACTTACGCGCTGGAATGGTTAGGGGTTTGGAAATTAAAATATTATTACAGTGTTTCAAAAAATAAATTACAGTGTCTCGGGAGCGGGGGGAATGGCTATGGCATGCAAAGTCATACGAGTGCAATGCACTCGTATTTCGGAATGATTCGTGTTCAAAGCGTTTAACGAACTTTTGGGCTGAGCTGAGAGAGAGGACAACCAGCACAGTGGAGCAAGAGCTGCAGTGGCATTGGAATTTTATTTCACTTCGAGCGACCTCCGCCAGTGACACATTTTTATTCAAATCGCGCTGTTACAAGGCTACTCAGCAGAGGAGGAGGAGCTGAGCCCCAAGGCGAACCACGTAAATAGATCGAGCCAGATACTTATGGCTGGTTATGTGTATCAATATTTTATTCAAAAACCATGTCTAGTCTCGAACTGGAAGTGTAAGAACTATTCAGACTCCCATATCACACTTCCGCCAGCGATTAAAAACCAGAAAATATACAAAAATGTAGTCTCTGTTCCACAGACACTTGGACAAACATTACTGGAAACGCCATTTTGGGCTAGAGTGCTCTTTAGGCTTTCTCCCGTTGCGGAAACCAAAACAAAACTTCACTTTGTGTAAACAAGTCGATGATAGATGACATAAACTAGGCAAGCCAAACACCACCAAGCACTCGAAAGCCTCCAGATGTTATTATTCCAGCCAGTCGGTTGGTTGGGAAATAAAAGAGAAACCACCAAGTAGCTGCCAGTGACAAGGGATCTCTTAGTGTTTTTAGCTATTTATGGAAGCAGGAATAGCCCACAGAGATCTGTCCCCGAGATCGTCCTCAATCCACAAACCAAAACACCCGCAACTGAGGCAAGCAACCTGCTTCACGGCTAACCAGATAGGCAAGGCTGCCGATTAGCAAAACAAACAGCACTCGAAACTAGCAACGAAATGCGAATACCAGCTGGGGGAAGGCAATTCATATTCTAACCAGCATCAAACAATCTAAATAGTTGATCATTTATCGATAAACAATCGAAATAATGGATATCTTTTAGCCCAAACATTGTCAGAAACTGGAATTTCTACCAAAATGGATTACTAGATATTCTAAATATTTAAATATCTATATAGAATTATTAAATATATCAATCCGATACTTTATCGATAAATAATCGAAAAATCTTTTCAGTCTCTGAAATATCGAACAAAATGGAGATCTAAAATATATTCTGTACATAAATATATAGAAATTTAGAAAATAGAATCCCTAAACCCCATCTAACACTAAACAAATCGATATTTTATCGATAAATAATAGAAAAATCTCTAGCAGACTGCAGACTGATCTAAAATATTTGTTTTATTCTACATATAAGTTTATATAGAATTTCTAAACCCCATCTAACACTAAACAAATCGATATTTTATCGATAAATATTGAAAAAAGTACTAGGAGACCGTCTCTGAAACTGGAATTTCTACCAAAATGGATTACTAGATATTCTAGATATTTAAATATGTATCTAGAATTATTAAATATATCAATCCGATACTTTATCGATAAATAATCGAAATATCTTTAACAGACTGTCTCTGAAATATCGAACAAAATGGAGATCTAAAATGTATTCTGTACATAAATATACAGAAATTTAGAAAATAGAATCCCTAAACCCCATCTAACCATAAACCAATCGATATTTTATCGATAAATAATAGAAAAATCTCTAGCAGACTGCAGACTGATCTAAAATATTTGTTTTATTCTATATATAAGTTTATATAGAATTTCTAAACACCATCTAACACTAAACAAATCGATATTTTATCGATAAATAATTAGAAGACTGTCTCTGAAACTGGAATTTCTACCAAAATGAGGATCTTAAATGTATTTTATATTTAAAAATTTAGAAAATAGAATCCCTAAACCCCATCTAACACTAAAAAAATCGATATTTTATCGATAAATAATGAAAAAAATCTAGCAGAGCGTCTGAGACTGGAATTTCTCCCAGATCTCCCAAAATGGAGATCTGAAACCCAATCTTGATGACTCTGGCTCTCAAAGCATAATCAGGTCAGTGAAAAAGACCCGACCGCACCCTGAATCATCTTCCGATTGTCCGAGTCAGTTGGGGGCCAAGTGACGCATTGTGGCCGGGACTGTCATGGAAGACAGTCACCCAAGAAACACCATGCACTCTATAGCTCTACGGCTTTGTTGGCCAGACTTCCGCTTTAAGGTCCGCCGCCGATCAATTCTATTTTTAAAGCCTCGGACCACAAGCCAAAACAGTCAGCTAGCTCTGGGCCCGCAACTCAAGGTCGCCCGCCCACAGAAACTCGTTTCAAACTCCGCAGCTGACTGACTGTGAGTGGGTCTGCGGCTCAGAGGGATTCGGATAGACTGATAACGGTAGCCCCGAGAGCGGTCAAAGTTCAACTTTTATGCTCTGCTAGAGTCCGACAAAAGAGACAATGGACAAAAGCATAACAATGAGAGGCAAAGCATAATGAAAGTTTACACTCAAAAAAAAAAACAATGTTTGCTTAAAGTGGCTGCTATCTGAAGGCAGAAAAAACACTGATCTCAAAGGTAATAGATTTCCCAGATTGTGAGAACAATAACAATATAATAATAGCTCACAGCTCACCTCAGCCCGAAACCCCGAAAAGATTGATCTCATCCAAGGATTTCTGGTCCACTGCAGTCGAGGTGGATGGATGGATGGATATACCCGATGAATCTATAATATAATGCCCCTCTTGGCCCAACAAATTCCTCAACTAAATTATTTCTTAGTGTTCCAACAGTTTGTTTTTTTTTTTTTTTTTTTGTTTCTTTTTTTGGCGCGGGCTCTGCTGACGCAAAGCACGTACGCACACAGTGGAAAGTATCTGTGTGTGCCAGAGCGCTGTTGCCATATTTTTAATGTAGTTGTAAAAAAAAAAAAAAAAAAAAAACAATATCTTAATACAAAAAATTTCACTTTTTGCCTATTTTCGTAACAGGCGGAAGGCGGCAGTGGGCAGGCGTGGCATTACCTGAGACAGGTGTGAAATATTTTCATGTCTTCCCCGACTTGTCTATGATTCCTCGAGGAACTACAATGCCCAAGGTGTGCTTTCAAAAGCCGAGATGCGTTTTCCAAAACGAAAGCGAGTTTCATGTCGTAAACAGAAAAAAAAAAGAGCCACTAAAAGCTAAATATTTTCTTAACAAACAGATGATCGCTGTCAGAGAGAGAGATAGAGAGAGAGGGAGGGCAATTGTTTTTAATTTTTATGCTTTGCTTTTCATTCCATTTATTTCTTCTTCTTTCCTTTTTTTTTTGCTTTTGCTTTGACTCTCTGTCGGACGAACGGTTTATTCATTTATCACCGTCATCGACTGATTTTCGTAGATGAAGGTCAATAAATGACAGACAGGGAGAGAGGGAGAGTGGCAGAGATGGGAGACTGGGAGAGAGTGGAAAGAAAGAGATCGCCAAAGAGGGGCACAAAGAGAGAGAGCTCTCTCTAAGACCCGTTTTTTTTGCCAAAGAACTGGAATTTCTGTCTTTTTTGGCGCCATTTATTCTTCTTTTTTACAAGTCATGGCATGTCCTTAACAACCTGAACCTATTAAACAGTTTTTCTTTCAACCCTAAAATTTCCACTATCCGACTGTGGCGTGAAAGAGGTGCAAGAAACTGTGACTTTGTCGCTGGCCGTAATTAACGGAAGACGGAAACGGGCCAGCCAGTTCGGGCTTAGGGGTGGCTCGGCGTTGCAACCCCCAGGACGCCGGATTCCACCCCCCTGGCGGACCAGAATCTAAATAATGACTCAACACACACACAAGTGGCTGGCAGGCGGCAGGCGCAGGCGCAGCAGCTGCCGCGGCATGTGCTAAGAAATTCTTTATCTTCCGAATGTCCCAAGCTATCCCAAGAACAATAGAAGTAGAGCCCAAACGGAAGACAATACGAGGGAGGAAGATGGAGGGAGGAGCGATCAGCGGGCATTGTACCCAAAAGACTACAAACGTAGGAACTCTGAAACTGAAACTGGCGCGCACTATCGGGCGATCGACCTTTGTCTGTCGGGCGTCTGGCCCTATCTGTCAATGGACTTGCGATTTGCATTGCCCCGCCTTTGGCGAACTATTCAAACTGCACTCGGGCCCCCGTCGGACTGGCCACTATCAGCGGAAATGCAGTATAAGAATTTCCCCGACGTGAGCTGAACGTGACATACTGCGGCAGAGCCACTGAATGGGCGAGTGAGCGAGTGGAGGAGCGTGCCCAAAGGGACAGCTGATAACAGAGTGCTAATCACCCGCCCCCTGCTTATCTCTGCACCTTAATCACTGCTCTACATTACGATACACAACAAGGTCCTGAGCTGCCAATTAGATAAGAAGGCTAATGTACCCGATGACACATTGCAACTCTCCATGGATCGGGTCGAGAGGGGCTGAGGGCATTTCGTAACATTCCATGACGTAAGCGCGCAGGCTCGATAAAGCGATTCGATCTTATCGCCATTGCTGGTTGGAGGAACAAAGGCCGCAACCGAAAACCCATAGAAATGCCAGAGCAGAGAGAGGCAGCTGCAGTGCAAAAAAGGTGAAGAGAGCAGCAGCTGCACTCGGGAGTCGGGAAACGGGAATCAGACATCAGGCATCGGGAATATTGGAATTTTTTCGTCACCTTTCCATCAAATTGAATTAGAGACTGGAAAAGGGGTAGGACTCGAAAAGTCGCTGGCTTGGCACGAGCTGAAAATCAGGGGATTATATCCCGGAAGAGCTAGAGAGAAGGGAGGGGGGGTGGAAATCGGTTCAGTTGAGTGCTTTTCCTGGGTGGCTTTTTTTTTTTTTTTTTTTTTTTTTTGATGGCTTGTCAGCTGTTGCCAAGAGAATTTCGAATTTCGTTTTGGCATTAAATTTCACTTTGGCCGACTGGCAGTCATGGCAGACTGAAATTCAAGAAAGCAGGTAGATGGCAGACTGTCGCTGTCCTACAAGTGCATTTTTTTTATTTTTTTTAATTGCCATAACTAGTGACTAACTGTGGGTTTTTAGAGGGTTAAGCTGTCGCAGCATAGGCATAGAGGAAGGGAGAAAATAGAAGATGAGTGAGTCCCCAAAGAGCCACCTTTTTTTTTTGGATGTAAACAAGTGTGAAGAAGAATAAATAATACAACGGTACAGCCGAGAGGCGAGAGAGAGGGCAGCATAAGAGTCACCCACACAAGCCAGCAACCAACGTTCTCATTAGTATGCGAGTGTGGGGGTTATTTTATGATTGTCAGTATGTATTTTTTGTTTTTGGAGGCTATGGAAAATATGAAAATCAACAAATTAAGCAATTCTTTGCTGCGGCTGCGCAACAAATTGAAATCAACAAATATGACCCAGAAAACAAAATACAAAAACCCTGAAGGTGAAATCTGGCAATGGAGAGCGAGAGGCAACTGATATAAAGAGACAACACTTGTTAATTGTGTTTCGGATCAAGTTGCTTCTGAAATTAGCCAAAAAGGTTGTTGTCTTTTAAATAAAAACAGGCAGTTTTCGGGGCATTTTATTTTTTTGGCTGACGCAATTCCAAGTCGCGCACGCACACTCTTGTCGAAAATCGAAGCGTTGCAGGGGTATGGGTGTATATGTGCAGCGAAATCCGAATGGGAACACCACACACACACATACACTCGCAGGCCTTTGTTTGCAGTCTGAGTGTTTGTGTGTTGCGAGAGGAACGGTTGGCAGTGGAACGCTGGCTGACTTGTGGGGAGAACAACAAAGAGGGGCACACAGAAAGAGGGCGTAGAGTAAAACAATTGACGTAAATTGGAAGTAATACTCTTCCCATGCAATTAGGGGGAGGCAATCAGAATATTTTTTTATCTAGCTTTTATTTTGCTGCTGTACTGAGGGGGATTGGAATAAAACTAGTTTCTGGTGATGCTATGCTGTACAGCTTGCATAAAAAGCACAGCCCCACATACACACCAATACACTGAGAGCCAGCATAGTTCCTCTGTCCACCCCCCTTTCACCATCTCGCTCGCACTCTAAGCAACGACCTATGAATAGCGGACCCCAAAAACTCCCTCTCTCGTACTCACACACATACTACATAAAAGCGCACGCACACAAAGAGACACCAGCCAAACAGCTGTGAAACGAACTGAGAGTGGAACAAACACGTAAATTGTTTCTTCATGTACGCGCGAGTATATAACAAATTTTGTATGTATTCCTCGATCTATTATTCTCAGTTTTTTATTCGCTTGGCAAACAAACAAAATCATCTGATGCACTTTGTTGCCCAGAAACCACACCAGACCCCTCCCTCCCTCCCTCCCCACCCACACCCCCACATATTTTCAAGACCTTGATTTCTTTTGCAATTGCTCGACGACTGGTCACTAATACTATACTAAAAAAAAACAAATACAATAAAATATATTTTTTGCTTACGTTATTACAGCCATTTTGTTGTTTTTATGTTGCGCAGGAATGTTGAGATGAACTTTTATTTAATTGTGAATTTTGGCCTTTCTTATTGCACTTGAGAATAAGTGTAGATGTTGTGGTTGTTGGTTGGTCTTTTATACGCTATATAGTTCGCTATAAAACCTTGTCGATTGCCATTTAAGCTACGTTAACTAATTTGTACTGCGGTTTGTATCACAATTGGAACTCGGTGTTAGGCTGGCATTGCATTTCTCCTCGGTTTAGGTTTTCTCGCTTTTAGCTTTGGCGGATCGATTTTTCCCAAACACACACACCAGGCTAGGTAGGGATTTTCTCCATCAGCTGCGCATCTTAGCTCTGTGTTATTGTCCAGTTCGTTCGGCGCTCCAACTAAGCTTTGTACATTTTCGAAAACCACGCAACTAATATCTGGCACCAAATCGCGACTCCTTTTCAGATTACTTCAGCAGAAAGCTATAAAATTTCTATTTCTATGCAGACACTCGCGCTCGGTGTGAAAACGGTACTTTCTCGTCTGTTGTTTTGTTACGAATAGTCAGTATTGCCAGACGCCGATTTCGTTCCGCCCCCGAAAACCTATCGGCTAGCCAAAATCCAAAATATCGGTACATGGTCACACTGATGTTGCATCGAACATGTTGGTAATAACTAGTTGCGTGCGTGTCTCGCTCTGGCCAAACGGTACAAATCGAAAGGTCTTATCGATAAGACCCGCGCAAAAGACAAACATTCAAATTGAAAATATTTAAGGAACTAAGGAAAGCTATGTAGACTCTGATAAGCCGACTTGTGACATCATAAATGAGATATTTTATAACCGGGATAGAAGAAACTTTTGATTAACCTATTCAATGTTTATGGATGAAAAAAAAGGGCTAAAATTTAAATTTAGACTTTGTACTTTAAATATAGTTTGTCTCTACTATCAATTATCAATTAGTTGCTTTTTATTCATAAAACATTTCACTATCTAAGTAACTTCCAATACGTAGTTTCAGATAAAAATAGGCGAATCCCTAATACGTAATTACCCACTAATATTTTGATAAGAGGAACCAGTCGAAGACGCAATTGCGATAAGATTTCAATACCAATAAGATTTTTGAAAACGGCGGGGAAAGTCATTTTCCAGCAAATGGAAAATACATTGCTGTTGCCAAGCCATTTTCTTGGAGGGGAGACGAGAAAGTGGACGGGGCGGAGCTATTTCAGGGCCTCCTACTCACACACACACATAGACACATACACAGTCACTTCTAGAAATTGTGGGCAACAACAACCTGTCGGTGTCAGCACAATTGGAATTGCCAAATCTTATGAAATATGGAAGATTAAACTATTAAAAGTGGTAATTTTTGAATAGTTTTATTTATTAAATGGCAGAGAAAATAGTTTTTGGACATTTCATCAGAGATCACACACAAACACACACATGCAGGGGGAAAAAAACGCGTGGCGATTGATCCAACCGGCCAAAAATATCGTTTTACGCTTTGAACAACCATCGAAATCAATGAATGTAGATTCAATTCAGTATATTTCACTTACCCGGATGCCTCTGCGTTCTGATCAGTATCTGGGCTTCCTCTTTTTTGCCAAAAAAAATAAAATAAACTTATTCTCAAATAAATTTTTCGAGAACTGGGGTCAGTGTGGCCAAAGTAGCCCAAAGTCGGGAGGGTACATTTGTCACCCTGTAGCCACAGTTGCCACATTAGCTTGTTTCAAGCTAAGTCTAGCTAATGTTATTTAAGAACATCGTATAAAATGTATTATGAATGACCTGTATCCATAAATCTTGCTTAAAGCCAAAAATTGTATTTATTTTGAATTACTCATTGTTCTTCAGCCCTAAATTTGAGTTTATTTCAACTGTTTTTAAACACAATCTACTTATTACAGTTTATCGTCTGGCAACCCTGTGGCCTGGCTTTGCCATCCCTGACGACTCTGGGCAGTGTTGAACAATTTAAAAGTGTCATCACTAACTCGGGAAAAGAGAAAGAGCACGAAAAGCAAATTGGGTGGAAAACTGGATTAATTTTTGCGGAAAATTGTGTTCCACGCCGTTCTCGATGAGCACCCACAGTACAAATAACAAAAGCTGTTAATGAAGCAACCAAGAAGTGGCCGGAAGCGAAATAAACAAGTTGCGTTCGGAGTCTAGCTAGCTGCAGTGCGTTTGTGTGCGCCCGATTGTGTGAATGTGTGCGCCCGATTGGTTGGGTAGGAAGGCAGAGAAAGGGATTTCGCGGAGGTAGGAGGAGGAGAAGGAGGAGGAGAGTTTTCGCAAGGAAAAGCAGCAGAACGGCAAAGCAGCAGCCAGTGCTGTAATTGCGCCAACTTGGTGGGAGTTCACGATAAACTGTGCGCCTGCCTGTCTGTGTGCGGAACACCCCCCAAGACACCGCACCAACACACCGACAGAGCCCGGAGTTCGGTTTGCTGTTCGCGGTTTGTTTTGTGCTCACATTCGCGTGCCCGCCGCCTTTGTTTTTGGTGTCTTCGCTTTCCGTCGCGGAGAGCAGCCGCGCTGCTATACGGTTGAGGGTTACATACTGTCGCCGATAGGTTGCGGACCAGGCGACAGTAACTACGCCGCAGTGGATGCCCATGCACGCGGTGGCCTGGGCATTGCCCAGGACTTTGGGATGGGCGGCCCCGGGGCAGGACCGCCCGCCCACATGTACGGCGCCGTAGCTCCGCAGGACAGTAAGTGTTCATGAGTTGGGCTGAGCGACATGTGTGCAGCATGTTTTCTAAAAATTCCAACATTTCCAAAAATTCGAATATCCTTAAAAGGATATTCTTTTTTCGTCTTTTTTAAGAAAATATATAAAATATATATTTTTACTTTTTAATCCTTTACACCACGTCGTTCATGGCCCAACCATTTATCTCCTATTTTCCAAAATTAATAATTCCATTCCTTTCTAGTAATTGTCCGGGACATGGTGCAGATGCCGCCGCCACCGCCCTCAAACGCACCCACATCGGCGGACGCCTGCCTGAGCATCGTCCACTCGCTGATGTGCCACCGGCAGGGCGGGGAGAGCGAGGGCTTCGCCAAGCGGGCCATTGAGTCGCTGGTGAAGAAGCTGAAGGAGAAGCGCGACGAACTGGACTCGCTGATCACGGCCATTACCACAAACGGCGCACACCCCAGCAAGTGCGTGACCATCCAGCGAACACTTGACGGTCGCCTGCAGGTGAGATGGCTTTGGACTCTCAGACGAACGGGTGACTCAGGTCTCTACAGCTCAGTGGCTTGTCTTATCAGAAATGGGTGTCCGGGTTTGTTTGCTCGCCAAACTTCCGGTTTAGTGGCAGCTATGTGGTTATTCTATTTGTTTGGGAGGAATCTACAAATAATTTTCATTAAAAAATAACGAATTCTGATAATGTTTTAGGTCGCCGGTCGCAAGGGGTTTCCGCACGTGATCTACGCCCGGATCTGGCGCTGGCCGGATCTGCACAAGAACGAGCTGAAGCATGTCAAGTACTGCGCCTTCGCCTTTGATCTCAAGTGTGACTCGGTGTGCGTGAATCCCTACCACTACGAGCGCGTCGTGTCGCCGGGCATCGATCTGTCCGGCCTCAGTCTGCAGTCCGGGCCCAGTCGCCTCGTCAAGGACGAATACTCAGCGGGCCCCCTAGTTGGCGGCATGGACATCGATGGCAACGACATCGGCACGATCCAACACCACCCCACGCAGATGGTGGGCCCGGGCTACGGCTACGCCCAAGGGCCCGCTGAATATGGTAGGCCATCCACCGCTACACCTAGTCCTTGTGTCCTTTTTTCATTTTGTTATCAGTTCTTACATCAATTTCTTGCGTTTGTTTCTTTTTCGTTGGTACTTTTGTGTTTCATCGGCGCAGTTGGCGATGGGAATCCCATGAGCGCTATGTTCCCCACCGGGCGGACAATACCAAAAATTGAGCCGCCAGATGGGGTTGTGGGGTCGAGGAGTTCATGGATGGTGCCCCCGCCACCGCGGCTCGGCCAGCCCCCACAACAACAACAACAGCCCCAGCCCCAGCCGCAGCAGCAACCCCCGCCGCCCCCTCAGCAGCAACAGCCGCAGCAGCAGCAGCCTCAGTCCCAATCCCAGGGTGCTGCCCACGCGCTTTGTAAGATTAAACTATTATTTTTTATATTATTTTGTATTTAAATTTTAAATCATTTTTTTAAACTATTTGTTGCTTAAATTAATATTTCCTCTTTTTTCAGCTGTACCTCATGGCATGCCGGGCATGCCTGGCCCCATGAACACAGGCCCTGTGATGGCCCCGCCACCTCCGCCCCAGCAGGTCCCCAATCCCCAGGGCAATGGGGTGCACCACGCCCAGACCAACTCACCCACTGATCCCGCCTCCGCCATGGCCATGCAACAGCAGCAGCAGCAACAACAGCAGCAACAGCCGCCGGGCGGCGTGCCAAACGGTGGCGTTAACGTCAGCGGTGGAGCCGGAAATGGAGGGCCGTACTATGGCCAGCCACCGGCAGGCAGTCAGATGCAGGGCTCCAGTGCAGCTGGGGGTGGTGGATCCGTTCCACAACCCGTGCACGCCCAGCAGAATGGCTATGTTTCGCAGCCGGGATCCGCGGGAGCAGGCCCCAGTGGGGGAGGCAGTGTTTTCGGAGCAGCGCCGACTGCCTCACAGCAGCAACAACAAGCAGCTGGCGGAGTTCAGGCCAATGCCGGCTCTGGAGGAGCTCAGGCCAGCGGGGGAAGTGGAGCAGCTCAGACCTGGGCAGGTCCCAACACCCTTAGCTATACTCAGTCCATGCAGCCGCCCGATCCGCGCTCACTGCCGGGTGCCTTTTGTAAGCGAACTTGAACTCCAGACTAGTTGAATTCTTAAAAACGTGTATGTGTTCACAGGGAACTCTTCAATACCGGGCGAACTAGGATCTCCGCAACAAACCCCGCCGCAGCAGCAATCACAGCAGCAGCAACCGCGCCTGCTCTCGCGCCAACCGCCACCTGAGTACTGGTGCTCCATTGCCTACTTCGAACTGGACACTCAGGTGGGCGAGACTTTCAAGGTGCCCTCGGCCAAGCCGAACGTAATCATTGACGGCTATGTGGATCCATCCGGTGGCAATCGGTTCTGCCTAGGCGCCCTCAGCAATGTCCACCGAACTGAGCAGTCGGAACGCGCCAGGTGAGCAGATCTCATTGGAGATAGTAGAGTGGAACTAACCGCTTTTTTTTTTGCTCCAGGCTGCATATTGGTAAGGGCGTGCAGTTGGACCTGCGCGGAGAGGGGGATGTGTGGTTGCGCTGCCTCAGCGACAACTCGGTGTTCGTACAAAGCTATTACCTGGATCGTGAGGCGGGTCGCACGCCCGGCGATGCGGTGCACAAGATTTACCCGGCGGCCTGCATAAAGGCAAGATTATTTTAATTATTTAAAATATATTCCATTGCCCTAACATTGCTCCCGATCTTGCAGGTATTTGACCTGCGCCAGTGCCACCAACAGATGCATTCTCTGGCCACGAATGCCCAGGCAGCGGCGGCGGCTCAGGCGGCCGCAGTGGCCGGAGTGGCTAACCAGCAGATGGGCGGAGGCGGAAGAAGTGAGTATCATAGTCTATCTGTGCTTCCACAAAAATCTAAGAGCATTTTTCCGATTCTAGGCATTACGGCGGCAGCTGGCATTGGAGTGGACGACCTGCGGCGGCTCTGCATCCTGCGCCTGAGCTTCGTCAAGGGCTGGGGCCCCGACTATCCGAGGCAGTCGATCAAGGAGACTCCCTGCTGGATCGAAGTGCATCTCCATAGGGCTCTGCAGCTACTGGACGAAGTGCTCCACGCCATGCCCATCGATGGCCCGCGAGCGGCCACATAAACACCAGCAGAAGCTAATGCACACACATATTTATTATCGGGCCACCGAGCAAGATATAGTTTGGCCAGCAGCAGCTACGCAGCGGACTTTCAGTTTATAATTTGCAATTCTGAATACGATTATAGTTTGCCTTTGATTATTTAATAATGATTTTTATAAAAAATTGAAGTAAGAGAACAGTTTTAGGTACGCAGCTGTAAAGCACTTAAGCCCCTAGATTTATGTACTATACTTAATTATAAACACATGCACACATCCTTCCGAGGGGATGCACGATTATCTGATAGTTGACAAGCGGCAAGCGAACTGCTCATTGCCCATTTCCTGCCACGCCAATCACGACACTCGACAAGAAGCATACACAGCATTACAATCATCCGAGCTAAGCCAACCAGCGACACAAAGCAAACATTGATGCACACATAAATACATACATATGATGTAACATGCAACACAAATAAGGCAAATAAGTAGATGTAACATAAGTGTAATAAACAGAGCATAAACGAATGTAATATCTTGGGACACATTAGTGCTTGCAGGTGGGTTTCGGATGAAACTTAACGTAGAAACAAAAGGATATTCATTAAACATTTAGTCTATATTTCGTCTATATTGATTGAAAAATATATCTTTAAGATACGATATCTAATAGGGCTCGGCTCTTAGCTGCACCTGCTCGTCAAGCCAGCTGGTCCATTCCGGCGTGATCGGTCGCTCCAGGGTGACCTCTTGGAACACCTCCACACGACGTGTCTCCGCAAAACGAAAGCTCTCAAATAAGTGCAGGGATACGGCGTTTTGCATGTCGATCTTCGCCTCGAACTTGTCCAGCTTTAGCTGGTACTGGGATTGCGCATATTTGAGCATCAGGAGCATGGCCTCGCGTCCAAAGCCCTTGCCCCGGGCCGATGGCTCGGCAATCATGATCTCGGCCTCGGCCACTTGTTGGTCGGTGTCCGGATCGAGATGCAGGAAGAGATTGGTGTCCCCCACCATGGCTGCGATTTCATCCTGGTCGCGAGAATAGGCTTCCCCGTCCAGGACGATAAATGTAAGCTTGTCGTTGTCCTCGCGCCAACTCTTCTGCATCTGGTACTCTTCATCCAAAGTCAGTAGCTCTGAGGCAGTCAGGTGTCTCAGTTCCTCGTCGCTCATCCATTTGTGGTATTTGGGTACATGGAGTGCCTCATATGGGACTAGGACTGTCCGCCGACCAATTAATTTCGTTTTCTGATTCAGACGCATCCCAAAAGACAGAAATCTTACAAAAAAATCAGGAATAAATAAAAAAATTAGATTTTTTTCTTTTGTTTACTAAAAACAACTTGCTTTAGGCTTTAGGGGTTGCACATAGTCAGCACTTTTAAAAATTAAATTTTAAAATTATATGTTTAAGATATGTACTGCATGTACTTTTGAGTAGCATTATATATTTTTTTAAATTATAATTTCACATTTGGTGAAAAAATTATGATTTTTTATTATTTCTACTAAAGATTTGGACGAGTACATAAACACCCTCCATTAACATTTGGAAATTTAATAGTTTCACTTAATATTAAAAAAAGAGAAACTTTAATTTTGAAAATAAATAGTTTTTAAAATTAAATACTTTTTTACGATCGTATGACTAGGTCCCCTCCCTAAATTTGTTTACAATTATTTGAAAGATCCGGCAGCCCTATGCCGGGCCAGAGCAATAAGGCAACTCGCGATACAGCTAAGCAATTGTGAGGAAATGTCGAGGAATTGCCGCGCTTGCGGAAAATTCATCTTTAATTTAACGCCGACGGACCTGTTCCAGGATCCCGACTCTGTAATGCTCCATCAGATCGAGGCGCTAACGGGATTGTTCGTGAGTATCATACACGGGGCTTCTGGCACGTTCAGTCATGTCTGATGCGTTTGGAGCCTGTGACTATTTTCCTGTTTTTTTTAAACTTTATTCCGCTCTTCTAGTTACTGGGGGGCTCTGAATTCCCCGCATACATTTGCGGACCATGCGAACTTGCCCTGATTGAAGCCATTCGCTTCAGAGAGCGAGTCATTTTGACACAAAAAACTCTGCAGAGCAATCCCAGTGTGGCGTTTGCGGTGGAAGTCCTTGACTTAAATGAAACTGGAGGATGTATTATCTTGGAGGAAGCGCCGGATCAGGCAGTTAGTCTTGAAGTCAGTGACCACCAGGTTGTGGAGTTTGTCGAGGAGGTGCCCCTAGAGGAGGAGCAGACGCAGCAGGAGCCGGGACTGCAGGACCAGTTACGACTGGATCCGTGTGTAGACATTCATATGGTAGCTGAGCAAGTTAAGAAGACACTAGGTAATGCCCCCATTCCGTCCACATCTGTGATATTTGGCGACAGTAAGAGAAAATACGAACCCCGCGTCGAGTGGAACAAACTCACAGAGGAGGAAACGGTGGCCATGAAGCGGGAACGCCGCAAGAGGGACTGTATCTGTGAACAGTGCGGGAGACACTTCTCCTGTCCCAGTAACTTTAAGATTCATCTGCTCCGGCACACCGGCGTCAAGAGGTTTGCCTGCCCCCACTGTCCCCAAAAGTTCTACACACCTCATTTGGTTCGGCGCCACCAGGTGATACACACTGGTGAGCGACCGTATCCATGCCACTATTGCGATATGGCCTTCAATAACGTGAGCGGACGTATCCAGCATGAACGCATGTAAGCTACTCTTATAGGGCCTATGTTTGAAGTCTAATATCTTTCTTTATTTCAGCCGCCACACATCAATTAAGCCTTACAAATGTACTAAATGTGATAAAAGCTTTGCCGTGAGTGGGAAGTTAAGGACACACATGCTTAGCCACACAGGAATACGCTCTTTTCAGTAGGATTATCCTTTATCCTTCAATTGTATACATTTTAAAGTGCAATCCTTTTCAGTTGTGAATCCTGCAAAGCCTCGTTTATCCGACGCTCCCACCTGATGGCCCATTACCGCTCCAAGGCCCATGCCCAGAGTTCAAGCATACAGGAAGATGCTTCCAAGCCGTCGGATCTGGACGTGGAGACCGTGCTGATGATTGACTCGGAAATAGCTCAAATTCCTTGAAGAGAAACCTACCTGAAAGTAGTCTATAATATAGATTATAAATTAATAATTATAAGTTGAGTAAATTCAGTTTGTGTGGATAATATTTCTTAACAAAATGTTCTTTCCGTCGAAGTCTATATTGGATCTATCAAACTCAAGAACTTGATCCTGCAAAACTTAAGTTAAAATTGTGACGGTAAATTGTTTAAGAAACTATTTAATATAAGGACAGAGGTAATGATAATGGTGCGGATTGGATTCTCTTTAAAGGGAGACAAGCAGGGCAAATAAATACAATGCAGGGCAAGTTTGACAATCTCAACTTGGTATACGTTTTGCGCCACTATGTTACCAGTTGATTGAAGTTTTTCTGGTGCTATTTGACGATTTTGTTAATATATTTATTTTAGATAAGATTTCTAAACATATAATTTCTGTAATAATTTCTAAAATAACATAATTGTGAGATGAAGGTCCTATATGGGTTTTTAATAAGTTTTTTTTTTATAATTTCAGCGCGATAATTTTTGAAAATTTAATTTCCGATTATTTTAAAGTGTTGTATAATGTTTTTTATATCAGTGCTGTAAAATCTCAATTTGAATAAAGGTTTGGCAACGCCGTCTCAGACTAAGGAAAAGTGTTGCCAGAAAAAATCAGTCGGAAAAAATGGGGATAAAAATGTTGCGAAAAATTTAAATGAAAATGTTAAAGAAATGTTAAATGATTTTGATCTTATGTAGAATTATGTACTAACCCACCACATGTTCGTTTGTTTGGTTCTGTAAAAGTATCACCTGCCACCGGTAATCAATTGGAGCGGCCACTTTTGCTTTGGCGTTTTGTGCTGATGCACTGCGACAAAATCCATCGCTAAAGAGTAAGCCGGAAGCAACGAACCATCCGTACCGGAAGAATCGCGATCAGTGGCAGAAAAGTTATACGGCGGGCGATTCTGGCCTAACCAATGTGGCACTTCCAATGAGAAATCAATTGCAAGTCGTTGGATGCTCTCAGTATTGGTTATTGGCGAGATTGGCCCCGAGGCAACTGTTGTCCACCCACTCTTCTAGTCCATTCTAGTTTGCCCCTCCACCCATTCAATAACATTTCCCCCAATGGAGAATTCCCCTGTACTGGATGCTGGCCCGGACCGCAAGCGCCCTCGCCTGGAAGACGAGGAGCAGGAGCTTAAGGTTGCTGGGTTTTCGCTGAGTGCCATCGAGGAGATGCGCCAGACTCGCGACAATGAGCGACAGAATGAGCCCATGGACCAGCAGCTGCGACAGTTCCAGGTCCTCGACGAAGTTGGCTCCAACAGCGACGAGGATGAGTCAGGTGAGTGCTGAACTGTGAGTGAGGAAAAGCCACCCCTACGGGTATTTATTTCTTATCTCGCCATCTCCGGGCGTTATCATTCTTCAAATATTGGAGGCTGATAAAAGGCAGCTCGTCGCCAAGGGAAGCCATGAAGTGCCAGCCTCAGTACTCCCTTGGACAATTTAGCGGCAGGTGACTCGTTTTCGCAGTGAGCATCACCATGCGCATGATACCCATTGTCCGAATGGCCTGGCCATCTAATTCAGGTACCAATTCGGCGTCCAGGAACTGTGATGCCAAGCACATACCTCAGTTTTGGGAGGGCATAGCCTGTAGCCTCAGAAGACTTGGAATCTTGGGGATCAGTTCCCCGACTTGTCTCGCATTTCCCTTCTGACAAACAAACAGCTTATCTAAACAGCGACTGTCTCTACTTACATGGCAACCATCAAAATCAACAACGCTTCCAGACGACGCCAGCGAAAAGCAGACGGGCAGCAGGTACGGCGAAGCCGAAGGAGAAGGTGCTGACGAGGAGGAGGAGGGTGGTGATGGCGAGGGGGAAGAATACGACTCCTCGGATTTCGACGATGAGGAGATCGAAAATCTGCTGGACGAGAAGTTGCCCGATGAGCTCCGAGAGTCCAAGCGGCCCAAATACGAACAGCGTTTCAAAACTGTGTTAGATGGTAAGTGCATGGTTTTGATCGTCTTTTTTCGCTAAAGAGTAACTTCAATTTGTTGCAGAAAAGCGCCACAACCACTTCGAAGTACTGCCAGAGGGATGGGTTCAGGTGACCCATAACAGCGGCATGCCGCTTTTCCTGCACCGCAAAACTAGGGTGTGCTGTGCTTCCAGGCCTTACTTCTTGGGTACTGGTAGCGCCCGTAAACACGCCGTGCCACTGGGTGCCATTCCTTGCCTCAACTACAGAAGGGCCTTGGACGAGGAGTCCGAGGCGGAGCAGCAAAATCCGGTTGCGGCCCCGGCAACCGGTGTGTGTCCCTTTACGGGAGCAACAGCCGGTACTGCTCAGCCGTCAGATGGTGAGCCCATGCAGGTGGAGGGCAACGAGAACACTGAAGCGCAACCCGATCCCCAGGCCCAACCAGACGCATTGAGTGCTCTGATGCCGGGCGCCAAAATCGTCACCGTTAACGAAAACACACAAAAAGAGTCTGTAACGCCGGAGCAGTTGAACTCCTATTGCCAGAACCTATTCAAGTTCAAGGTTATTCGCGTGCTACGTTTCCGTAGTTGGAATGCCCGTCGAAAGTTCACCAAAAATCGGAAGCATATCAAGAACATCCAGCGGCCAACGTTGCCCGATGGCACTAAGCTTATTAAATTTCCTATCCTGGCGGCGGCCGGTGAGGGATCCACGAACCCTCGCGGTCGAAGGGAGTGGATTATGAATCCGAATGGCAAGAGTTATGTTTGCATACTGCACGAGTATGTGCAGCACGCTCTGAAGACGCAGCCCACCTACGAGTTCAAGGAGCTCCAAAATGCTGCCACACCCTACTCTGCCACTGTTTCGGTTAAAAATCTAAAGTACGGCACTGGTTTTGGAACCAGCAAAAAGCAGGCCAAGTCTGAGGCGGCGCGCATAACTCTGGAAATACTCATTCCCGATGTTAAGGACAAGATAACTGGAAACAGCAAGGACCAGAAGAGCGGAACTGCCAAGAAAGCTCAAAGCGATTTGTCGGTAAGTCGGTAGGATTATATTTGATAAAATAAATAAAACTGTTGACATCCCATTCAGGTCTTTGATGACATTCGCATCGAGGATCCGCGTGTTACCGAGTTCTGCAACAAGACGACCGAGCCTTCACCCAATGCCATCCTTGTGACATGCTTGCAGCGCAACTATGGTAGCGATGTTCAGATCAGCCAGGAGATCAACCGCACGGCTAACAACAAGAACGAGTTTACAATGACTGTGGGCAAGCACACAGCCAAAGTGGTTTGTCGCAATAAACGCGAAGGCAAACAGCTGGCCTCCCAGGCCATACTACAGGTAAGCCATTAAGTCTAATGGTTTTCTTTTAATACGATCCTTTCTCGATTTTAGATTCTGCATCCGCATATCCAAACTTGGGGCTCGTTGTTGCGCCTGTATGGCAACAACTCCATCAAAACATTCAAGGAAAAGAAGTTGGAGGAACAGGAGATCACTGTTCTGCAAAGCAAGGCGGCAGTGAATCAGCCCAACTACGCCATTCTGGATAAACTAAAGTCGGAGATGCTGAAGCTGAGCGCCAAGCAGGAGAGTGTGTTCACCATGGGCACCTTTGTGCCGCCCAGCGACGTTGACCTGCCAACCTCCTCGGGCTCCAATCTGAACAATGTCGAGCTTTAGGCCGTGCTACTTAATTCTCTCTACAACATTGCGTCTCTCAACTAGAATATGACAAGATCACACAATCTCTTACTTTCGAAAGATCAAAAGTGCTAATGACAATTGCGACGCTATCTCTTAAGGCAAATGAACTGATTTTCATTCGGCTTGAATCACTTAAATTGTACAATAATAGTGGCAATGGCCAATCTTTTCTGGCCAACTCATTATGATCAGTTGTCCTGCGAACCCTTGTTTAAGTTTAAAGTATATCCATTAATAAATAATGCCAAATAGTAATGATTTGATTTGAAAATTGTGGAATCCTGTGGATCAATAAATGAAATATATTAAATATACATTTAAGTTCCAATTTGTGTTAGAATATTTTGATTGTTTTAAGTTTTGTTCCTTTTGTGTGGATCCTTCAGTGATGAAGCCTCTAATAGCATTTAATTTGTAGAAAATGTGAACTGTTTGCATTGTTATTGTAAAGCGTCCATAACATTTAAACTATTTTATGTTAGATTAACAAATTATTATTAAAGCCATGTGACTTCTATGAACTCCTGGAGCACTAACCATCTATTTGTCATTGTTTGTGTAAATGTTTTCTTTGATAATTTCCCCATAAATCTTGTCTAATCATTTCATCGACTGTTGTTTGCTTTTTTAAGAGCTCCAAACACCATTGACCTTTAACCAATTTTGTCAAATGTTTAAAATGCAACAAAAATGAAATATTTATGTGGCTATTAGAGCGGAGTGGGGAGCGATGGGGCGATGGGGCCGTGGGCAGGCGAATGGAGTGGATGTGAATATTTAAAACGCAAGCGAATGTGTCTGTGCAGGTCTTAGGTGTGTTTGGGTGTGTGTGTGTGTGCGTGCAATTATTTAAAAGACGATGCAGTCATAAATTATGCTACATTTTCATTTCATTCTAACGTTTCCTTTTTTATAGCATTCCAACGAGCACAGCTCGCACATATTTATCCTGGCGAAGAGCGAGTCGAAGAGAGTGTCGTGAGTGAGAGCGGAGAGGAGAGAGCGGCGCAGGCGCAGTGTCCTGCCACCGTTAGCCGTGTTCTGCGCAGCAGCCATGCTGCGAGATGGATGTTGACTTGCGGATTCCTATCTGTATCTTCAGTACGGATTCTTCGCGTGGCAAGTGCGAAAGCAAAAACCTCTGCCGTTCGTCTGCGATTTATAATTAAATCACAGTAACTCGGAACGGACCGACAAAAAACACAGAAAACTATACAAAAAAAGTGAAGAGAGCGGAGGGAAAAAAATCGGAAGTCCCCTCAAACTGCAGTGGAGAGCAAAATCATTTTTATTGACATCCATCATAGTTGCTGTCGCCTGCCGACTGTCACTGCGTTTAATCCTGGCCCTATATACTCCTGTTCAAGTACACATACATATGTATATCCCTTCGCCAGCATAGCCCCCGATTTGACCCCGGTATCGTGTGTCGCGTGTTGCAAGTGCGTGGGTGTCATCAAATCACTGGATAACGCGGTGCGTTTTAGCCGAGTGACACGCGCGCTGTTTTGATTTTTCGCTTAACGACACAAGAATTGGGTCCTTCCTAACCAATAAAAAAGAATTTTGGCAAAACGAAAATCAAACACAAAATCGGGTATACATCTCGTTGTCTGTGGATCCTGCACACACACACACACTAACACCACCCCACAACACACAGTAAAAAAATAAGAAAAAAACACCCGAATAAACCAAAACTCACGCACATCTATGTTTCGTGTTTAATGCATTTGGCCCGTTGTGGCCTGGGGATCCCGGAGCTATGCAAATTATGCGAGATTCTATTGGAATTTTTGGCCAGAGCCAAAAGTGGCAGTGAGTTGGTAAACACCAGAAGCAGCCGCTCCAGGACGACGGGTAGTTGGGTGGGGGCAGGAGAGCCCGAGAGCAACAGCAAGGAAACAACAGGACCAAGAAAGGTAAGCGGTACAGCGCATTAGGCGCCAAGTGCTGGCGGAGAACGCTGGAAAATTCAATAATCCGCCGCAGGGCGCCCAATTGTCCCCCATATATACCACCATGGAATGCCACCATTCCGCCCGACAACCCATTCTCATCTGGGCGCATACCAAATGTATTGTACATATATACACGGAAACAAAAATAACGAAATCGCCCATCAATATCAGTATGTTAATTTCCAACTGTCACTTTTCATTAATAAGTTAATGTGTGGCATAAATATTAAAGGATAAACTGGTGTTTGTTTGTTGAGCTTTCAAAGATACAAAGATAGTTTGAGGATATTTCATTCTAGTAGAGTGGGTCTTCAGACAAGAATAAATAAATATATGGAAAGCCTATATTATTGTGTTTTATTATGGTTGAAATTCAGGATAAATGCTTTAATTATAAGGAGCTGTTAGAATCTTAATCATAATTGTGTCTTATGACTTATGAATTATGAGAACTATAGACTTACCAGTTGATACAATAGATATACTAATGCCTTTTATATAACTGAAAGGAAACTGCAGGAAAAATAATGTTTCAAAAATGTCCCTTTTTTTCCCCAATTCCAGATACTGATATAGAATTTTTCCCTGTGCGCATACAATGTTCGGGTATCTGCTGTAGTCTGTTGCGCCCAAAAAGTAGGTTGACTTCGGTCTGGCTGGGTCTGGTCTGTTTTGCGTTCTGGCTTTTGTTTCTCCACTCCGTTCGATATTCATTTAGTTTCAGTTTCTGTTTCGGTTTCGGTTTCGTTTTCACTTCCAGCTAATTTCAGCGGAATGGAGTTACCCACAAAAACAACAGCAAATATACCTAAGTGGCGCAATGTTGACAAAGCTTAAATGTTTACTTATCACTAGGACTTTCGGTTTCTTGCCTGCGGGAGCAAGTGGCCTTTGAAGTTTTGATAAGCAAATCCAGGTAATGCTGCTCCCGCCCACTGTCAGTGCCCTGGGGGAGTCTCCGTTTGTCCGGCGAGCTATACCGCTGTCCACCAAAATATAAATAAATTCTAGGAAGCAACCTTATTATGGACCCTTCTTAATACATTTCCTTTCTTTTTAAGCTTCCGCCCTAACTGGGAGTTAGCCTTCCCTTTTCGTTTCCATCAATATCTCCAAAAATGGACTTCCTTTGTGTAGCGTTTGATGGATTCCTGACCATTAGATAGATAAAAAGGAGATCCAATTAATTGTCACCAACTGAAAGGCCTAAAAATCAATTGAGGGCCGCTACTTTTTAGGTTTCTAATAAATGACGGGGATTGGGGTAGAATCTTAAGTAGCTCTGAAAAGTATCCTTTAAATAATTTAAAATCGAAAGTAAAATTGAATCTAATTTCAATTACTCAAGAACAATCAAACATAAAATCATTCTACATCTTTGAAATCGAAACCAAATAAATAAGGACCATGTTCAAATATCAAACTCCCAATTCAAATCCGATGGTAATAAGAACTTATTTACTTTCCAACTCGAAAAGACAAATCCCCATTAAGAAAATAGGAATTGCTGGAGGCGGTTCTTGACGGAAAAAGTTACCTGAAATTAGAGTTTGTTTTTTTATAATTCTCACATTCATAAAAGTTTGTTTTAATTAATATGCAAAAATGCTAAACAGACTAAGCCAGCAGGGGAAAACAAACAAACAGTCCAACGAAAAACATTTATGTAAACCCAAAGAGCTGGAGCTCACTATTTAGGAAGTCTGGATGCTGGAGAGGGAGTCTCGGACACCCCCTTTCTGCTTTATCGGCTATGGGTTGCAATGGCAACCGGACGCAGGGCCAAAGATACCACCGCAAGGTGCTCTTTGATGTCTGATAAGCAAATCCCGTTATTGTGACACCTTCAGCTCAATAGATGACCGACCCATCACCCATTTTCCTGACGCCCATAGTCTGTAGTCTGTAGCCTCAAGCACGTTGCCCATTTTCCATTTTCCATTTCCCATCAACCTTCAAATCTGAAAAGTGGGCTGGAGGGGTGCGAGTACTTAATAATGCAAATACCCACAAAAACTTTTCGCTCAGGGGTGTGGGGGCAGGGGTGGGGACAGGATTCCAGAAGGGGCTTATCAAATTCTTAGAATGGCTTTGCAAAGAAATAGAAAAGTAAGCCAGAAAAATCGCATTCATTCAGCGACTGGCTGGGTTCTTGGCCAATTTGGTGTGGTAACAAATTATCACTGGCCGGGAAAATCAATAAACATTAATCTTGTAGCGATTTTGTCTATATCCCGCACATTATTTGCATAGTTAATGGCGCCACGGGTGCCGTCGGCCATTTAACGAACAGATTTAAGTTTGATTGGATGCCCCACCCCCGGCCTGGTCGGCTTTCCAATTGTTATTAAAATTAAAAGAGCATCTCTAAGCTGATTAGGTAAACTTTTAGTTATGACTTCCGACATCGATAGCCAAAGAAACGTATAATCCGGTCTCGGCAAACAATATTGAGGGATTCGTTTGCCTTACATTTGTATAATTAAAATTATAACTCTGCGAACTGAGGCCGAATTTCCGATTTTTCAGTATTGGACTGCTTGGACGAAAGATGTGGCCTGGCAGGAGAGAAACTTGAGATACATCCTTGCTATGGAATGGCAATTAACACGAATGTGTGGCCCTTGAGCAACCCCAGGGCCCCCAGATTGAAATCTTGTTTGTTCAACATGGCGTATACATAATGTATAAGTGAGTTTTCTCGGCGGCGCCGTGACATGTGAGTTTGCCATTAAAAGGAAACTGAAATGATTTTCCTAATAGACCCAGGGGATATCTTCGTTTTGATTGGCCTCTCCTTGAAGCTGCCACCACCCCCTCGGCAGGTTTCCATAAAAATGTTCATTTCCATATTGATTTCATGAGGTTGTCATGCCCCGCAAAAAGCAATCTCATCGAAGGGAACTTTATCCTATGAAATTAAAATTTAATTTCAATTAACTTATCACATCGTTGCCAGCATCCGACACCCGAAACCCGACACCCGACTGACACCAATCGGGATGCCTACCTAACCCCGCCGCCACCAACACATTGAACCTTAGCTAATCTACCACAAAATAGCTGGAGGTGGGAGCTCCTGGTCCCCCTTTCCCCTGTCACCTTGCCAACTTACCAACTTTCCACCTTGAAAATTTCATAATTAAACGTTGCCCAGGCCGAGGCTCAGGCCCGGCGAGAAGACCAACCAGACTGAGGCATAGCCCTGGGTGACATCTTCAAGAATTCTAATTAAATCATCCCCAAGAACTTCTGAGGACTTTCTGTGTTGATTCATGTTCCATGTGGCAGCTGCCCCAAGTTTTCCCAAAAATCTAGATACCAAATAAAAATGAAAAAAAAAATCAAAAAGAAAAAAATGAAATGGAAAACTTTGCCAAACATGCCAGAAGAATTTCCCTTGATTTCTATTTGTTGTTGTGGTTTGGTTGGCACCGAAAAAAAATATATAGTTGAGATAAAATTGGCTAAAATCTTCAAGTAATCGTATACTAGATTCTACTTACTAGAGTACTAGTATCTACCAGAGTCCTTTTTTTTGGTGTAACTCTTGCCTTTCCTTTACCGTTATCCATTTACCGCTGGTTCGTGTTTTATGCCGACTAATTTGTGGAGTTTGCTTTTGGTCTCTTCTGACTCTTCTGCTGCTCCAGTGGCTCAACGGCTGGCTGGGATTCCCTTCTAGGATTATGCAAAGCGGAAGGAGCCTGGACGGGCGGGGGGTGTCAGTATATCATGTCGCCACACCAACACATACGTACTCATACCAACGCTCGTGGACGTGTACAAGATTCATAGACTCATAAATCTTTGAGTATTGAAAAACCATTTTTGCCTATAAGAACTCATGCCGAAAAGTTTATCCGGCGTACACGCTTTCCGGCTGAGAGGCACAAAATTGGCAGTGGGAGTGGTTCTGGCCGGGACGGCGCGTGGCCCGGGGAGGCTGGTGCACGAGTTGCTGCGGGGGCGGAGGCAGGAAACATTCGCAAACTTGGCTTGAGGTGAAAGCAAACAACGTGACGCCGGACAACGAACACCAATGACGGTGTAGAACACTGAATGGCAATTTAGTTGGGACTACAAATGGTTGCAGGGGTTCTTCGGTGGCTGGTGGCTGAGTGGGTGGTGGAGTGGGTGTGGGTGTGGGTGTGGGCATGCTTAAGCATGGCCAACATTGATGCTGACGGCCGTTTTGTTGAAAATCCACCAAAATAATATTGTTATGTACATTTTGGTGTGGACCTCGGATTTTGGTCAACGGCTAGGGCTTTAACATATGTACATGCTTACAATAGCTCCGTATGCTCCAAGCTGTCTCCAACACACACACACACAGTCGCAACCAAGCACACACAAAAACACACACATACTTCCAACTTATTCAGCGAAGCGTTCGAACTGCGAGAAGGATATTCATGAAATGGAATAACTAATGACTTTATGCTAGGAGCGTGTTTTGTTAATTGCATTTGACGGCAACAGTGGCTAGAGGACGGGACGGGAGGTGGTCAGAGGACGAGAGGGGCGTTGTTTAGGGTGCAGGACCCATAAACACTTTGAAAAATAGTTTGCGAAAGTATGTTCCGACTGAAAGTTACGCTTCGCTTGGCAAGAGTAGAGCATATTTTTCTCCACTTATATTCATAAAATCATAAGCTAACTTTGAATAAGTGAAGGAGGATATTTTTTAAGCTTAAATTAACTTACTTTATATTCAATTTCCTCCAAGTTTCGTTTAGTGCATGGGCCCACAAAAACTTCGTTACCCGACTGGGGAGGCATTAACGGCGGATGGGAAAAAATTGTGGCACATACTGGAGCACACACTCACTCTGAAACGGTTTCCTGTTGTGGCAACGAAACTTAACGAAATTAGAGGAAGCCAAGCAGTAGTAGCATGAAGCATGCGGCATGAGGCATGAGAAATAACAACAGTTGACACAGACCGCGGCTAATGAAACCGCAGTTGAAGTGGCAAAACGGGCAAAAACCGGGGGCCACTGGCAATGCGAATGTGAATGGGAATGCGAGTGCGAATGAGTGGAAATGGCTACTCAAGTTACCCGCAGCTACAATTTTGTCTCTCCACCAGCGCACCCCCCAATCCATCCCCGGAAAGCACACACCGCCCATTCTCCTCCGCAAAATGATGGCGACAATTTGCCAATGGTTGCGATAACTTTTCCTAGTTCTTCTTCCCAGGAAGACAGGGCAAAGGACATACCGTCATGCGAGTGTGTGGCTGTGCTGTGTTATCTTATTTGGCCGTTAAAAGGGTTACCCCATATCCCTAATTTGCAGGTCGCTAAATTACACCAATTGACTGAGGACCGTGCTGGAGAAATGTTTCCATTCGAACTCCGAAATCCCCAATTTCGGAGATGAATCGACGTCCGTCTGAATGGAAATCAGTTAATTGATTAATCCTATTCATACATGTTTACCCCCAAATCAATCATTTCGTGAAGGTCTCGTCTAATTAATGGATGTATGTTAACGGATTTCATCGGAACTTTCGTATCTTGTTTTGTCTGGCATTTCGATTGACCTAGACACATTCAAAGAAGCGTAAAATCAAATCCAATAATTGGATAACATAGTTTTTATGATTCAATGTGGGGACTTAATCCTTAAAGGGGGCCTACATTTATCCTTAAAATTACTCAAGACAGGAATTGCACTTATGGTATTCATGCATTTGAGTGATTTTTTGAAACATTTTTGGATTTTGTGTCCAAGATTAAGAATTATGTACAGAACTCTTCTTAACCAACTACTCTTCGAGTGTTTCTATTCTATATAGTATATATACGATAGTCGTATACTATACGGTATTATACTATATACGTAAAAGTGATTAGTTTGACTTGCAAAGTCCTACCTTAATCGATTTACTTACTGCTCAAATGAAATCCTTAAGTCTCGAACTATAGTTCCTTTAACTATAGTTATCTACTAATTAGTGAGTCACATTCATTCTAAACTCAACCATATGTTGGCAGCTGAAAAGCTTTAGCCTTCGTCAGGCGAAAGTGTACTCGAAATTAATTGGCCATCTGTTCCCCTTTGCGACCAACTTGACTTTTCCAACCGGCCACCTCAATTATGAGAAAATAAATACTTAACTGCATTTTAATTAGGCCCGGAATAAAAAAAGCTACCCAGCTGGACTGGAGGACTTGTGTGTGCGAGTGTATTAATGCATATATTTAATCTGGGAGTGCGCATACAGCGAGGCACACTTCAAAGCCAAAGCTCCGATTGGTCAGTTCGAGTGGCTTCCTGGACGCTGGGGCTTGGTGACCACTTAATTATACGAATACTCGTGTTTGGGTCCTGTCACTTCTGGCTCTCTACTTTTCACTCTTTTGGCATCAGAACTCAATGCACTCGAAGAAAATATCTCCTCATGGCTTATATGGACATTTAAATAATTGTTACTAAAGGATTTGTCAAACTACTAGTAACAAGAAATCAAGTCTTATGTAATAAACTTGTATTTTTAAATTCTAATAAAAAAAGATTTCTTTAAGTGTAGAAGCAACTGAAAGCCACACGAGCGAGCACATCAGCACTCGCCTCCCTGACTTCCTCAACGTTCAATTTGCGTACTTAAATTCATTTCACTTTAATTACGAAGGTTTTCCGTTTAATATTTTATGCTCCTCCACCTTCCACGCAGACCCACCCGCTGGTCGGAGCCCTTGGCAACGTTGTCCAGGCTGCTTCATCTGCTTAATGTCACTTATTTTCATTGCCCCCGCCCCGTAGTAGCCGGGGACATCGACATCTCCATCTGCCGAGCTCCGGACCTCCAGAGCCGGCGAGCTGCAAAGCTGGATGGCAATTTTGCCTTTACTTTTTTCTTTATTATTTCCCCGGGATGTTCTCGCATTTCGGTTTGTGTTTCTGGTAGGTAAATATTTCGACTATAAACCGTATTAAGGTATTCATAAATTGCCTGCCGATGCCAATGCCGATGCCGATGCTTAACCCCAACAGAACATCCAATTTGGTAATTCGGGCCAGAAAATTGAGAAGCCGGCGAATGGCCTATTGGAAAATTCGTTAACGGATCGGATGACATAAAAATGTCTCCGAGCGATGTAAGCTTCGATGTTTATGGGAGTAGCAACAAGCTAAGATCCAGAAATTGGGCCTTGGATTCCTTCGCCCCAAGGGGAGGGCAAATGAATAAAGGGGGCTGGGCTGGGCTGGGACGGTTGGTGGGGTTCTAAGGTGACACATTATAGAGCCAAAGTGTCGCGCACGAGATGCTCGTCAAATACCAACCAAATGGTGTAAAATGCCTCATTGAGTGCCGCATCCCAAAATCCCACTTACCTGCCGTCTTTTTCCTTCACCTCTACCATCTCTTTCTCCGGCTATCGCTCCATCTCTGTTCGTACGTTTGGCGGAGGAGGGCTTCCACAGTGATGGAGAAAACTGTGATTGAGCTAAACTGGAATTAGTTTATAATTGCTCGCATTTCGTCCTTGTGGTTAATTGGAACCCTTGTGCGCCGAGGATGTGGATTTCATCCAGGCAACTATTAAGCTCCACGTTACCAAGGACAATGTATACACCTACCTGGGAGGTGGGGAAAATAAAAAGAAAATCAAAGTATACGGAGTTATAATCTCGTAAGCCTCTTTGGTTGCGCTTTCCTTAAAAGTCTCAAATAGAGCATGGCAAGGACATCCGAAAGTGTAAGACAACGAAAGCATCAAATGCAGGTGACTAAGGTGAGAGTTTTTAAATTGGGTAAAAGGGAGTGCCACTTTAGATCACTATAATACTTATCCTGTAAAACTGTTTTTTTTTTCAACTTAATTCCAATTGCATTAATACGCCGGATAGCCCGTGATTCAATCACTGACTGCGACTGTTCACGCATCACCGATGTGGTGACATGCCTCGCAGCATCGGGCGACGATTGGGTTCCACGTTGTACGCGAATCCGGCTGAATGAGCCCTAGACGGAGTGGCAGCCGGTGAGGGAGCGAGATGGGGAGCCGAATCCGGAGCCAGTATTGGCAGCGACATGGCCAGACACACTAAAAACAAGTTTACCTTGGCCTTTGCAACTGATAAGCAATTAAAATTAATTGAACATTTTAAACATGATTCCTGGAATTTGAAAACAATTGAAATATTTATTGGTATCAGATAACTTGTCTTAAGTAATTGATTATATTGAGAATATCTCAAAAATATTAAATATTTTTATTTTGATTTCATGTAGAAATTAAAAGAACTAAGCAAGTCACACATGATTGTAATATTTTATTTGAAATTTATGTATTCATTATAAAGTTATGTCTTTTCTACAGATATTGGAAGTCTTTAGCCTTTAAGAGCTATTGATTAAATGGCAATTAAAAGAGATATTGATATTAGATACTTAATATACTTGATTATAACTTCAAATATTTTAAAACTTGTACATTAATGATTTTTGGGTTAAAAGCCAGATAAAAATGAAATAAGATAAGAATATTTATTTGCCAATAAGAGCTTAAAAAGCTATTAAAAAAGTTAAATTTCTTTATGAACATGATGTGGCACTAATTTTTTTTCAGTGACGAAACAGCGACGATGACAACGACGAACAGCGACAGCGCAATTGGTTTTTTGGGGAGACAACAAAGAAACGAACGACGATTGGGTGGAGTTGCGGCCAAAGTGGGTGAGTGGGTGGTGGGGACTGTGTTAGTATGGGAAGTTAGTACACGAGGCTGCCAAAGACGTGCGTGGCTGAGATTTGTTTTGCTCTCATCCGCACACTTCCTGGGCTTTGCTAACTTTTTGCTCGCCCCCTGCTAATGTGCGGCATCTGAGTCCTTCAGCCAGTCTGAGTGTGTGTGTGTATGTTTTACAACCGCAACCTGTGGGGCGGGGTAAAAAAAAAAGGGGGCGACACACACACACACCCAAAGCCCACCATGAACGGAGCAGAAAATAAAATCATGGGGAGAAGAGCGGGCCAAATCGTTGCCTTTTTTATGTGACCATTTCCACTGCGAATGCGACTGCGTTCGTGTTCATTAACGTTGCTATTACATTTTAACACACCGAATCGGAATGTGTCCTGGCAACGTCCTTGCCACGCCCTCCACCCCTCCTCCCAGTGTCGTGGCATTCACAGCCCCTCGTTAGCTTTTACTTTCAGTTGTTTTGTTTGCTGTTGCTTCTGTGCTCGGAGAATGTTGAAATATCCTGTTTAACTTTATTTCATTTTTCCACAGCATCCTACACGTGGCCACGGCTCTGCTTCTTTCCCTTGCCTTCCTTCCGGTGCGTGTGTGTGTATGTATTGTATGTGTGTGTGCTTTAGTTGGCATGCATAAATTTTTACGTTTGTTGTTGTCTTATCAGATCATTTATTTGCGTAACCTCCATGCCCCTAGCACCCTGCCCTCTGACAGCTCTCTTACAGGCAGCCCCCTTTGCATTCGCATTACTTGTGTTATTTGCATGTTGTAGAAAAATATCAATTTGCGTACCTCCGACGTCGATGGGAGTCGGTCGGTCGTTTAACATTTTCCGCTATTTACCAGGGCCTTTGTCCTTTTTCCTTTGGCCCGCCTTAATTTGCCGGAGACACACACGCAAACGCAAAGGCACACACAGACACAGACTCAGTCAGAAGAACAGTTGAAGATATGCGAGTATATCTAAAATGTTGTGCAAATGTTTTCCTTCTTATTCTCTTTGGGGTGCTCCTTTGCCAGGACCCATTTGAATATGAATTTATATCAATGTGTCTGGTGTGCTGCGTATACGCAATTTATGTCTGGTGTCTTAAGTAGGGCCACGCTGCGTATACGCAATTTATCCAATTCGCCATTCGTGGCGCTATTTGCATAACTATATTGTCCAGGCCCGGTCCAGAAGTTCCAGCTCCCGCCTCGCGTGATAATGTAAATTTCCCAGCCACTTCGTTTCTATTCGAGCCAGTATTTATCACTTTGCTCTACTGTCTTGCCACCCACTCGGCCGCCCAGCCATTAGCTGGTTAGCTGAAGCCCCGGGATGCCCGACGAAGCCCAAGCAAATAAGGTGAAATGCAGTTCGGACTTATGCCCACGAGTCACGTAACTTCCTGTCCAAGCCGTACCCGTCGCCGTCGCTTTGGTTACTGGATACGGGATACTGGATACTGGTAACGGCCCGGACTCTAAGCCGACTTCGAGTTATGAGCCACCAAGTGGCAGAAGACACTTGGCAGTGGATTCATAAATTTAATGCTTAGCAGCAGTTCAGCGCCACCCCGACTCCAACTTCTGCCGCTGTCCGCCAATAACTTTCCTGATAATATCTGGAAATCACCCGGCAGTACTCTGGCTTGCTCTTTCGATTCTGCACAGAACGAAAAATAATAGAAAGGCATTAAAGTTCAGCGTTAAATCTCTGGAGAAGGCGCCCCGAAAATATTATGTCATTAAAATTACGAAAGTAAACTATGTTTCTGCAAAAGTTGTAAGCACCTAAACCACGCCGCAAACCACAAGAAGTCTAAGATTCATAACTATTTTTTTCCGTGTGGTCTTGTCGTTAGCACATTTCATGTTGCATACTTTTATGTGTTACAGATTTTTCGGCGCGAACGCGGCTCTAATGAGCAGCAGGCAGGGTAGTGGTGGCAGCAACAACTATAACCACATCATCAACTTTTGGCCCAACTATGTGTCGTATACGTAATACGTGTGAATAGAGGAGCGGGGCAAGCAGCATGGCCAGTGGAATGAATGAATGTGACAGGGTGGGTGGTGGTGGCAGGGAAAGTAGCCGTGGCGCACACAATTTTTTATGGTTGGTTAACTAAATTTACTTTACTGCCTTCCAACAGCAATAAGGATGCTACAGAAATGCAGAGCGACCCATCCGAGATAGAGCCTGGAAATATATATGGCCTTAATATTGAAAACTGATCAAGTTGATTGAATTGCCAGCCAGTGAAATAGAAACTAATGAATGGTCCGAGACACATAACCCACACAACAGAGAACCATAAACATAAAAACCAATATCTTGGGTAAGCCCAACAGATCTGAGATTCCGTACACCCAGTGCTGATTTGGAGGACATTGGATTGAGATTGCGATTGCGAATGCGAATGCGAATACATAAATTCATTAATAATGCTCTCGCACATTATGTCCTCGGTCCCTGACGAGCTTTAAAGTGCGTTATTTGCATGTACTTACTGCTGACAGACTTTCCGGCAAAGAATCATGGCTACAGGGGATACTCTTAGTGAAGAAAGAGATGTTAGTCCATTGGAAACTTGAGACCATTCATTCTGATTTTAAAATACTATAATATTATTTATAAATTTATTTCAGTTCAATATCAATAAACAATCTTTATCTTTTGTTTGCAGATCTTTTTTTGACCAGCTACTCACCATAACTGTTGAATCCTGTGAGTATGTCTTGATTTCACTGTACTAGATGCTTATTTATTTATGCGCGAATGATTGTGTGTGTGTATTGTACACCCACATAAGCTGCCAAGTATTTACTGAGGATATTTAGCAAACATTTACTGTCGCCAAATATGGGGAAAGCGAAGTAGAAAAGACATACAGAGTGACACTGAGATGGCAGGGCTTCCAGTTGGCGAATCTTTCCTATCGGCTCCCCAGTCCTTATCGATATTTGCCAAATAATAAAAAAAAAGTGGCAGGCCGCACAAACACAAAGTATACGGAGAGGCGATAAAGGAGCTGGCTCAGTTGTCATGCTGGTTTCTACGTAACTCCCTCCCGGGGTCGTGGTCGGGGTCGGCGTCTCCCCTTCCCGGCTCAACAGCTCAATCTGCTCCGATTTTGAGTGGTACGGGTATCCTCCGAGGTCCCAGATGGGGCTCCCTCGTTTTCCTTTTCTTCTTTTTTTGCTTTCCTTATTCACCAAAGTGGGCGAGAGTCATGAAAAATTACGCAGGGCATTTTGTTCGCCTGTCGTCTTGGTTCTTGAGATATTCCAATTTTGAAGTGTCAAAAATATCCGCTTATGTATCGAAGCACATACATATATTTTATGTCGGTGTGCATATATACACATGAATATGTAAGCAGATAATGGCTGCTTCTGCCTTGTCTTCGTTTCGTTTAAAATTTTCTTTTTATTCAGTTTTGAAGTTGGCCAAAACAAGAGAGACAGGCTGGCAACAAAGAAAAAATTGATAATTCCTTGGCGCAAAACTTTCTGGCCAAAAAGGAACAAAAAAAAAGAAAGGACGAAAAAAAGGGGCGAACTAAAAGGAAAGTTCAAATCAACATATTGATTTTTGTTGGCAAAAGAGGCGTGCCTCAGCCCTTAGGGCCCCAGCCCCCAGCTCCCAGTAACAGACCACGACCACAACTACCGCTGCGATGCGATGCGAGTGCGAGCGAGTACATAAAGCCGATGGTGACGTGTGTATCTTGTATCTTGTATCTTTTGCTGGTACTACCGACGCCGCTGGAACTGGAGTTGAAAATGCTCCCGGACTCGGACTCGGACACGGACATGTTTGCCAACTGGCGGCGGACAGGGCATTTGCTTGTTCACAACTTTTATTTATTTATGGTTTGATATTTATTTATTTCCCTCCACATTTATTTTGCAAGATTTTGTCTAGATACGAGTATTTCCATGGCTGCTCTTAATGGCTTTTACGTACAAATTCAAGCAATGAAAAAGTGCTGGCTCTTCTCAACGAATTTAAGAGCCCAATTGTAACGCAGCTGTGCAATTTCTCTAGATGAGTTGTTTAATTTTTATACCCGGTACTTGTAGATTACGAGGGTATATTGAATTTGTGTGAATGTCAGGGGCTAAGAAATCTCCGAACTCATAGTATATGTTCTTGATCAGCATTAGCAGCCGAGCCAATATAGCCAACGTATTTTGACTTCCAATCCTGCCTTGTTTCAGTGGCTTGTTACCCAAATTCTGGATTGGAAGACACGAGTACCGGGTATCATGTAGTCGAGAAACTGGACTCTGGCCCCCTTACTTATTTTCTTTTTGATAAAGTATAACATGGCCCAGAACTGACCTACCGAAACGTCAGAAACATTGCTTCTGATTGTTCACAACTCACTATTTGTTTAAGGTTTGATATTTATTTATTTCCCCATATTTGACTAGTTTTTGCCAGAGTAGTTTTTTTGCTAGATACCAGCTTTCCCTTATTTGTTTGCTTTTTGTCGGAAAAGCCTAATTGTTTTATGTTTCACGTTTTTTTCGGAGCTTTATTTAATTTTCGGTAAACATTGTTCAATTGCTCAACAAAAAACGGCATTTAAGGCTAAAGCCAAACAAGGACTACAAAGTTCAGTGGTTAACAACTATATTTACGGTTTCAGTTATGTATCCATTTATTGCCCGCTATTTAAACATCAATTTAGCAAATAAATTTCAATGAAAAAACGACTGGAATTAGAATATTTGAGCATATTTCCCTGCATATTTTCCAAAGCCCCACCTAATTGGCTTTTTGTGAAATTCGGGATATAACTCGGGTTTCGAGTTTATTAAATTAATTTGAACCTTTCGCGGTTATCCGAGCCCCTATAAAATCGAAAATGTTTGCAAACTTTCGCTTTGGTCATTTTTGCAATTTTGCAGCAAACATTTGTCAGACTTCTTCTAATGAGTTTTCTTTGTTCGGCTCAGTTAGAAACGCCAAATTGTTTTGTTGGCAAACAATTTCACTGACTGGGAGACTGACTGGGCCGTGGCTTTATTAAATTTAGTTAAATCTTTCCCAGCTGCCATGACCTGACCTACATCAAAATCGGTTCCCGTTGCAAATTTGTTAACCCTTTCGGGTTCTGCTCCGGTTTGAGTTGCTCGGCCCAACTTTTTCCAACAGTATAAAGTTTCAATTTGTTTGTCTTTTTCCTCGGATTTCTGTTTTGCTTTGCCGTCTTTTTTTTTGGATGTCTCTGTTCTTTGTTTGGCGCATCTTGCACATGCTGACCCCCTCTCCCACCTCACGAGTCCTCCCCCTTTGAAATGGCCATTTAACAATGAAAAATTAAAAGAAAATTCAAAGTTTTTCTTTCTCTGTCGGCGGCTCTGGGCGAAAGAGGCTTATATCCCGTATCGTTTCGGATCGGGTCTACCTAAGTAATTACAGTTGAATGGTGACTACAAACAAAGAGATGTGGAGAGGGGAAGTGGGAGGACCAAAGGACGAGATGCAAGAGTGTAAGCGGAATAAATGGTGTGTGCAAAAGAGATAGAAACGCTTGGTGTTTTTCCGCTTTTTTGTTCATTTCGTTTATGCCGGAAAAGGGTTTTCCTGCAAATATTTAACAACGAGCCCCATTTGTCATTGGAATTTTTTCTGTTTTTTTTAGTCAGAGAGAGAGAGGGAAAGAGTCTGCTGTCACGCGCATTTTTTTTAGGACACTGTGATGTTTAATTAATTAGAGGTCCTTTAAATATTACATGGCAAATTGCTGGATGCGAGAGGGCAATCGCTGTTCGATAGTTTGATCGAATGAATATTAAATTGCAATACCGACTGGCTGGCTAATTCAATTTATGGACGGAGTTTAGAAACCGGTTTGCATAACAATGCGCATTTGCATGCCCCAATAAGTAGGCAACATAAATAATTTTTCACTTTGCCCAGTCTCACACACACACACACCCACACAATACAAGCACTGTGAAAGCTCTCTTAAAATATCATTAGCATACACACACACACACACATACAGCGAAACACATCTGAGACCTGACCTCCCGCCGACCCATTTGAGAAGATTTAAAGCATTTTTCATGTTGCCTTTTGCCACTTTGCTTTCGCTTATGTCAACTGGGTATAGCTAACAAATACAAATACATACATAAATCCACCCGAAGGGCTCCCTTCACTAGTAACATGAAAATTTGCTGGTTCGTTTTGTCGCTCTCTCGTCCTTCCAAGGATCTCGCTTAACCACCGAACCACCCAACCACCCAGCCACAATTTTTAGCCGTTTTAACCGTTGCACGCATCTTTTTATGTGTATTTTGTTGCTCCTGCAAAATTTACAACGGAACCAAAAAGTTATGAAACTCATTAAAACACGAAACTAATTCAAACACCCCGGGCCTAATTGCCAACTCCGAATGCCGAAATGCCTAAGCCGAAGCCGAAAGCACATGGAGAGCTAAAGAAGCGGGAAAACCCAGGGGCAGGGCGGTTGTCCTTCGCATCGTTTTGGTCTGCTGCCTGAACGATTCGCTGGCGAATCCAAAAAATTATTTAGCGTTAATTTCCATAGAAAAATGTGCGCGTCAACAGAAATTAAGTGTCCCAGCTAATTTAACACAGCGCTGGGTCAGCGCTCTTGCTTCTTTCTCTTTTCTTTCCCTCTCTCCCTCTCTTTTCATTCTTTATACATTGAAAAAATGGATGTATATGTTTCTGAATACAAAAGCCAATTTAAAATTGAAGGTCATGGGCCCTTGGCCTATTAGTGAAAGCCTTTTGGTGTGTGAGGGATGTTCTGAAAATAGCAGATGCCCTTTGACCTGGCAACTTATTTTGGGATCAATCACTCCCTAGCATTCCTTCAAATCTAATATGGAAGACAGTAGACATGGCTTGAAAACAAAGGCGATGTGGCGCACATGTCGTATGAGTAATATTATGTTAATAATTCGAGTAATTTCTAGGAAATTTCATCGTTCTTTTCTCTGTCGGTTATTCCAGACATGTCTGCTATTTTTTTCTGTGTAATTTGGTTGCCTGGAGCGCATCGCAGCTGGTGGGCCGCAGATGCCTGCGACGCGTTAGAATACTTACAATTTTAATTTGAATAATTTTGCAGGCTCTAAACGTAAATTACCCTCGCATTACTTTTTTCTCGCCCCTGCCTTGGCTTATTATTATTTTTTTTCCACATTACTTTTCGCCTGCTGACACTCCATCGTCCTGCCATAGCCTGGTATAGCCCGGTATAGCTTATTTTTTGTGCATAAGCATTTTGAAAGATTAAACTTGGCGCACTTGAATGTTATTACACGTACCACGAGCCAGCGCCAACACTTTCATTTATTATTATTTTTTTATGCCCAGCTCAAACCCAAAAACCAAAAAAAAATAAAAAGGAAGGGAAGAACGCCCTAACCCCAGCCCAATTGTCGCCGCCCCCGCACATCCTTCCCGATGCCATCAGCAAGCCATACAGAAAAATCACACATCGTTAGCTCAGCAGTTTTTTCCCTTTTGGTGTTTCCTTTTTTCCCGTTTTTTGTGCCCTTGTCCCAGTGGCAGTGAGTTGAGCTAGGAAACTTTGGTCCCATATCGCGGCATTTATTTTGCGCTCCTCCTGTAGAATTCTGTTTCCATAAAAATTGCTTTGCTTGCTCGCCCGCCGCTCCTCAGTCACTCAGCGATGTCCTGGAAGTCCTTGCTGATGCCGAAGCTTCTGCTGAAGAAGCGTCTGTCTTTCGGCCAACTGTTCGGTTTGAGTTTTGTGGAAACATTCGAACGAACACACACGTTCGGGGGGCATTAGCTGGAAAAACATGGGTCTATAATATGAAATGCTCTGCCAGAAGGTCGTGAGACCAAAGAATCAAATGGACGTATAACAATATAATTAAAATTTCACCTATCTTTACATAAACTACTTAGATATTTATATAATTCCTTTATCATTCAATATTTGATTAAACTTTTGTAATTAAATCCGAGCCCCCAAGCCATATATTTGTTTACCTTTGGAATTAATTAAATAACGAACATATCGAACTTCACCGCCAGCGATTTGTGAAACTCTAAACCACAAGTTTCTCGATTTATTTCGTTATTAAGGTCTAACTTTTATTTGAAAAATTTGTAGCCTGAAGCAGTAATTATGCAATTATTATGCAATTTTAAGGAATAATTATGGTTTGAATTTAAGTGTCTTGGCATATATTAGAGTGACATTACATGGGGATTAGCCCTGTTTGAAGCTTGAGATATTTTCGTTCAGGGTATTCGGGAAGAAGAACATTCAAAGATGTGAAAATACGCATACGCCGTGTAGACAGCGTCGAGCTTTACGCTCATAGGTTTTAATCTGTGTGTGTGCTTGTGTGAGTTGTGCCTGTGTGTGTGTGTTCATGTGAGTATGCGTTTGTGAGCTCAAAGTTTCTTTATTTAATTCAGTGAACTGTAAAATGTGCTGAAATGTTAGATTATTGCTTTTCGCCCAAAACCCCACTTAGCCAGAGAGGCTAGTGCTCCTGGCTGGCTCCTTTATCCTGTCAGTTCCTTTTCCACTTTGTGCCCATCCGCTTTCCGTGTGTGAGTGTGTGTGTGTATTCTTTTCGCGCTTATTTAGCTGCTGTTTCAGTTTCTCTCTCCGCCATAACAATTTCCAACTGCAGTCCTTTTCACGAAGATAATGCGTTGATAACCTCAGCAAAGGAAACCCTCAGCCAAGGCTACCTCAGCAAAGGCGCCGAATGGCGTAGAGTCCTGGCCAGGCCAAAGGGAACGAAATTGGGCAATTTGCTTACACACAAAGTAAGAAAACGAGCAACGAACCTCAACAAGAGAAAAGAAATGTGTATAGATGAGAAAAAAGTGAGCCAGCAAACGTATGAAAGAATTTAGAGAAAGTTGCCCAAGACCGGGTTCGTTTCTTTGGAAGAAGTTAGACGGGCCATCAGGACCTTTTTATTATACTTTTTCCTCCATTTTTTTTGTTGGCTTGATGGAATGATGGCCATGAAAGGTTAACGGGGCACGTGTCCGTGTTCGCTGGTGAATGCAGAACGCGAAAGGATAAGACCAAGAGTTTTCCATTTTCACACTCAATGGGGCTCCCAAAAATGCAAAAAGACTGTTGCCATTTATCAGCAAAATTAATTAAAAATAATATTTTTTAAATTAGCCCAGGAATCAATCAGCCGGATAAAGAACACGGAAAGAAAACGGCTGATAATTGTGAATGCTATTCACTTTTCCTTTGACCCTTATTTAAATTATCCTTGTGTCTGCCCTAGTCGTTCGGGTCCTGATTAGATCCCATCGATCCGGGCCGCCTCACCTGCCCGAATTATTTCATCTACAGTTGATTGCTCGTCCTGGCTGGGTCCCTTCATGAAAAATTCCGTGCATGCATTGACCAAATTTTTCTTAGTCCAATAATCTTAATGACGAAACTTAAAATTTACGTGAGCTGCCTTGAGTTATTCGCGCCCGCCATCGCGCCAGGAGATTACCTGTTACCAGCTGACAGTTCGTTGTCCTGTCCCTGTCCCCCTGATCCCGATGCTGGGCGGTCCTTTCGCCCTTGTTTGCATAAAGATATGCTATGTATTAAAAATCCACCAAAGATGCGGTTCAGCTCTGAAGGGAGCTTAAGTGCGGCACAGGGCGGGCTAGAGGTCAGGGGCTGAGGTCAGTGGAGGGAGGTGGCACGCTCGCAAGACGCAGCTTTGTAAGTATATATGTATAGGTAGGTATGTATATATATGTGTCAATATAAGCGTTACAAGGGGCTCTGCGAATTGGGGTCGACAGCATCGACAATGGCGGCGGCAAACAAAGTGTTGAGCGGATTGGCTTTTTGACGGACAGCCCTACAAGGAGCCAGGATGAATGGTCCACAGCGAGAAATAGGAGAGCATATTTTATATGCAAGAGCCTGGCAACAGGCATCTATGGTCGGTCTATAATTTAATGAAGATATTTGATTATAATTCGACTCAATTTTGGCCCTCCTCTAAGCCTATTAGGTGCTCCGAAATGTCCTGCACAGTAATTATTTCAATTTAAACGTGGCGATGGCAAATTTTTTAGGGCAATTAGTATCCAAACAATTACGCCGTCTATCTTGGAGTGTGGAAAGTGCAGCATCTGAAATTGGCATTTAAGATGTGCCCATTTGCTGGGTGACGTTGACGCCTTGCCGCTGGCTCGTGCCCTTTTTCCAGCGCGCCCCTCCTCCCTTTCGCTGTCAGGTCTTTGGGCATCTTGCTGTTTATGTCCTGGCCCGTGGAAATGTCTGTCTATCTGGTTGGCTTTCTGCTGCTTTGCTCGTTCGTGCCTAACGAGCTGCACTCCAAAAAGGACCAAGAACAGCGCTCCTGGCGCTCAGACTTCGACGATGCCGGCGAGATGCCGATGGAATGGATAACCAAGTCGGTGGATGGTTCGTTGATTTCGTCTGATTCCCACCAACCAAATAGAGACAAAGTTACACTGAAGGAATACAATCTCCATCAGAGATTGAGGTTAGAAGGACATTTCTATTGAAAAGCTTTAAAAAAGATGAAATAGTTTCTTGAAGCATCTCATCAAAACGTTAAGCTGATTACTTGTCTACAACTTTATTTTAAACTTTATTATTAAAACAAAGATTATTTACAGTGTAACTGGATAGACAGATGGAGAGTCCTCGTGGAGTGCCCTTCGCGGTATCTCCTTTATCCTTGGCTTCGCGCTGATTGTTTGCCTTGTTGTTTCGCCACAGATTGTTGATGTTCGATTTAATTTTAGTCCTTGCTGATTTTTGCGTTATTTATTTTATTATAATACCCTTTACATTTAACGGCACGATAAGGCATATTGACTTTGACATTAATTGCTGGCAGAGGAGTTCCTTCGTTTGGGCCTCGAGGCAGTTTCCTGCCACTTGAGCACGCATTTTATTGGCGGTCATTAACGTCAGCATCAAGTCCCGGGCGGGCTGGTGGCTAGTGGGCGGTGTGGCGCGTACGGATACTGTGACAGGTGGCATGTGGCAGGTGGCGAGCGTGGGCGATGTCTGTGGCTTAATTGCTGATTTGTTGTTTTGGTTGCTTTGCCATTGGGGTAATTGCATTCGTGCGGTAAATATATTCGAGACGCCAGTGGATGCCATTAAATTTAATCACCTTAAAACTAATTCGAGGAAGTCAACTAATTAGAGACACAGATAGTGCTGCCAAGGCCGATGACAATGAAGCTGCCATTCTGGCCCGATTGGCTAAACGTGTTGATAGCTTCGATTGTTTGCCTGTTGTTCTTGGCCAAAGACAATCAAGTGGTCGGGCTGACTGGGCTGGCGGGACTTGGTCATCATATTTGTCCATCCACTAGCCAGGTTATTGTCGGGGTATATTTTCCCAGCACACACACATACCACTCTCCTGCGACAACACACACACACTATCACATAATAATAATAATCAAACAATGGCGAATGGGAAAACAATAGAGTTTCATTTTCATGGCCGGCAGTTAAGCAAGGACCTCAAGTAGCTTTGGTAAATGGTTTAAGCCATTTTCGTTCATCCCAGTGGATCCAGAAATTTCTGTTAAGCTTTGGGGTGCACTCTTTAAACCGGTCTTTGGGAGAATCTAATGGTCTAAGGACTCCCCAGTCTCTCTTTACATATTACACTTGGAACATTTAGGGTTGGGTTTGATTATAAAAGACACGTCTTCTTATGAGTTGTTCCAGGAAGGAGTACCTATCATTATTGTTACATTTTTTGTATACTTCCAACAACATCCGGCTATATACTGTATCCTTCCTGATATCCTGCCTTGCTGAGTGTATTTGCTTTTCCGTTGCACTCAACCTGCCAGCCACGCCCCTCGCGGGTACCACGGCCCTCTCCGGCTGCTGGTCGGTTGAGTGTCTTAAGCAGTCGCAAACACGCTCATAAATATTCATATAGCTGGGGAGTATTTGCAATTGCTTTGTCTCCTGCTCCTAGACGCCCTCTTAATCTCTCTCCTGGCCACTTTTCCCCCTCTCTCTTCCTCCTTCCCCCGTCCCCTTCGCTTTGCCTTTGTCTTTGGCCTGTGTTTGGGATTCTGGGGACATTACCTCTGCATTGACATTGCAAATAGCGGCAGACAATGAGGAAGGCTATAGTGTAGTGGCGGCGCATCTTGTTGGCCAGGTCCTGAGCATTCTATATGTCCTTAAGCTGATTCCGATGCGAGCACGTGCCTAATCAAATGCCAAATTAAAATGATCTACAACGACACTGTGTGTATTTTTAGCCACCTCCTCCTCCGCGTCCTGGCGGCCCTCCTCCAGCACCCACGTGGAAGTCACTTCGATTCGCATTTGCTTGTAATCTGGCGAAATCTCTTGAAGACTTTCAGGGATTAGCTTACTAAATTCCGACTCTGCCCCAACAATGGTGCCTGCCTTGTGTGATGGTACGTTTGTGCGTATTATTTGTACGGCCTTTACAATTTAACGCACTGCCAAGTTCAAATACACAAAAGGCGGCCCACTGCCACAAAAAAAAAACAACAAAATAGAAAATAACACACAACACAGCCGAAGAAAGGAGCCTTGGATTGGTAGAAGGGGGTGCTAGGTGAAAGGGGGTGGGGCAAGGAAGGCCGTCCAGGAGGTGGGACCTACCCGCCCACTCACGCCTCCGTTGGCAATAATTTACGCAACTTTGCTCCTCTTTTGTAAAAATAAATATATATAACTTACAAAAGCACCGCAGGGGAACACCGAACATAACCCCAGACGAGGGGCAAATTTCATAGTAAAAGACCGTTATATTACCACATAAGTGAGGGGGCCTCGGTGGGCGGGGGATGCCACCAATTCCCAAGGACTGGCTGGGCAAAACAATAACTGTGCTTCCCAAAAACATTTGTCAAAAATACCAAAGCGAGCGAAAACGAACCAGAAAACAGAAAACCGAAACCCAGAAACCGAACCAAAACCAAAGCGAACCACAGGACTCTGGCTTTTCAAAAGTGGAACAAAACAATCTTTGTTCAATATTTTATTATCGTAATTTAATATTTCGCCAGGCGTCATGTCAACGCTTCGCCAAAGCCCCTCCCACAACCTTCCTTGCGGACGCCCATTGTCTGGTGGCGCCTGAAATTTTTTTCCAACGCACTGTGTTTAATATTTATTAAAAAGTCATGTGCGTGCTGCATCACCGGGGAATTACAATATTTCTCTCCGGGGCGGCGACAAATGAACGATCCGAAGCCGCTTAGCTGGGATTCGGGCGCAATCTGCGACTTTTTTGCCAGGGTGGGTGTATGTGGGTGTAAGTGGGTGTCTGTATAGTATTGGGGGGTCTGTCATTTCGGGTGAACCTCAACTGTGTGGGAAATTTGAGATGAAAGCAAGGCGATTAAATTGAATGCCTTCCATTTTGAACAGGTGGTTTCCAAGGCAAACTATTGAACATAGCTTTTGAAATTCTACACATATATTGTATAATATCGTTCAATAAGTTTTTGTAGTAAAGGTAGTTTTTATTTTGACATCACGATACGTAGAAGCTTGCAAAATCTTCAAGCAAAAGAAAAATTGTAAGATTCATGATTCAAATTCGGATGCAAATCTGGAAGTAGAAAGACTGAGTGGCGAAATCAGAAAGAATCACTTATACGACATAGGAAGGACCTTTATACAGTTATTTAGATGTAGAAAATTATACAGAGTAGTATACACAATATATCCTGCAGAATCGTATACAAATTGTTAAAGATATTCTTTTCTAGAATTATTTTTTGGAACTATTTTTCCAAAATTTATGAAAATTTATCGAAAAAATAAGATGACTGAAAACTTTGTTGAAAAAATCGATTGAATATTTTTCAGAAAGGAAACCTTCTTCGTACTCTAATAGCTTACGACACTTGTTCGGCTCGGATTTGTTTTTAATTTTCTTCATTTCCACATAAACCAATTGAATTAGTGGGTTTTGGTTTTCGGAAAAGGTCCGCCCAAGTGAGTGATTGTGTGGTTGCGGTATAAAGTAATTGCTTTCGGGACGTGTTCCTCGTCAAGGCCTAAAACAGCTGTCGGAGGATGGGACGGCAGCCTCATCCTTCCATTTGAAACTTCCTTCTCGACTGTCACCTCTCAAAATGCAAAATAAAAAGAGAGCCTACTTTCACAGGCTGTCTGCTTCATCCGCTGGCCTGTAATTTCGTTTTTACGTCTTTGAAAATTTCATTTGTTTCATCGAACGCCTTCATTACATTATATAGAACTGACAAGTGATGCGGAATCGTTGCGGAGCGTCGGCGCTTTACAGTGGGATGTGTGGGCTTTCGCCAAATGTTTTGTATGCGAATTTATTATAATTAATTCAATTACCACAAATTCGTCTGATAAATAAATAAACAAAGACACAATACCTGCTGTTTGAATACCTGCCGTTTAATGGATTTAATTAATATGCAATTCATTATTATGCAGGGACGATTTATTATAAATTGAATTTCCCAAATATAATATAGATTTCAACTTAATGATTAAATTTTGAGCCATTAAATAATTAAGTTTTTGCCAGCAATGCGTATTGTTTTAAAACACAATAAGCCGTTTAATAAAAGCTAATAAATCTTGAATTAGGAAGTGGTTATTTCCATTCCATTGAGAGGAATCTGAATAAATGATTAAGGACTCGCTCGTTTCGAAGGACATTCAATTCCATTTTTGATGGCATTGGGGAAAGCTATCGAGTTTCCATCAAGAAACGATTCGATTGATTAAAAAAGTATGATTCCAGAGGCCGGTCACTTTGTTGCCACTGAATAATTAAACGATTTTTGCGCCTTCATCGCGGACGTGGTGCGTGCATATATCCACTCAACTTTTACTCAATTAAGTGTTTACTTAAACTGAAAATCAATGTTTATGCCTCATTTACCAATCTTCTGCCCATTGTGCATGATGGCTTGGTCTGGACCAGGCCAAGAACTGAACGGCAACACGAGGAGTGCTATACAAGGACGTGGCTGTCGGATGTCGGTTGTCGGTTGTTGGTTGTCGGCTCTTGGTTGTTGGCTGCTGCCTGCCGGGTGACGGGGATCCTTCGACAGTCACGAAAAGGAATGCATGAGCCGCTCTGCCTGTCATTTAGTATGTAAATTGAGATAAATCGTTTCTCGTGCCTGCCACACAGCTACAACATATACACAAAAATATACACAGACTCATGGACGGTTACATGAAGCTGCCAGCCTTGTACTTACATACTTGCTATATATATCTCGTTACGTATTACATATGTATCAGTCCTTAAATACATAAGGCAAGTGTAAGTAACACGTCCTTACGCCAACAATAACCAACACCAACGCCAACGCCAACACCAACAACAAAAGCCACGCTTCCGTCTTCAACAGTTTCTCTCTCTCCGGTTGATGTATGGCGGGGCGGCATACGGTGCGTATGAGTTATTTCCACAGCCGAGCTCATTTTATTATTAAAAAAATGAAAAAGCAAGCCAGGAAGCGTTCGGGGGAATATGTGGAGAGTGTGGAGGGACGGGGGGTCATGTCAAAGACTTGAGCGTGACGAGCTTTGATGTTTAAATGACTGCAACGGCTGACGTTGGTGTTGCTGCAAGAGCACGGCATGGGGCTTGCGGCAGCCATGTCTGTGGGGCACGGCCTCCATTGGTGCCGCACGCCACTTGAAGCCTTAAGTGCATAATTGACTTAATTAGCCACCAAAACGGCGTTAGTGCTGCAATGAAGCCAGAAGCCGGAGGTACAGTTCGCAGTTCTCTGTTCTCAGTTCTCAGTTTCCAGTTACCAGTTCGCGGTTTTCATTTACCTTCATGAGGTCCTGTGGTCGATGCTCCTCGGAGGCGCAGCTCAAGGACTACAAAGTTCTGAGAAGCTTTGCACTCCCTTAACATGCAACCTCTAGCCAAACATCTCCTTGGGTCCTCATACACCATACAAAATAATGCTAATCTTCTTAATTTATTCCATAAATTTAAGCATGGAATGAACCATTTTTGATGAATTACAGAAAATCTTAAACGAGAAAGTTAAAAAGTTGGAGCAAATGTAAGATGTTAGGATTTAACTATCGACTTGTTACCAATAACCTTTTAAAATAAATCTTCAATAAGTATTTAGGTATTTTTCCAACTGCACTATCGCCTTTCAGGCCGTGTTCGTTGTTGGCAAACTGATTAATCGCTAAGCGCTTGGTAAGCACTTTTGTACTCTGGCATCGGCCACGACCTCACTTGTTCGCCGTAACCTCCACCCTTAATTCCCCAAACAGCCCCCCTACTCTGGGGCACCCCTCTCGCTGGTCTGTCAGACCCCTTTTGCTTTTTGGTGGTTCCCCGTTTTGCTCACAAATCACGAGAACTACACGCGCTCGTTTAATGCGCTTATAAATTTGTTTTTCGCTCTGCAAATTTACTTGGCCTCCGCCTGTGCAAATCACCCAGCCCGCCAGCCCTTCAGTTCCCCTGGTCGATGGGCACCCGGTTTCTACCAATCTATGTATATGCCCCATTGTCCTCAATCCCCTTTTGGCTGTCGATGGTGGCTTGTTTTGGTGCTGTTGCGTAAAAGTTATCGATTATTTATTCAGAAACGCAACAAATGCAACAAAACTTGGTCAAATTTTACGTGGTAATAATTTTTGGGGGAGAAAAATGGTCTGATGTTAGAAAATGATAGTGCAGACCACTAAATACAGTGTTAACTGTGTAGGAATGAGATGTATTCATTGGGGATCGTGTATTTTAATCATAAACTTCAAAGCTGATTACATAGAGTGGCTGATTAAAGCTCATATTGACATACTTATAGATATATGCCATGCTTCACTTTCCCTACCTTTTAATTAACTCTACTTGGCTACCATTCAGTTTTATTTGAAAGGATCCATCGAGGATAACAACTTCCTGCTCATGTTAAAACAGTTTTTGTGTTAAACCAGCGTCAACAGTTTCGCTCGCCTCGAAGCCTTTGGCGTCACTAATTAATTGCCAACTAAAGTTAATTTTATTTCGCCTTAACTTGCATTCATTATCGCACCCGGCCAGGCACCACTGTACTCGAGACCGCACCGTCCCCACTACGTATACGTGATAAGTGCGATTCATTTAGAGGCACACTCACTTTCCACAGCTTTAACCTCGGGCGACCCCCCCATGAACCTTTGCCACCCTCTGCTTTTTGTGCGCCCGAATCCATTTATGCACGTCTATGGAGCCCTCCCCCCTCGTTATGTTACTACCCCATTTCCCATTTTTCCACTTTACACCCCACACACGAGGAAAGTGCCACAAAGTATGCTACATTTTTCAGCTGCATCATTTTTTACCTCCACATAATTTCGATTGAAAGTTTGTTAGTTGCAAATAGTTTCACACACTGTGATACACACAAAAAATAATAGATAAGAGGATAATTAAATTTGGTTTATTATTTTTGTTTTTTTTCGTGTAGGCGTAGGCATAGGAGGCTGGCTCCTATGTTTGCCCGACCGTTTTTGCTGCTGCTGTTGTTGGTTTCTGTTTATTTGTCTGGATATGTGGGTCGGTAATTGCTTTGCAAAGAAATAGAGCATAACAAATGTTACGTGGCGAAAGTTTATATTCCTCGGGCCTGTGCCGGCAAATGCGAAAACGACCGCCGAAAATTGCGAAAAAAAAACCGAGGCAACCCACCAACCAAATGATCCAAATGAACCCACTAAGAGCTGTCTGTATAATCGAAGTTTCACTTAGCAAATCAACAAAGTTTGCCAATACCGCTTACTCCACCTAGACGAACCAAATTAGCGTTCCACTCACACACTTTCCAAATAAAATAAATAGATGTATGTATACTGGGATATATAAGCAGGCATCGCAACAATTTGCAAAGTGAATTAACAAGCCAGCATCCTTAGCAGCCAGCCAACAGGCAGCCAGCCACCAAACTTCACAACCAACTCGTTTCAAGTGATGTCCTTACCTTAGATGATTAAAGTTTTTAGCGGGAATATTAAATAGACATAGGGTGTACTAAGTAGAGCTTTTTTCAAATCTCTAAGCTTCTTTGATGGATAGATAGAGTAAGGATTATCTTATAGATACGAACTTGATCTATTAATTTCTAAAGGTTCAGTTAAATAAACTAGGCAAATAGTTTGTAAAATAAAGTTTAGTTAAACTAATATAAATTAAAATTATAATTCTTATATTATTTGTTTTAATGAAATAATTCCCAGGAATACGGTAGTACTAGCCTGTACTTGTCCAATGTCCTTATTCCAGATTTTGGACGGAAATACTATCTCCAACTAGGAAATGCTAGGTAGAGTTTTCTTAAAACTAATTAGTCTTCTTTGATGAAAAAACGTGTTTAGAATTACATGTTATATTTTAGATACTCTTAAAATCGTTGATTCCCTAGAAAATTTAAAAATAAAACAGAAATGTAATTAAGGAAGTAGAATTCCAGGAATTGAACCATTTTTTAATCACAAATCAAAACTATTAGCTGGAAAACAGCTATATTTACAAAATGCTGTTTCAGCACTGACGCTCCTAACAAAATAAGCCACCCATTTCATTTTGGACCGCTTAAGACCACCCAATGCCCCAACCCAGCGCCCAATGGCATCGGGAATGCCCAGAAACCGCTCCTGCTGTGCGACACGTTAAAGTTTTAATTTGGCCATTGACGTCACAATCAGTGGCACGCCGTGGCAAGAGTTTTTGGCCGTATTATCTCCGCAAAGCAGCAGCCAAATTCCGGAGCCCAAGCCGGAGCCGGAGAACGGACGGAACGGGGACACTGGCTAATTGTTGTGCGTCCAGTTGTCCGAGGAGGCAGTAGAAAATTATAATTTGCATTTATAATTTTATTGACAGTAAAATGTATTTAATTTTCGGGCGGGGACAAAATGTGAAAGGATGATGGAGGCTGGATGGCTGAGGGCGGAGGGCCGAGGGCTGGCGAGTCAATGTTTGCTTACTTCCCCAGCAGGAGCATCGTCATCATCATCATCAGCAGTGCCTGTGTGATGCCTGTGGCAGTGGCAAGAGCACAACAAACGCAATAACAACAACAATAGCATCATCAGCGTGGAAATGCGGCATAAAAAATTAAAAAATCTGCAAAATATTTCGACAGCTTTTCAGGCAAACGCCGAAAATGGCAAGCGACGGCGGAAAAGGCTGACAAACACACTTTTTTGGCTCGAATTGGAGGACACTATGGGGGTCCTCAAGGGGAGTTGAGGGGCGGCCAGGGAGGCAGGAAGCCGGCAGGAGCTAAAAGCGAAAATGAAAGGCTAGCGTAAAACTCGAAAATCCTCTTAATAATTCATAAAACTTTTGAAAACTACTTAACTCTTAAAACTACTAACTGAATCAAACTAAAGCGGCTACAAATGCATGGGGCGGATGCTACAGAGAGAGGGAGAGTGTGGGAGGGGCGGCGAGAAAAGATGCCATCACTCATCGATACACAGAGAACAAAAATTAGGTTAATAAAAAAGGAAAGGAAATTTGACTTGTTATTTCTGGAAGAGTTTTAAAAGGCTTAAAGCCTCGAAGTAGCAGTGGAAATCTTAGTTAAACTTAGTTTGATTAATTATTCCGAGAGCTTTTTTTTCAGTGTAGCCACCCACTTTGGCTTTTCAGCCTCAGCTTCAGATTCAGTTTCAGCTTCAGCTGTTGAAATTGCGCGCCGCTGGCGACCAACAAAACTTTAACAAGTTTGTCGCTTGAGCGAAACTGGGTCCAGGACATGGATGGCTTGGACAGGGATGGTGTGGACGGCGAGAGGGGCTGGGCAATAGAAGCGGGGAACAAGAAACAAGCCAGGACCAACAGCAGCAGCAGTTCATCATATTTACAGCTTTCACTAATTTATTTTGCACATCCCATGAAAAATGCAGTAACTGCGTCAGTGTCGTTCTGTTGTCCTTCGCCATGGTTCCATTGGGATTTGCATTCGGTTTGGGGATGGACTGGGGCCTGGGATGAAGGCCCTCGCCTTTCATAGGCAAAGATGTGACGGCCACGCTTCTGTGAGTGCCATGGCTGGGATTGCGTATTTATAAGCTAATTTCCAAGCGTCTTACAAATCCCTTTCTTCGCAACTTGAAACTTGGACAACTTTCCGAGGCCATTGAAAATTTGTGAATATAACCCGGACTCTAATTGTTGGATCAGGACGAGAACCTGTGAAATTTCTATGTGTGTGTGTGTGTTTGTGACAAAGTGGAGGGAATTTGCTGAATAAAGATTTGGCAATTTATAAAGCTGCAGGATTTCCCTCTGTCCGAATATAAATTCAGCGATTGTAGTAACAAAAAACTGAATTCGAAATGAAGCCAAAGCCATTCACTATCCTTGCTGGCTATCCTGGGGTCTGTAACAGGACATTTTTCCCTGGCAGTAATTTGCTTACTTCTGACCTGCTCCTGCTCCTGCTCCTCCTTCTCCGCCTCCTTCTCCTCCTCCTCCTCCGTTTCTTCCTTTCATCGGAGTCTCGCCATTTCGCGGATTTCATCAAAGCTCAAAGTTGATGTTTATTGCTTTCTGGCCCGGCCATTCCCACTTAAACTCAATCTCAATTTTCTGACCATCCCGTTGCCACTCGGTGCTTGGTGTGTTCGGCATCCTGAGCACTGGCTGTATGTGTGGTTGGGTGTTTGTTGGTGTGCCTGGCCTTTTCCAATCCTAATTGGGTTAGTTGCTTTGCACTTTGCTGGCGAGTAATTAACACAAGTTGTCGATGCTTAAAGAAGCCCAAAAGAAGTGGGGAATCATTGAAAACGGACAACGAGTAATTAAAGGGCCTTCTGGGCCACTGGAGTGGTTGATATTCTCGGATGATGCCAACATCAAAGCAGCCATAAAATTGTGGTTAAATTATCCATATATCATCTGCATTGCAGCATGAAATACCACACATTCATTCATAATTAGATTGCCCAAAGGATGCTTGCACTAAGCTAGTTTTACTCTCAGGCGATATTGAAATTGAACTTCTCCCCTCAAGCACTGAGGTAAGCACTGAGGTAACTGAGGAATGCATAACCCTTTCGGCCATTAAAAAGCAGATGCAACAAATTGATTAACGAGTTGAATCCGAAGCGCAGCGTATTTTTCTGTAAAAAGCTCACATTGACTTTTATTTGCCATGGGAGAGAGAGATATCCGATTAAACATTTAATTAGCTGTTAAATGAACCCTTTGTCAAGCATTGCCCCCCCACCACACCGACATCATCATCATCATCATCATGGTTATCCTCGTAATCGTCCTTATTATTCTAGGCTCTCGACATTCCCCCCACCGGTCTTATTTCTTTCATTGCACTGGCAATCGACGAATGGATTTTCAAACGTTTGACACATAAAACCGTTTTGTGACTCATTAAAGCCGGCAATGTGGCCCATTGTGGGCGTGGCAAATGCGAGTTAATTACACAACACACTCAAACACACACACAGAACAGAAAGGATATTCGGAAAAACAAAAGGTGTCGGTTGATTGGAGGGCAGCAGAAAAAAGGGTTTCTTTATCAGAAAACCAAGAGCGCCCAGGAGTGGATGGCAGTCCCCGTTTTCCATTTCAAATATGTACTAAATCGAGCACCCAATGGACGTATTAGGCAAAAGCAAAGGCCGGGGCATAAAAAGAGTAATAAAAGTTAAATAAAAACGTTGGAGCGGCAAAACTTTCTACACAATCGTACTGGCGCTGGCCCTCTCGTCCTGTTTCTCGGGCGCTTTCTTTGGTAATTTGCAAATCGCCAAATGATCCAAGGAAGCAAACGGCCAGCCGCCAAGGGAATGCTCCTTCGAATGTCTTTTACTTTGGTCTGTTGTTTCCGTTATGCCGCTTGCAGCTTATGCCGTCAGTGATGCCAACAACAAGGACCCTGTTCTTGATAAAAAATTCTGAAATAATAATTAGCAAGCCTTTAACTTAATTCTAATGAAATAAAAATCGAGGAAAAACTAAAAACATAAAGTTAGCTCCAGTTTAGCAATGGAATAGTGAGGCTGAATTGGCATCACTGACCTTTGCTTCTGTCTCTGCCTTGGAGCATCCTTTCTGTATCCTTTTTAATATGCAGGCGCTTAAAAACCGCTTAATATTCTTCCGCATTGCTTTGGCCGCATTCAGAGTCTGCGGTTGCGGAGAGCTTGAGTTTCGAATGGGTTTTTGGGGGCAGACGAGGCGGTGGAGTGGGCGGGGTAAGTAGTTCCGGGATGGGGCGTGTGCCGGGCATGCGGCATACTGGGGTGCAACTAATTTAGGGACGGCACACAGGACATACAGGACCCACAGAATGGCAGCATCTGGCGGCATCCAAGTAAATGAATATATGAGTATATGCGAACGGAATAGCTGCAGTTCCTTTTAACAAACGGCAAGTCAACATCCTTTTTGGTTATTCAAGGCATTGTTGTTCCGCATGCAGGAGCAGAAGGAGCTTTAGGAGCAGCTCGAGCTGTAGGAGCTGCAGGAGCTGCTGTAGCAGGTCCTGGAGTCTGTTTACTTAACACACTTCTCTCAATGAACGCAGCAGGATGTGGCTGCTGTGTTGTCCTCGGCTGCTTTACTGCTGCGATAATAGATCGCCAGCCTCATCCTTTCTTATCTGCCAGGACACACCGTTCCTTCCATCACCTTCTCGTCTTCCTTGCTCCTTCCCGCTCTAGCATTTTTGTTTTTAAAAGCAACGTTTCAGTGTTGACGGCTTCTGGGTTTTCTTTACCTTTTAAGATTAAAGTTGTCAGGTACATCTCCTAGAGCTTATTTATAATTAAAAATAATAGTATTTTTCAATTTCTAAATTTAAATTTAATAGAGCTTTGGATATAATATAGAGCTTTTAGTATAACCAACTAAAAAGTCGAAATAGTTTGTAATTGATGGTTGTGGAGAACGTCTAAGTGAAATATTTTCAATTTCTACCTAAATGTTTATTTTTTTTAAACTTATTGAACTATCTTTTAGTTAATTGCTTTCACTAAATAACAAACGAAAGTTTCTTAAACTAAGGGCTGACATCAATGCTGCCACAGAAACCTGTCTTCTGCTGTTGCATCTTCAATTTCTTCAGTCCATTTCCTGCGTTTCTGTTGCTCCTTACCGTTTCCGTATTGTTTGCATTGTAATTGTCTGCCGCTAGTCCTGGCCCTGGCTCCGTCTTCTTCTCCTCCTCCTGCTGCTAGTCATCCTTTTCATTGTGGTCCTGGGCAAAATATGAGCACAAGCCATCGCCATCGCCAGCGCCACGACCATTGCCACCACCTCGTCACCACGGTTATCATCAGCATCAGAACTGTCCTGCATCCTGGTGTCCTGTCATCCTTCTGTGTGCCTGGGTGGAATTCTGCGGTGCTACACAAATATACTGAAGGCTTCCAGGGAGCTCTGTGCTATGCACACACACACACACACTGAATGCATATGTATACAAGACATGGCCGTACGCATACAAATCCGGGGAATACCCCCCAAAAATTGTATGCTGAGGTCATGTCGCTGGCGTCGCCAACCTGCAACAACAACGCCAACAAATCCCATACAGGGACAACAACAATGACGTCTATGATGTCTGGCAAATGCTCCACTCTTCTCACTCGGCTTGGTGGCATCAACTCAAATGGTCTTGCAGTTGTAAAGCTGCCAAGACCATACCAGCATGCGCAGCTGCCGCACCACCAACCAGCAATGGATAGTGTTCTCGTTGTTGTTGCTACTGTTGTTGTTGCAACAGGCAAGAACAAGAACAACTCGAGTTATAGGTACAGCTGCTGCCCAAACGGAATTGCAGCAAAACCACCAGGACCGAATACGACGATGACAACGATGGCAAACAATTGTAAGCTCTGACAGCCAACAACAGTGCCAACAACAATACGCCATTTGCGAAATGTTGATTTGCGGTTGACACCGAAATTGAGATACTCTCATTTCCAGCTCTTTTTCAAAAGTTGATAAATGAAGCATTCGGGTTGACAATTGAGTGGGTTTTCAATTTCAAAACAAACAGTCGAGCGAAGGCTAGAAAACCAAACAAATTTGTTGGCTTAATTTCGATTATAAAATGGAATGATTTATTAGTTCAGACTGGATATATTTTTTAGGTAATAAATACATTAATAATTTATTTCTAAAGAGTTGCAGTTCTGCCAAGTTTAAAAAGAGATGAGTTTTAAATATAATTAATTGAAAAACCTTAAAATCATACTTTTCATAAATTATTTTTAAAGGTAGATAATATAATTTAAATGCAAATTATTTTCTATATATGTAGATCATTGATCTTTTGAAAAGACTTGTTAAATACCCTAATTTACATTTCCCATCAATGTTACATTTTTGGCCCACAAGTCAGTACCCCAGTATATCTGCAATTGCATTACAATTTAATTGTCAAGATCCAATTGGCTCGATAAATAATTGGAGGACAAACTTGTTTTAAAATATAAACACTCTGCAAGTCAATTCAATCAATTTCGATTTCCTCATGAACTCCGGGATTGGTAAATTTCCTGGCAAATAAATGAAGCCAACGGGTCGGATACTTGCTATTGTTGACTTACTGTGAAATTACTGTTTGCACGCACTGTTGCATTCGAGTTGATTTGAAACTGAAATAAAATGAAAATATAATGAATGGGGCTTCTTTTGAAAGCCTGCCACTGCTGCCGCTGGTGCTGATGATGCTGATGCGAAAGCCAATTATGGCCCATTTCAATTGCAGGCACGCCTTGATTAGAAGTTTTCGAGTGGAAATTAGACTTCTGTCCGTAAAGACAATAGATCTGTACTTCCGAACAGCGAACAGAGACTCTATGCCCAATAATATATGTATGCATATGTATATTGGGGCACCACAATGGAGATGTAGACCATTCAGAGTGCTTCAGCTGGAGGTTGCAGGTCAGAGTTGTCTGTAGCCTTGCAGGTGGATGATTACGTATTACGGATTTCATTGATTTGTTCGGGGCACCCATCTATTGTTTCAATTCCAAAAATACGCGAGATATCAGCAAGTAACTTGATCTCAAGCTACAGAGAGAACAATTTGTGTTAGAAATGATATCGTTAAGATATCGATTATAGATTATTTTAATAGGATTTAGGGGAAAACTGACACGTAGATTCCAGATCCAGCCAAAAATATACAAATGAAGGTCATATTTAAAAGATAATTATCAGAAACTAAACACAAACCAAAAGAATATATGTAGGTCGGAGTCAAAATAGTTTAGAACTTTTAACAAATATAGGCCAAAAGTAGAAAATAGAAATTTTAAATAAACTTTTTTTGAAAGAAAAAGCTTGAAAGAAAAATACCGAAATACAGAACAAATCCATAATAAAGATGGCTTTTAATTCGAATTGTTATACTGTTGCGTGTGTGTTTAAAAAATATATATTATTTAAAAGAGCTCATGGCTATAGTTTTTCGTTTTGTTTTTAATTTTTTTCGCAAGTGTTCTCACAGCAGAGCTCATGAAAAATTTATGTTGCTACGAATGGCGAAGGCCACGACAAACAATAACAATTGCATTTGCTGGCACTCCGTCAACGCAGGACCCAGGCACATGTTTGTGTCCTTCTCGGTTGTACATCTCCGCCGTATATCTTCTCCGTGCGACCGACCCTCCGGGGTACCCGGTTCCTTTGGCTCCTTGGCTAAGGCGAATGTCCTGTTTCTCGTTTCTCGCACGTACAACGCTGCACTTGCACTCTGGCTCCCCCCTCAGATAATTGCATTGCCCCGTGCCTCGTCCCTGTGTCGCCGCTTATAAGTGTCCAACACTTGTGTCTGATGGTGAAGACTTTACGGGTTGCCAGGCGGGTTGTTTGCGAAGTTTTGTGTATTTATGAAAACCATTTCCGTGCGGCAATAAAACTCGACACGGCCAGCGTCAGAGGCATCTAATCTTGGCCCGGCGGCGGGACAAGTGCCATTAATTTCGCTTGTTTTTTCTGTGACATTTTCCGATTATGTGCGGATTTGTTGCACGTCCTCCGAGGACCCCCTTCCAGCTGGCCCCTGCTACCCCCTTTCGGTTCTGCTCGGGGAAAAAGTTTGCAATTTACACTTTGGTTGCTGTCCTTGAAAGATTGGCAAAAGTCTTAACAAGGAACAAAACAAATAGGCCAGCAGGCAGCAGCCCGATGACAGGCGATAAGAGCAACCTGCTGTTGCAAGTGCCACGCCATGCCTCCTGCCATCCGAGTGCCACTGCCCCCACTCCTTGCCGAGCAACAACCACTTCTGAATTTGCCTTTTTGTTAATGTTTGCTCAATTTAAAAAGTTTTCTATCGCCATTTGCATTTGCACGCACATTCGCACGTGCTTATGCAACAGCAAAACAATGTGGGGGCGGCCAAGGATGGGGGCCAGGGTGCTTGAGCAGGACGAGGACGGGGGCGTGCCAGAGAGCAGGAAAAGTGCGCAGCCAGGCGGCAAAGAAACCATTTGCATACTTCCAGGGGCTCATCAGAGAAGGGGTTCCCTAAAGGTACTTTTTAAATTAGAACAAAACTAATCACTTTTAAGAATTACAATTTTTTTATTTCTTTTTTATTTCTATTTTTTTAATAAACTAATAGGTTGCATTAAGTTTCAAATGTTTAGTTGCATCATCAATTTCAACATACATCTTGCATTAATCACCTTCTATTGAAACCGAAAAATTCCAAAATATTTACCTTTAAATAACTGTGAAGTAGTATATTTAGAAAATGCATAAGATTTGAATATTCCCCAAAAAATACTTTCAAATAAATCCCCATTCCTACGTCCATGTTTACGCACCATGGCTCAGGAAGGCAAACGAAGAAAAGTTAAGCTTGAAAAAAAAAAACACAAAAAATTTTAAAATGAAAGAAAAAAAGCTGAAAAGTTAGTTTAGTTTTTGTTTTTAATTTGGTAATGCAGCACGGAGCATGGCCTCCAATTGTTAGTCCTGGGCAAGGACTTTTTGCTGTTTTCCGACAATTACATTTGATGAAGTTTTACAAATGAGCGAGGCGTGGTCGGACTGCGGGGGCGGACATTTAGTTAACTTTTCCGCAAGCCAAAAAATTCAAATTGAATTCCAATTGTCAAATGGAATTGTATATGACCGACAAAAAGAACAGGAGGACCGGAGAAAATTAAGGAAGCCAAGCCAAACTAAGCCAAAAAAATGTCCATTTATTTGCTCGCCCACGGTGTTAGGTAAGAGATAATGGATTGTCCCTCAGATTTTTTGACAAAACGTGCATTTTAAGCCCTAATCCGGATTACGGATAAGGGGAAGTAATGAAATATACATAATTAATTTAAAGCATCCACATGGTAATCAATCCTTTTCATTAAGCATAAATGAGTGCGTTGCAGAGCAAATGTTTATTTTAATTCAATTGAATGGATTTCCATGAATTATAATGAATTATTTCCAAAGGCTAGTTTTCTTTTGCGTCTTGTTGAGTTAATTCGAGTGCTTAATAAAACTCTTAATCGGATAACATCCATTAAAACGTATTTACTGTATTAAGCCTGGCTAATTAAACTTAAAGTCAATATTGCCCATACGCCCTGTTGCTCTCTGTAGGTTTATGAAAATGATTCCGAACAAAATCAATTTGGAGAAGATAATCTGGAATGGTATTCGGAATCAAATTGAAAATTGCCTAGTTTTGTGTTTGCAGGTCTGCAATCACAAGTCGGCCAGATACGAGTCCTTACAGGTCCTTGCGCCTCGACACTGCAAGTGGCATCTGTTGAAGAGCTAAAGTTGGTATCTTTTTGGGCCATCATCTCTGTGTGGCATCAGTTAATTGATTTGCTTTACGACTTGCGGCTGCAGTCGAACTGACTGCCTCTTCCCCGTTTCCTCGTTTTCTATTTGCAACATATTCTTCCATAATATTTTTTTAATATTGTTGCGCGCTTTTGGCCGTCGCTTTTGGCCTCGATTTGGCAATTGGCCATCCATATTAGCTTTGCTTTTTTGGTCCACTGTGCCACATTTATGAATATCAACGAACCTGTGAGTGCCGTTGCGATGCGGTTGCAGCCAAGAGCGGCAGCCACTTCCCATGCCCCAATCGCTTGCCCCCACTTTGTCATAGAGTAGCAAAAATATAACTGTCGACGATTGGCAGACTGGTATATGGAGGAGCTGGAGGACCGACTCTGAGGCAAAGTCAGCAATTGCAACATGCCAACTGCTGCTGCACTGGCACAGGAAATATTATCCGCATTGCCAGCAAACGACGACGACAGGGACGACGAGGAGGAACAGGAATTGAGGCTGCCAAGGTTTGGATGGGCTTTGTGGGTCGTCCTTTCTACAGAAGGCAGGACGAGAATCTGACTGTGGGTGTCAATGGTGGTGGGGAGACTGGGTGGGTAAATGGCTGCAGGACAAAGCGCAAAAGCGGCCAAGTGAATTTTCAAATACAAATTCAAATGGCAAATTGACAAATGAACCTTTTGAGCTTTTTACGTTTTCATTGTCTGTCCGTATCTCTCGGTTTGCCTTACTTTTCGGAGCGGATTCATCTGGGCAGGGTGGTTGAGAGGTGCTATGGTGCGAGTGCCGTGGCTGGAGATGGCTTTGTTGGTGGAGGAGCATTAAAAGATCCAGGAAACCTTAGGGCAAACGTAGACTAAGTTTGGCAACAGTAAGTGCGGTGTAGACTGTGTGAAATTAGGCGTTTTCCGTTGACTTAAATTACTTTCTTATTCGCATTCGAGGGGAGACTTACACAGAAAATAAAATTTGTGGAAAATAATACGTAAATAAGCTAAATAAAAAGATATTTTAAATGAAAACCATAGATATTCAAGCGGAAAATAAAATATATTTAGGAAAAACAGTTCTTTGAATTCCTATTCTGATTTAGAATAGCTAACTAGTTCCTATTCTAATTTGGTAATAAATACCACTAAGAAACCAAGACAGACCTATAGAGGTAACTTCCTATCCACTTGGGGATGTCTGCTTTTTTTCAGTTCAGTTTCAAGCTCGCCGTGTCCTTTTCGAGTCAAAGGAAGTACAAACAAAAAAGTTGGGGGGCAAAGGTTGGGGGTTGGGCCTTGGGGGCGGAAAGTACAAAAGTAAAAAGCATTCGACAGGCTATTGATGCCGATTTTGTAAGGACGGCTATGTCGAGATGTGGAGATGCCAATGCCAATGAAAATGAGAATAAGAATGAGAATGAGCTTGGGAATGCCCTGTGTTTGAGCCTGGTTAGCCTCCACTTGTTCCCCTGCGGGCTTCTTTGCCGCTTTGTTGTTCCGTCCAGCTGGACGTTGTACAACAAATTACAGAATGTTGTTGAAAGCCGATTTTAAAGCCTCGTCCCCGTCCTCAGACCCACACCCAGGGCCAGCGCCAGCCCACTCTATTCAAAAGGCCAAAGCCCAACCCGGTAAACAGAGATTACAAATGGGGCAAGTGTGTGGGGCAGGCTAACTGGCTGTGGAAACAACAACTAAAACTACACTACACACAACTACAATGGGCATTGTTGGTTGCTAACTCTAATACCGGATTCTCTTTTACATTTTGCAGATTTAAGATTTTTAAAAGGATACCACCACCAGGACATACACTAGCGCCATCAGCAGCAACAGCTGCCAAAGAGGCAAGACGAATAATACAAAAAAAAGAAAAGTAAAATAAAAGACCAACTTTCCACTCGAAGAAAATTAAAAGAAAAGAAAATAACTGAACTGGAGGACACAGGATAGAGAGAACCCGAACAGGACAAAAAAATAAAATCAGCAAAATCAATAGTGCCGAAGTGTGGCCAAAGTGCTGAGTAATGTGGAGTAATGGAGACCTTTTTGCTGGCGGCGGCAACATGATGTGAAACATGGCAATCGAATCAGCCAAAGCCATTTAGGGTCATCAATTGCCAGGGTCGCGAGCACAATCCGGAGCAAAAGGAGCTCCTCTCGGAAGCCAAGCCATATGCCCAGCATGGAGTGCCGAAGGGGAAAAGCCCTCAAGGGTCTGCCAGGTGAGTTTCCTGTCCCCAGAAATCTCAGCTTTTTTCATCCTGGGAAACTAGTGTTTAATTATTCATTAAGTTTTTCATGTTTGATTTAAACGTTTCCGGTGTAAAGGTCAACCAGAACAAGAAATTCAATTAAGGAGATGAACCTTTTTATTTTGTTGAAAAGAATACTGATCATTTTGTGCAAAAATATTGAATGTTAGTGGTATTGGTGTTGGTTTTCCCATAGCCTATAACTTTCCAACAACTACAAAAATAACTATAAAAATAGGTGCTTTCTTCCGCATTCATTTTTTAAGGACTTTGTCCAACAAAACCTCATTACAAGATGGCAAAAATTATTAAATACACATTTTTCTATTATTTTTTTGCTAACAAGCCCCTATTTTTGTATGCCCCTTTTTTAGTTTTCTGGCTAGTACTGAGCCTGGTGTCCTGGTCTTTGGCGGACGACTGGTCGCAGAGCTGCGCCTCCAACTGCACCTGCAAGTGGACCAACGGCAAGAAGTCGGCCATCTGCAGCTCCCTGCAACTGACCACCATTCCGAACACACTGAGCACAGAGCTCCAGGTGCTGGTGCTGAACGACAACCACATTCCATATCTCAACAGGGAGGAGTTCTCCGCCCTGGGGCTGCTGAACTTGCAACGAATATACCTCAAGAAATCGGAGGTACAGTACATACACAAAGAGTCCTTTCGCAATCTGAAAATTCTGGTGGAGATCGATCTGTCTGATAATAAGCTGGAGATGCTCGACAAGGACACCTTCATGGGCAACGACCGACTAAGAATACTCTATCTGAACGGGAATCCCCTGAAGCGACTGGCGGCGTACCAGTTTCCCATTCTGCCTCATCTGCGAACGCTGGACATGCACGACTGTCTGATCTCCTACATAGATCCCATGTCGCTGGCCAACTTAAACCTACTGGAGTTCCTCAACCTGAAGAACAATCTCCTGGAGAGCCTCAGCGAGTATGTCTTCCAGCACATGGCCAACCTGAAGACTCTGTCGCTGGAGGAGAATCCCTGGCAGTGCAACTGCAAGTTGCGCAAGTTCCGAGGCTGGTATGTCAACAGTCGCCTCAGTTCCGTGAGCCTGGTGTGCAAAGGACCCCCGGCTCAGAAGGATCGCACTTGGGACAGTGTGGAAGATGAGTTATTCGGCTGCCAACCGCGGGTGGAGATCTTCAACAATGAGGAGGTTCAAAATATTGACATTGGCAGCAACACCACTTTTAGTTGCCTGGTCTACGGGGATCCCCTGCCGGAAGTTTCTTGGGAGCTGAACGGCAAGATCCTGGACAACGACAACGTCCTGTTCGACTCGGAGAGTATAGCGTCGGACAAGCTGTGGAACAACCTGACAGTCTTCAACGTGACGAGCCTGGACGCTGGAACGTATGCCTGCACGGGCACGAATGCCATTGGGAGCATGACCCAGAACATAAGCATCTATCTCAGCGAGATTGTGCAGCACGTGCTGGAGAAGACGCCGGAGACCTTTTGGTACTTCGGCCTCATCATGGGCATCTTCGGCACGGTGTTCCTCCTTATCTCCATCTCGTTTGTGGTGTGTCTTTGCAAGCGCACCACCCGACAGCACCGTCACGCCAACAAGGCCGGCGTCAAGTCCAGTGTCAGCTTCAACGATCAGGAGAAGAAGCTGCTGGACTCTAGTGTCACCACCACCACGAACGATCGCGGGGACAGCTACGGGATCGACAACCAACCCACGTCCATTGGCATGAACAAGGGGGACTCGGCGGGCATGGGCTTCAACCAGATCGAGATCCATGCGGTGGAGAATCACCGTTCCGGGCTGGGGCATGGCAGCATGTTGGTGCAACAGCAGCAGCAGCCACAACAGCAACAACAGCAGCAGCAACAGGCCGGCCAACAGGGCACCCTGCCCCATCTGAGGCAGCAACTGATGACCGTCAAGGACCCGACATGTGGCATGATAAGCGTGCCCACCTCAATGGCCGGTCACGCCCACACACATCCAGCCCAGATATCCGAGGAGTTTCCTCTGAATGTGGGCGTGTTTCCGCCACCACCCGAATTCTGTTCAAATATCGTGCCGAACCCTGCCTTTGGCGGCAACATCTTCATTCGGGTGTCCGTTACACAGGATATGTTGGATGGTGCGGACTTGAACATGTATCCGGATTTGCTGAATATCCCCAAGAGGATGCAGGATGTGCAGGAGACAGGAGCGGGGGCGGTGGCAGTGGCAGTGTCAGAGTCGGGGCAGTTCGCCACATTGCCCAGAAATGCAGCCAGAAGGGGCATTCTCAAGAAGGACTCGTCCCTGCAACAGCAGCAACAGGCGCAGCACCTACAACAGCAGCAGCAACAACAGGTGCAGCACCTGCAACAGCAACAGCATCTGCACCAGCAACTGCAGCACCAACAGCAGTCAGGACTCTATCCGCATGATGAAATCGTGACTTACAACCTGGACACGAGCGGCTACGATCCCCATCAGGCGGCGTACCATAGCAATACCATGGAATTGCCGCCGCCACCACCTCCACCGGCCGTATCCACCGTGGTGCAGTGCCACCACCCTAGTCCCAATGTGTCGGCAGCCACCTGTGCCAGTTGCATCAACCAAGTCCCGCCACCGCCCACCGCCTGCCAGACGCCGCCCATCGAGGTGACGCCCCTGCGACCGCTCGACAGCTCCGCCTACCCCAAGTACGACAACATGGGCCGAAGGATCACGGCCAGCGGGGGACTGGGAGGATCCACACTGTCCTTACCGGAGGAGGAGAGCTACGAGAACGAGACGCTCTTCAGCGAGGCGGAGAAACAGCCAAGCGGCGTCAAGGACGCGCAGGATCATCCACACCAACAGCAACAGCTGCAGCAGGATGCTTCCCAGGGCCAGGATAAGGGCGGCGGACCTGGGGAGTTTGTATCGCTCTAGTATTACGGTACCCAGGTGTAAATAGGTCAATAGATTCGTGCCCCCCCAGCCCCCACATGAAATCCTTGGCAATCGTTTGGTTCATATCAGTTTGAGAAACGAGTGCTTGATTGCAAACATATATTTGAGATTTTAAACCGAAACACAATCTATTGACTGCCACAAAAATCCCAAAAACTAAAACAAAACTATAAAATCAAATATAATGCTGAAGAGCAATTCAAGCAGAATCAATAGCGTTTTCAATAAAATTTTTTATATTTTTAATTAAAAGAAAAATTTAATTTTAGAAGCTTTAGTTATAAGTATTTCTATGATTTTTCAATTGGTTTTTAAAAAGGAATTTCTTCCCAAAGTTGTTTATTAACAAATACCGAATGTATTGCATTTTTGAAAAGGATTTTTCTATTCTTAAATACATTTTTTTAAACTTTTTTTAAAAACCCATAAAAATGAAATCTCAAAGATACTTAAGTACAGAAACAATCAAAATCAAAAAGCAAAACCAATGAAAATTTCGTCACTGAATCAAAAAAAGGATGAAACATTTATTTTCCATTCGGATCGCACTCTCAGACTAGATACCGTTAACAGACTAGATATCCTTATAGACATATATGTATGTATGTGTGTGTTTACTCCATTAGATCTCTCCATACACAGTCCCTTACATTCCTAGCTAGCATTCGATAGTTGTCCAACTTAACTCTGTACATTAATGGAGCTATAAAGCGGTATATTCTAGAAGGTATAGCGACCAAAACTGATCTTATTAAGGTGTATAGTACATATATTATGGCCATACATAGCGGGCCGAGTCTTAGACATAAAAGAATTGCTTCTGGGTGCTAGTGTTACGTTTTAGAGATCAGACACTGAATAGGATTAGTATTTACTTAGGATCGGATAAATGGATGGATGGATGGATGAACGGAGGAGGGATAACACTAGACACCTATGTAAAATGTTAGTGGATCTATTAAGCTCAACATATAAGCCCATATAGTCATCGTCGATGTGCAATGGATATAAAGTACTCTACACGTATAGTTTTAGCCATTCAGCCCCTACCATAGTTCCTCACTTGTACATATGTAAATGTATTCCTAACTGCATAAGGACTTTTAAATCAAAATAATTTTATAATCATTCTAAATCGCATATATAGATTAAACTTATATCATAGCATCGAGTCGTGCCAAAATGTTTTTAAAATACTCGTACTATATCTGTTTTTAGCCTGTTATCCTCATGCGATTGTTTAGTCCTGTTGGAATCTGATTTCATAATATGATTAATATGATTCGTAACCGTAGAAGCCAAACACCTAGTACCTATGATTTAGTCAATCTTTGAATACATATAATCCATTTCTATCCTAGAATACATAGCGATATCTTCGGTTTTCTCCCCTCACTTTTGACATCTCGTACACCAGCTCCTGCAAGTAGACCAAAGCTAACTCTAAATAAATTACGGTATTAATATGATATATGGCATATATGTATATCCTTATAAACCCTATATATATACATCTGCCCGTGTATGTGTGTAATCGAAATGTAGAAAGAAACGGAAAACAAATATGGAGTGCAAGCGATGCACTGCAGTGTGGAAAGCGGTCTATATCGATGTTTATATCTTATGTACATTTACTTGAATACATATGTGTGTATCGGGACACTTATCGAGATCTATATATGAAGGGATATAGCAGGAGAGGGAGAACCTTAGAGAACAAGGACCGCATTAAATGAATTTTTGTGTCTGTAGAAAGTTTCAAATTCGAGCTTGATAATGTAAATGTAAGCTATAGAAGTCAATATAAGTACACGATAAATTTCACTTACATGAACACGCCCACTGACCCCCCAGCCCGTGCCCATCCCATGCCCATCCCCAGGAGGTGTGTATGCCTGAATGATGAATGCATTGACCCAGCACGTGTGTGTATGGAATAATTAAACACATGAATGCAATGAATTACTATAATAATTATGGTAAAGTATGCAGGCAAATATTTGCACAACTTCGTATGAGATTTTCCCGACATGCCCCCCACTCCAGCGCCCTCAACCTTTCCACTTTCCAACCTTTTCATTTGATTTTATTGCTGCTGTAGTTGCTGTTACTGTTTTTGTTTAATGTGTGTCGAGTGGCATGTGAAGGGATTTTTGTATTTTGGTTTTATGAACTGAGCCCGAGCCAATTTGCCACACAGACAGGACAAACAGACAGGACAAAGAACGGCAAACAGCGAGCAGGAAACAATCCAGTTTTGAATAGAGCACCCCGCGTACCTTATTTTTGACAGCGCAAATGGAATGATTGAATCAGAGTATTTTTTGTCCGCTCTAATGGTTTTTGATGGAAGCGTTGATTACCTTGTACATAGATTATTTTAATTACATCATAGTCGCGATACTCACGCCGTTCCGCCGCAGCAGAGGCGATATTTTATTCATTTTAAATCGTTTTTACTAATTAAAACCAGATGGAAACCGCCAGAATACCAGACCAGGGCAAAGACAAATAGAGCCAAGAGGGGGGTAGTGGGGAAGAAACCCTCCTCCTAACTAGAGAAAATTTAAACTATGCTTTTAACTACGTTTTCCATTTCCCCAAGCTCGCCGCCACTCGCTATTCCGCATGGAGGCTGGTGCTGGGAGAAGGCCAGGGTAATGGGAAATGTAACTATAATTTTAATTACTCTGCTTGAATGCAAATGGAAAGTACAGGCACTCGCACACGAACAGCCGAATTGGTAAAACACACGGCTGCAGGATACACACGGAAAGTCCGCATCTGTATTCGCGGCCGAGTGCGTATCTGAATCTGTTAGGGCGTGCGGTATCCATGGAGAGCGAGCGAGATTGTCAAAAGAGACAAATTAACTTTTTATGAATGCGAAAAAGTAAATTAAACTCGGATGATGAATAGTAGTAGCAAATTTTGTACGATATCTTTAAACCAACAACCGAAAAGCAAATTTATATTGTATTTTTAACTTGAATTTCATTGAAAGCTGAAATTAGCCAAATTTCTACCACCCACACACACACACACACACACAGATCCATCACGAAAAACTAAAAAAAAATAAAAAAATATATATAAATATATGAATACGAAAAAGGAAAGGACACATGCACACAAACAAGTATACTTGTATACGCATTTATAAATACAATACATCCCGACATGACATCGAATACAGTTGTCGACAGGACGCACGGAAAGCAGGGACGGAAAGGAAACATGACAGAGCGGAATAATCGAACAGGACAGGAGACAAACAAGTGAACATTTAACGAACAATATAACCCAGAATACATTGTAATAGCATTAATAGATTGTCAAGCTTTATTACACACTATATTTAAATAGATGGAATAATAAAAATTATTATTATTGCAATAATAATACGAGTAACAGACAAACACAAAGAGAAATATGAATAAATTTAATAAAACCAAAGACCTTTCTTTCTCTCAATGGGATTGGGCCAACATGGCGTATGTGGCATATTGTCAGCTGCATTGCTCATTTTCGCATTTCCTCATTTGCTCACTTAGCGTGTACCATTTATCGTCATTACAGCGCCGCGCCCATCAAAAACAAAACGAAATCACAGCGAAAAAACAGAAAACGAACAAAAATCGATGTGATGACATTTCCATAATGGAAAACTTTGCTGCAGTCAAATCAATGTCTCTTCCTGCGCCACTTGATGGAAAGTTCTCGCCAAACATTGCAGCCAACTTCCTCAATATCCTAGTGCCTCTTCAGGCCCCCCTCCACGCTCCTTCCTCTATTTTTGTGTCCCTCTCAGGCAATCTGCATAATTTGCCAGTGTCCCTGACTGCTCCTATCACTTGTTGATCGTAAACGCTTTTTGGCATATCAAATTTCCGACTTTTTCCCACCATCCCCATGCCCATTTTTGAAATGTTTGCTGGCGATAACCGAGCGAACATTCGCCGCATTTCCGCGCCTAATCTCCGTTTCCCAAAGGGCGTCACCTTACAAATGCTTCAATAATGACTGCGGCGGAAGTGCACTGGGAGAAAGTTTTAGTTTTAAATCAGTTTTACCTAAAAATAACAACAAAAAACTTTGTTCAATTACTAGTTTAATATATCTCGAAGTCGTGTCTAAAAGTTCATAAAGTTCGGCTGAGTAGTTTTCGAAATATGGTGTCAACCGATTTTCAAACCATAGTTTTCGGATGAGATTCATGCTTTGAGTGACAATGAAGCCGGAATGAAGAAAACTGCTTCCTTCAAATGTATCTCGGAAAGTATTATCCGAATCGATATAAAACTTCGTCCAACAATATGAACGAGATCGTGGAGAAATAAATAAAAAACAAGAATGGAAAGCTAACTTCGGGCGGAGCCGAAGTTGATATACCCTTGCAGATATGTGGCAGTTTATATTATTAGATATATATCGGATCTTATATAGTCGGCCGATCCTTATAAAACTCGGCAGATCAAATTTGTTTGCCGAAAGTAGAATCCATACAAAGTCCCAGTCTTCTAACTTAAAAAACAACAGAGATATGGCATTTCCGATCAATCAGTTATATGGCAGCTATAGGATATAGTCGGCCGATCCTTATGAATTTCGGCAGATCGAATAAGGCTGCTAAAAGAAGAGTCCACAGCAAGTCCCATCCTTCTAACTTAAAAAACAACAGAGATATGGCATTTCCGATTAATCAGTTATATGGCAGCTATAGGATATAGTCGGCCGATCCTTATGAAATTCGGCAGATCGAATAAGTCTGCTAAAAGAGGAGTCCACAGCAAGTCCTATCCTTCTAACTTAAAAAACAACGAAGTTATGGCATTTCCGATCAATCAGTTATATGGCAGCTATAGGATATAGTTGACCGATCCCGGCCGTTCCGACTTATATACTGCCTGCAAAGGAAAGAAGGATGTGTGCAAAGTTTGAAGTCGATAGCTTTAAAACTGAGAGACTAGTTTGCGTAGAAACAGACAGACAGACGGACAGACGGACAGACGGACAGACGGACAGACGGACCGACGGACAGACGGACAGACGGACAGACGGACATGCTTATATCGACTCAGGAGGTGATCCTGATCAAGAATATATATACTTTATAGGGTCGGAGATGTCTCCTTCACTGCGTTGCACACTTTTGACCAAAATTATAATACCCTCTGCAAGGGTATAATTATGAATCCTCTTTTTTCATATCATTTTTATACCCTTGCAGAGGGTATTATAATTTTGGTCAAAAGTGTGCAACGCAGTGAAGGAGACATCTCCGACCCTATAAAGTATATATATTCTTGATCAGGATCACCTCCTGAGTCGATATAAGCATGTCCGTCTGTCCGTCTGTCCGTCTGTCCGTCTGTCCGTCTGTCTGTCTGTTTCTACGCAAACTAGTCTCTCAGTTTTAAAGCTATCGACTTCAAACTTTGCACACATCCTTCTTTCCTTTGCAGGCAGTATATAAGTCGGAACGGCCGGGATCGGTCAACTATATCCTATAGCTGCCATATAACTGATTGATCGGAAATGCCATAACTTTGTTGTTTTTAAAGTTAGAAGGATGGGACTTGCTGTGGACTCCTCTTTAGCAGACTTATTCGATCTGCCAAATTTCATAAGGATCAGCCGACTATATCCTATAGCTGCCATATAACTGATTGATCCGAAATGCCATATCTTCGTTGTTTTTTAAGTTAGAAGGATGGGACTTGCTGTGGACTCCTCTTTTAGCAGACTTATTCGATCTGCCAAATTTCATAAGGATCGGCCGACTATATCCTATAGCTGCCATATAACTGATTGATCGGAAATGCCATAACTTTGTTGTTTTTTAAGTTAGAAGACTGGGACTTTGTATGGATTCTACTTTCGGCAAACTAATTTGATCTGCCGAGTTTAATAAGGATCGGCCGACTATATAAGATCCGATATATATCTAATAATATAAGCTGCCACATATCTGCAAGGGTATATCAACTTCGGCTCCGCCCGAAGTTAGCTTTCCATTCTTGTTTCATTTCATATGTTCTACTCGGTACGAATATTTCCTTCTTGTGTAGAACCCACAGCATCACTAACTGTAATAACATTTTCATCTTAATGCGTTCAGAGCACATTTAGTCAAAAGTTGCCACTGCATCTGCGTCAGCAGCCACGTCAGCGTCAGTTTTGGCGTTAGCAGCTTCCGTTGGCGGGCTGGGGTTACCGGGTTCCTACCCAGGGCCGAAAACCAGAAACCCCCAAGAACCCAGAGAATCAGAATCCGAATCAGAGCGAGACCAAGAATGAGCCTGACATCGAGGCGTTCAAGCCATTGCTATTGGCATTGACTTTTAGGGGGCCGGGAACAGAAATTCGGGGATATGTGGGGCCAGAGGGTATACGGACAAGGATGAGGATAAGGATGTGTGGACCCCGAGGGATTGGCACGCATCGAGCACGTACGGCGATGACGACAACCGCAAACTGCTGCGATTTTCTAGCAGCAACCTCGTCCTCGCTGCCTTTCACCTTCCCCAGCCGTTTGGCTCTTCCATTTTGTGGCTTTTGCTGGCAGACCGCCCACCCACACGCTCATGCACTCGAAGAAAAGTAATGCAGCATCGACTCATTAAATTTTCAGAGCAGATTAAAATCCACTTTGGCTTATTAACTTGGGAGAAACTGAACTAAGTGTGAAGGAATCGGAAGTAGGATTAAACTTGCTATCCTTTCTACTGTGAACTTTATTTTTTTAGGTGCACTTTTTACTTTCTGTTACGTATGCAACATTCATTTTTGACAAGCATAATTTGCGGCCAGCCCAGCAGCACAGCCATTGGGATTTTGCCCCGGGCTCTTAGTCTTCTGTTTCAGGTTATTTACAGTTTTCATGGCCCTGCACTTTTCTAATGCAAAAATGATGCACTGCACCCACGCGGCCCACGTTCGCTTTCCATCCAACTCACTCTCTGCCACCCGTGGCACTCTTGCCACCAAGCAGCTGCCCTGCCACGTCCTTCCGCCCACACGACTCCATGGCTCCGTGACGTGTGTGTGCCAGGCTGTCTGTGGTTGGAATCGAGTCGAGGATGCGGTGCAGTCAAAACATGCACTTAATGTAGCATCATCAGGAGCCAGCGGGCTCTAGCCTGTAGTCAGTGGCCGAGAGGCCCGAGCCAGGAGCACGGGCAGGCCTTTTCTGCTTTTGACCAGGCTCCGCAGACGCCGCACCTCACCGCATTGGCAATGAAAGTTGCAAACCAATATTTGTGCAGGCAGTGAGCGAGACCGAAAAAAATGGAATGCCAGGAGCGGTTCGCCTGTAAGTGGGTAATTAAGTTTGGATTGCACAAGCCCAGCTCTGGGGTATAGAAATCTCTACCAGCACGGTTAGGTGTTAGGCAACAAATAGGTGTTTTTCCCATTTACAAATCATGGAATAAGCGAAATCTACAGGAGGAAATGTTTACATGATTAATGCTGTCTAACGGGAGGCAACACTGCGTATGAGTGATGGCAATTATCACTTTTAAACACAATTATTTTTTCTTGTTTTAAATGTTCAAAAAAAACGTTGAAATTAATTGTAAACAAAATGTTTTGGTTTTTTTTTTTACATATCTAGGTGTTAGATGCTTTGCACTTTTTTAAGATTGTTTCATTGCCAAAGTATTCCCTTTTTCATACCTCACACTAATAATAAATAAAACTTTTCTTATAGTAAATAGTAAATAATATAAAAATATAAATAGTAAATAATTGTATATTTCTAATAGTAAATAATATAAAAATACCACATGATTAAAAACAAATTAGTCTCTGTCCGGGGAAATGGAAATTCCGCTCCTGTAGGTTTTGGCATAAAAATAAATCTGTTTGCCAAACAGTTATTGCTCTTGTTTTTGCGTCGCTCCCACCGCCCCAACCTCAGAATCTAATGCCAACTCCCGCTCCTGCGCCACGTACTGCCCTCCGTTTCATTCGCTTCGTTACGGATCCTTGCCATCCGATTCCCCACGCAGCTCGTCCCGGCAATATGTGCGCTCATTTTATGCCCTTGCATTTGGCAACGGCTCAATAATTGGTCAGTAGAATAGGGATGGAGTGGCGATGGGCTGGCAGGATGGTGTGGCAGTGGTAGTGGGAGATTGCGAGTGGCTAAGAGCTCGTGACTCAGGTGGCCACAAAGCTTTCTATAAATTCCGAGAACCATGGCAGTGATTATGCAAGCTGGCTAAGCCAGAGGCTCTCAAAATGCTCTCGATGCTTTCGTTGTTGCCACTAGAACTGCCGCCTGCAGCGCGAGATCTGCAAAATGAAATTGAATATGGGTTATGAACGGGAGCATCCTGGTTCTCCCGCTCCTTTCCCCGACTCTATCTCCAACGCTCTTTATGCTTCTGTTTCTGTTTCAGTTTCAGTTCCAGGACCCGTTTCTATTTCCATTTTCCTTTCCGCTGGCAAAACAAACAATGTCCGGACTCAAGACCCGGGACTCGGACGCCCCACGGATAGTCGAGTGCTCGGCAATTTATGCCTGCCAGTGATGAGAAATTATGCGAATTGAAAACAAAGAAATGGAGTTTAAATATTAAGGATCCAAAATGTTGGATAATCATTTAAAACAATATTCTGTAAGGTTTAAGACTTTGTTTCCAAAAAAAAGGTATTTACTGGATTTACTTATTGGTATTTACTTATTGGAGACTTTCAAGTTGTTTGTACTAATTAAAACCGCCTAAAAACCATAGTTTATAAATTAACAAATCATATTTAAATACAATATCCTTTCCGCACTCCCATTGTCGCAGGATAGCAGCACTCCTGCCGGCAAATCAATACCTCTGCTTAATGGTACATTGCACCTCCGATCTGTGGCAGAGGGCGGGGACCTTTGATCCCTTAGCCCTATCCCTGACCCCCTATCCTCCCTGCCCTCTGCCACATTGCCCAATACAGTTGCTCCTACCTGGCCATTGATTAAAGTGGTTCCTTTGCAAATTTATGTTCGGAATATTAACCGAATTGCTCCCCGAGGAAAACTCCCCAACCAATCTCACTCGCAAAAAAAAAAGGAAAAACTTTTTCCACACAATGTACTCGTGTACTCCACACACACACACACTCATACGCACACACACTTTGGGGCAATCATATGAAAAAGGGGCCAAGGCAACTTTTTGAACAGTTTTTTGGATTTTGGAATACAAATTATGTAAGTAATCTCAATTTATTGATATATGGAGATGCATGTTTACACGTGGCCGAATGGCCTGGAGGAGGAGGAGCAAGAGGACATTGTCGCTATTTTGAAAGCCCAAGGTTCGAGGATAATGGCTCGGGGTTAAGTGGGCGGTAAGGTAAAACAAGGGGGCGTGGGTGGCTGGGGTGTTTAGGATGGCCATGTCTGCCCGCCCGAGTGTGACCCTTATGAATGGGCCAACTTTTGTCTTTCTTCGTCGCATTTTATCCCCGCGCAGCATTATAATTTGCCATGAATATATGAAAACCGTTTGTAGAAGTTCAACCATTCCGAAGTCCTTGGGTTCACATCCCACCAACCCCTGATATTCCTTCCCACTTTGCTCCTGCCCACCTCGGCCCGTTTCCAGCCAGTTTGTGGGGATTGTCAGCCTGGGAAATGGTTTATGTAATGGGATTCATAACTTGTTTACCTGCCAGCAGGGTTATATCTAGTCGGGGAAGTGTTTTTAGTACGAGTCCAGCTTGTTCGGCGAAGCCTTTTAATTTTAATTAAACTTCTCAAATTGCCATAAAAAGATTTTTCGTGAAGCTGCCCAATGATTTATGGTAGTTTCAAGGTCATTCCCGCCATTATAAATTCATGCAAATGGCTCTGCATTTTCGGTCATTATTCAGCTCATTATTTTCGAAAACCAAATTAGAGAGAGATCATCGGAATCCAAGCCAACTTAATTAACCAAAATGATGATGCATATGGCCACTTACCACTTTCCACTATTTAGTCATTTACACATTACCTGATTTATTTTTATAGCCCCTAATGAGTTAGAGCCCTAAATCCCAAACTCGTAGTAAATTTTAAAGCTTTTCTATGTCACATTAATAAATAATTTTTATACCCTTGCAGAGGGTATTATAATTTTGGTCAAAAGTGTGCAACGCAGTGAAGGAGACATCTCCGACCCTATAAAGTATATATATTCTTGATCAGGATCACCTCCTGAGTCGATATAAGCATGTCCGTCTGTCCGTCTGTCTGTCTGTTTCTACGCAAACTAGTCTCTCAGTTTTGAAGCTATCGACTTCAAACTTTGCACACATCCTTCTTTCCTTTGCAGGCAGTATATAAGTCGGAACGGCCGGGATCGGTCAACTATATCCTATAGCTGCCATATAACTGATTGATCGGAAATGCCATAACTTCGTTGTTTTTCCAGTTAGAAGGATGGGACTTGCTGTGGACTCCTCTTTTAGCAGACTTATTCGATCTGCCAAATTTCATAAGGATCGGCCGACTATATCCTATAGCTGCCATATAACTGATTGATCGGAAATGCCATAACTTCGTTGTTTTTTAAGTTAGAAGGATGGGACTTGCTGTGGACTCCTCTTTTAGCAGACTTATTCGATCTGCCAAATTTCATAAGGATCGGCCGACTATATCCTATAGCTGCCATATAACTGATTGATCGGAAATGCCATAACTTCGTTGTTTTTTAAGTTAGAAGACTGGGACTTTGTATGGATTCTACTTTCGGCAAACTAATTTGATCTGCCGAGTTTAATAAGGATCGGCCGACTATATAAGATCCGATATATATCTAATAATATAAGCTGCCACATATCTGCAAGGGTATATCAACTTCGGCTCCGCCCGAAGTTAGCTTTCCATTCTTGTTTTTAGAACAATTTAAGGGAGATTTTAATAAATTATGAATGCCCTCCGCTCGATATTCTACCACAAGTTGGATTTCAGCCTAGATACGTGCTTTTTCATATAATTTTCTTCGTTTTTTAAATATATTAATTTAAAAGATTAGTTAAAAAAAAACTAAGCCTAAAAAATAAACTATGCAAAACTAACTAGAGCCTTTGACTACTATTATTATTCATAATACTTTATTATAAGAGACGTGGATAAAATTGTACAGATTTGTTAATTTAGAAATTCAATAATTGTCTTTAGGTTATGTACAAATGGATTTGCAAAGGATATTTTTCAAAGAAATATTGTATCCTGTTTATTATGTTTCCATTCATTTTATATCGATTAAGTTGATTTTTTTAAATATACAAAGAAACATAAATGTATGCATATAGAAAATTATTTTTCATAGGATTATTTTCTTATTTTTATTCCCGCAAAGTTATTTATTTCAAACATAATTCCTGAAAAATTAATTTAGAAATTCAAAACAGAGGCGAAACGAGAGCAACAAGCGCCAGGAGAGCACGGCGAAGAGAGCGCACCGCGGCGAATTCGCCCAGCGTCGCTCTTTGCATTCAGTATTTTTCTCACCTAAATTCGCGGTCACACTAGTTTTTCACAAACCACAAAGAGTTATTTGCATCTTTTAGAAATTGAAAGAAAACAGCTCTGATTAATTCACTTAATACGAGGAATCATATACCTGATCAATTAAAATTATTGTTACATAAGGTAATAATTCAAATACGAAAATCCCGCCCGCGTTTCACCATCCATCGTTCCAGGTCTTCGCAAAAATGTCGGAGCTGTTTTGACCATCATTCGCAGCTGCGCCAATTTTCCGAAACCATCAATTAAACCAGAAAAGTGCGTTACATCAAGTGCATAATTAAAGGAGACCATCGTCGGAGGATAGTCCTGCGGGAGCAGAAGGAAGAAGCACAAACCAATCGCTGGGGGCAAGTTATTTGGCCGCCAACAAGAGGAGAAATTGGTAAGAGCAAGCACGCCCGTTTCTGTTCTCGTTTGCTTTGCAAACCGATTCCCGGCTACCCCCTTTCGGACATGTCCCCTTTTCCTCTTCCCAATTCCCCACACAAGCTGTGACTGCAGAATAACACAAACATAGATTTTAACGTGCGCACATTTTTTCTTGCAGCAGCAGAATCTGCCAGACGAGGCGTGCATCTTCATCGGAATATGACGACTAGAGGCCACCCGAAATAGCTCCTGATTCCTGTATTGACCTAATTGCTAAAATGGTTGTGGAATGCCCGCTACGCTGAGGCTTTCCTATTTCGAATTTCGGAGCCAGGTGGGTGAGGAATGCTATCTGCGGAAGCAGCGATTGTCGTTGCCGTTGCCGTTGCCTCTCGCTGAAGTCGGCGCAGGTGACGCAAAAACAAAACCAACAAAAGTACCGTGAAAGCAAACAGAATTTCAATAATCCGACGGTGATATTCCCTAGCTAATATTGGCAGTTTTAATTTTAAAATCTACGGAATGCCGACCCTTGGAAATACCTTCTACAACCTATCTGGGATGCCAGAAAACATTTCCGATTAGTCACTCATAAATGTATAATTGGTTTTAAACTCGTTTTTGGTTTTTAAAAACATCTGGTTGTCTTCGCATAACTTTGTTTTAAAGCCTTCTTGTGTATAACTCCCTAAGAGAAATGAATTCCTTGCACCTTGAAGCTGCAAAAGAATTCCTGTTTTATATAACATTTATAATTCACACTCACATACCCCCTAAGAGTGTATATGAACAGAAACAAAAACACGCACGATATCGTGACACTTTTGCATTTATTCATAGATTTGCCATTCGACGAATTCGTCACATGAAACATCTGATATACATACCAGAGTTCCGGTATAGTTTTCCCATTTCCCGTATTATCAGCATCATCTTTCCAGATCGGTCCGTGTAGTATGGAAAGCAACGACAGCAGCGATAGCACCGGGGACAGCATAAAATCCATCCCCCGGCCGGACTACGAAGCCCTCTCCGCCATTCATAGTCCGCAGCCCCAGATGCTGGATGGCCACATGGATAGCCCGTCGGACAGCCATTTGGAGCCGGCCAACATGCCCAGCAAGCGCCAAAAGTATGTGGTCAGTGCACCGCCCAGATCGGCCAACGGCAGCACCAACTCCTCCAGTTCCAGTCCTTCCATCACCAATGTGGGCTCCTCCCTGACCATGAAGCTTACCAAGGTCAGCACTTCCACCCCCAACAACAAGAGCCAGCCCAAGGTGCCCAAGGAGATGATTGCCCTGCAACGATCCCACATTGAGTCCGAAGTGCTGACCAACTTCGTTATCGACGGATCCAAGTTGAAGCGGAGGAAGTCGCGCTATGCGGCCACGAATCTCGTACAACAGGAGCTGTCGCGCAGCTTGAACACCTCCACCAAAAATTTTAAAAAGTCAACTAAGGCAGCCCTTAAGCGGAGTAAGAGTATCCCAGCTCCGAATTGCGATTCCGACGAGGATTGGAGCCAGGAAGAAGCGATCGGGAAAATTCGAAAGATCGGCAGAATGCGGGGACGTTCAATGGCTTTCGACGAAGGCGATCGTCTGGCCGATCTGAATGCCGAGGACAGCAACAGCATGCCGGCGGACCATCAACTCAACCGCTTGAAATCCCGCAGCAAGACCCTGTCGCTGAGTAACAGTTGGAGCAACGACGAGCGAGCATCGCGGAGAAGCAACATGCGCAGCGAGAACGAAGAGTTTGCTAAGAAGCACAGCGCCTTCCTCGAGAGCATCATGAACGATAACCCAGACGCGGAGCTGGCCCTGAACACTTCGGGAGAAGCGGACGGCGACGCAGACATCGACTGGCCAAGTGGGGAGCTGGAGGCGCACAACTCTCTGTTCTCGGACGCCAGCGAGTCAAAGACTATAACTTCAGCACCTGAAAAAGAGCAGGAGGAGGAGGCCATACAGAGGTTGCGAACGATCTGGCAAGAGCCGCCTATGGTGAGTATTTTTGTTACGAGCACTTTATATTATTTATAACCTTATTTCTCTGCGCTTTCCCCAGGCTGGCTGGGATCCCTTCTGCTGGAAGTGCCGCGAATGCGGAAAGCTGCAACCCTGCTCCAAGTGCTTGCGCTCATTTCACTCCTACTGCGTGCGACCCGCCACCACCAAGTTCGACTCTTCCTGGAAGTGCCCCGAGTGCCAATTGGTCGAGGCTGCTCCGAAGAGGTGACCGTAGCACCCTATATTCCCAGGCCCATAATGTGAGCCATTGTTTATTGTTTCCCCATTTTACAGGCTGCGACGCAACGATGTCTCCACCGATCTGCTGAGCCAGCTGCTCTCCTTCGCCCTGGAGCGCATGAAGCATGTGCGCGGGGTGAGTGATTATGCTGATATTGCGGGGATTCGCCAGGCTATCGATTCTATTTGTATAGTATCTCGTTTGCCATTCGAATTCTTTATCTCTCAGCGAATGCCCGTCTGGTGTCTGATTTAGAATATTTTAGCGAAAACGCTTCTGCCTGTATGTGTGTACAAATACGGCCAGAAAAATAACTCTACTTATCAACTAAAGAACGTTTTCATTGCTTATCTAAACAGCTTACATTATATCTGAAACAATGTCATGTATTTTAGTAATTATTTCAAAATGTAACCGATTCCACTGACTGCCGTATCAAGAATGTACAATTTAACACGTACATATAGAGGGGGTGGCACTTTTGTGCCATTATTTTGACGTTAATTGTACACAACATGTGCTGGTGGTTTGCGCTCTTTGTCGCTGCCACTCGCTTGCATTTCAGTCCACGTATCTGTTTTCTCTCGCTGTAGTGTCTAGAGGCCGATGGCGAACAGATAGACACCTGAATGTCTCGCTGGTTTGCCTCCCTGGCTATTGGGTTTCATTTTGGCCAACAAGATTCCCTTGACCCTTCAGGCTCCAACTCTGTTGCACTTTATGGGCTTAGCTCGTCCCAAGTCTGAGCAGATTAGCGACTCACGTGGCTTTTTCTCTCCATTCACTTATCTGGAAGTCGTTGGCCCATGCCATGTGCTTGTGTAGCCAATGGATGGCTGTGTTGGTGCGGGCTTCGTGTACATGAAGAATGGGGTTTATGGGTTCCAACTTCACCATTTAATAGGGTTTTTAACCTCTACTCAAACCTTTCTTAAACTCAAAAGATCGATAGATATAAGCTTTCCAACAAAACCTATTTATTTAAACTTAAATTAACTCTTAATTGCTGACGTCATTACTTTTGCTTATCAATTTATTAAATCTTCAGAGTATCCCCAGCATTTATTAAAGCAATTGTGTGGGCGGACATGGCGAACTTTTCTTCGTCCCGCAAGGCAGAAAGTACAAAGAGCTTCCTAAGAGGCAGGCCCATTGGGTAGATTAAATTATTGATATTTTCGCTCGTTAGATGTGTTGGAAATGTGTGGGTAAGGAAATAAATTAATTAATTAGCTCGAAGCATTAAAAACAATTACAGAAACCAGCAAGCTGGGCTGCTCCACACAAACAAGTACAAACCATTGTTTGTACATTTTATACAGTCATGGTTTCAGTATTAGTACTGGACTACATGTAAAAACTGGAATATATTAAGAAATTAATTTACTGTCATTTCTAAGCAGTTTAATGGTTTCTTCAAACTGGTCATTAGGTACTATTTTTATGACCGCGGCTGTAGTTTCGTTGTGTACTTCAAGCTCTTTTTCCTTTAGACAATTGCCTATTTGTGGTCTCCAGTGGAGACCGTTGTTCGGCACCGGAAGGGGCCGCACAACAGACATCATTCATATCCCATCTGGCTCCCCATCCCACCTATTCTCTGCCTTGGTGTTGGTGTATCTGAGGGCATTACGGGCAAACTTGTTTGCGAACGCCGCCGATAAACACTGGCTGTGGTCTCTCTTCGCCTTGCGGCGAATTTGCAACCCTCGCCGAGTCCTCGCTAATCTCTTGTACTTGCTCCTCCCCCACAGGCCCACAAGCTCCGTTCGCCGCTGGAAGTGTTCCCCCAGACCTACAAAAAGTATTTCGTGAATCCGGTGAGCTTCGAGACTCTGGCGGAAAGAATCCGCAATGGAGCCTTCCAGAACACCGACGAGTTTCTCGGCGAGGTCAAGTGGATCCAGCACAATGCCCTCATCTTGGACAACGGCGGTAAGTGGGTGCATTTTTGGAGAAATTTGATTTTTTTGAGGTCTTATAAGTATACAGAACAAAAAATCACTTATCTCCAAAGCCTTAAAGTACTTCCTTAAATTAAACAAACTCTTTTCTGTAGATGCCAAAGTGGAGCAAGCTTCGAAGGCGGTGGTGAAGGTTTGCCGGCAGGAGGCGAACGAAATTGACACCTGCCCCGAGTGCTACTTGAACGCCAACTCCAGCGATGAGTGGTTCGTCAAAGTCTGCCGACAACCCCATCTCCTGCTGTGGGCCAAGTTGAAGGGATTCCCGTACTGGCCGGCCAAAGCCATGGGCTCCACCAATCCATCTTTGGTGAACGTGCGATTCTTTGGCAAGCACGATCGAGCCTTCGTCCCCGTGAAGGATTGCTTCCTATATTCCGCTCAGAATCCAAACACCCAGACCAGTCGCAGATCGGCGAGGGATTTGGCTGAATGCGTACATGAGGTGGAAGTGCATATAGAGCATATAAAGCGGAAGATAGGAGCATTCAACTATGCGCCATTTCGCACCGCCTACGACCCGATGGAGGAACAACAGCAGCTGGAGCAAATGATGCCTGGCGTTTTTGCAGCCATTGATCGAGAGTTGGAGCCCGCGAATAAAACGCCACTGCAGTTCCTCATCCGCAAGACAGCGGGTGATAAACTGTCCATTGTGAAGAAGAGCAAAACCACGGAGTCGGGCAATGAGTCGGATCCATCCAGTAGTCCGGCCAAGAAGGCCATGGAGGCGGAGGTTGTACCAGTTGCCATAGCCGCATCGAGCGATCATCCGAAGCACAAGAGCAGCAACTACGAGGTCATATCCAGGTCGGGCGAATCCCTCAGCGACTCGCGATGTAAGGTTCTTCTCAAGCGGAAATCGCTAGCCACCAAAACCACCGCAACCCCCCCTCCTGTTGAAATCCCAGAGCCAGTGTCTACGAAGCGCAAACATTCCCTAAGTGATGCTAGTTGCACCAGTGAGTCCAGTGACTACAAGAAAAAGTCCAAGCACGCCAGAAAACAGCACGACAAGGAGCCGGATAGGGAGTTGGAGGAGAAAACAGTATCGAATAAGGACATTTTGAAGCTAAAGGAGCAACTGCAGAAAAAGGAGGCACTAAATCAGGAAGCAAAAGATGCAACTGCAGTTTCAGTGGTTTCTGTTGTGGAATTGGTCCAACGCCGTCAGGGAGTTACCATCACCAAGATTCCAAGGGAGCCGCCGCAGCAAGTGCCTGCCGAAGAATCTCGAGCTGTTGCACCTGCACCTCCGCCTGCCCCTCCACCTGCTCCTCCGACTGCCCCACCACCTGCTCCTCCCGCTGTCCTTCCACCTGCTCCTCCAGCTGTCCCTCCACCTACTCCTCCTTCAGCAGCTAAGCCAACAGTCAACCCCTCAGCGACAAAGACAAAAGCCCAAGAAAAAGCAGAGGCCCAGTCGGAAGTCGAGCGACAGCAGCAGCAGCTCATCAAAAAGGTTATTCCGTTTGTGGAAATCAAAACGGAAATCATGTCAGAGCCAGAGGAGGAAGACACTGAGGCGGCTGGCAGAACGCATCAAAACCTAGCCGAGCAGCTCGCCCAGCAGCAAGCTCAGGATGAGCTACTGCGAAGGCAGCAAACGGTCACTGCTCCACCACCGGAGCCTCCAGTGGCAGCTCCCGTTCGACCTCCACCCTCTGAACCAGTGGGAAACCTAGTTCCGGAAGCGATTAAAATTAAGGAGGAAATTTTCAGCGAGGACGAAATGGAAACAGATCAACAAGAGCCACGGCCCAGTTTTAGCCAAAGATCGGAAACTATACCCATGCCGCAACCGATGCCACCGCCCGCTCCATTGCCTCCGCGCACGGAAACTGTTATCCAATCCGTTCGAGAGGAGTCGCCTGCCACAGATGAGCTAGTGCGGTTTGTGGGTGACACCACCATTCAGAAGATAAACCAAAAGCACAGTGGCAAAGCCACAGATTCAACATCCAAACGTCGCTCAGCTCCACAAGCGCCGCAAACAACACATACACTTGGTCCTACACCATCGACAGTTCCGTCAACTTCTCCGACATCTGCCCCTTTGCCCGCAGCATCTCCATCGCCGTCTGCATCGCCCAAGCCCCATGGGGGTCATGGGACTAGCAAGACAGCGTCGATACCACCACAAATGTCACCGAAGGTCAAATCCCCGGCACCCCATCATTATAGGACAAAAGGCGAGCGCACATCCAATTCCACTTCGCCTCCAAGTGCTGCCCAGGCCACACCTGCTTCGAATCTGCTCCGATCCAACATGGTGGTGATACCAGTAGAGCAGTCGACCAGCTGCAATCCAAACAATACCATGACAATACCTGTTCCTCCCCTAAGAGCCGTTTCTAAAAGCACGTTGCAAAACTCACAAGCTCCGATGCCTAATCTTCCAGGCAGCAGCACCACATCAATGCCTCCCCCACTAGCAGGCTTGAGTGTTCCCCCGACAAGTGCAGGCATGACCCCAACGCAGTCAGCAACATCCAGTTCGGAGCAGAGCGGCATTTTGGCAAATGCTCTGAACGGATTGCCAAGCGAAACTGTGGTGGGTGATTCGAGCCTCAACGATCCCATAACTCCGGGTATGGCCACGGCCCTAAGCGAGATGCTTTTGCGCTCTGGTCCGCCCAAGCTGGTCGCTCGTCCTTGCGGCCCTTTGCAGTCGGATGGCTCCCAGATCTACCCATCGCAAGCAGGACCAGTTTCAAGGAAACTAAAGGAGAATGCCCACAAGGTAACCAACATCTTTTTTAATTTAATTATTTTTCTAACCCAATGTATGGTTCCACAGATCACGGACTACTTTATTTCCGTTATCGAGGACACACTCTGCGACATGGGCTCCGGGGAACAGAGTGTGCTCCAAGCCCGCATCGCCGGCCTTCTGCTGGAGAACGAGCGACTGAAGCAGCACTACGAGCGTCAGCTGACGGACATACAACGCACCCACGAGCTGATGTTATCCGAAATGCGCAAGACAATAGAGCAGGAGAACAAACGGACAATCAACGAACTCCGCCAGCAGAGCACCCTGGAGAGGATGCGGGCTGTGGAGGAGGCGAAGAAGAAGCAGTGGTGTGCCAACTGCATGCGTGAGGCGCAACTCTATTGCTGTTGGAACACCTCGTACTGCGACTATCCTTGTCAGCAGATGCACTGGGTCAAGCACTCGAGCACTTGTGGGCAGGCGTCCAACATGCAGCTGAATCCGCCGACACACTCTGCTCCAATGCCTGTGGGAATGGAACCGATACGATCAAAATCCAAGACACCGATAGCAACCACCTCGACGGCCAATACGAGTGTCCCGCCAAATCCCAGCTCACAGATAATTCGAAATGTTTCTGTTCCAGCAGCAGGACCTGCGATGAGCGGTCCCGGTTCTAAAAAGTGGCCACCCATGATGCCCATGATGAACCCATCCAATCAAGAGGCGGTGCTCAAGCTGCCCTCCACCACCTATCTCCGCCCGGTTGTCAGCAACATAGGCACCACGGTGACGGCCACCCCGGTCGTAAATAATGCAAATAATAGCAGCATGAACGCAATGATGGTCTCCACACCAGCACCGAGCAATCACTTGGCCAATCTCATGCCTGGTCAGCGAAATGCCCTCAACTTTCCAAAACACACACCTCAGACAGCTCCCGTTCAGCGCTTTAACATACCTGTAAGTACATTTGTTTCTTAATATTAAAATTTTAATTTAATTTATTTCCATCATTTCAGCTACCCATGACGGTGAACCCCAATCCACCGTTTAGTCTGATACCAGATCCACCACATCAAAAGCAATCATCCAAGGGCACGGGGCGCAGTTCAGGGAAGAACAACAACCGAATGCGGCAAATGAATATGGGAATCAACAACCCGAGTCCACAGGGCATGCGACACAATCAAATGAATCAAGTGTTTAAACAGTGAATATTTTAGGAATTGAAAAACAAAAACAGAGTAGAAGGAAAGGAGAATGCACCGCCTGGAAAGACTGCCTGTAATTCAGGAAAATTGTATCCTTGATATTCCAGAGAAACTCAGAATCAATTATTTTTGTCTGATCAGAATGTACTGTCTATCATTTGGAGGCCACCTTAATATCCAGATCCCCTAAGCGCTGCTATTTTTTTATTTACTCAGAGAGTATCAGTTTCTAAGTTGCATTGACACTGAAAGACGAAGTTCTATGTATAAAGTTATTAATACAATAATAGTTACATAAGTATATGGATTGATTCTGGTATATATAGCTACAAATATATATCTCACCATTTTTTTTAATTATCTGATTTTATCATAACTTAATCGAATAGAATGTAAGAGAAGTGTAAACCCATGAGATGGAATTTGCTAACAGTAGTTACTTGCAGTCACACCATTTTTCACTCACAGCATAATGTACATTTTTTCCTTCATCCGGCATCTACATACGCATACACCCATTTTATGTATATTGAAAGCAAAGCTACAACTGAATCATAAGGAAAATACATCTGAAGATATGTTTGAATCACCATAAAACGTTTATTTTACTATCAAACCACCTGTGGAACAAAAGTAACTCTCCTAAGTCGAACTCATCAACCCTTCTCAATCAATGTCTAACTTCTTGAAGTTCCCTTCAATGCCGAAAAGATCCGAGACGTTTTTGGGCTTTCCTGGCCTCAGTTTCTCATCCACCTGGTGGCGAGTCTCGAATTCAAGCATTTCCTGGCGATTATCCAATAGTTTTTTGTAATAAATATCTGTAAATAATAATCATTTTAAAAAATACTGCATTTATTTCTGGGACTGTACCTTTTGACAGGCTGGTGGACTCCTCGTCTCCGCCATAGTCCTTGGGCAGCATTTGTTTTGGGACGAACTTGAAGAAGTCATTCAAATCGCTGTGCACGTGAAGGACACTGGTCAGCTCCTTCTTCATAAAGGGTGTCATAATGGCCAGGATCTTGTCCATGAAGGGCACAATGTTAATGAAGTGAAAGCCAATCAGTCTGATGGCAGCCGCTTCCTGGAAAACTTTACAATGGTATTGGATGGTTAAGGGATAAATTTTTGGTCCTTGCCTGAAGGTAGTATAGGAACTTTTTCATCTGCAGGAGGCCAACACGGGCCACATGGCCCAAGGAACAGCCTTTCAGATCGATCACGATCACGTGTCCTGGCTGAATGCCGTCCTCGTACATCCAAAAGTCGAATACCATACAGTATCTGAAAGATAGACATTAAGTAAGGATGAATCTTGCATGACAAATTGTGATTTTAATTCCAACTGACGTTCTGTCCTTCCCCGAGTTACACCCTTGCCTGTCCAAGTGGACATGTTCATTAATATTTACTTGTTTAATTGCCAACTCTTAATTGACTGCCATTATACGGCAGATTATAATGATGATTATAAACGTCGACCACTCGCTGATCTGTGAATGCCTGTGGATTAAGGCAAAGTATCTCAGTAGCTCAGAGTGTATCTCTATATCCGGAATGGCGATGTCTCGTGTGCGTGCTTTCGGCAGTGTTTAGTTGGAGGTTTTAGTTCAGAACCTTATTACTTTCATAATTTTTTAAGCCCTGTCATAATCACGCCACAAATATGACGTGCAAATGGCGCAAACCGACGCAGTCATTATTGTCAGCCATTATTATTAAAGTTGAACAAGTGTTTGCAAAATTCGTATTAAGTACTATATTTAACTTGGAACTTTTGGGGTATATTATAATTTCTTATGTCACTGTGGGAACTATTTTTAAAAAGTGGAAGATATGGGTGGGTTTCTTGACAGTTCAACGCAGATAAAATAAGTGTTAGAGGGCTATTAGTTTTTTAGTCCAAGAGTTGTTTATGAACCTTAACACTTAAGATTTATACTTAACAGATTTTGTTTAGTGTTACCCATGTTTTTAACTAATATTTGTTGGTTTGCTTAACTATTTAGTGTTCTTGGTCCTTTGGATACTCACAATTTCATGACGTCCGCAAAGTTATAGTTTGAGGTATTTAAATCATCAAGTTTGCCAATTATTACCCGATATCCTTCCGGAGTGGCTCCAGGCAGAGGAACAATGGAACTGCAAGGGTTTTCAAAGATTGTTTATCCAAAATCCTTGGGACTTGAGCTTCAACCTACACTGTGTTCATGGCCCTCCTGATTTCCGGGCGCTCGCAGTCCAAGTTGTTGAAGAACTCCTCCAGGTGGGTGCGGGCAGTGAGATTGATGTCCAGCACCTGCTTGGCCACCTCCATGCTGGACCTGCAGGCGTGGAAGAAGTGGAGGGCCTCTCCCTCCGAGAACTTTTTCGAGATATGCGGCTGGGCATGGATCCAGTCCAATAGCTTCTCGACCTCCGATCGCTTGATCTCCGGAAATCGGGCGTACTGCTCCTGCAAATCGGCTTCCTTCATTTTTGGCGTATTGGGCAACGGGATTTACTTTTGATTTTAGCGCGCTATTTGGCCCGAAACGCGTTCCCAGCTATCGGCGGTCGACTCTCGAATGAAATGGAAATGGAAGCTGTTTGCTTTCGCAAGTGAAACTGGTTGGCTGACTGGCCGGCTGACTGTGCAAATTCGGCACGCAATTTCGAGTGCTCTCGGGATGGGATCGGGATTGGTAGTGGGAAATCGGGCATATCGGGAAGATCGGGGATGTGTGGAGGGGGGACCAAATGGCATGTGCTGGCTAGCCGAATCGCAGACTGGATGCCCCTCAGTCCCCCCGCTCCATCTTGGAGGAAAACTCACAACTGGCTTTCGTTCGGCCATCATCGTCATCGGTTCATTTCACTTTACTTCCATCAGGCTGCGTGGAAATGAATTTTGTCGGAGCTTGTGTCGGGCTTGTTGTTTGTTGCTGTTGCAGCCTGCCCGTTTTCTTTCAAACGGCTATTATTATTATTATTATTTTTTCTCTCCAATCCATCTGGGGTATTACGTAACATGTGATCAAGTGATTGGGCGGGCGATCCGTGACGAGTGGCCTGTTATTATTTCGCATGGCATGTGTTCAAGCTGATCAAGAGATTTTAGCTCCTTCATCAAACCCGAAATATGATGCTTGACTGGCGAAAGGAAATTATATTTTTCATAGACATACAACCAGACCACAAATGGCGCTTAGCGATAGCGAATAAAGTGACTGTCAAAATTGGCACACGTGGCGTATACTTAATATCAGCTAGTGGCGCGAAGAAAACATTAAACCTTTTTTTACATAGATTAATGTGGTTTAAATACACATTATAATAAAAGAAATACATTTTATAAGCCTTATATTTTTAGTAGATGAGACTTTTTTGTAAAACTGTCAAAACAAAACATCTATTTCGAAAACCTTTGCAGCATTTTTCCATAAATATTTGGTTTGCCTCAAAATACCAACATCAATTTTGCAATAATTGTATAAATTTCAGGCTTCCTTCAGCTGAAATAAGATGTCACAACAGTTACGAGTTCCTCGCCGGCTAAGTCCTCAAGTGGTTGCAATGCAACCTGCAACTTCGTCTTCTTCTAGCAAGTCTAGTTGCCGCAACGGCCTCATTTCCGCGGCAGACACTTGACATTTTGCCAGCAGCAGACACCAGCCCGCCAAGCTGGAAAACCAAGCCAAACCAAGTCAGCAAGTGGACAACCAAACAGGCAGCCTGTGGCGAGTCACTGAAAAATATGGTTTATTTATAAAAAGAAACAAACGATTTTTTAAAATAATTATCGTAGTTTTCGCTCTGTGTTAAAATCCTTTCCTAGTTAAAATATATACTTAAAGGTTACATGAATGTTATCATCTTTTTTCAGTGCACCTGTGGCATGCTCCGCTCAGTTAACACAGCCGGTGCGCCACTTTGGCGTGTCTGAAATTCCAAACGGATTAGAAGCCGCGTGCAAAGAGCAAACGGCGAACTGCAAACAACGAACGCCAAGCGGCGAGTGTTTACCGCCAATGGCAACCAGTTTGTTAGCCAGAGGAGCTGTTTTGCTATTCGGTGTTTTGGGGGTAGCCTTAGACTAAAAGACGATCAAAGGAGGAGGGGAGTTCCTCCTCAACTTGGCCTGCTGGGGGCAGGTGTCGCTGTGTCAGCCTCGAGTGTCCCACAAGGCGGCAAACCAAATTAATTATCCATCCCAAAATCCAAGTTCGAAACTTAGTTCGGCATGGTGAGATCGTGGGGTCATGTGCACTTTACATAAATTAAAAATAAAATTAATCTTATTTAATATTAATATAGTTTATTTTAAAGTTCAAAATATGTATGGCTATAATCGATGATGATTTAAGAGTTCTTTTAATAAGCATATATTATAAAAAAAGCTCTTTTTCATCAGATTCTTAACTTCTTGAAATATATCTTTATTTGAGTAAATATTTCTATACCCCTCCATTAGGATCTACAATTGACTTTTATGTTTTAAATTCATTGGAGGCTTAAGTAAATTTTAAAACTGAATTCCCTTTTTATTTCATCTTTTTAGAATCTGGCTAAAATTAAAAAGAAATGAATTTTTCAAGTGTACTAACGTTTCAACCTATCGACAACTGACAGACAGACATCAATTTTCGTAATGCTGACCCAAAAAAATCAATCGCAGGAATGCCTGCATGCTAATCGGGGATCAGGTTTTTGGCCACGATGACGATGATGGCCGTGGTAGTGGTTTCGGTGGTTATAGTGGATAATATTGGTGACAACATCGTTTGGCGTTCGGTGGGCTCGTTTTATGTTGCCGTCACGCACCGAGTCCTACCAGTGGTTCTCCATTTTTGGGCTTAACTCTTTGGCGTCGACTCTTGTCCTCTTTTGGCCCTGCCCAGTTTCAGCCCAGATTTTTCTTTTTCTGTTCTTGTATGTGTACTGGTACTGGTAGTGGTAGTGGAGTTGCTGTGGTTGTTATTTGTTCTCTTGCCATTTTTCACGCATTTGACTGCATTACTTAACCTCAATTTGGCCAACGACGTGCATCAACTTCCCATTTCCATGCCCACTCCCCCCGGCCGTTCGTGCCACTCCTCACACCCAATCTCTGTCTCGTCGAACGGTTGCCGTTTCCGTTGGCTGCCACAGCTCCGTTGAACAAATGAAGTTGTCGCGTCGACTTACAACAATTTGCATATTGTCCCCCACTCCACCCATACCTCCTCCTTTTCAACACCCCGATCCCGTATTCGGGGAACACTGATCCTGTCCAGCTCGCTTTGCTCATTTCAATTGCCCTGATTCATGTCTACAGGCCGGAAAATAATCCCATGAAATAATATGGTAGATTATGGTAAATTATACGATATGTTTTATTTGGAACTGTTACAGACTAATATTCAACAACTAACTAACCAAATATTTTAAAATTTTTCTAGGGACAATTCTAGGGTACAATAAAACTCAAAAGGGTTTCTACAAATGTTTACCATTTATATAACAATATTATGTTTTTTTTTGAGTGTCAACACTTCTACCTTTTGATTCCTGCCTTTCCTCTAACAATTAAAGTTAGGGGTTGGGTTGAGGTAGCTTCAACCACGCGATTGTCGCTCGCCAGCCCAAAAGGCCTCGATTGTTCTCCATTTCGCAGCTCTTGTCTTTTTCTCGAAACTCGTTTTGCGCATGCGCGCCTTTTTTGTGTTATTGCTTTTTTTTGCTTTTTCCTTTATATTTTGAATAGGTCTTTTCATACCCTTGCAGAGGGTATTATAATTTTGTCAAACAATGTGCAACTCTCATGTAGATATCTATTCTGATGGTCTCTCAGAACAGGTTAATGTAAGATATCTTGGGCTTTACTTTGATTCAGCCCCGGTTCTGATGATCTTTACAAAAGGATGTCCTTCGAGAACTATAATACCTTTAAAAAAACCGCTAAAAACGCACAATAGGAAAACAAGTTAAAATTTTATAAAAAAGTTTAGTTACAATCATAATTTAAAATATCACGTATACGCTCACATGTCCCTTTTGTTTCGTTATGATGTGTGCGTGTTTTAGCTCAGCAGTTATTATTTTTTGTCAAATACCTTGTCAAAAAAAGATGAAGAACATAATTTCCCAAGTCCTGCGATTAAATAAGAGGACATTGGGCAACCCATGGGGATGACAATTTTGGCCAAAAGCAATACTTGGGAAAGGCCTATTTTAACCATTTCATAAACTGGATGCCAGTCAAAAAACATTATTTTCTTTTCAGGTATAACATTCGTCGAAGTGACACTTAAGGGAGGGAACTAAAGGAGGTCCTTGGCAGTAAAACCATGGAATCTTCATAACTGAAAATATTTTGTATAAAAATTCATTTTAATTTGTGTGCCGACGTTAAGTTGAAGTTACAGTACCAGTTTCTCCGTTATAATTTAACAATGAAATATTTAATAGAACCCAAGGGACACAGAAAATCAGGAAATTGAGAAAAAGTCTGATAGATATAGAAATGGCTGAGAAATGTTTGGGATATTGATGTTCCAAAAGCTTCATATTGACCAAGAAAGGACTGGTAATAAGGAAACTGCTATATCAGCTATATAACGAAGCCATTAACGCCGACATTAAGCTGCAAGGGTATAGAGGCTTCGTTTCACTCGAAGCTTTCCTTTCTTGGTTTTTGTTTCAGCAAGCCATCACTGAAACCTGTGATCTTGTTTTTTGTTATTTTAGCGGTTTTTGTTTTGATTTCTGATTGCCGTTCGAATGTCTTTTTCATCGGGTTGTTGCTATTGTTGTTGTTGTTGCTATTGTTGGTGTTTTTGTTAGTGTTGCTGGTGTTGCCCACTTTTATTTACGGTGGCAAGTGTCGCTTGACAAATTGATTTTGATTTGTTTGGTCGTTTTTTCACCTTTTTGTTTTGTTTCTGTTTTTTAGTTTTGCATTGAAAGCGGGCCGGCAATGGGAAGTTTTTTAGGGGCTTGGCAACCTTGAATGCAACTTTTGCCCAGGGAAATGACTAAAAGTTGAAAACCCATTAAATTGCTTCAGTTCCCAGCTGAACAGGAAAAGGAGTCAACAGCAATATCCATCCAATTACCGCTTCCTTTGGAACACATTCGAATTGGAAATCAAACAGCAACAGTTGAATGCACTTTTGCGGGGGTGGCTGGGCTGTGGCTTTTATTTTTGTTGGGACGGAGGGGAGTAAGGGCGGCCGGGGCAGGGTGCGGGGCTAACTGTGCATTACACGCTCGTTGGCATCCTGTTTCATGCAACAGCAAGCAACAGGATGCCGCACAAACAATCTAAATTCCGAGGGTAGTTGCTCAGACATGCACTTTGAAAAATAATGGGACCTATAAGTAGGATCCTTAAAAGGAATGCCTTTCAAGATTGTTATAGAGATTTCCTGATTAGACTCAACTTAAGGACTCTTCCTCCAAAACATTTCCTTCAAAAGAATCCGATATTTCTCCATGTGCAGGCAGCCCTGATTGCCCCTTAAAAAGCCACGCAAAGTCAGTTCCAAGTGAATGCCAAACAAAGCCCATCCATCCAACACCACCGATCCATCCATCCATCCACTCTGGCGATCGTACAAAGGGACTCGGAATACAAAGCATTAACGCGCTCTGGAAAAAGAATTATCAGGAGCCGGAGAAGGAGCAAGAGGGTCACGAACAGAAGACTCCGAACAAAGGAGGATCGTTTTTTTGTCTTTTTCCTGAGCTCAGTCGTGCGTCAAAAAAATCCTTAAGCCAATGGAAACGAATAAGAAATTCAACGGCCGAGCACCTGATGATGACTCCGACTCTGACTTTGACGACGACACCTGAACCCTCCGGTGAATAAATATTGAGGAATGATAATTAGGAGGTCTAGCAACCCTCCGCCAGACGGACGTTACAATCGCGCACAGGTAAGTCCCGGTAATGGTGGTGGAATCTCAGTGGTGGTTCGTCAGCCTTCCTTTTCTTCCTTTTTGTGTGCGTCTAGTGTGAAGTGATCGTTTGGCTATCTAAATGTTGTCATCCAAGGGTGGCTTCCTTACTGGACGCACTCCACCTCCCGCAACCTGCCTCTAATGAAGAACCTGCTAGGATATTCATGAGTCTACCCATGGACTCGCTTGAGGAGATCGCAACCGTTGCAGCAAGTTGCCGAAGATGCGCCGCGCCCTAATTAGTGGCAGGCAAGAGGTAACAGTGCATCGTAAAAATATGCACATATCAAAAAATTCCTATCTACATAATTATTAATTCAATATTTCCTGCCAGTTCTCGTACAACAGCCGCGACTGCAGCCTTAAAGAAAGCAATTCTCGAAAGGGGAAAGGAAGCAAGCACTTGACTTCAAGGACCACATTATAATGGAAAACGAGTTGGTGGAGGAAAAGGGGAGTTCCTCAGCCGGATGGTGGAATCAAATGAGATCAGAAGAGAAAGCATCGGAAAGGAAGTTCTGGAGGGGACTTTACACTGAGGAAAGAGTGTTTTTAAATCAGGAGTTTAAGGCATAGCGGGATTCTTAAAAAGACATTAAAAAATACGTAGCTTGAGATCCATAAAATACCTGAAATTACTTAATACTGTGTTAAATATTAAGAGAACTGAATAGGATTTCATAAGACCAACCAGAAAACAAAAGATTTAAACTACTCTAAATATGTATATTCGTTTAAAAAAATATATATTATCTTTTAATAAATCCATAAATCTCTCAACACATTAGAAATCTCTCACATTGCTTATCTTTTACAAGATTTTGTTTTATTTCAAAGCTAAACCCAATCCTTGATAGGAATGCTAATGGTAATGTCACATGTTAATGTGATCTCCCATCTGGAATAGTTTTCGTTTGCCTAGAAATCACTGGAGGAGCTTTGCTGGCGAAAGTAGTAGCGCACTCCCCTCTCTCTTTTCCCAGCCCCCCCGTTTTTAGATCTCTTCCGCGATAGACACGCGTCACAAGCTCCTACTAGGGAGCTCCACTGCTCCTCCGGCTCCTCCAGCTGCGACGACTGTGGCACCCATTAACATTGTAGCATTTTACGCTTTCGCCTTGTCTTCGTCCCCACATACAAGAGAAGATAGAGGGACACAGATAGAGGGAGATGGGAAATTGAATCTTTTCCCGGACGGGGTTCACTGAACCCGGCCTCTCAGATGATTTGCGCCTAGCTGGCGGACGAACTCTCGGATCAGGGGACTACTATATGTGTGTACATCCCGGCTCTGTCTTGCTGCGAGGATGATAAATTGTAAGACACTTATTCCCAGCTTCGTAATAAAAACATCTTCTTTTTTTTGTTGAAAAATCTCTTAATCGCATAATCCAAAGACGTCCAGCCGGACTTGCCTTAGATCCGAGTGGTGGGAGTACTTACGAGTTGCAAGTTTGGAGAGACATGTGCTTGCAATTACGATTCAGTTGACCTACTTCGATCTGTACAAATTCCTGATGGGAGATCAACTACAAAGAAATGAAAATTAATTGATTTTCAGTAAAGGGCCGCTCATATTAAATGAGACTTGCATATATATTCGGAACATATATTTCCACAAGTATTTCATTATTTTCTTATATTATTCGATATAAAAAATATCTATTCAATTCTTCAATTCTTTCTGGAAGTATCCTTTAAGTCTATATAAAAATTAGAAATGAAAACAACCTGTTTCTAAGTTAATGTCTAATTTATTACCCCCCACAATAGATTCGAGGACTTTATGAAGATCTAACTCAGTTTTATAAATTAAATTGAATTATGAACATTTTATTCATAAACTCTACGTCTTGCAAGAAAATAATTCCCAGGAGTGCCGTAATTCCTATGGAGCACCTTCGGAAGACCGCACCTAGACGTAGACCATCCCGAACTTTGCATAATTTCCACTAAATGGAAGCCTAGATGGTAAGTCATGATAACCATGATCTAGGGTTCGAAATTATGCGCTGTAAGCGCACTCAAGCAATGCGATTTTCATTATTTTCCTGCTGCCGTGGAAAACGCACGTGCAGAGGGCCAAGACAATTTTCTTACCCTCCTGCTGGGGGATCTTCACATGTCTTCCACTTATATATATTATATATAGGAATGCCTGGCAGATGAGCAACCCTCATGGGCGCGACTCCTTGGACAAGGCCAGTCAACTGTGAGAGGGGGTGGTCGCTGAAGGATCCGGGGATCGGTTCCCGCCCGATCCGAGTCCCACATAATATTTGCATCTCATTTCCGGACACTTGGTTGCGAGGGTCAGCGTTCTGTCCTACATGTTCTCGGGGGTGAGCGTTTGACAATTACTTTTTTTTGGGTGCGGGACTCGGAAGTGGAAACGGGACAAAGGCGAACGGAAATGCCTTAACATGAATGCGAGGGGTGAATAATTACAATTATAAGTTTTTGTTACTGGGGGAGGCTCATACAATTCACAGATCCCTATGTCTATGGAAAATCAGAAAAGCAAAGCTTAGTGGGATAGAATAAAATCAGGGAAATCTGAGTTTTTAAGTTAACTTAGTATAAATATTATAAATGTCCTTCTTAAAATATATTATTAAAGCAAATCAATTTTTAAACAGGCTAAATCATAACAATAAGCATTTAAAAATGTATATCCCTTTCATAACTTTATTTTCTAGTAAACCCTTAATATACATTTTCTCTCCGTGCTTCTAGGCTAAAATCAAAATAGTTTTTATGGCAATTTTCACATGGAATTTTAATGAGCTCTACTAGGCAAGGGCGTTACGGTGGCTTATTTATGTTACGATCCCTCGACTGGATTTGTGTGGTGCACTGTGCGTGAACCTGTTACAGCGAAACCCACGACTCTACCCCCTTTTCGGATTTCTCTGGGCCCCTGTTGGTTGACATTTTCCCATGATTCGTCACCCGAAATCATTCAGGTGGTAGTGCTTTTCGGACCTGTTGCATAATTTGTCAACGATTTTATTGGTTTGGTTCATGATTTTAATGACAGACTGTACTGCATACATTTTAATGAGTGGGGACTGTACGTTTAGCATGATTTCGAGGGAGCCTTTCCTGATTTATTGAACTTTTTTAAGTTGACTTTCCTAAAAATGGTCTAAAATTATTACACAACAAAGTCTACAAGTGCTTTATGGAGAAGTGCCTCTTGATCGCCTTATAATTGATCTCCTGCGCGCTGAGGACTTTTTGTGAGAATTCTTGAGCAGAAGAAAGCCATTAATCATATTATAGGAATCCCACACAGTTCGTCTATCCCTTTGGCCACAATTAGAAAGTCAATGACCGTTGTACCCCCGGTCCAAGAATCTCCGCAGCTCTTTCTCTCTGGACATTTTCGGCAAGAGATCGTCTCATTATTAATCCTCAGCCAAAATAGAAGAGACCATCGCTGCTGGCCCTATCTCACTCCCTCCATCACCTGTAGACAGGGACAGGGAGGACGGAGAGTGCGAGAGATGGGGGGTGTTGTCCATTCTCATTTCTATTCCCAGAATTTTTCATAGGGTTAAAACCCACGAGCACTTTTTGTCTATTCGTTTCTTTTTGGGCAATCATCAGACACAATAGAAAGCTAGACCAGCCAGCAGGCGAACAAGAAGAAAAGGCAAGGCAGTCAGGAAGAACCGCTCCAAAGAAGGGGCCGCAAAATGTACGGACGGATGGACGGATTTGGGGAGACGGGAGGGCTACCAGGGGTTTGGCTCTGTCCGTTTTTCGGTCGTTGAACCGGGAGCGGAGAGAGGAGAACGGTGCGGCAGTGGCCGAACACTGAAGACTGAAGACCGAAGACCATGGTGGAGAAGAGCGGCAGAGAAGCGATCTTCGCTTTCGAGAGTCGTAACAGTAAACAGTTAAAACGCTTCAAATGCGTACGGCTGGCTCGCCACTCTGGATTTCAGTCCGACTTGAGCGATGGGCTTTCTTCGGGCATTGTTATTGTTTTTATTGTGGCTGTTGTTGGTTTTAAGGCCATAACCTGCTGGAACACTGACCAAAAAGTCAATCCCGTGGAATAAAAATCAAGCCAAGTCAAAAAAGGAAAGGGAAAAGAGCTGTCTTAAGGATAATCTATTGGCCTTATTTCAATAGAAATTATAAATACTGATTATTAAGGTCAACTTCTGATTAAATGTTATAATTCTTTACCATAAAAACTAGAGTCCTTTACCAATTAAATCCTCTCCTATAACTTATAAAGGATTTTTCTCTCTGTGTAGACTTGGTAATCGGTGCCCTGAAACCCGAGCCGCGTTTAGGACTTTGGCCTGCAGCTACGCCCGCAACTTGATGGTTATTTACGAACCTGTTGCACTTGCTGCAGGCAGGGTGTTGCATTTTATGGAATGTAGGGTGGAGCACCACAGGGAGGGGGGCAGAGGGAAGACGCTGGGTGGCATGGGCAGCTCCGACCAATGAACGCACGCCCAATCCCAAAGCCCAAAAACCCTCGTCCGTTTGCCAGCCAACGCACCTGAAGCTTCGGCCCAAAGTGGAAAGCAAACTTTACAGGCCAGGGCCATTTACATGCGTAGCCTGATCCGCTCCCTTCCCCACCTCCACCCTCGCCCATTTCTCCTGGGGCCCATCTCATGGTCTCTTTCTCTTTATGTTTGAAAGCGTTGGGCATTTTTATTTTTATTTATTTTTATGATACCAGTTGATTTGAAAGAAAACCCTTTCTCTGGCGCTCTTTCTTCAGAGTCGCTCTCTCCTGTGTGCCACATTCTTGTCTTGGGATTGCGTAAAGGTACCGTTAGCAGCTTGGATTGTAAGCCTGTGTGTATATTTAAATGGAAGCGTGGGACATGTGGGCCAACACCAACCCAGTCTGGGTCTAAGTTGCGGTTGTCCGTGCACTCGAAAATATTCTACCAGCATTTTAACTTTAATTTTTTCTAAAGTAACTCCTATTTTAATTTAGCCATCAATATTTTTTGATTAATAGGATTTTATGATTTAACAAATTATTATGTTTAATACATTAATTTCCCGACGATTTTTTCCCTGAGTGTTCTCTTGATCAACGATGCCGTTGAAGTTGCTTTGATTTTGGCCCAGTTGAAGAGGCACAGCATCCGCTAGAGCTCCTCATTTGGCGGCTTCTAGGTGCGCATCCGCCTTCGTTTGTCGTCTAGTGGATTCGGCTTTTGGGCCTCGACTTTTATCAACTTGTTTTCCGAAGTTGCTGCTGCCGCTGGTTGCTGCTGTTGCCTCTAAGTTCTTCTCCTTTGTTGCTACAGCGTCTGGTTTCCCACTCATTTGCTTAATTTCAATTTCGTTTCGTTTGCCATTTATGGCACAATGACCATGAACGGTTTTTTAGACAGCTGTTGATTGTGGCGCTGTGTTGGTGGTTTCGTGTCTTTGGGCTTGGTGCGGAGGATGTAACTGTTTATTCGTAATAGATGCGCCAGATACATTTTGGGATCGGCTCCATCATCCCCATCCCAATGACATCAGCAGGCGCAGACAACGCCCTTCGAGATCGCTTTCCCCGAAAGCACTTGGCCCCAAGAGCTTTTTCTCCTGAATGACTCATCCGAAAACTGCATACCTCTGAAGTAAAGAGTATAGGAGAAAATACAGTGTTGCTTCATTAAATGTATCTCCTTTTGAAGGGAATTTTTTAAGAAATAAAAAAATTTATCTTTTCATCCATAAAAGTATCTCAAAAATTGTATCTCGTTTTGAAATTTGAAGTTTGCAAGCTCAGGCTGTAAAAATTCCCACTCCCGCCATTGCAACTGTAAAAGCTCTTTCTGGAGAGAAAAATAAGGAAGAAATTCTCTCTTTTTACCGCTTGACGGAATTGAGACACGAGCTCTGCGCTTGACACATTGCATTTCATTAACCAATTAACATAATTAGTGTTCATCAATCAATTAATAATTCCGCTCAGTGCCTCGATTTTGAGAACGGACCGCCGAGCAATCCGCAGGCATAAATCAAAAGTCGAATACACTTGTTGCGCCCAGGCGGTGGCAGCGACGCCGGCAGTGGTAGTGGCAGCGGCAGCGACAGCGGCTGCAACAACAACCCCAAAGGCCAGAAACATGAAAAAAAATCCAACGTCAAAACAATAACAATCCCTGCTCTTGCCTACTCTCCAACTCTCCACTGAGCTGAGCTTTCCGCCTGGAGAGTAGCTCTCACGCTCTCGAATCCGCTTTTCTTCGTATTGGTGAAGCCGAAGGCAGACGAGCCAAGCCAAAGTCTCTCCATCTCTCCAACAAGCCCCACGCGCCTGCTCATTTTTTGGAGAGCCAGAGAGACCGCTGGCCGCAGAGGGCTTCGCTGTGCACATGTGTGCGTGCGACGTTGTGAGGAAAAGGGTTCTTGAACTTAAAAGGGGTCAAAACATAAAATGAAACTCGAAATGCCTTGGAACATAGACAAACCGAGCTCCGCTCGCGTGTATCCGCGTATCTGTGTGTGCCTGCCTAGGTCCGTTTGTGTGTGACCGTGTGCCTGCTGCTCATTATGCTGCCGCAGCTCAGCCGCTGCGCTGCCCACGGAGCTGTTTCATCCGTTCGCCTGGTTGTCTCTTTGTCTATTCCGTTTTCTATTTGATTTCTACCTGTTGTTGTTTTGGCTTAAAGCCTGCTCCCCTTTTGGAGCCTACCCCCAACCCCCCGCTCCTGTCTCTTCACCTGCGACCTCCCTTGGAGGCACGCACTCGCATCGTGCTTACACTCGGAGAAAAACGTGTTTATTAAAGGAGTAAATGATACTCCAACATAGTTATATCAGATTTCTGTATCTTTGAAATTGTATCTTTATCCATTTGATTTTGAAAACTTTTGAGGTTAAGCCTTTATTTTCTTTCAGTATCCGGATGATGGGCTTAGCCGGAATTGAGGTTTCTCCTGCGCGGCGAGCCTGAAACTTTTCGTGTTTATCACTTTTGTAGTAAACAACAGTCTTGAGCTCATCGTGGCTATTTTTAGTCGCGGATGCGTAGGATCCGTTGACCCAAAATTAAGGCTGAAATCGAAGAGAACGCGGCGGCGGGGTCAGCGTTTCGGCCATCGAACAGGAGTCAGTGCTGCTCATCGCCGTGAACCATTTGTGTAAACAATATTATTTATGACGCTACCCTATTCCTTTACCTATAGGTCCCCGGTCCCCATTCCTCATCCCCCACGTACTGATCCCGTCCACCCCTCCCTGTACTGCCTTTTTATACTCATTGCTATTTACAATTCCATTCCCTGGGTTTCGTTTTACTTGCTTTCGTGCCTCTATTTGTCCGTAGGCTCCTTTCTCCGTCTCGCTTTGGCCCCGATTCCTTACCTTTTCACGCTCGGCCGCCTCGTTTCCATCCTCATTCGGTTCCACGCCACTATTTGTATCTGAGTATCTTCTGGTATGTGCGCCTGTGTGTGTGTGTGTGAGCGTTTCAATCTCGATTGTCAATCTAGGCGGTTAGAAAAGATGTTTGCCTTTGGCCTGGAACAGGAACGCGAATGGGAATAAGTCCGAGAATTGGAATGGGGATAGGAATGAGAATGGGAAACCGTAAACGGAGACCAAGACGGAGACGCAGACGCAGAAGCTAGCGAGGAACGGTCAGCGACCTCCGAGCGATTACACGTGTTGTAAATTAGTTTAGGATTCCCTCATCCCATTTTGAGGAATATTAATGCTTTGTTTGCCATCCCAAAGTTTCTTTGCCCTACGGCATGTGAAGTGAGTCCCTGGAAATGAGTGATGTGCCTCAAGCACTCGATATCGCGAGATATCATAAAAGGGATAAACAGCCTAGGCCCCAGGGTTTCGGGTTCCCAAGTCATTCAATCTTCATATCCCAGATAAGCCCAAGGAATCAATTCCCCAGTAATACCTTATGAGGGAAAAACATGACTATTCACACTTTGGGAAATTGTAAACATTTTTATTCATAAACATTTTATCCCAAATAACCCCTTATATTTCATTATTCGGATGGCCAGAAACTCCACTAGAAAGGACATTCCCATAAATACTCATCCATTTATCTCATCCATTCTTTATTGAATCATTTGATAAATAAGTTTAAAAGTCCTGATAGCCTTTTTCTCTTCCCAAGGAGAGTTCCTAACCAAACACACACAATGTTTTCCCCCATTAATTGCTGTGCAGGGGAACAAAAAATGACTTTTCACACATAGAGAGTTTTCAGACACAAAAGAGTATCTCCAAGATACAAAAGGGCACCTGACGGTGACTGGTTGGAAGGGATCGGAGAGCCTGTAGCTTTAGATGCGAAGCAGCAGGGAGATCCAGTCAACAAAAGATTTCGAAATTATCGACTTACCCCGCCGGCTGGGACGGGGTTCTTGGGGAGGATCAATTGTGATCTCACGACGTCAAGCTGGGAGAGTGGCAGTGCCACCTGATCCAACACAGATATCCAATCAAGAGCAACAACAATTTCACACCTTTAGACCGTTAGAGAAAGGGCGTGGCAGCAGCTAGAGCCTCAGACCTCAGAGCTCGGAGCTTATCTCTGCTTTTGAGGACCCCTTGACAACCGGTTCTTACAGATACTTTCTAGCTTGTCGGCGGTTCGCCGGCTTGCGACTGACTTGTGATTACTAAATTAGCACTCTCCTGATTGCCAGCCAGTCCGCCCGTTTGGCTCACCCCCGACCCCCATTTCTAATTGCCGTTGCCGTTGCCACTGCCGCTGCCGGGATTGTAAATACACGAAAAGAAAAACGAGAATGCAGAGACAAGAAGCCAAGAAATTCCTTTTTAATTAGCGTCCCGTGCGAAGCTCGAAACGGGCAGCTCTCCAGACTCCAGAGTGCCCACAACTTCCCAGCCCGAATCACCTGCGACTGTCCCAAAAATAGTGTTGCGTCATAATCATTGTCTGGTGGGAACTTCCGCAGCACAATCAACGTCAGCTACCGTCAACTCTCAGCAGCTTCTAATGTCAGGTGAATACACTCAAAAAAAATTTAATAAATTTCATATCTTCAAAGAAAAAGGGTAGACATCAAGACGAAAAGCACATTGGCAAAAGTACTGTTTAAAATTTATAAAATCTTTTTACTTTTCTGTATATTTTTTTAAAGTGTATCTTGGCTAATGACACTGGTAGCACTGCTGGGGAGCTATTGGCCCTTTTTGGACCTTCAAATCCGGAAATCCCGCTTTTTCTTTCTCTTCACGCGCTCAGCCCCCGTCTCTCCCCGTGGGATCGGATGTGACATGGCTATTTGGGCCTAAGCTGACCTCCGTGTGAACTTGGTCGGTGGCGTGTCCAGAAGCCAGGATCCGTGAGATCCGTGAAATTACCTTGAAATGCTGGACTGGTTGCATAGGCGCGCTGCTTCCCACAGAATGTTGCATAATTTTCACGCTCCTTGCCCTCAAACGCAACCCCCGTCCTGCAGGACCCTTGCACCTGTAGCTGCCGTGTCCTGGCCATTTACAAGAAACATCAACAAGTTGGCTGGCCAGCGAAACAAGCAACAACTTTCACCCTCCCTCGAAAAAGTACAAAAATAAAGTTGGAAAGGCAATCACAGGGCTCTCGACAGGCTCAACTGGTTTTGAGGGAATCGAATGGAATACGTATCTTTCCCATGAAGGCTGTGGTGGCGGGGGAACAAATTTAAAATTAAATTTTTATTTTGATTTCTTCGCTCGACTCCCTCCCGGCTTAATGGCCCTTGACGGCGACTTTCGGTTATCCTTCGGCTGGCAACTCTTTCTCACACACACACACTCACACTCATGCACTTGAAATCTTTCGTCCCCGAAAAAAGGGGAAAGAACTTTGCGTTACTCCATTCTCCCACGTTCCGATTCACGATCCTTCGACCCGCCAGGATCAATCGCGCTCGTATTCAGATACAATTTGATATTTATGTATCTCGAGGGTCGAGGATCCTCTTCAAATAGACGCAGACGTTGACACAACACCTGGCCATTACAGGCAAGTAATGGGATAATGCTGGAGTAACAATCCAGGATCCAGGACCTGGATGTAATTACAGGCAAATGGAAAGTGGAAAAAATTGAAGCGGCGGAGATTGTTGGAAATTACAGCAAAACACGAACACTGCCCCGGCCATCTCGCCTGCCAGCCACCCCCTTTCTGCGAAGAGCTGCGATCACAAAGCCGGCTCTTTGTCTTCCTTCCCCCGCCGTCTGGAGAAGACCGAAAAGAAACCGACCGAAGACAGGGGAGTGGGGGCTGGGGGGGAGTCCGGAGGGATGAAGAAGTGAGCAAACAGCGTATCCTGTACCCTTGCGCAGACATTGACTTTCATTATCTGTTGCGCCACTTTAAGCCACTCAGCCAGGGCGGGATTGGGCGATGGGGAGTGGCGAAGGGGGTGCCAAAGGAGGTGGGCACCATGCACTGAAAGAAATTATACAATTAAATTAAATAATTATAATATAATAATATATAATTATAATAATTATAAAATTGAAAACTAAGTACAAAACTTTATATAAGAAACTTCAGATACAAGTTTTCATATAAATATTACTTTTATTTATTAAACTAATACATAAGTCTTAAATAAAAATATGATACATAAAGTAACCTGCTTAAAATTATGCAAGTTGTCACTGATCCTTTTTTAGTAATTTAGTAGAATATATATTTTTTGAAAAAAAAATTATAATAAACCTAATATTATAATATTACTACACTATTATATTATACACTAAATTATGTATTAATAAGTAATTAAGAATTATTAAATAGTAGACAAATATTACAGTCTAATCCTTTATTTAAAAATGAAATTTATTTTGATTCTTTTTCCAAAAATATATTTCCAAATAAAGCAATTAGGATCAAGAATCATAAAAGAAATCCTTCTAATCTATTTTTAAATAATTTTTTAATGAATAGTTTAGTACTGTATATAAATATTACAGCATTTAATTAAATATCAATACAGAATCCTTCATAACATAAAATATGAAACATACATATACTCATACATTCTAGCTCCTTTATTTTCTCAGTGCATGTGAAATCCCAAGTACTGGAAGCAGAGAATGGGATGAATAGGAGGCAGGGAGTGTGGAATAGGGAGCAGGAAATCTACCCAGTCGAGGACGTGCCACCTCCGCCCGCCACAGGGTGCAGTCACTGTGCTCGCCTGGGTCGGGATGGGATGGGATCGGATTCGAGGATCGACTTTGGGTCGCGAGGAGCACTGTCAGCAGTGTTCGAGTCCCAGAGTCAGCCGTGTGTATCCACCGGGCGAATGCCACGAAGGGGGATCGCTGCAAAGTTATTTATTCTCTTCTGGCGTGTCTCTCCGCGCTCAGCGTGTGTGAGCGAGTGTGTGTGGTTGTGAGGATACTTTTATGGCCTTCTGCCTCCCCTTTGGCAGCCCCCGCTGCTTTTTGCCAGCCCCTCTCTCTTTTTGATTTGCATTCCAATGTGTGTGCAGTGGGCCCAGCCCAGAAAAAAGCCCGCCGCAGAATGAAAAGAAACAACAACCTCGGCAATAAAGGCGATCCCTTTCGCCTGACTTCGGGGGGCTTCGAGGGTGAAAAAGGCGCAAAAGACAGCGAAACAAGGAATAATAAATTGAGGAGAAAGAACAAAAACAGGGCCGGAAGGGGAGGTGAAAGAAGTAATTGTAACGTGCTAATTGCGAGCTGAAAAATATTTTCAATTTGCTAAATAATATGTCATCCGCCGGGTTGGGGCGATCAATCCTGGCGAACGGGAGTTGAATTTTTGATTGCCATTCTCTTTAATTTGCATACAGTGTGTTTCGCTTTTGTAAGGCAATGACCAAGTCGAAATAAACTTATGGTAAAGGGTACCAAAAACTTATATTAAAAGGATTCTTTTGATGAAATTGGCTTGTAAACCGTCAAAGTTTGAATGTACCATCATATCCTTTTTTAATAAAAAGAATTAATAATTATACTTATTAATTACCACATAAGCATAAAATATTTAAACCATAATTATTTAGAATATATATCACATGTTTTTTTTTCCCAAAAATCTTTAAAATATTTCCTTATAAAAATTATTTAAACACTTTTTTCTAAAACTATCTATATTATTTATATATATTCTTATATTATTTTTTTTATATTTTCAATAAAATTATTTAATTAAATACTTCTTTGTGACTTGCGCTGTCACTCCTATTAAAATATAATACTTAACAATTTTTAATTTTCAATTGAATTCAATTTCCTACATCAATGAATAAAGATTGAAATTATTCTGGGGATGTAACCGCAGTCCTTTACCTCTTATCCCGTTATCGCTTTTAAAAAACATTTCCTTCGAATTTTTTATTTTATTTCATCCAAAATGCCAGGCCGAAAAGGGCATTTTGCCATTAACTCTTCGTAGTTTCCTGATACATAAAACATTTTGTGGAGGCATTTTTGTGGGAAAAACATAAAACGATTGTTTCTTCATTTTTGATTGTATTTTATTACAGTCACTCCTTGTTTTGGGCTGCCCGGAGCCCAGATTCGGAAGCCCAGATACTCGGCATCGTTTCATTTTAATGACTTTGACATGCATTTGACCTGGATATGGACGCGATTACAGAGTACGCGAGAGTGACCACCAAGGATACGGTGAGTGTGTGTTCTGTGCGTGTGTGTTTTTTTCCAAGGAAGATCTTCAGAAGTTCTTCATTTCACGGTTGGCCCTTTTGCTGCCCCGAAAGAAGTTCATTCGGAAAGCGACATGTCAACGACAACGACTCATTGAGCATTTGAATGCAGCAGATGTTTACGACTCTTGTCGCATTTCGTTTCATTTCATCCGAGTTAATTTCGCAACCGGACGACCAGACATGGCCATGTCAAGCACTGGCCAAAGAAATCCTTTCCAAGAAACATAACGCACCGAACATGAAATCCATTTGTAAAACATGCTTTTGGCTTTTGCAATTTGAGGCCAAAACAGGGGCCACTGGTATATCCAAGTCCTCTCTGGCGGTTCTGCTCCGGCATGTGGTGTGGTCATACCTCCCAGTTGCAGCAACAGTTGCTGTTGCAGTTTCATTTGCAGTTGCTGTTGCTGTGGCTGTTGCAGCTCTGCCAACTGCAATCAGCCAAGCAGCTAGAAACCGAAACAGAAACAGAACTATCCATCTATACGTCCATCCATTCATCCATCTATGCATCTATGTATCCCCCAGTTGGAGGAAGGCTCTCGTGTATCTGGCTTTGAGTTGAATGAACCAAAAGAGAGCAACTGTTGCTAGTTGCTAGTTGCCAGTAGGTAGTGTTGCTGTTTCTGTTGCTAGTATAGCTGCTGGTGACTCTCTCCTGCGGCACTCGTGCGTTTCCTTCAGCAATTTGCAACAGCAACAGATGCCTGACAGAGCCTAGACAAAATCACACTAGGAGAAATCTATAAAATATTCAAGAAATTTATTCATAATATTAAAGGATAAGGTATAAGCTTTTAAGGACAAGATGGGACACACTTAGTTAATCCCATAAAATACAGACAATTCTTTAGAATAACTAGAAATCCTTTGTTTCAAGTGCACGAATGTGGTTTGTATAAAAGTTCCTTCTTAGTCTGGCAAATTACGTATACGGACCAGGCCAAGATTGTGGTCGGTCTCAGCTTCCTGCAGCCAAAGTTAGAGGCCTTAGAGAAACCGCAATGGACAGATCAAGAGCCAAAGACAATTTCCTTGGCTAGAGGAAAGCTAAGCTGGGCATGAATAACCATTTAAGTGCTTTCCCAGGCGACGATCCTGAGAACTTGGCCCGCCAACAGGTGAAGCTGAAGCTTCCCACTTACCTAAAACAGAGACCAAATGGGGGGAAGAAACAAAGTGGAGTGAAGTGAGGAAACCGGGAATCCGGGAAAATGGGAAAATAGGAAACTGGGAAATGGAGAATCCAGAGAACACCAAAGAGATCGAGAGACCAGACCCTTCATTAACCGAGCGTCACCTCCTCTGGTATGAGGCTGGGCATTGAACTCCTCAAACAGACTTTTCACACAATATTTTCCTACATTTTTTCGCGGCCTTTGCTCTGTTTTTCCTGCTGTGGTTGGGGATTTTCCCTGCCAACTGCCTTTTGCCTTTTGCCTTCTGCCTTATGCCATCCACTTCTTTTGATCGCATTTGCGCATGCGCACAATTTTCCCGTAACAATACAAAGGCTGAAGAAGACACAGCTCATACTTGCACTAAAAAATAAAATAAAATAAATATAAAAAGAAAACAGCAAAAAAAAGAGTTCAGTTCAAGTGCCTTTCTCCATCGTCAGATGCGAGGTTGTTGAGAGGGCCAGCCAAGAATGGACCAAGTCCCAGTCCCAGACCAAGATCCATACCCATAACCATGCCCAGACCTACTTCACAAAAAGAGGAACTTTTTATGCGCATTATGAAGTTAAGAATCTCATTCAACTTATTATTCACAGCACGCAGTCGAGGGCAATGAGCAGAGTTGACAAATTCCGGCATTATGGAAATACGAGGAGAAAAGCACAAGCTCATGGAAGAACTTGAGCTGGGGGGTAACTAGAGAAGGATCTCTGGCAATCCTGAAAACCTAACTTATCCCAAAGATTTTACCTGAAAATAAGGAAATTCATAAACTGTTTTAAGTTTCATGAGAAATCCTATTAAAATATTTAAGTTTATACTTATTTGAACATTTTTTTTATCTTCATAGGGCTTTATAAAATATTTAATATTTATCAAAAGCTATCAGAGGTTTAAAATAGTTTCTATAAAACATAAAGTTTGTGTCAGAATTTACTTTATAATAAAGATTATTACAATAGGGATAAAATGTGTTTATAACCAAGCTGCCTACTGAAAAATAGCCTGTAAAAAAATAAATTTCTCGGACAGGAGTGCCCTTCTTGTCCTTTTGTCGACCTGTTTTCCTTGCCCCACTTGCAACCCAACTCCAGCTCCCCCCCATTATCAACTTTCGAAACTGTACACGAAAACCCGAAAATAAACAGAGCACAAAAATCCCAGGGAAAACAAAAAGAAACCCGAAAAACCGAAAAATTAACAAGGAAAGAAACGAAAATGGAACCCCCATGATTGCTGAGATCGACAAAAAGTAACGTGCAACAAGATGCAATGGTGGCGAGGACGAAAGGATTGCGTCAAAAGGCAAACAACAAACACAAGCACACTAACTCACACACAAATACATAGAGGACAGAGAGAGAGAGAGAGAGATTGGATAAACATATCTGTCAGATGTACTGGTTGTATCCCTTTTTTCGTGGGATCCGCGAGCCAACAGGCAACAGTCCCCGTCCAACAGGTAGAAGGCGACCGAGGAGTACGACCGCAGCGGGCCAAACTGGTTTCACCAGATTCCAGCTCCCAAGGAGCGGCTCTGAGGACCGAGGACTGAGGACTGTTGACTTTACACTGTGTGGACAGGGACAGGGACCCTCACCGACTCGCCGACTCACCGACACTCCTCGCCGACTCCTCGAATCTCGATGTGAATCTGAATCCGAATCCGAATCCGACGACTGTGAGTGGCATACAAAGCGGGCCAGAGAACCAGTTTGATCCTCTGGCCGATGAGTTGGCGTAAAAGCAATTTTAATGTCCTGCTACCCAGTCCATAAAGTCATGAATAATCGCCAATCGGCCGGGGAGCGTACGTGCATGTAGGACGGAGGACACGAAGGTTCCTTCCCAATCTCATTCTCCTTCACATTCCCAACCCCCAGTCGGCCCCTCGTCTTCCTTGTTTTGGGTTTGGATTTGTTTCTTCTCCTTTACTGTTTACTGACTTTTGGTCGTGTACGATCCTTACGATCCACCTTTTGTGCGGACTGTACTTGGGACCCTGTGGGGACCTTTTAAAAGCAACGCTTCGACACGCTTGGATTCAAGGACACGACTTTGATTGATCTTCGGCTGTCGAGTAGGGGATTGTTTTAGGTATTCAGTATTTGTTTGAGATTGAAAAAGATTTCTTTACTTCTTGATTGTTTTGTTAAAGCTAAACAGAACTGAAGAATTTTAAGGATTTATTTAACGAAGGTTGGATTGAAACTGATACTAGTGTGAGCTTGAAAAGTAAATAATTTTCTAAAGATTGTATTATGTATAATTAAGGGAAACTTGAAGACTAAAGAGTTGTTGTTAGTAAATAAGTAAATTTATTTTAAAAATAATGAAAGATTTTTTGATAAATCATATTATATCAATAGACACTACTACCTGGTACACATAATATAAATTATATAATTATATTTCATAATACCATTTCTTTTAAGTGTTTATCCTATAAAACATATATGAATAATATTTATTAAATATATATATATCACTTTCTAATAACTCTATTTAAGAAGCAACTTCTGCTTATCCCCAAACACCCCTTTGTGTAATCTTAGCTCAAGCGTACAGTCTGTACCCCATATAATCAAAAAGATCCCCAAGAGTGCCGAGAAATCCCAAAGAATCAGCAAAAAACGATCGCCGACTTGCCCTGGGTGATTCCTTGAAAATCCTTTAGAGATAAACACAAGTGCACTTCCATTGGGAAACATGAAGGGGCGAGAAGTGAGGAGGAGAAAAATTTACCCCAGCAGAAGATCAAATATACATTTGAGTAAACAAGCGTCGCATTCCACAGAAATATAAAAAAGGAGAAGCGAAAGGGATACATACCCCGCCCCACTGAGCCGCAGAGCCACAGCCGAGCCACCACCGGCAGCACCACCAATGCATATCCAGCCTTGAGAGGCCTGACAGATATTATTATGACGGCGTTGTTTACATTTCCCCACACGAACCGAACTGAAATCCAAAGCCCCCAGCCACACAGATCTGCATCGCGTTTGGAACCCTTGAGATTGGACTCCTGCGCGGCTCCTTTGGGCAAGATCAGCTCTCCAGCTCACAGGCTGCAACTGCAACGCAGCAGCATCCACACACGAGCAGCATCCAGCATTCCGCATCCAGCTGGGTGGAGGCAAGAAAAGGTCACCAGAGATCAAGTGAAGGGTGCAATAAGAAAAGTCCAAAGAAAAAGGATTGTGTGGCACTGCCTGCAGTCAACGCTGGCTGAGGCGTTGGCAGAGAGGAAGGCAGAGCCCTGGCATAGGCAAGGCGCTGCCCCAAGAGGTGACGCCAGTTCATTGAACTCGGCCAGGCAACTCCACAATTACAGGCACAGGCACTAGTGATGCCGCCAGCCAAAGGACCAATAGAGAAATGGCTAAAAGAGACAAAGATAATCAATGTTAGAGCCAAGTGTAGATTTCTAGTTTATTAAGTAATGGTGCTAGTTGTGCTAGGCGAATAGTTACAATGTTCATCATTGTTCTATTATTATTTTTTTAAATAAAAAATTCAAAACTTTTATGTAAACTATTGGAATATAACAGAGTCGATTAGGTTTCTTCATATCTACATAATATTATATTAAAAAATAATACAATTGCCTGGCCGAGTTATATTATTTATTAATAATATTATAGTATGAAGATTCTTTTTCGTAATAAAAATATTTGTAATGTTGTAATATAAATGAATAAATAGGAAGAATAGATAAGGACCAGTCTTATTTTTTAATTCTATAGAAAATGTAGTCGAATCCAATGAGATATAAAGAATCTTAATATTTCTTTATAAAATTATTGTGAAGTAAAGTCTTAATATTCATTGAATATTGATATATTGGATATCAAACCACTTTTTTGTAAATATATATTTCGACAAAATAACAGGATACACATATAATAATACTGATAAAAATAATATAGTAACAAATATATAATTTATTGGATAAAAGACAAGTTTGGACTTAAATCCTTTTCATAAGGTAATAAAATAATGTTGTAAGAATCTTTTCTGTTTCTATTTTTTGTCTAAAACCTATTTAAAAAATAAAAAGGAATGTATCTAAATAGAGAAAAAAAGCCAAGTTGGCATCCCTGACAGTCGGGAGAGTCTGTATGATCTCTGCTCTTAAGATAGGACAACGAACGGCGGCAATGTGCTGCATCTTGTATCTGTGTATCTGTGCATCTGTGAGCGCCTGTGCATCTGTGTGCGCGGCCAAGGAGTTTTTCCGGCTTTTCTTGTCGCATCCTACAGCCTCCCAACCATAAACAGGCAACAAAAACAGGGACTGGGGAGAGATCGGTTTTATTATTACAGCTATTTGTGCGGCAAAAGCAGGAAGGAAACCGCCGCGCCGGCAATGATGTGCCTTATAATCCTCCGTCCTCCGCTTTGCTCGTTCAACCGCCTCTGCGCCTCTTGCCACACTGCCACTCTGCCACAGTGTGATGTTGGCATTTTCCAAGTAAAAATAGAAAATAGATAAAAATGCAATTTGTTTCTGTGTGTATCTGGCGGCAGCTTGGGGATAGACAAAAGGAACAGGAATTCGCTCCTTACCTGGCTATTTTGCATAAAAATAGACCGACGAAGGAATTCAAATTCTATTTTCGAAGATTGGCATCCTAATGGTGAATTAATTGAAAATCTATACAAAGAAAATGATTCTGTTCAGGCCCTCCTTGAGATTCCCGAGACCAATTTATCACAGACGCTTCATTAGTCATTTCACAACAAAAGTTAAGGGATTTCAGGGGATGGCGATGTGGTATCGTTCTCTTAATTTATTGTTCTGCCCATGTGGGAACTTTCAATCGGGCGATTGTTGTCCTGCTGCAAGGAGCTGCGGGTACTTGCCTCTGATCCTTAATTTGGGCCTGTATGGAAATCGTAATAAAGATTGACAAGCGCCCTCACGTTGCCAGAAATAGCCGCCGAGGAACTTACCCCCAAAATAGGGGAAGGTCACCCCGACAAGGATTCAGACCCACATAGAGCCTTAAGTGTCACGATTCGGGGGCCGAAAATAGACCGCCAGCATACGACCAGAAGGAGCTACCAAATCCACACCCCCGCCGACACAGCACACCAGGGGTTAAATCTTGCCATTAACACTCTGAACACAAATGATTTTCAAAAGCATGAGAAAAAGGGATATAGTCCCTGTGATTGTAAATGGCGAAGAATATGTGGTATATTTATTATATAAATATTATTTACTTGGATTAGACATAAAGTTTATTGTTTAGTATTTTTTATGTATTTTTTTCAGTGCATTTCCCTCCTTATCCACCCCCGTAGCGATTGTTTATGTTTGTTAACCGCTTAACAGATTTTATCTCAGCAACGCACAAATTACTCAACACCAACTAGAGGCTGGCTGGCCTCGAGATTCCTGTAGGCTCATATTACAGAAAAAGGACTCTGCAGTGGGCAGGGGCGTGGGCGTGTCCTGTTTGCTATTCTCGGAACACACGCGTATCGCAGCACGGACATCTCCTCGAGGATCAAGGATGATTGTGAATTCGAACCACGTGAGCGGCAAGCGTCCTTGCTGGCTTCATCAATTCCCGGCAACTCCATTGACTTTCAGCCTTTCTGCCTTTTTCAACCTCGCATTAGTTATCCTATTCATTGCCAGACCCCTTTCCATAGTTTTCTTGATTTTCCCTATTGTCTATTGTGTCTTTGTTTGCTTCTTGCCTTTCCCTTTTGATTTTCCTTTGGAGAGTTTCCTCTCCAGAGATCATTGAACTCTGCCCGAGGATCGGCTAGACTTGATGATCGTTTTATAATTGGACTACAAATGGCAATCGAAAGGTTCAAAATTCATTAAATTATTTTTGTTAGTTCATAAAAGCATTTCATAAGAATGAAACAAATTTATTAAAATTCTTTACATATTAAAACAATTATATATTATATAATAATCATATTTTAAAATCATTTAATTGCTTTTAATATAAAAGTACTTCGAATATAACAGTCTATATCCTTAAAATTGAATGAAAAACTCACCTTTTTTTTAAAATAGTATTTAACTTCCTCCTCAAAAAAAAAAAAAGCTATAGAAAGTTAATATAGAATAAATATAGAATATAGAAGGAATTCACAAATACTACGATTATTTTTAGTCTGTAATATATATAATTACAGACTCTTACGTCTCTTAAATAGTATAAATAGTAGTAATAAATAGTAGTATAGTAGTAACAAATAGTAGTAAGCATATGAGGCTTTATTACACGAATCTCTTGACTTAAAATGTACAAAAATCTATTTATTTTTCTCTTTTTTGAAGAAACCAACTCAAAAGATTTATAAAAGTTCCAATTTTAAAACTATTTAAATTCTTATTCGAAAATATAATTTCTAAAGTTTATTTATCGGTTAAAAAACAATACATAATTTAATATTGGTTCGCCCATTTGATTAATAAATGAATATGAATATTGCATTAATCTCATATTGTTAGATTCGACCCGTTCCCAAGGAAATCGATCCTGCCCTCATGAAGGACATGACTACCGGATCGGTAGCATCCGCGATCCTGCATAATTTCTGGTAGCCAGCATGCGACAGGCGCGTGTTCGTCGCCGATTATTTTGGTGGATGAACGGGACCTCTTTGAATTTAATTCGCTCTCATCGACCTCAATTAAGGCAATCAATTCAAGGCGTTCTGGGCAAGAAGCGGGGATCCTTTACCCGCAGAATTAACAAAAAAAAGAGACTCTTACATAACAGATTGAACGAGTTTTTAATTGAAAGTAATTATTGGTTGTGCCAAAGGGGGTTTCCCATTTTCCCAAGGAAACGGTGAAAACTCAACCCCAGTGGAGTTGGAATTTATTTTGTTAATTAATTTATTATATGTATATATTTTTTATTTTCCAGTGCAAGCTACACTCCTGGCTTCGTTCCCCAGCAAGGCGAATGCACTTTGGTTTGCTTTCCATTTCGCCTTTTCCTTCTATTGCTTTTGCCCCTTTGGCCTATCGCACGTTTTCCTTGGTTTTTCCTGGCTGTGGAAAAACTCTGCCCCCCTATAGCCCCTTGCTCGGAGTTTCCTTGTGCCCTGCGGACGGAGTGGCCGCATTGTATTATTTACGCTCGTCGGCCGGTCTTGTGATAAGCCTCTGCGGGTCTTCCGCCCCTCGGCGGTCCGGTAGGATTTTAAAGTCATCATCGGACAATGTCCCAGACTTGTGGCGGTCGTTTAGCTTCCCATCCAGCCCGACCCCGATCCATCCCTCCCCGTTTTCCATTGCCACTGATAAGAAACCTTGAGCCAGCCTGGTCAACGCCCCCAGAAAATGCACTGATAATGTGCTACATACTTCTGTGCGTCCCTTTTAGGACCTCAGCCAGTCGCAGATATCGATACAAATATTAAAAGATACACACAATGTTTATTTTCTTGTTGCTGTTGTTGTTTTCTGTTTATGATTTAATCGTATCGTGAGTCACATATCAGCGATCGAAAAAGGGCCAGGATGTGCGAATAAAGTAAACAGTTTTTGGGTTTACACTGAAAATATTAATTCTGACAAGTTAATATGGTATGGAATATATTATTTTAAAATTTGAAGATTTTTTCAGAATTATTACAAAGCGATTTAATATTAAAAGAAACTATATATTAAAATTTTAGTTCCTTAAAATCATTATTTTAAATAAATACCAATTATCAAAAAAAGGATTAAAATGTGTACTTACATGATGATTGATCCCTAAGAATTTTATGTTAGGGGTGCCATCTGATTTTTTTCAGTGCAGATAAGGTCTGAACTCCTTTGTGGCGATAACAATTGTACGGGGGACTCTGTCCCAGGACGCTTATCAACTATTGATTTGCCTTATCGACCTCTACTAATCGGCAACAGGACTCATTCCCATCCTCCCGTCCTTTCCGATAAGACGGACGTATCAAGTATCGATTTGGTGGTTTTAGCCTCTGGAATCAGCGTGACACTGGGTGTCTGCATGTATCTTTCGGTCTCTGGGCTGGGTTCTTTGTTTTTTGCTTTTGTGCCCATATGGCATATGGAAAATGGCATTATCGGAGCTGTCTTTACCTTGGCAGAGTGTTACCTTGCCCAAAACGTGAGCGTTGGCAAACTGCTCCAATTATTTGCGAAATTCGCTTCGCTCGAGTTTAGCCATATATACCTATATATACTTCACATATATGTACATCAAAATAATGTGAGTGCACGAAGCGCTGCAGTTGCAACATTGAAGGCATTTCTTGCTAACTCAGTAAACGTAAACCGGGCGAAACCAAGACCAGGCCCCCAGCATAGCCGTACCCCCCATTGATGTCTCCCTCCATCCCGGCGGGGGGATGGGATGTGTGTGTTTGAGACCCAAGACCCAAGACCCAAGAACACCCTGCCAGGTAATTGGGTCATCGGTTGTGACAATTTCGCGAAACGCACGAAAAACGAACTGAGCCAGCAGAAAACTTAGAATAACGAGAGAGTTCCGTGGCTTTCGATTCTTTAAGAAAATTACTAAAACTATTTTTGATATGGTATAATGTAAATTTTATTACATTTTACAAAAACAATTGAGAGAGACTATCTGGCAAAGCAATTCGGAAAATGGGACTTAACCGACCAGTTCCTGATGCGACTGTGCGGGGGTGAACATTACAATGTGCTTCCTCCTCATCCGCAGACTCCTCGGCGTAGAACTTGTTTCCGCCACTGTTGTCATCGAATCCTGGATCTATTTTTGGTTGCACATCAGGTGGAGATTCAGGAGGGACAGGCGGTTGCCTCTGCCTGCTCATTAAGGAATCCGATCTATGGAATAAATCGGATTCCTCATCAACAGGCACAGGATCCGCCCTGACTGCGCTCATGTAAACAATCTGAAATGCCGATTACAGGATATACTTTTCCTATAAAAGAAAATGCACTTCACTCACGATTAAAAGGAAACTAAACAAAGCCAAATCATTAACTCCCACCAACATGCTTAAAATTTTAATTAGATTTGAATCATTGAGTAAAGTATACTTGATCAAAAGTCTCCAAATAACTTACATTAGGATAGCATTTACATGGAAATTTATCCAAAATGATTCACCTAGAACATTGAGATGGTATGATATGGTAGACCTTTATATACCCTTTCTAGATATTATAATTTTGGTAAAAAGGAGACATCTCCGACCCTAGTATATATTCCAGATCAGGATCACCTTCTGAGTCGATATATAGACGCATGTCCGTCTGTCCATCTGTCTGTCTGTTTCTACGCAAACTTGTCTCTCAATTCTTCAATCCTTTCCTCATCCTTTCTTCCTTTGCAGGCAGTATATAAGTCCAAACGGCCGGGATCGGTTGACTATATCCTATAGCTGCCATATAACTGATTAATCGGAAATGCCATAACATTCATGTTCTTAAAGTTAGAACGATGGGCCTTTCTATGGAATCCACATTGGACATTCTAACCCTTTCCTATCTTTTTTTTACGTCAATTAATACTGAAAAATTGGTTCTGAAATTTATTTGAAATGTACTTCTTTCTTTTCAAAACTTTTTATAAAATCAAGGACATAGGTATCAAGGCCATAATATAATGATTATTTGTTTATTTAGAGAAAAAAAACATACTTTATATAGTATGTAAATCAGGCTTTTATTAATGCAATAATAATTTTGAATTTAGTTGAATAAATAATTTAAATTTGTGTAGAATTCCATGCAAAGGATACGTTAGGCGTCCAGTTCCTGAGCCTGGCCCGCGGCAGGCTTTATCAAACGATATGCCTTCCGTTTCATTTTCTTGAGAGCTTTCGTCCTGTCTCAAATACATTCCAAACGAATTTTGACGAAGCAAAGGCGGCGCAGTGTGCCTGCTCGTTAAGGAATCCGAACTTGTTAGCAAATCGGAGTCATTAAGAGCAGGCATGGGGACCGTCCAGACTCCACTTGTGTCAATAAACTAAAACTTTCATTTAAAAAGATCGATTTTTTTTGGGGAAGTCCATTCAACTCACGATTAATAGGCAAGCCAAGAAAATCCAAGGACTATAAATTCCCATCATCATGCTCAAGGATAAAAGGAAATTTTGATAATTAGTTTTCGAAAAATTTGTGAAATTTAGGTGTATATGCGATTCAAAAATCCTATTCATTTTCGATGCCTGTAATATATTGGGAATGGGGATAAAAAATACCTATCATAATGAAGCTTTTTATGATTAATTATTTACAAGGGAAGGTCCTACATTTTCTAGCACTTAGGAAAGGATATCCATCTGACAGAGACTCCTTGTCCTGAATAGCAAATCATCTTGAACACAAATTTTTCATAAAAAATATTTAAATCTATTATACGAAAGGATATTAGAAGGATTCATGTTCAATATTATTTTAAGTGTTAGTTGAGTTTTTTTTTAGATACTCGTTCCATGATAACCATGTTGAATGGCCTGCGAGAGAAGAAACTTAGTAGTAACCTGGCCAAAAGTAACTGGAACTGGGTAACCACTAACAAACAAACAAACATCTACGTACATACACATGCTTGGACAGCAACTTGGCCAACACAGAAGCACTTGGTTAAAATGAGCGGCTCAAGGTCATCACGCCATACAAAAAGAAACGATAGCGACGGAGACGGAGACGGCTTCGAGATGGAGATGGAGAAAAATGCTGAAAATCTCTTAACGATGGCGTCTAACTGCAGCCAAAGTCGCACTTGCAGTTGTCTCTCAATGGCCTCGAATCCGCGGCGGCGCAGCAGCAGCAGCAGCAGCAACATCAGCTCCCAACAGGCAACAACAAAAGCGGGCTTACGAAATCACGAGCTATTTGAATTGAATGAGCCACAAAGATCATAGAGGCTCAGAGTGGATGGTGGCGGTTGGGGGGTGCTGGAGGAGATACCAGGCTAACGGATGCACTCAACAAAATAGTTACTCAGTTTCTTAACAAATTTAAATCAAATCTTAAGTATCAGCTTCTTAAATGATTTTCCTAATAGAATTTCTTATACCTATACCTTGCAAAATAATTATAATAATTAATAAAAATATTAAATCTATTATTTTAGCTGTATTCTCAGGAACTTTTTGAAAGAGCTGCTGATGAAAATATTCGCACAGTATTATGACTGCACTTTGCATGGGAACTTTGAAGTATCTATGAGAGTGAGATATCTCAAAGATACGTCTCTCTCTTACGGTACAGAACTGAGGGTACTACGGTACCCTGTGTCTGTATCTCTCCAATTTTCGCCTGGCTAGTAGTCCTACGTACAAATCAATGGAATGCCAGTCGAACTCTGATCAAATACACCGCACACTGCCCATATGCCCAAAGCCAGCCCCGATCATCAACATCCACAGGCATCATCAACAACATAAACATCGTCAAAGGCAACAAAAAAACAACCGCCGCAACAAATTGGAAAAACATATATCTGAATACGATCGCCGGAATGCCCTTTTCATAATAATACTTTCCATCAATTAATAAACTTGAGATTAATATTAATGTTAGTAATTAATTATTAGTAATGTAATTATTACTTTAGCTAAATCCTTTAAATTTAACTTAAATATAATTTCTCCTCTGTTTGGTTCGAACCTTAGCACTTTTTCAAAGTAGGGTAGCTACCCTTTGCGAAGAGTATGGAAACTTTGTCGCCTTGTGGGCGGCATCAAAGTTGCCGTTCACTTGCAATTGCGATCCGCTGGTGGGCGGCGTGGTGAGGCTTTGCTTGGACCGACTTTCTGGTGGATATACATATGTATGTATAGTACGTATGTCGATATATTCGCCCAGTGGATGGTTGGTTAGTTGGTGGGTTGGTAGGTTGGTGGCGTGCCTCGGTGGCATTTGGTGTCATTCGAAGTTAATTGCTGGGAACGAGTGACAGAGGCCGCAGTGCCTCGACTGTTTCGGCTCTGGCCCGGATTTGTGTCAACTCTTAAGGTTAACCTCGTAATTATGATTGCTGCCGCTGGTGTCTTCGGTTTTCTCAAGTTCTATTCTCGCCCATTCCCCCAATTATGAAGTGTTGAGTTGATCGCCAAAAGGAGTTGAGCAATTTTTGTCATTACTTCCAGACCATAGAGTAATATATATTGGTTGTTCTAAGATAAAACGATATTCGTTAACCCATTAAATATATCGAAAATAGAGACCCAAAATACATGAAGCGACTTAGGCCCCAAAAAGTGAAGATGCTGCCGCAGGAAAATCTTCTTTTCCAGCTTCTTCTTTATTAGCTTTCCCCCTATACTCCCTATTCCAGTCTTCTTCTGACCAACTTCCCCTTATTGGAGTCAGCTTTTCTTTATGGCTCCAGCCCGCTGGCGTTCCTCGTTTTCCAGATCGGAGTGTGAGAAAATACATCAAGGTTCAGATACAGATACACTTGAAGCGAGAAAGGGAGAAGAAGATAGCGCCGGCTCGCTCTGTAAGTGGTTCCGTCTGGGCCCGGATCCCGTTAGAGCGTTAGAGCGCTAGAGCTTTGAAAAGGGCAAAACACATTTCAATGGAGCCAGCTCCCAGCTACATTTGTATCTGAATCTGGTGTAGTTGTGTTTGTATCTGGAGGATGGATCCCTTTGGAGGGAAAAGCCGAACTAGAAATCCGAGTAACAGATTTCGAAACACCGTCAGCTCAACTTTCGTTTCGATTATGAAATCAAGACCCGCCGACCGAGTGGGAAGATGAGTTGGCTTCGCATAAAGGCGGAAAATGGATGATGATTTCCTTGGTTGCTTTTGGCTCTTTCCCTGGGAAATAACGGACTAGGAATTGAGGTCAAGCGAGCGTAGGAATGTCTAATGCCGGAGAATCCCTGACTTGATAAACCAATAGGCATTCTGCAGGTTCTACCTGTGACTCTGGAGAGCCGAGAATCACTAAGCTTGATTATTCAAATGTTATGCGCAATTTAGTATTTGTTGGTTGTTTACTTTTTTTACGGCTCGTATTATTCAACTGCCATTCGATTTCGTTTCGGGGCGACTCCTTGATGGGCAAGTTGGCCAAGTGGAAAACCAGTTTTAGAATCGGCCAAAACCCAAATAACAGCCAGCAAAAACAAAGCCATCATCGCTTAGAGAATCCCACGCAGAACGCGTTTCACTCGCTCAGGCTTTGGCTAACAAAGTGCACGACTTGGTCTAATAAACCCATACACCTCAACGAAAACACACACACACACACACTGCCGTTGAGAGGAAAACCCCCCACGCACAGGCAACTTTGAAGGTTGAAAAACTATATTTACTTACTGGCATAATGCCCGATTCCATCTAAAATGTAACTAATTATAATTACTAACTGGAGCTCCTATAATCTAATTAACTCTTAGAACCATTATTATTTGATTGGTTTTGTAAAAATACCCAGAACCATCTGGTTTTTTCTCCTTCTCTGTTCAGGAGCGTTTGTGGAGAGTTTTCTCGACAAACAAAAGTAAATTTCATCTCTGCCTTTGAGCTGCCTTTGAGGCAGCTCTACCAACAATTAAGCAATTAATTTATTTTAGATGTGGCACTTTGAATAGCGGGAAAAAATCCAAGCCAAGTAGTAAGTGGCCTGGCAGCCGGCCAGATCGGGAGATCAAACCTGTTGATCGCGAGTCGCGCGAGGCCCCGGATCCGAACTTCGGGCAGTACCCACGGCGGACGGCGGAGAGCCAGCGAGAGGGCTTAGCTAACCGAGTATCTAACAGATACAAGTACTACACGAATTCGTGTGCATGCATATGTGTGCAAATTACCCCTTGGGGACTAGCCGGGTTTCGCAAGGCGATGCAAATGGCTTTGGGGCTTTGGGCCAAGGGAGGCGGACTATAGCTCGGCAGCCGAGGGATGCACTGCGACCGCCCTGCTGAATCACTGCTCGGGTGACTCACGCCTAGAATCATTGTCATTATCTAGCGCTTTAAATAAAATTTGTTTTCTAAATGTTTTCAAACTTTTATTCAATTAACTATGGGGTACTATTTGTTCGAAAGTAGGCAACAGCAGGGGAGTTCTCTCTGCGTCCCTATATCATTCTCGAAGAGTTTTCCACGCTAGAGCTCCAGATAAGCGGATCAGAAATGCATTATCGAGGGCAGAAGGTCCGAGTCCCACCATCCTTTTCCCTTCTTGGTTCAAAGTCAAAGAACTCTTTAGAGCCAAGCGTCCAAAGATAGTATCGTGAGTTGGAAACTGTTCCCAGATATCCCCATGAAACAGAGAAAACCCTGTCTGCTTTGATTGACGATCTTTCCCAGGCAACGCTAATGATCCTTTAAATTGCTTCAAAAAATCAGACCAGGCCTCTGAGAGTTGGGGTAACGCCCCTCGTCTGGGGGTTACCCAAAGTGCGACCCACTCCCACCGCTTGAGCTCGGAAGGGCGGTCAGCCAGTGGGTTGCATATGATGCACTGAAAAAAAATATCAATTGTTTTAATTCTCATTATTTAATACTTTACCTGCTAAAGGTTATTTTTTTATTTTTTAAATAGTATTAAAAAAGATATTTTTTATTTTTTAATATATAACGAAGAGCTTACTTCTTCATGACAATTATTTTCCGTGTAGAGGGTAACCCCAGAAACAATTACTCAAGACCTAGTGGATGCCATTGGGGAAAATATCGAATCATTTCGGTTTCAGTTAGAAGCGCTGTCGAAAGGGCGTGGGGCGGGAGAGTGAGAGAGAGAAGGTGGAAGTGGCAGAGTCGAGCAGAGCCGGCACGCTTTTCTGATCAAACCAGTTTTCCGTAATGGATGGCATTTGGAATTAGTTACCGCTGATTTTGCTGCACTGGAATGCGCCGAGCGTTAGAAATTCCCTGCCACGCCTCTCGGCAGCAGGCCCACCTCCCACCGTGGCCCCCGTTGGGAGAGCAACTATTTTTAGCCTCGGCAGAACTTCGTTAAAGTGCAATCAATTTGCAAGTGCTGCGAAGAAAAAAAAAAACAAGCGGCAGCCACCCTTCTTCCCAAAAAAAAAAAAATGAAGCTCTTGTAGTGGAGCCAGAAGCAGCAGCAGAGGAGGAAAAAGAAGCCGCTTCGTCGGCAGAACGAAAACGAGGACGACGAAACTGCATTGTTGTCATATTTCGTAATACGCTGATGCAGCAAGCCAATGTGGGGGGGTGGTGGGCGGTGCTGGGGGCAGAGGTGCAGCAGCGGCAACAGCAGCCAGGTCACAGCGAGCAGAGAGAGCCAATGGCAGCCGTGAGAGAAAAGGAGACTTGGTTTCAAACACAAGCTTATCAGCGAGAGGCTGCTCGCGTAAGGGCAGAGCGCCAACGCAGCGGCGCTGCGCAGTCGAAATGTCAAGTTGGGGCTCTCTCTCTCTCTCATGCTGCTGGCGGCGACTGCGCTGCTTGGGGCTTGCCATTTGGAGCAACTCGAACGGCAGCTACGTGCCATTCCATTTCATCCGCTCGTCCGTCCACATCCACTTGCGTTTTTTGCGCCCCTGCCAGTGCAAGCGAGAGAGCCATGTGAAACGCAAAACAAAAACAAAAAAAAACACAAAAAAGCGAAAAAAAAAAAACCCACACCGCCCACTGGTCTCAATCCCATTTCCATTACCATCAGCCATTGCCAGCACCACCATTCCCACATATTCCGTATTCCCAGCTCAGTTCGTGTTTCGTGATCATAGCTCTCAGTCGGATTCCTCGACTTCGGCTCCGCTTCGGCTCTTCTCGTGGCAGAGCGTTGGCGCCTCAGCTCAGGGACAAAATACGTATACGCCGTACGGCTTCTGCGTCGCCGTCAACATCCCTGCCGATTCAGTTCTGATTGGAGGTTCGTGCGCGGCGTTTCCTCAGCTGTTTTGTTGCCCCTATTTTTGCCTTTTGCTTCGTGCTTCGTTTCTTTTGCCAATTACGTGTAACCACCAGCAGCAGCAGCAGCAGCAGCAATCGCAAACAAAAACCACACACAACTACAACAAAAACAGTGCTCAAGTGTTGCAAGCTTTCCGCCGAATAAACCTCAAAACGGATTACTAAGAATCTTCTAAGAATTGGTAAGTGTCAGTACTGCTCGTGGAATTTGATTTCAGAAAAGGTCACAACAGGAGTCATAATAGCCGGGCCATAGCCCCCAGCCAGATAAGGAATTAAAAGGAAATTTTATTTTACTTCCAATAGAGTCGACTACGGACGTGCTAGCTGGCTGGAATCTGTAGTGCCGCGCAGATAGATTTCTTCTAACCAATCTCCAGTGTGAGTATCTGTGTGCCTACACGGATACACACGCGTGCAAAGTTTACGCTTATTAGAAAGGCTAGGCGAGGGCAGGCAGCCAGGCCAGGCACATTTTGTATCCGACAGATACACAAACTCATACACACTCGTACTGTTCGTGGGGAGTAATGCGCCACCGCACTAGATACCAGATACTAGATACATAGATACGTCCGCCGCTTATTTGTCGGTCGTGCTTCAGTGATCTCTGTCATTTTCAGTCGCCCATTTCCTTTTTTTATCCCCCACTTCCACATCCACATCCACATCCACATCCATATCCAGTCGCCATTGCCGCACCCCTTTCGGCTAGCCTTCCAGTGGCTTCCAGACGCCTCCAGTGGCTGGAACATTTCGATTTCCATGCGGTGTCCACATGCGATCCCCCCAAGCGATTTTCTGAATGAAATCATTGAGCGAGTGTAAGATTGAGTAAGTGAATGAATGAGTGCAGGAGAGTGTGTGAGTGGTATGGTGGGCTTACAACTCTTTCAATGTTTCAATATTTCGATATAATATCGAATTGAAAAACTTCCTTGGGGTGGTGGGGCAACCCTGGCGAGTCAAGCACGCCGGCCTGCACCTGTTCCAAGCCACAAATTCAATTATGCAAATCCCATTTAAGATTAGAGCCCAGGCCCGATCTCCGTCTCTGATCTGCATTTGTTTTTGTTTTTCTTTTTGTTTTTGTTTTGGTGTGTTATTTGTTATTTGTTTCTGCGCTTTTTTGTGTTAACCCACTTCACATAGCGCGGCAGCAACAACAAAAATCATGAATTATTATTTTGCATCGGCGCAAAAAGGAAACGAATGCCAAGTCTCTGATCACACATAAATTTTGCGGTTGTTTTGTTAATGAAACGACTAACAAGAGAAACAACAGCACCAGCAAGCGCTCTCTTATATTGCCCACTCGGGCTGAGAGCTTTTTTTGTTTGTTTGATTGCACACAGTGGCACCTTGCGCTCAGCTGAAATTATGCTCAAATTATAACTGTTGTTCAGCCGGCGATCGAAACAGTTAAAGCACCAGGGCCGCCGAGGAAAAGGAGAAAAGAGAAATGACTAACACTCTCAGATCAGATCGTTGTTGTTGTTGTTGTTTTGGTAAAACCCGCAACAAAATCAAACAAAAGTCCACGCGGCGTATACGCATTATTGGAGAGTGCTCTCTCTCTCTCCGAGCGTTTCTGTCTCTCCATGGATGGCTGATGCGAATATTATTTCATCTCTCCAATATAATAGTATTTGCAAATATAAGTATAACTTAAAAATTTCCCTTATTTACAAACTCAATTTCTTCCTTTTCTTCCGTAGTTCCTGGAATATCACAATACAGAACAAAATACTGTTTCTGTTCACAATACTCTTAATAATTATTGTTATTTAAAATGATTTTTTATTTACTTATTTCATTGGCAAAATGTCAGCTGCGCGGCTAAAGAAATGCCTGTTTTGTCTGGTATTTTCCTTAATGTATTCATATTTAAAGCCTTTAGAGCTCACGGCGGTTTTGAAACTCTTTGTGGAATGCATTTCTGATTTTATCACCTGACGTGCCTTCGATCGGCTCCCGAAGAATTCTGGGCTCTGCCCGGCAGCTATCTTCTGCTCCGATTCCACATCCTGATAATGCATAACTCGATTGTGCTCTGGCCATATATCTCCTTTTTTAATTAGCAATCTGCAGAAAAACTCCGACTACTGCAAAAACCTAAATTCAAAAGTGGAACACAAACAAAAACAGCTCAAAAGTCAGCGAAAAAAAAAGAGGAATCAACAGAAAGTAAAAAACAGAAGAGGGGTCAGTGACCAAAATATGTTTTGTAACTCAGGCAGAAACCATCGCGAAAGAGAACGGGCCAAAACAGAGCGAGTGCCAGAACCCAGAAGCCCCACCACCAGTAGTGACCCTTTGTACCCCGGATATATGCACACACAGTAGTTCCCGTTGGCCAAAGTTTTGATTATTTGGACCATTTCCCCGTTTAGCTGAGTTAGTGAAAGTTGGGATTGTATTCAAATGGAAGCCACTTCCACGTTCTTGTGTTGAAAGCCCGCCTGAAGGATGCCCCTAGTCGTTCACACGTGCTCAGTTGATTTCACAATTTCCGCCTGCTGGTTGGCGTTGTTTAAGCCTTTAGCTCTGAAAACATCCATACTCGCCAATGCAGTATGTATGTGAGTTACATGCAGGCATGGACACATATTGACACTTTAATTCAATTAACGACGGCGGCGTCGCTGCCGACGCAGCTCAATGTCCGCGTCAAGTATACGCCCTGTGGCGGCCTGCCTAAAAAAGAACACTCGTCCCCACCACACAGGCGCACACGCACACACGTCTATCCGCCTGCTGCTTCCTATTTTCCATTCTCCGGCAAAGGGGCCGGAGAAATGGGAAAGAAAGGGGGAAGAAAAAAAAACAAAAAGGAGAGCGGATGGCCAGGCATCCGACTTAAGGCTGCGAATATGCTTCCGTTTGCCAGTGTGTGTGTGTGTGTGTGTGAGGAAAAAGGCAACATAAGCAAAACGAAATAAACAGAAATAAGCAACTACGAAATGCAAATGAAATGTAATTGAAAGCGGCGCTGCCGACGTCGCAGTTTTAGTCGCTGCCACTGCTACCCTTAAGCTTTGGCAGGGGACATTGTCCGTTTGTGGGACCCCGATTGGCGATTTGCCGATGTCCGATGGCCGGATGGGGATACCAGCGGAGCACGGTGGGATGGTCTTGAAATTGAATCCTCAATTCTTCGGGAGTAGAAGACTCATACGATCCTTGCAACAAAAACCTAAAACAAAAAGGAATACAAGATCCCTCTTTATAATTTTATTTATTATTAAAATTATAATCCTTTTTACCTGCCGTTTGCCTTCTTTGCTCCACTGTGCCGCAGGCGAGTAAAGAGCACATGACAATAAGAAAAAAGCTGTGTGTATATTTTAATCCTCTCAAAGAGGATTTTTCGATTGCGGCTGTTGCTGCTGTTGGGCCATTTGCACACGGCCCCAACAGGCACACACACTGACAAACTCTGGTCAGGGGCATGGGTAGGAGAAGCAGGCAGAGATATTTTCCTCGTAGCCTCCAAGGAGCGCGACGAGAAAAGTCACCTCTAAAAAGCAAACAAACAAATATCCCCAACGCACGGATACAAGTACCAAAACACACCAATGCAGAGCCACTCACGCACATGGACGGACCGTGCGCGATAAGCTTAATTGAGCGCGCAGTGGTGGGCGATGGGTGGGGCAGGGGGCAAAAGGAGGAGGAGGTGGAGGTGGAGGTGGGGGCGGAGGCCAGTGGGGATGACACACACAACATTATCAAGAACGCAACACGCACACTAATAGAGTGCCAGGAGAGCAGCAAGGAAAACGATGAAAAATGTAAACTGAAATATGCACGCAGTTGTGACGCCAACGCCAACGTCAGCGCCGACGTCCACGCCAGCCGAGGCAGTGCCTTGGGCAGAGGCCCCAAAACGCACGAGGAGAAAGCAGCACACACTGCGTGCTTTTTCTTGGAATACCCCTTGATTGAAATCGAGGATAGGATAGGTACAGTGGAGGCCCGGTCCAAGATAAGCCTTAATGGCAGCTGGAATAAAATTTTATTTTAATTTTAAGCTTATCTTAAATTTAACATATTTTAGTATAATTCCTAATCCTGAATAATAATTATTCGTTTCAAAACCCGAAATACAGTTAGAGGGTAAATCCCCGACAATCTCCAATTTCTCTTGTCTTCTTCTTCAGCTTTCGGCTATCGTTTCCTTTGTTTGTTGCTGCTGCCAGCCGAGGCGAACCGAGCGATCCTCGGGAGGCACTCTCCTTCTTTCCTCTCCTCTCGCCATTCCTCTTTTGGGTGGTTCGTTTTAGATAGAGCGAGGGTGGTGGGGGTGGTGGGTGCTGTTGGGGACTTGTGTGGGGATATGCCGCATGGTCGGGCGCAGCTGTTTCTGAAGAGTTTCGTCAGAGGATCGCTGGCTGGCTGGATTCAGCAACTGGGTCAGTTTAAAAATATCCGCACCAAATATCTAAATTCCATTAACAGCGGCGCCAGGAATTAATTTGCTAGGAATTTAAATTATAATTATAGATATCCAGAAACATATTCCTGATTTCAAAACCATTGTTTTTATTATTGTTGCTTTTGTTGGGAGGGCAGCCTAGAAACACATGTGCCAAGGTGTTTTCGGTTCCTCTCTGAGAATGCCGGCATTTCACTAAACACTCATTCTCACCATTTGGGCTACTCTCTCTCTCTCGCGGTCTTATCGCCGAAAAGGAGGGAGAAAGCTTTCTGGGAGAGCCAGATTCCGAATGTCTCGCAGGGCAATGGGACACACTTGACTCACACGATCGTGGGGCGCAAGGCCTCGCAGCTAGTGTCTTTTATCTGGCATGTCCCAATGTACAAAGTGTACACACGGCTATCATATAGAAACTTCCTTCGGCAGTCTTATCAGCGAAATGCGGCTAAGAGAACTACAAATAGACAGGGGTATGGCAGGAAAGGGCACTGAAAAAATAGAAAATATATATTCAACAATTCAATATGACTTGGGGATCTTTGAATTATTTTAGTCCTTGCGGATAAATAATTTCCTATATTTCCCCATGACCATTCTTAATAAATTTCCTTCTTTTGGTCTAATATCCCTTTTAGGGATATTATATGTCTCCAATCTGGTGATTTATTAGAGAAATAGTCATATTATTTACTAATTTTTAAGTGAAAAGTATTGTATTGGATCTAAAATGATAAAAAAAAATAATAAAATAATGATAAATTATAGATATTATTTGTAATTAATTATTAAAACACCAAATCATAGGCCCCTAGTTCAAAATAGGATGATTATTGGTTTAAAAATGATATTTTTTGACCTTTTTGGAGGGTTTCTGGTGGTGGTCGGGGGGTGATGACCATCTGGAGAGCGGATGGCTGCCTTGTCGAGTGGCCAACCAAGTGTGTCAGCTCGCCGGAGAACTCGAATGCTTTGGAACTTTCCCCGTCCGCCGCTGACCCGCATTTCGAATGTCTAAATTAAGGACACCGCCATAAAAAGCTCTCCGCGACCAGGGGGCCGCTCTGTGTGTGGGTCGAGGCGTGAAGCAGCCGCAGCAAAAACAAATGCATAGATCAATAATGCTGACATCCGCGCAGGGGGGGGCCCAGGGGTGTTGCAACACCAACACCAACAGCCGCGAAGCGGTGACGCCCTTCTGGTGGATGAGACGGAGAGCTGATGCTTTTTTTTCTGCGCCTGACAAATGTCGGCCGAAAAAACTATACCCTTTGGTGGGAAAAACCAAACAAATTTTGTTTCATCTAACAATGGCCACAAATCAGTCAGCTTCCAAGTCCCGCCGTTGATCGTCGGGTGAGCTCACCCAGCCGAGGGCAACTAGTTTTCCCTGCACCCGCCCAGAACCCTGTCCCCCCAGTGGAGCCTCCGATCCCTTCCTGTTGCGACTCCCCCGACTAGCTGAAGATCTGAGCGCTGTTCGGTTCACTCCTCCGCAAATGTTTGCCTTATACGATCGGGAGCCAACACAAGTATTAGATACATATAAGTATCTGTTGGATAACTGAAGCTGTTGCAGACATCATTTGGCTCTTATTCTATCATTAATCCCTGGAATGCTATAATAAATGATAAATAAATGCTAAAAGTACAAATGAAATTCAGGTTTTAATCCCGAAACACCAAATGACAATATATTGGTTCGGCAATCAATCGATTATTTATTCTCTCAAAGATACCCGCAATGAGATATGCAAACAAACAATTAATAACCATTGAACCATGGAGGGGTGCTCGATTAATGGTGGAAGATAAAATCCCCAACATGGACATTGTTTTTTGGTTAAACTATTTTAAATTATAAACTAAGGCTTGGTAGGATTCAGCTTGTATCTGTGAAATGTTTTCGAAAAGACGTCCCATCGCGTGCCTGTTATTAAATTTCTCTATGAATGAAATTATTCACAAATGGATGTTTGGATGTCCCCACCCACCTCCACAAACACATATATCATATTATATATCGTATATCTAGGCATTGGCCAACTTTTGAGGGTGTGTGGGTTGAAAAAGTCCAAAGCAAGCCCCGGTTACACTTGAATGACAATTTTTCAAACTTATGGGGGACTTGGCTCAAGCGTAGAGTCCTAGTGTGTGTGTGTGTTTCTTTTTTTTTGTTGTTCCTTGGTGTGTGTGCGTGTGTGTGGCATTGACGGCGGCCCACGGCCCCTTTCCCTTGAACCCCTTTGGCCCCCCAAACACAGAAAACCCCCTTCTCTTTGGAAGCTTACGTGCTTGGCTGCTAACCTTTTTTTGTTGTTGTTGTTGTTGTACGTTTGCGTTTCCATTTTTTTAATTTTTTTTTTTTGTTATGCTTTCAAGCCAAGCTTTTTCTTTTGGGTGCCTACGTGCAAAGGAATTTTACACTTGGCGAACAAAGGCGCAAAAGCTAGACAGAGAAAGAGCTAGAAACTACGACGAGAGAAGCGGCGGCAACCGGCAACAAAAACAAAAACAAAAACAACAACAAAAACAACAACGGGACTTTATGACAACCAGACGTCCGTCGCTAGAAAACGAAGCGAGAAGAATGGGTGGCTGGGGAGGAGGAGTGGAGCAAAGGCCGAGGGAAGCCGAGGAGAAAAGTTATGCATGTAAGCGAAGTACAGAGAGCCGAGAGAAGAGCCGGGCGGAAGGGCGGAAATGGGGGGAAGCATTAGAAGAATGGGGCACTGAGAGAAAAACATTCTCTCCAACTAGGACTAGCAATGATATAAGATTATCCTTTATCCTTTGTAGAAAGTCCTTCAAAAGGAAACCATCTACAACATATAATTTTGTTGAAATTTTTTCCAGTGTAGAACAAGGAGGGACTTGGGAGGTTTCAATTTATAGACCTGGCGATCGACGGCAGGAAAGAGGGTTAAAAGGGGGCCAGGTAGCAGGGCAGGGGGAGCGGCGGGGTGGCAGGCGGCCCGACACATGTGTTTGGTGCCAACCTGCGATACCTGTTCCGCTGTTGACGGCGACGGAACACCAGAATCCGGCCACATAGCTAGCAGCAGTTACTCAGTTAGTCAGTCATCAACACAGATACTCACACGCACGCACACACTCTCAGGTGCTGCTGGCTCTCCGCGACTCTCTCTCTCTATCTGTCTGCCTCTCTGGGCCAACTCATTCAGTGGCTTTCGATGTTTACACACCAAACAGAGTTAGAGGAAACGAAAGAGAGCATCCCCAACCGCCTGATCTTCACTCCTGCCACCCTCCTCCCCCTTGGAGCCATCAAGACTCACGCACAATCACAGGCTCTGGTGGCTTGGCTTGGCTCTTTTTTTTTTTTGTTTGTATTGCGGGGGCGCTGATTGAGTGGGCCACATGTGCCAAGTGTCACGCACACACTCGCCACCACACAACACACACACCAGGGCGCTGAAAACATGTCCACCGCCAGACGACCCACCAACCACATCCACAGCCACTGAAACAACATCAATAACCAACTCGGCCAGAGCCAGAAACCCACTTTGAGCCAAAGATATTAAGTAACCATTGGCAGCCACCCGAGGCAGAGACATGGACTTGGCAACTGGCAAAGGGTGGCCTAAAAATAGTCTTAGATCGTATAGATTGGATAGTCTAACAAACAAAATCAAGCCATTAACTATTTTAATAAAAAATTTACAGTTATACCTTCTCTAGGATCATGAGCGCCCCCTCTGGAGACTTCCACATACAGTTTCTATTCCCATATAAGTTATGAGAAAATCATTCATTATAATTGCCCAACCCCATCCCCATCCCCATCTCTATCCTCACTTTTCAAACGAGTCTTCCTCCGTCAAATGTTCAAATTCCGTTTCACTCCCGGCCCGAAAATTTCGAAATCATCATTGTCGGTGGCAGAGGAAGAAGAGGAAACGTCGTTAATTTGTGAGCCCTGTCACCGATTATACTTCCCAGCCAACCTCCGCTGCCATGGTATTGTTGTAACTTTTTTTTTTTTGCTGATAAACAGGAGAGCAGCCTCCCCCCCAACAAACTCCCCCCGCAGTCATTGTTGTTGGAGAGTGGAGAGAGGAAGTCATAGAGCGTAGATACAGCACACACACACATACATAAATATGTATATTAGAGCAGCGACTAAGTAGAACGGCAAGTCCATAGCAGTACCCCCATTAGAGCTAGGGAGCTCCAAAAAGAATTACGATAAGAAATCCTAGAATATTATCTCTTGACAACCCCAAGCTGGGATGCAAGCACCAACCCATCCCATTTTTTATAAATCAATATTCTTTGATTTAAATCGATGCCACAATAGACAAACCCAAGTCTGATCTTTAAACCTACGTATTTCCCCCTGTGCCACTCGGATTCAGAGTCAGAGTCAGAGTCAGAGTTCCGATCCCAGGCAAAGCTCCACAAAAGCCACTCAAAAGTGGAGAAAAAAAAATTAAGCAGACTGAAAAAAAAAAAAAAAAAAACACATCCACTACCAACAACACGCAATAGGGCAAGGCAAACAACAACAGCGGCAGCGGCAGAGGCAGCGACGTCGACGTCTGCGTCAGCGTCAGCGCCGTGCCAGCAACAGGAATTTACGATTCAGTGACTACCTTATTGTGTGTTTGTTGCTATTTCACCTGGGCTGGGGAGCTCTATGCTTGCATGTGTCTGTGTGAGAGCCTATTAGGCGAAACGATCGTTTCCGTTGCAGGGGTGCGGGGTGGAAGGCCTGCTAGTTGTAGTTTTTGTTGTTGTTGTTGTTGCCGTTACGCCTTCAGCCAGTTAATAATAGACAACAACAAAAAAAAAACCAAGGTGTGTAGGATAAAACTAAACAACAATGAAGCGGCAGAGAGAGAGAGAGAGAGGGAACTTTGCACAAAGCTCGCTGCTTAGGATTCCCAATCAACTTGAGCCACTCCACTTGTAGAATTTACAGCCCGCTTACGTAATCCCTAGCCTCTGGAAAAAACAGGGTCTCCTTCGTCACAAATATGAACAGTTACTGTGGGATGTTTGTGAGTTGAAGTTTAAGATTTAATCCTTCAACCCAATAATCCTTATTTACAAAAGTTTACTTCAAAACTCTATTAGATACCCGAAAGGAAGCTCAAGAAACCTCATAATTATAAATAATAGATCCTATCATGCTGGTTCATGATGGACGAGTTCCACTGTATATCCCAGCGACCGAGCACGCCTGCGTTGCTGGCTCGAGTTTCCACATGTTTTTCCAATTCCAGCGGCCCCTGGAAAAACCAAAGAGCTGAAAAGCCAAGACTGGGGTTGGGACTGGGACTGGTGCTGGAGCTGGGGGCTGTGGCTGGGGCCAAACCCCAATAAACCCAAACCAGCCCAACCCAAAAAGCCATCGCCACCGCCTGTTGCCCTTACAACAACAACAACCACAAAAAAAGTTGTCGAGAAAAAACGCGGAGAGAAAAACAAATCATCAACTGTTGCCTATTGTTGCTGGTAGTGGTTGTTCCTAGCTTTTTTTTTTACCAGCGCGGTTTTCTTTTTAACCCCGTTTCGTTTCCCGGCCCGGCCCGCAGCGCCACGCCCCGCCCCGCCCCCACCTCTTCGTCGCGTGCAAAGGAAATTAAAAATTCAAAAAGTCAAAGGCGCAAGCAGCGGCGCAGAGAGCAAAGCAGCGGGTTCTCTTTTTTTTTGCCCTCTCGTTCTTTCCTGCTCTCCCGCTCTGACTGGCACCAGTGTAGACTTGGGGACTCGGCGAAAAGTCTCCAAAGTCGCCTGTTCGTGTCCGTGTGTGTGTTTGTGTGGCTGTGAGCGGCCGTTCCTTTTGGGAGAGCAGCAACGGATGTAGGACTGCTGCGATTGTGTGCGTGTGCGCCTGTGTGAGGTGTGGGAAAGAAGAAGCAGCGTCGGCAGCGACGTCGACGGAGCTTGGAACTGGGGAGCCCGATCGCCCGAGGATCGGCCCCAGTCAGTCATTCAATCGAGAATTTGATGTCAAAAGAGACGGACGCAAAAGAGAGCTCTTCGCTTCGTTCGTGCGGACCCCTCTCTCTCTCTCTCCTCCGCCCTACGCGCGCGCACCTCTCTTCTTCTGCCGAGTTGTGAAAATTTCCACAAGTTTAAAATAAAATAAAAGAAAAAAGTGCAAAGGAAGCAGGCGGACGATCGATCAGCGGACGAAAAAAGGTGCCTAGTAATTTCGATTTAACTGCAGCGGGTATTATTGGCTAAGTCCCTGAAAGTGATATTGAAAGAAATGATTTCAAAGTGCCGGGATACGAACAGAGTGTATTAAGAAAGAGACGGAAGTAATAGTACTTGCGTGTCGAGCAAATAAAGGAACAAACTCATAAAGAGTGCCCTGGCAACAAGTAAAAAAATAAAAAAAACTCGTGCCTAGTAATTTAGGACTTGCCATGAAGTCAGCCCCAAGAAGCAGCCCTCTCGCTTGCACTCGCTCTTCTTGTCCCTGTTCCTCGCACAGGCACTCTGTGTCAGACTGAAGGGGGTGTAAAAATAAGCGCATGTGTGCTGTGCTGTAAAGTGATCTTCGAAACGATTGCCGCCGCCGCCGCCGCCCACCCCTAAAAACATCCACTCTTATCAGCCGCAGTGTAAGGCTGTGTGTGTGACTGCGCAGTCGGCTTCCTGCGTCGAGGACTTTGAGTTCTCTCTCTCACTCTCTCGCTCTCTCTCTGCCCGCTCTCGCCGCTGCCACGAAGGAGAAGAGAGAGCTCAGGGACTTTCGAATAAATTCTTATCACATTTGTGTTTCACACTACAACAGTAACAGTGTTTCCCGAGTGAGGACGTGTCAGGCGCTCCGCTCCTCCTCTTCGGCTAACCGCAGTTTCAAAAAAAAAAATACACATCCATCGGTAAAAAAAAAAATAATATATTTTGTAGTAATAACCAAAAAAAAAAAAAGTGTACCTTGGAAAATATGAAATTGGCGTTTTTATTGAAACGAAAGGCAATGTTGTATATGTAGTTGCCTTTTTTGTGCGATCGTGCTCTTTTGGCAGGCGAAAAAAAAAGCTTTTTCGCCGAGCTTTTCTAATAACTGTTTGCCGCGCCAGTGTGTGTGCGTGTGAGAGATCACGCTCTCTCTTTCTCCTCCCGATTGAATGGTGCGCCTCCTCAATTGATTTGAACAAGTGCATAAAAACAAAAACAATTGCAAACAAACGAAAACTGCAAAGCATAGACAACAAAATGGAAGCGTGGAGAAAACAGAAACAAACAAAAAAATGAGTGGAGACTGTGCTGCCAGGAAGACGGGAATATGTATATTTTGTGTTCCGTGGGGACGGGAATGATTTTCAATTAAGTGTACAAGCAGCGGCGGGCGGCAGTGGCGGCGGCGGCGATAAGATAAGAAAGCGACCGCAAATATTTAGCAAGTGGAGGAAGCAAGAGGAAGCGTGGTTTCGAAACGAGAGTCTACGAGACAAGGATTTTTTTGTTGGGATTCTCGAAAGTGTACATGGGATCACGGCGAGTGATAACGCACCACGAATTTCGTGACTTTTCACTGATGATTTCCAGGAACTGGAACTGGAACTGGAAATGGGACTTTTAAACTTGTGTTCCAGTTTCCAGTGTCGCGTGTATTGGAATAGGAATGGAAATTGGAAATTGGAAGGCGTGTAAAGTTTTTCCATTCCGCTTCGCTACGTGCCTGTTGCCTTTTTTGCTTTAATTGGTTTCTCTCTCCTTCTAATTCCACACCCTTTGGCAAGTTTTCAAGTCAACCGCTCACACACACACATGCCTACATGTGGCCTGTCATCGTGTCGTCCCAGTTATGTGTACTCTCTCTCTCTTTCACTATTAGCCGCAGTGCGTGTGCCCCTTGTTGTGGTTGTTGTTGCTTTCCGCCCATTTGAAACACATTTGAAATTTCCATTTAGATTTCCTCATTTATTTTCCTCGGCGGCCTGCATAATGCGGCTTGGCTGCACAGTTGACCCTTTGGGTCGGCTCTTAAATTAAATTCCGACTGCGCGTTTAATTGGACGGCGGCAGCGCAGTCCGCTCGCCAGGATTTCGGGGGACACAGTAGTCACTTGCTAAGACGACCAAAAAAGTAGCATTATTTAGATTCTCTTTCGAAGGAGTGTTGAAAATTGTCAACTTTTTGGCCATTTTCGTTTCCAAAACTAAATCCAAATTAATCTTGGGGTTTCCTTCGATTGCAGCACGCCCTGGAATATATGTTGTGACGGACGGCTCCCAACGACTGTCAGGCAGCAAGGAGAGTCCCAGAGCAGGATATTCGCAGGACCTAGATGAACCGAATTGCAAACCAGGAAGACCATCCAATTGCATGAGGACATAGACCACAATCGCACACCCGCACCGCCCACAGACCGACAGACCGCCTTAGTGACAACCACCACGGCCTCCAAATGAAGATGGCATCCCAACGATTCTGCTTGCGGTGGAACAACCATCAGAGCAACTTGCTGTCCGTCTTCGATCAGCTGCTCCACGCCGAGACCTTCACAGATGTGACGCTGGCCGTCGAGGGGCAATACCTAAAGGCACACAAGGTGGGTCCACCAACCTCTTATAATATAATTTTTTACTTTAATTACAACTATTATCTATATTGTAGATGGTGCTATCTGCATGCAGTCCCTACTTCAACGCCCTCTTCATAAACCATCCGGAAAAGCATCCCATTGTCATACTGAAGGACGTGCCCTACTCGGACATGAAATCCCTGCTGGACTTCATGTACAGGGGCGAGGTGTCCGTGGACCAGGAGCGACTCACTGCATTCCTGCGCGTGGCCGAGAGCCTGCGCATCAAGGGCCTCACCGAGGTCAATGACGACAAACCGTCGCCGGCGGCAGCTGGAGCGGCAGCAGGCGCCGGAGCCGGTGCCGCTGGCTCCGAGAATACGCCCACTCCCCCACAGCTGCAGCGCATCCAGCCGTACCTGGTGCCGCAGCGGAGCCGTGCGCAGGGCGGCGGCCTGCTGGCCAGCGCCGCCACTGCCGGTAACACTCCCGCCCTGCCGGTGCAGCCGTCGCTGCTCAGCTCAGCCCTGATGCCCAAGCGGAAGCGCGGCCGGCCCCGCAAGCTGTCGGGCAGCTCGAACGGCACTGGCAACGACTACGACGACTTCGAGCGGGAGAACATGATGAATGACTCCGACCTGGGCAACGGCAAACTGGGCAACGAATCCTACTCCGGCAACGACGACGGCTCCGACGACAACCAGCAGGATGCGGGCCACCCCGACGACCTTAATGTGAGTTTGAATTGGTTTCCACGACATAGGAGGGAATCTAATCCAAATATGATACTCTTGCAGGAAAGCCACGACTCTCTGCCCACGAAGCGATCAAAGAGCGGCAAGGACCACCGGATGGCCACCCAGCAAGAGGACAACAGCACTTCCGGTGAGTCTCCTTTGGGATTAAGTTACTTAGCTGTAAGATCACTTGGCTAGTCCTAAGACAATGCACCATCAACCAGTATCGATACCTCATTACCAAGTCCATCATGTGCACCCAGCAATTAGCGACTCAATCCAGTACAGAGCCAGGCGGAAGCCACATAACCACATTCGACAAATCTCATCTGCGAATATCGGAAAAGCTAAAAGGGATTTTACGCATTTCAAGAGAATGTTAGATATTTTTTTGTCCAAAAAGCTAATAACTCGCGCGTCCGGTAGTGCTCTTTTAAAAAATAAAATAAAAAAGTGAGAAACTAAAGTTAAAAAAAAAAAGAAAAATTAAGTGTTTGAGGCATCCAGAGTCAGTTCAGCATCCACCGTCGGCAGGTGAGTGTCCCCAAGAACCAGCTAAGCAGTTTGATGCCCAAGAAATGCAAATCCACGAAGCTGACGAAGAGATTAATTGTGAAGTTGAGAATCGGGTTGAGCTCACAGGGATTCATGGCCGACGTGACGTGATAGAGTCTATCCATTAACCTTTTCCAAAATTAATCGCGGCAGACACCAGACCATGTCAAGCACAAAGCAAAATGAAAGCAATCCGCCACCTCTCTCATGACCATATAACCCGCAATGAAGTGCTGATCTCCTGCTGTCCATTTCCGATCATCTCCCTCTCGAAACCAGCATACTCGAAACAAAAAAAAAGAAAGCAATCCGCCACTGAAGATGCTAGCTTTGAACTGAAAACTGTTGAATAATAAGTAGAGGAACTCGGAGTTTCCCACTCGCAACGCGTTGAAAAATGGCTTGAAATCCCTATAGCTTTTCCGATCCGATTTGAAACTCGTTCTCACTCGCTCGCGTCATGTGTTTTGCCTTTTTCTTGCATACATCCTGCACACATCCAGACACCCAACACATCACATTGCTAAGTTTATGCCCCTGCTTGTAAAAGGATACAAAAAAAAATATGAATTCCAATTAAAAAATAATGCCATCTCTTATGTAATCTTTGAATCCTTTACAAACGCTGCGCATAAACCAAGTAATAACTTGGAAAAAGAGGCATCCTTTTAACCAATTTCCAAACAATTTTTTAGATGGCAACGACAGTGACGGCGACGCCATGGACGCCTCGTACATGGAGCCCCAGCTGATGCTGGACGAGTACGACGAGCCTGTGGAATTCAAGTACAACCCGCTGACGGAGAACAGCTCACCAACGCAAGACCAATCGGACGGAATCCATCACCTCAACGAACAGGCGCGCCAACAGGCCTTCCTCATCGCCGCCCAGCGAAAGCATCAAGCGGAAGCAGCCGCTGCGGCGAGTGGCGGCGGCATCAAGCTGAACATTCTGGGAATGGCGGCTGGCGGGGCACAGGTGAAGAGCATGGTCAGCATACCCAAGCTGACGCCCATTGGAAAGGCCAATGCCGCCTCAACGCCGCTGGTGTCGCCCGCCTCCTCCTCGGTAACTGGGACACCCAAGGCCCGCGTCCAAAAGCGAGCCAAGCTGAGCAAGCAGAACGGCGACGTGAAGCCGGTGTTCCCGGGCACGGATTACCTCGATCTGTACAACAGCAATGATGGCTTCAAGTTCAAGGCCGGCTCGCTGACCGGCAGCACGCCGAACCTGAGCTCCGGAGTGGGAGTGGGCACACCGTCGGTGAAGACCAAGCTGAACCTGAGCAGCAATGTGGGCGAGGGCGAGGCGGAGGGCTCCGTGCGCGACTACTGCACCAAAGAGGGCGAGCACACGTACCGGTGCAAGGTCTGTTCGCGTGTCTACACGCACATCAGCAACTTCTGCCGGCACTACGTCACCTCGCACAAGCGGAACGTGAAGGTGTACCCGTGCCCGTTCTGCCTTAAGGAGTTTACGCGCAAGGACAACATGACGGCGCACGTTAAGATCATCCACAAAATCGAGAATCCCTCCACCGCTCTGGCCAGCGTGACGGCGAACCTGGGCGGCCAAGCACTGACCGTATCGGCGGGATCGACGCCACCGCCACCGGATCTGAGTGGCCAGAATTCGAATCAGTCGCTGCCCGCCACCAGCAATGCTCTGTCCACCTCCTCCTCCTCATCCACGTCCTCGTCGAGCGGGTCACTGGGGCCGCTGACGGCGGCCACCACCCCAGCCGCTCCCGCCGCAGCGGCGCAGTAATCTCGCCCCGGAAGGCACCAATATGGAGGTTGATACAAAAAAAGAAACTAAAAATAGCAATCAGGAGATGAGAAGAAGAGAGTCCAGAATAAGCATAGTAGCGCCAGGCGCCATTCGGGAGCTTAAGCAGTTAAAGTAGATTTTTTTGTTGATTTTGTTTTTTAGTTTTTTACTTGGCTTTGACTATTATTTAATTTTTTTTATATGAACATGAACATGCCCCCGCCGGCAACATGGAAATCTCCTCCAGAGCCTCCAGAGCTGAGTGGCCTCAGCCCCCATGTTTTATGTTGTGCAATTATTTCAATTACAATCATATTTCGACCTGAATTTTTGTTTTCTGAGCCCGAACCCGATCAGAACAGAATGAATGCTTTTCGAATCCAACTACTCGGTAGTGGGATTACCTGATCCTGATCCGTCGCAGTGGCCCGATGATCAGTAGTCCAAGACGCAAGAATCAAGAGTACAAACGATGGGCGTAGTACTCGTGGCTGACATTTCAATAAAACTACAAATCTAAGCATATCTATTATTGGACACCAGGAGCGGCCTTATTAGGTAGTGAAGTGTATCCGGATCCGGATGCTCTCTCTCCCTGGTCCGACGACACTAAACACAACCGAAACTAAACCTGCACTTTTAGTTAATTAAACTATATATACACGCCGATGCATATATGTTATATATAAATATATATATCTTTAAACATTGAATGGTATGTCTAGCCCGTAGCTGTACTAATTAATTTATAATTATCGCGTAAAGTTAATACTAGTGTCTAAGAGCGGAAGCAGAGGTCCAGGAACGGAATGAGGAACCAATTAATTGTTAATCATGCGAGGAGGGAGCGCAAATCTACCTTGTTGCCTTCAAATGAAGCTAGTTAAAAGTTAAACCCGGGGTCTGGGGCGAGGTCTCTATTAAAGGACCCCCAGTACCCGCTACCCCGCTACCCGCCTTCCCCCTACCACCAACACACCCAATCCAAGCCACTCTTGATCGCTAAATGTCCTTGATGGGTTCGACGAAAGATTGCAAATGTTTCGCCGAGCACAAGTCGGGGGCAAGATCATAAATAATTTTGTAACTACAGATAGTAACAACAGCAACAATAATAATTGTAATGATAACAGTAATATTAACGAGCATAAAGTAAACCTAATTTATCAATTTATTAAACGATTTATGTTGTATATCGGAGGCTTAAATTATCGCCAAAGAAAATGAAAAAAAAAAAAAATAGAAACCAGAAGCAGTTTTTAAATCCAAGAAAGCAATAAGAGCAGCAGCCAATAGAAATCAGATGAACATTGTTGTTGAAGCAAAACGATCTCCAATAAAAAGAATACGAAAAACCATACAAAAAATGGATTAAAAATATGCAATTTAATCAATTAAATAATTATTCCTCGAGTCATCAAGTACAACCTTCGAGAACTAGGAATTAAAAAAAAAAATAAACAAAAAACATTTCAAAACCGAAAACTGCAAAACAAGAAAATGAAAGCGCATTCAAATAATAAACAAGCTGCGTACGCTAACTTATTAAATAATTTTTGTTTTTAATTCTTTATTTAGTGGTAGCTAGTGCAATTTAGTGAGTAAGCCGCCGACTCCCAACCACCAACCACCACAGACCACACACCACACCACACACCACCCCCTAAACCACACTCTCTTTTTGGCGTTAATTTAAAAACAATCAACACGTTGTTTGTACTATATATTTACTTTATTTTTAGTCTACTTTTTTATATAAATATGTTAACATATATATTTTTGCATTCAAAGAACTAAACTAGAGCCTTCAGCAATTTTCTCGCTTTCAAACACACACACACCACACCACACACACAGTCCAAAATATCTTCAGATATAATATATTCAGATATATATTCATATATTTATATAGTGAGAGTCATGCTTTGATGCCCAAAGAAATACGAGATATATCTCTCGAGATATATATCTCGCCAGATCTTTCCAAAGTGCAAGTCCCCCCAGAGTGCAACTTGCATGCGAGAATGAGAAAATTGTCTGGAATTGTTGGTGGAGATGGTTTCCGTTAAAACTAGCTAAGGAGGAGCTAAGGAGCTAAATTAGCTAATTAGTACTACGACATATGATATACTTTAAATATTAATTACAAATTAGTGAATCACACGCAATATTAATCAAGCAGAACATTATATATTATCGTTTAAAACTGACCAACAGAAGGAAAATAAAATACGCAATGCAATAAAAAACAAAATCAGTTCTGGAACACAAACTTGATTCTTTTTATTTTTAATCCATAGCTGAAATATATTTTTTATTTTAACAATTTAATTAACAAAAAATCTATTTCCCTGCAGTGGCCACTTCGGAGCTATCCCAGCGTCTGTTCGGCTCCTCCTCCACCTTCATCTCCACCACCGTCACCACCAACAGCAGCCCCAACACCTCGGCTCCGGAGTCCTCCCCCCTGCCAGAAGACACTGCCCCCATCCACCTACCCACCATTTTGGGGCTCAAGATACGCGCCATCAACACCACCACGCCACCCACTCAGCCCCAGTCCAAGTCGAAGGTGAAAGTCAAGCCGGGAAGTGGGTCCAACAGCAACTCGCTCCTGAAGCAGCAGCTGCGTGGTGGGGCCAAGGATCCCGAGGTTCCGCCGCCCAGCCGAATCACAGTGGCTGTGGCACCCATTCCGGCCCTGAGCATCGAGGAGAACCCCGTCGTCGAGGCCCCGAAGAAGAACCAGGAGGATGTGAACGCCTGCAGTGGCCTGCAGTCCCTGGCCACGGCGGCTGCCGAACAACAGGCCGCCGCCCAGGCGGCCAACAGCAGCGGCAGCCTGCACCACCAGCTCCTCCACCAACTCCACCTGGCAGCCAACAACCCCTACATCCAGCAGCAGCAGCAACAGGCGTCGCCCTCGGGTGCTGGCCAGTTTCTGGACGACGAGATGAGCTTCATGGCCCTCAAGGAACAGCAGGATAATAGCGACGAGCCCGATCACGAACTGTTGACCCTGGCCGATGAGAACGCTGGTCTGCCCGGCTTCGAGTGCCCCGACTCGGAGATCAAGTCTCCAGCAGAGGAGCCTCCAGCCCCGGAGCCGCAGGCCCCGCCACCGGCCACTTCAACGCCAAGGAGCGGGAAAAAGGGAGCCAAACGGCCCATCCAGCGCAGAAGGGTGCGGCGCAAGGCCCAGTCCACCATTGACGACCAGGCCGAGCACCTCACGGAGATGTCCGTGCGGGGCCTGGACCTGTTTCGGTATGCCAGTGTGGTGGAAGGGGTCTACCGGTGCACCGAGTGCGCCAAGGAGAACATGCAGAAGACCTTCAAGAACAAGTACAGCTTCCAGCGCCACGCCTTCCTCTACCACGAAGGCAAGCACCGCAAGGTGTTCCCCTGCCCCGTGTGCTCCAAGGAGTTCTCCCGGCCGGACAAGATGAAGAACCACCTTAAGATGACGCACGAGAACTTCACGCCGCCCAAGGATCTGGGTGCCTTCAGTCCACTGAAGTACTTGATAAGCGCCGCGGCTGCCGGGGACATGCACGCCACCATCTACCAGCAGCAGCAGGAGCAGGCCCAGTACCAGCGCCAGTTGGCGGAGCATCTGGAGCAGCAGGAACGGCTGGAGCAGCAGGACCGGCACAACGCCTCCTTCGACAGCCAGGATAACTCGCTGCTGCTGTCCGATGTGAAGCTCGAGCAGGGCGAGTTGGAGGAGCCCGACCAGGAGGCAGAACTGAGCGATGGTGGCTATGATGCCGCCAATCCGGCGGCCGCCGCAGCCGCCATGCTCAGTCTGCAGCACGACGTTATCATCAAGAACGAGATACAGATCTCACCATCGCCATCGCCCTCACCCACGCCGCCGCCGCCGGCATCCTGCGCGGTGGCGGAGGGCACGTCCTTGGCCCTGGCCACCACCGCACAAACAGCAACGTAAAGACTTGAAGGGAAACTAGAGTAGCGCACAACAACATTATACCTTAACTCGAGGTCTGAACTGTAGAATACTTCACATACTTTAGGGACAAAACTGAAAGATACTACCGAGGAGTAGTGTCGAGGGACTCAACAACCGAACACCAGACTCCAGACTCAAACTTTGTTAGTTAAATTGTTAAATCGTAAGCAATATTAGGATTAGCACGTGCTCCGTCCAGAAAGCCTCTTCATAAGCGAAACTAATATTTATACTTTACTATTTTTTTAATCCAGAGTTTTAAGTTTAAGCGTAGATGTAGGGAGGCGCAGACAGTTCAGTGAACTTTAACTTTAATTCGGCTTTAATTTTATTCAATTATTTGACTGCCGCCCACTGATCCCCGATTAACCAGCATATATCTCCTGGATCGGTGGAGAACTTTCATTTCCTTTTGTGATTTTGTTGAACCTTTTTATTTAGACCCTCGTTTAAACCTAGCATTTTTGTTTTTGTTGTATATAGCTATGGAATTATATATATATTATATATCGTGTAGTGAGAATAGGTTTGTTTAATACTCACAGTCTGTAGTATAATTTTTGTTCATTTCCTTGGCAAGACTTGGTAAGCTTGGCGGGAAAAGGAAAACAAACGCATTGGCTATTTGTGCAATCATCAAAATGAGTTGGCTGCTCACCCACAGATCCGACAGCACGCTGTGTGTTCTGCTGTGCGGCCCAACGAAATGTTGTAAACTTAATTAACGACTACTTAACTAGCTGTAAGGCGTACTCCTAAGGCAATCGATGAATGTTCCAACGTACAACAGAACGCGCAACGGACTTCCAGTGAAGACGAAACTAACTGATATTTATACGGAATCCCAATCTGGTATTATGTATTACGATTTCAACAGTTTACTTAACGCAACTACTTAAGCACACACACTGCGCTCAATTATTATACACTATTGTTGCGAAATCTAGACTAGCGATATATAAAAATAAAGAGAATTTTAGTGAAATACACAGATCTTTCGTCTTTTTTAATAATAACTTTGAGAAGTTTACTCCAAAATGGTAATATCTTTAGCTGGCTACTCCTAGGCTTACTGATTATTGGCACGTCGATACCAAAACCGGGCGCGAAAGTCATCCGAGCAGGTGAGAAAGGCTGGGGCGTTCGGGGAGTGGGTGATGTAGCGAACTGGCCCGTTGTGCCCCAGGGAGTTAAGCGTCAGTCGGCAGCCGTTACGCGAGTTCCACGAGCACAGGGACGTGGTAGCCTCATCGGGGAAGAGCACATAGTCCTCCGTGTGATTAAACACCGCCTCCGTGTGGTGCTCCTGCTTGCCTGTGGTGCCTGCTCCAGTGTACGTCTGAATGGGGCGACTGGTGCACAGTTCCCACAAGTACACCAGCGAGTCCATACCCGAGGAGAGGAGGTACTGAAAGTAGGATCGTTAGATGAAAAATTTTTAGTTCCTTAAAATGATGTTCCAACCTTTCCATTTCGAGTAAAGTCCAAGGAGCAAATGGCCGCTCCGCCATGGGCTTCGGCAATTGTATTGATGCACCTCCCGCTGACACCGTCCCACACCTTGATGTCTCCATCGTAGCTGCCCGTGGCGTACAGCTTGGCTGTAGGGGAGTACTTCACGCAGGTAACGCCGGCCTTGTGCTGCTGCGACGGAATGGCGCTGACAAAGCACTGGGCAGTGTGGACGTCATACACCCGGAGAACATTGTGTTCCGTGCCAATGGCCACGTAGTCGCCAGTGGGATGGAAAGACAGACACAGAACAGGCTCGCAGTCGGTAAAGACCTTGTGGGCCTTCTTGACAGATGGCTTGGCAATGTCGAAGAGCTTCACAGTTCCATCCCGCGAGGCTGAGGCGAGGATGTGCTCCTTGGGATGGAACTCCAAGTAGGACACCTCGTCGGTGTGATCGTATAAGGTGCGGATAACCGGGTGTCCCTGCTGCTCGCGCCCAGGCTCAATGTCTTCGGGGGCAGATTTGGCCAGCATTCGTTCCACGTCCAGAATCTTGATACTTGCGTCCACACTGCCGGTGGCCACCAGCGACCCATCGAAGCTGAAGGCTCCTGCCCGACAAGCCTGCTTATGCGATGTCACGTAGGCTGTTTCGTAGGAATGCGGCTCTGGGGCCAAGGCGGATGCCTCTGGCTCGAACTCAAGGTCGATTCCCGGGAGAACATCATCGGCTTGTGTTTTGTCCTTGTCGCCAAGGGTCTGCATGCCGGCGATCATCACGTGTAGTAGGCGCTCGCTTGGCGCACACTGATCCGCCTTGACCAACATGGACAGCTCCATGGCAAACTTTTCCAAGCCATCATACATCAGTTGGCTGGGAAATAATTATGCGAGTTAGGGGGAACCTGTGGAATCTTCAACTACTTACCTGATCATCAGGCGGTAGAGGATCTCCCGGTTCTTGACCAGGTTGCTGGGGTCCAATATCTCGTCACGCATCTTGATTATATATTAATTGGCAGCTGCTTAATAAAAGATAAATTATATTTTAGAGATCCAAAACAAAAGCAAGCGAATGCCGGGCAGGGTGTCTTTGGTCTTACCCCTTTTTCAATTCGTTGCTGGCCAAAATTTTTATCTCAGGCGCCGGGAATAATCTTCTTTACTTGGAGGCTTCTTATACTGGCGTTTATGGCCTGATTTTTGTATTTTTTAACAAAAAGTTTTAAGTTTTGTTGATGGTTTCGGATGGTAGCCGCAGTTTTTGGGTGTTGGTCAACCCACCATCGACTTATCGAGGTTGGAATGGAACGATGAAATTGGAACATGGGCGGGATTTTGATTTTTAAATTTATTCATTTCTGTTTTTAATATTAAGGGTCAAGGTTAGACATCTTAATTAAATATCTTATTTAAAAGAATAATTTTTATTAAGAGTTTGAATATCAAAACAAAATTAGACAAAATGTTGTCGGAGATGGTTTTTATCGAAATAGCTAATAAGTCCGGTAGCTGCATGTTATCGGTTTATTGGCAAACCATCTGGCAACTCTGACAGCTGGCAACACGTGCGATTGTTTTGGTTTTTGCAGTTTTCGAATAAAAGTAATTTTCTAGTTTTAAAATGAAGATTCGTAAGAACCATGCACGTAAACGCTACCGGTACAGTGTCAACCGCAAGACACTCAACAAAACGCGCAGTTCCACTGGCAAAATAAAGGAGTAAGTTTTTAAACTAAACAAGGAAACTACTTTAGGTGTCAGGACTAAAAAACTAAACAAGCTCCTTTTCCTGTACATTTACTTACAAATAAATTATACTTTGATACAAATTCCTATAGGAATTATATTCATATTCTATTTCTTACTAAATCTTTTCAATATTTCAGCCCCAAACTTAAGAAAATGTGGGAAGAGGGCCAACGTGTCGGCACCAACTTTAACGAAATGGGCTTGGCCAAGGACCCTAACAAGGCAATTGCGATTCCCAGTTACAGACAGAATCGCCTGCACGCGGCCAAGATTGTGAATGGGTTCGTCGAAGAAGAGCTGGACGAAGACGAGCTTAGGGCTCTAGGCATCAAGAAGGCACCTGTGGAGGAGGGTCCCAAGCGCGGACACGTAGTCCAGGAGCTGGAGCAACTGGCCAGCGAACGGGCTGACCCGGAGTTTAGGTAAGCAGGCGTCGAACTCCCATAAAAAACATGGCTAACAAATCCTGTATTTGCAGATTACCCAAGGGTGTCGTTAAGGAGCTCTCCTACTTCCTCAACAAACACAAATTCAACTACAAAGCTATGGTCACGGATCGACGCAACTACAATCAATCGACATGGCGACAGTTCCGTCTTAAGATTCGCAGATTTATGGCCATTCCGGAGCAGTTTAACGCATATTTGGAGCAAAACAAGCTGCCGATTGGCGTGAAGCCAAACTGGGAGGAGTATGAGTCGGACAGTGAATGGAAATAAATGTTTAATCGTATAATGTCATTTGATTTTGATTCATATTCAAACACTAAGTATAAGATGTAGATTTTATTAAAGGCCTTTAATAAAAAAATGTGTAATTCTAAGATCAAAAGATTTTTTTTTATTTGAACGATTGTGATGTGAACCGTTCTTTAAATACTTTAGCAAGTCAAATCTGGGCCAAATCTAGATAGGGGATATAGTATAATTTCTCAAAAAATACGTTTAATAAGCTATTAATATATAGTATAGCCATTTTAAATTTAAATGCAGCGAGTAATACCTAACCAGCATTGCTATTGCATGCATAATGTTATCATATCAGGAGTTGGTTGAATATATTTCTAATTAAGGATTATTAAGATAATGATCCTAACCAAGCATAATCCTCAATGTAGTTTTAAAAATGGACCTCTCAAAAAAAGGACTCTTTCTAAAAAAAAAGGCTTTTTGATTGAAGTAAAAAATGAAATCATTTTAATCATAATTCTTTTATTGGAATAAATTTACAAATATTTTAAAATCGTAAAAACTAAGGAAAGATTGTTTAAAATCTAAAAATTAATCGATAATTTTATGCAAAGGAATTCACGAACTTGGCGCGCAAATTTTCACATGAAAATGGCAACTCTATTATGTTTGAAAACAAAACAAAATACAAGCATTAATTTTACAACGAAATATTTTTAAACAGGTAATATATATAAAGTTCCCATTATAAGTAGAGGTTATTGATAAAGAAAGGACCAGTAATTTCGTATATTTCATAGATTTGTATCCAAATGACTTGAATAGGTGCCATTTTGTTAAATTGGTATTTTGTTTATATATTTTTTTTATAGATTTATAAATGTTAAGCACACATAGACAATAAAAATATTACACTGTTTCCTCTAATTTAAAATCCAATCAACTAAGGTTCTCTATTACATACAATAGCGCGTAAAGCTGTTTTTGGTCTCAACTAAATTATTAACGTGTTTATATGTAAATATTTGAGTTATAAAAAGAGCAAAAACGTATATTTGTATGTATGGGACGTATGGAAGGTAAGAATTAAAAGTTATTTCAACGGTTCGCATTATCAGAAGCTTAGGCGCGAAAATATACGATTAGAGCAGTGAATGGCTTGGAGTTCAAAGTGTAATTAAATTAATACATAAATAAAGAAAAGCATTAAAAATACGGCACAAGGAACATTTCGTGTCACAGATGACCAAGATAAATAAATATTCGTTAAATAGTTTAGTTTAAAACTAAAATACCAACTCATTACACTTTAGAAGTTGTTAAAAGCTCAATAAACTAATAAATTAGGAAGAAACGCAATTAGGAGAATGTTAAAAGACGATAACAAATCAGTTAGAAAAGAACTCACAGTAATTATACATTAACTTCAAATTTGGCGGCAAAGTTTGCCATTTAGCAGAGCAGACTAATTCGCATAACAGTCTAAATGTTAGCTAACATTTTTGCAACACTGATTCGTGCTTTTTCACGAAGTGCATTTCACGACCGCTAGCTTGCAACACTAGCTTTTCCGCCTTTTTTCGGTCTTTTCCGTTTCTGGTTTCCAGGTAAGTGGACGCAAGCTCCTACCAATTCCCCTGCAAGGCTCCTACAAAATTCTCAAAAAATAATTAAAGGCATCGATTGATTTTCCAAGTGATAATTAGTAAGAAAAATGCAAATAAGCAATTATTTTGCCTCATTTAGGGCAATTTTTCTGTCGTGGAAAAGTGTAATTCGAATTTTATTGCGAAACTGAACGGCGGCGTTTTGGTGTGAGGCTGTGTGAGTGGAATTGCAGTGCCGGCCGGTGTCTCATGGGGTTTTGCATAATAGACAAGTGAAAATATTGGCCTCCACTGCGTAAATGGACACATGTAAGCCACAATTTGCAGAAATTGGAGCTCCTGTGTCTCGGGGAGCCTCCGGTTTCGAGTGAATTCAACAACTTTAGGAACGCGGCGCAAATTTTCAAAATGGCGGCGAGCAAAAAGTGCATACATGTGCACGAGTGGTGTGTGTGAGAGTGGACTTGATTATTCATGTTGCTTCGTTTCCCACGCTCTAGCGTACAATTTTATTGGAACTTTTCTTAAAAATATTAAGATTATTGCACACATGCTGTGCAGATCCCCTGTCAGATTTTGTTTTAGTTATTTTTTTTTTTTCATGTACACATGAGCGATTTGCCTGCCAAAGTATTTTTACACATGTACATGCGTCTTTTCTTTCAATTTGCACTTCGATGCAAGCAGAGATTTAAAAATAACATGCGGGGAAAAGTCTGCAAGTAAAATTTGTCACTGGGGTAAAAAATAAATCACTACGCCCTTCGGCTATGTGTGTGTGTGTGGGGGGGAGTGGGGCTTTCTCTCGCCTCTCATTTCCTCCCAATGCAGGTTCATTAAAGAAGAGCCAGTGCAGTTTCTACACATCGGGCTGCTCTCCTTGTCCTGCTCTTCAGCGTGTCTGTGTGTGCTTCGCAATTTTCACCCTTTGGAATCGCGAATTTTCTGGCGCATGCCGATGCTGGTGCTTTCAAGGCGTCATCATTCCATTGATTTCATTTTTTCGCCATTTCATCACGAAATTGCAAGCTAACCTAAACCTTTAAAGCCAGAGATGTCTTTTTAAAATAGAATTGTCGTAAAATAATTCCACAAAAAAGCTTTGATAATCTTAAATCGTTAAAATATGCTTTTATGGGGAAACAAAATGAAGTAGAATAAAATCTGATGTGAGAAGCCGGCCGGCTGCTTTCTCCCTCCAGGACTGACACAATGTTTTCCGCATTCGCCCGGGTTTGGGGTTAATCGTCTGCCCGGAGAGTGCATTTTCTCCGATTCGCGGACGGACTGTGCGCGTTCTGTTCGTTTCCCGTCTGGGGCTCGTCGTATATTGATTTTTCGGCCGGTGCAGGGCAACCAAAAACCGGAGATATACCGGAGACTGGTAGTCATCAGCCGACTTTCTCGTTGCCCGGGTCTAGAGTACGGGTTCAGCACTAAGAAAATCAATTCTGTGGGTGTAATATCCATCTTTTTTTCACCATTATTGCAGGTGATTGCGTCTAGAGGACTTGTGAGGTTTTTGATAGAAAATCAGCTCGCTCAGCTTTTAGAAAATCATAAACAGGTGAGTTTTTTCCTCTATACTCTATAACTGAAATAAAGCTAGTTACCGGCATAAAAATAATTTAAAAAATTTCTAAGATTATATTGTAACGGAAATTAATTAAATAAAGTTAATATTTAACTTTAACCTTTGCATAGATTACAGTCAGATTAAAAAAATTGAGTAATATATTTTTGTGGGTGTATACTTCTATACATATATGCATGTCCATCGATGTATATAAAGTGGATTTGGTGTGTACACCACAATGACACGACCCACACCCACAGCCTACACTTGTACGTCACCCGTACTTCGCCCTTTAAAGCTTCATAGTTTAATTTTTGATTTGAAATATTGATCGAATCTACACCCCTTTGTGCCCCCTTAGAGTTCGCTGAAAATATAAAGATCTTGTTGAGAATCGGCAGTTAAAGATGGGCAAGGAGAAGATCCATATCAACATTGTGGTCATCGGCCATGTGGACTCCGGCAAGTCGACCACCACCGGACACTTGATCTACAAATGCGGCGGCATCGACAAGCGTACGATCGAGAAGTTCGAGAAGGAGGCCCAGGAGATGGGCAAGGGCTCGTTCAAGTACGCCTGGGTGCTCGACAAGCTGAAGGCCGAGCGTGAGCGCGGCATCACCATCGACATCGCCCTGTGGAAGTTCGAGACGGCCAAGTACTATGTGACCATCATCGATGCCCCCGGCCACAGGGATTTCATCAAGAACATGATCACCGGCACCTCGCAGGCCGATTGTGCGGTGCTGATTGTTGCCGCCGGCACCGGCGAGTTCGAGGCCGGCATCTCCAAGAACGGCCAGACCCGAGAGCACGCTCTGCTGGCCTTCACGCTGGGTGTGAAGCAGCTGATTGTCGGCGTCAACAAGATGGACTCGACCGAGCCGCCCTACAGCGAGGCCCGCTACGAGGAGATCAAGAAGGAAGTGTCCTCCTACATCAAGAAGATCGGCTACAACCCGGCATCGGTAGCCTTCGTTCCGATTTCCGGCTGGCACGGCGACAACATGCTGGAGGCCTCCGAGAAGATGCCCTGGTTCAAGGGCTGGACCGTGGAGCGCAAGGAGGGCAAGGCTGAGGGCAAGTGCCTGATCGATGCGCTGGACGCGATCTTGCCGCCGCAGCGGCCCACCGACAAGCCGCTGCGCCTGCCCTTGCAGGATGTCTACAAGATTGGCGGTATTGGAACAGTACCCGTTGGCCGAGTGGAGACTGGCATCCTGAAGCCAGGTAAGTGCCTATTTTCTGTCATTCGTTTTTTTTTTTTTTTTTTGTCGTGTGGGTGCTCCGCTCCTTCGATTATTTCATTCATGTACCCCATCGAATTTGGGTCGCCGGTGGGTGACAGTGGTGAGTGGGTGTCGTCTCCAACCGAAGCTCGCGACGAGTCCTTGCGCATGTATGCATTATTAAACGAACGTCTCCGGCACGAGAGCGGAGCACTCCCATCCACCATCCACCACCATGCACCCTGGGATAGCGAGTAGACCTATTCCACAAAGTCTTTTCGGTTGAATAGGTTACCTCTCGCACGAATTGGCTTTTTAATCGTCGATATAGAGAGATACTCTTGAAGTATAGCTTGAAATATATCCTCTTGCTCTTCCAATACAGGCATGGTGGTCAACTTTGCTCCGGTCAACCTGATCACCGAGGTGAAGTCGGTCGAGATGCATCACGAGGCTCTAACCGAGGCGATGCCCGGCGACAACGTCGGCTTCAACGTCAAGAACGTCTCGGTTAAGGAACTTCGCCGCGGCTATGTGGCCGGCGATTCCAAGAATAATCCGCCACGAGGGGCTGCTGATTTTACAGCTCAGGTGGGTTTCCTTTGTCCAGAGAACTTAGTTCTATGAAATAATTGTGCTTTGATTATTTTCGGATGTAGGTCATTGTGTTGAACCATCCTGGCCAGATTGCCAATGGCTATACTCCTGTCCTGGACTGCCACACGGCCCACATTGCCTGCAAGTTTGCCGAGATCAAGGAGAAGTGCGACCGTCGTACCGGCAAGACCACCGAGACGGAGCCAAAGGCCATCAAGTCGGGCGACGCGGCCATTATTGTGCTGGTGCCGAGCAAGCCGCTGTGCGTCGAGAGCTTCCAGGAGTTCCCACCGCTGGGACGCTTCGCCGTGCGCGACATGCGTCAGACTGTGGCCGTCGGCGTTATCAAGTCTGTTAACTTTAAAGAGACTACCTCGGGCAAGGTAACAAAAGCCGCTGAGAAGGCACAGAAGAAGAAATAACTAGGGTGCCAGCAGAACTTAAGCAACATAACCAACAACATCAACATCAACACCAACACCACCCGATCCCAGCAGCAGCAGCAGCAGCAACATCAGACTGCGGCTAGAGCAACAGAAACGATAGCAACAGCAACACTCACACCTGTCAAATTTATGATATCCACTCGACGATCAAAAGCAAACCCCTGCTCTCTGGCGACTAACACACCAATTACTACTATTAACTGCGAGCAGATACTACAATACATTATAACCAAATATACAATTAGCGAGGAGAAGCCGGCATCTGTCCAGCTCCCAGGATCAGTTTTGGTCGCCTTCTCTCTGGTAGTCTACTGCATCTATCTTAACTTGTATCGCCATCGCAAGTCCTTCCGCAGGAAACCCAGGGCATTGTTGTGGGAAGTGTCGACAGGATTCGTTGGAGCACAGCCCGTGCTGTAGCCGCGCCCGCCCCTTCAATATATATATAATATATATACTCATCTAACTTTACACTTGATTAGCAGCCACACACACACAATCCACATCCTGTCGTGATCATCCACCAGTCTCGAATGGATTTTAAACACTTTTTATACTTTTGATAAGTCAGGTCGAGGCATTCGATTTAAAATCTATCTATTACACGATGTAATTTCCGAATTTAGTTTTAAACCATGCCCCCATGTGGGCCATCACACACTACTCCCTTGAAACATATATGAAAAAAAAAACGAAAAAGACTACATTCGCGATGAATTCAAAATTTCTCTTGAAACCAAAAGACAAATGCTTAAGAAGTATTACAAAAAATCAACAATTACACACATAATCATGCTGTATTTGACAAACATTTTAAATGTTTGATCCAGCCTCATTTCGCATTTGCATGCCACATCACATCACATCACACCACATACGTTAACCACTTGTCATTTCCCCATAACCGTCGTAATACACGTTACATTTTCATTTCAATCTGAATTTATATGAATCTTAAACAATTGTAACCGACACCAGAACAACTCATGGATACAGAACATGTTGCTTAATAAAAAGATCTTTTAAATGATGAGAAAAATAAAGGAAGCTTAACCGTAAAATACAAAATACAGAAACATCTTTTATTTATTTATATTCCAGGAAGGATCGGATCTCTGCATAATCCTTGCAAATATTTTTAACAATCCTATGACTGTTACAAGGCTTTGCCATTTGATACACCAATTTTAAATAGCACTTTATTATTTATTATTTAAATTTTGTAGTAATTTATTTTAAATGATACATTAACTTTTTTTTATTTAGTTATTCATTTTGCTTTATTTAATCAAGTTAAAAAATTGTTTTTTTTTTTAATCTGATTAAATACTTTTAATAGCAGCAACGAACGCTGGCTAAACTTTTTTTTGTACATTTACTTAGCTAACATTTAAAATTTAAATTTACATTCGAAATTTAAAAAATGCGGTTCCAATTTTTAAACACCTTCCAGCCCTGGTTTTATCGCGCGCTCAGAACAAAAGGATATCATTATAAAACTACAAATTTAATTAAATTTTTTACATTAACATAAATATAAGTGTGAGGAATTATGATGTTACTTTAACACGCAAACGAACTCAAATATAGAGCACTCAAAAAAAAACATTTTTAAAATCCATTCGAATATAATATTAAACCATATTTTGAACATAGACATTTTTTTCTGGACTTTCCGTAATTTTATCTTCTCAATACAAAAAGCGGCTGTAGGTATTGGGCATTGTCTTGACCCTCCTTTTTAAAATTTTCAACATCATTTCAAAAATAATAGTTTTGCGCCAAAAAAGCTCAAATTGGTAGCCCTGGCTATGAAAAGTATTACCCGCGCAAAAGAATAATTAGTGCTGCCAACTAGCTCGAACAGCGAAAAAATGGTAACACTTATTTTTAAGCATCGTCCACCCCTGGCTCGCAAATGTTAGGCACCATCTTGGCACTCTTCTCCATTATTTCCGTAGCGATGGCCAACAAGGAGCGTACTTTTATCATGGTCAAGCCTGACGGCGTCCAGCGTGGACTCGTCGGCAAGATCATCGAGCGCTTCGAGCAGAAGGGCTTCAAGCTGGTCGCCCTGAAGTTCACCTGGGTAAGCAGTTAATTGGATTAAGATAAAATCAATAGCGGACACCGGTGCACCGGCGGAGAGGTTATCTTCGGATCTAACCTCAAATGGCGGTGCAGGCGTCATCAGATTTGACATGTGTCTTGTGGAGGTCATAGAAGCAATTAAGTGATTACATCGCAACCCGTTTCTCTTTCTTAATCACAACAGGCCTCCAAGGAGCTGCTGGAGAAGCACTATGCTGATCTGTCCAGCCGCCCCTTCTTCCCGGGATTGGTCAACTACATGAACTCCGGCCCAGTCGTCCCCATGGTTTGGGAGGGTCTGAATGTGGTCAAGACCGGCCGCCAGATGCTCGGTGCCACCAACCCCGCCGACTCTCTGCCTGGCACCATCCGTGGTGACTTCTGCATCCAGGTCGGACGCAACATCATCCACGGTTCCGACGCCGTCGAGTCCGCCGAGAAGGAGATCGCTCTGTGGTTCACTGAGAAGGAGCTGGTCAGCTGGACTCCAGCTGCCACCAACTGGGTCTACGAATAAATGCATACAGAGTTCGCATTACTCAGTCTCTCAGCCTAATTTAAATACAGAGATTCTTTAAAAGAAATAAAATTCCACAACATACATATACTTATTAGAGAGAAAAACAATGATTTTTACTTATTACTTATGTAACTGGTATGGAAAACATGGAGGATCCTGAAAATCGATCCGGGAAGAAGCTTCTTTCCCCCTCCAAGACCTTTGCAATCCCAGAGCGTCTATATCTGTATTGAATTTTTAAAAGCACTTATTTAGTTTTCTGGAGGTTCGGTTTTAATTTTTATATGTGTGTCTAGATTTTCTATTTTGATGTTCGCTTTTGAATCAGTTCTGTACTGCATCCACGGATGCGTAGGATTTTCCGGAGGTAACACCCATCCACGGGGTATACAGGACGCTCCTTTCCTTTGGCTTATATAGGAGTCCCAATTGGTTCTAAAAAATATAAATACTTTACTTTATTTACTTTAAAATGTTAAATATAGCTTTACCTGTTCTTCAGGAATGTATTCTTGTTTTCTCTGCTCTGTTGGGTACCTGCTCCAAATATTACCAAGTCCCATTGGGTTTCTATACTGGATTCCTTCTTAGAGCTGCGAATGTTGTCACTTGCGCATTCTTCTTGGACTTGTTTCCATACGTGTCGCATGCGGGAAAGCTTCTGGCTCAAGGCGGCCGAGTCCCCGCCTCGCGACTCACACAACTTCTCCAGAAGATCAAAGGTCTGCAAAATGGATGCTGCATCCTGTCGCTTTTTGAGGAAAATGTGTTCAGCCGGTTTATTACTGCTTGGAGCAGTGTCAGGTTCGATTTTAATTGGATTTATAATCTTCGCATCTTCTGATTTTTTGGCTTCCAATCTCCGTTGCTTGTTTTTTTGTTTCCCCAAGCAATGTCGGCGTTTTCTATGTTTTGTTATGCCGGCTACTTTGCGGGCATCCACTTGGTCAAGTGCATCCAACAGGGTTGTCGTGCGTCGCTGTAGCTCTTCCGCCCGACCCATGTCGAACTCCGATGGCTTGGCATTACTAAGGTCCTCTAACTGCGATAATTGATCAAGAATATTCGCTATACTCTCTTTAATTTCGCTTAATTTCGGTCCTTTCTTCGTAATTGTTGCCATTTTCAATGACCAGTGTTGTGAAGCGAATTTAGGATACAGATGGTGATGTTTTGGTTAGTTTTTTATTTTTAAATTTCAACACAAGGATTATAAGTTTATTTTAAAGATTGTATAAAATATTTGAAATTTAGGACTGGCCCGCAGCTGGCTGGGCACGAACTGAGGTACAAAATTAATGGGGTTTAAATGCTATAAAAGGGAATGTGCGGCTGTCGGTTGAATTTACAATCCTAGGACAGTTTTGGCATCACTTATAACTTCCGCGGCCTTGGTGTATGCCTCCGTTTCTTTGAGATCCTCCTCGTCTTCCAGGAACTTCTTCAATGTCTCGAACTCCCTTATGAGCCTGCAAAATCCATAAAAACACGTTTACCTTTTTGTGAACAAATCGTTTCTCTGTTAAATACCTTTTCTTTGAGTCTGGAACCATCATCTCGCATTCCATAATGACCTCCTCCTGCTTGCGCAGCACATGCTCGTCAGCTCCATCATTCCTGAACTTTTCTAAACGGGATCTCTCCGTGCGGACCTCCTTTTCATAGACAGTCTTCTCCTTGGCTAAACGTTTGACGACTCCCGTCTTAATTGTCAATTGGCGAATGCGTGGATCGGCCATTTCTGTGCTTCTGCGGGTCTCTTGATATCTCGACTGAAGTTAATTATGCCCAACAAGAGAGTGCCTAGTTTGAATCACAGGTATTTCATGGAAAAGTGAACAGCCGGCTGAGATTCTGGTGCTTTGTTGTTTTTACAAAGGCCGTCTGTGACTCAGAGATAGGGTAGCCACCACCTCTCAAAAAACTCGAAATTAAGTGAACCGTTGCTAGCCGTTAATTTAAATCTTGTGTGGGGTATTGACTACAAAGTTTCAATTTATGGCGGGTTTTCTTTTTTTGTAATGGATGAAGCTTTAAGGCTTTATTTAATATATACTAATGTCATTCTAAATAAGACATTTTAATATACAATTTTTATCTGTTGAAAATAAAAAAATAGTAGTTCTAATATCCCGACTTAAACACCAGAATAAAAAATATCAGCCGTCACGTTCCGATCTCTTTTATATGCCGATTAGATTAGATCAGCGTTATCAAACTACGTGGCAAAAACAAGAATTTACAAATAATATATACAGTTTAAATATGCAAATACTCTATGTGAATCATTTCGTCCCGTCCAATTTCGTCAACCCATCAGCGTACTGGAACTCAGGACTGTTCTCATACTCGCACATGTCCAAGGCGATGATGCAACTTTCCTTGACCACTCGCTTGTCGTCCTCCGCGTAACGATTGAGGATCTGAATGCAGTCCTCGGTGGCAATAGCTCCCAAAGCTTCTGCGCACTCATGACGCACCATTTCGTTCTCCAAACGGTCTTCCAGGTTCTCCTGCAGATAGGGAATGCTGCAGGGCTCCTGAAGTTGTCCAAGTACAAAAGCCACCTCATGGCGGAAGAGGGCAGACGAGTCCTTTAGCCCCTCAGCCAAGGCGAGAACGCTCTCCTCGGTACGCAGGTTCCTTAAGCTAAACATAGCCCTGTAGCGATCGAATAAGCTTTGCTTGGCATCCAAATAGATGGCTTTCAATTCAGCAACTGTTTTTTCTCCTGAAGTTGGAGGCGAAGGGTCGACGGAGGCATACGGATTGTTGTCATCCACCTTCTGCCCACTCTGAAGCCAACGTACACGATCAAGAGCAATCGCACATGTCTCGGCCACTTCCACAACAGAATCCTTTTTGTACTCCTCCAGAATGGGCAGCACATCTGGGTGTCCAATGGCTCCCATGGCCTCTGCCGCCTCGTGTCGCACCATTGGCTCTTGGGTAGTGTCCTTTAGCACTTTGGTGAGTATGTCAAGGGCCTGGGTGTCCTGCATTTGGCCCAAACAATACGCCAATTCGTGTTTAAGCAGAGCTGAATCATCGTCAAAAGCTTTGCTTATTGCCTCGATAGCCGTTCCTCCACCAATGTTCTTCAGAGTGAATAGGGCTCGGAATCGTTCTTTAAGTGGTCTCTCCTTATTATTCAGGACACCTCCAATGGCACGAATCTGCTCTTGGGAGACCATTTTGTATCTGAGCAGTGAACGTACTTTGTAAATAAAGTAAATTTACAAGCCGCGTGGGAACCTTGTGGTGACGTTTTCCAGCACTGATTTTGAGATGGGTCTGCATGAGTCGATAGACTTAAGAAGAAAGTTCGGCCTAATTTATAAAAAAATAAAATAAGAGATATATTCTTCTTAACATTAATAAATAAAGTTAAAAATATAATAATTAATATTAAAGATTTCCAAATTTTACACACTGCCATTCACAGCGAACGCTCACAGAGTGTTACCAACACTGACAAAAAGGCCGCACCGCCATAAACGGCATTGTTCAGCACTACCTAGAAAGAAGCAGTTGAGTTACGTTTACCAACGGCCAGGCGCGATAAAGAAACAAGAAAAAACTGCGAAAATCAAGCGTATTAACGCAAATAAAAATAAGCAATACTCGACCAAGTGTATTGCCCCTCTCAAGCAACAACAAAAAACCGGTACCTTTTGAGGCAAGTGCTCGCAAACGGCATTTGTAAAAGTTGCGCGTTCACGGTATGCCCTGCGTGGCGTGTGTGTCGAGTTACCTGTAATTGTGTGCGTGGAGAGGAGCGAAGCGTGGAACGCAGAGTGGAATAAACTCGCCAGCGCCAGTCGATAGCTTTTTAAATTCAGATATTTTGCAATCAGTGGACCAGCATAATTAGCAACTGCAACCGAACAATGTCGGAGGCAACCGTAGATCAAAAGGAGGCCGTGCCGGCGTCCGCAGAGGAGACCCCAACGTCATTGGATGAGAAAAAAACACCCGTAAGTAGCGTACATATTTAGTGACAATTAACAGCACAGCGATAACCCACACAAGCCTAAGGCCTATCTGCGGTGTTTTTCCAAAATGCCCCATACAATTTTCTGCCTGCATATGGAGCACAGTTTTAGTGCATATCCAATTTTGTTTTATCGCCAGTTTTCTATTTACGTTTATTTTTTCCATTTCCGCGCCACCCTCGTGTGCGCGCGCTTTTTCATGTCCATTTCCAACTTCCCCCCCCTGAAGCCATTGGTTGTGTGTGTGTCTGTATACGTGTGTATTACTCGCTCGAATAAAGAGGCAATCGGGGTTTCTCTTTTGGGCTCACGTTTTGCCGCTGCCGCGTCTCGTTTGTTTTTATTTTTGCTTGTTCTCTTTTCGACTTTTTGTTGTTTGCTGTACTTTGTCATACACTGGCACAAACACTGTGTTTGCGTTTGCTTTTTGTTTTTTTTTTTTTGTTACAGACTCTGTTTGTGTGTGTGTGTGTATGCTACAAATACGTTGCGCTCCAAAATTCGATTTGAAATTTTTCGATGCTGCCCATTGGTAGACCCAGCAGCTCCACCAGTCGACAGTAATTAGTGCGGGTTGAGTTAGTCATTATTTGCATTAAATAGACTGTAACTGTTTTGTGTTGGTTCACAATTGTTTACGTCTGGAAATTGGGATAAAAGTTGAATCGGGAAACAGTGTTAGAGAGGGACAGAAACAGGAATACAGTACGCATTGGCTATGGCGGAAGTCAAGGGTAAGGTTTATGAGAGAAAATGATAAAAGTTTATACTTGGAATTAAAATATGGATTTAATATATATCTTAAAAAAATTATTTTTTAAATTAAATTTTAATATAATTTTTATTTTTGCAGAAGCGCACTCCCAAACGCCGGTCATTCATCGAGCGGGCACAGCGGGAAAGCGAGGAGCTGGTACGAACGATGGGTGGCAGTTTGGAGCTCGAGGGCGGCCGGCGCACGCGATCCAGTACTCGCGGGACTCCGACACGGGCCGCCGATACAGTGACGCCGCCACCTAGCAAGAAAGCACGCACCTCCCCGGCATCGACTACCAAGGCTAGTGGTGGCGGTGGGAAGGGTCGCGGGGCACGCAAGCTGGACGTGGGCGCCGAGGAGCCCGAGCCGGAGCCGGAAAAGGTACAGACACCAGCAAAGGCAAAGGTAAATACACCACTGATATACGATTTCTTTGAATTTCAACTAAAGAGTAAACAATCTTTTCAGACACCAGCCAAAAAGGAAAAGAAAGAGGTGAAAAAAGCTGAAGAGCCGGCTAAAGAAGAAAAAGCTGTGGTTGAGGAGGTTGAGAAGGCAGAGAAGGCAGAGAAGGTGGAGGAGATCAAGGAAACCAAGGAAACAGATGCCACACCAGCCGCTGATCAACCGGATGCTGTGGGAGAGTTACCAGCGGTAGCAGAGGAAAAGCAAAACCACATTGATGAAGCCAAACAAAGCACCGAAGAGCCAGAAAAAGCTGAGACGCAGGTTGCGAAGGCGGAAGATGCGCCGAAAACCAACGATACTGCTGAGAACGGTGCTGCGAAAGACACTCCTGCTGCTGTAGATTCCGAACCCGCCGCCATGGACGTGGACGAGGAGTCTCCCGCTGCTACACCTTCTGAACCTGCCGATGCTCCTGCAGTGGTTGAAGGAAAAACGGAGGAGAAGGCCGAACCGGTCGTACCTGTTGCGGAAAAGCCGAAAGACCCAGTTGAACCTGCCAAGGAACCCACTCCAGAACCCATGGAAGTGGATGCGAGTTCAAAGGGTAGCTCGGACACCGCCCAAGTGGACACGCCAGCTACAGAGGAAGCTGTTGCTGAGCCAGTAGCCGAGTCGGCCGTTACGGCGGAGTCCACAGATGCCAGTGAAAAGGTGGATGAGGTGGCCACAGAGGCCAAAGAAGTTGTGCCAGAAGTGCCCGCTGTTGAATCCAAGGAAGCTGAGAGTACAGTCGAGTCGGCGGAGCCCAAGGAAGCAAGCCCACCCGCTGCTGAGATCAAGGAAGCGGATAGCAGTGAAGAGCCCAAGGTTGTCGAGAGTTCCGTGGCCGAGTCCAAGGAACCTGAAAGCACAACGGATGAGAATGCCACGCCTATTGCCGCCGAGGTACCAGCCGCCCCCGCCATTAATGATGTCAGCAAGCCCGTAGTGGCGGTGGCCGATGATGCCAGTGGTGTGGTCGCGGAGAGTCCCCTGAAGGAAGCGACGATCATCAGTGACGTGAAAGAACCCAATGTTAACGGTATGAGGGACGAATAAACCACTAGATCTATGTTATTAAGCCATTACTGTATTACAGGAGAGCCCAAGATCGTCAACAGTTCCGCCGAAGTGGCTGAGAACGCAGCGCCAAAGGTCTGTAACTAGGCCGACCGATCCACCGATGGACAACCAACAACTGTAATGCGTTTGAGGATGTGTACAAAAATATCTTCAGCTCGCCCGCCGGGTCGGTGAGGATGTGGCTAACGATACGCATATATTTAAGAGTTCCCCCCGTCTTTGATCCAAAACCCAGCCCACATACTGTTATGATTTTTTTTTACAATTGACTACTTTATTTCGTACTCAATAATAATAATAACTTCAATTTGATGATAGTCCGTGTCTTCCAGTTTTTGGTTGACACGAGGGACGACATAGGCCGCAATCGATGCTGGACTTTCAATGTTGCACTGTGCGCGTCAACTGAACAGACATTCGAAACAGACAAAATAGAGTAGTTTCGATTATTAACACACCCCCACCCGACCCCCACCCGACCCTCTTCCCAAAATATACGCAGACAGATTGTGAAATTGCATCTAAATATAAAAAGTATGTGTATAATTAATCGAAATCGGAATCAAACAAATTATACATTGTCGGAATGTATGTAAAATAGATGTTTTTAAATTGTAAGACACTAATATCTCTAATTCTAAAACGCAATTGGACAAAACTCAAAAACAAATAAGTAAACTCTAAAAAGCGGAAGGATTTAAACCCAAAGTAATGCAATATGAAAGCTCCGCGGCTATTAAGGATACGTCTCTATGCGCATACCTTACACCCCCCCCTTTTTGAATATTTTTGTATTTCAAACATGTTTTATTTGAAGCATTTAGTTTTAACGTATAACCAGGAGCCAGCCGGTGATTTGCAATCGGTTATGATTATGGATGAGCTCATTGGAAATTGTTGTTCTAGCTAAAATGTCCTTCCAGGCGGTTACTCCTAACTGAAATCGTAAACATGCTAGACTAAAGCGCAAACTTTTTCAATGAAAAATTTAAAGGAGAACACACACAAAATCGTATAATATAAAATAATTATATAAATACAGCAAAAGCGTAAATTAGTTTTGGAAGCTGTTGCAACTGAAATGATCAGTCAGACCGTTTTTGTATGTAGCTTTTCTTCTGTATAAGGCATTCTTCATTTAAATATTCTTTTGTAAATAAATCTTAAAAAAATACAAGAGAACCCAAAAGTGTTTGTCGTTTTTTTTTTTTTGGTTTATAAATAATGGATTGGTCTCTTAGGCTCTTTGACCTCTTTATTTCTATATAACCTCTGAAAGGATCATTCCTAATTCTATTCTATTCTAATGAAATGTATTTAACAAATGTGATGATTCTTAGGCATCCCGCTCTATGCCGTTTTCCTTATTCTTGTTTTCATCTTCGGGCAGAGGGGCCTTGAGGGGCAGCTCCTCCAGTTCGAGGGTCGGACCTGATTGGTTTAGTAAGTTCCTGACGAAAGGTGAATACAGTTTGGGGTTCTGCTTCTCGTCCTTGCTCGTGGGCCACACATAGCTCATGGGAATGGCCCAGGCAAAGACCAGAATGGCACCCACCACTTTGTACCAGTAGAAGGACATGTCGTAGATGGAGAAGTCACGGTTACTGCTAAACGCAGTGGTTACCGCCTTGGGCGCATCTAGTGAGGGGACAGGAGTGGTCACAACCTGGGTGAGGTTGTTGTTTCTGCGAATGAAATTAAATAAATAAGCCAAGTGTGAACCTTTGTATTGAAATTTTTACTCACATAGCTCGCAAGATGACCTGGAAGTCACGGGCCTCGCACTTGTCCAAGCCATTTGGCAGCGTGTCATAGCGGAGGAGCCCCGCCTTGAAATTCAGCTGCCCGTTGAAGATGATCCACAACATGGTCAGGACACTGAAGGCGATGCCGGTTACCGCTACTTTGGCATTGCAGCGGGGCACAAACATTCCAAGCAGGAATACTCCCACAACAGCTCCCGTATTGATGCCCGTTATGGTCCACATGGTCTGGATGATGGAGTTGAAGTTCTGCACCACTAATCCGCCCAGAATGCAATAGGCGCCCATCACCACGATCACCATCTTCATGATGCCATTTGCCCGGGCCTCTGTGTGGTTGATGTGGGGCTTTATGTAATCAAAGTACACCACTCCGGCGAATGAGTTCAGGTTGGCCGAGAGGGAGCTGAGGGAGGCACTGAACACACAGGAGATGAACACACCTGGCATGCCCATGAGATGGCCCATGATGTCCTGGATGAAGAAAGGCATCAGCTTGTCGGGTTTGCTGACCAGCTGAAAGTAAACACACTGGTGTTAGTATAGTTTGAGGGCTTTAACTTGAATTCCAAGAAGCTCTTGAAGATGTAACAGCGTTACTAGTTAATTTTAGTTATCAGTCTTTACGAGCTGACAAAATTGAGATAAGTATTTGATAAGTGCCTTACCCCGGCCTGAATGGGATCGCACCCGTAATAGTAGGCAAACATGATGATGCCCGCGAAGCAGGTGAACGTCATAATAAGCATGAAGCCAATTCCAGCCATTACCAGGCATCTGCAATAAAGATACGAAAAGTTAGTAATACTCGAGGCACCTTAGCCCATTGCTTACCGTTTGGCATGGTTGTACGAAGGCAGCGACACGATTCTCTGGACGCAGCTTTGGTCCAACCCCACTTTGCCCGTCCACATAAGCAGGCCACTGAACATGCCGCTCCAGAAAGTAATTCGCAGACGGGGATCCAACGAGAAGCTAACCAAGAAGTAAAATAATTACCTAATGTATCACAAAATTTTATGAAACTTACTTGAAATCAAGTCGTCCACCCTCGGAGGCGTTTTCAAGGACTGTGCCTAAGCCACCAGTATTTATGGTGCCCAGAACGGCCACCAAAATCACGGAGAGCAGCATAATGCCACCTTGCACCACATCTGTCCATACGACGGCCTTAATCCCGCCCAGCATCGTGTAGAAGACACAAATCGAGCAGGCCACCGTGTTGATGAGGTGAACATTGAATCCCGTGACTGCAAATGAAAATGAATTTTAATTTTGCCACTCCGATCCGTGTGATTAAAATCAATTTTCATTATACCTTGGGAGAAGGCCAGTGCAGGGACGAACATGTATACGGGCAGCATCAGGAATTGGTTCATGACGAAGGTGATGGTCACCAGTTGGCGGGTGCGCTTGTTGAAACGCATTTCAAGGTACTGAAGCCATGAAATAGTTAAGATCATTAAGATATAGTCCAGTCTAAGATATACCCTCTTCCACTTACCTCGTAGCAGTTGGAAACTCCATTCTCATAAAAAACTGGAACAATTACATAGACTAGGATGGGTATGGCGAAGATCATAGCAAGCATCACAAATATGATGTTAAATCCGAATGCGTAACTATCCGCCGGAATGGACATCATGGCGACTCCGGAAAGCTGACTGAAATATGATGGACAAATATTATTATTTTGCCTCTGAAAAGGGGGCTCGATGTTAAATATACTTGAAAATGTTAAATAGGAATATGACAACTAAGCTGAGTCTCCGGGTTTATGGACTCACTAACTGGCGTGTGCTGGTGTAATGGACAGATAAGACTTTACTACCAGATGGCTAGATTGTATCTTTATCTTCAGCGCCGACATGGAAATTTATTGAAAAACAGCAAAAAGCTCACCTGGAGACTAGAGAAACAGCCACCGGAAAAGTGGGCATCTTTTTGCCACCCTGCAGATACTCCTCGGTGGTGTTCTTGGCCTTCGAGAAGAAGCCAAAGTAGACTCCTATTCCCGCAGAGGCACTCAGCATTAGGGTGAAAACTACATAATCCGTTATGGTGAAGCGCAGATCCTCCACGGTGTCCGCTGCGGCAGAGGCTACCGTACTTGCCAAGACGCTGGCTGCCATCCTTGAAATATCCTTTCCTTGATTATAGACGCCGTCAAAAACTACCGAAACCCGGACTTTGCACGGAGGATGATCCGGAAAAGCGGGAGCTGTACGTCCGGATGCTGGGAGCACACTTGTGAAGTTCGGTGTGGACCCCGTCTTAAGTAGCGATCTCCACGTTATCTTGTGACGATATCTGCACCAGTCTAGGTAAGTCGTAAATGGAGCAGCCACCTCGTAAATCAGGAGTGCTCCTTATCTGCCTTACAGAGAAAAAGACGAACTTAACCAGTTCCATCTGAACTTTCAATAGTCGGTATACCCACTAAAGTGGGTTTATACCTTCGTTTCATAGTATTTATTACAACGAGTGTGAAAATCGTCATGAATCACCTGACGTTGGAGAACTCCTTTACCAATCAAAGTTCTTTTTTAATCGCTTTTATACCTTTTTTGTTCTGCTGACGTTGATTATAAAAGTCATAAACGGGGATCTCTAAGTACGACGGTTGTCGTACGCATCTGCGAGTCTAACAATAACACAAATTGAAGATAGACCTTCAGTTACCCTCTGGGCCGTTCAACTTGGATTCGGTGATGAAATCTGCTATAGGTCGGATTATACGATTATTTTATAGGTTTTTCAAGTAATAATTACAACAATTAAATGATTAAAAAGTCATAGAAACCCATGATAGAACTAACTGATCTTAGTTTTAACATTTTTAGATCATGGATTAACTTACCAAAACTCAAAGTAGTCCTTTCATAAATTGTTTTCTTCCAACTCATAATATTTTGAATTTATTTCTGTATAAATCATTTAAATATTTTAATTCATTAAATATAATTTCTTCAGGTCTACATAATTCACGTATTTTTTTATCAGTAGAAAAGCTCATGTATTTTTTATTCCCCAAAATAAAGCTGACTCAATAGGAATTTTTTCACTACCTTTGGAGCAGTGGAGTACATATTTTTCTTGAAACACCACCACCATCTCATAGATAAGAACTGGAATGGTCAGGATCATGGAAGTTTTTATCCGTAGAGGGACAACGCACCCACAACGCTCTACCTGGCACATTAATATACGTTTAATTAAATCAACTATTACACACATACGTAAAAACAATAAAATATACAAACATTTCATATTATCACTAGGTTCTGTTAATGATTTTCCCAAAAAAGGGGGCTCGAACATGATTTGATTAATTTCACAAGGTCTTGAGCGAAAATGACAATGCATGTAAGCACCTCAGGTTTATGGATTTACGAACTTGCGGGCTCATTTTGATAAGATAGATTAAACGGACAGACGTAGTAGGAAAATAGATAGATGGGCTGGAAATGGATATTATCGCAATGGGGAATTATCTTTATGGTCCTGTGGCGGGTGTCTGCCTGCCGTTGCCGGGGATTCGTGGTGACGACACGGCAATTTAATAAAATTGGCTCCCGGTACACTCACCTGGAGGTCAGGAAAATGGCCACCAAGAAAGTGGCAACAATATCTTGAAATCCATAAATCAAGAGGGATATTGAGGTTAATATCGCATCACAGTTGTTGATACTTTTTTGTTGTACATTCCTAAGTAGTATCTTATATTCCAAAAGCAATCTTAAATGTTGAATAAACATTGTTCAGAAATTCCAATTATCAGTCAACAACTAAGAAAAATAATGCTGCCTACATTTAAGGGCATATGTTGGATGCTGCAATGTATTTGGGAATATATTTTTTTTTTTTTTTTTTTTATATATTTATTAAAGATTAACAGGTATACTGCTACCTATGTGGCAGCTTGAGCAGGTTGTAAATTACTAACAATGTATGGTAGTAGCTACGCGAATTATATTAGTTTTATTATGTTATTTTACATTACTATTATTGTAATTTATATGAACCGCAAAGGAAGATCATGCGGGTGAAATCTTTTTAACCTTCTTTTCCTAGGCCTCCGTAGCAATCTTTTTGCCAGGGTGTTGGGATGATTTCCAAGGCGTCTGTAATAGTTCTCCGCATGTGTCCGGCAAACATCCCCTACTTTTGGAATCTTGAGGTCCTTCTCTATGTCCCTCGTCCTCATGTACCAGGGGGCATTGCACATTTTTCGAATCACCTTGCTTTGGGCCACTCTTATTTTGTTCATATTGGTTTTTGCCGTAATTCCATAAATTTGTAAGGCATACTTCCAAATAGGGCTTAGTATAGACTTATAAATCCGTACTTTGTTGGACAAGGATAGCTTATTTCTCGGCGAAAGAAGCCAGGACATCTTTCCAGCCTTCGAAAGAACAGTCTGCTTTAGCATGGTTGTGTGCTTTTTGAAGTTGAGTCTCCTGTCTAAGATCACCCCGAGGTATTTATAGGTGTTCTCGTGACGAAGCGCGGTACCTTGCATGGAAATTCCTGGGCAGAGCTTGTGCCTTGTTGCAAATGTGACACAAGCACATTTGCTGCAATTGATGCCGATGTTCCAATCTGTGGTCCATTTTTCGAAGCGAGAAACATATTCCTGGAGGCCTAGGGTTGCAGCGTCTATGCAAGGACTTCGGACGAGCACGGCTGTGTCGTCAGCATACGTTGCAATAAGCATATTATCATTGTCAACATGAGTGCAACCCCAGGAATCTGGCATGTCGGATGTGTACAGCGAATATAGTGTTGGTCCCAGTACACTGCCTTGTGGTACTCCAGCTGAGATCTGACGTTTTGAAGACTCTTCGCCAACGAAGACAACGCTAAATTTCCTCTCAGAAAGAAAGCTTTTGATTAGAAGGAAAAGCTGTGGCGTAAGAGTTGTCTTAAGCTTGCATAAAAGGCCATCATGCCATACCCGATCAAACGCTTGTTTAATGTCCATAAAAACAGCAACTGCATACATTTTCCTCTCCATAGCTTCCAGAGCGAAGTTAACCACTCGGTGTAATTATTCGGGAGTACCATGACCCTTTCTGAAGCCAAACTGCCACTTAGGAATTGCCCTGCTCACACTTTACAGTTTAAGGATTCGATCCAAAATGACTCGTTCCATCATTTTTCCAAGTGCTGGAAGCAGACTAATTAGTCTGTATGCATCAACATCTGTAGGCTGCTTCCCAGGTTTGGGGGTCATTGTAATGGAAGCAGATTTCCATGCAATTGGGAAATAGCTTAATCTCAAAACGCTGTTGAATACTAGCACAATAAAAAGCAGAGCTTTAGTAGGAAGAATCTTGAGAGTCTTATTGTCAAGAAGATCTTCTCCTGGAGCTTTTTTGTTTTTAAGCTTTCCGATCAGGGATTCAACCTCTGTTAGGGTAACTGGGTTTGTGGGAAGCGCCATTTGAAAAGGTCTAGCCAGAACCGTTTGAACAAGAAATTGGTTTCCTATCGGAGCTAGGTCGAATGGCTTGAACCTATTTTCTAGGCTGTCCGCAAAGATATCTGCCTTCTGCTGACTTGAGCAACACCATCCAACAGCTGGGTTTCTAATCGGGGCCTTTGTGATGGCCTGCCTTTTGTAGCGATTCGTTAGCTTCCACAAGGTATAGTTGGAGGATGCATCAGGACCTGCATTTTCCAGCGTCTGGTCAAAATGATCTTGCTTGATCTTTTCCAGAACTTTGCTGAGACGATTTGAGAGTCTTTTATATATTCTGTGGACACGTATGTCACCTGTTCTGGTATATTCACGACGAGCTCTCCTTTTAAGCTGGATGAGTATTTGAGCATTTTGTGGAATGTTTCTGATGTGGTTCGATTGATGATTTTGCCTTGGTTTAGCAAATTCCGCAGCCGTGTGTATTTTCTCCATTAAAAGATCAACGGCATCATCGATGTCGTCAGGTCCATTTATTTCGATGTTGAGATGTATAATTCTGTCGAGCGCTTCCATGAATTTTTCTGGTGAGGAGCCAGGCGGAAGTATGGATTGCCTTTTGGTTTTGACTTGCGGCCTCTGGCTTAGTGTAGCTACAACCGGTAAATGGTCTGAAGACAACTCGTAATTTGTTGTAACTGAAAGCTTGTTGAGTGGAACTCCATTTACGATAAAGAAGTCCAGAGCTGTTGGCATTAGACTGGTGTTGCAGGAGAAAAAAGTAGGGCTACCAGTAGCTAAAACTTGGCAGGAGCTAGATGCAATGGCCTCTTGAAGTCGCTTTCCTCGGCAACAGGACCTTAAGTTGCCCCACCATTGGTGCTTAGCATTAAAGTCTCCCCCAGCCACGAATTTGGGGCCAAGTGAGATCAACAACTGGTCAAAGTCGTTTTTAGACCAAGGATCACTGGGAGGAAGATATAGTGAAGCAATTCTTAAAATCCCATCAGTAGTTGTAACATTGACACAGGTTAGTTGTAGATTATTACGCGTTGTAGACTCGTTCTGAGAGTGGTGAATGCTAGACTTGATTAAAATTGCAGAACCACCTTTAGCAGTCATACTAGGGTGATTCGCATAGTATTGGTCATAACCAGGTATGTAAAATCTTAGGCCGGGGCGCATATGAGTCTCAGTGATGAGCATTATATCTATAGAGTTACCAATAAGAAAGAGACGGAGCTCTTCGCTTTTTACTAGCCCTCTGGCATTCCATAATCCGATTTTTATGTTTGGGACTGTCATTTTTTGGATATTAGAATCTGTACCAGATCTCGGAATGCCTTGTTCGACTCAATTGTTTCCATAACTAGCTTGAACAGTTGATCTAGTCTAGTGTTGATATCGAGGATTGCCTTCTCAAGAGCGGACAAGTTTCCGTTGGAGTTCAGCTGTTCCCTGGGTACATGTGTGGAGGTTTGCCTAGTTGCAGTAATATCATTGTCTCGAGAGTTATTTCTTGCCATATCAGCATATGAAACGCCGGCTCTGGTGGTTGACAAGGAAGAGAAAAGTTGACTTTGATTGGTCACTCTATTGCTGGAGAAGTTACCCAACCTCGCTCCGGGCTTCAGTTTCCTACTTAACTCCAGTCTGACTTTACAGCCTTTAAAACTGGCAGGATGATTTTCCCCACAGTTTGCACATATTATTTGGTTTTTGAGCAGTGCTTCGCATGATTTAGAATCAGTTGCATGGTCTCCAGCACAGTTACCACAGACAGGCTTAATAAAGCAACAATTACGAGTGTGACCAAAGTTTTGGCATCTATAACATTGAACCAAATCCTTAATGCGAGTAGCCTTCTCCACTGTGACCCTGTGTCTTCCGATTTGATTAATTTTTAGTGACTCGGAAACATTTGGAGTCAGTTTAAGGTTCACGAAAAATAAATTTTGCCTTGTATTTTCATCGTTGATTTCTTCATCAACATTGTCATTAGCCCCCCGCCTACCAGGCTTTCTCGGGCAGTAAATGTTCATAACCGTGAAGCCTTTGTCCGTAAAGCAACGCTCTATTTCTTCTTTAGGGACAGTGTAGTGAATATTCTTCAGTACCAGCTTGAACGGTTTGTCCTCACGAAGCTGGTGATGCCAAAACTCACAGTTTAAAGCTGTTAAGCAACGGACAACTTTCCGGAATGCTTCAGAACCGTCTGTGTATATACGGGTAACACCGAACTTTGATGTGCGTATACTATAATTATCCGCAGAGATGGTCTCATTTAGGGTGCGTTCCAGCGTAGGAATATTATTAACTTTCGGAACGCAAATAGGTGGGGGTTTAGGATTAGTCAACGGCGGCCGATTGAATGAGCTTTGCTCTGTACGAGTATTTGTAACGATGCTATGGGCAGGTGTCTCGGAAGTCTCCTCATTCGTTTCCATTTCGTCCGTAGAAGCCTCTTCGTTGTCTAGAATAGCGAATCGGTTGTTGTGCAGTCCAGTTGGTGTCGAAGTACCTTTAGGTTTACCGTTCGCATTAGCCTTGCTTTTCTTCGGATTTTCTAAATCCTTGATGAGATCAGATGGAGTCCCTTTCCGGCGAAGTGGGCCACCTGAAGCTTGGAAGGAGCACCCCTTAGTCGGCATTGCTGTGTCATTGATCATGGCTGGCAGCGAAGACCTTTTGGGAATATAGGAATATACGATTTAGGAATAGGATTACAACGAGATAAAATGGTTTTCGTACTAACAGGTGAACAATTTTTCAATTATATGATTTCGATTAATTTGCAATTCGTTTTTTCAGTTCATTTTTTCCTCCAAAAGGAGGACGGAGCCATAACGAAAAATCATGATGTTAATTTGTACCTGTATCTTTTTAGCCCAAGTATGCAATCAAATATTTAAAATTTTTAATAAATAGACCGCAATCTTTAATTTAGTGATATTTCTTTACGAAACAAATAATGATTATTCCCGAGTTTTATTTTTTCGCTCATGTAATAATGATTATTTTTTATTTTTTCTCTCGGAAAATAATGATTATTTTGTTTTTAAAATAAAAATCATAACATTAATCATTATTTACGGTCCTTGATATGCATAGATATGCGTAGATTACTTGTGCATTTTAGCTAGATATTTGAGACAATCTTATTAAATTAAGACTAGGATGAGATCGACCAGTAGAACCACCTTGAAGTCCAGTCTTATCTTGTTTACAACTGATTCTTAGCGGACTACCTTACCAATTCATATAATAAATCCTATTTATTTTAAATTGAAAATTCTTTGGATCGATTTTTTTTCAAAATATGCAAAACTTTATTTTACCCACATGGCTCACGTGGTGATATAATCGTAGATACGTAGTGAAACATTTAGTTTCTAATTAAATAACTTTTACCAATACATAAAGAATAGAACCCCCTCTCGAAGAGTACAATAAAAAACTTTACATTAATTTGTTAAAAAAAATCATCTTGTTAATTTCAGCCTAAGTTCCATTAAATTAAATAAAAGAAATTAGTGTTCGAGACCAGCTTCCTTTTCCTTTCCATTGGGATCTATCCGGAGATCCGGGATTTCGTTGACTTGTGTCCCCCGCAGAGGAACTTCCTCCTGTTCCTCTTCTGCTTTTGGATGGGTTAGGTACTTCCTCACAAATGGCGAGTATAGCTTGGGATTCTGTTTCTCGGTTTCATCCGGTCGCCAGATATAACTCATGGGCACGGCCCAGAGGAAAATCAGAATGGTTCCTATTACTTTGTACCAATAGAATGAGATGTCGTAGAGCGAGAAGTCCCTGTTGCTGTCAAAGGCAGTGGTAACAGGTAATCCTGACGGAGGCCTTGCTGTGACTGGTGTAAAGTCGGTCTCATTTCTAAGCAAAATATTCAGATTATTTATATACTTTATTTATAAAATTTTCAGTACCTACATGGCCATTGATATAATGTCCAGTCCACGGGCTTCGCACTGATCTAAACTGTTTGGCAGTACGTCGTACTTGATGAGTCCGGTCTTGAAGTTTATCTGGCCATTGACAATGATCCACACCATGGCGATAACGCTGAAAATAATACTGGTCACAGCTGTCTTGGCATTGCAGCGTGGCACAAACATTCCCAGAAGGAACACCCCCACAACAGCTCCCGTGTTGATGCCCGTAATGGTGACCACCGTCTGCAGGATGGAGTTGAAGTTCTGCACCATGAAGCCACCGAGGATGCAGTAGCCACCCATCACTACCACTATGATCTTCATGGACCAGTTGGCTTTGGCCTCTGTGTGCTTGATCCAGGGCTTGATATAATCGAAGTACATCACTCCGGCCAGAGAGTTGAGGGTGGCCGACAGGGAGCTCAGGGCAGCGCTGAAGACACAGGAGATGAAAACTCCTGGCATGCCTGCCAGATGACCCATGATGTCCTGGACAAAGAAGGGCATCATTTTATCCGGTTTGCTGACCAGCTAAAAGGAAGAAACTTGAATGAGTTTATTTTGAAAATTAATATTAAAGTAACACTTACGCCGGCCAAGAGGGGATCGCAACCGAAGTATCTCGCAAACATAATAATACCCGATACTGTATTCAGTAAACAGATGATCAGAAAACCAATGCCAGCAATAATCAGGGACCTTTAAACAATGGTATAAAAGAATTTATTTAGAGTAGAGTAGAAGATGAACATAGAATACGTACTTCTTGGCATGGAAATAGGACGGCAGTGAAACAATTCGTTGGACACAACTTTGATTCAATCCAATATGACCTGTCCACATGAATATGCCTCCCATGGTGGCACTCCAGAACGACATACGGATACGTGGATCCAAACGGAAGCTGAAGAACGTAATCTTATGCAAATAATCCACTCAAATAAAGAGTCAAAATCTTACTCAAAGCTGAGCCTGCCGCCTTGGGAGGCGTAATCTATGACGGTGGAGACACCTCCAGTACGGATCGTGCCCAATACTCCCACGGATACAACGGAAAGTAGCATAATGCTGCCCTGGACCACATCGGTCCAGACCACCGCCTTGATCCCACCCAACATGGTGTAGAAGATGCAAATGGAGGAGACCATTATGTTGATCAGATGGATGTTTATGCCGGTTACTAAAAAGCATGTTTTAAGTCAAAATATTAGGGAAGAATGTGGGAAAACACACTTACCCTGGGAAAAGGCTAAAGATGGTATAAACATGTAAACAGGTAACATCAAAAACGAGTTCATCACAAAGGTGGCAGTCACCAATTGGCGAGTACGCTTATTAAATCTCATTTCCAGGTACTGCAAATTAAAAAAGTTTATTCTTAGTAAATAAATAATCTCTTATTCAAGGGCTTCACTAACCTCATAGCAATTGGAGACATTATTTTCGTAGAATACAGGCACTATAATATAGATTAAAATGGGAACGACAACCACCATAGATAGGACCACAAATACGTAATTAAATCCGTAGGTATAGCTCTCGGCGGGAATGGACATAATGGCAATGCCAGACAACTGACTGTAAGAGATAAAAAACATTATTAATTATGAATTAGACCAATTTTCAGAGGCTTGTTCTTAGATTCCTTGCTGTTACGCAATCCTTGAGCTATTCTAAGAACTCGGTTGACGTAGACCTTTTTTTTACAGCTGGATGATAAAGATGGGGAATGACGGAATCTGGTAAAATCCACTTGCAAATGGATATTCTCACCTGGCCACCAATGATATGGCAATGGGCAGGGTCTGCATCTGTTTTCCGCCGCGCAGATACTCCTCCGTGGTGTTCTTAGACTTGGAGAAGAATCCAAAGTAGACGCCGATTCCCGCCGAGGCACACAGCATCACAATGAAAACCACATAGTCCGTAGTGGCGAATCTTAGATCATGCGATGTGGCCGCAGCGACGGAGGCCATTGTGGTGGCAGTGGACATCCTTGCAGGGATTTTAGGATAATAATTGTTCACAATTCCTTCTTTGGCGTGTGCATATGGCACGGATGCTGGGCTAACACTTGAGGCCACCCTGGCCTGGTTTGTACTTAAATATCACAACGACTCCCGTCGGTGGCGCCTCCTTATCTGTACTTGGCGTTGCCTCCGTATATCACCCGTGGGCTTAGCGCTTCAGTTATCTGTCCTGCATGCTCTTATATTGTAATATTTGTTTATGGAATTGTATTATTGTTATATTGTATTATGAAAATATTGAACTTTGAGATAGACGACATGATAAATACACTTTCTAGCTTTCTAGCTTGGTATTTCTGTATCTCGCTACAGATCATCACTTAATATTTAATAAATATTTATTGGATACTTGTTCATCAAACTTGATGGTTTGTTCATGATGTTTAAAAATATTCGGAAATGTTTTTAAACAGACAATACTCTAAAGGCTTTTTTCTGGATTTCGGATATCGATATATTCCATATCCTATGATAGTTTAAAATTGAGCAACACTATCATGGACATTTGCGCTTATTTTAAATTATAAAAGTATAAATATTATAAAAAATTTTTAAAAATTATATTTTATCTACAAAATATTCATTTTTGTATTATTTAGCTGACCATTTTCCATGTCGGTAAAAAGAGTCCGTAAAAAGTTAATTTTATTAATCCGGAGGGTAAGCTACTGGATCTAACATATCTTATAGTATTAAAATAATTTATTTGAGCCGTGTGCCGAAAACTTGTACGCCTTTTTGAATCACTCACGGTGACAGCCAAAGAGGAGACCCCCATTGCAATGTTCTTCCGGTGACTCTTTTGGCGGTTTATTATAATCATGCCCTAATGTCGGATCATCCATCACATGGTGTTATTTCTTCGAAAATGTCTATTTGCCTTTCTCGCTTCTGTTGAAACTTTCCATTTCCAGTGTTTGTTTTTGGATAATTTAACACTTTTGGACACGGGTAAATAGCTCCGAGTTATAGGGTTTGTCCTGGGGGCGTGCCAAAATGTATACGACCTCTCGCCGGAGTGTTTATGAAGCTTAACACTGATTACGGTCCAAATATTTTCACATGTCAGAGATAAGAATTTATTATTCTTTTTTTAGCCAGTTTTTCAATATAGGGTTCTGTCTCTCAGATCGCTTGCATCACAAAGTAATCTGATGTTTCATATCAGAGCATCTCTGGTTATTTTTTAGATCGGACAATAAAGTTTTGAGTTACGTCTATCGTGACGCAGTTAGATTGTGGCTAATAGTGTTTGCACTTTTTTAATTATTATATAGATAAGATGATTTCCAAGTTCTCTGCAGACAGCACCAATCTGATCATCAGTCTAGTACACTTCTAGTATTTTTGGATAGAACCGCGTACTATTAACAGTGGTGCTTCTTTGAGAAGGACAGGATTCAAGAGAGTGAATGGAGTAGAAGATGTACATATGTTCATTTGCATTTTATTTCTAGAAGACTTTATATAATTTTAATATTTATTAAAGACATTTTTTGACTTTATACCATGTCATTTTTGTGTAGTTTCATTTACAGAGGTATAAGACTGCCAGTTCCTATCTTAGAAATATCTTTATACCACCCACAATGCTTATAAAGCATATCTTATGGTTAATAGCCCCCTGGTCTCCTTTGAAGCTTCAGGCCTTTTCGGGTTTCCCCAATTTTAGTTCGTAGGGCTCCTCCAGTTGCGCAGGTTGATAGCCAACAAAAGGCTGGACCACTGGGGAGAGGAGCTTGGGGTCCAGCTTGGATCTGTCCTTCAGTACATAGCTAAGGGGTATGGCTACCAGCCAGGTGATGGTGAAGCCCACAACCACATACCAGTTAAAGGATAGGTCTAAAATGCTGAATCCCTCATCCTTTATCGGCGTCTCGGCGGTTGAACTTAGGAGTAAAGGTGATTGTGAGGTCAAGGTTTCATTAAATAGGCCAGCAGGACATCCATCTGTGGATTTGGGCAATGTTTCATAGTGGTTGCGACCCCAGCTGGAGATTACGATGGAGGCCATGCAAGCAATACTGACAAGGGCTCCAATTAGAGCCGCCTAAAAAGTATGAAATCGTAATCGAAATACTTGTAGAAAATTAAGTAGAAAATAATCATACCTTTCCATGAGCTTTGGGGACGAGCATGCCCAACAAGAAGACGGCACAGTTGGCGCCAAAGCTAACGCCACCAATCGAGTACATCACCTGGAGAATGGACGTGAATTTCTCCACCGCCATGCCTCCAAAGATGCAGTAGATTCCAGAGAAGAGTACGAATATTTTCATGATCACATTGGCCTTGTGTTCGGTGTGGTTGATGTGGGGCTTGATGTAATCAAAGTACACCACTCCGCCGAGGGAGTTAATGCTGGCGGAGAGAGTGCTCAGAGCAGCACTGAACACGCAGGATATAAAGACACCCGGCATGCCGGACAAGTGTCCCACAGTGTCCTGCACAAAGTAGGGAACCATTTTATCCACTTTCGAAACATGGCCGGCTTCCATTGGATCGCAGGCGTGGAATCGAGCGTACATGACCACGCCAGTGAAGCAGTTGAAGAACATGATGATAATAAATCCCATTCCGAAGAGAACTAGGGACCTAGTAAAAAAAATGTTAGTGGAAACTATAACTATAATAGCCATAAAGTACTGTACCTTCTGGCATGTCCCAGCGAGGGCAGGGATACAATTCTCTGAACGCAACTCTGATTCAAGCCCACATATCCCGACCACATCAGGGTGGCAGAAGTGAACATATTCCAAATGGTGGATCTTGTGGTCGGATCGAAGTTGAAGCTAACAAAATCATACACAATAAGCTTTGAATTAAACGAAACTTAGAGGGTAAAATACTTCACATCCAGGCGACCTCCTTCCCCAGCAATTCGAAGGACCTCGGAGAAGCCACCCACTCGGTTGGCGCCCATTACGCCCACCAGAATCACGGAGAACATCATGATGGCTGCTTGAATGACATCCGTCCAGACAACGGCCTTGATGCCGCCCTATAGGAGATTGGAATTTAAGGTAATTAGATCTGTAATCTTTGTACTTTTCCCCATTTATTATACTTACAAACATGGTATAAAAGACGCAGATTCCACACACGATAGTATTTATTATGTGTACATTGTATCCAGTGACTAAGAATAAATAGATATATAGACATATTTATATAGATAAGCTAATCCAAAACGTACCCTGCGAAAAGGCCAATGAAGGCAGGAATATAAAGATCGGCAGCATAAAGAACATGGTCGAGATGAAGATAAAAGTCATCAGAACGCGCACCTTCCGGTTAAATCTCATCTCCAGGTACTAAAATTTCGTTATATGGTTATGACTAATATATTCCTATTAAATTCCATTTCCGATGGGTTACCTCGAGGCAGTTGGTGATGTTGTTGTTGTAGAAAACGGGTATAACCACGTAGTTCAGGAGCGGCACCACAACCACCATGCACACCACGTTGAAGAACCAGTTTACTCCGAAGGCGTACATCTCCGCCGGAATGGTCATTATGGAGATGGCGGACAGTTGGCTGGCCACCAGCGAAATGGCTATGGGAATGGTCTTCATCCGCTTGCCACCCATCAAATACTCCTCGGTGGTGTCTGCGCCCTTTGCGAAGAATCCAAAGTAAACTCCAATTGCCGCGGAGATACTGAGCATCAGACAAAAAACAATGTAATCCGTGGAATTGAATATGAACTGGGAGTCAGGAACCACGGCGGCATTGGCTGCCAGTAAGGAGGCATTCAACAGGGATGCCATTTTTGCAAGGATCCTCTAGGTATTAACGCGTTTCCCGAATCAAGGATGCACTCACGGTCCACTATCACATTCACAATCACTTTCGAGGTCGAGGCTCCGTCGGCGGAGAAAAAGTACTGAGAGCGATTCTACGATCTTGCAGTCTTTATATACGACTCTTATTACACGCGAATATATATCCGGGATTACCGTCTCTAAAGTTTATCTATTGACGGCGCTCTCACGCCCGAAGCCTTATCTAGATGACAGGCTATTATCCATTATCTGCTAGGATCTTAACAGCTCTCGCCGTTTTGAAGTGCGATAAGAACTCCTGACTTTGCCCCGGCTTAGCCGAGATTACGTGATTCGCAAACTATACGGACTCCTCTCATTCATTGTTTTCATTGTCATCCGCTAGTCTCCTGAGTTGTTGACTTATTGATATCGTCGTCACTGTCCTACTCCGTCCAGTTTCGCCGACTCATCCGGGGTAGTTAGTTGCCTGTCATTATTAAAGCAGATCTCGTGCAGAGAATCCGGAGTCTCGCCCTCGGAGAAGGCTACTCATGTATAGGACCCACTTATTCCCTCTATCCACTTTTATAGCTCCCACATCTTTATGGTCCTTCTATGATAGGTGTTTTTTGATAATGGGAAAATGGGTTTTATTTTAATATGGAATAGTCTTTCTGAATTTTGGAATTTATCGCCTGTTTACACATGTAAATAGATATTTTATTATTTTATGTTGTTTGGCATAATATTGTTCGGCATATCTAAAAGCTAATAATTTTTATAAAAGCTTTAGCTATACGTTTTGCAATCTTTAAGATTAGCTTTGTTATAAAATAAAATTTTTTAAGATTAAATCTAAAGAATTATAATATTTTGTAATTTATTTATTTATTTATATAAAGCTTACAGATGAAACTAATATTTAACTGGAGGAGGTATAGCTATAGCGAGTAGTGGCCTTCAATCTTGTAATTAATAATAACGTATAATAAGTTTTAAAAAATGTATTTAAAACATATTGGCTCCTACATCTTTTTTCAGTATAACTATATGTATATATATACTACATTTAAATTTAAATTTTTATCCTAAATTCTTTTCTAAAATTTGTAGCTTAATTTCGCGTGGCTCCTCCGTATGAGTCAGCTCATAGTTGAAAAAAGGACGAATCACCGGGGAAAGCAGCTTGGGATCCCGTTTGGCGTCTGGTTCATCCTTGAGGATAAAACTTAGAGGAAGAGCCACTAGCCAAGTGATGAGAAGGCCCACGACCACATACCAATTGAAGGAGAGATCTAGGATGCTAAATCCCTGCTCCTTCAGAGCTGTTTCCGATGTTTTACGAAGGATCGTATCCGCCGATAACGTTGTATTCGGTAAGTTGGCTGGACATCCATCGGTGCTTTGGCTTATAGGATCATATTGGTTACGTCCCCAGCTGAGAATTACGATGGTGAGGATGGAAGCAATACTGGCCGCTACTCCGCTTAGAGCCGCCTAATCGAGATTCAAAAATTAATTACAATTTTTACGAATATAGAAATGAAAAAACTTACCTTGCCATGAGCCTTGGGAATCAACATGCCCAGCAGGAACACCCCACAGTTGGCTCCGAAGCTAACTCCTACAATGGAGTAGACTACCTGGAATATGGAGCTGAACTTGTCAACCACCATGCCTCCAAAGATACAGTGGATTCCCGCGATAAGCACAAAGATTTTCATGATCACGTTCGCCTTGTGCTCGGTGTGGTTGATGTGGGGCTTGATGTAATCAAAGTACACCACTCCGCCGAGGGAGTTAATGCTGGCGGAGAGAGTGCTCAAAGCAGCACTGAACACGCAGGATATAAAGACACCCGGCATGCCCCAGATATGACCAACAGTGTCCTGCACGAAATAGGGAACCATTTTGTCCAATTTGGAGACTTGTCCACTTGCGATGGGATCACAGTCGTGGAAACGGGAATACATCACGATGCCCGTAAAGCAATTGAAGAACATAATGACAATGAAGCCAATTCCAAAGATGACCAAGGATCTAAAAATAAAATATTTCAGTTACAGGACATCTAATAGTTTATCAACTGACCTTCTGGCATGGGACAACGAGGGGAGAGACACGATTCGCTGGACACAGCTTTGATTTAATCCAGCATTTCCCGTCCAAAGAATTGTGGCTGAAGAAAATATATTCCAGAAGGTGGCTCGGGTTGATGCATCAAAGTTATAGCTGAAATGCAAGAAAGTTCGATACTGTTCTCGCTGAAATATTTTCCAAAACTCACTTTACATCCAAGCGGCCACCCTCGCCTGCGATTCGAAGGACTTCGGAGAAGCCACCCACTCGATGGGCACCCAATGTGCCCACCAAAATCACAGAGATGACCATTATAGCGGCTTGAATGACATCCGTCCAGACCACGGCCTTTATGCCCCCCTACATAGGAAAATAAAATATTATAATTAAAGATAATCTTATATTTTATAAAAACTTTTAGGTACTTACAAACATTGTATAAAATACACAGATGCCGCAGACAATTATGTTTATGATATGAACATTGAAACCAGTAACTGAAAATAAAAAAATTAAATTATATATTATATTATTTTATTATATATATAATCTTTATAAATTACCCTGAGAAAATGCCAACGAAGGAACAAATATAAAAATGGGCAGCATGAAAAACAAAGTCGCAATGAAAATAAACGTCTGCAGGACTCGAACTTTTCGACTAAAACGCATCTCCAGATACTAAAAATATAAGAAATAAAATATAATATAATATTCCGGGGAAATGTACTATTCATAAGCTAACCTCGTAGCAGTTGGTAATGTTATTGTTGTAGAATACTGGAATCACCACGTAGTTTAAAATCGGCACCACAAACAACATGCAGACTACGTTGAACACCCAATTTATTCCGTAGGCATACATCTCCGCCGGAATCGTCATTATGGAGATGGCCGATAGTTGACTGGCCACCAGGGAAATGGCAATGGGAATGGTCTTCATCCGCTTGCCACCCATCAGATACTCCTCGGTGGTGTCCTCCCCCTTGGCAAAGAATCCAAAGTACACTCCAATCGCGGCCGAGATGCTCAGCATCAGGGCCAACACAAAGTAGTCGGTGGAGTTAAAGATGAACTGGGAGTTTGGAATCGATTCAGCCGCAGTGGCCAGTAAGGATGCGTTGAAAGAGGACGTCATTTCTAGGAGAATCTTGTAAGTTCCACTTTCCGGCTGCTGCGGAGAATCGCGATTAAGAGCAGCGCGCCACCGTCAAAGTTTTTATATTAATTTCAAAGACGGGACTTTATCTCCGCCTTATCTTAGAATTATTTAGGGCACGCCCAGACTTTATCTGTATTGCAGGCTGCTATCTTCTAGGATCTGTCTAGTTTAGTTATCTAGGGAAATCTCCTGGCAATGACTTTTCAGTTTTACATAATTATTTTATATTACTTTATGCATAACAAAGGGAAAACCCATTTTTTTAGTCTTTTCTACTATAAAACTATTCATTTCATCATGAAGCGTAATCTTGACAATTATTAGAATACTGTGTAGAGGTACATGCTTTGTTTAAAAATATTATCTAAAATTTGATGGGCCACAAAGTTTACACAAACATTTCGTTTTAACTATACCATATAAGCATTTTCTAATCAAAATAAATATTTGAGGATTAACGATTTTTATGGGAAAGGTTTCTAGAAATATCTTGTTTAAGGGAAGTTTAACTCGTCTAATTTTAGTAATTCCCATAAGGGGTTATTCTCGATTAGTTCTGTTGTAGGAACATAGGAAAAGCGAAAAAGCTTCGGTTTCATACAAAATTCTTCTTTCGGATGTTTCATTATCATACATCCTTTTTCAGGCTGCTGCTCTCCTGACCATGGCACCTTCTCCCCCGCAACAACTCTTGCTTCAGCTTCTGCTCATTCATTAGCCCTCATAGTTGCTCCTATACTGGGCACTTTTTTTTATCAATATATGCTCATCCTCTGGGTCCTTCTTCCATAGTTCTACAGAAACTCCAGCTTCCGCAATAAATGCTAAAGGTATTGCCCATGTTCTCCCGCAGCTACTCCTGAACTGGTTTCTGCTCCTCCCGCAGATGTACTGTCTCTGGATGTTGCTCTCCTGATCCTTCCATGGTCCCTTCTCGCCCGCTACTTCTATTCTCCTGCTCATCCATAAGGTTCTAATCTCTTGCTCATACTAACGTAGTAGCCGCTTCAGCTCTGACCATTTTTTTCTTTCAGCTGATCTTCCCATAGGTACTATTTTCTCAATATCTGCTCATCCTTTGAGTCTCTGGGATAAGTTTTCAATATTATTTAATGTATTTTTTCAATAATAAAGTAATTCCTCCAATTTAATGAACATTATTGTAAGGAACTCATACCTTTAGGGCTCTATGTATTTAACTTTATTTTTAAACTATTTAACTTTGAATTATAGCTTTTTTACTATTTATTATAAAAACATAATAATGTAAATCATTATTTAAGCGATATATTTCAAACATTAAAACCACAATCTATGCCTAGGCCCATGCATAATTTTTGAGTTAAAGTGCTAGCCTGTTGTATGTATTTGCGGTGACAGCCATTCTGTAATCGTTGCGATGGCGCATCTTGGTTTATTCGGGTGCACCGCCAAATGTGGCCACTTCGGCACGCATTCAATTGGGCAATGGGTAATGTTAATGATGCCGAATGTTGGTTAAGTGGCTGCAGCTTCAGCTCCAACTCCAGCGTGGAGCTGCAACGATGGCCACAGCTGAGATGTCCGTCGGTTCATCGCAGCCCATTCCCCGCAGCCCTCACCCCTGACCTGAAGGTATGTTGAATCTGCAACAGCATCTGTCGCAATCTCGGCGTAACGAGCACCCCTCCGGCTCCAGTCCACCATCCCCATTTTCATCTCCATCTTCATCATCGTCATCCATTTCGGGCACTTGCACGACAGACATTGATGATGAGAGTTGGCTCTGTGCACTGGGAAATAAAATTTTAATTGCTTTTTTGGTTTTGGATAATTATTTTAATTGATTTATGTTTTATACCAAGATAATATGAATGAAATTGTAAGTGATTAAGGAGTCTTTAAAGACTCCTCAAAAGTGATTAAAAACTTGATATCCCAATGCAGAAGTCACTTCTTTTCTTTATGTGTAGGGGTTGGGGGTTACTGCTACCACATCATCGATGTTGAAAAGTGAAAGGATTTTTTGAAGATGCTTTAGTTGGTATTTAATAAACTCACATAAGGCCAAGTGAACTCGTTTAATTGGAATGGGTCTCAGACACCTGATGGTGGATTGTCATTAGGCGATTGTCGAGTATTTTAGAGGCAAACAATCAAAAATTTGGGTCATTAGATCAAGCATAAAATATTACAAGTTACAAGTAACACTCTCCTTTTGAAACCCCATAAGTAAGAAGTAAAAACAATGGAATCATTTAACGGTGACAAAATTTACTATTTTTTTTATTATTTTCATATTTTTTTGTTGTTTCTTTGTTTGTTTCATATAAAATAAAAACACTTACGAGCTAATAATGCGTTATAACACTGTCTGGGGTGTTTTTTTCCATCTGGATGTTGTGTGGTTCTTGTGTGTTGTGGCTTTCGTTTTCGGTTTGTTCTTGTATTTGTGTGTAGTGTGGAGAAAACTATTTACAAAGATTACAAAAAGAATCCAAAAACGAACTACCCGAATTCGATTCGAATTTGCATTGAGGGTATGAGCCGAAATTCGAGACAGAGTATTGTTTTCTTGGGGGAGAGGTTGTTGGTTGGAGTTTGGAGTGATTTTGGGTTTACAGTCGCTGAGTTTTGGATGGGATGTTGAGAGGAGAAACGATCACATCACATAAGTTCACTCCGGATCTCTCGTTTCTAGGTCCAGGATGCCCAAATTGCTCTCGGGATTGGTTAGTGTTGTCGTCCTTTGTTTTCCGTAGGTTGCGTCCATTTTTATGTTCTTTCTTCGTCGGTGTTCATTTTTGGCAGCAAAGTGTGTTTGATTCTAGCGGATGTGAGACCTGTTTCGTGGATCTAGAAGGGCGCTCCGTAGCTGCCGCTGGGCCTGGACGGGGCACCGTAGGATCCCGAGGGGGCGCTGGGGTATCCACCGCCGCCGCCGCCGGCCTGGGTGCTCTGCTGGGCGAACTGGGCCACCTGGATGGCCTGGCGAACTCCCTCCAGATCAATGCCGACCACACGGCCGCCACCTCCGTTTCCGGGGGCTCCGTAGCTGGTGGATGGAGGTCCGTAGCTGGACGAGGGACCGCTGGGGTAGCCACCGCCGCCGCCGCCGCCACCTCCACCGCCGCCTCCCTGCTTGCTCTCCTCGTTCAGCAGGATCTGACGCACCTGCTCCAGCAGCTGGGGATCCACGTTCTGGCCCTCTGAGGTCTGGAATCCACCGCTGACGGCCTGGTAGCCACCGCCACCACCACCGCCTCCGAAGGAGGAGCCGCCACCGAATCCGCCGCCGAAGCCGCCTCCGAATCCGCCGCCACCGCCTCCTCCGCGGGGATAGTTGTAGCCAGATGGCGGCTCAGCCGCAGCCAAAGCGGCCAGAGCGAACACTAAGAACTGTAAATACAATTAAGAAATATTTAATTTTGATATATTTATGAGAAAAATTACAAAGTGTTTATTTTAACAAAAATATCCTTGATAATTGTTAATAGCTTTTTGTTTAACGTTTTTAAAAAAAAATTAAAGTATTCCGAATATGTTTTATGTTAAAATAAAATCTTTAAAAACTCTCAAGTTGGGTAAAAATCGGAATTTCCTTCCAACTTTTCAACAAGGAGTTGCTTTTAAATCCGATTTAATATCCAAAAATGTCCTTTTCTTTGGTGATCATCTGGCCAGCAACTTATAGTTAGTCCTATCCGATTTTTGGATCAGCACTTACCACTGAGAAGGAGTTCATAGCGACGAGTTGTGTGTGAGAGTGTTGTTTGGGGGGAAAGTTGAGTAGAGTAGAGTGGAGTAGTGAATGTGGTTGCTTTCGAGTGGGGAACCAGCGACTGAATGCATCTCCCTGGCCAGCAGAGCCACTCTTTATACCCGCGCGATGTGGTGGTCGTCGGGTACACATTCGGGCCCAAACAACGTCATTATGGCCAAAACTTCGTCTTCGACTTGTTTCGAGACGACTTGCATTTGTTTTTTCTTCGCTTCTCACAATAAAACAAAAATTTCCAAATGAAAAACACAAAAGGAAGAAGACAAAACTAAAACCAAAAACAAAAACAAAAAGAAAAGAAAAGGCCGAAAAAAATAAAATGTCGCTAACGATTTTGGTATTTGAAATTTTCTTTGGCACTTTCCTTCGATTCGCGACATGGACCAGGAAGTCAATTTTCCCACCGCCACCATCGCGATTGATTCCAAAGGTAAAACCGAAAAAAAAAAAAAATGAACTTATCCGAAAAAGATTTTGGACAGCCCAGGACAATCATGGGTTTCCCAATCCACAGACATATAGACTGCATATATATTTGTTTTGGCCATGAGGGATGGTTCCTTTTCGCGTGCATGACGAAACTACATTTTGGATTTCGCGTTTCGCATTTCCCGTTGCCCAACGTAGCAGTTGCATTTTCAATTGTGGGTAAATCGCAACCCGGGCCCAGCTATGGTACATTCATCAACATCAGCTCTGCCCGGCGCGTCACATGGGGCACGAAGATTACGAAATGGGCTGGGAAAAACAAGCAAGCCGTCAGGGAAGACAGGAGGCGGGCGAAGACGACTCGCAAAGTACTACCCATGATCTCCAAGTGGAGCAGTAGGCCTTTAGTACGTAGGGGGCGTATAATTAGGGTTTCCCAAGTAAGCAAATTAAATTTTAATATGCAAACCAATGTGAAAAGCGTGGAGGTCTCTACAATTTCAATTTTTAACACCTTTGAGGGGATGAGTTTGTTAAATTAAATCAGGTATTCCAATTATGGCAAGTTAATGACTTTAAAATAATGAAGAACTTATAACTTGTCCACTTTTTTTGATTAAAATATGAAAACATACTCATATATCATGGACAATGTATATTTAAAATCGTACCCCATGTTTTTTATTTACAAAATTATACAGAATACTACTGAATAGTATTTATTTTTAATAAATATTCCCAAGTTCCTCATAAATAAGACATCAAATTTCATAAAAAAGCTTCATTAAATTCAGAAATTTCAGTAATAATTATTGTTTTTTTTTTATTTTAATTTAAAAACAGCTTCTTTCAGGGCTAAAATAAAACTGCCAATTAAAATTGAATTCACATTCGAAACTGGACAGAAGGAAGGGCATGAGTCACCAAGGGAGTCACCATTTTCAGTTACGTAAGACCTTCTGACCTCGAAAGATCTGACCAGAAACCAGAGACCTGCCCCTATTCTGGCCAAAGTGAAAGAAGTCCCGCCCGGGAGCCATGCTGTGCCCATTATGTCAGCGGATTTCGATGTGCTCTTCACCTGAACAGCACCTGTGGCTATGTGGCTGTATGGCTGTATGGCTGGAAAGGTGTCATTAAATAAAAAATATACACAATGAAAGGGAAGACGGCCACAATCGACAGAAAATGAAACTGAATCCGACTGGCAGTAAATTGGAGTAAATGAGGTTTATTTACATCTCAGCACACACACTTTCGCGGAGTTGTTTTCCAATTGCAGTTCCAAAACTGGCAGTTACGCTTTCAGTGAAAAATATTATTTTTTAAATAATATTACAATAAATTAAACAGCTTTTTTTTATAACGATGAAGGAAGATTATTGTTTACTAGACAAAAATAAAAAACGCTGAAAGTTTAAGGAATATTTTGTAATCATAAAATATTGTGTAGTTTTGTGATGAACAATTATATTCAAAATATATATAATTTTTTTAGAGTGCACTAAGGGCGCCTCTGAGCATCGGAAACCTTCACGCTCCAAAGTGAAGGACTTGGACTTGGGTGTTTTGCTTGGCCTGCGTTGCGTTGTTGCGTGTTTCCCTGCGTTGGGGCACGATCTGCAATTGGAGTTTTGGCTCTTTGAGGCTTTCGAGGGTTTTGGGAGTTGAGGGGCGGGAGGCGCAGCGCTGAGATGAAAGTCAACACTTAACACTCCACGGTGGTGGAGGCAGCAGCAGCACCGGCATCGTCATCAGAAACAGCAACACCAACAGCAGCTTTGCCTCAATGACAGTGCGCTAAATCATTTTTCGTGGCTTGGGATTGTTTTGATCGGCTGTGGCTGCCACTGTCGCTGGAACTGTTAATTTGGTTTATTGTGGTCACTCTCGTTGTATCTGTACTTGTATCTGTATCTGTCTCTGTACCCTAGAGATGGTTGGCGAAGGTCTCTCACCCATTGATGGCGCAATTCACTTTTTGTCGGACTTTACTTTCAGCCGTGTAATTGGAGTAACAGGAAAAGGTCACATGCAAGACGGGCTAAAAACAAATTGGGCTAAGATACTCGTACGAAAGGCAATCCTCGTAAATTCAATTAAGACTTCCTTAACAAGCATTGGACCTGGCTTTAGACATTTTTATTCCAGTTATTTAAGCTTAAAAAGTTAAAAAAAAAAATAGTTATACTTTCAGCTGCAGTTATAAACAAATTTTATAAAATGTAACTTTCATAAATAAAATAATTTTAATGCAGGATTGTGTCTTTCACTTTTTCAAGCTAGAATACTTTTAGAGTTGGCAAAATATTCGTGGGAGTCTGGCTGTTATTTTTGTCATTTTACTTACATCTATTGTTTTTGGGTTCATGCCAGCCCCGGGGCCTGTATGCTATTTTTAGTCGCTTTTTTTGCAATCTTAATGCCCCGGTTTATTATATACCGTGGCCTATCTGAACAGATCCATCATTAACACGTCTGCCACTAGGTCAACTTTTGGACAGTGACGGCTTTGGCTCTTGGTTTCGCGGTTGTTGGGTTTGGGTCTCGTGTTTTTTCTCAGTCTTTTCAAGAAACTCATTATGCATCTGGCGGCGACTGCCCCAGTGTGCGTGCGTAATTGTTATGACACTATAATTGGGCCAGCAATAGCAAAACAAAGCTCACGATACAAAAATAAAATCCCCTCGGAAAGTAAAAAAGTTGCCAACGGGCAGACGCGCGTAAATTTTCAAATCGAATTCGCAAAGCCTCGTTCGCTATCGAGATTAAGTTCGAAACGTCTTCGATTTGAATTTTGCAATGCCTTGTTTTATTTATTTATTTTTATTTCTGTTTTGTAGAAGCGGACAACGCCCCCGCCCTAAAAGTCAATTGAAATTTCAAGCCACTGCGATTCGCGAATTTTAATTCGATTTTATTGTGTTTTAGGGTTTAGTGGTGTTAGGGGAAGAGGCCATAATTTCTATTAAAGTATGATGTTTTTTGGATTTTTTGAATCTCCTTTCTCGTATTCTCGGTTTCGATATCCATGACGTATACGCAACGTTAGCCTTCTTTTTTTTGGAACCCCAATCGTCGGATCGCTTCAGGTGCAACATGCTAATAGACATGGAGGCCTCTGCAGCTGGGATGTGCAATAAAAAATGCCTACATGATTAATGATAAAGAGGGGGCCATTATTCACAGTTGAATATGAGGCTGGCGTCGCGACAAAAAGCTGATCATTCCGGCCTATTGATGACAGAGGGAGAATATCGCGCCACTCGCACGACAAAAATGATAATTGCTGCGCTGATGAAGATGAGTCCGCTAAATGTTTGGATGGTTTGCTGGTTTGTTGGTTTAATGCCCAGGGCGCAGGCTCAGCCACCTCGTATCGACAAACTCCCGGCTCCAAGCCGCCGCGACGGGCGAAGTGGCAGGTTACATAAGGCGCCGACGCAGAAGAGTCGGGCGGCCAGCAAGCCCCCTGAAGTAGCAATTGGTAGTACATGCACTCGTACCCAAAAAAAAAAACCAACGCCAGCAGTAGCCAAACCACAACCTCATACAGCTGAGCCAGTGATCAGTAATGCCAACTTTGGAGCTTAGATGCCAAAATTATTATTGTTTTGTACTTAATACTTTATTTTTTATTTTAAATATTAAAAATGTATTTCCGAAAAATGACATGGAAATATAAAGCGGACATTTCTGACATCTTTCTGAAAACTTTCTGAAACTATAAAACTAATGTTGAATACGAAAACATAAAATTTATATTTATTTAAATAAAAAATGTTAAATTTGTATTAAATATTACTAATACGACCCCTATGCCATTTAAATTATGATTAACTTTTAACCATCCAGCTACTAAGCTACTAATCCAGCTACTTATTTTATTTAATAAAATTATTTAAATATATATTTTTTTAATATTAGCCATAAAGTAGCCAACTTATGTACCACCAATCCCTCCAAAGTCTTTACATCTCCGCCTGGGCCAAAGTGACGCTTCTTTCGTTTCCTCGAAGCGGACAAAACGGGTTTGTAGAGTGCGAGTCCGACGAGGTGCTTCCAGCTTTATGTAAGTCAAGCGCGGAGGCCGAGACCAGGCAGCCCAACGCAACCCGCAACGGGTGATGGGGGATCGGAGCTGGGAACTGGCCGAGGAACTTCCATGGAGCATGCAGTGGGTCCAACCGGCAAGTGGGCAGATGAGCAGACATGCCGGCGGGTGGGATCGAGGAGGTGGTGGAGCAAATGCAGTGCATGTGCAATGCATGCCGATAAAAATGGACAAAAGCATAATACTACGAAAATGGGGAAGAAATAAAAAAGTACATTTTACTACAGCTGATTTTTACAGTTTAATAAAATTAAAAAATATAAAATATATATTTTTAATATTGTTAACTTATGGAAATTCATTGTTTAATTTTATTTATTTCCCAAAAAATAAAATATTATGTTTGTTAAATTTTTAAAAAATTGTTACAAGTGCATTTAAAGATGAATCCGAGTGCATGGAAAAGCTGCCGTTGAATGGAAAATTGCTGCGACACGTTTTCACCAAAGTCTGGTGGGGATCTGCCGTACCCTGGTGTCGATGACGTTGCCGTGTCTGTGTCTGTGTAAGTTTGTTTTCCGCAAAAAAAGACATCCAAACAAACACACATCCATGAGTATATCCATGTTGGCCATTCTGCTAGCCAACTTTAGCCTTTGGGTGCTAACCAAACTGTTGGCTTATGCAAAACCAAGCTATGGATAGCTTCCATCCTGCTCAGCTGATCCGCAGAGGCTTGTGCAACATCTCCAGACGGGCTGACCAGTTCATCCGCTGGATCCAGCCGCCAGCCAGCATGTGGATGGATCCATTCTCGAGCCGAGCCGAAAGTAAAAGTTCAAATGCCCAACCAGCGGGGGGAGAATAGCCAATCAGAGATCGAGGATAGGGGCGAAGAAGGTGCCGGTGGGGGCTCGATTTAGCCACCGTAATTATGCCACGATTTTGCACGGCCAGCTCATCTTGTTTCTGGCCATGGAGATGCCCCATTGTGTGTCTCATTTTGTTAAGTTATTTTTCATTTTTTTTTTGCTTCTCTTGTGCCAAATGCGTAAAGTGGCAAAACAGAAAATATAAATGATTTTACGAGAGGGTCTAAATGAGTTAATTAGGTTTGCTGTGGAGAGGTCTTAACAACACGAGTTGGCCATGGCAGAGCCAATGAAGAGATCAGGAGAAGACGGAAAAGGTTGGTGCATGCTTAGGTTAAGTAAACCAATGTTATATGTTTAATGAATAAACTTTAATCATTTTTACGAAAAACAATTGTTTTAATGCTCAAAACAAGGCCAACTATTTAATGGTTTTCAATTTACAATTATAAGTTATTTAAAGGTGGAAATAAACAATAAAATTAAAAAGTCTAAAATTAACTTCAATAATAGAATATTTTAATTTGTTTTGAATGTGGAAATCATGTTAATAGAATTTAATACCGTTATCAATTTTGATAGTACATTCCCGCTAAAAGTTATAAGTTCCATACTTTTGTGCTGTATTGGCATATTTTGTACAGAATTTGGAAATGAAATGTTCATACATTACATTCAAGTAAATATTTTATACGATTTAATTCTGTTAAATTAAAAAGTAGGTAAAATATTTGTCGGTTCTGAACTTGTTCAGTGTTGGAAAAGGCGAAACATTTAGAGCTGCCAACTATAGCTAAAATAGCCGAAAAATGCTAGAAGATTTAATTCAATAAATCCGTAAATTACGTTATTTTAATAAGGAAAGCAAATATACAGCTTCAATTAATAAACAATATATAATTTGTAATACATGTATTCAATAAAGAGATAAAATTAATATCAAATATCACCTTTTCGGCACACAAATTATGTTTCATTTGTACCAATATTTTGTACCTATTGAAAACTGGCAAGACATTAGAGCTGCCAACTCTGGTGAGGGGTCTGCCAATGACAACTCTGAACCGTAGGTACGTACTACGTGTAATTAATTAAAAATAAAAATATTAATACGCCCGAATACGAACGAAACTCAAAAGCTACTCCATTTCTAGCGTAGCAAATATCGATGGCAAAGCAAACAAAGCTTGTTCGGCTTACGAAACTCTCCTAAATTCTAGTATCATCGAGAGAATAGACTACATTTTGAGAGTTTCCTAGAAACTGCCCCCCAGTTAATTTTGTTCTGCCCGCTGTCTCAAGAGTCCAAAACTGGAAAGCGAACCCGCACTTGAACTCTCCAAGGCATATGTAGACGGACGGGGGGGCACAAGCGTACCACCCGGCCAACATTAACATCTTCCTTGAGTCCATCAGCCAGCTGGCGGCCCTTGCGACCAGCAGCGCCACGATGCAGCTGCTAATTTCGTCCGTTTGCATGGCGCTGACCAGCGCGGTGATCGGAAATGCATACTACCAAAAGCAACAGTTCTATCCGGCTGTTGTCTACATTACCAAGTCAAACGCCTCCATGGCGGTAAGTAGTTAGAAAGGTTTTATGGTGTTATCTAAGTGTAAACATTTCCAAACTTTCAGGTCATCTACATACAGTTCTTTGTGATTGTCTTCATGTTTGGAAAGCTACTGCGCAAGGTGCAACATTCTAAACCTGTTTCCCCAAACACAATTATTTACTTGGCTCGTATTACAGATTTTTTTGGGAACACTGCGCGCCGCTGAATTTGAGCATCTGTTGGAGCGCTTTTGGTATGCTCTCACAGAGACCTGTCTGGCGTTCACTGTATTCCGGGATGACTTCAATCCGCGATTTGTGGCTCTGTTTACAGTGCTCCTATTTCTCAAATCATTCCATTGGCTAGCGGAAGAACGTGTGGATTTTGTAAGCATCTATTTGCATACCAACTTGAATGTCTTTTAATGTTCAATCCAACTTACCCAGATGGAACGTTCTCCAGTACTTGGCTGGCTCTTCCACATCCGCGTGGGAAGCCTCCTCACGATGCTGGGCATCTTGGACTACGTTCTACTAATGCACGCCTACAATTCGACCTTGGTTCGCGGGCCCAGTGTGCAGCTAGTGTTTGGCTTTGAATATGCCATCCTGCTGACCGTGATCGCCAGCACGGCCATTAAGTATGTCCTACATGCCGCCGAGATGCGTACCGACACACCATGGGAAAACAAGGCAGTTTTCCTGCTATATACAGAGCTAGTGATTGGTCTGATTAAGGTTGTGCTGTATCTGCTCTTCGTCGTTATTATGGCAAAGATCTACGCCCTACCCATGTTCGTATTCCGACCCATGTTCTTTACCATACGTAACTTCCGAAAGGCACTGAATGATGTCATCATGTCGCGTCGTGCCATCCGCAATATGAATACCCTGTATCCGGACGCCACTCCCGAGGAACTACGCCAATCTGACAACATCTGCATCATCTGCCGCGAGGATATGATAAACCACTCAAAGAAGCTGCCTTGCGGTCACATCTTCCATACCACTTGCCTCCGCTCTTGGTTTCAGCGCCAGCAGACCTGTCCCACATGTCGCCTTAACATCCTGCGCACACCGGCCGTCAATTCCACAGCCATGCCACGAGCTGGGGAAGATGTTGCCGCGGCTGCTGCGGGAAATCCAGCAGCTGCCGCCGGTGGTGCCCAACCAGCGCCAGCTCCAACTTCTCAGGCACCAGCCGCCGATGCCAACCAGGGGCGTGGTAATGGCCCAGCCGCTGGAGTAAATGGACCTCCGCCTACCTTTGCGGAAATTTTCGGAGAAGCCAGTAAGTTGGAAAGTAAAATATTTTTATAGCGAAATTGATGTTTTATGCTTTTTTAGATGGGCTGCCCAACGGCCTGCCAAACCTGGCAGGACTCCCAATGGTACCACCACCAATGGCGCCGGTCATGCCCATGATGTCACCCTTTATGATGCCACCTACTGCTTTTGCCTACTTTACACCGCCGTTTGTTCCGCCACCGCCTATGCCCCTGGACCTGGCCAAGTTCACCGATGAAGAACTACGCGCCATGGAAGGACACCAGCGTGAGAATATTGAGCAGCGTCTGAAGGTAGGTGTTTTGAATTCTACCAGTTCAAAGATTACAATATAAATGTGAAATTTTTTAGTTGCTGCACAACATTAATCTCATGTTGGATTCAGCGGGAGTTATGATGACTCAGTACCAGAATTTGGCAGCCCGCTTGCAGCTTTCTGTCGCACCACAAATATCCGTGACTTCGGGGGCTACGCCAAACCGTGAGCAAGATGCTGCTGGACCAGCCGTTTATGACAAGCCGAGCACATCGGCTACAGCTAGAGCCCAGCTCGAGACTCATCAAATCAATTCCACACCTGTAGCCACAGTAGTTGAAGCAGAGAAGGTAACCATTGAGGATTTGGGGGCGGACGAGGATGATGAGCCGTCGACGGCCACAGAAACAGTGAGTCTGGCCATTTCCGATGCGGACATCGATGAAAACTCTTCAGAGCTAAGCGAGCTAAGGAAGCGTCGATTGAAGTTCCTTGAAGAACGCAATAAGTCATCTAGCGGTAGCGAGCTGCGAACGACAGCTGAATAGATGTCCCCAGGGAATTGAACGCCACTCCAAACAACAGCAGCAAAAATCCTCCAACCCTCCAAAACAAGAAAAAAAAAACAAAAAAAAACGAAAATGAAACCAAAATTTCTTGCGTTCATCACATTTTTTTACTGTCTGGATGGTATAGATTTTAATTTAAACTGGCTCTTTCCCCGCTACCTTCTACCCTTGATTTTGTTATTTTCTATTTTACTATACGAAAATATAACGACGATGACCACAAAGACGACTAAGATGCGGCCTCAACTCACATACACACTGAAGCACGAACGTAAATTACGTCGTGTGGTACGAAGGATCTGAATGTGAACGTAGAGCGGCATCCAAATTCAATATGTAGCAATATATATTGTGTAAAAACTATTTTAGAGATGGGAAACTGATGATTTGTATTTAATATTACTATATGTGTATAATTGAAATATAATGTGAAATATAATTAAAACAAAAAGAACGATAAGTGGATGAAGTTTGTTTATGTAAACGGCTACATTCGATTATCATTTTCCAATATTTAACACAATTGGTTACATTTTATATGGATATACGAAAGAGGACGTTTATGATTTATGTTGAAAAGTCGGATCAGGCCGGCATATCAGCTACGCACGAAGTATGAATAAATTAAATGACGCGTACACTACACATAGATAACAACAGTCGATCGCCTAGTGCCTCGGGCATGGAAGATCTGCATTTGAATGTCGCCGCATCAACTCCTCTCCAGTTCCCGGAACTCTACTGGATCTGTGAAGCGAACTGTCAGAATGTAGAAGAGCGTCGGAAACGGCACCAGACACAGAAACGCATAATGATAGTTCAGCGATGCGATGCCATACGCCAACAGCAGCCAATGAACAGCTAGATAAAAAATTTAAATGTTTATGAAACTGTTTTATCTCTGCAGGATTTAAACTTACTTATGATGACAACATTCTTCAACTCCCACACGGATGAGCAAACAAGACTCTTTAAGGTTTGGTCAAGCTTAAGGGAATAGTGGATGGCATTGGCCACCATAGAGATGGCCACGCTTAAGTATGGAAAGGTGTAATCTGGAAAATATTTCCACAATTTAATCCTTGCCTCTTAGAAACTTGTAGTCATTCCCACTTCATTACTTCAAGTGGGACATTACAATGATTAATATATTAATAAATACTCACAAATTAGACCGCAGCCTATGGCATGAATAAAAGTTAGCAGCGGTAAAAAATAGAGAGCGGAGTAGATAGGTGCCTTGCTTTTGCCGCCCACATCTGCCACCTTGCTGACCACGGGGCGGATGAGAAACATGTTCAACAGGCACAGAAAATAGAATACCAACACAATGGTTTGTCTGAAACAATATTGAACATTAATCCAATATCAAATGAGGCTTTTAGAGGGATCATACAGTGGATAAACTGCTTCCTGTGTGCAGTAGACCCTTGTCTCGTAGTTGGGACTGGGATTATAGAACAACGTGTACCAGTCGGTGAGCTTGCGCACCTCACAGGCGTACAACCGGAGCTCCCACATAGGCTCCATGAACAAAGTCGCAAGAATTGCTGACAAGGCCACCTCAATGAAAGCGCTAGCTGTTAGTATTAGCTGCTTCCTCGAAAATCTAAAATAACAGACAATTTTTTACTGGAGGATCCAAGGATCAGAAAGGGAACTGGATTACTTGCGATCTTTGGCATCCATGTCAATGAAAAAACAATGCATCATCAGGGGCAGCATGGTCATGAAGCCCAAGTACAGCCAGGAGTAAGTGGTCAACTCATCGCGGCAAGGCGAACAAGCAAAACTTTCGTTCACCTGTAAAAATAGTATTAGAAACATTAGAAACATAAGTCATTAAAAACGAAGCCACATTACCCGCGAGCCACGGGGGCAAACACCACAGCTGCTCCAGGTGTCATTCTCCAGCAGCGAACGTCCACAGTAGGCGCCCGGGCATCTTTCCAGAGCGTCGTACATTTATTGAATTTTATTTTGTATTGCTTTTACGCTGCAAGAGCGTCTCGGATGGGCCTGTTGTTTTTAGCTATCAGTAGAGGGACCAGCTATGACCGAAAACTACACAAAGCGGCTGGTCACACCAGCAGAATAAGAATGGGTGGCGGCCCAAACTAAAGCTTAAAAAAATAAAAATAAACTAAATCTATTCAGTGATAAAAAGGGATAAATCCAAATTAAACAAGTATGAAGGGATATTTTTTATTTATTTTTTAAGCGTTTCATACAAATATAAATGTAAAGATACCTATAACCACTCCTGAGCCGGTGAAAATAACAGTCAGTCTTATGTCTTCATTGGAAATGTGAATGTAATGGAAAAATCTCTATTTCTTTTATTGCTTGACACAATTGTTAACTACCATTATTAACATAGTTCTTGTCCTTCGTCAATTACTAATTATTCTCTGCCAGTATAAAAAAGCCGTTAAAAATTTGCCAGGATATGCTGTCACACTGCAGCCGGGAAGCAATTTTTATCGGGTCATAAGCGGTCACACTGCTGCACAACCCAAAAGAAATAACTAAAATATAATTAATTAACGAAATATTGCACTAAAAGCGAACTTAATCCAGCCGTGGCAGCCTCACCCCGCCGCCACCGCCACGCAGCACACAACACGCCCCCCGGCGGCCAGGCAGTAGTTACTCGGCCAAATTCAGACGCCATTTCGCAAATTTTTTTTGCGAAAAATTTGTTCTGGGCAGGAAAAACTTTGCGAAATAATAGTTGCCGATGAGTTTAGGGTGCGCAACTATGAAACAGTGAGTCTGCAGCTTAAAAGTAAGCCCAAATCGAAAATTTCGAGCAACGGGACAGATAAAGTGAAAATTTTTGGTGAGTGGTGTGTGTCGCCCATTTGATTCGCAAATAAATATATGCGTGTGTGTTTGTGTGTGTGTGTGCGACTGTTTCTGATCGTGTATGAGTGTGTGGTCGTGGAACGTGAAAAACAGAAGAGCGACGGAAAAATAATAAAAAAAAAAAAGCCGCACTGACTCCCCGTCCTTGAGTAACTTCCGTTAGGTTCCAGAACTCGAAAAGGGAAGTGCCTGAGTAGTACAAGCGCTGCTCGAAAAAAAAAAAAAAACCGAAACGAAAGCCTCTAGAAGTGGCTATCGGTTTTTGAGTTTTGTGCGAGCAGCTAGGCGCTACCCGCTAGGTCCCCCCAGTTGTAAAATATTTTTATGCGTAGTTATTTTGAAAAAGAAAATCTCTTAACCGTAACACGCCCCATTGCCAGCCCCGCCACTTGCTCCACCCACCGACCGCATTCCGAAAAAGGATGTTGCCGGGTGGAGAGAGCCGGAGACGGGACCCGGGAGGCGAGAGAGAGAGCAGGATAGCTACTTGATGTAATTTTGGGGAGAAAAATGTTCTTTGTTTGACTAAAAGAAAAAAAAAAAAAAAATAACAATAAATAAATAAGAACGGAGAGCGTAGAGTAAAACAAAAACAACATTAAATTAAATTCATGCACACGTCCCGTTCGCGATAATGTGGGTGAGAGGCGAGAGAGGGTGGTGCGTGTGTATGTATGTGTGTGTGTGTGCTTTTGGAGCATTATTTGGCGCTTGCCTGCCCCCGTCTATTAAATAATATTGATTTTTCATATTCCAACCCAGAAGCTACCCAACACATACTCGCACACTCTTACACACACTCTCTCACACTTTTTGTTCCCGACAGTGCGTGCATACTTGTATACATATGTATGTGTATGTGTGAGTGAGTGCTTTTTTCGGTCTCCGTTGTGCGCCTGTATTTATTTGCTTCTTTCCCTCCTTCGCTGTTCGTTGCAGTTTATAGATTTTTGCAACTGTGCCCGCTGAGCAGGAATATGTAAACTTAAAAGGAGCCAGTTCTTATTGGAAAAAGGACAATAAGATTGAGAGAGTGAGACGGACAGTCAGGGAGACAGGGAGCGCCAGGAGTCGCCGACCAACAGTGCCTCAAACCAGCAACAACAAAACGACGAACAGACAACTGGCAACTCCCCACATCTCGCAGCTCTTGGACACCGCACACTGGACACTTCACAACTGCCATAATCCAGGAACAACCCAAAGCCAAAACAAAAAAAAAAATATATACATTTTACAAAGAAAAAAAAAAAAGGAAAAACCGCCCAGTGTGTAGACTGCAGTAGGATAACTAAGACACATAGAAGTAGGGCTCCTACACCGCCGCCTCGAAGTCATCCTCTGGATTTAAACAATTTCGCTTCCGGTGCTGTGCAGGATCACGACAACGAGGAGGCTGCGTTAGCTTGCGAGGAGAACCTATTGCCACAATGACGTTCGACACGCGCAGGCAGACCGGCGGTCAGCCGGGCAGCACATCGACCACCAGCAGCAGCGGCAGCACCACAGCGACCACCACCACGACCAGTCCGGCGCAGAGCATGGGGTCAGTCACGGGGACAGGCACTGGCACTGGCGCTGGCACAGGAACTGGCACTGGCACTGGAACTGGCACAGTCACCACCACATCGATCATCGGAGGAGGCGTTGGCGGGGGCCAAGAGACACCCAGCAACGCCCAGGAGACGCAACAGACGCCGGTGGGCAACAGAAGCGCCGAAGCCACCGACGTGGTGGCCTCGTCTTCGGCGAGTAGCGTAGACAGCACCGTGACACTAGTGTAAGTAGTCCCAGAGTCGTGCTCCTTGGCGGTTGCATGACGGGCCCCAATTAGCGCAGCTTTAGTGCGTAGTTTATTGCACTTAATTAGCAGCTGTTTGCCGATTTTTCGGGGTGTGTGTGTGTGTACACCACCCTCACCCCCACCCCATTCCTTCCTAGACGCCCAACTACCTCATAGCTACCTTCTATATACCCCCACGAACCCCAACCTGGCACTGGTGTGTTTACTTTTGCGCAGTTGCCTCTTCTACTTGCATTCCTTGTTTGTCCAGGGCTGGGCTAGGACCACTTAGAAGAACATGCTAGCAGCGACTAGCAGTGAGCAGAGGATAGTCTGCAAGGCGAGCTATGCAGCCAGCTGATTCTGGCGACGCTAATTCGGGAGGTGTCGTCACCTGAGTTCCCCCCAGCCAGCTAGCTAAATTCAATTACATGCAAACCGAGAATATCAATGCCTATGTGTGAGCCAAAACGTGATAGCGGTGTCCAGCAACGAGGCAATAACATGTTATCATACATTTCCCCCCTTATACATACGTGTGTGGGTGTGGGTAGGCAGAGACACCTTCAAAGCCACCTTAAACACCTTCTTTCTACACCTCTTTAAATTGTATTTCCCATTTTAGGCCTCCAGAGAAGCTGATTTCCTCGTTTCCCACGACCAAGCTACGCATGCTGACCCAGAAGATTTCCAATCCGCGCTGGGTGGTGCCTGTGCTGCCGGAGCAGGAGCTGGAAGTGCTGTTGAACGCGGCCATTGAACTGACTCAGGCTGGTAAGAGTCTCGAAAGCGATTAGTAAACCAAAACCCTAAACACTTTCTACACCCAGGTGTCGACCACAACTGTGAGCCGTGCGTGGAGTTCTACCGCAACGGGCTGACAACATCTTTCGCCAAAATCCTCACCGACGAGGCCGTCAACTCGTGGAAGTACAACATCCATCATTGCATCCTGGTGTCCTGCGGCAAGCTACTTCACTTGATAGCCATTCACATGCAACGCGATAATCCATACCTGCTGGATCTTCTGGCGATCGTCTTCGATCCGGAGAACAAATTCAACACGTTCAACGCCGCCCGCCATCCGGTGTGTTTCGCCACTCCAGACGCCATCTGGGGCCCGCTGGACAGCAACAAAATGTTCGCCAAACCACCGCCAGAACCGAAGAACGCGCGTGGCTGGCTGGTAGATCTCATTAATCGTTTCGGCCAACTTGGCGGCTTCGACAATCTTCTGGAGCGGTTCAACAGTGGGCTGGAGCTGCTGAAGCGAAATCAGAACAAGCCCACTGCCAAGGAAGCTAGCGATGGCCAGGACAACCGTCTGACGCTCGCCCTCATCCACAGTCTGCTGCGACCCTTTGGCCAGTGCTACGAGCTGCTGACTCCTGCCACCATCGCCAAGTACTTCATGCCGACCTGGAACGTAGTGCTGGACCTGCTGGACAGCTTCACAGACGAGGAGTTGAAGCGGGAAGTGAAGCCCGAGGGCCGGAACGACTACATTAATGGGATCGTGAAATCAGCCCGATTCCTGGCCAGCCGCTTGACTGGCCAGGAAGAGCTGATCCGCGATCTGGAGATGTTTCGGCTGAAGATGATCCTGCGACTGCTGCAGGTGTCTAGCTTCAACGGCAAAATGAACGCCCTCAACGAGATTAACAAGGTGCTGTCTTCTGTGGCCTACTACTCACACCGCTCCCAGCCGCTCCCGCACAGCATGCCGGAGGACGAGATGGACTGGCTGACAGCTGAGCGCATGGCGCAGTGGATAAAGGCCTCGGACGTGCTGGGCATTGTGCTCAAGGACTCGTTGCACCAGCCCCAGTACGTGGAAAAGCTGGAGAAGATCATCCGCTTCCTTATCAAGGAGCAGGCTCTCACGCTCGACGATCTGGATGCAGTGTGGCGCGCGCAGGCGGGAAAGCACGAAGCGATTGTGAAGAACGTGCACGATCTGCTGGCGAAGCTGGCTTGGGATTTCACGCCTGAGCAGCTGGACCATCTCTTCGAAGCGTTCCAGGTGAGAACTCGCCCAATTATCTTTCAAAATTAAGGAATAATTAATTAATTTTGTAAAAATTTGCAGGCCAGCATGACTACCGCCAACAAGAGGCAAAGGGAGCGACTCCTGGAACTGATTCGACGACTGGCCGAGGACGACAAGAACGGAGTGATGGCCCAGAAGGTGCTGAAGCTCTTCTGGACGCTGGCCCATAGTCAGGAGGTGCCGCCGGAGGTGCTGGATCAAGCGCTGGGCGCCCACGTCAAGATCTTGGACTACAGCTGTTCGCAGGAGCGAGACGCACAGAAGACCATCTGGCTGGACAAGTGTGTGGGCGAGCTGAAATCCGGAGACAGCTGGGTGCTGCCGGCCCTGCGTCTTATCCGGGACATTTGCTGCCTGTACGACACCACTCCGAATCATGCTCCGCGCACGCAGACGGGAACGAATCGGCAGCAAGTGATCGAGCGGCTACAAAACGATTACTCTCTGGTTATTCTCGTGACGAATAGTCTGACGGCGTACATGGAGAAGGTTCGTCAAATGGTGGCCGAGACTCCCGGACTGGATCCAGCTACGATTTTGATCGATCAACGATTCCCGCACCACGCTCAGATCGCCGAGAGACTGGAGTTCCTCAAGTTCCTCCTCAAGGACGGCCAGTTGTGGCTGTGCGCCGACCAAGCCAAACAGATCTGGCACTGCCTGGCGGTGAGTGCCGTCTTTCCGGCGGATCGGGAGGAGTGCTTCCGCTGGTTCGGCAAGCTTATGGGCGAGGAGCCCGACCTGGATCCCGGCATCAACAAGGACTTCTTCGAGAACAACATCCTTCAGTTGGATCCGCACCTGCTCACTGAGAGCGGAATCAAGTGCTTCGAGCGCTTCTTCAAGGCGGTGAACTCCAAGGAGGACAAGCTGAAGGCGATACACAGAGGGTATATTCTGGACAACGAAGATCTCATTGGCAAGGACTACCTGTGGCGGGTGATAACGACGGGAGGCGAGGACATAGCCGGCAAGGCGATCGATCTGCTGAAGGAGGTGTCGACGGCGTTGAGTCCCAGGCTGCAGGAGAACATTGCCGAGTTCCATGAGATGTTCATCGGCGAGTGCTGCTCCCGCCTGCGCAACCATTATGGGAATATAATGATCCTGGGCAAGACCCAGCTGCAGGACGAGCTCGAGGCTCCCGATCAGTCGGACAACGCCAATGACGAGTCGAAGGACGCCAAGATGCGCTTCATCGAGGCCGAGAAGATGTGTCGCATACTCAAGGTGCTGCAGGAGTACGTGAAGGAGTGCGACCGCTCCTATAGTGGCGATCGTGTCCACCTGCCACTCAGTCGGGTGACGCGGGGCAAGAACACCATTCTGTACATACGCTTCCAGACTCCCGGCCGACCCATCGACGACTTGGAGATTGTGACGCACAGCAACGAAACGATGGCCGCGTTCAAGAGGAGCCTCCTCAAACGGATCAAGGGCACCTCGACGGCCAACATCAAGGTTGATCTCTTCTACACGAACGGCGAGATGATCGAGGTCTCTGACGAGATTAATCCGCTGTATCAGTACACCATCCGGGACAAGATGGTACTCACTGCTAAGTTGACGCCGGTGGGCACCGGCTTGGCCAGCAGCCCCGACTCCTCGAGTGACTCAAGCACCGGATCACCGCCCCGCCCTTGCCCCGACATGCAGCGCGTCGAGTCGGAGAGCACTTTGCCCGGCGTAATCATTTCGCAGAACTACCAGTACACCGAGTTCTTCCTGAAGCTCTATCAGCTGGGCAGCGACCTGGAGCACGGCCGTCTCAGGGACAGCGCCAAGGTGCTGCTCCACTTGCTCCCCTGCGATCGCCAGACGACGCGCCAGCTCCAGCTCATGTGCCGCGTGCCCAAGGCGGTGATCGCTGCTGTGGCGGTGGGGGAGAAGACAGCCAAGGAGGACGAGGAGAAGCTGAATTCCAGTGACCAGTCATCGAGCGAACCCGAGGAGGTAATATGTCATATGTCATTTTCGGATTTGAGTCCCAAAGGTTAACTCTAATTTATTTCCCCAGGAACATTGCACGCCGGAGCAGATGTTCCTCCACCCGACCCCAGCTCAGGTTCTGTACAACTTGAGCGTTTTGCACGGGCTGCTGATTCCGGCCCTGGACCCTCTGGGCGAGGCAGCCCTCCAGATTCAATCCGCCTGGATGCATTCGGGCTGCGCCCACTTTGTGCTGGAACTGCTGACGAAGAATAACTTCCTGCCCAGCGCGGACATGCACACGAAACGAGCGTCGTTCCAGTGCGTGCTGCGCTTGGCGAAGCTGTTCCTGTACATCGTGGGCAGTGTGTTGTCCCGCGTTGGGGACGAGCCCATGATCTGCGACCTGGATAATGGAGCCCGTTCCCAAGTGGACATCCTGAAGCAGAACTTCTCGACGATGCCAAACAGCTCGCAGGGCACCTTGCGGGCCATCTCTGCCAAGTTGGCGGTGATGCTGGCCCGCGAGATGCTGTCGGCCACTCCGGAGGGTGAGCGCTGCCGCACCTTGTTCAGCTCCACTCTGCAGTGGTCGTGCCCGGACATCTCCACCATCAAAGCCGTGGTGCAGCTGGCGTGGGCTTCGTCCTGCGGCAACCTTCAGGCCCTGGGCAGTAGCAGCAACGCTGGCGGAGACTTCGAGGACGAGGTGATCGTGCCCGATGGCCAGGACTTTAGCATGTGCAAAGAGGCGTTGGAAGTGCTAACCATTTCGTTCATACTAAATCCGAGTGCCAACGAGGCCCTAAGCAGCGACGCCAACTGGCCGAAGTTCATCACGTCGATCGTGCTCAAGAATCCGCTGCGGCATGTGCGGCAGGTTGCCTCGGAGCAGCTGTTTCTGGCCTCCACCTACTGTGCCGGCGACCGGCGGCCATTCGTCTACATGGTGAACTTGTTGGTGGGAGCTCTGAAGACCCTGGTCCCCCAATACGAGGCCACTTGTGCGGAGTTCTTCTCGATGCTTTGCCGCACTCTGTCCTACGGTTGCATCTACAACTGGCCGCTGCAGATCGGCGAGGGATTGTTGGGCGACGAGATCAAGTGGCTGCAGCGCATACGGGAGAACGTGCGGGCTACCGGTGACACCCAAGTGCACGAGGAGCTGCTGGAGGGGCATCTGTGCCTGGCCAAGGAACTTATGTTCTTCCTCGTCCCGGACTCGAAGGCACAGCTCAATGAGCTTATCCACGAGCTCATCGACGACTTCCTGTTTACGGCTTCGCGCGAATTCCTGCATTTACGGCGACACGGCAGCCTGCGGCAGGACACAGTTCCGCCTCCCGTTTGCCGCAGTCCGCACACGATTGCCGCCGCCTGCGATCTTCTAATTGCCTTGTGCCAGCTCTGTGTTCCTAATATGAAGCTACTCACCAATACACTAATCGACTTCGTTTGCACGGGTAAGTGGCTTCCTTCTGTGTCTAAGGATCAAATCAATGAGCGCTCTCCTCTCCTCTCCTCCCTTTAGACACGGATCCGTTGCGCGAATGGGATTATCTGCCGCCGGTAGGCGCCAGGCCCACAAAGGGTTTCTGCGGACTAAAAAATGCCGGGGCCACCTGCTACATGAATTCGGTTCTGCAGCAGCTGTATATGGTGCCGGCGGTGCGGGTTGGCATTCTGCGTGCCCACGGTGCTGCCACCAACGATGGCGAGGACTTCAGCGGCGATTCTGACTTGACGGGCGGCGGTCTGGGACCGGCCTTCTTCTCGGGTCCCTCCGCTGCCCTAGTCTCCTTCTCCTCGTCGTCGTCGTCGTCGTCGGGCGCTGGCGAGGATGGGGCCCAGGATGTCCGGAAGAACTACCACGTGGTGATTCTAAAGCATGTGCAGGCCATATTTGCCCACCTGGGTCACAGTGCTCTGCAGTTCTATGTGCCCCGCGGTCTGTGGACGCATTTTAAGTGAGTTCTGTAACCTTTTCACTCCCCGAACACCCGGCCATTAACCCTACTGTCTCCCCATAGACTGCAAGGAGAACCCGTGAACCTGCGGGAGCAGCAGGATGCTGTGGAGTTCTTCATGTCCCTGTTCGAAAGCCTCGACGAGGGACTGAAGGCGCTCGGCCATCCACAGCTGATGAACGCCACGCTGGGCGGCTCGTTCAGTGACCAGAAGATCTGCCAAGAGTGCCCCCATCGCTACTCCAAAGAGGAACCATTTAGTGTATTTAGTGTCGATATTAGGAATCATAGCTCATTAACCGAATCTCTGGAGCAGTACGTCAAGGGGGAGCTGCTCGAGGGAGCGGATGCATACCATTGTGATAAATGTGATAAAAAAGTAGGGTATTCCTCAAAAGTGGTTGCACATTGCCAGGCTAAACGCTCTCCATGATTTGCAGGTAGTTACCGTTAAGCGGCTATGCGTGAAGAAGCTGCCACCCGTGTTAGCCATACAACTGAAGCGCTTCGAATACGACTACGAGCGCGTCTGTGCGATTAAATTTAATGATTATTTTGAATTTCCGCGTATTCTGGATATGGAGCCCTACACAGGTGAGTGGCGCAAGATCATGACCAGCACTGACCACCAATAATGCCGAATTGTGTTTCCAGTGTCTGGCCTAGCTAAGCTAGAGGGCGAGGTGGTGGAGGTGGGTGATAATTGTCAAACAAACGTTGAAACAACAAAGTACGAGCTGACCGGCATTGTGGTGCACAGTGGACAGGCCTCCGGGGGCCACTACTTCAGCTACATACTGTCCAAGTGAGTGATCCTCAACTAGCCCTGTTGTTAGCAGACTTACCAGAGTGTCCTTAAAATGTATTTGCAGAAACCCAGCGAATGGCAAGTGCCAGTGGTACAAGTTTGACGATGGCGAGGTAACCGAGTGCAAAATGCACGAGGACGAGGAGATGAAGGCACAGTGCTTCGGTGGCGACTACATGGGCGAAATTTACGACAACAATCTGAAACGGATGCAGTATCGCCGCCAGAAGCGCTGGTGGAACGCCTATATGCTGTTCTATACGCGTTGCGACCAGAACCCCGTTCAGTTCGAGCCGAGCGTGGAGCAACTGTCGCTAACGGAAAGCCGAAACATGGTCCTGCCCCTGCCCAAGCCCATCGAGCGTAGCGTACGGTGCGTGGTTTAATCCTAGCTTTGGTTTCTTTCAACTTCATCTTTGAATCTATTGCAGCCACCAAAATATAAGGTTTCTGCATTCACGTAGCATCTTCTCCGTGGAGTTCTTCAACTTCATCAAGAAGCTGGTCAGCTGCAATATCCCATCTGTCCGGAGCGATAAGATCGTAAGTGGTTGATGTTTATTGTGCAAGGCATCTTGTAAGATTTCTCCTTTCGTTTCAGACACCCGCCGCCGAGGAGCTTTCCCTGCTGGGCGTGCAATTGGCATCACAGTTCCTGTTCCACACTGGTTTCCGTACAAAGAAATCGCTGCGCGGCCCCGTCATTGATTGGCAAGTGTTTCAATACTTGAGGGATTACCCAAAACTAAACATATCTGTGACTCTTTTTTTAGGTACGACACGCTTTCCCATCATATACGCTCCTCGGCACTGGTGCGGAAGTGGTTTGCCAATCACGCCCTGCTGTCGCCTCCCTCTCGCCTGGGCGAATATATCCTAATGGCGCCCTCCCCGGAAGTGCGTACGGTATTCGTGAAGCTGGTAGTGTTCTTCTGTCACTTCGCCATCCACGATGACCCGTTGCCCGGGTTCGATGGCGCCAATCTCTGCGAGCAAGTGCTCATCAGTGTGCTGCGTCTGCTGAAGTCAGAGGCAGCCGACTATGGGAAGCACCTGCCGCACTACTTCAGCCTCTTCAGCATGTACGTTGGGCTCGGAACTCGCGAGAAGCAGCAGTTGTTGAAAGTAGGAAATAATTTAACCAAGTTTCAAGAGGCAGTTTATAATAATGTGTACTTGCAGCTCAACGTCCCGCTGCAGTTCATTCAAGTGGCCCTTGACGATGGCCCCGGTCCGGCCATCAAGTACCAGTACCCGGAGTTCAGCAAGCTCCACCAGGTGGTTTCGCACTTGGTGCGGTGCAGCGATGTGAGCGAGAAGTGTCAGAGCTCCAACCAGAACGCCCGACCCCTTCCCAATCCGTTCAAGGATGCCACAGTATCGCAAGAGGAGCTCACCCCCCTGTCCACCGAGTGCATGGACCTCCTGTTCAACCGCACTGGGTAATTTTTGGAAGATTGGTCGCTAAAACAATCTCATTTCATGTTTTGGTGCAATTGCAGCTACATCAAGAAGGTGATTGAGGACACGAATGTGGGCGACGAAGGGCTGAAGCTGCTGCAGTACTGCAGCTGGGAGAACCCTCACTTCTCACGGGCCGTCCTCACAGAGTTGTTGTGGCAGTGCGGCTTCGCCTACTGCCACGACATGCGCCACCACACGGACCTGCTGCTGAACATCCTGCTCATTGAGGACTCGTGGCAGCACCACCGCATCCACAATGCGCTGAACGGAGTGGCCGAGGAGCGCGAGGGACTGCTGGACACAATTCAGCGGGCAAAGACCCACTATCAGAAACGTGCATACCAGATAATCAAATGCCTGACCCAACTGTTCCACAAGTCCGAGATTGCCCTCCAGATGCTCAACACCAACGCCACCATCAGCCGGCACTGGAGCGTGGCCGTCGAGTGGCTGCAGGACGAGCTGGAGAGGCAGCGGGGCATCGGCTGTCAGTACAATTCCTACTCGTGGTCGCCGCCGGCTCAGAGCAACGACAACACCAATGGGTACATGCTGGAGCGGTCGCAGTCGGCCAGAAACACCTGGACTATGGCCTATGAACTCTGTCCGGATGAGATAGCCGAGAAACCGGTTCGCTATTAATAAAATCTAATTTTAAATATAATTCTTATACATGTTCTTCCCAGGATCAGGACGAAAACAATGAGTCTGACTTGGAGTCCAATCTAGACGAAAACAAAGCGGACCCAGCAGCACAGCCGGCAGAGGCGCAGGAAGGCCTAACTGGAGGCACGGAATTGGTGGGCGATGCCAAGCCGGCCACAACCAGTAGTCCCTCAACTGGCGCCTGGCTGGCTCGGGCGGATAGCAATGCTATCCCACGGCTCTCGCGACAGCTCTTTGGAGTATATACAGCAACCACACCCGCCACGACAACGACGCCAGCGGCAACGGCAACGGCGGGCAGTGGGGCGAATAGCGAGACTGAAAGCAGCGCCCAGGAGACGACCACCGGAGAGACGACTTTAAATGGGCTGACCAATCGTTTGGACCAAATGGAAATCAAGGCCAAAAAGGTAACTAAGCACTCGGATGCCTAGGGCAGTCAATCCCCGTTAAGTGTGTCCACAGCCGAGGGATCCTTCCAGTCGCCTGCCAAGCAGTCCTTAAACAAAACAGTACACACACTCTACACTCTACACTCTACACTCCAGATCCAGATCCAATATTATCTATCTATTACTTCCCATGTGGTGGGTATACTTTTGCAGAGAATAGTTCTAAATTTAGTGATGCTTCTATAGCCCCATTGTACTTAGCTCCGACTCTGAATAAACACTCTGCAAAGGTATTGAAGTTTCGGTTCCCGAAGCTGATACCGACATTATTATGGTTTCCTTCTAACTCTTCTATATATTTCTTGATTTTCGACTCGTGTGTATTGCGTTTTCTTTTGCGGAATTTCGATTTTTGTGTTTCCTTCTTTCCAAAACTACAAATTTTGAACACATGTGCAGGGCGTGCAAAGTCGGTCGAAGGGAGGCAAGCTGCCGCCAGTACTCTTTCACCAGCACCAGCTGCCGCCGGAGCAGCAACTGAAGCTGAAGCAACAACAACTGCAGGCGCACCAGCAACAGCTCAGCCTGCAACTGCAGCCCAAGCAGCAGCCGCACGACCAACAGCAGCAACAACGTGGTGATATTAGCAAGAGTTCCTCAAGCCGCTTGATTTGATTTGCCGCCAAGTTAGTTAGCGTTGTTTCATTTGAGCCCCGAGCGTCAGCTTAGCATTTATTTGTGTTTGTTGCGTCCATGAGTTCCGAAGGCACAGTACCCGGCACCCCGGCACACGCCGTTGCACACGCCACGCCTGGATTTGTTTGTGTCCCTTGTGTCCCCTTTCTTTTGCCTCCAACAGCAAGCTTGCTCTGCTCACCACACTCTGCTGAAAAAAAAAACAAAGATTCCTATCCACAACACCCATTCACACTCAGACTCGATCAAATAGGTCCTATATAGGACTTGTGTCAATCATTAAATTATATTTTATTCATAGTTTATAAATATTTATAGTTAGTTATTACAATAATGCGGTTCATATACGACCTATTTGATGAAAATAAATTGCAAGATTGCGATTACTGCTTACCTGGCACGCAGACGCTGACTTAGCACTCATATTTGATGAGCAATTTTGAATAGTAAGACTAATGACCATGTCTTTTGTTCCCAGAGATATCCCAAAAACTACAGTATGACGGCAAAAAAGCTAGAAAGTAAGGAGAGGAGTGCCGAGGAGACGGCGCCCGACTCGTCCGAGGCAACCACTGAGCTGACAACGACAACACATCCAACCACAATTGCAACAACGTCAGCACCGACAACCGGAGCAACCACAGCAGCAGCCACTGGAGCGGGCGAGCTCACGGCGAGAATAGAGAAAAACTTAATTTAGAAGGTGGGGAAAGTGGAAAGTAAATAAGTCGGAAAAGAGTCGGAAAACCGGAAAGGAAAAGTTCTTTGCAATAAAATGTAATCGCAACCTAACAAGAGCAGCAACTTATGAGCATCCATAGCATTAAGTGAATCACATAAGCAGCCTGACAATGAGAGCGGCGTGGGCAGGTGTTTTACTACTAGTGGGGCTCCCGCCGTCGAAAAAGAGACTTAATGAGTTAAAGTGCGATCGTAGAGAAGAACCCGTAGATATAAAACAAAAAAAATGGAGAACATAAATACATATATTAAAAGCGGTATGATAGTGAAGAGTCGCAAGTCAAGTATCGACAGTCGACAGTCGAGAGTCGAGAGAGGGAGGGTATGTACGAGTACCAACCAAGGTGTTTAATAGATATCGAACTTTACAATTACCTTAAAAAACATCATATACAGATACAAATACAGACACCTTAAAAACACAAATTACCCACTACAAAAAAAGAAATTATAACAAAATAAAAAAAAATATACATAAAAAGAAACCAACAACACCCCCCACTTGCATCATACATGAACGCAAACAAAGAAACACACTCATAAATACTAAGATGCGTTAAGTTGCACGTTTAAAGTACCATATAATTGTATTTATATAGTATATAAATGATGTATTACGTATTGAAGCCGAGCAACATTTACTAATACTAACCGATAAACAAAATTATAATAAAAACAAAAAACAAAAAAATCAAAACAAAAAAAAAATGAAAATATAGATACGATTCTAGGGAAACTAATCGAAACGAAACGATCGGCTGCATGTAAGAATTAGGGCAAGAAACCAAATTGCATCTTCAGTACTCAGTACTCGCCTGAAACTGTTTCCATAATCATATTTCAATTGCGTAAATCAAGTTAGAGGGATGATGCTAAATCAAAAACCAACAAACAAACAGAACAAGTATAAACTCAAAAGCAAAATGGACTAAAGCAAATCGAAACGAGCATAAAGGAAACTTGATTATGTTTATACTAAGTATATATAAATATATTTTTAATTGATTAGTGTTTTGTATTAAGTGAAATTTGTTAAACATTTATTAAATTATTATGTTTTAAGTTGCAAAATAAAAGCGAATTGTAAGCAAGCATCGCAACACGTCATTTAAATCGACTCAGTTTCCGGCTATGATTTCAAAAAAGCATTCAAAACCAATCTCTCAGTCAACTCATAAATCGCAGACTCATGTACACGGAACTCAATTTAACAAAATTATGTATTCATAAAGATAAATCACATTTAGGAAATGTGTGTGTTCGAGAAACTGAATAAATCTTATACATCCATTTAAATTCAAAAAACAAAGAACTTAAACGAATAAATGATTTTTTTAAAACCACCAGTCCTGGGTCTATTATAACTCAGCGTTTCACATCTGTGCTCAACAATTCAAAACATTTTTAATGCCAAGGGACAAAATACAACAAGACTCCATTATATGGACAGGTTCTTAGGCTTAACTCTAATAAATGCACATGGTTATCCCTGAAATAGTTTTTTGTAGATAAATGCAACAGAATCCCTGGTACGAAGCGGGGGTTAACAATCTCTAGTTGGCCGCTTCCTCGTCAACGAATGTGATCACAGCAGCCCCCTTGGCCACGTTATCGCCCTCGGCACCGCCAATTGACTTCACGGTGGCATCCTTTGGCGCCTTCAATATGTGCTCCATTTTCATGGCTAGGAAACGAAGTGAGTTTTTGTTTTAGAATAAGATTTTGTCATGGATTTGTTGGCTTACCAATGAGCACAGCCAGGCTATCGCCCTTCTTAACCTGGTCACCAGGCTTTACCAAGACCTTTTCGAGTACTCCTGGCATCGGAGCAACGACGCGGGAGCCACCACCTCCCAACTGATCAACTTGGGCGCTCAAGAACTTTGGCTGCACCAACTCGAAGTCCACCTTACCACTCTACACCAATAACAGGGGAAATCAGATTTAAAATATAATGCCAGTTAGTGATTAAACTCACCTCGAGGAACAAGCTAATGCTAGCCCCATCAATATTGGCATTGTACGTTGAAATGTTGTTGTCGATATTCGCACGAATCTTGAGACGCACGCCATCCTCCACTCTCTGGGCTTTAATCACCTGCCAGCGGCCGTTGTCCACCTGGACTTGGACATCTTCGCCATCATATTTGACTGCCACGGAATAAACTAAGAACAGAACAATTAGCCCATTTTTCTTTACCATCTTCTCTAACCGACCCATACCTTTGTCGTTGGCTCTCAAGTTGTATGTCCGGATTAAGGCATAGTTGAGACGCGCGTTGGCGGCTGCTGAAAATGGATCTTGGCTACCGTTGCCGTTGCTGAAGGCTGCTTGTAGCTCATTGAACACCAGGGCCAGGGCAGCTTGGCTCACCTGGTGCTGGCTGATCACGATTGGCGGAAAAAGGCTGTCGAAGTGCTCGTCGATGAAGCCCGTGTGGACATTGGCCAACTGAAACTCGGGGTGAGAAGCCAAATCTATAAGAAAGTTGATGTTTGTGTCCAGTCCAGAGATCTGCAATTGTTATTTAATGATTTAATAAAATAGATAATTTTCTAAAGTAGAAAACCATACATGGTACTCGCGCAAACGTGCGATCAATGAGTTAAGAGCCTGCGATCGGTTTTCGCCCCACACGACCAGTTTGGCAATCATGGGATCGTAGTGCACAGACACCTCATCTCCCTCGCGAACACCTGTTTCCACCCGCACCTCGGCACTAGGCTGAGGAGTTGATAGGTAACGCAAGGGGCCCGCTCCGGGCAGAAAGCCTCCTCGAGGATTTTCGGCATAGATGCGGGCCTCAAAAGCATGGCCATTTCGGGTGATCTGATCCTGTTTCAGGGGCAAGCGCTCGCCGGCGGCTATGCGTATCTGCCACTCGACCAGGTCAGTGCCCGTAATCATCTCGGAAATGGGATGCTCAACCTGCAGGCGGGTGTTCATTTCCATGAAATGGAAGGAAAGATCCTCCTTGTCAAGAATAAACTCTACTGTACCGGCGCCAACGTAGCCCACAGCCTTAGCAGCGCGGACAGCGGCTTCGCCCAGCTCACGACGTAGTTCCTCCGACAGACCTGGCTATAAAGGGAGCATATTTTAATTGAAACGCTTTTTATAACAATTACTATTGCATACCGCTGGCGCCTCTTCAATGATCTTCTGATGGCGACGCTGCACGGAACAGTCGCGTTCCCAAAGATAAACAGCATCGCCGTACTGATCCGCAAAGACCTGCACTTCGACATGGCGCGGCGATCGGACGTAGCGCTCTAAAAGTACTGAGCTATCTCCAAAGGACTTCTGTGATTCGGTGCGTGCGGAGTTAAGAGCTGTCAGAAAGTCTTCTGGTTTCTCGGCAATACGCATGCCCTTGCCACCGCCTCCGCGCACTGCCTTGATCATCAAAGGAAAACCAATTGCCTTTGCTTCTCTCTGGAGGCATTCATCGGATTGATCATCTCCGTGGTAGCCATTGATGATAGGCACTCCGGCAGCGGCCATAATGGCCTTGCTTGTGCTCTTTATACCCATGTCCCGGATGGCGGAGCTGGGTGGTCCCATAAAAATTACGCCTTCACGCTGGCAGAGCTCCGCGAATTCCACTGACTCCGAAAGGAATCCATAGCCCGGATGAATGGCTTGGGCACCTGACTGCTTGGCGATTTCCAGGATGTGTTCACCTCGTAGGTACGACGCAGAAGAGGCGGCCTCACCGACGCGGTAAGCCTCATCGGCCAGCTGCGTGTGTAGGCTCTTCTCGTCCGGATCTGAGAACACGGCTACCGTGCGGACTCCTAACTTCCTAGCAGTGCGAATCACTCTGCAGGCAATTTCGCCTCGGTTGGATATGAGAATCTTGTTAATCGGCCGCACCTTCGGTGAGGCTTCTGTGGCAAAGCACCTGCCGAAAACAAAAACAAAGTGGAAGTGTTTATGTAATCGGTAGACTGTTCAACCTGCAGGTTCTTTTGGAAGTTAGAGTCCTCCTATTACCTGGCATTTGCTCCAAAGCTGCGCAGCAGTCTAGCATACATTTTCTATCGTCTAATAAATGCAATAATCCGTAAATTGTAAAGATTATTAGATGTTGCGAATGTGCGATCTTCTGTTATCAGGCGCAACTTTAGAGATGTCGATTCTTGAATTCTGTCGAAACATCGCTCACGATCAGTGATGCGCACGGGTTCAATACGATTATTCAAATGATATGTTGATATGGTATATATCTTTTTCTGCATCTCATTGGGACATTTAGTTACAATTTATGCCCTAATTAATTTAATATCCCTATTATAATTGTAAATTGCAAAAGTAACGTTAATGTTCAAATTTCCCTTCAAAAGTTTTATATCGCGCCCATCTCTAGAAACATCGATAAAAAAAAGTAAAAGTCACGCAGTAAACAATACGCTGCTGGAACTTTAAGCTTATCAACAGCAACAAACCCCAATTGGAGTCCCGGACTCAGCTTAGCATTTTTTTAAACGTCAAATAAGGTGATATTGGCAGCGGCCACTGTTTTGTATTTTAAATACTGACACTTAACATCGCAGGGGCCAATCCGATTCGATGGATAAGCGCGTCACAGTGCTGCTTCCAAATGGCCGGCGACAGAATGTGAGTGTGACGGCGAACATGACGTTGCTGGAGATCTTGGAGACGGCATGTGCTAAACATGGCTACGACAGCGAGGAGCACTGCCTCAAGTTCCACAACAAGGCGGTTAGCCTGACGCAGCAGTTCCGGTTCAGTGGCTTGCCCAACAACTGCGTCCTGGAGATGGAGCCCACGGAGAAGCGGCGAACCCTGAGCAGTGTGGTCGTCTGTGTCCAGCTGGGTGACGGCTCGCGAGATCAGGGCGAGTTTACTCCCAACGACACCGTCTGGTTGGTGGTGCAAAAGCTCTGCGAGTCGCAGGTCAAAGGTTACGAGAGCCCGGTTATTATCTACATGCGAAGCGAGGTCATTGGTGAGGAGCAGATGAAGCAGACTACCCTCAAGTCCCTAGGCATTCTAGAGGGCCGTGCCATTATGCGTCTAATAGACAAGAAGCCGGAGGACTTAAAGACACAGGCTAACGTATACAAGCCGCCTGAGGCCAAAGCCAAGTCCACAGTGGATGACGACCAACCTAGCACTTCCCGTTCGGCGATGGCTGCAAGAGGAGGAGGTGGTGGCTTTTCCATTACAAGTAACTTGATTAAAAATCTAAAACGCACTGCCCCCGAAGAGAAAACCACTGCCGAAGAGGAAAAAGCCAGTTCGTCTGAGAAACCCGATCAACAGCGAGAGCAGCAGCCTGAAGCACCAAAATACGACTGGGGCAGCGGCTCTGGATACTCGCTTCATAATCCTGCGGGCCGGAAGAAGCAGGAGGACGATGTGGATGAAAATGCCGGTCGGCCTCCGCCAGTCGTTAATGTGATTGGGCCACGTCAAGCGGTCCTTTTTTCGCTGGATGAGTCAAAGAAGCTGTCAGAGGACTTGCCGGACTCGTTCTTTGATCTAACTGTAAACGACTTAAAGATGGTGCTGCGGGATTTGAAACGAACGTCCACCGGCGACGATGATGCACCTCTGCTGACAGCCAAGCTCCGGGAGCTGGAGCGCCAAAAGACGATGCTGGCCAAACTGAATCAGTACAAGGACTGCGTCTTACGAATTCAGTTTCCAGATCGCTTTGTACTGCAGGGCATGTTTAAGCCGCACGAGTCGCTGTCCAAGGTGGAGGATTTTGTTCGTGAGTTTCTGGCAAATCCCGGCGAGAAATTCCACCTATTCACAATCCCGCCGAAAAAAGTACTGCCGTCGGATGAGACGCTTTTGGAGCTAAACTTTGTTCCAAATGCCGTAGTGCACTTTGGATTTCTGAAGGATAGCCTGAACGCAGTGAAAAATCGTTTCGTTCTGGAGAAGTTCAAGGCTCAGCTAACCTCTGAGGAGGGGGCGCACTACGCCGTGCAAAAATACCGACTCACCCGGGCAACCGCGGTGGGTTCCGGCTAATAGATGGATAAAATGGCTTTAAGCAAACAGTTTGCGTGATATTAAATGAATCCGCTTTATTTCTATACTTTTCAATAGATTGTCATACTGATTTAAGTTTTTAAGATTTTAATTGAGGGGCAGAACATGGTCATTAACTGTGTACGTTGGAATCCTTCATACATGGAGTGATGAATGTTTGATGAAGCTCGTTTATCCACTTGGTTAGCACTGCAGAATAATAATGGAGCATAATAAACAAGTCATGTTTCTTTCATTTCTAAAATTACCGTATTTGGAACCAACTATCACCGGGCAGGCACAATGCTGTGTTTTTTGGTGGACGTCCCCGGAATTGTGGAGGTTATACCACAAGACAGCCGATCCCTTCTTGGGCGTTATGGATATGTTCAGATCGGGAAAGACAGTTGATCCACCCAACTCCACCTCGCCCAGCTAAAAATAAGTTAAGATTACTTACATAAAACACATTACATAAAAAACTTACATAAAACAGAACTGAGACTATGCGTTCGCCTCTAAGGAATCGAAGCTGAAAGAAGATTTTTAAGTGAGGAGGCCATATTACTTCCGTGGACCCATACCGTTTCCGAATAGGACAAGAAATCGTGGTGCATCTTATTGGTTCCTCCTATTCCATAATTTATTAGCATAAAGTCCTCTGAAAGTTCCATGCTCAGTCCCGTCATATCTATTATCCGTTTGTCAATGTTTCGTATCACCTCTCCACTGGTCGCGTCAAAGGGCGTGTCCTGAGAGGTTCTTTGTGTCGAGATCTCACCTTCGCCCACCAGGGATGTCCTGAAATCGCTGGAGTTCAGCAACCAATTTATCTCGTTCTCGTAGATCACATCATGGTAGACCACCATATAGGGATCAGTGCTCATCTCCTCCATCTTGAGTGGTGCAATGTGCAGGAAGGGTGATGTGGAGCTGTTGTAGCGGCAGTGAAGGTGGCTGGGCTGCCGAAACTGGGCACTGCAGTTTCTCTTTTCGGCCAAATCTTGTTCAAACAGATTTTGCACCTGCTGGCTAATATTTGATTGCGAACTCTGTCCGAAGTGATTGAAGGCGGCGTCGTATTGGTGATTTTTCATCAGAAGTGCTCCCCACGACGTATCAATGGCGGTTCTACTAAAATCATAAACATTGTAAACAGGATTATTTTCCTTAAATAGTCTAAGGGAGGCATTAAACCAAGCTTCAGCTAGCTCCTCCTTTCGTATTTTTATACAAAACTCCCCAAGAGCATAGCAATCCAGAGACGAAAGAGCTGTTCTGAAAGGCAAAAAATGACTATCTATTCATGTTACCAATTTTTCAACTTACTCTGGGCGTGTGTTTCCTGATAAGTTGCCAACTGCGAGCTCTTCCGGCGTAAGCTTATAATAGGCCATTAGCTCGTCGATGCCACGGGACGCCATTTGTAAATCGAGGGAAGCCGGCAGCTTAGTTCGCATACGGTGGGCCTTAAAAATATGTTCTAAAAAATTGTACAAATATTTTAATCACTTCGCTTTCTCCCTCCCATGCATTCTGCAACAATTTCTCAACCCTCCCGAGACACATTCTTTATGACACAAATTTATGAAATGGATAGGTTTTGGCAAAGTTATACCTATTTTTGGGGGTGAAATTGTTACTTTCGTCCATTAAGGATCCTCCCGAAAAATTGAGAATTAATATTGAAAAACGGGTTGCAGCAAAACGTATAAAAGCAATAGTTTTTCTACAACTGGATCCCGATCAGAAAAATGTAAAATTTATGGGAAACTTTTAGAAATTATATTACCCCTGCATGTGCAAATATACACTTTTTACTTACCCGATTCTCCTTTCTGTGCTTCTGAGGCGTATCGCAACCACATTTTCCAGCCTAAACTAAGACGATAAATTAAACTAAAGCTGTTTAAAGGATTTCCAAAGTACGTTTCATGATCCATCTTCATAAGGATGTGCTTAGCTTTCAAATCACTTAGGAATCTGATGTGGGTTTAATTAATAATTTGCGCACTTAAACTGTTTTCCCAACTTACTTTTCTACAATGTTTAGCTTCCTTTTCAGCTTTTCCACGTAGCCACTTAGGTTCTCGACCAGCTCATCCTCAACTTCAAGGAGTTTCATTAGTTTTGAAGTTGATGCGGCATAGTTTATATCCGGAACTGTGTTTGCAAACGCTTTGCTCCAAACTTGTCCAGGAAATAAAAGGACTATAAATGTGAAGAACTTAGGTATAAACATGTCTCTTTAAAAATCTGGAATAATTTATCGGCAACTGTGTTGAGGATTTCAAATTTGTCAAGGTCTAATGGGATTAGTTGAGGCTACAGAGAGAAAAAATAGGTTTAAGATATATCTAATTGTTTAAAAAATAAATATGGTTTATATAAAAAATATAATTATACGATTTGATAAGGTAAGTATCAAAAATGATTAAAAATTCCTGTTCTTTTATATCCTGTGTTGGAGACAAATCCCCCATTTCAGTGTTGCCAAGCGAAAGAGAGAGGCTCCATGGCTCCACGGCTGATTTAGTGGCGCCCCAGCGCGCTCGTTTACTTTTTGTTGTGGTTTCTTCGGCTTGCCGCGATATCAACTCCAATTCAAAATCCGATTCAGTCGTTGAGCGCGCGCCCAGAATCAGTACAAGGACTGCGTTTTACGAATTCAGTTTCCAGATCGCTTTGTACTGCAGGGCATGTTTAAGCCGCACGAGTCCCTGTCCAAGGTGGAGGATTTTGTTCGTGAGTTCCTGGCAAATCCCGGCGAGAAATTCCACCTATTCACAATCCCGCCGAAAAAAGTACTGCCCTCGGATGAGACGCTGTTGGAGCTAAACTTTGTTCCAAATGCCGTAGTGCACTTTGGATTTCTGAAGGATAGCCTGAACGCAGTGAAAAATCGTTTCGTTCTGGAGAAGTTCAAGGCTCAGCTAACCTCTGAGGAGGGGGCGCACTACGCCGTGCAAAAATACCGACTCACCCGGGCAACCGCGGTGGGTTCCGGCTAATAGATGGATAAAATGGCTTTAAGCGAACAGTTTGCGTGATATTAAATGAATCCGCTTTATTTCTATACTTTTCAATAGATTGTCATACTGATTTAAGTTTTTAAGATTTTAATTGAGGGGCAGAACATGGTCATTAACTGTGTACGTTGGAATCCTTCATACATGGAGTGATGAATGTTTGATGAAGCTCGTTTATCCACTTGGTTAGCACTGCAGAATAATAATGGAGCATAATAAACAAGTCATGTTTCTTTCATTTCTAAAATTACCGTATTTGGAACCAACTATCACCGGGCAGGCACAATGCTGTGTTTTTTGGTGGACGTCCCCGGAATTGTGGAGGTTATACCACAAGACAGCCGATCCCTTCTTGGGCGTTATGGATATGTTCAGATCGGGAAAGACAGTTGATCCACCCAACTCCACCTCGCCCAGCTAAAAATAAGTTAAGCTTACTTACATAAAACACATTACATAAAAAACTTACATAAAACAGAACTGTGACTATGCGTTCGCCTCTAAGGAATCGAAGCTGAAAGAAGATTTTTAAGTGAGGAGGCCATATTACTTCCGTGGACCCATACCGGTTCCGAATAGGACAAGAAATCGTGGTGCATCATATAGGTTCCTCCTATTCCATAATTTATTAGCATAAAGTCCTCTGAAAGATCCATGCTCAGTCCCGTCATATCTTTTATCCGTTTGTCAATGTTTCGTATCACTTCTCCACTAGTCGCGTCAAAGGGCGTGTCCTGAGAGGTTCTTTGTGTCGAGATCTGACCTTCGCCCACCAGGGATGTCCTGAAATCGCTGGAGTTCAGCAACCAATTTATCTCATTCTCGTAGATCACATCATGGTAGACCACCATATAGGGATCAGTGCTCATCTCCTCCATCTTGAGTGGTGCAATGTGCAGGAAGGGTGATGTGGAGCTGTTGTAGCGGCAGTGAAGGTGGCTAGGCTGTCGAAACTGGGCACTGCAGTTTCTCTTTTCGGCCAAATCTTGTTCAAACAGATTTTGCACCTGCTGGCTAATATTTGATTGCGAACTCTGTCCGAAGTGATTGAAGGCGGCGTCGTATTGGTGATTTTTCATCAGAAGTGCTCCCCACGACGTACCAATGGCGGTTCTACTAAAATCATAAACTTTGTAAACGGGATTATTTTCCTTAAATAGTCTAAGGGAGGCTTTAAACCAAGCTTCAGCTAGTTCCTCCTTTCGTATTTTTATACAAAACTCCCCAAGAGCATAGCAATCCAGAGACGAAAGAGCTGTTCTGAAAGGCAAAAAATGACTATCTATTCATGTTGCCAATTTTTCAACTTACTCTGGGCTTATGTTTCCTGATAAGTTGCCAACTGCGAGCTCTTCCGGCGTAAGCTTATAATAGGCCATTAGCTCGTCGATGCCACGGGACGCCATTTGTAAATCGAGGGAAGCCGGCAGCTTAGTTCGCATACGGTGGGCCTTAAAAATGTGTTCTAAAAAATTGTACAAATATTTTAATCACTTCGCTTTCTCCCTCCCATGCATTCTGCAACAATTTCTCAACCCTCCCGAGACACATTCTTTATGACACAAATTTATGAAATGGATAGGTTTTGGCAAAGTTATACCTATTTTTGGGGGTGAAATTGTTACTTTCGTCCATTAAGGATCCTCCCGAAAAATTGAGAATTAATATTGAAAAACGGGTTGCAGCAAAACGTATAAAAGCAATAGTTTTTCTACAACTGGATCTTACTAACCGCCCTGGTTATATGGCCCGCTTATTAATGTGATCCCGATCAGAAAAATGTAAAATTTATGGGAAACTTTTAGAAATTATATTACCCCTGCATGTGCAAATATACACTTTTTACTTACCCGATTCTCCTTTCTGTGCTTCTGAGGCGTATCGCAACCACATTTTCCAGCCTAAACTAAGACGATAAATTAAACTAAAGCTGTTTAAAGGATTTCCAAAGTACGTTTCATGATCCATCTTCATAAGGATGTGCTTAGCTTTCAAATCACTTAGGAATCTGATGTGGGTTTAATTAATAATTTGCGCACTTAAACTGTTTTCCCAACTTACTTTTCTACAATGTTTAGCTTCCTTTTCAGCTTTTCCACGTAGCCACTTAGGTTCTCGACCAGCTCATCCTCAACTTCAAGGAGTTTCATTAGTTTTGAAGTTGATGCGGCATAGTTTATATCCGGAACTGTGTTTGCAAACGCTTTGCTCCAAACTTGTCCAGGAAATAAAAGGACTATAAATGTGAAGAACTTAGGTATAAACATGTCTCTTTAAAAATCTGGAATAATTTATCGGCAACTGTGTTGAGGATTTCAAATTTGTCAAGGTCTAATGGGATTAGTTGAGGCTACAGAGAGAAAAAATAGGTTTAAGATATATCTAATTGTTTAAAAAATAAATATGGTTTATATAAAAAATATAATTATACGATTTGATAAGGTAAGTATCAAAAATGATTAAAAATTCCTGTTCTTTTATATCCTGTCTTGGAGGCAAATCCCCCATTTCACCTCAAGATAGCGCCATATCATTTACAGTTATCAGCAGTGGGGCCAGTGTTGCCAAGCGAAAGAGAGAGGCTCCATGGCTCCACGGCTGATTTAGTGGCGCTCCAGCGCGCTCGTTTACTTTTTGTTGTGGTTTCTTCGGCTTGCCGCGATACCAACTCCAATTCAAAATCCGATTCAGTCGTTGGCCGCGCGCCCGAGCAACAAGTTAAGTTTCGCACCGGCCAGGTGATCGCGATCGCAGCAGATTGTAAGTCGCTGGCGTTTCGCTTTGCCGATGCAATATAGCCACTCAAGCCAAGGCGATATTCGAACATATTAACGGCCCGCGCGCAGTGTAAAATTACAAAATTAAATCGAGTGCTTAATTTGGTTAACATTGATTTGAGGCAGTGTTAATTGTCTTACATGCATGTGTGTTTAAATATCGAATTTGCGCTAATTTCGGGCGAAAAATTAACGCGGCCATAAGAGCTAACGAAATTAAACCGTATCGAAAACAACTTTTACCTATGCTGCCAGTTTCAAAACGAACCAGAACTGTTGTTGTTATTGTTATTGTTGTTGTTGGTGTCTTAAACGTGCCATGGCAGCGCTGTCGTTTCGATTCGGTATGGGGGCGTGGCTGGTAGTTGGCATGTGCGCAGCCGCCTTCGCCGCCAATAGCTATCTATATATGTAGTCATATAGTCAACTACAGTAACGGTTGACAGTGACAATAGACACAAGCGAGAGACAGCCGAGGAAATTATGGAGCGCTGACCAACAAACCAAAGCGCTGGGGCAATTGGAAAGTGGTTGTTGTGCTCAAGAGAGCAGCGAAGGAGTGTGCTAGCCAGACGGGGCTATTGGCGGATGTGTCGTTAACTAAATCCCTGGATGGCCAAGATTGAGATAAACACCCATATATTACGTATACGCATAGAAGATCTTTCTGAAGGAATGCGATCATATTTTCACTTCTGAGAGAGCCTTTTCAAGAAGAATTCGGAAATATTTAACCAATTTTTGATTGAGATTAATAGTTAATGTAGTTAAATCTTATTCCAAGTCTATAAAGACTAAATTGCACACTTTATGAAGCAATACTTTTAGGAAATTGTACTGGCAAATTGCAAATGCGCTAAAATGAATCATAAATTACACATAAAAAATGAATCAAAATTTAAATGAATAGACAAAAATTACATGTTGCTAAATAATTTCAATTGGAAAGCGGCATATTGAAACTTTTAAATTGAACAAAATTGTGCGCAGGCGTAGCATTATGTACCGAAATATTGATCCATTAAATAATGGCATGGTATCAAGACCGATTTATAACAGAATTACTCAGGAAATGTGTTTTTTTAAAGCAATTTAATTTTAGAAATTAAATAGTTATGAAAAAATTACGTATACGCAGGGGTATGATTAAATGAAATGGGAAAATGGTGTTCTTAGACTAAACTTTTGTTAATTTAAATTTTATCAGACCCAATTTGCTTATTTTAAATTAAAAAATTAGTAAGAAAATAAATATTTGTGGTGTTATATTTTGGGGCAACCCTTTCAATTATGATTGAGTCACAGTTTCATAATATTTTCGCTCCCATTATTATTTTTTTTGCCGTTATTGGTCGATATGAAAATATAATAGTTGGCCGCTTCTGCCACTGCCGCTGCCGCTGTTGCTGCCTCTGCTGCAGCCTCTGCCGGCGCCTACGCACACCTGGCTCGATTATCGGCGCATCTCAGTCGCGTCGCCGCCTCCGATCTTCACTTTTACCGCGGAAAGAGAGAGTGAGAGTGTTTACCCGCTCATTTGCGTTTCTTGTGCCTACCGGTTTTATTTTGGTTTTATTTATCATAGTGCTTTGAGTGTTTTCTTCGCCGCTTTCCTCCGGCCGCCGACTAAAAATAATTGATAAAAATAATAAGTTCATTAAATTTAATTAAATCAACTATCCGCTTCCGATCTGCGGCACGAGTCGCGAACACAGCGATAATAAAAGTTTATTGTGTTTTCCTCAGTTTTCTTTTGCAGCCGTTTGAGCCGAGTGAGCTTGTGTGTGTGAGCGAAGAAAATCGGAAAGAAACAAAATTACACGCTCTTCGCTTCCGACGAAAACAACAAATCACCTCTATTTTCGACTCAAAAAAAAAATCCAAAAACGAATCCAAAAATCGAGGAAAAACATTCGAAAACAAAATTCGTGCGAGAAAAAAGTGGCGAAAATGAACTTTTTTGTGATTGGTTTTCTCATCATGCAGGCTGCACGTGAGTAAACGGATGCACTTTTCCCAATTGTTGCCATTTTCTTAAGAAATCATTATTTTGTTTTATTTTGGGACTTGAATTTAATTGCTTTTCACGGGTGTCGGGCTAATGTTCAATTGATTCGGGCTGTCGGCTGGCGAAAAAATGAAATGTAAAACAAATGACTTAAGCGACGAACTTGCCTGAATTCGAGTTTGTGTCCCAAGTCTTTTACGGCAGGAGTGATTTGGCACCTGGATGTGCCGTAATACTAGGCCTCAGACCCGAAACAGGTTGCAACCGGGCTAAGATGATTCTCTTAGCAGTTGGCCAAATGCAATCGAGGCTAGTGGTAAACAATTGCCCAATTGGTCACCTCCATTTAAACGATTGCAAGACGTATTCACTTTAATGCTCGCAGCCAGACAAGTTGATTTTTATATGTATGTTCTCCATATTAATTGACAATCTATTCAAATCGCTGCCAAAAGTGCGCCAAAGCCAAAAGAGGACCAAAAACACAACTCTCTTATCTGTACATGTGCTTAGAGCCATTAAGCCGCCGACCTGTGGCTGCAGTTTATTAGCATCGCTTTTTATACGGATTCACATTTGGATTGGGTCTCTTTTTTATTATGCTTGTGCTTTGGCGAAACCTTGCGTGGAAACCGGATTGATTTTGGATTAGTCATGGTGCCCATGAAGCATTCTTGACCTGAAGTGGAGTCCAACTCATTAAGAACAAAAATGGAGTTTATGCAGAGTTGAAGGCAGACTCTTTTCGGGGGGGACTACTGCACTGACTTACTACCCATTTACCGTCCATTCACCACTCAATTAATTCGCCAATTGGCGAGCCATAAATTAACCCGTCCGACCTTCGCTCTGGCTGGGGATGATTGAGTGTTACGATCTACGACTACGGCTACGGCCGGATGTGTCAGAATATCGGTCAAGTTCAGCTAACTGCTGGTCTAAAACCAACAAGACCCAAGATTGGTGTTAATTTCGGCAATTTGTGCCGCCCAATTTGCATAATATTTAACCCATGCTTGCTGACCTTTGCCAGCCCCAAAAGAGTGGAGCATGAGGCCAGAAGGAACTGCTGCGGCACACTGCGTATTGTCCAAATATGTACAGACACTGCCCTGCCCAGATCTCCCATGGTCCCATTGATGGCTTCATAAAATCGGTGTCCGGCAATCGGGGGCCATGATTCATCAATACCAGGCCGATTTGTATCCGAAAGCATTGAGATGCGTCAATCTTTCAGCCCCTTTGTGTTTTCTTTTCTCTTCGCTCGCCTCTTCTGTGTTGGAGCCTCAATTTCTGTTTTGTGGTCAATGACGCAGCATCTTCAGCGGTTTCTGTTTCTGTGTCTGCCGTTTTATATAACCCACATACCGGGGCCGATGTTTTTTCGGGGCTTTATGCAATACTTCTGACTTCAGCTATGCTCGCTTAGCCCTTCCTGGTCCACAGTGACAGCTAATAGTTAAACACTGAAAATACTTATACGGTGCCTGTGCCAAAAAAACATTGTTATTAAGTGTTTGTGCCTTCAGCGGCCATTAGCTTGGGCACATCTTAGAGACCCGGCCAAGTGCCGTGCGGCTGCAGCTGCAATGGGGTCAAAAAGTACTAAAAATAATGAGTGAGAGAAATTGCATTGTCATACAATTGGTCAATAAGTAAAAGGCTCTTCGGGCCGGAATTTCGCAAAGTGAAAGGCGCCCAGGCAGCGATGCACTTGGAAAAACACAAATATTTGTTTGTTAATTCTAGTTTGCGGTTGGCATCGGTTGCAGGCAAGAATACCAAGCAAACCAAGTATGGCTTCAAAATAAATGTGGTATTTAAACAAGACTAAGAAGCTTCAAACAGAAACCTATCCCTTACTTCACATTTCAACCAAAATGTGCTCAGTGCATATAGAGATTTCCGGTGGGGCTTTTTCCCACACCACACAAGAGTCCTGTCCTTTCCCTTTCGCAGCTGCCGCAGCGGACTCGTTTTGTTTGCAATTAGGAATAAATTAAGGCGTTATTATCGCCCCTATTGTCTGAGATCATCTTCACATACCATGTGCGACTATTTTGTTGCTCTTGTCAAGTGTCTGGTTCATCGTTTCCGAGCACGCAGCCCGCTCACGTAAGACCTTCGGTTCGCCAGTTCAAATGGGGCTGAAAGATGCTGCACCGCTTTTGGGCCATCGCGGTGCCTTGCATTCCATTCCACACCTCTGTTATTGTGGCAGCCTGCTTATTTCACGTCTGATTATTTTACCCACACGCACCGCCGGACACACACACTCGGTCAAATTGCAATTTAATTCGATGGCTTGAAGTGGCTTTGTCAAACATTTTTGTCAGTTGGGGCTCTTTTGTTGGGCCTATCGCTCACTGTCAAGACCATCGTTCAATTAACATAATTATCCGGCGAGCGGAGTGAGACAAGGCGCGCTTTTTGTGGCCGACACTTCGGGCTCCGTTTTGACAATCTAAGCCGATCCAAGCGATCTCCCCTGAAGCTGTGCGATAATGGTTTCATTTTGGATTGTCTATTTACCTCACAGGGCAAGGTCAAAGGTCCCAAGTGTGGTTTTTATCGCCATTAATGGCATAAGAACACTATATAATATTTATTTAAAGCTCTGATTCAAAAATATAATGAGAACATTATGCAAATGAATGCATTAACGTAAGCCTTAAAAAGAAATGGAAAGTTTAGCGGCATCAGTCTCGAAAAAAAGCGAAAGGTTGTCGCCCAAAGGGCCTTCGCTGCTCGTCTCCGTGCAAAAATCATTGAAAACGAGATAAAAAGATTGACCGTAAAACATTTTGCCAACAATGGAATGCCCAAGCCTTTAAATATGAGGGCAGAATATAAAAAGGGAAACGCTTAGAGAGGCGTTGGTTGTAGAGGTTTGGGTTAAGGTTTGGCCGCAATGAATGGAGGGTCGGTTGGACGGCCTAGGCGATATGATGTCTGATAATGTATACAAGATATTTGCATTTGCTGCTGCTGCCATGGGAGATCATCAAATTCAATTAACACTGAGCATGGCAAGCCAGTTTCAGTTTCAGTTTTTGGTTTCAGTTTCTGTTTCTGTTCCACCAGCCTCCGCAGTGAGCAATTAATATCAATGTTTTTGAGACAAGATGACCCACTTTCGCGGCCAAAAGGTGCTAACTAGACGTTGGGCTTTGGCCGCGGAGAAAGATACCAGCTCTGAGGAAAGTAAAGTAACTAAACATCGATTGGCCATTGACGGCCTGCGGTCGATGTCGATGTCGATGACTTGTCTATACCGGCACTGCCCCACGTGCATATTTATGCCTCATTATTTGTTTAGTTTGAATTTCTATTTGACCACTTGCTGGCTGCGGATGCCAGTTAAAATAAAAATACGAAAAATATAGGAAAAAAAAATGGTCGTAAAGCCGCAGCAAGTCGCATTTCATACGCGAGATGAGATGAGAGAAAGCGCTCGTCGATCGCCTCTGACTAACTGCAAATGTCGTTGGATATATGTTGGTTGGACTTATGTATGTGGCATTACCCCCATATTGCTCCTCGGCATTTGCGTAGAGTTTTCCCTACCTAATTGCCGGTTTCCCTTGTCCAATTTGTCGCCGAACTGACCATTTGCAGGCGTAATTAAAATATCTCCTCGCCCACCCGGCGAATGCGTAATGCGAATTCATCGCCAACGCAGCCAGGCAGCCGAGTAAAAGTTCAATTAAGTATCCGCGGACTCCAAATGCAATTTCCAATTATGCGGAGAGATTGCGGCTAGAGGTGGGCCAAGTAATTAGTAGGAAGTGACCGATGTGGTCAGAGTGGTGAGCGCTCTGATCCCAGGGAGATGGCCAAACACTGCCTTGCCATGCTGACACTCCATTAGGCGGGCGGTTATAAAACCAGCTCCATTTTCCTTGAACTCACAAGCCAAACTGTTGGACCCGACTCCGATCTCACCCGTGGCGACAAAACACTTGAAAAAATGATGCTAGAGTGAGTCTTAAGATAGAGTTTTTAAACAAAGACATAGTAAGGCAATCGAGATGCATTTTTTTTCGCTGTGTAATGGCTAAGCCGATTACCACAATTGGCCACATGCGCCACTGGCCCATAATGGCCTGCCATTAGCCGCCTTAGAATCGGTTTCGAACGCGGCTCCATGAATATGGATGTGCGGCATGCCGGCCGGATAGACCATACACAGATCACAGTGGATCTGTCCCCGGACCCCGGGGGAGGGGTGTTTTGAAAGAATCCATTTGAAACTCGTATTACATGTCCCACTTGACTTGCTAACAATTTAATTTGAACCCCAAGACGCGCGCAATCTGAATTGGAGTTTCAACTTTGTTCAGGTCGCCAGAGTTGCTCCCAATAAGTGTTAACCAACCCAGGCTGGTGGTGGGCCCATGGTCTGATCTGAGTTCATAAGGAAGTAATATGTGTGGTTCCATAATGGGTCTGCTCACGGCAGGGTTAATCGATTTTGTGACTTGGTTTTATTGCCGCTGCGGTCGGCTGGGGCCATCTTCTCAGCTCGAATCGAATGTGGGTCATTCTGCGGTGCCACCTCCTCCGTCTGACAGATGGAGGATATTAAAATACACATTCCATCAGATCAGATATACATGCGCGATATATAACCGGGTCATCGGCACATTAATCAAGACATCCGCCACGCCACGCCATTTGAGGCGGGGCGGGCTAAGATTTGCGTCGATCTTCAATGAAAAATAAATAAAACTCGCTGCTTGACAGTGATAAAATTTTGATTAATTTGTGGCCACGCCAAAGTGTGATCCAACACAAGCGAAGAGAGCCGCTGCCCCACCTACTGTAGCCCATTAATATTACTTTAGTTGGCCGACTATCCTAAGTATAGATAATAAGCTTATTTGGTTTCGGTTTGGATCTAGAGAAAAAACAACACAGAAGCACCTCCCGTCGCTCCCCAACAACCCCAACCATCCCTAATATGAGCCCCCTTTTGTACTAATTTTAAACATTACTTTTGTATTATATGATCGAACTATCCTACTCTGTGTTTGCTTTTTCCATTCTTTATTTATAGGATTGGCTTGCGGGACGTGTGTTTTAAACTCCGATTTTGGTTTCATACTCGATTGTAACTTCAAAAAGTCTGGACTGTTTCGTGTCCGAAACTTGGGTGGCCTCAAGGCCCATTTCGGTTTAGGTAAATCCCTCAACTATTCTATCATCCCGTAACATCATCACCGCTTCACCTTCACCCTCTCACTGTAAATAGTCTATCGGGACGAGCCGAGGTCAAGCCAAGGCAACTGATTTTCAGTTTCAAGTGCAACTAATTGGTCGAGTAATCGAACTCCAGCTGAACCCCAAGCCGAACCGTACCGCGAACGGCGATTAAGTAATTCATTAATGCAATAATGCCAATGTCAGTGGTCCAAACTAGAGCACCTGAACGGAGAAGCAGACCACGAAGTCTGAGTCCGACTGCGAGACTGACCTGCAGTTCACATATCAGGGGCGCGGAAAGCAGGCTGTTAGGATTAGTATTCAAACCTCATAGGAAAATATGTTTACTATTTAGAAGATTTCTCGACCTACCAGTTTCCAATTTATTCCTAATAGCACTTACAATTATAATAATGGAGCCACTGCACCCTGCTGTAGACTTAATCGATTCAGAAAACTCTAAAGTAGGCAAAAATTACCCAATAGTTGAACAATTAACGTAAAGTTATGCAAAAACCTTGCGCGTTGACCCCCGTTTTTTGTCTGAAACGTCCTACTAGGTCATCTGTAAATACAAACCGAATAGATCTTAAGTCTTTGATACGACCCTTGTGCGGTGGATTAACTTACCTCGACCACGTGAAGGGAACAAAACAAAAAAAAAAAAACAAAAGCCATTAATTAACACATCATTGCCCAACCCTTGGCCACGTTTGAAGTGATTGATGGGGCCGTTGTGGGCCTGCGCTGACCAGATACCTTTTCCCATTTGCAGGTTTCAGTCTGGGCGACGAACTGGGCTTCCCGGAGTCCCTGGGCAATGTGGAGCCCGATCGCCGGCGAGCCATTAGCTACAAGAACGGCGCTCCCCCCGAAATGGTGGGCGTGCTGCCCTCCAACCAGCAGCAGGTGAGTTCGACTAGATATTGTTCACATACTTGAGGGTTAATCGATTATTAATATTACTCGATAGGCAAGTCCCCCAGTTCAGCACCCTTTGCCGGAGAAACGCATCAGTTCACGCTCTACCGGAGCGGCGCCCTACAATCTGCAGCAAGTGCAACAGCAACAGCAACAGCAACAGCTGCAGCAGCAGTTGCAGCAAAAACAGCTGCAGCAGCAACTGAAGCTTAAACAGTTGCTGCTTCTGCAGCAGCAGCAGCAACAGCAGGCCCAGCTCATGACCGAAGCGCGTCCATTGCCACTGGGAGTCCCCGCTTTCCGGCCCATTCCCCAGAAGCAGGCGGCTGCCTCAGTCCCAGCCGCAGCCCTGGCTCCGGCACCCACCACGGCAGAGAGGCGAGTGACCGTGGACACCACGGAGCCTCGGGTCAGTGTCAACAACAAGCTAGTCGCAGCGATCGATAAAGCGGTAAATGGAAACCAGTTAAATAAACTTTAATCGATAATTATCGATTTGTTTAAAACCTCGTCCTATTTAGCACTCGAACCGCACCTTCCACGTAGCCAATCCAGTTGTCTCTCAGCCCGCGGCAGTTCCCGTTTTCCAGGCAATGCCGGAGTCTATTGCCCGGATCGCTAACGTGGGCAAGGAGCACCGAACTGTTGCCAGCCATCCCAACTATCTGCAGTTCGAAGAGCCAAAGTTCGACCTGAAGGACGTAACCGTTGATGAACTGGCAGCCGCAGCAAATGTCAGCGTGGAGACCATCAAGCATGCAATTTATGTGAGGGAGCAGCAACTGAAGGCGGAGCACCGGGCCCAGCTGGCGGCCAAGCTGAGGGAGGAGTTCATGCGCACCTCCACCGTGAAGACAACGACCACGACGACGACCACCACCACTACAACCACTACGCCACGTCCCCCCAAGTCTATGGCTGAGCACAAGGTGTCCAAGGTGGGTGCAGCATTGAAAGCCATAGAAATTGAAAGTTTATTGTTTTTTCCAATTAAAAAATGTACTTACTAGAGCTACATATTTTAACTCATCAGTGTTTTATAGCTCCTCCCAAACTCCTCAAATTCAATTGTTATATTCCCTTTTAGGTGATGAATGCCCCTAAGGAGTACTACCCTGTTGGCTACGACAAGAATTTCGATGACAACTTCAAGTCCAAAGTAGACCTTCCACCTACGAGCTTCTCCTGCGCCAAACAAAAGCATTTTCCGGGTCTATATGCCGATACAGATCTCGGGTGTATGGTATGATTGAAAAAAACACGACACACCCAAGAAGATTATAATCGGAATCCTTGCCTTTCCCTAGGTCTTTCATGTGTGCGCCCTCACCGACGATGGAATGGTGCGCAAGTCCTTCCTCTGCCCGGAGAACACACTCTTCGACCAGACGATCCTGAAGTGCAACTGGTGGTTCTACGTCGACTGCAGCTCCAGCACCAGTGTCTACGACTCGAACATACCCATCTCGAAGAGCTACCAGCTGATGAAGTCGCTCACCTACTTCTCCAAGTTTGCCGGCGGCCAGAGAAAGGAGCAGGACGGCGACAAGGACGAAAACGCCGTGGATGTGGACACATTGCGGGATTCGATGGAGGGCGTGGTTCGTCGCCACGAGCAGGCCAAGCGGGCGGAACAGCGAGAGGAGGAGGAGCGCAGCCTGAGTCTGGCACCCAAGGAGGACCACGAGCACGTGGTGCCCGCGGTGGGGGAGCAGCAGCTGTCCAACTAGGCCCCTGAGCCCATCCCAACGCTATCTGAGATCTAGGTTAAGTGTTCACGATCGAGCGTCTCTGGTCGGTTAGCCGTACGTAGTCAAGTCCCTTGCTCAAGCCAGTGGTTTTCAGTCGGTAGTCTCCTGCACAGAGACAAAAGTATCAAAAACGTGTATAATTTTTCCGAATTTACTGCCAACAAGAGTCAAATTTTGTGTTCATAGTTATAAGAGACTGTGACGCAGAAACTATTAAACGGGATAAGAGAATTTTGAATAATAATTTTAAAGATGAAGGTGCTAGAAAATTGTTAGATCAGCAGGACTCATATTTAATTATAAATTTAGAGAGATAATCCTCAACACGAGACAAGAAATAATTTTTAAATATAAAGTGGGAATCGCATTATTTTTGTCTCTGTGCAGACTTATCACATCCTGTGGCAGCTCCTTGGCTGGCGAGCGCCCCTTAGTTATAGTCCTTCCTAGCCCCGCAAGTGGATATTTTCTAGTTAAGCCCCTTGGCCAAGTGCTATTGGTTTCGGGCGATTATCCTTAATTCTTTTTACTATTTATTTATTGTTTATTTTACAAGTATTTCTCGACAATTAAATATCGTTTGTTTCAACAAAAATATTATACATTTGTGTAACTCGAATTTCATTTTTAATTGGATATGATTACAGATTGTCGAGCGATTCTCTAACGCTCTTTGCTCTATCTATATTTGGATTTATTTCCACGATAGAGAACCAATCACAATTAATTTTGTTCTCCAGATTGTGCTCCTTAACACGCGCTCCTTTAACTAAAATGACATCATTGTCCTCACCGCAGAAGTTGATGGCCGCATCATTCCACAAGTTCAGCGTTATGACTCCTTCATAGTCGTCGTAGTCCATTATTTCAACCTCACGCATATAATAGCCCCCACGCACAGTCAATTCGCCCACCTTGTTGCAAATTCCAATGGTGTCTACGGGTGCTCCGTGCGACATTTTATGAATCACCTCAATGGGTTGCAGGTTGTACCTTATTTCAGGAATAACAGTTATATTCTGATTCAGTGATCCAATAGGTAATACCTTGGTACTGTTCGTAAAGTTTATGTTGAAACAATGGCGCACTAAAATGTATTTCTGGGTTGCCCTGTTAACCTCAAAATCAGTGAGGAAGTAGACTTGGTCAGTTTCAATAAGCTTGAAGAAAGCATTGCACAATTCGTTGAAAACAGTGGCAACGATTTCACCCGATTCATCGCTCAAGTAGATCAAGAAAATCTTTCCCTTAGTTTCATTATCGTACGAAGTTATCTCCGTTTTGTGTGCAACTCGCGCAATTATAAAGGAGGTTTGATCCCATGGGTGAGACAGGTTACAAATCAATTTCCTATTCTGAAATGCAATTCAATTTAAAGAAAATTTAACAAATTTTAATTTTAAAATAAATAAATTACTACTTACATTTAAAGAACTCATTTTTTGGCACAGGAATAACAGGCGATTTGGTCTAAAAAAGATTTAATTCAATTAGTGCTTATATCCGAAGTTGATATACCCTTGTAGTCAAGTAGCAGCTTATATTATTCGATATATATCGGATCGTATATAGTTGGCCGATCCTTATGATAATTTAACTTCAAATCAATGTTTTAATAAAAAAAAATAATGGAAACAGCCCCAAGGGTCTTTAAAAAAAAGCAAGGTTGTTTCATTTCCGATCGTTCAATTATATGGCACCTATAGGATATAGTCGACCGATTGGAATAATAGTGTGAATTAAGTATTTTAATAGTTTCCTATATCTTAAGTAAAACTATATATATTGTTTTAAAGGCTTATTACACCGATCCTTGATCGAATTAGTTTGCCCTAAATAGAATCCGTAGAAAGTCCCAGCTTTCTTAAACAACACCTTTTCCTTAAAAAACACCAAAGTTATGGCATATCTGATCAATATGGCAGCTACATATAGGATATAGACAAAAAAACGCAAAGATAGCAATATACTATATTTTTTTTATACATTTTTAAATGATTTTTTATACATTTTTTAACATTCCAAATGAGTCTAACCCCTTAAAGCTTTCCAAAATAAAAAAAAGTTCTATGTATCTGAGAAGTACAAAGTGCATGTGCAATACGCAAAAAAATTGTATGCACTTTTTAAAAAATTTTTAGTACAAATACAAACTAAATTTTATTTATTAGGATTTAGATTATTTTCTAAACATTTCACTTACCATTAACTTTTGGAAACGTTTTTTCCGGCGACAACAAAATTAACTATACTCCTTTCAATGGCGATCAAGCAAAGACTATTGTTGAAAGCTTTCCGCTTTGCTAACATCAACACAATGACCAATCAAGATGTCCAAGATTATTGATGACCAGTCAAGTACGAGTGGTGATCGAAGGTGGGCTTCAGTACCATTCGACCAGGAAAGGGGCTGGAGTCCTCCCTTTCATTCCTCGGTGGTCGCGAATTCGCAGGAAGAGCCCATACAATCCTCCATGAATTTGTTATGGGAATTGTTTCCTGAACTTTCCAGAAAAGCCATGGCTCGCCAGACTGCCAATACTACAGACTTAAAAGCTCATAAGCTGGGCTTGCAAAAAAAATGTTCTCCGATTGTAGGCGAGAGGTCAAAAGTGTGCAACGCAGTGAAGGAGACATCTCCGGCCCTATAAAGTATATATATTCTTGATCAGGATCACCTCCTGAGTCGATATAAGCATGTCCATCAGGATCACCTCCTGAGTCGATATAAGCATGTCCGTCTGTCCTTCTGTCTGTTTCTACGCAAACTAGTCTCTCAGTTTTAAAGCTATCGACTTTAAACTTTGCACACATCCTTCTTTCCTTTGCAGGCAGTATATAAGTCGGAACGGGCGGGATCGGTCAACTATATCCTATAGCTGCCATATAACTGATTGATCGGAAATGCCTTAACTTTGTTATTTTTAAAGTTAGAAGGATGGGACTTTATATGCGTCCCATTTTGGGCAAACTAATTCGATCTGCCAAATTTCATAAGGATCGGCCGACTATATAAGATCCAATATATATCTAATAAAATAAGCTGCCACTCAACTGCAAGGGTATATCAACTGCGGCTTCGCCCGAAGTTAGCTTTCCATTCTTGTTATAAGTAGTTTATTTTTAAGTATGTTTTTCAAAATGAAATATAAAGATATTACCTATTAAAATTATCTAATTTGATTTTAAGAAATAGTAAATAAATATTTGTTTAGTAATTCTTTTTAACCTAGAAAGCAACTATTATATAGTTAATCAGATTATTAAAAAACAACAGTTTATTGTATATTAAGTTTAATTTTTATTGATATGTGTATGCATGTATACATATACATACATACACATACATAGATAAATATATTTTTCGACAGTTTCGGTTGTTCTTACAATTCATATTTCTGTGGCCTCTGAACAGACTTATTAACTTCTCATTTAGGTAAAAAATATCAATTTTTTTACATTTTGGTTTGAAGCCGGATGCCCATCTTGATTCGCAGGCCTTGTCTTTTTTACTCAAAAGAGGCTTTTAAGAATCCAGGACGTGTTTCAATGTATTACATTTTTAAATAATGAAAGTATTCTGATGATTTTGCATTTTGTATTCAACGCGAGCGATTCTTGGATTTACAATTACAAATGGAAAAATATAACATATAATATAATTTAGTGCATAACTTATCATTCACGTAATTCATAGAATATAGGTAAGTATGTGTATGTGCGCAGCACACGGGAATTAATTGGAAGAGCCGATTCCGGTCAGCTCCTTTAGCTCCTTAAGCAGATACTTGTTATACTCCTTGTGGTTGAGGGGGGCAGCAGACTGCACGGTTAGCTTGTTGCGGGTCGTGTCGCCATAGACCTCGTTCTTGCAGCGCAACTTAAAGACGTGGGAAGTAAAGTTTAGGGACGAGAATATTTGCTCCGCCTTAGCGGCGTCATTCTCCAGGGCCTCGCCCACTTCCTGGGATGTGTGGCCAAGCAGTTGCTCGCCGATCTCATTGAAGCAGGTCACCCAGCGATTAGAGGTCCAGTCGCCGATGCTCATCTAAGCGCAAAAATCGAATGAATACGATGCATGAAGTATAATCCGCTGGCATATACTTACATTGACCAGCAGCCGGTACTTGAAGTTGGGATAAAGGGCGTTGCAGCGTTCGCAGCGGTACTGGTCGTTGCCCTCATCGACCACCTTCTTGTTGCAGTCGGTCTGCGGGCAGGCGCGATAGAATGCGTTCTCCTGCTTAACAATGTGCACCACAGCCTTGCACTGGAAGTAGTCTGGTTTATCCCCACTGCCCAGGTTGCGTTCTCGTGCATCCTTGAATGTCATCCAATCGGTGGAGAAGTTGCCGCCGCCGGTCCGAGCCGACACCATGTTAGCAATGTTATCGCCGCCACCATTGTCGAACCAACCGCGCAGCTTGTGGGCCTCCGGGATGTCTGGGTTTATCTTCATAATGGAACCACCCCCAAGGCTCAAGCTTTTGCCGCCATTGAACTCGTTGATGCGTGTGCCCTTGACCAGAATCACGGGCTGAACATGACCGTCAAAGTTGACGGCATCATCGCCCCAAAGAGTTAAACTAATGGCAGAGTTGCTCATGTCCACCAGGGTAAGGTCTCGCTTCTTGAACTCCTTGTTGGTGGTGCGCGAAACGAAGGCCTGCAGTTCGCCGACCTCCTTGCAGATTCCAATCGTGTCCACCGCCGCCTTGTTCTCCATACCAGAGACCTCGGAAATGGGCACCAGGTTATACTTGATGTCCGGAATGGCACCATCGTCTGCATCTTCGCACAGCTGGACGATGGTTTCGCCCGTGAAAGTCATTTCGTAGGCATTGTCCAGCTGGGAATACTGTTTGTTCGCCGGTTTGAGTTGGCATTTGGAAAAATAGTAGACGCTGTCCACTTGGATCAAGTCGTAAAACTTGTCGCACTGCTCTTTGAAGGCTGTGGCTCGAATCTCGCCCGATTCGTCCATTAGGTCCATGCTAAAGAGCTTGCCCTCGCCTCGGGCATTGCTCCAAGTGCGGATGGCCGTCTTGGAAGTCACACGGGCCTTGATCACCCATTTGTTCTGGTAAGGACTGAGACTGGAAATGGGATGAGTCATTCCTGCGTTCACCGAGGAGTTCAAGGTTATATTATTGTTGTTGTTATTGTTGTGGGCGGGTTCTTTTTTGGCAGCAGCGACTGGAGGAGGTGCCGGCTTGGCAGCCAGGTCTTGCTTGGAAGCATTCTCATAAGTAACAGGCTCCCCGATTTTGGCCTTTACATCGGCTCCAGGATTTAGTACCGTCAGCTCGGAAATGATGAGGACGCGTCTGAAAAACAGTTTGTTAGTTCTGGTAGACACCGGCGTAGCGGGAATGCACTACTTACTTGCCGGCTCCGTCCTTGCCAACCATGGACGTCACATACTTGTCCAGCTGCACAATTGTGAACTCTTCAAGCTGGCCCTTGTGCTGCATCTCGTTCAGCTGGCTGGCCAACATGGCATAACTATTGAAGTACTTGCCATCGGAGATCAGAATGCGATAGCGCTCGGAGTCGGCATTGCTGTTAATCTTCTTGATAGCCAAGATCTGGAGCACCGGCTTGGACACATCGTCGCCGTGCATGATGCGCTGTTCGGAATGGACAACGTAATTGTGGACACCTTTGACACCAAGATCAGATACTCACAGCAATCACTCCCGTAGACAAAGATGAGTAGCCCATTTTGAATATTATATTTGCGAATATTGCTTATTTCACCAGCAGTAATAAATTGCGATTTGCGGGGACGATGCTAGAAGAGGCGGGAATACAGAAGTGTGACCAGTTGATGATGATATTGCAGCTAAGCCTGGTCCCCCAGTCTCGAAGGTATTTTGGTGGATTTCTATATTTTTCACCACCGTAGCCATTTTTACAACCAATAATTAGAAATATTTATTTCTAAAAGAGAAAAAAACATTTTTTCTAACATCTTTTAGAAAGTCTCTATTTTTCATTTAAATATAAAGATAATGTAACCACTCACGATGTTTTGAAAATTTCCCAATCCTATTGTGTTGTATTTAGCCTTTTTCACAACCAGGGAAATTTTTTAACCAAAGTTTTAAAAAATAAAGTTTTCTATTAAAAAACTTTTATTTAAGAGAGATGTTTTATTTGTTTGGTATTAATAGTGTTTCCTGCATAAAAAATAATAAAATAAATCATTTAATTAATAAACCCACACGCTACTCTCTTAGTGTCGTCTCAATCGCAGTGTTACCAGATTACGGGCATCCGATAATCTAGCTTGCAACTCTAGCGTGTAATCGTTCGTCTCGCCGTGAACATTTGTGAACTATGTACATTTTGTTTTGCCATTAAATAAACGTATTATTTATCACAATATTAGCAGTGCCGGGGTGCACTGAAAGTGTCCGCGTTCGAGGAAATCGCCCCCATCGATTAGCACAACGAAATCGCAACGTTACGTCCATTAAAATCAAACGGCAGAGGGTCACGGCGGAGGCATAAAATACACAAAATAAAAGAAGCAGCAGACGGAAAAGAATTTGTGTTTGAATGCCCGAAAGTGGATAAAGTGTTGATTGGAGTCAAATTAACCAGTTTGCGACATCGGAGCTGGGCTAAGATGCTGTAGGAGGCTGTGCTTGCGTGCATTTCTGGACAGGGAAGGGAATGCAGAGACCAGAGTTGCCAAAAGACGAGGATGACTCCTACCAAACGCCTGTATAGAACGCCTATCGTCCGAATCGCCGGAGTTATGCTGGAGTAACCTCCTGGCCCGTATCCGACCAAAGGATTGGGATTAGGAACCGGTGCTGCCCGACTTCGGCGTTGTTTAGCATTTAATTCGGTGCCCAATATCCGCCTCCCCAATCGCTGTGCCTGCGCCTTGTTAACCGCATTTTGTTGTTTACGTTTACGTTTTTACGTTTGCGCTTGTTTGTTGATTGAACTCTCTCGTCTTGTCGTCCTTCCACAATTTGTGCAATCTGCCATTAATTGTTAGTTACGAATCCCTCGTTGAGCATACAAATCAAAATGAAAGCATCCTCGTCACGTTCGTTGTCGGAATCAGAACTAGAATCAGAGCCAGAATCGAAGCGTCCAGCCGTTAAAGCTACAATCAAATTACTCCCGTCCAAACCCACCTCGTCACCGCCGTTTATGACCAGTGTTCAGGCCGCCAGGATTTCGCCAGGACCTGTCTACCATTCAGATTAAGTTGGAGCGGAGCCAAGGATACACGAATCTAAGGGTGAGTATTGCTTTTCACTTTCCATGGCAAATCTATAATCAGCTTTTTTCTTCATACAGTCTGTCGTCTGTGGTCTGCCTTATTCTTATTGATAAACTGGAAGCCGCTGACATGCCATAAATATAGGACAATAGGACTACATAGATCAGGACTACCAGTCCTTCACAGAAAGATCTTAGATTAGAAATTCTAAAAAAATTATTGTTCTTGTAAATCAGTTAGACCAATAGTAGTTTCTTGATTAGAGGACTAAAGATATATGTGGACTAAGGATTCACTAATAATTATAGTTTCATAATAATTATCTATTGGCATCATGGTTAACACTTACTATTACCATTTCAAAAATTATAAAAGGCTTAATATTTCATCTAATCATAAATTCTTAAAAAAAGATCAGTCAAATGAATGCACATTACTGATCAAAATACTTCTCTTAATATTAATTAAATTTATAGTAACTTTGTAGGAACTATTACTTAAAAAATATTTTACAAATAACTAATGTTTCCCCGTCTTGAATGCCGTTTCAGATACTGCATGTACTACATCACCTGTAATATAAGCTTAATAATTAGGAATTAAAGTTACACGTCAATAAGAGGACCGATGAGCTAAAAGATTCTAAACATTGGACTCCAGCCCGATCTAAAAGGGTTCAGAACGATCTGGTTATATGTACCATCAAGCCGTGGCCATTTCTCAATTGAGTTATTTCGGTTAGTGTATCCTTTCATCTCACCATAATCGCATTCTTTGTACTTATTTGGCGTAAACTGGATGCACTCGTGCGAAAAATATTTGTCTCCCCCAACTAGAATCGTAAGGGGTTATTGAAAATGGTTTTGTGGCTGAGGAACTGATTGAATTCCCTTAAAAGTGCACATACCAATTGAAATCAAATTATTGTTGCTATTTTTTGTTTGAATTCGTATAAGTTTTATTTTGATTAGATTTTCTGCAACCGTATTTGAATATTTTGCATCTTGAAAGTGCTGTAAAATTTTGTAAATTTATTAATTGCTAGTTTTAAGAATTTATTAAACAAATAATTGAATTTCCTTTCGCCCATTTTCAGAAACTACTGGAATATTAACTTTCCTTGATTTTCTCGTTGAGTTTTTATGAAAATTACATATGTGAGTATACTCTTTGAATCTAATAGTTATTTAAATTTCAATAAATTATTTAGGAATATTAATTATTTATGAATGCTATTGAACTATTCAATTAGAAGACTACAATATTGATATTTCTTATTGTCTCCCAGTTGGCATATTTTTTTGTCATTTTTAAATGATATATTGACCAAATATTAATTTGGTTTTTTAGTCATATGAAAATTTATTAAAAATATGATACCAATAATAATATAACTTGGGAGCTTAGAAAACATTCTCATAAAGTTAATATAGTTGAGCTTTATTTTTAGGATATTTTTTTAATTCATTACAAAATTGCATTTTCAGTTTAATAAAAAAGGTCGGCATAGAATATAAAACAATGAAAACAATAAATGTATATTTATTATTTATGTATTTATAAATTTGAAGTTAGTAGCCCTTGATTGCAGCTTTTATTAATTTCACTTTTTTTTATCAAAACCATAAGCTAAAAAACTTAAAATCGAAATAATAGTTAAAAACTCCTTCAATTTTTCACTTTAAAAATGTGTTTTCTTAAGGATATCGATCAATAATTCATTATTTCTTCAATTTATTATTAATAGACTGAAAAAACCTCAAAAATTCTTAAAATCGGTTGTAATCTTGAAAAACATTTCTTTTAAATCAACTTTCCATAAATGAAAATCCTAAGTAATTTGTAAAATAAATTTGATTTCCTTTCCACTATAATATTAAATACCAATTACTATCCAATCCTAATCTGTAAAGTGAAATTCTTCATTTAGTTTTATATTGATTTATGATTTTTGATTATATTTCGTAGACAAGAAATATTTTCAACAAAAACTAGTAATCTTAAGTAAACTTTTTCTATAAAAAAATGTTTTAAAACTACATTTTTCACATTCTTACAAAAACTGGTAACTATTTAAACTGGTGGATTTTTTACTGAAAGGTTTTGGTTTTCAAAAAAGGTTCTTTTGAACAATACTTACATGGAAGAGGTGCATCCAAAGGTTCATCCATCCATGAGAATAGAAATCCGAATCCTTTAATACTGACAGATAATGGTATTTCCGCTCCAGACCGATTTCGCAGAGCCTCGTAATGGCCTTGCAGTGGGCATTGCACCTGAAAAGTGAGTGTTTCCGTGCTGAACTTTGCTTGCAACTTTTCCGTAGACAAAGTGCCACTATTGACCTTCGGTAATAACCGGCAGCACGGGTGGCAGTAGCAGTGGCAATGGCAGCAGTTTCCCCCTGTTGGCTGCCAGTCTAGACCGGCATCAGACGCCAGTTCAGTTCATTTCAGTTGGCAGCAATGGCGGTCTTAACCTCATTAGAAACAAATGAGGCTGCCGCCGGTCCTGGCTGTTGTTCAATGCCCCTCCTTCCGAGCATTGTTTTCAAACTTATTCGAAAATAATTTCCACATTTGTTTTTAGTTGGTGGTGGCTCTTCGAAAGGGGAGGAAATCTGTGTTCCGTGGGGTTGGAACTCGGCAGGAGTGTGAGTGCTCAGGCACAACCCTTACTCCTCCCCTCCATGCTGGAATTAAAATTAAAAAAAAAAGCGAACGATGTTTGCTCCGTTTATGTACAATGAGAGTGTGACGGGCATCTGATTGAGGCGGTCTGGGAGCAGCTCGCCAGGATATGGACCGAAGTTAGTGGGCGAGCAGTGGGGACTGGGGACTGGGTCTGGACCTGCGCATATTGGTGGCACACACAATGACTCCTATTCGCCGGATGCCGTCTCGCTTGCTCCGCCAGACTTACGGACACTTTGAAAAGAACATCTCTTGTACGAGTTGTTGTACAATGTACATGAAGCATCATTATGTTTGGAGGTCGTCCCTGTTGCGGCTTTTGCGTCTCATCCTGCTCCTCCTGGCTTGTGGGGCAGACCCTCAACAGCTGGTATCGGTGCTCGGTGGGTCAGCACAGACAAAAAAATTGTCCTAAAATGTTATTTTTTTTCCTGTAGGTTTTATAAAATGTGCAGAAATATTCAAATTTCCAAAATTAACTCTTTAATTTTATAAAGGGTTTCAGTTAGGCCGATCCTTAAACAACGTAAGATCTGATGCCAGCGATCCTTCAACGTAATACCTTTAACGATGTGTCCGATTCTGCATAAATATGACCATAAATATGACCATTTTTAAAGGTCTTTTAGTTCTGCTCTTCTTTAAAAAGGTAAGAACGGATGCCACACTTACCACCCATAACTATGTCCCAATTTTTATTTAATTCAAAAGGAATTAAACCAAGTTACTTCACAAATTGTGGCTCAACTCATGGCTCTTAGAAATCTTCAATGGAATACCTTGAACAATTGCAGATCGAATCTTTATAAATCAGCTTTGAACACTCAGCGAACGCTTTTGTTTATGATACTTTCTTGGAAAATTGAAGAATGTATGGGTAGGTTGGTTGAGTTATATCAATCATAAATCATTTTATGAATTATCATCATAGATATTCAAAGATCCGGAATTTAATATTTGAGCAGGTTACCTTAAATGTTAAGCCTTAAAAAATTGTCAAGTCAATTGTCTATTAGTTTTCACTTAAATCTAAAAAAAAGACATTTTGGATTGACTTTTACGTAGGACTCTTAAAAAAATTACAATGTGTTTTGGCTTATTTGAAACCCATCCATAATGGGGAATACCTTTAAAAGTAGTACCTTCTATATAAGATATATATTTTCAAGTAACATCCGCACTAATCTGATTTATATTACATATTTTCTTTAAATTATTTTCAATGGGACTCCTTGGAAATCATAAATACCAGTAGAAATACTCATTTTTATTAAAGTTTAGTACAAATTAGTATTCCACGCTCTCGGAAATTCGAAGGATATGCTTAGAAAGATTTCTAAGATCCCAGTTTTTCTCTCTGTGCGCCCCTTTCCGGCTCCCAGCTTCCGAAGCTCAATTAAGTTCGATATCCGTATAGAAACGACTTGAGCGCCAGGCGGGATGTCCGCATGCAACAATTGTGAATGGACGAGGACACTGATACGGGTGTGGGTTCGGGTGCAATTGCCAGTTCCAGTTCCAGATCCGGTGAAGATGCGGATAATTGGTAAGGGTGCGGGAAAGGGCCGGGAGGGCAACCCCGAAAAGATTTATATACTCTGCCGCTTCGGCATGGGCGCACATAAGGATATACAAGTACATACGTGGCAGGCAGGGTGAAATCGGTGAAAAATCGCTGTCAACGCAGGATCGAGGACTCGGCGATTCCGTTCAGTTTGACTTTCCACTCGTCAACGCATTGTCACCGCATCGTTTGTGCTCCGCAGCTCGTGGCAGAGATTTTGTCAACAATTAGTGGCGACAGTAATCTGAAAAGTCGGCGGCGTGTTCTCCAAGTGAACAACCTGTTGTGAATGTGAGTCTTGTGTGTCACCTGGCTGGGGATTAGCCCGTCTTTGGATGCCGCAACTGCTCCGACGAAGGACCTTCTGGCATCGCGGCTACCTGGCAACCGTGTTCACGGAAACAGTAGCTGCAGTTGCCTCCGGCAAAGCCCTCATCTTACGCTAGACTTACCTGTCAATCATCAGAACTCATAACTTGAAAAGAATGGGAATTATCCTGCGATGCGTGCGCAATCCAATAGGGATAGAAAAATAATAATAATCTGCCCTCGAGAGGGTCTGCTCCCTTCCTATTGTTGTGTTTTCGGCCTTCGCCTCAGCGCTCATCGCAAACATCCAAAATCAATAAGGATATCTTTAATTATTTCATAAATCCTGCTCATCTGCTCCTCGGCAGCAATGAAATAAAATTGCTTCCATTTAGCTTTAATTCTGATTTTCTTAGGATGGAAAATCAATTATTGTCTATGAGGTTATGGCTTTGAAAACAAAAGCTCTTAACAGACGGATTTATGTTGTTTTGTGAAAAATACATGTTTGTGGGATTAGTACCACCGACGGCACTTAAAAAGTAGTTTTTAAACCGCGAACGGGAAAGTATCCCAAAAATAAACAATTATCCTTGCAAGCTTTATTCTTTTTTAGGATAACTAATAATAGTCATAATTTTATTATATTAATTTCATAATTTTATATAATAGTTGCATATAATACTCTTGGTAATCCTTTGAAGCTAAAAGGAAAGGAAATGGAAGGAAATAGTCTCCCCATTGCACAGTGGTCCGGGTATATGGAAGAAGTGGTAATAAATCAGAAACTCAACGTAGAGAGTTCTAAATTTGTACTCTGGGGTCGCTGATTTCGAATATGAATTGCGCAAAAGTTTTAAATTGGGTATTGTCGTATAGAGTTTCGTAATTAAAAATAAATTACATTATATTTTAATACGATTTCCGCCACTGGTCACTTTTTAAGGTTAAAAATTTGTATGTAAACGGAATCAAAACTAGCTAATACTTTGGGGAATTATTGTTTAAATATTTAAGAATTGATGAGCATTAGAAATTTTCAAGTCCAAGACTATTGAACATGGATTTCTGGCAGCTTTTGGACCACTGTGCATTGAAAGGCTTGCCATGGCTATCAAATATTTAATTTCTTAATTTTTTAATGAGTCATGAATACCTTCGAATTGATTTCTTTTATATATTAACAGTTTTTAAGGATTATCCTAAGATACTATTATTAGAGTAGCTTAAAGTGCGTTCTAATAACTAAGTCATGATAGAATGGAACTATTTGAACAGAAAATGTTGAAACTATTTGGTAAAATGAGCAGGATGTACTGCAAAATGTATATTTTATATTTTCTTTAATTAAGACTCAAAAAACACCATTTAAAAGGTCCTTAAACTAAATATAAAGGAAGTAATTGTATTTAATTTGTTAGTTAAGTAAAGGAACTGGAGTCCCAAGCTATTGTTCTTCTTTCAGAAGTCTTTTGGCTTCGCAGAATGCTCTTTTTTATAAAAATGTTATGTATTTTTTTTATATAATTGTCACAATGTTGCTTTATTACTAACTCTTTGTGTACAGTCGCTTTTAATAGCAATTGGGCCTTTAGATTCGGGCCAGATCTTTGATGTTGCGCCAAGAGGCCTTCGCTGGCACTTATTAATCCTGAGATGCGCAGGACTCCAAGGCGCTGAGATGCACTAGGGAGCCGCTGATTTCCCTTTGCACCCGTCTCGGCCTTTGTCTGCGTCTTTATGTTTTTCCACAGCCGTGGGAGAGATTTGGACGTCAAGTGTTGGGAGAGGCTTGTCCTCGCGAGCTGGCATGTCCTTTTCTAGCTGCTTCTAGGTTCCTTTGACGTGACGAGCTTTTTAATTGTGCCTTTCTTTGTTCTTTTCGCCGTAATGGAGTGCTATGCAAATGGCGTTTTGATGAATTTCCTCGACTCTCCGGCGGCGCTATCGCTTTCGTTTTGTGTCCCGGCCTGGCCCCGCAAACTAAAACAACAAATACCAACAAGAGCCGCAGCGTTCATCCCCTTTTATCATTGCGCCAGAGTGTGCGCCTGTGTGTGTTTGCGAGTTTGTAAGTCATGGCTGCTGGCAGGGAAGTGCTGTTCGGTCGGGCCCAGCTCCAACCCGGTGCTCCGCGACCCCCTTCTCTTTGTCGTCCCCGCCTGTTGTTCATGTCCTTTGTGCCTTATTGTTGGTGTAGCTGTCGTTGCTCTGTTGTCGGCATTCGTCTGACTTAGTGTTGTCCGGAATTCCGAAGCCAAAAAGAGTCAACGGAATAAAGGCTAAATTGTATTTTCTATATTTTAAAATTATAATATTTATTTATAGATTTAAGGAAAGTATCCCCAAAGAAACCGGAACTTAAACAATATATTTAGTTTGCTATAAAAAGTTATTCAAAAAAAAAACATTATTTTATTAAATATCGCTACTTCTAGAGTAGTTTAAAATGTAAAAAAGTGGAAACATGTGAAATTAAATTTCTTTTAATATTAAAATATTTAACATACTTTGAGTGTCCTCAAAGAATCCTAGAAAGTGTCTAACAAAACTTTTCATAAACCTTAGAATTAAGAAAGTAGAGTTCATATAAAGCTAAATATAATAACTAAAGATTGGAGTAGAATGGAGCTTAAAATTTGTATTCATTTTCCCGATAATATATTTTAAAAGTAATTTATTAGCTTGGTTCTGAAAATAAAATGATTTTTCTTTAAGAATCCTGTGGGAAGAGCAAAATAATTGTACATATTTATATATTGTTTCTATGGCTAGCATACTAGATCCTAGAATAATTGTTTTTAATAAGTTTAAAAGTAAAAAAAAATCCTCCTAGATATAAGGCTAACTTGGCATCGCTGTTTTGGGCTGCGGCTAAACGAAGAGGGAGGCCCAAATGAAAAAACGGCGAAAAGGGAATATTTTTGATTTACCAAAAAGCGCGATGTGAGCTTACTTTCTAGTTTGTGCCCGCTCTCGAACGCGTCAGACAGCTCCAGAGGCGTCCTCACCACCATCCTTGCCATAAGGATGTTCAAGAGGCTGTGCGAGTGTTGGTCTCTGTTTGTGTGTGTGTGTGTGTGTGCGAATGTGCCAGTGTGTGCGTATTTCGTGTTCAAATTTTGTACATAATGGATTATTGTCCTTTCCCCTGCCATGCGCCCCGAACTCTAGCTCCTGCATTGGTCGATATCGTCAACCAATCAAAAGCGCCCTCAAAATGGCCGCCGTTCGATTCCGCATTGTGTTTTGGCTTTTGCGTGCGCCCGCCGACCCTCCTCCTAGTTGATAAGAAAGGATAAAGAGGAACTGCCGCTGGCCTGCCTGCCGCTGAAGCGGCGCTAAGTGGTCATTCATCGCCAGCATCCTTGAGAGGATTCCCATTAAAATTTCAATTGCGATTGCTGGATGTGGACTGCAAATGCAAATTGGAGCCGCAATTACTAGGCCACCCACCGAAATGACCGAAAAATGAATAGCTTTTAGTTAAAAGTTAGGAAGGAATTGAAATCCTAACACTACACTTATCACTTATTATTGGTTGAAATGTTTTTAGGCTCCAGTTCTCATATATTTTAACTTATTATTGATATTTAGATTATATTCCTCCATCTCTCAAGTCAAAAAGATAATTGTCAAGCCTTTCTTTCGTCCTTCCTTTGCAGGCCTTGTCTAATTGCCTTCCAAATTCGCAAACGAGCGCATCTTCCATGTCCCAGATATTTGTAAAATAAGGGCGTTTGTGATTTGAAACCGAGGAAACACGTTCGTTAATCGTAATTGGTAACTTTAGCGTAGGAATAGCGTAAATATTCGGCAGCAATCGCTCGTCCTGGGAAGCCAATTTAGAGTGGCATGAGTGGCCATCCATCGGGACTCCGGAAACATGATGATAATGAGTGTAGTGGGCCACGACCACCAGTACCCGGAGAAGAGAGCCGAGTTAAAAAGGTAGTTCTAGTAATTAACCAATTAAGGTAGTTAATTATAATTTAAATATTACTCTCGCTGTCATTAGATGACCGAAGGGGTAATAGAGACCTCGAAAAATTCACCGCCATCCTACCTGAACTGGGCCCGCACACTAAACCACCTGCTGGAGGATCGTGATGGGGTCGAGCTCTTCAAGAAGTATGTCGAGGAGGAGGCGCCCGCCTACAACGACCACCTCAACTTCTACTTCGCCTGCGAGGGCCTCAAGCAGCAGACGGATCCAGAGAAGGTGAAACAGATAATCGGTGCTATCTACAGGTGAGTGAAGAGCCTTAGCTTTTGGGATTGGGAAATCCAAGAGTCCCTTCTCTTCAGATTCCTGCGAAAGAGCCAGCTGTCCATCTCCGATGACCTGCGTGCCCAGATCAAGGCGATCAAGTCGAACCCCGACTTGCCACTTAGTCCGCACATCTTCGATCCGATGCAGCATCATGTGGAAGTTACGATTCGCGACAACATCTACCCCACATTTCTCTGCTCGGAGATGTACATCCTGTACATCCAGCAAATGTCGGCGCTGCAGGAGCGTTGCCACAGCAGTGGCGCAACGGGTTCGGGAAGTGCCGGCAGCAGCGGGAGTGGCGGAAGTTGTGGCAGTAGTCTCGCAGGAGCGGGAGCTTGTGCCATTCCAGCGGCGACTACTGTCAAGCAGCAGCAGCAGCTGGTGCCGCCGGGTGCCTTTATTAACCTGCCGGTGAGCAGCGTGAGCGGGCCGCCAGCTGGCACGTGTAGTGCCAGCGGCAGTGTGTACGGTCCCTCGACCTCGGCCAGCTCAAGCGGGTCCATCAGCGCCACCGACACACTGCCCCGCAGCTCCACGCTGCCCACGCTGCACGAGGACTCGGTGCTGTCGCTCTGCGACGACTTCGAGAAGGTGCAGGTGCAGGACGGAGGCGGCGGCTCTGCAGGTGGGGCTCGTGCGCCCGACTACCCGATGCGACTAACGCGGGACCTACTAATAGCAACTCAGAAAAGAAGACTGGAAATTCGACCTCCCGGGTATGTCTTCCATTCAATAGTTTATCCTCTAAAAGTTAATAACAAGTAGAAGGCTAAGACTAGGGTACAATAGTGTATTTAAGGATAAGTGCGGTGGAAATAATAGCACTCTAGAATTACTCATTATTTTTGGTTGCTAAGATTAAGATTGTAATGTCTAGGAGTGGCATTATTTCCGCCCTGATACCAAGACCCATAGTTGTACATCAGAAGATCCATTCGTTATGTTGTCTTAAGTTTTTAATTTAAAGTTTTTCAAATGATCAATGATTTCTGTGATTAACTCCTAATTTGTTACTTTTGTTTCTTTTACTTTTTTTTACATATTTTGTACATGAACGCTCACAACCACACGCACGTAAAAATACGAACCCACCCGCATATAATACACACAACCACATGCCACCCCCACAATCAACATTCATTTGGACCACCACTGTACATATGATACGCCACTGACTCGATGAATATACATTGCGTTTTCCTTGTTTGTTTAAACATTTTTGTTTGTGGATCTTGACGATTCTCCCGCACACACACTCACTTTGGGGCTAAATTGCATGGACACTCTATATCCTGAACCCATACCGAATCCGAATCCGAAACCGAAACGATCTGCATGCGATTAGTGCCCACGGTTATGTATACACTGCGAGCACCAACACCTCCTATGTGCCCAATTCGCGGGTCGATTCGGAAAGGGCCAGCGTTAGCTCCGGCGGCCGCACCGACTCCGACACCATGTCGCTCTCCAGTTGTTCCATGTGAGTAGCGATGCCCAATGGGGGATTGTGGCCCGCAAGGACAGTACCTGATTCAGCAGCGGAAACACGAATTGGAGAAAACAGCGCCGGCATGACTAACTATTGTATCTTTCCAGGGACGGTCGCCCGTACATACAACGCAGACACAGCTCCACGGAGAGCAAGGCGATACGCCAAAGTGCAATGGCGAACAAGGAGACCAATACCTTTCAGGTAACTCAATAGTCAACAATAATTTAATCCCATTTAATTAAATATTTCTTCGATTTAAGGTAATACCTCGCACACAACGACTACATTCGAACGAGCACAGGCCATTGAAAGAGGATGAGCTTGTGGCTCTGCTGATACCCAAGCTCGAGGAGGTGAAGCGAAAGCGAGACCTGGAGGAACGTGCCCGCGAAGTGAGTGAAGAGGTGTACTAGTACTTTAAGCTGCATTCCTATTTAATTAAAATCTGTTTTGTTTCACAGAGAAATCCTGGAGCTGCCATACTGACCAACGAAAGATCCAGCGCCAGTGACCGTGCCTTTGCCGAGGCAATACGGGAGAAGTTTGCACTGGACGAGGACAACGACCAAGACATTCTGGACCAGCATGTGTCGCGGGTGTGGAAGGACCAAACGCCGCATCGGTCTCCAGGCACAATGTCGCCCTGCCCGCCCATCCCGTCACGAAGGCGCACAGCCACCCACGACTCCGGAATGGTCAGCGATGGTGCTATGAGCTTGAGTATGTTGCAAAAAAAGTAAGATAAATGAGTGAGTTATTCAACATTTAATTGGTCAACAGGTGGACACTCTATGAAGCACTCGAAATCTATGCCGGATCACAGTTCCTGCTCGAGGAAATTGACAAACAAATGGCCCTCCATGAACACAGATAGTGGGATTAGCATGTTCTCGGCCGACACTGTTCCCAAGTACAAAGATACGAGGTAGGTGGTCACTAAAAGAGCTTGAACAAAACTCTGACCTATTTTCTTTAAAGCTCTCGATCCAGCTCAAGCACGGCCTCAAAACTGGAGGAAGCGAAACGAAGACTGGAAGACGAGCCGCGGCGCTCTCGTCGATACGCCCAACCGCCGATGCAACAGCCTCTGGCTTCCTTCAGCAGCAGCAGCAGTGGCGGAAGCATAAGTTTGCCCCACCAACACCAGCTCCAACATCAGGTGCAGCTGCAGTCTACGGCGGCGCCACCGCCTCTGCCGGCCAAGCCGCCGGAGACGATAGTGGTGTTCTCGTTCTGCGACGAGCCCGTTCCGTACAGAATAAAAATACCCGGTACTCAGCCAACCCTGCGTCAGTTCAAGGACTATCTGCCTAGAAGAGGTCACTTTAGGTGAGTATCTAATCACTTTTTCTTTTTGAAAAATAAAAACTTAACACGATGTGGTACTTTTAGGTTCTTCTTCAAGACGCACTGCGAGGATCCGGACAGTCCAGTGATTCAGGAAGAGATTGTTAACGACTCCGACATACTGCCCCTATTCGGAGACAAAGCGATGGGTCTTGTCAAGCCATCCGATTAATATTTAAGCATTTAGCGTAGATTTTGTATTAAGGCCAATCGTGAGTGACTTGGTGCACTGATGCACGCGCCAATACAAAATGTAGAGAGGGAGAGAGAGGAAGGCGAAGGCGAAGGCGAAGGCACCAAGTGTATGCATCTTAGAGCTAATAACAGGAGAAGCTATATCCGAAAATCAAAAGCGATTAGGGCTTTTGTCAGCATCAAATACTACTCTCTGCAGCGATAACGATGTATTTTTCTGTACAACAAACTGACCGATCCGAAAGGAAAATCGTAAATCCAGGCAGACAATTTGGAGCTACTAGAAACTCAAGCAAACCCTATGCGATAGTATCCCCTTTGTGTTGAAAGCCATAAATTCAGCGTCCGATATGCATTTTAGTCCCGTGGAAGTTTTTTCAAAATGGGGCAGAGATTATTAGAAACGGCACAAAAACAAAAAACAAAAAACAAAAAAAAAGAAAAGAAAAATCAATTTATTATAAAGATTTATGGGTTTTCCTCGATTGGGATTTGTTTGTTACTTTATACTAACTACGGACTGCCTGCAATAAATTTTGTTAATATTTTTGTAATGTGCATTTTATGATGATATGATGATATTAACAAAGTTCTATTCAACTCGACAAAAATCAAAAGATAATCTGTTTTATTTTTGTATAATCTATAACACAGCATACACAAAACACACACACACTTAACATTTATGTATTTATACAATGTATTGTAATTGCGTCAATTGCATCTACCGATCTACCATTAGGCACATTTCATTTCTGGGAGAGATCAGATCAGTCCAATTGATCGATCGATTGATTTATTCAAATAAGTTAATGCATACATACTATACATATTTTTTTAAGCAAAAACTGAAATAACCGCAGAAATATGCAAATAACGGATAAATTTATTATATCAAACATATTTTATTTGTGAGCAAAATGCATATAGATTTAATAAAAAAAAGTACATGGATAGAACGTAATGGCGCAATGTACTCTTTCATTGCGGTTGATGGTGATCATGATATCGTGCTGATGATGCTGTCAATTGTCGAAGGTGGTTTAAAGCTCCGGGAAATAATTAATCTAAACATTATTATTAGTCGACGGTTAGGTCGCCGTGCAGTCGTCGCGCTGAACGTGGCTCACGTAGTTCTGCTCGTTGATAAACGTGTGTGTGCATTTCGGACAGTGGAAGCGTCGATGGCGGTTCGTGCCTGGGCTCTCGTGCTCCCTCAAGTGGGCCTTCATGTTGTACATCTGCGAAAAGCGCTTATTGCACACGGGACAGGCGAAGGGTTTATCACCTGTATGGGAACGCGTATGACGCTCGAGATGAGCCTTGGTTCGGGTCTTGAAGCCGCACACCTGGCACTCTAACCGCTTGGTCTCGTTGTCGTGGATCATCTTGTGCTTGTAGAGGGCCACCTTGTGGACGAATCGTTTAGAACAGACATCGCACTGATATGGCGTCTCGCCGGTGTGCCAGGCCATGTGGTGTTTCAGACGGAATTTGCGGCTAAAGCGTTCCGGGCACACGGGGCAGGCGAACTGTTTGACAGGCTCGTGGTTCTGCAGATGTCCAATAAATCCGGAATAGGACTGAAGCGTCTTCCCGCACTGATCACAGACATAGCCGGGAAAGTGTTCGCGTTTTGTATGAGCATTATATCCACGCCGGCTGGTGAACTTTTCTGGACAGCTGGGGCACTGGATATTTACGGTGTACTCGCCAGAGCTATCAGGATCGTTATCCTGGTCATCGACATCGCCGTCACCGTCCGATATTATGTATTCTATTGTACCGTCTATCTGATCGTCGAAGTCGCTCATGGTGTCCTCCTTGAAAAAGTCTTCCTGCTCAATGTCCTTCTCCTGAGGCTCATCCAGCTCAGCTTCCTGCTCTTCCATCTCCTCGTTTATAATGATCTCGTTATCTATATCTAATTCTAGATCCACAGAGTGGAGTTCCACTTCCTCTCCAGCGCTCTCCGATTCCTTGACAATAAAGGTGTGCTCCTCCTCGTCCACATGCTCGAGGCTTCCGGGATCCACCACAGTGACCACATCCTCCTCCTCATCCTCCTCGACTTCGGCTTCCGCTTCGGCTACTTCAATATTCCCATCGAACTTGGGAATTCGATCCGCCTTTGCTTCATCCTTCAACGGGGACTGCTTCCCTATGAACGGACTGTGAATGAGCTCCAGGATCTCCTGGCGCAGCTTGCGAGCAATCTGAATGGACTTGTGGTACCTGGCCAGCTTCTCGCAGCATTTCTTGCAAATGGTCGAGGCCTCCTCGGTGAGCACGTAGTCTGTGCCCTTGGTGCATTGCAGGACCAGCTCGCTGATGGGCACCGGCGGCTGGCCCACCGTTTCCGTATGAATATTCTTTGGGACTCGCACAGAAAATTGGCAAATGCAGCAATTCATTTTTTGACAAATTTTATTTACAACATCCGAGTGTTTATCGATTAGGGATGGGAAGAATTCGATAGGTTAATGGAGAAACGGCGCGTCAATTTGAGAGTGGGATGACAGAGCAACATTTTATTTTTTAAAGGAATAGCCTACTGATTTAAAAGAGAAAATACATTTAGCAAAGTATGGCGTATTCAAAAGAACGTCAATATAAAGTATAGACAACCCGGTTCCGGTTCATGCAAATCAAGAATACATTTTACCCGGTTTTACATTAGGCCAAGTTCACTACAGTTTCATAAAAAATTTCAAATTTTCTAAATTTTTAGGCATTACTTGGCTTGCTTTATTTTAACAGTCAATTGCATTAGCTTCTATATTTTGCAACGGTGATGTCAAAGTCTTTAAATTTTGTCCAAGCAAGTAAAATATCCTTTGTCCTACCATGGGGTGCCTCGCCGTATGTCTAGATAAAAGTTTATTCTATTAAAATCGACTCATAAAAAAAAAAATAAAACTAACCTTGCAACAACCGTAGATTTTCATTAATTTCTTAGATTCATTGTTGTCTATAAATCCACCCCCCAAGGCTTTTGTGCAAATGCCAATATCATCCATTTCAGCCAGCACTTCGTCGAAAATCTCCACTGCAAGTAGAATAGAATATTTATAAGAATATTGATCAGATTAAAGACTGCAAAAGAATCCTACGAACCATGGGATTTAGAGTCTGTGCCTCGAACAATCGTCCTGCCATAGCGAGTTTTTCCATGCAAATGTATCATCATTAAAAGGTAATTATTTTTTCCAGACGAGAGCTGTACTCTTGGCACATTCAAAAGTAGAGCGTTAACCCTTGCCGTGCTCAGATGCTTTACGGTGGGTTCGATGATTTTGGAAACGGGGTTTATAATTTTGAAATGTTGCATTGCCAATTTCATTTTTAAATATACAATTTTGACTTAAAATTCCAAAAAAAAAAAAAAGATATGCTTTCAGAAGCACAGCTTAAAGGCAACTGATTTTGTTTCATAGAATCATCTCAAACCTAGACATCAATTTTGACACAAATGTCAAGGCACATTTAATCTTAATCATACGCAGAGTAAGCTGGATCTACTAAAATTTTAAACTTGATAGTTTTTCAATAACTTATCAAATAAAACAAAGTACGACGCAATAGTTGAGCTTTCCAACTGTAAGATATCCGGTGCTCTTTTCTTCAACCCGGGCGCGGGTCAAAAAAGTCTTAGATTCTCTTTGTATGTTTTGGAACTATAGTTCTTATAAGAACTGAGAGAATTCAGTAGGGAAGCAGAATAAAAAGCCTATAACTCCTATAAAAATCGTGAGATTTGACTGAATTTTGATTTGTAGTTTTAAATTAGGCATGGAAATAGTTTTGCGTTAAAACTTTTTAAGTTAGCAAAAGTTTGACATAAGCTCTATCTGCGTGGGTAGTCTGTGTGCCAAATCTGATGGCTTTTGTTTTGTAGATTAAATTATGTATTGTAATAAGCATTGAATAATTATTTTTTGGTGGCAAGAAAGGTGAAGTTGATCTGCATGGGGTCTTAAAAGTTTTCGTGACAAATTCCTTATATTCTACAAATCCACAGGCAGACGCACATGGATATATCGACTCGGCTATTGACGCTGATCAAGAATATATATTCTTTATTGGATCGAAGATGATTCCTTCTCCATGTTCCATACATTCACACGAACACAATATACCCTCGTACTTTTTGAGTACCGGACGTAAAAAAAATTGCAGTTTTTAGTTGATTAATCAGTTCATTAATTTAATATATTAACAAAAAAAATTTAATAAATTTCAGCCAATAATAATTTTATAATCCTTATAATGGGCCCAAGATTGCAGAATATTCTTCGTCCTGACGTGGTCGGCGCCTCCAAAGTTCTATGATAATAAAGCCAATAAGTTTAACAGTTCCTCAATGACGTATACTTACTCTGCTTTTGCCATATATTGTAATTTTTTTCTTTGCTTTGTCCATATTGATCATTCCACCGCCAAGACATTTGGCACAGATACCCATCGGCTCCATTTCGTCCAGTGTTTGGTCAAAAATATCCACTGAAATTAACCTGAATAATGTCATGCCAATGTGAGTAAGTACTTAACTTACAGTGGTCCTCTACATCGCCCCCCCGAACGATGGTCATCCCGTAACCCATGTAGCCATGATTATGGGCCAACAGTAACAAATAGCGTATACGACCCTCAGAAATCCTAACCCGAGGAACTTGTTTCAAGTTGATATGATCCATCGAAAAGCATCTACCTAAAATTACCCAATTAACGTTATTCAGTTCCAGTACAATGCCAGTACAATGCTTACTAAATGATTTTAGACATCGCGGAAGTCGGTTAAGGGTACAAGTACTATAATATTGCATGTTGGACTTGAAATACAATTTCGAATAATTTTGACAATTTAGAATAGAAACGTTTGGTCCGAACAGGTTCACAGTTACTACTGGAATGATTTTTTCAGAATGATAAATATTTATTTTCGGTTTTTGTTAAATGTCATGGCACATTCGATGGCCAGTTTCCATTTCTAACATATTCTTTATTGAAACCGTTGATACTAATATCCTTCATCGGAGATTTCGATCGTGTAATCTGGGTATTGGGTTTCCAGGATCATTTTGGTTTGGGCATGATCCGCTTTTCCGAAGCCCTAAAATATATGAATTGAAATGAATTAAACCCATTTAAATTGTTTTGTGGAGATTTACCTGGGAGTAGCCATAGACTTTCAGGTATTTCTTTTCAGGGTTGTGCTCTATACGTCCGCCACCGGGGCAGTCGGCCTTCAGTCCCGATTTAGCAAAAATCTGCTCCTCTCTTTCAAAGATGTCAGCTGTAAATATTAATTATTTTAATCAGTTGAATCCTTAAAGGTTAAGAAACTTTTATAAATACCGTGCCATGTGCAGTCCGCAAAGCCTCGCACTACCGTTTTAGAAGTATTGCCTCCATTCATTACGATGATCTGAATATACTTAAATATTCCCTGATCACTGATGTTAACCAGTGGGACGGCCGCTAGAGCTTCCTCGGACATTTTTCTTATTATGTGTAGCCCTTCGATAGGTTTGGAAGCAAAATCAACAATTTATTTCGGAATAAGCCCTTAAAAGTCGCTAAATTCCTTACCGACCGGCAATCTCCCAAATAACGCAGATTTTATCATGTCAGTGTGCCCAGATTTTAAGCACAACAAACGAGTACAGTTGCTGCACAAGTCAGAGATCCAGATATTTTCAAGCTAAATTTATTAAGTAATTAGGCTAATAATATTAAGTTAATTTGAGAAAAGTAAAACCCCAAAATTTTTAATGAAAAAAATAAATGAAAAAAATATTACATCATCTTTGATATAATACGGAAATGCTGCTAAAATTCCATACATAAATGCTGTAAGGTTTTTTTTGTATTGTATATTGTATATATATTTTTTTCAATTGAATGAAATTTGGATTATAGAATTAGGTAATAAATTAAACATTACGTGTGTTAAGCATTTCATTAATCTTGCTATTTTTTGTCGTCACCCGTGGAAGTATTCTGCGTTTTACTCTGTTGGTCACACCGAAAACAATTGAGTGAATATTTACAGCAAATATACACAATTTAAATTGTTTAAACCAAGTTTTCGATCTCAAAGCGACGAGATGAGCTCAACACGTCCGTTTTGCTTCGTTTGCGGCAAAGTAAAATCTGTCGGAGTCTGCCAGCTCATCGAAGGTGGGTTAATCAATGAATACCATGCGCAAACTAATGTGTGGGAACTTTTCAGGATGCATTGTGCCAGGGACTTTCAAGCCCATCAAAGATATATTGAAATATTTTGAAAAGATCATTAATCAGCGGTTGGAACTGCAGCCCAACTCCGCCGCGTGCAGGGATTGCCTGGAGTATTTGTTCAATTATGACCGACTTGTTAGGAATCTGGTGCAGGTGCAGCGCCAGATTGCTGATGCCCTCCTAGGATGCCGTCAGGGAAAAGGCGGAAGGGGCACTGGAAAGCTGGTGGAAAAGTCAGAGGCAACCAAGGCTCGGGTGCAGGTTCCAGCCTTCAAGATCGTTCATCCGACGACAAAGAATTTAAATAGCCCCAACACTTCGTCTTTTATAATTGAAAATGACGAAAGCGAAGAAATCAAGGAGGAGGTATTTATTACGGAGGAAGTGATGGATGACTTCCAATTTAGTGAAGTCGAGGAAAGCATGTCGTCTTCCGAGGACGACTACTTGGAAACCATAGATTATCCTTGTCACATATGTGGCGAAATGTTTTCCAGCCAAGAAATTCTAGAGCGACACATCAGGACGGACAACTGCCAGAAAAGCGACGATGCAACCTGCAATGTCTGCGGTCTGAAGTTCAAAGATGACGAAGTCTTAGACCTCCATATGAATCTTCATGAAGGAAAGACAGAGCTGGAGTGCCGCTATTGCGATAAAAAGTTTTCACATAAAAGGAACGTCCTGCGCCACATGGAGGTGCACTGGGATAAGAAGAAATACCAGTGTGATAAGTGTGGGGAGCGATTCTCATTGTCATGGCTTATGTACAACCACCTAATGCGTCACGATGCAGAGGAGAATGCACTTATTTGCGAGATTTGCCACCAGCAATTCAAAACCAAGCGCACCTATAAACACCACCTGCGTACTCATCAAACCGATAGGCCGCGATACCCCTGCACTGAATGCGAGAAGTCCTTTGTAGACAAATACACTCTCAAAGTTCATAAGCGAGTTCATGAACAGGTTAAGGAGTAACAGACATCCTAGTCTCAGATCTTTCACTGAGCCTACTCTAGGGTATTGTTTATATAGTTTAATCTAAGTAACCAAGCATATGCAAACATATGTATCATTAAATTAAAAATACCTATACTATGCATTACTAAAAATATTAACATATTGTAAAAATGTTAAGGGGAATTTCCAGCTAAGATTCTAGTTTAAAAAGGTTTTCAGAAGAAAACTCAATACAGGTAAATTGCAATAATATTTAAAAATTATTTGTTGAAAAAAAAAACTGTACATATACGTATATAGTTTCCCGGAATTAAATCAGGTAACACCGCGGATTTAAGAGTAGCTCATCGGTATATGTGTCGCGGATTTGGAACTGGTGGGTCATAAAATAAGCAGATGTTTGATCCGCATGTGGCATGCCTACCTGCGCTTTCCTATATAAACTGAATATTTTTCGCATCAAAGGTTAGTCGAAAAATTTCTCTTCAACAGTACAGTGCATATTACAGAAGATGGATTCTTTGCTGACTCAGTTGAATACGTGCAGTGAGCTGATTGCAGAAGGAACGTGCAACATGGGTTGGCTGAACGAATTCTGCGCCACTTTTCTGGACTTTGCCAGCGAACTCAAAGGGAAATTGCCAGAGATTTCCCCGCGATGGCCGTTGGAATGCGGTGATAGTCTGGAAGTAGAGACTATTTTCCTATGCCTCACCCAGGTGGTAACCTGCATCACCCACTTGGAAAGAGCCATCAATGTAGAGGCTTCCCAGATGTCCCACCATCATTTTCTCGATCGAATGGATTGGTGTCTCCGCCGGTTACTAGTCTCATTGTCGGAGGTTTCGCTGCATCAGGACGAGGCAAAAAAACTCGAAGATCACTCGTTTGTGGAGTTGTTGGACCTGGCCCTGGATCACCTGGAGAATTACTTGGAAAAACTCAATGAAAAGGATAACAATTGTTTGGGAATCGAAGAAGATGAAGAGGGCTATCACCTGGCCAACATTGTGAACCACATTGTTCGCCATGCCTTAGCGTTTGCAAACGTTGCTATTAAATCGGACAAGAAGGCTCTTTCAGCACTTTGTGAGACCTTACTCAGCGAATGTGCCATCTTTCACGAGGACGCAGGTAATCCCAACAACGGTCACCGCAAGCTGGAAGCCCTTTCCTTGGAGCGTGCTCTCTACTCTCTGGAATCTTTTCTCAACGAGGCCCTTTTACATCTGCTTTTTGTCAGTTGGATAGAACTGGAAAACAATCCGGTTAAAAAACTTAAAAATGTATTAAAAACGGATTCAGATGATGCCCAAGAGCTTATCTCTGCTTTTGATACTAACATGGATCGTATTCAGCAGATTGGAGTACTGGCCATAGCATTCTCGCAGGATATTAAGACCAAGACCATCGTCAGGAGTTGCTTGGCTTCCCTGGAGTCTCTGGATGCCTGCATTGTTCCTGCCTTCCAGGTACCACATTCCGCGGCCTCTGAAAAATACGCCGATATACTGGAACAGCATTTTAACGAGGAGCTTCTGATATTCAAAAACGTAATCCATGAAATTATTGACAGTAGCTCATTGATCAATAACTTCTTGGATATGTTGGGCGAAAGTGTCCACATTCAGGAGAAGAGTCACTTAAAATTGATAATACAAATGGGCAATGTTGTGGTAGAACACTTTCGGCTGCCCGTTAATTACGGTGGACTTAGTAAAGATGGAAAGCGGGTTTACAATGACTTTATCGTAATTCTGCGAGAATGTCATGCCATAATTAACCTGAAAATTCCCGTGGATCCAAAACGGATAGTAAAGCGCCTAAAGATTCTATACTCTGTTTTGGCAAAGCTTCGGGACATAATAAACAAGGATAATCAGGAAGCGGACGAATCGGTACTATCTCCAAACCCGATTTGCTGCAATGCCACCAGAACCATTTCTCGAAACAGTCGATCGAACTCAAAAAGGCAGAGAACGGCTGTAAAACCGAAAGGGAAAGCTGAAACTTTTATTCAAGAGGAAAGCTTAGCGGACTCTAAATGGAATGAAAGCGATCTAATAAGTTTTCAAATAACTGAAATTTTAAAATTAAACTAATAATGACACAACACATTCAAAATTAGCATGTCATTAAAAAAAAACTACTATTAAAACATTTCCTAATTGTATAAGTTTCAATAAAACAAAATAATTAAACAAACTATGTTTTTTTTCTAGAAGATTTACATTACGAAAGCAAATTAGAGAAAAAATTGTTTCTCCGCTCTCAGTCGTAATAATTTTAAGTTATTACAACCAAAGCTGGGTTTAATTTCTGTACAAAATATTTCTACAATAAGAATTTAAATTCTAAATTTGTAGTATTGTAAAACATGCATTTAATTTGAAAGTGATGTGGCAAAAACATCGATAGCACTCACGAAATATCGATGTTTCTAAAAACATCGATGCATCGATGTGTCTCCACCTCTATTGCGCTAGCGCAGGGTTGTATTTTGAGCATTTTTGTATAGCTTCCGATATTCCTCGTTTTGCCAACTCTAGTAAATTCCGTACACAATTTCCCCATCCGTTGCAAGTAAACAATAACTACCGGCCGCAATGGACCAATGCTTCTTTTGCGGCGCCGTAGAGCTGGGCGACGCCGGAACTAGCTCTAGTCGCTACGAAAAGCTATCCGCCAAGGTGCCCTCTTCGCAGAAAACTGTCTCGCTGGTACTGACGCATCTGGCCAACTGTATCGGAACAACGTTAGACCTTTCGCCAAGCAGCCGCCTGTGTAAGCGGTGCTTTAACGAACTCGCGGACTACGACAGCATCATGGTCAATCTGATGACAACCCAGAAGCGTCTAACGACTCAACTGAAGGCTGCCCTTAATTCCGACTTTGATGGTACGGAAAATGGCGAAGAGGTTCTATTGGAGGAGGTGGAGATGCCGCAGGATGACGCTGACACAGACGCCGAAGCAGAGGCTTTGTTTGTCGAGCTGGTCAAAGATCAAGAAGACTCCGACGTAGACATCAAGCGAGATTACGACGATGATGGAGACGGCGAGGGAGAGGGTGAAGACGAGGAATTCATCTGCGAGGTAGAAGTGGGGGACTCTGAAGGAGGTGTCCAAAAACGAGAGTCCGACGGCGACGATAAACCCATGAGAAAGCGAATCAAGCAAGAGTGCAGCACCTGCGGAAAGGTGTTTAACTCCTGGTACCAGCTACAAAAACACATCAGCGAGGATCATTCCAAGCAGCCCAACCACATCTGCCCGATTTGTGGGGTGATTCGCCGAGACGAGGAGTACTTGGAGCTGCATATGAATCTGCACGAGGGAAAAACAGAAAAGCAGTGCCGTTACTGCGACAAGAGTTTCTCCAGGCCCGTAAATACCCTGCGTCACATGCGCATGCACTGGGACAAGAAAAAGTACCAATGCGAGAAGTGCGGCCTGCGTTTCTCCCAAGACAACCTACTCTACAATCATCGACTGCGCCACGAAGCCGAAGAAAACCCCATAATCTGTAGCATTTGCAATGTATCCTTCAAATCACGCAAAACGTTCAATCATCACACGCTTATCCATAAAGAGAACCGGCCCAGGCATTACTGCACCGTGTGCCCGAAATCTTTCACCGAACGCTATACCCTCAAGATGCACATGAAGACCCATGAAGGGGACGTGGTGTATGGGGTCAGAGAAGAAGCTCCAGCCGATGAGCAGCAAGTCGTTGAGGAGCTTCACGTGGACGTGGACGAGTCCGAGCAGGCGGTTACAGTGATTATGTCTGATAATGATGAAAACAGCGGCTTTTGCCTGATATGCAGCACCAATTTCGAAAGTAAGAAGGAATTGGAGCACCACTTGCAATTTGACCACGACGTTGTTTTGAAATAAACTAATTAAGAAACTAAGCTATTTTAGTCTAGTTTATATTTCCTTTCCTTTGTACGTCAAAATGTAGGACCCGTCAACAAATATAATTTAACTGTATTAAAACTACAAATTTCTTTACAACTATCATTGTTTCTAAAGTACCCAAAAAACTATTGATGTATACTTTTTAAACATTAAGCCACAAAAGCATACAGAAAATAAATTCGATTCGAATATCCTATTGACAATTACAAAACACTCAGCATACATATCTGTCATCCATATTCTGTGACATTTTGACAAAAAGTTAGCTACAAAAACAATTACTAATTTACATTGCGAGGGCCTACTCAGGTGGCAATATATCAAACTAAATTACAAATATTTTTATTATTGGTCCTACCGAGTGCTAACTATCCTTTGATGGCTCCCATCCAACCTCAACAGAAGACACACATCAATTCCACAAAAAATTTCACTTTTAACGTTTCAAATTTGTATTCCGACGTTACAAAAACTCGACGTTGCGAACTGAATCTTAAGCTTACTCGTTCTCTTGCGAACGCACGCGACCGTTGGGATTGGTGAGGCGGATCGACAGCTGCTTGGCGCGCTCAACGATTTCCTTGCGCTTCTTCGAAGACACTCCGTGCGCGATCTCACCGCAGTAGACACGGTTCTGCATCAGCAGGACCTCCAGCTCGCGCACGTTGTGCACCAGGAACTTCTTGAATCCCGTGGGCAGCATGTGGAGGGTGCGCTTGTTGGAACCGTAACCGATGTTGGGCATCAGGTACTGACCCTTGAAGCGACGACGCACTCTGTTGTCGATACCCTTGGGCTTGCGCCATTTGTGCTGCAACCAGATCATAATTCCTTTAGTGGTGCCTTCTTGTGACTCGGCTATAGAATTCAAAACTCACCGACAACTTCGCATAGCGATCGGACTGGTGGCGAATGAAGTGCTTGGTGCGCTTCTTAACGATCTTGGGCCTGTACGCTGGGCGGATGGTCATTTTGGAGCTGCAATTGGCGAAACAAAATCCATTCATTAGTATACACATGTATTATCCAATTTCCTCGTTTTTGCAAACGACGACAAATGCATGGGCGCACGCTAATTCGCAGCCCCGACACCTACCTAATTGAAAAATCACCAACGCTAAAATACAAATTAAATTAATATAAAAAAAAACCACGCGGAGCAATTCTACATACCTTGCCGGAAACGATAGGCGAAAAGAAAGAAAAACTGTAGAGCTGCAAATTAAACGAAATCGAATCGTGTATCGATTCTGCCACAAGTTACTTTCGCAGTGTAGCCACGGTCACACCATTTCCCGCTAAAAAAGAATATTTTAATTTTGGCTTACAAATTGATTTAATAAAAAAAAATTTATTTATTTAATAAAAATGAAAAAATTTGAATCTATGCATCCATATAAAAATATAATTTTCACATACATATTACTCATATCAAAAGTTAGTTGTTCTAATTAATTATTCAACTGAATGTGTATCATTTAATGACTCACTTGTCTAACAAGATTTTGTATCTAATATAAGTGTAATATTTTAATAAATAACTTACGGGGGGAATAAGATACGGGGAGTAGAATTAATTATAATGTTTGTCTATGATTTTGCTTAATTTCAATTGCCATAAAACGGCTTTAGTTACAACACTGGACTCACTCTTGCCAATTATCAGGACTCCAGAAAGTCTGGCATCATTGTTGATGTTTGTGTATTTGTGGCAACCACGGTGGAAAAAAATATTCGGTGTCGGGGATTGGAGCCCCGCCTTTGTTAAATTGAATTTCTCTCGAGCTTCCGGAGGCATGATAAACAAGGCAGTATGACGGAGAAGATAACGTTAGCCGATGCGCTGTCCAATGTGGAGGTGCTGGACGAGCTTTCCCTGCCCGACGAGCAGCCCTGCATTGAGGCCCAGCCCTGTTCCATTATCTACAAGGCGAACTTCGACACAAATTTCGAGGATCGGAATGGATTCGTTACTGGAATTGCCAAGTACATCGAAGAGGCGACAACGCACGCAAACTTGGTAAGATAAACACAAGCTAGAAACGCCCGGACCTAATCAATTACTAACACTTCCTCCCCGAACCCTCTCCCCATTGCAGAATGTTTTGCTGGAAGAGGGGCAGAAACATGCCGTCATGTTGTATACCTGGCGCTGCTGCTCTCGCGCCATTCCCCAGCCCAAGTCCAACGAGCAGCCGAACCGGGTGGAGATCTACGAGAAGACTGTTGAGGTTCTGGCTCCGGAGGTGAACAAACTCCTCAACTTTATGTACTTCCAACGCAAGGCGATTGAGGCCTTTTCGGGCGAGGTTAAGCGCCTATGCCATGCGGAGAAGCGAAAGGATTTTGTCTCGGAGGCATACTTGCTAACACTGGGCAAGTTCATCAACATGTTCGCCGTTCTAGACGAGCTGAAGAACATGAAGTCGAGCGTGAAGAACGATTACTCGACGTACCGGCGGGCAGCTCAGTTTCTGAAGGTGATGTCCGACTCTCACACCCTGCAGGAGTCACAGAACCTATCCATGTTTCTGGCTACTCAGAACAAGATTCGCGACACTGTTAAGGACACTCTAGAGAAGATTGTGGGCTACGAGGATCTGTTGTCCGACGTCGTCAACATCTGCGTGCATATGTTTGACACGAAAATGTACTTGACCCCGGAGGAGAAGCACATGCTGGTCAAGGTCATGGGCTTTGGTCTGTTCCTCATGGACAGCGATGCCTGCAACATCAACAAATTGGATCAAAAAAAGAAGATTCGCCTGGAGCGCATAGATCGCATTTTTAAGCACCTCGAAGTGGTCCCGCTGTTCGGGGACATGCAGATCGCTCCTTTCAACTACATTAAGCGCAGCAAGCACTTCGATTCCAGCAAGTGGCCGTTGTCCAGCTCCAACGCCATCAGCCCACAGGCTGATTTGATGGTACACTTGCCGAAGATCCGCGAAGATCATGTGATGTACATATCAGAGCTGGCTCGGTACACCAACGAGGTGACCACGACGGTCAAGGAGAACCCTTCGGATAAGGAGAACCGAAACACATCCGATTTGGCACTGCGGGGTCTGCAGTTGTTGTCGGAATGGACCAGCGTGGTGACCGAACTCTACTCTTGGAAGCTACTGCACCCCACAGACCACCACCAGAACAAGGAGTGCCCGGTGGAAGCTGAGGAGTATGAGCGGGCTACGCGGTATAACTACAGTTCAGAGGAGAAGTTCGCCCTCATTGAAGTTATTGCTATGATTAAGGGCCTGCAAGTGCTGATGGCCCGCATCGAGACCGTATTGTGCGAAGCCATTCGAAGGAACATTTATTCCGAGCTTCAGGACTTTGTTCAGTTGACGTTGCGCGAACCTCTTCGCAAGGCGGTTAAGAACAAGAAAGACTTGATTCGGAGCATCATAATGTCGGTTCGGGAGACGTCGGCGGATTGGCAAAAGGGGTACGAGCCCACTGATGACCCAGTGTCCAAGGGCAAAAAGGATCCCGACGGGGGTTTCCGTATTATGGTGCCGCGCTTGAACGTGGGACCCTCCTCCACGCAACTGTATATGGTGCGCACAATGTTGGAGTCCCTTACTGCGGATAAGAGCGGCGGAAAGCGAACCTTGCGCAAGGATATTGATGGGAACTGCCTCGGGCAAATAGACACGTTCCACAAGAATTCGTTCTATTGGAGTTACTTGCTCAACTTCAGCGACACCTTGCAGAAGTGCTGCGACCTCTCGCAGCTGTGGTACCGAGAGTTCTACTTGGAGATGACAATGGGCCGCAAGGTCAACAAGTGCATGGTACGTCACCAGCATAATGAGGAGTGCAAGGATCTGATCACCATGGAGAAACGCATTCAGTTCCCCATTGAAATGTCCATGCCCTGGATCCTCACCGATCACATCTTGCAAACGAAGGAACCTTCTATGATGGAGTAAGCAACGCATTACATTTTATGGTTTCAAGATATAACTTTATGTTCCCGCTTCTCAGGTTTGTCTTGTACCCATTAGACCTGTACAACGACTCGGCCCACTATGCTCTCACCGTCTTCCGCAAGCAGTTTCTCTACGACGAGGTGGAGGCCGAGGTGAACCTGTGCTTCGATCAGTTTGTCTACAAGCTGAGCGAGCAGATCTTCGCCCACTACAAGCAGTTGGCGGGTAGCATTTTCCTGGACAAGCGATTCCGTCTAGAGTGTGAGGTGCTCGGGTTCAACTTCCAGTCGTACCCGCGCAACAATCGCTATGAAACCCTGTTGAAACAACGACATGTCCAGTTATTGGGTAAGACCCTACCGAATGAGTGTCGTATCATCTTTCACAACCAGCCTTCCGTACTTTGTAGGTCGCTCCATCGACCTGAACAAGCTAATAACTCAAAGGATCAACGCCAATATGCACAAAAGCATTGAGTTGGCCATCAGCCGCTTCGAAGGCAACGACATAACTGGCATTGTGGTAAGTAGAACTAAATATCTAAAAAGAAAATAATTTAATAAATTTATGTTTTTACGTATAGGAGCTTGAAGGCCTTTTGGAGGCAAATCGCATTTGTCACAAGCTGCTTAGTAAGTATCTAGCGCTCGACAACTTCGACGGAATGGTTAAGGAGGCCAATCACAATGTGCTGGCTCCTTATGGGAGGATTACCCTGCACGTCTTTGTGGAATTAAATTATGATTTCCTGGTCAATTATGGCTACAACGCAGCCACAAATCGGTGAGTTTCTTTCATTCTTTCAAATGAGTTTCTTTCGCTGACAGAGGTATATTTTAGGTTCATTCGCACCAAGGTCAACCTCTCCTCCTCGCAGGCCATTCAACGAGAGAAGCCGCCGCAAATGTCACATTATTATCTTTGGGGCTCTAAGCAGTTGAACGCCGCCTACTCCACCCAGTACGGCCAGTACACTGGTTTCGTTGGAGCGCCGCACTTCCATGCCATGTGTCGCCTCCTCGGCTATCAGGGCATTGCCGTGGTCATGGACATTATACTGAAGGACATTGTTAAGCCATTGATTCAGGGCTCGTTGCTGCAATTCACCAAGACCTTGATGATCGCTATGCCAAAATCTTGCAAGCTTCCCCGTTGCGAGTACGGCTCGCCAGGAGTACTCAGCTACTACCAGGCCCATTTAACGGACATTGTGCAATACCCCGACACCAAAACGGAGCTGTTTCAATCGTTTAGGGAGTTCGGCAACAGCATCATTTTCTGCCTGCTGATTGAGCAAGCCTTGTCCCAAGAGGAGGTCTGCGATCTTTTGCATGCGGCCCTCTTCCAGAACATCTTCCCCAGACCGTTTTGCAAAGGTAAACGTGGATTTTAAACAAATAAAGTTTTTAATCAATTTTATTTTTGATTTCTTAGAGAACGAGAAGCCCGAGGCCAAGCAAAAGCGACTGGAAGCACAATTCGCCAACCTACAGATTGTCTCGAATGTGGAAAAGATTGGCACTGCCAAGGTAATATTCAAAATTAGAATCAAAGCATAGTTGTTATATAAATCTCCACAACAGCAAGCCATGATCGCACGTGAGGGGGATTTGCTGACTCGTGAACGACTCTGCTGTGGCCTGAGCATCTTCGAAGTGATCCTCAACCGGGTGAAGAGCTACCTAGACGACCCAGTGTGGAGCGGACCCCCACCAGCGAATGGGATTATCCATGTGGATGAGTGCTCCGAGTTTCACCGGCTCTGGTCCGCGTTGCAGTTTGTCTATTGCATTCCTGTTCGTGGGACGGAATATACCATAGAGGAGCTGTTCGGCGAGGGACTGAACTGGGCCGGATGCGTTATGATCGTGTTGTTGGGTCAACAGCGACGGTTTGAGGCTCTTGATTTTTGCTACCACATTCTGAGGGTGCAGCGCGTCGATGGAAAAGATGAGGATGTAAAGGGAGTCGTAAGTTATCCATCTAAGAAAATGTTCAAGACATTTTTCCAAATATTTCCTTTTTGCAGCAACTGAAGCGCATGGTGGATCGAATTCGGAGATTCCAAGTATTAAACTCACAAATCTTTTCCATTCTGAATAAGTATCTTAAGGGAGGGGATGGCGAGGGCTCAAATGTGGAGCACGTGCGGTGTTTCCCTCCACCGCAACATCCCTCGGTCATATCGTCATCGTCGCACTACCAGGATCCCCAGAAACTGCGTCAGAGCATGAACAATTGAATGCCGGATTTAAACGCACTTAAGCCAATCGCATATAACTAGGTTATACTTAATCGCAGTTACAATTAAGTCCCCGGGCGAGAAGAGGGCGAAATTCAGACAAAAGCCACAGCACCGGCTATGTCCTGCCCACTTCAGACGCGTTCTTCGGGAATGAGGGGTAGAATTGGTTTTTATTGAATTCGATTTTATTGCAAACCCTTTTTTTGGCACGTAACATTCATTCAAACAGAACGTAAAATGTATTATCCAAGCAATTATATATAGATATATTGGTTTTCCAAGCTATGGAATTCGATTAAGCTACTCTTACAAATCCCAAATACTCTACTGTAAGCTCCCTAAGATATTAGGTTCTTCGGCCTCTGGTACCCCTCACTACAGTTTTTAGAAATATTCTTGTTTTGCTCCCCGATTTGAGAATCAAATTAGCCAAAGAATTGATCGACAGCACGGCAAAATAAAACGAATTGGCTTTAAATACAATCAAAGTATTAAAAAAATAGATGCAGAACAATGTATGCTTACGTATATGGACTACGATGGAAGACAGCAGACAGCCAGCATTGAGACACATACACTTAATACAATGAACATTATCGAATAAAATTTTCATACGTATTTCTAACAAACCCAACCTAATGTCTTTTGTGTCTCAAGTATGTGTATTTTGATATGATTTTATAATAAAATTACTTATTACATTTGCAGCATCCCAGCGGCTGCACTCCATTAGTCGCCTTCGCCGCCTTTCCGGGGCCTGCAGGACAGTAGGTATGCAGGACTGTGATATTATCCGCATAGTTCCGGGGCAAGTTGAACTTGGCACTATCAGCTCCCAAGTAGCATGCTCCGTAGGCGCTGCTCTTGGTGATGCGAACCAACTTAAGATTGAACTTAATATTCGTCTTGGCCAGCTCGGCCGTGAAGGCATCTTGCAACAGGTTCCAGCTGGACCAGACAGAACCCACGCACACCACACTCAGACTGCCAGACTTCACCAGATCCTGCGACACTTGCGGCAACAGAGCCACGATCATTCGGGCCAAGTGCACTCCAGCCTCCCGGAAGAGACCACGGGCCAGCTCATCCCCGCTGTCAGCATTCTGGGCCAGCTTCTTGCACAGATTCGCGAAGAAGGGCTTGTCGAACTTGGCGTAACAGTGAGTCAGCATATCGTAGCGCGTTTCGATGTTGAAGTGATCCTTGATCAGGGCCCAGGTTTTCTCCACGGGAGCCGGTGACTTCTCAAAGTTGTCCATGTCATCAAATACCACCTTTACGGCCCGATACGAAATAAACCAGGCTGCGGAGAAAGGACGGAGTTGCATTCATAAATTATAAAACGAACAACAATGGTGGCAATGAGTCAGTGGCAATCAACGCTATCGGAAAATCCTAATCGCAGCTGCTGTTAATCTCGGCATTGGCCTGGCATTAACATATAGTTAGCTGATAATGACTAGTTGGCGTACTCACCGCTGCCCTCGTCCCCGAGAAAGTTTCCCCAACCACCACAGTTGGCTGTGGAGCCGTCGGGATTACGCAGCAGGCAGTTGGACCCGGTGCCCGAGATGAGGACCATTCCGCCAATGGCGGACGCGGTGAACATGCTGCCCATAGTGTCGCTGGAAACAGCATAGCTCAGAGCCAGGTCGGGGAATGTGGTGCGCAGTTCTTGTTCCAGCTCCAGATTGGTGGCCTCCTGTAGGTTCAAGTTAAGAAGGATGTTTTTTTATATAATTAGGACCTTACCTGCTCGCAACCACTCAGGCTAAGGCCCAAGCTGGTCAGGGGTGTTGTCTTTGGAATACCAGCCTCCTCCTTGGCGCGTTCCACCATGTCAGCGATGCGTCGGGCGCACTCTGGTATGCCGATCCCCCAGTGGTTTGTTCCCAAGCCGCTGGTGGAGCCCACCGATTGGCCGCTCTCATCGCAGATCACCAGCCGGGAGTGCGTGGCACCTCTGCAAAGCAAAAGGATATTCTCATATAGTTTCAAAGATCGTTGAGTAAAATATGTAGCTATCGATTTGAATATTATTTTCATCTGACAAAGAAGTAACTTCTTAATAAGCGGGAACCTTTTCTTCACATCTATTTCCGGATTCCCATAATTGTTACACAATAGGTGCTGTGTTGTGACTCGGGGCCGTGACCGCAAACAATTACGCTATTGAATCAAATTAAATGAACCGATCTGGCGTCTGCAAATTGAGAAATTGAAGACGCCCGGACCACAATTGTCAGTCACTTAAAGAAAACTTGTCTCACGCACAAATTGGATTCGACATGGAGAAGCTATTCCAAATGCGGGTGTATGGTATAAGATATAATATCTTCAAATATTCCACCGGATTTCTAGAAAACTGTTGATAGGCTATAGGGGCACAGTATTGAAGTCTAGAATCTATAGAATGTGTATAATATTTTCAAAAGAAATAATAATTCTTGAAAAAATGTTTGAAACTCAAATAATCAAGAATGTCCTGATTCTTATCGCTGTAAGCGGCCGTCTACGTAGGTGACGAACGCTACGAGATGTGTGCGAGGAGCCAAAGAAAGAAAAATTGGATGCTTTTGATTTATATATTTCATATTTTTTTATATTTATATATCTATATATATATTTCCTTATATGATTGTCATTGCAATAAAAGCTCAACCCAAACTATCCAATTGAATTAAATTATTATTTTTATATCCATTTTGGAGATACATTTTCTCTAGGTACACGAACGTGCAATGCATAATCCTTACAATTAACAAATAAATAAAATTTGAGAGGGAAAGCAATAAATTTAATACCTTATGAATATTTACAATCGTACATGAAAATTAAAATTAATTTTTAAGACTTTCAGGCAAGTCCGTTACATTATATAACGAAACTTAACGAAAGAAAAGCGATGTCGGAAAATGCACCGCCTTATTACGCTCAATTGTGGCAATCACTTGCTGGACTACGCAGGCACAGGAAAAGCGCTTGCTAATGCCACACAACTATTTTAAACTAGCGTCCAATTTATTTAAGTCATAAAAAGTTTAAATTTGATTGCCGCTCTAGTTGTGACGTAAAGACCTCGAGCGAGTTGGCAGCGCTTTCCCCCCGATAAGGGGAGCTGCCAACTTGGGGCAGTGGGTTACCAAACAGCCGGCAGAATTATTAACAAACCACATAAGCCTTTAAATGTTTTTGCTCCGAAGTGACCTAAGACCGTAACACGCGACGCGTTAATTAAAATGAAATTGCTGACGAACGCTGTGCGGCTGCGGCCATTGCTGCTGCAGCGCCGCCAAAGGTCGCATGACACAAAAACTGCCCGGGCGTTGGATCCGCCAAGGCAACCGGTTCCAACTAGCGCCCAGCTGGATGAGCTGGAGCGGAATGTGAAGCTGCGCCACCACAAAAACAACATACCCCTTATACGTTCCCTCGCCAACGAAGCTGCCGATGGGGGTCCGGACATTCTGAAAAGATTGCAACTGGAGTTGGAACAGTTGCCCAATGAAACACATCCGCGGGTTCTGGATTACGGCGAGGAGCCACGGGAACTGGCGCAGTATAAGCATCGGGAACTTCCTGCCGACACCGCCGTCAAGGAGTTCTCTGAAATAGCCCGAGCCCTAAACCTGTACAGGATGGACCACCTCGGCAACTACACCGGACACAAGAGCTACTATCTGATGGGGCAACTGGCCACCCTAGAACAGGCCATTATTCAGTATGCGCTGCAAGCCGTCACTTCGCACGGCTTCAAGCTGATCTCCGTGCCGGACATTCTGCCGCGGGAGGTAATCGAGTCGTGTGGCATGCGCACCGAAGGGGAACGGACTCAAGTGTACAAACTGGACACCGGAGAGTGCTTATCGGGCACCTCCGAAATGGCCTTGGCCGGGTTCTTCGCGAATAAACTACTGACGGAGGAGCAACTGCCCCTGAAAGTAACGGCCGTGAGTCGGTGCTATCGGGCCGAGACATCGGGACTGCAAGAGGAGAAGGGAATCTACCGCGTGCACCAGTTCAACAAAGTGGAAATGTTCGCCATCTGCACGGCGGAGCAGTCGGAGGCCGAACTGGAGGAGTTTAAGGACACCGAGGTGGACCTGTTCCGGCGGCTGGGTCTGAACTTCCGGCTGCTCGACATGCCGCCCTGCGAGTTGGGGGCTCCGGCGTACCAGAAGTACGACATCGAAGCCTGGATGCCGGGCCGGAAGATGTGGGGCGAGATATCTAGCTGCAGCAACTGCACGGACTATCAGGCCAAGCGGCTGGGGATCAGATACCGGCGATCCAGCGACGGGAAGGTCGTCGACGCGCATACCATCAACGGAACGGCGACGGCTATCCCCCGCCTGCTGATCGCCCTGCTGGAGTCGTATCAGCGGGGAGATGCCGTCGAGATACCCGCCGTGCTCAGACCCTTCATGGACGGGCAGGAGCTGATCACACGCAACAAGCGAATCCCGGAGACCAAGCTGGTCAAGTTCATCAAGGCCTAGCCCAACACACTCTGAACCAATCTGTTATCATTTCTGAAGCTCTGAGCTTATCATCGAGCATGGGAATCTTTTGAAGCACTCCCTGTCTGGCAGATGTTGGGGATAACGGCCGCGCGTTTGAATCACACTCGTTAATCACCGCCGGGAGATATTGAATTACAAAATTAGATTGTACCTACCCCTCGACTCCGCCGAAATACTTCATTCTGGCTTGTTTAGTGCACTGTTTGGGCTGCTCCAACTGGAATGTGGCTGCTGGTGAATGCGATTAAATTCCTGCAAATAAAACAAGCGCATTTAAACAATATGCACGATTAATTGTTCATGGTACCTCCCCGACAGGTTGTTAGCCCAATAATCTTATCGGGTTTCGTAAGCCCACAAATAACATTTGGCAAAGGGGTAATGCCAATTCAAGTTGTTAGAAAATCATTGTTCATTGGAAAGAGAAAAAATATTCTAAAGAATACACTGTTCAAATTAAAGACAAAAAAAATAATTAAACACAAATTTTGAATTTCTTTTGCCAAAATTTTTGAATAACAACGGGCAGGTAACTGCTGACCTAAGGGGAACTATACTATAAAGTGGAAGCCCAAAATGGGCAACACAGCAAGAGGTGCATGCGCGCGAAGAATGCAATTCTACCACTTGGGGGGTCTAGCAGGTGTTTTTATTTTCTTTTTTGTAAAATATACTTTTGTCCTTCGCGCATAACAGAAAAAAAGGAGTTTTCAATTCTATCTTCCACTGCCAAAAATAGTTTATGTTTGAATTAATTAAGTCAAGACTGTAAGGATTCAAATAACTTCTTTGTTTTTTTTGTGTTAAAGTAACATTAAAAAGGACATTTCACAATTGTTTTTTTTTTTTTAAATCCAGCCATTAGAGCTCTCTTTTGCTTGTATTCACTGTGTCGTTGAAAGTGAAAACTAGTTTTGGACCAAATTCCCGCTCACTCTTTCGTTCGGCCTTTTGCTTACGTTACACATATCGCGCAATTCTTCTATAATCGGCTTGGATAGTGTAACGTTGGCAGTGTTTTGATTTGATTGATACATTACCGCCCACACGTTACGGCTGTTGATTAGAATAGGCGGTGGAAGAGCTTGTGATTCTCGCGAACTGGCAAGTAATCCTTTTCCTGGAAGAGCTACTCTCGTCCGTCCGCTTGGAAGCCCAAACTCGCAATGTCTGTTATGTTTGCTCGTCATACTCATTTAAAGCCGAGCAGCTGCTGGCTCATTGATAAGTTATTTTCTTTCTTTTTTCCCATTTAGTACCAGCTTGCGGTCAGTGTTGGTAAACTTCTTCGGCCCGTGTTTGCCATTCGAAGGAAACTGAGCGCGAGATTTGAAATTGGTCAATGCGGAGTTTTCTTCTTTAGGTTTATTAAAACGTTACAATTTAATTCTATTACACTTTTGCTTATAAACGAAAGAAACAAATCATTGTCAATTGGTACACACATCATGTTTTATACATTATTTTCATTTCGAACCTCTATCAAACAACAAAACGCAAACACCAAGGATTACAACTTACTTATAAGGGCGTACAAATCATAAAAAAATAAACAGCGAAAATTATATGGATCTTGGCAAAAGGTACAAAAATCAGTTATGTCTCTCATTTTTTGGGAGGGCACAAAACGGGCCACGCTTTTTGTTTTTTTTCGTTTTGTTTTGCTTTTTTTCGTTATGTACAAAAAGAAAATGTCTTAAATGTAGTCGAAGTCTGTAGTTGAATGTGCGCGAATGATGGTGGGAGTGGCGGGTGTGTCCTATGAGTAAGCCAGGGAGAGGGTATTGTGGAAGTCCCTTCATTGAAATTTGTCAAGTTCTTATACGTGCCGGTGTTGTGCTGCTGCTGATGCTGCTTCTGTTGTTGTTCCATTTTATGGTAAATCCTAACTAATATTTCTCGGAAAGAGTAAAACACGGTAAAAGTCAATTGTTGCAAGTGTTTCGTTAAAGGAGCTCCAGTTTGTTGACCCCTCCTCTACCACTTCTTCTTGTGTTCGTCCATGGAGACGCCTCCAGGGCCCAAGGACACAATCATAAGCAGACCGCCGATAACCGAGAGTGTCTGGAAGAATAAACAGATTTAAGCTAGATACAAAAACATGCAATTATAACATTGACTGACCTGGAAGAAATCATATTTCAAGAAATCCCTGAGTGGTTTGTAGGACGGAATTGTCCACCAGGCATTATGGTAAAGGTTCAGCACCGTCAGCAGGGCCACCAGAATGAGGGCTGACAGCTTAGTCTTGTAGCCGAGAACGACCAACACCATCAGAATAGATCCAATGATGTCCTGGATCACCTGCCACACACTCAGCTCGAATCGGATCAGGGTGATGAACATGAAGGCCAACAGGATGCGACCGGCGAGCTGCATGAAGTTCTTGGGCTTGTTGTCTCCCATGGATGGCACGCCGGCGAAGAGGCTCCGACCCTCGATTCTGGCCTCAGCCAATACGAGGAGCAGAGCGCCTATCAAGGCAAAGTTCCGCAGCAAGAATTGGAAGTCCCACAGAATGGAGTAGGCAATTGTCTGCAGAGGCAAGTAAGTGAGCGTTTTAAGTAATGATCTTCCGCAGGAGAGTTGGCCACTTACCTGAAGCACGACAATGAAGAAGAGCAGGCCCACCGCGATGTCAACCTTAAACCTGGCCATCACCATGCCACAGCCGCCCAACTGGCCCAGCAGGTTGACGAGCACGAAGACGGTGGCCAGGAACTTGCCGCATCCCCAGCTCATGTCCATATACTCGCGCTGCTCGTTCCACTGGAAGTACATGCGAAGGCCGTCCTCGAAGAAGGTGGCGATGAGGCAGAGGCGTGCCACCGTCGGCAGCACATTCTTTCCCCGCTTGATAACCTGCAAAACAGTGGTGGAGTGGCATCGACCGTTAGATTTGGTGCCATCGTGATGGAGGGGCGATAAGATGTACCCTGACTTCGGTACAGTGATAACAGATCGAAGTGTACGAGCGAGGCTTTCGGAAATCGGTGCAGTGACGTGTCTCTCTCGGTGGCTCTCTCTATTTGTCTGCCCGATCGCTATCTGCCCGCTAACGGGTTTTGCCTGCTCCATGTAATTTGAATAGCAACTAAAATAGCGAACTAGCGAGCACGCACACCACTGCACCCACCACACGCCGCCCGCTTTCTCGACGACTATTACGGAACTCGACCTGGCCGGTGGCGTCCAGCAGCCCCGCTAATCTCCTCGCCTTTCCGCCTGCCCCCATGAACGCTCTTTCTCTCGCAGCACTTTCACTTACGGGGATAGCTCTCGCCACTCACTCACACCCACAGACGGGCGCCATGCCTGTGTGTGCGTTCTGCTAGCTGTAGACGCAACAATTGACAATTGGGTTTCTGGAGTTGGAGAACGGGATAGAATCAGGGGGTGCTCCCGCCTCCTATTGGAATCTAATCACAGCACGTAACCAGCAAACACAGATTACATTAAAACGTAGCCTATCGAGCTCCGCGAACTTTGCCGCGTTTGGGTGACGTTGGCAGTTTCGTGACAGCGCAGCTGCCAGAGCTTCTCCCGTACGAAGCCAATGTGCGGAAAGTGCTGAGGCCACAGTGGCGTTTCTGTAGCCTCAACAGGTCCGGATGGAGGTCCCTCTCGCTGTTAGCCAAAATATTTATTACCTGTTCCGCCACATCCTCCGTTTTGGCAATGTATTCGTTGGGTATGCTCATGTTGGCAGTTTCAGTTCAGTTTCGGCTGCTGGCTAGCTTCTATCAAGTTTAAGCTCTCAGCTGGCAGCTACGGAGACACTTGGACAATTAGTTTCTGGCGGGCGTTAGTTGCTCTACTAATTATAATCAAGTTACCAAAAAATCATGAATTAAAACCAGGAACTTAAAAACACACACGGCACTAGAGCTGGTCGTACACGCACGATTATTAGGGATGGGCAACTCGCTATCGCAGTCGGCCTGTCGCACTTCGTTGGGAATGCCGATAACTGGAGTTCAGCATTAAGTCGGCGTGCGCTTGTTTTTCTAAAAAAAAAATTCTAAAAATCCATAAATGTCGAGCAAGTCAAAGCGGCAAAAAACTGAACAGGCAGCAGGCGTAGAAACAGCGAAGCAGAAGAAAATGAAGGGCAGAAAGAAGTCCGACGCCGGCTATGGCTCCGGGGATTTCTCGGGGGGCTGGGATGTGGATAGCTACCGCACGGACTACGAGAGCGAGGAGCACTGGGAGCTGCGACGCAACTTTATGCTGGCCCACAAGGACACCTACGACGAGGATCGGCTAGTATGCTTGGCTCAAACGTTTATTAACATGGAGTTTCTGGGTTGCAAGTACCCGTCCGAGACCATGCACCTCGTGGCTGAAATGTCCAAGGAGATCGCTGAGGAGTTCCGGCGGAAGCGAGACCAGCGCCTGAAGCGCACATTTGTGTCGGCCTCGGACGCGGCGGAGCAGCGCGCCAAAGGTAGACGGAAGAACAATTAGTTAGACTAGTCTGGGAGAAAATTTTTTATATTACTAGTAACTATACGAGCCAGAGACCACACAGCCTGCCTAATGCATAATTCCAACAATTAGGGCGCAGGGGCGCATCCGCAAAGCCGCCACTCGAAGCACAACCCTCAAGAAGATCCAACCAAGAGTCACGCCTGTGCTTTGGCGGTGGCGAGCCAATCAATCTTTTCGAGGGTCTGCGCTTCGGCCAACTTATTTTGTTCCTGGCCGGGGGCCGCAGTTGTCTCCGTAACTCCTGCACAGCCAGCAATCTGAAATACGACGAACGCGCCAGTCTAGAGCACCAGGCGACAGACACCACAAAATATGCCGAGGTATTGGTTAACGACCAGGTGATAGCTACTGGCCAGGGTGAGAATCTGAAGGCGGCCAAGCAAGCGGCCTTTAAGCAAGCGCTTCTTCTCCTGCAGTCCCACTGTTACAGCATTAAGGTAAGTAGGGAGGAAACTGTGCAAGTATGATACTAATATGATACACTTTCAGCTCAACGCCTCGCGCCAAACTATCAAGGTGGAGAAGAGTCAAACCGGCGTGAACATAAACGTTACCAAAGAGTCTGCCGACAGCCTTGGAGATCAGAAGTTAGATGCCAGCAACAAGGGATATCGCATGATGCGCCTGATGGGCTGGACAGGTGGCGGCTTGGGAAGCGACAAGCAAGGACGCGAGGAGCCTGTGGGGTAAGCCTACAAGAAGATCCTGTGATACAGTGTAACAAATTCTTTTGCAGATACTTACTGAAGAACAATCGCACTGGCCTGGGATCGAAGAATCAGCATGGCAATCTGGCCGATTACCGCAAACTAATAGAAAACTACGTTAATTCAGACGACATGCGCGACATGCAGTTTGAGCCAACGTTTTCGAAGGAAGAGCGCGCCTCGTTCCACCAGTAAGCCGTTTGAAACCGTTTTGATATTCTTTTTTTTAAGACATTTGTCTTTTTAGGATGGCTAGCCGATTTGGATTGCGTTCCAATAGCTACGGCACTGGAGAGACCCGAAGACTGCTGATCACAAAGAAGGTCAGCTACAGTACCATCCTGACAGAGGTCCTCTCCCGACAGAATCCCAAGTTTTGCGATCGCTACTTTGTGCAGGTGCCTATGCAAAAGGCTCACCTGTTCCCCGGCCATGTCGCCGGTCTGGAACTGGAAAATGTGTGTGACTAAAGAGAACTCAGCTCGTATTATACTCGTATATAAGAATTTTCTTTACCACTATGATTAAGCGAAAAGTACAATTAAAAATTTAAAAAGTAAATCAAAAATCAGTAATCATTCAAAGATTTTTTTCAAAAGAGGTTCTCTGTTAAAAGTATATCGCGCGATGGTTAACAGTTAACAGAGTTATGTTTACGTTTCACGGTGAATGGCTGCCACAGCTGATTCAATAAATAAGAAGAAACGTTGCAGTTGTAAAGTGCATTAACTTGTTTTTCTCACAAGAAAATGAATAAGTGCCCGCGATGCAGCTGCGAGGCCACTGGAGAGAATCGCCTGGTCACTGAAAGTTGCGGCCACCTTAAGTGCCGGCTCTGTCTGGTTGCGGATGTGTCGGATTGCCTGGAGTGCAAAGTGGCCAAGCAGAAATCAGCTGCAGAAGTGAAAGATGTGACGCAGAGAACATCCTTGGACCAGAGGATCATAGTCACTGACCATGGCTATCGTTGCACGGTGTGTAAGAAAGACTTCAGAAGCCGAACACACCAATATTACCACTTATCCTGTGGCGATGATCTTCTCAAAAAGTTTAGCTGCAAAGAGTGCGGTCGCGTGAGTACCAGAAACCCACTATTATCCACTTTCCACAACGAACTTTCCTCTTTCCAGCGCTTCGCCACCCGTTCCCACTTGAAGTATCACATGAACAACCACGAACAGTCATCTAAACACAGTTGTGATATTTGCGGAAAGAAATTCCAGCAACTGGTTGTGTTGCAGCGCCACTTGCGCACCCACAACCAGGAACGCCATAAGTGCCAGCACTGCCTGAAGGTGTTTCGCAGCGAGAACTCGTTGAAATCTCACTTGGTAATACACAGCGACCTTGGATTGCCGTTTAAGTGCGAAGTCTGCTTGAAATCCTTCCAGAACAAGGCCAACCTGAAGCAGCATTCAAGGAAGCACGACCAAAAAAGTACCCGGCACAAGTGCAAAGATTGCCAGAAATCGTTCCTCCGCCAGACCACACTACGCTTGCATATGAAACGGCACTTGGCGCGCGAGCGACAATCCTGTCCACTGTGCGACAAGAGCTACAATGATGCAGATGCGCTGGCGCGGCATCTGAAACAGCACAAGACTGGCGAACGGTATCGATGCAAGCAGTGCGACATAACAGTGAGTCGAAAGGACAACATGCTTCGCCACCTTCGTTCCATGCATCCCGGCACCACGTTCGACAGCAGTGTGGAAATAACAACGAACACTGCCGCTGCGGAAGAGAGCACGCTTCCTGCTCAAAACCTTAGATACAATAGCGTGATCAAGAGCGTGGGGAACGTTGAGCCCGTAGCGGTCCACCTTCCCCAACCCATGCCACTGGAGCAAAATATCCCTGCGCAAGTTCCCTTGCCACTGCCAGATACCATGCCCAAAGAGAATGTCCAGCTGTATCGGAAAATAATCCTGGACTTGGACAACGAGGAGTACTCAAACGAGCTGAGTTTGGATGAATCGGACGCTGTGCAAGACTCAAGGCAAGACTCGCCCTTGCATCATCGACAGCCCAGGGATGCTAATTTTAGCGAAATGCACTGGCGAAAGAATTTCAAATGCTTCTACGAAAACGAGCACACGAACTGAAAAACTAGTTAGGATGTCCCTTCTTGGCAGGGCCTGCTGATTTATTAACAAACAAGTAAAGCGTTAAAAGCCCAAGCGAACCGAAACCATCTTGTTGGACGCTTGCCATATTTCCGCGTGCCGATCGACGTCAATGCCAAGTTCCGCCGGGCATTAGAAGAAGAGACATATTTTGCCGCAACTGCCACCTCTTCAGTATTCAATATGTTGGACGAGCGATCGGAAGTCGATACCCTGCGTGAAATTTATTACCTAACCGATGGTGACGTTGGAAACTGGCGGAAGTTGCTGGCGTTAGGCGATTGTCTGGACCAGCAGCTTAAGCGCAAACTGCTCTGGGTGTGGCCTACATCATCGAACTTGGACCTTTTCAATCAGTTCCTGTCCACCAGCGGTATCCAGTGCATCCTAAGCGTGGGCTGCGGCAGTGGTCTACTGGAATGGCTAATTGTCACGGCTGGTGGTCAGAAGGTGTCGATGTTTGGTCTCGAAGTCGATCGAAATTGGTGGCAGAGCAAGTACTCCGTGCGAAGCTTCATATCCTTGAACTTTTTTGAGGATACGAGTGCTTTGAGCCAAGATTTTCTGAAAACCTGCTGCAAAGGTTTCTCCCCTTGTGCCTTGCTGTTTTGTTACTTCAACAACCGCGGTGCTTTTCTGGAATATCTACGAGTATTTCGAGGCAAGTGGCTCATACTGATTGGGCCACAGCCCAGCCTCGGGATACACACAGACCCGAATCCTCTCCAGCCGCAAATTCCCAACGACGAGTGGACTTTGAGGGAACGCCTCAATTGGACTGATCGAAACGTTGTAGCGTTCTACGAAAAAATAGTCTAGGGTAGCGTTTAGTATCTATAATTGTAGCAATAAACTTTTGTCTTAATTCCTAGTTAGTTCCTATTTACTTCTATGTGGAACTTGCAGGCCGGTATGCTTTGAACCTCGGCTGTCACAGTGCTGTTGATGCCCAGATTGCTAAGTGCTCCTCGCACCAGGCCGCATGTAAAGGCTACAAACTTCGGTGCGTGCTCGAGTTGCTTGGTGCCCGGCGAGATTCGGGTGAGGAATCGGAATGCTTTGTCCTGAACCACGTACATGCCATGGTTGTTGGTCCGCAGGTTATCCACCTGTTTCTTGTAGATCAGTGTCCAGAAGTCGGTGCATATAAACTTCATGGTCTCCAACTCGTCCTTGAAGCGCGGACTCTCGCGAGTGAGCCGTTCAATCAACCGGTAGCCTGTGGTGAAGCCTATGTACTCCAGTGTGGCGAGATCATGCTCCTGGGAGGTGGGAGGTAACCGATGTTTAATCATTATAGTTTAGCTGAAAGTAATTCTCGCCCACCTTGTTGCTGTCCAGGCAGTAGTTAACAATCTCTGCGTGCAGGCAGTCGAAAAGAATTTCCTCGGACATAGTCGTGACAATTTCTGTTTTCCTTAAAGTTTCAGTGATTTGTTTTTAATAAAAGAAACAGCTGATTGTGGCTTAAAAATGTGAATGGCAAACCTCAAATGGCGGTTTGGCTTTTTTACGGCTAGTGGTGTTGCTCGCTCTGGCTTGGTTCCTGCCAAAATCACCACTGGGGGTTTCTTAAAGAACAACCACAACAAAAAATGTATACAAACAATCGGCAGGTGTGAAATTAATTAAATTTGTGACTTGAATTGGACTGAAACCCCTGCCAGGATGCTGGGCTCTGTGCAGAGTGCCGCCGTGCACAGCATGGCCTGCCAGGCGATTCTGGTGTTGATATGCCTGGTTTGCTATGGATGCGGCGGTCTAAGTGGTGCCACCTTCGTCTTCGACGATACGGTGGCCATCGTGAAGAACAAGGACGTTAATTCGCTACCCACCAACTGGACGGCAATATTCACGCACGACTTCTGGGGCGCCTCCCTGCTTAGCTCCGACTCCCACAAGTCCTTCCGGCCGCTGACTACGCTCATGTTCCACTACGAATACGCCATGCTGGGATTGAGCGCCGGCCACATGAAGTTCCTGAACCTCATACTTCACTGCGTGAACACTCTGCTCATGTGGCGTCTAGTGCGATCCCTCAATGTTACTGAGATCAACGCGGATCGTTGGGCCATAATCTCGGCTGCGCTGTTTGCCGCCCATCCGATCCACACGGAAGCTGTCTCGGGAGTCGTGGGACGAGCAGAGCTTATGTTTGGCATGATTCACCTGCTATGCCTGCTGCTCACCGCGGCCAATTGCGGCAGGAGCAGTCCCCAAAGCGTCGGTCTCGTCTTGCTTCTCTCCGCCGTGGGGATGCTCTTCAAGGAATCGGCCGTCACCATTCCCATGTCATGCGTGCTCCTCGACTACTTTCAGAACGGGTACTACCTCTTGGAGTTTCGAAACCAGTGGAAGCTCATACAATCCAGGGTGAGCTACTTCGCGTACGCCGTTGGATCTGTCGGCCTCCTAATGGCGCGCCTGTGGTGGCAGGACTTCGATTCGCCCACATTCAAGGAAGTGGATAATCCTGTGGCCCACAATGCCAACATACTGACCCGGGGACTGTCGCAGCAGTTTCTGCTGGTTATGAACATCTGGCTGATGCTCTGTCCCCATTGGCTCTGTTACGACTGGGCCCTGGGCTGTGTGAAGCTGGTGACCAGCATCTGGGACCTGAGACTCCAGGGGGTTATCGGATTCTACTCCGTGATGTTGGTGGCCCTGATGAACTTCCGCCGATTGCCGGGAATGATGCTGGCTCTGGGCCTGATGATCGTCCCCTTTCTGCCAGCATCGGGAATCATTCGAGTGGGATTCGTGATCGCCGAGAGAACCCTGTACGTTCCCTCCATTGGCTTTTGTCTCTTGTCCATCTACGGGTTCTTGCACTGGTACGAGAGTAGTGCCGACAAACCCATTTGGAGGACAAGTTTGAGGATTCTACTGATGCTACTATTCACGGTGATGATGCTAAGAACGCGACAGCGGGCTTCCGACTGGCTGAACGAGGAGAATTTGTTTGCATCCGCCTTGAAGGTGTGTCCCGACAACGCCAAGGTCCACTACAATATAGCGCGTCTGGCTACAGATTCGGGCAATAATACAAAGGCCTTCATCCATTACCATAAGGCCGTCGACCTTTATCCCAGTTACGAGTCAGCCTTAATGAACCTGGGGAACCTGTATCGGGAGCATGGGCAGTTGGACACCTCCGAGGAGTACATTCGACTGGCCCTGCAGGCATACCCCGCGTTTCCAGCGGCCTGGATGAATCTGGGAATTGTCCAAGCGGCGCGGAAAAAATACGACCAGGCCTTGGGCAGTTACGAGAAGGCCCTGAAGCACCGACCCAACTTTGCCGTCTGCTACTACAACATGGGAAACCTGTTCCTTGAGCAGAAGCGGTTCTCCAAGGCGCTGCACCATTGGCAGCACGCGGTGGCCCTTAATCCACGGCAGCCTAAGGCCTGGGCGAACATACTAACCATGCTGGACAACAAAGGTCTTCACGAGGATGCCCTGCGCCTCTCCACCCAGGCTCTGAAGCATCTGCCCAGTGAAGTGAGCATCTTGTTCATTCGCGCCAACGTCCTGGGAAAGATGAAGCAATACCTAGAAGCCGAGAGTGTGTATAAGCGGGTTATCGAGCTGGATCCGCGTAACATGCTGTACCACACAAACCTGGGCGTGCTGTACCACCGATGGGACAAGGCGGAGGAGGCAATTAGGGCGTACCAGGCGGCCATAAGCATCAACGCGGCAAGGGCAACGACGGCGAGAGAGAATCTCGGCAAGCTTCTGAAGCGCCTGGAGCGGGAGGCCCAGGTCAGAAATAGGTAAGGTACTCCGCCGAGTTACCATGTGTTAGGATAGCCTATTTTATCATAAAGTAACCCACCTCTAAAATGATTTTGGTGTAAAATCGAGGTGTGGATCTCTGGATCACATAAGGTTGTACGATAAGTCACTAGTCTAGCAATCAGTTGTACTTCACGATACAAACTTTCTGTAGTTAATGTAATCTCGTCCTGAACACCCTCCCTGTAACTATTATGTCCCGTCCTCAAATCGTGTAATTTATTTCGAATGTTTAGGATAATTAATTTATTTATTAATTTAATCGAGGGTATATACAATTTATGTTAAAACTAATTAATGATCAAACAATTACGAGACGGCTTACATAACTTAGCTAAGTTCTAGAACGTAAGGACTACACGAAATACTTGCGAGAACAGTGACAGAGTGCTGGCACCGTTTTGTAAAACGATTCAATTCCATTAAAGATTCCTGGTTTTAATTTAAAAATAATAATACCTCAAATTACATAAGACTATGTAAGACACTGCTGAAACGGGGAAAACTTTGGCAGAATGCGAGAAGGCGACCAAGAGTCGATCAAAAGAGAGATTAACGTGGACATCGGTAAATATTCAAGATATATGTGCGGTGAGGGGTCTATCTACTAGCGGGGTATGCGTAAAAATATAACAAAGTCTTTGTGTTTGAGATACGGGTCTGTCGGGGTTTTTTTTCCTAGGCGAGCAAGCGAGCAACGGCGGTTAGCAACTAAATCAAATAATATTGAGCAAATAACACAGCTAATGATGATCTCGTAGGGCACGGGTACGGGAACGGGATCGGGAACGGGAAGGATCTACAACAGCACAAACTCCTCGCTTTCACTGTCGTCTTGGTCATTGTCGTCGAGTGCCTGCGGAGGCATCAGTTGAACACCTTGTTCTTGCGCCAAGGTCGCCACCTGTTTTATGAGCGGCTTGTAGAGAGAATCGCTCATCTCATCGCGCTCGTGGTCCAAACAACGACCTCTCGAAAACGAAAACAATGGGTAGTTCATGTCCATTTGCTCGGATTGTTGCAAGGATTGGGGGGGCACCTGCTGAGAACCGGCCATCTTATCCACTGTGGCTCCCGAGGCACAACGCATTGGATGCAAATACTAAAAAAATAATTTGTTAAATCTTAGGATTTATTTGAAAAGGAAAAGATAACTCACCAGTTGGACACTTTCCATGAAGTTGTCAAAATCACTCTTGGTAGCGCAGTAGAACCCGATGCAGCAGCTGGGATCCATTTTACTGGACTTGAGTTTGCGGGGCGATTTGCAGTGAAAGGAGTTGAGCGAGAAGTTTTCCTGATTCACATCCACCATCTCCTGGCAATAGTGCGGGTCCAGGTGGATGAGTCTGTCCTCCTGAAAGCCAACAAAGTAGAGCGAGTGCTTGGGCTTCCCCCCGATGATCCCCAGGCAGTGCTCCGTGCTCAGGAGCAGCTTCAGACAGTGGGCATAGGCCAGGTTCAGCTTGTCGCTGCCCAGCCGCAGCGGTATGAGCACAATGAGCGCCTTCCAGTGCTGCTGCTGCTCTGTCCTCGGCACTTCCGCCTGCGGTCTCTTCGCCTGTTGCCAAGGCACATTCGGTTTGGGGGCCGGTTCTGGAACACTGCACTGATCCTCTATATCTTGAATGTAAACTGAAACAGGGAATCACGGTTACCAGGTTATCAGTCGACCTTATCAACTAATCCAGGTGAGTAATGAACTGCGATTACTCACCGGTGTGACGGTTTGTCACGACCGCTATCTGGACTCTAAACTTAAAAGGTAATGGATGGGAATTCCTTCAAATCTAAGTTATAATCATAACAATTTTAACATTTTGAAATATTAATTAACCTTCGAAAACAAAAATATTCTAATACGCAAAAAGACAAAAAAGATAAGGAAAATTGAAGCCACAAAGGGTTGTCATTGATTGTAAAGCTAATCTAATATTTCCCGTGTGCTTCTGCTTACTTGTGCAATCTTTGGCCACATAGATGCTTATATTATCAAAGTCTGCATTTTCCTGAGCGGCGTGCTCTAAGGCGTGTCTGCATTTGGGGGAAACATAAATTAATAAAGGCTATAAAGAAGTGCGATTAAGATTCCTAATCTAATACCTACTTCAGCAAGTAGGAGACAGAGGCAGGACCGTACCAGTCGCCGGGCTTCTTGCCCAGGTTCTCACCCAACCGCACCAGGGCGTGGATTGAAAAGGGGCTACTCTTCGAGGAGCTGTCGCCGAACCACTTGACGATCTTTTTGTGCATGTTGTCCTCGTAGGTCGAGTGCAACTGCGACTCCGAATCATAGCGCCAAGCTTGAAGAGAATCACTAGTTATTTTTAATTTAGACAAAGAACTCGTGAACTCACTGCGTCCCATGAAGTGGCAGATGAGTCCTTGGGCCAGAAGCATCTGGCCACTCCGCAGCATACAGCCCCATCCGCAGTCCGAGGTGTAGTTGGAGCCGTTCATCGTCGGGAACTCCCTTCTGTACGTCATCCAAATTCGACTGTAAAAGTCACGCCGAAAGCCCTCGATACCCTCTTCCCAAGGATGTTCGCCCACTTGGTTCTCCGCCGCATCCATTCCCAGCTCCTGCGGCACAACAATTTCGTCAATGGCTTGCGGATTTAAAGTCGGGTACAGGGATGTGGATGTTGATGTGGCTTGGATGCTGTCGAACGCAGAGGTAGCATTGTCGGGCGCGGAGTCCATTTCTGTGGTGGAGCTCTCCATACTCACTGGCGGCGTGAAGCGTCGATGGTAGCATCGTCCCAGCAACCACACCGGCTGCTCCTTAGAGAAGCTAGTCTGCCGCATTTTTCCGCTCCAGCCGTACTTGACGTTGTGCCACATCGCCACCAGCTTGGACTCCATTCCTTTGGTGGGCGTCCGATTGGGGTCTTCACTGTGGGCTGGCTCCACGTGACCACAGCTGGCTCCGCTACTGTTACTGCCACTATATAGCTGACTGAAGGCATTCATGAAACGTGATGACGTCGATATTTTGCGCTGCGGCGTTGCTGTAGCAGCACTTTCCGACTTGAGGTTCAAATTCGCACCTGACATGGTCACGGGAACGGGTGCGGGGGATGGTGAGGGACAGGGCGTTGGTGAGGGGACGCGGGGAACTGCAAAGACATTTCTCGGTATTGTCTGTATGGGAGCTGCCTGCTCCTCCTCGACGGCACCATCCTCCACAAGTGGCATGTCCTGGGCACCCATCCGGCTGCCTTCCACAATAGCTCCCTCGCCGGTGTCAAAGATCATCAGTTTCTCGTCGGTTAACTTCGATAGCAGGCCATCATAGTTCATCTGCTTGGACACAATAATAGGGGAAGCGGAAGCAGAAGATGAGCAACGACGCTTTGTTCGAAGCTTAGAAAATTTAAAGAACTGGGGCATGGCAGTGGCAGAATGAGCGTCTGGCTGGCCGTGGCCGAACTGAAGTGAACTGACACTGCCGAGCGTGCTAATTACAAGTGTTTACTCACCGTTTATTTGTTGACAGATAAAGATAAAGTTAACTACACCAAAAAAATTGCTTGTTTTCCTTTTTCTTATTCGCGATAAGTGCGAGGGCTGCAGTGTTCTCGAACGTAGAGTTGCCAGACGTTTCAATGGTGGTTAAAGAATGTTCTAAAAACGTATCCTTATAAGACAAGTGCAATTAAAGGGGGAAAACATATACAATTACAAACATGTACAATTTATTTGGAAAACTTTTTGGTCTATCAATAAAAGACTTACTTGTTTTTTAATTTTAAAAATTAATTTTGTAATTATTTAGTTCCGCAAGTAAGGGTTCGGGCCACCCTAAAATTACTTCCGGGTCTGGCAGCTTCTGGATCAGCTGGTTTCTTATTGCGCAACTCAAGTGAACTTGGAACAGTGAGAACAGACGCAGAGCACATTTAAAAATGGTAAGTAATGCTAATCAAAATACACCGAAATGTGGCTACTTAACAAATCAAACTAATCCGCGTGTCCAGCAGAGGCCCATTCAAAGGTTCGTGTACACATTCGGTCATCGCACCTGCAGCCAATTGCCGCTAATCGGCGGAGTCTCGGTATCGGTATCAACAAGAATAACAAGAGCCCAAATGGCCTTCTCAGCCCGCCAATCGTCCTCCTCCGTGCTGGCCACGGAGTCGTCCAACAAGGGCATGATCATACTCAACCGTCCCAAGGCGCTCAATGCCATCAATCTGGAGATGGTGCGAAAGATATACAAGCATCTGAAGAAATGCGAGAAGTCCAAGTCCCTGCTGATCATCAAGGGCACCGGAGAGAAGGCCTTCTGCGCCGGCGGGGACGTGCGTGCCCTCGTCGAGGCGGGACCCACCGACGAGTCAAAGAGCTTCTTTCGGGAGGAGTACACCACCAACGCTCTAATTGGAAACTACAAGATACCTTACATTGCCATCATCGACGGCATTACCATGGGCGGCGGCGTCGGACTGAGCGTTCACGGCAAATATCGTGTGGCAACGGACCGCACGCTGTTCGCTATGCCCGAAACGGCTATCGGCCTGTTCCCGGATGTGGGCGGCTCCTACTTCCTACCGCGCCTCCAGGGCAAACTGGGTCTGTACCTGGGGCTCACCGGCTATCGGCTAAAGGGCGGAGATGTGTTCTATTCGGGCATTGCCTCGCACTACTGCGAGAGCTGCAAGATCCCGGAACTGGAAACCGCCCTGCTCAACTGTCCAGATGCGGACGATGTGCCGGAGCTGCTGCAGAAGTTCCACTCGAAACCGGAGAAGCCCTTCTCCCTGGAACCCTTTCTGGAGCAAATCAACAAGAACTTTGCGGCGGACTCGGTGGAGGGAATTTTGGAAAACTTGCAGAACGACGGCAGCGAGTGGGCACAGAAGACCCTTGGGGTGAGCAGGTTCAGTGATAAGAGCAGAACCAGATGCTAATTGAATGGGCCGATCGAAGATTGGCGCGCTTTTAGCGCACAATATTTGGTCAGTTCCCAGGCAATTAGCATCTGCTTCAGCTGTGGCACGATTTCGCACAAAGCTTGAGCACTTGAAACACTTAAATTATCACCCGATCCATGCTATTTCCAGACGCTATGCAAGGTGTCGCCTACGTCGATGAAGGTCACGTTCCGCCAGCTGGAGCTCGGCTCCCAGCTATCGCTGGCCCAGTGCCTGATCATGGAGTACCGCCTGGCCGTGCGCCACCTGGAGCGCAGCGACTTCAAAGAGGGAGTGCGAGCCCTGCTCATCGACAAGGACCAGAAGCCCCAGTGGCAGCCGTCCCAGCTGTCTGAGGTCACGGAGGAGCATGTGCAATGGTTCTTCCGCAAGCTGCCCGACACCGAGGAGCTGAAACTGTAATGTAGCGAGGCTGGGCTTCATTTTGCACAGATGCCTGCTTCCTTTGTTTGACCTCCGTTTTATCCTAATATTCACGCACCTTTAATGCCTTGTATATACTTTTTTGCGAGCTTGAGTTTTGCATGGTCCCTTGCCTGCCGTTTCGAAGTATTCCTTATCCGTACTTGCACTGTATGACGGCCGGAGTCTGACAAGCACTGTCGCTAAATATCCGCAATCTCTTTTCATTCCAACAGCGACTAACTCTGGAGAAAATTCCTGGCAATCGCCCGTCTTTACCAATAACGATCGTGAAATTTAATGCATTTATATATGATATAAATATTATTTACAATTCGTAGTCCTAATACAATCTGTACTTGTGCCTAAATCGATTCGAAATCGTTTAACAAAAATAAAGTGAAGTGTATATGTTTAGTGGCGATTTTGGAAAGCTTTACGCACAAGAATCCTTCAGCTTGATGCTATCCTCCACCATATTAGTCAGTTCCACCAGTTTCTCGATCTGATTGGCTTGGAAGTTCAGTTTCGAGAGTTCCTGTTTCCAGGCGGAGACATCAACTCGTAACTGGACCCGTATTTTATCATCGTCGGACATTACGGCCGAGTTGGCAACTGGAGCAGAGCCGCCACTCTTGACGTTTCGCAGTCGCCGCAGGGATTCCTCCGTTTTCTGAACGGAGGTCAGAACGTCGCTTACCACGGTGAAGTACCTGCAAAGAAACGATAGAGAAAGCCGTCTCCAACTGAACTTTGATAAACTTACGCCTTGGTGATATGACTCGCAACCTCTGACAGGATCTGCTCCACCACCAGAGTTCCTAGCTGCGATTCATGTTGCTGGGAGAAGGTTTTAAGTGGCCGGAGCATCTGCTCCACGTAAGCCGAACAGCGGGTGGGGACTTCTCGGTTGGTCTTGCGATACAAGCGAGGCAAGTCATTTACTTGACGCACGTTCTCCGTTTCGCACTCCCCGATCAATAGCTCCACCAGCGTTCTTTGGATGCTGGCCAGATGTGCGGCCAGTGTGTCGGCCAGAGCGCCCATCGACTTGCCCAAGACATCGTTAAAGATTTTTGTGCGCTGATCTGCAGGCACTGCTTGGGCAATCGACCGCTGGAGATCTGGCAGATGGGCGTCCAATTTACGGATGTCGGCGTGCAGAGCAATCAGCAGTTGGTGACGCGTATAGGACTTTGCAAAACTGCTTCCCTTTGAAACGGCTATGGCGTCTGTGATCCAGCGCGACAGACGCAGTACGATTTGCACATTCAGTTTGTAAAATTTGGGGAAAACCTCTGGCAGGTAAACGCCCTCAGCCCAGCAGCGCGACATTGCCTCGCTTGCAGCATTAAAGGACGACAGTCTGTATGATTTTTCGTCAGGATTTGCGACTATTGTGTCATCCTGCAGAACAGGTTCCAGTTTTCCCTCAAATTTCCCAGCGATTTCCTAGAAGATAAATAAGTTAAAAAATATATTCGCTTGTAAAGTGACTCAGATACCTGAAAGCATATTTGAAAGTATACGGGAAGGTTCCAGCGCGCTTCGAAACTCTTTGTCTGCTTGTGCTGGCGATAGTAAGTGACTGCCTTTTCGCCGCTGCTTGCTAGGATCTCCTCTATTTTTCCGAGGAAGTCGCGAGTGCATTTGTATTTCACATAGAACACCTCAGAGTTGCCAGGCGCGAATATGGAGTTCATATACAGCTCGAGGCGTGTTTCCACATCACACCAATAGCTGTTCACCACAAAATTGAATCCAGGAAACTTGTCCGAGTAGAGAGTGAGACGGAGCAGGTCCGTCATGTGCAGGGATATGAAATTCAGTATCTTGCTGTAGATGCCGGCCAGGCCCTGTGGCGAGTTCTGCAGCTGCTGCTCCCCAATAACACCGCTCATATACGGGGCCACCACGTCCTCGCGGAAAGCTATCTCTGCTTGGGAACACGCATTAAGGGTTATATAGACCCGCAGGCAGCGCTCCAGGTGCTCCGCATTCGAGTTGCGGGCGTGGCCCAGCGCTTCATTGAAAAACCGACGCAAATGCTGATGCAGCTGGTCTTCCAGGTGCTTGATTTTCGATTCCTGCTCGGCATTCAGATGCTGCGAGCAGTGCTTCTCATGGAACTTTAGTTGAATTAGATCCAAAGCAGCGCGCTCCAAGTCAACAGCTTCAATCGATTTCTGTTCGTCGCTCAGTTTTCGGTCAATAAGGTCCTGCAGCTTGCTGGTTGTCTCGTACACTTTTTTGAGGCTTTGCAGGCTGCGCTTGTACTCCCGCAGCCGTCGCTTCTCCTCCAGCTGGGCCCGCAGATCCGCCACGTTCTCGTCAATCAGGCTGTGAATGCTCTCTATGTCGCTACGAAATTGCTCTAGTGGGCGCTGTATCGTTTCTATGGACTGGTCCAACCCAACTAGATTAGCGCTCAGATTCACAAAGTCCGCGTAATCCTCATTAATCAGGTCGATCATCGCCGCCCGCAATCCCTTTAGGTAGAGCCCCAGATTGTCCCGCAGCTGCTCCAGACTGGGAGCATTGCGATTCTTGTGTAGGAATTCGTCCACAGAAAAATTTGCCTGCGAATGCAAGATAGTGAGAGGCATCCTTTTCTCAACAAGATTTCTCACCTTCATGAACTCATTTTTGTCAAAGCATAACTTTTCGGCGGTGCTGGTGGAGCCATTTAGGTGAACCGTCTTCTTGGCGGTGTCATGCATTGCTGAGGTCGTCAATTAATTGTAATAACAATATTTACGAACTCTGCCACGAACAATATTTGCTATTTTGATAGTGTGACCAAATGTCAAAAATTAGGTATGGCATCTTCCATATGGTGTCGCATATCCTACACTCAAAAAAAATTTAAACAAAGTTTCTTATAAAAATCACTATTTTAGATAAAAGTACTTTAATTTAATAAATTACATTCTTTTATAAAATTCATTTAAAACATTAAATCATCATGGTCTATGCTAGGAGTTCTAGGTCTAACGATAGTGAGAGGAGATTCCCTTCCGTTTTTCTTATAAGCCAATTTCATCTCCATATCCAGGTCGTAGGTGTCCTGCGTGTTTTCCGACTCGTTGCTATCCGAGGAGCTGTCGTTAGGGGGAGTGGTGGGACGATCTTCCAAGTCGTCTAGGCTAAACGAGGAGCCCTCTGCAATCGATCGCTCTAAGTCCTCCGAAACCTGTTCATAGTATGCAATGTAGTTGCGGATGTGTTCAAGGCGATCTTTCTCTAGCACTATTTGGTCCTTAAACTGCGTTTCCATTTTGTGGTAGGCTGCCTCTTGCCGTTGCATCTCCTCGAACTTCTTCATGGTCAGTAGAAATCCTCGGTCATCTGATGCTCGCTGTCCAGCCTGAAACTTGCAGATACTTCTGTATAAATTAAGGAACCGCTTGGGGTCCTCGAAGTAGTTAGCCACGTTAGTCGGCATGTTCTGGGTAAGGAGGACTCCGCGGAACGGCTGCTCACACACCGCGCACTTTTTGTCCGGAGCAGTTTCGTTCAGACAGTAGCTGCACAGAATGTGGTGGCAGCGAGACAGATAAAATGGCACCGTACTTTCTGCATCTGGTCGCTGGTAGCACTTGTTGCAGTGCACGCGAAACATAACAGATTCCATCCTTGTTTACTATTTTTCCCGGCAGAATAAATAAGTTGTTTTTGTATTTTCTATAAGGAGTTGCCATACTCTTCGAAAAAGATTGCCCCATTAGAAGTGGGACCATATTTACATAAAACATACCGCTCGATTATGAAAATACCAAAAAGTTTGGAAAAATCCCTGTCGCCTGTGTCATGTGACGGCACGTGACGTCACAACCAGCTCCACTCGAGCCCCACTGTTTTTTTTGCAGCCCCAGCGATTTTTCCTCGCACTCTCAACGACTTCGCAGGCCAAATTTGCGTGTGTCGCCAGTACTGTTCGTAGTCGAAAAATTGTACGTGTGGTTGTCGCAGCGCAAACTTTAAAGAATTTAGATTGACGTTCGTTTTTCGTCCAATTGCAGCTCGAAATTTGCCGTGGTTTTTCAAGGTAGAGAGGCGTAAAAAAAATTCAGAATGAACGCCCAGCAAGCTCAGCGGGAACATGTCCTCGCCGTCTCCCGGGACTTTATCTCCCAGCCTCGCCTGAGTGAGTATCTCCATGCTAAGAATTATCAAATAAAAGTTACATTTAATCGAGTGAAAAAATGCAAAGATGCCCCGTAACGAAAGTCTCGGGGTCCGCCATGTTTTAAGAATCTGGGTGTAAGGCGGAATACAGAAAAATCAATAAAACCTCCCAGCACCACAAAAACAAGCAGAAATTCCCACGAAGGCCTGGCCTCAGTGCATATAAATGCAGTTTTGTGATATATAGAGGATCGTAAGACTATATAGTGACTGTCGGGAGCACCCCCTCGTTAACCAGTTAGTGATTGAAAATTTTCATCGTCACATGACCGCTAGTCTCTCAGCTGTTTGCTTTTGCTTTTGCCATTCACACAGTTCGAGGCACCTGACTGCGAACGGGGTGGGTGGCGATGGGCGATAACTTTATAGAGGTCGTCAATTTAACTGTTTTTTTTTATCCAAAGAAGAGATTAATTATCCTGAAACTATGTAAAATAGATTAAATGATTTATTGACTCAACTTTAAAAGCTTTAGGTTTATCTATCATGACTCTACTAAGAAAAAATGTAGTTGGCGTTTAATGTAATTTTGGGTCTCTGGGTAGTTGCATAAAAAGATGATAAAAAAAATGCATTGGAAGTGATTTGTGATTGTCAGGTGTGTATTTTTCTTATTCCTTTTCCCGCTATCTACTGCCAATTAGATTCCCTTTTGCATTCCGTTATTGTTATCTGTTTCTTATTGGATTCCCATTGCTTCTCGTGGCTAGGGCCGAGTCGGAGAGTCAGCTGACATAACTCACCCGGCTCCCCTGCGCACCCACCCATGCTTCTTCTCCTCCGTCAGTTGCTTTCTTATCAACTTCTTACTTTCATGTGAGCGTTGCGCGACCAGTGTTTTTGTTGTAACGAAGGGCTGTGGAAAAAATAATATCATCATTAGGATTTGATTTCTAATTTTATTTATAAATATTAATGGGGATCAGGACATGGAAGATTTTAAAGTTTTATAAAATTATTGCCTTCACTTTTTCTTCCCCAAATACTAACCCTTTTATTTTCAATATCCTCTGCAGCCTACAAAACGGTGTCCGGTGTCAACGGACCTCTGGTCATCCTCGATGAGGTCAAGTTCCCCAAGTTCGCCGAGATCGTCCAGCTGCGTCTGGCCGACGGAACCGTGCGCTCTGGCCAGGTCCTTGAGGTGAGCGGCTCCAAGGCCGTCGTCCAGGTGTTCGAGGGCACCTCTGGCATTGATGCCAAGAACACGCTCTGCGAGTTCACCGGCGATATTCTGCGCACCCCCGTGTCCGAGGACATGTTGGGCCGTGTGTTCAACGGCTCCGGCAAGCCCATCGACAAGGGACCCCCAATTCTCGCCGAGGACTTCTTGGACATCCAGGGTCAGCCCATCAACCCCTGGTCCCGTATTTACCCCGAGGAAATGATCCAAACCGGTATTTCGGCCATTGATGTGATGAACTCCATTGCCCGTGGTCAGAAGATCCCCATCTTCTCCGCCGCTGGTCTGCCCCACAACGAAATTGCTGCCCAGATCTGTCGTCAGGCCGGTCTCGTCAAGCTGCCCGGAAAGTCGGTCCTGGATGACCACACCGACAACTTCGCCATCGTGTTCGCTGCTATGGGTGTCAACATGGAGACGGCCCGTTTCTTCAAGCAGGATTTCGAGGAGAACGGTTCCATGGAGAACGTGTGCCTGTTCTTGAACTTGGCCAACGATCCGACCATCGAGCGTATCATTACTCCGCGTCTGGCTCTGACCGCCGCCGAGTTCTTGGCCTACCAGTGCGAGAAGCACGTGCTGGTCATCCTTACCGACATGTCCTCCTACGCCGAGGCCCTGCGTGAGGTGTCCGCCGCCCGAGAGGAGGTGCCCGGCCGTCGTGGTTTCCCCGGTTACATGTACACCGATTTGGCCACCATCTACGAGCGTGCCGGTCGTGTGGAGGGTCGCAACGGCTCCATCACCCAGATCCCCATTCTGACTATGCCCAACGACGATATTACCCATCCCATTCCCGATTTGACCGGTTATATTACCGAGGGTCAGATCTACGTCGATCGTCAGCTGCACAACAGACAGATCTATCCCCCAGTCAACGTGCTGCCATCGCTGTCTCGTCTGATGAAGTCCGCCATTGGCGAGGGCATGACCCGCAAGGATCACTCTGATGTGTCCAACCAGCTGTACGCTTGCTACGCCATCGGCAAGGACGTGCAGGCCATGAAGGCTGTGGTGGGTGAGGAGGCTCTGACGCCCGATGATCTCCTGTACTTGGAGTTCTTGACCAAGTTCGAGAAGAACTTCATCTCGCAGGTGGGTTGAACACGAAGTCCACTATCCCTTAGTGCCACTATATCTTGTTGCATTTTCGTCCATTGCAGGGTAACTACGAGAACCGCACTGTCTTTGAATCCCTGGACATCGGCTGGCAGCTGCTGCGTATCTTCCCCAAGGAGATGCTGAAGCGTATTCCGGCCTCCATCCTGGCCGAATTCTACCCTAGGGACTCGCGCCATTAGATCCTGTTTATTGTTTTGTTTTTGATTTTTGTCCAAAATTTTGTTTCATTCATAATTTAAGCTGGCGGCGGCGCATCGTGCGGCGCGTCACCACCACCTGCAATATCCGCTGTGTATGCGTCTATATATACATAAACCACAATACAAACACAAAATATCTTACCTGCGTCGAGATCCTGGATTTGTGTATCGCAGGGCCCGCCACGTAGCATAAAAAGAAAAAAGCCTAGTTGAATATTGTCCAAACGAGCAAACCTACTCTAATTAATGTGCGTGTTTTAGTATTGAAATCGTGGTCTTGAAACCGTCTTGCAATTGTACATAAATTGAATTGCTTCTTAATTGTCGTATTGTCGTTATTCCCGCCAACGCACTGTCCTCTAATTTCATTTTGTTAAAGATTACAATTTTTGTTAGGTTTTAAGTGTGAGCTCTTTGAATTGTTTATAAATTATCTAATCATTTTCGCATAAAGAATCGTAGCATTCCAACAAAAAATTAATCAATTATCCACTTTGTGTTTGCTCTATCCCGATCGTTTCTTTTTCGTTTGTTCTTACGTTAGACGTTACACCAGTTCTCGCACAAGTATTACAACTCCCCGTCCCTGTTTTCCGTTTTCCCATGTCCCTGCACCGATCCTTGTGAACAATTTGTACAGCAACTCAACTAAACAGTGGAATATTAAGTGCAAAATCAATGCTTTAATGCAACAAACATTTTTAAACGATAGATGAAATGAGAACCTAAAAAGTATAAAGATCTATGATTGTTTCCTTGTCTCTAAATTAATGGATATTACATAAAGTTGCATAATTAATATATATATTTGTTTGTTGTCTCTGGTCACAAGAGTGAGAGGGGCTCCATGTTCTATGGTATGATAGGCCCAATCATTTCAGCAACGACAACTTAATTATCATGAACACAGTATAACAATAAATGTTGAACTAATGTGTATTTAATGAAAGTAAATAGTTCATGTATATGTATGTATAAATTATAGAACATTTAAATGATGAATAAACTACACACCAAATCATGTTAAATCAATGTTTAAAAGTTCTTTTTATTTCTGCAGTTTTAAATAATAAAGTATGATTAAAAAAATTTACTCTTTTTCTTATTAGGTTTCCAAGTCATGAGTTACTTGAATTTTATATTTTAAGTTGTCGTTGTACATGTTTTATTTAGAACTAAAAGCTATTTGGTTTTTAGTACATTTGCTTCATTTTTTTGTATAGAGCTTTTGTTCACAGTAGTTACTTTTGCACAGTGGTTAAAAGCTTTACGATTTAAGGTTGAATTGTAGGAAATACTAACAGGTCACTGTAAAAGTCTAATATAAATTATAACTATTCGTATATATCAGATGTCTACGTAAGTAAGTTTAAAGATATGGTCAAAATTGGGCAAGAATATAATGAAAATTGCTGGAATTATCCAGCAGGCCGTTTAAAAAATAAAAAAGCGTTTCTATAAAAGCGTTTTTAAATAGGAATCACTTTTAGACGCATCTACATTGCATGGAACCTTTTTACTAAATACTTCTTCAAATATTATTTAAAATTTTATTGACATTTCCAAGATGGCAAATGGTGCGTATGAGGAGGATAATGGAGGAATGAGGAGTATAATGGACGAGTAATTTGAAAGAACAAACTCTAGGGCCACATTAAAATAATTTAGTTTCCGGTTTATGGCAATCAGGTTCAAGTACACCTTTTTTTATTATAATTATTTTATTTTTCAAGTGTAGTTCTACAGAATTATGAAGTAGGTTCTACTCCTTGAAATTGTTTCGTGTTATGAAATTAAAGAAAAAGAAAATATATGCAATAGGTTGCCTCCTACCACTTTTTAATATTTTTTTAAAACCCCAATTGTAATGTTTTTTCACATTTAAGCTTATTGAAAGAATTGACTTTCCCAAATATATTAAATCAGAATTTATTGACAGACTGCTCTACGTGGCAAATTAGGGCACTTTTGCATTCACCGTCAGCTGGGCCGCGCTTATTAGGGAAAAGTGGGCACTTCACTCGACCAACTGGCGAATTCAAAGTGATTCCAATAGGTGCTTGTGGGCGTCACCAAAAGCCACCTAACAACGCCCACCACTTAAGGGACCTGGGACAGGCTCATCTTTGGCCGCTGCCTTGGACAAGTTTGCCATTGAATTTGCAAATTTATGCAATTATGCTAAAGTTTTTAATGAGTTCTAAATGAAGTTAAAAATTCGGTTGACGCTGGCGGTTGATGGTGTAAAATACACCCACTGGCTGGCTATCTGGGGCGGGAGAGCAAACAAAACTTTTCCTGCATCCCCTGAAACAACAAAAATGCTCAGACCGAAACTTTTAGCCAATTGTTTGGACCTCTTTGGGTTCCTTCACAGTTTTCATTTTCATTATACTTGTTTTCTTCTCCCCCTATTTTTATTTGATTTTTTTTTTTTGTTTAATTTCTGTAATCAAAACGACGTTCGGCTGACTGGCTTTCGTTGAAAAATGGCAAGCGGCTAAGCTCGCTGCAATTTAAGGAGCTTAGGTAGCGAAACGCAATGCAGAGACAGAGACAGAGGCAGAGACAAGGGGCGTGGCAAGGCTATCTGGGACAATTGGCCGCCCACTGCGCAAAGGATTCTTATCTGTTTCCTAGACTGCAGCACAGCGGGCTTATGACAAGGCTACTGATGGGCCATGTCAGAGGCACTGGCTCAAGTGGGGCGAAAGAGAATAAAGGTTGGGTGGAAGGGACTCGGCCCGGTGCAGGCTCATTGCGAGACGTTTGTCTGGGCGTCATTAGGACGTCCGGTCGGCTCGTCAAAGTTCACGGTCAATGCAAGTCGGCCGCCCTTCCCAGAGCCTCGTTTCCGCTCGATTTATGCGGCAGCCCCAAAGCCCAAAACACTCAGCCAGCTGGCAGGGTCCCAAGATGTCGCCTTTGCGGGCAGGATGCGGTTGTGGCCATAAAATCGGTACGATTAATGAACTCACGCAACGGATTTGCAAAGCGTTTCAATGTGGCTTTTAATGAGCCCTCAGATACACAACAAGTTGGGTTTTAAAATTTAAACTTTAAAAAAAGTCCTTATGTGTTTTCAACCTAAGAGTTTCAGAATCCTGAGGCAGTAACATTTTTAAAATTCCTTACTCCTTGCTTAATGGCATATGAAAGCTTTCTAAAATCTTCTTGCACCACATTTCTTTCAGTGTCGCTCCTGAACTTGGAGTGTCGGAAACCATGAAGCCAGCAATCAGACGCAATGCCAAGGACTCGTTCCTTCCGCGGCGTGTGTGCTCAGCTCTGCGATTAAATGCTTGTGTAAATAAGTGGAATTCATAAGCGTCTTCTCCGGCCCGGGTTTATAATTAATGTGCCCTTGTGGCGCCGAAAATGCGGCAACTAAATCATCTAATTAACTCATTAGCCGTGAGTGCCAAACTCCTTATTTGCTTCCTGCTGTATCGACTACTAATATTCCTGCTCCTGATTCGTCCTGGAAATTGATGGGCTCAGGGGTTGCCGTGGACACGGAGTCCACACCTTCCGGCCGAGTGGCAACCGATTTAACACTTTTGGCAAAGGTCCAGGACCCCCATGTGTCAAGTGACTGTCACCCAGGTCGATCCGGGTCCGGCGTCCGGACTGCTCGCTCGTGCGTCTCATTCGATACAGTTCGGCTGACAAAGAGTCGGAGAATGAGATTTCGCCGGACAGACGGACAATCGAACCGACACTCTCCTGCCGCCCTGCTCCTTATTTGAAATAGTTGGCCAAAACAGCGTCCTCCCCCCCGAAAAGCGTTTCCATAATTTGTGTGCCAGGGATTTGAGCATGGCTCGGATTTGGGACAGCTTAACTAAATAAATCACACAAAGGAGCTGGCCGAGAAAAGCCCACAAACTTGTCTGCCCTGACCCCGGGGCGATATTTTATAAAATGTCCATTGCCCAGCGTCGGACGCCTCTCTGGGGTAGCCCTGTTGTTGTGCATTAAATATTAAACAAATCGCCACCGACTGCCGAAAGCAGTTTGATGGGACTGCCCGGCAGGATATTTATCCTGCTGCTAGTTAAGCCCGGATAGCAGATAATTCGATGCGTCACGGCCGGGAAGCGGCGGAATCTGGTAAATTGGACCGGCGACTAGTTCTGCCGCATAAGCATAAAAACAAATGGAGGGCATGTCCTTCTCCCCCTTGCCCTTCCCCTCAGGAAAAGCACTGCCTGACATTTAATGCCTCAGTGGGTGAAGCCTAGTACTCCGCCTCCCTCTCCAAATCCGACTTCTTTTCGCTTTTCCTCCGAATCAGATTTCCGTCTTCGGACTCTGCGCCTAATTGTAGTTTGATTTTCTGGCGTATCGAATGCTCTGACATGGGAATGGGAATGGACAAACTTCTGGGAAGAAACCAATCCGAAACTATGCCAATTGTTGATGTCCCATGGCATTTAATGGCATCCCCAGATTACCGGATCCCGAACGTGCTCCAATATCAAAGCAGACGGACGAGTTCGATATTAACAGACATCAGGCAGCAGGACACCTACTAATTGCGACCCTTTTGCTTATCATTCATTGTATCCTGGCACGGACACAAAGAGCGAACACAAAAAAGGGTTGCCATATAAGCTGCGAAGGATCCGCCTAGGTATTAACTTGGCCTTTAAAGCCCCGCATTTGTTTGGCTAATCACGGCTGGTGCCCTACTTGGCCGGCATTACGCTCGCTTTTGTCGGAAGGCGCTCAATTCAATTACCAGGTTGAAAGTATATTAAAATGGAAAAGAGCTCTGGGTGCCCAAGGCAAACAATCACAAAGTTCGTAAAAAATAAGTAAAAAATAGCAAACCCAGAGTACGTGTACAGTTCATGAATATTTATTTAACAATTTTGTTTTCCATTTGCCGTCCTGGGCTTTGGGTTGTATGCGTAGCGGATTGTCACGTCAATCAGGATCGCGTTTTTTCCTGTTCCAACTGCTCTCCGCTCAGGACATGCAATTTTTGGCTTTTGTCCTGAACCATGTCGCCGCTCTCGTTTTGTCATTTGGCCTTTGTTTTGCCTATAATGTGCTTGTTTTTTGCCTGGACATGTTTCGGTTGTTTCTGTTTCAGTTTCAGAATCCGAATCATTTTCCGCCCAGCCCCATGCGGCGTATACGTGATGTGTGCAGAGTGCAGACTGAAGAGTGCCGAGTGCCAGTGCGAGTGCGAGTGCAGGCTAAATGCATTTCGGTAGTTGCAATTGAGTTTTCAACGCCTGCATCGCTTACAGTCGGCCCAATGACCCAATGACAGTTTGATTGTGTGCTGCAAATGGAAACTGGCTGGGTTTTCCGGGGAAGCACAGCGCACTTTAGATGGGTCCACTGAAAAAAATAAAAGTCTACCTTAAACATTCACAAGGAGTGGCACTGGCTAATGTTTAAGCTTAGATTTTTAGTCAGTATCATGAAAGGGACTTGTACAGATATTTATAAAAATGTTATTAGAAAAAATAAACATAATCTATTAAAAATAACTAAAGCTTTTGTTTTAAATAAAATAAATAAAGGAAGAATATTCTATATTATTTCTCATTGTGTTGCGAAAAAGTGAATCGAAAACATTGTGAACTATTCGCGACTATCTGCGACAGTTTCCGAATTAAATCCTTTTCGGCCCCACAGAGTTGTGGCAATCGAAGGGGAAATCAAAACGAGAGTGGAGCCGCCCCCGCTCATAAAGTAGATTAAGTGCTCGTTCAAAGACACGCAGTCGAGCTTGGCAAATTACCATAATTTGGATTGCCAAGTTACTTTGCACCCACACATAGACACACTCTGGAGCGAGAGACTGCAGGAGGCTGCAAAGGGGCGCCTTCTGTGAGACGTGGGCGTGGCCGGGGTCGGAAGGGTACATCAAATTGCAAATTTCGCGTACTAACTTGCAACATAAACTCGTTTATGCGACAGCCCGCCGGGGAGTGGGGAGTGAGTGTCCTGGCTGTGACGGGGGCTCGGTGGCTGCCACGTATTTTCTCACATGTGTGCCGAAGAGCAGCCATTTTCATATACAACAATATTTTACGAACGCCCCCCATAAGTGCGCTGTGCTCTTGCTTAGCTGACTTTGCCATCTTGGCTGACTTGGCTGAGTTGGCTGACTGGCTTGACTTGGCCCGGTAAGGGGCTCGATGCAGCGCATTCTCTATACATATCTACATATTGGCAGTGGCAAGAATGTATGCAAATTGCAGTTACATGTCGAAAATTTGCATTCGCGCACACTGTTATGAATAAATCACGTTCATAATGCATTTGATACACAGGAGAAATCGATGCTGTCGAGGCACTCACTCATCCTCATCCGCATCCGCATCTCCAGCCGCTTCCGATTCTGCATCCCCAAGATTCCCGGATACGGCAGATGAGATGCCATGAGGCAACCGCGCCTTCCATTAAGTATATTAAATAATCGGAAGAAAAAAAATGTATATAGTATAAATATGAAAGGTATGCGAGTTCAAATTACTTCCGCGACAGCAGCGGAAACGGAAGTTGCCAGCATTGAGGATTTTTCCATCACTCTCTTTCATTGAAATTTCAATAGGTTAATATAAATTGCAAATTACATTAAACAGATTATAGAACACTCAGATAGACAGTGGAGGCTTCTTCGCGGAGGACTCACCCACGAGGCAGCAGGCTCCAGGCTCCAAGCACCAGGCACCAGGCTGTCTCCTCGCGAAGTGGCATTCCCCCGGTGTCCTTCGCCGGCACAAGTGTTGTTAATTATTTGTCACTTAAGAGCACGACACATGCGGCAACAGCAACAGCAATAAGAACAGCAACGGAAACAACAAAAACGAGGTGCTCGCATTAATAAAACATTAAATTCATTAAGTATGCACATAAATACATAAATGGAAACCAGGCGCCAATGGAAACGTTCACGTGGGAGCGAGTGACGCCCCGGAATCCCTGAGCCTGTGGGCTCGTAAAAGCGGCCTGGCGGCTTTAATGGCTGGCTATTGGCATATTTATGAAGCCTTCCCTTATTTATTGTTTTATATTTTCACATTGCCTTGCTTTTTTTTATTTTTGAAGCCCTGCCGGAGTGCCCAGCAATGATCCTTTTCCTATTGTTTGCCATGTTCTCTTTTATTTCCCTTTTTTTCGGCGGGCTTTCATTTTTTCGGTTCTGTTTCGAAGCCAAGCAATAAAGACATTTTTTCACCGGGCCGTATAAATGTCCAAGTTAGTCAAACATCCTGGGGAACCCTTCTTCCTTCTCTTTGCCATTTCCCGTCAACAATTGCGGGTCTGACAGCGCCCTTCAAAGGCCGCGTGCTGCATGAAATATGTCGCAACTCAACCGGGTCCACCAATGGTCAGGACATTGGTTGGCACTAAAAAAAAATCGGTAAAAAAGCATTTGCTGCAAAAAGGCTTAAGGATAAATAAGGATAAAAGGGCCAAAAAGGCCCTTATGAATTATTACCTTTAATTATAGAGAGTCTTTAGATCAAGACTTTTCAGACTAATACCTTTATTGTCTTGAATATTACTCATACGCAGTGTTGACATACGTCTAGATAAAATAGTGATTTTTGAACTATTATATTGCCATTAATTTGCAAAACTTTTACTCAAGTCTCCTTAAGATTTCTTAATTTATTATTTATAATTTTTTTCACTAATATAACTCATACGCCATGTGGAACAATTTCTTAAAATTCCGTATAGGCCTATTTTTTTGGGTGTGCCCCATTTTCACTCCAGTTTCCATCATTCATACGCCGAGTTAACTGGGAAATTGATTTGCAGCCTGGCCTGCTTCTCCGCCATTTACATTTTGCATTAAACGCAGGGCTGCTCCGTTCGAGTGTCCTGCGAGCCCAGGACGTGCGTTAATGATGTCGGCGGCTGGGGCATGCCACACTTCCGCACCCGGGCCTTAGCCTCCCGCTCCCCGGTCGCTAGGAGAGCAGGGATCTGATTTATTATTGGCATGCTGCTTTTTCCCACACCGCCGCAATTTCATTTCGACTTGGGGGCGTCAAGTGGCACTGCCTCCGCTACTCTGCCACTTTCCCTTTTTTTTTGTGTTTTTCGGCCAACCTTTTTTCTTGTTCTTTTGCGTTATTTATATTTTGCTTTCGCTTTGTCTTTGCGCTTTATTCTACTCCGGAGTCCCGACTCCGGACCCAGTTTCAGGCCAACTCGGAACAGCATTTGGCCAAGTTTCTGTTTTGCTTTCGCATTTTGTTTCGAGCCCCGGCACTTGCCACTTGGAATTTGGTCGGCGCGCCGTTAGTCCCTTGGCAGCTTCTCGTTTATTGTGTGTATGGTGTGTGCATGGTGTGTGTGTGTTGGGCGCTTGCTGTGCGCTTGTTTGCCGAAAAGCGGTTTATTTATTTATTTATGTTTCGCTGGGACCAAAAAACCAAACCAGACCGAAACACAATAAAGGGCACAGGAAAGTAGTACGCAGTCGGATTCGGAGAGGGGTGGAGGGCTCCTTGAGGAGTCTAAACTTGACTCTTAACTCTTTACGTGGCCGTTGGCCGGTTGTTGGGATGACTGCCGCAAATTAAGATAAATATCTGCCTCTCAGCCTGATTTATTTCTGTATATATTTTCTCTGTTTTCTGTTTTTGGGACGAAAAAATCGAAAAGTTTTCGTTTGGCACAAGTAACTTTTATCATTATGACAATAGATATTTCTGACATTTCTGCTAATGGAGGCCTCAAGGACTCCTGGCGGCTCCTCTCAGGCACGTTCGAGGTAGCAGAGCAATTAGTTCAATTGTCATTTTGGCACCAAGTGGCAGGAGTGGCAGGAGAGGCGGCAGCGGCTGGGGAAGCAGATGCGGAGGCGGCGGCAAGTTCTTCTACCAAATGCTGCCAATTTCATTAACTGTTGTACGGCGTCAAAGTTTTCCGACGAAAACTTTCTCGTTTCTCTGAGAAATGGCATGAGTTTTTCTCCGAAAACTGGCAACCCATATTGATGGCAGTTTAATGCTGATTGGACGGGATTGGCACTGGGATTGGGGAGCGTGCGCAGCTGGGGATTATCGTTATTATTAAAAATACAAAAAATATGGCAGCATACACATTAAAGTCCTGCGGTGTTTGCCCATTTTAATCTCGTCCGCAATTTAATTGAATTTCGAATTTATCCACAAATGCGCAATTAATTGAAATATCCCCAAAGTCGAGGGGCGTGCCACGGGGTTGCCAGGGGCTGCCGGGTCCGGGTTTGACGAGCTAATCGTATTAGGCCGCGCTATCCGTTCACTGCGGCCTCAATGAAGCGAAATGCAAATTGCGCGACAGCCGAATGCGAATGCGATTCCATTTTATTTCATCTTCACGACACTTTGAGTGTCGGTTTTGCCTGCCACTTCACCAAAGCCGCTCATAAATATTAATTAATGCTAAAGTTTTGCGACTAATTAACAAGGGATACAGTTTAATGGTTGGCCTGTGCGGTTCTGTTGTGGGAGTCCCCAACCTCAAGCCCCGAGCCCTCCCTCCCGCCGCCTGGAAAAAGGATTTCTCGTTCAAGTATTTAAATCCCATTTGGCTGAGATTTATGGGCCGTATTCACTTATTTCCATCTCTGGCACAATGCAGAATATTCCCTCAACATACGAGTACTTTATATCCGGTTCGACGCGTGCTTCTATCAGTGGTGCTGGCTCTACCTAAAAAAAAGGAAGAAAACAGTCATCCGGAAGCAGCTGCAAAAATAAATCGCAAAATATGTGAGACTGTCCAGCAGTTAACCTTCGAACTTTTGCAAGCCATTTTTTTTTCTGCACTTTACAAGGAGCATCGCATAAATATTCAAGTTTAGACTCTGGCATCCCCACACACACATAAACCAGCTATATGGAGTAAATGCACTGAAAACAATATTATTTATTTTTCCTGACTGGCTGATAGTTTCTAAGACAGAGCCTTTGTAAAGTAAAGTATATCATTCCCCAAAAATATTGATGTTTTGGCTTCTTGGTTTCTCTAGGTGTATACGTGCAACTCACACACGCTCACACATGCACATCCAGGATACTAAAACCGACTTTGGCGGTTCGCTCCTGACCCGAGGGCCATATATCAAACCTTGCTTTTGACATTGCGCACATCCTGCGGAAAATTAAGACACTGTCTGGCAAGCTTCCTAACCAATTTAAGAGTCCCATTTTTTTGCGCCGGTCTCTTGCCCGTTTTCCTGCCATTCCTCCGGAGAGAGCACGGGCCTTTCTGCCTTGCGGCATGCCCCGAGCCAGAATTGCATCGGGCAGAGCGAAGCATATGTGCTGCATTGATGCACATCCCGGGGCCTTGGCTTCGAATCTGGCATGCTTCGTCGGCTTCCCAGTTAACGGGAAACGGGCGCTGAGAGCTATGCGGCTGCCCAGCCGTTTAAGCCAATTAACGCAATGCATTGTATACGGCCTGCAATTGTCCGTGAGCTCGCCAGCCTGTCCGGATCAATTCGCTGAAATCATTTTCATTTGTGGGCAGGTGGAGCATGCCGCCATAATGAATCAGTGATGAACGTGGTAAGTTGTGCTCAGAGGGGATAACGTGCGAAAAATCTGAATTAACCCTATTGCGAATGGGCCATACTTATTTATGCCTCGGATGAAAAATGCAGAAAGTAATTAAAGGAATCGTAAAGACGACTCTCTGATACAGATCTCATAAAGAATAAAAGTACATTTTTAAATCTCGTATTCCAGAAACATGCGATTTAAATCGAGTGGTTAAAAATCATCAAAGAATATAAATAAAATGATTTTAATAATGTATCTTTGGTGGTCGATTTTTATTAACTCCTTTTATTCACTAAGCTTATGAAGCCATAATCTATTTTTTTATTCCCCAGGTATATATACTTCTATATACATATACCTCTATATAGGTCTATATAGCTATAGCTATATGCTACTGTTGAAATATTTGATTTCTTTTATTTTTAGGTAAGGGCAAGTTTTTGTGTAGATCCCTTGTGGTAACTACTTTTGTTGTATGTTGTTTTAGAAACATGTACTTATATTAAAAATATTTCTCAAGTCATTTGAAAAAATAAATTTATTTAATGATGAATAATCTAGTATAGAAATACATTCATGAAACAAAGGATTTTTCCATAATCCTTAGCAATTTCTTCAGCCCAAGAACGAGAACTGCACGAGGCAGGCAGCACTGACAGGACCTGCCCATCGCATCGGCAGGACCTTTGTGTCGCATTTCTGTTGGCTCGTTTGCCCGATTGTTCGCTCCGCCCAAATGCATTTCAATTAAAACATATTTAAGGGGCTTTTACGGTCCGGAGCTGCTGCCTCCGCCTCCGCCCCAGTGGGCCCATTCATCAGTGGAGTCGTGTGGCACCGGGTGGTGCAGTGTGGGTGGCCCTTGGCCATCGATTATGTGGCAGCATCTCCTCGATGTTAATCAGCCGTTGCGGCACCTGTCCAATCGATTTAATGGGGGCACCATTGGCCATCTCGGCTCCATTGGCCGTATCAATGGGTTCTGTCATGGTCCTGAATTTTTCAAAGGCTCAGAATGCAAAGTGTGGGATTCGCCATTCCGTTGCTCGAGTCCTCTCACGAAATGGACACTTTCCACTCCCATCGACCAGCATCTGCATAGAAAAGTGTCCTTCAGGTGGATCGGTTTCTTTGCCAGGAAACACTTTCGGCGTAAACCCTTTGGCTTTCCTCTTCTGTCATTATTTTCATATTAAGCCCGCGAACAAGAGCGGAGATTGTCAACCGCCGGGCCACCACCGAAGGGATGGTGGTATCCTTTAGTTACCAGCCAGGAACTTTGTAAAATGAGCCAAATTTAAGTTTTTGGCGGTATCGAGAGCCCACGAAAACTACTCCCAACTAAAGTTGCGGAGAAGGATATGTTTCAAAGAATGCAAACCTCCCGCAAAAACATTTTTCGTTTAAGTTTCGTCCTGAGGGCTTGTTTAAAAAACTATCCTCTTGTAAGACTCTTCCTGTAAGAGTAATAGGGTTTAGAGTATTATGAAAACCCATGGATTTCGAGTAAGCTTTCCTTAACTTAAATAAAATAAAACGGCATGTGGATGATGGTCTGTTTTGGCTCAGCATTGGCATGCAGTCCTCGTGATGGTGTCGAAATTTAATTTACACCTTTGCACGTACCCATGTGTGTGTGTGCGGCTAAAGCACCACCCACACATACACATAAATACGGCCTGACACACACATTTTGATCCTGATGGGGTCCTGGCAATCAGTGGTCCTGGCGCCCGCAATAAGTCGGTGGCTTCTTCCTTCCGTTTTCTACTTTCAGTTCATCCAGAAGCTGATTTTTCATCACTGGGAAAAATACGTGGGTGGCTTAACACGAAATCCAATTAAAATATATATTTTTTTGTTGCTTGTTATTATGTGATGGCTTAATTTATGTGTTAATTGATCTTTAAGCCTTTTTTATCAATGCAAACGAAGCGTATTTATTAAAAATCGCACTGTGACATAAAAACGTGAAGTTTTTCATGTTCATAAAAATATAAGGACTATTACTTAAGGCATCAATCTATGATGAAAAAAAGTAAGTCCATTCAATGAAAGTTTTACTTTTTTTTACTAAAAAATAAAGTTTATTTGTAATCCTGTCGAATATTTTTTTTCTGTGCAATCTGCTTTTATGCCAGCGGCTGTGGCAAGCTCGCAGAAACCGCAACAGCGCCCGCAGTGCACAAAAAGTTTTCTTTTGCAATTTAGCTTGTTGCTCTTTTTTCCGTCATTGTTGTGCCTGTTGTTGTAATTGAAGTTTTTGTTGCAGGTATTATTGTTGTTGTTGGATGTGCGTCAGACGTGGCCAGGGCTGTCGGTGGTTGGTGTGCGGTTGTATTTGACTTTCGCCCCCGTATGTACTTCGCATTTGCGGCCCGGCTAATGCATGTCGATGCCAATAAGGTTGCCCCTTGGTTTCCGCTGCCTGCACCCCTCAATCCTTCGCACACCTGTTTGGTGTTTATCTTGCTGTTCACACCTGCAAAACTTCTCCACGAAACAGAATTTCTGCTATACGCCGGGTCGACTACGTTCCTTTGGAAATTTGTGTAAATTGAATTTATTGAGGCGTGCGTGTGCGTAGTAGACGACTTCGGTGGTGCAAATTGGCTGCTCCGAGGCCGTGGCCCCACTCCTGGCCATATTTGAGATTTTTTTTCGCCCCACCTCCCCCTGTACAGCTCCGTACTCGTTAACGGAATTGCAGCTGCCGCATCAGCTTAATTCGCTGACCAGCTGATGCCCGGACCGGCCTCGGTTTGAAGACAAAAATGAAAAATTCCCATCGCTAATAGGCAACTTGTTACGCGCGCAAAGTTATGCTATGAAATTTATATTAAATGTAACTCTCGCTACTGGACAGTGGGCGGTGGATTTCTGGCCCTTCTGGCAACAGATTGCATTGAAATTCGAGCACAAAAACACATCAACCGGGCCACAAGGACAATGGGGAACGAAAAGGAGCCGGCAGGAAGGAAGTCATCTTTTATAGTGCCAGCTTACAGTCGCTGGCAAAAGTTCTTTAGAAAAGTAACAGAAAAGTCGCGCGACAACGCTGTCCTTGTGACTTTGGCCACCGTTCTTTGCCACACTGAGAGAAAACTCGAGTGCTAACTGGATGCGCCCTAGGCTAGAGACTTTAAGTAGAAGAAGAACAATGTAACTGCTACCAGGAGCACCGTCCTTAATCTACCAATCTATCCTTAAATGTGGAAAAATAGTATTTTTCCCAGTGCCCGCCCCGATTCCGCCGATGAAAGTTGTTAAAGTGCAAAGTGCTGGCGCTGTGTAAGGGGCCCTGATTAACATAATCCCTTGCAGCGGGCGTGCGACGCTGACAGCTGCTGATGCCTCATCTGTGGATGCAGCTAAAAGTTGTCAAAGGTTAGTTAAGCATTTTAATAAGAGCCAAATGAATTGTAAGCACTTGCAAAATGTCTTGTTTCGTGCTACCTCTTCCCACACCCCATATTGCCTCCAATCTTCGTTAACCTGCTGCTGTGTGTCTTATGGGGCACAAAATTTAATTTCCTCAGCACTCACACACACACAAAAAGTTGGCAAAAAAATCGTGCGATGAAGGAAGCAGATTCCAAGGACCCTGTAATGAAGTTTTTCGCTCAATCAACTTTAATGAGAATTATGCCGGCGGCAGAAGGCAAAGACAACTGTCAAAGGCCATGTTAACAACGTGCTAAGCAATTCCAGTACCTGATACCTGAATACTGCCACCAAAATCTTGAATCCGCACACAGTTTCAGTTTCAGGCGTATCAGGTTTCCCCATCCGATGATGGATGACTGTCGGAGGGGAGTAGCTTGGAAATCCAGTCGACAGGGTAAAGACCTCTAGTAATTAAAGATTCATATACATATGCTGCCTGACTATTTACAATTCCTAATTTGGGATAGAATTTCTCAATGAATAACAGAATGAATTAGAATTCTCCCCATTTCACTCACTCGAAGCCGTTGATGTAACTCTCACTTCACTCGAGCTGTTAGCAACTCACTCAAGCGGCTCGATTCAAGGTCATTGCTTGACACATTTTCCGCTCCACTCGAACGGCAGCCATTTGAGATGTGGGTGCGGTTGAGTGAGTTAGGGCCTGAGCCTCTTTTCGGAGCCTCCTAGCTTTGATTTGGAAAGCACTCAACGCTCCCCAGAGATGGCCGGCTCGAGTGGGGGTGCCCCAGTGGTCGAGTGCCTGTGTTTGTGTGGTTGGGCCTTCAGCTGTTTTTATTTAGGCCTATTTCAAATTTTGGCCATGTCATGAATATGCTGCCAGCGCTTAAGAAATACACACACTCACAGACACAGCGGCACAAGCAGAAACAGAGGAACTCACAAAGCCAGACACATCGACATTCGTGGTAAATGGCAGGGCGCATGAAAAGCATTTTTCATCAGCACGAATTTCCCGCCAGACATTTTCTTTGTTCTCTTCCCGTGTCCTCTGCTTCTCACTCGTCTTTCTTTTTGACAACGATTTCATAACTTTTCCCTGTCTTCATTATCCTGATTATCGCCTTAGACTCGTCCACCGCCCCCCTCCGCCTGGCATACCCAAAAAAAAAGGACCCTAAATTGAGCCATATTTTTGCTTTTTGGGATATTGGGAATATGGCTGGAGCAGCTGACAATTCCTCTTTATTTTTATTTTATTTTATTTCACTGAGAATCAGACTTCTGAGAAGTTGATCGGGGAGAGGAGACATCTCTGGAGGATAATCCTAGGCCCCAAACGATTATCTAAAGTGAAATTATTATTTATTGGTTAAATGCAAGGAAAACTGTTATATAACTATATATATGAATGAATGGAAGCTATTTGAAGATTTAAGCAAAAGGTGATTTTCTAGTTGTTTCTTTGGAAAGATTTATAGAAAATTTTAGAGGAAATTGAAATTGAAGGCATGGTGTCCTTAAACATCAAACCCCCAAGCGGAAGACTATATATTTTCATCCTTATTTTGTTTTTAAATATTTGTTGAACATTTTATTTATATACCCACAATATAAGGAGAAACGGATTATGAAAATATAATCCAGAGAACTAAGTGAAAAAGGCTTGACATTTTTAAACAGAAAATATTATATTTTTGATATAAAATAAATATTACTCCCAATATAAAACCAGTTTTTCCGTGTATTACAGTCTTTCCTGTTCTCGGATCTGGCTGCCTGTTATATAATCTTTATTGTATTATTTTAATTTTAGAAAACTAAGTTTGCAGCCAGAGGCAAGGCAGCATGAAAGCTCTTTGCAGGAGCACTGGCAGGGCAGGAAGGTGGTCGGTCGGGTTCAGGTAACGGTAAACCAGGAGCTTGCCCGGCAATCAAACTGGCCCCCAACCCCATCCCGTAGCATCCCGTTCGAGTCGCAGACCGAGTTGAATGAAAGTTCGTCCGGCTTGGCTCGGTGCCGAGATTGTAGTTTGTATTCAATCAAAAGTTTCAATTTTGCTATGGCGCTCATAAAATCCTGGCCACCACCATCGCCTTGCTGACCTCTTGGCAGCCATAGGGCTTGGCTTCGGACCTGGTGCGTCTCCATCTCCGGCGGAGCTCCGGTTCCAGTTTGGCAAACTATGCGTAGCATCGCTTTAATGACGTTGCCGCCGGCCAAAGGTTTTCTTCTCTAAACTTGTCCAACTGTTCTATTTATTTTCTATAGATTTGTGTGTTGGTGTTGGCGAAAAACTTTAATTTGGAAACTATGCGAGCTGGTCCCCCATGCCGGGCCGGACTCAGTCCCAGACTCCGACTCGGACTTGGTCGTCGTCGTCTCTGGCCTTTGTGTGTCCACCGCGTGTGCACGGAAGTGAAATGTAGCGAGGAGGAATTTAATTTGTTTTTAATTTTGTGTAGATGTTTGTTCAGCTCTCCACTCACTCTTCAAAAAGGGAAAAAATAAATACGGCAAACGTGGATGAGATGTGCGACGAAATTGAAATTAAAATTACGAACAAAATCAAATTAAAACGCGCACAATTTAAAGCAATAAACGAGAAGTATTTTGTTTGGACGAAGGATTCAGATCTGAATCATATTCAGATATGTTGGAATATAACCAGATTTAAGTGAAGAACACTTGAAAACGTCCCGATGAGTTAGCTAAAGTTTGGCGTTAGAAGTTTCAAAAAGTTATTAAACTTTGATTTCGAGTTGAGACTCTTGATATTGATTCACCAGTTTGGCTTGAAAGCTGTGTGCTTGTTCTCAGTGTATGAGTGCTGCCGCTTTGCCTTTCAATCAGTAGACCCAGCGGGAATATATACTCGTCCGCGAAACCAAAAGCCGGCAGTCATCAGCCGCGGATTGCGGGCATTTTCGCATTTTCGAGCAATTAAAATTTCTCTCTGATCTGACGGCTGAGGTCCAAGATGGAAATGCATTCCGGCTCGCGCTTTATTGCCGCGCTTAACAAACATTAAGGCATCCAGCAATAAATTGCTGTGAGAGCGGAAACAATCCGCGACCTGACTAATTGTCCAATGTTCCATGCCATTTCGCGAGCGAGCCACGGAATGTGTTTAAATTTCAGCTTTCCATTATTTTTCCTCGTTAGACTTTTATACAAAAAGTTATCAGTTTCGGTTTACATACATCTGCCGCAAATGACGCTAATTAAGCCGGCAAACAATGCAAATACAGAACGAAAGTGCACCTCCGGAGCTCTCAAACTTGTTGCCAACCAACAAGCGACAGCCGGCACACAATGGGCTAAAGCTACAGCTTTGGTTGCAGTTCCAGGACCCTTCCCAATTGGCATTATGGCTTAATGAGCCGCCAGGAGACATGCCACGCAGAGCAGCAAAAGCAAAATCAGAAACAGAAACGGGAGCAGGAGCTCGAACCAATGCACAAGCAAAGCAGCATCATTAGCTCTGATTTTCCATGTGCATGGTGTCCCTTATACATATATATTTTAGGTATGAGATTACACCTGGAAAAAAAGCAAATCATGTTAAATAATAGTGGTTTTGGGTGTAGAGTTTCATTATTCAAACTATGATAAAAAATTGTTCCAAAACCCTAAGTATCGAAGAGCTCTTATTTCTTGATTTAATTTGTGGGGTGGGACTAGAAAGTAGCTTTCATAGAATAGCATATATGCATAGACATGCATGCATAGGTGCATATATAATCAGGTATGTGATTACACTAAAAAAAATATAAAATTTGAAATTAAAATAGTTTTATTGATAGAGTTTCTTTCTACAAATTATGATACGAAGTATAGGTCTCTGTTAAAAAAGAGTTCTCTTAAACCCCATACTTAAGCTTTCATTTTTTATATATATTTTTTCAGGTGGGACTATAATGTAGCTTCCACCTAGTAATAGATCCTGTTAGAGCAACTGACTTGAGTTGAGCACCAAATCCTGTACAGAATAACTCCATTAGCTGCTGCCGGTGCTAAGCGTCCAACCGTTGCAGCTGCCTCGGTACAATGGGGCGTATGAGCAATGTGTGCAACAATTGAAAAGCATCCAGGATTTAAGTAGCTGTTAAACAAGTCGAGCAACAACAGCAACTTCCCCTTAACTCGGCGACAATTGTAGCCGTAATTAAAGTTAATTGCAGCCAAGAGCTTTGGCTTCAGCTTCAGTTTTACCCTTAACCACCCCATCCTCCATCCTACACCCTTCTGTCTTTGGCCTTTCGCCTATCGCCGCCCATGTCCCATAGTTGGCAGGACCCCTGGTGGCTCCCTTGTGGAGCTCATTACGGTAAATGCACATAGCTCAAGTGCAATTAATTTCGCCGCAGCCCCGAAAAATATGCAATAAAAATAGTTGCCAGCACATAAATGAATGGCCAGGACTAGCGGGAGAGTTTGGGGGATTTAATGGAGGCGGAGGACAGGAGGGCAGGATTATGGCCCACACTCGAACGGGGGAGTGAGCTCTAATGCGACTCATGCATATTTATTACCCGTAAACCGGGCAGATACCCTGGAACGAGTCTCGTGCGCCAAGTTGCCTTCCAGTTTCTGGCCAATGCCAATATTTTTCCGTAAGGGTATTCAGCTGCTGGCCAAGAAAAGTGGGGCATAACAACTAGTTACCAACTTTACGGTTGCTGTTGATTTTCGCAGTGTTAGCCGCCAGGTAGCTTATTGAAAATAACTTTGCTTGGCCCCAAACTTGTTGTTGGCCCGGTTTGTGGCCGCAGGTAAAGAGCGTAAGGAAACTTCTACGTGGAGTGGAGAGCAGCTGGGAATTACTTTTCAACCGAGTACGGCCAATCCAGCTGCCAACTGAAGCAACAGCTCTAAACTGTCGTAATTTCGTGCACAAATGCGCATTTTATTACCCGCCACTCAGGTGCTCTACGCCGGATGTTGAATGCCGACTGCTCCGGCTCCTTGCAAGGCTCCTCCTGCCCGGTGTCCGGAGTGCTCTGGTGCTCGTCACAGCCCGAGATGCCAGTCCGCTGTGCCCGACTGTTGCTAAGCATTTGTTTATTTACACTTGGCCGTCAGAATGGCTCGGTTGTCACAAAAACTTATTCCAGCACACATGCTTTCAGCTTCCAACAAAGTAGTGGCTCTACAAAATTGCCCGAACGAGTGGTGTTTCTTTTAAAGGATATTATAGAAAGTATGAAATGGTTACAAAAGACAATACAAAGTAATTGCCGCAAAAACATTATAAGAAATATATAAAAGAGTCTTCAAAAAAGGCCTCTACAGTATACTTACATGCCCATTTAATTGCCAACTTAAACATCCTTAAGAACACCGTAAATGTCCTTGTTTGAACCATTGTTGTGGCCACAAGTGTAGGCGGAATATACACACAATTCCGCATTTGTGTGTGCTTGGACGTTGCTTATGTACACAAAGGATTCGCAGTGTTTGCCAGAGCCATTGTCGTTCCAGGACCTCAGATCCCAGATCTCAGCTCCCAGAGCGGATTTCTAGTCAGCTGCTTTGCTGATAAATAGAATAAACTGATTGCGTGGCGCTGATTGACATTGTGGGAATCTGCCGTCCCACAAACACTCACACTCAAGCACCCACACAATTGCAGCGAATATAAATGCAATCAGTGACAAAGGATGTGGGGGTAGGACACAGGAAGCGATTTGTCCTGGGATATGTACAAGCGAAACGGAAGGACGAAAGCGAGGCGATGGATGGTCGGATGGAGGGGGAGAAATCAAAGATTTCTGATACTTAAGCGAGCTCAAGTGCCCCAGCTCCTGTTTTCGGCTGGCTTGCCTCCTCCGACCGCAGCTAATGGCATAAAATATTGCGCATACGCCACGATGACCTTCGCCTTTAATGGCATCCAGCTTAAGTTACCTTTTCTGCTGTCTCCGGTCGCTTTTCCTTTTTATTTTAAATTTTATTCTGCGGGTTGGCCGAGAAACAAACGGACCTTGTTTCAGTTTGCTCACTTGGCTGAGCATATTTCTGCATTATTTGATAGGAAATCGAGCGAAAAGGAGCCGGCCAATCTCAGACTGTCAGAGTCCCGAAACAGACCCGAAAAGAGCCGGCACCCCCGCCCCCGCCTCCTGGTGTGCTTTAATGGGGGATATACTCGTAAACTGGCATGTTCCAGGGGCATCATTAAAGTGCCATATAACAAGTCTGCTATTTGGAGGGGAAATATGAAAAATGGCTCGAGCAAAATGCGCACAGAGCACATGTGGCGCCTGGAGCGGATGCGGCATGCGGCATGTGGCATACTGCATCCAGCTCCAGCGGAAGCGGAAGCTAAGTAAGCCAGCAACAAGCTCCCAATTGATTTAACACGCCAGTCCTAGAGGGCTGACTTGCCACCCCACTCGCGCCTCCTCTCCGTCTTCTCCATTCTCTATTTCTGAACAATGAAATGTGCCACACTGTGGCAGTAGCTGGGCGATGTGGGTGTGGCTGGTGGCGGGGCAGCTGCAAGCTAAAGTGCAACATGTGCTCTGTGAAAAATATGCGCAAAAAATTTCACACACAAGTGTGCAGCAAAATGCGATGCCACTCAAGCAGCAAAGATGTTATTTATGAGTTGCCAAGGCCAGACCCAGCATGAATAATAGAAACAGAATCACTTTGTCATCTAGGGGGGCTCTGGGGGTGGTAGAGTCGGCTAATTGCGGTCTGCCCGGACATCATTGCGAACTTTAAGTTACCTGCCCAGGAGTTCGAGGCGAGTTTCCTGTCCTGGACTTTCCAAAGAGATATAATTGAAGGCAAACATTTGCCAAGAGGCGGCCTGAGAAGTTGTCTATTTATTTGTGACTCATTCAATATTTAACTTAAGATTACGCGAAAAAAAGTAATATTATCAAAGCTTTAAATACTAACAATGAGGAAGTAAACGACAATAAGAAAAGTACAGATTAACACCTAAATAGCTTCTTAAAATCTTGTTTCTTAAAACTACATTTAATGTGTGTCGATACTGGGTGGGGAAAAAAAATTGTTTCGGTTTTTACTATTATTCTTTATTTATCTCAGTAATTTAATATTTGAATACTTAACTACTAAAGGGGCTCACCTACAGAATTGTTAAATAATATAGAGTTAGAGTCGAACTTCTTTCTTCAAGGTGGCTTGTGGTGGTCAACGGTTCATCTGAAATGAAAAAACTTGTGGTAGTAAATTAAATGGTAGTGTTTTTCTTAGAGGTATAGAACTTTAAATTCCAATTAAAAAACGAAGGATTATTCGATTGATATGCATTTTTATTTATTTGAACGATAGTCTTATGCCATTACATTGAAAATATGATTTCTGGCCATGGCTGACTCGGATGTAGTCCAATCTGGACGACCAATTTTCGATCACTTGTTCAAACATTTTTGGCCGTATATCGGCAATAACACGGCGTATGTTGTCCTCCTCAAGCGTTGGTGGCTTATCCGAATAGACCAATTACTTCACCTAGCCCCACAGAAAGTAGTCTAGCTGTGTTAAATCACTTCAATTCCTGCACGAGTTGGATTTTGTAAGAACAAACCAAGATCCTTCCGCAAAATCTTCCAGAAAGTGAATGGACACAGATTCAATTCCTGTGCTCGATGCCGAATGGACTCATTTGGGTCTTCCTCCTGTATGCACCGTACGGTGTCTCTGGGGATGCAAGTTATCAATAGTTAATGGTTAATCGAATTAACTGCTCTGATGGATGATTTTTTGGACGATAAACTGAACGTAGTGCGCGATACGTATTCCGCACCAAACCATTATTTTCGAATACGTATCGCGCATTATATTCATGATGAATTGCCAAACCAAACTGAGAATGAATCACTTGACAGCTATTAAATCGGTCGCCATCTTGAACAGTAATGCCAACATAAAGTTCTACACCTCTAAAAAAAAAACACACTTTATATTTTTATTATTTTTCAATAAATTTAAGAAAAAGTAAGAAAAAATGTACTTATTTAACGAATAACTTACACAATGAGTAAATATTTTTACGCATTAGTTGGTTAGAAAACCAGCAAGACTGTAAGATAATTGGGATTAAAGTTTAATATTTGTTTGGGCTGATGTTTCATTAGTACGATATTAATAGCTAATATTAAGGCTTTAGGTTCAAACTTTAAAATATCCATCGTTATGAAACTTAATGAATATGTTTTCTTCATATTTTTGAGAGATTTATTATCCATCACAATTGCATATAGTTCCCCTAAGTGATTTATGTTCATACCATAAAACTTAATGAAAAAGGCACTAAGAGTCAAAGTCCTATAAATAACAATAGTTTTGGTTTTGGTACTTTAAGTAAATTATATTAGAAAAGCTTTCAATTTCGAGCCATCTCAAGTAAGTTTTCTTGGAGCTTCCAACCCGCAAGTGGTTTTCAGAGGCGACTTTGATTCAAAGTTCCCACTTTAAGCCCTCTTTAAGGCACAGACGGCTGGCTCTACATCATAAAGCAATCTGAGGCTTAAGCAAATCGGCTGAAGCCGGCTGAGGAATGGGCAAAAAATTAAGATTCAACGGCAGACCAGAAATTTAATCAAGATGAATGCTGCAATTTGTGCTGGCAACCAAACGCGGCCCGAGTTAACTGTCAAATCTAATTTTGCTATTTATCATTTGGTTAACGTTGCTGTAGATTTCCCTGCTTTGGATTTTCCTGCTGCTGACTCACAAAGGAAAAGCTTGGAGCCGAGAGCAGAGAGGGAGCCGTGGAACTTAATTTTTAATGAGTCAATTTGAATTTGTCAAGGCCAAGAGCCAGGGAAGCGCCCGGTTACGCCCACAATGAGTTTCACTTTGTCGCTTGTCGTTTGTCGTCGTTATGCCAGTTGACAAATTAGCGCAACATCCGCAGAATCCATCAGCCTCATCCAGGCCAAAGCCCGGGGAAACCAGCCAGCTACCAGGTCTCGAACGTCTAATTTCGATAATGAAATTCGGAAGTTGCTTATAATTTACATTATTCGCAGCAACAAAGGCCCCCGACGATGGGGAGCAGAGCGGAGCCAATAGCCGAATTGGTAACAAAACTCTTAGGGCGTAATTACCGTTGGCTATTATTAGTGTCCCCGCTGCCTTTTGCGTGACTTGACCGATCCGATCCCATCCGAGGCGAAGCGATTCGGGACGCAAATTGGAATTGGAATTTGTTGGCATTGCGCCCCGAGGCGGACTCATTAGCGTCTGCCGGGGCACTGTACTAATCAACATTTTCACACGCCGCCACCCACGCCGGCCCGGCATCCTCTGTCCCCGTCCTCGGCTGCTCCCACTACTCCAGACTCCCCCTTTGGATCCGAGCAGGAGGCTTCCAGGAATCCGGTTCGGCAGGGCTAAAGCTCAGCCGGAGCCTCGTGGCAAATGTGCAAATTTGTCAATAAATTATATGGACTTTGGCCATGTCTATAAAAACCAGAGACATAAAAAAAGCACATAGCCAGCCGCAGTCACTGGAGTGCATGATGAAGTATACACAGAAAAGAATGAGCTAATCTAAAAATGTTTAACATTTAGTTTTAAACATCAAGCCCTCTTCTTGGATTTAAATAGGATTCTTTTTGGATTTAAACGCATAGTTTTTTCTTACCATAAGATCAAGGGATGGTTCTTCTAAATTCAAATGAAAATTATACTACTTATGTTAATTATACCAAATGAAAATCATAATAAGCTTTTGCTTTTAAACATTAATTCACTATTTATTGAAAATTTAGAGAGTAATTTAAAATATATACATACAAATAAACACATACATTTTAAAATTTTAAAATGACAACTTCAAGACCTGAAGAAAAGAACAAAAATCATGAAAATTCATAATATTTTCTCAACGTAAATATTATATTAAATCAATTATCTCTTAAATAACGACGTTATATATTGATAATCATATATAGTTAAACAAAGATGTGATTTGTTCAAAATTGGAATATCCTTTGGATTATATTACTTCTACACAAATGTAGGCAGTCATTTTTGAAAAATTTTTTCTTTTACAAAATTATATTTTTCCTCGTAAAATAAGATGGAATTGCAACGTAGAAACATAGCTATTAACGTATAAAAACATTTTTGTATCCAATTTTTCTTTCCATGCATAAAAAGTAGCACTCGGGGTGGGTGTTAGAAAGCCTTGGTTAATTACAAAGCAAAATTAATTGCGTGTAACTCCGACGATTAGAGTGGCGAGGATATATCAGGGCAGCAGCTGGCCGTCGGGCGGCCGAAATAGAAATGGAAATCATCATCAGCCAGGGCAATAAAAGAAATGTTCGGGCCAGAGTCTGACCTAAGTACTCATAATGAATAGAAATGCGCCATAAACAAGCCGAGAGGTGGCCCAGAGATTCTGCCGGCATCCCCGAACTGCCGATAAAAAAGGAAAGGTCCTGGGCCACATTTTGTTGTGCTCCGGCATTTGACTCATTTGCACATGACAGGAAAGCATAGTCACGGGCGCAGGCAAGGATACTTTGGCCCGATCCTGGCTGGCTGGCAACTTAATGGGAACAGGCTGGCAGCAAGACTGGCGACTCTGGCACGCTGGTAATCTCCTTTTTATGGCATCCTGCGATGGAAACGTGCAAACGTGCACTGCCTCTCTATGAGGTCAAAGTGCTCCGGGCTGCGGCGGCCCCGGGACCCGGGATGATAGTTGAATTTATTTAAATTGAGTTAACACTTCCCGGAGCAGAAAGGTCAAAGTGGTTGTTGTTCTTTCCGAGAAACATGTGGATGAAATGAAAATAGAAACAAGCAAAAAACAGATACACAGTGAGGATTTTTTGGTTTATGAAATAGTTAGTCATGTTTGGAAATGAATTTAAAACATTTATCAGAATGGAAGGCTCTGTCACCTGGGCCCAATCTAAACTGTATGTTTGGGGCTTAAAAATAATCCAAACCATAAAAAATATTATATTCATGGCTTGAGAAAGGACAAATTTATCTTTCCCGCTTCCATTTATAAGCTCCCCCGTTTCTTATCCGACCATGTCGATCTCAGTGTTTGCGGTCTCATGTTTTATTGATTGTGCATAGTCTTGATGTTGAATATTCATTACAATGCATTGTCCTGATTCCATTGATTCCAGCTTAGCTGGACCAATTTCACAGTAAACAAACAAACTGGAGCACCAGCAGCGACATTCAAACAAATTTCCAGGACATTTCAAATGTGTGTTTCTGTGTGCGAGTGCGGATGTGTATGCAAGTGGGCGAATTTTGGGGTTTGTGGCAATTATTGTTGATTGAATTGGCCATTGTTTTCGCATGCCGTAGTTGATAAGTTGGCGTATGTACATTTGATTTAAGCCAGGCCATCAGTGGCCGACCAACCGAGTCCTTGGCTTGAGCTCATTTAACGCCGCATCTGGTGCAGCATGATCCACAATAAACAGAGTCCTGTTTGGATGCACATGTAATTGAGTGGTCCGTGGCTGCCAGTAACTGGCTGAAATAATCAGTCAATTATTCTCTCGTTCTGGGGCCCAGAAAAAATTCATCAACTGCTGCTCTTTTTGCACAACGGGCACAAATTGAAAAATCAAGCAGAAGCTTAAAAACGCAAACGCAAAAAGTTGCACGCAATTTTCACAACTTCCAGGATAACCAAGGGTAGATGGAGTGCCCGAGAAGGTGGAGTCAGAATTTGTTTATTTCCAATTTACTAGCTCGCCGTATTGCGATTGTGTTCCTGTTGAAACATCACTGTCCTTTGTTTTTGCTTTTGGAGCAAACAAACTTTTCCACTGCGTCGCAATAAATTATGTTGCCCAACTGCAATCAAAACAAAAAGCGGGCTGCATTGTTGCAACAACTACAATATGGCCAAAACACTGTGGCCCGCACTCCCCCACTTGAAAGTCAATTCATTTCAGAAAAAAATAAAGAACCAGCAGGCTGGAGAACTTTTCTAGCCAACGTTGCGTATGAGTTATGGGTGCTGCGAGTCGAGTCCTTCTCCCCTTCTACTTGAACTTTTTCAATTATTTCCAGCAGAACCACAAATAGTAAAGCAGAGCCCGGCCCAATGACATTGACGGAATGTGCCAAATATGTATAATGTGCCATAGTTTTGATGACTCCCCTTCGTCCTTTGTGGGTTAACCCAGCAAGCGGTCTCTGGGGACCGCCTAAACTTAATTGGCAGCTCGGCGAGTTTAGAGCTCAAACCACTTATGATTGCGTATCAACTTTCAAGCTGTGTCAGTTGTGAATGCTATACAAATTATTAATTGCCGCAAAACGCACACAAATTATGATTAATTACGCCGCACAATAGCCGAAGACAACAAACAGCACACACTCGCCACCCCCATATCTGCTGGGCAAACAAATGAACAAACAAAAGCAAAAGTGTATCTACGCCCCGGCTGCCCAGCCCCCTTTCGCTACGCCTATGCCTTGCCATTGTTATTGGTTGTTTGGAGCGGCAGGAGCAGCAGGAGCTTGTCATGATTTATTATTTGCACTTGATAATGACGCATACGAGGAGCTGGGAATGAGGCTGGAGTGGCGGGATTACATGGGCAAAAATCATTAAGATGTATACATCTTTTCGCCCTCCATAGATAAAGGAAATAAATATTGTAAAATAGGTTGCATGTAGCAAATATTAAAGGTTGAAAGGTCACCAAGAGTGGAGCTTCTGTAAGCCAGATTAATCCATTAGAGCCTGTTGTTTTTTCAAGTGCATGGGACGGTCTGTCTCTGGTCTCTGTTCCCGGTTATCGCTGTCACATTGACAGGCGTATATCAAAACAAAAGGCATTTGCGTTTGACCTTTGACCCCGTCCAAATTTTCTCCCCATTATACCCACATCTGGGGAGTAGCCGGCAAAGCCAGCGCGTAAGAGCCAGAATCCCAAGAAGCTCTCTCTAGTTCTTATCAGAGTAACTGCAAATGGCGTGAAAGAATGCGCAACGCTTTATTTTTATGAGCCAGCAGATAAAGCTGGCCAAGTGGCAGGATAGCGCGGGGGCGTGGCATTATTATGCAGGCAGCATAATAAAATAAAAATGTCGAGCTGACACCAAAGGAGGAGCAGAAGCAGGCGCAGGAGCAGGAACCGAGACAGGAGCCGGGGAAGAAGCTTACAAGCAATGTAATATCAACATGACAGCCATAGAAAATGTTGTAGACGGCCACGCCACATAAAAAAGCGCACAATTATGTTTTGCCATGGATGAGCAGAACAGGACGATGGCAGGCAGGGCGCTGTTGGTGCTAAGTAGGTAATGCGTACAGTTGGTGTCCTGAAAGTGGCAGATGTAATCGTGGCACAAGGCAAGTAGAAAGCCTTTATTAATTTTGTACATTTCAGCGCAAAGCTCTTGAGCAAATCATTTGCTCGACCATAAGAATGTGGCCAAAGTTGGCTCAAAGGCCAAAGATCCGGGCAATTACTTGAATTTCGGCCTCTGACCGGAAACCGCAAATATGTTTGCTCGCAAGTTCTTGTACAAAAGCCGCTGGTGAAAAAGTTTAATCGAATTTGGAATTTAATTGCCTAAGGACATAATGAAGAACATTCCTGGGCCTCGAATGAAAATTGAGTTATCTCCTAATGGCACCAAGGACAGACAAAAACACCTTGAGTTAAAGTGCTACAGTATTTGCTCAGTATGTGTGACTAAGAGGCAGACACACTCAGCCGCAGAGGTGGCTTCGGCAATATGAGAGCTGTCACCAGAGTCGACAGCAACGGAGATTCCTGGCAAAGTTTATTAATTAATTTTGTTGATTTTGTCACGTGATGGTAATTTTGGTAAAATCCGCAAAATCACACAGTCAGCCAGCCACACACACACATACTGACAAATACTTGACTGTAACCACCCATGGCTATACGGGCCAGAAGCCAAAACCAAAAAGCCGTACCAAAGCCAGGGAAAACCATCGGAGATTCCGGCTCGGGCCACCCGGAGGGGCATCAAAGGCCGGAGAAGGCGCTTCTGAATGGTTAGGAGCAGCATCCATTAGTCAAATGGCTTTCTGCTGCTCGTCGTTAGTTGTTCTGACGTCGCCCTGCTGCTGCTCTTCCCACTTTAGCCAGCCATCTGAGCCAGCTGCCCAGGTGCCCAAATGACCAGGAAGTCGTTGGGCACACGGCCACCCACAGGGGTCTTGTACTGGCCACACCAAATACATATTACATTATGGCCATGTTTATGACGATTATTGTTATTGCATTTCGTTCTCCTGCAAAAGTCAATTAAATGGTTTTGTGGCCAGCGACCATTTGTTTCGTAATTCGATTATGATTTTCGTCCAGTAATCTGGCTGCGAATGCCATTATAATTTTAATATGTTTGCCAGCGGCAGGACTCGCTGCCGTGCCGTAGCCTGTGATTCTCGAACAGCTGTTGCATTTTATTGGCAGTCGGCTCGGGGAGCTCCGAAAAGTATACTACATTAAATTAAAGTGGAAAAGCGCCCGCCAATATTTACGCAAACGTTTTAAAGAGCCTGAAATTGTAGTAATGTCATAAATTTAATTAGTTTGTAGAAATTAAAGGTTTCATAAACAAGTTCCACAAGTTATGTTATTCTCGCCAAATATTATTCCAACTAAAAGAAATCGTTTCATTGGAATGCAAATATTTGTTATGCTGTCCAAATGAAATTATTCCGATGCCAAAATCAATATGGAAGGATGCGCTGCTTTATCGTTTATAGTACTACATATGTATATGCAAAGTAAAGCTCTTCATTATTTTATCGTTCACCCCGAGGCATTCAAATGATGCCATCCAGCCCTCCTCTTGACGCATTCGATGGCCAATTGCGACGGAGTCTTGTGGCTAAAGACTCTATTGCCGCTGCTGCTGACACGACAGACTTAATGGACTTTGGCCATCATTAGTGGTCCTTTGGCAGCTGACCGCATGTCTGCCATAATTTGGTAAGGCCAACGAAATGGAATCGCATCGAACGGCATTGCCTGCTGGGTCAGGTCATAATCCACTCATATGCTCCACGCTCCACACTCCACGCTCCATGAGCGGCGTTCCATTTGCGCTTTGTTGCCATCAATTGTGCATTGAACTGTGCAAATGTTTGTGTGTATAAGGACCTCTGCTATCCTGCCACCCTCTCCAGCGTATGGGCTGGTGGCCTCTTTGTTTTCTTTTCGCTAGAGAGAAGCATGCGCAAGTTATTTTCCTTTTCGGAACAATTGAGGCAGCCCCAACTTGGGATAGTTACTCTCCAGGCCCCATCGAAAAGCTGCAAGCTTTCCAATTTTCCGCAGAATCGACGCTGCTGGGTATCGGCAGAATTATGCTGACGCATTTAAAATGCAATAAATGTGGGCGTGCGGCAGGGCCGCGCCAGCACTTTTTGGCAGTCGTGCAAAATGTCAAACATGTCAATCAAAAGTCATTTGCTATGCTGCCCACATGCCACGCAACGTCGGAATTTTGCCCGAGAGGAGCAGTTTGGTTGTAGCCTGCTGAGCTGCATTTCAGCTTGGTCCTGGCGTGGGGGACAGCGAACTACTCGTGTGACAGGACGCGTCAATCGCTCGACAATTTGGCGGGTCCGCTGCCACACAAATCCGCTTTGTGCATCCCTGTTCGAGGGCCCTTCTTTCCACGCCTTTCCCTTTCGAGGAGCCCCTGCTTGACAGATGCAACCGAAGGCTTTGTAGCAATACTTTTAGGCTTTGGGTCCTCGCAAAAATATTCCTAATAACGTTGGGGCAGAGTCAAAGGAAGTCCCTTGATGTTTGCCTCAAATCGTGAGGCCAATTTAAATGTTGCTTCTGTATGTCATGTGGCTGCGAAGCTTGAGCCTTGCTCATGTGACTTTCCATAAAGATTGCCTCTTACTTGGAAAATACTCTAAAGCCTAAGAGCGCTTAGACTTGGGATTAAGGAGTTTTAAAGGATTATTAATTTCGGTCAGAAACCATTTAAAAATTTAACAAAAAAAAAGGCTTTCTTGGGATAGCTCTTCTACGAACTATAATTATTTATTTATTTTGGGATAAGGGTATTTTAAGTTCCTGTTATCCTTCGTATTTTTATCCTGTTTTTATATATGTATTTTATGTTTGATTTGTTTGTGGTTGCAGGTTGCGTCTTCGGCTCGGGGCGCCTCCCTCGTCCGGATTTGGGGGATTTGGGGGGCGGGTGGAGTTGAAATTTGTGTAAATTGAATTTATTGAACTCTAATAGTCCCACGTGTACGCGCATATCTGCTGCGACGCCAGACGCTCCTGACAGGCGTCAGGATATGTGAAATGTGTGTGCATGCAAGTTCCGAGAGGTGAAGACGTTTGATGTCAAAATTGCTGCAAGGCGTTATTTTTCCAGTGCCCGTATTAGTCCTTCCTGTATGTATATGTAAGTGGGCGCTAGTGTGTGTGCACTGGGGTTGGTGGTATTTATAGTCTACTTAAAGGATTCCCCCACAAAGCAATTTCAAGTTGCGGGGCGTCCTTAGCCCGGACGTAAGTTCGGATTTCGATGACGGGATTCTGTGAGCACGTCAAGCGAAGACAAACAATTTAACTGAACGCTGGAAAAGGGTGAATACCCACACGTATGCGTTGGGGTGTGTAAGCTGTGGTGTGTGTGTGTGCCTTATTTGTGGACTGGCGTCGCCGAAACAACCACAAATATAAAAACACCAACGCTTGGCACCAGAGCCTGCTGTCGCTATCGCTGCTGCTGCCACCGCCGGCGACGACTTCATTTCGAATAATTTACATTTTACGGAATTTACGCTGAAATTTTAATTGGAATTTACTTTGCGACTCTTTCGAGGGCGAACGGGTCCGGGTGGCGCTAATTTATGGCTGGGAAAAGTTTCGACTCGTCTTCCGCTTGTTGACAAGCCAAATTTGTCATGCATTTAATGGCTTAGACAGCCGTGCCGCGCCGTCACGCCGGTATTGAGCCGCTCGTTCTACACGCACAATCCGTGCAAGACAACGGGGCGTATGCGCTATGTACGTCCCAGCCGTCAGACGTCAGCCGTCAGGGCCAGGATATAGACCAGAGCCATAAACATAAATAAGTTGCTATCGGAAGGGCAATAAAGATTATTGCATCAGTCAGAGCTTGTATTATAATGCCAAGTTATATGTTTGTTCGTATTTGATTGAAGTCGAGAAACTTTTTCAATTTTATGGACATACTTTGTAATGTATTAGCTTTAGCTTGGAATGTTGATTTAAATTCAATGAAAAAGTATAGATTTGTGTCAACTTTGTAATAAAACAAAGATGGTGTGCTATAAAATATTTCTTGTTGAATTTTTCCTATAAAATTAAATATAGTAATTTTTTGATAGTAATTCCCATTACTTATTCCAGAAGAATTCCCTTTACATCTCCACCCTTAACATTGAGTCAAAAATGATTAAAAACCTGAGAAACCTGAGAAAAAAAAACTCACTGCATCCGTGGCCGTGTAATGTAACCCATTAACACACTTTTACAGGCCGGCGGGCTGTTAACAGCTGTCTAACAGATGGCCGGGCCATTTTGCTCATCACGGCTCTCTCTCGACTCTCAGTTGAGTCGAGTGACAGAGCACTCGAAATGGGGCGATTTTGAGTGCAACATACGCGCAGCTCTCGCAGTGGCAGCGCAATGGCTGCCTTCACTCAAAGTCTGAGCTGAACGTGGCGGCGCAGCACTCATCCCGTGTAGCTGTAAGTGTGCCAATGGCCGAGCCGAGTGACTCGAAGCGACTTGACTCGAGCGACTTGGCGAGCTCGAGCTTCGGGCGGCGCTCATGGAAATTCGTTCATTCATTCAGTTCATTCGTCTGTCAACCGTCTGGTGGGTGCGTTGCCGCCGCTGTCCCAGTCCCAGTCGCAAGTAGCAGTCACCGTCGCAGTCGCAGTCGCAGTCACTCAACCGCCCGATGCTAGGTGTTCGCTGCTGGCATTCGCAGTCGCATGCTGAGAGGAAATAGGCGCGTTTTCCCAGCTTCCCAGCAGAGCAGGACGCCCAGGAGCACGACAAGGAGAAGCGACATCAGATTAATGATTATTGTCCGCGATTACAAGCGCATTGATTGCTTACAGCGCGAGCAGAGCGCTTTCGATACAACGGTAAATCTCGGCATCGCGTCGGGGAGCGGGCGCGTGCCATTGCGTATACGCCGCGTTGCCGTCGGCCGCGTTGTGACATTGCCTGGGTTGCTTCCGTTGCACTTATCGCAGAAACGAGGAAAAAACAGACTGCAGGGCCGTGAAATGCATTTGCCGCCAATTTAAGAGAATCTAGTGTGAAATTACAACAAAACAAGATATTTCAGGAAAATGTGCAGCAACCTTCGCGGAAAATATTTCGAAAAATGATTGTTGTTGTTGATGTTGCAGCTGTGTTTTGCTTCTGTTTCGATTTTGTTTCAGTTGTTCGGTCGTTCAGTTTTCAGTTTCGTTTCTGTGATTAGTTTGTGCAATCCATAGAGTAGTGTCGCGCAAATATGAAACAAACAAAAAGCCACCCGCCGCACGTTCGCCAGGCTTACATGCTAAACGGCCATCGGAGAAATGTACGATTCACTGCCCACTGCCCACTGCCCTTGCACAGAAACGCGCTAATCGCAATCGCCAGAGTTATTTGTAATTTGTGTGCTCCGCGGCCGAATGCAACAATCGGTGCTGGCCCTCGACCAGTCCGCCCCTCGACCAGAGCCCAGAAACACAACGAGCAGTGGCAGTAGCTCTTGCGATAACGATAACATAAATAAGAACTGCCGACGGCAGAGCCACTCATCTGGGCCAGGCCCCAGAACGCTGTCTATAAGCCAAGTCAGCTACCAGCCCCTAAACACACACATAGTAGTAATCGTAATGCCAAAAGCCCAGGGCACTGCAATCAAAGTTAGATGCTATAAGCGGGGTGGGGACAGATGGGGGCGTCGAACGCCGCTGGAGATGCCGAACTGCAGAACTACAGAGCTATAGAACGGAAGTGTTGATATCGCTGCTGCCTGGCTCGGGCGGTGTAGGAATTGTCATCTCCTAACGACTTAAGCTGCTCGGCACGCAACATGACTGAGCGTACTGAGCGTAGTCAGCATTTCTGCACCCTCTCCCCCACTTTCCAACAGGCAGAAAATAGACTAGAATACTAAACTATTATTATTATTATTAGTTTTCAAAGAAAAAGTATTATTATTTTGACATAGAAAGACTAGTCTTAAATTGTGAGAATTTTTATTAGACTCCCTTTAAAAAGTATCTTGCAATTTCTCTCTGTGCACCCTCTGCCATTGCCCCCGGGGGTCACACTCACACACTTGAAGCCACAACAAACGCATCCACAAACGAATCTTGGATGGGATTCCAACTACGACTACCAGACTACGAGCTGGCGATGGCGATGGCGATGATGATGATGATGACAATGGGCGGATGATGGCAAAGTCATTTCTTTAAAGGTTATCCATCTCCCAGCCAGTCAGCCAGTTCCTCTCGCTCTGTGTGCACTGAGTGATTTTGTTTGCTTGCGCCGTCTATTTATTTTCTATTTATTCGATTTGCATTTCCACTCTCCGAGCATCTTGCCCCAAGATTTCCAATGCAAATTCGAGTGCTCAAGTCACTGCAGAGACCTTTCAGGCAGGGCAGGCCCATATGCGGGTGTTGGTGGGAGCTACTTGGCTGCCGACTTGGCTTTCAGCAGCCCATGGAACCCGGCCGTCCAGTCACTAACTGGTGAGTATCACACTAAACAATATTTGCCATTAATTAACATTGTATATTTTATGGTCTGCTAGCCACTAGTCCCAGCAATCAGCTTATAGGGAAATCACAGCAATTTTAAATAGAAGATTATGATTGAAGCATGCTGAATCAGGTCGTTTATGGATAAGGAGTAATTACTTTGGGAGACTCGGAGGTGTCATTAGATCAGTACAATTATCTCACCTCATAAGAACAATCTGAACCAGCACTCACAGACTGTCAGTCTGTTGAAATATATATAACTTTTACCTCCAAGCATTCAGAGCCAATCAGTTTCAGGTTGAGGCTTCTAATCAGCATTACTGCAATCACTTATCACTGCGGATTTCATTGTGCCTGTAATTTGATTAAAAATCAACGTGAATCGCAACCATCCCAAAGGCAATCATTGCGAATTGGGCGGAAAATTTGCATTCCGTTTCAAATGGCCTAAACCGGTGGCCAAGAACTCCAAAATGGCGGGCACCAGCGGGCTGCCTGCAACATTAATGCAATTGTAGTTTAACTGCCGGCCCTGCCCCACTGCAAACGCTATTTAAATGCGATTACACTTTGGCCAGAGGCCACGCCCAGCCTGGGGCAGGGGCGGGGACCGGGCCGGGTCGGCTTTGTGAATTTTCTGGGCTGGCTCATTAATTATGATACTTTGAGTTTCGCGTGGCGACGATGGCTTGCGGCATGTATCGGAAATACACGTTAAAGCGGCAAATAACCGCTAGCCGATCAACCACACACCCATGCCCCTGCACACACACACACAGGGCGTATACTTAATGACACAAGAGGGATGATTAAGAGAAACAGGGACAGCTATACGGCGACAGAGACAGAGCTATGGGTGTTTAAAACTTTCTTTAAAAGCCGACTTCTCGGGGCTGCTGGGCTGTGTCTTTGGCTTCCACCGACGGCGGCGGCGTCGGCATTTTCTTGCTCAATCAACTTCAATCAAGCAGGAATTTTCAATGTAATTTGTGGTTTCGAAAGCGCTGCTGCCTCCGCCGACTCGCTGAGGATGTTCGTCGCTGAGGCTGTGTCAAAGGCAGCCATCGGATGTGTAGGAAGGCAGAAAATTATCGACAAAGCCCACAGCACTCTCACACCCGCACAGCGGCAGGCACACCTCTGAAGAAGGAGAAGGCAACGAGGAGGATAGTCGACTAAGAGATACCCGGTACTTGCTTACGTTTCTTATGATAATAATTCATATTATCTAGAGAGCTAGAGAGCTATTCTCCAGCTATGGCATATACCCACTGACTACGACCAGATAGTCCCAAACAAATATACCCCCGAAAGGCCCGAAGGTGGACCCGTGGAACAAATGAAGCAGTGTGAAAATCTTGTGCTGGGCCGCTCTCCTTCCGCTTGATTTGATGGCCTCTGGGCTGCTTCCGCTACCCGCTTTTCGGCCCAACTTCAGATTACAGCGGCAGGAGCCGGAGAAGGAAAAGGAGCACGGCGCAGGACGAGGAGACAAAGGCGGCCGAGGAAGGAAGGAAATGCCCGCCGTCTGTCCGCTTGATTAGAAAAGCTGCAAGCGATAAGAACGCCCTGGCAGAATAAAATAGAATTCTAATTGAATTTTATATACCCGGATTCTTGTTCTGGGCACTCGTTTTCCCCTTATTTCTCTATGGATTTTGTCCTTTTTGCATTTTGTTTTTAATTCGCACTCCTTGCGCTGCAGTCCGCCCGCAGCCAAGTGTCCGTTTGATGTCCTTGTCTTGTCGCCGGGACTGATTTATTGGGCCTCGGGGCCAAAGAAGAAGGCGTTGCGCTTTTCGGGCTCCAGCTTGTCCGGCTTGTCCGGCGTTTTTAATTGCCTGTCACTCCGCACGCCTCGGCCAGCATGCTCAGCATATCAAGAAGGAGTCTCCGGCAAGGATCCGAGCCTTAAACGTTTCAAGCCGTAGTTGGTATCTTAAACAGAATCAGTCTCTATTGTTTTTGATGATATCTTAAGCCCGGAATGGTCATCAGAAAAAGATACTCTAATTGAATCTAATTAATCATTTTTGGAGCCAGCTTTGATTTAATTTTAGTTGGAAAACCAGTTTAGTCAATGGATGTTTGTTTATTTCGACTTAAGGTGATAAATGAATGAAGAAACAAAGCCAGAGAGGCTCGTGCCAAGCTTGGTAAAGCCATTACCATACACAGGTCCTGGCTGCGTCCTGTTTGTCCAAAATTATGGCATAGCCTGCAGGCACTTGAATGTAATTAAATACACTCTGCGGTGAGGCAGTTTAAAGTGGCCCGCCCGATAGCAACCACAAAACCAGAGGTCCCCGGAGCCGGAACATCCCCCGCTGTAGCCAAGGACTCAAAAGTGGGTGAAACTTGACACAGTTGTCACTCACTGGCGCCCCCACACAGGCCCGCAAACAATGAACAAAAAAATGTGTATATAAAAACGTAACGAAACGAATCAAATCAAATATTTAAAGCTCATTGAAGCGCAAACTTTGACACATGTTAATCGCCTGTCGGGTCACTTTTTGTGGCAGGGGCAGGTGGCAGGAGGCACGCCGGATGACAGAAGATACTTTGATCGAAACGGAGATAGATGGCAGAGGTTCGCCACTAGCTGCGACTAACTAACATTATCTGATGACCACATTGAGATCCAGTTACTGCCCACCCGCCGGGTGCGCCGCTGCGGTCTGGGCCCAGCCAAGATAGCCCTTTGTTCTGGTCTTGGCCTCGGCTTGCGGTTGCCACAGCACGACGCAATTAATGGCCCAGCGTGACTGCGCTTGCCTCAATGTCACTCGATGTGTCGGGGAGATCTATCCGCAGGGATACACAAAAAGGATCTCTTGGTCCTTTTTCAATCAGTTTTTAAATATACATCATATGTATTTTTTTTTATATGGAACTAAGAACTGGCTATGATCTGACTATGAAAAAATATACTTTAATAATATATAGTAACAGTAATGCAGAAGAATGACCTTTTTTTTTGACTGTGCAGATTCTAAAGGTCGCCAGACCATACTGCTCTCATGCTGTGAGCGCCTGCACTCGCTGGCCAGAATTGTCTGCTTAATTTGGGCCACAGACCGAACCAGAGCCAGAACCCTTTCGTTTTTTTTTGGCATTTTTGGACGTGGCTGGCACTCAGCGGGCGATAAGCCAGGGGGCGAGGATGAAAGGGGCGGAAAATGGAAAATAGTTGAGAAAGTATGCAAATCAGGAGGCTGTCGGAGCTGCAAAAAGGGCGGAAAGAATAACACGACAGGCTCAACACCTGAACAGTGAGCAGCAAATGCGCTTTGCTCTGCCATTCCGTTTGCCTGCCTTTGGCCCGTCAATAAAAATACACAAAATACACAAAAGCCAGATGGCTTGGATGGAGGTGACTGGGAGGCTGGGGGGTTGGCCTGGGAAGTCTGCCTAAAAGCCAAGTTGAATGTGCTTGGCAGAAAGGATTTGGCAATGGAAAGCAAACAAAAAGGCGCACAAGTCGGAAAGTGAAATTTTTGCCAAAACCAGCTTACGAACACATCGAGTGGCAGGAATAGCCCGGGGCTTCTATGGATTTGCCGGCACATAGTGCGTATGCGTGATGGATTTTCAGATTCCTATCTGCCGCACTCGAATAAAAAATAAAAAAAAAAAACAACAGAAAGGGGATAACTAGAAAGCGGCTTCACACGCCTCAACAGTGCCCCAAGCGAAGTCAATTAGAGCAGGTCAAGTGTGTCGAAGGTCGGACCTAATTTCATAATTTATGCAGCAACTCCCTGCAGATTCCGACTCGAAACTCCATAGTCCGCACCCGAAGCGGGCCAATGGAGTGTTATGCTAATGAAAACGAGAGCAAACAAATCGGGATCGGGCAGAACTGGCGCAAGAAAATGGATTAAAAATTAAAGCCAGAGCTGCAGCCAAAGTCACAAATGCAAATGAGGGAAATTGAAACGAAAAAATATCGGGGAAAACATGGAGAAACGAAAACTTTTCGCAAAGCTGTCTGGGACTGAGGAAATCTTTCAAGTTTTAATTAGTTTGCCATGCAACCGCAGCCAGGACGAAGGAGGTGGGGCATGGCTGGGCCTTTTATAATTTAAGTTTTCGCTGTTTGCTGGTGGATGGGGGCTTGGCCATTGGTTACACTCTCTGGCTCTGGTTGTTATTGGTAGTTGCCGGCAAAGTTCAACAAGCCAAATGGAAAGCTCTAATAATTTTTTCAGCGAACTGGTGGCGAAGGGGGTGTCCTGGGAGTAGGGGTTGAGGGTCAAAATGTACATTTGAATTGCACTAAATTCTTAATTGACTTTGCGCAGCGGCGTCAGCATCTGCAACAGCAATAACGAAATCAAATTAATTGAATATTACGCATACGCCATGTTTGCAGTGCAATAATTTCCATTTGCATCCAGCCGAGTGCCATATAGGCACTCGCTGCAAGTGCCTCCATCTCCGCTGTGCATTCGCACTTGATTGGCTGGCTCGGAATGCGCCATAAAACAGTATAAAGTACTTGCTTTTCAGCGCCCCCCTTCAGCTGCTAAAAACAAACCAAAAATGTTCATAAAAATAAAGAATATTCCACATTATGGTGGACTGTTTTGCCGCCAAACCCTAACTGACTCACTTGGCCAAGTAATGTGATATTAAATTTCATTATTCGAATTCCAATCAACGTCGGCTTTTGTCTACACCTTCGGTGTTAAGGCGATTTCTTGGACGTACTTGCGCCAGTCAGCCTAGGAAGTTGGCTGGCTTCCTCCATTCATTCATTCAGCCTGGCTAATCGTCTTTATTTGTTTCCATTAAGCTGCAATTGAAGCCAAAACGTCTGTACACAAATCAATTTTTGTGTTTATTAACTTTGTCACTGCCAAATTTCTCGTACATTAGACAAGAGAGTCGAAAATAGCCAGCCCAGGCCCTGGCTGCCAAACAATATTTTAATATGCCTGACCAGCGGCGGACACAGATGAGCTTTATGGCCAATTATCTATTCTATGGGCCCCCATTAATGGTCGAATCGAATTTGCAGCGAGCTGCCAGGGGGGGAGTTCGAACAGTGGAACTGGGGGCCGGGGTGGCATTTGTTTACTGGGTGTGAAGTGTTTTGATTTGCTTGCCAGATTATAATAAAATTGGGCTCCGCGCTTTGTAATGCGAAGATTATTCGACGGCACGACGACAGCTTAGCGGGCTTATTTATTATTATTATTATATATTTTTTTGGCGTGTGCCGTGTGCCCAGGAGGGCGGGAGGGAGACGCCCCGCCGGTGTTTATGCGAATAGTTATCGTTTGTAATTGCGATTGCACTTGTTGGGGCTCTTTATGGTTTGATGAGCGACGCTTTACGACTACAACATATTACATTTAATTGGCAGATGTCGCGGCCATGCTAATGCCGGCCCTGGGAGACTAAGTGAAAACGAAAGCCGGGACACTAAAATGTATTTGCTTTCAGCTTTTTTTCCGGCTGCCATCCTCAGATAATAATAATCGCTCCGGCCGACCCATGACGATAAACGCGAAATTAATTATTAATTCCTGTATGCGTACACACTGGGCGGAGGATGTTTATTTACGAAGTGCGAACCGCAAAATTGTTTTCGATTGACCGGCTTCATAAATATTAATGCAGCGCATTTACCTTATCCGCACGTATCGGATCCGATGTACTCTGGGAACAGCGATATGCTAATGGCGGGAACTCTATTGTGGCGGCCCTCTATGGGTCTCCGATATCGGATAAACGCTGTTCAGCTGTGTTCTGATCTCATTTGATGATATCACGATCTCTAACACGGAAACGGTCGCTTTAATAGATAATAATGGGAATCTATTGCGTTCGAAGACACACGATACTGTTGGGATAAACCGATTTCCGCTGGGCCACACGGCGAATGAGTGATGTTACCTTTTAGACTCTCAGTCTCTGGAATGGCTTTCCATGCGAATGCAATTATGTTATGATGGAATTTTCACCAATTAATTCCGTTTTATTTACTCGCCACATGACTCAGTCCGCATCGGCTCCATAAAACCATTTAATTTCTGCCCGAATGAACTCACTAGGAGGCTGTCAAAAGTTGGCCATTAAAGTTAACTCGTCCACTTTTTATTAGCAGTAAAAAATGGCAGGAGTGTGCAGCATTTATGGCCTTTTATTGAATTGGATTAACAGCCATAGCCAGCGGCGAAAGTGAACGATTTGATTGTTCGCCTCCCGATCCCGCCCATGATCCCACAGAATCCGGGACTAATCCCGCCTCCCAGCCACCCGTAGTACGTAGTATCTCTCCGGTCGTTCATTCACAAAAGTTGCGGTAGCTTTGCGGACTTTGGGGTCAGCTCTTAACGACAGAGGCGTCTATTTTCGTTATTAATAAGTGCATGTGTAATGGTTGCAGCTGCAGTCGACGTCGGCTGCGGCAGAGAGCTGCAGTCGTCGTCGGCTGCGGCAGAGACTGCGGCTACGTGAGCGTCGCCAAACGCGAGCGCCCCATGGGCACGTACTCTAAATTGAAATTCATATCATAGCTGCCTCTGTTTGTGAGTTCCAACTGCGAGTGTTTCTGGCCTGGCACTGGCACTAGCACTGTCCCAGGCACTGGTGTGTGTTCTTATATTGCTGCAATGTGTGCGAGTGTGTACTTAGAATATTTCTTTTGTGCCCGCTCCATAAACAATTATGCATTAAGTCGCTGGCGGTAGCGTTCCGGCCGCGCCATCCAAAATGTGAATGAGAGCTGCTCGGCGGCTGGAGATGAAAATGAGAAAGAACCAGATATCAAAAGCGGGTCAATCTAATTTGACTTCTTATTCCGGGGTGTTCCCAGAAACACTTTCGTCTAAATGCTTGTATTGTATATTCTAAAGTTATAGTATAGTTATATAGTATAGTTATAGAATAGTATACTAACTAAATAACGGTAGTAGCTGAACGACTTATCCAAAAAGAGAGGCCCCATCTCTTTCGATTTATTATTCCGGGGCATTCCTAAAAACACTTTCACCAAATATCTAAACTAATATGAGAAATTGCTAAATGCTTGTATACTATTCTAAAGTTATAGTATAGTAAGGTTCTAAAGTTATAGAAGAGTATACTAACTAAAGTTTGGTAGTAGCTCAACGACTTATCCAAAGCGATAGGGCCAATCTATTTTGATTTATTATTCCGGGGTGTTCCAAAAAACACTTTCTATAAAATATGTTAACTACTATGAGAAATTAGGTCTAAATGCTTGTATACTATTATAAAGTTATAGTATAGTTAGAATCGAAAGATATAGAAGTGTATACTAACTAAAAAACGATAAGTACGAGGCCCAATCTCTTTCGATTTATTATTCCGGGGTGTTCCCCGAAACACCTTCCATCAAGTATGTATATTAATATGTAAAAAAACTAATTTGAAAAAATTAACTAAGGTACGGTAGGAGCTTAAAGACTTATCCAAAAAGAAGAGGCCCAATCTAATTTCACTTCTTATTTCGGGGTGTTACCAGAAAAACTTTAACTTAAATAGCATTTACACAATTGTGAGTTTTTTGCTATATTAACTTTGGATTTTGGCCTAATACTCGTTATATGTATACAAAATACCACTGGCTTTTTAGTTATCTGGAATGCTTAAAGCTAATTAGTAGAATCTTTTGAATCTTTGAACAAGTGAGCTTAAAACTATAGTAAAGTGTATTAACTAAAGTATTCAAACAGATTTAAGAATTATTAAATAAGAGTCACTCTGATTAGTTTTCTTATTTAGGGGCTCTCCCAAAAAACTGTTTCCACCAAATGGAATTTAAAAATGCATTTAGTCATGCTTAAGCTTATTTATTTTCATAATAGGTATACATTAAACTAAAGGTAGATATATTACTTGTCTTCCAAAAAGAATTTATAGCTGACAAATAGGTAACAAATTATACTAAATAGTACCTCAAAGTCTTATCCAAAAAAAGATAATAGTTGAATAGACCCAACTGTAGCCTTGAAAAAAGCTTTAGATTTGTGATCACCACAGTGCAAATAAGTATTATTTTAAATTTCAAGATTTGTTTGGACTTGAAGTCAGTCACTTTCCAGATCACATATTTTTGACAAGCTCACAACACTCTGTCAAAAGCTTAATCAAAATATGAACTCACAATCAGCATCAAATATCTGAAGATTTTCCAGAGGCCCTCCGCCGGTCGCCACTCTTTTCAGCCGATTAAGTGAGTCAACAAGGCCATGTCATTTATCGGTGGATTTTCAATGATTTATTTTCGTTCGAGTTTCGAATTGAAAACACCAGAAGCCACCTCTCGGCCAACGCTCATTTTAAAAATACTTGCACATGCCTATATATATATCTCTATAATATATACCTACATTTTGGTATTTTTATTTTTATTCGTTTAATTGTTGCTGGCCGCGCCACACTGCTCTTGTTAAATTGTTTTATTTTGTTTCGTTCAAGTTCACGGCCCCATAGCCCCTAGTCCCATACCGCCATACCCCCATAGAGGCTGTGAATAAAAAGAGCAGCTACCTCCCTCTGTCTATTATCTATTCTATTATCACGGCAGCAGCTCTGTTGTTGTATTTCAATTAACGATTTTTATTTCTGCTTGAGCTCTCGGTTGCCAAAAACTAATTCCACTCTTGACGAAAAATTCATTGAGTTTTTAGTGCTAAAAAAAATCATCCACCGATGGCTTATGGCTGATGGCTGACACGATTGGGCTGCAAATCGATGCTGAATCGATGGCCCCAAGCAGCAAGACAGCAATGAAAGGCATCACCACACCCCTCGGGCCATTTCAGGTGATTTCCCACATTTTCCGAAGCCTCGGATCCCCCATCCTGGCACCTTGTCTCTGACACTGATGGCGACCCAGTAATGACTATGGCTGTGCATTTGACCGGCGACTGTGCATCATTTGTGGGACCTTATATGCTGTTTGCTCCGACACTGTGAAAAATATTTGTCCATATTTTATATATTCTTGATTGTTAGATATGAATATATGTAGTTTCAAAGCTATGCCTTTCTTTTAGGAAGATGTATTGAGATATTGTCTTACAGCCATAGATGAATTCTTTAAGGAAGTCTCTGGTTCTCTGATTATGAGTTATTATTTATAAAAATATAGCAACCTTTTGCCATATAAAATTCTTGAGATTCAATCTTGGAATAAATAGAGAGTTTTTCCTATAAATCGGTCCTAAAGAATAGCCTTTGTAAGACCTAATTTGTATCAAATTTAGTTAAAATGAAACCAAGATGAGGATTATTTTTTCAAGTACACTTCTGCTGCTGACACAACGCCGCTCATGTAAATTTAATGCGAGTCTGCGAGGCAGAGTGGGTCAGATGCAATGATCTCCGGGTCTCAGACCCGGACCCGGACCCGGCTCAATTCAACGCCCACGTGCCAATTCAAAGAGCTGCTCACTGGCACTGCGCCGAGCGGACGGGGAGAGCGACTGGGACAGGACGATGAGGCGAGCTAAGGACGGGCACAGGGAGGTGGCGGTCAAAAGCAATTGGGCGAAAGTGGGCGGAGGGCAATAGAGGGCATGAGCTCCGACAGGGACTGAATGGACTGCAATCATCGTTTTGTCTGGCCCCATCAGTTGAGCAATCAATTAAGCTGCTGCAAACAAGTCAAGCCCGGCAACAAACATTCGCATCTGTCAGAACGGTTCTGTAACCGTGCTACCCAGTCGCCGTCGTGCAAACCTTTTGAGCCACCCAGTCATCGAGTCATCCAGTCAGCTAGTCAGCCAGTTAGCCGGCCAGCCTGGCAGTGATTTTTATGTCTCCGGTTCTAATTAGCCCGGGTAGCAGGTACTCTGGCATTGAGCGCTGATTTATACGAAAGCGCTCAGTTTTTGTTTCGATTCCCACCGACAATCGACGGCCCAGCTGGTTCTAAATTATGGGCTTTGCTTCTTACACTTTTTGCCCCACTAGGTGGGTGGTATCTCTAAAAAAAATTAAGTAAAATAAAGTTTGTTTCTCTATGTTTCCTTATGTGTTTGGCATGAAACTCAATATTATTTCCCTTTTTTTAAGGCAGAATATGGATACTTTTGCTATTTTTCCATATTAAAAGTATAAACATTCTATATGTTACTGTATATGGTCCAACTTAAAAAGATTCTTTCAATTTATTGCTCATCTGAAAAATCTATTTTTAGATTTATGGAAAGTTCAATATTTTTCTAGATATTTTATTTTAAAATTTTTACATAAAATTAATAAGTATTGAAAATATTCCCCTTCCATTACCTTGAAGTTGAAAATGTCATTGCTGTATGTGCTTACTATACATATGAATCTTATATCAATATTATTAAAATAAAAATAAATTAAAAAGCTATCAATAAAAGTATATAGTTGTTCAATAAATTATCTATTCATGGCTCTTAAAACTATGAATAGTTTCAACGTAAAATATGGAGTATATGCTGGATGCCCTTTTCTCGATGAATTTGAATTTAAAACCAATAACCTTTGATTGATGATCGGAGATGATGTGTAGATGGAGTTCGTTCTATCTTTCTCTAGTAAAACCTTTGTTTAGGGTTTAGTTTAGGCCATTAGGCATGGTGGGTACTGCGACCTTGGAGGTTTTTTTCGCTTGGCCAGCCCAACCCCACTCGGGCCGATGACTAACAGTTTTCCCTGTCGATTGGCAGGGCACTTGGAAAAGTCATCTGGGGCCGGGGAGTGCAATTAGCATACAAAGCACGTAGCGCTTTCAGAGTGCAATGAAATACATATTAATAATTTTAATGTTACGGCCGGCGGTGAGGCAATTAGAAGCAGCTGATGGTGCTCCGGCCATTACCCAGAAGCTGATGTTGCAGTTTCGAAGTGGCTTCAATCACCGTCAGCCAGCAGCTTGCCTTCATTAAGTGGAGATGCAAAAACACCTCATTTGACTTCCCAACCGTATTGGCCAACAAGAAAGTGGAATCTGGCCAATTGTCGAGGTGAGACTGAGAGCTCTTAATTGAGAAAGGGCCGAGTGTGTGTGTTCTTCCGGAAAGCACTTCTCGGGTGTTTAGCAAAAGGTTTACACTAATTCCCAGGGTCTAACGAGCTGCCTTATCCACTCGCCAGCCCTCGACACGAAAAACTCATTAGGGAGCCGGGCTCAGGGCCGCAATCGGGAGTCATTTGCCCCGACTGGGACAAATCTTGGCGGCTTGGGAATGTCTAGAGTCCGCGCCTGCCCTCGACGAAACGAATGCGAACGTAAATTCTCAAATTTGTCTAGAAGTAACAACTAATAAATGTTTGGCCCGCCAGCTGACGCCTTGCGGGTGGCCTTGCCCCATCCCGCCGCCCCGGTTGTGGGTGTGCGAGTGTGGCACGGTAATCGAATTAAAGTTTCGTGTGACCGCATCCGACCCTCGTTGATGCTGCAATTAGTTTGATAGGAAAAGATTGCAGAAGCCATCGGCAAGTGGGAGAGTGGAATTGAATTATGCCACGTTCGTGTTGCAATTGATGCGAAAAATGAGTTAAATGAATGGCAACGAGTAGCCGGCATTAATTATTCTGATTCTGTGGGGAATTGGATGTTGAGCGAATTCCGTCCATCATTAAATAAATTCCATTAAAAAGACAATTTGTCGCCCAAATCGGTTAATTGGCGCAAACAAGCGAGGCCACAGAGCCTGGCAAATGGAAATTATTTTCACAAAAAGTCCAACACCTCTGTTTGGACTCTGTGTGTTTGCATTCCGATTCTTGTTAGACGGCCAGGAGATGCCGAATTTGTTGATTCGCAATGTCAACAACGTCAAAGGAGTTGCCTAGTCTTTGGAACCTCCTGCCAAAACACACACACAACCGACAATCAGGAGGCTCCCTCTAATCAGAGCCGGGCAGGGGAAACACATGTACATGCTTTCAGCCGCAAAGCTGCAAAATCAATAAATAAACCGAATGGCCAAAATGAGCCAAAGTTTTATTTAAAGATAGCTAAAATTAAACCGCACATAATTTATTGCAACGCTGATGCCAGACCGCCGATGGCCCGCCGGCGGGTGCGACACAAACGCGAAAGCGGCAACTAATTTTTGCAATTACAGGCTGAAAATATTGTGCATGCCAGCCAGAGATAACTGAAATGAAAAATACCCAAAACACTGACAACCAAAGGCGATAAATCCGCAAAATATTCAAATTTCATATTTATTTTTCAATAAATTTTAAATGAAAACTGGAGAGGCTGGCACAGGTACTGTCTAGAGGCCATGTCCTAATCCGAAATCGAAAACTTTGAACCGCATTTCCGCATTCATCGCTCATCCATTCCCACCCCCAGCTCCCCCATTCAATCATTTAATGTATGCGACTTTGTGTGGTTTAATTAGTGCCAGCATTTTTTGGACGGTTGCAACTTGGCAGACCAGACGGATCACCGATTTCTTCTGACATTTTTGTCGGTCGGCTGCCCGTCGGGCGCAACTGCGTGCGAAAATTGTGTCGCGCTGTCAGCATTCATCAGCTTGATATATTGTTTGTTGGCGCTGGCTCTGCCCCTGCAGCCGGGAGCTGTTTATTTGCAATAATTTTCAGCATTATTCTAGCAGCTAGATGAGTCGGGCCGGGTTGGCGGTGTTGTAATCACCTGTCGCTGCCGCACTTAACTTAACATCATAAAGCGAGGTGAGTTGGGATGAGCCACGTTTTGTGGTGGCTAGAACAGAAAAGTGGGATAAAAAAGAGGACCATGGCAGTCCTTATGAATTTGTAGATACTCACTATTAAGGTCAGACTAAATAAATCATATATTTTTGCAGATAATTAGAAAACGAGTTAGTCGTTCTAAGGGGCTTATATAGTCACTTTACCCCCTTCCCAGGGTATTCATAGTCAAAGAGATAATACCAGTGTAGGTGTCCTGGCTGCTCTTTTGTATGCATTATGTGAGGAGGCTGCCGCGCTTGTTTATTTTTATGGCGTCGACACCAATGCACACCGCAAAAGTGAGTGCGAGCTTAGAGGGTCCTTGCTGGGCCGTTAACTTACTAAATTTCACGTACTAACACCACCGCAACAGGCGTGGCAGGAACACACTGTCGGCCCGCCTGTCACTCTCCGGCCACCCAAGGCCCCCAAACTCTAGCCTCCGACCAGGTACACCCCGTTTTCGGATCGTTTTCCCCGCTGGGATGGCTGCAGAGCATTTCAAGGGCTTTTTATTTCAACTTCAACTGGAAGCGCGCGGTATGCTCTCATCTGGAAATATTTCCGCTTGCTTGGGAATCCAGCAGCTTCCGGACTTCGCTTCGACAGGCCAGCGAGGACGCACCGGGAAAATGTATAAATTTTATATTTGCATGCAAATGACACTCTCGACAAGCGTCTTCATGATTTGATTGCGTTGCCGGGGGCCATGGTTCTGGTTCTGGTCCTGGTCCTGGTCCTGGTTACCACAAATCGCCAAGTGAAACTGACCGAGAAATATGGCCAAAACGATGATGACAAAGGAGCGCAATTAAGCTGAGAGCCTGTTCTCTCCTATCGGGTCCTGTCGCCGGACCATTGAACAATCTTTGATTTGTTGTTAGTTCTGGCCACAAACTGTTTCAGACTTTACTTTTGCATAAAATTGATTTCTTTGCCAGACCTCAAAGGACCTCAAAGCCGCAGTAATTTAATTTGCACGAGTGTCTGTTCCTTAAAGGCCCTTTTTAATCCGGCCTGAACGAGTCTCCTTCGTTGAAAGTAATTTAAAGCCGGGCCGGGCTAAAAAAATCCTACAAATTCTACTGAGGCCAGCCGCAAGCATTCGTCAGCAATCTCAGGTGGCGAAAGCATTCTAAAGGCCCGGCCCTGAATGGCCGGCTCGCAATTCAATGTAAGTACAACGCTTTTCACTGCAGAATGAATGCCCTGCATCCCCAGTCCCGCACGCTCTCGTCCTGGCTCTCTGTGTGGCATCGCCCCCTCGTTGTGCATAAATTGCAGGACTAACTGCAAAACTGTAAAATATGAACGCACCTGAATGTATCTCGTCGCACTTCGCATCTGCATTCTGCGTTTCGTATCTCCCGGTTTGTATCTGAACGGCTGGCTAGGTGTTGCTGAATTCGAAATGTAGCCAGTGCTGCTGGCGCAGGAGGAATATGTGGCCCGTGCCACCATTTTGTGCCTTTGTATTTGTCCTTGTTGGTGTGTACTGGTGGAGGCTGTGTCTCTGTCTGTGTATGCAACACGCCACGCCCGTGCTTGACAGCGTTTTATGCGCTGCGCTGCGTTCAGCTGCCTCAGCAGGCTCACCTGTAACACCTGGTCCACCCACGTCCATGCACTGAAGAAAATAAAACCGATTTTCCAAGGACTTCAAGCTTAAAATGTAATTTAAATCTTAATTTATTTGCTAGTTAGCTCCTAGACGCTTAGACATTTTTACTGTCTAATTAATCACTTGACTTTGAAGCTTAGGATCCTTGGATTAATTTCGTAAATTCCTTGCAGACTGCGACTAATTAGTTCCAAAAGAAAGCATTCTCTCCTCGAGGGCTGCTCCCCATTCCGCCTCCGATTTCGGCAAGTGTACAGGCAAAGGGCCATCAAAAACCAACCAACTCTGCCTGGGGCCTAGAGAGTCGCAGGACGAAAACATAACTACGCGTAGAGATGAGCCTTTTCGGCATTGTCGGCGCCTCGTATCCTTGTTGGGGTCTAATTAAAATTAAAATTTCGCTGCTTTAATGAAAAAGTTTTGCGAGTAGGCCTCCGTTGGCAGTTAAATTAGACAGAGTCACTCGGGCGGTGATGCCACACCCACGAGCAGTAGGAACTAGGGGCTGGAGTAGCAGAGTCACGTTGCCACCGGCGCGTGAGATCAACACCTGCGGCGCGCCGCGTCTGTGGGGAGATGGACGGTGATTGCCTCTGCAGCTGCAACAAGCCATTCGCGTCACGTAGCAACAGATCCAATATTCAGATGTACGTATTCGAGTCTATTCGAGTATATGCATTCAAATTCAGTTGAGTTTTCCAAAGCAGAGCTTTTTTGAATGAAGAGTGGAAGTTTAAAGTTGCCGACTCCTGGCACGTTCGGATGCAACAAATACCTGCCACCCGGAGCCGAGATAATCTGGCCTGGTATTAAATCACCGTTACCGTTGCCGCTACGGCTACGTGCACTCCGGCGTAACCATTTTGTCGAGTCTACGTGTCAAAATGCGGCAACATTTTCTGTTTGCCCCCCTCCCGAGCTCGAGCCCGAGCCAGAAATTAAATTAAGATTCACCAGGTCCTGGAGGTGGCTCTGGCCGATTGTCAACATTGTAGCATGTCCTTTTTGGCCAAATATGAGCGCAAGGATAACGAGGAATGGCGAATGGAAAGCGGTAAACGGCAAACGGCAAACGGCAACAGCAAACGGCAAGGGTTTCCTCCATAAATTCTGAACACAAGCCCAAAAACACCAAACCAAGGCTGGGGACACTGACAGGCGACAGCCATAACGGTGACAGCGATAAATTAAATGGTAATTTGAATTTACCGTTAAGTGACACGAACAGACAAACACACACAAGGACACCCTTGTATGGCCGCAGTCGCTACTCGCCATTCGCTATTCGGGACTTTGATGGAACAATAAAAAGTAACAAACAAACTGCCAAAGCCAATGAAACATGTAAACCGAAACTGAAACCGAAACTGAAACAGAACCTGAAGACTGAGGACTGAGGACTAAGGACCAAGGACTGAAACCGAAGCGAAAGTAAAACTTTATGCACGAAAATTGCTGTTAACGTGACAATAAATGGCGAAAAATAGAAGAGACAGCAGATACAAAGCCGGATAGGGATACAGAAATACATTTACTTTCGCAGAGCCCAGCCAAGGGCCATAAAAACAATCAAAAAAGGCCAGACAGGCGAATTAAAGTTGGCGACTTTAAATTTCTGTTGTTAATGCCAACCGACTGCCTGCTGGCAGGCCCAGGCCCAGGCTCAGGCCCAGGCCATCCCCCGATGGAAAAAAGTTTGCATTTCCTTGGCAAGACCAACAATTTATTGCCAAAGTTGGGTCCAAGGAGGTATATTGCTAAATGTCTTGTTAGCGTTACACTGACCGCATTCCAGTGGCCCAAAAGTCTATGCATATTTGTCAACTTGGCTCTGGCCACTGATAGACCGGAAGCGATACCCCGTCCGCCCACTAACCCATTAGGTCGGGCCGGCAAGTCGTCCCGAGAATCGAGGCCTTTCGAAGCGATCGGATCATAAAACCTGCAAAATTGCCCCCGATTGCCTTGGCAGGACGTGAAAAACTTTTTGCAGCTCGTGTAATAAATGCGAAGGCTTCTCCATGCCAAGCAAGGACTCCTCGCCAAGCAGCCCCAGCCCGTTCAATGAGCATAAGCTGAAGTTTCGCAATGTTTTGAGTTGGGCCTCTCTGATTTCAGTTGCCTGTTGTACAGATTGTTTTTTATTTCGCTTTTCCCCATCCTTGCTCCTTTGTGCCTTTTTGTTTCTGCCGTTTTTCCGCAACTCGCCTTGATCCACTTTTCTGGCTTTCCTCGACGGGCTCGACAGTCGGCGTTCCAACCCAGCAGTCAAATGGGCCGTCGTCGGCACGGCCTATATAAGTGTAGTATGTATAGTAGTGGGCAGGCCCATATACATACATAGGAAAGTGTGTAGTTCCGCCCTGCTGGTGGGCGGCCAACGCTGATGGAGAATGATGGGAAAAGGCTGCTGCAGCCGAGCCAGGGAGTCGGTGTCCCCGGATAATGTAATTGAGGTGGGAGAGATCTGAAAAATATCTGCGAAAAACACAAACGCTTTCAAATTGGCAGAAGGTTGGCCCCATCTCCGATCGCATATTAAATGCAATTTCCCATTCAAATACTCGAAAAATGTTCGCTTTCAACCGCCATCGACATTTGATATTCCATGTCAGCCCGGGCACAGGGATGGGGATGGGATTTCACAAAATTGAATCCCCTTAAAGGGCTTAATGTTATGCAAACTGAATTCTGGCCGGGACGAAGGCCGCTGCATATTTGATTGTTGGCTTAAACAATGCGAGCTTTTTGGGATTTCGGGGCCGGCAAATGGAATTAGTCGGCTGGGGATCGCTTCTCCTTGCGAACACCGCCCAGGGAAAACAGGGCCAGAAACAAATAAAATATCAACGCCCCAATGAACACGCTTTCGGGTTGAGTGAAAAGTCCCTGCTCCGGCCGAGACCAGCTGTCAGGACACCTTTTATGCCGCCTTCTCCTTTGTGTCTCGTGTCTGTGCATTTGCGAGTGAGACGTTCAACTTTGCGCCAAGTGGCGTCGGCCAACTTGGGCCTGCCAGCGATAGTATCGTGTAACGCATGATGTATGGTAATAGCCGAGGCACAGGTCCTTCCCTCCTCCGTGCTGGTGTCGGTGCGTGTCCTACAGACTCTCATACATATGCAGGAGCATAAAAGTTAGCGCCGCTAGGAGGTGCTGTGCGAGGTGCCGACACTTAAAGTGGCACGTTCCAATGACGCCCTCATCCAGGCAGGCTGTTGGCATAAATAGAAAATTCCACAACACATTCCTGAACACAGAGCTTAAAGTAGTGCCAACTATGGGTGGTTTAATATTAGTTTCTGAAACGACAGTTTTCTGATTCTAGCAATTGCTCAGTTTTATCCATTTCTACCAACCAGCCTTAGAGCCTCGGGTCTGACTCCGTCTGGGTTGCAAAAATGCCTTAGAGACAACTCACCACTCATGCCTGTCAGGAGGCATGGCCTGTGGTTGGTCAAACTAAACACAAGTACAAGCAAATCACCCTCAACCTCGACGGCAGCTCACGTGTAGGTGTCACCTAATGTATGCACATATTTAATTGGATATTAAATAACATTAATTAGAGGCACAGACACGGCAGCCGAGCCGGGCCAGACAGCTAAACAGTTTTCATAATTAACAGAGCGTTTATCTCAGTGCCCAAGTGGGTGCAGTCACATCGATCCTCCAGCCCAGCCACCCACAGCACCGCCCTACAGTGTGTCGAGTCCACACATCCTGGCCATTCCACAGCCTCCGAATTCTGTGGCTTTCTGCATGTTCGAGTGGTGTCTTGCGGCCGCACCGCCCGCACACCTGCAGGTGTCGAGGCTCGGTCGGATGGGTCACAGCCAGGCCAGCGTAGTGGCTGTGTGGCTGGCATCTACTTGGCCCGAGTCCTAGCCCTGGGCCAGCTATGAGGATTATCGATTATAAAACGACTAATGCGCTCAAAGTGCGCAATTAAGGTGCCAGCTTGCCTCTCGCACTCGAGCTTAAACTCGGTCTCATCTTGGCTTGGATTAGGATGGAAATTCGGTTACTGGCTGGCAGCAGCAGCTTAATCATGATTGTGGCAGAGGAAATATTTCCATAATTGGCTTTCCAGAGGATTCTCCAACTTGTCAACCATTGCCTCTGAGGTTGGACAACTCCAGGACTTCAGGAGAGAAACTCACCAGATTCGTTTATTAAATGAAAAATGAAACAGCCTGACAATTTTAATGCTTACTTTTTGCTTTAAATGTTTGAGCATTTCTAGTCCTTTCGTGCTCCTTTTTCCTGGCTTTATCATCAGCTCCGGTTACTGTGCTTAAAGCCAAGCTACACCCTTGAATGTGGCTCATTGAAAATCCGTTTACGACTTCGCCGCTGACCTCGTGCCATTGCAGGACATTTGTCTGGCTCCTTGTCATCTCGCCAACGAAGATGGAAAGCCACCATCGCCACCACGTCACTGCCGCGTGGCTGCTCTGGTGCAATGTTGGGAGTAAGAGCGCTAAAAGCAAGTCCTATCCAACAAAAAGCTCAACAAAGACGCAAAAATCCGCCCGCGTTCGAAGCTTAAAGGATGTCGGGAGAAATTCCACGCAACGGCTGACGGAAGACGGGGGACTGGCGACTGGCGAGTGTGGGCGGACAAGTGTGTCAGGACTCCGATGAAGTAGTCGCATAAACATTTATGATCTGCCCGAGCTTTCGTGGGCGACCACTTTCTCTCTCAGTTTATTAGCACACATTTGTGCTGGCCGTAAAGCGGCGTACCAGCCATGTTAACAAACATAAAGGCCCGGAGTAATGCCCCGGCACTCGCTCACTCTTAATTCGATGCCTTCATTATGCTGGGGCATTCCGATTCGGTTTCGGGCTTCCAATTGCCGGGCCGGCAGGCGAATTGGGCTCGAACGTGGCCCAAAAAGGCGGCTTAAAGATGGAAGCCAAAACGCTGCGGATTAGGGACTTTCTCGAATCGAAACTCTGTGTTGCACGAGTCTGTTGAACGAAAATGTAACTATGCTTGTGTTGATAGACTTAAAAAGAGATCAAGTATTAGCCAAATACCTCTTCCCACTGTCGTATTCGGACCGCTTCTCGGTATAACCTACTTTGTGAACCATTTTCATCATCCACCGTTCAGGATGGGGTCATGACTTTTCTCTGCCCATTGCTTCTGGTAAAGTTTGCCGCAACGTTCCCATAAAACCCGGCACATAGGCTTCCACTTCCCGGACGGACTGCAGGACAGCCGGCCAAATTGAATAAACACATAACGAGACCGGTGCACACAAGAGTCCTCCTCGCCGGGAACGAAACGGTAATAAAACTTTTAGCCAAAGAGCAAACAGAGACACAGGACCAAAGAAGTCGACCCGCTGACCTCAGTTCGTTATTCAGTAGCCCCCGCAACTTCATTCCATATGGACGTACGAGTGTGTGGATGGGGATGCGGCTGTTGCTGTTGCTGTGGCTGTGGGATGTCGGATGCTAGATGTAGTTGGGAGGTATAAGTAGAGTTCTTTCGGTGAGTATATGCCCATCGCTTTTTGTTCTATTTTGCTGTGTGAGCAATAAACATTTTTTGGCAAACAACAAGGTAAATTGCGCTCGTAAGTATGCTACAGCTTTTTCCGCTCCTCATGTGCTCATGTGCGTGGCTTATCCATTGTTAGCTGTGCGTTTCCGTTGTTTATTTTCGAGACCGGGACGAGAAAGGCAAAAGGCTGGGATAGTCTCGTTTCGCCAAATGAATTTCAAAGTGCTGACATCGCATATGGCAGCCCCAATTTGCGGGAGCGACTTTTCAATATAACTGCTCCATTTCTGATTGCTCCCCCAGGCCACATTCATAGTCAGTCAGCCCGTTTTTTGGCCAAATTGCATTTCCACCAGCATCCCACATCCCATATGAGATGATTGGCGAGCTCACCCACCGCACCTGCCTGCCTGCCTGGCAGCGATTGGCTGCGTTTTATGACCGACCGCCTCGGTTCCGGCACATAAAAATTACGCTGATTATGCAAGTGGCTCCAGCCATGACTTTTATGGATTTTCAATGAGCCTCTAATCAGGCCCGCCTCTCGGCTTCCGCCCCACTGCCTTTGTCATTGCCAATTGGCAATTGATGTGAACTAGGCGGGCAAACAGGTCGAACTTTGAGTCCTGATTGCTTTTTCTGCTTTCTATGCGCTCGCTGCCTTTGATGATTTCGCCACCCTGCTGCCAATTAGCGAAGTAAGCCGGGCCAGCAGCATGGGGCCGCGGCTTATGGGGGCTTTTATGGTGTTTACCGGCTCCTCCCCGGAAATCGCATTCTCTTGTGTAACTTCCGGTTGGCACTCGTCCAAATTCTGTCGCCCTTTTCATTTCCATGCACTTTAATTTGTTGCACTTTTTCGCAGCTGCATGCAACTTTTCATTTCATTATTGCGGCCGAGCTTAAAAGGGAAAATGGAAAAAAGGGAAATCACTGGCTGGGGATGAGCTGGGCATCCTGTGGGGAGGACCCTCCCTGCATGCAGCATACATGAAATCACTTTTTGTCCATGTTTGTTGGCTCAAAGCGAGCTTTGGGACACATTACTGCAAACAAACACGTGCACATTGAGAGAAAAGCTTTGAAAACTATTTGGAAAATGATTAAAAAAATTAAATCGCATTGTTGTATAAGCAATGTTATATAAGTTCTGAAGACCTTTGTAGAACCTAGTGGAACATAATCAATATTTTATTTTTTAAATCTTTTTTTGCTGTTCGTAGAATAGTTACATTTTATGTGGATTTACTCGAAAACTGGACACAAAGGACTTGTTGGGCTTTCAGGAACTATAAAGTGGTACATTCGAAAATGGAAATCATTGATGTCGGACAAAGTGTGTGTGCTACGAGTTAATAAATTTAAGCCCCAGGACGCCCCTGGTTGGTATTCAATCTTGAAATAGCAACCTGCTGGGTTAGTTTTCTAACCGATGGAGTTTTCTATTTTTCGAGCAAAACAAAGGGTCTTCCTGGCCCTCCCTCGGAACTCCATTTCCATTGCATTTTGTTGAAATGCTTTTAAAATTATATCCCAGCCATGATGGTGCGAGTCGGTTTTCTGTAATTGCATTGTCCTTTTGTGTGTCAGCCTGGTGGACATCCTGCCGGGTTATTGTGTTTACGTGTTTGCTCCGAAATGGGACCCAAACTAATTTTGCGGCATGTCTGTTTAAGTAATTGTTTAAGCTTTTAATTCTCGTATGTTCTGGCCCCAAAGTGACGCTCGTTCCCCAAGAGCCGGAGGCCACTGCTGGCTGGCGTGCCAAAATTAATATCCATCAAAACCCGGCTAACCCGATTTCAAAGTGCGTGGATGGGTAATAGAATGGGGCCCGCCTAGTTCGGCCGGCAGCTTTTTCGCTGCTTTTTTGCTGCACAAACTCGAAAGCCATAATGGTATTTATGGCCAGAAATTAAAATTTTGCCAAGCATAGAAAAAGGATTTTCCTAATTGTTTGTGTTCGCCTTTGTTCGCCACATGTAGGTGGTGGGTGGTGGGTGGTGTGCTGCGGTTGGTCCTGTATGTCTGTATGCCAGTTTGTGGTTTCCAGAAAATCCGCTTTTATTTAACTACAGCTGTCTTAAGTACGCACACATGCACAAACTCATTTGCGAGGAGGACCAGCTCTCCGATGTGCAGATGGTAGAATACTCTTGAAACTGAAAAGTGCTAATCAGATAATGGAAAAATGCTACAAGAGCTATTTAGTAGGAGCTTATTGACGAAATTGTTAACAAAATATTGCTTTTAACTAATAGTTTTCCGCCGTGTAGTCTAATACTGTCTATAAGCTGCTTAAAATTCAAAGTTTCGTCGATTCGGATCACCCAACCGTAGCGGGAGACAAGCACAGACCATTAGCAAAGGATTTGATTTGGCCGAAGGACGACCTGCAAGATGTAGCCGGCTCCCAAAAACAGCTTCAAGGTGGCCTCCTGCGATTCGATTCGCCCTCGACTGGCATTTGCATCTAATTGTTATGCATTTTAAGGTCCGGCCGGCCACCCAGCCAACATTGGCAGTTGTTGCCGAGTCCAAGTCTTTCATAAATATTTATTCCCATTTCAATGCATAATTGCGAAACTCATTCGCGAACTGCCAGCGGAGAGGAAAGTAAACTCGCCATTGTGCCAATGTTTTTATGACCCCTGCCCTTTCGACCCCCAGCCACTCCGGTGGTCGCGCGGTTAAATTAGCAGTCGAGGAGCCATCTTAGCCGGGTTAATGGCGGTTTAAATCTTGAATTTATTACACCGCGCCATAAAGTCCGCGGTGGGTGCTTTTAAGCTGTAGTTTAGAGATTAAGGACTCCTAATGAAGACTTATATCATGTTTAAATTGTATCTTTTATTTTAAAGTTAAGAAATTTTTCTTAAAAATTTAAGAAATTAAAATTATGAAGAGAAAATAAGGGGTATATGTTTAAAAATTTGCATCCTATTCTCCCAAGCTTTGGAATCCTTACAAATTAAATCCTTCCGCTAGCTTATAAAGTCGGGAATCTCTTCAGCTGGCGGTTTATTCCGAATTCGTCAACACGGCAGTAGAGCTCAGATGAGAGCACCCAAGGCCGTCCAGCTAGCACTCAGATGGCTGCACAGACTCGTACTTTTTCCAGTTTGCAGGCCGAAAAGCGCAAAACTAAATGAAAATCGGATTGAAGTGGGTGGGGCGTCTAGAACACGACCCAATGAACGCAATGAAAATGCCAGCGCACACAAATTTTTTAATAATCAGAAGCGCAAAGCGGCGAAAATCGCCGGCCACGCGTGGAATGCGAAAAGCCAGTGGCAAGTGGAAATTTTCAGTCGAACGCTGCCAAGCGGCCTTCGTCGGCTGTCTCGTGGATTTAACGGAATACGCGCCATAAATTATAATATAAAGAATATAAATTCATTGCTCTTGATTATTTCATATCAGGAGAAGCATAAACCCCACCCATGTCACGAAGTAAGCATGTGTATGTGGAGCATTTTTATATTTCTGCGTTTCGGTTTTTTATTGCCCGGATTATGGTCGGCTCAAAAGTTGGTTTAGTTTGTTTCTGGGCCTTTGGATTCCCTTCGTAATGGTCGGCGTCGCAATGGAAATTTTTTGTTTTTGGGGCATTTTTTGGCATTTGTTTTTTGTGTGGCAGTCATAAAGCTGTATACCGCCATTCCGCCATAGTGGTGGCGTTGCCAAAAATACTTTGCATACTTCCAGGCGACCCCAATACACCATCAAGAACACGACATTCGCAGCGTCTCCCTGTTCATCTCCGGCATTCCTCGCATTCCCCATTCCGCAATTCGCATTTCCTTGGCGTCGACCGAAGCCGAATCATTTGATAACCTCATTTGCCTTCCTCAACTGCCGGGGCCCCCATAATTTGATGCCATCGGCTGCAAAGTCTGGGGCGAGGAATGTCAGCCAGCTGTAGGATGTTTCATATTTGGGCTTTAATTTCCCAAGTAAGTCGGGGCGTTGGGTTTCCCATCTGGCCCACAATCCCCCGGAGGTGCGGTGTGGGAGGTGCAGGTGCTTGTCAAATGCACTTTCAGTTGTCGACTACTTGGCATTTGGCCCAAACCCAACTAGCCAAACTTTGCAATTCGCATGTGCGAGCTCAAGAAGTGAATGCGAACTTGCAGGCATATGTACTCTGCACAGGAAGAAACAGCTTCGGTTTCGGTTGGGTCTATCAATGCAAATTGGTTTCAAATCAAACCACTTGCTCTCTCCAATTTGAAATGAATCTAATAGAATAACCTTCAGATCAAATGGAATTCCTCAAATGCCAGAAATCGTTCCTGTTTTTTTTTTTTGCCTGCAGAGCCAGAAACAAGAATATTCCATTCTCGGGCTTGCATCGAAAAATCGAATTGAAATTGTTTCAATTTTCGTAAAATGGCGTTGAACCCAAGCGGTCCATGAGTCATTTATAAAAGCCAGGCTCCTGGCACGACTGTGGGCGTGGCTGATGGCCATGTCGAGGATGTTGAGATGGGCGAACGGAAGCGGAAGCTTCGCCTGCATGAATATGCATGAGATGGGTGGCTGTACCACCTGTGGTCGGAAGGAGCAGATATTCCTTTTAGAAATTCGATGGCTGTCTCTTGCAGGTGCAGGTGCCATTAGGCACAGCTGGCCAAATACCTTGCTGTTCCCGGGAAACTAAAGCAGAGGAGACTGCTATTTCAAGCCAATAAAATGCCAAGTTGAAGCTCTGCTCCAAAAAGGGTCTATTAATTTGCAGTACATAAATGTTTTTTGGGCTTCTCGATTGCACCGGAAGCCGGCATCATCAATTTGCAGATATCTGCAAGTAAACACCCTATTTCTGAGCTTTTTCTTCGTTGTTTGCTCACCTGATGGCTTGACAAATGACTGGAACTCGGCCAAGACAAATTAACGGTCTGATTTATGGGGCGAGGTCTGAACTTTGAGTTTATTAGCACTAATGATGTTGGCAGAGAGTTTCGCTTTCGGTAAAAATAGAGCAGAATGTCCCAGAAAAGTTTCTCTCTTTAGATTATCTGGCTGTCATAATTTCCGAAAGATTCCTCCACCCAAATAGTATTTCATAAATTCCTCGAAATGCATTAATCCATAAGATACAAATAAAGACTGATAGCTTCTGGCCCAAGCGATGTGGCAATAGACAGATTTAGGCCAGCTGCCTGCAACTGCCTGGCAGTTGACTGACAAGCGCGAGGCTAAGTTACTATTACGATCTGACTCGCGATTCGGCCCAGACGGCGGCCAAGGATACGAGTCCAAGGACCAAGAGTCGCAGGCACTTAGCCGTTCTGTCAATGTTAGACAAGCACTCATTAAGCCTCCTGACCCGTGGCATTGAAATGATAAGGAGTCGGACACATTGAGTCGTCATCCATCGTGGTGGGGGTCCTTGGGGGAAGGTCCTGGCAAAAGAGGTACATCCGTGCGTTCGTCAATCAGCGCCATGCTCGCCGAACTTCTGACAGTTTGCTGTCAGTGGCAGCGCAGGCTGGAAATGACAAACGGAAGCGAGGCAGGCAGCGCTACGTCCTGGCGGAAAACGTCGTTCCGCCATTGTCAAGATGCTGCCAGTGCGCCAGGATACGATTCTCGACATTTACTATTGCCGTTACCCTTCCATTTGCCCGGCTTTGCTTGGCTTTTCCCCCCATCTGCTCCAATCAATTAGCCGTGTTTGGTCAGGGGCGGCGGATTACACGGAGGAGGAGGGCGGCCACTGACTGGCACCTCTTTCTATTTTCCCAAACAATGCGACACTGTCCTCTATCCATTATCCCCTCTGAATGTTTCTCTAAATAATTTAATGCCAGTAAGACAATAATGCTTATTAAGCAATTTTCATTAATCGCTGCGCCACTCGACGCTCAGCGCCACAATCTCAAGTGGGGGTTCCATGCTGGGGGAGAAACAATGGAATCTAGTCAGGAGCGGGAGCCCTACACCCAGAAAAATCTATTAAAAAGTCTACTAAAAATGTTATATCAAGGAAAGAAAATATTTACAATTTGTAATACAAACAAAAAGCAAAGAAAAAATAAATAAAATAAAAGCGAATATGGTTAGAATTTCAATGAAAGTATCGGCATTGATTTGAGGGAGAGTTTGTTCTTGAATGTTATTTTAAATTTTGAGTACCAGATATGTGCTTTTAAAGCACTTTGAATCAATCTTTAATAAGTAATTACATTAATATATAAATCTACTAATATTTCAAGACTAAGAACTTCAATAAACTTCATAAAGACTTAAAAAAAATTGTTTTAAGACGAAGATTTTTTAGAGTGTTGGATGAAATAGGAGAATAGAGCACGTTAGAGTTAAAGTGGCCTGGTCGTGAAATATCAAGGCAATCGATCTGTATACACCCCATGCTGAAACCCCCAGTCCGGACTCATTGTATCGAAGCTGCAGCTTAAGTGTGTGCGGAGGGTTTGGAGAGAATTGGGAGAAAAGGAGGAAGGCTTTCTATTTGTGTTTGCCTTGGCTTGGGTGTTGACTTTGACATTTGTTTTGTGTGGCTTATCCTTCAGATTCGCACAGTCCTCCAGTCCTCGGGCCCCCCCAGTTCCTAGTCCACATGTCCCGTCCCCTCGTTCGCTCCTCTTTTTTAAGCCAACACAATGGGACATCAATCGGCGCGCATTTTTTGCCGTCTATTTAGCCAAGTTTCGTTTTTCATTGTGTGGACTTTGTGGATGTGGCTACAATGGCTTTTAAATGGCCGCTCGTGTTTCGCTGTGGGCCCGGCCCAGGACGGAGACTCGGGCCCCGACTCCCATTTCATGGCTGCCTACTTTACGGCCAATAAAATCGCAACGCCTTGGGCGTCCCTCGATGTGCTTACAATATCTGTGCCCCCTCCCAGGCCGGCACGCTGGCATATTTATCTATGGAACTCGAAATTGAAAAGCCCCTCTCTCCGCATCTGGGCTTGTGAGGCAGATTTGTGAGAGGAGAAAGCGAAAATTAAATATGTAAAAGTGCACACACATAACCGAGAGAAATGGGCCACGGATCCGGGGACTAGGGGGAGCGTAGTACTGTGTGGGGCTTTGTTCGTGTGATTTATTTGCAGGCTTCGTGACAAAATTGGACTGGGATTCCATTGGCAGGTCGAGTGTATCACCGACTGCACTGATTACAGTGCTCATGATGACTACAGTGCTGATCATGACGAATCCATCAAATAAATCGCCTTTAATCGGTTGAAAATTTATGCATTAAAGTGCCGTCGGCGGACGCAATCCTCTGTGGCACTTCGATGCTGCCTGGCTTTTTTCTATGGCGACACTTGACGGGCTATAATGCCAGTCAAGCACCTTGTCAACACAAATGAATTCACGAAATAAAACGCCGTGCCGAACCGAAAAAAGGCAAAATAACATTTTTAAATGAAATTAAAATTGTTTACGCAGTGCCGATGAAAAAACAGAAGCATCATTGCGGGCATTTCATCTTTATGTGTATTTTTATTTCCATTTCTGTATAGATGGATGCGATGTATTGGGTTGTGTGGTCCAGCAAAGTGGCCGGGCAATTAAATTAAATGGATTTTATATTTTTTTAAAATACCAATTCACTCCAACCAGTGGCATGGAATTAACTAAAGCCTTTGCAGAACAATATTGTTTTCTAATGTGTCTGCCTAATTAAGAAGCTTAGGTCCTTCAATTATTTAAATGAACACAATGCGGTGTTTTTTTTAGAAAGCCAATTAAAATTATTTATTATATTGGAGTTGTGTGAATTTTATTCATTATTTATTGGCTAAATTTCAAACATATTTTTGTAGATGGAAAAGTTAATTAACATTCTTTAATGTAGCATTTTAATTGAAAACCTTTGTTAATTGTAGGAACTAAGCTTATTTGAGTAAAGTTATTTAAACTAATATTTAATAAGTGATAGTTTTGAGCAAAAAATTAATAATAATTATAAGTCATTATTATTTTATTTTTAAAACGATACTGAAAATGATTGCAGTCCCTGCTATGGAATATTTTATGCAGAAGATGCTTCTACACTTACTTTAAATTTTAACTCATTAAAATTTATTTTAAATTACCAAGAATATTAAACCATCAATCAAAAATTAATTAATTTAGCATATTTTAAACTTCATTTGATATTACAACCCTCAACAATTATTTGTTATCCTTCAAAATGATTTCAAGAAAGTTAAATTAAAAGAAGATATTTCGTTGCAGCGCAGGTGTATGTACTTTCTCTCGAGGCAGGTGCGGCAGGTGTAGGGGAAAGGGGTGTGGCAAATTGCCAAGAGCAAATAAGGGGGCGACACACTCAAAGAGGGAGGACCAGGCAGAAATGAGAATTTCGTGAGTGCGTGTTAAAACGAAGAGCTGTGTTTATTAAATAAAAATAAATGCAAGTTAATTAATTAAAACTTTAAACAAGATAGAGCATGCCCGAAAACTTGTGCAGCAAAGTATTTCTTGGGCCAATTAGCCGGGGACCAGGTCTCCCCAGAAACCAAGGAAACTGGGGCACTCACTTTATTGATATTTCCCCACAAAACACTTGTGCCGCAGCATCTGGGAAGAGGCGCGTCGGTGGTGCAACGTAATTTGCCAGCAATTTGGCAACAAACAACCAGAAACCAAACTCGCGAGGCCGTCCAATGCCAAGAGCAAGAACGTCTACATACACCTAGTTGTACATCTACTACACAGAGTGTACGAATTTTCGAATATTACGCAGAGCTGAATTCAAATTTAAAAAATGATTTTCATGACATTAACATTGGCATTCGGGGGCTGCTAATGTTCGAGAGTTTACTGCACGATGGTGGCGGATGAAGATACATATACAGGAACAGATGCAGATACACAGAGACAGATACAGATACAGCTGCGGATACAGCTGCGACGGGCGCAGTTTAGGGGTTCCATAGCCGGTGCTTCCGTTGCCGTTGTCATCGCTTGTCACTCATCCGTTAACCTTCTGCTTTTGGCCATTTGAATTCCGTCTTTGGCTGACAAATTCGCTGCCGAAATTCGCTTCCATGTATCTCAATCTAGCACACAGCGTGTGTGTGAGGAACCCTTCCCATCGCTTGGAGAACTCATTAATAAAATCAAACTTTTAATCTATTTATACGCGAAACTGAACGAAATTCGTTTTGCCACAAAATTAATTATACGCCAACGCGTCCTCAAGCCAGAGTGCTGCTGCCTCAGTCCGGCCAAATAATATAAATTTCAAAATAAAAAAAAGATGGAAATAAGAAAAGAAATTAGAACGGGAGGGAAAAACTGCCAGCGTGAAACGCCTCTGCGGCAGCACTTTGATGAGCAGAAACATTCATAAAAAGAAAATGTATTTTATTTATAAAATAAATACGGGCAGAATATGCTTTCCAATGTTTGCTGTTGTTGTATGCCCCTAATATGTGTGCCTGCTTAAATAATATCTTATCTATAATGTGTGTTTCTTCTCTGACTCTTTGCAGTTGCTCAACTTGGACGACCGCCAGGGCGTGGCATGGGCCGCACAACCCAGAAATGGGGGAAAAAGGGGAAAGGCCACCCCTCGCCATATGGTTCCACTCGCGGTGGCAACTTCCACAGCGTATGGACACCTCCGGGTCTCTAATTAACAGTCTATCCGTTTTGCAATCCGAGAAAGTCCAACCGCCGAGGTCCAGAAATCGCAGAAATCGCTTCGGAAAATTGTCGTAGGAAGTGCACAATAAATAAACATAAACGAACAGAATAAGAACCCCTACGCGAGTGAAGAGCGTCTAATTTAGAGCTCGTGGCCACCAAACTCGAGTGGCCAATTTGTTGTACAAAAACAGAAGCGGCAGCAAGAACAACATCAAACAGTCGGCCAGAAGCGAGCGTTGAAAGCGTGTGCGAACACGAAAATAAAACATCATCATCAGGAAATAAATTCGGAAAAAATATAAATATAAATATACATCGAAATGAATAAATATATGGACTAGCGCATATAGCCATCGCCGTATTCTATATTCTTAATAAATGTGTCTATATCGAACTGAAGAGGCGGGCTGAAAAAATGGCATAGGACATTTTCCCATCACTTGACCAGAGGGGGGCAGGCTGGGTGTGGTTGGGGGGTGGTGGGAGAGGGCCACGAAGACACCGACCACTGAGAAAAATACACACACCTATACAGATTTTGATGTAGATATGGGGGCTGTATGCTAAAAGTCATTTGAAGCGAGTGACATTCCTTGGGCCAGCTGTTGTCATATAAATCATGTCGTTTTTACAGGGTGTTTATTTTTAAAGGATAATCATTATTTTTTTAATTAGAAAATTTTAAAATTTCATAATTTGACTTAATGGGTATTTGTTTGAAATAAATTGAGACAAAAATGATTAAATCTTTTTAGGGTTAGGAATCTAAATCCCATAAAACCTATCAAAAATCCTTGCCAACTTTTCAGAACTTTTTTAAAATTATTATTTATAATATTTTTTCTATCTGTATCCTGCACCCTGTTAGGACATAAAAAATCATAAAAAGAAACACCCTTTTTAATTCGCATAAAAGCCCGCAAAACACGCACAACATCACAACTCAACTTTCTGCGTCAGTAAATAAACAAATATTGACTCGAATCGATATAAACGCCGGAGGCAACCATAGATAATACAAAAATACAAAAGTGATTATAATCGGGGCAACAATAAGCAAATCGCAACCATGTTTTTCCATTCCTCCAACTAATTTTCGGTTTTTTTTCTGAATTTGTTTCATGGCACAGTTCCAGGAGGAATAACATCGAACAACAATATATGAATTAGTGGAGACGCAGAGCCGAAAGCGAAAAAAAACTAAAAATAATTTGAAGCCAAAGAAATGTTAAAAATAAAACCAAAAGAAATCAAAGATTTTTTGGTGGCAGCAACACAAGGCGGCCACCGCAGCAGCAGCAACAGCAGCAGCAGCAACAACAGCATCAGCAGCAGCAGTAAAAAATATGAACAGAATTAAAAAGCAGCCGCTTGGAGCTGGAATAGAAAAAAAGCCAATCAACGAACAGCTACAGGAACTACGGATACAAATACAAAAAATAACAGAAGCCTCACCAGTAAATAGCCGAAAGTCCAGCCGCTGAAGTAGCGACAACAACACAGCCCCAGAAGAGGCAGCGACAAGCAGCGACAGCGGCGAGGCCATCTAAAAAGTGTGGGCGTCGTTTCGCTGGCAAGGACAGCGCCGTGGACGTGGACGTGGACGCTGACGTCGGCCGAGGCAGAGACGGTGGCAGAAGCAGAAGCAGAACCAGCAGCAGCCGCACCGTACGGGCCACTTTCGCGAATCAATTTCCGTTGCGGTGGCCGTTTCAGTTTTGGTTTCAACGTCGCCGGCGCTACGCGTGTCGTGAATTTCAAATGGCGGTCGCCTTGGTCGTTGTCGTTGGTATTGGTGTTAGTGTTGCGAGTCCGGAGTGTTAACCCCCTACCTCTGAACCAGAGGAGCCCCCAAAACAAAAAAGAAACACAGTTAAGAGTGTGAACAAAATAGAGAAAGAAATATAAGAGCAAGAAAATAGCCAAGACATTCAAGACCCATGGTGTTGTGCTCCGAAATCGGCCCAGAGCCGCGACGGCGTTGTGCCACAAAAAGGATACGCAGAAGACAGGGATGCTGCTGCGAAAAGCAGCCGCAGGTGGCCCACGAGGAGCCACAACACAGCCATAGTTATAGCCAAAGTCATAGCCAAAACCAAAACCAAAGTCATAGTCAAAGCCAAAGTCTTAGTCTGGCGCGGATCACAGCGGCAGCCCTGACAGCGGCGGCCATGTTGCATACAACGAATGCCCTGGCCACCGGCTCCCTTGGCTCCTCAGCCTCGGCAACCGCTGCACTGCCACTACACGGCACTGCCACGCCCACCGCCACGCCCGCTACGCACGAACTAAACGCCTCACTGCTGAGCAGTACGACGGCGGCAGGACTGCTCTCGAACGACTCCCTGGACGCCGAAGGCATCGGCCAGGACTCTGGCCAGGATTGGCTGGACGACATCTTCTGGGCGCTCAAGGCCTTCGTCATGCTGTTCATCATCATTGCAGCCATTTGTGGCAATCTGCTTGTTATTATTTCTGTGATGCGTGTTAGAAAATTAAGGTGCGTATACGTAATATTTAAGCTCACCCCATTCCCACTACCCACCCTGCGTATACGTTATGCTGTGCTGGCTCAGCTCTTTCTAATTATCAGTGAAAAAGCAATTAGTGCTTTGTAATTTCTGTCGTTTTTTTCGTTTTTCACTCGCAATTTGCATAAAACTGTTTCCTGGCATTGTCCTCCGGCTGTCTTGATTGCCAATTTGCAGAGCTCCTCGCCCATCCAGCCAGTTGGAACTGGCAGTTGGGAGCGGGGAAAAAATTACAAAGCGCTTTGCTTTCTATGCGCGATTTTCGTCAACTTTGCATAAAATTCATGCACGTCCGCACGTCCCTATTTTGGCCTTTTCCCAGAGTCGGCGAGTCCTGTGCCAGGACCTCGTTCGGTGCTCGCTCTTAGCCAGACTCTGAGTCCTTTTCCCTTATTTATTTAGCTCATAATTGAGCATTTCACAGACCGGTTCCATCTACTCCAGATGAGACTGCAATTTTTCTCCCTCTCGGGCGCCCATTCCCGACAACAAAAGGTCCGAATTGCATTGTTTTAATGACAAATTAACTTTCATGACTTCATTCATGAAACCAATTTGCAAATTAAGAGATTCCTAATTGAACGGACTCTCCGCTAACGAATTAATTTGTGAAAATCCATTTTCCATCACCCGAATACTTTACAATTATCCGCCATTTGCTGGGCACCCGTCATTTCAAATTGAGCATTCAGTGGCAGTAAATATTTGTTCAACTAATCAAAATATTTTGCAGAGCTTTGGTTTTATTTTGGAATGTGATGACTGTCCTCCAATAATAGTAATGGGCAAATAAACGTTCATTTTCCAAATTGTTTGTCTATTTTCACACACACCCCCGCACGCTCACACCCTCACTCTTCCCACTGGGGCGACCTTGCCGCACTTGGGCGGTGTCCTTCGGACCAAATCACATTATCATAAAAAAAAAGTTTGTAGTGATAAATGATGAGACGTCAGCTGGCTCTGGTTCGTTAATATTTTCGGTTATGCCCTAATAACTGGCAGGCAAATCAATTTGGCGCTTCATAAAGCCCCACCCCACCCTCCCAGCACAATCAAAAGTTCCTTCCCGGGATGACAAACGCCGAGGAGTTTTTTATCCTGCACAGGCAGGAGGAAAAACTTTAAATGCTCTTAGCCAGAAGTTGGCAAAGGGCAATGAAGCCAAAAGGCAAAACAAACAAACTTTGATCGCCCGGCGAGGCGGGAAAAAATGTTGCAATGCAAAAAAGTAGAAAACGGAGGGACGAGCCATAATTAAGGCTCAACTTGGCTTAATTCCCCCTTTTTTTTTGCCCGGACTACTAATGAGAGCCGCTTTATGTTCCAAGTGACTTGCGTGTCGGGGGCTCTCAGGTAGCCCCGCTAATGATGCGACCGATTAATGATCATTAGAGCGGAAAAATGGGAATATTACAAAAATAGACAGTGGAATAATTAATTTTGGAAAACATTCCACAAAAACTAAATGTAAAAACTTCATCCACGCGGGCAGCTGCAGGCTGCAGGCGTTGCACAAAATTCTATTGTTCTGTGCAGGAAAATATTACGCATAAGTAGCGTGAAACAAGACGATGAGAATAAAAATGTGGAAAAAGTTTACAAACAGAAAATGCACAAAAAGAGAAAATAAAATGCTTGCACACCACACACACACACACACACTCCTAGAACCGAGGAGCCGCGAAAGAAATGACAATTAAACAGTGCGAGCGTGTAGCTCAAAGGGAAATGGAACAAAAACAAAGTGCAGGCCGAAGCGAAAGTATCTCAGCTGCGGCGGGATGGGGAGCCAGCACCAGAGCAGTGGCAACAACTTTGGCAATTAAGGCAGCTTATGGTTTTTATGACAGCATAAATTTAAAATGTTCTATGCCAAACAATAAAACGCCGCTCCTGCCCCTCTGCCCAAATTATTTGGGCAGCGCAGCGCAGAGTGTGCTAGATAGAGTCCCCCAGCAGATACCTATAGAACGCGTAGTATCTAGATTCTATATATACAGATACTGTATGTGTTTGCCATCAGAGTGGATTTGCAGGCGGTGGGGGGCCTGGTACGGGGGGGGCTAAAGCTCATTAACGCTCGGCGCCTTCACTTGAAGGATGCTATGGCTGGGCTACTGCTTCCGCACTTTTTGCTATTTTTCCCTCAAATTTAAATGGCAGGCAAATTATTTGCAGTTCATCGCTAAAGGATGTTCGAGCGGCGCAAGGAGCAGCTGAGTAATGGGTGAACATTTGCAGAATGGCGTCGATTTGTTGCAATTAACGTCTAAGATGTTGAAAGTTATTTAAGTAGTGGCCCTGGGGCCGAGCAGATTACTGAGAAGTTGGAATTAGCCTTCAAAAAGGATCAGTTTTGTAATTACAGACGGAACTACTAAAGAGCCTTAAAGAAACTTGGCAGCAGAATAAATCCAATACAATATATCTTTATTATAGCAATTATTAACCCAAAAAAATTAATCCAAACACACCACTGAGAATCATTAAAATGAGTGAAAAATTGTCTCTTTTCGATTCAACTTTTATGTTTGGTTTTAAATCATTTCCACAAAAACATTTGAAAGGTGTGGATATAAAGCGTATATAGCCTTCGGCTCTGAAAATATTTGTAGATGATAAATAAATATAGAATTTGAACAGCACTCTGCTTAAAGTATTGGGATTTATTATGTCAGTATTTATCGTTTGGAAGCTTATAGGTTTTCCATGTGTACCTAATGCTCACTTTCGATTAAATGAGTTCTCCCCATCTGGTCCATTGGCAATCGCAATTGAAAAGGCGACCGCTCGGAGTTCAATGGAGTAGCACTAGCTGGCTGGCAACATCCGATTAGGAAGTCCTTAGCCGGCAACCAATGCGAAACTCTAATTGGCAAAAGCATTTGCTGGCACTGGGCTTGAAATTCAATTTAAATAACAAAATAGGTATAAACCGAGAAGCGTTTACCCAGAGGATTGCGGTTAGAGTCGCCCTGTGTGTAGGGCTTCTGTCTCTTTCAGTGCGAGACCCAGTGGAATGAACCTGGTTCGACATCGTTCTCGATTCTTGACTGGCTTTTCAATTATATCCCCCCGCTGGCAGCCGAGTGCAATGTAAAAGTCCACATTGCCACCCGAGGGGCTGTCAGCCCACACACACACACACACAAAAGAAGTCCTTCCCCCCTCCAATAAGAACTCATATGGAGCAGTCATATCCTTGAATTCGCCGGCTCTTTCACGCATTCACCCATACGATATCCTGATTAGCCCACCCCGGGGGGCTCCCCAGTCCCCATCTGCATTTCCATTTTCATTTGCACCCCCAACTACCATCCCCCATCCCTTAGCTGTTATTGTTGGATATTGTTCTCTGATTGCTAACATCTCGTTTTCCCGTCGTTCTCTTTGCAGAGTTATAACGAATTACTTTGTAGTTTCCTTAGCCATGGCTGATATAATGGTCGCTATTATGGCCATGACATTTAACTTTAGTGTGCAAGTAACTGGGCGGTAAGTACAACAACAACTACTACTATAAAAACCTACATACTGTACATGCAACAAAGCACACGCCCACACACACACACACACACACTGCGAAGGCCTAAGCAGAGCAACAAAAGTAAGCAAAACTGTTGCAAAAATCGCAGCTGCAACCAAAGGAAAGACCAAACAAAATGCCAGCACGTCCAAGGTGGGAGGGCGGTTGGTCGGCTCTGGCTCTGGCACTGGAACTGGCACTAGGCGAGGGCGTGGCAGTGGCAGAACAAACAACCAAAAACAAAAATCCCTGAAAAATGAAAGCAACGTTTATTTATGCTCCTGTGAATGTCGCCCCGTCTGTGTGCGTGCTATCCTTACTATAAAGGACGTATTTGTGTATGCAGAAGTCTGTGCGGTTGTGTGAGTTAAATGCAAATGCAGAAAGTCATTCCCTCGCACTGCGCTCGTGTGCGTGCATTTGTGTTCAAGAATTAAAATGTAAAAAATATTAAAAAATAGGACAAACAAAAATGTACTCTTTAGGGAAAAAGGCCAACAGGATACTTATTACTTTTTTATCAGGAATTAAAAAAATAGGTTTTGTTTTTCCCTTTAAATTCCATTAAAATTTTCTCTTTAAAGTTTATCCTTTTTTCATTTGAAAAAATCTTTTTTTCCATCAATTTAATTGAAGTTTAAAAGTCAAACTTTCACTCTGTTTCAACCATTATGCACTTTTCATCAACAAAAATGGCATAAACTGGCCATTTAAATTCTGCTTCAAAGCCATACCAACCAATTGTCCAAAAGACCCCTCTAGAAGGCAATACGAGAGGCAAAACGACATCTTTGAATTGCTATTCTAAAGGACAAAACCCGTCAGAGTGTGCCATGGTCACATCCTTCACGCCGAATGTCCTCCTCCGGTCCGACTCCGCCTTTGTGGGTAATGTAATATATGGATGTGGATGTGGCTGTGTACGAGGATGTGAGGTGCCAAGTGCAGGAGACTGGCGACTCGGCCCAGTTAATTATGCATGGAGGCTGATTTAAAGGCCGCGCTTTAAGCCCTTTGGAGAGACCAAAGCAAATGTTGGCAATGTCACGTAATAACGACGCTGACAATGACAATTACGTGGATGATGAGAGGGCAGGAGCAGCGGCAGTCAGGGCGCATTATGTGCACTTACAGCCAGTCCAAAAAATAAAACTCCAGACTCCAGGCCCTTGGTCGCGAGAGTTGCATATAAATTGGCGCTGCTACTTGGCATTCATTAGCGATTTTACCTTCAAAGATGCACTAGTTGCAGTTGCTGTTGCATAATTGCGCTGTCGCCGTAGCTGCCACTCGTTTCAGGGCTCAAGCGTCAATTCGTGGCAGCCACTAAGAAGAATGGCGCCCCTTAAAAAGTGAAAGCCTAAAAAAGGCACAGAGAGAAAATACTATCTAGAATCAGTGTACTATATCTTTTGAAGAAAAACTCTTTGTTGGAATTTAATTTTATTAGAAAGTTCTAAAGATCCCTTGGATAAACAATTTAAATTTTAATTTAAAATATTTTTTAAGTACCTATTTTTTTTTTCCTGCTTTTGGGGCCCACTCGAATAGTCAAAAAGTTTTTGAAACTGATGCCAAACGGGGCGCCCGATAATAAATTCCACTGCTTCCTGGCCAAAAAAGCCTGGCCGGGGAACCACTGAGCCAACGTGCCACCGTGCCACTGAGCCACCTCGTCGGAGTGGCAACCAAGGGCGACGACGACAGGCAACAGCAACAGCGACGCAAGTTTTAATGAGTTTTTCATGCAGCCCACCCACCCACTCCCTGGTCCTGTCGCCCGTCCTGCCGCCTCCCAGCCAGCAGCCAGATGGCCTATTTTCTGGTCTCACAGTGCATTTAAGCTTTTAATTTGGCCCTCACCAGAGGCAGTTCAGGGGCAATGTCACCTGGCAACCGAAACTAAGATGAAATCGATAAGCCCATAAATCAGACAAGCTGATAAGAAAGTCGAGCAGAGGGGAGAGTGGCTCTCTTTTTTGGCAAGATAGGAGACGTGGGGTTTTAAGTGGCCCAAATTTCAGGGTCGGTTGTAAAATACCTGCATTGTTTAGCGGGGCTATGAAATTTTTAATGCCCGTGCGGAAATTGAAGAGATGCCTTAAATTGTCGAATTAAGATGAGTTTACAAGACTCGCTGTTATTTTTATCATATCCTTAGAACAAGTATGGGACCTTTATGGTCGCTTACCATATAATTTTGAGCGGAAAGCGATGATGGGTCGTTTTCACAAGGCATTTCATTTGCATGGAAAAAGTGAAAACAAGTTTTAATGCCATGACTTTATGAAACACATTTCCGCAAGGCAATTGTAAAATAAGCCAATAAAGAGAAAAAAACAGAAGAAATGATTCATCAAAATAAAAACCGCCCATTCATGCATTCGATAATCAGATATAATGACTTCACAGAGTCGCAGTCGAAACTTGATTGCCTCCTTATTGCGATATCACGACACTGATGCCTATATTCATTGGACTCTTTCAGCTGGAACTTCAGCCCCTTCCTGTGCGATTTGTGGAACAGTCTCGACGTCTACTTCTCCACAGCGAGCATTTTGCATTTATGCTGCATATCTGTGGATAGGTAATGCCCCTGATACCGTAACCCCGATATGTGGAGCACCAATAACGTGGAATTTCTCGTTTGGTTTTTGATTCCAGATACTATGCGATTGTTAAGCCGCTCAAGTATCCGATTAGCATGACGAAACGCGTGGTCGGCATTATGCTGCTGAACACCTGGGTGTCGCCCGCCCTGCTCTCGTTCCTGCCCATCTTCATCGGCTGGTACACCACCGAGGAGCACAAGCTGTTCGTCATCCAGCACCCGGAACAGTGCATGTTCGTGGTCAACCAATACTATGCCATCATCTCGAGCTCGATTTCGTTCTGGATCCCCTGCATGATTATGATATTCACGTACTTTGCCATCTTCCGGGAGGCCAATCGCCAGGAGAAGCAGCTGATGATGCGCCACGGAAACGCCATGCTGATGCACCGACCTTCCATGCAGCCATCGGGTATGTCTAGATATTCAAATTTTATTGGGCGTTTCTGCTTGAGTGGCAGTTCTCAGGGTGAATATTGGGTAATTTTTAGACAAAGGACAAAGTGTAGAAATTTGCATATTGCTCTGAAATTATCTCAACCAAAAATGAAAAGCGTAAGTTTCTTTATGCCATTGTTTTTATGAATTAATTAGCTGGTCTTTTTAAGTAAAATGTTGATAAAAAAAGCTTCCATTTCATACTCTTAAATAGTTTTAAAGTAAATAGAGAAGCTCTTTAAAAGTGATATTAATGTTACAACAATTTCTTTCACAACTAGGTCATAGCATTAAAGAAGTCCTTTTCAAGAGTTTGCCATACAAGGCAAGGACAATGCACTTTGTACTTTACGTTTTTACAAAACCACCTCCTATAGACACACTATACGTCTCTCTTAGTTCTAAATGATAAAATGGGCTGGCAACCTGGGCATTTATCAAATCTACATCTTCTCTCCAACAGGCGAGGCGATGAGCGGCTCGGGGTCCTCGAAAACGTTGACACTACACGAGGTCGAGCAGGAGCACACCCCCACTAAGGACAAGCACTTAATCAAAATGAAGCGGGAGCACAAGGCCGCACGCACGCTGGGCATCATCATGGGCACCTTCATCCTCTGCTGGCTGCCATTCTTTCTTTGGTGAGTGTGTTGGCGGCGTGGCATTGGCATCGCCGGAGTCCCGCTGACATGGGATTTGAGGCATAATTTATCTAATGTCACGCATGCATAATTAAATATTACTCATACGCCCTGTAGGCCCCGTCGGCCCTGATACCGGGTGTCGGGTCGGGTCTGGCATTGTTTCGGCGGTTTGTTGTTTTCCCCACATCCGCGCTCATAATCTCATTTATGCAAGGCTCAGGCTCATTCATGCATCAAGAATTTATGGATATCTCTCAACTTGGCCGACACCGAAAAAAATGAGATGGCAGATTCCAATGATAGGAGTCTTAATACGTTTAGTAATTAAAAGATAGAAAAGGAATGTATTTGTTTCGATTTATTTTAGGGAATCACTTTTGCTTCTAAATCGATAGTTATCGAAAATAAGATAAAAATTAATTTCAATTATTTAGATAGCCAATGGATAAAATGTTAGGATCAAAAATACTAAGCAGATTGGCAAGACAATAGCTCGACAAGAAATCATTCATAAATAGGTGGAAAGGTGTTTAATTAAGAAGTATTTTAATAAGTCACTTGAATCGCCTCTAAACCGATAATTATCTGATAGTTTCAAGTCGTTTATTTATTTACATTTAGCTAATGTATAAAATTTTAGGATAAAAAATACTAATCTAATTCAAATGATAGCTCCACAAGAAATAGGTGAAAGGTTTTTAATTAGGAAGGATTTTAATAAATCCCGTGAATCGCCACTAAATCAACCAAGTTTAAATTTAGTATCTTATTTTTAGATGAATGCCATGATTTTTATATAATTTTCTTTTTAATTCTACAGGTACACCCTCTCCATGACATGCGCCGTGTGCCAGGTGCCCGATATCGTCGTCTCGATCCTGTTCTGGATCGGCTACTTCAACTCCACGCTGAATCCCCTGATCTACGCGTACTTCAACAGGGACTTCCGGGAGGCGTTCCGCAACACGCTGCTCTGCCTGTTCTGCAACTGGTGGAAGGACCGCCACCTGCCCCTGGACATCGACATCCGACGCTCCAGCCTGCGCTACGACCAGCGGGCCAAGAGTGTCTACTCGGAGAGCTATCTGAACTCGACGACCCCCTCGCACCGCCGCCAGTCGCAGATGGTCGACAACTTATAATACAGGGACGAGGCGCTGCTGACGCCGATTGCCCAGCAGCAGCAGCGTCTGGCGGCCGGCGGGGACACCCCGGCCCGTTTGGGGGTCACCGGGTGCTCCCAGGCAGGCGGCGCCGGAGGCGGGTCAGCGTCCACAGCGGCGGCAGCAGCCGGCAAGAGCAATAAATCGAATCTCGATGGCGACGATGTGCAGGAGATACAAATCGAAATACCCATGGAGTACATCAACAAATGGAACAAGAACAACAACGCCGCCGCCTCGACGGCCTCGAGTCATGTGTAAAATGGATGAGGAAGCCGGGGAGGGGGAGCCGGGAGCCGGGAGGGGAATCAATTTAATGCAATTAAAATGTTCCATTAATTTGTAAAATTAATATGCCGGCTCATGCGTCGGCTGATTTACTCGTAATGTTGACATTAATCAATCAATCGCTGGAGCGTGCCCCGCTGCACTTGTTTTGTTTCATTATTATTTCCGTTTTTTTTTGTTTTATAATCTTTATTCACGTTTTTAATTTCAGTTCACGCTTTCGAGCCGAGCTAAGAACAGGCCCCTAGAATGTAATTATTTATTTATGCTTTCGTGTTGTAAATACTGAGTATTTTTATACGACTAAATTAAGCACAGGTTGTAAACTCATTTCTACATGTATGCCAAGCGGAAAATTGTAAAGCATTTTGAACGCAAAACGCTAAAAAAAAATAATGAAAAAAAAGAACAAGAAAATATACAAAATTAAAATGGCAATCACTGCAACTCACTGAGCTATGCGTGTAAATAGGGATTCGCAAAACAAACGAAAACGAAAAGCCAACCAAAAGAGCTAAAGCTAAAACTGTGCCAATTAAGTGACCGCAAATTATAGAAGCCCTCGAAAGAAGACCAGAAAATTCCCCCCAAACATAGAGATTTTCCCAGCGCGAAAAAAAGCATGCACACACTGCAACACGGTAATTAAAAATTCCGAGAAACCCAACAAAAAATCATGGATGCTAAAGCAAAGCTAACCCAAAACTAAAAATATAAAAAATTGTTATTTGATCGACAATCGCATAAATGAAAAATGCTCAAAAACGTAAATTAAATTTAAACAAAGTATATAGCGAAATATATAGTCAAATCAATACATATATGAGATCCAGACGTCTCTGGAGGCAGTCGGAATGTAAAACCTAAAGTCGAATTAAATTAACCAGCATATAGTTCAAGTGCATCGATATCAGAGTAACCAAATTACGAGTATGTGTAGTGCGTTTCCATTTCCGTATCCGTTTTCGTTTCCGTTCCAACGTGATTAGTGTCGATTCGAAGTGTTCAAGTGTGTGGGTGTGTCAGTGCTACCAACAAAAGGCAATTGCGTTGCAGTTCCTGGAATTAAGTTGACTGTGTAGCCTGTGAGGGCAAGGCTTGAGAACTGCTTCAGAAGTCAGCAACTTGATTCCAGCAATTGCGGCCCAAGTACAGCAGAATGAGCCGTGAACCGTGTTCAATATGCCACGACAATGAGAATCCAGCCGGAACGCCACAGAACTTCCACGACTATGAAATGCAAATGGGGAAAATAAAGCAAATTATGCGCACAAAGCATTTTGTGTAGGTACTTTGTACAAATAAGTAAGGACTCCATGAAATGGTAGCAACATAGCAACAGTTTTGCGAAACTAACCAATTTATGATTTTACCGCAAATTCGATGAGGCAGGCAGAAACTCGAGAACATTTGTCAAGTAGAACCAGCGACAAGAGCGAGTTTAATTCTTGGAAATAAATTAAAATGAAATAGCAGCCACTGTTCCATGCGAACTTCATGCCGATTTTCCATGCTAGTCCGAAAAAAAAACAAAAATTATATTATAATCCAAAACTATTGTCAGGAGTTGCGGAGAAAGATTAAGAGCCAAAGCTCGTAATGTACTATATAAAGAGTGTATAAATAGATGTCTATATAAATGTTGCATATATAGTAAGTATTTATTGTATGACTTTCCTTAAAAAGATGACAGAAGAAATAAATAAAATTGAAAATAGATATTCGAAAACCGCAAACCAAATCCCCCAAAGAACTTGTTATATTTTTATAAACAGCATCTACCTAAACTAATAATTGTGTACGTAACTTATATTTGTACAATATATTGAAGTGTCTGTGCAAAAGAGAGTTATCATTACTACTGACAATTGAACTTTTGGTTGCATTGTTTTCTGTTTTGCTGTGCAATTTTCTATGCAAAACAAAATGGGATTCTAGCATTAAGCTAAACTGACATGCAGAACACATAAACGGCAAACTATGCTACTAACTAAATGAATACGAAATTCAAATGTATTATAAAGTAACATAACGAACTTTGAGTTGGAAAACATGCAGAAAGCAAAGCAAAATAAAATTAAACCGAAAATCAAATACAAATATAGCCAAATGAACTTCTTTTATTTTCTAACCCAATGTTGACCCCGGGGGCAAAAGTTACTCTGGACCTAAAACCCAAAAGTAAACAAACTCGATGGGGACTTCAATTACTCGGAAGGGACGTGGCCAAGTACATTAACGGAATATTATCGGAACAAAAGTAAAGCTGATTACTGCCGGCGACAGTTGTAAACTTCTAAATAACTGTCAAGTCTCCCGACTTTGGCTGACAAATTACAAAATTTTCTCAAAAGCCCCGTGGCAACGAAGGCTTCGTGGCTGGAACACGCGTCGAATGAGTGATTTTTATTTGGCAAATGCGTGTGTAATTTAACCGGCGCCATGGCAATGATATAGACCTGCCCCATCCTTTCAGTCATTCATCCTTACTTTCGGAAAAGTAATTTATCATAGGACCTCCTACAGAGCAGGTGGAAATGCTTTAAATAGGCAAACAAAAACTCCCTTGCACCTGTTTGGAAAAGTTTTTATTTCCTGCCAGAAGATATTCGACTTTTCATAAAATCCCGACTCATTAAACGAGGCACAATCCGAAGAAGTATTTAACGATTTATGGTTTATACTCCGAATTTAATTGAGACAATTTTCGAAAATGAGTCAACAATTTTAATGCCTCTATTAAATTCTATCCGGTAGTACTGAAAAAGTCAAGGCTGGTAGGAAAAGTAGAAATTAAACATTTTTTTGACACATTAACTTGAACGGATTCTAGATTTTGAAGAGCTTCCTTTCTGAAAATAAGTAAAAATAAAAACACAATATCTTTAAAAGCATATTAGTTCCACTTCATATCTAGATACTACCATTTATGAGTACATTATGGGGACAAACCGCACCTGTGAAAACGTGAAAGATTCTTGTAGAAACTGAGCTTAAGGGCGATCTTCGCCTTTGGTCACAGGATAACACATGTCAATGGAGTATCCTGTGGCACATTAAAGACTTGAAGATCCTATGAGAATATTTATAATTCTTTTTAATTTGTAATATTAATATATTATGATAATAATATTATAGAAATATTATATTGTAGTAATTCCAAAATAAAATTAGATTTTAAAATTAGCTACTAGAAGGAGTTAGGGAAATTATACCTAGTGTAAGGAAATAATCCGCATTCTATATCCCAATGCCAATTCTATAAATGGCTATAATCTCTTAATACTTGGTGGACCGATTAACTTTATAACAGTTATATTTTAAAATTAGCCAACAAAAATCTGTCCCAATTTGATTAAAAATTTGAGAGTTTTCAAAAAGGTAAGTCCATATTTGACACAGATCGATGGGGATACCGATCCATATTACTTAAAAATGCCTCAGAATTTGGTTAAGTCTTCGAATATAGCGAAAGAGTCCATTTTGCGCATTGAAATCTTCCCATGTCCTGTTTGCCAATTACTTTCTTTTCTTTTGAATCTATTTAATAAGGAACTAAGCATCAGTCAGGCATTATTATGCTAGCTTTTACGCATAATAAATGCGAATCAAATCAAACTTAATTCATCAAAGTCAGAGGAGTCCTAGATTGCACCCATCTTCCGCAGAACTAAGTGAGTGATGCAGGGATGCCTCCGCGGCAATCATCGCTCATAAGGCTCCCGCCAATTTGGCCGTGCCAAGTGACAGACACGCCCCCTTTGGCCCCTATCAGAGGGCAAAGATGCTTTTGGTCTTGCTTGCCTCATTGCTATATTGCCTCATTGCTCATCAGCAGCAGCAGCAGCATTTCAATATTTAAAATGGAGACAAGTCCTGCACCTTATCAGGCGTGCCGTCAATCAGGGCGTCACTTAAATATCTGGCACACACAAGCACACAACTGCTGTTGGTGACACAACAATCGAGAAATCAAATTCGGTCCTTCGTATTTTTTATGAAATTTTAATAACTTTGACATGTGCACAGACACAGACAGACACTGGGAGTATTGCTATCGTCAGCTGATGTTGTTGCTCCTGATGTTGCTGTTGTGCATGTTGTGTCGGCCCGCCCCTTTGTTGTTCGCATTGTTGCTGTTGTTGGTGCTGTCTGATTCGCACGACATGAACACGCGCTGAAATAACAAATCTTTTTTAGATTTACGCACGCGTTTTCCCCGACTGGTTGGCATCAAAATATTTTTATTACAAATGCAAATATTGACGCCCTTGCAGGCGGCCGGGGGGTTGGCGCTCCATAGTTGTCGAGTGCCTTGAGCGCCTTCCTTTCCTTTTCTGTGCGGCAAATTCGGCAGTCAGCTATTTCCCACAGGGGGTGGCATTGACACAATAGGAATTGGGGGGCTAAGGAATGGGGTTTCGAGTCCCATCAGCTGATCTGGGGCTGGCTGTCACAGAGTTGCTTCGACTAGTAGTAGCAGTGGGGCAATAGTAGTAGGTATTATTGAAGGATTTCTAAGGAAATCAAGCTGTTGAACAAATATATATACTAAATAAAAAATGTATCTCCAATCATACTGGTTCATTTACAGATTTTCTGTCATCATTTTACAATTCCATCCACTCCTCTTCGTTGCAACCCTGGGCAGAATTCGAATGGCCTGTTTCCCGCCAAAAAGCCACTGCGCAGAAGCTCTCCACGCTCTCTGCCGGCCAATTCGCCGCAGCCTGTGTTGATATGCCGCCAAAGGACTTCCTCGACTTCTTGGCCAGGTTCAGTCGGTGGCCAGTTTCCAGAGAAAGAGCTCATCTCAACGCCTCTCGGCAGCTAAAGGATAAACATTCTGCTGGCGAGCAGTAAACATAGGAACCGCAACGAAAACCGTTCGGAACCTGTGGCCACTTGTCAGCGCCAGTGGTGGAAAGTCAAAAGTGCCAGTGACAGTTGTTCCTGCGACCTGTAAGAGGTCTCAAGTGTTGGCTCTCCCCAACTGTAACAATTCCTCGAACGAAAAGACCGGCTGGGCAGTCGGAGCTCGCGTGTGCGTGTTTCCATTCTGCGGCACTCCAAAAAAACCGATACAATAAGGAAACTCCATTTATGTGTGTCCGCCACAGGCAATAGGCCGACTTCTCTTGCTCGTACGTGCTGGTAACTTGGCCGGGAGTGGGGGACGAAAAGAAATCAAAAAGAAATTCCTTTTTAACAAATCGATTTTGGTTCTCTTCCCATGATTTTTTTTTGTAGCATTCGCCATAGTAATACAAATTTAGAAACATTCAAGCTAATGACAAATTAAAAATAGAAGAAGTAAAAAGCCAAACAACACAACAGCACACACATTAAAAAATTACGAACCGCGCGTGTTAAAAGTTTGGACTGTTATCAACAACAACAACAATATCAGGAACAACAAGTTGAACAAAAATTAACAATAAACTGCGATAAAAGCAACAACAAACGGGAAAAGTTTCTTTATTTTGTGCGCCACCACGCCCCCAGCCCATTTTGAGCGACACCAGAAGGCAAATCAAGAAGGACAATGAAGGCGTCGCGGCTCGCGGCCCCATCCTGCCGCCGCCACGCCCCCTCGTCCTTTGGCGAACATCATCAGCAGTAGTAGAAGCGGCGCGGCGGATGGACGGCGCGTGTTGAGCAAGTAAGCAAACAATAAAAAGTTCTGTTGCCTACTTGCAGGCGCAGCACGTGAAACAGAAACACAAAAAGAAACAGCCAGACAGACACAAAAAAGCGCACACAGAAACACACGTTCTCTCTCACAAACACTCGAACGGAACTCACAGCAAAACGGGAAACACAATGAGCGCCATTTTTAGTGGTTACGTAAACTGGAAAACGGTGTCTAGTTGAACGGCACTGGGGGTCACCCGGAATAGCCCCAACCCTACCTCCCAGCCCCCAACTGGCCATTCCCTTTCTCCTGCAACACTCACTACCAATCTCCGTCTGGCCTTTGCTGCCTTTTTAATAAAGTTAAGAACGTTACCCGTCTGACACTTTAAATATGTACACTTCCCGCCGCCGGCAGGGCCAACTTGGAATAGCCAGCTGCCAGGAATGTCCTGGCTTGTCTGGGCCTCTAATGATACAAATCTCACAATGGACAGTGGTTTAGATTTCATTAGGCTCTGATTTTCACATCTTTAGGATGTTTTTTTAGAGGTTAAATACTTGGGACTCTGAGCTTGATACTTAGATAATAAAACTTTCATTAATAAAGCTTAATTAATGTTTTAAAATAGTTCATATAGTTTTACATAATAGTTTAAACATATAATTTCATAAATCATAACTAATATTAAATGAATTAGGCTCAAAAAATATAATAATAAATCATAAGTAAATGATTTAATAATAAATTGAATAAATCATTAATCGTTAAGCCATTTCCTCAAATACTCTTTAAATACTTTATATTAAAATAATAGAAGCAAAGTAAAAATTACTTTGAACAACTTCCACATACTTTTGTCTTGAAAGGAATTTTATATTTCAGTTACCTTCAAAAGTTGGAAAACCTTGTGCACAAGAAGCAGCCCTTCCTCCGTTTATTGGGTCCCAAGTGAAAAATGCAGTTCCCCATTTTAGTTGCTCAGAAAACAATTTTTCATTGCATTTTTGCAATTTCCCCTCGTTACTTCTCGCATCCCAGGCCACAGTGTGTATGGAAGGACTGTGAGAGGCCAGGATCAGGATTCCCGGGGGCCGTTGGGGCCGCTGGGTCAGAGTGGCATTTGGCATTTGCCACATGATTCGCTTTACAGCGGCCTTAGACGGAGATCCGGGCCCCGCATCCTCCACCCTCCTCCCAATAATGTGACACTCTCACCTTTCGGGGCGCCATCCTTTCGCCTTTTTCTTTTGCATTCGCCAATTTCAACTACAAGCTGACTTTGTCTATCGATTTTCCTGCCTTCAAATTTGCACCTACGAGTGCACCTGTATTTAATTGAAATACTAGAGGACCTCTTTTCAAATCAAATTTAGCAAAGCCCGAAAACTTTAGCTACCTTTGGCATGATAATTTAGGATTCTTCGGTGAGGGCTAGATCTTTATTGCCAAGTTTGCAAACTATGTGTATCTGCACTTGTCAAAAGACTTTATTTTAACAAGAGTTTATCTATTTTAAACAGGAACGCCACTCTGTTTAAAAATTCAAATGAATTGGTTGCCTGAAGTGGATTATTTTTCACTTTCAGCAGTTTCTTTCACAATGGACTATCATTTTTTGAATTTTCCATAATCCTTAGTTTTCCCAAGTGTGTCGGAAAGACATGCATTCCAAAATACACGTACAAGTGCCGACAGCTGGATTGAGACAGTGGAAAGTTGGACTGACAGACAGACAGTCAGACGGAGATTGTCATGCACAAATTGAAACTTTTCAAGTTACGCTCGAAAAAGTTTGAATTCAACTAATAGAGTCGAGTTCTGGATTGTTTAGTCATACATGCGTGTGCTTCGTGTTGCGATGTTTTATTTGCTGGAAACTTTCGAATGGTTTCAAATTCAGAGGGATTCTGGGAACAAACTGGCAGACCGACAACTACCCACTCCCCAGTGACAGACAATATGTCCTGGGACTCCCCGCCCTTCTTGGCCAAACGGCTAATGCCCTTAAAGCTGGCAAATATTTACGCATAAATGTTTTAAATGTAAATGCCTCCATTTATTCCAGCAATATCTCATCGAACCCCTCTCATCGACGGCCTCGACGGCATCTCGAATGTCTTTCGATAAATTGCTGGATAAATGATAAATAGAATGAATGTCTTGAGGCATTTGTGTTTGCCTTACGCATAGAAAACGGCCGGGCCATTGTTGCTGTTCTTGTTGCCATTCCGGTTGGCGTGTCTGCTCGGATTTAGCCATAAGCTAATCAAATTCATGGCTGGCATAATGATGTCCTGGGTATCTTGTGTGCGGGAAACGTTTTTGTCGGCTCTGATTGGAAATTTAATTAGGGAATTAGACAATGTCATGTAAACGAGTCCCTTACTCCCCACCAATTACTAGAATACAACACTTTATCGTTTTCAATGGCTTTTATTAACCGCAAATTGTTCGCACTCTGATGAAAGTTTTTGCTATACTGGAATTCCATTTGGCTGACCACAAGTCTTGTGTTTCATATTGCACACCATTTGCTGCTCAATCAATGAAAAGTTTAATAAAAACATGTCACACACAGCGACAAGCCACAAAACAGAGCCAGAGACAGAGTCATTTTTTGGGAATAACAGGGCAAAAATAAAGCAGCCACAAAAATCAATCTGGAAAACAGCAAGGACTTAATTCGAAAAAGTGTTTCGACTCCACTCTCGGTCCTCTGTGCAATCAGTTGAGCAAATATTTACAACCGTAGCCGGAAACACGCTTAAGAAAGCATTTAAATCAGTTTCGCATTTCCCCCGAGCACTCGGCTGGAAATGGAAGTGGAAATGCCCTTTCCCTGTGCAATTCCCAGTTTTCCTTTTAGCCGTATTTTATTGCCCACTAAATGCCACGAATGATATTTGCCTTTGACTTGCCCTAGCTGCCGCCGCTTCAAACAACAAAAGTTGCAAATTAATAATATTAGTGCTAGGGACTCTCATCGTTCTCGTTGTATCGCTTTCCCGATTTTCCCCAGCTTTCTTGGCTCCCAGACCTTCCTGTGGTTTTCGTGAGCTGGGGCGACAATGGCGGATTGGCGGTTCAACGGTTTTCTCATTAGGACAACTTCCGCCGGAGTTGGGGCCCCGAGATGCCATAACTCAGGAGGAGAAACGGCCAGTGGCAGTGTTTATGTCATTAAGTGGCGCTCGACATCCGGAGACATCTGAGGGTGTGGGTCCTGGCACACCCTTGTGAGCCTGAGGATGTGTGCTTGTGCCACAAGGCATCCCCGAAATTGTTACATGTGTGTTTCGCTTTTAGGGAATGGATTAGTGTTTATAATATTGTAATGCCGCAATGTCAGAGACAAAGTGGAGTGCGAGGTCTAGCTGAGATATTCCTTAAGTATTATACCGCTTTCATTTTAGTCTTTTTCATACTCCTTGGTATACTAATTTTCTTTGTCAAATAGAGAGTAAGAGTAAGTACCCCCACTGCGAATGCAAATTAAAAATTTGTGGCATGTCAATAGAGAGCTTACCACCCGAAACCCTTTCAGAGTAAAAGAAACTTCCAACTCGGAGGAGCAAATGTCTGTAAGAGGATTGTGTGCATATTAAGGCCAAAGGAAAACAATTTGTTTGAAAAATAGCCGAGAGCCAGTTCAAAGTCACTTAGCGAGCGAAAAGAGTCAACTTTTGGGTCGCCCCTCGTTCGCAGAGCAGCTTAAGTATCCTTCATTCGACATGTTTACTTTGCACTCGCCCTACTGGCTCTACCCTGACTGTAACCGCCATCCCACCACCTCCCCGAAAGCTACTACCCAATACACCCGTTTTTGTCTTCGCAGCCTGCAACTTTAGAAACCATTGGGAAAGCCTTTTGTGTGCTAGTTAGAGGTCCTGCCTGGCCCCGTCCCTTTCTTGCTCCCTATACCCCTCTATCTCTCTCTCTCTCGGCCGTTCTCTCTAGGGCTGTATCCCTGTAATATTTTTTTGGTTTAGGTCTCGTTTTTGTGTTGTGTCAGGCATGTGTCGGGAGGACTCTCCGTTTTCCCGGGTCCTTCGCCCGGCCCATGGGCCTAGGCCTTTGTCTCTCGGGCATTTTCCTCCCATTTTTTCCCCCATTTTTCTACACGTATATTATTTATGCTATTATTGATTTTATATATGGGGGTTCAATAGAGCCGGGACGCGTCCTTTGGGAGCGGCCAGAGTCGCTGCAGATTAACGTGTCGCCGACGCCAGGCACACGAAATGAAATCATTCCTCAGCGAAATTTATAACCAACTTCGCGAACTCATCAACTTCCCTTTGAGCCGTGCAATTTGTACGTCTCGGCCAGAAAAACACTCGCAGGAGGACGAAAATAAAGAAAAACGACTCGGTGAGTGAGAGAGCAGATTAGGGGTGCTCTTCTTTCAATTTATTTTGTAACACGCGGCGGATACGCAACTTCAAGTTAGTTGCGGGAGTTGCGGGGAGAACCTCAATGCGGTCAACGCGCTTCTTGACTTTTCTGAGGCGGCTGCCCCAGCCTCCTCACATTTTTCCTTTGTTCCCAGCTAGCCGGCGACTTTTTTGCGTTATTTTAATTTCGACTTTTTAACAAAGTTAACCAAATGTTCGGAATTGAATTTGGGGCAAGGCCCAAATCATAAATGGTCACTACGGCGGGCGCCTCCTAAGTACACAACGCGGGGCGCCCCGGCTTATTTACACTGCTAACGCCTAAATTAAATTTTAAGCTGTTGATTTGCATTTCCAGCCCGGCCCCTGCCCCGGCCCCGGCCCGGCTTCGGCTGTGTGTTTATTGAACCCTGATTATGTTTAACAGCGACGAGGCGAGAACCGCCGAAGGAATCAGCATCAACATCAAAATTAGAATCAGAATCCGAATCAGGCACAGGCTCATTAGGCTTTCAGGCCTTCGCGTTCTTTCTTTTTCGGTTAGCAGGGGCGAAGGTCATGCCGGAGGTTGAGTGCTGCCAGTGAAAATGGCTTCTAATTAAGGAGCTAACACACACACGCACACAGAGCTCGTAAAAAAGGTTAAAGTTAAATAAAGCGCTGGAGAAGTTAAAAATGAGCCGGGTTGCCAGTGCTACTTGTTTTTGGATCTTCGTTCCTTTGTCTCCGCCGAAAAATCTGTTAAACATTTCATTAGACTTTTTTCTTTTCGCTCTTTTTTTCCACTGGTTTTAATGAAATTAGGCCTGCCACATCAGTCAGCATTAGGGGGGCACGGCGGTGCGTGGGGGAGCAGCAGTCCTGCCTGGGGTCGAGGCGCCAACGAGGGCCGGGTCGAGGCCTGACAAAATGAAATTAGCCGCGTTCAACAAAACCAAAATCAAATTTTGTACTACAAAGAAGATGAAAAATATACATACATTTGCAATACTATACACGCGAGGGCACATGGCGGAATGTCAACAAAAATGGAAAATAAAAATAACCTCGCTGAGATACACTGGGCGAAAAATATATTGTTGTACAGAGAGCCGAAACAGAAGGCTCACACACATTCTATAACATAAAGTTCTCTGTGTGGCTGCCTAATTTACGCAACGAAGTAATTTGAAATGAAGGCTGCCATCGAAGTTGCCAGCGACAGAAGGAGTCGCGGATGCCGATGCCGAAGGACATGGTTCGAAGAATTCTGCTTGGTGAAACCAATTTGCAAACAAGTCAACAATGGCTGGAATGGCTGAAATGACGGCGAAGTGCGCGTAGGCAATAAGCCAAAGTGCAGCCCGATGCTCCCTTTTTTCCTTTCTGCTCCCCCGTGGGCCTTCTTTCGATCCCCTTTGATTCGGGATATGCAAAGAAACCAACTCGAAGCCAGTTAGCTAACTGAGTACGCTTAGTAAATAGACTCTGGCATAATGAAGCCACTATTGATTGTCAGTAATCCTGCTGTTTGCTCCGATCCTTGACGAGGCAAAATAAACTGCAATGCCCCCTTGAAGATGAGCTCTTGAAACTTGTAGTTTTCTTAAGCGCTTTAAGGCCATAGACTTGAATCGAAATTGGCCAAATGAAAGTGACTTCTGAAGCTTGAAATTCTAGACAGAAGATAGCAATCGATTTCATGTGGAACAGATGATGAATTAATTTACACAATTAAAATCTGCAACAGTAGATTTGTACATATATCAGATATCAGGCTGAAGCTTGAACCTTGAACTTAATTCAATTTACATCAACTGGATGGTGTAAATCAGCAGAATGAAGTGTTCATAGGAACATTACACTCTCCATAAACATTTCTGGGAATTACATTTGGTAATCCGCCTCCTTTCAGGCGTATTTTTCATTTGGCAGACAACATGGCGAATATATTTTATTTCGCACAAACGAAAAAACGAAATGAGAAACAATTTTATCCCATGGGGTTGAGCTGATGTCGAAAATTGCTTTGCCAGCAAAAGGAATAATAACACGAGAACATTTTCAAGACGCCTTGAAAAAACAGAAACACAATTCCCCACATGCAGCCATGTAGCCCTCGTATGCCGCAAGTGGTAATCCGCGTATATGTTGCCGCTTGTTAGTGATTGCTGTTGCTGCCGCAATTGTTTGCGCAAATCGTTAAAACGTTAATCAAACAGCAAAGAGAGCAGGCGACACGCCGCCTGCTCTTGTTGTCTTCGGTTCTGGCCCAGTTTGTTTACTCCACAGCCCTCGGCGCCAAACAATGGATTCCCACGCCCACGCCTGGCCACACCAGAAACCGGAGTCCGGAGTCCAGGACCCAGAAACACCTGTGCTGCAATGTGGTGGCGGAGTCTGGGACTTACTCTGAGCCGGGGCTTGAGCCAACACCCCGCTGGTTAAGTGAAGCCAGCCAGCTGTGAGCCTCAAAACCGCAGCGGGCGGCGCGGGGTTAATACAGGATTTCAGCCCTGTGGAGGGGCACGCAAGATGCCAGCGATATTTACGAAGGGATTTTATACACTTTTAGCCAGCTTTTCTTTGTGTCTTTGTAGCAATGTATTGGCTGAGAGAACAATGGTCCCCCAAGCACCAATACCAGTTCTGACAAATCAGCAATTGGCTTGATATATCGGGTCTGTTTTGAAGCTCTATTTAAAGTATTCTTTGTGATTAAGTATCCATAAAAATGCGAGATATCTGAAGGCAAATCAGATAAATAGTAAATGGAAAACAGTCCATAAATAAATTCAAATTATATTACATACTTTTTCATTTTCTTAGTTTATGAATATGTTATGTATGTCCTATAGAATGTCCTTTTGACATTCGAACTTTATGAAAGCTACATTGTCTGCAGACTTTCAAATTAAACTGGTTTCTGTGAAAATGTTCTAACGAAACTTGACACTTGGACAAAAAATCGATTGTTTATTTATAAATACCTCAAGATGCACCATCAAGACACCTACATTAAACAAATGTTTGAGCAAAGTGAGAAATTTGGTTTTGCCGGGCAACATTTTAAGAAGCTGTCAACACTGATTAGTGCCCCCAAGCAGCCGCCACCAAAGCCAGCAAAAAACACCAGACCTACCACCCACGGCCCCCAAAACCGCCGCTACCACAGTGGCAACAACAATGGCGAGTGGCCCGGGTCCGCTCCGGGTTAAAGTCGTACATGCAAAGTCACTCAATTGATTTTCAGCAGCTCGTTGTCAATTATCTGCAGTGGCTGGGTGGCTCGGACTTTTGTTTTCCTGCCCATTCATCTGGGAACGGCTTCGGTTTGCCAAGGGCCGCCGCCGTCTGCCTTGTCCGTTCGTTCGCCCAGTTCCGTTCCGTTCCGTTTTGGCCAGGTCCTAATGGCATTGCCTTGCCGCTGCCACTGGCAGTGGCCTTCGCACACACACACTCGCACTAGCACTCGCACAGGGAAATGCACAATGAGACACTCGGTGCACTTGTCGAGCGTACTTGAACAGTTTCAAGGACACCAATCGCTGCCAACACACGCACACTGGCCCAGACCGGGTCCCTTTGTTTGTCTTGGTATTTGTGTTCTTGGCTCTTGCGAAAATATAAATCAGCTGTTGTCCATGATTCATTGAGTAAAACGCCAGCTCTGTCTCTCTTGTCCTTTCAAGTCCTTCTCTCTTTCTGTTCCTTTGGGCGTGTGCAGGAAACTGTGTTAATATGCGTGGAACTCTCGTTGTTTGTTAGCCTTTGTAGTGCAAGCCTTTCTCAATTCCATTAGGCCACGTCACCAGCCCACCAGCCCACCAGCCCACTAGTCCACCAGCCCACTAGCCCACTTTTCTCTCTCAAAAGCAAGCCAGCTATTTTACCTTGGCATTGTGCCAGATGTTGTAGCTGCAACTTAACCCATTTTGGGGCCACACTTGTTCAGCTTAAGCCAAATTTAAAGAGCTAATTACTAGAGAATGGTCACTAAACTGAGTTCTGTTCAAAACCCTCTTTAAATATCCTTTAAAGACCGTTTATTTCTGTTTTTATTGATGTTCGTCAATAAAAATTTTTCATCAGATTGAATAGCTCTTTTTATTTTACCCATTTTTTCAGATAATAAATTTTATAACGAAAATAAATATGATGCAACACTGACTCTACTCTTTTTTATCGTTATTCAATTTATAAATTCTACAGATAATATTTTGTATAGTTTTAATAATATAAATACTTTTTATGAACATTTACATTTTTCATCCCTCAAAGGGTTAAACATATTCTGCCCCGAGTGGCAACCGCTTTCGGCAAGTTGTGTGTGCATTCCGCATAGAAAATGCCTTTTCATTTCGCAAAAATTCACTGAGAGGAGAGTTAACTCTGAATAAATTAGCAGGGGCGGAATTAATTCCGGCTCGCTTTAAGGGAGTAATCAGTGTAAAGAATTAAATTTTAGTGAACTCCGGCGTGAACATTAATCCAGAATTACACGGGGATAAATTACTTTTCATCCGCCGGGTCGTGCAGATGAAGGCTGCGGATGAAGTGTTCGAGTGAGTGTCCTTAAAAATAGCCGCTGGAAGGACGCGGCCCAGCGGAGTGCACATTAAGGCCCACTTGCGATCCAATTAAAGGCCGTTTCGCCGCTCATCCTCGGACTGACTGACCCACATAAATAATGCATAAGCCATAATCTACGACATAATGCGTTGCCCAATTGCCCCAAGCAGCAGCACTGAACTTGGGCCACTTGGCGGCGCCCTGGCCTACATTTTTTATAAGTTCCCGACGAGGCGTTCGCCTGGCAACAGCTCCACAAAAAATACATAACGAAATCAACCCGGAAAAAGGGAAACAGATTAAAATGCTGGCATTACCGGTAGCAACCAGGACAACTCATTGTCGGACGGACGGCCAATGGCTGTTGGCCTGGGCGAAATGAACAGCTCTAGGGCCAAAGGATGCCCACAAAAAACGCTCCTACAGTCCATCTTCTATATTTCCAATTTCCTGTACCTAACAATTTTTTTAATGGCTTCAAATAAATGGATATGAAGTCATGATGGCATTGGCAAAAAATGCTTCATTTATATAAATAAAAGAGTGCCCTTCAATGAAATCAGTAACCATTACCCCTTAGGGTTACGATTATAAAATCTTACATAACCAAAAAATAAAAAACTGAAATGGCAAAACTTTCAACTTCATAAGCCAAATCGGTTCTGGCACGAAATGAAATGATTTATGGAAGTCAGACTGTACGTATTTCGACCTGTTCTGGCCTCTTTAATCCTGACCCGAGCTCTGATTTGGCTGCATTAGCCAGGAAGCCAGGAAGCCAACGCCAACGCGCTGAACACGTGACATTTTGCGGCTGAGCCATTTATGGCCTTCATATTTATTGCAATAGTTGCTGCCAGCGGACAATGTGAAAGTGGAAAGTGGATGTGAAAGTGAACGGATGAGTGTGTGTGTGTGCTTGTGGACCGAGTGAAAGTTAAATGAAGCTGGCCAAGGGCTTGGGCTGCTGCTCCGGATCTCGTCCTTGTCTGTCACCGTTAACGCTTCGATGGCTGCCTCATATTGACTTTTCCATTTCCTTTGTACCACTTGGAGTGGCCACCGGCCAGTGCCAGCACTTTAGTCAAATTGAACTTGAATGGCGAGTAGAGGTCTTTGTCAAAATCCATCCATTGTTTAGCCTTTGCTTTTTTATAATTTTCAGCGGTAAACAAATCTAATTGCTTTCTATTTTTAATATAATGAGCAGCCATATCAAGTCGGCAGGAGGGAGCTCCTTGAATTTCAGGCCGTTGACTAAAGTTTAAGGTCATAAAAATTAATTAAAAACAATTTGCCAGCCAGGCACACAGGCGCACGCACTCGCACCACGAGGCGTATGAGTAATTTCTGCTTGAAAACAGTGCTCGCTTTTCAGCGCCCGCCCCCTTTGTTTTCATAGTTTTTGTTTGGTTATTTCTTCTAATTAGCGCGTGCGGTCTTGACGCGTGCCGCTTCGCTTTCCCAGCACTTTCCTGAATCGTTGTTTTTTCGGCCAGAGTACGCTGTGGAGAATTGCTTCACAAGCGATTATGCTAATGTTTTTTTGTCTTCGCCGCCCATTACAAAACGCAAAAAACACAAAATACGAGTGGGAATATATGGACATTATATGCAGAGGGGATCTACGGCTGAGGTCTTTGTGGTGCGGGATGGTAGGGCGGTGAATATCAAAGAGCCCGAAATGGCCGTATGCTGTTTAAAGTCGGTGGTCAACATTCTTGTGGTGCCCGCCATAAACAAAATGGGAATAACAAAATGAAAATTACAAGGCTCAAAAAGACCAGGATGGGAAATAGAGAGGAAAAACTACAGCAGCCTTGGCTTGGGCGAATGCAAATTTTTTTTGGCGGCCTCGGAGGGGAGGTCCTGTACCGGGCATTGTTTGTTGATGTTGGGACCATAAATTCGAGCCATGTTCAAGGAAAAGTTTGCAACAACAAATCAATAAAACTGCCATCAAGTGCCAGCAATGAAAACTAGCCCCAAAGCCACTTTCCCAACTCGGCAGCCAGTTGGTTTTGAGTCCTCCCACTTATCCGCTTTACACACAGCCTATACTTGTGCATATATTTATGTTCCACGAGGTATGATTACTATATAATAAACTTTGCGAAGCCAACTGAAACAAAGCAGAAAGCAAAAGTTTCCCTCAAGCTAATATTTATGTGTTTTTTTGAAAAAGAGAGAAAAGTAATCCCATTGAAAAAGTTAACTGTAAGGATAACTTTTGAGGATGAGACTGGTTTTTTGATACTCATATAATTATACATCTGATATAGTTATATACATAGATAGGTATCATTAGGATAAAAAATAACTAACCTTACTTATTGATTTTATTATAAAAAGACGAGCAAATGATCGGGCTGAAGCTGCATAAAAGGTTTTTATTGAGCAACTTGCCAAGTTTTCGAAAGGGAGACAATGGGAGTTTCAACTGGTAAATATTAGTGAATACTACTTAAAAGTTTACAAACTAAAATGTAAAAAAAGAGTGAATTTTAAAGGAAACAAAGTTATAAAGATTATCGCACCAGGGCTTGGCATATTTTCCCAAATAAGCAACCGTTCCAAGAGCTAATGAAGTAATCATACTGCCAAAACGTACAGAATATATAAACATAATCGCGCTAATCCGGTTAGCTGTCTCTTAGCGTTTCCGTTTTATTTATTCCGAGTTTGTGCTTTCCTTTTGGCTACACTTTTTACGGCCTCATCAGCGGCGTCTGTGTACTTGCCCCGGCCTTATAAATAATTTAGGACAGCGGCGAAAAAATAAAAAGGAAGGCAAGACAGAATCTGAAACAGTTCATTTAACTTAAATTGCTCGGTAATTGTGCTCAAATGTTTCGTACATTTTCTCATTAAGTGCAACAAATTTGGCCCGATGTTTAGTCCGGCGTCCGGACGTCGAGTGCAATTAGCTGAGCATTTTAAATTTGACACTTTAAACGGTCCGACTCAGCTGTCAATACGAAACCAAAGTGGCCAACCGAGCTGTGGGCCATAATGTCCGCCTCCTGGCCTCCTGGCCTCCTGTCCCCCTGGCAGCCGCACACACACGTCCTGCCAACTCCCGCCCCTGCAAACGGAAGTGACCCATCGACTCGCACAAGAGCAATTAAAAGTCACAGGACGACCCCAGCTCGTCGAATGCTCATTTGCATATGACCAGCGTCATAATTACGTCATAATTGCCATGCACCACCCACGCCCAGGCCACCACCGCCAATGCAAAAAAGGACACCCAAAAGCGGGCCAAAAGAGCTGAAAAGTTAATTACCAGCCAAATCGTGGTCCGTCCTGCGCACTTGACTTGCGATTATATTTTTAATTATTTCTAAACTCGACACGCCATCGAATGATGACGCTGGCAATCGCAATCCGGAAATCGTGCAATTCGGGATGTCAATTATAGATGTCCGTTAACGAAAATTCGACTGAATGGCAGGGTCATCTATTTCCAATAATACCCAATTGTTGATCGACGGCCTCCGTGCAGCAGAAGTTCAATGCCGTGTGCACTCCAGCACGTGCCACAACTTTTTCGACATTGTCACGCAATTGGTGATTCGGCCATTATATGCGATTTTCTCAGTGCATTTTTCATTCATGGAATGTCCCCTTGCATTAGTTATCTGCCATCTAGTGCATTATTTATAAAAGCTGTAGAGGATGTGTATACTTAACTATTTTGTGTAATTAATCAAGGGAACACATTAAAAAGTAATAACGGTTATGGTCGAGTTTGTCGACTACATGATACTCTACTCTATGTCTTTATTTTACGATTATTTCCCAATCCAGTCCAGATAAAGTGCAGATATAAATTGACCTTTAAGATATATGTATATAATATATAATTATATCTTGCTTAATAGAATTAAATCCTCATTTAGTTATCATAACACCATTTTCCATATTATTCCATTTAAATCTAAAAACATAATTTCCAAATTAATAAAAATCATTAAATAACTGAATAAATTAAATATTAATAAATGTTTTTTACTTTATTCCCTTTTTAATTACAACTTATTATAACTAATATAGTCCCCAAGGCCATTCAAAAATAGATCTCCAACCACACAGAACTATTTAAGTTACAGAGGGATTTTAAGCACTTATACCTTTAATTCATTAGCCAGGATTTAAGGAAAGCACACACATCGCTCTTCGTGCTATTTCATTTAATTTTTTCATTACTCGCCCCGCGGCTGCCGCGCCAAACAAATGTGGCACGCCATGGCAGGCTCCCAGGGGCAAAGTTTCGGGGCGGAGTGGGGCTCCGGGGCAGCATGGGAGGCACGATGCGCGATACATGAATTCACGATACAATTAATGGCCGTCAGGAGGCACAACGTCGACGGGCCGCATTTGATTTGTATTTATATTGAGCAGGCGGGGCACGATACAGATTTCCGCCAAGGAGCCACCGGGCCCGGGCAGCTGAAGTCGAACAAATATTTATAACCCAATCACTATATAAGTATAGGGGCAACCGTCTGCCAGCCTGTCACTCACACGGAGCCGGAGCCGGAGTGGAGTGGCAATGGCCGTGGCATTGACTGTGGCAGGAAAAGTCACGCCAGGACGGCTACCGGGTAAACTGGCGTAATTGAAAGCGACTTCCTTGCTAGTGCCTCTCAAGGGCATCCTCGCATCCGGCTGGCGCCAGTTTATTGAAATCGGTCTGGAGTCCGAGACCGATTATCTGATTGCTGGCCCTGGCTCCAGATCCACTGGCCACTATTCACTCCAGCGTTTACGTTCAGCCTGGCCCGGCATGTAATTTGATTATCTATGGTATATGGTCCAGCCTGAATGCAGGAGCAGCCTCCAGCCTTTGCCGCAATGTTTGTCTAATTGACAGTAATTAAACGAATGCCCTGCCCCGATAAACTGAGTGTGAGCCCGAGTGGCAACGAATTTGCCACATCAGCCTGGATGTCATAGCCAAATTGATGGATGATGACTGGGACGACCAGGACGAGGAGCAACAGGACAACGGTTAAGTCATGCGTGCGGGCTCAGATTATTGGTGATGCTGGTGTTGCCGACAGGACATGCAGCGTCACTCTGTTATTAAATAAAAATCAACAAAAGTGTTGCATACTGACATAGTGATACTCACCCAGTTACAGTAGAGACTCCAGTGGACAAACGTCCTTTAAAGTGAACTATATATCCAAGGACTCACTATACAGTCCCTCAACCACATTTCGCTGCTTTCAGTAAATGTTTTCACTTCAGCTAACTTGATTGTATAAATTCTATAATATAGCAAGTCCGAGACTTTCGAATGCCAATGTCAGTGCCAACAGCCAGCAGCAACGTCAAAGCCACTGCCATTGCCACTGCCGCTGCCAAAGCCCCTGATGCGTATTTGGCCAAAAACTCGATTTTCGATTTGAATTCGGTCGCTTTTATGCTCTGACCTCGTCCTTCGGAGGGCCTCAATTGTAGCAGCAGGAGGTGTATTGTGTTGCCATTGCCGTGTGGCCAAGCCGATGTGTTTGGTAATGTGGCTGCTGCATTTGCAATTTCTAAATTCCCGACGCCAGGCAACGACAGCAAAAATTACAGTGGCAACAAGATTGAATGAAACGCCCCAAAGGCGAAACGGCGAAAACTAGCAGCCCCCAGGCCCACCTGTCCATCACCACTGCCGTCACTGTCCACGGGTTTTTGGCCAAGAGCTCCGACAAGTCTGCACCCTACCACTTCAGCCGCTCCAACTGCATTTTGGCCCTAGGATTGGTCTGACTCTTCCTTTTGAACTTTTGCTGTGTGGTATTTGGCTATGGATCTGCGCACTCAGTGTGTACATACTTTGCAAGTCTGTCGACCAGAAATGGCCAAAACCCGTATGAAAACTTTATCAGCTCGAGACGAAATAGTTGGGGAGAAAGTTTGAAAGGAAATCCCATAAATGTTGGTCAAATATTTTTTAATTTTCAAGTAAACTTAAGTACGAAAATGGTACCAGTATTTCGGCCTTGGGGAAGACTATTCGAAAAGTTTTTAATTAGATTTCGGTCGAACTTAAAGCCAACCTACCACTCACTGACCAGGTCCTTAAAGTTGGCTGAGCAAGCCCCTAATCGCATCTTATCAATCACCTCGACAGGTAGGCTCTTGAGTTCACAGTAATTAATATTTGATGCAGGAGCGACGATAAAGTCGCAGCCATTATGCAGGTGTGCTCGACATCAAAGTAGCCGCAAACACAATACTTGGCCCATAAATAATCCGCTCGCACCAAACAATACTCAAAGCCAATTTGAAGCCTTTTTCGGCATGGCTGAAATTTGATTAAGTGAGTGCCACACCCCGCCGCAGCCGCAGAGGGGCGCGAATGGGGCCATCAATTTAAATCAGTCGGTCGAGGCATAATAAACATGGGTTGCGGTCGAATCTGAGTCTGAGTGAGCGCTGCGAGACGCCCGCCATATTAGCAGGCATTTTTAACAATTCTCCCTAATGGCCGAGATCACTTTTGGCCAAGGTGAGCTCCGCAGACAGACCCTACAAACATGCCACCAGGCACGCCGCAAGCAAATGAATGTTTGAAACGGAATGGCGCCGTTTAATCAGGCAAAGTGATTTCGCCAGCCAGTGTCTGCCCTTGTGTGTGTGTGTGTGTGTGCGTACAATCAACTTATCATTTTGCATATGTGTGAGCCAGATAGGGCCGGAACTGAGACGAAGAAGAAGAAGCCGGAGCAGCCGGGGCAGCAGGAGCAAAATCAAAATCCAAGGCAGGCGAGGAGGAGGCCCACGTAGACAGGAAGCCCTTCCAGTGCCAGCTGATGTTAAGGTAGTTTAACCTTACGCAACGACCCAACTGTAAATCTACGTCCGCTGTCATGCAAAGTTCCTGCCGACTGCCGGTAGTACACTGCAAAAAAAATAAACTAGCTGTACAAATAAAAGAAATTATTTATAAGAAAAATGGACAGCTCTCACAATCACTATCATGTATCTTGAAAGAAACAAATCTTAAGTTCCAAACTGTCTCTAAGACAAATCTCTATTTAAAACTCTAACTCTGTAACTTGGCTTTTAAGTTATTTTTTAACCAGTTCTTAGAGAAATAATTCTTTTAAAAAATTAAAAGTTCAATAATTTAATATCCAAGTAAATGTACTCAGTCTTGATGGAAGTTAAAAATACAAAAATGTCATCTTCAAATTTCAAAAATATGTCATCCTAGAAATTAAACACGTAACTTGTTTTTTTAATTAAATATAAAATTTAATATATTTGACAATTATTTTCCTAGTGAAGTCTCAACATCTATCGAGCCTTCATGTGCGTGTCTGGCTCGCGACTTTCCTCCTGGCTTTCTCCTCTTTTCCCATTTTCCTTTTTTACTTTTTTGGTTCATTTTCCCCAAGAGGTGGAGGGAAATTTATTACCATTTTGCAGTTATAATGTTTCAATATCTCCGAGAGGGCTCCGTATGAGGGCTGGCCCGGGTGCCCATTATCGCAATTTAAGCACGATTGAGGCAGATATATATCCTTTGCCTAGCGGCTCCATAGATTTGCCAGACTACGTGATGTATGAACCGTAGCCTGGATCCAGGATGCATGCGAGCCTACCGGCTTTAGGTGGAGGGGGACCATCGAACGGATAACTTCCAGGCGCTTTTCCAACCACCTGCGGTCAATAATTGGTGCTGACTTTAACTGGGGGATTTCTTCTCCACCGGTGGATAAGGCTTACTGGGGCGGACGGCAGGAGCACGCCTGGTTAAGCCAACTAATTGGCATGTGGCAAGTTTCTAATGAGTTGCCCCAACTTTCAGCCCCAGTTGTGGCAATGAAAACAGCTGCGTCAGCAATGACTCGACGCTTGGCCAGGATAAGACCTTTGGCCCGTAATTCAAATAAATCAAATAAATTGCAAGCTCCGAGAATAGTTCTAATTGATAGTGTTTCATGGTTCTCATTTTCAAACTTAATAAAACCTAGTTTTCAACATAAAGCACAAACATTTCGTATTCTAATTTACCTCGACTATCAATTACAGAAATTGCGTTTTCAAAACTGGGATTATTACCCAAGAAAAATCCTTTAAAAGGGAAAGTTTTAAATTTATAGCCCTTGAAATAAGCATTTCGAAATTAGGGAAAACACCCAACTTTTATAAATGTATTGGGAAAGTGGGTGCACTTTCAAATGGTAAACGATGAGCACGCACTCATCGAAAATGGATCCTGCGCTGAGAATCTTTTTTTTCGCAAAATATTTGTATGCTTCATCGGGCCGAATAAAGCCAGTAGCTTTTGGTTTTTTGGGGAGGGTCTTTTTGTGGGCGATGTGGGTATTCTGGGGGACAAGGATACTTTATCAGGCTGCACACCAGCTCACACATCCTGCTGCAGCTGGAACATCAATTTTCCCTGCCCCAGAGTGCCCTCGTATTTCCAATTTAAGCGCGCCCTGTGACTATGAAAATTTCATTAATTTTGCCAATAAAAAAGGACGTGGTAAATTGTAAAAATAATTCCATGAGAGAGGTCAGCGTAAATAAAATCCATGCTTATTTAATTTTGGCTGTTTATGGCGTCGCCTGGCTCATTTAGAATGCAAATTCGTCCTCTCGCAACTCCCGAATCCCGAGTGCCGACTCCCTAGTAAACAACGCCAACATTTTGGGAGCTGCAATTTATTTAAATAAATAATAAATATATTGTATACACTATATATACACATCATTAGATCCTCTCAAAACACGGTCATAGGTAGCTTACAGCACTAGTCATTTAATTTATAGGTGGATTATTTTTGCGTCGCATCGAGTTCCGCTTGCCGTCATAAGTGTCTGTGGGAGTATAATGAAGTTGGTTTGAGCCTGGCCTCAACCTTGTCCTGGGAACGTCCTCCGAATTCCATGTCCGTGTCCGCATTCGCATCCGCATCCGCACTGTGGTGTCCTGGCGTCCTTGTCGTGACTTAATCTCCTCCACCGCCGCACATTTGGGCACGTTTTCCCAGGCGCGGCTTGAACGGCACCGATTTCTTTATCATGCGCGACATGAACTGCCCGCCAGTGGCCTCCTCGCTGCCCGCCAGTGCCACGCCCACTCCCAAGCCCCTAGAGCCGCCCCCGCCGTCGCCGCCGTCCAGTAGCTGCTGAAAGTCAATGCTGCGGCCAAGGCGTGGCGTGCGCACGCGATAAGCGGGCTCGCCGCTGCTCTGCACTGTAAAAAATAAATGACAGAAGAGGGTAAAAAGGAAGAAAGAAGGGCCTAACAAATATATCGTATTATACGATTCTTATACTGTACAAAAAACAAGAGGAGATCTTTGTGGCGAAATTGGCAAGAAAAGGACCATGCATATTAACACATATCCTTTGAAGGAGTCGAGGCTTTTTTATAATATTTTTCGAGCTGCATAATATAGTGAAAAGCTTATGGAAACAGAAAGCCCCAGTAATGGAGATGGTTGCGTGAACGTGATTTGGAATCCAATTAGAAGGGCTCATGCATCGAATCGCCTTATTTTCCACACATTTCGTCACGCAACCATCTCCACTCGGCATAACGTATACGCAGTGTGAGCCTGGGAAAAGTAGAGGATGAAGGACTTACGCTGGCGCAGCTTTTGCAGCAGAAGGTAGTAGGTCAACGGCGGCATGCTCTCCAAGTCGAATTCCTGGCCCTGCGGCGGCACGGCGCTCAGTGGCAGAGTGGCACTCGCCTTTTGGGCCAAACTGTTCTCCTCCAGCTCGTCAATGATGTCAGTCAGCTCCTTGTACTCGCCCATGGCGCGCTTATGCCGAGCCTCGTTCATTGATGTCCTTGCTGCTGCTGCTGATGCGGATGCTGCTGCTGGTCCTGTTTCTGTTCCTGTTCCCGGGCCTGATGATCCTCTGGCAGAGGTAGCACTGATGTGATTTGCCAAATCCAGTTTGCTCGTGCCCTGCACAAATAAAGTGCCACAAAACAGGGCACACGAAAAAACGAAAAAGAAAATATTTGAAATATTTCCTTGGAGACTGTGTTTTTTTTAGGGGCCCAGGCTGGAGAGGCTGCCAAACTGTCGACACGTGTTAAGTTATTTTTATGCCGCCTATTTATGCTCACACTCGTACGTGCCCCGCACACACACGACCATCTTGCCACAGTGTGTAGGTGTGTGTTTGGGCGTTTTGGGGTGTGCGAATGTGCGAGTCAAGCACTTTATTGTTTCAATTTACAACCCGGCAGGCAGCAAGTGTGCCGCTTGATTAGACAACTCAATGTAGATTGAAATGCCGACACCTGAAATCGGCTTGTGAATCGCACTTCGCCCATAAACGCTCCTCTTCGCTGAACGGCGGCAGTTGCCCTTTCCCAACCTGGCATTAAGCCCCAAATTTGGCAAACCATTTTATGTTGCGTATACGCCCTGAGGGCCCAAGCTTGCGTTAGTTAATCAAACGCGAATCGATATCCGGCTGCACCTTAATTGGCAGCATCCTTGAAAAATGCTACTGACAGCCAGGAAATGAAGGCAACCACAAAGTGCAGAACTCCAAGACAGCGCCTTTCGCAACGAATTTCGATCCGAGTCCCAAACTCGAAATCTTAGAACGTAAAACTGCCAAACAACTAAAGAGCCAGCAGCTTGAGCAAATTATCGTACCTGGCTAACGAATGAACTTGCGCTTGGGCAAATAACGCTAATTAAGTGGCGCTTGTTTGGCTCGTTTCACTTCGTTACCCGCACTTCGCCTACGCCTCCGCCTCCACTTACCTGCAGGGACTTGGCCTGGCTGCAGACAAGGACGTAGCAGGATGCCGCGATTAGCAGCAGTGTGCAATAACTTGGACCACACATAACTCGATGGGATGGCTTGCGCTCCTCTAAGGACACTCGGGGACGCGGTGCTGCCTAATGACTCTCTGCCGGACACTTTGCCGGCCAACTGATGCTAGCAGTCCGGCGATCCTGAATTTTTATAGCCCCGACTCGGCAGGACACCCCGCGGACCAGAGGAGCCTGATTAGCTCCGCGAATGACAGGCACTAAGTGATTTGTTATGCACTCTAATCTGCATCGACTGCCCGCTGGCCTAGGCATCAAGCGGCAAATCCGAAACGGAAGCGCCACCAATTTGTTGCAATCAGAGCAAGAGTAAACAGGACACAGTCCATGGGAGGAGCTTTTGGAAGGGGGGTCTAATAGAGGTTCGAAAATCAAAGCGTTTATTGGGCAATCAATGTAGTTGGGCTTCAAACACTGTGGGAAATTGGCTGGATACATCTTTCTTGAATGTGGAATGTGGAATGGATCTTAACAAGTATCAATGTTTAAGTATGTAGGGATTTAAGTCTCTATGCCTTCCTAGAAAAGCTTAAAAAGTACCAAGTATTACCAACTTCAAGAAAGTAATATTAGAATAAATTTTAATTTGTGAGTTTAATTTTAATCGAATTATTCCCTGTGTATCAAGAACGCACTGGGATTGGGGCAAATCAAAGCGTGTGAAATGGCACGCCTCAGTACTCAGTGGGCGTGGGCATTAGTGGCAACACCCACGCCGGAGCCAATGTCAATGCCGGTGCCGCCGCCAATCGATCAATCTTATTTAAATGTTGACAGTTGTCTGCGCAATGTATCTCAGCTTGAGGCCTGCCGGCGCTGGTTGGGGAAAGGATGCTTCGGTGGCTTGGGCGACTTGGATGGCCCTGCTGCCGTTGTTGGCTTATTTAAATGCCATTTCTGAGCCGTATTAGGTTCAATTTGTTGGGCAAACATCTGCCACACCTGGACCGACAACAACCTGGGAATCCGGGACCCGGGACATCAGAATCAGGCCTGTCAGCAGGCATTTTAAATCCTATTCCAGAAGCTCCGATTGTCGACTGCCACCATAAGAATAATGGGTCAGCAAGGTGAAAGCCCAGTAAAATTATTTACACTCTGTGAGAAATATAATCTCCACCCACCGCCTTTCAATAGCGACCCAATGCTGCAAATCACCAGCATTTTCAATTAACTAAACTCGGACATCAGCAATCCATCAATCCGCTGCCTTTTCCTGGTCTGGGCCTTGCAACTGGTGCAGCTGGGGACGCCACTGCAAATCTGCTGGTGGAGTGTTTATTTGTGCCACTAATTTACACAAACATGACCCGGACCCGACGACCCAGAGCTGAACCCGGCAACGGTGACCTGACGACCCTCAGATGGCTCTTATTTATTTAGTAACTCAATGTGGGGCAACCTCTTGTCCTGGCTGGATTCAGAAGGATTTATCTGTTTGCCAGAGTGCTGTAAATGGAGCCTCTAAAGTATATCCTTGAAAAAAAAAAATAAAAAGCAATAAAGCAACAAGCAATTTATTTGCAGCCAAATATGGGTGAAAAATGTTGTGGTGATTAGTTCAGATTGTGTGACCTTCATTCGGTCCGAAATAATTGTAAAATATTGCAACAAAATTCGGCAAATCCAGAACCAGAAACACTAACTAAACTATAACCCTTTCAATTGTCAATTTGCGTCAAAAACACGATAAATGGAATGAAATTTGACTACAAAAGCTATCCTTGCATTCCAAAAAGTAACATTCTGTTTCAATGAGACCGAAAGTTCCGGCAACCGATAACCTCTGACCTCGAAAGCAGATTCCTCGTTTGATATTTCTCTGTCAATTATCGGCAAGTCAGTAATCTGCACTTATCTCGTCGGTTATCAGTTTGCCTGGAGGAATTTCTGGCCAAGGACATCCAGTAAGATGTTTGCCTTCGAAGCTGCAGCAGATCAATTATTTGCTCTTGTGCGTTTTATCAGCCCGCTAATGCTTCTCCGAAGTTAAGCCTTCAAGTGGCGCGCAGCTAATGCCCTTAACGCCCACAGTGTGTCCTGTCCCTGTGTCCCTGTGGCACGGCTCGTCCGGGCGATGGGATTTAATTGAATTAGTCGTGTACTGTACGCGAAGCTCTTTGAAGTTTGCACTTTGGGCCTCGCCCCGCCCCGCTCCTCCCACAGCCAGGACCCCGGATCCCCGGTTCCAGGACTCTCTGTTGACCCACGGAGCTGGCTCTGTTGACGTTTGCGCTTATGCGAAGCTCGAGTGCCGGAAGGGCAGCGGCTTTATAAAGTTTCCGGCTCTAGCTCTGGCTCCGACTCCGGGTGTGAGTTCGAGGCCCGGGCAAGAGGCCTTAATTAAGCTATATAGTGAGAGAGTGTTGGGACTAAAGGACTTTGCCAGTCGAGCGACCAATAAATAATGGCGCATGAAATTTATAAAGCCACCGAACAAAACAAAATGAGACTGAGGGCCGCGGCAATGATGTGGTTTTTATCCTTCGAAAATCCGGGTATTAAAACATTTAGTTGCCAATCTTCGCAGATACCATTCTCTGGTCGTACGATGAGTAAACAAACCGACAGCCGAAGGACAATGCAAGGAGCTGTAACTGCCATGTAATCGACTCGCCAAGGCTGCGATTGTCTCTGTCCATATATATCCTTAACAAATATTAAAATCAAAACGTTGAAGCATGTTGAAAGAAAGAGAAACAGGAAAATCCAATTCGTTATACGACCTGGATAACGACTTGTAGCCAACGATTTATGTGACTCTCAAGGACTGCACTTCCTTTCAATGCGCCACTGATTTTTTTGAGCGGAATTTAGCCGAAGAATAGGGGATTTGGCTCTACAGATAGTATAGCCAGCCACAGCGGATCTGACTCGGAAAAACTTTGCCACTCCCGAGCTGCAATAATCTGGCTTTAATCTCTGTTTTAAAGCAGCAACATTGTGTCTATATGCAATTCCCCACAAGTGTCAGCACTTGACAGTCGCTGGGGATGAAAGCATGGCATATATATGCACGTATACTCGTATAGAACGAATGCAGATGCGTGGAAGTGCTCCCTCGCAAATGCATTGCATGCCGTGTGCTCACACTGCGTATACGCAATTTATTTCTGTTATTTTAATGTTCCAGAGGAAAGTTGATAGACCGAAGGACGACCGGGACTGGCAGACTGGCGGACTAAAGGACTGGTGGACTGGTGGACAGGCGGACTGGAGGACATACCGGATCTGACAGCTGACAGTCTCCGAGCGAAGATAGGGGGTCGGAGCTTTTGTGTAGCTCTGCAGAAATTGCCGGGCAAATCAATATGCCAGCCAATGGGTTTTATGGCTCCTGAATTTTGTATGTGCGCTCACATAAAAACTCCCCCGGGCGTCGCTAGCACTCGTTTCGCCAATTTCATGCAATTTCACAGCCTTCACACTCACTCGATTATTTCATAAATTATTTATTTATTCATTTGCAGCTGCCGACTGTCGCCGACTGTTGGGCTCGCTTGAGTTCCGAAAATTGCTGAATTCCAATCGGAACCGAACCGGGTGCCGACTTTGCCGCGGGGACTCAGAAATGGAGCGACTTGCCGACTGGATGAGTGAGAGCAACAGGAAGAGGAATCAACATGACGACGAATTTTGGCCGACTGGTTGTTTGCATTGCAGATTGCAATTACTGGAGTTTTAAATTTCACGGAGAATGGTAAAGCCCAACTACTGCGAAGACGAGACGACATCATTATGGAGCCGACTTTAATGAGCTGCACTTCAAGAGGGACGCGTCGTGTGAAGTGACCATGAAATTGAAAGACATGGCGGGGGCCACAGTTTCTGAGCTTCTTGGCACAACAATGACATTGCCCCTGGCTCTGGCAGGCACACCAGCAACATCGGCATCCACCAGCAGCAGGCTGGGCAAATCGATAGCGGCACTTGTCACAGGTAGTGCCGCAGCCCTAAATGCTACCGTTGCAACAACAGTAGCGACAACAACAAGAGCCACCACCACTAATGGCAACCCACTGCTGGCAACAGAAACATCAACATTAGCCACCACCCTGCCACCTGCAACAGCAGCGACAACGACAACAGCAACAGCTGCTGTTGCAACAACGAGTTTGCCTACAACACTGCAATTTTTAGATGCCTCGTTGACTTCGCTATCGTTAACAGCCACATCATCGGCGTCGTCCACGCCCTTTGCGTCCTCCGAGAGTCCGTTTGAATTTCTTGCCGCAAACACAACTGCACAAGCCATTGCCAATGCCAACACCAGCCACATTCTCGAGGAGCGCCCCGATCTGGGCGAGGAAAGCTGGCTGGATGTGTCCTTGCTGGTGCTCAAAGGATTCATCTTCTCGTCAATCATCCTGGCGGCTGTCCTGGGCAACGCACTGGTTATCATATCTGTGCAGAGGAATCGCAAGTTGCGGTAAGTATCTGAAAACACCTGCTTACCTTGCCTTGTGTACCTTGCCTACTGAGTCAAGCGAAGCACCTGAATTTAATTGACGGACATTGCCGGTGGCAAGGACAATGCAGGCAACCGCCTGCGATAGTCCTTTGTGCCAGCGTAATAAATGTAATTTAAATGAGCGACAAGTGGAATAATAAAGCACAAAACGAAGTTAAATGCGACACACAAGCCCATCGCTGCCACGACAGTGCTGCGATGACAGGACGCCCCAGAGTGCACTGCAAATAAGTGTAGCATGGCATTCAGGACAGGACTTGAATCCGTCCCTTGCCACGCCCCCTAGCACTCATCCCCCCGTTAATGTTGCGCAACGTATACGCGTGCTACAGCCGAGCATATCGCGGATGTTGATTAAAGAGTTTATTATGACATTATACCAAAAAGCTTAAAGTGTACCGCTTTCCGTTTACAACATTATGACAGGACATAACCTGCTTGGCTTTAGGATTCTAATAAAAGATTTAAAATATCTGAAGCTGAAAGGAAGTAACAAAAACCAAGGGCTTACGCAGAGGAAGGTTTTTAAATATTAAGTGGAGCTCACAAGTCCATTTTGTAAAAGATATTTTCATTCAGGCTCAAACGATGCATTTAACTCAGATTCAAGTTTACATTAGTTCTAGACTGGAATGGTCTGAAGCTACTGGATAGCTGGATGGGAATAAAATAAATAATAACAAAATACCTTTAGCACTTTTGCCAGGACGACTGGTTAGCTGTGGATGGCAGGTGGGAGTTGGAAGGTGGCTCGCCAGTCGAATGGCTTGTGACAGGCGGGGAAATTGCAGCATACAGGTGAACCGTTTGCCTCGGAAGACCGGAAATGGAAATGAAATGCTATGCAAGCTGCCAGGATATAGGGGGTGCAGGGCTAACAGGACTGGGATCATCTACATATGATACATATTTCGCATGTCATTCATTTGGAAAGGCTACGGTCGTGTTCGAGGGTCTGGACTCCGGAACAATGCCATCCACACGGACTGAACGCACTGAAATACGAAACCTGGGATACTAACAAATTCTGGGGCTATTGTTTCGTTCACAGGGTGATAACCAATTACTTTGTCGTTTCGCTGGCCATGGCCGACATGCTGGTGGCCCTCTGCGCGATGACATTCAACGCCTCCGTGGAGTTGTCCGGTGGCAAGTGGATGTTCGGCCCGTTCATGTGCAACGTGTACAACAGTTTGGATGTGTACTTTTCCACGGCGAGCATCCTGCACCTCTGCTGCATTTCGGTCGACAGGTGGGTACATAAAGATGCTGACTTTATTAAACGCACGCGATTTAAATCGCAATAGTTTAAGAGCTCTCCCCTCGAATTCCCCAACAACACAAATCATTAATCTTGCCCAGATGCCCGGCGCTCAAATCCAAATCACTTTCAATACCAAAAGAAGAAACAATTAATTACTGTGAAAGGCTCGCGCACATCAAAAGCAAACATTAGGCGGGGCCCGTATGATAAATGCGGCCCAAATGATTTGCAGCCGGCCGAGGCGTGGGCACTCCGAATACACGTACACCTCCCCCGCCTATTAAATCCCCTCCCCAATCCCGATGGGCTGTTAATTGGCGTCCTACCCGACTGGAAGCTCCACCAGCTGCTGCTCCTCTTTAGAGCTGACCAGAAACAATGGCCCAACACCGTCCGAAGGATATTGGCCAATGGACAGTGGCGTGGGCCTTTGTCTGTTTTAATTAATTTGTGTTTCGCTCACCTTTCGATGGCCAACAAAACAAAAGAAGGCATAAGTGCAAAAAGAACAAGAAACTCGGACAAAGTTTGGGATTGTGTTACCCATATTGGCACTCCATTTGGCTAATTTATGGCTGCCATGAAATCGAAATTCGGAAATTTATGATGGAAACTTAGATACCATATTTCATACATTTCAGAATTTAAACAAAGTTTCCGCTTTAAATGTTTAAAAATTGGGAAAAATAAAAATGTGCAACCGAAAAAAACCCAAAAACTATCCACTGAATTAATTTGTTTCCGAACCAAAAAACAATACACATAATTGAATAAAATTTCGGTTTAACTTTTTAGTTTAGAAATAATTGTAAACATGCAATCGAATAAAATGCAATCAGTTTTAATTTGGTTTGGAGGCAAACAATGGCCAAAAATGATTGGTAATAAGCTCCCGATTATTTTGTTTAGCCATGCATGTCCGAGTGGACTCGCAATTTTTGATTATCCTGCCAGCCAGAGGACGATAATCAATTATTTTGTGGCCCAGAAAAAAAGAAGGAAAGTGCGACCGGACTGAAAAGCACCTGCCACCAGACCTGTCCGCAATCCATTTCCATTAATAAAGCTTCGGCACCACACTCTTTTCTTCTCCATCTCATCCGGATCCGAACGTTTAACAGATACTATGCCATTGTGCGTCCCCTGGAGTATCCATTGAATATGACGCACAAAACAGTGTGCTTCATGCTGGCCAACGTCTGGATCCTGCCCGCCCTCATCTCGTTCACGCCCATCTTCCTGGGCTGGTACACCACCGAGGAGCACCTGCGGGAGGTGTCCCTGCACCCCGACCAGTGCTCCTTTGTGGTCAACAAGGCCTACGCCCTCATCTCCAGCTCTGTGAGCTTCTGGATACCCGGCATCGTGATGCTCGTGATGTACTGGCGCATTTTCAAGTGAGTGAACGCTGTTTCGGCTTTGATTATTGCCAAGTTAATTGCTGTTCGATTCTCTCCGCTTGTGGCTTTCCAGGGAGGCGGTGCGCCAACGAAAGGCTCTCAGCCGCACCAGCTCCAACATCCTTCTGAACAGCGTCCACATGGGCCACACCCAGCAGCCGACCAACCTGAGCTATCTGCATCCCAGCGATTGCGATCTGAATGCGGCGTCCACGCGGGAGGAGTCGCACAGTGCCCTCAGCAACTTGGAGGTGAGTTTGATGGAGGGAATAGCTTGATTGCATCCTTTTGGTTCCAGCGATGGCTAGTGATTCGTTTAAAACTGGGGAAAGATGGGTCCTGAATTCAAACTCCACTGCCAGGCAGCATCAAAGCCCTACTTTATAGCAAGTAGATGTCTCGGTCCGATGGGATTAAAGGCCGGAGGGCTGAGCACTACAACCTAGTGTGTTTCCTTTGTGGAGCCGCGTAATTGATGTAACCAAACAATTCCTTTCCCCACCCACACAGGACATGTTGCAGCCGGCCACAGACGAGGACGACGACAGGGACGAGTGCGATGAACTGCGAGTGCCGTCGCCGCCGCCGCGACGACTCAGCCGTAGCAGCATCGATCTGCGGGACCTGGAGCAGGAGCGCTACGAGAAGGTCACCCACACAGACAGTGCCCCCTCGATGATGGCGCTGCAGCAGCAGCAGCCGGGGCATCCGCACATGCCGCACAACCAGTTGCAGCCGCCAGCGCCAGTGTTCAACCCCCAGATTTGGACCGAGTCCATTTCGGGCGGCAAAACAGGGCCCCCATCAGCAACGGAGTCGGATAAGAAGCCACATCCAGGGGCGCCTCAACAGCAACACAGCCTAACAAGTGGCAGTGGCAACAGCGAGCAGGAGCCAGAGTCGACGGCATACCGGGTATTCGGCCTGAACAGTGACGAGAGCGAGGGCAACGACGTCTACGACACCCACCTGCCACTGGCCGAGGACAACAAAGAGCTGAAGCGCCTGATCGAGGATAATTACCTCTACTTCAAGCGCCAAACGGGAGGCACCATTCTGAGTGGTCCGGGAGGTGGCAAGTATGCTGCTCTGAGCGAAACGGACTTCATACGCTTAAAGGCCGGAGCGGCAGCCTGTGGACGGAAGGCGTTCGCCTCCAGTGACTCGGAGTTTCTGAAGACCATAAGCGAGTCCCGAACCACAACAGGACAACCAGAACTGCCAGTGGGCAAAAGCGAAAAGGGCTTCAATATCCTCTCCCTGCTGTCGAAAACCAAGCGCACCAGTTCCGAGTGCTTTGCTCTGGAACGCAAACGCCAGCAGACCAACTCCGAGGGCTCCAGCTTCTTCCGGCGGGCCCGCAACCGGAAATTGTCGCACAGCTACAACGGGTGCGGGGGCGGTGGAAAGGAACGCAAACTTGAGCGACGCCAGCGGCAGCACAGCGACACGGACTACACGCCCAACAAGCCGGACATCCTGCTGGACATCAATGTCCTGAGCGAGCAGAGCGCCGGGGGCGCCAACGTGATCCAGCAGTTCAGCGATGGCGTTCAGCTGATCGATTTCAGCGAGATTACTGCACCGCTTCCGGTGTCCACCGGAGACGACGAGCTGGCCCAGCTGGCGGACTGTTTCGGCGAGTCCCCGCAGCAGCCAGCCACCCCGCCGCCGTCTCTTTCGCCGCCGGAACTGCCGGAGCCGAGTGGCCTGCTCATTGCCAGCAGTTCGGAACTGGCCGAGATCTTTCGGTCGCTAAGTTTCCCTCTGGGACGACCAGCCGGGGCCCCCCAGCGTCTGAGCACGCTGAGCGACCAGGTGTGCCCCAACTATTTGATGTCCCCACCGAACACACCGGCCCCGGCCCTGCCGCCCGCGAATGCGCCTTGTAGTGGCATGGGAATGGACTCATCTAATGCTCAGTCTGCGTCCATCAATGTGTACTTCCTGTCGCCGCCACCGCATGCCGCTGGTCCGGGCTATACGCCCAGTGACACCTCCACCGTGTCCCTGGATGTGGTCACCACGCTGCCGGTGCCCCAGCCCTCGAGTCCCCAGGTGCCACAGCAGCTGCAGCTGCCCCTGAATATATCCCCCAAACCGGAGATCATACTCGATTCCACGCTGTCACCCATGGAAACGGGCAGCGACAAGGACGTCACGTCCCCGCTGTTCAAGCGCAAAGATAGCGCCGGTGATGCGGACGTGAGCGTTTCCGGCGGAGGTGGGGGCCTCAACGGAGGAGGTGGAGGGGGAGGTGTAGCTGGCAAGCAGCGCTGCAGCATCCTGACCGGCTACGATGGCATCCAAACTGTACGCAAACGGCAGGCCTCCGTGGTGACCTACGACGTGAATGTCATCAACTTTTCGCAGGAGAACAGCGATAGTCGGAGCTACATCCCCATGGGCCGCGTGTCCACAAGTTCAGCAAGTGAGTACTCCTGTTTTAAAATTCAAAAGTACAGAATAACGGGCGGGATTCAGGCTTTTCAAATAAATGTTTTCTGTAGTTCTTTAATTCTCTTAGGAAAAATTGATTAGCATTTATTTAGGAATTTTGAACAAGCTTACATTATACACACACTATAAGAGAAGCTTACAGCCGTGCTCCGGGTTTCATTATCGTCAAATTAATTACTGTGGTTTGTCCAAAAGCAAAAGGAAATTAGTCCATTTTCACTTATTTAACTTTGTATTTTATTAAATGACATATCAACGCTAGAGTCGCCCTTAAAGGATCTTTTCTTCAACGCTAAATTTATTTTCTTTTCACAAATCACTTCTGGCCTATACAGTTTAGGGTTTTATATAGATTATTCTAAAGATTTCATTAGATTATTGAAAATAGTTTAGAGATTTGTGAGAATTTATTTAAATTTAAATTAAAATAATTTAATGAGAACAAAGTAATACCGAGGGGTATTGAAATGGTGTGAACGTTAAATCCCTATGATGGATAGTAGTGAAGTTTTCCGTCTCCGGGTCACCATCTCCACAAAATTTGTGATTAGTTCCAGAGGAATTAGAATTGTCACTAAGTGGAAGTGAAAACCGGAGCACCGCAGTAAATATCTTACTTAAAATCATTTAATATGGGTAATTCTCTAATGTCGTACGCGACAATCGTACGCATTTTAACTGAAAAAAGACATGTGCTTAGAAAGTTGTTTATTTTAAAGAAAAGGTAATCTTATGGCTCTTGACAAGAACTATAATTGGTGCAAATATACATTTTGGATGACTATTTGTTTTAAAAATATTCAAACAAAACTAGGACACAAAAGTTACTCCTTCAAAAACCATTTCAAACGCTGATTTAGGCGAAACCTGGTGGAAAATTTGTCTGCAACCAATTTCAAAATGTTTTTAATTGATCTTAGTAATTCTTTTTGTTTCAAACTTTTAATGTTATGTCTCCTTTTAATAGTTAAAAATGAATTAGATATTCTTTATTATTTAAACGTAATTTAGAGCTAAACAAAAACAAAAAAGATTTCAATAACTAGCAATCTCATCGTTTCTGTTACATTTTTGTTTTAATCTTTGGTTATAAGCCGATATTAAAAATAGTGAATATCAATGCATTGAACTCTCTTTATGAAATATACTGAAAACTGAACTTTCGAACTTTTATTATTATATTTGTTAAATTAAAATTACCTTTCTGGAGAATTACCCATATGCTGTCTATTTTTAAAATGGCTCATAAAAAAGGCTTCTTATATCAATAAGATCAATATTATTAAGATCAATATTATCTTATATCAATATATAAGATAATTATATCAATATAATTATTTCAAAATTAGTGTAGAATTGGTAACTTATTGGAAAAAAAAGTGAATTCAAAAAATAAAACAAAAATTAAATATATTTAGAGCCTAGAGCCACATTTTGGAGATGTAAAAATGTATATCTTCCGTGACTATCCTATAGCTGACTTTTCCGTAAGGGAAGCCTAGTTGACTAGCTTTACAGAATAGTGCAAGCTTCTAGTTTAGTGGCACCTGCAAACGACGAAGACCCGGAGGGACCGCCAAGAGCTTGTGTGTAAAAAAATGGTCTGAGAACCGACCGATTCCTGGCCCAATCACGTCCATATCCTCCTGTCCCGATCCCTTTGCGTTTGCCGGTGCATGACACGTGCATGAGATCCGAAGATCCTGTCCCGTCTGCGAGAATCGTGTGTACATTGTCTACTACTCGTCTCTATCTGTCTGTCTCTCTCTTTTCTCCAAATCTCTATCTATATCTTCTTGTGTGTTGTACGTGTATATATGTATCTAAATCACCAAATTATGTCCAACCAAACCAATACTTCTACTCCAAAAAAAAACAAACCAAAATCCAAAATAAAAACCAAACAAATAAAATAAATCCAACCGTGGCAGAGCCCGAATTTTCCAATAAATCCTCGCTCATCCGACGCGGCGGCATCTGCATCTTTGTGGATGAGGAGGAGGCGGAGATCATTGAGCAGCGGCCCCGTGGCATCACCTTCGCCCCGGTGCCCAGTCCGCTGCCCAAGTGCCCGCTCTGCGGCGCGGACATCAGCACTACCACCGTCAATGCGAACGCCGGCACCACAACCAACGGCACCTTTGACACCACCGCCATCGGCACAGCCACCACCGCCACTGCAAGTAGTAAACGTAGTAGTCACGCCCCAGATCCAGCTCCAGATCTTGGCCAGGGGTCCACTTCTAGCTTCTGGCACAAACGTACGGCGGCGGTCACGGCATGTTGGCAGCAGAGCAAGAACCGGAAGCGCCGCTTCAAGACCGGATGCAGTCACTGCGGTGCAACCGGTGAGTCTTGTCGTATCCCCCATCCTCTATCCTTCAATTTCTTTCTCGCTCTCTCTCTCTCTGCCCTGTGCCTGTCTCAGCTTCAGCACTTGCCTCATGCCTCATGTCTCACGCCTCTAAATCCTATTCACAAATTCTGTCAGTCATGTCCATCTGTATTATACTTCCATTACGGCCTTACATTTCCATTATATCTCATCGTACGAAAACCATTCTTTCACACTCAATTTTTTAAATATGATTACACTATTTTAAGTAATAGGATTAAAAAAGTTTTTATTTTACTTTGCACATTTTAAATTCTATTTCTCACCATTATTACCTTTTTTATTATTTACGTAACTCTTATGAATCTTATGAGTTATTCAATAAGATTAAAAATTAAAAATTATTTCTTAAATTAAACTTCTATACTATAATCTAATTTTAAAAGTAAAGTCTACCTTAAAAGTCCTATACCTTAATAAACTACTTAATGAAATTTAATCCCTTACTCTTTAATTTCTACAAGTTGCTTCCCTTTGGGAGCTACATCTATATTATTAACATAATTATTTGTGGATATACCAAAATTATTCATTTCCAAAAGAAAACCTCTTAGCCATTAAACTAGAAACTTTGAAAATAATCGTTTGTAAAATAAATTCAGCGTTAATAATTTATAGCTTGAATAAATCCAACTAAGGGCTTAAATACTGAAACAAATTGAAGCCCAAAGTCAAATCAAAAAGGCACACCATTTTCAAAGACCCCACTCGATCCATACTCACTGGCACAAATCCCAACAGAAACACCAGTTTGTGACACCTTCTCATCTGAATACCCTGCTAACCAGCTTAGTCAACTAAATCCGGTGGGAGGGTCATACGTACCGCCCATTTAAACACTAGCCCACCTGACCGTTCGCTCATTTGCCGCCCGCCTCATGCCACCCGCCTCATGCCACCTCCCTCATGCCACCTGCCTCATGCCCCACCCACTCGGTGCTCTCATGCTGTACATAATTGCTTCCGTTTGCACGTGCGTTTGCTTTGCTTTATTGCTCACCCACTTTGCCATTCGTTTTTGCATTATGATTTCACTGGCTCCTGCTCCTTGGACACCTCCATCTGGCAGATCCGTCAGCGGATAATGGCCGACGTTTTGAGGGGGCGGGGCCAAAGTTGTCCGCCGTTTCCTGTTGCTTCTGTTGCTCCAGTGCCGACTGTCTCTCAGTCCGTCTGTCTGATTTGTTTTTCTTTCGTCCTTCACTCGACTACCATCTTGCACATTTTCCCGTGATGTTTATGTTTATGTTTGTGGGGGTGGTCGTGCGGGGACTGTATGTCTTTGTGATAACAAGTGTCCTGTGTAAATATTTTCAATTGTTTGCCTCGTTTTTATTACTTTTCCCGCACCCACTACCCGCCACTCCAAAGAACACACACAATCCATACGAGCACACATGTTGGCCCTTCCAGCGGTTTAATGACAGTTTCTTGGCAGGAATACGGGCTGGGGCGGGCTCAGAATGCCGTCGATACTCGTACAACAGCAATAGCATTACTAATGTCAAAGTTAAACATGCCAGGACACAGCTCGTCACACACACGGCGTATACGCAACATGCTCGGCATTCTCCTTATCTCACAAGAAGACGCACACAAACGCTCTTTTTGCATTTTCCACCTAGAAAATAGTTCTATTGACACTCAGAAAAATAAAGGCAGTAAAAATAAGTATCAGAATATTAATAAACTCATTTTGCATAATATTTTTAACTAAGATTTCTATTTATATATTTTTTGAGAAAGCATATTCCAAAATGGTTAGGTTATTCTTCTCAACATTTTCGCCTAATTTGTAAAGGCGTTTTTATAGTATTTATAATTCATAAATTATAATTTATATACCTCTGTACTGCCTATTTTTCTGAGTGTAGCACAGAACTGAACCAGAAACCTGTCATTTGCAATGGTTTAGCCGGCAAAAAGAACTTGATTCTGGTCAAAGGCCCGAAGACTGGATTGCAGCGAGGCGAACCGAATCGAATCGAAACGAATCGAATTGAACTTAATCAGCCAATTGCCTTCTTTCATTTCTGTCCCTAAACTCTTTATCCAACCCCACAGGCGGCTCAGTCCGACCGGCGAAAGGATGGAAGGCCGAGCACAAGGCCGCCCGCACCCTGGGCATCATCATGGGCGTCTTTCTGCTCTGCTGGCTGCCCTTCTTCCTGTGGTGAGTGGCGGTAGTCCGTAATCCGTAAACCGTAAACTGTAATCTGTAATCGGCAGGCCTACCATATTTTTCACCAAGCTCATCCTCGTGACAATCTCGTTTTTTGTTTTTTTTCCCTCCCACCCGACAGGTATGTCATCACTTCGCTGTGCGGACCCGCCTGCCCCTGCCCGGATGTTCTGGTGGTGGTGCTCTTCTGGATCGGCTACTTCAACTCCACCCTGAATCCGCTTATCTATGCCTACTTTAATCGGGATTTTCGCGAGGCATTCCGCAACACACTGGAGTGTGTGCTGCCCTGTCTGGAGAAACGCAATCCCTACAACGCCTACTACGTCTAGACCCGACTCCGGATGTGGCGCAATGCCCCTATAAGTGATATTTAATACTTGAGTGAATCGATATACCAAATCACAAAATAAAACAACAAATAAAAATAAAACAATGAAAGAGAAAAACAAGTTAGGTTCATGCAGGCATCTAGCTAGCAAAATCCTTCGAGCTAAGCAATACTCAGTGTGTGTTAATGTATACGTGTAAATTTTCATTTAAGCAACGATAGGGAATTTAAACTAAACTGGTGTTCTGAGCCCCAAAAAAAAAAAGGATGTAGGAACAAAAAAATGCTGCTCCGGATCTATACTATTCAATATATAAGTGTTGTTTGTCCAATTAAACAGGCGATATACGTAAAAATATACATATGAAAAAGCAAAAAAAGAATTAAAAATAAAAAAGATTTCAAAACATTGAAGAACATTGTCAAATGAATTGTAAGAAATATGGAAGCCTCTTCGGCAAGTCGAAGATGTAACACTTTTTCCATAGTCCCAATAATGAAAACACAAAACATCACTCCGTTGCTAAAAAAGTTACTTAAACTAAAATTCCGGCAGTAATCATTTAAATTAGAAGGGATCGTGGAAGGAGTGAAATCCTGACATCTAACCTATAGCATTAAGCATCATGTGTAATCTAGCGAATATATTAGCAAAACAAAATCTACAAGATCGTGTTGAAAATAAAAGTTTTAAAAATTATGCAATCGAAATTATGTAAATCATTAATGTTTAAAAAAATGATAAACGGTGAGGCGAGGAATTGTGAGTAGGGACACTAGGAATTTTCAAGCAGAATGACAATCTACAAATGTGTAAGCAAGGATGAACTTCGAAACAACCAAAAAATTGGCAAGCTGTAGAAAATTTCGCCATTCGCTGCAAAATCGATTCACTTATTTCAATTTAGTTAGTTGTACTCCACTTCAACCGCCACCCTTCACCCTCTCTCCTGTGTTGCGACGACTTTTGTGATAGTAAAGGAAATTGATTGTATTTCTAGTTGAATTGGTTTGCCTCGAGTAGGTGCATCTTGTCTAAGTGTCTGTACGATAAATGTGTACGTGTGTATACGTAATGTAGTTAAGCTAAGCCATGTATCGCTATGTATTTCAATGTACTTGCTGAACTAAAACTACTGTATATTAAAGAGTAAAACTAACGTGTTTTAAAACAGTTGAAAATCTGCTGTTTCAATATTTTTTTCCGGAATGAAGTTTTTTTAAATGTGGTTGGGTAATTCATGCACTTCCTCTAGATATTTTATTTACCTCTACCATGTTTTTTAAACTACATCGAAGAATGTTACCTATTAAATTAAAAATTTGATCTGTGAATTTGATCTATACGAAAACATAAGCCAACCCCGTAATTAAAGAGGTTATAGATATATCCTTTTACAGGGATGCAGTACATCGAGGACTGATTTTTGAAACATTTTCAAAATCTAAAAGGAAATCAACGAATAATTTAGTTTTGGAATGGCCAAGCAATAACAGATAAGTAAATTTTTCTTTTTTAAATAAAATAGGAAATTTCAACCGTAAAACTAAACTAACAGCTTGTAAATAATATTTAAAATTATTTTACATATATGTATTATTACAGAACAGAACGTTCTTCTCACACTTATATTGACCTTTAGAACAAACAGATATTGCATTTAAACCACTTACCAGTTTATGTTTCCTTTTTGTAGCAATTTGAAAATACGAAAATACGTTATTTTTATGTACCTTGCCAGACCGTAAAATTCAACCCAATCTATCAGAATCCGCTAAAATGTCTTTATTTTCTACGTATGGCAACACCATACGATAGTTCGCCTAGGTGGCATCGCCGTCACACAATATCGATATATCGCTTCGAAAAGATAGTTTTATTAGCTTCTCTAATTTTGCGCGTCTTAGTGGAACATTTGTGAAAAAACATAAATTTCCCGCTCTAATTGTCAATTTGTTTATATTTAATTGTAAACAACAACGAAAATGGCCGATGATGACGACGATATTAACCAAAGAGTGCCACTACCGCCGGTTCACAAACCAGACGACGACATTGCCTTTCTGCAGTTCATTGAAATGGAGAACTTCAAGTCCTACCGTGGTCACATAGTCGTGGGTCCTCTCAAGCAATTCAACGCTGTTATTGGTCCCAACGGATCCGGCAAGTCCAACTTTATGGACGCCATCAGTTTCGTGATGGGCGAAAAGACCAGCAGTTTGCGGGTGAAGCGCCTGAATGATCTGATCCACGGTTCGTCCATTGGAAAACCTGTGGCCCGCAGTTGCTATGTGACTGCCAAATTCGTACTGAATCAGGAAAAACACATGGACTTCCAGAGAGCAGTCATCAGTGGCTCCTCGGAGTATCGGATAAACGGAGAAGTATGTTCCAGATTTGAGGCTTGCGTCCCAGATAGCTAATCGTCTTTCCTTTTCAGAGCGTTTCGAGCAGCACTTACCTGAACAAGCTGGAGAAGATTGGCATCAATGTAAAGGCCAAAAACTTTCTTGTGTTCCAGGGAGCCGTCGAAAACATAGCCATGAAAACGCCGAAAGAACGAACAGCTTTGTTTGAAGAAATCAGCGGGTATGTTTTTCCGTCTTAAGCTTTTCAAAAACTAATTTTTTTTGCTTTTTAAGGTCTGGTCTGCTAAAAGATGCCTACAACCGCTTGAAACAGGACATGATTGTGGCGGAGGAGGAGACACAATTCACCTACCAAAAGAAAAAGGGCATAGCAGCTGAACGAAAGGAGGCCAAACATGAGAAAATGGAAGCCGACCGCTATACTCGCCTGCAGAACGAATACGTTAGTTATTTCTTTAAATCCCTAAACATCTCTAATTTTCTAACAAATTTTTGGACAGAATGAAAAACAAGTGGAATACCAGCTGTTTCGCCTCTTTCACGTGGAGAGAGACATCCAGAAGTATATTACCGATTTGGAGACCAAGCAGCAAGATGTGAAGGCTGTCGAGCAGCGCAAGGAAGCCGCCGACGAAGTGCTGCGGGAGAAGAAGAAGGATGCCGGAAAGATAACTAGGGACTTGGCTAAAATCGAGCAGGAGATTCGGGAGTTCGAAACGCAGATGAACAAACGTAGACCCCTCTATATTAAAGCGAAAGAAAAGGTTACGCATTGCAAAAAGAAGCTGGTTTCTTTGCAAAAAACGCTTGAGACAGCCCGCGAGGCGGACAATGCCCATCAGCAGGACATCCGTAAGCTGGAGAAGCAGTTGGCCGATGTGGAAGCGCTGAAGAAACGATTCGAGGACGAGATCGAGAATGAATCGAATCGACGTGGCAAGAGCGTCAATATGGAGGAGGGTCTGGTACAGGAGTACGACAGGCTGAAGCAGGAGGCGGAAGCCACGGCCACCCAGTACCGGTCTGAGCTGGATTCGGTGAATCGCGAACAGAAATCCGAGCAGGACACACTTGATGGAGAGACGAATCGTCGAGCCTCCGTCGAAGAGTCGTTCAAGAAGCTTACTCTGCAGCGCGAAGAGGCTGTTAAACGGCGGGACAAGCTAATGGATCACATAAAATCATCCCAGGCGGCGCTCGAGGAGCAAAACCGCATTAAGGATGAACTGCGTCGTGATGTGGGCAGCTCCAAAGAAAAGATCGCGGAAAAGCAGCGCGAATTGGAAAACGTGCGCGACCAGTTGGGTGACGCCAAGAGTGACAAGCACGAGGATGCCCGCCGCAAAAAGAAGCAGGAGGTAGTTGAGCTCTTCAAGAAGCAGGTGCCTGGAGTGTACGACCGGATGATTAATATGTGTCAGCCCACCCACAAGAGATACAATGTGGCAGTCACGAAAGTTCTGGGCAAGTTTATGGAGGCCATTATTGTAGATACCGAAAAGACGGCGCGCCACTGCATTCAGGTGGGTTTCTAACTTTTTATTTTTTCCTTTTTTTTAACTTTTAATGTTTACTCTGCAGATCTTAAAGGAGCAAATGTTGGAAGTGGAAACCTTTCTTCCTCTGGACTATCTGCAGGTGAAGCCCCTGAAAGAGCGATTGCGCAACATAAGCGAACCACGAAACGTGCGATTGGTCTTCGATGTTCTTAAGTTCGAGCCTCAGGAGATCGAACGGGCCGTGCTATTTGCCACGGGTAACGCTCTTGTCTGCGAGACCCCTGAAGATGCCATGAAGGTAGCCTACGAAATCGATCGCTCACGGTTCGATGCTTTGGCCCTGGACGGAACTTTTTACCAGAAGTCTGGCCTCATCTCCGGCGGCAGTCACGACTTGGCCCGCAAGGCCAAACGCTGGGACGAGAAGCATATGGCGCAGCTAAAGATGCAAAAGGAGCGCCTTAACGAGGAGCTCAAGGAGCTGGTCAAGAAGTCGCGAAAGCAGAGTGAACTGGCCACGGTAGAGTCGCAGATTAAGGGCCTGGAAAACCGCCTTAAGTACAGTATGGTCGATTTAGAGTCCTCCAAGAAGTCAATTAGTCAATACGACAATCAGTTGAGCCAAGTTCAAATGCAGCTGGATGATTTCGGAGTAAGTGTAGGCCAAATACCTTCAAATGATAGATTACAATCTTCTTTTACCCTCACCATTAGCCCAAGATTAACGAAATCGAGCGTCGAATGCAGAACCGCGAGGAGCATATTCAGGAAATCAAGGAGAACATGAACAACGTCGAGGACAAAGTATTCGCTGCTTTCTGCCGTCGATTGGGCGTCAAAAACATTCGCCAGTACGAGGAGCGGGAGTTGGTTATGCAACAAGAGCGGGCGCGCAAACGAGCCGAGTTTGAGCAGCAGATAGATTCCATTAACTCGCAGCTGGACTTCGAGAAACAAAAAGACACGCGAAGCAAGTACCTTTGGCCCCATCAAGTAAACGGCTCTAATGTTTTTATCCACAGAGAACGTTGAACGTTGGGAGAGGAGCGTGCAGGATGAAGAGGACGCTTTGGAGGGCCTGAAGATTGCAGAGGCGCGTTACCTCAAGGAAATAGACGAGGATAAGGAAAAGATGGAGAAATTCAAGCAGGACAAACAGGCGAAAAAGCAGGCAGTCGACGACATGGAGGAGGACATCTCAAAGGCCAGGAAGGATGTGGCCAACCTGGCCAAGGAGATGCACAATGTGGGCAGCCATGTGTCGTCAGTAGAATCTAAGATTGAGGCAAAGAAAAACGAACGCCAGAACATATTGCTGCAGGCCAAGGTACAGCTTTTCTTTAGTTTTTAAAACAGATAGAATAAAACTTGTCTTCTTGCAGACCGATTGTATAGTGGTACCCTTGTTACGTGGCTCGCTGGACGACGCTGTGCGACAAACGGAAGATCCCTCTACTTCAACGGCTCTGGAAAATCTGTAAGTATAAATAAATACTAGGAGATATTCGCCCGATCTTCAAACGAAGATCGCTCGATATAGTCCTGTTAAAAAAAGATGCATTTTAAACGAAACTTCTTGGCAGCATTGAGGTGGACTACCGGTCACTTCCCCGGGAATATACCAAACTGAAGGACGACTCCTCCTTTAAAAAGACGCACGAGCAGATTCAGAAGGACCTGCAAAGTAAATTGGATGTCTTGGAGCGCATACAGACACCGAACATGAAGGCCCTGCAGAAGTTGGACGCCGTGACGGAGAAGGTGCAGTCCACCAACGAGGAATTCGAGAATGCGCGGAAAAAGGCAAAGAAGGCCAAAGCGGCTTTTGAGAGGGTCAAGAACGAACGTTCCTCCCGTTTTGTTGCCTGCTGTCAGCACATCTCGGACGCCATTGATGGTATTTATAAAAGGTTGGCTCGCAACGAGGCGGCTCAGGCCTACATTGGACCCGACAATCCAGAGGAACCCTATCTGGATGGCATCAATTACAATTGCGTGGCTCCCGGCAAGCGATTCCAGCCCATGAGCAATTTGAGTGGAGGTGAAAAAACGATAGCTGCCTTGGCCCTGTTGTTTTCCACACATAGGTATGCCCATATTTTAATTTTTGTTTAATATAATATTATCTAATGGTATCTTGTTACTTGTAGCTACCAGCCTGCACCGTTCTTTGTGCTCGACGAGATTGATGCCGCTTTGGACAACACAAACATCGGCAAGGTCGCGTCGTATATTCGAGATCATACCACCAACTTGCAGACCATTGTCATATCCCTGAAGGAAGAGTTCTATGGCCACGCGGACGCACTCGTGGGCATTACTCCAGGGGTACGTTCTAGAAGTGGTTTATAATTTCTAAATAAATAATATTTGTTTCATTTTGTTCTGCAGGAAGGCGATTGTCTCGTGTCTAATGTTTATATAATCGATTTAACTATGTTCGAGGACAAGTAACATATTTTGTAATAAAATTAAGGCCTTAGATTTAAGATTCGAATCATGTCAATATTTCCAATTCCAACCAAATAATTATTTACCTCTTCGTTTTGTAAAATAACGTCTCCTTTCCGTTGGATTGTGATTACAGCAATACTTTCCCACATCTGAAACTCTTCCCAAAAATGAATAAAAGTCGGTTTTATTGAAAATAGTTTCTGCATCTTTAATAGTTTCCTTTATTTAGGCTTGCGTTGGTTTTCTGTACTGAGTGGAGTTTGTGGGAGAATTCAATAAATAAATGGTGGCTTTCATGGTGGTATATGGGGTATATGTAAAACAACAGGTTTATGCTTTTAGTTTTTCTCATTTTTTCTTCACGTAAAAAACTATTTGTATTTCAAGAACAAAAACAAACAATTCGATTATTCAGTTAAAAATTTAAAATAATCATTGCAAACAGATAAATACATTATCGGCTAGTTAGTGTGTCGGTTCCATTGATACAACATCTCATGATCTGGATGATTATTTATGCTACAATACGTACAGGGAGGGAGATTGGCAAATATTAAGGTATTCAGGTTATGTTAAATAATACAATTGAACAGAGGAATCTAAATTGGAGAAGCGTTACTTTTAGAGGCAGTTGGAGTTCAATTCGATTTTCTCTTTAGTAGGGAATGCCTAATTTAAACTTTATACATACAAACTAAAATATTTATGGCGTTTCATATATACACACACTTTGTAACTATTCTTTAAATACAAAGATTTGTCTTATTAGCGCTTAAATATTAATTTGTTTGCTATTGTTATCATGTTCGGATTCGGGTTGGTGTTCTGTAAAGGCTGGGGGTCCCAGCCACTCCGGCCCTTGTTGGTGTGACTTTCGCGGAAGTGGCTGATCTTGTAGTGGAGTCCGTGTTAAATCCTTGTGCTCTGACGTCTGTCTGTTGTCTGTGGCTGTTGTATGTGCTGTTTTTGTGTTTAACCCTCTGGCTTTCACTAGCGACTTATATTATCTGTTTGTGTAATTATTGTTTTTGCTTTTCTTTTGTTTATAGTTATTGGCTGAATTTCAGCTTTTCAATGGGCCTTTATTACTGAAAAATAAGAAAATAAAATTGCATACTTAGTAAGTGTTCTGGACAGTGCAAGGACCTTAGTATATCCATTTCCCTTCATAAACCAATTAGTTTCGCATTTCGAATTTCATAAAAATTTGTTTACAATCCAGTTTTCGTATGAAACGAGTATCGGGAACGAGTTAACAGACTACCCGACCTGCGATTTCGTGGCCTGGGCCTGGGTAAGGTACAGGTGGGATACTCAGGATTATCGGATTGTTCTAGGACTACAACCCCAAACCTATAAGTGCCTTATGGACGATGTCTCATCGTCCCATCGGATTTGTAGGTTTGAGCGGGGAAATTTTAGAAGAAAAATTATCAGAATAAGTACTTACATTGAAACATATTTAAGGCTATCACAGTGTATCTTATACTCCATTGCCGTTGTTAGAGGTATATTTAATATCCTGCGTAACGTATCTCGGATACGTGTTGTACTGGTCATATCAGTGGCAGTCCGATTCCATACTGATAAGCTATCCTCCTGTGGGCGAAGTAGATAATGAGTAAGGTGGAACGAAATATAGAATTATAGAACCATTTAGAAACCATGCCAGAAACCCGAAGCCTGTAACAGCAATATAATAAAAACACCATTTACACTTTTTGTTTAATAATTTTTATTTTTCAATCAATATTTAAGGAAATCATTTTTCACGTTCGACCAATTGGAAATGAAAAAATAATAATAATCATGGTAATAAGAAACACACTTGATTTTAACACAAAGGCAAATCTAAGTTCTTAATTTAAGTTTCTTAAGTTTTCTGTTTTCGATTTTGTTCTTGCTGGTTTTAATCATACTTTCACTTTTGCTTTTAATTTGCTTTGCACGTTTCTTCGTCGGCTGCTTCTTATCCGTGATTTTCATTAGCTGAATTCATTTTTAATCGTTTTTTTTTTTATTTATATATATAAGACTAACACTTAAGTATAATGTTTGTTTTACTTTTCATAATTAACTAAATTTTCTAAGGAGAGAAAAAATATATGAAATATGCAATTTGTTTTTGTTACGGATTTTTGTTAGCTTTAATTTTTTTTTGTTTTTTAATTTTTTTTTGGTTTTTTCGTTTTGTTATTATATTATTTAAACATTTTTTAACAATTATGAGTATTAGCTCAAAAACTTGACATGAACCGCTTCTTCCCGCCATTAGCAGGGGTTCTCTTCGTGTTGTTTGTTGAATTTTGATTTCCTTCTAAGCTGGGTCTTACTGTGGTGTTTGTGGTGTGGTGTGCACACAAAACTAAATCGTTTTCGTCACCCAATACTCTGTCCTTATAAATGGGCTCGTTATATGCATCGACTTGTTATATACGTATATATGTATAATGTTTATAATCGGTTTACATATGTGTGTATATATAGGTGTAGCATTATTCTGTGTGGCTGTGTCAGTGTCTTGGGGTTTGTTTTAAACGCTTGTTAAATTGCACATTGATATTTTAATATTTTGTAAATATTAAACTTTACTTCGTTTGGTTTTTTCTGTTTGTTTACTTTCTTTGCTAATTTATTTGGACTATCTTCTGTATATATATATATACATATATATATATATATATATGTTTGTATGTATGTATAATTATATATATGCTAATTTGTAACTATAATTAAAATATATGTATAAATATTTATTCGTGTTAGTTGCTGACTTTTTGTTCTCATCTTGTTCTATCATCATAGTTGGAAATATATTTTCATTATTGCTTCTTGAATATACATATGTGAATCCCGTTAATATTTTTCTTGTTAGCTTTCGTCCTTATTGTGCATTAACTGTGTGTGTTTGCGTGTGAGTGTGTCGAGGGTCCTGTGTCCAGTGTCCAGTGTCCTGTGTCTCTATGTCCTTTGAGTCGCGTGTGGGTCCGCGTCTGTCTGTCCGTCTTCGCTCTCTGATCCCGTATTGGTTTCTTTTTGTTTATTATTGCCATCAGTTTTGGTTGCCGATTTCGCTGATTGCTGTCGTCCTCGAGTGCTGAGTAAAAATGCTTCGATATGCCTGGAATTATTGTTGCTATTGCTGCTCCCAATGCATGACACATCATCGTTTCCCAATAATAATCATCAATCAATCAATCAATCCATCTAATACTCTTCACCTCCGCCGCAGTGTGTGTCTGTGTGTGAGTTCGTCTGCTCGTGTCCCTGGGTGTCTGACTCTAACGTTCTCTACGTCCCGATCCTGATTCCGATCTTCACCAGGACCTCACGGCTAACTGGAAATCAAGGATGTGGCATAATTCTACGCCAAGAGCCCTTCGGGACTAAAGAGGTTTGACGACGGTGAAGCTCCGTTCCATTCCACTTTCATATATTTTTTGGTTTTTTGAATTTTATTCAATTTTAAAGTACAATTGCACGAGTGCCTGCGTCGCACTCGTCACTAATAATATTTTGTGGTTTTTTTTTTTTTTGCTTTTTCTGTTGGTTTGTTATGGAAATTGATTTGATTTGTTACTAATTATTCATATATCGAGTTGTATATATATGCGTATGTATATATGTAAATATTCCAAATTATGTTAATATTAAAATTCTAATTTTTATTAATTGAACTTTTGCGCTTAAATTTAGCAAATCTTCTTATCAATTTCTGTTAAACGTTTAGATCAAATGTATGCCACGAACTAAAAATGATTTTAAAAAAATTAAGAAAATTTTAGGAAATATATATAGTTTTCTGTTTTTATTGCGGAGCCAAAACTTAATGATAAATTATACAGAACCTAAGTCTAACATATAAATAACAGAACAACTAAAATAATAGAACCTATAATTCTTAAACATTACTACTTTCGTCTCAGCTTTTTGGGGTTCGTTTGTTTTGAGCTTGGGTATCATCGAAGAGACTCAAAATTCATTTCTCCTTTCGTTCAATTTATCATTTCAAGTATCTTTGACTGGTAATAAAAAGTGGAAGAAATGCGATTCAAGTAGAAAAACTAAAGTGTCTTCTTGCTTTACTCCCAGAAGTATTATTTATTTTTTAAGGTAATTTCGTGTCCTCCGTTTCTGCCTTGTCGAATCGAATATATTTTACAAACATTTCGTGTCTGAGCGAAGAAGAGAGCGTGCTTTTATACAAGATTATATAATCGAACACATTCACGTAGATATAGAAGAATCATTTGTGTGGGGGCTGCTCTCCTCCCCAGGGGATATATACTTTGTAATATTGATCTGAAGAATTGTGGCTAACAAGTAAGGCTTGAGTAGGTTAAGGTTTAAGGCCCAAAATTGTTGTCGATTAAGCCAAGCGCAAATGGAGGAGAATATATTCAAACTGAAAGGTGTCGAACGAAATCTGGGCTCTGTACTTTCGTTAATTTTTATATACGCACAACATTTACATAGAAAGTGTAATTATATATGTATAATTTTGTTTATTTATATATTTGTTTATTAAGGTATATAGGGCAATCTAAACTTGAAAAATCATTTTACATATCCATTAGTTACATATGTAGAAAAACGCAGTTTTATCTCGTGTATACAGGAAACATTTTTTTCTAGCTTTTCTCAGTTTTTCTATACTTTAAATTTAAATTTAATTCGAAAAATCTACTTAGTGAAATTTGTTATGTGGTTAACAATTTTTGTTTTTGTTTTTGTTTGTTTTCAATTTGCTTTAGTTTTCTTTTTTATCGATTGATTTATATATTTAACATCACATTATAATAATTACTAATTAATAGATTTTCCTCTAATCTTCATCATCATCTTCGTCTCGTTTCTTTCAATTTTATAATCATAGCATTTGTGGGAGATTTGTAATAAATATTATTTTTTTTATTTTTCGCATCCTTAAGGACCTTGGGGGCCAACTGCTGACATCGCTCGAAAGGGAGGTCAGTAGAGACCACAATAATAATTATAATGACTATTTACATGAAGAATTTAAAGAAATATAAACCGGACAGATCTTATTAGCTTTTGTTTAATTTGTTTGGTAGTGTCCTGTCGTGTGTCCCGGCCCTGAACAGACTTTCTACTCCTTCGGCTCTAAATGGAAAATTGTAAATGGTAACATGGCAACACGTGCTAGCTCTCAGCACTGGGGCTGGGCTGGGCTGGGAAAAGGGTTTCGGGAGGCGGGGAAATTAAATTAAGACCATCTGGGGAGGCGGCGGCTGTTGCTCCTCCACCCTCCTGCTACTCCTGCTACTCCTGCTACTCCTGCGATGTTCTCGCCCTTGCTTATGCTGCCGCTTCATTTTCAGCAAATAAACTTGATGGAATTTAATTTGTGTGAACGCCGAAAATGCTCTGCCACTCGTGGGTTCCATTAATTTTGGCCATGCCGTTAGACCAGACCCAAGACCAGGCCTAACCAGACCCGGCCTGTCTTAATTAGAGCCACCTCTCGTTGGTGTTGCTTTTGAGGTGGGGTCCTTCTCGAGAGCTCCTCCTCCATCCTGGCGGCTACGTGACTCCGGTGCTCCTCTGCTCATTTGTATGCATTGTGTGGCTGCGTTCGGGCTTTATCTAGAGCGAGAAATATAGAAAAGTGTTAAATGATTATCAACTGGTCTCAGCTAGCGGCAAATTGTTATACTCTCTCTATGGATTGTCCCTGGCGACCTCCGTCACTTGCCACAAAAGGTGCAGGCACGTCGGGGCAGTGGAAATGCGACAAACGAGGAGCGGAAGCCAATGCATGCGACAAGGATCGAGGAAACCTATTCAGATTATTTCCTTTAATCCTTTTTGAATAAAGCATTCCTCTGGCTGTATTTTCTCATTTTTCGATCAAGGACGAAATGCAGCCGCAATATTTTTTTTTTCCATGTAGCTACTAGCAACAGGAAGTGAAGCGCCTGCCTGCCACATGGCCAGCCACGCCCCACAGAATCCTAGCCTTGGTCAACGTCAGCGCCGCCCCCACCGCCCGAGCACCTCCTCGTGCCGTGGCATTGTCTTTAGCCGAAGGTCAAATCGTCGAACCGACTGACCATAGAAACGGCATTGGCCTCCAAGGCTCTTTGCATGCGTGTGCGCCGCCACTCGAGTGGGGCTCATTATGAGCAGCTGCTCACACACACATCCGTCCGGCTAGCTGGGCCATTGGCAAGCCCAGCAAACACCACGAAAAAAAAATAGCAGACACACACACACATGGACAACATTCATCGCCTACTTGAAATGTGGCGCGTGTTAGAATTTCATTAGAGCGATGGCAAGCAACAAAAAACATTTTCTATTCATTTAATTTGGCTTTAGGCAACCGAGACGAGACCATCAGTGAAACAGAAGCCACGAGTCCTCGTCGTCTGGCTGATGACATCAGCTAGAATCGCGATATCCTGCCTCCCAAGGACCCCGTGACATCCAATCCACCCCACCGAACACCCACCGATTGGCCGCGTAATTTGCGTCACTGCATTGGCTCGCCGCTCGCAGTGGCTGCCACACTCGTTTGCCCCATTATTTTGGCTTGACCCAGACATACATAGAGATGTACCATAGAGATGAATGCTTATAAATAGAAGCTGGAATTCAATGATGCATCTTAATGTCAGGCAGAGGTAGACAGTTATAATTTTGCGCTGCGAGCTGTGCAGAGAAGGTACAAGTACTATTTGCGGCTTACATTTCGCATGTCCTTGACACGGAACTGGGTTAAGTATTCAATTATTTTGTGCCTGAGCCTCTGAGAGACTCATAAATGCTTACCGAGCTCAGCATGTGGTTGACGGGACACCACATTTCCGTTTCTCTCAAGCTGCGGCAAGGGCGGTTTTTGCATTCAAGTTTGATTCATGAGCGCAGGCAGTGATTCCCTCGGAAAGTTAGTAAGGCTTTTCATGGGAAATCTCAACATTAAAATTCAATTAGGAATAATTACGGCGGAATACTCAGCACTTATGCAACTATGTAAAGGCCTCTACTCCAAAACTGGATGACTGCTGGAATCCTATTGAGAAAGTCCATAAATCCTGTGAAAACAGGATAATTTGTGAGGCTGGCTGCAGCGCCCATTAGCTGGCGAGCTGCCCACGTCCGCAGCACTCGTCTATGTGTGGGAGGAAATGATATACATAAATCGCCCAGAATCAATTCGAAATGTCAAAAGGCAAAACGGCTGATGCTGCTGTTGCTATTGGTTTTCCTGATGCCGATGCTGTTGCTTTTTCTCGCGAGGATGAGGATGAGCACGAGGATGTGGCTGAGCTGTTGTTGCTGCCATTTAGGGACTAGGCTTGAAATAGCAACAGCCAGAAGAGCAAATTGAATTGAACTAAAGGAGGGTGGGCGTAATACACAGAAAAAAAATACTCTTATCATTAGGTTCTCTAATTTAAAATAAAAAGAATTTACACTCGATAATAACATAAAACGGCAAACAAATGATATTTTATTATAAGCCTTTTATAAAAATTTATTTTATTCTCTGCGCCTTCCGCGAGGACCTTCCTGCGAGGGCTGGCACTTAAAATCCGGAGGACGTGCCGAGCCTGGGTGGGCCATGAAAGCCAAAGCAGCGACAAGTTCAGCAAAAGAGACATACCGAAAGGACGAACGAGACGGAACGTTCGAGGATAACCCCGATTGCCATCGCCAATCTCCAATGCCGCCGCCGACGCAGCTGACTTTGACATGACAGTTTAATTGAGGGACAGCCCGGCTGCCCCCCCAAAAGGCGCCCAACCACCCTCAACCCTAAAACCCCCCGAAAAGACAAACAGCGACCAGAGCGCTCGAAAAATATGCAAATTAGTTCGACTCCCAGAGAGACGACATCCCGAAAAGGGAGACTGGAGCAGTGTGGAGCTGGGACGAGCTCCGGAAACTGTTTGCCTTTCGCCCCACATCCTTTGGGGGAGACCCGAAAAGGGAGGAGTTCGTGGCTGAATTTAAAATTTATGATTTCTGTCGGGTAATAGCGAATGAGCAACAATGATGTTTGATTTTTGAGACGAAAGAAACTATCTTTTCTAGTGATTTAAAATTATTATCATTTTGTTCAGCTAACAAGGCACCTTATAGTGTCACATCTTGCCTCAACTCAAAAAAGGATACTGGGGAGGACTAAAGCTCCACAGAAATGGAAAATTTTAACCGTCATTCCAAAGCCCGTTTCCCCTAAATTTAACTTAAATTTGTTTATGGAATTGTAAACAAAAGGACGCCGAAAAGCTAGCCCAGCAGGGCCGGCCTTTGTGTCACGGCGATGGGAAGTTAATCGGTCAACTTGAGGCCAGCAAGGAGAACAAAGAGGACCACAAAAGGCTGAGCTGGTGATAATGTTCGGAATTTTGACGGTCATCCATCAGCGCAACGAGACAGACAGGGACTACAAGGACAGGGGATAGGGTGAAAGTCCCACAGCATTAGTACTAACCGCAGGAGCAAATTGCCAGAGCTGGTGCAGGACACGCGCCCATTCCGTATTTAGCTCCCACCTACGAATCCGGCGCGTGTTGGGGATTTGTGGTCCATCTGTCGGACCCTTCTACACACACACACACCAGCAGGTGGGCGGCCAGGCCAGGACAGGACAGGGCGTACTGATGCATGTGGAGGCATTGGGATTCCATCACAATTTATTCGGCTCGCTTGAACACTGGCCACCACATCAGCAGCGGCCACTCCCACAGGACTCAATTGTGTGGGCTGCTGCCGGGGGCGGATGCAAGGCTAATGCAGCGTGTAACTCAATCAGGGGCGTGGTAGCCACACCCATGCACCCACACAGGCGAGGGCTGGAGAGCTGGCATCGAATTGAACCATCAAGGACTGTGCGTTGAATGGCAAAATGTGCTCGACAGGCAACAAAGTGTGAGGGAAGATATTTATTCTTTGACTTGAATATGTTTTAAAAAATAAATCAATAGGAGACAAAAGGATATTGCAATTATTGAAATGTAAACTCTTTAGAACAAAAAAGTACAATTTTTATTAAAATGTATCCTTGAATGCAGCATGCCCCATCACTCTTAAACATCACCCTTTTGCATTCTGCTGCTCACGTATGCAAATTGTATTCGGCAGGGATGATCATTGTCCTCATCGGTATCGACATTGGCATTGGCATCGTCCTTGGCATCAACATCATCATCATCGTCCCCATACTTTGGTGTATGCGGATGGATTTCCATACATTTCTGGGCCTGCCATGCAACGACAATCACATAATGGCCATAAGTGATGAGTTGCCCCAAACCGAGCCAATCTCCACTGCCCCCGCCGCCTGCCTCGTCCTGCACGTGTTGTTTCATCCTCGATTTTCTCGTTCTCCATTACCGTTAAAATGTATTGCCTGCTTATAGGCGCGTGCGGTTAAGTGACAGGAAGTAGAGGACACTGGGTGGATGGAGTAGTGCTGGCAGGAGGAAGCAGCCACTGAGAGTTGGACTTCAGGGTGGGGCCTACGGAGTGGATGTTCGGCTTTAGAAATACGTTCGATTTGGCTCCCAAGCTTTGTATTTGCGAGTTTTGTTATGAAAATGGAAAATAAGCAGACTGGCTGGTAAGTACTTGCTGGCAGCAGTATTGAATTGCCAATAAAAATAGAGACTGTTGACGTTGCGTATACGCAATTTTTGATAGTAGGTAGTCCTTAGTAGCAGTTCATTATTGTTTGCCTTGCAATATATTACTTTTGGATTACCCTCTCGGATTACCACTGTAGTTGAGTGATGTCCCTGTACTTGGCCAACTTCTTGTTGTTTGTTGCCAAAGTGAGCAGCAGCAGCAGCAGCAGAGAGTCAGATAAGACAGCCGGAGCTACGACGTCGGGTATAAAAACTATCTGACAACAATGGTTCCTGTCAGTGGCACACACACTCCTTGCAGGACACACCACCCTCACCTTGCTCCCCCATAATCCCGCACACTCCTCTCAGCCCCCACGTCTGTGTAAACCAATTTTAACGGTTTAACTTACAGCTTATGCCAGGGTCCTGTGCTGCGTATTTATGTGTGGACGTGGGTGTGGGTGTGAGCGGGGACATGTGCTTGTGTGTTGGCATTAGGCGAACGTTGGCCATGTTTGTTTACAATGCTTTTATGTTTGCACAAATGACGTCGCCCTGTGTCCGAGCTGGGGGGACACAGGGCCTGGTCTGGACCAGAGACCGGAGTAAACCGAGAACTGTTGCCAAGTCAAGCGTTTCCTCAGCACCACAGCTTTCCTAAATTTATGCATGAAAGGGAGCGGCAAAGTAAAGCAAAAAAAAAAAAAAAACAACAAAGGGGGAGCCGGAGCCAAGGAAGCTGTATTCCAGTGTGTGTTTGTGACTTATTGTTATGCTGCCACTGTGCCCAATTTATGACTCGAGGTCGGAGAGACAAGCGACTCTCTCAAAGCAAGCCATACTCCGACCCATCCTGGCTCCCTCCCCACAGACGCCCCTTAAAAATAGACAACCCTTGTGGGGTTGGAATTCCCTTCATGTCCTTCCTATTTTCATTGCTCGGGATGGGACAAATTCTATGCTAAATGGAATTCACACCGAGGAAAATTGCCATTGAAACTTGTCCTTGTGCTTGAAGATATTTATGAAAACTTTTTACCTAATTCCTAATCATAATAAAGTTAATTTTTAATCAAGACTACCTTTACTTCCACATATTAATTTGAAATATTTAAACAATTTTACAATTTTGATATCCGTGCAGACTGAAAAATTTCATGGCTCCTGAAGACCTACGGCACACATAAATACATGGACTTAGGTCCTGGGCCGGGCTCGTTTCATCAACTCGAGCATAACGACAAACGCACAGGGAGAGTTGGCTAAAAAGCCAGCAGGGCAGGAGGGAGAAAGGGCCAGAGTGGCGGAATGGTGGAGGATACAGAGGAGACAGAGTCGACGAAGGCACTTGGGGATTAAACTGGCAGCGACTTAACTCTGCTGCTAAAGTTAGGGATTTTGAATGCCTGATGAAGTGGCGGACGCTGGAGGAGGAGGAGCATCGCTGGGAAAGGAGACATCGGGGGGGACATCTAGGACTCATCCAAGCTCATCCCTTTACCCCGCATCCGCCCACTCAAAGTCCTTGTTCTCCTTCATTAAAAGCAGCCAACTTATGCGATTTGATTTAAGCTCCTACGCAATGCTTTTTCTACCCAAAATGGGACAGCGTGGGCGACTCTGAAAGCTGCTCCTTCCAAATTAAACTCTGAAAAAATTGCATTTAAATTATAGAGAATTCTAGACTCAGAACCAGGCTGTTCGTCATAGTTCTCTAAACGAATGTGTACACTTGGATCGATTTTTCCAGTTTTTATTAGGGATACAACGAGGAAGGCGCCCCAAAAAATATGCAACACTAAATGTAAATTTGCTTTCCGTGCGCATTAGCACAGCAGGGGCACAAAAGCCAGAGGCGGGTGGGCATTGGTGTGGGTATACGTGCGTGTAGTCAAGTGTTTGTTTGTTTAGCGAGCGACAATAAACAACAACAAGAAGAACCTCAACAGGAGCAACAAGGACTGGGGAACATCGACAATGGCAGCGAGAAACCAACGCAAATGAGCAAGCACAACAAAAACGCCGCAGCAACCACAGGAGCTGCTGGAGCAGCTCGGCGGCGAAGCTCCTTGTTGTCAAGTGGAGTTTAATTTATGTTCAGCCCAGCCAGAACCACCCTGCTGCCGTCACCACCAGCACCACCATGGCCTCCCCTCCTACATTAGGCCCCGACACCCACCCGCCGGCGGCCAGGGCCACCACCTGGCGCCATTCTGGAGGCGCCTGGGCCCGAGTCCTGCCCTCGCTTCGGCGCTAACTTAATTTCCATTTCCAAATTTAGCACGTATAGCTCTCAGAAATGTCCCTCCTGCTCCTTTTTTGACAGAGCCATTTCGCTCGTCTTCAATTTTCTTATTCTTTAATATGCAGAGAGAAAAACAGGATCCCGCCACAATCCAAATAAATTAGAGCCTCGGCGTTCTATTCTCTGCGTGTAATTTTTGTCAAGTTGCGTGTTAAATGCAAGTTTCCGATAAACAAAAAGCGCAAGATGGCGTCCCACCCAAAACCAGAAAAACAGAAAACCAAAAAAACCAGAAAGAGAAAAGGGAATCGAAATTGAGTAACGAAATCCATCTCATCGAAACAAAAACCAAGAAACGTAATGTGGAGAATGTTAATCGGGAAAAGTTTTTGGGCGAAAACTTTCATTAGACACTCTGGGCGGAGAGCCAGAGGGTGGAGGAGGGAATTTTCTCAAGTTGTTTGGCGGCGAGGCCACCCACAGGACAACAAAGGCAGACCCAAAACACATAAAGCAGGATTGCGTAATCAGTGCTCGCAGGAGATCGTAAATAGGGGAATTTAAGTGGTGCTGCTAAAGTGTAGAGAGTGTTGGGAGTAGGACTAGTAGATTACGCCATACCGACATCTACACTCTTTTTCTGAAAAGCAAAAGTAGGAAAACAAAATCTCTTGATTGAAATCCTTTGCCAAGCACTTTGCATAATTGCCACACGTTTAATGTCAAAAGCTCAAACTCCTTGCCGCTCATTCAAGATGGATGTGTGGCAGCGATCTAGTGACTGATTAATCTCGGGTGGCAGGTGGCCTGCCTGCCCGGGGCTCTTTTGTCCGGGTCTGGCATGGTTCAATGTCCTTCTTTGTCGGGCCAAGCAGCCAGCAACCAGCACCGTGTCCTCTGACCTGCCACAAACACAAAGGCGAGTAATTGGCCTTGCAACCTGCGAAGGTGGAAATGCAGTGGGAAATTCAACAGCAGAGACGGCTCAATTACCTAAGGACAAAGTGCTCAACTGTATGGAAAGGATGTGATACAGCACAGCGAGAAATCCTAAAAACTATGCCCCAAAAGCCTCAAGTATTTCATTTCCAACTTGCTGTTATAGTTAGTAAAACATAAATATTTGTTGAAACTGCTCAACAAGTCATCTTTTTTGTAGGTACACACGTATTATACTCCGCCCCCCAAACCCAACTACCCAGCCCTCGATGGCCTGACAACCATTTCTCCAGTTTCAGTTGGGTCTCCGGTTTTACGATGTGTACACAGCACACAATCTGTGCCCCGAATTGGGGCCAACCCCTATTAGGGATTGGGATTGACATCAGGGGAGCAAGGTGTGGGTGGGGACTCCGTATACGGCTGACTAGTCAAGTACACATGTTAGCCGCACGTATTTACAACGTATTTCTGCACTGGCTCTGCCTCTTTTTATTTTAGGCCAAGCTGTTGCTATTTGCGCTACTGCGACTGTCTTGCTCTTGCCACGCAAACCCCATCACGTATTATATAAGCATAAAACTACACCCATCAGTCTTGGTGTTGGTGTCATGTGTATATTGCAGAGTAATTCACTTTAAAAGAACAAAGAGAATCTCTACAACGTCGTTGCGAAATAAAATTCGCTCAACTTAAAAACCCGCAGGGGAATTGGCCATAACCAACCTCTCCTAGCCTAGCTCTCGCCGCCTACCAACCTCTTCACGGGCTTTTGCATGCAACCCGCCGATGGGGGCTAATGCAATCAAGTGGGCGTGGTCAGCCCGGGCAAACAACAACAGCGAAAAATCGATGGTCCGCCACGCAAAAGGATATACCACTTTTTTTTTATCTTCCCACCGCCCACCGCAAACAAATTGTAATGAAAACTATACAAACCCGTGGGCTGGCCAGCCGCCAAAGAGCATAATGCGGCTTAAGCCCGGCGAAGCGAGGCGGGGAGGGAGGCAGCTTTGTTTTCCAAACTTCAGATTCCACTAGCTGATAGTGAATATTCAACACGGTTGTTTGTCATCGCTGAAGCATTGCAAATATTAAACAATTATCGGATGGCCAGCAGGCCATTTATTAGTTGGTTAGACTATCAAGTGCTTGAAAGTATTTTTCGATTCGATTTAAACAAAGTCAGCCGTAAATCAGATTCATAACCTGAAAAGGTTAATCCTTTAAGGCCAACTGACAGGAACTAACTTTCAGGGCTGATGGAAATATTTAAGCTGTCAGATGGCAGACCAACGCGGGCGTCCCGCAGCCCATCTGGACGTGACAGATGCTGTGTTTACCTTGCACTTTAATTGACTTTCCTGGCAGCGATGACCGCATTTACGGAAGCTATCTGCAGGCTTAACTTTTTTCGTTTAAATAGAGATTGAAATACGTTTTTATTTATTGTGAAGTCATGCAACTCTGGCTTCTTAAATTATTCAGGGGGAGAAATTGTTTCAGAAGCAGGAGTGCAGATGGAACCAAGACGCCAGCGACTGAAACAGGACGTCAAGGAAGGCTCAAATGGTAGGAAGATGGAACACCCTGCAGCAGTGACAAGGTCGTCACACTCGCCAGTTGTCATCATTTATGAATACATCACGCGCGCCCTCATTTATGCCGCGTTTATTTACTCGGACACTCACAAACAGCAGGCGTAAATATTTCATGGCTACTGGTGCTCTGCTCTGCTCTTCCGCTGGCTGCTGCCCTGCTGCCCATTGTTTGGTGGCGATGGCGGACGGGGAGCGGGGATTATTAAAATGGGACTGCAAATATGCCCGCGTTGGCGTGAAATTGCTCGAAACAAAAACAAAAAACCAAGAACCCCAACCCGGGAAAATGCCAGCATTAAAATGGCGAAAACTACCACAAATTGCAATCAACTGACGCCCGATTGTCCGCTTCACAAAGGAATGCGAATGCGAATGCGAGTGCGAGTCAGACAATTGCCGAAGGGATTACTGGAGAAAAGGATACCGAAATAAAATACGTATTGTCGGCTGATGTCGAGTTTCTAGACTATATGATACCCGGTACTCGTCTCCTCCATCCCATACCTTTCTTTCAGAGTTATTTTTCATTTAAGTAACATTTCAAAACATTTTATAGCATACTTTAGGGAGCTTCGCAACAAACCACTAAAAATTAGACGGTAGATATTCAGTATGAAAAGGCTATATACGATAGACTTGCAAACTTTTTTGAACTAGATCTACAGGAAGATCCTTCTCACTATTTTATACATTACCACAAATACAATAGACCCCAGTATGCTCTACGTGTTTAAAACTGTTACAATGCCATTATGAATTTCCACAGCGTGGCTGCTTGTCAGCGGTTTCATATTAAATTTTTTCATTGGCACAAAATTAATTTATTCGCCGAGAACAGAAGCCAAAAGGACTCAGTAAATCATTTAAAACCAGGGAGTGCCAATAATGATTATTTGTTTATTTTTTAATCGAAAAATTCATAAACTTATAGTATTTATTAAATATTAAATAGCATGAATTATACGATTTTATCCTTGAAGGATAATCTTTTGTATGGATTTTGGATTCTAAAATAAAGCTTACAGCATGTGGAAATATTTCATTATCCTTGGAAATAAGGGTTAAAATTATACCCTTGAGCAAAGAACAAATTAAATAAGAGAGAAGAAACTAGAACTCTAGGGGAAAACGGAAGATTTCAACTTGAGTTAAGTTTTATTTTTGAGTAAAAAATAAAAAACAATCATTACTTTCAGAGTTTAACTTTTTAATCAATAATGGATTGTATAAAGAGTATAATGATTACAGTCCCTGTTTAAAGAACTCTGTAATTGATCGACTGATTTAGACGCAAGCAATAGTTTATAGTAATTTCAGGTAATGATTTAATCTTCACCGACCGCTTTCCCACAACTAATTCTCAGTGTAGCCCGTCGCGTGACTGGCAACTAAGGCAACAAATGTAGCTTCTAGTTAAATACAATTATATTGACTCGAGTCAATTGGCGGCGGTCACCAAAGCCGGTGGGAATGATTCACCGGAAGGCGTAAATTAGCGAGGCAATAGGTGTCGTGAATGCCTGAAAAGGCCCACCACCATCCAATGACCATTAAGAAGCATTTTTCTGCCAACACTGTTTGACGTCACCGACAACTATTGCTGCGCGCTGCCTCCCCAGAGCCCCAAATCCCACCCACCCACATGGCCATGTATCTCGATCGGGGCGGGAGCAGATGCCTGGAATTCAGCAAAATCGATACGTTGCAGCAAATAAACACTGGCGGGCAGAACAAAAGCAGAGTGCAGCGTTAAATAACTAATTGCTTATATTTGATAAAATATGCATGGCTCAGTTGGATGTGAAATTAAAATTTCAATTGTTTGCTATTCCGGACTAATCTGCAACGTTAAGCTGAACGGTTTCGGGCTTCATTTGATGCCCGGGGAACAAAGGGAATGCATTAAAAATATATAAATAAATTCTCGAGTGCAAGGCAATTAAAACTTGGCTACGATTCAGAGTGGCTTTTACCTGTTTCTCAAACTATACCCCTCCCGGATTGAAAAACTTTTATTCATCCATTTGAATCGATGAATGATAGAACTTTTCCAAGCCAATATTTGGGGCAATAGTTGCATTTAAAGAGCATTTAAAGACAACAAAAACGAATATTTTGATTTAATTATTAATTCATATCTAGAGACGGCTCTATCTCGCTGCTTGTGGGTCAATGCTTGTCGTGAGGTGCTTGGCCAACATCATATTCAGAGCTATACGTGCTCGTGCCTATTTGCAGTGCGTTCCGAGTGTTTAGAAATTGTTAAACAAGCACCAAACATTTCACGGTTTTGCCAAAGAGGGAGTGGACGGCTGTGGGCGAGTAAGTTGTGACGAGTGTGGGCGGTGGTTTGGGCTGCGGATGAGGTCACGTCTGCTGGCGCTGCCATCACGCACATCTGACATGCATATGTAGGGAGACGCGCTCAATACTCCCCTATATGCCGTATATCTGGGCGATGTGTGGCATGCACTGGCACATATTTCTGTTGTATCCGAGCGTGTCTTACATAACACGAGTGCAGATGTTCCCACTGCAGTTGCTGGCTTTGGCACTTGTCGCCCGTTAATAACTTTAATGAATTGCTATTGATTTTTCCCAGCCGACAGATTCAAATGCTTCTCCCCCGTTTTTTTTTTTTACCAATTATGTTTCAATTATAAATGCCAGATTTTGTTTTGTGGTCTGGCACTTTCTGATTTCTCAAGGATGGCCAAGGATGCAGAAGATTGCATTTGGGAGAGGCAGTGACAGTTTGACAAATAGTTTGATTTACTTTCCCAATCGGTTTATTGATTTTCAGCCATCCAGAGTCGAATTTGCCTCTCATGCTGGGAGAACAGTATCCTTGGAGCTCCCCAACCAGACCTATTCGCAAAATCAGTGAAATAAATGACATAAAAATCGCATTAGCCCATATTTGCACTAAAACGACGACGGCACAAGCGAATCAAATTACATGAGCCCCCCGAACAGACACAAAAGACAGACTTCGCCCTTCGCACACACACGCAGGCCACCCCCCGCAGCAACCCCGATTTCCGTGATATCTTATCAACACAAGTCGTGCACAGAATGTAACGGAAACGGAAAGTAAATGGCAGCCATTTAAAAGGAATGGCGGCTATGGCGACGTCGGCGGCAAGAAAGAAACGGGTCGAGCGAGGGCATTGGCGGGGGAATTGAAAACTGCTTGTGCTTGTTCGTGTGTGTGTCTGTGCGTGGCCCGAAAATCATTGAAAATATATGAAATGTGTTGCCTACTTATGGGCGCTCATTTAATTTGCAACCTTTGACAGGATGTGCGCCCATACACGCGTGTGTAGCGAGCGACGACGCGCCCAAAGCAACAGACAGGATGAGCTCGAAGCGTGCGGAAATTTGCAGCTGTCCCATAAATATAAATAATTACACAAATTAGCGAAAGTTGTTTATATAATGAATTTTACATTGGTTGCAGGAAAATAGCGTGTCAGCCATTTCCCGCTGAGCTTCAGGTGCCAAATGCCAGAAATATGGTCCATAAAACGAGCCACATGTTTGTTTTCGGAAAAATAAAACTAATTCTACTCATTTCTCCTTTAAAACGTTAAAACCAAAGTGCAAACTATGCAAATTCTATGGCAGATACAGAGGAAAGCAGCAAAGTCCCAGCCCTTTTGAAAGGACACGAAACAGGACCATCTGCGCTCTGTCAAGGATGCAGTAACGGCAAAAGGCAGTCATTCAGCCAAGCGATCAAACATAGTTCGGCGTATAAAAGGAGCAACGAAAAAATAAAACCAGACAAGCAGAAAATCCCGCCATTGAAACAGTTCCTCCTGCCCTGCTCCGAATACTTGTCGTACATCGAAAGTTGCCCATTTCAGTGGTTCAGTACTGAGAATTTATTAAGGATGTCTCCCAGTATCCGACAGATGGATGGAGGATATGGCGAAGGGAATTTTATGGACACGCCAAGTGATTTTTAACGAAGTTGCAACAAGGACAGTTACTGCTGCTGTGTGACAGGAAGCGACAGTCCTGGATGGAGGATACACAAGCTGACACAAAAGCTGACAAAGTTGTGGCCAAACCAGAAAATGGATTTGCTGCAAATCCTTAAATAATTTTCGAGTGATTCAAGCCAACAGATAAAGTTTAGCCATTTATTTATAATAACCACTAATTCCCATTCTATTAAGCTACAATTACTATTCATCGATATGCTTAATTCGGGTACTGCTTACTCAGAGATCATGTATCCTTTCACCTCCTTTGAAGTGCAAAATCGAGTCATCTTGCATGGCATGTTGCATTTTCTGGTCGAAGCGGAGACAAAACGGAAATTAATTGATATTGGCTCGTCGCCAGTGCGAAGATGATCCAGAATGCTCTGGAATTAATGGAAAACCACTCACAAAATTAATTACCGACAAATGGCCAAAACGGCAGAGCGGAGGGTGTGGCTGGCTTCTGGCTTTTCATATTGAAATTCAAAATTGTTTCACATGGCCAGGGAGGAGAAGCGATGGAACTGCTCGCCCAGACCATAATGCCAAACTTTTTGTGGCCAAAAGAGAGATGTTTATCCCCTCCACCACCCCACCAGCACCCACTGGCTCGGCTCCTATCTGTTGCAAAATGGATTTTCCTTCTCATCGTCTTCTGGCGCATGATGCTGCTTTTGCCAGTGAGCTGGCTTCAGCTTTTTATGGAAAATGCAGGCTGGGAGGTGGTTCCCAACAAACTTTCTGCTGGCCCCTAGCCCAACCCAATCTCCTGTTCGTTTTCCGGTTTTTTTAGTTTGTTGGAATACAACAGTTTTTTGGGGGATGGAAGCATCAGCATCGCCACGTGGCTGCCTCATGGATATCTCATAATCCGCTCTGGCCATTTTGCCTCAGTCTGGTGTCGTGTTTTTGCCAGAGGTACGTGTTTTGTCAAAAATATTTATGCTCTGCACTATCGCGTTATGAAATATGAAATGTTTTTCCGACAAGAGCAATAATAAAAATAATGCAAATCGACACACTCCAAGACGGAGAGAAAAGTGGCCAGAATGCATGATAAGTGAATTGAATGGATGGACTGAAACACCATTTATAAGGAGGTACTGATAAGACTCCTTATCCTTATCTTCTATAACTGATTGTGCAAGTAATCTGCATCTAACCCGTGTTTGAGTTGTTTGCCCTCTTGCTTGACCTTCAACATAATCTATTTCCATTCACAAGTAGCCCTTAAAAAAGTTAACTATTACTCATGGTCGCGGCATGTTGTTCCTTAACAGATTTCCATTTCTATTTCATTAAGCCGCCAATCTTATCGGGCCCTCATTATCATTATTGCTGATTGCGGAGGAATCGGGGGAGGAGGAGAAGCCTGTGCACTTGATAAAAACAAAATCGCAAAAAAGTAAACCCAAGCAGCGAACCAGAATATAAATCACTGTTGGCGGTAAAGGAAATGAATGGCAATCCGCCCGCCCGATGCTGATATGAGAAATGTCAGAAATTTAAGGCTCCACAGCCGGGAGAGACAATTTATTTGTTGCCACTTTGGCTGGGAGCAGGGCGTGGCTGCGGCATCAGGTGATGGCAAAGAAATTGCCAATAAATTGGCTAGATATTAAGCCAAACACCTCGAAGGAGAAGAAAGGCGATGGGGAAAAGTTTAACAAATTTATGGCTGATCATTAGGGCGCTTTTGAAGAGAACGCACGAAGGGAACTTCATTATGCCCGTCGTCCAAAGTGTGATGTGTTGCTTGTTGCTAATTAGCAAACAACTTGAAGATACGGCGATGTATCACGGCACGCCCCCGTGCCTCCACTAACTGCATAGCTAAGGACGGTTGCACGGCAAGGTCACCGCTATGCGGCAAGGCCCCCGGCTATGTGTATCCCAGCCTAAGCAAGCTGTCACAATACACCTCTGGTGGGATTTAGGCATGGCTGGATATACGTATATCAAGATAAACACATAAGCAAGTCGCTACGCAGGCCAGGGCGCACAGTGTCGTTGTCTGTAGGAAAGCAAACACTGCTGCCCCGGCTGACCTCCTAAATAAATCAAAATGTTTTATCGAAGCTGGGCAGAGGAGCAAGTGGGCGGGAACTGTGCCTATCTCTATGAGGACGCGCGGAGGAACCTCCTCCGCAGGCAGGCCCAGCCGAAACCTGACAAATTTCCCATTTGACTTGACTAATTTGAAGATTTATTTATGCATCAGCAGACAAAGGAAAAGAAAATCCAGAGATACGCAAATAGATCTGACCTCGGCGCAGTCAGAGCGGAGCTTAAATCGTTAGGCAGTTACCGGAGAAGGTAGGATCCTTAAACCATATCCTTGTGGCGCATATATTATGCGCATACAAATGTATAATTTATGACAGGTCACGGGAATATCATTATTATTTGGTTTATATTTCCTTTACTTGCCATTTCAACGAATTTATTCATTGCTTGTAATGCTTGTAATTGTAAAGCGTGGAAAATGAATTTTTATTGTACGGTATAACGGTGTAAAAGGACAATTATCCCGGGAATATATACAGTAATCCTATTAAGAGCAATTTATTGACTCGGCTCGCAAAAACCTCCATGACGTGTGCGTAATTTTTCTCTCGCTCCCAAAGTATTTTCAGTTGTTTCAAGTTTTTGATTAATTATGATTGTTATTAGACCGAGGACAGAGCCAGGAACAACAACTGGCGAATGTAATTACAAGACAAATTTACAAGGAAATTTCTGGGCGGCAGGATACCACGCTTCCACGGTTAACGCTTCCCTGGCCCTCTGCGGGCGCAGGATTCTGTTCTTTTTGACAGTTAATTTATGTGGAAAGTTACAAGTGCGCCTCGAGCTCTGAACTTTGAGAAAATTTTGTTTTTTTTTTTTTTTGCCTGCTCTGGGTCACCTTAATAACGAGCACACGCACATTCCACCCGCTCGCTGTGTATACAAAGCAGCAAAAACAGGACCCGAGTCAAAGGTCAGGCTTCTGTTTTCCGGAAGGTAGTCCCAAAGAAGTAGGCAACACTTTTTCTTCTGCCTTCTGGGGGGTTCTGCCTTTGTTCTTTCATCCGTTGAGGCGAATCGAAGGAGCGGACCTGCGGAAGGATGCTCAAAATTATACGGATCTCTCAGTTTCAGTCCCGCTGCGAGATTTACGATGGGTCACTGCGAAGTTTTATTGTTTTCCCAGCCAACCCCAATCAAAATGGGTTGAAAAAGCAGGGCAGTGGCAGTCCGAAGGCGGATTGATTGCTTCATTAAACTGGCGCCAAGTGTGTATCGAGAGTGGTGGCAGCTAATCAAATATTATAGATGGCTCTGTTTTATGGTTGGGAGGCTGTCAGGAAACAAAATATGATAGTAAAACACTCCAACTTTGTTACGGGGAATGGAATTATTTAAAAAAGTATTCAATCAGTTCAACCCACCCACCACAACTCTTTCAGTTGAAAACCCCCAACTTGTACGTACGACTATAAAATATTATGCGAACAAAGTAAATGCAAATTGAGTTTCGATCCTGGTGGGTCCCTTCGGCGGTGGCTCCGGCGGTGGCTCCAGCGCTAGCCAAAATATCTGCTCGGGAAGCGCCCTCTAACTTCTCGGGGCGTTCTGTTGCCAGGGCAAGGTCGGTCGTCTTACTTTGCCGGATTTTTATGGCAAGCACACGTCAGCAGTAAACAACAACAACAACGCCCAGGCGTCTTTGGAATTTTTTTCGTGTTTGTGCGGGCCAAAAAGAAAATATATATATTTATTATTAGCTATGACTTTGGTGCGTGGTTGTGCGGCCGTGTGAGTCACATGGGGGGGTGCGGTCCAGGGGCAGTTATAAAAGCCCGATGCGATAATTGTTAAGGAGAATTCTTTCGTACTTTCGTCCTGGTGCGTGTGGCAGCCCTGCCGAATAAAATGTTCTCGAAGGAGCAAGCAGCCACAGGACACAGGGGCGAGCAGTTTTTATTACCCGCTCGGAATAACACAAAGTGGCGTTGTCAGCAGCACAGACCAAAAAAAGAAGGAAAACCCAGAGATTTGGCCCGGTCTAGATAAACCCGAAAACGAAATTAAAGACTCGGGGCACTCGAGACAGGGGCAGGGAGAGGCTCGCAGGCGCGAGAGCAAACAAACAGATGACGTGGGGCAGATAGGAGGCAGGTCCTGGCTGAAATCAAGAATGTCTGATTAAAAATAAGCCAAGAGGCAAGGATCACCACGAGGAATAAGAACGAATTGCCGCAATAATTTAGGCGGTTGGGAAAATCCGAAACCCAAATAACGCGGCGCTGGACTCATTGTTGTCTTTAAATTAAAACAAATTGTCAAAGTCAAAGTCAAGGCAAGGCAGGAAAGCGCTCGATAATCATGATTGACATGGTAACCAGACGGCGGCCTGCCTCCAGCCCCGGGCAGCCACAAATAACGAATGCAAATGCAATAACGCGCCCAGAGTTCTCGAAAATTGTTTGCTCGCCAATTTAATTTATTAATTTAGACCTGACGGCCTCAAAACAACACGAAACACGGGCAGAAAGCTACTCATAATATGAATGAATAGATAGGCCAATAGAAAGCGAGATTGCTTGGTAGTTTGCTTGGTGCCTGAGAATATTATTAAATGGAATTTTTAATAAAGGCCTAGAGCCTAAAGCCAAAGGCCCTCTTTACTTCCAGAAATCTCCACGACGAGGCCAAACTTTTTCTTTCTCGAAAAGTCATTACTTCAAGGAATTTCTCGAAAAATTCGCCAAGCTTAAGTGGTCTTTAAATGATTATCCTGCCTCAAGTGTCCCTCATAACAACGTCTTCGCCTCGCCTTTCGGCCTGCCCTCAAAAAACTTAAGCAGTGAGGAATTGTGCTTTTAATGACGCCGCTGACGGCCGCGACGACGGTTATTGTAAATGATGCACAAGAGTCGCTTTGGAGGAATGGATTCCGTCATCAGCACATGACGGAAGAGGCGCCCCTTCCCTCCCTCGCAATTTTCACTGCACTTGGGGCAACTTTATGGCACTGAATTCTATTTGGCCCAAATGCCTGTAGCGGCAAATTACTTTGGGAATAAATTTGAGAGCCAACAAACGAGAAACAACTCCGCCATGCAACAGGAAGAGGGCTTCTTGTGTGCAGCACAACTGCGATTAGCATTAACAATTCCATTAAGAACAGAAACGGATAAAAGAAAGACGGAGCGGAGTTCGCAGCTCGAGGTCCTGCAAGAAAGCTTTTGGTAAGAGGCCAAAGGATGCCGGCGAAACCCGAGAGGAGCAAACAGAAACGGACACAAAAATGGAAATCTGTTCTTAATGCCCCAGGGGCTTGCAACAGGGCAGGGAAAAACAAAGGCTTGTTTGAATTCATTTGCTACAACTTTTATATTCAATTCGAGGAAAATAATTTAATATTTAAACCAGATTCCATTTTAAGTTTTTCGCAATCCCCACCGCTAGAGCCCCCACCCCCCACAAAAATGAATATAAATAGAGCCACCACTCAACCAGGAAAGTAACTCGCAGAATGACTCTGATTTAGGATTCATACACTGCCGCGTAAAAGGTCTCATGGCAAATGAACAAACCATTTATAACAACCAGATTCCAGGGGGAATCAGCTGTGTAATTTACATTCGCCGACATCTGAAAGTCGTTTGGCCGAAACCGAAGAGAGAGCCCCGCCGAGAAAGCTCATAAAATCGGGCCAACCAACAAGAGCCGTGCTATTCCAATGCCGTCATCGCCGCACATTATCAAAACTGAATTACAAAAAAAAGATAGAGCCGAAAACAAACCAAGTCTAAGGTGACAGACAATAAAGAAAAAGTCGTTAAACAATTTGATATGCCCTGGCCTTGAGGAGCAAACTGAAACATTAGCGAAATGAAGGTGGATTGGCCCAGAAGCGAGCCAAGAGAGTCACCAACAGTCGCTGGGAGCCGGGTCTAAACCGGGTCTATGACATCAAATTTCTTGCTTCTTGTTTGCTTTGTTTTTTATTCTATATATATTTTTTTTTTCTGTATTTTGAGTTGTGGTGTGTGCTCTTTCAGCCTGAAACAAATGCAAATTAAAAATAACAACAAAAAAAATGGCTAAAAGATAAGCAGTGACAATGACGGCGAGTGTAGTGTGGCTCCGCGAGAAGGGCCCGCCCGAAAAGTGAACTTCCAATTTCAAGAGAAACTTTGTTATATAAGGCCCGACCCCGACTGGGAGGGGCCGCGATGGCGAATGAACCGTGGCAGGTGGGCCAGCTCACCTGAGCCAGCCAGAGGCCAGGCATTTGAACTCCTCCACCGGCAGGAGGGTTCAACAAACCGTAGCCCTGAGTGAAGTTGCCAACTTTTAACTCTATTTGAAAAATAATCCCCTCTAAGCTTTAATATTCGACCTTGGTTTACCTTTATTCGATTGAAACAAAAGGTTATTTCAGAAATTTAGGTTTATGAGTTAATCGACTTTGCACAGGTAACTTAATACGCTGAGTACATTTTGTTGGCAGTTGTGTGTGTGAGGTCATTCATCCTGCAGGGCTGGCTCCCGCCCACACTCGCGCCGTCCATCAATCAATCAACTGCAGTTTACATATTGACGTGCAGTCCACAATGCGGCAGCTGCTCCAATCAATCGGGGCGTGATCTATGTATGGTTGGAACACGCCCCCTCCAGCCCTGCGGACCTATCGCAACATAATGCCACAGCAACATGGCGGCCCAGGGATTGATTAATTCCAACGGCACTAGCAGTGGCACTGGCACAGCAGCCTTTGGAGGCCCAGGGGCAAATAAAAATAAATTTAGTGCCAAAAGTAATTGTGCCCCGAGGACACCCAGAGGAGGGGCAAAAGGGAGAAGGAGCAAAAGTTACAACAAAACACCAGTGATAGCGAGCGCAGCCGAAATAATTACAAGTCATGAACACAGATAGCTGGAATGACGCGACGGAAAAAGGCTACAAAAATTTCCGACAAGGACTCGAGTGGCGGTTGGAGGGAGGGGGCGGAGAAGGACGAGTGCTGCGCTCACACTCAAGGCCCAACTTTTGCGGGGGAGCACAATAAAAGTTCCTGAGAGTGTGGTCACTGAGAGAAACTATTTCCAAATGAGAATAAAAAGCCAATTACCAATTGAGTTTCAAGTACTTTTTATTCAATAGGCCACCAAGTAGAAAAAGTAGGCTAGTAGGCGGCTTATTTAGAAAATGAAACTTGTTTGTTTTTAATGTCCTTTGAGGACCTAATTAGCAATCCCTTTTCTCAGTGCTGGCTTCCGTGGGGAACTTATCTATCCTGAGGCCTTTTGCCAGCCCGAGAGAGAGAAGCAATGTTGGGGAAACTAATTAATAGCGCATTTTATTTGGTGCCTGCCCCAAATGGCAAAACAACACTGTTTCCCTCTCGCTGCCCCTGCCACACCCTGGCCGTGTCCTTCCTGCTCCGTATATATGACAAATAATGTTGAAATTAAATGATATGCCTGCGGCGATAAGTGAGTGTTGTGTTCTATCTGCTTTGATGGGATAATGTCGGGGAGCAGTAATCTCCAGCCGAATCCGAAGCCGCAGCAGTGCCGGGGGCCAGACGCAGAGCGATTCAGACAATAGTGCTACCAGGAGGGAGGTCGCATCGAATTGGCTGACCAGTAATGCGATTTCGTGCTCAGCCATGGGAGGGGCGAAATGGCAACCAGTTTTGGGGCAGAACACCCTCCCATCTGATATAGTTGGTCAGTTAAACGCAATTGGCCAGCATAGCTAGAGAAACGCAGCGTGAAACAAGATCCTGGGAATGAAAATGGCCAAATGGAAGGACATTTTTTACTCGGTTAAAAATAATCTGTAACATTATTGAAGAAAAAAAATAGTTTAAATAAAAAAGGCTTTTCTATGGGCAACACTGCGTATGAGTAATAATTATCTCACACAGGGCGTATGAGTAATGGCTTGAAATCCCATTTTATTATCAACTCTGTAAGAAAATATGTAGAGTTACCTATAAAAGAAATATTTAAACGAGTTCAAAACTTTCATATAGAGGAAATTTTAAAACATTTTTATTTAATTAAGTAGCTGGCACTTCAGCAGCCCCTTTTTGCGTTGCTCACACGTGCTAACCGATATTTTGTTCTTCTTTTGGAGTTTCAAGAACTCCAATTAAGCTTCACACTCCATCCCTCTCCAACTCACATGAAACCAAATAACAAAAATGAACGGTAAAACAAAAGGACAACAACAAAAACAGAATGAAAAGACACGAAAAGCCAGGAGGATGTGGGCAAGCCGATGGGGAAAATGGAGGATTGGGGGGAGCTTAGGCGAGGTGGTGAGTTTTGGACGCAGTTTGGCACCGAGGTGAGATGTGGTGAGGTTAAGCGGAGCAGTGGCGCTAAAGACAAAGTTATTTTGCGTGAGGCGGGCTTCGGATTCAGCCTTTTCCTCTTCCGACCTGTGCCTGGCTTGTTCCTGTTCCTGTATGTGTGTGTACCCCGTGTGGAAATTAACACTGTGCCACATAAAGTACCCAACCCCACAGCAGCGATGACATTTGCGAGGACCAAAAGAGAGAGAGAAAGCCAAAAAGAGCGAATTAAGGCTAAAGAGAGAGAGGAGCCTTGCGCAGCGAGTACCCAAATACTGTAGCCTAACCCAAGGGGTAGTGCGTGTGTGAGAGGCAGTGGCGTCGGCGGGACTGTATCACAGGGGGCATTGGGAATCGGCAGTTGCCAACTACTTAGTTAAAAGGGTTTAGCCCCGCAACCACACATTATTGCACGCCACTGTTTATTCGATTGCTGCCTGGTGGCAGTGTGTGGGTGAGCGGCTTTTGATTTGCCACAGCTGCGACGCAGACAGGGCGCTTTGTTGTTCCTGCTCCTACTGTTGCTACTGGGACCCTTGGGAGTCCGCGCCTCTGCCGCTGCCGCCTGTCGCCGCGTCGCTGTTAAAAATAGCAAGCGAAATGGATTAGTTGCCTAAGCCCCAAAGCGAAGGAAGGAAGAGCAGTACAAAGAGGAAACGGAAAACGGCAAGAAAAAATGGAACCAAGTGCGGAGAGGCCAAGTGAGAGGATGAGTGTGTGTATGTGTGTGTGTGCGGCTTGTTTTTGCCATTTTTGTTTCACTCATTTGTTTTTTTTTTTTTCGGCGCTTTACTGAGCTTCACATTGTTGGGTGTGTGTGTGTGTGTGAGTGTGCTTGTTGTGTACAGTTCTGTTTGACATTGTGACCGACTGAGGTCCACCCGCCATTAATGCCGACGACGATGATGCTGTCCCACTCTCCTACACTCCCTTCCTGCTTTTCTGCTTTTCTGCTCTCCTGTCTTCCTGCTTCCTGCTCCTGCGTTGTGTCATATGAATGAATTTTACAACATGGTAACGTGCCTTCAGCAGAAGCCAAATCCTTTCGGGCGAAGCAACAATAAAATATGACGTAAGCCACAAACCAAAAATTTCCCTCGTCCATATGCAGAGAAAGAAATTCCTCCCCGCAAGACACTAGCTTAGAAAACTTTTTTGAATCAAAAATTTAATGAAATAAATGTTTTTTTTTTACTTAAAACTTTAAGCGCATAAAACTTTTAGTTCTCCCAAGAAGGTCATTCTGCAGTGTATCCTTCCTGAGGAAGACGCCACCCAACATGCTGATCACCCAACCCAGCCCCTTTTTTATTTTTTGTATTTTACGCACAAAGAACTCAGGAACGAACACAGGAAGGAAGTCGACACTGGCATGTCCCTGCTGCTGCCACGCCCCCACCCGCCGGAAGGAAACGCCTTGGACAAATTGTCCCACAAGTCGGCGGATGGGCAAGCAGCCGCCTAAGCCACAACAGCCAGCAGAGAAAAAATTACTTAAAATGTAGCTTTTTCATAAATAAGATACAAAAATTTTGCTGAAAACACAGTTCGCCCTTTATGGGGATTCATGTGGTTGCGGGGATAACGAGGCGTATACGCAACGTGGAAAGAAATGGGATTTGGAGCGAGAACTCCGGGGTTACATGTGGCGTCTTGGAGGCTTTTAAGTATATTGGAACCTTTCCCCTATCCCGTATCTGCTGGATGGAAAAGAACGATGCATGGCTGGTAAAAATTATAAGCTTTAGGACACAGTCTAATTGCATAAATTCCTCTCAAATCCTGTGATAATGTTCGCCCACAATAAGGAGGAGAATAAAGGCATTCCATGGACAGCCTTAAACAGCTTAGGGGCAGCTCGTTAAAACCACACACAAGGTGGTCCACCAGGACGGGCTGCGGTCCATAGGGCACAGGCAGCAGGCTGGCGGAGAGAGAATGTGGACATCCTGTGGCCAGCGGATGACTGCAGTCCCAGAGCACATCTCTCGGCAATTAATTAATACCCCGGGCCAACTTAATCATATCCTCCACAACAATTTAATATTCAAATGCAATCTAATTAGCCCTCGTCCTCTTTCTGTCCGACTTTGGCGGTAATTGGCAATTGCTTGTGACATTTGAAGGCCAGTGGGTGGCCATCGGGGAGGTGGCAGTAATCACGGGGTGCGACAGGGGGCTGCGAGCAACAATGGAGACATTAGCGCCGTTGCATGAATGCGATTCGCAGCTTCCTCTCGTTGCACAACCCCAGTCCCAGTCCCAGCAGTTAAGCTCCCTTTAGCCACTCGGGAACCTTGGGACTGGTCCCCCGCTCATTTCCACCTTAAGTGCTCCGGTAACAGCTGGAAGGTGTTGCATTTCCAGGAGATGCCAGAGGAAACTCAGTAAAGGGGTTAGCTGCTGAAGCTGTTGAAGCTTTTGTGGGGAAAATCATTTCGTGTTAACGGAATGCAGGAGAGTGTCGGGAACAGGTGAGTATCTCTGTTACCCGAGGCTTTAAACTTCATTTAAAAAGTATATGTATTTCAAGAATTTATTCAACTCTTAAGGATCGGAGGAGAAGACCACCGAATGAATAAGAGCACGGCCGGCAGTTTTCCTTTTAGGAAAATGACGCCTCCGGCCTCGGTCCCCAGGCAGAGGAAAACTGGGGACTGAGAAAGAACAAGGAAAGGGCGGTAGGTAAGGAACAGGACGAGCCACTGGCGAGAGGTTGTGTCTGCAATTGAGTGAAGCAGAGACCCACTAGGAATTCGCTCGGACTCGGCCCCCACTGCTGCTGCTATTTCCATCTGATTGCCGTAATGCGGTTTAGTTAATGTTTATGGTGCGCTTGTTGTGCGGCTGTCATCTTGCTCCTGCTGCTTGTTATCCTGCTGTGCAGGAGCTGCAGTGCCAGCAGGAAAAGGCAAAGTGCAAAAGTTGAAATTATGGCAAATAGAATTATCGGCACGTCTCGAGGCGGGCAATGGAAAATTCCAGGGAGTTCTCCAAGCAAACTACTTTAAAATGTTCCATTAATTCATAGTCTGTTATTTTCCATCACCTCTTTTAGCCGGCAGGACTCCCTATCCTTCTGTCCTCCTCCAGCTTGGGTCCTATTTGCTTAGGGTTAACAATGTCAAGCCCATTTGTCAGTGACTTGCAGGAGTTGGTTGGCAGGCAGTGCTCTGGCTTGGCATTTGTCTCGCCACCGAGTCCTTCGAGAGCCGGAGTGCCTGGGAGCCTGGCCAGCTGTGCCTGACCACTGCTTGCTTTTCCACCCGGCTGGCTATCCGTTTTCTTTTCTCCAGAGTTTGTTGGTTTGCCAGGCTTCTTCCGCCCGCCCTTGTTGCTTTCAAGCCTTTCAGCTTTCTGCATTCCATTCTCGCTTCGACAACTGTAATTACTCAGCGCCTTTTCGTTGATTGCGATTCGGGGCACTATCCTTTCGCTCCTCTGCCTGCCAAGATGCAAATTTTTGCCATTGCAGCAGAAATTCTTGAGCAACTTAATTAGAGAAAGCAGGGAGGAAAGGTACATTCAGACGGGCTGAAGCGGGTGGTCTGGGCAGGGCCAACCAACAAAGGTGTCAATCAACGCCAAATAAAATTACGCAAAACTCACTTTCCTCTCAGGCCTACGACACCCGGAAAGTTTCAATGCAATAAAAACTTTGTGCCTCATGAAATTTTTACACCCTTGCAGAGGCTATTATAGCTTTGCTGCAAAACTGTGCAACGCAGTAGAGGAGATAGCTGCGAACCTATGAAGTAGATACTACTTTAAAGTATACTCATGATCATGATCGGAGTCGGTATAGCATTAGTCCAAGTTAGTCCGAGCGGTGTGATCCACTTTTTCCTTCTTATAATCTCCTTAGTTTCTTTGCTTTTAAAACCTATAGCTTCATCTTCCTATAGATTCAATTTTTTCACCAATATCTTAGATATCTGACAATAGAAGCTATCCCAAAGATAGCTTTCCTTCCTTACTGGTATTCATAATAAACTGAAAAAGGACTTTAAAAATGCCAATAAGTAGAAAAAATGAATTTTTCTATATTTTAATTTTAGAAACAAGAAGCTTTTTCGTCATTACAGACGAGAAGCTATTTATATTCCAGATTCAAAACACTGAGCGTGTTGATTTTGATCTAAAATTGATGGAGAAAACAATTTGGCCATTTAAAACCATACGCATTTAAAAGAGGTTCATTTAATTAAAGGCAAATACCCTGCCTGCCATCATTAATATTTATGGTCGGGACCTTTTCGCTCTTCTTTCTTCTGGCCTCACGCTTGGTTAACTGCCCCTTCGTCGTCTTTGTGAGCCAAGTTTAAAAGGAAATTGGAGATGAAGCGAAGCGCACGGAATTTAAATGTGCGAATTTCAGTTTTCCTTTCATTTTTTTTTACTTTTCTGTGGCGCAGAGAAAACAAAGGGAGAAATATGAAAATTCGCCACAAGCCAGGCTCAACCTTGGGCCTCGGAATCAGATTCAACCCTTTGGCAGAGCGAAGAGCCCCCAACAAGACCCATTTTTCAGCCATTTCTGGGTCAGGTTTTGCTTTCCAGCTTTTTTTTTACTGCTAGGCCTCGTAAATGCCTGGCAGAACACATTATATGTTGATATTCGGCTTTGTTTCTTCTGCGCCAGCATTAAATACACATATAATTTGGCAAAAAGGGGGGCGGCAGCAGGTGGGCGTGGTCAAGCCGGGGAAGTAGTACATAAAAGTAGGCAAATGAACTCCCACCTCGGAGGGAAGAGAACCCCCCAAAAAGGGTTCAACCACACGTATTAAGGGACTTTTATGCACGAGCCCGCAGGACTCAAAGGACTCAAAAGGAATATGACTTTATACTTGAGGTTTAAATTACTTTTTTGTATTATACTCCAGTCTTATGCACAATTTCATTTCATAGAATAAAAATATCAATATTTTGGTTCATGTCTACCTGAAATTATTCCAGCTCCTGTTGAGCTCCTAAAAAGTTAGCCGCAGTTTAATTAGTTTTAGGGGATTTTATATATTTTATCGCCCATGAGAGTGTGTTGTTTGGCAAACTGTAAATTATTTTGCTGGCTTTGCCAACAAAGTCTACGCCCACACATTGAAAAGCGGGCTGCCAGTGTCCTGCCATACGAGACCCATGGGTCAAATGAAAGCCACCCACACTCCGTTTCAAGGACCCTGCCCGTTGGCTCAACACACCTCAGAGCCAACTCATCTTTCGAGGCTGAAATTTTGGTTTTCAATTAACAAATTGTTTCCCAGCGGGGCTAAAAATCGATATGGTATCCGTTTTGCCGTCCTGCTTTCGTTTTGATTCTATTGCCGACTAGGTTGCTGGAAGCTCGCAAATTTAAAGCAAGTTTGCTCTGTTAGGTGGAACTATCTTGATTTCATTATTCCGTAGATAGATTCAAAGAATTCCGCCTGCATCCGATGGGGGAGGCAGGAAACGGAATGCAGGATGCAGGCTTCCTTTTGCTTTATGCTTGGTAGCTTCTTACATGGTCGGAGGAGCTGCTGGGAGAGGCTTGACTTCTGCAAACTTTTAAAGAAAGAACGAGCCCGGTCGAGAACATCTTGGCAGACAAGTTTCAACAGTTAACAAGACAATGGACAGTCCCAACAACTATCTAGAAAAACTTCGCACGAACGTATGAAATAGCTGGAAGAGCACTCGAGCCCCGGCGCACTTCGATTTGTGAAGACAAGCTTCCCGATGGGAATCAATAAGTCACACTGACTGACACTGGCTGACTACCAGCTAAAAAACAGAACAACAGCCAGTCATAAGCCGGCTGAAAGTGTGACTCACCAGACGAAGCTAAACTGGCAAAATGAGAGGAAACTCCCACACAGATAGAAACATTGTACCGAAAATATATACATACTTTTGTGTTTGATTTGGCAAGCAATCGAAATAATAGACACAAGCGAAGAGCTGACAAGCGAGGCAAAAAATGTAGATAAATACACAAATTGAATTCATGACTGGCAGATATTTGCAGCAGGGGGCGTGGCACTGCAGCAGAGTCATCAGGCCTGGCAGGAAGAGAGGGACAGGCCGAAGGCTCAAAAGGACATCATCGCCTTGACGGAAGGAGCTGAAAAAGTTACAAAGTGTGTATGATACATGGAATAAAATGAATCTGCCATCCGATTTGGAATAAAGTAAATACGAAATCAGATATACCCTTTTTTGCAGAAGAGTAACGAATGCTGCGGGCATTCCTACCACCTGGTGGGGCTTGAGAACAAAAAACAAACACAAAGGCCATGTGACGGCAAAGAGACATTGAAAAAATGGATACATGGGAACCGAGGGGGGATTGTCACTCGAGAGTTGAACTTTTTAATTGCATTCGGTTGAGTGTGGAGTGTGGTGGAGCGACAGTGGACGGGTGACTGGCTGGCTCTTATCTACGCCCACTTGTGGACTCGTTATCGAATGATAACACGGATGATTCACCTATTTGTGCGAAAGGGCCCCTGCCCACCGCTATTTATTAAATAATTAAGAGTACTTCATAATACTTGGATATCGGGCAGAACAGTTTTAAGCTATTTTAATGTCAATTAGTCTTTTAATATTCACATTACTCATTCAACAAAATGATTGAATTGCAAAGGAGGGCATAAGGTCGCTGGGTGCCAACGATGACTCAACTCAAGCACTCATTTCGGATCGGATCGGGGGAGGCGCGAACTCGCTGCATGTTCGACTCACATTAGAGGGCTGACGACGGCGTCACCCATTCAGCCTATTCAGCCGCCGCTGACAGGAAGCGCCGAGGAACAGAGCGAAATGATACATGATAAACGACACACAGAGTATAGGAGGAAACTTGTGCAGATAATGCTTGTGCCATGCCACACACGCAACCGCTCTTCCGAGGGGTCACCACCACGAAAAAGTTAGGGGAGAGATTAATGGATGGAGCGGAGGAAGGTGGCTACAGAAATGGTTACTCAAATTCGTGATTCAAAGCGGAATCAGTAGGAGCATGTATTCGAGAGCCCTCTGGGAGAGCCTCGATATGCGAAACCGCAAAGTGTGAAATCACTTGCAAGCCATCCCACATCCCAGCAAAAACCCCCACAGATCTCAGCTTTCGAGTGATTGGGTCAGTCCAAAAAATAACTCGCCATGAGATCATCGCCAGCCGAGAGATGCCTTTATTTCCACAACGTTCATTCTATTCTTCTGTACATTTGAAGATGGTAGAATTCTATGAAATGCACTTACAAACTAATCAACTTTTCTTAACATTAAATTATAGAAAGAAACGTATTAGTTATTGTTCTACATAAATATTCATTATCTCGGCAATTGTTCTAATGCTCCATCGGGCCGGAGAGAGTGTGTACTAATTAATGCCTCTTTAACGGCCGTAGATGACAGGCGCCGACCTATAGATGGCTTAGACTAGTTTAGAACCAGGCACTACCCTGAATACATTCTCTAAATTATATTAAATGAGTCTTGAGGGGGGGCTAGTGATGTCACTTTTCAGTCAGAGATGAAAAGTCTCTGACTGCCCATCGAACGATGAGTGTAGTTAGCTATTTCTGTTTTGCTTCACTTGTCCGCCAGATCTCGTTTCGCCGCCTCCTTCTTCGTGCTCTTCGCACTCTTGAAACTCGAAATGTCACCACACAAAGGGCACGCATTCATTTATAGAATAAAGGGCCGTGGGGCGTCGGGAAGGAGGACATGAAACTCGACCTTCGGCAATTATTCAATGTTGTCCGCGACAAGTCACGAGGGAAACTCCAGCGTAGAGAGAGTAATTGCGAGAATTGCCGATAAAAAGAATGCTAAATGTTGAATAATTATTGTATGTTACTCACCTCAGTGCACGGGAATGGGGCACTGCAGCTGATTCTCGCTGGAAGCTGGTAGCTGTAAACTGGTAACTGGTAACTGGAAGCGGGGGAGAACTGAAGAACTGGTACTGGCGGGGGCGGAGTCGCGTACTTTGTTTATCTGTTATCGGGCTTATAGATTGCATTTTGTGGTTTCGATACCCAAATGCAGTTTGATTGATTGGCATAATACGAAGGCGGCGTCGATTAAAATTGTTTTTTTTTTTTTTTTATAATTGATTTAAACGCGGTGTTGGCTGGGTGTTGTTGTTGTGGTGGTGGTGGAAAGTGCTGATTGTTGCTGTTGTCGTTGCAGTTTTCGGTTACGAGGGCATTCTTCTCGTTCCGCAAAAGATCAAAAGTGGAAAACGGAAGAAGAAGAAGAAAAACGTGCACAGAACGCAACTCTGACATTTGCGAGTGGTGGGTATATCGAGGGAAATCCACCACTTGGCGCAGTTCTGCTGTGTGGTGACTTTCCAGGTGCATTGTAACAAATTACAGTTCCTACTTAAAGCGAAAGCATTTCTCCGTGTGCTCCTCCTCTCATAACTGATACAATTGCATTTCTGTGTGTGTTGCCTTAGTCGTACTACAAACTATTTAATTGAATATTATTATGCGGATTACAGGCCTCGATGAGCATGAGCATGCTAGTTCTTGGTGGCTTGGATACTACAATGTGGTGTGTTTTTAGTTTTTTGTTAAATTGTTTTCAAAAGCCGCATGCCAGGGAGTACATATTTGATTTATTTACGAGGCATGTACATGATTGCATTCCAATTGTTAGTTGTTGTGGTGGTTGGGTGGGTGGGTGGTTGGTTGGTTGGTTGGTAAAATAAACGAAAAATAAATTAGGTTAATAAAGAATCAAGAAAAAGGCCGTCTGTGTGATGGTGATGGTGTGGTTGGGATGAAATCATAGCAACAGAAACAAAAAAAAAGGAAACCAGTTTCTAGGGAAGTCTGGGGATGGGGAACAAAAAAACTTGCTCAATGGGCCAACAAAAGAGACATACGGAGAATGAAGTTTGCCGATCGAGTGGAGACTGGAAAGTCGCACGTGCTGGTGTCTGTGTTTATGTTTTGGTTGGCATTCTCCATCGACTTCCTCAACCTTCTGTTCAGATCTCATCTGGGCTTTGTTTTTTTTTTCTTTAAGTATCAACTAGTTTATATATTTGTCGTGTGTATATCTCTATATATATATATATATATGCATTCAATAAATATGAACATGTTAAGTAAATAGCATTATAGTAAATAGTCAATATAGTTATTATCTCGCATAATAAACAATCTTTATAATGAATATTCAAAGTTAACTAGAGATTTGTTGTTGCTTCTCCTCCGTGACATCGTGAGTGGGTGATTGTGTGTGGGTGGTGGTGGTGTGGTGGTGGTGGTGATGGGCTACTTCAAGTGAGAGCTTATATAACGGGAAACTAAACTATGTAAACAAACAAAAACTAAATGCATCTTCAGGCTTCAAGAAAGGATCCCTTGTCCTCTCTCGCAAGCATTGCAGTGAGTAGTAGTTAGTGTTAGTGTTTAATGTGTTCCTATCTTTTATTATAATTTAAACATTTCTTTTTCTTTTTTTTTGTTTTCTTTTTTTTTCTTGCTTCGCATTATAACAATAATCAATAAAATTTCATGTTCTTTTTTGCAATTACTTTCGTAAGTTTTTCAATTCAATAATAAGTATTTCAATTAGCAATTGGTTTACATTGTTTTCGCTAAGTATGTATGTTATTCTGGTAGCTATATCGATTCTGAGTTTCGAGTGTTGTGGGTGTAGACTGTATAAGTTTCTCTATAATATTAGCTATAATTGGTGTAATCGATCCCTAATTTCGTGAGATTTTCAGGGTCACTGGTTGCGTTCGCTTACAGTTTAGATTTCATTTTCAATTGCATTTTTATTTTTATTTTCTGTTTCTGTTTCGGTTTCTCTGGGTGGGTTGCGCAACATCCTAAACAGACTTGGATCTAGCCCAATGAGTGTGTGTGTGTTTGCTGTGTAGGGTGTAGTAGTTTGTATGTATATGCATTTGTTCATGTTTGGGTGTATGAGTGAGTAAGTAATTGCATTCGAGATTTACATGAAATAACTGCTAACATATGAGGCCGCTAAGATGCCCAGCACAGTGAGGCAGATCAGTATCATGATCTTCTTTCGTCGCGCTTTACTCTGGTATTTGAGAGCCTTCTTGGTGTCCTGAGTTGCCGTCTGCACATAGTCCATAGCGTGCTCCACATGGTACTCAATGCGATCGATCATCTCGCCCTGCGACTCCACCAGCATGGCCATGTCCATGAACATGTCGTGCAGCTCCTTGATGCTCGTCTCCAGCTTCATGATGTCCTGGTGGCGGGCCTCGATGTCCGCCAGCGTCTGTTTCGCCTGCTGTGTCTCCATGATGATGCCCTGCGTGAACACCGACGAGTTCCCCTCCTCCAGCATCTTCTCCAGCTCATCGTCGTTGGTCGGCCTGCCGGTGATCTCCAGCTGACGCTGTATTCTTCCCTTGCACCGCTCCCTGTAGTCCGTCTGGGTGCGATTGTATTCCGTCATCACCTCAACAAATTTCCGCGACAGAGTCGAGTGCTGTGTCTTGCGGATTCGCAGATCCGCCGACGACTTGTTCTGCTGCTCCTCCTGCTCGATATTCTGCTCGATGCCCTTGAGTTTGCCGCGCACCCGGTTGGCGTTCTTCTTGATGTCGGCCATTAGATCCTCCAGCTCCTGCTTGGTCTTCTCGTCCGTCTGGGGGGCCGACAGTATGGCCGAGTGCTTCTTCTTCACCTCCTCGACGTTGTCCTGCACCTTGTCGATCATGCCCCGGATCTCCTCCACCTGGGCGAAGAAGTCGTCCATGTACGAGTCATGGCCGTCGACGTTGACGGCCACCTCAGTCTCCTCCTCGTCGTCGGACTGGGCGGCATGCAGAGCGGCTAATCTGTCTTTAGTCATATTTGTTTTTTTTTCTGCTTAACTGGGTTTTTTTTTATAGAGTTTTTATTATTATTTGATTTTTTTGGGGGTGCTCTCGCTTCGTTGTTTTTTTTTGTTTTTTCGCCAAGCTTTACGTAAGCTTTTGTTACGCGGTTTGCGATTAGCAGTTAGACGTTAACACACACATACACACACACACACACACACGTGCAAGACCGCGCGGAGTTTGCAGCTTGCCTCTTAACTTGTTTGCACGTTGTTTTTTTTTTTTCTTTTCGCCTTTTCGCCTTTCTTTCCACTGAGAGACTATTGATTTTCCGTCGCTGATTGCGGATTGCGGTGCGCCTCTCTTCTTCTTTTTCGGATGCTATTAGGTGTGCTTTACTTTTCTTTCACTTTCCTCCGATCCGGCTGCCTGCACTTGGAAACTTTCGGTTAATATTATTATTTTATTTGATGTGTTGCTGAGCTGCTGCTCTTGCGCCCCGTTTTCTCAAGTTTTTCGCAAGAGAGACGGAGAGAGAGATAGTGAGAGCGCGTGTTTGCGGGCGGCAGCGACGTCGGCTGCGGCTGCGGCAACGGCAGCACCTCTTCAATGCCAGGCAGCTAAAAAGTTAAAGCTGAATGATTTTTGTGACTCACGACGCTGTCACAAAATAATACAACAAAAAAACCCCACTCGCCCGATATCACAGGTCTATTAAAATAATCTTGGGCTTCTTTTTAGCTAAAATTCCTGCTGGCTACTTTTGTTTGTTTCACTTTCGCGCAAACACGCTCGCCCGCACAAACACCAACACACACGCACACGCTCACGGACGCACAGGCGATTTTGGGAAACGGCAGTGGGAGAGGCTCCCGAAAATCTCTTAAAATGGGCAAAAAAAATCGATTTCTGCGCAAAGCTCCAATTCTGCCGTCTGCTTCTGCTGATGCCTCCTCTTCTTCTTCTTTTACTGCTGCTGCTGCTGCTGCTTCGTCAACAAGCGTAAGAGGGGGCGGGGGCTGGGGGTGTTACGGTGGGCGTTATTTGTTCTTTCTCCTTTTTGCTTGCGTTTTATTTTCGTTTCGTTTCGTTTGTTGCGTACGGTGGGTGGGAAAGGGACGCACGGCCACTTCGCTCGCTCTCGCTCGCACTTCTATGTTGGGTGCCAGAGTTATTGCCGCCTATTGTTTTACCCGCACATTGCTGAACGCACAGCGATATTAACAATTTATATATATTTTTTTTAGTTAACAGGAAACCAATACTGTCCCGGAGATTAGCGAATTTTTCGTAATTTTTTATCGCGGAGCGAAACGCTGATAACTTCGTCTATTCCGTCGACGATCGTCCGACGTGCGTCGTCCGCGGTGCGAGTTTTATTTTTGGATTTATCTGAGTCTGGATTCTTGATACCCTAACTATGCTACATTGGGGCAGGCATACTGACGCGGTATTTTCTGCATGTCGTCACGTTGGTCACACTGCTATTCGTGCAGTTTAATACCAGATCTAGCTTTTTATTTAAATTTTACCGTTCAAATTGGTCTTTGTGCGAGTGAGAGGTGAATAGAAATCTGGTATTTTCCCGCACATCTAGCTCCTAACCGGTCCTAACCGTTTAACAGTAGTCTGTTAATACTGTATGTTTTGTTTAGCAGAGATTGAAACCTTTGCGACTGTTATTTTAACAGAAAGACAGGGGGCCGGTTGGTTTTCCAGTGCGTGCGTATGTGGGCATGTATGTAAAATGGGGCGAAAAAGTGCGCAGCTTCTTACTATGTCTCTCACTTGTGTGACTCGCTCTCCCTATTTGTGACCCGTACCTCAGCATTTGATGAGATGCCGGCAACATATAAAATTATTATTAAATTTTTTCTAAAACATCCTTCTCAGGGCGTCTCTTTTGATCTTTTAATTTTTTACTTTGTTGATATGTATTTGAAGTTCCGGGTCTAAACGAGTCAGACCACTTGTGTAGATGTAGACTTTCACTTGTTTTCGGTATTATTTAACTTAATTATACCGATTAAATGTTGTAATAATTGCAAGTGGTTTTGTTTTCTCTTTTGCTCAGCATTTTCGTGTTTTCACTTTTGTTGTCAGTTTCTTGAACAATACCCTAACGCCTGACAGCCAGTGTTGCAAATCAACGACGTTGAAAACGATTTGCAACACTTGGGACAACAACAACAATCAGCCATGGTTTGTTTGTGGATTCCATTTGGTACGCGACCCGTCATGCGCGCGGATTTTATGAATGAAACGCGACCGGGATTCTTAAATGAATATTTCTAGCTGTAATAAAATTAAATAGCAAGTAGCTACGTGTATGAAATTGATATGCATTTAAATTAAAATGAAACAATAGGTCAATGGGTAATATATTTTAGCGTTTTCCAACACTGGCAGGATTTAGGCCCAATTCAAATTTGGGTTCGGAAACACATTCCATCACTAATTAAATCACTTGTTTGGTTAATTTAATCACAATCACTTGTTCAAAACTTAATTCACTGGTTTATGCAATAGGTATTTAGAATATCATAATCATTAAATGGTCAGTGTGCCTGGCATGGCTTCCAAAATAAGGGACTACAAGAAGCTTTAACTCACCGGATACTTTGTCTGGAGCACTATGCCGCAAATCTCGTCGCCGACGAGGAACTGCTCGCCGAGCATCGCCATACAGACGTTCTCCCATGCCCGTTCTATCTTGTTCTTGCGGAGCCGTATCACCCACTGGCCGCCCTTGCTGTTCGCGGGGTCCTCCCACATGGGCTTGATGCCCTGCTTGAAGAGGCTCAGCTCCCGGTAGGGCTTGAGGGCGGTGGGCCGGATGAGGTGCGAGTAAAGCGACCACCATTGCTGCACGCTGGCGCACCGCCCGACCACGTGCAGCGATTTGCTGTAGTCGGCGGCCGCCCGCTGCGTCCCCTTTCTGGAGAACCAAAGGCAATATGTGTGCTGCAGCCGGTTCTCGCCTGGTCCCACCTCCAGTGGCGGCAGCTTGTCCACGTCTATCTCGTTCTCCACATCGCTGTCGTCGCTGTCGACGATTTCTGGCCAGATTTTCCTGAAGGGCGCGTGCATGGCACATACACATATGGAAGTGTCAGGAGGATGAGAGGGAGAAAACAGTTTTTGATTAGTATGTCAAGGGTTTGATTTCAAGATCCCACCCCACCCATCACATCATAGCCCAGATCTAAAAAGCAAGCCCAAACAAACGGACAGGCGCTGAAGCATTTAACAAACAGTTTTGAATAACAAAATTTCTATTTTCTAGAGCAGTTATGAAGATTTCAATCCGCACCCTGGACCAGCGCACCATCAAACTGGAAATGAGTGACTCGCAGGATGTGCGGGCGCTGAAGCAACGCCTGGGCAGCATGCCGGAAGTGGCCATTCCCGTCGAGAGTCAGCAACTGATCTACGGCGGCCGGATAATGGAGGATGCACTGCCACTGAGCGACTATAAAATAGCTGAGGACAAGTTCATTGTGCTCATGGGAAAGAAGATGCCTCCGGCGAAGCCTGCAGGCACGTCGGCTGAGGAGAACGTACCTCCAACGCCGCCACTAACCGCCGGACCCAGCGAAACACGCACACATGAGATTCCACCGCTGTCCCCGGCACCGGCACTAGTTATGGCCCCGCCGCCGGCGCCGCCATCGATGACTCCCAACGAGCAGCTGGTGAGGGATCTCATGGCCATGGGCTATGGTGAGCAGGAGGTGCGAGCCGCTCTCCGAGCGAGTTTTAATCACCCGGAACGTGCCATAGAGTATCTTATTAGCGGGATTCCGCAAAATGCTCCGCAGCCGGCTAATGCAACGGCCAGCGGGCCGGCCCCGAATCTACAGCCATGGATTTCCGATCCTCGTTTCGCTCGGGTGCGCGATATGCTACGCCAGAACCCGGAGCTCCTCGAGGTAGTCCTATCGCGTCTGGCTGAGACCGATCCCTCCAGCTTCGAAGCGATTCGTGACCATCAGGACGAGTTTCTGAATATGATCAATGGGAGCAGTGCGGGCAGCGTTGGCGAGGGTAGCGATCTCAGCGAGGACTCCGAGGTGGATGCGGCCAGTCGTCACCAGATAACACTGACTAGCGAGGAGGCTGCCGCCGTAGAGCGCCTGGTTTCGCTCGGCTTCCATCGCGACCTGGCCGTGCAGGCGTATTTGGCGTGCGATAAGAACGAGGAGCTGGCTGCCGACATCCTTTTCCGCCAGTCCGAGGACGAGGAATAAGAACGGGCCTGAATAAAATAAGAGAGCGCACGTAAATGTTGCCAGAACATAACCTAACAATCGCCCCAAAGATGTGTGGTGTGTGTGGCAAAGATGCTGGCCTAGTTTCTACGGGGTTGTGTTGAGGGGGAGTGGGATTACGGGCCGCACTTACGACTCGTACTGCTTGCTGGCTACTTTCTCCATGCTCATCCTGGCGACGGCTTCCGGCTCCGAATCCGTATCCAAACTTTGTGACTGTTATTGTGGCTATTTCCGTGGCTGTGGTCGCCGTTGCCGTTGCTCCAACCGCTTCAGCCGATCGAGAATGGGAACGATAACTATGTGTTTTCTAGTTGCTAGTAGTGCTAGTGCTGCTTCTGCTTCTTATGGCGGAATTCTCTTTTGCGTTTATTTCAGCTCCTTGGCTGCGCGAGTGCTGCGAGTGTGAGTGTGAGTGCGTGGGTTTGTTTGTTTGTGTGCGCGATGGCTTTTTGGCGATTTTGGGGCCGCCGCTGCTTGGGGAGCGGTTCCTGCTCTTCGAGTCCTCTGATAACTAGTCAACAATGATCCTGCCTCTGTACGTGTCCTTTGTGTCAGTGGGTTTCCAGTGGGTATGCTTATTATTTATTTGCTGGTTCGTTTTGGTTCACTCGATTGCAGTTTGACGTTTCTTTTTGTACAACATGCGTCCAATTACCTTCCACTTGCGGTCCACATTCCACGCGGCGCTGTCAAATCTATAAATCAGTGTTGAGAAGCACCCTGAGAACTATTCTTAAAGATTTAATTTTGAATATTGTTTTCAAATTCAACGAATCCTTATTCATAATGAATAACGTCCTATCAAAAATGTATCAAAATGAATTCATAAATACCAAACAGTAGAGGATTCAGTCAGACTTGTGATTTAACCACAGAATAAATAACTAATCGTATGACTTTAATTTTTATCAATATGAATCCTTATTCATAATGAATCACGTCATATCAAAAATGTATCAAAATTAATTCATAAATACCAAACAGTAGAGGATTCAGTCAGACTTGTGATTTAACCACAGAATAAATAACTAATCGTATGATATTAATTTTTATCAACAAAATATTAACAGGACAATATAATATATTAATATGATTTATAAAAACATAAATGTGTTTTCTCATATGTGGAAAACAACTTTTTTTATTTTTAGTTTTTTAAATATAAAGAAATATCTGAGGTTTATCTGACGTCCAGATTCTGGAGCAAACTTACTGTTTTAATTTGTGAACTGATGACTCCTAAATGAATTTAACTATCAAAAAACTAATACAACTAACAATAATTCAAACAAAAATTCGTTTAATTATAAAAGCAACGTTTATATTTATACCTTGGTAGAATGTTACTTAAAATACAAATTTCGCACTCACTAAGTTATTTCGTTCGCAACCTACGTGGACTGCCGTCCATAGTCTGGAATACCTCTTAAATAAATACCATCTCTAACGTGTTTGTGCAGTTTGGTCAGTCTAAAACGGCAAAAACAAAGTTTTCCTCGAGCGATTCTTTGCAATATTTTCCAAAATGACGCAGGTGGCTTTTCTGGACAACCTGCTGAGGGAGTATCTAGTTTTCCGTGGGTTTTCCAGTACCCTGAAGGCCCTTGATTTGGAACAACGCACCGAGAAGGACCAGCACTTCCGGGCAGAGCGGGTTCTGGAACAGTTCCAAAACGCAATCCAGGCCTACGACCTTCAGGCCCTTCGCAGTCTTTGGCTTCACCTGGACAACAACCTGTTCTCCAAGCTGGAGCATACCTACGCCGTGGGTAGGTCCCAAGGGTTCCCATTCGAAAACTATGAATCACGAAACACCCTCTCTCTTTCAGCTGTGAAAAAACTGGAAAACAGCTTACTGAAGTATTATCTGGTCACGGCTTACAGCAATAATCGACACGATAAGGTCTCGGAATTCTTCACAAAGATGGCTGGGGAGCTGCAGCAGCACAGCGAGTGGAAGGATTGGTTCTGTAGGTGTTCTGCGCTCCAAGACAACGCCCTTATTAATTCCAAATCTTTGCTCTGAATTCAGATTTTCCGTTCTGTCGGAATGCCGAAGAGTCACCCATGTTTGCTTTGTTCTTCACCAAGCAGTGGCAGGACACCCTGCTCCTTTCACTTCAAAACTTTCTAACCACAGTCTATCAATGCCTACCGCAACCCACATTTGTGCGGGCCGAACAGGAGGCGGCCCATATGCAACGCCTCAGCGATGACAATGCTGGTCTTCGCACCCGTCTGCTCCACCTGCAACAGGAACTCCACCAAATGTCCCAGCAACAATCGGGAACAGGAGCAGTCAGCGGAAGTTCCCTTAGTGCGGATGCGGGTGCTCGGCGACGGAGTGTCTACCGACCCCAGCAAAGCCTCAGTGACATCTTGCCCTTTGATATCAGTCCACCTGGTCACATAGTGGACGACTTTTGCATTATTGCCTCTGAGGCGAATAGTGTGAGCCAGGCAAGCGACGCCCAGGCCCGGGGACTTAAACAGCTTATCCGCAACATAGGATCCGGCGGTTCGCCTGTGATGGGACGCAAGGATCAGGCTGCTGGTTCAGTCGGAGACAAATCGAACAAACGCAGATCGGGAAGTGTGGGACGTAGTTGGATTTAAAATAGTCTTGAGAAGATATGAATATATTTAAAGAAGACTTTGGGTCGATTGATAAGCATTCCCAATGACATTTCCAATCAGTTTTTATTTCTAAAGGCCTATGAATCGGACAATGTAAGAAGTCAAGGCCTGCATCCTCATACATGTATCGTCATCTTCAATTATGTTCCCTTTATTATATAGTTTATAAGTTTTATTTAAAGTAGATTAATTACTTTTATATGCCAAAACATATGACTTAACCTTCAGTAAGTATTATTTGTATTTTTATAAAAACAAATCATACTCAACTTTTCTAACTTTTGTACCCAAAATCGACCCAAAGAAGTACAACCAGTATTGTCAAGTGTGTTATCCAATGTTTATTATTTATTTGCTGGCCTCCTCAGTTCGTAGACGTACAAATTAAAGAGCAATGCGTGTGGCGTAATACATAAATGCAATAAATAACGTAAAATTACAAATAAATATGTTGTATAGGTGTACAGACGATTCGTATTCGTGTATAAAACATCATCTCGATTTATACAAGCAGCACAATTTAAAAAAATACAGTTTACTTCATAAAGGTGTTGTATATTTATATATATATATACCTATATATATTCTGATATATGTATAAGTTGCATACAGTAGCATCGCTTCTGACTCGTTTTCCGTTTGTCAATAAATGCAATTTCGGCGTGGCTACGGAAGGGAATTGCTCATTTCTCGATTCTTGGATCGTTACTTATGGAATATGTATATATGTATATCTATATCTGCCTCCTGGCTTCAGAAGTGGGTTAGACCCGATTCTTTACAGAGCCGTCTCAAACGATGGCAGCGCCGGATTCACCACCGCAGCCGGCACACACTTGTTGCTTTCGGCGCTGGCAGCTCCTCCGATTGCCGCAGTCACTGCTGACCCTGCTCCCGATCCTGCCCCGTTTGTTGTTGTCCTGGCAAAGCTCGACTTCAATTCCCCTCGCATAAAGTTGTTCTCCTCGGTTTGCAGGAAGAAATTCCGCCTCAGATCGTAGGTGGAGAGGGTGGGCTTGGTGTCCCCCGCCTCGGAACTGGCCCTGGAGCCCCCGCTGGTGTTCGAGTTGTCCTCCTCGCTGTTGGCCTCCGGTATGGTGGTGGACATAATGTCCGTCCGTGCTGGCGCCGTTGCAGCAGTCACCGCATTCACGGGACCCCGCATCTTGGGCGCGAATGTCTTGGAGGGCGAACCGAACTGTCCCTGGCGCAGCATCCTCCGGTTGGCAAACGTCTTGGGGGATCCACTCAAATCCAACAGCTTGAGGCTGGAATTGATGGTGGGCTTGCCGGGCGCCACTTTCTGGCCCACGGTACTTGGCTTCGGCTGGGGAGGGGGTGGGCTGGCTGCAGCTGACGACTTCTTGAGGAGCTCCACGGCGGAGACCTTTCGCTGGACCGGACTCGCCTTGGCGGACTTGGCCAGAAGCAGCTTCTTGAAGTCCATCAGCGTGGTCTTGCTCTGACCAATTCGGTCGGCACAGGTATTCAGGCGCTCGGGGGAGTCGTCGCTCCAGTTCCTCGAGGGCTGCTTCATCGGGGGCACTTGTGCGCCGGAGATCTCTCCCTCGCCGGCTCCCCCAACTAGGCCCCCTCGCGTGGGCGTGGAGGTGTGGAAGGCACCGCCGCTGCGGTTCCTTGGCACGATTGGCGATATGTTGCTGCTGCGGTTTCCGTCGCTGGCTGCTGGCGCTACTGGGCGCGGCAGACGATCGGCCCGGCGTATGGGCGTGGCATAGAGGTCGTCTCGGCAGGTCACGCCGCTCGTGGGCTGTGTCCTGGGCTGGCTGCGCCGGCTCTGCAGGGTCCAGTAGATGGGCGCACTGCGCTGAAAGGGCGAGGCAGTCTCAACTGTCTCCAAGGGCTGATTGTTCGGTGCTGGCTGCACTTGCTCATAGATATTAGAGAAACGTTGATACCCTGCAGGGGCGACAAAAAATGGAAACAGGGGATTAGTCATTAATGTTTATGGTTTTTTTAATCGCTTGTTTTAGGATTAGTGAGCAGTCTCGGGTGCGGTTGGTTAGGATTTGGAGAATCAACTACAAGAAGCGTTCAAGGCAAGCGATCCTTACATACCTGATGGTTTCCCGGGTGACTCGACATTACCTGGTGGCTTATCCGGAACCCGATCCCACTCCCCATGATTTTTGCGAATATTTACAAATGCCGGAATGGTGCTTGTGGGTGGGATGGTGGTATGTGGTTTGAGAGTGTGTTGGGTATTCGTTACCTTTACCAAATGCCAATGATAATGTCAATGCGGGTTTTTGTTTAGCAATTTATTCTTTGTTTGTCGATCGGTGGGCATGGAATGTGGACTGAACTTAGCCGAGAACTTAGTGGTTACTGACTTGGTGCCAATTCTTTAAACTACTCGTGCTACCAGCGACTTTGGGGGGGAAACGTGCAAAAACTACTACTACACTACTCAACAGGGACGAAACTGAAGCAAGCTCTGGTTAAAATGCAGTAGAAGCCTTTTGCACGCCTCACAGTTTAAACTTTTTTAACAATTTAAAAAATCAGCATCATAGTCTTAGCTTAACTCTAATCGTAACTGAGTATTATGTCGATTACAAGTGAACGGTGCAAAAAACTTTACAAGAATGTACAGTACAGGTGTTGGATTATGTTGATTAACAATTCGTTACAAACATTTGTCGATTGAACAGGTAACATACATATTATTTCTTAGGTGTAGAGTTAAGTACAGACAAGCACAATTATAAACAAAAAGGTTAATTAAAACTCTGGGTTAGGCAGGGCCCGGCAAGCCAATCATTAGACTAATATTTGTACTGCCTGCCGGTTTCCTGGAGCTAATACACAGCTTGACTTCAGGCTTAAACAATAACTGATAATATTAAACAATAACTGATTCGAATTAGTCACAAAGCATGGGTGTTATTTACAAACAGATAGGCTGGAAGAGTGGCAAGTTCGTTCCTGGCAAGTGTTACTGAAAAGTGCAAGCTGTGTAAAGTTTTAGGCTTGCAAGTCAGCGCTCAAGTATTTTCTCCTTCGTGGCAGAATCAGGAGCAGCATATCTAGTGGCGGCGGAGGCGTTGCATCTCGGTGGACATTGAACCCAAGGACAAGTTTCCGTCTCGGCCCATTGAGCACGTACGCCCCTGCCGAGGGCCGCCCCGGGGCCTGGCTTCTTCCAATTACCACGTAGTGTTTACTTTGGAGGCGGAACTTCGGCCACTACCATATCTCAGTCACCTCGAATTTCTGGAGGATGCGCTGCCTTCGGTTGCCGTTCTCGTCGCTGGGCAGTATTATCTTGAACGGGCGCAACAGCACACTGTCCACAAAGGACTTGTGGTACTTGGCTGGCAAGGACAAAGGCGGGGCACACGTGCCCTCCTCCTCCTCCTCGTCAGACGAGGCGTCTGAGGCGTTCTCGTCTGGCTTTTGTTCGGTGGTTTCGCTCAAAAGAGCCGGTGAATCGTCGAAGTTCTCCAGCGACTTGTTCTTCAGGTAGGAGGAGTCGCTGCCCGTGGTGAGGGACAGCGAAAACTCGTCCACAAGCCGCTCGAAGGACTTGGCTATACGCCGCTCCCCGGCAGGTGAGCTCTGGCCGTTCGAGAAGTTGCTGAGATTGCGCAGCCTCAGGGAACTTGTTGCGTGCTGCATAGGGGGCATTGCTCCCGAAGTAGGTGCCGCCGCCAGGGTTCTCTCCGAGAGATTCTCCTTGTTCATCTCAATCTCGTGGAGCTTCAGCTCGTCGTTGGCCAGCCTGTAGCTGTTATTGCGCTTCAGGACAGCGCGAGGCTGGCTGGGATTCGAAACGGAAATGGAAAACTGCAACGCAATTGGGTCAATCGATAGGGGGTGGGTGGTGTTGATGGTGTTGGGGCTGCCAGCTCCCCCCCTAATGTCATTTACTTTCGCCCTCGGCGGCAGGGGTGGCAGTTGCTCCCCATGGCTGGCGGCATCCCCCTGAATGGACCCACCCCGGCCGTCCCCGAGGGGGTTAGTTTCCATTTCAGCAACCCTCACTTTCGACTCGTAAACTTTGGGGCTCTGATTCGGAAGCGGATGCTGTTGCCTCACACTTGATATGCTGCCCGCTGACTTGCTGCTTCCTATGTGGCTATGGTTATGTGGCAGAGTGCTCTTAGTGTTGCAAAGTGGCGTGTTATTTACAGGGACAAAGGAACAGGACTTGGTTTGGACTTGGGTTACGGTTTGGGATGATACGCTTCGGCAGCCCATTGTGCCTGGATGAAGCTGGTGCTGCGCGGGCTTACCTTCTTCGCCGGAGGAGGAACTATTGGTGGCTGCGGAACCGGTGGAGGAGTTGGACTTGCCCGAGGGCGAGGGCATCATCAGGCTGGCCACTGGCGCGGCAATGGTCTCGTAGAAGGGGTTCGTGCGGTTGGCCAGGATCTGCTTCTGCTCCTGGTAGGTGGCGGCTCCGGCGGCCTGGTATGTAGCCATGCCGCTACTGTCGCTGTTGTTACGGCTGAGCGGGGACTTGGCCACAATCGGCCTCACATTGGCCACCTTTCGGTTGACAATGCCGCCACTCAATAGTAGGAGTTTCGGTGATTTCAGAGATGCTGCTGCTCCCGCGGCTGATGCTGCACTTTCTCCCGCAACGGCTGGCACTGCACTGTACGCACTTTCGGTTTCCTTCACGTACGGACCAGGTGCGAAGGTGGTGTGTGCACCCTTGCGCCGCTTCAGACTGTCGGAGTCGTACACGACCCTCCCCTCGGCGTTCGGTCGCAGTCGTCGCTGTGCCGTCGTCGTGAGCGGCTTCTCCTCGCTCAGCTCGCCGATTTCCGCGTACATTGGTATACCAGCACCCTCGCCGCCTCCCCCCGTGGCTCGCTGCTGTCGTGGTGGTTGCTCCGCTTGCCCAGTGACGACAGCTGCTGCCGCCGGCTCACACTCGTAGGGTGGTTGTGCGCAGGCCCGGCTCTGGCTCTGGCTCTCTTTCGGCGGAGTTTCCGACGAGACTGCATGCCGACGCAAGTGCTGGGGCAGCTCGTTCAGCGACACATACTCGGAAACGGCTACTGGCGCTCTCCGTGTAACTATGTCATTGGAATAGTAAATGCCCATTCCCGTGGCAGCCACCTTGGGTCGTTGGTTCTGGTTGTTGTTGTTGTTGCTGATGTCGGCTATGGTGACGTACTCGCCGGCCAAGTCGTAAAGCTCGTCGTTGTTCACGGCGCTCGAGTTGGCGGGCTTGGGACTTGGCAGTGAGCCAGATCCTTTGGTGGGCGAGCTTTTTCCGGGCGCCAGCTTCACCCTTAGCTTTTCGAACATCCCGCTGAGGGCTTTCGTGGGCGTCTGCTTAAGCTCGTTGAGGTTGTGGTCCTTGCTGGCGTTTGTGGGGGTCTTCTGCTCCTCCTCGCCCTCGGCGTCATGGTCCACTTCTATGGTGAGAGTGCGGTTCAGATCCTCCTGGCCGCGCTTCGTCTGGTGCTCGTCGTCGTCACTGGTCGTGGGCGTGATGATGCACATGGAGGGTATCCTCTTGGAGGTGATGGCTGTCTTCTGCTTGATGCGCTCTATGCGCTCCACGCCCTCCAGGTCGGAGCTCTCCGAGAACTCCAGCTGCTGCTGGTCCTGCTCCTGCTGCCGCTTCTCCTTCTCCTCCTTCTCCTTCTCCTCGATCTCTGTTGCTCCACCCTTGGCTGGGGACATCTTCACATTCCTCTTGATGGTGCCAGTGCGCTCCAGGGTGCTACCTATGGTGCTGCTGCTGTAGCTCCTCTCCAGCGTGCTGCTGCTGGCGCTGGTGCTCTGGCTCCGGCTCTGCCCACTGTGCTTGCCCAGCGAGCTGCTCCGCTCCGGGACATCCGGCCCTGTCACGGCTCCGCTCAGCAGAGCCACCGTGCAGACCGTGCCCGCCGAGCTGGTGGTCGTCGACGTGGATCCCTTGCCGAACAGCTCGTACTCGTTCTCGGCGTTCAGTACCGTCTGGTTGGACTGGCTGCCGAAGGAGTAGCTACTGGTGTGAAGGCTGGTCTGGAGCGGAGTGCCGTTCACCGCCGAAGGCTCCTCCTCCTTGAGGGTGCGCAGGCCGCTGTCCATGTGGAAGGAGGTGTAGTAGCCCTCGGTGTCGCAGCTGTAGGCGGAGCTTGTTTCGTCGTCGAGGTGACCGGGATAGCCTCCAGCATCGCCCTGGAGTTCCGGAGTGGCAGTGCCCTCGCTTCCGGTCACACTGCTCGAGGCGGAGGTGTTCAGGAAACGCCTCCTACTCAGCATGGACGAAGGCGGGCCACTGCCGGCTCCGCCCGGCTGGAAGCTGGAGACATTGAGGGAGGTGCTCGAGGCACTCGACTTGGGCTGCATGGTGATCTCGCTGCCGATGGAGGCACGGCCGGACTCCGAGCTGGCACTCCAGTTGCCGCTGGACGAGTGCGGCTGCTCCTCCTTGCCGGCCAGGGCGTGGAGGCCGTTGCGTCGCTGGCGATTCAGGGTGGCCGTCTCCCGCATCTTGACATGGGCCGCCGCCAGGGAGCCCACCGGCTGGAGTCTGCCTCGCAGCTGGCCAGTGCTGGACACACTCATGCTCTTCTCCGAGGAGGAATACGAGGGCTTTCGTTCGTGCGAAAACCGAGATTCACTCTTCTGGGCCACCAAATGATGCACCACACACTCGTCGTCGATGTCCCGCTTGGGCTTCTCGCCATGTCCGGATTCCCCATGGTGTTCCTGCTTGTCGGCCCCCGAGGAGCTGCTGTTCTGGGAGCTGCAGCCGCTGGTGTCGAGCTGGTCGGCGACCAGGTCCCCAGTGCGTTGCATGAACTTGAATCGGTTGCGGCCCCACTGCTTCAGGGAGTTCAGCCGGGTGAGGGTGCTCTTGCCCTTGTCGTAGGGCAAGGCAGCAGATTCCTTTTTTAAGATGTCGCTGGACTTGCTCCGGCCGAACTTCTTCGACGACTTCTTAGCGTCCGAGGCGGCGGCGGAGGCGGATGTCTGGTGGCTGGAGGCGGGCGCCACCGGCGAGGTGGCATTCGAGGCATTCTTCGACTCCCCATTGCTGTTTTACATTTTTGAAATATTTTGGTTTTCGATATATTTGCAAAATATTTGGGGGGAACATAAAAAGAAAATATGTTTGGTATTTGGTTAGCATTTTTTGGTAATGATGAATGGAACATGTGGGAGATGTCAGGGGGCAGAGAGTGAGACAGAGATAGAGCTGAGAGAGTAGGATAGATGATGCCTTCTCTATGAACATTATTGTGAGTGAATTTTCAGTCAAGATACATATTTCTTTTTTGATATTTAGATCTGGATTTCTGTTTCTGTTTCTGGTTAATTTCACGCACACACACAAATGCACAATACATGACCTGTTTGGGGGGAAAACTAGAAGAAAAAAAAAACCACAACAGCGAGATGGAAATTAATTAATGGCACAGTTCAAAGTTTAATTTCCCAGCATACATTAATACACTTTTCGTTTTCTGTGCTCTGCTGTGAGAGATTATTACAGGCGATTACAACATCTAAACTCTTGAGAGGGGGAACCAATATGTATGCCCCCCCTAATCCCCGCCAGCAGGCAAGGTGCACGTCGGAGGGGGAGCCTCCTCCAGAATAAATTGGCGATAAGAAGTCGCTTCGATTCTGGGCCAGCAAACAACTTGAATTAAGGGGATTTCTGAATGCCATTCGGGGCCAGAGCTGTCTGGGGGTAGGGGTAGCCGTAAAGTGCAGTCATTGCTAAAAGATTTCCACTGAATCCAAATAAAGCAAACTCACACCGAGAGACGGGCGCACACAAGTGCACAAACAGCAACAAAAAAATCACGAAATGCACTTACAGTTTGACAGCCACTGCCGGAATATGGGTTCAAAGTTTTTGCCTTGCTCCGCATTTTTTTCGACTGCTGATCGCACAGATATTGAACAGCATTGACATAATGCCTCGCACACACACCACCGACCCACTAAGTGTGTGTATGTGAGTTGGGGTCTCAAATTGCACAAATAAGCAATACGATGGGGTATGTAGAACGCAGTCAGTTGGAATGACGCCGTCTCCGGGACTCCGGGAGTTTGTGGGCAGACGCCGAGCCGACAAACAAACAAAAAAATTCAAGATTTATGAAACTTTTAGCAAAAGGCGTCGTCGCTGTCGTGTATGGCATTTGAAAAGCCCAGGAAAAGCAGCAACAAGGGAATAAAGTTAAAAAACTTCCCCACTTCGACACAAAAAGAAAACATTTACCTGACTTTTGGGGAAAATAAATGACAAAAATCTTTTGGATTTTGGGAATAAAGTTATCTTGAAATACTTGAAATTATAAGATTATTTTTGTTAGTTTTCAAAACAATACTTTATAGCTTTTTCGTACTTTTTGTTCAAATTTACTTTAATTTTTTTAAAAAAGATATATATTTCCAATACAAGTACTATCTATTATTTTAAACTTTAAGACTTTAATGCAATTTTTCCCAAATCTCTAGTATATTTTTTCTCTGTGCAAGCTCGGTTGCAGTGGAATAGTCTCGCTTTTGGAATGGCTGCAGCTTTTCGGTCTTGGCCAAATCCTACGGAACTCAGTCCTACTCTCGCATGATTTATGCTGATGATGAGCAGGCGGCCAACAGGCGGGAGAAGCGGAAAAGGCTCGAGAGTGGGCCGACTGACTGACAGTCGACTTAGGTGCAACCCGAATGTTGCTGGGCGGCTGGTGGCTGGCAACAAATGTTGCCCAACATGTGTGGGCGGTTCGAGAGCAGGATAAGAATGTGCGGGGGTGAATGTCTTGGATGGATCATGGATCATGGACCATGGATCATGATGTATGAGTTTTTGAATGACTGACTATGAGTGATTGTGTGAATGGATGTGTGTATGGAAATGTTCTTTTTGTGTCTGCTGAAAATCGATTAATTTGTTAGGCTGTTTTGTTGCAAGCTCGCTTGTTCGTTACTCATCCAGAGATGCACTTAAAGTTTCCGTTGTCAGAAGGCTTTCAAAATAATATTTGGCAAAGAATACGTAGCTGAAATTCGAATTTGGCTGGCTAAGGTTTCTAATTACGAACAGTAATGCTAATAACACAATTTATTTACAATGTTTCTTTGTACAACATTCAGTTTAGTTTCGTAATTAAATTGGTAATTTAGAGACATTCAATTCGTTGCATGCAGGTTGTGCGGCTAATTGGCAAACAATATGTATAATAGGTACGACTAAAAATAGTTAATGGCTCAGAGCTCTGATTTGTACAGTCCGCTAGGCGTTTTGTTCAAAACAATATTCAAGAGGCGCAATTAATTAACAAAAAATTTTGGCAAACGAAGAAAACTAAACAGCATAACAAATCGTCCAGCTCAGCTTGGCTGATCACAATAATCTCATAAGAAAATGCAATTTCGAAGTAAGTCGGATAATACGGGTGTGTGATCCGGCGGATCTGTCCGGCTTGTATGTACACATGTAGATACGAATACGAGGGTTTAGTATGTTCTTATGTACAGTCCGAGAGGCGAACGAAAGTGGGAAAGGAAGTAACAGGTGGCGTCTATACGAACACATATAGACATGTACCATGGAGCGGGGCTAGGCAGAAATAGGCGGCTACATACCCATTGGCCGCGTCCTGGATCTCCTTCTGGTCGATTCCGGCGATGGTGTTCCTTCGCTTGCCGCGCACTTTCCGGGACCTGGAGCGCCGGCTCACGGTCTGGACGTTGTCGTCCAGGTTGTTGCCCTCCGCCTGGCCGCCGTTCTCCGGCGAGGCGCTGCTCGAGGACCCGGCGGCGGTGGCGGTGCCACCCGCGTAGCATCCACTGGTGGACTTTCGAGCCGCACACATCCGCTGGAAGTGCTTCCCGCTGGTGTTTACCGAAATCACTTCGGCGGGGTATCTGTTGGACCGCAACGAGAATATTGTTTAGCAATTAATCATTTCAAAAATTAAATTTAAAATTTGTTGGAAAGTGGAAAATGGATTTCTCAGCTCAGGCTTTGGGAAGTGGAAGTGCCTTTGGGCAACTTTTGGGTCTGGAGAAACTTGTTTATAAAATGGTTATGCGGAAAACGTGTATAGTTCAACTTATTTCGACCGAGGCTACGGATATTTGGAGTGCACTTCTGCGGCTATCCAAACAACAATTTGTTTACGCTTTAATACGCCAACCAGCCACATTTTTGTGCTCCAAAACCGACGGAGCGTGAATGCCCGGCTCGGTTGGTCTGGTCTGGTCTGTGGCTGTGGCTTTGGCTGCCGCTGCTCCATATCGGAGTTTTAAAAAACATCGAACAAATGAGCCATGGCCGCATCGGACACGCCCAGTGTCCAAAGCCCAAGCCCAATACAGGCCCCCGATCGGGGAGGGGGCCGGGAAGGTGGATTCTGGGGGCAAGCCGGGTCGGCGACACTTGCATAATGTGTGTGGCCGCATTGTAAATATTCATACGTAATTGAATTAATTTATTTAAGCATTTTTTGCCCCGATGCGCTCGCTGAACGAGCATCTCGTGCTCCAGTCGGACGGACGGACGGACGGGGCAAAAAAGCTATCGAACGTCGAAAAAATGTATAATAATAACAAACAACGGATAGCCATAAAAGCTATTATTTTTTTGTTTGGTGCGTCATGAAAAACAAAGCAAACAATAGACGCTGCGAAATTTGCATAAAAAAAACATTAAAATTGTGTTTAAATTCAAGATTCTCCGGGAGTGGGAAATGGGCACAGCTGTTGTAGAACTGTAAGCTGAGACACAGTGCGTCACAAACTGTGAGGGAAGTTTAAAGTATCTTAGTTTTAAAAATTTCATTGTCTTTTGAGAGACAAATAATGGAAAATCAAACTCATGAATCATTAATTCATTGAGTGAGTTCATGAGTTATGAGTTTATTAATTAAACGCGATTAATTAATGCTGAGCCGGATAGAGCTATCAAGTGGAGAGGCGAGAAACCCGATCGCCTGACAGACTTTCCGAAATACTCACTTTAAGGCAATCAGTTTGGTTTGTTCCTCGGGCGAGGGCAGGCGATGATTCAAAGGCACGTCTTTATTGATATCGTTCGGCAGTAGGGCCTGTGGGTGGTGGTTGCCCCGGGACTGGTGGTGCTGGGAGCTGTCCGCCGCCTGGCTCAGGTTCTGGGCGTACAGGGCGTCCACGGCGTCGGCGGAGAGGACGGACGGAGAGAGGGCCGGGGTCAGGAGGCCGTTGTCGCCGATGGCCAGGGAGGTGCTCACCGAGGTGTCCACATGGTGCATGCAATCCGGCGTGACGGTGACATCACCCAGCGCCTCGCTGGATGTCCATTTCCGCAGATCCTCGATGGCAGCGGGCTGGAAGTGAACAAAAAAAAAGGGAAGCCCGTTAAAAACATCGTCCTTAATTAACGCATTTGGCATGCAAAAATATTGTTTTATGCTCGCAGGCCCGCATGTGTGTGTGGTTGGGTTTATGCGGCTTTCATGTTCGGGCGGACAGGTCCTTAATTAGCCAGTGGGACAGAGGAGCCGCCACAACAGCCTGTCACGAATACATCCCTTTATGGGAGACGTGAGCTGCCTCTTGGTGTTCTGTTTGCCCAAACATTCTTCTATGCTTTCCGCAAATTGGGGCAAGTCACGCGATTTTTAAATCCCCCAAAATGTGGCAGGTTTCCACTTTGTTTTCTTTTTTGTGTTTTACAGTTTGTTACGAAATCGAAACTCAATCAGTTTAATTAAAAACAATAAAGGAAAATGGTGGGGAGTCGCGGAGATGCATAAAAGTGGGCACAGCTGTAGTTAGATCCATGGTTAGTTTTGAAAGAAGATAGACTTTGGAGTGGACTCTAAAAACAATCTAGAAATCGCGTAATGAATACACAATGTAATTTCATTTGTCTGCACCAGAAACATTCAAACCGTCTGATGGTTTTAAGTGAATTACACTCATAAATAAAAAGCGCAATCTTTTCATTTGATTTCTCGATTCGACTGCTCCAATCAATTGTAACAATTGAAGACTATCTGGCAGGGGGATGGGATGAGATGGGGGCTTACACTGTCCCCCCAATTTCCATTTTTTGGAGCCATTTCCAGGCCACCCACACCACCGAAATCTACATAAAAAGGCACTTGAGCTAGATTTCCAGAGTAAGTGAAGCAAACTCCAGAGTCGGGGCTTTCGGGCATATCCCCAGCCTGTCAGCGGACTGAAGGGGCAACTGTGGCCAACTTTTAACGATAAAATATTTGCACATAAATGTCGAGCCGTATATAATAATGCAATTTAAGTGCCGTCAAGACGGCAGCCCACAGGCTCGTTCCAGGCCGTCTTGGAGATAGTTGCTGCCGTAACCAATAAACCGCAGAGCGCTAATGGCCGGCCTGGATGGCCTGGAGTCTGGGACTTGGCTTTGACTTTCTTGGGGGTATTGAGTATTTTTTGGGGTGCATTGGAGCGGAAAGCAACGGCCAGCAAAGCCAACAAGCCAACTAACGTCAAACGCAATGCGAAAAGGATTAAAAGTCATTTTATTAAGGAGCAGACGACAGAATGGAGCTACGGCTAGAAATGGTAGGATATCTGGCGTCAGTACCAGCCAGTGGACTGCGATTGACAGCCGGCGTGCTTGTTTTTGCCAAAAAGAAACTAGTTTGGCAACCTATTGAACAGGGATCCGAGTTGTTGTCGACGTCGCGGCAGTTGCCATTGGCATCCCAGTCCATTGGCCGCTGGCTGTTTGTCTTTGCGGAGCTTATCTAATGGCCTGGCTAAAAGATAAACAAGCCACGACGGCAGCGGAGGACAAAGACGCGACAGAGACTAAATGGGATGGCTGCGAAGCGCGTTGGCTCAAATTAACTGCAATTTTCTGATATGAGCTGCTCCAGGCGATGCCATTGTGGATCTTCTTTTCAATTCAGTTGGCTTTAAGTTGAAACGATTTGTGTCGAAAGGAAGAACTTGCCAACACAAAGGACACAAGCAGGACAAACAAAAGCGTCAAGAAATTGTTGGGATACAGAAGTTGGGATACAGAATTAATACTTTAATTAGCCAGCCCTTTGATTTATGGATCTCTTAGCCCAATTAACCAGACAACCGCTGCAGTGAGCCATAGAGCACGATCCCTTAATTAAGATCCCTAGTCGGACTGTCTGTCAAGATTCAATTGATGTGTGCAGCCCAAATAGCTAAGCTAACTGGCCCCGACAAGCCGGCTGCCTCGTGGCTCGCCAAAGCCGCCACAAAATAGCGTGGGACGTCAGTTGAGCAATTAAAACGGGTTGACTAACTCGGAATGATTTGCTGCGTCCTCCGGCTCCCTCTCTTCCTCGTTGCCTCGTTGCAGATGGCTGATGGGCGATGGATGAGGTCTGTGTGTGGTCTTTGTTGGCTTGTTCCACTACCAGATCCAGTCCCAGTGCCCGTTCCCGTTCCCGTTCCCATTCCCGTCATCGCCATAACACAGGCACGACAAAGATTGGGCGGCCACACGGACGATGTGGAGCAAACAGTTGCCCCAGAGTTGGGTGGAAAGGGGGCGATTTGGCATTAGCTTTTGAGGCAACACAGCTGGCGGCCTTTGGATGAAAGAGGAGGAGCGGGAGGAAGTGGCAGCCACACAGACCACACACATGAGGTCGTCATAGTTTGCGGTATGGTCTGGATTCTAGTTTTGGGTAAACTGCCACAACAAAAGCATTATTTATGCATGGGGAAGTAATGCTCCGACCGGTGTACAGTGTGGCAAGTGTAGCAGTGCCTCCTAACTGGCCTCTAACGGTCGGCAAGTCGGAGAACCAGTTGGAAGCAGTTAGCCCGGCTAAGTGGCACTTCACTCACCAGGCGGATCTCGATTTCGGCGTCGATGCGCGTGCGCAGTTTGCGGTTGGCGTTCCCGAACTCGGAAATGCACAGGAGCTGATCCTCAGCGCCCGCGGAGCCGTTCAGCTGCAGGACCTCGTTGTCGCTGGACAGGACCTCGCCGTTGAAGGAGATGGAGCGGGGCGGGGTGAGGGCCTGGGAGTGGGCCAGGGAGGCCAGAGCTCCGGCCGTGGCCCCGGCTGAAACGGGCAGCTCCTTGCCGGCCTCCGTGTACAGTTGCCGGACGCTCTGGGGTCGGGTGTCGCTGGTGAAGAGCTCCTGCTGGAATGACTTGTCCGTCTCGTAGTGAAGCTTGCGCTGTGCGAAGGTGAGCAGGTCGCTTTCAGCTGGAAGAAGAAAGAAACGATTTAATTACAAACATTATCAAGGCATGTAATCCCCGAAAGCCTTTCATCTCTGGCCATTTAACTCCCCCGTCCCCCACTATCAGCGGCGGATAATCACAAAGAGCTTCTCGCGTAATCTAATGGAAATAGCCGCGTCCCTCGATACAGTTTCCATTTGGCCCACATGGCGATCGAGGCTGCTGGGCCTCCTCTCTTCCGTAAACAAAGGGTGGGGCCATAAATCAACGCGGAAATTAATAGAGTGGAAAAATCGCCACAAAACCAAGGACACTGGAAATACTACGAAAAAAGAAAACTGAATTATCGCAGCAAGTTGCAGCAAAATGAATGCCATGAAAAATTGTAATTAACTTTAATAACCCAGCCACATGCCCAGGGACTGGAACTGGGACTGGGAGGGAGCAACTCCTCCCTGCATATTTAATTTTCATGACAAAAACAGGACGGAGGGAGCGAACCGGCGACCGTTTGTCTTTCTGGCTGTCTGCACATTTTGCATTTAATAGGCCGCCGCCATGTGGACTTGGTCGGCAATGAAAACAAGGCCCGAGGAGGAGTCTCTACCAGGAAGCCAGCCAACAGAAGCCGAGGCATCCACTCGCAGATTAACAAGCCCAGAGCAAAGACACTTGACATAGAAGAGGAACAAGGCAAACGGGAGGAGGAGCCGCATCTGGGAGATGGTCAGGATGACAGGGAGACAGGGCGACTGGACCGATGCCAGGAGGCATTCGGAATGGAAATGGAGATGGGCTAGAGAAACGACGGCAACCTAGCGCTAAATTCAGGCAATTTTATGGCAGCCGGGCCACATTTTGACGTTTACTGCGCCACTGGAAGACGCATGAGTCTGAATGGTCCGGATTGGTCCAGCTCCTCCCGGCTCCTATTAGCCAATTCAAGTGCACAGACATTGGCACGCACCAAGTGACCCCCGCCGTTGTCTGGCATTCGAAATTAAATGCGAAAATAAACAACCTCGCAGCCCCACAGTTGCCTGTTCATTTCGTTGAAATCCGAAATTCAATTAAGCATGCTCAGGTGCAGGAGCAGGTGCAGCGGAGGAGAGATACTTCTTTTTTGGCCAAACGGAAGCTGACAGGCAGCCGTCGCCGGAAATGGCAAATTAACTTGGCAAAAATTGTTTTTCCTCAAAATATTGCTGGCAAGGAGGAGATGGGGCGAGCCAGGGCCCAAAGGCAGAGGCGTCGTCACGTCTGGGTGACGGCCATGGCCCTGCCGCTGCACATAATTTATGACTCATGTACAAGAATGTCTCTTCGCACATACGTACTGTGTACACAGCACAGAGCAGCAGATTGCAATCGGTCCCGGGATGCAGCATGGCCACAAGTCCCGTCCCGTCTCGGGAGATTGCCTTAAACTATTTTCCCCCACGCGGCCAGGACGCGGCGCAGGGGGGAAGGAGATCATAGTCTGGTCATGTAACCGCAGCCATGGCTAATACAAGGCCTGGGCCAGCTATATACGGCTATAATCCACTTTTATGGCGATTTAGCCGCTATCCCACTACAACTGTCAGGCTGTGGGCTCTGATATGTGGTCGGAGTGGAGTCGGACGAATATGGGATTCTCTACTCAATTCGAAGCTATACCATTTCTCATTAAAAACTCTTAAAAGTTATGTCTCAATCAGATTTAATTGCCTTTTCAAGATTCATAAAGTGAACAGGGACCCAAAACCTCAAATCGCATAACAAGTACTTCCGCAATAAAGGTGCGCCCTCGATAGACCTCTCCGGAATTTGGAAATATTTATTTTTATGGCAGCCTTGGAGGCCCAAAGCGATAGGGGATTGTGCAAATATTGTATTACCAGGCTGTTGACATCTCTCGATTGTCATGTCAGAAGCGATGAAATTTATAGGAGGCCGCAAATCAAAGCCCGCCCTGCCCCCCCTTGCCGGCGACGATGTGCGGCAGATGGAAAACCAATAAGCCCTGAGCCAATATATCAAAAGTGCATTTGCCAAGGCACCGGATCAGGCCAGATCGGGCCAGCTCTAGCCTGGCGCACATTGACACGTATGTGGTGCGATGTTATGCGGCTGATTCCGATGCCGATGTGGATGTCTGATGCTGAGGCATTCGCCAGACACTCGAAGCCGATGTGGCAAAGCCGCAAATAAATGAGATTTGCACAAGATGTTGGCCAACCCAGCTGGGGCTGAGCGGCTCCAGAGCTGGCTCTTTTCAGAACTTACCCTGGCCATAAATTGACACCGAACGAGGCAAGGGTGAGCAGTACGGCAGCAGTACGTGCAGCATAAAAGCTGTGGCAGCGGCAGCGCCAGCGCTGTGGTATCTAGCAGATACAATCTGTCATAGACTAACGCGTTCCGAAGCATAATTTGCGCCAAACCAGTTTCTGGCGGCAGGGGGGAGGCTAGGTGAGGTGAACCGCGATAATGTCTTGGCAATAAATGATTTATAAGCCATCCGCTGGCTGCCTTAATTACGCTGATTGCACCAGGTTAGAGGTCGTTGGCCCCTTAGTTCTGGTTCTTTGTTTCCCGACTCAGCGTCTTTTGGTTTTCTGTTTGCGCAACTCTTCTCGTTCTCGATGGCCGAAAACATAATTGCATCGAGTGCAGTTCCTCCGACTGAGTGAGGCTCTCCTCGAATCAGTGGGCTGCCCACTTTAATTTAATTATTTAAGGCGGAAAACAATTGCAGCTTGTCTGCGGAGCTGAATTAAAGAGTCCGTCCTTGGCCCTGGCTGGCGGCCAGACGACACTGGACGGAGCATGCTGCGCGAGAGTATCGTAATGGCATTTAAAGCAATTACTGGTCACATTTGGGGGAAGCGGAAAGCGAAGGTCCTGCGACATCCGCGCCGATAAAAGCGACAGCCAAGTGATAAATTAATTAAAGCTCAGAGAGGAGAGTGCCTGAGGAATCATAGAAACTTATAGAAACGGAAAGTTAAACAGGTTACTAGCTCAGGAAATTAAAGATGAAGTCCATCAATCACTACATGATCTCATCATTTTGATAACCTTTGCGTTGAATTTTTCAAAGGCCCTAAAAAGCATTCAGTTTTTACAAATACGACGCTCTGTCCGGAGATCCCAGCGCTTATCAGCGAGCGTGTTCAGCTGCTGGGATGATTTATGGGCAGCGTTTTGCGCGGCGACAGGATAAGCTTTAAGCAGAAAAGGCCAACAAAAAACTGCAAAATAAACAAAATAGCCAAATACATATTTTGGCAGCATGTAGTACGCAATGAGGACTACAACTAACCTAACGCGTGTGTGGGCTGGGCTGGGGAGCCACATGTGCTTTATGGCCAAAAAGTTTTCGCTGGGCGGACTTGGGGGTTGCTGGTTTAGCAAATTTTCGCCAGGCCCAGCCAACAATGGGCCACCGCCGCATTTTGGGGCGCCACAAGAGCATAAATTGTAAAGCCAGCCAGCAAAACAAAAGCTAGACAAATTTATGCAATGCCCTGGGGTGGCATTGGCGGCAAAAAAGCGGGACGGGGCATGGGGAGTAGCAGCCGCTACCCAAAAGCAATCAACGGGCAAATGTTGCACGTAATGCGACAGTAAAAATTGTTGCCAAAACAAAGCCAGCCCAAAAAGCATAATGTTGACAGCAGAAATGGCAAATAAAATTGGTTTCGCTTTTTGCTCTTCCGCCTGGAAATCTCATTAAACGGGCCAGCTAAGTCCCATATGCGTGTCCCAGGCACTCATTCCTCCTTTCCCATCCTTTTTTTTTGGCGAAGACAACTTTCCCAGCTGCACTATTAATTCTGATTTATGCTCCGCGCCGACCTTTTCCTGCAGTTCACTGCCATCGGCCGAGTGACACACCCACGCGAGAAACGCATTTCGCCAATAAAAATGGGCAAGTCACGTGGTTCTGATTCGCCAAGCCCGCGCGGCCCATAAAAGGTCGAAGTGTGGTGCGGTTTTGGGGGAAAGTGAGTGAGCTGGGCCAGGACTAATGAACTGAATTATGGGCCGGGGCGAACTCTTTTCCCATTAGGTCCTGCGATGAGAGATAGCGCACGACTCATGGGCCTCTAAAGAGAATTAAAAGGGAGGGAATCGCAGGCACCTTAAGCCTGATTTAGAAATGGATTAGTGGGATGAGTGTCTCTATAACAGGGACTTCCCGGAGCACTAAATAGTTCCAAGAACTAGGCAATATAACTATTATTCGTAGTATATCTTAAAGATTCGCTAGTCTCCTAATTTAATACAAAGATGATTCATCTGCCAGCCCCTCCACTCGGTAATAATTATGTTGATTTAGGGCTGAAGATGCCTTCGACTGGCCCGACAGCTTGGCTTTTATTTGAATTAATTGACCCCGGGCACTTGTCGTGACAGCAATTAGCGCACTCTTGTCTTTGTTTTTTTGGCCAATTAATAGGTCGGGCTTGCGGCATGATTAAGTAAGACTTTGCTTCCGCCCCCGGGGCATAATGATAAAGTATAGACAGCCTTGGGGCGGGGGAGGCCTGCTGACTTTGTGACTTTACGGCCGTGTTAGGCAATTAAACGAAAACGTAAAACTTGCTGCTAAACATTTGAGTGCCGCCCCCGCGGTTGCTGCTGTTTTCCCTTTTGCCGTTCAATTTCAATCATGGGCCGTGTCTATCAATCGATTTCACAGCCCCCGGGCGAACATAAAATGCAGCCAGCCCCGGCCCGGCCCGACCCGACTGGCAATTGAATGAAAAATGCATCTCACCAACTGCCGCCTGTGGCAACTGCTGTCTGATGGCTGGGGCCGTTGTTGTTGCTGCTGCGGCCAATAAATTTAAGTGACATGCGTTTTTCAGCGAGTACCCGCGGGATAAGTTTACTTAAAATTCCTAGGGGTTATGCCCGGGGAGGAACCGGCGATCAGCGCGACTGATATCATTAAGGGAACTCCGGAGAGCCACATCCTCAGTCGGCGGTAGGGCTGCCTGCGGAAGTTAAAAATAAAGGCACCCAGCCAGCCGCCATGGCAGCCAAAATTTTATTGGGTTTTGTGTCTAAAATTAAACGAATGCCCAAAAACGCTCAGAGGCCCGACAATTTTTCACGCATTCCTCCCCTACCGCCGGACCAGATGCCGAGGAGCTCTTCGCTCAACCACTTTAGATATTAGACGGAGGATAGGGATTGGGATCCCTACTCTCCCCACTCCCACGCTGCGACATTTTCCGGCTTTCCACGGCAGTTCCCTTATTTTTAACAGCTCATTTAGCGCTGGCACCTTTTATTTTCAGAGATTTTCTCCGCTGGCTCCCTTTGTGGTTTTTATTCAAATAAAAAGTGGCGCAGCTGACGCTGGGAGATTACGGCCAATGTTTGACTTGAACTTGAAACAAAAAACTGAAAGGGAGGAAGTGAAAGCCGAAAGATGCGCTGCATCCGGTTTAGGCTCTAGTCCTGGACCTATCCCTCTCGGAGTCCCATTCCCATTCCCAGAGTCGCCGAGACGCTAAGTGAGTCGTTTGCTCTTTTCGTTTCCCTGACTTTCTGTCCGATTGCGAGATCTACAAATCGGGCCAGGAAAACAAATGGCCCTCCCCCTCGAGATCTGGGAGGGTGTGTGTGCCTCAATTGCCCTGCCAATTGCCAGATGTAAGTGGCAGCGCTGGAGCTAGCCCGGGGGCAGAGACACAGCCCGAGCAATTGAGTTAGCATTGAATACAATTGAACGACACTCTGAGTCGGCTCGGTCCAGTGGAGGCTGAGACCCAAAACGGGTTTCGCCATTTCGTGGAAGAGTCTTGAGTCTTGAGTCGAGTCAAGGGCCTCCTCCTCCTCCTCTTCCCAAGTGCCCCCCGTCGTGGCATCGATCAGCGTTTGGTATGCCTGCCCCGGACGGAGGGTTTCCTATTTGCTATTCATTGGAAATCATTGCCGAGCGAAAGGCAGACTTACACATGGGCTGCCAACCTTGAACTGTGCCTCGAGACTCTGCTGGAGCTTGAGAGCGTGGCTTTAAATAATTTTGGGCCCAGACTGCCTACCAAGAGGAGATACTGTTCAATTTTTCCCCTCACACCAATCCACCGCACTTTTAGTTTAGTGCTCCCTTCCCTGAAGTGATTACTTAGCTCGCCCAAGTACTTTGTAGTTTATGTTATTAACACTTTCCCAGGCGTTTATGAACTAGTTTAGAGCTTTAATGGCTTCTATATAAAGTTTATTATTCCGCAGTTGGGGCCTGTTCCTTATAATCGTGAAGTAGGCTTGCTTTTGACTTTCTGGCAACTAACTAGTGGCCCTCCAGGGTCGCTAATTGGCCAGACACTCCTGGATGGATGTATAAGGTTACCAACTTGAGCGATTGATGCACAACTGGCACTTGCATTTGCATCTGAATTTATGCGAGGAAGCTCTACATCTACTTCTGCTTCTAGTCCTAAAAAAAAAACTAATTAAATGCTTAGTCGGTGTGACACGAGCCTCGAATGTCCTGGGCCTGGGCCTGGCTTCTATTATGCACCAGCACTTGGCCAGAAGTGGCTGCCATCCAACTCCCGAGGCCCGACTCCGGGGCGTCTGGCAGCCAGGGTTCAAGCGTTCAAGGCGTAATGCATTTTGCATTAACATTTTTTTTCCACTGGGCCGGCCAACAATGGGCCGAGAGGGCCTACCGGGACACTTAGCCCGAGACTTTCTGCGAGGGGTGGTGGGCTGCGAATTCAGGCTTCTGTTCGCAGTTTCAGTTTATTCGAAAAAGTTCTGCCTTTTTTCATTCCCCGACACGTGCTAAAAAGTTAAAACAAGAAACTTTCGCGGCAGACAACAGGAAGTGCTGCAAAACATTTTGGCAACACTTGGCTCGATGAGCCGCCACTGCCAAAGGTGCAGGAAGACGCAAAAAAGCAGGAGCAGGACCTCCGCTAAGAGCAAAATAAACAACGGCAAGAAAGCAAAAAAATGGAAACAGAGGAACGGGGAGGAATGGACAAAATCCTGTGGAAACAAAAGCCGGCAAATATTTCCCAGGCAGGTACACTACAGGAACGGAGGACTGCGGAGTCCTTCGGCAAACAACACACGAGATACCGAGCTACCCCTAAGGTCCTTTCTGCCTAGGACCTGGGAACGTGAGCATATACGAGTTCCTGTGAATGAAATCCAAGGCATTCCTTTCCTCACATCATCATTCACTTCTCGTCTCGGAGTTCTATGGTTTCCTGCGACCCTTGAAGACGCTCCGAGTCGTTTGGGAAGATGAAGCCTTGCAGGCGATTGAATTACACACTCACTGTACCCCGCCGCTGCCCGGAGGAGGGACATGCATATCCTCACTGTCCCTGGCGTCAATGTCAGCCCTTGAGGGGCTGGAATAAATATTTGCACTCCTCCTTGGGGGGCTGGGGGCACTGCAATGCTAATTGGTAATTGTCAAAGACATATCTTCCATATCCCGATGTATCTTTTCGGTTTTAGAAAGTGGCTCTGCTCACGCTATGAACTTGCGAACCTTTTGCGGCCCCCGGGAGATATGATCCGATCAGGTGACAATCGGCAAGCGCTATAAAGTTAGTCGAGCGTCTAACTGAGAAACCGCATCGGCTCTGGTTACCTCTGGTCCTACTCCCCCGCCTCCCAGGCCCCTCAATGTGGCAATGTGCCACTTTATTTTTGCGGGCTCCTCTTCGCCGGCAGCTGTTGCGGTTAATTAAAGTCCGAGGAGCGGGCTGTCGAATGAAACCAAAGCGCGACATCGACAACAATTTGTTTATTAGAAAGTTTCCCGCCACTGGGCCTTGAGGAAGGGGGTCGGCTGACAGTTGGGGGAGGGAGACAACACACTAGATGGAGGAAAATCATTAAAGAGTCCTCCCCAAAGCCACGAGAACAGAACTTAATTATTTTCATATCCAGCATGTAGTTCGGACTATCTGATAGCCCACTTCCCGGCCAGAATCTCTTTCCGAAAGTTGTTTTTCCGCATTCCGCCCCCGCCCGGAATAGTGTGTCGAGATGGAGGACTCCTCCGCAGATGGTCGGGCGACGATTAGCCGAATCTGGCCAACTGGCAAGGTGTTGGCTGGGGGACAGGCTCTTAGCTCCCAGCTTCCAGCCAAGTGAAAGGCAGGCACTGCTCACGGTTTTAGCCCCGAAGAGAGCAAGCCATGTTATTTGTCGCAGAGTCAGTGGGGTTCAAACTGTGTCAACTTTCCCAAGAGAAGCACAAAAATGTGTCCGAGAATGTGAAGTGCGGCTGTGATTGCCATTTGCATAGGGAAACTATTGGGAGGTCAGGAGAAGCTATTGGGGATGGGATAGGCCATGGCGCAAATGTTTATCGCTTGCCATTAAATGCAGACGACAATGTCGGAGATAAACGGCAGGCCGGCAGCTACTAGGGGGAAGTGGTTGGAGATCCTAAGCGACTCGGAGGAGGAAACCACGAGTGCCGAGTCTCCCCAGACGCCTCTATCAAGTGCCAAAGATCTGCAGTTAAGGTGCGTTGACAGGCGAGACTCTACACAGAGAGAGAAGAAGGTGTTCTTTGGGTAGACTCTGTAGATGGAGTGGATCATCCTACAGCCAGATAATCCTAGAACACAGAGTATATTCTTTCAGTGGAGTCCTTAGCGCTAATCTCTTTCAGCCCTCCCTGCCACGTCTGACTGCCACACGAGTGTCGGGTCCTTGAGACGAACTCCAACTTGCGGCAAGCTTCAGCCCAAGCCCCCTGACGAGATGTGGTCGCCTATCTGCGGCAAGCTCTCGGCAGAAGACAAACCTTTGTCTCCCAGGCGGAACGCTATCTCAAACATAATTATTGCCTCATTATGCGACGATGGTGTCGTTAATGTCTTCGGCAAACAACGCGCATCCGACGAAGGGCCCCATAGCCGCGTTAATAATGAAATTGTAAATAAATTGTAAACATTTCGACTGCGCCAAGCGCAAATATTTGTGCCCCAACTCGCCGGCGCGTATCTGTATCTCTGACTGCATAATCTCTGGCTCTGGCACATCCATTTTCGATTTTATTTCTGTTCTTCGTCTGTCAGCGAGGCCTGTCAGCGCTGCGACATTTTCCACTCCCATCCTCGTCGTTTCGGACAGGAAACAAACAAACAATGAGCTGATAACCCGGCCGAGGCGCTTCTCCCATAAAAATATTGAAAACAAAAATCGAAATTAAGCCGAAAAAGTTGTAATGGCTTTTAAAACACACAGCCAGCAGATAAGGGCGGACTAGCTGGTTGATGGCTGCATTAGGCAGAGTTTACTGTGGGCATGGAACTAGCTGGTCGTAAAACGTGGCTCAGAGACCTGGTTCGCAGCTGAAACCTGTTATTGTCAACGATTTGCTTGGCGTCTATTATCACCTGCACCGGTGACCGAATCAAGTGCCTATCAAAGCGCCGATTGGACCACACACCCCTGCTCAAGCCTGCTCAACCGAACAGGGATTCCCGATTTCCAAGGCAAATAGAACAAAGCTCTTCTGTCAACAAGTTCCAAGTGGGAGGGGGCACTGCAGTCGAAGTCAATGAAGAAATTAATTTTGATTTATTGGCCCAAACATGGCTACCAGCATGAGCTTTCGGATATGGGAGGTAGTTTCCCTAATTTCTGTTGCCATAAAAAGAGAAACAGTTGCAGTGCGTGGAGCCCCCCATTCTGTTCAATTAATTATTTGTTGCACTGCCTTTTCATTGGATATTATGACATTTTTATGTCCCCGGCGACAGAGTGGGGTGCTGGGCCGAGTGGAGTGGGCGAGTGCGAGCTATTGAAACATAAATTAGGCAACACATGTCCATAAACCATTCCCAGTCACTTGTCATATCAGTGGACTGCCCTCGAATTTACGACTCGACACCGAACAGGATACAGTTCCACGTCTAAGACACTCTGTATTGGAAGTATTTGTGTGGAGTGGCTGGACCAGCGTGATAAGGACACTCGAAACCGACCCTAATGTCCCACTTAATGGCTTTCTCTCCACGGCATCTCCAATTCTAAATCAATTTCCAGGCGCATAAATCAGTAACGCAGAGCAGTTTCGGAGGAAAATCAATAAAGAAAGGCCAGGGAAACCGAATGCTGCAGATAAAACGAACAATCTATTAGCAATAAAACAAACATTAGCCGAGTGGAGCATAAATTCTGGTTCGAAGACCCCCGGACGGAGGGAAAATGTAAATCGAGTTGATGCGATAATTAATGAAAATTGAGAAATTTCGGACTGGACTAATCCGGGGAGGCTTGCCCAAGACGCCATTAGGTATCCGCGGGATAGCACTAGTCCAAGGTATTAGAGTCTCGGCGGGCCAAGTAGGTCAATTGATGCCAATTATGTTTAGTTAAGTAATAATTGGATTCTTTCAATCTTTAGGCATTTCTTTGGCCCCTCAAATAATCTCAAATTTCTCTGCCAGTTCACACGTTGCTCTTCCACTCCTCCATGTTGAAATTCAACAAATCCATCATTCGGCATTGTGGCCCGACGCGAGCATCAAAGAAAACATTTTCCCAGGCCGTTGGATAACTCGGCGAACAAATTTCCAGCTTGTTCCTCTATTTCTCCCTGTTTGCCTCAACAAATTTTTGCCGCCACATAAAAAGCAATTCATGCCACTCCGTGGAGGCTGCCTCACCCTTTGGCTACCCATTTCGTTGGCCCGTAAATCAGTGCCAACGGTTCTCGGTCTATTCCGGCCATCTCCGCCGAATTGCCAATGGGCCCCGGGAGCAGTCTCACAATAATTAAGAACAAATTCATTTACACTTTCAAACGCCGCCGAGGGAGGACTTTTTTTTTGGGTGGAGCCGGCGTGTGGGTGGGGGCGGTGTGTGCCTGTAGGAGTGTGTGTTCTTGTGGACTTGACATGTTTTGGGCTCCGGGAATTTATTTATTGTGGATGTGAGATGCATTTAGTATCGGCCATAAAAAAGGCGACAAACAAGCAGGCGGAACGGGGGCGGAGGCAGCAGCAGCCCACAGATCAAATGGGAGTGTGCGATGGTTGAGTGCACTTGGCGAAACTCTATTCACTTTCAATCAATTCATTCCCAAGTAATCTTTCAAAAGTGCACGATTTCTCCCAGTGCACGCGTCCACGCAGATGCCGCTGAAGCACAACAACAGCTGGCCCATCTGCGGAGATTTCTCCGGACGGACTCTGGAGCACTTCTGGTGCGGTGGGTTTATTGAACTCCCGAACGCACTCCCCCAGCCCGGCACTCGAAATGGCGAAACAATGCAAACTGCTCGGCCGCCCCTCCCTGCCGCGCCAAGAAATGGGTCAGCGGGCTCATTAAAATTGAAGCCGTGAACTTTCGCTGATCTCTGGCGTTCGTTTATTGCCACAATTTGTTGCGTTTGGACTGCTTAAGCAGCAAACAGCCGACGGAGTGCTTTATGCCTTCATTAATGCAGTGCACGCACTTATTCTGATGCCTCCGCTCCTCACTGACCCCTCGTCGCCGCTCGCTTCGGTTTTTTATGCGTTGCAGCCCATAAATCGGGGGCTAAACTGCTCATTAGACCGGCATTGTGCGCACTTCGATTGGGAGTCGGATTGAAACGCGCCAGGTTGCATTTCCGGCTGTGACAGTTCTGCCTTTTTTTGTCTAATCGAAGCGCCAAGCGCCGCCGGATGTGCCTAACTCTAAACAATGTTCAATGCTAAACAAAAATTAGGGCAACTGCACTCGACTGCCAGGAGGGTTGGTGGATGGAGTGTGGAATCAGGAGTTGGAATTGATTATTGTGTTGCGAGGCATTGTTGGGCAATTATGGGCCTCTGCCACCCCGGAACAAGCCTAACCACACAGCTGTTTACGGCGGTTCCTGCAGACTCCCCTGGAACTAAATCTCACAATGGCCATCATCAGGAATTTGACCCAATTGGACGGCCTCTATGGTGTCTGTTAGCTGTTCCTGTTACCCGCCAGTACTGTGTGTATCTCCCAGATAAGCAATCGCATTCCCCTTCAAGACTTGCATCTCTGGCTGTCGCTCGTCGCCACATCCGCTGTTGGTTATAACATAATTTAAGTTTCTTCCGCCTGCCAGTCAGTCGGCCAACTTTTGAATCATTCCCCCTCCCCCCATTGCCGTTCTTGGGACTGGCCCGCATCGAACTCTGAGCTTGGCCCGGCTTTCGGGCTTTCGATTTGGCCCTAATGTCAGGTCACTGTAATTGCATTTCGTGCTGAACTTCTGGTCCTACACCGCAGACCCCACAAAAAATAAAGACTGCTCCAGCATCCCAAACACGATTTCCAGCTTGGGAGCTTTGCTTTTTGTGCCTTTTCTGCCCGGCTGTGGTTTCTGAGTATCTGTGTGTCTGTATCTGTGCGATACAATGGCCCCACAGTATCTAAACGTCGGCATCTTTGGTGGCCGTCGGAGTCGGAGTCGGATTCAGTGTCGCTCGTACTAGATTTCAATCTGCCAGCTCTGGCTTTAATCGCTTGGGAGGGCGATTGGGCTTGGTTCTCCCGAAGTTTATGCAACCTTGAATGGACTCGAACCGGAATGTGGCTGGAAACCGCAACATATGCCTATCGACTCTCTCAGATCTGCTCGGAGCTCACATCTGTCGGCCGTACCACGTGCGGAGCATAAGTATCTGTATCTGCCACTTGAAAGTGTAGTTCTATCTGGGGCTCGGCTTAGGCGCATTAAAACGGATTGCAACCCCTAAGCGAGCCTCCAGCTGCCGCAGCTCTGGATTTTCGGGCATAGACAATCTAATTACTGTTTCCAGAGTGCGTTCGGCGTAAATGATAGCCCGGAGGCACACACTCGCACATGTGCCTAACTAATGCCTCGCCTGCCTCGGCTCCCAAAGCAAAAAGTGGAAAGCGCCACCCACACCTTGGCTTCGCTCCACCTGCCTTTCCCCGGCAACAGTTTCGGCTTTTCGTTGTTTTCTTTTTTGGGAGTAGCTTGCAACAAATCGCGGTGCGTGGCCTCCCACTCTTTGGAATTCAACTCCAATTCCGGCTTCAAATGGGGCAGGGGTAGGGGCATGACTTGGCATCCGAGCTGAAAAAGGTGGAGTCCCACGCACTCTGCCTGAGCCGATCCAATGCAGCCTCCACTGACTAACTAACTGAGTGAATGACTGACTGACTGGCTGACTGACTGGTCGGTTGACTGCATGACGCGGCTTAATTGGCCATTACGAGAGGCGGCTGCATAAGAGGCTCAGTCTCTTGCGCAAGTCCCCCATCCCACCACCCATTCCACTCGAAATCCCCGATTCTCAGTCGCATTTCAGGTTTTCCTCGCTTATGGAAAATCATTTTTACCGTTGCAGGCGCTTTATTTTCCGTTTCTGATTGTCTAAATGCAAATCAAGTGAAAGCAGCAACAAGTTATCTTTCTAAAAAGAATGTTTTAAAACCTTATTAAGACCTAAACAGGTTGACGTGCTCCGGAGAACAGTCCAAGGCAGGCCAAGAAGCTTCCACAGCTCTTGACCCGCTCCTGACTTGCCTTGTAAAGGATTTGAACGGCCCTCATGTCGTATGCCGGCTCATCTTGCCACAGTTGTTAACACGAAGAGATAAACATCGGAAATGATGTCAGTCAAGCTGCCTGCCAGTGTCTCTGTGCGAAGGCCTGCCCTTTTTCCATCTCAATTTCTACGCATTCCCCCAAACAGGCCGGGCCGAGTCGTGTAAAAGTTTTTTTGTTTTTAACAAAAAACAGACAGAACCGACACAGAGACCGACGAGGAGAAGCTGCTGGAAAAGCTCTGGAGCCCCCTTCAGCAGTAGTTTCAGATGTTACATGAACGGCAATCAGAGCAACGTGTTTCCTATCTAATGAATTGCGACTCCACACTCTGTTTCCACTGTTGAGGCTGCCGCTGTTGCAAGAGTTTCTGCTTCTGTGTGCCGCCATCGTTTAGCGCACTAAATGCCACGGAGGTGGCAAGCTCTCCATGAATAAAACATAAAAATCCAACGAATTAGATCACGCGATTGTGCTGCGGAGCGCGGGAATGCATCCAGGGGATGGATGCAGGGCTCTCTGGCAGGATTTCCTGCTTAAAGGTGACAACACAAAGGAGTCGCCCCTAAATGATCACATTGTGTCCGCTGGGCTGTTCAAAAGTGATTAATAAAGGGATTTCGAGTGTGGCAGGCCCTATCATGGCCCAAAATCTCTATAGACTAGAGTCTATAGGTAGACCCCGAGCCATTATTAGAAAATAATTCTCAATTCTTTCGCCAAGCCAGTAGTCAGTATTTTTAGACCCGTGGCTAGTGCCAGGTATTACAAAACTTGAGTGGAGCACCTTGGCCCTATCGGAGGTGTGTGTAAACAAGTGCCTCGATAAGATATCTTTGAGAAAACACTATTTATTATATCACACGGCCTAGTATCAGTAGGATCTGATTGAAGAGTCTAAGGTCGGGCAGCTGCCTCAACTCCAATTGATTTATTTTCCCTCGCAATTATGTGTTAGATCTGTTGGGAAGCACCCCCGGGTCTTGATTAATTTGCATATGACATGAGCTGGATCTGATCAACGCATCCATGTCCCTGCCTGTGTCCTTTTTCCCGGCCAGCGGCCCTTCCCCTTTATTTGCTTCCTCTGCCTCCCCAAAGGGAACTTGTTTTTGTGGCACAAACAAAGCAATTTTCGCACTGACGCTTCTCCCAGCCATCCAGGTGAGTCGTATTCACCCCGGTCCTCCCCGGAAGGGGTAAATTATGAATGCAGAATGCTTTAAGGGTTGCATGCAACATGGCAGCATGGCAGCATTGCAGCACAGCAGCGTAGAGCTCAATTCGGCAGGACCATTTGCTCACAGTTTGCGGTTTACGATGGCCGGAACGAAGGGTTTACCTGGGCCTGAGCAACAAAGGCCGAAAGCGGCTCCTTGGTCCTTGGGCTTCAGGTCTCATCTGTCGGCCGGCGTTGCGTGATGTTTGCCTGATGAATGAGAGTGAAAAATGAAACACGCGCTGCCGCAATCAGTCGTCCGGAAATCAGCTCAGACAGGCAGCCAAAGCAAGGGAAGACTTCCAGGCGAGACAGTCAGACAGGCGGATATTAGGGCCGCATTATGAGGCCCGCAATGGGCGACAAACTGTTTCCATTCCGTTTTCAGTTTTCCGCTTTGTGCGATTTGTGTTTGCGGCAAACACACTGGGCTTTATGTAATGTCTGGAGCTCTGGACCTGGCTCTGACTGAACTTCCTTCTGGTCTCCTAAAGCAGCCCAAAACGAAAAAGGGCAAGACATAATGAGAAATACCAGGAGGAATGGAGGCGAGCAGCCCTGCACTCTTCAAGTTCTTGTGCTAAAAATTCCAAGAAACAAGTTGCTGCTGCTGAGAAATTCCGATGGTAATGCAAGGTAATGGGCCCAGGTCTTCCCAGGGTTGCTGGCCTCGGCCTCCACCTCCTCCTCCTCCTCCTCCTCCTCCTGCCTCTCCTGCAGTTCGTGCTTGATTAGTGCCGCTGTTTACCTGGACCGGGGACTGGCCCAGACCGATGCTGATGCTGTACAGGTTTGTGGAACGAATCTAAAAACTCAGATCGCACGCTGACTCTGGACTGAGCAGGACCTGGCCCTGTGTTTTCCAGCAGTTTGTGGATGGAATTTCCCAACGCATTTTCGCTTTCCCTGCCGATGCTTTGCTTTTGTTCTAACGCCCACGTCCATCCACTCAGTATGGCATTCGCATCTGTCTGCTATTTGCAAACACGTTTCCCACCCCGGCCTCTCGGACGGGAAAATGAAATTTAAATGCCATTTAATATGTAGAAGATTGTGAGCCGAGTGGCCGAGGCCCCGGGCCTCCTCCATTCACGCGGAGATTAGAAAGTCGTGCCCGAAGAGAACCACTTGGCAGTTGGGGAAAAAAAGCGTAATAATAAAAGTCGAAATGCGGGTGCAGCGTTACCAAAAGGTGTTTACGACGCGGCCGGTGAACTTGAAACCCGAAGGGGGCTTTTAACGAGGCTCTGGGCTATTAATCAAGGCCCCTCGAATCGCATCCGCTGCACCACGGCGACACAATCGTTACCCGAAAACAAAACACCAAGAATTACCTGCCCACGGCCTCGCGTATAAACACCATATCGGAGAAGGTACAGAAGGCAATCAGACAAAGCCCAGACAGACAGACACATTAATGGGAGGCTCTCCCGTTCTTCTGGCGGTTGGAAATCAAAAATTGAAAAGCGCTGCGCTTCAAATCCGAAGCTAGCCGATCGTCTTCGATCTCTTGGGCCTCCATCAGCAGTGGAGTGGAGCCCGAGCCAGGGGCGGAGGTGGTTGGGGCCTCTCCACTCCAGTCGTCGAACGCATAGCTTAAAGTTCAATGACTGAAGGTGCGTTGTTCTTCTGGCTGCGGTCGTCGGGCAGTACACAGTGAGAAAAAAAGCGTAGATCTTCCACAACTAGAATCTAGATATTCCCAAACTCCAATTACTTAACAAACATTGGGAGTATTTTTCAAACAATAAACATTTTAGCCCACGAAAGCTAGAGCTTTTTGTTTGTCGATATTTGCTTTTATTATTTGTTTAAAAAACTGATAAGGTTGTAATGCCTTTATTTACTTTTGGTATTGAATTTTATAATTTGATTGTTTTGTTTTTTTTTATTAAACACATATTTGTGTGTTCTTGTTGTATTTTCTGTGTGTGTTGTTCAGGAATCCATCAGCAACTCTGACTCGAAACCCATTTATATTGGCCATTTGGCTCTGGTTTTGGTTTTGGTTTTGGTTCCTTGCCTTTGCTGCTCCGTTGGCCAAACGTGCAACAATGCGGCATAAACAGCGGCCAGCAGCGATCGGCAATCAATCCACAGATTCCAGCCGCCCAGCAGACGCATCTAGCAACGGGTTGCCGGTTGCGGACTCGAGAAACGGCACGCAACGAGATATTTTTTGCACAACTCCTCCTGCCTCCCTCATGGCCAACTGCAAGTCGAGATACTAGCTATAAGTTCAAGAACCATCCAACTATTTGGGTAAATCAGTCTCCTTTATGATGCTTTTTATTTAATTAAACTATTCTGATAACAAAAGCATTATTCGCCATCTCCCAGTAACAAGAACTGGGATTCTTGCTGAGATCGCGTCTGGGAATCTGACTGCAACTGGGGTCTCGGGTTCGCGGCAAACTGTTTACTTGCCACACGATGACAGACGCATCTATTTATCTGTATCTGTATCTGGCTGGATGGCTGGAGGACTGGTTGTTTAGTTGGTTTACATTTCGGTTTTGCGCTTCAAGTGAGAGAAAAATGTTGGGAAAATAAACAAAAGGAGCCAACCAGCCAGCCAGCCATCCATCCATCCATCCAGCCAGCCAGTAAGAATTCCGACCGCAGCCCAAAGCAAAAGTGAAGTGGAGTGGATTGGCCCCAAAAACCAAGAAGACCAAAAAAAAAAATAACAACAAAAGTTGGGGCTGCAGCACAATCAAATGCTCATCAGCGCACTTGAAAATAATGCGTTGCGCTGCTTTAGGCCCAGAGACAGACGCACAGTATCTGTATCTCTCAGTAACAGTATGTATCTTTTTTCGGCCGGCCGTGTAGACGAGGCATTTTCCATAGCTGGCTGTATTTTTCGTTGGCTTGTTTGTTTAGTTTCCGAGGCGGCACACTCACACACCGACGGACAGCGACACAGACACGCAATGTTGCAGGTGGGAACAGGTTTTTGGCTTCGCTTCTTGTTGTTTTTTGGATGCGGGCCGTATCTCTCGGTCTTACGACTGTATGTACGTACCTCGTAGTGCCATCTCGCGTTATTTATGCCCCACTGTGGCCGTAATTACAAATGCCCGTTTCCTGCTGAAAAACAATCTCCGGGCATGTGTGCGCTTCGCTTGTATCTGGGTATCTGTGGGATGCCCACGCACATGTGTCCTCCTAACCAGAGGGCAAGTGCCTCCTAAGTGGACAGTCGTTCTTCGGCTCTTCAAAGTGGACTCCTCTTTCGCGAAAAGCGCCTGCTGGGCCAACAGGGCCGACTGGGCCCATACGTCCAAAAACCCAGGCAAAAAAGTAACATTTTTCCCGCTGCTCTCCATGCCAGTCACGTTGCTTGGTGGCAACATGGCCGATCGATCGAAACGGAGCTACCCGCGAAACTCAGCCTAGCAGATATGGAAAGAACAGAGCTCGGAGTTGGAATTGGAATAGGAATATTAACCCTCCTCACGCTCGGCTGCACTCGCTCCGTGGTGGTTGGGCTAGCATTTTGCCCGCAAATGGCGCGATGTAATGGCATTTTCTAATATGGGCACGCATTAATGGCTCTGGCCACAGGTGAGCGGCGCGGCGGGGCGGGGAGAGGTGCAGGGGGCTGCCAATTGCACAATTAACAACCTCTTTATGTATGTGCCCTGGGCCGGCGCTCTTGTTTCTTGCAGCTTGTCGGACCACAAGGAGTACCTGAGCAATTAGTGTGCAGCAGCTGCTGCCGTTTCGGCTCTTGGGCAGCTGACAAGGCGCTGAGCCGGGGGCGGGGGGTGGGGACAAGGCTCTTGCCAAATGACAGCTGACAATGAGTTGCCACGTTCGCCGCTGCTAAGTGCACAGCGCAGCAAGAAAAAGAATAATAATTCTGGTTATGAGATTTTCGTGAAACTTTATTCAGATTTTCAGGCGAAAAGCTCCAAAAGGTGGCCTGCCAGCAAAAAAGCCAAACAACTCAAGAGAGCAAGGCGGTTTGACAGCCTCTGGCCACTGGCAGCAACCTGTTGCTGTTGCAACACCTCTGCCACTTGCCTCACAAACGGCCATTCGTGCTGGCCGCTATTTAACACAAGGTCGCGAAAACAATGAGCCAAACGACTTTAGACCGCTTATCTGAAGCTCAGCCGCCCCGGCCAAGAAGCTAATTGTGTGAACAGGCCCCTCCGGTCGCCACCCACTCGCCCGCCCGGCAAAGAAGTATGAAAGAGGTCCAGTGGCGGACGGGCGACAAAGCAAACAAGGTGTTATCTTTCACTGCCACGTCGAGAGTCCCACTCGCTTCCCTTTCAAGGCTGATGGCAGTGGCGGGCATGAGGCTTTTGGCGGCGGGTTTGTTTGTCTAAAATTTTAATTAAAGCTCCACGTTTTGCTTCTGTTTTCAAATTAGAGTATAAGAGCTTGTTTAAAAGGTTCCAGGCCTCGAGTGGTTTTTGAGAAAGAGATCTTCGGGGAATAACAAAGGCTGGTTCCTAAGAAACTCTATTTTAAGAGACTTTTTTAGGTCAGTTGGTAAAGAAATGAATAGTTTCTACATTATTTTAAACAATTAGTTTTCAGTTTCCTACCCAAGCAGGCCTTTGAATATATTTCTTTTAGATTACTAATTGAATTAATTAATCAAACCCCCTTGTCTTCAGTTAGGGTATCCCTGGCTGCCTGCTCCTCCGCCTCTGCAAAGAGCTGGCAGTCGCGAAAAGGCAGATAAGATTGGAGCACGTTCGCATTCGCAATCCCCATTCGCATTCGCCGCCACCTCGTGGGCCAGAGCCCCACCTACCCACACAGAAGCGCGGAAGATGACGGAGATAAGCCCGCCCGATAAGGCACACTTGACTCGCCGGGGGAATGTGTAATGCGGACCAGACTTTCAGCTCTCATTATGCATTTCGGCACTAGGAAGTGGGTGGTACTTACGAACTGTGACCGTTTTCGGGTCAAAGGCACAGACGCGTCGCTCCACCGCCGCTATCTTGCGCTGGACGCGTCCCGCCCGCTCCCCCACCGCCTGCAGGTCCCGCTGCAGGTCGTCGAAGATGTCGCTGGCGATGAGCACCAGGCTGGCCAGCTGGCGCAGGGCGTTGCTCAGGGTGATGTTGCTGATCGAGTCGAACTCGTGGCCGGATATCACCTTGGAGGAGGCTCCGCCGGCGGTGGGGGACTGCGGGGCGCTGGCGATCCTGGCCAGCGCCGGCCGTTGCTGGCTGGGGTGGCGCGAGTTGGGCAGCGACTGCGACTGGACGCGAGTGGGCGATGTGGAGAGGAACTCGACGTGTTGTTTCAGCTTCTTCATGGGCGCCGCAGCCGGCGGCTGGGGCTCCTCCTGGGGGTCATCCATGCCGTTGTGGTGGTTGTGGACCAGGGCCCGGGTGAGGGAGGTGGGCGAACCCAGGGCAGTGGTGGGGACCTCCGCATCCGGGGACTGCTTGTTGATGCAGTTGTTGTTCCGGCACTTGCCCGGCGTGCAGTGGAAACGTCCGCCGGCATGGCCCAGACTGGCTGCGGTGGCCTGGGCCACGTTCACCGGCTGCACCACGCGTTGGATGAAGGGCATCGCGCTGGCTCTGGGTCTGGCTCTCTGGCTCTATCTGGTGGTCACTAGCTGCTCCTCATGCCCCTCCTGAGCTCCCTCGGCACGCTTAAAAAAACAAAACAGACTGAGCCGCCTAAGCCGCACGAACGCACACAGAAACGACTCCGAAAACTGGTCGAGCAACTTCTGGAGTTGAATCCTCGCGCTGCCGCAGCCTCCTAGCTATTGTCTGCTTGTCGGCCCGAATTCCTTGGCTCTTTTTGTATTTTCGGCTATTCCCACACGCACATACACAAACTAGTTTAGCTGAACTGGTTTATTGGGCCGTGCTCTTTCGCTCAGAACTATTTTTTTTTTTATTATTATATTATTTCTTTTATTTTAATTCTATTTGCCCTTGCACAATTAGCACGCCGCACACGAGTGAATGCCAACCGCCAGGTGAGTTCAAGGTGCCGGCTTGGCAGTCGTTACGTCGTTCGAGCTTCGATTCGAAGGTGTGTTTTGCCGGTACGGAGAGCCGACGTCCGCGCACACGTCTTTCTCGTTCGCCGGTCAAAAAAAATTTGAAATTTCGAAAAGCCGCGCCAGCTGCAGGTTTTGCCCTTTTACTAATTTCGAATTTCGAAATTGTGGCGAGTCGGTCAAAACCACAGTTGGCCACTCTACTCGCCCTTCCAAAAAACATCGATAATTTAAGCAGAGACATCAACCGATAGGAGTATGGTATCGACAGTGTATACCTATAAAAAATATTACTTTATCTAGGGGTCACATTGCTTACTGAAAATAAAACAAAGTCAAAATATTTTCAATTCTTCGTAAAATTAAATAAAATAGTACAATGCCAAAGTACTATTGCGACTACTGCGACACGTACTTGACCCACGACTCGCCCTCGGTGCGGAAGACGCACTGTACCGGCCGCAAGCACCGCGACAATGTCAAGTTCTACTACCAGAAGTGGATGGAGGAGCAGGCCCAGCACTTGATTGACGCCACCACCGCCGCCTTCAAAGCCGGCAAAATCACAAACAATCCGTTCGCTGGAGGACCGGCTGGAGCGGGTCCTCCGAAACCTGCGGGTGTTTCCATTCCCCCGCCGAATATGGGCGCTCCGCCACGACCGGGAATGCCCGGAATGCCGTACATGCCGCCGATGATGAATCCCATGATGACGGGCATGCGCCCGCCACCCATCCTCAATCCCATGGCCATGATGGGACCGCCGCCCCCATTGGGCACCATTCCCGGTGTCCGTCCGCCAATCATGAACGGACCAAAGTGACAGAACGACAGGGGTATCTCCGCCACCTCATAGGATGTCCTAATTAAGCTGTACCATCTAAGTAACTCCAATTTTTACCAAACCAATTATATAAATTTATATAAAAAGGAAATCGGACTAAAAAGTGCAGTATTCATTGGGGATAAGTCGCATTTTCACCATCAAAGTAACGTAGCTTTCAAGCTTAGTCGAAAACAGAATCTTTTCTTTTTAAACTATACATTTATTTCAAACAAAACTCAATGCATGCCTTTAACATAAACACTCACAGTTTTTATTACAAATTTTCGCTTAGAATCTAGTTTTATGTGAAGAGAATATAATTGGGATTATAATTGTTAAAATAAGAATGCGTTCCATAATGATATTGAAGTGTTAGTTGGTAGTCCTCCGCCTGCTCAGCTAGGAGCTTATACGATTACATTATATTTAAAGTCTGTTGCTAAACACGATTAGGTACGACAGGGAAAGTAGTTGGTCAGCAGTGGCGGTTATCGGGACATCCGTTCGCGCTTGCTGGGCGAGACCAGAACTGGTGCTGGCTGATGGGTTCCCGAGATGGCGTCAAAGATGCTGCTCTCCGAACGCTGGTACTCCGAGCCAATGTTCTCCAGATTCAGATCGGCATCCAGTACAATAACCTAATTTTCACGAAACAAATTCTATTAGCTTTAGTCATTTGAGGGCAATGGCAGTACTACCTTGCAGGCCTGTGGACGTCTGTGATATATAAGCCAGTCCTCGTGCAACTCGTGCAGCTCCTGGAGGTACTTCAGCGGGACACAGCTCTCCTCAGAGCGGGCACGCTGACGAATGCGTTCGTGTGCCACCTCTGGGGAGGTTCGCAGGTAAATTATCAAGTCCGCCTGAATGTGAATTGATTCGTCGATGAACTTGTACCACTCCTCCAATGTGTTGTACATGCCGTCCTCCAGGGAGCCGTTCCGGCGCATGTTCTCCACAAAGCAATAGCTGCAAAGAAGTGAACAATAATGATCTGGTCAAACGAGACTTGGCGCAGAATTTGCACACTCACCGAGCGCTAAAAATGGAACGCTCCATTATTTTTAGCTTCTTGTCCGTGGGTGCAGTGTGGGACTGCAGCATGGTGAGCGTGACATAACTCTGAAAGGGCATGGCCCACTTCTTGGGGTCCTTGTACATCAGCTCGAGGAGATTCACTCCATTTACGTTGCGCCACTTCTCCACGGGTTCGGTCAGCAGGCAGACGTCATTGAACTTCTCAAAGTACTTCAGATAGGTGGTCTTGCCGCTGCCAATGTTTCCCTCGATGAGCACAGTGAAGGGCTGGGTGCCCTCGGCGTATTTTCGTCCCTGCCGGGCACTGGAAGATGCTGCCGCCATCAGGTTGGCCAAGCTGCGGTCTGTACGGCAAGATTGAAAGGGCGGATTAAGTGCCAAGTACAGTCAAATGTTGTCAGTTTTCGAACTCCCGATGAGCTGGAGGAGTACTGTACGTGGAGATGGATAAACTTAAAATGAACCACCCCACAAAGAGCAGTGGAGCGACCGTATTTTACCGCCGAAACGGAAAAAGAGCGGGAACTGCCAGTTGTGTTGTTTGTTTTTTCGGCCAGCTGACCGGCAACATTTTATACATATGTATGTATGTATATGTCATCGGAATGATCAGATAATATACATACATACGTATATACCAGAATTCAAAACACATTGATTTCAGTTTGAATTACCAATAAAAGATATTATATTCCTTCGCATAATTAATTGTGTCTTCTGTCATCGATGATTGATGCGCATTTTAATTCAATAAAAAAATTAAATAATATCTACTTCATTCAACTTTATTGTTCAAACTGGTAATCTTTTATTTTTCTCTGAATTTCACAAAAATCGCATTATATCAAGATAAATCAGCTGTTGCGAAAAATATTTATTTTTCAACCTTATGCCAGACGTTTATCAACACTAGTAATAATACAATTCAAAAATAATACAATTTTAAAATTTAAATAGACACATTTTTCTGGTTATATTTTCTTCTATTCGATTTAAAAAAAAACCAAATTTTTTATAGACTTTCTATTTTCATATTAAAATAATTTCAAGTTTTCTATACATTTGAAATACTTGAAAACTCCCCATCTCTAATGTAAATACAACTCTGGGCCGGTTGGGACTTTAGGAATATTTCCCTACTTTATTAAAAACATAAATAAAATATATTTTAAGCATACTTTTTAAGGAGAACGTGAATAAATATGTCTATAGAAATTGAATCTGCCGAGTAAGTAAATCGAATCATGCCATAGTTAAGTCAGGAAACTAATATCCAGCCCCTCCAAAGTGTTATTCGGCTTATCCAGCAATACCTCAAGGAGTCAAATTTGATGAAGACCCTACAGACACTACAGGTGAGTTACTGGAGTCTGTTTAAGCCTTATTTATTCCTCGATGGCTTCATCCTCTAGGAGGAAACGGGTGTCTCCCTTAACACAGTCGACAGCGTGGACGGCTTCGTGCAGGATATATCCAATGGCCACTGGGACACTGTGCTCAAAGTAACGCAGTCGTTGAAGCTGCCGGATAAGAAACTTCTCAACCTTTACGAACAGATCGTCCTGGAACTAATAGAACTGCGCGAATTGGGTGCCGCAAGGTCATTGCTGAGGCAAACGGATCCTATGAGCATGTTAAAACAGCAAGAGCCTGAAAGATACATCCACTTGGGTAAAATACCAGCTTTTTTATACAAAGATCTACATATAATACCTTAAATTACAGAAAACATGTTGCAACGTGCCTACTTCGACCCAAGAGAGGCCTATGCGGAGGGAAGCAGCAAGGAGAAACGTCGCACTGCCATTTCCCAGGAACTCAGCGGAGAGGTGCATGTTGTCCCCTCTTCCAGGCTATTGGCTTTGCTAGGACAGGCTCTGAAATGGCAGCAGCATCAGGGTCTCTTGCCCCCTGGCACCACCATTGATTTGTTCCGAGGCAAGGCTGCTATGAAGGATCAGGAGGAGGAAATGTACCCCACGCAACTGTTCCGCCAGATTAAGTTCGGCCAAAAATCGCACGTAGAATGTGCCCAGTTCTCGCCCGACGGTCAATACCTTATTACAGGAAGTGTCGATGGGTTCTTGGAAGTGTGGAACTTCACAACCGGCAAGGTGCGAAAGGATTTAAAGTACCAGGCACAGGACATGTTTATGATGATGGAACAACCCGTACTAGCACTTAACTTCTCTCGAGACTCCGAAATGGTGGCTTCCGGGGCCCAGGATGGTCAGATTAAGGTTTGGCGCATCATCACCGGCCAATGCCTGCGCAAGTTTGAAAAGGCTCACACCAAAGGCATCACCTGTCTTCAGTTCTCACGTGATAACAGTCAGGTACTCAGCGCTTCCTTCGATTACACAGTGCGTCTGCATGGCCTCAAATCCGGAAAGATGCTTAAAGAATTTAAGGGCCATTCGTCGTTTGTAAATGAAGCCACCTTTACGCCAGACGGCCACAGTGTGCTGAGTGCCTCTTCGGATGGCACAGTGAAGGTTTGGTCCCTGAAAACCACAGAGTGTGTGGCCACATACAAGCCGCTGGGCAACGAGCTTGCCGTTAACACTGTACTCATCCTGCCCAAGAATCCGGAGCATTTCATTGTCTGCAATAGGTCCAATACGGTGGTTATCATGAACATGCAGGGCCAGATAGTTAGATCATTTTCTTCGGGTAAGCGTGAAGGAGGAGCCTTTATTTCCGCCACTCTGTCGCCCCGCGGTGAATTCATCTATTGTGCCGGTGAGGATCAGGTGCTGTACTGCTTCTCCGTATCCTCAGGAAAGCTTGAGCGAACTTTGAACGTAGGTTTTGGATGATTGTCCTTCTTTTGAATTTGTCTCTCATACAAATTGTCGCTTTAGGTTCACGAAAAGGATGTCATCGGCTTGACGCATCACCCACATCAGAATCTGCTGGCCAGCTACAGCGAGGATGGCCTTCTAAAGCTTTGGAAACCCTAGATTATTTAAGCAATTGACTTTCACCCCCTTAGTTTAAGTTGGTAGGCTTTAGTTTCACTACCAAAATATACCATGCCCCCAAAGATTTCCAGTCTTGGATTTTCTCATGCCCTCACCCATTCCTCACATCAATAGCTTCAATCATGTCCCTATATAAAACAAATTGACTTTAATTAAGCATTATGCAAAGCGCCCCAGCCTCTCAGAGCGCTAATCCGCAGAGTTTGCCTCAATTGGTGGATCAGAGCTCAAATTAGTCGAACAACGACACTCGGCCGGTTCACTTGCAACTCGAGAAAAATGAAGAGCGACGAGATCATCGAGAAGATCCGCAACAAGTTGAAAGATTCGGATCCTGCCCGACGCACTGTTGTCAATACATTTCAGTTCAACTTTACGGACGCGGATGGAAAACTCATCAAAAGCATGGGTGAGTGGGAGCTGGACCTTAATGTGGGTCTCCCGTCGTTGACCGTCTCATCGTAGTCTTTGATTTCAAAGCGCTGGACATCTACGAGGGCAGGGCTCCTGGCGCCGATGGCCAGGTGACCATATCTGACGAGGATTTCTACTTGGTGGGCACCAAGCAGAAAACTTTCCAGGAGATTCTGCAGCAAGACAAGGCCAAAATCGATGGCGACGAAGAGGCGATTAACAAAATGCTAGAAAAGTTTCGCATAAATTCTCAGAACTAACAAGTTAGCATGCATGGATGTTAACTCTATGTATGATTTTATAAAGTTGATTTATTTTTGTTTTTAGAAACCCATTTAATGACTGCTATTTAAACGAATAAAAATTTATTAAAAAAAATAATGTGAGATTGAAGGGATTAGGGGAAAATGTGTAAAAATATAAGAACAATAAATTTGAAAATTTTAATTTCATGCACCCAGTCTTATTTAGCAGTGAATTTAAATCTTTTCTATTTAATTTGGTTTTAGTATTCATTTATTTAATTACCTTTATTTATATTTAATGTTAACATGGAATTGTTTTTGTAGGTGTTTCCTTTTAATTTGAAATTTTGTTTTGCATTTTATTATTCAACTATTTTGTTATTCGGATTTCTTTAGCTTCCCTTTTGGCAAACGGCGCCGAGTCTTGAGCCAATAAGTGCGCCTGAGATTAGGTTTTTCTTCCGACTTCTGTTTCGGGATTGGTTTTTCGAAAAACGTTTCTCAATTCAAATGTGTTTTTTGACTCTCTGTCGCGTGGCTTATTTATAGGTTTAATTGTATTTTTAACATTTGCTCTTTTTGGGGTGTTTTAAATTTAACTTTGTGTTTCTTTAGTAAACGCTTGTTAGTTTAGAACATTTTCGGTTATTGGGGTAGGGTTTTTGTGGGGGATTTTTTTTTGTCGAACATTTTAGTACTATTTTGTTTTCGCTTTAAATTTATATTTAATTTTTTATTGCTAAAACACAAATTCCGAGTTTTATTCCGAATGTAATACAACAACAAAATTTGTACACTTAAACTAAGGTTTATTTTTATGAATTAATTCTTAGGAGTTACTTGATCAGTATGCTTTTTTATGCAACAATTTAACAACGTTTTACTTCATCAATGTAATTGTATTTATTTAGCTTTATTTATCTTTTTTTTTTTTATTTTATTTAATTAATTTAGCATTTTTTGTAACACCTACATACGTTTATTATAAATGGTTTTTACGTTAAACGGGTTTAAGTTTCCTTCGCTGATTTAAGCCGTATATTTTAATTTCTCAATTTTCTTTTGCAAAACGTACGTGCGCTATGAAACCAATAATTATTATTTGTTTTACGAAATTTGGAAAAATTCATCATCGAACTCCAAAACGGAGGAAACTGATATGAACTAAAGCCATCCTAAAATTACAATAGGTTTGGGTCGATAATAAGGTCGATTAAATAATACAAACTCATATTTGATACACAGGACCACCAAATACGATTTGGCACAACAAAATTTGAATTAAATATCGGTTCCTTGTGTTTAGATTCTTGCTTTTAGTTTCTTGTATAATTTACTTTATTATTATCGTTCCCTTTAGCGTATACATTTTTATAAATATTCTTTTTCGCCTTAAATGTTTATAAAAATGTGCTTAAATAGACAAAAATCTTTGAATTTATTCCGTTTCCATTTCTCGCTTTCATTCCTTTTTATAGGGGGCCTCTAATTTATTGAATTCTCTTTTTTTACTCTCATATAAACTTTTCGATTTAGCGTCATTAACTCTTGCTTTTATTCTTTGCTGGAAGATACAGTTTTGATAGTCACTAATTCTTTTATTATGCATTATTCGTCCTTTGCCTCCTTTTGTTGTTATACGTTTGATTTGTGTAGCTTCAAGGATCGAGGATGTTTCTCTTTCATTTAGTTTGTACAAAATGTGTAAATAAAAAGTCATGCGCGTATGTAAAGGTAGTTAATTATTATTGTTTTATGCCCTTTAGTGTGTGTCTGCCGTTTATCCGTTGTCGGTTTATCTATCGGTTTCTGCAAATGGGTGTACTGTTCTATTTATCCTTATCGTCCCTCTTCCTCCAGTTGTATAATTAATTCAATTTACGCTTCACCTAAATATTACTCGTATCAAATATAAAAATCAACAACTTTGTTTTATTTCTGCGTCTTATCTGCGGTCTCTTGTGGCTATGAAAATGATTCGTTCTTACTTCCGCTTGCTCTATTTGCTTGCTTCTGCTTCCGCTTCCGCCGCACGGCTGCATGGCCTCACATTCGCTTTTTATTACACATTCGCCTAGTGCCCTGTGTTTTTTACGCTGCCCTCCCGCCATACGTATTTCGCTATGTGTATAATATAGTTTATTAAATGTAGCTATTATTTGTTTCTTATTCCTGCTCTCCGCTTCAGCGTCCTCTCCATTCATTTCTCACGCGAAGCAGCGCTCCTGCCCCATCATGTTATCGCAACTACAATATGCACGCCCTACTGTACCTATTTAGCTTTGCTTATGCGCTCCCATCCCGTTCTATCAACTCTAAATGCTACTACCCAGCCCCTTCGATTCTATTAAATTTATGTCTTAATCAATTCGCATTTTTGCATAATTTCTTGTCTTTAGGTATTGTTAACTTTTGAATTTCTGTTTCTGCTCTTATATCGCCTCCTCCGCCATCTTGTTCTGTCAGCTTCTTCTGTGTCTGTGTGCGTCGTGTGTGTCGTCTGTGTGTGAGTGTGTTTTACTGCATTTGCCCTGCAAAGTGGCTCTGTTGTCGCCATTACCTAGTTTTAGCCTTAGCCTTACTCTAAATGCGTTTTAAAACCGAAACTGAAGTTTGCGATAAAAGTGCCTAAAACTGCTCCTAACCATTGTTAGACGTTCGCCATTTGGTTGACATGATCGATATTATCCTCATCGAAATGCACATCATTGATGAAAATGTCCGCGTCCAGCTGATCCTCGTCCAGATCCAGGTCGTCCTCGTCGTCGTCCCCGTTAGACATCAGTCCGTGTCCCATGTCCACCCCGGCGATGCAGATGTGGGGCGGTGGCGGCACACTGGTGGGCGGCAGCGGGGCGGGCGGTATGATCAGGGTGCCACTATTGATTCCATGCAGGCTGCCAGCAATGCTAGCCCCGCCACTCTGCAGATGCCTCCGACTAGAGCTGAGACCCGCTGAGATAATAAAATGGTTTTAATTATAATTTTTGATATTTATGTGTATCGGTTTTGGAAACTTCATAAAGAAACTAAACAAATTATTAATCATTAATATTTTAAAATTAATACCAAAAACTAAATATAGCATTTCCAGAAACCAGACCCACATTTTTGTATGTTTTAAAATAAAAAATTACCTTAAAAAATTATGAATCAAAAATAAAATCAAAGGAAACCTAAAAGAAGTTTCAAACAAAAAAGTTTAGTTCAAGGATTTCAAGAACTTTGAAATGGAAATACAAACTCTTACCCGTTGCACTGGTCTGGGAGTCGTAATGCGCGTTCCGGTGGAGGCCCAACTGGCGGACATGGTTCCTACGGCTTCTTCTGGAGTGACAGAGTATGCATAGGAGACAGATTAGGGACGAGGCGACGAAGAGTGTTATTATAATTAGAACGTCGTGATCCTCCTCGGCCGCTTCCGTGGTACCTGTTTCAATGTGAGTCAATCGGGAAACAGAACGGACATTTGTTATTTAACTTTTTGCCAAATAAAATGTTAAATAATAATAGATTATAGTTGAGAATGTGTTTTGATCTTTAGACGGTTGTTAGCTGATCTCATGTGGGTGAACATGATGTTCTTGTTTTGTGTGTGTGCTGTGGTTTCCGTTTTCAGGATTTTTTTTTTACCTATTTTAGCATTACAATAGATTTAGGGTAAACATTTTCAGTTTAAAAAGTTTATTAAAGGCACCAGAAAGGTATAATTTTATATACATAAGCGAACTAGACATCTTCGAGATGTGGTGCACATGACAGGTGGTGGAGTGGAGAGGTGCAAGAACATAAAGAAGCCAGAACCAAAAACCGAGGCATGCTTTTCAAAACAATACTCTCAAAATGCAATTAAAACTCAGAGATGCAACGCAAGATAAATCTCAAAAGGTACTATTTGTTTGACTGAGATTTAGTTGTTCGATCTACTGGGGTGGGGGGCTTGAGTTTTGTCTAGACTTTTGGGTGACACTGTGTCTGAAGTGATCGCTGTGCATGTCATGAGCGAGTGGCGTGGTGGGCGTGGCGTGGCGTGGCGTGGACGATTGTAGAAAAGCTTTATGCAGAACTCACGTGTTTATTGTGACCAAAGAGTTTTGTTTTTATTTACTTAAGTATTAGAGTTAATAGATTTTGTTTGTTTTGTTGCTTGGCGTTGTTGTTTAGAAAAATGAGTACAAATTCTCGCTATTAGAATGTTTCATTATGTTAACATGTTTACTTAGTAATGCTTCTCGCTTTTCGCTTATATACTTTGGATTTTTTCGTTTTGATTCTCGTGGCAAATTCCAATTCCGATTTAAAAATTTTGATTTTCGAGTTTTGATCTCTCGGTGATTTTTGTCATGTGATTTTAGTTGTACGTATTTAACACTAATGCCATAATTGCTAAAACAAGTGTCTGTAGAAATGTGGGCAAATGCGTGGAGCTTGCGTCACCTGTGCCATGGGGTTTGGGGGTGTTCGATATATCAGATTCGAGGAGGGGGTTATATAGTTTGTAAAGTTTTTACAGTTTCACAGTCGAGTGGAGTTTGTAGTATTTAATTCGTTTTGTTAGTGGAGACAAAAGAAAGAACAGAGAGAAATAGAGGGAGAATTAGACAAGTAAGAGAGAGAAAGAGAGAAAGATGAGTTAAGATGAGTGGCTGGCGGAGAAATCACCGAGACAGGTACAGGATATATGCTCTATGATCTGAGTCGGTGGCAGTGTGCTGTATTATGCCATTCGAGGTGAGAGTGAAAGTAGGACAAGTATGCAGAATGCATTGGAAAAGGATCGGTGGCGGGAAACAGGATGATCACAGGATGTGCCCTATCGTTAGACTATCGAAGAAGGTATGTACAAAAAGTATGTCTGGCCATCGAAATGAGGAAGAGAAATGATAAGAGAACATCTAGAGGACAACATACGAGTACTTTAAGGTGCAAAAAGACTTAGAAAGAGATATTTATTCAGGTTCACCCTTTTAGTTGGTTCTTTAGGTTAGTATGGATTTTTAGAATAGTTTATCATTATAGTTAATGGTTAACGGTTTGCAAGTGTTTCGTCGGGTTCAAGTTTTCAGAAACGTTTCGAAAATGAAAAATGTATTGATCAACTCAGGAATACCAACACAACCGGGAAAATGAAAGTGGAAAATGTAAATTGCTTGCCCCACAGCGGACGCTGCGCACTGGAAACACAAACACGAAAAAAACTCAAAAGAATTCAGTTAGAGTTCGACATTAAAAACTTAATCAAAAAGGAAGAAAAATAAAAATTGAACTGAACCGTTCGACTCACTCACGACTCACAGTGCAATTCATCAGTATCGTCGCCGGGCCCACAGTTCTTGACGCCGTCGCACCTCAGCTTGTCCGAGATGCAGTATCCGGCTCCGCACTGGAAGTGGTACGTGGACTCGCAGTGCAGGCCCACGGACGGCGGGCCCGGACCGGAGTCTTGTATCTCGGTCCACACAATGCGGAAGCCCTATAATGGTGACAAAAATAATTATTTTCTCTAAGTTCTATGGCATCTCTATTATGTTTCTTACCTGAGCGCCCACTGTCTTGTCGCTGGTCGTGAAGCTGATCCGCGCCGTCTGGCCGGTGGAGGTGTAGTGCCAGTGCTCCATGGGTGGTTTCTCTCCACACAGCTCCAATGGCGGCTGGTCTGAATCCACATTCATCCACAGACGCAGCACTGCAGCAGGACACCCGCGATCTATTGTTAAAAGTTAATATACCATTTAGTTTGCCTTTAAAAATAAAAAAGAGCTTTACTCACTTGCTGGATCTCCTTCCAGACCGAACTGCTCAAAGTGAATGGACAGCTTATAGCCTGGTCGGGCGGTCATCACCCAGTTGCAGGCGTTGGAGGCCATGCCCCGACCCGGAGCCTTATAGCCCGCCGGCCAGTTGGGTGAGGTGATGATACCCGAGTCCTGGTTGCTAAAATTGCCGCCACAGTCGCCGGCATCCGATTTGGCCGACTCGAAGAAGTAGCGGGCCTTGAAGCCGCTGGCCACGCTCTCCTGGTCCGTGTGCAGCGTGATACGCAGCCCCACGGCTCCCCGTGGGCTCTCGACGGGTCCGGGGGCCGTCTGGCCGCAGTAGCGTCCCAGTAGGCGATCGTTGTTGTCCCGATAGACGACGTACATCTCTAGCCAGTCCTCGAAACAGGCGCCGGAGCTAAATAATGATAAATAATTCATTTAAAGTAGGGATAAAAGCATAATCCCCATAATATGTAAATCTTACCCATACGCCCCTGCTGTGGCATTTGCGTTGTTATCAGCCTTGATCTTGAAGTGATCGAACACAATGGTCACCTGCTCATTGGCCTCGCCCAGGAACAGGTAGGAGCAGTTCGTGTCCGACGGATAGTTGGAGGGGTAGCGCGGACTGTTCAGTTCGCCGCGTTTCTTCGAGCTGCTTACGTAGGTGAAGCTGCAGGTGCCGTCCGGAGCCGCCGTTCCGGGGATCTTGTACTCCGTCTCAAATGTGTACTTGCCCTTGAAGCCCCGACCTTGCAGCTCGCCGGAACTGAAGACCATGGCCAACCGGGGACCCTCGCTGATCACGCGTTGGGTTTCATTGCCACAGAGCTCGTAGTCGAACTTGTCATAAGCATCGGCCGTCTCCTGGCCCTTCAGATAGATCTTCAGATAGCCGTCCGTACAGTTGGACCTTGGGAAGTATACATTTTAATTAAACATCGAATTATCAAAAATTAGGGAAACGATTTAAAACGAATTCCGGCAATCCTACAGATATGGTTGAAGACCATATATTTCTTTAATTGTAAAAACTTTATTTGTGTCTGTCAAAAATGTTGTATCCAAAATAATGCTTACTCGCTCTTGTCCTTGTGCTCTACTTTTGGAATATTGAAAGCATTAAACTCGAGGCGCACACGCTCCAGATGCTGGGCATCCTGCATGCCATAGATGAAATATCTAAACGGTCGAGTATTAACATTAAATTTAATGACACAGTTTATTTTATAGGTCTTTTTCTTTGAAATGATACTCACCTACACACAGTTTTTGGAATATAGGGATAGGGATAGTTGGGTGAGAGCACAAAGCCAGTAGACTCCTTCTTCGATAAAATCTTTTGATCACATTCTGAGCCACGTATGTGAATGCCATCATTTTCACCTGATGAGGCAAGGGATTGTTGTTGCAAATTGCGAGGTTAGTGGGTAATTTCGATAGAACAGTCAGATCAGATGGGGCCAGATAGTAGTTTCACCGCAGGATAGCGCAGGAAAATGTATTTTTTGTGGTTTTGTTTTTCGTTGTGAAGTAAATAGAGAGAGTGTCGAGAGGTTATAATTTTTGAATGTTGTGGTTAGAAATAGTTCGAACGGTTGGGTGGAAAATAAAATTGCATCAAAAATCAACAAAGCCAGTGGATGGGTTGGTTCAAGCACATACAATTAGCTTTTAAATGCTTTTCGCAAGGACAACCATTTTGTGGCGCTCAAAGGTAGGCAATATTTTGTTGCAAACCCATTTATGGTTGAAAGTGCCACAAAATGCTTGCCCTATGCATTATATAACATAGTCAACAACTGAAACGACAAACGAATATTTGTAGACAACAATTCACAATACTTACGTATAAAATCTAATTTAACAAAACTCTCGCTAAATTCATAAATTCCTTTAAAGCCACGATTTTGGGTATTTGCGGTGCGCGGTAACGTATAAAAATGAACAAAAAGGCTCGACTCGCTCGAATACAAAACTAAGTTTCTTTGCTGCCCGCAATATGTACCGATTAATGCTGACGAATTATCGGGACCATCGTACACCTTCACATAGTCAAATGGGCAGCTGTTTATATTTCAGTGTGGTTGTTGTAGTTGTTGAAATTTTGTAGATGGGATAGCAGATTTTGGTTGGGTAGAGAAGAATTGGTTTCGTTGTTTAGAGAAATTTGAAATTTGTTTCAGAAACAGAATTACAGAATAAGAGCGTATGTGTGTGTGTGTGTGTATGTGTGGGTGAGGGCGCTGCCAATCAGAGCAAATTTTGGCCAAAGGCCAGAACTTGCTTTGATCTTGACTTGTTACCGGTCATGTTAGTGTTTCCATGTGTATGCTTCGTGTTTGTTTCAATTGTGCAGCATTAGAGGTACTCACTGTGGTCCACCAAAAAATAGATCAAAATCACGAAACTCTAATCTAACTCTCTGATTCGATTCACCAAGAAACTGATATGTGCATGACATATCCTTCGGATAGGCACCTGGATAGGTTGGCGATATGAGCGCACCAGTTTTGTTGACGCTCATGCTTGGCGTAATCGTATAGGAACATGGCGATCCCGCAATGGGAATGCCAATTTCATATTCCGCTTTTTGGATAAAATTAAATTATTAAATTGTTTGTTAATCGTTGTGTTTATGGCGATAGTTTGAGTCTTCTTGGGGACATCAGGCTACTTACATGCATTTATAAACCTAAAAGTGCCCTCGAACAGATCCGTAGACACGTTCTTGTTGCTAAAAAATGAAATCGCAACTGCCCGGTACATGGAAATGCGACGACGCGGCGGAATTGTGCCGCAGTAGCGGCCCCCGAATGGCGAATTGATCAGTTCCGCTGGCTCCGACGACTGCACCTCCGAGTAGATATCCATGTACTCATGAACACAACTAAAAGAGATCATTAAATAAAATGTTTAATAAACTGAAGAAGAAAAATAAGCAACAAGCAATCTTACCTTGGTAATTCACCGACAGCAGAGCCACTGAAAAATATTATTGGAAACAAGGAATATGAATTCATTACAAACTGATTAATTCATAAGCGTTACTTACTCTGGTGGACTTCCTCTTAAATTAAATGATTTAAAAACTACTTCGACGCGCTGTCCAGGTCCTGCTAGGAAAGTGTAGAGGCATTGGCGCGAATGATTGCGATGGTTGTGCAGCAGCGGGGCCGAGAAGCTGCCATTCTGGGGTCCGCCGATCCGCGACACGAAGGTCTGATCACACTCTGCAAAAAATGGGCGGAAGAATGGGAAGAAAGCAGCACAAACGCAAAGGGTTTGCATTGCGATTGGGCATTGATAAGTGAAAGGATACTGCATTCTGCCAATAGATAAGACATAGACACACATAACAATACAGAACACATACACAGAACGTAGCATCGAAACAAGAGCTTTCAACATGGCATCTCGCAATCAGTGTGAGTGTGTGGAATGTACTGAGAGAAATTTCTATCAATTATAAGGTTTCAGTCAATTCATTCTGATAAAATCTTTGTATTTTAATTTAAGACACATTCTACAAAATGTTAGTTTCTTTATTTCAAATAATTATTTTAATGTTGAGTATTGATACAATTTCATCTCTCTGTGTTCGTGTTATCTGGTTGCTGTTCTGTTTTGGCATTATTTATGTACATCTATTAAGCGTTTAAGTCTTTTGTTTTTGTCTACTTGGGCAACTCGAACTACTACGGGTGGACACTAAAATGTAACTGTTAACTACGGGCGCGCTGTACGGGCACACCACGCACACCAATTAAAACAAATACACACACGCGGCCCAAGGCGATCGAACGCACACACATACACAACGATACACATCGAGAGCGTGGGCGGGGGCGTGGTGTTGGTACTGGTGGTGGTGACATTAGTGTGTGTGTGTGTGTTAGGAGAAATATAGGTGGAGAGACAGAGAGAGAGAGAGAATAGAGGTAGAGGCGCCACCTACTTGGCGATTTTGTGGGTCGCGACGACACCTCCAAATAGGCCACCACCGGCTGCATCCAAGGCTCCCCATCTGCGCCGGGCGACTTTAAATGAGCAGCGCCTGCCCCTGAATTGGGTGGGTGGTGATTGGGGGCGTGGTTAGAGGTTCAGGTTGTTCGAGGGATAGAAATGTGAGGGGGAAGACAAATACACAGTGTTAATGATTTTGATTTGCATGGCGTTCCTGTAGCTCTATTTAAGTCACAACACGAGAACATGGAAATGCGCTTCCCTCCGACTTTATGACAAGCTGTCTGTCCGTCTGTCCATTTATTACGTTTACGTTTAACTGCTCACAAGCTTTCGCTTTCGCTTTCATTTTCGTTTACGTTTTTTCCATCTATCATCCCAGGTTTGGCTCCGGGTGGGGGCCCGGCGATATGGGAGCTCCATATCCCACTGATAGTGCAACTCAAAAAGGAAATCCATGTACCATACTCGACTCGTGCCGGCAGCCATGGCGTATACGCAACGTGTGCGCCAAAGCCAGCGGAAATTATTAAGAGCTTTACTAGACACACACATCAGAACACACAGCATACCCACACTGAAGCATTGTTCAAGGTGATTTCAGTGGAAGCGGCTTCCACTTGTGTACTTCCTACCGGCTTTAATCCTTTAATTACTTTCTCTATCAAAGTACCAACTAAATGAAAAAAATGTAACTCTTAAGGAAAGTTTTCCTTTAAATGATCAGTTTATCTGAAGTTTAATTACTTTCTCTATTCGGAAATATATAAAAAGTTGATTCAAAGTTGTGCCAAAATGTATAATATTTTATGCACAATTGATAGTCATTTCCAACTGGGAACTTTTAAATTCCCATAAATGCTTGCCACTTTGGTTGAACATTAACCGATGCCTTGCGGCTCTTTGTCTCTAATTAAATTCATTTTCTGGTACATAATAAATGAGACGGCCAAGATGTGTTTGATGTTGGCCAGGGTTCTTGGGTTTGGGGGCCTGAGGAAAAAGGGGTCAGAGGGCTTTGGGGGCGGGCATGCTTTGTGTTGGCTTTTGTGGCGGACACGCAGCTGCAGCTGTGGTCTAAAGTTGCTGTAACTGTAGTTTGAGTTTTTCGGGGTATAGTGCGGCAGCGGAAATCAGATTCGGGTAAATAAATGCCTCGGTCTTTATGCTGTCTATATTGATTTTATGATGTTACACACCAAAATTCCCTGTCAACATTTTGTGTTAGCCAAAAGCCCCAACTAAGCCGTTTACATAATTTCCACTTAATTATTCACGCAACCAGAATAGAATCCCTTTAGGCAAGCAATCCGAGCGATTATCCCCCGTTTGTCGCTTTTGTTGGGTATTTTAAATTAATTTTCCGAAAACCCCGCCAACACGCCCACACAGGCTCACACACACAAGCACACGCAAACGCTTTATCCGAAATGCAGTTTACTAAACAGCAAATAAATGGCGCCCGAGCTAAAAGTTTGCTCATTAAAATGGGAACGGATTTGCATGACACACACATGGACGCATTTACAAGCTCGCACACACGCGGGTGGGGTATGCGTAACAATGTCAGCCGCAAACGGAAGCTGCCACCACCCACTTTCCATGGCTCTTCTGCAGCAGCACCATCGCTCTTGCCCTCACCTGCACCCGCTCCTGCACCTGCACCTGCACCACTTTCATTTCGCCACCGCAATGACAATGCGCAGTAAAGTGTCAATAAATTTTATGCAGACGCCATTTGCATTGCCATAAATATTTTTGTTGGGCCGTGAAGCACGTCGTTTGCTGTTTTGCTCTGGCATTTGTTTTTCTGGCCCACTCAGTTCCCATCATTATGTTAATTTACACCTTTTGTGTTTTCAAGGGAGCTGGGAACAATGCCTGCAAAAATGCAGCACATTTTAATTGCGGCTTCGTAAAAACAAAATGGATGCAATAAAATGGCTGCTAAATTACAGAATTTCCATTGGGACAAACAAGTTGCCTGCTAAACGTATTTACCGCTCTGCGAACAGGTGTAATTGTGGCAGCATCACCTGTAATGGCGCCCCGGGGAGGCCTGCCACTAAATGCTCCCCGACCGTAACCGAAAACTTCAAGGGAAACTGAAACCGAGATGCGTAATGATGCCAAGAAGCCCAAGACGGTCCCCAAGAAACACGTAACGTAATATCACTAATAAAGTACACAGAGGAATATTAAACACATTTTAAAATCCTTTAATAGTCTTTAGAAGTTATGATCACTCTACTTAGCTATTCACTTAGAGTGTTTAATTTAAACTTTCCATACTTTCACTCTGAAACTCAGTCTAAAACCCTAAACTTTAAACCATCTATATGAACTTTGGCCAGATTGTTGGGGGAAAGTTTTTGAGACTTTTAGTTTCACTTATAACTTATAAGCCAAATAGCAATAACTACGCTTTTGAAATCAAATTTTCGCCTAGTTTGTGTTACCAATGCGACACTTTTGTCGCCCTCCAGTACCCATAATCTTTAGTGGCTCTGTCTGTCTGTCGACAGCACTCTTCCTCATCCTTGAGATGTCTGTCTGGTCTGGGTTTCCTGCTCGAGTACACACACTTCTTGAAAATTTAATGGCTGCCACTGCTGTTGGCACTTACACTGGCACCGCCACCGCCACCACCAACGCCACCGCCCGCTGGGCCCCTGGCCGCCAAAAAACCCAACCCAACCACAGGACTCCCCTCACTCCCGTAGACACCTTTTGTGGGAAGCTCATGTTACAGACAATTTGCGTTAAATTTACAAGTAACACCGCTCGCCAAATGCCAGGCCCAAAACCAGAGACGGCGCAACGCCTTATGTTGCTTTATTGGTGCCTGGCATGCCGCTCAGGAACAGCCAACACCAGATTTTTGGGCGGGGAGTGCACTTGAAGAAAACTCACGCCTTTCAGACCCTAACCATCTTAGGTTATAGCTCTTAGTTTATTAGTCGGTCCCTGGTTCCTTTTGCCAGTGTATTACCACTGCCTGTCTAAATGCCATAACCACAGGCACCCAGATGGGGAAAAACAACAACGTCAAAAACAACATCTCAGCTACGGTAACAGCAATTAAAGTGGATTTTCATGAAAATGAGTTTTCCTAATAGTTTATTCTGGCCCGAAAAATAAAATCATGGCGATAAAATGCGTTGATTAAGACGATGGCAGGTGGGCGACACGGATGTGGCAGGAAGATGATGAGTCCTTGCGGATCTATGGATAAGCATCTGAGGCACAGCTGCTGCCTAAGCTTCGGTTCGTTGGTTTCGGGTTAGTTAGGCTGGTCGGGTGGCAGGCATAATTATGCATATTATGTTGCAGGGTCTTAAGTGCATATTTGTGTTAGCCATCAGGTAAATTGAGTCTAATATATTGCCAATTACCAGGGCTATTAAATTCAACTGTTTATACTTATAGCTCATTAATGGCCTGGTTGAAGCTGACTAAGTTTATATTAAAGATCACGTATACGCCCCCATGGACACTCGCTTTCGGGCCACTAAAAAGTTTGCAATTCATATTGCCTTTCGAAATCCTCTTTGACTTTTCACTTGAGAGTTCTGCGTTTGACCTAAGCTATTTTGCATTTATTTATGCACTTTTCCCAGAAAAAACCCAGGACTGCAGTTGAAGCGCCCTTCTCAACTCTGAACTTTTAACTATATTGAACCAAGAACTTTTCATTTTTATCGATAAGTGGCAAAATAATAGAATGGGCTGTGGCAGCTACTCACGATTGTGGCCGACTCTTCGGAACGTACCTGCAACGAGAAAGAGAAAGGCAGAAAAGTCAATATGATTAAATTGTTATTTTGCACTCAAAGTAGTCGGTTAAGGTGCAGAATGCAACTCGACTGACGGTTGACAGGGGTTAATAAGGGGTGGCAATTACATTGCAGAACGACAGTGGCAGGGGGAGGGGGAAGGCGCTGGGTTAAATTGACATAATGGAAACGAGAATGCTGGCGGCAGTCAAAGAGATTGAAAGGAGAGTGGATGAAACACCGACTGCCACCACTCGAGCATCCTTCTCGAGCGCCCAGCTAGTTGTCGGAAAGGCACGGCGATTCCAAAGATACAATGCAATATCATTAACAGCCAGTGCTCTGCTGGTGGCCCTGGCACGGAAAATGCAGCAAAAATGCCAAGGAAAGTAGTAGAGAAAGGCATCCAAGCAGCCAAAGGACTCAATTCAATAAGCGCCATATTATGCTGTCTAGTCGGGTTTCAGCTGAAGCACCTCGTGTTGCATGCTGCTAATCAATCATGGCACTGCCATCGGTTGGCCAGGTACACAGAAATCAAAAAATAGGCCTTAGTTTTAATCCTTTAACCATTTTGTAGAATATAGGTTTGAGGGTTACCTTTGAAGAGGATTGTTTATGTGTTTTAAATACAGTTTGTAGTCCAAGAGCTAGGATGTCTTTTATGTAAATCACACTATTAGGATTCCCAGTGCAGTGTCTGGTTCGGCCGAGTCCTCTTCCAGCAGCTGCTCTCAATGGGCAATTATTGATTGATGCCAAGTGCACAACGACGATGCACAGAAAGGGGTGTTGGAGGGGGCGTGGCCGGGCAGGCGTTGGGGAAAGGGGTGTGCACTCTGCCTCTGAAGTGCCTGCGCTGGCTTGTAACCCTGATCTAGTGGCCCTTTTTGCTGCAACACACAGCCACACTTTGTTGCCAGCATCTGCTGTCAATGTTAAGATTTTAGACATTGAAATTATTCTTTTGTGCCGCCTCGAAGCTTAAAGTTGTAATTTGTGGTTTTCCTTCCTTGCTGTAGGTGGAATGTTTACTTTTGGTTTTCGGCATTTAAAATGCAGCAGCACTTCATGGGATTCTCTTTCACCTGCATGTGGTCTTGGGGTTTCTGTGGTATTGACAATGTTTGTTTTCGAGGAACTCTAATGAAGGAAAAGTCAAAGCTGTTGCAGGAGGCTTTTCTAGAACTTCCAGAGCAGAAATTAATAAATTTAAACGCATATTTCCATAATGGCAAGTCAATGTGCTCCTGGGCCCTCCTCGCCCAAAAATATATGCTACAAAAAATATTTTTCTCAGATTTCTGCCCAAAAAACGTGTTCGGCATGCCAAAAGTCCACAGAAACCAAACAAATTTATTTAAATGAGTCAGGAAAATTAAGTGGAAATGCGTGTGCCACGTGGGTGTGTGAGTTTGGGAAATGAGGAAAATACGCGAGATGTAGATAAGTCGAAGCGGGCCACATTTTAATGCCGCTCCAGCAAACCTAAGACAAATAAAACTATAAATATAGATGGGTGGCTGCTGGGGGGAGTGTATTTACATAAGTGCCCTGTGACTTGCCGCACGTGTTTGATATTTCTTTTAGTTTTATGTCAGACAATGTCATACTCCGCACCAACACACATCTGAGCCGTTTGATAATTCAATAAACTAAACAAGATTCTGTGGGAGATTTATGGGTACTCTGAACCCGCACTAACAACATGTGCCATTTTGGGAGTTGGCGAAGCTGCCTGGGGCCGGGTCCGGGCCCGGGTTTATAAATCTTCATTTCAGCACAAAGACCTCACCACATCACACATACAAGCACAAAGACAAACACCAACACACACTCCGCTTCGCACAGACTCTTAGTCGCTTATTAAAATGCCATTTTAGAGTGGGGGAACTGGGCGCGGCTGGTTCATAAATTGCCAACACTTATGCTCAATAAATGGCCATAAATCTGTGGACCGACTCGTTGGCGGCATTAAAATGCGTAGCGACACGGCCAAAACGAAAGACCGAGAACAACAAAAACATGGGGAGCAGGAAGTGCCACAAAAAGCAGCTCGGCTCAAGCACACAAATGCCACAAATGAAAAATATGCCACGACTCAGGCCAGAATCTCTGTTTGTTGTCGAATCATTTTCCATGGAATGTAATTTGGTTTTAAAAACGCCAACATTTGTTACACCAACGCATCCTGTTTTTGTGTTCTTAACGTGACCACATTAATTTGATGGCCTAGAGCCGGCTGGAGGGCTGGCTAAATTGATTAATTGACAGTTAAGTCAGCATTCCAGTTTGCTTTTTTGGCAATGACTGGTGTGAATGCGGTCAATATTCGCAAAACTGCATTAAATTTCGAGTCATTAGGCAGGCAGTTTACTTTCCTGTCGGCCGCCCTTGCCCTGCCTGGCCTTCCGCTGCCTCTAATGTCCTTCTGATTTCTGACTATTGCCAACATTGGCTGGACATCTTCTATCTGGGCTTTACACATCGCTGACTGCAATTCTCGAAGCTATCTGGCATCTTGCAGCCATTGTGAGGCGTACATCATGCAAATGTAAGGAGGAATAATAAAAAGGCTACTTCTACTTATGCGCAATCATCGAAAGATGAGAAAAATTTAGCTTGAATTCCTAAGAGAATCAGGACGAATTTAATTTTGAAAAATGTAATTTTTCCTTGAAAGTCATAGTATAGTTCGCCCTATAGTTCTATTCTAATCCAGATAAGAACTCCTTTCGTTCTTTCCCTGCATTATTCATCCTACTTATGCTGGCTATCTCTTCCTCCATCTGTTTTGTTGTCCTTTTTGTGTAGTTTAGTTGGTTTTCGATTTGGACTTTCTAATTGAGCAATTTCCTTTAGATAATTGCTTTTGCGCACTGACGGATTCGCATTTGGATTTTGATTTTGATTCTGTTGCTGATTCTGTTTCTGATTCGCATTCACAGTCGCATTCCGATTGAGAATCCGAATCAAAATCAGAATAATTTCCCTTTCGGTGATTGCGGCGCCCACCAATCACCCGCCCCAGCCGCCCACTAATCGCAAACAAACAATCTGCCTGCCCTGGAATTGGGCAATTAATTTGCGTTAGAAGCAATTCATAAACAAACAAATTGAAATTGCAAAGAGCGTCTGGCAGGCGATGGGGCATTTGCATAATGCTGACTAAGTGAGGAGCTAGATGAGCACTCGAGCGTGTTGGCCGGATGCAGCTCACACTCACACTCGAGCACAATCACACTCCAGCACACACACTCGAAAGGGCCGTACATGTTGATATGCAAACGCAGTCATAAAACGTGACATTTGCCGTCAGCTTCAATTTGGCCAAAGCATTGAATGCCCATAAAGGCTGGCTGTCAGTGTAGACGAGTGTGTGTGCGTGCCAAAAAGGTAGCGAAATTCAAAATGAAATGTAATTTGCATACAGGGAGCTGTATGGGGCGGCGGTTTATGCACACTCACTCGCCCACAGCTCGTTGAATGCCAGAAATCAAGGGGGCTCAGGTGAAAGTAAGGCAACAGCTAAGCCAGAGGTACGCCATAACTGGAGCTAAAGCAACTTGCCCTAATCTGCATAATAATAAACCACGCAGACACTCATACATACAACTTCTGCCAGCCGAGGTGGCCCATTCTGCCATATTTAATGCTGTGCAAATTGAATTTCCATCACTTTATGATTACTTGAAGAAATTCATCAAGTTGACTTTTGTTTGGAGCTCTGGATACAGGCTCTGGATACAGGACTCTGGACGCTTGATTTCGTTTGTAGCCAAATGTGGTCGAAAGCCCCCAGGGAACTTCCGCTTATGCGCTCGGACTCGGTAGCCCGGACAACTGGCAAAAGTGGCCATATCAATTTTAATCAAATTGACAGGCGCCTGCACCAATAAAACTTTATTACCCACCCTCCTAGGAGAGCGGAATACAAAAAGCTGAAATATAATGTCGATGGGCGACGAATTGTACCTGCCTTTCAAGCTTGAAGGGTTCTTGGGCATTCAAATTGAATTTTATTGAGATTCCCTCTTCGGGCTGCAACTGAAGTGAAAGTGGGAAAAATTCCAGGATATCACAAAGTACATCCTTTAAGCTTACCTCTCTCTCTGCATTTCTGTACTGCGGCCCGCCATTGTTGTTGATATTTATATTTAATTAATATATTTATTAATTTATGGTGCACGTGAATGCTGGTTTGCTGATTTTCGCATTTGCCTTGGATAATCATATTTAATTGAGTGGAAGTCGGCTCTTTTCATAGCAGCGCACGTACGTTTTGCATTGAATTGATTTAATTTGGAAGTGGGTTTCGGGGCTCGAAATTTATTTAACTACATTCAATGGGTTAAGTTTCATAATATTATCGTATCGAATAAATATTTGTTGCTTTTCTGCTCTTGATAACGGCTTTATCAATGTATACACACGTGTTAGCTACGGTCTAGGTACACATAAAACTTATCCAAAAAGTTGTTTTGTTTTGCTTTGTTTGATATATAAAATGCATATCTCTGCATATTTCTGTATAATTCATATCTCCTATGTATACGTAGATATATGTATATTACTATGCTCCAGGTCCTCCAGCTCCCGCTCCTCCAGCTCTCCTCCTGTGCAATTAACAAGTGCAATTGCTGACTGCATTCCGATCTTGATATGATCTACAGGTATATATCGTATATATATTAAACAATTGAGCTCTCCGGTTGCCTTTCCTATTGTCCTGCCTCTGTTCCTCCGAAATCATCCTTCCCCTGCTCGAATTGCTTTTGGGATTTCTGCTCATCAATTTTGACATCTCTGGACATTTAATGTAAACTTATTCCTCTTGAGTGTGAGTGTGTATACGTTATATTCAACATCAATAAAACATTAATAAAAATCGGTTTGTTAACAACACTTTTATAAAAAAGAACGCAACGTTACGACGGTTGGGTTACACATATTTCTTGTTTGTTAAACGGTACGTATATAATATATTTGGATATTCATATTCATAGTCATATATATATATATTTTTTTTAAGAATGCGTGTATATACATTAATATTAACAACACTTAATAGTCGGAAAGATTCTACATGAAGATGTGGTTCAGGCTGCGGAATGTTCCGATATTGAGTCGATCCGTGTTTGTGTTGATTCTCGATTGATTCTATTTATATTTTTGCTTCACAAATTCTAAAAATTTCACATCACAGCCAATGGATACTGACGATGGGACGCATTTCCTTCTGCCACTGTTCCGGCTTCTTGCTCCTTTGGTTCCTGTTCCTCCTCCTGCTCCACCTTCGTTTCCCCTTCCGTTTCCTGTGCCTTTGTCACTTCCTTTGTTCCTGTCACCTCCTTGTGTGTTGGTAAATGTGGATGATATCGCCAAGGTCATAATGATTGGGATGGGGGGTGGCGGCAACTAACAATTTTGAGGCCTCTGTTATCCATCTGGGAAGTTGCCAGGTCCCAGCTGGAGCATGTCTCACTTGGGCTCCTCGATCGTCTGGCCCACCACTATGATGATCACAATGAAGACGGCCAGTAGGACGAGGATGCAGCAAATGGCCACGGCCACCATAGCGCTGTTACTCATGCGGGCTTTTTTTAAAGAGTTTTTGGGCGAACTACTGATTCACTTTTCAACTGCGACTCTATCGGGTAGGAGAGAAAGGTGTGAATGTGGGAATTTACATATTTGCCTGCTCTGTAGTGCACAGTTGAGATTATCGGTCTATCCACTGGGCCGTCACTTGTCCCCCCGACACTGACAAATGCCCTTTCAGCCACGGCGACAACCCAGAGCCCAGAGCCCACCGACCACCCACCACCCACCAATACAAATTGCCTGCCATAAATTGCGAGGGCTGCCTATCAGTCGCTCGACTGTGCATGAAATGCCCGACAGCCTGTGGACAGCCCAAAACTTGTCGCCTCTGCCGTATTGTGTGCGAGTGTGTGACACTAGAAACCCGCCCATAAACCACCCACACAAACAGCCCCAATCCCGTGGCACTCACTTCATCAGAAAGTGTCCCTCGAGTGGGAATTTGCCCAAAAATCACAACCAATAAGGACCCGGGCCCTTTTGTCTGCCACTGACAGATGATTAATGCTGTCCGCCGGAGTGTGGGCCTTGCACTTCCTGCCATCGAGGATCTTGTACCCCCGAGAGTGTGTCTCGGAGCTGAATGCAATTTCGAGTGTCTATTATCCTGTCTAATAGTCCGCCCGGCTGCCGCTCATCTACTGCCCTTTTGTCGCTCTGCCGATAATTGCCCGTGCATTATGAGTCCTGACATGGCAGGCTGGCGCTCGACACGTATACTTAATTATCGGCGGTGCTGTTCATCCGCCCCGTGGGCTGGAGAAAATTCAATTACATCGAAACAAAGCTCGACAAGCGTTCGGAACATCGGTTCGATTCAATGAAAAATAAAAATAAACCTTACAAAAATAATAAAGTGATTTCGGAACAATTTGAGCATCAAAGTCGCTGTTTTAATGCTCTTTGATGTGATATTTTTGGGATAAAAATGATTATTATTCTGTTAAATAAGAAATTGTTAGTTTTAGATGCAGAGATTCCAGTAAGGGCTCAAGATAATTGTGGGAGTCAATATTTTGGGGATATCTATGCCAAGCTTCCTTAAATCCTCCCTAAAAGTAACCGAACCCCCTCTAAAAATATTTGACAATGACTATCAAAACAATTCAACTTTAATGACAACAAAATTTCGCTTCTGTTAAGGTTGCAACAATGACAACGTAGATTTTTTATATTTATTCCAACTCTATGACCTAGCACAAAATATTTTCTGAAGCTTTGTGAAAGAGTATGAAATAAAATCGTCAAATGAATGTTCTTTTATTTTTTGCAAAAGCGAAAATGGCTTTGCCCATTGAAACGTTGCTGACATTGCTGGCCAAAAAAAAATAAGGAAAACAGGAACCAGACGGGAAACTTTTGATAAGTTTTTGCAGTGCCAAATGGAAGGTGAACGGAATTGAATATAAAAACTAATGCTGACGCCCCCCCAGAGGTCTCGCACAAATGGCCACAGCTGCTGTTCATCGACGTTATCAATAGAAAGGCAACAAAAATTGAAATCACTTCGGAGAGGACTCTGAACATAAATATGGAAGTGCTTTAAGCTAGCACTTATTATTTTATACACCCGAAAGGCTCTCCGTCAGAAGCCTCTTAATTATGCGGCTCACGCAATATCTGTTGCCTTCCTTTTTTCGGCTGCATTATGGCCAGGCCTTGTCAATGTTTGTGACAGTTTCCATTTTTCCGTTTGATTTTGTTCTGCGAGTCCCGCTGCGAGCTCTTTTTAAAGGCTTGGCTATTTAAATATTTATCTTTATTTATTTGGGTCCATTTGTCTGGGCTGTGTCTCCGCGCGCGGTTGTAGGTTATAAATAAGCCGGCAACTAACTGGCTTGTTCTCTGGCTCTTGCCGCCTTTATTGCCAGCTCACTTTCGTGACTCAATTGTTCTTTGTTGGCCGGACCTGTCCCTTTGAATTGGTCAATTAATATTAATGAAATGCCGCCCCTCCTCCGGTACGCTCATGAGCGTTTTACCTGGCCCCAGGAATAAATTATGCTTCCCTTTAGAGTTTCTGGCTTTCCACATACGTCTGAAAATTTCGGTAAGCCCCTCAAAAAAAAAGAACTTAAAATGTGGGCCGGCGGCGGTTGGCGAATCAAGTTGTAATAAGTCAATTTATCAGTTTTATTTTTGGCTTACACATGTAAGCCGCAGCCGCGGGGGCATCAATCAAATTATGTTTGCCGAGCGGCAGGCGTAAAATTAAATGAAATGCAGCCAACGCGTCGTATACGCAACGTGGTGGCCGAGGGAGTCACTTTACTTGACTCGATTGCGTGCGCTTGTGTTTTATGGTTATACGGCCATAAAAGGCGCACAGGCCGAGAAGGCCGAAACGATATTTTATATTTGTTTATTGTTCTGCCTTCGAAAATATTCGTGGGTAGGTGGGTGAGTCACTTGAATAGATTTACAACACATTGCACTGACACATATTGCCGGTTCGTCAGACAGTCCTCTTTCTAGGTCTATGAAGCTTAATTAAATTAGCGCCAGAAGGCGACGGGCCACGAACACAGATAAACGGAAAGCCGAGATGACAGGATACCAGCAACACTCATACAACAGCCGCAACAACACAGATATTGTACTCGAAACAAAACAAAGGAAATGCCAAGGAAGCTTGGTGCCCAAGCCTGTCACTGCCACGTCGTGTGTGGTGCTGTGAAATAAAATAAATTTTTGCAATTTCGTAAGTTTTATGCGCACATTTGCAAAATTTGTTTATGCTGCGAATGTCGGCGGCGGGCGGTGTGAGAGGTCATAGAACAAATGGGCCATGACGTGGCCACCATTCCGAAAAAAGGGGAAAGCCCAGGGGACGGGTTCGGTTGAGTATTCAAATGGCCCCCCGGAGTGCGTAGGCATCCACCGACGCGCCACAATGACGTTGGCAGCTTTTCGCTTTCCCTACGATCGCTGTGCGCTGAAACATAAATTCAATTTGTTTTGCCAGCAGAAAGAAACGTTGAAGGGTTAACTTGGCGCGGAAAAATATGGTAAATTGCTGCTGGCCGCAAAGCTCAACGAGCAGGGGCCGAAGGGCAGGACGGCGAGGAAAAACGTTTATATGAAATTGCATGCAAAATTAAAGCAACCGCCATGGCGAAAGCCAAAACGAAAACGCATGAATCCTTTGTCAAGTTCAACTGGATGACCTTGGACGTGATGCGACTCAAGGAGTCTTCTCCTCCGCCAAGAGCACGGCAACCTGCCTTGGCTGTGTCTATGTATGTGTGTGTGTGTGTGTGTGTTGGGACAATGGCAGCATAAATGCTTCAACAGTGCTTTAAGCCTCTGCCACACTGCCTTGCCATGTCAAAAGTCAAAAGTGCATTAAAATAATTGCACTTGTTTAGGCGGCACTCGGCCAATGCCAGCGAGCATTTCTGATTTATAATCGCGTACCAATACAAAGTCAGGTGGAGCTCCGCTTCAAAAACACTTCCAAAAAAATATAGTTCAAAAAATGACGAGCAAAAAATTCCAATACTAATTTAAGTGAAAAATTGAATTGGTTATTTAAAATTTATAAAAGGGGTATCATGTCATTGGTCATGTTCAATAAACAAGGATCTTCTTAAACAAAAACCACAACTGTCAAAAGTAATAAATAAAGGATTAAAAAAAATAGTGGAGCTCATCAAATATTAATTTTTACAAGACTTCAATTACTTGGAATTAGCTTGTAAAGTCAATAAATAAATATCTAAAAAACTCATGAAATAAACTCAGTTTTTTGTGTAGTGTATGCCTGCCTAGAGTGAGCATAGTGTTTCCGCCTTCAACTGCACTTAAACTTGATTTCTGTGTATCTTTTGTCTTAGTTGTTGGGACAAGAGAGCGTCTGGGCCTCATTGTTGCCCCACATGAATGGAAGATTTATAGCAAGTGTGTGTTTGGGTGTGTGTGGGTGGGTGCAACCTCGACACAGAAGCTACTGGCCTGACCTCTCCCTCGGCCCGCTTCCTGGCCCAGCTTGTTGCATGCTTCCCGTTTGACTTTTACGAGAAAGGTTTTTAAAGCTTACACAACGATGTTTATTCGCCTGTCGCTTCTGGTCTTTTTATATTCACGTATCGCCACAAAAGACATATTTTAATATGCCCAAGAACGTGAGACAGAGATTAATGAAATTCCGGTCTTAAAGACGCGACTTTTTCGGGTTCTGAATTCACTTAGCTTGTTCCACAATGATTCACGATTTGTTGAGCAGACCCTGCCATTACTAGGAATGCATATTTTGCGATTTTCGTCAGGCTGAAATGAATTTTCCCGGAAATATTGAAAATTCAAATTGGGTAATCAGCCATAATGGCAGGCAGCCTGTTTTGTTTGTCATTTATTGTACGTAGAGTACATTAGGAATTCGTGAGCTATTTGAATTGGCTTCCTGTCGAGGTCTGTTTATTTAAATTCGATTGGAAATGTGTTTTTGCCAGAAAGAAGTTCATGGAAATGGAGGCGCCACCTCGTTCCATTTTATGACTGCCCATTTTGCCATTTGCGGTTTGTTTATCCAACTTATTTATTTCGATTTTGGTTATTGTTTCTGGTTCTGTTTAGCTTAATTACCCCTACATTTCATTCATATTAAATGTATCGGAAACTTTTCCCACCCCCCTCCGAATGCGAGTGCTTTTAGAGCCCCTTTGAGTGCTCGGTTAATGATTTTTATTGAAATCGGCATAGTTTTCGCATGGCTTCCTCCATAAATTCATAATGCGAAGGGAAAACTTTCTCGCTGGCTATTTGCTCTGCCCCGATTGAGTAGGCGATTGATGGATGAAACGAAAATGACTTCCACTATGTGGTAATTGATTGACTTGGCTAATTTGTGTCAAGTTTAGAGCGGTAAGAGTGCGGGCTAATTAGTGGCTAGGTTAATAAGCCCCATTTTGGAAGTGGTATCCCGACACATTGCAGAGGCCGTCGGACATCAAAAGGCGCGGTCCTTTTTTAATCAGCGAACTCATTAGCATCGTCCGCTAACTAAATACAAATTAAAGAAACAGCATCCGCAGCTGGTATGGCCCGCTTTTCCCCCTTTTCCAGCCGGCTGCTGGGTGAAAACTTTTCACTCGGCAGCCGTCAAGTTGATGTAATGAAAAAGTTACAGCGTTCTCCAACAATATTTCTCGTCTCATATCACATGACGTGGACACGCAAAAAGCGTAAAGCCTTCAAAACAGCGAGCACTTTTGCACAGGGCGCTAATTAGTTTCGAGTTGGAATCTAAATAAAAAAAATATATACCATATATATGTATGTATATAGAAAAAAAACTCGGAATATACGCAACGCTGGTTTGCGTCCATGGGGTATTATTATAATTTTCGTAGCAAACGGCCTGAAAACGGAAACAGCTAAATAGAAATGAGAGGTTTTTTGCCGAACGCCGACACAAAGGCCCAACGCTCAGGAAATAATACAAACAAAAAATAAATAAACACTTTCAACGGAAAGCGGCCACGCCTTCCGCCCGTCTTAGTTTTCCCTGCCACCACCGGAAAAGCGAGAAGGAAAAGCCGAACAATGGAGCCTGGGAAAGCCCCGTGTGAGTGAGCCAAAGGGTTTTCTTGCCAGGGAAGTCAGTGCAGCTCATTATAAAATAGCCAAAGTTTATCCAAAAAAAAAAGTCCTATTCTCGGAAAGAGCGTGGGGGCATGCGGGTCAAAGGTGCTCGATTCGGTCTCCAAAAATTCACTTTGAGGCCCCGAAAGAAATTTTAATGATGCATATAAAAACCCGGCGACGGCAAATGAATAAATAATTTATGCCTGAGGGTCCTAAACACTCGAGTGGTTGCCATCAGGGAGCAGAGGACCACATTATTTGCGAGTTTACTCAGCAACTCTCCTTTAGCTTTCGCTTTTATTTTATTTCATTTTTTTTACACATTTTCCACACGTAGCAAATTTTATCTCTCTATTACCTGGCAGTAGGTCTTGATTTAGGGGCCATAGTGGCCGTGCAAGGAAAAAAGGGTTGAGATACCGTAACTCAACCCCTGAACTTGCTAGTCCGCCGGGTTCTGTTTGCTTATCACCTGGTTGCTTTCGCAAACAAAGTGGAAAACGATTGCTGGCTCAATGTTTGCACATTTGGCACGATTCAATCTCGCAGAAATTGCTCAACTGCATGCAAATTGCAGGGGTATCGTTAATTTATTTCAGTTTCCTTTTTCGCGCCCACCTTTGCGAGAACAGTGATAACCTGCAGATGTATCGGAAAACAAGCCAGAAACGTTCTCAAAGACTTGATGGGTAAATATTCTGGAGATGAAACATAAATAGCATGAATCACTGTGTTTTTTCTGCTCTTTAAATATATATCTTCTTGAGGAAAAAGTTTTACAAAAGTATACGATTTAAATAGTTTATGCTTAAGAAACATGTATATTTTGTGTCAAAGTATTACTTTGTTTTATGTAAAATCTATATATAATATTTGAAAGCTTGTATATTTTCGTAAAAACCTACATCTCTTTAAGTGCTATGAAATGGTTTTAAATTTCCAATAAGCCCATCATTACAAAGTGACTCCTGGTCCTCACCTTAAGCTATACAAGCCCTCCATCCAATTTTTAAACATCTCAAATAAACTAATATTTATAATAATTCCAACATTTTTCCGAAGGTAAATGGCGGGCGGACCTTTCTCAAAGTTGACGCTTGTCAGCGGCAGAAGTGGTGCAAGTCCGGAAATTGGAAAGTTGCTCCCGACAGTGACTCCAATTTAGTTGAGGAACAGCTGAGCACCCTTTTGTCATAACTGCCATGGACACATCTATCTTTCACAACCTCGGCCTTTCTTGAGCTTCTCCTCCTCCCACTTTTTCCAGCATTTATAGGTGGGAGGTGGTGGAGGTGGAGGTGGGCTCTTATTGCTGCATTGCAAACAATTCGAGGGAAACCATGTTGTAAATCCCTCAACAATTGCCTGCCTCCGATTCGTTTTGCAACCTTTCGTAACACACACTGAATGCTATCATGTGTCCTGTGGAAGGACGCTCCAAGGAAAAGCATTCAGGGTCAGCGATTAGGAAATTGTATATGCTGTGTGGTGGAAAACTAATAACGCATCTATATCACTCTTTCTATTTCAAAGGGAGGAAGGGGGGCGAATGAATGTAAATTCATTTTTATTTTCCCATCGAATGCAAATAATCTCCTCTTCTCAGAAACACTAATTCAGTGATTAATTCCAGAGAAACCATGAAACTATAGATGGTTGAGAGAATAAATCAAATTTTTAAAAGTACTGCCATCAGAATCACTCCCCGATGTCGTCATTATCAATCAAGTCCACAAATCGATTACCCTCTCTTTGATTTTAAAACAACCCAGAAATTTATCTTTTGAATATAACCCAAATATCTCAAGTGTGCACAACCAGAGCCGCGGCAATTTCGAAGAATATGCAAATCGAGTTCCATTCGAATATTTACGTCTTGCTGCCAGACAGGACTATCTCTCAATTGATTTGTAATTCACTCTTGTGTCGCACAATGTTCGCTTATCGCCGGGGAAATGGGAGTAGCCTTTTGACACCGAAAACGAGGGGATTAAGCAAAAGTAAATATTCAAAACTAAAAGCACCGGAGCGGTATCCGAGTCGAAGCGATAAAGCGGAAACACAAAGCCGTAATCAGGGCTATCCGGAAAAGTGCGCGCGATTCTGGGAAAGTATATTCTTTGGGGCCCTGGCACACGATGCGATTAATGACGCGATTCGACTGTAGAAGCTGGCTGGTTCTGAAGCAAGTTGGCTAAAAACTGCTGGCTGCAAAGCGAACTGCGTGTGGGCGGCACGGCCGACAGAAATCGACTGAACGGACTCGTCAAGTGGCACGGCACTTTTAAGAGAAAATCTGCCTCGGCTCGGGAAAATTTGGAGAGAGAAAGCTTTTCCCTAACTTATCAGCTTCGAGTCTTGAGGCGGCAATACAAATGAAATAAATCAAATTGAATTTATGATTTCTGTTTTTTCCTTTTCATATTATTCCTTTTTTTTCTTTAATTTTTTTTTCAAGTGCCTCCTGGAGTTGTGGGGCCCAGGATTTCATTTCGATTCGGCTAACGCGGCTCATTGGGCCGCAGACTCTGCTCTGTTTGTTCGAGTGGCCACCTTGTGCCACTCGAGACACCTGCCGCCAGGTGGCAGCTGGAAGATGGTAGATGGTAGATGGCAGATGGAAGCCAAAAGCTGACAGGTGAGAATCTTGTTTGACTTTGGCTTCCGCTCATTATGCCGCCTGCCAGACTGCCAGCCTGGCTGGCTGTTGTAACCCAAAAATTTGTTTGCTCCTTTGGGAGGATAATTACCGTGCCCGCCTGGCTGCTAATTTAAATTGCCCTAAACTTCGGAGCGCTTAATTTTCGATTTCATTTAATTTGGCGAAAATCTCATTAGAGCAACGCGACATGACAAGATAAATGTGCGAATGGGCTCGAAGATGCTCTGACCTGTGCCCCGGGCACTGGCTTTCGACTTCTTTCCGTCTCTGGCCCCCTCCATTGATATATTCCCAAGTCAGCGATTTATTTGGGGCCAAACAATAGCCGGATAGCCGCACAACCCAGCGAACATTTGTCTCAGCGCTCCCGCGGGCTGATAAGAGTTGGTCTTTTGGCCAAAATGATAACATGGCCAACGATGAGGAGCGCAGGCGCGAGCTTTCGCGGCAAGAGAGTGAAAGTTCTCATCTGCTGGCTGAACTGATAAGGACGTGCCGCTGCCTGCATCTGTGGCTTCAATTGTCTTTAATCGCTGCTCAAACGTCGATGATGATGTCCTGGCTGGGGCGAAGAGGGGGGCGGGTAGAGCTAGCTGGAGGACCTTTAACGAATTGTCATTGATTTCTTTTGAAATGGCGCCGCTTTTGTTTGCCTTCGCTTCTGCCACATTAGGCAGCTGAGCAGCAGCCGAGGTTTCCCCAATTTCCCGCTGATTACTGCAACTCCTGGCTCCTGGTTATCGGGCCATGATCACAAATTGAATTTGCTCCGGCGTCGCCAGAGTTTCCCAAACAATTATGTGCGCATTTAATTAATAAGTTTGCAGCCATAACAAAGGCCAGGCCCAGTGACTTGGCCTGCAGACCCTTTGGTCTGCCCAGAATTTTCCATTGTTGTTGCTCCGAAGCAATTAAGACATTGTCTTCCCCAAACTCAACCTCGCTTGACCCTAAAACTTTTTAATAATTTGGCTTTTGAAAAATGAGCATCTGCAAAATGCAAAAATCCGAGTATCAAAGAAAATATTTAAAAAACTGTCACACAAAGAGTTGCAAAGGAAAAAAGAAGGAAAAATAAAAGCAGGAAAGCCTGTCTGTCAGGGGGGCGTGGCTGGGTGCCGGAGCCGGATTGTTTCCTTCCTGCCGGAGGATGGTCATTAAATTTTTTTGCCATCGCCTTTGGCATTCAATACATATTTTGTAGCGTACATAAATAATGAGCTCAGTTGTTGTTTGGCCAGATTTGCGAATGTTCTTCGACAGTTTCAATTATTTATTTACCAACCCGATGCGAGTACAGTAAACCCTCGTGCAGGATAGAGCAGAACCCTTCAAATTGATACAATTAGTGCTGAAGGAGAATGGGTTTACTTGAGTAACTACAAGAGATTCTGTTCAGCACAAACAAATCCTTCATATGTATATTATGCAAGATACAGAGAGCTGAGACAACTATTCAATTTGTTCAAGTCTTATGTCACAACTCTTGAGTTAGCTTTAGAAGGTTTAAGCTAGGAATACCTTAATTTGAAAAAACGAATTAGTTATTTGTTTATACTTAGATACTCGATATTAATCTTATCATGAGGTTGGTTATAGTAAATCTTGTCCTACAGATATACATCATGAAAGAAGCCGCTTACTAGATATAAATTAGAAACAGGAACAACATGCATATACTCAGCTTTGAGCCCGACGTGAATCGGACTTTATTGCTGCTTTAATAGAGAAAACTCTGTATCAATAAGTAACCTTTCGCCATTAGAATTCAGGGAGCAACACGTCGAAGCAAATTTCTTTATTGATCGTAAGTTTTATTTTCGGTTTGTTATAAAATGAAGAAAACATTGGCAGATAAAGAGAACAGCATTGTTTCTTTAACTAATCGAGATTTCTCGACTTAAAAAACTTATCATAAACCAATCAGTGGTGATTAGATTCCAAAAAAGGACAAATTTTAAGTCAAAAAATGTAAGTGGTCGCCATCGCCTTAAGTCTCACAATGAAAAGAATAAAAAAAATTAAAAATTTAACTCCGAAGGAGGCTTTGACGGAAGTCCAAAAAAATGAGTCGATGGCCAGAAGGGCCCTTAAACAAATAGGGTATAAGCCAGCAGTACGGAAAAATAAACCATCCATTGCACACTTTTGACCAAAATTATAATACCCTCTGCAAGGGTATAATGACGTTACCATTTACTTTCGCATTTATGTGTTGTGAGCACCTAAATATCAAATTTTGAACATGTACTCAATTTTGCTCATTGTATATATTTATGTAATTGAAAATATATGTATACATTTAATATATTGACCAATTTAGTATTTGCTTTACTTCCTCCAGTAGCACCTCCATTACTACCATTTATATTTTTTGTTTTTTGGTGAAAGTAACAGCTGAAAACTCACCTGCATAGAACAAAGGCAGCAGATTGAAGATGATAACCAGCGGAAATATAGAACGTGCAAACTTTTGCATATCCGTAAAGATGCCGACTCCCGGAGTCGTTGAAGTGGAAGCATCAGAGTCCCTTGCGGCACCTTGTTGTTGAAGGAGTCTTCGTTGCGCTTGTTGTTGTTTTGGTTGTGGCTGTTGCTGTTTTTGTTGATTGGTAGAGTCTTGACTGACTTTGGAAGATAGACGTGATAGGCAAGTGCTCGTGGTGTGGCGGCAATCCTGCTCCGAAATCCCTGTAGTAGCAGCAACAGTAGAGGCAATGCATTGCTGCTGCTCAGTAGCAGTAGCAGCAGCAATATTGCAGGTTGCAGCAACACTGCTGGATGCCAATGGATGTTGCATCCTTGGGTGCTTGGTAACGATCTCATCTGAGGTCCTTCTTGGCCATTTTGTTGTTGCACTCTCTGGTGCATCATCTGTTGCTGGTTTTGATGTTGCTGCTGTTGATGTTGCTGCAGTGGCGGCTCCTGGCGTTGATGCCGCTGCTCCAAATTTTGTTTCGGGCCATGGTGTTGCTCCTCCTCCGACTGCTCCAGTTGATGTTGCTGCCACCGATTCGCTTTGTATTTGTGTGTGCCACAGAAACGTATTGTTTTGAAATTGCTTCCGTTTGCTTGTGTGCTTCTGTTGTTGTAAAAGTTGGCGTGTCGTTGTTGTTGTTGAAGAAATTGTTGTTGGTGTGTTATAGAAATGTCGTATCTGTGCTGAGGCCATGTTGTGCCCTAAAATGAGATTTCAAAAGCCAACAAGGACGTAAAATAACCATTAAAATGCAATAAGTTTATAGTGATGTCAAAAAGAAAAGGACAAAAGGAAAGAGTTGACCAGTTTGAATGATCCAATCGCTTTGATTATCGATTGCGAGGGATTACACGCCACAGGAAACAAAAAACATTGCAAACCATTTCGGGTTCTGGTCGTTTTAATCAATTTCCACTGGCACTCCCATTCCGTTAATGCCCATGCCGGCGGACAGTCCTTTTTTTCGGGTTCCCTTTTTTTACAAGCTACAAACAAATCCCCGACTCCTTTTTTCAGAAGGGTTCTTTTAGTTTGTTTTGCTCTTCAAGATTTGTTTAAGCATTTTTTTCAAATGCTTCCAATGGAAGTCAAAAGTGAACCTGTTTTTAGCAAATGAACATTATGATTTTAACTATTCTATAAACAAATGATTACAAATTTTCTTTTAGCTAAAAGGGCCAACAAGTTCTCATATTAAGTATACGCCCTGTATTATGGCATGTAATGTATATTTTATAGCATACCTTTTGGAGCTTTCTATTGTTTGTTGTAACTTGTAAAGCTGGGAAAGATGGCGCAAGCTATGAAAGCAAAGCTTACGGCAGAATTGTAAAACCAACATTGCGTATACGTAACTTTACTGTTACAGGATGAATGGAAGCTTTTACATTCGTGTAGATGTAAGTAAAAAGCTTCCAAGGATACACTCCTATGTAGATACCAAAAGGATAGACTCTCGTAACAAGTAAATGATAACAAGTTCCATACTTTTTCTAATATGTAACACTTTTTAGTTAAAGAAAAACAAGACAGATTCCTTTAATCCTTGGAGGATGAGCCCCTCAGTACGTGTGGGTGAGTGTGCCGAAAACACATTCCTCATTTGCAAGCCATAAAAATATGTGGCATAACCATAAATAACCCAACAAGTACACTAGATAAACCCTTGGCACAAATGCCACGCCCATTGGGTCAGGCCGGGCATTTATCAAATTTCCGCCACTCGAATTGTTTTTTTGGCCGCAATAACAGACGCCGAAGCGGGTTGCCGACGCGAACAAGGGGCTGCTCTGTTGCTTTTGCTGGCCTTGTTGTTTCGGCTTTTATCATTGTTGGTGCTGTAGTGATTACAGACGCTGATAATAAAGTAAAAATTGCAACAATGAACGCATAGGCATCATGTCTTTGGCAGTCGCCAGGACAGGCGAGCAACGCCCACACGTAGTACCGAGCCATAAAGTGCTCGTAATCAACGTGAAACTGCGACGCACGCACACACGTTTCAGCTCTCTGATGCACTGAGAAAAATGAAGGGAGCACAAACACAAAAGTGTCAAGATTCTTTGATCCTATAAGAGCCTTATGAGAACTTAAAGCCTACCAAAAAGTAGAGACCATCATTGTCATCTTGAATACCATTTCTTCATAATAAAGTTAAAGTATTTGTTTCAGTGTCTGCCCCTTAACCGAATGTCGGTCACCGGTGGCTGTGCCGTAAACTGGCCGCTGGTCGGTGGCTTTCCCATTTCGCCAACGAAAATTGTCTGCAATGCTGCACTAATGTCATCAGGGCGTATGCGTAACTAGGTGAATGTCGAGTGCGGAAGTTGCCGGGGTTGGATGGCCGGACTCTTCCGGCTCGAGGGGGAAACAGGGAATGGGATAACCGGCTGGCTGAGTGGTGTTTTCTGTTACGTTTCAGCTGTATCCATTAATTCCGGGCAGCTGGCAGCAAAGGATGTGTGCTCGTGTGTGTGTGTGTGTGTGTGTATCCTGCTGAATAATTAAGGAGACTGGCTGGATGGCTGACTCAGCTGCCTCAGCTGCCTCGACTGGCTGCCTGGTGGAACTTCGCTGAGTTGTCAACGTTGCGAATACGAATGCAGAACCATGGCTGGGTGGCCACATAATTGGAAATTATTTGCTGCACCATGACACAACTATAAAATGCTAATTGCAGTCAAAAGTAATGGCACGCCGCAACAGTAACAAACATGGGCAAATTGCAATTTGTTTTTCCGCCCTTTGTCTTCGGGTGCTAGGTAATGTTTATTCAAATAGTTTTCCCTATTTTCAGTTGAATTTTCACGTACAGACACCTGTGTAATTGCGGCTGCGGTTGACCTGTTTCTGTTTTTCTCGCAATTAGTCAGTTTGTTTGGTCTCGGGATACTTTGACCCGTATCCGTGCGGTCCTGGTAATTGTGCACTTGGCCGGGCAGTATAATGAGTGAGCTCTCCTTTCAGTTCAAAAGACAGTGAATGCGAAAATAATAAAGCCGAGAAAAAATTAAAAGCCAGCCGAAGCCAATTAGAAGCGACTAAAGAGCAGGAACCACTTCAAAGGGGGCAAAAAATGGCAAAAGTGGCAAATAAAAAGAGGGCAGCCGCAACGAGACAGCCCTTGTATTTAGCAGTGATGGCCTTTGCGGATATTTTTCAGAGGGTATATCAAAGGGCATACCATCTGTTGGAACTCTTTCGTGGAAGGTTTCCTCTACAATAGTTTTTAATCATTTTAATGGTTTTTCCAAGTTTCCAGTTCCTTGGTATTTCCAATTTAATATTTCCGAAGTCAGCTCTCCTCGGAAAGCTGCAAACACTCCAAAATAGTTATTAAGCCCTCGGCAAGGACCACAACCGCCGAATGGGTGGCTGAAACAAATGGCGCTTGCAGCAGCAGCACAAAAAGTTGCCATCCCCAGCAGCAGCATCATCATCATCATCAAAGGCAGAGGCAACACAAAAAAGGCACTTGAATGCCGCGAGTTGGTGGCATAAATTTCGTCATTCGAGTATTTTGTATCTGCAACTCTCTACTCCAGATACAAACTGAATATTTGCGTCGCTGCAACTACAACAAGATGCATTCACTGGGTTGATTAACACTCTGTTTGAGTTTAATTTTTAAAGTTGTTTCTGCAAATATGTCAAAAGCACCAACAAAGGCGCTGTCACACGTTTTGTGCTCTTGCATTTTGTTGCATATTTTTTGTGGTGCGGCATGCCTTTGCCTTTAGTTGGCTGGTATGGGGGGCGGGCAAGAGAACTTCATCATCGTTGTGGCACCAGCGTCAACGCAGCGCAGCTGGTGGAATGGAAATTAGCCAGCGCCACCGCCGCAGCCACAGCCACAGCCAAAGCTAGAGCCAGCACCAGAGATAGAACCTTGTACTCGGTGCAACCGCAGTGACAAATTGCAATTTAAATTCGGCTTTTGATGGTGCACCGAGCTCTAAGGGTGTGCGTGCGTGTGCTCATTACGAGTCACAATTATTTGTAGTTTTTAATTAGAAAACTTAGCTCGTCTGCGTCTATTTCTGCTGCCCTCTCGAGTGCAGCAAGTAGCACGGAGCGCGCACTTCAGCGCAACAAAATCATTCCATGAATATGCAATGTGCTTGTTAATAGTCCTGGCCATATGCGGCGTATACGCAATGAATGATTTATGCGCATTTGCGACTATGTGTGTGTGAGCAAACACACACGAACAGGGGGATATGTGTGAAGTCCTAAACAGAGAGATGCATTTGAAATTAATCAGCCGTGAGCCAAACTTGTTGAGCTAAGCTCTATGGCAATCAAAAGTGGTTTTCGCCAATGAGGCGCTAAACTGGCTCGTCAAAGCATCTTAAAGCTTAGGGAATTTATGGTTTTATGTATTTTATTATAATATTGTAGGTTCTTCTACTTACCATATCGTCTGCATTTAGAGCGTTAGGGTACAACACGTCCTAATCACGAAATCTTCTGAGTTTCTGCAAAGGAAAGAGCGATGGGAAATTTTACTTACAAGCTGACAGACACCTGGCAGGACTTAGGTGGTACTTTAGACTAGTTTCGTTTGTTGCATGCAGTTTCTTTATTTCTCCTGACTGAAAGACTTAAGTAAAAGTTACGGGCCTTACAATTGCAACTGCAGCATTAATGCGACTTCAACAGAAAGTTGAAAACTTTGCTTCCGTGGCGTAGGCGTGTCAGAAAGATTGTAAAGTACACACCCCAATAAAAAGGGCGGAAAAGTAAAAAACAGAAGCAGCAAGGAGATAGGAAAAAGGAAAAAGGAGAAAGAAGAGAACTTTTCAGCAAATCAATTTCGAAGCAAACTAAATTAAACAACGACAAAAAAAAGCAAAAGCAGCTGCCAAATAGATAAAAATGCCAAACACACGTGCCAAAAGGGGTGGTGTGGCACAGGGCCCGGAGGCGGCAAGGAGGAGTGGCAACAACAAGACAAGACAAGCGAAGCCGCAAACAAATTGTAAAAAAATGTTCGGAGAAAAGCAAAGGCACGGGCAAAGGCATTGGCAGCGCCTTGAGTCGAGTCCCAGAGCAATTTATCATCTCTATGTTTAAAATTTATTACATTTATTTTATGTTGTTTTTGTGCGTTCCGTATTTTTTGGTCTTTTCCTCTTTGTTTACTTTTAACTGTTCGCCCTGCCTTTGGCTTCTGGCGTCCTAGCCCCTGTTCGGCGAGGCAGACACTTTAAGAGCCAAGTCGAGTGGATAAAGTGGCGAAGGCGGCAAAGGCTTCTGCCGCTGTCAGTTGAGTTATAGCGCTCGACTTGGCCCCACTCGGCTCTTGTAATTGAATTTATCGCTGTAGCAATATTCATCAACGTCAGTGCTAGTGTTGGTCCTAGTGCAAGGAGCAGTTAGAGCACTTGGGAGCCGCCACGAGCTGTGAGGAGCAGCCAGGAGCCAAGCAGCAGGACTTCAGCTGGTGTCGAAGACGTTACAAATGCCTGGCGATCAAATTGAAGTGCCAAAGATTATGTTCTCGCCTGCAATTGCGCATACGCACCGTGTACCAACGCTCTGCAAATTGAATTGAATGTCAACCATAGAGGACCGTAATCCACCCAGCCACCCCATCCGTTCCCCACCCACAACCAGCCCCAGTAAGCCCGTATCTCTCATCCGCAGAGGGCAGCAGTGCCAAATTGCTTTCGATATCAATTTCCTGGCAAAGCTTTGTTTCTCTGCCATTCCCGGCCGCAGCTGCAGCGAAATCCGATTAGAATTCCTACACAGCCCCTCCGGTTGCCCCTAACTTTCCGCCCATTCCCTAATCCCCCTTCCACTCACTGCCCTGTGTGCCTCAAACTCAAATTGTTTACGATTGCCACTGTTGTTGCAGCACAAACAAATGAAGTTGTAAAGCTTTGGGAGTGCGGAGCTCCTCGTTACCTCTTAGTTATATTTCTCGCGTTTTCAATCAAAATAGATAGATATAGCTGTTTAATTATTGATTATAAGACATAAGCTTTATACACGATTGAACATCAAAAACTCTTACCTTTTATATAAAATATGAAGCACCTTAACAACCTATAACCTATGATACCTCGGAAATCCCTTTCCACTGGGTATGAAAAGCCAAAAAGTGAAAAGCCAAATACCAACGTAATTCCATTGCAATGCAAAAATCAATGGCCCAGCGGAAGTGGCTGTTGGATGGACCAGGACCTGGACCTGGGGCTGGCCAGGTCAGAACGCAACGTTGCAAACCCGAAAGAGTTTTTCGATTCGCCCTGCTCATGGAATAATAATGACGAAGTTGACTGCACATAAAATATGCATATGCTGCAGTGGCCCACAACCAAAACCAAAACCGACAGCCTACCCGAATCCGAACTCGATTTACCGCCAGGACGATGCAATTACCCGCTGCCAGGACTAATGAATCCAATGCCCAGTCAGCGAATTGAATAAACTTCTTGCGCAACCATGCTCGGATGCCTTTGATTCTCACGATTTCGTATTTCGAACTCTGGCCAATTCATTAATTGGCAGCCGAATGATTGCAATAGCTACAAAACTGTTTGATAAATCATTCATTTATGTGAAATGTCCTGTAAAACGAGCAAGGAGATTGTCCTAATTGACACCCTTTGGCAACCACCTGTCAGGCTAATGAGACAAAAACAGAACTACACCGAGCCCCGGAGCAATCGGTAAATCAAATTCCAAATCAAGAGCAAAATGCATATCGATTGCCACTGTCAGTTGCAGCAGCTGCCGGACAAGCGGCAAGTGGCACATGCAATGTGGCAACGAATGATAAATGAAGCCCCGTAATGAGCTGTATTGCGGCGTCAGTGTCACTCCCATTGACCCTCGATTTGTGCGGGCGATTAGGGCCAGAAAGCTGCCTACAATTTCGATTCCCTACGCATCCTGGTTTCATTGTTTTTTATTTCGTCCTTGGTCAGCTGACAGAGCGTATGACAGCCGATGTCCAATTGAAAATGAAACTGAAGCCCCGTAAAGACAAGTGCGTGCTGGCTTGTGTGTGCAAGTGACATATGGGCTTGTGTGCATGTCCTGTGTGCTTGTCTGTCCTTGACAGTCGGCATAATCAATCCACTCCATCCTGACACCATGTCCTTTGTGCCAAGCATTCGTGAAAATTGAAAAATGAAAGGAAAGAGAATAGTAGTTGGCACTATTCCCCTGCCGGCTGGATGACACCGGATTCCTGAGCAAAGGACGAGGGCAGGAGTGGTATATGCTGTTGGCCACCGTTGCCATCGCGCCTGCAACATAAATTATCAAAGTGCAGGTTGCAAATTGCATGGCCTTCAGCCTGTGGCACGAAATGTGCACATAATTCCAAATTTATTACGAGTCTACGTGTCGTGCGATATGAAAGGGAATACCCAAAACCTTTCCGAAGAAATGCTTCTCGCCCGGAAAGGTCGAACCATGCCTCGTAGCTGATATTTCCTGTGTACACTGAAAACTAAATAGGTTTTCCTGATGATGATAAGACCTTTGGAGGTAATATATGTCAAAGACTCCTGTCAACAAATTTAAAATAGAAAATGTTCCAATCTCCCTGCAACTTCCAATTTAAGAATATTGTCAAAATGTTTTCTCATTCGATTTCTGCGGTTTTGGGTTGCAGTGTCTGGAAACTGCACGGCTTCCTCATGTTCAGGTATCCATGGCACGTTGGGGGCGTGTGTCACATGCAAAGCATACGCCCCTGGACTCGTTACCGCATAAGACAACCCAACTTGCAGCAGCCTGGATCCTGCTACCTGAAACGCCGGATAGGTGGCCAATGCCTTTGTGTCAACTTCCAGGACGGGTGTTACCACGCCCAGGTGCGACACCCCCGTTTGTTGGTCTCTAGTCCCTAGACCACCCCCTTGCCTCATCTCGATTAAATGCATCATTTCCCCACATTTCAGATGCAGCAACATCACCTAAAAGGATCCGAAAGGAGCCGCAGGAGTCGAGGCCACCGCATTTGCCATCCTCATTGCGCCTGGCCAACATGATGCCCAGCAGGCTAAGCTATACGTTCCCATCTTTATCACAGTACACTCTAACAAAATTTAAATAAAAACTGAGGAATATTATTTTTATGCACGAAATCATTTGGTAAAGGATTGCCATAATCAGCCAAAGGATAACTATACTCAAGTCATGATTTTTGTAAATTAAAAATATTGCCAAGTTTCTGACAGTGCAACCAGTAAAGAATGTTGTGCATTTGTGTTTGGCTTTGTGCCGCTGCTCAGCGTTGTCCTCGCTCCTGCTGGGTCCTGTGCTATGCTAACAATCTTGTACTTGGGAGCCCGCTTGAGTTTAACTATCGGCGCTGTTGTTGCCGCTGTCATTGCCATTTTGCCGTTGTCCCCGGTAATGTTACACGGCTTTTTATACTCCTCGGAGGCAACAGCAACAGCGACGGCAAAGGAGGACGACAACGCCAACAATAAAGCAGGTGAAGGATTCACATAAAAGTTGTAAAACTGATTTTGGCCAAGGCACATACATATGTACATATACAAGGATTGACACGGCAGGGTACAAGGATATTAAAAATCAAATCAAATTCCAGCTTAAAAATTTAAGGCACTAGGAGATGACACATAAGTGATATATCCTGATGGCTTCCAGAGGTCTTTTAATCCTGCCTGGTTGGGAGTAACCTATATGACAGGATTCGTCAGGATTCGTTGATGATTAAAAGGGATTACACAATCAAAAGTAAAGCAGCCCAAAGGTGCCTATAAATCAATCTCGTTTTTGGCACTTGGATCGATGCAGTGCCGCTCCTGCCATTCCGGCCATCAAATTACCATTTTTGGGCCAGGCAAATATGGCCGATTCCTTTGTGCCAAGAATCTATTTGCTGCCGATTCAATAAGGTTTTTTCTCTACGAGTCTCTGCGAGTCCTCCGGCTAGTTGGCAAGCCTGAGCTGCATTTCATATCAGTTGATTAGTGGCGGCGGAAAAGTGGAAAAAGCGAGCACAATGGGCCGCTGCCAAGGAGAAACTTTAATAATGTCCGGGACAGGATGAACAAACGGCCGGGCGGACGGACGGACGGAGGGCGGACAGACTGCAAATAAAATGTGAGACGCCAAATTAGTGCCAAGCAATTAGATGGCAGCCAAATTGAAAGCAAATGAAATGCCAGGAACGAGGACGAAGGACGTAGGAACGGAACCTTACAAAAGCCAAGATCCCGACTCGAGCAATTAGCCGCGACACCCAGACCCATTTTAGTTCCACATTCCTTTAATGGTGCTGGAGTGGAGTGGTTTTAGATTCCGCGTTCGCATTCACATTTTCGCATTTTAGCATTTTCTTGGTTTTTGTTTCTGTACTCACGTTTATGCTAGTTGCATCGCATGGCATTTGCTGTTCCAGTTGGGCCATGTTCTCTCCCCGGCTACATTTTCAGTTAATTGCTTCAGCTGGGCGACGATGACGAGATTCTCTGCTCAGCGCTGCAACGAAAGCCATAGAAAGCGGGAATGAGGTTACAGAGTTCTAAGCCGGTGTTTTTCATAAGTAATTGCACTCGTAGGAAATCATATTTTAAATGGATGTTGGGCTCAAAATAATTACAAAGAAGGCCAAGAGGGAAACTGCAGCATTCATGCTTGAAATATTGACATATAAATTAAATTTCTATTAAAAAGCTGGAAAGGATTGTGTAATATTTATTTTAATAAAAAATGATTCGTTGTTTATTTTGTGCCGCCACTGCCTTCCAACATCATCAATTATGTATTTGCAATTTTGATGGGACTGGGGCACTGCATTCCCGGTATGTGTGCTCCACGTGCAGCAATCCATAAAACATTAGCTCCGACTTTCCCCGTACGAATGCCAATTATGCGGCTCACGTATACTTGTGTATATGTGTCCATAATTGGCCTATGACTATGCAAATTGCGACCGGCCGCAGAGCGTGGCATACCAATAGTAGAACCGCAAATGGCATTAAAATGAAACACGCATCAAGGAAAGTTAATTGGAAAGCTAGTAGAAAAACCGAATGCCAAAGGAAATGGCCAAGGAAAACGGGCCCAGAAAGCAAACAAAGCCCTCCCTTAGGCTCCGTATCAATCACAACAAAGCACACAACCAGATACAGATACAGGCACAGATACAGATACAAAAGCAGAGGGGCACAGGAATAGGGCAACTAAATTACAACCAATTTTTATTGCTGCGAAAACAAAAGGCGCAGCATATTATCACAAAATGGCGCTGGCATGGGGCGGTGCGGCTTCTTTTGGGCGTGGCAGGGCTATATCGGCTTCTATCTGTGCCAAGCGCACGTTTTCACACAAAAGACACAATAAATGATAACACATAAATTCGCACACACAAGTTTGTCTTGTTGGGAGCCGCATGTGGCAGGGTGTGTGTGTGCCAGTCGTATCGTTAAAAGTCAATTGTAAAGTTGCGCGCCCAAAGGCAACTCACTTCACAATCTACAACTATTGGCACACGGCGAGAAAAGAGTTTACCAGAAATAGTAGACGAGATTAATTATAAAACTATGACTGAATAGTAAAATTGTTGGTTTTTATAAACTGAAGCAACAATATTTGTTAAACAAATCAGTGAGTAGCATGAATGATATATTCATCGGCAAGGGCTTACCTATGTATGTTATCCTTAAGCCAATAACAATTATTATATCGATTCCCCTCAACCTTTCTTATAAAGCCAGTCGTAATGACGGGTATAGTCGAGTTTCTCGACCATGATACCCGCTACTCCTTTCTTTTAGTTTTTGCACAACATTGGCTGCTTTGGAACAAGCCACTGAAAAAAGGCAGTTGGGAATAACTTATCTTAAAATAAAGAGATTAGACTAAACTAGTACTAAAGAAAGTAATTTTTGAAAGCGACAAAGTGAAAAAAACAGAAGAACTGCTTGGGCATTTAAGGACTCTACATAGAATACATTATGGGCATCTTAAGACACAATTTCTTATAGTTCCTAAGATCTGAACGTTCATACAGACAGACTAGAATATATTCAGATCTAAAATTTATATACTTTACGGAATGGTCATGATTCCTTTCCCCTGATACATTCTATTACATAAATACAATATTCTCTTAAATACTCTACGAGTGAACCCTGTAAGTGCCAAAATCCTATTTCAAATTTTCAGTGCCCGTGCAGTGGCAGTAGCATACTTTAGAAGAGGCACTGTGACCAAGATCGAATTATAATGCAAAAAACATCTCCACCGCCGCCGCCCCTAATGCGTAATACCACCTTATCAGTGGCATTCAAATCAGAGCATAAACACACACCCCAACACACAGGACACAATCCCGTCGAGCAGCCAAAGCTGGCTGCAGCCAAAGGAAACCAGTGAAGCGGCAGCTGGATAAAAGTTACATTGACATTGCCCACCGTTCTTAGTGCCTGCCTATGTGTGGGTGACTGTTGTCCAAGTGTGTGTGTGAGCGGGTAAGAGAGTGTATGTGACTGACAGAGAGTGAGAGAGAGCACGCCTGCGCCTGGCGGCGTTCAACAATGAATAAGAGTCGCTGGGATAGACACGCAGAGAAAGGATGTTCCGTTTCCACTTATATTTTTCTCTCCAATTCTGAGCCGCCCTTTTTTTTGGGGGAATCTTTTCTGTTTTTTTTTCTGTTTTTGGCCTGGCTTGTTGTTTACGCTTTGCCGCATATGTCGCTGCCAATGTATTTAATTGTGAACTGCGCACAAAAGTAGGCAACGATAATTTCTGCTTACCAAGCCCACAGTGCGTATGAGTGTTCGGTTTGTGTCTGACTTGTGTGTGTGTTTGGGTGTGCTTCTGTTACAGAAGTGTGTGTGCGTGTGTGATTGTCTTTTATTTATTTATTTTGTTTGCTGTTCTGAGCCTTTTACTGGCAGTCACTTAATGACGTAACAATTATCTTTGGACGCATGCTTATGGCACTCATGGGTGCGCTTACTGCAGCCTGAGGTTGCCAATTGAAATTGCCACAGACACACACTCCCCCACCCACACAGATGTCACATTATGGCTTAGAGACCTCACATTATACCGTATGCCTTATTGAAAAGTTTTTCAATTATGAAGCAGCTCCTTGGTCCTTAGTCCATTAGCTGCCAACGGAAGCTTAACTCGATGAAACTCTCTAATTGACCACCGCCGGCCGCTCCCTGTCATCCTCCCTGCACCCGTCCAACGCACCCTTTTGGGCTAAACGTTTTGCAAATAAACTATTTTTTATTCATAAACAAGCAACAACAGCGCGGTACACTCTAAACGACCACTTAAGTGTCTTCCAACAAAAGCAAAAACAACAAGCTCAGCAGCAGAGCCAGCATCATCAGTGGCAACAACGATGTGGCAAAGATTACACGAGAAGAAATCTATTTTGTTTAATAATATATTAATTGGGTATACTGTTTTTGGATAATGTTTCAGATTCCGCTTCTAGACTCTGTATATGCGTCTGCCTTTGATCTGTCAGTCTTGGAAATGTAAAGGTCTTAAGACAAAGGTAAAGTTTCCGAAAACAATAATATTATTAATTTAATAATTTTTAAGTCTTATCGGAATACTTCATTCCAACTAAAGTGCATAGATTTGATTAAATTTATAAAATTAGTAAATAATTTATTCAAATTATGACTAAAACATTATAAAGTTTGTAACATAATGGAGGAAAGTGCATTTTCTAAACTTTTCTCTGTGCAAGACACCCCCTAGTGAGACTCCCACACATCCGGCGACGTCGTCCTCCTCGTCCAGAGCGCATGAATGGATGAATGAATCCCTGAATCGCCAGTGGCAGCCAGACAAGCCAGCATGTGAGGGGCGTGGCCAGCGTTGGTGGCTGAGGCCCATTGTTGCCGTTGTTGCAGCTCTTGTTGGGATGGTGCCGCTGTCATTACTCGACCCGTTGTTTCCACTGCTCTTTGTTGTGGACGCTGTTGGTGCCGTCGTTTTCCTCTAAGTGCATGCGAAGAGCGCTCCAAAAGTTCTTTCTTTCCCCATTTCCCTAGTGTGTTTGTCAGTTGGTCTGTTTTCTTTTTGTTTTTTGTTTTTCTGGTTTTCTGGTTGTACGTACATACATGTGAATATGTGTGGGTTGAGTGCATGGCTTGTTGCTGCGGGATGCTGTGCCATTTGCGCTTGATTATTTTTGCATGTCAGCCGGGGGAGTGGAAGCACCTGGCCCATGACTAAGAGATGTCAGCGAGTCCTTTGTCTCTATTCTCGGGTATTTTAATATGAGACCAGGCCAGGCCAGACCGGGCCATTTGCAGGCAATTTATCTCAAGTGCGGTTTTGGCCCAAAATGCTACTGCATATCCTCAGGCGTTTCACCGACAACCACCACAAGGAAAGCCACCTTGACACATTTAACAGATCCAAACACGACATCGTAATGGGCCCCAGATCAACCTTGAGTGGCCCATGCAAAATCAAAAAAAAAAAGGTCTGAATAAAAGGCATTCAACGCCCATCGATTGACAGGCATCTGGGGGATCGTGGAGAGCAAGGACATGGCCGGAAACAGACAACAAAACATTTGTAATTAAGAAAGTTTTCAGCTGAAAGGCACTTAAATGAAATTTTAATTTATTTCTAAAATGCTGCCCTCCCCAATAGTCAAGAGGGAAAACAAAAAACAAAAGCCAAGACAGCTGCAAAAGTTTCCCAAAGTGTGTCGCAGACAGAGACGGAAAAATAGGAGCAGAAAGAGACGGAGACAGGCAGTCAGACAGATAGACTGACTGACAGACAGTTGTCGCTGGAGAAATTATTTGAAAGGCGAAAAGGAAGAGTTGAAGAAACCGGAAAACCTATTAAATATTTAACCTTATCGCAGTCATTTCCACGGCGTCGAGAAGGAAGTCTCAATGCGGCCAAGAAACCATTGAGGGCTTCTTGCTCTGCAATTGCCAGCAGCAACAACAATGCCCCGCAGGCCAACAATTGGCAGCGTTTTAAAAAGCTCCTCCAGGACACGCCGACCACATTATGGCGCCCCATGAAACGCTTAAGCCATCAACACAATGTTCGGTAATTAACCCGGCTAAATACGATACGACGGCCAAATTATGCCAGGCCCAGGCCAAGACGAAACGTGTGCTCCCTTAATGTCCTAGGCACAGGACCTGACGAGCTCGGCCCGGAGCGCAAATCCCCCCCGGCTCCAATCCCTTAGTAATTCCACGTATTTATCTTAACCTATGTATCTCCCTTTTTAAATAGCAACTACACAATCTATTCGTTATAATGAGCTTCAAGTTTCTGCTACTGAGAGGGGACTTACCGGAGGGAAATATATTATTTTTAACAATAATTTCAAAAACCTTTAATGCCTAAATCTAAAAAAAAATATCTCTAGATACAGCGAAGGCAGAAAATGTTGTTAAAACTCAGAAGATAAAATAAAGAACCAGGTCTAAATTTCAAGCAAATTATTAATGAAATTAGGTGTTTTCATTAATAATTTTTAAATCAATCAATTAATTTAATTAAAGTAAAATTTATGTTAAAGTTAATCTAATTGAGATACGGGGTAAATAAAAATAAAATGTCACGTATCAACTTTTTATAATATCTTTTGTTACAAACAGTATTTAAGTTTTTTTTGAAAGAGTGTGTGGTGTATCCTGTTTATCTTTTATCGGCTTTCCGCTCTTTCGCGATTAAAATGTTGCAATTTTAAAGCAAGTCATCGCCAGCTTCGAGCTACCAAACCCATTAACAACTGTGCAGCGCTCTTATCAGCCACAGGATGCACCCCCACCACTGGCACCCACGCCCACGCCCACAACCCACCGACTTGCCCCCTCAGGCGCTACCCACACAGGCACACCGCCACACAAAGAGAGAGTACTAAAGAGAAGGATTTTGATGTGGGAAGTTTAGAAACCAAAAGAGACAAAAGAGAATGCCAGCGTGCCAGGCGGACGTAAGTGTGCGGGTGTGTTGGCGAATTACCACAAAAGTGAAAAGTGAGAGACGGTAAACAACAGGACTCTTGACTTCTCGCTGGTGGAAATCGCTCTCTCCCGATGGCGGGGAACTCAAAGACGAAGACCGAAAATCGCCCATTATCCATTTTTATTTTATCATCAATTTTATTACACACAAAGTAAAGAGGCGCAGCCGAGCAGCAAGTTGATGATGTACCAGGCCATCAACATCAATGAAAAACGCCAAAGGCAAAAACAACAACAAAAATGCGAAGGAGAGAAAGTTCGAAACACGCACACACTAACACCCACACTCACACCCATATATATACAAAAGAGATGCTGAGAGACAAAGATACAACACACGCCCTTTTGGACGGAAAAGCTGACTGACTTGGGAACACTCGACTGCCGACTTAGGGGCTATGCAAATTCTAATTGTAGTTAGTCCCATACTTACTTAGGGCTGCATCTGCGGCTGTATCCTTATCCGTGACTGTGTATGTGTACTGGCTAGGCTGCAGTCTGGCTCCTTGTCTCCTGCTCAGTCGAGTCCCGATCCTGTGAAGCTTGTTTTCTTTCTGAACACTTGTGCTTATTTTCGAATTTTATTTATCCAGCTTGTTAACAAATTTAAACTCAACTCTTTGCACTCTTTGGGCTTTTGTTTGTTCGCACTCGAGACACTTTCCTGTTTTGGGGGCGGGTGGGGAATTAAAGGATTTCGCACTTGATTATTTATCGGATTTGAAAATCTCCTCCGCACGGCCAACTCGACCGACCAACTAAAAGCAAATCACCTCATCTGCTGGCGGGCCGTAAAATGTCTTACGAGTGCCAAGCACCTAAGCAAAGCAAATTTTCCTCAATTGACCGAACAATAAACTCAATTTGCATTGAGACACTTGCCATTGTGTGTGTGTTTGGGCATTGTGTGTGTGTGTTTGTGTTCGTTTGATTGAATCAACAGCAAACAAGTGAACAGATTTAGTTTAGGACTCGGACACTTTAACTAGTCGCCCCCGATTAGTGCGCCTAAGTGAGGAGCTATTTGCTCTATTTGCCACTTATCCAATTGAGCCGTTACATTTGGGGACATTTTTGCGCTGCACCACCAGGAGCGAGTAATTACTATTGGCCAGAAAAGCAGGTCCAGCTAATGACAAAGACCTTCAAGGGAACTAGGTCGTCTTACATATATTCTATATGTGCATAAACACAATTATTTTATTCTTGTATGCAGAGTGTATGGTGAACATTTATAAAAAGTTTATCATTTTTTCTATTATTTTTATCAATTTATATTTAAAAATGTATTCATTATTTTATGTTCTTGAAAATTAACCATTTATGACTGCCATTTTATGACAAGGCAATTTTTTTCAAAATAGAATGGAAACAATAATATTCATTAAAAAATATAAATTTTAAAAGTATATTTTTAGAAACTCCTTTTCTACAACTTCTATATTTTTACTAATTTTTGTCTTAAGGACTTTTATTCGAGTTTCTTTGTCTGTTGTTGTGGTTGCTCTTTCTTTGTGGCCACATTCTTCTTCTCGCCTCCTGCTCTTGTTGTTGTTGGTAATTTGGGATTTTTTGGGAGCGGCTCATTTGCCTTTTCTCTTAAATGTTTTTCTTTTTTATTCTCGGCAAGAAAAGTGTTTCTTTCTGTGGCTCACTTGATTTCTTATTTTGGATTCTACAAAATATTCTACAAAAATTTCACGCTTTTTCTAATAGCATCTAAATTGTGGGGGAGGATACCAAACACAAAGCACTACTCCCACATTTTTCGGGGATTGATTTTTCTGGTTTTCCGGCGGGGAAGTAAGCGGAAAATGATGCCATGCTGGGGATACTTTTTTTACTCGTGTGTTTTTTTTTTCTTTGGTAAAATTCTTTCTTTGTTTTTAAGCCTTTTCTCGTTATTTCATTTGATACTTGGTAGACCGCACATGGAAAATGGAAAATGCTCGCAAAATGGCACACTGACCACACATAAACACTCGCACGCACGCACACCAACACACACAGCCACACGCACACGGGGATTACATGCTGGCTGAGGCAGCGACAGCTAGCATGACCATTTCCATTTGCCTATTCCGCTACTTTAGCTCTGGTGTTTGCCGTTGTTGTTGTTGGTTTTGTTTTTGTCGAATTGGGAGCAGTTACCGAGCCAAGTCCCTTTGAGCCGCCGTCGCTCTCGAGTCGCAAATTCACACTGAGCTGGAGCCGGAGTTGTGGTCCTCGGGCGACTCGGATGCTGCTGCTGATGCTGCTATTGCTGCTGCCACAGCGGCCAAGGACTCGAAGCGGCGGCGCAGGACATCGGCGCAGAAACCATCGTACCGAATTCTCTTTGTCCGGCGTTCAAGAGCGCCCAGCGGATTCGTGTGGTGGATTAAGCACTTGAAAACGGTGGCGCCGCACTTCAGCAAATGTGTTCTAAATGCACATTACAATTACGTTTAATTGGCCAGCTTAGTATGCAAATCAGGGAGTGCGTTTTTGAATTCCCTACTCAAGTTATATGCGAAACACTTTCCAATCAGATACAAGACTTAGAATTAGTTTCATTTCTTAGTATTTAACTATTTTAACTATATTAAATTACAATCATATCATATACTCGTATCATAGTGTCATAATATGAAAAGCCGGCTAATTCAAAACCAGCTGTATTTCAAGACGTTTTAAGCCAAGATACATTTTTTATGCACATATATATTGCATCATATTTAACCATTATTTCAAGCCGTTTTAGAAATGCAATATGCATATTTTTCAAATATTATAAGTATACGATTTCCATTCATAATATATTATGTTTAAATAAAAATTAAACTTCTATTCCAGCCCCTGACCATTTGTAAGTAAATGTAACAGCATATATGTTATAAATGTTAAAAAATCTCCGACATGAAAGGAAAATAACATAATACTTATGTACATATATAACATATAAGTCATGCTTTAATAAGTATATAAAGCAGAAGTTATAATCAGAAACAATTAAAACCTACTTATCAAATAAATCAAGTAAATATTGTAAATAAATAAGTAAGATAAATAAGTAAGAACAAGAGAGTTCATTGACTTATATTTCTTTGTCCATCAATGTTAATGAGTTTATATATAAAATACTTTCAACAAATTTTAATGAAAATCAAACCTAAATCTGAACAAAAATGTAACGCCTTTTTTGAATGTTGGCTAATTTTAACACATCTCCGAGTGTGGCCGTTCATGCTCCTATCGAAAGCACAGCTATCGATTATTTGAAGGCGCCAACGCGGCAAAGTAACGTAACGAAAAATTCAAATAGCGTAAGAAATCTAATTTGTAGTTTTGCTAAAATAAAATCATAAAAATATCTTTAAGCACCGAAATAAACATATATATTTTCATTATGTAGGTAATATTCATATCTGGATAAAAATATATCATTTTTACACAACGCATATCGATATATTGATGATTCGATACGTTATCTATTTTTTTTTGTTATACGATAACTATTGCGTATTTCTCGTTTCACAAAATTTATATAACTTTGTGAGTGTCAGGCCCCACACATAAACAAATCAAAATCTTCAAAATATATAAAAATTTTGCAACCTTTGTATAAGGCATTTTATTTAAATTTATAAATCTTCTGTTTTTGGATCAAGGTTTGCCAGTGTTGGAGTGGCACCACAGTAATAGTAACAACAAGACAACAACAGCTGGACAACACAAACAACCTGTAAGACCTTGAGGGGATTTTTTGGATTTGTTGGGCGACAGACAATCTAATCTAAATTATTCCACCAGGTGTTGTCGCCCTCTTAATTAGTATTCCTGTTGGATTTTTTCAATTAGAAGTGAATATAGCATCATGTCGATACGGCGGGGAATGTCTTCTGTGGCCAGCAAAGAGTGGAGGGATTACTTCCTTAGGTACGTTTGCTTTGTTTTCCCTAATTTAATAATAAATGAAAACTTTTTATAAACCCTCACAGCACTCATTTCTGGGGACCTGCGGCCAATTGGGGAATTCCACTGGCTGCTTTGGCAGACACACAGAAGAGTCCCAAGTTCATTTCGGGAAAAATGACCCTAGGTAGGGATATCTCTAAAAACCGTCTACAAAAGTGGCGATAGCATCGAAAGTTTCCGTCTGAGATGTCGTAATCAAAGCCACTATGATATGGTTTTAAAGCAAATCACTCCCGACACTGCCTGATAAGCCAGATACGGAAACTGTCGAAACAGCTGCCGATAAGAACGGACAGAAATATGTGCAGCATTTCTTTAGCGCCAGATTCTAATAATTTATTATTTTCCCCTTTCAGCACTGACCCTGTACTCGTGCGTCTTTATGCGTTTCGCCTACAAGGTCCAGCCCCGAAACTGGCTGCTCTTTGCCTGCCATGCCACGAACGCTACTGCACAGTCAATTCAGGGTCTGCGGTTCCTGCACTACAACTATGGCGACAAGGAGCAATCGACGTAATCGTCCACTCCCTGAGAACGGCGCGCGATGATACTTCAAATATTTACCCAGCAGCGACTGCAATTTACTGCCACCACACGCGACGAAAATCTAGCAAAATTGCACTGCCCCCATAGCTAGCACCCGTGGAAAGAGAATGTGGTGGGGTAATTGCCGTAAATCACACACGCACAATCGGCTGAATCTCCAATTGCGAAGCTCTCGTCGTGCCACCTCATCGTTTCTGCTGGTCGGCTGTACCCAAATTCCAAAAGAGTCTAATCCTTAGTTAATTTCCCTCGGCCGCTGATCAAAATTTGAAGTTTTGGTGCAATGTAATAGTTGATTAAACGAAAAAAATATTTTTTTTATCAAATTGGCCTGTATATGGATATGGTTAAAAGTTTAAAATATAATAAAATTTTAAAGAAAATGTAAACAATTGAGTTTTGATTTTATCATGCTCATTGGGACATGCTTTTTATTAAAACGATTACGGTTATATGATATATTCATATCAGTGTTCCTTAACAAATATAATTTTTTTGTTGACATTTTTATAACTTTTTTTGTTTTCAATATGGGGTTAAAACAATACAAAATCGTAATCATTACATAAGTTTTTTTTTGGTGTGCTTTTCTTGTTTTTCTGATATTACACTTAGGACGAAACATACAAGTTGGGTACAAAAACATGTAAAAATTTTCAAGGTTTCTCAAACATAATAAAAAATAGAATAAAAGTTAAACGTCTCGCGCTCGGTAAGGCGCCCTCCTTTCTATGCCTAGAACGTGGCTAAAAGTGTTTTTATGTTTTACATCAATCGCGCAGGATTGATCTCCACGTAATGGAAATTGGATTTTCTTCTCGACTTCTACAACGACAACTTAGATGACTAACGAATGGATGACGAGGGGTCTGGGTCCTCGGACTAAGGCTATGCACCGCAATATGCGACAATTGGTAGTATTGTTGTGTAACGACAGTTGATCTATCTTATATGGCTAGATGGCTGTGAGAATCTCAGTGCTGCTCCTTCTTCACGTAGGTGCTGTTCTTTCGCTGGCGCTCCATCAGGTACTTCTTGAACTTGCGTTCCGCCATCATTACCTGGTCGTGATGATCGCGCAGCTGCTGATTCTCGGCCAACAGCTCGTCCTCCGCATGCTTCTCCTCCTCCTCGCGCTTCTTCGTCTTCCGGCGCGAAATGCGGCTGGCCTCGTTGTTCTTAATCCTGTCCTGGTAGGCCTTCAGCTCATCGCTGCTCATGCGCGACATCAGCTCCGGATCGGGTCCGTCGGCATGCTCCTTGGCAGGGCGGCCGCGTTTCCGCTTGCCGCTGTTCCCGGAGGCTGATGTGCTGAACTGGGAGGTGCTGGCGACGGAGAAGGCAGGTGACGCGGGGGCAGTGAGGATCCCACCAAAACCGGAGTGGCAGGTGGGCGCCACGCTGCTGGAGCTCGCTGAGTAGTTGCTGTGCGGGGTGTTGGGCGCCGAGAAGTCGGTGGTGGTGTCCTCTTCGGCGCTGCGTAGATCCTCAATGATATTTTCATGGCTGATGCGTGTGCTGGTTAGGGTGGTGAAGGTGGAGTTGCTATTGTTGCTCGGGATGGCGGTCTCCAGCTGTAAGGTGCAAGGAATATCCTGATTGGTACAGGTCGACATAGCCTTGTTTAGATATTGACTTACCGAATCAAGGTTCAAAAGTTGATCAATGATTTCAGGGGTGTTGATGGCCGCTGATTGGCTGGATGCTTGGCTGATCTTGAGTACCAATCGGCTGCGCTTCTGGGCAACCGACTCGACCGCCGGGGCCGAGCGCTTAACGCCGATGGGGATGTGTACAGGGATGGCCACGGCGACGTCACCGCAGGCAACAGCATTGCTGCCACTGGGCTTGACGTCCTCCTCCAGGCCGAAGCCGAGCGACTCTTGGCTGCAGCCATAGTGGCTGCTAGCGTAGCTGGTCTCCTCGGAGATCAGGGGCTCCTCCGTGATGTACTTGGTCTGGCTGAATGTGGATGTGGATGCGGTGGGCTGGGATTGGGAAAAGCATGTGCCTAGCATGGGGTCCTGGGAACTGGTGAGGAAGCTGGCGAGGTCGAGCTCCACATTATTGAAGTCAACGCCGCACATTTCCGCCATGTCCAGAGTCTCCTCCTCGCCAGCCAGCTGCTGGAAGTCATTCATTAGTTGTGAGTCATCGTATGCGTTGTCGTTGTTCATCTCGTCCATCGCCGAGTTAAAGGGATCCATATTCTTCTCGTCAAGAAGTCCAAGCTGATCCCCGGCAAACATGTTTATATCAAAGTCAAGAATATCCGTTTCAGTAAAAATCTCCTTTCCGTTTTCGCTGGGGCACGTCGATGACGATGCTTCGATGTCTTGCAGGTATTCTGTGGCAAAAGAAAGAGCATTATTAGTAAGGAAATTTTTAAATTATAAAATAGTTAGATGAGTGTGTGTTAAAAGTTATTTAATTCTAGGTACCCAATTTATTTGTTTCTTTTTGGAGAAAGATGTTTTGTTTACCTAAATTGTTTTATTTCTTTCGATTGTAACCAATTATTATTTTATAGTAATTTTTTTTCTATTTAAATAATACAATCAGTTTTAAATATTTGTGCTTTGGGGGAAATTTTACGCAGTTATTTACACAACTGTTATCTACACCATATTTACTTTACTCAAACACGCTACTCGACGCCAAACGCTGGTAAACGGTGTTGCCACTCGCTAATTTTACTCGACCCGATCTACTTTACACGCCACACTTCTTCTACACGTTTGTATGAATAGCATGTAGTTTGTTTTCGGAACTACACACCACCATTTGTTGTGAAATTAAAAACAGCGAAAAGTGAAACCGCGACAAGAAAATACAAAACACGGGAGGAAAAGGAATAGAGAAATAAAAATAATTAGGGAAATTATTCTCGCCGGCTTAAATAAAAAGGAGGAATTCAATTAAATACATATTCTGTGACAAGAGGTAATAAAAACAATACTAAAATTAACCCTTTGGAATTGCAAAAAAAAAAAAGAATATGCAAATACATATACATATTTTAAGTAAAAAAATATAAATCAATTTTTATTTTTTTTTATATAAAAAATATTTTTTTTCCTCTATGTATAATCCCTCTAGGTTTTCCCTCAAACACACATTTAATACAAAAAATATTTGCCGCTATCAGTATGACGCATTTGCCCCACCGGCTGACTGCCAACAACAAACACCTAAGAATTGTGAACAAGAACGATCGTGCTCGAGCTCCCATACGAATGTGCGTATTTGTGTGTCAACCAAGTTAGGGGATGTTGAGAGACAAAACATATTTATGTTTATGTATTTACATTCGTATGGATAAAAAATAAAAAAAAAATATCTATATAATGGAAGAAACAAATAAATGAAAAAATGTTCGGTATTTTATACAATTAATATTGCTATAATGTTTTTAAGCAGAAAATATTCACCTTCCGCAGGTTGGTTGCCGAGCTATCAATTTGGTTTATCCGCTTTGATTTGACCTGAAGATGCACTTCTTAACACGGCAACGGCTTCAAACTGACTGTGAGCGACTTATAGGGCCACTGTAATTCATAGCCCCCAAGAGCCTTCCCCAACAGCTGACTGCGCAACAAGTGAGCGCGACATCGTGTCGTCTCGCTTACACACATGGGCTGAAGCCGGCAGTGAGAGCGAGATGCTCCTCTCACTGCTCCCACTATACATGTATATGTGTCTGTTTCTGTGTATCTGTGAGTCTGTGCGCAAACGAATTATTTCCTTCTGCCAATTACATAGATTTTTGACCGCCAATAGGACGCCGAAATGAAGTTAACCGTTTGGAATGCACTAATACCAGTGTCAAATTAATTTCACCAGAACCGGGAAACTTCCCGAAGAACAAATAAAAAATTTAACCTTATTTGGCAGTTGACTTGAATGCGTTTATTGAGAAAGGGATGAACATTACACAGAAGATCCCACAGAATAAATTGATCAAAAGAGCGAAAGCCGTTTTTTTTACTTGAAAACAGAAAAAATTAAATCTTTTGAAAACTACTTTCAAAGAACACTGACATGTTTCAATCAAACAAAATAAATTAATAAAATTTTAACCGGCAACACTGCGTATACGTGATGCATTTTTGCAAAGAGACTGAAACTTATGTTTATGTGTGTATGTGTGAGAGTGTAGGAGTTCTATTGTATTCTCTTGTATTGGTGAGAAACCGGTTAGTAAGCTGTCTCTTTTTGGCACCCGCTGCTCAAAACGGACATGTGTGGATTTCTCTCATTCTCTCTCAATTTTGTGCAGATCTTCTTATTGAATTTCACAATAAACAAAATAATATGACCGTGGCAATGTTTTACCGGGTAAAACTTTACAATTAAGTAATGTACCATATTTTATGGAGAAATCAATGACAAATTGGATGTACATAATTATATTATATAGTTCATATTGTAATTAGTATACATTTGTAGCATTCGGTGGGTAAACTTGCAATTGCCGGCTAGATACACGTGCTATTGGAATTTGGGTCATGAATCAGCTGTGGGCCTCTCTCGAATCCGGTGACTTGCGCCTCTCCCACCCCTTTGCTACAATATCTACACAAATTTGTGAGAAAATAGCAATAACCTTTATACTGCAGGAGACACGCGTCAAAACCAACAATGCCCATTTACGGAAATATAAAAATATCTGTTGCAAAAATACATAAACACGTACACGCTATGTACATAAATATGAATATTGGTCTAATAATGTGTGCAAGCAGAAATATAACCTTAAAATGATAAGAGCTCTAAACAATATTAATGCTTTTGATTTCAACCGATTTTGAAATATAGAAGTGTTTTTCGGGGATTGGAAAGAAAGTATTTATCTTGTTAGAAAAATTGTACATTGGACCACTTCATCATTTTAAAAAAGGGGTTTATGTTAGTTTAAGTAGGATAGATACATATGTAGATATGTACACACAGATATTCAATATAATTGAATATCCCTAATCCTATAGAAAAGCTTGAATGTTCTTACTTTCTTTGAAGACAAAGACTTCCTAGATTTAGACGATGAGATCATCGATTTGATTTCTAGAATAACCCATAGGAGGGCCAATTACAACCGTAAGAAAACAATAAATAGGGTGATTTCAACTCCCTCTGATTGGTCATGAAAGCCTACGACAGATACAATAATATCTTTATATACATACATTATACATAAGTTCTTGCGCTTATCGCGAATTAGCGACTGCATATTGGTGCATAGTCAAAAGCTGCATTTGCGGCTGTATTTGTAAATTTAACCGCGTAAAAGGGAAAATCTTTCAGTTGGCATTTGATTTTGGCTCTGTGCAGAGTGTTTTTTAGTCATTTTTAAAAAGATTAATTTTGTTTAAAAATAATTCATAAAACGTGATTTTTTAAAACTCGGTGCTGCGTGCTTTTAAATAAAATATAAAATTTAACACCTAATTTCCGAGTGTCCGTGGCTGCATCATCTTCAAATTGCATGTCTAAACATACCCAATAATTGCAGCCACCAAAGGTGCAGGAACAGGTACCACAACTGATACAAGAGGTGCCACTGCTGCCAGCAAAGGCGCAGGTACCACTGACACAACAGGTACAACAGTACTGTTCATTGTGAAAAATTTGAGTTCATAGATGATGAGGCGGAAGAACCAATTGGCATTTATGAAAACCCAATAGGAGGAAACAATTTTTCATTTAGTGTAGATATTAGCCCTTAGAAACTAGGGCTAATTAGAAACAAATTAGAAACTCCTAGTGCACCGCAGTTAGAGGATTCACTGAATATTATTAGTTAAAATTCCAATTCCAAAAGTAACGACTTTTTCAACGACAATCCAGAAAAATTGGGATCTTTTTAAGACAATGTGGTTATTATAGAAATTTATTAATTCTTCGTATCGTTCCCACATATGTACATACGTGCATACATATAAGAATTATTAAGAAAAGAAATTTCAACACAAAAAAAGTTGTTGAACAAAAAAGTGACAACAGCTCAATTTTGTTCTATATGTAGATAGAGAAAATAAAAAATAAGTATAGAAGAGTTCTAGAATCGAACTTCCCTAAAGCGCTGGTTACCATTTTGAAACCAAAATGATCTAAAATAGAAAGTTTTAGGGAAACATTTGGGAAAAAAGAGGTCGATAAATGGGAAGTACATAGATCAAACATCTATCAGATATCGAACATACGGATTATTACGTAGCCATTTACCAACAAGAGGGGGGCGTGGCAGTGTTCTGGGACCATAGACCACCGCCACGCCCCCCTCAAGCTTTCCACTCGTTTCTTCAATGGGTCATTGCACTGTGATCTTTCGCCCATCGACCGCCAAGCGGTGAGAATGTACCTCGACGTCCTTGGCAGAACGCCAGCACAGGTCCCCGGGAGGGGATGGCCTCCCGGGATCCTGGCCGCGCTCGATGCCTGCTATCTGACTCTTTCTCCAACTGATTGCATTCACTTTCTACTTCTCGTTTTAGAACAGTAATGAGAGAGTGCTGGGTACATAGGCAACACACACACAAAACACAGTACTCACCATCAATGAACACCGGAACGTCTATCTCTTCAACTGTGGCAGTAGGCATTGCTCCACTCATATCCCGGCGGGATGGCGGCTCGTCCGCACCTGCCAGCTGGAGACCGGCCATGGAGGCCAGGGTCTGTGTCGGAGGCGCGCTCGAAACCGGGACCGTTTGGTTCACCATTGCCGTAGTCGGTAAACCTGCTGCCACTCGGGATGCTGGCTGGGATGTTGCAGTCCCAGTCATTGAGTAAGTTGAGATAGTGGTTGGCGTCACCGAATCTATCGGATTTACTAAAGAGCTCGTCGAAGGCGGAGCCTGGTTGGCTGGCGGACGAGTTGACACCGACCCTGGTAAAAAGGGTATTCTGATAACGCGAGTTCGAGGCGCCCTGTGCTCTGTCCCGCTTGGATTCTTGTTGCTTTTGCTGTTGCTGTTGCTGTTGCTGCTTGTGGGCACCCTGATCAGCAGGATTCTTGGATTGGGATGGCTGTTTATCACAATCGGTATTGTGGTGATCGTTGTGGACGTATGCGAATCCGTCGTAGGCGCCGTTAGCCTTGTTCTCCTCTGAGAGCAACAACAGTTGGGCCAATAATTTGTCGCGCCAGCCGTCTGATCCTGGGACTGTAATGTTCGGTGCTCCACTTGCTCCTGATGCTCTACTCGTGCTGGCTCCTGGATCGTCAATATTATATCTCTGAGATTTTCGGTTTTTCTCGGTGTAAGATTGGTTGGAGTTCTCGTCGCAAATACGATCGGAGTGGTTGTTGCTCTTGGGGTTGCTCTTGGGGGTGCTGATGTTGCACTGTTCTTGTGGGGTTGCGTTGCTGCTGTTTGATTCGCTCTTGGGCCGGGCTTGGCTGGTATGGGCTTCGACAGAGAATGCCATTTTGAACGTGGCTGTTGGGTGTTTCGATGACGTGGCAATTATTGGCAAGTTGGCAAGTTAGGTGTACGGTTCGTTATCAATCGGTTTCGGGCACAGGATATCGGTTGTTGAGTGGAGCAAGCGCAGTTAAGAGTGTTCGTAATATTTGTTTTTGATTTTATGTGAAAGAAAATAGACAAAAGAAAAAAGATTTTGTTATTACACAGATCGACGGACGGGCCAGAAGCACGAAGCTCCAGGCTCAAGGATTCTTTTGGTGGGTTAGCAAATGTAGATGCTCTGGCGAGGGGCCCCGCTTTGAGGGGGGATCTCAGGGATCCCCTCGGGGAGCCCCTTTTTTAAGCGACATTTGAACAGCATAGCTTGATGCAATGTTTAGTTATGGTTAGGTGAGTTGTGATTGTTTTTAAGTGAGTATTGTTTTTCTCAGGCCTTTTTTTACTTTTTATTTTCATTTTTTTTTTTGGCCTTTCCACCATAATTTTTCCCATTTTTTCTGTGTATTTTTAAAATCTTTTTCTCTTGTTTGTTAGTTCTTTTTTTTAGTATTTTTTATGGATTAATCCTTTTTTATTGGAATGACTCCTTTTTTTTGCATGGAATTGCTCCTTTTTTCATTGGAATACTCCTTTTTTAGTTGGAATTACTCCTTTTTTTGTTGGAATTGCTCCTTTTTTAGATGGAATTGCTCCTCTTTTCGATTTTTTTTTTTTTTTTTTTTTTTTCATAAAACATTCTTAGAAACTAGGTGGTGGAGTGCAAGGACTAGACGTATGAGGCTGGCTTGCGCCTAGACCGTGAAAAGGATCTGTTATACTCACTTTCAATTGACCGTTAGAAAGAAACAATGAAATTGTTAGGGTCCCTCTAAACAAGCTCTAAAAGAGTCGTCGACACAAGTTCCCTTTAAGCTGTAAGCAAAGAAGTGGAGAAGGCGCATTACTTATAGGCCCCACAGCTGGTTTATCATAAAAAATGGTTTAAAAGTGCTCTTCAGATACAATTAGAGATAATGATATTTTCGCTACCCAAAAAGTTGCTTCCCTATTCGATAGGGCTGCTTGATAAGAAAACTCAAAGGCTTCAGCAAATTGTTCTTTTTTTCGCGATACTCTGGGCTCTGGCCGGGCGAAAAGCTTTTTCTGAATTTCACAACAGGCCGCGGCAGAGGCAGCAACAACAAATTGGAAGACCCATCAACAGGTCTCTGCAGCAGTGTGTGTGATGGGTGGGGGGCTGGTGACGCTAATCAGTGGTTGGCAACTGCTCGCCACCCCACCGCTCCCCTGTAACACTGCTGTCGCATTTAGATAATTGAGCCAACGGCTCGTGTCACAGCCTTATCTGCCTCGAATATCAGAAAATCGCGGGTGCGCTAATAACAACACCAGAAAGCAATTACCGGCTTGATGGAAAATTCCCTCCAAAAAGCACACGCGAGCTTTGGCTAATTACACACTAATAAATGTCACACGACACACACAGCCACACGGCTGTTGTAATTAAATGATTAAAAACACAATAAAAATCCCCTTACAGCCGATGGCAAGTGTAAACCTTAGATTTCTTTTTACATTTGTATCTGTGTCTGAGGTGTGACGTCAGCAGCGAACTTAAGCGATTCAATATGGCGGTCGAAAGAAAAAAAAAAAACAACAAAGCTCTTGTGAAATCTATACTACATATATGCACTTTGGGCACCGTTCTATTGGAATTTAATTCGATTCGACATTGATTTTTGACTACTTACATAAACTTAGTGAATGTGTCTTCAGGCTCGGTGGTCTGGTTTTTAGAAAACCCGACCGAAAATTCACTTGTATTTCTTGCTGCGCAATTGGTTGGGTGGCTCCTCGCACCACCACTTGGTTATTTGGTCACGTCCGGCCGTTGCTCGGATCTGATGGATACTTTTTCGCACTGCCAAATGTCCAGTTGTTGCTCCGCACAGAACAACAACGATTGCAAAATGCTATTCTATTCACTTGGTTTCCTGTCGGCAGGAATGTGCGCTTTACTGCTTTGGTATAAAGTCCCAATACTGTGGGCAAAAACTGTGTTCACTGAGTGAGTCAACCGACCGCTTGTAGAAGTCACTACGAATTGAAATAACTAAACCGTCGCCTGCAACCTACAAGCTACAAACAGAATCGAAACTGTGCGATACCAGAGCCAAAGCGAATTTCATTTGTTGTGAAATTCAAAAAGCACCCCAGAACCGGTTTGCCATAGCCAGATACTTTTGCTTATCGGTGTGTCGAGCTTTCTACACACAAACTCACAGATACATTTTCTTGAGAGCAGGATGGCGAATACAATATTCCTTAGCCAGCTGGCCTCTTTTTGAAGAAATGTTTTTACAGGTTGAAGGTCTTGGAATCGCCGGCCGGTGTTCCTTTTTAGACAAAACATTGTCAACACGGTCTACATAGTATAAAAATTTTTATTTAATTTTATTTTGAGGTATTTTTATTCTCCTATTAGTGGCATTTTCGACATGAGTCACCGATTGTTTGGGTTTTTAAAAATAAAAATTACAAAGGCAAAGATACTCTTAACTGACCTATGACAAAATCAATCAAGGGAGGATGTAAAGATCAAGAAATCTAAACAAAAATGAAAACTAACAAACTTGTAATTTGAAATAAAGAAGTTTAAAACTTTTAAAATAGAATTAACAGAAAGTTAAAAAAAATAAACTAAAAAGAGTCTCGCTTATAAAATGGTATCTCACTATAATTTTCAACATATTATAACTAGATATACATACTATTTATAAAATAAATCAACTTCATATCCTGATTATACATACTTTGTACAAAAATTACACTTAAATTCCAATAAACATATTTATTTTTAAATTTATTTAATTCTTCTGTTGCAAAAATGTGTTGTGAATTTTAAAATTCCAGGTCTCTAATGTGTCGTCTTTAAATCCCTTTATTTAAATAGTTTTTCCTCTTTAAAGAAAAATGTAGAAGTTCAAAGACAATTCAAAATACGTTGGGAGTTCGAAAAGGGGATTTTTCTTGTATCTCCATCTCTTTTTAGTAAAAAAATTACGCACCCACACAATCAAAGGGTGGAGCTTTCATGCCAATGTATGAGTAACCTCTTTTTTGAATGCTCAGATAAAAGCTTAATAAATTCTTGGAATTAAAGAGCTTTCAACCGACTACAAACAAATATATATACTATCTATTTCAGCCATCTGTTCATACATACATGAGCTTTCGGGTTGATAATTAAAGAAATCCATGAGTCATGCTGAAAAACAGAAATCACCAAAGTGCAAAAAGAGCTTCAGCTTGGAGCAGTTGGCGTACAAACTGCCATCATGTGATATTTGTAATGGCCCCGAAAATGACAACAACAGGTATGTACATACATGGCGTAGGTTTTTTCTTGTTTGGGCCACGTATGAGTTAAATCCGCCAAAAGCTAAGCGGCCTAATTGGCATTTTATAAATATGTACATACATAAGAGTGTATAAATTCGTGGAAAATTTCCCCCCAAAAGGCGCAGCCACACGCTGACTTTCAAATGCTAATCTTCTGGCGCCGAGCTAGCACAGGCTGGCACGAGATCTTGGAATCGAAGACCCACGCCAACAATGGCCGGTCTAGGTTGGCAAATTACAAAAAAAAAACCATATTGTGTATTTGTGCAGATGACCAAATTGCTACCGAAGGTGGGAAATAAGTATGAGGTGAAGGCAAACGACTCTTGCCTTTTCACAATGACTGAGCAGTTTGGTGGGGTAGACCCCCCCCAAAAGGTTTGGTCAGATAGTGTTCATATGTATAGCCAAGTTATCGGCGCATAAGGCGTCTTCCTTGTTCGATTTTCAATCTAATCTTTATGGCTTCTCAAGCTTCTTCCATATAAAATTTAAAATACATGTATATGACTAATTGTGCGAACTTTTCTTTTTTTAATGACTAATATCCATGTCCATATATGGTTTTTATTTTCAACCTGAATGGCACGTTAACTACTGAAGGTTGTTTAAAAACTTTTGTTAAAAGTTACGTTTAAATTTATGTGCTTATGGGAATTATTAGCTAATACAACTTCACTTTTTGTAAAAGATTAATGTAGCCTGTTTAGTAAACGCAAAAAAAAATATTAAATATCATAAATCTTTGACTTTATCTAAGCTGAAACATCTTGACATATTTGCATATTTATTTCCTACGTAGTAAACAATTTAAAATAAATTAGAAACATCAACTTTTTAACTGTATTGAGCAACACAATATAAATACCATTACTCAAATAGTTTTGGGTGGCTCGAGGGATTTTTTTACTGCCATCAGTCACACAAATTGCATATTGAAATAATATTGTTTATTAAAAATTGACCTATGTTTAAATGTTAATGCCTCAATGAAATTATTATAGACCATAAATTGGTAAACTTAAATAATATAACTTTGAATTTTTTATGACTGAAAGTTAAAAGTCCCACGCAAACATTTTTCTAAGTCCCAACCGAGATGAAAATTTTCGAAGTCCCTTTTTTTCTGAGCAATTGCTTCGAATTCTGCTTGAGCCGAAAAGTCCGACTGGGTTACTATAGGCCTAATGAAGAGGGCTCGTCGGTAATTTTAAAAAATTTGTGGCCAATGCCAATGACCCTGTTGGCAACAAGTTGCTACTGTAAGTGTTGCTAGGCTATGTTGCTAGGCTATATACATAGCAACATGAATTTGAAAATAGTATCTCAACATTGCTAACTAAAAGATAATGCTATGGAATTATATTTTGATGCTTACCCTCCATCATGGTGCTGCCCTGGTAAGCAGGTTCCAATGATGAGACAAAAATTCACTGCTCCTTGATGTAAACTCTAAGTGGTGGTCCTCTGTTTCGGTGACTACCTCAAAAACGATAAAAACCAAAGCGGTGGCGATAAATGGTGCCCCGAATAATATCGTCGCGCTTCTTCCTTAGCAGCTTGGAGCGCTTCAGCTTTAGCTTGAGGATCTTTGTACCCGTAGTACCAGTCCCGAGAGTGGAGGTGGTATTGAAGCAATTGGTGCAGTGAATCTTGTTATTATGCCAGCGACGCATAAGCATACACATCAAAGTATTTAGCATGGGAACCTGCTGCTGCGAATGTTGCACACACATGGGGAGAACAACAGGCGAGTGTTGCATGACTTTGGGGCTCAGCTCGGTGAGAGAGTCCTTCTGCTTATTCGCTGTTGTTGTTGTGGTTTTTGGTACCGCAGACACAGCGAACATAATATTCGGGCAACAAGCCTTTGATATTAATATTATCAACACGATGTTATCGTTTAAATTCGCAAGTGTTAATTCACACACGCTTATCTATACAGCATCTAGATACAACTCTTATCTCAGATACTGGCACAAAAGTATATAGAAATGGTTTGTTTTTTCACGATTGATTTATTGCGTCTCTTGGCAATTTTTCGCTTCGCACTTTGCACTCAAAATGGAGTTTTTCTAATTTCCGGAAGGAATGGAAATTATTGTTCTATGAATAAGAAATCTTTATAACGAAGTTCAGCTTTAGATGCCATTAAGAATCATGGGTTTTGGTGGTTGGGGCTTTTATTATTTGTTGATTCAATTTGGAAACGCACAATTTCACAAATTCCACGCTGATTTGCAAACACTTTCGGAAAGAGCTTTCGGATTGCGATTGGACTGACTGACTCAAATGTGTTGTTCTGTTCGTGGCGGCCGAAGTATTGTTACTAACTGACTCGACTTTGTGAGCTCTGGACGCTTGTCGTGTGTCCGGGGGTTTGCTGACGTCGTTGTCGTTTCTCTACTTCAGCACCCCTATTGCCGGTATACCCTTCTTTAGGTCTATGGACCAGAAGGTCTCTCACAGCTAGCGAGTCAATTTCAGTGGCCGTGCCCCCAAAACATCGGAATCCTATACTATTTTTTTATTTTAAGGATTAGGCCACGTGAACATAACCATGCTCTTTCTTTGGTCATTTGAAATGTCATCTTGGTAACTTTGAACTGGTTTAATTTAGTTTTATGTGACAGAGAGAGGTGTGAAAAATATATAATTTTAATATTTCACCCATGAAAATATTACACTTATTCATATACCTGAATAAAAATGTAGTCATCTATGTGTATTTATATAATATAATATATAATATATAATATATAAAATAATATATAATATAATATATAATATATAATAATGTATATAGTAATATAATATATATTACTAATTTAGAAATATATTACTAATATAAATGTAATTTAATTTACATTTTTGAATCATATTAATATAATTAGTAATATATATCAATATTAAATTAATATATTATATTTATATTACTTATTTTATTAATATGATTCAAAAATGTAGTTCAATTAATAATTTCCCTAAACACTGCCCTGGCTCGTGCCAAGCGGTACGAAATAAAGCCATAGATAACGTTTTGGCCACACTGAGCCTTATCAAGTTTCGCCAAATACCAGACAGATTAGGGAGCCTAAAAAAGATTTAAGACCAATCCAAATTTTGCTAATTTGCAAACATCAGAGTAATATTTGTAAATTACCCCGAACTTGTTTTGCTTTCAGAAAACGGCTGATAGCCTCGAAAGTTTAACGAACGATGGAGGAGATGGTTGCAGTCGCCTATAGCCGATCTGAAAAGTGTAGGGAACTTGTTTGGCGGCTTGCCGAGGGAAGCAACAACGACAAAAACAATTGGCATGCAGCATTCGCGGCTTTTTCTCTCTTTTCTGAACTCGTTGCTACTCTCACTCTCTCCGCAGATTGGCTGATGCAACACCTGCCACGTATTGCAACAGCTGGTTTGTGGGCCGGCACAGCTGACTGCTTGGCTGGTTGCCAAAGTAAGAGGAAATCTCTTGGCAACATGTTGCCAATCTGCATATCACGTGCTGCTAAGGAAAGCGTAGGAAAATCCACAACATGTTGCTAAAGATTTCATTTTCACCCGAATGTTCTGGCAAAGTTACCCAACCAAATGTCAACCGGGAAAGGGTGGCAAAAAGGGGCCAGAACCTTAGCGGCTAAAATTAGTCTGTGAATGATTCATTTCGAGGGGTTGTCCTCTTACATAATGCTCTACGCTGGAGCTTTTCCCTTGTGCCACATAATGGCGTACATACTATACATGGTATCTGAAAGGCACATCCTATACAAACAGATGTATTTTATATGCCCATGTAGTATCGCACTATGGGGATTGGCGTAGGAACAGAAAACGTTGACGTGTTTGCACTGGGCACTGGGCCTGATTTTATCTGAGTGTGTCTGATACCATCTGAAGAGGCAACGTGTTGATCTGCTAATGGCCAATATCAGAAATTAATAAATGGGATGCACATATGGCAGTACCTAAATAATATGGATGTTTGTCAAAACAAATAGGCTTCTATTATACAGGCCGGCAGCAAAAGAATCTCCACGCATATTTTTACCTGCTCTATAACCTTTAGGCTCCCCTGAACCAAAGTTTAGAAAAAACTGGGGTCCACCACCCACAGTTTCTGTGGTACACCTAGGAAAGGAAATTGATCAAATTATAGAATATACTTACACATTGAATTATGTGGGCCATTTAAATGCGTTGACAACCATTTTTTTTTCTTTAGATATTATTTTTGAAGGAATACTCGTACCAAGTACAATTATAAAATTGCATCTAGCAGTTACTATATCTTTGGAATACTCATTCAAGCTTGAAATCTAAAATTGTATCCGTTTTTTTTGTGCTTTGATTAAGGAAGATTTTTTCTTTTTGAAATCAGTAGAGCATTTCATGTTATAGTTTTGGATTAAAGAAAAAGGTCGGAAAATTTTTATTAATTTTTTTATAGATAGGAAGGAAAGATATTTTTGTCAATTAAATAAGAGTTTTTAATCACATTTCAGTCAGGGCTTACGTAACAGAACCAGCTTTCAAAGAGATTTATTTTGATCACGAAAACAGTTCTAGATAGCCATGTTTCGAAATCTAATAGAATTTAAAAATTGTTGTTTATATTTGATTTCTTGTTTTTGTTTACTAAACATGTATAAATATAGTCATACTACCATAATCTTAATTTAAACCAAATAATTCGATAGTTTTTCTACAAAATAGTTGGCTCAAATAATAAAACCATTTAATTTCACAATTTATTTACGAAAGTTGCATTCCAAAGTCACGCCAAGTCTTTGTCAATTACAATTATTTACGTTTACTGCATGGGGTTAACTATATCGAGTGTCCACTATAGCCTTGTCTCTTCCATAGAAAGTCGTTAAAGTGAATGTGTACCTGGGCCGCGCTCCCGCTGAGCCATTATTGCGGCGAGAGCGTCAGATTAAAACTGGAAATGGAACTGAATGCGACTTAAGCAGAAACGGAGAAATGAGAGACCCCGGCCTGAGCTTACTTCAAAAGTATTGGACTCACCTAAGCCAGACTCAGTGCGGTGACGACGTCGAGAGGAGCTGCCTTGTACTCTGGTTCCACCTCAGATTCGTTTGTATCTGAATTGGATTTCTTGGATAATTTATTTACTGAGGATGGGGTTGCTTTCGTGCCTGTTACCGCTTCTGGTAATTGGAGCAGCCCACTCTACGCCCCGGAATGTACTCCTCCTCCTAGCGGACGATGCGGGCTTTGAGTCGGGTGCCTATCTGAACAAATTCTGCCAGACCCCGAATTTGGATGCTCTGGCCAAACGCGGATTACTCTTCAACAACGCCTTCACCTCGGTGAGCAGCTGCAGTCCCAGCCGCGCTCAGCTGCTGACCGGCCAGGCCAGTCACTCCAGCGGAATGTACGGACTCCACCAGGGTGTTCACAACTTCAATGTTCTACCGGAAACGGGATCATTGCCCAATTGGCTCCGCGATCAAAGCGGCGGCCGCATCCTGACCGGAATCATTGGGAAGAAACATGTGGGAGCGGCTAACAATTTCCGGTTCGATTTCGAGCAAACCGAGGAGCAGCACTCGATCAACCAGATCGGCCGCAATATCACCCGAATGAAGGAGTACGCCCGCCAGTTCCTCAAGCAAGCCAAAGACGAGCAGAAGCCATTCTTCCTCCTGGTGGGCTTCCACGACCCCCATCGTTGTGGACATATAACACCTCAATTTGGCGAATTCTGCGAGCGTTGGGGCAGCGGGGAGGAGGGAATGGGCAGCATTCCGGACTGGCATCCGATCTACTACGATTGGAGGAACTTGGAGGTGCCACCTTGGCTGCCGGACACGGATGTAGTACGCCAGGAACTGGCTGCTCAGTACATGACCATTTCTCGGCTGGATCAGGGTGTGGGTGTGATGCTCAAGGAACTGGAAAAGGCTGGTCTGGCTGGCGATACCCTTGTCATCTATACATCCGACAACGGTCCACCTTTCCCGGGAGGCCGAACCAATCTGTACGAGCATGGAATTCGCTCACCTCTGATTGTTAGTTCGCCGAAAGCAGAGGATCGTCGACACGAAACCACGGCAGCCATGGTTAGTCTCCTGGACATATACCCTAGTGTTCTGGACGCCCTGCAGATACCGAAACCTAATGACACCAAGGTGGCTGGAAAATCTATCCTGCCAGTCCTGAAAGAAGAACCTCCCGCAAAGGAGAGTGATGCGGTCTTTGGCAGCCACAACTACCATGAGGTGACCATGGCGTATCCCATGAGAATGGTGCGAAATAGACGCTACAAGCTGATACACAATCTTAACTACTGGGCGGACTTCCCCATCGACCAGGACTTCTACACCTCGCCCACATTCCAGCAAATCTTGAATGCCACCATCAACAAGACACCGTTCCCCTGGTACCGCTCTCTGCAGCAATATTACCAGCGGCCCGAGTGGGAGCTCTATGACATCAAGGTGGATCCTCTGGAGCGCAACAATCTGGCCGACAAGCCCAAGTACAGTGGCACCCTGAAGCAGCTGCGACAACAGCTCTTCGACTGGCAGGTGGCCACCAAGGATCCTTGGCGCTGCGCCCCGCATGCTGTGCTCCAGGAGCAGGGCGTGTTCAAGGAGCAGCCTGTCTGCCTCACTTTGGGGCATGAAGCCCTGAAGTCGTCCCACAAGAACCGTCGGATTCTAAGTCACTATGAGTATGTGGTGGTCTAGGCCTCCTATCCCAGCTCTTTTTAAGTATTCTAGAGATAATGAGTGCTACTGTCTTATCGCACCTTCAATAAAAAACACCCTTAAGTGCTGATAACACAAGTATTTCTTTTTTATTTACTTTCCTATTGATTACAGTTCGGGGCACAAATCTAAGAGCTTTAAAGTCGAACAATTTAAGAAATTAGAAAAATAAACATATATAAGCTATGTCAATATATAAGCACTTGACTTCGGATCTATAGGCTCTCTGGCATTCAGATATTTTCCAACTGATTCTTCAAGATCCTTGAAAATTAAGGTTTTGAAAATAAAAATCTAACAGTGTTAATATTACCCTTTTTTTTTTAAGCCAAAGATGGTTAGCCCTTTAGAAATAGGTAACTAGAGAACGGAAATTACGACAAATTGCTACAACAATTGCATCAGCCAGAGCATCACTTTCTCATGTCCTGGCACAGCATGACCTCAGCCACTTTTGGGGTGGAATCCTTGGGGTGGATGCGTCACGTTTCAATGTCATGCCCATTGGGGGCACCAAAGAGGGGGAAGCTGGTGCTGTTGGCCTGGGGGTGGCTCTCGTTTCAGTGGCTCATGTACATGTAAGTGTGTGTGGCTGGGCGGAAAATCGAAAATTTCAATGCTTGTCGGGTTTATTGGTGGCGCCGCTGCTCAGCCCCCAACCCCACCTCAAGGCCTTGCAGCATCCGAGTCAGTGTGTTACGAAACACCGACCAAATGGCGAGGCCAAGGCTGTTGAGTGGAGTGGCGGTGGGGCGGGGGGCCACTGGAAAGGTAAATAACTATTTAAGGTCAGCATGCAAATACCAAAGAGTGAACACGAAACATTTCTCATTTATGACTTTGAACGAAAGACACATTAAAAATTAAATTTTATTAATTTGGTTGCATAAATTAGGTTCATCAGTTTAGCGTAATTGTATTATATATGTGTATAGTTTATAATGTATATTATTTAAGTTTCCGCCCACACAAATGCATAATTACAATTATTATTGTTAACAATTCTCTTCCTCGCCGATGACTCGAAATGTGTGTGTTTTAAAGATAAATAGATAGTACAGCCGATAGATACTGAGGGCAGGCCCTCTGGAAATGTTCGGGACTGTGACTGTATTTCTGTTTTGTGTCCATCCACGAGGCAAATGTTTTTTATCTTCGGTCGCGAATATAATTTTGTCAATTTTATTGCTTGCTTTTCGATTTTTAAACTAATTTATTATCAACACAAGTTGCATGGATCTGAATTGGGACTCGCTTCGCACGTAAATATATATTATTTTTTAATATTGTATATATCGTTTGCCATAAAATATATACATACGATCGTATATATATTGCATAGCTTGTTCCGTTATATGCCAACATGAGACTATTTTAATCATTTTAATCTGTTTCTCGTTTATTTATTTGTGTTTCATTTTTGGGTTCCTCTTTGAATATATAATATTTGATCTAGAGTTTGTGGTTAGTAAACGCTTTAGTTAGTAGGTTCGTTTTGTTTTCAAGAGTTGCTATGCTTCGATTGACTTGACTGGCTTTGCATCTTACACTATAGAGTTTACAGTTTATCAATTATTATCAACATGTTTTCTGGAAATCGTTTAACTAGTTTTATGCTTGTTGGTATTGTTTAGGAGGATTCTGTTACGTTTACTTGCCGCTAGTTCTGGTTTATCATTTATCATCTATCATCGTTTTCAATACGTTATTAATATATTGTTATACGTTGCTGCTCAGTATAATTTATAATAAATACATAATAATAAATATACATGTAGATAATACGCTTAATAAATATATTTATATATATTTGATTTCTTTTTCGTATATATATATAGTTGTTATGTATATAATTAACAAAAAAAACAACACACATAAAAAGGAGCAAAAGTAGGATACAAATTTCGCTTGCTTTATCCTTGAATCCTGAAGTATCTTTACATTTTACAACGAACGAACATCGAGAACGGCACACTCCGCATGCCATCTTGAAGTAGAGTGTGGGGAGTATTGTTTTCGCACAAATATACGTTAGGTATAGGTATAGGTAGAGTAGGTATTTTCATTTGGGTATACAATAAATATATAGGATGTATGACGTGGATAGGTATTGTAGCAATTATCCTATAGAGAGCCCATTGGCTTAGGTAGGTTTTCAATACACAACGATGAGACCGGATAAAAGTCAAAGGCAGGACTAAACTTGTGGATAGGAGTAGGAAGTTAAATTACAAAAAAAATGGCAAAAGACGGCTAAAAAATACGCACTTCCCGTGGGTGATCCTGTAGTATGGGTAATTGGTTAATTAACTAGAGTGTTTAGCTTCTGTATCTTTTTTTGTTTGTTTGTTTGCTTTTTATTCTTAATGCATGTGCAAGAACGCTAGAGCTGCTTCTGCCGACCTATTGCGGATTCTGATTCAAATATATATATAATTTTTTGCCTTGAATTAGCTTTCACTTTAGCACTAAGAGTTTGCTTCGAACGCTGACGTTTGAGAATCAAAATTGGAAACGCAAGGAAGTGTCGCATTGCATTGCGCGCGTAACATTTTGTAAATTTAGTTAGTTATACGTACGTACATTAATTTAACTCGTAATTAATTTGTTAATTATTGTTTTGCCAACTGGTAAAATTTTCGCACATAAAATTTAGTTAGCTTGCTTTAATGGCCACCATGAATAATCAATCTTCTTCCGTGCTGCTGTGCTAGCTAGCTAAGCCGTAATATCGTTATGTCCGTAATCTGTAATCCGTAACCGTAGTAACCCGCCTCTAATTCAACTATATATATATTTATATATTTGCATATGCTGCTGCTGCTGTCCAACTTGCGCCTCTGGTGGCGAAACCAACGTGTAAGGTTATTGTTCTCCAATCTGCCATCTACTACTACTACATATCTCATTCTTCAGCCAGTACGATATTATTCTTTTATATGGGATATATGGATGGGGACATGGGATGGGGTAGCATTGGAGGATCGGTTCAGGATAAGCTTAGTTGGGCAGCGGAACCTGCACCTGGACGTAGGACTGCGGGAAGTAGCCGGTGCGGCCATTCACGGAGCCCTCATACCAATTATCATCCACTCGGTTCAGAAGCGTTATGATGTCGTTCTCCTTGAAGCCCAGCTCTCCGGGATTCTCCGGCTCAAAGTCGTAGAGCGCCTGACAGCAGGGCTGCTGCTGGCGCTGGGGGGTTACGGCCTGCTGCATCGACTTGGCGGGCGAACGCATCGGCGAGGGCAACGGCGAGGCGCTCGAGCTGATGTGAGACGGCGTGCCGTCTTCGTTGAGGCCGCCGCCACCGCCGTCCAAGTTCAGATCGAGCAGCGTCTTGGGCACGAACTCGTTGCGTGGCCGGCTCTCCGCCTCGGAGCGCTTCTCCTGCAGCGTCTCCTGCAGGCCGCGCAGCACATCGGCGCACTGCGAGTGAAAATCGTATAGTGCCTCGGCGAAGGTGACCAACTGGGACACATGCTCGGTGTCGTTCTCCAGAAGGTTAAACATGCCAACCTGCGCTAATTGCAAGGACTCGCCAAATTTGTCCTCGGCACCACGAATCTCATCGTCCTTGGCCTGCCGGCGACGCTTGCAGTCAAAGTCCAAACGCCGGCCCTGCAGCTTCTTGCGATGGTGCATCACCTCCTTGAGGTCTTTGGTTTGCATATGATGCAGTGGCTCCAAAAAGTTCTGCTTGATGTTGTCGTCCAGCGAATACTTGACGTCGGCCATCTGTTTTAGCGCCTCGCCGAACTCGACGAGCGCCTGCGCGAACACGCTGTTGTCCTCGCCGAGCTTCTTCCCATAAGTCAGCATGCACTCCGCCAAAAGCCCCTCCGGCTGCGGATACGTGTTCGACTTGGCCTGTCCGCTCAGCTTCGATATGCCCTTCACAGCTGCCATTTTGGCCCTGGCCGTGGGATTCGGTTGCAGGAACTCCTTTGTCTTCAGCTGCAGCTCCTCCACCAGCTCCACGGTCACATCCGTTTTCCTCTCCATTTCCATGAAGTCCATGTCCAGCTTGGTGCCCTCAGCACCGCCCATCTTCTCGGTCATGTACTGGTTGGCCTTGTTGATTTGCTTCTTCAGTCCAGCGAAAGCCATGGTGATGCTGGATTTTTCCTACTCCAATTAAGATGAATGAATTAAGGTGGTGGTGTCGGGTGGTGGTGCCTGGGTGGTGGCGCGACGCGTTTGCTGTGAACGGGTTGGTTGAGTTAGTTGACTTGCCAATCAAGATTCGGTTTAGGTTTCTTTTTTTTTCACCGATTTTCAATGTCAATATAAATTGACGACGACGGCGTTGCGTTTCTATTTTTAACGTTTGGAAGACTTACGCGGCGTGCACTTTTCCTCAGCTACTGCTGCTGCGTGGGGGTGCTCCTCTGCTGGGGCTGCTGCTACTGCGGGGGTGCTCCTCTGGGGGTGCGCTGCTGCTGCTCTGCGCGGGTTACGCTACTTCTTTGGTGTTTGGTGTCACGGGGTAGCTGTGGCACAAATGGAAAATTAGTGCTCCAATTCTACTTTTCGCTGGCACTTTCACTCGCTTCGCTTGCTCCGCACGTTCTGCCTTTTGGCGATTCAGCTGCACGGCAATCTTCGATTTTTTCTTCCAGAACCTTGGGCGATGCGTAATGTTTGAAGGACCGTCGCGTTACTACTACTATATGTACATACGTAAGAGTGGCGCGCGCGCGGGGGTGGTCGGTTGCTGGTTTTCCTCTCGGGCTGCCTGCAAAATCAATATCTCGGCTGTGTACAACAATTTAGTGGGCGTGCTCCCTCCCCCCGAAAGTGAAGGTATTTCCATATGACGCTTGAACGGCCACACTGAACAGTACGTTACCGTATGGGCACCCTGTTTTGGCGCGATTTCAAATTTGAAAGGAAATTGATTCGAAAACTTGATATTTTTGTCGAAAAATAAATATGTAATAAGTATGTCATTATTATTATGTATATCGATGCTGGAAATAGCTGGATAATAGCCATGGAAAGATCACTTAATTATAAAAATCTAACAAAACTAGCTGGTGCTTAATTTACTTACGTTTATCAACACTGCCGTTTTAAATAATTACATTTTACATTTACATTTCATTTACTAAAGTGTAAAATCGGTAGAGTTTCAAATTTATTTAAAAACGGAAAAATGGGCGTTGCTGAATATATCAGAATTTATTTAAAAGAAAGATATCCCACACATTTATTTAATTTTAGTTTCTATAACTGTTGGTAAACCTTTCAGTAGCATTAAAATTATAATCTCTTTAATAATAGACCACATGAAGGTCACTGAGTGTTTTAAGCTTTATACTTTGTTGTTTAGATATCAGTTATTCATATTTCTTGGATGAATCATATTTTCTTTTGTAATATAAACATGTTTTCGCACTGCTTAAAATCTTCAATCACCATTACTGCACAGTAGCCTAACAAAACAAAGAATTTTATCTTCCAGATGCCAAAGATATTCCACAACCGGAAAGGTCCCTGATAAGATTGTGTATATTTTAAAAATCCCGTGACGTCACTGCATGAAATAGCAACTTTTCCCCAACTACAGCCGAGAAGCATCTTTTTTTTATAATTTGTTCTGTAGATAGTGAGCTTAACACAGGTAATTGCCATACAAACAGTGAACAATGTAAATCAGTTCAATCGTGGTTGGGATGCTACGATAAGGAGACGGTCGTGTGTTTTTAATGGCGTATAAAAGCGCCGCACCACAGTGGTTCTGGCAATTAGTCTCGACCAAAACCCAACGACTGAGCTTCCCGAAAACTCAGAGTACAAAGGCAAGAAACTCACAATGAAATTCGCAACTGTTCTGTTAGTGGCCAGCATTGTATGCGTTAGCAGCCAGGTGAGCCGGAGGAGTAGTAGTGTGGAAAAAATGGAAGCTAAATAATCTCAATTAAACAGGCTTTACCTTCGGGTGGCATCAACCCTTTCGCCGCTGCCAACCCCTATGCCGCTGCCTTTAATCCCTTCCTGAATGGAGTATTCGGCGGTGCTGGCACCGGAGCCGCAGCTGGTGTAGCCGGTCCAGTGGCACCTGTGCCTCCCTTCGGTGGCGCCTCTATTTCCACCTTCTTCCAGTCGGTGGTGATCCAACGCGAAGCCGAACGCCTGTTGGCCCAGCCCGACTTCCCCGTCGATTTGTCCGAGCGTGTCCAGGATGTGGTGGCCAATTCCCAGGAGGCGATTGCCAACTGCAACAACGCCACCCTGCCCTGGCTCCAGATCCGCTGTGTGAAGCCCCAGCTGACCAGTGCCAAGAACCAGCTGAAGGCCATCGACGACGAGTGGCAGGCGCGTTTGGCCGCTGCCGCCACCACCGCTGCTGCATAGAAGAACCACCACTTGCCCTCTCCTGAACCACCACTGTTTAATATCCGATATTATCCTTGACTAGCTAGTGGCGACCATCGACCAACAGAGATGCAATAAAATTTAAATAAGCTCAATGCAGGAATTCCCCTTTGCTTCTTTTGCCTTTGAGTGTGTCCTGGGTGGGAGTGTCCTGACCTAGGCCAGGACATGCTTTGATGTGGCTGGCCGAGCTTTGCATTCCGGCGCTTTATTAAATTTCCCATCGGGAATTACAAATTTTGATGTTGCCTCCTTGACTTGCCCTTCCTATTCCAGTAGGTTTTTTGGTGGGTGGCGCAAATACTTGACTGCTCACGTCACCACATAAAATCTGTTAGTTATGGCTAAAAAAGATGGCCGAAATAAAAGGCTAAATCCAGTATTAGTGACAGTGTTCGAAAACTTTATAAAATTCATGTTTAAATCTTTAGTTTATGAGATGGATGAGTCCAAAAGTGAGTTCACTTTTTATTAAGAACAATTTAAGGCAAAACTTCACTTTCAGCTCCATTTAAGGAGTAAATCAATCGTATAAGAAAAAGGCTAAACCGAGCAACGCTGACTCCGCATACTTGAGTCGATCTGGGCCATCGCAAGAACTTGACGCATTTTCCCCAAATATTTGCTCTACGTTGACTTTGCCGCTCCCCGGTTGGAAGTGTTATGACAGCCCTTCTATGCATTCTCCAATTGACACTGGCGAATTGTTTCCAGTGCATGATTTGGCTCCCAATTGGCCCTCTGTGAATTGCAGCGCCAATGTTGATTTATGTGGCAGGGCAGCTTCAATTATCCAACAATGTCCTCCCAACGTCCTGCCATTTCGATTCGATTCGATTCGATTTGATATGGCATTTGCATATGAATCAAATTCGAATGCCAAGCCGGGGCCTGTGGTTATTAAATGGCTTGACTTAACGAGTCAGAGCCTGGCCATAAATGGCGGAATGCCGGATAAGCCAGCTACTGGCTGTTTGAATTTGAATTCAAATTCAAATATGTAATTAAATGTAAATTTCAAACACACGCACAGGACACATAATACCCCCGGAGCCTGGAAGGGAGTGCAAAGTTGGAGCCACTTAATTGAAATATTTCAAGATTGAAACTTGAGTAACAGTGTTGTCATTATTACAACAACCAGCCGGGGCCGGAGCACCGCAACTTTGAAAAGTTTCGCTTAGTGTTTGCCGCGAGCTTTCCGAAAGACCCCTGCCCCTAACAGGCCCATTCCCGGCCCTACCAAAAACCAACCCCTCCTCCCCGAAACTAAAACCAAACTCAGCCACCCCTAAGCTCTGTTTTGGTAATGCAAAAGTTGCGGCATTTGAAATTCACGCAGCAGGAAAAAATGGTATTGCCGAGGCACAAAATAAAATCCCGCCGCATTCGGGCTGTCCAACTAACTGGCTAAATATATATAGGGGAAGGTATGTATATATACGTCCGAAATCGGTTGGCTGAAACAAAAACTGAAAAGCAGTGGGGGACGCGTACAATCTGAAAGTGCATGTATGTAGATTTGTTTTGGGTTTGCGGCTTTTGTTTTGATGCAAAAGTTGTGAGTGTCCCCCAAAGTAGGCAACACAATTTCTGCGGCTTTACCCTCTGTCGGAGTTCGATAGTTCACTCCATAAAATAGCTTTTAAATCAGTGCAGATCCAAATCGAATTGTGATGAATCACTTGCCGACCTGTTGGTGTTTATTGCACGTTTGCGATTAACACTCTGAAAGCCACTTGGCTACTGTTGTTTGATCTTTAGGTGCCACTTCCGTTGGCCGCTGATAAGAAAGTTATCTAAATACTCCCAGAATATATGGCGCACAGCATAAAACATAATTAGGTTGAGGCTATCGAGTTTTGTGTCATCTGCAGATAACACAGATAATGGAGGCTGTAAACTATATCGGGGTACAAACAGCAGATAAGGCCCGAGGAGGGCTTAACAAAATCTTAGGAATTGTACTTCAGTCGACGAGTTAAGGCTTACAGAAAATGTCTACTTCTACGGCGATCGCATTGTGCCTCCTGGTTGTACTGGTGGGTTTTTTTTTTTAATATTATTAGTGGACTAACTCTAAACTCTGCTTTTCAATCCAGAGTGTGCACATCGATGCCCAGGGCATCGCCCCCACAGATGTGGCCCTCCGATGGGCCCAGGAGGAAGTGAACATCTTCGAACTCATCGCCAGGGAAAAACTGCCTCCAACAAACGCGGCCCAAAGTGAAGCAAATGATTTGTTGGATTCATTGAAAATGGCTGTTTCGCACTGTAACATTGCGCTGCAATCCACTGGAAATGTAACCCAACACGAAGCCTGTGTCAAGTCGGTGACAACTTTTGCGAAATCTTCTTTGGCAGAATTGGCCAGCGAGCAATGGGCCATCTATGGAGCCAGCTCCGGGGCATCGCGCATCCATTTGTTTTGGTAAATTTTTGGAATTAATCAAAGTGGCCAAGTTAGGCCATTGCTTTTTGGCCATTTTTTGTTCAACTGAATTTAAGTTCTCATCAGTGGAATTAATGGAAACAATTAAAAATAAACAAAGTGCCTATACAGTTTGCTTTTTATTGGCATAGTAGAATAAGAACTTAACTATAACTTTATTGAAATTTTTTGTAATCACACACACACTGTATACAATGAGTTGGCTGTCCGTAATTTGTTGTACACTTTTTTTGTCATTTCTGGTGATTCGGGCTTCACCTCCGCAATGGGACCGCCTGGCGTTAGACATGGCGGCAGAAAAGAACGTTACCAATCGGTGGCGCATCCAGGAGGCATGGAAGGCAACTATTGCGACAGACACGCAATTATATGAGTACTACAATAGTATGACAAACTTGGAGAAGGAGAAATCCGAACACATTATGAAAAATGCCCAAAATGAGGTGAACAGGTGCGTCTACGAGTTCTACATGGGATCGCCGATGGAGAGGTTCACCGATTGCGTAAGGCATGTCACCAGCTTACACCTGACCAGGTTGACGAACATCCGGAAAGCTACAAATCACTCAGTAAAGCAGGCGATTAGCGGAGCGAGCAGACTCAAAATCTGGCATTGAATTGGAAAGGCGAAGGAACTGGCTCCTGGTTCCGGTTTTCCCAATCGCTGGCGGGCGTCAAGCCTGCTTTCTTTGTGTCCCTCACCCCTGTACTCTATGGCATGTACTACTTTAATTAGACAGTCGACTCGGGACTCGAGAGTGCAGTCTCATCTCTCCATGTCTGGGAGGATAGGGAGGATGGTATAGTGGGCTGGGATAGTGGGAGACCTCTGCTCCGAGCCGGTCTAGTGCTCATTAGGCAAATGTGCGGCCCTGTGGGCGGGTTGGGGCACGAACTGTTTCGTAATTATAATCATTAGACGCGAGACAAAACCGGCACAAAGCAAATAGCGACATTAGCTGCGTGGAAATGTGTGTCAATGAAGATGAATCGGGCCGGAGTCCTGGGCCCCGGCACTCAGCCGTGGTAGAGCGCTCCTTGACGAGCCAGAAATGAGCGAATTTCGAGGCGCTGGCTAATGAGAATTCTTGGTGTGAGTAGCATGTCAAAAATATGCAAATTTTCATTTGAGAGTTCAATAGTTTGGCACAGCTTTCATTGCTCATCCGATGGATTACAGTCCGTGGAGCAGTATTGATTGTGATTTAATTAAACTGAGCTTAAATAATCAAGCAACCTTCTTAAGTTATATAGATAATTTGTAAAAACAAGGAGTCCCCATAATAATTACATTTATATTTTAACTTATTTTTTTTTTACATTTTTGCATCTATTAATGATGGTTGCGTATCACTTTTTATTTCGAATTTTTTTGCCTCTTGTAGGCAATTGCGTTAGTATTTTCGTTTCTTTTTAAGCCTTTGATTCTGCCTCAGATGTGGTTTCCGTATCGGAGGCAGGCGCATCCGGCTTGGGCTCATCCGTGTTGCCGCACACACACATGGGACACTGTCAGGACCAAATGAAAATGAAAATTCATATTGAAATATCAAGGGTTCATTCAGGATCTCACCTTTTCCTTAAGCACGAGGCGGTACTTGGGATGGCTGTGTTGGAAGAATCGTACAATGTTTATAATGTTTTCGTAACTATTTTAAATCATCAGTATTTTTGCGAGGCATGGTCTAATATGTTTAATACAGGATTAATGGAGGATGTTGTTCGTTTATATTGTATTAAAAAATAAAATAAAAACAATCGAAAAATATGAAAAATTTTAAATAAAATATCTAGATAATTTGTAATTTCTTAGTATTTTTTTATTAGTTCAGCAAATAAAAAATAAGTTTTTAGAATACTTAAGGCTTTTAGGAACACAAACTGTGACCAAAAACATAAATCAACAATATACTGACCAAAGCAAAAATCGTAGGCAATAAATTACTCATACGACGTGTAGGTCACGGGTATGTAACATCAAGATCCCAAGTAAAATTTCCTACTCACCTGATGCCATAAACGATTGGATTGTAAACCGCGCTCGTCTTGGCGAAAGTGGCTCCCCAAATGGTAGTCAGAGGGGTGAGGCCGTCGATTTTAAACAATCCAAAGTAGCAGATGATGAGATACGGCGTCCAGGCCATAAACCACAAGGAGATGGTGGTCAAAGCGACCTTGGCCAACTTTCCCTCGGCGCTTTTGTCACAGTCCTCAGAGCTTCGCAGCGACTTCACATTCATCTTCTTGGCCTGCTCCCTCATGGCCTTTTCATGAGCGGTCACGGCGGCGATAATGAACCAATATGAATAGCAGATCATAAACAAGGGGGTGTAGTATACGAAAAGGGAGTACGTTATCAGGTAGGATCGCGGATTCCATTGGCGGGTCATATAGTCGATGCTGCAGGCCGTCAGATTTCCCTCCGGCACGTAGCTACTCCAGCCCATAAGCGGCATTATGGTCCAGAACACAGCCATCAGCCAGATGAAGAGGATTTTCATAATGGACAGTTTGATAGTCATGGGTGTGCCGTTTATACCCTTTACAATGACGTTGTACCGATCGAAGGCAATCATGCACATCGACCAGATAGAAACGCATCCAAACAAGGAGCCGCAGGCCGCATAAATGTCACACCACAACGGTCCCAGGACCCAGGTTTCGTAGTAGAAGTTGATAATCATCACCGGCGATTGGGAGGCCATCATGCAAAAATCGGAGAAAGCCAGATTCAGGACCAACAGATTGGCCGGCGTGCGCAGCGACTTGGTCCCGCCGAAGATGTAGACCACCACTCCGTTGCCGCAGCAGGATATAATCAGGATGGCCAGGGTGAACAGGCCTAGTATTTTACTCATCGTAGGGTCCATCGGGGCAAAGCGACTCCAGTAGGGATTCACCAGGTGTGCCATGTCGGGCAGCACCTGTCGGTATATTATATAGAAATGTCTGTTTTATAACATTTACCATTTAAATAACAAAAATTGAAGCCTAAAGACCTACAACTTTAATGAAGTTTTTAAAAGAGTTTAAGTAAATTTTAAAGAAATGATGAGTGTGTTCACATGTCACCACATCAACATCATTTTGTTTATAGCACAGTCTTATTTATTCATTTTAATTGAATTAAAGTCCAATCAGCTTTCACATTTCACAAATCCAATACCACAAATCAAATCAAAACTCCAGAACGCCTGAATAAAAAATGTATTTAATAATCTACGGCAGACAATATGGATTGCGGTTTCTTGGAGGGGTTTTCACGGACATTGGAGCTAGTTAGTCATCAGTAACTCACATTGTCCAGCACGGATCCATTGCCGCCCGACTGGGCTTGGAACCTGGGCCCTGTGAGGGCCAAAGTCAATGGCGTCTCTGGAAAATGAGTGCTCTCCATGCTCAGCTACCCGCAACTCGCCCTGCAGCGTCTCAAATGCTCATCGAACTGTGTGGGAACTCGAGGGCCCGACTTGAATGGCCTGCTTTTATAGGCCTTTTCTAAGCCAATTAGACGGGATGGCAAATCAGTAACCGAGACAAGCGGACAGCTGCCAGATAACAGTCATATTTATTTTTAACCCACCCATTCACGTTCAAATTTATACGCGACATTCTATGATCGAAGGTCAAGAGTGCTGTGTTTTGTGTGTTTTGGCATAAAACTAGTCAACCAATATTAACCGAAGGTTCAAAGCTCTGCAAGGAATTTTTGACCGCATTTTTGGCACAATTTACGCTGCATGACATGAGAGTTTTTGCTGCAATGGTTGGTGTGGTCCATATTGCTAGTTTTGAAGTCGGACGATGCCACCGCCCCGGCCATGTAGCTGGAGTTTTGGGAGCTCGTCGTGTACGAAGTGCGTGGACCAGCCACACTTCCGCCAGTGGATCTCATTTCCGGGGTGACGATGCACATCCCACTATCTTTGTTGGTCCCCTTCTTCGTGGACCGACCCCCCCGACTGCTCTCGTAGGTGATTTTCCCCAAATCCGTTCCTACAGCTGAAGCGGCATTTTTAGTGTTCGAATCGTTGGGGGCGGTGGCATGGTAAAGATCATCCTCGGAGCTCGGCAGTTCGTACCTAAAAATATCCACCTTTTGGCTGAGAATCAGCTGCTTACAGCAATCCTTTATTTGGTAATAGGCGGTCCGGAAGTTTCTCAGTTTTCGAGTCTACAGAAAATTAATTATTTGAGTACCGAAAGTTTGGTTTCCAACTTACAGGCGAGAGGGAGAATATCACGGCCGGCTGACCATTTTTGCCAAAAGCACTGAGCAGCAATATTTCGCAGTCCTTTTCGAAAGCACGGTTCACTCCACCCCAGTATAGCAGTTCCTTGTACACGGCCTCGTCCATTGCCACAACGTAGTCAAAGTAATGAAAGTCGTTATCAGCAAACTGAAAGATAATGCATAAAGATATGCACTCCACTTTCCCTGATAAACTATACACTCACCTGGCGACAATAATGATCAGATCGCAGGCCGTGCTCACGTAGCGCTTGCAGGCAGCGCTTGTGGGGCTTGCGACCCGTGTTCCAGGTCCTCAGGCCGGCACTGTCCACCTCCCAGTAGAGGCTAGTTTTGGCCATTAGATTCTGCATAATGGCCTCAGCCATTGGGGAGCTGCATGAATTGCCTAGACGGACGAAGGAGAAGTGGAAATCCCGTGAAAATCGCTAAAATCTACAAATTATTTCTTACCCATGCAAACAAACAGCATCTTTTTAAACGACATTGTTTCTCGGGTATGGGGTTCGATATGTTACAAGCTTTCAAACTTTTTCAAATAAATAATAATTTACAAACCTAGAATTTTTATAATTTACATACGATGTTTTGCCAGATTTAGTGTAATATAGACTGAATTTTTGAAAACCGGCCAAACCTACGTGTGGGAAATAGCTGAGACTACTGAGTTTAACCTGACTTATCGACCCGGTGGCCTGCTTAGGTTAACTATCGTCAATCCCTCCGCTGGAGTTGCATTAAATGACCATTTCCTTAGATTATCATCTGCACTAATGCACTTTTTACAGCACTTGCCCTGGCCCCAGCCCGATCCGGCCCGGCCCACCCACTAGATTGAGGTACCTGGCTGGCGGCAAACAATGGGGTTTGGCCCAGGACATGTTGGCCACGCCCAAGTTGCACCACCTCTTTGGTGCAAGGACCCGTGGGGTAGATAGTGTCACGTGTCAGTCAGGTGGTGGCCACTTCGGTTCACGATCTGAATTCGAAATTAGTCAACAAGTTCAGCGAACTGCCAGGCAGGACCGCAGGACGGGGAATTGAAAGTGCCAAGTGCCAAACCCGTACCCATATGCTAAACGCCTTGGAAACATGCACTTTGAAGAATATTTTAATTAAATTTAAAAATTTGTGTTCAAACAAGTGTCAAATACCAACATTTCAATAAAAATGTTCCATAAAAGGTATTATTAGACTTATTGAGATTTGGCTAATAGAGTTCGTAAGAGTTAAGCCCTTTTTTAAATTGCTGCTATCGAGCTTTTTAATAAAAAATATTTTCACTGCATAAACATGATTGGCGCAATCTGCTTTTATTCAGATGTCGTGTCACAAAGCTAGTACGACCTGCAAACAATGCAGCTAGAAGTCATTTTATTTCAGTCTCAATTAAGCGAGTTCCTGTGCGAACGAGTCCATTTTGAACATTTCAAAGGGTGTATATTGGATATACCGCCATTTTTTACGACCTTTCTATCCGGCAATATCCAATTGGAATTGCATTGAACGACTAAATTGAAAATGCAGCTGAAAAAGCATATTTCACTTATCACTTTTCACACAAAACACACAAGCAAGCGAGCAAAAGCCAAAACAAAGCACTCTGGCCAGAGTCAGAGTCAGAGCCAGAGCCAGAGGGACTGAAACAAAAAGCGGGTAAAATGAAATTGTAAGCGCAAAAGTAAAGCACAGCAGCAACAGGAACGGCAACGACACTAGCAACATGCAGCAGTTGCAGCAACAGCAACAGCAACAAGTCACTCAGTCACCGGGTGAGTGAGAAATAATATGTGAGCCTGCATCGCCATCGGGTGGGAGGGGGCGCCAGGGGGTGTGGAAAGGGAAGGTGAAAAGCGGGTTAGATGCCGGACGGAAGTGTGGCTCTGGCATTGCATTGTTGTTTTAATTAAAAACAAACCTCCCGAGCTGTTGGCCCCGACAAAAACAGAGCACCAGCCAGAAAAAGTAAGGCTAAAGTGAGCAACCTGAGAGGCTAAATGGAGGAGGAAGTGTTGAATATTTAGTGCAAAGCATATATGTATGTAGCACATAGCTTGAAAAAAAACTGAAATAAATCCAAAAGCAACAACGAAAATCGCTCACAGGAAGAAACCCCAACGGAAAAGCACAACTGCATCCTTTGGTTCGTACATATGTAAGTGTTGCGCTTATGTTTTGACTTTTTTCTTTATTTTTCCCGTTTATTTTTGTCTAGCTGCTAGCTGCATTGGCTAATGGCAACCGTAATGCTGTGGCATTTCCCTAAATTAAAGGATGAGTCAGACAAAATCCGCACCTAATGGCAATTTAAATGAACAACAAACCCTTGGCCGACTCGCACACGACTCCATATGTATGTAGATTCAAAGGCTTTAAAAAATAACAAATAAAGCAGAGGCCTGACCTGGCTGGCAAATGCTTTTTGTCGACCACAAATGCAATTTACAGCACAACAATCAGCGGTAAACGCACTGCCAGCCTCAGTCCTGCACCCAGAAGAAACTAATAAAACACAAAACTTTATTGCTGACCAGGCCAGCTACATTAACTGACCAGCGAACAGTGCCCAGCTAGGCGGAGCGTTGGGCCACAAAAGCGTTAGGTGCAACTGCAGCACAAGCAACAATGGCCACATCAACAACATCCTCATAGTTTTGGCCACAAAAGCACATACAATTAGGCTTGCACTAGAGGGGCAAATAATGGTATTTTAGGATTTAGGATATTTTAGGATTAGTTTATTTTAATATTTTTGAATTATTTTTATAAGTAAAACTTAAATAATGATAGATCAAATGAAAATTGCTTAGAAAACTTCCACACTCTTCTGAGTGCAGGTTTCTAAGATAGCTTAACAAATTACTAGAAAATATATTATCTCTGCTAGCTAATTTTTTGCCCTCAAGTGTAGGATTTCACTGACCCAGACAGAGGTGCGCCAGGTGTGTTAAGCGGCAAGATTGGGTAAATATGGGGCGGCGGCGAGTGGTGGAGAAAATGCAGCTTTATCCGCCGTGTTCTGCGGGCATTTCTCGCTGATTGAGGTTCAGCGTACATACATATGTATATCCGGGTTTGCTTTTTAAAATTAAATTTGCCCAAAGCGTATGCGAATGAAAGTATATATAAGCTTACACGTGAATGGGAGCTGGGATGGCTAAATAAATGCGGAAAATGGCCTTTTTGTCTGCGTTGCGTTCAAGTGTGATAAATAAACGAAAGCACTTGCTTGGCTAAATTCATATGTGGCTGGCTGAGAAAGATAAATATTTATGGCGGCACGGCAGTCTGGCAATAATACGATTTAATTAGAAGAAAGCTAGATAAGCGCTATCTATGAGAAGATTACGAACTTACGACCACAGACCGTCAATATTTGAAATAGATTAAAACAGTTGTGGATTAATGACTTTACATTTTATGATTTGTATTTTCAATTTAGTCTTTCTAATGGCAGTAGTCCGCAGGGCTTTTTTCCCATTGTACTTCCATAATCTTATCTGTCAAACATTTTCAAAACAGATACCAGAAAGTCTCGAGGTACGATTGCTGCTTGCTTTTGGGCTTCAGGGGCTTGTTTTGAAAAATGTCTTGGGGAAAACATTAACAAATGATGGTGGAAAGAGCGGAAACTGACCCAAGATAGATCGGAGGAAGCCCAAACACACCGACTCTCATTAAAAAGCCAATGCCGAATATGGTCGAGCGTCTTGGCAATTTCCGCAACCGAAAATTTCGACCCCATCAATAGCGCGGGGGGGAGACGGGGTATAGCCAGTTGTTGCAAAGTTGTCTGGCCGAGATTTTTTGTGGCCGATAATGCGGCACGTAGCGGCAATTCAGCAAATGATGCAAGAGGGCACGGAGCACGTTCCAAGCCACCAAGTCAATCGTCTGCAGCAGCGGCATCTTCATCTTCTCGGCAACGGAGCTTCTGGCCCACGGAGCCCGTAAGTCATTTACCATTTTGAGGTACATTTAATGAGCCAAAAACTTTTTGCAGCACATAAATTAAAAGTCTGCCGACCGGTCGGCATAACCTGGGCATGCCAAAGCCTCCCACCGTCCCGGCGGTGGCAGGATCTCTTTGGCAGGGTCAGGGTCAGGTGTCCGGCTGACCAGGCAATGGCTCTATTAGCATGCCCATTAAAATTAGACAAATGGTTGCCATTGCCGTTTGCCGTTTCGCATATCCGCAACTTTTGCCCAGTCCGCAGATTTATGGCTATATATGCCACGATGGGGGGCGGTTGGGAGTCAGGATTTGGGCCGACTTTGCCGCAATCACACACGCCACTCGAGAGAAATGCGCTGCAGCCTTCGTTATGATAAATGATTTAGTTGCCCTGCCAATGCAGGGGAGTTTTCGCGGAAAATGAACCAGTTCGCGAGGGTCTTCCAAAGTCACTTTAAGCTTAAGCCAAAAAACATAGCTCCTAGTACTTAGAAGATTAGGGCTGTCAAATAAAATAAATAAAAAATGTATGGAAATACATTTCATACCCACCAGATGTCATGTATAATGTGAGTTAAGGTATTGATAAAGTTAATATCTTTAAAGACGCTCAATGAAACTTCCTCAAAAAATGCTACCAAATAAGGCATGTTATTTCTAAAATTTATATCTTAAGCTTTAAAATAAAACTGTCTATTTGCTTTAAGCAGCCAACCAACACTCTCTCCTATTGAATCGGCTAAAGGGAATGGGATTTTCCGTCTTGATTTCCTTTGCTGGTATAACTCTTTTGTGTAATTCTAAGCCGCTTCTCCACTTGGCATTTTCTTTGGAGCAGGACGACCCCAGACCCCCGACAAGGTCCCTGGCAAATTTAACCCTTCACTTCATTAAACGTACTTGCCAATACCCCAAGGGCACACAAATCACTTTGGCCGCAGATACAAAGGCCCTCTGTCTCTAGGATTGGATTGGGTGTGGCCATAGAAATTCGACATATAGCCAAACAAAAGCCTAATCGTGCAGCAGCCTTCGTTTCTGTTGCTTTTCTTTCTCTTCTTGGGCCCGGCCTGCCCGCCCACCTAGCCACACCCACAATTGCTTGAGGAGAAAAACTGGTGATGCTGCCGCCTTTTGGTTGTAATCCATCAAGCGGCTTCGGTTTTGATTCGGGGTCCCACTGTCACAACAAATACAGTAAACAACGCAAAAAGGTGGGTCCTGCTGTGGGTGGAGGCGATAGGGTTGTCCGAGGACAGAGGGATACTTGAGGACGGGGGGTGGCTGGAGATCTGCCACAAAGAGCCCAAAACGTTGCCAGAAAATTGTTTTCCATTCTCTGAATTGTAGCCGGTTTGTCGGTGCGTGTTGTTCCAGCTTCCGTTTGGTGTTTTTGGTATTTAAGCATTTAGTCACTCGGCTGAGCCTCTTTCACTCTCCGGTCTATCAGTCATTTCACTTGTCATTTCATCTGCCTCAGTATCTGGTCCCCATTATCCAGCATCCTTCCCTTCCTGCTTCCAATTATCCTTTGTGGATGAAATGAATCGAATTGCGGGGAATGCATATGACAAATTAAGCCTCAAGGCTGGCTTGGTTTTGGTTATTGCGTCATAATGGCTTCAACTTTAAAGTAGTTTTTGCTACACAGTTTTTAGTTTAGCTTTTACCCGAAAAACATAGATAGTCGCAGGATAATCCTAAACCACAATTTAATATAAATTTTAATTGGAAACTTCTGTGGGCTTTATTTATTCAATAGTTAACATAACTAACTTTGCCAAGAAAATTGTTCAACAAATATTTTCCTAGTCATCATAAAAAACTTCTTCTAAATCCCCAAGCTGTCAATAATTTTGATGAATTGATGCATTGAGAATTGAAGAAACTTTCTGTATGGATTGCAGCTGCGGTTGCATTTGCAACGCTTCTGGTTTGTAGATATATCTTTTTATTGATCTTATTGTTGGCGCGTCAATTTCAATGCCTCACGCACATGAATTGGCCACGAACTTTGTTATTTGGCCATGACTGTAGTTGGGTCAGCACCCAGCCGCAAAACCACGGGCCTGACCATCTTCACAATCAGTAACAGAGTCCTCCGCAGCAAGGCAGAACAGCAGCTGGATAAAGTTTCCTGCACATTTCGGAACTTGCAACTTTTCTCATTTGTGCGTGTGCATTGGTAAGTTGCACGCTCCGTCTTGCCACTTGCTCTGTTGCTGGCAGTTGCAGGCAGTCGTCCTCGTTGCGACGAAATGATGTCCAACTGCGACTGTCGACTTCACAGGACGCTTCTAATAGGACGAGCACGAAACTAATCCGCAACATGGCGACAAGAAAATTGAATTCTTGCAACTGTCAAATTGAATCTGCCTGCGCCCTGACCCTTCCGGCTTCCTGCCATCAAAACTTCAAGTTTTAGGCTAAAAGAGAATAAGCCCAACTGACGGCCATTGTTTTTGAGTGGCCAAAACGTGATTAGATGGGTAAGGGAGTTCTACTACTTAAGGTTTTCAGCAAACTAGATGACTGTGTTTTTAATTTATTGTTTAGAAGTAGCAGTTATTCCCCTTTTTTTTAGCTTATTGATATTTTGTATTTTTCACTTCCCTTCTAATGTTTACCAAAAATTTTTAAGTGCCATAATTTGGCCAAGAGTGAAGTGTTGTTATTGCCTTCGCTGACATGTCGCCCATTGTAACTTTCACATATTGACTTCCCCTGACACCCGATTTAGGGCTCGTGATAATGACAGACTTCATCGATTACGCGATTATCGCTATGTCACTTTAGAAATTTTTTGCGAAAATTTTCCTCATTTTCGTGCAGAAAAGCTTTTAGCCCGAACCTCCACCCACCGCATATCGCTCAACGCCCACACTTCGTCATTTGGCGAATGAAATTGCTGCGCTTCGAGTGTAATATCACTTAAGCTCTTAAGCAGTCAACATGAAGCTGGCTAAAAAAAAACGCACCCAAGGACCCAAACCAACAGCCGCTTCAATTGCCACACTTTCAGCGCTGCTTGGCCCCGTCCGTGCCCCTTTTGGCCGTATACTCCCGGACTGTCTCATCCAGAACGAAAATAAAATGTCTCTAATGTGTTGAGCTGTTTAGCGCTAAAAGGATTTTGCAGTTTGAGATGCAGTCACTGGCAGCAGCAGCAGCAGCAGCGGCAATCAAGGGGCGAGAATAATTGAACAATGACACAAGGAAACATTTTGTTTGCTTTTAAAATTTTATTGGCGGGCAATGAAATTCACAAGCACTTACGTCAGACAGGTGAAATGCGTTTTTATTTCCGCAGTAATGGCAAGTAAGCAATCAACAAAAACAGAAAATTAGTCACCTGGCTGCAGAGTCAATAGAAAGTGACAGCCGCGGAGGCGGGGAGGTGGACAGGTTCTACTGACAGGCAACTGCAACGGCGGAAATTTATGCTGCAACTGCAGCAGGCAAACAATAAAATAACGAGTTGTCTGTGTAAGCAAATTGCATCAAAAAGGGGGACACACAGAAGACACAGGTCCTGGCATCGAGCGAGCGAGCGAGCAAGTTTGTTGCACGTGGCAAGTCAAGGCGGCAAATGTCTTACGCTTCCCTGGCTCGCCTAACAAACGTGGCAACGACAACACTCAGACGCACTCAGACATCCAGGCTAACAAGGCAAACCAAGGCATTGCAGGAGTGGCAATACCAATAGCAGTAGCAAGTAGCAACAACGACAGCGAGGCATGCAAAATTTGGCGCTTGTTTGCATATTTTTTCTACTGTTTGTTGCCTTTGTTGGCTAAGGTGCCCCGGCAACAAAGAAACAAGCTAAGAGCGGGGTCACAGACAACAGGAAGCACTGTGAAAAAAGCTTGAGCTCCTTACGAACCCTAAAAATATACACTTGTTTATATAATTTGTTTAATAAGTTTTTTCCACTTTTCACCTTCTGCCATAACAAATAAAGATTAATGTTTAAATAAACTTATTTTCTCTCTCTGTAAAACATTCAAACAGAGCCGGAACAAGGTACTTTTTTTCTTTTTAGCAAAAATTGCAAACGAAGCAAAATAAAACTTTGTTCAGCAATCGCAGCCCCCCAACTCGAAACCAATCGACAAAAATAACATGCACCCGATCAGATTTTGTAAATCAATTACGGTGGATGCTGTCCACAACGGCTTGCCAAAAATAAAATAAATAAAAGTTTCCAATTTAATGGCAAAATTTTGTCCAGAATCAAAGGGAAATGTCCAAACATGTTAGGCCTCATTAGGCGAATCTAATGCCTCGTGCATGTTTAATTTAAAGCTCAAATCGAAATGCTGCGTGACTTAATTAAATTGCAATGCTATCGGGAGAGGGCTGCCCATGTCCTTTGTTTTCCCAGTCTCCAACCCAAACCAAATACCAATGCCACGGGCAATAACAATTTAGATAAACAATTGAGGCAGCATGTGGTGCGTGATATGCAAACGTGCGTAATTAACCTTTTGAAATAGACACCCCCGCCTAGGTGTCGCTATCCGGGGAGGCAACTTTTGCAAACCACATACGCTTCGTGTTTCTGGGCTAATCACCAAGTGCAACCGATTTAAGGGCCCCGCCCATTCCGGGAATCGAATCGACAAATGACATTGGGCATAATTATCAGTTTAATGCAACAACTGGCATCGGGGAAGATGATTTTGGAGTCAGAGCCGCAAGACCCACAGGGCTGGGGTTTGGTTTCTTGGCCAACTGTCTTCATTGTCGTGGCCATCAAAGAGACTTGTAAATGGCATTCGCAATGACATTTGAGCCCTCATTCCAGGCACTCCGCACTAACCCCAACTTGCGTAAGCCGAAGCCCGAAGGATAACGCGCTGGGAGTGTGACTAATGTTGACTTGATGATGATTAAGTTGCCGCGTCCCCAGACCCCCTGTGTGCGTGTTGATTGAAGGCTGATCTGTGTGTGTGTTTGTGGGGGCTTCTTCTATCAAGAAAAAGGCCACATCTCGGAGGACAGTCAGCCAGCCTCATCTCACTTTTGGGCCGAAGGTCCCAGTCCTCGGCGAACGTGATTCAATTAGAAAAGAAAAATACTGCACCAAAATAAAATGAAATATTCTTAAACACTTTCTGCCAATAATCAGTCAGTGGCGTCGCAGGGGACTGCCACGGGCACCTTTTAATTATGTTGATAATTAGTTGGCGACGTGACGGCTCTGAAGATGAGTCACCCAAAATAATGATAGATGGAGACACATCTTTTCGAGGTGTCTTCTACTTAGCTCAGCAATAACCACAAGCTCTGTTTTTGCCATAGTTATAAGTTGAAACCATAAAGAGAAAACATATTTCCATAATTTTGATATAAAACTTCATAAAGCATCTTTGAAACCTGAAAATCAGAATATTTCGAAATTAAAGAAAAAGATTTAAAATAAATTCCAGCTAATGCTCTAAATCTCAGCTACCTTAAATCCTGTTCAACAATTTTATTTTTTGCCAGTGCCAATCCTGGTGACAGTGAGCTGACATCCTTTGGAAGGAAGATGGGCGCCCTGTGCGACGACCATCAGGTGTAGACGAGAAAAATTGTCAAGTTACAGAGAGGAAGAATACGGTTGCATTTCGGACATTCGTTACTAGGGCTAAGCCCCCAACCTGAACTGCCAATCATGCCGAGCTCGTGCCGACAGCCTCGATAACAAGATGTCCTCCAACTCTGAGTCCTGGCTGAATCCTGGAGTTTCAGCCCCGGAATAGAGTGACAAACACAAACTGTGGGATAAATTCAGCTCGGCAATGCTCTCATTCGCAACCTCATTCCTCTATTCCTCTGACAGCAGCAATTCGAGTTTGGCATTTGGATGGAACCCGTTGTCCTTTTCAACTGGACCAGGGAGGGAGGGACCCTTGGATGGACCTTTGGTCCTGCCACCAACACATTGTCGTGTCTGTGCGTCTTTGAATGCTCAATTAAATTTTCGACTGATTTGGTTTTGAGCCCCGGGGGCAGAAGCCGACCAAATCGGATTGTAATTGGGATTTTTGCGTTGCCTTTGGCCACTTAACAGGGCCAGAGTCTCTGGGCACTTTGACCCGACTGATTTCGCTGAATGCCATTAACTATTCCCCGGCAATCGGGGAACGCGTAACTTCTATGTAGTTTATTGATACGTCGGGTCGAGGCAATGCAATTGGCAGTTCGTGGTATAAGTCATGTTTACAAAACACTTACATACAAGTCAGGCACATATCCCGCAGACGATTGACTGACTGACTGGCTGCCTCACTGAATAAAGTTAATGAAAGTTTATTGGGCACACGGCACAGTGATTGAGTGGATGGGCGGCCACTTCGCCGGGGCCTAATGAATTTTGCCAGTTGAGCGGAAACGGAAATATAGCGCAAAGAAAACACTTTCGCGAAAGGGTTTTCAGCCCCCTACTCCTGCTATATGCATGTGCCAATTGGTAATGAAGCTCCGCCCCAGCTCCCCTTTCGGGCACTTTTATCTTAGCCCCGATCGGACTCCCACCCCACTTCTGGGCCAAACTTAATCATTTGACTTTTGTCTAAAGTTTCTGTTATTGTGTGCTCGCACTTTTTTCCTTTGAGCTCTTTGTTCTGCTATTTGTATTACATTTGTGATCTTAACAACAAATTTACATGCAAATAACTTTTTCAACTTTGGCACTTCAAACCCCACACCGAGATACACACGCGTGTCGTCTCAATTGCCACTTATCAGCTCATCGATGAGGTTGGCAAAAGTTTCGTATTTTTTTCCATTTACTTTCCCTTATTTTGGGGCCCGAAAACTTTTGCACTTGTTATTGCCAATTCTGTTTGAGTTTTTTTGTATTTTATTGAAATCGCTAAGGATCCGTGAAACAAATCGCAGGCCCCGGCATTAATCTGTGATTTTAATGTGCCGCCATTAATTCAGCCTAAGCCGAGTCCTTTAATAGCCGTAAAGTGTTGACGACCCACCCGGAATGGCGTACGTAGTCCTGTGACACAGCATCCCTTTGGCCGGGGTGGTGGTGGTTCCGGTGGTGTGGGTCCTGAGGTGCCTATAATCATAAATTACGACCGAGACCACATGCGGTCGCCTTTTGCAGGACATCCCACTACTGACAGGACGGCTGGGTGGGGGCAGGTCCGGGGAATCCTTTGATGCAGTGCGCGGACTTAACGTGAATTATTTGCATTGCGGTCGAGTGACCACAGCAGCGGCCACGGAAATAGTAGAACCGGTCACTTCAACTTCACTTGCAGGTGCCCGGCGCAGCCAAGCGTTGACCTTTGGCCCGCAGCCACCTGCATGCTTGCGTATATACTGTGTATAATTGAATTTCTTGGCCGGTTAAATATAAATGCACAGCTGGCTGGCTGGCTGGGGACGGGTAATTAAAATGCATTTCGCTGTATGATTTAATTGTGACTCCGACGCATTTAAAATGCATGACATGCCTCAAAATTTTGCAGTTGTTTGTTCCTTGGAAATTAACATTTTCTCCGAGCTCTCACCCTCCGACTTCAGCAATCATTTTGAATTCACAAACACCCCGAGTTTTGTTTTGTTTCCGTCATGTTTATATGGGCTACTGCCACGCCCTCTGTCCTCTGCCCTCCACTTTTCGCATTTGTGTTTGTCTAATTCTGATTTCTGAAAATGCTGCATTTTCAGCTTTTCCCTTCGTGGTGGAGAACGAAAAATTGATTTCGTTGGATATGATGTTTTTGTTCCGCCTCTCTGTTTGCCCACCAATTTTGCTCGGCTTCGTTTTTTGGCAAGAAAATATGCGTTTAAGCAAATATTTTAGCTTGTTGAGTGTATCGCATTCTTTTTTTGTTCTCCAAAATTTTTTTTAATTTTGTTGGTGGCAAAATATTTGCTTTTAATTCTGGGTTCTCTTCTGTGGGTGCTGGCACTGCGCCATAGTAAGGACGATAATAAACTGGTGATGGAATTAAAACCGTTGTGGGGTATCGGAATTTGGCACGCCTCAAATATGGAATGTTCTAATAGGTTCTCATACTTCTTTGAAATCAACCAAAAAAAATAATATATGGTAACTTTTGGGTGATCCGATGCTTCTATACTCTGCAGTGGCTGTTCTGTCCATAGGTGCGTATACGTATTATTTGAAAAGATTTAGGTTTAGTTAATATTAAGTATATGCCTCGATTGAATTCAGAAGCTGGACATTGTCCAATCAAAGAGGGTTTGAATCTTCCCTATTTATTTTGCAAAATGTTGGATAATGAAAAACTCTTCCCTTATTGGTCCTTTACAGCATTGGGTAAACTTTGCTAAAATTATATTACTCTATGAAAGGGTAAAAAAATATATCAGTAAAGTTAAAAAAAGACAGCTTTTTTTTAGCAAACTAGATAGCTCAAAGCTCGTTATCCAAAAATAAAGCCAACGACTAAACATTGTTAATTGCTTGGCAAAAAGCGGTAAAAAATATCTATCTATTTACACCGCCTGGGGCGGAAAGAAAAATATGCTTCAATTTAAATTTTAAATATTTCAGAAGGTCGCGTAACCAGAAATCTGCGGATTTGGCTTGGCTGCATTAATTTGCCGTGACATGTTGACAATGGAATTTTCATTTAAATTTTCAATTCGCATTTTACCGATACCATTTTTGCATTAATAGTGGATGAGATGGGATGTTGCCGTGCCGAGCCAAGTGCGTGAAAAGCGGAAGTTGCCAACCGGAAATCCCATTGACAGAAGCCTCATGAATTAATGCGGCTTGTTTGGTGCTTTGTTGCTCTTGTGTTTTGTGTGTACATGTGGCATATTATAATTCTACCTACCCTCCAAAAGTCAAGATTCCGTTTCCCCCCCTTTTATCAGCCGTACGATTGATTTCCGACCAACCGATCATAAATAATTAATATTCCATAAAAAGTCAATAGGCGGTTTAATTTTGGTTCACCTGAGTAAGGAGTGGAAATTGTCAAATGACGGCTTTAAAATAACGAGCAAGTGAATACATTTTCCACGATACTAAGTGTATTGCCAAGAAGAGACAAGGACTTGTGGCCTTGTTTAAAAAACATGCAGTAGCGCTTTTATGTCATGACTGTCTTTTCAATAATTCGCTGTTGACATTTTCGTTGTACATATTCGTGATTGTCTGTCCCGTCTGCTTCATTTTTCATTGGTTTCTTTTTGTGGGCAACTTTTATTAAAATTTGCTACCATTTGCCATAATTTGTGTTATTTTTTCAGTTGTCACACATACCCCTCAGTGCGCGGGAGCCCGGGGCACAGATGAGTTTGACAAGCAAATAAGATGGCAAAAATAAATGTACACAAAAGAGTCTGGCGTAGAGGACCCACACATTTATGAAAGTCCTTTGCCCTCATCCTCCCAGACAAAAGCCCCGAAGCACCATTTGTTGCAATCAAATGAAATGCCAGGCTTCCTGAGAATTAAAACAGACACTAACGCCCCCTTTGGGCTGGGACGGGAAGGGAGACCCCTATGCATTTGTGGAAAAAACATTTTTAATTAACAACGAACGGTCTGCTTTATTAAGTTTGTAATCCATTCAAAGGTAAATGAATTTATTTCCTGTCGTAGTGCATTTATTTTGCATGGACTGTTTTGGCAATCAAATGAATGATGGCAAAAGCGCGTGATTGAATTACGGGTATAAACTAGTCCTTGTGCCACACTTGATTTGGGTCTAAATGATTAATAAGCCGAATTTCAAGCCGAGAAGCTGAAAGCTGAAAGCCGAAGTCAAGACGGCAATCATTTATTAATGCTAATGCATTTCGCATTAATCCCGAGATATGTCTCACAGCAAAAAACCCAGCCGAGATGCAAGCCGAGAGGAATGAAAATAAATTGCTGAAAATTAGTTCAAACGCATTTGATGCCTGTTCCAAGTTTTGCCATACAAACGTATATCCGAAGGATAAGCCGGAGGACGAGAAGAGTACTATACTGGCAACATTAATAGTTATACAACAGCTGACATATTGATAAATGAGCGCATTTTCGAAAACGTAGCGCAGTGCCTGAACTATTCCTGTGCCACAAATGGCTCAAGCCAAACTTTAGTGGGGGAGGACCATGGGTCCTTGCTGGAGCTGGGAGGGGCTGGTGTTTGGCGGGTTTTCGGCGAAAAATGGCTTCAGTGCCAAGCGTGAGAAATTCCCAAAGTCGCACACGCACGCACACGAAGGATGCGAAGGATACAACGTCAGGGGTGCCAAACAAATGCTTGTAAATATTTCTGCAGCTGTGATTCATTTTCCCCTCGAAGAAAACCAGCCCCTTTCAATGTTCGGCAATGAGTCAATTTTTTAACATTTATTTGACAGAAATTTTCATTTATTTTTGTCGGTGCGAAAAAAAATTTAATTAAATTGAAATTAATTTGACAGGATATTGCAGGCGCCACCAGAGAACTATTAATAATGCTCCATGTGAAACGGGCATAGGAATGTGTGCCCGTATCCGTCGAGGGGGCGTGGGTTGCGGGTGTGAGCGGCCTTAAGCGCGTGTGGGGGCTGTGTGCATGTGCGCGACTCCTGGCGGAAGACAAATGTGAGCCAAATAAATTCTCATGTTGCGCTTTTGAGTCGCGTCAAAATTGCACAGAGTACGGAGTAGCAAAAGAACAGAACGCAGAGAACAGAATACCGAAAGCAAAATGCTGAGCAGAACAGACAGAATAGCGAAACGAATCATTCCACTTACAAACGCCAGAGCCCCCAACCCTGCCTCCTTTGCCGTTCTGTGGAATGGTCATAAATCATTGCATACATTTCGAAGTACGTTTCGTATACAATTTTCCAGCCAGCGGCACATAATTAATTAAATTTCACTTTTAAGCGCTTACGCTCAGCCATCCAAAACAAATATCACTCATACGCACTGTGTGGCTGGCTGCCGGCCTTGGCGGCGCCACCATTTGGCATTGACATACGCACAAATAAATAGACGCTATAAATTCAATTCCCATTCTCGCGGTTACGCGAAATTCCCTGCCAATCCCAATACCAATCCCACTCCGTATCTGAATCCAAGTCCGATTCCCAATCCCCTATTTGTTTGCTCATTGAACAAACGTGCCCGAAATACATATATTTCCATGCAAAACTTTCGCTTAGGTGTGCTATAAATTGCGTGTTCCTTCGGTTGAGTTTCAGTTTCTGTGCCGCTTGACTGCTGACAGCCTGTACAATGCTGTTTTCAGTTTCCAGTTCCAGTGATTCCTTGTTCCTGAAACCCTAGGCGTGGCATATCAGTTTAAGGATTGCGAGAAAAGTGCCACGCAGGAAAACGTGCTAAAGTCAAATAAATAACAAAACATTGGCGGACAGCGAATGAATTTATGGTCTACGAGTCTAAGGCGAAAAAAGTGAAAAATTTTCCAGCAATTGGATTAGGAAAAGGGCCATTGGTGGCTGAGGGGCGGTGTCTCCAGTTCGCCCATCTTGATTCAAACATTCGCATTGGCCAGAAATGAGATTAATGACTTTTTAAATGTCCTGGATCCGCTTTGGGAATCCGAATTCACTTGACTGACTGACTGCCTGAGGGACTGTCGGACTAAAGGAATGACGGACTGGTGGACTGGGAGACTCGGGGACTGACGGACTGGGTGACTGACAACTGGCAGCGACAATGATGGAGAAGTCGTCGAGGATCCCGTGTGCACATCATTGGGCATTAGGTATGCATGCCGTTGTGCCTCTCGCACTGGGAAAGATGTTGAGCAATGTGACCAGAGACAATGGCTACACTGAGAAAGTATCTTAACAAAATTAATTAACTAGAATGTGTTTTACGATAAAGAATAATTATTCTCTAAAAAATAAATTATTTGCTGAAAATTTATTCAAGTAAAGATCATGATACAATTATTTTTCACTAGTCATATTCATATTTTTTGAAAATACTTTTGTTTTTGTGTGTATGACGTTGCGAAGGCTTTGAAAGAAAATGGTAGCCGGGTTCGATAATGAAGTTAAAAATTCCATACATACAAATACACACAGACAGGCCCAGAAGGAAACGGAGAGGATTAGAGAGTGGGTGCGAAAAAGATAGGGAGCTGCAGTTGTTGTTGCTTTGTTGGCTGCCGCTACTGCTACTGCCGTTGCGGCATTTGCCTTTGGTATTTATGAGTACGTTGTCCTTGATATGCCTGCGGAATTACTAAATGTCCCTGACTTGACACTAACTCACACGTACAGGCTAACACTCACACACTCCCAGACATCCTTACACACGCACACCCGCACACACAAACACGTGCATCATCAGCCATTCACTCATTCATTCGCTCTGAGCCCGGGCTGTTGCTTAACTCTGTCAGCAATATGTTTGCTGCCACGCCATCTCATCCCCACACACACACACACGTACATACACTACACTACACTACCTTCTTTATTTACTTTTTTTTTCCATACTTACTTATACATATATTTTTATCTTGTACGTGCAGCAATGGACCCAGGGCGAAATTTAAATAGAAATAGCATGTTGATGCTATTTGGAGTAGGTTCATATTTAATTTAATATGCGAGTCTCTTCCTTTGGATCGCTCGGTGGGTTAGTGTCCGGATGTGTTATAAATATTTTAATTTATTTGCAGAAAAGCTGGAGGAGCAAAGGCTGCAACTAAAAACATCATGCATATGTGCATACAGTGGAGAGCACCAAGATATAATCAATTGTGAAAACTTTTAGGACTGAAACCTATTAGTGATCCATTTAAGTCCAGTCGTAAAAACTCTTTCAGATGTCTTAAAGTAAATTGATTTTCAATAAAATTTCTCACATAAAACTAAATCTCTAGCATCTAAATAAAGCTATTTGGTTTATGACCCTGATGAACCCGAATTTTTAAGAGCTAGAGTCCTAATCTTATTTTTAATACTTTAAATAAATAGGTTTCCTTCATTCCAATACTATAATTTCAACTACAATTGTTATCTTTAAGCCACCATAGACGAATGCTTGAGAGCTGCTTGAACATAAAGACTCGAAATCCCCTGGCTTGGCACACTCCTCGTAAGCTGTGCAGGACATGAGACAATCCTGCCAAGCACTGCTGTTCAATGCCTTTTGGGGGATAACTAGTACTGCAGTCCTTGCAGCTGGATGTTGTTGTTTGCTCTTGTCACACACTTCGATTGCGTGAGCACGCATCAGGAGAACAAAAATTCCACAATTCCAGCTAGATAAATAAATGCGCGCCTTGGGGAATGGTTTGTGGGGGCGTGGGGCTTGGGGATTGGATATGTATATCCTGCAGATAAGGCCACGCCCTCAAAGAACGAAAGGCACAAGAGTGGCAACAAGTGTAAGTGGGCTGATCGTCCAAGTGCAGATAACAAGTCAAGTGGCCTGAGAGACCCAGCAGCTGCCAAGGCGTTGCTCTAACTACAGGTACAAATGCACCCAGAGAAATGGGTCTATAAATGGTATAAAATAAATAATATAAATAAATATTGTCGAGCTAAAAACGAGCTTCCTTTAGCATTAATTTATTATATAGAGTGTTTTCATCTAAAAAAAACTTACATTTTTTTTTGTGTTTGCTAGTTGAAGCCTTCTTAAGTATTGGTTTCTTGTGTACCCATATATGTGGCACCTGAAGCACCACGTCTCCAGATTGTGCATGAAATCAACCAGAATGAGAAACCAATTTGTGTGGAAAACACAAAAAGGCAACAGCAACTACCACAGCAGCGAAATTAAATTGGCCAAAGGGTTTAAGTTTAGCCACCGCTGCCCTCGCCCCTCGCTTGTCAGCAAAAGTCCGCGCATTTGGGAGGTGAAGTCAGTGGAAAACATTGCTGAAAGAAAAGTTTTTATAAGTCCCTATAAAGTCGATGGCAATAAATTTCATTGGTAACTTTGAACGTTCCTTCGGTTTATTTTTTCTTCATTTTCAGGAATTTTAATTCAATCTCGCACAAAAAAGTAAGCTCAAGATTTCTGGGTCCAGGGTCGAAAACATAACTAAGACTCAACCGCAAAAAAGTACTTCCGGAATTATTTAAACGGAAAAATAGTTAAAGCTAAAATGCAGAAAGTTGCTGGGTGCTGTGTGTGAGTTAACCCGGTCTAAATCACATACACACACACACACAAATGAAGCCTCAAAGCCCCAATGGGGGAGACCAGACCTAACGGGTTGTACGGGTGCTTGGGTGTTTGGATATTTCGCTCCATGGCCACTAAACGTGGCCTACTGCGGCTGAGTGTGCGTCGTAGTGGAAATGCACTCGAATAAACACAAAATTTATATGAACACATGCAAGACAGATTAGGGGACGAAAACTACAACGAACGAAACGAAAGAGATGGCCACATATAGCAGAGAAAGGAATAGGTAAACAGGCAGAGGCACAGGAACAGGCACAGGCTAGAGCTGGTGGACATTCTCTCTATCCCTGGCCTTTGTGTACTTTTTGTGTGGGATCGCAAACAAAAGCAATTTTTGCGTTTTATAAATTCCTTTGGTTCATGGCTTTAGTCTGCTTTATGGCATACTTCCATTTTTGCATTACGAAAACGGTCAGGCTAGCAGACAAACAAACAAACGGAGAAGAGAAACATTTCATCTAAGCAAAACATTTAGCATAGCATACTTTTGCGAGCATTGTCAAAGTTCTGCAGCGCCTGGCTTCGGTACAGACTCGGGCTCTGGCTCGTACTCTGGCTGGGGCTTTGGCTCCTGTTTCCTCCATCAGTCTGGGAAACTTTTTGATTGACCAAAAAGTACGACGTTGGCATTGGTTTTATGGAAGTGCAGCTTTACAGTCGCCCTCCCCCAGAAACGAAAATGGAAACAATTCCGGAAACCAAAACACTCACCCAAAATTTCCATTTCATCATCATCAGTGGGCTGGGCTCGTTCTCGCCCCTTCTACGCCCTTGTTCTATATTTTGGTTCGCATAAAACTCAATTGAGTCGTTAAATGTACAAAAATGTGATAAATAATCAAATTACACGCATTTGATGTCTGCCCAGATTTTTTTGGGGCCTTAACATTTTTATGACGTTGATTTTCCATTTTTTCCAGCTCATGCATCATTTATGGCGCAATCGCTGATTATTCCGGCTTTGAGATAATGCCGACTGGATTTACCATTTTTCAATTATAGCGCTCAAAAGTGGCCTTTGTTTGCCGTATGCGTCCGTTTTAAATTTCCAATTAGACCGGAGAGCAAACTAATTTCATGCAAATTGCTGACGAACAAAACTTTCCCCTAGAGGGGGCTTTCTTTTGCGCGTTGCGAATTTTTGTTCGTTTTCGCCATTATGCGTTGAGTAGTTGGAATTTGTCGGAAAAAAGAAAAATTGAACGCCTCGCACACTTGCTAATAGTGGCGAAAATTGCCAGCATCGGGCGAGCGAAGTTTGGCACATGACTTAAATGGATACCCTCTGGTTAGTACCAACGTTTTTTTTCTTAGCCGGACTCCTGCCACTTTGAGTGCTGTCATTTAAACAGATTAATGTGCTGCCATCAATGGCATGTCATGTTGTGCATGTCGTCGGTGCCATTATGCATTTGATTGGCATTTGTTTGCGCACAGCAATCACCCTCCCACACACGTGGCCAGAAACAAAGGCCTGTCAAAACCCAATCCGGGCATGCCGGCATTGCAATTAATTCTGCCTGCTACCACCTGCCCATCTACCTAGCGACCGATTAAGTCAACAGGTAAATGCAAATGTAGCTTTAGCATTTTAATTAGCCGTAAGTCGATAGCCGCAAAAAAGGGCCCCTGCTGACAGCATGTACACTTTGATGTATCCGGCAATGGCCATCTGGTGGTTATCAAGCAATTTCCCCCTACCTTCCTCCGTCAAAGTCCAGTGGCATCGGTGGCATCTGGGCCAGCAGGCGATCGGAGTACGTCAGCATCAGCAGCCGAATGGTGGGCATTAAAAGCCAGCGGAATGGGTGGCAGTCACAATCTTGGCGACACTGTCAGTGCCATGTCAGGAGGCCATTTGATATGCCACTGACAGTTAGCGCATTTGCCTCACACATCTTCTCCCTCGGGGCACTCTTTTCTTCGATTTTCGGTTTTTGGTTTTCGGGCTTTGGCTTTTTATACAGCGCTGACAGTGAGCAAAGTGCCGATCCACCTCTGACAGCTTACAACATTTGAGTTTCTATTTTTGTGGCGGCATTTAGTCAAAATCCGTTTGATCAAAGGTAAAAACACTTAAAGACTTTCTAGCTACACTCTAAAAAACTAGATTCAAGTTCAATAACATTGAAAAATGTAAAGAGATCTATACCTAACAAAAAATTATAGATATAATATCTAGATATTATGTTGAAAGTTTTAGAAATAGTCTAGAACTACTAGTCTAGGTTGGAATAATTAATATGGAAGATTGAACCCCAAGTACGATTGAGATGAATATGAAAACCACCCACTTATTAGAAAATCCTTTTGTTGTTTTTGATATTTACTTAACTTAAATATACTCGTACAAAATTATAGACTAAACGCAAACGGATTAATCATCAGCACAGCGGGATTCGCAGCTGTCCTGCGAGCAAAACCGATTCCTGTTGCCGTTGCATCCCTTGTAGGTGAAGGGTCGACAGACGCCTTTGTCAAAGTACCAGCGGGTAACTGCCTTTGTCTGATCCTTGCTGTTGCAGAAGTTTCCTTCGTTACGGCCCACGTAGCAGTTGACGTTGTCTGAAAATTACAGAAAATCAGTTTCAGATACAGCATCTACTTATTAATAGCCCTATGGACTAGCTCCAAAATACGACTGGCCTCATTAAGTGCAATTACCTTTGTCTCTGTTGGTTTGTTTATATCGTCGAAAGGCGCCGAGCCTCAAGGCACAAGGCAGAATATTTCATAATTCGCGGGGCACGTTTTTAGTCATAAGCGGAAAAATAGAACAATTTCGCTGGGCAAACAGACAGACAGATAGCCGGCCAGAAGAATGCGGACAAAACTTGGCAACTACCTACTGAATATTTCATTTTAAAAAATTCCACACGCCGGCGACTGGTATAATTACTATTTACCTTTGTCATAAGTCCATAATAAAATAATGCGAATTTTACTTTGTGTTTTAAAGGCCATTATTTCGCTAATAAAAAGACCATTTTTCTGGGAAAAATTAAAGTGTGAAATAAATTCGAAAAGTTGACATCCATATGCTTAAAAAAAAAAACATATAAAAGTGAGACACAATTTCTGACACTCAATTGAACATTTATTTTCTCACATTGAAATAAAATGTATATAATTTTACATTTCTGTGGTTTTTTTGTTCAATCATTTTATTGATTACTACGATAGATAATATTGTAGTTTTTTTGTATTTAATTACAAGCTTTGAATAGAAAAGCGGTTGAAAGTCTGTAAATAAATTGGTTCCAGATAAAATTTATAGAATCCTATTACAGACCGTTTGTTTGATTTAAATTAAATTGATTGTTGATTACTATGCACTTTGTTTCACTTGTTTTTGAAATATTAAACAAACAATAAGGCATTTGAAATGGGTAGTTTTTTCTGTTTTACAGTTGGATACTTAAACACTTTAATGAGACATCTGTAATGGGCTTACATCCGACACTTACTCAGCTCTTTGCACGACGCTGCCGCACTTCCTTGCCCAGAGGTGCCACCGCCTCCGAAGGCCTCAGTCGACGCGGTCTGTGTCAATAGGATGATGGACAGGAGACCGACGAGTGTCGCACAGAGGAACGTCAGATTGATTTTCAATTTCATGTTTTTCGCGCGACTAGCAGATGCGGAATGAGGAGATGCGGCGTTGACCAAATGCGAACGGAGAATGTCGAATACCACAGAATCCCAAAATCCGACCAGTAAAAATTCTCAGATTCAGCTTCTGCTGCTGCGACAGCTGTTCCAATTTTTGGTTTTTGGTATTTTTAAGTAATTTGCGCTACTTTCGAAAAACGTGCAACCGAACCGATACGATGCTATACGAAGAACTATACCGAATTGAGAACTCACTGGCTGTGGCGCATTTTCATTTTCAGTTTTCAGCTTATATACGAAATGCCGGAAATTGTTGCTAACTCGAACACCCGAAAATTCTCGCTCGGGAAATATTCTGAGCATGACAATCGTCTGGTGTTCCTCTAATACGCATATCCATCCATCCATCCATTTATCCGTCTGTTTATCCAAGCGGCCATCCATTTGTCCATTGCTCCACTGGTCCATTCCTCCATTCTTCCATCCACCCAACCGTCCATCGGCCCGTGTCCATCAATGCTAAGTAGGAGAAGATATTTTTGGTCAACAAATGTTTGAAGCTGCCCGCCGCCGCAACCCAACGATATTGCACTTAGCTTTATCTTGGGGCGTTTACTTTGCGCTCGTTTGCATAATTTCCAACTTATTGAATATTTTCCACATAATTAATTTTAATTATTTGTGTTTCTTTCAGGCATTTGAATTAATTTAGATAAGAGGCAGGCGTGTTGGGGCGGGGGAGAAGAACCTTCAAAAAAAGCGAAAAGGGTCGCGCACTGCATTCACTACGGATCCCTCTCGTTTCCATTGTCTCTAATTACAATGGGCAGCATTTGTTTTGGGTTTTCGCTTTCCCCCCTTTTTTGCCTTTGGTTTATTACTTTAATTTTTTTTTGGTTTCTTGGCAAGTGGCTTTGGCATCAGTTCTCGCCATTTACCCATCTTACATTTTGTTGTTGCCGATGCGGGTCGAGAGCAAAAATCAATCTTCATTTAAAATTCAATTTAATGCGCTGCGTGCATAAAAGAAGTTTCGCAGCCCCTTCATGGCCCGTTTTGCCTTTTGGCTTCTATTGGTCATCAAGCGTATTGGATTCGCTGGGAGAAAATTAAAAACTGAAGAAAACGAGAGGAATGGGGAATATTTTAGACGGCCTGACGCATCAAAGAGAATCAACGAAATGGTGTCGCATGACGCGATTGCCTTCCAAAGACATTACGCAGACAGTTCATTTTTTTACAGAGAAAAAATTAAAATTATAGAATATAAATGACTCTAAAATTTAACAAAATAATTATTAAATATTTTATGTTTTTTGTTTTTTCTTTTATGAAATAATATTTTAAAATATGCCTTGACAAGGTTGGCCAAGATTTAATCCTTATAGGCAACCATAGAAGAACCCTTTTTCGGAAAAAAGAAATCAAGAACCGGTGATGGGGAAATCATCAAAATTACAGAAAACGGAAGACTCAAGCTCCGAAGAGGATGTGCCCCGAACACAAATCGGAAGTCTTAACTATAAACGGTAGGGCAGGTATATACAAGGCCAGTCAAGTGGAAGAGCTGAAGAGCATCATCAAACTCAGTTCCCTTCAGCTTGGGCAGCAGTGCGTATACGTGATGTATCAGCGGGAGTAAATCAATACACAAATGCGGCTACTAATCAATCAGTATCGGGATGTCAGACGAAATATAAAAGGGACCAGCCAAAAATAACAAAATATCTGGGATGAAAACAACAAAACACCAGCCAAGAGTGGTCCCTTGGTAGTTATGCTCTTGGCCACGTTTTGGTTGTTTCGGCCACAATTTGTGATTTTCCACTTGTTTTGACCAATTTGGCGATTCTGTGATTTGTCGTCTTTAATTTCCACACAATTTTTGGACGCACTCAAGCAAAAATTATTTAATGGTTGCACTTGAACGTGCCGAAGGACGAAACCAGTTGAAACGAAATGGAGAGATTCGATGGAAAAGGATAGACTGAGGCAGTTTGAAATTGAGTGAAAACGCTGACGTTCATTCCCGACATTCTAAGAATACTTTTTGCATAGATTTCACCTTTTGTTGATGCACCTGCCTTCCGTTTTCTGCCCAAGAACCCCAGATCCCTCCTCAACGCCATCCGATTCTTCCAATGCATTTTTTTGTGCCTCCTGTGCTACTTTGGAATTATATTTTTTTCCAATCCGCTTTCGTTCGCTTTGCTTTTGAGAAAAGATTTCTCTCTGCCTGGACCAAGCCTCAAATTGAGGAAATGAAACACTTCAATGATTTGCTTCCGGCTTTTCCTTTTGTGCCAACGATTCATAAACCAAAAAAAAAAATATGAAGAGCGAGGTGGCAGAGGAAAGAGTTTTGTTTATTACCTTTAAGATGCTTTCGGGGCTCAACTTCTTGACCGCCACGCAAAAAAGTTTCAACCCTAATAAATTATTCAAATTACAACTTTGATCTGTTCGAGAAGTGCACGAAGTGCTTCTGGAAATATTATTGATTTCAATGGCATGAGAAGAAATTTCTTGCGAAGAACATTGTCACAGTGACACTGAACAATTTTTTGCGCCGACATTCTCCAAACAATGGGCTGGGAAGCTTTCGACCATGGCCATAGTCATTTTTACTGGCTGCGTTCCACTTTTGTTGTATTTCTTTTTTGTTAGTTCAAAATTTCGCAATTTGCAATAAAAATTCCAGTTTTGCTTTTCGGAATTCAGTTGAAGGGTAGTCTAGAGCTCTCTCGCCTCTGGCTTGCGGCCTTGCGGCTTTCGAGGCTAAAACTCAAGCTGCCACCCAAGGAGGTGGGGTCGGAGGCAGGCGAAAGGATACGCAACACATCCCAACGGGCTGCCGGAGCTATCAACCGGCAATTATTATGCGTCCTGAACTGCACGTGCCTCATATAATCTGCCTCGGAGTGGGAGTGTGTGGCTATGTTATGTGTGTGTATGTTATGTGTTGTTGGTGGCTGTTAGGGCGTGCCGACAATAATTTAATATCAAAACATATTTTACTTGCATGCCGAAGAAGCCGAGGAATGCGCTCAAAAGCTTAACGGAGGCGAGCCAGCCAGCCTGCCAGCCTGCCAGCCAGCCGGCAAGTCGAACGAAGGCGATGAAGCGTTCATCTTGTCCTTCTCCCCTTCTCGCACTTCGCTTCGATCTCCCTGCCTCCGTTAAGGAGCCCTTTTGTGTGTAACGTAATTATTTTAAATCCACCGAGGCGCCTTGACATTTCCAAAATAAATAAAATAAAATAATATATATAATTCAGCCTCAGCCACAGAAATGCGCCGTTCTTATGTGAAGTTATGGCATGGCTTGATGTAGCAGATGCTTGTGCCCAAACCGGGAGAAATGAATAGGAATTGATCATTTTTGCAGGTGTGATTCTCATTTAGAGGCGTCTCTTTTTTCTTAGGTGATTAACTTTAAATCTCTTCAAGGTCTTAAGCCGTTTAAATAAATTCTTTCAGTGTAGTTGGTACAGTATGGGGATAAGGATAAGCAATGCCAGTTGTTGATTTCGCTCATTTCCGACTCAAATGGATTTTGATTGTCTGGCATGGCCTCGGATTTGGTTTTGGCCAGCATGGAGTTGGCTGTCTTGGCCGTGATGCCCTCTACGTGTCTGCCATTTGTCTGCGCTCATTTCGGCCAGCCCGAAGAACTCTGCTCCTCTGCGGCCAAATGACTTTCTTTTCTTTTCTTGGCCATTGGCTCGTTTGGCTGTTGCTTCGGGCCCATTTAGTTTTATTGTAATGATTTCTATTACCACACGGCCATAGTTTGCTGCAGCTGCAGTCGCCGGCTGGCGGCTCCCAATGGACTGCTGGCCGTTTACGTGGCCATCGCGCTTAATGAGTAGTTATTTCCGCTCTTATTTCTTGATCAACTCGTGCTTAAAGCTAATGCCGAGACACGTCCGCTATTAATTGCCGCCTATTGTCAGAGTGTCGGTATCGTTTCATTAACCTGCCGCCCTAATTGAATTTATGCCATGATTTTTTAGTTTGTCCATCATTTCTGACCAATAAATTTAGTTGATAGTTATCTACATTTTTCATTACCAGTAATAAAAGCGGATTCGCCGCTGTCACAACACTAGATAATTTGTTAACGTTTTATTTTGGCCCTATTCTACAAAAAGGGAAATGGAAAAGCATAATTAATTTTAATGCGCTTTTCCGCTGCTTTGTTTCTCTTGCTTATCAGTCCATTATGCAGATATGTCAGTTATGAAGGAGAACGATATCCAGTGAAATTTTAGCCAAAGCCGTCATTGACGAGGACTCTTGTTGGGAACAAATTGCATAGCAATTCCCGTTCCACACGCGCCTGATGATTATCAATTTTCGAAATTCATTTGGTTCGGAAAATTGTTTACCCGCTTGGCAGGCGAAAGGAGCGGCATTCGATTGAATGCCATCACCAAACAGCCATCACTGTATTACCCCCTTTGTGGCGAGTAAATTGAAATTGCAAACAAACAAACCGAACCAACCAAGCCATCCAATCTGCCAGCCAGGGAACACACATGGAAATTGAAGTCGTTTAGGTAAGGAATCGTTGGCTTCCTGCTTTCCTGGCTGCCGGCTGCCTGCTCTAGCGAACGCGGAGAATCTCGCGTCACGTTTCAGAATTAATGGTTGTGTAATTTATTGAAGTTTGCCAATAGAAAGGGGTGGCAAAATTCAAATTAAACCCATCTAAAGTCCTCTCTGGCAGTTCTTAATGGCAAGTGCATTTCCCCGAGATTTCCCCTTGATTTCCACAGATTTCCGCAAACATTTGTTGCTTGTCAGCGAAGAACGAAGCGCTTGCTGCTGCTCGGAGGGGGTTTCTATACCATAAAGTTGGCCAACTAGCAAATGCTATAAAAGTTGCTCAAGTTTTAAACGCAAACTGTTGGCAAAAACTAGAGGAGCCGCCGCAGTGCCAGTGCACCAGAGGACCAGAGTGCTGCCGAAGCAACAGTGGAAAGTTATGCAAATTTAATGCAACCAAGTTGTGCGCTTGTTTGCCTGCAAGTGATTTATGTGGCCAAAACCATGACCGCGCCCATTCAGTGTGCATAATGCGCTACTTAATGTCGCGCAGCAACAAGCCATGAATGTATCACAATTGCAACCCGAACAACACACAGACCGGCGATCCAAACAGTTATCTCACGTTACGCATACGTCCTGTGTGCCTCGGTGAGCTGTATTAAATTATAGCCGACAAATTGTTTCACAAAAATGGTGAAACTTGTCCCCACGTTCTCGGATCGGAGTGCTGCTGGCGTTAAACTTCCAATCGAATTTAATGCCAAAGTGGTGTAAAAGCATTTCTGCAAATGGCCACAAATGGCCAAAACTCATGCGCATGTCATGTTGGAATTGGGGAGAAGGAGAAAGGCTAATGGGGTTACAGAGAAAAATGCAAAACAATGCTGATTACCCCTTTATTATAATATCTTTTATTTATAAAGGTACAAATAATGGGCAATCACCAAAAATATAATTTAAGTAAAGAACATTCGCGTTTAATTTGTTCAAAACTATTGTTTTAAAAACGAACATATACAAATAACATTTTTTAAAATTAAATTATACATTACTGAATTGAAAGTAAACCATACATTTTAGTGATCATGTATTATTCAACGTCCCGATTTTTATTAGAATAGTTTCACAGAGTTAACAAAATCAAAAATAAAGAACAACTTTTCGGAAGCATTAAAACTAAAAGCTTGAAATAATAGATAAATAAATATTTACAGCAACAAACTTTTTACAAGTGCTGCTGTACAAGAGTTGCACTGAAATTTCTCACAGTGGCCGTAAAGGCCGGAAGCATCTCCCGGCTGCTGTGAGATGTGAGATATGCAAATATCCAAAACTTGTTAATATTTGATAGGATAAAAGTTGCCAAACTGCAATAAAAGCATACACACATATACCCACGACAACAACAAAGGCAACAGCTGAACAACAATACAACAGTTTCCCAACCCCTGAACTTTGACCCGTCACCCCTCCCCGACTGAGTGACCCCTGGAGTGTGAAATATTTGACTAGCCTGCTCGAAATTGAGCTGCTTACGCTTGGTCGGTGCTAAAGAGAGAGTTTGCCGAGTTTTCCTCATCAATATTTCATGGCGGAGAGCTTTAGCCCGGGTAAGATCGCCTCACCACAAATCGCCTTGTGGTTTCCTGGAATTAATTAAAATGACCTTAAAATACTGTTGCTATCTGTTAAGTAATACCTTCTAAAAAACATGTTGGTAAGAGCTATGAATTGAACTAACGCCACAAAAGGAGTTTTGGGCGAGGCTTAATGCAAATACAAGTATTTTCTGCAAATAGCTGAATATTTAAGTTATGTCCCCACAAATGAATTCAATCTGTTGCCTGATAATATTGTTTACACATAATTTGGTTATTAACGCAATGCCAACTCACAACTCGGTTAACAGAAAATCAATTTTCGCTGCGATTCGTGACAGACGCTTTCGTTCCTTGCGCTACCTTGCGACTCATGACTGTAAATGCAGTTGGGGATGTGGATGCAGATGCAACTGCTGAATGTCTTTGTGTGCCATCGTGAAAGAACAACAACAACAACATTAACATAACACCTCACCCCATCAGTGTGGGTATGCTGCAGCATACTGGTGGCCTGCAGTATGAAAATGATGTTTCTCGCTTAAAAGGGAAAATTCTCATTTTACATGCACTGCAATTTCTCGCTCACTTCAATTATGCAAATTGTGTGTATGTCGAAACCAATTCGCATTGGCTGCCACCAGCCCTCCATTTCTGCACTTATCAGAGATGGTGGGTAATCGGAGCATTCAAAGAGTATCGATATTAATCAATTTCAGAAAGATTACGAATTAATGATGCTTAGCAACATTTCTTAATACAGCGAATAATAGTGAAGCATATATGTATCATAATTATTAAAATCTTTCAAAAAAAAACTCATTCTCCTTTCATAATATTTGAAACTCTTACATATAGACACCAATAATATCGATATTATTTCGATAGACATCACTAGTTGTTCTCGAATCGTGTCTGTGCTTGTATGGGGCAAAGAAAAGCGCATCAGCTTCGGCACTGGGATGGTACATGCAATTAACATCATGGTGACAGCTCAGCAGACAGATATCCTGATAGCCGGGAAAAAGCAGCTATAGCGGAGGAATGCGAATGGCAGGACGAACCAACCAACATATACGTGGATGTGTGTATGGAAACAAGGGAATCTTGTCCGAAAAAAACTTGATGCTCGCCGGAGAGAAAGAACTCATTATAATTTTCTTCGTTTCAATTTTCCATTCGGCATTCAATCCAGCGATGCGAAGGATATGAATGTCCTTCCGCTAGCCTGCCCGCTTGTAATTTAATTTACATGAGCTGAGCTGGGTGCTGTTCGGCTCTGAGCCACATCAAAATTATCGGGCACAAAAAGTTTTTTGTCCATCATATCCCCACTGCTTTATTAATTACTAATGTGAAAGTTTTCTGTGTGTTGTCCCTTTTCACCGCTCCATCATCGGCTTCAGCTCTCTCGTTATCCTTGTCCCTTGTCGGACATATCCTTGCCCAGCCCTGCTTCGAGTTTTGGGGGCAATTATGAGTTTATTTTGTAGCAGAGAGCCCGATTTCTTGGCTGGTGTCCAAGGGAAGCAAAGTTGGCAAGCCCCTCAGACCGAGCCCAGTACGAGCCAATTTTGCAACTTGGACAAGAAGTGTTAACTCAATCAATGTGTGCAAATATTGATGGCCGGGCGAGACGTGGCGAGGCGGCTACTGTTGGCCAAATTAATTTAAGTTTAATTGGACTCCGAAGCCAGAAGATGAAGGAGTCGTGGCGTATTTAGTTAGCATTTTGCCCGGCCGGGCCTGGCCTGCTCTAATTGGCTTCGTCCTTTGAGCCGACTAGCCCCGAAAATCAGGCCAAACTGTCTGGGCAGTGGCTTTGGTTTAATCAGCTTCAGCTCATTTTTAATGCCTCCCCCACCCACCCGAGGACTAAGTATATGTACTTTGTTCTCTATCTTCGGCTGGTCAGTTTGGCTGCCATTAAATGGGTCAGACATGGGCCAGGCCACTCGAGTGCATACAAAGTGCACAGTGACTGCCAAGAGTAAACTTTGTGGGGGGGCGGCGGCCATAAAACCTAAACGTGAACCACATTTTTAAGCTTCAATGGAGCGCACACGTAAATCTGAACTCAAATGTTGCATCAAAAAGTTTGCCCAGAAAAGAAGCAGAGAGCAATTCAATTTAATTAGAGTACATTTGCCAAAGCAAGAGTCGGATTTGGAATCGGGAGTTGCTGCCCTTTGGCAGCCTTTATTTTTATGTGCCAATTTTATGGCGTCAGTTTGCCTAGCTCGCTTCCTCTCGGCCAAAAAGGAAAAAACAGAGAGCTCCAGGCCCAAACCCCAAAACCCGAAAAATCTCACTGGCATAGCAGCGGCATATGGCCCAGTCATGGCATATTTTGGATACCAAAAAGTAAAAGAAATGCGCATCAATAGAGAGAAAACTTGCAGGCGCAAAGCAAAAGCAGCTTCTTGAATTGAAATCAGGCGGGGGCCAGACCCAAATTTGATGGATCACCGAGGGCAGTCAATAACCTTCACTTCAACTCCAGCTCCCGGCATTCCTTCTGCCCGTCAAACAGAAAATAAGGACCTTGGGGCCTTTGGGGTAATATTTCATATTTCTAAACTGGCAGCTTACATTTCCTCTCCATCGATTTGATGATGGCCTCTCGGCATGATTTTTGTTTCGCCAGCTCATTATTTGTATTTCAATTTGGTGCGTTGCCATTTCCATTCACCATTCGCCCTCCGCCGCCTCTGCCTCCACCTCCTCCAGCTCACCTGATATGCCTTTTACTTTTCGGATTTTGTGGTTGGGCTGCCACTTTGAATAACAATTCTGGGCTAAAAAAGTTTTCTGCGGTGGCTTTTATACTCTTCGGCACATATAGTATGTATGTAGATGAAGACGCAATAAAAAAGTTACTTTATTCTATGTCTACGTGTGCCTGGCATTTCAGCTCCCGAGCTCTTGTGAGTGGAGCAGGATGGCTAAGTGCGCCCTGTTGCGGCTGGGAAAATGTAGATTTGCTCCTCGTGCTTTCTTTGCCACTGCCTCTACCTCTGGCACTTGTTATTGGAGTTGCCTCTGCCCCAGCTATTGGCTATTGGCAGGGTCTCGACCTGTCTCACCGGATTGCATGTTGGCTTGACATTGGCAGCCAGTCCCTCGTAAAAGCCACTCACAGGCACGCCGGACGAGACTAAGCCTCGCAGACACACAGTCGTTTATCAACATCAAGATGCACTCACCAAAAATATTTCATGAATGCCTAATTTTCAATGAATTTTGTTAAAAACTTAATAATTTCACTTTTCAAGATAGGAGTTTTTCAATGAAAACTTTTTAAGTCTTTTTAAGGCTTATCTCAGAGGGTTTATAAAACCTCATCTCAAATTTTAAAATGTAACCCAAAGTCTGTAGAAATTGAAACATTTCTTTCAAAATTTATAATTGAATGTAATCTTTACATGCAAATCTACAAGCAAAACTTACCCTTGACTTTTTTCAGTAGGTCAAAAAGGCTTTATTCCTCTCAAGCCCTAGGCAAAGTGACCAATAGGATAACCTTTAAGGTGCTCTTAAAGAACCCTTAGAAACAAAAAAAAAGGTGAAAAAACGCTACGCCCAGGTGTAATATTTGCATTTAGCCAACAATTTGTCCGTTGTCTTACATCCGGCAGGAGGCTGGGAAGTCTGCCACATTCTGGCCGAAGAGTCGGCCTGGTTAGCATCTTACATTTTTATTGCAAGGAAAGCGGAATCTTTAGTAATTGCTCTCCTGGCGCCCATAAAAAAATGTGTAGTCAGGTAAGCAGAAGAAGTTGTTACGAGTTTGGGGCAGAGAAAGCACGCAAATACCCTAGCACAAAACTATTACAGGCTTGTCTAATGTTTCCTTCACAGATATGGAGGAAAGCGCTGGAATGTCCTGCTCCAAGGATGTGTTTGTGTGTGCTTGAAGAGGCCCTCGAGAGTTGGCTGCTCACTTCCATGCTGGCAGGGTCCGGAGCAACCAGAGCAGGCCAATCTGTGTTTGTGCCTTGTACCTTGCCCCCACGGACGAAAAAGTGATGGGCTAACGGGCCAATGGACCAACGGACATGCGTACGGACGGACAGACTGTCGGCACTGCAGGTGTTAACTGTCAGCCAATGCAGGAAACCCGAACCAGCACAGACCACTTGTTTTCCTAGGAGCTCTTGATTTTCAGACGGCGCCTAATTGCCGAATGCCTTTGAGCGGCTTTGGGTGTGAGAAGCGAAAACAAGTCCGGCGGGCAGTTCATAATTTAGAGTGCCAACTGCTGGGAACAATTGCAAATTGACAAGCTTATTAATCGCTTAATCGGCCTGCGAAACTTTACAGTAAGTCTATCGCATTAAAATGCGCTTTGTTTTCACTCTCGATTTTGGCGGCGGATTGAGTTCTTTCCCGTTAAGGGTGGGGTGGCTGAAAAGTTTATTCGCCGCCCCGGCCTGGCTGGTAGAAACTTTTTGATAATTGCGCTCGAATGGTCTGGAAGGCCTAAAAGGGTTGCTGGCCCCTGATTGAACCAAAAGGAAAAACAGCTGAAAAGTTTCTGCTCCGGGTTGCCTGGCAACTGTGCGTATGATTAATATGTATGAAAGAAACACAAGACAGAAAACTTGGCCCTGGTCTGTTGTTTAGCTTTCGGCTTAGCTTTAATGAGCACCGAGCACTGGAGGAGCACAGCAGCCTGGCAAAAAGCGCTTAATGACTCGAACATATCACAGGCAGACTGGCTTATCTAGCTCGAGGGTCTTCGCCGCGATTTTCCATTGCTTTCTGCTTTTCCAAACAACCCAAATCTCAGAGCATTTCGGTTTGCATTTCACAATCACATAAATAGGAATCAGTCCAGACACTAAATGAGACTTGGACTCGGATGCGGTCTTTTGGTGTGGAACTGTCACTTCGACTTGGTTTTGCTTTTGGTCTGGGGTCCTGAGTCCGATTCCCATTCCCATTCCCAATCAGCCAAGTTGCATTCTGCAACTGGACCAGCGCAAAGCAATTTCCACTTTTCCGTTTCTGTCATTGTTTTTTCATCCGCCGCGCCGGACAAAGTTCTTGGTTGCTGGGTAGGTGTGGTCGGCAGTCGTTACGGGTTTAACTTTCACTTAAACTCCTCTTTCTTATGGCCAACAAAGACCACTAAACCGATAACAAACTCAAGATGTTTCCTGCTTTTTTTGTATTTTGGGGGAGCATTGGGAATTTATAAGGCTTTCGTTTGGAGGGGGGTTTTTTGGCCAGATTATGGCGCTCAGCTCCGATTCAATTAGAGTACTTAGCGTGCTGCCAGTTATATTCAATATCCTAAGTTATGTAAATCCTTTCGCCGGCTTACAGTTCTAATCAAAACGCCATCAAAACTAAGTTTCTCCGCCATCAATGGCCATTTCCAATTCCAAACTTTTAAGTCCTCAAGCGAATTTATGAAATTTATTTGCTTGTTTTAAAATTCTCTATACTTCGATAGTGAAGGGCGGAAGTGAGCAGTGAGTGGAAAAAACAATCAAATATATGCAAGTTATTCCCTTTGCTGGGAACTTTGAAGTTCCTGCCAGTGTCCAGTGGTGTTCACCTAAAATAATTTCTGGCGAAACTTTACCCACACAGTTTGTTATGCATTTTTCCTTTTTGTTTTTTTGCCGTGCGGTTAGGACATCAGCTGGCTGGGGGATTTCGTTCGTTTCCGGGAATTCGAGAGGGGGAATGACCGGGTAGGTGTCGCTTGGATTTTAATATTTTTTGCACAACAAAGTCCGCTTTCCAATATATTGTTGTAAGCATATTTTTCCAATTTTCCGAGGAAAAATATACCTGGCTGATGACTAAAAAATGACTTTGCATTTTATATTAGTTGTTTGCCAGGGGAGCCATTCGGGCAACGAAGATTATAGCAAGCCGAAAAGTTTTTATTTTAGATTTTAGAATATATACCATGTTCTAATCCTCGCCCATAACGTTTCACCCATTGTTATGGTTCCAAAAAAAAATGGGAATTTCTTTTCCCTCCACAAACCTGTTATAAAAACCATTTAAATGAACCCGCTGTCGGAACATTTACGCTAATCAAGTCGATTAAGCGGACAGAATGTTTTGCGCTTTTGATTAGGGAAAACCCGTGCGTGAATATGCCATAATATGCTAATGGACCAGCACAGGGCTCCGAATGTATATCCACCCAGCCAGGCAGCCATCCAGCCACCCAACGCAGCCACCCAGTCGCATATTATAACACCCACACGGACACTATAATCCAGACACACGCAAAACAGAGTGTGTGAACAAATATTTGCTGGTCCACAAAATTATTGTGCAAATATTGAAACTATATATGCGAACAGAGACGTAGTTGGGTTTGCTGAAAAGCTATTCCGTTTAAATTAGAGTTTGTTAAAGGGAAAGAATTTAAGAGTTACATGATACATGAAGTTCTCAAAGTCTCACTTAGAGACCCATTCTTCGATTCCCCCCAAGAGACAAACAGTTTTAATTAAATCCGATTTGTATTCGGAGCCATGGAAACCAAATCTGTTAGTGAAAAATCCGCCTCATTACCCTGGAAGACCTTTGCTTAAGTGTGATTAATGTTAAGCATGCTCTAAGATTGATACCTGACACGCCCACAGCAAAACCGATTCGGAATTTGAAATTCAAAGGGGAAAAGGTGGTGTCCTTAATAGTTTTGTCAACCGCCGCAGACCGAAGCAATCAAAAGCATCAAGTCCTTTTTCGGGCCGAAAAAGGGTTTCAATTTGATTTAATGACGCAGTCGGGACAAATTCAACGCAACGCATTCGCGGCTGGTTGCGACTCCTCTCCAGGACTCCCCACTCTAGGACGCAAAAGTCAATTCCATCAAGTTCCGGGTGCTGCATTGAATATCAACTAGTTTGGCTTAGATCCAGCCACACATAAAGAAATTAATGATTACTTTTGTGTTTCTATTATTTTATTTAAAAAAGAAATACAAAATAAATTATGAACAAATGGAATAAACTATGATCATGTCATCATGTCAAAATATTATGCAGTATATTAGAGTAAGCTTAAGTTGAAATATTAAAAAAAAACCAATATACAGGTTTGGTTACCAATTTTTGGAGTGCCCTGGCTGCAGATACAGGACACAGAGTCTGAACCCGAACCAAAGGCCTTCACCGCAGCCCACTTAAACTTGTGAGGAGAGCTGGTGAAGAGTGGCAAGGACTACGGAGGAGGGACCATAGCGGATGTTACGTTACAGTGAAGCGCCGTTGGCGAGGTTTTCATGTCAGCGTAAATTTCCGTTTGTCTGCCGCAGAGGGGCGGAGGGCGGCAGAGTGTGCAGAGGTGTGTATGTGTCTGTATGGCTTTGTCCTGCAGGTGCTAGACAGTCCATGACTTCATGCATAATAATGAGCCCCTCAATACCCACTCAACCTGAGCCCGAATCACCAAACCAGGCCGAATCAAACCGAAATCCGACGCCGGACAGAGCCAGGATCCGGATGAAAGTCCGTAACCCAAAAACGACTGTTGCTCGCCGTGGGGCAGGACAAGACGATGGTTGATTTTTGCTCGAAAAAGCCTTGACTCTTTGGTGTGTATTTTAGTTTTGGATTTATTGTGCGATATTGCCTTGTTGAACATGCGAGAAAGACAAGAAGCCTCAAATATTGGCCAAGGAAATTGTGGGCAAAGTTCGTGCCTGGCCTGGCTTAGTTTGTTTGCCTTGCATTTTGGGGCTAACATTTTTTTGACATTTTCCATCCCGAGTATTTGCTTTAGTTGCATTTTATTCTCTCGTCTAGTGCTTGGACAGTTGCAATTTTTGCAGTTGTATTTGCATTTGGATGTTGGCTTGTCACAAACACAATTTATCAACATAAATGTCCAAGATTTGGTTTTCCAGCTATCAATTTCAATTAGACCTGGCATTTTTGCCAGCCAATCGGAAATCTGGAAATCGAAATTCATAATGCATTGCCAATTTTCTATGGCAGCACTCATAGACTCCTGCAACTAGGAAATAGTAATCTACTTTTTGGCCCCAATGTTTGGCTTTGAATGCACAATTAGAGACCTCAATGAACACTTGACTTTCGATACAGACAAACATACACATATTTATGATTGTACCTCGCGAAACTGCCCGACAATTGGAATTAATGAGCACTTTAATCAAATTTTCCGCGCAAAGGCACGTTCATTAATTTTGTACGCAATTATTACTCCTTGGAAGGACTTGTGGGCGTGGACCCACTCCTCGAAAAACGTAGCCTGGCCCGAATTAAGTCCACAAACAAAATACGCACAATCAAGCGAATATAGCGCAAATTACTTTTCATTACAAGTGTACAAGCTTTGGCTGACCGGCATGGCAAGTGCCAAGGACCTCTCAACCCCTCAGACTCCCACTCCCACTACTCCAAATCCTATTCCTATTCCAATTCCAAGTGCCAAATGCCACCGCAGCATCCGGATCTGGCTGAACGCTGGCCGGGCATTTAAGGACAACTTCATCATCATTAGCACTACAATGGCAGGGCGAAATATGGAGAATAACATGACGGGCATATAATGCTGATTATGGCATATAAATACGGACACACGCACACTGTCTCTACAGAGAGAAAAATTTGAAGTTACTTATTAATAATTGCACAGCGGGAAAAATAAGTAGAAACTTTTCTGTCTAATTCATTTCCACCTCAACATTTTCTCAGTGCATTGATACAATATGTCGACATTAGCGGCGCTCGCCGGCTTCCTCCTGCTGTGCGGTAAAATCATATTGAGTGTAGATTAAATGGCAGCACGTCGACCTCTCCTCCAGGGCGGCGCATAAAAATCCATTAGAGGCGGAAATTTGCAGTGAGTGTGGGCCGGACTGGGCGGAGGACTGTTACTGCGGCTGCGACTAGGACTAGGAGCAGAGGCAGTAGCAGACGTTGGGTGGTCCGATGTGGTTTAGTAATTATCACAGTTGCAAATGCTTCGATAGCTCCCAACTATGTCATGGGAGTGGGTGAGTATGTTTATCCAAGAGCACTTAACAAAACGTTCACGTTTAATTTAGCCTTGACTCCAATGTGCCTGCATCGCCAGCCACCCACTGATGCCGCCCATGTGTGTATGTATTTAACCCAATTTTTGTTAATTTCCCCCCAACACTGTGTGAATTTCATCCTTAGACTCTGAGGATTCGACTGACTCTGTAATTAAAAGCCAAGTATTTGCTTTTCTTAGCTGCTCGAGACGTTATCTTCGTTTATTATTTATTGTTGCCATACAATTGGAGCCTGCAATTGGCTTTTGTATCTGGAGGACACAGGCAGACAGAAACGTGATAAAAGTAAAATAGTTGTAAAGATATAGGCAGACTAAATGTCTGATTTCATGATTTCATAATTTTTGGTAAAGCCAACCAACTGACTTCAGATAATCCTATTTCCTTAGACTCTAACGCTATTTTGACTGTCAGTTGCATAAAGTTGACTTCAAGGGCTAGAGAGGACTAAGAAACATTTTTCACATCTCTCGAATACTCTGACTGTCTGCGACTGACATTCATTTCTTAGGCCAACAGGCAGGTTGGGGGAACTCTAGCTATCAAGAGCATAAGCCTGTGAATGCGGCTCAAGAGATAAGACGACGCACATGTGCATCATCTTGTGCCAGAAACTTTGCACCAAACTACGAGCACTTGACTTGTGACCCCGTCGACGACCCGCCTCGATGATGTCGAATCCGAGGGCCCGGAAGGGCGGGCCGTGCAAGGCTGGCCGGAGATGAAAGTTTTTCTACCGAGTCGTGGAAAATTCCTTGCCAGCGACAAATAAGTTTGAAAAATTTTATGAGCCTGCATTGGGGCTTGTCAATTATGTTCTTTGCGCTGTCCCATAATGTCACAGACTTTCTCTGAGAAATGCAGGAACTGACACTCCTTTTTCTCCATGACTTTGCACAAAGTTTCACCGGAAACCGAATAAAAATCAAAAGTCACCTTTCGAGCGCCTGGGCTGCTGTGAGTTCTGTTCTGAATATTTAACCGCTTGGCGAATTAATGACAATCACTGGGGGCGTGGCAGGCACAAAGGGGTGAGCCGGCGGGGGGAGTGGCACGCCCTAATGGTGCTGCATTGACCTGAATGCTAATGGAAATTGCCGGCTGAGTGGGGATTTGGCCTGCAAGGGGGATTACGCTAATGGCAACGCTCGCTGTGTGGCACACAGAATGATATGTTGCGCATACGCCGCGTGTGCCGACCCTCAAGACGGCAGGACGGCAAGCTGGCAAGCAATAACTCAAAATCTTAGACTCGTAAGCCAATATTCGTTGATTTAGTTTATCTGCAGTGCTTCAGCATCATCAATACAAATGCCTTTGCGCCACTGATTCCCATTTGAGTACTGCTCGCCCCCAACTTTGATTTCATTTGTTGTCGTCTCGGGAGACGTCGGGAGTCGATCGAGTTCCTGGGTGGCAGACACAATTTGATTTATTTCGCACAAATTGCGTTACATTACGTTATCGCTTTGAGTGCGTGTACCCACTCCTTGAACAAACATGGCTTGTTTTTTGGGCATCCAGAATCCGAATCAAATGCTGCTTAAGCCCATGCCGCTTCACCTCCGGCTTCGGCTTGCGAATCACTTTCACTTTGACAGTGCACTTTTCAATTACTTGATGGCCGGATACATTTTATTCTCCCAATGCAGAACAAGCTATTTGTCAAATCTGGCTCAGGGGAATCTAATGGATTTGGCCAATCTTGTTTGCTTTTTCCCATTTTCAATTCGTTTCAAATTAGCATACACAGAGATTTTATGAGTTCAATGCAGTAATATGAAGACTCTGAATGGTCTTAAAATATAATATTAAATCGGCCATACACTCGGGAATAATTACTGAATATAAATATTAAAGAAGAATAATTAATATATTAAAAATCATTTGCAGTGCAGGGCCACAGCCCTCGGCAAGATTTAAAATCAAGTATTTATGTATAAACGGCAATAAATAAAATCGGAAAAGGTTGAAATAATTGCTGGGATATGTAAAACAGATTTCGGTATTGGGCGTCGTGGGAGTTCATTCCAGAGCCGGCCGGAGATTCTATCAGGTCCTGCCGGATTATTTAGACCCGAGCTGGACCTGACCCAACTCCTGACCAGTGGCCCCATTGGCCTTTGGGCCATCTGATATCAGAAATTGCGACAGGTGTCGGATTGGGGCAGATGCGCTTGATTTGGGTTGCCATCCGGCGTGTTTTTCGTCTTTTTTCCTTTTGCGAATATGTGCAATCGTGCGAAACGCTGTGCCATTTAATTGAAATTCAAGCTCGCATTCCGTATTCGAGTGCCACTAATTAAGACGTCTATGCAATAATTCGATAGTTCTCAGTGCATTCCGCCTGAATTTAATTAAAATTGACAATTTAAATGGAAATAGCCGGCAGATTTCGATGGAGAGCACTCGACCGAAAATATATGGCCGCCGGCTCAGCAGGTGCAACAAAATGCCATCCGGCGATTCTGCATAAAGTGAATTTGTAAGCAATTTGGCGCACTTAAACTGGCTAAAGTGAAGCCCAGACGGCCGACTTTTTGTGGGCGAGCCTGCAAAAGAGGGCCTGCAGAGTTGTGCATTCTTTGGCCGACAAAATGGGCAAACTTTGTGCCTCCCGCACTCGAACACACTTTTAGATAATGGTCCTGGACCGCTGCTCCGAGTCCTTGTGGCTGCCAGTTATTTTGGTAGAGTTCCATTGAGCTGGAAAGTCGCAGCCAGTACCCCCATTAATTAAATGCGGCTTGCGGCCTGCAGCCTGCAGCTTCTGTGGCTTTCAACACTGCCATAATGAAAGCCAATAAACAGCAAATTCTGTTGCTCATAAAAGTCCATTCCGGAGTCGACCACCTGGCTGGGACTCTACCTACTACCCATCTACCCATCGCATTTCCTTCCCAAAAGAAATGACCGTGCCCCAATTAAGTTTCCTCACGTTTCGCATGTATGCCAAAAGAAAAGTTTTCCTTTTTGGCCAACAAGCCAAACGAACTGAAAGTTTAACTGAAATGTTGCACCATGGAAAACTTTAACATACAAAATATGCTTGGAAATAAATATTATTTTTAATAAGTTGTGTAATGGGAGATTATGAACAATAAATGTCTGGCATTAAAATTATTTAACTAGCAATGTTTATTAACTCTTTTTATGAACCAACGAAAGCCCACAGTGCCTCGACTAACGTAAATGTTTCACTGTCCTGCGATGGCTTATGTTTATGTTGTTTTTGAAAAAAACGAGGGTTAATCGACGTCAGGAAGTTCATTAGATAGAGCCGGCCTGCCCACCGATAACGATGTGTGAGATTCGTTATTGAAAAATAGCCACTTGCCCGCAACCGCTTCCATCTATGATTGTTATTGAACGGAAATGCATTTAGGCTGATTGCAATACAAATGGCATAGTTGGCTCTGTCCAATGCGAATGCAATTAAATTGGAACTTTGATTGCATTTTTGTTTGATTCGCCAACTCATTGGCATCAATTTCAAATAACAGCTCGTCAAACATTGTAGTTATTTAGAGAATTCAATTTTCGATGCGATTATTCCGCACAAAGGGCTTAAAATTGGAAAGAAACTAAAAGCTCACGGCCAGCAGCCCACAACCAATAATTTGCAATGTTCGTAATGTGGCCAAACATTTGTTCGATTGCAATAGCAATCGCTGCCGCCGCTGCTGCTGTTGCAACTGTAGCAGCAGCTCCATTGGCAATTGAAATTTGTGGCCCTTGAGCTACCAGCCCCCGCATATGCATTAGAGTACATTGGTTTGTAAACTTTCAATAATGAGCATGAAGCTTAAAAGAGTTTTCTTTGAAGTCGAACCATTAAAATTAATGTGTTTGCGAATTAAATTGCTTACAACTACAGCTTTCATATATCCTTGAATATGGATCCTCCTCCTTTATACATCCCCGATTTATGGCTTCTCTCCGTCCCAGTGTGCGATTTGTGACTTTGCCTTGGGAACAGGGATGGATATGGCTAAAACTTGGACTGCCGGTCTCTATGGCTGCGGGCTGGCTGAAAGCTTTTGCAGCTGATTAAAGTGACCTGGGCCAAATGAGGCTTGAGTGCCGAAGTGTCGGAGTGCCAGAGCTCTGGCCAGCAGTCAACCGGCAAGGCAATCTCAGGTTTCGCTCAAGGTCGCAGTCGGCGCTGATTGAAAATCAATTGCCGGCAATGACGAGGCAGCCATCCATCCATCCACTAATCTCCTGGCCACCGATGATAGCTGACTTTATGGGCGTACCTAATGGTCATGGTTTTATCTCTCTGCGACCACACCCATTCCCACCCACTCCCACAGCCACTCCCTCTAAAAGTGCGACAGCTGGAAATGTTGCATTTAATGTTGCCGCTTGTAATTCCGCATGTTTTACAATGCACTCACATGCCCGCTTCCCATGCAATACTTTTGGACTATCTGTTATGCAAGAGTTGCAAAAAGAAGACAAAAAAGCCCCAAATGCAAATATTTGACAGTGGGCGGGGCTGGATGAAAAGGGCGTTGGCCTTGAAACTGCTTCAGGGCAGCGGCTGGTCAGGCAAAACTCTCACAGATGTCAGTTTATGTAAATGGATTCGAAATTAGTTTCAGTTTTGTTCGTTCTTCCTCCCGAAAAATAGTAGGAATGGCAGCTCTTTGTGTCCATTTGGACAGCATGTGTGGTCACAGAATTGATTACAAAATGTTGAAAACTAAAATATAGGAATGGACAATATTAGTTCCATAAAAGAAAATCCAAAAATCGAATCGAAAAGGGTTAAATATTAGCTTAAAATGTACATTTTAAATTAAAATTTGTAATAGACAATATGATTCATCTATCAAGGGCAATCAGATGAACCAGGGATACTTCCACTCGAAATGAGTCGCAAAATATAGACCAACAAAAAACAAATGCATTTCATGTGTCTGCGCAGCTTCAAGGGGCACCGAGAGCATTCAATTGAAGGTAACCGGGGGGCACAAACTGCGCCTAACCATGTCAGCAACATTAGTAGCAACACAAAATTCTAATTAAGTCATGGGGTTTTGTGCTTCCTTCGGCGCTGCGGGCACTTTGTGTTGCAAAAATGTTTTGTGCAAGCTTCCAAAAATTGGCATAAAACAAGCAAACAAAAATGCGAAAAGCTTTGATGGGCCACGAAGGGAGAACAGGGCTGGCTACAAAGCACCAAAAACCTAAGATCACTAAGAAAAAGGTTAATAAAATGTTTAATTAGGAAAATAAAATATATAAATTTTCAGATGTATTTTTAATCAAGCTTTAAACTGTATATTTCAATATAAAAAAGCATTGAAGTTCTAATATTTTTTTTTTTTTTCATTTACCAAGAAAAGGTCTAGTTTGGGAATTTTGTAAAGAGTTCGTCTTTGGCTCGTCTCGTTTCCCTTCCCAGTTTTCCGACGCTCTGCTTTATTTGCAAGTCCAGCCTTGTTCATGGCTCGCGGTGCGTTTTGCGGAACAAAGCCACCTGACTGCCACACACCTGCCAGCCTGCCAGCCTGCCACCCACATCAACCCTAGCCATCTCCTTCAGAGGCCACTAACTGTTTCCAGCTCATGCCCAGCATTTGTGCGGCGCTGCCTTTGTTTGGAACTTTTCGTTTTGTTGTCGGCGCAGCTAATTAAAAGAATGTTGCAAAAGTGTAATATGTAAGCAAATTTCTGCCGAGCCACATAAATAATCCCGATTATTTTACCTGGCTTTCCATCCTTTCCTTGCGACCGAACCTCCGACTGTATTTTTTTTTCTCTTTTTTCAAACGCTTTGTTTATTTCGTCCTGTTTCGCATGAAAATTTAGGTGAACATTCAGGGCATTAAAGTCACAGCAAAGGACCTCGTCTTTTTTGCATAAAATACTTAGTTGTCCAGGAATGGGTCACTAGCCATGGAAATATGAATATACCCCAGACTGAAGGTAAATTAAGACAAGAGGGAAAAAGGGGAGGTCCTTCCTGAGAAACGACCCTGACTCGAGGCTAAACCTACGAAAATGGCGCAATTAGCTGCACAACTTGGCCGAAGAACGAAAGATTAATGACAGCCCTCGTCTTTATTTTATTTTTATTTTTTTTGCTTTTTGTTCGGCCAAAGAGCCTGGCCAAAATGGCCTTTTCAGTTTGTCGCTGCCTTATTGACTCAGACGCGGAGCCAATCGGCCGTCGTGTCAATAAAACGCTCGCTGTGTACATAAAAATAATAAATGACGTCGCCGCCGATGGGTCCATCAAAAATGGCAAACAAAAAGTTTGAGCAAAAAGTGCAAGTAATTAGACGCATAAATTGTATGTCAACTTTTGCCCCAACAAACAATGAAACTTGGCAAGACACTAGGAGCCAGGGGCTGGGACTGAATAGGATCCTTCCTCAGACCAGCCCCAAGCTATGCACTTCCTGGGCCCATGTCGAGAGCAAATTTCCTGGTTGTTCAGCCAACTGAGCCGCACAGAACATGTGGGATCAAGGAATCCGTTCTGGGGGCGGGCATTGCCGGCACATGTTGCCCAATGGCGTTGGGATTTTTGGTTAATTGCCGGGCAAGGCCATTCGATTAAATGCCTTTGACGCAGATTAAAACTTTAAATTGTTTGGCAATAAATGCCCCGGGGCGAAAGGTTGGCAATTAATTTAATTTTGTAGCGCATTTAACGCCGGCGCGATTGCCATTTCATTTAACGCAAAATGCGAATTGATCCCAAGCATTTATTTAAGCCGTAGCCCGGGCCATGATAATATTTTCTATAATATTTGCGCCAGGCGATGTTGTTCTGCTCCTAGTACGTTCATAAATAATTGGTGCTGACAGCTTGATAAATGGCTTTTCAGTTGAGTTAATGAAACTAAAACACGGCAAACGAGCGACGCGCTCTGGGTTTTTAAATAAAGATACTGCAGTCGGTGGGGCCCCCGGTGCGTATGAGTAGCGTAATTTCCTGCCTGGCTGCCATTTGCCATTTGTTTCGGCAATCCTCTCCCTGTGCCTCTGCCCTCTGTTCCCCGTCAAGCCCTCATCTTTTGAAAATCTTTTAGCAACAATTTCGCCAGCTAATGCGAATGATAAGCGCGCATAATATATTTGCCGCCATTAGTGGTAGCTGCAGTTGGAGCATTTACGCCAAAAATGCGGCATTAGCTGCCGCACAATTTTCGCGACCTTAACCACATTTTGGCCCATTTTGGACCGTGACAAAGTGCAGCGTGCTTTTGAGAGCTCCAATTTATGGGACTCGTCGGTCCTGGGCATTCCTCTTTCCACGGCCCACAAATCCGATTTCATTATGTAAAACGTGCGGCGAATTAAGAGTGGATTTAGCCCGGAGCTGCAACAAAGACATGTTGCAAGGACATCAATGCAGTCTGGAGCCGGGCGAATTCTCAGTCGTCGCCTTCCATTAGGAAACTGAAATCGGCAGCGAAAGAGAAAGAAAAATAGAGTTAGACTGGGAGAGCCTGAGGGCGAGGGTGAGTGCGTGATGCACGGAAAACTGGAAAATTGTAGAAGCAGCTCTGATATATGGGAACATAATTTAATATATGCGCATTCAGTGCACTGGCGTCTTATCTGCGGCAGCAGTGCTGATTCTACTCTCGAAATCCCAAATCCCACCGTCAGCTAAATTTATATATTTGTAATTCATCATACAGCAGAAGGCTTATAACGCTTGCCACTGAAATGAAACAGCTAGTATTTGTAGAAATTTTGGTGTATTGCAAGCAGGTTTAGGCATTTTAAGGAATTTTTTAAATAATGAAAATTTATTGTGAACAATTAACTTAATGATAACCGGTACTCTTCTCTTCTAATATACGCTCTTCCTAAATAAGAAAAACATGTTTTTAATTTAAAAACAAATTACAGACACAAGGAACAAGACACTGAAACAAGCGAGTAAGAAAGCTGAATAAAAAGTCTATACCTTTTTTAAAAATAGTCCGATTTGGCTGAAGTGATTTTTCTAGATATAAACTGGACCAGATTGGAATAGATTTGCATAGAATATTTTTCGAGAACCCGATCTTAGAAAGATTTCATTCAATAATACTTGAACTGTCAAACTGCAAGAGTTACTCTACGAACCTCTGGTATAATAATTATCTTACAGTCTAAAACTATTGGCAAATTGAAACTCAGTTATTCATCCAGAGCTCCTATTGATAGTCGATAGTACCGCAATAACGGAACTACACCACATCGATAGAGGGGAAACGGGAACTAATACCAAAATGGGCACACGGGTGTGGTCGTTAGGCGCTATGCCCAATGGCCAATTATGGCTATGATGATTACATCTCTGTTTCCGGCCATGATTCGATCAATACTGGACTTGATTGAAAATTTGAAAGCCATATAAGCGTGAAGTTAAAGCCGTTAACCTCTTCGGAATCAAAATCTAACTTCAGATAGAACAAGGCGAGGGTTTCAGTTGCCGATTACGTGAAGTTAGTTGTAACTTGAAGCACTAAAAACTTAATTACAATGTGCCTCCTTAGAAACCTTGGATTTCCAAGTTCCAATCTGTGAGGACAATTTTTCATGAATATCTGCTGGAAAGAGCAGCTTTTCCCGTCGCTACCCGTCGTTATCTAGGAGCACCTTTGCAGGTGGTTAACATAATCGGAGCTTGACAAGCAATCTCTTAGCCCATGCATTGAAGATGAGAAGTGCCCGCTGTCTATTTGTTGCCGCTGTCGCTTGTTGTTTCCGGAATTTGTCACCGTCTTGGGGGTGCGTGGGCATAGGTGTATGCTGTACACTGTACACACCCACCTGGGTGTGTCCTAGTCTCAGCTTGTTTGTTGTCAGGCGACGACCTCCACGGATTTATTATGTTGATGCTAAAACCGGGATGCTTGATGTGTGCTGCGTGTAATTTGAAATTATGCGCGGCAGCGTGACGATGTATGCTTAACATAATCAAATAACTCATACGCACCGTCTACACTTGATGAACAAGACAAGAAGCAGGTTCATCATAAAACGTAAAAAACGAAAACGGAGAAAAGGACAGGCTCTTGGCTGTTTCATTATCATAATTTCTAGCTGATTTCATTGCGCCAGAAAAGGCAACCTGTTTGCCCGATTGTTACGCTCAAGTTCGCTTTTCAATTATGTGCCCAGAAGACGTGACTATCGCGCATAATGTGTCTGATATGTTGGCGTTGCCTTGGCTTTTCCTTTTCAATCCACCGGCACACCTTCTGCGGATGGATGGCTTCATTATGGGATCCTTATTGGCCACCAGCCACCCCACCCTTCCAAGGGGAAAAAGTGAGAAGTATTTAAAGGCCGACTCGCAACCGGCCAGCATTTGCCGTGAAAACAGGGCCCCGTATTTGGGTTAAAAAGAAAATGTAAACAAAAGGTAGCATGGTACACACACTAGCCTGGCCAGCAGCAACCCTTAACAAACATATGTGTGTAGAAGGGCTTCCTCCCCTCACCACCGCCCATGCCACCCACCGAAATGAAAAACGTGAAAAGTGCTGCCACAAAAATAAGTTTCGGTTTTTGGTTTAGGGCACTAGGACAAAGGCAAACAAAAGCATAACAAAGAGGCGCAACACAGTGGAAAACGGACGGAAAACCGAGCACCTAGAGGGAGAAAATTTCCCGCGCATTGCAGAGAGTCAAACGAATTTCCCGGCCAACATGCACTTATGGAACTTAAGCCTCTGCGATTTGATATCGAAAGTGAATAGTTTAATTGATTTTTAATCGCATTTCAATTGTACAGATCATTGTAGTTCAAAGTGCCTTTCACAGCTCAACATAATATCAAGTTTTGTTTATTTTATTTAAAATTCATAGCTGCAAAAAAGTTGTTGTGCAAATAGGTTTTTATTTTCATTTTTTTCAGTTTTTAAATGAAATATGCAAATGTTTTCACTGTTTTGTTTTTGGCATGAATAAGTAAACTCAATTAAATTGATTTCTATGCATAATAATTGTTTTCATTTTGTTTTGAATGTTTTCGCATTAAATTGTATTTTACCAAAATATATTCGTAGCATTTAAAATTTTAACAATAAATTGTTTATATTCATACCTACATACATATATATTGTAATTGTGAAAATGCATCTAATAGGGAGAAGAAAAACTTTCTTTTTAAGGCTATATATTTTTATACCTTTGCAGAGAGTATTATAATTTTGGTCAAAAATTTGCAACGCAGTAAAGGAGACATCTAAAAAGTATAAATTTTTCTCGAGTGGGAGAACGTACCCATATCGCTGCTGTACATTCCTATCAATTCGCTTTAATCATCACGGATGATTTTTAAACCCATGTTTTTATTGCCTTGCCAACAATATCTCTTGTTCTTTAGATCACAATATTTAAAATCAAAAACCGGAAGTATACATACATATGTACATATAAACATTTTTTTAGGTTTCATAAATTTATATATAATAGTTTATCATAAATAATTTATTAATTTTTTTAATCGATATTATAGGGGAATAATGATCAAATCTTCACATTAGCGTCTATAAAATTTTTGTTGATTAATCAAAATTTTGTTGTTTAATCAAATTAATTTAATGAAAATCACGATGAGGCCGCGAAATTTTTAATTCATGATAAATATCGAATAAAATACATAAATAGCCGAATCTTTTTGTTTATCCACAAAAAGTTTTAAATTTTGCTCGATTTTTGGCAGAATTTAGGATTAAAGGGACCTTAATCCTAATCCTTAAAATCCTTAATCCTTATAACCTCTAGTTAAATTTCAAATACAGTATAAATGATTATATACGTCAAACACCATGTGAAATACCTTAACTCCTCATCAAAACCCTATGACCAAAAGAATAACATGTTAAGCCATCTAAAAATAGAGAAAACTTGTTATTTTCGAATTACAATTTGATAGACAGGCGATACAAGCGGGCTTGGATACACCCCACACAATACATATTCATATTTCAATAGCCCATATCTAATCTGTTGACATCGCGACACTTGTCCACAGGTAAACAATGGACTAACCAATGCATCTGTGAGATACTTAAATCACAGTCAAAGAATTGAAACACACGAATTGAAATGGAACTCGCCGAGGCGATGGTGTTTGGTGGAAAATGCGATGAAAACGTCAGAGAAGGGAAAATGAGAAAATTTCCCAAGGATGTCCGAACGGAACCGAAGCCATCCCGGGCGCTCGTGCCTCTGCAAGCATGTTGCGTTTTGCCAAAACGGGACGAGTCTTCGGATCTCTCACTCGCACGCAACATCACACAAAGCAACATGTTGTGTCGAGCGAGAGGTAAATAGGCACCTCTCATAAGCACCTCTCCCTCGGGTGCAACCGAACATGCTCGACACGAAGCGAGGGCACGAACCAAGAAACACTTGAAAAAAAATCGACCTAAGCGTGAAATAAGGTTGGCCAAAATATCGCATCTGTTTTTGCTGTTAGTGTCAAACGGGCGCTCAAAGAAAAAGCATCAAAGCCTCGGAAGGCAATGAAAGTGTGGATAATTGGAAGTCCCCGAATATTTTTACGTGATTTTCAGTCAGGATGTGCAGTTCCAAAACAAACAAAAACATAGAAAAAAGAAACAAATAGCGAACCAAAGAGCTGGCCGGAAAACGGCGAGAGACTATGCCAACGCCTGGTTGAGGGCCTAAACGCGGGTCGCGCCTTTTTTTAGTGTAAATAAACAGAAAGAATTAGAATAAAAACAGATCGACCAAATTTAGACGAGTTCTATTTGCGGTTTCAGTGAAAAGACATTCGACGGCCATACAATTCGATTCAATTTAATTAAAAGCCGAAACAGTGCGAGAGGAAAGCGCCAGGGTCTGACTGATGGACCCGTAACGCATACGCCATGTGAGCCCGAGCCGGATCGATGGGATCGCTTTCCCAACCACTTGTATATAGCACTAGGCAGCCTTTTCTATCGTGTTGTTGTGTCCGCCGCGTCCACCGCCAATGTACATACTGTATATGTGTTTTAGACTCTTTAATTGATTAAACCGCAAGTACCAGAAATAAAACAAAAACCGCAAAACTAAATAAATAACGAGTAAAATAAATAAATATATGTAGCGGAGCCAGAGCTCCACATACGCAAACACACAAGTTTCGGTGCAAACGGGTATAAATAGTCGAAATAATATTCGATAGCTATGCTAACTATGCTATTAAGGAATTAGCTAAATTATTACATTTAAAGAGCACTGGAATCTCGCGCGTAATCAGATTAATTATAAACAAATAGGGAATCGAGGGCAGCATGGGACCAATCAGACTCATCTAGAAGCTAGCCAACGGAAGAGAATCTAAAATCACAATGGACTACAGCCGGCTGAATGCCAACATCAATACGGGCAACATCAGCACCGATGACTTCTTGGCCGTGTTCACGACCAGCAAGCCGGAGAACGCCACTCTCAATCCGCCCCTCCTCGCCGTCGACGGACAGCTGACCCTGCCCACGCCGGGAGTGGGCCTGGGCCTGGGCTATATCAATGTGAACGACACCATATACCTGCTAAATGGCAGCTACTACAACAGCAGCCTGCAGCCAGGCGGGGGCTACTACAACCAAAGTAGCACATCCGCTAACTACACCAATCCCAATCTCACGGAAATCCACTGGGACGGCCGATACCCCAGTGGCTACACGCTCACCCACATAGTGATTGCCTCGATCATCGTCACCATCCTGATGATCATTATAGTGGTCGGCAATATGCTAGTTATAATCGCCATAGCCACGGAAAAGTCCCTCAAGAATATTCAGAACTGGTTCATAGCCTCGCTGGCGGTGGCGGATTTCTTTCTCGGCCTCATTATAATGCCCTTCTCTCTGGCCAACGAGCTGATGGGCTACTGGATTTTCGGCAGCTGGTGGTGCGACATCCACTCGGCCATGGACGTCCTGCTCTGCACCGCCTCGATCATGAACTTGTGCCTCATCTCGCTGGATCGGTACTGGAGCATCACCAAGGCAGTGGACTATCTCAAGTCCCGGACGCCGGCACGGGCCGCTGTCATGATCACGGCGGTCTGGATAATGTCCGCCCTCATCTGCATTCCCCCGCTCCTCGGCTGGAAGGTGAAGATGCCGGAGGGACAGCTGCCCAAGTGCGAGGTGAGTTTCATAATCCATTGCATAGTAATCCAGTATTGCCTTCCGTCCATAACCGTCCGAGCGAAATTAGAGCCAATTGAAGGCAATTGACGTCGCACCACTGACTATCGAACAATAGGTTGAGGAATTCCATCAAGAAGCTGTTTTCTCCTATCATTTTGACTTTGTGCTTCATTGGTTTTAAATTTCATTATGTAGTTCATAAGCAACTAAACAGAAATTGCAACAAACTCGTTTGATATTAGACTTAAAATCGTTTAATTGTGTTTATTGTGTAATTAAGTCATTGCAGTCAATAAATAATCAACACCTTCCAGTAACACATTTTAAGAGCATTTTGAAATTAAATTCCATAGCTGAGGAACAAAAAGAAGTCATAATTTTCATTTATTTTGCATACTTTATAGATTCTATTTCGGGTAGCTGAGAAGTATTTTTGGCATATTTCGTGCCTAATTTAGCCTTAGCCCATTTGTTGTCAGTCAATAGAGCCAGCCTGCTGAGAGCTCTTATATTTGCGAGGAATAAAGCGTTGAATTGCCATAATGCTAGATAGCAACATGCAAAACGCAAAATTGCGGCCTCTTTTTATGCAAATTTCAAGTTGCCGGCACAATTGTCAGATCGTGCGTTGGCTTCCTGCCCATCCTGCCACATCTTGGGTCACGCAGCGAATAAACGCAGAGATATTTATGCATATGAGTGGTGGATACATTCCGGGTGTGTGTCTAATTCCGCCAGCACCCGGGTAGAACCCTAATAGAGTGGGGCCGGGCTCACAAAAGTAGACTATAATCCATAGAAATATGCACATTATCATGCGGGTCTGTCAGTTGCCGAATTTGAATTTGAATTTCGAGGGGTCGCCCGTTCTGGGAAAGGAAGGGCGGGCAGCGTAACAAACTACTCGGAAAATTCACAAGAGAAATTCCTGGCCAAGGGCAAGACAAGGCTGTGAGACACACATGTAGGAGCTGAGTTGCCACAAACTGGCGCACTTGCTTACAGCTATTTGGCTGCTGCCACTGCTGCTTTTTGGAAAATTCCTTAAATTGTGCCGCAAATTGAAAACGTCCTTCAAAAAGGAATCGATGCTTGCCATCAACGAGTAAAGCATTCAATCACAGTGACTGGACTCTCGACAGAACCTCTCCGTCAGCCATTCCCCAGAGGGCCCAGAGAATTTTCAGTTGCCTTGGTTAAAGACCGGTCCTTTTTGGCCAAATCAGTTAACGATTTTAAACGTTTAAAACAGAGAGAATGAAACTGAATTGTGTGGCAAAAACGTTGGTCAGCGGCGGTGGGTTAAGCCACAATATTATTTATTGCAATCATGATAAACAAAACCAAGAGGAAAAAAACTAAATGGAAAATGCAAATAGCCCAGGGCATTCCCCTCCATATCGTCCGTATCTGTATCTCGCCTGTCTCCAGAATTTTTGATTAATTTTTTTCCTCCACAAGGGCAGTGTATAAAAAGCCAGAGCAGAAATAATAATAAAGTGGAAAGCGTCAGTAGAGCAAAATAAAGTATCTTAATATAGAAGAATGCTTACGTAAAGTTTGCCATTCAAATTAACCTTGAGACAATAAAAGCCGGGCCAACAGCGAGAGGGAAAGCTGAACATTGTTTTTTTTTTGTTTATTTACGATGGCCAGAGTCCAGTTGCTGGCACATTAATCAGGCCTAAGTGGCCGGGATAAGGTTGCAGAGCATTTTTTTTTGGCCAAAATTTTGAACAAGGCGAAACAAGCGGGTCCTATGACAATTTATAATGTCAAAGTGTAGCCCAACAAGCATCGATTACCTCGCACATCACCTTACCCGGATCATTATCTCCTAAAGCGGGGACATATCTATCCATCAGGCACGGTTTCAGTTCCAGGCACTCCAAATAGCTCGCAGGCATTAGCATTTCGGGCCAAACCAATGTCACAACAGCCGAGCTAACCGCCAAACCAATCAGGCAACTACCCAAGTACCCAACTACCTCACGGCTTTGGACCAGCCCCCAGCCCACGCCCCGTCCAATCATTAAACATGTCTCCTGGCGAATTTTTCGGAAAGGAAATGCCTGTAGGCGTTGGCCTTGTTCGGGCGCTGGCATGTAAGCCCCGCAATTTGCAGGCCGACGAAACAGGAGGCGGCGGGACGGGGGGCGAGGCATAAGGGGTATATGGGCCATAGCCTGGTGAACATTTTAATTATGACACCATGTTGACATGTACAAAATTGTTGTTCCTCGTCGCCGACAACAGACAGCAACAGAGGCAACAACGCCGACGACGGCACATTGAACCGCAATACATACCGCAGGGGCGGCGCGGCGCCCGAGGCGCTGATTTGACACTTGCCTGCTCGATTTAATTAATAAAATAACATTTTAGAGCGCGATGACGCTGATTTGGGGACACTCTTGGAAGTCTAGCCGTCGAACTATTTTTAGAGCTTATTTTTGACTTTCCAAGAGAAGGGTCTGTGAAAGAGTGAACCGAGCCGTAAATGATTAAATATTGGAAAAAGATGTTGAGATTACAAGTTAATGACATTTTGTATACCATTTTTATACATTAAGAGAGACTTCAAATAAAACTAAAGCATTTGATTATTTGTTTTAATAATTTATTTTGGACTCGAATGCAATTTCTGCAGGATTTAAATCGTGCACTATTACCCCTGGAAAAACCTAACTAACTTTCAAATAAAAATTTCATAAAACAGTTATTGCCAAACCTTATTGAAACCCATACTTAAGCCTTAAGACTAAAACCGACTATTTTCATGTGGGTGTAGTGTGTGGGCACATATTTTGACAGGCGCATTTAATTGAGATCAGCTGGTGGTCCTGATTAATGCCGAACCTAATGAGGTGAATCTTAATACGTGCAAGTGGGCGTACGGGTTTCGTGTTATTTTTGGAGGCACAAGCATAATAATAAAGCCCGCTGTGCCAGGAACCCACCCAAATCATGGGGCATTGTTTGCTTGCCGCGTAATGAGTGCAATTTTGTCCGGAAAGTGCCTGCTGTCGAACAAATCTACAAATATACTCGTACAAAAGACCGCTTATTGAATGGAGTGGCTATGGCGATGACGATGACGACGACGACGACAACTAAGAAGAAATTCTAATTCCAAGAAACTACATTATTCAATGCTTTTCACCCACAACGCTGGGCAAACTCAACTCGACTGGGCTCGGCTTGGAGGCTGCCTGGGAGCTGCCATTGTGACGATGCTCTGGGGTCCTTTGGGTCGCACAATGGACCTTATTATAATCCGTAAAGGGGCAAACACTTTATTGAAATATTAATCGAATATTATATACCATTTTACGGAACACGGACAAAAGCCAGCCATCAGGCACCAGGCATCCGCACAATGGAGCAACAAATGGCCGGACCAGGATCAAAAGGCCACCTAGCCCAGCGTCAAAGGATCAACTTTCAACTAATTCATGCAAAAGTTTTGGGCCTAGAAATCAAAACGGCTGAGACAAAACCTACGCGGATGAGGGTTCTCAAATGGCTGGGCCACACTGCGTATGTGTAATGTGATGAGCTGCCGCAGCACAATAACGACTTAAGTCATTGCCTAAGTAGCTCATTAGCGTCAGTTTTTTGTGCAGGCACTTTAAAGGAAATTAAGAGAACACTGCTTCGGAGGGAAACCCATCTCGCCCTCCCCCTGATGCTGTCCTAATGCCCATTTTTTGCACAACCTCAATGTCGTGGCCGGCGGCGTTTGATATGCAAGGGAGCTCTAAGTTGACATTGAGCCTGGGTCCAGGCCCGGGTCCAAAGTCCACACACTAGAAAGTGTGCGTGAGCCTGGGCACTTTTGATATTTTCTCATTATTTCGCAGGCTATATGTAGCTACGAGCTTGTGTGGCTGTAATTCTCGTTAGGTCTTTGTTACATTTCATACACTTGACTTGCTCGGCTGAAGACTTGCTCTTGTTGTTTCTGTACTTACATTTGCCTTCCTAGATGCCCATGTTGACGTCTCTCCACATCTGTGTGTGTATGTGTGTGTGTAACCCCCTAAGCAAGTGTGTGAGTAGCCCTTTACGTTACCCAAAGTATTTTACATTTTTTTTGGTAGCATTTTCATGCAAAAGAAGGCAAAGAAATGCCAGAGCCCAAACTGCAAAAGCAAAAAAGGTTCAACAACAGTGAGCTAATGGGCTTAGTCCTTGAAATACCTCTCTGGGCTGTGTTTGTATATCTTGTCCCTGCACTGGGGGAAAAGTGGCTTGGAATTATAAAGGAATATGCTGCTATTTCTAAATTTCAAGCTGCTATTTGCTCTCCTCATTAGGGGCTCTACATTTTTTACACTGTATATTCTCAGCTAAAGTGTTCACTATATGGGACTCACACCACGATTCCACATCGTTGGAAAAGTTCACTTTTCTCGGCCATTACGGCTGGCGATGGCTTTTAAGATCATAATCAGTGGCATTTATTTTCAAGCGGAGGCAGACAGGAGGAGGCTTTTTCGGCAACATTTACGCATTGAACTGCGTTATTACATCCTTGATTTGTTTATAACAGGAAATTATTAAAGAAAATATATACGAGAGAAAATCAACACAAAATCAAATAACAAGCATACGCCCCGTTAACATTCGTCTCGCGGAGATTTTTTATATTATTATTTTTTTTTGCTTTTTTTTTCCGGCTGCCTGGTGGGCGCTCGAATCGTTTGCTAATTTCCGCTCGCCGCGCACTCATCGCCGCTGACATTACGGATAGGATGTTGTTCAGTGGCATGCGGCATACGGAAAGAGGAGCTGAAGGCAAAAAAAAAAGGAAGCAGCAGACATGCCTTTGAATGGCCGCCAACCACAAGGCATATGCCTTGGCACTTTATGCGTGGCATAGGCAAATATTGACATTTTAGCTTATGGAGCACGCACCACTAACTGGCGCCCGCCATTCTTTCCCCAGTGCCGCCCCAACTCCCGGGGCCTTTGGTTAAATTAAATTACAGAGCAATTCTTTCCGGCTGCTTTCGGGTCTCTCCCGTTATTGTGAGTGCTGCACGTATACCATTTGTGGTCTCCCCCTTCCCCGGTTTCCACTCTCCCAAAAATCCCTTACCAGACCGCCATCTCACCCGGATCCTGCCCAGTTCCTATCTCTTTAGTAACTGCCATATGCAGTGCAGCCGCTCATTGGCATTTGTCATGCTCCGGCAGGAACTTAAAGTCGTCCCGAGCTGAACTTCATTTTGGCCCAGTTTGGGTTCTCCTCCCGCCCCCCTGACGGCTTATCCCCCTTATCTTGGTAGTCGCGTATTTCGCCAATGGCTTCTTTTCATTCGTTTTCCCTCCTCAGCTACCACTTTCTGTGTGTGTGCACTGAAAAAGATTTATTTTATTTTATGAAAAATAATTTTCCTTAAGAAGCTATTTCAGTTTTTAATGATAGGTCTCAGAGTAAAACTTTAAATACAAATTTTGTATTAAATCTTCTGGAAATGTACGCCCAATTAATAAAAAAAAATGTGACACTTTTTGCTTACTTTCTTTAGTTTGTTTTTTTTTTAAAGTGTATCCGATTGGGGTAACTTTTCGTGCCTCTCGCTCCGTCGGCTTGATTAAAATAAAGCCAAGTTTCTAAGCCCAGATTAGTGTCCGAATTATTATTATTTTTTCAGTCTTTCAGCTTCTCCTTCTTTCATTTTTTCCTTTTTCAGAGGAAATGCGTTTTCAGTCAATTGTTTGGCTTTCATTGGCTGTGGGGCTCTTCGGCTCAGTCAGCTGGCATTTATTTATTTATTTTGTTTGGTTCATTGCGGTCGTTGCTCAAGTCCTGCTTATGGAATTTGCATTGCATGCTCTTGAAGGCTGTCTGAAAAGTTTTTTATTGCATTCCATAAAATGCAGAACGGATACGTAGAGTCGAGGGCTCATCTACATTTTTCCCGGAGCAACAAACATGGACCAAGTCTCCGGGCCGTAGCTCACATTTGTTTTTCTGTCTTATCGCATCAAGTACTTTGCCCCGAAAAGTTTGTTTCAAGAAACAAGATACAAACACACACAGACACAAATATATAGAAATGTATATATACAACCAATGCAGTGCTGGCTGGGTGAGCTGGAGCTGATGTCATCTCGTATAAAATATAATTTCTTTGCTAAAGTTTAATATCATTATTTTTGTTTCGACTGCTCTCGGCTGTGCGAAGAGCGCGTGTGAGATTCGCACGCGTATTAGCTTTCACTTGCCAAGGCAACAAAGTACATAAACCAGCAACAATGCCAACTGAAGCAGATTTTCTATTTATGAGCTTCCTCCTCGAATAACACTCTCGCCTCTATCTGTTCAAATGCCCGAGTAAATTATACTCGGCGAAATAAATTGAAGAAAACAGGCCGGAAAAGCCGGAAAAGCTGTGGGAATGGCTCCGAGATGAAAGCAAACTCTTTTACAATTGACTTGCGCCGTTCTGATGCTAATTGAATTAAAATCCATCGGAAAGTTGCTCGCCGGCCGGCCCCGAGGAAAATAAACTGGAATAGGAGAAACTCGATTGGTTGGCTGATGACAACCAGCGGCTGAAAGGGTCAAAGTTAATTTATTGCCGAATGAATTGAGCAAAACGGGGGCAATCTGTCAAAGTTTCGCTGGTGGCTGGCTGCCTGCTGCTGGCCTCGTGGACTTTGGGGACAGTGTTTGCAATCGTAAAGTCAAATGGCGCCTAATTGGCAAAACAAGCGGAAAATCGCAAATTAAAACAGAATCTCAGCCAGTCCAAGCAGGAAATAAACTTGGCTTTCCCCCTTTCTTCCCATGACTCCCATGAAACACAAACAAAACAAATTGCGTATACGCCCCGCAGCCGCTTTACTTCTGGCCTGTGATTTTCGCTGGCGAGCGCAGCTTTATTAAAGAAAGCCAAATAAAATTAAAAGACCAGCACTGTATTTTATTTGAAGGCAGAAAGCGAAAGAGCATGGCTCACAACCACCAATTTAACCCCAGAACTGTGCTCTCCCCTGGCTGGCCAGATGCCAGCAGGTTCCTCATGAACCCCGGCCGCAATTAAAGAGCCAACACCAATCGATGTTAGTCCAATACGACCATAAATATTTCTTTTTGGCGAAACGAAAATTCGCTTGACATTTATGACAGCATTTGCACACATGAACACCATAAATTAACTTCGAGCAAAAACTTTCCGCCCGGCTCCGCTGTCACAACAATGTCAAAGCGTAAATATTGACAATGCCATTGGCATCGACGACATCGAGGAACGTTCCCGTGCACTGCTCTGTTTAGCAGCGCTCAGCTTTTATGGCTACGCATAATTTTTCCATACTTTTAGGATCTGTCCCCACGCCAGCAAAAAAAAAAAGAAAAAAATCACAGAAAAACCCTTTCACACGCCATGGGCTCGACAACTTTGGGCTTTTGGTTTTTGCCGGTTTTAGCTCTCACTGGGCTGGCTTTTATGTGCAAATTGCGCGCAGTAAATAAAAATAAATGAGTATGAAAATTTTTTACTCCTATCAGCAGTATTTTTTTATTTGTTCGCCGAGTTCAAGACTCGCTGCCACACACATGTAGTACGTATGCGAGTCCTCCTTGGCCCCTCCTCTGCGTGGCACCACCTCCATAATAATCGTAATGAATGGCTTATCACGCCAGCTGGCGTTGTCACCATCGCAGTGATGCCATGGCCATTGCCATCGTCTGGCGCCTTTGTTGGTTCGATACAGGACTAATGCACAAGAAGAAATTTGTTATATAATACAAGCAATACTTTTTGTTGGCGCGTATGTTTCTAAAAAATGATAAGAGCCATGGAACCCCAACTATTACTTTTCTAAGTTTCTTAACCTAAGCGCCTTAAACATTCCATTATACAAAATATTAACTAGATCAACTATATCAAATAATTTCTTTGAGTGACTTTTAGTCATATTTAGAGAGTGTGGGTATGTGTGCGGGAAATGGTTAATAAACGAAAGAGTTATGCAGTTGGCAGTGGCGGAAGAGGTGGGAGTATAGTACACTCAACACTCAACAATCGACGAAAGTCCTTTGCACGATCCGACAATAAAATGAAATTTAGCAATTCAATTTAATGCGTTATTTGTCGTAAATTTATACCGTGCCGGGCATATTGATTTACTTCCACTTAAGTGCAAAAAATGAAACTGGAAAACTGGAAAGGCGAGATAATTGCCAGTTGAGTCAGCACACATGGGCCCGCAGCATCAGCCAGTCAGTTGGCCATGTGAAGATTTATGGCCGAGCCGAAATCAAACACCAATTTCGCCATTCATTAAACTTTACTTTTAAGTGGTTGTGCTGTTGGCTTTAAGACATTACCAGACTGACTGGCTGAGCGGCATTATCAGCATTAGCCAGGAAGCAGGAACGCAAACGCGAAAAGAATCGCAATCAGAGGGTTGTGGGGTGTTGTTCCATTTTTTCTGTTAGAGGAGGCCTTGCCACTTTGTCGCATAAACATAAACACTTGCAAATTCAGCGGCAAAAACGAGAGGGGCGTTCGGGGCAGAGCCGGGACTAAAAACAAGACCAGCCACCAGCCAACATCGTGGGCAAAATGGTGTAGAATTATTTTTTGTGTTGTTTTCTTTTACTCGCAGGCGGCATAATCCATTTTGAATAAAATTCCGAATGAACAGACACGGCAAAGGAGCCGAATATCCTTCAAGAGGGGAAACAAACACAGAGGAAAAATATTCAAAATTTAAAATCATATTTCTAAAGAAATCAAACTGGAGAAGCAAACTTTCAAGGCCTTAGTTTTTAGACTTCCCTTTTCTTGGGATTTCTATTCTTATATTGGTAATCTTAAGTGTTTCCCTTAAATTGATTAGGCCGCTTTTTGTTCTCAGTGTTGACGTGGCAGGCGGTAGTTGAAATCCGGCCGCATCCTTTGTTTCGACGGTCGGCGTTTGCCTTTTTTCGGCGTTTGTCGAAGGCGATGCCAACACACTTAAAACATGAGCACGAAAAACATTTACATAAAATCGTCTTAAAGTATTTGCGCGCCTCATCGTCGTGCCCAGAAAGGAAAAGAAAAAGCAACGGGAACAACAACAAACGGGAGGAATGAAGGCAAAGGACTCAGGACTCTCGGATGCGCCCGTAGGCCAAATAAATTACACAAAATGTCGTCAGGGCCCCATTTCTGTGGGCCATTTTATGCTATTAAATACGGTGAAGTGGGGCGAACAAAAAGGCTGGATGAAATAACCGAATAGGAGAGCCGGGCCAACCGAAAAGAAATTATAGAAATTGCATTTATTTGGCAAAAGCATGAATAAGTTTTTAATTCGCAGGGCGCACTTAACTCAGTGTACCATAATCCCGCGCTAAATGCGAACATAATTACCCCAAGCGGCGTGGCGAGATAAACTTTCGTTTTGGGCGAATTGAATTAAATTTGCCAACTGAAATTGCATTGCGTAAATGAAATTTGTAGTTTAATTTGCTGCCTGCCTCGCCCAAAAGAGGGGGCGGAGTCCAACTTTCAAATCAACTTTTTCACTCGCCGCACATGTCGTTTGGGGAGCCAGTTGCCGCTCGGCCACCAGAGAAATCAAAAAAGTTCAAAATTAAATGAGACAGTAGAGCACGAGGGCTGGGCAAGGCCAGCCAGGATGTGCCAGGACCTTGTTAACACACTAGCATCCATACAATGCTGGCACAGCCCCCCCCTGGTTGCAACTTTGGCTCTGAGTATCATCGACTCAATGGGGGCCGAGATTCAATTTAGCATATATGAGTTTAATTTCGACACTCATAAATCCGAGCCAAAGCCCCGGATGAATCATGTAGACTGCTTCCTAAACACAACTGCCCATCCAGCCCCTGCCCGCCTAATTATGCAAAAGTTCGGCCTGTTCCATCTCGTACTTTTATTGCCGGGCTACTCCCTTGGGTCAATTTTAATTACGCTCATTTTGGAGCCTTTTAATGTAAATGAAAACAGAAAAAAGCCGAAACCCGAAAACAAAATACAAAAAACCGAAAAAGTTGAAAGAAAATACAGAAACGAAACACAAATAAGAGAAATGGAATTGAGGAAATTTTAAATTAAAAACAACAAGCCGTAAAGCAGGGCGTGTAAAATTTGACAGCGGCAACGAAGTGAAAATTGCTGGAGCATAATTGAGACAGAACCCGCATCAGCCAGTTGGCATTCCGAAGTTCACACTTTCCTTGCCTTTCGACTTTTGTGCATAATTAAAAATATGCACATTGACATTTGAGGACAGGCCATGTTATAAATATTAATTTCCGGCTCCTGTTGCCACTGTTTGTGTCTTTTTCTGGTTCTTTAAAATTCCGTTAGCGTGTTTTGCATGCTTTTCGAGTTTGGCTTACCTCAGCCTTGCATATTTTACTCGGTGCCTGTATGCCTCTGGTCCTGTGTCCTGCTTGACTTCATTCCATTTTGCATGTCAAAAGAGTGAAATCCTTCTTAGAGTTTATAATCGTCAATCATCATAATTCGGGGCACTTGGCCCACACGTTGCGCATACGCCCCCTTGGCGATGGCTCATTTTTACAAATGAAGCGCATTTTACAGTTCACTTTAATGTTGGCCATAAAAGCCACGAGAAAGAGAGACCATTCAAGTCATTGGCACTGCCGTTGCCTCTGCCTTTGTCTTTCATTAACACGCTGGAACGATGAAGACGAATGGCGGCATAAAGAGGGATATCTTGGCTGACAAGGACGGCGAAGGACGAAAGACGCTGGAGGGGAAGCTGGTTTCAGCCAACACGCCCTGCATTCATTTAAGCCTTGTCTGCGACTGCCGGGCGCCAAGATTTTATTGAGTTATTGTTGGCTTTGTTGGCTCCGGTCCTGATCCTGGCCCTGGTTCGGGTGCCCCATTTGCCAACATCCCGCCGTAGCCACAACCGGAAATGGCGCACTCATTCCGAGGCTTTGATGATTTCCCCTTTGCTCAGTGATGCTTAAAACTGCATTTGGAAAGTGCCTGATTTTCGCCAAAAAAAGAAAAAATCCCCCAAAATACGGAATTTCTTCTGCACTCGACTCGTCTATTTCCATTTCCTTTTTTTTTTGTTTTTTGTTGGGCCACATGTTGAGACCGCGATAAATTCCTTTGCCCATATCCTTTCGTTTCGCCTGTCACATCCCTTTTTGCTGTTCCACTCTGCTGGCATTTTTATTTCATTTGGCTTTATGAAATTAGTAAATGCCAGGCCTTTGTTGCCCTTGTTGTTTCTCCGAGGAATTTCATGCCATCAAGAGGAGCAGTAGAAAATATATATACATTATATATAGAAGGACCAAGAATGGGAGAGACAAAGTTGTCGGTGGCTGCCTTTATTGTTGTGGGAATAAACGTTAAAATATGATTTGATATTATGGGCAGGACAGCAGCCATGTAGCTTTGCCATTTGTTATCCTTGCCATGAATTCGAGAGAGTGCCCTGATACCAAAAGGCACGCACCCGAGATGAAGTGCCTCCCATCAATGGTATTTTGATTGCGAATATTAAGACGTTCGACACAATCGAAAGTCGCAACTGAGGAAGAGGTGGAACATATTTTGAATTTGAGGCAACAGGTGGCTGGATTTCTACAAATCTCAGGGAACACTTCAGGGAATGTATTCGGCATGAACCTATCTAATAATTTACCGAGTTTCAAAAATATAAAGCATTTTATTCTTCCATTTAATTTTTAGAAATGTTATTTTTGTCTTCTCAATTGACAGAAATTGAAATTTTTCATGTCGTTGTGGCTGAACATATAGTATGAAAACCCTTTTTTTCGTTAATTTTATTATGAGTTTTCTTCTATAATTTTTTCATCTTGAGTCACTCACCATTCTCTTGTTTTTAAAACATTTCGAAATACCCCTTTCATTTATCTTCCTATGAATTTTTTCTACATTAATTGCTTGCGTATTTTTCGATCCTTCGAAACTCTCCAGAATCCTTGTATATACTCTCTGCTCTTTAGGGAAAAAAGATTCCAGAAAATCTCCCACCACCAAGACAAAAGTAGTGGATGAGGAAATAAAACCCCTCCATCAGTCAGTAGCAGGAAGCACCTTGATTTCCTCTTGGCCTGGCCTACTGTGATTCTGGCCGCATTGCCGCAGTATGCTCTGCGTCAGTCGCAGTTGCCGATCATAAACTTGCCGCACATACCAAGCCCCGCACTAGAATATAGGCAAATAAATAAGTCGGTAGCAGAAAGAAGCCGTGGCAACTCGACTCGTGACTGGGGCCCAAACCCAATCCCATTTGCGGCACCCTCAACCTATGCTTTGCACTTGTCTTCCCAGGGCACAGGGAACTACTAAAGGCTCACAGGACACACAGAAGCACAACACACATATCATTTGTCTGTCTGTTTCTCTGACTGCGTGCAGTATCCTGTGTGTCCTTGTGTGTTTTTCTCTTATTGCCGCTGTCGCTGTCGCTGCCATTGTATTTGTATTTGTAGTTGTTGATTGTAGTTTGTTGCCGCCTTCGTTGTCGTGTTTGTGGTTACACTTTGCGTGCTGTGTGTGTTATTGTGCACTTTTGCACCCCCCCGGCAACCGTCAACCGTCAACACGATACCCACCCGGCGTATACGTTTTTTTTTTTGCAGCCCCTCTGCCGTGTCTGGGGTCGGATATCTGGCCATATGTGTATGCTCTGGCCTATTGTGCTAATAGCCAACACTATCGTATTTTAACAGCTTTTATTTACATGTATGCCTTCTCCCTTAAAAGGAGAATAACTTTGACTTGCTCTTACTGTGGTTGGGCCCTACAATGTCTTATTTCCTTAAGTATAATTTTAACTTATATAGCATTTAAAAATATTTATTTACCTACCTTTTTTATATGTAGATTATATGAAGATTTTCATTAAAGAGTTCTGGAATGTGTAAGCCCATATCGATGTCTATATCTCTGCCTGCTCGAATCCAATCCGTAAGCTTCTTAAAGAGCCTTAAACAGGTTATAGGTCGACTGCAGTTGCAAGTTGAAACTACTGGAAGCGGCTTAAAGGCCCTTCAATTCACTTTATGAATTAAAAGTGACCTGTCTGTCAGTCAGGCATTCACTCAGTGAGCCAGACAGTCGCCCACTTATCCACATGTCTGCCCTGCAGAGTCTGGCGGCGGGACTTCCATCCATCCTGATCCAGAAACTGAGCTCCCAGTCCTCGATTTTGGCCTTGTCCCTACATGATTGGCATTTTCAAGCATCAGCCGCCCGCTTTTTTCACTCTCGCCCGTGTGTATCCTTTGTTAACACATTTCCTCCATTCCTCAATACCCGTGTTCCTTTCTTTTTTTTGCACACTGATAAAAATGGTGAAATGACAGGTTTTATAATTGGCGATAAAATGCCATTAACAAGGGACATTGTAAGTCCTGACCGTCCCGTGGTCCGAAATGCCACACCCACTGGCCAGTCACGTGTTTGCCAGCCACCTGCTCAACAGCAAGTTTTGAGTGGCATGCCACACAACACTGCATACACCCACATCCCTATATATTTGTATACAAAACGGGGCAGGATGAAAGGATATAACAGGCAGGATCCACATCAACTGCAGCTGCTGCCAGCTGGCCGAGTGGTCTTAAAGCTTTTCTTTAAATTTCCCATTTGGGGAAGAAGGGCAAATAAAGTGATGAGTTATAAATTGCTTTTTGGGCTATTGAGCATGTGAAGTCAATAAAATTTTTAATGGCTCCATACCACTCGCTCTCGGCGTCTGTTTGGCCTTTAATAACTCTAACCTGGCAGTGCCTGTGAGGCGAGTCGGAAGTTATGCTCGCTGTTGAGCGGGTAATTCAACTAGGAGCCAGGATGGGGGCAGCAACCGGTTTCCGTTTGATATTTTCGCATCTAGAGTGGAAGTGGCAAGTAACAGTGACTTCCGGCGGGGCGGTGGGCGCCAGTAAACTGTAATAAACACTAAAACGTGGAATGGCCTGGCCCAGAGTCAGTTTACCATTTTACTGACAAATGTGGCCAAGGAAATGGCAAGGAAATTAAAACAAATATAAAATGCTGGCGACTAGGCAGGACCTTTGCAGCAGGAACTTTGTAAAAAGTAAACTACGGTAGGAAAAAGGCACTGCAAGAAAAATTGATCAAATAATTTATATTTTTTATATGTAACAGAGTTCACAAATAAAATTTAATGGTTGTGTTAGCTTAACTGATATAAAGGCCTACTTAACACTTAAACTAACTTGAAAGTATCCTTAAAATATTTTTTTGTTCAGTTCACTTGCACAAACTTGCCAGCAGAAATGAAAATAAATAAGCAGCTAACTTTTCCGCTGAGACGGGGGAGGCAAAAAGGACAACAACGCTGTTGCGCTAGTCATTTGCCATAAAAGTCAACAACTTTCCCTGGCGATACACTGATAAAGGCCGGCCCAGGCAGCCCAGGCTGGTTTCCTTTTCAGCAACGCCCCTCGACAGCCGTTTCGATTGAATTACGCGTAATCGTCGCGAGTGCTTAAAAATTAAATTAAAATTTTATTTACTCCGACGGCTCCGGCAAGGGAAGCCAGCTGGGACTTGGCCAGAATGGGCGTGGCGATGGCTGGCTCACCTTTAACCTTATCTGTGGCCCGGGCGCACGCACACGCCCGTCGAAGGGCAATAATGTACCGCATCGGGTGATAAGAAATCGATTTGTCACCGGGACGTGAGACTCAATTGGCGCTTAAACAGAAGCCAAAGCCGCGAGGGCATAAATCAGCCAACTTGCCACAAGCCACATACATTTGCTCTCGTATGCAGGGCGAACGTGTGTCTCTCCTTTGTGAGTCCCTAAGTTTATTACAGCTGTAGCAGCGAGTTGTTTTGAATCAAATCCCCTAACAAAATGCTCACAGCTTTTGTGGCGAATGTGCACAGCCCGGATTTTCTTCGTCCCCGAAAGCGAAAAAATAAAGAAATTGAAACAAATTCCGGGGAAAGACATTGTCGAGCCTAACTATGAGCCCCCTGGCTCTAATGATTATTAAGATCCAGGTGTGCTGCCATACTGTGATTTATCCCCTCGATTTACAAGTGAATCCTCAAGTGAAATATAATTTCCAAGTGTTTATTTTTCTTTTTTTTTGTTGGCCGAAAAATTATTTAACCGAATCGAGTGAGCGATGACAACAATTGGGACATCCCGCAGAAGAAGAAATATGTATATATTCCTTTTATATAGTACATATATCTGAAAAAAAATCCCCTTCAGTCAGAGCAAAGAAAAGGGAATTCGTGTGTATGCTTTCTTAGGATTTCTCTCCTCGACGCCGTCCGCCCGCTTTTCTTTTATGGCTCTGCGCTTCCCGCACCTTTTTTCCCGATTTTTCAGCATCGAGGTCTCAATGGTAATGTTTTCGCCTCAGTTGCACGTCGAATATTTTCAACGATTGCCTCGGAAAAGCCGCAGAGTAAACAAGCGCGCCCACATTAACTTTCACTTACTTTCCCGGCCCGAGTGTCTGTGTGTCTCTGTGCGTTTGTGTGGGTGCCTTCACTCACACACAGTCTCTCGCAATTTAAACGCTTCATTTCACTTTATTTCGACTGCGATTTCAATTTACATTCCATGGTATTCCACTTTCCTTTCGGCTGCTGGTTGGCTGCCGATGCTTAAACATCTTTTACTTTGGCGCTCTGTGGCTTTTTCGAGATTTTCCGCAACCCCCACAGCCTCCATCCGCCATCTGCATTTGAAAATGAGTGGATTTTGGAGATTTTAATTTTTAATCCAGGACCTGAACCTCGCCAGGGTTTCCCTTTAATCAAAAATGCAATGGATCCGATAAAGGCAGCTGTTTAACTTTTTCGGCTCACAATTTCAGCTCAAGTTAGATAACAATTTCCTGGAGAATAAATTAATATACATAGTTCTCTACAGATTCCACTCAATCGATTTCAATAAAGTTTCATTAGAACTTTTCCCAGAGTGTAGTCGCGGTTTTCAATCGGCGAAGGCAAATGTTGAAAGCTGGAATGTTTTAATTAACTTTTGTTTGCCTTTGGCTCAAAGTTTCCAGCGAAATATTTTGAAACGCCCCGGCAGTTCGTTTTACTTGCACCCGTTGTAAAATCCCCAATACTTTTTGCACGCAACACTGAATCCCGTATCCTGCATCCTGCACCCTGCACCGTGCACACTGTATCCTGTATGCTGAGACTTCAATGAGATGCAAGTCCGGATTTTTGACTGCAGTTGACATGGGAATGGGTGAATAGGGCACCCACTCGGGTTCACACGCATTAAAATAGATTGCTGTTTACTTTCAATTTAGTGGTCCACCATCGCCATCGCCATCTCCATCTCAATCTCAATCCTTTGCAGATGCGTCGTCCTCCATCCCTTCGCCCCTTTGCAAATATTTGCCTTTTATTAAAATTTTCCGTGGCACTTGGCGGCGGGTGGCTTTCCGTTGTTCAGTTGATTCGATTGCATACCTGTCACCCAGTCCCTGTCCGGGCGTTTGAAAATATTAACTGGCATATTTCAGTGGCATGCAACCAACTCGCCCGCCCGTCAAATAACTGAGCTGTCACCGAGGCTCCTCTTTCAAATTTCCCTCGCTGCAGCCCCACAAAAAATGCACTAAACAGCGCCCATGGCCAAACGCATTGTTTCGTTTTAGGGCTCGCAAATGTCACTTCACTTGGGTTCACTTTATTCCACGGAAAGTTTGACATTTTTTTAGCCCAGCGCAGGAGGAATTTTTTATTTGGAATTTATTTCATTAGCTTAATGCCCAAAGTGGAATGTCAGGGGCTTTGGCCAAAGTTGTGCCATAGTTAATGAGCAGCCGGGACATTACTGCACCGTTCTTCGTCATCATCGCCGGGAATGAGTGTCAAGCTTTTCGGAACTTGACCAGGTGAAAAGTTCACTCTAGTGGCCTTGTCTGGCTTACGAAGAGCGCACTCTAACCTCCTGGCCCGGCCTTTGCCCTCTGGACCTGGTCAAGCAATCAAATTCATTACGATCCGGAAATACGCAAAGTTGGCAGAGGGTCAACAAAGAGCATGAGGTACGCAATGAACTTACTTTGCTTTGCGATTCTTTCACTGAAATAAAAAGGGAATTATTTGCAGGGAAAGGCATATATATCCTATACTTTGTATCTACTAGTGCAGTCACATTCCAGAACTAACATCTTTAATGGCACACACCTAACAATTGTCGCCAATAAACAAAATACAATTTTAATTTGATAAGATTTCCCCCAAGTGTAGAGGTGGCTGGTGGCTTTGAGAGGCCATTATCACAGCGAGGCGACAGGACGAAAGGACGATATTGCCGTAAAGAGATGCGGCCTTCGTGCAACCATAAATGGCTTGGTCTGGTCGGGAGTTGGGGGTCTTCGCTTTAGGTTGCAAGCAAACTGACAGGGACAAGCTGTTTCAGCTCCAGTTTCTGGTGCTCCCGCAGCTCCTGTGTCAGGACACTCCCGTCCCTGTCGGTGGCACGCAGCAGCAACAGCACTAGAGTAGCTGTGTAGCAGCCACAACATAGATAAACAAGCTTCTGGTGCTGTTGGTGCTGTCATAACCGCATATATCGCTCATAAACGCCGTCATAAAAGTGACACAGACAAACACCAAAAACGGCCAAAACAAATATGTGATAAAGACGGCCTACAGTCGCGATATGGGGAACTACACGCCATTATTTGGACCTCTGTTGTTAACGGACTAAGTAAAAACTTTCGTTGGGCATAAAAGCTAGGAATTGTACATAATTCAGGGTCCATCAGGCTTGTTTTATTGGTTTTCCGTGGGTAGGCCCGTTTCAAAATTCAATCTCTCTCCGGTTTCACGGGTCGTATACGTAATCTGAGTCGCAAAGAGACCGGTCTAATTTTAGGAGTTTCCGCTAATTAAACGCTGCAACAACAAGAGGCATCCAAAAAGCGGAAAACAGAAAGCAGGGAAAACTAAAGGGATTATTGCATTTGCCGGACTCCGTTGTTTTGTGTGTTGATAATCGTTTAGTGTCATTAAAAAGGCAGCAACAAGGACAGCAAAGGATGCACCTCAAAAAGGATGTCTAGCAGGGAATGCCTCTTATACAGCCTCGACTTTCTCCGATTGTTCCCACTTTTCGCAGCGATGGATGAAAAAGTGTCCAGCTTAGCCGGGAGCAACATTGGCAGCTGCAACTTGCCACATAGATGCAAATCTACATAGCAGACACAGACACATACAGACACAGATACGCAGGAAGCACGCTTTTTGTCCTTGTTGTTTTTGCTCTTCTTGTTGCCGGCCATTGTTATCATCGCTGCCACGTTGAAGGACCAACAACAACATTAGCATCTGCAGCAGCAGCAGCAGCTGAAGGGAAAAAGAAACTAGGCTACGTCGTCGTCAGGTCCTGTTCAAATTAAACTGAAAATCTTGTCCGCCCCCCAGACAAGGCGGCCTCCATGTTCTCCGTCTCCTTGGGCTGCCTTGTCTGGATAGTCCTTTCCAAGCTCCACCCCTGCTTCCCAATGCTTGCTTTTCCCTCACTTGTCAAACATTGTTATGAGCCAAAGTGGCAGGACTTTTTTAGGACAATTCCCAGTCCAACTAGCAAAAAACCATTGCAGTTGCTTCACTTGGAATAAAATTGTTTGAAAAGTCTATTTGATATTTAGCGACTTAATTTGAGAGAAGCTGAGAAGCTTGATATTCAAATATTTTAGTTCTTATTTTTAGAGAGAATTAAGAGTATTTTACTTATTTTTATTTAAAAAAGATCTTCCACAAATCTAAACAGAAGATATATAATTCTAGAGATTCCAGAGAATATATGTCAATTGTCTCTTTGAATGTGGGACCTTAAAACTTTATACATATTTTTATATAAATATTATTTTATTCACAGGGCCCTAATTTTTCCGAGTGGGCCCACCAATTTATTTCTACCCCTTCCTTTTCCCCTGCTGATACTGCAAGCCTTTTAATTAAACTTAAGGAATAAAGCAATGGCCCAAGTTTGGGAGTTATTTTCAGCAACCCAGAATAGATAGCCTGAATAGAAGGCAAGCAAAGTGCACAAAAAATTCGTTGAACAAAAGTCTGAAACAAAACACCGAAGTGGAGTGGGTAGAGGCCACCCCTCGCCCCAAACGGCAAGACTTCACGGCCAATCGATGGCGCTCTTCAACTTCTACCACCGACACAGCGACTTTGGCACTGATGGGTTAAGCTTGTGCCTAATGGCCGCCTAAGTTGACACAGCCAGCTCTGAATAATGGAATCAGAAAAAACTCACAACAACACAACTGCGCGCAGGCGAGGGAGGCCAAACTTTTATGTTGATTTATTAAATTAATTGCTACCTCATGGCAACACGGCCTGGGAGGGACACGCCTCACCGTGGCAGCATGTGAGTTAACTTTTATTTGTCTTTAATTTAATTTATTCGAAATTCTGCTCAACTTTTATTTCGAAAATCGGATTCAGCGTGCCAAGGGAAACATTTTTTTCTTCCTTTTCATTTTTGTTTTTTTTTTTGTTTTTAAGGAGATCTCTTGGTTTATTTCGTGTGATATAGTGGAAAATAAAGATTGCCTAGATGATTTATTCGCAGAATTCACGCAATGATAAAAGGTGGAATGGTGAACCGAAATGAATTGAGGCTCTACGTGTTGCTGTTCCACACAATTTCCGGACAAATATCCCGGTGGCAACCCCGCCGCTTATTTCCCGCCTCTTCCGCTTTCGCCCCTTTGACAGCTCACACTCTATCACTCAGCCCGGAGCTGGGAGCATTGAGGACATCGCATCACATTTCGCAGACATTTTGCACTTGATTTAATGTGGCAGCCCGCAGGAAAAAGTCTAAGGAATGTTCCACCTCCCCCCTACACCTGCCAGGCACCTAGCTTCCTATTTTGGGCCCGATTCGATTTGTTGCGTTTACCAATTTTCCAGCAGCTAATGGCGTTACAATTTGCCATTGTTATTCCTAGGTATTCTTGCCGGGTCTACACGGAAATAAATAAATACTTTTTCACCTCTTAGCTACGAAAAAATAGAACAATGAAAGAATGCTTAGAGGAACCTTTTTCGTAATTTTTACATTTCAATGTCCATTAAATTCTAAATTCTTTTATTCCCTGAATTAAAAGGAAATCATTTCAGAATATTCATCTCATTTTAATGATATTAGGGATCAATTGTATTACATTTTTATTGTGTATCCACTGGCTTCCCCCTCCCCGAAGGGTCGAGAAAAATGACGCCACAAAACCCCTCGGTGCGAAATGCTCATTTATTTCGAAAAAGGGGGAAACCCGGCCGAAGGAACCTCTTAAGGGGAAGTTAACTGCTGTTGCTGCTGCTCCTGGTGTTGCCCCCGCCAGTGCTGCTGGAATATGTTGCACGTTAAGCGATCGCTTCAAAATTTATTGCTGGGCGTCTGCGTGGTTGACAGTCAACCCATAAAAACTTCGACTCCCAACCTGGGCGCCCAAGGAGGAAATGAAAAAGCAGAGAGCCACCGAAAGTCGGGTGAAGGGCAGAGGGTGGGCTACTGTGGTGGTGGAGGTGGAGGTGTGGCCGTTTATTGCATTTACAGTTACTTAATTCTTTTGCATGAACTTGCCACACAAACAACAATTATTGCTCACCTCTGCCTGCCACGTCCCCCTTATATTTATTGTGGCAAAGATTGCCGGCGTGACACTTGGCTAAAGGGAGCAGGACGGCAGGCAGGCGGCCAGGACCAGGACCAGGCAGGTGGTAAAAACCATTTTGATCGTTGAAAACTTTTCAAAACGACGACTTTAAACGGCGCTCGCAAATTACAGCTCAGCATTTTTGGAGCGAGCAGGCTGTTGTTGCTTTTACGCGCATTGATTGTATTTTGAGTGACGGGTACCGCAAAAAAGCTTTTAAGTCATTAATATCATTTTGAGAGCCAGCCATTCATCCATCCAGCCAGCCAGGCATCCTCAAAGGATTTTGAAGAGTACATTTTTCGCTGATGGCGCCTGCAATGGGTGAACGATTCCGGACCGTATGTACTATACACGGACGTTGATGGGCTTACCCGCTGTTTGAAATAAAGTCTCTTCAGCTTAAAGTTCTAGTCGTTAAATGATGTTCCCCCGGTAGCAAGTACGTGAAAATGTCTAGCGAATATAAATTCACTAATAACTGAGATTTATGCATACAAACGAAGACCGTTCAGACAGTACACCACGAGGACATTTAAAGCCGGGCCAAATGCTTTTGGCCCAGAAGATAAGCCCTGCCAAATGGAGGCTATAAATATGTGTGTGAGCGGGGGTGTGTGTGTGTGTGCGAAATCAGAAAACACAATCTGCATCTAAATGAATCAAATAAATTAGTTTGGCCATTTTTGAGGGCAAAACCAAACAGAAATGCTAGCAGCAACGGGGCGTATGAGGAATATTTCCAGCCGACTGGGAAACTGTTGCTCGGCTCGGCAAAAACTTTTTCGCCCTTCATGATTTGATTAAAATAATTTCCACTTAACCTCCCGCTTCGCTCGTCCTTCTCGGCTAGACATCCTGACACAAAAAGGCAATGTAATTAAGAGCTCCCGCCGAGGCACGCGCACATGCAAAACTATCCGGCAAATTAGTATCGCAAAACTTAATACACACGCCGGAAGCCAAACCGAAAGCCAAAGTCAAAGCCAGGGAAATAAAAGGTATCTGGAGCCGAACTCGCAAAGAGCCCACCATCTCTGACTTTTGCCATAAACTGCTGGCATTGATTGTCCCTGCCGATGGGTGTACTACTTACATGGTATATGCTTGTCTATGTGGGATTTCCTGGCGATGCTCAAGTGTGCACATGAAAAATACGCCAACGAGGTTCTTTTGGGGGAGCATTGGGGGTCTTCTTGAGAAGAACCTATCCTTTTGTTCTCTGTACACTTTCCGAAAATGTTTGACTAACAGATTCCACAAACACTTCAAGTAAGAAGGATTCCAGAATCTATGTACTGTAGATTCATAGTAAAAAATACTCTTTAGACAAAGGAAGGGAGTTACTATTTTTTCCAGTGCATGAATACACTTGAAATGAAGTGGCCCAGTGCCTGTATGTTCTGACAGAAAGATTTACAATGTGGCTACGCAGGCACGCATGTGTGCGACAAGGAAGCGAGGACCATGGGCCAAAAGGATCGCAATAGGGCAGGAGAAAGGGAGGGCAAGAGAGAAAAAAAGAGACAGAACGACGACGGGTTATAAATGTCTAGGTGGCGCCATTTGGCTGTGAGCTAAGCAAACCCAGAATGGGGTTAGTCCTGCCAAATGGAATCGCTGGGATGGCCTGGCCTGGAGTGCCAGAGGTGGAGGGGTATGGGAAAAGGAAATGGAACAAGGGTTCGCAAATTGTATTGTTTTTGTGTAAATTAGTTCACTTTGTGCGTGTCTATGTGTCTGCTTCAGCTGCAACTACGGCGACTACCAGGACGACGACGTGTTTGGACCTTTTAATTTGCATGTTTTATGTTCACTTCATGAGATTTGAGTTGGCTGGGCTGAGTCGGTCCTGTGGCTTGGGTGTTGGCATAAAATATTCAACTGGCCACATGTGTGTGTAAGCCGTGTGTGTGGAATAAAGTTTAGCTGTGATCATAATTTATCGTCGGGCCATGTTTGTGCTTGCCACGGCAAAACGAAACCTAAACCCAAACCCAAACCCAAACCGAGTTTCAATTTGACTTTCGTCTAAGCAGAAGGCGAAATCCCAACAACCACAACCTCAATTCTCTTAATATTTTTCTCTGCCCCCGCGCCAGCCTTTGTTATTTATTTACGTGGCTCGGTGAAACCACTTTAATCAGTCCAGTCCGCTCATCTGGCGTGGAAATTAAGTTCTCTGGCACCACCTTAACATAAGCTCCAGACCCAGTCTCACTACCGGTCCAGTGTCTGGCCACAGGACCTCCTCCTGGCTGTCGTCCATCGCACATTTCCGTATAAGCCGTTTTTGTTATAACCTGGCAACACGCACGCGCTTAATGACGAGCTTTAGTCAGTCAGTTTGGATGGCCGGCAAGTCGATTTTATTTATGGACACATTTTATGACACTTTTATCAAAGCCAATGGCGCCTAGCGGTGCATAAGCAGGCCAGGGACTTAAACAAAGCTGCCAGGTGTTGGCTTACCGGTTTATATTTACTAAACTACTCCCACTTTCACCATTTTCACATACTGGTTAGTTGCTTTATTGGCAAAGATAGTACAAATTTTTGGTCAAATTTTATTTTAACAGATATGGCGGCCAAAAAAATTAATTGTCTATAATAATATTAACTCAATATTAAATCTATTTTAAATCAAAATGCTTTTAACTCACTTATTAATAAATATATACTAAACTTACACACTTAGTGTACACCTAATTATATATATTTCTTATTCCCCAAGGGGATTTACAACTAGTTAGAAAATCTTAATCACAAAAAATATACTTGATGTTTTTTTTATATTTGTAAATAAAACAAGAATGGAAAGCTAACTTCGGGCGGAGCCGAAGTTGATATACCCTTGCAGATATGTGGCAGCTTATATTATTAGATATATATCGGATCTTATATAGTTGGCCGATCCTTATTAAACTCGGCAGATCAAATTAGTTTGCCGAAAGTAGAATCCATACAGAGTCCCAGTCTTCTAACTTAAAAAACAACTGAGATATGGCATTTCCGATCAATCAGTTATATGGCAGCTATAGGATATAGTCGGCCGATCCTTATGAAATTTTGCCGATCGAATAAGTTTTCCAAAAGAGGAGTCCATAGCAAGTCCTATCCTTCTAACTTTAAAAACAACAGAGATATGACATTTCCGATCAATCAGTTATATGGCAGCTATAGGATATAGTTGACCGATCCCAGCCGTTCCGACTTAAATACTGCCTACAAAGGAAAGAAGGATGTGTGCAAAGTTTGAAGTCGATAGCTTTAAAACTGAGAGACTAGTTTGCGTAGAAACAGACAGACAGACGGTCAGACGGACATGCTTATATCGACTCAGGAGGTGATCCTGATCAAGAATATATATACTTTATAGGGTCGGAGATGTCTCCTTCACTGCGTTGCACACTTTTGACCAAAATTATAATACCCTCTGCAAGGGTATAAAAAATAAACCAATATTGTTTAAATTTGTTAACGTTAATCTAATTTAATAATTTATTGCATATTTTTATACCCTTGCAGAGGGTATTATAATTTTGGTCAAAAGTGTGCAACGCAGTGAAGGAGACATCTCCGACCCTATAAAGTATATATATTCTTGATTAGGATCACCTCCTGAGTCGATATAAGCACGTCCGTCTGTCCGTCTGTCCGTCGGTCCGTCTGTCCGTCTGTCTGTCTGTTTCTACGCAAACTAGTCTCTCAGTTTTAAAGCTATCGACTTCAAACTTTGCACACATCCTTCTTTCCTTTGCAGGCAGTATATAAGTCGGAACGGCCGGGATCGGTCAACTATATCCTATAGCTGCCATATAACTGATTGATCGGAAATGCCATAACTTCGTTGTTTTTTAAGTTAGAAGGATGGGACTTGCTGTGGACTCCTCTTTTAACAGACTTATTTGATCTGCCAAATTTCATAAGGATCGGTCGGTAACTGATTGATCGGAAAGGCCATATCTCTGTTGTTTTTTAAGTTAGAAGGATGGGACTTTGTATGGATTCTACTTTCGGTAAACTAATTTGATCTGCCGAGTTTTATAAGGATCGGCCAACTATATAAGATCCGATATATATCTAATAATATAAGCTGCCACATATCTGGAAGGGTATATCAACTTCGGCTCCGCCCGAAGTTAGCTTTCCATTCTTGTTTTTATAACAAAAAGTTGAAATAAACTTTATGTTGATTGAGTATTTCTCTGAAAAATATAAAGTAAGAGCCCCATGAGCATGAATCCCAAGCACGTTAAATTAAAAAGCACAATGATAAGCAAGGACCCCATCCAAAAATGAGTGAGAAAAGGCAATTACAAAATCGTACACAGAGCCATTTAACTTTTTGCAACAGCCGAACATGTCAATAATTTGGGAGGAGGAAGGAGGAGCTTCCCCCAAAAAGGCAAGCAGCCGTGGGCCAGGATGAAGAGATAAATTCCATTTGTAGTTATATATTATAACTGGATTGTGTACGTGATGCCGCAAAGGAAGAAGAAATATGCGTTGTGGCAGGACCAAAACCCAGAGCCAAGACCAGGATCAGGGCGTGGACCAGGACCAGGACCAGAACGAGGACCAAACCCAACCAAGCACATGTTAAACTCTTTACACGGACATAAACAGCGAGCGGATATACGTGCGTAGAATCCATGCTCGCCGGGAGTAATTGAAGCCACAAATACGGACGGATATGGATCCGGAGAGCTGTGACTCGAAATTGATGGAAGCATAAAGAAGGATATCTCGATGGGACATGCTGCAACATCCCGTGCGTCACATACCGCAGACGAGTAGCATATTACATTGTATGTGGCGGCGGTCTTTGCATTGGTTGGTGTTTGTTTTTTTTGCCATTTGCTTGCTTGTTGCCAAAAGGGGGGCAAACCAGAAAAAACTGGGGAATTGTGGAGAGCAATCAAATGGAAAATGCACCAACAATACGCAATCTGTTGACATGTCGCGCGAGTGCGAGTGCAGCTGAAGTGTTGTCACAGCCAAGTTGAAGTTAAATCTGAAAATGAAACTGAAACCGAATCTAAAACTCAACCTGCTGCAGCCTGCAGGAAATATGCAGCAAGAAATAGCCAAAAAAGTAAACAGGAGGTTGTAAACGGAAAGTAGTTGAGACACTGACATTGAGTCCTGGCGTCGAGGAATGTCATACAAAATTTCTGCTATTGCCTGGAACTCAGATGCTCTATTCTAATAGGACGGAAAAGTAAAAAATAATCAATTAGAAGAAAATTATCAAGTTGAAATTGTAACTAACGCTTTATGTAATTTTTTAAGGAATTGCATTTTATAAAACTTTTTTGAGTGCACCGCTTGAGGTCGAATTGAATGGCTCGGACGGACTCTTGCGATTCCCACCATAAATCTGGAAATGAAATAAGTGTCTGCCGTTGTATATTTGACATTTGGTCACTCACCAACGCAATGGCAGTGAACGAGAGTGTGAGTGAGGGTCCTTTGGTTTCGCTTGCTTGTTTGTTTTGCTTGTTTGCTGCGTGGTCAGCAGCAGGAGCAGGACACACGAGCACAACACGTACACACTTATCTCTATCCACAGAGACGTACATTTAAGCCCTCGCCTGCCGGCCCCTCCCCGGCAATCCATCTTCGTCCTTGTTGGGAGAGACGAGGCAAAAGACCAAAATGAGTATAAATGAGATATTACCAATTTGTATTGAATGCCCTAAATGACATAATGGAGTGGCTTACATGAGAACCAGGTCCTGCATGTCCTCCCACTCCTTCTGGGCGTTGTGCAAACACAATTAGGAAGCCAGCCAAGCAAATACTCGCCAGTCATTTACCGTGTCAAAGGCGTTGCCAAATGCCAAAGCAATTATCAAGCATACGCCATGTGGGCATGCAACCCGGGCCAACAAAAAAGCGAAATAAAAGAGGAAAACAGCGAGAAGCAACACTCGGCGGATCAAGGGACACATAAACGAGAAAAATATGTCAAAACAACGTTTCCCATTTCCCCTCGAAAATGGACAAAGCATGTGCACCCTGCCAGCGGATGGGCGAGGTCCTTGATGGCATGAATTAAATGGACTACAAAACAACAACAAAAAACGCAAAACAAAGGATCTCGGCGCAAAAAATAAAAACCAACGAAGGCAATGCGGAAAATCGTAAACCATCGGGGCGGAGGAGAAAAGCTGGGCGTCGCACAAATTCGTACACAAATTGTAAAGAAATAAAATTTTAGTATGCGCATATTGATTTTATGATCAGACATAACTACGCACAGGACTAGGCGGGACGGCGGCCCGACGGACCGGCGGGCTGCGGGCCAGGACGCATCTAGGACACACAGAGGATACGTTCTGAAAACTGCAAAGCAATCACGACTGTCGAGCCCGACCGACAGAAATAAAAGCGAGCAATCGCAGCCTGTCGATGCCTCTGGAAACTCAGTAAAGTATCTGGCTGCTCTGACAGTTGTAATAAATTTCTGTGTTACCAACGAATTACAGTCTGGTTCTTTTTGGTTGTGTTTTGTCTTTGTGTTTGTGAAATTATGCCGAAACATTTGCCATGATTTTCATCTTCGAATATGTTTTGTTGGTTTGTGTCTCTCATCTAATGCAAAATTGATTGAAGCCGAAAAAATGTATAGCATAAATATTTATGCTCACGCTTGATTGCATCGCTCAAGTGCCAGATTTGTGATCGAAAGTTTTAGCCGACAACTGACCGACTTGTCAGTTAATAAAAAAAAGCAGATCCAACTTTTAATCTCATTTGCTCAGATTTCCCAGATTATACGCTTCATGAAAAATTCTTAAATCCGCTAAACCTTCTGCTCAGCCTGCCGGCAAAGTTCAGCGAAATAAAAAAATGGAAACACGACCAGAAAGCCAAACAAACGAGCAACAATGTAAGGGAATACCTCAAGGCAGACACACACCAAAGGCAGGCCAATAAAAAGAGCACAAAATAGCTGGCCCCCAACAAAAAAGAAGAAAAAAGTAGGCTGCTTCTGTAACTAAAACCGAAATCGAGATGAGCCAGGAGCAAAGACGTTGCCAATATATAAACCAAATCCAGATCCAGCCAAGCCAGGCAGCGGCTGTCCCAAATGTATGCCACAAAATATTGTTTACAAATCTCTTCAGCAACGCCCACAAATTTGTATGCGGGGCATTGTTATCCTTGTTGTTCGTCTGTCATGCGGGTCAGAGGTTGTAGATTTCAATATTTACTCTGGCCCATGTCCCCTGTCCTCTGTCCTCTGCCCTCCTGGCCGGGGAAACTTTCTGCTGAGCCTGCTGCCAGCTCCAAAAATAAAGATGGCTTAAAGTTTCTTCATCTCTTGATTAAATTACATAGATGCGGCAGGCAGGCCCCCAGCCTCCCAGCCAGGGGCTGACTTTTTTCTTCCTTTTCTGCTGACATGCGAGTACAATTAATGAAAACTTTCCTGCTGACCGGCCCGCCGGACCGCCCTCACATACATAAATCGCCGGCCGAGTGGGGCCAAGTCAAAGGCACAGGGCTGCCATAAACTAGAATGAACTAGGACACTAAAAAAATCAGGTTCTTAAAGGAATATTTAAAATAAACAAAACTCAATTCCATAATAAGGGACTTAAACAGAAATTCATAGAAAAAGCAACAGAATACCGAGAGGATAAATGGACAACCAAGACTTATTTCCTTTTTTTCAGTGCAAAGTATGACGCCTTAGCTCATCTCTCCGGCACTTGTTCTCAGTACTTGAGGGACTGGCCTCCTTGATCCCAGCATGTCCTTAAGGAGCCTGCTGCTCTGCTTTCGCGCTGCGCAAGAGTGTGTGTTAACAGAGCAATAATTATGTCACATTCTGGAGTAAATCGATACTGGGATGCGCAGCTGACGCACATTTTCGCAGTAACTTGAACTTTAACTTGACTTTAAATGCGGCGAAAAAAGACAAAAACACAAAGAAATGAAAAAGGCAGAACTTTTCCCTCCTTTCTGGAGACGGGAACTTGGTCGAGCGGCAACGACGACCGCCATTATTGTCCTTTAAATGACATTTGCCATGACTGCAGCGGACGTCGACAGATGCCGAAGAAGAAGAAGGAGCGAAAAAACACAAAAAGCATGAAAAGATGGGGAAATGGCAAAATAAAACGAGGCAAAAGCTCTGCGGAAAAGTGTCAAATAAGAAACTAAATCGCATGTCGTCTGTGGTCTGTTGTCTGCTGGCTGTTGGCCGCTGGATTCTGGGATTCTTGGATCCTGGACCCTTTTGTGTGCCATGTCGGTCAAAGCATTTGGAAATTTAAAGCTTTCCTCCGTAATCCGGCACTATCTGGAAGTTCAGGGGGAGTGGTAGCGAGGATGTACCGAAGGGATTTCCCCGATTTCAATGGTGTCGGCTGACGATTCCATCGAGGTCGCAGCCGTGGAGCATCCATGCCCCAGGGCAGCATTTAATTACGCTCGTGTTGCTTGTAATGAGGCAAATTGCTTTTTGCTGTCAATTAAAGTAAAGTTTTCGCATTTGGCCGCCACCCCCTCCGCCTGCCCTCCTTTACGGGCCAATCAAAGGCGCTCAGATATCCCTGCCCTCCATTCCATTCTATTCCTGGTTTTAGCGGTAATGTCGGTTGTAAAATGTAGTCCATACCGCCTCTTATTAGAGGCTTTCTCCATTCTTCTCTGCTGGCATAGCTGCGGCTGCTTCATCATTTTTATCCACTTCTGCCACTGCCGCTGCTGCTGCTGGCACACATCCGTTTCCGCCCCGCAGCAGTTGCTGCTTCCGCATCAGCGTTCTAGTTTTTTGCCAGTGCAAAAAACAGACAGAAAATGCGTGTTATTACACTGAAATAAAAAGAATAATTTAATATTTTAATCCCTATAAACATAGACATTTTTAGGTTTTAATAACCCTGTCTCACTAAGGCTTACATTAGGCCCAGAGAAAACATTTCTCTCAGTGCAGCAAGTGTGCGTGTCAGTACTAGGGGGGTGTGTGCAGTGTCTCAGAACACGTTTGTAAACATCTTAAATGTGCTTTTAATGGGCAGCTTCCCAGGCTTCAAGCGAAACGCAGACAGACATGCAGCTGCCACACGTTACACTTCTTGCCACCCCCAGCCCCGGAGACTCCTTGCCGCTTTACTGACGACTCCGCCATTGCTGTAGTTTAATAACGCTAATTAGTGTTCCAATTAGTTGTAGCCTTAGTTCGCCTTAAGTGTGTGTGCGGGGAACATGTTTTACGATTTTAAAACACGCAGACACACACGCAGTCGCCCAGCAAGCCCATCCAGCACACCAGATCCTTGTGCAATCGCTTAATATTAAGTGGTTCTGAATATGCAATTGCCCATAAGCAGCTCTCGTGCAAAGGAGCAACGCTTAAAAATTAATAAAACATTAAAATGAAATTATTACAGGAATTTCGAATAACAAAACGTATGCTTCTCGTGTCTGACTTCCCACCTTTCCTTCCTGGATATGTTGCGTGCATCGAGCACATTTTGTTGCAACACAAAATGGCTGGCAGCTTGGTTGGTGGTTGGTTGGTTGGCTGGTTGGTTTGGCTGACTGCCATTGCAGGCGGACCGCGAAATAAAGTTGCAATTAATTAGCCATTAATGAAATTGCACTTCCAGAGCACGGCTGGATAATGAAAATGAATGCTGCCAATACTGATACTGTTAGCGGTCGTTAATGGTGGCCAATGAAAAACAATCACTTGGAAGATTTAAAATTTAAATCCTCGCAATCAACTTAATCAAATATGGGCGGAAACTTCTTAATTCCACTCCATCAATTTGAGTACTCAGCTAACCAGATAAAATCAATATTGTCTAAGGTTTTAAGCAAGACCGCATGCTGGCTTCATTTCAATTTTAATTTAAACACAACACACAGTGCGTATACACAACGCTCGTCCGTAAATATTACGTATACGCCGCAATTACGAATATTGAAATGCAATAGCACACACACATGAGCAGTTTAAAAGTATTTAAACCATAAATAACAACCATAGGCCGGAACACCGGAACACAGACGGAGCAGCAAACAAGCCATGGAAATTGCGTTAAATGTGGGAAAACTGTTTTGCTTGTTGAGACTGCCAGGGGTTCTTGTAGTTTGTAGTTGTGCGTAGTAGTCCTTGTTGTTGTCGTTGTTATCATAGCTGGCCTGGCTATCAGCTGCGGTTGAGTCTCTAGGCCCCCCTTTCATCCCTTGTTGCGCCACCCCCATCGACCGACTCGCTCCGGCTCTACATGCCTTTTAACCAAATCCAATGACCAATGCCAGGTTGTCCATGGCTGCACCGGCGGCTGTTCATTTGTCCAGCCTGGCCGACAAGTGTCATGCTGTTTGCTTTACCCCTCCGCCCCCTGCCACCCCCCTGGCACTGGCACTGCCTCAATAAACCTACACTTCCTGTTCCTCTGTTTCTCTCTGTTTGGATTGTATGTGTGTCAATAACCATTAAGCGTTAAAATTTGCGAAACATTGTTGTTGGTCTCTGCCGTTGCTGATGCACGCTTGCTGTTGCATCAGAGCATGCCCCACACACACAACTAGGATTTGCTCGCCTGGCAGCAGCACACTAATTATTTTTGCCCAGCCAAGTCCGGCCAGTTGGAAATATGGTCAACAATTTCGGCATAAACACGTTTCAGCCAGCATTCGATTTAGTTACACTAAGAGGGCTGACCGTCCAGAGGGCGCCGCGACCTCACAAATATATATCATTTAAAATTTCCAATTGGCTTGGCAGGCAGCCACTCACAAACACCAACATTTGGGCTGTCGGTTCTAGGCTCCAGTACACTAACAAAAGAATACTGAAGGAGATACCCTGTGAATATTAATCTTGTTGGACTTTTCGAACAATTAAAGGCAACTAAATAGAAATCGCTTCCTATTAATTATGCTATTTATTATATTTTGCTATTAAAACAAATCAGATTAAAATGATTAAAAATAGTTCATCGGAATCCTCTTCTAATTGAAATAATTTCAAAGTGTAGTGCCGGTCGGTTAACTGCCCGTCTGGGCTTGAAACACGGCTCAATGGCAGATTCCGTATAGCGTATAGCATTGCGAAAAGACCCGTATTTAATTTACTGTTAAAATTAACGATGCCGTTGCCAGTTTCGGCAGCACTTGTGGGCAAGTTTGCGGGGCCCCAAACAACCATTTGGCAACAATTTGTTACAACTGGCAACTGCAGATGATTAACAATGCATGCGACATTGTGGTTAAGGGGCATAATATTATCATACATTTAGGAGCAAATGCTGCCCCACACATGTACGCGTGGCATGTTCCTGATACAGGGTCTGAGGACGAAAGACACCCCAAAGCCATATGAAAATTAATTTTCTGCTATTTTGCGTTACATCCTCCCATGGCCCGAACCGAAAACATTGGCTTATTGTGCTATTTATGTGCCTGCCATTATGGCAAGACAAAAGCCCATATTAATTACACAACTCATTTGTTTTTCCTGAGCACCGAAAACGCCAATGACACAAAATCAATAGGTACTATTCGGACCGAATCACCGATTCCGCCCCTGTCCCCTTAACCCGCCACTGAAATAAAGTCATCAAAGGGGAGGGAGGGCGATGGGGTGGGAGTTTTAGCCACACAATAAGCCCGCAACCGGTAATCAAATAAAACGCAAGTCAAATCGTGTTGCATAATTATAGTCATCTATAACGCCAAACATCAATCACAATTTGTGGTGGCTAAAGACAAAAAGCGGGCAACAAGGCTAAAAGGTGGGAAAGTATTGGATAAAGTTAGAACTTGGTAATACCCTAGTCACTCTATAATATATTTGTAATAAATTACATTTTTTAACAGTACGTCTTGCCAATCCCACAAAATTAGCTTGAGTTTTGAAAATAACATTTTTTTTAAGTAAATCTCAAAAGAACCAGTTCTTAACACCCTTTCGAAAGCGTATGGAGCCTAAAAGGACTCAGTATTGACCAAGGCGGAAATGTGAGAAAACAAATTGCCGTAGACTAGGTCAGGAACCTGCCACACACCGCCACTGCTGCCACCCACACTCTGCGTGTCAACAAGCAATTTCCGTGGTTGTGGACGATTCATAAAAATAAAACAACAAAACCTCAGTTGGCGCTGCAATAGGCCGCAACAACTACAACAATAATATAGAGCAACAGTTGCCGAGTTGTTTTGTTGCTATTTTATTTTTACGATAACATTAAGCCTGAGCCGGCTGGCGAATAGGCCAGGCTGGCAATCAGCATAAAGTGGTTGCCATTAAAAATATCAGGCCGCATAATAAAAACGCCGTTTCACAGCGGATACACACACAACATACCCGGCCGGGGCAGGAAAAGAGTCCTGTCGAGGTCCGGTCGTGGTGCCGGGTCCTGCTTCTTGTCCTCCCCATCGAAATCAAATAATAAAACCATAAAACTGGCCACAGCAATTAAAAAGCCCACAGCATAATTCCGGCTCATTTTTTCTTCCCCCATCTTTTGTTCTTGGCTATTTTTATTTTATTTTTTATCACAGCAGCAATGCATTTGGCACAAGGCTTAGCGATCGAAGTGGCGAGAGTCTGAAAAATTGCAATTTAATGAAGCGTGCCGTCAGCCGCAATTAAGCGGGAATAACAAATCGGCAGGGCCCGTGGCTTAAAAAATACCCCGGGGGGCTGGTGTTTTCGCCATGGAATTGATTAACCGAATTGAAATGGAAATCAGATTGCCCCAGAGCACAGCACCCATGGGGTATTACAACATGCATACACTTTTGAAGCGGAAATTGTATTGTTCCCAGACGAGAGTTTATTTAAATTTAGGACTCTAAAAATATGGTTGGAAGTTCATCATGTAAAGGCATTGAGCAAAAACCGATTGATGCAAATTTATAAAGATAATGGATAGGGCAGGAAGTAGCTCAGCATCTCTTGACCGTCTTCACGCGGCGTTGTCTGAAAGCTTTTAATTGTTAAAAATTCGCTGTCAGTGGCGCGTGCTGGTCATTGTCGTGGACTAAATGGTCCGAGGAGGGCCGGACAACTGGACAGGATCCAGGGAATTAGCCCTTATTTGAGGGCCACTTCTGAGTGCCGTCGCTTTGGGCGGAGGAGCCACTTGATTTACGTTTATGGCATGTGCGGGCAAGCGTTAAGTTGTGGAAATGCGAAGAGGCGAAGGCAAATAAAGTCAGTCAGCAGGGTGGGTGCCGGGAAGGATGACGACATGGCATGAATCGAGTGTACACTAATAGAAAATAGGGATTGGCATTGGCAAGATGCAAAATGCGAATGCGAATGGCGAAATGGCAATGGGAAATGCAGTCAATTGAAATACTAGCTCCGGGGGAGGTGAAAGTCAAAGTCGAAGGAAAATTCCTTGTAGAGTCAAAGCGAAGACGAGAAGTGAAAAGAAAAACTACTGCCAGGCAAATTGGCTATGCAAACTGTGCAAAATGGCTGCTCCAGCGAGCACCGACAAAACGAGCGGGCCAAAACGAGCTGAAAAAGGGGGTTTGTTTGGTTCCGAACCCCTTCAAATATTGACAACATTGTCAAAGGGGAGGGACGTGCACCAGAACAGGGCTGCCATGTAGCGCACATTTCTCTATGTTTTTTTTTTGGAATCGCACAAAAAAACTACTCGCCGCCTGCAGTTGCACTTCAGATTTATTGTTTGCCTCAGTGTGCGTGGCTGCAGCGTCCTTGACGTGTCCGAATGTGTCCTGTCGCCCAGTCCTTCGCAGTCTTGGCTTATTGATGTTGAGAAACTTGCACAAGCCCCGACAACAATGCTGATGATGACAGCAGCTATTCGCCGATTTTTTTCCACACTGAACGGACTATATGTTTTGTTTTTTTGTGAATGCAATTTATAAGTGGTGTTAACATCAGATGAATATCAAAAAAAGTTGAATACAAAAAAAGCCATTCAAAAATCATATTTCATATGTAAATATTTCTAGGTAATTCTGTGTAAAAAATGAGAAACATAAACAAAGATATTAAACATTTATTAAAGAAGTTAATGGATTTAAATTATTTTGATAATATTTTTGGATTTATTTTAAATCCATAAATAAATTTACTAAAAATCAACATCCTTCGGAAATTTAAAGACAAATGCCCCAAGGTCCTTGTTTATTTCTACAGTATTTTTCAAAGTGTTCTACTTTACACACACACTCTATAAATATATGTTTTTATTCTCCTGTACATTTGTGTGCTTGACTCAACTTTTTGTTGAACATCGTGGATTTCTTATTTTTGTATTTTTTTGCCAAGCTCGCTCGCAAACTTTCTGCAGAGCAATGCGGATTGAAATTCTTTTGTGTTTACAGCGGAATTTCTTCTTTATTTTCATTCATTACATATTATTTGCGATTGCTGGCAGCTATTGGTGGCCGTAAGCCCCAGAGCCATGCGGCCAGTTGATTTACCTTTAAAACATCGCTCATACGCCACCGAGGCCGGCCTGGAAATTTAATATTGTTAATAACGCTCATTTCAGCTTGCTTTCCCATGTTTACATTTCAATAAATTTCAACTCGGGCTCCGTCAGCCCTTTTCATCATGGCCGACACTTTTTTGCGCTTTCTGGCTGCTCTTTCTTCATCCCAGCCTCCTGCCTTGGTACTTGTCATCATCAACACTTTTAGCTGTTGCTCTCCTACCGTTCTCCACTGCTTTCCACCGCTGCTCCACTCGACTAACGAATTTGGTGGCGCATAATGAGTTTTTGTTTCCATCAGCTTAAGTTCCCCAATGCTGGAGCCCGGCAACAACAATTACCATTGCCATTTAATTAAAAATTGCAGAATAATTATTTTTCTTTTGCGTCACGCTTCTTGTTTTCTTACGTTCGCTGCTTTCCCACGCTGTTCTCCTTCCCCCTGCCACCAATGACTCCTGCTACTCCTTTTTCCATCTTCATTCGTCCTTCTTCGACGAAAGCGTGCAAAAACTTTTAAATAAACAAAAGCGCCCTCTGCAATTTGAAAATCTGCAAATTAGCACAAATGCAGCTTGTGGATGGATTGAGGGGATTCAGGATGCACTTTGAAAAAAAAGTAATGCAACATTAATGAGCAAGGATCCATTTGAGCTCGAAAGAAAGCCAAATTAAAGTTTCATTGCATTCTAATTAGCCGTAAGGAAACACTTGAAAGACTTGCTATTTCATTTATTTATTTTATTTATTTGCGGGAATTTAAAATAAACACTAGAATTTTTAGTCCAAGAAATAATAACGCCACAAAAGGCAAACTCTTTTTGGTGAGAATTTTAGTGCATTAAGATGGAAATAAATAGATGCTTAATATGAAGGCTAAACTATGCTAGTTTGTATTTTACTTCCGAATGCTTCCAATTTCTGAGCTAGAAATTTCCCTAGCTCAGAAATCCCATTTTCCCAAGTGTAAGTACACCGGATTGAAGGAAAACTGAATGGAAATGGGTTAAGGGGAAACGGAAAATGGGCTAACGGGAAGCAAGTGAACAAGGGAAATGCAGCGACAAAGTGAAGTTTTCAATTACATTAAATCCGCTGCGCAAAGTTATCGTCACGCACAGTTGACAATTTATTTGTTCGTCCACTAGTTTCCTCCCATCCCGTTGGCAACACGTACTTGCCCCAGCTTGGCTCAGCTTTAGTTGTAGTTTCAGCCTCATTTTTACGCCTGTACAAATGTCAGTTTAAGAGCTTTGTTCAAATGCGTTAATAAAATATTCCCCCAGCCTTTCGGCTCGACATCATTATCAGTGTGGAAAAGTTTCGTGCCTCGTTGTTGCTACAGGTGTTTCCTCGGAGCGACGTGTGAGCACGTCGCGTATGCGTAACTTTTGGGCCTACCGAGCAAAAGTTTTTGGCATTATGTTTTGCCTTTAATGCAATCGACCCGAACTTACCTAAAAGGTTTTCGACGGAATGATTTCAGTTTCGTTTCAGTTGGGCGTGAAACGTTGACAAATGTTGTCGATATTTCAACAGTAAACCGTAAATGATGAGATCATTTATAATGTTGCAGCAAGGAGCAGTAACAACAACTGGAACTTTCAGTTGCAACTGCAGGACTTGCACTAGAAAAAAAGACTTTCTAGTTAAGAGCAACTATTTTCTCAGCAATTAAACCACGGTCAGAGCTTATTTTATTTATTTAAAATATTTAAAGGCCGGCTCCTAAGACCGAACTATTAAGCCTTGAAATCGATACATTTAATAAAATAACCCTTGGCTTCAGTTGCCCCTTGTAATTGCCTCATCTTCCTTGAACATTTATTCAAGTGCACTTTGCGTGCTGCCTCTGCGGCAGGCAATAAGTTGAAAACCGAGACAGCCGAGGCAACGTCAGCGTTCAACAATCCAGCTTAAGTAGCTGTTGGTGGCTGCCTCTCATCTCCGTGGAGTCTCTGCTGCCGTTCAACCTGCCACTTGATGTATATTTCGGCAACATTATACGCAGCGCTTAATACTTTATGCTTATTTTGTTGCCGCAACCGACTCGGCTCAGGCCATGACGGTGTCCATGGGGATGGGAAATTTATTTTCTGCTTTGGCAGCAGGATAAAGTTGTCTAGCTCAGCCTGTTCCTGCCTGCTGCCTGCTGCAACTTCGCCTGCGGCTTATGATAAACTGGGCTGCACTTAAGCTGCCACTGCCTCTGGCTCTGGCTTGGGCTCTGCCCCATCGGAGTGCAGCTATTTCTACGTGCTCGTATTTACAGTTCCCGGCAGCTCCTCTGCAATTCAATTTGAGTGTGTGTGCATGTGGGTGTGTGCGGCTGTATGGGGGGGTAAGCAGCTTAAAACTTAAATAAATTTCGTTTGTGTCGTTGCAAAGAATTTTGTATAAATTGCCAGTCGATTTTTTAGCCAACTACCATAAGAGAATCTTCGGGCTTAGGTTGACCATCTGATGTGGGCAAGTTTCCAGGCATATCCTTTATCTAAAGTACTGCATTCGTGAGCGGTAAGAGTACATTCATTGAGTAGCTTTATACAGTGATTTTCGATTCATGTGGCCTATGCTGCTGCGTGCAAAATGATGCATTTCCCAGCTAAGCGTAAACAAGGATCGAGGTGAGCACCGAGAGCAACAACAGGACAAAAGCATTTCATTATGCACGCCACTCGCCGGCGAACAACACGAAACTGAAAACAGCAACTCAAAAGGGAAAACTGCTCGGCAATCTTCTCCTTCAGACCCGCTCCTTATACCCCATTTGTACCCCTCCATGGCTGTCAAGTGCACTTTTTTTCTGCGCCTTTCATCAAAACACTTAATTTGCATAATTTTTGTGAAGAGAGACGGGCCGCTGCCTCCGGAGCAGAAAGTGTAAGGCGATTTAATTCCGCCAGCTTTAATAAAATGCAATTGCAACTGCCTGAAAAAGTGGCGCACGATTCGCAGGGCCACAAACTTTCCGATGCTGGCAGGTGGAAGCCCTCTGTGGCACGGTAATCTAATACTTTTACTTCATTTACCGTTATGAAATTTCATGCACTTTGCATTTTTGCCGTAAATGCTCTTCGGAAACGAGGCAGACAAAACCTTTTTTCTGGCTCAAGAAAGAAAGAAGAGAAAAATGCATTTTATAATAAATCAGCCTCATGCACTCAATAACCCACGCTATCCCAAAAAAGGAAGAATATGGTCGAAAGCAACAAGCCAGGCCACAACGGCAAAGAAGGAAGAGCTGAATTTCAAAGCGGATGTGCTGCACTAAATTTAATCTAGCAAGCGATAGTTGAACTAACAGGATAAGGTTTACTCTGAGCTGGAATAAATGGAATAAAGTTCATTAAGGGCTTCAAATAATACCTCTTAAGTACATTTCTCAAAAAGCTTAAGCAATTAAGAGGCAAGTAGGAAGGATTTTTCGAGTGTTTTCAATCAATTCATAAAAATTTGTTAAATGGAACAGAAGTGCCAGATATGTCTTAGCAGTATGCGTTTAATATGTTCATATCATTACTATAGATTCCATTTCTGTCATATTCATCGAATAAAAGAATTAAAATTTTAGAACAAACTTCATATTGGTTACATAGTAGAGTAATTATAATTTCCCTTAAAACCTTTGACATACATTAGACCCCCACTGACCGCTGACCTCGCTCTCTCATGTGTCATTTGAAGCCAAAACATTTAACCCATACTGACTTCCTACCTTTCTCATTCCAGCTAAGCGAGGACATTGGCTACGTGCTCTACTCGGCGTTGGGATCCTTTTACATACCTAGCTGCATAATGGTCTTTGTGTATATACGAATTTATTTTGCCGCCAAGGCGCGGGCGAGACGAGGCATTAAAAAGCATCCCCGCAAAACAAACAACGAACAGGTGGGTAAATCTGATTATTTATGGTTTTGGAACCCCCCCAGGGATAATGGGATGTGTGCCTAATGAACTTTGATGAGAGCACTCCCCAAATGCACATTCTGAGTATTAAATGCGGTTGCCCACCGAATGTGGCAGCATTGCAAATGGATATTTTTTCGTTTCAATGAATAAATGTAATTTTTCTAAGCCACCGTGCGGAATACGCGGCGTATGAGCAATATGCGCCAAGCCCTTTCCAGCACTTCCCAGTCTGCTCCTTTGGCCAAAAAGTAATTGTGCATTACCCTACCTGGCAGGAAGCTGCAAATTGAGCACACATGCTTCGCTTCAATTTCCCATCAACAACTTGTGGGCTACGTGTTGGATTTCCCGTCCCACGAAGCTGCCTGCCGTGCCAGTGCATTGGAAATTGCTGTTTGGACAGGGTCGGTTTTGTGTGCCGACATTGCAATTTTGGCCGCTATTGCCGCCTGCCACGTTGGCCACGTTGGCACACGGAACAGATTCTGCAGCCATTATGCAGACTCACTCCATGGAATGGCATTTGCCGACCTGGCTTTTGTTGCAAAATTATCGCTGAAATTTTAATCGAAGCGCCGCCCCCAAATCCACTGATTGAGTGAAAAGTCTCTAATGATCGTCAATTACCTGCTGCTAGCGACGAGTGCCATACGCAATTTGCATTTTCAATTAACTGTATGCGCAATGCCACACAGCTGTTGAATAAAAATAGAGAAACCGACTGGCCCGGACATTGGAACTTGCCTGGTAATATCGGGCGACACTTCTCGACCATTTTGTGCAAACAAATTCGAGAGCAGCGGCCCAAACGAGCGATTAACAGCCAGGCGAGGGTCGGTGGTGATGGCAAAGGAAAACAAGCAGAGGCTGTGGGAAAACAGAGAGAAGCCCGGCAGGGGCGAGAACTGGGAGGGCTACAAGGAAAATTCTTACACATATGCTGACAGCACGTTCTGCTCGAAGCATTGTTTATATACCTCCTAGAAGGGTATGATAGAGTCAGGCATAAAATGTATAATTAATAGAACAAAAATATTTATTTAGTTGGACATGTGGCATCTCATTACCCCATCCCATGTCTTTATAGCTTCGATATACCACTAGAGGGTATGTCAGTCTTCGATGAACGATGCCACCACTTTGTTCTCATTTTCGTTTGGACGCTCTGTGTCTCTGTTAATTGCCCGGGGTAATTGTTGCTGCTTTTCACGCATTGAATATGCCCAGCCCCCCTGGCGCAACATCCCCTCACCGCCCCAGCTGCCCTTCCGCCCAGCTCACCCCCTCCGCCCAGTTCACCCCCTCCGCTGGCAGCGTCCATCCTTCCATGTTTGTGTAATCCGCGCGCTCCGACGCGTTTCTCTCCCGCCTTTTGGCTTAAACAGGATTTTCGAAATGGAAAACTGTTGTAGCAAGTGTTGGGCCATCTGTCCCCTTTTGCAGCTGCAGTTGCAGTTGCGGACCTAATTTGCAATGCCATGAGCATGGGATGGAATGGGGTGGATGGCTCCGATTCTTAATCACACTACCTCGCAATGGAGTACTTGCCCCAAAAATACAGTTGAGGGAAATAAGAGAAAATGTAATCTTTTTTACTGAAGAATAAGTTCTTATTTAAATATGTAATTCTTACTATAACTTTACTTTTGTATTTTTGTCGCAGGTAACGAGCTTCACCACCGCCAACAAGAAAGGCACCATACCCATGCCCTCATCAAGCGGGGCAGCGGCTTTGCAACTGCACCAGCAGCGCCAGATAGCCACCATCGAGACGCCACCGAACAGTGCCACCTTGCCAATGCAAATTCCCACGGTGACCATGGACCTGGCCTCGGACATATCCACCTCGGAGGCGGGCGAACTGGAGGCGGTGGCCGCCCAAACGGTTCTGGCCTATGCCAATCCCAACGGATCTGGGGCAAATACGGTCACCGTTGTGACAACAAGCGCAGCCGGTGCACCCTGCTCACCCACCTCGCCCAAGGAGACGCTGCAGGTGAGCACGATAGCCACTGGCCGGGTGGGCCTCAATGTTCCCGTGCCACCGTCCATGGGCAGCACAAATTCCATTAATGTGCTCAACAACAACAACGGCAGTGTGGCCACCGAGGCGCCACCAGTCGTGGCCAATTCGACACTTAATATTGGCGGTAATGGTGCCACCGTTGGTGCTGGTGGTGGTGTTGCAACTGCCACTGCTCCGGGCAATGAGTTGCGCGTTTCGCCAATTGCCGGCCGGTGTCGAGCACTTTCCGTGGGCGTGGACACGGACATGGTGAGTGAATTCGATCCATCCAGCAGCGACTCCGGGGTCGTCAGTCGCTGTGCCGTCGTAAAGCCGCTCAAATTTCGCCTTTGCCAGCCGATCTTTGGCCGGAAATCGAATCAGCAGCGCCGGAACGAGGCCAAGTCGGTAGCGGCCAAAAACCAACAGCACCAGCTGGGCAAGAACCAGGATCACCAGAAGCAACAACAGCAGCAGCAACAGCAGCAGGTTATTAAGGCGGAGCTGGAGCCGGCTATTCCAAAGACCCCGAAGCCTCGGGATCCGGAGAAGGAGAAGCGTCGGATTGCAAGGAAAAAGGAGAAGAGGGCCACGCTGATTTTGGGCCTCATAATGGGCAGCTTCATAGCCTGTTGGCTGCCATTTTTCTTCCTGTACATCCTGGTGCCGGCCTGTAGCAGTCATTGCAACATACCGGAGTCGGCATTTGCGATCGCCTTCTGGCTGGGCTACATGAACTCGGCCCTCAATCCGGCCATCTACACCATCTTCAACAAGGACTTCCGGCGGGCGTTCAGGCGCATCCTGTTCAAGTGATGTTTGGCCTATGTGTGCTGTTACAGGTGCGTTTCGAGGAGCATCGAGAAGGCAACCGAACGTGCCATGGGCAGCACACCCATGGGTTATGGTCATGGCATGTATCAGCACTACAGGCGTTAGATTTGCTTCGATTTGGTAATATCATCGTCCATTCATCCTTGCATCCTTTCCATTCCCCTCCTTTCGTCCCACTTGTCTATTTTTATTGAACTTGGGAATAAGTAAAACAAAACAAAAACTAAAAGAAGAAGTAACGAACATTGTAGCTCATTTCAAAAGCAATGAACGGCTGTGAATTTGATGGAATCTCTCAATTTCAATTTACGCATTTTTGGTTTCGTTTGGTTTCTCTAGTACCCTTGAACCCAAAGACCCCTCCAACCCCACCGCACACACACACTTTTCACACTCGACGAGCTCATAGAAATGCATGAGCTGTGCAAACAAGGATTCGAGCTCGGCAAACATTTATTATGCTCCCCCTGAATGGGATGTGTCCGCCTGCGACGTCTATGGCCATTCAGCTTGAAATAATTTCGCAAATTTCCATTTGCGGCTGCATGACCAATGCCACCCCCTTACCTTTTTCGGGCCAAGTGCAGTCGGTAATCGGCAGTAGAATTTGTTGGGAAGGAGCAGGAAACCCTTTAGTCGATCCGCATCCCCAACCGATATCGAGGTCAACAAATGCTACAGTCAGACAGCAAGTTAATTTGATTTCTTTTTAATATTTCGGCAAATACTTCTCCGCAGAAGACTGCATTCCACAGCTGGCATTCGGCCAGATCATTAATTTTATGTTCACATAAATGTAAAGAAAAATCCAGTCAGGCGGCCGCTACACAAAATTCGATGTATTAAAGTGAACACACACAAATATGGATAAATAATACTAGAGTTGGGGGAAAAAGTGCGACACAAGGCAGCCGCAGTTTTATTCATTCACTCAAAGATATTTCACTCAGCGACACAGAAAGTGGGAGTACAAAAAATAAGCCAAATATATGGGTGGGAACCAATGCCTAATGGGCACACACAGATGCAAATGCAAACGGTTGGGAGCTGCACTGAAAAAAACATTAGATGAAACAATGAAAATTCCTAGTGCCATTATATGAAGCTGATGCTGGTTTATGTTTTTAAAGTTTTTCTAGGTTTCCAAATGGAAATGGGTGTTTTAAAGCAATAAATGGCATTAATGCTTGCATTTATATAATCAGGTTTTTTATTCATTCATATTTTCCATAATTCTATACATTCAATGTTTGAAATTTTTTTTAATATTATTATAATAATATCCAAAAACATGGAAATAATGAATTTTTCAATAACAATGTTTTTTACTAACTATTATAATTTTAGGTTTATTAATAGGTTTATTATTAGGTTTTACTAACTTAATAATTTTAGATTTTTTTTTTGAATGTTTCACATTCCTTTTTACCGTTTTTAGAATTTTCTCCGCCATTTCCCACTTTAGTTTTTGGCCATGCATCAGCAAATGCATGTGCCCGGCCGAGTGGAATAGACATCCCGTCATTCAGTCAGTCGAACGGACAGACGGACAGGCGGACTGACGGACAGACAGTCGTCACTGGAACGCTACAATGACACTGAGTGAGACGAAGGCGGAGACAGAGACAGATAGGCAGGGCCAGAAAGAGACAGAGGGAGCTGACTCTGTTTTTGGCATGTGGCCCAGAATGGCTCTCCATTTCGCTTGGCTGGTGCGGCTTGGCTTGTTTTGCCAGCCAAAGCCAAAAAATGGAAAGCAAAATAAATACGAGTGTATTTGGTATAGGAGGCAGAGGACCAAAGGAGACGGGAGGGCTTTGACGGGTCTATGCATAAATTTTACGTTCAATTTATTTTACTTCCCTGTGTGATGGCTTTCCATCTGAGATACACTCGTGTAATTTTTCAAACACTTTGTGGCTGACAAGGTGCAGCTAAATCTAAACTTTATCGATCGTAATCTAGTCAAAGCAATTTGTAGCAACTAAAATATAATCACCTTGTTCTGTGGCATCAAATTTATGACGCTTTTAGCCAAGCCACGTCACGTCCCTTTCGCCACATCCGAAGATGGATCAGATTTATGGGCCCCGGTCCATAGGCTAAGTGCTGATGTTGGCCACCAGAAAACCTCTTAAAATTGTTAAATGAAGAACGCATAAATAATAGTGTGTGTGGTTTTCTCTTTTTTTCGGAAGATGGAAAATGGAAATCGGGGCAAGAGCTATGAGGGTGTTGAAAGACCAACATCGAAAGCAATTGCTGGCTGAATTTTTTATAGATCACAGCGCTGCATCCGGACGTTTGTACGTTTTGGCATTGTCAGCAATGTGTGTACAACAACTGCACTCAAATGACAATTTGAACAGCGACAGAAAGTCCGACAATAAAAGCAACAAACTAAATGGCAGGACAAAAAATGGCAAAAACAAAAAAGGACTCTCGTTGCTGCTGTTGTTGTTGGGAACAAAGCGAAATCGAAAACAATTGAAATCGACAGGAGGGTTCTGGATGGTGGTGGTGCTGCTGATAGCGATGCTACAGCAGCAGGTGGTGCAGCAGGCACATTAAAATTCGCGACACACCCAGCCACACCTACACAGCTTACCACCCACCGAACACACACAGCACTTAACTGCACTTAGGTGCGACAGCTAGATGAGTGTCGAACGGCATTGTTTTGCCAAGCACACTGAAAGTCATTTTCACTTAGTGCGTGGAAAAACCAGCTCGGCATTTTGGACCAGCACACCAGCCCGGCGTATACGCAATGCCACCCTTTGTCTCCTGCCGGCTGCTGTCGGTTGGGTGTTGCTTTTTTGCTGTTTCTTTGTAAATTTTGCAATTAATGTCACAATTAGCAATCACCATAAATTAAATGTGTAAAATTTATCACTTTTAAAAGCAAACAAAAAGTTGCAAACATTTTGCATAATTCAAAGCCATTTAAATTTATTCCCTTAATTGAATTATGAGATTTGTGATGCAAATTTTTCGCGCTTGAATTTTTAGTTTGTTTGTCCTAATTGGTGCGACGAGTCAACAAAGGAGTCTCCCGATTTTCGGTTAAATAACATAATAAACTGTAAAATATTTATGATAATTACATAAGTTCATTTAGATTACAGGGTTCTTATTGTTGCAATGGCGAGTTTTTAAAACCGAATCAAAATTTCGTAGCTTGCAGCGGGTGCTGGCGAAATTGAATTATTTATCGTGCCAAATGCCTAAATTAGAATTTGCATTTCTGTCATCATCTATTTTAGCGCCATAAGCCAATTTAATGCCTGATTAACTTGGCAAATTACAGAGCAGAAGGATCACTGGGCCGGGCCCGGAGTGGCAGGGAAGGCTTCGGTTTTAATTGAAATTCTGTTTGCGGTTGCGGGTTGTTCAAAGCATTTTTTCGACGAAAAGCTGATAAATATTTTAGCGAATTACTTACGACCAGGCAGGCAGGCGAATGTTTATTAATGCGTAAATATTACCGTCATAATAATGACCAATTCTTTTGAAAATGCCAAGTAAATTACGCTTTAAATCGCATAAAAGTGCAATCAATCCATTCTGTTTCATTTATACGACCCACCCACATGAGGAACACGTGAAAAATGCATTGTTGCCGAAATCGCAACGGGTGTACACAATTCAGTTATTGATTCACAGCGGGGGTGTGGGCGCGGCACATTTTTGAGGCCCTGTGATATATGTATTTGTTGTTGGTTGGAAGCCTCTTGGAGCAATTATCGTGACCAGGTCGGACGGCAGACGCATGAATCAAATGAAAAATGCCTGTGGGCTCGTTGGCCTGCATATTAATTAATAAAGTAAAAAAGCCATAAATGTAAAACTCATAACGACAAATGTTGGACCATAAATATGCACTTAGGTATTTATGCGCATTGACAGCATGAATATTTATGAGGCAATGACGACACAACGATGGCGGCCATTAAACTGTGCCTGCCCCACTTCCCAACGTCTCCGCACCATCCCCCCTGGCCCCGCCCCCCGTTGATTAATTGGAAAAGTTCTGGTGCTGCTGCTGGTTCGGTTCAACGGGTCGTATGCTTGATTTTGCGTTTCCTCATATTTTTGCATGCCTCCCAAAAATTCCGGCCAAAACTAAGCAAATCCAATGCCTGTGTTCGGATTAAAAAGTAAAGCGAAGAACAAAGGAATTTATTGTTTTCTATAAGATACGCCATGCGACCATCAATGTTCATGTTTTGGGTCCGTCTGTCCCAAACTAACCCACAAATATTAAAAATAAAATTTAAAATGACTGAAACGTTTAAATGAAATTATTTCATTATAAAAACAAAAACCAAAAACCAATTGCAAGTAACTTAGCGTAATGTATTTCAATATTTAAACTTAAACTTTTTGCTAATTGTAAACTAGACACAAATATATAAATACAAATATAAATATAAAATTATTAATGATAAATAAACAGATATATATTAAAGTTGAATTTTGAAATTAGATAAACGCGCAACAGCGGATATTCGAATAGTTCATATATATAAACTATAAAAATAATTAAAAAGTTTACTCATTTAATAAGCATAGCCAACATTTGAACTCAAAACTCTCATATGTGTGTCTGTTCCACTAGTTGTGCGTAAAAAAGATAGATCAAATACGAGCGAAACCAAAAATACCACCAAATGTATGAACAAGCCATAAAGATACTTCATGGACGATGGAGTACGATGTATGTATATCAGGCAGGCGGTTAATGAAAATCAAATTTCTGGCATTCATAACTTATGAAATAAATAAACAAAAAATACTACCTACCTAAATTTTAAGCGGAAGTCTTCCACTACAATTACGCTCTATCCACTTGCATTGTACTTGCGTTATCCGACTTCGACTCATGTTTCCGGGCAGACTTTGTAACTAAATGTGTGTATATTAAGTAAGTGAATGTATTTCGAAAGGTTTCTTCCCAAAAACACAAAACAAAAATCGGAAACACAAATGGAAAACTTTAAACAGGCATAAACCAATTAAGTGTAAAAACGAATGGTAAACCTTCTTAGAAAAATGCTGCACAAACTCTGCATGTTAGTTGCCCTAGACATGTAAGTATTTCATAATAAACTGTAGTTAACAATGGGTAAAATACACAACAAATTAAAATGATTAAATGAATATGAATAGGTAAATAATGTTTAAAACTTGCCATTGTCGTTGTTGCTTTTCTGTTTTCTCAGCCTGTTATAGGAGAACATAGTCTCATTGCATTATTTATAAGTATTTTGTAGTATCCACATAGCTAACAACGAAGTAACATGGTGCTATGAGTTACGAATCGCCTCGGTTCATCATCCCATGCACCCCTTTCCCTCAGGGTGGTCAAAACGTTAAAATCTGAGCCCCTTTTAACGTCTTGGTTGCATGTAGAGCACCACCTAACCACAAAAACAAAAACACACTAGAACCCACACATAGCAACAACCCCAAGAAGAGAACTCAAAATCAAAATTTAAAGTTAGTTACGCGTTTAAGAGGAGCATTTCAAACTTACCTAGCCAAATAAGCATTTGTAAATACCAACTAACTACGCCATGTTATAGTCTCATAACTCTTGAACATAAATATGAATATGAATACGATTAGGGTTACGAAATGAAATGTAAATTGAGCAACACAAATTGCAAATTGAAGCCACCAAAGAATTGAATTTTCGCATGTAAGTCGAAAAAGTAAACTAAAAAGTATTTAATTATACCAAAGCTAAGACTAAGTGTAAACAAACCAACATAAACAAAGCCCAAAAAACCAAAGAACAAACATTAAAACAAACAAACTATCGGAAACCCCGTTTCTTAGCCCCACAAATAGTTGACAACTTTTAGCATTTAGGCAATCATATATCATAGTTGAACTAAACTAAACTAAAGGAAAATCCTCACAAATCTACACTGTAAACCAAGAACTAAAATCGCATTTAAAACTTTCGGTTCTGTTGTCCTTTGTTTGATTCCCATCTCAATCACCACCAGACACCAGTTGAGTTTGAGCAAAATGATACATTTTCCCATTGTATGGGGTCAACTTGTTTTCCTAAAATCTTCTAGTTCTAAGCGAAACTTATAAATAGAAAATACGATATATGAAACTATAAAACTATTAGCTAAGTGAATACATATGTCCACTAAAAAGGACAATAAAGATTTAATTGAAATTATACAATACGATAACAATTACAAACTAAATAGTGAAGCAGACGAAAAATTCCACATGAGGCTCCGTTTCATCAGAGAAGAATAAGCTAAAGCTAAAGCTACTAAACACAACCCACTTTTAAAACTTAATCTCGTTAAGTGAGCCAGAAACAACAAACAGTGCGGATAAACAGAAATCATAACTGATTAATAAAAACCGAAAGTATTCTTAAATTCTTTAAATGCACTCGACTTGTTCATTCATTTCTGACACCTGTCCGGGTGGCAAATATTTCAGGGCGACACTGCGTTGCAGGCGTTTAAGGAAATAAATTCCCTATAAATTCTTTGAAACTTCGGTCGAGTATGTGGGAATGCGTGGATCTGGAGGGAGTGCAAATAGGTGGCTCACGGGCATTAAATGGCATTTTAATTTCCTGTATGCGCAGACGCCGCCTTTTGGGCTCCTCAGCTTATTGATTTTTTCTCCCAATGGCGGTAGTAGCCTTGACTTTGCAGAATTGTCAAGCAGCTGCTGGCCATTAAATTTTCAGTCTAAAAAAGGTGAGACGTTCGTTAAAATAGCACACTTCTCGGGATGGAATTGGCCAGGTAAGTGTCTCCAGATTTCATAGCCCACTTTCAGGCTTAAGTGTTATTTTAAAGCTGTTTAATATTGATAACAAGACTTTGATAAATTCAAACCACTTTTATTTAATTAATTTTTAAAAATATATAGACTTAAGAAAATCAATACTTTTTCCAGCCACTTAAAATGTTGTTTAATAGTCACACTTTTTCCAGGTAAAACAATATGGCCCTAGCTTATTAATTACGCTTATTGTTAATGGCTTTCTGAGTAAAATAAAAAAAGGGCATGAGTGTTCAAAGCTTTGCAACGCTATAGCAAGCTCATATTTTCTTTAAAATACTATTAAAATATATATTTTCTGATCACCCAGTGAGAGGTTCAAAAACCAGTTGTTTAATGAGATAACGTTCAAAATTTTTTTGATAAATTTTTCTGCCCACAAATGCTATTCCCCAAATATTATCCAGGATTTACCCAATCGATCACTAGCCATTCATTAGAATGATGAACCTCATTCTCTTTAAACCTTAATGGCAACAGTTGCCTTTGTTCTATCAATTGTTTTGCGAACCCAATTAAATAATTAGAGCCAAATACGCGCTTTTAACGCCACGAAGCCGCAACAGTCTCATTAATCAGAGCGCGCCAGCAGCATGCAAAGTTTGTCAAGCCAGTTTGTTTGCCCCGTCTGCGAGTCAGCCAGGTGCTAATTACACACGTGAGGTGCAAAAACTGTGCTAGCTGTTGGGACAACTTTCGTGCAGCCCACGCATTGCGCTACAGGAAGTGAGACAGAACGATGCGGACTAACAGAGAGGGCGAGCTTGAACCTGCGGGTTAAATCTAAATGCCAGCGACTGTGCTAATTGTTTCAGTTGTTGCTTTTACTTTGCTCCTTCTGCCGCCCGAAACTTGTGCAACGTTTATCAGCCAGGTCACAAGTCGGTGGCAACATCATTTTCCAGCGGAATTAGAAAAAAGGCGCAGAAATTAAAAGCACCCACGAATAATTGTCACGAAACAAGACAGAGACCGAGCACTATGGAAAAAAGAGACGGCCACATGAGTTGTGCAAGTTTTAATTAGTTAATTTAACGCCTGGCACCAACAGGAGTCCCGTTGCATGCTGCGTATGAGTAATGAGCTGGGCTCACCCACACACATGCTCACAAACATGTCGCACTGGGGAAGACTCCTAAACAAGTGCACAGAGAAAAATTCAAAGCAGATTTCTGTCATCATTTTGGCCAACAAGCCAAGAAAGAAATTTTTAAATTATTTAATCATATGAACAATAAATTAGGTTCCATTCTAAAATTCTTAGAATTCTGATTAGCTAATTAAACTGTGTATTAAGACATCATTCTATATTCCCCAAAAACCTCTTATTATTACAAAAATGATCATATTTTTCTTTGCATGTTGAACGTATGAGCCAGATACCCCTAATGCGAATGTCTTGAAGCTGTCAACATTTTGCTAACGCTTGAACTTTTGCGCCAAACCCGGCAGAACAGACACTGGAGGGTGGCTGGAGGGACAGGGGATGACAGATAGGAACTGGAAGTGGGATTTGGACTGGTAGGGGGAGGCAGGGAAAGCGGCAATAAGGGAGAGACTTTTGCGGTTGCCTTTGCTAAGTAATTTCCCCTTGCGGATGCAACTAATTACTAAACATTTCGCATAAAATTCTCAACTTGACAGCCGCTAACTGCACGGCTAAGGACCCGCGCCCAACCCCTCAGGATAACAACGAACGCCTGTGTGTGTCAGTGGGTGGGGGCGGAAGGATGTGCCAGGGGGTGGGGGAGTCGCGGTGGTGGCATGTTATCAACAAATCTAACATGCGGTTTGTGCTAATTCACTGGCACAACCAAGCCAACCGCCAAACCGTCGGCCACCGCCCTGCTTAGCGGTCATAAAGTAAACGGCAATGGCCAGAGCCAAGAGCGGGATGAGAGTCGATGATAGGAGGGAGGGCCATACTTCCGGTTGAGATGATTATAACCGCTACGAGCTCACCCACACCCCACAGCAGACAAGCACACATAGAGCGGCAGGACTAGGCCCGGGCCAAGAAAAATTATCGTAAAATAGCAGAAATTATTTAACACTGTTTTGTATTTAATGCAAAAACTTTTGCTTCGACTGTGTGTGGAAACTGTTGCCGGAAGTTTGAAAAAGTTGCAAAGTCTGCAACATGCAACTCGTCCCGAATGCCGGCAACTTGAGCGACAAACGAAGCGATTAATGATAGATGCACGGTAAACAAAACATTGGGGAACAATTTAATAAAATAAAGTTGTTAATAAAATTAAAATTGTAAAAGACAAAAGACTCTATGATGTATATGATTCATTATTATTAAGAACTACTGTTAAAGATTTTTTTTTACATTTTTTCTGATGTACAGTTTTCTATTACTCCTTGAACCTGGCACATAAACCGGCATTTCACTATGACTAAGTGTTTGGTGTGTAATTAACGTTTAGACTATGAGATGTGCGTCATTTTAGCCCCAGAGGCCCCTAGGAAATTCCCCCAGCTCAAGTGCCAGAAAATTACATTTTTGCACTGCATATGCCCTGCACTTGACTATGACCCAGCTCCCCCGTCACCTCCACCCACGTAATTGGGCAAAGGGCAGCCCGGCCATTGTTGTTTGTTTATCTATTGGTTGTTGTTGAAGTTGTTTAGCGTTCGTTGCATGTGTTAATTATATCGGGGCGTTACGTTGCCATGTTTGTACTGGCTACACTTTTTTTGGTTTTGTGTCAGTATTTCCAATTTGCAGCCGAACGGTGCAAATGCACTCTGTGCCAGCAGAATATCCAACACTTGTGGCTGAGTGGTGGTCAGTGGATCGATTGGAACGGGCGCTGGCGATAAAAAAAAGTAAAAAAAAAAATTTAATAAAAAACCGGCTCTGCAGCAACAGCAGTGCGTAAACAAATCCACAAAACACACAGCCCACAAAAGATCTTCGCTCATTTCTGTATTTTTCAATACGTTTGAGGGGGACTTTGGGACCTGGGAGTCTCAGATGCTGGCGGTACGCCCAGCAGAGCTGCCGGCGCAGACTGCGGCTGCTGTTGGGGCTACGGCGGCTGCGTCAGCGCCAACGTCGGCGTCGCACGAACCTTCCGCGCCGATCGAGCAGAGAAATAGCGCCGCCCAAGAGGCAGCCGCGCAACTGGCGATGAAAACAAACCCGTCGTGGCGCTCGCAGATACAAGACGCAGTTCCGAATCGAACCGATCCAAAAGATACGATCCTATCCTATTCGCGTAGCAGTGAAAATTTTTACTCCAAAAATAAATACATAAATCAATATAATTGAAATAAAATAACGAATTAAAGCAATCCAAACGGACACTTTAAAAACGGAAAGTAACCGTCCAGCCGCACTTTTAAAAAGTAATTTCACTTTTGTTTTCAAAAAGTAATCAAAATTTTTAAAATAAACTCCGAAATATATTGGCCAAATATAAGATTTTTTTAAAACATTTTAAAAATGTTCTTTTAAAAATTTGGGAAGAAAACAAATGAGCAATTTATTTCAAATAGGTGGAAACTAAAAAATCTAGTTTTAAATATAATAAAAATTAAAAATATTTTGACTAATTAAAATCAGTGTTTCAAGTGTTTAGTTAAATAATGTTCCGCTTAGTTTCCAATTAGTCTCACTAAATTCTTATGAATTATATCAGCAAATATTAGTTAACATTTACTTTCCATCTTAGAGGGGTTTAATAGCCCCATTACCGCAACAAAAGCATTTCAATAATAGTAATAACACACAATTTTTTAAAAAAGGCGATAAGCGGAAAATTGATTGAACAAGTTTTGGCATTATATTGGGGCCTAGCAATCACGCGATCTGGCTGAACCGAAAGTTCAATCAAAGTCGAGGCATTATTTACATAACCCTTTGAGGGCCCTTGGGTCACTCGGGCGAACGTGACAAAAATTTTTGATAACGAAGGTCGTCATATAGCACCTACCCCACACCTCCCCCAATCGACTTTGAGATGTGGAAAATTTTCTGTGCACACATATTTCGGATTTCGAAAAATTGCGCGACAAAACTGACAAAATTAAAAGCGGAAAATTTCCCCAAAAATGGAACAAAAAAAAGTAAAATAAAATCCCCGTTAACAATGAAATTTATTTTCTAACCATAATTCAAATAAAGCGCCAGTTTCAATTTTTACGGCTTGTCGTTTTCAGATTTTGATCAATGAATTCCATCTGCTAAATATTTACGAACTTTTCACATGACCAGCCATAAATTCTTGCCTGAGCCCTCATTAGCAATGCAAACGAGCTACCAAAAAAATGGGAAAATATAATATAAACGATTTTTAGTCAAACTTTTCAAAAATGCCACATTAGGCACAAATAGTTAACTGGAAACGTGGAACAGGTTTCCCAACAGCCAGCACGCCACTAATTCATTTCTGATTGGGCTTTGATATTTTAATAAATAGATTTGTTTATGTAAAACACAGCCGAAATCGCGGCAAAGATCTGTTTTGGCCAAGTTTTCCGGTTCATTCTCAGGTGGCATCGAAATTGTTATTATTCCGATCTGTTTTGTTCAGGGCTCCACATTTGATTCAACTATGTAGTATATCCATATATTGTGTGTGTGAATATGGAAAATTAATAACCAGTAACAATGGGAGAGTCGGGGGAAATCGGGCCCAAAACGGGGGGTGGGCCTTGAGCTTGAGCTTGAGCCCTAGTAGCCGGGTGCAATTACCTGGCCCCAGTTCGCTGTGTCACAATTTCCGCAAATTATATTAGTCGCTGACAGTCGGTAGCTTGGTTGGTCGGTCGGTCGGCTGATGGCTTATCCCCCCCAATCACAATCGTATTTTCAGCAGCCCAGCCCCGCCCTGCCGGCCAGAAAGAGTGAAAATTAATTAGTGCTGTTATAAATAAAGCATAAGCATCGAACGGCCAAGCCATTTGACATTCAGTCCCCCAGCCGACCGACCAGAAGTGCGCGAAAAGTGACGAGTGCTAGGCCGAAATAAAAATCACACACAATTCGCCACAAGAAGAAAAAACTGAAAACAGAAAGCGTAAACCGGAATCAAAACAAAAAAGTTAAAAACACAAAAAAAATAGCGAATTGTTTGGCGCCGGTTGAATTATCAAATCATTCGGTAGTCACGTGATCGCCGTTGGCCGCGTTTCTAAACACTTTTGGTAGGGAAATGGTGTTCAGAAATAGCATTCCCAAAATTATGAACCATTAAAAATGATCATAAAAAATTGGCAAAAAATCGCATAGTTTTTGCTAGATAGAAAGCAATACCTATAAAATTTTATTAAGTTCATGCAAATTCAACCTTCCACCTTAAAACCTTTACTTTTTACCTTGGATTTTATTTTCCTATATCGCTGTCAGGTCTCTAAAATTTTGTCATTGATCCTTGTTCTCTGTGCACATGCTTTGTTTAATCGCTTAATGCACAAACGACAAAGATACAGATACAATATGTATCTATAAAATGAGAATGCATGGGGCAGGGGACTTGAGAGTGTCGCGTGTGGCGGCCATTGCCACAAGAATTAAATTCTACGAAGGAAAAACTGGGCAGATAGCCAGCTGGTGGGACTCGTAAACAGATGAAGAAATATGTATAAATAAATGCGGCTGAGGAATGATTTTATTGTAACAATGATTGCGGATATGCATGAGGGATTGTGTCTCTGGTGAAATTTACACAAATATGATTATTTTTGGCTAAAAGTATTTTTATGTCGTGCTAATTAACAAATCAAACTTCTTCACCCTCTTTTTTGGCACACAAGGCGTAACGGACATCGCGTTAATTAAATTTGGTGACACTTTCCATTGAAGATTGATAGAGGTGAGTGTGAATTGATTTACTTAGAAATGGGATTAAGCCCGCTGCTGTGATTCAACTGCAAGTGAATCACTATTCTTTTATGGGACAATCGGGAGTGGCACGGCCCTCTACGATGGGATGCGACTATTTATCAGTGAGTGGTTCCGCGAAGGTTCGCCAGAGCGATGCCGGGGGGGCCGTGGGCGCTAAACATGCAAACCCCCTTTGGCAACACTTTTTGCCGACGCGTTTGTCATGCAATTTTAATCGCAATTGCATTTTTAATTTTCCTTTTCCACCTGACGGCCATGCAGAATCTCTCTATCCTTCTTTCGGGCGCCTCCCCACCCGCTCGCTATTCTGCTCGCAAAGAAAAATGTGCGCAGCAGAGGGAAAGAGGAAAAATAAAAGCAAATAAATATTAAATGCAATACACTCAATACCCAGACAGTCAGACAGGGCGACAGACAGACAGCAGGCAGCGAGCTGGCAACTGGCAAGCAAGCTGAGCTGCCAGGGGAACTCGAAGGATACTTGAGGTTGCATACCAGGCAATATGATACCCGGTACTATTTATAATCATTAAATCCCTTCTCTTGACTTTAGAAAGGTTAGGTTTCTATCCTATGAATTGTATTTACTTTTTATCTATTTACCACTTTAGTTTAGGCTCTTAAACTCTGATCAAAAATCCATTAAACTTAAAGCAGCGCAGGCAGCTCTTTTAGAAGCAAAAGCAACACCTGTACGAACATAATATACCCTGGTATTTTACGAGTTACCCCGAATAAAAAGGAGGTTAGCAGGGGGAAGGGAAAATCGCCTGGCGGGCTACTAACACATTGGCATACAGAGAATGCGAGCTGGGACAGGATGCGAGCGAGTTCGCTATGCGTCCCATTTGCATAAATCTACATTTTAACTATTTTTTTTTGTCCCGTCCCCGGCCCCCGTGGCTCTCAGCCATCGCATCTGGCTGGATCGTCTGCTCCTGCGTTTTTTATCCGCCAGCAAAGACGCTGTTGTTAAAAAGGAAAAAACGAGGAGCGAGAGGACTAGGAGACTAGGATAACTAGATAAATATTCGCGCAATGTTGGCGTGAAATATGCAACGATATTTCTTGTGCAACTACCACTGCAACAGGAGTACGTAGCAGCAGCCAAAGCAAAAACAACTGTCAACCGAGTGGCCAATGTATTGGAATTCGAATTGGAATTGAAATTGGTTTTATTTTTAGTTCTGGCCGCCAGCGACCGGCCACCGGCGACCAGACCATCTGACGAGTTTAAATGAGTTGCCACGATTGAAAAGCTCATATGTCAGGATTTGTGACAAACATTGACTAATTAAACATTTGCCCGCATCGGACATAATGTCAAACTGGTATTAACGTGTGTTGCCCAAAATAAAAAGAACAAGTCCACGTGAAAAACAAGAATGAAGTTCAAAATTCAATAGGATTAAAATGTTTAAGTAATAAAAAGTGACTGGCTTTATAAAGGAAATAAAGGAAAACATTTCTTTCATTGAATTTAATTTGATTAAAAAAATTTCTTCAAGTGTTCCCCATAACATTTTCGTTGCAACCGCATTGACCACAACCTGCGACCACACCGCAAGCCGTGTAATGAAGTCAAATCCTCAATATTTCCATAACTGATGGGCATAATTCATGAATATTTCATCTAGACAGTTAACATACCAAGAAATTATGAATGAAAAGTGTTTCCCACTTGTTTCTCGATGCGGATTACAATAATTTTACAAAGTATTCAATTAGCATGACAACAAAAATCGCGTGTCAAGTGCAAGAGGTGCGAGCTGCACATTGTTTACTCAGTCAACTCTTTAGAGTCTACAGTATGAGCATTTTAACATATTTTCCCAGCATGCAACGTAAACTATTTGTCTAAATAAACAATTATAATAAGTACTTGAGGGTGCTTCAAAACTGTAACCTCTTCAAGAGCTTTCTTTTCGAATTTCATCAAAATTATATAATCTCTCAAGGGTAATGACCACTCCCTTCAGTCACGAGCACCCAATGTCTATATATGTACATACGTATGTGGGCGCTATCTCTGCAGCATTACAACAATCCACCATTGCAATCAGGCAGTGGAAAAACATCACATGCTCACTCTATCAACTAGTCGGAAAAACAAACCCAACCCGATTGCCAAACCACGTGACTGAACCGATACCGGTTGCGTAGAAACTGCCAAGTGATTTCCAGTCTGAAAATAGATTTTCCAAGCGCAACCAAAAATAACTTGTCGCTTTTTACACTTAAAGAGAACGCTTAAAACTGATCCGACGATATAAAAAATTAAGAAAAATATTGTCTTAAGGTGATTACTTTAAGGTTTTAAGTACTTGACATTGACACCTCAGCCAGTGGCCTGGATAAATACCAACTCTGTTTAATCGCTTGATTACTTAGTCGGTGCAGCTGGTAAACAGTGTTAAGTATACTTAAGCCGGACTTTTATGAGTCATGTGGCATATAGTATGTATGGCAAGGTAAATTTACACCGCTGATTACTGCAGTGGACATGCTTTAACTTAATAATTGCACTAGGCCACACCGTGTCTGCCAAAAAGCCAATAGCAACTTCTGGCTCTTTCGGCAACAGCCGGCTGATTAATTGGCATCACATGCCGCGACTTAACTATTTTTAAATCGATTTCGGCGACCGGCTAAAAGGTGTCATAAAAGCGTAAAACAAATAAAACTAGATACTTAAAAAACGAGTTTCGAATGTTAGTTTTTTCGTTTTTGGATAATCAATACAGATCGATGGCAGAATTCGCAGACATTTCACACAGAGTTGAACGACTTGGCGGAGAGTTCGGTTACCTTTGAGCCAATGATTGCATATGACCCAAATTGGATTTAAGTCGATTAAAAGGTGCACACAGCACAAATAACAGCATACTTATGGCACCGGCATGCAATCAGAAATCGAATTGCCATCGAACAAACAACAGGCGACCGAAAAGGAGCAACAGCCACGGGCATATGCATGTTGCAAGGAGCATTTATCAATGAAATTCAATAAAAAAAAAAGGAGGAGGAACGAATACACTTTACAGGAATATGGTTCGTTGAACTCACTCACTCGCAGGACAAACGACCTACCTGTGCCATTTACTTTAGTTTGGTCTGAATGCAGAAATCAGGAATCAGCTTTAAAATGAAACTTTACATCGCACCCGCCCCGTAACTTGACCTGCAGCAAGTTCTTGGTTAACATAGCTGGAGTGCCGAGCTGACGAGGCATGAAGGGGGTATTCCCCCGCAATCGGACAGCCGTGATAAATGCGACAACAACAGGCCAATAGGCGGCATCCAGCTGGGCATCACATCCCATTCCCCCAATCCCATTTCGCATCACAGGCCACTCCGATCCACTCCTTTTCAGTTGTGTGACTTTGCACACTGAGAGAAATAGTCTTTTCAAATTTGTCTTTCAACATCTTAGAAAATATAAAATTAATAGCAAAAATGCCACTAAAATTTAAATATTTTTAGTGGCATTTATGGACTCTAACTCAACACACCCAAAATTTATTGACTATGCTGTCGATTAAAATGTATTATAGCTAAGCCATAAATTAGGATAATAATTATGCCTCATCTATTTGATTTTCAAAAAATTCCCACAATAAATTTCAATTGAATTTTAATCCTTTTTGATTGCCGATTTTGGGCAGTGGCCGAGCAGCCCAACCCATTCGACCCATTCCCCTGGCCACAATGTCTTGTCATTTCAATTCCATTTGGCCAAAGTTGAGATCCAGTCAGTGTGCTTAAGTGCAGGCCCAATTCCAGACTCAGACCCAGAGCCAAGTCCAGACCCAGCTCCAGGTCCAGTACCCGTCTTAACGACCGTCGACGGCGGCGTCGTCGACTCTCGCATTTCAACTTCTGGCTAATTGTTGTTGGCAAGACTACTACGACGACGACGACGACACCGACTGAATATTATTCCCGGCTAATGCGCTCCGGCTATTTGAAGTTGAATCGCTCGGCTACGTGCATAAAATTGCGGCGATCTTTTTCTCTCTAATCATAAGCTCGGTCATGTCTCGCATTTTAATTGCACATCGATTGGCCAAAAAGTGTCGCTTTAAAAAGTGTCGCTGCAATGCAATTCAATTTTGGGAATTGGGAATTGATACGGCAATTGAATTCCTCGAGGATGGATTCAACTAAGCTTCTTCGGTTCGAGAGCTCTTCATATTGAATATGAAATTGGACAAACTTTCCACACCCTATTGCCAGCTCCCTGATTGCCACAATCAGAGGAGGAGCTCGCCGGCCTTGTTGCATTGCTTGTGTTGCAAATCAGTCCAATACACAAAACACACTCGACCGGAGGAGAAATGGAGAAAAATCCATAACAAAGTAATCAATGAAAGTTGCATGGCATGGGCAGGTTGATGTGGGTAACCCAGAAGCCAAGGAAGCCAGACGGAAGCCGAAAACAGTTTCTTGTGGCTTCTCCCAGTTTCAGTTTTTGGCCAACACGCTAAGCAGTGAGCAGAGCAACCCGAAAGTTCCGACCAAGTCGAGCGAATTGGAATCCGAAATCCCGAAAGTTACACTCGAAAAATACTTCTCCTAAAACTTAATCATGTTTAAATTGGGAAGATACTCCGGTGTTAAGATACTCTCTATATGTGCCTCCGAATCATAAGGATGTTGGTCGATCTTAAAGTCTTCTAATGAGATAATTCATCAGATATATCACTATTTATGTAAAAATTTTCTTCAAGTGCCATTAAATCCTGTCCAACATTTGGCTTCCTTTTCACCAGCTGCTTCTTCTTTTGCTGCTTGGCCTGCGCGCCGCAAAAATGGTAAAAATAAACAACCACAGCCATGAAGTGGCAGTGTTGTTGATAGTTTTGTGGCAAAGTTTGTTTCGCTGAAAGCTAAAACTCCCCCCTAGTTATCAGACACTCATTTGCTTTGCTCTATTTGGCGGAGGGCCATCGTGATTGCCGTTGGCAACTGATCGAATTGCTTGCCACATGCCACATGCAACGCACAGAGAGGACCAAAAGAGGCGGACTAGAACTCCGAATGCTGAATTCAATTTTATGTTCCTCCTTGTCGAGAGGGCGCGTTGTCATTATGGGGCATAATTTTCGATTGTCGGGCACACGGGGCGTATACTGAATTCGCTTAGCAAGTGCAAAGGAACATGCTCCCAGCTCGAATAAAGCAATTTAAATTATGCCCGTGCTTGGCATTAAATCACAAAACACTGAAACTGAATGCAAAACTTGCAGTCAGTCCACTTCCTGCCGGCTCCATAGCCTCAGCCGGCTGACGTCACGAGATCAGGAGCGGGTGTGGGAACGCCTTAGAGTATGCTGCAAGCTCTGCCCTCGAGTTGCACGCAACATGCTCATAAAAATTAGACCTCCTAGGGTTGAAGCCAAGTCCAGAGCTGAACTGAGCCGAGGCGCTCTTCAAGTTGCATGCAACATCGCTATTTATGAACTCAACAACGAGCAGGACGTTCTGAAAACGCCCCCATTTTCATTTTCTTGCCATCTGGAAGTATGTTGTTTTTGTCTTTCTTTATTTTTGTTGCTATTGTAATGCTTGTTTTTTTTTTTGTTTCTTCTGTTTGTTGCTGTTGCACTGAGTGAGTGCTCTCGACATGGGCCCAAAACATGCCCCATAAATTGCCACAGATACATTTTGTGTCCTGTTCTTTTGATTTCGTGTGGATAAGTTGGATGTGTGAGACTTTTACAGCAAATACAAATTATAATTTAAGTTTAGCATAAAAATTTGAGAATTTATCCAGGAATAAACTATTTTAGAGAGTTTAAACTATTATGAAACTGATAAATACTTCAAGAAGATAATAGATACTTCGAAATGCCAAAGAAAGTAGAGAAAATACTTCATTAAATTATGGTATGGAAAGGGAAATATCTAGAAGCCTTTGAAGTGTATTGAACTTTCATCTTTCGAAAGTGTTCGCATTTGTCTCCGATGTTGTAAGTGCAGCAGGCAGGCCGGCAGCCCGGCAGGCGAACAGGCAGCGAGGCAGTCAGGCGGCGGTCCTGAAACAGGCTGAAATTGTTTTCATGCTCCTTGACCAGCCAACCGACCAAACCGGGCCACAAGCGACCAACCAACAGCCAACAACCAACAACCGGCTAACCAACCAGCAAGCCATTTTATTTATGTCAATCTCCGTCCGTTGCCCCTTTTGGCCCAAGAAGCGCCCGCCGGATCATAAATCTCTGCAGTATCCGGCAGTAGGCGCTGAAAATGCATATACAATATAAATAATGAGCGGGTGTACTCAGTATCCACTGCTCACTGTACACTGTACCCTGTACAGGCAAGGACCACGCCTTATTCCTGGCCAGGCATTGTGTGTTTCTCGTGTATGTATGCATTTAATTATTTATGCATAATATTTTATAGTCATTTTGTGCTTCTGCATTGCTGCAAATTCCTTTTGGCCTTTATCCTTTTGTCCTTTGAGAGATTTTCCCATCGGCCGTGTTTATTCTGTGCGGTTTTTGCAGTCGATATTGGTTGATTATTTAACAGCAGACTGTGCATTGATACAAACACAAATTAATTACACTCTTAATACGCTGGTAATCCCGAGCAAAGGCTGAATAATTTGTATAATCCGTGTTCAATGTTCAAAGTGTGGTGCAATGCACCATCGTTTTCCAATGCCTATTTGCGATCACGTGCTTGGCAATCGCAGGAGACAAAATATTCCACGGCCGGTAGATAAAACCAATATTAAGACAGCTGTCCGAGGCGTTGAGTCAGAGGAATGAGTTGGGGATTCACCAAAAAAAATATAAAAAATTGCGTAGACAAGAATCACATAACAAGTTGTTAAACAAGAACGTTTTTTTTTATATTATTCGGGCAATAAAACAAAAAACACACTATAATTGTGCACATGTTTATGATTGGGAAAACCAAATTGAACAAACAGATTACGTTGTAATCTTTAAATAAGCAAATAGGCAACATTTTCAATTTTAATATTTTTTTAACAACTCACAAACAGAAAAGCAGAAAAACTGCCACAAACTTAAGAGCAATTTAAATTGAAACATTTTTAATGTGTATCGCATTGTTTCGCGGCCTTTTTTTGGCGTCTGTCCCACTATCATTGTGGGAGTCATTAAAATAATGAATAATGAATGGAAAAGTACACTTTTATTGTGCCAGGAATGGAAAATTGAAACTGTCAGAGTGTGGCAAGAGGTTGGGTGAGGGGCAAAATGAGTAAACACCCAAACAGACCAGATCCAGATGCTGCCCGAGCCGCAATTAAATCTGCAGTCTGCCGTCTGCAGTCTGCAGTCCAAACCCGGCTGCAGCATTTACCAATTTATCCCTTTCCTGGAAACGCATTTTAATTGCTTGTCAGATATGTGTTGCCTGGGGCTATGCTCATTGTTGTTTTTTTGTGGCCGAGACGAGGCACTTCATTTGCTGCACAGCATGCACGCGTGTCACAATATCACAATCACTCAAGTGCATTGCTGCGTTCTGCACTCCACTCGTCAAACAAATAATACATCCAGTCAGCTGCCACTAAAAGTTGGCCTCGGCCTGGTCCTTGGGAGGGTTCTGTGGGCGGTTCGGGATCGCGGTCAGGAGCTGCCCATGACAATGCCCATGGCAGGCGAACGCCACAAGTACTTGCTTGTTTGGCTCTCGGCCAGAAGTGCGAGCATCACTCCACCGCCAAACAAGGGAACTCAATTTGTTGATGAATGTAAATAAAACAATTACCAGATGTGCTGACTACAGCTGCCTGGAAATTTTAACACGGAGAAGATCAACAATAAAGTCTCCGGAACAGATAAGACAAGCTCCCTTATCAGGGTCTTGTGTAACGAAAGTGTCTCAAAAAACGTGAATGCAAATTCCTGATAAAACGCTGGCACAATAGAACATTTATTTACCTGAAATTATTCATCCCAGACATGGACATTAAAATATAAAACTTGAGTCTAAATCAATCTTCATAAATTGGGTTGAAACAATTATTCATGTTTCAAAGAAGGGTTCTACTAATCATTCCATATAATTCCATATAATGCTAATGACAGCCCAATTCTTCTTAAATAATAAATGATGCTAGAACGATTTTATCTTAATAAGCTTATTTACTTAAATATTAATCATTCCAGACGATGCAAAAATATAAAACATGAATAAATACATTTCACACTTAATTCAAAAGCCGATTGCGAAAAAACAAACACGATTTGGGACTTTTATGAGTGTGTGTCTTCGTAGTCAAAATATAAGTACTTAAAATTGTTATTTAAAGTTTATTTTGATTCCCCATTGACGTCTGTTTCTACAAGTGTCAAGGTCTTAATATTTAACCAACTTTCCGCACTCCTAACACCTGTTATAGTGTTTATTGCAAAGGGTAACGAACTAGCAGACTGGATGTTAATCTCCCGCTATGGCCGGCAGATTAGATGGTTCCGGCTCTGGCTCGTCGGATGCGTGGTGTTTGGGGGTTTAGCCAATAGCGGGTGCCTTGTTAGGACTTATTTGTATTTAATTTAAATTCACCAAATAGGACGAAATAAGCTACCGGATGAGCATTGACCGTAAACTAAAGAAAAAATAAAAAAAATGACAATTCCAGAGAATCAGTCGATATGGCTCTCTTTGGTGTTGTTAGAGCTAACCTTGCTCATCCTACCACAATCATGGCCCTTTCCCTTTCGGCTGGCAAACGCTACAGAGGCCGGTTAGAAATCATAAATGAAGATTTGAAGCAAACATTATAAAATGCTTTATTAATACTAAAAGGAACATGGAACAAATTTTCAGGGTTCCCGGAGGACTTGTGTCCCGATGGGAAAAGAAAGGGTATCCAGCCGAGATATACGAGGAACCCAGGGCCAGCTATTCGGGAGTTTTAGCCGAGTTTACCCGGTTCTAAATTTCTCCACCCGTTTCCCTCGCTGAGGCGCTACCACTATCAGTCCCTAAGAGCCTACCCGTTTCTTCACGACAATTTTAGAGCCAGTCGCTTCAAAATCGCATTAGCGAATCCATTCGCTACGAGCCTTTTACATTGTCGTGTAAGCCAAAGATTCTTGGGTTGAATGATTAAAACCTTTTAGTTGTCACGACGTTCAAAATAATACTCGATTGGTCACGTGAAGCGGTACATCTTTTCTATTTTCGAGGGCCGTTTAATTTTAGCACTGCTCTCAGAGATAACAGGCCCGTCAAAACAAATTTCTGATTGGTTTTGGTAATTAACAAAACGAATCAAATTAGTCAATGATATTAGAAACCTGTGGGGGAAGAACTGATTCGTTGATCGAGATAGTTGCTATAAAAATTTCTCAAGTGCAGAACAGAACATAAGTTGATACAAAAATAAAATTTAAAAGATAGGATAGACTAAATTTTTTTAATTTGCCAATCGCATAGTTAAATCTAAAACGTCTGCCTTTCGCAAACTTTGAAGTGGTACTTATGAGTCACAAAATTTCATTCGAATCGAAGCACGAACTTATCTCCGATCAGTGATAAGACCCAAAACCACAAAATTGATTTAAAATTAAGATGAGAGTAGTTTTTTTGAGGAAAAGACCCCTTGAACTGTCTAATTAATTTCCTATCAAGCTAATGAGCCAGGAAGTAAACTGATTTTAATTTCACAATATCGCAGAATTTAATCTCAAATTGGGAACAATTTTGTGTGAAGTGCATAGAAAAAATGGCGGTTTAATGGCGGTTTGTCCGCGGGTGGTGCGCCGACAAATACTCGAATTTCAAATATTCAATGTGTGATATTTTACACGCAAAAACACCAAAGTGAATGCAGATGCCTCATGGCTGATAGCCGCCCGATTGCCGCTGCCGCCTGCTGATGATTTTGGCCAGATACCACCACTCAGCAAACCAGGTTGATTGCTTATTGTTTTCTGGGCTGCTGGGAGGAGCAGGCTGCTGGTGGGTGACTAATACCATTGTCTGGCATTTTGTTTGATTCAACTAATTGAAAAGTTGCCTCTGTCTCTGCTCAGCAAATAGATTTAATTTGGCTGACATTTTTGATTACTTTAATTCACCCGGCCTGTGGTCAGCTGCCGTTCATAAATACATATAATTCTGATCTCGACTTGGCTTCGAATCAAAATGAGCAACCACCTGAAGTACAGAATGTAGTCCAAGTCGGACTCCGAGAGCAGTCAATATTTGCCCACCCAGGTTTTAATAGTGGCTGTATCAGTGTCTGCAAATAAATAAACACTAAACAACATCCATTCAATATGCCGGCATGGCTAATCGATGGTAATAATACCAACAATTAGGTGGCAAACAACAAACGCTCCACACAATAGCCACATCAGAGGCAGCCAAGAGGAAGGTTAATCATCTCTAGGCTCCAGAGTGCGAGGCGCCACCGCCGCCATCCGCTGGAATTTAATTAACTTAGCAACGTGGCGCAAAATTAGCATAAATCATTTAATTAAAGGTAAGTGCTGAGCAGAGAGAGCGTTTTCCTAGATTCCTCCTAGAGGCCGCACTACAGAGGGTCGCCTCCGAACGGCAAGCGTACGGGAATCATGTGTTAATTTTTTAATGACATTTGATAAATATTTCAGGCCAAGTCTGCTTTTCTTGCCTCTTTAAGTTAGAGGGCTCGAATTGAATTAATCGTGGAAGCGAATCAGTCAGTTTAATTGCCTAAAAAGCAAAACTCGTTAATAATTCAAACAATCCAGTGGCACTTAATTAGGAATTAAACTTGAATATACTTATTCCGAGGCAATTGGGCGAAATCAAGCTCACTGGATCTTTACAAAAACAGGTGAAAACATCAAAACGATGTTCAATGCTGCTGAATTTAAACTAAAAAAGAACAATAACTAGTCTCTTAAATGCATTCAGACGAAATCGGGCAATGCTGTTGTTGCTATTGTGGTAAATAAATAAAAACCGCATCAAAACTATTGTAATAAAAACATTTTCATTCGCATTTTCACAATGAGCGCAATTGCAAATTGATTTGTGTGGTTCTGTTCGAAAATGCAGCTCTTCAGCCGTCGCAGTTTCTGGTCGAAAACTCGTCCATCGAGAAGAAAAAATAAATAACAATAATACAGAAAAAAAACAGAGAAAAACAGTGTAAAAACTGAGGCATAAATAAAAACAAGGACAACAAAAATATGCGGCTATGAATTGGAGATATTTTTGCAAAAAGCTTATGAATTTTTGATAGCGATTTTCCCGATGAATATTTAAGAAGTGAGCAAACAACTGGCTGCAGCGATCCTATTTAAATTAACTTGTATTTAATCCAGAAAATGCTTTTACTTTATTAAAGCTAACATTTGCACTTGGCAGGTTCAAGTAAATATTGTTTTGTGTACAGTGAGATTGATGAAAATCCGTTTTAAAACATAAATACAGTTTGTTATTCGATTAAAAATTTAAAAACATAAGCCCGACTAACTTTGAGAAACTTTTAATTCCCAACAAATACGAATTTGACTTTATTTTAAGTAATTTCCTTGAGAATCAATCTGCAAAGTCAATAGAACCCTTAAGATTCGAGCAGTAAACTGAAGGCATAAATTAAAGAATACTGAGGAAAAAAGTGCTTCAGCGTATATTTCAATTAGTTAGCCATGTGATGAAGGAAAAGTTTGTTTTACATTTTTGTTTTGGATAAGCCGGAGAAACCAGCAACAGCATCCGCATAAATTTTGCATATTTATAGGCACATAAACCCCGACCACCCACAGGACATACACATACCCAGCATACTTGTTGAAAAGGGCGTCGGGAGCACCTTTTGGCGATTGCCGGGCTTTGGTGTGAAAAATGAAACATAAATTAAATCTGCTGCCGCTAACACAACACCAAATTCGACCCACAATTCGGGGGACTCGGGATATACTTAAACGGCCTCCTTTTTTTCACTTTATGATTTCAGCCAAATGAAAATTTATGAAGCAGATGGCACAACACACACAACCTGATGCCGATGCAGAAATCCAAAAGCCAAATCTAAAGCCACTCGGAAGAGCTCAAAATATGAACTTGAAATTTGTGTGGTCTCCCGAAGTCGCAAAGTTTTTTGTGGCAAATGAAAATTATGCCTCATTAAATAACCAAGTGCTGGCAATAAATTACACTTTACATCGCTGTAAAATCCCCTTGCCACGGCCTCCAGGATGTGTCCGAGCCATCCCACATATTTCATGCAAACGAAGTTAATCACGACTGCAGTCGTAAAAAGAAAGAAAAAGCCAAACAAGCTCCCGGTTCCTGGCTGGCGGCCGTGTGCCCCAGTATTTTGTATTCCCCCAGCTTTGTAAATTCACAACTAGTAATTAGTTAGCTGGAACAAGGCAGTGAATTATGGCTCATTTAGATAAAATTCTCAACTGCGTCTGAGAAGACACTTCCGATTAAGTGCTCTAGGTCGAGGCAACTTCCCACCCAGCCAGAGGACTGCCCGTCAACTTATCACCCTCCACTGACGTTAAATAATTATATGATTTTATTGTCTGGCAAACATTTGTGTCTGCCGAGATTCCGTTTAACTCAATATTTTGAGTATCTCAGCCTAGCCATTCTGCGGAAAAAAACACCTGTCGAAACAGCCGACTGCCTAGTATTTGCTTTGGCCTCTGATACTACGTAAATTGATAATCTGGCTCTTGGCATATAAATAAGGGCCACAGGGCCACTAGGTGCTTGCATTTCCACCCAGTTCTTCGACGAGGTCGGACGCTAGGATTGGTCAACTTAATCCAATTAACTTTCTTTCCGTATTCCATTTGAGGATTCTTCGAATTATTTCACGTGAGTTGGAACATATGGATATTACATTTAATGTAGAGCGCCTAAAGTTTAAACAGCTGTGACCTAGCTTCGTTTTTATTCTTTTTGTTTGTGTTTAACTTTTGTTTTAACCTGTAGAATATATAGTTTTCGGCATTCGGCATTTTATTTTTGCACAGTTTCGTTCAGACCGTGATCGGTGTCATAACTCTAAGACATTCAATGCTTAACGCCGTAGAATATGACTTTCCGCTGAGTCGAGTACTGCTTTCCGAGTAAGCCACACACACAGACACTTAACCATATGTAAATTTGTTGTTTCGACTGTTCAGTGCAAGTGTTGTTGCAGCTTCCAGAGCGGAAGCTTTACCTAACACTCGGAAGTTGCCAGACAATGTTCTTAATGAGTTCTCGGCAAGTAGACAACACAGACTGCCGAGCAGCCTCAGCATAAACTCTATGCAAATTGATTCACTTTCGAGCGACTTCATTTGAGTTCGTTACGTATGCGGCCAGTTGGCTGACTTAAGGGTCCTGCAGAGCCCCGGAGTGTAAGCAGGCTAAGTAAGCTGCCTCAGTTATGACAAAGGACAGCGTTTCAAGAGCTCCAGAACACAAGATGTTCCGCCCACTCACGCTAACCGTTGGCTAATAAATGATGTGGCAACTTTTTGAGGGACGAAACCAGCTCTTACACAGAGAAAGAAAATCCTTGCACTTCTCTTTAGGTATAATGGACTTTCTATAAACGTTACAGCAAAATGAAAGAATAATTTTACGATTAATTGAGATTTTTCCGAGTGTATCTGCAATAAGAACACGAACGAAATGTTGTAGTTACTGTAGTTGTTTTAGCTGTTGCTGTCAATCAAGACAAGTAAAATTTTTGCGACATTGTTGCCGGACAAGCTGCTGCCAAGCATGTTTACTTTGTCCTTTTCGCCATTGTTACTGGCTATGGCTCTGACTCCTACTCCTTGCTCTGTTCCTCCCCCTACCACTTCCACTCCCGCACCCGGCGTGTCGTGCCATGTCCTTTTGTCCTACAGTTGGTCATGTAATTGCTGTTACAGTTTGGGCCAAGTTATTAAGTGATTGTTATTGTTGGCACTGGGAGAGCTGAGCTGAGCTGATGCAGCAGCATAATCTAGCGATTATGCCGAGCTTCAGCTGGCTTGGCACAAATGTAAATTAACTTGTGTCCGATCCTGAGCGGAGCCAGGACAGTGCCGTCTAATTTGGTGTTGCCTACTTTTTGGGGAGGCCGAATTAATTTCCATTTTGGCGAACACACTGTCGAAAACAATTTGCCAAATAACCGATTGCAGCATTGCGTATCTGACCGCCGCAAACTGTTGCAATCGGCCCCCAAAACTAATTGCCTTTAATTATGAATGAAGCGCACTGGCTCCCAATCCCACCGGCCTAGCCAGCCGACCAGCCCACAACCCCCAACCCCCAACATAAACGCCTGTCAGACACGGCGTATGAGTAATGACTGTCTAGGTAATAATGCATTATCGATTTAAAGTGTCACACGATACGAAAAGTGGCGTTTGCACTGAAGTGCAGACAATAACTAATTGCCGCCCCCCACACGGCTCCCAGCTGGAATATTTTGCTGTCAATTAAGCTGATAAAATGTGGACAGGAAGGGTAATAGTAGTTGAGGAAGAGCGAGTCGTATTTATCTGTAAATATCGATTACATGACATTAATTGCGTATTGATGGTGTTTGCACTATTGTTGGTCCTTGCACGTATTATTTTCCGGCTGTTTGTTTGCACAGTTACTACTTGCAACTGTGCAGGGCTCTTCCGGCCAGCGGCAATGGCCCTCAATCAATCAATCAACCCATGCATAGATCAATCATTTTGGAAGGGCCCTTCCAAGCCTTTGTATCATTCATCCCGACTGTCCCCCATAAGTGTTCGCGCTCTTTTGGCTTGTCGGGGCCCTTGGCCCTTCGGTTAGCTGCAATTTGCGACTCATGAATATTTATGAGCGCGATATAATTAAATATGCTAATTACAACTGATTGTACGCACAATCATTTGAAATTATAATTCTCGAGTTTGCTTCCCGCCTCGCCGAAGGCACATCGCGAAGGGCAACACCAACACTCCGAAACTCTGAAACTGACAATTTTGCATAAATTCAAATGAAATCAACACAAACGCGCGAAAGCTTAGAAACTGTTGCCAGTAAGGTTCAAAATTGCTTTGCAGCGTGCAAAAAATTTAGGGACATCAAGGGGGTGGGGGGAAATTAAATAAATTACATTGTTGCCAGCATAAAGTTGACGCTGCCAGCAAAACAATTTGTGCAACGCTATCAGGTCCACCCACTGCTCTACAGAATTTCTAACCCGCCGGCAACAATGTTGTGTTGGTATGGGACTCCTGCATCTCCTGCATATCCTGTACCAGCATCACCTCCCTCTCGTGCTGTCAGAGGCCACCGGATGAGCTAAAGCTAATTTTTTTTTATGCTCCTTCTAAGTGAATTTAATTTTTAATAACTGACATTGACAGCGTCATCCGGTGGCCATCAAAGATCGAGCTGCTGCCCCAAACAAGGTTTATCCGAGTTAATTGAAAATCCAAAAAGGCAACAGGTCAAAGCAATTTTAATTGCGAAAACATTATGCTCAGAAATTCTCTGTACATCAAGAAATAATGTGAAATATATCAAGAGCAGAAAATTACCTTGGATGCCTTTTTCCCATTTTCACAGCCACTTTACTGTGACTTTAGACCACCAATTAAAATTGAATTGTATTTCTCACAGATCACTTTCCAATAGAAAACGTCAATACTTGTATTTCCCTTAATTTCCACAAATGAACAAACAAATAATAAAATATTTAAAGCCCATGAAAGTCCAAGTTAAGCTAAGATGCTCTGAAATATGCATGAGAGCCGAAAAGCCGACACAAAATCCTCCGGCAATCGAAGGACATTTTAAAGGCTCTGCCTGAGTTTAAACATCAATAAATAATTAAATTGTTGCCGTATGTACACTCATTACATAAATATGTAATTAACCACACTGGACAACGACATTATTTCCCCGATTGCCCATAAAGAGCCCTTGGATCCCAAAGATAACCCGGTCACTTGAACAAATCGCCAGCACGTGGCCACTAAGGGGAAGGGCTCTGGCACGTGTGTGTGTGTTTGTGTGTGCAGTCGAGGCCCACCTGAGAAAGGTGAAAATAGTTTGCGCCCAAAGGGGCAGGTGTAGCAGCCATAAATATCCATTTGTAGCATTTCCATGGTGACAAAAATGTATCCAGTCTAATTTATTATCAACAGCCTTTGTTCAAACAAAGAGCCCGAAACAAGCTTTTTAATTTCCACAATCTCACCAGGCTACCAAGGACCTGGACAGGACCTGCAAGGGCATTTCATTAGTTCAATTAGCCGGACAGGTGCTGGCTGGATGTCAAGTGGTAGCTTTTTAAACGATGATTAGTGGCTTTTCTTTCAGAGGCAGAGGCATTTAGGGGCGAAAACAAGACAAACCGTCGTTTGTTTAGCCTTTGACAAGACTCGCTTGAATACAAATTTATGTGCCCGAAAGGATTTCGCCCTGTCAATATACCATAAATTATAATAGTTTTTTGCCAAAGATAAACAACTTAATAAGGCAATCACAACGCCATAAAAATATCAAAGTGTTTATTATTTTTCCATTACACATAATTAGTAGTCCATTAAAAAAAAGAGAATATTTATAATTATATTTGCTTAGACGTGTTAAACGCTTATTTAATATTTATACAAATATCAGTCGCATTCTGGAACCATAAATATTGGTTTGTAATTAAAACCACTTTTCCATTCACTGGAATATCTCATCCACAGCCACAGGTGGGTGACCAGCAACGAGCTAATGTCTCACCAGGAGCTGAAAGTGTCAAAGGGGCGGCAGAAGGCAGAAAGAGAAAAAAAAAATTGGCCAACAGACATTGCACCCGGAGACTAACTAACCCAATTATTTGTAAAATGCGAGCACAGAAAAAATAACCGAGAAACCAAAATGAAAAGAAACCGCAGCCCATTGTTGCCGAGGCAGGTGGAAACCGGAGACACAGAGTTTTCCGGGGAAAGGAAAAGGCTTCCAGAGAACTTTTCGCAGGACGCGTAATGAAAACTTTGTTAGGGCATGCCAAAGCGAAAAGGAAGGAAAAAGCGGAGCGTAAAAAAAGGACATTGGAAAAGTGGGAAAAAGCAGCTCTTCCTGCTGGTGCCCACCACTCGATGGTGTCGAGTGCTTTGGGTGCCTGGTTCTGGACATGAAAGTGGCGACAACGTGAAATTAGTTGTGCATGCTATCGCAACTTGCGACATCGCAACTTGCAACGCAAAACCCCGAGCATTAGCCACCGAGCTGCCCTAGATGCTCGCACTATGTCCTTTTCCTGTCCCCTTGCCAGTTCCCTGGGCTCATCCCTGGGGGCTGACCACTAAATTGCCGGGATGAAGTCGCCGGTTTAGTGCCCGGGTTGATGTTGATCAAATTAACAGCATGTGGCGACTGGCAAGTGGCTGGCGGCCGCTTTAATGCCTTGCCGACTTCGTTCCCGGTTTCCCGACACCCTCTTGTTGCTCTTTTTTTTAGCATACTTCTCAGCGACCAACAAATTACTTAAGCTGTGGGCTAGGTTCCAGGACAAGAGCAGCAGTCCTTTCATCTTAGCCATGGCCAAGCAAAAGTTTTCACTGTTTTACGGTAGAAAGTTTTTTTAATGTTAAGCTATTTTAGGGTATTTTGTGGACCATTTAAATGTTTAAAAAAAAAATCAATAATATTCCATATTTTACTTTAACACTGTAGTATGTTTTGGTTTATCAAGAAACTGCTTTATTTAAATTATTACTCTTTAATAATATTTTCCTTATCAAAAAGTCCATAATCATTGCTGCCAACACTGAAGAGAGTAAACAAAAAAGGAACTCTGCGAAGTTTTGAAGAAAGAAGGCTGCCTAATTGTTTGACAGGTCAACTTGTAAAGCGGAAAGTTGTACTTTGAAATGCGACAGGGCCACAATGACAGGCAACAACAAGTTGCAATTGTCACTTTTGTTAAAACTTTCGCGAAATTCACAAAGTGCGTGGAAATGTTCTTTTTACTTCAATTTGTTCTCCCGCTTTTTTGCAAAAGTCATGCTCCTGCAAATAAATTATAAAAATGTCCGCGGAAAATTATGTTTTCCAAAGCGAAAGAGAAATGTCAGCACAGGATGGAGGGGATTCTGATACGACTCTCCACCAATCCCCGCTCCATTATAAATGATCGCAATTGAAAGTTTAACCCCATCAAGGAGAAGGCGAGCGGAGGGGGGTCTAGTTGAAAAATTGACATTATTTTCGTTACGTCTGGTGGCAACAACGAACGGTCAGCGAACGATAAATAAGCGGCAACTTAAGTCGAGTATTTATTTTTCGGGCATCGCTTGATAAATGACTTTGACCTGGCCCGAAAGTGCAAGCCAAACGAAAGCCGAAGGACCTCCACTGCCACTGCCACGCCCCCGATGACTTTTCTCATTAAGCTCTCGGCCAAGGCGAATGTGGTCGAGAAGAAATCAAACTAAAGTTTCGCACAAAATTCTCGGGTCAAAGGGCCCCAGGGAGCAGGGCGAACATGTGTAAAGCGTCGAGCGGTTAAAGCTAAACAAACAATTGCCAAATGCAATCGAGGAGGCATGCCCCACCCTCTTGGAGAGCTGGGATAGTCGGCGACTCGGATAGTCGAGAACAGTTGCATGTTGGCGAATGGCAGGAAGAAGTTTGCCAACCGCATGCTTCAACTTCAATTTGCTGGAAGGATTCAAAGGGGAAGGAAGTGAACAGAACGGAACTGGGCAGGATGGGGAACAGGAACAGGGATCGCTGCTTGCAGTTTGACTCGTATTTCATTACTCGAACTGGTATTAAGTGGCAAACTTTTGTATTTAACAACTTTTAGCAGCCGGGCCGCAAAAATGAAGAAGATGAACCGACCAAAGTTTTCAGCGCAAAACCAACACAAAAAATTGAAACGTTCCAACGAAGAACAAAAAAGTGAAATGCAGTCACTTGGCTTGACTGCAATTTCCTAAGTACACTAAAAGAAAAAGTCAGTAATATCTATAATTATTTGTATGTCCTAGTTGAACAGAAAATCTCTTCTGATGTAGTTCCACAAAAAGCATTTTCCCAAAAATGGCGTGTAAATGGAAGCAGTTTTCACAACTTCTTTCCCAAAAAGGTAATAATAAAGGCATTAAAAGATCCCCTAAAATTGGAACAACATTTTGCACTTTGCGATTCCCTTTAACCGCCGCAGAAGTTGCATCCTTAGACCGAAAAATCTGTCACATAAAAGTTTGATTGCCACGCCCCCGCCAAAAAGCCCCCATTACACCTCCCCCGGGAACTTTGGAGTCTTGACTTTGCCAGTGCATTAATTAGCAAATGCAGTGGGGGGAGGGGAAACTTTGGAGCACTGCCATGAAATGCATGCAACTATGTAGCAACTCGCAAGCCCCGCGCATAAACTTCAAGTTGAAGTGCCACATAAATTGAGTGCGCCGCACAAGTGGCTCCTGTACGAGCGCATCTGCATATGCAACAATGTGTCATTGTATTGTAATTTCCCCATGCATAATTATCCTGGCAATTCCAGATCATCAGCAGAACAGGTGCCGCACCTTTCTCCGGCCAAGTAATGCTCGGTAGCGCAGGAATGAAACTTTTTCATACGTTCTGAGTCTCGAATATAGTCTATGGCCTGAGCTGGCCATAGTTGGCTCTTGGCCAAAGCCGGGCCGGCACTTTGGCTAAATTACACTTTCAATTTGTCAGCTGGCATGGCACTGCAGGCCATTAAATGGCAAATTAAGTTCAGCAGCGGCTCCTATTTTGTTTGCTCTGCAATCCTTGCACTTTTTCTCTCTCTGCCCCTGACTTGGGACTTGGTTTTCAGCGCAAATGTGTTTTTGATATGTGTTTCATTGTCTGACGATCTTGGCGCATTATCGTGGCAGATTTTCGGCTCGGGCTATCAGGAACACGTTGAATATTTCATGAGAGTCATAAATCTCCTTCCGCCCGGACCGAGGAGAGGTCTGCAGCTCGGGAAGTTAAGTCAAGCGCTTACGCGGTCTTCAGTTTTGCCGGCTTTTTATTTTTAATAACTTTCCATTGTGGCTGCCAGTGGAACACACACGCAACTGAAACGCAAAAACACACACGTGCGAATGCCAGGACTCGGGCCAGGACATGTCAACGGCTGGGACGCTTGTTGCTTTTGTTGTTTCTCCTTCAAGCTGCTTTATAATTTATGATGCTTGGCATCGAAGACTCCTCCACATCCTCGCACTGCCACTCCCACACACATGTCGTCAACTTTTGTATAATTTTCCAAAAAAAAAAAAGAACTGCATGAATATTAACTGCAAGTGGCAGAATATGGCGGCAGCTTCCCTCCCCCATTCCATCGCTGTGCCCATCTTGGCTGCCACTTTTATTGTGTGTGAGCCTGGGCCAAAACTTTCAAGTGCCAGCTTGATCTGGAAGGGGCGACCACGCCCACCTACTAACTTATGCATACGTGTGGCTTAGTCCCTGCTTCCTTTGGCTTCTAGATTTCCTAGTGATTTTGTCAGTTGGTTTTTTTTTTGCTAGGATTTTACATACATATTTGATGCAAATGTTCGCAAATTGTCGTCGCTGTCTATTGGACATTTTGTGGTCACATTAAGTTTCTGCCACACATTAAAGGAAATGTGGATACACTTGAAAATAAACAGTTTGTAGGGTTTCCTTCAATCAACTATGTCTCATATAAGGTAGTCGTTTTTTAATGATTTGATAAAATCCCAAAGTTATTTTCCTGCATTTATGTATATTATAAATATTAAATCTCTAAACTTTACTCCCCGACTATTCAAAATACTTTAAAAAATGAATGAAACTCAAGTATTAGACCTGCATGTCAGCATGTGGAGTGCAGGTGGCACTCTCGTAAGGATCATGGATAATTTGCTTAAGCTCAGCAAGCAGAAAATAACGTTTTGCACACAACCTGGCACGCACAATAGCTCCGGGAGGAGCCAGGACCCTAGCTCCTGCTATTTGTGTCCTTTGTCTGCCCTGGCTTATCACTTGGCCAAAAAAGCGAGGGGACAAAGATGAGAAAGCTGGCTAGGTGACCAGGCTCCCGGGCTCCTGGATTCCCGCCACGGCTGCCACTGTCAGGCGGGTGACATGGCAGCTGTGCTTTAAACAAAGCTCTAAGCAAAAACAACATGACTAATAGTTTTGACAGAACCAGGCAAAACAAAAGCCAGACAGCATGTCAGATAAAAGCCAAACGACTGAGAGGGCCGGGAGGGCCAAGAACGGGGCGAAAAAAGCGAAACTGCATGCTAAATGTTGTCAATTAGTTGAACGGAACGACCGAGATGATGACCACCGGATGACACTCGAAAAAAGCAGTTGACCAGCTCGGGGCAATGGGGCGTATGGGTAATGCGGGATTTGACCAGCGATACATTATATTTAATCACATGACTGGGAGGGAGCTCCGAACTTTATCGGTGACTTGCGGAATCGTAGACTTAAAGACTGAACAAATTTTAATAAAAAAGGCATCAGACAGCCAGACATTTAATTTGCAAATCGAATAGCTCAGCCGAACACGTGACTGGCTGCTTTTTAATAAGATACTTTGCAAAACAAAATTAAATCAACGACTATTTGTTTTATAAATGACACAGTCCAGCTAAGTTCCATTATAAATAAATCATCCTCAGTTGGCTATTGAAGATCGCGGGGTTTCCCGGGAAACTATCATTCAATTAATAGAAAGCTCTTGAATAATTCCAACTCTTCTATCGACAATATAAAAACTGGTATTTGGTCGTGCGTTTGAACTAAAAATAACTGCCAAGCCCAAACTTATAAGCCAATGGAACATTTGTTCCAATTAGTTTTCCCCCTTTCTCCTTAAAAGTTTTTCTTTGAAGTCTTGGCAACTATTTGGGAAACCAGGGCCTCGGAATCAGGTGAGGGGCGAGCCAAATCCTATATCCTTTTCGTTTCTGGGTCCACATCACAAGGCAACTCAACAGTTTGGCTTTGCTATAAAAACACAAAGTCGCAGCCAAGTCGCACTTAAGCTGACTTCTTACCTCGGCCAACACACACACTCTCACAGGCAGACACAAAGTACAGTAAAAAGTCGCTTTGAAAGAACGCCACACGAATGTCAGAGCGTGAGTCCATAACTGTAAATTTCTTTTGTTTAGTTGCAGTGAGAAAAAATGTGAAAATCTTAATTTTTATTTTAAAATAATAACAAATACAGCCATGCTTCAAATTCTAAAAACATATATTTTTCAAAAACTCTTTAAATGACTTATTAAAGTTTTTAAGTATAAGACCGCTCTAAGAATATGTGACCAGTGTTGGCCTTTTCTGGTAAAAGTTTGGTGCAGTAGCCGCTTTTTGCCGCTCATTTGACTTCGCCCTAAGTGGGTGAAGTTGGGAAATTGGGCGGCCAAGGGCGATGGCAGTGCATCTGTTATGATGGGTTCAGGCAACCGCAGCACCCTCCAACGGATATGCAACAATGTGGCCCAAGTTTCCTGCCCCGCCGGGCAGGGACACCGAGGAGCTCTCAGCTGGCATTATGTCCACCGAGCGTGACTAACATGCACATGCTCAACTGTGCTGGAAAGCGTTTTATCCAGCTCACATCTCACCTAAAAGCCCCCATGCAGTCAGCCCCCGTTTTCCTGAAAAGTTGAAAAGATTGTGTTTGTTTTTTGCCGGTCACCAACTTGAATTTTGATTTTTTTCTCCGCTTTTTTTGTTGCATCTTCCCAACACCAGCCGCAGCAACATGGCCAAGGACCTGAGTACTCTGGGCTGGGATTATCTGATGTTCGTCCTGTTTATAGCCATCACCGTCTTGGGGCCGCTTTGGAAACGAATTTTCGGCAAAAAAAAGGAGCGCAGCAAGGCCGATTATGTTTTCGCCACCGGCGGTGTTTCGATCGTAGCTGTGATGATTTCCATAGCTCGTGGAACGCTAGGAGTTCGATCTGTCTTAGGTAAGCTTGAACATTTGTTCTGCCCAACAAATTATTATAAAAATTATTACTATTATTATGTAGGTTATCCCAGTGAGCTGTATTATCGTGGTTCTGCCATGTGGGAGATCATCTATGGCATGATGAGTGCCTACCCGATTGTGTGCTTCATGTTCGTGCCCGTCTACTTCAACCTGGGCATCACCTCCGTCTATCAGTACATCGATCTCAGGTGAGTCCGAGACAAACAGAAAAAACAAAGTTCCCACGCAGTAGGGAAGGAAGAAGTCACTCCCTTGAGCGCAGCATCGTTTAATTAGCAAGAAACGAAGCGGCAACAGGGAAATTGTTATTTAAACATTCATTTTAATTTCGCCAAATGAGTCGCAGTGTCGCCGCTCCTGCCGCTCCCTTATCGCCGAAGCGCACACAATTTTATTCTTCATTAAGGAGGCAAAATGAAACTAAGCAGGACACAGCCAGGATCCAGCTCAGGTTCTGTTTCTGATGCTGATGCCGCGTTGCTAAATAAATTTGAATTACATTAAAAAAAAAAAAAACAGAACAGAGCAACAGAAGCAGCAACAATGAGACGCTAACAAATGGCCAAACAAAAGCAGAGCCGGCAGAGCAAATAATCTATAGATTCGTCCTTGCCTTGCCGGGACCTGGACTCTGTCGCGGATGCTATCGCCCAGTTGTCGTCAGTTCCGCCACAGCGCCACTGTCTCCTCCATCTGTCGCAAGTTGTCGCCTCGTGGGCCTAATTGTTTTTTAAGTTCGAAATTAGTTAACAAATTTGTTATCAAATGTTTTGCAGTTTCAACAACAGAATTCAATTAATTGCAAAAACTGACAAGACAACCAGAGTCAGCGGCGTCTGGGGTGCGGAGCATAATTTGATTGAAATTTAATTGGCATGTGCCGTCCATTGACAACATTTTTTGGCAAGCAGGGGACGGTGCAGGGAAAGGCCGGGGAAAGTAGAGAAAGTGAAAGCTGTGCAGAATTGATCGGGGTAATTTGTAAATTAGCATAAAACAAAGTGAAACCCACGAAGGACTTTACGGCCGTCGAAGTAATATTAATGACAAAATCGATGACTAATGTGGATTTAGTTTGTTGTCGCAATGAGTAGTTGAAATCAATTAATCCTAGCTGGATTTAATATTAGAGCCATAAATAAAAAGGTTAATAAATTAAACAATACACAATTGCCCCATTTTAAATATCGCCTAAATCAGTGCTGGATAAAGTAATTTTTATAAAATATATCATAATTTGGGAGCAAGGCTTTAACACTCAAACTAATTGACCAGCCAACGAGTCAAGCGACTTCATCAATCCTTGTCAATTGGCTTAGTCGTTTGGCGAAAGTAAAGGCGGGAAAAAAGAGATCCATCCAAGACAAAAAAAGGGTTGATGGCGGTGGACTGGGAAGACGCTACATGGCCAAATGTTGCCCCAAAAAGTTGCGAGCACAGCATTTGGATGCCTCATTGTCGCTTGTCATCGCAACTGGCGCCCGCGACATGTTTATGCATACAACTTCATCAAAATAGGCCGAACTTGTGATGGGCCAAGCTGCCTTGGAGGGGGCTTGGGGTCTAGGTCGCACACAGAGGCCGATAAGTGAATATGCTACAAATTGCCAAAAGCCACTTGGCCAACAAGCAGGCAGGCCAAATGAAGAAACGTTCGCCGCCCACTCCAGATGGAAGAAAAGACAAAAGCCTTGACGTAGGCAACACGATGACAATGCCCAAAAAAAAGGAGTGTGGAATGAAGCAACTAAAGGACATCCAGTAGTCTGACATGAAAAAGGAGATGTAACCGAAAATGCCTTACCCAGCGCTGACTTTTACATTTCAGGGCTTAAAATATTATTTTTCAAAAGGAAAACTCCTTTACGATGCTTCAACACATATCCTTGCACGCTTTGAGACTAAGGGGTATGAAAACCAAAGCCAAAAAAGCAAAAGAAATCCAAAAGGAAGCAACAACAAAGCAGCCACTTGGTCTGAGGCTGTTGACAAATTGTATGACAATTCGTTTGTGCCATAATGTTTATAAATAGCGCGTGTTGTTGCCTGTCACTAACATCAGGCATCAAGGATCAAGCATCAGGCACGAAGCTGCTCCCCGAAAAACTTGCGAAACAAAAAACCCAAGACATCCATCCACACACACTGTCGCACAGCCAACACCCACAGCCTCACACATACATGCCCACACAAAGTCATGGATTCTCTCACTTGTCAGTCGGCTGTCGCAAGTGATGTCTGCCACTCAAATTGGGGGCGGATAGAATGGCTCGGGATGAGCTGAGAGACTGGGTCGGGGCGACCCTTGACTCGCTGCCAATTCAAGTGTTGGGCGAGTCTCGCACAGATTTCCTATCTGGCTGTCCGCCCATCGAGTTCAATGGTCAAGCAAAGTTCGGCTTTGTTCCTACGGCATAATTCCATCTATTGTGTGCTGCTGGCTGGGCAGGTGGCTGGTGGCTAGTGGCTAGTGGTTGGGGTGGCAATTACATGTAAATAAATTGATATCAACCTAGTGTACGCCAGGGCAGCGGGAGAGATCAATGCGAACAGTTGTTAGCACTTAGCAAATGGAAAAAATGCATTTGGTCTTCCTCCTCCTGGTTTATTTACGAGTACAAGGAGCCAACAAAGTGCCAGGGAATGAAAAAAGTAACTCGACGGCAGGTGGAGATGATGGAAAGTTTGTGTGGTGCAGGGGTGGTGGGCAAAGGGTAGAGAGGTCGAGCTTTTTGGGCGACATGCATACGCATAAATAAAGACGTTTTCGTCGCTGGGCTACAAAGTGAGAGCGTGATTTGCAATTCAAAGACAACAAAGTTGTTTGGGAGTAACACATATGCCACTGGCAGGATCAAAGTGAGAGGGCATATTGGCACTAAGCTAATCATGTAAAAAAAAAACTTGTACAAGGGCTATGAAAGTGAAAGATAGTAGGAGGATTATAAACAAGGACATTTAGGAGAATATCAACTTTAAAGCTTAAAAAATCTAAGCTATTTCATTGATATTTTCTCTTGAATCTCAACATTCTCCGTATATTTTAGCTTTTCACCTTTGACTGACAACCTTCCTGGGGTAACTGGAAGTCGTTAAGGTCACATCATACCTTTCACCTTTGATTCTCTTTTTTCTTTGGCTTTTTCCCGTGTCGTTGTGGGCGGCTTTTAACACTGCGAGGGCACTCAGCTCGGGACACAAACTTCACATGGCTGATTATGTTTATTTATGCATGGCATTTAATGCAATCAAATGTGTCGCACTTTTCACCCGGGCCTTTGAGCAGAGATTGGCTTTGATTGTAAAATTAACTGGAAGCGCCCTGCCCCGGGAGATGGTGTCTAAACGGCGATTATCTGGCCATTGTACAGAACCACTCGTCATATTAAATTTGCCATTAATTTATGCCTTTGTCGCCGGCACCCAAAACTGGCTTAGCAGCTCTCCCATGATAAATGATCCGGGTCCGAGCAGGAGCAGACCGAACTCATTCTGGGTGGCCAGTGGGAGATGAGAGATGGGACGAACCTATCTACGTACCAGGAGCCTCTGTTCAATTAATGGGTGAGCAGCCTCCTGACCTGCTCATCCTGCTCCCTCTTTCTCCGGCCTGCTGGAAGCCCATTTCACACCCTCCAGTGGTCATTGACGTTGTCCTGCGGGTTGTGGGCGTGCGGCGAGTGGTGGTGCGAGGGGAGCAAGTGTCCTTGCTGGTAATTGCTTACCCGCTGGCATGGTTCCAGCAATTATTGCATACTTTGCGGCACTTACATTTCATTTAAAGTTATTAAGCGACAATCGCATCGCAGGATGTCTTTAATCAACTCAACGAAGTGAATTGCCCAGGCAGGGGGAGCAAGGATGCGGGAGGAAGGAAGAGAAGTGGGTGTAGGCAAACGGTTAAATCAATTAAACTAAAACAAAAGCCAGGACTGGGACAACGTTCAATCAACTGGACGGCGGTGACAGCCTCCAGGTCATTACTCACACACAGAGCCAAATGAAATGACAGACAGACAGAAAGAGCCAAAGAGAGAGAGAGGGGAATCCTTGGCCAGGACAACTGGCTGAGCCGAGCCGAGCAGAGCCGAGCACTTATTGTGATGAACACAATGTTAACAGGCTAAATGAGAAACAAATGCCACAATCAGACAACGAAGAAAAACACTCGCAGGGACCGAGGGGCCAGCAACAGCAACAGAAATGAAAGGCAACCGAAAACAATAAATCCCATAAATCATATTAAATTGACATATCAGGCTAAAATTGACCGCAAGCAACAATATGCTCTCTCCGTGTAGCAGCGTGTGTTTGGTCGCCCGAGCTTGTGTTGGGTTATTGTATCCTACAATAATATTTCTTTATCAATTTCCACAACAAGCTCAGCCCTAGGAAAAACAAGAAAAACCTAAGAAAATGCCTAAATAAATGTTTGAGCAACCAAGCAAGCCGAATAACCCGGAGAATCATCCCACAGCCACGCCCCTTCAATCAACACATATTCGATTGTCATACATGTGTCCTTGGCTGTCCGGCCCGGCTCTTATGTGTGCTGGCCGGACTGGTTGTTAACGGCCTACGGGCTGGCATCTGCAGGATTTTCAGATTTCCGCCGAGACCTCTCTTTCGGGCCGCAATTAAAATGTATATCCAGCATCCGACACGTTGTCATGTAAACCTCTTTAAGCCCCAACCACCAATGTTAAGTCGATCGGGTAAATATGTTAAGCCTGTCCCACAAACACGCCAATCGATGTTTGTTTATGGCAGAAGTGCAGCACCACCATTAACCCCGTGGTTAATTAATACTTGGTGGTGCAGAATGTGGCAGTAAACCCACTTCATAATGCACCGAGCATTAAGGCGATTAAAGAGACAGCTCCAGGATCTCATTCTCCTCGCTGCCTAAATGTACATTTAATTCCCGCTCCAGCAACACCTGCGCCTCCTGGAGCCAATCGCTCACTGGCCGAGGAGATAGGGCCCGATGACAGCCCGCAACACGGCCCAGATCAATATTGGCCAAGGGCAATTAATCATTTAGTGGGCCAGCTCACACACATGCCGTGACAAGCATAGACGGAGAACTGTAAAGGACAGCAGGACGAGGCACTGAGGATAAGGATGAGTGGAAGCGGAGTCGGGCCTGGGAAAAGTGGATTATGCAGCCAGATTAGATGTTCGACGAGAAATTACTTGGGATTACAACCCACACACAGTGCGTTACGAGCCCGTAAGGACATCTATATAGAATTTCATATAAATATTTCAATGAAAATGCACGGCAATAACTTTAATCTTGAAAATGTGAAAAGATATTAAATATCTTACTAACTGGAAATTGAATATTGGAATGCGCTTGGGGCTGTCAGAGACCTTTCAAGCACTCCATAAAAAACGTATAAATTTCACTTAAATCAAAGATAGTGAACTTGATTCCACAGGATGCTAAAACTATTTTATAGTTTCGAAACGGACTGCCAAACCTACTACTGGCTTAAAGCTGGGAACACCAATCAAAGCATTACGGACGCAAAGCAGTGTATTTATTATAGACCCCGGGCACTCTCTCTCCCCCCATAGCAGTGCGTGTGCAAAGGCACTTGAGACATTCGCCCGGACCCGCTCATAACGCATACTAAACGATCGTTAGGAGAACCCCCTGAAAAGCCGTGCTCCCCATCTTGTCGCACATTTCGCATCAAATTAACACACAAATTTTTACAACCCCGAGAAGAACATAAAAAGCTAGGGCCCGCGCCCTGGCTCAACTATAAAAACAATCAAAACGAGTTACAGACCCGCCAATTTTCTTAGGTTTTTCTCTGTCGCCCATGTCGTAAATTTAACCCTCCCAGACCCGATACCACACATAACTTCTTTACAGCGGGTAGTAAATCATAAAAGAGGTTAAAAATAAAAATAAATTCCGAAATTCTTGACTCGAGAAAGAGCCAAGTCGCCATTAAAAGTTTAATAAAAATAAATAAATGGATAGCAGGACGAGTGTGCAAGGCAGTCCAAGCAGCTTGATTAAATCCCGCACCTGTAACTCACCATCGTGTCCTGTTCTCCGCTCTTTTGCAGGTTCAAGAGCCGCACGGTCAGGTGCCTGGCGTCGGCCACCTATATAGTAAGACAGATTTGCAACCTGGGCATCACCGTGTACACCCCCAGCGTGGCCCTCTCGACGGTGATTGGGATACCCTACTGGGCCTCCATCGTGGGCATGGCCATCATTTGCATATTCTTCACCATTATGGTAAGTTGCGGGGCTTCCGGTTCGGGAATGTCAGCGATTTAACGATGAAAATATTTAAATTCCTTGTGTTTTCCACTCATTAGGGCGGCCTGAAGGCGGCCATCAACGCGGATGTCATCCAGACCCTGACCATTTTGGTTGTCACCATCGCCGTCTGCATCCAGGGCACCATTTCCACGGGCGGCGTAAAGAAGGTCTACCAGCTAAATCGGGACAATGGTAAGCCATCAGTTTTAGTTTGTGGCTGGGATTCGCTTCGATTGATCATAGCAGCTTATTAGCCAGCTGTCAGGATGTGTGTATCCTGCAGGCATACCACATATATAGTGTGTGTAGTGCTGACGAATGATGACTATTAAAATGGCATCCATTGTGGGATGCCACTGCGAATCCCGTGTACCTCCTGCCACGTCCTTTCCCGTTTCTGTTACTGCGCCGGCTCATTATGCACATAAATGATGATGATAAAAGTGGCATAAAACAGCGGCATCTGAATCCGGGCAGGGGCTGAGTGGGAAATGGCAGCCTCGCATGACGACAGTAATAAATGTGTGATGGCGGAGCGTTTGTCACTCGGGTTTGAGTTGTTGGCTGCCATTGTGCGGCAATCGTCGGGCTGCTGGGAATCCCTCCACCTGCCCTAGCTGCTCCTGCAGCTCAATCTGTAACTAGTTGCCACAGGGAGTACATTGCCATTTCGCTTACTCCGCAGGTCGTCTCAACTTCTTCAACTTCACCGGCGACATGACGGTTCGGGTGGATACCACCTCGGCCTGGCTGGGACAGCTGTTTATGTCACTTTCCCAGATTGGATGCCAGCAGAACTTCATGCAGCGCTACGTCAGCCTGAAGTCCTTAAAGCAAGTGCGACGGTGAGTGATCTCCAATCTGTAATAAAAACTAAATAACCAAGCTCTTACTTTTCAGAGTGATGCTCACCAATGTTCCCCTGGTGTTCTTCTTCTTTTCGCTCTCCTGGCTATCCGGCATGGTCATCTACTCCACCTACATCAACTGTGATCCCTACGCAGAAGGCTACATCAAGAAGCCCGATGAGATCCTGCCCTTCTTCGTTGAGGATCAACTTGGATTCCTGCCCGGATTTGTGGGCATATTCATGGCCACACTCTTCAATGGAGCGCTCTGGTATATCCCTTTACAAATACTTTTTAAAACTCCTCCCTAATTTATAAAATTCTTACAGTATGATGGTCTCCAACTTGAACTCCCTGGCCACTGTGTGTTGGGAGGACTTCATTTCGCAGTTTCCCAAGTTCAAAGGGCTCTCCGACAAGCAACAGCTGAGAATCCTCAAGCTGATCACCGTCATCTGTGGACTGATTATCATGTGCGTCGCCTTTGGAGTGGGCTTGTTGGCCGGAGTCATTGAATCCTCGCTGCTTGTGTTTTCGGCCACTTCGGGTCCCTTGTTGGGATGTTTCATATTGGCCATGATGGTGCCCATTGCCAACTGGAAGGGTACGTCTGCTGGAATGATCACCGCCTGTGCCTTTGTCCTGTGGATCATTGGCGGCGGAATGACCATCGAAAAGTCGAATCCCATGTTGCCCACATCGACGGAGGTAGGAGTGGAAATGCCGAAAGTAATTAGGATGATTTCTAAGAGGTTTTTACTTGCAGGGTTGCTCCAACCACAGTTTTTCGGACTCGATTACGAAGCCCTTGATTGAACCAGGCCAGATGCCTTGGCTAATGACTCACACTCCCATTAACGGATACAACCAGAGCTTTGTGGCCACACCACCAACAATAGCACCTGAAAGGTAGATACAAGTTTTATAAAAAAAACTTTTCAATCTAATAACTTTTTCATTTTATCCTAGATCTGGACTGGAGACCTTCTACTCCATTAGCTTCATGTACTACAGCTTGATCGGCACCGCACTGACTGTCATCATCGGCACCCTGATCAGCATGGTAACCCAGCACCCGGATGATGCCTACGATGGCAAGCTGCTCCACCCGCTTATCTTCCGTCTGTGCGAGCGTTTCTCTGGCCACAAGCCGTACTATGTAAAGCACGAGGAGGAGTCGGGCTTGAATGGACGTAACAGTAGTGAGTCCTCGGCCTCTGGAACGACAACCTGCAAGGAGGAGAAGGTCAATCACGGTTACGAATCCTCGCCGGAGGAGAAGGAAAAGAACAATCCCATTGCGGTGGTTTTTACGACATCAGAGGGAGAAAAGGATCAACAGTCCATCTGCGACAGTAGTCGCATCCAAATGGACACCGTGCCGGGAGCGGGGGAGACGGGCGTATACCGCCAGCTGGCTGGCAGATCTGCGCTCTGAGATCTGTCTTAGCCTGTCCAATTAGTTCGTAGTTCGCTAAGCTAAGCCCTAGAATAGATCAATTAGTTAGCCAAGTGTTTTTCAAGTCTATAAAGATGCTGTGATTTTCTGTGCGCGACTATTGTTGAGCAATGTTCGCGCCTGTTGTAGCAATCGAGTTTCATTCGCATGTACTTATCGCATGTGTGTGCGTGACAGTGTGCAATATATAAAGACAAATAAACTTATTTTTGTACAAATCACACAAAAAGTGTACTTACTATTGGCTTTTTATATTTTACGCGCCTAACAACTCAAACAACCAGTGCTGCCCATCAGCGATATAAATGTTAGTTTATCGATAACACAATTTTTCAAAAACCAGTGATAGTTGAATGGAATTTAATGGTGGGAAAGAGAAAGGTTTATATTTCATATTCTGATTGATTTCATTTTTTCGCTATGGGTTCAGTCTTAAAACTCAATAAAAGAATTTTAAAATATGTTCGATAAATTGAAAAAGTTCATTAAAGAATTTAAAATAACCTAAGTAAATTGGTTGTTGAAAGAGGGTCAGAAATATAACTTCCTTAAAACTACAATGCCAATATTAAAAAAATGAATTTGTATATATTTTTCAAAGTGTAAACATCCGATAGTTTTTGTTGCCGGGGCCAGCTGAGCTAGCTCCATTTTTGTCCATCTCTATTATGTGGGGATTTTCATTGTTTAGTGGTGCTGTGTCCAAAATAATGCACAAATAGAACGCAAAAAACTTGGGGAGAAGCAAAGTAATTCCAAGAAATGGCTACGCTAGTCAAGCCCAAAAAGGAGGTGGGTTAGCAAATCAATAACCCTCGCATACTAAGTCGAAACCCTAAATTGCAGAAGACGAAAAAACAACGAAGCGACAGGCAGATTCCAAAAGAGGAAGAGGAGGAACCTGCTAAGTTATCAACAAGTAACGATGAACAAAGGGAGGAAGCGCAGGAAAATGTATCGCTGCTGGAAGAATTGGACCGGGTAGCCGCTTTGGCAAGCAGCAGCAGTGGCGCGAATATAATTAGTCACGACTGTTGCATTTCCAGCGACGTGAGGGAGCTGCCGGAGGAAAGCGTCGCAGAGGTGGAACCGGAAGTTGAAGCTCAAATTGAAACCGAACCAAATGCCCCAAGTGCCCCACCCTCGACCACCAACGTCGTGCCTCACGTTGTGCAGTATCCCAATCTGCTGCCGATGCATGTATCGAATGCCCAAGTAGAGGAGCAGAGTGCCAAGATCGTCTACCGGCAGTCGGAGACACAAGCCTCTGGCTTTTCCCTGGCCAGGAGCAATGTGAAACCGTTTAGCGATGAGCAACTGCGTCAAATCTACACCTGTCCAGATCTGGACCTGGCAAAGCATTTTGAGCTGGAGTTCCTTATGAACTCGCTGCTAGAGTCCAGCGAGGCGGATCCCTTGTACTCTGCCGTGCAAGAATACTACGAGCTACAGGGCAAGATCACTTCGAATTTGCACGACGTAAAGAAGTGGCGCAAAAACTGCGGAATATCGCAAAGTCAAATCTGGAAGAAGGAGTCTGTGTCGCGAAATTTTAGTGGGACTTGCGGAGATGGAAATGTAGTACAAGAAAGTGTCACATTCGAGTAAGAACAGCCTACTTATGATGCACAGTTTCCAAAGTTTCAAATGTTTATTCCCAGAATCATTCAGGTTGATCCGGTCAAGCTTGAGTTGGCCAAAACATCTCTAACTAGCCTTTACGACCTGGTCTGTCACACGTACACCAACAACCTCATCACCGCCAAGATAACCAAAGTGAAGGTTGACCAAATTATCAAAGACTTGCTAGTCTATCCTCATGCGGATGCTGGGGCGGAGATTTCCTTGAACAATCCCCAATCTGGAGCGGCCTTGGAGTGTGTTTCCCAGCTGCGAAGAGCCATTTCCATTTTGTTCAGTTTCATAAGGCGACCCAGCCCAAATGCGGTAAACTAAAGTCATGAAACCCCTTGCGAAATGCACTTAAATCTTTTGTAATTCCAGAACTTCGACACAGACCTAAAGCACTGGCTGCGTCAGCTAATTGCTTTGCAATTGATTCTGGCCACCAGGGAGGACCACTGGTTCTTACTCTTTAATATTCTGCGATGTCCCAATGGCGTAGGCTCCTGGGCCGCCCAGTTCTTACAGCTCCCGGGCATGCAGATTGTTTCTCGCAGCCCTCAGAAAAATGACCTGCCTTTGGATTTGAACTCCCCAGAACTGAATCACTGCATGGCTGTGCTGCAGATACTGCTGATGCCGGTGAAAAAGCGAAACGAATACCTGAAGGGTCAGGCCCAAGCGCATCGCGAACTTTCAGAGGCAACAGGCACCACCGAACGGTGGATTGTGGTCGACTCCGATGGGGAGGACTCGCATACGCCCGCTGGTGAATGCGTTGGATTAAAAGAAAGCGATCTAATTGCTTTGCTCAACCAACTGCCGTTCGAGAAGATATTTATGTAAGCCGGAACTGTTGGTTGTGAAGTTGTATTCCTAGATAGATCTTTTCCAGATCGGCCATGCGCATAGAGAAGTTTCTGAACGACTACATCATCGAGCCGGACATGATCACTGCCCAGGGCATGCTGGCTGTGGTGGTCTTCTTTTCGCAGTTAGTCAAGATACTGGGAGAGGGGCTGCTCACTTACAACAACGAAAGATACAAGCAACTGGCCAAGAGACTGGGTCGTTTAGTGCGCCACACGCTACAGTATATCTTCGACTACAACGAACTGTTCCTGTAAGCATTTTTAAACCTTTGCTGTTACAATATTTTCATTAAAATAAACCCCCCACAGAAACAACAACCGACCCAAATCGACCGAACTGTTCGAACGCATTCAAGTGGAACTGCAGGCTCTACTTATCCGAGCTTGTGGGTATATTTACCGAACTCGCAATCTGGGAACCTGGCAGTACTTCTCCACCCTGCCCTTTGGCACTCTGGACACCGAGGTGGTGTGGCATCTGTTCTACTACCTAAACGTGGGCTTCCCCGTTGATTTATCAAACGATTTGGTGGGCAACGCCGAGGCTGCCTTCCAGTCGGATGACTTTTGGCCTAAATTCGATTTGGCCAACGCAGATGTGGCGCCGGACGACATGTACTATCTGCTGCAGACCTTCTTCGAGATGGCCAACGATCGCAATCGCAGTAAAGACGCCAACTTAGTCAAGGCCATCTGCCTGCACATTTTTCACATTGGCTACATCCATCGCTCGACGCGGGAGTTTTGCTACAAGGCGGCGCGGGATATGTTGGTTAATTTGATGGACGAAGATCTGATGGGGTGCCTGCTGGTGCAGATCAAGATGCGCTACGGGGAGGTGGACCAGGCGGCCTATCTGTTCAAGGCACTGCCCCTGGAAAACTGGCATCCTAGCATGGACAGCTTCGAGGTTCTTTCCAATTGGCTCCTCCACTTTGATTATCAGTCTTCGGAGAGCCACTTGGCCCGTCTAATTATCAGTCATTTGAATTGGGGCCTGGATGTGGAGGGGCGGCTCTTCCTGCCCCACAACATTCATGTGCGGATGGCTCACCTGGTAAACGAGGCCCTGAACAAGTTTGCTCCCGAAGTGATTGGCGCTTCCGGAATCTCTGAGAGCGTGCGCCAAGTCTCCTCGCTGATCGACTCGACCCAGACGAGTCGGGAACAGTTCACAAACTGGTGCTGGCGCATGATCTCACTGCTGCGGCTGCATCTCATGGACCAAGGGGTGGAGTCTGTGAAGAGAACCCTCCTGCATCCCACGGAACCACTAATGTTCATACCCGAGCTGGAGCGCATGGACATAATATTTCAGGGGGTCACCGAGAATCGGCCGCTGGCTCTGTATGTGGGCATGTTGGTCAGCTTGCATGGCCATTCCATTCCCCTCATCTGCCAGCACGGATTCAACCTGCTGCAGCAACTACTGCTGGATCATAGACATGCCGCCACCATTCGTTGCCTTGAGCTGATTGTGCCTTTATTTCTGGAAACTCCTGAAACGCTGGCCACTTGTGAAAGGTAGCTTCCTTAAACTCCTTTAAAAACATATAAGATTCAACTTTTGTGTCCAGTTTTCAGAGACTTTTGGCTACCCTGCTGAATGCGGACAGAACTTACTTGAAACTGGCCAAGGACATGGTCTATGCGAACTCCATCGGTCCCATCTTGGAACTCCTAGACAACATGCTTCATCACCAGATTGTTTCGTATACAAGGTTTGAATTAAAGTTTATTCATTTTATGGCCCTCCCTCAGTAAGTTTTTCCTTTCAGCTTTGGCCTCTGCTCGCCTCTTAATCTGCTGAACATTTGGCTCAATTGCTTCACAACCCTGCCTGGCTGGGCACAAAACTCGAATTTATTGTACCTTCTCGATCGGATGCTGCGCATTTCCTACCAATTCCCCGACTGCCGTGCACAGGCTGTGGAGTTCTTCTACAACTATTACAAGGTATTTAAGAATAAAAGTTTAGAGAGTAATTTTTTATAAATATTTTGAATTAAACCCACAGGACTGCACAGATTGGAAGTCAGCTCCCAAGGGCTCCGCTCTGAAAGCATTCTTCGGCGGGCAGGCATCTTCTCGAATTCCCCCGATCTCCCCGCAGACTTGTTGGCTGAACTTGGTGCTCCTGGAGATTGAATTCCGCCTTGTGGACACGAGAGTGTGGCCTGAGTTACTTCGGCAGGTTTCTGCCCAGCCTGTAGAGGCGGCTCTCAAGAAAACCCTGTCCTTGGCCAAGGTGAACTCTTTTCCTGCCAGTCAGCTGGTGATCTACAAACAGGCCCAGCTGCTGGCCAGCATGGAGAGTAACCACGCCCTGTTCCCCATCGTCTGCCAGAAGTTCTTTGAACTTTATCTCTGGCGAGTGCCGACAGAGAACGAGTCGCTGAACTTCAGTCAGAACTTCGGGGTGTCCGACAAGTTTTACGAACACAATGTGCCTTTGATGAAGACCATCAAGTCGCAGCTAAAGTCTGCTGAAGCGTACCACTCAGCCTTGGCCACCAAGTGCGCTAATGACGACGCCATGGCCCACTTCCATCGCAGCTGCTCCAAGTTGATGCAGAGTTGTGCGCTGTGGCTGGAAGATACGCAAATAAATCGATTCACCAGCGACGCGGATCAACTGCCGGCGCAATACAATTGTGAGAAGCTGAGGGAATTACTGGGCGGTCATGTGGCCCACTGGACTGAGTTCCTGTGCCTGGCAACGCTGCGCAAGGAGCAGAGAAATCAGGCCGACGTTTGGGGCCGCAAGGTGCTCCGACTGGCCAACCAGAAGGCACCCAGGACTCCAGTGCAACCCAAGCCACGAACCCCTCCTGCGCAGCATATTAAAAGTCTGCTGAACACATACGAAAAGAGCGTAGCTATTCCTGGCCATGAACGGGTTGAACCCATCCAGACGCCTCCAATCGATGGAGACCTTCAGTCCGAGCTCAAGAAGCGGATAAGCACCTTAAACTCAACAGCCAAGTAAGAGTTCAGCTTAGAATTTAATAACTCCTTCTCACTATTAAACTTTTTCTTCGCTAGCCACTATCACTACAAGACCTCGGAGCTAAACTCCCTGAACTCAAACTTCTTGGAGAGCGTTCCGGCCTTGTACCAGATGGTTCCCTACGAAGAAACCCGTCGGAAGGAGTGCACATCGCTGATTTTTCATCGAAGTTGCACGCGGGCAGCCCAGATTACTCTGAAGCCAGAACACATACGTATAAATGAAGTTGTTTCCCGGAAGCTGATCGAGAATCGAGAGAGACACGATAAGCTCGTGGAGGAACTGCTGGTGGCCATGAATGTGGATAGCTTCGCACAAGCCATCGAGGAGTTTGGCGTCTATATAGGTGCCATTCTGCTGGCTCCCATGGAGGCGAGGGTGGTTGAGTTAGGAGTGAAAAGCTTCTATCAGCTGGTGGACAACCTCAACGAGGTTACGATGAAGTTCCAGCCCACGCATGACTTGTACTTTCAGGTCCTCGATAAGCTGGGAGTGAGTTTACATAAGCAAGTAATATATTAGAGAACTATTCATTTATGCTTTCCAATTCTTAGATTTTCTTGCAAGCGGACCAAGCGGCCCAGGGCTTGAGTGTGCTGCGACTGGCCCTCAAGCGGCCTGATCTTTTGGAGCTTCTGGCCGGCGTCTTTGTGCCCAGTCGCACCGATGTGGAGCACTTCCTTCCCATGTACGAGTTCCTCGTTGACTCCCACCTGAAGCGTTGCGACACGCAGACCCTGTTCGTGCTTTTCTCAAAGTTCGATCTGCTGGGATGGCTGGAAGACTATCAGCCCAAGCTCAACGAGATAAACCGTCTCCTGATATTGGTGCTACAGGGCTTGCAGGCGTGGTCACAGCCGGACAGCAGCCTGCTGCAAGATCTGTTCCGACGGCATTTGGTTCACATCTTCGGCTACGACTTCCCCCAGCACTACGGGGAAGTCATGCAGTTGGTGCTGGATCGCACCTCGGATCAAAAGCTGATGCCGGTGGTCCTAGTCGATTTGCTCAATGCCCTGTTCGTGCGCTGCAACTGTCCAGAGCTGTCGTTGGAGGACTCCGAAATAAGGGTGCACGAGGTGGCCCTGGACTTTGCCCGGCGGCAGAAGCTTTTCAATCTGAAGGCTGCAACGGACACGTTGTTGCTGTTTTCGCGGCATTTTCAGAAGGAGCGACTGCACCATGGTCTGCATGGATTGTATCCCAAGCACAAGGACTACTGCCAACCGCTCGTTATGTGGTTCACCAGTTTCGGCCACGTCCTATTGGCCTCTGCCATCTGCAGCTACCAGGAGCTGCTAGCCGACCAGAGTGAGTGGATTGTTGGGTCGTGAGAGCAAGAATTGATTCATGGATTTCCCCTTTCTAGTTAGCGACATTGTCTTTGGGTCCATTGTGGAGACGTACGGGCCGTGGCTCATTCCGTACACAGAGCAGACCGCCACTGGAGTGGCACATTGGATTCGACAGCTGACGCCCGGGCAGAGCAAGGTGCTCTTGCCGTGGAGCGAACAACAGGTGGGCAGCAGCAAGCTGATGATCCGCTCCTTCGTGGCCACCACGTTGCAGGTGTTGCAGTTCCTGCCCTCGTCGAACAAGATCCTGGAGCACGTCTTCGCCTGGTATGTGCATCATTTTGCCCAGCCCAATATTGCGGGCCATGTACTGGCTCCTATCCACGAAGGATTGGCGCAGCTTCCGTGGCAACGCTTCCTACCACCCGCTCAGCACATCGAGCTTCTGTATGAGAGCCTCCAACGCTTTCTGCCGGAGTCTCATGCCATGCTGGGACACATCTTCATCCGCGTGGATTGGAACAATTGGTTCTCCCAGATGCCCCAGCCGGTGGCTCTGCTGTCCCACCTCTTTGGCATCTTTGTTAAGATTGCCTTCGAACCCAACATTCACATCCAACCCAATACGAGCAGGATTCTCGAGGAGGCCATTCAGTATCCGTGGCACCTGGTGGAGTACAGCGAACTGGAGAAGTTTTTCAAGTGGTTTGTGGCCAGTGTGGAACCGGCAATCGTGCTCAAGCTGCCCAACGAGACCAACTACGCCGATCGTGCTGTTCTGGAGTAAGCATTCCTAGGTATTTTCTCCCATTCGTCTCCAACTGTGTCTTCTCGTAGACTCATCCGCTTGGCATGTGCCATGTTGCCGGAGCGCTCCACCCAGGATGCCATTGTGCTGGGGTCCGCTAAGCGCATGCTGTACACCCGGTCCATGGTCCGCTTACAGCGAGCCGGAGGAGCCAAACACAAGAAGCTTATGATGACCAAAGATGGAGAGCGCTTCTTCACAGATGCGTTCCTGGAGCTCCTGAATAGCATTGACCGGGCCATTCACAGCTGCAGTGAGCACCGCACACCGGAGGAGCAACGGCGGGAGGCCCTCAATCTGATGCTGGAGCTAGTGGCTCCCACCCAGACCCAGAGCCAGGAGGTGTCCAAGTGAGTGTGCGGTTCTATTCCAGGACAAGAAATCATACTTACTGTCTGTTTAGTATCCACATCAAGGCTCTTGTTTGGTGGCAACAGCGGTGCGCCCCCGGCAACCTGGTCATGTGCTCAACTCTTCCGGCTATTGGCCACCTGAACAGCTACATTGCCAGCATCTACACCTTGCTGGAGTCTAGCGTGGAAAGCTACTTCCGAACCTCCCTAGAGAGTGCCCCGTGGCACGCGCCGAGTTGGCGGGGCTTGTTCGAGTCTCTGAGCATGTCTCTGCCGAAGCTCGATCTAATGCCCATCATGCAGGGTGGCTACCTCTTCTCCCTGCACGTCTTTGTGGTGCACAAGATGGAGGAGATTGCAACGGATGGCGACAAGGTGACGTTCCTGCAGGACCTCACCCAGTTGCTGGAGAGTGTGAAGACTACGCCTGCGACGGAACCCCGCTTGGCTATTGTGTGGGGCGTGATCATTTCGCGGGGCTGTCAGATCCTCCAAGTCAACCAGCAGGTGAAGAAGCCACTTTTTATGCTCGCCCGGCAGCTACAGGTTGCCTCCACAAAAGCCGAGGGTTGGAGCGATGGATTGCTGGGCGTGATTGGACTTAAATCGGAGGTCATCACCAACAGGTAGGTCACTAGATGACCATGAGACTACCAGTTTAATTCTTTGGTATTCTCTTCCAGACGAAAAGTCCTGACCCGCTGCTTGGCCTGCGTCATATTCTCCTTGTTTCCGGCCAGTCGGGATGTTCGCTTGCCCTCGGAGGAGTACGAGAGCGCCTTGCGCGAGCTCTCCATGCTTTTGGCCAACAAAAAGTTCTCGGAGGAGAAGCCCGCGATTGTGCGCGCCATGACCCTGCTGAAGGAGTCTGTCTTCCCCGAACCGCGGTCGGTGGCGCATTTGGTGTGTCGGCTGATTGCCATATTCTACGAACAGAGCTACTTGACAACCATTCCGGAGATCTGGGACTTTGACTTCAGGCTAAGCTCCACGTAGCTCGGGGACCAGGCGACGAGAGCTCCTCATCCGAACAGCCAGATGTGTTATTTTCAGATTGTTAAATATCCTGTATCTAGGTTTAGGGTCAATAAAGTGATGTATTTTGTGCAGTTTTGGAAATTGCCACGACAGTTTAAACCCCAATTGTTTTGGACTAAATGCCAATTCCAAATGTATTTTCGACTGACACTGTTTCAGTTAATCTTATTAAATAATTGGTTACATTCTGAATGGGCGCAGGACCCAGGGATTCATCGACTATGCATTTATTGAATCACTTATCTAGATCGTGCATACTTGAAGCTATTGTAGCGAAGACGCTATAGCACTCGACATCAGTACCGAAATACATAAAATATATCTCCTTCATAGTAGTTGGCAAAAAATGACTGTACAATAGGTTTAAAGATACAATTTAAATGAACGATGAGCACAGAATATAAATACGTATGGCTAAACGAACAACAACAAGCGAACATTGGGGCCTACTCTGAGACATTGCTAATCATTAAAACGTAAATAAATAACAGGGCTGGGGAAAGCGGGCGCAGCCGGGCTCCGTTCGAGCGCTAATCAGTCTTCCACGGCGAAGTTGGACAGCTGCAGGTGCTGCAGGTTGTTCCGAGCCTCGAAGTAGCCCGTATCCGTCGGATTGTCGGGCGTGGGCACGAACGGTGGCTCCGTGTTGCCAATGTTTTCCCAGTCAATGTCCGCAAAGTGCGGCATTTGCTGCACCTCTTTGGCAGCTGGTCGCTCCGCGGGATCCATGGTCAGCAGCAGTTCCACAGCCTCCATGGCTTCAGCAGACAGCGCCTCGTCGCCTTCGGGCCATTCGATGTCTGCAAAGCACGAAAGTCAATAGAGTTTCAATTTTAGAAGAAAGCAAAAAAGAGGACCCACTTTTATTCAGAATGTTGTCAAATACTTTTTGAGGCGTCTCATCGTTAAAGGGTGGAATACCGGTCATGAACTCGTAGAAGCACACTCCCAGTGCCCACCAGTCCACGGCGGGGCCATGACCCTGCTTCAGCAGCAGCTCGGGGGCAAGGTAATCCGGCGTTCCCATGATGCGTTCATTGGAAATCCGCGCACCCCTCCTCACTGACTTCGGCGTGCGGAACGGCGTGTTAATATTCATGTTCTTTGGAGTCTTCGGCAGATTGCCAGCGCCATGGTTAATGGGAGACATTGTGGGGTCATCGGCCAGCTTGAGGTGGTAGTGCACGCCCGACATCTTCTCAACGGCTGCGTGCTCCCGCTTCTTATTTTCTATCGACAAGGGCAGTGCAAATCGTGTAGCCTTCAGCTTTCCCAGCAAGCCCCCATCGCGCCGGGGCAGCTTTTGGGAGGACACCGGCGTTGAGAAGACCACATTGGCCACATTTGCCTCCGGGCACAGCAACTGATTCATGGGCAGTTCGTCATCGGAGAGGGAGCGAACCTTAAGGACTCCCCGAATGGGCGATGAACGAGCCTTTCTCTTCTTTGGCGTGCTACTGCCAATGTTCAGCATTTCGATCTCCTGGGTGAGACCGGTGTTTTGGCTGCCATTGCCCGAGCTGGAGCCATCGGCCTCCAGGCTGGACATGTTGTCGGAACGGTTGACCAGATTGATCTTTCGCTTCATGCCGCGCAGAAAGTCGGGGCGCTTAAAGTGCTTGGACAGATTTCGAAAGGGTGAGTTCATGTGGATGCCACTCATCTCGTTTCCGTTGGTCATGTTGTAGCTGCGGGAGTAGTCCGAGCAGCTAAAGTCCTCCTTGGACTGGCTCAGGTTTTCAGCCTTGTTCTCAATTGACGAGGCGGTGCTCTCACTATTCAGGTTCAGGTGGCAACTGGAGTTGTCATCGCCCTTGCGGCTTGACACGCCGGAGTCCTCCTGACCTTTCAACAAGCGATTGCGCTGTATTAGAGGTAACAAAATGTGTATTACTTTCGTGTACTTGATTAAAAGAAAAACATTCAACAAGAAAGGAAAGCTATCTTCGGAGTGGCAAAGCTTAGATACCCTTGCAGTTTCTATTTATGAGTTTTAAGTTCTAAATTGACGCATTTCTGCGAAAGTATCGTATGTCTGATGTATCCTATGTATGAAAGTATTTATACATAGGATCTATTTATTTATTTTTTATTTATATATTTTCTGCAGAGCTTGCAAATAACAGTTAACCGTTTCTACTTGTTAAAAAATAAGTCTCATTTATGGAGCCTGTGAACAAATTGTAAGGAAAAAACCATTAGATTCGGTTTTTGAGTTAAAGGGTCTCACTCAGAGAAAAACCGATATTTTTTGTTTAAATTTGATCGGGGGATTTACTGACCCTTTGACTGAAAGTTTGAAAATCTTTTGGACAAATTGAATATTTGTCAATTTGATTTTTCATTATGATTTGTGTTGTTCGTCTTGCCTCTTATTTTTTTCAACTTTTTTTCATTTTAACAGTAGTTCTATTAAGAATGGGTCGTGAGCCAAATAAAAAAGTGCATCAGTTTTTCAGATTTGATGCCAACCAACCTTTAAAGACATTAATAGCCAAACATTCGATTTATTTAAGGAAACCGATCAGGATGATCGATCTCTACATTACAACATTTTGGATTTTTATGGTCTGGATATGGTCTTCGGATTTTTAAGCTGAGGTCTCTGTCGAAAGGTCTTTTTCAGCACGTAATTTTGTACTTACTGAAAGATGAAGTTCCTTCTGTGCAGATACAATAAACGTATCTCAAGCTCAAAGATTGGGTTTGGGGGAAAACTTCATAAAAAGAATCAGTTTAACTTAATTCTTTTAATATTCTTTTAATATGTCTAAATGACATCATTTGAATATCGAATTCCTCAAAATATTTTTAACATTTGAAATAGGCCAATCTAAAAAAACAAATTAGTAAACAGAACCTTTTATTTCCTAGGTGGAAACATTACCTCTCGGCTATCCCCATGCCAAAGTTTGGCCAAAGTTTGTTGTTTTTGAGTCAAAACACAAAAGCCCGTTTGAACTGAGTTTTTATTTTTTCGGCCTTTTGAAAACTCTCAGTGTGTTAGCACTCATGTGATTCGGTCTCTGAGAGTTATTTTTGACAGAACCCATAAAATGTAGCTCATATATTAAAGCTCAACCTAAATGTTTCAAATCAAAGGGTTTCCTCTCTGAGAGAAAACAAGCATACTTTGTTTTTTTCGGTTAAGTTCTGATATAAAACTAAATGTAAAAAACGGTTAACAGTCATTTACAAGCTCTGATTTTCTGGTTAGGAGGTACTTGATGAAATACCACCAACCACCTCTCCAGGGGATGAATCTAGCTATAACATCAAAGGTTTTAAAGGTCGAAGGTCTTTCTTTTTATATAAATAGTTTTAAATGAAGTGGTATAAACTAGTGGCTATTAAAAATTTGAAGATTGAATTAATATTGGCGTGGATTGGAGAGAGATGTTCATATTCATTAGACATTCTTCAAATATCTGGCCAATAGATATTTATTTGAGGCATCGTCTACAAAAAATCATTCTTAAAATGAATTCATGCACAAGTTTCGAGTGGCCAAGGCTTAGTCTATTAATGTTATCTTGAGGAGAATTAGTATTTTAATTTTTTAAGAGTTATTTTTGATAGATATTCTTGTAGTGTTCTGAAATCTTATGAGAACATAGGAAGTTAGGTGATTCTTTCTTCTGTTGATTCATTGGCTGCAATATCGCAGTGCCCTGTTACCCATATTACAATTATTTTCGGATATTGTTCTTTTTATTATATCTCGGATTTGGAAAGAAGAATGATGATTTTGATTGTTAAGGTTGAATATGGATTATAAGGATAATAAGGAGTTGGAACATATTGCAAAACGGTCCATGTATAGCAGCTATCTCTGCAGTTCAGATGGAAGAGTAAGGAGATAAAAGTGAAGTTTTAATAATTTCTGTTTCTATAGTTATTCTGTAGAAAGCTCCATGAAATAATTTTGATCCATCAGTATACAGGAAATGGTGACTCTGAGGAGTTGTAATGGCTTTGGAGTATAGATGAATGATGAAGAAATAAGTTTATAGAGTCGTCGAAAAAAGTAAAGAGAGGAGTTTTCCATTCCGTTTTTCCAAGTCCGTTGCTTGGGTGATATTAATCCATAATCCTACCATATATTACTACATAAAACGTAAATATTCATTTCGATTTATTGTTGTTTTATAAAACACCATTAAGGTGTTTTATTTTAGATCTAGCTGTTTATTGGGGAAGATATAGCTTTTACTTTCAGTCGGTCTGTCCTAGAATTGGGAGTGACAAGAATTCCCCAAATTCTATCTAAAAGTACTCCCAAACCTTGCTTATAACTACCCGAAAGGATGTGTATAAAGAATATCCTCCTGGAGATGACTTCTTTAGTAAAATACAATTCCCTCTGCAAGGGTATAAAGAGGAAGGAGAAAGGAATTACAAAACAAGCCGAAAGAGACAAAACACAGACAGGACATGCACATGCCAACGCACCTCGTCGAGGGATCGCCTGCGTACCATGGAAAACTCAAACGAGGCCTCGGTCGCATTCTCCAGCTTCGGAAAATGCTTGCCGCCTTTGGCGGCCAAACTGTTACTGCTGTCCTGCTCGCTGGCCATCTTGCAGCCCTTGTTGCGGAGAACGAACCATTACTAGGGCACTGCTGCGCGAAGTAACTTACCTGGCAGGGAACTGGGTCCAGAGCAAACTCCACGCGCCGCTTGGTGGGAGCAGCTTCCGTAGCCGCGGCTCCTGGTCCAGCGGATTCCAACGGCGGCGAGCACTTGCTCAGATCAGCCGAGTTGCAAGTGTGGAAAGAGCACGACGAGCTGCTGTCCTGCGGCTACAAATGACAGAAAGAGAATCTATAAATCGAGAACCATGATTCCTTGAGGACTTCTTCTACCCACATTGATATTGGTGGTGCACGTGTGGGTAATGGAATCGTTAACCTCCTCGGCAGAGAAAAATGGGGACACTCCGGAGATCTTGCTGTCACTCGTCTTTTCCGCATCATTGAGCGAAGTGTCGCCCTCGCTGTCGGACAGCTCCATGATCAGACTATGCTTGTTGATGGCCTGGAGGAGGTGGGAAGTGCCAGTGCCAGTGACCATGGCAGTTCCTCCCAGGCCCATCACGATGTGTCCTGGCAGGGCGGAGCCGTAGTCTTGCAACTTCTTCTCTGACCCGAACGACAAGTGCGAGGTGAGTGACAAGAGCTGGCCCGGTGTCCGGGCATTTAGATTTGGCGAGCAGTTGATCAAGTCTGAGATTTCCAAGTCCCTTCGCATGTCGATCTTGCTCAGCCCAAAGTCCGTGAGCTTGACATGACCCGTGGCCGACAAGAGCATATTATCGGGCTTGATGTCCCGATGGACGATGCCGTGCTGGTGCAGGTACTGCAGCGCCATTACCATTTCGGCCACATAGAAGCGGGCAGTGGCCTCGTCGAAGTATCCGTACATGGCCAGCAGCGATTTGAGATCCCCCCCGACCATGTACTCCATCACTAGGTAAACGTAGGACAGCGACTGCAGGGAGTAGAACAGACTCACGCAGAACTGGGAGCGCGACAGGGCGAGGGCGTTCCTCTCGGTGATCACCTGGGAGACCATGTTCTTGTTGATCATCTCCGACTTGCGCATCACCTTGATGGCGTACAGCTTGTTGGAGTCATTGTTCTTGTAGCCCAGGAAGACCTTGCCGAAGGCTCCTCGGCTGATTGGCTTGATGATGACAAAGTCCTTGATCGTGGGTAGCTGTAATGTCATAATATATTAGAAATTTATACTAGAAATATATTAGAAAAACTATAGTAAAATGTGGAAGGGAAATTCCAGTTTACTCTGAAACAAAATCGATACATTTGTCAAGTCTATAGAAGGAAGATAACCATAAACACGCTATCCCTTGCTCCTCGATCAAAACAACAGCCCAGGATTATTTCAAACCTTATGTACAAGTTTGATTAATATTTGGAACATGCTGGCTGTAGGACTGCATGTATAAATATCTTAAGGACATAAAAACACAATGGCTCCCTTTAGAAAAATTTATTTATTTCCCTTTTTTGTAAACCCGAATTTTTTGGCGCCCTCTTGTCAGCCAGTAACTGTAAATCTTTCACGTGTCCTCTTCACCTTTGCATTCTGCGAATGGTTCTCCGGCTTGGTGGTGAGGATGTTGATCTTGTCGAGCAACTGCTCACTGTCGATCAGCGAGTGGGTCTTCTTGGGAGTCTTGTAGTCTATTTGGGGATCCGACTGGGAAGTCGCATCAGCGTTTTCCATATCTCCCAGATTACTGTTTCTTTCGATCGCGCCTTTTGCGCGTTTGCCAATTTGAGAGTTGTTGGGGTTGCAAGTAGGCCCCAATTAAAATCACGATAAGTGTTTAGTGCTTTCTTTATCGTTTATTGCACAATTAAAATTTTAAAACTCAATTTAAACCGAGCAGCGCGTCGATATTGGTTCAGTTCGTACGTGTGACCAGGGCTTCGAAAAGAATGGCGATGGGACGAAAACAGGGCTGGCCAAACTGGGTAGCAGTCACGTTTTTGCTATTTTCTAAAAATACAATTTTCCTTTTTTGATCCTATAACACTATATTAAAAACGCAATTTAAATAGTATTTATTATCAGGAATATTCTTTGAAAATAAATATATATAAATAAAGATTATATACAGTCTCACTGATCACTTTATTGAATACTGTGCAGCCCTGGTATCGCAAACCATCTCTGTATTTATTCGATAGTTATTGTTATCGATCTCTAACGGACAATAGTAAAGCGTTATTTTCAAATCTATTGGAACACGTTAAAAAAAACTATGTTCCTACATAAATGGCAAATTTAATAAAATCAGACACTTTAAATTTTTCACAAAAATGCATTTTATTTATGAAATACGTATTACATTTTTACAAATCGAAATAGCTTATTGCATGTATTCTGGTGCTTGAAAAGGACAGACTCAAAGATATATTTTTATTTATAAAAACTTTTGCATTAATCGTAAGTCTAATGGTATAATATATATGTATATTTTTGTTCGGTTTGATACCCAATTGTGTGGGTAAATAGGGTGAGATTGTGAGCGATTCATCGGCAGATGGTTGTTCTGTGAGCAAGCAGCCATCCACCAAGAAATCACAGTCAGGATGGGTAGAACTTCGGACCTGGTCAAATTTTTGTTGTTAAAAAATACAGGGCCAGGTCCTGGTACTAAAAGTCGTCACATCTCCTTACTATGTAATTTCACGTCCGAAAAACAAATTACCATAAAGAGGGAAAACCAGATATGCTACGTAATACTTATGACCTAGGGAAGGGTGTTTCGTTTATATTCTTCTACATAATGGAGCAGCGTGATCGGTTGGGCTCCGAGTCCGCAGACTCCACGACCGGTGGAATATTCTCTTCGTTGACGGGAACCCCCTCGTCATTGCCATCAACACCTTTCTCGGCGGGGATTTCTTTAACGGGCGAGCCACTTTTCTTCGGCGTTTCTACTTCGACCTCTTGGCCCACAGACAGATCTTTTCCAGCTTCCTGGCCCTTCTCCTCCTCGCCCTCCGGCAAACTGACCGAAGACGTGTTTAGCTTGGCCTCCTCCTCGATCACAATGCCCGAAACGTTTTGTACCTCGCCCCCGTCATCGACGAACGGAGCCTGATCCAGACACAGACGCGTCGGATTGCTGATAGTCGTCTTGGAGAAGCGCGCACGCAGCAGGCTGAACGGCGACGGCAGGTTCAGATGGAAAATGTCAAAACGGGCTCGCTTCGGCGGCGACATTTCCACATCCTGGGCCAGATCGTTGGTCGACTGAGATCCCGAAAGCACCGGAGGAGTGCGGTCACGCTTGCGTCCGGAACGGAAGATGGAGAACGAAAACGAGGAGCTGTTGGGGATCTCCGATCCCACGGTGGCGTTCATACTGGCGTTGGTGCAGTTCGAGGTGTCCAGGTCGCTGGTGACGCACCTGTAGCTTCCCACCTTCGAGGGCGTCAGAGTGTTGAGGCCTCGTATGCTGCGCCGGCCACTTATCTGGGCGAAGGTGCGTGGCGGAGCCGTGACTGGCGAGCTGGAGGCCTGGGCGGCCAGTTCCACTTCGGTGCTCTGCTTGCTGCTGCTTCGGAAGCCAAAGATGCTGCGTCCCGGCGTGGAGGTGGCTGCCGGCTGGGCATCCAGGTTGCTGCGGACACCGCGTACAGGAGACGCGTCCACTGTCAGCGGCTCCATTTCCACATCCTCTGGTTGAGCTGGCGGAGAAGGATCCGCCACGGAAGTGGGAGTCACGTCTACTGGTTTCTTCTGAGCCGGCGAAGCGGAGGGCTGCTTGGCTACTGGGGATGTCTGCTGACTGCCCGACTTGCGAGTGGACTTGCGCTCCTTGGTGGGCGTAGTCGGCTCCGGGACCTTCTCCGGCTCCTCTGAATCGTCGTCCAGGACAATGACAACGTTGGCTTTGTCTTCTGGCTTGGGGGCCTCAGGAGCGATGGTTTCTGCCGCGGATTCATTCTTCTCTGCGGGCACTTGCTTCTCCTTGTTCTCCTCCACGGCTTCCTTCTCTTTGGGCTTGGACTCCTTCTGATCCTTGCCATTCTGCGGCGGCTTATCCTTGCCGTTGGTGGCCTTGCCGACGCCGTTCTGGCTCTTCTTCTCCTCGTCCTTGGAGGCACTCGACGACGCCGAACTGCTCGACGATGAGCGCGTTTGGTTGTGTGGCTTCTTCACGGCTCCCGTCGGAGCGGCGGCGTTTCCTTTTTGGTTGCCGCCATTCTGGGGGCTGTTGGAGCGGCCATTGGTGCCGGATTGCAGGCGGGAAACTGCCGAGCTGCCGCTGAGCGACAGGGGCAGTCGCCGACCGGGGCCACTGGGACCAGCGCCAGCTCCCCCTCCTCCTGATCCACCGCCTCCAGCACTGTTTGGTTGCGCCATTTTGCTCAGCATTGGGTATTCTTGGCCGTGTTGCACGATCTCTGCAAGGGATGCAAACAAAGGTCTCATTAGTTTACTTGAACGAGTACGAGAATGCTGCGGTTTGTTTACACCACATTCCTCTCGAGAACCGGCTCCGAGTGCCCGCCCGTCCCAACCCACTTACCACAGGTCTGCTGTTTAATATGAGAATTTTAAATCACAGTGGAGTGGCTGTTTCTCAATCTCTTGGTGCTAATCGCTGGGTGACGCTTGGCGTTTATCTCTCTACTCTATCCCAACACGTCTAGACTCTTTCGCATCTGAAGCTTGACTTGAGGAGATGAGGAGTCGGCGCTGGCTAAAGTAGCGGCCCAAAGGATCGGATCAACGGGAGGCAGGTAGCCTGCAAGCACCTGGTCCAGCAGCTGCGCTTTATGGCCTCCATCTGGCCGGGCAGATTAGTGGGCCACAATTACCGGGAAAGACCGCTCGCCAAGCGACATATGCTAATGATGGCTGCCAAATTTTCCGGCAAATACCTGAATCCCTTCCCTCTACGTTCTACGCGACTGCCTTCGCTTCCGTTCTATTAAGTGCATTCGGAGCAAAGTGAGACATAAACCCTACAAGCACTGGCCAGCACGCGAGGCGGTTGTTTATATTGTACTTGTTGGCTCGCCCTGCCAGTGAAATAATTTGGTTCAGAAGCCCAGAAAGGTGGAAAAACATAGACCGAGAAGTGGAATAAAAAGACATTTTCTTTTCCTAGGCCGACCTCCACTAAGCAGACAGCTCGATGCCAGATAAATGAGAAAATTTCAAAGAAGATAGCAGGGCCAAGGAATACACTGATACTGACATATCTTTTAGTCCATTTTTTTTTATTAAAAATATTACATTATTTTCCTTAAATAATTAATTATTTGACGGGCTATATATTCCATATTAATGCACCAAGCACACCCCTTGGAAGGGTAACCAAACGGGTTGCACCCAAGTGCATTTTGCTTGGGAAAGCGACGGCAGGGGACGCCGTTTAGAAAGAAATAGCATCGCGCGGCGCGGCGACTTTGGTTTTCTTTTTTAGAAAGTGGAAATGCGAATGCGAAAATTGCGGCCAGCGCCCGATGCTGTGCCCGGTGAAAAATTTTTCGCTGAAAAATTCAGCGAAAAATAATGAAATGCAACTACAACTGAAATATCACAGTGCCCAGATATGAGTCTGTGTTGGGGGGGAGCTCTGGTGTGGGTAGGCAGTGGAGCGCAGTTATGCGCCAAGCCCTCGCGATAGGGGAATAATTATTGTAATGCCTGTCGCTTTTGTTTTGGCATTCGTTCGCCAGAGTTGATTAAACTCGCGTCCCGAGCATAAGTGCCTCTTTGTATGCTCGAGCAGCTAGTGGGGCTCCCTGCCCCATCCCGCAGTTAATCAATTTAAACCAGTTGCGATCCGATCAGCAGAACATAAACACGGATGGCCGGCCCTTCCTCCTCCTCGCAATAAAAAACAGCAAAACATTGGAACTCAAGACAGCAAGCGTCTGGAGTTCAGTTCCTCTGCTTGTGTTGGTGGCGGCTCACAGTGCGCGCCAAAATATTGGTCTCAGCTGGTTTAGATAAATGATTCAAAGATTCTATGTTTTTGACTTTACAGGAACATCAAGTTCAAGATCTACAGAGCTGCCGAAACCTCAAATTTTTGTCAATTCAACAAAAAAGAACATACTGTGTGACATTTTAGCGCAAACATTGTCCTTTGTGCTTGGCCACCACTGTACCAGACAATTGTCGGAGGCTCAATATTTAAAAATGGCGGCGCGGCTGCTGCAGCAACAATTTGTGACAATGGTTTTTAGGAAAATGCAATTACGTCCGAGCATTTTACGGCTAGTGGGCAGCTGCAGTGACCCTCCGCCGGGCCATAAAACCCGGCCAGCGAGTCCAAACTTTTTGCACATTTCGCGAAAGTCGATTCGAAAGTCGGCCGGCATTGTTTGTCCGCGCATTCTTTTTATGTACACCAAACTTTGCGATCCTACCGCAACAAAGGACATGGGTGCCCCTCGCTCGCTGCGGCCCCCAATTCGACCCCCAGTCTATTATTAGTTAACACAAACCTTTTACTTTTGCTTCGGCAGCAGTTAAAACACGGTATTTGATGCTCTCGTAGAAATTGAATTGCAACTGACGCCGACCGATACAAAATACAAACAACGCGCTGAAAAATGGCTGTATGCCTCGCAGAGGTGTACGACCATCGACGATAGTATCGGTGGTGGCTGAGCTGCGATGGCATTTCGCGGGCCGTCACTCCCATCGCTAGGTCAATGGAATTTGTAGCTAAATATTATTTGAAGTTAAAAAAATTAAACGGAGGTTTTGAAGAATTTCTTACAACTTATTATTCGGAAGGATGCATCGCAGAATAAGGTGCATCTTTATAGTGAAGAAGTTGAAACTTTGCTGGAGAACATTAAATTTTTTGTAAAAAAAAAAAACCCGCCAAAACATTATTTTTAAAATAACTGAATATTTCAGTCAATCAATGGTTGAGATCACCACCAACAAATGTGTCAAAAACGGCTTCAATTTGGTATCTTTGGAAGTTAAATGATATTTTACATACATTCTACATTACTTTTCGGTTCGGAAATGTTTAGCCATTTAGCGGACTTGATATTTGTTTAAGAAACACGTGCATACATGAAAATTTATGACACATTTCATTGTCAAACATAAAATATAGATTTACCATACACAACAGGCTAGTACTGAAGAACCCTTTGATATGTTTAAATGAGCTTCTAAAATATTCTCCAATAAACTAAAATCTCAAGAATTAGTAACTTGATATTATGGGAATCAAGAAATATAAAACCCCCCCAAAATTATAATTATTTTTAGAAAGTTACGATACTTAATAATTTGCTTGGAAAGCCCTGTGCTTTATCGATAGTTAGACAGCCTGCCACACTTTGACAACCCTAGTCAACAACCCTACGTCTAAATAAACTTAAAATCGGCAAAATCAATGAAATAACTGAAACACCTGGGTGAGTACCCTTCAAAAGATCGATTTGTGGTCGTCTCGACTCCGTGGCCCCGCAGCTTCCCCGCCAGCAGGCTTACTAAATTGAATTTTCCACAAAACATGACGCATCTGCGGCGGTTCCATGGCTACGCCTTTCCATTCGTACCGGAACCACACACACATACGGCGCATTAACCCACACCGTCGTACATTGGACCAAATCGTACCACACGCAGAGTGCGAACATCAGAGACGGAAAATCTAAGAGCCCCACTGGAGAAGGAAAACAAATCACAAACCAGTAGCAGCAGCATCAGCAGACATGGCCAACCTCCTCGAGAATCAACTGTTCACGGCGGCCAAGACCATCGAGCAGCAGCTGGACCAGCAACTGGATCGTCTGGACAACTTGGACTCTGATGACTTGAAGGTCTTGCGGGAGCAGCGCCTTCGAGAGATGAAGGAGCTGAACACCAAGAAGCAGGAGTGGCTCAGAAATGTAAGTTACGCTTCCGAATAGAATCCTTAATGGTAGTACCGTATTGGGAATATTTAATTTTATTTTTCCATTTCTTAGGGCCATGGCACCTATTCCGAACTGGCCGACGAGAAGGAATTCTTTGAGATGTCGAAGAAATCACCAAACATTGTGTGTCACTTTTATCGCGACAGCACTGAGCGCTGCAAGATCGTGGACATGCATTTGAAAATCCTGGCTGCCAAACACGTGGAGGCCAAGTTCTGCAAGGTTAATGCGGAAAAAACACCATTCTTGACCCAACGACTGCGCATCAAGGTGATACCCACCATTGCTTTGGTGAAGGATAGCAAGACTAAGGACTTTATCGTGGGCTTCACCGATCTGGGTAACTGCGATGACTTCTCCACGGAAATGCTAGAGTGGCGCATCGCCCACTCGGGAGCCATTGAGTACAAGGGAGATCTAATGCAGCCACCAGATGTGAAACGCAAGCCGTTCATAAATCGCCCACAGAAGACAATACGCGGCGGCTACGATTCAGACGATTCAGACATCGACCTGGATGACTAACTACGGGCAGCTGGTCCCACGCTCTCAATGATTCCCCTAGCCCCATACTCCTACACTCGAGACACTCAAAAGAGGTGATGGAGAGCAAGAAAAAGCAGAGACACACACACACAAATCAAAACCTAGCACATGGATCTAAACCAATTAGGCGTACTTTAGCGATATTTATTTAATTATACAATTCCGATCAGTATCTGCTACGGTTCCACATCCCCAACACCCCCTCCCCAAATAGAATAGAATGTAAGTGGCTTATTCGGTTGCCTTTTCCCCACGATTATGTGCTTTAATGTATCAGTTCAATCAGCTGCCTCGAAGGCTGAGCCACCCTAGCGAGCTTAAGCGTACTCAAAATTTGATCTTTCGGTATGGAATTCCATGCAATACCTTCTGTAATTCCAAATCCACAATGCACCCACACCTGAAGCACATATATATGTATGTTTAGTTGAGGATAGTTTTACGGCCCGCGTGTAAAACGTAAAGTCATACACACACACACACAACACAAAAGACAAGAAACAAGACATCTGGCATATATATTTTTGAACGGATAAAACAAGGTGTATTGCATTTCCTACTGTAGAGGTAACTAACACATATGTACAAGTTTTTATATTTATTTTTGTAACTCTACAAAAGCATACAAATGAAATCAACTATTAAATTGCATGTTTAAAACAAATCAAAAACTTCACGTCTTGGAAATGGGAGAGTAAATGTTTCGAAGACGGCCACGAACGAGGGTGATCCGATAAGTACTTAGCCTCCAAAAGAAAGTTGAAAATTTTGGAAAAGTTGCAATTTATTTCTCAACATAATCTCCTTTTAGCTCGATGCACTTGGCCCAGCGATGCTCCAACATCTGTAACCCGTCTGAAAAATACGTTTCCTCGAGGTCTGTAAAATAGGCCTCTGTGGCGGCGACGACCTCCTCGTGCGACGCAAATTTCTGTCCAGCGAGTGACTTTTTCAAGTTTGGAAACAAAAAGAAGTCACTCGGGGCCAAATCTGGAGAATATGGAGGATGGGGTAGCAGTTCGTAGCCCAGTTCGACCAATTTGGCCGTGGCGATGGCGGAGGTGTGAGCCGGTGCTTTGTCATGATGGAAGAGCACTTTTTTCTTCGCCAAATGGGGCCGTATTTTCTGCAATTCGGCGGCTAATCGCCCCAATAATTCGGTATAGTACAGCCCTGTGACCGTTTTGCCCTTCTCCAGGTAGTCGATGTAGATCACACCTTGTGAATCCCAAAAAACGGTGGCCATCAACTTTGCGGCCGATGGGACTGTCTTCGCCTTCTTCGAAGCAGGTTCGCCGGGGTCCTTGGAGTCTGGTGTGTACCAGTGGATCCATGTTTCATCGACGGTCACGAAACGACGCAGAAACTCCTTCGGATTGCGCTTAAACAGCGTCAAACACTGCTCTGAAGTGGTCTGACGGTTGCGTTTGTTGTCCGGAGTAAGCAAACGCGGCACCCATCGCGCCGACAGCTTTCTCATGCCCAAAATTTCATGCAGGATATGACCCACGCGGTCTTTTGAGATGCCAACTGTCTCAGCTAGCTCGCGCACCTTCAATCTCCCATCTGCCAATACGAGATCGTGGATTCTTGTCACGTTATCCTCCGTGGTAGCCGTTTTCGGAGCGCCTGGGCGTGGCTCATCAAAAACCGACGTGCGACCACGTTGGAACTCGTTGAACCAATTTTTGACGGTCGCCATCGAAGGAGAAGAGGCACCGTACACAGCATCCAAGCGCTTTTTGATTTCGCTGCGCGATTTCCCTTCCAAAAACAAGAATCGAATCACAGACCGATATTGCTCTTTCTCCATTTTTCTGAAATCCGCGGACACGTCCGATTCCCCACGGACAGTAGCCGTCTACGAGAATGTACTACACGATAGTAAGTTTCTCTTGCGATAGTGACGCCATCGGGCGGTGAGGCTAAGTACTTATCGGACTGCCCTCGTTATTCATACAAAGTGTGCCAAAATCGATCTATTATTTCGTTGCTATGGAAATCATGGCTTTTATTTTAGTTTTTTTTTTCAAATCTTTTTCACAAATTTATATTATTGGTTTATCTTTTTTATTTCAAAATATGATTATCTCTTCAGTTTCTTTTTTTTTAAAAACAGACACTTTTAAATTATATACAATTGATTTAATTTTAATTATTTATAAAAAATAAAAATAATATACAATTTAAAGAAATTACATTTTTTCTTTCTTATTTCAAAATATGATTAACTTTTCAGTTTCTTTCTTTTCGTTTATTGAGAGATTTAAAAAGGGTTTGTATAAAAACAGACTCTTTTAAATTAAATACAATTGATTTAATTTTAATTATTAATAAAAAAATAACATTTAAAGAAAGGAAATTTTTTCAGATACGGAAAGGGAGGACCAGAGGCAACAGTTTTATTAAAAGGAGACAAAAAAGTATAAATATAAAATACTAAAATTATATTTATATTTTATTATTTTTATATGAAATCTTAAAAATATAAACACATTTTTTGTGATAACAGGCTAGGGTGAACTTTGTAGTTATGGCTCACCCCTGTTGTTTAGGTAAGTATTCGAAAACAGCTGTTCCAGGATCATGAGGTGAGAATATTCGATCCTTCAAACAGATGCTTTCAGGAGGGTTGGCAGCCCCTAACGAGAGGATCGATAAGGGCAGAAAGAGACGCCATCCGAAGCCGTATTTACCTGACGCCGTAATCCAGGGTATATTACTTAGCTTGATCGCCATAAAAATAAAAACAGGCAGGCGACAAAATATTGCCAGCAACTTTACCTGCCAGGTGAATAAAAGACGCGTTCCAAGATCAGTTCAGCATCATTTACTTTCTGGTTACCAACGAGGAAAGTTCGCGAAAATGGTTCTGGCTGCCGAAGTGAGAAGTATTGTGAAGGCTCTGAAGAGCTCGAACAGTTGCGAGGAGATCGCCCAGATCCTCGAGTGCGACGTGGAGAGCGTGGTGAGCTGCATCCGAGAGTGTGAACTGCTGGAGGGCAAAACAGCCACCCTGCGCCTGCCCCAGAAGCCCAAGACCCCAGTCCAGCCGCCGGAGCCACTTCGCGAGGAGGATACGAACCGCGAGGCGGGAAAGCGAGAAGTGGGCAGACCAAAAGTCCTGGAAAACCGCCAACTGGTTGAGCAAATACTGGCCAGTCATCCGAATTACACATCCGTTGACGTGCAGAAGATACTGATCCGACAATATGGCATAGAAGTGAGCCGCAGAACATTGCAGCGCCGCATCAGCGAGATTCGGTCCAAGCAGATCCGGGACGGAAACAGGGAAGTCACATTGCCGGAAGAGGAGGAGAAGATAACGACTTCGCTCAGCATGGAGTCGAAGCGAAGAAGGGTGGCCTGGGCCAAGGCCCATCAGGACTGGACAGTGCGCGACTGGCGCAACATTTTCAATATGGACGACCTCAAGTTTGTGGAGGGATCGCCGCCGAAGGAGATTTTCCTGGACACCCTAGTCGGCCCGGAGGGCACTGACTGCAGCGACCTCAATCTGCTGGAGCAACTGATGGCCATCATCGAGCCAAGAATTCAGGACCAGGCCCCGAAAAACGTCTACGAATTCCGATCAGTTCTGTACGATGTGTGGCACAGCGACAACGAGATGGTGGACAAGATCGAGATGCTGTACGAGTCCATGGCGTGGCGAGTGACGGCGGTGATCCACAGTGGTGGGGACCTGACCGAGTTCTGCTAGCCCAGCTAACGATTGTACAGTTTGTTGAATGTCTAATTAAAAATGAAAACATTTAAACTATTGTAATGGATGCCAATTAAAAATATTATGATTACTAGATTTAAGTTTAGTGCCAGAATTTAAAAAGTTATATTAAAATTTATAACTAAAAGATTTGCCATCGTAGTAAAAATACAATTTTTTCTCTTATAGTTCTAAAATTTATATAACCGATAACCAATTATCAATAAAGATAGCAAGCAAACCAAATATTATTTTTTTTTATTCTAACTGTTAACAGTCACATTTATTGGGAGTCTACTGTAAAGAAACTGTTAGATTTTAAACAGTAGAGTGTGTAGCCCTGGGGAAAGCGAGACATCCAGGGCTGCACTAGCCGCTCACATCAGCTGACGCCGCGCTTGTAATCCAACAACAACAACAACAACATGAACGCACAATGAAAGCTTGTTTCGCTTTTACACACTTCCAGCGTCTTGGCAGCGTCATGAAAATAATACTCGCCGAGGCAGGTGGTGCGGTGCCGGGGTGGGTGGTGGATGAGCTCATACGAAAGGGAAAAGAAACAAGTTTAGCTTTTTGGAAAGGTAGCGACGGCAGCAGCCTCATTTGAACGCCAAACGCCATCGACGCCGGATCGTTGGAGCGAGGGACTGAAGAAGAACGCGAAAAGTGTGTGACAAAGTGCCCACCATTGTGTGTGCGTGTGTGAGAGGAGTACGCTAGTGCCCTGCCCGTATTATGAGAATTTTCCGCATACCACTTTTCCCCCACTAATTGGCCAAAGTCGACAAAAAATTGTGTTACGTGGCCGCATCAGCGTTTGCATAAATTTTTTTCGACGCCACTCAGCTAAGCTTCTCCAAAAACGCTTCTAATCGCACTCACACACTCCCGCGCCCCTGCCAGCAGCGACAGTTTCGATTTATTCCGTTTTCTGTGTTGGGAAAACAAAACATCCAAGGGGGAACCAGCATTATTGGGTGACCAGGAGAGGCCTGGAACTCTTCAGCGGCCAACAACAAAATCAATAATTGGCTCTGCGTCCGGTCCCATCTGCGTGTGTGTGTGGTGTGTTTGTGTCTCTGTGTGTGTGTGTGTGTGTGTGGAGAGCGTTGTGAGAACAACTGGAGCAATGCCTTGCTGATTGATAGAAAAAATAGACTACGGCGGCCAGCAAACAATAATAGAGACCAGAAAACTGCAAATTCAATTAAGGCCGACCAAGACCCACCATGCAGTCGGTACAATCGCCCGGTACACCTGTGACCAGTGCTCCGGCAAGTGCGGCAGCGCCTCCGCCCCCCACCGCCTCGCTCCCGGTGATCCCGTTCGCATCCGGAGCCGCTCCAGTGGGAACTGGTGCCGCCAGCAGCACTCCCATCAGAATCAACAGCGCCAAGCATGCTGGGGCCTGTGCTGGTGACTCACTGGCGCCCTCTGCCGCCCACTCCCACTCGATGCCGGGCACCCCCCAGCAGTCCAGCAGCATGCCCACTGGCAGCCAGCTGCCCCTGCCCCTGCCCACCGGTGGCGGCGGCTCGGTGACTCCGACGGCCCTGTCCATAGGCGCCTCCAACCAGTCGCTCGGCGTCAGCGTCGGGGCGGCCAGCAGCGTCAGCGGGATTAGCATCACGCCGCCCAACAGCGCCGGTCTGCGCCAGTCGACAGGTGAGTGTAGCCTCCCAGCCCACGCCTCTGGCCTCTGGCTTCTGTATCGCTTTTCGATGTCGTTTTGCGTTCCATTCCTCGTGCTCTCCCTCCCACTCCCCCTCCCAGTCCCAGTCAATGTCACTCACACACACACTTTGTATCGCATCCATGGCTGCCGATTTGATCGCTCGCTTCTGATTTCTGAATTAAATTCAAACGATTATCACACGCACACTCCCGCACAACTGCGGTCAACCAAAAGAGGGAAAAAAGCGAGGGACAGATTGCAGTTCTTTATCTACACGATGGATTGTTAACTTTGGTTCCAAACTTGTTTTTAAATGTTTGTCCTGCACTGTACCTGTTCTTCCATAATTATTATTTTTATCGTATTGTAAAAGTTATCTGGAATAGCTGTAAACTTTTATTAGTCCCTTATCACCTTATTAAGTTTGGAATATTTTCAGAAATGTACACAATTGTTTCCTAATCTTTACGATCACATTCGCACCAAATAAATAAATGTTTAATAAAAAAAAGAATAATAAATCAATTCTACGACTGTCTGATTTTAATTCTAATTTCCGCCTACTGCCTTGTGATACGTCGCTCCTCTCGCATTTCAAAATCCGGCTCACTCATTTGCCGCCCCCCGAACTTCCGTACCGCCGCCGCCCATGGAGGAACCTCGCTATCGCCTAACACTCGGCTTTTGTTCGGCATTTAGCGCGCTTCCGCTCTGCGGGTCCATTCATCCAAGCGAGATGAGAGGTTGCCTCCCCTCTGATGGTGTTAATTGGCTTGCACTTTTAGTTGGGTTGCCAGGCCACGTCTTTGAAGGGGGTTACTAGATGGTGGCTCTACTTAAGTCTGTTCATGACTAAGTATCTGGCAGTCTGCTCTCTAATAAAGCAATTAGTAATATCTGCAAGATCGTCCAATTAATTCCCCGCCACTGTTCCCAATCCATTTGTGACTCAACTTTGTAAATATTTGTTGCTTTTCTTGGACAGTGATGAGATCACAGTCCAGCTGCTTTTATTGACAGAATTGTTTGGCGTTTGTTTCCAGATACAGGTTCTATGATTTGTCTAGTTGGCTGTTTAGAACACATGTTACACTTAGTAACCCTGACTGGCTGACTGGCCGACTGGCAGGGGAAAGGGAACTAGTTGCCAGCTGGTCCGTCTGGCCGTCGGCTCCATTAGGTAATTATCGATTTGCATTCGAGAGACAGTCGCTGGACGGCGCAAACTTTCCTCAATAAATAAGTTAGCCTAGCCCCCTCCACTAAAAATGAAAGAGGACAGCTGTCCAGTGGTGGCTGGCTTTTCGGGCCTCCAGGTGCTCCTCCCATGCGCTCTATCGATTTGCATACATGTGACTTTTGCTTTTTATTGACCTGGGATTCGGCCTGGGCGGGTGCCAGGTATCGAAACACACGCACCGCTTGCCCCGATGCCGCTTGCGGCTTGTTTCTCTGTTTATTTTATTCTTTATGGCGTGCAACTGCCATTAAAATTATTACTCGCATGCTGTATTGCTTTATAGCCCGGATTTCTGCGAGTCCGTATGTGCAGCCATCAACGCTATCGTCACACTGTCGTTAATAAAGGTGACCTTCGATGCTTTTCAATTTCAAAGGAACTTTTTAAATAATAATTATCTTACTTTGCGGCACGTAGTTCATGCACCCAGCGACCTTGCTCAAAATATTTAAGTGCAATTATTCAAAATGGGTGGCCCCAAAAGAAGCGTAGTGCATAAGGTCCACCCTGTTCCACATACGTGTAGTATATTTTCGCAATTAGCTGACACAGCACTCCCACTCCTACCCACTACTTTCTACCCGAATACGACTTTATAATGGCCATTGTAGTCGCCGCCTCGTCTTTGGTATTTATTTCTGTGGCCCCCGGCGCCCCGGGCACAGTGGGTGTGGACGAGCAGTGACCCTGTCGTTGGGCGGAAAACTGCATGTCATAAACGTTCGGAAAATCGGAAAAGCGCACACCTGCTACCTGCCACTTGCCACCTGCCTGTGCGCCGTATGGAAATGTAGTCGCCAAAAGGGAAATTGCGTACCAAATAAATACGGAAAATCGATGCATAACTGTGATGTGTTTATTTTCCGGGCCCTATACCCTATGCATTGGGAAAAGCATTTTCCCCAAATCCAAGCACAGTGATGGCAAAAATAATAGAAACGGCACGAATTTCGCTTTGTTCGAAAATGATTTGCATAATATTTGCATTTAAATAACGATTACTGTGATTCCAAGGACAACAAAGGATGCGGGACACAATGTTGTAGCAATATTTAGCCTTTCAGACTCTGCCGTTTCTTTGATATTTTGGATTTGGTTCCTGGACCAAAAATATGCAATAAAGCAGTCTGGTCCCGAAGGAATGAGTTCAAGAAACATTCGCTACATTTTATAAACATTTCCAAACACAAGAAATAGTTCTAGAAATAGTCGTAGTATTCCATTTATTTTCCATAGACTGTTAAGTTCAAAGCGTAGTAGTCTTTAATCTTAAATGCAGATCTCCTCCTAAATTATTGTATTATAAGACTTAATTTTATTAAAATTGATTATTATATTACAAATTATTTATTATAACATATGGTTCTATTTTTTTAAAAAGGAAAAATCTAACTTTTTCCATTTTCATTTCTAACTATTCAAAGTCTGTTTCTTTATTATTAATTTAAATACACTTAAATTTATCTAAAAAAGAACAAAGTTTGAAGCAAAGGATCAACTTGTTTCTATTATTTCCCCCACCACTGTATGTTTTAAAAAGGATTTAAAATACCAGGACTTTGCTTAATGGAACGTAAATATAGATTGGATTGTGGAGGACTGTGCTCTAATTACATTTTTTTTAAAACCCAACTTTTAAATTCCGCCAAAGCGTTTTAAAAGTGCATACCCATGTTCACCTGGCCTCAGCCATTATTTTTGCGCAGCTCTCTTGTTTTGAAGATGAAAAGCGAGTGAGGGAGGAGGCAGTGGGTCAGGTAGAGGACCTTCGTCCTCTTTTCACGCCCACATCGCAGCGCACCGAGTTCTATTTTCGTTTTGGCGGAAAGCTGCGAGCCCTCACTCCAAAAGGTCAAAAGTGAGATGGGCTGGCAGATGCAGCGGGCTTAGTGCCTTTCGCACAACCGGGATCTGCCGGCTAACGCGATTTACATCCGAATTTGCATGCCCAACGAGGTGTGTGTGTAGGTGTGTGGGTGTGCCCGTGCATTTGTGTTTCGATGAATATTTTAAAGCATGCTTTTGGGCAAATTACTCGGCAATAAATAAAACATAAGCGGGGAAAGGGCCAGCTGGCAACCAGGATGAGGCCGAGTGGTATTTTGTGTTGGATGTCCTAGAGCGGAGTTTCCACATCGATGTTATGACCCATTCAGACTGTGAGCGTGGTTGATTGGCCCCCACCACACTGGACCCTCCAGCACACACTGGCACCATTACACACACGCTCTAGCTCGTAGCCCTCTAACTCGTAATTGGATTACGTAAAAAGAAGCAACAAAATATGGTCGGGCTTTTTGGCAGGGAGGGGTGCCAGCGGCGCCATTATAGCGGCCAAAAGTGACGTCATTTTGGCCAGGCCCAGCGGGGCAACTGCAGTCGCGCTGAGTTGCAGTGTCTTGCATCGGCTGACATCCTTTGGCCGGGTGACATCCTAGTTCTCAAGCACTGAGAAATGTTCTATGGAAAAACATTACAATTAAGACTCTGAGATATCTTTTTATAAATCCCTAATTTCTAATAGTATTTCTCTATTGAACTTTGAACTATTTGGGAGCCACGAAGGCGTGCTCTAATTCCACAAATTGATTGGCTGCCAGGCGTTGGCGCTTTATTTAAAATCAATCAGTGCCATGGCATTGTCTGGGCCATCTTATCGTCATCCGTATCTGCATCGCCATCGCCATTCCCAGCGCCATATCCACCAGCAATCTTAATTGCCGCCAGTCAGTCTCTGGGGCGCCTCCTTGGCGCTCCTCCGAGCTCCTTCGTGGCGCTCCCATGTCCGATGGCGCACAATTGATGAGTGCCATGATGAGGCCATAATTAAGTTCGTAATAGAGGCTCAGTGCGTTCAAGGATTTCCACTCTCAACTAAGCACTGGAAGACTTTATAGTTTCTGGGGAGTGGGCTCTCGCCATTTCCCACTGGTGTTAATGGATTTTATGTGTTTTTTCAGGTCCAAGAATGATTTAAAACTCTTTCCACTGTTTTGGTCTTTTTATTTTCTCTCTGTGTACCTTCTTTGTGCTTGCTTGTGTGCGTGTGCTCTCCCCTAGTAGTAGTCTTTGGTTTTAGTCAGTGTCTTAGTGTCTATGTGTCGTCCAAAGCTGTCCAACACCAGTGCCCCTAGATCTATATACCTATTATCCTATATAACATTTATTTATTTATATTGCTCGCTTTCTCTTTCTCCCCCCTCTATATATATATGTGTGTTTGCCGCTAACCGCTCCTCAGTATTCGATTTCAAATTCAAACGGCGACCCTCGCTAAAAGTACTCATGACCAAACTCCCCTCCACGGACAGTCTGAGCAACAGTCCGGCGCCATCATCGCCAGGTGAAGTTTTAACAAAAATCAATACAAAATTCCAGCACGGTTAGATAAAGTCCTGATCATCCCGCATCCTGAAAAGTATTATTCATAAGAATTATGATTTATTATCACGCATATACCATTGTAGCCTCTCTTGTGTTGATTTTTAAGTTCAAATAGTAGAATCTGTCACTAATTGGAGATTAAAATGCAATTCTTAGTCATCAAACACCCATCATCTGGCCAGAATCTTTTGATTTTCGCGATCGGCACGTTTGGCAGCCACTCATGATTATTGCGGCAACTTGGCTAAGAGGCACATTTGTATGCAGTTGCATATGCCGGCCCCCTTTCGCCGGCGTCGCCTCTGGCGATCCCATTTCGGTGTGACGCACTTCGCCTTTTATTTCTGTGCAGAGCTTTTGTGGGGCTCTACTACTTTCCTGCTATTGTTTTTGGCGCATTATCATCAACCGATTGCGGGGTGCGAGTGTGTTATTAATACCCAAAGTGCTCTGCCACTCACAGCTTTTTGAATACAAATGCTAATCATATCTTATCGCCACGGCCGTAACACTCATTAATCTTTTATAGTCAGTTCGTTTTGCACTCTGATTACGATCCAATGCGGTAATAGCACCAGAAGAGTCACTAATCGGCTTGTTGACTGTAAAGTACGGTACAGGATTTCCCAAATGCCCTCGGATAGGGCAGGTTGACTCACTCATCCATGCTCTACTTCCAGGGCCTATAATCATGGCACCTCACTCCAGCACCCTGCCAGACGGCAGAGCATTTTCCCTTATCTATAGTGCCCGCGATAAGGCATTTCTCTGACATGTTCCGACTTCTCCAATGAGTAATCGTCAGAGCTTGGATATCGACTTCAAACACCTGGTGTGGTTTTCGATCCCCCACCTGCCACGGCCCACATTAATAAGCTACAGGGGTAGGCCCAGCATAAAGGTGCTTAGTTTGCGGCTCGGAGGCTTATCTGGATGACATAATTATGATGTATTTTGCAGGTGCTTTTGCCTTCAAGGATACTCTTTTTAGATACATTTTCCACTTGCCATTGGGATAGGTTGGGATGAACCTATCGACGGAGCCAAACCTCAACCATCTCGAAGATGAGATCATGTATCTGGCCAACAACAAGCTCGCAGCTAATTGTGCGTGCTGGGCTGTTTGGGAGAGCCGAGTTGGCGTTGATATCGTTATCTGAACAGCAAAGCACACTTCGTATCTATGTATCTAAGCACTCGGCTGGCGGCGGCAGAGGCGCTGACTGGGCGGCAGCGCCAGAGATGATCCTCTCCGTTTATTATTTATTTTTTGGCTATGAAAACATTTTACGAAACACAACAGCAATTACGCCAAAAGCCAGAAAGTTGTTTGGCCCGCTCAGCTTTAGTCTCTGCCTCTGCGCTGCCGCTGCCACTGCCTCTGTCGCTGCCACTGCCGCTGCCGCTGTTGCTGCCCCGCTGCTTTTGTCATTTGCCGCTGGGGCTGTTGGGCTTTGTGCGCGAGCGTTTCGGCAGGGCAGAGACTCAATATATCTCAATCAGTCGGCGAGCGGCCAGCGGACGAGCGGCAGGCGAGAAATCAACAAACTGAAAGAAAAAAAGAATATTCGGCGCATCACGCATACGCCATGTAGTGCCGCCCAGTGGAAGCGCGAGCAAAACAAAAGACAACAAGCCCGAGGGAAAATATGCAAAAATAAAAGAGATATTTGTTTGAAGTGCAGCTGGGAGTTCTCCGACTGGCCATGAATCTCCTGCAAAGCAAGTGACAACCCTTTATTCACGCTTCCCCGACAGGATCCGTAATTAATTAATTAACGAGTGCCGCGTGGGTGGGAGTGTGAGTGAGGCTGAGGCTGAGGCGCGACTGTGTGCGATGTGCATATTAAAATATGCTCACTCGTTTTTTTGGGAGACCTTTATTTTTAGCCAAGCAATAAAAATAATTAATAAGAATGTGGAATACACGAGGCGGTCGGTCGGTCGGTCGGTCACTGCAAGTGCGAGGCACTTGACAAAGCGGAGAGTCTGCTGCTTGCCGAGTATCTTGCGAGATAAATTAAAACATATTCGTAAAATAAATAAAACGCCGCCCCTCTGACCCTGGGCCGCGCTCCGCCCCGCCTACCGCCCACCATGCCCCTTGGACTACATCGCACCTTGGGGCCTTGCTGGGCGAGTGTGCGTTTCTCTCTCGCCCTCTGGCGCGCTCTATCCGACCCGGCCGTCGTCTGGCCTTAGTTTCTGTCTACGGCTTTCGCGCCTTCCCAGCATTGCTTTGTTTTTGTTTGGTCTCGTTTTCGGATCGTAAATAGGCGATGGAATAGTCTCCAAAAAGGGTCGATCAAAACAAACGACTTTGTCAGTGCTAGATCGATTTGGAAGCCCCCTAGACTAGGAAGCATCATGTCTCGAAGAAAAATCACTCCCAACGACGCCTCTCTCTAAACGCCTCCTAGAATAATTGTACGAATAACTATGATTTTCCGTGTTTCAGGAATCGCCAACTGGGCCTCAGACAATCGGGATGGAAACCTGGCAGATAAGGCAAGTAATCCTCAAAGTTTCAGTCACTGTAGTTCTCCAATTTGACCGAAAAATCTGGGTCACCATGGACTGATAAGGGCCGCGATGGGTCCGCCGTCGTTGTCTAATTTAGTTATAATCGATGTGCCGGAGCTGGTGCTTCGGGCGTGGTAATAGTCACAAAAATAGTTATAAAGATTGGGCCCAGACCCACAGCCGGATCACGCCACGTGCAAATATTTCTGACACAAAAGTGACAAATTTTTCAGCCAAGCAAATTATAAATGCTAATTAGATTAACAATGCGTTCGAGTTTCTCACGAAAAAAAACTCAAAATTAAAAGCTTCTCTAGCCAATTGTCGGCGAACATTTGACGTAATCGGAAGTCGCAATTAGAGTCACAGTACTGATATGTACTTCAAGTATTTTAATATTTTAAGCAGCTGCAGAAGACGGAAGGTTTATTCTTCGTGAAAACGTAGTACTTATGGGATTTTTAAAACTAAAATTTTTGTCTCTAAATCCCAACAGTCAGCGGCCGAGGCGGCCAAACTTAATCGGAAGGAGTCCTACAAGGCCCAGAGGAAAAACTACAGACGCGAGAAAAAGCGAGTGGCCAGTGAAATGATGAACTCTCTCCAAGATCCAGCAGTGATTGTACTGGCCGACTGGTTGAAGGTGGGTTTACACTTAAAAATAAAGATAAACTCATTTAATTTATGTTACTTATGATTTCGTAGGTTCGAGGCACTCTCAAGTCCTGGACAAAGCTGTGGTGCGTTCTGAAGCCTGGCCTGCTCCTCATTTACAAAAGTCAGAAGACCAAGAGCAGCCACTGGGTGGGCACAGTCATGCTCACATCCTGCCAGGTCATAGAAAGGCCCAGCAAGAAGGACGGCTTCTGCTTCAAGCTCTTTCATCCTTTGGAGCAGTCCATTTGGGCACCGCGAGGACCTGACAAGGAGACCATCGGTACTACAAATGGCCTATTCTTTGATCCATCGATTCTAAGAATATTTTTGCAGGAGCTGTGGTCCAGCCGTTGCCAACGGCTTACCTGATATTCCGGGCCCCCAGTCAAGCGGCTGGCAAGTGCTGGATGGACGCCCTGGAGCTCTCCCTGCGATGTTCTGCCCTCCTGCTGCGCTCCAACAGCAGCACCGGAGCAGCGCCCTCGTCCAGCTACGTGGGCGATCCGCTACCGGTCTCCCACGAGACCCAGTGGTCGGAGGCGGACTACGAGAAGCACTTCAACGAACATGGTAAGTGGGCCCAGTTCCTGGCTCTGCCGCCATCTGATGCGGTGGACACCTCACGCTCCGACACCAGTCTGTCGGCGTCTGGTCGGGCTGCGACTCCATTGCTTCAGCAGCTCTACAGCAGCGCCGTGAGCAACTGGGAGCGCACCAGGCGACTGCCGCGATTTGGCCAGCAGTCCCAACAGCGAAAGACTTCGTACAGTGACGCCTCCAGTGTGGAGCACGGCATGGGGACCATGGGCATGGGTCAGCGAAGGCGTCACCACCTCAGTCCCATCAGCAAGTCTATGTCCCTGGGGGCCACACTGTGCAACAGTAGTTCCAGTGACGAGGATGACGACGACTACGCTCACGCCTCGCAGACTGTTCTGCGGCCAGTCAGTGCTCCTCCGGACTGTCTGATATTGCCGCAATTTCGTCTAAATGTCAAGGGTGAACAAAGAACGCCCCCTCTTTTTTCGATGTGTCTCACCGGGGATACCACATTGCTGTAGTAATTTTTGTAATTGCTGCTTTTGCAGCTGAATGTAAATTCAAGAAAAAATCGATCTAATTACACAATGTGGTGTCCCCTTAAAGTTGGCTAGTGATCATCAGATTTTCATGCGCAACAGTAGACTTTTCATAATTGTTCAAAATTAATGTTTTGTGTATTCACCGCCCGGCGAAAACACCCCTTTTACTTCTTCACTCCCTTGGTCAGCCTCGGCGCTATTGAACCCTCACAGTATCCTGCTTTTTGGCCGCGGGGTCATGTCCGGGTCTTTGCTAGACGGAATCAGCTTTATAAGCGTCCGTGTTGCACCACCATCTTCATGTTAATCTTGATCTAATCGTTGTGCTTGTGCTTCTAGATCTGGATGCAGACAGTCAGAATGAAGCACCCAATGCTGTCATGTCCGGCCTGGAGTCTGAGTCGGAGTCCGATGGCGCCGAACAAGTACAGGAGGATGGACCAGAGCAGTGTCAGGAGACAAGCTACTTACCCATAACCGAGGAGGAATTTGGCGAGGTGATTTCTTAGTCCATATTTAGGAAGACCATTTGTGAATAAAAAAAATATTTGTGTTTACTTTTCAGCAGCAAGGAGAGCAGGTAGAGGAGTTGGCCGAGGAGAACAAGAGCTTGATCTGGTGTATTGTGAAGCAGGTGCGACCGGGAATGGACCTGAGCAAGGTGGTACTGCCCACTTTCATCCTGGAGCCCCGCTCCTTTTTGGACAAGCTCAGCGACTCTTACTACCACGCAGACATTCTCTCCAAGTAAGCTTACATCTTCTGCCCCAAAAGTAATTTATTAACGATCTCTATTTCGCAGGGCCGTCCACGAGGATGATGCCTTCACGCGTATGAAGCTAATAGTCCAATGGTACCTGTCAAGCTTCTACAAGAAGCCCAAGGGCCTGAAGAAGCCCTACAATCCGATTTTGGGTGAACGATTCCGATGCTATTGGCAGCATCCCACTGGCAGCCGAACCTTTTATATTGCCGAACAGGTGTCACACCATCCTCCAGTTTCTGCCTTTTACGTAACGAACCGGGAGGACGGCTTCAGCATCACCTGCTCCATCCTGGCGAAATCGAAGTTCTACGGCAACAGCACCTCTGCGGTGCTAGAAGGCGCTGCCACAATGACGTTGCTGCCGCGCGGTGAATGCTATACGGCGTCCACGCCGTACGCCCACTGCAAGGGCATTCTAATGGGCACCCTCTCGATGGAACTCGGGGGCAAGATAAACATCGAATGCGAGAACACCGGTTACAGGACGGAGTTGGAATTCAAGCTGAAGCCATTCCTTGGCGGCTCGGAATCGACGAATGTGGTTGTTGGCAAGATCAAGCTGGGTAAAGAGACTCTGGCTACCATCTCGGGCCACTGGGACAAGGAGTGTCGTATTAAGGATTCCAAAACCGGCGAAGAAACGTTGCTATTCCGGGCAGATGCTGAGATGCGTGCCAAGCGGCTAACACGGTTTTTGGTTCCGATCGAGGAACAGCTGCCATTCGAATCGCAGCTTCTATGGCAACGTGTCTCGGAGGCAATTGCTCGGGAGGATCAGGTGGCGGCCACCGAGGAAAAGACGGTGCTAGAGGAGCGCCAGCGTGCAGAGGCCAAGGACCGGGTCAGTGCGGACGCGCAATATTCACCTGCTATTTTCGAGCTCGACAACTACGGCCAGTGGGTGTACAAGTACGCGGACCTGCGTCCATGGGATTCACGGAACGATGTGCGCCAATACGAGTGCGACTACAAGGTGCTCACCCAGACGCGTCACAAGTCCGTGCCGATTATCCACGGAGGCGAACTAATGCATCCGCTGCGTCCATCCCTCGAGCCAATATCGCGCAGCCAAAGACAATCAAACGCTGGTCAGGGTAATCAGCCGGGCGGTACTGCGGCTCCCAAGGCCAAGAACAAGAGCCTGGTGCTGGCGCCTCGCGACACCAACTCCGACTCCAGTCAGTCGCCCCAGGGCGCTGTGAAACGGAGCTCAACCAGTGCCATCAAGCAGTGAGTATTATTTCCGATCGTTCATAGAACAATAATTGAGTTTTGTAACTTCCGTTTCAGACTCGCGCTGGCTGTGGACCAGGTTAACCGGGTTCTGGAGCAGCACACACGTCAGCTGAACGAAATAAGCCAGCGGCTGGAGCGAATGCAGTACGCCCCATCGCCCAGCAATATGAGCATGCAGTCGCAGCACCTCTGGGGCGGAGGGGTGTCCCAGTCCACTGTGATCAAGTCGCTTATCTACGCCCTGGTTGGCCTGGCCGTCAGCCTCATTCTCCGCTGGCTATTCAAATAGAGACGAGGAGCCGGGGGAGTCGTTGTTGATGTAGTTTTGTTTGGACCTGAGCAAAAGACAAAACTCAAAAAAACTTTCAGTTAACATCATATACAACTATATTATATAAACGCATATACATATAAAGGATAACACACCCTAGAGTACATACGATATATGCTTTACTGAACTGTGTATTTCGGTCCTACTCAAATGCCTTTGCACGCTGCCAGGCCTGGATCCAGGCTCGACCCGGAACGTCTAATCACGAACTATATATTCATAGGTTAATGAGTGTTTGTCTTATACTATAGATAAGTCCCCATAATCCAAGTCGCTCCCACAGACAGTGTCCACGTGCAAGTCCCGTCTCTTAGTCCCTTAGACAGTCTGGGTAGGTTAGCATATACATATTATATTTATACACGAAACACACACATATATACGATTAGATGCACCAGATTTCGTAAATTCCAACTTAACCGATGCTACTCCTTTGGCTAGTTCGCTTATTTTCGACTCCTTTGTGTAACTACCGAATTGAACAAAATGCTCGAGAGGCTCTCTGCCCTTTGCAACACACACATTGCTACACTGTGCAAAACACCTTAGTGATTTAACACGAAGAGTGCTTATAGTATTTACATATAGTATCAATAAAACACAACTTTATTTTCCCCTTTCCTTCCCAACAACCTGCAAAATGTCTTCTAAAAACGTAATAAATTCCCCTTTTTCAAATCAAAGTTGCTGTTTTTTTGGGGGTCTCCGGTCTTGAAGAAATGTAATATGGGAATTTCCAGAAAATGGTCAACCAGGACCAGAAAGAATAATGTTGAATATCATCGGAGGTTTTTTGTTTATTCTTGTAAAGGAATTTTTTAAACTTCCACAATACATTGTAAAATGAAAAAAATGCCTTTTAGTTACTTTTAGACCATTTAAACTTTTTATATACTTACTACTAACACCATACCAATATGGTGTTCATCAAGACCGCATAGAATCCGTACAAAAGAACTTCTTATTATTTGCTCTTAGAGGACTTAACTGGGACGCAAATCTTCATCGTATCATAGTAGACTCTTACTAATAAACTTACCCTTTTTAACAAATCGTAGAACAATGCTGGATGGTGATGAAGATAGCCAGCTTTTACTAACACGCTTAGAGTTTAACGTTCCGAATAGAAGGACTAGAAACTTTAGTCCTCTATTCTTAAGCCTTTGTAGGTCGACATATGCACAGCATGATCCCCTTAGGATTTTATGTTCGAACTATAATGGTCTGTATCACATTATTTCAATTTTATCCCTTTTAAATTAACTACAAGAGCACACTTTGTCTTTACTTCACTCGTTGTCTTTATAATCTTTCTATTTACATTTACTAACTCGAATTTATTCCCGCGATTCGAACCGTACGTTATGCGGCAGGCGCCCCTCGGTCTGTTGGGCGGGAGGTGGGCTGTACGTATGCAGTGGGAATCTCGCGAAAAAAATCAGTTTTATATATTATTATTTCATACATTCCATATATACCAAACCTCTTTAAAAGGTGTCTAATAAGAGGAGTAAGATTCAAAAACAGCGTAAAAGTTGTTCAGGTAACAGATAATTAACAAATAAGTTCATGGAAATTCTGGTACCGTTCGCGATATACCTTTTTACATAAATAAATAATTAATAAAAATTAATGTATTGTAAATTATTAAAATTTAAAATAAATAATACAATAATTCTTATTGAAAATGAAACTAAATGATTTTATTAATGTTAGTAGTATATTCTTCAAATTACTCGCCCCATTTCGCAATCATTTCAAAACAAGTCCTCAAAACTTTCAATTTTAAATATAAATATTACTGGTAAAATATAAAAAAGTACAAAAAAATAATCCAAAAGTATGAATTTTAGTCATATTATTTTCCAGTTTATAGCGTACGCTGGAAATGCCCATATATCTTATCTTAACTTTGTTTTTTATTTTTATGAAAAATTGACTTCTAATCAGTTAATGTTAGTATGTCAAGAGGCAGTAAAAAAGAGATTTTTAATGTTTTCTTTCTGTATCTTTTATTATTGTGTTTTAGCTCATCGCTTCGCTTACATTTACAAGTAGTTATATATATTTATATATATATACTATATATTCTCTACAACATTTACGATCATTCTGTCAATTCAATAGCTGGTATTAATCGCCTTCTCCACCTCTCGTCTCGCTTCACTTAATATAGGGACTTGTTTTCGTTCCGTTTTCTAATTTAACTTTACGTTTTGTTCTATAAGCAACCCGGTTTGCAATCAATAGTTCGTTAAATGTATTATTGATTATTTGATGCGATCGCCTTCGCTCCGCTGTAGTCGTGTTGAGTAGAAGATGCTGCTAAATACGCGCTAAGAGTACACTTATATGAATAGTTGGTTTCTCCTTCGATTCCACCTCTCCGATGAGGCCGTTATGTAAGTTTTAGAGCGGGCGGGGAGTACACACAGTATAGCAATAACTAGTTTTACTTTTAATTCATTTACTTTACTTTGCTGGCGGGCTTAACATTTAACACGACGAGAAAAGCTGATAGAAGCCGGGACTCGGAACTCATAGGAGAAGGTCAGAAGGTAGGAGGATGGGAATTCGGGGGACAACAGTTGCAGTGGGAAAGTAATCCTTGCACAGCTCATGATAAAACAAACAACAGATCCTGAACCGCTTCCTTTTAGGAAATAAAATAGGTGCTGACTGTTAAATATAAACAATATTTTCTAGCTTTGATTTTGCGATATATACTAAAATATAAATCAGAAATGTACAAAAATTAGTAAATTTGTTTACCACACAACCCGTAAAACATGTTGCTGGCTGGTAAACGCATTCGAAAGAAATAAATATTTATGATTTAGTATTTCAATATGCATCACTTGGGCTAGGAAACATAATCAAGGGGCTTACTAACATAGTACATAGGCGATAGAGTGATGGAGACTAAGTTGCTGGGACCTGTCCAAGGATTACTCTCCCAGCCACCCACTGACGCGATCCACCCGGGGAGGATAGGTTAGAGCTAGAGGCTTAATCACCCTGTATCATTTCATTCGTGGCTTAGGCGAATACGGTTAGCCTTAATTTACAATTGGACACGCATGTGGATCAGCTCTCTACGATATATAGTTACATACAATTGCGCTCTGCACAGCAGGTAAATAACACTTTCGAGTATATATTCAAATATAGTATTCATGTAATCATCGTATTCGTATGCCGTATTATGCGATCTCTAAACTGTACGTGCTATGTGGCATTCATATTGCACTATTCCTCAATGGCTGCTTGACTGGCTGGCTGGCTGGTTGGTTGGTTGGTTGGTTGGTTGGTTGTGACTGCTCGTTCCGGCAGGTGCTGGCGGTGCAGGTCTAGGCTTAGCATGTGTGCACCCTGAGATGGTTCTGCAGCGTACTCTTCTGCCGGAACTGTTTGGGGCAGTAGGAACAGTTGTAGGGCTTTTCCCCAGTGTGGATCTTCATGTGGTTGTTGAGCGTAGCCACCTGCCGGAAGTTGACCTCGCAGATCTTGCACTTGTACGGCTTCTCGCCCGTGTGCGTCTTGATGTGGTTGACCAGGGTGCTCTGCTGCGAGAAGAATCGCTGGCAGACACTGCAGCCGAACGGTCGGTCTGGATTATCGCCCTTCAGCATGTGTATCGTGCCCACCACGGTCATCCGGCCGGGCGGTGATCCCCCGCCGCCACCACTGCCGCCGCCGCCCTGGAACGGTTCCACCTTAGTATTGGCCGCGGCCGCTGCCGTCGCCACCACTGAGCTGACCGTGGTGCTGCCATCAAGGAAGTGCAGCAGCGGATGATGGTCCAGCTGGATGATGTTTGGCGTGCTGCCATGCAGGTTATTCGGCAACAGTCCGCTCGTCAGTTGTTGCGTTCCGGGCGCCAGAGGAGCGGGCATTGAGTGATCCACTGCAGATTCAGGGATTGGAGTTGGTTGGCGCAGATTCGATCAGATGGAGATGGAGTGGCATGCGTACAAGATTTAAATAAAAGCTTCGTTAGGGAAGAGCGTTAATAATCAATACACACAGTGGATAAACAGAAAGCGGCTCATTGGTAGGGCGAACACACAAGCGGCTCACCTGTGGCTGTGACGGCGCCTCCACCACCACCTCCCCCACCGGCGCCAGCCCCGCCGTGGGCGAGCTGGTGCGTGTGCGTCTTGAGGTGGTTGGTGAGAGTGCTCTGCTGGCGGAACTGCATATGGCAGTAGGAACACGTGTACGGCTTGTCGCCCGTGTGGATCTTCTTGTGGTTGGCCAGCGTTGCCAGCTGGCTGAAGGACTTGTCGCACGTCTCGCACTTGTAGGGCTTGGGATCGATGTGGGTCCGCTCGTGGTTGTGCAGCGTGCTCAGCTGTGGGAAGCGGCGCTTGCAGACGCTGCACTGGTAGGGCTTCACCAGCTCCTCCGCCGCCGGAGAACTGTAGCTGCCGGAGTACAAAGTCTTTGAGATTTGGACTCGCTGATGCTGGGGCTGATACGCCTGATGCATCTGCGACTTTCGGTGCTTGCCGCTCGGCTGCGGCTGATAGTTTAGCAGGGAGGTGGGCGTGCTGGACTCCGCCGCTGTAGGAAGAGAGGATTCCAGGATAGAATTACTAGGACAGGCTATGAGAGGCAAACATACTCACCCTTGTGCGTCTTGATGTGATTTATCAGCGTGCTCTGTTGGCGGAAATCCTTGGCACAGATGTTGCAGGTGAAGGGTTTCTCGCCGGTATGGATCTTCACGTGATTGGTCAGCGTCGAGATCTGGCGGAAGGCTTTGTCGCAGTGCTTGCACTTGTACGGCCGTTCGTCTGTGTGGATCTTCATATGGTTGCGCAAGGTGGTCAGCTGCCGGAACTTGTTCTTGCACACGTGGCACTGCTTCTTCTTGCGCGGATCGTCCACTACCACCTCCTCCTCGCTGATCACACTCTGCACCTCTTGCTTCATCGGCGAAATGGGCGTGTGACTGCCTCCGCCGCCACTATTCGTTGTGGTGGTGGAAATGTCCAGCAGGTGGACGAGCGGATGCTGTGGATGGAGCATGGCCTGGTGGGTGGGATGCTGGATGGCCTGCACGGCAGTCAGTTGGTGAAGGGCGAAGGGGCTCTGCTGCAAGCTGGCCAGCGTGGTGGGTTGCTGCAAGCCAGCGCCCCCACCGCCACCCCCACTGCCGCTGCCCCCACCCCCACCCCCACTGCCTCCTCCGCCGTTTCCACCACCCCCGCCTCCGCCGCCATGGTTCGCTGGCAGCTGGTAGTGCTGGTAGGAGGCCATGGCTGCTGTGGCGGCGGTCGCATGGTTCAGATGCATGGCGGTTCAAGAGCTATTCGAGATTTGTTCCTTAGCGCTTCGTAGTTATACAATGGTGGCCACACCGTAGGCCCACGGCCATGCCCACTCGGTCACTCCCCCGCGCGCGCTACTTCTCCTCGCCTCCTGCTCCGCACCAGCACGACCACCACCTCCACCAGCACTCCCCGGGCTTTTTCGATTTGTTATTTTAGCTGTCTGCACTGTTTTCTGCTTTTGCTGCTGCTTCCACTTTTGCCACTTCTCCTCTTCTTCCTCGCACGCTGATACCACGTTGGCTGGGGAAAGCGCGAATGCGGGACTAGTGGACCGCGCACCGCCTGACGCACAGTTTGCACCGATTCGGGATCGGGTTGTGGCGTTTTCTTGCTGGCTTCTGCAAATTTTCCAGGCCACGCTCTTTTTGTATCCGTATCCTTATCAAAACAAAAATGACTGGCGTGGTTTTCCAGGGTTGGGCTACCGACAGAGCTGCATTGATAATACATCGATATATTTCAATTTCGAGCCGTTTTAACACTATTAAGAACAAAAATTTCACAACACTTTTCAACACCATTTGAAACAAAAAAAACAATAAAAAAAAATTAAATTTAAAATTAAAGAAGTTAAATTTCCTTTGTTTCCAGGAAAAGGCAACTTTTACGAACTTTACTCTCAATTTAAAATTCAATTTAAAAACTTTAATTTTTAATTCCGAAAACAATCGATAATCGAACAGCTGATGAACGATAAATTTCGTTCCCTTTCAAAACATACGGCAACGCTTGTCACTCCGTTCGCCAGAAAAAACGCCAATCCAATCAACTAAACTTACTTAATTAGGAGCAAAACAATTCAACAGCCGACCAGTGGGTTTAATTAAACCTCGTATCTCGGCGGGCAGAAACAGGACAGACCGGCACCAGCAGGAGCAGGGAGCTGGCAAGAAGCGTGAAATACGACCTTTTGGCCACGCCGCTGCTTTGAAAGGAACATTTGGCGAAGTGCTATCAGGTCAAAGGGAAACGTAAACCAAAACAAAACGGAAATTCTCAAAATAATACGCAATTTACGATACTATAGCCACCCCAGGCTAAGGATTACTACCACCATGAGCAAATCCGACAAGAAAAAGGACGAAAAACCGGCAGAGGCTACAAATTCCTCATCTAGCGACGAAGACGAAGGCGGAGAAGGTTTGTGTTCAAAACAACGAGAAATGCTTCTAGTGTCACTCAATATCCAACTACGATTCCAGATAAAGCCACAATGGATATGATTCGTCGCTTCTTCGCAAACACATTGAATCTGGGCGGCACTACGAACGAAAAGGCAGACCTCAAAGTGGAGAAAGTGAGAAATGGATGTAAATAATCTAATTAATAACTAAACGGAAATCTTTCAAGGTTATACCCGACCTGTCCTTTGAGGGCTTTGCCGCTCACTGGCGAGAGCATGGTTTCCGGAAAATAGTGACCATGGTGGGGGCTGGAATTTCCACCTGTAGGTGAAGCTAAGAAAAGCAAAGCATTTCATTTACAATAAATTCATTTTTCAGCTGCTGGTATTCCCGACTTTCGGTCGCCTGGTTCGGGGCTGTACAGCAACCTGAAGAAGTACAAACTTCCGCATCCAACGGCCATTTTCGACTTGGATTACTTTGAGACGAATCCGGCGCCCTTCTTTGCCTTGGCGAAGGAGCTGTACCCAGGTTCTTTTATACCGACACCGGCACACTATTTCGTCCGACTGCTCGACCAAAAGAGTTTGCTGCAACGCCACTATACCCAAAACATCGACACCCTCGACAGGCTGACGGGCCTGCCCGAGGAGAAGATTATAGAGGCCCACGGCAGCTTTCACACCAACCACTGTCTGAAGTGCCGCAAGGAGTACGACATGGCGTGGATGAAGACGGAGATCTTTGCCGACCGACTTCCCACCTGCAAGGTTTGCAAGGGTGTAGTCAAGCCGGATATTGTCTTCTTCGGAGAAAACCTTCCCGCAAGCTTCTACAAGAGTCCCGACGAGGACTTCCGTGACTGCGATCTCCTCATCATAATGGGAACTTCGCTAGAGGTGCAACCGTTTGCCTCGCTAGTCCAGAGACCTGGTCCCCGATGCCTCAGGCTCTTGATTAACCGTGACTCCGTGGGCCAGGCCAGCTTTGTGCCCTGGATGAACCCCCAGGAGCAATCGCTGTCGTATGGCAAGCCGAACAATACAAGGGACGTGGCCTATTTGGGAGACTGCGACGCCGGAGTCCTGGCCTTGGCCAAAGCGCTTGGCTGGGAAGATGAGTTGCAGCAACTCATTGCTACGGAAAAGGAAAAACTGGGAAAGAAGCAGCCGCAAAGGGAGAGTGGGGAGGATCAGGACGATGAGCCGTCGACTGCGGCTGACAAAGCGAAACCACATGCAGACAAAGGTGATGAGCCTTCCAGCAGTCGGCCGCCGCAGTAGGACCTGAGATTAGTTAGTGCAATCCGTAGTTAATTTGTAGTTTCGTTTTCCAAGAGTGCAATTTGTTTACATGGATAGAATAAAGCGGACAATGCCATGTGCAGTATCAAGCAAAACCGTAACCCGGTGCGCTTCATTTCATGTCGTCCCGTGTGTGTTTTTCTCTCCCGTTTCCGGCTTTCAATTATTCAAGTGCCATTTGTGAGCCATTAGCGTGTCCCTTTTGACCGTGCCACCATAAACCGCAAAAACTGATTGAGTTCCTCTGCCGTTTCCGGAGCGCACAAAAAGCAGCAACCGCCAACAAAGGTTAACTCTCGACATGTTTCTGTTTCAGGTTTTGGATTCGGATTCCGATTCAATCCCGTCCCCTTCCTCGTCCCCGTCTAAGTCCACGTTTACGCCCCGTTTGACATCATCATCAACCGCCACGGCGGAGTGGGCGTGGCATGTGGCGTTCTAACTGCATGTTTGTGTGGCAGCCGCTTCGGATGCAGCTGCATCTGCAGCATCAACTTAATGACTCGCAATCCGTCCCGCACACACTCACACAAGGCAGCTGGTAATGAAGCCTCTGCGGTGAATTGGCCAATAGAAAATACGTACGGGCGGCACTAATTAAAACCAAGCTCCCAACCAGGCCACCGGGTGACCTCCTGCCGAAGGAGCTAAACGGATATTGTTAATCGTTGACAACAGCATAACGGGAGGATGTGGGACTGCGGCTTGTCAACTTTGCCCCCAGCCCCTGGCCCTGCCTGGCTGCCGGTGCATTAGGAAATCAACTGCAGCCACGGAAATATTGATAGCCACGCAATTTTTTGCAGTTGCTGTTGGAGTTGCAATTCCAGTTGGTGCTCCAGAACTTTGGTAATTAAAGCTAATGGCCTAAGATCTTGTCTATTTGCAATTTTCCCGAGTGTTGCCTTCCAAGTGAATGTGTTAGAATGCACTGAAAAAAAAGTATTGTAGCTTATGGTTATTTTATGCTAATCCTTGCATATTTTTTACGATATGATTTTTAATCGGTCTGAATATCTCAAATATTATTTAATTTACCCGAATTATTAATAAATTATATTATATATTATTAATTTATGGACAAATAAGGTTTATTTTTTATTTATTTAATTATTCTTTGTTTGATTTAGAATTTATAAAAATATAAACATATTGGTCTTTACATAATAATCTTTATTGAAGAAACAATTTCAGATTTAGTGAAATTATTTACATTAATCCATATTATTTCTTTCAGTGTGGCCCACTCTGAAAATTGACTCAAGTTGGCTCAATATTAACTTGACTTTGGCCTCCCGCCTCATTTCCCTCCCCCCTGTGGACCGCCATTAAGTGCACTCCATACAAACGCCATTGAGGAAGCTGTAAGGAATCCGAAGGCGGTTTCGGTGCGGACTCCGGGGGCAGGTCATATTTGTGTGAACATGCTTCATATTTGTAATCAAAATGCGATGCCCCCGACCGCGACCCCTGCCACAAATCCAGCCTGTTCATCAATCGCTCTGAAAGAAAGGCGGACGTGGGGAGTGGCGGACACTTCCCGATGTCATCAGCGACAGCTGCGCTCGCGCTTTCATATTGAATTCTTGACATGATTGTTTTGCGGGGGAGCACAGCTTGTCCTGGAATTGATTGAGCCCTCGGAGGTCAGGAGGACCCGGAAGATTCCAAAACATAACCGAACTAAAACCACAAATAACTCAGGCAGGGCTAATAAAGAAGGGATCCCCTTCGATTCTACAGACGCCAGTCGCAAACCTATTTAATGGGCGTTTATTCTAAAATATGTCCTCTTATCGTGGCATAAACGAAATCTTTATGAATATTTTATTATTGCTTTAATAAAAAGAAAGGCAGACGGAGCAGCTCCCAACGACGGCTGTTCAGAAAACGCAATTTGTGTCAATAAATGTGGGAGCGTGTTAAGACAGTATAGGGGGCAGTAGTACAATGGCGGTGAAAAATATACAACAAATTAACATTATATTTTTCATAAACAAAATTGGTTTAGTTCCAAAAAATCTATCTTAATTAAGGAAAAATTACGTATACGAAGCATGAATTTTTTAAGGGGATTTATGGACTTCGAGGCTTTTAAATAAATTTTATAAGTGCATATCTTGAATACTGTTCCAAGGTCTTAGGTAGATTCGAGTACTATTTTCGGAGTCAAATGACTGCTCGACAGATCTTAAACCCATTTTTTCTGTCTATAATTGCACTGTTTACATGCTGTTATGGAGTTATGTTGTTAAAACGAATGCACTTTTTTTGGAGCACTGCCGGAAATGACGTCAAAATATCAAAGTTGGCTATTCGGAATTATATACAATCAAATATCCAGAAAAGTTTATAAATAGCCCGCGATCTTAATTCAAGTAATATTTTTTAGCGCAAAGAATTAAAAATCAAAAATAATCATTGTTCTTGATTTTAATTTCAGAGATTAATCATTATTTTTTGTTTTTTTAATAAGTATACTGACATATGAAATTCCTATTAACTTATCCTAGACTGTACTTGAGTTGGTAGCTCATGTTCTTGTTCGCATAATATCCGAAGCAAGGGAGCGAAGGCATAACATAATCGTCATAATCATTTTATGCGCATGTTATATAGCATACTTTTGTGAGCATAAATTTTTATTTAGGTCTTTGTCAACACAATGCTCCGAAAACGATTGAGTGGGCGACACCCACAATCCCTCATCCCCTACCCCTCCACCCGTACACTAACATATGCAAAATTAAAGTTCGATTTGAATAGCTGCTTGCCACATGAAGCCAAATTGGCGGTTTTCGTGGCGCCAAATGAGCTGCGGTGTGGCTGGCATGTATGAAATAAATTTTAGCTGCGGTCCCTGCATCCTCGGCAATAATACAAACAATTGATGTCAATATGATGAACAATAAACAGTAGAAATGCAAATGAATGGCAAATAGAATAATTCTTCGAATCGTAAAAATCACACAATTAAATATTTCTTATCACAGGAAAAAATAAAATGAAATTGGGCTTGGGGATTGTCATTAATGAAGTGAAACGAATTGGAAAACCAAATAATTCGCATTGATTTTGATGGTTTCAAATCAATGTTGCACTGGGAAAAATATTAAATGCTGTTGTTCTGTTATAGTTAGTATCTAAAAGGGGTTAAAGAGTATAGATTTTAAGGGATAAATAAATTAAGGTTGAGTGACAAAAAATCATATAAATATTAGAAAACTATTGTTTTTCTCAGTACCCTTTTGGGGCACCGGAAAGGCCGCAGTTTGCGTTGATTTGGTGCAGCCGAATCCTGGCCAAATGCACGGGGTCCATCCATGGTCCATGGCCAATTGATTGGGCAAAGCCAATCTTCAATGAATAAATGAATAGTGTGCTTGGGTGTGCGGCGTGCGGGTGGGGTCCGTCAGGTGCATTGCCGAGTGCACTTAATTGTGGCCCAGTACGCACAGTGCATCCTGACAAAAGGATTTTCACTCAGCCCCCGCAGAAGCAGCAGTGTTAGGGGCAAAAACTCCTCAAACGGATCGAAAGAGAGGAAAATGATTTAGCCAAAAATGGTTGGCAGTGGACCCATTTTTTTTTGCGGATGGCTCCACCCCCTTGGTATCTGCTTCCCGTTGTGTTTTGGTTTGGTTCGTTTCGATTTGGTTGGCCGTCGGTTTTTGTGGTTAATTGAAATTTTTCATTTGGAGCGTTTTGTTGGTCAGTCCCGCCGCCTCGACGGCTTTAAATTCGTTTCGAGTTGGACGTGTGTTTGTCCTAAGCCCCGGGCAATTCCCGGGAGAGTTCACGGGCTGCGCCAAAATATGCAATAAATTTCTAAAAAAAAAAACTCAAAAACAATCCAAATATGCAAAAAGTCGTCTCTGCCGCTGGATTATGTAATTGCGTATATAGTTTATTGGCGCAGACACATATATTTGTTATGTGCACATAGATAACACAAGCAGTGGGGGCAGCTGGTCTATGAAAACGAATCGGAAAAACAATTATCAATATTTAATTCTTTGGTGGTTTTTGCGGTCGGACGAAATGCTAATGAAATATGGCCATCTGTTTAGGCCGAAAGTAATAACAGTGCAGGAATTCACTTCTCCTCCCGATAAGTCAAGGCATTAGAATGCAGCTCCTGGCTTCCAAATTAAATGCATTTAATTAAAGTTATAATTTCCTCCAACTAAATGGCAACAAAAAATAGCCCTATTTGGAGCATGAAAGAAACTTGCTTCATTTTGCGATACATTTCCTTGCACTTGTTTCCTCCTCACCTGGTTCGCTGTTGCAGGATGTGTCCGGGCACCGTACCAACTTATCCTTATCGCCCCGGCCCTCAGACCCCGACATTGGTAATTTAGAGAAAATTCTGGCCAAAAGGGAAGCACAAGTATTTTGTACTCGTTGCTTGTATTGCCTTTTCGATTTGCACTTTACACGCTTTCATTACACTTCGTTTCCGTAGCCCCCCACCCTCGGGGGAGAGGAAAAATGGAAATACTTGACCCGAAACCGTTGCATTGTTAGCATTTAAACTGTTTCTTTGCCGTTGTGCTTCACTTGAACTGCTCACTGGAGAGATGCACCAGTGGCCAGGATAATAGTGCCAAGGATGCATCATACTGTGGATGGTTATAATATTTTTCATCATTATTTTGGGGCTTAAGAGTAAGATATTTTTGCAGTAGGAATTCAAAGATTTCACGAGAGATGTTCTTCTATGTATTTTATCCCTGTTCTATTGTGTTCCTTGAAAGAACTTTCATTTCAACCCACACTGTTAGCAAAGATTGAAAAGATAGGTTCGAAAGAAAAGTAAATGGGCGGCATTATCTAAATACCCAACAGAAACTATTTGCAGCTGCAGCCTCATAATCATCGACAGTCGAATCGTTGCAACGAGCACTCATCTTAACGTCACTGCAAATGATTGCCACCTCCCTGCAGCTCCAACTCGCCCCACACCATCGGAAAACCCTTTGCCCTCCACCTTTTTTGGCAGCAACCAACACACTGCCTTGACACTTTAAGCTGCAATTTCGTTAAAATATTTCCAATCGATTTCGTTGGTTTATCGCCAAGTTTATTTCCACTTTCTTGTTGTTTGCCAGTTGTTCTCCAGCTGTATGGAGTTTCCTTTTTTTTTTCAACTCAACATTTTCCTTTTCCACTCTGCCAGATCTTACGGAAATGAAATGTGTTTCTATTTTAGTTTCCCAAGCCCTATTTTTTTCGTATGTGCATTTACACGCTCGAGTGTTTGCCTCAAACTCGACGACGAGGTTCGGTTTGCTTCTTCGGTTTCTCCCACAAACAAAAAAAAATAATAATAAAAAAATGTTTGCTGGCTGCCACTTGAGTTTATTTACAAATCATGGAAAAGTTGCAATTTTCAGTGGTCCACAAATGGCAAACACAAACACAAACATAAGCCAACCACCAGGAGTCGGTGTTGGGGCGTGTCCTCGGCCAAATGGCAAATATTTGGCCCAAACTTTCGTGTCCCCATCAGCCTCGTGCCTCTTCAGTGGCAATCTGCATAATTGTGCGGCAACAAAATGTGATAGGTAACATTTTCCACCTAGCGCGCCGGCACGCATCAGTGGCAAATGCGAAAATCAAGGACGATGGCTAATTTAGATGTGTGTGGGGGGAGGGGGCTAGATGTTCTAGTTAATTACCATGCAAATATTTACAAATTCGCATGCATTGACAGAGGCATCTTGCAGATACACAACCGCACAGATACAAGGCTTGTCGGATGCTTGTCAGATACCGTCAGATGTCACAAAGTGTTATCAAGCATACGCAGTGTGTGCCGGGCAGTTGACGAGCTGTGCGTAATTGTTTCTGACTTGTCCGACCAGTTCTCGGCAGGTGATGGGTTTGATTGCATAATTTTCCAAGGAATTGTCCGACATTAGCTGAACGGCGTAATTAAATGTATATTGCTCTATTTGGGTAAACAAATTACATAGGAATCCCTTGACTTGTAAATAATCTAATCCATATTCTGGCAGTTGTTTTATGCAAGAGGTGGAAACTATCCTCTATTTGCTCAAGAATCAACAAGAACAACACTCCTCTCCGGCATTGCATGCCCTTTAACCTGCTCGCATTCAGCCGCAATTATTGATCAAAATACAATAAGCCCTCAGGCATGTCACAATGCTAACCAGTTCTGGCAGCAAAATGAGCAAGTGAAAGTCGTGTAAGGGAAAACTCATTTGCAAGGATTATTCCCCGCCGCCGCCGCCGCCGCTCCTGCTGCTGGTGGCTGCCATAATGAAGTGGCACGATTTACGCCGGAGCCTTCATGTTGCCATTGTTTAGTTGGCTGGCACAAGGACTTCAAGGACACTGCTGTGGCAGTTGCACAATGCCCTGCCTGGGCCCGGACTTGTTGTTGTTTTGCGTTTCATTAATGCAGCGCCGAACGCTGATTGCCGCGCCCCATTCACCGCTGTTATTATTACTATTTATATGCAAATCCAGGGACGACTGTATGTGTTTGCATTTAGCCTTAAAGCGGAGGCAATTTAAAGTTCTCTTCTATTTTTTCTGAGGGTTTGTGTGGTAAGCAATTTTCATTAGCATGCAAGTGCAATTCGGGCTAGGCAAATTGGCCAACAGCAGGCACCAGATGAAAGCATAACACAAAACTCCAAGCCACAGACGGCTGAAGGAAAAGAATTTGAAACAAAAAAAAAACTTTAGCTAAAAATGCGCCACGCACTCACTCAAACAAACACACACTGGCACAGTCCTGGCTCTCAGTTTTTGGCCATGTGTTGCAGCATGTGGGCCACATTGCGGCCGGTTTGATGGTCAGCCCGCCTGCGGTTCCCCCAATTCCCCTAGCCCACGCTCCTGCCACGCCCCGTTGTTGCGTGAGAAAGGTGTGTAAATTCCATTTCTGTGGACAGACACGCACACAGACAGACGCATAAAATGCCCGCAAACGCACACGTACACGGACACGCAATCGCACAAATCTGCAAGTGTGTCTTGATTAGTGTTGCATACTTCGAGGAGAGAACGAACTGTGGCGAAAAATGGACTATGACTATGGGGGCTTAAACAGAAAAATAAGTATTTTAGTTATAGTAATTGTCAATTAATTAAATTAACCATTGCTAGTGACGGTTTTCAGATGATTTGATTTCATGATTTTCCCATAATTCTATTTCATAAGCGCAAACCCTTTGGCAATAGCTATTATCCCTTTTCACTTTATGGCTATTCCATAGAGCATTTGAGAAGATAAATATCGTTTCATGCCTTTTTAATGCCACTGACTTTCGAATAACTCCAATGGTGGTGACTTTTTCAACACTTACTTGGTGGACGCCGCACCGCTTGAGTGTTTAATTGCCCTTTAGTGCCGGTCCACAGTCAGCCATCTGAATGTGTGTGTGGCTGGTCTTTTTCCATCCACACATATTTTTTGCTGTTTTTGGGGTGTTCCCAGCAGGTTGTCGAGGCAATAAAATCGCCGCCTGCTGGGCACTCAAATGACCAAAGCCGGAGACTAGGAGTCTTCCCCCCCATCCGGATGGCATCCGCCCTGCTCAGGATGTCGTCGCCTCCGTCTGGTGCGGCTTGGCTCGCCAGGAGCAAATCCTTTAATCTGTCTTTCAATTTCAAATAACCCAATGGTTAAGCACTCGCCACACTAACACAGTCACCAGCTGACTGCCCGTGTTCTTGCCACCCTCTATGGGAGTCCCCTCCGGACTCCCCAACACTTGCCCCCTGTCCGGTTGGCAGAGCAATTGAATTGTTTCAATTGACACTTGGCCCAGTCTCGGCTCAGTTTCCGGCGACTGTTTTTGGGGCTTTTCCTTCTTTTGGCGGCTTTGTTCGCATTCATAATGTAAGTCGGTTGTCTGGCGCATTGTTTTCGCTAATTTGTAGCCTCACTAATTGGCCAGTTCCTAGGGATTTCACTGTGAAAAAAACTTGTGAATGCAAGTTTATTTATACATACTTTAAATTTTGTTTATTTTATTTCTCAATAATGGTTATGAGCATCCGTCAACTGGAAGTCACATGCTTCTCCGCTTGTCTATCCTCATCAACTATTTGCGAGTGGAACTAGAGTCAGGACTTCCGCTTGAATAACCTAGACTTTTCTCCCTTTTGTTATTGTCCTGTTTGTTTACCGAATTATGCAAATAATCCACTGGGGCTGTGTACGTTTCATTAGTGTAATGTCTGTGCAAACAATGCCAGTTGAAATAATAGCAGGATCAGCCGGAGGTTTTCAATTACAGTTCGAACTAAAATCAATTGGCCGTCCAGTCGTAGAGGAGTCATTAAACGGCCATCGTATAAAAGCTGCCACTTGTGTGGGAATGGAAGTCAAAAGGCAGGCAAGATGTTGCTGCAACCTCTGGTGTTGCATTTAAGCCAATTGCTTCGGCTTGTTGGTAACGAAATTTGGGTTTTCAAAATCTCTTACCCAGACTAAACGAGATGTTGCCCTATAGTTGGCCAATACTTTGCATCGTACTCATCCATTCTGATTGTGTACAATAATTCCGGGTCTGCAACTCGACTCCAACTGGATTATTTAAGTGCTTTGGAGTCGGTTCTGAGAGAGTTTCCTCGACCTGTTCTGCTTCAATGGATCGATGTGGCAAAACTAAAGGATATTTCGGATCTGGAGCAGCAGATTATGGGTGCTCTGAATTGTAGTGTCACTGAGGTAGGACTTTGTGGAATTTATCCAATTAATTTTGTTATCAAGTTTCGTAACCAGGGCTTTATCACTATTTTGCCGCATACTGAGCACTTTCTGCATGCCCGCTATTATGCCACACGGAACTCCGTAGTGCGTCTCAAGGATAAGCGGTATTTGTTCCTGTGCGATGAGGAAAGCCCCGAGGACTTGTTGTCTATGGATATTCTGCAGTGTAAGTGGTGGATGTTGGGGTTAATGAAGGCATTGCGTATCTGCCATTTCAATTGAGTGTTCCTGTCGTGCTTTACCCCTCAGTGCGGCCCCTTCGGAATCAATTTATTTGCTTAAGCGGTGACTTCTCGCCACCTCCCTGGGGTGTGGCAAAACAAGCCAAACTCGAAAGTTGTCCAAACTCGCACTCACACGAGGGTCTCCCACGTAAACATGGTCGGGCAACCGCCGCAGGACATTCGTGGCCAGTTGATCAAACTTTAGCACTTGCCAATAATTTCAACGCTCGACAGCGTCTTGTTCAATTGTAAACTTTCGAGTTCCCAGTTTTTTGCTGGCCTGGTATTTTCCCTTTGTCTTTCAGTTTTTTATTTGCTTTGTTTCGGTTACTGGCTTGCTTACAGGACTTAATTTTGTTTTTGGATTTATTTAGAATACCCTGGGCTTTTGGTTTATAGAGTTATATGAAATATTACGAGGGATATTTCATATCGGATATTGACTTGTGATTTCCTATTTAAAAAGATAATATACATCAAAACTTATTTTTCAGTTTTTATTTTAGATCGTCCGAATATTGTATATAAAACGCGAAAAAAATAAATATATTTGTTTGACCCTTGATGTTGGGCATCGAACTCGTCGTTATGAAACACATTTTTAAGCTATTAAAGTTGAATATCGAAAAGAATATAGAATTGTGCGTTTTGTATATTTTTTATATTCAACAAACATGTCGATTTTCAGGTAAAATAGAGTTGGTAATTTCTGAAACTGTTAAAAAAAACTGTAAAGGTGTTATAAATAAGGCTTTTGTAGAAATTGGTCGTGTCTGTCTCGTTCCTACTGAACCATAAAATGTAATTTTTATCAAGTTCTACAGTTTTTTTTAAATGAAGATACATTGTGTTTCCTACAATGTAACCCTTTGTATAAATAACGCCTCAACATATCTACCCTCTATAAATCACTAAATCTGAGGATCAGAGGATTAGCAGAAAAGATTTTCACTTTTCAGATCTTATTAAATTGTTTATTAATGGGTACTTTAAATTCGACTTTTATGAAATCCAAATTTTGCCCTTTTTTTTTTAAGTCCAATGCCTCTTTTCCTTGTTTTTTGTGCTTGTCCGACAACGGGAAATCGTTGTAATGCGCTTTAGTCTACCCCCACCATCTGATGGTGCGACCGGGAACCGACAAAGACTCCCAACCAAAAGCTGGACCAAAAGCAGGACCTCCAACCCCAGGCCCAGGGCGGAAAGAGGGCACATCGGTAAACACGAGAAACAAGGAAAAAGACGGGGTGCTGCCGCCCCACCGCGACATCAATTTCGAGCTGTGGACACAAAAGTTTGTCGGTGCCTTTGGTAATTTGGATGCCGTGCGCCTGGACGCATTCTTGCCGAACGAAACTTTGGCCAAAACCGAGCGAGTCGAACTTTATCCCAACAAGCTGCTCAATCTGCAGGGCCGCAGCCTGCGCGTTGGCTCCATTACTTATGTCCCATATACTATTACTAATTATGTGGTAAGTAATTGCCGGTTAAGTTTATATTTATCGTTTGTTGTTGCCGCCCAGTTTGTTGATACACGCAAAGAAAACTGGGCACAAAAATTATTAGTAGTCATAAGGACAATATTTTATCTTTTGCATGTCACAAATTTTATTTAAATATTTTTTAAAATTAAATCTTAATGTATCACAGATAATAGCATTCTTAATATAGAAAATCTTCAGACTATTTTTGTATTCGTGCATGTGGCTTTTGGTCAGCCAGCTTTACACAAATGCCAGAGATTTGCACGCCAACATTAAGCAAAGCCAATTGGTCGTCCTTGTGCTACGACCCTCCCCTCACCTGCCCTGACCCTTATCCTCTTCCCCCGAAAAGGACTCCCCATCTTCATCAGGCTCATTCACATCGTTGTCTTTGCATTAGTCGAGTTCAGTGTGCGAACTCATCGTGAATAAATGTCCAGTGGTTACTATTTTGGCCCACTCCCAGACATGTGCTGGTGCGGGCGCTCTTGAGCTTGTATCTGTGTGTGTTTTGGTTATTTGGATTGTTGTCTCTGTGGCAACTGAAATGTAAGCATATGTTATAGCTTCAGGGTCCATAGTTTGGGGTGTGTTGGCAATTACTTAGCTTTGTAACTTGTACAATTAAGGAATCTAATAAAATGGAAATAATTAAAATAAACGAATTCCGAAATTCCAACTAGTACTAGTACAACTAAATATTTTAAATCTATAAATGTATGCTTTTGTTCCACTGTACCCATAAAAATTTCTCGAAAAAAAAGTTTTTTGTTGTCATTCGGCAAAAAGTTTTGTTCGCACTCCATTGTTTGCCTTAAGGACATTTGCACATTTGTAAACACACGCACGCATCCGCCCACCGGCACGCCCACCCGAAACACTAACACAAACACCAAAACCAACAGCAGTGCCAGCTCACTTACACTCACACAGATGGGCCAACAGCCACAAGCATGTGCATGTGGTTTTGTTTGGGGCTTGGCTTTGGATCCGACACAGCACCAACATTGATTTAAATTACGTGTTTCCATTTAATTGCTGCCCGACGAGCCAAGTGTCGATGTCCATTTGAATGTAACTTCGTGTGCCCCAAATGCCGCATATCCGCATGTGTGTGCTTTGTTTTGTGGGGTGGCTGGCCAAAACAAGGCCATTAACGAAATTAGCCCAGACACTTCATTGACCCGCCGTACTTAGTCATTAAACGAATACCCCATCTGCACCACTTTCAGCCAGCAGGGCAGGGCGACGTAGATCCCATAAGTCTGCACAAGGGCAGGCTCTCGATCGCCTTCGACGGGGCCGAGGCCAATGTGATGAAGACTTTCTGCCAGGTGCACAACTGCCAGCTGAGGTTGGAGGCCTGTAAGCCCATTCTATCCATGCACTCGTTATTTTATTTGAAATATTATATTTCCACCATTTCCAGATGGGGCCGATAACTGGGGAGGCATTTACGAGAATGAGACGAGCGACGGCATGTTGGGCGACATCTACGAGCAGCGCGTGGAACTGGCCATTGGATGCATCTACAATTGGTACAATGGCATCACAGAGACCTCCCACGCCATTGCCCGCTCCTCGGTGACCCTTCTGGGACCTGCCCCAGCGTAAATAGATTCTAAATGCGTACTCTTTCTTTCTATTTGAAGATCCTACTTTACAGACCTTTACCAAGCTGGCGTACTAACATCTTGCCTTATAACGACTACACTTGGTTATTGCTAATATCAACCATGCTTTTGTGTGGCGCATTCTTATACTTTATGAAATATGTTGGCTATATTTTGGGCTTGAAAGGGAATGAAGAGGTTTTCCACCATGGAAGTAAGCTGGAGAAGTCGTTGCTGGATACTTTTGCCCTTTTCATACAACAGCCATCGGCGCCATTGGAGTAATTTTTGATCAAATATATTAAGAATATATTTATACCAGATTTCCCTATCAGCTTTAATCGGTTTGCTCCCAGATTCTTTCTGGCCACCCTCCTATGTGCCACCATAACCTTGGAAAACATTTACAGTGGCCAGTTGAAGTCCATGCTGACAATCCCCTTCTACAGCGCCCCGGTGGACACTCTTGAGAAATTTGCCCTGGCCCAGTGGAAATGGGCGGCCCCCTCTATTATTTGGGTGCACACTATTCGGACTTCTGATTTGGTAACAGAACAGGTCCTGGCCAAAAATTTTGAAGTGCACGATTATAGCTATCTGGCCAATGCCAGCTATATGCCGAACTATGGGCTCGGCATCGAGCGTTTGTCTTCAGGATCTCTCTCTGTGGGCGATTACGTGGCCACAGATGCTCTGGAGAATCGAATTGTATATATTTATAAAATTTAAGGGATATCATATTTAAATTATATTTAAAGGTTCTGCGAGATGACTTGTATTTCGATTACACACGAGCCGTATCTATACGAGGTTGGATTTTAATGCCAGAACTGGATAAGCACATTCTGACTTGCCAGGAAACAGGGCTGTATGTTCACTGGGAACTAGAGGTAACTTTCAATAAACTACTATTTGCAATCGCTAAATATTTGTATATTTCAATTGCAGTTCATAGTCAAGTACATGGACAAGAAGAAACAGGAAGTTCTAATGAATTTGGCTAACGGCCACAAAGCCAAAGGTGGTCCTCAGGCTTTGGATGTCCATAATATTGCAGGAGCCCTGTTTGTTCTGGCTTTTGGCCTTACTTTTGCTGGCTGTGCTCTGATGGCAGAGATTGCGATCTATAGGCTTCGAAAAAGCAAATAATTTGACCATCAAAATGAACCACTTCATCCGTGGCGTCCATGAGCACGTGTCGCAGCAAACATCAAAATCGCATGCTGCAGGACACGCAGGAGCCACGAAAACCCCACATAGCTGGGATGCATTGAAAAAAAATATTTCGTTTTAAATATACATGGTTTATAATGTAACTTTAGTGAGCAACTAGTGAATAGTTTGTGCTACAAATTGTAGTTATTTACATTTCTTAAAGTTCATTTTAGCTTGAAATGGTATTAAAGATTTCAGGACAGCTATTGCTGTTTCTTGGGCAAAACTGTTGCAAATCGAATCGTTTCATTTCTCGTTCTGGCTGTGTGATGGCAGTTCCCCTGACAGAAATTTGACAGCAGTTTTGCCAGCCTGGAATCGACCGCTGGCATTGTTGGCCTGGGATGGATAAGCGTCACGGCCGAGCGAGCAACTGAAAAGTGAAAAGTGAACCCATATATCCCATGTTGCCTCTTCTCCCATCGCCTTGCCATCTACTCCGCCCCCATGAGCCATCATTTTGCGGCACTATCTGCTGCACTAGCCACGGAAGTGCAGGGCGGGCGGGGGCTTGTGGATATGCAAGCGGAAAATGACTTCTGCCATGTGTGCTGCGGTAATTGGAAAAGCGTTTAGTTTTAGGCGAACGCAATTTCGTTGCTGGCAACATTTTTAATGATGCCCCTTAATTATCGCTGTGGGAAATTATTCATTATCACTAATTTGCCGCAGCCCAGGCCACTTATACGCATACATAGGACGGGTTTATGGGGGCCCGACAGCATTCTTGACTGCCGCTTCAGGTTTCAGGAGGAAAGTCTTCTCCTAAGCGATTTCTTATCCATTTTCCTTTGGTTCTTATCCTCAACCTCTTGCACTTGGTTCCTACACTTGGTCTGCTCGTTAAGACTTCGTGTCGGAGCGACAAATAAATAAACCAAGAAACTGGCGATTTAATTCAATTTTATTTCAGCATTCCAATCTTGTGATGATCTGACTGCATGAATCATACTTTATGTTCATGCTCGTTCATGGGTCGCTCTGATTTGATTCATCCTTTTCATCGGGACTGTAATCATTATAATCCTAAGATAATCACTATTTTATGAGTTGTATTTTTTTATCAATAAATAATCATTATTTTATTAGTTAATTTTAGCACTTGTTAGGATATTGATAGAATTGTAAAATTATCATGATTTATATTTTTTTTCTAAAATCTTCTTAAATATTGGTGGGAGTTAAACAGTTTGTATCAAGGATGTTTGGTCTTGTGTAAAATTAATTTGTATTATTTTTATAAATATTGTGTAATAGCGGAGGAAGTTTTGGTCGATTCTGCATCTTTGGTCTGCATGTCATAATCTTTTATTGCTGCGACCCCTTGAGCAATGCATTGGTCGTCAAGCACCGGGATTCTTCTCACTTCTTATAAGCCCATCGCGCCAATCGGATAATCACCGTCGATCCCCATCTCCAGTCACCAAATATAATCTGAACAAAGGCAAATAATTCTAAGATTGATTGATTTCTTTGACTACTAACAGAGGATGTTTAGAAGTCTTTATTATCTACCCAGAACTTTAATCAAGATAATTTTTATCATGGGTTTAGTGTTAAAAAAATTAGATCATAATTTAAGACCATAAAACGGATGACTCTAGAACTCTAGATTAATCACCACAGTATGATTTCCATGAAATGTTCTTACCAATTTACAGGGCTTTGAGAGGTTAGTTAAATAGCCTTTACAGAAAGACAGGACGCCGGTAAAAAGATTAGTACCGGACTTCATATAATGGGAAAACTTGACTTCCTTACTAGTTTTATTAAATTGTATGTACAAAATTAATGATTAAGGGCCACAGAATCAGGGAACCAATTTAAAGTTTGAAGATATTTATAAGTCTAAAGGAGGACACTAGTTTGAATAAATAACGAAGAAACATGGCTAAGCAATTCGTTAGGTGTTCTTGGCCAAGCATTAGTGGGGGGAAAAATTGAGAGCTCAGAATGTATAAAAGCGAAAGTAACGACTCTTATACTTTCACTTATACTTTTATATATACTTTCGCTTATATATATCTATTATCTTTGGTAAAGACTCTTTTTCTTACACAATCATTCATTTTATAATAAATTGGGCTATTTATTTATCATATGTGTATACGTACGTACATATATAGTTTAATTAACATACAAAAATATAATTCTTATTAAGAAACTGGGAATAAATAATTTTCCTCTCACAAAAAGATTATATAAGTTCAGAGCTTTTAATATGCTACAGTTAAAAAAGTTACAGTTTATGCTACAGTTTAAAAAAGTCTCTAGACAGAACGTGTTAATTTCTTAAAAACAATATAAGAAATAAGTTCATAAAATAATTATTTTCGTATTTTAAATTTAGTTTAGTTTAGTTATAATGTCCACCACAACTTTGGTAATCGTGACTACGAATTTTGACTTCACAGAGGTGTGATCCTAGTAGCAAAATACAAGAAGAGTTCTTAGTAATTTTTTCAATAGTTGTGGTTATATATAAGAATAAATTTAAATTTAAAAAAATAAACTTAATAAACTGTTGTCATATTTTCTTGGTATTCATTCAACGTCCTAGATGTTTTTTAAGTTTTAATAAATATTAATAAAATATGTATACTCCAATCAAAAGTTTAAAGCGAATTGTAAAAACATTGTTGAGGTAATTCATTTTTAGGAAGAAATTGATTTTTTAAATCTACTGAGTTGAGATACCACTTACGTTTTGGGGTTGGAGATGTTTTAGAAGCCAAAAGACCATACACGCCGAGATATGAGCATATCTATCTGTACTATAGCTGCCATATAATATAACTAAGTGGTTGATCTGAAATACCATATATTTGTTTCATTAGGATCAGCGTACTATATCCTCTAGTTTTCATATAACCAAAGGGTTATTAGTTAATCCGAATTAAAACTATCGATAACTGAAAATATATATTTTTTATAAACTCGAAGCTAGCTTTCCTTTCTTTTTTTTAGAAGATATTTAATTAAAATTGCATTTTGCAGTTATCATAGTTTTGAAATACTCATTTAAAGTTGAGAGAAAGTCTAGAAGGTACAAAATGATGAAAAAAAATTAATCATACGCAATGTAGTCTTTTGCATTCGACAAAAAACTTAAGATTATTTTGTTATTTATTCAGAGTTTTCACAAAGTATGTTATGAATATAATATTGGGCAAAAGTGCGAATGATCAGTAAAAAAATAATCATAGGCACTGTTATCATTTTAAAGTATTCTAGAAAGGATTTGAAAAGCTAGAAAAAAGTTGTTGTATTAAGCATGTAACACCAAAGTGTATAGTGTGGTGAAGGTATGAAAAGTTCCGTCAGAGAAACTATTTTTTATTTTGATTTTTCTGGTTGAAGCTTTTTTTGCATATTTCCGTTTTTGCGTTTGGAATTTCTAAGTGAGTGCCCTGAACTTTGTTTGCTGGTGTTTGCTGGTTTCTGTTGCTGCTGTGATTGTTGCTGATTTGCGGCTGCTAATGTAGCTGTTTGTTTCCGTTTGTTAGCTTCCTCTTGTCCTTGTTGCCGTTTTTACTGGTGTTGCCAAAGTGGCGTGGACTTTTGAGACTCTTTTGGCTTCCGAAATAGGAAAATAGTTATCGGTCTTCCCAAAGTTTTCTAAGCAAGCCTGATAATCGCACGTCAAAGGGTTCAATATGCGAAAGACGAGTGATGGAAAAGTTTGGGCTTCGGACATTCTTGAGACCCTGTAGGAAGCCGAAAGTTGGGTTCATAACTTTTGCATTTGCACTTAATTAAAAGACTCGCAGGAAAATGGAATATTTTTCACATGCAATCAGCGCAACCTGCACCGCCTCAGATTTTAACTTAATTTATGGCCAGCAGCCAACGGGCGATAATTGAAATTATATGAAAGGGGAGCGAAGCCGGCAAACTCCTTTTGCTGCTGTAAATAAAATAAATCTGTGCGAGGCGTTGTCGCCGGGCGTTGAAATTTACGCGCACCGATAAAAGTGCCGGACGGATAGAAGCATTACGGCGGAGTGGGGGCAGCTCGGGCACAAGCAGATTGGCACGTGCAACTGCAGCCAGACGACAGCACCGATAAAATATGAGCTCGATCCGGAGTTTTTGGTGGGTATCTTCGTGGCACTGGATTTTCGGAGGTCGCCGGTCGCAGGTCGGAGGTCGGAGAGGTTGAGGCCTTTAAATTGAATTAGCCGTGGCAGGCGAGATTCCCATGAATTTTTAATGTCCTAGCATTCGAATCGATCCAATTAGAAATTCTGAATATTTTTTCTTTCTGTTCTGCATAATTGCTTGTGTTTTTGCCGCTTCATCGTTTTGAAGACGGCGCCTCAACAACGGCTTTCATCTTCAACATGGGCGTAGTCAAGGGAGATGTCTAAAGTTTTTCAACATAAGATACAAATAAAAATTAAATAGATTTTTTCATAGTCAAGGTATAAGTTACATCTTGTATCTAAGTAAGTGTATATTTTTATCTTGTTGTTCATAGATTGATAGCCATACGCCCATGTTGTCAGGCTCATTATCAACTCAGACGTTTCCCCACCATCTTACGCCCTTTTTGCGACAATTTTTCCAAGATGCCGGCAAATTTATCGCTCATAATTATTTCATTTTACAGTCTGCTGAAGTTCCCAGGCAAACGACCTGGCCAGGACGAAGCATTGGCGCCTTGTCTTGTGAGTCCTTTGACGGTGCTTTTAAATTTTCGTACCATTTGTTTGTTTTCACCCCCCTTTGCGTCGGCGTCCTTTTTAATATTTTACGAGGTGTTTGCGATTGGCTTCCCCATCAAACTTTTGGCTTAGCCTAATGCTGCTTAAAAGGCATTACCCAAATGCACTAGCTCTGGGCCAGAGTTGCTGGCACAGTTTCCAGTTGCTACAAGCCGCTATTGTTCTTTGGCCCTCCCCTCCCCCCTGAAGGAAGTGTGTGTGCGGGGAGGCTGCAGGCAGGAGACGGCGCCAATCAACACACATGACTACGCGGCAGGTGGCTGGGAGTTGCCTCTGCGACGGTTGCATTAGCATAATAAAACAACATGGGGGGAAAGTTTAACTTGTGGCGTGTCCAAAGGATTGCAACTAGTTTGGTACCCTGTACAGTTTATCCTTTGACATTGTACATAGTTATCATTGTATAAACTGGTGGTAGGATAGTATATTTTTTCAGGTTAAATAAAGGCATTTAGAATTCTGGCAAGTCCTTTGAAAACTACAGGGTGTTGCATGCACAAAAACCAAAAACCCACAGAAGTGCAGAGCTGCTTTGGCAGGCTTTACAAGCGATTCAAAAACAACAACAACAAGAATAATAACAAGGAGAGCATCAACAAAATAAAAAAGCAGCAACAACAAAGGTAAGCGGCATATAGTCGAGGGAACAATTAAGCGAACATGTATTTGTGCACATGCGAGGGGGCTAGTGCGTGTGGGCTTAGAGGAGAGTGTATGCATGCGTTGCGGGAATTTAGGTAAATTGTTTTGCACTTAGCTAAAAAGTTGGCGTGCCAAATAAATACAGAGCACGAAATCGGCTTAAGCTGTTATCTTCCATGTTGTTTCACTTAGCTGCGTTTTCAGGGCGCATCTACATAGATCCGGAATTCGGAATCCGGATCCGAATCGGGGGCCATTAATCACCAACAGCAGCTTACACGAAAGCGACTGAGTGCATGAGAGGGACGGCCCTATAGACACTTGTGTAATTGAGGAATTACACTTTGAATGGCAGGTTCTCTCTCCTACGGCTTAAGCTAGTCATCTCCTTTCTTATCTCCTCCGTCTCTCTTTCTATTGCATTGATGAGTGACAACAGCCGCAGACAAAGTCAAAGCTAAGAAAAGCAACAACAACCGAGATGGAGAGTCCAGAGGCTTTGCAAACAGGGGCTTTGATATCCTTAGGACATTTGATTGCTGGCAAACCAATAGTATAGATCCTTGCCAGTATAAGCTGAGCAGATCTACCAGCTGCGAACCCCTGGCATTACGCCACTGCTTAGGAAATAACAGAAATGTAAGTGGGCTCAGGCGCTGGTCTATCTGAATCTGCCTGGCACAAGACAAATTGCACTTCGGCCGGGATCTATGGCTCCAAAATGAAACAGAGCCCCTCTCAAAGTCTGGTATTTTTTCAAAAAGAGTTCAAAGTCGGGCACTAGGATATAACCGGAGTGGGGGAGTATCCAGGACTGGAGCATAAAGGCAAGCCGTGTCGATATCCTGCTGACGTTTCACATTCAAATGCGCCAGGAATAGAAAAAAGGGCTTTCAATTGATCTCGACTTTTATTTACTCTAGTTCTGTACATTTTCTTATATTATTAGAGTTAAGTTATTAAAGTTTAGTAGCAGGTATTGAAGTAATATTGTTTACTTTGTTGTTCTAATTAAGTAAGAATTAATGAATGTTCTTTAAAAGTATGTCCTTCAAGTCCTGCACTTGGCAATTATAACTGCCTAGGATTACTTGTCGTAATTCACCAGAAAATATACCCCTAGGGAAGTGCATTTACAACTGAATGTGGATTGTGAGAGAACAAACAGGCTACTGGAACTGGAACTGAGGACTCAGGAGTAGACCAAGTCACAAAGCCCGGCATATAAATTTTGCGGTCGCCGACCATAAATCAGCGTTTGGCTGTCACCCATTTTGCCAGTGTAAATCTCAGGCCGTTCCGCTCCTCCGCCAAAGGCTGCTCTCTTTAACTGGTCATTAATTACAAATTATATGCCACTCCAGGAGCTGCTGCTGCCGCTGAAGGCGGAAGGCTAGATGCTGCCTCTCCCCGGCTCCTCATGGGCTGTCAGCTGTCTTGTGAGTGTCGCCTGAACACAAATTAATGTTGACACCGTCGCCAGGTCGCCGTGTAGCCGTATTCCTGGGCTGAGCCCCATGGCTGAGTGGCGGCTTCGTTAGCCGCTGATGAGGACGAGATTATGAAGTCGCCGCCGCCATCGCTGCACTTCAAAGACGCATTAATAATTAATAAGGTTGTAGCAGAAAAAAGTGGCTAACGGCTAACGGCTGAGCCGTTGAATTACTTGGCCCTGCTCGTCGGCCACTTGGCCACTTCCACTTTACCTGCAAAGGTTCCCCCGCGCCGAGTTCCGTGTGTTTACTTATGCAAATATTTGCCCCTTCACCCTGCCCCTCGCCTCACCTCGCCACAACGCACTTACAAATTCCGTTTCAAATTCAGAAAAGTCATTAAATAATTTTCCACACTTGCACTTAACGCCCGCCTAGGCGGGCGGAGAATACGGAGTGCGGGGCTAGATGACATAAGCCCAGGAGATACTTGTCCTGGCCTCATGCATGTGGCTAGTGACGCTACGGAGGCAATTTGATGTGTACAAACAAAATTCCGTCCGGGCTTCCCTGCACTTCCTTTGCATTTCGCATTCCTTGGCTCAGTTGGCCGCAGACAGAAACTAAAATATGAAATTAAACGATGATGTGTACGTCTGAGAATATAAATTTATGTACAGGAATCCACTCAGCCGAGTAAGTTAGCCAAAAAATGTATTAGAAATGTTATTAGCTTTGGGGTATAATTTAATAAATATGGGGTCATTAGGGTTTCAAAAACCAAATAATTTTTTCGTGATTACTCATAGTTGTAATTCAATTTTTTTGGGTTTGAAAGACTTGTATACCTGGTACTCGTCAGGTGAATTATCTCCACCATAACTAACCTTAAGTTAGCTTAAATTATACACTTTTTATTTAGATTTTAGACTTGGCCTATAGACGGTTGGACGGTTCAGATGGTTAATATTTTGTGGCAAGAATTAAACGCTATAAAACGATAGTTTATTTCATTGTTTAGTTCCTTGTAGTGTTGTGATTAAAAAAATAATATGTTTAATAGAAAAACTTGTGTTTAATCCTAACTAAATCTAATTTTCTCTGGTTAGGGGGTACTCTAGCTCTATCCATAGGGATCGTCTGAGCCATGGTGGCTTAGAATGGCTCAAAATTGTGTTTTTGGAAAGGATAATTAAAAAAAAATTCGTATAAAAATGGTATAAAGTGAGGGGGAACAGTATTAGGTATCACGTAGTCGAGGAACTCTTTTTTGCTTGTTTTCAATAAAATGCGTTAACCCTTAGTTAAGATCTATTCCCATTGAACTCTATTTAGGTAAATCGTTTTCCATTCAAACATTAAAATACCAATACAACTGTGGTATTTTTGATAAGATTACTCAAAGGAAAGGGCGCGAATAAGCCAAAATCAAGTTAATGTAAAGTCAGAAAACAGTCAAACGAAAAGTGACAGGCTCCATCCAAGAGAGGAATGAGGTAAAAAGGAAGGCAAGGACACGTACCGCCGGCAGGAAGAACTCAGAACTCAGCCAACATTTCCGGCTCGATTGCGGCTTATTTGATTTTCATTAGGCATAACTCAATTTGAAGCAAATAAAATGCGCTCAGCCGCAGATGAGCTGCTTATACAATAACAGTGCGATTCGGAGCCGGAGACGGAGACGGAGCCGGAGATGGGGCCGGACAAACCAATGCAGACGGAGGGGGGCGGGGCGAATAAAGCGAACGGAAACGAGGATGGAAGCTGGCAGCCGTGGCAGACAAGTGGGCCCAAAGGGAGGGCGTACACAGAGAACAATTACAAAGCATACTTAAAACATGGGCAATAAAGTTATTTTGAATAGATAAACTTTAGAAAGTAAAAGGAATCCTTATTAGATTTTGAATGACATCCTAAACTAACTAAACTTGCCAAAGCTTCGCTTTAAATTAATTTTCTATCTGCACCGTCCGAGCTGAAGGCTGGCTAAGGAACTTTCCGACCGCCAAGTGAGGATGATAAAGTTAAACTACTAGCCACACGAACAATGGGGGACCTTGTGGCAGTCCCTGAATTGAGAAAATCAAGTAAAATCCAACCTTTTGATTTCACTTCCTGTTAATATTGTCCGTAAAGGTAAAGGTAAGGCCTGGCCTGGTCTGGCCCGGCCCGGCCTGGAATCTGGGGATATCGGTGGGGCTAAAGTTGAGAATGCCGAGGCACAATCCACAAGCATAAGTAACTTTGGCAGCCGATTAAGGAGAGATGCCAGGCATTGCAAGTTGAATCTCAATTCAGGACCTAATCAGCTCTGTCTGCCTGTGGCTGGGTGAGTGTGTGCGTATGTTGAGAGGTCCTTGGAGCATGGGTGTCTGTATGAGTATTCTGTCTGACACCCTGGGGAGATCATTATATCGTCGGCTTAGCCCCAGTGCAAAGTTTTCTTACCTTTCCAGTGACTTCTTAGTGGTTGGATGGCTGATGAAGTATTTATGAGCCGCACACATGTAGGGATTTAATTTTATTTCCTTTACTCAGCGTTCCATTTTATCAGCTAACCTTCCAACTAACGAAAATAAATATATTACAAATTATATAGTTTAAGGAAAATTTAAAAAGAATTGAATAATAGCGGTCGCTTTTCCAAAAACTATGGTTTTTTGAGGACCAATTGCAGAGGCTGATACCACTATTTCCCATCTTTTATTTGCGTTTACCTGCTCCCATCCAAGCCACGTTCTTTGGCGTAAGCTCAGTTTTCAATTTCATTACTTTTGCCCATGCTGGTTCCGATTGTGATTCAAGTTTTGTTCATTTTATTGTTTTTGGCTGCGGATCCTTTGTTTGCGGTAAACATTTATGTATTATTCTGCGATACCATCAGTAAATATTCTCTCATATTGCTCCTGGAAGGCGGTTCGGGGAAAGCAAAATGCCAAAAGTGGTTGCCAAAAACTTTTAGTCGACTTTTGTTGATGAAAGTAATAGAGTTCTGCATAAGCTTTAACTTTGTTTTGCTTTTGTTGGTGTGCCAATGAGTGCTGTGTGTGTGGGCAGCACTAATTAAATATGGGAGAGGGAGCAAAAGTATCTGGAAGATAAATCTGTTAAGTGGAGCCAATTAAATCAAAACTAAATGCCGCCTTTCAACATGCCAAAGCCATTTATAAAAACGAGCAGACAAAGCGGCTCTGGCGTCGGCAGTCGCCTTGAACGAACACCGCCCCCAACCACCCCACAAAAAACCCACTGAAACCGCGGGCTCTGCTCACCCCCGCCGATCCGCCCACCCACAGGCACTTGCACCCACAAAACCATAAAACAAAAGCCCGAACAAAAGCTAATTAAGTTTATGTCACCGGAAATTTGTTTCACCTCAAAAACCTCGAATTGTGTGCTGGCGAGGCAGGGGCACTGGGGCTGGGGCAGCAGTAGCAGATAAAATGTACGTGGCCCCGTTTTAGGATGTCACTCGGAGCGCAACGGTAACGCAATGGAGCACGGAGAAGGGGCCCAAAGGGGAGGAAGGCGAGGCAGGGAGTTCTGAAAAACTTTCATCTCGAACTTGTACACACTCATTGGCAATTAATCTGCTCGCCAGCCAAGACAAATGTAATGTGGAGTGAACATTTGTTCTCCCACCGGCACCAGGCTTCCATTGCAATTTCATTTGTGCACTTCGCAAAGGACTCTAGTTGGTCCTGGCAACTTTACCAGAGAGTGGTGGTAGGCTGCAGAACCGCTCGAGCGGATCCAGCCGCTGGTCACGCTAATGAATTGATTATCCTAATCCGGACGGGCAGGTTTTCGGGGCCGGCCAGCCTCGAAGTTCATTGGGCATAACTCGGAGATGTTGGGTGTCAACAAGAATTATTAGCTTGTCTGTGGGCTGTCGTCCTGCGGCGTGTTAAGTTGATTTACGATTCTTGTGCGACCAGCCAGCTGGCTCCAGCTTCGGCTTGAAGCTCGAAACTCAACGCCAGGAGCCTGACGCTTTATGGCCGATTTTTATGGCCTTTGCAACTTTGCAAGTGCAGCGCGCGCCTGAAACTTATGCGCCATATAACCAAAAAACGACCGATTGCACTTTGAACTTTGCTCTGTTCTGCCTTCTTCAGATCCCTGGGTTTCTGCCTTTTTTCCGCCTGGTCTACATTTCGGTGGCAACTTCTTGCACCTTGGGCACATTGTCATTTGGCCAATTATATGGTGACTTCGCTAGATGCACTTGGAGAAAAACTTAACTATAAGTGGTTTTTATTAAGCATACTACTATAATAGTTTTCATATTTCAATTTGTAAAAACATTTTTTAAAATATATTTATTAATGTAAAATATAATAATATAAGTTATATTAATTTTTTTTCTTGAGTCTTGTATTTTAAATAATTTAATTGCCTTTAAATCTAGTTTATATACAAATTTGCATTTGTTTTGTGTAGAATTTAATTGAATCTTTTGGCCTATAGGTTTTATAGTTAATTAAGTTTCCTCTTAAATATTTGATTCCTTTGGCACAGCTACTAATATTTTCGAGTGCACTGTGACCAACTTTGGCTTCGTCTGGTGGCTGAGCTTTAAATGGGCGTGGACAAGCGTACACTTGACGCTCTATTGACGATGTTCCCAAGCTCCCCCTCAAGTGTGTACTTATGATTCCTCCCCAATCGCCCACGCCCCTTCCTTTTTTTTTTTAGGAATTTTCAGTTTGCGTTACTTTGGCAAGTTTTCTGGTGTCGCTTTTTGCACCTCGATGACTCGCGTTGTCGTTGTCGTTGCCGTTGTCGATGCCGATGTCGGAGTTTGGCGGTGGCGGCGCCGCCCGGTGTCAACAACTCAAAATGCTTCCGTGCAATCGCTTTTTACAGCTTCCGAACAATTTGATTTGATTCCATTAAAAAAGTTGCTCTAGTGATTTCCGTCAAGTTCTCACCTCTCATCGTGAGCAGGCATGTGAAGTTTGCAGCAGTTGCAACGGATATGATGATATCACTTGGAAAAATTCATATTCTCAATTAAAACTGGGAAAAAGTAAGTAAATATTAACATGACATTTCTACATAATTTTGTCTAGTTATACAAACCAAGAGTTTAAAGAATTTAAAGATTAATCTAGTCACCAGTTCTAGTCTATTAGGTTTACTTCCTAAAAATTGTTGTTTAATTCCATACTATATCTCTCAGTGCTGATTTCACCTTCATCCCTTTGGAAGACGGTCTCATAAGCTCTCCCATAAGCCCAGAGTGTGGCGCGGAGCTTGTCTAAATAATTGTGACATTGGCACGCCAGCATCGTGCAATGCGCGTCAAGTGTTGCATACTTTTAGCGTTGCATACAGTCCACCCCGTCGCCAGTCTCTCCAGCCCCTTCAAGGACTCGTCGTTGGCGTCGATGCATGTCATTTGCTGGCAGATTGACAAACTTTTGTGCGTTCATCAGGGCGATGGTGTGTGTGGGAGTGTGTGATGAATTTGGGGAGCGTCAGCGGGTAATGCAACTTCCACTGATGCCAAGCAATTTCAATTGACGACACGAACGACGGCAATTGCCGGCTTTAAAGGGATAAGGCGACATAATGACGGAGCATAAGGGCTTCTGGAATTGTCATAAAACTAGTCGTAAAACCTTAACCCTCTATCAACTCGTCTCGAGCGGAGATAGTTGTTATAATTGCGGAGCGGGAGTTGTTAAACTTGGCGTCGATAAAAAAGTCAAACCGCAAGACAGAAAAAAAATAGAAAGAATACTATTTTTTTCTGCAAAAGTGTCAAGTGGCATCTGCACAATTTCTTCCAGTGTCCAAGTTGTTTGCTACATGCCAGCTTAGCAGGGTTATCCGACTGACATTTATGCAAATCGAAATTCGTTTCAACAAAAGGGTGACAGGACCAAGGAGGCGGCGGGTCTGTTCGGGGCGAGGATGTTAAATATAAAATTTACTAGTCCAGCTGTTGCCAATTGTCGTCATTCGGTTATGGAATTTAAACTCTGCAAATATGCATTTAACACACTTCGGCGTGTCGAGATGCTGCAACAGCAGTCTGCCTAACGTACTCGTACGTACGGAATATGTATAAATAAAAATCGCCAGCAGCTGTTGGGAAGACTGTTTGGACGGAATCGGATGAAATGGGTGGATGGATGGAAGGGACAGATGGGCTGACGGACAGATGCCTGCTTGGGACATGGGGCAGTGCGGCATTTTGAAGAGCATATGAAAAGTTTGGCTCCCATGTTGTCGCATGGAATTTATGATGAATTTTCCAACTCGACGCATATTGCAGAACATTTTTGGGACAGTTTCCCTCGGCCTAGGCCTGATTCCAGCCTCCACCTCGTTTTTGGTTTTTGGGCCATTCCATTCCGCTGGGGCGCCATCCGCCTGCCCCATGAACTGCAACCACAGCAGCCGCAACGCAGGCAGATCCAGAACCAGGACGGCATTTGGTTCATTGCTTGTTCCTGGACATTTTTTCCTTTTTTTTTTTGGTTTTGCATTCGGATACTCCTTTCCCTTGTTGTTGTTCCTTTGGTTGTTCGGCCACATGACGTGGTCGCCGGTCCTGCATCCAGAGTCCAAAGTCCAGAGTTGGAGTCCAGCTGCCCAAGGGTGCGTAGTCAAAAATTGTTTTACTGCTGTTGGAAAATTTTTGAATGCGATTTGACATGCACAGGCCAGAAAGTGTGGAAAGCCCCAAGGCGTCACTACCGCTAACGAAATTTGTTAAAAAGAGGAAAAAATCAAAGCATGCCGGAATAAGACAATTGTGAAAATTTGATTACCAGAGTTTTTGAAAGAGTGGATGTGGCTGTGAGTTGAGGAACCAAGAAGCCACTTTTCCTATTTTGAGAGATTCTCAACCAGAGCCTGATCTCTTCTCTCTCTCAAGGATTATGCTAATTGCTGTCCTTTGAGGTGCCGAACCAAAGGGAAAGGAGGCTTTTCTAACAGAGCTTTCAGAGTTTAAGAGAAAGTACCGAAGACAAAAAAAATGGAGGAAAATATTTGAGAAAGAAGTAGAAAGTTGAAAAGACTGAAATGTATTAGGTTTTATAATGAAAATCATGAAATAATCTTATTTATGATTGCAATTTTTTGTTCAATAAATAAATATTATTTGATAAGTACTAAAAATCTCTAGAAATAATCATCATTAAAAGTGATTCATTATTGTTAATAAAATAAAACTAAAACAATAATCAGTATTGTTTTATCAAAAATAAAATGTTAAAAAATTATAATTTTTGAATTTAATTTTAGCTCAAAACTTCCCTTATGTAATTAGTTTGTTTTTGCTCAAGGACTAAGAATTATATAATTTGAAGCATTATTTCCAAGGATAATACAATATTTGAACATAAGCAGAGCTGTATATATATTTTTTGAAAAATAAAATAAAACAAGAATGGAAAGCTAACTTCGGCCGGAGCCGAAGTTGATATACCCTTGCAGATATGTGGCAGCTTATATTATTAGATATATATCGGATCTTATATAGTCGGCCGATCCTTATTAAACTCGGCAGATCAAATTAGTTTGCCGAAAGTAGAATCCATACAAAGTCCCAGTCTTCTAACTTAAAAAACAACAGAGATATGGCATTTCCGATCAATCAGTTATATGGCAGCTATAGGATATAGTCGGCCGATCCTTATGAAATTTGGCAGATCGAATAAGTCTGCTAAAAGAGGAGTCCACAGCAAGTCCCATCCTTCTAACTTAAAAAACAACGAAGTTATGGCATTTCCGATCAATCAGTTATATGGCAGCTATAGGATATAGTCGGCCGATCCTTATGAAATTTGGCAGATCGAATAAGTCTGCTAAAAGAGGAGTCCACAGCAAGTCCCATCCTTCTAACTTAAAAAACAACGAAGTTATGGCATTTCCGATCAATCAGTTATATGGCAGCTATAGGATATAGTTGACCGATCCCGGCCGTTCCGACTTATATACTGCCTGCAAAGGAAAGAAGGATGTGTGCAAAGTTTGAAGTCGATAGCTTTAAAACTGAGAGACTAGTTTGCGTAGAAACAGACAGACAGACGGACAGACGGACATGCTTATATCGACTCAGGAGGTGATCCTGATCAAGAATATATATACTTTATAGGGTCGGAGATGTCTCCTTCACTGCGTTGCACACTTTTGACCAAAATTATAATACCCTCTGCAAGGGTATAACAAGAATGGAAAGCTAACTTCGGGCGGAGCCGAAGTTGATATACCCTTGCAGATATGTGGCAGCTTATATTATTAGATATATATCGGATCTTATATAGTCGGCCGATCCTTATGAAATTTGGCAGATCGAATAAGTCTGCTAAAAGAGGAGTCCACAGCAAGTCCCATCCTTCTAACTTAAAAAACAACGAAGTTATGGCATTTCCGATCAATCAGTTATATGGCAGCTATAGGATATAGTCGGCCGATCCTTATGAAATTTGGCAGATCGAATAAGTCTGCTAAAAGAAGAGTCCACAGCAAGTCCCATCCTTCTAACTTTAAAAACAACAAAGTTATGGCATTTCCGATCAATCAGTTATATGGCAGCTATAGGATATAGTTGACCGATCCCGGCCGTTCCGACTTATATACTGCCTGCAAAGGAAAGAAGGATGTGTGCAAAGTTTGAAGTCGATAGCTTTAAAACTGAGAGACTAGTTTGCGTAGAAACAGACAGACAGACGGACAGACGGACAGACGGACATGCTTATATCGACTCAGGAGGTGATCCTGATCAAGAATATATATACTTTATAGGGTCGGAGATGTCTCCTTCACTGCGTTGCACACTTTTGACCAAAATTATAATACCCTCTGCAAGGGTATAATAAAACTATAAAATTCATTGTGGAAATGGATAAAATATCCTTTATGGAGAAAATGGTATAATTCTCGCTCTTTTATGAATAATATAAGTTCATTAGGACTTTTTCGATTAAAAATAGACAAATAATTATTATTTTCCGTCACTGTTAAATTCTACTAATAACCTAAAACCGAATAATTGATGTATACTTAATAAATTTGATAGCAGTTAGTTCTAAATCTAATCATCAGAACTATACCTCTATTTTCGCCATTTACTGTGAAAATAATCTGCTTCAATATTCCTCTCGTTCTCGATGGCATGGAGCTTTTTCCCGCATTATTATGCCATTGAACAGGCCATAACCATAATCATAGCATTTATCTAATATGCCAGTGAAAATATTTGCTCATTTAATAAGGGAGAGCGTAGCCTGGGGCGGCCATTGACGGAAACCGATTCGAAGGGAAGCCCAAACCCAAACCAGAGACCGAGCCCAAAACTCTCACCCCGAAAACCTCAGCACAAAAATGAAGCTGAAATGCGAACGATGCCGGGGCGCAAACAAGTCGCAAATTGAATTGATTGGCGGGTAAACAAGCCCCGACCCGGATGCTCGCTTAGCCATTCCGGGCAAATAGAAACAGAGGCGGCCGTAACCAGAATCGGCAACCGGAATCAGGGCCAGAACCAGCAGGAGTCCAGGCCACAAGCCCTAATTGAGCGTGAACATAGAGAGCATAATGCGCGCAGCTTCAATTTTGATAAGAAGCTTCAATCTGGAAGAGGAAAATTTGCAATTAGCCGCCCGAAATAAAATGGCCAAGCAAATTGTCAAAGCACCGGCGAAATTGTTTACAAACCAATTACAAGCCACGCAGCAAGCAGGGCCGCAAAACAATGGCAACAGATTTCCAACTTGCTGACCTTTGAACCCAAAAACAAAAAATCTGAAAACTCAACTCGACATTTTCCCCCGTGGCAGCTGCTCAAAAGTAAAATTCAGTAGAGCGCCAAAAATTTCGTTATCTTAATGAGTTTAAACGTTAATCAGGCAAAAAGCAAAGGCTGGCCAAAATGGTGGCCATCCCGTGTCAGTGGGTCAAAAAACAAATTGCCGGCTGTGGCTCTGGCGGAGGCTGCGGCTACGGCTGCGGCAAACGGAAGCGACTCGAAAAAGTCAAAAAGTCCAGAGTCCGGAGTCCGAGGCAGCACGGATGCATATTAAATTAATAATTTGACCTCATCCTGTAACTGCTGCTGGCTAGGAAAGCTAGAAAATCTAGACAACTCGTGGGCGCCACTGGGGCTGGACTAATTTCTGCATCCGCCAGTTGAGATTTTTGTTTGCTGATTGCGACAAGGACAACATCGGTGCGAGGACCTCCATGCCATGTTGCGCTAATGTTTCGCCTGAGACCCAGAACCCCAGACAGAAAGGGGACTAGCGGCAAGTGGGGCGCTGCCAAGAGATAAACAATTAAAAACTTTTGCAATTTGCGGTAATTCCAGTCTTAACCCCTTTGGCCATCAAGTGCGCATAACAAGTAGCTAGTAACGTTAGTCCAAGGGACTTTTGCGTCCTAAGGAATCTTAGGAAGATGTTTGAAAAATATGTTTTGGGAACTGTGTAATCGAATAATTTATTTAATACATATTGTAATTCTACAAAGTGTATGAAAGGTCAGGTTTGCTGATTAAAGAATTTTTGAAAAAAACTATACACTTAAATATTTAAATTAATAATTTAGTTCTAAATCAAGTCAAGAGCCAAGCTAAGTACTTTTTGCACTAATTTCACTGTATTTTTTCATATGAACAAAATTATAATTGTATGTTTTTATCAGTGTTATAGGTTCCATTTATTATCTTATCATTCAAAGGCAATAAGGTTGCTTCACTGACTGATAAAGCTTAATAGATAGCGTGTTGAATGCAACATGTAATTATTGTTGATTTTGCGCACGTTTTTTTCTTCTCCAATAAACGGGGTGCAAAAATAACACCGGGCACTATGCTGGTGGTCAAGCCTATAAATACCAAGCTCAGCAACAATATTCTCCATAAGCAAGTTTATAAACAAAAGAAAAACTTCTACAATGGTTTGCAAAGGCTGTGGTTCTAGTGAGTTAAAATATAAAAACGTGAAAAATAAATTTAATTTAATGAATAAATCTCAAATCCTTTTTAGACTGCAAATGCACGGACACCAAGTGCGGCAACAACTGCGCCTGCAGTCAGGACTGCAAGTGCGTTTGCAAAAACGGCCCCAAGGATCAGTGCTGCAAGACCAAGTAGAATCCGGCAATAATCCAATGAACCTATACCAATAAATATTTGAAACGACTTTATTCCAATACTGCATTTACCCTGAATCGGTGGTCCAAGGGCTGTCTGCCAGAAGTGATATTCGCTTAATTAGAATTTGGTTTGCATTGCTCTAAAAATGTTCAAAACACACAACACAAAACATGTCGAGGACAAATATTTACCCTGGCTTCACCGCGATGCTTTTTGGCCCAGAGACCAAGTCCTCTCTTGGCCAAGTGCCTGTCACGCATTTGGCCAGGGTCGGTGGCAATTGCAAAATGCGCAATTATTGCATTTGTGGCGTGGCTGCAAAATTTATGCGGTCTCATTTGGAGGACACAAGGACGCAGAGCTCGAAATTGTGACACTTGTAAGTGAGCGTGAAATAATTTCGCGCATTAAGCATACGCAATGGGGGCATGCCACAACAATGCGGCTGCCATTAGGAGTGCAATTGTTTAAGCAATTAATTAGCCAGGCCGAAGGACAAAAAAAGGGAATGTATGTAGCGGTGGCCACTTAAGAACTTGCTGGCTCCTCCACTCGGATTGCCGCCTCATAACAGCACACCAGAAGGACTCATGTTTCACTCTCGACAACAATGAACTTTGTCTGGCTGAGGGGCAACGAAAATTCTAACCGCAAATTGCGGAAATGCCTGTCTGGCCTGTCTACCAGCCAGCCCGGCAGTCAGCCAGCCATCCAGCTGCCTCTCTAATTGTCTGTACATAATTTAGGCAAACATTTTTAATTAAGTGCAATGCTCGGCTCACACTCGCGCTACACATCCAAGTGTTTGGCTTGGTTTTTAATTCCGTCATTAATCTTGCCGGCCATTCTGCGAGGTGTACTCGAGCAGTTGATCACGGTCATTAGGGCGGGCTATAGACTTTTTCGCATTCGTTCCGCCTTCATTATTTCGAAAACTCAGCAAACAAAACCAAATCCCAACACTTTTGGTTTCTTAACAACATTATTTACCCAACTGTGGTTTGACTGAGTTGAGGGGATTACTCTTTTTTAAGTGGGTCTATTCGTTGGGCTTTGGATCTTGCAATAAAAATTATTATTTAGGTTACTCATTTTAAACCTCTGAAATTGATATATTCTACTCTTTCTCTACTCTTTAATCATTTTAAATTAAGTTTGACCATAAACACTTTATGGCTGCCTGACTACCCTACTGCATAATCTTTAAACAAAGTGGGTTAATTATAAAATTACCCATATCTAAGAAAAATAACTTGTTGAGTTACTTTGGCAAGAGAATGGAAACTTGCTCACTTTGGGTCTGGCATCCTTGCTTTCTTATCGCAACGTTTTTGTTTTTCTTGTCTGTGGCACTCTTAACTTTGCCGCAAAATTGCTTGTTTCCGCTTCCGGGACGGCCACCCACCACCACTGGACGCCCTCTGATAGATGCCATTATGACCTACACTCTTGGGCATAAGTTTTCCTCGACGATGTTGTCGAGGCTGAAGCTGCTGGCGGCAATTAAAGCCAATTATTCAGAAATAATTGTTTTAAGCAGATTTCTTGGGCGGCTCCCTCGGCGAGCCTTTGTTGCTTATTTATTTTTTCTGCTTTTATTTTTTGTAGATTGCTATCCGTGGTGTTGGGTTCTTAAGCGCTTATAGGCTTTGGACGGCTCTGGGGGCGTCTGACATTTGCGTTTGAGTCTTTAAAGCCGGTCTCGTTTTCAATTTGCAATGCGAAAAGCTCGTTAAAATAATTTGTCACAGTATTCTGTTTAATTAAAAAGTTTCAAATGAATGTGCGATGCCATTAAATGATTCTCTCCACTTTTCTCTCTCGCCGCCCTGTGTGCATTTCTGCATTTCTGCGTGCCTAAAAAACAATTAACCCAACTGCAATGCAATTGCAATGGCACACATGTGTGTATGTGTGTCGGGCATGGCGGAAAAAGCTTTGCAAAAATGTTGGAATGCAAAAATTAAACAAGTCTCACCATGGCTTTACATCTGGAATCGGGGTGTTAAGCCTATTAAGTGTAATTTGCACGCTCAATTTGCCCCTATTTATTTTATTAATCTTCCGCAATGTTTTTTTGGGTTTGGAATTATCTCTCGTCACATGTTTACTTCTGACTTTTCAATCAAACTTCCCCTATTTGTGTTTATTAATTGGGCGTTGAACCAGTTAATTGTTTGCTTTTTATGCGCTATTCCATTTATTTGATCGGATTGAAAAAATTACAAAAAACTGGCTAATTTGTTTCTTATTTTTTATTTGTCGAACCATGTCTATGTTTTCTTTGTGTGCATTTCACTACAATTTCATTTGCCGTCCAAAAAAGCTAGAACCAAAAAAAAGTGTATATTCTATACAAAATTCGCAATGGGAATGTTGAATGTCTTTATGCGTGTGTGTGTGTGTGCTAGTGGGAGTGTGTGGGTGAGTTGCACAATGAAATTTATTGTTGTAGCAGCAATTGTTGTAAGCTTTTATGTGCGTACGGACGCGAGTGTAACTGTGTGCGCGCTCGTCGCCCACAAAATGTCCTTTAGGGGCTTCATTGTTCAGCCACATAATTAATTGTCGTAGTTTTTGGGTGTTAAATAATTAGAAAACAAGTTTTTCGACTATTAATCACCCAGAGAGGGAGAGCGAAGAATGCAAAACAGAGTAAGAGTGTTTTTTGGTCGCACTCTGTTCGCGGTACATAAGGGCCGAATTAACTTCAACACCTTATCCACCTCTAATATGATTTCCTTAAGCCGCAAATAGTAGCCCCTTCTAAATCACAACATAATCCAATAATTTACATAATATGCAGCCGAATCGGTGGGACTGGAATACAAAGGAGGTTGTGTGACCCACAAATACCCACAGCTCACAAAGCAAGAAAATGGGAAAAAAGTTACCCCACGTAGATTCCCCGAGGCTAACGCAATTTGCCCCACTCAAATATCATTATGTCATAAATTGATGTTGAATCCTTGTTCATTTATGAAATTTTCCCATTCCGATGAGTGTGTGGGTGCTTAGAAAGTTCACAAGTTCGATTTCCGTTTCCCCCAAAAACGAGAAGTGAGCGAGTGTGTGCGCAAATTTAAGTTTTTATGAGTGCCATCATCGTTTTCATCCTTATTCGATTGACCTTTATAATTGCCAAGGTATCAAGTTCAAAGTGGGTTAGTGGGGACTGGGGGTGCCGTAAATTTACAAAGCAAATTTAAATGCCCTTTAAGCGGACACAGAGACGACGATGCTAATGAAACGTCAATTATGTGCGAAAGTTAGCAAGCCAAAAGAAAAATAATAGGGAAAAAAGAGAACGTGACCGACTTTGTCAACGCTTGAAGCATATCCAATTTAACCCTCAAATTGCTGCCATTATGACAGCATCAGCGTCGCCATCAGGGCAGAGTAGCAGCATCAGTAGACACCGGCACCGCTACCGCTACCGCTGAGTTATTAGCGAATCGTGATTGGCATAAATCAATGCAGTTCAGGTGGAGAATGCACCTGCCCTGCCCTGAGACATACTCGTACTACTCACTGGCCGCCGCTTTACCCTAATGGGCTTCAAGCCAGTGAAAAATTTATGACTGCCATCCGTCGTCGTTTGCCTGGTCGCTTGCCTTGTTGCCCCTCAAAAGTCCTTGTCCTTTGGCATTGTTCATCGGTAATCCCGCACTTATATATACAGATACATACATCAAGATGGATGCTGCTGATGCGCCATTTATGCTGAAATCGAAATCGAAAGCACACTGATTCGATCGCATTAACATAAAATAAAAACCTAAGCGGATTTCTCTTCGCTCCGCAATGCAGATGACGACGTCCTGGGAGCGGAATAGATACTTTGATTTGCATTTAAGGAATGCAAATGACACTAAATAGTTGTCACAACGATCTCTTTATGTGCGGAATCGTATATCCTTCAATCCTTTTTGTACAACACAATGTTGGACAAAGGATTTAATTAGTTTTTCTTTCATTTGCCATGGTAGCCGGTAACTGGTAGCTCTTGTGTAATTGCTTTTGAATAGATATCACGCGACACGCGAGAGCATTTGGAACACTCCACGAAAAGTCTCGTCGTTCTTCAAGCCCGGATAAAAGCTAAATTGAAAATTAGAGGAAACGCTGCACTACGCGTCCGTGGACGCGCCAAGTCAAGATCTGGGATACGGGAGAAGCGAGGATGGGCAGGAAGCCGATTCCCTAATGAAATACTTGTGTCGTACGCCTGTCGACATTATTAACAGCTTCCGAACTTTTGAATTTACGAAGCCAGGCAAAGGGAGCGAAAATGGATTAAAAACTGCAATCGCCAGCATCAGCCAGAGACTCAAAGTAAAAATGTGAAAAGTGTGCTAATTTCCATTGAGAGCTGCATTGAAGCAGCAGCAACACAAAGGCATCGCGTGAAATGTGCTTAATTTAAATGGTGCACTTGGAAAAATAGTATAGTAATGATTGAAACAAATAAAACATGGCTGTCATGGAGCAAGGCTTATAAGCAAGCTTATGTTTCGAAAAAAATTACAAGTAGTTGGCAAGTTTAAAATTTAAAATATGAAACAAAAAGTGTAATAATAAATATTTTCTCCTTTCAGCTCATTCTTAAAAAAATATCTTCAAACTTGATAACCATTTTGTTTTTAGTGGCTCTTACCATACTCTAACCATGGCGGAAAAAGTATCTACTATTTGGTTGCTTTCTGTTTCGGTTTCAGTCAGAACCAGTTGCAGTCATTTTATTTATTCCCGCAGCCAGTGGGTTCCTTTTTTTGTGCATTTTGCCAGGGAATTGATGGTGATGGTGGTGGTGCAGTCGGTTCCGGTGGTTCAGGATCAGGAACTCCCGTCGAATAAGTTGCTGCCTTGGCGACAGAAAGCCAATTTATGTGCATTTTTTGTTTGAGCTTGCTATATTTTTTATTGGCAGCACAATTTATTCAAAAATATGGTTGCACCATCAGCCCACTCCACGTTGACTCTTTTGTATGTTTATGATGTTTATTGTATAAAGGATATATGGTATTGCTAAAGCTCTGAAAAGACTAGTTTGTTTAGAGATTTCATAAATTCGTTCTGGGAAAGTTTACAGTTTCCAAAGATGGAAAAAGTTATAAAATAAGAGCCCCTTGAAGAAAATTGGAAGAAAAAATGAGTGACAATTTCTATTGGCCATTGACGTTCGTTGAAGTAGATCATCCCGATTGTGTTTGCCTTTTTCATGTACCACTCTCTATTAGCCTTATTTTTGTACCGCATATGAGCAATTTCCGATTCAGCGACAAAAGGCCGTGAAGCGGTGGCATAAATCCAATTCATCGTATTAAAGGGACCCTGCTGACATGCCACCGATACCGCCAGGATCCAGGATTCAAAGGCACCTTTGGCATTTTTTCGATGCCATCATACAATATTTGTCGTCAGTCGTTGGCTGGCTTGGTCCTTTTCGCATTGTTGTGTGCGAAGCTTTTAAAAGTTAATAAATCCTTTTAACATATTCCATATTTCAATGCCGGAGCTGTTGCGGTGCAGACTTTCAGTCGGAGTCCCCGCATTGGCATTTAAATCGGGCCATAACTGCCAGGCAACCATGTGGGTTTCCTTTTGCGGATTGCTGCAAAAAAATGAAGAGACTGGCTGAATGAAAGCAATTCAGTATATTGAACAACATCATTCAAATGAAGTTGATGTTGGAAAGATTATGAAGCCGTATGCACTGTGGCCTCGATTTGTTGAACTTGCCACACAAACATCATTCATATCAGTTTATTCTTGGCCAACAATCATCCGACGGCCATCATTAAAGTTTCTATCTATTTCAATTTCAATTTCTATTTTCATTTCAATTTCAATCTGCTTTTGGTCAGGCCTACGAAGAGCTCGAGGGAGTGGGCGGCGAGTGCCTGTCTCATCATATATCATGGCCATTGTCTTCCATTTCCGACTTACATTTCTTGAATATGGCGTTATTTTTCCGTTTCTGGCCTTATGTTTTTTTCCCGTATTTTTTTGATTTGTTGTGGCAACGAACATTTATATTCCTTTTCGTTTCGTTGTGCGGCGGCCTTTTAACGATTCATTTTTTATAAGAGAACCGGGGACAGCGCCGCCTTACAGTAAGCTCAAGAACTCAGACTCAGATTCACATTTAGCTTCAGCATCAGCTCGAGATTCTGATTCGGATTTTGGATTTCTGATTCCATTCAGGCTGTTGGCCCTGTTGGCTCTCGCCATGTATTTTTATTATTTATTATCCGTTTTAAATCCCAGCTAAAGATCATTATACACATCAGTGCGTCCGATTGTGAGAATCGCAGCTACTTCTGATTTTCTGATTTCTTGTTTTCGACGTTTTGCCAGCCTCCTCGCTGGAAATTCGCATCCTTCCCAACCCCTCGCTCCAACTAACCCAGGGGCTCGCAAGTTTTAACCAGAACCCTGTCGCGGCGGGGTAGGGAGATGGCGAGGAGGCGAAAGGACGCACAAGCTGGGGAAGGAAAACGATTTAACTGAAAATTGAGGTTGAACTTAATCATAAATCAATGCTAATGATGCTAAAATGCTAGAAAATTTCCTACCCAGCCGAGGACGCCATTTGGAGTGGATATCACAGGCGGAAGCAGAAGGCGGAGGCGGAGAAGGATTTGCCGAGTTGGCATGTGCCAAGGAGCACCCGCCCACGCGCTCGTCCTTTGCCCACTTGGCAGATGTCTGACTGTCATTTATTACAATTGCTTTGACTTTTGTTAGTTTGTTGTCGTTGGCATTTTTTATTATCCATCTCATTGTTGGGACAGCTACAGTGGCCGGTGAATATCTCTGGGGTGTGGCTGATCCGAAAAGTGGGCTTTGGGATTTGTAATCAGTTCCGATACTACATTCAGCCTCCATTCGGTTTTGAGTTGTCGAGAATAACAGTCAGAAGAGAAACAAAAACTCTAAGAATAATTTGAGAATTATAGGTTTCTTTTTTGAAACCTATATTTTATTCCGGCAATGCCCTCTCTCAAGAAGCTTGCCTCCGGCGAAGACGAGGATCTGCGTCACGAAAAGTTGCCGCAGGATGTCTGCCGCCTGATAATGCAAGGTCGGCAGGCCAAGGGACTTAGTCAAAAGGATCTGGCCAGCAAGATTTGCGAGAAGCCACAAGTTATTAATGATTACGAAGCTGGACGCTGCATTCCGAACAACATAATTTTGGTCAAAATCGAGCGCATCATTGGCATCAAGCTGCGTGGCAAAGAGCGTGGCATGCCTCTTCAGTCAAATGGGCATAATATTAAGAAGTAGGATTGATGCAATAATGGCATTTTTAATTTGTTTCGAGGATTTGGATCTAATGATTTCATAAATAAGTTTTAATAAAAGACTTTAGGTATTAGCGTTTATAGGTGTTTTGTACATATTTTTGTATATATAAGTTGATGAAAGATATTTAATTTCTGCCGGTAAATATTTAAAATATTTCTTATGTCTAGCCATATCCTTCGCATTTTAATACACCTTTTGGCCAAACAAAGCTAAGGACTGATAGCTCGTTAAAACGACGCCATAAGGAGTCGGTAATGTGACGCCAGAGAATTGCAAAATTCATGAAGGCAATGCTCAGAAAATTCAGGATGAAGAATTGTCCTCGCGCCAAGGACGAAGTATGGGTACACTTCACGCATTCAAAATGTGGATAATGGCATATATTTATTTATTATTTTTGAAATTGATTTTTCCACACTATTTCATTATACATTCCCGCGGAAGGGCATACTATACATCCTTATGTATTCACAGCCTTTTAAGTCATTTATATTTCGATAAAAGTGTTTATGCAAATCTCGTGAAACGTAATCGTAAAGCGGGCAGAAGCCAATGTAGATGCCTTAAAGCGCATTACAAGCACCATCCGTCGGTGGGCCGGGAAAGATCCGGGGGAAAGCCCGACGAGCGGCGAAATGTGGGGGAAAGGAATGGCATCCGAGTTGTAAAAATTGAAATAAATGTATGCTGGGACCCACACCGACATATTGTATGCAAAGCGTGGATGCGTGCGTGTGTGTATCTATGGCATAAGTTATGCCACGCTGGTGGCCAAATGGACAGAGGGTGGCTCTCCCATCCCCGGCCTCTCTGACCTCAGGCCCACGGGCCACCACAATATAGCCAGAAATTCTTGCAAATAGAAAATTGAGTTAGCGGCTCCCGCACCACGAAAACAACAAAAACAAATGCGTGAGGTGGCTGAGGTGCGTTGAATTTGTGGAAATTGCCTTTTTACGAGCGTATTAGCATGCGTGTGTAAGTCGCAACTACACTTAAAACAATATTTGCGTTCTTTGTGCATTAGGAAGCTTTTAAAGCATTGAGACTCATCCTTATTTCCAAGATAATTATTTTCCTTTTAAATAAAAATAACATACATTTTATGGATTTAATGATCGTCGTTTTTTCCTGTGCATTTATTTGCATTCGTGCGCGTGTGAGAGTTCGTGGCTAATGTGTCCCCAGTGTATGAGCACGGACCCTTCAGGCTACCGTATTTTCACCATCGGCCCCTCTCCTCAAAGGACTTATTTTGCGGCAGATAAATCAATTTACTCTCATTTTATTTGTATGAATAAATTTTTGCAAATATATTCGGATGTGCAGGTAGTTCGGAAATGTTTTTCTAAATCTTCACCGTTTGGTCTTCCAACTCAATTGAAATTTTGAAATTTAATCACGACCTTATCGGTCCATGGATTACTTTTTTGTTCCATTCGAACCCCGTTTTGTACGCTCTTATTTGTACATAATTATTCAATTTGTATGGAACATTTGTTCGTCCTTTGCATCGATTTTATTCCATTTGGCTTTTGTGCTCACCTGCGAGTTACTGAGTGTGTGTGTGTGTTTGCCTGGGTGTGCGGATGGGGTGTGTGTGTGAGTGATGATGGGAAAGCTAACAAAACATTTTCCAATTCATTGAGTTTTACAGTTACAGCCATCCATTGGCGTCATCAGTGATTTAGAATTGTTGGTGCCCTTCTGTCAGTTTGCGAGATATCAATGGGATACAGAGTCGTACTCTTTGTCACGTTCCCCTCCATGGTCGAGTGTTAAGTGTGGGTGTGTGTATGTTTGGGAGACGTCAACAAATGTCAACATGCGATTTGTCAAATCGTTGAGAAATCTATGTATAAGTGCGAGGTAGAGGCTTCCTGCAGATCTGGTCGAGCGTAAAAATGAAATTAGATTGACATTTGATACATTTTCTTTTTATTTTCATACCTGGTACTCATAGGGTCCATACGTTTAGTCATAGGAACTTATGAAAAATTTGTAAGTCATTCCATATCCATCCATGTCTTTGTCACAAAGCATATTCTTCAAGCGAAGTAAAACGTACAAAAGTCCTAGAGAGGGATGCTTGAATACCGGGTATCATATAGTCCTTAATCTATGTGTTTATGTTTTTTTTGGGTTTGTGCCTAGCAGGAGAGATTTGCCTACTGATTGCGAGTCCCAACGCCCCCTGCCCCGAATCAGGATCCGCCTGCTGTCACTTTAAGTCCCCGGCAGTCTGTCAGTGAGAGCCACCTGGGGGAATTGGCGTGGCTTCTACCCGAATACTTATCCGAACCGGCGTCGACACACATGGCTCAATATACGGGAAGTGCTTGACATGTTTTCGATTTCTGGGATAAACAAAGAGCACAACAAATCACTAAAGTGAAAAGTGTTTGAAAAAAAATAAACAAGATGGATATACGCAAAAAAAAAAAACAAAAACATGAAAAACAATTTACAATTGACATGTAAATAAGCGGAAGTTGCTTGGTAACACATCTGGCATTTAAAGGTGGTCCCTCTATTCTAGGTTATTCTAGGATGCTAATTGTATATTAAACTATATAAGTATGTGATAAAATATTAGTCCTTTTGGGAAACCGCTACACGCTTTGGCACTCAAATATTTATGCGCATCTTCGGAGGCATAAAATATTTAAGCACATCCTCGCCGTGCATCCTGTCAACACTTTCGCCAGCTTGTCGCGCATAAATTTGTGACCTTTGAACGGTTCTGGCCCCGACTTCTACTTCGGATGCTTTGACAGCATCAATCTGGGCCAGGCAAATCCATCAGCAAAGTGCACTGTTGCCACCACTAACCCATCAGCCCAACCACCGGCTACAACCACCACCACTTTGGATAGCCCGCTGTGGCAGTTTGACAGTTTCTTGCCTAAAAGTTGCAACATTGCGCGCTTCATTTTTCTTCATTTAGCGAACAGCTTGAGTGCAGGCGCCTCTGATTTATCTGCCAGTCAGCTTATAAATATTTCAAGTGCTTGCATTTTAGTGCACGTGTGCCGCATTATCATCATTGGCCCGGCCAAGAAGCGGCGCTGGCCGAGCAGCGTCGAGCATGCTTTTAATATGCAACGAAATTCCCGAGTTTGAGCCAAGATGGCTGAGATTTAACACCCAGCCACCCCCAAGACCCCCAGAGGCTTCCAAGGAATTTTTGGAGCTGGAACAGTGTGGTGTTGGGATAGAATTTGCTGCATTTTATGCACTTTGAGCACTGGATGTTTAGGGTCAGACTGGTCCATCAAAGTTGAAAGGTAGTGTGGGAGATTGCTCTTAACGATTTTAGTTAGGAGACTTTATTATTTATCAATTGCTATTATATTTCAGGCTTTACAAAAAATATATATTTGAATGAGGATATAATATTTCAAAATTGTTGTATTGGTATATTTAATCTTAATTGTAGATCTATAGAGTCTAGCTGCCTTAAAACATAGAATTATTTTTTACATTCAAGAAAAAATTATGGTGCACTTGAAAAACAAACCATATTATTTATAGAATAGAATAAAATGTTATAGATATTTAAAAATAAAATTTAGAAATCTTTTTATTTGATACAAGCTATAAAGTTGTAAGTTCCAAGCTGGAATTTCTCTTTTGTGAGACCACTTATGTTCATTTATTTGGCAATGTAAACTAATTAGAATATTTTAGAAACAAAAAGGTACAAAATCTTTAAAATGCCATCAACAACATATTGCCAAGGCTATCTATGGGTGTGGGGTGGGTGTTGCTCTGAGCAAGTTTACTTTATGGTTGAGGTAATTTAAAGGCACACAGACATATGCCCAACGTGGGCAATATTAACTAACGCACACACGTACCGACTAAATGAAATTCATGGCATATGTGCGTGCGTTCCATGCGTGTGTGTAAGTACGTCTCCATGTGAGTGTGGAAGTGCGACTGTGTTGGTGCGAAGGAGACATGCATGGCATGGTGATGGTGATAGTATCTCTGGGCAGCTACTTTTGCTGGCTGGCAGTAACCAAGCCAGCGTGCCAGAAAGTGGTTTCCTCTTTGGCTTCTTCGCTTTTTTTCAACGTTAAACATTTTTTAGGAATGCCTCTGCCGCTGCAGGCCAAATGAGATTTAAAGCTGGGATAAGAGACGCTCAGGGGGGCTGGAGTGAGACTCACACAGTTTGTGCAGTAAGTTCTGGCCACACACTTGGCCCGGTTTGCTGGTCTGACTTTTTAGCATATTTCCCTTAGCATATTTTTATTTGTAGCATTTATAAGTGAATAAATGCGCGCATTTAAATGCCACTTCCTTCCGCTTCCGTTTCCGCTTTGGTCCAGCTCTCGGTTCGGTTTTGGCCTGGTCTGGGAATCGTATCCGCTCAGAGCCTCATTACGTATGCAGTGGAAATTTTTTTCTAGCTCCTCCTCGGGCTGCTCAGCAGTTTATGCACGTCTTGCCAATTTATAAATCATTTTTGTTTGTCTGTTTGCATTTAGCTTGTTTGCTGCCGTCTGTAATTCGCTGTGGAAGTATGTATGTGTGCCAGCTTGGACGTGGCCGGCTACGTGGCGTATACGTAATGCCGGCACTTGCATATGTTTGCCTCGCTATATTCCCTTGCCCCTGACCACTTTCCTCCCAGTCCTCGGCCTATACATTATGATTTATTTTAATCATAATGCTAAATGATTTTTTTCGAGGTTCATCTTTCACTTTTATGACCTGCGCGCTGCTCCAAGCTCTGACAAAATTATTTCCCTGTATATTCCCAGGTTTGCAATATCAATAAAACTCAAGCAATGATAAATCATATTCCTTATTATACTGCTTATTACCATGGAAGATTTTCTTGTTCTTTGAAAAAGTTAATCATAAAATCTTGGATGTTCCTGGGGCTAAAAAAATTTCTATTTTTATGATTGATATCTGAGTATTGAGCCGCAAATGATATAACATGTATAATTATAAAATTTTTATTAAATTTCAATAAGAAATTTGGTTTATCCCCTGGGAAAACATCCCAAATTGCTTTGGTACTTTGTGGAGTAAGGCCGTCTGCCCATTTTATATTTTGACGAATCTTCGGTCAGACTAAAAGCATTTCCGTGTCTCTGTATTAGATTTTCATGTTATTTTATTGAATTGTTCGTCTCTTTGGTACACACAGCCAAACACAATAAAACACAATACCATACAGCACAACGAAATGAAGGAGACAACGAAACTTCACCGTCGAGGCATCAAATATATCCCTCAAATATGATGATGTTGCCTCATCTTGGTTCATTCGCCCGGTAAATGACCCGAATATGTCTCTCCGGACCCGAGCTTGGATTTGGATTCAGATGTGGATCTGGACGATGTCCGTCTTAAAGGACATTGAATAACACGTAACACTTGAGCGAACACATCCGACTGGATTTCAATCTTGTGTGAATATGGATGGGCAGGCCCATGGACAGCTGTCGGAGTTGGTCATGGGAAGCCATGGGAAGGTGGCGGATGGTGGGCCCCAGGTTCAATGGCTCGGTAGCTGAGGTCCAGCAAGTACATGCCTGTTGTCCGCTTGTTGCGCACTGAATTATTTATTAGGCATGTGTTCGTTCTCCTGTTTTTGCACTAAGTGTCATTTTGTTGGCTAACAAAATTTGCCTTGTTCCGTTTGGGTTTTGTGTGTCCGCCTGCCACCGACAAAGTGTGTCAAAGTGCCTGAATATTTTATAAGTCCCTCGCTCCAATGAAGCACACAAATAAAATAAGAATCTGCACGACACTCACAGCAAACGGAATATTCGTACGAATATGTTCAAAAAATTGGTTTAAAGTGGAGTTTTATTGTCCGTAATTAAACTCAAGATTTGCATAATTTGATTTGTGCTGAAGCAGCTCCGACGACAATGGGAAATGTAATAAACTCGCACAGATCTTTGACTTTCTTCTTGTTCCTTGTGTTTTGGCAATTTTGTTTCCCCTCCGATCGAAAATACATTCTGAAAGATGCCAAAAAAATGTGCAAAATTTGCACTCCTCCAAGATTTCATATTTGAGCTCAAGCTCAAACCAAGAGCCTGGAGAGGGTGGGGCCAGACCAGGCACAGGAATGCAATCAATTTGCAAATTTTCGCTACTTTGCCGCGTTTGCAAATGTTCGAGTATTTGGCTCCTTAGCAGTTTTTTCCCATCCTGCATATATACAAAAGTATGCATGCATATATACTTTTTATTCCCGTTCCTCTTCTATTATTTCCCCATCGCATCGCCATCTATTTTGTGTTATTTCTGCACTTCGCTGCTTGTCTGGCGCGCATCGAACGCTGAGCCTCAGCCTGTCTATCTGTCTTTGATAATGCACTGCGCGAAAAGCTTACATTTTGGATTTGTAAAAGTACCTAAAAAACAAATTATGATTCAAATAAAGTCTATAATAATTATTGTAAATAAAGCTTGTATAAAATGGAGTGACAATGGGATCCTTAAATGGGGATTCATTTCTGCGTGATTTTATTCACCAAGCTTATGAAAAACCGAACATAAATTTTTAAAATTTTTTTTCTTTTGTTTCTATTATTTATTATCGTGTATGAATTCTCTCTAACCTGGCAAGCTAGCTTTTAGCTCCCTGGGGAGGCAAGTTATGCAAATGCAGCTCCTCCGGGTCCTGGCCCTGTTTTGTTGCACTTTCCTGGCCCGAAAGGTGCTGGTTCGCTGGTTTTTGGCAAATGCCGTGAAAATAGTTCACTGTCCGACTAAGCAATCGGAGCCATCAAAAGGAGCTCACTGATCATTGGCCAAGAAAGTGTGCAGTGGGTGAAAATGTACTAATGAAAACTAGAATCCTAGAGCTGGGATTTCGTAGTTTTTACGAGGAAATACCTTCATCTATATATGCATGGCTTTGCGTTCTTCTTTTTTTTTTATCGAAGCCTTGCATTTGCCATGTGCCATGTGTAAAATCGACAAATAATGGATGCCTCTGTGTGTGCGGTGCTTGAAAAGCGCATTTGAATATCAATTCAATTGAATTCTTTGTGCAGTAGCTGCGGCTGAGTCTGGAGTTGAGGCGTCTCCAGCTGAGGATGCTGGGCGCATATTTCCTTGTGGCCGTGGCACTGCCTTCGGCATCCTGGCAATATACATTCCCCACAGCGTTATGCAAAGGAATTCTTAATGTGCGAATGGGTGTCCGGGGTGCGCGGGGGTTGGTTCGCCACCTTATGTGCAATAAATTGCAGCGAAAAAGGTTGCATACTTTCCGACCACGTCGATAGGAATTTCAACTCAACTTTAACCCGTTGTTTTGGCTTCGTTTTCGCTCAGATTGCAATTAATGAAAAATGTTTTGCATTTCATAATCTGCCTAATATTTCAGATTTAATTCCCTTCGAGTAGATAAACGGATTTACTTGCTAAAACCAAATAGAAAATTACCATTAATTAGCGCATCTCAAATCAACCGGAGCGACGCGCACTTACTTTTGTATTAGCCTGTATGTTCTATATGCTCATACATTCGAAATAAATTATTCTGCTCACTCATCAGCATTTTGCGCTGTTATAAACACGTTTTTAATTAAAATTGCAAAAACAGGCAAAACACACATAGATCCGGCAATAAAAGCAAACAGAGCGCACAACATTCAAACAGACGAGCCTGTGGGTCTGCGGCTGATTGGGGAGACCGTGTGGAGAAAAAATATGATGGCAGCAACTTCAATTAGCACAAAATAAAAGGCAATTCCAAGCAGAACAAAGCCAGCAGCGGCAGAAAAGTCACAAACAGACAGAGGCCCACTTATGGCAAGAGAGATGGCATGAGAAGACGGAAAAGAGAAAGAAACACTAGATGCCACACAAAGAGGCGCAACAGTTTTAGCAATAAAATGGCAAACACGTAAACATCGGTGCCTGATAAATGTGCGTGCAACAAAAGCCAGAATCCAGTACACAGGGAATAATATAAAGAGTTCCTTATAGACATCCCGAGATTATCAAGCAAAAAGGAGAAATTTATTCAAGGTCTTTGTCAAGTCTCTGCAAGTATTTTTATGAAATTACTATTCTTTTATTTATAAAAAATTAATTTTAATGAAAGATTTTAATTTTGCTGTGCATTTGAACGTATCATCGACCTTCATCATTTCCACCATATTAATGAACTGGCAATCCCGCATCGCGTATACGCCCCATCCCCCAGCAGTCATTACGATTCGCATTCACATTCAGTTTGCTATTCAGCTGGCATCGTTCCTCCTGTGAATGTGATACATATGTGTGATACATAATGCTAAATAAACACATGCGCTGGTGTAGGTGTAGGTGGTTCCATAAAAGCTTTGCCACTTAGCGGCGACAGGTTATACAAATTGAATCAAAAAGAAATTGTTTACAATTTATGCTTGCTTTTCAAATCACGGCAAGTTAAGAATAAAAATACAAATGCTATTCAAATGTATGTCACACACACACGAACAGCAGGGGATTGGCACATATGTGTGGGAGTGTGTGTGGAAATTGGTAACATTTTAACCCCTCACGTGCCAGGAATGAATTGGGAGAGTCGCAAGCAAAGCCATCGGAATTGTCCTCACGTCTAGACATAATTTCTTCAATCATTTATTACCTAATTAAGTGGAAGTATAAATGCCAAACTCAGCCACCCAGGCAGAGGGTGTGGGCGAGAAGGGGCGTGGCAGGTCGAAGGAGGGGCAGTTCTGAAGCTCTTCTGGCCTCTTTGGCCCGAACTCGTGTTATTTTCATTCTCTTCTGGGCCACCGCCTTTTGTATGCGAATTAACTGGCAAAATTCCAATGATTGACCTTACTCTTTGTGTTCCGAGTATGGGTGTGTGGGGTGTGTGTGTTCTTTTCTGGGTGTGTTGGTTGGTGTGGAGTGCATTGGAGTGGTTCCCTGGGAACTTGAGTTTAAGCCATGAAACGGCGTTGCCTTGAGCAAGTGTCTTTGTCTTCGGCTCATCTTTTGTTCCATGCCCAAGCACATACAAAGCCATTGTGTGGTGGTTGGCTTTTCTTTTCAGCTCGTTTCAGTTTGTTTTGCTTTTGCTTTGGCTGGTGCCGCCTTTTTGGCCTTGTTTACTAGGCATGTATGTATATGTGTGTGTGTGTGTTTGTTAGCAGGTCTTCTCTCATTGTATCCTGTATCTTCCCAACATTGCCTGGCATTGTTCTCCTCCTGGCTTTGTTCTTTTCGATAGTGTCACATACTTAGTTGCCGATCGCTGGAGGTCAAGAATAAAAGAGCATTTTTTCATATCATTCCGCCAAAGAAACCGATTCCAATAACCCAAATAACAAATAAACGCTATTTTTTACTTTCTATATCTTGTTTTCTTTATTTTCTGCCGCTGTTGTTGTTGTTCTCTTGTTTCTCTTACAACGTTTTATTACAAACATGCTTGTCTCTATTCCATAATTTAGATTTATATTTAAGTTTATCCATGTACCTCGCTTGTATGTACCTTACATATTCCTAACATATCGTATATATTACTTTCTTTAGGTTTCAACTTACAGCTTGTTTATTTTTTAATTTTATGTGTATTCCTCATGCATAATTCTCGGAGTGGCCGTCTTAATGTTTCTCATTATTATGCATTTGCCTTTCAAACATACATATATACGTATCCTTTCTATAGATTGCTATTTGAGTGCTGGGTCTGCTGTTTCCTGCTTTTTACATTAGTGCGTCTATTTTGTAATTTTCCTTTCATTTCCTATTCGCCTTCCAGTTTACTTTAACGGTACTTTACATTGTAGCTACGCTTTGTCTGCACCCTGTAAATAAGGGTTTGAGAAGAACCAAAGACACCCGACGAAAACGATAAAGACATAGTTGCTGCATCCTTTTAATGTTTTTTACTTTGCAAGCCCCCAACGATATGGAACTGAATTTCGATCCCCCAACGACTGTACTAATTTCCCCCTCTATTTCTAAAAAACACCTAGCTCCTCGCACTCTTCTGCGTTTTTTGTTTCGCTTTCGACAGCGGCCCTCGATATTATTATTTTTTTTTTTTTCATTTTTTTTAGCTTTAAATTCGTCTAATATTTAGCTAGAAGTATTTTAAGCAGGTTCCCAATAATCTTTACATTTAATATTTAGTTTTCTTTCTTTTTTATTTCCATTAGGTTTAGGGGTTAAAGCGTTGCTTCTCTAGAGACTATTAAAGTAGTTGTTTTAATGCTCGTCTAACGGTTTTAATGTTACGCATATTGTATATTTATTTAATGTATATATATATATATTTATTTAAGGGTATATTTGACTTAGATATGCTGCGGTTAGTTCGTAATTTGTGTCAACAGTGTTATAATTTGCTTGGATAATCGATAGTGGTGTATATATTACATATCTTTTGTCTAACTGAAGCCAGGCTAGGGTCATGCCAGATATCGTATAGGTATATGTAATCGCTAGTATATATTCATATTTCATATATCATATAAACAAAATACATATCGCCGAGTATATGCATTAAGGAAGACATTTTTTCATGATTGTGACCATTTTCAAAACATGCGCACATTTTTCACACGGTGCCACAAGGTATGCTTCAAATGGTCAGGCTTAGGCTTAAAGTGTATCAGTTTATTAGTGTGTCAGTGTGTGTGTGTGTGTGTTCGTGTATCCTTCAAACACCCAATTAATATTCATAGATTTTCCATTCACTCCCAGTGTTGCTCTGTTCTCCCTACTATTTACAATAGATCTGGTTTTCCCTTTTTACATAATTTATTTATTTAAGGCTCAACTGAAGTTCTGTTCGATTATACATTTCAACACAATGCGGCTGCTCTCTGCTATTATGAATTTTATTTCCATACCATATTTCGTAAAGTTGATCTAGGCTGTATTTTTCTTGTATTGTATATCGTTGTAAACTTGAAGTATAAAGAAGTATATACAAAAGATTCGAGCATTCGAGGGACATTCATCGTAAGAAATTTCATTTTCTGTGTGTAAACTTGTTTAGGTGTTCATATTGATATGTACTGGTTTAGTATTAATTACGTCAATTGATTTGAAAGTGAGTCGATAGGATGTACTCTATATGTGGGTATGTACAGCGAACTGAAAGCGGGGTAATCGCGTCAATGAAACCTGTTGAAACGAGGCGAGTTCATGGCCGATTGTGGGCCAATAATCGAAATGCAGAACGCATAATTGATAATGAAACCGTAATTGTTTTCGCGTCGAACGGAAAACTATGAAATAAATTAACAACAACGTTTTGCGTACTCACGCCTCCGAATGTGGGTGTTAAATGAAAGTTCACTCGCGGGGCGGAAAGTTGCTGTTTGCTTTCCGCTAGAAAGCGCGGAAAACAAGGAAAACGGAGGCCTGCCAACATTAAAATGTAATTAAAAATCAGAAAGAGCGGTCGTGGCATTCGCATTCTTCAACAGAGCAAACATTGTTAAGGCGGTTAATAATTCTTTTTAAATGAGGGTGGCGGGCACATTAAAGAGCTTAAAAATCAAACAATAAAGGCCATGCAATGAGTGTTAATTTTTTAAATATTTCACTGCGTGTGAGTGTGTGAGAGTGTGATACTGGTGGACCGACAGATATTTGTATTGTTTTATAGTACAAAACACTAGCTATAGTTCGAATACTTAACGGCTATCCCTTCTCTTCTATGTACAACTGGCCAAATCAAATCCAACTATCGAGTTCGTCCTGTTATTCGCTAATAATATTATTATTTAGACAGCAGTTTTCCATTTCACATTTAGGTATACAGTATATAGATTAATCTAATTGAGTTCTATGTTTATGTTATATGTTGTATATCTCATAATGCTTCACATACGTATCAAAAGAGACAGCAACACCGTCATCAAAGGTCAACAACAAAGCTTCACAAAAATCGCAGCTAAACACAGAACTAGCCCCTAAATGTATACAACACGTTTATGATTATGATTATGCTAGGCCACGACGAGAGTATTCCCGAATATTTGTTTACTCTGCCGCACCGATACCTTCCATTTAGTTTAGTATCTATCGTAGTTATACATCGTATGTATTTCCCAGCGCCCTTAGTTCCGTCTCGCCTCGCCCCCTCACACATATCTATTACATACAGTTAAGCAATTGTCCTTGCCGTAATACTTCAGCTATGCGGCTGTCATGTCGCCACATAGCTCATACGCATCGTTGTCCGGGTGGAGAGATAAGTCACCGCGAGCATCGCCACATACAGCAGCCGCTGGCATCCGGCGAAGTTAGCCGGACCCGGGCCCGGACCATGACCACTCCGGGCCGCCGCACTCGTGCTCTCCGGCCAGACGACCTCGACTTCGGACATTTTGAAAATGCTCAGCAGCCGGTGGGATTGAAGTTCACTGTGCTCGTTATTGATTTGATGACTGATGGTCTTCAGAATCGCGGTGCACTCGTCCTGCAAATAGCCAGATAAGCGCAATGGTCGTCGCATGGATTATTAGAGAAAATGGATTTGCTGACAAACTTATGAGACAGTGAGAAAAACTCAGGAGGATAATAATATTCATTGAGTAGTTGCGACCAAAGCCAAGGCCCTTTTGAGGTCCCGACTTTTTCTCTCTGTAAGAATGCTTCGCCCAAGGCATTTATACGAACCTTCTCCTTGCGCAACAGCTCAATATCCTTAAGTTTGCCATCGTGCGGTAAGCGCGCTGCAATTATAATGTTCTCCTCCGTCATGTTGAACAACGTCAGGGTGCACTGCGTCTGTGTGTGTGCAGTCAGGAGGTTAGGTGAGGATGTAAGGACAAAGCAGGATGAAATGCAATTAATACATTGCTAGCCACACTTTATTATGAGCTCGCTCGACCGACGGCTTACCTGATTATCGATGTATGTGGTTACGTACTGCTGGAGGGCTCGCACGGCGTCCTGCACCCCCAGGTTCGTGTGGGGCCTCAGGAGTGCCTCGTCGGCGGCACTGTAGCCCAGGAGCAGGAATACGCCGCCTGCAAAACAAAGCAGAAGCAGAAAGGGTGGGGTTACGAAGAATGTAGCGAATGCAACATCAATTACAACTAACGTAATTTACTGCGGCCCGTGCACAAAAACGCACGCAAGTGCCATGTGGCAAGTGGACACGAGCCACGCAACCTTGCCGGTGCCACAATGGTTCTTTTTTCCACTTTTTTTGTGTCAAATAAGCCCTAAAGTGGCTCTCCGGCTAAGGCGGTGCTCCTAAAAAAGAGCTTTAAGGGACGGCTGCACTCGAAAATAAATCGGTTTTATATTTTTGTCCCGGGCGCCAAAAAAGAAATTACATCAAAGGAAAATATGTAATAAAAACTATGTTTCAACTAATAAGCTTTTAACGAAATATAAGACCCTTTTCTTTTATTTTAATAGATTATGTTTTTAGTGCAGTCTGGGAGGACTGGCACTAGCTGCCACAAAAATGCTGCAGCATTCCCGACAACCCTGCTTCGTCATCGCCTGTCGCCGGCGATAATCGCTAAGTGCTTAACGCACAGCGAACCCGACACGGCACAGCCGCCAGGATAATGTAGCTTGGTGGGTACAAAGAAGATAAGGGGAATATAAGGACTGAGAACTTAGGGACTCACCTGGAAGAATGTACTCCCCGAGCGGCGGCTTCATGCAGATGAAGCGTCCTGAGTAGCAGAGGCAGCGGCCACGGAATGCCTGGTAGGCGGGGGAGGCGTGGCTGTAGAATGCTAGAGCAGTGCGGCAGGGGGCGAATGGCACGCAGAGGGCGTGGCAGGTGAGGGTGAGCGAATCGCCGCAGCTGCATAGCTCGCTGCACTCGACATCATCCAAAGAGTAGATCTGAAAGGAAGGGAAAGTATGATAACCATTACGTATACGTCAAGTGGGCTGATAATTAAGAGATGGCTCGGCTGTGCTATTGCCGATTTATAGAATTTTAATAATAATTTGCAATTTGCAATTCTATTTATAGTTGTTGTATTTATAGTTCGTATTTGGTCGGGCACGTGCTGCAAACGTGCACAACTATGTTTGTCTTTTCCGTTTTTCTCTGGATTAACTTTTCAGTTATGTAAATGTGCTAAAAAGCACTTTCTCAACTTTCCATATGAAATATTAATTTGCACTTATTTTTGCTTTGGCCAGATTGGCATTCGAGAGCTTTAATAAATAAACTATATTTAATGGCTCTTTGTTTCACTTTTGCCTCTTTTATAATAGGATTGTGCTAATGCTTTAGATTTGGTAATAATTTACTTACCCGCTTGCTGCTGCCCTCCCGAATCAGTTGGTCGGATTGACGAGGACGCTGAACGACACAATTTCCTGTGGAAAAACAAGAGAATCAAGAGAGAATCAATTTGAGTTTGGAGTGCGAACGGAAACACCAACGCATAATTGATGGAATTATTCATCAAATAAATTGCTCGCCCATTCATAAACCAGTTTAACACCTTCAATTAAACTTTATTTTCACTTTTATACGTTAGTTGCCTTTAAGTGTTTGGTCTTGACTTTGCACAAAAACCACTAACAGACTGCCGCTCGCACAAAAGCGCTTTCGTGTCCTTTTTTGGAGCGTTATATTTTTGTGTTTGGTGGCAGGCAGCCAGGCATGGGGCGCCGGGGCAGGGTGGCAGGGAGCCAGACAACGTACACAATGCTGGGACCCTGCCACTCATGGCCAAATAACGGATGTCCGCCACTCATGTGAAGCATTCATCATGTCATCAACGCCATTACGAGTTTTTCCTGGCCGGAGTTTGCAAGTGAGGTGAGGGCGGAATTGGTTCCCCGTGTGTTTATGTGGCGAGAATTTACACATGCCCAGCCCAATCCACCGCTGGCTTAAGGAGTTAAGTCGCCTTTTCCGCACTTAATTACTACCAATGGACATAGTTTCGGCACTTTAAACTGCAAAGATGAGATTTAACTGGCAACTGGGGGCTTGATCCGTTCATCAGAATCCCTTGTTGGGCTGGGCGAACTTTAGCTATAAGCCTGACATAACTGGCACATAAATAATTGAAGCCCGCTCCACACACACACTCAACAACAATAGTTAAATATAGTTTTAAAATTTCCACCTCACTGCACGAGCAAAATCAATTATAGATGAGAACAAAAACAGGCTCAGACCGGGGTCCAGCAACATTTCATGCAAAATTCAAGCCCAAATGTCCCAAGTGTCTAAATAATTACAACAGACGAGCTGACCACATGCCCGGGCTGACTAACTGACTGACGGAGTGACTGACTAACTGACAGATGGACAGGCGGACAAGCGGACAGAGAGGGCTGATGGACGGGCTGGCAAACAAACAAACTCATTTACATTTTTAATGATGTTTGTAAACACGTTCCGCCCCCAAACCAAATCCATTCTCCCCGGAGCCCGTGTGTTTGATAAATGGCTGGACAATAAACGATGTCCTCCACTGGAGATTTTAAATAACGGAAGTATTATCACAATGCAGTCGAGTGATATGCGCCTGTGTTTGTCTGCCATTCAAAACCTAATCGGATTTGGCGTGTTCTAGGATCACAAGGCTCTCTCCGGCATTTCAGCGAACTTTTCATGGGTCTGACCCAAAACACCCATATACCATATATAATATATGCCAAACAAACACACGCCCATAATTGCCACATCAGCCGAAAGCAAACTCATTTCCGGTGAGTGATATGCGTTCGGGGGTGACCGATGCGGATACTGAATTTTATATGATTTGCGCACAAAATATTAAAATAATAATCACGGTCGGCGCTGAGTTATGCTTTCAATTAGCCAAAACAACCGCAGCCACCACATCAATTATGTTGAAAACTTCAAAACGGAAACGAAACCTAAATATATAAAAATGAGGATGTGATGTGGGAGTGAGTTCTGCGAAGGCTAATTGCTATTAAGCCGGTTGGAAAGATGTGATGGGTCATCAGAGACTTCCCACTTTTTTTTGTAATGTAATATTTTATATTATTTTTAATGGAGAAAGTATCCATTAAGTAAGTATGATTTTCGTACTATTTTAGCCACCGGTATTCCAATTTTGATTCACAAACAACTGACAACAGGGTATAATTACAAAGAAGTGATTGAGCCACAATCGGTTTGAGGCCACCCCCGCTCCAATTTGCAACTCAAAAGTCCAACTCGAAAAGTGACTCTGCCACAGGGAACTCCAATTTATTACCCACTTGCATTTACTTACTTGGCGGCTGAGTTGTTGTTGTGGTTGCCATTGTTGTGGTTGTTGTGGTTACCGGCTCCGTGATGCTGATGCCCACAAATTCAGTTGTTTCCCTTGGGTCAACGAAAATTACTGGATCATCGAAATCTACACTGCCGGAGTTGCTGCTGCCACGTCCCAGGCCCTGTCCCTTTCCGCCGTTGCCGCCATTTTTACGTCGACTACCGTTACCGTTACCGTTAGCATTGCCATTGCCATTGCCGTGGCCGTGGCCGTTGCCATTGCCATTTCCATTTCCGTGTCCATTGCCGTTGTGATAATCGTCATTTCCGCCATTTCCGCCGCTCTCGACGTTTACGCTGGGCAGCGGTATTGAATCGGGCGGATCGAGATAATTGTGTTCCACCGATGCTGGCTCTGATTTCTCTTTTCCCTGCCGTATTCGCCCAACATTTCCCCGCAATTTGTTGTTTTTATTTTTTTACATTTTTTCCCGTTTTTTTATTCAGTTTGGTTTGGTTTTGCGTTTCGTGGTTTTTCAATTTTTTCGTTGTCCGGTGGATATGTTTTTTTTTTTTGCATTTTTCATTTTTATTTATTTATTTGCATTTTTTGTGGTTTTTGCGGTTCATTGTTGCAATTGTTCGCAGTTATTGTTGTTGTGGATGATGCCACATGAAAGGGAGAGAAGAGATGTTAAAGAGTTTGAAAACGAATGCGGATATATTTTTGGGTGCTACGGATGAGGAGCGTGGGGGATAGGGGGTGGGGGTCTTAATCTTTTTGCTGCCCCGGTGGCAGCAAAGGCAGCCGTTGCTGCAGGTCAGGAATTGATTGCTTTGTCGGTTTGCCAACCCGAGGAACTGGGCCACAAGCAGAAACAGAAACAGAAATTTACCAGGACACCCAATAAGGATACACACTACCAAAAATATGATTAGGTTGGCAGAGAATATTCATTTCAATTGAAATTAATTTTTACATTTATTACAATAGAAAATAAAAGATGAGACAAGGTAAATGGTAATAGGTACCAAATAAGAACACATTTATATTTATTTTTAATATGAAATCAAGCCTTTTTAAATTTTACTTTCGATGATCAATAAATCTATTGATGCCAACGAATATTTCGAGTGCAGAATACGGTAGTCCTGGCCAGAGCCCAAAATGCATAGCTGAGTGTGGACTTTGGTTTGACCTGCACTGTGTTGTGTGGCATATTGTCCGCTTTGGCGTTCATCTCGGAACGCCCACGTCGCCCCATTTGAGCCACTGATTGAGTGCTGATTGGAAAACAGAAAACGAACCGATGAACGGACAGGCGGACAGACGGACAGACGGAGCGTTGGAACCAAACGGATTGATAGTAGTGGGTATGTTTGGGGGATTTGGAGCAGGTAACAGTTGTTGATGCTTGTTAAAATCGAGTAACGCCGACCTGGACAGGAGGGGATGGGACCGGGCAAGGGGCGGAGGAAGGATAGGACAAATGGCCAAATGGGATGCCCACTAGTTGACCGCAGTGGGGCAATTAGTAGCCAAATGGGAGTATCCGACGCCTAAGTTGCCACTTACCGCATTGAAGTCCGTGAAGATGTGCGTGGGCGGCTTCCTTTGCGTTTGCTTAGGTTGCAGGCTCGTTGTGGTCGTTCTTGCTGTGGTGGGCGGCGGCGGTGGAGGCGGCGGTGGGGCGCGTGTTGTTGTTGTCGTAGTCGTCGTTGTTGTTGTGGTTGTTGTAGTTGTTGTGGTGGTAAGGAAACCGAGCTCAGCCAATCGTTTCATATGGAAATCCTTTTGAGCCTCAACTGTAAATGTTCAAGAGCGAGTTGTGGGGAGTTAATGAGAAGAGTTAGATAAAGAGTAGCATATTTTTGAGAGTTTCTAATAAGTCTTTTATTATTTTTATATAGAAAGTTTTCTTACTTACCAACACAAGGATTCATCCAGAGGAGGCGCCGCCATCCCACGCACTGGTACAGGTGCTGGGGATCGGTTCCCTGGCAGGCACAGGTTGTCCTCAACATAGTGCCCAATATCCCAATCATGGCGGTTCGACAGCCACTAGGTTTTCCAGCACATTTTTTAGTCACGCTGTCTACGGCGCAGGCCTGTTCATAATATTCCAATTTCAGCCTGCAAAATCAAATGATAATAAATGAAAAAGTTGGCTTTAAAAGTTTCCCACATTTTTTGTGGAGTGTGGAGATAAGCTGACTCATAAAACCCCAGCTTCCCAAGTAAAACCCAAAGTGGCTGCCACTCCCATTGCCACCAAACATTCAGTGCCTTCCCCTTGACATGCGCCAGTTACTTGCAGATGCAGCTTCTCTCTGGTTGCATGCCCCATTCTGGGTGATAGCCATCTCTGGCTATGTGATAAGTGTCCGTCCCGTTACCTGCACTGCAGGTCTCCGTTTCACTCGCTCTTCTGAGATTGATGTCGACAAATTTGTGTTGGCATTACTCTACGCATTCTACTGCATTTCATCGTCTTAGGGGCAGAATGCTGCCGCATCAGTGCAACTAAATTTATGAGGCCCAAGGCCCTGGCATTTGGATGGGATTTTTGGTCAAGTGCCAGGCAACGTATGCGTAATATTTCAATTGCAGATTATCGGCCTCAAGGCGACGACTTGGGCATTCCAATCTCGACTGGAATCTGGACTTAATTATGGGTGACGAATTCAGGTGCATAGTTCTATCGGATATTGGGTTGGTATGTAGCATTTAAAGGAAGTGAGTTTGCAATGAATTGAATAAATTATATATGAATGTCTGCATCAATCTTCATTCAGTGATTCTTGGTTTTTGCTTTTACATGTGTTTCTTGGGGGAAAGTATACAAAAATATCATGATGTCTTTCTTGCGGATTCTAGCATTTCAATCAAATAAAATTTTCCACAAAAAGTGGTTCAACTTTTTGCCCAGTCATCTAAATGGATTTTCTTACGACTTTTTGGTTGCGTAATGCCAGGAGTTTTTGTGCAGAAAACTGTACTTGCAGCCAGCGAAATGCAGTTTAAGACATCAGAGTCGCAACTTCGATGGCAGCCAAATAAACGAGCATTCAGTTGGATGGAAGCCCTACACTTTTCCCTTCCAAAATACTAGGGCAGTGCACCACCCGGCCTGCACGTTTGCGACAGGCTCGGGGCACGTGTTGGTGCACAACGCGTCGTATACGTAATAAGTCAACATAAGCACTCGACACAGAGAGCCACACGTTGTTGGCCATGTTGTTAGAACTTCTCCGGGGCCCGACTTCTGGCCCTTTTCACCCGGCTCTGACGGCCTCGGCTGCAGCATACAAAATGAGCGTCATTAGTCCAATTTAGTTGTTTACCAAAGCAAGTGCGATTCACTTAAAAGGCAATTAATTTTCACAGCCACAGCTACGACCACGTACTTTGCGGTCGTTCAGCCGTAACACGACAACAAACACACCTCACCACCTACACCGGGCACCAAACTCTGTCCCACTCTGCCCCACTCATTCAACGCCACACACCTCCAAGCCCAGCACATGCATCCTGGTCGGAGGTTTTGAGCAAGTTTGAGCCAGATCCCGACTGGAATCTGGCTTGGGGGTGCAGCATCGTATTTATAACTTAACTTTGTGTTTGACACATTCACGCGGTCTCTGTGTTGCTGCAACTTTGGCTTCCTGGCCTGGTCTAGCTAAATGAAGAGCTAAAGCTGCTAGCTGCTTTTTGCTGGCTTCTGCAAACTGGTAATTTTATGCCCCGCTTCCTCGAAACTACTACAACTATGGAAGCATTTTTGGAGTGCCCTGTCTCTCGTGGAGTCGTGTGGATTTAACGAGTTCAGCTGAGTGCCATCAAAGTTGCGGCTTTCAGCGACTTTGCCGTGGCTAAACGCTCCTAATTCAATATCATCGCGAGCGTGAGACTGAGTCCCTGAAATTCAATTTTCCCTAATTGAATTGGCAGCACAGGCAGACAAATAAGACGCCAGAATATGTGGGCTGGGTTGAGGAAATTTTATTAGGAGAAGCCAAGTGAAATAATATTTAAATAAACTGCTAGATGTGTTTTGGAGTAGATTAGAGGCAACATACTCCTTTTTTATGAAGCCATATTTTTTGTGACTTTTGAATTATTCTCTGTTTTAATTAATAGCCTTGATTAAAAATTCAAATGAAGATTCTGCTTATTTAAAGCCAACTATATTTCATTGGAAAATATTCACACCCGTACGTATTGGACACATTGTATCGCGCATATTTCCGGTTCCGCTTAAAGCGCAACCCCCCATGCCCTTACGCCGTTGATGGCTCCAGGTTTCCGCTTTTGAATTATGACCCTTGAACCTTTTGAACCCACCTGCACTCGCGGTCCTCCTTGCAGCTTTCGGCGACCACATGACAGGCGGGCGGCGGATGGTAATAAATGCCGTTGGAGCTGGCCGGATTACTGTTATCTGGCGGCCGCTGGGCGCACACGGGATGCAGTTTTTCCTGTGCAATCATGCACATGTCGTGCCGATTGCCGTTCTGCTGGCTGCTGCTGCTCCCAATGCCGCTGCTTGTTTTTCTGCCACGATAGAACGGAGAGAAGTTGTTGGGTTTTTGGGGTTTCGTTCGAAGTGCGGAAGGAGCCTGCACTGGTCAGCCACTTACTTGCATAGACAAAAGGCGATGTCCAGATTGAGGTCCTCGTGGGGACCTTTGTAGAAGGCCTGCAGCGAGGTCATACACGAGTTGCGATTGCATCGGTGCATTTCACAGTGCATCAGCATTGGCTGCAGGGACGATGAACAGGACGGATCTTCCCGGCAGGAGTCCAATGCTGTGTGACAGGTACTCTGTGGGGATTAAGAGACACGTTAAGAAAAATTGTAAATGATTTTCATATGCTTAAGATTTATAATGGGGCTTTATATGAAGAAGAAGTCTTTAAAACTGTAAGTAATTAACAATTAATTGCGATTTCTAAAATTTTTTTGTAAATATTTTATGAAAGGATTGGGCTCATCATTTTATTACAACATTTTCCTTACGTGTAGTAAGAAATTCAGCAAATTGTGCGAGCTGCACTTTGCATTGTTCCTGCGTTTATCCAGAGTGTGGGTAAAAAGGGGTGGGGACTTTCTTCGGACTCACCTGAAAGTGTTGCTTGATTATTTCCGTTGAGAGGTCAACTTCGACATCCTGACCACCTGACCAACCAAACGGCCAAAACGTGCCCAAGTGTGTCAGTCGCATTTGCATTTGCATTCGGCCATTGCAGGGGCAGTTGCAGTTTTGTAGTTTTCAGTTTGCAGTTTGCATTTTCACCGAGAAAATGTTACCCAGAGGAGTTGAATTTGGTTCGATTGGGGATTTATCGTTCGGGTTTAGTTGGTGACCGCAGCGGGGTTGTGGGATGCGTAGAGAAAATGTTTGAAATAGTTCATTAGTTTTCAATTTGGGCAGCCCATTTTCCAGCATATTCGATTCGATTCCGATGTGAATACGGATCTGTTGGATTTGGCGCCCGAGCCAAACCCCTAGCATATAATTGACGAAAAAAAGACGAAATGGAAACAATTGTCGCCTTTCGCCAACCAACTTGGTGAACTGCATTAGCTGTTCAAACCCAATTCAATTCGGTTTAGCTCAATCACCCAGCTGTTTGTTGAAATGAATTGTAAAATCAGTGATTACGCCAATCGAGAGTGGATTGCATTTGGTATAACTAATTAAAATTCGAAATCCATTGACAGCCGCCTTTGTTTGCGCATATTTGCCAGTGGATGGCCTTAATTGGCTTCATTTATTTATATCCGTTTTTGGGTTTTATTTGTCCAATTCACTCTCAATTGGCTTATTTATTTATGGCTCTCAGGTATAGTTTAAATACAGATCCTTGTTTAATGGATGGCATTTAATACGCTTTGATTATAGTGTCTTTGGGGCCTAATCACAACTCAATTACTTTTTTTATGTGGATGTGTGCGGTATGTGGACCAAATTGAAATGTAGTTGGCTGGCTCGGGTGACAGATGTTATCGATTGCATATTAATTAACCAACTTTTTGTTCGATTTCAGTTTCAATTGGTAATCACAGTGCGTGATTCAAATATATGCATCCCAAACACCCCCTCATTTTCCGCGTATGCTTCTCAGCACAAAAAATGATGAAAATTATGAAATCAAAATAACTAAAATTCACATAAATAACGTAAACTAAATGCAAATGTTCCACAAATTTGTTTATTGCCTAATTCTGGAATCCAGGGAGTTGAGAGATATCGAGAGTGAGAGTCAATTATGGGAAATCGGGGTATTACTTTCAACTTGTTTTGGGGCGTGGTCGCAGGGTCTGCAGGGCTGGCAAAACACAACTAAGTTCTATATACTTATATTCTATATATGTATATGTTATGAGAGGTAAATTTATTATTTTATTTATTGGATTTGACTTTAAAAACTACCAAACCTACTGATAAAAATATTCTGTATTGTTGGGGATCGACAACAGTATTCTAACGATAGGCTGTATTCCTGTGTGTGTAACTGGGTGTATTTATAGGTTTGTATGATTTATGTTTGGATATACGGAGGTCCCAGCTCTGGCTTCTATGGCTCATGATACTATGAATTGTGGCGACTGTGAAAATGTTTTACTTATTTGGCATTTTTATATTCTGCTTATTTTTGGTACTCGGTGTGTGTGATGTGGGTCTTTGTAAAAGAAAACATTAATTCATCGTTGCAGACTCAGCGGAAACGTAATAAATAAAGAGCGGTAACATGTGTAAACACAAATAATTCACTTTGAAACGATACAAGGAATAAGCAAAAAATATAATCAAGCAGGGAAAAATTTTAATCAAGTTTTTAATTCTATTTGAGAGACTCGGGGCTTCGAATATTTCATTTCTTTTTGTGAAAGAGTTCAGCTTTAATTCCATGTCTTAGGAGGGGAAAAGTTTAGATGTCTTTGTATGAAACAATGAAATATGATGGGTCAATGATGAATGTTTATACATGGGACGAATGGCCAAATGATTTATTTTAAGAGGCTTTCATTAATGACTGGGATCTCAAAAAGTTTGATAGGATAATTTATTTTTTCTGAGTTAATAATTCTTTTGGGTTTTGTTGTAGATGTTTATGTTTTTGATTCAAAAACTGGGTGCCTTGGAAAAAATTTGAAAAAGTGTGCTTGAATTGAATATAACAAAATTGGTTTTGTTTTCTTTTTGTTTAGAATATATATTTTAAGAGAAACTTAAATGAATTTTGTTTAGATTTTGGTTTTGTTTAGGGTTTTCATTTTGCTCACATAACGTAAGATAAAGTTAGTATCGAAAATATACACATTTGGTTTAGAAATTTGAATTTTCGGTTATAATTTTCACTAGTTGGTAAACAAAATGACAAACAAAATTCATAGAAAGGGATTTTTGTTTGGTTTTTAACGCATTGGAAGCAAATTGTTTGTTTAAGATTTTTGTTTTTGGTATATTTTTGTAAGAAAATTTCAAAAACTTTCAAAACAAATGGCAAGCTACGTAAAAAGAATTGAAACATAAAAGCAGTTTGACAAAGTTCGAGATATGTAAATATTTATATATGTATAGAAACTGTAATGTATACATTTTATTTTCGTTTTAACTAAACAGAAGAATTGGTTTTGTTTTCACAATTGTCTTACAAAGGTAGAGCAAATGCCAAAAATTATGCACAAAGCCAGAAGGCGATCGGATTGCGCCCAGTTGATGTATTGTATTTATAATTCACCTTGCTGACTGTTTTTAAATTCGAACACAAAAGCAAAAACGGTAAAAAAACTCGATTTGTTTCCACTTAAAAAATTGATCCTGCAACACGGGGGTGGTATTTTGTTACAGGGGGACGACACAAAAACGGAAATCATAAATAAATTCACAGAAAAATCTATCTAAATGGTGAGCCAACGAACGAACAAATGAACAAACGAACTTTTTTTGCCTGTTAATTAGTTCTAGGATGTTGCACACACACGCTTTTCATGTTATTTACTTTTTCGAGTGTGTGTGCGTGTGTTGCTGCATTTTAAATTTATTTTTAATATATATATTTTTTGCTTGCTTGGTTGGTTAGTTGGTTGGTTTGTTTGGTTTGGTCTGGTCTGGTTTCTGTAATTATTTGTTTTGCCTATGCAGTGGTCGTGGATTTTGTTATTTATGGATTTACGTTCATGCTAATACGTGTACACATACTTTGGTAGTAAACACCGGTATTTCCGTTTCCGCCGTAGCCGAAGCCCGTATCAATGATATCGAATGGTTCATTATCGACGGCAGCCGCCGCTGCCATGTGTCGCTGATGGAAGCCGCTTATATTGAACGGATAGCTGGGCACGCCGTGCATCGAGCCCGGATAGTTAAAGCTGCCGGTCAGGTGGCCCAGGCCGGAGCCGGAAGTGGTAACCACGCCGGAACTGGACCCGTAGCCGGGCCCCATGGCTATTAGGGGCGTATCAATAAGGGCCAAATTATCATTGAAGATTCTCTGATGCAGTTTCTCGTCCATGCCCAATATTCTTACTGCAATTTGAGGTTAGCAAGAAGAGAGAGATGGGTAGAATGGTTGTAGTTGTTTGTTGTTTCTTGTTTGCTGTATTGGATTGGGTTATTGTTGTTGTTTGAATTGATATTATGGTTGTTGTATTTGGTTATTATGGTTGTTGCGTTCTTGTTCAGTGCTTCATCTATTTTGGCTGTTATAGTTGCTATTATTGTTATTATTGTAGGCTGTAGTTGTAGTTGTTGCTACGCAGCGTTTTGAGTTGTCCAATCAGAATCACATATATACTTTTAGGTTGTAGCTTTTGACTTTCTTACAATCAATTTTATTACTAATAATGGTAGAAACTTTTTATACTGATATGTTAGATTACAACAAAAATACACACTTGAAACGAAAACTGTAGGAACTCAAAGAATTACTTTACATATTTTTTCGAGAAAAAAATGATTTAAAAAATACAAGACAGTTTGAACGGAAAGTAGAGAAAAATGTAACAAACACACACGGAGGAAAATGTGCGGAGAACGGTGCCAACAATTATCGTTTAAAATTAGTGCAGGAGTAAAAGGACTCAGGACAACGAGCTAAACGTTTTGCATTGAACGGGAATCCTTTGAAGGTTTAGCGTGCCGCCACGCTTCGATTGCTCGTCGCTATCAATGGCGAAACATAAACAGGACGACAAACAGGACATCACACCAGAGCGTTTCTCTGTCTTCTCCGTCTCTGCATGGCGTGGGTGTCCCTATGTGTGTGTGTGTGTGTATCTATGGGTGGGTGTGCGTCTGTCAAATGTCATGCACTGATAGAGCGAGCAAATGGCTGAACGGTTTGCAACCGCAGAGAAACAGCATCTCCGTTTCTACACTAAGAAAAATGGCATTAATTTTGATTTTCATTCATACTTCTTTCGATATTTTCCACATTATTAACAGTAGTGTTAATAATTTACAAAAAATATATAGAATTTTAAAGACCCATGTCCATATTTTTACATTTTGTATTAAATTGTGAAGTAAACTGTAAAGAAATCATTTTCGTAATGAATTTTCAGGACTTCTACATATTTAGAAATGGAATTGGAATATGGTATCTATAGGATTCTTGCCATAGACTGCATAGTTTTTGTCAGTGTTCGCTTTGCTTATCTCGCCGAGAGCACGCTGAAGTGCGCTTCATTTGCGGCGTCTGGCAAAGCTCAAAGGATGCCAATCCCGATGCCCATTTCAGACCCAGACCCAGACCCAGTGCCATTTCCATCAACATCGCAGACGGCAGCCGTGGCGGGTCCACTGGTGGCGCTAAATGGCCAAGGATTTGCCAGGAGACGTGCTACGTATTTATGTTTGTCGCTCGCATTGCCAGCAAATATTTGCACAGCAAACAAGCGCAGACAGCGCTGAGGAGGGAGAGCTTGTCTTCGGGGTGGCTCAGAATGGGATTAGCTCAGTTTGTTAACTGTTATCGCGCTTGTAAGCTCCTGTCGTCGAGTGGATCTGTGTCCTTTAATTGTTGCCCTGTTGTTTCCAATACAAAACGTTTCAGTTGCACTTAAATTCAGATTGCATGCCATTTCACATTTAACCGAAAAGCGAAAAGTTCATATCAGAATGTGTGTCCATTAAAGGCATTTTGCCTTCTATATACGAGTGCGTCTAACAAATAAACGTAAAGATACAGATACGAGTGGATACAGATAGTGTGATATGGTGAGAGTGCGCGAAACTCGTAAACAATGGATGTGCAATAATTTCAAAATTACATTGTGGCTTTCAGAGTGTCGGAAATGTGTGAGGTAACGACTGCCATATCAAATGGCCGAACGAACACCCATCCGTGGTTTTCATGCCCTAATTGGGAAAGCTGGGAGCAGCTGCATTGTGCCACACACACAAGCATGCAGGGGCGAGGTGTTTGGTGCTGAGGTGCAGTGGCATGACGGCGGGGTTTGCGGCATCAACGTCGTCGTCGCTCTGTTCTACTTCTAAGTGGATTGTACAATATTATGAAAATATTTATTACACGCAAACATCGCCTGGTAAACGTATCCCTTGTACTATGGGTATATGAATATGTATGTGCTTTTGTGGGCGGTGGTGCTTAGTGGGGGCTGTGTGGGTGGGTGGGTTTTTGAAGTGGTGTAGGTGCTTGCCAGCTCGTGCTTGCTTTAGTTTGTTGTTGGCGCAGTGCTGACAAATCGCTTTATTTGCTTTTTAGTTGTGCTTAATTAAATTTTGAAATTCAACGCTGAGCTTAATTTTTCTAAACGCTACTCATTGGTTGTGGGTTGTTTTGGGCAATAGATTCTCTAGGCCGTCAGGCAACTCAGAGAAGTAAAGTCTTTTACATTTTATTTTTCAGATTAATTGGAGATTGGCCTTTTAAAGGCTTACTTTTTTGATAATCTAAGCCTATAAATCATAAATAACTGGAGGTACAAAAACAAACGATTCTGGAAGCATAAATAACTTCTGTGTTTATTTATTGGCATTCGGCATTGTTGCTTTGTTTAGTAGGGATATTGTTTTTGATGCCATTCTGAAAATTTAAAGCCCTCCAGGCCATTGACAATGTTTGTGCTTTGCATTTGAGAATCCAATCAGCAACAATAACAATTCAATTTCAAATTTTGCCTCTAACATACATATTCGTATGCGTATAAAAATATATGAACATAGCCTTTGGCTTTGAAGTAAAATATTTATATGCGTATCTCCATAGTTTAGGACGCGCGTCAAAAATCTGATAGTAGGGCTTTATTTGGAGGGCTTATTGTTGGTTAGGCTGCTGCTGTTAATTTACTGGGTGTCCCATCATAAACGTAAATAAGGCATGTGTGCGCTTGACGTGCATAAATAGTTTGCTAATATTTGCCCCAATCCCATCTCCCATTGCAGCTAGCAGCTGCAACAATAGACAAAAGCTGCAGAATTTGCAGCTGCAGCACAATGCAGGCTGCTGGGAATTTATAACTTTGCCGAACAGATTGCACAAAACACCATCATCGATGATGATGGACGGCCCCGGCGTCAAATGGCAACTGAAATTTGTGGCAATAAATAAAAGGGACAGTCAGGAGGATGTTCTGCGCCGAACAATCAAAAATGGAACGATTATGCATTAACAAGTGCCTGCAGTTTTCTGATCTATAATATTACTACACGGCTATCTATTGGAGTACCAAAAGCCACGAGGAGTAGTGTAAGGCATCTGGCTTCGCTTTTGATGACGGGAAGGGCTTATTTATGGCACTTGCGAGCCTTGTGTGTGCGTATGTATCTGTGTGCGTATGTATCTGTGTTTGCATTCATTAAGCTGCAAGTGATTGTCCCTGCAGATAGCTAATGCCATAATATAGCGAAGCTGCAAACACTCAACAAAAGGCCATGGCCACCACCGCTGACCATCCATGCCTTGTTGGTTTGCCAGCTTTGTTTGTCTAATAAGCTTAGTGCAAAGGACAGGGGTTAACCATTGAGTGAGAGAGAGGAAATTAGTGCCCAAGAAAGAGATAGAGTGCTTTTTTAAGTCTTTCAGGAATACTTACGCCTCAATAGTCTAATTTAAAGTCAAACCTTTTTCTTATTTCTCATTTGCAGTGCATGAATATTAAATAAAATATATTACAGACCAAGGCTGCTAGGCATCAAAATATTCAATAACTTATTAAAGGAAATAAAACTTGTGGATGGGAAACCTTATCCATTTCCCCGAAAAGTATAAAAAATAAAATATATATAATTAATCTTATCGATTTCCCCTTCAATTTATTACCTATGCTGCCGAACGCAGTTCCAGGGGACCAGCTTATTACTAAAATAGTACAGTGCAGCTTGGCTAAGTGCAATTGGGAAACTCACCTCGTTCGTCCATCGTGGGCCCTGTGTAGGTGCGGTGGGTTATATCGCTGCCGGCAACTAAATCGCCGAGAGGTGCTGTTTTGTGCATTTTGGTGCCAGTGCTGAATGAATTGCAGAGTAGTACAGAGAATTAAGTGCAAATTACAAAATATATGTGCGATTTATAGATACGGATTAGATTGGATGGACTAAAATAAGGAGCATGTGTTGCAAAAGCTGATTTAGGATATTAGGACACAATTTCAGTTTGTTTTTCGGGGAGCAGGGAGGGTGAGGTAATGACTTAAGTTGGCCATTAATCGACTTAGACAACAATGATGGCCAATTACCGCCATGCAGTTGCACGAAATCCGTTCGGCCCTTGACGTTGCCGGCTTAGCCACTGACTGAATTTTAACTTCCGTCCCAGCCCGGGAGGCATTATAAATTAATTGTGTCCCTGAGCTCAGCTTAGAGTGCACTAGACTCGACTCGGACCGGACTCGACTCGGACCGGACTCGGACTCATTTGAATATTTATTAAGATGAAATGCATTAAAATCAGATTACATAAATGCTCGACAAGTGCCCGGGGAGCTAACCAACAGCAAAGAGCTCACAAATCGTTCGACCGGCTGAGACAGGACGGTTGTTGATTTGTACTCTGCTTGTTTATTTGCCCAGCAACTCCTTCCTGCTTTTGCTGCTGGACTTATTCATTAGTTGGCTTTTTAACCGGAAATTGTGGCAGACCCAAGTGAGTCAATTATTTTAAAAGCTTTTTGCATAAAGTTTTCAGCTGCCGGTAGCTGGCAGCAGCAGCTCCTCGGTGGTTAAAAGTGGAATTAATGAAAGGCTGTATTTGTTAGGGGTCTTGGTTGGCATTCCTTTTAAAGCAATCACACATATGTGCACTGGGGAATATTTGGGACCAACTCTATTATTGGTTACTTGTTTAATTGAAAGCTTTTTATCGTTTCGGATTTCTACATTATTCTTCAAGTAAGGCCAACTTTTGGAATAATAAATTACTTTAATGGCAATGCTCGATTTATTCCTACTTCTTTGGAGAATATTTATTATAGTTTTGATAACTTTTTTTCAGTGTGTGTTAGGTAAGCCCGTTGCAAAACTTTCCAGTCGAAGATGCCAACTCAAGTCGGGTGTTCAAAAAAGGGAGTTTTAGCAAAATGTAGGCAAAATTATAAAGTTTCCAAGTTGTATCCCTCCGCATACTTAGGTGGGCTGGGAATCGTGGGCGCTGGCACTCCGACACCTCCTTCCCCTCCATGTCCCGAACCCGTGGAGATGGTGGTCTGATCGCCGTGCGTGTAGTAGGTGTGGGTGTGCGGATGGCCGTGGGAATGCGGTCCGGCATCCACCACCACCACCACATCGTGCTCCAGATTCTCGTGGCGAACTGGCGGTGGCTTCTTATTGGCCACCTCCACGACCACATCGTCATCGTCGTCCAGAGTGTGCGGACTGTGGGAAGCCAGGACCAGCGGATTGTTGATGCCCCAGGACGGAGGATGGAGGTAGTGCGGATAGTTTGAATAAATTTCAGCTCGTATGCGGTCGTCATAATCGTCGTCCTCCTCCTCGTCGTCGTCGTCGTCGTTAGCTTCGTCGCCCTCCTCTTCGTCGCCGGCTGCCTCTAGGTCCTCCGCCTCATTGGGAGAATGCACCTCCATGTTGGGCTCATCATGGTACTCTATATTGTTGGACATGAGCTCCGTGCCATTGATGCCGCCGTAATGCTTCAGCTTTGGTTTTGGTTTCGGTTTGGGCTTGGGTCTCGCTTTCGGTTTTGGTCTCGGCTTTGCCTTTGGTCTTTGTTGCTTTAATTTTGGCAGACCGTTGGGGAAAAATATTAGTCTATCTGCAATGTGGGCGAAAAAATGGCGGGGCAGGGGCGTGTTCGTGCAGAAAAAACAAGAGAAATAAAGCAGAGAAAACATTTAGTGCCGAAAAGGTGCAAATTGTTGCTGCTATTCGCTATTAAAATAAGTGTGTGCAACAGTGTGTCGGTGGGTGTGCGCTGGTATTTAATTAGTGCAATTAGTGTACGCTTTTATACTCTATATAGTGTGTACTGTATACATATATAATGTAATAAAACGGGAGGGGATCATTCCGCTTTCGGGTGCCGTTAGTTAATCCATTAGTGCAGGTGGGGGTGAGCGAAGTGGAAAATGAAATTATGCTTTAAAGAGTTTCTCTGGTGGTGGTCTGGCGTGGGCGTGGGAAAATCAAAGCTCTGGTTGCCCTAATCCTTCAAAAAACCAAAAAATGTTTCTAAAATAATGCCTCTGACTTTCTGTTCGGTGTGTGTGAGTGTTGGGTGATACAGTTAGTAGCTTTGGCTAAGGTTAGTCTTAGATCTATGGTTAGAGAGAGATAGTTCTAGAAGTGTTTAGTATTTTTTTGGTGCAATCAATCTAAAGCACAGACTTAGTTCGCTGGGTGGCGGTTTACTTTAGCAAGTGACTGTATGTAGTAATGGACTGGCTTACTGCTACAACAAACTTGGATATGGTGACAGATAGAGCGAGAGAGAGAGAGGTTTAGAGAGATAGAGAGAGATAGATTGCAGTGACTTTGAACACGGCAGCTTTGGTTTACATTGATATACATTCGTATACGTGATATTTACTGATACTGAGCATAGCTAATATTCATATGGTATGGTATATATTGGATATATAGGCATAATTGGTTACTGTTTACTGATCGCAGAACATGGGTATCGTTTTGGTTTGGGTTTTCTCTAGTTGGTTTTTTTTTTGATGCAGAAGCGTGCGATAGTTTAGTTTCTGGTTTTGTTTAGGTTACTTAAACGGTTAGGCTAGTTTCGGTTTTTGAGCGTTTCACAAAAGTACACGAACCAAAGGCAAACCATATTGGAACTTAAAATCTCGGAAAAACACAAAAATCTGTTAAGAACGAAGGAAATAAGTTTTCGGTTTAGACAGGTAAAGTGATAAACGTTTACCGTAGAAACACAAGAGCGTTTGATACCAGAAAGTTGACAGAGTAGGAGATTAGACACTTAAGAACACAGGACAATCAAAATGAAAATAATTCTTTTCTATAAATATAATTAATGTATATTTTTCCATGATTCTCAAAGCTTTAATTTTGCTTTGTGTTTATTTTTTACTCAGTTGTTTGTGTTGTTGTTGTTTTTATTGTTGTTATAATAGCAGTAGTTGCTGTTGTTGTTTCTGTTGCAGTTACAAAGGTCACGGTCGCCAGTCGAAACTTACCCACACACGGATTGTGATTAACAATATTAAAGATACGATCACAGCGCTTTTTCATATGGTTGTTCGGACAGATGCAACCGAACATGGGCGATAGACGGAGGTTAGTCCAGGAATCATGGCAGGCGTCCCTGAAACGAGAGCGATGATAGTAGCTTTTAAGCACTTTTCTACTTCCGCCTTCAGCAGCCAACTCAATGGGGTCTAAACCACACCGATGTGGGTGGTTTTCAACCCAACCGAGTGCCCGCCATCCCAGCTAATTGAATTCATTTCGAGTCCCTAACCACCCGAACCGCCAGCGACTTCCGTTCTGAGGGCGGGAGTATGCAAACTTTAAAATTGCCAATTACATCAAAAATGCATGTGTGCACTGAACAAAAATATTTTTGTTATTTTGGGGAAGCTCCTTAATTTAATTTTTAAGCTTTTTCAACATTCCTGGCACTGTCTTTTGTAAATTAACAGAAAATGGTCATCATGTCCCATCCGATAATTTTTATTTAAATCTTTTTTTCATTCCCGAAAATTAACTTTTAAGAAGTGTTACTTTTAATATAAATGTGGAAATATGCCTCTAACATTGAATGATATTTAATTCAATTCAATTCAATAAAAGTGAGTTAAATTATACAGAAAGCTGCTTTTGCCGTCTATTACGAATCTTCATCTATATGGAATATTTGTATGAAGATTGTAAAATTTTATTATTCCATTATATTAATATTTTTTTGTGACAGGTAATGAATTCATTTTTTGTTTAAGTGAACCCGCATGGCGTTGCAATTAATATTTTATCGCATAGGTGGATCTCTCTACCCGGAACTGGAGTCAGACCCGAGCCCGGACCCAGTCCCACCGCCGCAACCAATATGCCTGGCATGCGTGTGGAAAGTTGTAGTGGCAGGGGGGTGTGGGAGGACTTTAAGCCCAAGTTTCAAACTCTGAACTCTGAAGTCAACTGAACTCAACTCCCAGGTCCCAACTCGCAACTGCCGCCGCAAAAAGTCATTTCGAGTTATTAAAACATTCAGAACGTTTGTATCGAAGTGTATCGGGGCCAGACGGCGAAGGTTCTGGATGGGTCCTGAGCTGGGTTTGAAAGGATGTGAAGGAAATCGCGTCAGTAAGGATATGTGATGGCTAAAGGAAGCAGCAAGATGCCGGCAAGCAGGAAGTTTCATTTCGCCTTCTGTTCGCTCAACTTGACTCCTGTTTACTCTGCTGTCTGCCGTTCCTGCCGAGCGTTGTGTTTTTTGTGCCAATAAAATCGAATATCGAAATTGAATGTTGCGGGGTAGCGTTTTCCTCAAATGTATGAAGTTCAGGTGGAGTCAAGACTGTATTTTTCTTGCCAACTGCCAATGCAATTTTCCTTTGCCGTTAACCATTAAATGGCATGGCGGGCTGGAGCAAAAGGCAAATCAATTTTCTTATTAACTCAAACACGCTTTAATTGAATTTTCATTATTGGAAGTGGTTATCGGTGGATGGACTTCGTCCCACTTTCCCCAATTTCATAATATGCTTAACACTTTAATCGGAAAACGGCAGTGGCTGCCTGAAAATTGTGCCATCAGTGATGATGGTAATGGGTTGAACATTTTAAATAACTTGGATTGTTTTCCCACACGAAATTAAATAGATCTGGGTCAGTAATAAGTTAAGGTATAATGGGGTCAATTAAGCATACCTGTTTTCCATTTTGCACTTATTGTCACGGACTTTACAATGCGTTTTGAAGTCTTCGAAGAGTTTCAGGCATTTTCGTTCCTGCTGACAGACGGACAGTGCATGATTGCACGTGGGTAGTGCGTCTATGGGATATGGATCCTTTTCGGCTGTGGAGTAATAAATATTATTAATTGATTCACTGTGGACCATTTCGACGTCCAAGCCACTCACCCTTCTTCAGCACAAATCCGCAGGGATGATCGAACAGAAAGTCCCGAAAATGATTGCAATCGGGGTCCATGCCGGGCTCTTTGCACAAACATGTTGGCCGGAAGAATTGGAAGGCCTGCAGGGTGCGAAGAGCTGCCTGGCACTTGGTCACTGTCACGGTGCTGCAGGACACTGGAAGAGGAAGAGAAAGAATGACCAAAGGCTATACATTGAGTACAACATGGTGTGTGGCAAGTGAGTGACAGTTGGATCCATTCTGGGGGACTGGAGTCTGGTTATGCTTAATGATCTATAAATGGCAGCACTGCTTAAACTTTGACACATAATGTCGTTTGGTTCATTTTGGGAACTGTACATCGATTACGGACTATATAAGTAATATCACTTGGAAAAAAGTATAGCAAACTTATTTGATATGAAAATCAGAATAGCTTTCTTGACGACAAAACAAAGAAGCTGCTAGTAATGTTTTTGGAAAATGATTAATTGTTGAAAACATCAGTTCGACAAGTAATATTTCTCAGTGCAGGTGTGGACCATGACAGTTGTTATAAATGGCAGCCAGACAACTACAAACCAGACACATGTCATAATAAGAGCCGAGAGAGAACCTACAACAACTACAATATGAATAATTGAGTCTCCAAACAAAACGGTCGATTTAAGCGGCCAATGAAGCGAGGAGATGGTAAGAAGGGAAGACCGGGGGGATACGGATAATATTTTATAACATAATAAATTATGTTACACATATACTCATACACGAGGACTGAGCGGTGAGTGTGTGACAGCTTATTGGAGCATATGACAACTACTACGACAAACAAAAGGCAAACATCTGTTGGCCATCTATTGTCCTTTTGGCCATAAAACATAAGCCCTACTAATAAACCCGGCTACGCCAACACTTCACAAATACAAGCAAGCCGTGACTGGCACGCACACACCCACACGCAGGAGGGACTCTCGTCATAAGCCGTAAAATCGCCAAAAAGCAAAACAAGCAAACTGCCAGGACAATGGGCTGCCCAGCATAATAGGAAGTGAGTGGCCAATGGCCACCGCCATGCCATGTGGTTCACGTCACTCAAACGCCCTCCATCCCAGGTTCAGTCCCTTTCTCCTGCACCGCTCCTGCTCCCTCTTCTGCTATCGCTCCAGCTCCTGCCCTTTTGGAACCCTTGTGATTGCCCCTCGACCTCCAATAACTCTCCTCTCATCCAATACAGACCGGACATGATTATTTGCTAGTTGAACATAAAGTTGCTTCCGCCAGGGATCCTCACTGGTTACTAGGCACTGGGCGTTGGGCAAACAGCACATAGGAACATCGACAGAGCAACAAGTGACATTTTTCACAGGCATCCATCATTTTTATGCCCTTTGGCCTCGAAACCTTTTTGTTTTTTTGGTAAGTTCTTTTTTTTTTTTGGTGAGTTGGGTTTTTGGGATTTTGGATTTTCGGTCTTTTGGTTTTTTTCCGGGAAGACCGTCTGGGTGTCAATTAAAACTCGTTGGTTGCCAGTGTTTCTAGTATCAGTAACAGTTCTTATTCCAGAGGAAAAGTTGGGGTATTTTTTCAATACGGAAAGTTAAAAACTAAGTGCCCGGGCCATTTAGATTTCATTTCTATTGGCTTAATAGAAGCCCACAAAATGTTTTGCATTAAAAACACTATTTGTTTTTATAATACGATATATAGGATTAATTGGATTAAATCGAGAGTGAAATATTTTAATTGTTAATTAAAAAAGAGTTATGTTTTTTAACAAAACTATTTAAGGATAAAATAAATTGTAAATTTGATTTAAACTATCTTTCCAGCTCCAGCTCTTTTTTATTTCTGTGTGATGAGTGCACTTGATGGCTGGGAAGGATAACTAGCTCCGGGGTCCTGATTCCCAGCTCCAGGCCTTCTCCTGCCTTGGGCTAGTGGCACCGTGGCACTGTGGCACCTGGCTTGGTTTCGTCATTGCATGCTGGGCAGCCATAAAAAATAAAGCCAAGGCGAGTGGTTTTTATGCTTCGCCGCCATCAACTGACGCCATTTGCTGTTTGTTGTTGCTGCTGGCTGTATATACATATATATTGTTTTTTTTTCCACTACCATTGCCGTTGCCGTCGCCATTGCCCTTGCCTTTTACTGTTATTGTTAAGTCCTCAATTCGTTTTTATTCGAAACGCGTTTCCGGTTGTTGAGTTGGTCGCTGAATTGGTTCAATGATTTCTTTGTTTGTTTGTTTGTTGCCGCCGCTCAACTTTTTGCCTCGACATGTTGTGTGTGTTTGTGATTTTTTCCCCTCCTTGGTTTATTTGATTTGATTTTAGTTTGGTATTTGTTTTCGCCTCCCGTCTTGACCATTGTTTTATGATTTTTTTGGTCTTTTATTGGCGTCTGCAGGCGAAATTTATGAGTCATTTGTTGTGTTAAGCCATTTAAAGACCTATTAATTATTATCGGGCGTATTAATTGCAACTGATTGTGCGCCGAAAGTATGTCCGCCTGGCCGCGCGGCGCCTTATGCGGCCTTTTGTGTTTGCAATATTTCGGCCTGGCAGACTTCCGGATCGCCGGACATGGCTTCCCGGACACATATCCTTTGTGTCCATATTAAGCTGTCGCATATTGCATAGGGTGTGTGAGTGTGTGGGTTAGCATGTCATTGTTGATTTTATTGAACCCTCGACAAGTGCCCGTGGCTCAAAGTGAGTGCTCTGCTGTGTAGTGAGTTTTAAAACGGAAGTGGAATGCCAAAAAGTATGGCATGCAAAGGCACGACCGATGCTGCTGCACTGGCGCCGGCTTCCGGCAAAGGAAAAGTGAGCAAAAATATATTTATCGCCCAGCTGGGGCATCGAAGCTGCTTTTAAAGGCTTTCCCCGGTCGTGCCTGTGCATATGAGCAGCGTGAAAAAAATAAGTGTAGCGAGGAGCGAGGAAAACCTGCATGAAATGCAATTATCATAAATATTCAGGCACTGTTCCCCCCGACTGGGAGCCTCTTTAAGGCTCACATTCATATTTGGAGGACATTTAAAGGACAAAGCGACAGCTACAGCCATTAACCTGCACGGCTACGCGGCTACACGGCTAACAAAAAGTAATTTCACTTTTAAATGAAAAAGTTCAAAGTGCGTTTGTTTATGCCACACACAGACACAGTCACACATGAGACGTTGGCCATAAAAACAAATGCCAAATGATTTTTGTTGGTGGCTTTGCCGTATGTTTGTACACCAGTGCCTGAAAAAAATTAGACACTGGCCAGCAATTGTAATCGTAACTTTTTATTGTGATGCGCTGGCATTTGCAATCGAAATGGAATTGAAGAAGGGCTCAGGATTGCTCAGACTGCGACGACACCCAATTCCATCAAATCACAAGATTTTCCTGGCAATCAAAAACCAAATTAAAGACATTTATTTCATTTCATTTATAATTTGTTGAATGGACCAACAGGCAGAGTCCTTCCACACATAATATTCCAAGAACTAATCAATAATTCCAAACACACGAGCTTTGCTGAGGAAGTCTGTTCGCTGAACATAAGAACCGGACATGGTGCGACTACCCGTATAGGCATGGCGCCCATGAAGGACTCTCCAGTTGTCGAAAAGGACAATGCTGCCTGGATTCAGCTTCAGAGTCCATTGGTTCTCCTCGTCCCTTAACAGCTTCAAGAGTTTCCTGAGGCTTGCGTAGAAATCTGACATTTCGGTTTGGGGAATGGTGTCGAAAACAGCTCGATCGTAGACATTGACCCGAAGTTGCACGAGTTCCTCAGTCAGGGGGTCCACTTGGATGATGGGAGCCGTGTGGCGATGATGTTCGCCCTTTTCGATATACTCCCCTGGAACCTGAACCCGGCACAACGTCTGGTAGGCATCGGGGGATCGGCGTTTCAATTCATGAACCACCCGCAGGCCGTCAACGAAAAAGTTTTCACCGCCACAGCCCCCAGAGTGTTCGATGCAGTGTAGAGCCTGGAGACCGGCAGCATCACAGAAATAAGTATTGTCCGTGTGCGAACCAAGATATAGCTTTGTGTAGGCAGTGTCCGCATGGTCTGGTTTATCGCTGAAGGTCCACATTTTGCCGAAAAAGGTTTTCATCAAAGGAAAGACCCGCCGCAAAGCCAATTCCGTCATATAAGGCGTGGGAGGCACATCATCAATGAAGATAATGCCAAAGCGAACCAACGATTCCACCAGAGACTTCACGACATCATCACTGGAGACCAGCTGGGGCAGAGAGAACCTCAAGTGCCGCTCATTTTGGAAAATAATGCTGCGGTTCCAGGGAGTGAAAGCGCCGGACTTTGAACGGCGACTTATCAAGCTCTCCAACTGGGACTCGAAAATGAAATCCAAGTCATAGCTGGATCGGTGACCATCGCTCCCTTTAAAAGCATAAAAGCTTATACTTGGAAATTTCCTCAATACAAATGTCTCCACTTACACTGCACAATAAAGTTATTCCCCTCGTACTGAGACTCTAGCAACTTGACATCCGACGGCAAGTCTAGGAGATCAATTCGGCGCTGATTTGTATCCAAATTAAGGCATTCCCCACACCTACAGTGATCACGGAGCCAGAACTGATTTAGTTCCAGACTTTTGCCGGTTTTGGGATGTTTTAAAATCAGCATTTTTAAGTACAAGCGTCTAGATTGGGGGACGAAAGCAAACTGATCTCTCAAAAAGTGATTAGGTCTCCGGCTTCGACCTGTTGGGAATCTTATCAGCGCTTCGGAGATTCTTTGCCGGCTTACTCTCAGCTGATAAGGCTTTCTTTGCTGACAGTTTAAATTCAATAAAATCAAATCAAAATATCAACAAACAGAATACAGTTTAATGCCATTGGAAAAATAGAAAATTAAAATTCTAAAGGAAACTAAAATTCTAATTCTTTGTATTAACATTGTTTACATTATCAACTTTAACAAATTCTGTTTGTGGTTCATATTAGTTTCATTAGAATCTAATGATTAGATGCTTGCTTTTATTCTGTCGTTTGAATTTTCATGGAATTGGAATGTTCCACACATTTTCAATTTCACATTTTTGGCGCGCAACTTTTTTTAATTTTTTAATTTTTGTGCAAAAATATAAATAAAATTGGGGAAAATGTAATATTAGCATATATTAAATAACTTGAAAACAAAGAAAATACTAAAAATTACACAAGTTAAAATTTAATATTTTATATTATTTAATATTTTCGACGGGGTATAAAAATACATTAGAGGTATCACCCCTACTTGGTGAAATATTTGTGAAATACTTTGTAGACTCATATTTTTGAATTTTTGGTTTTTACCCAAACTGATGACCTTAATTTTTTTTGACTAAATGAAATCGTAGAGCCCTTTGACTTTAACTTCAAAACACAAACTAGTTGATCGTAGCAGGCCGCTCTTTAAATATCAGAGCAATAGCTCTGCTTTGTACTGCTTTATCCACAAAGTAAAAAATCAAAATCTTTCGAAAATGAAACCTTTCAAGACCTCCTGGGCGGACGAAGTGGAGGCGGACTATGTGGACGGTTTGCCGCCTTGCAGTGAGTACATCGAGGGGGACTACAAGTACGTGACCGAGTACAAGTTCAACGACGACGGCAAGAAGGTGAAAGTGGTGCGCACCTTTAAGATTGGAAAGCAGGTGGTCTCCAAAGCGGTGGCTCGGCGACGTGGCTGGGTGAAGTTCGGGGACTCACGGCTGGACAAGCCTGGACCCAATTCCCAGACCACCATGGCCTCGGAGGAGATCTTCATGCTTTTCATGGGCTCTAAGGAGTTCGAGCAGACGCACGAAACCCAAATGGACGCCGGCAAAAATATAGCCAAGTGTCGAATCTGCAATGGCGAGCACTGGAGTGTCAATTGCCCCTACAAGGGCACTTCGATGGATAGTAAGACCCTGATGGAGAGCAAGGCCAATGCGGCGGCAGCGGCTGCTTTGAATGACCCGAGCAAACCGGGTAAGTACGTGCCACCGTTTATGAAGGACGGCGCCGGGGGAGCCGGCGGCAAAGGCTGGGGACGCGAACGGGACGATTCGTCGGCGGTTCGTATCTCCAACTTATCGGAATCAATGACCGAGACGGATCTCGAGGAGCTGGTGAAGAAAATCGGTCCTCACACTAAGATGTACTTGGCCCGAGAGAAGAACACGGGTCTGTGCAAGGGATTTGCCTACGTGCACTTCAAATTTCGCCAGGACGCAGCTGCAGCCATCGAAATCCTCAACGGTCATGGCTACGACCACTTGATCCTCTGTGTCGAGTGGTCGAAACCGCAGCCATGAAACGCGGATCCTTTTGGACTTACTTCTCAACTTTAATTCGAGAACGGAAATGAGCCTCGGTCGGACCAAAAGAAATTAAAATAAAATAAGATGCAGAGAAAAAAAAATAAATTGGAAAAGTCAATGAAATTGTTTTACTTTTTGTGTAGCTTTGTAGTTTTAAGACTCTTAAGAGGTTTCAGCTTTGTTGTAAAATTTTTAAGCAATTAAATCCCTCATAGTGCTTACTGATTATATTTTTTTAATTATGGTTCTTTTCTTGCATATTATATTTCAACAGATATTCTCTATCTGTATATAAACTGCTGAGAAAAATCGAGGTCGCCTCGGGCAGCCAAAGCCGTTAATGCTTCGTTTTAAATGCGATTTTTTCGCCATGTTCCCCCACAACCACACAAAGGTGAAAGCCACTTAAATGGAAGCCAACGTGCTGGCTCACAGGATATGGTGGTGGGGGAGTTCCCTGTGTTCCTGGCGGAGCTCGGTGCTCAAGGTGCTCGCGGCAAAAGCTGAGAAATGCCACAAGACGCTGGCTGGCCGGACTGAATGAACATTAATAATTAAATATAAGAGGGGACTTATGCGCACGATACTCGAAGCACAGGACACAAACTACGAGACCATGACGATGACTATGGAATAGATGGAATAGTGTTTCGCGGAAAAGTCCCGGCTTAGATACACATTTTGAATGAGGGGCGGATCAAAGTGTGGCACAAAAGAAATTTATTCCCATTGTTGTTGCTGGTGTGGCGGCAGGTGGGTCGGCAGGTGGGTCCGCAGGTTGGTGGGGTCAAAGCAGAGGCAAAGGCAAAGCCGGAGCTAAAGCAGAGTCTAAAACAAATTACTGAATAATTTATAAATTAACTTTTTCTGCGGCCCACTCGTCGTCCATTGTTTGAGTATGGAGGTACGAATTGAAAAGTAAATGGAGTTCCGGTGGATCCAAAAACGTGTGGCGAGTGGAGAGGGAATTACGGAGCGAGGGCAGGGGTCAGAAGCAAGGAGGTCACCGGGAGCCATGCGTTCACCTGCGGGTCATGTGCGGAGCCCGGACCAAAAGAGGGAAGGAACTTAAGACTTAACTTTTGTCAAGAATGTATGATACCCGGTACTTTATACAATTTTTATAAGAATTGGATTAAATTGAAAGGTTATCCTTGCATCAAGACTTTATTGAACAAGAATATTTAAGAAAAATTATGTATACGCATAGTATTCCCACTTACAGTGTACCGTGCGATTTCTTTTCTTTTAGAAAGGTTTCACTCAAAACATGCCATCGACTTGGCGGGCATCGCTCAGCAGCTCTCCTGGGCATTTGAATATTCAAATGGCTTTAGCTTGGGCTTCGTAGCCGATTTCCTTTCTCTTTCTCCCCTGATTTCCCCACTCTATCCCTCCGCGGCTGTTGCGCTTTAAGTGTATACTGTTATTTACTGTTTTATTGCACGCGCGCCTGCTCACGGAACACACAAAAATTGTTGAAATAATTACACAGTTGTCGAAACAGTAAACACACACACACCTCAGTGCAGTCCCAGGACAAGGCTGGACAAATAAAAACAAAAGAAAAATAAAATAAATTTACAGGACTCGCCCAGGCAGCGGAAATTAATTCTCAAATGACCAAAACTTGCGCATAATCAGGACTGGACGGCAATGCCATTGGCGCTCAAGAGCTCTGCAAACACTTGACACACAAAGCGCCATAGATTTTGTGCAAACAGAACAGTTCGTCAGGGTGAGGAAAACTATCCATACCCTAGTATTATTTATTTATATTGTATTTTGTTGTTGTTTACCTGGTATAGGCCCGCAGACGCGAGGTATAATTTCCAATATAGCCGAGCATGAGGGATCCTCGAAACAGAGCTGTCGGGCCAAAATGCAATTTAATATGGCCACGACGCCTTTAATGGTGGAACCTGGAATTATATGAAAATGGATGAATTAATAAACTATTTGAAGTCGATTAAATATATATATAGAACTGTAAAACATTTACACTGTATTTTACAGCAAGCCTGGCTTTGAATGTTTATTGTAATACACGATGGAAATCGATCCAGAACTCGTGAAGGCCTTTGAAAACCTTCAGGTCTCTATGCGACCCATCAGCCCTGAGGAGATAGCCGCCTTCGATGAAACCACCCCTTTGAAGGAGCGCAATGAGAAGCAGGATCATCCCTCATACTCAAAAATACCCAGATTCTTCGATCCTCCGCCAAAACCAGAGGATAAGATCCGTCAAATGTTGCGTAGAGAAGCCCATTCGATTTTTTTGCAACGTCAGGCGGCTCTGCTCCCGGACGCCGATGAGTTGGACGAATTGTGGAAAATCCTGCAGGAGCACGTTGATGAGACCACAGAGGCCAAGGACCAGTTAATGGAGTTCGATAGCTTCATTAAGGTTACGGAAAAACTTGGCGAAAAGTTTGAGATGTTCGTTAGACCGCGTCTGTTCCTCACTCTAATGGTTAACTCTCCTGTGCCTGGAAAAGCAGAAGTCCTAGCTATTTTCAAATACGTAACAGGAAGAGTCGAACTGGAACAAGGACGCATTGGAATCAGTTTCTACGATGAAATGGGTCAGGGCTTCCTGCAGGAGGTCGATTTGGAGAACTACGTAAGGGATATAATACCCACTCTGGCACAAATATCCAATTACTTGGACCCCTTGTTTGAAACATTCTATGTCTGCACAGTGGTGAAGAAATTCCTTTTCTTCCTGGACCCTATGCATACAGGGCGTATACGTATCGAGGACGCGATTTCCACGGGCATGTTGTCGGAAATATTGGAACTAAGAAACGAGGGCAATGCCAAAGAATCGGAGGGAGATGAAGACCAGGAGATTGACGAGAAAACGGATCGTAACTGGTTTTCATTGGAATCCGTCATTGAGGTTTATGACACATTTTTAAGTCTGGACAAGGATCACAATGGCTTATTGAGCAAGGAAGAACTGGCAATGTTTGGTTCTGGCACTCTGACATCCGTCTTTATTGACCGCGTTTTTAAAGTCTCTCGCACTTATGATAAGGAAATGGATTATAAGGGTTTTTTGGACTTTTTCTTTGCCATGGAACATAGAGATGTAAGTTAAGCTCTGTTTATTAAGATTTTTAATTAAAAAATGTCCTTAAGAAACCTCCAGCATTGCACTACTTGTTTCACCTCTTAGATGTCGATCATCAAGGATTTTTGACTGCCCATAACTTGAGTTATTTCTTTGACGACATTAAAAAGCATATCGTTTCTACGAATGCGGAGCAAGTCAATTTCCAAGACCTCAAAGATGAGATATTTGACATGGTCAAGCCGACGGATCCAAACAAAATTACAGTCAAGGATCTAATAAATAGGTGAGTGCTGGAGCTTTTTTATGAAAATCTTTACTTATGTCTTCTATTTCAGTGACCAAGGCGACACAGTGGTCTCCATACTAATTGAGTATCAAAGGTTCTGTGCCTACGAGAACCGCGACGAAAATCGTCAAAACATTTAATAACTTAAAGTTTTAACAAATAAGCCGAAACAATTTAATTAAAAACCTGGACGGCCACCTAAAATTCATGAATTCATGTTTTTTCCCCAATTGCATTTTTAAATTAAATGTGTAAAGTTCCTTAAATATTTTCACTCGTTTTTATTTGTCTTGTGGGTCCCATAATTGCAAATGACTCATAAATATTTACACAAGTATTTAATTATGTTAATTCCTCAATGGTTTCCAATTCTGCAATCGTATTACTTTTTTGTCCTTTATTGAAAATCTGACACGAAATGTCCAGCGCAAAAAAGCACGTGGACAAGCATTACAATAATGTTTATATGGAGCTTTTAGTTTTTATCATAATTTTATGTTTCACTACCAGTGCCTGTGAGCGGGCGGTTTATAAAACATTCATTTCAATTTCATTTCATTACGTAAAATAAACCAAGTCATCCGGGGGCCTGCTGTCTATCTAAGCAGTCAGCTTTATGGCCCTGCCTACTGGCCACGGTCCTGACCGGGAGCGGCCTGCCCTTCTCCTTCTCCTTCTCCTGCCTTCCGGATCCGGATGCCCAGTAAAAGTTGTAGGCTGCTCCTGGTACTGCCGCTATTTTCAGTCCTCCAGACCAGCTGCCCCCCACGCTCATTAACGAAATGACCGTTTGCATATTGCAACTGGGAGTGGGCGGTGGACAATCCAGAGAGGTGGTGGAGAGGGCGGCTTGCAGTCGGCAGCCGTAGCCGGAATAACAAAAGAAGTGCCTTCAAAAATTCTCGAATTGCATGCGGACGCAGCTGAAGTTACTCCGAGGCGACTGCAGGAAGAGCAGGAAGTGGCCTACTGCCAGTAGACCAAAAACGAAAAGCGAAAAGTAACTGGGAACAGTAAAAGTTTCGTGGCACTGCCATTCGAATTGTTTGCGGAAATACAAATAAACAAGAGTCAAGAGGAAATTCCGAACGGAGGACGAGGGGCAGGCCGGCGAAGAGGCAGTCTGTTCTGGACTGGACTTTAAAGTGTTTTATGGTTATTGGGTGCTTAGAATTGCATTGAGATATGCAGCGCGCGTCTGGCCCGATGACAGGCCAAGAAATTATCAGGCAATGGAATTTCGGATTGGATTTGCGAACCGACTTGGCCGCAAATCGCCGCCAGACCAGACTCGCCGCCCTCAGTCCCCGGCGACCCATTTGGAATCACTTAAAACACACAAATCAAGCAAAAGTTGAAAACACAATAACAATTGTTTTGGGACACACCATAAATTTGCATGCCAAGAAGAGTAATGCTCTCAGTCCACATAGAAAAAAACGCGAAATAGGCACATAAATATGCGACCGACCGGTCGGTGGCTCCTTTCCCGTCCTGTCGCCTGCTTCCCGTATCCTGGAACTCCACAAGCCGACGACAACCAGAACAATTCGTTTGTGTCACAATCAGATTCGGCACAGGCACAAAAATGTTCGCTTTTCGCGTTTTGCGCTCGCCATGTTTCATGAATTATTTCCCCGAACACCAAAAAGTTTGCGACCAAAAAACTTTGACTGCAGAAAGGAGGCCAAAATAAAAAATTTACAAAAAAAAGAAGGCTAAAAAGGGAGCGAAGGTGGCAAGACATTGACTGGGAACTGGACAGTGTTGCAGTTCAACTTTCGATGCTGCACAGTGTTGAGCTAAGGACATTTTTGAAGACTTTGAGGTTCAAATAATGCCTTTTGGTTAGTTTTCTGCAACTTTTACTTATACTTATACTTTTACTTTTTACTTGATATTATTTAAGGAAGAGATAAGACTATAATTTTATTTAAATAAATGAAATGTTAAAGATATAAGAATTTTTTCCTGTGCCTTGTTTTGCGTTGATTCGTGCGGCGAACATTTCGATTACCATTTTCCCTGGTGGAAAAAAGAAAACGTGGGGGTGACCGGGCGGTGGTTGGAGATTCCTCCAGTGTTTCGCATTTTCTGCAACTTCGTTGGTGGCCTGCCCTTTGCTCTCCGGGCTCAGGTCCTGCTGTTCCTGCTTCTGCTGCTGCTTAAATTTCAATTGTGTGCCAGGGGCGCTGGCCCGACGCTGGAGCACTCTGGTGCAGGCTTTAATAAATTATGGCCCACGTTGGGGGTGGTAGCTGGTAGTTGCCACTGCCACTGCCGCCGCTGCTGCTGCATGCCACTTGGAAAAAGTTAATACAACAAATGCCCTCGCTACAATAGCAACAAGAACAAGAACAACAATTGCAATAACAATAACCGCATTACGAGGCCGCGAATCGTTGCTGGAAAAGCCAAGTCTGCGGCAGTGGCAACATCAACAACATGGCCGAGAAATGGCAGCTTTACAACTTCCGGTCGGCAAGGACTCAGCTACACACAGGACGAGCGCGTCCTTCTGGCTACTGTGAAATGTTCGCTGTGGTCGTTGGATGTTTTTATTTTACTCATTCTGTATTTTGTATTTCTCGTGTATTTTTTTTTTTGGCCTGCCCGACTGCCTGGCTCCTGCTCTGTTGCTCGGTGGCCATCCTTATGTCATTCGGGATTATTTTGTGGGTTAAAAACTAATTTTCGGTCATGAAGTGGATTTTGCAGTGTGCATGTTGCCGACATTTGGCGGCCCATAAATATGCAGCAGTGGCAACTAACAAACGAGCAATACACAATTTGCATGGGGCACAGGGCACAGGGCACGGGGCATGGGCCATGAAGGAACTCCCTAACGAGCGAGGGAGTTTATAAAACATTGATTTCCCGACTCCCTTAGCTTAAAGTCCTGGGAAGGGATTATCCGTAAAAATACCCATTCACTTCCTAGGAAAAGCCGGGGTAAGCTGTTCAATTTTTCACACACACCAAATGTCAACAGTTGAAAGTGCGTGACCAAATTATTTCATTTCATTTTATTTAATTTATGGTCCAGCACCCGGTCCGCACTCCCCAGCGGAGGCAGGCCCTTGCTGGCATTTAAATTTAACTACTGACAGACAATGCGAACGACCACCAGCCACTTCTCCATAAGCAACAGCTCCAGCACCAGCAACATCCATAACAGCAACACCAACTGCGGCAGCAACAGCAACATAAAATGTCGCCTGCGGCCATTTTCATGGGCAACCAACCGAATTGGGTGTTGAAGTTGTGTTTGGGCCTTAACCAAAACAACAACGAAAACAACAAGCCAAACAGAAAAAAGCTGTCGCCCGAGGGAGGGTGGGGATGGCAGCCGTACAGACTGGGTCAAGAAAATTGTTATTTTTTGGGAGGTATTTGGAAATTTCAATAGGTATTTTCATCAAGGAGATGATTTTTTGAATAGAACATACTACTAAATTATGGGATAATAAATTAATTATTAAAGTTAATATAATATTGTGCCCACTTTTGTAAATTGCGGACAAATAAGAGGAGTGGAGAAATCGGGGCCAAAATAACGAGAATGCTGCTGGGGATTATGGTCAATTATGTGTAAATACAATTATTGTTATTGTTGTCGCCGTTCATGAGGCGCGTTGTTGTCATTATTGTACGGTACGGCCTCCAACGTCTGTTGCACTTGTCGTTGTTATTGCCAATGTCATTGATGTTTTTCCATAATTGTAGTTACCGTTGCCTGCCGTGTGATGCGCGGCGTAAAATTTTTTGTTTTCACAGCACGCCTGGCTGATGATCGATTCATTAAAAGTGGGACATTTTAAAGCAATCCCGTGACCTTCTCCCGAAGAGGACTCTCCGCCCACTCGAGCCACTTTTAAGTTGCTGTGCACGTTTCACGTGATTTAAGTACAATTCCAGTTGGTCCCAGCGCAGCAAATAAAAGTACAAGGCGGGGAAAAAACACAAAATAAATCAGGGAACAATAATAGAAGTGTAAGTACAAGTAAGAAAGCATTTGCCGAGACAATGCAGTAAATTCCTTGGCATCCCAAGGTGGTCCTTTCGATTCTGGCTTAGTCACGTTACCGACGCAGCTTTTGCCAAGAGCTGGGATTCGAAGGGTTATACTGGGTTTTATTTTCCTCCAAGATTCCAACAGTTCGGTTCAAAGGCCAAAAGTCCATTGCCAGTATTGTGGACAATCTGCTTCACGACAATAATTTAAATAGACTCTTAAAATTATGCAGAATCAGAATGAAATCTATTAGCAAGCATTATAAGCTAGTTACTGCGGCACTCGATAACACAAATAGCTCTCTTCTAAATTTATTCCGAAGGCTAAATTTTATTCAGCCAGTGGCTGGCATTATCGGAGAAACCAAAACAAAATAAACACATCAATAAACAGAGTTGACAAAGATTTGATTGCATTATTATAAAACAATTTGCATTCGATAAAAGTCAAAAGCAGTGGCAGCCAAAGTCATAAAAGTCGCGGAATGAAAATTGGACCACCAATGAGATGGAAAGGCGGAAACGGGGGCTGGGGGCGGGATCCCTTGGAAAAGCTGCTGAATCAGAAGGAAAAGTGGGGACACAGTCACTTTTGTTGCTTTTCAAATGAGGAGGAAAAAGAAAAAATATGCAAAATGCGCATAAATCTAAAGCTCGACACGGGGCGGAAATCACGGCGGAGGCAGCTTTTGGATGAGTTCCCATCTGCTTTAGTCGTGCACTGAGAGAAGAGGTTAGTATTTTGGTTTAAAGAAACTGTCCTTTAGGTTGTGCATATTTTTTTTAATATTTATATTTTTAAGTTGCTAGGACTATAAACATTTAGTGATATGAAATATGGATACTTTTTTTAATATTTATAGCCCAGTTAATTTATTTTGATTACCTTTAAAGCAAACAACAGTTTAAAATCAACAAATTGTGCCTTAATTCTTTATTGAACTACATTGTTCAAACCTAAAAAGTGGTTAAAAAATACTAACTAATTTTTAAATAGTGGACATTAGACTTTATGTATTCCAAGCCACAATTCTATTCATCTATTATTGAATTCTTTTCTAGGAAAACATATTTTATTTAGTGTGTACCCCCTACTCTGTGGGAAATCGAATCTTGTCCTGGCAGTGGGTCGACGTTCGCGCATGCAGAATAAATGATTTTCTATTTGTTAAGTCAAAGTGAAATTGTCTGAGGGCTGGGCGTCTGTGCGTGAGCCTTGTGTGTGTTGACATTTCTTTGAGCCGCTATCACTCACTGGCTTAGAGCCGGCAAAGCTAAAAAAACACACACTCAAAAAATCCGAAAAGGAGGGCTCATACGAGCGTGGGTGCGTGGGCAGAGACAACATTCTCAGCATTTACATTTCATTTTTTGCCGTTCGTCAAATGTTTTGGCCTGCCTTGCCTTCTCATTTACAAGTTATCTCCCCGCCCTGGCCTTTGTGTGCCCCCTGTTGACTCTCGCCTCGGTATTGGGGAAAGAGGTCAAAGGGCGGCACCTACATACGTCAAGTGTTGCGACCGGGTCGAAAGCGGATGGGTGTTTTTTCGCTTATTTTTTAGTCTCCTTAGGAGGTGAGCTGCAGCATTTTCTCTGTGTCTTTGGGCCAGCATCTCTGGGCCAGGTTTAAACAAAAAGCGAAGAACGAACACATATAAATTTTTATTCTTATCTTCCTGCTATTTTTTTTAGCCATTTTTTCTCTTTTTCTCTTCCGCTCTCACTTTTGTCCTGGTTTGTGCTTTTTTCGATGCTGATGCTGCTGCTGCATTATCCTTTTCCCTTTTTACGTGTGTTCCATTGTTTTAAATTATTTATGCCTGCGTAAAATATTCAAAGCTTTGCCAAATGCAAAAAGACGAGGGGGAGAAAGTGGCTGAAGAAAGCCAGAGAGAGAGAGACAAAGCGGCAGCACGTCAGGACTGACGGGAAATTCGAACGCACAATAACAAAAAACAGCATCAGCAGCAGGACTACAGTCAGTCAGAGCGGGCCAAGTTATTATTCATAACACAGCAGCATCAAAGTGTAAAGGAGTCTGCGACAATTCCCACTGCCATTTGCCTCGCCCCCAGCCCCGCACTGCTGCAAACCTTCAAGTTTACATAAATTATTTATGACCTTCAGCGTTGGCACAAAACAACAAAAATAAAAAAAGAAATCGAAATGAAAGGCAAGTGGAAAGGAGACCGATGTTATTTTGACAATGATGCCAGGAGCCTCCTAATTTCGTGCTTTGTTTGCCATTTCGATTTCGCCAGCCGACCAAAGAGGAAAAGGGAATAAAAGGATTCTTTGAGGCGGTGATTTCACCGTGTTTACTTTCGCTCAAGTTTCAAAATAATATTTTAATTAATTTAAGTGCTTCGCTTGGTTTATTTCCTTCTCCTGGCAATTAGGAGTTACGTCAGCGAATTTATTGAATTCTCGCGGCCCTTATCAGGCTGTCAGAGAGGCGAACTGACCTTGTCGTGGCCTTAGAGGGCTTAAAAGTTGGCCGAAACAAGCAGCCAACTTTGTTCCCCCTAATGCCACATAATACAGAATTTAAAACGCAAGCCAACTTTATTTGTAGGGTTAATTGGTCTCCTTAAAACTTTAATTTAATTTGGTATTACGGGAAAGTCAACTGGCATAAGGTTTAAGTTTTTCAACTCCGTTTTTTAATGGTGTATAAAAAGGTCATTGGAGCAACAAACCAGCAACTGTAAATTGAAAATCTAACACCGGTGGCAAAGCCATTGAGTTCAAGAGTTGAAAAGTCGACGCCCAGGCCGGCGCGGCGGCTGTATTAACTTAACGGTTTGACATCCAACACCTTGCAACGCGGCAGCCTGCAACTGTGGCAGTGCCAGAGAACTCAAGTGTGGGCCAGCCCTTTGGCTGGGCTTAAGTGGCACTCGGTTTTGGGTTATCAACCCGACTGAAGCCTCCACAAAAAGTGTGGCTGCTGGCATTTGCAGTAAGAAATGCACGCGTACTCCCAACCCAATCAGAGCCAGCAACCCGCCTGCACTTCCTCGGCTGAGGTGAGGCAACTTTAAGACCAGAGTTGCCAGATGCTGTGGCTAAAGGATTTCCGCACCAAAAAATATTGTCGCGCATTTGTTCGCAGCTTACGGAAACATTTTTCTTAACACGCTCAGCAATTTTTTGCACGCTTTTTAGAGTCGACTTTTGTTTCGTTTTCTTGGTTTTTGTTTAAGACTTTTTGTTGTATTTTTTATTCCATTTCTTGCCGCCCCATCCGCGGCTTCACTTTTTCTTGCTCAACTTCAATTTGCAGCGCAGAGTGCACAATTTAAAGCATTTACGAGCGCAATTTGTCTGCCGCCTGCTCAGACCGCAGTCAACTCCACTTCCAGTCGGATTCCAAACTTTGGTTTCGTTCTTCCTTTATTTGCCAAGCCAAACTCCAAACAGGTTGAATTTTTTCTTGGCGTAAATCTGGCAGCTGGAGCGACTTTGGCTGCTTTTTGCAGCTCATTGAATTTCGTACGCTTTGTGCCTGGCCATGCCAATGCCATAAAAATGGATGCACTTTTCCCCTCGGGCCTGGCTCGACAAAAAATATACTTGCCAAATGATTGAAAGGATATCTTAAAACTTAATTATTTTTCACTTTGAAATGCGTTTGTGTTTGAGTCCTTGTTCTGGATTTTTAAGTAGAACCTGATGTATTTAAAGTCGAATTTTTTCCACTTTGACTGCCAAACTGTGCACAAACTAAACTCCGCCTGCGGGTCTTATCGTCCGGAGAATGTGAAGTAGAACTGTATGTGCATATGCACTTTGTTGCCCCCCTTGGCTCTTTTGGCAAGCCCGGCTCTGCGGCATATTCCATATATCGGGAAGTCTTCTGTCGGCGTTTATTGTCAATACAAAAGTTTTATGCATTTGTGAAAAGTTTTTTCCCATCCATTTTTTGTCGAAGTTGTGCGTTAAATTGTGTAAACGGATTTCTCCAGCAGATCCTTGAGGATGCGGGCGGCACACAGCCGAGATCGTTTGGAGAATGGCTTTGCTGAGACTTTTAAGTTACCGACACTTGTGAACAAGTTAACAAAACGTTTTCGCTGTTGGCAAACTTTTATTGTATGTGAGGCAGGCGGGAATGCAGACAGACATTCTGTCTGTGCTGCCACGCCCACTTGGAGTGTATGTTTTATTCATGAGACAGCCCTGGAACACACACACGCAATAAGTCCTAGCTTTGTCCCGGCCTCGGTCTGTCTGTTTCCGCCGTTGTTGTACGTCAACGATAATCGCAGGTCAATTTCATAAACAAATAAGGCGCAGTTATCTGGATTTCATCAGGACTGCGATTCGAGTCCATTGAAGCCGGCCACAATAAAGCCATTCCAACGGACATGCGGACAAGCGGACAGGCGTACATTACACATTCATGGAACAGTACACGGCTTATCTTAATTATAGATCGATACACTCAAAGGCACGGAGAGGGTTATACAAATGGGCCGTGCAGATACAGTCAAGGGCAAAGTAATAGCATTAAATACGTATTATTTAATTGTATTATTTGTATAAGTTTAGATAAACCCTACACTGCATTTGTTTCATAAGGTGCTTAAATATAAGCTGGTGTAAGGCCATTCTGAAACATATTCTAAACACCTTTGTCGAACTCAAGCTCTTGACCCATCTGTTAGGTGTCTTGCATTGTCTGCGTGCCGAGACTAATTCAGGCCTCACTTGACACCATAATTTATAACGATTCGCACTTCTGACCACTGGCAATCAGTTGGCCAACCCATTCATTCATTGACTTGGCTCAAAGCTGTCAAGCAAAAGGAGCGAAAAGTTCCAGCACAATTAATTGTAATTTTCTGGGCGGATTCTCTGTCCGGTTAATGGGTGCAAACACGCCGCAGGACCAAGTGGCGTGTAACTGAATGGCAAATTAAATTTCTGCCAACGAGTTGGGAGACTGCTGCTGGGACACACTGCATTTATCCATTTTATTGACGCTCTAATTAAAGTGTTGGGTTCATCAATATGCCCAAGGTGAAGCTGAAACTGGCATGGCAATCCTCCTCTGAGTGTCCCTGTTCTTGGCCAGCAAGGACAACGGCCATAGCTTTGGCAGTTTTGTAGCAGAGTTTGCTGTTATGGCAAAAAGGAGAGCTGAAGGACAACAAAAACGACACCAATATAAAGTGAGGTCCGTGCTAAGCTCGGAGGACACTTGAAAATATATGTGAAGTTTTTAAAACCAAGTAGTCCGACAATAAAGAATAAGTCATAGAGGTTTTAAATATATGAATGCCTAAAATAAATTCCCTTTAAGAATATTAGAATATAAGAATATATAATCCCAAAAGAAGAGTCAATTTTGATAACTACTTTTTGCCTTAGTGCAACTGAAACCAACTGCATATGTGGAGAGTGGTAGAAACATCGGTATTTTGAGGCAGTAGCTGTGGTAGTAACAGTTTTATCGTCAACGACAACGCAGTGGCAAAGGCAAGTCGCAATAACAGCGCCGGAGTAAGTGACTGAAATTGCCTAGAAACAAAGAATGCTCCAGCCTCTCCCCTTTGGACCCTTTTTTGTGGCAGCATTGCGGTGCAACGCAAAAGGACAATAGGTCAGAGCTTCAGAAAAAAGGAAGAAAAAAAAAAGCAAACAAAAAAGGAGTGTACTGACAAAAGGGAAAGGGAATGTGGAACCCAATGTGCAGTACAATAGAGGCAACAAAGTTGATGATATGCCGTGACGAGCGCGTTACTCATACGCAGTGTATGCCCTGATGAGTTTCTAGCCAGGTTAGTCCTCTGAGCCCACTTGACGTGTTTCCGATGAGCTTTCGCGCTCACTTTTTCCGCCTCCCCCGGAACATCTCAATTCTGACATCTCAAATAGAATTGCTGACACCGCGAAATGAGCAATTTTTCCCTTGCAAAATATCATAATAGCCGAGTCGTAATCCGATATCTGGCATTCAATCACCGCAATGCCACAAAAGGTCAATTGCCACAAAGTAAACAATTAAATTGTGGGCGTGGGCGGTTGCCTGGATGACCGTGCTGTGCGATGAGGCCAAAACCGCAGCCTAGACAATGTCAGGACAAATGCCTTTCGACAATCCTCTAGTCTCGGCTCTCCATTACTGAGCCTGTTTACTGGCACGCGCCCTTGGGCAGGCAATGAATTTTTGTCGTACTCAATAAAGGAAGCCGGAAACGGGTAGCGGAGCGGGCGGTGGCTAAAATGGCAATAAAAACAGCAATTGATAAGCGAAACCAGCAGCACTGCCGCCAAATAAGCAAACAAGCCAGAGGGAGGTGCCACGAAGGGCGAGGCAGACAAACAATCAAACGATAAACGGATGCCAAACAAAAAAGGGGGACACTTAAAAAAAATGTGTCAAATGTAAGACAAAAAGTAGTATTAAATATTATTTTTCGAGAAAGAAATGGAAAGATGGATTAAACTACAATGGAAAATATTAAGGATTATGATTTAAAAATTTTCTAACAAATAAAATTATATTTTTTGAAGGATTTTAATAATAAATTTAGAAAGTGTCTTATTCTTTCTACTTTCTAACAACTAGTTGGGAAAAAATATACCTCAAATATTAAACTAACACTATTAAACCACACTCGAATTTATCTGCATGTACAAGCCCAAACCTGGCCATGGTATTTCAACCTCAATTTGGCAAATTCTATTACGATAATAACAGGGAGGGGCGAGAGGCGTGGAAAGCAGCTCAGCAGGGGTTGTGGAAAATAGCCGGAAAATGCTTGATGTGGCAACAGCATCAGTAGAAATAGCAGCAGCAGCAGGCAGTTAAAAGCAAAACAAAGCTGGAATGACTGAACGGAGGCTGTGGCAAGTGTATCGACAATGAGCGAGATCCAATTTCACATCGATTCTTATCCAATTTCTGGGCAAATAAGTGAAAATGTTTTCATTTTCATGCCTTTGAGCAATGGATTTGCCCCTTCGAGGAGTCGAGTGTGCGTCTGTGTGGCAGCAGAGCGTGTCAATAATTTGTCTCGAACTGCTTGGCTGACTTGGCAGACTTGGCCAAAGTGTGAATAAGGACCAGAAGTGGAAATGGAATTAGAAATGAGCAACTAAGTGAAGGATTTTCCCCGCCCCCAGTACAAGGGGTTTAGCACTTAAGTAGCTTTACAAGGAGACCGCAAAGTTTTCCCATGTCAGCAGCGGCGATTGATGTGAAGCCAGACAAAAAGTCATTTTAAATTATTTGTTTCTTGGCTTTCGGGCTCCTTGGGACATCCTTGATTTTAAGCCCGATTAGAAGCATTAAAGCTTAGCTTATCCAAGGCATGAAGGACGGATAACATAAAATGCAAATCTCAGATTTGGTTTGTTAAACATTTGCTTAACCACGAAAACGAGATGAGACATCCCGAAGTGTCTCGGGTTTCCTCCCCCACTAAGCAAAACAAAAAAAATGATGAGAAGGAAAAAGAAAAGTCGGAAGGAAGGAAGGACTCCTGCAAATGAAGACAACAGCACATGGCACGAGACTCAATCGTAGCTGTCGAGCTGCCAAATATGCCACATTATGAGGCAAGGGCAACATATGCTCGACAACAATGCGGAAAATCTGCGTGGGGAAATGAGCTAGCCACGGAGCGTCCCGGCTGGGGGCTGGAGGGCTGGGGGCCAAAAGACACAGCAAATAAGGGAAAATTACGTTAAATAGAAAAGAAAAACTTTTCCACTTTTTAACTTTTGCCGCTGGAAAGCGCAAAGCCAAGCCGAGAGCGCGGCGGTTGTTGAACATTTTACAAACAATTTAAGAGCCGCATTAAATTATTGTTACGCTCGCAGCTTAAACTTTAAGACTTCTAGAGAGTCCGACTGTTTTTCATTTGCCTGCCGCTGCCGCTGCCGCTGCCACTGCCTATGCAAGTGCCTGGGCCTGTGCCGTTTTGGCCCTATTTTTATGGCCAGCCACCTCGGCTTCCACCATTCTCGAGGGGCGATAAGAGTGAAAAATGGTAAATTAAGCAAAGCCAAGACGGGCGACGAGGAAAGCGAATCCCACGATTATTGTTCTTGTTTTTGGTTTTTTTTTGTTATGCCGTTTTGGCCAAACGCGCGTCAGACTAAATTAGAGCAAAAAACTTAATTTGCCTTTGCCTGCTTTTTTTGAGGGGATTTTTGGGCCAAAAAGTCGAAAGGAAAATCAAAAGAGCAAAAGGCACAAAATAACAATTATGTTTTAAGGCAATTGTTTTGGTTTTTCTTTTCGTTTTCGCTTGCCTGCCCTGCCGCCTTGGATTTTCTTGTTTTTCCGCTTGTTACAATTAGTGATGTTCTTTCTTGTTATTGTTCCTGGTTTGCTGTTTGTTCTTGCCGTTTATAATTGAGAATGAAATAAGGTTAATTAGAGTAATGGCCACTTTGCCGCTGTGGCTCCGAAGACTGTACGGTGAGGAGCGATGTTGCCATTTCGGTCAAGGCTGATTGACACCAGCCGCGGCGAGTTACGCATGCAAAGTAACTTAAATCATTGAAAGAAAAATTTCGTTGGAAATTTTTAAAGTTGGAAATGAAATAATATTTACTAGGCATTAGTATGGTCCTTTTTAGAAGCGTCTTCTAAATATCCCTTAGGATAATCTTTGTATTTCGACAGCAGTGGACAATCTTATTTCTCTTTTAATAAAAAATATTTTATTTGAAAGCCGAAAACGACATTTTCTAGCAGTGCTGGGGTGTGTGGACATCATGCCCCTCTCAGATCGGAACCGCAAGCAAATTTAAGTAGTTAATTTATTTATGACCAGACCCACTCCAGAACCCATTGAGGAAGTGGCCCTACCCGGCTGGTAGGGCAAAGTTTCGTGTGCCCAACTGTGATAGTAAACTTGTCGACAACTAAACCGACACGTGCTCGAACTCTGGCCGTTTCCAATAGAATCTCGCCCAGCACATCATCACACCACGTAGTTTTGGCGAAAACACTTTTGAAATATTAAACACTTGAACCCATTTACTTTATATGACCAGAAGCTGTCAGTGGCGGGGTCCGCCTAAGGAGCCACGCCCACTGCGGCCCCTTTTTGTACGGGGGTAGATGTTAAATGACTTTTAATTGGTGTTAGCTCAGCGTTGTCTTCAGCTTTGGCCTGGCTCGTTGTTGCTCCATGTCATGCGATATATTCTATGAAAATTGTACCGAAACTTTGTGCGCATAAGTTTTGGCTCGTTTCGTGTTTTTCTTTTGGTTTTACATATGTAACTACAAGCGGGCAAGGGGATGGGTAGAAGGATGGGGCAACTGGAACTAGTAGCCGCAAAAGTTTCTATACAATAATAATCACTTTGTAAAAGTTGTTCCTCGGCCAAAAACCATTGCAGCTAACGAATTTTCGGCGACGCTGCCGTCTACAGGCAAACATATGGGAACCGTTTACAAATCTGGTCGAAAGGCAAACTGCGGGCCAAAAAACTTCTGCCTTATCCCGGCCAGTTATCTCCCGTTGCGGGACACACGAGTTTAGTGGGTGAAAATGGGGCCATTTCGGGTTTTGGGGCCAGAGGGCCAATTAATATGTCAAAAGGCCAAAAGCAACGGCTGTCAAATGATGACGTTTATTATGCCATAGATGGCCCTATGAATGATTAAATCGTGTGTTTTTTCTTCGACTGTTTGTTGCTTTGCTTAATAAATTAAATTTTTTACTGCCCGCACATAGAAGGCTTTTTGTTGGCTTCGCACACAGCAACCCACATTCGCACACACACGGTCGCTTTAAAAATTTATGTTTGAATTTGATGTGCGAATTCAAATTAAATTTCTGCTGCTGCTGGTGTTGGTGTTGGTGTTGGTGGTGGTGTTGTTGCGTGTACACCGATGCTATACATGTGTAATTTTTACTGCATGACTTTGCGACACACTCACAAAAAGAAAGCCGGCTATATATTTCATGCCAGACGGAAATTCAAAAAGGGTTGCGAGTTCCCCAACAAAAAACAACACTTTGATGATGATGTGTAGGCCTACACAGGTCTACAACACAACAAAAAAGAACAACAAAAATACACGAAATAAAAAACAGTATACACGCAATTTGTTGTTGCCTCTGCTGGCGCTGGGTCTGTTGCTGATGTTGTTGTTTTTGACGTTTCATTTTGAACATTTTGCGTTTTTTGACCTTTTTGGCGCTTTTTTCGGGCTGGAACACACGAACAAGCACACACGCACACAAGCGATTCTGGGCTCATTACCCGTACAGATGTAGACTCCTTGCCACACCCCCGAAGCGCACTCAATCATAAACGAGTGCACGCACACATGTGCAGAGGCCGTGTGAGTGGCATGTGACCCGAACGGGTTAACATTTCTACAAAAGGAAGTTGTTACTTTGGCTTCCGGTTTAGCCAAATCGTTATTATTTATAAGCGCTCACGTACCGGTCGGCCAAAGCTACATTCAATTTGCATCAAAATCCTCGAAGCATTGAAAAAAATGGGTAGTTGTTGTATGTTCTTGGTTATTAATTCGGCTCTCGAGAAACTCCATTAATTTTCAAAATTTAACCCAGTATTTCTCTTGGTGCATAATCCCTTCTTAAACTTGAGCTTAACTAGGGTCAGGCTGGTAAAGGTCATCGGAGGGTTAACAAATCGCTGACTCATCTCAGAGGGCTATCGGCGTGGGGATCATTAATCAATTAGGCCAACTCCACTCAGCTGCAAATAATCTCTGACTTTCAGTGCCCGAATACACATGATATGCATATACGAGTGTGTTGAGCAAAGTTTGCCGAAAACGGCTACAACTTGATCTGGGGCTAAAAAGCAGACCACCACCAAACGACCTTTGGCCAGTTGCCCAAAATGCAATTGGCTTCATGCAAAATGCAGGAGCTTAATTTGTTTGTCCTTGCCGGCCATTTGTTGGCTTTGCATTTGGGGCTTGGCTAGAGTTCGAGTTATAGTTGGAGTTGGAGTTTCGGTTTCAGTTGGCAGTTTACAATTTTCAGCTTGCAGTTGGTAGTTTTCTGCTGACATTTATTAGCTTGTAAACATAATGCGGAAGCTTTTATGAAGCTTACCGAAAGATTTGCCAGACTTTGCAGCCGCATAATTGTCGCAATAGCAAGAGCTACAGCTACAGCATCGTTGGAAATTTCAGATTTCAAAGGCAAAGGAAAAGGCAACGACATCGCAAACTGTAAGCTAGTTTAATTATTTATATATATTTATATTTCAATTTGCCAATTGACAGAGGGATGGACAGTTTTAATGATTAAATTGTTTAACTTGCGCAGAGCCATTAATTTGTGCATATTTATAATGTGGTAACTTTTGATTTGCCGTCTCCCAGTCCCCTACTGAAATATAAGTACACAAATGCAAATGTGTTGCTGCGCATTTTATGGCATTTTAATTAAATCATATAAATGTCAATAAAGCCAGTCAGCTCTCTCGAAAGTATGCTTCAATTAACAATGCGCACGAAAGTGACCGCGGAAATTATAAATTATGCATATTATATTCACAATTATTGGTGTTACACGTCGTTGTTGTTTGGGAGTGTCAGTTATGCAAACGCTTCTAATTGTCGGAAAATACACACATGCAGAGTGTTTAGGATTTGGCTAAAGGGGCCTGGCCTGGTAAGCGCAGGCGGACAACTACCAATTAGCATGCATGTGCGGGGAAATGGTTAAAGGCGATAAGTGCGGATAATTTGGCAGATACTACTCGGCTTTAACTATGTAGTTACAAGAGTTGCGTTTGCACGAAAGGTGTAATTAATTCTACCTAAAACTCGAACATCTGCCAAAGGTTATATAAAGCTATTTTGTGCCCAAAACTAGATATATGTATGATAAATAATAAAATAAACAACATCCAGCGAAAAGTCAAAAACTCAAACCGTCACGTAGTCAAGCCACTTGAATGCCACCGTAAATAGAGATCCTGCATGGAATAGAAATAAATGCAGGGAAGCCACCCAGATTATTTTCGGCCTGTCAACAAAATACATGCAAAATGTGAAAATGCCAAGAGAATAACCGGAAAAACTACACAGCAGCAGGAGCCGGAGCAGTAGCCGTGGGAGAAGGTAGAAGTAGACAACAAAAAATCACGGAAAAATGTTTTTCAATCTACAAAGACACGCGACAGTTGCCCAGGTCGGAAAATGGAAAATGGTAACTGCGACTGGGATTGAGACTGGGTCGGGGACTGGGACTGGGACTAGGACTCAGGGCCTCGGGCTGAGGGGGTAAAAGCCATAGAAAAATGCAAAGCAGCTGCGGTGATTGTGCAGCGCCGCTTGCGAGCAGCAACAACAAATACGGGCCAAATGCGAGCTAAGCCAAACGGAAGCGAGCGAACAAGATGTCGGCTAAAATCATCGACTGGCAGTGCTACGGAAATGGAGCCAGAAACGAGACGAAATGAAGCAATATCATGGGGGCATGAGGCATCTCCATAGGGGCGGGGGCAAGTGGAGAGCCCATTACCGTCTCCTCCTCACGCCCCCCACCAAAAAAAATAGAGATTCGGAGGAAAACAGGCAACAGCCAGCGAGTCTGCGAGTGAAAGTGTTTTGCCAGCCGCGAGGTGGGAAAAGGCGTGAAATCCCGGTTTGTCGTCGGTTCGTTAGTGTGAGTTTCGGTTTAGCGGCAAGGACCAACAGCAGAACTCGCACCAACAACACAGCAATTGAAAGCACCTTTGGAGGCAAGCGGGCACAGACACTTGAGCGTCTCGAATGTTAAAACGCATTGTACTGGGTTATTGTTGCTGTTGTTCCTCGTCATTACCCTCCTTGCAATTTGCACACAAATGCGCTCTCACACACACACACACACACTGAGATCACACTCATACACTCAGCTTGTCTTGCGTATCGCCTTCGCTTGTATAAACTTGGCGCGCACGAAACACTTCCGCAGGCGAAAAGCTTTCCGCTTCCGGTTCGCAGTTGTTGCAGCAGCGATTGCGAGTGCACTGAAAGAAAATATGATTCCCTGTTCGGAAGTCTAAAATGTGTTCTTAAAATTTGTGGAAGTGGGAGCTATTTAGGGGATACATGAAATACAATTCCCAATATATCATTCTTCTGTTTCAGAGCCCCATTTTCGTTCACTGTATTGCTTCTCTTCCGCTGCAACTTTAAATATTAACAGTTAAGTAGCGTGTGTCGCGAGCATGTGAGCGGTCTGGCTCGATTTTTCTTTCCCATATCACCTGGCAGCCATCGACTGAACGTGCAAGTGAACGCCAGGTAACCGTATAGGTAACCGACCACACCCACACCACCTCTCCGCCCACCCATAACCCGCCACCCGATACATATCCCGAAACTCAAACGCCGTGCCAGGTCCCGCTCCTGTCAAAGTGTCATTTAGATCGTAATGCTTTGATATGGGCCCGCGCTCGAGAACACATTACCAGCTGGTCGTGGGGTCAGGGGTTACACGATTTTGGGGTTAGGGGCTGGCTGAGCATACCAACATCGATATTTTTGCCTGGGCCGTAAGCCACTTACGGGGCTGATTGCCAGCCATTTGTTGGTTCGACGCTTTTCCAATTCATTTATGAGTCGTTTTCGTAAATGCCAAAGCTCCAGAGCTGGAGCAATTAATTGAAATCAATAAAGTCAAGTTTTGGCATATTACGTATACGACGCGTGGCCCCTAATGATTCAGCAATTATTGGTAAGAACATACCTGAAAAGAAACAAAGTGGAGAAAATAATTAGTTCGATTGCATTGCATTGGCCATGGGATGGTGTAATTGGGTTATGATTGAGCATTTCTTATATTAGGAATATATTACGAATTCATCAAATTCACGCAACGAGCAAAGAGACATTTTTTCGGTTTTAATTTTATGCCCAACGACTTTCGACCTGTGGGAGTGTGGATGGTAGAACGGCGTCTAAAATGACTTTCTAATTAGTTTGGCTTGCGAAGCGAGGCGCCACCCCACTTGACTCAATTTGCTGGGAGTGCGATGCGAGTGTATTTTATTTTATTTATTTTTTTTCTTGGTGGAAGGCGGAAAGTCAAAGGAAGAAGCCATGGAAGCTGGCAACCACTTCGACGGTATCAAAACTCATATCTCCTTTGGAATTCCGAGAATGTTTCGAGGAGACGCGGCACTGTGTATATGAGGGCGGAGAGATGTGGGGCCATAAAAATATGTTACAATGCTTGGTTTCGTTATGAAAGAAATTATAAAGGCAGCGCTTTCTCAGGAAAGGAATCTTCGTGATGTGTTTGACACACGTGAGTGTGGGTATGAGCTTTTTTTGAAGCAGGGCGAAGCCACAATTTCCGCAATTAAATAAAAACGCAAACTTAAGCCGCTGGCGATGGCGGTGGAGTGCCGGGTTTTTGGAATAAATGTGGAGTGTCGCTTTGGTTGCCTGAAATATATTTGCATATGCCGTCGTTCCTGCTGCGGTGATGAAGTGGCTCACCCACTCGTCCTGTAGGACATACACACACACTCAGTCTCTGGCACGCAACGCGTTAATGTATTTTGATTTCCAACTCGACAGCAACATTAGGTCTGCCATCGTGCTTTTTTCGGCACTGATACTGAATATTAAATAAAATATGTATTAAATAATATTAAATAAATATTTAGTATGATATAAAAAAATGACTATTCATTTTCTTTTATATGTTCTTAATATTTAAAACAACTACTACGCAAGCTTAATTATTTGATTAGAAAATCTGTCATTTCTAGCTCCTTTGCTCGTATATTCTATAGACAAATTTTTTCATTTATACTTTTATGTCTTAATTAACTTTAACCTGCATTTTATTTTCCAGTGTGCGTGCGAGTTCATTTTTAATTTCACAGACATGCAAGAGGTAAACAGACACGCGTGTTAATATTTCCACCATTTGCTTGGAAAATTTGTATGACTTCTCCGTTGTTTTCCTCATTTTAACTTAACTTTCTGCCGTTTGTTTTGCCGAAAAAAAAAGAAACGAAATCTGCAAAGGGCGAACGAAGGCAAACAGAAGTAATTTTGTTACTTTCCTTTTTCGGGTTTCGTGCAAATCAAATAAAAGTAAAACTTTGCTCATTTGTAGGCCGATGAATTCGGGGGCTCCATATGCGTTTCCGGATCCGTATCCATATCTGTATCTCTACCCTCGGTTTTTGTTTATCTGTGTATCTTTTTGAAGTTTTCGAGTTGTGTGCAAGAGCTACAAATTACGAGTATTTGCCATAAAAATATCAACACTCCGGCCAAACGTCCGACCGGCTGCCACGGCGTGCCGGAGCAAGCGCCTAAAAATATGCTTTTAATTTTATATGCATAACAAATTTATGCAAAGTGCGCGGTCGCGTCGCCAGGTGGCCCCTATATATGTCTATGTGTGAGTGTTTTGAGTGAGTGTGCCTGTGCGTGTGCTGACAGCCTCATGAAATTGTATAAAGATGCTTACTAGGTCGTTGATATGGCTTCAACTCGACTCGTCTTCGCATCAGGCCGCCATTATATTAAAATTGCGACTACGTGCGGGTTAAATGTGTGCCAGCCAAACCGACCGACACCCACCCCGCCAACCAGCCATCCAGCCAGCCAGACAGAGAGACAGTAAGTCGGTTCAGGTAGGATCTACATACATATGAAAAGTGAATTTTGATAGATGATGAGTGGGGCGTACATGTGTAAGGGGGGTGCCAGAGATATATGCTAGCTCGCCGAGGTTCTATTACAAAATGCAGGAAAAAGTAACCTTTTTGATTTATTTCCCCAGCTGTGTCAGTAGATTTTGTGGCACATTAAAGTGTCATTAACGAAAAGCCACCCACGCGATGAATACAAAGCCTGAATACTGCATCCTAATTAGATGGCATCTTGTTTAATAAACAGAAAATCTGACAGCATCCAGCCAGTTGGTATTAGTTATTTTATTCACACTCGTATTTTGTACAGATATGTCTGAATGTATCTCGCTTTCTGCATGTGAGCTCTTAAAAATTGATGGTAATCCCAGCAGCTTAAAGCATGATACACTTAACAGACCGAGACTGGCGGAAATCCCGGCTTAAGTCTGATCCCTGTAACTGAAATGCAGGCCATTTTTTGGTACATATGTATGTATTTAACCCCAAAAAGCACTTAATTAGCAGCCTTGACTTTCAGCACTGGAACTGACTTTAAAGGACTGTCAGCAGCCTCAGCACAGTTCCTTTGCTTTGTACTGGCATGCTGTGCAAATAAACAGACAATTTTAATTTACTTTTTTAGTCGCCCTTCAAGTGAAATCGAAACAGGTCGAGACCAGGGGCCAACCTTTCCCATAGTCGTCCTTATCGTCGACGTCGCCGTTGGTTCTTTCTGTCTTTCTGCTGAATTTTTAATTTGCTTGGCAAACAGCAGAAAGCAGAAAGCAAGAGCGAAAAGCAAAAAGGAAAAGCAGCTACGCTGTGTGCTACCTTTCGTTGATTTGATGAAGGTCGCCGCAGCATGCCATCACCTTAAGGAGGGGACCCACTGAAGGTTAAGTGTCGAGAGCTTGTCCTGCTTTCTTTTCTTGTTTTTGGTGGAGAGTGCTACAAATTGAAATGTATGTTGTGCTGCAGTCGTGTCTTCCTCGTGTTGCATTTTATGTGACACGCATGCATAATTTGTGCGAGGGCATTGAATTTAATTACAATTTTAACTGCACTAAAGACAGAAGGCACACTGCCATACTGGCATTGTGGCGTACTGGCGAACAGGCAGGCACACAGGGCGGATTGATAATGCCAACGGCCAACGGCACGTATGCGCAATAACATTAAATTGGCATTGGCGGGGCTCTAAAAATATGGTCGCACTCTGTGCAACAGAAGCTGAGGCAAAACTGCAACAGCGAAAGAAGAACTACAGCTGACTGACCCACTTTGACTTTGGCTTCATAACTAATTCACGCACACACACTACTCACTAGCTCACTTACTCACCGACGCACACACACTCAGGCGCTGTCACACAGGAGCACACATATGGGCAGTACATAAAACATTGTGTTACATGGACCTTCAGGCACCTGGGCGCGTTGTGTGCTCGGCGAACGCTTCGAATTGGGTCGGAATGGTATGAGAAAATCGCATCGGTTCTGGCCAGGCAAGGGAGGAAGGAGAAGAAAGCGGTGGGAGCACGGGCGAGGGCCTTAGTCCAGTCGAGGGGTGTTGCAATATAATTAAGGTGGAATAACTTACGAGTGTTTGTGTCCGTGTGCAGAGTAAAGTGTCTGTTGCGTTTAAAATTGATGCGATTTAAGGGTAAGCGTGTTAGCGAGAAAGTACGGCAACAGTAGAGCTTTAACTAGTTTAAGTCGAAAATTTAAAGACTGTTTGCTTGGCGAAACCATGTGTAAAAGGTCATGGGAGGCCTCACAGAAGATGCAGCTAAAAACCTTAAAGTTGGAAGCCTTTTCAAATATTAGACAAATTCGCTTGCAAATTAATTCTTGTTCAATGGAGTGGAGTTGAACAATAATATTAAGCCTGCCAGAGGATTAGGATATTAAAGGAATATACCTTAATTCTTCTTTGTTTTTAATACAAGCCAATCAGTAGAAATCAATTGTTTTGTAGGAATATACAAACTAAAGCAATTAAACTTGCTCAAGTTAGCAAGTAATCCCTTAAGAAAATATGTGCATCCATGGCAAATAGGTCGAATAAAAAAATCGACTAAACAGGGAAAAATCGAACATTAAGCATGAAATTTCATTTTTCTTGACCAACTACCATTTATTATTTTCTTTTTTGCATATTTGAAAAGGGAAAAAGCAATCGAAGATATAAGGGAATAACGAAATTTTATGCTGATTAAAATCTTATGTCATGGCTCAGTCCAACAGAAGGCAGACAGGCATGTAGACACAGGGACGGACCGACAGACAGAAAGACAGTCAGGCAAGCAGAGAGCCACAACTCAAGGAGGCACATCCGTCGTCCTCGGCCACTAAAAGAAATTCCTCCATTCAAATGCGAATTCGAACAACTTGTGTACATTCGTGCCAACTCAATCTAAAGGCCATATACATAAACTGCAAGATGTTCTCGACGTACCACACGTTCTCGGCCGTTTTACCTTCATCCCCTCAAGAATCCAACTAGTGTCCAAGTAACATTGTTAGGAGCAGAATGGAAAAAAAGCAAAATGGCGCTCGCCTTACATACAACGGAAATTTTTATGTCCCTCAACATCAAACCCATTGCAGTAAGGACTATGTCCTTTTTACCGTTTGCCTTTCGTTGTTACTTTTTTCTGGTGCTAACCGAGATCTGAAAGGCTAGAAAGTCTTGGGCTTCCTAGGCATCCCTTCGATTTTGTAGTGCTCTCTCGACCTGCGTCTGTCTGGCAAATTGAGAGTCCTCTGTAATGACTAATTTATCCAGTCGCCGCCAGTCCATCACGCTTGTTGCATAAAAAACTTTCTGTATTTGTGCCGACCGATTGAAGCCCCCCCACCTCATTTCATTCTTTGAAGCTGGAACTCACAATCAATCGATATTTGTGATTATTTAATAAACTCAATTACGAGGACATAGCCCCCTCAACCCGGTCTAATTGTGACTCTAAGTGCGTGTATTGATTCTGGCTCAGCCCGGGCCAAAGTGGGGTTAATGCACTCCGGCTTTTACCTCAAGCCCGTCAAATGTCCGGCATAGTTAATGTTCACCCCCCGTAGGTAGGGAGGCCCAGGAAGTTTTCAACGTTAAGTGGAGGCTTCAACTTTTTCAACTGACATTTTTAATTCGTGGCTAATTTGGCATTTAGAGAAGTTATACACAACCAATTTTCCGAGTCGTCTATTATTCGTATTCGGCTGTCGTTTGCACACTGGCCCACAAAATGGTGTTTTCGGAACGAAAACACGTTTGTTGAACTAATTTGATAAAGTATTCAAAAAATGCTTTTAATTGTTGCTGTTTTAAATATTTAAAAGAGTAAATATTACTCATACGCACTGTTGGAATACAATAAAATTGTTTACCCAACAATGAATTGCGAAAGTTTTCCAATGTAACATTATAATTGGTTAAAACCCACTGTTAATTGTGCAACCCCAAAATAAGGTTGTTGAACTCAAATCAAACTCAAATCTTATGGTAGTTAAAAATATAAAATGATCTCGGTTTGAGCTTTAACATAACCCTCGTATTCCTTTATTTTACCAAAATCTTTTATTATATAAATGTATTTTTAAAAGTACATCGCGGCGAGCTCATCCTTTGGCCGCAACACGTGCCACAACAATAGCCAATTCAGCTCACGACACAAAAAATATTCTATAACTTGTGCACTTTTCCGAGACGCAATCGACTTCTATATTTATTTAGTATGCTGCTGCAGACAAATGCAGTTGTTGTTGCTGCTGTTTCGGACACGTAACAACGCTCAGCAAACATTTAATTCGAGTCAAGTTGGCAGCAAGTAACTGAGACACGACACACACAACCCCTCTGGTCGTGTTGCCGCACAATAAAATGCGAAACAAAACCTCAATTCAAAGTGAATATAAATTGTTTTACAGCTGACGTTTGCTTTGAATTTCAAATTTTTACCACACCCAGTGCATTGCAAACTGTTTGACTTAACCCCTTGCTTGCCTCCGGGGGGGTTCCTGGGAACACAGCATCGCTGCATCGATGACTGGCCCGTAAAGGTCATTGTGTTAATTGGAGCATAAGCGATGATGGTGTCCACCAGGATATGTATATCTCTCCACCGGCCAGTCCCCGGGCCAAGTCCTGCTCATTCAGCCATTAATTATCGCTTGGCAATTAGACTTGGTCATTTATAGTGAAGCACTATGAATAGGCAATCGACCACAAACGACCAGGTCGCAGTGCTGACAGCTTTTGATTATTGGACGGGTCTTAAAATATGTTTTTACTTTATGATATTCATAACTTATTGAAAATGTAATTATTCATTGGAATAAAATCATAAATTTTTATTATTCAAGAATCCAGATTTTTTAGAATTTTCCTTTCCTCCAAAAGAATAATTTATTAATATTTATTAACTTAATTTAATTTTGAATCAAAATAAAATACTTTTAAATCAAATAAAATAATTTGTTTAGTAAAACCAAACGAATATGTTGAAGTTAGTTACATTAAAATTTTTTCTTTGAATGTAATTCGAAGGAAACGAACTCGTCTCAATATTAACAGAATTATAATAAAATGGTTCCGTTTATAAAACTCTTAAATGTCAATAATTTTCATAAATAAATAGGCCCAAGTTTTATACCTAATTCTGGAATCTGGCTTCATAAGCGTCATTTTGTGCAACACTTTAAAATTCGCGGTAACCACTTACCCGATCGTCCGATGGCCAGATCCGTCTCCAAGGCCGTTGTGGCCGATGAGGGCGATTTGTCGGTGGGCAGTGCCGCAGGGGGCATGGGCAGGGGCCCCACTGTGGATGTGGTGGTGAGGTCGCAACATTCGCGCTCGGGAAACTCACTGCCCTGGGCCAGGTGCAGTGCACCGCCGAAGAGGAAGAGCACCACCCAAACGCTGAGGCAGCAGGAGAGGATTTTCAGGTTTTTTATGCGAAAGCGGGTCATGTTGTGGCTTTAACCTCCTCCTCCTCCTCCTGGTCCTTCTCCACTTCAAATGTGGCTTAAAGTTGATTTTTGGGCTTATTTATTATTTATTATGTAGTTTATTGTTTATTTTTAGCTTAGTGAGAACTGCTCTTCATTTTGTGAGTGTTTTGCAGTTCACACTTTCTTTGAGCGTTCGGCATTACCATTATGTATAATGCTTTTGGACAATTCCTTTGTTATTTTTGATGTAAGAGGCTGCTAAAACAAATTCTAAAATTTAAGCCAAGGACTCGTTTGGCTGTTAGCCTTAGAAAAGCTGGGAAAACCGGCGATGGAAAACTCTTGAATTGACAACCACAAAATGGAAAGGAAACGAGACAGGCGCGTCGGCAGTCAAACTATGAACAGCATTTACAATTACTTTCAACAAAAATGTATATAGACAACAATAGACATAATGCAGCAATAACGACAGTGGCAACAGCGGCAACAACCACAACAGCAACAGCACAAGCAACCGGAAAGACTGAGACAGAGGACGGGAGAGGAAGCTAGACAGCAGTTCCGCCCCCTGCAAACACTGAATAACATCAAAACTTTTTCATTTACAATTTGCTCAGTGGGTCTATGGCTTGGTAACTTGGTCGAAAAAAATGCAAAAGCCCCAACAACAACATCAACAACAGCAAGCGGGTAACAAGAAAATGTTGAAAAGTTTTTTGGTAAATGCGAAAAGTTGTTGCTACCGCCGCTTTCCCTAGTTGTTGCGGGTTTTCTCCAGTTTTTTTTCACTATGCCGCTATCTAAGTCCGCCATGTCGGTGGCGTATGCGCAATATGCAGAATGCACTGGAGTGCCACCAATCGGTTAAATCCCCAAGCAAGAAAATTAATTCACTTTGCCACTTTATCGGGCAAATCGCGCACAAATGTTTGCCACGAATCAATAAAAATATAATTTGCTGTGATTTGGCTCAAAGGAAATGCACACACTCGAGAGCGCTAATGCAACAGCGACGAAGAAAATGTGGAAAATGTGACAAAGCGGGGGATAGGGGGTGACTAGCAAACACTCCCGTTCACAATCGTGTAAACAAATCTCGGGGACAGGCAGGAGCAGACAGACAAGAGGAAAATGCAACACGCATCTTTTGGTGCGGAACGCTTCGGTAAAATTATCATCACTTGAAGAAATGATAAACGGTCTCATGGGTTAGGGAATAAATACATAAATGGCAGCGTTTACCGTGTGCATCGGGAATCGAGATACGAGCGTAATCGCCTTTAATCCAATCACATTCCATTGGTTGGGCGATTATTTTTCTCTGTGCAGCGAAAGAAAAACAACATCAAGGAGACATTCTGCATTGCAGTCAATCACGTGGGCGAGATGGCGGAAGGACTAAGGACACAGTGCGAAGGGCGAAGAACGAAGGACGACGGCCGAGGCGACGAAAGTTGCCAGTCAACGAAGCGAATGCAGGCAAACACAGACGATAAAGGAGCGAGAAGAAAAAGTGGGAGTCACGGGGAAAGGACATCCGAGGGAGACGCGAAGGCGCTTTCCACATTTCCCTTGTTGTTTCTGCTTGAGATGAATTTATATTTCAGTTTTTTACTTTGCTGCTGCTGCCAAACAGCCCGCATGCATTTTTTCTCTCTGTGTGTGCGAACGCGTCGAGCCCTGCCGTTTGAGATGTGTTGCCGTCGTCAGGACGGCTCTGCCGTTTGCTTTTGAGCCAAAGTGTTGCCATAACGAGCGTAAAATGGCGGCAAAAAGACGATGGCGGCGGCGGCAAAGACAACATGCAACGGAGGCACCGGCAATCTAAAAACAAACAGCCGCCGTCGTCCGTGTGTGTGTGAGGAAAAATAACGAAGCGAAAATTTAAACTAAAATAAAGCCATGTTTACCCCACAAATTGTAAGGTGTGTTCGGTGTGTGCTCGGGCCCCTCGCCTCAGAGTTTATTTATTTAAAGTTTCAACTTTTTGCATAAGTTGTCGTTAAGGACAAGACCGAACGGGGGCCAGCTGTGGACTGCCAATTGGACTACAATATGTGTAATGTGTGCAATAAATAAAGCAAATTAAAGCACACACCCTCTAGTACTATAAAGACCGCAGGAGCATGCCGAGTCCAAAATCTAGAGTCCAGAGCTCGGAGATTAGAGTCCAGAAGCGGAACCAGAAAGTTCCTTCTCCGTCTCGGCTCACCAGCTGTGCAAATACTCGTACAAATGTGTGTCAATAGCCCCTGACTTTGCGTCAGCTTAGCATTTAAATATCCTTTGCCCTCTGTGAGCTAAATGTGTGTAGAGGTTGGAGGTCGGTGGTAGAGGTAGGGGCGTGTGCGAGAGCTGACCAAACAAGCCAATAAATGTACCACAAATTTGTATGTCAAGCTCTCTGAGTCACTACTACATTGACACACTTGGCCAGTCTCCGACTGTGAAAATAGAGAATGCCACATGCCTTTCACATGCCACATGCCGAAAATTCGATTTAAATTGGAATTCTTTAGCTCTTAAGAGTCCATTGACCAGAATCAGATAGGGACACACTCTCTGCACACTCGGCTGAAGCATCCCAAGTATGCAGGGCAGGCCAAGTGCATTAAATAGAAAAGATAGAATATCTAATTAGCCGCCTGTCAGTTTCAGCATCTCATAAAAGTTCTTGCCGCAACATCCTCATGCACCTGCCTCGCCTAACAACCAGCCGACTGACTAACTGCCTGACTGGCAGTCGACGAAATTGCCTGGAAAGTTTCGCGGCTCTGATATAATTATGTGCAACATAACAACTTGATACTTTAGTCTTCTCGTGCCACCCAGAATTCCTTTGAGATATTTTCCTTATGCGGTTGCACCTTAACGTTATCTTGCAACCATTACACCCACAAAGAGAAGATTCTCAGTGTCGAGTGACAGTTGTTGTCTTCGGAGGCGTCTCCTCCGCATGACAAATGCAATTGGAGTCTGCCAAGCCTCTTAAGGCCAACTTAATAAGAATTTAATATAATTAAGCAATGGGTTGAACACTGTTTTCAAATGGTTATACTTATAACTTGCGGAACTCAATCATGTGAAATCAGATTTTTATGAAAGGTTCTCTGGCACAGATTCTTGATTCATCTTTTGGAAGTAATCCTTTTTATTCGGCCTATAATTGAGTCTTGAGTTTGCTCCATTCAAACCTTTTAAGTTTTTAAGGCCCATTTATCAATCAATTTATTTAAATACATATTTTTACTATTCGTGCAACTTAAACTCTTTCATGGGAAAAGTTAGTCTGCAAATGTTGGTCAACTTGTCTAGTTGAACTTCATTCATTATTGGACACTTGACAGAAACTAAATGAATTTTTAATCGTGGTAGTCGGTGGTATTTTGGTGGCAGCAACAATCACATCCGTAATGAGTCCGCCAAATGTTTGCGTTTCAAATGCAAAACATGCTTTCCCCTTTTGATTTTTGTTTGTTTCAAAAATCAGTTACTAATCCGGCAAACTTCTTGGCCTGTCTGTTTATCTGACGGTGTGTCTGTCTGTCTGACTGTTGGGGGACTGCCGTGACACGGCGGCTCATGTATTATGTAGGGCGATTTTTATTGTTTCTGAAAGTTTAAATGGGATTTGGAGGTCGCGTCAGTGCGGCCTGACAGCCAAGAGACTTGCCGGCGGAACTTGCCCGACGATCCCGTCAAATCACTTTAACTCAATAAACAGAACACATACATGATAATTGAATCGAGCTCTTGTTTGGCCTGGAAGCGAGCCTCTGCCGAGATTACCCTACTTCGGGCTTAAGGCCGTGTCCTTTCCGACCAATCCCGTGTCCTTTTTCGGTACTTTTTCGAAATGTTCTGCCGTAAAACGTCAGCCAGCCAAATCGGCAGTAAATCGATTGATATTCCCCCCTTTCTCACTAACTGGCGACGGCACTTGAAAATTCGTGTCTGGCTTCTATTTATATTTACTGTGTATGTTGCCATTTTACGACTTTAATTTATGAGTATTGATTTCAGGTGAGACCCCCCGAGCCGTCGTGCCGGGCCTGAGAATCGCAGCAGATGCCGTCAGGCCAAATATACAAATAATCGCAGGATGGGTTAGAAAATTGAATCAAACATTTAAATTATACGCCAGAGTGGTGAGTGGGGCGGCGTTGAAGGGTTCTCCTGCTCTTTGGCGGTGACGCACAAAGACAGGTCCCTTGCCCTTTAGGATTTTACAGTTTTTGAACTATCGATTGATTGGGGGCCAATTAAAACGATTGCGGCCAGCGATTACAAAAATCGTTTTGGCCTCCAATCGAAACCACGCTGCCACGCAACCACACAGCCAGAAGTGGGCCAAAATAAAACTCCTCTCGCATCATTAATAAATGTCGCTGCGAAGGCTACGCAAAGTCGAGCAGTGTACGCAGGTTAAAGGCATAATCCAATCGACCAGGACACACATCCTGGACACCCATACACATGCACATGGTCAGACCAGAGGGACCTGGGCATGGACCTGGCATTAGGATAATGGATGATTACGGGGAAACGTGTGCCCGTGTGGCAGAGTGGCAGGGTCTTGGGCTGGCCCGGCTTGCCGTGCGGCATGGTGCCATTTACATGCAGCAGCAACGTTAGTCAAAGTCATGTCCTGCTCAAAGGCTTGCAACTTGCACCTATGGACTCTAGAGTGAGCCTTTGTAGGAGCTATTTACATTCGATTATAGATTGAAATTGGTTTTGAAAAATATGTATAGACTGTTCCATAGTCTAGTTGAAAATTACGAGTGTGTTCAGCTCATTTTCTCAGTTTTTATTCAGTTTATTCCACCTTTGTATTATATCTATAGGCATTTTTTTATGGATCATGGTTATAAGAATTAATTTTCATATCACGACTGATCCTTCGACTTTTTAAAGCTTTAGTGATAGGCACTCGCAGTAGTTCGAAGAACCACTTTTTTAATCAAATTATACCAAATTTGGCACTGGGTCACCCCAAAGCTACACACGGACAAAACACGTGTGTGTTTGCATTTGGGGCCCTGCATAAAGTCAATTTCGTGTACAATTTTATTTGCATACAAGAAGGAGACCATGGAGCAGCACCAGAAGAGCCAGAGACACACTTAGACACACATTTGGCTCGTCCCCGTCTTATTGCATGTCTTGCAATTTATTTGTCTGCCCTTCCCAGCCCCTTTCCCCGCCGCCACAACTCCGTCTCCTGCCAAGCCAGACCCCCTTTACCCACAATGCTTCGTCATGGAAGAAAAATAGCTGCAAAAGTCATTGAATGAATTTTATGCATTGACATTCGTCCCCATTCCGTCCGGCGTTTCGGCGCTCCGGCATTCCGGCGAGCCCGCATGCATTGCCAAATATTGGAGAGCGAAGGAGAGGCGGCAGCCAGGGTGACAGGGAGGGGCGACAAGGATACGCGGAGTGAGAAGCCGTCAGGGTTTGCTGCGACAACGACATGTCAAACTGACCCAGTTATGCATTGTTTCCATAGTTTGCTCTTGTGCTCGTTTTTTGCGGTGTGTTTGCCCGAAAATTTGGTCAATAATTTTAAACTCGCTACTGAGCGAGGTGGGTGGCAGTACCTCCCTCCAACCCCCACCGCCACCAAATCATTCATATTCGCCTCCATTGAGGATCGTCATTGTTGTGTTGCCATTTAATGTTTGCCCTTGCTTTGATTTGCGTTTTCATTCATTTTTTCAGCGATAGTATTTATATTGAAATTTATTCATCACTGGAAAAAATCCTAAAGAGTTGCAGTCACAGTGAAAGCTAAAATAAAAGTACTTCTCTACGAAAATTATGCCAGTTTAAACTCATAACCTCATCATCAAAAATATTGTTCAAGCATTGAACACGATTAGAATCCAAAGATAGAGTCTCAAGGGATCGGAGCCATGGAAATAAGAGATAGGCATGATTTGAGACCGATCCCCTGCAGCCTAAGTACATATGTACATATGTGGTGCACTTGAAGCACTTAGAAAAGGGTCACATAGCATGTCAGCGTAGAGTTCGTTGATAAGTATTTTTAAATAGATTTAAGATTTTCATGTATCTTTCTTATAAGAGAATGGAAATAAATAAAAACAGTTTTAAAACGGAACTCATTGGAGTAACACAAAAATTATTGGGCTCCTCTTAACAAATATCGTTTTAATTTGTAGAAATAAAATGCAATTACCCAAATTATTAATTGATAAAAATGTGGAATTAAAAGTGATTATCCACTAATGTTTCTCTATCTACAACTGTAAGGCTCTAAAAAAAAGCGGCCAATTAAAAACATCTTTTATTCCTTCCATTTTTTTCTGGATGTTTTTGGATATGTTTATTTAGCCACCTCTCTGTTATGTTATTTAAATTAATTTTCACAGCTTCTGGTTTCAAATTTAATTGTCAGTGAATCGGGAACTTTAACCTTTGATTTGGCAGGGCCTGTGCGCCACATGTCTTGCCGTGTCATCAAGGGGCCATAAAAGCAAGCACTATTTCAACGCCATCTCGCCTCTGGAGGGGCATTAACAATGCAAAACAATGCATAGATAGTCGAGCATATGTCTTGGCCCAGGTGCTTAACCTTTGGCAGTTAATTGGGTCAGGCACTGCAGGTGGGCCGTTTGATCCTTTGAATCACTTGAGTCGACAGTTTCAGTCCATAATTTAAACATGAGTGAGGGAAGCAATTAGTGTCGGCTCCACTTGAGTGGCACAGGCTCTTAAAAATATTAAAAACCAAAATAGCAGCAAGCCATGTCTGGCCGAAACTGACCGCATCAAAGCATCCTGGCACCATGGTGCGTATGGGCAATGCAGACCAAGTTGAGTGGGTCGGAAACACTTGACCAAATGCAGAATATGCTTCCTTCTTTCTACTTTTTTTCGGAACCGCTTCGAATGTTTTCCTTTCCCACATGATACCAGCTTGCTTGGTTGTTAGTTTTTTGGTGCGGCTGCATATGGTAGCGGTAAGAATGGGAATGGATGTGGAAGGAGCAGTGGCTGTGGCAGTGGCAGTGGCTGTGGCTGCGGCAATGGCTGTGGCAGACACGTGCACACACAATCGTATGGACATGGCCATGCATACATACATCTGCCATAAAGTAATTCAGTGTTGTTCCAATAAAGTGCTTCATAAATATTTATTGGATTATCGAACGTATCGGACATACAGCCACACGAACTGTCTGGAGAACGCACATTGCTCCTCCATTGCCATAATGAATATGAAGCAATGAACATTGCAATAAGCGCACGTATGAATAAATGAGAGCACATCGCTGCAGAAAAGAGAGTAAATGGAGAAAGGAGAAAGCAGGAGCAGCAGCAGCAGTTCCATCAGAAAGCACAAGAAGTTTCCTCCCATTCTGAATGGAAATGAATGAATGGAATGCTTGGGGCAAATAAACTAATAGTTCAAGTGCTTTCAATTGCGGGTTTTTGTAATTTAATAAACCACTCGACGCTCGCCAGATGAACGTTACCCGATTGATGGATGTACAAATACCATAAATATATTCATCGTCGTTTAATTAACTAACATTGCCGAGCGTCGTGCGCTAATTGCATAATCAATTAACACATTTGATACTTTAATTATAATCAACCGTCCGGTCACCGACCGGTGCCTATAATTAAAAGTGGATTAAATCCATAATCTCGAAAATTAAAGCCTCGTTAAAGTCATAAAATGGCGACGTAACAAAATGGAATTTAGCGCTGGCAGGATGAAAGGCTGGCAGTCGGATAGGCTGACAGGCAGCAGACAATCAGGCATTATGATGGGCGCCTGAAATTGCTATTTATTATTTATTCTGACATTTACATCAACAATCGAAGCCAGGCAAAGTCGAACTCAAAGTCAGACGGAAGGCCTGGAATAGTAACGAAACATCCTCGGGCCTTACAGGTATTTATGGTGTTTGCATATTTCATGGCCTGTCATTGTTTACATGGTTCAAATCTCTTTTCTTTTCTCTCCCAAGGCTTTCGGTTTTTGTCCTCATGTGTTGTCTTCTGGAGACTTCATTTGCACATTTTACAAAAACATTGGAGCGTGTAATTCAAGGGGTAACCAAGTTAGACACCGACAAAAAGTCAACCGACATTGTTGAAAGTGGCTGAGTATCGAACTTGCAGTATCGTTACGTATTCATAGAAAACGACAACTGACTGAGAGCGAGGAGAAATGGAAAATCAGACCGAGTCCTAGGACAAACTCGGTTACACCCAACACTAATCACACATAAATCAAAAAATGACATGAAGTGTAGCAAACAGCAGCTGGTTGTCTGGCTGTCGAGTTTGGTGGCAAACTGCCGACACACATATAACACGAAATCGAAACCAATCGAACGCAGAAATGGGAGATATTGCATGTGGGCTCAAATCCGATTTTGCAATACCATAATACCATATGGTAAAATCTCAGGCTAAGGTTGCCGACTGCAACTCATGCAATATTAATTACAAATTACAGGCAAGTACATTAAACATGCATTGTCAACTCCCACCGGGCAAACAAACACACACAAGCTCCCATAGGCCCACAGCCCCTTCGATTAAAGTCCCAGCTCCCATTGTGAGCGATGCACAGGGAGCGATAAAATAGTTGGAAAAAAACGGAAAACTGGAAAACCAGCATATTGGTGAGGCCTAACACAATGCCATTGTAATATCGATTACAAAGCCCTCGAAAAGTACCGCCCCAAAACTACATATTAGCCTGCGCCGGCACACACTGCGTATACGTGCTGTGTGTGTGTGCTTGTGCCACCCTCGCATAATTGCTGTCATGAAACTCGTTATAATACACCTTCCCGTTGAATAGAGGTATTGGGTTGCTGGCATTTTGCCGGCTTATGGATACACTCCGCTCCACTCCACTCCGTGCCACTTCAATGAGCCGAACCACTCCACTTTAGTCAGTTTTTGATTGATTCCCTTTGGCTGGCTAGTGAGTAATTGTTGTTGATTTAATAATTTATTGCGGTGGCAATTATTTAAACTGGCCAACGACAAGCCCCATGTATGACATCAGAAAATGTTTCACACGACCGTGGAAAATACATTTGCATACGCAAATCGGAAGCAGCATGCTTGGGGGAGGACGGAGAAAGGTGGAGGTGTACAAGGAAAATAAGGTAAAATGTCACAGCGAATGAGTTGAAAAGCTGCATTAAACAACACTTAGATGTTGCCAAAGGCGGGTGGCCAGCGGGTGGCTGTGTGTAAAGTAAAAAGATTCATGATATGTGTGCGGAAAGGAACTCCAAGCAGTGGTGTTGCTCCAAAGCAAATATTTTTAAAGTTCTTGTGGCAACAGCTGCTGCCGCCCGGTGGAAAAAATTGCACACTGGTAGCCAGCGCAACACAATAGGTAACTGGACAAAAAAAACAGAAAAATATATAAAACACACCGGGGAAAACTGCATAAAATGTCAAGGTAAAACTAACAAACTGGCTTAGAAGCGATTTAACGGAAACGGAAATGCCAGCAAAGACCGTTTAAAGCGCCACCAACTTTGGACAGCTGCATTTAAGAGCCAAAGGAAACTTATTCTCCTTCTTGGCCCGGCTGATAAGCATCAGAAAAGCAAGGAGGACGTAGGCAGGAAAAAACAAAATAGAGTCCCCGTGAATGGGCGCCGTAATTAGAGTGTAAACGGGCGACAAGCGCAAAGTTCAAATCGCTGCTCAAAAGTAATTAAAAAGTTGCAAATAAAACGGCAAAGAATACCGTCCAAATTGCGCGATTGCAGCGAACTTTTGAGGCAGGCGGGATGCCTGTCTTGTTAATCTATCTCTCCTGGCATTCAAAACTCTTTAAAACACAGTTAAATTTTGTTCAAAAAAAAAAAAAACACAAATAGTGCTGGTGCCCCGCCCTCGGCAATTTAAACTCCACAACTCATTGAACAGCCCTTGGAAAGTACGCCAACAATTTTACGCTTGGGCCTAACCAGAAATTTCTAACGGGGAGCCAGGAATCGGGACTCGGGACTGCCATTCGAGTAAATGCATTGCAACTATTTTAGAGGCACTCATTTTTCAGTTGAGTGGTTGGATGAAGCTGCCAGCCAGCCAGGGCTTGCTGGGTGTTGGTTATTCGGGTGAACCGTAGTTTATGCCAGAAGGATACCAGAAGGATAGGCCACGACAGCGAGACATGTGCCAGGATCTCTAACCATAGAGCACATAGAATGTGTTGTGTGCGCCAGGTAATCACGTCATTATCACGTGAAATTTCGGCATTAACGTGAATTTACGATTTGCACATGAGCACACGACGGGCCAAGGCGGAGGGCACAAGAAAAGCAACCCAACTGAAGTAAAAAAATAAATAAACACTAACGGATAGCAGAGGCACAGCACAGTACAGCCCAAGGTAGCGACGCACATAAACTCACATTAAATGCGATTGCCAATTTATTTACTAAGTGAGCGCCAGTGAGGCGCAGGATGTGGAACCAGGACTAAGGACTAACGTCAGGAGCACAGCTGGCAAGCGCTGCTAAGTTGGCTCAAATTTTAGAGCGGAAATAGTGCGGCAGGCGATGTGGCATGGGGCTCAGGGTACAGGATGTAGGGTAAGGGGCTTTGTAATTGAACCAGGGAGCCACCCAACCTAAAAGTTGCTGAGCCAAAAACTTCACTCACACACACACACACTCGGCGAATGTTGGCAACTTTTTTGCATACAATTAACGAAAGTGGCGCACCTAGGTAAATAACATGAAATATTTCTGGGGGCTGGGAGAGGGCCATGCGAGTGCTCAGCCGCATTAACCCATTACCAGCATAAGCAGTAAGCTGTGAAGTTTCCTTGCCAGGTTTTCCTGATTTTTTCCTTTCGCCTCTCCAGCTTTTCCTTTCGTTGGGCCATACGATTTTCCGTCACATTTGCCAAATTAAAGTATATATTATATATTTTATGTACATTTATAGTAGAAGTGCACACTCGACTGAACTTCCGTTGCTTTGCTGACACTTAACGATTTACGGCTTGGAGCCAAGCTACGATTTCACTCGGCCACGTAAATGTGATTTTTCAGGTATTTCTTGTATATTTTAACGCCACGATCGTCGCCAGGACACGCACTCGTAATTCCGCTCGAATCGCTTCGACTTGAAACCCAAAGCGGCTGCTTGAATCGCTAGAGCCCGCTTGCCATTGGCCGCGTGTCCTTTCGTCACGAGTCTCAGTCGCAAACTGTTTGGTCCGCAGGACTACCCAGCCTTCGGCATCCTTCGACCCGACAGGACTCGGCCTCGGGTTCGGGTTTTGTCCTTCGACTTGCCTCGTTTGCCGGAAGAAAACGAGAGAGACAGGGAGAAAGTGGTGTAGTGTGGAGAGTTTTATTTGGCGCCAATTTGGTTTGGCAGTCAAGTGGAGAGTGTGACTCTCAAACTGTAAATGCCAACATGGAAGTTTGGAAAGAATCAGGAGCAATGAATGAAGTGTTATGAGTGCTCTTCTGTATAGTTGTTAGTATATTTAAATAAAACATATATTGTTACAAATATTTTTTAATAAGATATCAAAACAAACATATCTGAATTTATAATTGCACATATTTATGTTTATGCTTTATATTTATTATAATTTATATTATGCTTGAACTCAGCTAGACTTAAATGTATTTAATTAAATTTAGGAGAATTTCTATTTTAAATTTTGAACTTAACTATTTGGAGAGTTACAAAACAACCAGCCGGATAATAGAAAAAGAAAGCGGTGGGAAAGCTAGAGAGAGACAGGCACACAGATAGTTGAAGTTTCAGGTGCCAGTGCAATTATCCGTTTTTGTTTTGCTAGCACATTCGCCGTGCAAAGCTCTCCGGGTCTCCATGCCCGTGTCCGTGTTGGCCTAGGACTCTGCTCTGGGTACGAGCAAAAGCTCACGACTTGACACACAAACGGACGGAATGGCAGATGGCACCGAAGCCAGGCCATCCACGATGGATGACGACGCATGGAAGTGTCCAATAAAAATTACGTATACGCAGCGAGTGCCCCGAAGCAGCAGGCTCTAAGCCACGAAGCGTGCGGTAATTGGCAGTAGCCAAAAACAAGTAAAAAGTACACTCACAAACGTATGTATGTATGAATGTTCACATAACCCTTCAAAACATCGCCTACACTTTTAAAGGTTTTTGCAAAAATAACGAAGAACTGAATGAACACAGATGCCATACAGTCGAAAAACATCAGCTAATAGAAGATAATAGATATTAATAGAACACAATCTTTCTCATCTTAAAAATGGCTTTTTAAAAGTTAAAATTTTTTATTTCTCTACTACATAGTATATTATTATATACTCTACTACTCTACTACATAGTATATTATTATATAGTATATTATTATATTATTATATAGCATAAAGCAGATTACAACAAATCACTCTAACGATATTTAATACCGACTCTATTTTTTGACTTGGCTATTATCAAAGTTTATGTATTTTTCTGTTAGTGTAACTACCACTGAGCTACTAAACAATGGGCACGAAAATTGAAGCCTGGCCGCGCCTCAAGAAATTGGCCTCGACACCGGCCTGGCCAGCATGTCAACATGTCGCCGACGCTATAAATCTATAAAGGCAGTACGCCGTACTATGGTGGACAGGAACTGGAGACGGGGCAGGAGCTGGAAACGGAAACGGGAATTGGAATTTGGATTTTGTATTTTGGAGTCCCCATCGTCCTGCATAGCTGCACGAACTGCGGCCCCACGAGCAGGGCTATTTCTTTGGAGAGGACATTGTAATTATCGCGTGAAATCAAAGCGATGCCCGCCGACCCGAATGTCTTGCCAAAACAATAAGTCGTGGCCGGGTTGGCAAGGCAACGCGGGGAAGCCGCCCTCAGTTCCTGGTCGGAGGGTCCGCCTGGACTTTTATGTTTGCCCGCAGCCGCAATCGCGGCCCGGCTAAGCTGATTATTTCATTTCCATTGTGCTCGCCCTCTGGCATAACTTAATTTTTATGGCACTTATGATATTTTAATCTAATGAAAATATAATTACATTGCCATTGCTAATTTATACTCACTGCGAGCAGAGCACTGAGTGGTTAGTTTGCGGCGGGGAGGGAGACTCACCTGCAAAGTAAATAAAGCAAAAGAAATATTATTCGTTTGTTGGGAAAACCTGCTGCTGGCGGGAAATGGGAGCAAACGATTCCCTATCCCAACATCAAAGCCAGGCAAGTAACTAAACTTGAATCGATTGCCAGCAGAAGTAAAACAAATTGTGGAAAAATACAAAAAAGGGAAATACAACGCAGAAAACAAAGAGGGAGACACACGCAAAGCCACCTAAACCTGAAAACAGAGACAATCGGCGGTGGCAAGGTGGCATGCCAAGGCTCCCGAGGTGGGGCACATACACGCTCACTGTTGCAAATTGACTTGCTTTTGAAGTACAAAGCATTTGGTGTTGCCACCTGCAGCCCGTTGGCTAAACAACGGCAGGCCCAGGCTGGAATTGAATTCACAGCCGGGCCAGCGGCACCAGAACGCTGCGAGATGTCAGAAGGACAAAGACGTGAGAATTGCTGATTTTGTGAAAATTAGAAAATATCACAGAACGCACAGAAACACATAGAGTCGCACTTTATGTAAGCACTTTAAAAAAAATTGGCAAAGAATATGTTTTTTTTTGTATTTAATTGGAATATACCTTTTATTTATATTAACAAACCCATTGAATAAAAAATCCTCTGTAAAAATTACCTTACTCATCCTAAAAATTATACAAAAGTTTTATTTATTTAAATTGTAAGAGACACAGTCGCGTTTCTAAGTTTCCACAGAAATCTCAACTGGCTTGTGTGTCAGTTGCCAACATACTTCAGCGGCTTCTTCGCCATTTATCGTCCTACTCCTTCTTGCCTCAATCCTGGCCACCATCTGCAGATCCAGTTCTGGTTGTGTGTCAACATCAGCGCGGTTTGTTGCCCTGCAGTCCATGCATAATTAGTAGCTAACAACAATTCTCAGGCTGCCAGCCAACCAGCCAGCTAGATAGCCAGGCTCTTGAAGCCGCAGAACACGGAAGCAGCGACAACAGGACTCGTGTCGCTCTCATTCGCATCCATGTCTGCCAGGACAATTGCCGCTGTCACTCTGCCCCAAACCCAGCCCAGTGCTCGCCTGATTGGAGTGAAAGTTAAAGTTGAGATCCTCAAAGTAATTGTCGCCAGGTTTCCTTTTTCTGTAACCCTTCTGGCAGCCAATAGACTATAAGACTCCCATTCAGAGATTGTTAATGTTGTCGGGGGCCCAAAAACAAGCTCCATGAAACGGATATACAAAGCAAATTGTGTGCATTAGCCAGTCCTTGAGTGGGGGAGGACTGAGGGCCTAGAAAATGTCCTTCCAAATTGAACAATTTTCAATAAAGGCCAGGGTACAAGGCAGCCAGCCAGGCCGAAAGGTAACATTGGGCCATTCTACATATCCAATATGTAAGGCTGAATGGAGGCGCTGGTGTGTGTGTGTGCCTTGGTTACGGTCAAAGGACACGTATAATAGATTGCTAGTTAGTTGGCTAAAAAAGGACACAAGGCGGCAAATAATCCGAAAAGTTATCAGCCCATAGACAGCAAAGGTGATGCTGGCAACAGCCATTGAAAAGTGCAAAGGAAATTCAAATTCGGGACTCTAGTTACCCTGGCTAATTTTCACGCTTTTCCTTTGCCAACTCCATTGAAGTGTTAGCATGCGTTTTCAATTAGCCAAATTTGCCGCCCATTGAGCTTAACAAAATAGTGGAGCCCTCAAAGGATAATACATTGAAAGGGTGCGCTGCCATTCATTTAAAGGGTTTAACTTTAAATTATGGTATTAATAAGGGTAAATTGAAGAGATATTCTAAGGATATCCGTAGATTATATTTTTTTCAGGAAATCCTTTTTATTTTATTCCGAATAATGCTAATTTTAAAGTTTTTTCGTTGAGTTTGAGTCCCCTCTCAGCCGGGAAAAGGCTGGTACCCCACACAGGGAACTTCTGACGCGTTGTTAAGAAGGTGTCTGACTGTCTGACTGTCTAGTCCCATTGTCTTGGCAAGTGTGACGAAGTGCCTGTGTCTGTGCGTGCTTGTGTGTGTATGGTGTGTATGACTGTGTCCTGACTTCCGCTCATAACTCGACTCGACTTTAGGCACCTCAAGAGCTGACTTGACGGACGTGGCTTATTGTTTCATTTTGCTGCCGCGTTAGCTTACGACTGAAACAGCATACAAAAGCAATTTATCAAGCCCTAATTGTGTGTGTGTCGGTGGGTGGCTGTACGTGTGTTCTTGTCATTGGTGTGTCAGAAAAACTTAGCTATAGTTTGTTGTACTTTCGAGTTGTCTCTCCCACTTTTTGCGGCCCTCTTCCTGAATCCTATTTACTAGCGGCTGACAATTGATGAACTTGAATGCAGGCTATGCACCAGCCCGGAAAAAATGTATATTAAATCCAGATTGACACTCCATATTCCAAGGCGAGCTCTGCTCTCAGGGCCGCCGTGGCTCTGTTTTATTCCACATTTTCGGCGGCGGCATATTTCATGCAAGAGAATAAAAAGCTATTAGGACTAGGAATAGAGCAGAGACAGCCGGGCCAACGACAGCTGTCTTCAACTGCAGCCCGAGTGCATAAATCTTCCGCTGAAATGTCAGCGCAGGACGAACGACAAAAACGCGCCCAGGACTGTGATAAAATAGCACGGCGTGCAGCTCTTACAATACCATGGAACGTAAAGTCCTTTCAGACTTTCTTAAGGTTTGAGACAAGTGTAAGTTATCAAAAAAATTCGAAACATATTTTACAATTATTTTTCAGTTTTTGGGGATGAGATTCATATGGACGCACAGGATATTTTTAGTTTTTGTTCCCTAAAATATTTATTTTAGATACATAGATTTTGAGTAAAAAGTTACACCTAAATTAAATTTATAACACTTACCCCAAAATGGACAAAAATAACTAAAATATATATATTATTTTAAGGATTATGTTTAATATTCTTGAGAATATTAAAATTTTAATTTTAATTTAATTTTAAATCGAATTATTTTTCAGATTTGCCCCAAAGCATCGGAATAGCCTAAAGTCGAAACCCTAAATTCAAACGTATTTGACTCAGCCACTGTTACTGCCACTCGATCCCTCCATTCTCGTTACGGTCTGGGATTTCTTAAGCTCGCAGATTAACTCAGGACGCCAAAGGGGGCTCCCGAGGTGGGAGTGGAAGGTCCTCCAGCTCCTAGCTGACGACAGGCAACAGAATCGCGCGGTTTTGGCCTCCACACTTCTCCTCGGTGACAGAGCCTGGGCCAAGTCAAATTGCAAATTGCATATTCAAATGCGGCGGCTTTTTCCAGTCTGCGGCTGTCGCATGTACAAATACTAAAGATTTGCTCATGCAGCGCAAAAATAACTGCCCGACTTTGGGAGTATAGAATGCGATAGTGTATGCACATAAAAACTACGTATTTGACTGGCAGACAGCGTGAAATGAAAGGCGCAAATGTTTTGGCCCCAAAAATTGAAAATTAAATTCCGTGCCCCATGGCCCCCTTATCCGAGAGGGTTATACAATCGTCTTGCCACATCCCTCATATCTGGCCCGGCCTGACCTGGATAATTCAGTCTTGTTGCCTGTCTTGTAAGATTTTGCGGTAAAGAAATGTCCCAAAAAAAGATGCAGCTGCCCCGGAGCAGAAAAGAGACATCAGACGCTAATGCTGATATGGCTTCATCCTCTCAAAAGGCAAAGTGCATCCAACAGCGGCAGTTGCCGCAGGGATCCCAGAACCGCAACAGAGATTGTGCAATATGTGGGATGTAAGCCCAAAAATACTGGGGTGCATCTTCAATTCTCCTCCACAGTGGTGACCAAAATAATAGTGGCTATATAACAGTGGTGATTTTTAAGCATATTGATCAATAGCTTGAGAAATAATCCTTTGTTAGGCTCATCAGACTAGTCCTCAACCTTAACTTTTTTTTTTGCAAAATCTTTAAGACACCCGCCACAAAATATTCAACCTGAACTGCTTATGCCCTTTTTATGTTTGTGTGGGTGGTGTACGCTAATGATTCAACTCATTTTGTTGGTCTTACTCAATTTGATATTCCTGCCATGCCGGCAGTGACAACAACTACAATAAAAACTACTGCAAGGGGCTAGGGAGGTGGAAAAACGAACCGCGACAGGATAAGATGCCACCAAGTCGGAGCTGCAGAGTGCCGAGAGCCAGAGACCTGAAGGCAGTCAGCCTGCCAAGATGGCAGATAGTTGGCCCAATCGCTGTCCCCGGCGACCAGGCCACGCCAGGCCAGATTCGTTCCAACCAGCCAGCCAGCTAGTCAGCCACTGATGACAACTTAAGAATGTCATTAAATTCTCATACAGCACACAAAAGCTGCATGTGCTCCATGGCGAAAGAATTGCCACGAGGATTTTAGGGACGATTTAAGTAGCACGGATTTAGTGAGCGAACAGCAGCGGGAGCAGGAGACGGAGCAGCAGCAACAGCAACATCTGCTGACAACATGAAGACGGGCCCACAAACATTGCAACAACAAGAACCAGCATGTTGCAAGGGAGGAGGAAAAAAATGAGACCTCCTTGCAATTGCAAAGTAAAAGAAAAGCAAGTGAAAAAGAAAGAAAGGACTCTTATTGCTGCGGGATTTTGTCTTCTTTCGTTTTCTTCATCCCATTCTGTTTTTTTCCCAGCACGTTCTTCCTGGTTTTTTTTTCTAAGCGCATTCCATCTGACATGTGCAACGCATTCGCATTCAAAAAGTCTATTTCCCGTGCAATTGCAACAATGCGTGTGTGTTTGTGTGCGGTCTGTGAAATTGCACGTGTGTGTGTGGGTGAGTCCTCGCCTTTGGGCGCAAAGAAAACAAATGAGTAGCGGCTGACGACTGCAAATGTAAAATGCATGAGGCCTCTGGGTTTCGGGGGAAGAGAGTGGAGAAGACAGCCGAGGTGGGTGGGAAAACCCCGACGAGAAGCGGGCGAGCCGAGCGACGCGGATAGAGAGATAGTGGCAGCAGCCAGCGGCTTATTTAGTATGCAAGTTTGTAAGCGACATCAAGTAACCAGAATTGCACACACAGGCTCACTCATGAGCCGAAAAATGAAGCAAGTGAAACACATTAAATGGAGTCTTCCGAAATTTAATGTCCCCAGCGATCTCAGGGACCATTCTCGGGCTATTCTTTTTCAATTTGTTAGACCCGGCAATCCGCTTCTTATGTCAATTTAAATTTTGCTGCTGCAGCTCACAGAGTAAACATTGGAATGATGGGATTTGGTCAAGTCAGATGCTTGCAATAACTATTTGCTTATGCATCAGTCGCTAAGATGTAAAGGTAGTACACACAAAAAAATAGTACTCACTCTCTGAAATACTATAGTTTTTCAAGAGGTTTCAACGATTGTTCATAAAAGTATGCTACAAAATTGAGTTGTCAAAAGTGGAAAAATTACCAGATATCACATTTCTCCCGACAAAGTCTCTTTCATTTTCCTCTCTGCAGCATAGACCTTCCTCTTTCTTGGCTTTCGAAAGCTTCTTAGCCAGAAGCCGACAGAGCCAATACAACAGGCAACGGGCATTTATATTAAACATTAACATAACACACGGGAAATGCGAAATGCGAAGACAACGCACTTGGCATGCTCAACATGTTTGCCCCGAGCTGATGGTCCTGGTAGGTCCTGGTCGGCCATGGATGGCTCCGTCTGCTGTCATTGTTGATTGCTTATAAAAATATTTATAAAATGCAGATTGCATAAATACAATATGCAGCACAGCCAGCCACCCAGTTATCCCTAACCAATCGTATCCAGAATCGCCTCCATTTGGCTTGTTTGTGTGCCGGGGAGCTAATGCGGTAATCTCTGGCAGTCTGATGAGACCTGATGACAATCTATTTGTGCATTTCTGTTTGTAAGCGTTTATTTATTTACATTGATTCGTTTTTTCATCCTACATCCTTCCTCTGGCCCCGAAGGCAAAGGCAAAGGCAAAGGCAACGGCAATGGCGATGGCAATGTAACCACAACAATTGCCATTGTAATTGAAAATACACACGAATAAAGACAAATGCCCGAAGGCCACTGGGATTCACTTGGGTCGTATGTGTGCTGATGTTTTCCCAGTGTTTTTCCTGTTTGCAGCGCGATTTTCATTTTATTTCGCACATTTTTTCCCATTTCACACATGATTTCTGATTGCCAAGCCTAATGCGCTCGAAAATGTTGAGGAAACCCAGATAAACGAAAGTGAAGACGGCGCAAAAAATTGCATGTAATGAATAAATTTCAAGGCAAACATGGGGAAGGGGCAGAAGGCCAAGCTCAAACGCGGTGAAAATGAGCCTGGCATGGCAAACGTAATGGAATTGCTGTTGCGTTAAATTTTTCAATTTCATTCAATTTACACGAGGCCCACCGCAGACGCACGCAGGATATTTTTAAAAGTACTTCACCACCCAAAGGTCGTACGTAGACTCGGTGGGCCGAGCGCGGCGTCTGAGGGGTGCGGAATGCGGAGATGGGGCGGTAAGGTCGAATCTGGGGTTGAGGTTGAGAGGTCGGCCCCGTCCTGGGTAACGCCTTGAAGTTTGGCGGAAATGTAGCAATTTGTATGCTGCGCCTAAACGAATTTTAACGATATGTGAAATGATATTCGAGGCTGATCAAAAATGCCAGACCAGGCCACGCCCCCTCGCCAGCCAAATTGCGTGTATCGGTGTGGGTGCTTCAGTTTTTCATCCTCACCTTTCGGCAAATTGCCGTGTTCATTAAAAAGTCAACGCCAGCATCATAAACTTGTATATGACCGGGAAATAGGAGAATAGAGGCCACGAGGAGCATACACAATATGCACACACCATCTAAGTACACTTTAAAAATAATTATTAAGTTTTACTTGTAAGAGAATCGTACGAAACTAATTGGACTTTATTGTGAGCAGTGTTATGAGTTGTGAGCAGTTTATAAATGTTCTATGTACTTAAGGTATAACCACAAATATGAACTAAAAAATAATCCCACATCACATATTTTAAATGTATCATAAATTATAAAATGTTTCTCATATAAAAGTCATAAAAAGAATAATAGGTTATTTTACTGTCAGAACGTTTAAAATGATTTGATATTAAATCATATTTGACAAATTTGTATATGTGAATATTAATGTGTCTTGCTATTTAGAATGGAATGTCTATTTCATGTATGGTATTATGCAAGGTTTGTTTCTTTTATTTTCCGAACAATATGCAAACATATTTCATTTCGAGTTTAATTTCTCGTAAAAATTCAAATAAAATGTTTCAAGAAAACCCAATCTAGAAGAATTCTTTTGCCTATATTTTTTAACTCTCGAAAAATGAAAACAAATATGTGACAAATAAACGTCAGGCAATTTAAGCGAGAAAATCTGGCAACGCTATAAAGTTGGCAGATTTGAAAATAAACCTAGACTGGCCCAAATGCTGCGGCTGCGGGATGTTGGCCATGGTCACAGCCAACAGCCAACTTCGGCGCTCGCTTTGAGCCGGCCTGAGTTGAGTTGTTGCCGCAAACTGCAAAAGTGTCAACAACTTGTAATCACCAAGGCAGCCGAACAGGGGGGCGGCGGCGAAGGGGTTTGAGGGCGTAGGCGTGCCAAAAGCCAGCCAACACTTGGTCACATTTTAACACCTGCTCGTTATCAACTTTTGCCGGCAACAACAGCAGCAACAAAGGCGTGGGAAATGGCAAAAAATGAGAGAGAATATTGCAGCGACACCCACAAACTTTCATATTTTTTGGCCAGCCTGGCAGCTCTGCCCTGAATTATGTCAAAGTTGCGGGCGACAAAAACCAAAAACAGAAAAAAAAACTAAAACTAAAAACATAAAAAAAATGCAACGGGAAGGAAAGGTGAAAACTGCATAGAACAAATGCCATAAAGTTGCCGGGGGAGGCGGTGGTGGAGGCAGTGGAGGCGCAAGGCGGCAGGTTGGAGGCTAAAGAAGGCGTGACAAGTGCGCCCATTACTCGTTCATTAGTGTTGTCAGCTTTGGTGTCACAGCCCGAGGCTGCAGGACTCGCCGCCGCTTGTTGTTGACACTTTTTCATGCAAAACAAGTTGGCCCAAAACACTCACCCCGAACCCAGCAGCCCAACAGCCCAACAAGCCAACAAACAAAAAACAATTGAAACACTCTGGCCCTTAAATTTATGGCAAGCCAAAGAACACGAGCTACAAAAAACAATTGCAAGTTCGAGCGTGAAAAATAATTACAGTCACAAGAATGCCAGGCCCGCAAATAAATTTTAAAATCCCCAAACACACACAGTGGATACAAAAAGGAAATCGAATCGCATTCTGGCTGCTTAACATATCCCAGCAAGGACCTCCCATCGGAGAAGCCAGGCGGAACGCATAAAACAATTTAGATCGAATAGAAGGGATATTCGAAAGAAGCGATAAATGTGTAAATTCGCCAGATTAAATGCCGCCGAGCCGAAGAAATAAATTCAAGGGAATGTGTGTGGCCTTTGACCTTAATTTGAATACAAATTAAGCGGCACTTTCGCGGTAGTTTGATTGTGGCCCCAGGAAGCGCCTCCAAATCAAAAACTTTTGCCTTATGCCACTAATTACTTGGCAAACACATGGGTGACGAAGCTAAGAACAGAAATAAACAAAAAGTTAGGCACAGTGCCTAGACACGGAATGTCTTCATAATAATAATAATAGAAAATGCAAACGAAAACGAAACAGAACACGCCCATCGAAGAAAAGTCCACATCTCTTGTCCAACTTGATTAATGGACGCCCACTTTAGGCTCAAGAGTTAATACCCGTCTCTCCGGGCTAAGTCTTGTCCCCGAAAGTGTCGAAAAGTGAGCAATCACTGCAAAATGCGACGAGCTCTGCTGGGAGCAATCACGCAATCTACTTATTACCCATTAAGGTGGCCTTTTATCCTTCGGATTCGGGCCCCGTTCGGGATGTAATGGCAATCGATCAAGGCACCGACCAACTCGAGGTGGGCGAAACCACAAAGGCGGACACGAAACGAAGGCCGGCAGACACTCATCTGTCAGGAAGTCAGCGAGGCTTCTCCCTTTTTTTCCTGCCTGCTGTTTGCCATGTCCTGTGAGGTGACAAATCATATTGCTGACAATAAAGTCAACATTGCCGGCCCAAGGACAAAATGATGGCACGGAGATCGAGTGACGCCTACACATGTCACTTGTCACCCTCGCTGGCGATGCACCCCAAAGCTAATATCCTTTTAAATGGCTTTAAAGCCCCCCGAAGAGCCGAGGCATTTTCTATGGTTCGCAATTGGTCATGCACACGCAAATATAATTAGGAATTGCCAGGAGTCACACGCACGAAAAATGAAAACTCAACACGCCACAGCCGCTTTCCTTCCCTTTCCCTATTTTTCCCTGCCAAGGACTTCCGGCCACAGCGACGACAACTGAGGAAAACGACCACGGAAAGCCTACAAAAAGGCATGGAAAAAAATCTTCAAGTTGATTGCCGGAAATATATTCTTGAAGCGATAATTATGTTTTCGTTTCTCATTTTTGAAAAATTGTATTTTGAAAACTGAAAATGTTTTATGCAAACAAAGAATATTTTTTGCATAACTAGAAATATTTTTTTCTCGTGCGACATCTTTGTTGTGGGTGCCTACACTTGGCCTGGCTCTGGACTTTAAGTGGTTTTTGAAATATTTTACTATTCCCAATCGGGACATCGAGTTGCGTGTTGCCCCTGCGACTGCCATCGAAGCTCAATTAAAATGTTGCTTGGCCCGCTCCTGCTGTTGCACTAAAATCATGTCATAAATCCAAGCCGTCGAGCATGGAAACCCTCTTTGGAAATGTCCAAACAAAGCGACACTAAGCACACATATTGGAAAATCCGCGACAGCAGGGATATGCCAAGGAGTTGCAGCGACGGGTGCAGTGACCTCTGAGGTGACAGAATTAGCTTTGTTTTCTTTTCACAGGAGCTGGGTAATTTTTTGCTTTTCATTATATTTTATGAACTCGGAGCGGGACACGCCAAGTGGGGCGATCGGGAAACGAAAGTCAAAACCAAACCAACAAATGATAGCGCTCTTTTTCTTACCCCAAATCATTGTGGACTTAAAGTCCTCGAAAAGAACGATATATCCACCCGTCAAAAAAAAAATAAGAGGAAAAGCCACAAAGTTTAAGTTCCCTTAGCAGAGCTCACGAGTTTAAGCAAATTGCCATAATGAACCCTTTTTTGTTGCCGCCGCGCCGCCTTGTCTCCTTGCCATCCCGGCCATCCTTGGTATCCTTGCTTTTCTGCCTGTTTGACGCCTTGCCAATTTTATGTAGTCTCGGCTCTGCCAAGCGAAAGCGGGGGCGAGCCTGGGGCGGGGCTGACGGGGCAGAAGAGGGACAAAAGGGCAGGGACAGAAGGGGTTCCGCCATCGGTTAAGTTTCCATGCGTTTGCCTTTTTCGGTGTTAAAATGAAATCTATAAAAATAAGTGTGGCATGTTCTGTGCCACTCTGTTCAGCCTTTTTTTCCTTGGCGGCATTCCCCCATTTTTTCTGTCTTGCCTGCCAAGCTCCGTTGTCTGCGTGGGGGTGTACGTACGTATATTTGGGCCAAAAAGAACCCAGGCATTTAACCAGCTCACTTTTGGGTTATTAAATGATGAAGCAGTTTGCCGTTAATGACTGCCAAAATGGCGACGCTTGCTGGCATGGAAATGGGGAGAGAGGGTGGTGGAGGCAGTCGACGGGGAGCTGGGGTCGAGGGTCGGCCAGCCCTTTGAGTTTATTGAGCCCGCTCCTAAACCTTCAGCAGGACTCTGTGCCACCAATCTGTGTGTCGTGGTCCTCGTGGCTCTCGTCCTGGGCCTGGCATGTCAGCTTGTTTAATGAGGGTAAAATTAGCGCTGTCTCAAGCTTATTAGCCCCACTTGGGAGTTTGGTTAATGCCAGTCACTTTGCTCCCAAAGTCTCTCCAATTTAAAGCGACTTAATTATTTTGATTTATCGCCACTCGGGATACTTGAACTATCGATGAGCAGGTCTTAAAACGGAGAAATTGATAGCGGGCCGACTTTTAGCATAAATGATGAACTAAGCTTTCTTCAACTAAGCTCTTGAGTAAGTACTAGGACTTACTGAATATATTCTCCAGAGCGGGGGTGTTGGACTCAAAAGTGGCCACAAATCAAGGTAATGACGTGCAGTTTTATTTTCTGTTTTGCGTGTGTCGCGCGGAGCGACTGGAAGCATTTTCTTTGCATTGCGCATACGCCGAGGTGGCACGCAAATGAAAATGACCAATGTGCTTAATTTCTTAGCATACTTTTCGGCGCTGCAAGGCGCTTCAAATCAAGAGTCCCACCAGCCGCCTTGGCAATTGTTGTGGCCTCACCATTGTGTGCCACATTAGAGACGCGTGTCACCGCCCCCCTCGGCGCCGTCCTCTGCCGTCGGTCATCATACGTTTTATATGCAAATAAAGTCCAGGGACCTCCTCCCCCCCAAGAAGGCCAACAAAAGGCAGGCGCCACTTGGTGGCTTTTGGCCACTTTCTGGTCTGGCTGGCTCGGACTTCTAGCTGTGATTGCTCACGCGACTCCTGGGAGGGGTGGGTGTCCCAGCCCGAAGTCCTTGCCACCTGAATGTAATAATAATTCCTTGCTGCTTTTCCGACCCGCCGTCCCATAAACACGGTAAATTGTTGCTGACTTTGTGACTTTGTGCTGGGCCGGTTAATAAGAAACTTACGTCACGCAATATAATTAAGATAAACATAATTATAGTTTGCCGTTATGTGTTGGTTTTTACCGCGCTGCCTTTTGAGGATTTTCTAATGGCGGGTACCGTCGATTTGAAAGGCGATTAAAGTTATGCTATCAGGGGTTTTTGCCGATGACTAATTACGGTCTCTGGACAGTCAGACTTTTAATAAATTTAACAACCACTTTGTGAAATAATTCCCGATTTCAAATTTACATATTGACATGTTAAATACTCATTTTCGTTTACAGGATCAAGCATATACTAAAGTGCCGTTTTTGGTCTTGGATTAAAAGCTCACTTATATTTTAGCACACTTATATTTTAGTCCTTTGGGTAAGGACTTTCAAGCTTTGAAGAAGCTTTTTTAGAGCATTCGAAAGCTTAAGGATACAGATTTCGGGCTTTTGGAAGCTGAAAGCTCGAGGAGGAAAGCAGTTGAAAGCTTTAAGACAAGTTTGTCTGCACTGCTTGCCTTAAAGCTTCTAAGGATATTTCAGAAATCAACCATCCTTTTGAATTTTAAAAGCTCTAGTACTGCTCAAACTGTATTATCTATTTTTTTAAATGCAATCCCCGTAAGTGATAAAATACCGATTGAATTAATCATTTTATGGCTCAAAGGGGCATGTGTCAAATCAGTATACAAAAATCCATCAAAAATGCAGTTGGCACTCAACGCAAATCGAATGGAAACGAAACGCTATCGCATTGATTTCAGCCAAATCGAATCGAGTTAATGAGCAAAAACACTTTGAACACAAATCGTTTACCGGGCGAAATGTGATTAATTAACTTTCGTTCGCTCGCATATTTCGCATGTCGAGATTCAATTTAACGAGTGTAATTAATAATATACGCCGACCAGATAGGATATGCGTGGGACTCACCTAAATAAAAAATTCCGATAATCACGGCCAGCGACGGTTTCAGCATGTTGTCATTTGGTTGAAGCACAAATTAAATCCAGATACGAGAGGACCACGTCGGTTCCGTAGTTCAACTACAAAATAAATCAGAAAAGAGAGGGATGTAAAATTTGTTCAATTAATTATTGAAATTGGAGCGAACATCTGAATAATTGTCAAAGGGTAAACGGGTCACTCTGAAAGCTGTTTTTTTGGCATCTACGAAAGAGATAATGAAATGGCTGAAAATCAAATAACAAATGCCAAATGTAAGCACAACAATTATGAACCAGTTAGCAGCCAGACAAGTGGCTGCATCTTTCAACATGTAAATGTAAATTGCAAATTATGCATATTTTGAGTGGGGCCAAAGTTGACAGGAAGACTAGTCTGCCATATATAAAATGATATGTGTATTTTAAATAAATGCAAACATGGTGATGGGTGACTGCACCAATTATTTTCACTTAAAAATAAAAATTAAAAAAAGTTTTGTTACTCCCACAGTTGTCCCACCTTGTCCCTAATTTATTCCCTAATTAAGTTAATAGAATATATTCGTTATTAATGATAACCGATTATTCTAGCCTTTGGCTAATGCTTCTGTTAATACGCGTGTGACAATCCCACCAGCCCTCATGCAATTATAATCTCCATAATGGTATGAGTCCATTTCGAATGCCATTTCGAGTTCACACATTAATTATTCGCAGATTTGCACATAGCCCAGGGGATTTATTAGTGTCGCGTGATTGCATTGTAGTTGTTGCCATTCTGCCCATTTTTGTTGTAATAATTAATGTGCTTCTTTATTGATTTTACAACTTAAATTTCTATTATCCATGCGAATGCTAATGAGCCAAAATGGCAGAAAAAAAGGAGCATGGCCGGAGATATTGCAGAGGCAGCCAAGTGCCAGATACGATTGCTCGATAAAAATGTGAAAATTAATGCACGTAAAAAGGCGAAAACATAACAACAACAACAGCAGCTGCATAATCAACGGCATAAATTATAATTGTGATTAATGGATCCGCGGAATTAGCATGCCATACATAATTAATATTCATTTGTAACGCAGTCGACCAAACGGCCAGGTCGGCTTAATTGCTGGCCTCTCTCAAAATTCTTTTTCAAAAATGTTTCTTACATCTTTAAGATTGGCCTCATTCTGCTCCTGAGGCTCTTGGCCCAGTTAGGAGCGGCCCATTTGAGTGCATAGCAAATGAAGTTGGCAATACTAACCAGCAATTCATCTTGCTTTTTAGCACATTTACAACTTCCTTCGCAGCGAGGCCCGGAGCTCTGTTTAGACTCGGACTCTGGCAGGGGCGCTGACAGGACCGCCACTCGGGTCCGGCATTAAGTGGGTATTTAATTTTATGAGCGGCCAGCATCTGAGTGATTAAAGTGGCCAAGAGTCTTTGGGCCAACACTGGCAACCGTTAAGTCAACAATCGACCAAGAGCGGCAAGGATTCAAGATGTTTCTGTTGCCAGTGCTTGAGACCACAATAAATGCGTTTTGCATAAATCTTGTTGCCCGGACAACAAAGGTCATTTACACAAACACAAATCGCATAATAATTTTTATGGTTAAACAAAAATTCCCATTCCCATTATTTAAAAATTTATTTAAAATATTCCAGATCCTTAAAATTTGTCATTGTCCTATTTGATTGAATATAAATAATAAATACAAAAAATAATGACATTCATTTTTAGCTTAAGTACGTAAACATGCGTCTCAAGTAAATTTGTATTTTTATTTACTTTTTTTTTACAGTGCAAAGCAACCGCAACAATTGTAAGAGCTACAAGTAAAAAGCAAAGTAAAAGCCAAGTGGCAAGGACGAAAACAAAGCAGCCACAGGACGACAATTTCTGTGGCTTGTGTGCGTTTTCTGTGCGTGTTTGTGTGTAGATATGGGGCTGTGCGTGTGTCCGTGTGCAGCCAGGCGACTGAACTGAAGCATAAAGCTGAGGTAGGTGAGAGCTCGCGGCGACAAACTAGCCACTGTCCTCCAGACCGGTGAGGTGGCAGGTGGGGGATGCCAAAGGGCGCAGGACAGACTGGCAACCGAGCATGTGAACGGCACGCGTTCGACTCTGGTGAATTGGCACGCTCTGGTGGTGCCTTTCCGCCATTTAGTTTCCGCCCAAAAACCCAAACACAAAATCAAAATCTAAATGAAATCAGATGTGCGAGCGCATCGCATATGCTCCGGGTTTTGTGCACTCATTCAGTCGATCACTCATCCATTTAATTCAAATCAGATGGAAGGGAAATCTAATTAGACCCCGCCACCACACACGGGCCTCTAATGCATTAAATATGTTATCTATTTTCAGTTTTTGTTTGTTTTTTTCCCAATTCAAAGCGATGAGCAGGCATTTTCAGCTGGTCTCTAGCTGCAAATTGCAGGCAGGGGTCTGTGCTTCCGTTTCCGTTTTCACCATCTCGGCTGGTTCAATTTGCGGTTCCATTACTAACAGCACATTGGCACATGCTCAACGATGTAGCCCCGCCGAGTCCCCTTTGGGCCTTCCAAGTGTCAGACATTGGCCATGGCTTAATCCCCGAACTGGTTACCCGATTTGGTCACAACTCAGCCATCAGACGCGTTCCGTTCGGCTCTGTTCTGTTCTGTTCTGTTCAGTTCACGTTTCACGTCTCGTCAGGGCCCGGATAGGACTTTCTGCCCTATCCGTGCTGCTGCTGCTCTTTTTTCCCCAGAATGGCAATTTCGGGGCCCAAGCGATAAACTTGAACATGACGCATTACCTACACTTCCACCCACAAAAACGGCCCTCACATGCTCACTGAGGAAATAAGCACCATAACAAATTTTCAATTTGAGTGCACCAAGTAATTTCGTATTCATGGAAATGGTGGTCACGTATAGGGATTTAAGGCGGGACTATGTATGAGCAAAAAATTCCATTTCCAGAATATTTCATATTTGTTTTGATCAAAAGTTAATTAGCCTTAAATTTAATCATAAAAACTCAATATTTCTAGTCATTAGAGTAAAAATGTTTGTAATTTTTTCATTTCTCAACATCATAAAATTTAAGGATAAATCTTAAGGATATTTCAAATTATTTCAGTTTGGATAATTATTCAAAATATAGTATATTCCAATTCAAAAATAAGTATATATAAAATATTTGTTATTTCTTTAATTTAAATATTTCGAAATTAAGGATATTAGAACAGGCTTAGTCCAAGTAACAATTAAATATTAATAATGAATCAAATTCAAATACCAATTGCCTTTAAAACATTATTCTTTTCTCTTATTTTATTTGTTAGAATCATATTATACGTTTTTTAAATTAATAATATTTCCAACCATTTTTTTTTGTATTATTCCAATTAAAATAAATATATTTACCACTAAAATATAAATAAATCATTGAAATTGTATCCGTTTTAATATTTCAAATCGTATGTCATACTTTTCTCTCAGTGCCTTTTCTGAATGAGAGGCTGTCTACGTGCCGAGTAGAGTATAGAGTCAGCTTGCGGCCACGCCCCCTGAGCAGCCCCCACACTCTCACATAAGCTGTTAGGAAAAACTATCTGCGTCGCAGAAAAAGTTTCGTTCTGCCACCACGTTCCCAGGAGTAACTTGTGCACGTTGCGGTTGTGGCTGTTGCAAGTTGATATGTGAATCGGTGGCCGCCCCCAATCTGCGGCCCCGCGGCTGTCCCTCGATGGCCAATAGAGATGAGATGAGCTGCTCTCGCTGGTTCGGTGCCTGTCAGGCTGTCAGACTGTTCGCCAAATCGTCTCGAGCATTTAAATTCGACATTAATTGGATTATGACTGCAGTTTGTTTACCCGAGCGTGCCACTGAGCGATGGAAATAACTGGATGAAAAGTTGCTTCCGCATCAGCCAACGCCATATCGTCCTCGTCGTCTGCCAATTTCTAATTTATTTACTTTGCATAATTACAGACAAGCTTATTAAATTACAAATAAGGTTCCCACGAAACCCACGCACTCAGACATGTTCGATGTAAGCCACTTGACATTTGTTTTCTCAGAGTTTCTGCGGCAGACAGGAGAAATAATTGGAAACCAAAACTCAATGAATTGTCAATTAAAATTGAATTTCCTTTTCGTTTGACACATTAGCTTAATCTTTGAAAGCGGCAACAAAGACTGCTTGGATTTCATTTTCCATTTAAACGAAGCGGATTTATAAGATTTCCAATTAGCAGGATGCCAACAAAGTGCTTCCGAGTAACTTTCAATATCGATTAAATGAAATCTATGAATTTTCTATCGAGTTTTAGTAATTTTCGGAATTAAAGCCGTCAGGTGAAATGTAAAACCCAACAGCCACCCTTTCGTAAGCTCAAAACATCGAATCATAGCCCTGACCTGTAATTTTCATTTGAACATTGTATTGGATTTTAGGCAGCTCAGTGCTCAAATAGGAAAACAAGCAAACAACTTTTATATTGTTGCGTAAATTAGCTTGCTAGATAGAAATAGAGAAGCAGCATCCCCATGTGAATACTCGGAACCCGTAACCCCCAGCAAAAAACCACAAAGCAACGAGGAGAACATGAACTCGCAATCCAACTGCCAACAAGTTTATAACTTTTTTCGGCACGCTCGGCTGCCGGATTGATTCGATTAAAACGTCAACAGTGGCAGGCAGGCAGGCTGGCAGGCCGGGGCTGGCTGGCAACTGGAAACGAAGCTGAAGCTAAGGAAAAACAATTCACCACTCAGACACACGCACGCCCGCTTGGGAGAGGATACATATACGAAGGTCCTGTCATATCCATCTCGATCTCGTTGCCTGCAAAGTTGTCACACCAAATTTTGCTTTACTTTTATTTTGTCATCTTCGGCTCGTGTCTGTTGTTTCTCCAGCCTTGATGTCGTCGCACACTGGCAGCCCTTTTGACATTTTGCCTCAGCCGCAGGCAGGGCGGTGTCAGGAGGGTCAGAGGTCAGGGCACGCCAGGCCTTAGCCTGTCATGTCGTTTGATCTTTTATTGTGTTTGTTTTACGAGGCGCAGTAAATCCCTTTTAAATTGCAAATTCTTTATGCTCGCATTTTCGGCTCACGCATAAACACCCAGCCAAAAAAGCCCTCCCTCTGAAAGCCCCCGAATCCCACTCATATGCAGAAGGGAGGCTTGATTTGTATTTGTATTTATTTGCGAGTTTCATCCGCCATTTTATGATTATTATTTTCGTTTTTGTTTTTTTTTTGTGAGCTTTCCCCCAGATAAGTGAAAGTGACTGAGTCCTGTCGCCAACGACGCGTTGTCACTTGGATATATTTTTCACCTACCACACCCACGCCCGAACGCCAACGCCCACGGCAGTGCTGGCCCAGTTTGCTGGCCATTCGCCAGCCACCCCTGGTGAGTGATAAAAATTTATTGGATCGAAAACAATAAATATTTGATTTGATTCATTTCGTCGTCGTCGTCGTCGAGCCTGTTGTGAATGTGGAATCCTTGTCCGCGCCGTTTGCAGCTCATGATTCACTTTCGATTGATTTGCTGGCGCTGTCCATTCGGTTAATTGAAATACAAAACTGTTTATGTGCTCTAAAGTTTTGCACGAACGCGGTCCCCAAGTCCAGGCCCCCAAATTGATGATGAGCCATAAACAAAAATTACAAAAAATGAGCTGGACAAAAAGGTTGCGTGCCATTCGGAGGGTCAAAGTGTAATTAACTTCGTCGCTAGCCTTCATTTGCAGCCCATCAAGGAGATGAAGGAGCGAATTAGGATAGCCGATACGGAATGTGGGCTACGGATTACTGTATACGGAATCCGGTAGAACAAAAGAAACAAAACAGGGCCGCAATCCCCAGCATTTCAACGCCTATTACAACTGCAAATGAACCCATAAACCCATTTAAGCAATGCCCGAAACACGGAAAACTTTTCCACCACGACTCCGGCGACGACAAAGGGCATTTCCCGAAGCAGCGAACAAATCCAGAGGGCGTAGGTTCCGTCCAGCCTTTCTGATTATTGCTCAGCACTTGAAAAGTTTTCTTTGGGCGGCGGCTTACTGCCTGCCAGAACTTTACTTACACCTACAGCTCCCCCAGACCTCCTCACTCACCTCACCGAAAACCCTAAAAACCTACAAGGCAAGGCCAGCACTTTGAATAAGAGATAAAACTGTTACGTGCCTCGTGTCTGACTGAATGGAGAAATATTTCTCTTATCGCAGTGAAAAGATGTTTCGTGCCCTGCGTGTTTACCTTGGACATGGTTGTTGCTGTTGCCCATGTTTTTTCCTATCCAGGTCCTAACACTGGTCAAAAAAGGACTTTGTAAGAGCCATTCATCAAGTGAATAGCACGGTATGCCATCATCTATGGAAATATTCAAAAGATCCTTTAAATGTATTTTAAAAACACCGAGAAATCTTATTTTTTGTTAATTTATAATGCTAAAAGCTTTTTACAATGTAGGCTAATTTTCGTTTGAAGAACTGTTCAAAGAAATATAGAACAATACCACCTTTATTTAATTTGTTTAAGAAAACATATCAAAAACTTTCCGAGTATTCAAATTAAAGATTTTTTTCTAGAGAAAAGAATCCCCTAAGAATATCCCCTAAGATAGAGAAACAATCCCCTAAGAATATATTTAGTGAGATTTCAAATCTGACTACTAAGAAAGATTTCATTTTATCCTCCAAAACAAAAATTAAATAATATGCTTACTGCTTGTATTAATTACAATTTATTTTTGGCTAATCAAGAAAATGAAAAACAAAATACCTTAAAGGGATAAAAACATAAAACAGATAAAAACAGACCAAAATACTCCGTTTGTATGCTAAGCATATGCCAGAGAAGAAAATTTAACCAGAACAGCAGATAACTGACAACTTTGTACTGGTCAGTGCCATCACTCAAGTTACGGCAAAGGATGCTGGGATGAGCACCCAAGTCCCCAATTTCCACTCTCACACCCTTTTCAGGTCTTTACCCCACTCTTTGTGCCGCATCATCAACAAATCGTCAATAACACTTGACACTCGTGGCGGACTCTCGACCCTTTCGGCCCCAGGCCCCGACTTTATGGTGGTAAACTTTTTTAAGAAATTACTTTGTCGACCGGCCGATAAACACTGAACCCAAGACGCGGTTTTCAAGCGTCCCTCTCTGCCCTTCGATATTCAATGCCCATTGGCCGGGCATCGGGTCATTGGAGCCGTTGTCAAAGGCAGTCAGGCGAGGCAGACAAGCCGCAACCAAAAATACAAAAATAAGAAAAAGGAAATTTCCGGAACCTAACCCAACCACCGAGCCATGACAATGGAGCACAACGGCTCCAGCAGCGCCAGGACAGTGCCATCGGTGTTTTGACCTTGATGAGTTCTTCTTGGACGTTTTGACTGATAAAAGTTTTTGACCCGCCAAATCAACGTGAAATGAATAAAGTCTGAGCCACAATATTTCTTTTAACTTTTCAATAACTTTTTCAACGGCTTCTCAAAAGACAAATACTCTATTTATTTTTAAATTTCATCTACACTCTGCAAAAGAATCTTTTTAATTTAAATACAACTTTGAATCATTTCTTACAGAACTAAAAGCTTGAAAACAAAAGAAAAACTAAATTTTTATTAAAAAAATACATCAGTTTTGTGTTAAATATTATCTTGGAATCTTTATGACTCCGAGCTGACAATTTTATTTGAAACATGATACCGCTGACAAGTGTAATTTGAAAAAAGTGGAATTCAGGATAAGTAAACAGATGCAAGGAAACTTTTTACTTTAATTATTTGTCTCCTTTTGTTGTGCTGGAATTGTTGATGTTTATTTTTTTTTGCTTTGTTTGCTCCTTTTGGGCGCCCTTCTGTTTGCCTAGCTGATTCCTATGAACGTTTCGCTTCCTGTTTCGTCCTGTTTTGTCGTGTTTCATCCTGTTTCTGCTTTGTGTTCATGTCGCTGGCATTCTATTCCAAACACTTCACGTTTAGTTTTCGTCTGATTGCGAGCTGCTGACGGAGATGCAACATGTTTGAAATTCCACGAGCGTTGCCCACGTCCTTTTTCACTTTTATTAGTGTATATCTGCTACTGGTGTCCTTGCGTTTTGCGATGCGTGTGTGTGTGTGTCCGTGTGTAAGTGTGTCTGGGAGCTAAATTGAATGACTTGCTTGGCTGGGCCCGTATCGAGGTTGCGCCCCATCTTGTATCTCCGACTACCCTGTCATCCGCAATGGTTCTATTTCAGCCGGCATGTTAATGTCCCGCCCGTCGCTGCCCCCTGTCTCGATAGTGACACTCACATCCGTGAAATGCAAATGTATGCGTGCCTCCTGAACATTATGAATAATTCCGGTTAAGATTCCTTTTCTGCCATTTTCCGTTTTATACCGTATAACATACGATTATGTTTTTTTGGGAATACTGCATTCATCTAAGAGTTACAAGGCTGGCAACAAAAAAGTTTTTATTGCATAATAAAATGTACATTCTTGATCGGAATGCAGAGATGTCACTTATTTATTTTGGTTTAAAAATTCAATTTTTACTGCATGTGGAGTATTAAAATCATACTTTGTTTTATGTATTTTTTATTCTGATAAGCAAGTAGGCAACTTTTATTATCTCTTCTTTTATTCACATGGAAACCCACATATTGCTAGAATTTTATGAGAATCCTTATTTGAGTGGGACATGAAATCTGCATTTCTCTTTATATTATCTACAATTTTATCTTAAGCCCTTAAATAGAAGAAAACATCACATATTTAATCAAATTGTGAAAATAGTATTTTTTGTTTTTTTATTTATAAGGAAGAAGAATTGTAGTCCTTTTTCATAAAGCCTTTGAACAAGTTGCCTACTTGAATGTTTTTGATTGTTTACCAGGTATCTCTGAGTCTCATCCTGCGACAAAAAACATTTCACCTGCCATTTTTTTGTTCTCTTTGAGGATCTAAGTTCCACCTGAGCATAAGTAGTTGCTCGGCTGCTTGTTAAGCGACTTGTTTTGCTTTTGCTTTTGTGCTTTTTGCTCTCTGCTGCCATCGCTGCTGCTCATTCCAATTGCCATTGTAGTTCATTCTCGTTCCCATTCGTGAGCTGTGACATTTATTATGCAAAACGGAAAGCAAAGCAAAAGACAAGGAGAAACGGCAAGGACATTCCAAGACGGCGGTGGAGACGGAGAGACACAAGGAGAATAGCTTTGAGAAACACTGCGGTTTGACGCCGCAAGCCGGAGGCGATGATTAAACCAACTACCCAGGAATCCGGAATTCGGAATCCGGATCCGGCCGATAAACGAGCCAGCCGGCTGGAATGGAACCAATCCGATACGAAGCCCCACAAAGCGTTTCTCATTACTTCCGCAACATTTGTCGGGTTTTGAATTTTGATTAACGCCAGGTGATAAAAAGGTCTTTGAAGCTTCAATTTAATTTTCGGTGATGGCCTCGCCCCCAAAAGCACGTTTCAAATTCGAAATGAAGATTGTTGACTCGGCTGTGAGAGAGGAGGCCTGCCGCCACTGTTTCTAGGCCCAAATTGATGGCCTGCCATTAAGTGGCAAATACAAACAGGCTCACACAGAGCTGTGGGAAAACCACAGACTTGTCACCTTCCTGCGGTTTTCATTGGCTGGGGTCAGGGTCACGCCATTTGTTGGGTCAACGAGCAAATTATGCTCCAGGTGTTTGAGGGAAGGGAAAACTATATATTGGCATTTGCTTTCGTGATTAATCGATCAACATCACCACGAACATCAAAAATAATTTACTTTGCCCATTGTAAGCCAGCGGGATTGTGAATTATTTCCCATCAAATGCCGCTCAATTATACTAAGTGACACCAGAGGGTCGCCCAACAAAGCGAACTCTGCTATTAATAATAATAGACTACGCCCAGCCAGCCAACCTCCGGGCCCCACCCAATTAGCTCGGTTCCGAGTGCCCAAGGAGAGCTGGAGTGCCGTAGTGGTGGGACGTCGGAGTGTGTTGCCGCGGCCAATGCCACTGAAATAATTGAAAATTAATTATGTTGACATATTTGGAAAGTGATTGCTGAGATGGCGACTGGTTGATGATGCCCGTGCCATATAATTTGCCCCAACTCCATCAGTTGCAGACAACACGGGCGACCCAGGCCACCAGCTAGTCAATGGCCACGAGCCTGTGGCAAATTAGCCAGACCAGTCACTCCTCCCTTTGACCTCTCACCGCTCGCCACTCACTTCTCCTGGCCTAATAGATGCCTGTCAGTTGGCCATTCATTTGGTGACGGCGCGCCATGCTTTGACCCACGTGAATGGACGGTATACATACGTTTTTTTCTTTATTTGCCCGGCACACGGCACAAAGCCTTTGGCTTTAATTGATGGAACCAGGCTGAAAGTCTTAAAGCACAGAGGAAATCATAAAAGTGGTTAAACTTATTCGTGATCTGGTTATTATCTGTATATCTTAAAGACATTACCATCCAAGCTTCAGTGCCATTTTTAGGACCTTAAAACAAAGTTGAAACACATTATTTTTCTTCCTGTGCCCTTTGGTGTTTGAGCTTATTACGGGTTAAAGCATTACAGGATAAAGGCTGCAGCACACAGCATATTATACAGGACAGCTAAATGTTACAAGACGGAAGGAAGGAAGCGGGCCAAATGCTCCGGCCGCTCATTATGCGTCTCTGCTTCCGTGTGGCCTGCCAGTGTGTGTGTTCGAGTGTGTGCATTGAGAGTTTGGCCAAGTGCGAGTGCGGGTGCAGGAGTGTGCTGGCAGCGAGCAAACATAAAGACGGAAATGCAAACCAAACTGGCAACAGAAAGAGAAACAACGGGCCACAGCGCCGAGCCTGCGAATGTGAATGGAGCGAAATAATAATTTCTAAAGAGCAGAAGTTACGTTTGCATAAATAACGACAGTTTTGTGCCCATTTTGTTTGCATACTAAATGCATTTCGCAGGGCGCAAAAAAATTTCTCCCCCACTCCTCGGGGAGTTGGAGATTAAAGTGTTGCCTACATTTCAGCGTTTCAGGGAGTCCGCCGATTTAAACAAATATTCTACGTTTCCGGAGCAATTAAAAAATTAAGCAAAATTGTTGGAATTGGAAATTAGGAAAATTGGCATGCAAACCCGGCCGGCTATTAATAGTCGTGGGGATATCATGGATGTTGGCGTGCAACCCCCTGCACAGACAAACAAGTAATAATGCCACGACAGAACAAATGCCGAAAGAGGCATTTCCTCACTGTCCCTCAGCCATCAAAACAAACGCATTTTCCGACTAACGCCCGAATGACACGCAAACGTTGTTCCCTTTCAGTGCAGCGTTGTCGTGGCTGTCCTGGAATGTGGCACAAAACACCCCAACCACTCGATGCGGATACGGATCCGGAACCATGACGCTATCAAGCGGAAGTGGCACATGCAGCCGACCGCGCATTGCTTACTCACTCAATCGCGAATGCGAAATATCCCAATACCAAAAACGAAATCCAAAAAAAGGAAATATATGTGAAAGGAATTCAGAGCCACTGATGCGTGGCACGGCGGGAGCAATTAGTAGTACCGCCGATTATAAGACACCCCGTGCAAATACTTATATTTAACAATCGTTTACGGCAAACAGCCAAAAAAAAAGGAAAACAAAACAGGCCCATGCAATTATCGACTCGAACTTTTCGCATTCGCATTCGACCGTGGAAGCCTTTCGGTACAGTAATTATTATGTGGGTTAAAAGCCCCTTGCCAGCCCACCAGGGGCGTGATGTGTGCGCTTCGAGAGGCAGTCAGACACGAATGCCACCCACACGAACACTGACACTTAGGTGCACTGAACGAAAACGTAAGCAGTCAATGAATCAATTGGTATGAAGGAAATTAGGGAATAAAATAATTAAAAAGATGAACGACAGTATTCATAGTGCCTAGAGAATCACTTGAAAATTACGTATACAACATGTGGTACTCCTGGCTCAGAGTACACACTCCCCAGGGTGTCAGTGCCTTGTTTTTAAAGTGTTTTTTGTACCGGTGGATGAGGAAGCAGCACTCGGGGGGCATTGAAGCAAGCTGTTGCCCAAGTTGTCAGGAAACTCAGTCACCAGCCTGTCCGTCACTCAGTGCGTCCTTCAGTCAGCCAGTCTGTCAGTCAGTCAGTAACCTATTCATTCGGCGAGTCTGTCAGTTAGTCAGTGAGTATCTGACGTCATCGGCAGATTGCGTGGCCGATTCAATAAAAGGGTTAAGTGTCTTTTGCTTTTTATGTTCACTTTTCATTAGTGAATAAAAATCAATATATATGTGGGTGAGCGAGCGTGCGAGTCGACCTGGGAGAGAAGCTTTGTCTTAATTGAACCAACAATCTAAGGCCGTATGTGCTGAGCTAGCTTCGAGTCCTTTCTCATGGTCGGATTCCCATGCCCCAATTCATCTCATCTTTGCTCACCAAAGTGTTTACTTTGTTGCTTGGCTTCATGATTGCCAGGCACTGGTTCTGTTTCTGCTGCTGCTGCTGCTACTGCTCCTGCCAAATCATTTTTAGGAGCCTCCGGCAAATAAACTTGACAAACATTTCAATCAAAAGTGTAAAGCCCCGAGCTCAGGCCCAAGCTGTCGGCAGCAGAGAAGCTTGCTGCGAAGCACACGGGGCGAATGCGCAATGTCAACGCACAAAGGCAATATTAATATTTACTTCACCGCAACGTCAACGACAGCAGGTGCACAATTAAAATCCATTTTCACGCATAAAAACATTAATTAGCTATGTTTTTTCCAGGTTTCTGGTTTGGCAAACAGTGAGGAGCAGAGCGAAGAAAAACCGCAAACCAAATACTCCGGAGGCCCGAGTTTATCAGTGGGTGGAAAATGTAGAAAGGAAAATGCAACCAAATAGCCATGTCCAACTGCGGCCACGCCCCCCTGCGGAGGGCGTGGGCTGCGCATTTCTTTCGCGACTGCGTTTTCCCTTTTTTCCTTCGCGCCATAGTCGGGAATGAAAGGGACTTGAGGGAATTTTGCGCGCATAATGTGCCGCATTGCGGTTTTTCCTCAGCACGCTGGCAAGAGTTGCTTGTTCAACGCCGCAGGACACACACAGACACAAGACAAGGAGCACTCCTTTCGTGTGTGTGACTATTTGTATGTGTTCATGAGAAGCCCGAGCCGCGCATGTTGAATTTTGAGCATAAACGGCATAAAATATGTGAGCAATAAAACAAGCGATTGAAATGCTCAAGTCAAAAACTTTTGCGAAAATGCCTTTAAGCGCCATCGGCTGCAGCATTGGTGGGCGGCCCAAGGCGGCCAAAGAACCACCCACCATCAGCTAGTTTGTGTGTATGTGTGCTTGATTTATGCCCCAACCCTCAATCCTCTTCTAAGCTCATATGTGTACGCCACACACTTTCCCTGTGAGCGGTTGTATGTGTTTCTAAGCCGGAGAATGAGCGCCATTGAATCTGAGCTGGCAGGCCGACTGCCTATGAATTGCCTGTTTTAGGCCGAGCTCTTGGCTTCTTTCTGCATGTCTTTGAATTCTACCAGCACTGAAAAAAAAATAATCATTATTTCGTTAAAAAAAAAAACATTTCTTAAGTATTTCTTAAGCTTTGAATTAAAAACTTTAAATTAAGATTTAAATTAAAAGATCAGGGGCAGTAAATAGCGATTATTGTAATGTTTTTTATTTTAAAAGTCACAAAATATTAATTATTCACAGAGCAGAAAAATAAATATCAAAAATTATCATTACTTTCTAAGCAAAAAAAAATAAAAATCAAAAGTAATCATCATTTTCCAGGTAAAAAATAAAAATCACTCATAATGATTCTATTTAATTCTAAGTTTTTTCGCTGAAAAATATCATTTGATATTTCACTTCAGTTTATTTAGTAAAAAAAAACATGGTATTAATTTATACCTGTATACTTGGTCTGGATATTTGATACCATATATCTTCAAAAGCTTTCAAATAGCCCGCACTGCTTCCAAAATGACGTATACGTCCAGTATACCAATCCGTCAGATCTCCTCAATTAAATCGCGTATACGACTTGTTTGATGTTAACAAAATCTAAGTAAGCTTAAATCTTCCTTCTCCAAAAATATTTATAGAAACAAAAAATTGGTTTAATAGAATATTAAAGAAATTTACCTAATATTTAAAGTTTCCTTAAACATTTCTGACAGTGAAGACATCATTCGGCCTGGCTTTTTGCATTCAGTTTACCAACTTTTCAATGGCTGCCAACAAACAAGCTTCGATGTTGGCCATGTGTGTACATGTGGTTTGGGCAAAAGTGTTTGAATTGAGAGAATTAGATGACTTTCTGAAGCCGGCTTGCCAAGATTTCTCTTTCAAGCTATGCATGTATTTGTTTGGCAGTCCGATTTTTTGGCAAACAAAATGCCACGTCCACTCACCGCACACAATTCATACAGACTTTCTATGGGAGTACCATATAGACCTTGAGGCCTCCTGCCAGCCGGCCTGCCTTCGTTCACTTCGTTTGTCTTCCCTCAGAAATAATTTTGGATGTTGTATTTTTAGCACAACCCAGCGAGCTGACAATAATAGCCAAACCAGCAACAGCAGCCGAAAACCGAAACTCCCCTTCCTGCCGGCACGTTGCTATCTCTTTATAAATTCGTTCGCATTTTTGATGAGCTATGAAGAGTATGCTTGCCATTTTGGACGTTAGCCACAGGCAAATGTCTGTAATCTAATTTTAAAAACAGAAATTACATGTATATGTATAAAACGAGAAGCATTTTGCAGAAAATCGTTTGATTGTTCTGGTTGCAGAACATAAAGGATAAGAATTTATTATGGGTTCAAAATGATGTTGTTTTTCCACAGACGAGATCTGGGTGCATTCAGTGAAGGCATTCAAGTAAATTGTTGGACATTGTTTGTTAGCTTTTGTATTAAAATGTTTGAATAACAATTCAGTTATGAATAATTAATAGTGTTTTTAAATGGGTTGCAAATTTTAAAGCTGCACGACTCTTTTGATTCTTGATAGAGGCTATACAGCAACTACATTGAGACCTAAGGACTCCATTTAAGAACAGTGATGATTACCAGAAATTAACTGTCTGGCTGTTTTTTGTCCCAGAAACTCTCGTAAACCCTTAGTGCCCCAGAGTGGTATCGTAAAGGAAAGGACGTAAAAAGCAAAAGCTCATCAACTTACTTGGAATTAATCAGCGACATTGGACACAAGACGGCTGAATGCATTTTTCATGGGTTCTCTTATGCTCGTAAAGGTTGCTATCTCTACTGCGGAGCTTTTGACTCCAACTTGGTTGGGTATCTGTATCTGAGACTGGCTGCCAGCTAGAGTATCTGTATCTGGCTGCGGGACCTTTGAGAGCGCGCACATCGTTAACGGCTTAATTGCTTGCCCATTTGCACACAGTTGACGTCATGCCGAGAACGCCGTCAAGTCCAAATCCAAATCCCAGCTTCCTGCTGCTATATTCCTTCTATACTTGTATACTATTGCCGTACTTGTGTATATTCTCCTTCGCCTTTGTCGGGTGTTGTTGGGTGCTTTTATGTTGCAGCTAATCCGTTTGCGTGTGTGCGATAGAATTTTAGGTCCTCTCGAAGCATGCGTGCCTTCATTTATGCATATAAATCCGGAATGGAAACGAAATGGAGCCAGGCAGCTGCTTGGCTTATCGTTTAAGCACTTGATCCGCTGAGAGGCATGAAGACATTACATGACAAAGCGATTTCACGCCACACACATACACAAACACACGCACGCCAAAGCTCACACGCGGATTTGGAATTTACCGCTATAAGGTTACAGCTACGGCCACGGCTAAGGGTACGTCTACGGCGGAATAGAAAAACTCGCGTGATTCGTTATTTCCATTCAATTACAATGCATCCGTCCACACAGTCACTTTAATGAATGATTTATTTATGTTTTGAGCTTGGCTTGGAACGCTTTACTTTACGATTGGAATTGAAATTTTAGCTTTAATACTTAAATATTTATTTGGATTATTTATTCTTACTTCTATTAGTAATTATTATTAGTATTATTTAATTAGTATTTTAAAGAAAATCAGACTAGATTGATATGTATCGTTAAAGTTGGTAGCCTAATTAAATGTTACTTTCGCATCAATCGCTTTCCGGTTCTTTCGCGCTTATTGTTTGACAATTAAATCGTTTCACTTTCTGATTGGTATTAATTCAGTTCACCTGCAACGAGAGAAAAAACCTACATTGAATATGGTTTAAATAAAACATGGTTTGTGGTTATCTGTAATAACTTCCTGGTAATTGACAGCCCTATTAGACACATGCAAGGGTATTCAATTGTGTCTCTGACAGCGGGAAAAAAGCACCGCACATTCCATGCCGGAAAAAAATACGAAAACAGGGATTAAAGCCCCAGTCGGACGTAGGAGGCAGCTCTCAAGCTTTTTACACGTTGGGTTGTAATTACATCAGAGCAGAGATTTTTCTTTTCGCCACAGGCACACTCCGGCCCACTCACACACACACCATATGGGATATAATTAGAGCATAATTACAGCTCGACTAATACTCGAGTATCAGGCCAAAAGCAAGAGAAAAGAAAAATTAGCAGCAGGTAAAGAAGAATGTGGCCAGGGGTGGGACGTGAGCAGTGGGGAGTGGGGGGCAAGGAGGCTATGAGCTATGCGCTGGGGGCTGGGGGCTGGGGGCTGAGCTCCTCCAGCCAGCCGGTCATCTATTAAGTATAATCAACGCCACGGCAAGCGGAAATAGACAGATTTCCGGCTATTAAACGCCCAGCAGAGCGGCAAAGACTCTCACGGTCGGCTTTCAGCTGACAGCACTGAGAGAAAAATCTATACATTTTTGTAGAATTTAAGTTCTACAGGTATAATGGGCATACAGAAAGCATATTACTATTACTATTAATACCATATTTATTAATATATTATATTAATACCCACTAAGCCAAGAAACATTGATCTCATACTTAGGTCGACAGGACATTGCATCAGTTTCATATATGTATATAATAAAATAAAAGTATTTTTGCTAGTGTATTAACTTTTTTGTAGATTCTCTGCGAAATATCTATGGCACAAATTGAAAAAAAAGAAATGTTAATTAGCTGTAATTTGCTTGCCAGGCGACTAGGACGCCTCAGGGGAAGGTGCCTCTGGATGGCTACAATGCGTGGGTGCCTCTTGACATTGACACACTCACCATTGCCCCCCAATGGCGCACACACACCACCAGCCCTACCACCACAGGTGTTGCTTTAATGATGTAATACGCCCCTCACCTGGGGGAGTCCCTTACTACTCCACCCCGGCATAAACCGGTGAGCTCATTTATTAACATAAACAGTTCATTTGTATTAAACTGACACTCGCAACATGAGAACATACAATATACAATGCCATACAATAGTGATAGTTACTCCGAGAACCATAAGGGGCGGAGGTCGATAGTGGGCGTGGCAGAGGCCTTGTCTCCCAACTCAAATAGGATTTGTATAGCGGTTACAAGAATGCAAAACATAAACTTCGATTAGCAGCAAATGGTAAGAGCAAATGGCTTATGGCGGCCATCAATGGCAGAATAGTAAAATGGCGAATTCCTAAATGGGCCCGTGCCATTCGCAGCTGAGAAAGGACTCTTTTGTGTGTGTAGATCACGAGGGTCGCTATCAAGTTTCTTGTTAGCCAAACAATTCACACATATTCTCCAGGGGAGGAGAGTTCATTGTTCCGGCCAAACCACTCGCAACAATTTCGTTTTCGTTACATTCATTTGCCGAAAATATATATGTTTATATGTTGCTTTATATACACATTTTTTGCTAGACTGAGCACGCGATATGGCAATTGATAAAACACCGGGTATTCGATATTTCCCGTCGCTGCCTGGGGCAGACCGTCATCGTTAGGACACTCACTCCACTCCATTCCTTGCCCCATAAAACCGGATTCGTACTCGCCTCGTTTCATATTTTATTATTATGTGCATGGCTCTGTGTGTATTTGTACAAAATCATTAATATTGTCATGTTATTTGCATTTCACTAATTTTGAGCAAGCAGAACTTTGATTTATTACGTTCGAGTTGGGGTACGGAAAGCACGAACTAGGAGTGACCTACATTGGTGGCACCACCAAAAGCTAATCGAAAATGCATGAATATTTTTACGGGTTTCTGACCAGAAGGATTATATATATTATTTTTCCGATATTTCAATATTTTTCAAAGAATTCAAACAGTTATTTGTTTTAATTTAATATTTTTTTCAATATACTCCTTTCTCCAGTCCCCTGCCTATTTCTATTATTTTATTTTGGAGAAGAGAGCCAATTTTAGCCTCAAAGGCAACAATTTGGTACCAAAATTGCCTTCCCATAATTCCACAACCACAATATAGAATAATGCAATTTTCATGACTCGTTACCTCTACCTCTTTGCTGACCCACAAATATAAAATCATTGTTTAAATCTCCGTTTTGATTACTTAGCCCCGAGCAAACGGTCTGCCGAAAAAATAAAAAGATCAATAGCACATACACAAGGCTCTACATATGCTGGCCGGTTTTAGAAAAATGATGCATGACCCTTGTATAAATCATGCGGCTTTTGCTGCTGTGTCCTAATGGAGTTTTGGCTTTACTTTTTGCGAAAACGAAATTTTCGACAGCCCACCAAACAGGATACTCATACTATATATATGGATGTTATATCAGAGGAGTAGCATCAGTATGGCCCGCGGCTCGATTTCGACATGGTTACCCATTGTTATTGAACACCGGACAAAGAGGACGAGCTGGAAACAGGATACCAAAAGACTGATGGCCTGCTTGCTACTTCTGCCGTGGCTGCATGGCTGCGAGGGGGCTCGTAAATTTTGATAAAATTTACAGAAATTTAATTACAACAGGAGAGACCGGAGGCTGGCACATGCAATTGCAACTGCGACTGCGACTGCATTTGGAGCCAGGTAATTTATTGTGGGTTGCCAGGCAACTCAAAAAAGGATATCACTTACATGGCGATGGCTGACACGTTTTGCGGCGGCAGGACTCGAATTTTCCAGCCTCCAGATGTGTGTGCATTCAGATAATAGTGCAACTAAACCGACATTTTTGGCTGCCAGCGACGCCAACGGGGACCGGAGTACGGAACGCGGAACACGGAATGCGCGGATTCGGGAAACGAAAAACGTAAAACGGGACACGGGTTTCGGGTAACGGGGCGGTAGATCGCGGGTAACGGGTATGGCTAGTTCCGGATTTTGGTTAGTGCCGCGCTTCTGAGGTGTCAGTTGTTTTATTTGCGGCAGGGACACGTTGCCGGTGGCACGTTGTGAATTTGCAACTAGACTTTGGATTTGCGGCTCTCGCACAAAGTCAATCTGCGTGGACCAGACGCGAAATAATGCTGGTGGCACGGCAACAGCGCCGGAAGTTAGCGGTTGCACAGGACCTGGTCATAGTGCCATCCACACACACAGACACACACACTAACAGCAGTAAAACACGTTATGGCGTAAAACGAATTTCGTGTTGCGTTATCCTTGCCTCGGTGATGTCCTCGCACAGAAGTGTTCCAACCGCCCGCTGCGTTTTCATTGCTCGACTGCGGCAAACTGACAGGCGACGAAATCCCGCCGTTTGCCTAGGTCGTGTCTTCTCCGGCCGACTGGCAGCCGAACTCCGGCCCGGATAAAACCGAGCTAAGAGAGGGCCACTCGAAGGCTAAGAGAGTGCCAGCTCTCTTTTCCGTGTGGGTGGGGGCTCCCCGAAATGTTAAAGTCAAATGTTGGCTCTGCGATTAAGGCCTTCGGGATTGGCCCTGTTTCGGTTTGGGGCTTCAAATTCAATTTGGCCACTCTTTGGGCTGCTGCATTTTCGGGCCCTCGAAAGGCCAAAAAGCGGGCCAACCACCCCAACCACCCCAACCGCCCCCGCCGAATCCCACACACACACACTCACAGGGAGAAAAACACCTCGCAGTGCATGCAAAGTGTACGGAGCAAACAATTGGGTCAATTGGTCAGGGCTGTCAAGGTCTTAAACTTTCGTATTTATGGCATGCCATGCATTGTAATTTTTACTTTAATTTGTTAACACGGAATAAGTGCGGTGGAATGAGCCGGAGTCGGAGTTTCCAATCCATTCCTTCCCAACCGGCCTGCAACTTCTGCTCTTGATGGCATCTCCAATGGGGCCACCCGAATGCCCACCGCCATGTGGCAAGTGGCAAGTGGCTGGTGCCGTTACTGTGCGTTGCATGTGCAGCAATTTCCGCCGTAGTCGCGTGCTTCCGCTCGAAAAGTCCGGCCGGACTCTGTGTGGAATGCGGCGGCATGCGCCTCCGGGGAAATGGGAAAATGCCCGGACAGCACTTAAGTATCTGTTGCCAACAAAGTGACACCCTCCTGATAATATCCGCAACTTGCGGTTGCAATTTGTGACACACACACACACTCATGCATATGCGTGTTGCACTCCCTGAATAACGGTATTGATAATAACCACTTCCATTCCCGACAATAATTCATGAAGTAAGAAAAGTATTGGAATCAATGGGGAAAACACAAAGTAATTGCTATTAATGCAGTTCCCTAGCAGCCTAGCAGATGCTATAAATCCACTATTAGAATAAAACCCTTGCAAGTAAGGCCAATTAAATTAAATTAAATTCAAATTAAGTTTATAATTTAATTTCAGAATCAGTAAATTTCTCCTGTATATTCTACCCTGTATTCCCACCCGCCATTCCATAACTCAGTCGTACAGAATGCTAATCCCCTAAAATATATCAAGTTGAATCATAAATTCTGCTTACATATCCCAACCGCCTGTCGAATCAATAATTATGTAGGTTGTGTTCCTCCCACACCATGTTCCGGATTTTATGGCAACTCCTGGATGCTAAATGTTATTTATTAGTAAACTTCCGTGGCTTGCACAACTTTTTGTGTGTGGCTACAAATTCTGTCTGTCAATAAAGCGGCTAACAACGCGTTCCTGGCCCTTCATCTTTTAGGTGGCCGTGTCGTCCTGCGGTCCTGTTTTCCGGCAAACCATGTTTCCGTTGCCCCTTCATCGGACAGCGGACATAAATGGTCGAGAGTAAATTAATTTACGTACATCACAAGTGCGCTTAATGGCGTGTAAGGGGCGTGGTTGCTGGTAGGTCATTCGCTGAAAACTCCCCGAATCCTATATATCCTGTATGGCCATGGAGTCGAGTGTCCGGTCTTTTTGGCCTCGCAAATGCGTGCTTGGCCGCTCGTCCTGCCGCCGGGCAGGAGTTGGAATTGGACTCCATTTCGGCTCGCATGTTTGCCAACCATTTTTCCGCCCTCGGCCCGTCCCGTTTCTGCATCGCTGACATTTTAATTGCATTCGGACAAGGCAGCAAGTGCAACTGTGCCTGGTATGCTGAAGATAGGGACAGGAGGTCCTTGTTCCAGGACCAGAGTCCGGTTACTGCAGAGCAAAAAATATACGTATATGCTGGCACAACTAAATTTTATTTATGGAAATAATCAAATATTTAGATTAAATGCAGGTAGGGAAAATGTTGGTGTCTATAAGAAAAAGACTATATTTATTTTAGGTTCTCTTGTTATTATTGAAATCATTTTCTAATTATTCCGAATTTAAAAATATTTTTTTTTTTTAATTTAATGTTTATTTCAAATACAATATATACTTATATGAACTACACTACACTTTTATGAACTACACTATATGTTGTGTTTCATATACATTTTTTCCATTTAAGTTCAAAAACACTTTTTTTCGATGTCAGTTGTCGATGTCGGTGACTCAAAGTGATGCTGGGGCACTGACTTTTTGATTTGCTTAATCCCAGAGTGTTTCGCCAAAGGCTAAGGCAGGAAAGAGACAGCGGGCCAGGGTGGAAAGGATAGGGTACTGGGATAAGAGGTACGAGGGGTATCCCAGTACGAGGAACCTGGAGGGGGATGGCAAATAGGCAGCTGGTCAGAAAAAGAAATCCTTTTAAATATTTCAATAGACAGAAGAAGGCACCGGCACTGGCGCCGACCGGCACCCAATGGCAGCTCCATTTGGCCCGGCAATGACCATTAGGCGTACAATTTCCTTTTTGACGTTGCGCTTTTGCCTCATATCTTTTGTCTGCAGTGCCCGTCTAAGCAGCTACCTCGCCCAACGCCTCCCTGGTATCGCCGCACAACTCAAGCCAGACAATGTAGCTAAATGTTTAATGAGCGCAAGTGCAACGAGCCCAGAGAAAAATACATATACGAGTGGGGATATCTATACAGAAACAAGGAAGTGGCTGCCAGTTGCCGGCAAGGAAATGAGAGCAACTGAATCGAAAGACAACATTTGGCCATATAAATAAATAAAATTCAGCTAAGACTATGAAAACGAATTGAAAAAGAATGGGGCCAAGTGTCTGCCCCATCCACCATCTGCCTCCTGCCACATGCCACATTCACTGCCTCCTAAAAATCCACACAAACTCTTCAAAAGTATGCACTTTCGGTTCACTGAACCCTCACTGGCAGACGCTGCATCATAAAAATGTTATAATAGGTTTAGTAGGTGATAGGTATAATTTTCGATAAAGTCTTACTGGTACTACCTCTTTAAGAGAGGTCATTGAACCCTTCAAAAAGTTGATTTTTTGCGATTCAGACCAGAAGTTGTTGCAATTGCTTTTTGCTTGTTTGACCTTTTGTACTTCTTCCCATATGGAATTGTGTCACGTATTTTATTTCGTCAAAAGGACAAACTGCCCGCCTAACTGGCGGAACTGTGACGTTGCCTCCAGGAAACTTTTCGCCACACACAGTGTACTACGTACTACGGAGTATAAAAGTTTTGAAATTTAATTGTAAACTCGAAATGTGCAAGGCAGAGAATATAAATTCCACGTATGTGTAATCTGATTCCCCACCTGCCGCTCTCAGAGCCTGACCTACGACATGGGAACCTTTCGCATTTGGCCAGCCAATACCAACCCAAAGAGCCAAAACCGAGTGGAATATTTTTAGGTCTTTTAACGACGTGAAATGAAATTAAGCTGAGTCAGTGAACCTGGAAAACGGCGATAGGACATTGCCTCAGTTGGCACATTAGTTGCGATGTTATTTTTATCGTTCAACGATGTGGCACCTAAAAGCGGAATTTAATTATCCAAGGGCAGCAGGAGCCGCAGCAGCAGCACCAGCAGCAAGGGCTTCATGTCACGGAATGGATTTAGCCCTTCAGCTTGTTTGTCAGGCCAACACAGAGGAATAATTGTGGGCCACACTTGGCCCCATTTTGCATGAGCCAGGCGCCAAACCCGAGCCATAGACTTCCTTTTGGCCATCACCGTCGTGTGCAATTTGCCCACCTGATCCCATTGTTTTGGCCGGCTTGGTGGCAGCGCCAAAAGCGAAAGTTTATAATGGACTTGGCTGGTACTCCCGGGCTAGAGCTCTCCAGGGTGAATGCAACTTTGATTCCAGCCCGCTTCGAAATTAGTTGACAATGGGGGTCTGGAGTTGGCAGTGGAGGCTCACAGAGGAGCAACCGGCGGGACGGTCCCCAAATGAAATTGGAATGTTTGCCGTTGGCTGAAACGATTCCAGGACTCTGCTGTTTGCAATATCCGTTGACAGTGTCTGCAGCCTCGTCCCCCTACCAGGCTCCCGACTCCGCGAGTTAGGGGCGTTTCAATTGACATTTTAATTGCTACTCGCCGGCGTGGCGTGGCCTTTGGGTTTTGGAGCCAGAACCACTCGGCAAGCTTGAAACACTCCAGCCAGGAAGGGTTCCCTCAGTGCATAATTTAATGTGGCGTAATGTTGGTTTATCTGCGGCAATTATTTACCAGGCGTTGAGGTCATTGACTGGTCTAATTGGAAAAGACAAAGGGTAATTGGCCAGGTGGATGGATGCATGGCGACACGGCCATGGGGAGTAGGTTACGCCACCCGAGCCCCGACTTGGCCAATTAATTTTCGCCCAAGACGCCCCAGACAAGTTCAAGTCAAGATCGTTGCGCTGCATAATTGCCACGATTATGCATCACAATGCACCACAAATCAATAAACTCTGTCGGGAGAGGTTTAAGCGAAACGGCTTGGGAAGCTTTAAAAGTTGCAAAAACAAAAGGTAAAGTGACGTCGAAGCCCCAGGTGTGCCCTTAGCCATCTTATCCCGGGCTTATTACCTTCTTGGCAGAGCCGAGCATTCCACACGGCGTATACGCAATGTCAGCAACGAGCGTATACATCAATGGCGAATTAAACACCTGCTGGTCGGTGGAGTCTCCTTTAATCAATTGGCAGTTTAAGCTTTAAGACGAGACTGAGAGGCACAGAGGAGACCGGCAATATGAAGTGGCATCCTGCTGAGTGGCAACCGGCAATCCGATATCGCAACTCAACTGAAAACTAAAAATAGCAGGAATATTACACTGACGTTATTAAATTGTTTTCTTCCTAATCTTCCATTTTATTAAAATTTTATACTCAAAAATATATACATTTAAGACCTACAAAAATAATCAGGCACTGAAAATAATGATTATTTGTTTGATTTCCTGAAGGAAAAACTGTGCATTTCCCACATAAATTATTAAATTTTATTTTTGTTCAATAAGTCATTATTTGTTAATGGTTTAAAAATCTTTATAGACTTATTATTTAATGATTTTTATTATTCAACTCATTATGGGTCCAGTCCCTGAACATTTTTATTGAATTGTTATTTGTCAGTTACATTTTAAAACTTAAATACAATATTTCACTTTAAATGTTTTATTTTTATTCCTTGAAACTCCAAAGTATGTATTTAATTAAAATTTAAAAGTAATCAAATCATAATTTAAAACCTATATATCTAGAATATATTTGTATTTTAACCCAAAAGGATATAGTCGAAAATACGTTTTTTAGTTACTTTACTTTTAAGTTTTCCCCACTTGGAGTTTTTTCAAGTGCCGAATCAGAACTCCCTTGATTTTCCGCTTTTCCTATTTAAATAGTCAGCCCCTCCCAGCCCCTGCACCCTAGGCTCCCACCCTGTCCCTCTCCTTTGCAAGCAGCACTCTTTACCTTTTACTTTCCGACTCTTTCCGCTGCTAGGGCCGGAATCCAGGTTGCCAGGTTGGCAAGTTGGCTCTAACGGAATATGAAATTCGCCAGTTGGGTTGGCCCGCAGTTTGTAGATCTGGCGGCGCTGCGATTTCGAGTAAGCGAAATGCGCGTAAAAACTTTAATTAAAATGGAAACCTTACAATTGCATTGTGGCCGCAGGGACAGCAGACAACAGACACAGACATCAGAGCTGCCGTCTGTCGTCTGCCGCCTACCGGTTGCCGACTGCCGTTTGCCATCAGCCGTCAGTCGACATTTTAATTAAATTAAAAAATCCCCAGTCGCTACGGTCTTGGCAGTCTCAAGATTCGCAGACGGCTGTTGGCCAGGTTAAAGCCTGCCTTTCTGCCTCCGGCCAGGGCCACTGCCGAACATTTCAATTGACTTGGTCATGTTGGTCGCGGGGCGTCTGCGGTCGTAATTAAATCAGCGCCACATGGGCCGGACCGAAGGCGGCCGGAGTGGCCCGAACCCAGTGCCGGGCCATTGAACAGTGATTTCAAAGGAAATCAAATACACAATACACGCCAACTAGCTGGGGAGTGGGCCAGGACAGAAAAGTTTCAAACCAAAACCAAGGGAGAATGTCGCCCCCGTTATGGCGGCGTAATCGAAGACGGCCGAAGACACTAATGAAAATCAATAATTCAGGCAAACAATGGCCAACTAACGGAGCAGGCTTTAAAAGCCGCCTCCAAGTGGCAACAATAAGTTAGCCAGCCGGGTCCGGTACGGGCCATAAATAAGGCAAAGTATGAGCCAATGAGGCACCTTATGTTACTTAAGCCATCCAGCTGTCGGCCTTTATTCTTTGTTGTTCCTATTGCCGCTTTCGACACTGGCTCTGGTGCTCTGTTGTTCTCCTGGCCACTGTTTCTTTGCTGCCAAGACCAGGACACTAACAAAAATGGCCAAGAGTTCTTGAACAGAAATTTCTAGTTTTAATAAGAGCTTAGCTTAAAATTATAGATATCTTTGAATAAAATATAAAACTGCAGCTTACTTAAAATATTTTATTACTTTAGGTTTACTAATTTTTGTAAAAAGTAAGCCATAATAAACCACAAAATATTTAGACATCATTTGTCAAGTGTAGATCGGAGGAGAAAAGAAGGTAAATGGGGCAGAAAGTTGGCCCGGCCCGAGGACTGCAATCGATGGCGTGTCTATGACAGACAACGAGCGGTTCAAAGGCGATATAGCCAGCATTATAATTGGTACTCCCCCATCCACTACCCTTCTAACCCCAACTCCGTGGCTGCACATTAAAGCCATTCAAGAGCAAACAATTTTACTTTGTGTTCCGAGTCTAAACAAGAAAGATAAATACAAGGTTCAGGGGACCGGATGCGGATGCGGGCCTGCAACTGAAGCTGTTATTCCTCTCGAGTATTTAATAATTGAGGATATGAAAATGTAGCTGAGTGAATTCCTTGGTGCATTAGCTCATATGGCAAGCACAGGTTGTAGCAGCACAGTGCTGGAATCTGAGGAGCGTTTGCCTCGAAAGAGAAACTTTTCAGCATGTTGTAAAGTACATTACATTTTGGGGATAAGCAAAACAAATCTGCCCCAAAAACACACGACAGTGGAGTGCCAAGAGCACTGCATTAAAATTGTTTCAACCGAAAAATGGCGCAGTAGTAGTAATGGTAGCAGCAGCAGCAGCTGTAGAAATCCTGTAGCTGGGAGTCCTGTGAGTGCAAATAATTTTCCCTTTTTCCGCATTTGCCAGACAGCCTGACACATTGTTTCACACCTTGTGGCCCACAAAAAGGGGAGAAAAATGGCCAAAAACAAAAAGTTACAGCATGGCCCGGCGATGAAATGAAGTGCGGCTCGAATGACATGCAAACTTTTAGCTCACACCACCCGAAAAAAACCCGCAGGACTGCACACCACCTTTGTGTCTGTGCCCGAGTCTCTCCGTGTGTTGTGGTATCTGCCGTTTGCATTTGTCGAGTTACCAATAAAGTGTCTTTGAATGGAGCAAATTGACTCTGGCATGACAAACATTTCCGAAAATACAGGACTTAAAAACTCAAGCCATCCCATTCAGGCATGAGAACGTTTGGCCGCATGACTTGTACTATATCCTCTATATCCGAGTACATCACAAAAAAATAAAAAAAATCCTAATAATGAAAGGATATTAGCAACTGTGTGTGTGACTAGTTGTGTTCGATTTGCCTTTCTTCGAGCCAGTTACTTTATGGACAATTTATGAGCCAACATTAAGTCGAGACCGTGTGAAGGAAAACAGAAGGCAGTCGATAAAGTTTATTCAAGTTTATTATTACGATTTGTGAGGCAAATAAAAATAGAATTTCTTTCTGGCTTCAAAGACTTCAAAGTATAATGAATAATTGTATTGCTAGGTACAAGAAAAACAAGTGGATAATAATACCCTTTCTAGAAGTATTATAATTTTGGTCAAAATTGTGCAACGCAGTAAAAGAATCTCCGAACCTATAAAGTATAAAAATTCATAATCAGCATCACCTTATAGTCGATATAAGGATGTCCGCCTGACGGTATCTATGCGAACTAGTTTACACTTTAAGTTTTTAAGCTATCGACGTCAAACTTTGCACACATCCTTCTTTCCTTTGCACGTAGTATATAAGTCACAACGGTCGGAATCGTTGAACTATATCCTATAGCTGCCATAGAACTGATTGATCAATAATGCCATATCTTTAATTTTTTTTAAGGTAGAAGGTAAGTTAGAAGATTTTCTTTCAATTCTATTTTGGCCTAACTGATCCGATCTACAAAATTTCAAACTCCGACTATATCAAGGCCGACTATATCCTATAACTGCCATATAACTAATCGATCGGAAACTACACAACTTTGCTGCTTTGAAAGTTGGGAATTTTATTTCAAAATTTGTATTATAAGAAATTAATTTTATAATTGAATTCTCTCAAGGAATAACTATAGTCTATAGGTTAACCATAGCCAATAAGTTCGGTACATTTCTTAGTATATAAGCTGCCACTTAACTTCGGCTACACCCGAAGTTAGCTTTCTTTACTTGTTTTATTTCTTTAAATTTGACTCATTTTAACTAAACCAGAACGAACAACTCATTTCCACAGATTTTATTTTTAAAACAAGCAACAAAAAATTACATTTTTTATGTTGTTTTCAAAGTAAAAAATATCCTTTAAATGGCGGGAAGTACAAAAAAAACCCAACAAAGTAATATCGTTGACCTATTTTTTTTTTGGTCGACTCCCGCTGCATATGTACGTACAGCCCACCTCCCACCCAACCGACCGAGGGGCGCTGCCGCATAACGTACGGCTTGAAGCGAGCTATTGAAAGAAAGAGTAGGAGTAAGATGTTACTTTTTTTTTTTTTTTTTAACTTTATAAATGTGGAAATTTTATTCTAATGATTAGCGCACTGCTACCCAATTGGCAGCTTAATCTAATAAGTATTTATAATTTTATACAATAATGTGTCTAAGTGTTACTTAGGGCAAGAAGTGAATACATGTTATGGATTTAATTGAATGCAGATAGCAAATTTACTGAGTCAAGATCCGGTCTGGTAGGTCTTGAGGGTGATGTCGTTTTAATCTTCTTCTTGCTTGATTCCTTGGATCTGCGCTAATAGCAGCGGTGCCAAGTTTTTTGGCCAGGCTGTTGGGGTGCTCGTTTAATCGTTCCATATATTTCTGAGCAAGTTTCTGCAGCTTGTCTCCAAGTTTGGGAACGTTGAGATCACGTTCGATGTCACTGGTTCGTATAAACCACGGAGCTCCAGAGATCCTTCGGAGAGTTTTAGCTTGCAAAACCCGGATTTTGTTGAGGTTTGTTTTTGAAGCAATACCATAAACCTGGAGTCCGTAGAAAAGACTTGGTGCTAATATACTCTTATATATTTGGACCTTACATCCAAGTGCGAGCTTGTTGCGTGGTGCGAGAAGCCAAGCCATCCGAGCCACTTTGGTCCTGTAGGAGTTTTGGATGCAAGTGATGTGCCTGCTAAATGTGAGTTTTTTATCCAGAGTAACACCGAGGTACTTGTATGCCGGAAGAGCTCTAATTGGGCTTCCGTTGAGGTTGACTCCTGGGCAGGTGCTTCGGCGATTGGAGAACGTAACATTGGCACATTTGTCTGCGTTCACTCGAATGTTCCAGTTCATGGCCCATTGATGAAATGCATCCAGGTATTCTTGCAATGCAAATGTGGCCGCTAAGATACTACTGCTTTTGGTTAGGACAGCAGTGTCATCAGCGTAGGTCGCAATTAGTACGTCTTGTTCATTCACTTCAGTAACAGGAGTTTGTGTAGGCATGTCTGAAGTATAAATAGAATATAGAGTAGGGCCGAGGACGCTACCTTGGGGGACTCCGGCAGAGATCGGTTTAGTGGACGACTTGTATCCATCAGCAGATACGTGGAAAGTGCGTTCTTCCAGGAAGCTTTTCACGAGCTGGAACAGTTGCGGTGTAAAAATACTTTTGGCTTTGTACAGGAGCCCAGGGTGCCACACTCTGTCAAAGGCCTGCTGGATGTCAAGAAAGGCAGCAACTGCATACTCCTTATTCTCTAAGGCTTCTAAAGCAAAGTTGACAACTCTATGCAATTGCTCAGGAGTTCCATGTTGAAGACGAAAGCCGAACTGAAATTCCGGAATCGCACTGGTGACATTCTCGTCAATAAGCAGTCTGTTCAGGATCAATCTTTCCATAATTTTACCCAGAGATGGTAGTAGACTAATGGGCCTGTATGAGTCCACGTCAGTTAGCGGCTTTCCTGGTTTTGGGATCATGTGTATATTCGCCGATTTCCAAACTTTCGGGAAGTATCCAACAGTTAATACGCTGTTGAACAACGTCACCAAGAATTGCAATGCTTGATCCGGTAAGAGTCGAATCGTCCTGTTGTCCAAAAGGTCTTCACCAGGAGTTTTCTTTGGCGAAAGTTTACGTACAAGGTCTTTCACTTCTGTCAGTGAGACAGGGTTAGCAGGCAGGCTCATTTGAAATGGGGATTCCAAATATTCTTCAACTTGTCGACGTATACTTTCAGGCGAATAGTCGTATGGCTTGAAACGTTGCTCAAGGTTGTTAGCAAACGTTTCAGCTTTCTCTAGACTCGTACGGCACCAGCCACCTGAGGCATTTCTAATGGCTGATTTTGGAGTGGGCTGAGCCTTATACCGTTTAGTGATACGCCACAGCGAATAGTTAGAGCTAGCATCTGTGTCCAGGTTTTCCAAAAATCTGTCTATTGATTCTTGTTTTCTTTGAGCAAGCACCTTGCTTAGACAGTTAGCCAGTCGTTTATGTATCTGATTGATTCGTGCGTCTCCCGTTCTTGTATACTCTCTTCTTACTCTTCGCTTTAAATTAAGGAGCGCACCAATTCTGGGTGGCAGCAGGGGATGTCTAGAAGTATCTATTCTTTGTTGAGTTCTGGGTGCAGCTATATCAGCAGCCTGATTTATCATGTGCATGAAAAGGCTGATGGCGTTGTCGATGTCAGATGGTTCCTGGATTTGTAAGTTAACCTCGCTCAGCTGTTCTAGGTGGGTTTTGAAAGCGTTTATATTAGCACCTCTGGCAAGGAGTCGCGAGCGCTGTGGATTTTTCACAGGAATGGTATGCACTGTGGCCAAGATAGGAGTGTGGTCTGAGGACAGTTCGTGGAGGGTTCTTACTTGCAGCCTATCTGTAGCATATCCGTTAATTATAAAGAAATCAAGCGCTGTCGGTGTTAGCAGGGGGTTATATGAATAAAAAGTGGGTTCACCAGTGGCAAGTACTTGATAATGCCCATTTGCAATGACTTCTTGTAGCTGCTTTCCCCTACTACAGGCTCGAGAGTTTCCCCACCATGCATGTTTGGCATTAAAGTCACCTCCCGCAATGAACTTGCTTCCAAGTCCGGCCAGTAAAGATTCAAATTCTATTCGTGTCCATCTTTCTGCTGGAGGTAGGTATATCGCCGCAAGATTGACAATCCCTTCCGAAGTTTGTAATTGGACGCTCGCTATCTGCCTGTCATTGCTAGAGGCGGGGGGAAGGGGATTGTGACTTAGTGAATCCTTTAAAATGACTGCAGATCCACCTCTGTTGTTGCCACTGGGATGATAAGCATGGTAAATGAGATAGCCTGGCAAGTAGATGCGCTGACCAGCGCGCATGTGAGTTTCAGTGGTAAGCATTATGTCTACGTTATAAGTGCTGAGAAATATTCTAAGCTCTTCAGAAGCTCTGGCTAATCCACGAGCGTTCCATAATCCGATTTTTATTGATGGTTGATTCATTTCGGCAATCGCGCAATAAGAACATGGACCAGCTCTCTGAAGGCCTTGTTGGATTCTGCATTTTCTTGCATTAACTTAAATAAAGTGTCCAGTTTGCTATTAATGTCGCGAATGGCATTATCAATCGCTGCGAACTTATGGTTGAGCCGAGGGTCAGAAGAAGAGCTTGCGTCACTCTGCATGGTTGAGCCAGTCCTTGCTTGCATATCCTTTGGTCGAGCTATGTCAGCATACGATATGTTCGTTCTTAGGGCCTCAGCTGGTATAAATCCACGCGAGGCGCGTCGTGGATCAGTGGTTGCCGGCAGTCTAGGTCTCGGCTTTTGTTTTTTATTTTTTTCTATTCTGACTGGGCAGCTTTTGTCTGTTGACATGTGGTTACCGCCACAGTTTATGCACATGTACGTATCGCTCACACAGAGTAAGGATCCAGTAGCATGAGGACCACTACACTTACTACAAATAGGGTCCAGGACACAATAGTTTTTAGAGTGCCCAAAAATTTGGCATCTTTGACATTGTAGTAGTTCTTTTCTACGAGAAGCACGCTCTACGGTAACTCTGTATCTCCCAATTTGCGTTATCTTTAGGGACTCAGCTACGTTTGCAGCTTGTTTTAGATTGACATAAAACAAGTTTTGCCTAGTTTTATAGTTTATAGTAGCTTCGCTATCGTCATCGTTTATCTGGATATTCTTCCAGTCAGACTTTTTGGGGCAGTATATGTTAAGGACCTCGAAGCCTTTGTCTGTGAATCCCTGTTCAATTTGTGATTTTGGAACGTTTGAGTGGATACCTTTGAGCACTACTCTGTAGGCCTTGTCTTCCTTTAGTTGGTGATGCCAAAATTGGCAGTTAAGCGATGTCAAAGTTCTTACAGTAGCCCGAAATGCGTCAGAGTTGGCTGTATATATCCTGGAGACCCCAAATTTAGAAGTGCGAATGTTGTAGTTAGCGGAGCCAATGCTATGGTCTAGAGATTTCTCTAATAAGACAGGATCGTTTACGTGCGGTACGCAGATAGCAGGGATCTTATTAGATTTTGCAGGTGAAGGTTGGTCATCTCTACCAAGGGCATCTGTGTCGCCATTGACAGAATCGAGGCTCTCCAGATCCTGTTCCATTTGATCTGCTTCAGCAGCCAGAATCGCGAATCTATTGTTTTCCAATACTTTTGCAGAGGAGGAATTAGTCGGCTTGTTGAGCGGCGTTGAGGTCTGCAATTTAGCTTTGCGGATCGGGGGCGGAGTGAGAGCAGGAAAAGAGGGCTGAGCCACGTCTTTTCTTTTTCGGCTGCCATTTCGTCCAGGAGCTTGGAACAAACATTTCAAATTACTTGTCTTAATCGCCAACGAAGATGATACACTTGTCAGCGGAGTCGTGGTTGAGCATATACTGCTGGCCGCAGTTGCAGCCACGGTGTACGTTGATGTATTGCTCAAGGTTGTTTTGGCATTCGTAATGGTGTAGATAACACTGGTAGTTGAGTTACTGCTGATTGTCACAATGGGGCTGGGGACCGCTGTTTGATCAGGCATACCTGCAAGGTAGGCTGATAGACCTGAGTGGCGGTCGCGGATTTGGGATCTTATTTCTCCTGGGTCTGCGCCAGCTATTTGTCTCATCTTCTCGAATTTTTCCCTCCTGTAACTAGGCTGCGAGCCAGCAGATGACTCCTCCATAGTACCAGATATTCTCAGTTCAATATCAAAAGCTTGCTGAATAAGTTTTAAGCGACCTCTCGCTTACGCAACGCGCAGAGCGAGGGGTATAAACAAGACGCTTTCAGTCTCACTTATCGCTGTTGGATTATTCGACAATAGTAATCACCGCCCTGCAGTGATCAAAAAGAGACTTCGTGTGCAAGATATGCACACGAGCGGCAACGAGGCCTCCGCTGGATTACTTGAGGTAATTGTTTAAAAAAGAATAACAAAAATTTTTTTTTTTTTTTTTTTTTGCACAATTTTTTTTGGTTGGTGTGACCAGGGCCACTATTCGGGTGACACTTTTGTAAGATGTTACGAGGAAGATTTTTGCTCAGGCGTTTAGAATATAAGATTTAAGATACAAAGCAGAGCAAAGTGCCAAAATGTGTTAGAGACCATTGTAGTCCGAACATAATACCTTAAAGGGATCATGTTGGGCATATGTATGTCGAACTACAGTGGGTAAGGAGTAAAGGGCGAAAGTTTCTAGTCCTTCTACTAGGAACGTTCAAATTTAGGCGTGTTAGTAAATGGTCGCGTCTACATTACCATTAATAAGATTATATACAAGCACGACGGTTTGTTAGTGATGGTAAGTTGATTAATTAGAGTCTACTATGGTAAGAGGGAAGGTGAAGATTTGCATCCCAATTAAGTCCTCTAAGGCGAATATTAGGAAGTTTTTTTTTACAGATTCTATGTGATCACGATCCATACTCAAGAATTTTCCTCGAAAAATGTGTACTAGCCACTTAACATAAAAATTTATAAATGGAGTAAATAAAATGCTCTATAGGATGCTTATTCATGAATTGCTTTATCCATGTAATCAAATACGATATTATCCATGTAATTATATATAAGAAACCTATTAGGTCCCCTTTGTGAGTATTGCTTTTTTCTTTTTCCCATGATAGTATTTCAGTTTTTAATTGCCCAATATCCCAGCATTAAGCCTCATAATCGATAAACATGAATAAAATCAGTTATTACTCATTAATGGGCTAATGAATTTTTTGCCGTGGTGGTGCGTTTTATTTGGTTTGTGACGTGGCTGATATAAAGGCGAAGCACATATTTACATACGGGAATATCTGTACGAAGTAGGTAGTAAATTGGTAAGTGATCTGTAACATGGTCCTATATCACCTCCCATATCGTAGATTAAACATCCTCGGGCAGTCGGACAAATATTATTGTGTGTAACTATAATTGTTTACACGGCGAACAACCAATAAAATACGGCGTTCTCGAACTCCGGCACAGCCACCCCCGCCCTGGTGGAAATTGGTTTGTATATACATACATACATATATGCCAAGAGTGTTTGTGTTTGTTTTTGTGTTGGTATTGGTAATTGTGATTGTGGTAGAGGTGAAGGTGTAGGTGTGGGTGGCACGTCAGGAGTTGTATCTTTGATTAATGGCTGGCCATATTTTTACACTGCCAGCAATTAGTGCAAACGAAATCAAATTTGAGCAGCGGTAATAAAACTGAGCCAACTGGCCAAAGGTCCTGGCTCTGGCACCATCCCTTACACATATCCTTACATATATTTGCTTAATAATGGTGCTTAAGTGGAAATGTAGAAAGCCGCCCGGCATAGTTGCCATTTTATTTATGACACTCGCCAGCAACGCCTACCCGCAAGTGAGATAATAACACAACAGCGCGAAACACACACACTAGAGGACCCCTCGACGGCGGGAGGGCAGGACTCTATCTACAGGCCAGCAGGATACAAGGATACATTATTCTCGGCCAACTGGTCTCCAGGGCACAACTTGCCAACAGCCGTCGAGGAGCATAAAGCGCCGTCGAAAGTGAAAGCTTCAAGAAATGAAAATGCCGGGAAGGGAATGAAAATGCGAATGGCGATGAGAATGGAATTGGCCACATTCGCCGACTGGCCAAATAATTATCTCAGTGCATAATCTCGCCAGCCGAATGAGCCAACCGGCAAGCCAGCAGAAAGCCAAAGATATTTTCCTGCCCCCCGGATACCAAATCACAGCCTGCCTCTTGAAGTCAACTATCTGGATTCCGATTGCAGGGAGAGAAAAAATGTTCGTTTTATAGAATAAAAAAAGGTTTTTTTAGATAAAAATCTGTCAAATATTACAAATAACGGTTATTTAGAGCATTAGTATTTTTAAAAAAATATGTAGAAGGAATTTTAATATACATACTTCACAATTCGATATGGCCTATTTAAAATTACCTTATGCAGTTTAGCATTTAGTCTTTAGCCAAGACTTTTCAAAAATGATGGACAAAAATATTTGGCAATAACTAAAAAAGGTATTGTTATCCTTAACCACATAATCTCTGAATATTATTTTCGGTGCACACACTGCTTACTACTTGCTTTAATTTTTTTGTAAAAGTATTTACATGAAAATTATGCTGATTATGAGATTGCTCAGTCGGGAAGGCGCCAAGTAACAAAAAGAAGGTGTGACTGTGGCACGCCCCAGCATGTCGCAGCTTTAGGGCTCCCCAAAGATCGATTCCTGGTTGCCAGGACAAAAGTTCCAAACGTGTCAAGGCCTGCGACTTATTTTCGTTCCATTAGCAGTTGGTAATTTGCTTAATTAGTTGATGAGCAGGCAGGCAGTTGGCTTATGGCTGTTGGCCTTTGGCTTTGGCTCTTGGCTCTTGGCTGGCGAAACCCTTGAAAAGCCAAGCCGTTGCACTCGAGTGAAGCACCCGCCACTTCAGGACGCAGCTAAATTGGCTGACGCATTTAATGCACATCGCTCATACGCCCTGTTGTCGAATGGAAAGGCTTCTCTGAAAGGGCACTTTCCCTGAAGAGCACCGCCATATCAATTCGCCATTAGAGATAAATGATACACAACAGCCAAATAGTAGGCGCAATAAATCCAAACCGCAAACTACATAAATTAGAAATTCTGGAGAAGTCTCATTGAGGATTGGAGTCACGTAGGCGACTTTACAACCGCAACTAGACGAAACCTTTTGCTGATTACGACGTGACCGCCAGTCGTAGCTCTCTGCGCTCCTCCCAGGCCGGGCCGGCTCATAAAATTATTTTAAATTATTTTTGATAATTGAATGAAGCACAGGAAAAGCGCAAAATGATTTAATGCCATAGCTCATGTCTCGCGAGCCGCGTACTGGATTGCTCTTTCGGGATTATCCGCGCATGCGTGGAAGTTGCGGAAGGACGAAGGCATCGGGCACGTGCACTTTGTTTACACAAAGTAATGAAATTTCAACAACAAGCAGCTGGGAAATTGGCATGTCTGTGGGCGGGTTGTGAGTCTGTGGTTTTAGGGGTGTGGGATGTGGAATAAGCCCGAAATTCGGCATAAATGCGGCTAATTGCATTAGGGAACAATGTTGCCAATAAGCCACATTTCGATAGACATCAAAGAGTGGGCTCTCCGGACAAGTTTTCCCACTCAGTCCCAAATTCCAATTCCGATTCAATGCATATTGATGAGCAGAGCGGTAAGCGAATTAATCTCGACAGCCAATTGGGAAAAGTGCGAAGCTCTTTTTCGTTCTGCGGCACCACGGATGACCTCAAAAGGATTTTATGCATTGCATTTATCTAAATCCCGGCAACCTTGGCCGTTCAACTCAACTTACCTCGACATTTTATGAGCTGGAAGTTGGTTTCGCTTCGTGGCAGCATAAATTACACCGCATGCATTTATTTCTGGGTAGAGTTTTTCCCTTTTTTCAGGGTTTTCGTTTTTTAGCAGTAGCCTTGAGTGCTGAAAATGCAAAAAAGCATGTCGAAACAAAGAGCAGCTGCAATCCAGCCAACGGGAAAATGGAAAACTCAAAGATGCACCCCGCAAGGTCACCCCACCCGCAGCCACAGTACAGCTTTAGGGCTTCAAAAACTTCAAGTTATTCGAATACATTGCTTAAATTCTAATTAAATAACAATTTCGGGCCAGAAATTCCACCAAAGAGAAGTCTCTATCGGAAACTTTGGAAAATGCGGCCCGACACAAAAACGTACAAAATACTTGTAATCCAAATTTGCATAAATATTTATGCTGATGGCGCTTAAATTGCTAGCCCCTCACACCATTTGTGTTAATGCGTCTTAATCTTTAATGAGCCAAGTTTCGCGATTCGCGGGTTCGGGTTTGGGTTTGGGTTTCGCTTTGGTTTTGGGTTCAGGTTGATTCTCGCTTAGTTCACGTTTGGATCTTGGGTGCGCTCATAGCCATTTTGGAGCCCCAAGTAGTGGTACGTGTGGAGCCAGATAGCATGACCTGGGATGGCCCGGGAGAATGGCTTTCCAAGTGGTTTTCGCCATTGTGCACTCACTATTCCGGAAGATAGAAAGCGATGAGATCTAATTATAAAGATAAACTGTTATGCTGCCTTCACCCATTGCCCGCGTGATGTGGCCGGAATTCAAATGGGCCAACAAATCTTTGGCAGACAGATGCCAGGATGCTGGCCAAATAAATTCCAATGCGTTTCGAATTTCTATTCAAATGCTCACCTGGCGACAGACAAAGTATATTTTTCAAAGATTTCCATTTGCACAATTCTATACATTTTTTTTTTCATAAAAAATACATACAAGAGAACAAAAGTCTTTAATTTACTGCAAGATATTCAGACATACATTTTCTTTTGTTTTTTATCTTTACACATTCTTGTTTTCTTATCAGTACTTATTCACGGAAATTCTAACATATTCTGATCAAAATTTCTTTGGGTATTTAATCAGAAATATTTGTAGCCTTTTTAAATTTTATATTATTTTGTTTTCATAAGAAGAATAATGAAGAATTTATAGAGGAATAAAAACTATAAAATTGCTTAAAATATTTTTAAAACTTAGTAATAAAGTTAAGTAATGGCTGATTAAATATATAACATTATTTAAACGCTTTCAACTCCTTTCAATGGTTTTACAATCATAATTTAATATATTCCAGTATCAAAAATAATAATGAATAAATGAACTCTTTATCAAATAACACCTGAAGCTCCAAAGAAACCCTTAGCACCCTTTGATCTCAATCGAACTCATTTAACCTGCAATTAAATTAAAGTCGCATTAAATAGTTGAAAATGTACTGTTATAACCTTTCGGGACTTCTTTTTTTCGGTTTCCCCCAAACGTTTCCTGTTTTAACCCTCCGGTGCCCTACTCCTTTCCGCCGCTGACAGCAAAATCCACACGAAAGATAACAAAGCAACCCGAACCCTTCGGCGAACGAACAAAAACCAACTTGCAACTTTGGTAGCTCGCTCCCCTGAGGTTCTCATGCTACTTATTTTAATTGCTCAACATTTTTCAGAAACTTTTTGCACGCACCACACACACGCTGCAACACACTGGGGCAAGTATTGAATGCTTTTTAGGGGCATTTGCAGCTCGCTGCTTAATCGACTGATTTAGAAGTTTATTGCATCCTGGCTGGCATTGTGGCAGATCCTTGGGAAGTGGAGTTGGCCCCGAAGGCGCTTAAAACGACCTGCGTGTCCGACTTTATTTGTTTCTGTGTCTCGCCCCTTTCCGAAATATAAATGGACTTCCGTGCATAAAGCAGATAATGCTTCCAATGCTTCCCGCCACTTTAAACTGTGCTTGAATTTATTGGCCGGCAATTGCCAACGCCTTGCAGCGCGAGGAGGACTCAATTCTGTCATAAATACTGAAGTAATTTCCACGCCAGCTCCGAATGCTATAACCGCAAATGTGCGGCAACTGGTAGCTGCTGTCCTTGACCATCGCACAAAGGATGGGTGCGATGGATTCAGAGTAGCCAGAAACCGGGTGTCCTTCCGACAATGCGTATAATTAAGCAAAGCCACAAAAATCGCACAATTTATGCAGCCGACGCGGCATATTAATGGCTGCTTATTGAGACAAGAGCTGGAATGTTCGAAATTTGCATTAAAACTGATTTATGTATTTGTCGTTGTGGTCGTTATTGCTGCTTTCGGCTTTCGGGCGGCACATGCCGAATTTGCATAAATTTTGCGCATCCACAATGGCGCTTTTATTGTGTACTTGGCAGTGTCATAAAGTTACAACACTTCGGTCTGCGGCACCCGATGTTATTAACTAGCCACGGACATCTTTTAAATGTTTGATGAACTTCGGAAAACCTATCAGGAAATGTGGCTTCAAATCATGTCCAGTTGTTGAGCCGCCAGGCAGCAATTAAGTTGCCTCTTGGCCATGAACACCCAGCCAGGTTTAATTTTAATTTCCATGGCTATTGAACGGCTCTGATTCCGCCGTATTGGTCCAGGGAAATTATATTCTTTCCCCATAATTATTACTTATTATAATTTCCGCCAGCCACTCACATGAGCGTATGAAGTTGATTTCGCAGCAGATTCGAGACTCGTTGAATTTTTTATGCCTTCCGAAATGTAATTAACTTTCAAGCAGAAACCGCCTCTGGCAAATGGTCGGAAAGAGCTGAAAAGTTTCCCTTATACACTTAAACACTGTTTAGAACATTGGAAGCTCGTTGGCTCAGGGCCTTGGGTGGCATCAATATTGCATGGACACTGGCATCGATAGAAAGCCAGAACAAGGAGCTGGAACTGCCATTTCTACTGACACTGCCATTGGCACTGCTGTCACACGGGGCGTTTGATTGTTTTTCCTTGTCAACACAATGTGTATCTCTATTTCGGGCCCAGTGCTTTCGCTCGAGCTTCTCCCCCTTGTAACCTGTTAATGGCTTTAATGCGATTACACGACATCATTATCCGCTGGCTGCCAAGTTCCGAGTGTTCTCGCAATATGACTTTCATTTGAGGGAAATGCCAGGCTGCCAAGCTACCAGGCTGCCAGGCTGCCAGTCTACCCGGCAGCTTCATTTGCTTTAAAGGCCATTAAAGCATTCATCTGGGTAATGGAGTTTCGGTCCAGCCCACCGGTTTCTCTTCACCTCATAAAGCATTCATTGAATATGCCGGGCAAACAAAACGCAAACAAAATAAAAACTAAGGGAGACCTGAAAGCGAAATAAAAGCAAAGAAAAGGCTCCACACCACTCTGCCCAAAAAAAGTAAAAAGTGCGATCTGAAATTTAATTTATTTACAAGCTAAAAATTTACCAACACCGCATTCCAAATGGGAGAAATATTTACAAAAGATTTTTGAAAATTAATCATTGGACTCATCGTCATCGTAGCGGTCCACATGCTTTTTATATGCGCCGGTGTTCTTGGGTTCCGGCAAATAGCCAAAGTGGGTTCGCAGGTATTCCAGGAAAACAAACAGCATCACTGTATGTGGCATAAGGCGAGTCAGAGACGGAATGAATCCCTTGAAGAAAGCCAGTGGACCCTCCTTCGAGGTCTTGATGAACACATCAGCCAGGTTGGCGTACTCGCCCGGACGACCATTCATACGACGGGTCTTCACAACATCGATTGGCTGGGTCAGGGTCGTGGCGGTCGCGGCCGATATAATAGATGCCGTGATGTAAGTGCCCATGCTCTGCGGCATGCCCATGTCGATGAGCATCCCCTTGCTCTGCTCATAGAACGCGATCTGCCCCACGGTCATGAACATGCCACGGAGGGCGGTCATCGAGGAGCCGTTGAACAGACTCCGCCAGCCCTCCTCGCGGGTGATGCGGATGAGCCCATCGATAGCATGTTTGTAGCTAAACAAGAATTATTTGGGGCATGAATAATAAGTAGGTAGGTATTAAGGTTCCCTCCCTGGATTTGACATGTTTGGACCTAAACATGCAACAAAGTCTAGCTGCAGATTAGCATTAACTCATTTATGTTCTACATATTACTTTCAAAAATAATTTTCGTGTAAATCTTTTCTGAATGACTTACTTGCGTCTCTGTTCCATGGGCAACTTGACATCGTTTTGCAGTCGAACATTGATCAGATCCGCTGGAGCCCCAACATAGCCACCGATTCCTCCTGCCGCGGCAGCCAGCATTGTCTTTTGGGTCATAGTGCTGGTGTCTATAACGCTTGCCCCGAATGTGTAGATGCCGAAGCGGGACAGGGTGTAGGTGTACTGGCGCAGCAGGGAGGCCGAAATGCCATTGTAGAGGGCCTGGGCACCTTGCTCACGGACTATTTTGCGGGTCGTGTCTATCAGCGAGAGGTTGTTCACCTGTGTCTGGACCAGGACCTTCATGAGATCCAGTGGGTGAGTGATGAGGGTGGCCAACGAGCTGGCTACGCCGCCAAAGTACCAGCGCGCAACACGCCGCTGGTTATAGGATATCAGTGATGTTCTTCGGATGGACATTTCGCAGGTTTGTCAGGCTTACAATAAAATAATTTTGATTCACTTTCTGAGTAAGTACTTGCTTCAAACGGAACTTTTAAAATGAAATGGAATTCAACGAACTATAGACTGGGCGATCGTCCAAGTTAAATATAATAAAAGTTGGGCTTGCCCTTGGATAGGTCCTGTATAGAAATGGAGTACTACAATGAGGCCCAAGTATTTTAGTAATACTTACGCCCAACCTGTAGAGCAGAGGAATCGCCACTGTCGCTCCTCCAATTATCAAGAAGTCTACTATCCTAGCATGGATAGGATTAGGCATTGATGCAAAATAGAAATACGCTGGGAGACTGGCGCAAAGCAAGACCACGTTAAACAAAATGACGCATATGACGGCTCTGGTAATACTATGCGGCTGGAAGGGCTTGACTTCGCCATCTTTCGAGAAGTACATTCTCAGAGAGGATCTCCTTATATTAATGCACTAAATTACATACCTGCCGCCATTTTCGATCCGTTTTCCAGATTCGACACCTCCATTCTCTTAGTTTGCCAATAGGGTCTTGTGTGTTGGGGTTTTTGCTACACGAAACTCTATGTGCGTTGTATTTGGACGTTTAGTGCGAGGCCGTCTTAGAAGCGTATTCATGTCACATTATTCACACCTGATTAGCCAAGAAATTGCGGCTCGCTTCCGGGCCAGAAATGAAACAAAACAAATCGTAACAAAACAAACTCGGCACGCAACAAAGGTCAAACGGAGAAAACGCCTCAATCACGCACCTTTGATTATGCTAATGGATCTGCCGGCGGGCTGGACTCCTTGTTGTTCCATAAATATTCCGACAGCTTAAACAACCGGAAACGGACGCTTGAAATTGTCCTCAAGTGCCTGTATTTTAATTGGTCATTTGGTTTTGACAGCTGGAGGTAGGTCACTTTAGCATTTAAACGGCATCATGCAGGGTCGCCCGGGTCAGCCGGAACCCTGGGATGGATAGCTATTTTCCCGATAAATAAAATTCCGTTTGCACATCATAAAAGTTGAACCAATGCGCCGGAGCCGTGGTGCAACCGAAATTGGCAAACAATTTTCGAGAGATTGCTTCAAAAAAAACCTGCACTCTATGGCTCGTAGCAATATTTATTATTTGTTCTGTATGAAAATAAAATTCATTTCGCAGCCAGTGATTAAAGCGACTAAATAATTTGGTTTCAGCTCGCCGCCCAAAACTTTATTTCTATTTATACCCAGTTTAGGCAACAATTCAACAAAGTTTCCAGCTGCCAATGATTCCCTCCCGCCCTCAATCAGAATCACCGTTGATTGATTGCATTTTAATCCCAGTGTGTGCAGATGTCAACGAGCAAACAAATATTTGCATTTTCAGCCAAATTGTCGCATTGCGTTAGATTTGTTTATTTAGCAAGTAATTCTATTTTGCGGTTTGCTTAACCAAAAGCCGGCGCACGTTTAGTATTTTATCATAATTGATTTTGGCTGCAAGTGGCAAACTGGCCAAAATTACTGCCCCCTACCCTAGGAGTGGGGTAGAAAAGTTTTAAATGTTCATAGACTTTATTGGTTGTTGGTTAGACAGTTAAGAGTCTGGTAGTTAGTTGGCCAACAGCCACTTCATTTGTTGCTGCAGCACTGGTCCTTGGGCCCGTTCTTGCAGACGCAGTTACAGTCCTTGTTGCAGCAGCAGTTGTCCCCGCACTTCTGGCTGGTGCACTGGCAGTCTGGCAAATGCAAAATCGAAAGTTGTTAATTTTTTCCGGATTACTGTACTCTTTGTTGCAACTTACTAGTTCCGCAACCCTTGCAAACCATTTTGTTGTTTATATATTCTCTTTGCTTAACTCGGCTAAGATGAACTGAATTCCACTTGCTTGTTTGTTGTCTATTCTACCGACTGCTTCCCCTATTTATACCGATTTTGTTGGCCTCAAACGAGTGCAAAATTGCACAAGTTTCGAGAAAATTTGTTTGTTTGAAGCGACTTATCGCGTCGTGTGCAAGCCTCGAGCGAGTGCTACGCAGTTTATCAGACGGAATGCGAATAAATTTTTTTTGCGCTCGCAATCGCTTCCCAACTCGCTGCACACGTCTTTTCGATTGGCTTATCAATCGAATGCGTTGCGTATACGCTGTGAGGTATGAGTCACAAAATAAATAAAATAAAATAATCAAATTCTTTATGATTATTTTGCTGTTCATTCATTTAAAGGCTTGAATCTTGATTATGAATCTTGATCCATCAGCTTTCCTGGATTTGTTTGTCCTACAATAATTTTAACTCAACTAATTACTATATATTACTATATACTTAAAATATATAATTATTATAGAACTATATTTAATACGATAATATTTCATATTTATATTAACCTTATATATTCTTCCTACAATATTTATATTCATTATTTTCTATCTATACAATTTTTATAGCTCTAATGTATTTTTTTAAACAATCTTTTTTAAGATAATCTTTAACTTTGTAAAATATTGAATTGACAAAACAGTTTGAGGAATGTCTTCCTTTCCACTCAAATATGCACAATATTTATTGTTTACCTTTTATTTTTTCATTTTTTTCGATAAAATAAATAACTAAATAACAAGAATGGAAAGCTAACTTCGGGCGAAGCCGAAGTTGATATACCCTTTCAGTTAAGTGGCAGCTTTTTTTATTAGATATATATCGGATCTTATATAGTCGGCCATGCTTAGTTCGTCACCTACATATTTAGTTCGTCACCTGCCGTCCATAGAGATAAGAAAAACTGTAATAGCAACAGAAACTTAGCAGAACACTGTTCATACAATGTTGCCTACTTTTGGGCATAAAAAAATGATTGAAAAATCGATCCAGCTACATAATTTTAGGCTGCAATATTTTCCACTTTTTTTAAATTTTATAAATGTGGAAATTTTATTCTAAGGATTAGCGCACTGCTTCCCAATTGGCAGCTTAATCTAATGAGTATTTAAAATTTTATACAATAATTTGTCTAAGTGTTACTTAGGGCAAGAAGTGAATACATGTTATTGATTTAGGATGTTAAATGAATGCAGATAGCAAATTTACTAAGTCAAGATCCGGTCTGGTAGGTCTTGAGGGTGATGTCGTTTTAGTCTTCTTCTAACTTGATTCCTTGGATCTGCGCTAATAGCAGCGGTGCCAAGTTTTTTGGCTAGGCTGTTGGGGTGCTCATTTAATCTTTCCATATATTTCTGAGCAAGTTTCTGCAGCTTGTCTCCAAGTTTGGGAACGTTGAGATCACGTTCGATGTCACTGGTTCGTATAAACCACGGAGCTCCAATATTTTCAAATAAGAAAATAAATTTAAAAATGTCGTTTACTTGTTATAAAATGCTTTGTTTATTCGCAGACTAATTGGATTAAAATATATAAATATAGACACATTGGTGCGCATATTGCTAGCATCACAAAAACGTAACAGAAACAAATACTTGAGCACAAAATTCTTGGTATGGTGCTTGAAAATGCACAGGATACTGGGGAATGCTTAGTCCTTCAGTTCGGCTGCCGTGTTGACGAACCCGGCAGTTTGCGTCAACTGTAACTGGGCCTTCTCCTCGGCCTCCTGAGCCTTCTGTTCGGGTGTCTTGGCCCATTCCTGCAGCTCCCCGGAGCAGTAGAACCAGTAGATGACACAGCCCACCAGGTAAATGCCCGCGGAAATGAAGAATATGATGCGCCACTCCTGGCTCGTCTGCTCTACAACCACATAGCCGGTGAGCAGTGGACTCACTATGCCGGGAATGGTGGCGAACGTATTACCAATGCCCATCAGGACACTGGCATGTTGGGGGGCGATGTCCAAGTGATTGACTCTGAAAATTGGAAATGGACATGAGCACATGAATGCCACTGCTCATGAAGGACTTCTGTCTGGCCAAGTTACTCACGCAAATCCGGACCAGGCAAAGGCACCTAAGCCCACGGCAATGGTCAAGCACACCACGGACCAGGTGGGATCCAGCAGATAGGCCGTCAGCATCATGAACACCGTCTGCGCCAGGAAGGCGCCGCAGTTGAAGTTGCGTCGCACCTGAGTGGTAGTCCAAATGCCCTTCACCTGCAGCCAATCGGCCAAATAGCCGGACACGGCCAAAAGGATGCCCATCGCCAAGTAAGGCACGGCCGACAGGATGCCCGTCTTGCCCAAATCAAAGTTGAGGGTATCTGCGAAATATTTAAAAAAAAGCAAAAGGATATTATTTAAATATTTCCACAATATTCCTTGAACTTACCCTTAAGAAAACTGGGCAACTGGGTGAGCAGAGTATAGAAGCCCCAGTTCTCCGAGAAGTGCGAAGCCATAATGGCGTAGAAAGCCATGGATGTGAAAATTGACTTCCAGGGATGCTTGATGTTTTTGCTGCCCACATAGCCGATGGTCTTCTGAATGTATTCACACTCCTCCTTGGAGCAGAAGCGATCCAGCTCGGGTCCTGCCCTCACGAAAATCAGCCAGGTGATGTACCAAATTACACCGATGGTGCCAAACACATAGAAAACGCTCTCCCAACCGTACTTGGTGGCCAAGAATCCGGAGCATGGCATCGCCACCACTGTGCCAGCGTAATTACCCGCAAATGCGATGGAAGCCATGCGGGAGCGTTCCAAGGGCGGCGACCAACGGGCCCAAACCGCATGAATTCCCGGGAAGGTGACGCCCTCAAAGAAGCCCTCAATGATGCGGACGGCCAGGAACATTTCCAGGCTGTGATTCGCCGCCAGAGGAGTGAGCAGGGTCAGGATAGCAGTGCTGCCGATTCCAGTGCCAAACACCTGAATGGAAATTTTAAAATTTTGTTTAAGTTCGTGTGTATAAGACTTCGAAACCGACTGTATTACTTAAAAAATTAGTATAAACTACTAATACTTAAAAAAAACTACAAAAAATCTTTGTTTTTTCAAACCAGTTACTAAGTATAAGCTTATGGAAAAAAATTTGCATGATTTATTTGACGTTAAGCTGATTAATAATACAAAACTTTTCCTTTGTTTTTAATTTTTAAATTTAAATCGAATATATGTAAGCAAACGAAAGAAAAGTACTTACAATATTGCCGCCAATTTTGGTGCCAATATAACCGCCAAGGAACTGGGTCAGAATGTAACCATAGAAGAAAGAGCTGAGGATCAGGCCCTTCTGTTTCGAGTCCCAGGGAAAGTCCTGCTCCCAGGACACATTCCCGTCGCCGTCCACAACCGTGCGGTTCTCTGTCATGGCCACAATGGCCACCGAAAGATTAACCCGGAGCGAGTACACGTTGAAGAAGCCGAAGAAGGCCATGAGGACCACAATGTAACGCTGCTTCCGCCAAAAGCGCCAGGTGAGCGGTTCACCTTCCGTGATTTCATTGCTGGAAAATAAAGTACAAAAATATGAAAATAGTTCTGCATAAATTCAGGGTATTCCGATGGCTGGGTGGTGGATGGTGAGAGGCATGCAAATGAAGAGTTTGCTTTCCCTTTCAACCAGTCAGTATATTTTTCTGCAGGCAACATGCTGTTTTTTTCATTTTTTGCGTCTAGCCCCGAAACCAGTTTTGAAGCTGGTGTGTTATCGACTGGTTTATTCAACCCATATTGCGCTCCAGGGCACCGAGGAGTCTATTTACATGCACGTGTATTCGCGCTGGTTTGATTTCCATATTCTTGGGCTCTTGAAAAATGCGGAACCAATTTGAAGTATCTAGATAGTACTCACTTATTGTGGTGCACCTGGTCGTGGTGCTTGCCGTTCTTCGAAGACTCCAGGTCAGTCATTTTGTCGGCCTGCAAATGCATTTAATTTGTTTATACAATAAGGCAATTGTTAACCGACAACTCGTGTGCGTGCTGGCGAATCATTAAACCTGTATTTAAGGCTGATTGACCCAACAGAAGCCCCGCACTCGAAAGCGTGTTATAATTCGCGGGATGAGCTGTAGCGCCCAAATGCCATAGCTTTGCATTCAATATATAGAGGGATCCGATCTGTTGCGTGCCGCTCGCGTAATTGACATTGACACTGAACGAAGAGCAAACATTTTCCTAAGCAATTTGTAGACAACTAACTAATGCGGAAACATAATAGACGAGCCGGATCAGAGACGTTTCTGCTGTCTAAGCCGGGCATCCGCGAGCGAGACGCATCTTAACTCAATTATCCATTTAACTTATTAAGCCAGTGGTTCGGCAATTGTGGCACGCGAAATCTCGCAGATCCTATACACATCATCGTATGTGTGGCACTCTCGGAACCGTAATCAAATAATTGTAGAGTAAGTGAGTCCGGCTGGGCTGGCTGATTCGATTTGATTTGTAAATTGCATGAATTTTCGGCACTGTCATACCAAATTGAAGCAATTGCACACCACACGCTAGCACGTGCGTAATGGAAACGAGTAATGGAAACTCGCCGCGGGAGTCGGGAATCAGCGAAAGTGGTTGGACTCATTCCCTCAATGAACGGAGTATCTAAATATAGTCTTATCATTATGGTTTTACGATTACAACTACCGCTGAATTTATTACATGCCCACTATGTATTACAGCCATATATTTAATTAACAGAGAACTGATATTTTGTTTTCCTACACTATCGAACCTTTCCATGACTGACTCTCAAAAATACTCATTGCTATTTAATCGTTTTATTCCTCCTGGCCATAATTTCTTTGTTTATGCTCCTTAGCTTGGGCCAATAAAGGTGGGACTATTAAACTGTTATATATAGCCTTTTATGGCCAAACCACACGGGTTATCTGGTTTGGCTGAAAACTTCAGTATTTCGGACGCACGGGTACAACAAGAAGGAAACCTGCCGAGATTTTTGTTTTATGGAGTGCCATTTTAGGTATCGTAAATTCCCGGCCTCGGATGATGGGTCCGCCTGGCGTAAGCGTTTTCAAAACCATATTTTGCCGCCGATAAGTAGCTGCCCGAACAAAATATTTGTCTTTCAACGAGAATGGCAATAGCCCGGGCAAAATATTGTGACCAAAACATGTGTTTCGCTATCAATCTGTCTCGGCATCTTGCTAAATAAATATCCACTCTATATGTATAGATAGCCTACAGATTCCTTGCGGGTGAAACACTTGCAAAAGTGAGTTTAGAGGAAACAATCTGCAACAGCAGGCGGCAAAGTGTCTGTAATGAAAACTTCATTGAAGGCAGTTGAGCAAACAGCCAGCCGCACCAAGTTCAATAAACACACACAGCACTACACACACAAGTGCAGTTTGTGAATACTTTTTTTTTTTAAATACTTTTTAACTTTTTGAGCACCAAACGCACCGATGAAAGTTTACACTTTTTAACTGGTTACTGGGATCGAACCGCCAACTGCTTGCTGCCTGCACTGCTTGCCGGTTGGGTGTGGGTGTGGACAGGTGTGAAGCCCCCGGTTGCTCGCAGCGGACTGAAATATCAAGCCGGCAAACGCGACCAGCTTAACTCAGCAGCAGCAGCGGCAGCAGCCGTCCCAGCAGCTGAGAAGCAGCAACCCAGAGCCCGATCAGTTTAGTCAAGTTATTTTTAGGAGCGGGAGCCGAAATTTCAATCCAGTTTATGACTTTCAATTGAAGCCTAGGTGGTCGTAATTTCAAAGCGAAATGGAAGCGAAGTCGTCTCCTCGGCATGAGCAGGAAAAAGCCTTGATTGCGGTTAGAAAGTGGGAAAGAGACTACACACGTATCTGGACCCATCCCATGTGGTGACTTTCAATGAAGCACCTGCGACCATAAAGCCAGAGCGGGATGGAGGATGCCAGGAACCCTGACTGTGATTAGGGCCGAGTCCAGAGCCGCAGTACTCTGATAGTGATCGACATAAAGCTTGCTTATCGTTTGATTAGCGCGGTGTGTGTGACGCTTGTAAAGATAAATTGCTTGGGTAATTTTTGGGCGGTCAGCGATAGCGCTTTAGTACTAAATTGAATCTGCGAGATTTGCTGCTAATTTCGGGAGCTGTATTGGGCAGAACCAGAAATACGAGCGAAAAGCACGGATAGGGTGGCGCTTAAATTGGACAATAATAAAATAATTGTATGCACATTAACTCAATAATGCCAACTAATTACTATTTAATAGAGGCACTTCCATGCTTTCATAGAATCATACCCATAGAATCACACTGTAACAGAATCAGTGTTAAAATAAATTAAAGCCAATTTTACGCTAAATTTGTTCGTGTAATTGAAACTTTTTAAGAATAACGGTCATTTTAATGCATTTAGTTGTAAATTGGGGTTCTCCCATTAATTTAATACATGGTTTTAATATCTTTAAATATGGTAATCTTTATTAAATGTATTAATTCAACTTATTGAGACATTGTATCGAGTTATGTTATTTGTTTCCCACTTCAAATGGTCGTGCTTTGCTAATTAAATTACCGAATTGAATTGATTTTGTGGGCTGCGTTCTATAAAAAACATGCATGGCACTCATGCATTTCTAATTTAAATATTTTTCATTAATCTATTTTTATTTTTGTAACTAACCGCAATGTGGCAAACAAATCGGTGCCAAAAACAAATTAGCATGAAGAGACACGAACCGCAGAAATTAACAGCCAGGACGGCCAGGCACAGCGCTCTGCTGCTAAGCCCTAACAAATTGCATAAATATCCAGTTGAAAGTGGATTTTATTTTTCTGTTGGGATACCCGATTGATATGATTAGAGTCTCTAATTAGTCGAGTGGTGCCTATAGTGGTATGTATTTTCGAGGGGGACTTGGACGAGGGGCACGTCGCTGTTAGCTTCGAGGTGCTAACAGCTAGCAAGCAGTGCGGTTAACAGAGTTAAGCCTTAATGCTTCCAATGGTCCATAAAAACGTATACGAACACATAACGTATACGCCCCGTGGATCGGCCATAATAGCCGTCATTTGTTTCATCGTGCATTCGAAAAAATGCAATAATAAAGCTTAACTTATTGAAACACGAAAAATAGAGGATTGCAAAACATTGCGCAAAAAAATATGCAATCTTTGGCTATATTAAAAAAACAGAAAAATGCAGCAGTGTTTTCATCAGGCTGAAGGGGTACGAACATATCATAAACAATTGCCGCAGTCACACGTGCTGCAAAACAAATAAACAAACTGTGGCAGCTCAATTTACATGCGCCGAGCCAGTTGCAGCTGCTGCACGTGACAAAAACATTGCAACATCCCGGTCAGAAAATTGGCGAGACAAGGAAAACAAACACATACAAAATACACAGAGACCCGAGCAACATGTGGACATGTTGAATTAAAAACGGAAAGAGAATAACAAAAGTTGATTGCTGCCAGTTCTGTGTGTCGTCACCAGAAGCCCCAAGGAAATGCAATTAATTGATTTTCGGGGGAGCAGGTCCCCCCTATCCGGGTGATCACTAAAAGGGTTAAAACGACGCTGGGGGCTATAATTTCACAGCTCATTGCAAATGAAACTTTAACGAACGTTCTTCGGTCGTGTGCTTACGAATCGTGCATAGAATTAGTGGTTTAGATGTTAATTTGTTGTTTGTCATAAAAATAGATTTATGCAATCCCTTAATCCTTATCAAATGCGTCATTTGTTTTCCTTGGTTCTTCGGTCAGGTGTCGAATTTTCTCCTTGGCGTAGCTTTCGCCAACGAATCCTTTGTTTGCGCCTTTGTGCGATCGCCCTCCTCTGGCAAATTGCATTTTAATTGTGCGCTCAAAGCAAACGCAGTTAAGTGCAAACAATTTCAGCTGAATGCGCGACAAATAAAACCAAGAAAATTGCTTGCCAGGCTTTAAGGGGATTTTCATCCGAATACACCTTATACACCTTCTACCTTATATATAGACGCCGAAAAATGAAAGAAAACGGATGGAGAAGTAGCGCAAAACCGTTCCAATGCAAATTTGTCTTTTGACTTTGACTACGTGAGCCTTTAATGGTTTTCTGGTAGTAACTTTAGCGCAAAACTCGAAACTTTTCAACTTCCTGTGCCAGTGCCGTTGTCGTCCCCTTTGATTTCGAGTTGACAAAAGTTCCAGCGAGTCGAGCGCATATTACAAAGCCCCCGAATGCTCCTCGGACCCAAAAAAAAGTACAAAAAAATTTATAGAAGAGCGGTATACTGGATCCGGGGCGTCTTGTGCCATTGCGCTTTTAGTTGAAGCTGCCTGGCCCCTGCTCTGACATTCCCTTCTTCGCTCAGCTTCCCAGCTACTTGAAATGCAGCAGAGGTAGAAGCCCAAGCACAAGTCTTAACCTCTCCTTCGATTCCCAGTAGCCGGCAGTTGGACATTTCATTTCCATTCCACTTTTGGACACACGTAGGTCCCCGGAGGTTAACGCAATTCCATTGCCTGCCGAAGCTGTTTAAATATTTCAACCGGGCTGCTGCAAAGCCAAACTTTGCCTAATTGCCAAGTAGCCAAGATAGCGCAGTGGAAAGAGGTCAAAAGTCAAGGATTGCGCTCCAGTTTTCAATCACCCAACGTAGAAGCGCGCTGGCTAAAGAGCAAAGGTCATGCACACACTCGTTTCGAATCGTGCATTTGCACACATGTTTTAATGGCATTTGATATGTCCACGAGCTGAAAGCTTTTTAATGACCATAATTTAGCCGGAGCTACTGTTGCATTTGCACGCGTCCTAGGTCAAGGATGCACATGGAATTGTTGGCCGAACATATGCAGCAGGATTCCGAGTAAGAGTCAGAGCCAGAGCCAGGCTAACCTTGCGCATAATTAAGCACCCGAGCACGCAGCCACCGCAGTGGAGACATCCGCATGGTTAATCATACGCCACGTTGGCTCTGAAGACTTTGAAAAATTTATTCAGCAGCTGCCGAAAAGCAGCCTTTCAGCTCCTAACAATGGCAAATATTGTGACAATAACGAGAAAACAAAAACAGAGCACGGGAGCAGGCGGTGGGCGGGGAATAAGAGGGCTGGGCTGGGTAAATATAGAATTTTATAATAACAAAGCACGTCGCAGGTGCAATTAGTGTGCAAATAAGCGTTTATTTGTCTTGGCAGACAGGACTTGCACACACAGAGGTGGAGAGGGAGACAGCGGACGCCTGAAGGAAAGAGAAAAGGGACAGGGGAAAGGCAAAGAAAATGGGGTCCTGGCGGGCCAGATAACTGACCTCGTTGGCCCCCTGGAAAATTAGAATTCAATTCAGTTACTGCTCCACCAGCAGACACCCCTGTCATTGGGGAGCCATGGAGCCAAGAAAATTGGCCAAGATTATGTCAAGTGAAATTTGCTCGGCCATAAATCAAGCAACAAGCAGTTAGCAGCATCTATTGCCACTACAGAACTGCAAGTGCAATTGCAACATTGCAATTGGACAGCAGCAGCAGCAGCAGCTCTCTGAGGCGACTAAACAACATTACTCAAGGCACACGGAGACATGCAACATCCAACACACGCCACACCGGGCACGGGGCTCGGACGAACAAGAAAACTAAACCCTGACCAGCTTGGGGATTTTCTATTTGCCCCATGCAAAGTGCACTGACACACTCGCACACACTCAAACGCACACCCACCAACACACACACAAGCACATGCGGCACAAACTAACAGACTCAATTGACTGCAAGATGGCAACAACATTTTTATTCTCCCTTGTATTTGTCCTCCCTCTGAAGCATGGCCTACACTGAAGAAAATTCTAACACTGACCAAAGATCTTACCAATGTGCCATACCAATAGCTTTAAAAGTATTTCTCTTAAAAAAGCTCCTTTTATTAATATTGTTTATTAATATTTTATTAAAATAAAAAAAAATTCTTTTATTAATATTGTTTTTAAAAACGAACTTTTTTTTAAATTTATAAACTATACTATATAACCGAACTTTAGTACTATATTATATATATTATATAACCTAACTATAATAAACTAACTATAAACTAAACTTTTAAACTAGTTATAAAAATTTTATAGACAAAAAATGAAATTATAAAGAATTCAAGAAACTCATTCGGAAACTAACATTTTTCCATAAGCTAGCCAGTAAATTAGTTTTTCACTGTGAACTCTGAGAGACCGCCGGGGGTCAGAGCCAGTCCAGGTCCTGGCTGCCTCCTTCCGCGTTCCGCCTGGTCTCCTCGCCGCACCGCCCACCTGCCCACCTGTGTGACAGTTGGCAGCTGCCTAAAAACTGGCCGAGAAAATTCCAGGGCCCTGGGATTTGATGGCAATCGCAGCAATTTGGCCAGCCTGCCATTTTGGCCAAATGGAAATTAAAATGTTTTTAACCTGGCCTGTGTGCGAAATTGATTGCGGAGCCTGGTGACTGACCACGCCCACTTTCCTGTGCCGGACCAGCCCTTGTCCTGCGGTCTGATCATATTTGCAAGCTGGGAGCCCGGAGCTTCGCCGGCAAGCGGCAAAGTAAGCTAAAATGTTATTAGCGCTTAATTAGTGCACAACTTTTGCCATCGCCACTTACTTCCCCTTACCAACTCACACACACACACAAACACAAGCGCATACAAGGACGAGCTGCGGCACACAGACACTCGAATCGACCACAAAGGTGCGCTGGGTGAACTTTCGCTGCAGCTTTGTGTGCAAAGTTTTAATAATGTTCAGCTAAAATGAATTAATGCGTTTTACCACAAAACTGAAGACTGGGCACTGAAGGCACCAACGGCAACGGCCCTGTGAAGCGACTGAGCCGGGCTAAGATGCGAATGAGAACGGCTTATAACAGGCACTGGAAAAAGTAACAAAACTCCAACAAAATAGCCATCACACGCCCGGCCCAGGATGAAGAGAAAAAAGATACAGAACTAGCCGGAACAAAAAGTTCTGGCTGGAAACAAATTCATTAAAGATGCAGGATGTTGCTTCGGGGACAAGGGGGATTCGGACAGACAAGGATATGTGCAATTGTCATTGCCCTAAAAGAGGGGTCAATAAACCTACAGTTAGAGGGTTAGAACCGGTCCATAAAATGAGAAAAATATCAATCATACGTACTGTGGCCGCCTAAGGGATCCACTTTTGCCATCCAAGGGCTTGAGTGCCAACAATGATGAGCTCTTAAAAACGCAACGACAGCTTTTGTTCATTTAATTAAAGAAAATATCAACGCTTGCCGCTTGCATGCTAATTAAATTGTCCCACGATGCCACTCCGATGTAGAAAAATAATGCGTCTAAGGAGCGACGCCGTCAATTCATCGCATGTGCACATGGGGCCATCAACGAAAATTTAATGGACTGCCTGCCACAGGCTATGACGGGTCTTTACGAGCGCATTACAAGCGCTTTATGTTGCACTGCCAACAAATACATCAAATGCCAGACATTCTGCCACTTGCCACTTGCCAGTTTGCCGGCTTGGTAATCAAAATGTCGAAGAGGACGAAACAAGCGTAGGTGCTAACGCTTAATTAAATTGCATTTGTCACTATATCGAAATTGAATTTGGAGGGAAAATGAAACCGAATTCAATGCCTCCAATTTATGCACATGCTGGGTTCTCAGCGATTTATTTACAGCACACCAGTCCGGCACCTGACCCGGTCCCGGCCCCAAATATCTAATTTATGGACAGCCTCCTCCTCGCCTCCAGCCACCTGACGGTAGGAAGGGGCCACTACCGACTCGTGTGGGGAGGGCGAGCTATAAATGGAAGCAAGCCAGACGTCGCATCCTGAGTCCTGTGTGTTTGCATACCCAATCACATGCACACCTTTACGCACACATGCACATATATGATTCCTCCATCGCCCAGCCCACCATCCCCAGCCGTGTCCTATTTAAAGCAAATATATGGCATCTGCCGTTCTGCCTCAATAAGTTTTCAATGAGCACTTTGAAACTATTTTTATAGCCGTTAACGCTTACACTTACACATGCAAATCGAGCCGGATGATTTACAAGCCCAACTCTGAAGGCTTGCTTATTGTTACCAGAAACGGGAAATAAAATTTGATTTGGAAATGAATAACTCGCCTTTCAAGGCCTTTCGATGTATAAACCACCAAAAAATTCTATTTGAATTCGAAAGTTTTGATTATTTTGTAACTGAGTAATTCATCACTCCTAAGCTAAATGGTTATTTCTTATTTTTAACCTTATTTTACTTGATGATCAACAGTAACTTGATCGACCAAAACTGATATGACAATCCACTTTTAAAAAACTTCTCAAAAGAAGTTTTATGAAAAGAAACATTAAAAATGAAAAGAAACCAACAAAAATCCCGAAATCTCCCCAAAAGTATGCTATACACGCCGTTGAAATATTTTCTAATTTGTGTCTGACTTGGCCAACATAAACATTGCGTATACGCCGCAGTGTCCTCCCGCTCTATCTCTCTTTATCCGGCTCCTAACAAGAAGAAAATATTCTCTTAAGGTCTCTTTGCGAAGATTACTCTGTCTTATCCGCACATGCGCCAGTGGAAGCAACTCTCCAATGCGGATAACTTTGTAGCACGTGTTTTTGTTTACATTCCGCATTGTTGTGCCCAATGATTCCGTATCCCCCATGCAGCATTCCGGAGATGCAGCCCATCATCCCCACCTATATACGGATGTAACCCAGTTTGGTGCGTAGTGTTTCCTAAGGAAGGACCTGCAGTTGTGGAGTGGCCCTGGTCGTTCTGCTCGTCAGACCGCTGTTATTTTGGATACTTGCGGTGAGCGTGAAGAGTGCTCGTCCTCCGTCCAAGCCACGACTGTGAAGTTCGCTTTGCACATTTGGGCTAAGAACCCTTGAGCAGTTCTAGCTCTTGGCAGACTGAATCCCTCACACATTCTGCCACTTGGCACTCCCTCCCTTTTTTTCGGCTTTCGGGGGCGAATTTGGGTAAATAATGCATGTATATCGTTGGGACGTTGTAAAGGAATAAGAATGGATTTGCATAATTCACTTCAGATTTGTCTGCTGACCCAACTGCTGGCAACTGCTGACAAATGCAGTTTATTTTGGATTAGGACACAGGAACACAGAGAAATCGAAAGACAGGATACATCAAAACTACGTGAAAGTTTTCCGACCATAAACTTTAAAGGGAAGTAGGAGAATGTTTTTGATTTGTGTTGCTTTTTAATGGAAATTCAAGAAAGTAATTTTAGAAACCATTTCCGTAATTTTTGGTTCCGTTTCTACAAAGGTCACAACAAACGTCATACACAACTTCAACTTGTGATAGTTATTCGAAATTGTGCTTTAAATTCATCAGCCTCTTAAACTCCCAAAGCAACTCAGTCATTTATTTATAATCTGCCTAGTAGGCATTAAAGTTATTCTTGCTCCTTTGAGGAGCCATAAAGACAGCCACTCAGCTTGAAATGGGTTAGAAGTAAAACTCAGTGAAAACTTAATTATCTACCAAGGACCATGAATGTTTTTACTGTCTTTCGTTACCGGGCCCACCCCCTTTCCGCCTCGTATGTGGGGTGCGAGGATGGGTGGTGCCTTCGGTGCTTGCACAGAAAGCATAAAATTTATTGGCTGCAAAATTTACAAAGAGGAAAGAATAAAATGAAAACGATTTCGGCCTGGTAAAATTATTGCAAGTTTGCATGCATTATGCTCTCAAGTCTGCCATCGCCTGCTCTCCTAGCTCGAGTGTCCTGGCATTCTGCCGGGTATCCTGCTGGGACGGCCAGTAGTTGCATTTGGTTTATGTTTATGCATAATCCGCACCTGCTGCTGTTGCTGTTGCTGCTGCAGAAACTCAGGGTCTGCTGCCTCTTGTGGAAAATACATTTTCATTCTAGGCAATTTCGCCCGTGTTTTCCCCCAGTACTTGCTTTGCTTTTTCCCAGGGACTGTACTCCTCCAGTTGACACACAAACTGACACACAGTTCTGTGGCACAGGCACAACTCCGCCTTGTAATTACACAAGTGGTCATCAGCTTGCCGCAACTCTATTAATTTTGTTCCACATTCAACAAAGCGGGAGAGGGGAAAAATCAAAAAATAAATAAATATAGGCTGCCAAAAATATGCTAAACCAAGTTGAACCAACGGCCCACAAACGAGGGTGATCTGAATTTAACTTTTGCCGCCGAGAAATTTAATGAATGAACCTGCTTAATTATTCCATTTCAGGCGAGTTTATTTTCTACACGCGCGTTTTTACGCGGCAATTGAAATTTTTAATAGGAAAATGCGTGGGCGCGTCCACAATCCGCACTCGACTGTGCCGAGAGATGAGCTCTCCTGGGGCTCCGTGCCCCGAGTCTCCGGGTTCTGGTCTCCGACTACGGACTGCGGACTAGGTCGCTTTGTGGCATTTTAATTACAAGCTTCAGCCGCACTGAGCTCGCTGTGGATTGGATCAGGGGGAGGCTAATGAAATTAAAAAACGTCCACAAATAGAATTATAATAAAATAGAGTTCTGCCGAGACAGAAAGAAGGAAAAAATAAATGAAAACTCTGGCAAGTAGAATGACCTCAGCCATAGCCATCGATGTTTCGCCAAATTAATTGCCATTTGCGGCCCTGCGGCTTGAATGCAATTAGTTTACCTTTAATTATAATTAGTTTGATTTCACTATTTAGATTATTTAACTGCGGTTACCGCAATGATTAACTAATTAACAATTACAACCATTATATTGTGTTTTAATTAAGTCACGAGCTCGCCCGTGTTTACTGTGTGTTTGTTTAGAAGCCACGACGGCAAAGTTCATGGATTTGAACGGGTTTTTTCGGGCTGAACTCTGTCAAAGGCAATTATTCCGGCTAATCGAGTCCGGGCCGAGACCGTTTTTGGCCCAAAACCGGCCAATTCCCATGCAAAACGTATTTCATACATTTTTCTAATTAAATAAAAGCCTCGACCTGCTGCCCTCCGAACCCTGCCGCCATGCATATTCGAAATGTGATCTGCAAACAAACGAAATTTAATTTCAATTTGTCAAAGCCACACAACCCAACTAGGACATCCATCCACCAGGCCACACTCCGCAAATACACACACGTGCGCACCTACCAGCCGTGCCAGGACATTAGAATTTATCACATAAAATATAATTCGTTCAAGTAAAATGCTTTTACATTTCGAACGAATGAAAAGGTCCCGGGGGAAATGGGAGCTGGATTGGAGGGGGAAACGGGTTAGGTCCGTCCGAGAACCATTTATAAAATATGCATGGGGCATAGATTTATATTGTATGCGACGATTATAATGCAAATGCCCAAACATTTTTGACAGCACTCCAAAAATGGTTTTCCCCAGCCACAGCCAGCCAAAAAAGTATAAAAAAGCACAACAACAAGGGAATGAAATATTTATGTGTTAAATCCTTTTGCGTGGCGACTCCCTACATCCCAGGTTTGCGGTCCGACGCAGGACAATAAATAATAAAATCACTAACTGGTTTCGCTATGCATATGGTGGTTCTGCTGGCAATGTCCAAGTCGCTGGTGTTACCATCGACATCGACATCCATATCCATATATCCACATCCCCATCTACAACGACATTCACATCGATGTGGCGTCCTGGGAGACGCTTACCTAAATCATAGTCGAGCGAAAAGCTTTTGCCATAAACCCCAACATATTGACAGACTCAAATTCGCTTTGATATCTGCACAGTGGGTGGTGTACAGGATGCAGGAGGTCCAGAGGTTGGGCGCAGAGGGTGATGCTGCTTGGGGAAATCAGTGGCGGCGACAAAGTGAATCGGGCACACGCAGCGCAGCACAACCCACGGATATCTTCATCCACACATTGACTACGTATCCCTGCATATCCTTCTAACAGCCTGTGAAGTGGAACGTGTCTATAGGCACGTTTTTTTTTACGAAAAACTCAATTCCGAACGAGGTTACAATTGATTTACATAAAATTGGTTATTATCAGGGAGATTAATTAAAATAAATGATTAATTTTTGACAATATTTTTAGGGACATTTTTGTTAAATTAGTTAGAAAATAAATCGAAAAGGAATGAAGAAACATTATACAATAATGAATTCACATCCCCAAACATTCCTATAACATTTTGAATCCCCAAAAATAAACTAAATTAATAATTGAGATTAATACGGAAAAAAAAAGTTAAAAAAACAAAATTTGAATCTAAAAAATAATGATTAGTAGAGTTCAAATGAAATTCTCACCATCTTCAAAGTTTATAATTTAATATTTGAATGTCGTGTCTTATATTTAAATAGTTTAAATAGAAAATTAAATTTAATAAAAATAAATCGAAACTTAAATATTTAAATAGAATAGACCAAGGTGCAAAATAAGGAATTGCAAAATCTATTTTCGGACTGAACTGATGCTTATATATCCTTGCAGATTCTTTCAATAAGTGAAAAAGGTAAATCAATGTGTATCTAAATGATTTTCATCATAAATTAATTAAGTATAAATGGAACATTACTTTTAGACAAAACATATATTTTTGGGATATCAAGTAATCCTACTGCCAAAGTACATTCAAATTAAAAATGATTCTGGACTAAAGAAACCCATAAAACGCCATTTATTTGCACACTAATTGCACTAGATTTAAGGAAGCTCACGGTTGTCTGCCGGCTCTTTGAGGTGGCGGCGGTGCTGGCCGTAGAGCTGCCAAGGCAATGGCAAACAAATTGAAAACTGCCCGTTTGCAATTAAAGTCGTTGCCATTTGTGAAGTCCCATGGTTACTGAGCGACTCCTCCCATTAAAGTTTTTGGCAGCGCTTAGTTTTCGGTTAGCCGGCAACTTCCCGCTGAAGGAAAAGCTACAGCAAAAGCAAAACTTTTGATAATAGCACAGCAGCTGAGCAGAAGTTGATTGTGTATCTGTGTACCTAAGCCAAGGGTGTGTGTCGGTTCCAGGGTGTGAGGGAATCAAGTCAATGAAGCCAAAACAAATATAGGGAAAAGTTTTCCAATTTTCGATTGCCAATTGTGGGCGATTTTTTTTTCATTTTTTTTCGTTGAACTTGCTGGGGGAATACGAGAAAGTTGCTATGCCATTTCGATACTAACACACATGGGTGGCAGCTGTATAGGAGTTTTCTTTTTCGTTCTAACTTTATTCCAGAACCGAACATGCAAAATAATTTCGAAATAATTTTCTTAATTTTGTTAATTGAGACTTTCGTTGGCTATCTGGCTAAGTAAATGCCGAGACATGGTCGTTCTGCTGAGATATATTCAAATGGTTCGCCCTTTCCCTTCTGCGAAAACTGCAGCTTCCAGCTTTAACTCTCGCTTTGACGGCAAACTTTTGCTTTTTATACTACAACTAGCGTCCAAACTTTTCCCTAACGCAGTGCACCAAAGTTTTTCCACTTCAAGTGCAAGCGACCCGGGGAGGAACCCTGTCAGCCCAGACCACCCACCACTTTTCCTTGACAATACAAAACTTTTACAAGTTTTCACTTGCCGGGCGAACAGAGAACTGAAAACCCTCGGCTGCGACACAGACTCAAGTTGACTAAGTTGGCGTCTTGATGTCCATTTTATTTGCAGCAACTGTGCAATTATTTATGTGGCACGGCTTCGGCATATATATGGTCGGCGCCGGGAGTGAGCATACAGTGCTTGCCACATTCCATTTCTCAGGCAACAGTGGCGGCACTTTAAAGTTGCCATAAGTGTTTGTAATGCGCTCGTTACATTTATTATTGAGTGGCTTTGTCGCCTGGCAGACACCCGTCGAACAATGCACCCGACTGCCAGGATTAGGTTTCGGCATGGCTCACAGTACCGCCCCGCCCCGCCCCGCCTTGCTCCGCTTCGGATCCCCTCCAATTCCATTTGAATGCAGAGCGCGCATATTGCTTCCGAGCGTTTTTGGCGCAATTCCCCATCACGTGGCCCGTAGCATACTTATCCGGGCATCGCCAGGAGCAGCCATAGTAACTGTCAGTCGTAGTGGGGGATTGTAAATGCATATTTTATATTTTCATTTCATTGAAACCAGCACGTAGTCAGCCGTTGGTCGCCGTCCACCTGCCTTCAATGCCACTGCATGCTGATTGAACCCACTCCTCCCCGCAGGCAAATAATTGATACGTCTTTTAATTAAGTTTCCCGATGAATATGGCCCGGTTTCTAGTCCGAGCGATGAAATAGGTTTCCATTATTTTATATTGCGCTAAGCGAAGTTTTGCGAAAGCTTTTTCGTGTCCTCCGTCGAACGGGATGTGTGCGGGAGGACATGCATTTTTCATTAGACCACAACACATCGACCAAGTCCTTCCCGGAGAATAAAGACCAAAAATAAAGTTTGCACTCGCTGCATTATTTAGTGGCTTGCAAATGAATGAACACCACTTGCTCTCGGCGCCGTCGGCCACGCAATAAAGTCACCAGAATGGCGGCCTATCAAACAAAGTCACTCACTTCCATTCCCACAGCCCCCCGCACAACGATTTGCATTTTCATATCTTTGGCATCTGAAACATTCTCGCCGAAGCCGAGCCTTCTGGGCCAAGTTGGCAAATAAATCCGCCAGCATGGGTTTATATTTACGCTCCGCTGGTTGCGAAGATATTGCACTTTATAAATCATCGGGGAAAAGTCAAGTCCTCCAGCACGTAAAGTAGACGAAAAATTTGCCCTTTGTCGAAACAAATAACCCTTTAAGGCCAGGTCTCTTGAAATAAATTGAGCTGGTTTTATTTTACAATTTTGGCATAAACTCTAAGTGGAATTATTTATGGATTATAATGTGGGCTTTAAGGAACGCGGCTTAAATAAATAATTTGATTGAAGACTCAGAAGAGGCTCTTTTGGAATAAATATAGAATCATAAGCAGGACTACTTGAATAGCTCAGAGTTTTCTTAAACCAAGCCAATATACTTTTATTCAGTTTATAAAATGAATGAGAATTGGAAGAGAGTATTCGAAGAATACAAGCCCCTGATTCTCCTACTTCCTCCTCATTTGGCTTGGACATTTTGTGTTTGCACGACTGTTTGATTTGGGCTCACTAGAGCCCCAATTCGTGTCTGATTTCTATTTGGTTGATCTACTTTTCCATGGCTGATTCGCTTTTTACAGCCGAACATTGGGTTTGCTTTTGGCCACTGCCTCCACCGCTACCCCACTGCCACTGCCGCTATTGTTGTTGATTCAAGTCAAATTGCAACGATTTCGAGTCCCTGTGCATCCTGAGGAGACCCTGGTTCCGGATTGAACAGAGCTGGGACGTGATACATGCTACCTGGCAGCCACTGATTAGAGTGACGAAAGAGTTCAATTTGCCATCGAAGCAGACCCAAAGAATCGAGTCACACAAGTACGGGATATGCAAATGGACCTCGTGGCTGGGATTGGTATGCAGGATAAAGGACGCTAAGCCGAAGCTCGCTGGCTTTGTAGGTTCATCGTGCTCACTATTGGATTGGCAATTAAATAAATAATCAAGTACATAAGCCACTAAACAAACCAGATACCTCACACATGGAAGCGTAATATATACATTTTTCGGAGCTTTCGTTTTTCTTATATTTACTCTCCCAATCAACAGCTTCTGAGTTTGCGGACAACGAGTTGCATACTTGACGTGATTAATTTATGACATTACGATCCGGCTTTTGGACTAACAAGTCACGTGATTGTTTTCAACCACATTAGTGCAGTTTCCCTGATTCCGTTTCCGCCCCAACTGTCCTCAATTGCCACTTACAATTAGAGCGAGGATTACGTGAAAATGAGCCCACTCGATGGCGGGGCAGTCACTTAACTAGGCGTAGGGGAAAGTTCAGAAATCAATGCCGAAACAGCGAACAAAAAATCAAAAGTTTGGCTTAGCCAAAGTTTAACTTGTGGCTTTAACCCTTACTAATTGGTGTTTAATTGGATCTGGGCTTGGGGTCTGTGGCGAGAATAGCGTGGAATCCAAAGTTTTCCGTGTGGCCGCCTCGAATTCTGGTTAACTAAAAGCATGCTGCTGAAGAAGCATGCCCTAAGCCTGGCCAACCACTTGCCTCATTTGCGCTGCATTAAAAATGCATTTCCCTGCCCCCGCTCCACCCAGCCAGGCATCGTGTTTAATAGTGTATGCAACAATGTGTGTGGGTGTGTGTGTGTGAAGTGCAGTGCAGTGAGTGAGTGGAGGTGTAATGGTGATGGCGCGCTCGTTCTAAGGCAGCCATATAATTTGAACATCATGAAGTGCACTTATCAGGGCGGTTGGCAAGCACTGCAATAGATAAGCATCAGCTGAGTGTGTGAGCTTCTGAGGAGCGAGAGCTGGAGCTGGAGCTCGAGCTGGAGTGGCAAGAGCTGGAGTGCTGGTGTGGCAAGTAAAGCTCCAAAGAAAGTGCTCAAACTGCATTCTGTTCACCCAAACTAAAGCCATCGGGGGAGGGGGATTTGAAGACAGTGAGCCGTCCAATAAGGCATCCCTTTGGTTCCTTTAAGACATGGCTTATTAAAACATTCCACGACATCCCTTGTGGCTTCGGTGGGGGCATACACTCGAAGAAATCGCCAAGGCGACACCTTTCTACACGAATATGTAGACTTTTCACTGTTATTTTTGCAGGATTCTTTTGTTCTATGCAAGTTCTGTTCTGCAATACAAAAATTCAAAGCAATATTCTTTTTTCTCCAAAAAGTGAATTTTTTTCAGTGCCTGAATTCCATTCCGAGTGAAAGCAGCAGTTGCCTTTGATTGCCGGTCGGGCACCGCGTCGTATGATTGTTTTTAGCTTGGCTAGTGCTGGGAAAGCTGGAGGACACGGCCAAATTGATTTGTGCACGTGCAACGTTAGCTAATGAGGCTTGGACCCTACGGCGCAGTGGTCTTGGTCCTGGGACTGCACTGGCACTGGCATCCTGAAATGTTTTGCAATCGTCGCTGACATTCTGCATTTTCCCTGCCACTCTGTCCCTCTCGACTCCTGTGAAATGCAGTGGTTGCAACTGACAGGCAGAGGGTGGAGCGTGTATCCAGCTGGACATCTGCCAGGTCGCTCTGGTTGCCATGTCGACTTAATTAACAACATTACAGCATTAACACACACGCCCATTCGAAAGGATAATTGTAAGGGTGGCAGGAGCGGGGGGAGTCTACACTAAAGTTTTATAATAAATCTAATGGTCAACAAGGACAAAATTGTAATTTCGTTTGTTTGCTCAAATGACAGGGCGGACAAGGACACTTTCACCAACACAAGCACAGACCCAGACCCAGGCTCGGACTCCGACTCGGATTCTGATTCGGGTCGTGTCCTGGGTGGCTCTCCTTTGTCTTTGCAATGTGTGACACATCGTCTAATGGTGCATTCGTGCATATGAAATTGCTGTCAACAAAGGGCAGGTCTCGCCGGTCAACGGGACTGGTGGAGGCACTTCCGCCCGCTGCAACCGCAGGATGTCCTGCCCTAATGTGTTTGCCAGGCCAACCAGAACCCCATCAACCAAAACCCAAGCCCCAGCCCGTCTCCGGACAGCTATGTCTCGGTCTCGGTCTTAGTTATGGCAATCACGATGTGACACATTTACTCTTGTCAGGGCCTTTAAAAGTGCTTGGGGAAATCAGCGTTAAATCGGAAACTGAACACCCCAACAGCCAGCCACAACCGAAAACAAAATGAGCTTGGTGTCGTCGAAGCGATTGATAAACGCCACTCCCGTCTCACCGACGCGCCCACCTGCCCGCCCTGTGGGCGTGTCTGATTACGCACCTGGGACCTATGTACAAACATAATTTTTTATGTAACAATGAAATCAATGTCAGTCAGTTGACAGATTTAATTTCCAAGTTTTCTGGCAGTTTAAGGTCCTTATAATTTGCGGGGATTTAGTAGTTTATTTATGAAATTTGAGTTTTTTTAAAATTGTATTTTTCATAATTGTTTAAAGTTTCACATACCTTATGTTCTATATGTGCTGTCACTTTTTAAAAACATCTTTACTTCAAATGCTAACTAATACTACAATTTATTAACATTAAGCCACCATTAAAAACCATTTATTATTGGTTGAATTTCTTTTTATCAATAATTTTTTATATCCTTCATCCAAAGCTATCCACCCTGCCATCCAATGCACGATGAAGTATCATATAATGTATTATATCCCTCCTTTCTTTTAAATTGGATACAAATCCCTTCACTGTATGACACTTTAAAAAATATTTAACGCAGGACACTCTTTAAAGTTTAAACCCATGACCTTTTGTAACAATTTAAACAAATTAGGGATGAATATTTCATGCTAAATGTGTGAAACTTAAACATGGTCAGGTCATGCCGGCCGCCGACACTCGGCTCCCAATAGATTTGAGGTGGCAGCGTTTGGGCCAACCCGAGCTGCACAATCCGGCTGGAGAGATTTACAAATTGGCCAAGATTTATAGTGGGCCCACAGAAGCGCTCTTCGCTGTGCTTAAAGTTTCTAGAGCTCGTTGGGAAATGGAAATTAACGCCGGGACAACAGCCCAAACAGCTGGGCCCTAACCGAGCAGGACCTGTCTGGCTCCAGTCTGCCGTCCTGCCCGCGCCCTGTGTTTGGGTTTTTTGTTGGGCTCGGTTTTTCCGGCTCGTGTGCCAACTGGCACCTGCTAAAAAAGTTGACGCTGCTTTTGGGGGAAGATGTCCAGGTACACATACCTATACCTTAACTTTAGTCTGCCATTCGACGCGACGGCTGCCGACTAATCTGTTAATTTATGTTGAAAAGTTCAAGGAAGTTTCGGAGCGCTTAGCAAACAAATTGCAATAAATTATTAAGAATATTTGCACACAACACGGGCGGTCCTTTGAGCCTGGCTAAGGCTCACAGTTTTTGTGCATTTCATTAATTTATGTTTCGTTGGCTGACAGAAACTTCTCACCACTTGTGAGGGGATAATTTGATTTCTCCATAGAACAAGTTTAGACTGCCAGGAGGCGAGATTTACACGCAAAGATAAACACAACGAGCCCCCATGCCTCTTGCTACATGCCACTGGCCCTTTATCCTTGCCCTTGCATCCCCTATCCCGCGTGTCATGGAGCATCCAAAGTGGCCAACGAAAAGTTAAAATGTTCTTATGCATAAGTGATGTCCTGGACGCTCCGTCCTCTTTGCATGGCGCTTTTTCGCTTTTCGGCTGGCGACAAAGTCTTCACGAAGTGCCCGCATTGCAGTTGTTTCCGTTTCGCTCCGTTTCGCTTTACTTCTCTCGATTTGGGGTTTGCTATTGCTGTTGCTGTGCCTTTGGTCCTCGCCGTCCTTGCCGGGACATGAAAACTTAATGACGTAATTAACTGTTTGCGTTTGCGCTACAAGCGACAATGGAGTCGTGGAGCGTATACGTAACTTAAATCGCGCATACGCCCGAGTGGCGGATGACTTAAGCCGAGATTTAAACGCATTGCATGTTCCGTTTGCAGTTTCGCAGCCTGCCATTGCATGGGGGTACGTGTCACTTTATCACCGGGAATCTGGCAAATGGCGTGACACGAGTTTCCGCCCGGAACCCGGTAAAAAAAAAATGAACAGAAAAATGGAAAAGAGTGATCCCAAAGCAAATAGAGCAAAACACGGCTAGCTAGCTCTGTGACTGGCAACCAACAGGAAATGGCTGTAAAAACAGTCGAGCTCGAACTTCCAGCCATACAAATTAACTTTGATGACTTGGCGCAAAAAGCAGTTACCCGGCGCGATTCCATTTCCGCCGCTTAACGTCATTAAAAGCGCTGAAATTGAAATTTCGGCCAAGTGCTAACTTCCAAGGCAACCGAATACGAGTAGAAACAGCAGTTCCTTTTTTGTTAATTTCACGGCAACCTCCCACGAGCTCAACTCTCCTTGGACAAAAAATGAGTGAATACCACCTCGATTGGCAGCTGTTTTGTGAAATGAAATTGTCAACTGCAATTAACTCCGGTTAATGCATCTTTCGGATGCGAGTGACATGCCAGACAGTTTCTGCCAATCTGTCAGGCTTGTTGCGGTAGGCATTGCTGCCATCCTGTCAACCCATTAAAGGCTCACGCGTCCTGAAGGACGGTGGCAAGGACCAGCAACGCCTTGGCACGCAGCTCTCAGACATGCATTCGCCATTTGCCGCCTTCCACTCGCCACTCCAAGTTGCACATTTAAAGACTGCGGCGGCGACTCGAGAGTCCTTCTGCCTGCTGATGGTCCTTCAACTAACGCACCTGCTCCCCCCTGGAGCACTTTCGCAAATGTGCCTCACACAAATGCTTTTGCTTGGCTGCAAATTAAATAAACCCCAAAGATTATAAACTTGTGACAAAAGTGAAGCCTGAAATTAAGGCCAGAGCAACAAAGTCGCAATTAAGTTTTTTCTTAGAGGAAATGAAATAACTACTTTATAGTTATTAAGGGAGGTGTTGTATTCTCGGTTTTAGTTGCTAGCTTTCTTTACGAAGAAGCTTTTTTTAGCTTCTAATTCTAATGAAATACACTTTTTATTATAGCCCTTGTTTTTATTCACCTTGAAATAAGGACTCCTACAAAAATAACATTTTTAGCCATTTTTTTTGTAATACTTGAATACAAACAAGAAAGGAAAGCTAACTTCGGACGATGGCGAAGTTGATACACCCTTGCAGCTCAGTGGCAGCTTATATTTTAAGATATATGTCGCAAATATCGAATATAGTTAAATCATTATAAAATTAATTACTTATAACACAAATTTTTAAAAAGTCCCAACCTATTATTATTATTGCTTTTACTGTTATTATTAGTGTTATTAAAATTATAAAGTTACTGTGGACGCAAATTTGGAAAACATAGTTTTATGAAATAGTTTTATGAAATATTTTTAGGAATAGTTTGAGCGGTTAATCAGCAAACAAGTGAATCACTAATCACAAATGAAATACTTTAAGAGACATATCCCAGCCCATTAATTCTTTTAAAATTAAATATTTAAATTTTACAATTTTGAAAAACTCTGTCATCTCCCTTTATCTTAAAACTTAAAACTAAACTCTTATTAAACCAAAAAATTATAACTCTTCTTATATTTGATTCCTAAAAAGTCATTTTATGACTTTTAGTTCAGCCTATTTTTTAAGGGCCACAAACATTGACATATTTTCCATTTCTCAAATAAAAGGAGATTTTAATTTTAAGTATGACAATTTAAGAGTTTTATTTAGCATCAGGTTAAGGAAAGGTTCAGTCGGAGATTGTGTAACAACTATTAAAAACTATTAACTATTAAAGACTAAGGTTTTTTTAAGAAGTTATCACTTGGCCTGGCAGCATTTGGCTCCTGTTTTGGCGGCGCACTGGCACTGGCTATTTCCCGAGCAGCTTCCTCCGCACTTTCCGGCCGAACATTGGCAGTCTATATGGATAAAGGATTGACTTGATTAGCACTTTACTTGTTTGATTTTTCAGGATTTACTTACTGTTTCCGCATCCCTTGCAAGGCATCTTTAGTTTTTTTTGATTAGTGGTGGTTGAGACTGGTAATTTGGCGGAGAAGCTTTGGAACTTTTTGATGTTGTATGGTTGTAGGATCGGACTTTTTATACCCGCGTGTGGCTCGCCAAATCGTGGCTGATAAGATAAGAAAGCCGTGTGCAGCTGCGGCGCAGTCGGCGTGCGCAAAAAATTGTTATGCTTTTTCCGGCCGAACTGATAGGCCCATTTGCACACGCTGTGATAAGAAATTGAACGCCGCTGGCTGTATCACTAATAGAGTACCCAATGGTGGTGTGCAAACCACTAGGGGAGCTATAAAATCCCAGTGCCTCCAGGGATTGATTACCAAACATTTTTTGCAATTAGCAAAGTCAGTTGTAAGCAAAACATAAATTTAAAAATTCCAGACAAAACCAGCATAATGGGTTGCAAGGCTTGTGGAACCAGTAAGTACCCAAAAGATACAAGCAATTACTTGTTGACCTATCGCCTAATTCCAAACAGACTGCCAGTGCTCGGCCACCAAGTGCGGAGACAACTGCGCCTGCAGCCAACAGTGCGAGTGCGCCTGCAAGAACGGGCCCAAGGACAAGTGCTGTGCCAACAAGAAGAACTAGTCTCCAGGACCCCTTAACCACCAAACTCCTCTGGCGTATTGTGATCTGTGAAGCCACACTCATGAAGCATCAAATAAAAGTCAAGTTTAATTTTTAAATCAAATCTTTATTGGCCATTTTGACAAGAATAGTTCTTTAGTTATTTCCCACTTAGCATTTCGAAACTGCACACCCAATAATCGTTTGAAATTACATTTAAAACACTTACACAATGTAGACAATTAGGTCGAGTACACAGTGTGGACAGGACATTCAAATAAAATACGATTCCCAAATATCAACATGGTTTTTGGCGAGCCTGTCTACTCGTCGTTGGGTCGGAGTGTGTGTTCTTGAGGGTAGTGGTGGTGATAGTGGGTGGGTGTCAGTGTCAGATTGTGTGGTTGGGGAATGCGTTTGTGCGCGAGTTTTCACAATTTTATATTAAAAACTTGACGTACACCAATTTACATTTCTGATATACATATGTAGGTTCTCAAACAGTGAACAAGGTCACACGCAACAAACTCCACTCTTGGCGATAAGTGTTTTTGAAATGTTTATTAAGTTACTCATTTATTTTGAGGGTGGTCTTAAGTCTTATAAAGGTTCACGTGCAAAGCTTAGTGTACTCGTGTGTTATTTTAGTTGAACATAGATGATTATGCTTACATTGTCGCATATGTATATAAACTTTGTGTTGGTTCCCCTCGTGTCTCTGGTAAACTGACTAAAGGCAATAGGCTATTGCATTTGAAATGCATTGCAATCTGTGCCCTGACTCAAACAAACTAAAAATATACATGGATTGGTTAAATTTTACGCACTTTCAGCATTGGAAGCCAATTAAAGGAGGGAGTTCACATAAAGCAAGTTCACAATGGTTCTTAGATGATACATAACTAAAATTAACGCAATTCTTCTCTCGCAAAAATGCTCGTCGTTTGATTTCCTCTTCGTCGTATCGTTCTAAACATAGGTCTTAGCACGCGAAATATGGTAAGTTTTACACTAAGATGTTAAACGTAATCGATTCAAATTAAACTCATAAATTTAGATTCAACAAATAGTTACTAACTAACTAAACCGATGCTCCGCTCTCCTCGCCAGCATCGTTTCGCGCCAGCATCGTTTAAAAGTAATGCTTTGTCACAGAAAAACGCAATGGTACAAAAAAATCAAAGTATATGTCTACATATATAAAGAGTTATACATAAAAATACAAAACGAATAACATGCTCAGGACACATTCCATAGGTTTATACAAGGCACAAATTCCACGAGGAACTTCTGCATACGTCAGACACAATCATAATCACGATTTAAGAAATGCTCTGGTTGTGTGGCAAAGGTGTTTGTGTTCAGGTGTCGCAATTTGCATGCATTGCTCTGGTAGTTCAAATTCATATTGTTGTGGTGGATGTTGTTCTGGTTGTTTGGCGTTTCACAAAAGCTGAAAGGATAAACGGGGAGAGTTGAGTACAAGGTCGATTGGGAATAAACCAAGAGATTAGATAACTCTTAATCGTAGGTATTAGGTACACGAGTAACATTTATAATATTCAGTTAAGTTTCATTTTAAAAATAGTTTCACCGTATAAATACATGTATAAATATCTAGATACTTTGTGTGTAAATTCGTAATTTCTTTCCCTGTACTTGGGTGTACCTTCTATCCTTCTATCTAGTCTTACTGTGCTAACGGATCCTTGACCAGTGAAACCAGCTTATTTCATTCCCGGAACCCAAAGTTCCTCCCTGTCCAAGCTTGGCCTCTTCTTTGTGTATAAATTTTCGTATCTTATTCGAGTTTATTTTTTGTAAATAGTCAAAGCGACGAATAACGTTCAAAATACTTTTAACAATTAACTTGACACTTAATAAACGTAAGTTTAAAATGTATATTAGGTGGTACATTTCTCTTCCCAGGTGCGTGGTGATGAATATTTTAGCTACAATCGAACTACATTCGTTGTTCATTCGACTCGATGCGATAGAGTATTAGGTGCGAGTGGTGGTTTTTAGATTTTTGTTTTTTGGGGTGGAACAATATCAAGAGTTGGAAATACATACCTAACAAAACCCGCCTCTACGATGCATTCCATAATCTTAAAATTACATTTAGATAATATTAAATAAAGCTGCTCGAATGGCAGAATGAGTCAAGCGCCGGTCGTTGAAACAGTTTCAAAAACTTCCACGTCGAACTCTCATTCTGGCGGCAACAGCTCCGGTACTTATCGCTTTTTTATACATAGGCTTTTCTCTACATTTTATGCTATAATTAGTTTAGTTTATATACCTCAAAGTTCGTCATCGAATCAAAGTCCGTCATTCCGAAATCACCGCTGAAATCGTTCCGAAGGTGGAATAAAAACGAACAAAAAAACAAGAAAAGAAAAACATTAATAAATAAGGGAGCTGGAAAAAGTATAATTAATATTCATGCGGGCTTTAATTAGAGAGGTGGGGAGTATGTTCGAGATGTAGGCGGATATTGGGGATTGCAGATGAAATGGCGGAGAAGCGTTTAAGAGAGATAAGTGACTGGGAGCGTATGAACAAGCTTTGGCGCAGACGATTCCCTTTAAATCTTAAGCAACAACAATAACACTTAATTGAGGTTCAAATCACAATTAAAAAGTACAACAACAACGAGTACATGCAATCAAAAGCAGAACGGCCTACTATTGCCATGCAGAATTAGCTAATTTCTAGTCTTTCGTTAAATCGGCTACTCGAGTCTAGCGTTAAGCAGTCGTCGAATTAAATCGCTTTTTCTTGGAATCAAATCGGCCAATTTTACTGGCATTGCGGTTGGCCAGTCACGGGATCGGAATTATAGGTGCATGATGGTGCTATTCTGCAAGCTGCGGTCAAGGTGGGATATAGAAGAGTTTGAAATGTAAGCGGTAATATATTCAACCTCATATTTTGCGTAATTTTGACAAAATAAAAGTAAGATCGAACGGGGCTGAAAAGTTTAAGAAGATGGCAATACTTTGAAAAAAAAAAAAAAATAACAATTTCGTGTGTAACAAAAAAAAACAAAAATCACGGATCACAAACAAGTAATGGGTTATTGGACTATAAACTATAATTTGCGACCAACTAATGCTATCGTTAGTAAGCTTCTCGGGGAGCACCCATCTAAGTCTAATGATTCGGACATGTGCTGCTGATGAGGCGATGCAATGGAGGCTATGGAATGAGAATGAAGTGGCCACCGGAGCGGAGGAGGCGCACCCTCTACTTGTATCGATCGGCGGAGAGGTGCGGAGGATTTCGAATGATTGGATGCAGAGGAACGTAATCAAAGATTTGTTTTATACCTTGCGGTAAGTGTCGGAACCGTTGGGAGATTAGATAGACAGAGTGAAGGCAATGGCACAGCGTGTTTTATCTTTTTTCTTGTCAATAAAATTTTCTAACTTCCGATCTACAGGATCGCAGCACGAGATCGTCATCCCTCATTAATTCATCCACCAGATCACTGGCAGTGGGTGACTCGTCACTTATTAGGCTATCCCTCAAGGCACTACTGATCTCACTGAAACCCAGTAGCGTGTTATTGAACTGATCCAAGAGGGGGTGGTTGGGCGGGGTATTAGCAAGGATCTGCCCCAGTGCTTCGGCCACCTGGCTGTCCTCGGAATCGGAATCCTCAGTTCGTATGCTATTCGAATAGGGCACAGAGCTCAATGGCGAAACACTGAGTACACCGGCAGCACCCAAAAATCAATCAAATCGCCGCAAAAGTTTGACAATGGAAATAAACAAAGAGTACGGTTGGTAAGTGGCTGAGTAATTACAAAGTAAATAGAGTCAGTTAGCGGGTAGAGCCACACTCAGTACGCTCATCCAGCATTTTCCAAACAATTTTTATTAGTACTTAGAACAAAATAAGCCTCAATTTCGGGTTAGTCGAGCACAAACAATTTGGTGTCAATCGTTCTCTTTTTTTTTTTGTTTGAATCTTTCAAACATCCTTTATCGAATTCAAAGTATTGCAATCTGGTTAAACTTTTGGTTAAAATATAAAAAAAAACAAAACATAACAAAATAGGGCAAAGCATTGCAGTTTATCGGGAAGAGTAGTCTAGGAGAAGTCAGAAGTTGGAAGCATGAGGATCAGCTCTCGGCCTTCAAGCATCCGCATTTGGGGAACGAAATAAAAAGTTAGCAAAACAGTTGTTTCGCCTATCTTCGGAGTGGGGAAGACAGGTGTGTTAGTAGTGGCCTGGGCTGGCAAAACTTACTTTCCCATTGGCAGGGTGTCTTGCTGCGACACATGCTGCGGGGTGCCACTGATGGATCCACCATCGCCGTTGCTGCTACAGACCTGGACGTGCAGCGTGCTCGGTACATAGCCGGGGGCGGGTTCTAGAGAGCGGGGGTTTCGTTCTGATCAGGAAAGTTGGAGAGTCGAGCTAACGGGGCTATGCTTACCCTGACGCCTCGAGAAGAACTCGCCGAAGGCCCGGTCGCGCGGCTGGGCCACCATAGTGGGGTCAGAGGGATGCAACCAGCGCAGAACGTCCAAGTCGCGGATGCGATCAGCCAGATTCAGGACCTGGAAGTCACGGGCAGTCCAAGGAGCCAGCATGGTGACCGATCCCATTTCGTTCACGTAGGCAATGGTGACACCACCTGCGAAAGAAAAGATTTAGTGGTGATTGGATTGACTTTGCAATTTCCGGCAATGCCCATACCGAGCTCGCTGTCAGAGAAGCGGAGCAGGAAGGTCCCGATTCCTGTATTCGAACGCAACAAGGCATCCTGCGCCTTGGCCTTGTTGATGAAGCCCATGATGCAGCTAGCCTTCCACATGCCCAACATGTGGTCTTTGGTGAGTTTCATGATGGCGAAGAACCATTCCCAGAAAGTGAACGCCCGGTCAGGCATGGGCTCCTTGCAGAACTGGTTCCACGTAATGTACTCGGAACGCTCCTCCCTCTGAAGTTTCTCAACTGCAAAAAAATAAGTCCATGAGTATTATGCACCCAAAGCATGCACTACCTGGTGCACTTACAGAGGAACTCCAAGTTGTCCGCCGTCAGGAAGCGCTGTGTGCTGGACCCGAACTTTGTGTTTAATGCAGCCGACAGCTGTGGCCAGGTGACCCGATCGGTGATTACAAACGGTTCGCGGATAACCTCCGCGAAAGCATTGTCCCAGGTAATAGTGGCCCACGACTGGGGCTCCTGGTTACCGTGCACGATCACCACCACGGGCAGAGAAAGTGTCCATACGCGGATGTGGTAGTCATTGACCGACGTGGTTGTGTAAAAGAAGAGAGCGAACTTCTCGTCCATGACGCTCTCAGTGCCCTTCTTCTCGGCACGCTTAATTTTCTTCAGCTGCATGTTGCGGAAACTGGCGGAGAAGATGTGGTTGTTCGACTGGTACTCCATGCTGCTGGAGGCGTTTAGAATTTCTCCAGAGGATTGCCCGGACATGCTGCTTTCCAGCTGGGTGCCGCGGGAGACAAAGCGTTGCGACTGCAATTCTGTAAACAAAATACAAAAGTAGTTAAGAGACCTCCAAGTATATTCCAGGTGCTCAAGCCTCACCTGACATAATGATGCACTCCACTGTGGGTGGGTTGTTGTGAATGCCCAGCTGGGAGCCGATGAGCCAGCGCACCGAGGCGGCAAAGCGTGTGTTGGTCTTCATCACCTGCGGCGGCTGCTTGTCCACTATGAAGGCGGATATCACCAGGTTCTTCTGTGCAATCTTCACCTGCTCCCGCAGGTGAATCAGTTCTGGCTCGTCGGTGCCCAGCTGCACACGAATTAGTTCGTTCACAGCTTCCAGCATTTGGGCCACCAACGCCTCCAGCATCTCGAAGCAACGCTGAATGTCGTCCAGGGCGCCCTCGTTGAAGGCTGCTCCGTTGCCGGCGAGGGCTTGCTGGCGCCGCCAGTTCTTCAGCTCGTGGATGACCAGGTCGTTCAGGGTCTCGTAGTACATAAAGCTGCGCCGCAATAAGTTGACAATGGAAGCCTTCTCGTCGAGCAGGCTCTTAAGAAGCACCTCGGCGTTGGGCGACGGCATCGAGTTCATCATATAGCTGAAGTTCTGGACGAGGCCGTTCAGGGCGTTACGGCAGTTGGTAAATTCGTGGAGGGTAGACACGATCTGGTGCTGTACCTCGTACAGTTCCACCTTCGGGGTAACCATTCCCAGTCCGGGAGAGGCAACGACATTGTGGCTGGGGGCCATGGCACCATTTGTCACCCCCACCATTATGTCGCTGGTGTCCATGTAGCCGGCGTTGTTCATGTTGTATGGCATTGGCATCGACTGCCCGGCACTGGAAGCCACACTCTTCTCGGTGGCCAACTGAAGCTCCTTCTGGAGCCCGCTTCGCAGATGGGTGTAGAGCTCGAGGGCGGGGGTGCGTTGGATAAGGGCGCACAGCTCGACAACACGGTACTTGAGGGCCTGGTCGCTGGCGGTGCGCGTGGACAGGAGTTTCTGCTGCAAGTCCTCGTTGAACTTGTGGGCCACTCGCTCCAACTGCTCCGGGGAATTGGGTGTGATCTGCTCGGACCTAAAACGGAGGGTGGAAATGGAGGCGAGACCCCCCTCTATTAGTATCAGTGTTTAGCCAAGTGTGAGTCCTAATCTACTCCCGAGCAAAACGTGCGACTGCCGACCCGACTCTCGTGCTCCTACTCACATTATCCTGTCTTCGATCCAGGGCGCCAAGCAGATGCGCAGGTCGAACAGGCCCTTTTCGTCGTAGTAGGCCGCCATACGCTGCTCGCAGTCGGCATGGCTGGAGATGCGCTTCCACAGGCTCATGCTCTTGCTCTACCCAATGGAGGATGAGATCTGATCTGAGTGATTCGAGTGGCTTGGCTTGGCTTGGTTTGGTTTGGCTTGTGAGTATGGTGGATGCTAGCTGGGACAGCTGAATGGATGTGGTGATCAGTGTGACTGTGGTTTGTCTTCGGTCTCTGTTACAGTTTCGGTTTCAGGAGGCTCTTGGACCGACCAGGGCTCCGATCGAGGCTTCCGTGGGCAAGTGAGTCTGGGGCGTCCATAAAATGCATTCGCATGCACCCGCGATGGTGTTTGTCTGAATGTGTTTCTGTTTAGTATGGTTAGGAGGGAACTATAAATACACAAGCATATGTACAATCGTGGATAAGTGCGAGATATTTCAAAATGTGGCGATCAGTGGTGTAGTGTGTGATGTGCGGTTCAGTGCCTTGTGTTCGATTGTGATGGAATTCTGCCCCAGTCGAATTTGTGCACAAAGAGGGGCAGTTGTTGTGTTATCTGCCAAGGTTAGGTTTATCTGCCCTCTTGCACTTGGGATACCTTTATTAGCATACTCTCTTCCTGGCTGAATAAAGATTTCATGCCAGCCAGGCAATGGGGATAATGAAATTGCAATTCGTTGAGCTCCTCGGAGCCCCCAGCCACGATGTGTGGTCATAGGCTTCGACCTCTAATTACCATAGCGAAAAAGGCAACAGAACTATGGCCAATGGCAAACAAACACTGGCCAGAAATACCAGATCGCACGCAAGTGAGAAAGTAAACAAAGCGCACCGAGACGACGCAAGACAAGAGAGCAGCGCGCGAGGTGAGTTCGAGACTCTGGCGGGCCACAACAGGTGTGAAAATTAATTGCACCGCCGGGCAGGCCCGAGTCCACAATCTGTGGGGAATATGACCCTTTATGGCCACGCTAAATAGCGCTGATAAGGCAGCCTTAGCCCCAGGCCGGGCCCTGCAGGGTTCCTCTCAACCGGTCTGCCCGACCTCAGCGCTGGCGACACTCGACTGTCGTCGAAACGTGACCGTAAATGAGCGGCTCTTGCCCAGACGCAGGTCCAGACTCAACACTCAACACTCAACAGTCAGCCAAGAACCAGACCCTGTATGGCCGAGGCGTGTTTGCTTTTGTGGTCGATACGCTAATTTCTGTAGTTACCCGGAAAAAAGGCCAGTGCGACGGGCAGCTCACGTAGCAGCCGCGGGCATGAATGGCCGGGGAGAACAACGAGCGCAGGAGGAGAGCGGTGTAAACAAGGCAAACCAGTTCAGGCCAGGCACCGAAATTAGATAAGGATCTAATGACCGAAGCGGGCCCGAAAATGCACTCCCAAATCCAAACAATGAAGGCAAGAACAGGTCGCGGCTCTACCTGGCCCAGGAACAGAACCAGAAGATCCAAACCGAAAACGAAATCGGATGTGCGGCTCACTGGAGTCAGGGAGTCATCAGTCCGCTTAGGTAGATGGATTATAAACACAATGCCATGCATATATCTGCGAGCAGGTATCTTTCTATTCAGCAGTCGTCGGCTCTGAAGCTTCTGCCCTTCGGCACTTCGAAGTCGAAAGTAAAGTAGTTCAAGGTTCTGGCTTGGGTGCCGCCCCTAGCCTCTAATGTGCCAAGTCAGTTTTGGTAGCCCCAGCCAATCCAGCCAAGTTGGCAAAACGTTCTGCCCTGCTTAGAGCTCGTTATCAACTCGTATCTTCGGGTACCGGGTGTATGTTTAGGTGGTGGACGCAGCTGCAGTCTTGGGCGGCGGTGGGTGAGTCACGCTCCGCAAGGCGAGTGTTATTTGAAAAAACACACACAGCGTATGCTTGTCTGGGGATCCGTGTTTAGTGTTTACTGTTTACTGTTTACCGGGATCGATTCCGACCCATTTTCATGGGAAATCCCACTGATCCCGGTTGGGTTATCTGAGGAGGAGGCTGTCCGCAGCCCGCTGTCCGCTGTCGGCTGTCAGGTGGCGGTCGGGCAGACTGTTTACAAACAAAGCTGGAAAGCGATAGCCCTAATCGTGTTGGATGTGCTACATGCGAAACAATAACAGTCCCAGAACACAGTGCGGGAGTAAATAAACAAAACAATTATTGGATAATTTGTATTTGCGGTCTTACACGGCTGGTCGAAAAAACGCAACTGGAGATCCCCCTCTGCTGACTTTGGGCTTTATAGGCTGCTCTTCCTGCAGAGGGGAGCTGGATTCAAATGGCCAACTGCTTGATACGAACACTACCCCGAAGCAGTTAGTACAATCAGAATTAGTGGAACGTATTCCATATATTATTACCATGTTCTGATAAGGCCGTGACCGAGCGAAAGGCATCGATGAATCAATTGCCGCGAAAGATTGTGCTTGGATTATTCAGAAAACGAGGTGCCTTATCGGCTCACTTTGCAGACTTTAAATAGCCACCTAGAGCTTCCCGGAAAACTCGCCGAGTTCGTCACTTAGCAGGAACTGTGAAATTTTCACAAACTAGTTCTCTCTTCGTTGTGGTTTGTTGGGAGGAAGCGCTGTTTATGGAATTATTATGTTAATTCCGGCGCATGGCCCGGCTCTGTGGGTCATAATTTTGGCAATCGGCCGCATATGTATATTATCAGTAAAAACTAGCGACCGCGGGCCATAATTAACTCCGGGCCGGCAAGTGGGTGGGAGCACGGATGGCTGACGCCCCCGGGGAGCGCGGAACTCCCTCCTGAGGGCCGTTCGTTGCGGCCCGTGTCGTCATCGGCTCTTGGAAACTAGATAACACTAGATACAGATACTTGGGCAATAAGCAGACTGCTAATATCTGCCTTCCTCCAAATGACGGGCAGTGCTCACCTTTAATTTCCATTATTGTTTCTGCTTCGCGCGATTCGGAGATGATTGCTCCGAATGTGCGGTTGGTGGCGAAGAAATCTAGTTTCGGGGTCGCAGTCCGCACGCGCGAAAAGCTCAGCGGAGCTATAAAGACGGAAACAAAGCCAAACTCAAACGCAGATGCGATAAAAAGATTTTCAAATCTTAGGTTTAGGTATTGACTGCTAAAAGCGTAAAAAAGCCCCCCAAGCCACAACTACAGAGCCCCACCACCAGCTCCAGCTCCAGACTCTCTCCCTCTGCAGCTCGCTGGGACCCGGCGACCAGTTGGCGATAACCGGTAGTTTGCAGAGCCCCTTGGCCCCTGCCCTGCCACTCTTGGCGATTTATAGCGCAATAGAATGTGTGTTGGTCCTAGGGGAGGGGGCGGCCCCTCCACCGGACAAGTCTGTTTACTTAGTTGCAGCCGCAAACGGAGAGCCGGAGAACATTGTTTATACGCCGCAGTAAACGCTCGCCCATGTCCACGGGCCATTGGGGCCAAGCGAAAGGGGGAGATAATGGCCTCAAAGAGCTGGCGAGCAAAAACCCCCTAGCCTTTAGTGGGTTAATAACGCGAATACAAAAGACCGCAGAGCACGTCACGCCAGCCAGCTCGGCCACAACAAAAGTGTATCGAAGCTTTCTGCCGTCCGCTGGTTTCTCGAAATGTTTAAATTCATTTCGATCTCGCGGCTGCGAAAACGTTTTCATTGCAAAACTCGAATTTGCATTGACGTCTATCTCTTGGCGAGCGTTCGGGGAATCGGCGTTATTCCGACTCGCACACTACAGTCCCGCGGCCAGCCCGGAAATGGGCAGATTTGGACAGTCGCGCCCGACCTTGAGGCTCGCAGGCGCAGGCATTTTCCGCAGATCCAACCTTGAAAGGCAAGGAAAGTGGTTCTGCCGGTCGTCGCAGTGAAAAGCGAACTGGTTGGGCGGCTTCTGGTCCGCCTGCCGCCTCGTCTTCTATGTAAAGCAGTTCAAGACTCCACACTAGAAACTGCAAGTGAATTGTCGGCGGGGAAAACCAAAGCCATTGCGAGCTACTATGCCAGCTATGTATCTATGCATCTGCGCCAGCACGAGTATCTTAAATCGCCGGCACGCCAGCCGCCCACGCAGCGTAGCAGAGTCTCTCGCCACCAGAATCGCAAACAAACAGAGAATCGGAATTGGAGAGCGCTCTCCCCTAGCCCAGTTGCATATTTAGCCGGGTGATTAATCCGAGCCAGAAGGCGCATCTTAGATAGGCATTAGTGGGTGACTCATCGCCCCACCCGCCGCTGACCAGGCAGAACCGACTCCTCGCCGACTCGGTTTGTTTATCTGGCCCGCACATATCTCGGACCTGCAAAAGCGCTGCCGTAAACAATCTGCAGGTCTGCAGATACAGATACAATCTGAGCGTAATCCCCGAGAGCGCTAGGCACACACCGTTTGGCATATTGCCCCAGCGAAAATTCTGGAAAGCAGGTGTTATCTCCCCCCGGGCCGGGCAAACAAGATCTCCGGATGGAAGAGATCCCCATTTTCTGGCTAACTGGAAAGCCCGGGGATCCGGCAAGAAGCGCTAGTGGAAAGTTTTATGGCAGCAGCCAATTGCGGGGCTGATAAGGGCTACAGTGGCTCCTCTTTTGGTGCCAAGTACCAGGCATTAGTAGCCCCCATGTGGCATTTAGGGTGGTTGCTTGAAGTGCCCCAACGAGGTGAAGTCCGACTCCCCTCCCCTGCTCGATTCCTGCTGCTTCGACAGTTGTGCCAGCCATACAGGCCATACAGCTTGTACTTTGTTATTCAATTTTTTTATAAACAACGCTCTCCCGTCCCGCTCGCCACACCAACACAGCGTCGTGGGCCGATGTGCTATTAGATTTTGCGCTCATAAAAGTTTAACAAGCATGCCCCAGTGTGCTCGCCCGACTCTGGTTGTGTGCGTCAGTCGGGGTTCGTCTTTGTGAGTCGCTCGTACGCCGTACTCGTACAGTGGGCCCTGCCACTGCACCGCCCCACCCACCCACTCGTCACCTTCGCCAGCTCCGTCTCCGAGTGTTATTTAAGCAATCATTTATCGTTGTTGCTCGCCTGACATTTGCCCGATGTTTGTCGGCTTTAGTTTCCCATATAGAGTATGCGGGAGCCCAGAGCCGCACGAGGGTACATCGGACTAGTTGCCAGCCAGCTACGGGAGCCACTAGAGCTACGAAATTTCCAGGAACACGCATTAAAATCCAAATCTAAGCTCGGCTTTTGGGGAAAAACCTTAGGTGCCTTATCAGGAGACCATTACTAAGATTTGAGCCAGGCGGTCGCCTATTTTTGCAATAAACCTCTTAGGGGTTTTAAAAAGTTGGCCTATCAGTGCCTTGTCAGCATCCACGGCCACCAAAGGTTATCCAATAATTTATTATTTGTTTCCAGGGACGAACAAAATATAAAAAATGCGAAAAACCACAAACTAATGTCACAATAAAATGATTTAATTTTTTGAAATGTTGATAATGACATTTAATGACAGATTAACCATAATTCTGTCAGGCTTGACAGATTAAAGATTATAAATTAAACCAAATTCCATTGTATTGAAATGTAGTTGGGAAAGGGTATTCATAGACCCCCATCTTCATAGAACTTTTATCATATCTCTCGCTCGAGCCATTTCCGAGACACCACACTCCAGGAATGGAATCTATCGACTTGGAGTGCCGTATTTTGCTTTTGGTCTATGGCGCTGGAGCAGTAACTAGTGATTAGCTTGCGGAATAGCAGCGTAAAGTGGCCCGATAAGCGGCCCAGTCAATGTAAGTACAGTAGGCCACCAATCGCTGTAACTGGGCTGATGATACCGACACCCCCCCGAAGTAGCCTCCACCTTAAGGTACGAGGAACTGCAACGCAATAAGCGCTTCTGATAGGAGTCGGTGGAGTGCGAAGAGTAAACAGGAGGGGATGATAACCTAACCCCAAGCTAAGCCCTAAGCTGATTATTGAAACTCATGCTTGAGACCCTCTGAACCGATATTTGAAAGAAAAAACTATTTTTAAGCCTATGGGCTATGGGCTGGCATAAAGTGCCGAGAACGGGTGCCAATAAGCTTGCATTATTGGCCTAATAGGTGCTGGTTTTCCGGCCAATCAGTTTAATGAGCTGGACATTATTTATTTATCAAATCAGTGGCTGGGCTGGCCGAACAGAGCCAGCCAGGCTATTAATGAAACTAATGGCCGAAAGGGTTAACAGGGTTTGTGGTAACCAGCGGCAGTGACGCCAACGCCGCTGACAAGCGTAATTTGTCCAAAGTGGTGGAGCAGCCAGGTTGGCGGGGCCCAGAACCGAGGCGGAGGGCCGGCGACAGCCAGCAAGATAAAAGTGTTGAGCGCGCAGAAGTCGGCGGCGGGCGGCGGGCGACGTTCGTTTGAAAGCAAGAGTAGCATGTGAATACGAGAACGGCCCAGAGGAGCGGGGCAGCTAATATACTCGATAGCGTTGTTGTTGCTGTCATTTGTGCTATTGCACTCGAAATTCTTGTTGCCTTTGTTTTTATGGATTTTCCAGGAAATAGCAGCGGACGAAGAAGAGTGGAGGAAACAGGAGCGCTGAACACATGTGTTGATGTGTTGGTATGTATGTTTGGGCGTGTGTGTGTGTTTGTGTGTCTAAATAAAAACCTCAAGTGGAAACATGATTTTGAACGCGAAGGGGCTGGCTTTTGTGGCCCAAAGTAGCCTCAGGAACCTTCGAGGCGTGCAACGCCACCCAGCGCCACCAGCCCGCCGTGCTGCGCTCTTCATGAATGCAACTTAAGGTCCTCCCACGCACACACCCACACACGGTAGAACGCCCCCCACCTTTCGCAGAAGCGGTTGCCGTTGTTCCCCCCCAATTTTGCTCTTTTTTCTGTATTTCTATTTACCTTTGGCACACAAACACCAGTGCGGTCCCACACGCGTGTGTATGGGTGTTGCTTCTGCTGTTTGGCGGCGGCGGCGACTGCTCTTCGATATTTTTTGTTATGTATTTGCCGTTTTATTTTTAAATCGCGCTCTCACTGACGCGACGCCGAGAGACACCAGGATACCCACTCGCACGGTCACGGTCGCGGTAGCGGGGCCGAATTCTTTGCGAAAACAAGCAGAACGGCGAGTCCTCGAGAGGAGGTGCACCTTGCAAGGACACAGGACACGGATTCAACTAGTTGCGCACAAAGAACAGGGCACTTCTTGAGCAAACCTCCGCGAGCAGCTCCTACGCGGCTGGTGCGACGATTCCAAAGTTCCGAAAGATACAATTCAACGTAGTGTTTTCAACGTAGTTTTCAATCGTTCGGACGAATGTTGCCAGCGAACGTTTGAGAGCGCAAGTGAAACATCTTACAGACACAAATACAGCCCAAGTCCGATCGAACATGCTCGACACGACATGTTGTGTGTTGCGCAGTTGGATGCGAGTGAGAGACCGTCTTCCATCCTCTTCCAACACAATTACGCATCTTGCAACTTATCAAAATATTAGTAATAATTCCCCAAAAATATCCCCAAAATATCAATATTTTTAACCAAAACATCTGTAATTGACGGTATGATGCTTTGGTCATATGTATTTCTCGTTGGTCACACTAAGTTACCCACATGTTTCGTGCGAGCGAGAGGTCGCATAGCCATCTCTTTCTGGCGCACCTGCAACATGTTGTGGGTGGATAAGCTAGGGCGCCAATTTTAAATTCCGGTATTTTTCGATATTACAAAGTTTTTAGAAAATATATATCTCCACATTATTTTACAAGAGATATTTTTATAAATAACAATTTTTTAAATAACGAAAAAAATATTTAAAATATTTGTATCATGTTGCCAAACATCAAAAATGTTGACAGAGAGAGGCGATTTTAAAATTGGCAACAAAATAAGACGCTGTCTGGTATTTTTTGTTCCTCATTACCTTTCTCTGGTAATGTTTCCTTTGCTGTGGCCGTGGCAACGGAACAAAACGGTCTCACTAAATTCGGTCCGCCGATTTTATGTCCCACCTTTTGTTTATAAAATGATTTTGCGTTTCTAAGAATTAATAGGAATTTGTAGGTCTAGGAGCAACTGAGGCTGCACGGCAGGGAAACGGGTTGGGGAAGCACCGTAGTGGGGCTTTGCTCTTTGTTTTCGTGGCGCCGCAGATGACGCGCAGACCGTTTGTATGTACATACATACATACACTCGGACATGCTGGACAGGCGGAGTAATTAATTGCAGCTAATTGATTTGTCCACTTCCAGACAAGGTTAGCTTCGGAATTGTGGGTGCAGGGCTCGCTTATTATCCCACAGCTAGAACCAATGACAAGGTAAGCAGACTCTCACCTGTTGTGCGCAGCAACAAGCGACCAAAGGCATCCATCCCTTGCAAGGGGTGGGCGGGGGAAGCAACAGGAGGGGGTTGGATGGAAGCCCAAAAATCAATGCCTTTTAATTTTTAATGTTTCCCATTTCGAGCCAAGACTCACCTCTGCAGGTCCGCAATTGCTTTTTGGTTATGGGCTTTCGGCACTGGCAGGTGGAAAACTATCACTGGGGTTCCGCCAACGAAAACACGGCTGGCAGCACGCGGCTGGCTACTTTAACAAATTAGCCCAATAACAATATTTCAATTCAGACTCTCGAAAGCCGGGATAATTTGTTTTTCGTTTTCCTGCGTACTTTAGTTCTTGGGACTAGGATCCAGATATGGGCACACTGTTTCGTTGTTGCTTTCAGTGTGATAAAGAATCCCAGTTTTAAATCCAGTGTTGTGAAAAATCTCATTTTCATCGTCATCGTTTCTCGCCGAATGGCGCACTTTTTAAATTTACCAAGCAGATTTAACAATTTTTTAAATTTATTTTAATTATAAAAACACACTAGAGTACAATTTTAATCGTATGTGCATAAGATGATTTCGCTGGTGAACACTCATATAAATTCATGGCAATTTTTACAGTCGAAGCTGATTGACGTCGAAAGAGCATAATCACATTATATAATATAATCTATTAGTGAACGTGTACGTGTACGATGAAGTTATTGTCAAAGTAACACCATTGATTGCCAACTAGCCCCAAGCGAGCGCCATAGGAGTAGTAGGATCCGGCGAGTCGATATACAGACAGTTTATTGGCTGATATACTTTCGGCTTAAAGCAATAATAAATCAAGTATGGTTAATAACAAAGGTAAGCGCTTGCTGGTGCGCCCTCTATCACTCCCCTCTCACATCTAACAACTAAAAATATCTAACAATTAGAGCGTGTCGGTGCTGCACTTCGGCTCTAGGATTTTCATCGATCTCATGGGACTCTATATCAAAGAACAAAGCAGTGCGTTTTTGGTGTGTTTTTTAAGGGAAAATGGACGCAGTTCGAACTGAGTGCAGGCTAGTTCCTATTACTGTGTTTCCTCAAATGCGACAGCTCTATCAGCCAGGCCTTAATCATATCATAAGTGGAGAAACTGATGCCCACGGCAATGGGGCCCTTGATCCAGTTCATACTAAGTCCTTTGTAGAAGCCGTTTTTGATGCCCTCCTCGCTGTGAAAACAAAATAAATTATATATTTTGGCTTTAATTTTGAAAAGGCGACCTTACCGGTAGATCTTCCCCAGCGTCTCTAAAATGGTGGGATAGCGCTCGCCCTGGACTGTGTTCACCCGCATCGTCTGCATCCTTCTCCGCACAATGTCCAGTGGATAGCTGGCGGTCTGACCCGCGGCACCTGCCGCCGCCCCGAAGGCCAGCGAGACTAGAGTATTGGGTTTGTTGCTGCCAACCATTTCTGTAAACAAATTAGTAATTACTTAGCGAGCATCTAGGTGGGTTGACATTTAAGCAAACAGCTCTCGCGAAAAATAAACAGGCATCCTCTAAACACATACTCTCCAAAGTTAGACTTTAAATGGAAACTGGATCCGGATTGCCTAATATTTTAGTTTGTTCTGACACCACACAAGTGTCCACCTCATAGCTAATTGAAGACCCACCTTGATACTCGCGTTTGAGAGTCTCGTAGGTAAAGAAGGAGGTGCCGGCGTACGGAATCACACCCAGCACTGTGGCCCAGTAGCCCCGAAATAGCGTCAATGGACCCTCTTCTACCCAGATCTTGACAAAGACCTGCCGCAGCGTTCGATAGCCCGTGTACCGATCCGTGACAGCCATGCGCGCTCGAGCCAGATCCAAGGGATACGTCAGCGACTGTGAGGTGATTCCCGCCAGGGAGCCCGCTAAGAAGCGACGGCCCTTCGTGCTATCAACGAGAAACAGAATAATGAGTTACTTTGCACTTAATAATAAACATTCTTTACTTACTTTGAGCCATTCTTGTCCACTTGCAGGATTCGGCGCCACTGCTCGTGCGCCGTAAACTGTATGGCCGCGTAGGGGATAATCCTAGCCATGGTGGCCGAGTTGCCCCTCCAGAGTGCCAGGACGCCCTCCTTGGTGTATGTGTTCTGCAGATAAACCATCGAGGCTCGGAACGAGAAGGGAATATCGTTGCGGATCTGGAAGTTGATCTTGGTCCGGTCCAGGGGGGCGATGATGGTTTTGGCCAACGCGCCCGCCGCTGCCCCGGACACCAGGCTGATCAGGACCTGGTCAATTTTCTGGCGCACTGCAAGGGAGAGACAAGGGAGAGGTGATACGTGAGCTATAAAGTCAGTGGTGTGCTATTGACGGTGTGCCACTATTAATTTTCAAAACAAACACAAATGAAAGCAAATTGTGAAGTAATAGCTGGAGATCGGGTGTCAAGTCGTGTCACAGAAGCTAATTGGAAAAGTGTTCAACTAACAATCTCACTGCCAAATTAATTACTTCTCGCTACTTGACTTACTGGGAGTAGAAGAGGCTCTGGCTGTGACTGAACTGGCGGGCTGAGGGGTGTGATCCGGTGAGCTGGCGGAGTGCGGATGCGCTGCATCGGCATCATCAACGTCCGAGGACGGCGTCGCTGCCGTTGTGGAAACTGAGCTCGACAGCTGACTACCCGTTGACTTGATGGACATGGCGATGTTGGGCTTCTCGAGGAGACGGCTCATGGCAGACTCTTCCTATGGACCTGAAATCAATTTGAATGGTGATTCGGTAAAGTGTATTGCGGCTTATCGCGACAGCAGATAAGAGCCCAATATGGCCAAAACTAATCAAGCCCATACGGGCAAGTGCTTTGCGCTCATAAGACTTCCCAGGAACAGAGCGTGGGTTGGTGGGTGGTGTTGGTCCAGATGTTTTCGCACAAATATGTTTGTTAGTTGGAAGAAATCTATTGTTTCATATCTAGTTTCAGACTGAATATTTCCCCGAAAATCAATTCAACTAATCCATTAATTTTTTGCAACAATTGGCATTTAAATCTCAGTTTTTGTAAGAAGTGACTATGGCACTTTCACGGAAATCCGTACTTATGCTCGATTTATTTTGACTGACGCCCAAAAAATGTCGCCATCTTTCGCAAATCTCATTCCCCACAATTGTTTCATAATTCAAACATATTGGCATTGGTTTAAAAATAGGCACTGAAATAGTTTTCTTGCAAACCGACAAACAATATTGGGCAGAAAAGTGTACAGATATTGGTCCCTTGAGCACCTGGCTATTGAACTTTGCTTGGGCCAGTCACTCTGCCCTCGGAGCCGAAATTGGTCAGCGAGTAGAACGCGGGATTTAATCAACACCACTTGATAAGAACTTCCACAGCCGCGAACTGCGTCGCACAGCAGATAGTCTGGCCGGACTGCTGGCTTCCAGAAGCCTCAAATGCTAAACAAGACCGCTCCGAAAACCGGTTGCGCCCACAGCTCGCTTTTATAAAAAAAAACGAACAACAAAGCAGCATTATCAGCACCTGCGAGTGTTTGTGCGGCACACACCTCCAAAACAATTATCATGCCGATTGCCAAAAAGCGAACTCAACACGTGTGATATTTGGGGGTGGGTGGTGGTGGACAGTGGAGGCTTCGGCGGTGGGCACTTTTCCAAGTGGGCAGCAAGGGAGCTTGGCTAAAATTAAACGCAGTCATTGCAGGAAACCTTTAAGAGTGAGAGCATTCATGAACGCAATAGAAATCGCAGCCTTGAACGTGATTGTCGCCATAGAGACGTGGGCACAGTGGGCACAAGCTAACTGATCCTAAATAAACAAAAATAATTACAATTATTTTTAAATACTTTTTGTAGGAAAAATTATACACTTGAAGTCAACTTATGTATGTAAAGTTTGTTTAATCCAGTTAGTTTATCTTGAAAAGCCTCCGCTTTTAATCCCCGCTGATAAGACCGGACCAATCGGAGCACTCGAACTCAGCTCTTGCCCACTGTGCCGTGGATGCTGCTGCCGGCGTACAATAAACGTAAACAAGCTCGTTAGGTGGTGTTTGAGCACTTTTACGATGTTGCTTTTGCACTCAGTCAAGGTTGGTGTTCACTGTGGATCCAGTTGATCCAGTCGCTGTTTTCCGCCTCGGTTCTAGCATTGGAAATGTGTTGGCTGGGCGGCTATAAATAGAGCGAGGGGCGGGGCAGGCGGTCAGACACTAGGCCCGTTCCAACATCACTCGGACTGGACTTTGTACCCGGCATGGAACTGGACGGAAAGCAAGTAAACAACTCGCCTGCAACTGCACTCGCATGTGGTAGAGGCTGCATTCTCAATTTGAATTCAATTCGCTGGCTCCAGCTCGGCTTTTGTTTACTAAAGTGTCTAGCTACGTGACTTCATTCTGATTGGAATGGATCTGGGGCAACAGCTGTTGCTCACCTTTGGTTGTCGTCTTACGGTGGGAGGGGAGGGGAGGGGAGGGGGAAAGAAAGACAGTGGACTGACAGTAAGGCAGGACTCCACCCCACCCCCTTCTAGTCACTTCGTAATTGGCACCCTACTTAAGGCACTTGTTTACCCTTTTTAATCAGTTGCACCACACACACACACTCATACCCCGAAACCTTATATAATTGGGCAAGTCGAGAACAACAAATTCGACGTTATGGTATGTGTGGGAACCCCACACGCACCTTTGTTTTTGTTAACACAGATTTTTCTTGGCCGCCTCTCTTGCAACAATAACAAAATTATCAGCACCAAAGGGCGTCTGGCTCACTCCCGCACCGACTGTACTCTTGCTCCGCATTCACCAAACGAACGAGATGGCTAATTTGAATAGTTTCGACTCGGGACTATTTGTTAGCAAACATTTTCCGCGCGACTCGGATCTCCAAAGAGCAATGACAAGAGCAAACAATAATAACAGTGTGGGGGTGTGCGTGTGTGTGAGCAGTGTTACCAATAAGGTTACAGCGCAGTGGGACCAGGCATCTCAAATGTTCCATTACTCCCGAAATAGTTTGGCGGGAAACAATAAGAATATAAGCAAAAATTTAACTTATTCGGTTTTGTCACCATGTATATAAAAACAATTCAGTGTCCATTAACTTCCATATTTATTTCAATTTCAATTTATATTTAAAAAACCTTAAAACGATAACCGATAGCGTGGCTGTACTTATCGTCTGAAAAATGGCAACTCTGGATCCTGCTGCAGCCATCTTCACGTAAGACGCACCGACAACAAAACAGAAAATTTTTGGATTGAATTGGAAAATAAACACAATGAACGTCGACCTGCGATCGTACTCGCGCCACTGGCTCACGGAGTTTATCGAGCAATACCAGGAGGAAGAGTGCCTATGGCAGCCGAAGCATACCGATTACAGCAACCACGGAGCGCGCAACAAATCCTATGACCGCCTTGTCGAGAAACTCAAGGAAGTGGAGCCCAATCCGGACCGCGCCATGGTTGTTAGGTAAGCTACCAGTCAATAATATGCACAGAATACTATAATCCTAATTATTTTCTTTAGGAAAATCAATTCGTTGAGATCTGCATTTCGGAGGGAGTTCCGCAAGTCGTCCAGCAAGAACCACTACGAAACGAGGCTGTGGTACTACGACAAACTTCTTTTCATTGCCGACCATAAGCCCAAGCGACACGAACTGGGCTCTAAGCCGAAACGCGAACTACAGATCAGCTTTGACGATGAAGAGTCCATGGAATACGACGAAGAGCCTCACCAAACTGGCGCCCAGCCCCAACACTTGGAGACTATGGTGCCAGCATCCTCGGACGTGGTAGAGGAAGCATCCGCCAATACAGTCGTAGTTAGTAGCCAAGGCGCTACAATCAGCACCATTTCGGTGACCCCTGCTGACTGCGTTGCTTTAGTCAAGGATGAGAACCAGCACTCCCATGAAGAGGCCGCAGCTCAGGCGCATCAACAGCTGGTGGCGCATGCAGCGGCTCAGAATTCCATAACGACACAGGGACACGCCGTCAAAGTACTCGAAATCACATCGCTGGACTCAAACTCACAGAGAGAAATACAACAGGTGGGTACTATTGAAAAACTTATAATCTTGTCCCACAATAACGAGATCTACTGCAGGCGGTTAACTCTCTGGAGCAACATCAGCAGCAGTTGCAACACCTGCAACAAGCAAACGGACACGCGCAGACCGTTCCCACTATTCAAATTGGGCGGGATCATTATCAACCACTATTTGGTAGCACCAGCACAGCCGCATATACCACAGCAGCGCCAAGCGCTCCGCATAGGCCCGACGACGAGTACGATGCTATTGGAGTGAATGTGGCGAGCAAACTGCGCGCCATCAACCCCACACAGAGGATCATCGCCGAGAAACTGATCAGTGACGTTCTGTTTAATGCTCAGTTGGACAACCTCACCGTCAACTCCGCACTCACGCAGTAATCTTTGCCACAGTTGTTGCAGTCGCCAATAGGATTAGTACAATAGGATGAAAGTGTAGTCTTTTTATATATCACACAATTTTGTCTGTGTCCCCAACCTCCGGGCTGGCCACCATTTGGCGGCCGGCTTGAAATGTAATGTATTGTATTGTACCGTTTGTATGTAGTTTTAATTAATCTATACAATAAATAGATTTTACGACTTAAGATCAGAGGGAAACGAGGCTGTCAATTGCTAGGCGGGTTTTCGGGACCTCCTATACTAGTCACCTTGTTCCACACGAATTTTACCAACTGAAAGATACGTATTTCACTACTTGACGGAACTTTGTGTTTTTTCTCACCTTAACCGGCGGCAACTCCATCTGCTCAGCCTCAGAGACTAGCTTCCGGTTATTCTGCATGTAGCTCCAGCCGAGGTGGATCCCGATCAAGGACGGCACCATCACAATGGCCACCAAGTTTCGGGAGAAAAACGAAGGGGGTTGCTTGGACATTGTTATGTTGAATATTATTTAACAGATGGATAACAGCTGTCTTGTTCAATTCCAGTGCTGAACTACGTTATACGGATGCTTTGAATGGATGGCAATGCCTTTAGTTGGGTCCTATTTAAATTGTGTTGCCTTTCCTAACGTATATTTAAAATTATCAAGGAAAGAAAGAGAATTATAGTAAGATTCTTTTTGTATTACTTTTAATTAAAAAAAAAAAAACTGAAAGTGAAAAAAAAAATTCATGTTTTTAATTTTATTTTTGTAATTAAATAGGTTCACGATAAGCTCGACAAACGTTACTACAATAGAAGATTAAAAAAAAGAGCTTATTGAAGTTAAACACTAAAAAATTAAAAAAAAAATTAAATCCTATTAACACCTTTTCAATTCATATAAGAAAGCCGACGATTTTCCACAAAATATACCAGATTTATGAAATTTCAGTGTTACCAAACGTTTCAATACGTTGAGTATCAGAAAAATGTAATTTTCTGTTAAAAAGTTCGATGTGAACACCACATTTTATTTTGGTTAAAATAACAATAAAAATTAATTATATCTAATCCTAAAGCTAAACCCTTATTCTGTATAGGTGAAATTAAGATTAACAAAAATTTGGATGATTCTAAATCTAAAGTGAGGTGACAAATACATCTAAAGCATGAAATATCGATGCATATAGAAATTTATAAAATATCGATGTTTTTTCATCTCTAGCTTTCGCGGTCTTTTGGTCTCTCTGCCAGTCGGCGTCTGTTCGTTTCTGGAAAATTTATTCAATTTTTTGTTCAAAGTTTTAAGTACTAAGTAATTAATAAATAGCAAAGATGTCGATGTTTTGGGGTAAGCACAAACATTTCTTTTAGGAAGGATGCTTTTAGATCAGTATATAGTATTGACCAACTATGCAGCCGAAGATTTTGTTCGCGCCACGTGCTTACTTAGCCGGCAGCGTGGACCGGCTTCATTTTTCCAATATAACATGTTTTTTTTTTTATAGGTCTTACCATGAAGCCTAACCGCAAATACACCCAGACGATTATTAAATCGTTCCATATATCGGGTGTGGCCCTGGACAAAGGCGAGGAGGCAAAATTATACCTTATGGCCGAGAAGCAGAAGTACATTGTGGCCACCGTGTCTAAAAGCATTCCCCAGGTGCCTTTGGATTTGAACTTCAGCAAGGGCGATCAGATCATGTTCCAGACCACTGGTAAGTCTGGCATTTTTTGTGCATGGTCCGAGTATGACACTTATTGGTCACTTTTCAGGTGATGCCACTGTTTCCCTGTTGGGCTACTTGCATGATATCGACTCTGACGACGAGGACGAAGACTTCACCGTCGAGAACTTGCTTAAGGCCAAGGGCAAGAAAAACGGAAAGGTCGATGAAGAGGAGGATGAAGATGATGACGAGGAGGATGAAGATGAGGATGAGGACGAGGACGAGGAGCTGGACGATAGCCAGCTCATGGAGGAGTACGAGTCCTTCCTTGAGAATGGAGAAGAGGAGGACTCTGAGGATATAGAGGAGGAGAGCGGCGAAGAGGAGGATGAGTCTGATGATGAGGAGGAGGAGGAGGTGGAGGAGCCTAAGGCAAAGCAGGCCAAGCTCTCATCGGGAGCTAAAGCCAAGGGAAAGCCAGCCAAGGAACAGAACGGAGTGGCAAAGAAGGAGCAGCCGAAGCAACAGCAGCAGAAGGGTAAAAGTGAAAAGCCCGAGCCTAAAAAGGAGGAGCCCAAGCAAAAGCAGACGCAACAAGCTGCTGGAGGCGAGCGCACAATTAATGGCGGCGTGAAGGTATCCGATATTGTGGTTGGCAAAGGAGATGAAGCCAAGTCCGGAAAGCGCGTGTTTGTTTACTACACAGGTCGCCTGCAGTCCAACAACAAGACCTTCGACAGCCTTCTCAAGGGCAAAGGATTCAAGTTCGCCTTGGGTGGCGGCGAGGTGATTAAGGGCTGGGACGTGGGCGTTGTTGGCATGAAGGTTGGTGGCAAACGCCGCGTCACGTGCCCACCGCACATGGCTTACGGTTCGCGTGGAGCTCCTCCGAAAATTCCACCCAATTCAACACTAGTCTTCGACGTCGAGCTGAAGGCTGTCCAGTAATCGGCCCATTTTCCCACATCATATAGACTTGTAAAAGTAGTTCTAAGAATCCGCATCGTACAACCCTTTAAAAAACCCGATATAATGTTGAATAAATGCACGTTGTTTTCTACGCTGTTCAAAAATCAATGATCTTTGTGACAATCATCTTTATTGGGTGGTCGCTGGGCTTTTCTCGGGCAAGCCCACGCTCAACAAGGGCTCAGATTCCATTTTCCAATGCTCCAGAACATAAGGCAATCGTTCGCTCGGGTCGGTGCTCCAGTGGTGCAGCCGGCACTTGAGCTTCGCCTGCTCCAGCTTATTGATAGTAATGGTGCAATAAAAATCCTTGTTCTCTTTCTTTAGATCCGGACCCTCGATGCGTTCCTTGGGTAGGGTTATGCACTCTTCGCGACAGTGGAAGCCGGCTTTTCGCAGAGAGGCTTTAATATGCCAGGGCTCCAGCACCCATGGTTCATCCTTGTTCATTACCACCGCCAGAACAATGGATTCCAGCATGTTGACGGTCCGTTGAGCATAAGCTGAACTATGTTTCACCGCCGATTTTTCCGCTTCCGTCTTGGCGTACTTGGCCACATTCTCCGGTGTATTGTAGGCTGCCAAACCGGGCAGCAATAGCTTATTGTAAACGAAGTGCGGCTTCATTGACACCACGTCCCCTTTGTCTCCTACGCCCTCCACGAATGTCTTCAGTACCACCTGCATGTTGGGGCGCTTTTTGACCAGAGTGTCCTCCACCAATTCGTATATGAAGTGCTTCGCCCTCATCCGGCGGGGCTTCTCATTGGTTTTGTGTAGCGGCGGGTCATACTTTCTTTTGAGAATGAAGGTGGTCTGCAGGGTAACGGTCATGAATGGGAGTCGCTTTCTATATAAACCAGGACACTTACCCGCACTTGCTGCTGGACCGTGGAGGCAGATTTAAGCAAATTTAACGGAGTTACGTATATGGACTTCAACATTTTTACAAATTTGAGTGTTGCCAGACTATTTTGGGCACCATATGTCACCAGAGTTGCCAGACTAATTTAAATTTTTAAGTGGGGGACCTGCTTCACATAAATAAGAATTCTTGAATATTTATTAAAAAAAATATTAATACCTTTCATATATGGGACATATATTTCTTTAATTTATTTACACAAAACTCAAAAAAATACAATGCACATTTAGGCCTCTATTGTGTTTTGGATCCAGTCAACATATTTGCCAACCAGGGTGTATACCCCTGGCCATCCTGCCAGGCCACAGGGCGTGGGGCCAAATGAGACCACGCCAGCCAAAAAGTAGTAGGTGTTCACCTTGTTGGTGTCAAGGCCGATGAGAGGGCCGCCGGAGTCGCCACGGCATGAATCAACGCCCTCCTTCCCGCCGGCACACATCTGGGTGTCTTCGAGTAGAATCTCTTGGCTGCTATACACTTGCTGGCACTCCTCCATTCTGAATCCCTCCACGGCTGCTTTAAGCTTAAGGTTACTGGCCGACAGCTGTTCTGTCTTACCCCATCCAGCCACGTCCATGGTAATGCCATCGAATGTGGCCGCTCTCAGGTTGGTATCCAATGGCAGGCAAATCGGTCGTACGAAGTCGGTGTACTCGATTTGCTGGCCAAGTCGCAAAAGGGCAATGTCGTTTACCTGGTTCTTGGAGCTGGGAATGTAGTCAGGATGGGGTACAGTTCGCTCCACGGGCACGTCTAAATGCGGTGGAGCACAGTCTTTCATGCCGCGAACGTCCACCTCACAGTCCGGATTAGTGGCGGTGTCCCATTCGCCCAAACGGACACCAGTCAGCCGCCAGTCCGAGGGCAAAGATTTTCCATTCACACAATGCGAGGCAGTCACCACATACCTTGTGCTGATCAAGGAGCCACCACAGTGGTGTCCCTTCTTCCCCTCAGCTGTAAGATTATTTGAATAATAATTAATAAATCACCTTTTCGCTTCCAAACTTCACTTCCTCTTCAATGCCATTACCTTTTGTATACTCTATTAGAGCCATCCATGGAAACTCGTCAATTTTGGTTTTCACACCACCGTAGATGCGGTTTGAAAGGATGTTTCCACATTGTCCGGGCAGCGGCAGCAGATTGGGGGTGGTGATATTTGGCCTAGGTGGCGCCGGGGTTACCGGCGACGTGTCCCTGTAGCGGTCCGGGCAGCAAATCAATACCTTTCCATTCGTATACCCGCACTGGCTGCGGCTGAGGTAGAGGCGATCGGTGTCTCTAAGCGGAGTGGTGGTCAGAATCCCGTACAAGTATTTGCAGTCCTCCAAATGAATGCACAGAGCTCTTTCCCGGTTGGGAGTGATGCACCTGCCGTAGTTCGGCACCTGGGCCGCCTCGTTGGGAAAGTAGAACTCTGGCCAAAGAAAGGATCATTAAAGAGTAGGTTCAGAACCCACTTTCATTCATCATAGCTAGCGATTTTAACGAATTCAATGGATTATAATTAATAGATGTCTCGAAACTGGTTTTCGTACGCTTAGAAGTGGTGAAGGCCCGCGGCAAAACAAATAATCTTGTCGTTCCCAGCCGATTGGGTGATATTATTTACTTACGGCCCGCCGACGATTTCGCCAAAATTCCCAAAAACAGGTAGATAAATGGCAACTTGAACATTTTAAGTTACACAAGCTTAATCCTTTGTCAAGACGTCGTCAGGGATTGGGATGCTGGGTTACTGTGTGGTCACTGAAGCACTGATTTGGGTAATACGCTAAAGCGGAATTTCCATGAAGAAGAGAGCCTCAAGCGGAGCTTCAACTGAAACAGAAAACTAACCGAAGCTGGAGATGAGGTAGTGCCTCCGTTAAGATCGCTCACAAGCTTTATTTACCATAAAGCTCTTATACTTTGACAAAATCAGATATATTGTGGGATATTTTTGCTTTCTTGGGCTTTTCGTGCTTTAAAATCAGAATAAAAACTTTTTATACACGCTACTCGTAGAGTGCAAGGGTATATTGTATTCGTATGAACGTATGTGACAGGGAGAAGGAACGATTTCCGATCCCACAAACTATATGGGTAATTCTCTTTTTTTAAGAAAATAGCAACAATAAAAATACATAAACATTCGCCCGCAAACATTTGCTAATTTTTAAATATTCTTTTATTAGTTAAATATGATAGATTCCCTCTAAAAATATAAATATTCCGTATAATAAAGGATACTTGTTACTTCCAAAACATACAAAAGTGTGCAACACATTTTTTATACCCCTGCAGAGGGTATTATAATTTTGGCCATACTGATCCTACCTCCCAAATTTTATAAGAATCGGCCGATCAAATCCCATAGCTTTTATATCTGAACGATCGGATATGGCTCAAACTAGGTAATGTTGTTAATTCTTTTGACTTTTTCCATTTTTTTACCCTTGCAGAGTGTATTATAATTTTGGTCAAAAGTGTGCAGAGCAGTGAAGGAGACATCTCCGACCCTATAAAGTATATATATTCTTGATCAGGATCACCTCCTGAGTCGATATAAGCATGTCCGTCTGTCTGTCTGTTTCTACGCAAACTAGTCTCTCAGTTTTCAAGCTATCGGGATCGGTCAACTATATCCTATAGCTGCCATATAACTGATTGATCGGAAATGCCATATCTCTGTTGTTTTTTAAGTTAGAAGACTGGGACTTTGTATGGATTCTACTTTCGGCAAACTAATTTGATCTGCCGAATTTTATAAGGATCGGCCGACTATATAAGATCCGATACATATCTAATAATATAAGCTGCCACATATCTGCAAGGGTATATCGACTTCGGCTCCGCCAGAAGTTAGCTTTCCATTCTTGTTAATGTATAATTTTTTATACATATATTGCATTTATTCGTCACCGAAATTGTTATCAGATATTTGAGACGTGGAATGTGGATTCGCCACCGTAATTTTACCAAGTCAATTCGTTTTTTATAAGATAATATAAACTGCAACAATTAATTAAAAAACCCTCTTGGCGATGTCAAATCCTGATGACGCATGCCACCTTTGGTGACGAAAAAGTTCTTTATAGGTTGGCAAATTACACATGAAAAAACTGTATTATATCTAATTCCAGTAAAAACGTAATGTTTTTTTCAAAATTGTGGTACTATATACTATCCGACGGGTATTCAAGATTAAAATGTGATGTGTTGTGTGACTCCAATGTCTCCACTTGGACGTGGGATTTAGTAAATCCAATTTGTTCACTTTCCCTGAATTTCCCCGAAATTAAACGACTTTTGGTTACTGTTTAGATAAAAATAATCGAACTAAAACAATGCGTTCCGATTTTTGTATCATTTATTCAGATTGGACACATGCAAAACATTTGTAAGTCTTCGGCATGCGGTTTGTCACCTACGTGGACAGTGGACAGCCGTCCACCGTGATGTGAATATGTTTTTAAAAAATAAAATTTGCCTATGAAATACTTTTTGACTTTGGCATTGAATGCTTTGGATGGGCTAATAGTGGGTGAAGTTCCCAAGCAGCCCGATTATGGGTCAGTTCATTCATTGATACTCTGGAGTATCCATCCGGCAAAGCTGCTCACCAATGTGTAGACCCCCGGAATTGTGCTAACCCCACAAAGCGTGGGTCCGAAAGCTACGATACCAATGAGCGTGTGGCGGCCATTTCCAAAAAGACCAGAGCTGCCATCGTCCATGAAGGGTCCACCGCTGTCGCCACGGCACACGTCGTTCATGGGCTGACCCTGGGCACAGAGATGACTTGGGGTGATCACTATTGGCTGCTGGAAGTTCTCACTAAGACTCGCGTAGGCAATTGCACAACCGGTCGTGTTCACTATGGGCAGCCTGATGAAACGCACTCCAGCGGACGTCGAATTAGCTCCATCTGTGGTTACATAGAAAAAAAATGTACTTCATCTGATCGGCTCTGCTCTACCTGTTCCCCTAGGGGAGCCCGGTGAACTACAAGTGTCAGTTGAAAAACCCAACAGACAATATATAGACGCACTAAACTTTTTCGACACTTACTTTCGGGGTTCATTGTACTCCAACCCGCGGCAACTCCTGTTTGTCCAATAAGCCTTTCACCGATTGTGGCAGAGCCGTTCAAAGGTAAGCAAATGGGTGTGAAAGCACCTAAATAAAATAGAGTTAGATACATATCCATGGGTTTCGCGAATCTCAATACTTGCCTGTTGTACCATTCAGCCGCAAAAGTGCAATATCATTAGAATATCTGGGCTGATCGTAGTTCGGATGCACAACAATCCGCTGAATGGAAAATTGAGAAACTGCATCATCGTCCCCCAGGCGCACATGGGATCTGAGAATAAATAGAGGCTTGGGCTGGGCTAACTTAAAATTGGGTTTAAACTTGAACTCACAATTCCAGGTTGCTGACCAAATTAATCACACAATGGGCAGCGGTCACAATGTAGTTTCTGGATATTAGGGATCCTGAGCAACGATAGCTAATCCTGTTGCTGGCTGAAAATAGAATTGTGCATTGATATAATTTTTAAACTCTTGCAGCCCCATCGACGCAAAGATGTCCTGTCCCTGTACACGATCGGGCTGCGGATCTGGTGGAGGACCCGGATCTGGGGGTGGACCCGGATCAGTAGCTCCTGGATCTGGGCGGATGTGCCCTCCTGGTGGTGGAGATGGTGGCCCTCGTGGAGGCGCTGCTCCACCACAAAAGAAAAAGCCATGTGGTCCGAAACCATGTGGGGGTGGAAAGTGCAAAAAGTGCGGAAAGGGCGGCAAGGGAGACGGAGCCGGAAAAGGAGGCGGACCCGGATCTGGTGGCGGTCAGAATGGTATGCTCGGGGGCGCCTTTAAGGCTCCACCTAATAACCGGGGACCAGCTGCTCTTGGACTGGCTGCGTTGCTCTTTGCCGTCGGTTGTTTCCTAACAGTTAAACTGGGAATAGTGGCGAATGAGATTGGCTAATATTAATAGCCAAGGGTATATTTTCAGGTCAGGACCTTCCCAAGTTACCACCTCAAAGGAAGCAATCATTAACACACACACAAGCATACAGGTATTGAGTTGATTTGGAAGCGGCTTGAATAAATTCCAAATTCTAGATTGCGTTTGAAATCAATCCAATAAGGTTTACTCACTTCGATTACGGTATCCGATCCTCGCCAGCCAAGGATACTGCCCTGTCTTGGCTTGTTCACCGCCCAGCAGTCGGCTTTGCACACTTATACCGCATCCTGGTAGGTTCTGTTGGATCCTAAAAGATGGAGTGGGAGGGGCCGATAGGGATGTGAATGTGGTAGTGGTTTCTGGGGGAATTGGTGTAGTAAATGGCGCAAGGGGTGGTCCTTCCAGATTTGAAAACGTGGGTGAGGTGAATGGCGCCAGTGGTGTTTCTTCCAGAGCATCTTCATTGCTGCCCTGTCGCAGGAATCGCAAATCTCCGGGAAAAATAATTGGCTTATCCAGAGGATTAGGTCGCTTAGACGAATGATCTTCAAAATGCTCCACTTGATAGTGGAAGTGGTGACCACCTTGACCAAATCTGCGATCGAAGAACTCTGGCTCCACTGGCTGCGGACAATTGCGCTTTTCCTTAAAGTCCCAGTAGTCATGCAAATTCGTCTCCACCTCGTGATAGTTAAACGTTTCCTTGGAGCTGGAATGCCTACCCTTCCCATCACTCTCGTCGCTCCAAATCCAACGCTCATCTGGCGGAGCAAATCGCAGCATACGACCTGGCTTGGTCGGGGATGACTCATCGCGGTAAGATTTTCGAGAGGAGGGACAGCACACCAATGGATCAAGGCCTTGAAATCCACAACTGGCAGCAAGCACCTTGGCGTGCACGGCGGACTGGTCTCCGGCCTTGTGATGCAGCAGGAGCCGGACGAAGGTGCTGCACTCTTTTAGCAGAATGCAGTGGCAAGCAAAGACGCCGCGATCCGCTGAAACGATAACGAGCTAATTGGCTGGATGACAAAGCAAAAATAAAAACTACAATAGTCGGATCTTAAACAGGTGTCGAACTCTTAATACACTTTCCTTCAATTTAAGCCATATGGCCCTGACAAAATTTAAGGAAGGAACAGGGTTTTTGTGATGAAACTATTACAATCTATTTATTGGAATAAATACAAAATTGCAATTTACAAAAATATTAAAATTCAAATTGTAAGTTTAAATAAAAAATCCTCTAAATACTTAATTCAGTCCTTTCCAAAAGTATCTCAAGACTGATAAAATTCTTTCCGCTTAGCGAAGGACATTTCTTATCCATAAAGTCACAAAGTTTTCCACAAAATTAAAATTGGAGAACCCTATGACAGGGTATAAAAATAACAAATCTCTTCAAGGTCAATGTCGAACCAGTAGCCAGACAGCCAGCAAACCAGAAGTGCCCCGGGCAATTACTCACTCACTTTTGGAACGACGTTCGCAAACGCTAGCGCGGTTTATTGCCCTTCGCTTTGCCGCTGGGAATTTCTAGTAACCGCCAACCTTGACCCACTTACCGGGGTGTTCTTTGATAACAACTTCTTCCTAACAAGTTTGTTTCTTCAGTCTTTTGTTAGAAGACACTTACCTCCGAGGAACAGGACACAGTAAAGTAAGCTGATAAAGATTTGCGTTCGCATTTTGGGTCGTTTGAATTTAGCGGATCGGAGCCGCCGACACTACGTGGCTCGTTGAAGTGCGAAATTGAAATAAATTGGTTCAATCTCCGCAGCAGCATGCATATCTTACTTCCACTTCCCAGGGCCCGATTGAGATTTCGATTTCAGCGGCAACGAAACAAAACGAAAGAGAGCACAAAAAACCAATTATCATGTTGGGCAAAAGAGCAGTCGCAGTTCGAAGAGCAACGACATAGCCGGCTGGCAGAGCAACCGACTAGAAGACAACCCAGAACATGTTTCGCCGCAGAGCTAGTTAGGCAAGACGACGATAAAGATGCGTTGGCAAATGGCAACAAGATTGGCAGGATAGTGGATAAAGTGGGGAATCTTCGTATATTATTGGCGCTTACTTTACAGTTGAGATACTCTTACAAATACATATGAATGGGCTGAAGGCCGGGGAATGTGAACAAAGTCTTGGTTTTGTGCTTACATAACTAGAAATGCATTGGGTATATATGATATATATGGAATGTAGAGCTGCTGATGACGTACAACTAAAATACTTAACTACTCATTAAGTCTTTCATAGTCAATCTGATTATTCTGGTTTCTGGCCGTGCTGTTGAAGATCTAAGCCACCGGGGAAACCTGGGCAGAGGCCACGGTGACGGTAACGCTATTCTCGACCTGTTCTACAGGTTCGACGATCGCTGGAGTGGGGGATGGCGATGGCGATGGAGATGGAGACGTATTCACGGCAATCGTTGTCACTGCAGCGGCTGGATAATGTCCATTTACTTCTGCGGACTCTTCTCTTGGTTCTTCCACGTCTTCGTCATCGACGGGCGTTTCTTGGCGAAGCACCGCCGCTAAACGATTGTCGTTGTCCGCCTCTGCTTCGGGAGCTGCTGCTGCTTCTGGAGGTTGATCATCTGTAGCACTAGCAGCCTCTACCACCTTGCCATGCTCCAGTTCGAATTCCCCGCCTCCATCGTTCGCTCCATTTGCATTTAAATGCACAGCAACATCGCCATTGTGCACGCCATGGGGCCCCCTCAGCTCATTGATGATCTTTTCCCCCACCTTCGCGTCGATCTCGCTAATCTTTTCCTGCAGCTTGCATTTGAACTCGATCGGCCATTTGGGGCTCCATTCACGGAACAGCTTAATCTGCAGACAATAAACCGTTAGATGAGAAATTCGAGACCGAACTTTCCCCCACTTACGCGACACTGGAATAGGCTCATGGGCTTGTCCTGCACGCCTGCGTTGCTCAGCGCGTTCACCATACCATTCACATAAACACCGCCTCCGCCTGAGGCTCCTCCCGTCAAGTACTCCACCAAAACGTAGACAAAATCGTCCCGCTGCAATTCACTCCACTCGTTGAACCACTGTATAATGTAACGGAATTCTCCGTCGATTGATAGATTGCTCATGGACATTTTCCTGGCTTTTGGCGTTTGTTTATGCTGCTGTTTTTCCCACGAATGTGAACGTGACTCCTCCGCACTTCCCTTTCGTAAGAGTGCTGATTTTGCGATGCGCTGGCAGAAATCTGTTTGCTTAGACGCGGGTGCTACTCCAGACTGCTGGCTAAATTGCTCCCGAATGCTTCAAAGTTTCTGTATCAGCAGTAAAACCCGTTTCTAAACCTACCTTTTCCTGCAGCCCAGCTTTTTGAGCAGCTGATCGCCGATGAGCCAAGCCGGTTATCGATAAACCCACCAGAGGGAGCTTCAATTACAATTTTTATTGTTGTCCCATCTGGACAACGGTTTTTTTTTTATATAAAACGTTAGTATTGGAATTTATTTCTTTGTGCTCTCTTATTTATTTCAAGTATAACTTTGACAAATATTTATGTGAGTTTGGCCACCCCCTAAAGGGCTGTGCTATCGATATAGCTGTTATCCTTATATCGATTTCTAATATTATCTAAAAACGGTCTAGATTAAATTACATTATTAGTGTTAGCTTTTTAAGAAGCGGTTAAGCTTATTTTTATGTATCTCTGATTATTCACCCCAATTTAAAGTTTCCCTCGCACTCCGATAAAATGAAAGGCGGGTTGAGCAACACTGCCATTAAAATTTGTCGTTTGCCAACCCTAGAACGTTTTCAGACAGTAAATAACTTTAAGAAAATCATATATTAGAACAAAGATGTCTTCGTCCGTGCTAGAAATACAGCAAAAGGCAGGAGAGGGCCAGCCGGAGCAGCAAGGGGTGGCCAGTGCGGAAATTACAGGTCCCAAGGAGTCAGGGGCCGCCACAAATGCCAGTCAAAAGACTGATCAGGATTTTGCCGCGGCCGAGCAGTACAAAAACCAGGGAAACGATTTACTAAAAAGTAAGTAGCTGCCTAAATGGCATCACTTGCTCCTTTTGTTTATTTGTTAGGGAGTGAAGTGCAGTTTCATACCCATTTAGAAGATTTGGTGTCGGAGTGCCCCTTTCAACATAACCTTAAAACAGAGAGAGACTGAAACTATCACTGTGTGATAATTTACAAGTCTCCGACTCCGGGGGCTCATGTGGGTATAATTAGTATTATTAATGACCCGCCTGGTCTCCACTCTTTCTCCGAACAGCCAAGGAATTTACGAAAGCCATCGACATGTACAGCAAAGCCATAGAACTGCAGCCCAACAGCGCGATATATTACGCCAACCGATCGTTGGCCCATCTGCGCCAGGAAAGCTTTGGATATGCTCTGCAGGATGGAATTTCGGCAGTGAAGGCTGACCCCAGCTACTTGAAGGGCTACTACCGTAGGGCGGCTGCGCACATGTCCCTTGGAAAGTTCAAGCAGGCTCTCTGCGACTTTGAATTCGTAAGTTATCTTACCTACGATTACTCATAATGTCAAATGAGTAATCTCCTGTTGCAGGTGGCAAAGTGCAGGCCTAACGACAAGGACGCTAAGCTGAAGTTCACCGAGTGCAGCAAAATCGTAAAAATGCGCGCCTTTGAGCGGGCAATTGCAGTGGACAAGCCGGAGAAGACGCTCTCAGAGATGTACAGGGACATGGAGAACATAAGTGGGTAAACTAAACTAAGGCCCTTTTTTTGAAGCCCTAGTGCCATTGATGATTGATGATCATCGACAATAACATAATAATCTTTATTTATCCTTTACATCAGCTATTGAGGATGATTACAAAGGACCGCAACTTGAGGACGGCAAGGTTACCCTCCAGTTTATGAAGGACTTGATGGAGCACTATAAGGGTCAAAAACGATTGCACCGAAAATTTGCCTATAAAGTAAGTTTAAAATTATAATACGAAATCAACGAAACAGATGTTTAAGTTATGTTTACTTGTTACAGATACTGTGCGAGATTGATACCTACATGCGCTCTCAGCCCTCGCTTGTAGATATCACGGTGCCAGACGAGGAGAAGTTTACAATCTGTGGCGATATTCACGGCCAGTTTTATGACTTGATGAACATTTTTGAGATAAATGGGCTACCCTCCGAGAAGAACCCCTACCTTTTCAACGGAGACTTTGTGGACAGGGGCTCCTTCTCTGTAGAATGTATATTCACGTTGTTTGGCTTTAAGCTTCTGTATCCAAATCACTTCTTCTTGTCGCGAGGTAATTGTATTTCGCTTTATTGTGATAGTCTTCTAATAATTTAGATTGTAGGCAACCACGAAAGTATCAACATGAACCAAATGTACGGATTTACTGGAGAAGTGACTGCCAAGTACACCAGTGCAATGGCAGACATATTCACGCAGGTGTTCAACTGGCTTCCGCTCTGCCACTGCATCAATCAAAAGATCTTAGTTATGCACGGCGGACTCTTCTCCTCAGACAACGTGACTCTGGACAACATACGACGTATCGAACGTAACTGTCAGCCCCCAGAGGAAGGCCTCATGTGCGAACTTCTGTGGTCGGATCCACAGCTCTGGATGGGCCGAGGGCCGTCCAAGCGAGGCGTAGGCATTCAGTTCGGTCCAGATGTGACCGAGGCGTTCTGCAAGAACAACAATCTGGACTACATCATCAGAAGTCACGAGGTCAAGGATATGGGCTACGAAGAGGCACACAATGGTCAATGCATAACGGTCTTCTCAGCTCCGAACTATTGGTAAGGTCCCAGCCTAAACAAGTGGAAATGGTAAATTAATAGATGAGCTCTTACAGTGATACAATGGGCAACATGGGAGCATTTATTACCATCACTGGTAACAACTTGAAACCAAACTACAAATCGTTCGAGGCTGTGGTATGTATCAAAAAACATTTTAAACTTTCTAAACCATTCTTAACTATTAAACATATTTCAGCCACATCCTGATGTCAAGCCTATGGCCTATGCCAATAGCTTAATGAACTGGCTGGCGTAGTCATTTTCCATACAAAATTGAGTAGCTAAACACACACACACACACTCCTACATCGACAGAATCACACAAAAACACACCAATTTATGAACAGCTTCTAAACCCACAACCGCAGAGCAACTTGAAACGATCAAAGGAAAAGCTGAAAGGAAACTTCGGAGATGCTCAATAGACTTTATGCGCACTGCGAGCTGCTTCACTACTTAAGTACGAGTATTGCGAGTCAATAAGGCGAAGGATGGTGAGAGAGGGCGTGGACAGAATCTAGATCACAAATTACCGAAACAGCAATCATTTTACAAATTCAGCTATATTTGATACAGAACGAAAAATGTTATAGTGTATAGTGGCTTTAGAAGTCGGATGCTAAGTTTTATCGGTGCCAAGCATCTGCGGTTCCACTTGAAAGTGAAAATTTAATGAAAATGTTTGTTTATGCATAGCATTTAGTTATGGCTACCAAAATCCAATATACGAGTACATATATATATATAAATCTTCTTCAATTTTGTTTGTTCCAATCGCTTCATTTGTGTATAAATCAGTTTTGTTCAACCTTGCCTTATTTTATTTATATATTAAACAAAGTCATTTTAATAAAACTATTCAAGTTAGATACCTCAATGATAATAACTCGATTATTTTTATTCCTAAAATTAACTCTTACGTACGCCTCTTGCATAACGTAACCAGTAACCAAACAAAGCATCCGAAATGCAGTAAAAGACACCTAGCATTAGTCTATGTAATGTTAATTGAGTGAACAGAAATCAGAATAGAGCAATTGTGAAAAATAAAATTGGTCGGCTCTTTATTTTTATTCGAGGTCACCTCCTTTAGCTATGCTAAAGCCCATGACTTCCAGGATCTGGCTAACACTGTTCTTATAATCCTTAAGGTGTGCCCTTTGGAGTAAAGTCACATAAAGGAAGGGTCCATTGTAGGACACCAACTGGACTAGGCAATCCCTGGCCAGAGCTTGCAACTCTGTCGGCTGTTCCTGCGACAGGTAGATCACAACGGTGGACAATAACTCGTGGAAGTGTTTTCCGTCTATTTGAAGACCTATTATGAAATCTGACAGACTCTGAAGCAACTTTACTTGTAGCTTGTATTCTTGTGTCTTCGCCAGCGATGTTTCCATTTTGCTGTGCTTGCTGGCCACCTGGAGAAACTGTTTCAGTTGGGGTATCACGTCGCTGAGGCTTCTCTTGAATATAAACTCCTTTGAGTGGACTCCGAGAAGGTGTAACAAAGTGAAACAGCGGTTAAGCACCAGGGCATCCTTTTGGCGGAATTTTTCAACAAGCGGTTGCCAAACAAGGTGCACCAGTGGTAACAGTTCGTTCTCATAATCCGCTAAGAGGGGTACACCACTGGAGAAGCACTCGAGGGCGGCGATCTGCTGAGCTTGGTCATCGGTAGATATAAACTTAATGACCTGACCCAGAATGTCCTTCACCATTTCAATGTGACGTGGTAAAGCAGGCTTTGCGGTTTCGGTTTCGGTTTCGGATTCGGGTTCCTCTTCCGCGACATCCTCTTCATTTTTGTTTGGTACGTCTGTCATATTTTCGTCTCCATTTAAGTCATCCAACAAACGCGGCTTCTGGAGTACGCTCATCCAGGTGTCAAGAGCCCCCTTATCCTCGTCCACTTGCATGTCGTGCTCCGCATCGACCTGTGTTATGGTGTCGTGTTGCCACCCAGTGATGTGTTTGAGGAATGCATTGAAAACGCGCAGATAGGAGTGCACATTGGCTGTTTGGTGACGCTTTGAACACTCCTCCCGTATCGTTTGGAATATACTATCTAAATGGGGCACATTTCCCCTTGTGCTGTACTGAAGTACTACGGTGAGAATATCCACAGCGGCTGGGCTCTCCGGTGACTTTTTAAGTAACGAATTTAAATGAAAGGTTATATAATCCGTAGAACACTCAATGAAATGCGATGGCTCCGCGTATTTCAGAGCCACCTGCATTGACACGAATGCGAAACTAGCCGCTTGGTACACAATGGTGTTGCTGCTGGATACTTTAAGGAGAACTTTGTGCAGGCTCTGAAATATATATCTGTCGAAGGTGTCGCCAATGAACTTGGCACAATGACCGACTGCGTCAAGTACCAAGCATGTGTGCAAAACATTGAACTGGGCATCCGCTATATTCACACGACTTCTGACGACGTCTGCCAGCTCCTCATCATCCGAATCGCAATCCTGAGTACGAATTTCCACAGCTGATGAATACAGGCCCGGAGTATTATCCTTAAACCAGTTAGTTGGCTGCGTAATAAAAAAAATTATTTTAACGGATTTTTAGAAAAAAAAAGAAAGACTGACCTTTTCCACTTTTAAACGCCAGGAGGCATCGGGTTGTAAGGACAGGTTCCAATGCTCATCCCGCAGTAACTGATCCAAAAAGAGCTGGGCCAGCATCAAGCGGCTTTCCCTAGCTGACTTGACTGGCATTGTGATCATTAGGGTTAGGAGCAGGACTGACTCATTCATGGCGGCCGATCTTTGCTGAATCTGCTCCTGACAATAGTCAAAGATAACTCGGTTTATGGTGGGTTCTGAGCCTAATAACGTTGCTATATCGTAGAGGATATCCACAGTTCGCTTTGATCCAAGATACTTGAACTGGCGCCATTGCAACTTCGACAACTCAGATTGCAGATCCTTCGAATTCCCCGTCCGAATTTGACGAAGGGAGTATTCCTCGTTGAGAAGATCCCGCGAAGTTCGCAAATCCAAGGCCATTAGCAGACAATTGACGAACATTTCCAGGTTCTTTGGCACCAAAAGCAGTAGTTGCAGTTTCTCAGATTTTACATTTTTCAGGAATCCTTTGAAAAAGAGCAACTCTGCGAACTGCTCATTGTCTTCGCAACGATGTAGAATTCGAGGCCATTTATTGAGATGCGCATCTAGTAGCATTTCCGCATTCTCGTCAAATATCCCTTGACTGTTAGCTTGCTGTTGTAGCTGAATCAATGTATTCCTGCAGCGTTGGGCTATCGCATCGTTTTCGTCCTCCGACAAAGCCATTACACTCTCCAGTATGTGTAGAAAGTTTCCGCGTAAATTATGGACACAGTGCGAGAGGAGAAGGCAACACATTTCGGCATAGGACTCCCTGATCTTAAGTGAAGGGTGTGCCCTCAGAACACTTGTCTCCACAAAGATGGGTCGCAAGCGGCGCGATGTTGCCCCAATCCATTTGAGCGAGCGCAGCTCGGACTGCATTTCATGAAGTCGCTCCTCATTTTCTTCAACACTGGCTTTTTTATTTGTAAAGTATTTAAATTCACTTGTCTGCTCTGAGTTTTCCGAAGAGATATTAAAGAGATTCCGGAAAGCGTCTACATCATAGCGAAGTTTCATAAATTCCTCCGTAGTTTCCTCAAACATGATGCATATAATGCGACCTAGTGCTTGAACCGCCATCTAATTTATAATAATTTATAATAGATCTAAAAAATTTATAATAGATCTTAAAAATTGTTAATCATTACTTACGGATTTTATGGTCTCACCGACTTTATCATCCTTTAAGGATGTTTTAAATAGCACAATAAGGACCTTGGGCAGGAAAATGAATGTCGTGTTAGCCACCTGACTGCGCAGTACCACGTCCATGCTGTCGGACTCATCATGGACGTAGAAAACAACCATCAAACACTTTAAAGCGGTCTGGACAAGTTTCCGGTACTTCTCGTGCTCAATGATATTTAGCAGCGTAATCAGGATCTGGCCAATTATCATTGCAGTCTCCTTAGAGTAGAACGTCTCCAAAACATCGCTGGTGGAGCGACGCAGTGCCTCGAATATGCAAACGACTGCAGCCAGTTTAATTTCCTCTGAGAGGTCTGGTCGCATGGTTGCCGACTTCGAGTCAACAATCTGCTGCATCACTACCACCAGTATGGACCGCAATCCCTTCGCATCGGCCAGGTAGGCGCGGGACACAATGGTACTGAGGCAGTTCATCAAACTAGTCCGGAGTTCCTGATTCTCCCTAAAAAAGAAGGTGTTTTATAGCAATTATGGGATATACAAGAGTGACGACCAATTACCCCGTAAGCTCGTCCAGTTTGAGCACCAACGGCACCAGGGTCTGCACTTGGTAGATGCGCATTTCTCCAAAGTTAAATCCCTCAATTTCGCGCTCCACCAGGGAAAGCGTGTCTTTGCTCGGCGCCTTCAGGAAGGCTTCAATGGCGGGCTTTATCCGCGTGACATACCGCTCCAAGTGAATCATTCTGGCAGCCAGATCCCAATATCAGAATCCTTCAAAACAATAAAACCGGCAATTGGGGCGAATTTTAAACCAACAGCTGCTCGGCTGTTATCCGATAGCGCGGGTAAGTGCCTCCCACAATCGGTATCGGAAATTTCGATTGCATTTATATTTGGCGCCAAGCCACCCTCAACAACGTATAATTCAAATATATCAGTTATATTTTCATTTGAATGTTAACATATATTATTTAATTCAGCAGTTTATGTCCAAGTGTAATTTAAGCCCCACATTAATTGTAAAACTCGTGCTGGGTTTCATCCTTGCGAACACTGGTCTTGTAGCCCTTTTCAAAGTCTTTAAAGTTGACAACGTAGCGATTCTCGCGCACAGCGTGCATTCCAGCCTCCTGACAAATGGCATTAATATCTGCATTTGAGATCTTGTCCGGACGTGCTACAATATCCTCCAGGTCCACGTCCTCGCTGAGATTCATCTTTGATGTGATTGTTGAGAAAACAAGGCGCTTTTGGCGACGATCCGGCAGCGGAAACTCTATTTTACGGTCAAGACGGCCAGGACGCAAAAGAGCTGGATCCAAGGTATCAGCGCGATTGGTGGCCATGATTACCTTGATGTTGGTTGTCTCGTCGAAACCATCCATCTGATTGAGGAGTTCCAGTAAAATGCGCTGTACTTCTCGATCGGCTCCGGTTTGCGCATCAAAGCGCTTGGTAGCAATCGCATCTATTTCATCAATGAAAATAACGGATGGCGCGTTCTGCTTGGCCAGACGGAATACATCGCGGACCATGCGAGGACCCTCGCCCAAGTACTTCTGGACGAACTCTGAGCCCACTACACGAATAAAAGAAGCAGTGGTGTGATGAGCTACGGCCTTCGCCAGCATAGTTTTTCCACATCCAGGAGGACCAAAGAGGAGCACTCCTCGGGGAGGATCGATGCCTGGAATTAAAAAATCAATTAAACCAAATTTTAAAAATCGGCAAAAGTTCACTCATTCAGGGCCCATACATACCAATTTGCTTATACAACTGCGCATGCGTAAGGGGCAGCTCCACAGCTTCGCGTATCTCCTGTTTCTGAACATCCAGTCCCCCAATGTCCGAATAGTGGACATCAGGTCTCTCTTCAGGGGCCAGCATGGATATAGTGCTGTCCGCCTCCGGAGGCACCAAATCTACCAAACAGTTACTTTGCTTATGCAGGGCCACCGAAGACGAGGGCTTTAGCTGCTCCCTGTCGATAGTAGAAAGCACACGGACGTAGTAATTGGAACCTGTGGTAGACGCCACAATTCCGTTGTTCTCATCGACCGCCTCTAAGAATTGACCGATAACCAGGGGAACAGCCTTAATGCGCTTCACCTCCTCCTGGGCATGAATGAATTCCTTTTTCAAGTTGCGCTGCTCTTCCTTGATGTAGTCCTCCTGAACCTGGATAAGCTCCAACTCCATTTGCAACTTCTTGTACATAACGTACAAGTCGGTTTCATCCAAGCCCTCGTATTTTGCAAGAGACTTTTGGTGGAAAAGGGCAATTTCATCCTTGATTAGGCGCATTTTGGTTGAAGGGTCTCGTTAGAAAAGGCAGGAGATAGAATGACTTGAATTTTCAAAAGCTAAGTCAGAGTGGATTTTGAAATATGTATCGGTATCGAATCCAATGACAGTTATCGAAGGCAGTCAGCTGTTTCCGACCTGTTGTTTTATCTTCTTCTTTACTTTGTTTTTGTTGTGGTTGCTCTGTCCGACGTGGAACGATCTATTTTTATATATCTTATTCGACTTATTTTGGAACCCCACAGATTCTTGACGGCGCAGCATATATATTTGCCATACTAATGGCATTTATGTTACACGGTTAAACGTTTCGTTAGGCGGAGAGTGTATCATAAAGCACATCACAGCGGTTGCATTCAAAACTCTGGCAATTTAAAACATAAGATACCTTGTCTATTGGACACCGTTGACATATAGATACTTATCTTCGGAACATATAAACATCGGAATCAAAACATTATGTAATTTTCACAATTCGACTCCAGCCTATTTATTTGTCTTCTTTGATACACGAAAATATCATGGACATTCTGGTTTTCCTGACGGCGGTGGCCCATTTGGTCTACACCCCTTTTACGAAAGTGGAGGAGAGCTTCAACCTGCAGGCCATGCATGATATTTTATATTTGAGGGACAATTTCACTCAGGTAAAAAAAAGAATGTACTTTCTAGTCAATATTTTCCTAAGGAAAAATATCGTTTTTATAAATTTTTTCAGTATGATCATCATGAGTTTCCGGGAGTAGTACCACGTACCTTTATTGGCCCACTGGTTGTATCTATGCTTTCTGCTCCGTTTGTCCTACTCTTTGAGACTCTGGACATTAACAAATTCTGGGCCCAATATGTAGGTAAAATAAACCTACAAAACAAAGTCGCCCCGATTCTAAAATTTCGTAATCTTCTGCAGTGCGGCTGGTGTTAGCCGGAGCCATCACAGTGGCATGGAACAACTTAAGGCAGGCTGTGACGAAGATCTATGGCGTGGAGGTGCGTCTGTGGTTCACAGCCATCACCATAACACAGTTTCATTTCATGTTTTACATGACGAGGCCCTTGCCAAATGTTTTTGCCCTGCCCATAGGTACCTAATTCACAACACCTCGCAACCATTTTTTAAAAAAGTCTAATTAAGTAACCATTTTACAGTACTTTATGCCATTGCGTATTGGATGCGTGACCAGCACAAGCCATTTATCATCTGCTCTGGCATCTCCATCCTTGTATTTCGTTCGGAATTGGCTTTATTCTTGGGTATATTACTGGCTGTGAGCTTGCTACAGCGGAAATTCTCCATTGACAGGTGCAGTGATCAATCTTTAATATATTATTTAATGCCAAATATTTTATTCTTAGGCTCTTGAAAATTGCACTGCCGGCGGGCATTTGCATTTTGGGTGCGACTGTGCTGGTGGATTCGTTTTTCTGGCGGAGACTGCTGTGGCCCGAGGGGGAAGTGCTCTGGTACAACACAATTCTCAACAAAAGTTCCAATTGGGGCACGTCGCCCTTCTTGTGGTATTTCTACTCAGCCATGCCTAGAGCGATGGGAGCATCACTGCTTTTTGTGCCAGTTGGCATTTTCTTGGAGAAACGCATTCGGCCCTTGGCACTCTCTGCTCTAGCCTTTGTACTTTTATACTCCCTACTGCCCCACAAGGAACTGCGCTTCATTATCTACGTGTTCCCAGTTCTTAATATTGCTGCTGCGTGCGCCTGCCAAAGGATGTAGGTTTCATATAATTTTTTTTATGGATAAAATTGATTTTAATTTTTCCCCACTAGTTGGATGAACAGCGCCAAATCAACATGGCACAGTTTCCTTGCGTTATCGTCTGGAGCTCACCTTCTGTTAAATGTCCTTATGACGATATTTCTGCTCATCATTTCGGGAACTAACTATCCAGGAGGAGAAGCTCTTTCCCGTTTGCATCGATTGGAGGTTGGCTCATCCAATGTCTCTGTACACATATCGAACTTAGCCGCTCAAAGCGGAGTTTCGCGTTTTATGGAAATACGGGAGGAGTGGGAATATAGCAAAAACGAGTCTATGAATTACACTCAGGCAGAACTGACCAGTTACACACATCTTTTGGTAGAGGCAAAAAATAAGCAAAACACTGATGTATGGGCTTCGTTGCAAGATGAATTTGACACCGTGGAGTTCATCGATTGCTTCAACAGCATTGGCATACAATACAACTCCTTGCTGCCAGTTCGGATTAAAACCAAGCCTTGCATTGGAATCCTTAAGAGACGAATTCCGCCTCCTCCTAATAAGCAGAAACCCAAGGCAAAGGCAAGGAAGGAAAATGTTTCAAAACCTGAAGCTGTAGAAGAAATTAAAGTTCCTCAGATTGAAAAAATCGCTAGTGATAACAATAAGTTGGTCGTGGAAGCTAGCCTACCCGTGGATGTGGACGATGATGATGGTATCGTGGCGACCGTTGAGGAGATGTCCCTGGAACTCGATGCCATCAGTGAATCTGAAAGAGTAGTTGAGCCGGAGGAAGAATCGATTGAGGCACCAGCCAAGGAAATTAATTTTCAGGAACTGCGAAATTTAGCCATGGGTCAGACTACAAAAACATCTCGAGCTGCAACTAAACTAAAAATACGAAAAATAATCGAGCAGCACTACCGATCTAAGGGAAAGCAAATCGAAAATGATTCCTCGGAACGGTCGCCAAAGACAGCTGGTGGAACTGGTGGACGTCCTGGCTTGAGGCAGTCTGTAAAGGCCATTATTAAACAAGAGAAGATTAAGGAGATGATCGAGCAAATTTCTACCATGGACCTCACACGCATCTGCGACTTGGAAAAGACATCGACAAAGGACTGTTTGAAACAGGTCATCGACAAAATTGACGACAGCGAGAATGCAAAACTGAAATAAAAAGCCCAAAAAACCTAAGAATAACAATATTGTAAAACAGTGAAGTCAATAAACTTTTTGTAAAAATAGTTTCTGTTTCGTTTCAACATCATAAACATTTTGAATTTTGCGCCAAATGCGAAAAATCTTGATAAGTTGTAATCGACTATCGATTACCGTTAACAGAGGCGTTGTCGCAAGAAGGAATTAAATTCTAAAGTTTAGATTCTAAACGTAAATGTCAATAACGAATATAAATTAGTGAAAAAAGATGCAGGGAATTAATTTTAATTATGAATTTTAGAATATCGTTGGTACCAGAAAATGTTCCTACCCTCTCCATGAAATCTACCACGCCTCTGACTGCCAACAATTTTGTACGAAAATCGCTTTCGAAGTATATTCCAAATTTTTTGTCCTGTTTAGTATAAGCCTTTTCTTTTTTAATGTAAGTGATTATCTAAGGTTTGTTTTGGATTTTTCTGCATCAACACCGTTTGCAATTTGTGCTTTTTATCACCGGCAAATCCCACGCAAGCAATATCATAAAAAACCATATGATTTCTTATCACCTTCAGTTTGACCTCAAAATTTAGAAGGGAAGGACGAAGACATGGAGCTTACTGGATGGGTGAAAAATTACGAGTGGGGTCGTAGGGGGATTAGTTCAGCGGTAGCCCAACTGGCCATGGCCAATGATCCTGATTTTACTCTGGACGACGAGGAGACCTACGCGGAAATGTGGATGGGAACTCACGTTTGCGGCGTTTCAGTGGTGAAGGAAACGGGCGAGACGCTAGACCGAGTCCTTAAAACCGACCTCCCGTATCTGTTCAAGGTGCTGAGTATCAATAAAGCCCTTAGCATTCAAGTGCATCCGAATAAATGCGAAGCCGAGCGATTGCACCAGGAGCGCCCGGAGATTTACAAAGATCCCAACCACAAGCCAGAGTTGGCCATTGCTTTAACCCCGTTCAAGGCTTTGTGTGGATTCATGCCGCCGGAGGATATTAGGGACTACATCGACGAGTTCCAGCCCCTCAGCCAGCTATTGGGCAAGGAGGCGGTGGACCAGTTGCACGAGTCACCGAATGCCGAAAGCGTAAAGGTGTGCTACGAACAGCTCATGAAGAGTGACGAATCTGAAATTTCCAAGTGCATCGAGGACATAGCTAAGGACTATCAAAAGGGTAAACCGAGTACACATCAACTGCTGCCTAAATTAACTTTCAACTCTTCCCTAGAACTCAAGTTTAATGAGCTGCTCGACGTGTTCAGCAGCGTCAACAAAGACTTCCCTGGTGACGTGGGCGTTCTATCCCTGTTTTTCCTAAATCTGATCCACCTGCAACCCGGTGAGGCTATTTACTTGGGTGCCAACGAGATTCATGCCTATCTTGACGGGGACTGTGTAGAGTGCATGGCATGCTCCGATAACGTTATCCGTGCTGGTTTGACGCCCAAGTACAAGGATGTTGAACAGCTGCTAGAGTCTGTTAACTTTGTTGGTCTGCACCCAGATCTGAAGAAGTTCACGCCATTTCGGGTAGACGATCAGGTTCAGGTGTACATTCCACCCGTATCAGACTTTGCGGTGATTTCCCTTAAAATCAATCACAGCCTGAAAACGTACAAGCTGCAGATCCAGCCGTACGGATCCATTTTAATAGTCCTGAATGGAGTGCGTACTCTGAGGCTGAAAACTCAAGCAGGACCCAAGGAAATTGTAGTCTCGCGGGGCAGCATTGTGTACATTCCTGTGGAATCGGCACCTGAAGTAGAGTTCGCGAAGGCCGAAGATTGCGACGCGGACTTTACGGGGTACATAGCTTCCTTCAACTACTTTCGAGTGGCCTAAAATTGTCAGGCAATGATAATATATTTTTTAGTGCAATAAATCGAGAAATGCGACATTTTGGTGGTGAATTCATTTATTTCAAAAATTGCAATTTAAGAGCTATGATAAAAGCTAAAGTGGCAATAGTAGCGATAAATAAGTAATCTAATCAATAGGCTATACACGTTCGTAACACATACAATAATTAACGAGAAATATCTTGCGCACAAACAGGTTTTCCTAATCTTTAAACATTGGATTACTTTAAACAATTTTGTTCACTTAGGTCTACAATGAAAATTCATCTGGGACACAAATTAAATATACACGATGCACAACGTTCGAGAGCGACTCTGTAAATATTCATTTAAACCAGTGAGGGACTATGGAATTTCCGGAATCCCGTCTGAATGGCATAACAATGGATAACATAAAATTGGCTACGATATGACGACACCACCTTATATTAATCTTTAACTATCTGTGTGCCAGGGGAAGCGGTGGTTTTAGGGACTGTAAATATATATTAATACACATATATTCATCTCAGTAGATACAAGTTTGATTCGACAAAGTTCAGTAAAATGCCTCAAAAAGTTTGTACCAAAAACAGAGTACATCATTCGGTAAATCTCATAATAAAAATGTTATGAGGCAACAGTAAGGTTGCCATTTGTACAAGAGTGTAAGTAGGTTTATAGCAAATAGTTAGTTTTGTGCCCACATTAGCTACTGTTTTGTGCCCACAACATTGGTTCGAGGTCATTGGGTATACTGGGGACCTGTCTACCGTGTTCTCTATTGATTTCGAACATCTTTGTGCATGTTTAACTCTTGAGCAGATTGTTGGCACGCTTGTTTACACCGTCCATGCGAATGTTGTTGGCGTCGCCCTTGGCATTGATGCGGTCGACCTGCTTGTTCTGGTTCTCCAGCTCCGAGCCCATATCCAGTGCCATGTTTCGGAGGTTACCAAGCATAGAATTCACTTGCCCGAGATTCTCGTCCATCTCGTCCTCGCGGGCATCGTTTGTGATTCGTGCCACATAGCCGGATTGGGGCGGTGCACCCATTCCACCTCGCTCTCTCTCATCGATCACACGTTGAGGCTGGCTGGCCACTATTTTACCATCATCGTTGGCCTTCCAAGCGTTGTCGCCGTCGTCCTTTATGTTCACCTTCTTCCAGGGCAGCACACAGAGGCCGCAGAACTTTTCCATGCCGCTGAGATTCTTCTCCGCCTCACGCATGTCGGCGTTGATCCTGTCCATGCCTTCCTCTATGCGATCCAGCTGCTCGCCCTGGTCGTCCAAAGCCACTAACGTGCGAATTCCCGCTTCCTTGCTTTCGTCCATAAGGCTGAGCATCCGGCGTGTGCTCTCCAAGGATTCATCTGCAACCTGGGCCGACTTGAGCTGCAGCTCCTGCAACTCCGTTCGGGGCTCATTGTTTTCCACGGCGGCCATTTCCGGGTGCGGCGGGCTTAGCAAGTGGTTGTTTTGGTGAAATCTAGACAAATGACTCACAGTCACAGATTCGGCCGTGAATTTCCCTGGGACGCCTCTCTGAGAGCTAAGATTGCAGTTTGTAGATATGTATTTAGGTTGCGCTTAAGCTCGATTTGTGCTCTTTTTCTAGGAACCTTTTTATAAAATTCAGCAATTACAACAAATATTTGGCAAATAAGAATTTTCACACATACGCTAATTTGTGTATATATATATGAGAATTAGTGTGGCCGAAGTATCGAAGTATCGATAGATCCGATACGTAGATCTTCAAATCCCATCCATAGCCAATATTTACTTGGCTTGGCGGGCTCAGAGTTGCGAAATATATATTTGATCTAGCAACACGTTTAAAATTTAATGTCAAATTCTCAAAACGTGTGGACTTCATTTTCGAATAAACTAGTACAAGCTCACAACCTTTTCCGGGCGAAAGTGAAAGATTTTAATAATTTGTAGTATTGTGTTTCATATTTGCGCGCACAGTGTTGAAAAATGTTTTTGAAAAATTAACGCTTTGTTTTTGGTACAGCGTCGGTTCTCAGTAGTTCTATTTAAATCTTAATTACTTTAGTTTTTCCATAAGTCTGTACTTTATTTAATTGCACTAAAATGGATGATTCGTGCAGATCGACCGTGGGCAAGGCAAGTTGTTAAACATTTAATACCGAGCGACTGTTTTCTTCTTCAAATCCTTATGATGCCTCACGATCGTATTTGGTTCCCATAGTAATGCAGTTTTTTGTTTGCAGGGCGATTCAAGGAGGTCCTCGATCGCGGCCAACGACGAAAGCGTCACCATGTACCTGTCCTTCGACGCGGACGACACTCTTTCCGGCGGAACCAGTACAAAGTGGCAGTCAGCAGTGGTCACTCAAAGCAGTCAGTACCTTGAAATACACAACAGTAAAATGGAGGCTAATGTGGAGGAAAAGGGGCTCCGGCGTAGCGTCTTGAAGGATTTGCAGCAGATCATGATTGGAGAGCAGGATCAGGGCTCACCCCTCCGTCCCTTTAATATGAGCCTTCTTAACAAACACAATGCTCTGAGTTCCACGCCTTCTAAGGACACCCCAGTGATCACATCTCTTGATCTAACAAATGTCGAAAACAAGGAAAACTCGCACACTGACGAAAATGATCATGCCGGTGGCGACAATTCAACACTGTCTAGTTCCGTAGACGTAACCGCCAACACGGTTAAAGCAAATACTCTAAAAACCATAGATGGAACCATTGACGAGGAGTCGGTCCAGGAGATTCCAAAGCCTTGCGCAAGCACTGTTTATCCGCTGAGCGCCAACGTAGTCCTTGAGAATATCACCGAGGGTAAGACTTTAGAAAAAATTGTATAAATATTACTTAAATGGCTTTCATATGTAGTTTCCGACGAAGGTGTGTCTATGGTAGCCTCCCCACCGCCAGAGAAACCCGATCCCCAAGTCGCGGAGGTTGTAAACGAGGTTTCGGAACTTATTTCCAAAGCCCTAAAGATTTCGGCCGAATCTGTGAAGCCACAGCCTTCAAAAATTAAAGTGGAAGCAACCAAAAAGAGGATGACTATTGCCATCGGACCTTCGGGTGGAATGCCGCGTCCACGTCGCTCCTATTTACCAACGTCTAGTGCGGAGAGTCGTACCTATTCCTTCAAACAGCGTATGTCTGTGGTTGTGAAAACTACACTAAATAGTCCGGCCCGTAAGCTAAGCGCTGGTGGCTCTCTAGCTGCAGGACGCCGCAGCTGCTTGCCTGTGGCCAAACCAAAACCTGGAAGCACTCGTAAATCGGTCGCAGTATCAAGCAGCCGAACTCCTCAAAACATCCCAACCAAGGTGGTCAAGCAAACCCCCAAAACAACGCTTCCCGTAACCTACAACTGCAAGACTTGCGAAGCCACTTTCCGAGTAAAAAGCTTGCTAGACGTGCATGTTCGCATGCACGATATGGTAGAGAATGGACCAAAGTCCCTGAAGCGGCTGAATACTAATGCTGTGGGCGCAGGAAGTAGTGCGCCCGGCAGCAAAAATTCCTGCAAGTACTGCGACAAAAACTTTGCCCTGGAACGCGCTCTACACATCCACTTGATGCAAAACTGCAGCAAGATTCCGCCAGGTGAAAAGCGGAAACTCGAATTTACGGAACTTAACCACGAAAAGAAGGCTCAGCTGCCCAAGATTGGAGCTTCCAATGTTGTGAACCAGCCATGCACCCTCTCCCAGAAGACACAGCAGCGCTTCAGCATGATTCCTAGCAAGGGTAAATTTTCTCAAAATAAATCAAGCACAACAGTTAAAAGAAACATGAACACGAAGGACAGCAGCAAGTCCATTATTAAAAAGAAAATGTAATGGAAACATTATTTATGTTGGTTTTGTTCGAATGAAATGCTACTGTTTTGTTTGTTTCTTTAACAATGTTTGTTTTTTTGTGAGTTTCAAAACTTTAATTCAAGTTAAATTTTCAGCTACTTCATCTTTTGAACCACCCATGGCCCCGCCGTCCACGAAAAAGGTACCCAAGAAGGCTGCGCACGCTGGAGTATATCGAACCCCTACGAAGACTGTGCCCTGCCACATTTGCAAGCAATCCTTTAAGAGCATACTCGAGTTCACCAATCACAGTCTGACGGTGCACACAAAGAACTTGACGCAGAAGCCACCAGTTGGCCGAGAAAGTGCACCGAGTGCCCAAGATTAAATCAAATGTAACCAATTTAATATAGCCTAGGTCTAAGATGAGTGTATTTTAGTTTCCCCCACGTTTAAATGCACATTAACCTCATTACTTTGATTTTTTCTCCGGCGGGGGTTTCATGTCCACACCTTCCGTTTTGATATCCAGCGGTCCAGTAGCATTGTTCATCTCATTGGAGTTCAGGCCGCCAGCAGAACTCATCTCGTCTCCCGCAGCTGGAGGTTGCTGTAGATTTTGCAGCATTGGTGGGATTGGGGGCGGAAACTTTCGAAGGAGTTCGGCCAGTAGCATGTCCACGCGTTGCTTTTGGAATAATGTCCCACTGTTCTCGTCCTTCGATGAGTTGGCGTCCTTCTTATCGGATTTGGATTTATCGGATACTGAATTTAAGATTTATTAATATTTTCCATAGTTATTGGATGTCTTACTGATTTCCACTTACAAACTTTATTGGACGAAAAGTCCCAGGTGTATCCTTTGTTGGGATGGTAACGAGCATAGCCACTGGCTTCCTCAAAGGCAGATTGAAGGTTTACGACAGTGTTGAGCTTAAATTGAGTAATTTAAAGCAAAGGAATGGCATGTTTTTGTGAAAATAGTTACTATGCGAGCATTGATCACATTTGCCAGGTCGGGCGCCTTGTAGACCGTGCCTCCAATGATGTAGTAATCTGCGATGGGCGTGGCTTCAGAAGGATTATGACGGTGTTGTTTTCGGATGACATACAAAATAGGCTCCGCGACATGCAGAAGGATATACTCCAACCCTATCATGTTACTGAAATGTATAAGATGGTTAGTTTCATGGATTTAAACCTTAATACAAGTACAACATACTGCAGATGCTCTGGGCCTAGACGCTGCATCCGGATGGTTTCATTGTTACATATGTGCTCGTAGAAGGGATTCGATCTCCTGCAGAAGTAGTCCATTACCGTCTGGGGGCTGAGGGTCGCCATCATCTGGGTGTCGTGCCAGGAGAGGCGCAGGTGGTCGTTGGCCATTTGCCGGCTGGCCATAGTGTCGATGGATGCACGTGCTCGGATCAGGGAAGTGATTGGCTAAACCGGCCGTTGGCAGAGCAGGGGCAATTTTGTGGGTCAATGACGCCGCTAGGGGTTCTTCCTATTCCTGGTGATCGGTTTGTTTACAAGCTATTTTTAACCTTTCGCTGACAATGTCTGTTTTGAGTTATTTGTTGTGTAATAAATAATTTAGAACCGTGTTAACGACAGAAATTTCGCGCTGCTCCCGCTGCCAATAAACTTCGCCCTAATACTGTAAGTTCTGAAATATGCCGCCGGTGTCTGAACTTTCTACAGGTATTTCACACTCTGCATGATCGTAGCGGATGCCCTGCGTTGCTTTTAAACAATAAACAAAACAAATTTGTTGCTATTTTCGCTTGCCACGAGCGCGCATTTACCAGCACTGTCCTGGCCTGCTTTACAGCACTGCTAGGTGGCCTGCCATATCGAGTTGGCAGTCCCAAATAAGAAGAAGCTGTATTGAACGGAAAAGTTTAAAAATAAACATATTCCGATTTAAAACCAAACTGATATTCAATTTTCCGGCGCGCAGTCAGCGCTGAATCAAATCTCAGCAGGCCGAACAAGCGACGCGCTCGCATACGAGCCCGCTCTATATTAAAAGAATTTCCGGCTCTCAACTTGGCCCATATCTTGGCAATATTGGGAACCATATCAGTACACTCTGTTCACTTCGTCGTGGTGCACGGGAGGCAGACGCTGATTCACCAAAACACACAGCTCTCGCAATGGTAACCCTTGATTCTATGTTCATTTTATCAATTGGAAAATCAATAACCGTGTAGCATCTTTTGGCCAAATGTAATCGTGCGTGTCCGCCCGGCCATTGTGCCAAAATCCAGATCATTTGTACATAGAAGACTCTCAGAACAAAGCCTTCAGCGCCCGCACAATTCGGATATATCTGTATATATGCGTTATATGTTTCAGTAGACGGCCAGTCAAGGTCGCTAAATTCTCGGCCAGGCGCACATTGTAGAATGAAACGTTCTTTTTTACGCCTCACCTTGATTTTCTTCAATTCGATATATGTTGAGTGTGTGTGCTGTTTCCATGGTTGCTCGCGGAGCGGCTTGTTTATCGAATTCACTTTTATACCCTTGGAATTTTATTTAAAATATAATTTAAAATACATCTAGAATCAAAGCGACTTTCTGAAACATCAGTTTTAATTTTTATTTCGTTTTTAAACTTCATTATTTATTTACTTAAAAGCACTTCAAATGGAAGTCCTTCATTTCGAATTGAAAAAAAAGCTTCGTTTTTTATGTTCAACAAAATAAAGTAAGATATCGGTGCAGATTTGCTGATAAATCTTTTAAACGACTTGAAGGGTACAGAAACTTCGGCTTATTACCATTTCCTCCTATTTGTTTATCCAGTCCAGGTTGTTATTGTTTTGCTCCAGCGAATTGTTTACAAACATCCCTTGTAAATAACCATCAGCCAGTGTGAATTGTGTTGAGTGTGGGTAGCGAACAGAAACCACTCTATTCTATTCTATCTTTTAGATTTTTTCACACTTTCTGAGCTTAGGCGGGCTCCGATCCTGCCAACCACCCCTCAGTAGTCAGTTTCAGCGATATGCGCTACATAAAACCGGAGCCGTACTATGAAGTAAAACAGCCAGAGCGCCGAATCTTCAGTCCGCGTAAATATGTTGCTAGTGCCACTAACCGGATTCCATTTTGCAGGGGCTTCCACCGTTCAATGTCACCGGCAGCCCGTTTAACGTGGTGCCCATCCACAACTACCCGGAGCTGATGAAAGACACCTGCGCTTTGATCAACGCCGAGTGGCCGCGATCGGAAACGGCGCGCATGCGTTCTCTGGAGGCATCTTGCGACACTCTGCCATGCAGTTTGGTTCTCACCACGGAGGGCATGTGTCGGGTAATAGCCCATTTAAAACTGAGCCCGATCACTTCCAAAAAGAAGGCATGCTTCGTCGAGTCGGTCGTGGTGGACAAAAGCTATCGGGGCCAAGGCTTCGGCAAGCTGATCATGAAATTCGCGGAGGACTATTGTCGGGTGGTACTTGATCTGAAGACAATTTATTTGTCGACCATCGATCAGGATGGATTTTACGAGCGCATCGGCTACGAATACTGTGCACCCATTTCCATGTATGGGCCTCGTCACTGCGAACTGCCGAGCTTACAAAATGCCAAAAAGAAATACATGAAGAAGGTCTTATAGACGTCAACGCCAGTGGTAGTGAGATTAGCCCAGCCCGAACAGAGCGTGGCAGTTAACTAGTCAAATTGGCAAATGCATGAAATTATTTACAGGACTCGCCTGTCGCCTGCCAGCAGCTGCACCGTGCTATAATCGGGACACGAATGAAGGGTACGCTTATAGGCACACCAGGTTCATTCTCCGAATATTGGTACAGCTACAGCTAGCTCTTAATTCCATTAAACAAATAAGCAAACATTCACGATAGCTTGTGTTGATTTTTAAATATTACTTTCCGCGTGTATTTTTTAAACTTTTTGGTTCTTTTTGTATGACAAAGGTGACCACTACGTTCGGTACATGTGTATGGATATGCTAGCCTTATCCAAATCTTTCTGTATAGCCATTATGATTTGTTATAGTTTTGCTCAAGCATGTGCATATAGTGGCTTCTAGACGGAAACCTACCTGCCAGCAATGATAATAAGAAGCTCAAGTATCTTCCAACGAAACATAGCATAGAGACATATCGAGCCTTAGCCAATAAGCACTCAACGAAGGCAATAACTTCCAATAAATCGTGTAGAAATTGTAAACAGTGTGCATCTTTTCCTGGGCGGAAGTATCTATCTGTCGCATGAACGATTGCATCCATGTGTCCACATCAACCAGAGATGACAAGTTCAAGATCACGGCTACGCCTATAAATTGATGTTATTTTGGTGCAGCCAAATTTGACGGGGGCTCGGTGCCCATGAAATGGTTGTTGCCCGCCCAGCGAGCGTCATGCGAATTCATTCTGTTACAGAAATAGCCTGTAGTGATGTAAGGGGCTGCCAAAACGCTGTCGGATCTCTCGGTTCTCGCTCTCGATGATGTGCTTTGAAAGCGGAAGCTGTTGATCTTTAATGGCCTGGGGACCGCCGGCGATCTGTTATGGTCAGAGATTTTTTGAATAGCTAGTTGGCACTTGGTGGCACAGGTGCTAATGCCCCGTCAACCACCTCACGTAATTGCAATTAAGAAATACTTTTCGAAAATGGGTAGTTTATTGGGCGCTTGCTCACACTACATACAGCAATCTACGTTACCTGTATGGACTATGAAAAAATATTAATATTTGTACGATTCAATTTATCAGCTGCAAATGGTTCGAAATGTTATTTCTATGGTTATAAGGGGTTTAGGTGCTTTTCGGGGCCTTTCCAATACCACAAACCTTGCCGTAGTGTTCCGGCTGATCCAGACTGTCCACAATAAATTTGCCCAAATCATATTTGGATACCAGCCGACAAGGGGCGTCATCATGCACCACAGTATATGCGGTGGAGGGTTCGTCGGCGATGTGCGGCGGTAGGATAGCTATGTACTCCAGCCCCGAAGCTTTGGTCAGGTCTAGCATTCGCTTGTGCTCCTCGTTCAGCTTGTGAAAGACCGCGGGAACTTCGTTCAAGGGTCTAAGCAGGAACGAGGACATCACAATGGAGAACTTCGTCAATTTGGCCTCTTTCATGGCCTTGATCAGATTCTCCGTGCCGCGCGATAGTTCCGTGGTGGCCTCCAACTTGTTGCGCGTTCCCAAAATTACGCACACCCCATCCACACCCTCGATCAGGCGCTTCACATCCTCGTAATTGGTTGCGTCTCCTTGGACCAAGTCAACTTTGGACTTGAACCGCTCTGGAACGGTGGCCTCAGTGCGATAAAGCAATTTAACTTTAAGACCTGCATGTAGAATTACCATTAGCTTGCTTCAGAATACCCTTTGACCTCTGATCTGCTCACCTTTTTTCAAAGCGTGGTCTACGGCACATTCGCCGGTCATGCCGGTTCCTCCAATAATTGCAATGCGTTGCATAATGCTTTCTTTCTATTTGCTCCTCAGCTACTTATAATGCTTGTGTGGTAATTGCAGTGTCACATGTACTCCAGCAGAGGCACCGCGGTGTTATCTAGGGAAGAGTCCAAATTATATTGATTCCAGCAAGTGCTTCGAGTTCGCACCCACAGCGTCGCCAGCTGATTTGAGTTTCACACACACCTTCACACAAAACTTGTGCCAAATTCAAGGAAGTATTGCCAAATTTTATAAGGGGGGTGCTTATATTTTTTTTTATTTATTGTCCTAATACTTAATATATTTTTTAGTTTCCTTCTTTAATAATTGTTTGTACAAAATTATGTTCAAAGGCAACTAGTCTCATTTTCCCATAGGCATACAGCTCCTGGTATCACCCTTCTCCAAATCATATACATACGTATGTACGTATTGTCTTTGTCATCTAGATAGATAAACCAATCTAATCTATTTAAAACAAGTTTATTTACAAAGCTATAAATGTATGCACTTGTCATGGTGATTAATATTATTATTTAAATTTATCGCCAACCACTAATTTCAAATTCAGTCTGGCAACCCTGCAGGCTGCCCAGAGCTGCCACGTCCAATCAAAAGCTCAACTGCCAATTCTTCAAGCTTGCGATTCTTCGGAATATGGGTTATCTGCCGGATTTTTTACCCTTCTCATGGTTATGCCTAGCTTGAGTTCGCTTAGAAAGTCGTTTGCCGGCGGCTTGCGTTCAGCTCGTGGTTTTATGCCACTAATAGTGGCTGCCTTTTGGTCCACTTTCTAAAAATAAAAAAAAGGGAGTTTTTAAACGTATTTTTAAAATATTCCTATTTATATTATTCACTTACCTTAAGAGCTACTCCCTTGCGTATGCTTTCCAGTAAGGCCCCCCTGTCATCGGCAGCAGCCGGAGCCACTTTGGGCACATATTTTTGCATTGGTGGTGGCGCTGGGGGTCCACCTGCGGATGGAGGAGGTGGTGGCGGGGGTGGACCTCCTCCGGTGGTAGCGGATGTTGAAACTGGCATGGGAGGTGGTGGAGGAGGTATTCCTCCTACAGACGCTGGAGGCGGTGGTGGTGGGAGCGGAACCTGAGTTTTGGTGCTCAGTACCTGCATAGGTGGGGGAGGCTGCATGTAAGATGCAGTTGTAGCTGCAGGTGATGGACAATGAACTGGGGTACGTGGCTTAGCCGGAGGAGCTGGCGGCGGAGGCTTGGCTGTTCCATACTGCTGCACGGACGATGCCGATGCCATGGAAGCAGTGGAGTATGTGTTGGAGGGCGGCTGCGGCCTGCCGATTGGTGCATATTGGACCGAAGAGGTAATGGATGCAACGTTTGTACTGGGCCCAACGGATGGCTTTGGTGGAGCCGGCGGTGGAATTCGCATGGTTCCCGCTTTTCTCTGTGGAGATATGGTGGCATATGTCTCGTTAGATGGCTTAACAGGAGTCGCAGCAGGTCGGACATGGCGTATATCAATGGCCGCTGGATAGCCGCCGTGCGAGTTGTTTGCCATGACTGTTGAAGGAGGCGGAGGCACCTTAGGCTTATTTGAGGGCTGCACCTGCACGGCAATCACAGACCCCACCTCCTGTTGCCGGTTAGGCGCTGGCAGAGGCATGTCCATGTCCAAGATATCCACAAACCGGGATGTGACAGATGCATAATTTGCAAAACTGGGTGCAGGTGCCGGAGTCGTAATCGCAACAGGTGGAGGCGAGGGCGGAGGAGTGATCTGATTATTGGTGGAGATGGTGGCGTACAGCAGGGGCCTTGTGGGCTCCTGGCTCTTCGGCTTGTTTTGCAGATCACCTTTTTTGGGCTATAAATGAATACGTTACTAATCATATTGAAGTAGTTTGGTTCAGCTACATACCATCCACGTGAAATTGGAGTGGACTATTTTTTTTATGACGTCCTGACGTCGCATATCACTGATATCCGTCTCCGTAATACCACGCTCGATCATGTACTTCCTCAAAACATTATCGTTGGTCTCGGCACTCAGATCGAAGGCGTTGCGGGTCCTATCCCGAGTCACATCTCCGGAAACATGTTGAAAATTTGTGGGTCCACTGATCTCGTACTTGGAGCCTTTGCTGCTGACCACCACGCTCGTGGGGAAACTAGGACCAGCCAGAGCCACCGCTGGAGGAGCTCCTGTATATCTGTCCAGACTGTTCGAGGAGGAGGAGTTCTTCATGCCGCTGAAACTGATGTCGATACTGGCGTTGTCGGGGTAGGCAGGCGGCGGACGGACTGCTGGTGGCGGATGAGCAAACACGTCGCAGCTCACTTGCATAGAAGGAGGCTGAAACGAAAGAACGAATTGCTGAGGTCAGGACACGACTGCAACCTCAACTACTGAAGGGTAAAATCTGTAATTTTATGCATAAGGAGCTAACTATTTTATACCCTTGCGGTTGCAGTTTTAACCTTTAACTTTCTTCAATAAACCTATAAGAAAGGGGCTTTACGATCACTAACAATGGGCGAAATCCCATTTGGCTTCAGTTGATTTTGTTTAAAAATCTGTATTACCCTGCAGGGGTATAAAAAAAGCTCTTTGCAATTACCACCCAGTAACCAGGCCCCTTATTGCTCCGTATTATGTCATAGACGTAGGCGCGTCGCATCAGAGTCGGCAGACGACTCAGGTCGTCGGATAAGTTGGCTTTCCGCAGGTACAGCTGGAGCATTTCGTCGACGCCTTGACCCCGCACATCGAATGTCTTGCGGAAGTCAATGGCCTTCCCCTCCAGCTGCCTGAACTCCACGGGCTCGGAGATGTAGGCGTATGAGTAATCCTCCATGGCACTAGAAAAGCGGAGCTGCGTTAGTCGAAGGCTGCAAAGGATCGGCCACTGGTGGCTTTTACTGTCTTGCGCTGAGGTATTATCTAGTAGCCAATTTGAAGATAAGGGTGCTGGCGCAGCTAGTGCTTTATCAATTTTGGATTCGGATATTGTGACTCATCGGTATGGGCCCTCCCCAGAGTCACCAGGTAACCCAGTTGGAACAATAGCCCACTGGCCAGACGGAGACAAAGAACCATTACCGTATGAGAAGGAGTTGGTGTCCACGGTGTCTGCAGAACCTGGGCAACCAGATCGACTTGGAGCAAAACGTAACTGGTCACAGTAGGTTGAAACGACTCGGAGCTATGTGGAGGACTGATTAACGGTAGAGGTATGTCAGTGGTGGGCACTGAGTTTACTCATTTCGCGAAGCGCGTTATCTGGTAGCCGAGGGTCTGAAAACTGATAAATGTTGGCCACTAATCACCCTGCCGACTGGGTCCCCGAGGCCTGAGCTAAAAGAAAATATAAACAATTCGCGTAAACTATATTTTTATGCCGTGGGACTACGATAAAAGCCTTACCTGTCAGTTCCTTGGGTAAGTCCATATTCAGAGATCCGCAGCCAGTGAGTAATGATTTCTGACAGCGGAAACGCATTTATGAAATCAATTTTTGGTCATAAAATCGAAAAGGCTTCAATAGGAACGGTTATTATTTTTTTTTTTTTTATATTAAGTTACTTCCCAGCTCAACGAGGGTAGGAAAGGTTATATATGACTATACGATTACTCTGGTTCTTGATACTTTCAAATCTAAAAATAAAAATTAAGGTTCGTTGGAGATCGAAGGATATCGGAAGCACTATTGAATTTTACATGGGGCGGAAGCTCGAGATAAGAAATTCATGGACATAGCTTAGAGTTTATTTATCTATAAATAGTTTTCTGATTAAACCTATTGTAATTATTGGTTTTTTATATAAATAAAAATAATTATACAAACTTCTAAACAATAAATTATTTCCAAACCATAATTTTCAATTTATTTAATAAGGATATACAAAGAAAAAATGTTCCTTGCGAAATTATTTTATTAAAGGATTTTTATCAGAACTATTTAACTATACTAGTTATGCGGCAACCCTGCTATATGTCATTGAGTTTTCTGTCAAAATTGTCTACTTTCACCAGTCCCCGGAGAAAACAAATCATTCTCCCTCTGCTCAGCAGTCCTTACGCTTCGTCGAAAAATCGAAAAAATAAGTTTGCCTTTCTTAAAATAATCAAAAACTTGAGTCTTGAGTCTCGGTATAATAGTTTGTGAATACAAAAAGTATTTTGAAAAGAAATCTAGTGAAAGTGAAAATGAGTAACGGTATAAAGACTGAGGTGCTCGGCGAGTATACGCTGGCCGAGATTGAAGTGGTCATGGAAACAGAATTGAATCCCGATGACCTACAACCCGGAGCCACTGTGCTGGCATCCAATGAAGGAGACGGTATCCTTGAGCAAATTGTTAGCCATGAAGAGCTCTCAAAGTTCTTTACGGCAACGCCTTCGGCCACCATACAAATGCCCACGGAAGTAGTAGTCCAGCGCACTTTGGCGGATCCGGCACTGAAGCAGATTCTGCAGGAGGCTGATGGCAAGCCGGATTTTGACCCGCAGGCGGAGCAAATGAAAATACGTGACTTTCTGGCGGGGGTAAAACACAACAAAATGACGACAGAAGAGTCCGTTTTTCAGGGTAATTCATGTTGATCTATTAACTTTTTTTACTTCTACAATGCGACTGTTCCACATCCTTAAGCCTCTCGGGCCAACGCCGCCGCTATAGCTGCCAGCCGGGTAAAGTGCCCTCAATGCTATGGCCAATTTGATCCAGTATCCATTCAAAATCACATCTGTGAACCACAGGAACGCCTCAAACCCGTGTGTGAGATTTCATCCGTGCACCAGGAGAAACCGCAGCCCAGCAGCGTTCCAACACCTCCGGCACCGCCAAGCAAACCCGGCAGCGAACGCGTTATCCAGGAGAACCAAATCCGACTTCGCCGCTACATGAAAGACGAAATGAAGTACGATCTGACCACCGGAATAGACAGCTCACGCGGCAGGAAGTCCAATAAGGGACCGAACGAATGCACCATGTGCGACCGAAAGTTTGTTCATGCCTCCGGCTTGGTGCGCCACATGGAAAAGCATGCTTTGGATCTGATTCCATCGCAGTCCAGTTTGCAGCCACACACGGCTCCGGCAGCTGGGCTTCATGTGGTGGTCAAGTGTAATGCATGCGGCCGCGTCTTCTATGATCCCCAAGTGGCCCTGAATCACGGCCTGGTGCACTTTCCAGAGCTGCCTCACATAACCAAAGAAGAAGCGGGAAATCAAAGCTCCTCGGCGGGGGAAGCAGACTTCAATTTTAATCAGCTTATCCTGGAGGGCGAAAAGCTGATCGCTGCATTTGCGACAGAACAGCAGAAGGCAAAGCGATTGGATCAGAAGCTGTTCTCCACGTTGATCCTGGGCAGCGTGCTGCAGTGCGAGTTCTGCGAGTACGTGTTTGCGGACATATCGGACTTGCTGCTCCACTCGGCGGCTCATATTTCGGAGCGGCGTTTCGAGTGCACCGCCTGCGACATCTCTATGAGCACAGCCAAGGAGGCCAGTGTTCACTTTCAGACGGACTGCAACTTTATGAGGGAATCCCTTCGGTCTCTTAATGTGTCCCTAAGCCGCTTCTTTGTGTGCAATGTGTGCGAGGTTAAGTTTTCCAACACGGATCTACTCCAGGAGCATCGGTGAGCCAGATTTTCAATATTTATTGAACAACCATATAACCGAACTAGACTTTCTTTTTAGTTACACTTCGTATCATTACTTTCCACGCCTCAACGAGAATGGGAAGCGGCTGCTCCTGCCCTGCGAGTTTTGCGAGGTGAACTTTGAGTTCGCCCACGAGATCCAGAGTCACAACGAGGAGAAGCACCTAAACAAGAAGAAGCGGGAGAAGGAGACCCGAAACACGGGTTCCGGCCGCCTGCGCCAATATCTGTGTGACATCTGCGGCAAGTCGTACACCCAATCTAGCCATCTTTGGCAGCACCTCCGCTTTCACCAAGGTAAGTAGTTACTCCAAGGCCTAAAGCAAGTCCATTTCAATGTATCCATTAGGTGTTAAGCCCTTCGTGTGCCAGGAGGAGAACTGCGACCGCAAGTTCACGATTCGTCCGGATCTCAACGACCACATCCGCAAGTGTCATACGGGCGAGCGTCCGTACCACTGTCTGGTGTGCGGTAAGCGTTTCCTCACTGGCTCCGTCTTCTACCAGCACCGCTTGATCCATCGCGGCGAACGGCGCTACGAGTGCGATGAATGTGGCAAGCGTTTTTATCGAGCCGATGCTTTGAAGAACCATCAGCGCATCCATACTGGCGAGAAGCCTTACAGTTGCCTCTTTTGCACCAAGACCTTCCGTCAGCGAGGCGATCGCGACAAGCACATTCGGGCTCGTCATGCTCACTTGGATGCCAATTCGCGGCTAATGATGCAAATGCAAAAATTTCAGCTGGAGTCTGCCGCTGCCGCTACCGCTGCCGCTGCCGCTGCCGCTGCGGCTCTGAAGGCAAAGGAGCAGCCGGGCGAGGGTGATACGGATGAGGGTAATTCCGTGGTAGTGGCCTCAATGGAAGGAGCTGACGAGGACGGAGACCCGGCAATGGAGGTCCAATATGCCATGTCGGACCAGCAAGACGGCATGGTATGCGTTCCAATCGATGAACTCAATTCAAACAACTATATAGTGCAGCAGTATGTGCAGGCAATGCCCTTGGAGGCCGGTTCGGAGCAGCAAATATTTGTTTACGAGGAGCCCGCCTCAAGTATGATAAGTATTTTCGATCCTGAGACGGCACAGCCACCGATGCAGGAAAGCAACATATCCTTGCTACATGGTGGAGAAAGCGCCAAAGTTGTGGTGGTCAAGAATGATCCTTCTCAGCCACTTTTTTCCGATTCTTATATGTAGTTAAGGCAACATATTTTGAATAAAGCGCCAAGGTGATGCCACCTAGAAAGCATTGGTTTGGTATTGGGTCACGGTAGACAACTTTCAAGCACTTACGATGGAATTTTTGTTGAAGGCCTCAAAGCGTTTTCTTGTGGCTTCTGTTAGATCGCACGCTTATCGATCGAATTCAAGTTCTCTGCCTATTTCTTTCAGAATGGATGAGGTTATGAAAAAAAAACGAGAGTCGTTAGGTAGACGGGACAAACCGATATCAGGTGGCATCACCATGAAATCGAATTTTCGATACTTCAACAGAAATATCGATACATTTATATTTTGTTAGAACATTCACATACACACATGTCGACGCGCGAAGAACACCAATAAATTCGTTTTGTTTGGTCAAATATAATAATAAGCTTAATATTAATATTAAACCCTTAAATTTAAAGTAAACAAGTCAATTACCACAAAACGAAAAGTGAGTTGTGATGCGCGAGAGTGGGTGCTGGTGGGACAAAACTTGTGAGGGCCGAATTTATTTAAACATTTAATGAATCAAGAGATACGATACACACATGCCAACATATATACAAGTATCATGAGTGAGAAGCAATCAATTTAATTTAATAAAGGTGTCTCAGCCTTGTGATAAACACGAAAAATTACGTAAATTTCACTCAAGTGCAGCCTGCCCCGGTGTCCCCAGTAATAATGTTGCTCCAATAACCATTATCGCGAATCGAAGGGGTATCACCTCACCTGGCCGAAAGGTAACACGCGGCCCATAAAGGAACCACTTCCCGCACTTGTCGAGCCCCTCGTAGCGACTTCCTAGTTTTCGGGCAATAATCAATAAACTGATTGGACGGACACCGACACCTTGGGCTCGGATACAGCACTTTAAAACATTTTACTATCAATAAAGATTTATAGTTTTAAGATAAAAATACAAAAATTTGGGCATAAAAAACTATGATTCATAAAAAATAAATAAAAGTAAAACTATAAATATTCCGAGTGTACAGACATAAACAGGAGGTGTTTCGAGGTCCTTAAAAAATCGATTTAAAAGGCCCATACATTAGTATAAGTTTTCGCCCCTTAGTTTTCGTATTCAGAGTTTTTATTTTCGTGGCCGAAAGCAACAGCTTGCCTTGAGACCAATTTCGGAAATTCGCTGATATCTTTATGCTTTAAATATGCTTATCCGACAAGAGTTAGATAAAGACCAGTCTTATCATCTGGGCGACGTGGAAAACCCGTTATTGTACCTTTCACTTCATTATTTCAAAGAATAAATTAAATTCAAGTTTTGAACAATATTTGGGGCTTTAGCATGAATTGAAATTCACACCTAGGTGTAATTGTGCTAACTAGGCACTCTTAGAGTTTATTCACGATTGCAGGCTAATGGCATCCAAAGCGGCCGGTTGATATGCTGCTAATCTCCGTGGGGCCGCCCGTCCATGTCAACAAACTTTGCCCCACCCCGCCCGTTTCTTATCGCTGGGAAATAATGTATAATGTGGCTATATCAGCTTATTTATTGTTTTATTGGGGTAGCAGTAGTGCGAAGACAAACACATTCTAATAAACAATTTGTAACATATGGATGGATATTTTTGAAAATTGTATAAAACCAGTTCGCACCGATTCTCTGCCAACAGCAGAGAGTAAAATATTAGCACCAAAAATTTAATTTAAAATATAAAGTACAATGTAGACAAAATAATAGCATTGTAGAGAAAAATATATTTAATAAACTTTAGTTTATTGAGAAATATTATTTATATATATATATTTTTATCTCTTTTTATTAATTTATTTATAGTATAAATTGTATAAATATATGATTAGGAACAAAGAGATTAAAATATTGTGTCATTAATGAGTTGGTTTGTTTTTCACAGCATGGCAGCCAAACAAGCCCTGGAGCAGCCGCAGCACCAGCAATTCGCGTAAGTTTTTAAAAAACAATTTAGTTAGACCGCGCATTGTAATTGAGAATGTAAACAATTCTCATTTGCTTTAACTAGAGCCATAAACATTAGGCCACGACTTAATAGGAAAACAATAAAAAGCCGGCTAAGCTATACTTTGTAAGATCAGCTGTTCCTTCCAGACGGAATAGGAATCAAAAACCCGCTTTGTGGCTACAGTGTGTATTGCGAATAACAGCCTTGCAGAAATACTTCTGAAAATAAAATAGTTTTGGTTCAATTTTAAAAATATTAAATAAAATCTTCATGATTTATAGAAGCAAGGTATCATAAAAGTTTAAACTTTTTGTAAACAAAATAATCTCAAACCCTATTTTTTGCAAGCTTTCAGTGCTTAGATATAATGTTTGATATGTAAATGTCATTTTGATGGCAATATAGACAGTTTGCCCCATCCGCCTCCTTTTTAGATCGAATTTGGGGCAAAACTTAGCGACAAGGACGCCGATACTATGACATAATATGATTGCATCGTGCACTTTGTTCGTGCTCAGTCGCGGTTGTTGTGACAAATACAGACCGAAAATAGACCCTAGCTAAGTCTAGAATCTAGACATGTTGATGGCACATACACACATGTATATTTTGATCTGTTGGCAGAGCATCAAATATTTCTTGCTTATTAACGGTCAACCTATTCGACCTTTCTTTTGTCTCATTCACTCGATAGTCCAATTACTGGTGGTATCTGCCGAATTGCGACGGGAGCCCCTGCGGGCCAAGTTCTAGGCCACACGGACATTGTTTACATTTTGTTGTTCTTACTGGTGCATTGGTACAGAGCAGGCAAATGCAAAAGTTAACGCAGTGCAAATATTTGTCAATTAGCCAAGCGCAAGTTGGGATCCGACCAGCCGATGCCCATTAATCCCATTCCCATTGCAGTCTGTTGCCGAAGATCATCAATGGTGGCATCGCTGGCATCATTGGCGTAACATGTGTGTTCCCTCTGGACTTGGTCAAGACTCGGCTGCAGAACCAGCAGATTGGACCCAATGGCGAACGGATGTACAATAGCATGTAAGTGCTCTTTAAATACAATGTTAGCTTTAAACTTAATTTAATTAGAAATATAACTTGAGGATTTTCTTAAAGGAGTTTATGTTCCTTCCAGGTTCGATTGCTTCCGCAAAACATATGCCGCCGAGGGATACTTTGGCATGTACCGGGGTTCCGGCGTGAACATCCTGCTGATAACTCCCGAAAAGGCCATCAAGCTCACCGCCAACGACTACTTCCGGCACAAGCTGACCACCAAGGATGGCAAGCTGCCCATTAGCAGTCAAATGGTAGCTGGTGGTCTGGCCGGTGCGTTCCAGATCATTGTTACGACGCCAATGGAGTTGCTTAAAATCCAGATGCAGGATGCAGGAAGAGTAGCGGCGGCGGCCAAACTGGCTGGCAAGTCGGTGGAGAAGGTGTCAGCCACCCAGCTGGCCACCCAACTTCTGCGGGAAAAGGGCATCTTCGGTCTCTACAAGGGCATCGGAGCGACTGGTCTCCGAGACGTCACATTCTCCGTAATCTACTTCCCCCTGTTCGCCACACTCAATGATTTGGGTCCTCGGCGAAAAGATGGCTCTGGAGAAGCTGTTTTCTGGTGAGGACATGGACTTATTTCATTTGAGATTTTCTTTCTAATTCATGATTGCCTTACAGGTGTTCCTTCTTGGCGGGACTGGCAGCTGGATCTACCGCTGCCCTGGCCGTCAACCCATTTGATGTTGTTAAGACACGACTCCAGGCGATTAAGAAGGCAGATGGTGAAAAGGAGTTCAAGGGCATATCCGACTGTATCACGTGCGTATATACCAAGTTTTAATCGAACTCCTGATTGTCTGAACTTTGACTTAAACCCTTTTAGCAAAACCCTGAAGCACGAGGGCCCCACGGCATTCTTTAAGGGTGGCCTATGCCGAATGATCGTTATTGCCCCTCTGTTTGGAATCGCTCAAACTGTGTACTATCTGGGCGTAGCAGAAAATTTATTGGGCGTTCAGAAGCACTAATATGGAAATGTTACAGAGATACTCGTTAAGGGCGGATAGATAAGACAGAAGCATTTTAAGTCTAAACTCTGAATGTAAATTGTATCGTATATTGTATTTAAATGTTGTTAAAGCTGTCCATGAGTGTAATTGTGAAGTCTCAATGTTAAGGAGAAAGTTATCGAGCGTTGAACTATCCAGACAAATACCATAAACGTTGTTAAAGTTTCCCCATCCCATAAAGTGTATCCGTTCAATATATATTCTATTTAGTGCATGTGCGTACGACGAAAACAGACCATATCAGAGGCCATCTGATACTCCAATGACAATAAGATACAACAAATCATGCTATGTTACGCGAATGTTTTTGTTTAGAGCTTAATTTATAGATGTTGTGTTTGAAAATGTCTCTCTTTAAAAACATACTCTTCCCGAGCAATGGATTGCTTCAAGCCGTATTAATAATGCATTTTTGTTCGCTGCTAGGTAAGAGTTTAACTTTTAGTAGCTATCAGTTGGAGAACATGACTTGACAATTGAATACTTTATGGAATTCCGTCAGAATATATAAAAAAAATATAAAAATGTACTAAATGTAAATAAATTTGTTTTTGAAATTATGATCTTTCCGGTTGAACAAAAGAAAGCGGAGTTTGGGTAAGATTTTTAGTAGTCCGGTGCGGCTGTAGCCTTTATCATGGTCCTGAAATAGCGCCTTGCCAAAGATCATCAATGGCGGCATAGCCGGAGTCATCGGAGTCACCTGTGTCTATCCATTGGACATGGTGAAGACGCGATTGCAGAACCAACCGATTGGACCCAATGGTGAGCGTATGTATAATAGCATGTGAGTAATTCTGGGTGCAAAACGGGGAATGTGTTCATTCTTCATTCCTTAGAGCGGACTGCTTTCGTAAGATGATAGCTAGCGAGGGTTACTTTGGCATGTACCGTGGTTCCTTCGTCAATATCCTGTTCGTCACCCCCGAGAAGGCAATCAAGTTGACCGCCAATGACTACTTCCGCCATCGGTTGGCCAGTGACGGCGTCATTACTCTACCGCTAGCAGGATTGGCTGGAGGATTGGCCGGTCTTGTGCAGATGCTGATCACAACTCCAGTAGAGCTGGTAAAGATCCAGTTGCAGGAGTCGGGCCGAGTGGCCACTTTGGCCCGAGCTGAGGGGCGCGAAGAGCCAAAAGTGACTACGCTGGATGTAACGAAGAAAGTGATCCGGGAGCACGGAATTTTTGGATTTTATAAAGGAATGTCAATCACCGCGCTGAGGGATGTTCTATTTTCGGTCATTTACTTTCCACTGATGTCCTACGTGAACGACCTCGGCCCCCGGAAGTCAGATGGATCCGGGGAGGCTGTGTTCTATTGGTCCCTGATGTCAGGCCTCTTTGCCGGAATGGTTGGAGCTATTTCAGTCACTCCGATGGACGTGATAAAGACTCGGCTACAGGCCGGCAATAAAGAGTACGCTGGCGTTTTCGACTGCTTTCGGAAAACATTGAAGCACGAAGGAGTAACTGCCTTCTTTAAGGGCGGCCTTTGTCGCATAACAGTCCTGGCCCCTATGTATGGTATTGCCCAAACGATATACTTCCTCGGAGTCGGTGAAAAATTACTGGGGATGGAATACAAAAAAAGTGTGTAATGTTTCCAGGAAGACCACAATGCCCGAAGCTCCAATATCTTTTGTTCAACAACGGCCCTAATTTCAGTTTTCTTTTACATATGTACTAACAAATTCCTTTTAAAATTATTTATTTTTCGTAAAAGACCCAAAATTTAATTGTAGCTAGGAATATAAATATATTTTCCTACTTGATAGTTTTGAATTTTTGTTCAATTTACATTAGAAAATATATTTTACATCGGCTGAATATTAACAATGGGGTGTATTCTTTAAAGTATGACAACTAGATATTTTTGACTAAAACTCTAACATGCTGAAAAAGGGCAACTTTGGTGAGCCTTAAAAGTCCTTAAAGCCATGGGGAATCAATTGGGGTAATTTTGTGCAACTTATCTTAAACATAGGCTCTACCATACTGATCTGGTCATTCTCCATGTGGGGAATGCCTTTAGAGAAGATCAGGATAAAGAATATTGATTTTCTTCGTCGAAAATTTGTGTAGCTAAAGTGGGTGGAAAATAACTAGAAAAACTGTTTACTTTATGAAAATCCGTCAGATATTTGAATAATTTGAAATGTAAACACATAAATTGGAAATTGTAGTAAAATTATGGTCTATCTGGTCGATAAAAAGAAGGCACAGTTCAAGTAAGATTTTCAAAAAGGTGTGTTTTTAGCGTTTATGAGATGATTCTGCCACAGCGTCTTGCCAAAAATCATAAATGGCGGTATTGCTGGAATTATCGGAGTTACCTGTGTGTATCCCTTGGACATGGTGAAGACGCGACTGCAAAACCAGCCGATTGGACCCAATGGAGAACGTATGTACAGAAGCATGTAAGTTCTCTTGGAAGCGAATCGTAGACTTGGTTCATGCGGCATTCCTTAGAGCGGACTGCTTTCGCAAGACAATAGCTACCGAGGGATTCTTTGGCATGTACCGTGGCTCCTTTGTCAATATACTGCTCATCACCCCCGAAAAGGCAATCAAATTGACCGCCAATGACTACTTTCGCTATAAGCTGGCCACTGAAGATGGCGTGCTTCCATTGCCGCTGGCAGGATTGGCCGGAGGATTGGCAGGCTTGTTCCAGATAGTCGTCACCACTCCGATGGAGCTACTAAAAATTCAAATGCAAGACGCAGGTCGAGTCGCCAGCTTAGCCCGAGCCGAGGGGCGCGAGGTGCAAAAAGTTACAGCTTTGGGTTTGACCAAGAAAATGCTCCGGGAGCGGGGAATTTTCGGACTCTATAAAGGCATCACAGCCACTGGAATTCGGGATATTACCTTTTCGGTCGTATACTTTCCGCTGATGGCAAGCATTAATGACACTGGTCCACGAAAGGCGGACGGTTCTGGAGAGGCTGTGTTCTATTGGTCTCTAATGTCCGGCCTTTTGGCAGGAATGACTGCAGCCTTTCTTGTCACGCCGCTGGACGTGATAAAGACCCGTCTGCAGGCCGGCGATAAAGAATACGCCGGTGTTGGCGACTGCATCCGGACGACATTAAAGTACGAAGGAATACCTGCTTTCTTTAAGGGCGGCCTTTGTCGTGTTATGGTTGTGGCTCCTCTGTTTGGTATTGCCCAAATGTTCTACTTCCTCGGAGTGGGTGAAAAAATACTCGGAATCCAGCAGACGAAATCTGTTTAAGGTTCAGTGATGCGGTTAAGAGATTGATCAACATCGATGTGCCTTAATGGCCACACGAGGTTGTATACCTCTGATGATTTAAAAAAAAAATAAAACGAAACAAACATTTGTTAAGGGGGAATAGAAATAATTCGTTTGAAAAAGGCAATGTGCATTTTTTAAATATTTTTCTAAATGATCCATTGTAATCTATTGGAACGGCTTATTACTTTTGAACAAAGTAACGCTTAAAGAATATAGTCTAAAATTTGTATGGCGAAATATGGACAGATACTGAAATGGTTGCAAATATTATCAAACTTCTGAAATGCGGTGCTCATCATTACTTCATGCTGGATCATTAAAATTATATTTAAAAATCGTGTATCAAACGATAGTTTTGGGGCTATTATGGGCGTCGAATTTTAAAACATGAGATGTTGAAAACACATAATTTTGAGCACTCATTAAACTCACTCATAGCCTTCTCAGTTTTGGTCCGATTGACTTGAAAAAATTCCATTTAAGGCATTTATTTAAAATGTAACATTTTTAAAACTCAATTCCCCCTTAACAGTTATTCGGCTTAACTTCAAAATTTTTATAAAGATATTGCAGCAAAATTTTAATAATTAATAGGATTTATTTTTAATTACAAACTGAAAATCAAGAATAAATAAAATTTTAAGACATGAGTATTAGCTTTTTTTAAAATAATTTTTTTATTATATTTTTTATGTTGAGTGACAAATAACATGCATTTTTTTAACTACCGTACCGATATTTTGAAACATGTATATTCTTTAACATATGTATGTATATTCAAATTAAAAGACCTACCCAAGGCAAGGTTAGTTTTTGTTAACCGATAAGTTTCTTTAAAAAATATACAACACAAGTATTAACATTTAAGATGTGTATTTTCTTATTGATTTTACGTATTTAACGTTTTTAATCGGTATTTAATTTTCATGAATCAGCCCATGGTTGATCTGCAGCCCATCTCTCATATCACATTCCTTCTCATATCACTTCCGCGCCGCTAATTACTTAAATAAGATCTGCCGGCTGGCTGCGAGGTGCTCCGGCTGAGTCAGCGGACAAGTCCACATAACGAGCGCGTTGCCAGCGGGCCAAGACAGTCCGATACCAATCCAGAAAAAGGGCCTGACGATAGAGTATTATGCCCATTTGCAGAATGATGAATCCCATAATAGTAATAAGGTTTATGTACTCCCACTCCATAACGACCACGAAAACCCAGATGAAGTAAACGCGCAAGCCGTCCGCTAATAGGCGATTGGAACTGGAGGAGTACATGGCGATGAAGAGTCCAATAAAATTGTACGCGGCACACGAGACAGTGAATCCAATAAGAGCCATGATCAAGGTTGGATTTTCTTTCAAGCCTGTCCACAGATCACTCCAGTCGTCAAAGACAGCTCGGGAGCTTTCGCCGAACGGCGTAACACTTGGTATAAAATGTAGAGCAATGGCGAGGAGCGAGGTTATAGCCAACCCGAATATTCCCTGCCAGCCGGCGGCTTGCAACGGAGCCACATTGGAGGTTTTAAGTTGCTTCTCTTCGTAAACGTACTGCAGCCCGTGCAGGATCTCGGCGATAATGATGAGCATATCACCAGTCAGGATGGACTTGTGGTCCGTATGAGGCAAAGTGACTCGGTCGTAATCCACACGCTGCACATCCAAAGATATTATGTCCAACAGACCACAGGATATAGTGAAAATGGCCAACCAGTGTCGTGAGCTGAGTGTGTGATTGAGGAACATAGTACTGAAAATTCCCACAAAGATCAAAGCGGCGCCTGTGGAGATACAAAGAAGTGAGTCATGGCCAGATAAGGAACGTCAAAAGAGGCAGACCCCTTATCATCTGGAAGCTGGTGGCGTAAGTCAAATACAGGCCGGTAAACAGCAGAATGGAAGCCACTACGTCCAGGAGCGTGGGTAAGAGCATGCTCAAGGGAGTAAACTCGCTGCTCTCTTGACCCAGGATGTTGTCCAATTCGCCAACGGGCTGTCGGTTATATAAATACATTGGTTACTCCAAGTTATTCTTTGAACTTCGCATTTCCTTAAGATCATAGTTGATCTTATTGCACTTACTCCTCCACGACGACAAGAGAACAAGCGAATTATCTTGAAAACTACAAAACACAAGAACTCGCCCAGGAACATAAGGAGGGTGAAGACCACCGGATGCTGGAAACCGTGTAGCTGACCATCGCTGCCTGTCACCTGCTGTTGATTGGCCCACCTGAAAATGCATACACATGCGTATGTATGTAAATATGTTTACTTGTTTTATTTTCAGAATTTGCTTACTTTACAACCAGAACATTGAATGTGCCGCTGAGCACAAATATCAGCGACAGAAAAACACGGTGATCCATTGTACTTTTTTCAAGTTCAATACAATGAGGATTCTTTTAATTCGATTTGGAGATATTGACGTTCTTTGTGAAATGCAATTCGCAATTGTAGCTGCGCAGTGATAACTCGCTGATTCGGTGCGGCCAGGTTGGTTGCTGGATGTCCTTCCAGAGGATGTTAAACCGCTAATAATATTGCACTCCCAGCTGCCAGAAGGTATGAAGGGAAATTAACTACCAAATTTACGAGAAAAGTTAATTTTCGTTCGGTTTATTGGGGACTTTTCGCAATTTTAGCCCAGAAGTGGAGTCGCTCTTGCTAAAGGCACAAATCTCAATGTTGGCGTAAAAATATACTAAAATCAACTATACTGGTCACACTAAATATAACGACTTTTTGAATTTAAATAATAAATATCTCTCTACGATAAATAAAAATATAATCAGTGTCAAAAAAGAAACAGATGCTTTTTGCAGAATTTTTATTTAACTCAAACTTAAAAAATATCACAGGATATGAAAAACCATTGAAATGAAAATACATGAAGTGGTGTTAGTGCATCTCAGTTCCTTAATTTCCATCATTTGTCTGGGTTGCGTTTTGTGCGTTTTTTCTGTGAATAAAGTAAAAAAATACAAGTAGTATACAAATGGGAAGTGTTTAAATAATTAAAGCGGGGTAATAACCAACAATTGCTTAAAAATGAGTGTCTAGGGATCTCACCTGTATTCTGGAGTGTTTTTCAAGTGTTGTGATTTTTGTTGTGTAGTTTCTAATTTTTGTGGTGCAGTGTTTTGGATAATTTTATAGCTCATCTCGGCCCTGAGCGGAGGATGGCAGTTCCACCTCCTCGACAGAGCCCAGGTGTATTGTCTTATTTGGCCTGCTGAACTTTGGTATGTATTCGACCGTATCGCTGTTGCTAACCACCGAATTGTGTAGATGTTCCGTGGGTGCCGCGGGATCGGGACTAGTGAGTGTGATTTTGGAGCCAGTGGCCACTCTGTGGAATGTATGAGGAAATGTCTGTAAAGTGTTTTCTGTTGCTTTGCAGTGAAAATAATAGAACCCACTGGTTTCTGACAGTAATTTGTTATTCAGCTTAAAAGACCTGCATTAACTAATGATCAAAAGTCTGTATTCTTCTGAAAAAATTAAAGATACGATGTTTTAAAGCTCTATAATTTTTACTGCATTTTCCCCGCTTTCCATGTTTTGTAGTAAAGGTTAGTAAAGCACTACTATGCTGGTTTTAGTTTATGGGACATTTAAAAACGACATTCATCTCTCTTGTACCTTATGTACAGCTTTTTGAGGTGCTTCTAGTCGAAGAGAGAAGATCATAGAGTGGTTGAATGAATCTATTGGCGCTGGCGGGATCCACCGCGTGCTCCGCGCAACTTTTGCGGGTTTCTATTGCATCAAATCAGATAGTAATCAACGTTTTGGACACCGTCCCACCACCTTACCTGTCCCTGGCCTGCATGCTGGCCTCCACATCCAGACTGCGGGGTTGCCGGAAGTCGCACTCCAGCGAAAAGGCCGAGTCCCCTGGGGTGATCAGCTCCGGATCGTTTTGGATCACCACTATGTTGGTATACAGGTCTCCGTCCTTCAAGGTCTGGCATTGGTCCAGCTGGAAGTTCATTTCCAAAGAACGTGATCCCTGGTTGACAGTGGGTTTCATAAAGCACGGGGGCGTCTGCTTGTAGAAGCTGCCACGAGTGTACATCACACCTGTGAAAGGCTTTTCCGTCTCCAATACCACGTTCATGGAGTTGGCTCCGCACTTGAGGTTGACCTTTTGGATGCCCTGATCGCTGCCCTCAATTTTAAAGGTGTCCGAAAGGTCTTGTTCCCAGATTTCTGCATTAAATAGAAGCCATTTTCTTTGGTGACATTTCAGTGAATTGTTAAGGCATTTATTTGGGCGAATGATACAGGGAGATGGAACCATCTCCGTATCCTATTTTCCTTTTTACCGAAATTGAGATTTTAATGTAAAATTTTATAATTTTTTAAATATGCTTATATTTAAAAAGTATGTTATATATTTTATCTTCATGAATTTAATAAATTTGTAATATTAAATTTTAAAAATTAAATGAAAACATTTTTTAATATAATTATATTTATGCCAATAATTAAGAAAACATTCAATATGAGAAAATTGAAAAAATATTTAATGCACCTCATATGAGTTATAAAATATATTTCATCCTCTTAGAGCTGAAATCTTTCAGAAGAAAACTTTCCATTTTCTTTGAATATATCAGATAATAAGAAAATTTAGGTTTTCCTTTTAATGAGAACCGTTACTTCTAGCCAAAATTAGGGTATCTTCACATTATAACCGCTGAGCCGCAAACGGTAAAGTTCACTCATCTTACGGCTAACCGGCATTTCTCCGCCTTTGGAACCGGTTTTTGTTTATTTTGGTATGGCTAGAAAAGCCACCAGCAAAAGAACTTGGCATTGAAAATTTCTCCACTCCAACAACATGAATCAGTCACTGCCGAACCCTTTGGGCCCTGAGCCAAGTCGCCAGCCTCTTACCTTGATTCTGTTGTTTTTGTTGCTTATTGGCCGTCACGTATGCGGCAAGCAATAAACTGCAGGCGAACAAAAGCATAAAGCCATTCTGTAATCCAGACATTATTGCACTTTGTTATTATTTAACACTTTAACAGTTTAACAATTTCTTCGGAGCACTGCGAATACGTCTTATAGCTGCAAGCCAAGATCGAAAATGACGAAGCTTCTGCGCCTGTGCAGCGTATATAAACCCGGCTCGAAAGCTTCGATTCCCCGATTAAAAAAGAGGTGGAGAGCTTGGCTGAGAAAAAGGCGGCTTAAGAGAGAAGTACGCAGCCAAAGAGCCAGAGGAAACGAGAAAAAACGAGAATTTGGTCAATAGCTGAGTACAAAAACTGCTCTTTTGTTGTATTTTTGATAAGGCTAAAATTTATTGGTATCGCCGAGTAAAAAAGTCCAAATTAAACAGATATAAAAATTATTTTATTAATCGAAGTGAAAAATACTCTTTAATTATTTTTGGAAAATGAAGATTTTGTAAATAAAAATATTACTAATTATTAAATAAAATAGCATTTAAAAATTTTAGATGTAACTCTTGTTTCAGAGCTACCTAAATAATAATCAAAACATAGTTTTGGCCCTCAATGTCATACTTTTTATTTAGGAAATATTTCTTAAATCGAATTCAAGACAGAAACTTGATACTTTCCGACAGGGTATGATCAATTATTTAAAGCGCCAGTTTAAGGAAAACAAAATGCGGCATCGCTCCAAAGACATTTCCGCTTTTCGCGTGTGGCATGTGTATACGTATCTGCAGTGTGCATTCGTTTCGCATTTTTGGCGCTGCATTCAACCGATTTTTCTCTTGCCTTTCATTATTCAAAATGTTATTAAACTTCCCTGTTTTCTGCGTCTCGTTTCGGCACCATTCGATTCTCCTTCATGCAACCAATTTAATAATTTTAGCAGTTTTTCTATTGGCTTCCACTGCGGTTTTTGTTGCCTTGCTTTGGTGCCTTTTGTTTGCATTTACATCTTTTGTTTTTCATTTATTGCGTTAATTAAGGCTTAATTAGTTGGTGATTCGGCCTGGCCATGCAAGCGAAAGGTGGAAGTGGTCGGTGTTCAATATTGGCCAAAAAATGCATTTTTTCCACGAACCTAGTCATGATTAAGTTGTTATGCCTCCTGTCGAATGCGATTTTTATGGTTTGCTTTACGAATGGACGTTTGGATATTTTCGAGCGTGTGTTTTGGGTAATGTCTTTTTTTTATTGACATTGATATATTAATTAAAGCCTGAGTTTGTATAAACAATGATTTAAGCAACATATGCATATTTACATACATATTTTGGGTATTCCGTTTATAAAAACAATGTTAAGAGTTAAACCTTTTCCGTTCGCATAATTAATGTGACGTATATTTGGCTTGGAAAGCTCTTTATCACCTCTGATTATATATTTTAACCATATGTGTTAAATGCTTTCGAATATCTGTGTTTACCTTTGCTTTTTCATCACTTACTGATTAAACATTTTTATCAATTAATTTATTTGTACACTGAAACTGGCTTTTAATTTATTATCTCAAGTTCATTTATAAGTCAACGAGAATCCACTATTGAGGTCAATGAGAGAAATGGGTGAAGTTGTCTATTTATTACATCCTTTTATTGAGATGGCCAAGTGGATCACTTCTTTTTCAGGGCTGCCCAGTACACCGCCAGTTCGTTGCCCTCCCAATTGAATGGTTTGGTAAAAACACTGAAAATAGAAAATTTACATAATGCCTTAATGGTGAGGATCGTGGAAATTAGCCAACAAATCGAGTGGGGAACACACTCGTAATGTCGATGGGGCACGAAAAAGGGGGGAACAAGTTCAACCAACATCGGGAAACGCTGGTCAGCAAACGTGCGGCAGGGGGAGAGGTTGTCTGGTGCCTACTGCACCGATGGCCAAGATTGACAATGATCATGCACAACATAAGCCACATAAGCTGTACACACAGACTAGTGCGCGGGTTATGGTCTGGACTGGAGGAGTGGACCCCCAACCGCAGGGAAGTGGAAATGATGTAATGGTAACATTGTATCCGAGTTGCACAATTTTCGCAGTGCGGCTTTGGCCAACTTCCGAGTTTTGCACACTCACTTTTTGCGCAGATACTCCAGCACTTCCTGCTCCTCGTCGCTGAGGCCCAGCAGAGCGGCCTCCAGGTTGATTTGCAGCAACTCGCGAGTCTGCATGCCGGTGAGGAAGGTGCTCACGTCAGGCAGCCCTGAGGCTGTGTAAGAGAATGCCAGCTTGCCCAGTTCCACGCCGCGCTCCTTGCATATATCCGACGCCTTGCGGGCGATCGCCTTCTGATCCGCGCCAGCCGGATGCCACGGTTGGGGCCCCCCATTGGTCAGCAGGCCCATGCCATGGGCAGCGGCGCAGATTTGGCCTAGGTTCTGGGACTTGAAGAAGTCCAAATACTCCAGAAGGGTTTCATCGGTCAAAGTGTATCTGCAGTAGGTGAGAACAGTCTGGAAACCCAAATATTACATATCGATGGATACTTTAAGTTGAGTAACAGCATACATCAAACCGGCCGGCCGCTCGAGTCAAGCACTCCTTCAGAATCGAAATGGGATAAGCCGACACCCCGATAAACCTCGCCTTGCCCTCCTTGACCAATTGCTCCAATGTGGGCAGCGTTTCATTGATGACAATGTCAAGGTTCTCAGCAAACTCAATGTCATGGATTTGGATGACGTCCACGTAGTCAAGTCCCAGAAGCTTTAGACTTTTTTCTACACTCTCCCGCGTCTTCTTGGCACTGAAATCGAACATCTTTTCGTATTCGGGCTCATAGCGACACACCTTGGTGGCGATGTAGTAGGACTCCCTGGGAATGTCCTTAAGGGCCAGGCCAAGAACCTCTTCCGACCGACCGTTTCCATACCAGGGAGCAGTGTCGATGTAGTTAATGCCAGATTTTAAAGCCTCGTGCACTGTCTTAATGCCCTCCTCGAGGTCAAAGCTTTGGAGTAAACAAGCAAGTAATCAAATTAAATAAAATTCCATTTAAAATAAATAAAAAGCTTCATTCTGTAAAATTAATATTATTCTTACCTATAAGCAGCGCACAGGGCACCGCCTCCGAATGAGACTTTCGAGACTTCCAGACCGGTCTTTCCAAACTTTCGGTATTCCATCTGGCGCACCTTCCCCTCATCGTGGAAGCCCTTCACATATGTAGCCGGCAATTTTCCAGTCATTATATGGATCTCGTTCTGTTTACGTTCAATTGGAAGACAGAGAACTTCTGGACTGCAAATTGTCGCACATGTGGCTTATATGCGGTTAATCAGAGAATGATTCTTTATCAGCGAGGAGAGCGTACATTGGCAGGGTGGGATGTTGGAGCAAGTTGTATTGCTCGCAGCGCTCCGGCAGATCAAAATAAAGAGAGACTATCACTAAAGAGTCAGTTTAAAAATATAAACATATTTCTTTTATAAACAGTCTGTTCTCTTTTAAGTCATAAAGTCATTGTGTTTGGAGTTGTTACAAAAAACAGCTGAAAATGTATTAATTAAATAATTATTATTCAATTACTTAGTGGAAAATATTTAAATTTAAAATAATTTAATTCCTAGGTTGAACTTCAATTGGCCGATTTAGATTACCATTTTTGACAAAGCTTATGGTACGGGACGCCAGGTGTAAGTTTCGGTATAAACTCCATAAAAATAAGAGATTTTAAGAAATACGTAATTATGTCTGGTGGAAATTAGAGACTAAAAGTGGAACTGGATTGCGCCATCCAGCAGGAACCAGTTCGGCCAGGCTGAGGCCAAGTTCGTGCCCGTGATGCAATGCTAACACCAAATCCGACTTGCCCACTTTTCACTTACTTTTCGCGGACGTGCTGCAGCACTTCCTGCTCTTCGGAGTGAGTCCGATCGAAGTTGTATCCAGATGGATCTGCAAAAACTGGCGGGTGGAAATGCCGACAAGGAAGGAGCAGGCCCCAGCCCCAGCATGCCATTGGAGAACTGCATGGAGAAATACATAAATAAAAACCACTCTTCCTCCCTTGTTATATTTCGTAGTAGTTAACCTTAGTGTCCTTAATAGTAATGAGCCTCTCATGGCACATCCCTTATAGCCTGACCCATAGGAGGGAGCTGTGCCAATATAGGTTAAGCCACATCCGATGACTTTCAGCTGCGTTTTGAATGGACTCCTCAAGTTCAATGTCGATTTTAGTCCAAGAGTTTACACCGTATTATTCTTGCAAAGTACATGCATTAAAGCAGAGCAGATTTCGGGTTACTATAAGGCGGAACCGTGGCAAGAAAGAAAACGTTTGCACTCCTAAAATTACAAATTCAAAGTTAATAATAATTGTCAAAATTTAAATAAAAAATATATTTTGCATATGAATTAAATAAAGTGTAGTATTCAATTATTGATAAAATAAAAAATAAAATTGATAAACATATAGAATAATGGTGTATGGTGTCATTTACGGAAAATATTACGTATACGTTTGTGATCAAATTTCATATTAATAGTCGCACGCCACAATGTCATTAAACTAGTGATAGTTTGTTTGATTTGATCTGGTTTTTAATATATAATTTGTATTTTTAAACCTTATTCCTCTTGAACAAGGTCACGCACTTGCCATTTTCCAATATAGCTATACTTGCCACACGCGAGAAGGACTCGCTGCACTGGTTCAAGCGGAGCGAGCTCTTGGCAATAGGTACAAATAGGTGCGGGAATGTGTAGATTCAGTGTGGCTCATCCGGGACGGATCTGCAAAGTATAATCATGCTTTTTAAGCCGCAGTGCATTTTCGGAGAAATTATTTTGAAAAGGCTTCGAAGATGATTTTGCATTACCTGCCTTTCGGGAGGCATCGTGTTTGCCCTCCTCCTAAGCCTGCCTGCCATCCTCGGCTTGAAGTTAATTGATGGCAATCTACAGTGCAGTCGAAATAGACTTCCTTGCAAACCTACTCCATGCACACCCGTGTCATTGGCCATCTGCTGGCCACCTTTATATTTTAAACCTCTTTTGCCTTTAATTACACTTGCCAGCTACCAGCATTTTTATGATAGCTCGACGCGCAGATGTGAAAATAGCAATTATTTTTTGATATTATGAATATTATGAATATTGCAATTATGAATTGCTGCAGTTGGTATGTAAATAAGGTTAAATAATAATATTTATTGATACTTACGCTCTCTGAATTTTAATAAAAGATAAGAGCCTCTCCAATGCTCACAAAAATGTGCTAAGGATTATTGTGGAGCAACTGTAGCTACCGTCAGGAGCCACCTTTAAGAGGAGCCGAATGTCAGCAGAGAGGCTCCTTGCAATGGCCATGACAGTTGTGCGTTGACCAAAGTGGACAAGATTAGTGTTAGCCATTTTACTTATGATTATTCAATAACCTCCTTAAACGAGGAGGAGGAGTTACAGGTCAAACCATTTAAATGATCGTTTTCACCTTTCCTGCAATAAAAGCGCCAGGCCTATTGAGTTCATTTACTGGTGTTACTGGAATTATCACGAAATGTTTCGTTCATGCGGGGGATTTATGATCGCGAGGGTTCATTAATGACCTGCCCTAAAAGGGATCTAGTCCCAACACCTGATTCTCGACCCGGCAACAAATGCCCCTGAGTCAGGCCAGTGCCCCAGGTAGGCAGGAACATGGCACGGAGCCACGGTCGCGAAAACAGAGACAATGTCAAGGTGCAGGGATACCCAAATCAAAACCCATTCAATGCAAACCGAAACAGGCATACAATGGACAGTCAGCCTGAAACGCCAATGAGGCGGAGTCTTGCTTGTCGTCGTCTCGTTCGCTCTATGTATGTGTCCCTGCGAACGGACACACGGACAGACGGACACTTAAGAGGACAGTCGAGACTCTGGTGCTGATGGCATGATGCTGGTCTGTTACCTGCCTGAAATATGCCTTACAAATATGAGAGATATAATTCGGCAATCGCGAGCCACGAGCTCTCAGTTAGAACTTTGAACTGGCCAAGGAAACTTCGGCGACCGAGGAACGAGCCCCTAGAATTAAATTCCAGAAATTAGCAAGAATGTGCGGAATGCCATTGAAAATGAAAGCTAACTTAGTTGTACTTCTTGTGATCCCGGTTCTTCTACTGGACACGGCTGACGCTATGAGACTTAGCCAGGTGGAGGATAGCGAGTGCGATTTCGACTTCAAAGAACAGCCAGAGGACTTCTATGGCATGCTGGATGCCGTTGCGGTGAGTAACATCATGAGGCGTAGTCATAATTTCTAAAACGCCAATATCCCAACAGGTGCCAGATCAGGAGGTGAAGGATACGTACGACTGGAAACTGCCAGAGAAAACGAGACCCAGACAATCATTGGGGTAAGTTGGAGGAGAGATGTCCGTGGAACCAGCCGAATGAAGCTCTAATTATTGACTTTTCCTCCCCAGGATTCGCCGAAAACAGCCTCATAAATTGCGAATCAAAGTCAGGCCGCGATTGAGATTACCTCCACCGCCTCTCCTTTGGACAGATGATGCTGTGGATGTCCTGCAACCCAGTTACTTGCCCAGACGTGAGCCCAAGCCGCAGCGCCATCGAAGAGCTGTGACTGTGCGTAAGGAACGCACCTGGGACTATGGTGTTATCCCCTACGAGATCGATAGCATTTTTAGCGGCGCCCATAAGGCGCTCTTTAAGCAGGCCATGCGCCACTGGGAGAACTTCACCTGCATCAAGTTTGTGGAGCGGGATGCCAAGCTGCATGCCAACTACATATTCTTTACGGTCAAGAATTGTGGGTAAGTTTGGATCAACATCGCCTGAAAATTTTTATTTATACTGTCATTTTTAGATGCTGTTCGTTTCTGGGGAAAAATGGTAATGGGCGCCAGCCCATTTCAATAGGACGAAATTGCGAGAAATTCGGCATAATTATCCACGAGCTGGGGCACACCATCGGCTTTCATCACGAGCATGCTCGTGGCGACCGAGATAAGCACATTATCATAAACAAGGCCAACATAATGCGCGGCCAGGAGTACAACTTCGATGTCTTGTCCCCGGAAGAGGTGGACCTGCCTCTGTTGCCGTACGATTACAACTCTATCATGCACTACGCCAAAAACTCGTTCTCGAAGAGCTCATTTCTGGACACCATTACACCCGTTGGAATACCACCTGGAACGCATGTGGAGCTGGGTCAGCGAAGGCGTCTTAGTCGCGGCGACATTGTCCAGGCCAACTTGCTGTACAAATGCGCCAGCTGTGGCCGCACCTACCAACAGAACTCGGGTCATATTGTGAGCCCTCACTTCATGTACTCCGCCAACGGAGTGCTCAGTGAATTCGAAGGGAGTGGTGGTGGCCAAGGGGAGGCCTCCGACGGAGTCAGTGACTTTGATGCCTCGCTAACCAATTGCGAGTGGCGGATAACGGCCACCAATGGTGAACGGGTCTTGCTGCATATCCAGCAGCTGCATCTGTTGAGCTCCGAGGATTGTTCGCAGGATTACCTGGAGATCAGGGACGGCTACTGGCATCGTTCACCGTTGGTGCGTCGTCTCTGTGGAAACGCCAGCAGAGAGGTCATTGCTACCCAAACGAGTCGCATGCTCATCAACTATGTGAACCGGAATGCGGGCAAGGGTTACAGGGGCTTCAAGGCCAGGTTCGAGGGTAAGTTTTGTATGCCACTCTGTCATGAATGAATCTCTTATCAACATCCTGTACTCTTAATTTCAGTGGTCTGCGGCGGAGAGATTAATTTGACCAAAGATCAGTCCATAGACTCGCCAAACTATCCCCTGGACTACATGCCCGATAAGGAGTGCATATGGAAAATATCTGCTCCTGAAAATTACCAAGTAGCACTTAAGTTCCAGAGCTTCGAGCTGGAGAAACACGACACCTGCGCCTATGACTTTGTGGAGATACGAGATGGCAACCGGAGCGACTCCCGGTTGATAGGTCGCTTCTGTGGTGATAAGCTTCCGCCGAATATAAAGTAAGTTTAATATTAATACTTCAATTTGTATCCTTACTTTATTATGGTTTATGATCACCAGAACCCGCACTAACCAGATGTACATCCGGTTTGTTTCGGATGGCTCCGTGCAGAAATTGGGATTCTCTGCCGCCCTCATGCTGGACGTGGACGAGTGCAAGTTTACGGACCACGGGTGCCAGCACGTTTGCATCAACACCCTGGGCAGTTACCAGTGTGGCTGTCACGCTGGCTACGAGCTACAAGCAAATGGGAAGACCTGTGAGAACGCCTGCGGCGGAGTCGTTGATGCCAGAAAGTCCAATGGATCGCTGTACTCGCCATCCTACCCAGACCCATATCCCAACGCCAAGCAATGTGTGTGGGAGGTGGTGGCTCCGCCAAATCATGCAGTGTTCTTAAACTTCACCCACTTTGACTTGGAGGGCACGCGGTTTCAATACACAAAGTGCAACTACGACTACCTCGTTATTTATTCCAAGCTTCGGGACAATCGGTTAAAAAAGATTGGTATTTACTGTGGAAACACTCTCCCACCGATAGTGAACTCGGAGCAGAGTGTTCTGCGGCTGGAATTCTACTCGGACAGAACGGTGCAGAGAAGTGGCTTCGTCGCCAAATTTGTGATAGGTAAAGTCGACACTTTTCTTGTCCTTTTATGTCCCAATTAAAGGATTACTTTTCCCTCACAGATGTAGATGAATGTTCCATCAACAACGGGGGTTGCCAGCATAGATGCAAGAATACTTTCGGATCCTATCAGTGCAGCTGTCGGAATGGCTACAGTCTCGCCGACAACGGCCACAACTGCACGGAGACGCGTTGCAAGTTCGAGATTACCAGCTCGTACGGGGTGCTGCAGAGTCCCAACTATCCGGAAGACTATCCACGAAATATATACTGTTACTGGCACTTCCAAACTGTTCTGGGTCATCGCATTCAGTTGACTTTTCATGACTTTGCCGTGGAGAGTCACCAGGAGTGCATCTATGACTACGTGGCCATCTATGATGGGAAGTCGGAAAACAGCTCCACCCTAGGAATTTACTGCGGTGGTCGCGAACCTTACGGCGTTATCGCTTCCAGCAACGAGATGTTCATGGTCTTGGCCACTGATGCGGGCTTGCAGAGGAAGGGATTCAAGGCCACCTTTGTTTCGGAGTGCGGTGGCTATCTTCGGGCCACTAACCATTCACAGACCTTCTATTCTCATCCGCGTTACGGAAGTCGACCGTACAAACGGAACATGTACTGCGATTGGCGAATCCAAGCGGATCCGGAAAGCAGCGTCAAAATACGGTTCCTGCATTTCGAGATTGAATACTCGGAAAGGTGTGACTATGACTTCCTGGAGGTGACAGAGGAGGGTTACTCCATGAACACCATACATGGAAGATTTTGTGGCAAGCACAAGCCGCCCATAATTATTTCCAATTCGGACACACTTCTTCTGCGTTTCCAGACGGACGAAAGCAACTCCCTCAGGGGATTCGCAATTTCATTCATGGCTGTTGACCCCCCAGAGGATTCCGCTGGCGAGGATTTTGATGCTGTCACACCTTTCCCGGGCTACCTCAAGAGCATGTACTCCTCGGAGACGGCAAGCGACCTGCCGCGAGCCCACATCCTGCCGCCCAGCAGGCTGATGTAAGAATGTATTTAAGTTTTGTTGTTGAAATTTGTAAATAGACTGTGAATAAAAACTTTTCGAAAAAAAATCCAATAATTTTTTCAAAATATATCAATGTTTTTTTCAAATGGATTAAAAATGAATGAAGAAGTTAAACTTAAAGCTTAAACAAAAAAAAAATTGAGTTGTAAACTTTTAGAATTTTATATCATTGGCCTTATGTATTATGTCTGACTAGTTTTGTTTAGTAAAGGTCGTTTGCTGTAATAAATACTGAAAGGTTTGTTCGGGGTACCCGGCCTGATTGCTTGAAAAATCATAGGTCCAAAATCATGTACGGTACGATACGCACACGAAACCCGTGCACCTGTTGCCCATACGTGTAAGCGTCGGCCAATTTGGGCACCTATTTAGCCTTTTAAATCTTTAACCTTGCATCCTTGTGCAAGAGGAGCGGAATCATATTCATCCGCGAAGCTCTTAAAATAGTAACGCCGACAAAACAAGCCGGGATATAAGCCGAGTGTCGAATTTAACACTAAGTAGTACTACTACTCCTAGAATTTTAATTTTACTAGTAATTTTAAGTATTACATTTTGTAAATATTTTTTAAATCAATTGTAAAATTTATTTTTATTTAACTTTGGTTTTTGGTTTTTAGTTATTTTATTTTAAAATTCTTTGAATTTCAATTTTTATTATGATATTTTTGTGTGTTGAATTTAAATAAAGTTGTGCGTTATTTATCAATGTTAGTACTTTTTTTTTTAGTTATTGGGAATGCTTGAAACTGATCTGCTTTTATTACAAATAAAAATATTTAACCTTAAATTTATGCTAACTTACATACTGCATACTATTTTCGACGTGAAACATTACATTTTCCGTTAAATGTTTTTACATATTTTTTGGCGTTGCCAGACATTTCTTGAATGTGAGATTTTACAACACTGAATTGAAACTGACTTTTCTAACAGCACTGAAATCAAACCGAGTACCCTCACTATTTTGTTACAATCGATAGCAGACGGCGTCTTTTTGAAAGCGGGCTTCATTTCAAATTTTATCAACAATCATTGTAAATTTTTCGACTAGGCTCTAATTTGGTGAGCGCGCTTCGTTAATTGTGTTAAGTGTTAGTCCCCGTGTTGATGGCTCTCGGGCGTCATCAGTTAGTGTCTGTTTCGATTTAGAGCAAGTGTTGTTTGTTGAGTCTTGCAATGAGCGCCTTCGAGGTTAGTGTTTACAGCTATTTCAGGTTCAAAAGTGAATTCGTTTACCCTTAATGGGAATTTTCATTGTAGATCACGGTGACGCCGTCGCGTCTGAAGCAGAAGAAGCGGGTGGAGGGCCGCGAACCGGCGGCGGTGGTAATGGCGCCCTTCTCGGCCAAGGCGATTGTGCAGTTCGAGGATGTGCCGGTGACCAAGACGGCCAGGCGTATCGTCCGCGTCATCAACCCCAGCGACGATGACATTGAGGTCAGTAGATCATGCTGGTGATACCAAGCGCTGCCTGGCAACTTATGTATATTTGATCCATATTTGCGCGCGCAGGTCAAGGTTACAAAGGGAGTCCGCGAGGAGCACAACCTCACCATTGAGTGGATGGAGCACAAGGTGCCCGCCCGCGACGAAGTTGCCATGGAGCTGGTATGGAGCCCACTACTAGAGGTGGCCTGCAAGGAGACCCTGCAGTTGATCGACGACAGAAATTTCCGCAAGGACGTCATGATCATCCTTAAATCTAAGAGCAACCAGCCCGTCAAGGTATGTTAATTTTTAGGGGTTGTCCCTTTCACGCCACTCACCCTCGTTTGCATGTCTTTGTTTCCGTTTCTGCCTACCTGAAGAACCCGCGCAAATTTCCCACCGTGGGCAAGACCCTGCAACTGAAATCGCCAACGGGCTCAGCCAAGAGCAAATCTGTTGCAGCAGCTGCTGTGCAGCAAAAGAAGCGCATGTCCTCGGCGGCAGCAGGAGCGGTAGCTCCCTCGAAGCAAGTCTGGCGGTCCAGCGCTGTATCTTCACGGCCGAGCCGTGCCAGTATAGCACCAACAGTTCCAGCTCCTCTAATGGAGAAGAATGTCTATAACCCGCCGGCAGAAGAACCTGTTTATGTCTCACCTCAACCAAGAAGCCTCAAAGAAAATCTCAGCCCCATGACTCCAGGAAATCTGCTCAACGTAATTGATAATCTCAAGTTTACCCCGCTTACGGAAACGCGGGGAGTCGCACCAGATGCTATCAGGCCCGACAACCTAGCCGCATGGCCCACGCCCATCCTGAAAGACGGTACCAAGTTAAGTGTCGGCGATATGCGACCGCGCCGCCTCAGTCCCGACGATCTGGAGGACCACGTAGTCACCGTCTCTAACAAAACTTTCGACGTGAAACATTCCGAGACTATGAATGTGTCCGTAGACACTTTGGACTGCTCCCGATCCGAAGTGCTAGTGCAGACACCCTCCGGAATGCTGCTTAACAAAACCACCACCATTGTCCATGCCACGCACGCGCGAGCTTTGGAATGCATTCACGAGGAAGAGGTCTCCTGCCCACCTAGAGCACCGTCCAAAGGCGCCATCCAGGATCTAAAGAGGGACATCAAGATGGTGGGCTCTCCGTTGCGTAAATATTCCGAGTCCATGAAGGATTTGTCTCTGCTCTCACCGCAATCGAAGATCGCAATACAGGGCTCAATGCCCAATCTTAACGAGATGCAGCAAATCCGCTCCATCGAGCAAAACCGCTACTACCAGGACCAGCATCCGCAGATGAAGCCCAAGTGCCTGAACAGCTCCTCCAGCAGTGAAACTAGTTTGGTGGGACAGCACGACTTTCATTTCAACCAAAATGAAATTCTGGCTCAGTCCAGCCGTTTCAATCTCCACGAAGTCGGTCGCAAGTCCAGGAAAGGCAGCCCGAGCAAAGAGAAGCAAGCCAATTTCAATCCCCACAAGCGGCGCTCCCATGAGTTGAGTTTTTCCGATGCCCCCAGCACAGAATCTCTGCACCGGAACGACACAACGGCAATTTCGCCGCCCAAAAAGCAAAGAGTGGAGGACACTTCTTCGCGTAGGAGTCCAGCGCCGGCAAATGCTTCTGCTCGAAGTGGTGGAACCAATGCGTGGACGCATGCACAACCCAAAAAGTTTAAGCTGGCGCAAACAATGTCGTTGATGAAGAAAACAGCAACTCCCCGGAAAACTAGAAACACTTCGTTCACTGCCCCCGTGAAACTCTACGATTCTGAGTTGTACATGCAGACGTACATCAATCCCGATCCCTTTGCTGCAACTACCACGGCAGACCCCTTCTTGGCCTCCACGATGTATCTGGACGAGCAGGCGGTGGACCGGCACCAGGCAGACTTCAAGAAGTGGCTAAATGCCTTGGTTTCCATACCGGCCGACCTGGATGCCGATTCCAATAGCAAAATCGACGTAGGCAAGTTGTTCAACGAAGTGCGCAACAAGGAGCTGGTGGTGGCGCCCACCAAGGAGGAGCAATCCATGAACTATCTCACTAAATACCGTCTGGAAACTCTTCGCAAGGCTGCAGTTGAGCTCTTCTTCAGCGAACAGATGCGTCTGCCATGCTCCAAGGTGGCCGTCTACGTCAACAAGCAGGCTCTGCGCATTCGAAGCGATCGTAACTTGCACTTGGACGTGGTGATGCAGCGAACAATCCTAGAGCTGCTGCTTTGTTTCAATCCTCTGTGGCTGCGCCTCGGACTGGAAGTGGTCTTCGGCGAGAAGATCCAAATGCAGTCGAACAGGGATATTGTAGGGCTGAGCACCTTTATTCTCAACCGCTTGTTCCGCAACAAGCTGGAGGAGCAACGCTACAGCAAGGCCTACACCCTCACGGAGGAGTACGCAGAGACGATTAAGAAGCACACGCTGCAGAAAATCCTGTTTTTGTTGCTCTTCTTGGACCAGGCCAAACAGAAGCGCATCGTTAAGCACAATCCTTGCCTCTTTGTGAAGAAATCGCCGCACAAGGAAACCAAGGACATACTGTTGCGATTTGCCTCGGAGCTCCTCGCCAACATCGGGGACATCACACGCGAAATGCGACGCTTGGGATACGTGCTCCAGCATAAGCAGACTTTTCTGGACGAGTTCGACTACGCCTTCAACAACTTGGCTGTTGATTTGAGGGACGGCGTTCGCCTGACCCGTGTTATGGAGGTCATCCTCTTACGGGACGACCTGACCAAGCAGTTGAGAGTTCCTGCCATTTCTCGTCTCCAACGCATTTTCAATGTAAAGCTGGCTTTGGGAGCCCTGAACGAAGCCAACTTTCATTTGGGAGGCGATATAGCTGCTCCGGATATTGTTGATGGCCACCGGGAGAAGACGCTTTCGCTGCTCTGGCAACTCATATACAAATTCCGATCGCCTAAGTTCCATGCAGCCGCAGCTGTTCTCCAGAAATGGTGGCGCAAGCGGTGGCTGCATGTAGTCATTCAGCGTCGCATCCGTCAAAAGGAACTCATGCGCCGCCACAGGGCAGCCACTGTGATACAGGCCGTTTTCCGCGGCCACCAGATGCGCAAGTATGCCAAGTTTTTCAAGGCGGAGCGCACCACAGCAGCTGTCGTCTTGCAGAAGTACACCAGGCGTTATCTGGCCCAGAAGCAACTTTACCTCAGCTACCATAGCATTATCACGATTCAGCGCTGGTGGCGAGCCCAGCAGCTGGGCAAGCAGGTGCGCCAGAGGTTCCTGGCGATGAGCCAGGCAGCAGTGTTTCTTCAGCGCATCTGGCGGCGTCGACTTTTCGCCGAGAAGTTGCTTGCTGCGGCGGCCACTGCGAAGTTGCAACGTTCCCAGAAGCAGCAGGCTGCGGCCAGTTTCATTCAGATGCAGTGGCGTGCTTATCAGCTGGGGAAGCTGCAGCGAAAGGAGTATCTGCGCCAGCGCGAACTTATCCTACTTGTCCAAAGAAGAATGCGAAGCAAGTGGATCATGCAGAAGCAGCGTAAAGCTTTCCTCAATCTAAGAAGTGCAGCTGTGAACGTGCAGCAACGTTGGAGGGCTCAGTTGTTGATGAGGAAGCAGAGAGCGGATTTCCTGCGACTTCGCACCAATGTAACAAAGGTCCAGGCTATTCGGCGAGCCACCATCCAGATGAGGTTGGACCGAAGCAAGTACCAGGCCGCCAGAGACAGTGCCATTTGCATTCAACGCCGTCTGAGGGCCACCTGGCGAATGCGCGAGGATATGAAGAAGTACCACCAGCTGCGTGCGGCCACTCTGGTTACTCAAAGGCGCTATCGCTTGATGCGTCAGATGCTCAAGGATCGCCAGGCGTACCTTGAAGCGCGACAGTGCATCATCCAAGTCCAGCGTCGCTGGAAAGCCACTTTGGAAATGCGCCGCCAGCGAGAAAGTTATCTGAAACTAAAGTCCACTGCCGTCTTTATTCAAGCCAAGTACCGCGCCAAGCTCCAAATGCAGAAGCGGCGCGAAGAATTCCTTGGATTAAAGAGAGCGACTCTACTTATTCAGCAACGTCGAAGGGCCCTTCTAAGAATGCGAGAAGAGCGCCAACGGTTTCTAAAACTACGCGAGTGTACTGTAAAGCTTCAACGACGATTCCACGCCCACAAGGCCATGAGATTCCTGCGGGCCAAGTATCGAGGCACCCAAGCGGCAGTTACCTGCCTGCAAATGCACTGGCGAGGATATCTGCGAATGAAGCAGGAGAAAGCGCGTTTCCTGGAGCAGCGTCGGGCAGCAGTCATACTGCAGCGTCGCTACCGCGCTCGCTTGGCTATGATACGCCAGAGAAACTCTTTTGCAAGTCTTAGGCAAGCAGCTGTTACTATTCAAAGACGGTATCGTGCCAATACTGAGATGCGCCAGCAACGGGCCCTCTACCAAAACCAACGAGAAATGATCATCAAAGTCCAGCGACGGTATCGTGGAAAACTTCAAACTAGGAAACTGATGGAAGTGTACCACAAGCAGCGGGAAGCAGTCATTCGCCTGCAGCAATGGTGGCGCAGTCTGCGCGAGATGAGGCAATTAAGATGCGGTTACCGCAGGATGCGAGCCAGCTCTCTGAGCATCCAACGCAAATGGAGGGCAACCGTGGCAGCGCGTCGCCAGCGACAAGTCTTCCTTAACACCATCGCCAAGGTGCGACAGATGCAACAGTTTATCCGAGCCACTCTGCTGATGCGAACGCAACGCAGACAGTTCGAACTGGAACGGAGGGCAGCTATAGTGCTGCAGCGACGTTTCCGGGCCCGACAGAAAATGCAGAAGGCGCGCCAAGAATTCCAACAGCTTAGGTCGTCGGTGGTCTTGGTGCAGCAAAAGTTCCGTGCGACCCGGTGCATGCGGGAGCATCGACAGGCATTCGTAAAACTTCGCAACATTACCATCCATCTGCAGCAAAAATTCCGCGGAAAGCAGATGATGATGGAGCAGCGAGCGCATTTCCAATTACTGATTCGCACCGTTCCAGAGTTCCAATCTCGAGTTCGAGGCTTCCTAGCACGCAAGCGGTTCCACGCCCTCATGACACCCGAGATGAAGGAGCTGATCCGGCAGAAGCGCGCGGCAAAGGTGATACAGCGCTACTGGCGGGGCTACATCATCCGAAAGCGCCAGCGGCATCAGGGCCTCCTGGCCATCAGGCGGCGAATTGTCCAGCTGCGGACAGAGGCCACTGTGGTCAACTCCGTTCGCTGCAAGGTGCAGGAAGCGGTGCGATTCCTTCGTGGGCGCTTCATTGCTTCAGATGCTCTGGCTGTGCTAAACCGTTTGGGTGAGTATTGGCTTAGGTATTAGTCCTTTGGACCTTCGCAGTACCACTAATCCCACGGCTTTGCTAATCTCCTACCGTATAATCCTCCTTCAGATCGTTTATCCCGCACTGTGCCTCACCTGCTGATGTGGTGCTCGGAGTTCATGTCTACGTTCTGCTACGGAATCATGGCCCAGGCCATTCGGTCGGAGGTGGACAAGCAATTGATCGAGCGCTGCAGCCGCATTATCCTCAATCTGGCGCGCTACAACAGCACCACCGTGAACACATTCCAGGAGGGCGGTCTGGTTACCATTGCCCAGATGCTGTTGCGCTGGTGCGACAAGGATAGCGAGATATTCAACACGCTCTGCACCCTCATCTGGGTCTTTGCCCACTGTCCCAAGAAGCGAAAGGTGACTAATCAGAAAACGCGTCTTGTCCTTATTTCCGCTTCCGTAACGTGTCTCCAGAAGTTTGATTGCATTGCGAGTTTTCGAAGAGATGTTTCGAAAGCGGAAATAACTACACGACCGAACTAAAAAAATTTATTGTTGTACGTCGTGTGAAAATTGTGTTTGTGTAAAAAATTTAATCAATTTTATAAACAAAAAATTATAAATATATTTGTCAAAATTTAAAGAACCCAAAGTCGGTGCCTCTCAGTTATAATCTTGCCTCTACTGTTTCTCACGCATTGCAGATCATCCACGACTACATGACCAACACAGAGGCCATTTACATGGTGCGCGAGACCAAGAAGCTGGTGGCCCGCAAGGAGAAAATGAAGCAGAATGCCCGCAAGCATCCTCCCGTGCCCACGGGCCGGTACCAGACGCAGCCGTTGCCGAACTTCTCGCAACGCGCGTTGCCCAGCTTGGAGCCGGACTTTGGCATCATCCGCTTCAGCCCCTACACGTTCATCTCCTCCGTGTTCGCCTTCGACACAATTCTCTTCAAGCTCCAGATCGACATGTTCTAGGTTAGATTCCTTTCTGTGTTAAGTGTTTGAAACGTTTCTGTGTTGTGTTAGTCCAATGTTAAGCAATTTGTTGAATCAATTGGTTCTTTAGGAACACCAACTGAACACTAAGTCAGCTAAGCTATCGCCGCTGTACCGTCGTAGATGTAAGGCAGTATGTACGTCCTCTGAACTTCTATTATTCTTTTTATGTAACTCGACAACTGAACTGAACAATAAATTGAACACAAATGTCAAATGATTTGCTTGCACAGTTTGGCTGCGCCTATATTTATTCGGGTAGGTATGCATGTATTCACAAAACAATTACATATTTGTAATCATGGATATTTAAATTATTAATCACTTTGTTTAAACACTTAGTTACACCGATATTAGTATGTAAGTTACCCAATATTCGTGATCCTCCGATTGCGGCTGCAACGAACGCCTCTCGTGTCGCTCCTTTCCTGCGAGAGAGTGCCCCAAGTATGTCATCGTATATATCCGTATGTATATATTAAGTAATGCCCCTTTAAAATTACATATACGTGTTACTGTAAACTGGATTGAATATGCATATATATGTATAATAATTCGTATAACATTTTATGTACTTCTTCCTTGATAATTGCACACGCCGTTTTCATTCACAATCTGTCATTTATTTGTAATACTTTTTTTATCCTTTTTTTGCAATTTTGTATTGCCGTTTAAACTAAATAATTGCTGCCGTCGAACGCCTCAATCGAAATACTATAAACTAAATATAAATACATTTGGCTTTAGCGATTTATTACAACTATTTTTCGGGGGCGAAGAGCGTGCGAAGAATTCTCGGTTGGATTAAAAACATTTAGATTTTCTGAAGGTGATCTTACTTTGGCGGAGATTTGCTAGTGTCTGAGAGCTTTTTGCAGTATTTTTTGATTATTTTATATAGCTGGGCTCATTGCCGAGTGTCGCACGGCTGGATCGGGTAAGTGCGCCACTCGAGCCCCTAGCCCTGGATAACTTAACGGCGGCCCAGACCAAAGTTGAAGGGTTGCGGACGCGTCGTTCGCTTGTTCTGTCGGCCAGGTCGAACTGTAGTAACCCGCGGAGTTAATAAAAGGGAATCTGGGATTATTGGGAAAGGCTACTTACCTCCACGCTCGGCGGCCAAGTAGTTCGCCGGCGGCACTCGGTACTCCACCTCGTTGTCCTGCTCGTAGTCGTAGTCGCTCCGCTTGCCCAGGCCAAAGGAGTACGGACGTGACCGCTTGCCTAATCCAAAGTTGTAAACCGGTAGCCGCTTCATGCCCGCTCCCCCGTTCGTGTACATATAGGCCCGTCTGCCCAGTCCAAAGGCATACCGCTCCATCCGCTTGTCTATGTTGTCGCCATTGTTGTCCGCCATCTCATCGCCGGCCATCATGACCTCGGCGTCGGCATCGCCGGAAGCCGGACTGCGTTGATCTTGGCCAATGACCGGGGAACAGGCGATGTAGCCGACACAGCACACGGCCAGCAGCAAGATGTGGGCGTGAAGGGAGTTCATTGTGATGCTGGAGCTGTGGCAGGAATATGGGACACGTCTGACTGCCGTTGCTGCAAAAGTGAGCGAAGACAAAGTGAGCAGGCGACGAATAGAATTTTAAACATTCACTGCCCATTCTCTGTATGTGGAGAGCGTTGCATACTCTATGGCTGCTACTTCTATGTGAGGGTGGTTCAAATTTTGAGCACCAATATACATATAGGGTCTATTTTTGGAGAGAATGTACTTTAGAAAAAGTTTGGGTATATTTTGGAACATTTTTTTTTCAAACAATTTTGCTGGCAATTCAATTAAAAAAAAAACCTAAAAAGGTTAAATATTGTTATAATCCGTCTATGTTATACTATATAGAATAGTACGTTTTTTTTTTTAATTTAAAATATTCCCATATTCACACATAACCATTTCTGCCATCCTTTACCAAATTTTATGCAGAATAAAGAAACAAACAATCGACCAGGAATTTCGCCCAAACACAAAATATGTCAACGACAAACAAATTTCGGCGCGTTGACAGCCCGTAACGGCAAACAACCAGGCAGCGGAGCAAATATGGGGAGCAAATAAAAATGGCCTGCAGAACGCCCAAAAATGTGGCAAAAGTTGGCGCCGCCTGCTTCGGCTATGCGGAGTGTCTTTGGCCAAGTTGCAGCAGACGCGTCGTTGGCTTTTCTGCTGGCCTTGCAGGCCGCGGGAAGTGCCCGGCTCATAAAAGTTAAATTTGTTCGCGATGAGGAGTTGGGCCCTCGGTTTGCTGAGTGGCTTAATTCCCGCCCAACGCCGCAATTAGCAGCCAAAATTATCCAAAAACTCAAGCCAAAACTGACTGGAAATGGGTTCAGCTTTAAGCACTCATTCTTCGCATTCCATTGGCGGAGTGGCAGTAGTGACAGGGCCATCGGCGTTTTGTGGCACTGCCACGACACTTCTGCGCGGTGTCAGTGCCATCGCCTTCAATTGAAAGTGCGCCCACGAAGCCAGTAGACAATAGCCGGCGAATGTGTCCTCCATCCTGGTTTCGGTATTTGCATTGCTGCGGTTGCATTTCCGACGGCTGACGGCTTGCCCCAACTGCGCGGCAGGCCGAGCACGTAGACGCCTTGAAATTCCTCCACTGCCACCGCCTTCAGCCGTTGTTGTTTGGTTAGGCAAATTAACTTTTCTAGCCGTTTTCCATTAGGCCAGTGGCTTGGGGCGGCTTCTGCCTTTGAGTTAATTCCGTCATCGATGGCCTGCTGCCATCCATAATGATGTGCAAACAATTCGACGCCTCCATTAATTGAAGCCTACATTTGGGGGTCGTCTGCGCGGAAAATATTGCGCATACGCAACGTGTGCCTTCATAAATTCAGACAGTGCATGTGCAACAGGGGCACAAATCATGCAACAGGTTCAGCACCAGCACCGCAGCACTGAGGCAACAGCCAAGGCCAGATGGGTCTGGCCAGGGGTCGACCCGCGTATTTGATTTACAATGGCAGCGCCATGGAAGGCAGCTGTGCATTTTCCACGCAGGACAATAAAAGCAATGACTGCTCTGCGCTCGCACAGGCTACGGCCACGAGATAATAGGCGGAAAATCGTCACATTTGTTAGACTTTATCAACCGCAACACGGCGGCAAGAACAACAACATCTGCAGGGACAGCAGCAATGCCGGAGAACCAATCGTAAATCTGAGAGGGGGGTGGACAAGTTTTGTGAAAAGTGTCAACACCTTTCACTATTATTTCCATTCCTGCCATAAAATCTTGTTTGTCGTACGCGGCGGCGCCCTTGTGCGCAAATGAGATTCAGGCATTATCTGCTTATGAATTTACGCTTTGGCCCATAATTCTTTGGCCTGCTGGGCTGCCGGCTTTTCTCATATCCGCAGCGGCGATTAGTTTTGACCGCCACACAAAATGCAACGGAAATTCAAAGGAGCGCCCACAACGGCGTTCTAATTAAGTTTGAAAACTTTCCTGGCTGGCCAAGATGAGAAGCGAAGCATCGGTTGGCCGTGGCATTGAAGGCCAAAAAATGTAAAAAGGATATAAGCAAATTTGCCAAGACTTTGCCGAGAAGCGCTAAGCAATTTCAGCTGATGTGGCAAATTACGACAGACGGAGACGGATCCCTCAGTCAGCCCCAGGTGACTCGAAATCCAAAGGAGAGACCGATTCTTAAAGATTAAACCACCAAATGGGCAAAAAAGGAGCTGCTTGCAATTGAAGTACTGGCAATTTGTTCGCAGCTGCTTTTTTAAATTGAAAGCACCGCCGAGGGCGTCCCGTCCTGTCGCAACCCTCTAAGCTCCTTAATTAAGTTACGTTCAGGTAATGAAGTGGCTAACTTCTTTGCACCAATTTATGGCGGTTTGGCGAGGTAGCAGCTAATAAAAAGCCAGCAGCTCATTGCCCCGTCCGTTGCCTTTCTTTTGGACCGTTTCCTGCCAAAGCGGATGACCCTTGTTGCCTATTGTTGCTGCTTCCAACCTGCTTGTTTTTCTTTAATTTGACGTAGCCACATATCGTTTGGGTATCAATTTTGCGAATAAGCACTGCGACTGACCCCGAGGCGCAACATCATCTACAAGCTCACATCCTCCTCCTGTCCCTTCCGAAACTTGCCCCAACATCAATCAACAATTGTCCTCCGATTTGTTTATTTAATATTTTGCCTTGGCTTTTGGGTTTTTGTGCCTAGCATGTGTGTGTGATGCCATTTTTTCGGCTTTGTTTTTTCGTTTTCCCTCGCTCTCGGGCGTGCTGTTATTTATTTAATTACAATTTGATTGAGGCTTGTCTTTTGTCTTGTAGGAATATCTATGCGAAATCGAGCGATTTATCCTGCCCCAGGATCAAGGAACTTTTGTTGTTGCCATATGTCAATTGGAGCTGCAGGCATTTTGTACAATCGAATTTGGTTATGTCTTCGTGCTAAGCGATTCAAAGTGAATTGAATTTGGGGTCTCTCTTGGATCAAATGCGAGTACAAATTGCCATTTCATTTTGCTTGCATACTTTTTGGGGCGCGTTTGCAGGGGCGATTTGGGGTTACCTCTTTGGCTTCTAACTAAATTTGAAATGGCTTTCAGATAGATTTTTGGCTAGATGTGATTCAAAAGTGTAATGTGCATTATCAAAAAAATATACATTTAATAGATGTTCCTAGGGTGTTTAAATATCTGACATTTTCAATCGGTCGAGGCTGCATGAACCCAAAGTGTCAAAAAAGACACATTTTCGTACGCTTCAATAACTAAAAAATGAATAGTTTGTCAAATAACAACAATTAATATTTTGAGAAAATAATTTTATATTCATACATTTAACCTGCAAATAATAAAAATTTGTGAGCAGACGAGTTCTGCGAACTATGAACTGTTCTTCTATCGAGGAAACTATAAAATACTTTATTCCTCTATCAGTTTAATTGTTGCTCTCTTATAATGAAAGAAGTTGGCAGAAGGTACCTAAACAGGTACCTTTACTAAAACAGTACATTTTAATAATCCTCAACTCATCAAAAATTGGTAGTATTCACAAAGATTGTTATTTGAGATTTATTGAAACTTACAGAAAATTCCAAATCCCTCTGGAAAATTTTAACTGTGAAAACTCACTGAAAACGCAGTTCAACCGATTAAGGATCCAAAAATATTGAAACCTTTTCAGAAACGCACTTTTTTCAACAATTTCCGTTGAGACTCGAATATCAGAACGCTGCGCGGCCAAAAGCTAGCTAAGTAGTTTAAGTTGCTGCTGTTGCACGTTGACAGATCAAATGTCGGTTATGTTTTGAATCCGCATCCGCCGGAGCGCGGCCTCTTATATGAGCCAGGCGGCGGCGTCGGCTCCTCTTTTTGTTGCTTTTGCTGGATTTTGCGCGCCCTTATCAACGAAACACCCACACGACAGCAAAAGTGACGACAATGTGTGGTGAGTTTTCGCGCAGATTCTCAACACGGCCGGACGGAGGGGTAGTGGCGGTGGTGCTGGAGGCAGAGGTGGGTCGAATTGCGTGGTCCTTGCCGCCAAGGATGTAACAAGTGGCCGTGTTGCTACTTTGGCATCCAAGAAGTCAGGATGGTGCACTGAAGCTCGTGTAACTTAAGACTTTTGGGAAGGTGAGGGAGAATCTGCAACTGGAGGGCACGGCGGAGCTCGTATGCAAAATAACGGTGCGTATGATGAATGCGACATTTCTTTAGGAGGCCAAAGCACCCCAGAACTGGTGGGTCTGAAACTATTTCTCATTTGGAATGGCAAGTTGTTAGCGGGCTGAGCGCGCATTAGTCAAAGACAGGACACTTGCCCCGAGCCGGCTTCAGACCGGCTTTGTGGCTATTCCGCAAATCCACTGACAACTCAAATGATATGTAAGCCCCCAGAACCCCTTCCTCCGCCGATTTGCCTTTCCTTCATCCGTAACATTTCAAAAGCAATGCGCCAAGGAATTTTATGCGGAATGTCAGCTTTTTCCACAATCTCGCAACGGGGTCGGGGTGCATAAAAAGTTCACATTTGTCCGACTGCCACATTAGTCCTCTGGGACTGTGCTTCCTTTGTAAATTATACAAATGTTGTCCGATCCATGGCACTTTGTCGATAATGCTTTGTTTGGCAAAACCTCTCCCGGCATCCTGGCATGGCAAAATTTGATTTAAGCTATTTTTATATAAACGTCCTTCTAAAGTCCTGATTTTTAGTAGCTTGGAGGTTTTGATGTGGGTTCTGTGCATTGTCTCTTTTCAACTAAAAGATATAATCCTAGCCTAAAAGTTCGTTCTTTTGAAAGCATGTTTTTGTTGGCATTATTTTCAATCAATCTGCTTACATTATTCCAATACGGTTGAATGCATTCCGTGTAATTACCCTTAAAGAAGCAGGGAAAAGCCACCATTACTCGAGGAAATCCCGCTGAGACGGCGCTTAGTTGTAAATAGTTTAATTACGTACAAAAGCAAAAATCGCTTGCTAATTGGAAAATATTGAGAAAATATACACATTGATTGGGCTACCCCATCCTCGTCCGCCTTCGGCCCCCAGCTAATTGCTCCTGTTTCGGGATGGTTTGGTAACACTCGGCGTATACGCAATATTGTGAGCTCAGCGTGAATCGAGGGGAGCTCCGAAATTGCATTGAGATTTGTGGCGCAGTAACAATTTGCTCTAGAAATTTATAAGTTTTTATGGCTTTCTTGGAAAATGGCGGCTAATTGTCACAATGACGTCAGTCTGGGACAAGTTGGGCGTGAGTTGCTTTGAAAGCCACTTGCATCATCCATAGCCAGCAACCTTTGGCCTGCACGTGGAGAAGTGGAAGTGGATATGGATATGAATTTGGATACAGGGATAGAGGAAGTGGAATGGCGTGTGCTGTCCTTACTCACCACAGGCAATCGATCATAAATCAGGCTGATAAGAGGCTCTAATGACATCGGCTGCGAACAGAACAATCAAGACCGAAACATCGTGCAAACATGGCCAAAGCGTGGCCGGCCTAATCTCGGTGGGCTGACACTGCCGCGTCATCGCACCGGAACAGGTTAATAAATTTCCCAGCGGACTAATCTCGGAGGCCAGCGGCAGCTCATTTGGCTATTCGGGCACACCACATCTGGCGCATAGCATCTGGCATGTGTCGGCATACATGTGGCCCGGCGAGGATATTTTGCGGCTGCTGTCACGGTCCGGCTCGATCGCTCTCAAGCCATTCCAACTTCTGTCCGCTTTTCCAGAGACAAGTTCAGCTATAAATCATCATTGCCGCGGTGCGGCGGTGGGCAAGACAAACCAAAACAGAGAGACAAAAATTAAACCTGCAGTTGGCCAGGCCAAAGACAACGAGGCACCCAACCAGTTTAGCCCACACCTACTCCAATCACACACACACACATCCACACTCGGGCACATGCAAAGACGGTGCAAGCTTCCCACCAAAAATGCATAACGAAAACATAAAAATAAAAATAACCAAATAAAACATTTTGGTAGTTGTAGTTTACTGCTGGGTTAGAGCAAAAATATAAAAAATAACAGCAACAACAATAAAAAAAAAAATTGAAAATCACGATTTTTATGCAGGTTTTCGGAGATTTTTCCCACAACAAGTTTTCGTTTGGGGCTTTTCATCTCTTTTAATTGATTCTGCGCATGAGAACGCAGTGCACTGTGCACTTGAGATCCAGATGAACTTATGTGGCGTCAGATATCAGCCGTACCATACCAACATACCGAGCCATAACAAAGGCTGCAGCCAGTGGAAGCCACTAACTGACGGCGTAAATATGCTAGAAGTCGGGAGAAGCAGAGAGGAAATCTTGTGAGATTTATGGCTAAAACAGTCTTCTGGGCCAGGTGCGTAGCCAAGAATTTCTGGAGCAGGCCGAGTGGGCGGCGTTCCCTAACCAGCTACGCCTGTGTTTTTTTTAAATACATCATGTATGTACATATGTATTCTTGAGCACAACACCAGTGCCGTTAATAGGATATCTTATCTATTGTAAAAAATATAATAAGAAATATCTTTGTAATACATAAATGCGGAGTTTAAAAAACAAGTCGAAGAAAGTTTTGAAAGAGAATGAGCCATATTGTAAATAAATTAAATTATTAAATGTGATTTTTTTTTAGAATAATATGATTACTAAAGTGAGATTACTGAAGCTTACAGATTCAAGACTATTATTTTGGCCTCAGCTGTGTGCTTTAGATTTGTAAGTACGCATGGAAGAGGCAGAAAGTCAGCAAAGAATGTTGCTCGTTACTTTTGCTCTCTTCTGGCTTCTGCCTCTACCTTGGATCTCTCGCCTTTGGTGGCTTCTCACTGACACACTTTCCGCCACTCGACTGCCCAGAAGTAGGTGAGCAAACGATCTTGTGTGCTGGTGTGTGTTTGTTTGCTGGAGTACCAGCACAAACATACAAACATACACACATTCATACATAACATATATGTACGTTCTCCATTCTACGCTTCGCTGCATTGAAATTTCTTTTTCGCTTTCTTTTCGAACTCTCCGACAGCACTCTCGCCGCTACATGGTTCTGGCCGCACACCACCCACTCTCTCAGTGCACGCTCCCCGACGACGCTGACGTCAGCAGCGACCGCGCCGCAATATGGGTCACCGTTTGAGTTCTTGGCAGAAGAAGAGTGGAGAAAACTGGTACTACGAGTCTTCAGCCGCCGAGGAAAGTGATATGCTATGGCCACTCGATCGAAAGCGAGTCTGCTGGCGTTGTTACTGCTGTAGCCTCTTCTCCTAGCCTTTCCCCCCAGAGCTCCCGGTTGTTCTGCGGCTATTCTGTTTCGGGGTCAGGTTCGGGCTGTTAGAATGGCATTTCCGGCATGCATTCGCCCTTTGGTCTGTGCGTTTGCCACTGAATTATGTAAAAGCCAAAAAGTAAGGACAAAAAATTATTAAAAACCAAACAAACAGGCCATAATAAAGCTGCTCAAAAGGTGAATGAAACTTAATGAATGCCAGCAGCAGCAGCAGCGGTAGCAGCAGCAGCAGCAACAACCAAAGTACAACAGGTGACTCGCTGCAATGCTTAGTGATTTTCACCTGGTCTGGTTGTTGTTTTCTTGTTGTTGTTGCTGCTGCGAGCGTGCCTTTGGAATTCGCAAATTGTTATGAGAAAAACAAAAAACACACCGCTGAAAGAGAAATAAGAAAAAAAGCATTCGAAAACCAAATCGTTGCCATACAAAGACGACGTAAAGATTACACAAGCGCAGCGTCGCGATTATATGCGTCAGAGGGGGCGGTGAATGGGGGGAGGCGGTATTAGAAACAACAGACAGTTGATGTTGTTGTTGCTGCTGTCGCGCCGCTGCAATCAGGAAAGCTCTCCCGCAGCCGCAGCAGCAGCAACGGCAACGGCAGCAGCAGCAACTTCACAGAGAGCCACAGCAATCCGCTGCTGCAAAGTGTAGAGAAATTTATCATTTCACTGCAACAACGCAGGAGCAGCAGCGGCAGCGGCGGCGGCGGCAGCAATAGCAACAGCAACAAGTTTGGGGCTCTCTCCCCACATCAGCTGAGCCGCCGATCGTCAATGGCGCTCTTTTTGGCGCTCTCGGGGGCTCATCGCAGCCGCAGCCAGCGTCGCTGCCTCGGCCGCTGCCAACTTGGGGCCTGGCCACAAAAACAACACCACAGTTTTTCGAAATTAGTTCTAGTGAGTCTGTGAAAGTGTGAGCGACTTCGACTATCGCACGGCGACCACGGTACACGCGCGATCAATTGGCAAACAACCGCAAGCGGATCAACTGGTCACTCGCCGCTGAGAACTTGCCAAAAATACAAAGAGCCCACATCACTTCTGCATCCAAGAAGAACCCAGTCCGGAGCAACAAGACACGTGCATCATGTCGCATCAGTGCAGCTGCGGTCGCGACCTCAACAACAACTACGTCTCGTACACGAGCGCCTACGCCAACACAAACGCCGGAATGGATCGCGAGGCCTCGTCCAGCGGCAGCAAGTCCGGCGGTCCTCCGCGCACCCAGCTGACCGCCCAGGTGATGTTCGGGACGGTGGGAGCCATCAAGGAGCTGCGCGACAAGGAGCAGCAGCAGCAGCGGCACGCAGCAGTGGCACGAGCAGGCGAGAGGCGCAACTGAGGGTAGCTGGACTTTGGGGGACTGCTGCAGCGTCGTTGGAGCACCAGTGGAGGCGAAGGCGCAACGAATGGCGACGGGGGCGGGGCGGGACGAACGGCCGATGGATCGGTCAAGTGCTGTGCTGTGGGTTGTCGGGGGATCTCTGGCAGATTGAAAGGATCGGGCTGAGTCGGGTGATTCAGATGATACGGATAGTTCCAGCGATTCATTTGAATTAGGCGAGTAACGCGGAATCCGACTCAAGGAATCGAAATTTGTATCTGTTTCTCGGATTTGAGGGGTTTATTTATTGGTTATATATAGACTTTTCGAACCGTTCAGATAACTAAAGTGATTCAATTCTCCGGGTGATCCGTGTAAAACGAGAGAGCGTTGGTCCTGGTCCCTTGGGTCAAGTTAGAGGCTTCAAAGAGTTTGCAGGGGGGCAGGGCCATCTGTGTGAATTGGTGGGTCGGCCACCAAGAACGACATTCCTTCTCAAAAGAATAACTATCTAAAACAAGAGAAATAAAGAAAAAGAACCACAAAAACAGACCGTAACTTAGGAAAAGGACATCACATATTTATACTTTATTTTGTCAGCCACACTTTGTCTTTCTTTGTCTGTATCGGGCTCCTGTTCCTTCCGCTAATTACTTCTAATCTTCAGCAGAACTCGAATTGTATTCGATGTACATTGTTTATCGCATATTTATACATACTATACATAGTGCAATACTTTAGCTGATACATCCACACATGCGTAGTCTTAAGTTTGTTTTATTTTGTAAGCGCACACACACACGACACACACACTCATTCTACAATGTTGTTTAATTTTGTTTTGTTGTTCGCGCGGTCTGCCAGTTTCGGGCAGTTGCGGGCCTGGAGACTTCCAGGTGCTGCTGCAGCTCGAAATGCCAGGCACGTAACTCCACACACCTACACTCACACCCAACACCATATAAATATACTACAAACTATATATATGCGTAATCATTAATACCTACACAACTGTTATTATTTTTAATAATCATATTGTATATGCCGGATGAAGGGAAGAAACCGCGACAGAAACCGAAACGAGAAACAAAAACTAAAATAATTCCTCCAAATGGGATCGTATTTGCTCAAGTGATTTTTAGTCTGTTTACAAAAATGGAAGCGACAATGCATTAAACGAAAATTTAAACTTAATTGAAGTGCTGTAAATGGCGAGAAACCCGAGTTTTAGCAACAGAGACCTTAGTTTACCCAGAGGCGGAGAGGAGAGGAGAGGAGGAGCATCTACAATATATTTATTACGACTATAATATAATATTAAAATGTAATACACACGCGTCTATTTGTACGTCTATTTATAGAGCTAATCCCAACAATGGCAAATAAAAATCGAACTCTTAATAAACAGAAATCGAAAACTTCGGACCCGGGAGACTGGCAATTTCAATTACCCCGACAATGGCACTCCGCAATTGTTTGGAGCGCAGTGGCGTGGAGTGGGAGGCAAACCTTTTTCTTTGCCGGCCGTCTGCGTGTGAAAGTATGAAAAGTAAGGAAAAAGAAGCACAAAATAAAAATCAAATAAATTATAAATTACAATAAAGCAAGGGGAAAAGTAAAATATGCGAAACGAAAGCGAAGTCTCAGGCCAGAAGCCAAATGGAAGCCTCGTGTAGTATTCCAGCGATTCTTTATAAATTCTGCCATGGCAGCCACTTTATCTCTCCCGCTCACTTCTAATTATTAAGTGTGTGTGTGTGTGTTGGGGCTGTCTTTGGGGATGTGTGAGTGAGCAGAGAATACTACTACTCGCTGGTTCTTACGCTCGTAACAGTGACCCAGTCTCAGAGTAAGAGTCACCGGATTTCTGTTTTCTGTTCTGGCATTCGACTGTCGTCACCAGCGTCCCAAACGTTCCATTTCGTTTCGATTCGACGCCTACACACACACACACACAGAGACACAGCAGAAAAGCTCTTTCCTTTCCCCCCGCTGACCACTCGCATAAAAACCCGAGGGACGTCGCTTTGTGGATCAAAGTCAGCTATGTTTAGTTATTTTTATTCCCTCCCCGCCTTTTGGAGGGCAGTGCGGAGCGGCCCACTGCCCACAGTTCAATTGAATCCAATTGACCAAGTGCGTGGCTCTTGTCAAGCAAATAAATTTGCTTACGTATACTTAATCCACGGGGCGTATACGTAATGCACGCCCACGAATGCAGCGGGAACCTGCAGTGTGCCCCGCTCCACAGCGGATGAGTCGTCCAGCACGATCTGCTAATTGAACCCAGTTGCTCTCCTCTGCTGGAAAACTCGATTGCATTCTATTAGCCGTGTAGCTTACCTCTGACTTTGTCTCTTGCGATCGGCAAGTGGCGATCGACGATGGTCGATTGTCACAGCTGCGACGTAGTTGGTGATGATCCAACTCTATGGCTTAGCCTGCTTCGCGCCGATCCCATCACAGATCCCGATCTGATAACCTTACGTGTAAGTGCAGCTAAAAGCACTTAAGAAGCAGCGAGAATCCGAGAATTAGTTCGGAGTGTGGGGGAAAATGCCAGGCATGAGCAAACGGCTTCAGATTTCTGGTTCTAAGACAAAGAATGTCGGAAGCGTTTTACACTTTGGGTGTTTGCCTCACATTTCTGTAAATATTGGTATTTGAAATATTATTTAAGAAAGTATTGTAGGGCTGACGGAGCGCTTCTATTGCAAGTTGAATGTATCTATAGTATTTCATGAACTGATCCGTTTTCTATCTGACCAACAGCGAACCTCTTTGCCAACGGCAATATTTCCATTTCTATTTTAAGCCTTTTTGCAGTGCTGATGTCATTTGTTTTCTATGCATATTCTGCCTTTTGCTCCATTCCGTTCCGATCGGTATAGTTAAGTATAGTTTATTCGATTGCCTTCGAGTCTCAGCCTCTCGACTCCCACTGCCACTCCGTCTCCAGCCCCATCGGAAACCCCGCTTTATTGTTGTCACTTTGCGGTGATACATCAACTTCTTAATTTATGAGGTGCAATTTTTACGGCCCTCACCCGCCTGGCCCTTGAACCCCTCAGAGCCCTGAGCCCCAAGCCCCATAGTATATAGTATACCCCGATCCCATCTGGCTAAGAGTAAAAGCATCTCGCCCGCTGGTAACAACATTTCTTTGTTGATTATTTTTATACTTTTTTCACTTTTTCTTGCATGCGCTTGTGGCAAGAACTTTCTCTTCTAATTGAAAGCAGTTCGATGGCGGCGGGCGATAAGTCGACGCGGGGGGAAGCGGAGCGGATTCGATTGGATGGGATTGGGGAGGGAAGGGGAGCGGCCTGCTAAGCAAAGCATCCAGCTGGGCGTCTTTTGATGAACCGGCTGCGACGATGGATTGATGTGGATGTGGATGTGGATGCGGAGCTGTTTGGATGCCTGAATGGTCGGATGCTTGAAGTGGCTTTGGGGCTCGGACTTTTGGCTGGAGCGGATGAATGGCGATCGGCTCGGTTGGTCCACAATGTAGTAAGACATTTCTTATGTTTCTGCTTTAATGGGAACTTTATGCAGCCGCGAGGCATTTTATCTCTTTCGATTTGAATACGGAATACGGAAAAAAAGAGTCGCAGCCGGGACAGTCAGCAGCAGCGGCAACGGCAACGGCCACGGCGATAAGCGCCAACAAGTTGAAAATAAATAATAAATATTTAAAAGTTGGCCGGGGTGGGCAGTCTTGGGGGAAAAAAAAACTGCTACTCTACGAGAAGTGAATGAAAGCCAGTGGAGAACTGGTCGCTTTGCCTGAAGATCTTTTTGGTCTTTTTGGATGCTGCTCTTTCATTTTTTTCTGTGTGTCGCTTGGTGCTTTTTTTTGGCTTTTTGAAGCTGTGGCATGTCTCGGGCTTTGCGGCTCGGCATCTCCGTTTCTTTTGGCTTCTAATGGCAGCCATGAGGTGAGAATCGATTTAGTTCGGTTTACGACGATCCCAGATACAAACGCGAAAAAGTTTCTTTTCGGTGTGTTGTGAAAAGTGAAACATTGCCAGGAGTTGCCGCCTAAATAGGAACTCCCACACGCCCACCGAAACCACCGAGCAAAAATAAGATTTGCAAATTGCTCGTGGCAACGAGAAAGTCCCGGCTAATTGAGGCAGGTGTTAATCACGGCAATTACGGCCTACAAATTGAAAATTGTAAACTGCAAACTGCACTTGGGGTAAACCAATTTCCGTTTTTGCGCAAAAGATCATCCAACAAATTGATTATTATTAATGGCCGGAATGCCACAGATAACTAAGTGAGCGTGTCTTGAAGAAATAACAAAAGCCCCTAAGTCTTAATGCTTGGACTTGGCCGGTAGCCTGCAACTACTTCCTGGCGGTCGTGGGCGGGAGATGGTGTCAGTGGGTGGGGACGAGCACCCTTAAACGCGGAGCAGTGGAAAGTCATTATGCAAGTGCCTCCGCTCCTCAGTTGCAGTCCGATCTAATTGCATAATTTTTGTATGAAAAACCAAACAACAAATTATTGAAGAGGAGTGCTTAGAGTGCCTGAGGAATTTTTACTAAAAATAAGTCCAATGGCCTCCCTTTTTAGCAACGCCTCTGGCTCTGAGTGTGGCTTTTTGCTGGCCAAGAGCCCACCATAACCATTATTGGAATGTGAAACAGTGTGTATAAAGTTGTAGGTAGCAGTTACTATAAAATATTTATTGCACAGACCACTCTTGACGCCTGTTATGCGCTCATTGAAGCGTATAAAGTACTCCGCATTGCAGCCAAATAGATAGAGCAACAAAAATTAAATAAGACGCGGAAAACTCACAAGCCACGAACTAAGGAAACCCAGAAAAATTACGGGATTAACTGGCATAGGGGCCTTCCAGAATTCAAACTTTTGAGTGGGTTTCTTCAGCTCTTATCGGAAATTTGTTGTTCGTATTAAGTCCCAGATTGTAGAACTAACGAAAAACTCAAATCATGTTGCTGGAATTAATCGAAAGTCTGATAAAGTCAAACGACCCTCGGACGAAAAGTGCAAAAAGCATTAAGGGGTTAGATGGATTTCCTGGCATCGAAAAGTATTGTTTGTGTTATTTTTCGTAAAAATCCCTGCCAAAAATACAAATATATATATTTTTTTTGGGGTTTCCTTTCTCCAATTATGTATCTTGCACAAAATACGTGTTTTTATTCCCGGGACTTGTACAGTCCATCTCTTCTAAAGACCAATTTGTATCTATAAAAGAATTTCGTCAAATCGGACGAGTTTCAGACCATCTTATTTCGGTGTCTTGTTCCGAAGCACTAAAAAATATGCAACATTTTGTTTTGAAAATCTACTTATTGGCTGGTTAGTTACCGGGTATCATATAGTCGAGAAACTCTATCATATTTGTTCAATTTGATTATCCTTCTTACCGAGCGTGGTAATTTTAAGTTTTTACTGTCAGAAGATACAGAATCCTTACAAAAATAAAATGTTGGACGTTCAAACATTTAACTAAACATACTTTTTTTTATATATACATTAAAGATATTCCTTTTTCCGATCGTGAAACCCAGGCCACCCCTTAAAATCACTCGACCAAAGCCGGCAGAAATTGAATTAAATATGCAGAAAAAGTGCCCAGTAATAATAACAGCGAGTCGAGGAAAAAAGAATACAGTTAGACGATAATAAGTTGTAGTTAATTTTTTATTATTGAAATTAGCTGTGGGCTGCTTAAAAAAGGAAATTAAATAACAACCAGCAGCTGTTTTCTGCTGCTGATGTAATGGGATCGGTTAAATCACAGCAGAAGAAATATCCGCAATTATGGATCGAAGATGGTGTCCAAAAGCGACGCAACTTTATAGATAATTACCTTAAATCCAGCAATTTATTGGCGGAAAGACAGCTTGATTTGACTTTGCCAACCTTTTACCCCTTAAGGCAGTAGATTGCCAAGACATTTACAGCCTCACGAATTGAGGCAAATCTCTTGATTTTATTCAAATCCATATTGGATGTTTCCAGCCCATATGCGCAATGCCTTCTAGATCCTTTCCTGAATCCTTGTGACAATAAATAATCCATTCCAGAAGTCGCCGTTGGAATGTTGCAGCCATCATGGTTGGTGGCGTTGCTGCTGCTCCTGGCAGTGCTGCTCTTGCATTTTGAGAATGCCAGTGGTAAGCCACCCACCAAGGAGCTGCCACGTCCACTGACGGCCCTGGCCACTGAGGAGGATGATACGGAGGCGGAGCCCAAGATAAAATTCCAGAAGATGCGGAACGGCCGCTCACGCCGCCCCACGCTGATGGACGTGGCCTTGCAGCAGAGCGTGCGACAGGGTCTCGATGCCATGGCCGAGCTCTACGGCCGCATTCAGCCGGAGATGCTGCGCAATGGTCTGTATGGCGTGCACAAATATCCTTCCCCCACCCTCTGCTAACCTTGATTCCAAACCTCGAAAATGCCTCGCAAAGGTCAAACTCTGCAGGACAACCATCCGGCCGCGATGCTTTCCCGCTTCAATGCCCCCACCACGGACTCGGAGCGCCGGGAGATGGCCGCCTATGCCACCATAGCCGCAGCCAAGGCCTTTCGCAAAAAGTAAGTTTGAGGTGGGACAGACGGCCAAGGGGCTTCCATCTGCCGTGTGTGCCTAGGGTGGTGGTATGTCGGTTGTGGCGGACCATAAGTTCGTCAGGCGCAACTATGTGGCGATGACATATGAAAAAAGTTATTGGCAAAAGCGAAGCGCATGATTAAAAATCAAAGTGGATTCAACGAGGGTGGTTTCAAAGGTACATGGTAGGAGAAAGAAATTTCATTAAAACACACATAAATAAAAATAACAAAAAGGTATGCAAATGAACAGGTGTTTTGAAAGACTCGAACATATCAGTATTTTCGATAGAAATATGTTTTATCTTTTGCTCATAGATGAATTTTGCTCAGCAGCCGTTATATTTCTTGCCATAGACAGTTCTTTGATGCGATTGTTTGATCTCTTGTCTCATTTTTGTATAAATATCCTGCCCAAGGGCAGAGATCCATACATCATTCTGTGGCGCCCCTCGCAGCTACCCCCAATAACTAGACATGCCCGCGCACTCGAGCTGCTGCCTCCGGCCATCTAATGCAAAGCCAGCACAGCCGTACAAAATAAGCGGAAAAGACAAAGCCACAAAAAACAGTGAGCAGTAATATTGTGTTGAGGACCCCTCCCCGTGGCAGAGAGCTCCTTCTCCTACCAATTACCGATGGCAACTTTCTCGCTTGATTAACGAGTTCTACGGCATCCATGGCAGCAGCAGCAGCATCAGCATCGGCAGTGGCAGAGCTAATGAGTTGGAGTTGGAATGGAATGGCCTGGAAGTTGACTCAAGTGGAAGTGACCCCTTCATTCCGCCTCCCCGGGCAAACCCCACTCCTACCCATTGGCGAAAAAATCGAACAGAGGCTGAAATGAAAACAAATCGTAGCCAAAACGATGGGAGTCCCACTGCGAGTGCGAATGCGAGTGCTGTTTGGAACTGCTCATGACTAAAGTCAACTTTCACTTTGACATTGAAATGCCGCATAATTGCCAGACAAGCGGCGACACCAACGCCACCATTCCCAGTCGGACCAGATCGCACCGCTCAAACCAAAGCCGAGTCACGGCAGAAATGCGGTGCGACTTGGGTGAAGGTAAATTAAAGTTGCCCGGGTTAAACGACCTCTTTGGCCGGGCAACGGAAACAGCAGACGCCACCAATTCCGACCCGAGCTTCATCTCCATTTTTATCTCTGGCTTAAATGCACTGGGAGAATGAAAAGTGAATGATGAAAATATTTTTATAAAGCATATACGGCAACAGGGAAATGGACGGATAAAAAAAATATATATAATCAGACATCAAATAATGACATAACTTGTCGGTAGATACATTTTTTATTCACAAATATATTTTCAGACGAGTCGCTATTTTTCTGCGTGTATTTTCATTTGTAACTGTTGGTAGTTTTTCCAGTTTTTCGCTGGCAGAGTTTTCACTTTTCACAACGGGTTGTGTGACTGTGAACTGCGGGACTGTGAAAATCCATGCAATTTTCCACAAAAATACACACAACTACCCACATTGGTGGAGCACGCTGATGGCGAGAACTTTCACCCAAAAGCGAAGGCAATTCACTCAGGTGCTTTCGGCTCAGGTGCAATGAGCTCTAACCGAGCCAAATGCAAAGCTGGCCAAATCACATTTATGTAATTGCAATCAATGGGGCGACACGACAGCAGCGGCGTTCGTTGAATCGGACAATTGTCAGACAAAAGATGCTGATGGCCATTAATGGAATGTTTGGCCAGCTCAGTCACAATCAAATTACGAAATGGCCGACATGTTTGGCTTAATTAAATATCAACAAATATCGTCAATCAGCCAGCCTCGCTGATGATGATCACCGCCGATGGGGCTCGTTAATGGTGCCAAAAGCAGCATTTAGCCAAATTAGAAGCCAAAGAAAGCGACAGCAGAGAAGCTAGAAAAAAATGTACATACATACATACATATGTACGTATATGTTATGTCCCGAATCGAATCGGATCGAATTCAAGTGTGAGTGAATGCCCGCACTCTGTCGCACTTCTGGAAGCTTCAGATTCGGCTTCGTCGGCGGCATTCGCAATTTGATTACATCAAACGAAAGGCAAGCTCCCGACTGCGGCGCTGGCTGCGACGCTGGCAGAGGCAGCGACTGAGGCAGAGGCTGAAGAGACCCCGAAGAGACTCCGAGTGATATGCTGGGAGAAGAAAGAAGCAGGCACAGATACCGAAACCGAAGCCGAAACTGAAACTGAAACCGAAAAACAAACATGACGCGACTTTCGTTTTCTACCAAAACCAACGAATTCGGCCCCAAGCTCCTCAAGACACACGAAAGTTTTTTATTTTTGTCCCATTGTGTTTTTATTTTTTGCTGTAGTTGTTGTTGCAGGGGGCAATGAACTTTTTCACGCTGCGACTGCGCCTTTTTACGCTCAACATTGCGTATACGCAGCGTGAGCAGCAGACAAAGGGCAGTCGCGCTTTTAATGAGCCTTTTTCTTGGGCAGAAACAATGCCTAATGAAATAATTTATCGAGCAATGAAAAACAAAGAGCACAAGGCCTGGGAAAATTCGAATTTCCACTTTCACCTGCAGGTGAAAAGCCTCAAAAGAGCAGAAAAACTGGAAAAACGTGCCGAAATGATTATACACTAGGCGCATCCCCCAGCGGCAATCGAAAATAGCATTCCATCAAAGTTAATTTTCATAAGCATGTGATTCAGGCATGTGTGAGCCGAAAAGTGAAAACTCCTAGAGAATCGATGGAAGATGGCAGGAAATTACAAGTCAGGCAGGAAGTGCAGATCGTCGAGATATTTAGAAAAGAGAAAGTTTTAGCGCAGATTGGCAGAACAGGAATTTAGAGACAGATTCCATCAATCCTAATGTCTGCATTTTTACAGATTTACTATATTTACTGGGATTTATAAATCCCAGCAAATGTTGCCAAAAAAGAGACCCTATATGGTAGTACTTTCTGAGAAACTGACATTACACTCAGCTAGCTCTGCATGATTCATGACAAAGTTATTATACCCCTAGAGATAAAAACGAAATGAAAACTGACGAAAAAAGAGGCGCTAATAAGAGCAGCAAATGGAAAGCAAAAGCGAGTAAATTAAAGCCGGCGGCAAAGTCGGGCTTACCGATTTCTTATGCGTTTTCCCGCCACAAACACACACTTACCCCAAAGCACACTCTGACAGAGTGTCAGTAGCAAGCAACGCAACTTGCTTTAATTTGACGGTGGATCCCAATTTGAAGCCACCGAGTGCGAACTCGTTTCCACCAACTCCGTGGAGCTGCAAAGTTTTGCAGCTCGAGCAGTCGAGCGTTTTATAAATAGAAGGTGGCGGCCGAAACAGCCGGCACTCGAACTCGAAATTTGAGCGCAGCCATGTCGGCAACATCCAAACCGTTGGAGCCTGCGGAGGCGGCAGGATAACGGTCCACGGAGTGCTCCCCTGCGCTCCTGGATCTCTTCTGCCCGTCCTCCTTCTTCTATCTGCTTCGTTTCCTATTTCGGCAGCTTCCAGCAAATCGATGAGCTTGCTCGGCAGTCCCACACGCAGAGAATCTCGCTGAGGCGGACCGCCCTGGAAGGTCTGTGTCCCCCCCGGGATCCGCCGCCCTGCATGCCCGCGTCGGAGCGGTATCGCACTCACGACGGCACTTGCAACAACAAGCGGCGACCCCGATGGGGCGCTTCCCAGATGCCCTTTAACCGCTTCCTGCCACCGGAGTATGGCGATGGCGTCGACACCGTGAGGAGTTCTGCGGACGGCAGTACCCTGTCCTCGTCACGATTCGTGAGTCTCCTGGTGCACGGAGCCCGGGAGGGTGAGGCGCCACTCACCCTGATGATCGCCCAGTGGGGCCAGTTGCTCGATCACGACTTGACCTCCACAGCGCAGCCACGGTATGTATACCCCTTGACCTAATGGACGCAAAAAGTTAGCTATTATCTTATGGATTATCTTTTTGTAGCTCCATTAACGGCTCTATTCCCAGTTGTTGCGGAGGAAAGGACTTCCATCCGGCCTGTTTCCCCATCAAAGTGCCGCTCGACGATCCTTGGCTTGCACCTCTCAAAGTTCGATGCCTGGAGTTCCTGCGATCAGCGCCTGCCCAAAGGCGCGATTGCGTCTTATCCTGGCGGGAGCAGACTAATCAGGTGACCTCCTACATCGACGCCTCGCCAATTTACTCGAACAGCGCCAAGACCTCGGACAACGCTCGAGTGTTCCGCCACGGATTACTCATCTACGGCCGTGGGGACCCCGCCGAGGATGTGTGCCAACGTGGAGCCATAGCCACCAAGTGCATTCGCTCTGGCGACGGACGAAGTGGCGAGCAGCCAGGTCTGTTGGCCATGCACCACGTTTGGGTGGGAGAGCACAACAGGATTGCCCTGGAGCTGAGCGAATTGAATCCGCATTGGAGCGACGAGAAGGTGTATCAGGAGACGCGGCGTATTGTGGGCGCTATGTTCCAGCACATTACGTTCCGGGAGTTTCTGCCGCTCATCCTAGGCAGGGAAGTTTGCAAGCTCTTCGATCTGGAGCTCCTGTCCTCCGGTTACTATGAACGGTACAGTTCCAAGGTGAATCCCACAGTGGCCAATGCCTTTGCCGCTGCTGCCTTTCGGTTCGGCCACTCCCTGGTTCAAAATTCCTACACGAGATGCGACCGTCACCACAATGTGATTAATAACAGTAAGATCCGAAACTGTTTTAGCCTTACAAGTTAACTTTAAATATTCCCTGAAAATGTTATAGATGTCAGCCTGCATGAAGAGTTCCAACGTGGTGATATTGGGTCGGCTGGTTCGCTCCATCGACTTTTGCGCGGATTGGCCACCCAACGCGCCCTGAAGAGGGACGAGTTCATAACTCCAGAGTTGACCAATCACCTTTTCCAGACTCCCGGCTTTCCCTTTGGCCTAGATCTGGCTGCCATCAATATTCAGCGGGGCAGGGATCACGGAATAGCGCCGTACACTGCCTGGCGTGTGCCATGTGGCCTCAGCGCCATCCAAAATTGGGATGATTTTGGTAAGTGTATCGCGTATGTTTTCTCCAACTTTCTTTGCTTAATTACCTGCTAATTGTACGTTATATAACATAAGCTTTTGGCCAAATGATGATGCGTTTTGTCTTTCTTTCACAGCTAATGTGGTTGGCCCGGAGTCTGCCAAACGTATTGGTCACGCCTACCGTAGTGTGCACGACATTGATCTCTTTGTGGGCGGCATTGCCGAGCGACCTGTCGTGGGTGGCTTGGTGGGCCCGACCTTCGCCTGTATCATCGCCCAGCAGTTCAGCAACGCCCGTCGAGGAGATCGCTTCTGGTATGAGAACGGTGGCTTCGAGAGCTCCTTTACGCCGGCCCAGCTGCACTCCCTGCGCCGCGTGTCCCTGGCCCAAGTACTTTGCCGAACAGTGGGCGGAGGCACCCTTCAGCCGCACATTTTCATACCAGCAGAGTTCGAGGACAACGAGCGACAGAACTGCGGGGTGGACAGCCTAGCTCCAATCGATCTGAGCCCCTGGCTGGAGCAAGATCCCTTCCACAACCAACAAGTGCCAGAGCATGTGTTCAGCATAGCTCAGCCGGAACTACAGATAGTCAAGGAGGACAAGGCGGGTTTTTCGAACCGAGTGAAGCCCGCAAAGCCTCACGTTGAGCTCATTCCCAATTCTGTCTCCGGTTTCAATCGACCTACTAATGGAAGCGCGAGCAAAGTTAGTGACAAACTCGACCTAAAACGAAAGACTGTGACTACAAACAACAACAGCAAGAACAGACCGACAACGGGCACCCGGAAACCCGTCACTGGGGTTAACAACAAACTGGACAAGTCCCCCAAGATTACCATTAACATAAAGAGCGTTAATGTTAGACGACCAGTGGGCCCCAAGCGAAGGGTCATCATCAACAATGTGCCCATAGAGCTGAGAAGTTCTGCCGGGGGAAATGTTACTAGTACGGATGCGGATGCAGGAGCAGGAACTGCGACAGCGGACGGAGACATTGTCGAAATGGAGTCTGACGAAATGGTTGACTTTGAAGAAGTGACAGAGCTGAGAGCCATTAAGGGGGAACTTTCAAAGCAAGCCAAGAGCGACGTGACCCTGACTGACTTAAGCCATGACGCAAAGACTGCAAAGGACGGACCAGTGGAGCAGATTAAGGACACTGAACACACGACCATACCTTCAGAATCTCCGATTTCGGAGAGACGTGACGCAAGAAAACTGCAAACGACACTCAACTCCCGCCTACTGAATTTACAAACAAATCGTACAACGACACTTTCGGATACCCAGACGAGCTCTACAGCAAGCTTGGGAAGATCCACTCGACTTACGAAAGCCCCCAAGACAACCAAGCCCACTAAAAGGGGCGTAGAACTGAGACAGTACCAGAGCAGACCGATTTACGAGAGACCGCACGACAGACCCCAGAAAGTGGTGGTCAACGGACCAAACTCCGACCAGTACGAGATCGAGATCAACATACGACAGACGAACAAGAGCCCCGGAGCACGACCTTCGACGACGGACTACGCAGAATACACGACTGCCCACAAACCGTACTACACCTCCAACTACGCTCCGCACTACGTGGACTATGCCAGCACGACTCCGATCCCCCTGCCAAACTATGGCTACCACCAACCTTTAGAGATTAGCACCCAAGGACAGAGGACGAAACCGCCGACTATCATCTACTTGAACGACAACGACGACAGACGGACTACCACCAGGGCTCCGAACATTTTCCAGAACTTTTTAACCTTTGCCACGAATGGTTTCAATCCCCTCGGGAATCGCCGGCCAGCGCCTACCACTCCTTCGGCAATCAGCCAATCTCATACGGAGCGTCCTCTTTTCGAAAACAACGTGATCCACAGTCCCATAAGTAATGGCAACTCCCACATACTAACGGGCTCCCCTTCCTATTCGCCTCGGCCGTCTTCGGTGCACTCCTATCCGGTGTCCACCTCTTCCCAAATCGGTAATCCGGGATCCGGCTTTCTGCATGCCTCCAGCAGTGCCGTGAGCGCAGGTCACTTCGGCAGCATCTCCGGAGTGGCCAGTGCCAACGGAGCGGATAGCACTTTTAGCTTCAATATTCGTCCACGTCCTAGTCAGGAATTTGGTTCGGTTGTAAGCTCACATCCGCGCCCCCCACAGTCCCCCAGTCACGGCATCGTAGGCGGAGGCTCCTACGGCCTATCTTCTCAGTCGGCCTACAGACCGGACTATCCGCCGGCCCAGAGCGAGTTGTACTACGACAGAGAACTTAGCACGGACAGAATCCCCAGTCCGTTCTCCGGATCTTACAGACCTCAGACGCAGCACCAGACATTTTACGGACGGACGCCCGAAGTGAAGGAGGCGGGCAACAACAGCAACGATTTGACTCAGACGGAACACAAACTGTACTTACAAGACTACGACTACGTGAGTCGGACGCTATCGAACTTAACCACCGACGAAAGCAATCCTACACAGGATGAAGAGGACTACGTCTACGACGAAGAAGTACCTCAGAATGATCTGGACAAGGCGGAGACACGTAAGGACCAGACCTACATAACCACCAAGGACTTCGACAAGGACGGCTACATGCGACCCCAGCTCATGCGAGACACAACTGAGAACTTAAATGGAACGAACGTTACCGCACTGGACGACAACTACGTACTGCCTATGCTAGAGAACAAGACGCGGACCAGTTACGTGACCGAAATGCCCAAGCCCATGTTGTCCACCTCCAGTCGAACTGTGACGAACAGCAAGGTGACTGTGTTTCCGGACAGCCTTGGCAAGCAGTTGGGCAATGACATATTGGCTGACGAAACGGACGACTACGACGACCGTACCCAGGACGCAAGGCAAAAGGCCCAGAAGCTTAAGCAGCTGGCCAGTGTGGCCTTCGCGCCAATTACAGTACTGACGAAACCGGACAGGCCCGACAACTGGGTGATATTCAACAAGGCCAGCGAGGAGCCACCTTTGCCACAACCCCCGCTGGTGAACATGGACGTGGCACCCACTGGCGAAGTGCCCATGCCAATTCAAAACTTCAACAACGCCTGGCGGAAGCAGGATTTGAAAGCTCGGCCAGAATTACAGCAGGATGTTTCTGTTTCCAGCACAATAAAAAAAGTAGCTACGCAACCCATTGAGGAGTCAACCACTGAGGCAGCAGCGGAGAGTAACTAGCAATGCCAAATTAGACCTAGATTACTTATTTATTTACTTATCCTACAAAAGCGAGGAATAAAACTCAACTATCTGATATAGGCCAATTGTTTGTTTTTAAATATGGGAGAAAATACCAATGATCAACGATAGACTTTTTATTTTTAATGAGTCATTGAATGGCCCTTAACAGGACCCAGAATTCAAGAGCGTCATCTGAGCAATCTAAATTCAACTCGTGTTTCAAAGGGCCAAAAATGTAAAAATTCTTGGTTTGTACTTTATTACTATGCAAACTAAAACTAGTTATCCATTCAAAAAACACACACACGGATGCTTAACTAAATTAGTTCCACCCGCCCCGTAGGAGGGGGACCCTGCTTCGATTTTAATTTCTAATTCGGCATGTCCAGTTTATGGTTTTATGTTTGGCGCAAACATTGCTCTGCTAGTAAACGTATAAGTAATTTGGGTTACCAATATAAACAACAGTATTATCAACATTATCATCATCATCAATTACGTACAGGTATAGTTATGTGTATAATAAATTATGCTTGTAACCGATGGGCCTCTACGCATGTTATATATAAAATGACTAATTATAACAAAAATAATGTACAACACTTTGGGTATTTGCATATTGAATCGAGTTGCTTGAACATCCTAACTGCCAGTTAATTGAAACACTACTAAAAGTACATCCTCGATGCTTCCGCAATCCATGATTCCATAATTAGATATTCGCTATCGCTGGTAATTTAACTATTCAAACTGTGCTTTTTGCTCCTTTTGAGCCTTCTAACTTTTTTTTATTTACAATAAAGGGCGAATCTCCGCTGGTGGTTTCTCAGTACGTCGCGTAAATGCAGTTTTGAGTTGGTTTTATTTTGTCTGGTGTTTGTGCGTTCTTCACCAACGGATCTGGTGCTTGTACTGCTCATCCACGGCAATGCGCTTTATGGTCTCGTAACCTAGGATAATGCTGAATGAGAAGGCCGCCGACTGCACCAGGCGGGCGGACAGGCCCTTGAAGAAGCAATTAAGTTTCTCCTCCTGCCACAACTCTCGGAAAGCGACGCTCATCGAATCCAAACGGTGGACCTACAATGACAGAGTCATTAGTTAGCAGCTAGACGAAGTTATAAAGATAAGCCTTTACTCATGGCCCATTGGCCATCGAGATTACGCCATTAGAATAGTGCGAACGAAATGTTTCCGCTTATCCTATGACTTGACAAAAAACTCACCTGAAGACGGGCGCGTACTATATCTAATGGATTGGTTAATATTGTCGTTGTAAAGCCACCCAGGCTACCGGCCACACATTGAATGAATAGATGGGACACCCAAATTGGGCAGATGCGGCAAAGCTCGTCTACGGATGGAAATCAAATTAAATTAGTTTAATCAAATCTATTGGCGGAAGCGGTGGCCACCGAACTTACCCTGATATAGATGATAGAAGGCCCACCACATAGCCGAGTTAGGTACGTAGGCCATAAGGCTGGCGGTATAACCGCGGTAAAATCCGCGCAGGCCGTCCCGTCGCATTATCTCGCGGCCGATATCCATTGAAATGTTGAAACGGCTCCGACCCGGCCATGATTTAATGCCTAGCGGATTAATATCACCCTTTGCGCCGGCATGAGCCGACATTCCAAGCACCATGGCGTGCTGCGATATCACGTCGAAAGGAACTATGATGGTCTGACCCACCAGGGAGGCGCATCCACCACCGACGAGTGCCTTGACGCGGTGGCCAGCGCCCAAATCATTGAGAACATGACGCACACCCTCGTAGGTGCTGATGTAGAATACCCCAGATACGATTTGCACGGAGGATATCCAAAATCCCCTATATAGGCCAGGTACTCCCTCCGAGCGGTAGATTTTCATGGCACAGTCCACCATGCCCTTGTAGACGTCGCTCTTGTGTTGGACCTGCAGTTGAGTCTTGATCACAGTCAGAGGAAATAGGCAACAGCGCACCGAGAAGGAGCTGAGCATCGAGAGCGGAAAAAATTTGGTCTTGTTCATCATGTTCCACTCGATGGTGCGTATGTAGGAGGGTCCGTCCATGCCACTGCCGGCGCCGGCGGCCCCGCCAGAGGCCACCGCAGCTCTGGTTTCCGTCATCCTGCGGTGGGCGCTACCTGTTGCGACTGCTTCTCATGCGTGGCAATGAGCTGCTGGCAGATCCCGATCCCGAAGCGAGTCTATTCACAGCCTCGTGTGGCGCTGGCTTTTGGGGCATTCGACCTGCATGACGCGCGCCAAGATCGCTGATCCCTTTCTTTGTCTGCTCCGATCTTATCCCTCCCGATTCGATCCGGTTTGCTTTTGTTTGCCGCTTGACTCGTGTGTGAATGTGTGTGTATATATCTGTGGGGAAACAAAACAACATCAGCGCATTGACGCAATCCAAAGGCGTACGCACGAAAATCATTGCGAAGGTCTCAAGGTCGTGACTAATAAGGTTGCGGACACAAACTGACTAAGAAGATTCAAGGGCTTGCCCGTAACCTTTGGTCAAGGAAGCACTCGGAGACTCCAATAGGCTATCTTATCTTCCGGCAGCATAGGCTCGAGATTACCATTATATAATGCGCAGACACCTGACTGAGTGGCCCCCAAGCACCCACTCCTCCCTTTGCAACAAAGCAAATGCGAACGTAAACAAACTCTGTAAGCGGAGTTCCTCGTGGTGCACTGCCTCCAATTTTCGTTGGCCGCTCTAGAACAGCTGGTGGATGGCGCCCTGACGCTGCTATCACTTATCACTTACCTAGACCTGTCGAATATTTGGATTTTTAGCTCGCACAATCACATAATAAAATTCTTAGGGTTGTTGAAATAAATAAAATATCAATATATCGATATTTGTCTTGTGATTTGGATTTTCCTATCGACTTTTAGGTTTGTGTCTTCGCTTCATCGGAATGATGAAGGCCGCCTTTAGCTTTTTTTATAAAAACAATTTAAAATTAAGGTCAGTTAATTTTACATATATCTGCTCCGGTTGTGGTTCTTAAATTTAAATCAGACAACTTTCACTCGTAATAATTAATCTAGTAAGCAATTTGTTTAATATTGAAACAAGAAACTAAAAAATTTAAATTATATTTCATGCCATAGAGATGCCAGATTGAAGAAAAAAGTTATTCCAATTTTTGCATGTTACCAGATCGCACATTTAACTTTATAGTTATCGATAATAATTTAAATTCAAATATAAGCTTTAAGAAAACACATATTTCCGTTTCGTTTATTTAAAAAAATGTATTGTAGAAAATTACTTAGCTAATAAGCATTAAAATTAAATTACTATTATATCAAACACATTTTCAGGTCTTTTTTCACTACCGTTTAATTTTTGACAATATGAGTTCCATTTATTGAGACGCATATAATTTAATTTTTGCCAAACAATTATGAATTTTTTTGACGGTTCATAATAACGCCCATCCGACATGCCATTGGCCAACCTCCCACAATTTTAGCCAACCAATCACCCCCTCGAAGGGCGGAACGCGTCTGCGCATAGTCCACCCACCCAGCATCCTGGCACAGCCACCCCCTCAGATTGAACTCCAGACAGGTCCTGGTCAGGTGAACTTCACCAGTCACCACGGATACTCGACACAAACTGCACGAAGGCACTTGCAACGGAATGCGTGCTGATCTACCAGAAGTGAAAGCTTCGAGTGTTAAATAATTTAGATGTATTGATGTGCAGAAACAAGGTGAAATCCTATTAGTGAAAATTTAACCCAGCGGAACCGCACCAAGTTCAAGAGTATATCCGGACTCCCGATCGATACAATCAATGGATACGGCCAAATTGGTAAGATTACACAACCCGGTGCGCTTAAAGCTTTATATTTGCTGCATCAGACATAAATAGAGGGCTTAAAGATAAACTTAACAATACCCCAGCCAGGCTCAGCCGTAGCTCAGGGTGTAGCCCATGTTCTCCATCAGGGTCTCCTTGATGGCCGGCTGCAGGGCTCGCTGCATATAAGTGGTCAGCAGACCTCGCACGCCCATGGAGAACAGCTTCTCCAGCTCGTGCGACATGGCCTCCCCCACCAGCTCCTCGCGATCTCCGCTGGCGGGGCCACTAGCTGCTCCACTGCCGCTGAATATGTCTGCAAAAGCCCGGGCATCCGGCTCCACAAGCTGCTGCAACTGCTCGTCCTGGAAGTGGAGCACATCCTCGCTGAAGTTCATTTGGTCCTCGAGTAGTTCGCGGGCGAAACGCCGTCGGCGTCTCCTTTTTTTGCTGAATTGCCGCCGGTAGAAGTTGTCCCCGTTGACGTCCATAAATTCACCAGAGTCCTGGGTATGGCTGTCACTGCCCAGCTCCAGACTATGGTCCCTCTGGGGATTCTGTCCCAGCCTGATATCATAGGCCGGGTGCTGCTGCTGCTTCTGGTTATGAAACTTGCCCCAGCGCTGACTTTCCTTTCGGTCCGTACCCATAATCACATGTGGATCACCTAGCTCCACTTCCGGAGCTGCACTAAATCTCCGCTTGGAATTCTGTCGCAAGCGAATGCCACTGGGCCCCTGGCAGCCGTGGGCAAACACAGATATGAATCCCGGCTCTGCAAAGTGCGAGTCCGTCCTCACCGAGGCTGCTCCCAATCTCCGGGACTGCTCGTAGGTGGACTGTCCTGATCCAGGATCGAAACCCAACGGCACTGTGCGAAACTCAATGCCGGCATGTCGTAGCCTTAAAATCATGTGGCACTTGCTGCCCATCGGTTGCATCACCACTTTTCCACTGAGCGTGAGGTCCGGAAAAATCAATCGGGTGTCCAGGGTAGAGTTTTCTGTGCTGAACTTGCACTTGTCGATCTCTACCCAACGGTTAGATGACTTTGCCGGCGGCACTCGCACCTTCAGATCCTCCACATCCACCCGGGAAATATCCAGCTTGTGGGGCTGCCGGTGGTTGTAATGCTGCTGTTGTTGTTGCTGCTGGAACTGTTGGTTGACCGAGAGCAAGTCCTCCAGCTCCAGAGCGCTGCTGGAGTCGGAAAAGGGATACGGGCGACCGGTTCGGTGCAGGAGCTTTGCATGATAGCCACGTCCGGTATTGTACGATCCACCCACGTTGTAAAAATCATCCTCCGGCTCACTATGCTGGCCGTAGAAACTGTGATAGAGCTGGTAGGGACTTTGTGGGGGGGGCTCCCACATGGCTCGCGATCGAGTGCGATCGGAGGAGCTCTTGGTCTGGATACTGCGGCGTCGCATGTGCTCCAAAGCATTTTCCAGACGGTTCGAGCAACGTTGCGGTACTTGATACGGTTGGCAGAGGGACACTAAGGATACAAGGCGTTAAGAATTGAAAGATATACACTGCTATAAGAGATCACCTTGCAACAGAGCCCATAGTGGCAGCAGAACGTGCAACCAGCTCACGAATTCCGACATTGCGGCTTTGTAATCATTTAATTCCAAAAATAGTTGCGCGAACTTTGGCTAAAACTTATTAAAACTTATTCTGTTGAGATTTGTTTTCTTTTTATTTTATATATATTTTTTTTTAAATCCTTTATAGGATGATGTATGTATGGAAACAGGCTTTGGGTTTTGGTTGGAAAATAAATCCTTAAGCTCTTTGAAAACACCTCCGAACTCGCGGGCAGCTGAACCGAAAATGCGAGGGCCCAAGCAGAGCGAGAAACTGGCTCGGTCGCGCTTCCATTGCCACAGCACCCACAAGAAGACAGTGTCACTGCCTCTTCATGTGGCAGTGAAAGTGTTTTCCACGATGTACCCAAGCACGAGCTAGAAAAGAGACAGAGCCACATTTGGAGACGGAGTCCAAATCAGCCAAGCCAAGCAACACAACGCACCTCTGCGTGGAAACGAAAAGGCAACTAAAACAATTTGAAAAAGAAAAGCATTGTCTTCTGTCGGGCCTCCCACCGCCTCGCCCTTGTCCCCATCCCCGCCCCCTGGCTGCTGCAAAGTAGATCAGCCGACATATATACTATATAGTATACCTTAAAAGTAAACACGAGAAAAAGTTTCGTAATGTCAGTTGCGGCTGCGCATGCGTCGTAATCTCTGTGTCTCTTTCTATTGTTCAGCTTGGGTTCAAAGTTGATCAATCCGTCGGATGAATCACTCACCGCCGCCACAGTTTGTTTTCGGAATTGCCCTTGTAATTGGCATCAATTGGGCATATAAATTAGAGCCTAATGGGGGAGTTCGAGGTACCCGCAACCTTTAAAGGGTATTGGCCATGTGAAGCGCAATCATACGAGTGGGTGTACTATCTTGTCAGATCAACATCAATAAAAGGATCCAAGTACCTTCATGATTCAGAAACTTTTTAAATTATTAAATACTAATTTTTTATTTTAAATCCTCTAATTTAATCCCATAAAACACTATTGTACTCTATAAATAAATACGGAAATCATCATTTTTTATCATCTAAAGAGTGATCACTCAGTCGGTTTATTTCATACAAAATTGTACATACATATTTCCACTGTTGCACAGGCGCACGTGTGGCAGGTGACATCGCTTGGCTGGTTGCCTCTGCCTGTGTGTCTGCCTCTTCAGATAGTTGCACATGACAGTTACAATAAATAATTGCGGTAATTTGATTTGACAAATTGTTTGCTTGCACTTAGCGAACGCAATTCGGTGACACATTTTGCAATTTATCAAAAATGTGTGCGATCAAAAAGCGGAAGCGGCATTAGATGTGTGCAAGTTGCCAAATACACGTATTTTGTCCCTTAATGCCACATAAAAGATTTACATAACTCTGAAGTGCTCGGGGGAGAAAGCAGAAAGACCTAATATCAGTTTCTGCATTTCTTCTTCTGGCCAAAAGAGAATGGCTAAAGGGGAAGGGACGGTGCCGCTTTCTGCGTTTCTATCTGATGGAGAGCAGATTGGAGGAGGTGCCTCCGCTGCTGAGCCGATAGAGCCGAAACAAACCGGCAACGATTACGGCCCATAATTAAGGGTAACTATCGCACAAAATGGTTCTCGGATGCGACGGTGCACATCGCACTGGATGCAGCGGATCGTTTGCTGCTCCAGATTTCAAATGTCAGGGAAGGGATGTGAAATGGGAACAGAGAGCCGTTCGGTGCGCTTTGGGATGTCGCACCAAACGGGCCAAAAAGTAGGTTCCCAAAACAAACAATGGGAGCCTGTCTTCGTCCCAAATCGGCTTGACTTGATGTGTTAAATTATTCGATACCCAAACAAACCAGATGCATTAAACAATTATTTTTTAACCATTCTTACTTTGTTTTAAAGCGAACTAGCTCTTAAGCAGCCAATAAATTAGAAACAAATATGTCAGCCTATCATAACCTCAAGATGTGATTAAGACTACTGTCACCGAATTTCCCCCATGAAAAAAAGTGAAATCCCTGCCACATTAATGAGCGCCACGAGCCGGGGAGTCGCGGCCCGGAGCCGGAGAGAGCGAGTGACGACCATAAACAAAGGTTAACCTCGGAGCTCCGCTCATTAAATGTACACCAATGTCAATAAACCACAGTTGGAGATGGCAGCAACATACATGCATTAGTACACCAGCTCCTCATATCAGCCAACTGGTGTCATGTGAGGGTCCAGTTGTAGCTGGCCGGTGACAATGGCTCATTACTTAATGGCCAAGAACAACAGAAAGCGTCCAATCGACACCCGGGAAAGAAGCCGCAGCAGAAGCTGTTAAGCTAATTGCCACGACTTCCACTCACTTGACTGTGTCAATGTGACGAGCTGGCCGAGTGTCCATTGTCTCTGCAACCTGTTAGCCGCGGGTGGCTTCAGTGCGCCCAGCAGGGTGCTTTAAAGTCACTTAAAGAGGCTCTCAGTTGCTGTGGCATTTCCCCGTCAAGGATTTGCCCAAATCGACAACTAATTTGGCCAAGTCGTGAAACCCCCCATGCAAAAGCCAGACTCATGACAATTTCCTGCTGCGCCTTGTCTCATTTCCTTATTTTGCAGAGCGACTACAGCGAGGCCAAGACGCACTTGGAGCAGCTCCAGCAGACGCTCACGCACCTGGACCACTCCCACCCGCATCCCCACCACCATCATTCCCACTTGGGACTGTACCATGGGGCGCCCAATACATCGACGATAACCACAGACTCGGTGGTTTCCTGTGTCAGTTCCACTCTGCCGTCGGTGGCCAAGGCCATTTCCGCATCCCCCAGCTGCAGCAACCTGGATGCGGAGCGCAAGAGGTGCCACAGCAGTGACCTGGATGCGGGGCACACGCTCATGGAAGCCATTTGCATTGGCCAGAAGTCGTCTCCGGTTGCTCCGCTGCCGCCGCCATGTTGTTTGGCCTTGAGCGGAAGCTCTTCTCCGCCGCCCATCATCGCTACGGCGGCCTTGATGCATTCCTCTTCCGGATCCTCCAGCTCGAGCGGACCAAGTGCCTCTCTTTGTAATGGTTTGTATTGGTCGTGTATGGTTTCCTAAGGAGATCGAGCTTTTTCTAAAAAATCTTAGTAAATGACTAAGGAAAAGTGCTTGGTTTCAAGATAAAATATTCTACAAATTCTAACTTGCGAATCCCCACAATGTGTGCAGATCTCAGTCGGGAGTCATCCTGGTATGCCCATCACCATCATCACCACCACCACCACCACCAGCTGGCCGATGAGCTAGTCATGTATGCCACGCCCACTCCTGCGCCGACTATTGGGAAGTTCGGACTGGACACATCCACGGAGGGTTACTTGAACGCAAGGTACAATGGTAAGCGTCCTCTTCCACGTCCACTGTCATGGCCGGATGCAGCCTCCCGCCCCCAGTTAGCTCCTTTGGCCTTTTCCACTGTCCTGTCCTGTCCCGTTCCCTTTCGCTTTTCCTGACCCTCTGCTGAATCCACTTTGTGTTTGCCTTTGCTATTTACACGTTTGCTTGTTTATTAATTTTCCATTATAAGCCAAATTGGTGGATGGGGTGCTTCGGCGCTCGCTATCGCTACGTTAGGCTGCGGATTTTAGGGGAAGTTGGGATCCCTGAATGCAGCCTGGAGGCTTTGTATTAGCTTAGTTTGTTTTTATAAGTTTTTTTTTATTAATAAAACAAAAGTGAGGTTGGCGCGTGCCGAGCCCTAGGATGAAAAATATCATCCTAGATGTGTGAGCAGTCAGGATTGGAAACTTGTATCTTTATTAATTTTGCAAACATATATTTTATAAGCCATTACATTTTTGCCTGAAACTTTTTCGGAGGTCTTGGTTTATTCTGCTTTGGTTATCTAGTCTAGAACTCATCCTGGCATTCGATTACGGCCAAGTCAAGTGCATGTGACAAGCTCGATTTGTGCCCTCAAAGACATCCCGGCGTGTGCGTTAATATAAAATATTACCTAACAAAAGTCGAGGCCACCTCGGAGTCGCCGACTGCGGCGAGTGATGTCGAGGAGGCAGCTCCATTTAGTCTCAGTTTTTGTAACTCAAAAGTAACAGGAACTTGTTTTTCTCTCCCATTTCTTTGGTATCTGCAGTGAATGTCAAAGGCGTGCGCCATGAAAGAACATCCACTTTCTTCGACATACCCGCTGTGACCCACCCACACTCGCATCCGCATCCGCACCCGCACTCGCACCCACATCCGCATCCGCACCCGTACTGCTACAGGTAAGCTGGCCAAACCAGATTGAACTTCGTCCTGACAAGACAAGTCAAATTTAAGTCAATCAGGCTCTGCTGCTGCTGCTACTGCTCCTCGATTCATGCGCTTTCAATATTCTTGATTTATGCTCCCACCAGATTTCCATCATCGCCACCCGCGGGCATTCTGAAAAAGAGCGACGAAGGTAAGTCCCCAAGACTGAAAAATGAAAAGAAATTATTAAAGCCGTACTCCCCTCGCCCCGTGCATCATTTATTCAAATTACGATGCCACTACGATACACACAAATAGCTATCAGTCAGTGAATCAATTTGTTTGAATTTCTTAGTGCGAGCACGAACCTCATTTCTTTCCAATATTTTTTCAAGTAAAATGCAAGAAATTGTGCGCATAATTTACAATAACAATATCGCCGGTGTTAGTAACCGCTAATCCAATTGACGACTCGGCGGCGGCAGGAGCGTGCAATTCAATTTCGAGGGGCATGTATCAGATGCTGTTAGTTAGCCTCCGGTGGGCGGCAATGGTGGGGTGGCTGCAGCAGTGCCACCAGTCGAACAAGCAGCTCAATCACGGGACCGCCGTTGAGTGGTTTGTGTTGAAGTATCCATCCACCCCACCAAACAAAAAACTAAAGCCAGCCCACCAGCTAGTGCACTTCGACACATAGAGAACTTTGCTCTTGGTTCTAGAGTTTTTCTTGGCGAGAATGAAGTAATGAGTATGAGATTCGAGAATAGATTTATTGAAAAGTTCTATGCTTTTTCTCTCTCTGTACGACTGGGCCGGGCCAACAGGTCTTCATTTCCATGAGCGGCTCGTTTGTTGTTATCGACAATGATGTTTTTACTTGTCGACACTTGCTCATGGATTATGCAGAGGCATCTCCTGAATTTTTAATGCGCCCAGCGTCGAGTCGCGCCGAGAGTGAAAGAGGGTGCAAAAATGTGGGGGTGGGGCTGCCCTGGGAGTAACCTAACTACCTAATGAAAAGGGCAACTCCGGAGTGGCGTTGTGGATGGGGTTTGTTTGGCCCAGCTCTATCTACCCGCTAAATTGCAGCATATTGAGCATTTTGCAGCCTGGGCCAGGAGTGGGCGAGAGGGTTGCTTGAATAATTAATTGCTGCTAAATACCTTGGCCCTTTTGTGAAGCAAGAGCCACATAAACAAGGCAAAACAATGGGAATCGTGATTTTTAACAAAGTTTCGAATACTCTACAAATATACACTTAAAATAAAATTGATTAAAAATACAGTTTAATCTCATATTTCAATATTTTAGCAAACCAAAGGCTTTTAAGTAGACTTTTAAACTTTTAGAAAATCTAATTAATATTTTATTGAAAGAATATACATTTAAAAATAATTTATGATTTTTAAAAGTTGTATTTAAAAAGTGAAAATCTAATAGGGTTCAATAGTAAGGTATTTCAAAATAGCCATGTAATTAGCACCCATCCCCCTCCTGTCGAGTCACTGCCCAGGCAGGCATGAAAGAGGATTTTATACAGCTCCTGCCAACTCTGGCTTGAATCCTTTTCCAGAAACAGCCACCGCAGCCGCTGCTGCCGCCGCCGCCGCTGCCGCTGCAGCTGCTGCTGCATATTGCAGTGACGTCACCTCGGGGCAGCACTTCCAGCACCACACGAAGATCGAGCACGCGGACTCCACCACGACGGCGGCCCAGCAGCAACAGCAACACCAGCAGCAACAGCAACAACAACAACACCAGCAACAACAGCAGCAGCACCAGCACCAACAACTGCAACAGCAGCAACTGCAACATGCTGCCGCCATTCACCCGCACCATCATCACCACGGACACGGACACCACCAGCAGGCAGAGCAGGCCCTGACCCACCTGACCCCTTTGCATGCCGCATCCGCCTTCAAGTTTAGCCACACAGCGGTCATATCTAGTTCTGCTGTATATGCCACGCCCCCTCATTACGCCCACCAACAGCAGGCCCAATCGCAATCGCACGCCGCCGTCTATCGTGACCTGTCGCCAACATCGGCAGCAGCAGCAGCGGCGGCGGCAGTGGCTAGCGACGCGGATCTGAAGTACGAAAACGGTCCCTACAACGCCACCATATCCTCCACCTATCCGGCATCCTTGAGGCCCAGCGTAGTGGACTCAACCACGTCCAGCGATGCGGAGCTGCGCTTGGATCACTTTTACGCCAGCAACGGAATCTCCACAAGCAGCAATGGCCAAACCATCAGCCAGCGGCGGGGGTCGCTGCAGCTGTGGCAGTTCCTGGTGGCTCTTCTCGATGAGCCTACCACAAGGTAAGACTATAATTTAACTATAATTTATCAAAATCTAAAAAGGGGGCTCACAAGAAGTTCCTTTATAATTTTAAGAATGGATGCGATCGCCCCAAGGAAAGTTACCATACATTTTTCTTTATTTTATTTCTTTAAAAGGCTATCTTTGCGATAAATACCAGTATTAAACGAGCTACCTGAAGTTGTAGATCTCTATCTACATCCATCAAAATAAACTAAACGTTTTTTTGTTATTTTTAAATTTTCTGCTGTTCCTGATCAGTATCATTTAAGAATAAGAAGAATTTAAGGTCAGCTAAGGCTGTATCTTTGACCATTAAAATCTGATTCTTAAGCAAGATACCTCAGACGATTGTTGATCGATTTTCTACCAATCTGCCTCAAAATATATGAATATTTTTTTTTAGAATATTTGTCAATGAAAGAATTACGATTACGAAATAATGACTTCCAGCGAAAACTATAATTTGGCAAATAACCACCCGATATTAAGGAGAATAACTCCAAACAAATAATAATTTTATCTATCTATCGCTTAGAATCTAATCTAATCTATTACCTTCTAATCCCACACATTTTTAATATTTTACCTTACCTTAACCTTTTATTTTTGAATTTCACTCTATCTTTTCAATTCTTAACGCAGTGCCAGCTGCATCGCCTGGACAGGTCGCGGCATGGAGTTCAAGCTTATTGAGCCGGAGGAGGTGGCTCGCCGGTGGGGCCTGCAGAAGAACCGCCCGGCCATGAACTACGACAAGCTATCCCGCAGCCTGCGCTACTACTACGAGAAAGGCATCATGCAGAAGGTGAACGGGGAACGGTATGTCTACAGGTTTGTCTGCGATCCGGATGCCCTGTTCAACATGGCTTACGGCCACCTGACCAACGGAACCAGCAAGGGCGACCAACACCAGCTGACCCTCGCGCTGGCCAAGACGCCGCCGAGTACGGGCGACCCCCAGACGCAATCTTCTCGAGTCGCCAAGTCGGATTACTACGACGCCGCCACTCTCCACAAGTATTAGCTCTGGTGTGGGCGGAGCGTGGGAATGCGGCCAAGTGGGCGTGCCCAAATCTCGTGTACATTGTGTAATCTAGTTGCGTGTGTATGAAATGGAGTTTGGAGCACGATGAGCGGTTGAACTGCGCTGTTCAAGAAAGTTTATTGATTCCAAAGTCACCGATCTCATCAGAACCACATATGCGTACGGTACTATATAGGACGTACACGCCTACATAGATGTTCATATGTGTATATAGCGGAGATATATAAACAACAATGTGTCCACAACTAATAGTAGTTTGCGTTGAGGTTGAGTTACTTAAATAAAATATTAAACCTGTTTCGATTGGCAGTACCAACGAAATTTGGCGGATATGGAAGAGCAGAACATTAATGTTTCCCAAAATAAGATTGATTAATCTTTCCAATAAACATTGTCTGACTAAAGAATAACGATTATGGTAGTACACTTATTCCATTACCGCCAAATTCCCTTGGCTAGAAGACCGAGACAGAACTTTATAAACTGTTTTTGTTCGTTAAAAAAAATGGTGGTTAGGCCCTTTCAGGTCCAGGGTTCACTCTACAGTCTTCTTTTTCTTCTTGGGCACATCCTCCTCATCGGAGCCCTTGCTGCTGCCCGAGGACTCATTGGCACTGCTGCTGCTCTCCTGCTTTCGCTTCTCCGGGGTCTTCTTGGCCAGCTTCTCTGCGTACTGCTTCAGCTTGTCCGGTTGCGGACTGTACGCCCAGTGGATGAGCTGCAGATGGAGATCAGTGGGCGCTCCAGATTCGGGGTCGAAAAGCTTCGCGTCCTCGCTTTTGATCTTTTCCAGCAACTTGGCCAGTTGGCGATTGCGAACAATGTCCCAGCTGGTGGCTTCATCCTCTTTGGGGAACATGGTGCGCAGGTGTTTGTAGTTTCCCTTGGCCTTGGGCCCACCATAGGCCGCCAGGAACTCACTGGCCAGCTCGTCCTTTGGCTCCGGCAGCTTGCTCACCACAGCCAACGGTAAATAGGCACGGTTGTCCTTGATCCGGTTCTCGGCCTCGAATTTCTCCAGGAAGTCCTCCAGCACTTGCACTCCCTCCTTGATGGCATTGATTTTGTCCTCGTTTTTGGTGCCGGATAATACTCGCTTGGAGCTGCCAATCAGGCCCTTAACGGCCAATCTCTGATAGTCCGGATCGCGCTCGGACAAAATACTGCAATGTGATTTGCATATATAAATATTTTTAATACAAACTGTGGAATGTGAGCATATATTCGGTTCTCAGGGTGGCTCTATGCGTTCAGAGGGAAATTCTAATAATTTTAGGTGAAAATAAGGTGAAGATTATTCACATTTAAAAAGTTTGAAAAAACATCCTATTGGTTTATATTAATTTTCCATCAAATACTCAATCTCATACGTGTCTATAGATTATTTTCATTTAGTTCCAGAAGATTTATAACCAGATCTTACTTTGTGAGCAACCCTATAGAAACGTTTAGGAAGCACACTCTCGATTTTAAGAGAAGAGCGCTGCGATGGGAATGAAGCTAATGAGACTTCCGAATTCGACTCTAAAACTGTGCCATGACATCATTTGACGTCGTCGCTGGCTGCCTGGGCTGAAGGTCTCCGGCTAATAAGCATGTAGGATGGAAACAAGCATGATAGCCTGGGGGCTTACCTCAGCGTTGCTTCCGCGGCCGCCTTATCCTTGAATCCTAAACCGGGCACCGTTTCTACCTTGTCTTCGCTGTCAGTTTTGGTGTTTTTATTGGAGGCGCCGCCACCATTCTCGTCCAGCCACTGCTCAAACACCCCGATAGCGTCATTGATATTCTTCAGCTTCTCTTCCGCCTTGGTCACTAGAGGGAATAATTCGGATCATGTGATGGGGCTCCTTGTGAATTCCTTAAATATACTTACTAGTTAGGACGCGCTTGGCCCTGCCTAGTAAGCCGCGCACCGTCAGCTTTCGGTATTGCATGTCGTGGCTCTCCAACAACTTCAGCGTCTCTAGAGCCTTCTCCATATCCTTGAAACCAAACTTGGACTCGCCCTCCGACATTTTTGCTCCTTTGGTTGCTAATACTTTGGTATGCGGCGTATCTGATAGCGTCTGCAGTGTGCGGCCGCTAGACTTCGACTGTTTGCGATGACCAGCAGTGGCGTATGGGGAATCCACTCGACGAATTCTAAAAGAGCGCCGCGGAGAGGCTCTGAGCACTTGGGAGCAGGCCAATTAGATAAGCGCCACAAAATAACTAGGTGACTCTATGGGGGCAAACCGGTTTGTTGTCGTAGTTGCGTAGCAAAACAAAACACATGAAAAATAAATGAGCCCAGCGCTGCCATGTCGTCATGGGTCCAAAACTGATAAAAACAACTACTAGAACAGGGGCGGCCACACGACCTTCAAGGAAAGGGGATATAAAATAAAACAATATTTAATTAAAAGCCGCCGTTAGAGACACATTCGGGCCCAACAGTTTATGCAAATGACAAAGGACGACAGATTAAAATAGGGAATAGGGGAATTTACTTTAAAATTTGAATAAAGTACATATTTATAGTGGAACTAAGTATCTTAAAAAATATGAATTGTAATTCACACACATGATTTGTCTCTGGTATATTTTTACATTAACTTGAAACGCTTTGGGCTTAATTATTGATTATATTGCCTAGCTGCAACTGCGTCGAATTTGCAGAACGTCGTCCAACATGAAGTTCCGCAGGTGACACAGAGCCTGTACCACGTTCCCTTGGTCGCGCAGATTGGGTCCCAGCCAGTGCTCCGGCAGTGGATTCTTGGCCACCACTTGCGCCGGAGTGACGTGGGTCAGCGCCCGCCGCCAGTTATTGTTGCAGGTGGCCACGTTAAGGTGGCTACCCGTCTGCAGGCTCTCGATGTACTTGATGTACGCCTCGGAGTGGATGACGCGAGTGGTGCGTGGCGGCACGGTGACGAACAGCGGCTCAGGCGGCGGGCCCAGAACGAGTGTCTGCTGCTGCAGCTGGTGTTGGTGCACGGGCTGATGGAGTACGTGCTGATGCTGCTGCTGTTGGAGGTGCACTGCATCGAGATTACGGGGCGAGTTACTGGACGGGAGGGGCATAGCGGTGGCCAACGGGCCGTGCTTTTGCCGGCGCGGTATGTAGTTCTTGCTCCTCTCACCCGGTCCCAAAGTCTTACCACACTTGCTCAGATGAACTTCGCGCACGTGCTTAATGAGTCGCAGGACATTGGGAAAGGCCTGCGTGGACTTTTTTATACGCGGACAGTTGCGCCACAAGCAAACGTACTCGAAATCCATGCCTGCCTGTGGGTGCCTTTGAATGTGACCTGTGGTATCGGACAAACAGTGCTCCATGCAATCGGACATCTCCTCGAACTGGAAGTCGCACTTGTCCCACTGGCATTCGAAGGTTAGGCCATGCCCGGGGGTGTCGTGCGACACTTGCGGCGAAGGACTGGCGCTGTTCTGAATGTCGCCATCCATTTCACGACGCATGGCTGCCGTCTCCTCGTTCTGCTTGCTGGCTCGATCCTCCCAGGTCTGCTTGACGCTGGAGGGGAGATTCTTCCACTCGGTGCCCACCATCCGCGAAATGTCCCCGAAAGAGGCATCAGGATTGCTCTGGCATATGCCTAAAATCGAAATACCAATTAATAACAATTTTTTTGTTAGACTGGTTAGCAGTGCAACTTACTCTTTCGTACTTCGCTGGAGTAAAGAATGTAACCAGTGAGACACTTTTTGGCCGCCTTTGCTGCTTTTATCTTAGATGTGAGGGGCGTGGAGTTGACCGACGGAGCGGGTGACGACATGGCGGCAATGTCCGAACTCAGCGAAGGTGTGTCGCCGTCCATCGAGTCTTCAAGCATGCTCAGATCATTCATCTCGTTCTTCACGTCCTTGCCCGGCTTAATGGGCGTTTTAAAGTAGAAAATCTCATCCTCAGTGACTGCAGGACTGTGCTGGAACTTCCGCATGTTGCCAACCACGAGTTTACGAATAGCCTTCTTCACTTCATCGTAGACCGATTCACAAATGTACACGTCGCTTTCGGGTATCTCTGTGGGTCTTGAGGTTATAAACTCGCCATACTCCAACACGGCACAGCGACCTACGATGCCAACAACTGGACTAACTTCTTCCACCGTGCCAAGTAGAAGTTCCTGGCGGAAGAACTGTTTTGCCAGTCCAAAAGTAACTTCGCTGGGCGGCAGCAACCAAGGCCCTTTGAAGTAGGATTTGCCATTCTGTTCCCATATTTGCTGGACCTGAGCCACCGACTGTTTGCCGGTCTGGGTGGCCACGTAAACAAAGTCACCCGTTTTTATGGCCCCGCTACAGACCGTGTTGTATTGCTGGTAGTAGGTGCTATTTGCCTCCGCGTTCGGTGGGGGATCGCAGGAAACATTCGGCTTCTCCTTTTCGACTAAAGTCTCCTGAAGCTTGAGCTCCTCGAGCTCACCTTTATGCTTCTCGATGCGCTCCTTGAACACGGACATAACCCGCTTAAGCTCCAGTGGCTGATCCCGCGGCACGAATTTTACCGAGCTGCCCTCCCGAGCCGGGGGCCAGTTTTTGAGTTTCTTGAAGCAACGACCCTGGATGTTGTAACGCGACTCGCAAACGAAGACGTCCTTCTCGGGCAGCCTGTCCGGTCGCATCTTGATGTATTCCTTAATATGCATTACACAACACATGCCCAAAACCTTGTCCATCGATATGGTCTGCGAGATACTGGTTTTGAACACCTCCTTTTCGAGGAACTTTCGGGTTGTCACATGGTAGGTTTCGTGAGGTCGTACAAATATGGATCCTTGCATCAGTTTCTCGTTGGTGGGCGATGTCCAGAGTCGCTCGATGCAGGCTATGGAGGGGATCTTATGCTCCGGCATTTGCACATAAACGTAGTCACCGGGGGAGAAGACTTGCTGATTAATTGTCATGCTCTCGCCCTTGGCAGCGTTAAATTCGTCCTTTTCCTTGTCCTGCTCTTGATCCTGCTCCTCCTGTTGGGCCTTTTGCTGACGCATGACCTCCACATCGGCCAGCAAACGCTCCAAAGAAAAACTAAGCGCAGGCGAACTCAAAGTGTCCTTGCAAAGCTCGTCCCTTTTGCGTATGAAGTACGTCTGCAGCTCAATGGAGTCCTACAACATTTCAAATATTTAGTAAGGTTTCGTATTTTACGCATCTTGGTATTCTTATACCACAACTCATACCTGAAATATGTCAGAATCCGTACGCGACAATTTTCGTGCCCGCTCTAGGCATGCGAAGATATCCTCCTGGTAGATATCCAATCGTTTGTAGGCACCTTTGTCCAGTCGCCGCTTAACCAAATCCAGAGAAATCCCCCGAATCTTTGGCCCATCGCCCTGTTCATCATATTCCGGCAACTCCGCCAGAGAATCGGAGTAGCAGCGACCCTCCTCGTCCTGGTGGTTGTACAGAGTGGTGAAGAGAGTAAGAAACAATTCCTGAACAGCCAACGGGACATCTGGTAGCGAGTCTCTTTCCGTGCGCAGCTGCTGCTTTAGCTGCAATGTCAACTGTTGCAGTACCAGGGCATCCTTGTAGATTTGCGAATCGGGCTCGTTGTATTTGCACGCATTCTCCAGCATCAGAAGGAAATCCGCAGCCAAGTCATCCAAACTTTCGTAGGCCCCTTGTTTGAGTTTCTGAGCTATGCGCTCCATGTCTATAGGGTCCTTTATGATGTCATAGTAGTCTGGGTATTCGATTTTCGATGGCAACTTGGTAAAGATCAGCGACAGCTGCCTCTTTCCCTTTGGCTCCTGGTATTCTTTAACAGTTTCGTAAAACTGCCACAGTCGGTCAGTGATCAGGGCTGCTTTCGGCTTTCTTCCCACTTTGCTGTACTTCTGGAGGGGTTTTTTCACCTCCACCAGTCCAGGGAACTCCTTGAGTTTGTCGTTCAGGGCCCTTTCCAGAGTGTTGGCATCTTCGTAGATGTTGGAACCCTCTTCGTTGTACTGCCGGCAGTTGGAGAACATCAAACGATAGTCTGACACCACATCCTCCACTGTGGCATACCGATCCGTTCGAATGTTGTGCTCAATGGTGTTCATATCAATGGGGTTTTGAATAATATCGTAGTAATCGGGATAGATCTTTCTGGGCGGTTTTTCCATAAACATTTCAATGGGCCGACGACTGCCCACCGAATAATCTACGAGATATTTCTGTATGCTTAAGATTTTCTTTTTGATGGCCGCGTTAATGGCGATGCGATTGGACTTTGGTGAGTTGGAGTTGTTCGGCGTATGGGAAGCGTTCGAGTTGGAGTTGGAGTTTATGCGGGGTCTACCCGGTTTCCGCTTCTCCGGCTGCACGGCGGTGAAGATTTCCGCCTCCAACTCATCCACCTCGTCTTCATCCATGTCGCTGGTTTCCTCCAGCGACTCCTCCACCAGCTTGGCATTCATTAGCTTCAGCATTTTTATAGCATCCTTGTGGGTTCTATGGGTTGAGGGGAAAGCCTTTTTGGCATTATCCAGCATGAGATACAGATCGGCGGTGAGATCACTTATGTTCGCATAGTCGCCCTTTTTCAGTTTGGTATGGATTTGACTCATCGAGATTGGTCGTTTTATCAGCTCGAAGTACTCCGGATGGAAGCGGCGCACTGGCAACTTCCAAAGTGAGTTTCCCAATGGTGGGCCGGTGACTCCGGGATGTTCCGAAGTGCCGGGAGCGTTGTACAAATGATCGAAGAGCGCCCACATGGGACCTTCTCCCTTTTTACTCGTCTCCTCATCGTCCGAACTGTCTACTTCTTCTTTGAGAGCTGTAACGAAATAACAAATAGTTTTTTGAAAATGATTTCCGTTGAGGGAACTACTATATGCTAGTACCTGCAATAGCCGCACTGGACAGGCTTTTGATCCGTCTTGCTATCTTCCCTTTCCCCGACTCCAGTTCTATACGCCTTTGCGTAAATATGCGCTTCAGTGTCTTCGCGTCCTTGTAGATCTGCGAACCAGGCTCGTTAAACAGACACGCGTTTTTGGTCATCTGCAGCAGATCTCGCTCCATCTCCACGAGTGAGGAGTAGGCGTTCATTTGAATCTTTGTGGCAATGAGGCGCAAGTCAATGGGATGCTCGATCACGTCGTAGTAGTCAGGGTAGATCTTTTTGGAGGGCAATAACTGAAACATGCGATGCATGGAGCGGTCGCCCACCGGGTCCGTGGCTGTCATCACAGAAGCAAATAGCTCCTCATACTGGTTATAGTCGTCATCTCCGTCTCCGCCTGGCTCCACGCTGCTGGTCAGCCGGCGAACCTGCCGCGAGATGCGTTTGCTGCGCGGCTCCTCCTCTACCAGTCCGTTAGCCTCCAGGATGCGCTGTCGCTGGGACTGTATGTGCTGCCACAGGGACACTGCATCTTGATGCTCCATACTATCTTGCTTGTAAAAAGCCTTGGCGTTACCAATTAGCAACCCCAAGTCGGCCATTAAATCGTCCAGATCGTCGTAGGAATCTGTCTTCAGCTTTTGCTGCACCTTCAGCAAATCAATGGGATTCTCTACTACTTCATAGTAGGAGGGCTCTTGACGCCGCTTCGGTGCCCGGATAAACGTGTCGCACAACATAGATCCGTCCTCCTTTTTGATGTTTCGAATTGAGTCGTAGAGTTGTTGGCAGAGCTCCGCGGGATCAAGGCGCCGCTTTTTTCGCGCCGATTGTGTCGTCGTCTGCTGCACCGGCGACTGCTCCGGCGTGGAGTCGTCCAACTGCAGCGGATCCTCATCCTGACGACTGGAGATGCTGCTCGCCCGGCGCTTGCGGCTAAGCATTGTACTTTTCCTCTATTTTTTTATTAATTTAAAACTAATTGTAAAGAATTAGACGCCACCACACTAAAAATGCCACAAAATTGTTCTAGTGGTGAGCGAAAATCATAATGGTGGCTCCATTTCTTCTCTTTTAGTGATGCAATGGTTTCGATATATCGGCCGGTACCCGCCGATATATATTTTTTCGATGGAAATTTTTGTAACATACTTTCAGGTGTTTGACTACCCTACTATGCGGGCATAAACTCAAAATGTTTAAAGAACTAAATTTAAAAAATGAACCCCAAAAATAAAAATTGGTGTCTTTCCTTACATAAATACTAATACCCTCTAAAAACAACAACCAACACTATTGTGTCTGCCGTAGTTGGTATGAAACATTTTGAAGTTATTGAATTAGAACCAATTTCTGTTTTTTTTTGTTTTTGATTTGGTTTTGAAAGTATTAAGAGTGAATTTTGTTTTACGCCGACTAATATACATATTTAAATACACGCAATTATCCAATAAATGTAAAAAAAAAAAATTGATAAATAATTGTAATTACAATTAAAAAAGGCCCTTTAAGCAGATCTTTAATTGAAAATGCATTAATATAAGTGCAAATAAATAACAAAATATAAAAATAAGAGAGATGGGAACTGCTAACTCTACATTTTGGACCCCCCTCCACCAGAGTACTTGCTTGAGAGGTTTCGAGGGGACCACCGCTGCCGGCCGGACATCCTCCTCGTTCTCTGAGCCTTCTGCTTAGCCTCCACGGCGGCACAGGCTGCCTTGTAGGCCGCCTGCTTGGTTTTTTCAAAGTCCTGTTGAGCTTCGCTCATCTGCTTCTGGAGGTTATCCACTCGATGCTTTGCGGCCTCCAAGAGCTGCGTCTTCTCGGCCAATTCCTGCTGAGCTCCGCTGGCCACATTCTCGATATTAGCCAGGTTGGAGCTGGCAGCCACCACTAAGTTTTTAAGTTGATTGAGCTGGGCCATGGCCTCCTGTGCGGCGGCGGAGGCAGCGTTGGCATTCGACTGGGTGTTTTGTAGCGAGGAGGTGACTTCGGTGACCACAGCCTTGGGAATGAAACCAATAACAACAATAACCTTATATATCAATGTATTATGCTTTGATGTCTTACCTCTGCCTCAGTCATCTCCTGACCTAACTGCTCCACAATCTGTTGCTTTCCAGCTAGTGCCGCCTCCGCTGCTCTCGCAGATTGAGCTGCCTTGGCGGCCAATTCAGATTTCACTTGCGATGCAGCTGCCTCAGCAGCAGCCATCTGGGCATCACTGGCCGCTTTTGCCTCCTGCGCAGCTTTCTGGGCAATGTTTGAAGCCTTCGACTTTGGGTCGCCCTTGCTGAGCACACCTTGGCAACTTGGTTTGCCTCCCATTTTTTCATCGTCTTTGTTGTCTCCACAGCCGCCGCCACCACCGCTCCCGCCTCCGCCTCCAGATCCTGCACTAGCATCTGAGTACAAACGTGAGAGACAGCCGGCAACCGGCTCAGCGGATCGGTAATGGAAGCTTTCCAATCTTGGCAGTGCCATTAACAGCAGCAAAGCGATAAGCAGGGCGTTCGTGCCAGGCATATTCCGATGGAATATCTCAAACTCCATTCGAAAAGCCTCCTCATTATGGAATGTTTGTTTGCTTCAAAATAACAGATTCAAAATAATGTCAAATTGTTTTCAATTTAGGAATATTATATTCTAGTTCACTTAAAAATTATGAGTATTTGACTATTTTACTTAAATTGTTTTTTTTTTTTTTATAAATTAAGACTAGAATGAAACCATTGGAACAAGAATTTTTCCTCTTAAAAACCATATTTATAAATTCATTTTTTAATATGAAAATTAAAAAAGTACAAGTATTGAGTTTAATTAAAAAGGTAGAATTTCTTTAAATTTATATGATATAAAAAATCCTCTTTACGAGGTTAAATACCTTTGGCGAACCCAAATGCCACGCCCCAAATATCAGATATCAATTTTGGTGATGAAAAAATGCTATATAGGAGTATTCCTATGTATACCTGTTCTTAAAATTACAAGAATATTCTTTATGATAAATTTTGTACACCTAGTAATACAAAAAAAATTACACAAAATGGGACACTATTCGTAAAATCCCAAATATATACAAAAATATTCTTGGAAACCCCGCCATTATATTAGGGAGGCTGATAAGTCCCAGGACTGATATATAGGGGGCGCCACTAATTTTCCAATTCGGTACATACCTACCTTTAAACGAAACATACACAAATTTGAATAAAATTGGACGATCCGTTGGTAAGTTATTTACGTTTAAGTGGAGTTACCTTTAAAATTCTGAAAAAATGGAAAAAGTCGAATTCCGGGTTTTAATAAAACATTATTTTTTGGAGGGGTAAAATACCGTTGAAACAAATTTTTGGCTCCACGAATGTTATCCAGACTCTGCTTATTCTAAAACAACAATTTGCCGATGGTTTGCCGATTTCAAGCGTGGTCGGGGGAGCACAAATGATGCTGAACGCAGTGGACGCCTAAAAGAGGTGGTTACTCCCGAAAATGTCAAAAAATCCATAAAATTATTTTGACTGACCGAAAAGTGAAGTTGATAGAGTTAGCCGAGACTCTCAAAGGAGCGTGTTCGGCATATTGTGCCGGAAACTCTGTGCAAAGAAACGATGGCAAAATTGCAAGAATTGGCCTTCGAATGGCTTCAGCACCCCCCATAATCTACAGATTTAGCCCATAGTAACTTTTTCCTGTGCTCAGACCTGAAAAGAATGCTTGCAGGCACTAATGATTCCTAATGAGGACTAATGAGAAAGTTATTGCCGAAACAGAGGCCTGTTTTGAGGACAAAGATAAATCATACTTTAAAAATGGGATCGAAAAGGAAGATCATTATAGTCGGTGTATAGGCCCCGAAAGCAACATCGTCGAATAATAAAATAGAATTTTTTCAAAAAAATGCATTTTTTTTAACTATGAAGGGGATAAAATCCCCTTCAAAAAATGAACAAAAATAAATATCGAGTTTTAAACAATATTTAAAAATGAGAAATCGCGGTAAACAAAGGACTGATGACAAAATGGTGCACTATTCCTGGATTGGATATAAATTGCCAGAGCTGTGGCTACCAGAAGTGGGTAAAGTGGGGATATTTGGAAACCCCACCAATAAATTGGGAAGTCCCTTAATTCGAATTCGAAAAATGAATTTTAAGCAATATTTTAAATGAAAAATGGCGGAACCCAAAGCGCTTATGGCAAAATGGTACACTTTTCCTGCATCGGATGTAAATTGGCAGAGCTATGGCTACCGGAAGTGGGGAAATTCCAACATTACATAAGGAAACCCCTTCATGAGAAATGGCGGTACTTGAAGAGCTTATGGAAAATGGTACACTTTTCCTGCATTGAATGTAAATTGGCAGAGTTATGGCCACCGGAACCGGGGCCAAGTGGAGAGATTTGAAAACGCTACCATTATATTGGGAAGCGCCTTCCTGCAACAACAAGATCCTGCTTTGCTTCTGTATCTTCTATTTAAATATATTGAGCTTAAGATAAAATAATTCTTTAAATACTTTTAATACACGTGTAAAATATTATTTTCTCTCTTAGTGCTCGACCCGTTGAGAAGCGAGGAGGAGGGTGTTCTGATTTTAACTTAATTTGTAATTGTTTTGAGTTGTTTTTCTATTTTAATTTAGTTTTTATGTATTATTTAATACATTTTGTTACCTCTTTATTTGTTTATGTTGTTGTTGTTGTTCACGTTGTTGTTGTTGTTCATGTTGTGTTGTTGTTCAGGTTGTGTTGTTATTCATGTTGTGTTATTCATGTTGTTTTTTCCCATGTTGTTTTTGTTGCTGTTGTTGTTGTTTTTGCTGTTGTTGTTACTCATTTTGTTGTTTGTGTTGTTGTTAATGTTGTTGTTGTTTATTTTGTTGTTTTTGTTTATGTTGTTGTTGTTGTTTATTTTGTTGTTTTTGTTTATGTTGTTGTTGTTGTTTATGTTGTTGTTGCTGTTTATGTTGCTGTTGTTGTTGTTGTTGTTTATGTTGTTGTTTAAGCTGTTATTGTTTATGTTGCAGTTGTTGTTTATGTTGCTGTTGTTGTTGTTTATGTTGCTGTTGTTGTTGTTTATGTTGTATTTGTTGTTGTTCATTTTGTTGTGGTTCATGTTGTTGTTGTTTTCCTTGTTGCTGTTGTTTTCCATGTTGTTCATGTCTTGTTGCTGTTGTTTCTTCACTTTCTTTTTGTTGTTTTTCACTTTTTTTTTTTTTTTAATTTTTAAATATTTTTTTGCGCCAACTAACATGCTTAGTTGCGACCTATGAGAATCGAGGAGGAGGGCGCTGTTCAATTAAAAATTTGTTTAAATTAATATAGTTATTGTTTTGAATTATTTCACGCCGTAATACTCCAATTTATGATTAAAAAATGGGTTTAGTTAATCCAATTCCTAGGTTAGGGTTGCTATTTCCGGTTTTAGAATCTCAACCGGAAGTAACAGCCCAAAAAAAAGGAAATTAATATAAATTGTATTCCATTTCCCCAAAAATGTAAAATTTGATTAGAAACTATTATCCTATTTTTGGCGAGACCCCAGCCGGAGGCAAAGCCTGAGCCGGAGCACGGAGCTGGCCAACAACAACGCAAGTGAAGAAGCAGCGGCGGCAACTCTCTGACCAGTCATCACTGACCAGTGCTACTAAAATACGTATTTGTGGAGGCTTGTTTTTTAGCGGATTTTTAGGATTTTTGTATGACTCCAGGAAATAGATAGAGCTTTAAAATTTTATTTATTAATAATTTATATAATTATTTATTTATAATTTATAAATTTATTTATCAATATATATAAACAATGTAAATATAAATTTTGAACTGATATTATTGTGTAAAACCGGAGTTACACATTTGTAAACTTTTCAACACAATTTTCAAAACTTGAAACAATTAGCGGCGTTTTAATCTAGGTACTTAAATACACGAAATGAACTAGAATCAAATAAATATACTAACAAGAATGGAAAGCTAACTTCGGGCGAAGCCGAAGTTGATATACCCTTGCTGTTAAGTGACAGCTTATTTTATTAGATATATATCGGATCTTATATAGTCAGCCGATTCTTATGAAATTCGGCAGATCGAATTAGTTTGCCCAAAATGGGACGCATATAAAGTCCCATTCTTCTAACTTAAAAAACAACAAAGTTATGGCATTTCCGATCAATCAGTTATATGGCAGCTATAGGATATAGTTGGCCGATCCTTATGAAACTCGACAGATGAAATAAGTTTGCCGAAAGTAGAATCCATACAAAGTCCTAGTCTTCTAACTTAAAAAACAACAGAGATATGGCATTTCCGATCAATCAGTTATATGGCAGCTATAGGATATAGTCGGCCGATCCTTATGAAATTTGGCAGATAGAATCTGCTAAAAAAAGAGTCCACAGCAAGTCCCATCTTTCTAACTTGAAAAACAACGAAGTTATGGCATTTCCGATCAATCAGTTATATGGCAGCTATAGGATATAGTTGACCGATCCCGGCCGTTCCGACTTATATACTGCCTGCAAAGGAAAGAAGGATGTGTGCAAAGTTTGAAGTCGATAGCTTTAAAACTGAGAGACTAGTTTGCGTAGAAACAGACAGACAGACGGACAGACGGACATGCTTATATCGACTCAGGAGGTGATCCTGATCAAGAATATATATACTTTATAGGGTCGGAGATGTCTCCTTCACTGCGTTGCACACTTTTGACCAAAATTATAATACCCTCTGCAAGGGTATAAAAATCAGGATCACAAAAAAAAATTAAATAAAAACGAAAATAATACCCATTTAATTACCACCAGAAACAATTTTGTTTTTGGGAGCTATTATAGGCCGCAAGGCCTTGGGCTAGGGGACGATAATATTGAAAAACACATGAATTAAAAAATAGGGGCTTGGATATTCAGTTATTTAATCGGAAAGTCCATAGAAAAAAAAATTATAAAATATATAATGTATTCAAGAACATCAAGAAAAGCTTCCATTTATTAATAAAAAAAAAAGAACCCAAAGATGCAGGTGGCAGCTGGTGTATACCAAGGTAACAAAATATGATAACTAGGCGCCAGTGTAAACAATTTTAACAAAAAATAAATAAAATAAAAACGAATATAAAAAAATAAGAACCCATTTAATTACTGCCAGAAAAAAGGTTTTTGGGAGCTGTTATTGGCCGCAAGGCCTATAACCAACATAATATAATATGTTGAGGTAGGGGACGATATTTTCAAAAACACATGAATTAAAAAAGGGGGATGGATATTCAGTTATTTAATCGAGAAGTCCATACAAAAAAAAGTATTAAAATTTATAATGTTCTCAAGATCATCAAGATAATCTTTCATTTAAAAAAAAAAGGACCCAAAGATGAAGAAGCAGTCCAAAGATGCAAGACGGCACGATGTAAGAAGCAGCTGGTGTATAACCAACGTAACAAAATATGACATCTAGGCCATTTTTGCAAATAAAATCAGGACCACAAAGAAAAATAAAATAAAAACAAATATAAGAAAATAAGAACCCATTTAATTAATGCCAGAAATAGCATTGTTTCTGGGAGCTGTCATAGGCCGCAAGGCCCATAACGAACTGAATAAATTAGGATAGCTTGGTCTATTTATATCAAAATCCTCATTAAAATTTTGACAGTTATGGCAATAAAAAGCCCTACATATTTTGTCCGAAAGTTTTTTTTTGGCATAAGGTCACATTTTTCACGCCAAGAAAAAAGCTTGTTGTTTTTCGAATAATTTGGCCAAATTTTGATCAACTTAAGAAAAAAAGGAATATAATTTATAAAAATAATCTTGTATCTTGTTAATTTCTTCCTAATGTCACTCAAATAATATCACAGCAAGTCCCAACCTTATAACTTAAAAAACAACAGAGATATGACATTTCCGATCAATCAGTTATATGGCAGCTATAGGATATTGTCGGCCGATCCTTATAATACTCAGCAGATCAAACTAGTTTGCCGAAAGTAGAATCCATAGCAAGTCCCATCCTTCTAACTTAAAAAACAGCAGAGATATGGCATTTCCGATCAATCAGTTATATGGCAGCTATGGGATATAGTTGACCGATCCCGGCCGTTCCTTATATACGGCCTTATATATATTATATTATATACAAAGGAAAGAAGGATGTGTGCAAAGTTTGGAGTCGATAGCTTTAAAACTGAGAGACTAGTTTGCGTAGAAACAGACAGACAGACGGACAGACGGACAGACGGACATGCTTATATCGACTCAGGAGGTGATCCTGATCAAGAATATATATACTTTATAGGGTCGGAGATGTCTCCTTCGCACACTTTTGACCAAAATTATAATATCCTCTGCAAGGGTATACAAATTTGGAAAAATGGTAGACATTTTAAAAAGTTGGAATTTTTTTTCTATAAATAACCAAATTTGGGAATTTGTTCAGTCATTCGTTCAAACCGTTTTTGAGATAGGATGGAGGAAAGTTTGTAAAACACGTTTTTCAGAGAATCGCGTTCAAAGTTTAAGGATTGCACACCCAGCGCTCAAACAGAATCAGGATCTTACAAACTACTTCGAATTTTCGAAAACCCAACTTATTCAAAATATGTTAAAAAATCCATTAACGTTTGCATGGAATAATATTTCTTAGTATCCCAATATGCTTGTAAACCTAAGAGCTTTGGAACAAAAACATTTTTCTAAAATATATACTTTAATAAATCAATAATACAATGTTTCTAGTTTTTAGAAGATGATGAGGAAGAGGAGGAAGAAGGCTTGTTCCCCCGACGGGATCGCTGAGCCTTCTGCTTGGCCTCCACTGCAGCACAGGCTGCCTTATACGCCGCCTGCTTGGTCTTGTCAAAGTCCGTCCGGGCAGCGCTCAGGTGCGTCGTAATAGTATCGAGCCGCTTTTTGGCGGCTTCCAGCAACTGTGACTTCTCGGCCAACTCCAACTGAGCTCCGTTCGCCATCGCCTCAATGTTTTTCAACTGATCCGATGCAGAATTGAAAAGGACTCTAAGCTGGTTCAACTGATTCTGGGCATCACTGGCTGCTGTTCCGGCGGCCTCTGCATTCGCCGCTGTGCTGTGCAAGGACCGGTTCACTTCGTTGACCACCGCCTCTGCCTCGCCTTGCTCCTGCTCCAGGGCTTCGACAATCTGCTGTTTCCCAGCCAGAGCCGCCTCTGCCGCTCGAGCCGCTTGCAGGGCTCTGTCGGCAAGCTCCAGTTTCACTTGCATAGCAGCAGCTTCGCCTGCGGCCACTTGGGCATCGTTGGCGGCCTTTGCCTCTTGGGCGGCCTTTTGGGCTATGCTAGAGGCTTTCGATTTGGCGTCTCCCTCTGAGAAAATTGAGCCGCACGACTTCTCGCGTCCACCTCCTTCGCAACTACTTCCACCTCCAGCTCCTCTGCCACCTCCAACTTCCGCAGAGCTACCGCCATCCTTCTTTTCTCTATATGCTTCGTACATACCGGCTACCTCCAAATCTGGAGTAAGTTGCACCTCCTTGCATGTGAAATAAAGTATTAGACGGATTCTAGTCAAGACCAACCACCCACCTTGTGAATGAAATAACTCCTGGACAGGCAGCCAATGTTGAGCAGCAGGAACACGCACATGGCCTGGCAACAGATCATATTCTGGAACGATTCCTGAAATGACACATGGCAGAACATGTCTGACAGTCGGAAAAATGTCCGAGACAACGACAAAAAATGCGGATAGACTCTCCTATGATCATGTGCTGGCTGTTTGTCGTTGTGCTTATCTCGCTGGAGGCCAACGTTTCGGGTCGTCGCTCACAAATCCGGCGAAAGCGGTTGCAGCCTTACGAAGCAGGTTCGAGGGTCGGCTTTGTGAGTGGAGGTGGGTCCGGTAGATGCGATTCCGATGGCGAGCGCTCACATGACGGTAAATCAGGCCAGATGCAGCCGAAGAGGCAGAAGTCGGTATCCAGTGCGAAGGCAAGGGCATCCGGGATAGCCATGCAGGCCGCAAAGGAGGCCAAAAAGGCCAACGAGGACATGGCTAGTGCCGTAAAAGTAGCAGCCGAAAAAATCAAGAATGAGTATGCTGACAAGGCCACGGCTGCGGCCAAAGCCGCCGAAGCTGTCTTAGCCGGGAAAAGTCAGGTTCTAGACCAACTGGACGCTGAGGTCCACGAGGCGGAGGTTGTAGTGCAGGAGGAGAACCAGGAACTGGCTACCGCCGAAACCAATGCCCAGCTGGCCCTTAAGGCCAAACATCAGGCCCAGCAAGAGCTCAAAATGCTAATTGCGGCTCTGAAGCTGGCAAAGGAAAACTTGGAGACCACCGAGCAGGTATCCAACGTCTGGTCCCAATCCGTGGCAGATAAAACAGCTCTCCTGGAAGCGGCTCAGCGGCGAGTGAGTGTCTTGATGCGCCAACTGACCGAAGCCCGGTCGGACTTCGAGAAGACCAGAAAAGCGGCCACCAACGCGGCCCGAGCTGCCCAGGATGCCAAGCAGCGGATTGAATCCTCTGAACCGCGACCGGAGTGCGATCGCCGAAGGCACAGGCGTGCCTGGAAAGAATACGATAAAATCGATTAGATTATAATTATATATATTTTTATATTACATTCTGTGTACAAGCATGGTTCGAGGAGTTCGTGTGGCTGACTTGTTGCATGGGAAAGAGCTGTGAAAAAATCAATGAAAGAAAGGTCTGGCATTATATTTTAATTTGTAGTTTATTAAACTTTTTTCTTTAGGGAATAAAAATATAAAATTCCTCGACAGCGTGCAAAAAGTGCGCGCGTCTTGAATGGCTGCCAAAAATGCTATGGAACTTTGCCTGTACAAGTCCGATAGGAATACATCTACCGCCTGACTGCCTGCCTGTTACATGGGTGTGGGGTTACAATTTTGGACAAATACTTAAGCGTAACATAAAGATACATATCGGTAAACTAATAGAATACAAGGGAGCTCACCTAAAGTTAGGCATTACAAATTAATATTATGCTTGCACTCCAATCGAGGGAATTACACGTACATGCTTAAAACAAGGATTTAAAAAATAAATATACAATCAATAGAGCGAATTAGTTCGTACATTATAAGTTATGATGGTTTAATAATTTCAAGGGTGATGCTTCGTTTCCTTCTCCGTCCTCCTCATTTATATTTTTATCAATTAGTTAGCAATTATTTTCGGATATTATTCGTAGTTCAATCAATTAATCAGTAGGTTAATTGTTAACAAACATAAATACGCAGACCTCTACATAAAATAGTTTCTTCTTATACAATTCATGTATCTTATGGTAAGTTGGTTTCTCATTACTTTAGGCATATTATAATATAGATATTTGTAATCCATAAGCATTATATTTACATTCTAACACAAGCCCCTGTAAGTAATCGTTTTTAATGTCTCCCATCGCTTCGCATCTGCCATTTGCCTAAGCCCAACGACTGTTATCCTTGTCAGCTTAGTGGTATTACTATCCGTTATGTATAGAATCTGTGGAGCCTTATTCTAGGTTGCTAACTGATTTGCGTTATCCGTATGTGGTAAGTAGCTAATACGTAACATATTCAATATACAATTACTTTTACTCCCCCTGAATACTGACGTCATCGAGTTTCTGTTTATTTTCATCCGATCTCTCGGAATCTGTTTGCTTTCGTTGCCTAATATGTGCTGTTTTGTTTCTTTACTTTTAAATATACGATATAGAATAATATCAACTGTTTAACTCTTATTTATCAACTACTTAAGACGTATTGGGGTATAAAATGAAAGTATCACGATTGACCAAAAATAGATCGAAATAACCGTTAACTACAAGTGTTTCATTTCACAATCCGTGTGTTTTCTTAAATCTTTGCATATTTTTCTTTCCATTGCCATAAATCATTAAAGTGGAGAGTAACTTGGGGTTACAGAGCAACTTCGCGTTTCACAATAATAGTGTTTCATTTTATCAAAAAGTTTTAAAGAACTTTAATTAAGACCTTTCTTAAATAAAAACAAGAATGGAAAGCTAACTTCGGGCGGAGCCGAAGTTGATATACCCTTGCAGATATATGTCAGCTTATATTATTAGATATATATCGGATCTTGTATAGTCGGCCGACCCTTATAAAACTCGGCAGATCAAATTAGTTTGCCGAAAGTAGAATCCATACAAAGTCCCAGTCTTCTAACTTAAAAAACAACAGAGATATGGCATTTCCGATCAATCAGTTATATGGCAGCTATAGGATATAGTCGACCGATCCTTATGAAATTATGGCTAATCGAATAAGTCTGCTAAAAGAGGAGTCCACAGCAAGTCCCATCCTTCTAACTTAAAAAACAACAGAGATATGGCATTTCCGATCAATCAGTTATATGGCAGCTATAGGATATAGTCGGCCGATCCTTATGAAATTTGGCAGATAGAATAAGTCTGCTAAAAAAAGAGTCCACAGCAAGTCCCATCCTTCTAACTTAAAAAACAACGAAGTTATGGCATTTCCGATCAATCAGTTATATGGCAGCTATAGGATATAGTTGACCGATCCCGGCCGTTCCGACTTATATACTGCCTGCAAAGGAAAGAAGGATGTGTGCAAAGTTTGAAGTCGATAGCTTTAAAACTGAGAGACTAGTTTGCGTAGAAACAGACAGACAGACGGACAGACGGACTGACGGACAGACGGACATGCTTATATCGACTCAGGAGGTGATCCTGATCAAGAATATATATACTTTATAGGGTCGGAGATGTCTCCTTCACTGCGTTGCACACTTTTGACCAAAATTATAATACCCTCTGCAAGGGTATAAAAATCAGGATCACAAAAAAAATAAAATAAAAACGAAAATAATATCCATTTAATTACCACCAGAGAAAAATTTTGTTTTTGGGAGCTATTATAGGCCGCAAGGCCTTGGGCTAGGGGACGATAATATTGAAAAACACATGAATTAAAAAATAGGGGCTTGGATATTCAGTTATTTAATCGGAAAGTCCATAGAAAAAAAAATTATAAAATATATAATGTATTCAAGAACATCAAGAAAAGCTTCCATTTATTAATAAAAAAAAAAAAAGAACCCAAAGATGCAGGTGGCAGCTGGTGTATACCAAGGTAACAAAATATGATAACTAGGCGCCAGTGTAAACAATTTTAAAAAAAAATAAATAAAATAAAAACGAATATAAAAAAATAAGAACCCATTTAATTACTGCCAGAAAAAAGGTTTTTGGGAGCTGTTATTGGCCGCAAGGCCTATAACCAACATAATATAATATGTTGAGGTAGGGGACGATATTTTCAAAAACACATGAATTAAAAAAGGGGGATGGATATTCAGTTATTTAATCGAGAAGTCCATACAAAAAAAAGTATTAAAATTTATAATGTTCTCAAGATCATCAAGATAATCTTTCATTTAAAAAAAAAAGGACCCAAAGATGCAAGACGGCACGATGTAAGAAGCAGCTGGTGTATAACCAACGTAACAAAATATGACATCTAGGCCATTTTTGCAAATAAAATCAGGACCACAAAGAAAAATAAAATAAAAACAAATATAAGAAAATAAGAACCCATTTAATTAATGCCAGAAATAGCATTGTTTCTGGGAGCTGTCATAGGCCGCAAGGCCCATAACGAACTGAATAAATTAGGATAGCTTGGTCTATTTATATCAAAATCCTCATTAAAATTTTGACAGTTATGGCAATAAAAAGCCCTACATATTTTGTCCGAAATTTTTTTTTTGGCATAAGGTTTTATTTTTTCACTCCAAGAAAAAAGCTTGTTGTTTTTCGAATAATTAGGCCAAATTTTGATCAACTTAAGAAAAAAGGAATATAATTTATAAAAATAATCTTGTATCTTGTTAATTTCTTCCTAATGTCACTCAAATAATATCACAGCAAGTCCCAACCTTATAACTTTAAAAACAACACAGATATCACATTTCCGATCAATCAGTTATATGGCAGCTATAGGATATTGTCGGCCGATCCTTATAATACTCAGCAGATCAAACTAGTTTGCCGAAAGTAGAATCCATAGCAAGTCCCATCCTTCTAACTTAAAAAACAGTTACTTCTGCAAGGGTATAATAAGACAAATTATGATTTTAGAATAGACGGATCACATTTCAGGATACAAATTAAAAGCCTACGAATATCTGTATCAGCGTGGATTATGGATTATGCCATCCCAATGCTATAAGGACGAAGCTCCCAGCGCCCATCCTCTTCTTGCCTTTCCTCACTAATTTAAGTACTTCCGACAACGCTTGGAGCCACATGAGCAGGGAATCTTCTCCTCCTCGAATGGGGAATTTGTAGTCGTAGGCCCTGCACAATCCGACGCAGTGCGAAGATTATGATGTATATATAATTATTTATTTATAATTTATAAATTTATTTATCAATATATATAAACAATGTAAATATAAATTTTGAACTGATAATATTGTGTAAAACCGGAGTTACACATTTGTAAACTTTTCAACACAATTTTCAAAACTTGAAACAATTAGTGGCGTTTTAATCTAGGTACTTAAATACACGAAATGAACTAGAATCAAATAAATATACTAACAAGAATGGAAAGCTAACTTCGGGCGAAGCCGAAGTTGATATACCCTTGCTGTTAAGTGACAGCTTATTTTATTAGATATATGTCGGATCTTATATAGTCAGCCGATTCTTATGAAATTCGGCAGATCGAATTAGTTTGCCCAAAATGGGACGCATATAAAGTCCCATTCTTCTAAACAACAAAGTTATGGCATTTCCGATCAATCAGTTATATGGCAGCTATAGGATATAGTTGACCGATCCCGGCCGTTCCTTATATACTGCCTGCAAAGGAAAGAAGGATGTGTGCAAAGTTTGGAGTCGATAGCTTTAAAACTGAGAGACTAGTTTGCGTAGACACAGACAGACGGACAGACGGACATGCTTATATCGACTCAAGAGGTGATCCTGATCAAGAATATATATACTTTATAGGGTCGGAGATGTCTCCTTCGCACACTTTTGACCAAAATTATAATATCCTCTGCAAGGGTATACAAATTTGGAAAAATGGTAAGACATTTTAAAAAGTTGGAATTTTTTTTCTATAAATAACCAAATTTGGGAATTTGTTCAGTCATTCGTTCAAACCGTTTTTGAGATAGGATGGAGGAAAGTTTGTAAAACACGTTTTTCAGAAAATCGCGTTCAAAGTTTAAGGATTGCACACCCAGCGCTCAAACAGAATCAGGATCTTACAAACTACTTCGAATTTTCGAAAACCCAACTTATTCAAAATATGTTAAAAAATCCATTAACGTTTAAATGGAATAATATTTCTTAGTATCCCAATATGCTTGTAAACCTAAGAGCTTTGGAACAAAAACATTTTTCTCAAATATATACTTTAATAAATCAATAATACAATGTTTCTAGTTTTTAGAAGATGATGAGGAAGAGGAGGAAGAAGGCTTGTTCCCCCTACGGGATCGCTGAGCCTTCTGCTTGGCCTCCACTGCAGCACAGGCTGCCTTATACGCCGCCTGCTTGGTCTTGTCAAAGTCCGTCCGGGCAGCGCTCAGGTGCGTCGTAATAGTATCGAGCCGCTTTTTGGCGGCTTCCAGCAACTGTGACTTCTCGGCCAACTCCAACTGAGCTCCATTCGCCATCGCCTCAATGTTTTTCAACTGATCCGATGCAGAATTGAAAAGGACTCTAAGCTGGTTCAACTGATTCTGGGCATCACTGGCTGCTGTTCCGGCGGCCTCTGCATTCGCCGCTGTGCTGTGCAAGGACCGGTTCACTTCGTTGACCACCGCCTCTGCCTCGCCTTGCTCCTGCTCCAGGGCTTCGACAATCTGCTGTTTCCCAGCCAGAGCCGCCTCTGCCGCTCGAGCCGCTTGCAGGGCTCTGTCGGCAAGCTCCAGTTTCACTTGCATAGCAGCAGCTTCGCCTGCGGCCACTTGGGCATCGTTGGCGGCCTTTGCCTCTTGGGCGGCCTTTTGGGCTATGCTAGAGGCTTTCGATTTGGCGTCTCCCTCTGAGAAAATTGAGCCGCACGACTTCTCGCGTCCACCTCCTTCGCAACTACTTCCACCTCCAGCTCCTCTGCCACCTCCAACTTCCGCAGAGCTACCGCCATCCTTCTTTTCTCTATATGCTTCGTACATACCGGCTACCTCCAAATCTGGAGTAAGTTGCACCTCCTTGCATGTGAAATAAAGTATTAGACGGATTCTAGTCAAGACCAACCACCCACCTTGTGAATGAAATAACTCCTGGACAGGCAGCCAATGTTGAGCAGCAGGAACACGCACATGGCCTGGCAACAGATCATATTCTGGAACGATTCCTGAAATGACACATGGCAGAACATGTCTGACAGTCGGAAAAATGTCCGAGACAACGACAAAAAATGCGGATAGACTCTCCTATGATCATGTGCTGGCTGTTTGTCGTTGTGCTTATCTCGCTGGAGGCCAACGTTTCGGGTCGTCGCTCACAAATCCGGCGAAAGCGGTTGCAGCCTTACGAAGCAGGTTCGAGGGTCGGCTTTGTGAGTGGAGGTGGGTCCGGTAGATGCGATTCCGATGGCGAGCGCTCACATGACGGTAAATCAGGCCAGATGCAGCCGAAGAGGCAGAAGTCGGTATCCAGTGCGAAGGCAAGGGCATCCGGGATAGCCATGCAGGCCGCAAAGGAGGCCAAAAAGGCCAACGAGGACATGGCTAGTGCCGTAAAAGTAGCAGCCGAAAAAATCAAGAATGAGTATGCTGACAAGGCCACGGCTGCGGCCAAAGCCGCCGAAGCTGTCTTAGCCGGGAAAAGTCAGGTTCTAGACCAACTGGACGCTGAGGTCCACGAGGCGGAGGTTGTAGTGCAGGAGGAGAACCAGGAACTGGCTACCGCCGAAACCAATGCCCAGCTGGCCCTTAAGGCCAAACATCAGGCCCAGCAAGAGCTCAAAATGCTAACTGCGGCTCTGAAGCTGGCAAAGGAAAACTTGGAGACCACCGAGCAGGTATCCAACGTCTGGTCCCAATCCGTGGCAGATAAAACAGCTCTCCTGGAAGCGGCTCAGCGGCGAGTGAGTGTCTTGATGCGCCAACTGACCGAAGCCCGGTCGGACTTCGAGAAGACCAGAAAAGCGGCCACCAACGCGGCCCGAGCTGCCCAGGATGCCAAGCAGCGGATTGAATCCTCTGAACCGCGACCGGAGTGCGATCGCCGAAGGCACAGGCGTGCCTGGAAAGAATACGATAAAATCGATTAGATTATAATTATATATTTTTTTATATTACATTCTGTGTACAAGCATGGTTCGAGGAGTTCGTGTGGCTGACTTGTTGCATGGGAAAGAGCTGTGAAAAAATCAATGAAAGAAAGGTCTGGCATTATATTTTAATTTGTAGTTTATTAAACTTTTTTCTTTAGGGAATAAAAATATAAAATTCCTCGACAGCGTGCAAAAAGTGCGCGCGTCTTGAATGGCTGCCAAAAATGCTATGGAACTTTGCCTGTACAAGTCCGATAGGAATACATCTACCGCCTGACTGCCTGCCTGTTACATGGGTGTGGGGTTACAATTTTGGACAAATACTTAAGCGTAACATAAAGATACATATCGGTAAACTAATAGAATACAAGGGAGCTCACCTAAAGTTAGGCATTACAAATTAATATTATGCTTGCACTCCAATCGAGGGAATTACACGTACATGCTTAAAACAAGGATTTAAAAAATAAATATACAATCAATAGAGCGAATTAGTTCGTACATTATAAGTTATGATGGTTTAATAATTTCAAGGGTGATGCTTCGTTTCCTTCTCCGTCCTCCTCATTTATATTTTTATCAATTAGTTAGCAATTATTTTCGGATATTATTCGTAGTTCAATCAATTAATCAGTAGGTTAATTGTTAACAAACATAAATACGCAGACCTCTACATAAAATAGTTTCTTCTTATACAATTCATGTATCTTATGGTAAGTTGGTTTCTCATTACTTTAGGCATATTATAATATAGATATTTGTAATCCATAAGCATTATATTTACATTCTAACACAAGCCCCTGTAAGTAATCGTTTTTAATGTCTCCCATCGCTTCGCATCTGCCATTTGCCTAAGCCCAACGACTGTTATCCTTGTCAGCTTAGTGGTATTACTATCCGTTATGTATAGAATCTGTGGAGCCTTATTCTAGGTTGCTAACTGATTTGCGTTATCCGTATGTGGTAAGTAGCTAATACGTAACATATTCAATATACAATTACTTTTACTCCCCCTGAATACTGACGTCATCGAGTTTCTGTTTATTTTCATCCGATCTCTCGGAATCTGTTTGCTTTCGTTGCCTAATATGTGCTGTTTTGTTTCTTTACTTTTAAATATACGATATAGAATAATATCAACTGTTTAACTCTTATTTATCAACTACTTAAGACGTATTGGGGTATAAAATGAAAGTATCACGATTGACCAAAAATAGATCGAAATAACCGTTAACTACAAGTGTTTCATTTCACAATCCGTGTGTTTTCTTAAATCTTTGCATATTTTTCTTTCCATTGCCATAAATCATTAAAGTGGAGAGTAACTTGGGGTTACAGAGCAACTTCGCGTTTCACAAAGTTTTAAAGCACTTTAATTAAGACCTTTCTTAAATAAAAATAAGACAAATTATGATTTTAGGATAGACGGATCACATTTCAGGATACAAATTAAAAGCCTACGAATATCTGTATCAGCGTTAAAGTCAGCTCTTGTTAATCTTGAGCACCATTAAACACACAACTTGCAAAGTTGCATAGTGTAACCCCAATTCTACTTTCTACCCCAATGGATTATGCCATCCCAATGCTTTAAGGACCAAGCTCCCAGCGCCCATCCTCTTCTTGCCTTTCCTCACTAATTTAAGTACTTCCGACAACGCTTGGAGCCACATGAGCAGGGTATCTTCTCCTCCTCGAAGGGGAATTTGTAGTCGTAGGTAAGCTCCTCGCCCTGCACAATCCGACGCAGTGCGAAGATTATGATGTGTTTGTGACCCAAAATGTCCACGACTTTCGAGTAGCAATTCGGCTGGAAGACACAAATTTGAAACCACTTCTCGGAAGATATTCAGAATAAACACTCACCTCACAGGAGTGATTGATGAAGCGGGCCGCATTGCCGCGCATGGTGGCATCCACAACCAGGTTGTCGTCAATCTTGAACATGTAGCATCCAATGCCGCGACTGTCATAGTAACGCTCCCGCTTGTCAGTCAGAGTTGAGCGAATCAGCTCTCCGGCATATTCGATGACCATTTCGCCTTGAAAGATTCAACCAAAATGTAGTCCCTTGCATATTAGTTTAGGCTCATTTACTTACCTGCTTCAATGTCCTTGGTGCAGTAAAGTCCGCGTCCGTGAATGTGCGATCGGAAGACCCCAACATAATCCTTGTAGGTCTCCTTCAGGGTGCGGTACTTCATGGCCATGGGAAGGTTGCTGCCAGTTCCCCGTCTGCAAAGGAAAGTTCCGGAATAAGTAACTGTTCCCTAGTTATAATAATATAAAAGGGATGTACCTGGGCACCAGTTCGCTATCCGAGGGCTGAACAAACACCTGGATGGGCTGCTTCCGATGTCTGGAGGCCAGCCAACTGAACATGTCGTAGTCGCTGCGACTGGAATACGGCTCGCAGCGGGCACACTCGAAGGCGTTCTCCTGCAACTCATCCTGGTCTGATCCATAGTCGAGGAGCGCTTGCGGGTCTCCGTTGCTGGTCAAGGATGCGTTGCCACCGCCCGTGCTCCCTCCATGTCCGGCGTTTGCCGCTGTGGATACATTGCCATTTCGTTTGTGGTACTTTGGCGTGTACTTCGCGCACTTTTCCACTCCTGGCAGTTGTTCGATCAGGTATTTAAGGGCATTGGTCTTCAGTCCAATCATTTGGATGCCACCCATATCGGCCAGGGGTCCTTCCGGCAGGGGAGTGAGTCCGTGCGCCCGCCTGGCCACCTGCACGGCTTCGAAAACCTTTTCCCATATCTCGGAAATCGAACTGGACTTGTAGGTGAAGCCATCTTCGCTTTGAATCTCGTAGAGCAGATGGGGTCCACTTATCTTTTTGGGTTCTCGTATAGGCGGTGGAGGCTCCGGAGCAGCTGCCGTTGGAGCTTCCACTGGCTGCTTGGCAACTGGTTCCTGCTTCTGGGGCTCACTCTTTCTTCTGCTCAGTTCCAACTGCACCCCGTTTTCCAGTTGTTTCAGTTCCAGGACATGGGCATCCGCCATTTCATTGATGTAACTTGCAGCTGCTTCCACCGCTGCTGTCTCCAAAGTGCCTTCAAACTCCTCGGTGGGAGCGGACGAAGCAGCTGCCGTGGTCGCCAGAACGTCCTCCACCATTTGCTGATAGCCTGCAGCACTGGCCTCCACCTCCGCGGTGGTGGCCGTGGCTATCGAGTCCGCGCAATCATCGTTGGTCAGATTATCCAGAATCCTGCTGATCTTGTCCTTCACAGCCGGCTCTTCATTGTCCGACATTTCGTGGTCGTTTCCAACCGAAGCGGCCATCTTCAGGCTGAAGTCGTCCTCCTCGTCGTCGTCGTCCTCGAGATCATCGTCTCTGTAAGAATCCGTGTCCATGGCATCTACTTCAAATGTATGCTTTTCGAGCAGGAAACTGTTATTGGCCAGGTGCTGGGTAAGCTGTTCCCTTTGCTGATGCTGAATGATGAGCTGCTCTGTTTTGGCGTCCGATGGGGAGTGCTTCTCGTATAGACCCTCTGTGTAGATGGACTCGGTTACAGGTTGCTCCATGATCTCACAGTCCGCGTTCGAGGGCACAATGCTGTCCAGTCCGGTGACCGTTTTCAATTCCGCTTCGTAGATTGGCGACACAGTTTTCGGCATGTAGCACTTGGGAGCACTGGCGCTGGTGATCTGTTGAATCACCTGCTGCTCGAGGGGCTTCGGAGGCGTAGGCGATGGCATCACTGGACTCTCGATGGTGGGCGGATTCGGCTCCTGACGCTGCTGCATTGGCAAAACTCTGTTGGTTGGCCTTGTCGTGGAGATGTTCGTTGTGGGCGGAGCTTGTTGCTGCAGTGGGTTCACCACATTGGTGGGCAGAGAGTTGCTGGTGCTGCTGCCGGCGAAGTGCTGTACTCGGTTCACCAACTCCTGCTGGTTCGCCAGCTCCTGTTGATCTATCACGAACTGCGTTTGCAGAGCCGGAGCCTCAGCAATGGTTATTATGGGCATCGAGGGCTGCACTTGAACTTGCAACTGCTGCTGTGGCACCTGCACTGGCTGTGGCTGCTGATGGAGTGGCTGGGAGATCTGCAGCAACTGCGTAGGCTGGGGTTGCTGTTGTTGGCTCTGCACGGGAATCCTTTGCTGAGTTATTGTGATCTTTGGGGCCGCGGGCTGTGGCTGTGGCACGGTCGGCTGATGTTGCTGCTGCTGGTGCAAGATTGCATGATTCTGGACTTGCACCTTGGGCGCCGGCTTCATCAACTTCGGCTTCACCTCCAGCTTGTGGATGGGTCTTATCAGGTTGGTCTTCTTCTGCAACGGCTTCGACGCAATGCTAGGGGGAGCTCCGCAATTGGTGCCCGTTTGGGACACCGCTTTGCCTTTTACCGAATGCTTCAAGTTGCTAGAGGCGGAGTTCTTCAGCTGCACCTGGGACTGGTGAGTGGCAATGCTGGTGGGCAGCACCTTGTTGACCACCTGCGGCGGCACCTTGCTCATCCCCGACACGCCAGCCGCCTTACCGGCATTGCTATTCGCCCGCTTCATTTGATTCACAGGCGGTATTTTGGCCGTGACGACTAGCGGAGCCGAGTAGTCCAATGTGGCGGATGAGGACGATGAGGGCACTGCTTGGAACTGGAAGTTGGCGCTCTGAAGCAGATCATCCTGCGATTGCTGCTGGTGCAGCACACTGGCTGCGTTTAAGAACGTGCCGGCACCCGTCGCATCCGTTGGGTTGTTGAGCACCACATACCCGGCGGGCAGATCCACGATGGGCTCGATTTTGCTCGCCTGGAACACTTGCGTAGTGGTGGCCGAGAAACTGGCATTCTGGCTCAGAACTCCCGGCATCGCCGTGGACACAAACTGCTGCGAAGACATCACCGTGTTCTGCACGATGGTTTCCAACCCGTAATACATCGGTTGCGTGGCCAGGATCACTTGGGGCGTTGTTGTGGCAAACTCCAGGCCAGTGGTTCCCCCACCAGACGTTCCCCCCAGAATAAGGGACTGCTGGCTTGCTCCTGGCTGCCCATCCGTCGCCCCGCTCAGCTGAAGCGTCTGGGGCTGGATGAGGGTCCCGATCACCTGCGGTTGTGATTGCAGGGGTGCAGCTGTCAGCATTTGCAGACCGGAATTCGTTGGAGCTGTGGTCAACATTAAGTTACCACTGGCATCCGTTTGCAGGAAGGTGGCTCCGGCTCCGGGAGCTGCCGTGGTCAGGAACGTGGGGGTGGCTGTGGGCTGCGGCTGCGGCTTGTAGTCGCCTCCAGTCGGTATGGATATATACTGCAGCGGCTGTCCCTGGCTGCCGTCCCCAGTGACAAACGAGATGATATTCTGCGGCTGTGTCTGAGGGAGTATTAGTTGGGGAGTCTGCGCCTGCGCGCTGCTCTGGAAGAGCAACTGCGGCTGTAGCAGATTTTGGCCCATCACTGTGATGGGTTGCGCCTGTTGCACTTGCGTCGCCTGCTGCTGGGGGTGTGGCTGCAGCTTTGCCTGGATGGGCTTCACCTGGTGTCCGGACTTGAGCTGCTTATGCTTGGCGGCGGCTGCCTGTTGCGCCGCCTTGGTGGCCACTGTCTTCAGTGGTTTCCCCGCTGTGGACAGGGGAAGCACTATCTTCTTGTCCGTATTGGTGGCCTGCAGCGTTTGATAGGTGGCCGTGGGAGCCGTGGTGTGGGGGATCTGGATGAACTGCTGCGTGCCATCGGGGTTTGTGGACACGGCGATCAATTGAGGCTGCGGGGCAGCCGTCACCGTGGGCTGGGCCAAAGTGAATCCTCCGCCAAGATTGGCGGCCAAGCTCTGCAGGGAATTGGCGTAAATCTGCAGCTCCTCCGCACCGTTCGATTGGCTAGGAGCCGGATTAGCTTGGGAGAGGAAGAAGCCATTGCCAAGAGACTGCGGCTGCAGCTGAAGGGGCTGCAGGCCCTGCAGGCCAAACTGGCCCAGCGACCCCAAGCTCTGAACCTGCGGGAAGGTGGTGGCAGCTGCAGCGGTTTGCAGATAATTCAAGCCACCGGCATTCGCCAGGAGTTGCTTCTGGAGCTCGTTTAGGCTCTCTGCGCTCAGCTGAGTGGCATTGGTGGTTGTTCCAGTCGTGTTTACCTCCGACTCGGTATCATTGGTGGACATCGCGGGCTCACAGCCGGGCAAATGCCTCTGGAAGGCGTCGTAGTTCCTGTACGTGCACTGGCACCTCTCGCACTTCAACTGGCCCGTGAATTGGGCTGTGGACAGGTTGCCATCTGCGATGATGCGGTACTCGGTGATCGAATCATCCACGCCGTCCATCTGCATGATCCTCATCTTTGCCGCCTCCTCGCGACCTTCGCTCTTTTCGAAGTACCGCTTCGCTGCGCTCCACGTGAAGCTTTTGCTCCTCACGGAGCTCGAACTGGAAGCCTCTGTGGATGTCTCACTGATGGACTGCCTCCGGGAGACACCAGCCACCGTGGCCATCTCCTTCTTGCTGCGCTGCTGACTGCTCAGCGTGAGGATAACGCCCTCGGCCAGGTTTTTGGAGAGCTTCCTTCGCTTAATCGCCGTAGCCATGGCACAATTTCCATCCAGCTTCGGCCAGGCCAGGGTTTTGAGCATTTGGACTTGACTGGAGTTCCGGGCCGCGGACAGCATAGCGTCCTCCACGGGATTGCTCGCCGGCCATGCATTTCCCAGGCTCGTATTCGAGTTCCGGGTGTCCTCATCGCAGATGCTGACACTCCCTCCTCCCGCCTGCTGGCCCTGCTGACTCTGAGCCTGGTGGGAACTCATGGCCTGCGTGCCGTCCTTGGACTGCTCGCTGATGGCGAACAAGTCGCTTTTGTCCGCCAGATCGTCGTACATGAATATGTCCAGCATGGAAATGCCGTCCAGTATTTCGTGGGGGAGATCTTCGAATATGGCATCCTTGATTTCGGGAGGCAGCAAGTCGGCCTGCTGCTGCGGCTCCTCCTCCGTATTCTCGTCTGGTGGAACACACGAGTTCTGGCCGGCAAAGTCGCCGTTCCAATCGGTGCCATTGCTTTCGAGAAGGTCGCTCCTAGCCAAAGTGCTATGCCATCGTGCGATTTGCGCGAGTCCCAGCTGCACCTCCTTGCCATTCGGATTGCTGTGATCCACTGTGTAGTTCCTGCCCACATCCAACGAAGTCAAGGTCGAGGAGCAGCTGTTCTGGATGGTCGTGCGCACCGTGTACTCCACTATTTTCCACGGCTCCTTCGAGGACCAATACAAGCGGCTGCAGAGGAAGTTGATGGGCACCACCGCCTCATAAGAGTCGGAGAAGCGAGGCACTATGGTTCCCAGCTGGCGGACTTCCAAGGAGCCAATGTGAAATTGAACGCGCACCGGCTCTATCAGCTTCTTCCGCTTCCTATCCAACTCCACGTAAACGGGACGGGACACTTCGAAGTTGGACTCGTAGGTGACGCTTGGGGAGCCGTTCGCCTTCAGGGCGTTGCCGTTTTTCGCATGCGCTGGACAGTACATGGACTTGTCCGTGAGGAAGGCGCACTCAATGCTCCGAGCGCAGGGATAGTGATAGTGCTCGCCACAGGACCTCACATTGCAGCCCACCGTTGCACCCCGATTCCCGCACACGGTGCACTTGATCATCCTTCCTCTGGCCACCGCACTGTGGACGTTCTGCAGCGAGCCGTCGATCTCCTCGAACACCTCAGCCGACCACATGGCGCAATTCGTGTGCACCCAGCAATCGTGACCGCAGTAGAGCAGTCGCGCCTCTTCTCCGGATAGGCCCTCGCCGCTCTTCCGACAAAATAGACAGACCCTCGAGTCCAATCGCATCTTAATCCCGCAGCTGCCGAGGTCGTCCACTTCCTCGATGGGAATATCTAGCACTCCGGACCGGGACTCTCCCTGCGAGGTGGAGTGGTCGTTGTAAACAGAAGATCCGCCTGCACCGTCCTGCAAGTCTTCGTAGTTGCCTCCAGCACAGGACTCGAACATGTCCTCCTCCAAAGCATCCGTACAAGCCTTCGTCTCGTTTTGGAACCATGGGAACTGCTCGCTCAACAGCTCCTTGTAGGCGATGTCCAGCTCGTCGCAGTTGCTCTGCTGGATCACCCGGCTCATGTCGTAGTTGAACTCCGCCAAGGAAACATACGAATTGTTGGCAATCTTCTGCTTAATGTCCACCAAGCTGAAGGACTGCGGCTGGCTGATCGGTTGCTGGCAGGAGCAGGACAGAGACTTCCCCAGTCGGGATTTGTTTTGATTCACATTCCGTTGCTGCTGTTCCTTGAACTCGTAAACGTCGTCGCTGTTCTGAGATTCGCCATCGCTGCCCAGCCCGTTGTCCGACCCACTGCTGAACTGCAGAGCTTTGGGTTGCAGTTTCCCGGCAGCTCCGCAGGTGCACCTCAATTTCTTGCGAGGACTGAGCTTCAGCAGAGCACACGCCTGTCGCGACTTGCTGAGCAGCTTGAGGACACTGTACAGGCTGACTTTAAACTCCTCCATCACAGCCTGGCGCCATTCCTCGGCCTTCATTCTGGAACTCTCGTTCCTCCGGGCGCACTTCTTGCATATGAACTCTATGGACTCCGGCAAGGTGCTGAGCAGGTTGTACTGCTCATCGCTGAGGCCCTCGCACTTAGAGTGCACCCACTGCCGGCAGTCGCCGCACTCCATCATTTTCAGATCGAAGTCGTTGTCGTCGTAGCATTTCTGGCAAATCGGGCAGAAGTTGCCCTTCTTGCGCAGCTTGAAGCAATTTGTACACATCGGAAGATTGCCCACAAACTTGGACACTTTCGTCGTCGAGCAGGACTTGCACTTCAGGCAGTTCACACAGATCAGAGGGCGGTCGGCTCCCAGGAGACGCTTGCTGGTGCCCAGACAGGTGCTGTGGTAGTTCTTCTGGCACTTTTGGCACTTGACCTTCGACCCGGAGGACATGTTGCAGGTATAGCAGACGGTGCAGCGCGGGCACAACCAGTTGAGGCGCTGAGTCAGTTGATTCAGGGAGGATGAAGGTCCGCAGGCGTTCACTGACGTCTCCAGCAGACTTCCCATCAGAGTGGTCTCCTCGAACGAGCTGTGCTTCAGGTTGTACTCATCCTGGACACAATACTGATGGTACGGTTCACAGCAGCAGGCACAAAAGATGAGGGGATCCAAGCCCGTAGAGCCGCACAGAAAGCATAGAGCTCTCTGGGCCACTGTTTCGGTCACAATGAGGCCGAAGCCTTTCTGGCAAACCTCTGCGGGATCGTAGTTTTCCCAAAAGTCGATCGATATCAGCGTGCGCTGCTGGCGCTGTTCCTTGCTTCTCCTTCCCTGAGACAGATTGGAGGTCTGCGTCACGGAGCTACTGGTTATGTCTCCATTCCGCTGCTTCTTGGTGGCCACCACATTTATATTGGAAGCGACTGCCGCGTTTCTTGTTGCTACTTTAGCAGGAACGCTTGATGCTGCAGGTTCTGCCTTGCCCACCGAGACATTTTCCTTGCCAGACGGAGCAGCCTTTCTTGCCTCTCCCTGATTGCTGGTGGAAGCTTGACTGGCATTCGATCCATCCGCAGGATGGGTCTTACAACTTTCGCAATTATCGTTCTCATCGGTGGCTGTTGGATCTGGTTTCTGAGCAGAGCTTTCGGATGGCACAGGTACGACTTGCTCCTTCTGCACTTCGGCCTCCTCTTCCGCCTCCTGGTCTTCGCCAAAAGTAGCCAGGGGCTGGCCCAGAACTATAGAGGCACTCCTGCACACATGCTTCACCCGTGGCCCCTTGAGGTCAATCCTCTGGCGCTTAAGAGTTTCCCCAGAGGAAGTGGCATTAGCGTTGGAGTTGGGATTGCTGTCTCCATTGGCTTCTGACTGGTTTGTGGCCTGCGACGTGCCATTCGAACTACCAGCTTGCATGGTTGTAGCAGAGGACTGCGCTTCCTCTTTTTGAGCTTCTGGAATTGTGTTTTCTGCCGAAGGAGCTTTCTTAGAGGCCGACAACGTGGGACTGAGTAGCTTGTCGCCAACATCCTGCTCCTTAGCCTTTTCTTTCTCCTTTTCCTTTTCTTTCTCTTTCTCCTCGTCTTGTTTTGCTTTTCTTGAAGGACTTGGACAGCCAACCTCGTTAGCCCCCAGCTTTTGGTCGGCTGCATTGCTGATCTTCAGGAAGAGGGGCTTTTCGAGGATGGCCGGACGCAGCAGTGGGGTACTGCCAAAGGTAACGTTATTCTCCGCCAAAGGATTTGACTTGATCGAGGCCAAGGCACTCGAGGACGAGTCACCACTGGACTTCCACTTCACAGACGTGGAAGCACTAACCGACAACGCACTGGGAGCCGATGGGGCTGTGAATCGGATGCTTCCGGTGGGGGATAACAGTTCTGCAGACTTATCCTCCCGAGAAGAGACATCTACCCGCATTCCCGCTGGTAGAATGGCACTCAACCGACTCCGATGAGCCGCTGGAAGCTGAAACGAGTTCATGCACTTCCTTAGCCAACACGCAGTGCAGCGCTCCTTGTACAACTTCTTGAAGTTCTTCAGCTGACTCTTGACCGACAGTATGCTGCAAGAAGATCCTGAAACAAAGAACGTAAATGATTAGATGGATGAGCCATGATCAGATGAATCTTGACGCTACCTTCGGCTCCTTTGCACTGCAGATGCTGCTGTCCACCAGACGAGCTGGCTGCATTGGGGCTACTCGAGTTGGCCGATATGGATTTCTTGGTCATCTTCGACATGAATTTGCGGCACACGTCACAGGTCACCACTCCGTACTTGCGGGGCTGGGCTACTTCCTTGCTGCTGACCGACGTGGAGCACACAGAGCAGGTACTGCTCGCAGCTGATCCTAAAAAGCATAATCAGTTTCATTATCATTCTTGGGCTGTGCCCGGAGTTACTCACCTGCCGCAGGGTTGGGGTTTGGGCTTGAACTGGAGGTAGCCAGAGTGCCGAACGAGGTCATGGCCAATGAACTAGCTGGCGTCTGAATGGCACTGGGCGACTTGGGACAAGAGCTCTTGGTGGCAGCTGCACTGCCAAAAGGTACGGGTTTGCTGTCCGTCTGAAAGCGTAGTCGTGGCTGTCGCAGCACGAAGCTTCCACTTCCACTGCCACTGCCACTGCCACTTCCACTTGTATTGCTATTTAATTTAAGGCTGCCGAACGAGCTAAAGCCTGCAGAGGTGGAGGAAGTGGAAGGAGCCGGAGCTCCGAAGAGACTCTTTGATTTGGAGTCGCTGGAACTGGGTGCAGACTTCTTGCTGATGGCACCGTCTTCGAGCAACCTTTTGTTCGGCTTGATGATCCTCGAGGACCGGGTGCTCCGTTTGGGCAGCACGAAGTGCGAGTCCATGACCAGCTGCTTCTCCTCGGAATCTCGCTCTTCGGAGTCCCTTCCATTCTTGTCTGTTTCAGCACTCTTCTCGGATACGCCCTCATCGATGTCCTCTTGGTCGTTGTCCTCCTCATCCTGGTTGTTCTCATCTTCATCCTCGTCCTCATCCATTTCGTCGTCGTCGTCGTGCTTTTGGCCAGACGGTGAGTCGTTTCGGCGAAAGGTTACTCCACCAGACTCCTCCTCGTCCTCGTCCATGGGAGCCCCAAACGCCCTGGACAGGCCAAAGACATTCGGGGAGTCGGAGCTCTTGGCGGAACTAGATGGTGCCGATCGGAATTTGAGCGAGTTTAGCTTGTCGATGTTGGAGCTCTTGTTGAGTATCTTGGACAGGATGGATGGACGCACGATGCACTCGCCCCCTCGGGAATAGTTAAGCGGTCGGTTGAGGGAGTCCTTCTTCATGATCGAGACGAGGGGTATGCGGTTGTCGGGGTTGTAGAACCGCTTTATCACCGACTTGTCGTCGCTGGTTTCCAGAACATTCCTGAAGGTCACCGTCTTCTTCTGCTTGGCAGGTCCTGACCCCGACGCTGTCGTCGCCGCCGCCGCCGCTGCTTGTCCCGGCTTGGGACTGCTTCCGACAGCTGATCCCGACGGCCCAGCACCCGCTGGAGTCGTCGCTCCCGCCGCCGCATCACTTCCCGCCGAGCCGGAGCTGGCGGAAGCGGTTTCGGGGGCGACTTCATGGGGCATGTCGGCTAATCTGCGCTTCTGGAAGAGTTCACAAACGAAAGGGTTCAGTGGGTTTCTCAACTCGAAGGGGAAGCAAGGGAGAGGGGATTCCAACCAAATCAATAATTCATGCCACTAACTACAGGCTCATAAATGCCAAGAAAGAGAAGAGTTAGTAGCAGACTCATTAGTTAGGCCTAGTGATTAATAAACTTAAAAAAATTAAATTAAAATTATTAAGACAGGTTTATTAATTTATTATATCCATTAGCACCAATATTTTCTTCAAGTGGAGAAGCAGAAACGCAGAAGCATGCAAAGGAACAGGAGCCAAGGCAGCTTTTGGAAAGGGATCACTGGTCCGAAGGGAGCACCATGAGGTGGTTCGGGTAAATGGGGGAGGATGAGGGAAAGGGACTGGGACTGGGACTGGTGGCGCAAAACAAGTTACTAAGCACAAGTATAAGTATCAGCATAAGCAGGGGCCCAGACACCAGCGGCTCCGTCACAGCGCCAGACACATGTGGCAGAGTTGCAAGCGCTAAACGTCATAAAAGCCAATTAAGCAGGTAAGCGACCAGGTAACAATGGCTCCAGTGGGGTGGGGCGGTTCTCCAGCAAGAGGGTACTCCGATCAGAGCTATGGGTAACCAACTTGGAGGGGTTCTTTATTTACATTTGCGGGAATCGGACTCGGGCGTTGGAGGATGGTGGATGTGGAGGGGGCCGGAGTGGCGGGGTGCAGTGCACGCAACTTAAATCAGTTGCTGCACTCGGAGGGGCAAAGCGGCTTAAAATTATTCATAAATAAAGCAAGAAGGGGCAAGCAACACCTGGGAACAAACCGGCCACAACACCGACAAGCTGGAAAGAGAAGAAGTCAACTTACCAGGGCCGCATCTTCGGCCGCTTCTCCGGCAAAGGGCTTCGCCAGTCCCATGCCAGCTGTCTCCGCCGACGCGGGCGAAGGAGCTGAGCTGGAGCCACTGCCCGCCGCCCCTGGGCCGTTCAGTTCCTGCTGCTGCATCTTCAGCTTGGAAGTGGAGGGCAGCATGACCTCGCCCCTCGCCAGGTTCAAGTTCTTGAACTTCTTGTTGCTGCCCTTGCGGGCCCGCAGGAGTGCGGCACTCAACGCAAAAGATCCCGACGAGGAGCCTCCGGGAGAGGCTAGTCCCGACGACGAGGCAGACGAAGCTCCGGGGGATAGGCCTGCCAGTGCTCGTGGGGATGCGGCTTCTGACTGTTTTCCAGAAGATATTTCAATGGAAATCAGACTGCCAGATCCACAAGATTTCCCGGAGACTGTTCCGATTGGTGGCTTGGGGCATTTTCCTCCGGCGGACTTCTCGGACGCAGCTCCTGAAGCTGACGATCCCGAAGAGGTTCTCGCAGACTTTGCGCCCAAGGACGCTGCTCCCGAGGGGGCACTTTTCGTTCTGTCCTTGTCGCCATCCTTGGCTTCCCCATGATGCTCTTTGTCCGAATTAGCCGCACTTTTGTGGCTACTGGCGCCGTTCACACTACCTCCGTTGGTGGATCCCTGGCCAGATCCTGAGGCAGAGCTGTTCCCGTTTCCAGTGCTGTCCGAGCTGGATGCAGAGGAGGATGAGGCGTTATTTCCGCCTGTGGAGGAGGCCCCGCCCGGGGCATTGTCATCCTCATCTTTATCACAATTGTTCCCCTTTTCCCGCGCAGTCACGGACCCGGCACCGGATCCAGAGTTTGTTTGCTGCTGCTGCTGGGTGTCCGGTTGGGACTCCGGCTGCGTTTCCGGCTGCGGTTGCTGCGACTGATCATCCTCCAGCTGAAGGACACTGATCCGTTTGCGGTTGATCGACTTCGAGGGTTTGCCGGGAAACTTGGAGCGACCCATAATTTGTTTGACTTTGCGCTTGCCTTTGCGTTTGCATTTGCTTGCTTTTGATTTTTAGTTTCCCTTTTTGTTCGATTTAGGTTTTTGGTTAGCAGTTGGGTCCTCGACTCTTAGCCACTACAATGCATTAATATAAGAGAGAGGGTATGTAAGTAAGAGGCTAACGTAAAGACCGGTATTAGCCAAAGTAGCGACAAAAACAACAAAAACAACAGCAACAACAATACACAGAGCACAAGCAATGGTTTTTGGAATGCGTCAATTTTTCCCCCTTTTTTGCTGGATCTCGTTGTTGTTGCTGGGGCAACTCGTTTATTTTCGCTCCTTCCTCACCCACTGCCCACTACGCCCCTGACCCCATCTTTCCCCACTCACTTCTGGCACTCTCTTTGGTCTCGTGTGTTATTTTTTGCGCGCTTCTCGTTGCGCGCTCCTTGAACAGCGAATTACAACTACAAAGGCCAATGCGACAAGCAAGGCTTTGTTGCTCTCTCCCGGCTGAACGCGCTCTTTCTCCTTCTGCCTCTCCGACCCCCCACTCTCTCTCTGTTTACCTGTCTTGGCTCTCTTTTCCTCCTGTGCAAGGAGCGAGGCATATTAAAGGTGCAATTGCAGCTGCCTTTGTTCCGCTCCTTCCTCTGCCATCACGTCTTGCGTGACCGTAAACAGAGACACACATAGTGTTGGCATATGTGGCGGGTAATTGGCTAAATAAATGACAAAAAAAAAAATACTTAAGAAAAGGCTAGAATATTAAACTATCTAATGAGCGATTATTGAAATATAGTTTAATAATTATTTTTTTATTCTTTCTATTTTATTAAATCCCAGACTTTTATTTTTTAGTAATTTTTATACATTACTTTTGTAATTAGCAACTAAAGCCAAAACTTGAGTAAAAACAAGCCAAAATGCCTGCTCTGACCGTCACACCACCACGTTCCCACCACTAAATGTGTGCAGTTAGCGAAGAAAAACAAAAAAAATTGAAGCAAAACAACTGCTCCTTAAACTCGCGCTCGTAGCACGAGCTCCGCTCTCACAGACTCCTTTTCGAGCCCGGCTCTCATGCCCCGATTGTGCCGTCTCTCTTGGCCACCTTTTGTCCTGCTCACACCCACTGCCGCGCGGGTCGCTTGTCATCGACGTTTTAAGTGGTTTTTCTACTTCAGACTTGAACTTTTTCTTTTTTTTTTCTTTTCTTTGCAGGATTTTCTCGTTTTGCGCTCTTGTTGTTGCTGTTGTTGGTATATTGCCTTTGTTTTTTTTTTGTCAGTTTGAGTTCTCGCAGTTTTGAGTTTTTTGTTTGCTGGAAATTGAAATTCTTACAGTTGTTGTTGCTGCTGCTGCTGCTGCTGTGGGCCACTATTAAGTGGTGGGTTTTCCTGCCGCCTGCCTCTTTTTACGACAGTTTTCCTCCTTTGTTCTCTGCTCGCGTTTATGGCCTGATGAAAATTCTTCTTTTTGCGCGTTTAGTTTTTCTGCGTTGGGAGTTTCTGCTCGACGAATTCACAGTTTTCCACATAGCTGTACTTTCGCGCTAACTTTTCTCTCTCATCTGCAGTTGATTTTGATGTTGTTGTTGTTGTTGTTGCTTTTGGTGTTGCTATCCCACATCGGGATCATTATCATTATACCATCATTATCCCCATCAGCGGCTCATCATCAGGTTCGTCTTGTGGTGGTGGTGGTGGTCTACATCACTGCCATTCCATTCCGCTCTCCATTCCATTCCACCACACTCCTTCTTCACGCACACAGCTGCACTAAAGTCTGCGTCTTGAATCTGCAAAAATAATTGAGGGGTGGTTGGGATGGGGATGGTGTATCCAACTGGGTGGGGTGGGGGAAAACAAAGTAGAAATTTATTAGTTCGCTTCGTCGCAGTTGGGCAAACAAGTTGAAAGTTGACTTTTCGAGTGTTTGAGCGTGTGTGCCAATGTTTGTGTGGGTGACGGTGCGGTGCGGTGATTATGCATGTGATTGTGAATGAGTGTGCAGTGGGTAGTGAGTGCAGGGACGTCGCAGGATGTTATGAGGGGATGTGCTTACTTATCAACTACATGTTACCCTATAACACAATAATTTTCTATAAGTTCACCCCTTGACGCCGCCACTGCTCTCGCCGCTAGTGTGTTTGCGTAGCATGTGCTTGAGCGGCAGGAATGAGGTGAAAATACTTTCGAGTTTTGGCGCTTTCCCTTCCACCCCCTCCCCTCTAGGCCGGCAGTGGCATGAGTCAGTGGTGCGGCGTAATTGTTTTCCGTTTCGCCTCTTGTTTCCACTCGGAGGTGTTTGGCAGCAGTTAGTTGGCTGGCTTACCCGGCTGCCTGCCTCGTTAGTTAGTCAATCTTGTCAACTGTACTGCAACTGCAATGCTCCCAGCAAGTTAATTTAGTTGCACACACACATGCCAGCCAGCCTGCGGCACAGTGGGCCTACTAGAGGTGCTTAGTGATGAAAAATTGTGTTTATGACATTATTTGCATAAATTACCAAGAAAAACAACCTTTTTATCAGACCAGATCTAGATGAGATTTAAAATATTTCCCCCCTTTTTTGCGAGTACCACCCACTGTAACTATGCCTGTCCCAGTCTCCAGTTGTTTGCGATTTGTGATTTTATTTGTCGATTTTCCTCGTTTTCGTTTTTATTTTATATCGTCTTTGCTTTGGTTTTGTGCTTCCGATGTTAATGGCATGATGTAAGCACGGCGGGACTGAGGACTGAGGACTGAGGCTGCGACTAATACTGGGAATGAGCCGGGCTTAATTGGACAACACTCCTCCGTATTTGCACAGCGATTACACTAATTGCCGCGGAGTCGCTTTGCCGCGAATTAGAGACTGAATATGCATATGAATATTGGTGATTTGCATTCGGAATCGATGGCGACGCGATGGTTGATGGAGTGCTAAGCGCACTTGACTGCGATTACAGCGATTTTAATCATTGGAAGATGCAAGTGATTTGTGGCTGTCTGGGAGGTCGTCTGTAGTGGAGACTTCAGTTAGAGAAACATGTTTATAATATTTCTGTTAATCTCTCAGATTGATGACTGCCATTAGGGATCAATTGTTCTAACTTGGCAAAACAATATTAGTGGCAGGCACAACAGGCTGGGCAAATGACATAACAAACTAAAGGTTAATTCGCTCAAGCTCAAAACAATTGTCAACAATTTAATACCCCGGCGGGCGACTGGCAAGAAACAATCACAAAACACTCGCCAACAAATTGCACACAAAACGTATCTGTGAGATACAGACAGCTGCTGAACGCCAGCTACGCTGTGTGTTGACATCAATTAACTAAATCGCTTTAATTATGTGCTGCAGACCCATATCTTTCAAATCGTTTTAAATCAAAAATATACCTTTTTGTATTTCTGATAAGTGCTTCAGATATTGGAGCATATTTTCATAAAAATTGTGGGAACCCTTTCAGACAATAAATGATGAATAGCCTTTTTTAAATGACTTTCGAAAGCAACTCACCCGAAAGCCTTTTGAAAATAACACCCAAGAAGGTACGGCGCTACAAGAGGGCCTCGAAAGGGTCAGCCTCCATTCCAGCCAAGCAAAAGGCAAAAAAAAACCCAAACAATCTGTAAGAGCGGATAAAAAACTGGCCTGGCCAATTCAAAACTCGAATGCATCGTCATCATCTCGAAATCGACAGACGGCCGAGCAAACACGACGAACAACACGACGAGGGGTGTGGAAGAAGGGGCAGGGAAGCGAGAGAACGAGAAACGCGGGCACTCGCACACCTTTTACTTAATTGCCATCAATTATGGGGAAAAGATTAAGAAATCAAAACAGGCGCAGAGATACACAGAGAATGGGATATGCCAACTGACCAAAAGTTTACTGTATTGCAATTACATAACGATTAAAAAATTGTGCACTGAGGGGGAGATGTTGTCTCCAAAGCCCCACTCATAATTCGGTTTATTCTCTGCAGTCTCCTACACACGTAAGATAATGTGAAAATTTGGCTTTTAATTGGTTAATTGATTAAAAGTGACACCTAATTACTCGCATCTCTGGTCCTCCAGCCGCACAATTGTGGGTGCCTCTCTTCCCACCCACTGCTCTCCCGGTAAACGGTACACCCATCTCAGTCGCACTGCATGCCAATAACCGCCAAAGAGCCGAACCGCGCACAAAACTTGCAAATTGCGAGTAATTGAGAAGATTAAAGTCAAGCACGCGAGAGAGCGGAGAGAGAGGGAGTGATGGTGCGGTGGCAGTGGGCGGGAGGGGGCAATTGGGGGGTGAGAGAGAGTGAGAGATGCGAAGCCAGGTAACCGAATAGACAACTATCTGCATACCGACAGAAGGATTGACAGCTGAACACTTGCGTCCAAGACGGTAGGATTACATTTTATTTTAATGAGTTGAGAACCGGTTTTAGTTCATAATCCAATTGGCACAACTATAATCCATATTTATGTCACCGCCACTGTACTTACAAACACGATTGACAAGTCGAGAGAAAAAAAATCAAAGTCGCCCATCAAATATGTAGATTCGTATGAAATTATGCAAAAATGCCTCAAACGACAAGGCGACAAGAGAGTGCAGAGAAAGCAAGTGAAGCAACAAATGAGAGCACTCCTGGGAGAGGAGAGCCGGAGAGCCCCCAAGGCGCCAGAGAGCCCACGCGGGGGTGTTTGTTTGTATGGGTTTTTCGTAAATCAAAACACGCAGCAGAGCAGCAGCAGAGGCAGCGGCAGAGGCAGCGGCAGCTAAAGGTGAAAAATGAAAAATGTGCGCGCCAATAATTCGCCCAAGGTGCGTGTGTGTGTGTGTGTGGGTGCCAAGTAGTTCGGATCTCTTCGTACCATGAATGAGCATTGGGAGCTCTGTTTCGATGTCCAATTTGCCACGAAACACGAACCAGCAGCAGCGCCAATTTGCGTGTGTGCGAGCGTGGACATCTGTTTTGTGGTAGTGGTGGTGGTGGTGGTGGTGGCGGTGCAGTGGTGGTGGTTTCTTAAGTAAAATAAGGCAACCCAGTTGGCAGCTGCTGCACAGCCTCCCCCTCCCTCGCTCGCTCCATTCATACGCATCGCAGTGTAAGTACCGTTAACAATACAAACTAATATTTTTCTTAAGTTTTCGGGGTTGTTTTTCGTATTTGGAAAGTAAACAACAATAGATCCAGTCCTTCCGAGGACTGGAAGGACATGAATGCAAATCTGGACATTCCTCGAGATACATTTCAAGATTTAGATAAAAGATACTAGCTCTGCTAAGGCAAGCTTGATGAGTTGCAATGCCTATTCGAGCGTGAAAATGCATTTGCCATTCCCCATTCCCCACTTCCACTTCCACTTCCATTTTCATGTCCATTCAAGATCTCGCACATTAGCTTACGGCTCAGTGGTTTCCCGTCAAATGGGCCGACTTTTCGAAAGGCGAATTTTAATATGCGCAATTACTCATTTTGCGCCTCAATGTTATTTGGCGCGTAGTTTCCCACAAACACACACGCACACCACTAGATTCGGAATTTGCCTTCCGATGGCAACAATAACAACAATAACAATAAAAACAAAAGCAGCAAAAAATGGCGCTAGAGCTTGTGCTTGTGCCAGCCTACGAGTATAAAAATATTTATTTTGTAATTATTCATCGCATCGGCATCGGAGGAGCATCAGGGACGGCTATCGATTTGGCTGCTGCTGCCGAGATCGTTTTATTGTATAATTTATTAAAAGTCTCAACAACAACAACAACAACAACAACAAGCAAGAGACTAGTGGTCTTGGCCACTATGGGAGAGCCAGCGGTAGAGAGCGGCAGAGCGACAACAAAAGCAATCAACTGGCCACACATTAGAATTATTTATCGACGCTGTCTTGTTATTGTTTGTCGAGCGGCCGTGTGGGAGTGGCTGGCCGTCATTTACCGTTCGATTTACGGGAGGCGGCGGCTAATGGAAATCTCCGCTGGCGTCGCCCACAGTGGGGCGGTAGGTAATCGGTCTGCCAGTTCTACAAAATAATAGCATTAGAAAGCAATTGGAGTGACTGAAAGCAGTCTTATTGGCTCATACCTTGTCCTAATCTGTGGTGCGGGCTACTGAGGCCTCACTGTAGGTGGCAGTCGCGGCGTGGGCCACAAACTAACAGTATTGGTTGTGCAGCCTAATTTGCATTATCGAGCGAATAATTAACGGCACTTGCCGTTGCCCGAAACAACAATCTAAACTACTGTCTAGGGGTCTAGTCTACGGGGGTTAGGTGCAACTACGGATGGGGGGGATATGGAAATGAGGCGTGGAGATGTGGATGTGATGTGTGTATGATTAGGCAAAGTATCTCCGGGTGCATTCCGAATCAATATCTGCCATGTACACTCGTGCGAGCAGCGGCGGACTGGATTGACTCATCGGCGCAGCCGGCGAGGCGACGCCTTTATCGCACGATCTGTTAATTACCTTTTGTCGAGCGAGTATCCAGATTCAGCCTCAGATTCGGGGGTTGCAGTTGTCACTCAGCCCACAAATACAAAAACTGCCAATAATCCACCACACTAGGGGCTCATTTCGCACTAGAATGACACGAGAAACGGCACAAAACACACGAAAACACTAGTATTTTCCACATAAACACACAGGGGTGCAGAAGAGATGCGCGATTTTCGTTTTTATTTTCGTTCACTTGTTTCTTGGTTTTTGCTTTGGCTTTCACATTCGCCGCTCTCCCTCGCTTTGTCCCGCTCTCGCGCCCGCGCGTTTCGTATATACATATATAGTTGCGCACATGTGCGTGTGTGTGTGTGCGAGTGTCTGTATGTACGTGTTTTACGACGATGAAAAAATGCCTGCTTCTTCTTCACAAATCAGGTTTGCAGCAACCGATTTTCACTCTTTTTGGCAGTTTCGCGTTACGAACTCGATGTGATCTCATATCCAGACACTGCACACGACATTCGGACACACTTTTCACGCCAGTTTATCAATTATTTTCCACATTTTTGGCCCTTTTTACGGAAATAAAGGCGAGCAGCGACCGAGCGAGAGGTTTTATTTTACAGTGTGACCGATTTGGCGAATGTTTGGAAACAGTTGTATCTTAGTCGCCCTGTATAGTTGTTTGCCACAGTCACCCTGTTAACAGTCGATCTCCCTCTCGCGGCTTGCTAATTATTTATTTAACATTTTTATAAATTTATTCTACATTTCATGTTTATAATTTAATAACACCAATGATTCAATTAAAGGTCTGTTGAATTATTACAAAATACCAGAGAATCATAAAAAAATCTTGAAATTAAACCATTACTGTGCTGACAAAAGCTCGATGCTTTAAAACTATTTGTCTCCCAACAATTTAAATTTGATCAATTTGACATCACAAAATTAATTATTCTTACTATCTTATTTCAAACAAAAACGTATATTTAGTATTTTAAGCTTTGTGCATTGTGAAATAACCAGTATAATTTTTTTTTATTACAAAATAATGTTTGGTATTTTTGAGAGCGAAATACCTAAAAAACATAAATCCCGCCATTTGTTCCATTTCCATTGTTCTATTTCAACACGATAGTCGGCGAGATTGGCGGAAATTCTGGATTTTTTAGTACATTTTCAGGCCAGCCGATTGTTTTAGGCGAAATCCCAATCGGCATCTGGCAGCACTGCACTGTATCACCTCCGCAAAACAAAACTGCTCCCCTTTCAAAAATAAAAATTGGTCGCGAGCGGTTGTGTCGGCAAGATTACGCGCCCCCGCGAATGACGCAGAACCAAGACTTCTGGATGACAGCCGAATAACGCATCAAAACAGAGCGGCTCTCGAAATTTCCCGTTGTGCATTGGGGGCAACCGACAGTAGCGTCCGACACCATTGGACCAGCCGCAGCAACAGCAAAAAAGCGGAAATCGGAAATTCAATTTGACGCTGAATAGATTCTCCTAGACGGTAAGTCGACTGGGAGACTGTGGTCCACTCGCACACCACCTTTGTGCAGTTGGCAGTCTGGCAAGAGCATCTTATGTAATGGGCCGCAGCAGCAGCTGACTTTTACGTGCAAATTGTTGCTGTTCGAGGGCTGTTTGTTTTCAGTGTCGCTGGGGGGAGTGGTGGGGGTGGGGGTGGTGGTGCCGCGACGTCTGTGGAAGAGCCACCCTTGGCCCGCCTACTCCGGCTTGTTTATAAACATTCCGGGGGCAGCCGATGCGAGCGGATTGTTTTTATCGCATCCTCATTACGCGGAGTACAAGGTTGCCACCGACAACCCTTGCACCACCCACCGCCCACCGCCCACCGCCCATTGGCTTTTCTGACAGTAATGGCAATCTGTTCATTATTGGGATACTCTTCCGCGAAGTGGACCTGCAGCTGTAGGAGGATGCCACTGTTCCAGATCTTTCTGGTTTCAAAAATAAAGAACTACTTTTTTTTAAAACGACAATAAATCGAGAAGCTTCTAGTCTTCCCCCATGATTCATGTGATCCCCCGGGAAAGCGTAATCTGACGTCTGGATGCCTCTCGAAGGCTTCTGTTTTTAAGTCCTCTGCTGGCCCCTTTGGTCCTGCAGCAGCTGTTGTTGCCACTGCTCCTGGGCGTGGGTGGTCGCGCGGATGTGGGATAGTTGTTTTTCCGTGTTGCTGTTATTGAATTTTCCTCCCATGGCCATCAGCTGCTCTCCGGCCGTGACCGTGACTGACAACCCCAACACCTACCACAGAGTGGACGAGCTTACAGCCACATGGAGAAAACGTTTTCGATAAACAAGAGGACTTCATTATTTATCCAAAGCTATAAGCAAGGGCATCCCCAATATTTCCGAATCTGAAAACTCTTTAAAAATTAAATTACTCTCCTTACAAAATATTTGCTAAGAAAGCTTCTGCCGCCATCGGCTTGGTGCTGCGGCTGCTGCCTGAATTCTAAACGTGCCGAGTCCTTCGGCAGGAAGATGAAGACGCACTCGCATGTATGTGGAGGAGGTTACTTTGTGGCCTCTGGCTCCTCTTTTTTCTAATTTTAATTGCTTTGAGCAACAGTAGAAGCCCCTGGCAGCGCCCAAAATTCCCCAAGCAGCCACCGAGCTGGAAAACGCCGAAAGAAACGAAACCAACGGCAATAAATTCGAAATGCAAATAAATGCGTGCAGTGTTGTTGTTCTGCCCTCCGTCGGTTATAAGAATTTGATTCTATTTTTTACCCGGCTAGTTGTCAGGGGCGTGGGCGTGGACGTGGGCGTGGGCGGCTCTCTAGTGCCAGCAACACAATGACCTGCCTGTAAATCTCGACCTTGGCTTTGCATGGCGACCTTTGCGCAGCGCGTCCTCCGCCCCCACCGCCAGAAGCGCCCCGAGGGTTGAGGACCCTTGGCGGCGCCCCCGCGTCTGTGGCGAGGACAGATTGTGTTCCTCGGTTGCCTCGCAGTCCCACGTCCAATCCCTTTGCAAATTTTTAAAGCCGACTTACGCCGGGGCCGGGAGAGCACTAATTGCAGAAATAAGGCTTTGGGGCGCCAACAGCTGCTGTTGCGAGTTTCGCCGAGAAGCGTTGGCCAACTTGGTAATCCATTAAAAGTTGGAACACGATTGCAAGCGCCATTGGAATGAAATCGACCACAGAGTAGTGGTATTGGAGTTGGTCATATCTTGGTGGCTATACCTTATAAGGAGCTCTTCGAGTCAAGAGATTAGGCTATCTTGTCATTTCGCATTTAAAGGCAATCTAAATTATTGGAAACATTCCCAAAATACACCTCGAGCGTCGGGCTGATTGCAGAGATCTGGCTGTGTTGATAGGAGGTGGTTCCCTGACGTCGTGAACAAGGAGGGAGAGCTATCTGGAATGGCGGTTTCTGTTCTAAGATATAGACATGGCTAATATCGGATATAGATGGCCGATCCCTATGGGAGTCTCAGTATCAGGCAGCTGTTACAAAAAACTACTCCTCGAATATACATTTTGCAAAAAGTCTAAAGCTTCTATCTGAACAATCATTGGAGTTGTGCCACTCCCGACCTCTTAGTTGTAAGGCAGCTATAGGATATAGTCGAGTTATAGTATAGTCCTTTCCGACTGGACCACTGCGGGCCAAAGAATGACAAAGTTGGACAAAGTTTGAACTTATTTGGCGGAGTCGTAGATGTTCCCTTCGCTGAGTTGCCTTTACTTTTGCACAAAAATATAAAATATAATTATAATATAACCAAGAATAAAAATAAGTTTTTAAATAGCGATTGATGAGCCCTTTGACCTAAAAGAGAAACGAGATAAAGGCTACTTACTGAAAGATACTAACAAGCGACAAAAAAGATACAAATAAACGAGAAATCTGATATCTGACAACCCAGCAGTTCCAGCCACCCTTGAAACACGCATGAATCCCCCATGAATCCACCCTGAAATGTAGAACAAGCTGTCATGAATTCGATTTCAGGCATGAATCAGCCCATAATCAGCCCTGATTCCGAAAATCACCTCGAAATCAGCCCTGATTCAGACCAGAATTGCAGGGCTGAATCATCCCTGAAAGGGAAGCATGAATGTTGATGTTAATCTATTTCTACCATTTGAAAACTAAATTAAAATGTTAAGTAACATTATAATTATTGAAAAAACTACGTGTATGAATTACCTTCCCTCCACTGGGAATTGAACCTTCGTGCTCTAAGCCTCTAAGCTATCAAGGAATCACTGACAATGATTGGCCCTTCAATATTGTTCAAAAACAATCTTAATTTCTATAAATTCTCATTTTAAGAAAATAATTTATTTATTTATTTATATAAAGCTAGCTCATAGTTAAAACTAAAAGATAACTGGGAAGGTAGAGCAACAGCGACTAGTGGCCTTCAGCTCATCTTATAGAATAGTTGTAGACTTAATAGATAATCTAGTAGGTACATTCACTAATTATAGAGACATCTAATGACTTGCACTGAGTTCTATGGAGGCAAACAATTTCAACAGTTTTGTAGAAAATGCCTGATTTCTTTACGAAGTTCAAAATTATATGGGCAGAAAGTAATGAAACCATTTCATATAGAGACTGGGATTTAAAAAAAAAATAAAAGTAAACAAAGATAAACTCAGAATACAGCTTTCTCTGATGGGAATCGAACCCACGACCTTAAGATTAACAGGCAGACATTTTAACTTTAGTTAAAGTTTAGTAATTTTATTTTAGTTGAAGTTTTTCTCGAAACTACTCCTACTCCTACTCCGTTTTGAAGTTCGAACGGCAACCTTATTGAATTGTTTTTGCCTTTCGAACGAAATTTGACAATCCGGCCTGAAAAGGCGGTGACATGAATTTCAGCACTGCAGGGAATCGATTTCTTTGATAATCCAAACAAAGCTTAGCTACCATGAGCCTCTTGGATGGGCTTGGATGAAAGCAAATCGCACCGCTTCTGCACAAACTCAAGGAAAGATCACTCGTCCGGCGGTGCTGGTGGCGGCCGGCGGACAGGCACGGCTGTGCGAGTGTGTGTCGGCCGGAGAATTATGAACATTGAGCCCCGTGCTGACGCAGAATAAATGAAACGATTTTAAAATAAAAGCAACTCATCGTTCGCCCCCGCCGCCAATCGAACCGAATGGCTCAGCCGCAGCCGTTGTCGCTTCTGTTGTCCATTTTATGCTATTTCTGTTGGCGTTTGCGTTTGTTTTGTTTTGTGTTCTGGCCTTAACGCGATGTGATGCCTTTCAGTGGGCCCTGGACTGGCCAATTGATGAATCGAGTGCAGACCGCTCTTTCGTCAATTGGTTCCAGCGGCTCTGGGGCTGGCTGCACTTCCACTGACGTCACTCGCTGACTAGCACAGTGCCCCAAACTCACTTAACACGTCCGACTGGCTGGCTTGAGGAATATGAGGGCTTGGGGGCTGTAAACGCCTCAATTAGCGATAATGGCGGTGGCCAAGTGTTATCTCTCCGGGGGTCGCGGCGGTGGTGCGTCAGAGTGGATGTCGGCGATAAGGAGCGACTACCATAACCTTGATTTACGATAGCCAGCGGGCTAGAACCGGTGCGGGAGCATAAGTGGAGCTATTAGAACACTGCCTACTTGGCCAAATCCTTCCCTACCTGGGACTCCTCCAAAATCCCATCATTATTCAGAGCCCTTTCCTTCCCAGCGTCTGACTTGTGGCAGCACATGGCGGCGATGGCTGGCTCTTAATATAAATCGCTTTGCATAGCAGAGTTGGCCAACTAATTCGTGACAAGACACTCTCCCAGATACAAAGGACCCAGGCACAGACCCTGACACATACGCACACATGGGCAGCCTTCCGCACAGTTGCAAGTGACAGGCTACCACAAAGGGGCTGGTTCGAAGGGCGACTCCCCCGAATCGCCGAAGGACTTGTGAGTGATAACAATCCAATTTGTAAGAGTAGTCTTGGGCGGAGTGGGTGGGCGGGTGAGTGTGAACTTTGACACATTTGGGTGAGGGTGGCTGTGTGGCAAGAATTTACAATTTCGATTGAAGGTCAGTGGAAATTCCAGGACTTTTCTACCCAAAAGTATGTGCTTCTCGCCAAGCCACTTCTCATATTCACTTTCCGGAAGCACTTTGTTTACAAACTGAGGGCCGGTGGCTGGGGGCAGCGGTGTGCGAATGATTTAATTAGCAGTTCATGCCTGGAAGTGTCGTGTAATTACGAGTGCCAAAGGTCACTTCGATGCTGCCAGCCGCAGAGGCTCTGCCTAATCCGATATCATTGCTGACGTCCCCTGTGACCCCCCTACGATTCGTTGGCTTTCGACTGGCCCCTGAATGGGGGCGAGTCCGCAAAGCAAACCCACTTTTCTATTCAATTACTGAGCGGCATCTGAATTGCAAAGGTACAGTGCGTTGCGAGATTGTAGTTGCAACATTGAACCCATCGTGTGGGTATGGGGCATGCCCCTTGAATTAGGCATGTCCTATTGTTCCTCTCCCAGGGGACAGCTTCGATGTTTTGCAGTCTGACTCTGGCGGCAGTGCACCTGATACATGCCACCAATCGATGAGTTGCCACTCAGTGGCACTCGCCCGCCCGACGCCCACGAGCCACATGTGGGGCGGGATGGCTTTCGGTGAACATTTCACCTTTGGCAGTAATTATCAGACCACAGCAGCAGCAGCAGCAGCAGTGCGTGGGCAGAGTTGGCTTTATCAGGAGCTCAATTACGCAGGAATGTGCGTCGCACTCGAGTGGGCGAAAGGCGTGGCATTCGTTTGGTCGCACACCACTGGCAGAGCTGGTCGCGCGTGTGTGTTTAATTTCTGGCGGGGAGGCTGTGCTGCCGAGCAGCTCAGTGCCGGGGAACAAAGGAAGCTCCCAACTAATTTGGTTTCAATTATTTCCTCCACGAGAGCCATGGGCTTACGTTTCAAGCAAGTCCGTAAGGCAGCCTTTTTATTGGACGGATAGGGCTGGAAGGCGTGACCGCCTGACCTTAGGCTTTCATTGTAAAGGAGAGCGGTGTCCCTGGAACTCTGATCGCAGCAACATGTGGCAGGCGCAGTATCGAATATGGGCGGGTTGCAGGTCGCCTTGCAAGTTGCAACAAATGCCTGAAAAATGCTTCGAGCTCAACCAGCAGCTCGGAGCAAGCCGTTTAATTAAATTCCAAACGATACACACACTTTGCATGTCGAACACATCAATCGCACATGTCCTGGCGCAGCCTGGCCCTGGGAGTGTTTGGAATTTCAGCGGAAATCAAATTAATCTTCCCCCAGTGTATTTGCATTTGCATCGGAATGGATGAAATGCAATTGCAGCTGCAGCTGGTAGCTGGTGGCTGCACTGCAGACTGCCGAGTGGCAGCACTCTCCTGGGATCTGCCTTTTGTCACGAAACCGGGGCGAGCGAGCAAATAAGGCCGCAAAAACTGATTAACTCCTCCTACACAGCTCCCTCCAGCCAACGACACGTGCTCCTCCGCCCTCACATGGCAGGAATACTTTAAATTATGCAACAGTTTCAAACAGAATTGAGCAGCCAATAAGCTGTATGTGGCTGATTGAGTTAGGAACTGTTTAAAGAACAGAAGTTAAAGTTGTAACAAGCCGGGGTTATTAGCAGAGCTTGACCTGAGCCTTTGAACAAATTTTCAGGAAAAAACCTTTAGATTTGGTTTTTTAGTTAAAGGGTCTCCCTCAGAGAAGAATCCATATATTTTGTTTAAATTTGATACTGACCTTTACTGACCCTTATATTGAGAGTTTGAAAAATAAAAGTCTTTGGGATATTGGTCAATATCAATCAAATGATTTGTCGTGTTGTTCGTCTTAAAATATTTTAAATTTTCATAACTTAGGTGAGGTCTTCTCACCTAAATCCGCTGTACCGGTGACTCAGGTGTCTGCCGAAAGGCCTTCTCAGCACTTAATTTTTTACCGAAAGACTGAAAGACAAAACTCCCTATTTTTTATTATGAAACAAAGATAGTTACAAAGGAAAACTAAACTAAAAACTAAAATACATTTTTATTAATTTTATTCGAACCCAGATTCGTTCATTTCCTAGTCCCATTTTATTTTGGAATATTTTTGAAAGTTGAGTTGAGGCAAGGTTTGATGTTTTTGGGTCAAAACACAAAAGACCGTTTGAACTGAGTTTTTATTTTTTCGGTTTTTTGAACAGACAATGTTACTCATCTGTTAAAGCTCAACCAAAAACCTAAATATTTCAAATGAAAGGGTTTTCTCTCTGAGGGAGGGCAATCACACTTTGTTTTTTCGGTTAAGTTCTGATATAAAACTGTTATTAGCCATCAAGTATTACCAGGTGGCATTAATAGGGGGACAGTTTCCTTTTTTTACCCTTCAGAGGGTATTATAGGATTAAAGTGTGCAACGGGGAGAGGGAGGCATCTCCGACTATAGAAAGCATATGACTAATTCTCCAGAAATGTCAACCACAAGCAAAAAATTCAAATTCAATAAAAGTATAATTTTTTTCAGATATTTTTATAGGGAAATTGTTTAATTTTAATTAAACAAATTTAATGATATATTTAATTTAATTTCTTTCATTTAATTTAATTAATTATATCACATTTTGAAATATTTCAAGGCAAAGTCCGAAAAGTGCGAAAGTTTCCAACATTTCAGTGACACGATTTGTTTTAAATATATTTTGTAGGAGAGTTCAAATGCATTGAATGCATATTCAATATTTTGAATATCGGCTTATAACCAAAGATTAAAATAAAAATGTAATAGAAACGATGCAATTGCTAATAATTGAACTATTATCAGATTATCAGTTCCATTCATTGTCGCTGCGACAATGTTTGGCTCTAAATGCTAATTTATATTGAATATCTGAATAAAAGCAGTCTAAGTAAATGTAATTTTGTCACTTGAAATGCGTACGAATGTCGCGAAAATTCTCACAAGGATCGGTCAACTATAGCCGATATACTGCAATGGTATATCAACTTTGGCTCGATGTTAGCTTTTCTTTCTTGTTTAAAAAATTTTGTAAACTTCATAGCTATACCTCCTAGTAATAGGATGGTTAAAGGTAAAGAATAAGCCTTCTGTGGCAATATATTTTATCTTTTGTGGCCTCAAATGGGTATATATTATCCTTCCTTTCCTTAAAGCACAGAATAAAATATAAATAAAATAATAAATAAAATAATAAAGAGTAATTGCTTTGATTTATTTTCAGCCTGTTCTGAAACTATGCATTTGGGGCTTTAATGTTTAAGTGGGCGCCTTCTCCCAAGAGGGCTAGGAAGCCAACAGTAGACCACTTTCCAATAGGATTTTATAGAGCTGCTGGCGTGCCTTTCAGATGGCTTACATGCAGACCACTTACAGCTGGCGGGCACGGCCCCCACCCGAATCTGCAAGCCAGCAGAGGGGATGGGGAGCTCAATGGATGCTTGGCGGGAAAGAATGAAAGAGAAAGGAGGAGCTGGATCCGTCCGCTCGTCCTGGCGGCGACCACTTGATATAATGATGACAGCAATTATGAATGAGTGAAGGTCGCTGGCTAACGACCGGCAGGCAATTCATCATCGTGTCGAAGCCCCAGCCCACAGAGGGGCGGGGCTGAGAGCTACTTTTGTCTAGTTTAAAGTGCGCTCCCTTCTGGCCGCTTTCTCAGGACCCTCCGGGCGGGATTGCGTGCAGGAGGAACGGTGACGTCACAAGGGGCCAGCGATTTGCATGCCAGCAGCTCGTTTATGCTGACTTGCAGTTGCCGGCGGGAGGCGCCCCTCGGAAAACAAAGCACTGGCGTCATGGAGGTGTCTCCGCTCGTTTGGCACCCAATCTCCAATCTCTTGTGTGGGCGACTCCTTCCAAGGAAATCAATCATCCGGAAATAGATCAACTCTGGCACAGTCGAGGCCCTCTTTGCCAGTCTTTGTCTTTGCCGCTAGGAGGAAGTCAACAAAGAGTAAACGTGGCCATAAAAAGGAACGTGCGAGTGGCGTTAAGGACGTCGGTCGTTCATACTTCCAACTGCATAAGCAGCTTATCGGAGACGGGTTATCACAAATGGGGGGACTCGCCATTTAATATAATTAGAACTCACCTCTGGATACTTTTAAATTGGATAGACATCAAGGGCAGCACTTCGTTGGCAGGTCCTAGTCGGATTAATCCTGAAACAGCTAGGGAGACAGTCTATAAAACACACTGGACCGAGTAGGGGCATAAAATATTAATTAATTGCTAAACAAACGGTCTCGGGAGCCATCAAAACTCTACAAACTCCTCGCCCCCAACGACCCAGCCAACAAAACAATTTGCATTTGGCTAACGGACCTCGCTCCCCGGGGGCGGCAGCGTGTAATTAACTCAGTGCATAGTGCTGATTCATGGGCCACCATAAGACGCCGGGGAATGCTATTTTTATGACTATTCGAGCCAGAGCCACTCTTCGCCCTCCACCTGGCAATTATTGTAATAAAGCCCGGAATGGGTTCTCGTGGCGGTCGCAGGTGCCAGAGCCGACACACGTCACTACTCCTGTTCTGACGCCAGCGGCGTGGCGCCAGCTCCCCATTCATTCGTTCATTCACAAAAAATTCGCCACTATTAATCACCAGTCCGCCTAGTAGTGGCTCCTCCCGGCATAACAATAAAATCAAGCACTCTGTTGTGAATCAACAGTGCGTCACCAGCGGAGCTCCTCCCGCCGCCCTCCGCCCGCCGCCCGCCAGACCTATTGATTAGCTTCACGTGTCGATAGTTAAGTCCTTCGTCCTCGCGGTCTGTAGTTTCTTCGCTATTTGCCGAGGAAGCTTGCAGTTTTTATTGTCCTGCCGTGGCGCTGGAATTCGTTATGAATGTGTTATGTAAACAAGAACTTTTGGCAACCTTCGGGGCCAGGATGTTTACCCAGCACCCCGTGACTTACCTCACGGGGAGCCTGTTTACAAGCTTTTTCCACGTTTTTTTTGGGAAATGTTGGGCCTTGAAGGCCGCCAGTTGCTGGCAGTGCTATTTATAGAAAATGTCACCGACTTGTTGATTCCAATTACTGCAAACTGTTGGCCCGCAATGCTATAATTATACGCCGTGTGGCGGCGGTAATAATAGCTTGGAGTGTGCGGCCAAATGGGTCAGCCAGGATGCGACTTCCCACGGCTTTCAAGCCTTTGAAGCAGGATGGCCTCTTTTTTTTTAGATGCCCCACTACTGCTAGTCTGATAGAATCTCCATTAAATCCTTAAAAAATGACTAATCTCTTGTGCCTTTTCCAGACAGCCATGTCCGACGCGGCCAAGTCCAACAACAATGCCTCCGCCCCTGCAGATGGCAACGAGGCCGCTCCTGCTCCAGCTCCCGCCACGCCGCGCGCCAACCACAACAACAACAACAGCGGCAAGAGCAGCAACAAGCTCAAGTCCACGCAGAACAGCAGCGGGGGCGGGAGCATAGACAAGCTGTCCCCGGACCAGGACATCTACATCAACGCCGCCGACGGCCTGCCCAGCCAGCACCCGACGCTGCCGCCGGAGGGCGATGTGGACAGCGAAACGGAGCCGGAGGTGGACGCGGACTCGTTTGACGACCTGCCCACCTCGATCATCGTCACCAACATCCACTCGGAGGTGTTCGCCAATCCGGAACTGAAGAGCGCGATGGAGGAGCTCTTCCGCACGTTCAGCGACTCGGCCACGTTCCAGTGGTTGCGCAGCTTCCGCCGGATGCGGGTGAACTACGACAACGCCATTGCTGCGGCCAATGCGCGGATCAAGCTGCACCAGTACGAGTTCAACAAGCGGACGGTGATCACCTGCTACTTCGCCCAGCCGGTGACACCGGTCAGCAACAAGAACCTGCAGCCGCCGGCACCGGTTAAACAGTTCCTGATCTCGCCGCCCGCCTCCCCGCCGGCCGGCTGGGAGCCGCGGGAGGAGGGCGAGCCCCTGGTCAACCACGACCTGCTGGCGGCCCTGGCCAGCCTGACGCCCGGCGAGTCGCACGAACTGCACCCGCAGAGCGAGGACCAGCCGGCGATCATTGTGCACACAGCCATGCTGCCAGAGGGCGGTCCTGTCGCGGGTCCCGGGGTCCAGGCCAAGGCCCCGATAGTCCAGACAAAGTGCCCGGAGCGGGCATAATCACCTCGATGCAAGGTGGCATGAAACTTGAGTTGTTATTCGAAACGAAGGGGTTGGTGGGGACTCTACTAGCTCCGTGGCAGGAGTGGCGCGATTGAGTATTTTTTTGTAAATATTTTCCGATTCAATTGTGATTATTTTACACATACATTTAGCTACGTTCTTACGAATTGTTTGTACGCTAGGCAATTGAGCTCCGACCCCCGAGCTCCCCGACCCCCAACCTCCGACCTGGAACCCCCTCGAGCGTAGCATTTACCCCATTCGGCTTCATCGACGTACGATAAGTTCTTGAGCTAGCAACCGGATCTAGATGTGTTTTCTCTCTCGATTTGAGTGTGTTTTGTGTAAGAATATCGATGTTACCCCTGACGGGACTACCTGCTAGCGATATCTCTATCTCTGTGTACCTTCGATGGGCGGCCGCCGCCAGGGCGCCTCCAGCGAACCGCGATGCGAGCTCCCAGACATACTCCCACTCCCAACTATATCTATGTAAATGTTAATATAATTCTAAGCCAGCGATCGGTATGGCGGTATCGCATCAGATATCGGAATACGCACGTTTATAAATGTATATGCCTAAATGTAGTTAAACTTTAAATTAAAAATATATTCAGATTCGAAATGAATGTTCTCAGATGTACCAAAACCCACAACCAATCCAAAAACTAAAAACGAAACAGAAAACCGAAACAAAACTCTCCACAAACAACTTTAATTGAGGTGTGTGTGGGGCAGGTGTGTGGGTGGGTTATGGATTTGACATTGGAACTCCCTGCCGACAATTGGCAATTCGATAGAGCAATCGAGTGGAAATTGCTGAAAACTTCCAAGGCCGGCGCAAATCGCTGGCTGTCCTCAGCTGGCCGGACTGCACTATAAGGACTAAACTTTAATTGGGGAAAAGTTTGTTAAATGTTTGCAGATGGAGCTCTGCTGTGGCGTTATCCTTCTGCGGAATAAGCAGAGGCAAACTGAAACCATTCCTATAAAATATTGCATTTAAAATGCTTGAAGCTCAAGCAATCAAGTGACTTCTTCCAGAGATCTGTCCATGTCGGTTGTCATTGGAATTGTTCCTAGTGCCTAAAAGCAGGCAATGGCCTGAAACCCCGTCCACTACAGTTTAAAAATTAAACTTAGTTTATTTTCTCGGAAAGTGCTTAGAAAAGTCTGAAACTTACTACTAGACAGAGGAGTAGATCGCTTAAAAACAAACAACAGGGTAACAAGGAATGTGAACAGCTTTGGCCCCGGGCTCACTTGCTCTCGATCGTCTTGAGCGGCACCATCTGCTCGGGGTCCTCCGGATAGACGCTGTCCTGGCGCTGCTTCCGGCCGGCACACTGACTGAACCAGGTGTCGCCCTTGCCGAAGTTCTCGCCGTCCTCGATGGACTCCGGCATGGGCTGGTTCATAGTCTCCGGCAGGAACATGACCCAGAACCCGGACACCAGTGCAACCACTCCGAAAAGAACGGCCGGGATCTTCGGGTCGAAGGAATCGAGGAGTGTGATGAGGGGAGTGAGGGCGCCGGACAGACGGGCGCACATCGAGCCCAAGCCCATGGCCGAGTTGCGGACCACGGTGGGAAACAGTTCCGCCGAGTAGTTGTAGATGACGGCGAAGGATCCGGCGATGAGGAGCTTCCCAGCCATCACCACGGCAGTGGAGGTGGTGCTGCCCTGGGCGATGTAGGCGGCTACGATGCAGCACAGCCCTCCGCCCAGCATCAGGGTGGAGGTGATCGACCGGCGACCCAGGCGATCCAGGACGAACACAATGGTGATGTAGCTGGGAAACTCCACCAGGCCCAGGATGAACAGAATCAGGTACGGATTACCGTACAGCTTTCCGGCGCTCAGCGACAGGCCGTAGTAGACCAGGGAGTTGGCAAACCAGCAGAGGCACACGTTCAGGGTCTTCATCCGGAGATTGGGGGTCCGGAAGAGATCGCTCAGTCCGGCACTGGACTTCTCCTCCGCGGCAGCCTGTTGCTTGGCCTTCTGCACGTAGTACTCCTTGTCCACGGGAATGCCCGAGCCATTGATCCTCAGGCCCTTCGCCACGATCTCCACGGCCTCGGCGGCACGGCCCTGCATCCACAGCCAGCGCGGAGATTCGTCGAGCCACCACCAGTGGCCCAGGAACAGGCAGCCGTGCAGGCCGTAGACCACCTGCAGCCACTGGCGGTCGTGGATGAGGGCTCCCCAGCCGGCTACCAGCATGATGCCTCCGGCGAAGACGGCCTGGAAATGGGTTACAGTGTTAGGGTACATTGTGGAAGAAAGCCTGTATCCAAACGTACCTGGAAGGTGATTCCGCACACGGTTCGTTTGCTGGGGCCCACCAGTTCCATGGTGAGCACAAAGCCACAGATGTAGGCTCCTGCGGATCCCACAATGCCGAGCAGGTAGCGCGCCGCCATGAAGGAGAAGTACTCGGGAATGAAGGCCACCCCCACGCCAATGATCAACTGGAACAGAGCCGACCAGCAGAAGACTGTCTTCCGGCCCACCTTGTCGGCCAGGCCGCCCAGAGTCACTGCTCCCGTGAAGACGCCCAGCATGAACACGGTCTGGACAATGGCGCCCATCCAGCGCCGATCGCAGACGAAGTTCCAGTCGATGGTGCGGGAGGTCTTGTAGTAGGTCGTGTCGTACACGTAGCTGGTGCAGGCAATGGTGGAGTTCTCGCCCGGTGCTGCCGGATCGTACATGTGGCAGGAGTCTAGGTCGCCGCTAGGCTTCAAAGGAATGGCTGCCAAGATGTCGCTGGAGTTCCAAGGGCCCGTGGACAAGCTGCTATTGTCCAGGCCCTCGATGAAGCAGCGGTGGTCCGGCACGGCCGCCACCGTCACCAGGGAGAGCATGTGCATGCCCGCGGTCAGGGCGGAGAGAACTTGGAGGAAGAACTGCAGGAACTGGTATTTTCCGAACTCCCCTAAAGGTGGAACATAAAGGAGGGTTTAAGTTAGCAAGGAACCGTAAGCTACGTGTGGTCTTTATCAATATGTTGCCCATGGCGGTGCTCGCTTAACAACTATCTCAGAAATGATGTTGCAATTAGCCAAAAGTTGAAAATGTCTCAATGACTTCCCTCAGCCAAACGCCAACAGATATTCGAAGCATTCGTGAAGCAATTATCCGAATAACAAGTAGCGCCCGTAAAAGCCACCGTGATGGATCTAATCGAAGCAACACCCGACTTCTATGTGGATGGGACCTTTTATGGGTGTCGCTGGCATTGTCGTCACTCCGGCGGGCTTGCAATTAAATCAAGGGGAATTTATTCAATTCGATTTCAATTGAATCGCATACAAATGCCCATCAAATATTTGCCCACATCGCGGTTTGGTTTGGTTTGTTTTAGTTTCAGTCTGACTCTGAGTTTTGAGCTTTTGCTTTCTGGGTCTGAGGAGAATGCATTGAATCGATTATGACTGGGACAGTGCCCAGTCTCGCGATCGCTCCAGGGCGCTGTGTAAGTTTCCATCGGCTCCGACAGTTCGTAGCCTAGATACCAGAATTCGACACATGAGCGGGCCAATGTTCAATCAGCCGCTTCAATTGATTTGTGGGTTACGTTTATTGATCGTTTAAACGAAGCTGTTGCCATCAACTAGAAAGTTACATTCCCCAGAGCCGGCCAAGAAACTTGTCTGAGAATTTCAATTCCGATTGCGCCGGGTGTCGAAAAATTATGTCATAGAGGGTGTAACATTATGTCGCAATCTCAATTAAAAAACATTTTATAATTTGCCTCAATCTCCAATTAAACTCAATTATTGCGAGCTACCCCAATTCGGGGCATAATCAGTGTTTAATGGCCAAAAGGCTGGGCGGGAGGTCGATAAGCGGGGATTGTGATAACCCAACTAACAGTACTACTAGTACTGGGAATAACAGTAAAGTCTCGGCGGGAAATCATAACGGATTATCAGGAGGCCAGCAACAACTATATCGTATATCAGCCCCGATTTATTGCATCCGAAAAAAAAATAAGGTCCATTGTTGTTACCAAGTGGCCCTTGAATGGGACATTTGTTTTTGGGTTTCGCGGTTTGCGATTTTGGTTAATAGGCCGTTATAATTTTTACACGGCTGGCATACTAAAAATATATAGTCGGTGTAGAGGTTGACAGTTTGTTAGCTTTGGAAGCAATAACGCTGATAATCAGATCTGATAAGGCGATGCAACAGATACTATTGATCGTGCGTGATATTTCTGATAGAACATTTAATTAAAAACAAGTGGAATGTGTTTCTAGATTAAGCTTATTAAATGTTACAAAATATTAAAATACAGGAGCGAGAAAGAAATGAAATAATATTCGCATACTGATTAGCAGTGTCCACGAGTTCAATGCGGCCTCGAGTTGGGGCAGATCATGGTTTCAGTGAGCGGGCTTATAGTTTCGCTCCGTCAATGCTTCTTTGTTCGCTGCGTCCATACGTATTGTATAGCGTTTTCACTTCCCTCATTTGCAGACAATTAGAGGTCGTTTCAAAATTAGTTCTAAGCGCCAGGCACGCCACGGATGGAAGTGCTTCCAAAGTCATTGTAACTTTGTAAGTTGCTGCCGGGCCAGTAACCTTCCTGTGGCCAGAAAGTCACGATTTCAGCACTATAGCACGCCTCCAAGCCCGAGTAATTAGAGCAGCCTGCCCACCCGAAAAGGCCTTCAACCAAATAAATACAAATGCGGACCACAAGAGCGATGTGTGCTCGGGCCCGTCGAGCTCAGCAAACCAGTTTGAGTTTTTTGCATCGAACAGAAACAGACACAGACACGTGAGTGAGCGAATATATAAATAATACATATTATGATTAAATAAAGCCGCTAATGCGTTCATTACACCCTCTTCCCTTCTGTCTTTCACTTCTCCGCAGGTTCCCCTCCAGCAGTGCTAAATGGAAAACCCGTTTCCCTTTCGCAGTCCCCAAGACTTTGGCAGAGATTAAAATTTTAATTTTTTATTCTGTCAAAAAAGCTAGATGCATACAGTAGCCCAGAGATAATAACTGTATAATAAACGCAAACACTTGTCACTAAAGCTTGGAGTTTCTTTATATAACGAAGGTCGCAAATAAATGGTTTTCGGTTTGGCTCACTTGTTGAGCCTCCGCCGGATTCCTGGCCCTGCTACTAACTGTTTTGCATCGAGGTATAAGCAGGGCTTAAGGTATTTCCCCCTAAGCTATGCCGCAGAATCAGACTGCACTATAATCAAGTCGATCCCTATATCTTTATGACAGGCCCACCTCGGAGTCTTGTGACAAGGCCGCCGTTTTTACTCGTGTTTGCTTGCCTATTAGCCGCTCTCTGCGAAACTCGGCCAAGAGGGTTCAACAATCGTAGGAATTCTAGCTGATCTCCCCCCTTATTTTTCGGCGTGTACCTAATCCACATGAGAGCAGCAGGTCGTAGACTCTATCAAGCTGTCATACATGTCTATCACTCGGCGCGGCCTTGGGAATTATTAAATTCGAAGTGGTGCGAAAACAAAAGCAGAATCGCTGTAATTAAATCTGTATTGGAGGCGGCTTCTTTTGAGCACTTGACGCTTAGATTAGACCGAGGATTAGAACACGGCAAGTAATTAGAAAACTAGAATGCAGAACAGATGGCTGCGTCGGCTAAATCAAAAAATATTCACGCAAATTATCCATTATCCCCGGCGATGGCAGCTGGCCTGGGGCAAGTTGGCGCAGCTGATAAGACTGCTCAAAGTGATAAGTCTTATCAGCCGCGGAGGGAGACGCCTGGTAACGTAGCAGCTGACCTTCCCGGGTCCCGGGTCCCTGCCCCAGGCCCAACCCCCACTCCAAGCCCCGACTCACCCAGTTTGCCCATGAGGTCCTCCAAAACGTAATCCACTGCCATGTTGGTCTATTCCTCAATAGATCCCACTTTATGTTCAACGAAGATGTAAAAAGTTCCTTAGAGTCTATATCGTGGCTTCAGGCTAGTTTCATCCTCCTGGGAGCGGAGCAAGCACAGATAGTTCACACTCGCGAAACTGGAGAAATGGCAGAGCAGAGCAAGTCGCGGATTGTGCGCTCGATCAGCACTCAACTCTTCCAACCGGCGCCAGCATTTGAACTGGCAAAAAGCTAACTGCGAACTGGGAACTGGGCCGCCGCTCACCGAGAAATCGAACCGTCCGCGGAGCCACATACACCCGTAGTACCACTCACACACCCACAGACAGCGATAAGGTCGTTCCAAGCTCACATGTGTGGAGAGAACCGTCTCTGGCAGCTCTCGACTGGGGCTCCAATCTTGGTAGATGAACGGCATGAATCGGTTACGACGGACAACGAGTCCGTTAAATATTTGAAAAGTGATTTGCGAATTCCTCGTTGGTTAGTTCATTATTTGAGGGCTAGTTGATCGCAAGACCCTGCTTCAAACGAGAAAATGTCAAAAACATAAAACTGAATCTAGTGCGCAAATGAAATAGATTTTGAATTAGGTCACCTCACATTTCATTTAAACAGACTACAAATAGAGTACAGAACACAAGGCACTAAATACATACAAATAAATTCCGAAATTATGGGTGAATCGACTAACAAGGACCCCATGACCTTTCTTTACATGAACCTACTGGCTGATATTTTAATGCAGGAAACCGTGGAATTCGAAAACGAATTCAGGATCAAGATGGAATTCATCAGAGACCAGGAGAAGCTCTGCTTCTCGAACGCCAGAAATGTGAGTGCTTAGTGGAGTTGAAAATTGGGAGAAACGAGGTGCTATCCGATTTTACTTGGCAGCTTGTCTCAGTGGAACAATTCCTGAGAAGTATAAATGGCTCCCTACTCAAGTTGGAAATGGATCTAAATGAAAACGAGAATTTACTGATCCGGGCAGAAGATACGGTGACCATATTGGAGCGCTCCTGCGTCAATGTCCCAGAACAGAGACAGTGCAGAGTAGACCCTCTGGTCAAAGCCACCTACACTGATCTGCTGAGATTACTCATGTCCACCGAAAAGTCGGCTGTCCAGTGCAACAGTCTTAGGGAGGAAATCGAGGTGTATAACAACGAGGTGTCCGGGAAACTCATGCCCGTCAATGTGGTATGTTTGAAATAATTTCTTTATGCCGTTCACTATTCTAATCCAAAAATATCTGCCAGATTGGCCAGATCATAGACTTCCACAATCGCACTTTGGATTCGATGGAGAAGCAGATAAACCTTTTGCACGTCCAAATTGAGGGATTGAAGAACGAATTTGCAGACATGGCCAAGCGAGAAGCGAGGCTTTTACTCTCCGCTTCCCTTACCCACTCCCCTTGCAATCCAGAGCCAAAGCCCAGGAAACCCTGTCCGAAAAATCTACGCATTTAATCCGACAAAATATTCCTTTGTTCCAAAATGCATACAATGCTTCAAGTTGAACTTTTTTCTTAAGATTAGGTTTGGTCTTTTCGGCTTATACACTAGTTGTTGGCGTCGCGGAAGAACAGCACATCGTCGGCTATGATGCTGGTGCTGGTCTTTTGGTTTCCTTGCAGGTCGGTTATTTCTCCGTAGGTGAGCTTGCCCTGCACCATGGTTCGCTGCCCCTTCTTCAGGTACTCAAGTACGGTGTCGCGCAGGTTTGGCTTGAAAACCACCACGCGATGCCAGTCTGTGCGCTGAGCCCAGTCCCCGTTCTCGTATCTGGAAGAAAAAAAAATCATAAGTTAGGAAATATTCGGATTTTTCTCGAATTCTAAACAATTATTGTACTTGAATAGCTTCTAGGCTGTTTTAGTCGAATCTAAAATTGTGCCTGCATCGTGTACCCTTGGTGCTTTTGAAGATTCAAGTTCAATTGCATACACATGCTCCGGAGCACGCACACACGCAGTTTTCCGCACTTACTTGTAGTTGGTGTGAGTGGCGACGGAGAACGTGACCACTGGATGCTCCTGGGATCCACGCAATTGCGGATCGGCCCCGACGCGTCCCAAAATGGTTACAGTGTTTACGGCTGTGGGTATTAAGTAAATGGTTAGGATTATTTCACAAAAACGCACCGGCAACTACGCACTTTTTTCAATTTTGGCGGGCGCCGCCGCTGTGGTTGTGGTCACTCCGCGTGTCGCCAGTGTCCGCAATCCAATCAGCATGGGCTGGAACTGTGTATCACATAAATAATTAATTCGTTCCAAATTAAAGTTTTTTTTATACCCACCATGTGTTTTGTTTGTTGCATCATTATTTAACAATGTTATTTAGCCGGCAGCAGTACAACAGATTCTGGAGTGAGTGTTGGTAAGAGTGTCAGTGTTGGATAGTACAGAAAGTCAGCTGTTCCCTTACAGCAGCGCCCTCTGTGGTAATTTGGCTTAACTAAGTCAGAAAATACGTATGTTTGTAAGATCAGCCAACAGGTGGCGTGAAGTAGTTACTACAAAATGGCGCCACAATAAAATTTTATTTTTAAAATAAATTCCGTTCATCAAATTATATTAAATGTCTTTATTGCGATTTTCGTTTTTAATTATTTAGTGTTTTATTAAGAAGCCCTTTCTATGTTACATAAAAAGTTAAAAAAGTGATCCTCTAAATATTTATGAGAAACGCAGAATTTATGCACGCAGAATCTTTTAACCTTCTACTTTTTTTTGTTTACTATTATAGCTAATAGATATATAGTTAATTAGACCACTTACTGGTAGTAAATGTTAATATAAAAACTAAAAGACCCAAATGATTACTTAGAAATCAACATAGATTATTTTATTTCCTTCCTCAAGGTTGAAGAAGGCTAATCTGGCCAACCTTATGTGCCAAGACTCAAATTTTACAACCACAAACAGGATGTAACTCGGACGGCAGGCCTTGTGGCATGCCCTGGCTGCCACCTCTTGAGATGGTTTTGCTTTTTCGAAAATTAGTTATCGCCAGTCGGCTTTGTTTGAGCAGCAAACGAGGAAGAGCGAGCGGACAAGTGCCCGTTAGCCGGGTGCTAATAAAAAGCTGAACACCCGGGACGAGAGGCCTTCTCGAAACGGAGCGGAAGCCCAGAATCACCATTTTTATATTCTGCAAGAGCCGCAGCGGCAGAACCAAATGCAACTGCATCTGCAGCAACAAGAGCCTCTCTGCAACTCTCGGGCTTGCATTCAAATTCAGACGATGACGACAGTCGGCGGCAAGGCATCGCCGCAATGTCGGTGCCCCAAGAACATTATATTGCCAGCCGGCCATAGTCTCGGAACTGTTTGCAATCTGCGTCACACTCGCGTTTCTGCGAAGCTGATCGAATGCCTCAATGCCCCTCAGAGATTGCAGCCAGTTCCGACTTATTCAGCTATATTTAAATACGTTCGTAAGCAATTCGTAAAATTATTGGAAACTGTTTTTTTAAGCTATAATATTTTTGGGTTGGTTTACTTGAAATCGGTTCAGATTTCAGGTGAAAAAATCTTTAAGATTTGTAAACTAATCTAAAAAGTAGTATTATGTCCAATCCAGAAAAACGATGCTATTGTATAATATACTAACCATATTTAAAAGATACTCTGTTCAATAGAGACCTTAACTAAAATCAGTCATCTTTAAAGATTCCCAGTTCATATAATATTCCCCCTGATAAAGCTGAAAACTTTCAATAAAAATCTTTAAGTTAAGAGCTGGTCTTCAAGATTTACGAAATGAGGACAATTCCTTGAGAAAATCCTACTTTAATTGAGTCACCCCCAAATAGATCTTCAGTTTCACCTTCCCTGTCTGTATCTCCGAGCAAACAGACCGCAATCGGCCCGTCCGTATCTATATCTTTACCCATAGTAGAGCATTTTTTCCGTCGTTCATTCCAGTGCGCGTGTTGCGGCGACTCTATATAAATATACGTTTCTATATGTACGGCCACACTCATATAGGTTGTTGTTATTGTTTTTGCTGCTGGCATGGCACTGTATCTGAAAGAGTGTGTATATGTTCGTTCGTCGTATCTGTATCTGCTGTGCGAGGCTCCGGCTCTGTGCGATACTAACCAACGAGCCAGCGAACGAACGTCCCAAATGTCGACGTTGTTGCTGTGGTTTCTGTTGTTGTTGCTGCTGCTTTTTCTATATTTTCAGATTGTATGGCGTATGTCGAATGGCGCGACGTTTGGCGAGGTGGAGGAACTGAAGTGGTTGCTGGTGCTGATGATGTTGCCGTTGCCGTTGGCCTGGCCGGCCGACTGGGCTTGTCGAGGACGTTCGCTGGATGGCTGACTGGGTTGGATGGCTGGCGGTGGTGCTGTGTTGCTGTGGTACTGTGTGGTGCGAGTTTGCGTGCCAAAAAGCAGGCGCTGGCAAAATTCATATGTGCGCCTTATAGTGAAACTATAAACGGCGGCAGCATTCCGGCCAGCAACTTGCAATGTTGCCGCTGTCGGCGGAGACTGCGCAAAGGAGTGGAGCTTAAGGATTAAAGACTTTAAGCGAGGCATGAAAGTCCTTCAAAAACTAGTCGAAGATGCATTGTTGAAATGCCATGATGCCTTTAAATGTGAAATATTGGGCATCTACTAGTACTAAGCTGAAACAAAGCTATTCTCTATCGTCTTCAAATACTAAAAGAATTTCGGAAGGCAACAATCCGGAATCTAGCAGGTTAATTGACATCCCATTGGCACATTCCAATCCTCAGGTAACCGTGCAGCATCACCCACCCAGAGAAAGATAAGAGGAGATCCATTGAAGCCCTTCGAGATGGCCAATTTCAACGGACATTAAACCAACCCCACGAGCAACCCCAATCGAGAGTCACCCACCTCGAAGCTCGAACTGCATTGCGAGCTGACTGCGCACAAAATTTAACCAGAAAATTTAACAGAGCAGCAGAAGCAGAAAACAGAAAACAGAAATACAGAGCCAGAGCCCCAACCGAACGAATGGCTCGCATTAAAGTTTATTTCGAAACCGAGTCGCAGGCAGCGCAGAAAGCAGCGCACAGAAAGGAAAACACAGATACACACTCACACAGGCACCAGCACAGCACAGGCACGGTGGCAAGAAAAAGAAAACGAACAGAAAAAATCCAAGTAAAATTACGACAAGGCAAAGAGCCAGCAGTGGGTTGGGAATGGGCGAGTGGTTGGGGGCTTGGGTTGGGTTGGGGTTGCATGGGGCAGGGGAGACTCTGAAAGAAAACAAGAAACTCCATGGGGAGAGGCGGACAAGGAGGGAGGGGGGCCTGGTGGTATGGTTGGTGCCTGTGCCGGTGCCGGGGAGCATGGGGGAGCCGCCACACAAAGTGCTGAACGTGTGTGCGTGAGTATCTGTGTGCGGTGGGGCGAAGGTGAAGCATGCGATGGCGATGGCGATGGTTGGCTTGGCTTGGTTTGGCTCTGTGCTGCTCTGCTCGGCTCGGTTCAGTTTGGGCCAGCTTGGCTGGCTTGGTTTGGCTTGACTTGGCTCTTGGCTCCGAAACACAGGCAAGTCGGCGACGCTGATGAAAAATAAGAGGAAAAAAATATAAAATACGTATAGCCAGCAAATGAACGAACCAACGGCAGTCGCAACAACAAAAATGCTGAATAAAAGCGTCAGGCAGCGGCAACATCAGCAGGCTTAGCCCCCGACTAGGCCAAGAAAAAGAAAATAAAATGGGGGAAAATAGCACCGAAATGGGAATACTCTGGGTAATCGATGCAAGGGCGATCGAAGAAAGGGGTCGTTTGGGTGGGGATTTAATTATAAATACTTAAGTACTGAATACTTTTAATCAAGTTCTGTTAGGTTATTTTAAGGGTAATCAAAATTAATAATTTTAAATTAATAATTTGGTCTTAATGATAAAAAGATCCTTATTAAATTCAATTAATTTAATATAATATTAAATATACTCAAATGACAACTATTTGGTATAATCCATAGTTCGCTTTATGAAATCGTTGGGACCTTAATTACAAATTCTATTTAGTTCTATTTACAGTTTAAAGATATAATAAAATATGTCGTTTAACTAAATTAATAATATATATAATAGAAAAAAAGTTGAACAAAATATCTCAATAATATCTTTGACTCTTCAAGGCTCATTGATATTTGGAGTATTCCTTGCTAGAGAACATAGCATCATCAGAGCCATAGAGACAGTCATTGGAGTTGGAGTCGGTCCTCGAGTCAGAGACGTTGTTGTCGTCATCGCCGCACCGACTGCTCTGAGACCGGACCAGAAACGAGAATAAGGCCGGGACCGAGAACCCAGCGCTGTCAGCCATCCAAGTCGGCGATGAACAACCAACAGCCAACAACGAACAACGACCAAGCCAGAGACCGAGCCGAGCCAACATTAAAGTTAAAGTAAAGTTGGAATTTGTGCCTCAACCGGCGCTCGGTTCTCCCCACGTACCCCTCTACCTTACATCCTTCCTCCCCCCAAGCCGCCTTTTGTAATCAGAATAAACGAAAATTCGCTTAAGCCAGCCACAGTGGAGTGCATTGTTGGACAAAGTTTGTTAATTAATAAAAGCCCAATTCCTATATTCTGAAAGTAAAGGTGTATTAAACTTAAAAATTAAAAACTAAGCTAAATTTCATTGTTTTCTAGTATCCATATTTTTTATTCGATGTTTTATTTTTTCGATTATCGCCCACTCTATTAGAAAATAGGTATGATGTATAAAATATTATATTTTCCTTTCCCCGAGATCAGATTCATTTATCGAAGAATCAAAATTAAATATAGAAATCCAAAGTTGAGCTTTATTGACCACACTTTAGCCCCAATTTGCCGACATTCTTCGTTCGAAAACCACACGCCTGTGTTTTCTACCCACTGTCCCCTCTTTGGGTAGCGTGGCAGGATAAGGAGGTGGTCTGGGCGGGAGGAGGTGCTGTTGGGGAGGCCGGGGCCGAGGGCAGAGGCAAAACGCAAATGTCAAGACAAACGAACGAATGAACGAAAGAGCGGGCGCAACGGAACGGGCCAAACGAAACGAACCGAGCCGAACGAACCTGGCCGATATGAAACGTTAAGGAGTGGGCGGCGGGAAACCCAAAGTGCTGAGAGCTGAAACTCTGGATGGAGCCCCGAGACGGACCCGAGGCGGTCTGAGGTGAGCGGGCGGGGCGACCGAGGTGCCAGGCGGCCCTCGAGTGTGCGGAGACCTAAAATATATCCCTCCCCCCACACCTGCTCCATCCTTTGGATACCACCATTCATTCTGCTGCGATAAAGGAAATACCACGCCACTGTGACAACACATTTGCCGCTGCAGAGCCACCCAGAGCCCCAACCACCATCCCATCCTCCTGCCTAAGTAGTGGGGGGATCGAAGCCACTGTCTCCACTTTTTCTCAGGACTCGGAGTTCCGTAAGCCGTTGAAGTTTGAAAATAATTATAATACTTTATATATGGCACACATCGGCTGCAATTGGAGGTAGGGAGTCGAATGTGTTTTCAAAATTCAGCATTATCTTCATTATTTTTTAAAATATTTTTTTTAGAACAATAGGTGGTGGTCCATATGGACATGCACAGAACCTGAGAAAACCTGAGTGAGTTTAATTTTGAGGGAAAAAAAAAGATAATTGTTAAAATTTTAAAAATTATATAAATAATATTTATGATATGTTTTTTACTAAAATTTAAATACCCACTTAAAAAATTATTTCAAAGAAGGATCTATTGTAATGTTAAGTAGACTCCTGATTTTTAACAAAAAATAGTTGAAAAAGTGTTCAGATCAAAAGTAATCATACTGACTATTGGTTTAAACAGGCTTTAGTGTAAACGGTCTTTGGCCGTTAAGTAGGCAAATAAAATTATGGTCTTTATTAATTATCTTTATTAATTTATTGCAGTTCTAAGTCATATAAATTAAAAAGCTTAGATACATAATGAATCTGTGTGAGCGTCTAATTTTGAAATTTAAAACCTGCCTGTCGATCGGGCCGAAGGGCACAATGGTTTCTTTTGGCAAAAGCTTTAGTGAGCAACAGAAGACCCAGCCTCTTTGGACTGCAAGCCAACTTAGAACTAAGCTTGGCCCTGGCTTCGCTTCCCAGGCCCTCAGCACTTGGCCAACCACGACTATGAGGACCACTTGCCATTTGCGCAACGCAGCCGAAACAGCCAAACCAGCAGCAGTCGCGTAACCGGAGCCATCGATCCGCCGCGGAGGCCACAAATAGCCGGGGTTTGTGGGTAATGAGCTAGGAATTGGGCAACTGGCTGGGAAGATATGGGAGTCCTTAAAAGAAAGTAACGACAAACGGAGAAATCGGGAACGGAATTCGAAGGATGGGATAGATGAAAACATCCGATCTGTGAAGAGGCTGCACTTTAATATTGAATGTTTGTATAACGTAAATATGAATTAAAAGATTAATTTTTAAATAAATTTCATTTATATTTTATTATTTAAAAACAAAGTACAAATAAGTACAAATAAATCTACTTATACACAAAAACCAGCTAATAAATGCAATATGATGTTATTTTGTCGGTAAAAGGTTGAAATTAGAATCAATCATACAAGACTTTTTATAGGAGCCATCGAATGTCCTGGCATGCCTTCTATCCATTTTTTTTTAACTTCTTACAGGAAATATTAATCAAACGATTCTTTGTTAGAGTTAAAGAAACTCTTTCTAGTAAATTCGAATTAACCAATTTTCAAACCAGGGGCATAATCGTAGAATATCTAAAAATGTATCTTTCAATTAGCTTAACCGATCGCTATATTGAAAAACACAATCTGAACATTGATTTTGATTTTGCGATACATGGCAATCGCTTAACGAGAAAATAAATCAAACTGAAAATCGATTGCTACCGATTGTTTGATTTTATTTGATTGCAGCGTTGCATTCGAATCGATTACAAAATCGATAAATCATCGGAGAACTACCATGAATTACAGTTAAGGCAAATATGAGTGAGTGTATGAGCTGTTTTTGTGTGTGCCCCACTTAGGTTCGCCTCAATGGGGCCTAGCCCCTTCGACTGGCCGCTGCTCTTACTGTTGTTGCTGTTGCCTGTGCTTTTATTGGTGTTGAACCAATGCCAAGCCAACTGCGTGTAGTACTGCCATGAGATATTTTTTGGGACGTTCCCAGAGTTCAGGCTCTCGTACTGCTCAGCTCGGTTCGGTTTGGTTGGCTTTGGTTCGTCACTCGGCGGCGAGCAAACACAGCGCCGCAAAAAATGTGAATTTTTTGTAGCTTTTTCATCGCATATTGGGGTGTTGTTTTTTTCGATTTGTTATTCCGTCGAAAGAGAAACAGTCGATAAAAACCTGAAAGTGCTGGCTGTGCGTCATGCCGGCTAAAGCGATGCTCGCTTCCCGGCGGCGAACTTGAGCCGATGGCTCAATCAAGGCTGCGCAGTGTGTGCGATCCTTGGGGAACGTTTTTGCGCCGTCGTCGCTGCTGCAGAAATCCTCCTGCAGGGACCCAACTTAGAGCTGGATTTCAAGCCGTCGGCGCACACAGATATCAATTCCTCGAACCACTCGGGTCCACCCGCTTTTTCATCCTTTTCTGCCCTTCGGCCTCACCGTCCCACCACCCACATCCCGCAACCCACCTCATTCATTTAGTTTTCGTACATCCAAAGCAACAATAGTGGCACAGCGAACGCGGGAGGGAGGGTTCCGGGGGGAGTAGTCCTTGCTGTTAGCTAGATTGTGCTCTGTCCGCCGCCCCGCTTCCGCTCCTGCTTCTCCAAATGCGTAAAAGGCCAGGGGACATAATAGAGGGTGATTTCTTCTGAGAGATGATTCTGACTTCTCCCGAAGATTGACCTATGATTGGTATTAAAAATTATTTGTTGTATTCGTTATTTTCACATTATAATATTCTTTACAAATCCTTTAAATATTAGGAGCGTCTAACTATTTTTTTATATTTATATATCCTTCGAGAGCACCCTGTTTAGCGGCACACATTTCAGGCCGGGTTCGGCTGTCAGTCGGTCGCTCACTTTGCTATTCAGCGGCCCAGGGCAGGGGCTCGAAAAGGGATGGCAGGGGCGTAGCGCAGGAGGAAATTCCGGGGGGAGGTGAATGGCTGAGGGTGAATGCCAGTCGCTTGTCCTCCCCAACCAGCCATCCGCCCGTGCTCCCCCCTTGTCGTTTGTTTGTCACAATAGGGCAAAAGTTTCACTGTAACCGTTATGCGACCCACAGACACCACCGCCGCCCCACTCCTCCCCGGCCGCCGCCGAAGAGCCAGAGCCCAAATGTCTGACAGGCAAGAGCATAGCAGCCCACCATCCTCCACCACCACCCCAAGCCCGTGCATTTCATTCCATTCCCTGCCATCCAACGCCATCCCATCCACCCACCAGAGCCATCACTACGGCCACCCAATCAAGGCAGCAACCCAACCACCCACCGTGCCAGGCAGCACCACACCAGCCACCCAACCACCCAACCTCCCACTCACCCGCCACACAGGCTACGTTGTCGGCATAACGAACACCAGCACAGGATGGGAAAAACCAAAACAGAAGCGGGCATAGCCGAAAAGGATAATTCCTTGGATCGTTTGATGAATTCAAAAATTTCGCATGTAGTTTATTAAAAATATTATACTATTAAATATATCGCAAAATGTTATATTTAATTATTTTTTTTAACTAATGAATAAAGGTTTTTATTTGAATTTGTATAAATAATATAAACATTTCCGTCTTTAAAAAATAATTATCCTTTTTTAGCGATTATCTCTTGGAACAAGTCCTTCTCCCTAACAGACATGGCCTCGTTGCTGATTCCATAGTCGTAGGGTATATAGGACTTGCTCTGAAATACGACGGCTAAACATATACACACTCAGTTACACACATATCCCCGCAAACATACACACACAGCCACATACAGCGACAAAGCATTAAGTTTTCATGCGAGTGTGTTTGTATCTGTGGCCCTGTGTGCGCCTGCTGCCTGGGTGTGTGTGTGCGAAACTTTTATTGTCAGCACAAACAGACACAAACACAAACTCACACACACACTCGCATACAGAGAGCCATGCTTGAACGAAGGATAAAATGCTGCAAATTCACGGCAACAACAAGGATGGCAGCAGAAGCAGCAGCAGCGGCATCAGACTGAACGTGGCCCACGGTACGTATACGTATCCATCAGATAGAAAAGGCATCGAGCAGCCGCATGCTGAAATAATGAAGCAGCAAGGACTCGACTCGACTCAGCACAAGGCAAGCCAAGCAAGGATGGTACGGAAAGCAAGGATAGCAAGGATGGCAACGACGGCAAGGCAGGAGACGACTTGGCCAGAATGAAAACGAAAATGGAAAATGTGTACGGGTCTGTGTCGGTGTCTGTCTGGCTATGTGCGAGTGTGTCTGTGTGTTGCTGTGAAAGGACGACAAGGATATTGCGCACGAGGACAGGATGGCTGCCTGACTGCCTTGCCGTACCGTGCCTTGCCTTGCCTTGGTGTTGATGATGATTACAGAGATGCGCAGATAGAACCGAGCTGAACTGAACTGAAGCTGAGACTACACAGAAAGAAATAAAAATCATGGCTTAGGTTTTGGTATAACATAATTTCAAAAAGATTCCTTAAAAATGATAAATTATTCATATTTTTTGTTGCAGAAAAGACACATTTTCTGATGTCTTGTATTTTATAAGAAAAGTATAAAAAAAGTTAAAGTTGGGTTTGAACTTTAACCTCTCCCATAGATTTATTACCCGGTGATCTTTTGTCTTTATATTCTGATTTAAAAATTAAATATCATGGATTGTTAGAAAATATTGATAAGCAGTTTTGGGATAGGCTTTGTAGATGTTTATGTACAAATTAGTAATTAAAAATATAATATTACTTTAATCTCATTTCAAATAATGTTTTTCTGTGTATCATCTGAAAAACCAGCAAGAGCAGAGCTCCGGAGCTCCTTTCGTCCTTTGCTCCGTTCGTTTCATTTCGAAGCGAATTTCTTGTTGTTGCTTCGGCAAAAGTCTAACACGCCAAGAATCCTCATTGTTCTTGTTGTTGCCGTTGCTGTTGGTATTGGTGTTGTCGTAATGCTTCTCTATCCCTCCTCCTCGCCCCTCCCATCGCATCTGGCCGGATCCGTCCTGGCCTCCTTGTTTTTACACAAACAGGAGCAGGAGCAGGAGCTGCCGGAGCGGAGCAGCAGCAGAAGTAGAAGGAATTGATGTTAGGTTGAGCTTGGAATGGAATGGGCAAAAGGACCTGGGGTTGGAGGACTCTTGCTGGTAGCAGCACAGAGCCGAAATATATTCCACTAGAATTGTTTATTAAATTTCTGGCATTTAAGCCAGCTTGACGCTAGAATTGGTGAAAACCAAAGCACCGGACAGAACGAAACAGGGAAACGGAATCAAATTGCAATCTGGGAAGAGCCGGCGCCAGTGTTCTATTTCTAATGAGGAGGAAGGAATCGGGTGATCTTGGAAATGGCAGTTATGCTGGTGGATGGGACTGTTGTAAAGTGGCATGAAATATTTAATGCTCTTACTCATCAGGGGACTATAACCAAAGTACTGATCTTCTAAATACTTTCAACATGAAACTAATTATTCATAAAGGGTCTATAACATTATCTATTACTTAATAAAAATAAAATGTCATCGAATTGAATTGCACTTTGATCTTTTCTTACTGTTATACATAACAGCCTAATCCTCAAAGAAAATAAAGACAACAGCTGCGGGCTACTTTCGGATAAAAGGCGATAAGCATCACATTAGACCTTGCGCTTCTGCAACTACCCCTTTCACTACTGACGAGCTGATGATGTTGCAAAAACCTAAACAAAAACAAATGGCCAACATGGATTCATTGATGCATAAAAACTGTGGTTTCCGGACTCTCTTTCAAATTGAAATATTTTTTTTGAACGGCTGGCAAAAATAATGAAATGAAACAGATAGCTTTGCAATTGTTAAAAGGCAGAACGATTTATGTGTCGTTGAGATACTCCGCCGTGTTGGGGGCTGGATGCAGTTTAGAAACAAGAGAGCGAAAGGATTTTTTCATTTTTCCGATTCGTATCCTTTTCGCCGCATATCAATATTTATTACCGAATTGCAGTGGGCGAACATGACCCACTAATTGGCCTGTGCCGAAAGCGTTGAAATGACTTGACCTGGTAAAAGTTTTTGGGGCTCGCACCAGGTTGGCATGGGGGCAGGTGAGATGTGATGACACCTAGGAAGGCTGTGGCGCCCCTCCTGGCCCACACCCAGGGCAAGTCTGTACACCTGACACCACCCGCTGTGCGAAAGGTCAGCCAAGGCAACCGCAGGCTGTGGTGCAATTTGGCCGAGAAACAGTAGAGTCCTGTCGCTCCAGCGCCCGCTGCAGCAGCTGCCTCCTTGTTGGCGGCTGTCTGAGGGGCGTGCGTGTATGCATGTGACCCAAATACACACACAAACAGGCGCACAGCACACACAATGCCTGTTCATTCATATGAGCCAAACACTTGGCCTGCCACATGTCAAAGTGCGTCGAGGAGTTATGCAAATGCATCAAGTGTAGGCGCCATCCACGGAGTTCGTGTTGACTCCGCCCCACTGGCCCCTCGGCGTCTGCTCTCGTCTGAGTCTGGCAAACCGCAGTAGCGGCAGTGGCAGCAGCAGCATAGGCAGCGACTGCGGCAGAGGCAGCGGCAGAGGACAACAATGCCAAGCCAGACTGCAGACGGTGACGACTCCTTGCGGCGCTTAATCAGCAGGAGGGCAGTTACGGGCCACGGGTTACGGGGCATCTGAGTCCTCAGACCTCCTGTCCGCCCTGTCTTTTGTGTACTGGAAAAAAGGATATTTCAGACTGAAGTCTTTGAAATATTTTTGCATGAAATGGAATAGTGACTTTTCATTGAAATGAATTTAATTTTAAAAGTTTACGAAAGCCTTCATTTTACTTAGAGAGGAAATTATAAAAAGCTTATTTCATCTAAAAGAGATCAGATCACATAACATTGAAACAACCAGGAAACTTTGTAAATCAAATAATCCACAGCTAGGAATAAAATAAAAAGCAAAGCATCTGACACAGAATAGAAGTCCCTGCAACGGATGCACCCTCATTTTCCCTCTGTGCATCCTCCCAAGTGGCCCCCTTTAAAGCGAAAGTTTCTTCTGCCGCCACTTCTTGGCAGGCAGCAATTTTTGGCTTTTATTATATTTTTTTGTGCCGCCGTGAAAAGTGAAAAACTTTGGCCAACCCCTTTGAGCGGCTCTGCTGCTGCGGCCTCAGACGACGGCTGCGCTGCGGCTGCGACGCCGACGCCAGCATCGAAGGCAGAGCGTATTTTCAATTTATGGCTTTGTATGCAGACTCAGACTCCGGCGAACGCTCACACGAACCCACAGATGTGCATATGTGGAGGAGACCATTGCACCCGGGCGGGTGAAGGGGGTTGGGGCGCAGCAGTGGGAGGATGCGTTGTTGTTGCCGCCACTTGGTGCGTTTGCTTTTAATACATTTTTCCAGCTGTTTGGCGTTGCTAAACTAAAGCTTCTATGTCTGGCTTTCAGCCTTTCCAAAGGGGGTGGCCACCAGTGCGGAGGGGGGCTGGGGTTTGGGGATGACGAGGGGCTCGGCACTCGCATGTGAATTATGACAGACTTTTGTTGTCGCTGCATACGTCGACGTTGGCAGCTCGGTCGGCGTTTGTTTTGCATTTTTCATGCTCGAAAGCAGCAGACAAGCGGCGACCTTGAACAATTTACTGCCCCCCATCCTCCGTCGCTTACCTCTTAGTTGTTGTTGGCTGCTTTTTATTTATTTATTTATGGGTGTTGCTGCTGCCACTGGCGCTGCTGCCGTCGTGCTGTGTAATGTATGCAGGGGGAGGCAGCCGGGGGAAGGAGGCGTGGTACGCGGAACAACCGGCGAACCTGTCACTCAGAGCCATCAACATCAAACCACCAAAAGTATTCCAACAAAACAACATAGCGCCACAGCCGTCTATCCATCCATTCGTCCGTCAATCCGTCCGTCCATCTATCATTAGTCGATGTTGCTGGTGTTTAGCTTATGTTGTTGTGTTGCTGCTTCGGGTTCAGCTTCAGCTTCAGCTACTTCTACGTCATCAGCGAAAGTGTTACGTTCAATGCTCTTTCGGCCACTTTGACTTTGGCGCTTTCCCAAAACGGGCCAAAAAAAGTGTAAAACAAAAAACTGAAAATGAGACCTCAAGTAACAAGTGGTTCTCCCTCCTACCTTTATGGCCAGAGATGCACAATCAGGTTTGTCTTACTTTCTGCGGTTAAGCGACCGCAGGAGCACCAACTACACACGGACTAGGGCCAAGTACTACTTACCACTTTGGTGTTGCCCCTAATTAGGCATGAAAATTGCTCAATGAGCGCGGCACGCCCATGAATGGGGCAGGTCCATGCGATCTGCCGGCTATTGATGTTTTCAATGAAAGGATTATGCATCGACTTAAGGGGATTAAGCGGGAAACTTGACCAGAAACGAATTTGTTATATTCATATTTAAACGGGAATTTTAAATCTATTTACATGTAATATAAATGAAGTAAATAATATATAAATGGTGAATAAATAAAATTATATTTAAAACAAAGTAAAATCAAAATTAAAAACCTTTAAAAAAATAAGCTTAACAAATCAAAAGTTTGCTAATGTTATGCACTTGGATTTACCTAGTTTCTATAAAAATAGGGTTGGACTTAATCAAATATTGTTTCATGGCCAGAATCATTTAGAGAAACCCTAAAAAGGGGCACCTTTAGGCGGCAACTCCCCGCTTTTGAAGTTTCATATCTAAGACCTTTCGGGCAATAATATTCGCCTATTGTTCCAAGGAGCATCGAGAACACAAAGCCACGGTTGCCATGCCAAAGTAGTGGCCTGCTCTGATCCGAGCTCAGGTCTTGGACCATGTCGAACGGCCAAAGCGTCCAAGGAGCATGCCACAAACTTAATGTCCGAGCTCCGTTATGCAGCGGTCAGTATTTCATATGCACGTGGCCGTGTTCATGTTTATGAGTATCTGTGAGTATCTGTGAGTATGTGTGCTATGGCGTCGTATCTGCAGCTCCGTATCTGTGTATTTGCATTTGTGTCTGCCCACAAACACAAGCACAGAGACTCAAATAGAAGCTGGGAGACTACAGTACGTATACGTAACATGCAACTATTATAGTATTATTTCGTCCTCATGGCCATCAGCGTCCTGTCCCCCCAGGTTCGGTCTGTATATCCTGCGCCACTGGTGACCATTGGTCATAGCAAAAACAACAAAAACGCCAGCTGCAGCAACAAAATCATCTGCAACAACAACAAGCCCAAATGCAGCCCCACATGGCATTCTATTTAGTTTGGGAACCGAGTTCAGTGCACAACCCATTTCCAACTCAGCGCTCGCTCGCTGCCCTGGCAATCAGTGAACTGCTGCCCAGAGCTCTTGTCTCGGCTGTGCGTTCGTAGCTATATGGCTCTATGGCTACATAGAAGCAGCTATGGCTGCAGCACTGGCTCCGTCTCAGCCTCCAGTTCCGATGCCCCATCAGGTTGTATGCAGCTCTCGTTTCTCGCTGCTCTGTGGCAAACTTCTCTTCGAAACGAGCTGGAGGCTGGCTTTGTTGCATTGTTGCTTTATTGTTGTTGCCATGGTGACTACACTGAGCGAAAATTGAAACTATTTGTGGTTTTGGCGAGGCCAGACATGGTCATTGTTGCCCTACTTATTTCGCCGTGTATTCCATTGAATGTGTTAGTTCGGCAGGTCTTTATAAAGTTTGGTCTCCTTATTCCCTAATCAACATGGAATGCTTTGTCTTAAAATAATTGGCAAGTATAATTATAACAAAGTATTTTTAGGCAACAGAAGTATATTTCATTAATAAAATAATCCTATAGTATCCCTTTTGGCTAATTAAACTAATTATAGTTGTACTATTAATCTTAGAGAGCTTTGATCTTTAAAATGGTCTTTTGATCAAAATATCTTGACATATTTCGATTATAAAGGAATATATTTTAGAACCTTTATATATTTTAAAGGGTCTAAGAAGGATCGCTTTGTCCCAATACAATCCCGATACACCTCGGTTCAAATGTAAATTATAGCCTATCATGAACTCCAGTCGCCAATGACGGAAACAACCAGATCCTTTTCAATTGCTATCCTAGACAAACACCTAGTTACAGCGCCTCTAATGAACTCGGCGACAAAATACAACAACCCTGGCTAAGCTCTGCTCTAAAATCCGCGCACTAGGAACTCCAGTTTCGTCATGAATATATTCGCATTCTGTGTGAGTTTTTGGGAGGGAAATTCTTTTTTGCTTTTCCAACACTATGCACTATGAGTTACACTCTGTTTTGGACCCCGACCGCCCTTCGCCTCATAGCTGCCCCTATTACACTATGCCCCTTCATCATTTTCCACACCGCCCAGCCCCCGGACTCGGCTTACTGACAGTTCAATTGTGGCGCCGTCGTAGTTGTCGGCATACACAATGCCACACAGAGGCAACTAGACGAGCGAAATTTATGCAGCTCCAACTCAGCCCAAAAAGCAGCAAAGCACAGCACAGCACAGCGCACAGTACAATCCAATTCAAGCCGGAGAACCAGCCAGAACCGGAGAACCGAGCTAGCGCTACATCCACAGCAATAGCTACGAAACGAACCAAAATGTGAGTCCTATTTCGATTCCCACTCTGGCATCGTGTCATTGCTCATGGAGCCGGAGCAGCAATGGCAACCACCCAGCAGTAGCAACAGAAACAGGGCCCATTCCCATTTCCATTCCCACTCCCAATGCCGAAAAACTCCCATCTCGTCCCATAGCATTTTCGTTCCCATTCGCAGTCCCTGGCCCATCGTACACCCCATTGCCATTTCGTTATTTGTACGGATCGACGAGCGTCGAACCCGCCAACTGACGTTCTCGCCCAGTCGCCCACCCACCAATCCACCGAACCACCCACTGACTCACTCACTAACCCACTCTCCGACTCTCTCCTCGTACTTTGGGTGGGTTTTGTGTTGCTGCTGCTTTTGCTTCTGCTGTAGATGTGAATGTGGATGTAGATGTAGCTGTAGGTGTGCTGTTGCGAGTGTGTGATTGTTGGGCTGATGTCGTAGTCAGATAGATTAAATCGATGGAAATGTAGGACTGTATACACACACACAGATACTCACGAACAAGTGGAGATACAGATACACACAGAGCCAGTCATCTAACGAACGAAATGAATGTTCGTTGTTGCTGTTGTTGCTGCGGCAAAATACAGCAGCAACAACAAGCCAGGCAGCAACGCATCACAGCAGCAGCAATAGCAACAGCAACACCACGGGCGTAGTCAGTGAAAGGGGTTTCATTGGAGCTTCAGCTGAGGGTCGAGGAACAAAAACTTAATTCCAAAAAATTTGAAATTAATTCATAAAAAATATATTCTGTTGTAATTATGTTTTATAATCTGTAGTAAATAATCAAATTAATTAATAATTAGGCCAAATTATTTCGATTATTGTTTGTCGCTCCTTTTAACCCCCATTTGTATGCTACATAATTTCAACTTATTCGCCTAAAGAGCTTTTAAAGAAGTTCTTCAGGAAGAACTCTTCTGGAAAATTAATCATCTTTTAATCATATATTTCTATTACTTTACTATACTTTACCCTTATTCCCCACTGATAATCCCATTCAATTCCCAAAAACAACGCCTCTGCTTTACCGCATTTTCAGTTTTGTTTGCCTTCATATGCTTACTTATGGATGTGTGTATGTGTATGCCCCAAGTGTGTGTATGGGCTTGTTTGTGTGTGTGTCTCTGCCCATGTAGATGCATATGTATTCGACTATATCATGCATGTATATAAAATATTGCAACTGTATGCGTGGGTACTGGCACATACAGTGAAAGCCCTTACTAATGACTTGGCAGTTCAGGTGAAATCCTTTCTCCAGGTCCCCCGAGACAAAATAGAACCCGAAGTAATAGATGCATTTCAAAGTCCTTCTTCAAAGGGAGGTTCTTCCTGAACCAATATCCACTGTGGCTGTGTGTAGGGTGGATAAGCCTCGAAAACAAAATCATCAAAGCGAACACTCAACCCCCATCCACCCACTGCCACGAAAGAGATAGCTGTCGGGGCGAGCGAGAAAGAAACAGTCGGCATAGGATGCGATGTGGACACGGCTCGACTTGGGCATGAGCAGCGCGTAGAAAGGCCTGTGGCAGAAATGAAATATCAATAAATGATTAACATTTCGGGCAATCAAGAGAATTTTATTAGAAACGCAGAATTATTAAAGCCTTTGCCTAGTAGGCAAAGTCGGTTAAGTCTTTAATGAGGGAAATCCATGTGGGCAATCGAGATGGTTTCGCCCGACAGAAGTTGAGCTTTGGCATCAAGAAGCAGGTTTATCAGGGTCAGGAAGGATCAGGGATAGAGGGATCATCATGTTTCAGGTCATTATTTCTTTATGCAGGTTGTGGGCCAAACCAAAATAGGTTCTTCCAAAAACAATACACAGGATAAATAAAAAGAGTCAAGAGACTCTATCTAATAAATGTATCTATGTATCTTTCAAACTAAAATTCCAATCTTATATCTAGGTATCTATGATCTGATCATACACCCCAGATGATCTAAGCTTGAGGACGAGGATCTAAGCTTTGATTTTTGATAAAATACTAATTTCCCCTTTAAGCTCCTCTACAACCCAGGGGCGATGCATATTTGAACTTCTTTCTTCGGCTGACTTGAGCGGACAAAGCCAGAGGCGACTGTTGCCGCCCCACCGCCCTCCCCCAGCCACTTCAGGCCAAGTCCCCATGGACTGAGACAGACCACAGACTCCGTCTTCGACCTTTCGTAGACAAAGCAGAGCCGCAACTGGCAACTGGCGGCAATAACCACGCGACAGCAACAACGGCGCTCCACGACGGTGACGCCGTCGCTGCTGAGTCTCGTTAATGTTACTGATACCATAGGTTGCTATTGCTGGCGATGCTGGTTGGACTCTGTTCCTCTGCTGCTTGTGCTGCTGCGATGTTGTAAAAGTTTTGCGCACAAATCAGCAGCACGGCCAAAGGATACGCAAAGTGTATGGACTAACAGTGGCAACAACAACAGCACACTGCAGAAAAAGGAGGGACCTGCAGGATTAGATTAGAAGTTTCATGAAATTTAAAATTGAGTTTTTAAGATCCCAACTATATATGTATGTAACTGTTTACATTGTTAAAGAATCTTTAAGAGTTGAAGAAAATAGTATTATTATATTTTTCAAATAAAAGGATCCAACTTTCAAATTTTTCGAAAAAAAAGAAAAAAACCATTATCCCATTTCTGCACTGCTTCAAGCAACAACATCAAATGGCATTCTCAGTGCTCGGAGGCGAACAATGAATGCCACAGTCACCAGAGCGGCCAACATCGTTAGAGCTTTAACAACCCCCCTTCGGTGCTGCTTCCCCTGGCTGCCTCGCCCCACCCAGTGCCGCCTTTTGCCATTTTCGAGGCTGCGCTGCTTCGCACAATTTTCAATGCGCTCTTGCCTCGAAACGCTGGAAAATGCGCGTCCGTTGTTAGTCGGAAAACGTCGTCATCCGTCGACGGTTGTTTTGGCTGCCTTTGGACCAGAAGTTTCTGCCAGCGGCAGAGGCGGCGGCAGAGCCATGGCCAGAACCAGCGACAGCGACAGCGGCCGCACCAGAGCCAGATATCTAGCTTTGAAGGTGGACTCAAGCACGAGGCTCGGCTCCATGGCCTCTGCTTCGGGTTGGCTCTCACGAGTTCGGCTCCACACCCGAGAGAGCTGGGAGATGGGATGATGCGAAAGAGGCGCAAAACAAAGAGCCACACCACCCACTCCACGGCGCCCTGGCCCCCACTACACGGGTTGTGTGAGTGTGCAGCCAAGCAAGCAAAGCAATCAGCAGTCAGCGGGGTCAGAGAGTGGGGAATTGCTCTCATTCACATTGTATGTGTGTGTTTGTGTGTGATTGAGCCACTGAGTGTGTGCGAGTGGGAAAGAGATGGTCCAAGCCGACGCCTCACTCCGCTGAGCATGGAGTCCACCGCCCAACCACCCACTTTATCAGTCAGCAAAAGGTCGTTCGGCTTTGTGGTCGCTCTGCTCGCAAGCACCTGACTCGTCGCTGTTTTTGTTCAGCTGATAAGAATCGGCAAGATCAGGTGCTATTATCTGCTGGCCTTAAAATTCAATGAAAATAAAATTATGATCTCAACAGCTTTCTTATCAAATCCCTTACAACTAATGTAATATTATTTATTTATAATTATCTTATGTTTTCTATTTATGATATATAAATATTTTTAATCTTATTTATATGTTTTAAACATTATTCATTTTAAACTACACTTTCTATTACCAAATATTATTCCTCTCCTCCGCCTTAAAACTGATGGTATTGATCTGGTATTTATCACTCATACGCAGTGTTGGCTGATTCATTTTATTCATTTGACATGCTTATTTCTAACTTAATATGAACTGTATTTAAAATATGTTACATGAAATATTATACAAAGAAAGGTTAAAATTTAAATTTTGTAATATTTTTTAAAGTAAGGCTTTATTATAAATTAAATCAAAAGAAAAATGCATGGCTTAAGGGTCGTATGCGCGATTTTTATGCGCGAAAGAAAAAACGGACAATTTAAAAGCGTTTCATTTCCTATCAAGCTTGCATTGATCTGCCGATTAAAAAGTATCGAGACAATCGCCTGGTCATCGATTAGAAACCGTTAGGCGCCAATCACAATTATCGGCGTTATGAAACGAGCAAAGCGACATGACCGAACCAAAGCAATCCCAAACAAAACTCTGCAAACCAAGCCGAATTGAAGCAAACCAAGTCGCGATGCCTTTGTTTGTTCGTCGCTGCCACTAAAATAGTTCAGGAAGCAGCGAGGGCGCCCAGGCGGGAGTTCCTAAGGGGGAGGGATGTATGGAGGAGCATGGGACTGGGCTCGGGATTGGGCTTGTGGCTTCGCCCGTTTCTGTCCCAGCCTGGCGGCTTTCCACAACGCAACTGAAAATGCGAAAATACGAGGCGGAAAGGCCGACAACAACAACGCGCATGTGGCAGGGTTGCCGAAGCGCAGCTTGTTCTTGTTCGGTAGCTGCTCGGCTCGGTGGTAACTCTGGTCGCTGCCAGCCAGCAAGCCAACCAGCCAGCCAGCCGGGCCTTCGAATGTTGGTTGGCCTGGCCGAAAGCGTTCAGTACGAACTCTGCACTTCGCACAACAAGACGCCAGCGACGACGACGACGCCAAAGGCGCTCGGCCCAAGCCACAGAGCCCGAGCAAAAACTACGTAAATTTTCCATAGCACACAGCACAGCGATTTTCCATTTCCCACTCGAACAGAGGCGGCAGTTGGGGCCCCAAATCGAAGAAAAGCCAAAACAAAACCGACGGTCCGTGTGTACCAGTGTCTTGTGTGTGCAATTGTGATTTGTTTTGTTTTCGTCCCGGCGATCGATCCCCCGCCCACGCAAAGATGTGGAGCTGGGGCTAAGGACACCCAAGCACTAACAATCAACGACTCTGAAAAAGGCGCCAAACTTAGCCGACATTACCTCTGCGAGATCCTTCAGGCAACCGCTATGAAAATGTGGACCGAAGCACATGTGAGTAGATCGGTTTATACTCCGTTTTTTTGTTGGCATATTTAAGAAATATTTAAACATTATGATCAAGTTTTAATAGGAAAATCTCTTGTTGGTTATTATTGAAATGCCATTGAAAAGCAGACAGTGATCTTAGTCATTAAGCTGAGTTTATAATACCTATGCTGATATGTATGACTTTATTACATGATATATGAATATATGATTTAAGATTATATGTTATATGTTATATTTTATATACATATATGTGAAATATATATATGATAGGTTTTTGATTCACTTTTGATCATTAGTTGTGTTATATGTTTAGCATAATCCCTAAAGATACATTTTAAAATTTGCAAAAAGGCCATCAAAATCCACTATAATCAATAGATAAGACTTTGGAAATAAATCTTTATATAAATAGATCATTTACTAATCTACTACTTTTTAGTCTACTATAATCTACTTTTTAATTTTCTTATTAAATTGCAACAGCAACATTTTTCAAGCTTTGAATCTTAAAGTTTTTTTTAATAATAAAATCTTGTTAGTCAACTGCCAACATTAGCGTAAGATTCAATCTTTTATGGCAAGACTTCTCTTTAATAAACGGAGATTATTATTCGCATCAAGCTCCCATTTCTTAAAGTGTACCGGTGCGTGGGTGCATAATGCGTGCATGTGGAATCGCAATCTGAGGTGCAGTCTCTATCTTTGTTTTGATTCTTGAGTTTCTTCTATCGGCAGTTATGTTTTGTTCGCGCGTTTCTTTTGCTTTTGCCGGCGAATCCAATTGAAAAGCCATTTGGCTACGGCAGCTAAAGTGCTCAATGGATTTGAGCAGGTGGGGAGGCCCGAGGTGCGTCTGAGGTAGGTGGGGCGAAGACACGCATGTCCATGTGGGGCATTCCGCAGTAGGCACGCTCAGCACGCGTCGTCAGTTAGCCATATTCCCGCCCCGATACCCCAGTCCGATTCCCGGTTCCGATTCGATTTCCATTACCAAGCCGAGGCCCCCGTATCCCACTGGCCACCTCCTCCTCCTCCCCACCGCCCCCTTCACACAATCGAAGCCAAGTAAAAAAAGGCCAACAACAGAAATGTTTTTCCTTCCTTCTGTGCCTCTTTCTCTGTTTTCTTTCTTTGCAGCAATTAAATGAAAGTTTTTGTGATGATGTGCGGCGAAAAGGGGCGGGGCTGGGGCAGAAGGCGGAGGCATCGAAGCCGGCGAGCAAAACAAAACTGCAAAAATGTCATATGCGCCGGGGGCGTGCGAGTGGGTGGTACGGTGCGGTTGGTCTGGGTGTGTAGAGTGCATTGTCGTTTAAGAATCATTGGAGGCATCGACTTCGGGTTTTCCAACAAATAAGACACAAAGGGAAGGAAATTTATTGAAATAAACTTGACCCACAATGGGCCAAGTTCCCTACTGTTAGAACTGCTGACTTCTAGACGGCCTTGTCATGTTTTTATCAAAAGTATGCCTATAAATTGAAATATCTCTGATGAATACTCTGATAATTATAGAAAGTACCCATACATCGAATACGCAGCTCCATTTATTGGAGTTTCGGGACAATCGTTCCCTTAAGTTCCATTCAACATATTCATACTCTTAAATTTTCAATTTAATTCCCTGCTCTCCTGTAACCGGCTTCAGTTGAAAAGTCAACAGATTCGCTGGCACTTCACATTAATGATTAACCGCGGCAGAGGTCGTAAAACGGTAAATCAACAATAAATACACTTGCCACTCCCCGCATACCAACCTACGCACACACACCAAGACGACGGTACCCCCACGCGGCCAGAAGTCCACTTGTCCTTGACACAGTGACGTACCAAAGTCCGAGCCGTGTACAATAATAGCATCATGACTTGCGCTTGTTCGCTCCCTTAGAGGAAGGGGTGTGGCAGCGGGGCGGTCGCAGCTCATTTTCATTATCGGTCCCATGCAAATGCCGTCGCCTACCTTAGGTCAGTTTCCGCATCATAAAAAAAATCACAAACACACACACACAGCAGCCAGAAGTGGACGAACCCTTTTTTCATTCCAAAGATACAGTTGCGATTGACTAATCGAAACGGTTCTTCTAAATTCCGAGAGACCTTGTTTGGTTTTTGGTTTTGTGAGTTTGAAAGGTTTAGGGTTGAGTTTAAGCGGTTTTATTAAAATATTACTAACCTAAGTATCTCATTTATTTACTTAATTATTAAGATACAATTTATGATTTATTATAAAATATTATAAAGGATCTAATCCTTTAGCTAATATTAAAATTTATGATTTAATATTGACATACCAATGTTTTAGCATCTATGTTTGCTGAACTATGTAGGTATGTGCTTACAATAGTGCCCTTGGACCTTGTTTTGCATGCCAGCGGAGTTTGGCTTAAGGATGTCCGACTGTATAACGGTTTTATGTGTATTTACCATTACGCTTTCAATGGGCAATAATAATGGGCTGTGCTCTGCTTCCGCTTACCCTTGCGGCTGGCCATAATTTATTGGCCACTTGTTTCTAAGCGACGGCAGCAGCAGTAGCAGTAGCAGCAGCAGAAGCGGCAGCAACCTGCCGTCATGAATGAATGGCAGCGTGTGGGGGAGCGAGTGAGATGGGGAGCGGGGCAGAGTAGCTGAAAAAAAGAGTGAGTGAGTGCCACTCGCTAATAAGCATCAAGAGCAGACACAAAAGGGCAAAAGAAAATAACAGCAGCAACAACAAAGGCGACTAGAGGAGGCCGGTCAGGCAAAACAAAAACACAAAAAAGAGCCACAGCACGTGCTAAGCACATTTAACGACAACTACAACAACAATAACAGCAAAGAGCAGCCACAAAAACGATTAAATTAAAAACCAAAACAAACTAAAGAAACGACGCCGCACTGCGCTGCGAGCGTCAGCGTCGGCGTCAACGACGCCGTCATCGTCGACGCCAGCGTCAACGTCAGCGTCAGCGTCAGCGTCAGCGTCGACGTCGCAAGGAGAGAGATACAAAAACAATGTTGAGTACTCGGAGCACACATAAAAATAACAGAAAAGAAAATAATAAAAAGGCAGCGGAGGCAGCGCATAATAAACGTCAATTTAAAATGCTAAAAGCTTGTGCCGGCTTGGGCAACGTCAGCCGCGGTAGCGGCAGCGCAGTCGCCACAAGCCGGCGACAATAATAATAAAAATAATAAAAAAGCAAGAAATCGCCGAAAGTTAAGAAGTAAACATAAGCCCCCGCCCCCCGCCCGCACACACACACTTACAGGCACAATCAAGCAAAGACACACGGCGAGTGTGCAGAGAGCAATAAAAAATAACCCTTTTCCGGGTTTTGTTTTGCTTACCAGTTTCTAATCAAGAGAAAAAATACGAAAACGTAAAAATGCCGCTACTTTTTGGGGCCAAAATGGGGGAGGGATTCTTTGGCATTTAGCATAGGCAAGGGGTGGCACTCGACAATCCCCGCAATCCTTTTTATGTTGTGCGAAGCAACCGGAAGCCCAGAAACCAACTCGTTTGCCTAATTTCTGGAGACTTTGAAAGCGATGTGTTTGATTTCCAAAAACCCATAGCTTTGTGGTTACACGTAATATTTTTTATTTTATTGAAAACTAAATGCATTGAGTTGAAGAAAAAACTTAAGTTAAGTAATAAGCGATTTGTTGCAATTATTCATACAGAAATTGTACACCGAAAGAGCGGAATGAATGAGCAATCTTGCAATAAAAAGATTTTGAGATTAGATCAGCTGTTGGCCGCAGTCATTGAGCCAAATATTTACTACGAGAGCCGCACATGCAGACACGCGAGATTCCACTATCGGCCCACGCCGATTATTCCGCGGCAATAAAAACAATAAAAATCATCTCGCTGCCATTTACATAACGATCAAAACAAAGCCACACACACAGCGAGCCGGTCGGCCGGCAGGTTGGGGTAGGGTCTCGTACTCGCCTTCGATGCCGGGTGTCATAAATAAATTCGATTCGACTTATATTATTAGCTAAATAAATATGAATGAAAAAGAGAAGCGCCGGGCAGGCAGGCAGCGCAGTAAAAAGACAGGCAGACGGAAGCAAACAAACAATCAGCGGGCCAGGCCAGAAGAGGCATGAAAATTGAATGAATGAGTGGAATAAAAGACAAAGCGGCGCCGACGTCGGCGCCAGCAGCGCTGCTTAGCGTGAGAAAACCCATTCAAAATGTCAAACACTACTGTCTACGTAATGATCGCTCCTAATAAATGACAATCGAATGGGAATGAATGAAACCGAGCCGGCGGGTGACGACCAAACGAGAACGAAAGTGCCATTCCAATTACTAGAGCTCAGATCACAAATGGAATACCAATGGGTGTGACGAAAGACGGAACCAAAGCAAATGATGATGAAAATAAGACTCATAGATGTAGAGATACTACTGAATCGAATACAGTACTCTTAAGTAGTATCTGTCATAATATACCCGAAGGTAATAACTGTCGAAAGAATTAATTAATAAGAAATTTAAGAACTTTACCTAAGACTTTTCGGAGTTGCCCTTCTGACTAAAACCCTTCTGACTTCTGCACTAAAACAAATAATACTATCATCTATGAGGCATCAGTAACAACTTTATAACGTCGTCTCGGGACTAATCCGTCAGTACGAGTATCTTACCTCATACCTGAAATCGCTCATCTCGCCAGACTGACGCACATGGTGACATGCCATTGATGGAGCTTGGCCAAGTGCAACGGAGCAACCATAACAAGAACAATGCTGGGCGTTGCAAGAGAAACTTGTTAAGCCCCCGAAGCCGCGCCCCCACCCCAACCCCACTCAGACCACAAATCGACAGCAACCCTTTTGGAGCACGAAGTGGCGTATCAAAACAAAAAAGGCGACGACAGCGTTCACGTTCTGAGCACAATTAATAAATTATAGACGGCAGAGGAAGAGGTAGCGAAACGTCAGAGTACAAAGCCAAGCAGCGCAGTCGACGCAGACAGCAGCAGCGGCGGCGGCGGCGACAGAGGCCAGAGTCACGTGTAGCAAGCGAAGCAAGTGATCAAAACAAAAACCGAAAAAAACGAATTTATCATTACAACAAGCAATAAAATTAATCAGCAATTCAAAAACTGCAAGTGGCTGTCGTTCGGGGTGTTTGGTTGTAGTTTTGCCGTCTGAGTTGTTGCGGTTGGTTTAATAACCCGAAAATAATCGCGGGCGAGCGACAGAGATGCCAATAGTTGGCTCGAAGGAGGCAGAGGTGGAAGTAGCAGCACGCCGGCCGAGACCGAGGCTGAGTCTGAAGCAGAGGCCGAGCAGCAGCAGAAACAGATGAAGTAGAGCAGACGTCGTCGGCGTCATTAAAACAACATAAAAAGTAATAAATAAATATGAGTGCGACCGAGAATGTGAGTGTGCGAGTGTTGGTGTGTGACAGGGAGAACGAACGACCTTCAACTTCCTGCCTGCCCCTGCCCCTGCCAGCATGATAGAGATAGACAGATAAACGGCCACAGTGGTCGCTCGCAAATTAGAAGCTCTCGAGTTTCAAGTGTTCTTCATTGGCCGAAACTTGACTTCTGCGAAGGTCTTCTCTTGAAGTTCAATAGCACAGTCTCGACCGAAAATAGTTGCCTAACTGTCCAAGTCATGTCTTTAATATTATAATGCACATATATTTTTTATACCAACTTCAGACTTCATATTCATATCCTTCGCTCGAGTGCTCACTGTGGCTTAGATTCGTGTGTTTGTGAGTCGCTGGCGCTACCTGTTCGCCTGTCTGGCAGCGGTGACATTGATAGCTTTAACTGTAAACGGAGGACGGAGCACTAGCTGCCTGGCGCCAAAGCAAGAGGGGACACAATCGGCATAAATTAAAGACGAATGCAACATGTGAGTCTCAGATTTTTGGCTGCGCTGCCTCTAAGTGCTTTGCATATATGCAAATCTCCCGCAGCACACAGTCGGCCGAGCCCGTACCTATACATGGGAATCGAGATTGTGGCATGCACCTTGCAACGCCACCTATTCGAGCTTGTTTGAAGTCCCTCGCCAAGCGTCTGAGTTCGCCGAAGAACATCAAAGCCAGAAAGCGCAGCACCAGCAGCATGTTGCATGCCATAAGCAGAAAATGGGGAAAAAATCAAAAACACAACAAAAACTCGGTGCTCGGCAGCACCGGGAGCAGCAGCATCCACAATCGCAAGCTGCGGCAAATTAAACTAATAAGCGTGAAAGGAAAACCGACAGCGCTGCACCCGCCGCGGCAGTGCAGTCGACGTCGCTGCCGGAGCACGACTCCTGGACTGTCGAAATCCATTATAACCCCAATCGCCAATTGCATTTCTTCCTTCGAGTGGCGCGGTCGTCGAGCTGGAATGCTGCAGTTCGGCTCCCACATGACTCCGCTCTCACATCGCCTCAAGTCCTCATTCTCAGCCCCACTGGCACTAGTTATTTTCGAAACTCTGTTTCAATTTAGTTCGAAATAATTAATCCCCAAATTTGGGAAACTGTCGCATAAAATTCCCAAAAGAGAGTTTTATATTTTTTTTCTTCAGAAAGATTGTTTCAATATTTGTCAAGGAATAGACCCCAGAATAATCTATACTTCCATTATTTGTCTAAAACTTTAATTTCATAGATTAGCACAAATTCTAACAGTGTACACATCCCAAAAGTAGAGTTGCATTGACGCTCCAAGCGCCTCTCATCAACCCGCCCCGTTCCTTTCATGGCAACGCCACAAACCCAACAGAACGTAACCAGCTTTTGGCCCTGGCCAAAACTCTAATCCGACAGGGACAGCCCGGACAGGCGATGGGAATTGGCAAGGGCTAGAACGAAGGGAGCTGGATGCGATGGGGTCAGGTAGGCGAGGGGAGCAGCAGTGCGGAGCAGAGGCAGCCAAATCATGCTAGGTGGGTGACTCCAAATGCGAGCTTTAGGAAATTGAAACTGGCATTAGAAGAGGGCCACTGCATGCGAGCCAATAAAGTGACTCTTGGAATTCATAGAACAAACTGAGTTCTAAGAAGATTAGGACACACATTCATCGTACTCACCTGTTTCGAGGATCAAATATATGTCCAAGGCCCAGCCAAGTAAATATGAGACGTGGCTTCAGCCAGGAATAAGATGCATTGCCTACCTAATGGGGTGCCATGGGTGGTTTTGAAGGACTAATATCCATATTCGTCTTAAGTATAAATATTATGTATACTTGCCTATGTATGCCTACTTAAAATTGTTAATATACCAATACCATGTCCAAATTGAATTTAGGAATAATAATGTCTAATCACAAGCTAGACTACGTTTGGGTGATCAACTTCTAACGTATTTGTTTGGATACTTAATAGAACCGGGCATTCTGTCTCAAACTGATACAAAAGGCAACACTACGTATGAGTGATAAATCTCAGCTTCTTTTAACTAAATTCTAGTATTGAATTGCAACTTTGTTGTACGGAAGACGTCAAAGAACTCAGTCATCCAAGATGACCATCACCCCAAGCAGATTTTCAAAACAAAATGGTTGCTGAGACACCATTGCGTATGAGTGATAAACTTGAAGTTGCGTGTTCTTAAAATAAATAATTTTGAATTTTGACTTTACATATGCTTTTACCACACAAACTAAAGTATTATTCCCTTTAATTAGTGCCGACTATTTCTAATTCTAAGCCGACAGTACGTATACGTGATAAACTTCAAGTCCATCAAGCGTCCTCTCAAATCAGTTTTTTTTAGATTGGCCTTCTTAGGGGACCATTTCCACCAGAAACAACCTTCATAAGCTGATGACCCATAAAATTGTAAAATAGTTGAAGGCTTTGCGAAGAAGGAAACTCCAACATTAGCCATTTCAGGTCATCTCGATTCCAGACTGCACCTGATCTCAGTTATCAATGGTGGGGCCCCTAGGAGAAGAGATCCAAAATATATACACGGAACCGATCATTTCGACAGTCGCAATTCCTCGCGACTGGGCGGGCAAAAATAGCCCGCGCCAGTGCCAGTGCCAGCGCCAGCGAGCGAGCACAAACATTATTAATGCCCCTGTTGTTGTTTGGATAAGTTTTACTCAATCGCATCGAGTCATCATCCAGTCCGCAGATACGATGGATGCGATGCGATGGAGAGAGCGGACGGGTCTCCAAAAATAATGCCAACAACAGCGCGCCGAGCACAAGGCCAACAGCTGGCCGCTCTAGTCTTTGGGGCCCGAATCCAAATCCGAATCTGCGTCTTCATCGCATCGACGGCGTTAGCATCCAACATCTCCGGGCTGCGGCCGCCTCTGGTGCTACACCCGGCCCCAAGCCCCTTCCCTGCGCCAGCATCACCTCTGTGCCTGCCTGGCATCGCATCCATTCCGTTCGCTCTGTTTCGGTTCGGCGTTCCACATTCACGGCGTCGCCACATAGCCACATACCCACTAAAATCCGTCGAACCTGTATACCCTTTCCCGGGAACAAAGTGTTTCACACTTGAGGGATAGTTTTGGAAGTATTTCCGGAGGCACAATCTTTTAATGACATGAAGAATAGATGTAATATTTTAAGTTTTAACTAAAGACTCCTTAAATTCGCCCTTGAAAAAAAGGTAAATACTAGCCTCACTCTGACGTAATCCTTTGGTTTGATATTACTTTTGTATCTGCGACTAGTGTATCTGAGACTTCGGTTTCGATATCTAACCCTTATTTTTTCTGGCTGGTGATATTTCGAGTAACTAGCACAGCTACAACGGCGGAGCACCGAGCATGTTCAAAGTTTCTCGGATGCGACGACGGCAACCAGCAAAAAACCGACCCAACAGCCGCCTCCGCCGCACACTCGCATAAAATTTTAATACAAAAATGCTGCCAAACATTTTGCCCACCCCCGCAGCAGCAGCACCAGCAGCAGAAGCATCAGCGACAGTGGCAGAGACCATTACGCCGGGGCCTCTTTCTTTCTTTCTTTCGGGCCAGGCCAGCCGGTCCGACCTGACACTTAACTCTCGGCTCAGCCTCGACTCGACTCAGCTCCGTCCGTTCAGCAATTCCATTTCAACATCTTTCTAACAGAGTCCAACAGATCTTGGTGGCAGCTCCGCTCCAGCAAAAGCATCTTAAATTTTTCTGTTCGCCTCCTCGCACGGCCCTCGCCCCTTCATACTTTATAGTCGTACTTTGTTGGTTTTCTACCCACAAGTCTTTCTCTTTTTCGATGTCGCTATACCCAGAGCCAGAGCCAGCGCTGGAGCTGGAGCTGGAGCCGGAGCCGGTGCCGGGGAAGAAGCAGTACAGGCAGGGCAAAAAACCGGGGGAAAAGAATTTTTTATAGGTATTATTTCGTTCCCACATACGAAACGTCGAGGCAAACGACAGTCAGGCGCACTGCCGGTCCCGCCGGTCTGCCGTATGGTGGGACGGTCGGATGGTCGGACGAGCCAAACGAAACGAAACGAAACGAGAATAAGTGGAAACAGGGGCTGGGGCGGAGGCAATGAGCACAAACGAGGGAGGGACACACGGCCACGGGGAGGGTGAACGGGCAGAGGCCGTGACAGCGTCAGCGTATGTACATACAAAACCCGATACTACGACAGCCAGGGTTGCCAGGGCTGTTTAAGAAGCAAGAGCACTTTATCGAAAGTACACGAAGGCTATACATTTGTAAAGGAATACCCCTTCCATATAATTACTTAAATTTCAAGTCCGACTTTATTTTATTAATAATTTCAAAATAATATATTATAACTATGTTTTTTGCTTTCATATGAATCTCACTATCTTCAGACAGCAGCAATACTAACTTTATAGTTCCGACGAAATGATTATAAATCCGCAATCTCCTATACAAGACCCATTATGGGAAGGTTCAATGCCGTTTCGAGCACTGGCGGCTCGGCAACCCTGCACTCTTGGGTTTTTGTTGCTTCTGCCTCTGCTGATGTTATGCCGCCTGTCTGCCAACCAGCCTGCAACCTCCCCATCCCCAGCCCCATGCCCCCACCCATCGACCGTACGTTTGTACGGCCATCAAGCCATTTGCCTCTGACAGCACAGCCGCACAAATATCGTTGCGGACATACAGACCGACAATATGTATGTAGAGTCGCCTCGCCTGGCTATATATTTTTGTAGGTTATGTGTATATAGCAGCGGTCGTGGCGAGTGTGAGTCAAGCAGGGCGATTGTGGGAGAGAAGCGAAGCAACTTCGTCGAAAACGAGCTTGGAAGTCGGCCCTCGCGCCGCCTGGCTCTTTCCCCCAATGTGTGTATGTATGTGGCGCTGGTATGTGGGGGAGTGTATAAATACTGTGCTGTATAAATACAGTGGGACCTCGGAAAAGTATATTTTTAGAAAGTACCTTATAGAGTTGGAAAAAAGTTTTTTAACTTTCTGCCAATTTCTTAAACAATAATGGTATTTCTGAGTAGGAATATGGCTTAATCGATTTTTCTTTGAAATTTCAATAGAATTTATATAATCTTCAGTCCCTACTTTTTAACAGTGCCTCTTTTTGATTCCCGCATAGCGAGGCTCACCTGTGCACACTGTACATAAAATGTTAAAACTCTGATTATGACGATGACGTCGGGCCGAGGGATGTTGGGTGGGGGGAGTTGGGGATCGGGGATGAGCAACGACAGCACAACAACAGCAGAGGCAGCGACAGCGACACTGGCAGCGGCAGAGAGCAGCACAGAGCTCACACAAAATAAAGCAGCAGAAGAAGAAGCACAAGCAGAAGAGGGAAAAAAGTTTCAAATGGAAATTTTGAATTAATGAACGAAACGAAACGAAATGAACTAAACTGGTTTCATTTGAGCTCTGAGCTCAGAGTTGTTTTTGCTTGCCATACCACACACTTCAGCTCTCCCAATCACCCCTCTTTCTTTCCTCCATTTCTCTCTGTTGCTCGTCATGTTGCCGTTGCTGCTGCTGCCGCTGTTGTTGTGCCGCTTTCTTGGCGGCTTGTGCGTTTCGTTTCTCATTTGAAAATATTTTCGCCCCGAACGAAAGAGGCTAATTAAGCCAAAGGAATTTCTCTGCAATTTCCAGCCAGCAGCACCAGCGACAGCAATTGAGTTTCGAAAACTTGTCGTCAGCTGAGCCGAGTTTAAGTTGCAACTTGCAAGAGCTTGGCCAGAGCCAGAGCCAGGAAGTGAACGCTCGGCTCAATGAGAACTCTCTTTTCCGCAGCGAAACAGTCCGATCCCAAGACCGATCGCGGCGAGCTCCGATTTCGCCGCAAGCTGATGAACGTTGGCCCCATTGTTTTTGTTTTTGCCACTTTGGTTTTGCTCGCTTTTCAAGGCAATCAGGTGCAATAGTTTCTCGCTCGGCGAACGGTTCCGAGTGGTCGCCTTTACTCCATAGCTCTCTGCTGGTTTCTCAAAGCTGCAAGCGGAAATGAATGGATTGGATCGGATCGGATCCGATCGTGTTGGATAGGTTCGCGAGCGAACAAGTGCAGGAACGGTTCAAAATTACGAAGACTGTGGGAAACCACACAGCCATGTCGCGCCTTACAAGATTACAAGAACTCACAATAAAAGTTTCAATTATTGTTATATAATATTCATTCATTCACTTTCTTTTCTTAATATTGGCATTTTTATATTGTTTATAATTAGATTATAATAATACTTATATTTATAATAACAAAAAATCCACTAAAGTTAAATATACAAATGCACAACGAAAATAAAACTAACTAACTAACCAAATAACTAACTCGTCCTGCAAAATCACTATTTTTGGACTTCTCTCAGTGAGCTTCTGTCGTTGTTCGGCTGAGACTATTGTTCCTTGCGCTGCGGCCGCGAGTACTTCCTGTTCGAATGCTTTCTTATCAGCACGTCCGCGTCCCATGCTGCCGGAATGCGAATTGGTATCGGTCAGGGTCGTCAGCTGGGAGCCGCGGCAGGTCGTTTTTCCACTCTGGGCTGGCTGGTCCTGCTCCTGTGAGCTCCTGTTGACAGATTGTATAATTGGCGTTGAATAGATTCGATTACAGCACCCTGCCTGTCTTGCTCTTATGCTGCATGTGAGGTTCTTCTGTATTATGCAATTGTTAATTAGGTAGCGAAGCCCCTAAAGGAGTGTAGGGAAGGACCGGGAAGGAATTAATGTCGAGAGCTTAAGTAATGTTATCCAACAACCTACAGAAACCCAGAAATCAAAGTCTGAAGGACTCGCAATTGAGTGTTAATATAAATTCGAAAGTTAACTATTTAATGACGATTTAAATTGATTTTAATGTGGAGCTATCGCCACTTTTTAACTTATCTCCTGCGGAGATAAGAGACCCTATTTTGACGAAAGTAGTGCAATAAATAAAAAGGTGGAATTCTCCGAAATAGGCTTCTAGGCCTATTCTAGGAATAGGCTGGATAGAATATAGAGAAAAATGGCTACGAAATATAGTCTGTCCAGACCTTGAACACTGATTTAAACCGTAACTAGAAAGGATTTGTTTTTAGAGACCTCCTTACTCGTCGAGTAAATGGTTCGAAAAAATCATAACTTTTTGGTAAACGCCCACCTGTTTTTGCAACATGATCGCCATTGTTGCCGTGGAACTGAGATGCGGCTGCTTCTGGTGGAGCAACGATAGCAAGGGGGGGGTGGGAGTCCTGCTCCTGGCTCGGTCGCCATTTATTCAGCATTCAAAACTCGTCTAAATCTAAACCGAAGCAACATGTGTGTTGTTTGCGAGTGAGTGAGTGCCGGCAAGAGCGGCGGCTAGCTTTCAATGGGACACGTTCGAGGGGTGGTGGGTGCTAAAAAGGGGGTGGCTGAGTGCTTGAAGGCTGTCGGGGATGGCGACGCCTCTGGGCTAGCAACATATGTGTGAATAGCGAATGCTGGCAAAATATTTGCACGACGCAGCCTCGACAAAACGCACTCACACTCAGCCACGCTCGCATATATTTAGAAAAGCTAACGGCAGGCGGAGCGCGTGTGGGCGGTTGCGCAACGCCGACGCTGCTGCCGGCGGCGACGCCAACGCAACACCGACAATGCTTGCATTGAACTCGGAAGTAGACGCAATAGAAATAGAGAATAAAACCAGTTGACGACGCGGGCAACATGCAACATCCACATCATAACATATTCAAATCGCTGCCAGCTCTGCCGGCGGCATTATAAGCGAGCAGAGCACGGACTGAGGCTGAGGCGCCGACTGCTGCCGCAGCAGCGCAGCTTGCAGAGCTTTTACTCTCACGTGAAAAGCGATTTTTTATCACCACCACCGCCGCCGCCGCTGTTGTTTTGATTTATTTGCTTCTCTGCCTCGCGTCACGAATTAAACTAAACAACCGTAGTGGCACACAAACAGCGGAAAAGGAAACTGGGCTCTCGACAGTGCAACACTCACGAACATAGGGGATTCTAAGCCCCTTGCGTCTCTACGGTTGTGCTGTGCTGTTCCACATTTGCACTCCATTGGATCGGGTCGAAGGATCGTAAAAGTGGTACGCTTATTGCGACTCCAAAAGTATGCTACGAATCATTTCAGAATTAAGGATACATATTGTAAATAGATTGATTATAAAATGGGTATTATTTTGAAACAGAAATTGTCGTTTAATTCCCCTCTTTTTGATTGCTTTCATACAAGGATCAATGGTCCATATTGATGACCTTATAGAAGCAAAACTATATAAACTACTATATTTTTTTGGAGCTAAACCTTAAATACCGAATGATCGATAGCAGCACCGATACGGGTACAGTCATCACACCCCCGCAAACATAATGCTGCCGTATGATGCCACACGGAATCGATGTCGATAAGCAACCTTTCGGTATCGATAGCCCTCGACCAGTTGCATGTCCGTTGCCGTCATCAGCTGGAACGGAACTCGGACCACCTTTGTACCCCTTTCGATTGGGAATAAAAAATAAACCCCACATCTCGCTCGCCTTGTTCGCAAAGTGAAGTAATGACATCAGCGACTGAGAAGCAGCCGAGGCGGCGGCAGAAGCAGAGGCAGCGACAGAGACGGAGACGGAGACGGAAGCAGCGAAGCAGGATACGGCAAATATGCGGCAGAAATTGGTCGGCTCGGCGAGTTTGGGGTTGGGGTGGGGGTTGGGATAAGTTGGCTATGGCTATGGTTTCGGTTTGGTGCCGTGCCAGCTTGAAAACAATCAGTCAGCGCTGGTCCGCAGCCTGCGACGGACTACAGTTCCTGCGATGACGTCGCTGACCTTCAATCAAAATTCGAATTCGGCTGGCGAATTAGAATTGGCGCGCTATGGTCTTGCTTTATTGGGCCAAAAAAAAACGTTGGGGAGATAAGCCCGGCGGTGGCGATGGCGGCTGGCTGTAAAGCAGAAAGGCAGCCAAAGCAAGAAAGACAAAAAATAAAAAAAGCAAAATGTTTCAAGGCGAAATTCGCACAGCAATCTTGGCCCGCTGTCAGTCAGTCAGTTCGGCGCATAAAATAGCACAGAGCGCACACGAAGCGGGCTAAAAACAACAGCAACAGCCAGAGCAACGGCAACGTAAAACGGCAAAAGCCACAGTCCAAGTAGCAACGCAAAAAGTACCTGGCAGATACAGATACGACTACGGGTACGGGTACGAGTACGAGTCCGAACGAACCAGTACAAGTCAGCCAACATCTGAGATACAGATACGAGCGCACAGCGGCGCAGCGCTCGAAACTGAAATAAACAAAAATGTTGAACAAAGCGACGTTGGTCGAGGGGAGGGGCAGGGGCAGGGGCGGATGGAGAGAGAGACAGCGACGCCAGCAAAACAACAGCAATATACCCATGGCGGCGGATACTCGAGTTCAGTTTTAGTTTTCGCAGCGAGCGTTTCAGTCGCCTGGCTCAGTTTGCTTTGTCGCTGCCTTCGCCGCATACCTCACAGATACATTTTGTCCGCTGTGTGTGTGTGTGTGTATGCGCATGTGGAAATGTACCTTTATATAAACGCAAAACGAACGACCCGATACGAAACGAACGAAACGGAATCCCAAAAGCAAGACTGGCACACAGATACCCACCGGTGCACTGGTATTGGTGTAGACTGTTAGTCAGCATTTGCGGGCCCAGGGTTGCCACATGGCTGCAATCGATGAGTCGGACGAGGGCACTACTGACTTGGCGGGTTAGGAAAATAACCGAACCCTTTGACCTATGTAGGGTGCATGTATCTAAAATATTTAACAATTCTTATTTTAAATATTAATTGGATTATGGATTTTATTTTTGGGATAGTATATAGGGACCTCTAAGCTTCTATATCTGTTGTTTCCATTAGGTGTTTCTAACTTTAAATATTATTTATACAATCTTTTTTTATGGAATAACTTTAATAAATTAGGAACATTTAGTTCTAATACTGCTGATTCTCTAATTTTAAATATCTTTTTATGAATGTATGTGTATATTTATATATATATTTAGATGTATAATACATATGTTTGGCTTTCGTGTTGGAATAAGAAAATTTCTTAACCTTTTTAAAGTTTCTTCTATATAGACCCTCATACGTAGGGTATCTATAACGAATCCACCTTCGTATGTTTTTCAAAAAACTGTTGACTTTCGAAAACGCCAGATTTCTAATCGACTTTCAAATCGATCTGAGACCTCTGGCAACGCTCTGGGTTTCTTGGTTGGTTGTATCTTTTGAATAGCACCGCTCCCACAAGCGGCTAGGGCGCCTGGTTTGGTTTGGTTTGGTTTGCACAACGAGCGTTTCGCTTCGTAGTTCGTATCTGGCAGTTCGTTATTTCGATGTTGGGTTGGCTGCCTGCTTTCCGTTGCTGGTTTTCAAAAATTCACCGCTGGCAAGGCTTTGCATTCAGGCAGTGCAGCTGGCAATGCCCCTTTTTTGTGTCTCACTCTCTCTCATTCTCCACCTAGGCCGCACTCTCTCCATGCCCCGCCGCTGCCCATAAACTCGTTCAGTTTCAATGCTTTTTACATAAGTGCTCGTTGCGCGAAAGAGAAAGCCATAGAAGGCCCTCTCGCTCGCACCCGTGCCATGTATCTGTATCTGAGCTCGTACAGGGGTGCATTTACTCGTTTGAGTATCTGAGTATCTGCGAGTGTGTGTGCGGGCTGACTGGCTGGCTGGCTGGCTGACTAGCGTTTGGCAGCCTGCTGCCCGCTTCTTGAGCACCGAGCAGTTTATTTGTGATTTCAACACGGCGCAGCGAGGTCCACGTCGCTTTGTCGCTCCGTGCTCGCTGGCCAGATCCAATTCGAAAACGACGTAAACGCCAGCCGTAATCTAGCGCGCGTAATTCAAAGTTATCAACCCAGAAGAGTTTCAACGCAAAGTGCATCGAGTAAAATAGCCAGTTTTAAATAGTATTCAACTACAAATTAGCAACAGAATAGATAAATATTAAGAGGTGAACAAAATATTTGAGGAAATCCGAAATATAAACAGAGTGACAAGAGTGTCAGTGCCCAGTATGCCATCTCATTGCAATTGTGATTGGGCCGCCTTGGGCCGCTTCGCCTTTCGCCCGTCCCGCCGTCCCTTGGGACACCTGCTGGCCGCCCTCTGAGACCTCCCAGCGTCAGCATCCGCCGCCCACTCACTAACTGACACAAGGAGTGCGGCGCCAGAGAGACAGAGATCGAAAGATCGCACGATCCTGAAGATAGACTTCAACGCGAACATTTTTTTTCGTTCCGATCCGTTTGGATATAAACGTTGTGAAACCTAGAACGGCCCAGCCGAAAATGTGCACAGAGGTGAGTCTTGACAAAATATGGATCTACTATGTGGAGGGACGATTATTTTTAAAAATACAGTTTATATTAATAATCTATCTGGGGAAGTTGGAAACCCTCTGCCTATGCCTAGACACTTTTAAAAAGTACAGTTAAAGCCTCAAACTTTGAATAAATTCTCAAGAAAGAAATGAATGATTTGCGACGTCCAAGGCTTATCATTCGACCCGTTAAGCTTCCAAAAATCCCAAGAATTAGAGAATAGCTTATCTGGAAATCGGCTTGAACTTGCGGTTCAGTTTCCAATTGATAAGCCACCAGCCTCCGCCAATTGGTGAATCACTCAGGTGGCATCCCCGCACCTGCAGCGCTTTGGTTGCGAAATGCGCGTAGCTTCAACATGTGGTTTGTGCCAGCTTATTGGCAATGCGTGGGTGGGCGCTGAGTCGGTGGGTGGACCTCTCAATGGTGGCAGAGTGGTGGTGGCATGACATGCAAACTTAGGTGGAGGATAATGCGAACAGAACAGTGTTAGCTCGAGGAGTGGGGAAGGAACACAACAGGGGCAACAACAATAGAAGGTTCGGCTGCTGCCATTCAGCAATGTAAACAATGCGAAAGTTGCACGTGCAACCAGCAGGCTGGCCGGTGCCCCCTTATAAACCCAACTTCATCCTGAGCACAGCGAGAAACACGGCGACCTTTGTTTTTTAGTAGCATGATCTTAAAGTCATTGGAAGTTTATTAATATTTATTAAGATTCTTTGATAATTTATTTCATACTAAAAATATTTTTATAGCACATATAGTTTCTAATATTTTTGTTATATTTCTCACCAGCTTTCCTTGTTCTAATTTAAAATTTAGTTAGTGAAGTCTTCTCTGCTAAGAAAGAAAAAGATTAGACTACCAACATCAATGAAGTAACGTATCTTTTAGATACAATACCGAGCTACCTGTTTCCTCAGTGCACCTTAGTTGGCTGTCCTCTCCCTCGCACTCTTGTGGCCACAGCAGGCATCATGCAGCGCCATCTATTGGCACACATTCGCGCAATATGCTAAATAGCCGCTGCCAGCGTCGGCATCTCAGCCGCGTCGCTGTCCCCGGCTAAGCCGCTGCCTTCTGCTCGCAGCTTTCCGTCTAATGCAACGCAACAATTGGACAGTGGCAGGAGCAGCCCCGTTACAGCAGCAGACAGCTGACTTTTGGGGCCGTTTAATTAATTACATGCAAACGCTCTTTTTCGGCTGGCTCTCCCTCATGCTGACTCTCTTTGCCTCCGCCGGCCGCCACCTCTCCGCCACCCCCACTTCACTACCCACATCCAGCGCCCGCTCCATCCCTGCTCGGAAAACAGCAACAAAACTTTTTGGCGTCGCCGTCGGCGTTGGCGTTGGCGTTGGCGTCACGGCTCTGTTTACGTTTTCTCTTTCGTTGGCGGCAGCGGCAGCTCGTATTAATTTCTTAGTTCTTCCGACAGTAAAGTAAAGTTTACAATGCGTTTAGGTCATGGCGACTCCTCTCGGGCGGCTGTTTCAAGCCACAGATATGCACTGTATTGCTAGAAAAGGATTGGAAGGAAGAGAGGAAACTTTAGAAACTTTAGTGATTTGGAGACTTCATATTATATTATATTATCAAATATTAATATTTGAAATTTAAACTTTTATTAATATTTGGAATAGAATCATTGGAATTACACTGGTCAGTTTTTAATTTATTAAAAACAATTTCAAATGTATCTTGATTTTTGATTCGAAGTGCAATTATAAACCTTACACATATCTTTTATGAGGATACATTTCCCAATTGCAGTTCACGCCTTTCCAAAGGATGTGTTTACATTTTGTTTGTCAGAAAAGGGCATTTGAGATTCGTCCCAGCCCTGATTGAGAGCCGGCCTTATCTTTATTCCCTTCTTGTTCTGCTTTTTTAATTGTTCTTTATGGTTGTGCGCCTCTTTTGCTTCTGCTGTTATTGTTTTTGTTCTTCTTCTTTGGGGTTTTGGGGTGTGGGGTGGTGCAAATTCCGGCACGAGACTTAATTCGCTTAATTGAGCAGGCAGCGAAGCCGACCGAGGCCGAGACTGAGGCTGAGGCAGAGACAGAGGCAGAGGCACCCGGCTGGCCGCGTGGCCTGGCAAATAATAGTTTGAAGTTGGCGCCGGACCGGCATGGCACGGATACATGGATTGGTGATTTCACTTTCAGATACATTAACACAAGTGCGCCGAATGCGCGCGCCTTCAGCTTTTGAGTTATTGGTAGCAGCGACGGTGGCAGCGCAGCAACAGAAGCAGCAGCCGCCTCCTTCTTTGGCTCTTCGATTTTATGAATGAAAATCGCGACTTGGTTGGTTTGGTTTTGGTTACGCTTTGGCTGCAACGTTATTTGCATGAGTGTGCGTGTGCGCGCCCCCTTCGCAAGGATACGCACACATGGACTCATGTCTACTGTCTGGGGCTGCCATAAAATGGCTTCGGGGCATGGAAGACGGACTCCCTGACGGAGCCCTGTGCCCCGTGCCCCATGCCCCGGACCCGCGCATGTGCCCCATTAATGCCATTATCCTTGGATGCTGGCTCTCTTAATTTGCCTGGCATCTTAACTTGTTGCCGGCTCCTTGGGTCAAGTGCAGCACGAAAGCGCAGATTGCTCAATGAGGAATATATAATCAAATAAGAGAAGTTGGGCCTTTTGTTTGTTGTGGCTTGTGCTTGGCAGTCCTCTTAGGACGTAAACAAAGGAGCAGCGCGAGACCTGCGAGGGACTGGGAGTAGGAGGAGCCCCCACGTCGCATAAGCAATTTGGGTTCCAGTCACGACTTTTGTCCCGCGTCCGACGTCAGGTGAAACAGAAAGGAGTCCAACTTTGGTGAACGGCGCCAGAGGAGGTCCTTAGACTTGAATGGAATAAATTGAAGAAAGCTCTGCCAAAATCGTTCATAATTTAAATATCTTAATTCAGATCCACACTGTGGCGAAGTACGCTATTTTGTCAATGGTTTATGATTGCAATTTTTAAATCACGATAATAGCCGGGGACTACCCATCAATTACTATTCGAGGTGTTGACTTAGCCCCATAAATGCCGGCCACTGTTAATGACTTTCGATGGCCGAGGGTTAAGTTCAGAGCCACAGATAAGAACTATCGTAAGCAGTATGGGTTCAACAAACCCTAAGGTGGCTAGTTTGGGCACCGGACGGGGGATCTCTTATCGGTGATGACATTGCAAGAGTTGGCCAACAGCTGGCAAGAGAGCCTGGCAAGTAGTTCCGGGGACACGAGTCCCCCGATGACCGATTGAAAGATTTGCTCACGGCTTATATGGTGCGGACTTGGCATTGCAACGCGGTCTTAACTTGGCCTATAATGTATGCCCACACATGCTCGCATGCTGAAGTACATATGTGTGCATCGCATAAAGACAGCTGGCGAGTTGTGGCACGAAATCTTATCAATGAATGCGCATCACTTGCACTTGTTTGTACCACCTTCGGGGGGAATTCGGGGAATTACCGGCTGGCGACGACGTAAATGGTTCCACGATGACGATGGCGATGGCGATGCGGTGATGACGTGACTCACAGACGCTCCAGAGCAGCAACTACCACTGCACAACAACACAGATGCAGTTGCTCACGCACACCATTAGCATTATTAAATCGCCAGCCGCAAATTTGCGGTTGCGTCACCTACTTAACACGCGGACCCTGGCCAGCAAGCCGGCGAGGATGAGGTGGGTGAACGGCGAGTGGTGATCGGGGGCCCGCCTGCGAAGGAGAGACAGGAGCAGCATCCGTCGGTTGCTTAAGGACAACGACGCAGCGAGGCTAGCAACGAGAGCGCTAGCAAAAATTTCCATTAAGCCAAATTAAAGTTATCGTGAGCAAGGCTGGCAAGCAGCCCTCTCAGAACCCCACAGTTCAGACCAATTCACCACCCGTTCAGGGTCACTGGAAGAATTTTTATAGAGAATACATTAAAAATAACTAAATAAGTTAAATTTTTGATTAAAAACTTTACCAAAATAGCATGACTACTTTAAAAATAGGGTTTCTATCATTACTTGCTGTTGTTTATTTTTAAATGTCACAAATTCTACAGTGGAAGGTTTCAAAACCTGCCTTTTTCTCAGTGCACTGGTCTTCATCCTGCCCCTGCCTGTCCTAGCTTCCATTTTCATTTCTCTCGTTGCTGTTTCTCTCTGACAGGCGCCCAACCACCCACCCAGCAACAAAAAGTGGCAAGCCAGGAGGTGGAGTGGCAGAAAGCATGCTTTCTCTCTTTCGCCTGCTCGCTCTGTTACTCGGCCCACGTAGTGGTGTACGTGCAATTGGAAAAGTGGTTTTCGTACTAGTGGATGGCCCGAAACCACCACCACCGCCGCCCGCACCACCTCCCCCTCTCTTCTAACCAGCAATCCACCAGGCCACCCATCCCATCCGCCCATCCACCCATCCAGCCATAGCCCAGCGTATTCCTCGTCCTGTTTGGTAGGCTTTATTATGTCAGGACCTGAGGGGGAGCTGCGGGGAGGGATTGGATGGTGGGTGGTGGGTGGCATAGCATTTCACCCAATTTCATTATATTTGCCAACGTTTTTAGCTTTTATACGTCACACGGCATATCTCACCACACCCACAGCACGAGGAATATCCAGAGTGGGTAGCTCGGTGGGTGGTTTATAAAACAGAGACAAGAAGGGCGGAGTGTGGAGGGCTGTACGGTAGAGAAAAGCCGGCTCGACTTTAGTGCGCAGGGTCGCCAACACGACTCGACAAGGGGGCCGGAGGGTTGATGGGCCGGGAGGGCATGTAGGATGTAGTTGGGTGGCTGGGTGGGTGGGTTTTCGGCTGCCAGTGCTGCCAACCCATTATTATAAAGAATATAATATTATAATAATGTCAGGCATAAAGTGCCAAAGAGAGACAGAAAAAAAGAGCTGCAGAGGAGAGGAGGAGGAGGAGGGGGGAAGGGGAAGAGCCTCCCAGCCCCGTGGGCGATGATGGAGCTTACGCAGACACACACACAAATACTCGAATAGCCCGAGTGTGTGTGTGTGCAAAATAAGGTTATTTTATAAACAGTCGAGGGTGTTATAAGGGGGGGCTGCCATCGGAGGGTTGTCTGCACGGATGTGTTTGCGAGTGGGCGGCCGTATCGAAGCAGTGCCGGAGTCCTGGAGTTCGGGAGGCTTCGTCATAGTCACGGCTGGGTGCTCGTGGGCGGACATGGGTTGAAGCGACAGCCAGCCCTTAAAGAGCATTAACCAGGGAACTTTTAGAGAAAGGATGCGTAGCTTGTTGTTAAAGACTCAGGAATTGGTGATCAACTAGGGAAAATACGGGAAATTGTTGCAAGAGTATTATAGATCACTAGAGAAATACATATTGGGTATGAGGTCATGAGGATGTGATCCTTTTAAGATCAGTCATTTAAGCATTGAAGTACAGGTGAACAGATATCACATCCCTTCAGATCAGCCCCCCGCGATGCGATTGCGCTTCGAAAAGGCCAGAGGCCTTTGTTCGATCGAGTCTGAATGGAATCTGAATCCCAATCCGAAAACGATTTAAACTACGTGAATTTGCGCGCGCTCCATCGAATATGCAGCAACATCCCCACCAGAGCAGAGCAACCTTCGCTAAATCGAGCGTGCGAGGCCGAACTTACCACACTACCCGCTGGGGCTGAGGCTTTTGGGGTGGAATTCCCAACCCCCTAGCGATATTATTTTTGCCATTCTAAGCGAAACGTACTAGAAAAACGGTCTCTGTCCGCCACTTTTGGTTCTTCCTCGTTTCTACCACTTTTGAGTGTTTTCGAAAGTAGCAGCGTAAAAAGAAGCAAAAATATTTTCAACAAAAATCGGAACGCAACACTGCCAGCCAAGTCAGGCACTGCTGTTGCTGCTGTTGTTGGAGTTGTTGCCGCCATCATTTATTTTTCGTTCGTTGTTCGTTCGCTTGGGTTTTTTTTTTTCTGCTACGTACTACAAAATTAAACTCGAATCTCTCGGAACGAACGAACGAACGTTCGCTTGGAACGGCAAAAGTTGCGATATTACGTCCCTCGCTATCAACGCCAACAACAACAACAGCAAGGCAGCAGCAGCAGCAGCAGAGGCGACACTGGCAGCTCTTACCCGTACAGTATATACACGAGGCAGCGAACAAACGAACGAAACGATTTCAGTACATGAAATTTTACTGTGGAGTATACACAGATACTCACACACACACACGCCACGACTCTGGTTCCATCATCATTATTTACCAGCAGCGGCAGCAGCATGCTTTGTTGTTTTTACCCTCGCCCTGCCTGGCCAACTCGGCTCTCTCACTCTCTGCGCGCTCGTATCTGTATCTCGTACTCGCTCCCGTACCCGCTGTCGTATCTGTATCTCCTCCCTTTTTTATTTTTAGCTGTGCGACTGTACTCGGTTCGCCTCGGCTCGCTCTCGGCGAGTCGAGTCAGCAACATTGGATGTGGAAACTGTGTGTGGAGTGGAGTCTTTGTTGTTGGGGGCTCTGCTTTTCTCTGTGTATATTTCGGTATGTGGCTACATACATCCACTCGTACGTACATACATATATTCCGACAGTTTTTTCCATAGTATTTTTTTTTATAATTTTGTGTTTACCAAGCGGCTTGGTGAACGTATGTACGTATACGCAACGCTGCGCTCTCCCCACTCTCGTTCTCGGCCTTATCATCTCGGCCGTGATAAGAGGCGGCACGGCAGAAATTTTGCATGCAAGCCCATGATCACCGGTTATCTGTCAGTTGTCTGTCAGCTGGGCTGGGGCTGGATAAGTGGAGCAGATAGTTCCGGGAAACCTTCAAAGGGGTCATTCCCAAGGGGGCAGTCGGGAATGGTCCGCTTGTATTAGATCGCATTGCTAGTCAAATAATATTAAACAGTCCCTAAAATATCTAACAATATTGCCTCAACCAATACGAGTTCTCAAGACTCCATACCGCTTACCTGGACCCTTTTCCTGGGAATTCTTATTAGCTGAGCATCCATCCAACAACAGGTTGATTTCCTATCAATTGCATTCCCATTTCAAGTTCAATCACTGTAGAATTCGTAGTCCTTTTCGTCTCGACGGCCGCAATGACACTTTGATGGATCGCCTGGCTTGGGTTGGTCAGGTAGCAGCATAAAAACATACAGAGTTGCAATCCTAGAACTCTGAAAAGAAACACCGAGCTCGGGACCTCTAACCCCGAACCACTGGCGTGCCTAATGCGATGCATCCTTTTTGAGGATTACGGCCCTTAGGTAGAATGCTCAAGCGACCCTTGGAATGGGATGGTACACGGGATGTTTTCGGGATGGGATGGCGAGCAAGGCCCTGGGATTGCTTGTGCGAGTCGTCGAGTGCTCACGATTCACGCATTCCCGCAAACAGCTGATTTGAATTGTTAGGAGGAGGCCATTTGGGGGCTCGGTTCATTGACCAAAAGTCACCATTCTTAACCGGGGACTCCCCCAAACTTATGCCCCACGCCATGCCTCCTTTCATGTGGGTAATGTATGCTGTCAGCTGTTCCCCATTCGCCGACACACACAAGTACATAATGGGGAGAGCATGCTGCTTCATCCGTGCCTTGCAAATTTTCAATGTCACCAATTGCGATGCCAACTTCGCTGCCGACGTCGCTGCTTATAAATCTTCGACGTGGAGCCGCAAAAAAAGAAAAAAAAAAACCATCAACAACAAAAAACACACACAGCCGGCAGTGGGCGGTCGGCAGGAGGAGGGCGGCGGGAGGCGGGCGGCGTGCGGGTACGCGCATTGAAAATTGCTCTAATTCGCCAAAAACAGCTGATTTGGTCGGCGCCGTGGCTTCCTGCCTGCCTGCCTGCCGTCTCTGCTGCCAAATCGACATGGGGGTACTCGGACTCGAACTCGAACTCGGAATCTGAATCTGAATCGGAATCATCGGGGGCTGTCAGTCGTGCGGCGGACTTCGTGGTGCGGCAACATGAAATGGTCGATGCCGATGCGAAATATGCGCACATCAAAAAAGTCTGCCTCGAATGGTTCGAGGCACTTCCTCCCCAACCCACCCAGTCCACCACCCTCCACCAAGATTGGTAACGCTAATGCCAACCTTGCGTCTTATTTTGGGACACAGTTGCTTGCAACGATAAGCTTTCTTCGCCTAAAAATACATTTTTCGCCAAAAGATAACTTTTTAAGCCGGGGTCTCCCCAATTTAATTACTAAGGTTAAATGCCTAAAATATTTACAAATGCATAATTAAGAAAACATTCCTATTGTCAGGCATCAGAAATGCAGTTATAGTTCATGTCGTAGAAGCTGGACTGCGGTGGGAAGCCGGTGCGTCGTCGAGCTCGGAAGATTTCCTTTCCCACAATGAGCGGCGGTGCCGCTATAAGCAAATAGCTCGCTCTGTTATTGTTGTGGGTGTTTGCCTTCAGAGTTTTCACCATGAGATGGGGGAGGGAAAACATAACCCGGCCAGCATGGGAAACACCAAGAGACAAGCCACCATATCGACGTCGTCATCGCGAGCTTCCCAACAACATCTACGTCCACGTCCAGGGCCACATCCAGAGCCACATCTGAAACTTAAAAGAGAGCCAGGCACCGAGTGTGGAGGAGTGGGAGATCGGGTGCGTCTTCGGCGTAGTCGTCTCCAATTCAATTCATTTTTATTATGATGAGCAGACCGCTGTCTTCTTCTTTTTCTTCTTATTCGTTGAACTCCCCAGCTCGGCTGTAATTTTTTTATTATGCTTCTTCTTCATCGCGCGCTCTTTTTTATGTTTCCAAAGTTTCTTCTTCCTCTTTGGCTCGTACGCTTAAATTGCTTTGGCGGAGATCGCGGCTTAAACTCGAAAGCCGAAACTCGGCTCGGTTGCCTTCTACCTTGTTGTTTTTTCCCGACGTTTTTTTCCCTCTGCTCCTCTGTTTTGTGTGCGCCCCAGCCGAAGAATTCAAAGTGGGGCCCCAGACCAGAGACTCGAGATTCGAGACCCGCGGCTGCGACTTGCGACCGGAGACCGGAGACCAGGCCTGGGTAGATTCAGACCCGATCCACAACAGCCCAGAGTTATAGCCAGGCACTGGAGGTAGCCGCGACCGACTTAAATGCTTGCAAGCCGACTCTTGACTCAAGTAAAGGCACAGTGGATGGCATTGGGATTAAATCGGATTAAATGGGAAACAGGGGAACTTCAAAAATAAATATGGGTTGCTCAGCTAACTATAATGCAAATTCGTAACTAAAGACTTTAAACAAACAACATGTGTTATGTCTGAAAGTTAATAAACTAAATCCATCTTTGAGTTTATTTTTCAAGAGAGTTTGAGATTTGTAGATATTGTTATTAAAATATTTGCTAATCATTAAATAGATAATTGATTACTTCTTACGACTACAAAATATGAATAGATAAATAAAAATTTATTGAAATATATTTTAAAATATATAGAGTTCTAATTCAACACGGAGTCAAAGATAGTTATTTTCGTTCTTAAAGATATTCTTTAGTATTTTCGCTTCTTTATGGGCGCTTTGAGTTCAGTTTTAAGCCACTGTACCAGCAAAGTTGTTGCCGTTGTCCCAGGCTCTGACGCTGGCTTTCAGCTCTGGGCCCTGGCTTGGGGCGAACGATGACTGGCTCCGGCTCTCAGGTTGGGTTGCTTTCTGTTCGTTTACTCGGCAGCTCGTTCGTTCGCTGGCTGGCTGGCTGGCTGGTTGGCTGCTTGGTTGGCTCATAACCTGAAACTTGAATATTGTGGAATTTGAAGGTAGCGACGATGTTGCTGTTGTTGGTACTGCAGCCAGCACAGTAACAACAACAGCAACTGCAGCAGTGCTGCGTGCGAGCTTTAGACTCGGGCCGTCAATTTGGAGCCAGTCGGAGTCGGACGAAGCCGCTCCTCACTCCTCCGCTCCCCTCGAGCACCCCCGTCAGCCAGCACTCTGCTTATTTTCAGCCGCTGCCAGTGCCAGCTGAAACGAGTTGCTGGCGAAGCGTAAAATGCTGCTGTGCTGTTGCTGTTGTAGATGTGGATGTGGATGTTGCTGGTGGGTAAAAAGCAACGAACGCTTGACGGGACTGGCTTTTGTGTAGAGCTGTGCTGTGCTGCGGTGCCTGGTCGCTGGTGTGGCAATAAAATTCAACTTCCAGCTAAAGCAACAGTCGCAGCTCGAAATCATCATCATCAGCCCGTCCCAAGATGATGGCCAGCATTGTAATGCTTTTGCTGTTTGTGTTGCTTTTGCGGCTTATAATGACGGCAGCAGCAGCAACAGCAACAATAACACTAAACATTTCTCCATTCGAACGAAAATTAGCGTAGAAAGTTTTCTTTTTTGTTGACTGTTTGCTAGCTTGATGGTTTTCCCGTTGCGGGAAGCTCGGCTGATTCGATTTGATACGTTTCGATGGGGGTTTTGAGAGCTTTCCGGCGATTGCTTGGATATTTTCGGTGAGCAGCTTTCAAGCGCACACTCGGCGTATGCGCAACGAGCTTCGGCCGCATTACACATACGACCAGTTGTCGCCAGAACGAACAACGGCGGCGAACAATGAGCAATGAACCAGCAATGAGTGCGCCTCGCCTCGCCTCTCAACTTCTGATGACGATAAGCCGGGGTGACTCAGTTGTCGTCGCAAGAATTGGGAACTGGGGAATGGCAACGGCGATGGGGCACAGCAATTCTAAGAAGGAAAACTTTCGATTCGGGGGATTCTCGATGCGGCAAGACGACGTCGTTCCCAAAAGGAGCAGCGTCTAGACTCGCTCCAGCCCCTATGACCAAAAATAACCAAAAATCCAGCTGCAGACGCGAACGGGAACGAAAATGAAAACGAGGGATGAAATGCGATGATGAGACATGAGGCAGACCAAAGGCACAGGCGAAGGCAACAGCAAGCGGCAGTGGCGGTGGCAGTGGCACTGGCAGACAGGCAGCTCATAACAAGGGAAACGGGAAAAGGCAGCAGGGACTGGGATGGAGGGGGTAGAAAAATGCGAAACACATGCGACTCAGCGCCGACCGACGACCTCGATGACGATAACAACACGGCGGACTGAAAACGAACCAAAAACTCACCCCAAACCAAACCAAACCAGAGGCAAAGGCTCTGCAACCGGAGACGGAGCAGCAGTAGAAGCAGCCACAGCAACATGCAGCAGCAACATTCAGTGGAGGCAGCGAATATGCGAGCATATGGCAACCCTTATGGATTTGACAAAAGCCGCCGTTCGCACAGATGTTCAAAACTCAAAAGCCTAGAAGGGAGTCGTGACGCACCGCGAACAGAGGCATATAGCTCATAGAGTTGCTTTGAGTGTGCCGGCTCACAAGAGGGTGGCAACACTGAAAAAGGGGAAACTCGGCTCGGCGATCGATAGATGTAAGGGTGTCAGAAAGACAAAAGGGGTTTATTATTAGTGCTAACATCTTAATTTAGAAAGAGATTAAATAAGGGAATGGTCCTAAATCCAGAAACGATCTAAGATTTTGAAGCCTAATTAGAAAGCAATATGTATTATCCCAAACACGGCATAGTTTTATTGCAACTATGTATGCAAATCATTTGTAGAACTCTGCGAAATGATTTTTTTATGATCGAGCGAGAGGGCCCATACCAGAGGCAGGGAATTCTTCGTTGCCATTGTTCCGTTCCAGTGTTGTTCCAGAACCAGAACAGCAGAACTCGAAAACCCAAAAATAGTTTTCAGAAACGAAAAAAGTCCAAGAAACGGAAAAAGTCTCACAATAACTGTGGCGGAAGTTGATGGGAAAGAGCCAAGCGAACATGCTGAAGCAGCGCCCGAAGAAGAAGACCAATCATAAGATGAAGAAGAAGCAGAGGAGAAGAGGAAGAGCGAGGCAATCATGGCAACCCACACGGTTCTCTGGCTGACGCTCTGTGCGTTTTATTTTAAGAAGATTTCGAGCAGCGTCGATGAGCAATGCCAGCAGTCGAGGAGGGTGACGGTCCGGTGAGGGGGAAGCAGGGGGAGTGGGTGGGCGAGTGGGGGTGGGGATGGGGATGGGGTGGTAGACTGCCAGACGGACGGACAGGCAGACAGCCTCGACTTGGCTTGGCTGTTCTTGCTTTTCTGCCGCCTGGCATTTTCCATTTCATTTTCCTGCTGCTCGAGTGGGTGAAAAGAAGAATATTGAAGGGCCGAGGGTTGGGGGATTGGAGAGGTGGGTGGATGTTTTGGGTGGCGGAAAGTGGGAGTTCGAGTCCCTGCCCGACTTCCATTTTCCTGATAACTTTTTAGATGGCTGTGTCCTTTGTTGGGTCGTGCGAACTCTGTGGAAATTTATGATACTTTCTTTGTGTGCTACACTCGAAAAATGTGAGAGTAGCTCTGAAGATATTTATTTAGAAATATAAAAAAATTAATAATGAATTATTGGACTTATCTGAACAATTATTTAACAGTGTACATGTAACTTTTCGACAGCAAATCACTAAAATGTATCCTTCCTTTCAATTGCAGGTGAATTCCGCCATGGGTCTTCAAGCAACAGCCGCCACGAAGCGGAAGCATGAGCTGACCTTTGAGAGCAAGGATGCCAATACCACCTACACGGGCACCTGTGCCCCGCCCCCCGTCAAGGCCAACAAGTGGGCCATCAGCAACAACAACTACCTGGAGTCGCTCGAACAGCAGCAACAGCAGTCGGAACCTGCAACAGCAGCAGCTATCGAGTCCAACAACAACCACATCGTAGTGGACGCAGCCATGGATGTGGCAACAACGAAGTCTCCTTTGGAGTCGAGTATTAGCAATGGTACGGAAGTTACTAGCCAGCTTAAGAGCCAGGCGGAGGTGCCCCTGCCTCCCACGGCGAGTGCGGCGATACCGGAGGACAGCATCGCCAAGCTGGAGGTTGTGGCTGCCTCTGCGCTGCCTTGCGAACCATGGGCGGGATCGGGAACGGGATCCGCGCCATCGGTGGCATCGTCCTCGGAGCCCGTGGACTGCATCTCCAAGCTGCAAGCGGTGGCCGTGCCCAGCGATCCGTGGGGCAGCATTGCCACCCGTTCCACGCTGGCGACAACGCTTCTGAGCGCCGATGAACTGGACGATGATGACGACGACTTTGAGGATGACTATGAGGAGGAGGAGAGCATCATACCCACTTACTGTCCCATGAGATACCATCCCTTTGTGCCGCACCCTCACCAGCTGCCGCCTCATCCCCTCCAGCAGCAACAACAGCAGCAGCTAACGCAGCAGCAGCTCTCCCAGCAGCAACATCCTCAGCAGCAGCGGGGCTATGCACCGGGCTACCCTGGCAGCCGCCAGCCCAACTACTACTCGGAGCCCTTCCCACAGCAGAACTGCTCGCGTACGGGAGGACCGCAGCACATGACGCAGCAGGCACCACCGACGCCCCAACAGGCGCGAGGATTTGCGCCACCTCAGTGGGCCACGGCTCGAACGGGACCCAATCTGGCGAACCCCTCGGCTGCTGGTCAGCAATTTTACGAGGCCACCAACGGGAGCAGCTACGTTCAGCCGGCGGCTCCACAGCAAACCATCCGCTGTGCGGAAAACGGCAAGTCCTACTTGGATCTTGGCTGCAGCAGTGGCAATGCCGGATCATCGGCCTCCGCCGGCGGACCGCCCATCAGTCCTCCGCCCTCCTCGGCCCCCTCGGTCGCCCCCTTTGCCGGCCTGCCTCTGCACGGCTTGCCACTGAAACGCTGTTGCGACGGTAGACCCGGTAGCTGGTGTAACGCCAATAGGAGTTGCTACAAGGACACGCGGCTGAAGATACGCAACCTGTCCATGTTCAAGCTGTCCCGCTTTCGGCAAGTGTCCGAGCAGTCGCTCTACCGGTCGGTGTTGATATGCAACACACTGAAGCGGATCGACAGGGAGATCGAGGCGGAGGCCAAGGAGCTGCACCAGGCAGCACAGCAACACCATCAGCAGGCGGCGGCGGCCGCCGCAGCCGCAGCTGCAGCAGCAGCTCAAGCAGCGCAGTACCACCCGGCCTACCAGCAGCAGCAGCAGCAACAACAATCTCCGCCAGTGCCCCTGCATCCGCATCCTCAGCAGCAGCAGCAAATGGACTATGCTCCTGTTCTCAACTGCGCCAGGTTGGCCAACATGGATCACTACCAGCAGCTCAGTTTTCAGCCCCAACCCCAGCAGCAGCAACAGCAACAACAGCAGCAGCATGGTTACCACGAGCGCCTGGAGCCCGCCTACAGGGGAGTGGCAGCGGCGCCAGGAACGGGAGCGGGTGGAGCTGGATTCCCCACGCAGACCGGCAACTGTGATAATTCCGCTGCATCAAGCGGCGCCAGCAGCAATCCCTCATCGGCGGCAGGAACTGCGGCAACGACCAGCAGTAGTTTGCACCCCTACGATCACTATCCCTTTCGGGAGTCGCAATCAGGACGAGCCACTCCCTTCCCCGCCTGTCCCACCACCACGGCCGCAGCAGCAGCAGCTACAGCGGCGGCAGCAGCTGCTGCAGTCACAGCAGCTTCAGTCACCCTGAGCAACAGCAGCAGCAACACCACTCCTGCCAGCAGCAGCAATTCCAACACCACTAGCAGTGGGAGCAGTGCCCCAAATAGTGCCGTCACCTCCATGCCCTCCAGTTCCAGCAGCAACAATTGTGACACCAGCGACTCCGGATACGCGGACGACGACTCCACGCGATCCATCAACTGGAGCTCGGTGCTCAGCCTGAGCTCGCAGTCAGCGCTGGATCCGCTGAACAATAACGATCTGTTTAGCATACTGCCCGCGGCGGCCACTCCCACAGCGGTACCGGTCTCGGTGGTTTCCTCCAGCTGCGGAGCCAGTTCGGCCTCCGCCTCCACCTTGGCTTTCAGCGGCAGCTTCACTACGGTGCAAGCGAGCAGTAACAGCAGCAGTGGCAGCAGTGGATCCAGCAGCTCCACCACGGCCACCTTCACCACCCTGTCGACCATCTCGTCCGCCACCCACTCCCTGACCTCGTCTTACGTGAGCAGCATCAGCTCGAATGTTACGGCGGGTGCCAATACCTGGGAGTACGGCTTCCTGGACATGGAGTTCGGACTGGGATCGGAGTTTACGGAGCTGGTTCCCAGCTGCAAGCTCAGCTCCGAGGAGCTCTTCAAGAGTGGCCTGGGCGGTCCAGTGGTGGCTGCCTCGCGGTTGCACGACAACGAGCTGGAGCAGCCGGCCCACATAATGGTCGGCAGTTAGTATCAGTTGTAGGTCGCGTCCGGGTCGCCTCCGGGCGTCCACTAGCAATTCCAAGCAGTATTGAGATAAACGCAGATTGGGGGTTGGGAGGGGAATAAATGCTCAGGTTGTGAACGTGCATGAAATTATCCTTAATCCGCTATCCTTATACCTCTCCCAGCCCTAGACCTTGTCCCCATGCCATGCCATGTCCCCGATATAAGCAATCCGATGGTGACACAAAATAATTGCAATTTAATGTGAAATGCATAAGAAATTTTTAAGAGAACAACACATACAATGATAATGACAAATGAGCAAGCAAAACTATTAGCAAATTTTTGTAAGTGTAAATATTGTTAGTTTTTAAGGCAGAGCAGCGAAAACTCCTAGCCAAGTAAGTTTGAAACGGAAGAAAAAACAGAAATTCTATAAATTAGTGTAACTCTAGCTTTGTTAGTTGCAATTGTTGCAGTTTTTCGATTCCACACCACACAAAAACACAACAACAGCTACGTCAAAACGAACAACAAACAAATTTTATTAAACATCCAGATCAATTAAAAAAAATTATGTTTTGGCAAAAGCAAGAGAGTTTAAACTTTAAAGACGACGAAGCAAAACATGGCAGCAAAACAAAAATGATGAAAAATCGAAAAACGTTTACTATATTACTAGCCATAAGTATTATTATTTATATACAAAACCGCAAAACCAACAAAAGAACAACTTAAAACAAAGTTTTATAAAAGAAAAAACAAAGAAAAAATCACAAAAAGAACAAAAAAATTTCAAAATGCAAGCAAATATAAATAATTTGTTTAAAAAAAAATCGCATCTTTTCAATATCTGGGGTTAAATATCTGGTGAAGGAACTTGACTTTATATTTTCAGAAATTTTTCCATTTTTTTTTCATTTTTCAAATTAAAATTAAGCGAGATATGCTCGGCATAGCCTTTAGGCGAGACCAAAGTTGAGAAAACTTTGACAAAACAGTTTAAAAGCAGTTTATCATTTTTGTTGATATGGCGCCATCTGTCGCGAGCTCACCAGAAGTTTTTATTCGCCTAAGCAGTTCACCGTGGGGGTTGTGTACTGTGTGTAGAAGTCTGATATGCAACTTTGGCGCCATCTGTCGCGAGCTCGTCTAAGCAGATTATGTGGTGAGTTAGGTCTTGTATCAGTTTGATATGCAGTATGGCGCCATCTGTGGTGAGCTGAATGGACTGCATTCCGTGGTGAGTTTCGTCTTGTATCAGTTTGATATGCAGTATGGCGCCATCTGTCGTGAGCTGACTGGACGGCAAGGCCGGTCATTCGCGGGTCGTTTTCAATATTAATATGTACTAGAATAAACTTATGTTTTTGCGATGCTAATGATTCTACAATTTTTCCACAATCGACTCGTTAATTTTGACTGTTTTAGCCAGGTTTCAAAATGCGAGCCCAAACTCCTGGACTCCAAATGCCTCAAAGACGCCTTCGGATGCCAAAACAGTTTAAAGCAGTTTATCATTTTTGTTGATATGACGCCATCTGTCGCGAGCTCACCAGAAGTTATTATTCGCCTAAAGCAGTTCAACGTGGGGGTTGTGTGCTGTGTGTAGAAGTCTGATATGTAACTTTGGCGCCATTTGTCGTGAGTTCGTCTAAAGCAGATTCCGTGGTGAGTTAGGTCTTATATCAGTTTTAGGTCTTATATCACCAGATTCGCCTAAAGCAGTTCACCGTGGGGGTTGTGGGCTGTGTGTAGAAGTCTGATATGCAACTTTGGCGCCATCTGTCGCGAGCTCGTATAAGCAGATTATGTGGTGAGTTAGGTCTTGTATCAGTTTGATATGCAGTATGGCGCCATCTGTGGTGAGCTGAATGGACTGCATTCCGTGGTGAGTTTCGTCTTGTACGTATCAGTTTGATATGCAGTATGGCGCCATCTGTCGTGAGCTGACTGGACGGCAAGGCCGGTCATTCGCGGGTCGTTTTCAATATTAATATGTACTAGAATAAACTTATGCTTTTGCGATGCTAATGATTCTACAATTTTTCCACAATCGACTCGTTAATTTTGACTGTTTTAGCCAGGTTTCAAAATGCGAGCCCAAACTCCTGGACTCCAAATGCCTCAAAGACGCCTTCGGATGCCAAAACAGTTTAAAGCAGTTTATCATTTTTGTTGATATGGCGCCATCTGTCGCGAGCTCACCAGAAGTTATTATTCGCCTAAAGCAGTTCAACGTGGGGGTTGTGGGCTGTGTGTAGAAGTCTGATATGCAACTTTGGCGCCATCTGTCGTGTTCTCGTCTAAGCAGATTATGTGGTGAGTTAGGTCTTGTATCAGTTTGATTTGCAGTATGGCGCCATCTGTCGTGAGCCCGTCTAAAGCAGAGTCCGTGGTGAGTTGCGTCTTGTAAGCATCAGTTTGATATGCAGTATGGCGCCATCTGTAGTAAGCTGACTGGACGGCAAGGCCGGTCCTTCGCGAATCGTTTTCAATATTAACTTGTACTAGAATAAACTTATGCTTTTGTGATGCTAATGATTCTTAAGATGATTCATGATTCAGGTTTCTAAATGCGAGCCCAAACTCCTGGACTCCAAATGCCTTAAAAACGCCTTCGGATGCCAAAACAGTTTAAAAGCAGTTTATACATGTTTGTTGATATGGCGCCATCTGTGGCGAGCTCACCAGAAGTTTTTATTCGCCTAAAGCAGTTCAACGTGGGGGTTGTGTGCTGTGTGTAGAAGTCTGATATGCAACTTTGGCGCCATCTGTCGTGAGCTCGTCTAAGCAGATTAGGTGGTGAGTTAGGTCTTGTATCAGTTTGATATGCAGTATGGCGCCATCTGTCGTGAGCCCGTCTAAAGCAGAGTCCGTGGTGAGTTGCGTCTTGTATCAGTTTGATGTGCAGTATGGCGCCATCTGTGAATGGACTGCAAGGCCGGTCATTCGCGGGTCGTTTTCAATATTAATATGTACTAGAATAAACTTATGCTTTTGCGATGCTAATGATTCTACAATTTTTCCACAATCGACTCGTTAATTTTGACTGTTTGAGCCAGGTTTCAAAATGCGAGCCCAAACTCCTGGACTCCAAATGCCTCAAAGACGCCTTCGGATGCCAAAACAGTTTAAAAGCAGTTTATCCGTGTTTGTTGATATGGCGCCATCTGTCGCGAACTCACCAGAAGTTTTTATTCGCCTGAATATTGAAGGACTGGCTCTGATCTATAAACGCACCTAGATCAGCAGCAGGCGTCCTTGAACAGCATGTAAGGATTGCCAGTCTCATCTTGCGACTGATGATGGCGAACCATAAGGACTGTGCTTTCACAGTTCGGTTGGAACGTCCCTCCTGTTCAGTCATCGCCCCCACACATCCTGGAGTCCAGGGTATTTATGGGGACACAATAGGTACCAGTCATTATTGACCTCAACTCGTTTCATGAATAGATCTGGTATCCACAGGGAATAGAACAAATCGCCGGCGTGATGCTCTTCCTTGCCAATATTTTTCTTAAGGTCCGATTCGATATATATTATATATAATATTAGTTGATACATAACGAACGCCCCAAAATATTATTATAAGAATATTCCTTTTGCACTTTTAATTTTAAATATTATTTTTTTTGAATAATTTATAATTTCGCAAAAGATGGCCTATGAGAAGTTGGGTGGAAAGACGGAGGTTCACATTCAAAAAGGGGATTTTCAATATGGGAGCAATCTCCAATATTTTTTAAATTGAGACGAGCCTATTTATTTAATATTTGATGAAATTATTAACATTTTATTAACAAATATATCTTTTTTAAAATGCACCTTCCCACTATTCAAAGTGGAAGGTGTTTTGTGTGGGGGTGTCCAATTTGCGAGAACACTTGCAGATTATTTTCTTTAAAACAGTGAGTAAATTTTGTAAAGTAAATATGTAAATTTCATTTATTATTTTTATTATTTTCAGATGAAAAAATAGGATCGGCAGAGATGGAGGAAGGCATTAAAAACGTGGACGTCATTTTGGGACACCTTCGGAAAGAATTTCTTCGACAATCGACATATAATATTTAGATGCAATGCCTGACTCTTTACAAGCTCAATATGTTGGCTAATAATTAAATTTAAACAATCTTTGAAATTTTTTATTTTAGCTGTCAGCTGTACAAGATTGCCTGAGAAATATTTTCAACACATTTCCGGAGCGATTGGTGACCCACCAATGGGTGAACTCTGACTTGTTTGCATGAGTTTATGTGATGAGCATGAGTTTATCTATTGGAGGGACACTGCAACAGGCTGATGATGAAGAATTTCAAAAGTTTCGGCATCTCCAGGACGTGAAGGAGGCGATCCCATTTATGGCACCTCTCACCACAGTAGGTGATTCAAAAGAAACACAAGGACTTGGTGGATGTGTAAGTGTTTTGATGATTTTTTCCATTTTTAGAAGTTTATTTTTTTTTCAGTTATGACTTATTGACGGATCGAGGACCTTACGATCGAGGAGAAAAGAGGTATTGGTTTACTTTAAAAAAAAAATGTGGAATTTATTTAATTTTGAATTTTATATAAGGCAACAGGGCAGCAAGGCAGGCCTCGACGCTCCATCGACGTCAAAGAGGGCCAAATGAAATATTTAAACTGGTATTATGCATTACGCGACTTAATGGAAACTGTGGTCGGTTTTTTTTTAAATACATCAAATTTAATAAAATCAGCTTATAATATTTTCACCCCATCTGTCCTCAAATTTATGTTTATACGAGTATCTAATGGGTTCTGTGCAGTATATAATTAAATTTGAAACGCTTTTAACAGTTCAAAAAGTAAAGAGTGTTTACGTTTTATAATTTAAAAATTTTAACGAAATAAAACGATATATTAAAAAAAAAAACAGTTAAATGCATTTAAATTGAGTTTTAAAGTGAATTGGTCTGCAGAAATCTAATATTTTACCTAATAATATTAATAAAATAACTGACGAAATATTTATTAAAGTTACAAGTTTATCCATGTTTGTTGATATGGCGCCATCATATCAGTTTGATATGCAGTATGACGCCATCGGGCCGGTCCTCCGCGGGTCGTTTCAACTTATGCTTTTGGTTGGAACGTGGGAAATGGAACGCGGATTTTCAAGGAACTAAATACTATTGATCGATATTTGCAACGGCGGCTGAAACCCCAGCAGTGTACTTCTATAAAGTAATTTCTATTCCAATCGGCATTCAGAGCAGTACGTCTTTCATGAAAATCAAACATATTGACATTTAAAAATAAGCAGAAAATTAAAGAGCTGCCAGTCACAGCTAAACGCGTGCAGAACAAATACCATCCATGTGCTTGGACAAAAGGCCGACCATGCGAGTCGCGGAGATGATCCTTTAGTTTCGGGCCCGAGGCAGAGCCGGATTTAAACGCGCGCAAAGCTAGATGGAATAAAATTCCGGTAGCAAAACTAAACTTTGTAGGATTTAAAGGTTTGTCTCTATAAAGGAGACCAGAGTGGATTAGCATGTCCAAATTATTCTGTAGTGCAAGTGCAAGAAAGAAAAATCTTTCATTAAAAGTTGATAGACCTAAAACTAGGGATTTCGGCAGTAAAAATGATGGCAGTGCTGTAATGCCTATCATTTTGTAAGCCCGAAATGTTTTCGAGAATTGCGGGCCTTGACGAGCAACTTATAGGCAACCTGAGAAACGTTTTGGTATGTCAATTGCCAATAAAAGTTAAATTTAAACAATATTGTCATAAAACAGCGGAATTGATAACCGACAACTACCGATGCCCCCTTCGAAAGAGAGCACTGTACTGTTCTGTTTTGTTCTTCCTATGGGATATTTTGAAGAGGATGGTGCTGAAGCGCGAAATAAACTTTATAAATTGCATCAGCCCTGAAGTCTAAAACAAGCTGCCATGAATTTTGTTTTGAAATTTTTAAAAATGTCATCTCGGCCGTGAATTCGATTTCAGGCATGAATCAGCCCATAATCAGCCCTGACTTCAAATCCCTGAAAAGGGAGCCCTGACAAGGAAGCATGAATCCGCGCTGAAAAACGTGACTAAATCAGGCCTCATTCATGGGCCAAAATCGAAGCAAAAAATTTTTGAAATCGACCACCACCTTTAATCTCCCAATTTGATAATTATTTTTATTTTTCCTTAACAGTTGATATTTTGCATAAATTGATATTCTTTGCATTCAGAAACATACAAAAATAATGTTTCACTTGAGGTTTGGAAGTGCTATTAAAAATAGATAATTTGAATGAATAAAAAAAAAATTAAATAAATAAAAGAAAAGAAATCAATTTCTTTGAATGCGGTCTGACCTTTTTCAGGACATTGGTGTCCCAAAAACAATCAAAATTTGATTGAAATTTACAATCAATGAGTGGCGAAGAAGCGAAAGCAAAAACAATGAAGCTAGAAGATCCCTCCCATAAAGTGCTCCCAAAAAAATAAAAATTTTGTAAAAAAAAAGCTTGTAAAATTTTGTTGGAAAAGCAACAAGTAGTCCATGGAATTTCATTCGTTTCAAACCTTAATTTAAAATAGGTTAGAACTTAAAATTTTTTTTTAAGAGAAAGTGAAAGTGAATTTAAAAAAAAAAGTGTTTAGTAAATAGTGATAGCTAAAACCCAAATTCGCGGAAAATCATCACCATGGACTGGCAAGCGAAGCCGCCTAGAAAAAAGGAAAATCCCAAGGAACTCATTAGCGATGAGTTTAGCGACTCCTAACCTGGAAAAGTCCTTGCATAGACGCTGCAACCCTAGGCCTTCAGGAATGTGTTTCTCGCTCTGAAAAATGGACCACAGATTGGAACTTCGGCATCAATTGCAGCAAATGTGCTTGTGTCACATTTGCAACAAGGCACAAGCTCTGCCCAGGAATTTCCATGCAAGGTACCGCTTCGTCACGAGAACACCTATAAATACCTCGGGGTGATCTTAGACAGGAGACTTAACTTCCAAAAGCACACAACCATGCTAAAGCAGACTGTTCTTTCGAAGGCCGGAAAGATGTCCTGGCTTCTTTCGCCGAGAAATAAGCTATCCTTGTCTAACAAAGTACGGATTTATAAGTCTATACTAAGCCCTATTTGGAAGTATGCCTTACAAATTTATGGAATTACGGCAAAAACCAATATGAACAAAATAAGAGTGGCCCAAAGCAAGGTGATTCGAAAAATGTGCAATGCCCCCTGGTACATGAGGACGAGGGACATAGAGAAGGACCTCAAGATCCCAAAAGTAGGGGATGTTTGCCGGACACATGCTGAAAACTATTATAGACGCCTTGGAAGTCATCCCAAAAAGGGGATGAAGGGCAAAAAGATTGCTACGGAGGCCTCGAAAAAGAAGACTAAAAAGAATCCACCCGCATGATCTCCCTTTGCGGTTTATATAAGATACAATAATAGAAATGTAATATAACATGATAAAATTAATATAATTCGCGTAGCTACTACCATACATTGTTAGTAATTTACAACCTGCTCAAGCTGCCACATAGGTAGCAGTATACCTGTTAATTTTTTAATAAATAAAAAAAAAAAAAAAAAAATATCTGAAATTCAGTCGTGTGACTTCGTTGGATCCGGCGAGACATTGTGCCGCTCTACGCGGAATCCTCCCTAACAAATGGTCGACGATGTAGTGTGCCCATTTACTTCATCGGGTTAAAAATACCACCCATATTAAAAAAATACTAAATTAACTATCGGGATTCGTCAAAAAACAAAATGGAAAGGGTATTAGTAAAGCTATTTAGGTATTGATATGATAGCATATGTTTATTACAGATCATTTGTTGGAGTATTTGGAGCATTAGTTTTAACAAAAAAAAGAATTTATGCTGCAGCAAGACGGTGGGCCTATTATTTTAGCTTCTGTTTATCTGAAGGTCTGGCAGCTCAGCCTCTTATTGCTCCGGTCTGGCAGCTAGCACTAGCACTTGTTGCACTACAGCTGTTCTTTGGCATTCGTCGCCGCTCGGTTTTCGTGTTTTGCTTCGTTGGGGCCAGATTATTTTCCTTTGGGGCCGTTGGGCCGCATAGTTTGTCTTTCATTCGATTCGTGGCGTCCGGACGCGTCGCTGCCGTTGTAAAGTTGCGTCGGCGGTGCGACATCGTGTTTACGTGGTGTAAAGGAGTGTAATAGTGTTGGTGTTTGTTCTCAGCGGGAGTTTCGAAATACCGCATTGTTTGATTACACCCGCGGCGGCTAATTTCGATGCTAACACGAGCAGTGTGTGAATGAAATTATGCTAAAATAGATAGTCGAAGGTAAAAAGCGTCAGAACAGGAAGGCGGGGAGAAGCTGTTCTGCTGCGCCGACGCGACCGCGCTGCAACTGTGTGTTGGGCGAGTGTGTTGGTGTAGTGGTCTGTCTGGTTTTTTTGTCGTTTTTGGGCACTGGTGTTTGTGTGTGTGTATGTGTGTGTTTGCGAAGCAACAATTTAATTGGTATTCAGTTTAAAAAGCAGTTCAATTGCAAACAATTACAAATATGTAATTTGCCTCGATTGCATTTACATTGGGTGCGTAATTAAATTTTTTAGCCACAAACGAGCGCTGGAGTGCCTGCCACACGCACACAAACAACTGTTGCTGCTGTAGCGGTGTAATGGCGTAATCGTAATCTTTGTGCCCTCTCTTTAATGATTTAATTAAAGCCGTAAATTGCAAGCCGAAATTCAATTTGTCCGTTTGACTCTTTGGTCCGTGTGGGTGGCTCTCCGCTGACATTGAAATGTGCCGTAGTTTGTTTTTTTTTCTGTCGCTGCACTTCACACACACAATTACAGAGTAATTAAGTACGTGCGTCGCGTGCCGTTTTGGATTTTCCTTCGCCTTGGGCGGAGAGTGTTCTGATAGTTCATATTTCTGCGCTTTGCATTCGCACCAGCCCCCCTCGGCCCGCGAATAAAAGTGCCAAGCCAAACCAGTTGACCGTGATAGTCGCGGATTTTGATTCGCGAGCATAAATTCAGAGATACAGCAGCCGAATTACTGCGAACGATTGAATTGCTGAAATAGTTGCGGTTGTGTGTGTATGCCACCTCTGTACCTCTTGTGTGTGTCTGTGTGTGTTTGCCCTTCGTCAATGAATAACGGCAGTTTTCGAGGTGCGAAGTCGAAGAAGAGCAAACAACAACAACAACTACAAATTGCCTCACCTTTGTCAGCAGCAACAACAACACCAACAGAGGCAGGGAAAAAATTGAATAAAAAAAATAAAGCCGGCATTGGAGAAGCCGAAAATAAGAGGAGAAGCAAGCCAATAAAAACAAGAGGCAGCTGCGGAGTCAGCAGAGCCCTGGTGGCCACATTCCAGCCACCCAGCCGTCAGATCGCCCGGCGGACAGCCTCCAAGCCCAGGTCGCAGAAATTCTGACTTCACCCCCAGCACCAGCGAGCAGTAGCAGAAGCAGCATCGACGAAAGGTGAGTTACAGTGAGCTACGGCTACCAGCTACACCTGTTGCAGGCTCCCAGAGGTGCAGTAATTATGCCTGGAACTATTTGAGCTTCCCTGTTTTGTAGATACATTTTCCCCAGAACTCGAGATTGAAGGCAATTTCCTCTGTAAGCGACGGGGATGCGTGAGTCAATTTTCCGCTGCTGTTCTTCGGCTGCTCCTCCTTTCTCTGCCGGCGTGCTGGTGCTGCCCCCCAACATCGTGCCACGCCTGCCGCTGCCAAGCGGGCCATGTGAAAACATTTTTGCGTAGAAATTACATATTGTTTCGTTTTCACATCCCAGGCTGCCAAGCACCAGGCTACACCCCGCTACCCTGCCCCGGCTATCAGCCAGCCAGCTGGCAAGTACCTTGGTTACATGGCTGCTAACCCCTTCCCCGCTTCCGGGCCTCTCGCATTTTTATGGGTCGTCATCCATCGTTGTTCTGCCAAGTCCCCCACTCGAGCCCCTGCCCCGCGCTAACAGGGCAACGCTTTCTGCCCATCAAAGCACAAAAATATCCAAAGGCGGCTGCCTCAATTATGTTAATTATGAATTGCTCCGCCCGTTCCGCCCTCTGCCTGTCTGCCCCTCCGCCCGTTGTTAGTATCTCTGCCAGGGAGGGCCCCGGCTACGTGGTGGATTAAGTCGAGAGAGCAAGTCGAGCGGGTAAGTGGGCTTTTGGGCTGCTGGCACCTGGCGAGGTCGTCGCTGTAACCCAGATTCAGGCGCTTTTTCGCAAGCTTGATTTGGCGACTGCCGAAAATTGATGCATCTCCGCTCACCTGGCGATCTCCTAGCGGGCCGTAAACCGAATTACAGAGTGCCGATCCCACGGCAATGAACTTCGCCCATCTCAGCTAATGAGTTGTTTGAGCTCCGACATCGGCGGTCAGTTCGCCAAACCAATGCGATCATGGACATTTAATGATGCCGATGATGATTGGAAGGTGAAATGGAAATCGAGTTAACTAAAGTGTGATGGAAAAGAGCGATAATGTTTGTCAATATTGTGAATACCAGAAGCTAGAGATAGCTTTTCACGCAACAAGATAATTGGCAGACCCTCCCTAATGAAAACATTTAATAATTTTATCAAACTATAAAATAGCAATTAAATGCTGCCCTTTGTCCACTGTTTTCCAAACGAAATTTATCACGGATTTTAGCCCAACAATAGACCCAAACAGCTGCTGGGCCGCAACACTCCCCGGCCAGCTTCGGTTTCATCCGCCACTGGGGAGTCTCGTAATTTCCAAATCACAATATTAATGCAGGCCCCGACAATGGGAAAAATTTTGCTGCAACGCGGCGGGGACAGGAGTGGGAGGAGGCGGCGGAAAAGCTGGAAAGAGCTGGGCGACAGCGACGGCGGCAGCTTTTTGGGAAACCTTTCAACAATGGAAAACTTGCCCAAGCCGTCATGAACTGCGTCCCAAGTGCTGCTGCTGCTGCTGCTGTTGCTATTTGTGTTGTTGGCATCGCAAGCCGGAAGATATTTCAGACAGGCTTGCAACCGGGCAGCCACCGGAGGGCGGTGGGGCGGGCGGTGGCCGATAGCCGGAACCTGGGCTGAGCTGCTGGGTGCTGGTTCCATGGGCTCCGTGTTTAGACAGAAACAAGTTTTGTGCTTCGGCAATGATGACGCTAGAGCACTGACTCCCAAGCTCTGACCAGTCCGTCGGCTTCTGTGGCAAAGGCAGCTTTTTTGTTGTTCTTGGCCTCCGCCACACAGTGTTGCTTGTTCCCCATTCCTATTCCACATTCCCATTCCCCCGATTCCGAATTGGAGCCCAAAACCAGACCCAGAGTCCGCTCTCGGGCGCATTTAGTTCACTGGCGAGTGGCTAGTGGCTGGTGGTTGGTGGGGCTGTGGTGCAGCCGCGTTGTGTAGTTTTGAACTAGTTGTGGCGTTTCAAATCGAGCCGAACCATTGTAGGCCTAGAGATGGGAGCGTGAGGGAAAGGTCTATAATTGGAAGGAAGTCCTGAGGAAGGAAGCTACACATACTAGCACATGTTTCATCAGATTACCCATCGCTAGAAACCCATCTCTAGTTGCTATCACTTTCCTTTGGGCCCACCCCCTCGTGCATGGTTCACCGCTTCCCTGGGCAGGAGGCCCTTTTTGGCACTGCTCGCAGTTTGGAAATTAACTGATTTGGTTGTTTTTTGGGCCCGACCAGGGAATCCTGTCTGGGCCACAACGCTCGCCAGCCATTTGTATTGTTCGACGGCGGCGAGACGGGCGCCTCTATATGCCGAGGCTAAGCGAGCCTAAAGTTTTCCTGGGCCAACTTTCAGTGGGCTCTTTTTGCGCGTTGAGGTCTCGGCCGTCTGGGATTGCCCCGAAAAAGTTTCAGCAGCCAAGTGGGCGGTCACGCTTAGAAAGGGGTGTGTCGCCGGAGTGGCTAGTGGAAGTCGGCCATTCCGCCGCGACAGGAAGACAGCTCCGGAAGGAAGTTCATTTTGTGCAACTTAACGCTCTTCCCTCTCCATGTCGGAGTGGAAGCGTGTCTGGGCTTCCCGCCCCCCATGCGCCCAGGTCCTGTTTTGTTTTAGACGGAGAAAGGATCAGATATGCACTTGGTGAGTGGCTGGGATGCAACATAGAGTGGGAGGTGGAGTCCTACCCAGGGGTATTATAAATAGAACAATATCTAGATTCTAGATTATAACAGTACCATGATAGTACCTGGTATTAGTAGATAGAAGAGTTCGCCACAAAAACACTCATTTTCACCTTCTTCCAAGAGTTACCCTATACCCGTTTTGGGAAGGTAATGGGAATTCAAATAAAAACTATGTCACGTCAAAATGCAAATTGCATTGGCTCTGTCTTGCCGGAACGGATATCGGCAAAGGAAAACTCGTATAACTGATATCGTATATCGTATAACAGAAAACGAACAAATTATAGAACTATGCAGAGTTCCATGAAAGCATTCTGGAGAGAGAGCGATTGTACAGAAGGTTCTTATGGTGCTCTGCCTAGCACCTAGTTGTCCTTCGTACTTCCTTCGCACTTTTACATTATAATTTTATGTAACATTACTCCCTAAATTATAGAGTAAATGATGAAATTCTCCAATGGCAGCTCCTATGTGGGTAGGAACCTTCGCTTTGTGCAGCTGCAGCTTAAGGCGCCTCTACCTACAACCGAAGATCCAGTGGGTTACCTTCAATGACTTTGGCTACAACGAAACGATCCAAGCCCAACTTCGAAGACAGACTGGCCAACCATCCCAACCCTTTGGCCATCAACTTGCTGGACAATATCTCCTCCGCAAGTAGGTTACATTCACAGTCATGTCCAGCCCAAGGAAGCATCTTGTTCGCACAAGTCCTTGTTCAGTCAGTGTGCTTGGATGCCATTCAAAGCAGGTATATGAGTGTGTTTGTTGCTATTTCAAATGTAGATGCTAGTATAATTGATTATAAAAGTACGTACTTCATAGAAATCGCTTTCTTGGTCAGAGTGTGGCAGAGACACTTGTGCCAAACGCCATTTTCCGAATTTCGTTCCTGGATTTATGATCCACCACACCTTGGAGGACATAAATCAGCCATAGAGTCCGACGCTGGAACATATGCGACTATGATGGACCACGCCGCAGAGAGTGGTTCCAATTTCTGGCCACTAATCTGCATCGCTCCCTGCCCCGCTCCTCCCACCTACCTCCTAGCCGGTTAATCGCCGGCATTGGACGAGGAAAGGCAAATTGCCGTTTTGGCATCAGGAACACACCCATCGCACTCCCGCTCCCCGCAGCCCAGCTCTCGGGCTAAATTTTTAATCAAGCTTTCCAGCAGCTGTGATTCGCTGGTGGAAGCCATTTTGGAGCACTCCCCTACTCCCACCACTGGCCCTCCCACGCCCAGAGTGCTCGTCCTTCGCAAGCGCAAAAAATGCAATCAACGTCAAATGCGCTTCGAAACTTTGTGCAAAATAATAGAAAAGCCATTAATTTCACTTCTCGTCGAAGATGTTGCCCAAAAAGGGCGAACAAGCCGGGGCGGAGGGAGAGCTGGGCGTGGCTCGGACATATGGCGGCAAACGGGAAACAGACAGGAGAGTGGAACAAGCGGTGGAGAGCAAAGTAATTTTTAATTATGCGCATAACGTGACGCCAAACTTTGATTGGAATTACACGAAACCCGATTAATCGCTCAGTGCATCCGCATCCGGTCCTCGTGCTCCTGCGGGTCTCTTCGGGGAAACTTTTTCCCCATTTCAGAAGTCGCAGCGACTGCCGCCCGCAAATGACGCAAAGTTCTCGGCTTGAACAATTTTCATTAGCAACAACGAAACCGCTAATTTCGCTTACAATTAGCGGTGCGCCCACATGTCGCATCAGGCGGTCGAGCGGGCAGTGGGCTGAGGGCGGGAGAGCCTTCGGGAGACAGTCTCGCCAGCGACCAAACGAGTTTTCAACTAAAATGGCCAAAAACTACAAAAAAAAACACACTTTTCCATAGTGATTTTATGAAATTATGGAAGAGATACACAGAGGTTTCGATGGCTTTTAAAAGGGTTCCGGAAAAGGGTTCAGGAGTAGGACTCTTGCTACCCTATCTCTAAGACTTAAGATTTAAGATATCTTGTCTATCAATATTCTAATAAAAATAAATAAATACTCTCAAAGACATCTAAACCTTCCAGAAAGATAAGCGAAGCCCTCGACAGTGATCAGTGCCCTTGGTGGGGCGAGCAAACAATGGGAAGACCCGGTGGTGTCGGCCAGTTGAGCCAACAAAAGAGTAGTTATGTAACACAAAGTTTAGTCAAGGGTCAGCGGTAATGCAATAAGCAACTTTTTCAAACTCTGTGAACTTTTTCAGCGCCCTGTGATGTTTTCCTGTTAAACGCCAGCCAGGACGAGTATTTATAATTGCCGGCCTCGGGGCCCAGACTTGTGCGAGTCCTGTCCGATGAGTGGCTTCCCCCCGAGGGCTGATGTTGGCTTACTTTCCCTCCAAAGTACACAAAACAGGATAAAATAATAAAATATTAAGAGAGTCCAACAGTAAGGAACTAAATCCATTCAAGGCTAATACTTGCCTTCGATTAAAATGCAATAATTGTTTCGAAGGCTTTTAAGCTAAAACATGCGTGCTAAATGCAAAGGACAAACTTTAAATGTAGTCGAAGTCGCTCCTCTGGTGACCAGAAACTTTGCCAACAACTCTCCTCGCCAAACATCCTCCCAAGGAGCCGCTCCGCAGAACCATCATATTTCGCCCCAACGGTGTCTAACAAAGCAATTAGAGCCACGGATACGCCAACACCGCCCGAGTTTGCTGAGTAAACGTTGCCGAGGCGCCAGGTCCTGGCCCGAGGGAGGGTATTCATTAGGCAAGGGGAGCGGGCTGTGCGGCAGACAAACTGCCTTCCCTGCTCGCCCGGACAGGTCCGACTTATGGGTCACTTGCTCAAGAATTCAACAAAACTTTTCCAGCTCGTTGGGGTCGTAGTGGGGGGAGGACTAATGAGGGACTTGGCCTGGCACAATGAATATAATTAAATGAGTCCGAGGTGTAAACTAGCGAATTGTTTGATCCCGTTTTTTCAGCACAGAGCCTCCTCCGCCGCCCCTCTCTGACAGGCTCCCTGACAGACTTTCTTCGCTTTTGGTCCTTGGCACCTTTCTGCGCATCCCTGTTTTCGCTACACACAGCAGCAACTTTTTGCCTGCTCAGCTGGATGTTGGTAAACTTTCATCTTGGGCTAAGCACATTCTGCACTTTTGGAGCCCTTTTCCGCCGGATTCTGTCTCTGCCCGACGGGCATCTTCCAGCCAGCCACTCGCTCTAGTTAGCCAACTGTCAGTCGGACACTTGATCGTTTAGAGCGTGACAGGTATTTTCGGATACAGCAGGACAGTGGAGGGCACCCTTTTCCAGAGCACTGGTTTTTGTTTTTAATTCCGCTTTGATTTCTGATCGATTAATAATTCAAGTTCATTGGCAATCTGCCCGAACTTCTGCGATTAATTATGCGATGAGTCAGGAAATAGGTGTTCTATGAGCGATTTTACGAGCTCATTCGCTCACTGTCCTTTCCTCTGGCACTCTGCCTGCTAATCAGCCAGGATAATGAGTGGGCAGCCCGTGTTTAAGAGTCTAATTAAAAAGTTCTCCGCTGGCCAAAGTGTGCGAGTCGCCGAGTCACCGAGTCACCCCGTCGAGCAAAAACGACTCAACTTTCTATGGCACCACTTTCGCTGAGGAGATCCCAATGAATATTCTTGTTCTGCATTGATGATGAAAACCTGTTTGCCCGCCCGCCCCTTCCTCTGGCCCCTCCCGGCCCGCCGCTTTTTATGGTAATGAATGGGTCAGGCAGAAGTAGAGCTTTGATTTCTGATGCTGCTGCTAACCACGAAGGCAAATAAGCCAAAAAGTACGAAAAGAGCACAATTTCCTGGCGTGACACTGCTCGCCATGTCTCTTGGCCTCACTCGCCTGCTATCTGGCTCTGTTTCCCCATTTATTTCGTAACTCCGCTGACCCTATTCACAGGTGACTCTCTGCATGTGCCACAGAGCTCTAGGAGCTCGCACTCGCGACTCGAATGCAACGCTAAGTAGGGTTCTCCGGTGCAGTGCTTTCACTCCAAGTCGGTTCTCAGTTGGAGCTATTCTGTGTACTTATCTGCCAGTTTGCTTTTATTCCCTCAGGTCCCCCTTTATTCGCCTAAACAATTTTTTACTCTCTGAAACTCTATAAACCCTCTTAGTCATAAGAAGTATTTCAAATGTGGACTACTACCTGTAACCATACAACCTAATACATGTTCTATGGTTAGTGCTGGTACATATATGCAAAATGAGGACATTAACCGGGAACTCGGAATGGGATCTATCAACACCATGCCAAGGACAAACATACCATATGAGACTCTTGGTCCTAATATGAAACATATAAACGCTTATCTATTCCTCTAGCTCTCTATAGATCTATTTGTATCTATGTGGATACATTATTATTATTATTATTATTATTATTATTTTTAGAAAGAAATTACCAACAATTATAAAGTGCAGGTAGCAATAGCAACAAGGGCCTTCTGCTTAAAAGTTGTGGTCTAATGTGTACTATGTGATATGTAAAAACAATGGATTTCTTAACTTAAAAAGCTTTTAACTTAGGTAGTTTAAGAGGTCTATATAGATACAAATGTGTGTACTTGTTAGTGGGAGTATACTTCTATGTTGTTTTAAAGATTTAAGGGATTAAGGAATTAGATTGTTTGATCTATATGAGATCTATAATTTCCTCTAAGGTTTTTTTGGAGGAATTTGTGTCTGTGTTCATATGTGGGGCTTTCTAGGAAAATGTGTGGTAGGGTTATGTTTTGATCATCACTACATTGTTGGCATGTGAGGCAGGTGAGAGGTGTTTTATCAAATATGTGACTGTGTGTCAGTTTGGTGTGTCCTATACGGAGTCTCATAAATTAAATGTTAAAATTAAATTAAGGGTTCAGTGTTGCTCGGTTTCTTGTGTTAATAAGTTCATAGTGTGTAGACGTGTTGTTCCATATTAAGTCATTTTGGGCTTTCATGTGATTACTGATGTGTTTAAGAGTATCTGGTATGTTCTATTTTTTTCTGTTATTAATGGCAGTGTGGTTGCTTGCTTGGCTGCTTGGTCTGCAAGCTCGTTGCCCATAATGCCGCGGTGTCCTGGGACCCATATCAGAGTGTATTTGTTCTTGTATCTTGATATAATTTTTCCGATTTCTAGTATATAGGGCGCTGATCTATATAATAATAAGGGCTGAGAGTGATTTGGTGCATATAGCGAGTTTTCCTGCTATTTCAGCAGGGAAAATGGATGAATAGGGTGGTAGTATTTGCTGTCACTTCCGACTTCAAAGTGTTAGAAAACGGTTAAAAAAGGTATTACTCGCCATTATTTCTTTTTCCCAATAATCTCTATTTATTTATACTGTACATAAGTAAAAGATATATTCAAATAATACGTTTTATATAGTTTATATAATTGTTTATTTCGCTTTTGCACGTTTTTGCTGTTTCATGTTTTTCCCAAATCTTAGTATTTTGTGCAAAGATTAACATTAATGACATTTTTAATCAAATTGTGCCTCATTTGCAATACATAATAATTAAACATAAAAGACTGCAATAAAAAGTGAAATATTAAAACAAAAATATAGGGTATTTTTTAAGATAAGAAAAGGAGGAGTGCCTTGAAATTCCGTACATAAATTTTTATGTACTCATTTTTTAAATGTGACTAATACCAGACCGTAATCATTATGAGTTTTATTTAAAACATTTTTAGAGCGAAAAAATGAAAACCAAGAATAATAATTATTTTTATAAATTTAATAAAGATGCCGATCGAAATCAGACACATTAAATACAGTTCCTGCAACCTCATCTGCACCTCTAAGTACAGACTTTTACGAAATAAAAATCAAACACCATAAAGCTTGCAGGAACCGACTTAAATCGTGGCAAGGTATCCTTGAATCAAACGTAATATGATTGATGGGTCGGACAGTGAAGTAATGAAAACCCCAGTCATTGCAAATGTAGTTTTGTTTGATTTTGCGCTGGCCGTTGCCACACATTTCTTTGGCTCGAATGCGTGTGAAACGTTTCGATAAATGTTTGTGGATTCGTGCGAGTCTGTCAGGGCACAAAGGGTTGTGTGTGTGCTGCCCTGCTCCGCTGACCGGCGGGGATCTCTTTTTGTTTTTCTTCAGTCGCAACTGCACGACCACATTCCCAGACTCCCCCAGACCGTCCGCCCTTTGCCATTTCAGTCCCGCGCGCTTGGCGTTAACTTTTCCACGCATTGATGACGAATGGCCACGGAAAATGATGAATGTTTAATGGGGCAGTGCGGCAGCGAAAACATTTTGAGGTAGCATATTGATGGGTCGAGGTTGCACGAGTTGGGGTTTTCGGTTTTCGGTTCTCGGTTTTGGGCTGGTCATGCATCATGGAGCAGGTCGATGCCAAAACTTTTGGACTCTCACATGTTGCAGTGTCAACAAAGTTGCCTGAAAATAGTATTAGAAATCGGGCAGAGTGCAGTGTGAACTTTGTCTGGGAAGGATGCTGGTTGGTTTGCTTTTTTATTTTTAATTAAGTTTGTAGTTGTTTTTTAGGGGTTTTTCGAGCATCCCAACTATTAAAGGGAGATGTATGGGGTTTCAAGTGTCTAGTAATGAATGGCTCTTTATTAAAAACACTCCAGCACTCATATTCAATCTCAAGTGATGTCTTGGTCCCATTCCCCTTTCTTATCATCCCACTTGTTCGAAGTTCCCCTTGCATTTTCGGGTTTATCCAGAGTACCCTGCCTGCGCTATCTTCCCCATGTTGTGCCTCGAATTCCTTGCGGAATCTCCGGAGATATGTGGGTCTCTGTTATAAAAATTGCCCCACTTGCGATGTACTGCCCTGACCCCTCCGCTTCCCCCGCCAGCAGGTCGTTTATAACATTTTTTGCTCGGCTGGAGCAAGTCTATCAAAAATGTGTATTCGTAATTGCAGAAACGCACACAGCAATGCCGTAAGACGGGCAGCTCGGAAAAGCGACACAGTCGTTGTCATCGTTGAATGATGTCATGTTCGCACGCCCCCGCCCCCTCCCTGCTCGGCTTGTCTATTGCCTCTGCGATCTGCCACAACACCATTTTGGCGAAATCCAGCCCTGGGCACCCTTTATGAATCAGTTACCAAGGCGCTGATGCTGCAATAAAAGGTGCGATTTATCATAATGGCTGACGCATGTAACACACACACACACACACCCGCATAGACTCACCACCCCCTGTGGAAATCGCAAGACGGTAGATGCCAGCCACCTCCTCCTCCGCCCGCCCACTCACTTGTATCTCGCAATATAACGCAATGGTTCCTGCTGCGGATTGTGGATCCATCGATTCCATTTCTTGCCATTTTCCGCATTTTTCACAAATCAGTTTTCGCACACACTCCCGCTCGCACACAGTCTGGTCCATTACGGCCCGCCGAGAGTGTGTCCGTGTGTGCGGAGCCATCCGAGGCAGCCGCCCGACGCCAGACGCCAGTTCATATTGATTACAACAAATTCGCCATCGCCGTCGCCATTTGCTTGGAGTTGTCGCCGGCTTCGGGGAGAGAGAGCGAAAACGTGATTATGTAACTGACGTATGCGAGAGTAAGTACACATATCTGTGCTGGCTTTTTGTCGGCTGTATCCACAAGCCATTAAGACTCCATTAAGGATATTAATACAGAGTATGGCCTGGATTAGTGTGCCTTTCCGATTACAATCAATTAAAGTTTGAAATCTTTCCAAGATTGCCTGGTTTGGTTTTTAAAGCCGAGTCTCCTCTGTGATGCCGCAGATCTTCTCGCTAATCGCTGATACGGTTCTTTAGTGCCGGCTGCTAAGCCAGCCATATTGCTCTGCCATTTTGTCCAGGCTTTGATTTTTTACTCCACTGCATTTTGACACTGAAAAAAAATACCATAATATTTTTATAAAAGAGTCAACTACGAGGCCATAAATAGTCTGTTTCTAAGCATCCTGTAATCCCTTCTTTAAAAGGAATCCTAGACCATCTAAAAATATTATTTCTATAATAACTTTTCAAATATTATGAAGAATTTTTAATTTTTCGTTTCAAGCCGCGTATTTCAGCTGAAATATTTTTGTTGTGGCCCGATTCGAACCCCTTCTCTCCTCCCTACGCGCTGCTCCGTCAAGCGAAAACCGTTCACTTGCTTGACATTTAGTGCCGGCTGCTGCTCATGTCTTGGGGTCTTCGATGGCGACCGAATTGGAGATTGGGGCAGAATCAGGGTCCGAGCGGCACAAAGCCAGAAATGGAGAGAGACGGCGAAGGGGGAGGAGGGAGGGGAAGCCAGAGGCTGGTGCTCTTTTGGCGACGACGGCGGCTGTCTGGTATTTCGTTTAACCGGTTTATGTGTGTGGTTTGCCAGTCGCTGCCGGGCTGTGGTGGCTGGGAGGTGGTTGGCGTCTGACAACTGGCTCCAAAAATACAAAATACTTGCACAGCACATGGCTTTGTGCGGAACTTGGCTAACCAACTGGCCAACAAACACACACAAGGCAGCGCGCATATTTGTCGTTGCGGATTATTTCATAGCACAATTCTGAACAGAAAGGGGGTGGTTGGGTGGCTGGATAGCTGGATGGCAGGGTGGAGGGGCGCAAATGACTGTGGTCTTCCACTCCTGTTGTTCCAACATTCCTTTCGCATCTCCCTCGCCGATTTTTGCTCTTTTTCGTTGGCCGTTAATTTACATTGCAAAACTGTCTTTCTCCCCCGACTTTCGCAATTTGCAATTCAATAGTTTATAGATTTCGTATTGTCAGTGGCTCCAGTGCTTGTGTTTGTATCTGGCTGGGGAAGTGCCAGTGGGAGGGAGGCTAAGTGGGTGTCTTGTGGCTGCCACACGGATGTCAGTGGGTAACTGGAGGCCGGAGGGGAGTGCTTCGATTAGCTCATTTCTCGACACCCCAACTAACAGACTGATTTAGAGGCTCTCCTAAACGCAAACAGTAGCTACTCGGAAGCCATCCGAAAGTATGTAGTAGCTTTTATATATTTTTTTTATATTAAATCCAAGCAATACTTTCAGATATAAACTCAAAATAAACTGAGCTCTTTAGTCTAGCTTGTTCTAGCTTTAAACGCGTTCTCGGTTGTCATGATTCTTCTAAAACTACTCAACAGATCTAACAGGCCTTTAAAATAAATAAAACTAGTTAATGAATTAGGTATTTCTTTTATATTTCATTTAAAACTATTATTTAAAATAACAAATTGAAGTCAATTTTTCACATTTTTTTTAAAAATGAATTCTCTCAAAAATAGTGTTTATTATTATCTCTTCCTTATCCCTTTTTTATTATTATTAAACTTTAAAGTATTAACTGAATACATATTTTTTTAATTTTCATTCTGATGATCCAGCTCCGAGAGTAGGGCGAGGGACTTGCACGTCAGAGTTTTTTGATTTTTCTGTTCAAAAGTTTCAAAGGTCAAAAAATCAGTTTATAAATTTTTAATAAAAAGTTTCAATTTGAAAGGTAGCTTTTTTAATTTAAAAGCAAGTATTGTAACCCCTTAAAACCCCCAGTTTTAAGGCACTAAAGTTTAAGAAGCAAAGCTGCCATCGTCTGCCACTGCTCCCATTTAATCCTCTTCCAATCATTTAATAGCCAATACTTTTCCATCAACCCAGTGCGGGCAGTGTCTCTCCGTTTGATAAATCTAATCAGTTTAAAATGCAGCCACAGCTCAGTCGGGCACTACAGAAGCCAAACATCAACAATGTTTGGTGTTTCTTGTCCGATACGTTGGGGCCTGAGTGATGCCCGCAAACTATGCAAACCGACTAAATGCGATTGGTTTTCGGCTGTGGGCCGCCCCAGTCCCCCCAGACCAAACTGAATTCAATGCAAATTGATAATGAAATATGCGATGGAAATGCATTAGAGCGCCCCTGCGGCGGCATTCTTATTGCTGAAATGCCAACACTCCGGGCTCATCGCCCGCCACCTCCTGGGCAACCCGAATTGGCCATTTAGTGCAATGCGGCGAATAAACGAAATGTGGTTAACGCAATGACAGTGCGATTAGCCGAGAGCGTTGTGGGCGAATCTGTTGACGATGTGGCCGGGCTGGCGGTGCCCGGGGTTTTTAGTGAGTGGCTCACTTCAGCTGCGGCAGTATCTGCTGCTGCGGTGGCTTGAATCATAATCCACGCCCAGTGCGGCTGGCCAGAAGTCAAGTGTGCAGTGCCAGCCACAATAACACTCCTGGCTGGGTTCAAAACTGAAAAGCAAACATAATTTTATAAAATATTCAGGCGTAATCAGCGGGCTTAAAGGGCCTCGAGGACAAAAGGAATCGACAATAAGGAGAGCGAATGAGTGACAGCTTTTCACAGAGCCCTAAATAAAAGATGCGACTCGGATTATTTAAATACCATTTCTATTATCCTTCGCCTCAAATCCAATCGAATCGGGCAATCAATGTACTTGTCGGAGGAGAGCTCTTCATCAGTGCAATCAGAGCTCAGCCTCGAATTACCCGAATGAATAGGCAACTTATGATTTATTCATTCGCCATTATTATCGACGGAGATGACAAAACACTTCCGCAATAAATCTCAATGGGGAGTAAGTGAGAGGCACTCGCCCAATAAACAACAATAATTATGTAGGGAAATGTTCGAAATAAAAAGAGAGTTTGTCCTTGACTGCGTTTGCTTCTGCGTTCTCCCTTCAATGATCCATAATTGCTATTAATTGTGCTCCGGATTTGCATAGCAAATAAATCTTGAAGTGGCTGGTGGGGCGGGGAGCGCAGAGGCAAAACATAAATTCTTCCCCAGCGATTGCTCGACACTCGAGCACCGCTCGAAAGCTTCCTTTGTCCGGCCAGGCATTGCCGTTGCCGTTGTCGTTGTCGTTGTCGTTGTCTAATTTATTTAGCTTTGTGTAAACTTGTTCAAGGTTGAATGGGCCGTTGGCCGAATGGAAATTAAACGGCAACAACAGTCCAAGGAGCAGCAGCCAGCAGCCTCAAAGAAAACATTCGAACTTCGTTGAAGACAATTCGAGATGCCAAAAGGCGGCCAGAGTTTGGCTCGATTGTTGTGGCCCGGGCTGGAAATCGAATTGTGCCAAATGGCCTGGTCCTCCCCCTATCCTTGTCTATCTGTGTGTCCTTCCTCGTCCTTCCTTCGTGTGCAGCCCTCCCCGTGTCTGTGGTCCAAATGAATAATTTGGCATCGCAGATAAACGAAATCAATGTCCACGGCCCGAACCCAAAACCAAATGGCAACATCTGCCCATTGGCTGGTCCGGGGGCGGGCGGCCACTCTGGGGAACTTGTTATTGAATTAAAGTGACTTGATTTACGGCGCGTTCCGGTCAAAAGCTCTTAATGGCATTTGCCACGAGTCCACCAGCTCCTCTAACCGCCTAACCCTTACCCGCCGGGTCATCTGTTCTCCGAAAATGAAGTTTGTGCCTAGTGCTCTAACCAGCGGCAACGGTGCGTATGCGCGACATTAAGTATACGCCGCACTGGCTCGCTGCTAGGGCGCCAGTTCTGTCAGCAAATTATGCAAAACTGACTGTTGCATGATTCAATTTTGTGGCATGAATAGCATTTAAAACTGGCAACACAATCAGGCGCTCTGCTATTGTTTACCTTCCGACTTGACGGCCTGTTGTGATTGCTGATAACATTGTTATGCTTGGCTCCGATGTCGGTGCTGGGGCAGTACAAGCTCGCGACACAGGACCGAATTAAACTGAGCCAAAGCCCATCCAAATGACAGCAGATAGCGCCAATAATTTATGCATGCTGCATGTTGCGAGTCCGGCCACCCAGCACCACCCTCCGACAAGGTTTATCTTGTAGTTGGCATCATTGGCCACGCCTCCTAAGCCGCCAAGTACGACCCGCCCACACAAAGGCACCCGCCCGCACCCTGACAAGGCTGCACATAATTTAATTAAAACGAAATCTCGCACGGGGCGCTGAACTGCAAACTGTGAATGCAAATTATTATTAATTACAGCGGAGCGACGACAAATGTTTATGGCTGCCATATGTGTGCCACTCGCCGACTCTCCGCCTCTGTCTCCCCAGTCGCACTATCTCCCTCACTGCTGCCTGCACGAGGAGACTTGGCGCCGCCATCTGCTGACACTTTGGGGCGAAACCCGACATGGGTAAGTGCACGGGTGTTTATTTGTGGCAAGCGAAATTAAGAGAAATCTAAACACATTCACTTGTCGTTTATCTTACTGCTACAGTGGGTAGTGCCCTTTGCCTTCTTCCCTGTGCCCAGAAGTGTTTACGAAGCGCTACTTTTTATGGGGTTGCATGGCTGGTGGTTCATTATTCTACTCACTTCAACCAGATCTCTAGAATATTGTCAAAACATTCCACATCTACTTTTATTTTATTCAAAAGTTACAGAAAATATTCTTCGAAAGGCTTGCTTTCGCAGACTGCAATCTTAGACCATAACACCAATGTAACCCCTTAAAGGGAACCAGCCTGAAATTTAAACAAAATATTTTGTTTTTCGTTTGAATATGCAGATTGATGGAGAGTCGATCTTGCAGTCGTTTAAGGTATTCCTCCAATGCAAAAACCTCATGGAGGACCAGATGACCTGCAGAGGGGGTCATCTTTAACAGGACACTTCTAACTTTTTGATGTGAACACTACAGAAAAATGGACAATTAAGAAGTTTGTAGTTTTTAATGAGGATTTTACTTAACAATCGGGTCTTTTGACGGCAAGCTGGCAGAAACTGGAATGCATTTTTAAACGCGGTACTCGTAGAGTACTTCTTGATCAGCATCAGCAGTCTAGTCGATATAGGCATGTCCGTCCCGTCCTTGTCACTTAAATGGAATATTTCGAAGAGCCAGTTTGAGGAAGTTTTTTGAAAAAGTTGTAATGCCAAGCTATTCCGATGGCTCATTATCTGCACAATAAAATCCAAAATCGTTCCACATTGAGAGGAGTTGGTTATAAACTTTTTATTCCACTTCCTGACTGGATTATTTCAGTTTTTTGTTCCAAAAAATACAACATTTTATTACATTAATTTTACATTAGTTTTTTTTTTTCTCTCTTCATTTATTCACAATCTGTCTGGTTCTGTACAAGAAAGAAGTACATTTTATAATTAATATTAAATAATAGTAATAACCGTTTTCCAATGAGCCCTGCTTTTCTGTTGATTGGATTTATGGTTGAGGGAGTTGGAATATGTGGTAGCTTTATTGTCTTCTTACTGATAAGCTGTTATCTACTAGACTTAAAACTAAATTATTTTCATGATTATGGAGTCTGTCGACATATTTCTTAGTAATTTTATTTATTTCTTCTTCAATGGTTGGAATATTAAGATCCTTGTAAATACTTGATTTTGATACAAAACAGGAAAGGAAAGCAAACTTATATTATTAGATATATATCTTATATAGTTGGTCTTATATAGTTCTTATATAGATCTTATATAGTTGGCTGATCCATATGAAATTTGGCAGGTCAAATTAGTTTGGCCAAAGTGGAATGCATAATCCCCTCCTTCTAACTTAAAAAACAACAAAGTTTCCAAAGTGGCATTTCCGACCAATCAGTTATATAATAGCTATAGGATATAGTTGACCGATCCCTGAAAGTGTAAACTAGTTCGCATAGAAACCGACAGGCGGACATCCTTATATCAACTCAGAAGGTGAAGCTGATTATGAATATTTATACTTTATAGGATCGGAGATGTCTCCTTCACTGCGTTGAACACTTTTGACCAAAATTATAATTCCCTCTTCAAGGGTATAAAAAGGAGCATTGGCAATTTGTCGCAAGTTTTTGACTGGTAACGCTGAAGTATCTCAATATATCAGTTTCTAGCAGTCCCCAAAGCTGTATAGCGTAAGTCCAAACAGGCTTCAGTATGGATTTGAAGAGGCGTCTTTTGGTTTTCCAGTGAGGGAAAACATTCCAACCAGGACATTTTTTGTGTTTTAAGTCTGAGTTGCTGACATTTGGCTTTTATCAGACTTTTCCAAGTTAATCTGCGGTCGAGATGCAAGCCCAGATACCTGGCACAGGTACTTTGTGGAATTGTCGAGCGGTTAAGGGAAACATTTTGGCAACTACCTGGTCTTGATGAAAAAGTTATTTGGACGGATTTTAGGGAGTTATTTCTGATTTTCCTTCAAAGGAACCAGTCTTCAACTAAGCCTAATCCAAGCTTACGCTGCAGGAGTTTGGAAGCTTCATTTCCAGATGCCCTTGTGGCTAAATCGGCTGTATCATCCGCATATGTTGCAACAGTGCCGTGCAACATAACTGGCATGTCGGCCGTATATAGGGTGCAGAGAATTGGTCCCAATACGCAATAATCCTTTGTGCCAGACTCGATCGAGCGCTTGTTGAACATCAAGAAAGGCAGCAGTGCAGTATTTTTTGTTATCAAATGCAGAAACTATATCATAATCATAACTATATCATAGTTTATTGTATTAGTTTATCATTGTGTGTAGTGAATAGTTAAGAATCTCGACTGCAACCGTCCCTTGTCTTAAAATGGAAACTTGTCATTTTCCTAATTCATTCAATCGGATTGGCAGTCTATATTTTGAAACAATAGCAATACATCTCAACGGGGGTTTCCTCGGCGCAAAAGGACTGCTGCTTGTACTGGTCGGTCCGCGTGATGGGTCCCTGGAGCGAACTATAGTTGGAAACGAGCACGGTGGCATCGAACTTCCCGCGTCCGGGCACGGTCTCCAGCCGGACAGTGATCGTTTGGTTGAGGTCCCGCAGGTAGGCCTTGTTGACTCGGAACAGCTTCAGCTTGTGGCACTGCGGATAGGGGCGGAGCAACTCGTTTATCGTGTCCACGGCGACCTGGGCCACGCGGCGCACACTGCTGGTGTTCCACGGAATCTGCATCAGCTCCTGGCACTGGCAGTAGTGGTAGGGGATGTTGGCGGACTCGCAGCCCCGCCTCTCGGGAATGGGCAGGAAGAGCGAGACATTGCGTTCGTCGCGCAGAGCCAGGGTTCGGTTGCGAATCCGCTCGTCGGTCAGGTTCTCCAGGTTAATCACATCCTTGATGGTCTCGTGCAGGTCGAAGGTGGTCACCAGCCGGTGGGCATTGGCCTGCAGGTTGGCCACCGCCAGCGGAAACCGGCTCTCCAGCCAGCTGGGGTAGACGGCCACCATGGTGGGCAGCGACATCTCCCGCATCCCCTGCAGGGTTTTCGCGAAGGGGCCGTACCTCAGCCCGTGGTCGGACAGCAGCAGAACGAGGGTGTGCTCGAGGACATGGAAACGGTGCAGAGCGCGCAGAATGGCGTCGTACTGGATGTCGGTCTGCAGGCCGTACGCGAAGTAGTCGTGCACGCCCTGAGTTTGCCAGAAAAAGGCAAAGAAGCCGGTGTCCAGGCAGCGCTGCTTGAAGTGCGGCATCAGAAGGTATATGAACTCGTACAGGACGTGGTGGTAGACCCGGTTGCCGCTGCACGAGATCTCTTTCGGCCCCCTGGCGCGGTATGTGGTGTGCTGGTGGATCTCGACCATGACGCTGCGGTAGTAGTAGTCGGTGGGCTGCCGGCGGAATCCCAGCTTTCCGTACGTGAAGGTGCCGCCGATGCGGGTGTCCTCGCCAAACATTGTGACGAAGCCGGCTCTCTTGAACTCGTTCCACAGCAGATTGCACTGATCGAAGTTGTGCTTGCGACTCCCGTAGCAGCCCTCCTCCGACTCCAGTTCGTCCTGGCTCTGGCCACTCAGGAGGGGCACCAGGTTCGGGTAGGAGTTGCGTCCGACGCGGGTGTAGCCCCAGAGCTCCACGTGCGGCAACTGGTCCACAAAGTCCATCACATTGCTGGGGAGTCGATAGACAACGAGTGTCGTAGAAGCTACTTATTCGAAGACCTTACCTGAAGTATCGTCTGTAGTGCATGTGGGAGACCGAGTCTATGCCCAGGACCATGACCGACAAGCGGTTGGCCGGCTTCCGAGACTCCTTCTTGGGCACCTCTGCCTTCGCCGCCGGCGAGAGAAAGATGTACACGTCGTGGAAGATCAGGCGGTTGAAGTCCACCCAGCACATGGCCCGCAGAGTGATGTTGCCGGCCTCGACCTCCGCGTTTTTCCGCCCCCGGCTAAAGCCGAATACGCCCCTGGCCACGTTACGGTTCCTGAAGTCGCCCTCGCGCTCGAAAATAATGTAGGCGCAGAAGAGTTTGCTCAACCTCCGGATGCCTAGTTTTTGCCAGAGTTGCGTTCTGTTGAGGGTCAGGGTCAGGTAGTTGCGGCCCCGGACGCTCCTGGGCTTCAGGACCGGCAGCTTGTAGCACCTGTATATGGGCATTGGCACCATGAACTGGCGGGCGACGGGCGACATGTGGTCGATGGCCTCGATCCGGCAATTGGAGGTGTTGACCATCAAGCCCATCTCTTTGGCCCTCGGCGTGGCTTCCAAGGGCGGAGGTCCCAAGTCCACATCCAGCTTGGGCTCCGAATAAGTCACGACCAGCAAGGCGACAATGATCAGAAACAATAGAAGGTTGCCAATCTTCGGCGCATCCTCTTTGTAGAACTTCTTCCACGCTTCCGGCTTAGCAACGTACATTTCTGGGAAACTATCTTTCGAGTTGCCAATAGAAACGAGAATGTATTCAAGCCTGAATTTTTTCTCATAGGTATCTAGATTCTAGAATGTAGATGTGTACCTTTTAATGTGTCTGTGACAGGGAACGTAATCATTATCAGTTTTATTTCAAAAATCACAAAATAATTATTATTCTCTGAGCGAAGAATAATATCATCAAATATATCATCATCTTTATATCACTCAATTCAAGATTGAGGGCTTTATATGAAATATTATAGATATTTGATTGCATAGACCTAGTATGTGGGTCCAATGTAACACTATGATTTTTCCGCGATCACTCCTCCAAATCCTTACAAATGAGAAAAAACAGAAGATCAAGCAATCCTTTTAATCATTTAATTTCACGAATAGTAACTTTGATGTGGACTTGCTTGATAGCTTCCATCTTTGTTAAGTCATGATTATTTTGTGATTTTTATTTTTTCGCTCAGAATATAATAATTATTTTGTGATTTAAAAAAAAAAAAAAAAACAGATTCAAATAAAATATCCAACAGATTTTAAAATAGAAATCACAAAATAATCATTTTTTACGTTCCCTGGTCTGTGAGGTAATTGTTGCAGACTCAGAAAAAAAATAGTTCTAATATTAGGCTGGATTGTAGGACATGTCCTTAGGGACATAGAAATGATTTTGGAAGTGACCGCTTTGAAGCGGGTAGAGAAGCTGCAATGTGAGTTCAAAGTACGTCTTTAACCTTTGAACCTTTATTTAATTAAGTTTTACTTATTATTTATGAATGATTGTTCAGTCGTGGAGAATTGTTATCGACTATCCTAACCCCACTCCAAATAATAAAGCCGAGGTTAAAAATGAAAACTTTATAATAATAATGTTTATTCGAATATAGATGAAATTGGATGATCCAACAGATTGCGAATCTGATAGGCACTAGACCTAAAGCATAGTCATATGCTTTGTTTAAAAAGCTTAGTGGGGGCTGCTGGCTGACTCGACCAGACTTATATGTACATATATGGGCATGTCCGGAATGTTGAATATTTTCGAATTTTTTCGTATATTCTTGAAAAGGAATGTTTGAAACTTCCATAATACAATAGTTTCATAGTACATACCAGTTTTTATCTTTAAAATATTTGTAAAATGAGCAAATGCTTTTAAGCTACTTTTAGCTCATTTAAAATGCGTTTTTTGTTTAATTGTTTCGCATGAAAAACATTTGATATGTGTCCAGTCTTTGTACCACATTTCTTCAATAAGAAATAAAATTTTTAAATCTTTATAAGATATTAATCTTTAATAAGAGGAGTTAAACTCAAAACCAGCGAAAAAGTTGTTCTGTTTCGCGCGGGTGAGCCCAACCGACCAGGGGCGGCTGTCGCATAACGTACGGCTCGAATCGCGAGAATAGATCCGACTTAATTAGTAGTGAAGGTAGGAGTAGTATTAGTAGTAGTTTAAAAAATGTTCCTCCCACGGCAGAGGTTCAGTTGCAAATGAAGAATATCGCTTCTAAGCCGGGTGTGTTCATATCCCTAGAGTCTATGGATAAAACGGGTTAACTTCGGAAGTAGTCCACCCAAAAGGCGGTACACTGGACTGATAAGACTAATGTCCTTTCGTGTCCCCCGTACTTTCTTTCCAATTACAATCGAATAGTATCTATTGGTAAATGGACCGACTGTACAAGGTACAAAGAGGTGAAAAAATGTCTCTTCACTCCCCCTATCCCTTGTTCTGACCCATATTTTCCTAAATTATTTTTCATGTTGGACTATTTTTGCTGGCCCTTTTCTGTTTCTGCAGTTTGTCTATTAGCATAGTTTACAATTGCAGTTCCTTTTGCCGTTACCTGCAGCTAAGATTTGTTTGTGTTTACCAGAAAAGGAAGAAAGGAGCACAGACTGGAAAAAGTACAAATAGTGGAAGCTGCAAGAAGCGTTCAGTGATTGAGCTAAAATCCGGGCGTTTTAATTAGGCCCCTTGATTGGATTTTCCTGCTGGATGGTACTGCTACGATAAGGCAACAAATCCCTTATAATATAAAATAGTTCCTTCTTTTAACAATATTATCAAAATATTACGAAAGGAGGAGCTTATATACCCGGAATGCCTTGAATATTTCAGAGGCAGCTTACATCATCCAGGCCGAGTCGGAGCAGCCGCTAAGTAACCGGATCTATTGCTCAGCCGGAGACAAAATGGGAATTGTATCTCTCATTCGCTTTTCAGTATCGGTTCCCCGCTTGGATCCTTTGTCCTTTTTCCCGACTGGAATGCCTTCCGAGTGCGATTTTCGCGCAGTTGTTTTCTTAATTTTCCGCATACGGAGCCAGCAAAGCGGCGACTTCCTGCCTTCCGCTGATCCCTCACCGCTGCACCGCTTCCGCACACCTTCCTCGCCGTTCTCGGTCAGGTCTCGTGTGCAGCATCCTGTATACTGTGTAAAACATATGCACACATTTTATACCATTACGGCGTAACAATATTGCATTTGCAGAACCACTTCCCTCCTCCGCAGCCCCTGCTTGAGCCGCTCCTTATTCCGCCCGCCAACTGTCTTGCGTTATGTGAATCCGGCGCGAATCCCGTGAATCCTGGCGCGCTCCTGCCGCCGTCCTCCGCGCTCACCTTGTTGGCTTTAAGTTACGCTCTTGCTGCAGATACCCTGCTTAAGCTCGAACTCTGGGCATGCTACCGACTGAATAATGTAGTTCCTAATTGGAGAAAAATGCCCGAAAAGCTCATGGGTGTGGTGTTCACAGCAGCCACCTCCTAAACAACTCCCTTTTGATATTTGGATTTCTCACAATTATGCAGGATATCATCCGCTTCAGTTTGTGCTTCCCTTTGTTGTTGAAACCCAGTTTCAGTTTCAGTTTTGAGTTTTGGCTACAGGTCTTGGCGGGGCCAACCGCGGTGTAGCTCCTCGAGCTGAACCACCCGCCGCCTGCTCCAATTACTGTTTGCATAGCTGAGTGTCGTCTACGGAAATTTGTTTATTTTACGCGCATTGCGCTTTGCTTCGCTACGGTTCGGTTTGGTTTGGTTTGGTTGGATAACCATCCGCCCGCCAGGATCCGTGGGTACTCCTTTCGCGGGAAAGCGACGAGCGGCAGCACAATGAGACATGACGACGACACATCCGGCGACCGAATCGCTGAGACAAACTGACAGCTAAATGCGTTAGAGTCGTTTCAGATTTCATTTGCCGTGAATTTTCCTTCCCTCTTCCCGCTTTTTTGATGTTTTTCCACGTTGGGTTTTTGTACCAATGTATTTTGCATTTTTGTAGGTTTCGCTGACATTTTCCTAGGCAGCCAAACCTTGTGCATCGGGCAGGTTTATGGCCCCCACCTTCCGCTGCCGCCGCCGCCACAGCTGCCAAACGGCGCAGTTACAGTTGCAGCCTCAGTCAGAGCCGGATTCCGCCCCACTCCTGCGACAAAGTAAAAAACAAGCCCATCCGAAAGTAAGAATGTCAGACGCAGCCGTGACTGCCGAAAAAAAACCAACACGACGGCATAAAAAACGAGTTGTGGGAGCGGTCAGGACGAGGGGCTCACCACTGCGTATGAGCAATAAGATTTTCATAAAAGGAGGTGTTCGTAGTATCGCATATGCGTCCAGAACACATGAAAGAACCATGGGAGAGCCTCATGAAAGCGTCGTTTAGGCTGTCGGTTGTGGACAAGAAGATTGTGGTCTTTTTTGCCCAACGGATGGCTGTAAGACGCCTTCCAATAAAACAGGCTGCTCTAAAGAAGAAACAATTATATGAGGTCTGGAAAATATATCCACCAACTCCATCCTATAATGAGTCTATAATGGACCAAATATTAATAATAATTAACAGTATTATTTGCTTTAATGTCTACCATATGTCATAAGCCAAGTTAAGCTCTAGTATTAAAACCTCATGAAAGTGATACTCACATCCCATGATGGGGCTTAAAACTGCAGCAACAAATCCAAGCTATAATCCCCAAATTGATTCAATTGCCATCCCCATCCTGCATCCCGCATCCTGCTGCCGAGGAACTAGGCTTCAATCACTTGACATGTTCGGCAGTCAATTTGTGGATTGCAGCAGCTTCTCATCCTAATACTGCTACTTTTCCTTATCGTCGGCCCACTCGGCAGTTCTGCTGCTTAGTCCCTGAACTCGGTCCTCTGACCCTCTATGGCAACTGTGCCAGTTGGAAGTGCTTCTGCCAGCTGAGTGACCAACCAGAAGAGCCAAGAGTCCAGTGCAGTGTGCATCCGTTGGCCTGTGGCCAGGTATGCCGCCCTGACAGAGGCCAGGCGCATCCCTGCTGAGGTCGTCCGCCATTGTCCGAACCCCCAACTATGCGATGACAGGAGCCGCTTCGAAACCTTTGGCTAACTGTGTCCGGAGATGGGAGTGACGTGCTCAGTACGTCTTCAACAGCCAACAAGCTGATCAACCGCCCACATGTTCGGACTCCAAGTGCCAACATAATACTCGCAGACCCCCGAGGGAAAAGGTTAATTGGAGAGGTATGCTGCCAGAAACCCTAGTTTATGGTCAAAAAATGGTTAATTCAAAATTGAATACCTGAAAAAAACTGAAGAACTAATAACATTTATTGATTTTAAAGCAAATCTTCTATGAGGAACCTTTAAGAGGAAGTATCCGAGGCACTGGGACATTTTCCCTTGGGTGTCTGCCTGGCATGTCTGTTTGCCAGGCTACGAAATTACTTGGTTGCCCAGAGTTCGGTCTGGAGAGGGATTACAGAGCCGGCCCCCTCTGCCAATAACTCAACAAATTGTCGCTGCAAGTGGTCCGCCCGCCCCTGGCCAGAAAAATGAGCTACGAATTGTTAATTTCGGGCTGCAGCTGAGCGGAGAAATCGTTTTCGCAGCCAAGTGGCAGCATTATTAAAGCCATGTCAGCGGCAGGAGCGGCAGACGCACGTGGCGCAAATTGTGGCATAAAACGGCAGCAGAGACACCTGCTGGCTGCTCTGCATATTAATAAGTTACCCGGCGTCGTTTCCCCGGCCAACATAATGTACACTTCCTCCTGGGCCAGCTCCGACCCGGGTAGTGGGCTGGCTGTGGCCCTGTTGGCCGTAGTTGGGCCTTCATTAGACTCGTAGGACGCTTGTTGGCGGTGGCCTGGCGGAGTATTAAACTGAAACTACGCTTAAGTGCTTAAAGCTGTAAGGTCAATAAACGAAATTCCTTCAGGATAAATATTGTTTTAGGTATTTGCATTCCTTGCAAAGTATTTTGCATCGAAGGGGTTGCAGTTTCCAATAAAATTGATGCTCTTTCGACTGAAATCATGCACCCAGCAGACCTTTATGATCAGAGTGTTTGCTTTTAAGGTAAAAGGCCAGCTTAAAGTTGCAGTTTAAGGAATTGAAGGGTTTGCTGGTTATTGGGAGCTGACCAACTCTTCTCCTCCACAGTCCTCCACCGCAATTGCTTTCTTGTGTTCTCATCAATCCGAGAACACGAGCGCTAATGGCCTAAGCTGCATCTGAATACGCATTGAAAAAAAGTGGATGGCGCAAGTCTGGCGCCGGGATGTCTACAGACTACAGCGGATTCCGTGTCTGACTGCCTTCGAGTCTCCGTCCGGGGCCGTCGACGTGTCCGTATTTTTTGTTTGAGTCGGGGCAATGGTTCGAGCGGGCTTCAGTGTAGCTGCAGCAAACGCTGATGCCGTGCTTCCTCCGGCAGTCCTGGCCGAAACCTAACGACTCTGTGTAGTCAGTTGCCAAATTTACTTCAATTTTTTATTTGTCGCCGTGGCACGTAGAGCGTGCTACATTTCCCGCACGCATTCTTCCGTCTATCCGTACCTATACGTCGCTATCCCGATACCTTATTTGTCACTTCCTCGTGTCCTTTGGCTGCTGCCTGAAGTCTCTGAGGATGTACTTTCCATATCCTGTAAAGTAAGCATGAACAATTTTCGTTTCATGTCATGGTAAGTCTACTAATGTACCAAAACGCTTTAAGCCATAATGCTTTACTAATGAAAGCCATTTATTCAAACATTAGGAAGTCACCTAACAACCAGAGAACTGATGGTCCTGTATGGTTGGTCCTTAAAGGGTATTTTGAGCCCAACACACTGTAGTGGATTTTCCACTTTTTTCCCGATGAGTGCACTCCACTCCCTATGGCAGTGGGCCAAAAAACTGTCAAAGCAACACGAGGCAGAGCCCCTGGCCCCCGCCCCTGGCGAACCCCCCGAAAGTCGCACATCCTGGCGGAGGAGAGGAAGGGTGGGTCAAGCGTGGAATGCCATGAGACGCTCCAATAGAGGGCCCGCTATGAAAATTCTATGCAAATAAAAATGCAATTCACACAAATGGACTTTCGGTCGTTCGGCTGTAGAACACTGACAAGGTCGGCGGGAGTGGAGGGCGCCAGGGCGCCAGGGCGCACAGAAATCTGTGATAAACGTGGACAGGCGGCAAAGATTGAATTAGTTTGTCGGACTCTTTTTGGGCTTGTCGCCAGGCGACAGGAGTGGACCGGCATGTGGACGGATTGGGCTGTAATAAAGGACGGGCCTTTGGGAGCAATCCTTCATTGTTGTGGGTCGCCCCTCCCGCCCGCTGCCACTCGCTGTCGAATGCATTTATTGATTTAGTCCATAAATCTCTGGTTCAATGGTCCAGCAACATGCGAAGCATGCCGTCAAATCTATGGCTGGCATCAGTTCGATTGTCCTTTCATTTCAGTGTTTAATTGAAAATGGCCCATCAAGTGGAGGCTCATCGAGTGTCTGCCCCTGGGCGTAGCCTCTATTTTTGGTAAACTGTTGGAGTGGAATATATCCACTTTTTAAAATTAATAAAGTGCCTTGCGGCTCAAATAGCCAGCGTTTTAATGTGTTTTGCTCGGGTAGCTCTCCCTGTGTTTGTGTTTACAATAATTGTCAGTAACGACGCAGCCATTTTCATTTCATTTTAAATGCCAGAATCCTTTTAACTTGGCTTTCATCACGTTCGATGCAATTTTCTATTAAATTGAGTTACCAAAGTGCTGCAACCAAGCCCCAGGAGTAGGGCGAACAATGCAATCTGGCAAAGCGATGCAGGACCTTAGTGTTGCTGGCAATTTTCGAGGCGATTCCCTTGCAGTTGACACTTGGTTATTAAGCCGCCCAGGAGGCGTATGCGTAATACACTCGTTTCCATATTCATGAACGCCCGCCCTCAAGACGCCAGCCCGCTGGCCCCTGATTGTGTATAATGACTGCCACACGTATTCGATTTGGGCCGTCGGGAGGTCGGTTTTCATAAATATTCAAAGTGCCCTTTGCATCCGCCCGCCCGACACTGATGCTGATGCGGATGTGCAGCATGTGAGTCCTGTCCGAAAAATTCCTGGGATTACGTCTGTTGTATAAATTCATTGCCTCGAAAAGAGTGAAATGGAGTGCAGTGTGCTGACGAACTGGGCTTACTCCTTAAATGGCTTAATTGGTTTGAATAGAACACGTTTTGTATCTACATGGTTGGCAACAAAATGCAAATATTTTAGAAGCCAGTAACATCAGAGTTCACGTTCTGCAGCCCCATATTCCTTGCCTCATGGATGCAATAGGGTACCAACTGCTGTCCTGTCTCCGACCATGACTGATGTGCTGCTGAAAATGTATTTATAAAATTCATGCACTGCCCACACCAGAGCAGTCAACAGCTTCACGGATGGACTGAAACTATTTTGAATCCATTTGGGGACCGGAGACTTTCCTTGCTCATAACTCGATTTATTTATTTGCCTAGCCAGGAGCCGACAGCGGCCACATGAGCAGTGGCGTGTGTGCGTCGGCTGGCAACAAGTCGTCAATGGGGCCAACAGAACGCCAACAGTTGTCTATTAAGTGGGACTGACAGGGAAATTGGGAGCTCCGTTTTGTTTGCCGAAACAACTGTTAGGCGGCTAATTGGGTCTCTGAAGCGTCCGTCGAACTCTGGCCCACAAGTCACAGATTCCCATTAAGTTTGAGACCCGGGACACAGGCAGGTAGATTGGAATGCCTTTAGTCCATCACCGAGAACCGTCCAGAAAAGTGTTTAATTACAGGGCAAAGCAAATCCGGCGGCGTGTTGACCCGGCCGAGGGGAGTGTGTCTAGAACGGTTGGTTGGAGCGAGCTGGCTCTGGCCTCTCTTTCGGGCGCTCAACCCTTTGAAGAGCCAGACCGACAAGCAAAAAATAACACCGAAATGGAAAACAGCAGAGACAAATGAACAGATAGCAAACGTCATTAGTATTCGAGCTTGGGTCCGGGGCGAGGGCTAATTGACAAGTTCTGGCGCTATCTGAGCCAGCTAATCAGGGCCGAAGGGTTAACGAGAAGCTTTTGAAGTAGAGTCTTGGGACTGCCGTTCAAGGTCCTTGTTCGCGACCTTAGGCTTTGTCCTTGCTCTCTCCGACTGTGACATAATGTTTATTCACTTAGGCCGGGCTCGGAAGCTTCCTCGACTTCTGTAAATTCCTGTGCCACCCTCCGCGTCTGCTCAGACTTATTCCTCGCCATATGTTGGGTTCTGCGTTGATCTTTGGTCCCCCGCCATCTGTGGGCTGCGAATCTTGGTTGTTTTTCTTCGGTTTGGCACTCATCGGCGACCTCGGTTGGCTTTTCCACTTTGACGAAATGAAATCTGCAATGCTAAGCGATGGACGCCAAACACAGCTTGTCTGCGTTTGTGCTTGAATGGCAATTGAAAAGGTCAGCCAGCAGCCAGCGACGAGGGAAAAGCTCGAAATAATTGGACTTTATATTCGAATTTTGTTGTATAATATATGATGTGTGATGTCGACTCTTTAAGCGATGCTTTGCTGCTTTATTCGATGTGGAACGTGACGAACCTGGACAGTATTACTTTTGGTTGATGTCACATCCAGGTTGCGGTGGGCCAACACATTAATTAATATTAGCCCTACGGCGAAATAATTTCCAGCGTCCGAATACAATGGCTCGAATTCAGGCTTTTGTGGTTGAACTTGCTCGTCTGAGGCTCCGAGCCATGCATGATTGCAGCTCAGTGCACACCCACGTCCATGTCCATGTCCCTGTTCATGACCATGTCCTGGGCCAAGTCCAGTTGAGCAGAAAGAGAGGGATCGCAATCTGAAAGGGGAATCAAAGCAGCGACCGGAGCCGAATCAGAGGCAACAACAACAGAGCGGCTTTAGAGTAAAACACTTTAGTAATTGGTAGCTTATTTCCATCAGTGGACTTCGGGGAGTCGAGCGGGCGTGGTGCAGGGAGAGCTACATAGAAAACTAAAGGCGGGCCAGGACAAAGGAGGAGCAGGACTAAGCCCGGCTAACGGCATCACGATTATGCACAAAAGCCCGACTGTCAAGCTTAATGTGAAACGTCGCACAAATGAAACAAATGCAGAGCCAGAGCCGCTGGGTGGGGGGGCGGCAGGTTGGGAGTAAAATGGAAATGACACATCTTACAAACAGCTTTCGGGCCTTTGGCCGGCAGACTTCGAGCCAAATCGCATGTTCATGTATCTCTGGCTTAACGGAGTCCTGAAGGACTACGCTGTGCTCCTGCTCCTGCTCATGCTCTTCTTTCACCTGTCAGCCACATGCCGGGCCGATGCAAACGGACGGCGCAAAAGGAGCCCAGGAGGACGGAAGGATGGGAGTTGGAAGGGAAAAAAGGTTCCTACTTTGACATAATTAAACGCATTTGAAAGATGAAGATGTCGCTGCCGTCGCAAATGGGAAAACCAGAGCAAGATGAAGATGTTGATGGTGACAGCTACCGTCCTCCCACCACCCAGCCACCCACTAAGACCTCCTCCTCCAGCGCTGGCTGATTCATGACATGGCCACGTATAGGCGAAGGTGTGGCAATCTGCCACCTACGTAGAACTGCTCTGCTTGGATGCCCCCTCGATGATGAAGCTGATTATGTTTGGCTCTCTGGCCATGTCCCAGCTCCTCCTCCTCCGGCCGTGTCTGCATCTTACATTTTTTCCCTCGGCCCGATGATGAAGATGAAGTGTGCTGGGTTTATCAATATTACACTCCCCGAACCGGGGAATCTCTCGAAAAGGTATATTTTAATGAGGGGAAGGTGTACTAGAAGTGCTATTCCACTTACTACTCAGAATATTCTTCACTTCAGGTGCTTGCATGATTATTCGCATTGCCAGACTTGCTCCCATTTTCTCGCAGTGCCTTCGGCGAAGAGCTACAGCATCTTTGGACGAAGCATCCACCGCCGCACCGCAGGCACAACTTGAAAAGATTTGTGCGGCATTTGAGGCATTTTATTTGAGTTATTTAGTTGGTCGGCTGATGATATTTCCCTGATCGCTGTTGTGGCTCGCCCAGCCGCCGTGGATGGCGTTTTATGGCCGCCATTTCTCTTATTTAAGGTGCGAGCGCATCGGCAATGCCGCCGTGTCTGTTTCTGCCACTGCCATAAATTATGCAGACATTTAGCAGCAGCCTCGCGATGGAGCCAAATTGCGTATACGCCGCGTGTTCCTCCGCCTGTCCTCTTGTCCGCTTGTCCGCTTGTCCGTTCATAATTTAAGCTTTTACGTTTTCGCTATGGGTGCTGTTGAGTTTGCTGTTTTGCCGTTTTGCCGTTTTGCTTCTCAGCCATTGCTATTGTTAGTGTCTCGTTCTTGTTTGTCAACATGTCTCAGGGTGTTGGCAGTGGCTCTCGTTACTTTTCTTGTCGCTTACGAGTGTATGTGTCAGTCTGTGTGTCAGAGTGTGTGGTTGGGCCTTGTTTGTGCCGCCTGCGGCCGTGGTGATAACTCTGATGACGTTGATGAAAAACTTTTGATTGATGCTGTGGCGCAAACTTCATGTTTGTCATTAGGCGCACAACCAGAGCGAGGCGGGCGGCGCGGAGGCCAAAGGGTTTCCGGAATTTGCGGCCCGTATCGGATAGGAGTGCTCAAGTTTTGGGCCAACAAACGGCAGTCGCCGAAAAGTTCTTTCTGCACGCGTGTGTGGCAGCAGCACTTGAGGGGCTCTGCTGAAAGTTTTGTTTATTAATTAATTGAGGGCTCGTGCATGTGATTGGTCGGAGGGGGCCCTAGTTTATGCTCTTCTGGGGGGGTCTTGACTTCCATGTAAGATTGGAAGTATTGCCAACAATAAATGGTCTTCTACTTGGTGGCAGATCCTATAGGTGTTAGCACCTGGAAGCGCTACCTGCATCCCCGGCGCCTCTGCAAGTTGTAGCCATTCATTACGGCTTGTTTGAGTTTGCCTAGTTGCAGCCAACAATGCCACACTTTCGTAGTTCTGGTTTCTGCTTTCCGCTCCCCTGCCGCCCGTTCTAGCCATTCCTCCACTCGCCTTTTTTGCCGGCACTTTGTTGGCCACTTTTTAAACTTTTCTCGTTATTTTTGCACATTCGCTTGGGTTTTATGGGCACTGCTACACTAATTACCTTGTTTTTCGGAGAATTAACTTTTCGATTACTGTTGCCACAGTTGCCACTGCCGCAAAGCGAAGAAGAAGACAAAGTGTGGCGACCAGCAAGAACTTGCAAGTGCAGTTCAAAAAACAGAGTCTAACATCGCACAGCCACAAATCGATGGGAAGGGTCATGAAATTGTGCAACGACTAAATTGTTTCTGGACTCCCACTGACGTGCCTCGGCCCAGCATGCCACACATTTTTTGAAAATTATGGAAATGTGCGGAAAACCGGCCGAGGCTGGCAAATCACAGACAGAAATGTGGCTGGTAATTTTTGTGGTTGACTGCTTTCCTCCCTGACCTTTCAACAGAGGAAGCTCTGGGGCCAGCCAGTGGAGGTGGCATTTCTGTTAGTTGGTAATAAATTACAGCTTCCATATATGTTTATATGTATATGCAAAAATGTTAAGTAGTAGTTCAGAGAATAGACTTCAGGAGAATCCACGAGTTTAATGGTTGCCACAGCTGCCAGAGGGAAGTTTCTTTGATTTCGCCCACCAGTTACAACTGACAAGCGGGAAAATTCAGCTCAACACTTCCTAAGCCGTTTGTGTTGTTTTAAAGTTGCCATCAGACTCTCGCAATCGCATTGAAGGACATGAAATGTCCTTTCACACCGAGCCAGTAGCTAATTTACCTATTTGAACGGGAAAATTAAAGAGTCCTCCATGCAACGTCGGAAACTGTAAAGTTTCCAAAGTTTTTCAAGCTTTCGAAGCGACTTTAAACTTTTTGCCCAGCAAACTTTTAATTTTCTTTGACTTTAAACTTTTGGAACCGGCAATTAACTTATTATTCCTTCTTGTTTTCTTGCAGAAACGGCTTAAGGGATAAATCAGGATAAGGTAAGCAACATTTACACGAATGTATGTGTATGTGGGATTAGGGAATATCAGGAGATTTGGGAAGGTCCACGCCAATAAAAATGCCGATCTGGACGTCAATCTAAGTACTCTTGTCCAACATCCCCTCTCGTTTGTCACAAAATATGTTAAAGCCAGTACAATGAACAGTCTAAAATAGGAAATTAGCAGAAAATTAAACAAAAATACTTTTATAAAAAATTATAAATTCATCAAGTATTTCGGTCTACCAAAAGCTAATAAAAACTCGCCTCTTTTTTAAATTTTAGATTTTATTCAACGTAAAACTGTGAGTTTTAAACAGGCTTGGTGATATGTATATGTGTTGCTCAAATGGTTATACAAACATTTCCTTTTTCCCCTAAAAGCTAACAGATACACATTAAAAACTCAAAAGTGGACTCCTCAAAGAAAAAATTTCTTCAAAAGCATTTTTGATTCATCATTTTTGAGCATCGTTAATGGACTCGGCAGAACTCACGTTAAATTTATTTAAAATATTGCACTATTTCAAAATAAAGGACATGAATAGGCTACACAGTGGGGCGGGTCAATAACTCGGGGCGGAAAAAAGTAAGCATCCATTAATATTGGAATCTGAAAAGTATTCATTTTGACTCATTGTGAATTTCAGAGACGGAGGGTTTGGTTTACAACAACAACCAAATTTTTATCAAGTCCTTGTTTAAATAATTTTCAAAATTGTCCATAAACTTATTTGTAAATGTGTTACTATTTTTTAATAACATAAAAACGAAGAACAAATCCTACAGTTTAAAAACTATATCCTTTTCGGCGAGGACTAAGAATTCACTATAGCCCCCAGCTTCTTTCGAGAAATATTATTAGAATAGTTATTTGAAAATTATTTATTTAATTTTTTATATTTTGATGAACGCTATAGCGATACAAATGTAATATTTCCCTTTAAAGAGAAAACACACGTACTCAAAATTTGACCATAAAAAAAATAAAAATAAATAAAACCACACACTATTTAACTGATTTATAAAAACGTGTACTATTTTTCTTGAGTTTTCAAATTTAGACACTTTCATATTGCAATCAAGACTTAAATATACACAGCCATGTGGCTTGCTATCGGAAAGGCTGTTTTCAGCCAATATCAGCAGCATTGAAGACTGAATTGGAGAATAATTGAATTTTATTTAATTTTATTTAGTTGCACGACTTTCAGAAATTGAAAATTTGGACACCAAAGGGGTCGCATTACTCCGTGCAGTCGCTGCACAGATTAGGAAGGGAGTGAAGTCCATAAAGTCAATCTTGTACTCGTTGGAAGTACAATCTTGTACCCTGAGGAACTTAAATCAGTAATTTGTAACTAAATTGGCACTTAGTCCAGTAAAAGTTAACAGAAGACCAATACTAATTATAATTACATTCGAGGGTGAGGCCAAAGAGTGTGTTTGCAATAAGTTGCAGCTTCTGTTTGGCAAGAGCCCTTATCCACGGGCACTCGTTCAGGCGTAATCCCCGAATGATGCATCAGTCCCCGAGCTAAGTGCAACCAGAAAAAAGCAAGAGATTTGCAAACTCAACGACCAGTTACAACCAGAATACGGATGGTACTCCGAGTTTCTTTTTTCCCTTGGGGAATGCGGTAACTATGATTGAGTGTTGTTGCATGGAATTGTTCAACCATTGAAGCAAAAAGTATAGTATAATTAAGCATTGCAATCGGCTTGAAACCTTTTTATTTCTCAATATTTCATTTCAGCATTTTCATGCAATTTTTTGTTGAATTTTCGCAATAGATTCTTTCGGCAAGGGCGGGCGAACAAATGTAAGCTTTCAATTTCCCAGATAGCATCTCCCACCCGCTCAGTCATCTCTCTCCGAGCTGGGCTGTCAGCAGAACCCCGTCCTTCGCCCTCCCTGTCTGTCGCCGTGGAAAACATCTTCATGAAGTTAATTACAAGGAAATGCTGCAGTGATTTTTGCTCGCCGGCAGTGCCCTGGAACTGGCCATCGGCTCCAGATGGTCCTCTGTTCTGGGGACTGGACTGCCACATTTTCTTTTGCATTTTCCTCCTTTGCCGTTTTCAAATGTAATTACATTTCATTTTTCTCGCTTCGCTCCTCTTCCAACCTTCCGGGTCTCTCTGGGCGGACTCGCTCCGTCGTTCATTATCCGGCCCTGTCCATAACATTTTGTTGCACAGTCGTCGCTAATCTTGGTCGACAAGTTCCCTTCGGGGGCTCGCGCCCCTCTGCTCGCCAACTGGCCTGGGGACTGTTTAAATGTCAGTTAAAATCCCATAAATTCTCCTTAAATGACTTCTGTCTGCCGCAATTTCGTTTGCCAGCCATTCTGACCTTCTCCGGCTCTCGGCTCTCGGATATGGGCGAACTGGCCAAGACGAATGGCCAAGAAGAATTGCATTTGGCTCTCACAGGCTGGAGACTGAGCTCCTAGAGCTCCTAGAACCTTAAGTTCTAATTCATTCCCTATTCCAGATAGGAGGACGCTCCTTGAAAATAATAGCAGGATTTCTGTTTCAGTTTTCTGCAGTCCTGCTTGCCTGCTTGATGACGAAACACACAACCCGCCTGTGTAGCTCGTGCAATTGGTTCAATAAACTCATTAAATGTCCTCAACTTTCCGCCTCTGGGTCCTACATGCCCCTCCCCTCCGTTCTGTGTCCTTCGCATAAAACTTTTCCGGCAGAAATGGCGGTCATTCGGTCGCCTTTTGGCTCGTTTTCAACTTGTCGCATTATCCTTTTTATTGTCGTCGACATTTGCAACGCATTATCCTTGGCAGCAATTTCTGTTTTGCTTGCCGGATAAGAGATTTGTTCTCTTCCTTTCTTCTGTTTTCTGTAAAGGCGAGCGAAGGGTTCATAACTTTTGGCAGTTGGTCTAATGTGTGGCACGAGAAGTTGTTCCTGGAAGAAAGATATTATTGCGAGGAATTTGTTAAAGTGCTTGATGACCCGAACCAACTTTATTTCTCCGCTCTTAACAATCAGATTTAAAGCTTAAAGGCTGGTAATAGTATTCTGGCTGCATTTGGTTTTTGTATTCCCGTAATGTGTTCGTAAATCGTCCCTGATCCCATTCCCCAGCAGCTCCCATTTCACGCCAATAAATACTTGGCCCGGAAAGCATTTACTTATTTGCCTATTTCTGGCTGCTGGCTGCTGGCTGGCTTTGTTCCCGGCTCCTTGGTCCCCTGCCAAGCTGGTGGCAAACAATAAATTTGCGGCAGAATTTAAGCGCGGCCACATTTTAATTTGTGGCAGCAACAGCCGCAGGAGCTGCAGCAGACGCGGATAGAGTGTATGGAGAGCCTGCGGCAGCTTCCGATTCTATGCCTCAGCCTAACACCTTGTGTCCTGGCGTCTGGCTGCCGTACCCCATCCCGCGGCCTTAGTTGCCCTCGTCCCTTTCCGGAGAAACCGCAGCATTCATCGTTGCCAGGCTGCGGCTGGGCCTCAACCATAACTATGATAACGAGTGGCTCAGGGGGTGGGGCTGGGGGGGATTGTCAATTTATTTGTTGTGCCACCAACCACAGCTTCCTTGTGTTGTGATTCTTTCGGAGGTTTTGCCAATTTGTCGGTTTCAGTTTTTTATTTGGCTTTATCTCCTCTGTTTGCAGCGGCGTGGAGGCGCCCTACGAGAACTTTGTTTACAACAATCAGCTCATAGACGCTCCCCGCCCGCCCCTTCCGAGGCAGCTTGCACTTACTTCGCCCGTATTGAGTTGACAATATTTTTAATAGAAACTCTCAGACTGGCAGACAAACTTTCCTCTTAGTTTTCAAGACTCTGTGGGGGGAGGCGCCCAGGAGAGGCTGCCTCGTGTTTGTGTTTCAATTTGGTGCCTTTTATAGAATTATGCACTTTTGTCAGCTTGCCTCGAGATGCCCAAGTTGGGCCACAATTTGGGGCCAATTGAGTTGCAGCTTTCGGCCTTGTTAGCATCTTGGCTCTTGAAGATCCAGCCTTTCACTAAATGTGGCTTGATTCTGCCGAAATAAAAGGACTTTGTAGACTAATTCGGCAACAAAGCCTGGTACCTTGCTCCTGTCCGTGAGGCTCATCCTGGACTTAATCAATCTCCTTTTAATTAACCAATTCTCTTTGCAATTTCCCCAGCTGATTTGTAATGCTAATCCCGGGCAGCTGCACTTCCGGTCCGGACTTCAGCCCTGGATCCAATTCCATTTTCGTTTCCGTGGAAAGCAGTTTGAATTTGTTTTACTTTTCCCCCAGCCCGCCCACATTCGGCAGTCCATAAACAGTGCGCCCACTCTCCCCGGCCAACTCCGCCCCCGGGCCATTAATTTCTGGCCTAAGCCGGAGAAAAACGGCTGGCAAGCGGGGCCCAGAGCAATCCCATCAGCCGTCGAAGGCCGTAAACGTTGGAATGCGAATGAGAGTGAATTTCTGTTCTCGCCATTTGCGCCGTGTTGTTGTCCCATTAAAAGCCGTCAATTGTTCATCATTGTAATTAAACAAGGCTTTTAAATGGCGAACAGGGGGGAGTGTGGGGAGTGTGGAGTGCATTTAATCCATTTTGCGAATTAAAGAATTCACTCGCGTTGACAGTAAAGTCTTGGCACCTTCTTTCGCCGCCGCCTTTATGACGCCTTGCGGCAATTTGTATTCCTCCGCTCCCCGCCATTTTATTGCATCGCCGCAGGGCGCTGGGTGTCCTTGGGCGAAAGGAGGAAAGTGTGCAATAAAGCTCTGCAGATATCCATGTGTGTTTAAATATATAAAAGGTGATCTGGGGATATTGCCTGGGCCTGGGCCTGGGCACTGGAGGTGTGGTCAGTGACGTGGCGACGGTGCTTGCAGTTCCCTCGCTGCAGGACGATTATTGCGAGACAATGTAAGGACTCGCCCTGGGGCTCTGTTTGGCGCTGCGCCATTGTCAATGATAAATGGGAAATAGTTAAAGGATGGAGCGGAGGACTGAGAGCTATTTTGTAACTGAAATTATTGAAATTTAATCCAGAAACAAGTAAGAGAGATAATAAAATAACTAGGAATTATAGTTGAACTGCCCACTCAAGCCACTGCTTGAGGGAAACTAGCCTGCTAAGCCCCTAATAATCTGATCGTAAACCGAATTCAAGTACATTCACATAATATCCAATAAAAGGAGAGTCTAATAAAACCGAGGAATATTCAGGAGCGCTCATCTCCTCCCCTCCCAGGAGCCCTTCTTGATTTTCCGCCTGGCGGAAAGAAGAGGGCTTAATGCATTATGAGCTTTCTGGCCTTTGTGCCGGCAGCTCCTTTTCCACTTGAGTTGTGTCAATCCCCGGCTAAACCCCTGTTGCCGCAATCAAGTTCATTGGCCAAATCCAACCACACACACACACGGCCAACACGTGGACGGACGGCCAGATGGAAGAGCCAGGCTTACTGCGAAGTATCTACAAAAGTCATTAGACTTAAAGTTTTTGCCAAACTTGTGGGGGAGCGGGGAGGTGCCAACGACTTGGGGTTAACCTGAAGAGGTTCGCTTTTTATTGCCGGGAAGGGGCGGAGGGCGAGGAAAAGAAGGCAGGACAAAGAAAGCTGCCAGGACATATGGGGCAGAGCCATGTGAGCAACTCGATAAATCAATACTCGAGGGCTCTCCGGCCCCCCCCTCCTCTTATTCCTGCAGTGAATGCAATTGTCTTTGAAGAGGATAGACGACTGGCGTCGGGCAGGCGCCACGGTCCTGGACGCAGGATGAGAAACTGCCGAAGTCGAGCTCGTGGCATTTGAGGAAATGGGAGATAAATTTGCTTTTAAAGCGCTTTAAGTGTCGCGTGTTGAGGGAAAGCCAAAAACGAGGACTCGTCTCCGCGAGAGGGGAGAGAGGAGACTGGGCCCAGGGCCCTCGAATCCAGAAAATCCGAAAAGGACGTAACGCGCCCAGAGTATGGGTGTGTCCCTGCCCGTGTCGATGTTTTTGCGTCTGCTTTTTATGGATGTGCGGCGGAGGACTTGATTGCAGGCTAAAGTGCGGAGCGCCGTACTCCACTCATAAAATATTTCAATATTGTAACAGATTTTTGCCTTCATTTTTTCGAGGGGCGGCTTTTGTCATTATTTGCGTATTTGTTGCATATATTTCAATGTTCTCCCCCTTTTTATTGCGCTGTCAACTTCAAAAAAGCCAGAGACAAAAAATAAATTACATAAGGGCTTAACACAACATCCCCGCTCCGGCGCCCGCGCCCGCGCCCGAAAGCTGGCTTCCCACCTTTTGCGTGTGAAGTGAGTCGATGGAAAATCGGAAATGAAAATGGAAAAATTCGGAAAGCGAACAAAATATTGCAAAAACATAACAGCCAATAGCTATGAAAAATGAATGCAAATCTTTATAGCACCCGCTAATATTAAAACTGTTGCACTGCCGGGCCCGGCTCGCACCCCCTGCATGTATGCCACAAATAATCTGTTTGTCTTTCCCTTTGCCGAGTGGGATCTGCTCGGCTTTTTGCTGCAGCATTTACATTTGCATTAAATTTCAATTCGCAGGAGGCGAACGGCAATGACGGCCTCTCCCGCCCGCGCCTTTGCTGGGAATTTATAACTAAATCCCCGGCAAGGCAGCTCCAATCCAATGGCATTTGCCTGTTTAGCGCCCCGCCGCACAGCCAGCCCCCGAAAGTCGCCGGCCATATGTCGACTGGCGGCTGGAAATCCGCCGTAATTTGAATAGGACTACAAGCGGCGGAATGAAATTCGATTCAGATCCTCTGGAATCTATTTAATGGCAGGCGACGCAAGCAGGAGCCGCAAAGGGTTCTCGCATCGATTTTCGGCTGCGGAATATTTAATTTTTTGCTTCAGAACTCAGATATTCAGAACTCGCATAAACGCGCAGCAATCAGGATATTTTTAAATTCGAATATAGGATACAACGAGTAATAGCAGAACAAACAATCCTCTTATCCTTTATGTTAATAAAATGTAAATAAATAACAATAATCTTAAAAAAACATGAAAGTACTGCGCACCAAATTCATTGCCATTGTGCTGCCAGCGGTTGTTTTGGGGATTTGCGGATTTCCCGTCGATTCATTGTGGCTGGTAATTAAGCTGTTTATTAAATTTATGCCCACCTATCAATCGCTGCTTTCCACCACATACACATCTACATGGAGCTTGTGAAGAGGCCCAGCCCAGTCCAGCCCAGCCCCGGGCACTTCCGGCTAATTTAGCTGTCATTCGCCGTGTTTGTTTGGCTTTGTGGAGTTACGAATCAATTTCTGGACTGATGGCTGGACCAAAAATGTATTCTATGCTGGGGATTGGACCAGTTGTCCTGTTCCTACACTTTTTCAGCCCCTTGCCGGCCCGTGTGCAGTTTCGGAACCTTTTTCGCTTGCCGGCAAGTGCACTCCCAGTCCAGAGCGTCGTACGTGGGTCCATTTAGCCCCCCTCGTATGTGTTTATATCCATATGAGCAGTAAAATATATAAAAGTGGTATAAGTGCTCCCTGAAATCACTTCCGAGCACCTCCCCTCCCCTCCCACTTGCACTTTGGTGACTTTGTCGTCGACTCCTCAACGTCTCCGTCGTCGTCGTCCTTTGGGCCCCCCCAGACCCTCTAGTCGGTTTTGTTATTGTTTGTTAATATATAGTAGTTCTGCTTACTGGCGAGCCCTGGCTGGCTGTGTGTATGTATTTCGCTCACGTAATAACGATAATAACGCTTATTTCTTTCATTTCTGTGCGCTTTTTTGCCAACCACTTGCGAGCTACGTCTACTTATTTTGCTGCCTTTTCGCCCTGGTTCGTACTACTGACTTGACTGCGTATGAAAAGAACGCTTCTGCTGATGCTACTGTCATGTAATTCTCTTAGAGCTCTGCTGGCATAATATTTATTGTCGAATTTAGTGCCGAGTATGAAAAAGGATTGCGGGTATGTCGGAATTGATAAACAAAAGGCAGTACTGGCATGAGAAGTCTGTCTACATTTTTGTTTAGAATTTTCAGATAAATTGCCAACTGGATGTTGATTATTGAATTTGTCAAATAAAAGCACCTACATAGTCCTCCTTTTCATAAACACTGGTGTTGACAGTTCAGAAATTGGATTTTTTAAGTACCCTCAGGTCGTATACCTAACGTTTGCCAACATCGATGCTGTTTTCGTCTAAAGCGCTTAACTGTCGCTTCATATTTTTCAGCGCTTTTCCCATTGTGGCACGCACAAAAAGGGGAATCGGAAGATAAATCCGGAAGAAGGGACAAAGAGCAAGACGGACAAATTGATAAAAAGTCACAGAACGAAGTCAGGCCGAATCACAATAGCTGATGGAAGTGATACAACTCCATGTCTCGACTTCACTTTTGGCTTTAATTTCTGGTTGTTTTCTTCCAAGCTTTCGCTTTTGCTTCTCGGATATTCATGGTCACGTAGTACGCTGCAGTGGATCCCATCTACGTGGTTTCTTCTCAACCTCAGCCCCAGTAGGTCGGGCGCAACTGTTTAGTTTTTGCTTAAAATCTGAGCTATATCGTGCGACTTCCGATTTGGGAAGTTTAAGCGAAAATCTTAAAGGCGTAATGCACTATCAGTCCACTTGGCAATTACTTCACGCTCAAGAGTATTTATGCTTTTGCATAATGGCTTTTAATCGAACCTAATTGGCCGGAGTTCAGGAGGCAGAAACTGATTTAATTAGGCCGGCTTTTCTGGGCCACATCTTGACGTGTTTCTTTGCACAAGTGATGATAATAGCTCATCCGTTATCGGACATAATTGCACACCAGTCAACGGCAGCCGGACCAGGTCACAACGCACACAGCCCCACAGCCAGATAGGCAGATAAAGATACTTACAGTTCAGATACCTATGAATACTGCATGGCGCGTCACTTGTGGCATGTGTGCACTTGCCGCTCGGCCGTATTAGAGGCAATTAGGTGCTGATGTCTTTCAGCCGTTTGTGTAATGCGGCGTTTGATGTTTGCTTTGCCCCTAGCTGTTCGATAATTTTGCCGTTGCACCCTCGGGGAGGGGAAATGCGAAGCCCTGTAATTATGTGGGTGGCGAATGAGGCACGTACTGCAAACAAAAAGCGACGGCAGGCGGATAAAATATAAATACTTATCGGATGCTGCTCCCACCTGAATGCCAGGTCCTTAGTAGTCATCATCAGTCATGCGTGCGCAGATATTTTAAGTGCTTCCTCCTGGAACGTGCTCCTGGCTCGTTTCCTCCTGCTCCTGATGCTTTGCGATAGAAGCCGTGGCCATCTGCAGTATTATAATATCCGTGTTTATCGCCCCCATTTAGGCCGGCCGCGGTGCAAGTGCAGCTCGGCAATCCTCTGGGCCTTAGCCGGCTTAAGGGCCGTAATGAATGGGTTCTCGAAGCGCGTGAGGGCTGAAGCCAGGCCAGGAGTAAATTATCGAGTGCGTACGCCAACTCCAATTGAGTTGATGGCTAGCTTCCAACTGAGTGCTAATCGAGGAACGTTTTAATAGGCAGGCTGGGAGAGATCTCTGCTTTCGAATGTACTTAGCCCCTGAGAAAAGATTCCATAACTCAAACCCAGAGTTGCCTTAGACGCAGTTACACTGAACCTCGTTCCTGAACTGCATTCCCAATCCCCTGCCTAAGTCCCAAGAGCTCCTGCAGTCAATTAGGCATTCGCTTTCGTGTTTCCTTTCATGTTTCGTTATTATTGCGTGTCTATTGTCGGGTCCTTGTTGTTAACTTTGGTTGTGGCTCCATAACAGGTTGTCTCCTGCCGCCAGAGACAAAAGCGACCAGCTGCAATGGTTTTTCTGAGGAAAATGTTGTTCCTGGGTGCTTAGAGAGAGAGAGAGGGAACAGAGCAGAGCAGGGCACATTTAAAGAATCGAAAAACTGTTCAAATCTGAAAAGAACACAGACGGAAAACAGCTTTCCTCCTCTCCTCGTTGCTGGGCCCGCCCCAGGAGAACAATGAGTTTAGAACAAATGCCGAAAAATAAAGAAATATCTGTGTTTTCTTTGGAGGAAGCACGTTGCATTAGAGCCTGGCGGAGGCAAGCAAACAAACGATTAACCCTGTGGTGTTCAGCGGGGTGTGATAAGTGTTCTAAACCAATTAGTATCAGAAAAAGATACACATGTTGGGAAAGATCCGATTTTACGGTGTTTAGGGGGGATTGTAATAGAATCTTTTTTTCTTTGCCTTTTAAGCATTGGAACTTACATTTCATTAACCAAGTACGATGGTATTTTTGCCCTCAATTGCAAACGCTTTTGAGTTCTTTCCAAGTGGGTTAAGACTTTGTCAAAGGCCCTTTCAAGGTCGTCCCAACTAATACATTACGGGTCATTTATTTGGAATGCTCTCATCTCCGCACACCACGCCATAAAGCCAAAGCCCCCGCAGCTTCCACCAGCCCCGCAGTTGATTGTCAAGTGTATGAAATATATCAAAACATTTGGCTGTGTTTGACAAGCCGTCAAACTCCTTGAGCGGCCGCTCGTCAAGTGCTGGGAAATCTGCCTCTCGACGGCAATTTTCAACCCCTCGAAACCAAAGCCAGGCCCAGACCCCAACCCCAGCCCCCAAGACCGTGCCCCTTCACCACTTTCCGGCTGCAGGAGGAGAGAACAAAAAGGAGGAAAAAAATGAGAGGAATTCGCAAGAAATTTCATTTCCTGATGTTCAACTGGAAACGTGGTGGGAGTGGGAGTGGGAGGGGGAGTGGAACCCGAGCTTGGACCTGAAGCCTGCTCCTGGGCCCCAACCCTCGGGCGGCACTCATTTGGCTTTAACATAAAACCAATTTAAACTTGGCCAAGTGGGCGAATGGGTGTCGGGGAGGGGCCACTGTTTAACGTTCTTCAATATGCAGACAGACAATAACAAACTGCCAAGAGCCAAGCTTTTTTCAGGCGGACGGCGGGAAAGAAAACCATTTTAATTTCATTTCAGAGCCGTAATTTTAAGTTCGAGTTCCACTTTCAGAGGCCCCACCACCATTGGCAGCTTCCACCTGTCTTTTTGGAGGGGATAGGGTGTTGAGCGAGTGGATGGATGCCACGGATAGATGGGGTGGAGGGGCGGCTGCCACTTAATACTCGTGGGAAAAACAACAATGGTAATCCTCCAACACGAAAAACAAACGGAACCTGGAGCGCCAAGGCAAACAGCTGATGGAGAAACTTGATAATAACTCGAACTCGAACTCGCTTGCTTTCTGGCTTTATCCTTAAGACCCGAAGTTTTTGCTCGGGAGGTGGGGTGAAGGGGGAATCCCCCCGGGATGTCGATGTGGCACGTTTTGCCTCCCCTTCCTGTTTCCCATCTTGTCCTTTCCGCGTTTGTCTTTCATAATTGCGGGGGATTGCAGAAATTAAGCGACTCGCTCATCATAAAAGTGGCATCCCCTACGATAACGATTAAGGCAACAGATTTACAGAAGCACCAAGCCACCCTTGCCCCGCCATATAGGGGGACGTGTGTGCCTCTGTTGTGCCCCCAACAGGTGCCACGCTCGCGATCTGCCTCCTGGGCGCCCCACCCTGACGAACTCTTCGTCCGGGCTTAGTTAAGTGCAAGTGCAATTTAAATTCCAAATTTGTTAAACTGTCACAAGTGTTTTGAATACGAAATGAGGAAGTCCACGGGGAGGACACTCCGTTCCATGAGTTTAAGTATGAAGATTGAAGATATAGATAGATTATAGATAATTCCACTCTTTAGGTGGGCTGTACTAGTTACATGATGTCTCTTGGAATGCCCAGACCACTCTTCATATTTTAGACTTACAATCGCGTTCCGCGCTGTTCCCAACTTGGGTGGATTATGTGGAGGCCCGGCCTAGGAATAATTATACAGCGCAAATCTGTGAAGCTGCTGGTGGGGCGAGGGCGGCCGAGGAAATGAGTGGCGAGGAAAGGCAGGTGAACGTGAAAATTGCTTAGCAAAAAAAAAAAAAACAAACCAGAAGAAAATGGAAACTTTGACTTTCGAGCGCGGGGATGGGTCCTAAATAAACACGGACACGACAACTTTGAGTTACGATGCCACACGCACATGAATGCGTTCTTGTTTGGGTTTGTTTGTATGCGTTTACTTGCCTTAGAGTGTGTGTGTGTGGCGGTGTGGCGTGCATGAGTAATAGTAATGATGTTGCCCCACTCAAGAAGTAGAACACCCAGCCCCAGCGCCATCAGGCTTATGAATAAATTAAGAAGGAGAGCCCCACCACCCCCACAAAATGGGGGCAGAAGGCGCAAATAAAAAAGAGCAATTTAAATGCGAGAGAAAAATGTTGAGGCGTCTCCAAGGAGCCAGGACGAGGCCGGGCGGCAACTGAAGATAATGCCGTTTAAATAGAATCCCCGGCAAAGGTTTTGCGCCGGCGAGGACGCCGCGGGCCAAACAAACTGCAAGACATAAAGAAAATGACGCCACTGACATGCCGCTTGGATGGGGCCTCGGGGTGGTGTCACCTGCGCGGCAGTGGGGCATTCGCACAGGTGATTTACATAGCATACTTAAGTGGAGCACTTTGGGCACCCGCGCGTCCTTCCCGGGATATCATCATCATCAGTCCTAACAAATGTTGCACACACCGGGCGGATGAAGACGAGAAGCGGATGAACAGGGCGCAGGGCAGGGCAGGGCAGGGTGGGTGTAAGCTAGGCTATGGGGGCGGGACTCGAACTGAAATCATAAAAAAAGCATTTTATGAATAAAATGTATTACAAGCGCCGGCATAAGGAGTTTGACATTTTTATTATGTCTGTGAGGGCAGAAATCGGATAAAAACAGCTGGAGCGGCATGCCAGTTGGGAAAACTGACGAGCAGGGCTTTGAGGCAGTGTCGTTTATCATCTTTCAAAGCATTCCCCACAAAATCAAAATCTAAACAATGCAACATGAAATCAATTACAGTTTCCGGTGATTTGCACAAAAATATTTTCAAAATAAAAGCTCACATATGGTAATTTTTGGCATTTAATTAAACTGTGATTGACGAGCGATGTGAATATTTAAATCTATTATCTGAAAAGGGCAAGGCATAAAGTTCCTCGTTGAATTTAAAGTTTCAATGTAAAGTTGATGGTGGCTTTAGAGAACTGCTTTCCAGAGAGGTAAAGAGAAGAATGTGACTCTTTAAATCCATTTCCATTTACCGATTTCCCTGCAGACAAATCCGGCGGGAAGTGCGAGCAAGGCGAAAAAGTTACGGAACCGCCAGAGTCAAGTGTCAAGTTTGCCAGTCAGTCACAGTCACAGTCAGCATGGCAGTGGTAGTCGGATCCCGGGGATTAGCGGCGCAACAGTGGCGGGCAAACAAGTTTTGAGCATTAGGCGAAATCGGATGCGGACCAAGGAGCAGAGTCCTTTGGAGCGCACCTAATTCAATTATTATTGCCGGTCCCCGAAGATGGGCGAGGAGCAAGAAAACAGGAAGGCGCCACGCTGCCAGGAGTACGAAATGTATTTTAAATAAATATGATTTATTATGTTTGACAAGCGGCGAGAAAGGATGGGGAAAGCAATCTGGTCGAGGCACCAAAGCCAAGTTTGCAGAGCACTCCACGGCACCTGGCTCCGGAGCACGGCGGTAAATTCGACTCAAGGTACACATGGATTTTTATGGATGCCATTCAGGAAGCAGCCGGGGAGGGGCGAACGAATGGCTTGTGGCAGCCTCCGCCCGAAAGGCTTGGGCCATCAACAGGTTGGGCTGGTCGGGGACTACGCCCAGTCCCATCCCGCCTCGGCTTGGGATTGACAAACGTGAAAGGGAAAATATGTAAATGCAATATAAATTTACTGTATGATTGATATTGGTTATGCTCCGCCGACCGCGCGGCAATGTGTATTTATGGGCGCCGCAGAGCGTGGCTGGGCTGAGCCTTAATGGTTGTGATACAATATTGACACAGGGCTCGGGAGATGGGGCGTACCGGGGAAAAGTATAAAAAGATATTGCCTGGATATTGTGGGCTATTAGCGGCAAGGATAGGGTATGGTATTGAAGTTTGCTGAATTTTTTTTAATGAGAATGAGGCTCTACTCTGGCTTTTCGGTAGGCCAGGACTTTGGGGTTCAAACGAATAAAACAAAATATTGTAGCCCATTGACATGGGTTGTCGTTTCTGTGATGCTTTTTAAGCAAAATAAAGATTTCATAGAGAGAAGATTCTTTTCCCGGCATGCTTCTTGAAACAATTACTACAAAAAGGAGTATGCAGAACAAAAAGGTAAAATTATTCCCTCCAAGTATTTTGCAACAAATTCTGCACGCAACGCACCGTTGCACAACCTCTCTCCGTATTTACTTCATGCCTGAAATAATGACGAAATTCTTGGCAATTAGTTTGCTCGGAATTCTCTCAAAATACATGAGAAAATTTATGTGTGCCGACAGAAGGATATTTATGTGGCAATTTAATTTGCTGGCCAAGCTGTCATTGGGCCAGTCATTAGGGTCCTGGCCACCTCGGCAACAATGGCAGTCTATTAGACGCATTTCATCCCCATTGATTACGCCACAATGCAAACAAATTCATTCGGCTGCGTCAAACATGATTTAAACATCCATAAATTCTCACTCTGGAGCTCCAATCAGCAGGACAATGCTGGCCAGGCACAACTATCCACACGGCAGCTAGGGAACATCATTGCAAACCGAGTCTAAACCGAAAACCATATATCATCGGGATCATGGGGACTGTGAGCTTTGGCGGCAAAGGATGGCTTTCCGCAGAGGTGGCAACCAGTTGAATATGAAATTCAATTTGCGTAAATCGAACGCGGGGATAGAGTATCGTTCGCTATCAAGAGACTAGTCGACGGATGTGGAGTGCTTCTTGCGAAAATCAAGCACACTTTCGACTCACTTCTCATCGAACTTCAATATTATAAACACTTCGTACCTTAAAGTCCGAGAGCCGTCGTCCATTTTTAAAGTTCCCGAACGCTCACCTTTCAGTCCCAGCCCGCCAGAGTATATTCACCATTTAGGGCATTCCGAGCTTCTGCCTGAACTTTGAACCTGCGGTGAGGATTACGGGACGGGTGTAGTGTCGGGACGTAGGGGAATAAGTTTTAGTTTGAAGCTCAACAAAACCCCCAGCAGAGCCGAAAACAACCCGCTTAACCCTAAAATGTGCAGTTTATGGCCGGTGCCGAGCAACTGGAAACGCTTCTAGGTGAATTACGGACCCGGCGTGGCCTCAGACAGACTCTCCCAAATGGATGTGTGCTTGGGCTCGGGCTCGGGCTCGGGCTGCCCATTTAGGCATCAGCTCTTGGCCAGAGCTGTAAGCAAATAAACCCACACAAAACATGGCAAAACTGAAAATATTTAGTCGAGCTTTTATGCATAACTAATTGGCTCTGCCTGCTTTGGGGTACGGCACATGGCTGTTGCTTCTGTTCCATACACTAGAAAAAAATGGCTTTTCCTATCAAGATGTAACCGAAATGTAACCTTGATTTAATTGTATTTAGTAAGCCTATTTGTGGGAAGTTTGCTAAATTAACACCCATATGAAATTGCTGTTGTAGGAGCAGTTGGAGTAACAATAATTGGGTTTCTACATTTTCCCACCGTGTAATCCAGTTCCTTGGCCTGTTTGTGTGGTCATCCTATGGTCGGTCGGCCTGCTGGTTACCAGATATGTACGGCTCTGTTCGCAGGACTCCTCGAACCCGCATCACGGCCGGTTGGGTGGGTGCGTGCCGGACACCCGGCCACGTGGACGGACACATCAGAAATGTTGGCGCCTTCGGGCGATTCCCTGGCCCTTTTGTAGCCTAGCCCCTACCCCCCAGTTAAAGTGCACAATTTGCCACAACGTTGCCTGTTGCCTTGTGCCTCTCTTGTTGCTGACACCGCCGATGATGTTGTTGGTGGGCTTGTCATCAACATCGTTACGTTGTTATAACCATCATCATCAGTAGCAGTAGCAGTAGCACCACCAGCATCGCTGCCCCACAGCCCGCCCACCCGCCATCCACATCGTCGTTGTCACGCTCTCCCTGGCCCGTGTGCATTGTCAGCTAATTGAATTTTCAGCACGGAATGAAATTTAATTTATCTTTATTGTTTGTTTACGCGAGCGAAATGACGAAAAACAAAAGCAAACAAGCGGCCGAAGCATCAAATAATAATACAAAGTACCCTAAAATATGAGGGCCCGAAAGCATCCATAGTAAGCGTTCGAAAGTGAGAATCTGTTTTTTGCAACAATATTTGCCTTCCTAATCCAAGTATCTAAACTGAAAATGACACCTTTTAACTTTAATAGTAGCTTAGGGATCATCTCCTGTATTAATCAAACAAACAATTAATGTTTCTTCTTTCGCAGGCTTCAGCATGAAGCTTTCTCTGGTGCTCTTCTTGGTCTGCCTGGCCTTGGGCCACGCAAATGGTGAGTTTCAAGTCCTATAAACGTGCCAAGCCACAACTAATCATCCTCCCCCATCAGAAGAGACGAATCTTCCACCAGTTTTCACCCAAACCCTGAACAACATCGTTCTGTATGAGAATGTGCCTGTGGGAACGGTGGTGTTCACGCTGGAGGGCTACGACCCTGAAGGCAGCCCCGTGACCTTCGGAGCCATTGGAGCGGATCACTTCAGCGTGGATCCAATATCTGGAAACATTACTCTGGTCAAGCCCCTGGACCGAGAGGAAAAGGACAGCCTCAAGTTCTTGGTCTCAATCCGCGACCGCGTGGATCCTGAGGGGGAATCCGAAAAGGACAACATCGTTCAAGTGCCAATCACATTTATCATTCTCGACAAGAACGATAATCCGCCAGAGTTTCAGAACGTAAGCAATAATAAACAATTTCCGGTGAAAAAACTTAAGAAATGTGATCTTCCGCAGACCCCCTACGAGGCTGATGTCAATGAAGATGCCAAGGTGGGCACGACCATTTTTGACAGGATCCTTGTCAAGGACCGGGACATAGTTGGAGACAGTTTGGATCTGAAGTGCCTGCCTCAGCAGCAAAGTCCCGAGGCGTGCCAAAAGTAAGTGTCAACTTGGAAGAAAGGATTCCACATATTACAATTATCATGTCCTTCAGATTCCGGCTGCAGGTGACGAAACAGGAGGCAACGGTTCTCGAGGCTGCTGTGGTGCTGAATGACACCTTGAACTACAACCAGCGGATGGTGTACCACTTCCAGATCGAAGCCACCGACGGGCCCCACAAAACCCAGACCACCTTCGAGGCCAGGGTCAAGGACGTCCAGGACAAGCCGCCCGTGTTCCAGGGCTCCCTCTCCACGGTGATCGACGAGGACAGCCCCATAAATACTCTCGTGCTGACCGTACACGCCAGGGATGGCGACACAGGGGAGCCGAGGAAAATAGTTTATGACTTGCTCACAAGTAGGATTGGAAATTGGGAAACTGTACTCTATCGATATTAATAAACTCTCCGTTGTAGATCCTAGTGACTATTTCCTCCTGGACGCCCATTCCGGGGAACTACGCACCGCCAAGCCCTTGGATCGGGAGGCTCTGGAAGACTCCACTGGAATCATTACCTTGGGCATTCGTGCCCGGGAGCTGGTGAACGGAGTGCCCAGCGACGATCCACTGACCAGTGCCACGGCCAAAGCTACGGTTACCATTCGGGATGTGAACGATTCTCCGCCGGTGTTTAACCGCAAGGAGTACGCCGTGTCCCTCCTGGAAAATACGCCCCCCGGCACACCCCTGGCCCTGGACATGAGTGTCAGTGACGCGGATGTGGGCATTAATTCAAAGTTTGCCCTTCGCCTGGAAGATGTCTCTGGAGTGTTCGATGTGGAGCCCAAACTGGTCACAGGCTACTCCCAGGTGAACATTCGCGTGGCCAACGGAACCCTGGACTACGAGAATCCCAACCAGCGCAAGTTTATTGTACTGGTGGTGGCCGAGGAGACGGACACGAGTCCCCGCCTGTCGTCCACCGCCACCATCACGGTGAGCGTGTTGGACGCCAACGACAACAAGCCCGTTTTCGAAAGAGATAGCTACTCAGCCTCCATTTCGGAGGCGGCGCTGCCGGGTCAGTATATTGCCACTATAACGGCCAAGGATGTGGACTCCGGCAGCTATGGAGATTCCGGAATCCGGTACAGCCTCTCCGGCACTGGCGCCGAACTGTTCCACGTCAACGAGCAGACCGGTGTCATCACCCTGGCCAATTGCCACGGCGAAGGGGAGAGCAGTCGGCGCGAACGGAGGGATCTGCAAGAAGGCGAGCTGGAGTTTGGGTCGGCAGAGGGTCATCTGGAAATGCGGTCCGTGGAGGAGGCTCCCAGGGAAGTAAGCACCGAGCCCACGGTTCAGTACACGCTAATCACGCAGGAGCCAGAGCATCCAGCTGCCTCGCTAGTGCCAGCTTCAGTCCCGATTCCGCCAGGAGACGTTGCTGGAGCTCCCGCAGCGACTGCTAATGACGACAAGGCACCGCAGACGTGTCTGGACTACGAAATGGAGACCACGTACTTCTTGTCATACAAGGTGAGTGACTGTCTCAATCCTCGCGTGTGGGCTTGGATGGTAATGTTTTCACATGCGTGACGAGTAAAAAAACTGGATCGAAACATTATAATCTCCTTTAAAGAATATCAAAGGGAATGCGACTATTTAAATAGGGAGAATATATTAGGAAATATGAGATAGAAAATATTGTGCCTAACACACCAAATTTTATCACCAACCTTGAATTACAAGCTAAACTATAAAAATAAATTTGATTTATTTCTACATCAAATATATTTGTATATCGAGTTGGCATTAAACACAATTAATTATAATTATAATTTTGCTCAAAAGTGTGCAACGCAGTGAAGGAGACATCTCCGAACCTTTAAAGTATATACATATATATTCTTGATCAGGATAACCTCCTAAGTCGATACTAGCATGTCCATCTGTCTGTCTGTTTCTACGCAAACTAGTCTCCTTAGTTTTAAAGCTATTGACTTGAAGCTGCACACATCCTTCTTTCCTTTGTAGGCATGCAGGTATATATGTCGGAACGGCCGGCAGCGGTCGGCTATATCCTATAGCTGCCATATAACTGATTGATCGGAAGGATGAGACTTTTCTGTCCCATTTTGGGCAAACTTAAACGATCTGCTAAATTTCATAAGGATAAGTCGACTATCTCCTATAGCTGCCATATAACTGAACGATCGGAAATGAAAAAAACCTTGTTAATATTAACGAGGGTATCATAAAGGGGTTGTTTCCAACATTTTTATTAGAAAATTGATTTCATAGTGAAATTCTTACAAGGATCGGCCAACTATATTCGATCCGATATATATCTAATATATATAATCTAAGGTTGTTGAAGGTTATAATTATATACCCTCACCTTTATAATATTGGTCAAAAGTTCTGTCCTTTCTATACACATCTTACAATATGAACTGCAATGGTATCGAGCTTAATTAGACGAGCAATGAATATTAATATATAAAAAAATAATAATAATAATAGTTAAAGTTATATTATATATGAGTTATATTATTATATATTTCCATGATTCCCTACTTTGGGTGTTTAACACTCTTATGTAGACACATTCTCTATGGGAAAGGGGAAATATTCAAATTGATCCAAACCCAATATGAGGACTAGCAAATATTACAATAAATTATTGACTGATTACCAATTTCTCCACAGGCCACCGATGATAACGGAAGCGGCTCAACATCCGTGGTTTCCCTGCGAATTTCCGTAACGGATGCCAACGACTCGCCCCCCGTTTGCGAAAGTCCTCTGTACAGGGCGAGTGTGGACGAAGGATCTGTGGTCTTTGACTCTCCGCTGATTGTGAAAGCCCGGGATGCGGACACTATGACCAGCATCAGCTACAGAATCCGAGGATCCGAGCAGGTGGAGAGCATTTTCGAAATTGATCGCGAAAGTGGGCAGATCAGTATCCGGCCGAATGCCAGCTTGGACGTGACCAACCTGAACAGCGACCAGCTAATCTTTACAGTGGAGGCCCACGACGGACTCTTCACAGCCAGCTGCGGTGTTAACATCACCGTGAGAGATGTGAACAACCACGTTCCTAGCTTCGATCAGGAATCCTACAATGCGGTGATCGAGGAGAACTCGGAGATCGGAACAAGCGTGGAGCGGGTGCATGCCACGGACTTGGACACCGGCAAAAATGCGGAACTGCGCTACCGCATCCAGCAGGGCAGCTTTGATGACTTCGGCATTGATGAGCGCACTGGCCAAGTGTTCGTTTCCCGCAAACTTGACTTTGATCGCCGCAACACCTACCAGCTGCAGGTGCAGGCTTCCGATCTGGGCACTCCAAGTCTCACCGGGACCGCCACGTTGACCATCAACGTCCAGAACAGCAATGACAAGGATCCCTATTTCGTGCCCGCCACTCAGCACGCAGAAGTTCGAGCCGATGCCCCGCCCGGGCAGCTGGTGCACACTTTAATTGCCCTTGATCCTGATGTGGCTAGTCACAATGCCTTGGAGTTCGCCGCCACTGACGATATCACTGCAATTGACAGGGAGGGCAAGGAACTTCCGCACAGCGATCAATTCAAGGAGTTTTTCGCCATCGCCAGGAACGGAAAGGTCCTCGTTAACAAGCAGCTTGACCGCAGTCTGTTTGCCGTTATGCGAATCAATGTCCTGGTTACAGATAGTACAGCTCCCAACGTCCAGCAGGTAGGATGCTCAAGCTTATGAAGTATCTTTTCGGTTTCCAAAGTGCGATTTCTTCCTTTCAGGGTCGTGGTCTGCTGATTATTCAGATTATAGATGTCAATAAGAATCCACCGGTGAGTAAACTAAATTTTTTTTTTATTAAACTTTATCTTTGTGAATAAGACGGAGAGATAAGATTTTGGTTAGTTAGCTCGATTTCGTCGATACTATCTCGCTCTACGCTTGACATTTCCTCCTGAAAATTGCCCAAATTAGACAAGTGGCTGTGTTGGTCAGAGTATATGTTTCTGCAGAAAAGAGAAGAATTTAAATATAGAATCTGTTCCTACGGAAGACACCTACAAAACAGAAATGCTCAGGGCAATCTTGAGGCTTATTTTGGCAAGGAAGAAGACAAAGACTGGCGTGCTGGTGGGGTAGAGGAAGCAGAGGCCTCCATAGCCCAACAACATCTCGTAGAGGTTCAGAATGACGTTGTCAACGGTCTGAACAATGATCGTGGGCATCAGCAGCTCGGCCTGGGAGTTGGTCAAGATGGGATAGCTGGAAGGCAGGCGTCAACGATAAGCTAGGACACTGGCCATCTACTCACATGGCAACAATGCTCGCAGCCAGGCCCACAAAACACAGTAAAAATCGCACCACAACGAGGCCAGTGATGAGAAATATGAAGATCTCTCGGATCCAAGTCTCTTGTTCAGATTTATCAACCTCCACCTTGACGTTTTTTATGTCGGAATACAAGCGATAGACATTCAAATAGGCGGCATTATGGAGTATGTTGAATACATTGATGAACAGGAGCTTGAGCTTGGAGTAGGATATCTCGTTCATCTTTTTTGTAGAGTGCCTGCAAATTTTATTTTACAATTTTGACTTTATAACCAAAGCAAGAACCAATTTTAGAGCTATGTGGAATTATGTAATTCTAAGTTGCAGCCATTAATGTAGGGTATACTCTTGATCTCTTTTAGCGATTTAATGCCCCATGGAGTGTGGAGCAACCCCAAATCAAGTTGCAAATGGTGGAGGAGCAGCCCATCGGCACCGTTCTCACCACATTGCAGGCCACTGACGAGGACTCCAGCATTGGCGAGTATAATATAAGCGCGAATGATTACTTTGCCATCAACCAAACCACCGGAATGATATACACCATTGCCCAATTGGATTACGAGGCGGTGAAGGAGGTGAAGTTCCTGGCCACCGTCAGCGACACCGGTGTGCCCGCCCTCACAGCTACCGCCGATGTGGTCGTGGACATTATTAACTTAAACGACAACGAACCAAAGTTTACCCAGTCGGACTACTACTTCAATATTACGGAGAACTCCCCGCGGGGCACAGTGGCCGGCAAGGTGGAGGCTCATGACGGCGATGTGGGCGTCTTCGGTGAGATCACGTACACACTGATAGGAGAGAACAACAAATACTTTAGCATTGATGCCTACACGGGCAACGTGATGGTGGCCAATTCCTCCATACTGGACCGCGAGCAGATCAAGGAGCTAACTCTCTCGGTAGTGGCCCAAGATAAGGCTCCTGCCACTGTCCAAAAATCAGCTACAGCTACGGTGAGTAATTAAAATGAATAATATTTCCTTTTTACTGAAGTCTTTCCTTTGAAGATCCACATCAACATCCTGGATGTAAACGACAATGCGCCTGTTTTCACCCGAGACGTCTACAACTCCACGGTGGCTGAGAATGCCGCCTACCAGCCCCCCGCTCCACTGCTCCAGGTCCAGGCCATCGACCAGGATGAAGGTCTTTATGGAGACGTGCGCTATATAATAACGGCCGGCAATGAAATGTCCCTGTTTAAGTTGGATGCCCAGTCGGGCATTGTCTACCCCGCCCAAAGTTTGGCTGGAAAGCACGGTGTTTATGAGCTAACAATCTCGGCGCGGGATACCCAGGGATCTGGTACCATGGAGAGCACGGCCAGAGCTATCATTACGGTCCTGAAAGTCAATCGCCATAAGCCGGAGTTCTTGATTCCCGCCCTGTCCAATGCCACTATTGAGATTCCCGGGGACATTGTTCAGCCAGATTATCTTCTCCTGACTGTTAAGGCGGTGGACAACGACACGGAAGAGAACGGAAAGATCAGTTACCATCTGCAGGTAAACAACAGGAATGAACAGCAAACGGGAGAGTTCAAGATCGATGAAGTTACCGGAGAACTGCGAGCTAGAACCCAGCTGAATCGCAAAAACAGAGCCAAGTAAGATTCCTTGATGAAACTTCTATTGAAATAACTTTACTAATTTATTTCTTAATTTCTAGCTACGATATTATTCTGGTGGCGAGAGATGCCGGAAATCCGCCTTTCGAATCTCTGCGTCTTCTAAGCGTCAGTATTGTGGATGCGAATGAGAACCGCCCGGAGTTTCCTGATGCCTCTAATCCCTACAAGGTGTCGATCAATGAAAACAGCGGTCGGGATGTAAAGATCGGTCACATCCAGGCAGCCTCTAGGAGCAAGCACAACCGGGACATTTTCTACTACATGCTATTGGGCAACGAGGATGGGGCGTTCTATGTGGACAAGCTCACGGGGGACATTTACACCAACAAAAGCCTCGACCGTGAACAGACTGACTCCTACACTCTGTACATCTTGGCCAGCATCAAGGCGGACCTGCACATTTCCGAAGAGGAAAGGGCATCCTTCTCCATCAAGACCCTGAATCGGGACAACACTGTGGCCAAGGTGGCCATCACCGTGCTGGATGTGAACGATAATCCGCCAATATTCGAAAAGCCAATATACTATGCCGGCGTCAATGCAAATGCTAAAATGGGAGCTGCTATTGCCCTCGTAAATGCCACGGATGCGGACCAAGGGAAGAACGCCAAGATCGAATACATGATCGTGGCCTCCAATTTGTACAAGTTCGGTGCCAGCAAGGCCACAGGATCGATTGTTCCCAGCCCGTTTGCCATTTCGCAAGATGGCCGAATCACAGCCAATACCATAATGGCCGAGTACAATCAGGACCACTTCGAGCTGGAGATCATTGCCCGCGAGCTGGAGCCACCGCAACGCTCAGCCAGTACCAAAGTTAATGTGAGTTAAGGCGAAAAAATCCTTTTCAGATATATATAATATGTTTTGTTGTAAATTGTTTATATAGATATGGGTATTCGATGGAACTCAACTGGTCCGGGTGATTCTTTCCCGCCCTCCGGAAGAGGTCTATCAGGAGCAGGAAGAGATTATAGCCGAGCTGCGAAACGCTACCCAGCATCGCATTATAGTGGATGAGATTCGATTCCATTTAGACTCTATTGGTCGCATCCGCATGGACTGGTGCGATCTATACTTCCATGCCGTGGACACAAAAACCCAGCAGATTGCTCCGGTTGATGAGATACTCAAGGATATCGACAGGAATTATGACTACTTGAAGGTTGTGTAAAATAGTAGGAAACTTTTTGAGCATTCTAAAAATGTGTTTGTATTCAATTATTCAGGACTACTATGCTGGTTTCGCCATTGAAAATGTTGTGCCGGCTTACATAGCCATTGTCCAGGATGAGTTTGATTTGGCCGTAGCCGGTTTGGTAGCACTGGTCATAGTGTTGTTCGTTGGTGTCATCAGTTTCATTGTGCTCTGTTGCTGCCTCAAGCACTGGAATCTTTCGGTTCCGGTGGAAACACGACGAAAGGAGGCTCTGATTAAAAAACAGATTATTGAGGACCTCAACACAACCGAGAATCCACTCTGGATTGAACAGTTAGTACTTGGTTCCCAGTTTCGTGAGCTCTCCTTATTGATGTATTTGTTTACAGAAAACTTAAGCTCTATGAGGAGCAAGAGCTGACCATGCAGGTCTTCTCGGAGCCTGATCATATCTCTAACTCGGAGGCGCCGGGCCACCTGGACCACCGCTGCCTACCGGTGGTCGACCATGTGGGTCAATCGGTGGATAACACCTACGCCACCATTCAGCCCCGAAGCAACCAGAATCGTCTCACCGGTGGAGCTGGCAGTGGGTCTATGCGCAGTGGTGGGGCTAGTGCCGGTGGTGTGGCTGGCGCCGGGTTGCTCCTGGCCCGGGTTGATCCACACATGAACGAGTTCGCGGACTACGCCACACTGCGCAACAATCGAGCGCCTTCGGTGAGAAAAGCATCAGCATTTATTTATCAGCATAAAAGCTAATAATTTGTATTCCTTTACAGCTTTACGAGTTTACGGGATCTACATTCCAGGCCCCCATCCGGGACGGTGACGATGCTGTGGCCGAGCTCATCTAAGCCTTGTCGGGATTAGCAGAAGCTGCCCCAGGCGATGTGTAAATTATGTAGTAGCTGTGTATCGTGTAGTTTGTCGTGGTTTTTTCAACCGAATTGGTTCCGTTGCATCTTTGAGTCCGCCGTTGCGTATACACCATCAAAAATTCTAGACACGTACATAGGCACTTTGCAAATACTTATTATCGACAACGTAAATATATATATAGCGTAGTTGTAACTGGTAAGCCAGCGTTTAACTAGAACCCAGGACAGAAATTCAAGAGCCCATAATGGAAATTCTCCCGCATAAATAATGACAATAATATATATGTACTATTATATATTGACAATGTCTAGCCGTAATGAAACGATATGAATATGTAAGAGTTACTAACGTACATCTGCATTTGCATTTGCACCTACACGGTTCAGTCTACTCGAATATTTCCGCGATATTAGTTTAAACGACAGCCTAAGTTGTACCACTAAAAAGACTAAATTATTGCTCTTCCAATTCCGTATTATGTTTAGTTGTGCCGCTAACACTTAGCTCAATAGATTATAGTTTAATTAGCCAAACTTGCTCATACTTATAAGTTCATAATTTTAAGTTGGAGAGAATTGGAATCGTGCAACGAATTAAGTTACCATTGACCGCTGTCCAGGTCCTCACGGACAGAGCCAGAAACTCATTTGTGTTTGCATTTACATCAAATATATTATATAAATAACTACTTGAACATTGTTTTACATTCAAATGGGCTGGTCCAAAAGTTGACTCTTCTTTCTTGTTGAACCTGTTGATATTTGTTACCAGAAGTATGGTAACCATGAAACAATGTGGTTGCGCGGTTTTTGTATGTTGCTACCTGGTGCAGGGGGAATAATAAACACCCTTCACAAATTTTCCCTAGCACAGGCATTTTCGATATTTCAATCAAGCAAATCGTTGGACAGAATTAACAAATCCCCTAAAAACACACAAGCTTTGATATCAGCAAATTGGCGATTTATTTTAAATTGTAAAAGAATATAACAGGATCGCAATGGATGAACTAGACATTACCAGTGTGGGGCAGTTCCAGACCCTGGTGCGCTACAACAATCCGGTGCTGGTGGTCAAGCACCCGGACAAAAAGGGTGCCCCACTGACGGAGCTTGAGATGAAAAGACCACAAACAGCGGGCGCATTGCTAGACACCAAAAAGGAAACTGAAGAAATATTGAACTCTATTTTACCGCCACGATGCTGGGAGGAAGATGGTCAGCTATGGCAACAGTCGGTGTCCAGCACCCCAGCCACGCGTCAAGATGTGATTAATCTTCAGGAGATGCTGGACACAAGACTACAACAGACCCAGGCTCGCGAAACGGGTATTTGCCCTGTGCGGCGAGAGCTTTACTCGCAATGTTTCGGTAAGAGCAAGGTTTGCATTTTCTCCGTTCTTAGTTCTATATCCCATACATCTCCTCAGACGAAATAATTCGCCAAGTGACTATCAACTGCTCAGAACGTGGCCTTTTGTTGCTGCGCATCCGCGACGAGATCGCCATGTCCATGGAGGCCTATGAAACACTATACTGCAGTTCTGTGGCTTTCGGCATGCGGAAAGCTCTACAAGCCCATGAAGAGAAGGAAATGCTGCGGGATCGCGTTAAGACCCTAGAGCTGGACAAGGAGGCGCTCGAAGAGATCATTGCTGACATGAAGCTGAAGCAGGAACAGGCGGAACGTCGGAATGCTGAGCTTCGGGCTTCTGAAGAGAAGAAGTTTACCGAGGAGATCACCTTCTTGAAAAAGACGAATGCCCAGCTGAAGGCCCAATTGGAGGGCATCACCGCACCCAAGAAGTAGAAGAACGATTTAGTTGGAAAGGTGTGGTCTGTGTATTTTTCAGTTGTCACTTAAAAATTGTTGGACATTATTCAAATAAAATTATTGGAGCATCTCCCAGTAACACCTAAGACCCTTTAAATTCGACCAGAGATTTTTTAGGGTCTTCTTGGATTTGCTCCTGTTGATTCGTTTCCGTCTCGTCCATGATTATTTCATTTACAATTGGCGTGGGCTTGAAAGTCTCTGGAGCTTTCTTCTTTGACACAGATTCCTCCTTGGCTGCCCGTTTTTCTGACGGGTCATCATTAGCGTTTCCCCCATCTTCCAACGGAAGTTGGTTGCGCATAGCCAATAGTTCTTCCTCTGTCGGAAGGGTGCCCTTAAGCTCCTCCATTATGGCCATATATCGCTTGTGCCACTTCGAACTCTCAATATCTCTCGGACTCGGACTCTCAATATCAATATCTTCGGACTCTCTCAAACCCTAAATAGTTTTAATTGCTTAATTTCCCACAGATCTTTAGTTAGTTGATAAGTGGATGTCTTAGCATCGGGATCCCAAGGAGGCTCCTGTGGCAGGAGCCACAGGGTCAATCCCACCCACAGGAAAAATGCTTAAATTTTGGACATTCAATTTTAAATTAATTATTAAAGCAATTATATTTTTATACCCTCGCAGAGGGTAGTCAAAAGTGTGCAACGCAGTGAAGGAGACATCTCCGACCCTATAAAGCATATATATTCTTGATCAGGATCACCTCCTGAGTCGATATAAGCATGTCCGTCTGTCTGTTTCTACGCAAACTAGTCTCTTAGTTTTAAAGCTATCGACTTCAAACTTTGCACACATCCTTATTTTCTTTGCAGGCAGTATATAAGTCGGAACTGCCGGGATTGGTCAACTTATCCTATAGCTGCCATATAACTGATCGGAAATGCCATAACTTTGTTGTTTTTTAAGTTAGAAGGATGAGACTTTATATGCGTCCCATGCTGAGGACTGCTGAGCTTCGGGCTTCTGAAGAGAAGAAGTTTACCGAGGAGATCACCTTCTTAAAAAAGAGAGATGCCCAACTGAAGGCCCATGTGGCATCAGCGCACCCAAGAAGTAGAACAAAAATGTAGTTGGAAAGGTTTTGTCTATTTTTTTCCATGTGTTACTTAAAAATTGTTGGAACTTATTCATATAAAATTATTGGAGCATCTCAGTAACACCTAAGACTCTTCAACTGAGTCCTGCGTTTCTTTTGTAGGGTCTTCTTGGATTTGCTCCTGTTGATTCGTTTCCGTCTCGTCCATGATTATTTCGTTTACAATTGGCGTGGGCTTGAAAGTCTCTGGAGCTTTCTTCTTTGATACAGATTCCTCCTTGGCTGCCCGTTTTTCTGGCGGCTCTTCATTAGCGTTTTCCTCATCTTCCAACGGAAGTTGGTTGCGCATAGCCAATAGTTCTTCCTCAGTGGGAAGGGTACCCTTAAGCTCTTCCATCTTGGCCATGTATCGCTCGTAGACAAACTGTGCCATTTCGGACATATTCTCGATAGTTTTAATGGCTTCATTATCCACGGGATCGTTAGTCAATCGATCTGTAGGGAAGCTGTCTCCAGGAACAAGACATAGTTTAAGAGGTCGTTGGGTTAGCTAGAAGAAAAATAAATTAGAGAGTTGAAATACTATACTTTTACTTAAAATCTTACCAGTTTGAATGTTTTTTGCAGTTCCAGGCAGTTTTTGAAGAGCGACACCCTGCCAAACACGTAGAGACCGAGTCTAGCACGACTCATGGCCACCACCAATCGCCTCACATCACGCAAGTGACCCACTGCCTTGGTGCGAACCAGCGAGATGAGTATATAGTCGTTCTGCTGACCCTGGTATTTGTCCACCGTAGTAATCTTGTGGGGCCAGCCAATGAGCGGATTGTTACCACAACGAGCATTGATAACATCGCGAATTAAATGCTTCTGCCCATTATAGGTAGTAAGTATGGATATCTTGGCAGCGGGATAGCCTAGCAAGCGCATATACGTGTAAACAGCTACAATGTACTCCGCTTCCGCCAGGTTCTGATAAAAGTAAGGATTTGGTTCACTCTCACCCACTCCCTTGAAATCATCAACATTTATAAGCTGATAATCATGGGCGAAGCCAGAATTTGCCTTTTTGTACTCGTCCTTTTCAAATATGTGCTGCAGGTCCTCAAGTTTTTTGTAGCGCCACTTGTACAAGGAACAGATACTAGAACGGGCACGACCTTGTCCATCCAAATCCACAGTGGGCACACCGAGACGCACCAGTCTGGTAAAAAGGCTCTGCTCCATGTTAGAGTACTTTTGGAAAGCCATGTTTTTAATCACGGGCGGCAGTTGGTGGTGATCTCCAATCATGATCCAACGTTTTAAACGATTAAGACCGTCCAGTGGATTTTGTAAAAGCAGTGGTATAAATGTCTCAATTTCTAGGATCTGCGCCGACTCCTCCATGAGAATGTTGTCGTATCTGAAACCGAGATTTGCCAGCTCCTTTCGTTTTAGAGCAGCATGCGTACAAGTCATGGCGATGATTTTAGCCTCCTTTACGAGAAGATACTTGGAGCGATCTAAGCCAGTGCGCAGCAACTCGAAAGCGCGAAATTCCTCCAGTTCGGTAAAGATATCTGAGATATAGCGGAAATTTGAGGTAGCAGTGTCCATTAGCTCCTCAAAGCTAGAGCCCTTGAACAAAGGCTGCGGAGCATCGTCGAAAAACTTTCCGAAGGGAAACTCAGCCTCAAAGAGGTTTCTTAACTTTGTTGCATCTGCATCCTCTCTGTGTACACTCATTTGGCTTTGGAATTTCTCCCAACGGGCCATTACATTATACAGGTAGAAGTAGCCAGCAGTCTCGCAGGTATAGGAATTATCACCACTCACTCCAACCGCTGTCTGAAGCTTCTGCACCTGGTCGAGCAGATCCATTCGTTTGGCCAAAACATAGTTAACTCTACCATAACGACTGTAATCTTTTTCGGTTTCCAGGGCCTCTTCTCCATGACCTAAACGAAGTAGATGCCTTTCGTCGATGTCCAGGGCCATGATCTTCTCGAACAGCTGGTTCAGCGCCTGATTGGAATGCGTTACAATCAGGGTACGCTGATTGGGATGGTTATGATAAATATTAGAGATAATTTGCACGGCTACGTCTGTTTTTCCTGTTCCTGGGGGTCCCACAACTAACGTCAGACCAGGCTGCATTCCGGCTCGAATGGCTTCGACTTGCGTGGGTGTAAATCGAATAGAGTTTCTAGAAGATAAAAAAAGGGTTAACATAATCTGTAGTTGGCTTATTTCAACACATTACTGACTGTTTTGGCTTGTTCCTAGGGTAAGGACCCCTTGCCTCGTATTTATAAGGGTGCACCGCAATGGATTTACTCAATTCCACCTTCTTTTCTTTCTGGTCTTCCTCATCGCTTTCACATTGGACGGGCACATCCTCAAAAATCAGTCGATAGGGCGGCTGGCGTTGCTGCTCCGGCACAGTGCACCTCAGTTCATAGCCAGGAAAGCTGTCTTCCAGATGCTTATAGTCGAGGAAGGTATCGTTAAACTCCAGACTGCGCTCCTGGTTGGTCATGTTGCTGTAGTGAGCGGCTGCCGGATCGCCATAACCCAAGAGGATATCATGTAACCAAGGCGGCACCACACACTCCGTGTTCATTAAGTGGCGAATGGTTTCCAAAACGGCCTTGAAGTTGTTTTCTTTCGGTTTACGGCGCATCAGGATGTTAAAGCTCTCGTACACGTCATCAGCACCCTAGGTGAAAAGGATAAACATTTATTAATATGGGGAGTTAACAATTTGGAGCCGTTTGATCTCACCTCCTGCAAATCATCCATATCCATACGGTACTGATTGGAATCCAGCCAGACGCGATAGCTTCTCTGTTCACCTGGAAGCTGCGGCCTCGGCTCTGGACCATCCTCTATAACCCTGCCATTGGCATCCAACATGCCCTCCACTTCGCAGCCCCGAACACTGACCAAACCAACTTGGGGAAGGAAGGGCTCCCGGTGGTTGTACTTGGTGCCATACGGCTGTGTTGGCTTGACTGTGATTAGGAAACAGACGTCGTGCTTCCGCAGGTTCTCCCACTCCTCCTTGATCTCCCGGCGAACAGAAAGAGTCACTCCCACATCGGCTCGAACTCTTGACGGTTTGTTCTCGCCGAGGTGCGGCTTGGCCACCTCGACCACCGCAAAACTGGCAATGGGCAGGGCCATTCTCGCCCACCCACCAAAGACCACATCCCCATCTTCCGATTGCCAGGGCAGCATACGGCTTATGGCGTCCTCGATATCCTGTCGGATCTCATAGGTGGACTCCAAACGAAACAGATTAAAATTCCGCAACAGGTAGTCGTGCAGGGTGAGGAACTGCAGATTCAGCTTTGGCAGTGCCAGACAACTTTCCCCGGTGTAGTACTCCGAGGGCACTACATTTTCATCCCAAATAATCTGTTCCGTAGGGTACAGCGGCATCTCGTTGAGGGCCTCGAGCTGAGAGCAACGTCGCTCGTGACGGGTGATTAAAAGTTCCCGCAGAAACGGTTCATCGAGTCGATGCCAGTCTAATGGGGACACCACCTCCTCCGGTACCAGGTTGAGGAAAGTGGCTATCTGCCGAAGGCCATCGCCATCCAAGCCACCAAAGTGCTGCTCCAATGACTCCCGTTTGTCCACAGTAGCCACATTGGAAAGTGCAAACACCCGCAAGCTTGGAAACTTGGCAAAAACAGCCCTTTGCAAGGAGGTGATCTTTTTGTAGTGCAACTGGGTCATGTCATGATCGGTGAGCGAGTTTCCTGTGACATCATTGATCTCAAAGCGGGTGTAGAACTTAAGCATGTCCAGGAGCTTAAAAAATAAATTATTTTTAAAAGATTAAATATTCCTGCAGTTAAACAATGTATAGCAAATTATGAATTTAGCAAATTTATTTAGTATAGCAAATACTGCATATAGATAGACGACCCTTAGGGAAATTTCTTTTTTGGGCCAATTCCATCATTCAACCTTCAATAGAAAGTCTCAACTAAGTGCATCCTAAAACATATATATGTATGTTACAAGTATGATGAAAAAAAAAATTGTAAAAAATTAATAATCAGTAGAGTAACAATTTTGTGATTAGCAAACATAAAATATTGGACAACAATATGTGGCACTCGCCAACCATACATCTTGCTTGCAGTGATCCGCTCCTGTTCGCTTCACCAAACGCGTGCATTGAACGGAACATGTTTTGTTGTTCTTTACCTGTACTCGTGAGCTCTTCAAACTCAAGCAAACATTTTGTAGCTCTCTTCATAACACTCTCTGCACCACCGTAGCTCGCTCTTCTAAAGTGGTGCCCACCGCAGGTATTCCAAGCCGGCCTGCTCCAAAAGACGGGTACGTCATCAGTTTGGGCAAGACCACTAACACAGACGCACATTATTGGCGTTTGTGGAAGGTAGCACCAACCAAAGCTATTGATGTCTCTGTAAGGGAGTGCTAATTAAGCGGACAAGGTGAGCATAGAGCGGAAGTCCTCGGTAAAGGGAGGAGGTATTTGGAAATTCGAGAATGTCCGGGAAGGGAATATGCGTGTGGGTTCAACCAAAATCTGGTCTGAAGGTTGGCTGAAGGGTGTTTTTGGTTGAATTTTTGGTCGCAGGGAAGTGTTTAAAATATTGTTCTGACTCCTGCACTCACGCTCCTCAAGTGCATGTGTGGAGGTGCGAGACGACAAGTGTGGCGACAAGGCACGCGTCCTGCTTTCACATCGCTGCATCTTATCACACCGCATAATCTTCGTATCCTGGGTGGAGAGAGGCGCTGGGGCAGGGGTAGGTACTTGACGGAGGAGCAAACAATGCCCCTCGCAGAAACCCACACAAAAGCAGACCACGCCGGTTCCTGCTTTATGCTACTCCAATTGACAGTTTCCGTCGCGACGCTCAATTTGAACAACCCAGGGGGAGGGGAGGAACTATCTAGACAGGCAGGGGCTACATACATAGGAGTGCCTGCAAGCCCTGCTTCGAAAGTAAGAGAAAGGGAGGTTCAGCCAAGCAACTCTCTCAGTTCAGGCAACTCAACGCTCCCAGATACTCTCCTCGATTCAGTCACTAGAAGTTAAGAGCGCGCCAGAGTCATTCGTTCTCCGACATCGCTCCGAATCGGTTGTACTTTTCTTCGTGTTTTAATTCCATTCCGATTCAGATTCCGATTCCGATTCAAGTACAAACATTTAACGAGGAAGCTAAGCTGCCATTGTTTATTAACCCATTCCTGTACAGATTATTTGTGCCTTTGTGAGAGTGTTGTGTCACAAAAGTGTCGCCTTACTTTGGTTGGCATGCAAGTCATGATCTCGGCTCGCAGCCGGCTTTGCTGCCACCTTGATGACGCATTTCTAGCTGAGCACTGATCTTTGTAAACAACAACAACTTCTGTTGCTGCTGCTGTCTACCTGTGCGCCCCTCCAGCTGTGCTTGTATTTGTATCGGTGGCGGCAGCCGTATCGGTATCTGTTAGTTTCTTTGTCGGGGTGGGCAAAAGATGCTCAGAAAAACGCTTGGCGCGCATTTTGCGGGCCGGCAATATGCAAAATGCAGCTGCTCCGCTCTGCTGCTTTCTCTGTTGGTGCCGCTGTTTGCCCTCCTCCTGCTCAGCCCATCCCTGGCGTCGGGCCATGTCAGTAGTGGATCTTCGGCGTCCTCATTGGCACCCAGCCCCGATCCCAACCTGGTGCTGGTCAACAAATGCTGCGAAAAGTTCGAGATACACGTGGACAACGAGTGCCAGCAGGTCAACGAAACGGGTGAGTCCAACAGCTGGAAAACTCCACTCTCCCGCTCCTGCCTTGAAGTCGCCATACCAACCACAACGGAGTTGGTTGGCCATTCAACTTTATGGATTTTCCCTGGCATGCAACATATGTGTGCCCAACATTAAATGGCCCATTTTTTGGCTATCAGTGGATCAGTGGAACACAGCCAACACCTCCCCCTCCATCCAGCTCCCCCTGGCAAGTTTTTAAAACAAACAGAGTGCCTGATGGCCCTGCTCCTGATGGAATATATGATTTACGCCGCGTGGAATGCTTCTGTGCTTTGGCATTAAAGATCCACTTAAGACCCTTGGCGTCTCTATATAAAACACATTTTTATGGAAGTGGAATAAAGTCTGGAAAATCCATTTATCCAGCTTCTTTATAGAAGCACCAATAATTTAATATTGTAGGTCTTATTTTTTTAGACAATAACTTTCTTAGTCAGCAAAACGGAAACATTAAATCATGTTTTTAGTGGCGCAATGTTTTTCTAGTCACTAATTGTTAAAACAATTAAAACTAAATAAATATATATTTACAAAAAAAAGGGGCAACCATTAAATTGTCTAGCATATTGGTTATTAGGATAAAAAATATCACCTTATCTATTCGGCAGAATATTCAGTGCCCAAGTTTAAACCTAAAATAGACGAGAAATAAATAACAAAAAGCTTGTATAGAACTAAAAATGTACACCTTGCAGCATACAATAATGTGACACATACAATTTTTTAGCCATAGAACGGCTTTAAGGTGAATCATTGTCCTTAGATAGCATCGGAATGATATCACCAAAGTCAGACTTAAATCCCACAATTGTATCTGGTACATAATCAACACATGCAGGCCCATTTCAGTTTCAATCGTGCAGTTAGTTAGCTACGATTAACATATCAATAGTATGAACGAATAAAAAGTGCACCGCATATGCGGCCAATTGGCGGAGAACAAATCCGCACACATTTAACAAAAAAATGCAGAGGAAACTGATGGATGGGCGGAATGGGAAATCACCGTGGTGCTCCCGTTCTTTGTAAATATTTATAGGCGAGCCGCAAGAAGGCCGGCTAGATCATTTTCCCCCAGGTCCATAGGCCCAACAGAGGCGGCAGATCTTCGAGAATCTTAATAATTTACCATGCACTGCTCTCTATATCTTCTGTTTCCATTTGCAGAATTCTTTCATCCAATGTTCACCAGCTATGAAGGGTCGCAAAACAGTCCCGTTGGTTTTAAGTTCGTCATCGGCATTCCCAACTGTGGCTCCTTACAGATGTGGCCCATATACCACTACGCGGGGGTGAGTTGCTGTCAATGTATAGTAAACTTTTAAGACTAACAGAAACCTTAATATATCTCAGAGCTCTGATAAGCTAGAACTACTAGACGATGGGAGGCTAAGACACTACACCAATGCCCCGGATGAAAATCAGGAGGTCAATGGCATTCGTACGGATTACGAAGAAGACATGGTCGGCGCGCTGGAACCACTCTTCCACGATTACGATCATGGACTGTACTGCATTGATAAAGTATGTTTTCATTAAATTCCTTAAACTAGACGGCTAATGTTGAATCTATTTTCAGGCAACCTCCAGCACTGGTGGCGAAGTAGCAATCTTCGCAAAGATCTGCTTGAGCAGCAAGGAAATCCAGTGGAATGATTCAAACTTTCTGCTGCGCAAGATTCTGAACCCCATTTTCCATGGTATCTCACTGATCATTCTCCTGGTTATAGCCATTATCTATTTCATTCTACCCACTCTCAGGTGAGAATTTCTGAACTCAGCCCCCTTCATTCGTTAATTTTGTATCCATTCAGCAGAGATCTGGTGGGAAACATCGTAACAACCATTGCCTTGTGTCTGATGGTCGGCCAGGCGGCCGACCTGGTTAGCATCTTCACCGAACTGACCAGCCATGTTAGCTTCATTGTTGCGGATATAATCTTGTGCTTTAGCTTGCTTGCAGCCTTCTTCTGGCTGAACAGCTTCGGCTACTACATCTGGAAAACGTTTCGATCGAGAAACGTCTTCCTACGGGTCACGGATGGCCGAAAGTATTGCTACTACTCCGCCTATGCCTGGGGATGCACGGGAACAATGGCAGCCATGGCCGTCTTTGCCCATTTCTTCCTGGATGTCGAGTCTTACAAACAGCAGAATCTTGTCGGCGAACAGCAGACGATCGGATTGCTGGGAATATGCATATTCTTTGCACCAATTGCTTGTACCATTTTGGTGAACATTTTCTTCTTTGTGACCACCAGGAAGCTGATAAATAGGAGGACCGTTTACGGGCGCATTGCCCATAAGTTAAAAGCCAAGTAAGTAGATTATTTCAATAAACTGGCGACTTAAAACTAAGCTTCACCATCCTTTCTAGTTTCATCATGTTTTCCCTTATGCTGCTGGTGATGTCAATATCTTGGGTCTTCCTTATCATGACGTGGCTGAAGTTGGAGGGATTACTGTACGCGCACATCGTAGTGAATGCTCTGTCGGCTCCACTTTTGCTCTACATATGCGTGCTGCGCCAGAGGCACGTTACCTTCCTCTTAAAGAAATCCTGCTGCTACAATGAACCACCTTCGGCGAATGACTGGGGCGACGAGCTGCACTACATGAACGGCAACGACTACTGAGGAGCCACCGTTATCCCGCCCACACTACTTTAAGTGTTTTTGTAGTTTAGCAATGTCTAACATTGAGATTTGTACTTAAACTTAACTAATTTATGCTGTACGAGATAGTAATTAAATTAAAAGTCTGACACTGACCTGCCCAAATAGTTTTCCCTCCTCACGACGAACCAGCGGCGAAAGCAGAGCCCGTACAATCAAATGACAGTCATCTAGGACGGTGTTGAAGAAGCGCCGAGTGGGGAGCAGAGCCTCCAGATCAATGATGAATTCCAGAAAGCGCTCGCAGTAATGAACTACGTTCGATTTCACTTGGCCCTCTTCGGGTATGCTCTCGAGGATGTTCAAAAAGTCGATGATAAGGTTCTGCATGAAGTGGCGCTCCCATAGGACTTCGGGCTTGATGTCTTTTTCTTTTTTGAGCAGCCGCTTCCAGTACTTGCGCCACTCAGGCACTTCCCGCAGCTCTTGTTCGCGACGTCCTGCAATTACCAAAATTCTGGTTAGTTCATGGATAAACTAGGGGTAAAAGGGAAAGTAAGTTAGGTATTCTACTCACGCGGCTGCAAACAGTGCCACATGGACAACGACACCAAGCGCTTGGCTTGTTCGCGGCACAGCTCGATTTCCATGCTGTTGAAGCAGTGATTGAGAAACATCAACAGGGCAGTACGTTCCCGCAGTGAGCTCTTTGCCTCTTTGCCACCGTCGGCTGGCAGACAGCTCTCCAGCACGTGGCGAAAGAAGGATGGATACTGATCAGGCAGTTTCTCAAACACCGTCCAAACTTCCACTCTCTCACGGAACTTCTCGTTGGCCATGATTACGATTGACATGAGGTGAGCATGAGTGGCGGTTTCCCTCTGATAATGAGGCCACAGGTACTGCTCCAAATATTGGCTGAACTCCAACATGTTGATTCGGCGGGCACTGTGTCCGGCGTTCCCGGTAGCAATTTCCTCGCTGTAGATCTTTTCAATGACCTGAGCGCTATAGGGCAAGTGATCTTGTTTCGTGTCAGGAGCCCAGTATTGCGATGCTAGCTGAAAATACGAAATTGCATTTATTTGGCGTTCAACGACTTCCCAGCGGAGTACCCACCTGCCAAATTACATCGGAGCTTAGCTGAGACACTGTAAGCGCTCCCGACATTGGCTTAGTCTTCTTGTTGTCATCCTTGGCCATTTGAGCCTGGGTGTGGCTCCTTCGCTTCATATTTATTGCAAAAAGTGTGAAATAACGAATATAAACACAAAACAAACGCCGGTTTCAATAGCAGTGTGGCCGTACTACGAGCGCTCAAAAATACATTTCATTAAATTAAAAATACTAGATGGTAAAAGTCCTCACAAAAAACATCGAAATCTATTTATCGATATGAACGAATATATTCGATATTTATTGTTTGTTTACCACACGCCGGCTAAGTTTTATTAGAATTTAAATAAATTTTTTAGTGATTTTAGACTGACCATTGAAAAATTAACCATGTCACAGCTGATGCCGCCAGAGAATCTAAGCGTGAGTGGCTTAATTTAAACAAAACCTAAGTAAAACCATTAAAATCATCAAAATTTTAGAGTCGCGTGCTTAGTGTCCTGAGTCTTCCGCTGCTGGAGCGCGTTCAGGAACTAAGTATCCTGTTCGACAGATGCTCCCTACGCCAAATCCAGGAAATATATCCCCACATTGTGCACTCCGTTTTCGGTGTTAATGGCAATCCCTTGGGATGGGGCTTGCGGACAACGACGCTGGAGAACAATCCATTGCAGTTCCAAGTGCTGCACCAGTTTTTTGGAATCTGTGGGTCTTGGATGCATTTGTGTCACCGCCTCTTGGCTGACCAGTGCAAATTCGAACTGGATGTTAGCCTGTTGCCAGTAAATATAGCTTTTTTAATTGCAATTTCCATATTAAACAATTTTTTTCAGGCAAAATTTGTGAGCATGCTGCAGGCAGGACAAAATCCCATGTTCTATGGGGATCTGATTAATATGGACCCATTAAGGAACCAGTTGGGAACGCTTTCGCTAAATGCCTTCGATTTCTACATTATTCATTTCGTATTGTACGCCCTACAACCCCTTCACTCCATCAATCCCATCGCTATGCAGATACACAACGTACGAAGCAAAACGGTGTATCTGAAACTGGTATCCGAGTACCTCAACAACTTCCTGCCCCTGTTTCCGGATGCACGAATAGAGCCTGTTCACTTTAGTAGTGGTGTAAAGGCACCCCAGCCTCTACCAGCTCAGGCTCTTCAGCCATTAAGGCAGCCACGTTACCTTAAAATACCCTCCTCGTTCCTTAACGGTGGAAATGTTTCTGGTGTTGGAGTTAGCTCACCAAGCAACGCCAGCGCTGGTAACACATCACCGCAGTCTAGTGGCGCCAGCACAAGTGCTGCTCGAGCGTATGCCTGGCGCTCCGAGAGCGTGCTGCACTTCTTTGTGGACATTTGGCTGCGCTACGATATAGAGTCGGAGCGCCATCTTCCAAGCAGCGACTTTGTACGCGGCGTGCGCACCCTAGTGAAGCAGATTCATTTCTTTGCTAACGGTGCCTCCCAGGATCACAGTTCGCTTTGTTGTTTGCGTAAAGTATCCTTGAGCATGGTGAAATCTCGGATATACGCCTTCATCTGCGGGCTGATCGACCGCTGGCCACTGGACAGCTCTTTAATGGTGGTGCTGGAGCTTTGGTTAAGCTATATACAACCCTGGCGCTATACCATGGCAGCTTTGAACAACAAGACGTGAGTAGCAGGAGCTATATTATGCTAATTAAATGGTTTCAAATTTTAATTTCTGTACCAATTTTATGCTTCATTGCAGTTCTGGCCTTGCCTATCTACCCCCAATTTCTCCATGCTTTGATGGCTTCATCATCGACAACCTCATAATGTATTCGCACATCTTCATGCAGCTTCTACCGCGATTCGAACGTCTGGATTACACTGTATACCGGAATGCTTTCATGCTTTACCGCCTGGCCACGATTTTTTCCCAAAATGATCTAATTGATCGCCTTCAGAGGTACGAGCGCCTCAATGCGGGCAACTCATACGGCTTTGATTCTCCCCAGCGGCAAGTCAACATGATGAAGTGAGTTCATCCTTTGCAATGAAAGAAAGACTGATTGTCACTTGTTTATTTTTAGTAAATCACCTTCCCCAGGCGTTCACTGGACTCCGGTTGTGAGTACCCAATTTCCAAAGCTATTTAGTGAGCCCATGCAGTTGCACATGGAAAACTTCCTGCTCCTGATTAGCATGAGCCGGAATTCTATTCTAAGAGATATGGCAGCGCTTCGGAATCAGATTGCCGAGAAACAACGGTCCGACGGGTTCCTCATTAATTTTTTCAATAAACTGTTCGGCGAAAGCACCCAGGACGAAGTGACGCTACGCGAATTCAGTCGTATACCAGAAGTTCTTCGTCAGTGTATAGACGCTTTTTGTCGCACTTTTAATGTATGTGCTGAAACCAAGTTTTGAAATAATTACTAAAAACTTAATTATTCTAGGTTGATCAGGCGAATTTGTCTTTACATGAGAACATGCCCGAAGAAGCTTGTCCGCCGGTCTCCTCAGTCACCGCGCAAAAATTTAGTTTCTTTGACGATAGCGACTCGTTAGATACATCCAAGCTAAACCCGCATCAAATGTCACTGAATGCCTCCAATATTCAGTCCACCGTTGATCCAGCGCTACTGCCCATCCAAACAAATGAATTGAAGCCCCTAGTTAGGCTGCTACATATCCTTTCGGAAAAAATCAACAAGAAGGTAAGGGCCTTAAAAGTTTATTCGCTTCAGAATCTGATTGCCTCCCTTGACTGCTTTTTTAGTATGGCAGCCAAATCCAAGGGTACTATACGCGCGATGACTACTGTGGCAAGGTTGCAAGGCAGCTGTTGTACGCCCCCATGACGGAGCAGTGGTTTGACAAGCGTTCCGGAAACACTGACCTTTGCGAAAGATTGGTTCCCCCTCGCGTCTGTCTGCGCCAGCTGGGCTCTATACCCGTTCTTGTAACGATCAGCGGAGCGCTCCTTATTGGACAACTGATGTGGGGTTCCCCGATCTTGGGGATCATTCTTTTGAGCTTTTTGCTCATTGGATATAACCTGCTGTTAGCTCTGTTTTCATAGATCTGATATTAGTTGTGACTTTTATATATGTATTTGTATAAAACTAAAGAAACTACGATTACGATTATTTCTATCATTAGTGTTAATTTTAGGATTACGTTAATGCGTTTATGGGTATCACTCGGTTCGCGGCCGGAGGGCCAAACGCAGGGTCTGATCCGGAACAGTGACCATGCGGAGAACGCAATCGACGGGCTGCTCGTTGAGACATTGCATCTCGAACTGGGTAGCACACTGACCCAAGAGGGAATGAAGCTGCTTCAAAGCCACCCGCCGCCCAATACATGACCGCTGGCCGATGGCAAAAGGCAGGCTGCCGTGCGATTGATGCACCTGCTCCGACTGTCCAAGGCACCAGCGCTCCGGCAGTACCAGCTCAGGACGCTCAAAGTGGGATGCATCGCGACCGGCTGTGTAGAGGGAGAGCAGTACCAGGGTCTGTATGGGAAAAAAATTTTTGAAACAAAGTTCTTCAAACCGGTCGGTTAACCTACATCCTTCTCGATAAAGTGCCCTCCGAGTTGCGTATCTTGGGGCAGATAGCGACCTATGAACGGTGCCACGGGGTACAGGCGTAAAGATTCCTTGATCAGACCGTGCAGCAGCTGGGAGCCATGGGAAGCTCGCTCTCGGGCCAGCCGTTTCTGGAGTAGCGGATTCTGGGAAAGCACAAACAATGCCCACTGGCTGCTAAAGGCAGTCTAGTGGAAGAAAATGAAATTAATTACAGCTCAACACCGAAATATGGGATTCATCTGCCTACCGTGTCCCCTGCTGCTATGACCAAGTCAACAAATATCCGCTTAATCATTTCGGCGGGAACCTCCGCCGCCTGCAATCGCTGGAAGAGGGCTTCCTTATGCGGAAGTTGGGGTTCCTCTTTTGGCCCGAGTTGCTGCTGCAGTTCTATGCAGTAATCAATGATGGCTGCTCCCTCACGCAGCACTTCGTCAACATTTTTCTCAAAGTCGCTCCAGATACGCAGGCGCAGCATCTGGGCCAATCTTGGCGGAAAAGTCATCAAGCGCGAGCTGTGCTCGAAAACCTTGTGCACGATCTGGGTGAAGTGGTCCAGGGCGGACTGGATCTCGGGGCAGGTGATCACGGTGTTGCCGAACATGATGCAACAGAGCACTGGAGAGTGACGATGGTAAGTGATGATATGAATAATAATATTTGGACTCCAATAATTATGGTTAGGCTTTTCTGCTTTCCCCTAACATACCGGTTTATGAGAATATATTTAAATAAATGAACGTTTTAAATTCAAAATTATTTTTTGCGGGATATAATGGCTTAACGTTAGAAAGAACCAGACCCTATTCATGCCAATGAAAAACCCTATTTTACCTTCAATGGACCATCTGTAGAGCTGCTGCTCCAGCTGGGGTACTTCGTAACTGCGTTTCCCGCAACTCGTCTCCAGCGTTTCATCCGTAACATTTACTGTAGTCTCCGCGGTTCGGCTCCGCCAGTGCTCCACCAACCGCTTGGTACAGTTCTCAATATGCACGTCCATCCAATTCAAATTTCCGTTGAGCAGCAGCCGATTAAGTATGCGTCGGTTATGCAGCCATTCGGCGCCCTCCCTGCTCCCATCCAGAAATAGAAGAGATCGTAGTTCATTTGCAATTCATCGGACTAATTTGGCTCACTCCACTTACATGAAGAACAGTCCACGTCGGCAGGCATGCTGCTGGTTGTAGAGCGTCCAGGCATCCGGTAGCGGATGCTGCGGATACTGACCCTCGTGCAGGAAAACGCCTCGCATCAGATTGGCGGATAAGACGAACACTGCATCCTGAGTGCCGCCCAAGCGCTCCCGAAAGATGGGCCCATACTGCCGATGTCGGGCATCGATATACTTGTGAAGGCTTTTTGAATAAGAAATTGACAAATTAGTGGGGTGGGGTAGTTTTGGAATTAGTGGCAGTTCGTTGGAGAGTTAGAATTATAAATTTACTGCGTGGCTCCTCCGGCGGCTATCAGATCCAGAAGTGTCCCCACGACTGGTAAGCCCTTGACTCTTGGTATGGGCACGAATTTGGGAATGGGCTGCAACTCCAGCCCGGGATCATTCATCCCGTAGTGGAACAACCGTAGGCTTAGAAGACGCACCAGGAGCCAGTCGAGCAGATGGCGCAGCCAGCTCAGCGCCCCTGGCCGCTCGCCCTTCATCGCTCTCTGCTTCCTCTTTAATTTACACGATCCCAGCGGGGGGTGAGGCGCCGGGTAAGTGGGAACAGCACCTGTTGTGACTTCTCAACTTCTTAAAACGTATCCCGACACAAAATACCAAGGCCGGCCCAGGCCAGGCGACTCCGAAAGACTGACTCGAACCGCCGGCCGGAGCGGCCCTTTTAACCCATCGATAGCGATCTCACTCGCAATTGCGATCGGCTACCTGCGATCGGCTGACTTCCCAGTGTATGATGCCAGGTGAGAATATCTGTCTACCGATTCCGAGTTCCCTCATTCCGCAAATCCGATCGGTCGTTCGGTAGCGCGCTCGGCAGACGCGCTGAGTGGACACTTCAAACTCTGCTGGCCATGCAAATATCGAAAGAAGCGGGAATCAGAACCAGGAGAAGGAGAAAAAGGGGTAGTACCGGGCAGATCGAGAGCGACGAGGTGCCATTACCAGGTGAGTTAATTGCTGGTGGTTTTCGCATTGTTATGATTGTCATTGTGCCAATCTAGAATGCTCGCTGGGAGTGTGACTTTTGGGTGTTCATTTTAATCTGATTGTGATTTTAATCAAATGTGTTTGTTCCCTTAATGTTAATGTTGCATTAAATACATAAATTTAGAAGGTTGCAATAACAAACCTTTTAGTTTATTGAAAATTAAAAATATTAAAAGATTGAAACGTTTAATCGCTTTAGTTATTTATAAAAACTCTAGAAGAACCTAGCCAAGTATTTTATTGTTACAGAACCTCTAAGTAGACTTTATTATTCTTTACTTTAAATCTTGTGACCGTTAAATACGAATTTTCGAAGTATCTCGTTTCCATTTTGAATAAAAGAGCACAGCTAGTGGGTCTCTTTCATGCGTAAATCCAATGTGGCGCGAAAATTTGAATTGGTTTGGATTTACAAGAAAACTTTTATACAAATATGCAGACATTGTAGATCTTTCGAGGGGCTAAATGTATAAACTATATAATATTGGCGTTGTTTTTCTTCATTCTTACAGATATGATGTCAAAAAATAGTAGTTTGTGGATAAAAAAATAGTACATAATGTATCACCAATAGATGTAGTTTTTTGTTGAAAATCATTTATAAATAAAGCTGTCTACTCTGCTTAAATATGCGCTCTAACCCTCTGGCATCAGCACACAAATGCATTTGGGTTTTAAGCCTCAACAGTCATATTATTCACTTCACTGACAGTATAAATTCACTTTTAGCCATGATTTCTGTATTTGGCCGCAGGTTTGTACCGTGAGAGGCAAATGCGCTCCATTAGTGGCCATATTCTGCATGTAGCAGCTGTGTTGATACTAAAAATAAATCAAATACCAGCACACAAAGCAAGATAAACCCGGCAATGTGACATCAAAAAGTTGACAGAAAACAAAGCAAACAGAATAAAGTCGACTGCGTTGGGAGCTGGGGAGTGTGTGCCGTGGGCATTGGAATTTATTCATTAATAGTTCTAAATTTAATAGTTCGGCTTGCAGAATTGGGAAGATAGAATGCGTGACCTGAGGCTTCGGGTGACTTTTGACGAAGGTTGCTCCAAGCCCAAGCAACGGAGGCAAGGAAATCGCTGCCATATCATATTTATGGTGTATTAAAGGGGCCTCTGTCACCCTTCCGCCGCTCCATGCCCAGCCCCTGCTGAACGAAAAGGGTTCAAATAAATAAATATTGTTTCCCGTCTTTGCGGCAGTACACGCGACATGCATAATAATAAAAACAATAATTCCAGGAAAGCGAAGGGATCAGGAAGGAGCCACCATTCCTATAAAGATAATACAAAGTAACAAGGACAGCAACAAATAACGAAATGAACAAGGATACGCCGCCCCCGTCGGCGTTCCTCTCCAGTTAATGCAATAATAAGAGCAGCCCGGAAAGAGCATAAATAAAAAATATATATAAAACAGTTGGTGGAAACGACGACGGGCTTGGAATAAGGAGCTGCGGCGGAAGACAAAGCTCAAAGCAGCATGACGCCATTTTGAAAGTGACGCCTTCCGCTTTTATTGCCAACTTCTGAGGGAATCAGCACGAAACCGGAAGTTGGAACGGGCTCCAGAGTGCAGAGGAGCGGCGTTTCGCTCGGCGTGTCATTAGTTGGAGTTCACCAAGTGAAATCTCTTCACCTCGGCTGGAAATGAAAACGGTGAGATGGATGGGCCTGGATTTCCCAGTCTATAAATATTTTGCCTCGAGACCTCTGCTATTTTTTTGCAGAGTTGGAGTGCCATGTTATGTTGTGATTTGTTTAATGATTTTTCCCTCGTAGCTGTAACAACAAAAAAATGTGTATTTTCAAAAACTTACAATGTTTGCCACTCAAATGCCAGGCAGTATGCACGCGCCTTCGAAAACCGAACTACGTTCTTAAACCAAATAGAAGAGGAATCAGCTACCTGGGTCCTCGGCTGACTCTATTGGAGTTTCCTAAGCGAATCGTAAGCGGAAGTCCTTACAGCTTTTGCATATCCTTAAGTGCCACTAAGTGGTGCTATCATTCTTTTATATTTGTGGAATGTAATGCTTATCACAACCCACCACAGCGTTTGTGGAGGGACATGAAGAGAAATGCGGATAAGGATACTTGGATTTGAAGATACGGGAATTCAAGGAAGGAGCGAGCACTCTGTGCATCCTGCATGTATCCTGTTTGTCTGTCTGTGCTTTTCAAGTGCACGAGTATTTGTTGTTATCCTCGCATTCCCTTTTTTTACACACACACTCGAAATCCAAAGTTCCAGATTCGCTGCGGTTTTTGTATCGCTGACCATGACAGAATTTCTTTGTCCTATTTATTTTTTCCTTGCCACTCTGAGGGTCATCCTGGCAACTCCACCCCTCACTTGTTCCTATTGTAGCCCCAGCCCACTCCACTGCAGCTTCCAAAATGTGTCCAAAACATAAATGACATTTATATTGGTTATGGTATTAGAAGGCATGCTTGCTCGGGTCCCTTCCTCCTCCCTCTTTCATACGTGCCATCGTTTTGGGTCATAAAACTATATACATACATACATATATCCCAAAGCAGCAGCAAACACAGCTGAAACAGGAGCGAACTATTTATACCACTGACAGCGAAAGGAGAGGTCAAGCTGTGAAATATGAGTAATGTATGAACGTAAAGTGCGATTCATACTCGGATGATAGCTGATCCTAATATACTTAACGATGTATTGTTAGCCCAGACTCTGGGGGTGAATTAGCTCAACGATCTGTCATCGGAAATAAGGACACAGCCACAATAACGGAATCTGAAACACTTGCTCCATGGCATAAAGTTATGAAACGCCGCTTACCACAAACTTTCAAACACACAACACAGAGTGAGTTTATTTTTAGACTCCCGTTAAGCTATTGGAAACTTTTCCCAAAAAAGGGAATCCGTACCAGGAGGAGCGGTAACAATTTTCTGGTCACGTGGCCAACAGCGTGATCCGGACCAGGGCTTAGAGAGTCGGAGTCAGAGTCCGAGCTAGAAATTGCGTATACGCAGCGTACGTCAAAAAGCGAATGTCAAAATTGGCCGGGCCAGAAGGAGTGTGCCCTGGGGTGGAGCCTTTGTGCAAGAGGCCGGAGGGGGCGTGTGCCCGGGAGTGGGCCAGGGCGGGCGCGCCTGCAAGTGGCTCTGGCAATGTGCGTGCCTTTGGCATATTTGTGTTCCAAACACACGCAAACGCTTTGGCGAAGGGGTCTGCCTTCATAGGAAGGGCTGTGCAGCCAGGGCTGGAGCGGACGAGTGGGGGCGAAAAGGTATGGTGAGATATGGCGAGAAGCAAGTTCAATGGCTTCGCTCATAAATCCATCGCCGCAGCCAATGCAAATAAACAAGACTGTCAGGGGCTGGAGGAGCTAGAGGGACTCCAGGCAGTTAGGCAATCGGCAAAATGAGAAAAGCGAGACTGAGGCCGAGTCTGGTCGTAGCAGGCAATTTTCGCAGTCGAGCGGACAGATAGCCAAACTCCAAAACAACAATCCGCCGGCGCGTACGTGAACACACGACAGGATGCATGCCACGTGCTGATTAAAACCTTTTCTGATAGCCAGCTCTTTCTGATAGTTTAGTGAGGACACAACATCCTAGTTCTAGGACGCAATTTTCAAAAAGCTGGCCAACGGATATTCGTAATTGATTTAAATTTGAAGCGTAAAAATATTTTGATGGCTGACAGCAATAAGTGATACGTTTAATATGACAGAACTAAATAATTTTATTGATTTGATTAGTTTCTTATATATATTATAATTTGTTTATAAAGTGTATTATGTGTTCGTAGTTGTTGGGACGTTAACGCTCTTAAAGGACTTAGGTGACAAAGTTTATAGCCCTTCTGCTTCTTACCTCCCTTCTATCCTTTTTTCAAACTGTATCTGCTTACCCATCCTCTTCTCTTGTCAACTGGACTTGTCCCAGCTTCTTCCGAAAGGGTTATGTCCGCCCCATGAATACTCGTATACCTCGGCTCAGTCATGCACGACGGGGGACCCAAAAAACATAAATACAAAATCATTTTGAATTTTTTGTTTGTTTAGACTTTTTTTTGGCCCAAGTGGCGTTTTTGTTGTTCCTGTGGGCCCAAACCATATTAATGAATTTTCTTTTAGTCATGTTTCAGACCTTGGTCAAGTTTTGTCTTAGGGGCGAGATGGGAGATGGGGTAAAAAGGTTCAGAAGCGGCCAAGTTTGGACGACATTAATTACGCAAAATTAAATTTGATTTCCTCGCATTAGCCGTGAATCAAGGAACGAACCAAACCGAAACGCTTCACCGGGCATTTCTTGCTTTGGGAGGCGAGGATGGATGCTTCGGTGACTGCCTCCTCTTGAGCGGCTTAGTTTAATTTATGTTTGAAAAAAAAGGAAAAACAAGAAATAATAATTGCCTGCAATGCGAAATCCGCTTTCGGTCATTAGCGGGGAAGGCTTGTGGGGGAAATGGGTAGAATTTCGGGTTAGGGTCAAATACGTGTATGTATGCGTTGGGGTGAAAGGTCACCCATCCCTGCCCTGCCTATCCCATCGCCGAGCCCCACTCTCATACAGGCCAAAAATTTATTTTCCTCGCGCATTGCGGACCTCATTAGCAATAGTTTTGTTTGGTTTTGTCTGGTTTTTGTCAGTTTAGCCTGTCCTGAAATGTATATTTTTGGGGACTCTTCCGGATATCCAGGCATAAATCATGTCACAGACTGCACTGACAGCTGCGGCGCCATCGATGATGATTATGCTATTTTTGGTGGGCGGGCTTTATCAGTTGGCCGGCTCATAATAATTCCAGACTTGGCTCAGAGCAGCTCCCAACTAATTAAGCCACAAATGCGCGATATCAACGACCAAAGTGCTGGGCCGTGTCCATAAATAATGGCAGCTAATTTAAATGGCTTAGGTGAAGGGTGAAGCCGCCATGAATCAAAGCTTACTGAGGTATGCATGAGGATTTTCCAATTCATTTGTCAAAGTAATAAAGCTTTTTCTTTACATGTATGGATGGATCGATTTTTTATTATTTTCCATATTACCTTACGGGTTTTTATCCTTGACCCTTGCAGCCCTTTCTTTCTGTTATTGCGAGCTTACTGTTGCGATTCATTTAATTACTCCTGCATTCATTAGGTTCATTTGGGGATTCCTCCATTTACGTTATTTAAAATACCTCTTCCTGTAAAATTTCCTAACTATATATACCAGCATACGCCTCGTTTCTTTGCCGGCAGACGCTACCCTATTATCAGGTGTCCTTGGTAATCCTAACCCATTTATTGTGACGCTGCAAAATATAAAATAAGGGAAGCGCCAGCCTCTTGTTTTCCTCAGCAAGTCCCCTTTCTGCTTCTCCCTGCTCCTTTGGTTTTGTCTGCCATTTGGCAAGCGAGGAAGAATCGGGAGTGGGCTGGTGGAGCGGGAGGATAGTTAAAGGAGGAGCCAATCAAGCTGCATGAGTGCATCCTGCCGGGGCTTAGCTGCATCCAACTCACACACACACATGCAAGCACGTGGAGTCAAAGAGAGAAACTGAAACACGTGTGGGGCATCATCATTAACGGCGCTGAAAGGATGGGGGTCGAACTGTCTACTTTCACCTTCGCCTCCCACCTCCCGGCGTCTTTGCTGATTGGCTGCTAAAGGCAGGAAACTGGATGAGAAAGCGGTCTTGAGTAAATCGGATTTAAGGCAGCTATTCGATCAGGAAAGGATTCAAAGTACCTGCTATTTGTAGAATTTGATTTAGGTTTGTATTTGATTTCGATCCGATGCGGATTCCAAAGTGCGGTAATTGCTTATTTCGGCCCAAATAGGTTTATCCCTGGCCAAAATGCTAATTTGTTTTCCTGTGTGTGGCTGCGTCCGCCCGCCTGTGTTTTTGCTCTTGCGCTTGGGGGAGGGGTGGCGCTGGGAGGCGGCGAGTGCTAGGCCGAGCATGAATAATTCAAATCAAAATTAATTTGTTATTAGTTGGCAGTAAACACAAGCAACAGGCAACCAGGACTCATAGTGGAGTGGTGGGAGAGACTTTGAGAACCAATAAGTATGGTCAGGCATAAGGCCAGCCTCATTAGCAACTATGTGGGCTAGTGGGGGAGGCGGGGGAACGACAACGAAAACAATTTGCATAAAACACTAAAAATATCAGCTAGCACCGACAGAAGACGGAGTAAAAAGCAACAACGACAGAAACAACGCAAGGGAAAAACTAGAAACATGAAATTCAAATAAACCTTAAAATTGACTTGGCGACGGCAACACTGCCTACGACAGCAGCAACATTGGCGACAGCAACATCAGCAGCAGCAGCAGCAAACACAGTAAAAAGCTTCGTGACAAGACATCAACAAACAATCAGGCAACGAAGAAAAATGAAAATTAAATGCAAATGGAATAAAAGTGCGCCACCGAAGAAAAGGGAAAGCTTTCTTTACTTAAAGCTGTTACTTATTTGACGTTGCTGAAATCGAATAACTGTGATTGCTGTCTCCGTCGTCCTCAGAAGTGTTTTATTCTATTTTTCATATTTAACTTAAAGTTGGTACAATAATATATGTGACTAAGAGTAACAAGAGATGCTTTCCGAAGCTCTGTCATTTATTGGCAGGACGTATACGCAATTATCTTAATAAATTTTTGGCTTAAAAGAGCTTAACAGGAAAGTTTGTTTGACAATTCGGGGCTCAAAATATAAAAAAAAGGATATAGGAAAAGGATAAGAGATTGGTAGTTGTACTACAAATTCAAGAAAAGCATCAAACTCAAACAGGTTGGCAGACGCGACCAAAAAGCGAGGGGAGCTTGAATAGTTTGTTGTAACGCAAGATAGCCATAAAAACTAAGATAGTTGGGTAAATTTTCTTAATATTTATTTATTTCTCAAACTATTTTCTCTTAATTTGGGGTGCATTACAATTTTAGACATCAAAAGCTCCTCTTAGTGGCCAGAAAATATGATTTTTAGTTTTAATTGGGCTTAAATAAGGTACATTTTTGGAACATTATTAAATGCCTTATAAAATAGTTCAATATTTTGTGATAACGTAGGATTTATTTAGTTTAAGCATGGGGCCTTGGGGGGCTCCACTCCCGCCACTTGCCACCACCCACTCGTGCTTCGAGCATGTTCGAGTTGGAGGCTCCAATCGAACGCGTGTGCCGGCTGTGGGGCTTTGGGGCTTTGGGGCTCCCAGACACTTTGTTTATAAACTCTCTTTCAGATTTCAGTTTGAGTTCGTCGCGGTAGTCGTGCCCGAACGTTGTATCGGAACAGTCGTATTCAACAGTTGAAGTCTACTGATTCGTTTCCGGTTCGCTAGTGCTTTACCGGTTCGTGAGAACGACTCTAAACAGTGTAAGCCAAGAGCGGATCAGTGCTGAAGTGGTCTCTCAGTTTCTAGCTATTGACTTCTGATCGATCCGTATCCCATGAATACCACCGAGCGAACGGAACTCCATGCCTTTCGTGTTTGTATGCAAATCGCCCTTTGCCTCGAAGCTTGAACGGTCCGTGCGGTCCGTGCTGTGACCCCAAGTCGACCCCCACCGCCGTCCATAGAAAGAAAATAAAAGATAGATAAATAAAAGCAGTGAAAAGCGCGCGACAAGTGAAGCACACAGGTTGCCTGTGGCTGTGTTGGTGATGCCCCCAACAGTGTTTGGTTGTGTCATTTCTTTTGTTTGCTGGCCAATTGTGCTGGGGCTTAATTGAATGCTTGTCTCATATGGGCCAACAGCAGAACTTGCAGCGGTAGCCAAACAACAACAACAACAGCATCAACGACATCGAGTATTTCGCAACGACACAAAAAGTGTATATATTGGATGTCCAGAAGAGAAACACCAGAGCTGACACACACGCACCGATATCGACGGAAGAGAAGCTAAGCCAGAAGTGTAGCGGGTATATAAGAAAACCAGTTTCCAGCGGCAGCAGCCGAGCAGCGCAGTCGCAGCGTTTCCTAAGGTAGGTTTCGTGGTGGTGTGAGTGTGGGTTTCTGTATCTGTGTGCCTTGCCGCCCACATGTCGCAGCTCTGCCGGCGTCGACGGCCCAAACAGGCTTTCGACGCTCGTGTACGAAAAGATACTTTAATTTGATGGGAGCCCCCAGACCCCCTTCATCCACCTGCCCACTACTAGAGTTGTGAGAACAACTTGTTAAGGCGTGCCTAATTTTTGGCAACTAACCAAAGCCGGTTAGAATACTCCACTTTCGTTTTAAAATCAAGAAAACGGGCGAAAGAAGACTCGCATTTAAAGCCTAGATTCTGGAAAATTTCAGCATTCAGCGACACAGCCACGACAGCAACAAAGCTCCAGTAAACTAAACTAATTTGCACAGTTTTGCGATGGACAAACTTTGTCGCTCGTCTTCATTTTTTTATAAAGGAAAAAACTCATTTGGACAAGGAGCAGCAGCACAGCCAACTGATAGCAAAGCCAAAACAACAACAACAAGCAGTAGAAAGCGAACAAAAAGCCCGAAAAGTTTTTAATTGTCAACTTTAAGCCAAAGCCAACTTTGGGAATACTCTTCTATGCACTATGTACGTAGTCGGAGTTGTTTTTGGCAGGGCTTTGAGCCAGTCTTCGTTTGCTTTTATGGCCGGAATTCACTAATTGAAATTCAGTGTACTTTTATACCAGTTCCCTCCCGCTCCCTTCCGCTCTATTCCGAAGAATGTAATGTTTCCGTCTCCTAAAAAGTGTCCACTTCTATTAGAAAAACTAATTCACCTAATCGATATGTAGAACAGGGCGGGAAGAGCCACAGCTCGACGGAATTCGAGATTGGAATTTCCCTGGCTGCTTACTCTGGCCAACTCTACTTGCAGTTCTTTTAGGTCCCAAAATCAGGTTGGAACATCTTATAGCCGCGATTAATTAAGAGCCAACTCTGAGTTAGCCGTGTTGTCAATAAGTCCTTTAATTATCCTTTCATTAATTTGCGTATTTTGCCTACCACGTTGCCTAGCGGCGTGCCAGACCCTTTTAATTTGTTTGGCCTGCTTTAAGGCACTCGTATTTCACAGTTTGCCTCAATTACTGGCACTGGGTCTGGCTCCAGAGCTCGGCCTCGGTCCGCCCAAGAACCAGCATCCATGCATCAACTTTGCTGGCAACTTTTGTTTTCGTGCCATTTTTCATATACTTTCGCTAGCTACGCACAAATTAAAAGTTTTCAGTGTCAGGAAGGGAGCAGGATCAGGGGCAGAGGCAAAGGGAGGCCACTGGAGGCAGCCCAGTGCATCTGGCACAAGACCTGGGGTTCAAAACGGCAACTATCCGTGCAAACCAGGCTTAGTACGCAGAAATATTTTTTCTATCGCAGCAGCAGGAGGCTGGCAGCAGCAGCAGGCAAGAACTTTGTCCGGAACCCGAATTTGCCCAAGCATTCCTCCCTGGCAGCCCTTTTTCTGACTCCGTCCATACGTATACATCGTCGACACTTTCACCGGCCAAATATTTGGAATACATTTGCCAGAGCTGCCAGGAGACTTTGGCATAATTTGTATGCAAAAATCCAAAATAATATACATGGGACGCCACTCACTCAAGGCGGGGATGTGTGCGTGTCTCCAGACACGTGGACCCGAGGGATGTCCCTGCTGGTGACAGTTTATAATTTCAATCAGTGTCACTCTTGTGACAACTTGTTATGTTTTATTGCACTGGAGGGCCGGACGGAAGTCTATTTCTGGGTGCCTGCCTCCCGCTTCCCCTCTGAGCAAATTGAATAGCTATTCATTTTGGGGGCGATGATACGTACATGATCCGTTGCCCTTTCCCGCCAGCCCTCCGGTCGGTCGGAGTCGGTATAAGAAAAACATGAAATATTTTCTTTAATTATTTCCCAGACTGAACACATGTCCAGCAAAGCAAATACTCGCCAGGATGGCAACAAATGCATTTGTATTTGCGAGAGCTCGACTTTTAACTCCTGACTTGCTTCGAGGGGAGGAGGAGGTTGAGAAGAGTTTCCATTTCTGTGGTTCGAATAGAGATACAAAAATGTGGTACCTTTATTTTTGGATATTTGTTTAGTTTGTGGCTTCGGCCAGGATATAATTGCAATCTTGTCGGAGTGGAGCCGCTCAATTGTGGAAGCATTTCTGCCAGGCAGGGGTTGTGATTCCCTCAAAGCCAGAACCAGAAGTATTTTGGCATTTTAATTAAATGGGCAGAAATTACCTCTGCTGGTTTCCAAAATATTTCAGCATGAAAATTGATTCAAAACGTCATAAACCAAAGAAGATACACGCTCATGCAAAGGGGAAATGCAACTGAAATTATTATCAGTCCTGGAAGTTATTTCTTGGTATTTGAATCGCACTTATTATTTACTCAATATTCACTGATTATTTGACCCATACAATTAGAGTGGAACTGCATTATGTATTCCTTCTAGCCATAATTCCAATAATAAGGAAAATGAAGTTATTAGTAATTTCTCAATTTATGATATCTTTAGAACACATTATTAAACATACACTGTTGATAATCTGTGGCATTATGAAAGAATCTATCTCCTAGATTTCCATGTGAGCAAGGTGCTTATTGCATAAAGGAAATAGATTTTCAAGAAGATGAACACCCCATCAACACGGTTAAAATCGTGAAAAATTGGCCAACCAATCAAAGTTTTCATCTAATGAAGTGTCTAGATCTAAACCCATTAAAAATTTATGGAATCTGCTTAAAAGGCTGGCACACTGGCAACCGAGAGGCTTGATGAGCTGTGGGTCAGGATACAAAGGGAGTGGAAAAAAAGCCAAATACAAATCATGCCGAAATTTATTGATAGTATGCCTAGAAGTATAAAAAAGTGTGTCCTTAGCATCAAAAGTGTAATTAAAACTTAGGATCTTTTGACCAAATATTACAATTTGCTTGATAAACATGCAAATGCTCAAACGTGCTAAAGTGTGACCTTTTTTTATTTATTTAAAAAGGAAATTAATTAGTTTATTATTTAAAGAAATTAAGGCGATTTACAATTTTTACCAATTTTACATTTTGAAGTCAGAAGTGACAAACATGTATCCAAATGGGCTATCCACTATATAAGTATGTAGTTTATTATATTTTATGTTTAATGGTTAGAGAATTAAGCTATAATAAACTTTAAAATTAAAATTTAATTTTCATAAAATTCTGACCACAAGAAGACTCAAATTTCTAGTTCCTTAGAAAGAAGCCTCACCCCAAAATAACTCCAAAAATAACACACTGTTTCAAAAAATATCCAGCGACAATGAGTCAGCCGTCGTTGGCAGAGCCAGGCAACCGAAATTAAAATTCCATAACTACGACAGATTCATTCAATTGAGAGGAGGAAGCTTTAAGAATACGGGGATCAGTAAATATTTGCATAAAAGTATAATTAAAGCGATTGCGGGCTGCCTTTAATTGTTTCGTATCTCGCAGATACATTGTGTAAGCGACGCCACATGCATTATCTTTATCATCCCCACTCCCCTTCCCCATCGCCCAGCCTCCTGGTGTCTGGCTGACTGCATTCCCTCCCGCCTCCATCCTCGTGGCCAATGTAAAAAATACACAAAAGCGTGGAGGCGTCGATGCGAATTTATGACTCATGGTTTTTGCCTCCACTTTCCAGCTGATGTATCTGTATCTTGAAACTGCAACCGAAGCACGGTAATTGTCGCTTACGTGTTAAAGAGGTGAATTAGGATAGCTCGCTTCTACGGAGCTGGCAGATCCCCTTCTTTTTGCGCTTTTTCCCCATTTTTACTTTGGCACGCCAAAATGTCTCTCCATCTCCTGTGTGCGCCTCGTCTGAACCGCAGCTGCCTTTGAGGCAGGCCACAAGTCTGACTCTCCTGTTACCTCACTCAGGTGTTTTTTATGCTTGCGTGTGTGTGCGGAACGTGAGTCCTGAATGCACCCAGCATTTTTCCCTTCCCTGTCATGAGTTTCAGTCTGAAAGTTTCCAGGGAAAAACTAGTTATGTTCCTCAATATTATATCAACTCTTGAGTGGGAGTGTCGAGTTTTGTTAAATTTTAAAAAATTATACAAATATTTAAATATGATGTTTACTTAATTTTTATCTTATCTAAATATTATCACGATTTCCACAGCTCACTGTGTAATAGGTATCTTAAAAGCTTGGGTATCTTAAAAACTTGGGTATCTAAAAAACTTTGTTACTCATTCCCGTCATATTCCTTTTTGTTTCTCTTCCTCTGGCCGCCTGTCTGCGGCTTATTGTGTGAATTACTGCCGCCCCGCTCTCCGTCCGCCGCCGTTGAGCAGCCCGAAAAAGCGCGACTTCTCAGAGGTGGTCTGGGCCGGCCTAAGCCGCTAGGATTACAGCTATCAGCTGATGTCTCGCTTCTTTTTTCGCCCCCTGTCTGCATCCGGGCGGGGCGCTTTCGTGCCGTGGTTGAGATTTGATTGGCGGAATCAAGGGATCGTCGAAGGATGAGGCCGAAGGTCCATGGCGCTCTATTCCGAACCAGAGGCAAAGCCAATGGGCTGTCAAATTTGAATATAATTAGGCATAAATTGTTCCAATTTGTAAACCAATTTACTGCGGCCACGTTTGCGCTAAATGTACGGGCGACATGGCGCAGAGCCAAGAGGGGTGGCCCATTAATTACGGGAAATGTGCACAAGGAACGGCTTAAGGCCAAGTGCCGGGGAGCCGCCCCGGCTGTGGATGAAGTGCCTTTAAGGAATTTAACAATAATAATATCCGTTAGAACACTTCCAGCAAATAGCCATACATTATCCATTAAAGTTCTGCCTATGGTCGGCCTGAACAGGGTAGCATCCCTTTTCGGGCAGCCTTCAAACTATTTTTGTTGACTGAACTTTTGGCCCCACTCCCAGCAACAACAAAGAGGGCAGGGGTTGGCAGGATGCGTCGGGATGGAAATATCTCCACCAACTGAATGCTGACTGCCTTTAATTGCAATTCGATTTGAGTTTTAAATAAATAAAGCACAACATACCTACTGGATGAAATTGTATTCATGGAAACTGCAATCGAGACTTTAAAGAAATGATTATTTTCACTTGTCCTGGTGGCTTGTAGGAGGAGGCAAGGGAGGCTGAATTTCGAGTGCCAGCCTGCATATAAACACAAGTGCTGGCCATCGATTGGGGATTGAAAACACAATGCGTTTGCCTTTAGATGCCGGAGCACCTTGAGAGCTGTAGTTTCCCCCAGCCTCTTCCCCAGATTATCCTGCCCGGCAAACAGGAGCAAATAAGTCCCCGACCATTATAGGGTTTAGTTTAATTTGTACCCAACTGGGTGCGCACTTCCCGTCTCAATAGACTGAGGGCCGAGGGGGGCCATCGGTACTGAAAATGGGAGCTACTACGAGGCAAACAAATGGCAATATTGAATTTCAAATGCGGGGGAGGAACTCCTGTTAACAGGATTATTCAGTGAGCCGAAGCAGCAATGTCGAACATGGAATTATGTTGGCAAGGTAATTTGGGTGGAACTTTAGATACAGGAGCTCATGAGAGCAAGACTCCATTTAATCCTCGAGTAAAAGCCATGACTAGCTCTAGCCTTGAGACGCTCAATTAATAGCTAAGAAACAGCTCATGCAACTCTTATTTCTCCCAGTAAGAGTTGGGATTATTTTTCCATCTTTAAAAGGTTCAACCTGCTCATAGTGCAGGATCCTGCGACCTCCTCATCGCCAAGCTAATCCTTACCAGCATTAAATTTGCCTCGTCACTGCAACATCGATTTAAGTCTCTCGCCTTGGCTCTCGGCAGAAAAGAGCAGCTTATCAGCCACCCACCCCATCCCATCCCCCACCAACCCACCCTTCAAATTCGACAAACACATTTGAGATGTGAAGTGCTCGGCATTGATTACTTTCAATTGGAATGGAAGCCGAGGGCCTGGACGATTTATTTGCTTTAAGGTTGCAGGTCACGCCCGGTGCAACAGCCGCCCCCTTTCGGGCAGCAGCGGAGGAAACAAGCCAAAAGTCGCTGGGAAAATGTTGGTGGCTCGTTAAAAAATTGAAAATCTTCTGATTTATTTGTGCAGCCAGCGCGAAATGAAATATTGCGTAAGCGGCAAAATTACTTTCAAGCTGAGGAGCACCGTGCACGGGCCTTATTAGTGGTAGAGGATGCGAAGAGGGGCGGAGGACCTGCCAAGTATTTGCACAAATCTAATGAGTATTGGCTGAGGAAGGAGGATTCCGTTTTATTATTTTTTCAGCCATTTCCACTATTGAGATGACTCGGGAAAATGTTTGCAATTTTTTTGTGCTGCGAAAAAACAAACCAGAGAAGTGGAAAAACGAAAAACAAAGCTGCTGGCCCCCACCAGCTTCCCGACCCACTCTGATAAGAAAGTCGAGCACTTGTCTATGGCCATATCTACGCTTCCTTCCCGCCCTTAGGGCAGCTATTGGTGCAGTGTCCCAGGACCCGGACCCGGCCTCGGCTACCCTCCCCACCGCGGCCCGCCCACACACCACACATATGTGCTTAGAGGGGGCGTGCCAGCGTCTGGCAGCTGCTGCCCAAGATGCCAGGCTCCAGGACCTCGGTTATGAGCGTTCTCCTTGTCGTCCTTGTCTTTGTGGTCCCTTGGTTACTTTATTTGTTAGCGAGTACTCTCACGACAAGCGGTACTTGAACTATTTGGCCAAGTGGGGGTCTATATGTGGAGCAATATATTCCGCTGGGAGAAGTGCTCCTCGAATGAAACATCGCATTGGCAGGATGCCTTGACGTTTATAATGAAAGCTTAACGAATAATCCTAATTAATTAGTGTACTTAACAAAATGGCTGCCCAGATTTATTTGCCTTCCTAAAACTACAGAACATTAAACTTAAAAGAAGAGTAGTCTTCTTCAAATCCATATCCTCAACTCTCAATTAATAAAATATTTATGATGAACCGATTTCACTTGGCAATCAACCCCTAGGGCATTACCTATTCGCTCAGCACTCTGCAAAATGTATATTGCTTGTTTACCATTTCGGGGTGATGTTGCTCTAGTTGCTCCGTTGTTTTGGCCATGGCCATTGGCTCCATTATTTTGGCCTTCTGCCCCGGGCCAGGACGATGAGTCGGCGGGGCTGGGATGGGAGCAAGTTCGCCCAGGGCTGCGGAACAGAGTGGTTTGTTGGGTTTCGGTCTTGCGGGAGCCTCGTATTTCATTATCCATACGTGTGTATACATGGTATAGGTACATATGTACTCGCCCTGGTGTGGGTCTATATGGTGAGCTATACATTGAGGATTCGCATTTTGTTTTTATCGCATTCCGCCGCTTCATCTGGCTCGCTGGCATTATGTTCGCCTGATTAATTTTTGAGTCTCCTTTCAGAGTCCGGACTCGCACGGAGGAGCTGGGATACGGTTAGTTCCCACACGTCTCGGTCTGAGCCACACCCCCATCCTCTCCTACTCCTTTTTTGGTCAGCTCCTTAATTGCATATTTTCGCCTTAAATGTGCGGTTATTATGTGCTGTTTATCTTTGCTGCTCTTGTTGCTGTCGGAGTTTGTTTGTATTTGTGTGTTCTGGCCTGTTTGCTGCGCTTATTAATTGTGTAATTTAGTTTTGGGAGCTGCCTTTTGGCCAATTTCACGATGGCCCACCGATTACTGCTGGCACAAAGCCAAACGCTTTGAGGAAGGAAACTTGAGAAGTACTCCCCCTTTGATTTCGTGTTTGTAAACTTTTCAATAAAGATTCATCCACTTGGCAGACAAAATTGACAGAAATTAGTTTCCAACAAGCATTATGTGATTTTTAATGAATTTTAAACTGTTTGAAGAGGTTTTCCTATTGTTTGTTCATTATATAACGTCCCAGCTATCGCTGTGCTTCAGGATGTTTGCGCTCTCCACTCCAAGAGCGCCACTCAAGCGCCCAAGGAATCGAGCCCCAGACCCTTGATCGCTTACACTTGTGCCCCCATTGTTTGTTGTCCCCATTTGGTTGGCAAAATTATTGAATTTTTCGCCTAATTTACTGCGTTTACTTCTTTCTATATTCATAACGCGGATACTTTATGTGCTCGCCCACGTTGCGTATACGTAACGTAATTTACAACGGATGAGGAGCGGTGTGGGAGAGGGCGCAGTGAGCAGTGAGCCGTAAAACTTTACCCGGCAAAGCACCAGTCCCGTCTCTGAAGAAGGCAGACGCTGGCGAGGCAGAATGGCGCAGGATTTGAAGGTGCTGAGGCAGCAGCTCCTATCCCCAGCTTTAAGTTGGATTTCGCTCGCTTTGGGGCACTGCTTCAATTTGCTTTCTGTTGTTGTCGCGCCCCAAATTGAATTCGGTTGGAAAAGTTTTGCCACCTCCTTCGCATGCTGATGACAAGTTTGCAACTCCCAACGTGAATGTACTCACGTGAGCCTGGCTTTAGGAGTTTAATTTAGCAATATCGATAAGGCCGTACACGTTGCCAGGAGAGCTACACGTACGAGGCCCTGCTGCCGGAGGGCAAACACTTTACTTATTAAGTGCCTCCGCATATCGTTCACTCCCAGACAGAAGTGCAAAAAAATAACTGAGAAACATGTGGGAAAAGGGGCAGACGCTGAAACCAATTCTCATTCCCAGGCCAGCACGCACTCGCCAGGCAGCAGGTCTGCTGCAAAAAAGAACAGAAACTGAAAGCCCGAAACTTGTTTAACAGCATTTTTCGCCGTACGTCTCGTTCCCACTCCGCATCCTATGCCGCCCCCTTCTCGGAGGACTTCGTAGATGGACTGGACTTTGCCCTGCTAATGGCCCGAAATGACCAACTGATCGGCTGTTAACCTCTACCTCTTTGAGCGTAGTATGATTTCTTATAAATATCACTCATCACACATTTTATATTTGTGATTTTCGGGTCTCAAGGGCCTCTGAGGTATAACCAAGAATGCCCTTTTAATACCCTGCTCGAACATCCCTATTAAATGCCGAAAAAGGAAACAAAACGAGTTAAGACCCAAGACAAATGCATCCAACAACCAGACGATAACACGACGCACAACAAGCCCATATGAGTTATAAAGCTCGGCTTATAGAACACCGAAGACTCCGAGCCCCTTCCTCTCCATTCAGCTACCCCCCCACTGTGCCCCCGCACTCGCATTGTTTTCATTTTTTCGAGATCTGTTTCTGTTTTTGCGTTTCGCTTTCAGCCAGTTTCTTTTTCGGTTTGCTGATGTTTTCGCATCTGCAGCCGATGCCTCGTATAAATGCATATTGGTGTCGTTGCGATTTCCATTTCGCTCCCTCTTCGCAGTGTCCCTCCCGCTCTCTCTCGGCCAATAACAAGCCCTGGCCAACAGGAGCCGACAATGAAGATGGAGGCGAAGCGAGCGAGTGGTGGCGAGTACTGGGAGCGGAAAGGGAGCCGGCCGTATGCGATTTTTATGTAGTCGCTGGTTTTCGCTGGAAAACCACTACCCGAACGTAAAAGCCAAAATAAAACCATATCCAATTAAACCGTATAGGCACCATCGAACCGAATCCATCGAAATCTTGTAATGCGCTTTTAACTGATTTGTTGACAATGCAATCGGTTGCACTGAATTGCTTTATGAGCTGTTTTATTCTCCACCAATGAATGGTTTACTTAAAATTCCCCCTTTCCCGCTGATGTAGCGAAACGTGTATATTCTATAAAAAATGAAAAATAAACCTCTTGGAATTTACTTTTCATTTTTGTTCTGCAGACATGTGTATGTAAGCCATACGAAGGAATATATTTATATAGTTTTTTTTTTATAAAAACATGAGACATCTTTAGCCCAATGAAGGAGACATCAACGATCTTAAAAATGTATTTTTGATTTTTTTTATTCACCTCCTGGATCGATATACACAAGCGTGTTCGTCTTTCAAGCTGTTTCTACGCTAACTAGTCTGTCAGTTTTGAAACAATTGGATTAAAGCTTTTCGCACATTCTTCTTCCCTTAACACAAAACAGTCGGATATATCTACCATATTAATGAACAAAGGTACAATGTTACTTCCTTTTGATCACCTATTCCATTTCAACTTAAGAATCCAGAAATGATCAGCTGGGATTCCATTTTTGATCAACGAATCCGCTTTAAAATTTCATAAAAATCGGTCGAATTTTTCCGATTATAGTATAGCTGACATAAATCTGAACTATCGAAAATGGCATAACTCTTATGATTGTGCAAATAGAAGCTTGGCAGTTTTTTCTAAATTCATAAGAAATCGGTCTCATTCTCGAATTTCCATAAGGATCCCATAAGGATGTGAATATATCTTACAAACTGTTATTTAACTGTAAGTGTATACGCGCTTCGTCTCCGGGTGAAGTTAAAAATCCTTCCTTGCATAATTATAATTATTTAAATATTTATAAGTTTTTATTTAACAAGGGTTCGTACTTGTGCATGATTGCCATGTTGGCTGCCAGCACTGACCGCCATTTTGTATTTTCATTTCCGGTCCCCTTCTTCAGTTTTTTTTCCCTTTTCGACTGTCACTTCAGAATGGCTGTGATAAAGGGACGGGTCGGAAAATAAATATAAACATAATTTTTAATTGCACCCTGTGGGAGAGTAAAGCTGCCAAAAAAGACAGCTAGACGTTGGCTAAATAAGGGCCACTCTATTCTCAACACTTACCATTCTCCTTACCCTTCCCCTTCTCCACCGCCCCATTCACCAGGGGAACAATTAATTCGACTGCAGACTGGGGAAATTTCACTTTTGCATAGATTTCCATGCCAATTCCTGAGCACACAAAACAATTCCCTACAACTTTTGACAACTGACAGCTGCTCTCGACTTTGACATTTGTATTTTACCGTTACAAGCTTGCGGTTTCTGCCGCGGCTGCCGCTCATTAGCAGGAAGCGAAAGGCATAAAGGCGGGGCATAAGGTCACCATAAGCCGTTTTTGTAGGCCAGAATGTTCACTTTGAAGCCATTTAAATTTTAAATGAGCCGCCGCAAACGCCAAACACCTCCTGTCCTCGTCCCTCCCCCTCCATCCAGGCATCCGAGTGTTGAAAACTTTTCGCAAAGACTGTGCCAAGATTGGTACACAATGAAATGTGATTACACGCCGCCCGCCCGCCCGCCTCCCGGAGCCTCGTTAAAGTAATAAAAATAAACTTTTGCAATTAATTTAATTTATGCGACATTTAATGTGCACACAATGCACGCGGCACCCTGTTTGCAGGACGCCAGCAAATATTGGCAAAGTGCCGTGCACTGTGGGCTTGGGGTTTCCTAAAAAGCACACTGCAGGACTCTCAGGTGGGTGGGGATTTATTGCTACTCAAATTTGAGGAACAGGGATCTAGGGACGGACTGTGCTGTGTGCCTAAGACATGTGCGGTTAGAGCTCAGTCCCATCATCGTCCTCATAATCATTTCGTGGTTGATGGCTCGGGATTCATATCTGTATTAGAAGGCGGGAGCGAAACCACGAAAGGGTTTGGTAAGTACGTGTTTACCAGGGCAATCAAGATTAAGGATGTATTAGACCGGAAATGGGGCAGCACATTCATTATAACCTTTTATAAATTAGCAGTTGAGGTTTAGTCTCTGATAGTCTGCCACTTGAAGCCTACAATGTTACCTAAATAATGCCTTAATCTCGCAAATCATTGATTTTCTTTGAAGTAATTCACTCGGAATGGCTGCCAAATTAGGCTGCTGCTAAAATGTGAATTTTCTCCTTAGTTCAGAATTGTCAACACATTTAATTTGTGAGTCCTCCGCCGCACAGCTGCCATTATTCATTCCGCAGCCCCAGCCCTGAATTCGTTTTCCTTTTACAAACGTGACTCCGGATTCGTTTCAAAAAATATAATGAAGAACTTTTCGTCTGTCGCCCACTTTTTCAGTTTTTTAATTTTATGAAGCAAAGTTCATGTCTCCGCCAAAATATTTCATGACAAGGATTACTACGCAGACGATGTATGCGGAAGGGGAGTAGAGGCGACATCCGAACGGGCGCAGATCCCGACATTAATCATTGCGCAACTTTATAATTTTGGCAGGGCTTGCCATTGCCCCACCGCCTCGACGTCCCGTATGCAACTACAATTTTTCACACAGAATGATGTCATTAAACAAAGAACTGAAACGAACTGACGACAATAATGAGCCGGGGCTGAGCCGCGCCTGGGGACTGGGGGCCGAGCTTGGGGCAGGACGGGTCGGAAAGCGTGCGACTAAATCCCAAAACAATTTATATGAGCCAAGCCAAATGACACGCCAGTGGTGCCGGCAGCGCAACAAAAGGCGTGGGGCGAGAGCCTAATAGGCTCGACCAAGGCGGAAGGCGGGCCGGGAAAGTGAAAAGTAACATGAACGCAGTAACTCGAAGCGGAGGCCTCGTAATCCCTATTTTAGCTGGTTGGCCCCGCAGTACTGGTTCTGTTGAGTTGCTGTTCCCGGTCCTGGTTCTGGTGCTGACTCCAGTTCCGCCAGTGATCCCCGGACGGTTGCTCAGTTCCATGCCCTAGGAGTCGTGGTACAGGCTCTTTGATACTCTACTCGGGAGGGATGTTCGAGGGCTATTTGGAAAAATGGAAGAACCTAAAAGATTAGAAAAGTAGTATTGATATGGCACTCTTATTGACTAAAACACTTCTTAATGAGGCCCTTAAAAACAAACTTTAGTTTGAGAATTGAAAAATTATGGTAAGCCATATGCAGTGTCCTAACAACCTTTTCTGTAGGAACCTTCAACCCTGGCTTGTATATCACATTCTGTAATGTAGAACGTATCAACCCACCCACTCGTTAGCGACTCATGGAACGCACGGCCCCGTGGCCCATTCAGCTGTGGCTCGGGCCAAAAAGTTTGGCCAAAACGGATGCGTCAAGTTGAATGGCTATAAAAGCGTTGAATGATGTTGCGATGATGACGGCGAGAGGCGGAATGGGTGGGCCGGGCGGAGGGGAGCTGGCTGCCACGGCGACAATGGGGCAGGAAGGGAAGGTGTGGGGCGCATTACGTATGCAAGTCGGCTACACAAGCCAAACACAGACCCAGAGCCGCACACAGACGCAGATGCTCACCTCCGAACGTGGAGCCACTCGCCCCCTCAGCTCCACGGCCATGCCTCAGGGCATGCCCCTCATTGCACGCCCCTGTCCTATGCAAACATTTAGTCAGATTCTGATTCAGCGGCGGCGACTGAATGACGACGAATTTTGAATACGAATTTCATTATACGCAGCACTCAATTATTCAGTAATCAAGCCCGGTCGGCGCCAGGGGAGGGGCAGAGCTCCACAGGGCCATGGGTAAGCCAACTGTTCCTACCTCTTTTCCAGAGCCCTTGTTGTTCTGGCTGTTGTTGCGGCTGCTGTCTGGCCTTATTTGGGAAATGTTAACAAATTCGGTGCCATTTCACACAGTTACTGGAAATTATCCCCGCCGCCCCCTACTCCGCGGCCGAGCATCCCCCGCTCTTCGGAAAACTGCTAATTAACAATGCCCAAATCCCAGGAGAAGGATTTCCGAGGCTGGAGCCGGAAAGAGACGTCACAAATTGGCAATTCGTGAGAATTTTCGATGAGCTTCTGTTAGTTTGTGATTATTTTCGCTCTGGCATCATGCCGGAGGGGCCCTTCCCGTTCCTGTTCTTAACAACGTTGGTTTGTAAATTAGTCACTGCTGCCTGCTAGTAATTATAATTATGCATGTGCGTGCAAACTTATTAATTATGCAGGCCAGAGTTCGCTTCCAAAGGAGAGAAAGGGCTGGATGGCAGTGCAGGGTATGTGGTAGGATAGCAGGTAGGATGACATCTCCGAGGCGATGAGTTGTAGTCTTCTATAATTATATGAATAAGTGGCAATATTAATTGAATCAAACCATCCGAAGGGAATGCATTCAAAGTTCTCTACATAGCTTGGATAAGTAGAACACAGACCTTTTTTAAGCCAAGTTACCGTCCTCTCTAGGACCTACTCTCTCTAATGTATTTATGCTTTTTCTTGGCTCTAGAATTCCTTCCACACCATTTCCTTTCGCTTGGCCCGTAGCTCTGCCTCGCCGGTGGTCGATTTCCATTTCATTTCATTTGGAAGTTTGCATATTTAAGCCCAAACTAATTTCAAAAGTCACCGCTAACTGAAAAGAAGTTGTCAACTTTTGCCGCCACCTCAGGTATGGGAAAAAGCTTCCGAAACTGCGTCCTGAGTGCCGAGCTCCTGGTCCTGAGCTCTGTTTCTTCTTGGTGTTTTCGGTTGTTCCGCAGAGCCTCTGCCTTCATCGCTTTTCCGCTCTCTATGGCTTCCTTCGGTTGACACATTGCCTTGTCGGCTGTCAGTTGGCCGAGTTTCCCGCAACAGAAATACTGTATAAGCAGAATGCTTAAATAAGCCCGGATCCAGACAAGGGAGCCACCGAGGAAGAAGTGGCGGCAGGAGGGGCGGCGATAACAGCAAAAGCAAGTTCGCCCCCTCCCACTCTCCGCCCGCCAAGAGTGACGAATGACATTGGTAATTGGTGCTAAAAATTGTCAAATCGCAAGCCAAAAAGGCAACGCAGTTTCCGCCGCTTCTTGCCACTATTTTAAAGCTGTTTTAAACCGTTTTAAAGCTTTAATAACTGACATTTGTGGGCAACTCTGCGTAGTACATATATTTGCAAGTACATCGTTAGTGCATGTTGTGCAAAAAGTTGTTTGAATGTCGTCTCTGTCTGCACTACATCTGTGTTAAATGCGTTCAATTGTTTGCCTTTGCGATACCCTACTGGATTTGAGAGCAAGTGGGGCATGTGAGGCGTGGCGCGAAGGTAACAGGGATGTGGAAGAAGTCAGCCAGCACTTGCTTTCCACCGCGAATTGACGAACACATAACGAATAATAAGACCTGTTCTGTTACAACTGAGAACTGAAATAACAGATATCGGGGCGGCTTATGCCTTACTGGGTACTGTTCAGTCGGTAGCATCTCCCAAGAGCCTTTTCCTTTGTTTATTATGCCGCCTGTTGATTAGAGATACTTTTTGCCTCCAAGCCCCCATTCCCGTCCGACTCGCGGCCTGTTTGCATTTCATTTATATGTTTAAAATGCTATTCTATGAACTCTCAATGACGCCAACAACGGAAAAAACCATAGTAATGAAATTAAATATATATGCGCCGAACTAAATGAAAAACACAACAGCAGCAGCTGCGGCGGCGGCGGCGGCAGGACGAAGAACAATGCGCAGCGGCGCAGTTTCAAATTACAATTTCCGCAAAGCCGCAGAACTTTTTTCTACCTCGAATCGGGCTGGTTATGTGTTGATTTTCATGGCTTTTAACTTTAAATGCCATTGAAGTGGAGGGTGGCGTCGGTGCTTGGGGCTTTGGGGCAACCACTGCGGTCGGCTAACTGGCCGCCGAAAAAAAGAGGTGGAAATCGACATCGAAATCGAGAGGAGAGAGGTCGGGAGCAGAAAATAAAATTATATAGACCCGGACAAAAGGAGGAGCTAGGAGAAAACAAGAAAAAATTCGAAATTAAATTGTTCCGCATTATATATGCAGGCCAATAGGAAAGACTGGTGCCACGGGGCGGTCGGGTAGTCCGACGTTCAGCTTGCTCTCGATCTGGATTCGAGCCCAGATCGATGCGAGCTGGCATAAACAATAATTGAAATTGAAGCGCAAATTGACAAACGGAGAGCGAATGGCACTGGCACCGTGGCATGATGGCGGAGGAATTTATTCGATTGGAGCGTGTACCTACATCGTCGACGCTGTTTGTTTAGTTAATTAAACCTGGCAAGCTAAATGGCGGTAATGCAGATGCAGTCAGGTGTGGCAGACATTGTTGCGGCCAGACAGAGATGGCCCACAATGCCAACATCTAGAGTTTAATTGTTGCGCGACCCGATTCCTTGCAAACCATTGCAATGGTTAGCTAAGATGGAACCAAAATAGACTCTAAGTAGGCCGAGCGGTAAAAATACATTTCGATACAGCGCGTGGCCCTTATTTCAAATAATCTTCATTTTATTGTCAATAAAGCCCCCGAACCCACCCACGCATCGAATATATTAGCAGTCGCCCATTAATTTGCCCAAGTGTGGGTGCTGGTGTGCGCAATAGTGGGGCAATCCGACATCGGGAGGGCCCCCTTTCACCTGCAACACAATCAAGAAGCAAGATGCAACAATAGCAACAATGGAAGCAACTTCCAAGCAACAACGGCAACATAATGACCCCAAAAGCGTTTCTATTAATAGTAACCGCAAAGCACAGCTAACCGTAAATTATGTTCTTTAGTCCCTTCGAAGTCCCGCTCTCCCATACACCCTTGCCCCATCCAGTCTGCTCCCTTTATCTGTGACAGGCGCAACGTCCGCCCACTTAAATGGTTAGACAAGAACAACAAGACGGGCCCCCCGTCGCTGCCGTGGCTGGTGTTGTTGTTGCCGCAAAGCAATCTCTTGTATCGGCCTTTCTTTTCCATTCTTCTCTAAAGGGGAGACTTTTCTCGGCTCTCCCTCTGGCCCACGCACATCAGCTACACGGGAGAGTGCTGGCGCACCTTGGTATGTGTGTTTGTGTTACTAAATGTCATTGACACGATTTGCTTTATGCTGCAGCTCGCTCTTCGCCACACAACCGCATAAAGCAAGGCAACTCGGCAGCAACAACCACACAAATAGCAGGAATACACAGAAAAAAGTGTTTTTTTATATTATTTATCTTCAAGATGCAGATATCCATGCCAACTCCCTTTAATTCCCAGTGTACTTGTAGTGTAGATGCAGATACTGCCACTGCACCTCAACGTCAACTCGGTTTGCCTGTGTATGTGCGCCGTTGCAAGCGTGTACGCTTGTGTGGCGGCCACCTCAGCATTTTTCGCCGTCTGACTTTGTTGACTCTGTTTGTCTTGTCTTATTCCACCTCTGCAGTCCGCCCTCCGCCAGCACCTCTCCTGCTAGCGAGCTTGTAGATAGTCCGGCCAGCAACTAGATTGTTATCAGTTTTTTTTAAAAAGGCGGCACGAAAACGAAAACTGTTGGGCTGAGAGCTTTGAGGAATTATTGAACCAATTTCTGGGCCAACCATGCGTGTGAGAGCAGAGCGGGTGGCCGCCAACTGGAAAAGAAGGAGGCAGATAGTGGATTAATGAGGACGAAACAGGTGCAATAGCTGGGTTGCATAATGAGAATCGATTACAGGCAGCTATTGCCACTGGGCCTCATTAAAATGCTGCCATAAATCAGTCAACCAGTCGCTCACTCATTCATCGGCTCAGCACATTAAAAATGAATTAAAGCAATGTAAATGCAATATTTTGGTGGCAGTCATTAGCAGCTTATGGCGTTTTGTTGCACGTTTATTGTGAATCAGCCGCAGCACATTTCCACATGTGTCAGTCCGCGTTTAACCAATATTCTAGCTTTAAAAGGTTAACACTTTTAACTACACATCCATGTAGGTATGTACATCTGTTTTAAAAATGTCAATCGGAAAACAGGTTCACATCTATCAACCGCGAAATTCAATATCGTTCTTTCGGCTTACCAACTGACACGTGTTTAATGTGCTATAATTAACTGATTCAATTCAATTAATTTCTTTGCCAGCTTATCGGCCATGCTTTCGGAATATTTTCATAGATTTTCCTGATTAAATTCAGACAACTGCCGCTCATGACTCGAATTTAAGCAACAATTGCCAGAAATCGAGTACAAACAAGTGGCTGCAACAGACTCCCACTTTGCATCTCTAACATACCATGTATAGTAGTTAAAATTCACTTGTCTACCTCCAGCACCCCCCCTCCACCAGCCACAGGCCCCTGTGCATATCGCATGCCGCATAAATTTATTAGAAAGAATGTTCTGCCAACTGTCAAAACGCTCGACAATCTGCACCCTGCTCCTAGCCCCTCGCTCCTCGCTCCGCCATACCCGCTCTAATCCGCTCGTGTGCAGTTTATTTGAGGAACGTGAAATGTTTTGGTCTCCATTTTGTGTTAGACGGCCACAAAGACAACTCTCGTGCCCACTCCGATTCCCATTTCCATAACCATTCCCACTATATAAATATATGCGAGCATGCATATGTATGACTCCCTACGGCTGCACTGGGAGAGATCGGATGGAGCCTCTGAAATGGACCTTCAATGCCCTGACTGATCCTTAAGAGAGAATAGAATAAGAATAGCATGAGAATATAATAATAATAGAATATGATTAAGAAACAAGCCACTTTTGTTTTATTCATTATCTGAATTTAAAATCTAATCCCTCTTAATTCCACTAATAGTTTCTGTTCTAAATATTACTCATACGCAGTGTTGACTGGAGTCCTACATCTTCCTTTGCAACAAGGATAGGGGCTTGATCACCCTCTGTAGCATCCTTCAGCCTACGATTTTTGTCAAGTGCATTTATATAAGGAGGATATATGTATTTGTCCGTGCCTGGCTTGCATGTTTACTCATGTATTTGCATTTCGTGTGACATAAATCACGCACCCGACACGCCGCCCGAGGCACAAAGCACAGACGCCGACAGCAGGGAGGCCGACTGGGGCGCAGAGGGAGCAGGGGAATACCAAATGGATGATTCTGTTGGGGGCCAAAGAAAAGCGAGCGGCAAAGGTGCGCGACACCTTCGGGCGACATCCGTGAAGCAGTTGCCACCCATCGCCCGTCGCCACCGCCCACCTCCCGAAACCCCCGTTTGGCGCCTCTGCTTTGCCTTGCCAATGGCAGCGGAAATGTCGCGCTGCATTTTTCAATGAGTGCGTTGATTATTCCCAACTTCCAGCCCTTTCGAGCTCCCCCACCCTACAGTTCCGTGGCCAGCGCTCCCTCAACGTCAATATCAGAGCCAGAAAGAACGGAGAAGAAAAAAGCGACGGAAAACGCAGATGGAAAGGCATTGCGACAAGGCATAAGAAATTAATTAAGTTCAGAGTTCAGCTGACATTCAGCTCGATTTGAATGCCCTACCGTCGCAAAGTACAAGTAGTACTCTTTTAATAAAATTGGTATTATTATTTTATGAGATTGAGAGTTTCAAGCACATTTTTGTTACATAAGTTTATTATTCATGTTGGGAACACTCCCTATAGGGAATGAACGCTTTTCCAATGCAAACACATTTTTCCAACTTCTTTGGATATTGCTTGGGGTTCTTCTGCTTCAAGTGCTTCAGCTTTATTAATTTTCCATTTTATTTTCATTATTGTGGCCAGTCTCACTGCGGCTTTTGACACGTCCTTTCTGACGTTTGCAGCAGCCAGCCATTTCGCAATTTTCCATTTTCGATTCAATGGATGATTGATGCGAAAATAATACGCCATTGACCCACAAACAAACATATTTAAGGCTACTTAAGCGCAGGGATGCCGGACGGTTTCTGCAATTAGCCTGAGTTACCTGCACGGAAATCCATTTGGACATTCGCCTTTAGCTGGGATTCTATCCCAAGAGCATTAAGGAGATCCCGGCCCCAGGCATATCGTTTGATGTGCAATTTCATGCAGTCCCGACTCCATTAAGTCGTTGACTGCTCACCTCCCCACAGCCCAGTGCCCAAGGCCCAAGGCTCATGGTCCGAGAAATTTAATTACACCATAGCCCAATTGAAATGCCACTGGCAGGGATAGAGACCAGAAATACTCCCAAAGGTGTAGGGGGCCTGGCCCTGTCATTTCCACTCCCATTTGCATTGATTTGGCCCAGGTCCTGTCGCCACTCAAAGTGTCGGTTGGCACACAAACCGCATTTAGCCCGGCCCTAACAGGGGAGCATCCACACACGGGTGGCCCTTAGTTATGGTGAAGATATTAATCCTCCGTACTAGTTTCGGGCTTATTTGGTTATATTACATTTTGAGTACTGGCCTCATTATGCCTTTCCATCGTGCCATGATGGGGCTGTCGATGGCACCCATTATAGCCTTAGCTTCCGACTATTTCAAGTTTTCGGGCCTTCCGCATCACCCTAACGCTCATGAATATGTATCTCCAGAGCCGGACAGAGGTTGATTTTGCGGGACACTTGAGCGCCAAATCAAATCACAGCTAGCTACGGCCCCCGGGAACGGGGGCTCAGCCCGCGTCATGAGTCGCTGATTCAATTAGCGCCCGAAATAGTTATCGAAATGGATATGGATGTGGCTGTGGCACTGAAGCTGATGCCAGTTGCCGGTTCCCAGATGGCTCGGCCGTGTAATTGCTTATAATGTGAGCATAAATCGGGTATCCTGAGAGCGAACGGGGAGCGAGGAGTGGCAATAGTGGCGGGAGTGGTTGCTGTTTGCGTGGGATGCTCCTGGTGGCTGAGGTTGCCCCGGCGCAAGTGCACATCGCACCACTGACACCTCCATCCAAATTTGGCACTGGCTAACAAGGATAAGAGACTAACCAGCTTTAGGGATGCACTTTTTGGTATTTTCACCCAAGTAACATAGATATGGGATACGGATATGGATAGATAAGGGAAAAAAACTTATATTTAACTCCATTTAAAAATGGAAAGCTTGGCGGACTTGTTGTGTTAAACCGATTTGTAGGAAACAATGCATTGCCAACGGCACAAAAAATACAAATCTTGGCTTTAGCGTGAAAATTGCGAAAAACTGCGAAATGTGGCGAGTGATTTGAAGGAAAACATCTAATGTCACAACAAAATCATGTAGTTTTCGATATATAACATCATTTTCAATTAGAGCTATTATATTGTTTATATTACATGCGTATTTCTGATTTGAAGCTATAACCACGAACGGTACCAGAATTCCCATGTTTGTTATTTTTCTATTAACTAAACAACTTTTTCAACTTTTGAATTTTACTCCTCTTATCAGACACCTAATAAAGAGATTTAAAGAGATTTAAGGATTTAAAGAGGTATAAAGGCTGGAAACATATCCAATGTTTTCCATTCAAAATAATTAAAAATAAAACTGCCTTTTTTCATTCCTTTACAAGAATTCACAAAAAAATGCGATTCTATTAAACATTACTTTTTTCGGTCCTGGTTGAGCTTTTTCTGGAAATGCCCATATGTAGATTATAGATTATTTGAAAAATTAAAGAACTGCCCGTTTAAGTAAATAAAAACGTGTATGAGTAGAGCCCTGTAGATGAGTGTAATGAGGGCAGAAGGCTGCCAAGTCTATGGCGGAACATACAAATTCTAAAATACTTGCAAATGCTTTGCCACTGCTAATAATGGGCATTATCATGATGTTCAAGCTGCACAACCTCCTGCTGCCGGTTCCTGCGATTCCGCCCCGTAATCCCGCCTATCCTCTTTACCCGCAACCGCTCCCTCCAGCCCCTAGTTAGACGATGATGGAGCGCACTCCGGCTGGGTAACTCGATAACGGTTCCCGCCAGGCAGCCACTTTATTGGCGGTGGAGGAGAGACCGTTGGGGGAGTAGACTGTCGCTCAGTTTGGCTCACAGCTCACGGCGAGTCATCAGTTGCGCCCGCCCGCCAGCTCCATGGGGACTTTGTCTGACTCTGACATGCATTTCTCATGATGCGAAAATTTTGTTTCACTTGACATTTTGACATTTGACAGCTGGCGCAAAATTAACGCAGCGCGCGCAGGGAGGACATTAGAATTCGGATTTGGATTCGAGGAGCAACAGGGGCTGCGGGGGAGGACTGGGGTTTGCGACAAAAATGCAATAACATCTAAGCGGGATACACAGCCCAATGAAGGCCCTCGCCTTCCCCACTGTTTCCTCTTTTTTGGGTCGCTACCAACTGCCATTTTCCCACAAATTTATCTTGTTCGACAAGTGGCTATATGGGCTGTGGCAAGGGGAGCTGGTGCGGGGGCTGGAGGACTCCGTTGCGTGTTAAATGCTTCCAAGCTGCACAGCGGTGATGACTTAATTGAATGGCAGCCCGCAGACGGAGGAGCGATAAGGATGGGGATTTTCCTGATGAGCTGGCAAATTTGAATTTGCTGGCATTAGATGTGGGAATGGTTAGTGGGTGGGTATGTGAGGGAGACCATTCCGAAGAGTTCGTTCCCTAAGTCACACTAAGCCAATAATTTATCAAAACTTTCCCCACCAATATTTGCATATCTCTGAGGCCCGGAAATATATGCAAAAAAATGCAATTCAGCTTCTATTTATAAGTCTTACGTATTAGAATTAGTATCCAAATGACCTGAGTGGGAACTGAAAAACGTTGCTAACATTTAAAATAAATTTAAAAGGTCCTACGAAAAGCAATTCCTACAGACTTTTTGACTTTGTGTCACCTATGACGTCCATATGTAAGCACCATTTTCTTGCTCCCTACGCCTTTGGGACCACAATTTGATTTAATCTTTTGATAGCCAAGCCCTTAGACACCACACAACACGTATTTTCCTCAGACTGGAAACATTAGGATGCCTTGGGTCCACCGACAATAAATCCTTCTTCAGCTCCGTCTTCAACGGGTTATGGTTGAAGCTTTTGTTGGCCCTGCAGGCCCTGTTCTTCCTTTTGTTGTTTGGTTGATGGAATTCGTTGTCAGACAATCTATCTCTGGTCCTGTTTGCTCCCCTCCCAGTTAAACTCGTGTCAGCTGCATATATCTGTCCATTGTTGTCGGCGCTGGCTCAGACAAAGGGAGAGGAAACCAATCGGCCTGATTTTGACACTCCTCCACTGGGAGTTTTCCTTCGAAATCGGAAAATGAGTTTTGAATTTTAGATGGGGTCTTTCTTCACATGGAAGCTCGCTCAGAGTCCACATAAGTTGTATGCCTTAATTCTCTTTTATGAGTTTCCAAAAAACTCTAAATCAGAGCCCATGGTAATTTCAAAAAATAAAAATGTTGAAATAATTTCTACATAAATGGAAATATAAAAGTTATTGTCCCATTTTAGAATCTAAATGCTTCAAGTCACAGTAGAATTATTTTCTCACTTGGAATATCTATAAATAAAATTGCCAAATTAATTTTCCCACAAAAATTGATAAATTATTGAGAAGAAATAGTGCTTTGTCGCTATCCCTTTCACAGGACTTACATATTCCTGCTGCCAAGTGTCCAGTCTCCAGGGGAACCACTGCTTGGCCTGTCACATAAAATGCCATGGAAATGTGCATAAATATATAGAGGATTTGAAACTGGGCAGTAGATAAAGCAATGGCACAAGCGGGCATCAACAAGAACAACTATTGACCCACAATTTCGGGGCCAAAACAATTCTCGATTTGGCCTCGACGTCGCCTTTATGAGGGATTGGGCTAACAAGTAGCTAGGGGTGGGTTGAGTTGAAGTCTTATCTCGGAAAGGAGGAAAGGAGGAAAATAATGGCTAACAAGATGAACAAACAGAAGGAAGACAGGCAACAAACATCTGGGGGAGCAGACCTCCATCCGATGCTATAGAAATGTTATTTTGGGTTCTGTTTTCATGTCTAGTCCTTGCTTCTTCTACGTCCTTTAGTCTGCTTAAATATTTTGCAACAAAAAATTAAAAGAAGATGCATTATGTATTTTCATTTAAAGACTTTATTAGCCAGTTGTGGTTGTAAGGGCGAGTTGGAGAATAAGTCTTTGCAAACCCATTTAAGTTTCTCACGAATTGTCACTTTCAATTCGAGTACATTTTATTGAAAAAATACAAATTCAAGATGTATCTGTACCCCTTGGCATCACTTATTTCTAAAATATGATTATTCCCATGTGCATAAATAGCTTCTATTTCGCAAAACAATCCAAAGTCAACATGTAGGAAAAGGCTATGTATACCATGCCATTGTCTCTTCAACAAATAAGTATCAAAAGCAGGAGAGCGTGGGGCGCTGGGAAATCAAAGATGCCTCGGGCTGGAGAAGCATTCCAATAGGAAGTCAAAACAAACGGGCTGCTTCAGGGCCCACCCTTCGTGGCAGCCGCCTCCAGGCCATTCCGACATTGTCTTTTCCGTTCATAAACTTTTTGGCTTTCGGCACGTTCCGCAGTATCCATATGCTGCCGCCCGCGCTGCAACGTGGCATGCTTTGCATATGTGTGCAGTCGCAACCGGAACCGGAAATGAAGCACAAAAGTTCGGCTCTGTTCTCCGTCTCCTGGCAGCCATAATAGTTAACTACACATTTGTTGGCCTTGCCCCGCCCCCTCTTTGCTGCCATTGTCCGAAGCGATGATATTATTCCAGAGTCCACACTCCTGACCATGATTTACTCACCCCGACCAGGGGAAAACAAAACGAAAGCCAGGGCTCATAATTCACGGCCAGAACTAATTGTCCATCTGTCCGTCCGCCTGTGTAAAGCCGTAATTAAATGCAGGCGGGAAAGAGGACGGGAATGCTGGGTGTCTGGCTGGGGACTAGAAGTTTTATTTGGCTCGAAGTCCCGAAATTGAGTGCCTTAGTGAAATGGAAGGGGAAGCAGCCAGAATCTGTTGATGAAAGCGGGCTTAACTTAGTCCTTAGTCCATCCAACGGCATGTTGCGCATACGTCATGTTGCACGGCTCGAGGGGATGCATGCTGTTGCCGTCTTTGTTGTTGCTCCTTTGGACAGCTGAAGTTTGTCTCTGCTGTAGTTGAAGGGATTGCCCCGGGATTTATTCACCGAATGGGTCCAGCAGCGCTCGGAGTTAGGTCGTCAGAGTGTCACATTCAAAGCCCCTGGACCATCCACAGAGGAAGATAATTAGTCGACTTATCAGTTTCTGCTAAAATCTATGAAAGTTCAAAACTGCTTAAATAACAAACAAATATTTAGGCTCCGTCTCATGAAAATATGGAATAAGAAATTCTACAAGAATATCAATTAAATAAAGATTTAGCTTAAGAACTATATTATTACTCCTCAAGATTACATTAGAAGATTCCTCTTAACTTCGTATACAGTACATTAAAGAAATTACTATTCGCCACCTAAACTTCAAACATAAACTTGAATATTTAATCTTTTATTTATTTTAAAAAGTAACTAAAATGTACCACTACATTTGAAGTTATACATATATGTCAAGTTAAGATATTGTTAAGGCCCCATGTAATTCCCAGCGTAAAACCTTCACTGCTATAGCTAGTTTCTACCCCAGTAAAAACTAAATAAATAAAATAAAATTGCTTAAACATAATTTATTGTTATCATTATTAACCAATTAGGCGAGTTTTTAGTCAAGATTGTTTGATCAAGAGGGATAACCGCTTTACAATTTATTTCATTTTTAATTCACGAGTGCGTAATTAAACAGACATTTTTTAGATTTGCAATTAATCATAAAAGTTGGTCGTGTAGGATAATAATGGAATTTTTTTTCTCTCGTTGCAGAACTCTGCGCCCATACGAACTCTGAACATATCAAAGCAGCCAGCCAAATAAATAAATTATTTGAGGTAAGTTCGGGAATGTAGTGTGCCAGCGCAAAGCGTGGGAGGGCAAACTACTCGTATGAGGGAAAACCGAAAACAAACTGCTAACTGGAAGTCATTTGCAGTGTTCGCCCCGCATCCGCAATTTCAATTACATAACTCTTCGCGGAGCAAGTTGCTCATTAAACCAAAGAGATTCTGCAGCCCCCCACTGCAGTGTTTCCCTTTTCCTCGGGAAACTGCTCCTATTAAGCCCAATGACTTAATTAAATGCCTTTTTAGTCGTCATGGCTAGATAAACAAGAGTTGTCAGTCAGATTTCATAACAAACACGGCTCTCCAACTGTTGTCTGCCCGAAGGAACTAGAGATGTCAAAGTTGCTCATACGCCGCGTGGTCTGTGGCATGAGCGGCACAAGGAGCTGCAGCAGATGCTTGCCCGGATAAAGTGAAACTGCTCTATCCCAGAGCTCCCATCCCGCCCGTTTCTCGTCAAAGCGTCGGCAAAATGCAATTCGAGCAATTTTCAATTTTCATTTTTTAGAGTCAGACTCGCAGAAGCTGCTGCACAAGAGCTCTCCATTTGTATGTATAAACATGTACATAGGCTTGTACATAGTCGTCCATGTGCCAGCCCGGTCTTTGGGCTTGTCGCACTAGAAATTCCCATCATTCCTGCCGGTCTGAGGCCAGTCCCGCCTCTGTATCCTTTCGCGTTCTGCAAATTGCAGTCGCGCGTTAGGCCATGACACGCCTTTTTTCGCCGGCCCTCCTTTTTCTTTCAGAGGACTCCCCGAAGGCTTAGGTAATGCGTTAAAATCGAGAGGAAGCAGAAGCGAAAAACTTTGGCCAACGACGTTATTCCTCTGCCGTTTGCCACTTTCGAGCTCTGTTCCTGAATGTCCTGTTCCACTTGGCCTTGTCTGCTTTGCTAACTTTCACTGTTGCTCAGCGCGGTATAAAGGAGTTAATATTACTTTTTATGGATTCCCGTACTTCCGTATTTTTCCTGCTCCTCGGAAAGGATTCGCTTTTCCTTTCTGTATCCCCTCCTCTGTGCATTTTCGGGGAAAGTGAGTTGCAGAAAGTAGTTAAAGCTGCGGCAAATGAAGCCGAGCTAACAACTGGCAATGAGCTCTGGGGATTGCGCTAAGTGCATTCAAATAACGGCAAGCTACTCTAGTTAAACCCCTTCCGCTATCATGTTTACTATTCCAACCTTATTCGTTTGCCATCCATTTGGATGGATCCTTTTAACGATTTAATCCTTTGGCCAGTCAGCGCGGGGATAACCAAGCCCCTCTATAGGAAAATAGAACGAGAAAGAAGGTAAAGGGCTTAGTAATCCTAATAGAGTTGGTTTTGTGGAATTACATGGAAAATATTCAAGGATAGAACTGTCTGATATTATTTATAGCCAATTCCCTCAGAGGTATGTAAGCTCTAGAGTCTTTTAAACTGGGTTGTAACGATAGATTTTCAAGAGGTCGGGCATCCATGGAAATAAACATTTTAGAATATAGTTTATGACCGATCCCATGAATAGGCATACGTTACGTCATGTAACATGTTAGCGTGCAATGGGTTGATAGTAGTTTTAAATAGATTTAAGATTTGAGTTTATTATAAGAGTATTGTTATGAATAAAATCAGTTTTTAAAACACTTTATTGGAGTAACATTATTTCCAGTGGAGCTCCTTTTAAACAGAATTCTTAAATAAAATGAAAAGTCTAATAATAAAATTATTGCAAGAAGCAATCTGCAAGAAGGGCAGGCGATTAATATCTGACCTCAGCAAGGAAACTGACAAATTCTCACAATTAGGATAGCCAGACGAATGCCCCGGTCCCCTCCACCCCGCCCTTTGCCACTTCCCTCTTTTGTAAGCTTTGCAAATATTTGCGCGCAATTTTTCATATTAAACGACAGGCACCGGGACGTCGAAGGCGGCGAAAGGGGTGGTCCGGAAATAAAAATTGCAGGAAGGGCAAAAAACTTGCGCCAACTGTGATCAATCTTCGTGGCAGGCGCAGGAGGGGGAGGCCGAGTAAGAAGAGTACGGGCAGTTGCAACACTTTTTTGGTCCCCGGGCGCTGCTCAGGCTGCCATGTCCTTGTGTCACGAGTGCACAAGAAAGCGAAGGGGAAACGAAAACCGAGCAACAGAATTGAACCAGGAAAGCATCCCGGGAGCGGGGCCACTGGCCCTCGAACCGGGAAACTGCAACATATTTGCAATTGTCGTTAGGGCACTCTAAAAGGCCGACCGAGGAGAGAGGACGGGCCCAAAGAAAGGACACAGTTCGGGCGACAGGCGGGCAATTGCCCAAATGAATGAAGATGAAGTGAAGCGGGCTTGCCCGGCACTTGAACTGCCTGCCAGAACTCCAGACCCAAGATTGATTGGCCTCCGGTTGAAGTTGGGTCGGAAGAGTCAAGGGCCAGGATGAAAAGTGCCACTTCGCGTTGGGTCCTGCCTGTCCTCAGGCCACTTTTGTCCTTTTCGCACCGAAATTAGTTGGCCTGTCAGAGACTTAACGAGGCCAGCGAGTGACCAAAGTTGACTGCAGTGTGATGGTGCTGTCCCTGGAGGGAAAATTGCAATCAAAACTGCGATATAATCAAGGAAGCTTGAAAAGTAATTCTATATTGTGGTAGTTGCCGTCATGCTTTAACACGCACTTGAGGGAAGTAAGAGCTCAGTAATCGAGTCAGGCTTGGAAATCTAATGGTAGTTTCCACTTATTTCTATTAACCTGCATTAGCCATTCCGGCAATAATCAAATATTTCTTCGAATATTCATGACTTTTTCCATTCCCTTTGCCTTTTTAGAAAACTGTTATTGTTCTTGCCACTCGCACTCTTCATTGTGCACATTTTACAGCTTTGTTTCGCAATAAACACTTTTCCTCTTTCATCTGTGCCACCGCCCATTAACACTGCCATTATAGCTGGCCCGGCTTTGCTACCTTCGACCTTCTGACCTCCTGCCAGCAGCCCGCCCCCCCGTGCCCTCGACGCTTGCCAAATGACTTTGGAATAGTTTCTTCCATTTCTTCATGGCCCGGCCTCTGCTGCCTGTGTGGTTTTGTTGCAAACCTTTGGCATTTGCACTCATTCGTATTGCTCTTTGTTGCCACGATTGCGCCGAGCTGCTGCCATGCTTTGTCCTTATCTGCTTTTTGTTGCTTTGGCGTTACTTTTTCGTTAGTTTTTAGCACTTTGTCACTGCTGGCCCTGGCGCTTCTTATCTCCTGTTTTTGCTGCTATGACCTGGGAGCATGGAGAGTAAGTCCTCCGGCTTCAGGCTAAAATCCTTCATATTTCGCAGTTTGCATACGCAGTTTATGTGGTTTCAGCTAACAAGCTTTAAAGCAGCATTTAATTAATTTCATCGCCCGACCAATCACTCCGCATCGCATTCTCCGCACTTTCCATTTTTAGTTTATAGAAAAAATTGAAGTTGCGCCATGTTTTTCCTCTTGAAAAATTAATTTGCATATTTGAAAAGGTGCTGCCACCATAAAAACGCTCATTCGGATTTAATTTAATTCCGTTTTTTGCCGTCAATTTTTAAAGGGGCATCTGAAACGCAGCATAGAAATTGTGGCAATTTCCAGCGCAGAGTGTTGCAGCCATTGTTTATCCGAAACCACAGTGGAGCCACGACTGTGGGGAGCTAATAGCTCCGGCCACATATTGCACATACGCACTGTGTGGCGGAGTTTCCGCAACAGTGCACAGGTCAGTTGAAAATTGCCTTGTCGCAGTGGCTTAGCCGTCCGCGCCCCGTCTCCCACCGCCCACCTGTTGAGCGCCGACCTCCTCGCCCTTGTCCTAACCCCAGTGCACTTCCTTTGGCATAGTTTTTAGTCCCGAGGCGCCTGAAACTATTTATAGCCTCCTCATCGTGCAGCACTGCCCACTTGCCGCTGCTCTCGAAAGTGTGCTACAGTTTTTGTAGCTCTTTTGCAAGGCTTTTCGTACCCCTCCCCCGCTCCATCCCTAAACTCCCCAGTCGGGCCACTCCTTGCCAGCCACTTGTCAACTGTTGACGTTTCTTTGTTGTCTGCCTCTTGCTGCCGGCTGCTCAGCTGCTCGACTATCTAGTTCCCCCGTCAAGCTCGTCCTCCTCTACATGCTCGTCCTGGCGGCTACTGTTTTTGGCTCTCGGTCTCACGGGGCTGTCCATTTATCTGGTAAAGCAGAAGGCAAACAGCAACCTGCTAACGGTAAACGGAGAACCAAGAACCGAGAAGCAGGAAACAAACAGCCTTGTTCAACTATCTCTTTCCCCTTGTTTCTTCCTATTTTTTCCTACACTCAGAAGATTTTGTGGCAACTAGACAGGGTCGAAATTTTCAACAGTTTTCAACAGAAAAGTAGCAACACCCCAGATATATTTGTTTCAGTGCCTGGAAGGACTCGGGTGTGTCCTCCATGCATGGCAATCCAATTATCATACGGCCTCTAGGTGCTGCCATGGCGCCCGGCGAGTCTAATTGGAAGCAAACAGCTTGGTCCTGTCTACCCCCACACACATACTTCCCCCAGGACCCTCTCTGAGCCACGGCAGTGCCCACCCCCCAATGTGGCCAAGAGTCCAAGTCAAAAGCCAGGCCAGTAAAAAGTTGAGCAACAAAAACAGCGCAAAGAAAGCCAAAAGGAGGGTCCGGAATAAAAACAAATTTAGTAGATTTACATTTCCCAGCTCCCAGCTCCTAGCCCCTTAGAATTTCCAATGCAAAACATGGCCAGCCCCATCCACTTCTGGCTTCTAGGTCTGCCTCTGGGTCGAGCCTGCGTTTATTTTAAATTCATTCATTCGCAGTTTTATGCCACCAAATTGTTGGCCAAGACTAGGGGAACGCAGCGAAAAAAAAAATATTGGAAAAAGTAACGAAATCCATTTCCCGTCAACGATGAAACCGAAATATTGAATGAGAAAGCCAAACGCGCTTTCCCAAAAACCCCTACCCTCTCACTCCCCGCGTAACCCAAACAAAAAAACAGTTTATATATTTTTAGGTTTTATTTTTTTTCAGTTTGGGCCACAACAGAAAGTTGATCGACCAAGCGCGGGGAGCGGGTAACAAAGATACAAAGTGCGCGTGGAAACTTTCCATTGAAGGGACATGGGCGGCGAGGACCCGGGGTGTGCCGGACAGATTCAATGAAGCAAAGCGCTTGCCTTCCAGCTTTATTCACGGCTTTGTTTACGCGGAGAGTGTTTCGCAAATTGGATTGATCCTGGGAGTGAAAGCGAAAACAAAACTAAAGACTTTTAAATGTTAAATGGAAAGTTAATGCAGCCGCATAGCGTGCTTAGAAGCTTAGAAGGAATTCTGTTGTCGGAATTTTGAATAAATCTTAGGAATCTTTGGCGGCCAAATGAATGTTTTCCAAGCCGAAAGTTAAAAGCTTAGCCTCATGAAAATGCAAGAAAATTTATGGCCGAAACGAGAGATTTGATTCTAAAACTTGAAGCATTCATAAAGTATTTATGCTGGCCATCTCACTATTGCTTTGCGTTGTGGGGTTTATTTGGGTTTATTTTCCTCTGTCAAGCTCAAAAGTGAGCTCCTGTCGGATTATAATTTTCCAATCAATAAACCTAAATCAGAATGGAAATTGAAGGGCACGTGTCCGTCAACTATCACCGTAATATGATGAAGCAGTTTCAATAAACACTTTTCGCTTTCTGAGCCCGGCCGAGCAACTGCTAAAAAAAATGTTATGAATGCAGAACTAGTAGGGGTTTTTTCCATGCTCCTCCATTTGGCGGAAAAACAAAAACTGCGAGACAAGGAAAGTCAACCACCCTCGAGCCCCCAAAAATATGCAAACGAAAACTTTGTCACGCAAAAAGTGTAAAAACAAAACACGGACAACACAAACGCGAAAACAAGTCGCAATAAGAGAGGGAAAGTGAGACGGGCTGGGAGCCACGCCCCAAAAACAGCGACAGGCACTGCGGCCGATTTAAATGCAATTTGTAAGTGTCCGCGCGATTCAGACGCGTTTTGGGTGCGGCCTGGGCGCGAGCTCTCTGGCATAAATTCGAAAACAAAGGCCGAGAGTTAGGAGGTTGGAAGGGGGGGAGTTGATCCAGCCGGACCCTGAAATTCGTAATTGTCGCATGTCCTCAGCTCTCTGCCAAAATTCCACTTCCCTTCAGAGTTGTATGGATTTTAGACGGCAATCCTGGAGGCCGATGCTACAAATGCTGTTCGAAAGCGGATTGCAACTCTGTTGCCATGGCTGCTGCTCTTGTTAGGCAACACGTGCAATTTTCTGCTTGGCTATATTCTCTCGGCCAGGAGTGTTGGTAATGTGTTTCGTGTATTTTGGAATCTGTATCTGCATCTCCATCGATGTGTGCGTGTTTATCTGTGCGTTTCGTTTGGCTTTCATTCCAATTACCAATTCGAATTGGGTTTACGCTTTAAGCCTGGACACTTTGGAGCAGAGACGAACCGAAACGGAAGCTCTTTAAACCGAAACCACCTAAATGGATGGTCATTTAGGCTCGGGCAGAAACATGCCTTTCATGCCCTTGTTTGGCTATCTTTTGGTACTTCTATCAAATTCTATCAGTCATTGTAAGCATTCACACAAATGTGATTATGACGTGGTAAGCAAGGGTCACCCGCAATAGAACAATGTCAGAGTTAGACAAGTCAAGAGCAAAATGAAACACTCCTTAAACAAAGGCATATCACTTTCCTTTCTCTATTATCCTATCACTTTTCACTCGCCAAAAAAGAGACCACTCGCCTCACCTAATGACCTCTGCCGCTTTCACCTTTCGCACTTCTACCATCCCCCACCTGCAGATGGGTCAACCACATCATAAACTCGGACTCAGGACTCGCCCCGTCCCGCTCCACTCCATCCGGTCTTGCCTGGCAAAAATGCGAGTGTGTCTTCAGAAGACCGCAAAGCCACAATTCACACTCTTGGCCAACTTTCACCATTCCCATGCAACGCCCACATTGCTTTCCCTGTGGCGTGTGAAAAACTTCCCAGACTTCCCAGCTTCCCTGAACGTAGCGGAGGGATATCTTCACTTACTCGGCCATTGAAGCGCAATTAGCTGACTACTAATTACATAGTCCAAGGCTCTGACCAAGACGCGAGGACGTGAGGACTCGTGGGCCACGCCTCCAGACTCCTGTCGCCTGCCGGCTGCTGTATTCTGACGGTCTCGTATATTTTGCACTTCGCACGGCGCACTCATAATGAAATTATGAAGCCAACGTGCACCAATTTCATATTGTGGCGTGCACTCCGCCTCGGCCGCACCTCCACTGCTCCTCGTCCTGCCTGAACTTTCCTAATTGAGTTTCATGCGGCCAGGACGGGACAGGATAGTAAACCATGCCGCGACTGCAGTCGCGTTTAATTGCATTGGCAAGGAGCGTGCTGCCCTCAAAAGCCAGCGCCAGAAGATGAGCACTGCCAGCAGGTTGACAATGAAGAGGACTAAGTGGGATATAGTGGGGAGCGGGGATTAGGGGCTGGGAGCGGCAAAGAGGCAAGGACACCGCGGCAAGTGTTGCCCACTTTTTCGTGTCTCGCTCCGCAGGCAGTCAATGAGGACATAAACAAGCCCCAACAAAGCCTGTAAAATGGAAAAAGGGACTCAGTTTTAACTCAGTTATGTCTCACACTGAACAAAAAATGGTTATTTTAGATATTTTTATAGATACTTTAAAAAACTTAAATATTTTGATGTCAGTTTTGAAAAAGCTTTCTTAGTTATAATATTTGGTAAGGAGTAGTCCGGTTTTTAGGAGTATTATGACATTCGGAGAAAAACTTTCCAAAAACCCTACAGAACTGATTTGATTTATAATCCCGTTTAATTTTAAGCGTTTACAACTCAATATCCTTGATGGTAGGTCGTTGTTTTCCCTCTGTACGTCCACTTGCAACCTCCCCCGCTGCCACCCACTAGCCCGCAAGGCAGCCCGCTTTATTTATGGCCAGCCAAAGGACCGTTAGCTAGCCATTTTTGGCTGCTGGCACTTGCAAGTTGCAACTCGTGCTGGAGTTGGCGAAAAGCTTTTAAACATTTCAGCATTTCTCACTCCCTCCTAATGACTGCCGGGCAGGACATTAAACGCTTGTTGGCCGCATTAGGATTTCCGTAATGCAGTTGGCGCAGCAAGCAGTTTACCACCTCGCCGCCCAGCACCTCCCGCACTGCTTCCCCTCCCATCCACCGAGTTGGTTGCAAGTGCAGCTGTGAAATCACTCTGGAGTGCTTTTCATTCGCAAGTGTTGCCCGAAAGAATGCAGTAGCGAGTTGTGCCAACAATGAAATTTGACTGGCGCACCACCCAAGGACCCCACAAAATAGGGGGCGTGGCGTCGACTTTCAGCGCCAGAAATGCTAAGAGCCTTGGCCACAGCATCCGATTGAGGCGTGCTGCGTTAATGGAGACTTTCTGCTCAACAATTTTCGAGGGATATGCAATGGGAAGGAGCTCCCAAAGCAGGATTACGAAATGAGCAGCATTAGAGAATGATTAGATGTCGGTTTATACCGCAAAAAATTAAACAAAATGGTTCTTGTATATCTTCCTCGAAGGTAGTGCCCTGAATTACACATTGTATTTGGGACTTTTAAGAGACATCCGTCTGTTATGAGTTTCAATTGGCGCCTGGATCCAAACCGATGTTGGCTTCAAGCCCGTTTTAACAATTAGTGTACATTTACGCCACTCCGAATTCACATTCAAAGCGATTCAAAGCGGAAACTGACAATATCCATAGAGCAAATTGGTATTTATCGAATGTCGAATCGGGTTTGGGGCTTTGGGGGAAAATGTTCAAAAGTGAAGCTAATTGGCTGTCGTTAGTCAGCATTAGCTGACAGCGAGCATTTGCGGTTGCCACCCAACGATGCAGTCGCGAACGTGCCTTATTTGAGGGCTGGGCCACACCCACTTGGCCACCTCCCCTCGGATGGCACCCCCCTTGGCACTACGCCCTGGCACTCTGTAGTTATGCTCTAATTAGACCTGCCTCACACAAAACAGACTTAGTCAGTCACACACTCAGGCCCAAAGCAAGCTTTCATCGTGCATTACAAATCGAGTGGCCGCCTTTAATGCCATTGCCACATTCACATTGCATTTTCACCTGTTCTCTAAGCACCCCAGCTCTTGCCTCCTGCCTCCTGCCACCTACCTTCTGGTGCCTCCCGCTCCTTTTCCCATGCAACTGCCATGTGCCTGCCACTTCGCCACGAACAAATTAGGGGGAGAGCCGGACTGAGGAGAATTGGAGCGGGAGTCATGGGACTGCCAAGCAAACAAAACACAAAAAATTAAAATAATACCAAAAAATAATGCAATGTCGGATTGGTAACCGAAACGCGTAGTGCCTTTCCAGGCTCATGGTATTAAATTAATATTTAAATCATTAAATAGACAAAATATAGAAACTTTAGGTAGAGAACCATATTTTTTAAACTTTATTCTATTTTTAAAATTAAGTAAATCGATGATTTAACTTTATTATGTCAAAGTCGTCAGTAAAATTAATACAGAAATGCGTTGCAGATTATGAAACATACCTACATACGTATATCATTGAATTTTGGGCTCTGCTTTATGGTGGGGGAAGACTATTGAAAATATATAAAGTACGAGGGCCGTATTGAAAACATATAAATATCAGTTTGGCACTCCCGTCGTAAGGGTATAAAAATTGCCACAAAAAACGCTCACCTTTATTATTTTGCTCGGGCTTGTGGCTCACATACACATGTTCAGTTTATAATGCCGCTATTGTAGCTCTTTGCCTTTGTTTTAGTTGTTGCTGCCCCAGTGCTGTTTCTTTCTGTATTATTATTATTTTACGCGCATGCATAAATTCCAGCGCGAAGCGAACCGAGTGCAGTAAAGAAGGAACGAATGTGCTTGTTGCCTTATTATTGCAGCGGAATGGCCAGGGGGAACAAAGGCGGCCGGGGCGAGGAGCTTTGACGCAGGGGGGTGCGCCTGAGAGGTGTATGTTATTGCAACAGTAAACACACAAAGCAAACAACAACAAAGACATAAAAGTTGAAATTAAAGTAAAACTACAGAGGGGCCTGGAAGAGCCCTTGAGCTGGGGGAACGTGGGTGGCGGGCTGCTTGTTAGCCCGGCAAACCGGAAGTGACACACACACACACTCGCACATAAAGCCAGCATTTTCTTTCCTAACGGCAGATTCAAGAGCAGTGCAGCTTTCTCGCTTTGTTTATTTTCTCTCGTTTTTGTGTAACTCTTGTAACTCTTGCTAAAAGGCAAGGCGGCGCTTATATGACTAAAATCCGGGGAACAGAGTGGTTACCTGAAATATCCCTTTCATCCCTTGCCTAATGAAAATTCTGTCAAAACTCGTTTCACACTAATTGGTAAATATTTTCGAAATTGCGGCGGATAAATATTTGCAAATTTTGCAAAATTAATTTATATTCCTTGGCTCACTTAGCCATCTGGCCAACGTAATTGGCAACAGAGATAATTGAGTGGCTGGCAGAGGCCAAGAGTTGAGTGCGTCGAGGGCGTGCTGTAGGGCCCATTATAAAGCCGTTAGTTTTCAATTTTCTCCCGGCTGGAATTTGATGCGCCCATTAGCATCGAATGACCCTTGGGCAGCCGGCTCCATAGGCTGAAGCAGTTCTGCCGGACTAATTGACCCGCCCAACATGGCGCAGGACATGCAGTAAACAGCCTCCCAAAGAGAAAATTCATTGGACGATAGGGGCTCCCTTTGACGGCAGTATATGGGGGTCCGATTTCGAATCCTGAGTCCACCCACCCCATTTGTAAAGTACATTTTCAAAATTTAACAAATATGGTGTTTCAATCATTAGCATTTCATCAGTGTTTGCGTATCATGCATCAAAATCCCAAATTTTGTAAAGGTTTTTAGGAAATTGGTTGAAAAATTACAAGCGGATGCCAAAATACAGCCCCCATTTACTGCATTTTTGTTGGACTTTTCCCAGGGAATTAAACCAATTTTATACTCGTCTCTGTATTTTTTTAGTTGGTTAATAAAAGTAAAACATATTGCCAAATTAAAACTTTGTTCGCTGCTTCAGCTCCAGGGTTAAAGATTTTATCCGCCATCCGGAGTGCCTCATAAACTGACTCGTAAACACACACACTCGCGCACTGAACAAATAGCAATAAAAGCCCAAAAATAATCAGGTTTGCGCTGCTTCCAGGGGCTTCCTCTCGTCCTGCTCCTACTACTATGGTTGCCACAGTTTTTCTGCCAGGGCAGATCCGCTCGGATGACTCCAGTACCTCCTGTTCACTGGAGGGCCTTCAAGCTTTTGTTGTGGTCCCGACGCCAAAAAGTTTGCCTCTAAACAGAAATTACCCATACGCCGTGTGGGCCGCTGATTGAGATGGCGAGATGGCGGATGGCGGCTGGGATACAAGCGCAAAGCGATGCTCCGGCTTTCATAAGCCCATAAATCTGCAACTTGTGGAGCATAAATAAGCTCGTGCAAGGCGGTGGGGTATTGGGGTTGCGGTTAGTCAGGGTAGCGGCACTACAACACACATTTCGTGGGGCAAGTGCGGCTTGGTGGCCGCTTTAAAATGCATTCGCAACTAATAAAACATTTTGCTTCCACATGTTTATTGCAGGCAGCAACCACCAGAGCCGGAGATGCCACCCACCGAACTGAGGAAACTTGCCCTGACTGTGGCCATGGCCATTAGCTTGGCCCTCGTCATGGGCGACAGCTCGTCCTCGTCCAGCTGCGGACCCAATTTTCCGGCGGCCTGTAGCTGCGGCGAGGAGCTCTACGAGAGCGAGATGCAGTATGTGGTGAACTGCACAAATGCCGGACTGCGCAACACCAGTGTCCTGGAGTTCATGCCCGAGCAGGTGGAGGTGTTGATCTTCACGGGCAACCGCATAACCGAACTTCCCTGGAATGTGTTCGGCAGCATCAACGATTACAAGCAGTTGCGCATTGTCGACATGAGCAGCAATCACATCCGCGAGATCCGCGGCAAGAGCTACCACCATGTGCCGCGTGTGGAGCGACTCATCCTGAACCACAACAACCTGAGCATATCCCGGTTCGACGACGAAGTGAATCACCACCATCCGCGGGTCTTCTCCAACTTTGTGAACCTGCAGAGCCTCCATCTGACAGACGCCTTCGAGGACAACAGCTCGCCGCAACTGAGTGAGGACCTGCACGACATCTTCGTAAACAGCCAGCTTGTGAAACTGCAGAAGCTGCATCTCGAGCAGAACGAGATCACCCACTTCAAGGACCGCAACGTCTTCTGTGACCTGCCCTCGCTGCGGGATCTTCACCTGGGCGACAACCAGCTGCGCGACCTTAACTTCGAGGTTCGCTGCCTCAACAACCTGCGCTTCCTCGACCTGGAGCGTAACAAGTTCGGATTTGTGAAGCCGAGTGACCTTCGAGTCCTCAACGAACTGGAGGAGCGCCCCAATCGCACGGCCAACCTGATCGTAGACTTTAACCTCAACCCCTTTGTCTGCGATTGCAGCATAGCGCCGTTCCGTACGTGGATCCCCAGCACCCGAGTGACTGTACGCAACAAGGACAGCCTCATGTGTTTCCACTCGCAGGGACGCGTGGACGCCGCGCCAGCTCATCTCCTGCAGCTCGAGATGTCCCAGTGCGCGGACGCCATTGCTGCGGCCGCCTCGATTCTTAATGCTGCCGAGGAGGAACAGCGGTACGGCGCGGATGCAGAAACATCTCTGCAGGCGCACCCCCACATAAACGGTCACACGGCCACACTTATCTTCCTACTGATCGTGCTCAGCATGATTCTTCTGGGGCTACTAGTGGCCCTCGTCTACGTCAGCCGAGACAAATTGAAGTATATGATAACGCCGGTGTTCGACAACGTGGCCAAGAAGGTGCAGTATACGTCGATCAAGGACGAGGACTGCCCGGAAGTGCACGTCTAGAAGCTACACGTCCACACAAAATCATTCACAGATTCAGAACAGGAAGAAGGGGTGAAGAGTTTATCCCGTTTTTTAATTCAAAACTCCATTAGATTATGGGGAAGAAGATTTTACAAGTCATACATTTCTCGATTCCCGATACTACTTTATTGATTAAAATATAAAGGTTTCGCCTGCCGACAGAAATATTCTAAAAACTATCTCAAAAATATTTAGATGCGCTTAGCTACCGATTTATTTGATTTTCTATTTTATTTGAATTTGTTATATCAGTTTGTTCCGTAATCGAAAGAGAAAATGTGTGTCAATTAAATTACAGATGGTTCCCCAATAAGAAATTCTAGAACTTTAAATTCCTCTTATATCTTGAATCGGATACGAATTAAAAAACGGTATTTAAACTCATTTTTGTTTTTGCCATTCGCGTTACGCAATACGTGTGCCATTGACACCAGAAGTAATGATGGAAAATAGGAATTCATTTGATCACAGATTCGGATCGTAGTACTTAAGCCAACTGTTGCATTTAACAGCGAATGTTATGCGACCAGCGAAATTAATGTAACACAACCACACACACAATTTTGTTAGTTCTAGCGTTTTTCTAACCTAACATTAAGTCAGTTCAAGCGTTTTATGATTTCTACCCAAGGGAATCTTAAGAAACGACGGACCGGTATCAACCGATTTGACCATACACAACATATATAGTGACATATATATATATATAAATATATATTGAAACAGACACATATATATAAATGCATATATCGTAACAAACACTTTAGTGTTATCTGTGATTTAAGTTTAGTAGCTTTACTTTGTTGAAACTCTGCAAAAATTTGAAGTCGAAATTGGAAAACAATAAACGTCAACCCTTTTTAGCATAACAGATAATTCTATACTTAATGTAAAATGTTTCTATGCTTAATATGTTATTAATCAATTAATTTGTCAATTGTACTAGCTATACGATGATTTCTCCCTTGATTTACCAACATTAACAAGCATTTTTTATAAATAAACTTTTCAAAAACGATTTTATGGACTAGTTTTTTTGGGATATGTGGAATATTTTGTGAAATGAAACTTTTTCATTATTGTATCTGAGAGAATTTAATCGAGTAGATGATTTACTTATCTTTAGACCCTCGATAAAATGTAAAACCTAAATCTTATAATTATAATTGTTTAGAACTGTATAATTGAATTTCAAAAACTCGATATTTTTTTCAATTTAAAAATTTCGAAAATCAAAATTTAAATGTGAATCCATATTCCGTTCCGATTTTTGGGCCTGTAAAACACAAGTAACCTCAAAGTAACCTAATTTTGAATTACGCGGCTTTTTTCTAAGGATGGGGTCGTGTTAGATACGGATCTTATGGTATTTGAGTAGTGCTGGAAAAGTTTCAAATGTTTGCGTTTTTAACACTGTAAATATCGATATTTATTGTTTGTGTACCACACGTATTACGATTTTCTGGAGCTACTATTTAAAAAACTGGAGCTATTAAATAATATTTAATATAAAAATCTGATTAAAAATTAATTATAACTAATTGGAGGCTGAAAAAATAGAAAAACAAAATATGAAATAAAAATTTAATTAATTATTTAAGGTTATTACTTACCTCATATGTCCCTTAACAATTCGTCCAGCATCTCCTCCGACAATGGGACGAAGTTGGTGGAGGCTGGTGAAGTTGCCGCTGCTGGAGTTTCCGCTGGTGGAGTTGCCGCTGGTGGAGCCGGTTGGGGAATCGGCGGCTCCTTCATGGCAAGCCACCGCTGCCGAATCCGCAGCAACTCCCCAACCGGCTTATAACGCTCCCCACTGCCCCTGCCGTGGTATTTTTTATGCTGGCCAAAATTGGGCAGATTTTTTTTTTGCACCTTTGCTTCCTCCGGGCACTTGGCAAAGTGCGTCGAATAATCTCGATTTGTGAGGGAAATGGACCCGGTACGTCCGTTTGCTTCTTTTCTTCGGTGGCCCACCGTCCGCTGCCGCTGCAACCTGCTCCGGCGCCTCCTCTGCCGCCACCTTTTCCGGCGCCTCCTCCACCGCTGCAGCCACCGCCACCGGCTCCGGCGCCATCGCCACCGGCCTCTAACGCCTCCAGCGCTTTTTTTTTAAAAAAAACGGCCACCGTTTTTTTTACAATCATGTTCTGAAATAACATTTAAATAAAATAATTAAATTAGATAGTGTAAAATAATAATAAAAATAATATGAATATTAATATTAATATTTATTAACACTTATCATTATTTTCACATCACCTGTAAATCGATTAATTTTATTTACACCAACGAACACCAACAAACCACGTTAATTGAAATTCTTGTGCAAAATTAAAATTTCAATTCGGTAATTTCATTTTCATCCGTTCCGATCCTTTGCACTTTCAGAGAGCTTTCTAAAGGGATCTTAAAAAAGCTCCAGTAGCAAACGCTACCAAGGATACCGAATTAATAAATATTATTTTAAAAATTTCATAAGATATTCATTTATTTTAAATATGATATGTTTATTAAAATTATTTTTGCAAATTTAATTGCAGTTGTTGGCCGGCGCAGTGGCGGACAAGTGCTCCTCCAATCAGGAAGCAATTACCGTCTTGCAGGCCAAAGGTGTCCCAGTACTATACGATTTGAGCCATTTTTGTGGAACAATACTGCGGTTGGGTCATATTGACGAAATAAATACGCATATTTATTTAAATGAAATTTGTTCAAAAAATAATTTTGATAAAATTCTAAATAAATATGCAACATTTGTCGACGACAACGTTCCAGTGGAACTTAAGGATCGCTAAAAAGACGATTGTAGCGATAAATTGCACCTTTATTGTATGTACGGGCTCGCCGTACATGATGCCACAATGACGGAGTTTTTGGTTTTCAATTTAAAAATTTCGAAAATCAAAATTTAAATGTGAATCCATTATATAAAACAAAATATTGAAAATTTGCGATTTTTGGGTCTGTAAAACACAAGTAACCTCAACGTAGCCTAATTTTGAATTACGCGGCTTTTTTCAAAGGAAGGGGTCGTGTTAGATACGGATCTTATTGTATGTGAGTAGTGCTGGAAAAGTTTCAAATGTTTGCGTTTTCAGCACTGCTTTATTCGCCGTCTAAAATAATAATAAACATTCTGTTTATTTTGTGAGCTCCATATATATTGGTAAACCGTAAGGGGTTTATTTAATAACAGTGAACCACTTTGATTTTTTTAATCAGCATTATTTGAAACAAATAGCACTTGTCCAAAATATAATTCATAATTAGCTTTAAGTCTGACACCTGTTAATGATCGCGTTGCTTAGTTGTCAGTTATTTAAATCAGTAAACTTCCCAGTCGCGACTCTCATTATTAAGGTATCCTTATTTGTGCCACCGTTTCTGTAGCTTGTACTTCATAATTTTTCAATTTTCCCTAATAAACCATGCATATTTTTCTTTAATGTGTGTGTAAGGAACTTGAAAAGTTCGCGTCGCATATAGACATACCGCAGGTCTAATCAAAATTCAGTCAATTATGCAATGTCACCGCGAACTGCACGGTTTTAGTAAATAGCTCTACATTGTTCTCTCGCCAATTGCATTTAACAAGTGATATTATTCTGCAAAACAATTAAGTTACCCACACACAGGCCAAAAACACTAGCAAAGTGCGTGCTTATCTGACACATCCACCAATATACATATACGCGGTGATAAGCGATCTGGTAAAGAGTAGAACTAAAGTCACATTCTTACAGATGCTGAAAAGCTGCCGTCTGGCTCTACCCAGAAGTCTCCTCAAAACTACTGCCAAGCGACACCTCCAGTGCCAGTTGCTACGCCATCAACAAACTTCAGCAGCTGCAGTGGCCAACATGGACAAGTTTGACCTTCCGAAGCGCCTGCAAGGGAGCACCCCCAGTGTTTGGAACGAATACATTGCTTTGGCTATGCAGTACAAGCCACTGAATCTGGGCCAAGGATTCCCCGACGACGCTGCCCCCGAGTACGTGACCCAGTCGTTGGTGGACATAGGCAAAGATGAAAATCCTCTTCTGCATCAGTACACACGTGGCTATGGGCATGTGCGCTTAGTGCAAGCTCTATCTAAGCTCTACAGTGGACTCGTGGGTCGAGAGCTGAACCCGCTCAGCGACATATTGATCACCTCGGGCGCCTATGAAGCACTTTACTCTACCATCATGGGACATGTAGACGTGGGGGATGAAGTGATCATTATCGAACCCTTCTTTGACTGTTATGAGCCAATGGTAAAGATGGCCGGAGGAGTGCCCCGTTTCATACCTCTGAAGGTGGTAAGTACCAGTTAGAATCAACTTACTCCCTTTTCTATACAATACAACCTTTGCAGAAAAAGAGGGATGGCCCTATTAGCTCAGCCGACTGGATTCTTGATGACGCCGAGCTCGAGGGACTGTTTAATTCGAAAACCAAGATGATCATCCTTAATACACCCCACAATCCCATCGGTAAGGTCTTCAATCGCAAGGAATTGGAAAGAATTGCAGAGCTTTGCCGAAAGTGGAATGTGCTGTGCGTTTCGGATGAGGTATACGAGTGGCTTGTCTTCGACGGGGCTGAGCACATTCGAATCTGCACGCTGCCAGGAATGTGGGAGCGCACCATTACCCTTGGATCGGCGGGAAAGACCTTCTCCGTCACCGGCTGGAAAATTGGATGGGCATATGGTCCTGCCCAGTTGATCCGTAATCTCCAGATGGTGCACCAAAACTCTGTGTATACCTGCCCTACACCTCTGCAGGAAGGCGTGGCACGAAGCTTTGAGAAGGAACTCGATCGCCTTGGCCAACCGGAGAGCTATTTCTTGAGCCTTCCTCGCGAGCTAAAACAGAAGCGGGACTTCATGGCCAAGTTTTTGTCGGACGCTGGAATGCGCCCAACTATTCCTGAAGGAGGCTACTTCATGCTGGCAGACTGGTCGCCAGTGGCGGATAAGGTGGATTTAAGTTCCGAGCCAGACAAACACAGGGATTACAAATTCACTAAGTGGATGACCAAGAACAAGGGTTTGCAGGGCATTCCTCCCAGCGCCTTCTACAGTGAACCCAACAAGCACCTGGGCGAGGACTTTGTACGCTACTGCTTTATTAAAAAGCAGGAGAACCTGGACAAGGCAGCTGAGCTGCTCAGTCAATGGAAGTAGTCACTAGACAATAAACGAATTTGCTGCAAATCCCATATAGTTTCTGTTGGTCGCAGGGAATCGACACCCAATTTAAGGGAATTACATAACTAGTAAGCAATCAACTCATAGCTTGTGTAGTAGCCTTACTCCAATCTCCTTTTATTATTAATCCAACAACATGTTCATCCGCACCCTACATATAATGGGTAGCCAGTGTAGCAGTGTGTTTTGTGTTTTATGTGGGTTAAGCAATCTATTGGTCGTACACAGACTTCAAAGCCAGCTCTGGCTTGTCGTAGCCCAGCTCCTCGAGGGTAGGCACGCCCAGTTCCTTCAGGGTGGGAGTGACCTTCTCCAGAATGTAGGGGTAGAGGGTGGCCATCTGATCGCCGCACTTGTACTTGCAGCCCTCGAGCCACCTAATGGCTAATGCGATATCGTTGACGCGACGGGCGGCACGCAGACCGGCCTCGACGATCTTGGGGCTGGGAACCAGATCCATGCCCAACAGATCGTTCATACCCTTGCGGATCTCCCATCCGTCAATGCCCTCGCGGCTGAAGTACTTCTCGTAGCGCTTATCGAACTCCTCCGCCGACTCCTCGGTTCCGTGCAAGCTGCGCACGGCGGCCACACGCGTGGAGTTTCCCACGAGAGCGCCTCGCATGGCACCTGCAAGTTTACCGGCTGTGATGCGCAACATTGCTATTTGAGGGCAGGAAAATGTTTTTAAATTGCAAAAATTGGTTAAGTAACAGCTCGACTCACTTTTAGGTCTTGTTCTTGCTACTTTTCACAGGTATGACAGTATGACAGATTTGAGAAACGTTTAAGAGCACTGGCACTTTTTCCCAGTGACTTTTGTGATTACCCAACCCTAGGCACATTTTCACTGCTACTTTTTTAGATGTGACTTGTTGAGCAAAGAATAAAATTTTTATTTTATTCAATAATACCCTTTTTCAACCATATTTTACCATTAATTTTTACTTCTGTACATACAAATACACAAAAAACTTCGTTTAAAACAATGTCCGTCAATTAAAAATACATCTTAATACACACAGATTTCTATGTAAATTTATTAAAAAACTTATATCGAACAAATAAAATTTTAAAAGAAAAATTATTAATACCTTCAACAAAATACGTTTTTATAAAAAAATATCGCAGCAACGTTTAAAACCATTGCCTAGCAACACTGTTAACAACAATGACACATGGCAACACTGAATCAAGCTAAGAAGGCGACGAGAAACTGGCAACGGGCCCCCTAGTCATCTTACTTTGTATCCCTCATTTGTCAGCTGAAAATTGCCTTTTTTGTACCGAAAAACGTACAAAAGTACGGCTCTTTTAACGATAAAGCATAAAAGTAGTGATCCGCAAAATCTAAAATAACAAAATGTCGGCAGCAGGGTAAGTAATTAAAGAAAACGGTGGAAAACTGGTCTCGACGGGAACTTCTTTTGTGGCTTCTTTGTGCGTCGCGTGCTTTGCAACAGCGGCGACGGCGGCGTCCATTTTTGGTCAGCGGTAGGACGCCAGCGAGGTGCTTTACTGGATGTGCGTTTCGGATAACCGCACATTTGAATCTCCCTATGGTGGGCGTGTCCCGTGCGCATCTGCATTGCAGTGTAATAGTGGTCCAATTGTGCCGTCCATCTTTTGAGGTTATGTTTGGGTCGGCGCTCGCACAGTGGAATTTCAGCATGGACCTTCGGCCGGGAGTATGTTAATGTTGTCGATAAGAATTTGCATGGGCCGTGCGCTTGGAGGGGCTTCCAGAAGCTACGACGCTGCCGTTGCCATGACACCTAACACCCTACCTGCCGGATACCCGGATACCCAGTTGCAGATTGTTTGTTTATTAAACTGCATATTTTTCTTTTTGCAGTCTGATTCCGCCTCCCATTTCATGGGCCCAGCGCAATGATTTGATTTATGTCATTATTGATGTAGAGTGCAAGGACATTGAACACAAGTAGGTTTTTTTTAGTTAAGTGAAACCTGGCGCCAGATGCTAATTCCATTATTACCCCGCAGAGTGACAGAAAAGAGCTTCACCTTCAAGGGCGTGAACGTGCTAGATGGATCAAAGAAGTACGAGGTCACACTAAACTTCTTCCACGAGGTGAACCCCGAGAAGGTCACGAGCAAGAACATCGGTCGCTGCTTAGAGTTCACAATAAATAAGAAGGAGGCTGGACCTTACTGGCCCTCTTTGACCACGGACAAGACCAAGTTGCACTTCCTGAAAGCCAATTTCGCAAAATGGCGTGATGAGTCCGACGATGAGGAGGGTGAGTTTGGATGATCATTTTAATTTGCAAGTTCCCTGTAATTGTTGTTTTCATCAAAAACAGATCCTAAAGACAACGGAATGTTCAACAACTTCATGGGCAACTCTGGAGGCGACTGGAACAATAAGTTCGACGACTTCAACGTCGACGACGAAGAGGAGGACTCCGACGACGACAACATCCCAAGCCTGTCGCAAAATGATGAGGATGATGAGGAGGGTGCCGAGGGCGATAAGGAGAAAAAGCCGGCTGCCTAGGCAGTTGTATTGATGGTGTCTAGCATTTTGGCGTAGTCGTAGCGTTAGCCGAAGCGCTTATACCGTTAAGTCAACACGAACACAATCCCACTCCTCCACAATCTCTCATTTACACTCGTAAAACATAAAAAACATCCACATACGCATGAGTGCATTACTACATACCACAATTCCAAACAAAACACATTTAACTTTAGCTGAATATTCGCATTCAGAGGAGCGATGTTAACAAGAAGCAACATAAGGAACAAGAAGATTTGGCGCCGACAAGGGAAACCCATAAGTTTTACGCTAGAATTTAACCAGAGGAAAAGCTACAACCAATTTATTGCAAAGTGGTTTGCAATTTATTATTTTTGTTTCCTGTAAATAAAGGAAATTACAATAAAACATGGAAAACTTAACATTGTATTTTTATTAGCGAAAAAGGAAAGTTCTTTCAAGATTAAAATAATCATTTTCTTTATTAGAAGGGAAACCGACACCGAAACAATTCAAAGCGAATTTTTCCAGAAATAAAGGGTCACCCAACAACTTGATTGGGGATCTTATTATATCTATATTATTATATAATCCATGTTTTTCCTTAATTCAATTTAAAGAAATGGACATCTCAGTTTTGAATTACCCGCCTAACGCATAACTTTTTTGTATGCTTGGCAGCACTGTTGCTGTGACAACGCGGGGAAGAGGAAGCATGCTCAAAATGCTATATAAACAAACAGTTTTCAATAAAAATAGAAAAAAGACTTTACTGTCACCAGAGTCAAAGCGAAATAATTGCCACAAGCCTGAAAAATGAAACCTGCGATTCCTGTGACCGAGCGACGGCTGGCCTTCGCGGCCGAGTGGTACCACGCGGAGGCGGGCATCATTCGCCCATTTTTGATTACCTACTACGTGTCGGACAAGGCGGTGGAAGTAGTAAGTTGATTTTGCTCATTGTCGGTTAGTATATTGTAATGATCTTATTTATACTTTCCAGTTTGACCAGCGAAACAAGCGCACATTTCTGCGGAGAACCAAGATACCGGAGTTGACCCAGCGCGATTTCTTCGTGGGCTCCAAGATCAATGTCTTCGGACGGCAGTTTGACATTGTTGATTATGCGGATGAAATTACGCGCACCAACCTGGCAAAATATCGCAAAAAGTAATCCCAATCTTCAATCTCGATACCTTTCGTTTTAAACAGTACCCCATTCAATTTCAGGGGTTTCATTTTGCTGAAAAACAACATGTGGGCCAAACATCTCGGGAATTTTCTGAAGGTTATGATAGAGAACAAAATCAACATAAATAAGGGTCTGATGGTGCAGTTTTCACCTAAGATGGTAACCCAGTTTCTGTCTGGAAAGGATGTCTCTTCATCTTCGTAAGTGAAAAGAATAAAATATAACAGAATCCTATTTCGAGCAGACCAATTCCAGCGTCCTCATGAATGAGCTACTGGCGGGTCCTGCCATCAGCCTGGAACTGATTGGAGACAACGTAATAGAGACTATCAAAGCCTGTGCCACATACAAGAATCCGGATCAAGAGGCATCCGGTGTAAAGCTTTCTCCCAGCTTGGAGGAATTATGTGAGTGCGAGGAGATCCGGAACGGATTTTACTTTGCAGACAATGAAGAAGATGTGGCCAAGGACCTTAAATTCTTCTTTGAATCGGGTCAAAGCATTATAAAGGAATGTGTGTTCAAGAATACCACGTTGGCAATTATTAAACCTCACAGCATCAAGGATGGCCTTCTCGGCGACATTATATTGGAGATCATGGCCAATGGATTTCGGGTGACAGCTATGCGCATGATCCTAATGGCACGCATCAATTGTGAAGAATTCTACGAGGTCTACCGCGGCGTACTGCCCGAGTACATTCCGATGGTGGCGCAATTGGCCAGTGGCGTGTGCATGTGCTTGGAGATCGCCTTATCGGATCCGGAGAAAGACGTTCACACAGAATTTCGCAACTTTTGTGGACCCATGGATCCGGAGATTGCTAAGCTACTACGTCCTCATACGTTACGTGCCAAGTTTGGAAAGTCAAAAGTACAAAACGCCGTTCACTGTACCGATTTGCCGGACGACACAAACCTGGAGCTGCAGTACATGTTCAAGATCATCGACTGACCTAGTTAATTGTTGTTTAGATTTTATTCATTCTTAGTTTTCGTGTGTGTGCAAGTGCGTGTCTCCCAATAAATTAATAGTGCAACGTAGATACTCTTCAAAACGAATTTCAACCTATTTAACTAAAGTCATTTCCTTTAAAGATGTAACTGAAGTTCATTTAAAACTGTTTATCTTAATTCTACTTGCCAGAAAGTTCCTAAAACAATTATTCCAAAAAAATTTAAATTTTTTATACTACTAGAAGAAGATTAAGATATTTTTTAAAATATGTTTACTGTCCTCTTGGGGATACAATTTTATAAAGAACCGCCTTAGTAGCATCGGATTTTCATTGGCAAACATAGCCCTCCCTGTGGGATTGATTATCTTAAGGCGATCCTGATTAAAAAAAATATATACTTTGTAATGGTTGGGATGTAGTAGAGTAGTTTGTCACATATACATTGATTTAAATACGTTGCTTTTGGCACTCACACAATTTATTATTAATAATTTAACAAACATTATACAGATTGTTTCTTTAAGCTAATATAAGGTAATAATATGAAGAATTAGACACTTTTTAAATGCTTCCACTGCGACTGGTACTGGGAATATCCCTCTCCTCAAAGTCCCCATCCAGACCTCGCAAATACAAGCCCCCTTTGCGCTCCTGTAGCGCATAGTCAAAAGCCAGCAAGGCGAAAAGGATGATGCAAACTAGCATAATTACTCCATAGAAGAAGTAGCCGTCCATCTGGGAGCTAAAAATGCCCACCTCCGTGATAACGACTACGATAAGATTACCAAAAGCGTTGTTCAGGAACCAGGCCGCCGTGACCACGGACTTCATGGAAGTTGGTGCGTGAGTAAATGCAAACTGGAGGCCCGGGATGGAGAGCAGCAGTTCACCCAACATTAGAAGCAAAAACTGCGGCAGCTGCCAGACAATGTTTACCGTCTGGGCGGGGGAATTCTGGGGGAAGATCGGGGTTAATACCACAAATTGAAATCCTTAAAAAAAAAAAATACTTACTTGAATTCTTTCCTGCACAGCTCCGGCACAAAAGAATGCTGCCGCAGAAAATATGCCACCCACTGTAACGCTGTGAAGAGGCTTCAATTCCCAGTTAAAGTAGTGCCGCAAAAGTGGAGCAGTCACATACTGCCACAATGGAATGAGCATGAAGAGGAAGATGGGTCCTACGGCTTTTGCCTGGTCTGGCTGGATGGTTACCCCCAGAAGTGTGGTATTCATTTGAGTCGCCTGAAAAGTCCAGCTGGAATCTTGCTGCGCCAGAAGGGCAAAATAAAAAGGCAGTGGCAGAAACAATTTCGAGATCTGAAGGAAAACAATATTTTTTAAAGTAGTATCAGAATTCAAATAATACTTTCTTACCCTTAAAACACGAGACACATCATTCACGAATCCCTCATCATAGGCTCCAACAGCATTGTGCAACCAATAGCTGGGCCGCTTAGGGGACTTTCTCCGTCTCCACTTCTCCACCAGAGCCGTTTTGATGCAGCCGCAGAATTTAAAAAGGATATTGTCCGCTGCTAACTTTTCAGACTTGTAAAAACACTTGCCTACCAAAAAAATAACTGAAAAAGGCAGTAGGTACGATTTAAATTGTATTTTTTAAACACCATTTGTCAGAGTCTATTGCTTACCCCAAGCCATTAAAAACGAGCTTCCTAGGGTGCCGAAAACAGCTGGATAGCAATCCGTTTTGCCCAAACACTGCGTGTTGGCCCTTACAAGTGGTGGCAAGATTTTGCTCAAAAATATTCCAAAATAGTATACAAAATAGTAAAAGGAGAAGTAGTCTGCCAGATGGCCACTCTGTTCTGGTAGCTTAAACTGCAAAGCTCCCAGCGATGTTATGCAGGCGCGAATAGATCCATTTCCCACGGCAATCAGCAGTAGGGCAATGGAAACCATCAATCTAAAAATTAGGTGTTTTAAGATATTTGTTGTAGGATTATGGTTATCCAAACGGTACTCACACCATAGGAACACCTATAGTGGGCAGGGATGTCAGCGTGAGGAGCAGCCAGCCGAAGGCGTAGAGGAAACAAAACGCCGAAATGGTGCGCACATTTCCCATGTAACTGTCTGCCAAGACGGCCCCGATAATCGGACAGAACTGTCCAAAAAAATTAAATATGTGCAGGACAACCGTCGAGAAGCTTTCCGTGAAGTTGAGATCGTCGCGAAGATATAGGGCAAGTACGGCTGAAAATTACTGATTTATTATATAGTATCAAAATCAGTCTGACGGACTGCAATCAATCTAGACTTATTAACCATGAAACGAAGGTCACAGCAATAAAGACTGTTTTCTTAATAAAATAAATAAAAAATAAGGAATGAAAAGAGAGTGATGTTCCAATTAATATAATATTATTATTTTAAAGTCCAATAATTTAACTGAGGTAAACACGGAGCTGAATCCCCTATACCCCATCAGGTAAATTGTCAATCCTAATCAGAATCTAATAGAAGTGGAGCATGTCAAGACTAAAACATAGCTTTTTCCATAATTAATATAAAATAAAGGACCAAACCAAACTTGGAACTGGCTGATAAACCAAGTTTTGGAATTTTAATTTAATTTAATTTACTTATTTTATAAAATATCATAGATGGGATGGGAAAAATGGAATTTATATACATTTCTATAAATGGAGATAAATTTATAATTTTATTCATCTTATCATGGGCCTAATGTACTGCATCTCAGACCTTTCAACTGCCAATGAGACCTCCCTGTGTGTTTGTGCACTTCTCCGACTGATAAGGCCATGTTTTTGGAATTTTTCTTTGAGCGGACAAAGCCAAATAATTGTGCACCGATAGAAGTCTGTGCTCTGTTTGATGATTGGCTTGGATTGGCTTGGGACTCACTGCGAATGCCGTTTGCTGCAAAGGCCTCAAAGAACTTGGTGGCCAGCACAAAGAGAACTGCGCGGGGATACCGGTACTCCATCCGGATAGGCGGCGGTGCAAAACCATAGTTGGGGAGGGAGCTGCGCTGTTGTCGTTTTAACTTGGCTCCTTCGGCCCGCCATCCGCCCCACTCGATGTCCCTGCGTTCCTCCGCGTCACAGTCCGCTTGAGTAAACTCTGCCAGAGCGGGCAGGGCTGCATATGATGGAGCATGGAAGTTGTGAAGGGTGGGTGGATTATCTGAAAATCTGTCCTTATCTTATCTACCATCTCAGACTCACTTTCTTCACTGCCGATTTCTGTTGCGCGGAACATTTTCCAAATACAGCCGCGCACTTAATCCAACGTGAACGAACTGAACCGGAGAGGGAACAGCAACCTGGGCCAGTTGTTGATTCGTAGGCACCTCGGACCGGATCGGGTTACAAGCTTGCGGCTTTTGTGGGTCGGCGCTGGTGAAGGAGGTTGCAGTTGGGTCTGCAACAACGAGCTCTTTTGTTCGCGACCGACGACCGCCTCTCCGAGAGGTCCAAGAGCTACTAACTGGCTGCAACGACTCTCCGCAAGTACAAACACTCAGATAAAGGGCAGTCGCAGTCGTCGCAATGCAAGCTTAAAACTAGGGAGTTAACGCTACAGGTTATCTGCCGGAGCCGCTGATAAGGCGCCCAAGACACATGCTCAGCTGGACAAGCCCAGTCACGGGACCATGTTCAGCTGACTAGCGGTATGACCCAGCGTAGATAGGACACACTCTGTAGCCAATTTTTGTACAATGGATTTTTATTAAATTACGGACAAGAAATTAAAACTAGAAGTGCTTGAAGTCGACACCTGTTGCAAATTGCTGATGACATCCATCGATGAAATTCGGGGTTCTGGCCGGACGTGCACCAAAAGGAGACTAATAGGAGAATAAACACACGGAACAGTGAGGTTGCGAGCCGGCAAGAATATCCGACGCCTCACACTAGCTTCTTGGCTTCGAAGAAACTCTTCAAATGGCGCATCTGCCAGAATCCCATACAAACCAAGACAACGGTTTGGGCCAACGACCACCACAGGACGCGGGAGTTGGTGCTTTCGCTAGTGTGACGGAAACGTTCCTCCCGGTAGCGCTGGTAGTTTTGTTCCTTGGTGATCTGTTCCACTTGGTCAAGTAACTGACGGATGCGCAGCTGCAGCTCCGTCAACTTCTCCTTCTGCGCCACATTGGCGTAGTCTATCGCATGCTCGCCCACCTGGATGTCAAGATGAACTCGCAACTGGGCGCCGCTAAACCAGGCAGTGCTATTGGAGTACATGCAAATGATGTGCTCACCAGGCGTGTGCGAAGTGAACGAGATGCGGCCCTGAGAGCTGTATACGCGGGAAAGAACAATCTTGTCGTCGCTGTCGCGAACCTCCACATGCATTCCAATACCAGGCGAAGATGGCATAAAGCCGTTGGAGCGCGGATCATACAGTTCTACCTTGTAGTTAACTATAGAATATGGGAATTAATAGATCAAGTTGTCATTTCTGGACAAAGAATCTGAGACTTTGTGGACGTACCAATCACTGTCGTCTCGTCGGGAACCTCCTCTATGAAACACTTCCGCTCCGTCTCTGATATGTGGAAGTACAGGCCGCAGGCGCTGTGCAGTACGCACAGGAGCAGGGCAAGACTGAGTATCTGATCACGCATTTTCCGAAATTCGTAGTGACTATTCCAACCAATTATTTAAAAAAGTTAAATTCGCCGACACGTCATGAGAAAAAGTGCCAGATCGAAGTCAAAGTGTTTGGCATGTAGAGATGGGAGCGTGAGTTATATATTCACAGACTGGCGGGTTGGCAATTTTCCAGACACATACTATGTTATAAAGTAGAAACAAAATCCAATTTTATGGAGTAATCCTTTTTTAATATTGTTTTCATACCATAAATCTAATATGTGGGGTTTTCAATGAAACTCCCCCCTTGTGAACTATCGTTATTTCTATCACTCTCCCCACACTAGGTTTGCCGTCTGGGCACACTGAAAAATACACGAAACAGCTGCGCAGCTTGTTGACGTTTACTTTTTTCCAATAAAAACTGCTTTTAATGCTATAATGGACCTGATTATTCTGGTGGGCATTGCCACAGCTCTGTTGGTCGTTATTATCTCTCTGTACTTGCTGCAGAAGAAAAATTCATCCTCAGGTGAGAAAGTTGTCAAGTTTTCTTAAAAACCAACTAAATATTGCCGTAAACAGATGCGAAACCTGCTGCGGCTGCTCCGCAACGTGGCGTCCCACAGCGCGCCCAGGAGGGTGTCCCGCGACGTGCCCAAATAGCACGTAACCAACGAAATCGACTTCGTCAGAACGCCCCAGTAGCTGCGGCTGCTCCTCAAGCAGAAGCTCCAGCGGGGTCAGACAACGATGATGATGCACAAGCCGATGGCGAAGGAGCTCGGGTACCACAGGGCGCTGTCCTCGACGAGAAGATGGGCGCTAAGAAGCGAGCTAAAATGGAGGCCAAAGAGGCTAAACGAGTCCAACGCGAACAAGAGCTATACGATCGTGAGCAGCGGAAGGCAAAGGAGGCTAAGGAGGATGCTGAGCGTAAACAACAGGAGGAAATTGAGGCCGAGGCGGAGCGAAAGAAGGCTGAAGCTGAGCGATTGGCCAAGGAGGAGCGCGAGCGTAAAGAACACGAGGAGTACCTGAAAATGAAAGCTGCTTTCAGCGTAGAGGAAGAGGGTTTTGAGGAGGGTGATGCAGATGACCAGAACAATCTTCTCGCTGATTTCATCCAGTATATTAAGGACAACAAGGTTGTCGTACTGGAAGACCTTGCCGTCGCCTTTAAACTTAAGACTCAGCAGGCCATCGAACGCATCCAGGAGCTTCAGGCTGACGGTACCATCACTGGTGTCATCGACGATCGAGGCAAATTTATATATGTTTCCGAGGAAGAATTGGCTGCCGTGGCCAAGTTCATTAAACAGCGCGGACGAGTTTCTATTGCTGATCTGGCCGAGAGCAGCAATAATCTGATAAACCTGACGCCAGTCTCCGCAGAGGGTAGCTCTTGATGAGATTTGTTAGCTAATTATAAATGTAATTTATATTTAGGTGCGATTTATTGATATAACAAGAACAAAGGTGTAAAAAAAAAAGAAAAAAAGTAATTTAATTGTTAAATTTATCATGAATTTTGGAGGCCTTGGGTTTTGGCAGCCACAGAGTACTATGCTGCTCAATTTGTGTTCGTAACAGTTTGAAAAGTGTAGTTATTTACTCTCTTTCAAAACCTGTAAATACCTTCATAAGCCATTTCACCATCTATATTTTCCAAAGAACTCTTTTGGACAACCCATCTGTTCTCTAAGTCTCTTTGTGAAGCTGTATTTAAAACTCGACCTCTTCGAAAAATTCAACATTGCTGAAGATACATATGTATATAATTTCCAAAGGTTTATAGGGTTATAGATACCGAGAAATGGTTATAAAAAGGTGTTTTATACAAGTAATAATTTTTTATAATAAATCACAATAAAAAACAACCCTAAAAAGAATATATATTCTTTATAATTGAGTGTCCAGTTGATTCATCATCTCCTTAGGCGTGCAATCTTTGCCGTCGCAGGTCCGTAAAATTTCGTTGCATTAGATGGTACTACTACGAATCTGTTCGGCGGTGGCCAATAAAAGAGATAAATTGACATTCATGTGTTTGGGAGTATCGGCAGGATTGTTTTGAGAAACTGGTATTGGGCCCTTAAGCAAATCAGCAACTAAAATAAACAAATTTTGAATTAAATAACTTTCCTAGTAACAAACCATATTTTGTTTATCGTATTTACATTCTTTCACTTTTGACTGAAGTGTTTCGGTTATAGAGATTAAATAGCTTTCGTCAAAATGTTCAGCTTTTTCAGAATCTTCAACTTGTTTGATCCACTGCGAAATTTTGCTGCCAGATAGATGTTGTCCCTTTGGCCCGATGATTTCCATTAATTTCCAGAAAGCTTTTATTGTCCTGAACTAATGAAGTTTATAACTGTGTTACGTATAATACTCGTAATATCGTTAATATGTAATCTTAACATTTATCGTTTTTAAATTCTAAATCAGTATTTGATATTTGTCCAAAAGAAAGCCCATTTCAGGAAGCAAAGTGATAATTGAAAATATTAAAAAAAAAAGTTTATGACCAATAGAAATTGGACTGTTAATTACCTTGGAAAGCTCCTTTTCATGGATCACTTTACAGAAAACCAGGTACATGCAGGATTTCTGATTTACGCGAGCAGACACAAAAATCCAGATGCATACCAGCAGTGAGACTTGAAGCAACGAGCAAAAAAACACACTAGAACAATTATCCTCACTAATCTTGCGAAAATTGAATTCCCGATAGCGCTGATAGCTTTGCTCCTTCTTTATCTGCTCGGCCTGGTCCAGAAGCTGCTTTAAATGTAACAGCATTGTGTCCATCTTAAGATCAGTCAGTGGTTTTTCGTTACTCGTCTTTGCCTGGCGGTCCAAGTGAACACGAAGCCACTTGTCCCTAAACCTGTTAGGGTTCTTGGAACTGAGACAGATAGAAGTATAGCCTTGTCGGAATGCCGTGAAGGAGATTCGACTCTCTGCCGGGTAATTACGGCTTAGAAACACCTTATCATCGCTATCTGTTACTTCTATATGCAGATGATAATCTTTCGAAAGCCGCGTACAATTATTGGATTGTGGATCATACTCCTCCACCTTATAGTAAACTGGAAGATCAAAATTTGTATATTATTGGAGAAATTGTTACTTTTTTGTTCCCACCTATTACATTTGTATCTTCCGGCGTCTCCGTTTTAAAGCATTTTCGCTCTATTGCTCTTATGTGAAAGTAAAGTCCTTGAACCTGTAGCATGCTCAACAGTAGAGCCAACTTACTAAGTACCTGATGCATATTTGCATAAAAAAAATTCGTAATTTTTTTAAGCCTTTTAAAATGCGCACAAATCTACAAAAAAAGCTTTTTTCTTAAAATGTATAGTGTGGTATAACAAAAGGAAATGATTAAAATGAATATACATGTATTATCAGGTGAATTATTTTATATTTTAATTACACAGGCCGATAAAATCTACTCTTATTTAAATTATCTTTCGTTTCCCCCCGAACCAAATTTTGGTTGCCTAAAAGAATTATCAAATATTGAGTTTACGTTGCTTTGAATTTGAAAACACGATAAAGTTTAAAATTCCAACGCATTATAAAAATTCTAGAATTAGTGGTCGCAGTAAATAAATGTATGTAAGAAAATTATTGTACATCGCAATATTTTATATTTATGTACTCAATGTATTGTACAAAAGCATAGTTTCATTTCAATATAACATTTTTATAAAATAAAGGATGTGGTTCGTCCGTTTTTTAGTTCATATCGTCATCCTCATCATAATCGTCCATCTCATCATCGTCCTCTTCATCGCTGGTCTCATCTGGATCAGAGGCCTGGGCTCGGCATTTGGGGCACTGACAGACGAAGATGTAGTTCTCGCGAAGGACTTTATGTCGAGAGTGCCGGCTACGCTCTAACTGGCATTCGTCTAGGTAGCTGATACAGATCTCGTCGCCCTCTTGGATGGGTGTCAGAGCTTTCAAAACCACTATATCATTGGAATAAGGAAACGTGGAGCAGGAGTTCGGCACGCAGCTGTGGTTAATTTTGCTCTGTAAGAGGTAAAGACCAGAGCCCTCGTTGTTCAGGAATTCGCCAGCAACTGCAGAAAAAATGGAAAATGTAAGAGAAAATGGTCTGGTTATTAATTTCCTCATTCATACTTACATTCACCTACTTTGGCGTAGATTTCATCGATCACAGTGTCCAATTGAGCTTTGTCTGCGTCCGGCAGAGGAAGATCGGAGACCTTTGTCACCCACTGAGCCAGTACGCTTGTGGCGATGCCCTGGCTGTTGGTGCCCATGATTCCCATAAGAGTTTTAAAAGCGTCGGGTGTGGTGAACTATTAAATTAAAAATACATATTAGACTATCAAAGTAAATTATATCCAATATTTTAGATTACCGAGGCAAACTCCTCTCCCGCAAAGGCATGACAAAACGCTCTGTACAGCTGCTCCATCTGATTTTCAAAGTTCTCGCCCAGCATTTTGTGATAGATCTTCTGCTCTCGGTTTACAATCAAAGCCTGGAATGATTGCAGTTGCTCGAGGAATTCAGATTTCTTGGCACTCTGCTGGTACATGGCCATCAATCGGACAATCAACATGATTGTCCCGGTTTCAGGAGGATAATGCATTTTCTTCCAGGTCTCGTTCAGGACGTTGATTGGATGCGTGTCGTCTAAGCGAAAGGCGCCCATACATGCCACTCGATGGTAGCGCTTTTGAGCTTCCATTAGGCAGTCTTCGGAACAGTAGCGTACTTTGCAGCGTGGGCACTGAGTAAACTGCGCCACCCAAGCAGCCGTGGGATCGTGCTGCAGTAGTGGTACCTCCGCTTTGGGATCGCTGGCCAAGCGTCGGACGTTCTCCAGAACCGTTTCCAGAGGACGCATGCAATGATCGCAGGCCACATAACCATAGGCTGTGTTCCAAGAAAACTGGCTGGACACAAAAGGTTCCTCTTCGAAGATGACTTCATTCGCCGCAAAGTTTTTGGTGGCTATCATGGCACGTCCCTGTAAAAGACCACTTTGTATTGACCTTCGCAACTTTTAAATTACTATAAGTACCTTGCCGGGTATTTCCCGGATCTCAAAATGGTTCATTTTGTCAGAAAACGAGATATAAAACGCAAAATAATAACAAATCCCAACCGCACGTGGGGGTAGGCCAAGGAACACAAAAAAAAATTCAAACCAGCTGTTTCAAATTAATTTCTAAATTACTCAACACTGATCCGGCGTTTGGCGCCATCGTCTTTTTTCAAATTACATCCTGCTCCACCTAATTTCTATTGCCTGCTCTACCTAATCTAATTTATATTAGATTTTTCAATCTTTAAAAATATTTAAATGTTGTTTGAAAATGTTTTGTGTTCCACTGACTATTTATATTGCTAAACAAAGCAAAAATTAAATAACTTTTATTTGCTTGACTGCGCTGACAAAAAACAAGAATGGAAAGCTAACTTCGGGCGGAGACGAAGGTGATATACCCTTGCAGTGTGGCAGCTTATATAATTAGATGTATGTATATCGGATCGTATACAGTCGGCCAATCCTTATGAAATTTGGCAGATCTGATAAGTTTGCCCAAAGTGGAATGCTTATCAAGTCCCATCCTTCTAACTTAAAAAACAACAAAGATATGGTTCCGACTTATATACTTAAAGGAAAGAAGGATGTGTGCAAAGTTTGAACTCGACAGCTTTAAAACTGAGAGACTAGTTTTCGTAGAAACAGACAGACAGACGGACATGCTTATATCGACTCAGGAGGTGATCCTGATCAAGAATATATATACTTTATAGGGTCGGAGATGTCTCGTTCACTGCGTTGCACACTTTTGACCAGCATTATAATACCCTCTGCAAGGGTATAAATATTGAACTTATTAATGTTGTTTCCTAGTATATTGCCTCAAAATATTTCTTTGCATTTTCCGCCTAAGTTAAAAATCCCATTGAAACTCCAAACTTGACTTGTACTGTACTATCATATAATAATCAATTACATCGTTTAAAATTTAAAGACATTCTAATGTAATTTTTTGTTTTGTTTTCGCTTTCTTGTGTGTATATATAAACATCTTGTTAACAGCTTTTTGTTTTTGTTTTGCTTTAGTTGCTTCTTGTAAAATACATAATATTTCATAATTGTAATAATATATCCTTAACAACTAATAATATTCAAATATAATTTTCTCTGCTTTATCATTATTGTGTTTTTGGGTTTTAGTTCTTGTTTAGCTTTTGTTTCTTGCCGTGTAGCTTTAGCTGTATCCGATTAAATTGTTGTTTTGTTTAAATTAAATGTTTATTCACTAACCAGCGCCATTTCTCGCGCCGCGGGCGTCGCCAGTGACTGACCCAAAGCGGATGCGGCGGATACGGCGCTGCTTAGCCCATCCTCGTCCTCGTCCGATGTGCGCGCAGCTGCTGCTGCCGCGGCTGCTTGTTTACGCTCCACCTCCGCTAGGACACCATCATCGTCATCATCACAATGGCTGCGCTCCACCTGGTCTGCAGCTTCTCCCTCTTCTTCTTGCGCCTCGTCGGCGAAGGACACTTCCACGGGGCTGTTGTTACTGCTATCACCATTGGCCGTCGCTGTCGCCGCCGTCGTCAGCTCTTGTTGATTGTTATTGGCCTTATCCTCACTGGCGGACTTGTTGTTATCACTGTCGGCATCCTCGCTCCTTGGCTCCGTCGACGTTGGTACTGGCTCTTCCTCGGGTATGTCCTCGATTAGACTGCGGTTTCCGGATCCGGCCGACGGACTGCGAGGTGGGGGTGTTGTCGTTGAAGCGGCCGCCGGAATCTCCACTTCCACCTCGGCGACCTTGCGCAGCAGGACGGGATCAGAGGCGCGCAGTGAGCTCTCAGAGCCACCGACTCCCTCACCGCTGGGCCGCAGAACCAGGTAGAGCAGGATGTCCGACAGGGAGATGATGCCAATCACCTTGCGCTGCTCGTCGACCACCACCAGGCGATGCACTTCGGCGCGGACGATGCGTTCCATAATCGTGTAGAGCGATTCGTCCAGATTGCACTTCTGCACCCCCTCGAACCACTCGTTGCGATGCTCGTTGGCCTTGCGCAGCGACACATCGAGATCGTTGTAGGTTTTCTCGGCGGCGAGATTCTAAAAAGTGAAAATAGGCGTTACGAATCGAACAGGAAGCATTACTTCTTCGGGATACTCACAATCACATCAAACTTAGCATAGATGTCGACGAGCCGACCCTCGGAGTCCACCAGAGGCAGCGCCGAGACGCGTCGCTCCACGAACTTCTTCAGTGCCGTGATTATGCTCGTCGTCTCGTCGGCCGTCTCAATGTTATTGTAGGTGCCGATCTTCAGTTCTCGCAAACTCTTTTGCATGTAAGCGGGCTTTGGTAATTCATTAATCTGTAATTCGGGGGTGAAGGGTTAGAGTTGTGCTACACACTCGCGAAGCAGCAAGATACTCACGTATAGAAAGAGGAACCTCAGTATCCGTTTGTGTGTCAGGATGTACAAGACGTTGCCGGTCGCCGGATCAATGACGGGCAGGCGATGGATGCGGCTGTGGATGAGAATTTTGATGGCATCGTAGAGGGAGGCGTCCGGGCCGATGCTGACCAAAGGCATCACCTGGTTGTGCAGCACACCTGTTGTTGGAGAATCAAGCTCATGTAGTTATTTTCGCTCGGCGGAAAGGTTTAGTGCCATGTCTTACTTCGCCATGTGTCCAGTTTGTGCTCCTCCAGCTGCTCCATGGACGAGTTGGGCGATTTGTAGTACATTTGCAGGATCTTGATGAAGTCCGTGATGGTCAACATGCCCACGAACTGTTGCTTCTCCGAATCCCACAGCGGCGCCGCTCGCACTCCGTTGTAGACCAAGGCGTAGAAGGCCTTCTTCACAAGCAGCTGGGTGTCGAAGACGACCAGCTTGGCCGAGGTGGGTATCAGATCATAGCACTTGTGGAAACGAAAGAACTTTACAAAGATCTGTGAGTCGTCCTCCTCTGCAAAGTAAAAAACATTCGCGTGCATTAGTGGGATCATCCTTGAGAGGAGATCGTTTGGGGAATGGGGTTTGGGGTCAGGTCTGAGTTGTACACCTTTCTTGAGCAGCTCGGCTAGTAGTCGCTTCCAGGCCTCGGAGATCTGCTCAAACTCCTTGATGCTCTCCAGGGGATAGCAAAGGAAGTCGGTCGGTCTACCGTTGCCACCGCCGAGCACCAGGCGACCCGCATGATTCGAGTAGAAGTGCAACTGTAACATGCGTGCAGTTCTATATTCTGTGTCTTCTTGTCCGATCCGATCCGATCTGGTCTAGTCCGGGGTCTGTGGGCGCTAACAATTAACTGGGGGACTCGATTTGCTCTGCTAATTGGTTGCCCGTCTAATTGGGCAGCCCACTAACAGGCTGGTAACAGGTCGTCAACAGAGCTCCGCCGCTCTACGCGCTTCTCACTGTAGGGAACTGAACGTATTGATTGACGGAGACCCCGGTCGAAACCGAACCCTAGGAACCAAACAACCCTTCGCCCGAGGAGTCCACAAGGCAATTGAGTACCATAAATTTCTGGGCGCGCGCGTTTCGATAAATTAAATTAAGACATTTTTAATTAAAATAAATTTAGCGTACGACAAAAGCAACAGTGGCACAGCCAGAACACGCCAAACACACCGAAATAGATCCGCCGAATTGTACAACAATAAAGATCATTTCAGTTCCCATAGAGGCGAGGAGATCGAGCGGGGAGGGGCGGCCGTAGATGACTCTGGCACATTGTAAACAAATAAATATTGAGGCGGGGCCAAAAGGTGTTAATCAAAAACTGTGTAGCCAGCGGCTGCCGATCTGCCTTGTCGGGGCGCTGATAAATGCAAGCCAAACATACACCTTTTCGCCATTTGTCGGAGACAGTAGCGCGGCATATAACAGCTATTGGGTCGGTCGGTGGTGCCAAGAAATTAATTAACCAAAGCAAACGGCCTCAACACTGAAGCTTGAGAGGCTGTGTGGGATTGCATCTTCGCGTTTGGAAATCTATTTGCGAAATCTCAATGTTTATAGCTCGCGGATTATTTTAAGGCACTTTTGCGCGAATTGAGGAAATTATTATTGATCGTTGGAGAAGAGAGAGGTTCTAGCAAAGCCAATTAAAGTAGCCATCCTTTGACGAGGCTTTGAATTAATTTTTTGGCTAATCTCCGCTGCAAGATGGGCAAACAAAGAAGCACTCAAGTCCAAAGTAAAACAGAAATAAATTGTAATATATGTGGAGCTATAAGCCAAAAGATATTCGGCCTAAGTAATGTAAACATTTAAGTGTTGTCTAATAAACGGAATTTACTGCCCCTGCCGGGCAGAAAAAATTAAACAGATAAAGAAAGGCAGAGAATCCAGATAAAAGCCCGGGGAAGCTCTTCGCCTTGTGTGTAGGACTACTATTTTCGGATGGTTTATTCCTACATATGATTGGTCTGCTATATGTACATATACTACGTATGGGAAGTAATCGGTGTAGGCAAAGGTATATATGGGTTATCGTTTACGATTCTTGGCTATTCTTTCTGGCTTTCGCGCTTTGTGCTTCTCTTGACAGCGGGCCACACGAGTTAATTGAAATGCTCCTTGCCACTGTTGCTTTTGTTGATTATTCTGCTTCGTGGCTGGGTGCGGACGGGATCAAAACAATTGAAAACCCATTTCCACAGTGGGTGGCATTGGGCGGTGTGGCGGCAGGCGGCAGGCGGCTGGCGGCAGTGGCAGTGGTTTAGTTGCTTTTGGCGTCGCGGCGCTATTCGAAAATTCTTGGCGGGTGACTAAGAGAGGAACGAAGACCTTCGATGGGTCGACTCTGCCTTGTCGCTGGGTTGTCGATTGTCTGGCTCTTGGGTGGGTAAGTAATCCGTACAACTGTGGAGCAATATCCATAGACACACTTTTGCACATATAGACACATATAGACCGGGGGCTGGCTGCTGCTGCTGCTGCTGCCAATATTTCCACACAAAAACACACGGAAAATCGCCGAAAAACTGTCGTCTGCCCGTCTTTGGCGGCGACGTTCTAAACGATTCGAAATTTTATCATAAACTGATCTGCAGTCTCTGTTCGCTCCTCCCTCTCACTCTACCACTCTGCCCTGGCAGACTAGCTCTCTGGGTCGGAAAAGTTTCCGTCAGGGAAAGCGCAAAACAAACAAAAGCTAGATGAACAAAATACAAAAGGGAAATTCTGCGAGCAGCCTCGAGAGTCTCAGAACGAAGCCGAAAAGTTCTCAGAGCGCTCTACAATGGAATATAATCTATGGCGAGAGATCGAATCGGTTGGGAATCGACGTTAATGAGGATCGTGAAGCGCCTGAAACTGCCAACCAACTACATGCACTACTCTTCTGCCTAGTCCCGCCCCGCAACACACCTGAGTACAGCTCTCCTCGACAAGCATAAGGCTACTCGGAGCACATAATTGGGGGGTGTGTTCAGGGGTCCGCCTTTAGATCTTCCTCGACAGTGGCCCACCGCTTCTAATCACTTTCGCTCCCCAGATTTAGTGCCGCTCTATATGTGCCGCCCATAATCATTATGTTCTCCGTCGCAGTATTTTGGCCGCCCACGCTCCTGCTTCAGCCATAATCCCAGCGAGTTACGAGTTCGATTCCATGAATTCTAGCATCTCTCTATGTACACGGATATATAATAGGTCCTATTAGCTCAGGGGATGGCGTCGTCGTGTGCCCGCAGAGCACCATCAGAGGCCGATTCTTGATCGAATGCCAAGTGTGTCTGCTAATTTATTTAAATTAAACATTTTTGTTTGTGCCCAGTGGTCGGGGTGCAGGGGACGGGGTTGGGGGCTGGGACTGGGGCACGGGGGCTGCTTGAAAACTTACCCAAGTCCGAGAGGTTCACTTTCTCTAGGAACGGATCGGCGACAGGCAACTGAAAAGAAAGAAAATATTTGGATTAAATTATTGTTTATGATATTATTTACGGTATGCCTTTGAACATGTTTTTTTCTTTGAACATTTCGCAGCTAAATTTTCATCCAAAGCTGTTAATTACGTAAGCCACTACGCGAACTATCATTAAAGAAATAAACGAGCAAACTTGAAAAGTCGTTAAACACGTAAGTCGTTACGTAAGCGGACATCAGCTGGAGAATCATTGCGCCTCATTGCCTCCCTTCTGCCTTCTTCCCACTCCCCCCTCTTATCAAAAAATATATGGGTCACAATGATGGGTGTGTTTCCTTTTTTTTTATTGAAACACACAATGCCAGCAGAACAACAACAAAAGTAAACAATAAGGGAACACTTCGCCTTCGGCCTCGTCTTCGCTGTGGAATAATAGCTGGAAGTGCGCTGATACAGTTCTCGGCCGTGTTATCTGCTGATCAGCGAGCGAAATCGCAGATAAAAGCCAGAAAAGCAAAAACAACTCAAACTCCAATGAAATGTTTATGGCGGCGTACCTCCATTCGTTCGAGTAGCTTTGAATTAACATTGAAATGTGCAATTGTGGAATTGTGGAACAAGTGTCCCATATCAGACACGGCAATTGGACAATTACTCTCTCACGACGACGACGAGCTAAGCGCTCTATTAGCGTTCTGTTCTCGAAGAATGCGGCCAAGAACAGCGCAGAGTCTGTTAGGATCTCTCGATTCAGAGTATCTACTCCGCAGAAGGTGACTAAGAAGGTGGGTGACGGATTTCTGTTTGTTTTTGTCTGAAAATGAAAATCGAACTGTTTACAATTGGAGGAAAAATAATTCATTTCTAACGGATGCAATTCTACTCCCTCTGGGTAGACTTCCACGGGCAGTGGACATGCGAAGCAAGTCTCAGTGTGTTTTCAGCTATGCACCTAGAAGAAAAGCTTCTCGGAGCTTTGCCAATTACACACACTGGTTTTTCTTTTGTTTCCCTCGAATCCCCCAGGCGGGGGGCCACTTACGCTGATCTTGCGGCCGGAGCGGGGCAGCAGCTGCTGCTGGCGCTTCCACTGCTCGATCTGCTCGACGCTGTAGTCGCTGCGGCGTCGCATCAGCAGGCACTGGTGCACCGGCGAGTGGGTGCGGGGCGAGGAGTGGGCGCTGCTCACCCGCCGCCTCTCGTAGACGAGAGTCTGCTGCACTGCGGCCGCAGCTGCGGCAGAGGCAGCCACTGCGGTGGGTGAATGACCCAGCGAGTGGCGGGCCTTTGGAGCATTTGGTATTGTGTGGCTGCTGTTCCTCGATTGCTGAGGCTGCTGGTATTGCTGTTGCTGTTGCTTTTGCAGCAAAAGTTGCTGTTGTTGCAGTTGCTGCTGCTGCTGACTGTGGTTGCTGTGCGCTTTGCGTCGGAGCAGCGATGACGACATGGCTGCCGTTAATGTCGCCTTCAGCTTTTTGCCATCTTTCGCTTTGTTTTTGCTGCTGCTGCTGCTGGTGCTGGTGGTGCTGGTTATAGTATTGTTGCCGTTGCTGCTGCTGGCTTGGATGCTGCTGTCATCGCGCCTGCTTACGTGCTGAGACTGGCGTTGGCCGTCGACGAGATCGCGAAGATTGGCACTATTCAGGAGCTGGTAGTTGGCGCTGGCCGTCGGCCCGTTATCCGACATCAGCGCCGGCAGGTGACCGTACCGCTTCTTGCGCTCGTACAACGGCGAGTTGCTCAGCGAGCGCGCCTTGCGGCCGCTTTTCGAATTTGCATTTTCGCTCGGCAGATTGTTGTTGCTGTCATTATCGGGCAGATTTGGGTCAAAGCGCACTCCTAATTTGGGGGCCGTCTTCTCGCCCGATGCTCTCGCGGATGCATGCGGATTGGCGAGGGGGGAGGGTAGCACGCCCACGCGGGGAGTGCTCGGCTCGAAGGCGGAATAGCGACGTCGGTACATGGACACGCACAGGCACTAACACACAGATGCACGCACACTCTCACACTTAGCCCCACTCGCAGACGGATTTATCAAGAAGCAGAAAGTGACGAAACGACTCCCAATGGCTCCCCGATTACGCTCGGCTGTGTTACAGACGTTCACGTTCACGTTCACGTTCCGCTCCGTTTCCGTTCTTTCACTTTTCCGGGCACGTCCGAACGCAGAGAGGTTTCAAATCAAAATCGACCCATCGAGCACTTGTGGGGTTCGCGAGTGCCAGCGAAACCCCACACATGTGGCGGAGCCACAGAGTGGGCCGCGAGAGCTGGCCTAGGAGAGCGCCAATTTCCGCGGGAGAGTGCTAAAGCTTGAGCAAACACGAAAACTCTGGCGGTGTAACGAAGCCCCAACACTCTGCAGTGCCCTACACTTGAAAAATAAGCCTTTCTTTTTATTTAGCTAACTGAAAATTTCAAAGCAATGGAATCTAATTAGCCTTTATTAGCATAAATTAATTTTTTTGAATTCGCTCTTGGCCCATCAACTTTTTGCTCAGTGCATTACAAGATCTGGGTTAGCTTGAACGAAAATAAATTTTTATTTGTCCACCAGCTTATTATTACACCTTGTTTGTTTTGCATTATCGTTCGGGGTGGCGGCCCTCTCCTCTTGACTTTACAGAAAAAAGAGCCAAACTGAGCAGAAAACCTAACCACTGCACTAAGATAGTGGAGGGTACTCGTTTATTTCTTTTTCGACTCGAGATCGTTAAATCGTTTAACCCGATGAACGGTACAGGGGCGGAGAGCCACAGCCACAGGGCAGGGGGAGGCATGTGTGCAAGGAGATGGGGAGACAGAGATAAAGAGCTCCCACACCCGCTGGTGAGCGCGAGTTCAAAAAAGCTCAAGAAGGCCACTGCAGCGGAAGAAGAGGCGCCATCCGCACTCGACTCACTGCAATTTCACTCAAACTCAAGTGGAACTACGCACCAAGCCAAAGAGCCTATACTTACGTTTGTTTTCTTCGCACGATAAGTAAAGCAAACTACTGAAAGACAGGGGCCTTGCCTTAAGAGAAGGGAGAGTCGAACGTGAGATATTTAAAGAGTACTGGCTAATTATTAATCACAGGAGCGGGCATGAGGCCAGGCAATAGAAAAGAATTTGTAGGTGAAAGCCCCACTCGCTGACGTCAGAGGCTCTTTCTAATGGGCATCAACACAAAGTCCCGGGGCACATGCGATCTAAGACACTATTCCTGGCATGTGATTCTATCAATCGATAAAAACCAGTTTCCATTGGCTGACCACGATACTCGGTGCGAAAAAAACAATAACAGTAAACACATATTTATGGTCATTGTGTGACCTTGGCGCTTACATGTTGGAAGTGGGTGCGGGTGACAAGCCAGATCACTGCCACTCGTGAAAGGGCATCAATTATGCCGGGCCAATGTCCACTCAGCAGATTTCGAAGTGGCTGTTATCTCTGATTCCCCGATTAGCACACATTTCACATAGATCGGTCGAATGGCGTGTGAATTGAACTTCTTATCAAACACAATCTGCAACTACGCAGGGAGCTGCCATTACGTAATGGCTTGTGACTCATTCCAAATACGTAATACACAGAACAAGTAGCGTGTAGATAACGGAATGAATTCTACATTACATACACGGCAGCACTGTGCCTTAAAGTATGCAACGAAAAATACAATTGAACGCCCTTGTGGGGGAAAAAGAGGATAGTGGCTTAATAAAGGCATGAAACTGGCACTTTCTGCGCAACAGGTGTATGAGGAATCAGCTGCAAATGTTTACATACTGCTGCATCTATGTATATATGTGTGTGTGTCATTCAATTTCTGAGGTGGGCTTTGGGAAGCAGAAATGTCAAGGCTGTGCGCAAGGACGAGATGAGCAAAACAAGCAGTTGGAGTCAGAGAACGAAGCTATTAATAGCTTTGAACCAAGGAAGATAAATATCACGTTTTAAGGCCAAGATAATCTCTTTTCTGAATATTTTTATCTGTTTAGGATAACTTACCCCTCTGGAGTCTCTGAACAGAATGGCGGCATGGTGTGGGTCCAAAGTACCGTCGCCTCTGAGCCCTCGACCGGCGGCACCAAGGGACGCTCGTCGCTTCTCCAAGTCCGCGGAGGCACGACGCATATGAGCACCTGTCGAAAGGTTAGGAAACATTAATGCCAAGTGCCAAGGTAGTGGGAATAATAGATATAGACTTAGCCCTAATCGAACAGCAAGTACCAGGCCCTCCCGCAATAGCCCCTCCCGCAAACCCTTTACCTTCTTTGACAATACGATCGTAGATCTTGTAGGTGGCACCGCAGTCGTCCAGAATGCGGTTCGGGCGACTGAGAGTGTTGACGTCCAAGCTCTTGGAGCGGGTGCGGAAGTTCTCCTGGGGGTCGTTCTGCGGCGAAGTGCAGACGCTCTGGGCGTCGTGGTGTTTCCGCGGCCACACGTGCATCTTCTTGCCAAAGTGCTTGAGCAGCTCCTGAATGGAGTGGTGGTGGTGGTGGTGATGGTGGTGGTGCTTGCCGTGCTTCCCATGGCCTTCCTTGTGGGGCGAGTGGGGCTGCTGCTCCTGCTCGTCGATGCTGAGACTCTTGGCGAAGGAGGCGTTGTCGAAGCGGTGGCGCTGGAAGGCTCCGCTGCCCGTGCCACTGTCGGTGCTGTTCATCGACTGGCGCGAGGAGTCCCCACCCACACTGTAGTCATCCAGCGAGGTGTGGGCGGCACTCACGCGGTGGAATATCGAGATCGCAGAAGGACGATCGCAGCTGCGCTGCTGTTGTCCGCTGGCACCGGTGTGCGTGAAATACTGATGATCCGCCTGGGCCTCATAGATGTCGTCAAGATCGTGCGGAAAGTACCCGCCGCCGCCGCCGCCCACAGGCGCAGTCATGGGTGGTGGAGAGCCGAAATCGGGGGCCCCACTGCGTCGCATGCTCTGTAGGATTTGTTTTTCGTTTAGTATTGTCCTTAACTTTGTACTTCTGGGCAGGAATGCAAACCAAAGGAACCTATCCGCCATTGGTTGGCATCCCTGTGGGGACCTTAATACTCACGCCATAGATCGCCGGACTATGAGATCGTTCCAGGAAGCTGCGCTTCGAGGAGGGTGTCCGCTTCAGGCTGCCGCTGGTGGGGTGCTGCAAGTGGCTCTGGGGCTGATGGGAGTGGGAGTGGTGGGTGGGCGAGTTGCGGTAGTGGTGGTTGGCCAGCGATTTGTTGGCGTCTGGCACCGCCTGCGGCTGTGAGTGGCGCTCGCTCTGCCACTGGGCATAGGCACTCCCAGTGACGCCGCCCAGGTTGTCCGATGCGCCACCACCTCCTCCGCCCCCGCCGCCCGAGTTGTTCGAGTTGGAGCTGGAGCTGCTCGAGGAGTCCACGCTGTAGAGGCGGCTGCCCTGCGACGAGGCCTCGGCGCTACTTCCGTACCCGGGATAAATGTGCCGGGACCAGCTCTCGCCCCCGCTCATCTGCTTCTCCACGGCGTGCTGGCGGTAGAGGTGCGTGATGCCATGCATTTCTGGGCCGTTTCAGTGTCTCTGTTTTGTCTCCCCTCCGCTTCTTGTTGTTTCTCTCTGTTGTTACACTTTTGCGATGCAGTGTAGAACAAGTGTTCTTGTAATTCTTGCGTTTGTTGTTTGCTTTTGTTTTTGTTTTGTTTTTGTTGCTTATGCAGCTGCTGCGCTTGTCAATTTAGTTAAAAACACTGCGATCTGGTGTCGCCGTCTCTCTTTCGCTTTGTAAAAGTCACATAATCCTTCAACTGTAAATAAAAATCACACTCAATCTCGCGCTTCTCTTGCTCACTCCCACTACAAAGTGCACTTGTCGGAGCTTTCTGTGCTGCGTCTCGCTCCCTCCTAGGTTGAACGCACTGAAATTAAGTCAAAGCTGCACACATTTTTGCGTTTTATTTGTTTTTTGTTTGCCACGACGCGGTTGTTGTTTATTTTTAACATTTTTAAACACTTCTTTACACATTATGGCTCTTGGTGGGCTAACACACAACGAGAACAGAAGTCGACAGCAAACACATTTGCAGCCGCCTGCAGTTGCGAATGTATTGACTGGCGCATCGACTGCCTTGCGGTGGGTTTTTGGCTGCGACGCCGGCGTTGACTGAGGCTGAGGCAGAGGCAGAGGAGGCATGCACTTGAACAAGTTCAGCCCCACCACCACCCACAACGAAACAACAAAAAGGCAGAGTCAATGTGCGCAAAGCTCCCATTTGCATGCATTCTAGCTCATTAAATTATCTGCTCGGAGAGGATACGACTTTGGAGGGGCTGCGTAATTTTTCACATAATTAAATAAATTCTTATCGATTGCAGTGCGTGCCACCCACCAAATGTGGTTGCGCACCACATGCAACTTGTACTTTGGCCAGGGTCACTTCCAGGCCAGACAGGTGACAAAAGTTCAATGACAAGAACATTTAATTGTTTAATTGACACTTTGGTTTTAGTCTTTGACACATTTGTCACCTGGATAGCTAAGGTCCCGTTCTCGCCCTCTTTAATCTGCACTCACAGGCTAGGCAGGCGACAAAAGTTCAAAGACAAGAAAATTAAATTTAGATTTTGGCAGTACTGTTTGGGATAGATCTTTGAGAGAACTTACAAAATTTGACACAGTTGTCACCTGGATAACTTAGGTCCCGTTTCTCTCTCTCTTATTCTGCACTAACAGGCTAGGCAGGCGACCAAAGTTCAAAGACAAGATCATTTGAAAAAGTGAAATTTAGATGGTGGCAATACTGCTTTGGTTAGATCTTTAAGAGAACATAGAAAATTTTGACGCATTTGTCACCTGGCTGGCTGCCTAGCTTAAGTCCCGTTTCTCGCTCTCTTATTCTGCACTAACAGGCTAGGCAGGCGACAAAAGTTCAAAGACAAGATCTTTGAAAAAGTGAAATTTAGATGGTGGCAATACTGCTTTGGTTAGATCTTTAATAGAACATACAAAATTTGACACATTTGTCACCTGGCTGGCTGCCTGGCTTAAGTCCCGTTTCTCGCTCTCTTATTCTGGGCTTTTCCCGACCCTCTCTTCTAGGCCCGGCGCGCTTGCGGTTCTGTCTGTCGCCACTGGCTGGCTGTCAACCCTCGAAGGTAATTAAATTATTTATATTGCAATACATAAAGATTGCTCTTTGCATCGGTTCACCCGCGGGAGGATTGCACGCTGATAGCTCTATAAGCCGCACGCACACAAGAGGACTTTGAATGCCTGATTTAAATAAACGGCCTTTATCTTCGGCGCTGTGTAAAAACAAACAACACACAGGGCGGGAGGCGAAGGCGGAGCATGGAGCATGGAGCCTGTAGCATTTATGAAGCAAGCCAAAGCAAAGCACGGAAAAATAAAGTTAAGTTCTATTTTTATTATCAGCGCAACAACAACTACGAGCGATTCAAAACAGAAACAGAAGAAAACGAAAAGAAGGCGCATTGATAAACAGAAACTGGGAAGGAAGGAACGATTGGGGGAATGGCAAGAATATTGATTAACTTTTTAAGTGGCTTTCGGGGTTATTTCACAATATTTATCAAATTTAATGCAATTTGCGAGACAGGCGTAGAACAAAGAGCCGGGCACAGAGGGAGAGCGGGTTCAATTGAGGTTAAGTCGCCACCTCCCTGTGCCACCTCAATCAAATTTCTACAAATAATGCAATGAGTATATATTCGCGTCTATATGTATGTTTGATGAGCCGGTCGCCCACGCACCTATGTATGTATGTATGTGGGCACACTCGCGTTCACGCACACAACCGCTTGGCTAAGAATTCGAGCGAAGAATGAGAACGAAAAGAACAAGCAGTGCACGTGCTGCCATGCTACGCGTAAACAAGTGCCATGCTCAGAGCGGGAGAGCGTGGGATGGGCCAGATGGGCTGTTACTTAACAGCGCTCTGTTAGCGCTCCCGGTGGGGCGGAGGTGGTGGAGCAGCGTCCTTGAAACTGAATGCTGCGAAGAGTGAAACTGTGCAATGCGGGAGTGAAAGCATGAAAATTGAACCGCTTCCAGTGCAGCTACCACTCCAGCATGTGTAATCCATTAGCGACGTAGAATTTCCATACCAATTAGTTTGGAGGGCATCTCAAGGGCACACACATAAATCGCCCACAAATCAACCCAACAGCAGAAGAAATGCCTGCGTCAAGACATGTGGACGAGTATGAAAATTGTACTCCGCTCTCGAGCGGGCCAGAGCCACATTGGCAGCACATTCTAGCCGCAGGGCTTTCAAGCCCTTCAAAGTATGCAACGGCCGAAACGTGTTACGACCAAAATGACGATAACGAAAAAAATTCAAGGGTCAACTTCCTTTCGGTTGCCTCCCCCCAAATCCCACTTCTGACGCATGCGCGGGACGAAAGTGAAAGTATATAACACACACAGAGTATTCGATACTGTAGGGAGGCGTATACAGGCGGTTCCAAAAGTCTTCGGCTCTGCGGCCGAATTGCGCATTTAGGTCAAGTGTGTACGCAAAGGAGCGTTGATTAGCGAGTGCGAATTTTAAACGCCCAGCTATCGGGCTGATAACCGGAGTGGCAGACCCCCACTAGACAAGCCACTGCGATAAGGAAGTACCCAGGCACGGCTGAATTTCGGGCGATAATGGCGCTGTTGTTTGTTTGCCGTGGGCCTATCGCGAAACTGATTTGATTGACGGGCGCTGCGGCGGGTGGCCGTAAATAGGAGCCCAGCAGTGGGGGGCCCATGTGGCGTATGCTTAATGTGGCTCTAGCAGCCGCAGCAACTGTAAACAGTGGCCTTTTCGCTGCACTGGTGCGAAATTGGCCCATCATTTACCTTGAACGTGATTGGATATCGGATATGTGTAAATAAATATCGAAGCTTGCTCCCCGCCCCCGGCATGCCCCCCCTGCCGTGCCCCATGCGCTGGTCATGCGGGCCACATTCTGTCGGATGTGCTAAGGTGTGCGATTTGAGTCGGTTCTTCTGTGTTAATTTTCGCTCTTTTTTCGGCTCCTCCGGTTTCGGGTTTGGCTAAGAGCCCGCTTTATTTTTGCTGACTTCTGTTTGCTTGTTTACGCTGAAAGCAGATAACCCGATGAATCAGCTCGGCGTGGGGGAGCGCGCGCGGTGCGGCCATTTCTGGCCAAATATTTGAACTTGCTCCAGGCCGGGTCGGGCCGGGGGAGTAGGAGTACTGGCTCGAAATTCGAGAGTCCCATGATATAACAGTATTCGGGGCAACGGTCTCGATCTCCGCCTATGGAGTAGAACTGCCTTCGCTGAGAATAGAATACAAGTTGGGGCTGGAGTCCAATCAGAGTGGTGTTTGCCAACTCTTGATGGAAGAGGCAATTGGCCGGCTGGCTATCAGCTGTAGTGCCCCACAAATGGATTCCTTTTCGGGACTTTGGTCACTGTCACAGAAATAGAATTGATGTGCGACACGTAGCGACCTTCGGGCAAGTCGCTGACCTCAGCTTTCTGTTCAGTTCCCCCCACCCCCCATTCTACGTAGGAATGCACACGGGTCACGACCTTGAACCCCGAGCGCTGCCAACTCTTGGCCTAGCTGCAGCCCTTACAGGTGTCCTCGGCTCGTTCCAAGAACAAGCCCGTACAACTGTCACCAGAGACCGCCGAGTGCCCGACACCAGTTTTCACTTTGAAATGATTGGATGCATGTGTCGCGTCCAGTTGGCGTGGGCGGGCATTGTGTGTTCGGCACCCCGCCCCGGTGCACCCGCTCTCGCTTGTTGTCGTTTCCGCATCATTAGAGCCGTGCAATTAAACAAATGCAAACGCAGCTACCCGAGTGGACGACGCGGGGAGGTGCCGAACAACACAACCGGAAGAGCAGTCGCCGACACCCCCTCGCCGGCACGTAGAACAGAACTTGGCTCGCTGTTGCCATCCGTTAATTAGTTTTCGGATTGGGCGGCGAGAAGAAGCGGAAACGCGGCGCAACCGATGCAACCTTGACGGTCGGGGTGCGCCGGGGATTATCCGGTGCATGGCGCGCCATAGAATAGAACATGTCCTTCGGCGATGTGCGTTTTTGGCAACAAAAGTTTGCACCGCACTGACAGGTGGTTGGGAATCCGAAGCAAGCGGTTTCCTTTCCTCTTCAAATAATATCTCAAAGATATGCCTCATACGATGGCATTTCAAGCTAACTAAAATGAAGTCCAACCCTTTGAATATTCAGTTTTTGTGCAGTTTTATATTCAAACCGAAACACCCCACTTCTGGTGAGTCATTTGGGCTGAATTTCGCAAGTGTCCCTTAGTCCGCTTTCTCAGCCACTACGAACGAATTGGTGGGGAAAACAAAGGCAAGAATAAACAGCGCCTGGCGCGGAGGAGACCTTTGACGCCCCCTGGGGATGAGTCGGCGGCAGTGGCACTGGAAGCAATTCATCGGTGACTCGACTCACGCGTTTGGCTTATATAACAGCTGCGAACATTGCATATAGACGTAGTCTTACGCCCCGGTGATCGGGGAGGTGTGCATGTGGAGCTTCTCCGGTGGCCGGTATTTGCTGTTTGCAGCGCACACAGCCGGCGAAATTTGCAAATGAAATGAGCCGGCAACCGACTCGAGATTTCCTCGCAGCAACAAGTTCACACTGGCACGGAGAGAAATAGTTTCCAAACAACAGACAACTAGCCCCTTTGCCACCTTAGCCAACTGCACTTTTCCCCCAGTGTACGCTCAGAATTCGAATAATGAGTGCAGCGCTATTTTCTTTGCAGCCCGCTGCTTGTTTACCCTTCTAATGGAGTCCGACATCTGATTCACATTGGCAGCTCTTTGCATAACCGCAGCAGGTGGAGTGGCTCAACAGCAGTGCAAAGGGGCTCGACTTGGGTTTTCCGCGCAATTGAATCTATACTACCCGCTGATCTTTAACCCGTCGTCGCTGGCACTGAAGGCTGAAGGCCGCCCGCGAATGTGGCTGGCTGGATCTGTTTGCGGAGTGGTTTCTGAGAAAAACAATTTCTCGTTTATACATCCAGCTATCTCCCGTGTTTTTGGCCATCAAGGGGCCGTGACGAATGGGGCTCACGCGCCCAAAACCCAAATAGTTGTGCTGACGTCACAAAGGCTATTTATCAAAGGCAGTCGCGACAGAGGAACATCGACCGTGCCAGTGGGGGGAAGTAGACTTAAAGAACTCTTTAATCGATTGATTTTAGAAGGTTTTCTTGGACTCTCTTTTCTAGACTCCCTTTTATTCAAGAAACTACTCCCAGTCCCAGTCGAAACTACTCCCTTTTATTAAATAATTCCCACTTAGTTTTTTTATATTTTTTAGCACAATGTATCTACGGCTTAGATACATCTTTGTTACTAGCTGGCCACTGCCGAGGGCAATGATTAGGCAGGCAAGCTGATGAATCTGCCAGGTTTTGACTATTTTTCGGCATCTATTCCCTCAGAGAAGCTCCGCCGCCCCCCAGCTCCTCCGAATCCTTCACAATGTTTTATTTATTAGCTCCCCCCGGCTGACGTCAATGGAAATGGGACTTGGAAAATCATGCAAATGAGTGGGCACGAGGCTCGGCTCGAATCGTATTTTTTGGCAGGTTGTCCGGCGTGCTAATTAGATTTTACGAGCCTAGTTTGTGGCTTTCAGGCGTGGCTGTATCGCCGTGTGGCTGTTATTGAACTTGACTTTTGGCTTCTGGCCAAGATGCGACACCGAGATTGCACACCGAGAGAAAGAGTCAGAGTCACACAACTAAACTGGGAGGATTACACCACGTTCCACCACCACCACCCCCGCGCTCTCAAGGACAATGGCTGGAACAATACACAAGTCGGAAGGGGGGAGGCGACGGACTACAGACAGTTGTCGGGACGACGAGTGAAAAATGAAAACGTTAATGTCGAGCGTAATGAAAGCCTCCGGGCAGGAAAATTCATTCTTCTAGGCACGCAACTGGAAGTGGGGGGGCGGGATAAATGGAAACAAAAGCCCCTAGAATGGCCCTACAGTCCTCACTGCCTTTCGTTAGCTGAACCCTGGCCCCCGAAACCGAACCATTTTCCAACTTCCGCATGGGAAAACATAAAAAAATCGGCAATTAGCAAAATTGCGGACAATCATCCTCGCGGCCCTCGAAAACAAAATACTTAAAGCGCCGAGAGTCAGCAAAACATTATTAATTGCTCGCAGGTTCTCCACAGATCTTACAGCGAATTAGTTTGTTGACTGCAGGAAAGTGCGCTCGGATACAGACGCGGATAAATATACACTTCTCATAGATACATATATCTATCGGAGTGTGTGCATATCTAGCAGGGCGGCGATGAGCAAACAGTTGAATTGTTATTCTTGCTTTGTTATCAGCCAGTGAGGCAAAGTCTTGCGAACGTACGATTTCTGTATAGTGGCTAGTGGGTAGTGGCTATGCAGTCGATATACGAGTGGTGTGTGCCTCGGGCAAATATAAACTATATTCCACATTTAGTTTGCATAAGATACCTGCGGGGGGCTGCCCCTGCCCCAGCCCCTGCCACTGCCACTGCCCCTGCGAATGGCGAATTGCAGTTTGTTTACCCACTCAAGTGCGCCGCAAATTTGAGCACTTCGCTGTTGACCAATTGCTTGTAGCTCGATAGCCATCGAGAGCTGTTTGGGTTGTCACCCCGCCCTGGACTGTCCGCCAAGGCCGCTTGCTTTCTTCTCCACCAGCCGATCTTATCAGCATAGACTCTGTTCTACGGGGGGAGCGATCCCGGGGAGGGGCAGCCATCGATGATTGGCAATCGTGCATGCTAATTAGCGGCTTTTAAAGTGGGTGTGTTTGACTTTTAGCAACTCTCATATTTGATTTACACACACGCTGCCACGTCCGTCCGCACATCTGTAATAAAGTCTATATATACCCCGATATAAATCACTTCCACGGGCTGCGTGCTAAAATCTGCGAACTGCACTCGATATTTGTGCTTCGAATTAGTAACTCACACAAAGAAGAGGAGCAGAGCCCAGAAAGTCACGTTTAAGGGCCGCGCGATTGTTCCAAGTATCAAATATATTCGAATACGTGGCACTATCTGGTTGTGTAACGGCCCCTGCCTAGTGTCTTTCTTCGGTTTCGAGAGCAGAGAACTTAACGCCTAGGACCCCACCAATCTCTCAGATTTCCCATTATAGTGGGGTTCACTGTGAAAGGCTGTGAACCGCTGCCCACTCAGCTCGTTTCCTCGATAATGTGTCCCATTCGCTTCGTCTGACGCTGGGCAGCTGCCATATGATACAGGATTTAGTGACACAAAGCAGTTCAAGGACAATCGCTGTGCGTGTGTGTGGACACCAGGGGCGTGGTCTGGAGCTGACGCGCGACATCCAGCCGGGAGTGGCGGCAGAGGTCGTTCCGCGGGTCTTAACAGCGGGTCGAAGACGGGGACGGCCAACGAGGAGACCGCCTGGGGACCTCATTAAGCTCGCCGTTCGGCGTGAATGCAATTAAGCGAGAGAAATGGACTCGAACTACCAAGAACGCTTAGTCCGAATAATGGTGAAATGGGAGAGGTTTAAACAGCCAAGAGGAAAGTCAATAGCTACAGCTTAGCAACTTAAAGATCTGGCTTTGCTCTGGACGCCCAGAGGCTCAGAACACCCTGTATGCTAAGTGCACTACAAAATTTATGCGGCAACAACAAGAGCAGACAAATAGCCGCATTACAACAACAGCAGTCGCAACGTGTTGTAATTAAGGCAACACAGCATGAACAACAGACTCACAACAACAGAAACAGCAATCATCAGACACGTGGGGGGGGAGGGAGCGATATGAAATATTTATGTTGTTGCGGGTTGAGGCTATAATTGAACAGCTCTAAAAAGCATCCAGCAACAGCAACAAATCGAAATAATACAGAAATTTAATTGCCGTTTAGAGTAAGTTCCTCGTCTTGACCCAATTCCCAGGAAACAGGCACAAACAAAAGGTTGCCGCGCAAACATCTACATACATTGCGCTTCTAAGCCTCCGATTCAATCTCCAAGTACGAATCCAAAAGCGTTTCGTGCGGCGGGGAATTCTATTATTGACTCTGCGGAATGATTGATGATCGGAGTGCAAAGACTGCATCTGCCAGATACGCATGAGCTTGCATCTGGAAGCAAAAGTTCAGTGAACTAGACTCAGAAAACAGACTTTCGAAAACAGACTAATAAGATTTCGTGGAAACCTGTCGTTGTAACAGGTTTCGAGTGGAAATTATTCAAATCTATCCGTAGCGCAGCGAATCCACGATCTTTGTTGCATTCTACGCCTCGAAAAATTCAGATATTTGCTTTCGGAAAAGTATCTGTCAGAACAAGTGAAAATGCAATTGCAAAAATGCGAAAAATAAATGGGGAAAAGTGAAGGTCGTTTTGTGGCATTGGCTCGCGTCCACTTCGCAGACTATCCAGCTCCATGATTCCCGTGTCAGAGGCAGAACTCCGCCTTGTAGGGTGAGCCTTACAAGATCGTAAAACTTTTACGAGGCACTGTCCCTGTTACATCAGTATTCTGGCGGTGGCACTCCCCCGACGGCCAAACATAATTCGCATAAACTCGCACGCACACTGTGGCGGGGTCTATCCCACAGATACAATGTTTGCGGGGAAAGAGGAAAGTGTTATGTGTCTTGTTTGGTGGCTTTTGCGTCGCACGCAAAAATCTTTAAAGAAGTTCTGCCAACTCTCTCGGAGAAGGCCAGCCGCCGTTCTCTTCTTTCGCCGGTGGTTGTTGTCCAAAACAAAAAGCGAGAAATCCAGGGAAAAAAAACGAAACGAAACGAAAATAAAGCGCAGCGAGAACGATTTTGCTGCGCAATTTCTTCTCTGCCGTGTTTTCATTTCTTCGCCCCCGGCCGCTAGGCTTCCCCTTCCCGACCGAACGGGAGCGAAAGGGGGGTCGGCCCACATGCTGTTGTTTATCTCGTTCCGAGACGGCGGCCCGAAATTTAATTTCATTTATGGAGGCCTCCAAATAAACAAAGCTGAGAGCCCTCCTGGAGCACTTGCGGGCCGCTAGCTGGCGCACATAAATTTGAATCGGATTAGCTGCAAAACAGATTCATTCAGAATATTTTGGCCTTTTGGAGGCCCATGACGAGTGCGGGTGCTCGGGCTAAGTTATGGGGCTTGTGGGCCACTGCTCCTGGTTTGTTTACTCTGGCGGGCAAACTAATAACGCAGCAAACAGCTTGTCCGGCCGGGCCTTATAAACCGATTGCGAAGGAAACCGAATCCGAAACTGACCTATTCCAAGCGAATTTCAATTGCTGATCCGCCGCTCACTGTGGCGGAACGGGGTGCTCTATTGGGACTGATTGTGGGGAGCTCTGGCGGGGTTATCGCGCCCCGGAACTACAACTGTCTGATGTGGGTTTATGGCGAACTGCCACCTCGCACTGCATCCGAAAACCCAAAAATACAAGAACCGGGCCATAAAAAGAATCTCAATCTATTTATAGCGCAAGGAGCGAAGATCAGCAAACACCTGCAGAGCCCGTTTCCAGATCATTTGACTTTATCCAATTTTAATTGAGGTTTATTATGCAAAGCAGCAGTCCCAGAGAACAGTCGGTCCTCGGCTCATCAAAATATCACCCCGGACATTTGGCGCTCGCTTACGTCACACCAGCATCTCGAAAACAGCAGCCGCCGATTGGCGCCCCTCGGTTATAAATCAAATCTCTTTCTCGGCTATTTAAATATTATTTGGCGAAAACAAAAGGAGAACCGAAATGTCGGATGGCGAGAATCGAAAATTGAAACAATTCAAGACTGGGAGGGAGTGAAACTGCTATGCCTCCATCCCGGCCACTGCTTATCACGAATGTCCCAAAGCTGGAGGTCCACCTATCCGAATTCTAGCAGAGCACACACACTTATTCCAGGAAAATCGAAAACCTCACGTAGGAGACCTGAACACCCGAACTGTTCGGCAGTCGTGGCTCTTTCCGAACTCGGCCCATTTTATTTATAAGATTCAGTCACATGGTCCCTGCTATTTCTGCCGCGATTCAGGCGTTTTAAATTAATCTTTTCGGTTTAATTTTTACGGCAATTGCCATCCCAACTTGTTTTTTTCCCATCGACTTCTGCCTCTGTTGTGTTTACGTTTTTTTTTTGTATTATGCGGATTATCGTGTTAATTAGCGAGACGGCTTATCAACTGGTTTATTTTGGATTAAGGTGATGCGATGTGGACCGCTTTTGGAAACTGTCACTACGAATATTACACAATCCTTATCACAGTTATCACAGGAATGCTGGCTTGACAGAACCGTGACGTCTTCAGCGATTTCGGTGTTTGGTTTTGACCATAAATTGCCCGCTCATGAATATTTATACTGTCGAGCGGTTGGAAATATTCGTGTTGTCGCAAATCCAGTTTTCTTTGTTTGAAACTAATTATGTTTCCGAATATTATAATTACGCTGGCCAGCGCCAGCTGCTCGGCAGAGGGCCATTTCTTAAGAACTATTACTGATTCCCCAGTTGCCAACCGTTTAGATGCTTCACTCTGGGCGAGTCAAGTGCGGGTATTAGTTAATTCACAAATCGAAGTCACTGTTAACGAATCACGTGGGACGCTGGCTGCGACGTTAGCTGAGCATCCGACTCTGCCGGCAGTTGGAATCGAAATGAACATACAGGGGCCGCCCATGCGGCTCGGAGCCAGCGCAATCCACACTCGCTCGAAGATACAGATACAAACGTTCCTGCGCTATATAAGGCCTTGTATCTGTGTGCCAGCCGGCGAGGCGGTTTGCGGCGGTGTGCGTGAGTGCGGGCCTCTCTATACATACACACATACATAGATACCTATGTACGAGGTGAGTGATACCAACACACACACAGCTTATCTGTAACGCGAGAAAAAGGTGAGCACAACAGAAAATCAAGCGAGCAAAGCAAACGCGGAGAAGCAAAGACAGACCGAAAAGGCCGTGAATAGATACCAAATAGTGGCTGATTAGGGCCCCGCTCAGGGCTTTGCGGGGCGTGGCAGGCCATCAGCTGACCGCCGTGGCAGTCGCCAGCGATCGCACCTAATTCCGGAACACTTTCTGTTTTTCGTTTCCTTCTGGAACTCTCTCCGCGTCGCGGGCGCTCTCTCGATTGCCCAACCACGGAATTTCGATCTATAGTGCAACTTCATTAGCTCGAGCCACATCTGTGGGGGGAGAAATGCGCTCAGCGACTGCAAGACTCAAATGCTGCAACACCTCGCCTTTTAGCCATCTATGTATATTTTTTTATAAATAAAAAATAAATAAAAAATAATTTAATAATTAAAAGCCTAATATTAACATGAAGTTAGCACCCACTGTGCCGCTTCTGTTATTGGCTTACATTAAGCTCCGCTCTTTGCTGTTGCTTGTTGTCTTTCTTTTCGTCTATTTTTCGCTATTCATTGGACCTAATGTTCTTTTTGTTGATTCTTGCCGTGGTGTGTGCCACGACGCACGTAGGCCGACAACAAGCCCTTAGCATAGCCTGCTGCCTTCGGCCGCTCTCCGGGGGTGTTGGTCTGCCTCTCAGTGGGTCGGTGGCTCTCCGCCAGTCCGCAGCCACCGAGTCTGCTCTAGTTCTGGCTGCGTCGACTGCGCAGTTGGCGTTGGCGTTTTATGCTGCTTGAGAGTAACACAGCTGTCACAGGCCCAGTGCCGTAGATATGAGCTAATCTCGGGGGGTCTTGGATATCTTGGTCGCAGTCGTGTTCACTTAAAAATAGATATGTGGCTTTACTTTAGCCTCAGGCCCCTTTGACCTACGCCACTGCCCGCGCACATGAGGTAACAGCGGTAACCCACACACATGCACGTGTTTACATCGTCTGGGCTGCCTTCAAAATCAATGCCGCTTGAGATTTGCTTGTGGGTTGCAAAAAACACTATTTAATGTGCTTTCTACGCGCCGGTCTGGCATCCTACGATCCCCTCCCATCCGCCACTCACTCCTGCAGCACTCGTGTGATTCAATTGCATTACGTCATGGCCCGAGACCTGAGACACTTGATACGCCGCCAGCCGGCGCAAGCAGAGTAACAGGGGTAGAGCGAACAAACGATAAACAAAAGACCAAAAAAACAAAGTAAATAAACAAGAGAGGGGGGGTGCTCGCAAAACAAAATAAAAGTGCATGAGAGGCGATCGAGAGAGCCTGTTTTCAGCCTCCTTCTTGCCTTCGCTTCTTGCGGCTGACATTGAAACTGCAGCTTAGCATAAGAGGAGCGGCGACAGAGTGCAGCCTGTACACGCAGCTTTGGAACTTTCAAGGTCAGCCAAAGGGTAAATATCCCAACGGCAACAGTTGGTTTGCACTTCGCTCGCGCTCTTCGCCCAACACTGCACTCGCCCCGACTCTCTTAGTGTTTATCCCCCTCTCTTGCGCACCCCTGTCGCATATTTTCGACTCTTTTTTCTTGACTCACGAAAATAGTAAACAAAATAGTAGTAGTTCTGGATTTCAATAGTCTTTCTATTGGCGAGCTTTAGTGCTTTTCCTGTTTGTAAACTTGGGGAAACTGCGTCGATGGCGCATTCTTGACTTCTATTACTCAGTTGTTATTGTAATGCGAGAAAATTCCACTCCATTTTGATGGAGCTCTCAAAATAGGCGACTGGACATGTTTTCATTAAAATAAAATAGAAATAGATAAATCTTTTGCTTTAAAAACACTTATAAATTAGCTCACTAATTAAGACTAATTCGATTATAAGGTCGTAGTATTCCTTCACTTTATTATTCGAAAACAACAAAAATTTCCGTCGTGACAGATGTTCCCACACCCACGCACTGGAATTTATTACTCCCAGCCCAGGCCCCTTGTTGATTCAATTTCGGCGAGTTTCCGATCTTGAGGCGCTTCTCGGTGGGCCCGCGAATAAATAAAAAATAAAAAACGGCGATCCGCACTTGGCACTTACATATGTAAAGCGGTTCGGACTGGACTCCTCCCCACGTACCCCCTCTAACTCCACTCAGGCGCTTCTGATTTTTATTTGGCGCGCACTGTTGTCGGTGTTTGCTTTGTTTTAGTTTTCGCAGTTTGTTCAAGATATGTGTGAGATACGTGGTTGTTATTGTTTTGTTTTGTTTTGCGTCTACTTCAAAGTCAAGGTCGATTTGACTCTGGCGCTTCGCGGTGGGCTTTGAATTAAATGGGCTTACGGGGCTTGTAAACAGTTATCGGGGCCTGCTGTTCGAAAGGGGGTCTTAACGGAAGAGTCTGTGCAAAATTGTACTCACTTTGTACGGCCAACTGCTGCTGATGCGCCGCCGCTCGCTGCAAAAGACAAAACAATTTATTAAATTACCTGCTAAAAGCAAAGTTTTCTACTCTAACTTAGTTATTTAAATTAGTCCTTACATTGGCCATCATGGCCCGAATTCCAGGCAGGGACTGCACATCGAGGGAGTGGCTGCGCCCCCGCCGGGTCTTAGTGGTGGGCGAGACGGGCGGGGGGCCGGGCGGCGTGGCCGAGCTGCTGGAGTGCGTGTGGCGATATATCCACCGCTTCACCGCCGACATTTTATCTTTTTTTTGTATCTATTTCTGTTCCATATAATGTCACCTCTGGTGATTCATATTTGTTCCACTACACCTAGTTATTGTTTTTGCTTTCAATCGCGCTATAAAAGTTTATCTGCCCAAGAAAATTTTGAATAATTGTTTTCGTTGAAACAACCTCATCGAGTCGCAAGCAGTAGGCTGCTTGCGCTCAACTGCTTTCAGCCGAGCAGCTACCGCTACCCAACGCCAGGTGGCGCTTTGTACCAGTCGACTTTTCTTGGTCAATATCAGCATTTTGAAAAATATTTTTGTTTCCCGCTTTACTTAATGCGTCCTAGACAACAATTATTATTACTCTCAGCCCCAGAGTGCGAGGGCGACAAAGTCGTAAATTATGCAAATAAAAGAACGGTAATTTTATGTATATTTTTTAATTAGCGGCAGGAATTTTCTCGGATTTTCGCGTCTTTCCTCGTGTTTGTTTATTTTCTGCTCGCGGAAGGCACAAATGGAATAATGACAACGCCACTTATCCAGATATGGAGCAGAACTGTCTCGCTACCTTGCCCAATCACCCCGCGAATTAATCCTTGACCCCGAACTCTTTTAATTAAGAAATAAGAAGAAACATGCTCATCAAGCTGGCGAAGACCGGATGACGCATTAGAGTTGATTGAACGCTGGAAAAGTTCAATGGGTCTGGGAGGAGGCGTGACACGCCACATTGTTTTTGCTCTTGGACGACCGGCCGCTCTGATTGCCTGTCGTGTGTCGCCCAATTGAAATTGACAAAAACTTTGATTGAAAGGCTCCCACAACAGCCCGAACAGCGGTTCTATTGAATGGAAGGCAATTCCCCCCAGCAGGAAGTGGCTCTTTAATGAACTTACTTGCATTTATTTCGTTCTAAAAACTACATCTTCGAGCTACATACCAAGCGGACCATTCTAATATTATTTTTACTTAGTTTTTAATTTAAAACATAAGAGAAATAATAAAATTGTTTTGAAAGGAAAAAAATTTCAACTCATTTCATTTTTTTGTAGCTTTTTGTCAAATGTAGCTTCAGAAATCATTACGATTTGAAATTGTAGCTGCAGAGAATAGTAACGGTAAAGCAGTGTTAAAAACGCAAACATTTGAAACCTTTCCAGCACTACTCACATACCATAAGATCCGACCCCATCCTTAGAAAAATGCCGCGTAATTCAAAATTAGGTTACTTTGAGGTTACTTGTGGTTTTCAGGCCCAAAAATCGCAAATTTTCAATAAATTCTCACTAATTTTTAAACTTGGCACCAGAGTTTCTGGCCCAGTCTCTACAGACCCCGCATGTGATCTATTTGCTTTCCGGCACTACTTTGTTTTGGACAATATTATGGGCCTATCAAAGTCTTTCCGGGGACAGTACACATTTGGGAATACATTTGGTTTCTACGTATCTCTTTGGGGCTTGTAAGATCGTCATGATCGTCAATATTAGCAGGAGAAACAGCGGAAAATTTAATAAATAAATAATATACAGCCCAGGGGCTGGCCGAAACAGACTCCGGGGAGCTGGCAACAAAACGCAAACAGAATGTAAGAGTCATTAACGTTAATTAGCTGCTCGAGCAAAGGCAAACAAAACAAGCCAAACGGCAGGGAGACAATAGTGTTGCAAGGGCTGGGGACTGGGGACTGGGGGGCTGGGAGGAAAACGGTCCCCACCAATGGACCACAATTTAATATTCAGTTATAAGTAATTTTGATTTAGATCCATTTAGCGGTCCAGGTCTGGTTGGACTAGTGCCAGCCTAAAAAACAGATCGCCCTGCCGGCCCAGAACGCCAGAATTAGAAGCTGTTAATTAACAGCGCGCTAACCGAGGCATGTTAATTGGCGCGGGGCATGTGAGCGCAAGCGCGTCACACTTTTGGCCAAAACAATTGGTAGCTTCCTTATGCAATTTTTGGTTGACTTTGGAAACGATTTGGACCAGAACCATCTTCCTCTGGCCACACCACCTAGGAAACTGGAACTATTAGTTACCAGATCAGGCCCCACCCGCCGCAAACAAACTTCCCCGTCAAGTGGTTGACCTCCAAGGCAGGTGCGATGGAAGCCCAAATAGAAACAATGAGCAAATATTATTAGACACCCAGAGAGGATCCCCCACTACACACTTTTGACAAGTGATTGATTAACAAGCAGAGCTGGGACTGGACCAAAATAGAAACCGGCAACAAATAGAAAATATTTCACTTTCTCGCACTTCCTCGTGGGACACTCAGTAGGGAACTGAAAAGCGAACAAACAGAACATAAGTGGGCATTTGCCTTCTAGGGAAACCTGCTGGCGATATCTCCGATTCGGTATCGAGCTCCCCCCGATTGGGCCATTTTTAATTTCCATCTGGCCAAGTATCAATATTTTTAGTATTCGCCGTAAGCTATCTGCCAAAGTTTCTATTTGTGTGGGCCGCGTCTTTCAATTATCTTATCTGCTAGTCTCCCTTCCGCCGTGCATTCTAAATTAATTTTCGCCCAACCGATCTTCCACAGGCCTGCTTCTGCGGTTAATGCTGATAAGCCTTTGTTTTCCCCCCATTTTCACTTTGCAAATAATACCTTCGGGCTTATCACGCTGCCTGGGAGTTAAGTAATCAATGGGAATGGGCCCTGGCCGTGATATCATCCAGGGAGAGCCATAAACTAGTAAATAATCGCAATAGTTATGACCCAATCGCTGAAATGGGGAGTTTGTCAGGGGTTGTAAGGACTGCGGGTCCTCATGGATCAAATGGATGCTATGGGGCCTGATTGATGGCTAAACACAGTGCTGTCAGCTGGCCAGATAGTTTCTGGAACCCTTCACAGGCAGATAATTTACTTTTGAAGTATGGCTAATTGTCACTCAGCCATAAGCACCCCCATAAATGCCAAAAAAAACTCGTGTTTGTCCGCGAGACACACTTGTGCCCTTGCACTCGGGGGACTGGACACTTGACAAATTGGCGACTAAAGAAATGGCTTAGGCGGCTTTGGCAACAACAAAGCCACCAAAGTGACACGGCCAGAACTGTTTAGCAAATTCATGAAACGATAATAGAACGACAGTGGCGGATCACATGCTGGCCATTTGTTTGGCTCGTATTATTTTTTGGCTGGCTTCTTACCGACTAAGACCACTTCCATGCCGTAGACAGTGCCTTCAATTAAATAAATACAAGCGTTGATTATTGAGAGAAATATGAAAGTGCCGCGTGTGGTTCGTCAATGAACTTGAAAATTAAAAACAAAATTCGTCCGCCACGGCGCTGAGAGCTGAGAGCTGAGAGGAGGCGAAAATAATAATTTGAATTAAATGCCTCGGCACATTAGAGCGTAAATGGCAGCAAAAATACAACAGACAAATATGCCTGATTTAGAGCCAAATAGTATTTAAATTGCGCCAATCTGAGCCACGAAAAGGTGTCTTTTCTATTAAACGAAATCCACTCAAGAACACAAAAAATAAATTTAAAAGGCACTTCAGAGTCCACAAAACAATGGTGACTCATGTTGGTTTTAAGCGACAGAATACATTTTGTTTTTCACTGTACTTGTACAATTTTTAGTCACGTTTGGGGGATTTGGTTGTAAATTATATTGAACACCACTCTACACGAATTATTCGCGCTCAAACGCTTTTTATGTTGATTGGAAGCCGTTTAAATGATTTTCACTTTTAGTTACTAGTAGTAATTTTTTTGTTAAAAACTGAAGGAACTCGAGGCGCGCACTGTTCACTGCTCGGCCCGTCCAATTGGAAATGCAATTGAAAATATCAACACCGAGCACGGAGCGTGCGAAAGAAGAAAACAAATTCAAAAGTCGACGACAGCGGCAGCAGTGGCGACGCTGGCGTATACGTAATATTTTCACAAGTGTGTGTGTGCTTGTGTGTACAACTTTTCCGCAAAGTCCATAAACTGTCAACCGAGAGAGAGAGAGGTCGAAGAAAGCTTCGGAAGGCGAAGAAAGGGAAACAGCTGTTGCGATCACCTGTTGGCGGAGCTTTCGCGCTCAAGGATTTCCCAGCTTGCAAGTGTGAGTGCCGCCAAAAAAGTATTTATTTCTCATTAGGGGCTCTTTGTTGTTATTCTCCATCTTGGCGATAAAAACAATCACACAAAAGCGCGGCTTATCATTCAAATCGAGTGAGGCATATCGCCCGGGAATCAGAAATTGCTCATAATTATTAATAGACAGCCAGTGATTGGGCGATTATTAATGACGCCTGCTATCACTGATACGGCTCAAGTGGACTTCTCGAGACTGCTTGGGATCTGGCGGTACCTCAGGCGGTTGGTAAAATATTTAATCTCCCACCCCTCGACTTCGATCCTATTAAATGTGGATTATACAAAATTTATAGACTGCATAGCCTTTATATTCGTTCCTTTTTATAAACAATTATAAATGGTTATTTAATAATTTTCATAATTGGCAGTGGATTTCTTAGGAAAAACACAGGAGCACAGCTAGTATGGAGTTTCTCGACTATGCCATATCCGGCACTCTTCGTCCCTTTTGCAAATAAATATTTTTTAATAAAATAAACTAAAATATAATTAAGATTTAAAGCCAAGAAAAGAGGCTATACTATACTATATTCAAACATACAAATGTTTAAATCTTCTTCAGGAATTGCTAAATTTTGATACATTTTTGTTCTATTATAGAACTTCTGTATGTAAAATGTCCTTTATAAAAGTTTCAAAATAACACTTTCTCAAAAATCGTTTTGAAATTGGCGCTAAAACAATGTGTTATGTTAGTGGGCGGGAGGGGAGAGATGAACATTCGATACAAAACAAAACTATACTTCTTTAATTAATACAACGAAACATTGTACCTGTCTATGAAATACATTTTCAATTTTTAAATAAAAAAATAAATATTATGGAAAACTGTTCTACGCCCAAGAGCGCCACTGGCGGACACAAGTAAAATTATAGTAGAAACTCATCCCATAAAAATTCATGTAGAATGCGCTAGGTGGCGCTTGAGACAGTGTCGACAATATCTACGTGTGTAAAATGTAGGTGTAACTTAAAAGTGTCCTACTCCAAGCATCAGTGACGCGGACTTTTAGTCTTAATACTTAAACTACTACTTATATTAGTGTTAATATTAAAAGTATCTCTTATATAGATTCTTAGGATCTATTCTGCTTACCGCTTTGCGCTTGTCGGCTTCGCTGACCGCTGAATTGGAGCGGTGCCGGAACAGGTCCATCACCTTTGTCATGGGCGAGCGCTGGGAGGCGTGCGGACGCACTGCTGTCACCGTGTGGTAATACTGTAGAGGCATAAAGTAAGTTAGGGAGATCCAGCCAATCCCTTCCAGGAATCTGCTAACTCACCTGCGCGTCGCTGCCTTGGTGAGGATGGGCACTGCCGTCTTTGTACTTGCTCTTGGCGGAGACTGTGCCGTCGGCGTTAGTTATCGTCACGGCGGGGTGCTGGCGGTGGCCAAAGTTCTGCATGGCCACCTTCATGGAGTTCATAAGGCCACCGGCTCCTCCCGCGCCAGCCGCTCCTCCGGCGGCTCCCGCCGTAGTGGTGGATGGCGCCGTGCCGCCGGACACGGAGTAGGTGCTGCTGGTGGCGCTGCTGTCGGCGGAGGAGGGGTCTAGGAGGTGTTTCTCCTTCCGCTTCGCGTCCGATTTAGCGCGCGGCCGGAACACATCGAAGATAGTAGGCCGCCGATTGGGTGAGGCGATGCCGTGGACTGTGGACTGGTTCAGCACCGGGGAGTCCTCGCCACTGCGCCTCCGCTCCAGCGAGCCGGAGCGCGATCCCCCGCCGGCCATGGCCATCCGTTCCGTGCTGCGTGAGATCTTCTCGCTGTGCCGGTTAATCTTCTCCAGCTTGGCGGCCTCGCGTTCGATCCGTCGCGCCGTTTCGCGCTCCAGCTTGCGGGCCTCCTTCTCCCGGCGCGACTGCTCCTTCTCCTGCCGCCTGTGGGAAGGGAAGAGGGAAACATTCGGAATCATTTTCCTGCGCCTCTATGACATTGTATCGAATGTGTGACCTGATGCATAGACTAGTGACTTGTGTGACAAAAGCCAGGGGTCAGGCGATTCCAAGACTCAAAGGATTCTACAACTTTTTTCAATGGAACAAAATTAGTGTCCTTGAAGCATGTGTTCCTACTGTGGCTACTATGATTATTGCTGACCATCTTATGGCTCATAAGTTATGAGTAAGATCTGTTAAAAAAAATTGAATCGGGTGGAGTGGACCATAAACATTCCTAGTGCCAGTCCTATTGGATATAGTCGGCCGATCCCTATAGGAAGGGCTGGAAGCAGAGCTTGATAAACTGTCCCCCAAATGCTCTCAGTGCTGTCTGTACAAAAAGGAATAAAGTATTCCATGAAATACCAAATCTAATACAATCTAAGCGTTTTGGTTTGAGAAAAATGGCTGTTGCGCAAAAACACCTTTTCGGAGATACGATTTTTCAGAATGTCCTTATATAATCGATTTGTCCTGACATTTCTAAATCGGTGACAGTTTTTCTATTCTTCAGTTTTAAGTTCCAGTTCTGGACCAGATGGAGCACAAGAAATGAAAAAAATTATTTAAATGAATAAAGTTTGAACACTAAAGATAGCTGATCTATCAGTGATATATATCTCTATCCTATGACTTGTAAGTTTGTCATAAATCCCGATCTTTTCGACCTTCACATATATTCAAATTTTGGCACGGAGCTTTGAAACTGAGAGACTAGTTTGTGTAGTCGGAAGGACATGTCTATATCCTGATGAAGAATAATGTATCTATATAAAGGGTGTTTTTTTTTTAGGTATAGAACTTTAAGTTGGCATTACTGTTCAGGATGGCGACCGATTTAAGTGATTCATTCTCAGTTTGGTTTGGAAATTCGTCATGAATAGACTCACGCCTGAACAACGCTTGCCAATAGTGCATTTTTAATTCGAAAATAATGGATCTGTGCAGAACTCTATGTTCATCGTCGACGTTTCGACGATCAGCACGTTTACTCCTATTGATAACTTGCATCCCCAGAGACGCCGTAAGGGGCGTACAGAAGAAGCTATTGCTACTGTAGAGCGAAGTATTGAGGAAGACCCGAATGAGTCCATCCGCCATCGAGCACAGGAACTGAATCTGTGTCCATCTACTTTATGGAAGATTTTGCGGAAGGATTTTGGTTTGCGTGCTTACAGCTTGATTTCCAGGAGCTGTACTTCCAACAAGGCACAATCGATTTATTGAAAGACACGATTGGTGACCACCTACTTTCACGTTATGGACCTGTGAATTGGCCTCCAAGATCTTGTGATTCAACATCGCTAGACTACTTTCTGTGGGGCTATGAAAAGTCATTGGTCTATTCGGATAAGCCACCAACGCTTGACCATTTGGAAGATAGCCTTCGCTGTGTTATTGCCGATATACGGCCACCAATGTTGGAATAAGTCATCGAAGATTGGACGTCCAGATGGGACTTCATCCGAGCCAGCCGTGGCGGTCATATGCCAGAAATCATATTCCAAATGTAATGCCACAAAGATTACCTTTCGAAAAATGCACATCAATCGAATAATCTATCGTTTTATTGAAATTTAAAGTTCTATACCTCTAAAAAAAAGTCTACTTTATCTTTTTGAAAATAATTCTATTTCATTTTGTTAGAAAACAGTATAGTACAAAAATATATGGCTTCTCAAGCCTATTTCGACACTTACCTTTGCTCCTTTTCCATCTTCTTGTAGGCCTTCTTGGCCGCCTTGGCATTGGGCTCGGCGGGGGCGCTGGAAGGCCTGGATCCCGGCATCCGTCCACTGCCGCCGGGTCCTCCGATGCTGCCATCCTGTTCCTGGAAGCGAACATGACGTTTTTGAGAGAGGGTCTGCTGGGGGTTGGAGTTCACGTCTAGTTGGGCCCCGATCTGGAGAGTACTTTGCATGTTTCTGGCGCCACTGGCCGAGGCAAACTAAAACTAAATGCTCCCAAGAAGGGCCAATCGAAGGCCCTTCTCCCCGTATCCTTTCCCCTCTCCCAGCTAGCTACTGGATATACACTGGCCGGCATCTACCGCCTGGCCCCCGCTTTCCGCCCCAGCTGCTGCAATTATGCCGAATTGTCTACAAATACAATTTATTCGCCACAATACACAACTCAATGGCGTAACCCGGAGAGACAGCAATTGGAGGCCCAGACGACGCCCGATGCGTCCGTTTAATTGGGCCCAGGACGGGAAGACCTATCCTGGAAGCCCATCCTGCGGCGCCTCCAGTCGAAGGCAATCAATTAATCTATGATTACGCGAAATTGCAGCGAAATGTGAAGCAGGAGACCCAGTTGCCTGGGCAGCCACGAATCGTATTATTTTCCTTCTGAACAAGTACGCAGTGGGGATCAGGAACCGCCTCTTACGCAACCACTGAATGGCTAATAAGAATTAAAAACTGAATAATTATACAATTGATTGCTTGAATCGGGGAATCCCATTAAAACTTGTTTGACTAACGAGAGGCCCTCGTAGATTAATGTCGAAACTATGGTGGTTTTATGGAACAATATCCCAAAAATAACACTTCTATTTCAAGTATTGCTTCCCGAAACTGTTACTTTCACAAAATTATGTAGATTTCCCTCAATTAACGATCTTTAAGCTTATTTTTATTTGCAAAAACCAGCAAAGCCCTCAGACAATAGACCTCACCTGTATTTGAGTTATTTTTGGCGAAACTACAAAGCCATAGATGCCGAATACTGTCTTTTTGAAGTTTTTGTGGCTTTATGGCCAGAGGGCCATTAGCAAAGTGCCGAGTCACGTGCCCCGAGGGCGCAGACAGATTCGATGGGCCGGCCAACAGGGGCGGGGCGGGGCAGGGCGATATGCGAGACGGGGGCGAAAGTGGGTTAAGCGGCGGGCGTACGAAGTAATAACACTGGATAATGGCTTCGTATCAGCTGTTCTAATTAAACATTTAAACAGAATACTCCAAGCGGGGATGGCAAGTGCTCCCTGGCGGCGAGGGAGTGGCGCGGGTCGGACGAAATTGACGTCATTGTTTGCCAAGACGAGGCGAATATCAACAGGCCGCTTCCACATGGAAATTTTATGAAATCACTGAGAGAATATTATTGAGAATTATTTCTAAAATAAAGAGTTTGCTTCTAAGACAGAATTGTGATGTGGCTCGCGGTGAGAATATTTTAAAATATAATCCTTGTAATCCTTGAAATAGTGCTTTTGTAGTGTAAGTATTCCGTCAAAACAAATACACGCCGGCGGGAAGCTCCAGCCAGGTCTGTTGACACAAATTGTGTCACGATAAGAGCGGAGAGCTGCCACCCAAAACCAATCCCATGGCGAAAAAAGATATACGGAGAAGTCGAGTCGACGACTATATATAGCCGACATATGTGTGGCCCGATGGAAACGAGGCCCAAAAAGCTGATTTCCGCCGTGTTTACCTTTCGGTCGGACAAATAAACTCGAAAAGGCCGAAAGGGAGGCGCAGACAAAGCGAAAATATTCCGAACGCTTCGCGCTTGTTTTTGAGGCTATTAATAGGCAACTTTGTGGAGCTGGTGGGCCCAGCGGGGCGGGAATATTATTAAAATGGAATAAACAAAGTGCACGAAGCCACTAGAGATCGTCCAAAGTGCAGGTCAAGTGGAGGATCAAGAAGGGCACTGGAATCTAATGGTCAGGTTAATGGAAAGTGCTGTTGGTCGGAGAAGAAAGACTTTCAATGACTTTCCTTTCCCCAAAGTTAGATTCAAGAAGTAGAATTTGGAAGAGTTCCTAGTGGACTCCTCCTCCCCCTTCTTTCATCCGATGACTCGCTAAGTGCCTCCGTAATGGAAATGGCACACACAGACATCCAGAATGAGCCGAATGACGTCAAAGCTTACACCCAGACCCCGTTCGGGCGACATGCTACGCTATTTTAGCTCCTTCCTGCTAAAAACTGATCAAACAGAACTGTCTTCCACCCTTTTCTACTCCCAACTGCTTCAACTTACATCATCCGACACGGACACCGATACGGAGCCAGAGTTCGTCAGCTGCCGGGAGGGACTCGTGGTGGAGGCTCCGCTCTCGTTCCGCAGCAGCCGCGGCATGGTGGAGGCCCCGCCCAAGGACACCGGCCTCTGCGACAGCGACTGCGGTTGCGACTGAGGCTGAGATTGCCCCTCCTGGCGGCGTATCCAGATCTCGTCCAGCTCTCGCTCGCTGGGCGTGCGCTGCTTGGTGGCCAAGCTGTTTGTATCACAAGTGAGGCTTTGGTGGTTGCTGCTGCTGCCGGCCAGTCCGGCCACGTTCAGGGCCACGCTGCTCTGGGCCGGGGTGCGAATCTCGACCAGCGACGGCTCGAAGAACTGCTTGGAGAGGTGCGGGGCGGCGGCGGGGAAGCGATTCGACCCGTACCGCTGCGAGAAGAGGCCCTGCACCGAGGAGTATCCGCCGAAGCTGGACGGGAAGCTGATGGTGTGGGCATTGGAGCTGGCCTTCAGCTGGCTGAGCTTCTGGGCCTCCGTCCGCAGCTCGGGCGTCTCCTGGGCGAGGGTCACCTTAAACTTGCCCTTGATGATCAGCGGCGGCTCCGAGGGCAGGGGTAGGGGCGAAACGGGCTCGGAAACAGGTGTCACCGGGGTCTTGGGGGGAAGTGGATCGGCTGCCTCGGGGGGCGGCGGTGGGGCTGCGGGTGCTGGCGCTGGCTCCTGGGTGTGCAGCAGGGCCTTCAGGGCCTTCGGAAGAATGGTGGCTGGGATCGGAGGAGGCGGCGGAGGGGGTGGCGGCGGCGCCTGGCTCTCCTCGATGTTCCTGGTGTTGATCCTGTCGATTTTGTGCATAAACTGCTGCCGCAGTCGCTCCAGGTCCTTGAACCTCTCCTTGGAGGCCTCGTCCTGGGGCGTAGGGGGTCGCGGGGGCGCCTTGGAAGCCCGCTCCGCCTTCGACCCCTCGCCGGGAGCACTCCCGCCGGCGCTCGGCTGGGTCTCCCCGTCCTCGTCGTCCTCCTCCTTGCACTGCGACAGGCGCCGCCTTTCGATGAAGGGGGCCAGCAAGTATCCTGGCCTCTGGTGGGCCGAGTAAAGGTCAACCTTGGCGAACTTGCCGCTCAGGGTCAGGCCCAGGCTGTGCTGCAGCTCGTCCCCGTCCCCGTCCCCGTCCCCATCGTCGTCCTCGGGGTCGTCCTCGTCGTCGCTGCTGCTGCCACTGCTGCTGTGGAAGTCGAAGGAGTTGGAGCGCGGCAGGCACTTCAGCATCTCGGAATCAATGAGCTGGCCATGGAGCGTGCCGGGCAAGCCCCTCAGGCGCTCCTCCCGCTGCTCCCGCAGCTGGCCCAGACTGCCGGAGGAGGCCGAGTCCGTGATGTGCTCGTTGGCACTGGCCTCCGAGTCCGATTCGTAGCCGTCCAGGACGCCTTGCTCCAGGTCCTCCATGGTGGACTCGAAGGCGCACTCGAAGCTGTCCTCGTTGGGGCCATACTGCTGGTGCTGGTATGAGACGGACGCCTGGGCCTCCTGCTTGTCCTGCTCCCTGGGGTCCTTGTTATCACTCTGGTCCACCATGGCCGCTCCTTCCGCCGGGGCGCTGGCCGACGGTCGCTGCTTCACTTGCTCCTCGATGAAGTCGCAGTTCGTGGCCATTTGGGGTTCGTGGTGTTGGGGGCTATCTTTGGGTTACTGCTCGGGTAGCTTCTTCTTCAGTCGATCGACTCGGTTATCGCTTCTCACTCTCGCGGCGCTAGCAAAAGTATTTTCTTTTGAACGACATTGAAGCCGCCGTTGGGTGTCTTTGGGTATCTGAAAGGAGAGTTTTTAAATCAATCGACTGACTGCCCAGCTGAGGCGGATAGCCTTCGCGGATTCCTGTTGTGTTGATATGAGCTGTCGCTTCGAGGGGTGAAGGTCAGTCAGTGGGTTCTGCTTCTGTTTCCCCCAGAAAAGCAAAAGCCAATTCTATTGTTTACGCTCCGACATCGAAGAAAACAGAAGCCAAACCGAAGCTCTTTGGGGGATGGGCGGGGACCAGTGTTCAGCATATGGCGGCACTGATGGACTGACATTCCCAAACTCGACTACAGAAAAGCCAGCTGCGGTTCGAATATTTCAAAAGTTAAAAAACAAACTCAAGCGGAAAGGAACGAAATACTTTCAGATAGTGAGTGGAATGGGAAGCATTCGCGATCTACCTTTTTCCCCAGGAACTCATTGAAAAGCGCTCCATGAATCATCCCGCACCGACACCTCGTAAACCGAATCCCACGGATTGAGTGGTCGGTGAGCACAATTAGACCTTAGGCGACTTTACACACCCTCCGAGAGCAACAAGTGGCACGAAACTGAGCTCAGCCCAGAGCCCACCCCTCCCGAAGCAGCCCCATCAAAGGCCGACCGCAAGTTGGGTAATCGAGCATATGGCGCACGCATCCACCGCAGATTAGAGGCAATTAAGTGCTATGCTAATGCTGCGGCTCATCTCGCGGTCTTCGGCCGGCGGATGACGCAGACGGGTGCTGGGGCTGGGAGGTTCGCACATCCCTCTCAAGCCCGTCCCAGATAGTACAGCAGGCGAGACTTTTCGCTTCAATTTCGACCGATGCAGTGACACGCTGACTCAATGCCGAACTCGCTCCAAGTATCTGTATCCGTTGGATACACAACCGTGCTATTACTCAGGCCTTGCATAACTGTAGCGGCTGGCACAAGTCACTCGGTGTCAGCTGATGTGCCCGACTATTTGTATCTATTAATTACCAGCCGAAGCCTGGCTTTTATTATCTGTATCTGTATCTGGGCTTCCGTGTATCTTTGCCAGACACTGTGGCGTCTCGGTTGCGGTCGGTTCGATCGAGCCAACTGGCCGTAACTAGACTCCACTTTGAGGTGCCAAGCCAGTAGACTCCCTCAGATACTCTGCCTCGTAGTGCTGCCTCCCCAGGCCAGACAGAATCTACGTGACTTTCATCCGCATTCTCCCGCCTCCAGTGGCGTTCCTAAGGTCGCCTCGGGACTTTGTATTCAAACACCAAGTGCAAATGGCAATCAAACATTGAACTCGCGTCACGTAATCGGAATTATTGTTTAATTGAAGAAACCGCAGTGCCGAGCCAGCACTGCCTGCCTGGCTTGCAAATAAAATAGAAAAAGGCGGCAGCGCCAAACGACAATAATTAAAAGCAAAACAAAGCCGGAGTGGCATTCAAACCGTTTTCTGTTTCGTTTGGGCTGTGAAATATGGCACGAGTGGTGGGCCGGGTGGCTGGGTGCAGTCTCCGAGGGGTCAGCCAGTTGCCAGTGACATAAGACAGCGACTGGGCGATAAATCATCCAAAGCCTGCAGCGAATGATATTCTGTTGGTGGTTGAGATGTTCGTGGCAGCCTGGGAGGCAGCGACAGCTCAGCCCATGTCCCCCGCACCGCCCGCCACTGCTGGGTGGCATTTCAAAGCCACAAGTATGCTAAATGCCTGGCACTCGCTATCAAGTTGAGGCACAAACAAGTGCACGAATGTGCACCACAGACTGAATAATGCAGCGAGGGGCCGTAATTGCTGCTAAATGATGTAGGACTGCCAGCTGGCCAGGCGCTGGTCTTCTTGGGGCTGCTTATGCAACCGGTTCTCACGTGATCCCCACTGCGGATGATTCACGCGCCGACACTCGATGGCTGATAGCGCCAATGTCACTGGCTCCGGGCTCCGACAAGCAATTCATTAGACGCTGTCGGCCCGGCGAGCAACTGGGGAGGGCCTTGCTCCGCTGAGCAACTACTTCCTAGCCGCGATAAGAGCTGCCTGCCGAAACAATGATCTGCGAGTGACTCGGCACATTAGCACTGCACTGCCACTGCGCGTGGGTGGAGTGGAGATGTGGTATTCCTCAGCAGGCTGCTAATTGTCCAAGAGCTATGCTTTCAAGTGGCCGCAGCACACCAAAGACTGCCGCAAACACCCCTGTATGGTGGCAGAGTGCTTATTGTCTTAAATGAATAATAATTTCTGTACAGATTCTGCCCAGTTATAATCCACTCATTATCACCCATTACTAGTAGAGTTCTGAGAACTGTTTACTGTTCGAGGCAAATGCAGTTCTCCGTGAGAACAACTTTGTCAGGCGCAGCCTTTGACAGCTAATATCATCATTAATCAACCGCTGCCAGACCCCTTACGACCACTATAAATCCCCGGCAGTCGAGGGTTACTACTGTCTCCAACAGTAACTGGAGTTGTTGCGGGAGGTGCCCTCAACGAGGACCATTAAACGCCTCCAAATATCGAAACAAAATAGTCCACAGAGATAAGATCGGGCAAGGCTTGTGGTGGGAAGTGATTTGTTCCGAAAACAAACAACAAGCCAGAAGGCGGGGGGAGAATGCGCTGGCCACAATGTACAGCCCGAAAACTGCCAGCGAGTCAGATTCCGCTCCCCGGGCACTTCCAACTAAGCTTGTTCAGCAATAATTGGTTACGATCGAACTGAGAATTTCCCCTTTCGCCAGATATCGTTATCCAACGCCCCGAGCCACCAGCTACTAAGCGAGAGAGTCAAATTGTTGCCTGCAGGGGCACTTAATTTCCATTTCCATTTCCCATTGCTCAGCAGAATTGGGGTTTTGGGCTTACAGAGTAGTATCTGAACCCATTGGTTCCATAGAACTGCCTGTTGCTGCCTCAGTTGCCAAGCGCTCTTCGACTCGCGCTTTCAACTACACCCGACTCGACTTGGCTCGTTTTCTGTGCCAGCTTGAGGGCCCTGCCTGTCTGGGTGTCTTTCTGAGCGGTTCCACCACCATCTTTACGGCAATCTGTCCCAAGCAGCCCCCACCCCGACCCAGTCGACGTCGGCGTCACGTGTTTGCTTTTTGCGAGTGTCTGAGTTGTTTTCTCAGTTGTGCGGCGTGCTGGTCTTTTTTGCCTTGTCATTGTTGTGCATTATGTTTTGAGTTCAGTTTCAGTTTCAGTTTCGATTTCTGTTTCTGTTTGTGTCAACAGCGGAGGGCGTGCCAGGCGTCGGGGAGCCGGTCAAGGTGACGGGCATCCCATAAAATGTACTGACTAATTAGTGACTAAAGATTGCTCAACTTGCAAAAAAGTAGGCGAAGATTCTATTCAACTGGGAAAGAGTAGACTTCGAGGAGGTCAGCTATCAGTTACGAATCTTGGTATGGAGCCTGAAAGAGTTGGAGGGAAGGAAGTCCCTGATACGTCCTTCCTTCCTAAAATAATCTATTTTTGAAAACAAAACACCCACTAAGCCTCTTCAACGAAATCAGCTCGGACAACCTTAAGAAATCCATTCTCCTTTTCCAATTCAAAGAATTTAAAAATCCAATTGAGTCACAAAATATAAGTTCCATCCCAAAACTAGAACTAATAAAACCAAAATGTAATTCTATCAGGGAACATTATATCAAATACAAAAAAAATCTAACTTTTCTAATTGTTTTGCGATACAACAATATCTTGTAATGCTGCTAGAGACTTAATCTAGGCACGAAAAGTGCAGGATTGACCTTAGAAAGTACAGAGTTTATGTGCGAAACATACATCAGGACGGAAGTGGTTCTCCACATTTAAGATACAATTCGAGGCAGTAACTAAAGGCACTTGTTTACACATTGCTCATTGGCTAAATCACTGTCCATCCTCGATAAAAAGAATTTAAAGCATTACAAAATATTAAACATGGTTTTTTGAGAAAGAAAAGCCTTCGCGTTTAAAAAATCCAGATTAATATTAAGGAAGATTAAGAAAGCCCATCAGACAGAAGCGCTCGTCGCCTTCGATTCCCGGCTCCCCCCATCGCCACTCCCCGTGCACCTTCTGCCTGATCTTTCGGCACATCGTCGGGCTAACTCCCTTCGAGTGCTCCAATTCTGGTGCCTGCTGGCTATCTGTAGCCAGGGTGCTGTTGTCGAAGGGATCTCCGCATTTCGGGTCATTGTCGCTGCGACAATTCCAACACTTGATGGCCTAGTAGACACGGCTCGAGGGTTTACATCTTGAGTTGGCATTTCTCCTGTTTTTTGAGGGTCTTGGGCTGCTTAAGAAGCAAAATAATTAACGAAAACAAAATCACAAAATAATTATTATTCTCTGGGCGAAAAAATAAAAATAAAATTTTCAACTTAGAAAATATATGGGTAATTCTCCTGAAAGGTCAACCAAACGCAAGAAGTTCAAATTCTATAAAAGTATGTTTTTTCAGATATTTTCAGGGAAAAATGTAAAATAATTTGAATTAAACAAATTTAAAAATATTTAAACATTTGAAATATTTCAATGCAAAGTCCGAAATGTGCGAAAGTTCAGTTTTCAACATTTCAGTGACACGATTTGTTTTAAATATATTTCGTACAGAGATTTCAAATGCATTGATATTCTCCTTTTTTAATATCGGCTTATAACCAAAGATTAAAAGAAAAATGTAACAGAAACGATGCGATGGCTGGTTATTGAGAATTTCTTCAGATTAGAAGTTGATCAGTTCAGATTATCAATCAGATTATCAATCAGATTGTCAGTTTCATTCAAAACTTTTATGTTTGGCTTGAAAATTATATTTTCTACATTTATTTTGTTTAGCTCTAAATTAATGTTTAATTAATATAGAATTTCGAATTTATGTTTAATTATTTAAAAAGGACAACAACAACATAAAAAGTTTGTTGGAGGAAAATGTCGCGTGCGACAGAGGTAAAAATTGAATTAAAAAAAAACTATCAAATATTTTGAAATGAAACAAAAAGAATTACTAAGATCAATTAATAAATAATATTTTAATATTGATTGCAGACAAAAATCCAAAATATATATTTGCACCAATTATAGTACTTCCCAAGAGCTATTAGCTTCACTTTTTTTTAAATAATAAACAGTCTTAGCATATGTATTTTTTTCAGTTCGAACTTCAGACGAATGTCGCGTTCAACATTAGAGAATTACCCATATATAGGATTGCTTAATGTTCTGTTTTTTTTTTCCAAATTTTGAATGGTTTGGGAGGGGTGATCGCGAAGCAATCAGAGTGTTAATTTCGACCTACTTGTATATAGTGGGTCTAGGGAGTTATGCACTCATATGTCCAAAAAATGTAATATATAGACCTCAATCTTGTCTTGAAATTAGTGATTATTGAGCGAAAAAATACAAATCACAAATAATTTTTATGATTGTTTTTAATTTTTATTTTTTCGTCCAAAACATAATGATTATTATGTGATTTTTTAAATAAAAATTATAAAAACAATCATTATCTACGTTCCCTGATTTCTATACTATATTGTTTTTTTTTAAAAGGTAAGTCTATACTATATAGTTCACAAATCTCCAATAAAGTTATATTATTAGATGTTGCCTCCAAAACTATTAGCCTAAAGCCTCCCTGCTATACCCACTAAGTTAATTTAATTTTTTAACTTTTCTATCTTTAATAATGAGTCATTATAATAATGAGTCTTGATAATAACTCCGCTTTGAAAGATCCCACCCGGCACGAAATCTTTCAGAAAGTTTCAGAAACATTACAGGGAATTCCTAAAATATTCAAACATTTGTTGGCGCTTAGACTTCAAATAATGTTTAAGACATGTTTGAAAAACACAATTAAATATTTCAAAATAAAGTTTAGAAGCCTTGCTCTTCACTTTGGAAATTGCTTTTATGAAATCACTCAAAGACAAGCTTTCAGTAATGTTTCAAAAAATGTTTAAAATATTTGTGTTTTTATAAATAAATATATTAAACACAGTCTAGAGCTTTGTGGATAAAAATCTATAAAAAAAAAAGCTTAAACGCTCCTAAAAGTGGGAATTGCATTATTGAAGACCTTAATTGAGACAATGGGAAAATCCTTTGGCGGAAGGTGTGGCTTGTTAAGCCATTCCCCTGAAGATGCATCACCAATCGGCCGGGCTTCCCATCCCAGGCCAGAGTTCTGATGCTAATTGCCACAATTATAGACACACCAATGTCACAGAGAGGTCGGAGGAGCTAATAATGGAATATAGGCCAGGTGTCGGGCAGGTCGTTTAGTAATTTCAATCGCACTCGTCCAGACAAAGGCAAAATAATAGAAAGTGGTGGCCTGCAGTGTACTTCGAGGAGCATATGGGTGTTCAGAGACAAAAACAGTTCCAAGTATGTGTCTAGGAGCTGTCGACAAAAACTTGTTTGTGATTTCGAAGAGAATCATCTAAAGATCTGGATCCAGATCCACAGATGAGGCTGTTAAACCGCATTCGTGGAACGACCACGCCGAGTCTCCAAGGGCCTCTGGAGCGGGCGAAATAATTCCTAATCCACAAATACATGCAATTATTGATTTTATAAGTAGCGCCGCCGGCTTCTACGATTGTTTCGCAATTCCGCTCTTGCTCCCGCCCCATCACTGATTCCCCGCCCCATCGGCGGAGAACCTCCCACCGTGAACGAAAAATAATCGCACGTATGTATGCCCAGCCGACCGGGAGGGAGTCCGCACTCCGACATCTAGAGAATTCAGTTGCGCTGCGACTGCGAACGGATCTGGTGCTCTGCGACAGGAGTGTCCCGGAGAGATGAACGTACATCGGACGAAGCTGCTGGGCGCCTCGGCGGGGGTCTTCCTGTTCGCCATCATCTACGGCTGGGTCATCTTCCCCAAGCTCCTCAGGTTCATGATATCCAAGGTGGGAGCGGCCAATCTCCTCAGTCGGAGGACGTAATCTGAACCCTTTTAACCACAGCAAGTGACCCTGAAGCCGGGAACGGACATCAGGGAGCTCTGGTCGAACACCCCCTTTCCCCTGCACTTCTACATCTACGTGTTCAACGTCACCAATCCCGATGAGGTCACCGCAGGGGGCAAGCCCCGCCTCCAGGAAGTGGGTCCTTTCGTCTTCGAGTGGGTTGCCCGACAGGTGCCTCGAGTGTGTTCCGTATTCATGGGCTCTTTTCCCCTTTTCCAGCGAGTGGAAGGACAAGTACGACCTAGAGGACGACGTCCTGGAGGACACAGTCAGCTTCACTATGAGGAACACCTTCGTCTTCAACCAGAAGGAAACCCTGCCCCTAACTGGCGAGGAGGAGCTCGTCATCCCGCATCCGATAATGCAGGTGAGAGGTTTCTATTACAGACTTGGCTACCCGGAGGTGCCTGCCGCAATGAAGCCATTAGGTATGCAGCCAGCAACTGGCGAGCAGCAAGTGTGTTGCCTTTAAGGCGCCGGCTAATGGCCATGTGTCCATTGTTAGGCCTGTGAATTATGCAAATCGCATTCCCAGCCCGGAATGGCATCCACTGGGATGACGTATCATTCCATTTGATGGGCGAATTAATCTGTCTAGAAGCTATCAGTGGACGGTCCCCAGAAACTCTCACACTTTTCGTAACAATTTCCAGCCTGGGGGCATCTTGGTCCAGAGGGAGAAGGCTGCCATGATGGAGCTGGCGGCAAAGGGCCTGTCCATCGTCTTTCCCGACGCCAAGGCCTTCATTAAGGCCAGGTTCATGGACATCTTCTTCCGCGGCATGGACATCGACTGCTCCTCGGATGAGTTCTCCGCCAAGGCCCTGTGCTCCGTCTTCTACACGGGAGAGGTGAAGCAGGCCAAGCAGGTGAACCAGACCCACTTTCTCTTCTCATTCCTGGGCCAGGTGAGTTCCAAGTCCTTGATAAAAGATATGTCCTTGGTGGAAACGCCCTTTGCCCACTCGATTGAAGGCCAACCACTCGGATGCCGGGCGCTTCACAGTCTGCCGCGGAGTGAAGAACAACAAGAAACTGGGAATGGTGGTCAAGTTCGCCGACGAGCCGGAGCTGTCCATTTGGCCGGATGGTGGGGAGTGCAACAACTTCGTGGGCACCGACTCCACCGTCTTTCCCCCGGGCCTCAAAAAGGAGGACGGACTGTGGGCCTTCACGCCGGACCTGTGCCGCTCCCTGGGGGCCTTCTACCAGCGGAAGTCCTCGTACCACGGCATGCCGTCCATGAGGTACAGCTTGGACCTGGGCGACGCCCGAGAGGACGAGAGCTTGCACTGCTTCTGCGACGACCCCGAGGACCTAGACACCTGCCCGCCCAAGGGCACCATGAACCTGGCCCCGTGCGTCAACGGCCCCCTGATGGCCTCCATGCCGCACTTCTACAATGCCGACCCGAAGCTCGTGGCCGATGTGGAGGGCCTCAGCCCCAACGAGAAGGATCACGCCGTCTACATAGACTTTGAGCTCGTAAGCTGGACTGCCGCTGCCTAGGGCTTTCACGGTGACATGCTTTCGTTGCAGATGTCGGGCACGCCCTTCCAGGCGGCCAAGCGCCTGCAGTTCAACCTGGACATGGAGCCGGTGGAGGGAATCGAGGCCATGCGGAGCCTGCCGAAGCTCGTACTGCCCCTGTTCTGGGTGGAGGAAGGAGTGCACCTGAACAAGACCTTCACCAACATGGTCAAGTACACACTGTTCTTGTGAGTACTCCTAGTCCTTGATAGCTATTATCCTTTATTATCCTCCCGGTCCTTTCCAGGGGCCTGAAGATCAACTCGGGCCTGCGCTGGCTCCTCATCATGCTATCCTTTGTGGGCCTGGGCTCCGCCGGCTTTCTGTTCTACCAGAACTCCGACAGCCTGGACATCACCCTGCCCCCCAAGATCATCAAGGAGACCAACAACAAGGTGGCCGACGTCAGCAAGCCCACCGAGCCGCCCAGCTTCGCGGCGAATGCCTCGATCCCCGGCACCAACCCGCCCCACGCCAAGAGCGAACAGCGAGAGCGCTACTAAGCAGAATCGCCAAGATTCCCCACCGTAGTCATAGTCCGCTGCACCTGTATAGAGTCCAATTCAAGCTAATAAAATGAGACGGAATTAGTCGATTCGTTTGGCACAAACTGGTCCGGTGGCCGGTCGAGCGATGGCTAATCGATGATCGTAGATCTCAGATAGCAGATCGCAGATCGCATCTCGCATCTCGCAGATGGCCGATTGCAGATCTCAGATCCGAGTGACAAGAGCTGGACGCTCCGCTGACACCAGTCAGCGGCGCAAGCCAAGTCGAGATCAGCAATCGCATGACTCTCCTCCGAACTGACAAATTGTTTTTTAACAATGCACTTGCAAAACAATTGCGAAGACGGCTTGGCTTTAAATAAAACGCAATTTCGTTAAACTTCATAAATTATTTTCGAATGAAAAATGACTTCCAAAAGCGCGTCAATTGGCGCCAATTGCTGTAAGCGATCGTATTTATTTTTAAACTAAAACTTAACAATAGCCCTCGAGGTCAACCTTTAGACAACTCCACATCTGAGAGGACCCCGCGGGTCCCCCACCACCCGGTCCTCTACAATGGTTGTGTCCTTCGGCAAGTCGACAAACTCCAGGAGCTCTGCCAGCTGGCCGCAGCTCACCTCTGCGTGGTCCACAAAGAAGTCCTCGTCGAGGTCCTTGATGAAGACCTCCTTGCCCTTGTCGTGGCTGATTTCCAGGTAGTTGAGGTTCTTCAATTCTGGCAGCATGTCCATATTACCTGACGTCCCATTGTCATATGTGAAGCTCAAACGCTCCAGGTCTCTGGAACTCGCAATGGCCGGCAAATCCGATAGGTTCTCGATGCCCGTCACATCCAGGTCGACCAAGTTCCTCGACTTGGACAAAAAGTCGAGGCGCGTGAGGTTGGTGTTGGCCAGGTACAGCTGCTCCAGGTGCTCTGGCTGGGATATCCGGAGGTCCTGCAAGCTCGGGTTGTCCTCCAGCTGGACACTGACGGCTCTTCCGCTCAGGCTAACCGACTCCAGCCCGCAGTTCGTGGCCTGCAGTTGGTCAACGTCGGCGGGTAGCTGTAGCTTCTTGAGGGCAAAGTTTCCGGATAGGGACAGCCTCTCCAGGGAAACGAGCAAGCTTGAGGGGAACCTTTCTAGTTGGTTGCTTCTGGCCGAGAACTGCTTCAATCGCTTCCGCTGGTCTCGGAAGAGTTCGCTCGGAAGATCCCCCAACTGGTTGCCGTCCAAGTTCACGAACTTCAGGGCGATCAGCTGCGAGAATAGGGCGGGGGAAGTGGACTTGATGTAGTTGCTGGACAGGTTGATCTTCTGCAGCTTCTTGAGGGGCAGAAACAGCCTCGACGGCAGTTCCCCCAGCCGATTATCCGACAAGTTGAGTTCCTCCAGTTCAGTCGCCAGTTCGAAAACATTGCTTTCCAAGTCTTTAATGAAGTTTCCGCCTAGGTTGAGCCTCCTCAGGTTTCCCGCGCCTTCAAAACACTTTCTTTCGACTCCCTGCACTTCGCACTCCAACACGTCGAGCTCCACAAGCCGGGGGAGGCTGCGGAACACATTCCTCGGCAGGTTCGCCAACCGACTGCTGTGCAAAATGAGGGACTCGTGGCCCTCTAGGCTCTTGGCAGCCTCCTTGGTGAGCCGGGCCACCTCGGAAGGGCTGGGCAGGTCCAGGCCCAGGCAGATGTTCTCCCGGCAGTCCAGACTCTTCAGTGCCACTTCCTCCAACCCCAGAGCCCCACCAGCTCCGAAAACCAAGGCGACCCAGAGATAGTTCAGATAGTTTAGCGACAGCATCTCGGCTGAAGAAGACTGAGCGTGGGCTGGCGTGGCGGGGCTTTTTAACGCCAAACCAGAACACAGCCTTCGCCAGCAACCCCATGTACCGCCGAACTGGCCTCGGCGTTTGTTTTGTTTTCATTCGGCGTGTTTTGCTTTGTTTTTGACTCTTGAACTTGATCCGCCAGCCGATCGCACCCGTTTTCGGGCCATAAGCCAATAAAACTTTATGACGACTCTCAATGAATATTCGAACTGTTGTTTTTTTTAATATTTGTTTGCGTTTTGGGCCGTGCAGCGCCCCATAGCCGGATAGCCGGCCACTAAGCACGTTCTCTCTATTCTCCTTCTCCAAAAACAACTCCCCCCCCCCCCTACCAACTGCTGTTGGCCAAGTTTATGGCATCTGGGGTATCAGCTGATAGCCGAGTGTTTGTTGGCGAGGCACTACGTAACGTCTGGGTGGTGCACGATAATAATGAAATTTCTTGCAAGACAGTATTTTAAGCGTTCTCTGATTTCTGTTACTATTCTGAAGGCCATTCAGGGCGAAGAATATGCATACAGCTGTGTCCATTGAAGTAGCAGTGCGACAGGAGCAGCACTATTAAGCTCTGTTTTGCCTTTTTCCCTTCCGATAGTTGACGACTTGAACTTTTTTTTTAGAATGGAATATAGACATAAAAAAACAGATAAAAGTCTAATAAATAAATGGTTTCCAATGCCATGAGGCATGATTTCAAGCTTGAAAAACGCGGTGCGGGACAAAAAACTACAATCATAGAAGACCGCCGTATAGTGCGCTTCAGCAAAGCGAATCCTTTTGCATCCTCTAGGGATATACAAGCGGACCTGAACATAGAGATCAGTGATGTGACTATTCGCCGGTGACCCTTTGTAAAAGACACATCAAAGGCAGGTTGGAGTTTTCCAAAAAGCCACTTGCACTGGCCAATATCGAAATGGCGTAATATCCTGTGGACAGATGAGTCGAAACTGGAGCTTTTTGGAGGAAAAGACTCTACACTAGGTCCACTACACTCTAGGTCCCATACACATGATAGAGGGAATCATGGATCAACGAGTATACGTAGATATACTTAAGAACGTTATGCTGCCGTATGCTGAGGAAGAGATCCGATTAAAATGGACATTCCAACAGGATAATGATCCGAAGCACACGAGGAAATTGGCCAAGGAGTGGTCCAATCAAGAGAAGATTGGCGTAATGCCTTGGCCGGACTTAAATCCCTTAGAGAACTTATGGGGGGACATCATGCGGTATGAGTCCAAGAAATCGCCGACATCTAAACCGCAGCTTTGGGAAGTTGTGGAGGAGGCATGGGGCCAGATGCCCCTTAAACGATGCCAGGACCTGGTGGATTCAATGCCACGTTGGTGTGAGGCTGTAATAGCTAAAAAGGGGTTTAGATCCAAATATTAGGAAGTAACCAAACTTTTCTTTAATACTAAGTTATGTTTGTTTATTATGTTATTTTAATTTTTTTTATTAAGTTATTTTTATTGAGAATTTCGTTTTATTTTTAATTTAACTCTGCTATTTCAATGATCATCATAATGTATACTTATTTTTTGTTACTAGCTTTACTTTGTAAAATATTTATGTTTGTATATAGTGTGAAAAAAATGTTGATTTATTTAAAAATAAATACATTAAGCTGCTATAGATGAATTTTGCGCCAAAGTTGTGTTTAAATTAGTATTTCCCATTCTGTAAAGTGCAGGTTGTAGGCACTGCTATTTCAATGAACACAGCTGTATGTATGCACCACTGACCTCTTATCTTTGCCAACAACATCCGATTCTGAAGCTAAAGATTTGATTTCCATTGTAACTTTTAGTGACAACTACAAAGGTAAGATACGAACTGGTTATTTAAGATAAAAATGTATCTCGCAGCTATCAAGTCTTCTCTCAAAAAGTCAACAAGTGGACTTCTATTGATCCAACCTCTCTCCTTATTAGAATTCGTTATAGACTCATTTATTTATAACTAACACGTTTTTAAAAATAAACACGCATTATAATATTTTAAATTTGAATAAATTCATACAAAAAATGCAAAAACCAAAGCTGTTGGATATAAATCAGGGACTGTAATTAATGTAATTTTTATTTAAAAAATCTAACAGATAAGTCCAACAAATAATCATTATTGGATGAATACTAAAAATAACTCATGAAATAATAATTATTAAAAGATTAAAATATTAAACTCTACAAATAATAATTATTTATTTATTTATTTTTATTTCTTTACTTTGAAGAAAATAATGATTATTTTTTGTACAAAACATTAAAATAAAAATCAGAAATTTAATATTGGAAATGCTTAGATTATCTTTCAAGAAGCAAATGGTACAATTATTGCTCTCTTATTGGTTATTAATGATTTTTTCAATTAAAAAAAAAACAAATAATCATTATTTTCAATGGGTTTTAAACACAATTTATTTTTATTTATTAGCTTTGATTATTTATCTTCGTTCTTTATTAATGACAATATTTAATGACAATAGAAAAAAATAGGAAAAATGTTTAAAATCAGAACTTTGTATTCCTTGCAACATCCTTAGACTTAGATTATAGCCAGATTTAGGAGAACCTCTCCCCTAAAAGATGTGATTTCGATTCAAAAGATACAATCTGCATTTTGATTAAGAATCTTTACATTTATTCTAGTCTTCTATTCATTTCTTCTAGTTGTATTGTTTCTAATTCTATTCTATTCATGTGTCTAGTTATATCTTTTTCGATTTGTGATGCTATTTCCTATCAATCCATGTTTCAAAGCCTATTAACTAAGTCTAAGCTCCAAGCTTCAAGATATTCTTGGGTAATATAGTAATAGTGTTAGTAGTATTAGATTAGAACCAGAAATGACCGCCCTTTCTGGTTCTGGACTATCGTTGCATAAGGAGTTAGTCACCGACCCGAGAACTCATTGGGCGCTGCACACGCTTTTGATATGCCCGGAATACCCGGCGCCCGACTGGCCAATAAAATTACTAAAATATTAGCAGGTGCCGTAAACCGAGGCGCCATATGCCATGGGCACCCACCATAGAGACACCAAATCCTACGTGCCAGTGGTCGGGGTGAGCGACGTGCCGCGAAATGAATTCGCATTTGCGAGTCTGTGAGGCCCTTGGGCGGCGCACTTGTTTACCCAGCAGAGCCATCGGGGGAATTTGATTTGAATGGAGCGTACAAAGTCTGAGGCCCGGAGAAGCTGGTGATTCCCGCTCCGCGGCTGCTGGGCAAGCAAACTAATTGCGGCAAATTGAATTCCACAAAGAGGGCACCAGCACCAGCACCAGCACCAGCACGAGCACGGATACGGGTGCAGACGACAAAATTGATCGCTAAACGAAGTCATGCCGTTCCAATTGAGGCACCAACGAGGGGGACTGCTCGCCGATAATTTAAAGTCCATTGGCTCATAATTAGCCCAATGCAAATAGGCAGGTCAATTGTTGGAGTGATGTACGAGTGTTTGCCCAGCTAGGCCCGCCGATTGCCCGACTAATTTCGAAGCTTCAACAAGCGCATAAATTTGTTTGCCCGCAAATTAATAAGGCTTTGTCGTTCGCCTCCAAGACAAATGGCCTTTTTGTTTTCACAGCTCAGGCGGCGGGCTTAGCGAACAGCGAGTCGGACGACTCGAGAGCAGGTTGGACGTGTTCCCCCGGCGTGCGCGCGCGCAACTCTAATGTATTGTTAACATTTTGATATTTTTCCACTGACGACGGCTCACAGATGCGCACCAGCTCGAACTTGGAGCAGGAGCGGAAACAGAAATCCCCTTATCGCGTCGCCACTGGAATGCCCTCCAAACCAAATCACAGAGACCGCTGGCTGATAATTATGGGGCATTCGGGCGCAGAAATCGGCCCACGCCTCGTGGGGAGGGGGAAGGGGTGAAGGTGAATCAAAACACATTCTGGGAGGTGCATATGTACGTGCGCAGGCTCTTGTTCCACTTAACAAAAGTAGGCCCACGGGGAACACCCCAACCCGAGAAAGAGTTGTCCGGCCGAAGGCCACTATCAGCTGCCAAAGATTCCCAGCGCTGCCCTAGTGGGCCGCCAAGTACCCACTCCGCGATAAGGCATCATGACCAGCAGATACGGCCGTACAATGTTTTGCTCGAGTGCCATGGGCTTACGCGCAGATCACTGAATGGAGGCACCGGAGCAGAACCCTGTTGGGCAGTGCCAGGTAATTAAGAATGAAAAGGGCGAACCGCGCACAAATGTCGAAATAATGATGACAACCATATAAATCAGATTGCACAGAGAGCACCAAAACAATTCAGCCAGACTCCGACTCCAGGCCCACTTTAATTGGAAGAGCATACAGGCTCCAACGAAAAAGTAGTTCCAAGCATTTCGCTGTTTTTCATTAATTAGGATTGTAACTAGATATATCTCCAAATGATTTTTGGTTCAAACTTTCTAAACTATTTTGAAGAATAGTCTTTATTGCAATAGAATAAAGTAAATTATTAAAGTGAGTTACAAACGCAACTCACTAATAACTATTTTAAGTCTACAACTGAAGCTGAAGGCCACTAGTCGCTATAGCTCTACCATTCCCAGTTATCCTTTAGTTTTAACTATAAGCTAGCTTTTTATAAATAAATAAATAAATATTTAAAATTATAGGCCATACCCCAGAACACCAGCTTCTGGAGCTTCGTCAGGAGCCAAACCCTCCACATCTAGCTCCTCATAAATATTTTATTCAAAAAAAGTTCCATATGAAGAAAAAGGAAGCACCGGCTTCATGATTTTATAAAGTAGAAAAAAATTAAGATTCTTAAATAAAATAATCATAAATAACTTAGTAATAGTACTTAAAATAGTAATCATGTAATTATTGTAAAAACCGAGCTGAAGGTCGCCCGTTGCCATTGCTCAAAAATCATCGCTACCTCTTAATTTTAAATTACTTGGCAGCTCTTTATAAATAAATAAATAAATAAATAAATTTGTATGCAACATACAAATTATGACAAGCCCTCGTTGAGCTGGGAAGTAACATTAAGTTAGAAGTTTTATTAAAATAAAAAAACAAAAAAATAATCCACAGCCTACCAGCCCTAATATTTTGAGAGCTACTGTATTATTTTTTATTTTTTTTTGTACTTGTGGACAGCGATTATTATTTTATTTATTTTTTTTTGCAAAATCAAAACACCATGAATAGAATGGAAATTATATATAGACGGCCATTATTCGAGCATTATAGAGAGGCTTATCTGGGCAGCCGTTTGGCGGTCACCACTCCGAGATCAGTTGCAGGTCGATCGCTAAGCGCGGAGCACGCGCGATGTACGTCCGGATTTGTTTGCTGGCCGCTTTGGCGGCCATCGCTGCCAGCCAGGATGCCAGCAAGAGGTTCCCCAGGGAGGAGGTGCGGATCTCCAGCCTGGAGGACTACTGCCGCACCGAGGGCGAGGTGGTGCGCTGCAGCGGCTTCCAGTTCGACAAGGAGGAGCAGAAGCCGACCTTCGACCTGCAGACCGAGGTGAGGATCGCCGCCGACGGCAACACCTACGAGGTGGGCGAGGAGCAGTCCGCCCGCACATTCGTCTTCGAGAACTGCAGCTTCGTTAACTTCCCGCTGGGGCTGTTTCACACCCTGGAGGTCAAGGAGCTGGACATTCGGGGCTGCGGCATCCGCCACGTGGGCTGGGAGAACTTCGCCAGTGGCGCCGAGTCGCTGGTGATCCTGCTGCTGGCGGACAACGAGATCCACGAGCTGCCCAGCAGGACCTTTAGCGGGGCCAGCAGCCTGCAGTTCCTGTTCCTCAACAGGAACAGGCTCAGCAAGCTGCACATCGGCAGCTTCGAGAACCTGGGGGAGCTGCAGCACCTGGACCTCGCCGAGAACGCGTTGGAGGACCTGCCCCCGGACGTCTTCTCCGACCTGAAGAGCCTGCAGCGGGTGTTCCTGGCCGACAACCTCCTGACCATCGTGGCTGGAGACCTGTTTGCCCACAATCCCCGCCTCTTCTCCGTCACCCTGCAGAGGAACCGGCTGGAGGAGCTGGAGGAGTACGCCTTCCGGCCGAAGGGCGTCGGGCTTGAGGTGGCCGAGCACCAGGTGCACTCCATAGACCTGTCGCACAATCCCCGGCTGAATGTGCTGCTGCTGAACCTGAATGTCAGCCACCTGTACGCCAGCAACTGCTCGCTGGACCGCGTCAACCTGTACGGCTCGGTGACGACCGTCGACCTGAGCTCCAACCGCATTCGGGAGCTCTACTTCCCCGCCTCCGACCAGCTGGAGCACCTGGTGCTGCGCAACAACTCCCTGGAGCAGCTGGCTTCCCTCAGCCGCCTGCCGCGCTTGCGCCACCTGGACGTGGCCGACAACCCGGAGTTGGGCCGCCTTCCCGAGGACTGGCAGACGCCGCAAATGGAAATGCTGGTGCTGCGGAACACGGGCCAGGAGGAGCTGCCCCTGAAGGCCATTGAGGGCATGCCCAACCTGAAGAAGCTGGACGTGTCCGGCAACCGCATCACAGACCTCGACCCGCCTTCTTTTCCGCTGCTATCGCAGCTCACCCACTTCTACATCCACAAGAACAGCTGGAACTGCTTCAGCCTGAGAGCGGTCTTGGACGTGCTGATCCGGCCACACGGAATCACCTATGCCGTCGACATCCCCGACCCCGACTTTCCGGGGGAGTACGTCCACGGCATCGCCTGCATGTACCGCCTGTCGAAGAAGGAATCTGTGGAGTCGAGTTCCTCCTCGGAGGCGGACCCGGACCCGGACCCGGAGACATGGGAACTGTGGGAGAAGCCTAAAAACTACATGGCCCCCTCAGGCGAGGTGGAGGAGCTCCGGAGGGAGTTCAAGGGTGTTGTGCAGCACTTCGAGGAGAAATTCGACAAGGTCTTCGCCCAGCTGAGCCGCCTGAATGAGCTGATGGAGTCCATCGAGAGGCTGAACCAAACTGTTTGGAACCAAGTCACCTTGTCAGTGTAATTATAGCCTATAACTGTTTAATTAAAGGAAGTTTAATTAATAATAATTAATTAATAATTAATAATAATGTTGGGAACAAGAACTTATTCTCCAGATGTTTCTTTCACATATTTTTATAAAAATATGGAATAAATTCCCTTATTTCCCTTCTTTTTATTAAAATTTGTATAATATAGGAATAATAGAACCAAAAAATTTAAATAAAAATAATTATAAAAAGTATGAAAATGTCGCATGGCGCAGTGATTCAAATTGAATTAAAAATAAAAAGCTATTTAATATTTTTCAATCCAACAATAGAAAATATTACGAACAATTAATACATAACATTTTAAAATTAATTAAGAAATAAGTGTTTGAAATTATATTTGAAAAGTAACTTCTGTCTGAGTCGCGTTTAAACAATCTTGAAAACAAAAGGAGTCTCACAATCAATCAAACCCCCAGTTACAGTGCTTTTAAAGAGCTATAAGAATCACTTTTTATAAAAAAAAAGATGGGTCTACCGATTCTCCAGTTAAAATAGAGACAGAATTGCAAGGACCAACTCGTGGAAGGACATATTTTCGGGGAATCGCAAGCCATGTCGAACAGAATCTGTTTTCCCACTGCGATCACTGGAAAGAGTCCCATTCTCCACCATCTGTTGTGTACATATTTCAGTGGGTCTGTGGCTCGGCCACAAGTAGAAAAATATTTACGCAAAATATTGATTTTCTGGCGAAGCTATGCCGCCGCTCTGGGCTTCCTCCGAAAAGATATTGAAAGGGGTTCATTCAACCCAGTTGAACAAGCAAACAAGCCTGGAAGGAAGGGAAATGAGTGGCTTAGACTCTTAGAATCATAAGCCTTATGTGGGAAATGGATTGGGGTTAGTAAAAAATATAGTGGTAGCCAATCTAGTAGCTCTCCTGCGGTGCCTCCCAATTTATGGCCAACTAATTGCGAAGATAAACAAACAGTTTCAGTTTCGGTTCCAGCGCAGCCACTTGGAAAGAAAGGGAGCCCCCCGAGCCACTGAACCACAGCCCGCTGCCTGACCACCGATGCCCAGTACATCGCGGGCATGTGATTTCGAGCAGCCCCACAGATATCCGCTGTGTGGAGCTGCACGAATATTGAATAATATTTGTGTGTTCGTAGAAATTGCAGTTTCTGTTTAACGGTAATTGGCACACAACTCGTGCCGATCGGCCGCAACTGTAAATAAATAATATCCACAACGCCTTCAGCTTCTAGCAGCGAGCAGCGCTAGCTGGGGTTTCCACAATTCATCCCCCCCGACCTTTGATCGTTTCACTTTCCAGTGCTGCCAAGTGCTGCCTTAATTATTCTAGAATCTATATCTAGATGTTTTTTCTTAAAAAATATGCAAAGTATGAAATCAAACAAAAATGGTGAAATTGAAAAATGTCATAATTTTGAATAGCTGTTTATGTCCCAAATTAGATTTAAAAAAAAAAGCGCCCCACAAATCACCAGAACAAGGGGAATTTCCCACCCACTCGTCGCCCACTGAGTCACAACCACACGAACAATACGGGCGGGGAAAATCAACGTAGCGCGCTCATATCAACACACAGGGGAGGGGAGGGGGCGGAAAGTAAATCATATTTGGCAATTAGACAAAGGGAGAGGGCAGTCAGGGAGTACCAACCTTTGAGTTAATCAGTGACTCGGCGACGCATGTAGTTGTGGAGCAATTGCAGAGGCGATCGTGTCTGATTTCGATTTGCAATTAATTCTCTTGTTTCAAATTTTATTCAACCTGTGCTCCGATGTGACACACACACACACACAGGTACACTGGGGCACTTGGCACTCACACTGAGACACATTCACGGGAACGGGGGGCGAACGGGAAGAACAAAAGGAAAACTGGGAGCCGACACTGCTGGCTCTTGTAAACAATTTCGCGATTAGGCGCTGCGCTACAATGAAATTGTAAATAATACGAAACGGACATTAATTCCTTGTTTTCGTTACATAAAGATTAGAGCGAAATTATAATAAACTTTTTCGCTGGACGTGATGTGGGATGTTCGAACACTCGAACACTCGAAGGTGTTGACTTTTCAGATTAGATTATTTTATTTTCAGCACACTCGCTTCACTGATGTTGCGCGCGTTGCCCAACTAATTATCAGCCATTTTGTTCAACACCGAATAAATCACAAACACGCAACAGCAACAGCAACAACAACAACCACAACTAGACTATCCAAATGAATCGATTTTAATAAAAAGAAAGAAAAAAAAAGGCGAAAATTATAGAGGCGCGCGCTTCCACTTTGGACTCGAGACTCGCGACTCGAGACTCGACTTTCCAATCGGAACTTTTTCAAACTGATCGGAAAAGTACGCAGAGCCCCGGAGGATGTCCGCATTGATTTGATTTTCTGTCCATCGGACAATTGTTACAAGAGCGACAAAGAGCCAAGCGGAGCAAATAAAAGTATTTGGCCGTGGAAAATTTCCAAACTTTTTGTGCCTCTTCCAGCAGGCGACGCCATGTGTGCTTGTGTATGCGTAACAGCTGATCGCAGCCTATTGATTTTTTATGGACGAGGCTGGCTGGGCTGGATGGTTTTATTTTCCACAAGACTGGCGAGCAGTTGAGCAAACAGAAGCGGAGGAGGATGTCCTCTGCATGGCGCACTTGCTGGAATTGAGAGTGAGAACTGATGGCATTCTGGGCTGGATGTTGCTGCGTTGTGGTCGCCGTTGCAATTGCAATTTCCTTGGCTCGTTCGCGCACAATTAAAAGCTCTATACGCAGCTTATCACAAAATAATATTTCGAAGCACACACTTGTATCCGATTTGGAAGCTAAATCCGTATCCAGCTATTTGTTGTTGGTCTCAACGCTGTGTCGCTGGCACAATTCCACGCACCGATCGCGATAAAATGGCTGGAGGTTTTCTTTATCTCGCCTCTCGGTGGCACTCACATGCGAAAAACTTGTTAAAACGAAGAGAAGGCAACAACAAAAAACCGACAAAAACAATCCGACAGCCAGAGTGGGAACTAGGGTTGTCAACATGCCAATATATCGATATTCTTGGTATAAAGTGATATATTCAAGCCGATATGTGGACTTTTTCCGAGATTATCGAAAATAATATATATGCTAGTATATTATATTTCGACTAGGTGTTACATTCCAAAGACGTCAGATTAAATCAAACTATTTGATTTTTATTTGTGTATCATATTCACATTTCATTCGATTTTTTCGTTTGTACCTTTGCTTCGTGCCTTCATTTTGAACATTCTAAGCCTCTCGAGCAGGGTTGTGCGTGAAAGTGAGAGATCCGATGTTCCGTCCTTGTTCGATACAACTGCCCAATACGCAACATGTTGCAACCAAAGTAGGGATGTCGAAAATATTATTTTTATCGAAACATCGATAGATATCGACCCGGGTCACACCCATAATCACATTTGACAGTAAATTATGAGAAAATTAAACATACCCTTCAAGAAATTCCATAATCTTATAAAAACAGTCTTTTATTTAATAAAGATGTACGCCAAAAGCTATTTGCTTTTATATTTCAAATACTATCGATTAGATTTTTTTTCAGTATCTCGCAGCCCTAGCTTTTCCCTGAATATCAGTGTTGCATTATTTCCCATTGACAAAGACAAAAAGATTCCCCGATTCACCCTGTGCACGTTATTTCCTTAACAACTCTTATATACGCTGTTATATTTATATTCGTTTTAAAACGACAAAATTTTATTTATTTTTTTATTTGTCGAAGACATGCCAAGAGTTTTACTTTTCATCAATCACCCTGTGCGAGTTCAAATGTTAGCGGGAAAACGATATCTCTTTCCAACACTGTTCCCTTATAAAATCCAAATTTATTTCTTACCGATAGATGGCGCCAAAAGTTCTTTCATCTTTATTTAAATTTTTAAATTTAACAAAAAAATATTCCGCTACCAAAAGACTATAAGAATATTTTTTATAAATAATAATAAATGGCAATATGCCTTAATAAATATAGAATGATAAAGTAAATAAAGAATGGCTTGCTTGACATTCTAACTATTCATACCCACAGAACTCTGTTGAAACTTCAGAAACAAAATCAATAAAAATGGCGCATTGCATTGTGACCAGCCTTGGATGCCGCCACCAGAAACAGCAAAGGTGGTAGGAACCGAAAAGGACTCCTTTACCATCATCGCCCACCCATCATCGTCAACTCCGCTTTCACACGCCGGCCGGATCCTATTCACTCACCTGCTCAATGTCGAAGTCCCATTCGGGGGAAGGCGAGCGAGCTGTTCGGCCCCCGGGCGGCGGAGTGCCCAGGGCCGGAGACCCGGCTTGCGGCTCTTCGGGTATCACGGCGAAGCGGCCTCGCTGCAGGATGGGAGAAATGGCGCCGTAATTAGCTGCAACGGAGGAAGAGAGAGGCCACCAATTAGCACCAGACACAACAAAAAGTGAAAACATTAGTAACTTTGAAACACTTTAAAAGCAGAAGCATGCTGATAAGTTTTCCCTTTGTATTTATCTTTCTGCAATTAAAATGTTCACTGCATACTTATTAGCGCAATGGTTGGACTGAGAATATAACTAAAAAGTAAGGTAATTAGTATTAAATATGTTTGAATAAAAATATATAATAATTCTAAGCAAGATCTAACTAAGAATGTCTATATTGCTCATGAGAAATAAGTAGAAATGCATGTCGAGTAAATGAAATTTGTAAATTTTTTGATTCAAGTTAATGTTTACTTATGAACTCACACGTGGGCATCAGGCGAAATCGTCCCAATGTTGTCTCCGGCGGACCCTGCGGCGTCGACGAGGTGACGCGGAAGCGACCGCGTCGGGCGGCGGCTACATCCTCATAGTTGCCACCCCCAGCCGCCCCTCCAACACTGCTGTGCATGCTGTGGCTGCTCCGACTCGCGCTTCAACACAAACTGCAATTCGAGTGGAAAAAAATAGCAGGGTAGTTAGTCAAAATCAATATAGCGGTCAGATTTAGTCGGAGAGTGTGTTTTATGGGCAAAGTGCACGCTGGCCCTGCGGAAACTCATAATTGAAAATATGGAGGAGTGCACCGAAAAGTGCGACAAGAAAATTCCTCGAAAGGGGGCCACCAAGTCATTCAACTGCGAAAGCGCAAGAGAGGCAACGGCAACGGCAACGGCAACGGCAGCGAAAGGGGAAAGAGAGAGAAAGAGAGCAAGGTTGAACAGCTGTCTTCGCGCCACGCGACAACGCGGCGTATGTGTGATATTTTCTTTGATTGTCTTTCGACAAATTAAAGCGCTGGCCAGGCATTTCAAATTGCCGCTCGCCTTTGTTATGGCTTCCTCGATTCAGCTCGTGACGAATTCTAGATTTTTATTAGTTTGCCTGCATGACACATATTTGTTCTGCTAATTTATGGATATCAAAGAAAACAAATTAATTCTGCCGTCATATTGTACTATGTGTCACTGTTTATTTTCAAAGTCAATCTTTGAGAAAGATTTTCTGTTATTCAACGTCACTGATTCAATTGGCCATAAATTTATCCTACATTCCTTTTTATTTTTTTCTAGAATTTATTTCTTTGTTTTTATTTCTTTTTTACGTAAACAGAGCACAGAGAAGAAATTTAAATGCGACCACTATTATCCCCCTGCGTATGTATTTACCTCAACGAATCTCTTTTTTATTTGTTTTTATATATTATTTAATTTTATTTAAGCTTTGCCATCACATAGATTTCCCATTTCAATTTCTGGTCACTTCTGGTAGTCTCCAAGAGCCAATTCTCTTCTGCTTTAGCGGCAAAAACGAACAACGTTTGCATAACACGCACAACCAAACATGCAACCACTACATCACTCATACGCCGCATATACGCGCTGTGGGTCAGACATTGTCACTTCCATGGGACTGCGTGCCGTCGTCGCTCTGCGAATTGTTGTTTCATATATTATTGATTTTTTTCCGATGCTCCGGTTAGAGTTTATTCCTCGATGCCCGACAAATTAACACCGAAACACTTAAAAACACGGCAATAAACACTCAGCAAACACTCTTCGACTGAGCAATTGGAATAATAAAAACAAAAGGGCCCCAGCCAGCGACAGAGAACGGGAGAAAAATAAGCTGGCGGCGGGAGAGAAAGAGCGGTGCTGCCGCTGTGGAATTTCGCGTTTGTTTTATGCAACTGCCAAAAATGAAACTGGCGTGGCCAAGTCGGGCCGAATCGAGTCCGAAAACGAAAACGAAACGCGGCCAAAATGCATGCAGCACCAAAATAAACCCAACCCGAAACAAGGCGAGAAACGAGTGGCCAAAATGCAATCGCTAATTGGCAAAGAGAGCGGCACAGTGAGAAGTGTGCAGTTCGGCCACAGGGAGAAAAAGTTGTACGATAAATCGAGAAACATTCATCTTCTTCTATAAGTGGAAAGGACATCGCATTATTATCCACAAACTCCATAATGTTTCGATCAAAGTATCAGTTTTTAAAAAAACTGCATGTTCTACTTAGTACATTTATTTGTTACATAAGTATTTCTTTCTGTGCCATCCGTCGGGTTCATTTACTTTTTGAAAACACAAACGGAGAAGCATGGAACTATTTAATTCATAAAAGCCCAGAAGAGAGGAGGCTGAGAGCGCCAAAGAGCTTAAGAGAGAGTGAGAGCCGGGACGCTGCGACTTTCGATTTACCTTCAACCCATAGAACGAGCCAGAAATTGCGTATACGCCATGGCACTATGGGACTTTGACCAATTTTATGATTCCAGTAAAGCCAAGATACTTGACTGCCGTCGATTATATTGTATTGATTGACACAAAAAAAAGGTATTTTTAAAAAGTGGGAGTGTCATTTTAGTGTTAATGTTATTCTCGTTGGGCTTGGTATTTGTTTTTTCTTAATTTTTGATATCAAATTATTATTTATTTGAAAACTTTAAAAAATGCCAGAAAACTGGCTCACACCTCCCATAGTGCATTGGAGAAGCTTTTCCAACAGCTGTTTGGCAAACACGTGAGCGCATCCCCTCCATGCAGGGGGCGGGGCGAAGGGATATGTGCATGCAGATTTTGGGGGCACAGGATGGGGAAATGGAAATATTGAGTGACTCATCTCTTCACGCCGTGCCATAATCATTTCGTGCTGTGAGGTAAAAGCATTCCCATTATTTCTCTTTAAAATTATAAACGATATCTAATTAGCCATTTTAGATGCGATTTGAAAGTGAACAGACTCATTCTCTGAGCAGATACACTTAAACTTAGACCGCCCATCCATCATTATTTTCAACAGCTCATATCCCAACAATTTTCACGTTTCGCTTGGCCAAGAATTTGACGCGATTTGCGTCTGTAGAAAGAAATGGCAAACTTTTCCCCATCACAAAGGAAATTTCCTCTATTTTTGTTATTTTGCTTTTCTTTTGCTTGCGGGCTCACGTCCAAACATGTGACTTGAAAGCCCCCAGTGGGTGACATCATGGGCAGTGGGCGGCGATGGCCCAGGCCGGGCCAGGACTACAGGGTGGCAGCGCAGAGTGATGTCTACCGGGCAGACAGTTGGGCACACACGAACTTGACAAATGAATTATGAAATGAAGAAAGGGAAAGAGTTTATAAATAGCCTCCCCGAAGCCCCCTGTTCTCCTCGAATCTGTCTCTATTGGCCGCCAAATTGGCTTTTGCTTTGCTTTTTGAAAATGTCAAATGCGTTTGTTGGCCTCAGGTGAGCCGTGACGCCAGGGGCGCGAAAGTAAAAGTTAAAGGATACATTTTGGGGAGAGTTCTTATGTTTAACAAAGTTACTAAAAGATTGAAGATTATTTGGTATCCAACCCCTGACATATTAGTTAATAAATTATCCAAAAGACACATGACAGTAGTGGATTGTCATCAAACTACAGAGTGATTTGCAGAATCGAGGTCATATCGAATATAAATTCCTCCTCCATCTCTCCGCCTCCGCCGACCTGTTCTCCCCACTTCCATGGCACTATCAGCGCGAAAGGCGCATCTGAATGGCGATATTTGTACATTTGGTTGTGCACTTGCGGCACTGGGCCCGCCTGTTATTTATGCATGTGCTCTTTGTTTTGCTCGCCTGTCATTATTTTATTGTTGAACTTGTGAGGCCGATAAGGCGCCGGCCGTCACTATCTGTGGGGATGGAAGAAGAGGGCGAGCCGCAAGCATAAATCACTTTTCCACAATTATTCCGTTTGGCGACACGCTGATAAGTGGAGTAGGCATGACATTAAATTAGGGCCATAACCCAAATTTTTACATAATGTTTGACGGGAGCTACCTCGCCGGCTTCGTTTTTAATCGCAAGCGAAAAAAAAAGGCTTCCAACCGGCAAAATGCTAACGGTACACGTCGCATACAAAACATAGAATTCGAGCGAGAGAGAGAGAGAGAGTGGTTATTGCTTTGGGGGTGTCTGCACCCCTCTTCGCCATAACAACATGTGAGCAAAAATTTACAACGCCTGCAGCTCGCCATTATCTTCAATTTATAAGCATTGGACTTATTTGTGTTTTTATTTGTCTTTGTTTGCATGTCCCCTCTCACTTTCGATCGAATTAGTTGCTAAAATTAATCCAAAGCACTAAAAGGCACTCACACCCACACACGCACGGACGTCACCAGGGCAAATACACACAAATACACCAAACAGCTGGCAGCAGCGCCAACGGAAAACAACAACATCTCGACTGCGAATCAAAACTCACCCAATAGGAAAATATTTTATTTGATTTATGCAAACGAGCAGCGATTTCGGTGCGCCCTAATTCTAGTTCTAGTTCTTCAAAAGCACATCCAGCACTGGTTCAGCACATAAAATTCACAATTATTTGCACATTTGCACAATTCAATTTTCTATTTCATTTTCCCGCGGCTGATTCACTAATATCCTTTTTTTTTATTTTGCTTTTTTTCGCAACTTCTGCGAGAATTTCACATTAAATATTTTTATATTATTTAATACCGTCACGTTCATGCGTCGCTGAATTTTTCGTATAATAAGCACGACGAAAGCCTAATTTGTGCATTTTAAAAATATTCCGAAAATTTTAGACCGCATCTGCAACGGCAGAAGTGTTAGGGTTGTCACGGTATAACAAGTTTTTGTGTAACAAATATCGATAAGTTTCAAGTACAGTGCTGGGTAATATTCAAAAATTGCTTAAAATAAAAATAAAAAATTTAAATTTAAATAAGTAAAGGTTAATGAGCCAAATTTAAAGAAATGTTGTAAAAAGAAAAACAAAAAAGGCTCTCATTTTGGTAATAATCAAATAAACACAAACTAGAAAACTATTTTAATTTCGAAAACAGTTTAAAAATCGGGAATTCTCCAATTTCTCCGAAAATTAACGCATATTCAAGAGTAGAATTTGATCAAAGAAAAATATTATTTTGATGTTTTTTTTATGTTTTTATTTTTTTTTTGCAAATTCACTCAAATGTCTCCCAAAACCCAAAGACTTTTAGCAAACGTTTAAATAAAAAGGATCTTATTAAAACAATACCTTTCAATTTGTGTTTTTTTTTTTATTCAGATCGGACGCAAACAGAAAATTTTTACTTCTACGACTATACCTGCAAGGAGGCTACATGGAGCTCGTTACCTTCGTGGACTGCCGTTTCCAGTAATATTTACAGTCTTAATATAAGCACAAAGAAAATGAGTAAAGAAAATCTTTCTAAAGTTAAGAAGTTTGTTTGAAGTAAATACATATCTCCAATAATTTCAATAAACTTTTTCATCTGTGAAAAGTTTATAAATTCTGCCTATTTTGTCATGGTATTATTTAATATAAAAAACTTATTAAAAAAGCGCGTTGAAATGATTATTTTTACTGAACAACATAGTTGCTTTGCTATTTTAAAACCAATAATTTATTAACTTAAATCGACGCTTTGCTGCTTGTAGGTGAAGAATGCAGAGTTGGCTAAAGCTAAACCTTTTGTACGATTGCAATTCCAGGAAGGTTAAGACGTGGCCCAGCAGCAGGATGAGCCACATAAAACATATAAAGTTTATATGTTCATTTAAATTCGGCTATGTACTTTTTCTTTTCTTCGATCAGCTTGCCTTCAACAGGTAGCTTCTTGGCCGCAGATGATGGTGTAGACTTCTTGCCATATATCATGTCAATAAAGAGGGCGGAAAACACAAGAACTGCCCCAAACCATTGGCGGCCGATCAGGACGTTACCGAAGAGCAACACGGAGCAAAGGACCGTGAAAAATTTGCGAGTGGTGGTAACCACGGAACAGGCTAGTGGCCCAAAGCTCGCCACCATTAAGAAAATGAAGAACTGGCCGAGAACGCCACACACCGCAATCAGCGAAAGATGAGTCCAGGCTTCGGGATGACGCAGGGTAAAGTACAAAAACTCCTTGGCCTCACCTGAAAATAAACCCGGTATTGATGGCTTAACACACATAAATTGAAATCTAAAAACTAACCTGTAAAAAGCATAGCAAAACCCAGCATTAGCGTGCTCCAGAAGTTCATCGCCCTCATCATTTGCTGACCCGATGGTGAACTGGCTGCTCGGATACGTTCCTGCACTGCACCCGTCAAGCCGTCCATAGAAAGGCTTAAGAAAAGTAACACCTCGCCCAGTAGGGTAGTCTCCGCCGGAAGATTGGACACTTTACCCTCCTTGTACATAAAGAGGATAACTCCCACGACGATAGTTAACACACAGGCATACCGGGTAACACTGTACGATTTTCTGCCAATCAGCACGCCCAGAATCATGACAGGAATGGGTTTCGCGGATTTTCCGACCACGGCGGTGGGGTACGGAACCCAGCGCATAGCCATGTTAGTGGAGACCATGGCCAGAAGGTAAGTGAGCGAACAGGCCACGTAGGAACCGGAATGTGTTGTGTCTTCCTTTTGGGGCCTCACCGTCAAAAGTACTAAAATTGGAAGGTTAAAAAAAATACTATAGAAGAAATAACTGCTTACATTTGGCAAACACATAGTTGCAGAGGCACTGCACCCAAACCAGGGCCAACGCGTAGGTGAAACGCTCGCCCACGGATCCGTCCGTTTGCACTTCGTCACCATAGCGGCCTCTCGTTAGCTTCTCCTGCACAATTCCGTACAGAAAGTAGCAGACAAAGATGCCCACGGCGTATATCACGAATCGGCTGCGTTCTGGCAAATGCATGGCGGGTGTCTTTGGCTCGAAACTGCTAATTGGGCCGCGATTTGTGCTGCACTGCATCAAACAATTGATCCCAGCGGCTGCAGGTGCCGTGATTTTGTTGATTACAGAGACCTAATACGTGGTACATGGCGGTGATATTGTTGCCAGACCTTAAGATGGAAGTGCCAGTATTGCCAGACTGTCAAGTGGCAATTTAAAATTTAAAAAAAATGGAGGGTGGTACAAAATTAATTTCTATCAAGATTAATCATGAGGACCCAGAAAAATCTAAGAAGCCTAATAAATCATCAGAAAAAAATTTGATAATAATTCATAAAAACGAGGAGAGCGGAAACAAATTCCCAAATTAGATTTCGGGTTTTTAAAATAAATATGTACATACATATATAATTTTAGTTGTGTCATTTTTAGTAAAGTTTTAAAAGGTATTTTATTTAAAAGCTTATTGATACCTCTAAGAAACACATTCATTCCAAAGGAAAATAGATACGCTAATTTCGTAAAAGTTTTACTTATTTGTTTAAGATAATGTTATTATACCCTTGTAGGGGGTATGATTGGGATCACCTCCTAAGTTGATATAATCATGTCCGTCTGTCTATTTCTACGCAAACTAATCTCTCAGTTTTTAAGATATCGACTTCAAACTTTTCACACATCCTTCTTTCCCTATCTTTAATAAGTTGGAAGTCGGATATATAAGTCGGAACAGCCTATAGCTATATCCTATAGCTGTCATATAACTGAACGATCGGAATTGACCCAACTTTGGATGGGATGGGACTTTTTATAGATTCTATTTTGATACCATACCATTTTGATACTGATTCCATTGACCAAACATCACAAAGATCAGCCGACTATATCCTATAGATGCTAAATAACTAAACGAACGGAAGTGAAAATCCAAATAATCATAATTTTTTTCATAATTGAAAAAATTGTTTTCATAATTTTTATTAGAAAATTGATTTCATAGTGAAATTCGTTTCATTTGTTCGACATTCGAACACAACTTTGCTGTTTTTGAATACAGAAGGGGACTTTTTCAACATTTTTATTATAAGAAATTTATTTTCTAATAAAATTCTTTCATTGATCGATCCATTATAGCCGATATTTGCGGTATATATTTTAGAATATAAGCTGCCATTTAACTGCAAGGGTATATCAACTTGGACTCCGCCCGAAGTTACCTTTCCGTCTTTGTTATTCGTATTTTAGTGATAAGCGAACCTACTAACAAAGAATAAACATACAAATACAAATTTGAGTTATTTTTAAGATGATCTGAATCGTAGAAATATTATTTTCGCATTCGACCTATCTGCGGATTAAAGTCATTTTCGTCTATTTCCTCCTCATCTAGGATGTTCCAACATAAAAATAAAATAAATCTGTAGGAACCACCAGTATCCTGTCTCGCAAGCCTCCTACCAAAGAATTCGCTGCTCCAGAGTGGTGATAACCCAGCACTATTTCGACTTGGAGAGCTTTACCTTCTACGTGATAAACTTACTCGACAAAAGGCACCAGAGGATCTACAGCGTCTTCACGGGAGAAGAATTTTCTTTGCTTCAGATGAAGAACATTACTGGATTGGTATAGAGTCTTCTTCTATTTCCCTCGATGACATAGGGAAAATTACTTTTCTTAGAAAAGCCCTACAAAGTTTTTTGAAGCGTTTACCTGAGTTTTTTAAAAAAGTTATTAAAAAGTAATATTCAATATAGCCACTCACTCCAACGTTGTACTCCCCGAGATTCGATTCAATCTTTTTTTGATTGAGGGATATAAAAATGCAATATCCAAATCATTACCCGAACGGAAGTGGACCGAATAGTTTCCTTTATATTTAAATTTATTTTTGCTCTTTTTGTTGTAAAGAAATTTAATTTCGTTTATTTGGTTTTAAAATATACTTTTAAAATACAATAAACTTTATTCGCACATACCCATTATGGTATGTGTCCCCTTGTTGTTATACTGGTAATGCACTTGAAGTATTTGAAGTTAGTGAATGTCTCGTTCCCGTAGAAAATACACCCCCTACATTACACTATCATTCAATTATGCTTAAGGGCCTGGACAACAACAAACAAGCGATTATCGGCCTAAAAAGCAACAGTTATGCGGTAGTTGGTAAAATAATAAATTGATGCGGCGACTAGACCTTAGATGCTATCAAAACGAACAAAAACAATTTGAAAACGTAAGGAAGAAACTGAGAAGGAATAATGCTTCAGATATTTCACAGCGACATTTGCATGGGTGGCAGCCAGGTGTAGAAGAGAATATAAGCTGCACTTGAGACAACATTAGAGGTGTCCAAAGAGGAAACAATCTGATCGTCGAACTTGAACCACCTGCCGTAATTTGCGCTCTTACAGAAGGCCGTGTAGTGTCCACCCTCCATGGTGCCGTAGTGGTTGGAAACGGCATAAAGTTGGTATGTTTTTGGCGTAACGGCTCGAGATTCCGCCCGAGCTATATACGGGGTCATTTCCAGATTATCCAGTGGAAAACGCAGATAGTTTTGTTTCTTTATGTAGGCGCCTGTGTTGCCTGGGTCCGCATAAAATCTGTTTCAATAAATATCATAGAAATTAATTACAATAAATATCATAGAAATTATTTATTACTATCAAAACTCACCGCTTCAGATGCACTACCAGTACTGGAGGCAGCTTGGATATATCCAGCTTTTTAATTGCGTCTCTCTTGGTGTTGCAGTTCGGACAATTCCAGCCTTGGATGCGCTCCCCGCTAAAGTACATGTCCATGCACTGGTTCAGCTGGCACACATTTGAGTTCGGCGGCAGCTCCAGGCTGAGATTCGAGAAACACTCGTAGGTGGCAGATTCTTTATTGCAGGCCACGCACTTTACGGTGCTCTTGATCTGACCGTAGAATAAATGCAGGATCATACTTTCTTTGGCCTTTGTAAACTCCAGCCAAGCCTTTTCCGAAGCACTGATTGTTTCCCTCTGGCGGGCCACATGCAGTGTTTGTAGGTCCGAGTGCAGCCAGTCCATCAGTATGGTAAGGAACTCGTGGGAATCCTGCTGGTCAACGCCACGGAAGATCTTCTGGTACTGACCCACTACATACTACAATCGGATGAGAGTTAAAATGATAAATTCGATGTACTTTTACATTAACAACACACCCTCAAATCCCGGCTGGCCACGCACTTATATTGACCGTTCCACAGTTCCTTTATGAGTGCGGCCACCTCCTCGATCACTTGTCCATTTGTTCTATTGCTCCTGCTGATGTAACTTTTGTACTTGTCCGAAATGCAATACTCGGTTAGCTGCGGCGTATTACTTAGGCACTGTAAAATGCTGTTCATGTAGCAAGTATTTCCCAGATTTTTAAGACCAGTTAGCCCACGACCCTGAAAAAGCAAAAAATAATTTAAAATTAATAAAACTGGCGGAGATCTAAAAGAGACAACGAGTTACTCGTCGCAAGGGGAAGATGGAGCTATAAATGCTGTAAGTGGGCGGAGCTGTTGGCAGCTGAAACTTGACGCCCGCCACACAAATCATTCGCGGAATCCTGTTTGCTTCTCCTTGTCAACAGTTTGGCAATTGGACGCGGCTTAGCTTTTTGTTCGAGCATTCTTTGAGTACGGACAGCGAGCAACTGAGCGAGGGGCTGGCCTCCGAGTGTCTGGGCGGTTGTCTTCGAAACGTGACCCCACGTTTATTGATTAGACTCGTGTGGCGTCTATTTTTATGTGACCGGGGTGATTCAGCAGCCCGTTTTCTTCGACCATCCATCACTTACCACATTCTGACCCTTGACGGGTGAGAAATCACGGACCCGCGACGGTGTAGACAGAGCTTTATTCTGTTGTGGTTTCGTTGCCCGATCAAAAGTGGGTCTTTTGATAGGATCCAATGGGAGCAATTCTTCTTCGGGTAGCTTGAGCAGAGAATCTAGGCTCTCGGAGAGGTCACCTACGCTATCTAAGGGTCCATTTACTGGTAAAGGACTTGGAGGCGGCGGTGACTTATAATGTTTCTTGGCTTCGCGGGCGATGGCAAGCTGTCGCTCTCTCTCCAAACGCTCTAGTTCGTGCTGCTCGTCAAGCCGTTGGCGTTCCTGAATCTTAGATTCGACGTTTCTGGTGGTCTCTACATCTTTAGACGATATCTTCTGTGGGGTATCCGTTTTTAGCTGTTCCTTATAGCGTGTGACTTCGTCACGTAAACGGTTGTTTTCCAATATCTGCAGAGAATAAGTTATTCGTGCATTTTACATAATTACAGTACTTACAAAGTCCTGCTGTCGGCTCTCCAGCTGCAGAATCCGGTAGTGCAGTTCTTGGTTATCGGCAGCATCTCCCTCAGCCGTTTGGCGCTTCCACAGCTCGAAGGCGTTTTCCAACTGAGCATCATTTTGCTCTGCCCGTTGAAGAAACTCCTCCTGATCTCGCATTATCTCGGCGATCGGTTTAGCCTCAGTAACAGCTTTCGTCTGGCCCTGCTCATAGGTCTTCAGTGCCGCTGGTTTGCTGGCCCGATTTATGTCTGGTCTTGTCTTAAAATCCCGCGCCCTGATGTCCTCCTTCATGGTGATGTCATGGATCGAGGGATACTCGATGTCGTCAATGGTTTCAATGTCGTTGTTGTTCTGCTTCGGTGCCTGAACGCTGGGATTGGTGCAATGAGTGGGATACATCATTATGAAATACTCGTAGCCGCCCTCAACAATTTGAATGGGAGCGCGGTATGTCACATCCGGATCCCACTGGAAATATTACATTTTTATTGATTTAATTTCTTAGATTATTTGAATAGTTACATTTTTTAGGATATCCAGAAGCGTGGCAATGGCTGTATTGGCAGCCGGCTGGGCATCCTTCGTGTTCCAGTCCATGAGCACTACCGAGTCCTTGACAGATCGCGAAGCCCACGATGCTTTGGCGCTGCTACTGAGTCGCGCCTGCAGTCGACCCGCCGACATTCTGAAGCATAAATTGTTTTGGAATATGATTTTTGCAATATTATATGGGCGCAAAATACTTACCCTGCCACTATTAGTTCATCGGGCACATTGAACGCACAGTAGTACGTGAGGTGCGAGATCTCGTAGTCGGAACTAGAACGACAGTCCATGACCAGAACCGTTTTCTCTTGCATGCGCCGGTACAGCTCCTGGCAGCTAATCAGCCCCAAGCGGGAAAAATCGGCTGGCTGGGAAGATACGCTTGTAGTGGTTGCTTCAACCACTGTCCGACCATTGACGAAATTGGCAATTGGTTCCACCATCGAAGGTTTGCCCAGCAGTGCGTAGCGCCGCGCCAGAGAGTTGCTTATCAACTCCAAAGAGTCCATAATGCGTCGATTCGCGTCGGTGTCGCCCAATATTTGACGCACCGTGGACTTGTGGTTGACATAGTCTGACTTTTTGCGGATGGCGGATAACATGTTGAAGTACTTCATATAGGTGATGTAGGCCAGCTCTTCGTCGCCTTCCAGGCGATACTCCTCTGCAGTGACGTACAGTTTCCTAGCGGTGTTAAGTAGCCTAAGAAGATGTGAAAAAGTCAAATCTCACGAATCAGCACAATTTTTGTAAGTTTCAGTTTACATTTTCATATTTCTGTTGCGCAGATCGGGAATACTAGTCATCTTCTCCAGGCCCTCCAGATTGGAGCTCATGTGCAACTTCTTCAACTGGGCCATTTTGTCGGAGGGATCTTTGCCTGCCGCTCGCTTCCAAAGGTTTCCGGGGGTGGTGTTAAATAGAGCTGGGAGCAATTTCCACAATCAAATTATTATTTCTCATAGCAGAATTTGTCAATCTGCGGGCTACGACGACAGGGACACTTGTGTGACGATTTCCAGCATTGTACTTTCTACGTTTTACAGCACTGTTAAAATATTTTTGAGCGAAAAACTGTGACCGATAACAGTGACTAGCGATACATTGAATGAAATCTATTTCAATGCCACTTTTGTATTGTCAACAATAATTTTTTTTCAATGGGAAAGACTTCAAAGGATAAGCGTGACATATTCTACCGACTGGCCAAGGAGCAAGGATGGAGGGCGAGGAGCGCGTTCAAATTGCTTCAGGCGGAGGAGACGTTCCACCTGTTGGATGGTGCTCCAGAATCCTCGTGTTTTGATTCAAAAAACTTATATTCAACCAATTTCAGGACTTCATCGGGCAGTGGATCTCTGTGCCGCGCCGGGCAGCTGGTCTCAAGTGCTGGCTAAGCACATGTATGAGCCCCTTTCGGCAGAAGACAAGAAAAAGGTCAAGATCATCGCAGTTGATATGCAGGGAATGGCGCCCATCGAAGGTGTTACACAATTGAGGGAGGACATCAGCAAGGAGTCCACCGCCGAAGCTATTATAAATTTTTTTGAAGGCGAAAAAGCTCAGATTGTGGTTTGCGATGGCGCTCCTGATTCCACGGGCATGCATGACTTTGATTGTTACGTCCAAATCGAACTGGTCATCACCGCCATAAGCATTGCCACTTACATTCTGGAGGAAGGTGGCTCTTTTGTGTCGAAGGTCTATCGCTGCGACAAAATCAGCAAGGTCTACACTCAAATGAAACGCTTTTTCAAAGATGTATGCGTTTTTAAACCATCCGCCTCACGGAATTCCAGCATAGAGGCGTTTGTAATTGGTCGCCAGTTCTGCCTGCCAGAAGGACACAAGCTCTGCAACTTAACCCTCGAATGGCAAAATGATCCATCTACATGGATTGAGGAATTTACAGGATATCCTGACGCTGTGTGCGTTCCTTTTTTCGCTTACAAGGGAGAATGGGACTCAGATCGCACATACGGCTTGGTATGTTTTATGCAATCTGCAAATGTCCATAATTATGAATCTATTTTGAATTCCAGGGTGAAGATTACGTCTACCACGAGGCTGTGCAGGAACCACTGACCGCTGCTTATCAAGAGGTTAAAAAGAAAACTGCCGAAGTTAATATAAAGTACGAGCCCATTGTTGAAATACACGATGAGCCTCTTCTCAAGGATTGGATAGAAAACGTTTTACATCAAAAGTACGAGCCACCTAAAGCGATTCAAAAACAGCAAAGTAAGAAAAAAAACAAACCGAAACCTAAAGCTAATGACTCCAATAAGGAAGCTCTTGATTCCGATACTGAGGAATTAGAAACAGATCAAAATCAAGTTACGAGCGAAGAAAACGCTGAGCCAAGAAAAACCCAAGATATGGATGCAGATAGTGAAGAGCAAAAAAGTGTGTATGAAGAATCCAAAGAAGAAGGTAACTCTCCTGATTCACAGTATCAAGAAACATTAGATCAAGAAGCTTCCACAAGTAAGAGAAATACTAGACCAGAAAAAGACGATCAGGAGGCACTTACAGCTAAGAATCAAACAGCTACGAATGAAGAGTTAAAAGAAGTTGTTAATTGTAATTCAGGCGAAGAAATCTCCTGATATGAACGTAAACATAAGGAAACTATATTAAAATCCATTATTGTTGTGAATTCTATATCAATTTATGTACAAATCCATTTATTGTGCCTATAAATGCTGCATAACCAGCTTTTCAGAGGGCTTCACACCGTATTTGTAAACCTTGTTGAGGCTTTCAGGGAAATCGGGCAAAAGATTGTTGAAGTTTTCCACGTGATGTGTATGTTGCTCTGTCCAGATTCCATCGCCGGTGAAGTGAAACTCTGATTCGATAAGATAGAGAATGAGCGTAAGAGTCTCGTTATTACTCAGCGCATGGATGCCCGTTAAAGGCAATTGGAGTTCCTCCAGCGCATCGGGTAATTGCAAGAGTAGCAGTTTCTCTTCAATGCGTTTTCTAAAAGATTAAAAATTGTTATTGCCCCTCAATCACGATTGTTTTTCGTTTTCATACTTACATGGGATAAAGAAGTAAGTGTATGTTGGTAAAGATCTCCTCCGTCCTAAACTTTTTACTGCGTAAATATTCCAAACACTGTTTTACATGTAGCACAGGTATATGGCACCAATTTGGGTGACGGGAGAGCAGGTTTCGCAGAACCTGCTCATCCTTGGACAGAACGTTGCTCAAGTAGACCACGATATCACGTCCCTTAGTACGATCTGACCCATCTCTGGCGAATCTAAAATGAGTAAAGTATTTTCAAAAATTTGTTATGTATCTAATTCAGTGAGATGAGTACTTGGCAAACGCCTCGGAGCCGCAGGATAGGATGTGTAAGGAAGCACAGCGCACTTTCAGCTGATTAAGATAATCCAAACGTAGACGCGCCTTGTTTTGGTAGTGAACCAACCGCAGCACTCGCGGATTCGTGCCGAGTACCTGAAACTCCTCGATTTGCTGTAGATCTCGCAACCGTTCCAATACCGTGTCTGGGCCTAGGGTTAAAATTTCCAAGCAACGCAAAACAGCATCTTCGCTTATCCCAAACGCATGCACGTGCTGTAGAGTCTGCTTCAAGCTATCGCAGGTAGACATCAGAATTTTGGGTCGACGGAAGCCAATTTCCCGGATATCCTGCGAATCAATGGTAGGTATTTCTCGCAGGATTCTGCGCACATTATCAGCATCCGCATGAAGCAAAAAGCTGTTTTTTTTAAGGCGCTCTACAGAAAATTTCAACTCCTTTGTAAGCAGCTTCACAGTGTCCTGCAAGGAGCAAAAGCTCTTGTGGCGGACGCGGGAATAGACCCGCCACAGCTTCTGCAGATCAGCATCGTCCATTTGCAGCCTTTCCCGTAGATAGGTGTTTAACAGGGATTGTCTCAGGCTTTTTAAGGTGAGACTCTCGTTATTTAAATCCTCCTCATTCACTGGCAGGCTTATATCTGTAAAGGAGTCGGCCAAAAGCTGCGCCACCTTGACGTCGTAGGGTATGAATCCGTGGGCCTTTAAGATGTCTATGGGCTTGTTGACCACCGTGACGTACTTGGCCAGAGTCTGGATGGTTACATTTTGAAAGCCGCACTCCACCAGAACACTATGTCGATTGGACAACGTAGAGGCTCCATAGTAAATGATCATGGGCTTGGTTATGATGTCTTCTGCGTTGTACTTCAATGTTTTTAAGGCATCGTAAGAGTTGAGCAAATCCTTGCGTTTTAAAGTTTTTAGTTCAGGATGTTTTTCCAAGGCAGCAGACCAAGCTCGATAGTTGCTGCCTAGTTAAGAATATGTTATATTAAGTATATATTTTTAAATATGAGAAAATAACTCACCTATAGTTTTGGTCAAATAGCTAGCATTTAGGGGTTCTTCTGTCGGCATTTCCACGGGAGAGGGTTTAGGCAGCTTTGGTTTGGATGTTTCCTTGCCGGTGATCTTCTTTGACGAAGCCAGCCCCCGCGCCAATTGGCCCAAGCTACGGGCCATGATTTGGGCTTGATTCTGGCCGTTGCGCAGCATAGTTAGAGCATTTCAAAATATTTTTATTTACATGAGACCAAGAATCTCAACAGACATGTAACTTATAGTGAGGGAAATGGCAACTGTTGCTAGCCATCAGTGATGCCCATTTAGGTTATCAAAAAACTAATAAAAAATTAAAAAATATGTTACAATATAAACTACAGAATTAAACGCCATATTTGTATTGTAGGTATTTAGAATATAATTTTTTATTTAAGTCTAGAAAAATTAATTAAAAAACGGCAGCACCTATCGCAGCTGTAAGGGATGCCACTTGATCGCCTATACATACATATGTATTTTGAAACAGTTGGCAGCACCGTGCGGCTTCTCACACGTGCATTTTTCTTAACAAGTTGTTACTTTATTTTCTCTGAATTTCTTAAAGAACAAGGCACTGAGAATGTCCCTTTTACGTATCAGGTAGTAAAAACCCTAACCTATGTTAAATTCGTTTAATGAAATATGTTTATTTCAGGAAACCCAAGACCCGCAAGGGTAAAAAGGTTCTCCTGGCAAGGGAGCCACAGTTGATTGAATCAGCCCGCACAATGCTGTTTTTAGACGGTAGAAAGTGTGGCGGTAATGTTAAGCTGTGCATGAAGGATTTTCAGGCGCTAAAGAAGCCATTGGTTAAGATCCTGAATAGGAAGAACGATATAACTCCCTTTGACGACCCCTCTTCTCTGGAATTGTAAGTCCTTGGAGTTGTAAAGTGAAATTGTTAAGCTAAAAATAATTCTATTTTAAACCCTAGCTTAACAATGAAAAACGATGCCGCTCTGTTTTCATTCGGTTCCACATCCAAGAAGCGCCCTGACAACATTATTTTGGGCCGAATCTTTGAGAACGAGGTACTGGACATGTTCGAGTTGGGGATCAAGAGGTATCAGGCAATCTCCGAGTTCAAAAACGAAAAGATTGGAACTTGTGTGAAGCCCTGCCTGGTGTTTAATGGTCCCAAATGGGCACAAACCGAGGAGCTGCGGCGCCTTCGCAACCTTTTCATCGATGCCTTCCAAAGGGAGAAGGTTGAGTCCATTCGTCTTCAGGGCATTGAGCACGTCATCAGTTTCACTGTCACCGACGACATGAACATCCTCATGCGTTCCTATAAGATATTGCTAAAGAAGTCTGGTCAAAAGACGCCGCGCATAGAGCTAGAGGAGATTGGACCCTCGGCTGATTTTGCTATTCGCCGCACCAAAATTGCTAGCGAAGATCTGTATAAGCAGGCCCGCAAACAACCGAAGCAACTTAAGGTCGTCAAAAAGAAGAACATTAGCACCGATGCCCTGGGAAACACGAAGGGCCGTGTCCATCTGGGCAAGCAACAAACTGGATCGATACAGACTCGTCGCGTGAAAGCTCTCCGGAAAACACCCGAGGAGAAAAAGGAAAACCGCCAGCGCAAGAAAGTTGCTCTGAAAGCAGCCGCTGCCGAAGCCATCGCCGCATCGCAATGAAACTATTCACCTTTTTTATAGTTAGCTTTAGATGTAATAAATTGGTCCAGATTAAAGTAGCGTTAAAAACTAGGCGAGTTCTGGAGTCATTAATGTATGCCATCCACAATGTTTCGGATGCGCCGTGTCTTAGACTCGGCTAGTGCGTCCTCCAGGGTTTTGATCATGTTCAAAAGGCTGCTCACATCGGTTTGCACCAACATGTCCTTTCGGTGCCGCCGCTCATCCTCGTGCATGGCAGCCAGCTCTTGTTCACTGCGTCCGGTAGCATCCACCTCGAGAAGCTCCCGGTTCTCGTTTTTTGGTTCGGTATGAAGATAGAGCTTCATTGTCACTGTGACATTGCACTGATCCAGCAGGCTCCGGGATGCTGTGCGCACTTCGAGTCGCCAGTCAAGATTGACTAACCTATAGGCACGAATGTTGGCCGACTTTATTGAGCCCTCCACAAAGTTACGCTTGCTGGTAACGAACTGCTCGAGAACATCCAGCACATCATCGTCGAGATCGGGGAATGTTTGGCGCAGAATAGTCTGCATATTGACGGAACTGCTACTGACTCGAGTGGTGACGCTGATAAGAAGGGATATTAAAGCCTCCACAGCATGCTGCACAAGCTCCGGGTCCCCCGTGTCAGAGTACTTTTTTGCCAGTGCCTCGTAGCGGTTCAGATTAGGGCCATTTATCAGATAATCAAAGGCGGACTTACAGAGCTCAACGACATCGCCAACAGGCCTGTGGAGCAGGACCAGGTGATTTCGTTGCTGTTGGCTCAGCCCCAGGGACGACATTTTAAAACTGTTTGGAGTTCATGTGAAAGTAACTAAAATATTTAATAGTAACCATGTTTAAATAGCATTTATTTAATAACCTTACCTCCCATTTGAAAAAAGCTGGTCGTGCGGCTGAAAAAATAATGAAAATGAAATGAAACAATAATAAATGTTGGCAGGAAATTGTTTGTTTTTACCACTTGGTTACCGCTTGTAGTTCTTCAATGTTAACTAATTTTAGAATGAAGCAAATTTTTATTTCAGGAAAACGTAAACATTATTTGGGGCAAACAAAAAAGTAAATATCTGCGGCTCCAAAGAAAGAGGGTGTTGGTAAACGTTTCTAAGAACAGTGCTGTGCAGCATCAAATATGTTCGCGATTGGATTATCAATACTCCTAACGAAAAGTTATTTTTTAGAGCGCCATTATATTTGAATCCTTTTTTGAAGATTTTTAAAATTTTGTTAAAAGATTCATATTTATATTTTCATTCTTATACTTTAGACATTATTGATAGTTAGGATTATTTTCATTACTGCATTATTTTTCATTCCCACATTTTTGTTTTGGCGCCGCAAAATGCAATAACATAATTATATTTTTCAATTCTCAAAAAATACAATAGATGTCTTAATACTTAATAAATTATAAGTTATAATCGATTTCAGAAATAAATTTAATTTCCTCTTATTTTGAATAAAAGCTCTAAAAAGCTCTGATTCAAAGTGGCGCCTTGAACCAAGTTGGCACACCCGCGATGCGTGGGTCGCACAATAACAACAACCACACCGGAGATTCGCAAAGCAAATCGCTTCATTGGTCGTTGGGATTTGGCTGGCAGTGCTGCTCGTTTAATTGTTTAACCAATTTTTGTAGAAACCAAATTAGCAAATATGCTGAAGCAAGTGACGAAACAATTGGCCCTGCAGGGAGTGCGCAACTTCTCGGTCAGCCAGCAGGTGAGAATGGAAGCCATCAAATCTCGGCTAGAAATTAGCCAGTATACTGCAACTGTTTACGTAACCTGCGGAAATTGCATCTCACAATGAGGAGGATATGGAAACTGCACCCATGTAGCTCATTAAAGTATCACAATTACTGACTCCAGGATTTATCTTTTACTCTTCCGGCAGAACAACTACAAGGTCACCGTTTGCGGCGCCTCCGGTGGTATTGGCCAGCCTCTGTCGTTGCTGCTCAAGCAGAATCCCCTGGTCACTGACCTGGCTCTGTACGATATTGTGCATACGCCCGGTGTGGCCGCCGATCTGTCGCACATCGACACCAAGAGCAAGACCGCCGGATTTATGGGAGCCGACCAGCTCGGTGATTCTCTGAAGGGTGAGTAAAGGGCAGCAAGTGAGGTTATGTTAGTCCATGGTGGAAAATTTACAAAATAGCTTCAGAAACTGGGGGTGATGTTCCAGATAGGGTGGGAAAATCCTAACAACTGAGGTTTTTAATATGTATTAGCACGAAACTGCGATTAAAAAATCAAAATATTAAGAACATTACATAAAATACAATGAGTTTTTTATAAAGAGAAGAAATATAAGTAAAAAGACAGATAATACAATTTATGTGGCAATAAAATAAATACCTAACATACATATTTCATTTTGTCTGAGATTTGCATATTTGTGAATTTTATAATATTTATTTGTAAAATGTATTTAATTTTAAGAAATCATATTAATTAACAAATTCATATATTTTCCTATTCCTACCATTTAAATTTGGATAAAGGCCTATGTAAAATAAAAAGTTTTATTAAAAACTTTCATGTGATTTGCATTAACCACATTCTATGCTCTGATAAGATAGCTCAAGAGACCAAAGACTCCGATAAAGACAGCCACTTTGAGGCCGTAGAAAGGTTACTAGCATTTTTAACGACGTAATCAGAGGCAGTGCCTTATCAGCAGTAGCTAATAGCCACGGAGATTGAACCAATAAAAGATCAAAGCTCAAAACGATTAATTTCATATATTTATACATCATATATGCATCGTTTACAGGCTCCGATGTCGTCGTGATCCCTGCTGGTGTCCCCCGCAAGCCAGGCATGACCCGCGATGACCTGTTCAACGTTAACGCCGGTATCATCAAGGACATCTCCAACTCCATTGCCAAGAACTGCCCCAAGGCCCTGGTGGCTATCATCACCAACCCGGTGAACACCTGCGTGCCCATCGCTGCCGAGATCCTCAAGAAGGTTGTACAGTAAAGCGAAAGGAGGTGGTGATTTATAATTTTATAAAATTTTAGGCTGGTGTGTACGATCCCAAGCGTCTGTTCGGTGTCTCCACCCTGGATGTAGTGCGCGCCCGCGCCTTCATCGGCCATGCCTTGGGCGTGGATCCCCAGACTGTTCAGATCCCCGTTATCGGCGGACACTCCGGTGTCACCATTCTGCCTGTGCTGTCCCAGAGCCAGCCTCAGTTCAAGGGTAACCAGGATGCTATTGAGAAGCTGACAGTGCGTATCCAGGAAGCCGGTACCGAGGTTGTGAAGGCCAAGGCCGGAGCTGGCTCCGCCACGCTTTCGATGGCTTACGCCGGCGCCCGTTTCGCCGGATCCCTGCTGAAGGGTCTTAACGGCGAGAAGAACGTGATCGAGTGCTCGTACGTCCAGTCAACCATCACTGAAGCTACCTTCTTCTCCACACCTTTGGTCCTGGGCAAGAACGGTCTGCAAGAGAACCTGGGTCTCCCTAAGCTCAACGATTACGAGAAGAAGCTGCTTGAGGCTGCCATCCCTGAGCTGAAGAAGAACATCCAGAAGGGCATTGACTTCGCCAATGCCTAAGCGCAGTTGAATTAAACATATGCTCACCCACCCATCCATAGACGAATTGCTTAAATCGTGTACTTCACTAGCGAATTGGCGCTATTCCCTTAGAAAATCTTCTTAAGTTGGTGTGTCCAAAGATTAAAGAGATCTACGCTCTGTGTGGAAATAATGAAACCAGTTGATATCTGAAATAAATAAATTACAAATTTGGAGCCTTCACTCTTTTTTTTATTTACACAAAATATGTTCAGACATCATGTTTTTTTTTATCACTTTATTAAGTATTTTTAGAGGTGACTTTTTTGTTTACTTAACTCCATTTTATCCATTATTATATAGTACAATGTACTTGAATATACAAACTGCATACATTTATCCTACTTACTGAAATTGAATACGTAAGATGTTGCTTTAAAATTTTAAATCTACGAAATTTCATCTTCAAAGATCTTGAAATTTTTATTATTACTATATCTATGTACATTTAAAATTCATATATAAAAATCATGTTTCTGCCAAAGAATATCATAAACAAAATTTTCAATCTTAAAGTATTTAGGTGTTACAAAAAAGACACATAAAATATATTTACACTGAGAGTCTTGATATTACTCGCATCAAGGCTGTTCTCGATGGATGAAACTAATTTTAAGAACATTTTTGAAAGTGTAGGAACGCTCTTCCACTATTCTCTCGCAGATATATTCTGTGCTAACACGTACAGACTCACACTGACGCAATCAATTAAGCTTCGTTAAGATCAATTTAAACTTGCCCGCATGTCATGCCCGCCGTCTCCCTTTTCCACGTCCCTGACCAATCCCTCCCGTGACTCTGCCTCACCAGCCTCCATTTCGCGTACGCATTTGGAATTTCTTGTCTATACAGAAAATTTATGTCTGAGACAAACATATTTTTCACATATTAAGAATCATTTTTCAACTCACACCTTGTGCTTAAAAAAGTGAAATGATGTTATTTCAAAACAAGAATGGAAAGCTAACTTCGGGCGGAGCCGAAGTTGATATACCCTTGCAGATATGTGGCAGCTTATATTATTAGATATATATCGGATCTTATATAGTCGGCCGATCCTTATAAAACTCGGCAGATGAAATTTGTTTGCCGAAAGTAGAATCCATACAAAGTCCCAGTCTTCTAACTTAAAAAACAACAGAGATATGGCATTTCCGATCAATCAGTTATATGGCAGCTATAGGATATAGTCGGCCGATCCTTATGAATTTCGGCAGATCGAATAAGTCTGCTAAAAGAAGAGTCCACAGCAAGTCCCATCCTTTTAACTTAAAAAACAACAGAGATATGGCATTTCCGATTAATCAGTTATATGGCAGCTATAGGATATAGTCGGCCGATCCTTATGAAATTCGGCAGATCGAATAAGTCTGCTAAAAGAGGAGTCCACAGCAAGTCCCATCCTTCTAACTTAAAAAACAACGAAGTTATGGCATTTCCGATCAATCAGTTATATGGCAGCTATAGGATATAGTTGACCGATCCCGGCCGTTCCGACTTATATACTGCCTGCAAAGGAAAGAAGGATGTGTGCAAAGTTTGAAGTCGATAGCTTTAAAACTGAGAGACTAGTTTGCGTAGAAACAGACAGACAGACGGACAGACGGACAGACGGACAGACGGACATGCTTATATCGACTCAGGAGGTGATCCTGATCAAGAATATATATACTTTATAGGGTCGGAGATGTCTCCTTCACTGCGTTGCACACTTTTGACCAAAATTATAATACCCTCTGCAAGGGTATAAATATCATTGAATTGGGATATTTGAAATAGTTGTTTCTTTGATCGATACTTATTTGATAATTTCAATGTTTGTCATTTTATTAAAAGGTATCTCCACTACTTAGGACCCTCTCATTCAGGTCCTGTAATTCAATGAAAATGTGGATTCTAGGAGGGAATTTGGCCCGTTGCGCCTCCGATACCGGCTGACTTTAATAGTTCATTATGGGTCTAGGAATCGTCTAGTTTGCGTCTTAAATATGGCTCATATTTGATAACCTTTTTTGCGGATTTCCCCTTTTAATAAAACACGAGCAAATTCATCTACCGAATAAATATTGATCCCCACTGATACCATATTCATTTTCACTTGTTTCCCCAATTGAAATGCGCGGCATCAACACGAATCGAGCAAATTGGATTACAGTTAGACAATTTGATTTGTTCATTAAACCAGAGGCGTCGAGATGCAGACCAGCTCCAATAATTCTAATCTATTCAGACGGAGTCGCTGGAAAGAGGGAGGGGAGTCGGAGCACGCCCACGACTTTATTATTGACGATCGAAAGGCAACGATAACAAGACCAAAACAATCAATTGAAACAATTCCATTCATGAAATCAAATCGAACTGCAAGCAAAAATCACAGAGCGCGGGAGACAATTTGATAGACCAGGCCGGGTTTCTTTGGTCTTCGTCCCGCCAATTGGCAGAATGCTTTTAATGAAATAATGAGCAGGAATCAATTTTCCCGACGCCACACTTACTATATGCGGTACAAATTAAATTGCTTGCCGGCCGGCATTTTATATTAAAACAAATTGGAATCCATGGATTTACCAGCACATCCAGAAAACACTCCTCCCCGCGTACGAGAGTGAGTTTTTGTAATCGACCTTGTACAATTTTATTTAATTACAAACAATTAAGTCCTCACACAGTTCCACGGCGCCAAAAACGATAAGTGGTGCCTCCAAACAATGGCAATGTCAAGTGCAGTGTCAGTAATCATAATTAATTAAATATTACCCCACAAAGCGATTGAGAGATTTATAAATTTAAAATATTTGAGTTTTACTTGAAAAATCATAGAAAAGAACTAATCACAAAGTGGCAGTAAAAAATCTACTTTAAAATACATTTTTCTTTCATGAGTAAATTTTTACAAATTCCTTAATGTAAAATAAAATTCTAATTTTCTTTAAGCCGTACTTTACTTTATACCGTAGACTGGATCTAATTCCCTTTTCCGCAGGGGGCCTCATGGTCTAACAGTTTCCCTACCCTGAGGCTTTGGTATATTTTTGTTTCCTGTTTGAATCTAGTTGTCACATCTCGGAGATGTTGGTTAAGAACATCTATCACCTAGGTGTAAAGGTCTAAGACACTGCAGGGCTGGGCAGTGGCGTAGAAGATGCTCAACATTTTAATCCTATTCTTCGTTCCTTTTTTTTTTTTTTTTTTTTTTTATTTATTAAAAATTAACAGGTATACTGCTACCTATGTGGCAGCTTGAGCAGGTTGTAAATTACTAACAATGTATGGTAGTAGCTACGCGAATTATATTAATTTTATCATGTTATATTACATTTCTATTATTTTATCTTAAATAAACCGCAAAGGGAGATCATGCGGGTGGAATCTTTTTAGTCTCCTTTTTCGAGGCCTCCGTAGCAATCTTTTTGCCAGGGTGTTGGGATGACTTCCAAGGCGTCTATAGTAATTCTTCGTTCCTACTTCCCTCAAGTGTATTAAATATCTATATATATTAATTATATTAAATATTATACTATATATATTAAAGGTCTTAATAAACAAAGCAATGTATCTATAAAAATCATTTAACGATTTGGCATTTATTTTATTTTTAACTTATTACAATATAGTTTCGATAGCAATTACATAATTTGCCAGACAGGCCCATAAATTGCCCCGTGACAACGATCGTGCCGCTCAAGTTTTGAGCCACAGTTGCAACAGTGCCACATTAAATGGCGCCTTCGCCTTAAGTAAGTCACAATTGTCGGCAATTAATTTGAATTGCGCGCACTGTGTTGCGATTTTTCGTGAATCGACAGGCCCAAGACCCAAAGCCAATTACACGGGCCAAACCAAGCGTTGACATCTTCAGCTATATGCTCCACATGCCCCACATATCGTGTGCGATATGCGATAGCAATTGTCCAATGGTGATTGCCTTTAATTTATTGGCGTCCTCTCTCACTTTCCCTTTGATTGCATTAAGTATTTAGTGGCGATTTTGTGTGTGGGGGCGTGGCGTGGAGTTAGGCCAGTGAGGATTCTTTGATTTGAAAGGGTTATTGAACAATTATCTTGTTTTGGCGGAAGATTGCTTTCAAATGAAATTAAAGTGCCAACAAAATATAATTCATTTGTTAGTACCCAGAACCATGCACTTCAAGCCGTCGGCAATCTTAGGCATTACAAATTTCTTTAACAAAAAATCCATCAAAACTTTAATTTTCAACCGATTTATTGATTTCTACAAGTTCATTCTGAAATACAGTACGCTACTATCATGCTACAAAGTATGCTATAAAATTTTGGAAGCTGCAAAAGAAAAGAAAACTCCCTCCCAAAATTGAGCTCTGCCTATTGGTACAGTCATGCCGAAAAAAATCTCATTTATGGAAATGATGGCAAAATCATAAAGGCAACAGAAAGTGGAAAGCAAAATGCATAAACCAATTTGTGTCGACGTTTGTGATCGACGCTGTTCGTCTGGGTCATATGTCAGATACTGCTCTCACATCCGTCCCCACGAATTTCCAGAAGTATGTACTCCATATCATGTAAAGCGGGTACCAGAGGGGTAGAATAGCCCGAACAAGAGTCGTAAGCCCCGGCAAGTTGGACCCCAAAGTGCCATGGAGAATTAACGAACCGAAAATGAGGAAAAAACTATACATCTTCGTCAGCATAGCCATTGGAAAGCTAGAGGATGGGCCGGGTCCGGGAGCATTTACGGTTACGGCACTGGCTACGGGTCGACTTGCAGACTTTGTCTCGTGGGCAGTGGATTACGAAATATGCACTGAAAAAAAATGTGTTGTTTTACTATAATTAAGAAAGTATAACTTGCGTCTTCAAAGACTACGTGGCTTGGAAAACAGTTCCTAAAATAATCTGAATGTTGTTTTAACTGCAATTTTCTTGCAGTGCAATGATCATAAGTCGAGGCTTTTCATTTTCCATCGTATATTTTTTGTTTCTGCTGAATACTGAGAGAGCGAGAACAAATAGCGACTGTCGAGGCAGAAGTGAAACTAAAATACAAAAACTATTTGATATTTCATGCGGGATTTAAATTGATCTTAACGAAGCTTAATTGGACGCGTCTGTATGGGTGAGGTCCGCTCTGGACTCTGGCACGGAGTATACATGTATAGAATCCATATATGTTTGAATGGGAAAGTGTGGCAATGTGTGCGCCGAGCTTGAGCCCGCCATATTGGAATTTTGTTGTGCAAACTGATCACAATCGCCGATCCAAAGCAAAGCGAATGGAATGGGAGATACATACATGCATAGCTATATGTGTATATAATCTATCTGTGAGAACGTTTGTGGAAATGCATAACAAAACGTCGTGGCTGTCTCCACTCATATCGTAATACAATGTGATAATGCCATGCCGCTGTCACCGAGGATGAGAGAATGTTGCTGATGTTACCGAGATATATTGCCACTGAGGATGGCCTGTCATCTCGGTGGGACAAGTGTGGATGCGGCGACGTGGCGATGGGCTTGAGTATCTGTCTGCGCTCAGTTGGCGTATCTGTCTGCTGTTTTGTCCGTCTGTCTCTAAGTGTGTGTTTCTTAATGGTTATGGAAAAAATATGAAAAAATATTCAGTAAAAGCTTAGGCGCGCATGTTGCTTTCCAGCGTCAACTGTACCAAGTAGTTCCTATCGCAGATAGGCACTACTACCACTACCAACTGCAAAAATCCAGAAAAAATCATATTAAATTAAAACTTATTTAATATGTAGTTTTCCAGAAGTGGAAATATTATTTATAATTTAAACGAAAATACTTTAGGTATTAGAAGCCCCACACGAATTCCTTTTCCGTTCAATTAGGTTTATGTTGAAAATCTTTAGGACCTTTCTGATTAAGCCTCTCAAAGTAAAATTTTCCTCAAAGGTTCAAGGATCAATTATATTTGACTTTTGATCTTGCCTTAGATGTTATCAAAGTCATTGGCTTTCTTAAGGCTATACGGGAGGAGGATAAAACTTCCCCCTTCAGTGACTGCATCCTGGTACCATCCTCTAACTCATGCCCTCATAATTGGTGAATTGGCTAATGCAAAATATTGTCTGATTATTCACACGCAACAAGAGGTCCGCACCCCAAAGACTTTGTACCTTCCAGTAACATCCCTCCCATTCTGGGTCGCGACCCAGTACCCACAGTATGGGGTGTATTTATTTGTTTTCATCTTTCGGCACTGATCGCGTGCCCCGCGTCCATTCTTCAGACCTCGATTCCGGCGATTCTCGATTCCGTTTGCCCGCATTTTTGAACCTGCAATGCCAAAAAGTATCGAATTGTCCGATGTGTCTGTGTGAAAGATTTTTTGTAGTTTTCATGTGGAATTTGATGGGTTTCCTTCCTCTTTACCTCCCTTTAAGCGATGGGAAAAATAGTTGATCCTTCTTGAGTTCCTGGGAAGCCAATGCTTTTAAAACAAGATCGATGCGGGCTTAATGGGTGATTCCTGATGTGCCTGAGAAGGTCTTAAACTTAAATCCTTTTTATCTTAGTCCCCTATTGTTTATCTTAGTATATAATAAAATAGTTACTAAATATTTTTATTCTTTTTTTTTAATCTTTTCAAACAAATCACTTTTAATTTAAAAATATTTTTTGTAAATAATCGGTATTTACTATCAACAACCCATTTAATGTATTATGTAAAATTATACACTTAAAAAATATCTTATATTTATGAAGATTTTTCACACAAACCTACGATCACATATGTAGGCATGGATGATCCCCAAATCCTTATAATTTTCCCACTTCTTGACTGTCGCCCGCATCCTTCCCCTCCCACTTTAAACATCCCGTGAAATCTTTGAGTCCACCCAAATGAGCCATAACTTAGCCCCGGTCTAAGTGCGGTGATCGAAGTACCAGCATTTGGCCAAAAGGTCACACGCAACTCCAGTGAGTCCATTTAGAGGGTGACACGCGTTACGGGAAGTATAACCGTTCGAAGTGGAAGGAAAAGGTCGCAAGCGTGCCAACCGATTACTGATCCTTCAGAGGCCCTGTAGTTTAAGGGTTGTCCAATTGGAACCCCGATCTCGGACCATCCCTCGAAATTCCTGTGCATTGAGGGGAACAGCGATTGTGGGGAAATTCGTCGTGAGTCAGAAATTAATTGCTTGACCAACATGTGTGAAAATGAAGGTGGATTGTTAGGGATGACCAAACGAAAATACTTTGTCATAAGGGTCAGATAAAGGCTTTCATGCGGTATTGTTGTCTCCAATATTTGTGGACGTTGGAGCCACTACGAAGCGGGGGAAGCTGCCACCCTCTAATATTTTATAGAGTCTAAGCTTAGGCTCTGTAAATTCTATTTCATAATCGATGTTTAGATAATATGAATCTATGATTCATATTTCCGATCGTAAAGAACCAGCTTGCTGGTTATTACTTATTATAAGTAATCTTATTAAAGATTACTTTTTCTGCAATTTCAAGTAGAAAACGAAAGAAGAGAAGGATTTGCTTTAAGAGTATTGCTAAGATTTCAATCAACCTTCCCAAACCGCTCTCAATCGCGGCTCAAAAAGGTAGAAATTGAAGAACTCCACAAAGAAGCACTACTATTTTGGCGTCACATTAACATTTCTAAACAGCGGCTTTATAGGTTGGAAAAATGTTCAAGAGTGTTGATAATGAAACAGGTCTTTCCATTCTACAAATTTTATAGATTCGGGAGCCCTTGGAATCCATCAATCTGAAGGAGGCTAGTCGTCTATTATCTCTTATTGGGCTTTATAAAAAGAAGGTTATTAAATTTTATAATTATTAAAATTATAAGTATTAAAATTTATAATTTGCGCAAATTATACAAAATTATATCCACCAATTAATAACTAAGTAGTGATGGTATAGTTAACATTAATTCTTAAAATATAAGAAATTATTAATTCACAAAATAACTAATGTCAGTAAGTGAAATAAATAAATTAAAATTCAATAATTAAAAAATAGTAGGTGCAGTAAAAGTAGTAAGGTAGTCAAAGTAGTAGTATAAACAACAAAAGGTACAATCCTTGATTCTTTTAAAAGAAACAAAGTAATTTTATGTCCTTGCAATATTTTCCCGGGGCCCTCAATCAAAACTCGAACCAGTAGAAATCGTTGTCCCGTTCCCAGGACTTAATATTCCGTATCGCTTTCCGTTCCCAGACCTCCGAAAATGCTGGTAGCATTCCTCATCGAATACCAGAGCTGTAAACCGGACACGGGCAGCTAGTCGAAGAAAAACAAAACATGCTGTTGGAGGGGAGAGAAACCACACCCCGAGCAGCGACGGCCATTGGTAGCCTGGGATTGGTCGCTGCCAGGGCCGACGCTGCGCAGTCGCCTGCGCCGGTATAAAAAGGCAATCATCGCCGAAGCCGACTCAATTAAAGTCGAACCTCGAACGGTGAGCAGGCTCTGAGGAGGAATATACATAACGAATAGTAATAGAATAAAACAACAGATTTAAGAGAAAAATGCTCTTGATAAACGCAATTAACTGAAATAAGCGAACCAAAGAAAAGAAACAGTGAACGAACAGAAGCTGTTGCCATCGAATGAATTGGGACGGCTAGTGATCTCTAAAGTCTGAGCCTGTGATTTGTGTTTTGTGTTGGTGTCTTTGAAAAAGAAAAGGATCTAGGATGGAACACGATAGCTTCGACGATCCCATTTTCGGGGACTTTGGCGGCGGTCCATTGAACCCTCTAGGCGCCAAGCCCCTCCTGCCCACCTCGACTGCTATGCATCCCGTGATGCTGGGCAGTGTCCACGAGCTGTGCAGCCAGCAACAACAGCAACCGCAGCAACAGAGGTTGCCCGACTGCAACACCATTCTGCCAAATGGTGGCGGGGGAGGAGCGGGTGGCGGTTCAGGTCCCGGAGGATCTCCCAACTATGTGCCCAAGCTGGACTTCGTAAACAAGATTGGCTGTTACTCGCCGACGCAGAAGTACGAGTACATTACTGCCCCTCAGAAAATCGTGGAGCAGCAACACCAGCAACAGCAGCATCACCAACACTATGCGGCTACTCCTCCGCCCAGCCACAACGGCATTATGATACATAAACAGCCCTCCCAACAACAACAGCAGCTGGTGGGGATCCTGGACTATCATCCGATGAATGGCAAGTTGGACTACTCGCCCAAGGATCAGTACGAGCCACAGCAGCAACTGCAACACCTCTACGGCGGCAGTCCGCATCACCTGGACCATCTGGATCAGCACGGGGGCGATGCTCTGCTCCAGGAGTCCTCCCCAGTGATGCTTAATGGCGGTTCATCGGCTGGAAAACTCAAAAAACCCGATGAAATCTGCGGACAGATGGAGGCGGGTGGCCCTGTCGTCGTTCCGACAACCAGCTCCTCGACGGTGGTCAATGGTGGGGCAGGAACACCCAACGGCACTTCCACCAGCTCGGCAGGAGTTCAGGGGGTGGCAGGCACAGCTGGAGGTGTCACATCCGCTACGCCGAAGAAGGAAAGCAACAGCAGTAAAAAGAAAGGCGATCCCAATGGCATTAAAAAAAAGAAAACGAGGTAAACTGATGGCATTTTTTTATGTGTTTTTAGTACCAATTAATTTAACGACGGGAAATCAATGAAATTATGTGCCCGAGACAATAATACTTGCTATTTATGGGTCAACCACGGGGCGTATGAGTAATGCCAAGGCATGCTAAGGAACACCGAAGGGAAATGCGACTGCAATCTGGGGGGTTATTTGTCTCTTAATGTGCTGGATAATCCCACTAAATAGACCAAGTCACTCTTATTTTTTTCATTTTCAATTAAATATGTTCCTTTTTAAGTTAAATTTCGTTTTTTATCTGAAGAAAATAAATTGTTTCATTCGCTACATCAACTTGTTAGATCGGTTCCTTCCGGTTGTTAGTTAGTTCCTTTCTAATTCATATTTTTTCTACCAACAGGACCACCTTTACTGCCTACCAGCTGGAGGAACTGGAGCGCGCCTTCGAACGTGCCCCGTACCCGGATGTGTTCGCACGCGAAGAACTGGCCATCAAGTTGAACCTAAGCGAGTCTAGGGTGCAAGTATGGTTTCAGAACCGACGCGCCAAATGGCGCAAGCACGAACCACCACGCAAAACGGGTTACATCAAGACGAACACTCCGCCGACGGCGAGTCTGAATCCTGGAACCCTTGCCCCTCCATTTACCAGCTATCCGCAGACGACGACGGTGACGCCGCCGGGCAGTATGGATAGCTGGACCAGCTACCAGACTCCTTACGAGCTGACGCCACAGTTCAGTTTGCTTTCGCCTGCGGCCAGTCCGTACGGCACCTATTCCGGCCAGTATGGTGCCTATGTGCATGAAAGTCAGCTGTTCCCAATGCGGCACTTTGATTACGGCAGTCCGACGCGCATGGAAATGGGAACTGCAACCGGATCGGTAGCAGGGGGAGGCGATGACGTGGTGGCCAACGGAACAAGCTACCAGTCGGCGGAACTGCAGACCGCTCAGCATCCGCCGCAACAACAATTGGCAGATGGCACCCTAGTCACCGTCCATACCCACCAGCAGCAGCAACCCCACCAGTCCCAGCAGCAACTTAACGGGAAGTACCTGAGCGCAGAGGAAACAAAATACGTACACCTTCAATGCCACCAGAGTGTATCGGGTCTGGAGTTGAGTCCTGGCTCCAACTGTCACCTGGTAGAATCTCAAGGTCAGCACTATGTGACAAGTGCCCCAGGCGGATCCTCTAGCTGCGGAGGTGGTGGAGGTACCAGCAGCGACGACAACGATAGCGGTGGCCTGCAGGCTGTGATCAAAAGCGAGGATGCCGCCCAGCAGCAGCAGGCTCAGAGCTTTACCCTGCCGCCTTTTTTGCACTAAGGGAAATGCTCACACATAGGCGACAACAGCAAAACAGCAGCAACCGCCGCTGGACCACGCGCATCGTGCCAAGCGCCCGATTCCGGCGGCCATTTTAAATGGGCGTGGGGTGTGCAGCATTTCGAACCTTGTATCTTCGGCTGGCTGTGGGCCACAGGTACCTCTAAAAAAAGCCAGGGATTTAAAGATTGATTCAAGCAAGATCGTTTTAAAGTCTCGAATTTAAAAGTAATGATTAATATTTTCGATAGCCAATTAATGCATGTGTAAACATTGTTATTTAAGCCCGACTGAGTTCCACAATCCAGAGGCTTTTAGGGTTTTTCTGACCAGTTACACAGATACAGTCCCTGGCCATTGTTTTCATATTGCCATAGGTTCCTTTTAGGATTAATTTCGCAAGTTGCAACAACAGAATCGAAAGTCTTGCCAAAACTTAACACATACTCTAATCCTAAGTATAGATTAACTAAGGCTAGAGGTTCTACAACATATGTAGAATCCAGCCCCCATGCATTCAAAATGTGCCTTACCGCTTGGATAGAGGGCGGCTTTCCCGCAAAGACCCCCCGAATCCGAACTACCTTAAGTATATCCAGACACCGTTTCTAAATACTGTTGTTTAGACAATAAAATTCTTTCCGTTTTGTATATTAGCTCATTCGGCTTTATAAAGTTACTACACACTAATTTATCCGCTTTGTATATTCGTTTAAAAATTTGTTATACCTACAATTAAATTAATTTAAATTACGTTATGTATCATACTTTAGGACATTTCGCCAGTGTATATAATAGACATATGAATAAATCGTATTTTGTACCAATTACTGACTAATAATCTGCAAACAGAAACAAAGCTAAAAAATATAAAAACAACGTGCATAAAATATTATTATGGGAATCATAGATGTTTCATAGATGATGTAAATCGTCAAATAGGGGATTATTTGGAATGTATTGAAGATTCATAGGTAATATCAGAAGCTCGCAATTCAGTTGTTTTACAACAGGATTGGAAACAAAAAAAAAATTAAATAATATAATAAGATAAATAATTAAATTTAAAATACAATTTTTTGAAAGTAACCGCTCTCGTGGGAACAGTTAGGCTGTTCCTTGTTTCAAAACTGCCTGCCAATCAATGCCTTTGAAGAATGGATGTGCTTGTAACTGATCGTAGTCCAAACGAAGCTCAGGTGTTAATTCCAATAATTGCTCCAAGAGATCCCTGGCATTTTCGGAAATGTCCATGTAATCACCCGGATACTGAACGCATCCATACAGCTCCAGCTGACCTGGATGCGTGGCTTTATAAGGCTGGAAGAAATTCGTAGCTAAAATTGATTTGCAGCTGGAAAATCACACTTACCACTCCCAATAGCAACTGGTAGAGCACCACGCCGTAGCTCCACCAATCGGATCGAAAACTCAAGGGTCTTTCTGGGGCCACAAAATGATTGGCAAGCGCTTCGAAGCTGAGTGCCTTGTGCACATAGTTGTCGTCCGAGCTGAGTCCTTCATTTTGGTAGAAGTAAGTCAGTAGCAACTGACCCTTAGCGCCCAAAAGGATGTTAGCCATGTGCAGGTCTCGCAGGATCACGCCCTTGCCATGCAGGCTGTGTATGGCAATAGCGAGCTCGCAGGCCCACTGGCGCAGGCATTGCTCTGGAATGGGCTTGCTCCGTATGCGCGACACTATCTTTTTAGGTGTTGGGATACCAGCTTGCAAGTTACTTAACGTATTGGAAACAGACTTAAGCAACTGTTGGGAGCTTCGCACTAAATCGCTGACGTCGCTGTCGGCGGTAAGATGTTTCTGCTCCTCCTGCTCTGCCTCCGCCGGAAAGAGCTCTCCGTAATTGGCACTCTTGCTACCAGTTGGGGTGTAGCTCTGCAAATAGTCGTATAGTCCGCCGCCTTCTGCCTGCCGTAAGAGCAAAAATATCTTTTGCTCAGACTGAAAATAGGCCAGTAGTTGAACCATATACGGAACTTGCTGAGGCAGAAATATGCTTTGCGTAAGCGAATGACTAGCCGGTTTTTCAATACCTTTCATGATGGCCGCGGGTTGCTGTGGTTTCGTCACGCACTGGACTTGCATCACCCGTTCTTGGAGCACCTGAAGCACCTTGTACCGGGCCAGCTGGTTCCAAGGACACTCCAACTGCGCAACACAGCCATTATCGGTCAAATCAAGGGAGAGCTGAAATTGCAGCTTCTTTGTTGGGCAATTTATTGCCAAAAAATTGGCGTGGATCTCCTCCGCACGGGTTAAATACTTGGCTATCTTTGCCTTGGCAATAAACTTCCTCTCCTCGTTGGCATCTTGTTTCGATCCATTGAGCAGGAGATCCACGCCATGCTTATAATGATGGTGGGCTTCTGCATACTCCAAATTGACCTCCGCCTGGACGGCATGACTGAACTCCAAGGCCGCCTCGTATATGTAGTCACTATCTTCGTTTTCAATAGAGGCCATAGGCGTTAGGAGGCGCAGATAGTCCCGCTTATTGGAAGTCTCATCCGGCTTAGACTCTGCAACAGGTTTGGGTTCGTTTTCAAGCTCAACATCTTTGACTTTTGCCTTATCCTTATCGCAGTGTGGATCCGGTAAGGTTTTCTCGGCATCACGTGGGTCGTACGGCAGATCAAGTTTATCGCAAATATCGGCTATGGCACCGGCACCCCCATTTCCTATGGTCCCAGCGCAACTGTTCTCATGATCCAGCCTCAAAGATCTCTCTACATAGAGCTTTTTAAGGGGCGACCCGTTTGGCGAAGGTTGTTCCTGAATGAACTGAGTGAAGGTAGCGCATTTATACAACGCGGGATGCTGCGCCGCAAAGTCAAGAAGCTGCAGGATGTATTCCTTTCGCCGCTGAATGACCACCGCATCGAAGCGTTTGAAGTAACTGCTATCCGTGGGCACGGGCAGCTTTCCCGGTAGTTGCATGCTCTTGTGGCGCCGGCTCAGTTCCCTGTGAAGTCTTTTCACATCATGGAATCGTTTCCACACTACCAGACAGGTCAGGGCCTGTGGCACCGAGCGAGGGAAGACCTATCAATGTCCGGAAAAATCAACCATGTTTAACTATGTCTTACAATATCCGTACTCACAATCGATGTTATTTTATAGATTGTGTATCCTCCCTTGTGCTCCTGCGTGTCCGTCACTGTGAAACTGTGTATCCAGCCCCCCATATTGAGACTCATCCTGCTGATGCAAGTGGCGCCTTATTTGATAAGCATATTTCCGTTTCCCATCAAATGTTTTCCCCCAATTTTTTTTTCGCAACTTGGTACAGTGTGACCAAATTCTGTATGAAAGATGCATTGGCAACACATAGTTACGAAAAACATCGATAAGTTATCAGTTGGACGTCCCATCGACGCGCCCAATAATAGGAAACCTAAATTGTAATTCAAAATGTACATTAATATATTAAGGATCCAGACAAAAGGATAAATATCAAAGAATGCCTTATCCTTGAAAATTACGTTAATTATAAATATTATCTCGCTTGATTTTCTGTCGTTTGAAGTTCAAGCCTTGAACATGGTAATACTTGATTGAAAAGGCACAGGGTGCTTATGACAACAACTGCACACAGGGCCGCTCGCTGCATTTTCACTACAAGCGACACTGGCAACACTGCTCCGCACACACCTGGCAACACCGAAGCAAGTAGAGAAAAGAAGGCGACGAGACACTGGCAACTGGCAACTGGCAACTGGCAAACTGCAAATTCGACGCCGCACGTACCGGGAGCATTTAAATAATTTTGTGTGGATAATTTTACCGAAAAGGCACCAACACAATGACTGAGCGCGAGAACAATGTGTACAAGGCGAAGCTGGCCGAGCAGGCTGAGCGCTACGACGGTAAGTGCACCAAAAGGTTTGGGCTGGAAAAAATTTTCTCGTCAGCGCCAGAGGAGCGCCAGCCATGGGGAGGGGTCCGTTCGTTGCGCTGCGTCGTCGCGTGGTCTCTGAAAAGTAGCCGTCGCCCGATACGTCCGAAATTGTTCAAAGTTAGCCAATTTAAAACTAGGAGACTATTTGATAGCTGGGGAAAAGTGGAAATTTTTAATTTAGCAAGGCAGGCGGCAGGCAGGCTTCATTTGTGTAGGTGCGACGTAGCGTCGCTGCCGATGTCGATGAGTAGTATTTCTGCTAAGTGAAGAACAGGGACAGGGGAGAGCCAGAGAAGGGGAGGAACGCCAAGAAGAAGAGCGTCGGAAAAAGAAAGACTGTAAGAGGGAGAGGGAGAGGAGAAAAATGTAAAACCTGATTTTTACCGGCAAAAATTCGCGTGGTTTTCGCGCTGGTGCTGGTGCTGGTCTTTTCGATTGCGAAAAGAGAAAGAATCCGAAATTGCGTATTATAATTTACAGAAAATAGTTGTATCTTAAAAGGCCAGTTGTGGGGAAGGGGGGCGGGCTCTGGTTCCTTTCCAAATCGAAATTTTGTGTATTTAGCGTTGTGAGCGAGGGCTGCGCGGCCAACATATTCATTTCCATTTCCAAGCGTTGCTAAGGGCTGTTTGTAGTCGCCAGTTGTCGTCAAGGCGTATCATTCTAGAAGGAAACGCAGCGACACAATTTTACTTTATTAATTTCGTTCAAATATCTGAGCCCCCCTACATCCACACCCAAAATCATTTCAGTGGGATGTGGAGGGGGGCATGTCTCTTTCTGCCTTCTACTGCTTCTACTCAAAATGTGCTTTTCATGCGCAGCAGCAACGGCGGCGTTGCTGCGAAAAATCGATGAATGAATCGATTGTGTCGCCGGCTCCCCTCTTTCCCGCCCCCACTGCTTTTCCTTAATTCGTTCTTTATGCAAATTAGTTGCGGCTAGTTTTAACTTCTTCGCCTCCAAATCGGTTCTCCAGCCACTTGGCAACTCTGTCTGATAGTGCAGAAAAAAAAAAAATTATTTTTTCTGTTGCTCTCGCATTACTCATGCTCACGCGCATGTATTTGTGCGCCTGCCTGCGAGACTGTGTGTATGAGTGTGTGTGCGGATGAGTGTTCTCCGGGAGCTTTTATTGTTGCTGCTTATTTAATTAAAAATACTCCAATTAATTAAAACGCTTCTTAAAATGCAAACATAGGACGAGCCGCGGCAGGGTGGTGGGGAGGGAAAGAGCAATTTCGGCTTTTGCAAAAAGCGCGCGCTTAACGATTTCCGATGGCCGCTGCCTGTGCGAAAACGGGATGGCTAGAGTGTCTGCTACTGTCGGCGTCGCTGCACAGTGCCTGCGAAAAATAAAAAGGCACACTCCCAGCTTGCTGTAAACTAGGAGGACTAATTGCAATAGTGCGGCGGATAATTGCCTGCAAAACTGACAACATTAACAGGCGGCGGCGTCCCTTCATAAATGCCGCAAGAAGTCAATCAACTATTAGCAGCCACTGCCACACTCACACACACGTACATTCGTGTCTGTATCACATGTTTGTCTTCTTATTTTCGCCTGCGTGAGCCGTATCTGTGAGCCTGTGTGTGTTTGCGGGAGCACTTGGCGTTGGCCTTGTCGCACTTGGACGGTTGCGGTGGAGCTCATGCTGGAGCACCAACACACCAGCAGTCCACCAGAGAGAGCACACACGCGTAGAACAGGCACAGGCACAGGCTAATGCCGCCAGCCGGCAATGTCTGCGCCCCCAATCTGAACTTACCTCACCTCCCGGTTCACCGCCGCTGTCCCGGTCCCAGTCCCAGTCCCAGTCCCAGTCGCAGCCACAGCCGCAGCCTATTCCTCGTCCTCTCTCCCCTGAATACACATTAACGTCAGCCTTTAAGTGTGCTTTCTCAGGTGCTCCCTCTGCCCCCCTAGCGCCCGTTTCCCCCTTTCCCTTTGCATTTCCCGTTCCCACTCTCCGGGTTCTATCTACATTTTTTTCGAGGTCGCGCACTGCTTTTTCCGTCAATGTCGTCAATATGCGAAAAAGCATACATAAGACTGATAGATGGCTTCTGGAGGGAGGCGGGGGAAAGGTGTGTTTTGTTGGATGTTCGCTTTTTGTTAGAATTGCACTATTTAAGTGGTCAGTTCGCAGCAGCCCCTGCTCCACGGCCCGGTTGTTAGCTTTTCTTTGTCTAATTACACATTCTTTTTGCTGTAACGGTATGTGCGCATGTTTTTTCAGCTGCTGCGCCCTTATGTCACACAAGCGGGCACACCCTCACAGCCACACACCCACATCGGTCGGGGTCTGATAAGGACGGGGGAGGATTGGGATGGGCCGTCGTTGGGGGAAGTCGTGGAGCCATCCCCTTTGCCGTTTTGTCCGTATTTTCCTTAATCTTTTATTGAACCCTGCCTGATATCTACACCTGCACAGGAGACAATACGTACAATGATACCCCAAGACGGTAGGCGGTCTTTATGAAAAGGAATTTAAATAGTATTAGGGGGGATATCAGGAAACTACAATTACTACTTTACCAGCCGCTAAAAAATAGATTATTAGAAAGTGGGTATTTTTGGGTCTTTCCGTGGAACCATGTTCTTTTTTTTGGCCCTGTTTATTGATTTTTGCGTTCTATATGTGTATTTAATGACCCGACTTGCGCGCATGTCTCATAATTGGTAGTGGATTACTACTGAGCAACATGTGCTGGGTAGCTGGGCGATTTCCTATCTGGTCAGCCCCCCTCGTTCTGGCCTTAAACAGTTTGGCAAGTTCAGTTTGGTAACAGCCTTAACGCCAGTGTTGCAAAATGCGTATGCTCTGGCGGCGTCACAAAGCACGCATAATGCGAGTTTCAATGCAAACTACTAGTTTTGAAGTTCAACTGCGAGGCACGCATGAATCATGCTACTTCAACTCAAATTTTCACATGTACGTGCTACTACAACAGAAATAAAGGCGGGCAAGGCAGGCAGTCGGGGGTGGATGTGTGGGCGAAGTACGTCAGCAGCTGACGAGCGAGAGGTCGATAATGCAGGCGGCAGAAGCAGCATTTCTGCTACGATTTTTCAGCTCTGGTTCCGAACTGTTTTGTCGCTTTATTATCAACAATGTATACATTGTGGACGCGTTGAGTCGCCTCGCAGCTGCCTTTTCACCGGAGCTCCGAGCATGTGATTCATGACGCGGTTTCGGGAGCATGATGCTAGGCTGATGCAGCAGTCCGGCGGAAGCCGTTATCGCCGGTTAATTTGGTGAATGGGGTACGGTGTGTATGACTGAATCGGTAAAAGTATCTGCTTGACTTGTCCCGAATATGAATTGGGCGTGTCGCCCAAAGCGGATAGGAAAATGGTGAACTTGACTGGGCCGGAGCACAAGTTCAGGCCCAAATATGCAACTTTTCAACATCCAAAAAATGTAAAATAAGCACTCGACCCATGGTGTTTAAAGTGTTCTTTCAACGGCATCTATTCTCCCAACAGAAATGGTGGAGGCCATGAAGAAGGTCGCCTCCATGGACGTCGAGCTCACTGTGGAGGAACGCAACCTGCTGTCGGTGGCGTACAAGAATGTGATCGGAGCACGACGCGCCTCATGGCGCATCATCACCTCGATCGAACAGAAGGAGGAGACTAAGGGGGCCGAGGAGAAGCTGGAGATGATCAAAACCTACCGCGGACAGGTGGAAAAGGAGCTGCGCGACATCTGCTCGGACATACTGAACGTGCTCGAAAAGCATCTCATTCCATGCGCCACAACCGGCGAAAGCAAAGTATTCTACTATAAGATGAAGGGCGACTACCATCGTTACCTGGCCGAGTTCGCCACCGGTTCGGATCGCAAGGATGCGGCGGAGAAGTCGCTGATTGCCTACAAGGAGGCCAGCGACATTGCCATGAACGATCTGCCCCCAACACACCCTATCCGCTTGGGATTGGCTTTGAACTTCTCGGTATGTTCCTGTTGGAAATTGGAAATATCATTGTTTTTAATATTTCTGGTCGTATGTGAATTGAAAAAAAAAAAAAAATATATATAGGTGTTCTACTATGAGATACTCAACTCCCCCGATCGCGCCTGCCGCTTGGCGAAAGCCGCTTTCGATGATGCCATTGCCGAGTTGGATACACTGAGTGAAGAAAGCTACAAAGACTCTACACTCATCATGCAGCTGCTGCGAGACAACCTCACATTATGGACGTCCGATATGCAGGCAGAAGGTAAGATATATGCTTAACCCAAATAGTCGCTTTTATTAAGTTATAAATATTACACTAAGAAGTAGACCCCAACACAGGTGACGGCGAGCCGAAGGATACCCAGATTGCGGATACCGAAGATCAGGATGTGTCGTAATTTAAGTAAACCCCCGCCCTTCCATTTAAAACACATTATATACCTTCTAAAAGTAAATATAATACCATATAATATATATGCATACAACAAGAACACAACAACAACAGCAGCTACAACACCGAACCAACACGGCACCAACATCCGTAATCAACGAACGACAAAAACAAGGGCAGTGAAGGAGGAATAATGTAAGCAACAGCAACAGCATCAACAACCAACAACAAGCAATCCAGCAATCCAGCATGCAACAATTCATCGACAGGAACAGAAATCGAAGAAGAACCAACCCGAAATTCAGCACAAAAAGCTAAAAATTAATAAAATGTTTGAAACTTGGGCGGTCTGGGGGCGTGGCTGCTGTTGCTAGTGCATGATTCACGAAAAACTATGTGTGGCAGCCACTGAAGCGGCATCTTGTCGTCGTCTCGTGCTGGCTTCCGAAAATAAAGCATAAAACAGCAACCACTCTACTACATTTGAAATTTTTGCATTCGAGAAACAAAGCATTATATTATATTTAAATAAATATTATATTTAATTATGAGAAGCAAAAACACAAAACAAATAAACTTCATTTAAACCACAAAAACAAAACAAAACAAAGCAAAACAAACCACATAACGAAAATCGGGAAACAATCACGAGTAAAGAGAAAAAATTTCATCGAGTTGGCATGCATTCATTTTTAAACTAATAAAGCAAGTTCACATCAAAAAAAAATAAATAAAAATCTACACAACAGCAACACATAAAATACAACTTTAATTTTAAGCCCATAATAAAAAGAGAGAAAGAGAAAATAAAATCGAGAACGAAAACGAAAACAATTTAATAAGCGCAAACATAAAAATTAAACACAAAAAGAGTCGAAAATGTAAGAAAGAGTACAGTAATTAATTTAAATTTAATACAATTAAAACATAAAAGCGTAAACGAAACGAAATGAGCAACCAGAATGATAGACCGAAATAAAGCTAAAAACTATATTAAATGAGAAAAGGGAATGTTAGTTAAGCGAAATTCAAAACGAATTCTTAAGCTTAAATTTGTATGTATGTAAGTGTATTGTTCAGACACCGAAACACTCGCACAGCCACACACCTACACCTACACCCACCACCCACACACCGACATACGCACAGGACATGCAACACCAAACAGACACCCACATTACACACAACACGCATACGAACCGTTGGTTTTCTCTTAACGTTTCCTTGCTCTCTTACTACATTTTCTTTCTGTTTCTGCATAATCACATGAAATCGAACGGGAATATTGTTTGTTCTGTTTTTTGCTTTTCGTTTTGTGTTTTCCATCGTAATCGCAATCTATTTTTCTCATCTCTTACCTTGCGCAACAAACAAAACATATTAATAATATAGAAAAGTATTTGTAGTTACTAAATACAAAAAAAAAAAAAAAAGCAAAACGGTACATATATATTGTATACATATATACTTGTATATTTTCTATGCCTACCACTTATGTAATTTGTAGAGATTTCGAATTTTTCCAAGAATCTCCCTTCCAGCCCCCCAAACTCCAGAATATCCTTTCCGGCGACTAAATGTCGGCATTTAAAACAGAAGCCCAATTCCACAACAAAAGAAATACCATTTAGTTTAGCCAAAAAAAAAAAAAAATCGGAATCCCCAACATCAAAAGCAGCATTATCTGTAGCGTGTTTGCGTGATTAGCGAAGAAATATAATGACAACGGAAAATGTTGGTCGAGAGGAGAACAGGAAAGTTTTCGCACGAACTCTTATTTGCAGCTCTTCATAATAAAAGAGGCGCGCAGAAAAGAGGCCAGACTAATATTTCGCAGTTGCTAATAAGAAAAGGCCCGTGCAGAAAGTTAATTAAGCATAAATCAGCAGCAAAAAGAACCGCAATACCAATACAAGAAACCAGCAGCTAAACTGACATTCGTATTCATTTCAAATAAAAATCATAAAAAACAACTGGTCGTCGCAATTTATTATTAATTGAATTTCTCGGGCTCGTGTCTGGGGGACTGACTGTCAAGGGCGTGACAAGGCCAATCAGTGAGAGATATGTATGGAGAAAAGCGGAAGTTCTTCTTTATCAACCCACCGAAAGTTTTATTTGCCTTGATAGATAAAAATATATGTATGGAACATATTTCTGTCCAAAGGCTGCTTCTGAATATCGACACCTGATTAAATTTAGTGAATATTTGTCTGACGTATCCCATTCTTAATTTTTGTGGGTTATTTTAAAATTATCTAAGGTTCAATTGTTCCTTAACCGGACCATGAAGTAAGAAATGCTAAGAAATTGTAGATTTCATATTCCGATATAATTTCCTTGCTCAATGAGCAAAAACTTTTTCGTTGCATACTTTTGGGATTTATTTTGCTTGGCTTTTCCTTGATCAGGATCACCTGAGTCGATATTGGCGAACTAATATCTCATTTTTTAAAGCTATTTACTTTGCCACATTCTTCTTTCCTTTGCCCGCGTTATATATATCGGAAATTTTATAACGTTGACGCAGCTTTGGACTATTCGAAATCCGTATCAGATATTGATACTCAAGTTTTAGAATCGGCCGATTATATCTGATATTTACGATATATGTATATTCAATCCCATAATATGTTTATCCGATCTGATTTAAAAATTAAATCAAAGTTGGGTGTAAGATAGAGAGAGAGATGTTTTAAACATGCTTCCATGCGGGCATGAACCAGTATTATTCAAAATCATATTCATGTTCGAGTTCAGATCTTAAATCATATTTTACGTCCTAAAAAGAAATAAAAAGGGATAGGGCATAGATTATTCCCTATAATACACGAACGATGCTTCTGCGCCAAATCAAAAGTGTCCACTCAAGCTCAATGTCAATTGGCCAGCACTTTCCGTGTCCCAGAAGCAAATAAAAAAACTGGGTCTAAAAGCTATTGTTTTCCGCACATGTCGATGCGCCGCATGGAAAAGCCGCACACATATACCAATGCCTTAATATCTATATTTGAAAATCTGGACAGAAAATGGAGGAGGAAAGTGGCAAGAAAGCAAACTGCGGGTTAGTTGCAAAACGTTGCTCGAACTGCTCACAGATATGGCACTGCAACTGCAAATCGAAAAGCTCAAAGGTCTGGACAACTATAAGGCCTGGTCGATGACGGTTAGGGCTTATTTGGAGTCTGAGGATCTATGGTCGGTAGTGGAGAATGGTCCCGAGAACAACGAGGAGGTGAGTGTTTCATGGCCAAATTAATGCAAGTTCACCAGCCGAGACCTCATTGCAGTCTTTGCTGAAAGACAAGCGTGCCAAGTTTTTAATTCTCTGCCTAATCGAGACGAAGTTGTGCCAGTTTATGGTCAGCATCCGCACGGCTCGGGATTTGTGGAATTACTTACGCACCCAGCACTCACTCCGCTAAAGTCAATCGATCAGTTAATATCTTAATATTGTTGTATTAAAACTATTGAAATTACAATTTACATTCACTCCTCTGGCAGTTCTATGATTACAGGTTGGTCCTCGGGATCTTCATCGAGCAGACCCTCGAAATGCCATCCCAGCTTCTTTTCTAGCCTCTTGGTTAAACGTTCAGCACTGACACTTAACCCACCCGCATGCAGATTCACGAGCAATTCCCGCACGTCCTTGTATACTGTATTGTGCGGGCTTGGGACCATCAGCTCCTCTGGAAGGTGGGGCAGTTGATGTGCGAGCACCTCGCTGTACTTCATATAAGTGAGCTTGTGATTGGTCACCGCTGTTTGCGAGTGTGCCAGCAGACCCAACAGCTTGCGCCAATGGGCCAGTGATTCTACAGAGTATCCAACTAGGAAGAATGCAAAGGCAAGTTGCAATTCTTCAATTAATGCATTGGAGGATTCAAAGCTACAGATCAGCTTATCCACCGCTTCAATGCAGTCCATTGCATGTCTGGAGACATCGGAGGGTAGAGCATCATTTGGCACACGTTGAGGTACTGAAGTAAATCGGGGAGCCGTTCCTTCTACGGGCTTCAAGTCGGGAAGAAGTTCACTTTCATCCAAAAGCAGCCTAGCAGCAGCATTTCGCTTGCTGCCATTACTGGTACCAGCTCCCCCGCCTCGTGGCCTGTCAGCATCCGGGCATGACTGTAGTTCAATATTGGTGCGAATTGTGCCCTCTGCAGGTCGGCAGCGCTCCACACATGATTCGGTCACACTTCCTGTGAGATCCTTCCATGGACATACATATCGATAATCGTAGGGAGCCAACACTCGTTCCAGCTGGGCCAAGTTCTTCCGGATGCGCTCACGCTCCACCTCTGGTTCTGCTATCCTGCGCGGTCGCAACTCCTCCAGATCGTTGTCCCACTCGCGGACCAAAATCTCATTCTGGTGAAAGAAGTGAACGAAACCCACACGGGGTGCTGTATCTCCGTAGGGTCCTCGGGAAGCGCACCAAACATAATGAACGCCGGGCGGAATCATCTTCACTCCTCGGAAATTCGGCCCGATGGTGTGGGTACACAGATCGATGCCGAACTCCGTGCCTTCGGGAACGCCAGCAATGACCAACACTGCTCCATCGACAAGAAGGCGCAGGGCGAGCTGTGGATCCATCTGCATGCTAGAATTATCCTTATTCATTTTGGCGACGATTCCTCAAAATGTTCAATGCTGGTTTGTTTTGATTCTTAATTTTTGAACCGAGTTGCCATATCATCAAAATGAAAAGAAATTTCTTAAATTTTCCCAAATCCGATTAAAAACTCGTTAATCTTTTTTTTTTAGAGTGACCCAATAAAAAGTGAACCCAAGTGAAGTGGACAATTTTTTTTTTTTAAATAAAAAGAAACACATTTACTAATTTTGAAACAGTCTGGTGCATCAATGTTAACACAGAGATGCCACTTATTGACAAATTTTGTACATTCCATTTTAAATACATACATAGGTAAATATTTAATTTTCTTTTATTCAAATCATTTTTTTAATATATATGCTTATGTTATATGTAGTTTAGTATTGTAAGCTGCGTTTAGTGCCGATATCATCTAGAATTTGGCGTAGCTCTTCATCTTCAAAACGGCCTTCCAACGATGGTATTAATGCCTTGGCTTCTTCCGGAGCCTCTGGGCATAGATTGCCTAAGGCTGCTAGCTCGAATTTATGCAATTTCTTTTGCATCAGCAAGCTGGAAAATTTTTTTAGAATAACATAAATCTAAGAAATCCCAAACAAAACTTACCTTCTTACAGACATAATTGTCTCCTTGTTTTTAAACTTTCGAAAACTGTCTGTGTAGGCGTACGTTTTCATAAATACTTCGGAAAATTCCTGTTCCTCGTCGGCGGACTCGTTTTGTCGTTTCCGATGGTCAAGAAGCATATGCACCTCTGATATCAGCAGCGTTTCGGCATTTTCAAATTCTGGAAAGGAGAAAACAACACCATTCATTAGAATATAAATATGTATGGTGATAAAATGAAGTTACAAGTGAAATTGAGGAAAACAAAGATTTATCCGTAGGACTGTGGCCTTCTAATGTGTCCCTGTTCCAGAAGAAAGTCGTAAATTTGACGGGTTTTGTTGACATCGATTTTTATAAGCCGTCGAGCATCGGCCAAGCGCAGATGGCCCAACTTCGCCTGCTCCGATACCAATTGACTCTTGTAGTCCAAGTAAGACTGTGGAACCAAACGGGCGACACTGCAAAGTTTTCTTTCCCCAGCGTTCAACTTCGAATAGCCCGGCAAATCTGAAAAGCGAAGAAGGAAAATTAGAAAATTTTAAATAAAAAATATTTTTTAAACTACCTCCAATCTCAATGGGTTGCGCTTTGCGGCGCGCGTTCAAAGTATAGATTTTGGAACTTATGCCCGGGGGTAGCGGCTCTCCATTTTTGTTGCTTTCATAATGCTGCACTAGTTGCTGCCAGTCAAAGACTTCGTTCTGTTTCTGTCTGGAATATTCCCTCTGAGCCTGCTGTCGTTGCTTTTGGAGCCGAGAGTACAGTGCGGCTCCCGAAAAAGTGCGCACACCCAGCTGTCGATAATCATACAGTTTGTAGAGCCGCGTTTGTAAGTCGTTGTAGTAGCGCAGAGATTCCACCAGCATATCAAATTGTATTGGATCGCAGATTTGCATGAATCCCAAAAATCGCATGCAACTAGAATCGCTGGTAAATGCGCCCATGTACTTGGAAATCCAGCTTACTGTACGATTGGGCAGAATTAGTCCATGGTGCCGCATGACTCTATATCGACGCTGCCGTTCACTGAGTTTTAAGAATTTACATATAGATTCGCAATAATAATATTTTTATCACCATTCCTCACCTAACCCGATTGTTGTAAGCCTGCACTAGACCAAGCTGAAGTTCCTCCATAAGTTCAAGTTCCCCTTCGTTTTCTTGGTCTTCTCGATCTACATCGCCAGGTCTTTGTTTCAGCATAATGGAAAGTAAGCTCTCTGCAGAGGTGTCGTAAGGAGTATCAAAATCTCCACGTGCACAGCGATATCCGGCACTCATTTTGAATTGCATGGAGGCAATGTCATCGTGACGCGGAGGATCTAGGCTGCGCATTTTGTACACATATGGCATCCGCTCCGGAAAATAACAGTGCGAGGAATGTTGCAACTTAAGCAGGCGCTCGAAAATCCCCCCAAAGTAGCAGTCATGATAGTGTCGGCGAGCTTCTGCAGGGTTATGACGCTGTTCCAAAGCGTTGGATACCGCCTCCCAATTGCCGTAGCCGTGGGAACGGAGCGTTTGTAGTAGGATGCGTTCATCTTTGGCCGTCCAATGAGGCTCCTCAGCAAATACCTGTATGCTGTCCCTGATTATAATGTAGGAGTGGTTGTTGCGATGACTATCAGTCTCTTTTCCTCGCGAGAAGCACAGCAGGCATAACAGGATATCCAGGCACTCGGAGCACTTGATGTATGGTTCGCGCAAGTTGCACCTACACGTGGCGCAGCGAACAAATCCGCTAGTGGATACAACAGCGTCTCCGGCTACATCTTTAGCTAGCTCTTCCAGTTTCTCCAACTTCTTATGCAGCGAGTAGGGGTTATAGAATACAGATCCGGTCCTGGTACCTTCATCTTCACTAGCAACTATAAATCGCGACTCCTTTTCCCCTAGAGAATCAACTGAAAAGAAGCAATTTATTGTAAACAGGTGGAAGAGCTCCACCTTAGTGTGGAGTCCCTAGCATGTACAGTTTCACTTGTAACATTAATTTTTGGGTTAGTCGATGTACACATCTGTTACCTTTGGGGAACTGCAGGTCGGCAGCGTCCTCGTCTACCATATCCACCGGATTCATGAAAGACATATTAGGTGTATTTCCCTTTTTCCGCAAAAATTAAAAGAAAAAACCGGCGCTGTTTGTTGCATCTATGTTTTTGCTATTTTATCAAACAGCTCTTTATGTGTTGGAAAGTGTTGTGTATCGTTACGGAATAGCATCGATAGTTATATCGATATGCATCGTTACGGTCCATCCTTGTCCACCACCTACCACCTCTATTGTTTATGTCGGTTCTTTTGTGAAAACATTTGATAAGGCTCCATGCGAGCTTCGATATGAACACAGAATCTCCTAACACTCTGGATTACTGTACATTCTTTAAACACTTATTGGTTGAGGAAGTAGCTCTAAAAAAAGATTACTCATCTGTGCACTATGGAAAGTGCGCAGTGATCGGTCGACTTTCGATGAACAGCAATCAGCTACGGCTAGAAAACGTGCGCGTAAAATATTTGCCGGAGTAAGTCTACTATATATTATGATATAACAAAGCACTAATATATTCCTTACAGAGAATACCGTTTACCCGAGGGCAGAGTATCGCTACCTCTTTTGGGCTTAACCAGAGACAAGGCCAACGAGCAAAACGTTAATGTCGGCTGCTACTGCATTATTCGCGGAGAAGTAGTCCTTGTCAACATATTGAATGAGAAAGATCGCCCTCTTACATCCAGAGGCATCAAAGATTCAATTAGAATCCGAGGGCTCGATGGAGTAGCCCGTAAACAGTACCTAGACGATTTGCATCTGTCCCACATTCCCGCCATCGATGTGTGGTTTGCACATCCTGTGGACGCTCCCGAGGATCTGCTAGAACGCAAATTAAGGGTCAGAACGTTTGCTAAGATATGAACACCCATTATCTGACGACTTCGCGGACCAATCCGCAGTTTTACATATTCAGACAAACCTTTGGCGAGAATCCCGATTGGCAGAATAACGATTTAGAAACTATTCAACAGGCTGCCTGGCAGGAGTTTTGGGAACTCGAGGGTCAGGAACTTGTGGAGCAAAAGTGGCACAAACGTTTTCCCGAATACAGGGAACAAATCGAAACTGTAAATTCAGAAGAGCAAGCACTTTGGCGCGAATTGTGGGAAAAACACGTAAATAATTTAAACGCCAAATTTTGGCACATTCTTTCCTGTGCTTTTGAGAACTATCAGTTAGATTTGGCCAAATCTTTTGGACAGAAAGAAACTCTTAGTGATGTTGAGGAAAGTTTTGAAAACTTAAACGTATTGAAAAAGGGAAGAACGAAAAAGAAAAAATCAAAGAAACTAAAAGAAGACATCGATGATGAAACACTTTCAGGAGTCAACGGGTTCCTTTTAGATTTTAACGAGGAGGAACAGCTTCATTTATTGGGGTTGCCTACATCCTTTGGTTCCCAGGAAAGAAAAAAAATTGTAAAACTAAAAAAAGTTATAGATTCTAGCAGTGACTCTGAAGACGAAGAACTTTTAATCATGGAAAACGAAAGCACCAACCAACTTCACGGTGTGCAGAAAGGTCCAATATCAAAGAAGAAGCAGCGGAAGCTAAATAAAATAAAAAATCGAACGACTAAAATGCCCGAATTTATGCGGGACGAAAACAACAGCAAAATGATAAAATACTGGATGAAGAGGTTCTCTCTGTTTTCACGCTTTGACCAAGGGATTCGACTGGATCGTGAGAGCTGGTTCTCGGTGACTCCTGAAAAAATTGCAAAGCAGACCTCTCGTCGGCTGGCCTGTGATCTGATTGTGGACGCCTTTTGCGGATGTGGTGGAAATGCCATACAGTTCGCTAATACTTGCGGACGGGTGATTGCCATTGATATCGATGCGGAAAAGCTGGCGATGGCAAAGCACAATGCTTCTATCTATGGGGTTTCCCACAAGATCGAGTTTATTCATGCGGACTTCTTGCAGTTCGCCGTCAGCACAAAGTTACGCCCAGATATGGTTTTTCTTAGTCCTCCCTGGGGAGGCCCTGATTATCAAAAACAGAGCACCTTCGACATTGAACGAAATTTGCTTCCCGTGGGAGCCACCCACTTGATGAAACTCGCCCGTCATCTTTCAAGCAAAGTAGGATTCTTTTTGCCCCGTAATTCGAATATGAGTCAGGTAATTGCCTTAAGTGGACCTGGCCAGCAGTGCGAGGTGGAGCATAATTATCTAGATACGCGAATGGTGGCTCTTACGGCATACTATGGTGAAGGATTGGTAAAGGCTAAATAGATGATTTGTTATAATTTTTATTTTTATTAGCATTAAAACCCTTTATATTTATATATAAAAAGAAGAAAGTTTCAGTAAATAAAGTAAGTATAAGGTTTTAAAAGGTTTAAGGTTTTTTAATTTGTAATAAACTAAATTAATCTAAGTTCATTTTCAATTAGAATAAGTACAATATTCATAAGAAAGTTTAAACTTAAGTCTAAACTTAATCAGAATCTAAAATAAATGTTATTTTTTTTTGAAAGTTTTTACTTCTAATTAGAAGTAAACTTTATAATAACGGGATTTATGTAGAAGTTTGCATAAAAAATATAAAATTGTCTCCCTAAAGTTTTGTTATTGTTACCTCTGCCACAAAAGTGGATAAAAGTTGCCTAATGAATAAAGTCGACTCATATGTAACATATTCAAGCTTCCCGTTCTTCGAACTGCAAGCCCTGGACTTGATTGTTGCCAAGTCACCGCCAATGCCAAAGAGTCGAGCTCTTTAGCCAATTTAGAGAGCTTAACAAAGCTCAACTGACCATTGGCTATAACCATAACGTTCCCCAATCCTCTGGACTTTTAATTAAAAGGAAACGAAACAAAACGTGCGTCAATTTTCAAGAACTTTGCAGAACAAGTCTGTTTCGGCCACAGTTCAGAGTTTTTACGAATCCAGATACTAAGCCTGGCAACGGCAATTAACATGTTCATGTCACAGCAGCAACAGCAGTTTCTCCGGAATTTCAAAGTCGGCAAGGGAGCCACGAGGAACAACCCTTTTCATGGTTTACAACATACTTAGTTGGAGCGACGGGACTGTGGTGGGGACTGGGGTATGTGCGGAATTTATAGCTGCCAACCGGCAAGGGAAATATTTACCTCGTTCCCCTGCTTGTGGCAAGTGCCCCCTCGCCACAACATCTTTCAACTGCTGCAATTAGTTTGATTAACTTATTAGGGCCACTTTAGCGAAATTTAGAGCATACTTTTCAGCGCTGATTTGTGGGCAGCTGGGGAAATTATTGGATAAAATTGTGACGGATAAAATGGAACCGTAAGCTTTGCTAAGTGACATTATTTTTCTTGTGATGGGTTGGAGAGAATTAGAGTTTTTATTTTATCACATTTAAATATTTAGTTTGATCAAGAAGAGTTAGGACGGATGTATGAACTGGTTTTATGGTTGAAATTATAACTTGGAAGGAACCCTATAATTTCCCAGCTTAGAATATTCAAAATATGATATTTTAACATTGAGAGGTATAAACGATTCGAAATCGATTCTCTACATATCCGATACAAAATCAATTAAACTATTTTATATTTTTCCAAAATTAACCTTCAGATTGGTCCTTCATGGGAAGGACAGCTTTAAAAATCATTCGATTCTTTATTAGAATATTTTCAACGATTTGTAAATCATTACCTTCATCATATTACATCAAAATTAAAAAACCAATAGTTTTGATATATGTATGATATCTAGTAGAATAGAAAATAAAAGCGTAAAAAACTATCTTCGCCCGAAGTTTAATTTCCCTTCTTGTTTTTAAATTTGTTGCGTAAAACTTGTTCATTTTTCCAAATACATACTTCTTCATACAGTTTAAATAAAAAAAACTACTTGAGTTTTATCTCAAAGAAATCTATGTAAGCCCAGATTAAAAGCTGACTTTTATTGTTCAAATTGTTAATAAAATACCGGGCAATTGCCCGTCACGCGTCAACTCAAGGATTATCAGCTATTTAAATCTAAGCTCCCTGGTCTGGTTCTGGTCTCCGGGGTCTACTCCGCTCCGTTCTTTACTCGTTATTAGATACGCGTAATTGTCGCTTTAACTGTCGCGCGGGGTTGACAATGCCAACAATTTCAATATCCTGACGAAACAGCCTATAAAAGACTACGGACAGGCATCTATTAGAATATATAGAAATATATTTTATTGGAAAACAAACACGTGTTCACAGCTCATCTCCTGCTCAAAGCCCTTCGTGTAGCAAGTGGCTACGACTTTCGGCACAAAAAAAAAACAAATTAAGTCACCCTTTTATTACGCTATTTAATTTCCAGCGTAATGTTGTCAACCTTCTTGACAAATGGTCACCCAAAACAACGCAACTACCCTCCCTGGCATGTTTGATCTGTAATTTGCGCCACTTGATGATGGCCTAAGTCGGGGAATCCGGATCCACAGTCAGTAAGCGGCGGGGTGGTTTATTTGTGCCGCAAGTTGCGTCAACGCCACAATGCGATTACGCCGTGCAGTCTATGGGAACTGTAGAAAATGCGATTGCTTGTTTGTCTCCGGGTGCAGATGCAGGTGCAGGATGCCTTATAAGCGAATCTAATGGAGCGGGTTGATGAGCAGCAAATAATTGGCTTGTGATTTACGGCGGTTTCTAAAATCTGCCTTTTGTTATTACTAATTCAAAATTGAATATTTGGATATTACTTACTACCACTTTACTTTCTTCTAAATTGATGAAAATTATCACAGCGGATGGCAGTGAAGACACTATATAGCCGAAGAATTCAAAATTTTCTGTGTGCGTTCAATTTGAATGAGTTATATACCAAATGAAAGCTATTGTTTTCATTAAAGGGATTTTATCCAAACATTTGTCAAAAGTAGTATTGCTTGGGAGAAATTAGAGTAAATGAACAACACTTTTGATTCACCAAATTGGAGATAGTAAGGACACCAGACAAAATATTTTTATATACCCAGATTCTGCTTTAAAATACACGTCGATTGGTACCCAACCATACCATTCCAACAATTTCTTTCAAAAGTTATTCAGAAATTCAAACAACATTTGTTCTAGGATTTTATGGAATACTTTTAAATTAAAAAAAAAGCCTAACTTTACAACCAACGAATCTAACTTCACATATCAGAGGTATACTTCGTTAGAAAGGTTTTAAGATCAAATGAATTTAAGATCAAATGTCTAAATCGAAAGGAAAAATAAAACATCCTGGTATTTACGAAAGGTCGCGGTAATTTATACACTAGTATTACGATTCGGACAATAGCTAAATGGTTAAAACGTCGCATTAATTGACCCGGAAGGCTCGGGTTCTATAAAAATCAGTTCAACACAAGACTTCGGCAGGTGGAACAATAACAATAAACGATATAACCACGGGCCGGGTAAAAATATTTTTAATGTATACTTTTTTATACATACATATATTGCATTTATTCGTCACCAAAATTGATATCAGATATTTTCGCCACCTCGGTTTTTCGGTTTTTTTATTTGATTAATCGATCGATTTGATCGGTGAGAAGGAATCTTCTCCGACCCCTAAAGGATATATATTCTTGATCAGCAGCAACAGCCGAGTCGATGAAGTCATGTCAGCCATATCCGTCTGTCCGTATGAACGCGTGGATCTCAGAGTCTGAGAAGCAATAGAGCATAAAATCGCATGAAGACTTCTATAAATTAAGCAAATTCAAATTTTGTCCACGCCCTCTACCGCCCCACAATGACATATTTGTGTAGCGCAGTTAGGAAGCGCGAACAAGTTTTGATTCTGAATTACTTCTAGGGATAATTTATATCTAGACCACAAATTTCAAAATTTAAATTTAGAAAATTTAGAAGAGTTGTAGACATTGAACATTGTATACTCTGATTGTTTTATTTTCTAACACGTGGATCTCAGAGATTGTAAGAGATAAAGCTATCAAATTTGTCAATTATACTCCTATGGAGTCCACGCAGATCAAGTTTTTATTAAAATTATGACACACCCAGTCCCGCCAAAAATTAATATTGCTTAAGACTAGTTATATACTTTTTATTGTGCTGGATTGCTTTTTTTTTTTTAACATTTATATTTATTAAAATTAACAGGTTTACTGCTACCTACATACCTAAAGAGTACCGGGTTCCAGCTTTGAGCCGACTTCGAGAATACATATATTTTTATTATTTGGTTTTTTTACTCATTAATTTTTGTGTATATTTAATTTGGTTATAAAAAATCCTGGTATTTACGAAAGGTCGCGGTAATTTATACACTAGTATTACGATTCGGACAATAGCTAAATGGTTAAAACGTCGCATTAATTGACCCGGAAGGCTCGGGTTCTATAAAAATCAGTTCAACACAAGACTTCGGCAGGTGGAACAATAACAATAAACAATATAACCACGGCCCGGGTAAAAATATTTTTAATGTATACTTTTTATACATACATATATTGCATTTATTCGTCACCAAAATTGATATCAGATATTTTTGCCACCTCGGCATGCGGGTTCGCCACCTTTATTTTACCTCGAGGTCACGAGGTTTTTTTTATTTGATTAATCGATCGATTTGATCGGTGAGAAGGAATCTTCTCCGACACCATAAAGGATATTTATTCTTGACCAGCAGCAACAGCCGAGACGATGTAGTCATGTCAGCCATATCCGTCTGTCCGTATGAACGCGTGGATCTCAGAGTCTGAGAAGCAATAGAGCATAAAATCATGCATGAAGACTTCTATAAATTAAGCAAATTAAAATTTTGTCCACGCCCTCTACCGCCCCACAATGACATATTTGTGTAGCGCAGTTAGGAAGCGCGAACAAGTTTTGATTCTTTTTTTTTTTTTTTTTTTTTTTTTTTTTTTATATATGTATATTTATTAAAGATTAACAGGTATACTGCTACCTATGTGGCAGCTTGAGCAGGTTGTAAATTACTAACAATGTATGGTAGTAGCTACGCGAATTATATTAGTTTTATTATGTTATTTTACATTACTATTTTTGTAATTTAAATAAACCGCAAAGGAAGATCATGCGGGTGAAATCTTTTTAACCTTCTTTTCCTAGGCCTCCGTAGCAATCTTTTTGCCAGGGTGTTGGGATGACTTCCAAGGCGTCTAAAATAGTTCTCCGCATGTGTCCGGCAAACATCCCCTACTTTTGGGATCTTGAGGTCCTTCTCTATGTTAAGTTTTGATTCTGAATTACTTCTAGGGATAATTTATATATGGACCACAAATTTCAAAATTTAAATTTAGAAAATTTAGAAGAGTTAGAGACATTTAACATTGTATACTCTGATTATTTTATTTTCGAACGCGTGGATCTCAGAGTTTGTAAGAGATAAAGCTATCAAATGAAGCTATTATACTCCTATGGAGTCCACGCAGATCAAGTATTGTATTAAAGTTATGACATGCTCAGTCCCGTTATCCAAAATTAAATGTTGATTAAAAATTAATTTTGCTTAAGACTAGTTATATACTTTTTATTGTGCTGGATTGTTTTATTTTTTTTTTAACATTTATATTTATTAAAATTAACAGGTCTACTGCTACCTATGTGGCAGCTTGAGCAGGTTGTAAATTAAAGCTAACAATGTATGTATTTTCCTAATCACCTTACTTTGGGTCACTCTTATTATATTCATGTTTGTTTTCGCCGTAATCTTGATTGTTTGAGTTGTTAGTTTCAAAACGTAAAAAAGTATGCAAAAAAATGGGTTTTGGGAGTCAATACTTTGAAAGGTGATTTAAAGTGTAAGTGGAAAAAATAGGTACCGGGTATCATATATGTAATAGTAGTAGGGAAACTCGACTAGTAGGAAAACTCCGTCTGTTCTTGTTTTATTGTTGAAAAGGTTGCAACGCAGCGAATGAAACATCTTCGACCCTACAAAGTCTACCCTAAAAATATTCTGTTTCAAAAAATGAAAATGAAGAAATGAGTATTTCTGTCTGCCTATGCAAACTAGTCCCTCAGTTTTAAAACTATTGTCTTCAAAATGAAGGGTGTGCCTTTTCATTTCTTTTTAACTAGTACATGGGTCGCTCAACTATATGTTTCTTGTTTTACTTAATTAAATTTATAATATATATATTTTTTTAATTTTTGATTTTCTTTTCCCACACCAAACAGTTTCAGTGGAGTTTTCTCAGTGGCTTTTGGCGTATTGATTAACCGTTATTCATTTATAGGCAGCCATTACAATTAATAAAGGTTACAAGGAAAAAAACACTAAGAACAACAACCAGAAAGGCACCCGGCAGCAATTATATACATACATCCACATGTACATGTACCAGCTCCCATAAGAGGAAGATGAAAATGAATTGGGGAAGGATGAAGAACAGTTATCCGCCCACTTGCCATCGATGGGCAATAAAAAAGACAAGTAGAGCGCAAAACAAGAGCAATAATATTTAATAAATGTTCACTCACACATCGACGGAAATATTTATATATGGGCGTATATGTGGATGAAATTGTTTTTGCAGTTGATGTGGGTGGTTGAATGAGAAAAAACCATAAATAAATAAACGAGTATCCTTACGCACACACAGGACTTGAACGTGTATAACGGCTTTCCACTCCCACCCACTTCCAGGCAGCACGCCTTTGTATAGGTGGGCTCTATAGGTGCATGTAAGTGTGTATGTGGATGTGTGCCATGCATTTTTGGTTGAATACTTGAGAGAAGCGATGCCAGTGGCAGAGGCTGAGCAGACAACAACAGCACCAACTATAACAATGCCATCGGGCGAAAGCCGCTCACTTACAGGATAACCACCCACCTCACTCCATGCAAGCCACGCAAGCTTCATTCTTCATGGCATTTCGGTGAAAAAGAATGCTTTTGATCTTCACAAGCGAATGATTTTTAATATGACTTTTTTCGTAGTTGTTGTAGCAGAAAGCGGGTCTGGGCGAGAAGAGGGTGCTTAAGTGGGTAGAGTGAAAGCAGCTGTTCTGCCTGAACCCAACAGATACAAGTTAAGTTCGGCGGCAGTCAATCAAATCTCAGCAAAATTAGCAGTTTTTGTTGACTGAGTTTACATTTGATAATTAATTAGCTTAATTAAACACCAATAAAAGTGTAATGCACACAAATGTAATATACGCATATTTGTACACTCACACAAACTATTGGTGAACCGCAGTTGCTAAAATTAGGAAACGTCAAAGCAGTTTAGCTCATTTGGCATTTGCGAAGTTTAACGGTATGTCTACCAGAGGGAGATGCAAATAATGAGGTAAAAAGAGGGGCGAGGGAGAAGGCATACGTATAATGATGGTAATTTGTTGGTTTCAGCAAAAGAGCAAACGGCATCCTTGGAATTTCAATTAATTTCCATAATTTCCAACGCTTTATGAGGGAAGCAAACTCCTCAGAATCCCGACAGAGGCTGGGACTACTAGGAGCGAGCGAGAAAATAGATCCATCGCGCGTTTCTCCACTGAGGGGATGATTTTTCCTTCCTTTTGACCCTGGTGCCATTGTTTGTGTCCTTTATCTGTAGGCGATTTAATTTTCCTTCATCCTCCTTCCTTGGTACTAAGTTTTGTGCCTGGCTGTAGGTAAGGTAAACGAAAATGTGCCGAAGTCACGACCATTCAAAAGTGCAAATGTCTTCAGTCGGAACGGTTTAAGGTAAGGTCTAATTTGGTTTAAGGCTAGATCGTGGTATGGTGGATTTATTTTATTTATTTGATTTGTTGATTTGTTGAATTTGAATTGTTGACTGTGGCTTCAAAAAGTAATTTCAAACTCCCTGAATATATACTCCTTGCTACGTTTTTATCCATTTTTATATTTATTATCCGACTTTAAACTAATACAACTGAATATTACCATGGTGGTTGAGAGCAGAGTTTAATTAATTCTTATCTGTATCACCCCTTTCACAGCGGAATATGCAAATTAAAAACTTATTTGTGCATCTAAGATAACCAAATAAATTTTCAATTAGAACAATGACAAGCAACCATAAAATTTGTGTTGGGTTTTGCATTATTTTGGACAACGCAAAGAAAATCAAAAAATTAAAATTAATTTTTGGCGGTCTGAAAACAACGGAAAGGGGCAAAAATATTTGTTTTGAGTGGCTCGCCATCCGGGCAAAGTGGAACGTTTCGGCTAAAACCAAAGCCGTAACAAGCCAGGACCAAAAACTCATTTTGAATATGGCCGAGTGGCTGCAAATACGGCGTAAGGGCCAACGGAATAACGGGATTTAATTAAAATCCCAAAATGGATGCCTTTTCACCTGATTTGATGGAGTTGTTGCTTTTTGCCGTTTGTTATCCGATTTTGAGGGCAATTGAAAAATTTCTAATTTGCCTCTCATTATAAGTTTTGATTTTGTAATTAGTTTTTGAATTTGCTTTGATTCGACGCTTGAAGGGGACTCCAAAATTCAACAGCTATAAAGCTTTATAAAATTAAGTATGTATTTACCATTTCGTAAATGGCCATAAAAAAGAGATTAACATGGCGTTATTTCAACCAATAAAATGAATTCTATGAAAAAACATCAAAAAGAAATGAGATGGGGAATGCGAAAAAAGAAGAAGAAAGTGGGGGAAATAAAATTGAGGAAAAATCAACATTATAAACAACATTATTAAAAACATGCCACAAATGTTTTGCTCCTCTCACATTTTTGAGTCCATTTTGTTGTGAGCCAGTGGCCAAGATAAAGGAAAGGACGAAAAAACGGGCTGGATACGGATATGGAAGCTGGGCGCTCAAGCTCATGATGATGTTCGCTTGGTAAATGAATGTAGCCTTGTTACGGGGCGGAGAAGAGCCAAGGAGGAGGGCTAATAAAATTAAGCTCGGCCCGGATGTGGAGCCATTCATGGGAAGAATATAGGCGGAAAGCTACTTGCTCTTGGTGTCTGTGTGTGTGAGCCAACGCCATGCGGCTCTATAATAATAAAAATATTTTTATTAAATGGAAAAGGATAACAGGGCAAGCTCATCATAGTCACTAAAAATAACGCATCATTGCATTTTTCCATGTAATATTAATTTATTTCTCACTTAATATTTTAAACAATGTTTTATTTGAATACTGCTAGTATTATACGAACTTTGTATATTGTCCCCTTATCATTGCTTAAAATTTTTTTTATTTAAGTTTTTGAAATAAAATCAAGAATAAATATGTTTATTACTCATACGTAGTGTTGCCCTTGTGTTTAAAAAAAAAAACATTTTTACTTACGAAAGTAAAAAGTCAAAAAGGTAAAGTCAACCGTAGCTTTAATGAAACCCGCAATGCAGCCCTGAACTCAGTCACGGTAATTTCATTTGGCAGTTTTCCCAGTCGCCTTCCTGGGCTCCTCCCTTCCCTTTCCTGATTCTTTCGTTCTCGTTCCTCCCTCGCTTCCTTGCCCTTTCGTCGTAATAATTCATAATGAAAAAAGTTTCGCTTGCTCTTGTTTGTGTTTTATTTATTAGCTAACATTAAAATGTTTCGTGCTGCTGGCATTTTATTTAATAAAAATAAATAAATGTTATGGTTATGGCAACGATCCCTCCGATATGACCGAAAGAGGTCATTTTTCTGCCCGAAAAAAGAGACATCATTATCATTACTGAGATGCTGTCCCCTCTCGCTTATCACAGCCGGAGAGCGAGGACGACGAAGTTTATCAAAAGGCCAGGGCTCAGCAACAATGGCGACGCCGGCAGAATCCGAAGGCCCCCATCTCTCCAGTGGCATTTGTAGACATGCGCAGTAGGCAATAAAGTTATATGTACTTCTATATGTGCGTAGTTTGGGGCTTTCGTTATTGTTGCTGCCTTTAACTCGTTATGCATAAAAATATTAAAATTTGTGGTAAATAAATGAAAAATTAACTATGTACATATAAAGAGTATGTATACAAAGGAGTTTTTATCGGTGTGGGTGACAGGCTTAAAAAAGATATTTCGGCTTTCTCTTTCTCTGTCTATCGCACTCACGATTCGCAGCTTATGCGGCCGCCATTCCAGGGCCAACGTCGGCGACAGCGTCAGCGTCAGCGCCAAGTGGCTGCCCAATTCTTGTGGGTACATTAGTACTAATGATGATTGAAACGACAAACGTGACGCCGGAGCACTCCAAAGGATGATCTGCCCCCGCATCAACCCCTTTGCATGTACCCGTCGTTCTTAAACCATCATTTTGGCTTTGATTTTCGAATTTGTCTCACGTGGGTATTTCGAAATTCAAGAGGAAAATGGAGAAATTATGCCGCCATTAACCATTTGTTTTGTCCTTTTTAAGCTCTTCCTTTCTGTTCCTCTGCTTTATCCTCTCGCATTGATTTACTTTGATGGCAGCTAAATGAGGCCTTCTTCTCCGCCATTGCGCTGGTGGCGTAATGATCGTTGGCATTCCCTGTAGTTTATCAAACGGTAAATTGAAAGCTTGGTTGGGAAGGTAGTTGGTGAAAGTTTGCTAATTGGGCTAGCCGGGTTGCCGGAGATGGGTTAGTTGAACGGCTAACTAAGTCGTATTTATAAAACGAGGAAAATTTAACGTGTTAGAATAATGGAGTCTGATTTCTATTTATATTTTGATTTTTATTGGAATAATGCTGTCTAATCTAATATGTCTTTTTTCATATGAGTACTAATAGAATATAATGTGGTGAAGGAAAAGAAAAATACTGGTTATTTTTATTCGTTTATTGCTTCATTAATTTTGTCTGCCCCCACACCTCTCCTCCCCAACAGTAGCTGCCACTGAATCAAAAATTATTATCAGTCCAGCAGCGCCATATTGATTGTCATTTATTATTTCCGCTGTTGCTGGCACCGCCCACTCAAGCAGCGCAAGTGTGTGAGAGCGAGGGAGATGAGGCGAGCAAGCCAATTATCCATTTAATTCATAATTTCAATAACTTTTCATACACTCGTACAGAGAGTATTCTGGCATGGTGGCACGAGAATGGGAGGGCTGCTCTGATAGGTGGGAGGCCTGGGTGGTGGGTAGTGGATTGTGGGTGGTGGCTTGGTTGATGGCTGAATCACTTCGGTGGGTGATTCGTTTTTATGTAACTGCCTGTCTTTCTGTCTGGTGGTTGCTTCTGAAAAATGATGATGATGATGTTGTTATGCCTCTGCCACCTACCGCTCCTTCTTATTCCAGCATTTCCTGGTCTCTTTTATAGTCAAGGTCAGACTGATAAGATTGCTGTCAATTTTCGGAAATTTCTTAAAATTTGTATTCTGCTCATAAAAATGTTTGTTATATTGTGTAAAATGAGAACTGATTACTATTATGCTTTATTAATTGCAACACAATCAATGCTAAAGTCCTGTCTACTTTTTTTCTCAAAGTTTCAACAGTTTCTACAATATCGAAATGCTATTAACGTAATCATAGCTGTACTTTGAGAGAAAAAATCACAAAGGATGAGCTGCCGAGAAAAATCACAACTCTCCTAAGCACACATACACACACAGGAACAATCACTCACCCGCACACATACACAGACACAACGTTACGCTACAGCAGAGCTGCCTCTGTCGACGTCAGCGCCCTGTCGACGTCTGCAGATATTGTAAAAATTTTACGGCCACGAACTTTTGAGTTCAGTTGAGTTTGCAACACGAACGCGTTCGCATGCTTCACCGGAAGTCACAATTACCTTCCATTTTTACTTCGATTTCCGTTACAGCCTTCCGGAAGGCGCTGAACTGTAGGCAACACTTTTTGCAGTACCGTCGGGAAAGCTGATATCCAAATTAACTATTCATTTTGACAAGAAAGTGCTAGTGTTTCATTCTGCGGTGCAAAATTTTTAATATTCTTGGATTACAATTTCCCTTGGTACAAATTAAAACGATATTCAATGCACACGGAACTGCGTTGTTAAAAAGGTTTGTTAAAAAACAAAAAGCAAAAGAAAGCTCTGAAAACGAAATCGGCCGACGGTATATTCAGATAGATGGCAGATATGATATTAATATAAATAACACACTCGATATTTTAATGATAAATTATACATAATAAACCCTAACTATATTAATTCGGGTTTTTGTTTTTAAAGTTTTAGTCGTAGAAAAATTGCACAAAAAAGACAGTAAACTTTTTCTGCCAGCTACTTTTAAAAATTGCATTTCCTTTGTCTTCTAAAACTTTAATTGGAAGCCGAATTACAAAAAATGTATTAACATTAGCATTAAAGAATACAACTAATAATTGGCAATGGTAAGCAAATTCGATGTTTTCTTGTTTTAGTGCTTAGTTGAGTGTTTTTTTTAAGTTTATGTATTTAGTTCATAAATAGAATTTTTGTTTTAATAATAGATGAAGCCATATAGTAGACAGCAATTAAAAACAGTAGTAACTTACATGTATTGGACATATTAATTAAGAAGCCCTTGAATTATTAATTTTCATTCAATAATAGAAAGTTTTCTTTAAATTATAGTAATTTCGCGTTTTATAAAAATTAATGATTTTCGGAACTAATTGCTTAAAATGCAGCTAGAGAGAGCTTTAGCATCTTTGGGAATTCCCTTTGAGCCTGTAGAAATCCACTTGTTACACCAGATTTGCATTCCTTAATGAAGCTCATTTGGAGCACGATGTTAGCTATTTAGTTAAATCTCCTTCAACTCAGCTTGAGACATTCACACATTTAGCTTGCGGCCCAAATAATGGCACCGACATCTGAGTTGATGGGCGGGATGGGGATCACGCACCTGGGTGACCAACAACAGCAGCAACTGCAACAGCAACAGCAGCACCAAATGCAGCCACAATGAAGCAGCAAGCTGTGACAAAGTCTCAATTAGGCTATCGTATTGCGGCGAGTAGAATCATGGACTGTGTGCAAAGGAGAGGGCACGCAATTAAGCAAATGAATGCACGCGCAGACAGTGCAAATGGATGCACTGACAAAAACTAAAGGCGATTAAACTAATCTGAGGGGATTGGGCTTACTAAAAAATGTAAACACAATTCTATTACAATACTAGACAACACCATTTAAGCTTAAGAATTTTTATGTTTGCATAAATGTGGCATGTTTGGTTTGGATCTTGTTTCTTGTGGTTTGGAACAGTTGAAATGAAGGATTTATTTTAGAGTATACAACGAAAATAAAAATATTTTAGATAAATAGTGTAATTTTGAACAATATTTTTCAATAGGTAGGGAAAGCATTATAGAGGCCATCTCGCTAACTCGTTGTTTTGCCATTGTTCAATCTCAGACCAGTCCTGACCAAGTACTTCATGGTAGAGCAATTGCGCCAGGCAAGGATCACATTTCACTTAATTGTGGATTTAATCGGGGAGTCGTTGACACCCGGCAAAGCACCAACACTACAATGCATTGAAGCAACAATTAAGCTCTGGCATTTCGCCTATTTGCAGAGGCGACGTAGCGACAACTTGGAGACAGTGGCAAATACCTAAGCATGCTGCAGAATCCTTCCAAATATCACGCAAATCCCTTGTCGCACTTTTTGGCATTGCATAACACACAGGCCAGCGGCGGGGCAGGAGCAGGGGGCGTAGGAGTTGCAGGCGGCATCCCTACACATGGTCAACCACATCATGCGCTGCCCACTGCGGCGCTGGCAGCTGCTGCTGCCGCGGCGGCTGCCGTCTCGGCAGGTCAAAGTTCGTACCAGATGGAGCATCAGCAGCAGCAGCACCACCACCACCTGCAACAGCAGCATCATCATCAACTGCAGCAGCATCATCACCAGCAACTCCACCACCCGGACAGCCACCCACCGACAACAAGCAGCAGCAACACAAGCAACAGCAGCAACAGTAGCAACCACAGCATTAGCAGCAGCAACCACCGGGAACAGTTGGCGGCGGCTGCCACTGCGACGTCGCACGCGCAGCTCATTGAGGCGGCAGCGGCGCATTCCTCCCTCGACGTGGGCAAGTCCTTTACCATCGCCGCCATTTTGGGCCTGCAGGGCCAGCGCAAAGACTACAACAATGCCATCAACCTGTCCCTACACGACAACAACAACGAGAACAATAATAACGCTAAAAACAAGGGCTATACTAGCAACAGCAACAACATCAACAGCCAGAGTGTAAACAACTTTAACTGTGATAGTAGCACTGCTGGCCGCTATCTGAGTGGACATTCGCACCAGACAGGATTTGCGGCGGTGGCTGCCGCCGTTGGAGCAGCGCCTTCAGCCCTGCAGAGCCTACAACAGCTTCACCAGCAGCACCACGCCCAGCAACAGGCCAGCCTCAGTTTCCAGCGGGAGAAGCTCAAGTCGGGTGAGTGAATGCTTTTCTAAATACAGGGACCAAAAGAAAAATATCATAATTCGCACAATTTCGCCTGTTTCATAACCATTGAAGGTTCCCTAAAAAAATTGTGCATCAAATATACAGAGCCCCATTACTAACGGTTTCATTAATAAAATTAATTCTATAGTCCGTATCATCGCGAATACCAACATTCTTCGAGTAAATAACATTTTTGACAAGTACGTTCATAGGCTTTTGTCCAACTTCTTGCGTTGAAGGAGACATCTCTGACCCTATAAGGTCGGATCAAAATAACCTCCTGAAACGATATATTTGCTAGTAAGTCATTTTTAAAGGTATAGACTTTTCATACATTCAAGCATTGAACACAATTTTAGTCGAATTGTATAGATAAAGACAGTAGCATAGACAGTAATATAGAATATAGTTTATGACCGAAGCCTAACATTCAGATTTCAGATTTTCATGTAGCTTGTTTGAATAAACTCAGTTTGGAAATTGAACTCGTTGGAGTAACAATTGGGGCTCATATGAACAAATGTACATTCTCCAATACAAAATTTGATACAATTTTTTCGAGCTTTTCCTTAAATCCAAAATTGAAACATGATACTCTCTACGGATTTCAATAAGAAACAAATTCTTCCATAGAAAAATTGTTGGAAAAATTCATAAAAGCTATAGAATTAATGTATAAGAGATTTCAACTTTGGATGAGTATTCCAAGGATAAATTAACTAGTAGATGCTATTTTTCGCACGGTCCAACGGAACATTCGTACGGTATAAAGTTAAAAAGAAAGGAATATGACAAAAAATTATAATTTCTGAAGTTTGTTGCACAATCATTACATTTTACCAGTACTATTTATATTTAAAATTGAAAGCTTAGAAATCGTTGTTGTTTTAAAACGATTGGTAGAATACAATGCATCGCGGACGGTACAAAAAAGAGAAGTCTTGTTGGGCTTCAGCATGAAAAATGCGAAAAACTATGAAATTTGACCAGTAATTTGAAAGATAAACATCTAGTGTAACTATAAAATCATGCAGTTTTCGATAACTAGAATCATTTTTAATTATATTAACTATTATATTATTTATTTTACAAGCATATTTCTGATTTGTAACGGTACATCGCGAACGTTACAAAAATTTCCACGAACTAATTTTTTATTAGACACCTTATAAAGAGATTTGGCATAAAGACTGGATACATATCAAAAGTTTTCCATGCGAAATAATTAAATATAAAGCTTCCTTTAAATGGGCTAAAATTATCTTAAAAGCTTTTTTTCATTTTACAACGCACAGGGCAATATTTTCGAGAAAAAAACTGGTATGGTCCTTTACAAAAATACTCAAAAAAATTCGATGATATTTAACATTCATTTTTTCGCCCCTGGTTGACCATTTTCTGGAAATGCCTATATGTAATGTCAAAAATGTTATATGCTGGAGAAAATTGTAGTTTGCGCATCATAATTAATTATTCAATAAATGGTAAAATTTGATAATTTTATCTCTTAGGTGATTGAGGTTGATGTGTGTTTGCTTTGTACATAGGATCATGGCAGGCAAAAGGTTATGGTGCAGGTGAAATTATTAGTGGAGTTTGGAAATCGGTTTTTTTTTCGGCCTGAATTTTTAGAGGGGATTTGTATGTCAGAGATATCTCGTGGATCTCCGAGAAGATACAAGTTACGCTTGGCACGTATGCAGATCAAGGTTGTATTGACATTTAACCACGCCTCCAAAAATGAAATTTGTAAAAACGAAAGGTTATGGATGTAAGAGATGAGTACCGGTTATCGTAAAGTAGAGTCCTGCAATTCCACAATTGGGAAACTGATCCGTTTTAAAGCCCATTTTTTTTTTAATTGCCTAAGACCCATATTGCATTGCATTGCATCTAATTGCATTGGACCCATATAAAAGGATGAAAGGATATGCCATATCATTCATTATTGTGCAGATGGATTGTGCAGACTTATTTTACTTGAAGGGTATATAAGCTTTAGCTCCACCCGATTCAAAAAGAAAAAGCCACTGAAACAAGCCAGTAGAAAAGGAAGTTGTTTTTTTTAGGGGCTCCCGCCCACATGTGGGCGAGGATCTGCATAAGTTGAAGAAGAGTCTAGAAACAAAATGTTATAGCTAAATTAGGAGTCGAATTAATATATATACTTTAGCGGTTCCTTCTTCCTGTTACGTACGCTTGCACAAATACAGTATACCATTGCACACTGACAAGATATCAACCCCGTTGGTTAAAATAAATCCGTTCATACTTTTCCTAGATTCGCACAAGAAGAGTGCCCTTAAAAACAAACGTGTCCGCACCATATTCACGCCCGAACAACTGGAGTGCCTGGAGGCGGAATTTGAACGGCAGCAGTACATGGTCGGCCCGGAGCGCCTCTACCTGGCCCACACCCTAAAGCTAACAGAGGCGCAAGTTAAAGTGTGGTTCCAGAACCGACGCATTAAGTGGCGCAAGCACCATTTAGAACTAACGCAACAGCGGTTGGCTTTGATAAGACAGACGCAGCTCCCAGGAACTACAATGCTAGGAAATCAGACAAGTTCAGTTAATGCGAGCCATGCAGTATCGACTGACCCTACGACGGGGCGCAGTGTCGTCTCGCCCAGCCTACAGGATGAGGATAACGAAGATAGCAAGCAATCGCTCTCCCTATCCGGAGCCATGCCCCCGCTCAGCCGAGCGCAGTCAGAATCGGATCTTTCCATTTGCAACGACTCCCTGGATGGAGATAGCCTCATGGATGGAAGTGAGGAAACCTAAAACCATTCCAGTGCAAAGCATTTTCTTGTAAATATAAAAAATAAATATGTACAATATGGGTTTTCATTCTATTTAAGGGTTTCTCCTGAAAAAAGATTTGTAACTTAATGAAAGTAAGTTGAGCCTAATGAAAAATGGATGTTTAGGGGAAGATAAATAGTTAAAATATAATAATATCCTGCTAAATACTCCACATCGGTTTAAAATTTGTTCATTTTTTTTATGTAAATACTCAATGTATTAAAAGATTGATTTATTTTAAACTAGTTTATCTTGATCATATCACATATCGCTAATCCTATCATAATCGCTACCAAATAAATTTATAGAAATCACTATTATTGTTTTTGACCGGCTTCCTGAGCAAGACGATCATAACATGATAGATGTACTATATCGCCATTGGGAAATCTAACGAATCGCCGGGGAATATTAAACGGTTTTTCGCAGTCTGAACACAGCGTGTACTCGTTCACTTCAAAACTGACATTTTCTTTGGCCTGCAACTCCTTTTCCAGACGGTTCGTTTCCGCATCGAGCAGACCACACATGATTTGCGACTGGTGTTTATCGGCCAGCATGTAGCGAAGTGAGTTGTTGAGGTATTGCTCAATGTGAGGTAGAGGCATGTCGTCGGGAAGAAGCTGTGGAGAAATAATATTAGAAAATAGCAGCTTGGAAGCTCAAGCTATGAATTACCGGGACTACATCAAATGGATTCATTTTAGTGGCGTATTTATTAAGCAGCTCCAATGCTACCCCTCTATTGACCGTGGCGAAATCTGTATGCAATGGAACTCCTGCGTAAAGTGGCTCCACAGGTGGTATTAGGATGCACTTAATAAGAGTATGGAATATTTCATTGTCCTCTTCGTAGTTGGCTTCGGCGTATTCCGTTGCCTTAGACACATCTCCCAGAACATGTATAAAGATCGCCACCACCTTATCGTGCTGCTTAAGGCGACCCAGAATCAGCGCTCTTTCCTCCAGAAGAATGTTTGTAGGAAAGTCCTCTAGCACACGATCGGGTGAATACTTATCGGATTCTTTGAGCATCTTATACAGTTTCTCGCGCAAGGTCTTAAGCTCAGGAACATCCTCCCTGGACAAAATAAGTGATTATCAAATTGTCAAATTAAACTGTGTGCACGTACCCTTTTCCCTTTTCAGTCAACATTCTTTGAATCTTATCGAAATACTGTTTGATCAGAACGTTGTGACGCAGGGTGTTTTCATCATTCCATTCTTCGATCAGGTGCTCTAGGTATGGAATAACCAGAGCCTTATGTTTGCTTACCAAAAAGTCCAAGACTTTGGCGCGCGGCAGGGATTCCACCTCGATTAACTTTTCTGTGAATATAGTTAGGCCCTCCTCAGGGTTTTCCTGCAGAACCCAATCAGCCAACTCGAAGATTAGTGGAAGATGGTCGGAACCCAGCTCCTGGAGATATCGTATTGTTCGCTCGCGACCCTGCAACACTGATCCCTCTTGACTTGCTTGATCTTTAAGCAAATTAAGGGCATCTCTATGCTTGCCCTTCATCTGGTAAAGAATTATAAGTTCTGAGATCTTGTTATACTTTTTGAGAATCCTCTCCGATTCCTCAAAGTGGCACTGATTGAGGCGGAGGATGGGAGCCACCATCAAATCATTCGTTTGCAGGTAGCACTTGAGCAGCGTTGTGTCTATAATTTCTAGCAAAGATTTGGACGTGCTTTTGGTATCACGCAACTTTACCACTTCCCGCTGGCGGGCAGCACTCAGAAATTCTATTAGAGCTTCGTAGGCATACTCCAGATCGGTTTCCTCCAGCGTCGGAACATTGGGCACAGGAACAGCGGAATTTTCACTGCCTTGTTTTGGTTCGGGCACTAGATTGGGGAACAATCGGATTACATCGTATGGGTCTACGGCCGCCTTTTCAAACTCCTTCATTGCTTCCGAAAAGTCCTTTTTTGTGAACAGGGCCTTGGCATTTAACATATGAATCTGACGAATTATTTTGGTCTTTTCATCGGCTGTTTCATCCGAAATTTGCTGGAAAAATAAAATTGTTATTTACATTACAGAGTTAAATGCTTTAACTAACCGTTAACTCAATAGCTAGTTGGAACTTTCTTTGCTGAATCAGTTGCTCGCGCTGTGTGGATATGTCCACAAGGCGTATGCACCACAGCTCCGAGATAGCGGCAGCAAAAATGATTCCCTGGCTGGCCCGAACCAGAAACCTCGTCTTTGCCAGTTCGGGGAAGTTCTGCACAAGTGTATCCTTTCCCAGTAGACTGCGAACCTCAATGGATTGGTTGACACGGCCGATGACGTAAGGTTCATCCCATACTGTAATGTATGCGTAGATTACATGCGTTTTTAGAAGAAAGCCGGTTTCTCACCTAAGCCCAGAATGGAACTTGACCACGGTATCGGGGGAGGGGAGTTCTTGCTCTCCATGCCACTAGGGCGCACCTCTTCTTTGGATGAGTCTTTGTACTGACTGGGATCGACGACAACCAAGTAGTTGTCCTTCGAAATGCCCAGCAAGTTATTTCGGATAATAAAAGAGCAGGGATCTCTACTAATGGAAGAGGAGGTGAGTATCAGATCGTGTTTTTTAGGCGGTATGACAGATATCTAAAAAAAATAAGAAGACACAATTAGAGGAAGAAAAACAAAAAAAAACTATGGAAACACTTACATCGTAAATCACATATTGGTCTTTGTAGCCTACGCAGACTGTGTGGCCCACCCAGCAGAGCGACTTTGGTACGTCAGACAGGTCGATGCTTATTTCTAAGGAGTCTATCATGTTTGTTTTCCAATAGAAAAACACAAGCTTCCGTCGAATAGCGCAACACAGACGGATGAGGGTAACCACTTCACCGGTAGTTGATTTCTCTGAGCCCACATCCATGGTGAACAAGGTACAGCCTTTGGTATTAAGTGCACTATGCAAGAACGCAAAATTACTCTCTACCCGACTAATGTCGCAAACCTGCACCAGGTTGTCGGTCAAGACAAACAGAAGATTCTCGGCGGCAACTACCTCCATTTGACTGATGGCTTTTCGGCTGAAATTTTTGTTAAACATCCGCATATCCACGTCCCTCTGGCCTTTAATAACGTACATGATAAGTTGTCCGCTGTTAGTGCCCAAAATTACATGGTTGCCTACAATGCACTGATTAAGAATCGTACAAAAGTAAATATTAGAATCTTACCATAAGCAGCAATGGACTCAATTTGAACGCCCTTCGTCAGGACAGGATGTACACTGTAGGCCTGATGCATCTTGATCAGTTATTTAGCCTCCAATCGACGTTTGATAGCGGCAACTAAATGGAGCAAGTGCATCCGCCCAAGAGTTTTATAAACAATGGAAACCGTGGTATCGATATGAGTCAGCTGATGGTTCATCACTAGCGCAGTCTATCGAACTAGTTCGGCGCACAACCTGCCATCACTAGTCCTTTTCACTTTAGCGAGGCGAAATTGTCACATTTACTTTTGACAAAATTGTAAGTTTGTAGAGCTATTCGAGTGCCAAATACGTTTTGAACTCTCGCCAGAGCATAGTTGAGCCAAGGACTGACAGTTTTACATTGTTCGCTCTAGCCCACCGCCAGTAGCTACACCCCAGACATCGAAATCGAACAGCAGCGACAGCAGCACCAATATGCCTAAGAATAAAGGAAAAGGTGGCAAAAACCGTCGTCGTGGTAAGAACGAGAACGAATTCGAAAAGCGCGAGCTGATCTTCAAGGAGGACCAGCAGGAATACGCGCAGGTGACCAAGATGCTGGGCAACGGTCGGTTGGAGGCAATGTGCTTTGATGGCGTCAAACGCCTGTGTCACATTCGGGGGAAACTTCGCAAGAAGGTGAGTACTTGTGGCCGTGGCCTCTCTTTTCCATTGTCTCTTTGAGGACGTCCGTCTCTCTCTTAATTTGTTTCTGCTCTCTTAAGCGCGTGGGCATTGGCATTTATCAAATTGTGTTTACATTGTGTGTTTGCAAAATGCAAGCGAGTGCCATTTTTTTGTCTGATTTTATTTGTTATTTGTCTTTATACAATTTCTATTGAAAGTCTCTTAATGGCATTTTTGGGGAATGCTTTTGGTATCAAAATTACCACTCGCATTTGATTTTCGCTCCATGAGTGGGAGTCCCTATGTATTTTTGCAACAGAAAGGAGACAATAAAGACAATTGAACTACAAATGTACATCGAAATCTGCATCCCAATGCAACGGAGATTAGAACCTTTTTACCTTCCGGAATCTCTAGTTCTGGGAGTCTTACTATTTGCTTTTCGCGTTGAAGAAACCATATATTGTAGTATTGGTACGATACTGCTTTTAAATTGCAGTTTACCTGATAACTACAAAAGTCCCCTAGCCAGAAATATTCTGCAATTGCTTTTACCTGTTATCGGCTACCTGCCTTGGCCTTAGCCTTCTTAGTGGTCGTGGGCCTATCCGTAAGCCCAAAGATTAGATCGATTCCTTTGAAAGGCATGAGCACATGTCACATTTGGATGGGACTTCACTCCGCAGGAGAGAGGTGTCATAAACAAGATTCCAGATCCCGTACGTCATGGTCGTGGCGTAGCTGAGTGACGTATTCCAGCATTCGGAAGCTATTCTTGGAGATAGGATTGAGTTCCCAATCAAGGTGGACATATCGAGCAGATGTCATAAATTAGCTACGCAACCAAAAATTCCCGGGATGGGGAAGGCCGTGTCTTGGCTAATTAATCGAAAATCAAGAGAATGATAAGGCTGTATGCATATTTGCACAGGGAACCCCTGGTAGTACTGATCACACTCTGCAATCATAAAGTGAAACATGAATTCATTAGCCGGCAACCATGTCGAAATATTTGAAATTGCACCCTCACTGGGTCAGCCGATGAAATAAAAATCACATGTAATCAGCCATAAAAGAAATTCTCCAACAACATCCTGACTTGGCAATAATTCCGTGATCGAGTTTGGCCACGAGGCCTGGGGGCATCAGCATTTATCTAATCTACCGCAAGCCGCATGCCCGAGACTCAAATTATTCACTATTTTGGGGCACCTGCGACGCAGAATGGTGGCTCCACAATTGCGTCTCGATCTACATAAATGGACTCGTAATCGGGCATGATACAGAAACCCTAATGGTGTTATGTAATCTCGGGGATGAGTTCCCCTCAATCGCCCCTAAAAGCGCCATTATCACTTGTTTGGCCAATCTCTCAAGTAGTTGGCTAAGGAATTTATTGGCTTGGACCTGGCTAGATTAGTATTAGTGGGTTAGCTTAAAAGGGCAGTTGGTCGAGTTGGATTGTTGCAAAGGAGCAAGTGTGGCAGAAAATGCTATAAATAAACGTGATGGGGACTCGTGGAAATGCCAATTATATCTACTTCCTATTTAATATTTTTACTTCTTATCCTTATCTGCAAAGGCACTAGCACTAGCTCCAAATTTGCATTCCTTGTGTGATATCACTGTGCTATCAGCCCGTTTTCATAATTGATCATTAATGGATGTGCGGACTTTACAACTTGGACCCTCTTGATTACTCAGGTCTTTGTCCAACAAAAGGGGCAGCGGCTGGGCTCGAAGTTCAATGAGTTTTCTCTCAGACGTCTAGACCCAGTTGTCGTGGCCGTAAACAGGGCCATATTTTTGCTCAAGCTGTCCCCGAATGTCATTCAATCATACAGTAGTCAGCTGATGGCCCCAATTACCGGGCTCTACGAGCTTCGCCCTAATCTCCCATGGATCCTAATCGGACAGTCTTGCCATGCTCCCCATGATTCTCTTTTTTGGCCAGACGCTCGCCGGGGGCATGACTAATGCATGGAAAGGCGCCAGGCGAACGGTGCTGGGACCACCCCTTAACGCCCCATCTCCCCGCCCGGCAACAGAAGCGAAATGCTTTGCAGCGCGAGTTCTTATCTTTTCGAGTCCCTCCACATATTTCACAATTAGCTGAGATTTTGGAAAAATTAGAGAGTTATTTCTAAAAAATATTCGAAATAAACTTGCTAAATAGAGCACTTAGTTTGCATTTAATTTCTGGTTAAGCTCATATCTAGATAGCAAGGAAAAACAATGCCACATAAGGCTCAGATGAGATGAAAATAGAAAAGAATCTAAAAATAACAGGGCGGTTTATCGTTGGATCCCAACTGGCTTTTTCCAGGAACTGAAACTGGAGCAATTCCATTTCTATTTTAAGTCGGTAGTTGGTTTATGTAAATAAACCCAATGGCTTATCAAGACCAGTGCAGATTGAATAAAAAACTTGAATTAGGTTTAAATATTGACAATTTTATTCATGTTCACTTAGTATCTAACTCTAACTAGTAGCTTCACGGCAGTAATTGTTATCTTCTTTGTTGAACTTAAAACCTACTGAGATTTCCTAGAGAATCTACAATCTTTTTCGTTTTTGTATCTTTTGTATTTTTTTTTTTTTAATTTTAATTTTAATTTTTCGATATCTTCACATTCGAGCTCATTTTTCCGAGAAATTGTTTCCGTGACAATGTACTTTCTACATAATCTGGGTGGCTGTGCTGATGACCTGGTTAATCCAGTCCGTAAAGGCGGAGACCCGGACAAAGACCGACGGGGCATTCTTCTGGCCGCAAGGCATCTTGCCCCAGGACACTATCCCGATGACTATGTTGGCCTGCTCAAACTGCTCCTCGCAGCACTGCTGGATCAGAGGACCGCCGGAGTCAGCGGTGCAGATGCTGACCCCGCCGCTCAGTGGACCGGTGCACAGATTGGTCTCGTGCAGTTGCAGTCCCGAGCGGGCCAAAATCTGCTCGCACAGGGTCATGTCCAGGATGGGCATGTTGGCCTCCTGCAGCCGGTGCGGATAGTTGGGCACCGCTGTCATCGAGACATTGCCCCACCCGTAGAGCGTTCCATATCCATCAGGCTGGGCATCCTGCTCCGGCAGCGTCGCTGGCTGTACGTATTCGTCAAAGACCAGGGCATCCTTGGTGTAGATTAGGGCAATGTCGTAGGGATTCACTCCGCCGAGGTAGAGCTCGTGCCGCACATAGTAGTCGATGTGGCGCATTTGAATGCTGGCCGCCTCTCCCGTGCGGTCATGGATGTCGTGACTGCCGGCCACGATCACCGAGTTCTCAACTGCTTGCGGGGAGCTGAGGCAGTGGGCCGCCGTCAGGATCCAGTGCTCGTTGATGACAGTGCCGGCGCAGTAGTGTACCAGTCCCTGGTCCGGGGTCATCATCTGGATGCTGACAACGTAGGGGGCCGAGTGGGGAGTTGCCTCCCGCTTGGCCAGGAACTTCTTGCTCCAGTGCGTTTGTCGCGGTGCTTCCAGAGTGCTAATCCGGTTTTCCAGCAGCCCGTATGCCGCTAGATTCATGGCCATGGTGTGAGCTCCTCCACCGCCGCCCCCGCTGGCACATTTGCGAACGGTGGGGAGCTGCATGGAGCCGGAATGTGGCGAGCCACTGAGGACGACCATAATGCTGGCTATGGTGGTCAGTAGCACTGAGTAGATGCATCGGTAGGATAAGAGCATGATGTCCTCACTCTGGTTGCACGCGCCGCACGATCCCGGTGGGTAGTAGTACGTAATCTTGACGGTTGTATCGGGTTTGGGTTTTGATGGAGGCGCGAGACTCGATTGTGGTGTTCGGGTTCGCGACTTTTTCTTAGCTTTTCGCCCTCGCTTTGGCGTGTTTGTAGCACTTCACTTGTATTCCGTTTCGTTTTGGCATGGAATTTGCTTTGTTCGGCTCGATTCTGCCGTGTTTCGCGTTCAGGTGTCTCTTTCTTGCTGGCTGGTTTAGATTTGCCCGGCCCCGGCGAGTGGGAGCTGTATTTATAGAGCCACCTCTCCAGGGAGAGGGTTGCCTCTATTGGCTGGGACTGAACTGGCTTCTTACCGTTATCAGTGACGAGTCGAGATAGCAGAAATTTGGCGAGTGCCAATATGGTTTCTATGCTTCTGGCTGCCGAATGCCCTACCTCCTTAAAATAGTTCTCTACGCGGCCGTACAATCTTGCCAGAGGAGATTTATGTAAGCAAGTGCTTAGTTTCAGATAAAGACAGCGTGGGAAGCTCACTTTCGGAGGTTAAATCATCTTTATGCAGAATCACGTTCCAATGTGTTGCGAACCTTGAAATCCCACAATTCCAGAATTCTAGAATAATTTCCCAAAATTTCAACTTCTATATATACGAGTACTAACGAAATAATTATGACACATACAATTCCAGCTGAGGAAGGTTTTGGCCCTTCTTGCCATTAACTTATGAGTAGAACAAAGCTCACTTTCTAGACAGAAGACTACTCCGTGGAACGCTAACTGCCCGTAGGCTAAACGCTTACAATTGGCTGTATATTACGGCGATAAAAATCAAGTTCAGTGAGGTCTGTAGCTATATATAGCCATATGTGGGTATGGGTATAGATATAGCTGCCTGCTGCCTCAAATGCCAAACTTGTGACGAGGCACAGCACTTTCTTACTCACTGGGATACCTCGCAAACGGCAGTGGAGGGGAGCAACCCGGGACTTCCCGGCCAGCGCTACCTTCTGGCTGTGATGGAGCGTGCCTTGGCAATGGGCTGCTTCCTTATCAGCTATCGTAATGGGTCAATTTCGTTCCGATTTAGTCACAATTCATAGCTTGAGCGTGATCTATCGTGCTCGTGCTCTCTGCAGGAACAGATAGCCCGCCGGGCACAAGGCCTCCTCTATTTCCATTTTAATTGATGATGAATACTCCAAAGTTCAGGACAACCCATCCAGGTGGGTATTTTCAGCGCAGACGTAACGCCAAATTCATTCTGGGCGGCTACTGTCACTTTAATTCCGTTTAATTAATTTTTAAGCCCCCCTCCCGCTTATCGATTCATACGTGGTCGGCCCGCTATATGTGTGTCATTTAACCATGGCATTGGAATTTATATTGCACCCACTTAGGCGTACTACTACTGACAGGAAGTGGCTGGGGAAGTGAACTTATGAATGGGCATTTGAATCACTTTTCGAGTGCACCTTGTCCTAGGTCGTTGGCACTCGTCGACAGTTGAGTAAGAGCCTCCCGGTTCCCACTGCAGGGGAGTTTTGACGGATTGCAATACGCATGGACAGCTTCGTTCTATCTGTTCCCGACGTCATCCGATTACTTAACTGTTTGCCCGAGAGGCTTGTGCTGCCTCAGCTCGTGATTGAATGGGAGATTTGTGTCTCGGGTGGGGTATGCTGCTTATCACGTCAGAGCCGAAAATCGGTTGGCTTGGGATTGGGGGGAGATAGCTCTACTTGCCTTATCGCATCCGTGCAGAAACTATCCGTATTGCGTGGAAATACCCGGTTAGTGGCAGCCTTTTTTGCTTCATTTCGCTATCTTTCATGTACATATGTGGTACAAACAAAACTTCTGGTCAGCAAGCTCCTCTAATCTCAATTGGCGTTATCGTTCGCAATGTTTGATGCTTAACTTAAGTACTGATTGGCATCCGATGGAGTTAATTGCCACAAACCTCACGTGAGCTACGCCTTCTTTTCCTTGTGAAATCAAGTCCAAAAAATGAATTTATTTTATTCATTAAATCGAAGTTTCTTGTTTGCTCGGACGCTTCCAAGGTCGGTTGAAACAATTGCGCACGTTTGCGAAATTCCCAGAACGCTTCGCTTTGCGCCATAGATCAGTATCTTTTATCTATTACACGGAATACAAGCTGCAGAATTGTACTTGGCTTTCCCCAAAAGGTGTTACTCATAAAACAAAGAGACCACACGAAGAGTGATATAGAGTTCCCCAAACAAGGGAAACCCGAGATAGCACTGTTTTGATCGCAAACTCAATTTTTTCTTTGCAGGTGTGGATTAACCAAGGCGACATCATCTTGGTCGGATTGCGAGACTACCAGGACTCGAAGGCGGATGTGATCCTTAAGTACACTCCGGACGAGGCCAGGAATCTGAAGACCTACGGCGAATTCCCCGAGTCCGTTCGCATCAACGAGACAGTCACATTTGTGGAGGACGGCTTTGACGAGGACATCGAGTTCGGCGACGAGATTAGCTCCGAGGACGATGCCGACTCCGTCGACAACATCTGATTAACGAAAAACAAAGCGACGTCGGCAGGGACGGCGGGGACGTCCGCCTCCGCAGCAGCAGATGCAGCAGAGTCAGTTCGAGAATAGGGAATTAACAAATTGTAAAAAGCCTACCGCCCCCGCATTCTGTTGCAGACCCCAAACACGGCAACCACGCCCCCCCTTCGATCCAACCCATAGAGAGAGCGGCACAGCGCGAAGGAACTCAACACAGATATCAGAAACAAGAAGCCCACTTAGTCATTTTATTGTTTAATATTCTCCAGAACTTATAAATTGATTTTTGGAGTTTCAAGTGAATCCAAAATCCAAACAATTTCATTAACGGCCGCCTAAATCAAGAACAACCTATGTAAACCACTAGTAGAACTGTTACCCAGAGCAAATAATGCAACAATGCGAAACATTAATTAATTTTATTTCAATTAAACAAAAACTAAGAAACAAAACAGATATTAGTTATTATTTATCCAAGAGGATTTCCCAACTAAATTAAATGATACAAAAAAATACAAAAACAAGAAAAAATATATTAAAAACTCATGAATACATAATAGAAATTTAACAAAATTTAATGTTTAAGCCAATAGGAAAGTCGAACGTCTGTTCGTTAGAGGAGTTTAGAGAGTTTCAAATTTAGCTAGCAAGTAAGCAAAATCAACGCTACGATTTTTGTCAGATACATCTGTGAATGTGTTCTCCATCCCCCAAGTGTTCCTTCCCAGCATTTGGTCTCACGTCTTGTTTTTCATTAGTTTTGTTAATTTTTAATTGGTTTTCTTCATATTCCAAACGCCCCTTCTGTTTTCCTCTTTTTTGCTGTCTACGCATTCAGTTCTCTCCACTTAGTTTTAATGGAATCTGAACCAAAAGATAAACTTGTAAAAAGTATAAAAAATATTGATTTTGTAAAGAGTTGAACTGCAATAAATGGCGTTGATTAACCCGAATGCAAAACAGCAGATCCCAGAGTTGTTTAAAAATCGCTTTGCCTCGTGTTGGTTGTTACAATTCAAGCTACAGTTTATTAAATGCAAAAATTCATGCTGTTTTAGCGGAAACCTTGACCCATTTGGCACTCCTTACAGCTCCTCGTGTCGGGAAGGGAACTTCTTGAGTATGGCGTGGTAGAGATTGTAAAAGGCGTACACCGACACCGTTATAATCACAAGCAGAGCTCCGCCAAAAGCAAAGCTCAGAAAGTTCCCATCAATGATTCCGGCCGATCGGTGGCGTTTGGTGGAGAATATCTCCTCTGTGGACGCCGGGTTGTTTTGCTGCTGGGCCGTGCGTTCGGCCATCAATCGCTTCATGGTGCTCAGGCGCTCCCGCAGTACCTCCACGGATTCCGAGTCGAGGTCCGAAGTTCCTAAAAAATTTTACAAAATTAAATCTTAAAAGAACTAGTCCTCCATGACTTATTTTTTACCAGTAGTTTGGGAAGCGGAAGCACTGGGATATGCAGACATTATAAGTTTACTTATTTTTTTGCAAAATCAGAATTGGAGATGTTTAGCTGAACTGTAAAAGTGGTATGGTTCGGGGTGGCTTTTTCATAAAAGCTGCTCCAAAAGTGGCGCAGACGCTCTAAGGAATCCTTAACCCTCGAAACAAAAATTATTTTTAAATTTCAGAATTATATAATTATTTATATTAATAATAATTAAAAATTAATTAGGCAATTCCTGGTTTTCAAATTTCTAATAAATTTCTCAAAGAAGGTCTCAAATAGCATAACATTTTTTCTTATATAGAAATATACTAGTAATATAATTAGAAATAATAGTCCAAGTACAATTAAAATTTGAATTTAAATTAAAATTAATTTTGAAGGGTTAAAACGTTGCCAGACAATTTAAAACGCTTTTCGTCCAGTTTATCGGTTATCGAATTAGCGCACCAACAAGTTCGCACATCTCTAAACACGTGAAACGCTTCTTGTTGATTTTGACTTTAAATGCTCCAATGGGTTTAACTAAGCAATATTTGGCCTATCGAGCTATAGACAGCTTTAACATAATTGCATCCGGACGTGCTAATGTTAATTTTGCCATTGTTGACCAAACAGAAGGCCGTTATGTGGCCGCTCCAGCTGCAGAGAATGTGATTGTCTGGGACTTGCGGTAAGTGCCTCGTTATTTTAAATGAATTATTTTAAACCAGCTACTGATTTTAGGATGGGAGATCGCAAACTAACTCTTCGGCGAGAAAAATTCGAGGTGACCTGCCTGCGTGTTTCGCCAGATCACCTGCACGTTGCTGTGGGCTATTCAGATGGCATGGTACAGATCTTCGATCTCAGCTCGGACAGGTACTACGATCCCATTTGCACCCTGGCGCTGCACAAGAACGCTGTGAGCATACTTCGGTACGATCTGCAAGGCATGCGCTTGGTCAGCGGTGGTCTGGATACCGAACTGGTTGTGGTGGATGTAGTGGAGCAGGCTGGCAGGGCTAGATTAAGTGGCCACAATGCTGCTATAACAGATGCGCACTTTTTGCAGCGTCTGGTGGAGGAAAATATCGTCGTTAGTTGCTCGAAGGACACACAAATCAAGTTCTGGAATCTGGAGACGCAGTTCTGCTTTAAAACAATCGTTGACAACCGTACGGAGGTCTGGGCGTTAGCCTTCATTGGGGATCTGATGGTTGCTGGGGCTGGTGAGAGTGGAATGAACGTCTATCGGCTGAGGAAACACGATGGGACTATTACTGAGACCTTGGAATCTGCAGTCGAAGGCTTGTCTATTGACGAGGAAGACACTATAAGTCCCATCAGCGTCAGCAACTGCGGCGTGATCCAGCGAGCTGGAAAAGGGCGAACAGTAAATTTGGTGGCGGATCCCAGCGAGCGGGTGCTCAGTTGCCACGGCACCAACGACCTTATCGAGAACTTCTACATTTGCACCGCGGAGGAGGTGAAGAAACGACTAACCAAGCGTCTGAAGAAAGAAAGGAAGGAAGACGGGACCGAAGCTAAGCTCTCCACGGAACAGTCCCTGAGCGACGAGATTAAAAGGCTAGAGAGTATTCGCACCAAGCAAAAGATAAAGTCCATCGATGTGGTCCTGGGACAAAACCAAGAACTGCGTGTTTTGGTAAGTCTGGCTAACAACAGCCTCTCCTTGTACTCCCTGGAAGCATCTATCAAGACCCGCAAGGCAAGCGATCCTAGTGTGAAACTTCTGAGGTCACTGACACGTTTGGGCCACCAGTCTGAGGTGAGATCAGTATGCTTCAGCAGCGATTCGTTGGCCGTAGGATCGGGTGCGGGAGAATCCTTTAAATTCTGGGACCGTGATGCGATGCAATGCCTGCGCACCGTGCCAACCGACTACATTTTGTGCTCCAAATTTGTTCCCGGAGATCATTATGTGTTGCTGGGAATGAAAAGTGGAAAACTCCTGATTGTGGACGTGGCATCAGCGGATATTATCGAAGAGATTCCAGCCCACGAGAGCGAACTGTGGAGCATTGCCCTGCTGCCCGACCAAAAGGGATGCATCACTGGCAGCGGAGATAGTACTCTGAAGATCTGGACCTTCGAGCTTATCGATTCTGACCAGACCAAAGTTTTGTCCCTACTGCACAAGAATACCCTTAAACTCGAGGAAACCGTGTTGTGCGTGGGCGTTAGTCCAGATATGAAGTATTTGGCTGTGGGACTGCTAGATGCCACAGTTAAGATATTTTTCCTAGACACCTTTAAATTTTACTTGTCGCTCTATGGGCACAAGCTGCCTGTTCTTTGCCTTGACATTTCCTACGACTCCAACCTCATTGTCACAGGATCAGCAGATAGGAACATCAAAGTTTGGGGTCTGAATTTCGGAGACTGTCATCGATCTATTTTCGCGCACGACGATTCTGTGATGAGCTTGCAGTTTATACCAAAAACGCACATGTTCTTCTCATGCGGCAAGGATGGCAAGGTGAAGCAGTGGGATGGCGACTCCTTCGAGAAGATTCTGACGCTGCCAGGCCACATTGGAGAGGCATACTGCTTGTCCGTTTCACCAAATGGACGATACTTGGTCACCTGCGGCTCGGACCGTACTCTAAGGATGTACGAACGCACGGATGAAACCATTGTACTGAAGGATGTCCAGGAGGAGGAACGAGAACAGATGGAAAACGAACAGCTGGCCACGGGAGATGATAACACCGTTCCTTTGCTTCCCGGATTGAAGATGCCATCCCGCAAAACGGTCGGCTCTGAACAATCGGCTGAAGCTATCCTCGAATGCCTCGAAATATCCAAGCAGTTCGAGCTGGAATCTGAAGAGAAGCCAGAACTGCATCCTCTAATGCAGGCGCTGCAGGTTAAGAACCCCGTGGACTTTTTGGTTAGCACCTTAATGCGTATTCGTGCATCTGATCTGGAGGAGGCGCTACTACTGTTGCCCTTTTCAACTGTCTGCGAGCTGCTAGAGCGGTTGCCCACCCTTCTGACCCAGCGGCACGATCAACTGGAGCTTCTCTGCCGTGTTACAATATTCCTCTTTAAAGTACACATGAAGCCTATCTCAGCGGCCAAGACCATGAAGCCTCTGTTGGTGCAATTGCTCACCCTGCTCAAGAGGGATGTTACCAATCTGCGAGACACTCTGGGGTGGAACCTGCACGGCCTGGCGCTGCTGCAGACCGAAGTGGAGCAACGGGAGAGTGTCCAGCTGTTCCGGGACGCCACTCAGGCGCGCAAAAAGCGGGACAAGAAGCGCCGAGAGGCCAGCAAGAGACGGCTCCAGATACAAATGGTCTGAGACCCACACCCACACTTAGACGTAATCCAAATAAGAACCTTTAGCTTTATGGTATCTAAATGTTTTCTACTCTGTATATATTTATATACTTTAATTTTAAAATGGGGAATACACCATACAATTCGATAACCAGACACTGATCACTAGCAATTTTCTGTAGGTACGCCGGGTTATCACAAAAAAATAAAAAGGTGAACAAGTTAGAGGTTACAGAGTTGAGAAACCTAAGATGACATCTGACCTAATGGAAGTACTTCAGAAAGGGCATCTTAACATGCGGGTTTAGATGCTGAAAAAAATAACGTAACGTGTCCTTGAAGCTGGGGACTTAAAGATTTTGCTCTAACATGTAAAATTGAACACGGGGTACGCAGCGCACTTCGTGGAGCAATCAAAATGTATTTCCAGCTCAACGAATGCCGGCTTTCGGGAAGCCATCGCCGCCTCCGTTTCCACAAGGACCTGCAACACATTTAGTTAGCATGTATTTTCAAATATTTTTTTTTACGAAATTTTAATCTCACCGCTGCAACGTTGGAAGGCACCTGGAGGTCCGTAGCTAAGCTTCTGGATTGTGCACTTCTCAATAGGACCGCTTGGCCGACAATAGGATGTGTAGTTGGCCCAGGGCAGCGGTTCCTTGGGTGGAATACAGTTTGGCATATAGCTTAGCTTGTATGTAGTGCACTTCTCCATGGGTCCCTCGTTGCGACAGAACCCTGAGGCTGGGCGGACGGCCTCAGTCCTAGGGAAACAGGTGACGTCCACCGGCATATACGAGAGTTTATTCACGGTGCAGCGCTCCATGGCACCACTTGGCCGACAGAAGGCGGTGCGGGGCATTATCGGAGCACGCCTTGTTGGCGGCTTAGGCACAAAATCGTGCTTCTGGGTTGTCATCGCGTACATCGGCCCATCAAAGCGCAGCCCATTCTCCATGGGACGAATGGGCGGAGTGCGCTCCGTGCAGTTCGGTTGATAGGAGAGCTAAAACACAAGGAAATGGAAACAATTCCCTCAAACCAATTTCTTTTTAGTCGTTAATTGGTTATTATAACCCACCTTCTGAATTGTGCACCTCTCCAGCGGTCCTGTGGGACGGCAGAAGGTATCTCTGGGCAACACGGGATCAGGCTTGGTGCGCGAGGCGTCCACTGGCATGTAGCTTAGCTTGTAGACGGTGCTTCCGGCACCAGAGTCGTTGCCACAGAAGCGCAAGGTAGACAGGGGGCGCACCGGAGCAGTACGCGCCTCATTACAGTTGGGCATGTAGCTCAGATTGTAAGTTGTGCAGACGTTGGAGTAGCGCGGCGGCACACAGCGGATCTTGTCCGCCCATGGGGTCGGCTCCTTGGTCGGCAGGCAAACTGGCATGTACGACAGCTTCTGGATTGTGCAACGCTCCATTGGCCCGGTTGGTTTGCAGTAGTGCGATCCCTGGGTCATGGGCTTGGGCGGTGGGTTTGAGCACACATCGATCGGCATGTAACTCAACTTCTGGATGGTGCAGCGCTCCATGGGGGCGTTGGAGGAGCATATGGCCACCCGTGGCACAATCGGATCTCGCTTCGCCATCCCCTTTGGTACATAGTCGTGCTTCTGTGAGGTCATTGCGTAGATGGGACCCTCGAAGCGCAGTCCACTAGCCATTGGGACTATGGGTGGCGTCCGCTTGGTGGGGCACGGCGGCATGTACGAGAGCTTCTGTATGGTACACTTCTCGAGCGGTGCTGTGGAGGCCCGAATCTGGCTGCATGGCATTACAGGACGAGCCCGAAGATTGTCCCCACAGTTGGCGTAGTACGAGCGCCGGTAGATGGTGTCTGTGTCCAGCGGAGCCGTCGACCGCATAAAGTTCGACTTGGGCAGAATGGGCATGGTGCGCGCCGGCTGCTGGTAGCAGCATCCCGCATAGTCGCCGCAATCGCAGGGCGGGCAGGTAGCGCCTGCCGGGCATGGTGTGAAGTCGGCCGGACCCGCGCAGGGATCGCACGGGTTGGGGCAGTGTGTGTTGCAATCGCCCGACATTGTGCTGCGAAACAGTGAGATAACTGCTACTTACGACAGATTGAAGTGGTTGTGTGGGAGAACCAACTAACGAAAACTAGGCAATTGTCGAAGGAAATAATTTTGTTTGCTCGGAGCTGAGAACAGATAGAGTACACTTAACACTTCCAAAACGACTAAAGAATAATTTTGCTCAGGCCTGCGACGATGAAAATTTTCTCAATGTGTTCTATTGTAATGTATTTGATGACGTGGTCTCAATAGTCCATTTAATATTTTAAGTATTATGTTTATTTATTATTTCATTAATTGTAGGAGCAGCAAAGGTGCCGCTCCAACGCTTCCATTGTATCTGAATTTACATTATTCTTTTAATTCTAAGTAAGGCTAAGTCTCTTGCTGCGCTGCCCACAGACGGCGGCAGCAAGACGGCTATGTATGTGCTTATGTATATATGTATGCTATGCTCCCTTAAGCGGGAGCGCGAGGTATATGCACATGAGGTCCGTTCATGTTACAATTCTGCCGGCGCTAGCACTTTTTGTACATAGCGATCGGTTCATGATTTGACCATTTAAGTTTTGTTTATACTGCAACAAAGTGTTACAGTGTTTACCCTTTAAGTACTCTTGGTACAGTGGCTATTCAATATGTGTGCATACTACATCTCCCTCCTTTTGGAAAATAACGTAATATTATGAAGTTATTTTAATAATAATAATTTTTGTTTAATAATTTTGTATGTAGGTATTACTCTTTTTTTTTTTTTTATTAGCAAAAAAAAGAAAATGAAAATTATTTGTATGTTAGTTTTTTTTTTTTTTTTTTTTTTATATATATATATTAGCAAAAAGAAAATGAAATTACGAAAAATAGTTGTATCTATGCATGGCCATACTAAATACAATTATGAAATAAACATTTTTAATCTATCCTTATGAACTGTTTGCTTTTTATTTTTATTATTTGATATTATAATGTTATCTCTGTCTCCTATTTCCGTTACTTTATATGGACCAGTATATTTTGGATCTAACTTATGACCTGTTTCGTTTTTTAGTAAAACTTTATCCCCCACTGATATATCTATATTTTTTACTGTCTGATCATATAGTTTTTTATTTCTATACTTATTTTCTTCTAACATAATTCTAGCTCTTTTATATGCTACTTCGAGTCTATATTTACTCTCTTTAGCATAGTCATCTATGTTATATATTGTTTCTATGTTATCTATACTATTGAACTCTTTTGGTAAATTATTTGTTTTACCAAATACTAACTCATATGGACAATAATTATGTGCCATTGAGGGGGTCGTGTTGAAACAAAAGACGAAATATTGAAGCCATACGTCCCAGTCGGTTTTATCAACCGATATGTAAGATCGTATGTATTCATTAAAGGTTCTATGACTTCTTTCGATTGTCCCAACTGTCTGGTGGTGGTGTGCGGTAGATGTTATGTTTTTGATTTTCAGATATTTGCACAAGTCATTTATAATTGAATTCTTGTATTCTGTTCCCATGTCCGTAATGAACGTCTTCATTGGACCGTACTTCAGAATAAACGATTCAAAAATTGCTTTAGCGACAGTATTTGCGTTTTTATTTGCAACTGGTATGGCAACTAGATATTTTGTTAAGTCACATATTAACGTGACTACATATTCATTGCCATTTTCGGATTTTGGTAATGGACCAATAGTGTCCACTATCACTCTGTCGAAAACATTTATAGGTGTATCAGTTATTGTTAATGGGGTCTTTGTATGCGATGTAATTTTCGCTTTCTGACATTTTTGACATTTTCTTACGTACTCAGTTATATCTTTAGACATACCTTTCCAGTAATAGTGTCTTTTTACTTTGGCCAAAGTTTTTGATATGCCAGTATGACCTCCTTGAATTGGATCATCATGAAATGTAGACAATATTGCTTCTTTTTCTTTTAAACTTTTTATTTGGGTCACCGGGTTGAGTAGCGCTACTCTTAAAGATTTTAATATTTTATTGCCCATATTTTTGAAAGTATCAATTGATATTTGATCAAAGATATTTTCCCACGGTGCCAGTTTTAGTTGGCCGATTTTATTTATACCGGCTTGCATTTCAAGCCTTTGGAAGAATTGACCTAAGTCAATAATCCCATTAGTATATAAATCGCTAACATCATATCTTGCGATTATTTTCCTACCATGTTTAAATAAACATAGCATATTTTTAATCAGCAATGTCACTACTTTACGTACTTCGTCATTTTTGATGACTTCATATACGTTGGGCTTAGAAGCTTTTTCAATAGATTGCTGAGGCAATTCTATTTCTTTATTTTCCGCGCGGAATTTTTGTCTACTTTGATATCTGGTAGTGACTTTCATTATATGTCTTGTAATATTCTGTAGTTCTTTAATGGTTATTCTTGATAACGCATCAGCTACATGATTATCTTTTCCCTTTAAATATTCGACTGTAAAATCATATTCTTCTAATTCGAGCCTCATACGTGTCAGTTTGGAACTTGGGTTGATCATTGAGAATAGATATATTAGAGGTCTGTGGTCCGTTCTAATTAAAAAATGTTTTCCATAAATATATGGTCGAAAATGTAATATTGCCCAATGAATTGCAGCTAATTCCTGCTCAGTGGTACACTTGTTACTTTCTCCTTTTGTAAATGCTCTTGATGCGTATGCAATGGGAAGTTGGAGACCATTATGATTTTGAGTTAAAACCGCTCCACACGCTTGCTTACTTGCATCTGTGATTATACAGAATTCTTTAGTAAAATCTGGGTATTGTAGCAAAGTAGGTTCCATAAGTTTGGTTTTTAAATATTGGAATGCATTCTGACATTCATCAGACCATTGAAAAGGGACATTCTTTTTACATAATCTTGTTATGTGCCTTGAATAGTCGGCGAAGTTTTTTATAAAGCGTCTATAATAGTTACAAAATGCTACGAAACGTCTAGCACTGTCCGCGTCGTGCGGCACTGGGTAGTTCATAATGACATCATATTTCTTCTCGTCCGGAAGTATTCCTTTATCAGTGCATTTATGACCTAGAAAGGTCACTTCATGCATAAAAAATGAACATTTTTCTGGATGTAACTTCAGGTTATATTTCCTACATTTCTCAAAAACATCTGTTAAGTTCTTAAGCATATGTTTTTCGGAACAACCGATCACTATTAAGTCATCCATGTAAAGGAATGCTTGAGAAGGTTCTAGTCCAGAAAATGCGATAGTCATCATTCTCTGAAATGAGTTAGGAGCTATTTTTAATCCAAAAGGTAATCGCGTGAAGCGATATGAGCCGTTGCTCGTTGAAAAAGACGTTATATCTCTAGAACTTTTTTCTAGTTCAATTTGATGGAATCCTGACATTAAGTCAAGGCATGAAAAGTATTTTGCTCGACCTAGTTGGTCCAGGATATCATCAATTCTAGGTAGTGGGAATTTATCAGATAGTAATTTTTTATTGATCTGGCGATAGTCAATCACTAACCGCCATTTCTTTTCTTCTGACCCGGGGTATGGTTTCTTAGGAACAAGTAACAATGGGCTATTATATTCGGATACGGATGGTTCAACAATACCTTCGGAGATCAACTTTCCTACTTGCTTTTGTATTTCATCTACCTGACTATGTGGGCTTCGATAATTTTTTATGTATACTGGCTCATCATCTTTTAATCTCAGTTTTTGCTTGTAGAAATTGTTTGTAGTTATTGGTTCGGTTTCCAATCCGAATACGTCGCTATATTGGGTGCATAAGCTAGAAAGCTGCGACTTAAACTGTGGAGGGAAGTTTTTTGACAGTTGAGATAATACACATTTTTCTCTATTTTCTGGATTGGTTTTGACTACGTCGTAGTTCGAAAGTGATTCATATGTTAGATTATTTGTGCTGACCACTTGGTCGTAATTTGTTGTATTAAGTAGCCTTATGAAAGCGTTATTGGATGTTGCTATGGTATTTGCAATGTAAATACCATGCTGAATTTCCTGATTTGGAATTAATACACTGTCTTCTTTTGAATTAAGTTGTATTTTTCTAATAACTTGGGATCTTGCTGGCAGAAGTATTGAATCGTTGCCAGAACTGTGAGCTATTGGTACATTAATTGGAAATTTTAAGTTATTGGGTCTAATTATAAGCCAGTCTTCAGATGGCTTAAAGTCTAACTGACAGTTGTATTTTTTTATAAAGTCGATCCCTAATATTCCATCACATGGAATAGGGAATTGAAAAGTCACGATATGAAAATCGTGTGGAATTATATATTTAGTAGTCTGTATTTCAATAGAAACCAGACCTTTGGATTTGGTTATTTCTTGACTTATTCCTTTTATGTCTATAATATAATTATCTCGGATGTCGTGAAAGATATCAGAAGTTTCTTTTAAAATGGATATATCTGCACCTGTGTCTATTAGAAATACAAGTTTTTTTCCGGTAGTTACATGAATAAATGAAACAAATATGTTTTGACTGAGATTAATAGTGTGAACTCTTGCATCTTTTACTGCTGAACATTTAAAGGGTCTTGGGAGTTTTCCGATGTATTCTGGGCAACTCTGACATTGTTTTGGTAGTTATTGTTGTTGTTGTTGTGGCCTCGATTCGAGTTACCACGGCCTCTATAGTTTCCTCTATATTGACCGCGTCCTCCATTGTTATTTTGGTAGTTATTGTTGTAATAATTACCACGAAAGTTGCCACTATAATTTCCACGTCCGCGATTTGAGCCGCGATGTGGATAGTTCCTGTAGTATAGGACAGTGTTTGATTGTCCCGTTGCTTCTGTGCAACTATTTACAAATTTTGATACGGCATCGTTCATAGTATTGAAGGTTCCAGCTTGCATAATAAGTTTTACCTTATCGATTGTGCAATTTTTAGTCATTGCTTTGACTGCATGCTGGGTTGAATAACTTCTGGCTAACTCTAAAGATAGTCCATCTGTTATATATGCACCTTCTAAGGCTTTCGTCATATGCTCAACCTCTTGTGTATACTGGTTAGCAGTTTTATTGCGCTGCTGTAGGTTCATCAGTTTTGCTGACAATACTTCTACAGTTTCGCCTTTGACGTTGCCTTTTAATCTGGAAATCACCTCAGAAATTGTTGATTCATTTCCGATTAGATTTCTGGCGACACCTTTTAGCTTTGTTTTTATTATGGAAACTGCTAATTGTTCGTGCTCGCCTTTTATAGAATCTATTATTTGTAATGCATCAATAAAACTTGTTAAATTTTCAGCTTTACCATCGAATACTGGTATAAGCTTGGATGCTGTATTAATAAATTCTATATTTGATTGTGCCATTGTATTAATGTTGCTTATGTTATCCTCTATTATGCTTGAACTATCATCAGAATCTGTAGAATTATCTAGATCTGGCATTAGTACAGCTGGAACAGTAAGATTATTTATATCTTGCTCTTCTATTTTCAGATTTAAATCTGTAAGTTCCTTTGGTTCTCTTTGGTCAATGTCAGTTTCAACTGTTAAAGAGGTGTTAAGTATTGTCGGTATTGATATACCTAAATTGAACTTTTGTTTAATTATTATTAAATTGGATCGTAGTCTGATCAAAAATTTTGATACTTGGGACCAATGATCTTGATTTAATTTTTCTTTCTGGCCATGTATTAGTATTCGTGCTTCATTAAAGCAGTTTACTAGTATTTCCACATGTTTTTTAATTGTGTTCTTTTGAATTGGCCTGTTTTGAGTAAGCGATTTATATGATTTGTCAAAATCGCTTTTTAATTTATTTAATTCGTCATATAATTCATTCCATTGCATTTTTGTTAATAATGGAGAATTATTTTCGGACTACTACCATAATAAGTGTTCGGCCTAGTGTTTCGTATTCTTCTAGGACTGATTTCACCTGGATACCTGGGATGGTGCTTAATACAATTGCTTTTTGTGTTTTCGAGCAATGTATCAATGGTGAATGTTCGAAATTAAATGTTTCAATTAGAAGATATTCTAATTGATTGATGCTTATGGGAGTCGTTGAGACTAATTGTTGAACATGTTCATCGAAATAAGCATCCCTTTCGTAAACCTTTCTAATAGCTTCTATTGTGGTCATTCTCAGTTTTTCTTAATTGTCCTTAGTGTAGCCATAATTTAGAAAAAAATATAAATTTTTATTTTTATATTTATATAATTTTGTTTCTATTTTTATATATCTTTATTTATTTTCATTGTCTCTTTTTTTTTTTGAAGTGTTTATAATTTTGTTTTTATTTTTATATATCTTTATTTATTTTCATTGTCTCTTTTTTTGTTTTTGGAGTGTACAACAAAATTTTTTCTTTTATTATTATTAATATTATTTGCGCTCTTAAAAATTTTTTTTTTTTTGTTCTTTATTCTTAAATTTTGTCCAGCTCATTTGCCTGGCTCATATATTTTTTCTTTAGACATTTATTATGTAATTTATATAATTTGTAAAAACAATTTGCGCACATTATGACAACAATTATTATTAATAATGTGTGTATTAATTCTAAATTAATGTTATTTGGCTCTACTTTATTAATAACGTTTGCAGTGGAGTCCACCGACTTAACGTCAACTATTGCCATTTTTGAAATAATTGTATTTGGTATATAATTATATCTACCTGTTTCTTCTGAATATTTACTTATTGCATTACTTTGCATCTAATTTTTACAGGTTTCCTACCTATCGTTTTGTATAGCTTTACGGGCTACACTTCTAATTGGGCGGAAAGGGTTCCGCTCAATTTTACAAAAGGTCGTTTATAATTATAATGTAACGCAGTACATTAATAATGCAACGCAGTGCACCAAAAAAAAATTATTTCTTATTTGTTGTGCGCTCTTTGTAGCGCTGTCGGTTCACTTTTCCGGGTCTAGCTTGAAGCGCTAAACGGGGCCGGTGCTGGCTGCACAGGTCACTATTTTTTCCAGGAGTCTGCGGCTGATGTCCTGGGCTGATGTCCTAAGAGTGGGTGGTGTCGGGCTTTCCTTTCCTATTTTTCTTTATGCAAGTGAACTTGCATGCTGGGGCTTCCAGTGGTCCAGGGCAGTCGTTCGGGCACTCTTCGTAGTACCTTGGTAATGGCTTGGGAGATGGTGGTTTAGTATTTGTATTTATGGTTTTTATTGTTTCCGAGTGAGTTGCGGTTGGGATGTCTTTCTTCTGAAGACTTTCTTTTTAAAAAATCGAGCTCAGCAGTTAATTTTATTGCTGTCGCCCATGGAGGTGGATTATTTTTATATAATAGCCACTTAATGTGTGCTATTCTTTTATTTATTTTATTTTTCCGACCTCCGCGTCCCATATCCGCACTCTACTCACTCAGAATTTTCCATAAATATGTCCATGTATTGATTTGAGGTGCCATGTATGTATTTGATTTTCCTTTGTTTTTGTCGTTGCCGATCAGCTTTGCCCTTCCTGCAATCTCCTGATTGCACGTTACGGTCCTGCAATCTCCTGATTGCACGTCACGGTCGCCATGTAATGTATTTGATGACGTGGTCTCAATAGTCCATTTAATATTTTAAGTATTATGTTTATTTATTATTTCATTAATTGTAGGAGCAGCAAAGGTGCCGCTCCAACGCTTCCATTGTATCTGAATTTACATTATTCTTTTAATTCTAAGTAAGGCTAAGTCTCTTGCTGCGCTGCCCACAGACGGCGGCAGCAAGACGGCTATGTATGTGCTTATGTATATATGTATGCTATGCTCCCTTAAGCGGGAGCGCGAGGTATATGCACATGAGGTCCGTTCATGTTACAATTCTGCCGGCGCTAGCACTTTTTGTACATAGCGATCGGTTCATGATTTGACCATTTAAGTTTTGTTTATACTGCAACAAAGTGTTACAGTGTTTACCCTTTAAGTACTATTGGTACAGTGGCTATTCAATATGTGTGCATACTACACTATACAGGCGGAGAATGTCGACTGGTGCGTTCCAATTCAGACTCCATGCGAGTGGAAATGAATTCCACAGCCCCCTAGATTGGACTCCCATTAAAATGGCAATTCGTATTTATTATCATCATTTATTTCAGTTATTCTTCTTCATTGATACTAGGATAGTTTAATATTTGATAGGTGAAATCCTACTGATTGTGTGGCTAGCACTCTTCCATAGACAAATAGGTCCTTCCACAAATCACTCGAGCACTCGAACATAATATATCGAAAATAATTATAAATTGGAATTGGTAAACTAAGCATAACATGTCCCTAACTATGCAGCTAATTAAACTCGATTTAAATAAACATTAGTATAAATCACGTAGAAACTATCTTATATACATTTTTTGCCATCATTCAGTGTACGGGTAAGCTGGCGGGGTTAAATACTTTAGGGACTTTCTCAGTTGTGTAATTGTATAATCGAATAATACGTAAACATCGGATATTTTAGAAGCAATAAAAAACACAAAAATTTCACGGGTTAAACATAGAATCGGTGAATCACTCCCCTGTGTAGGCCGGGACAGGGGGAGAAGGCAATATGCTTCAATTGGTTCCAATAAAACATCGTTTGGTTTTCTTACAAATTAGTTATCCTAGACTAGGTTCGTATCGTAATATTTTTCGCACAAGATATAGCAAAAATACAATTATATAATGTTATGCGTGTATATGATTCAGTTCGCTTGACGTCTTCCCATCACTTGTCGACATGGCTCGTAGTATGTTCACCATATGTCGCCAAGGATGTCAGGCTTCGAATGGTTGCGGTTAGAGTGTGGGCAAGTTATCGGGCACTTGGTCCAGGAAATTGGCCGGAAACTGCCCTTGACGGCCGTCCACCTCGCCGAACAGCCATTCCTCGTTTATTTTATAAAGCAGTGTTACCAATTCATTCTCCTGCGAAGTAAATAAGTTACTTAGTAAAAATCGAACAGTTCTGTGAGTCAAAGTAATAATTACCCTTAAAGCTAGATCTCCTTCGACCTCGCCGGGGAAGTTGTACAAACAATAGGCGGTGGGCATGCGATTCTGCTGATGCTGCGAATTGGTAGCAGCGGGAGCAGCAGCTCCCGAGCTTGCGCAGCTTGGAGAACTTTGATGACCCACTGACCCCAATGGCACTATAACTTCCACATAGTTGGCCGGAAAGATGCCTTCGCAGCCGGAACGCGAGCGACCACGCAGCCACTCTTCCGCTGGCTGATCCAGCAGATATATTTTTTCATTCTCCTGTAAGATTTAAGATTAGTATGTTTCTTTTAAGAGAAAGTGTGATGGCCACAAAGGTTCTTTCTTTACTCACCCTAAAGCTCAGATCCTCCTCCTCAACGCCGTCGAAGTTGAACAGAGCAATGGCATAAGGCACGACTTCCTCCTGAATGTATCCCTGAGCGCCGTTGGACAGCGCGGTAGCATCCACCTTTCCTGATATGACATCGAGCATCGAGATAGCACCCTGCGGAAGCGGCGGCGGTGCACCTTTGGGCATCGGAGGAGATGGCGGCGTATCAGAGCCCCCATATCCCGGTGGAATGCCCCCGATGAACGGTGGGGGCTTTGGTGCCTTCGGCTTAGCCGATATCTTCGGTTTGATGATAGTGGGCATCGTTAGCGATTGGGTGGGGGGCAGCAGGCTCTTACCATTACATAGGGGATTATCAGAGCTACGAGAGGGCACCGATTGATATGTCTGGCGTACCGGAGCTGTGCCAAAGCTGTCGACACCGCTGCCAACATGGCCAAATGTGTCCACCGCCTCCCACGGATCCAGCGGACTCTGGGTGGATGGGCGCGACCGATGATAGTCGTCCTCGAAGCCACTCTCCGGCTGCGACACGCTGCCGTTGTTGGGCGAACTGAAGTTGCTGTCCGAGCTGAAGCTGTCCACGCTCACGCAATCGCTGTTGGACTTCTGGGTGAAGGTGGGGGACGACGGTGGCGAATCGAAGCTGATGAGCGCCCCTTCAGTCACCGTGCTCATCTGCTGGGAAGCGTAATGGCTCCTACTGTGGCTGGTGCTCGTTGCCGTGGTGGAGACGGTGGTGGCCGTGTTCCAGGCGGCATTCCAGTCCCCATCGGTGAAGCTTGCCGCGGAAGCGCCCCCACTGGCCGTGGCTGCCGTTTCGGCATGACCGCTGCTCAGACCGTAGACGCGACTCTGCGCTGCGGCCTTGGAAGCAGCGGCCGCGGCCGTTGAATTTGACTTCTTGCGGTGGAAGATGTTCGAGATGAGATTGATACCGCCCCCGTTCGTCGCTGCCGCAGAGGTGGAGGTTGGGGCCATCTTCTGCCCATTAACCAGAACCTTCGGTGGCGGCGGTCGTGGCGGTGCCATCTTCTTGAATCGATCATTCCCGTTAGAGACAAAAGGATCATCGTCCCAGTTGGTGGCTGGGGTGTAGCGCGCCTGCGGGAACTTCCGGGTGATGCTCGACCCGTTCAGCTCGTTGTTATTGTTGATGCTGTTGGTCCGCCTGTGGATCGAGTTCTGCGACTGCAGGGGGCCCTTGGGCGGCGGCGGTAGCTTGATGGTCAGCTTCTGGAGGCCCCCCCCTGCCTGTTGCTGCTGCAAGTGCTGTTGCTGCAACTGGAGGCGCAGTTGCTCCAGACTAGCGTTGGCTCCGGCAGCGGCGCTTTGGCCACGTGCACCGGGAGGTGCGGGCGCTGGCCTCGACGGAATGGTCATGCTGCCTGCAAATTATGGAAGCAAGAAACCACATCAGGAAGCATTCATTTATCGTTTCTAGGTACATTTCGGAATCGGCTTAATGGCGTTTCCCCCAAAACATGCAACAAGTGTTTCGTTATCGCAAATATCGGCCCGATAAGCGGCTGTCACCAAAACAAAAAGGCAACTGCGCGCCGAAGCTGTAGGGGGCACACCTTACCTGTGTGATTCGACGTTTCGGGGACTATTCTACTGACAATTTTAATTAAACAGAAAGGCGAACTCCGCCGAGATTGCTTAGTTTCTGCCTGTAATTGCTGGAAAGGGTTGCTCATTCCTAGAGCGGGCATGCGGAGAATTCGCGACAACCAACGCACTCGCACCAACAGAGAGAAACACAAAAACCTTTATTTCAAAAGCATGATAAGAGCCTCTTACAAAGGCATTAGTAAGAGTCTTTAGATAAAACGGCCTCGGGCCCTGCCAGCCAGCCGGCCAGGTTACCTCTATTGATAGCCAAAGTGGTATTTACGGCTGGGTGCAGTGACTCACGCCGGCCGCTTCTCAGAAAAGCCCAATTATCAAGCTAATGGGCGATAACCACTAACAGCGCTTATCAATCCGCGCAAAATCAATCGCCAGCTCTGATTGTTTTGCGGGTTTTACGACGAAACATTCAAATATGAAGCTTGTGCCTTTTACGTCATCTCCGACCCAGGAGGTAGATGCTTTGCCTTCTATTTTTGTTTGCATTTCGCGGCGAGCGTGCGAAGAACACTATAAGCTATAGCCAGCTGCCACGAAACCGAAACATTTTTCGAATTGACGCCGGAACTGCAGAATAAGTAGGTGGATCGGGCAGGGTTCCAGTTGCTGCGTTCTCGGTGCCCGGCACATGGCGGAACCGATCCGAGAGCTGCATACGCCGCCGCAAGCTCAAGCTCCAGCGGGAGGAAGCACCAGTGTACAGAGAGATAAGCAAGAAGCCAATGCCGCCCGCTCGGGAGAATAACAAAATTGTTGGCGTATCTCGAAAAGTTGAATTAAGTCGCAAAATCGAGTGGGCCGAGGGGGGCGTCTAATGGTGTCGCAACATTCGGCATTCATTCACAAACAGTGTCCACAACGTGATATTTTCAACTCACAGTTTCCGATATCACTGGAGCTTGAGCCTGGTCTGGTGTGCTCGAACACTGGTGCGTCACTCGAGGAAATTCCCTGCAGAACCCTCCTCGCAATCTAAAGGTGGGAGGAGGAGGATGGTCACGTAAACAACACTCCCCTTCGCCGGGGAAGGGGAGTATTTAAATTAATAGGAAATGCAATTGCAATAATTGCAGATACATGAAAAGGCACTGCCGCTGATAAAGGATGGATCTCACAAAGTCAACCCACTTCAGAGAAAGATGCCCCCCTTTTCAACACATTAAATTATTCCATTCATATTTGGACAACCTGCCAAACAATCTAGTTTGAAAGAAATTAAAATATCAATCAATGATCAAAAATCCAGAACAATAAATCGGCCGATAATATGAGCAGAAGAACAAAGATTTCATTTCTGGATGCCAAACTTTCAAAACTTTCAGCTGGATCGGTAAACGACCGACAGAATGCGAAATAAATGTAAATTTTTAAAATCTCCCCTGCGAACAATAGATGGACAATGGGGCGAGGGGCACAAGACAGTTCGAAATCGCAAAAGTGTTTGCCTGAAATGCTGGCAGGCACTAACAGCCCGAGAGACTGTCGTTGACGCTAATCACAACCACCACCTCGTCTGCTGTGGCTACGATGGACCTAGACCCACACACTGCAACTGCAGTTGCAATCTAATTAAAATCACCTTCAGGGAAGGTGATGACGGGAGAAAGAGCGACGGCCCACCCCAGCAGGGCGTTTGGAATGGGGCTGTTCTGGGTGCCAATTGAGTCTCTAGAGCAGCCACGGCGCGCTCCTCTCCTTTCACCTTTTCCAGATCCAAGTAGAGCAGGGAAATCCGAGTAATTGTTGGATCATTGGAGTAATCGCACTTTTGCCGCGATTATCAAATCATTAGCATATGCTTACCGCCAATTATACCGCCATTGTGGCACTCTCTAGCGCGCTAGAGAGGATGACCACTTAATAAAACTATTTCTGCTTTTGAGATATGGTGCCAGTTTGAGGAACAGGTTCTGCTTCATTAGTTCCTTTCTTTTGGTCACAAGCTTTGTTCTCGCAAGCTCTTCTGCCAACAAATAGTATTATAGATTCGCCGTGGAAGCCGTCATAATGTGCATGTATATCCAATCAGTTAGGACCCTGAGACTGTGTAATGGGGCTACCTGTGCTTCTGCCCGGTTCAAGCTCAAGTGATAAGGTTTGATTCAATGCCGTCGCCGTTAACCGGTTTGTAGCTACAGGGTATTCGTCTAAAACATGAAAAGAGAACAAAGCCGCGAGTAATTGTTCACAGACTCGTGTTCGCGTGCAACCGATTTCCAGCGAAACGCTCGCCGATTTCTATGGTCTCTTCAGCCAAGATCCAACTCAATAGCCTGGGTTCTGTCGGCCAGGGACTTGGGGCAGCTTTTACTTTGCCGGAGACAGGCCAGCCCCGAGCTCGACCGCTCGGCCAGAGCTTCAGCTGCTCCAGCAACAAGAGAAGTCGGAGGAAAGCAGAACAAAAGAAAGTGACAACGGACCATTTGGGCGATTAAGCATGAGCTTGTGTGGGTGGGGCCGGAGAAGTGAGAGCGGAATTAATAATCGAATCTCCATTCTCCACGAAACGAGGAGCCATTTGCATGATCTGCTTTTAAAAGATTGTGCCCCGCTTCGATGATGAGATTCTCCAGGCACCACCGCACACGGAGAGCATAGTTGTGGGTCAACAATCCTTCGCTCTAAATTAGAAGTCTTGATGAGTGAAAGGTTAGGTTCTCCTCTGGCTCTAGACTCTAGAGTCTAGAGTGATTAGAGCATCAGTGCGGAATGTCCTCTGATAGAGACACTTCGGATAGCAAATGTGACATTTGAAGGCCTTTGGTTTTGCTTGCCAAATGCAAAGTAGATCGCAATGATGGTACAAAGGGCGTCGAATTGGGCTTTCGGCAGGGGTCTGGCCACTTGAACGATGCTTGAAAAAGCATTAACTTCTGTTCAGTGCGCCACCGCCTCCCCCTCGTGGCGTAAAAATAGCGTAAAAACGGGAGCAGCCCGACAATAGCCCCACATCTCATCAATAACGTGGCGAGGCAAGGCACCAAGTCAATTGAATTTAATGCCAGACGCATGAAAAGTTAAACGAACCTCAATAAACACGCCCCGATTCGCAGTGCCCATTTTTTTTGTTACTTTCCGTGCAACCTGCCGAATTACGAGCATAATGTAATGAGAATCGTGTGATTCCCCTTCCAATTAAAGGAAATTAAAAGTCAAGTGGAAACAGAGCCTCGCTTTGTGTGCGCCTGGGCGGTGGGGGCTAGGGCTTGGGACATCGGGGCTGCCCCAATAACGACGGTCGGACGGGGTGAGAGATTAATGTGGTTTCGTATTATCTCACCAGCTCAGCCAGTTCTGGTCCATAATGAGCATTTGTAGACTCAGCTTGAATCTGGTGGGTCAACAATCTGCTCTGCTGTGTGTGTGTGTGGCAAATATTTGATCGGCCTTTGAAACTGGGGGGCCAACGGCCAGAATGAAACAACTTCGCTATCGTACTTCCCCAAACGGCGTGCATAATGAGGCGAACGGGCAGACCAGGGAAGCAGAGAGGCCGGAGCGAAGAAGATATCTAAAAGAAACGCAAAACAGGTTATTTTGTTATTTTAGTAAGCTTGTGCTCGCCCGTTCCCAGAATTAATAGCTGAAAAAGCTGATGGGAAGCATTGGCAAAATCAACTCGCACAGTTCCACATTGTCAGCGTCAGCACGTTTCCCTGTCCGCCGTTTTCTCTCCGACATGCCTTTCCAGCTCCGGCGATTCGTTCTGAAGGCGTACTGGCATGCACTCCAAAAACTGCACGTTCGAACGCGAGCCAGGCGGGGAGGAGCCCCGGAGTCGCATGGAGCCGAATAGTCTCCTCCCAGCCACCCAATCCACTCATGCGTTCCGAGGCGGGACACTCGCCGATGTGGGTCAAAGTTGAATACCATCAGAGCTGAAGCTGCAGCAGCCATTTCGCACACACCCCCAGCTCCCAGCTTCATACTCCAGGAGGAAAACAATGTTCTTTTCAAATGAACTGAAAAGTTTGCAAAAAAGGAGACATTATTTTTCACATTTTTTACGACGATGTTTTAAAGAGCCCCCATCCACATAGAACTGATATTGGAAAAGAGTACTCCCCTCCAAGGGCTCTTGCTTCCTTTCCAACGATAATTGTGTTTTCACAATTTCCTGTTTTTGAAGAACTGGCGATTAGCTGCACTGGAACATTTCATCGCCCGGCAGCAGCAGGGTAGTTTTCGAAATGCCGAAGCGCCATGTGAGGATCGGCTGGGGGCAGTGGGCCGGAAAGTGAGGTAAGCGCATGCGCAACACCTGCTGCGCCCGAAAGTGACACAACGAAAGCGAAATTCTCTCGGTTTCGATTATTCGAATAGCGACAAGTCGCTTGAAGCCAATACGCCAAGTCTTCTGCTTTACGGGTAACCTGCTGCCCAGTTCTCGATTCAAAGAAGAGTGTTGGACGACACAATGTCTGGATGGCTGGTGATGAAAGCGAATCCCCACGTTTGATTCCCTTAACTCTCAACTCAACTGCAACGCAACGTATCGGATTTAAGCAATAGCTTCATATTTTCCAGTGGCTTCGCCGCTCTGTGCCCATAAGTGTGTAGTCCGCCCATACACCCACCCCTCCGAGCAGATATTGAATCAATTGGCCAATTCAGCCTTGACTGAAATTAGGCATGTGGCCTGCAAAGGCGTTCTTCGATGAAAGGGAGAAGTGTTTCAGGGGCGGAAGAGCACATTTGGGCGCCCAGTCCCAATCGCGGGTAACTAACCTTTTGGCGAGGCCTGACTCGACCAGATCCGATCCGTTTTGATGCTATCCGCGGAGCTGGCACTTCGGTGCGGCCGACAGGGCGATGCGCTCCGCTGGGCGGGGTCGGGGTGGCTGCGTGGAGGTCGGCTGACAAAAAGACAAAAGCCAAGACCGAAAGTGACTAATGCCGCGCACTCACACTGTGGCAACTAATTTGTTGTGGCCATCGACGTCCATTAAAGCACACACACACACACGCAAGCGTTCGCACGGGGAGCTTAGTTGAACGGCATCAACTTTGCACTCTCTCGCCCTCTCCCTCTCTCGCACTCAAGGCAGTTAACAAGGCAGAGAGAGAGGTGTGCGGGTATGTCGCCAGTAGCAACAACAACAACCAGGTAGCAGCAGCTGCAAATGAGGCAGCGAATCCGAAAAACAAGAAGGAAGTGCGCCTAGAACGCACCTGGAACGGCTACTGCGACCAGCTCACTATTTTCGCAGCCAACCAGGCAGATTGCAAAATATGAAACTTTTTCTTAATACTTTTGTTTAATTACAGGCACGCACACACACTACAGAAACAGAATTTCCATGACGGTTACGACGAAAACCATTACTATTACAGGGGCGCTCTGACACTTTTTGTGACCAGCGTGCTACGTTGGGCTATACGGATTGCCTGATACAAACGTATTAAGTAATTGAATTAATTTATTTATTTTTACTTTTATTACGCCGCGACGCGTTGTTGCTCTTTTGGAAACGTTTTGCAATGTGGCCAAAGCTCCAGCTGAGTTGAGCTAACCGATAAGACCAAAACCGATAAGTAATATACCGAACAGACCTCAAAAATATACCATCATATTTGTTGTTATTTTTCCAATATACCATAAAGATCTGCAAAAAATTTTTAACTATAAAGCAACACAAAAATTGCTTTGGTCTAGATCAGATTCTAGACATTCCTGGGATCCCATTTCCAGAATTTCTTTTCGCCAATGTAGGAAGTGTGGCCATATTATGGCGGGTGTATTAATTTTGAATATACGCCAGCCCTGAACGTCAAAAATCGATAAGTACACGATCATTTTAAAAATTCAAGTTTAAATATATTTTCAAATTTTTTATATAATAAAAAAAATATATCTAAAAATGAAAATTATGCATTTGTGTGAATGTTGCTTTAAACTTGGTACTTTCGTCGTTACAACAGTTCTTCAGTTGACCCAATTTTGAATTTTTACGCCTACCAACACTCATAGCTTTCTCCATTTCCCCTAAAATCATCTTTTCTACCAACATTTCACCTTAGTAGAGCACTCTCCAAAATTATGAAAAATCACAAATTGCGCTGTATCGTGGAAAACTGTTACGAAAGTGGATACCAGGATAGCAGATCCATGTTCAAATTTCCCGCTAATCCGGCTATCAGACTCAAGTGGATCGAAAACATTGGCCTTCCAAAAGATACGAATTTTTACAATCGGCGGCTTTGTCGACGTCACTTTGAGCCCAACTCTTTTGGTAAAGCCAAGTTATTCTCGTGGGCAGTTCCCACGCTCTACTTGGGTGGGCATTTCCTTTCCTTCATTTCGATTTTCTCCTCATAAAATGGTATTTAATCTTTCCAGGTAAGGAAGAGGGTCTGCACTACGGAGTCCCTAAAAAGAAACCCTTCATTCGGAAATGCAGTATTGTGAATTGCCACACCCGATCACCTCCGGATAAACTTCACCTATTTCCCTCGGAGCCGCAGATGCACAAAAAGTGGTTGGGCTTGTGTAACCTTAAGGCAGACAGTAAATGGCTCTTTATTTGTGGCAGACACTTTCGACGCAGCGTGCTTCCCAGGGCGAATAGTAAAGTCCCTAAAGACGCGATGCCGGAGCTCTACTTGGGATGGGAGGCTCAGGACCCACTAGAAAGCTCTCTGATAACCCTCAAGAGCGAAAAACTTCGCCGAAAAAAGTACTCTCGCAGCGAGGCAGAAGACGAAGGCATCGATGAAGAAAACTCAAAGGAGGCTTGCGATGACAAATCCCATGAATCGTGTTCGAATTGTGTAACACTGAAAGATCAGTTGGCTGCTGCCCTTTCTAAAATTCAGAGGCTCGAACAAATGCAAGAAGCTTCAGACACAGACGAGGAGGAGTACATTTTTATGTTAATGAAATGAGACAAACTCAATAAGCTTAGGATACCTTTATTCTAGTTCATAATCAGTTCCAGCTGAACGAGCCGCCTATTTGTGTCGTATGGAAGTCGGTACGGCATGGACGCGGCCATGTTGGAGATGGCTTTTGCCCTCTGCCTCAGCTGCTGCATCTGGGACTGATCGTGCGATGTGGCCACCAACTGCTTGTACTGGCTCTCGGTGATTTCCATGGCAGCCACCATCACGTCGGGAAGAATCTTAATCACTTCGCCATTGAGTCGTTTCACATTGGCCATACACACTGATAACTCATCAGTGTTGTTTGGCAGCAACTGGGTGCGCTGCAATTGCACCAGTGCCGCTGTGTATTTTTCCTCATCGTAAAGATTGAAGAACACAAGCAAGTCCAGCAGCAGCAAAAAGCTAGCCTTCATTTTGGAGTCCACTTCAATTTTTCCGCTGGCCAGGAGCTTTCTAAATCTGTGCGCTTCCTGACCAAGGCGCACCCGCAGCGAACCGTCGAAGGTAGGCAGCTGCACCACTTGGGCCATTAGAATGGATATGTGTTTTATAGCCAAAGTATGCTTTCCACCCAATTCGTAAAGGCGTACAGCCATCTCAAAGTTTCCACGCGAAGCCAGCTCCTCGGCCACCAGGACGGCAACTGTGCAGGTGTTGAACTCCGGGCAATCGAACTGGCGGAATATTCCACTGAAAATGGATAAAAATATGTTAGAAAAGCTCGTATTTATTAAAAAGTAGGAAAAATAAACGCCAAGCGAATATTTATATGAAATATAATTTTTTTTTTAAAATATAAAATCCATTAGTTCTTACCCCCAAGATCGTCTTCATCGTCAGTTTGGCGCTTCCCAAATATCATATCGAATATGCTGGTATCTAGGACACCACTTTCTACCAACAAGTCGCAGATGCAGGTGACAAACATGTTTCTGCCTTTGGAGTCTCGGAGACATCGCAATGTGAAGTAGTAGTGAAGTGCTTCGATAGTGTCTGATCTTTCGAACCGCTGCGTATACTGGCGAATTAGCCGGGCCAGATTGAAGCGCCTGAGAGGGGTTGGGTCAGCGATATCAATAGAAAGCAGGGGCTGTGAGACGCTGCGTGCTCCTCCCAGCAAGCCCAATTCGTGTAAAGAAATAGCCATGTGAACCGCATGGACACAGGTGTTGTCCCTGCGGGCCAAAAACTCAATGGCTGCCTCGAACTGCCCCGTGAGTGCTAATGTGGAAAAGTAAAGATGCCACTGCTGGGCGGCATTAAAGTACTTCTCGCCATACTTTTCCAGAATGAGTGACTGAAGCTTGCCGTAGCCGGTCGAATCTCCGGGCTTAAGCATGGACAGCTTGATCCACAAAAAGTCATCAATGGTCTTGGCCACCTCCCCGTGCACTTCGTTGGCATCGCAGCCTAGCAAGATGCAGTAAACCGCCTTTTTGTAAGCATCCGTAGAGTTGCGTATCTTATTCGCGTATTGCAACCGCAGCTGACTTTCAATCTTATTATTAATCTCTCCGGCACTTCTATCCGAAATAAGCTGCGCGAATTCCTCGTGACTGGGTCCAGCTTCGCGGAGGAAGTTCACTGCCGCATCAGCGGCGCCACAGCGGAGTCCATAATAAACCAAGGGCCACAAAGGTCTTCCGCCAACCGTGTCTACCAGTCCGATGGTCTGCTGTGCGCTGAACCGGTGGCTCACATATGCCAATACTAGTTGATAGCTGTGTTTGCTATACGACTCCCCCACTAAGGAGGCAATGTACGTCTTGTATCGCCTTTCGAGGTAAGACTTTGCATGAAGTATGAACTCCGGTCGTTCTTGGCGAGCTTTGATGGGATCGCAGCACTGTGGCTCGTCTATTTGAGTGACGCAGGCCAATAGAGTCCACATGTCTGTCAGCCGGGAATCCACAAAACTGCTAGATAGCTGAGCGAACTTCTGGACAAGATTTGGACGCTGACTGCCTTTTAGCAGCAGTTCGTTGTACTGGCGCAGCTCCTGGGCGTAGGTAAGCTCCAAATTGTCAAGACTACTGCGCGGCTGGCAGAAGGCGTGCAGGGATGTGTGTTCAGGCAGACGCTGCAGGTCGATGAAGTTCTGCGAAGGAGCTACAAGAGCATCCAGCAGACGCGTCTTCTCCTCATTCCAGGCACTATTCAGGTGCGACCATTTCTGTTTGCTAACCGTATCGCTGATCTGTAAATGGGAAAACGTGTTATTGACTTAAGAAAACAAATATTGGGAAACCCACGTTCTTATTTGTGTCCTCAATCACCGAGAGTATAGCATTTTCGCGCTCACTTTTGAGAAACGTACACACATCCGTATCAGCTTTAATGATGTCCAGGGGCTCGAAGGTTTTTCGAGTACTAAGTGCTTCTAGTTTCTGGTTCAGCTTTGGCAAATCCACGCCTTTGGATCCCAGCAGTATGTGGCTGCGGAAAATATATTGCCATTATTTTTTATTATTATTTTTCACTGCTTACGCTTTGATGTCTTTTCCACTGCCGCCGGTTTGGGTGACGCGGGAATGAAGCTCTGTGGTGGCCTGCAGAACCTGTTGCAGGGTCCGTTCCACCCGGGGAAGCTCACAGTCCGCCTCGACCTTCTTTGTCAAGTTCTCTGCCCGTTGCAGCAATGTATTGAAATCCATTTTAACAAAAATTAAATAATATTAAACAATAACACCTCAAAACCGCCGCGACCCACGAGAAATTTGCGATAAGTGTGGCCAAATGCGAAAACGACTTTGAATTCGATTTGAAAATAGAATCTATTGTGACTGAAAAAGGGCGGCAAAAATTACGTATTTGAATTTGTATCTATAAGATTTCCGTGTTTTATAGGGAATTTAACTTTTGTTTATATTCAAGTTGCGCCATAAAAAACGTTATGTTCAAATAGGAAGGAAACACTTTTTTGAGCAATAATAACCCCAAACCAAACCAAATTTTCTATAAATTAGAGTTTCAAAAATTTCTCCAACATTTTCTTACTTATATATACTTTCTACATATATTACTTTCCAATAGATGGAGTAATATACACTTGGTAATATATACTAAAATAAAATTTTTTTATTTAGTTTTGGAACTTTTAAAGCTTTTTTTCGATACGGTTCTCACTATATCTCAAGTTCTAATCAGCCAAAAGAAATTACTTTTAAATTTTTAGCGTATTGCTTACGCTGCCTAAAATATCTTTTTATCGCACAAAAACGAAAAATTTACATATTCTAATATTTTAAAAAATGTTTACAAAATAAAAGAAATTGGTAAAAAAAATTTTTTATTGAAATTTATTTTTTGTTTTGATAGCCAATATTTTATAGACAAAACTAAATGTATTTCCTTTTTTGTTGTTTTGACCCACCCTTAAGGGGGTCATGAAACAAATTCATGACCGAAAGAGGCATATTTTCAATAATTTTTTTGAATACGAAAATTTTAACTTTGTTGAAACTTTTTATTGTTGCAAAAATGACAGGAAATGAATTATTTGAAATAAAAAAAGGTGTGATTGCGTTAACAGCATATCACCTAATAGGATCATTAGAATTTAAAATAATAAATAAGTTAACGAAAATGAAATTGGCAAAGGTTTTTACAAAAATATTTCATAGCTGACTAACATTTAAAATTTAGTTTATTTGCGTTACAAATATTTAATTATTTATACCTAAAAAATAAAATAAAAAACTATTCAAAACGCAGCCCCCTAAGTAATACAGAAGCCAAAACCCCGACAAAAACCACAAAGACAAAGTCAGCATTTTATATTATATGTGTATGTATATTATTTAAATAATTAAATTAAGTTTTGAGGGACATACATTTACATCCTAGCAAATTATACACTAATAACTACACGTTATATATCGATATCGAGATGCTGAGTTATAATATTTTGTTTGCAAACAACTACACGAATACACGTATCAACAGCAGCACTTCCCTAGTACCTCAACTCCCAATATCCACTTCCTCTTCGGCAATCCCACAGAACGTGGAGGATTACGGATGAGTTGATAGAAAATCTAGGAGACAGTTCAATGTTCGTTCTTTCTTATGTAGCACGGTAATTATTATATGTAAGACAGTTTAGTATACAAATTGGTGCACCCGTTTGGTTGGTTGGGTTGCAGTGTTTTCCATGGGTTTGTTTTTTTTTTTTTTAATGGTTTCCTAACGTCAAGCTTGATGTTGGTTGTGTTTTGTTAATAAGTCGTTTTGCGTGCTTCTCTACAGCTTTAGTTCGATTTGCTTCGCTTCGCTTTGTGTTTTGTAGCATTTTATGGTTTTTATTTTTTGTTTTTGTTTTCTTGGTTTTATTTATTCAGTATTTTAAATTAAGATTAAGATAAAAACCTAATTATTTATCTTGTCATTTACGCCTTAAGTTCGATATAAAATAAAATGAAGCAGCAGCACTTCCAGCAAATAATACAATTAACATAAAAAGTACAGTAATAGGGGTGTTTCTTCTCGACTTTGTTAGTTTTAATTTTGTTTTGCAATATGTATGTATATGTTATGTATATTTATATATTTATATCACCTAATTTGATTTATTTTTTAATTATTTCGTTTGCATTTATTGGTTGTTTTCGTGTTGTAGTACTCTCTTGTTTCGATTCGGTCGGTTCCCCGTTCCGTAGCTACAAGGATGCATGTATCCAGGGAGATGGAATTTAGCACTGTCCAAACACATACATATACATAGACACATACATACAAATAGGTGTTAATATATATATATATATAATACGAAATGCAGTGCTGCCACTTACATGTGCCTTGTAACATTGCGTAAAAAAAAACAAAAAATACAGTGAAATTTACATAATAGTTAAGTATGTACAATTGTTTTAATGTTCCACCATCGTCTATCTATCTTTCATTTTTTGCTTCCCTTTAGATTTAATCCGCTAAAATCCATCGAACTGTAGTGCAATAATTGTTCATACAGCTATTGGGTTGTAGTGTCATCGGTCCCTCCATCGGATCCTGCTGTTCAGTTTGTTCACTATATGAGTTTCTCGGCTGCACGTTCTCGTAATATGTAGGTAGTAGTAAATGGTAGAGTTAAAAACTATGTTCTATGTATTTATATCAATGTCTATATGTACGTATGCATGTATTCATCCCGTTTACATACACAATTCATCCTCCTCGTGTAGTTTTATGTTAATTTATGCATTTATTTATATATATATTTAATATATGATAAACCATAGCGTGCGTATGCATATGTATGTGTTAGTTATTCTTCCTCCGGATTTAACTTTCGTTTTCTAACGTCTTAACCCTTTTGTTTATTAAATTTAATACAATAAGTATGCTGTGTGCTTGAATTTCGCTTCTCCTTCCGTCATCGACCGTCATGTCCGCTGGTCGAATTCCAATCCCCTACAGACCGGTTAGTTTAACGATCCTACTATTATGTATAATGTTTCTGCTGCAATTGAATAATTGCTTAATGCTTAGGGCTTAATTCATTCCGTATTTACTAGTTTTAGATTTGAGTGAAAAAATATACAGTTGTTATTGTATTGACTGTTGCGGGAACGGGGCCTGGCACTTGACCAATCTTCCCATTCCAGACATCTACTTGGAGCTTGGCTACTTCTCTCTTCCCCCGGGCGACTCTTTTTTAAGTAAATTTACATGCTTTGACTGCAGATCGTTGCGCCTCCGCTTTCTTGTGCACCATGGAGCTTGCTTCCGATCGTCCATCGTCGCTTCCAGTTCAGTCGACTGCCCCTCTTGGAGTTCGTGGCCAGTAGTAGGACGCTGGCATCATTGTCGTATACTACGCAACAGCGGTCGTGGTTCCGGTATTGGTTGGAGGTGGTGCCGCTGGTTGAGCGACCGCTGGAGTTGCGGGCTGGGCCGATGAGGCTGAGGCAGCCGCTGCTGCTGCTGCCGCCGCTGCAGTGGCACTGCTCAGAGCTGCAGCTACTTTGCTCACCTGCTGCTGGTCATTGACAATCGCAGCTGCTGCGGCTGCTGCCGCCGTCACCGATGTTCCGCCTGTCGCCGGTGGACAGGTGGTGCTTGCTGACTGACTGCTTACCGCACTGCTGCTGTGGGTGCTGTTGCTGGAGCTGTTGTTGGTTTGGTTACTGCTGACTGTGCCGCAGCTATTGCTGTTGGTGCTGCTGTTGCTTACGTCGTTGAAGGTCGCGGCCGGCGGTAACTGTTGACTGCTGTTGCTGTTCTCATCATTTACCACCGCCGGAGGCTTTGTTTCGATTGGTTCCGATGTCACCGCTGGCTCCACTTTCACTGCAGTCCCACCTGCTCCACTGCCGGTTGCTGCAGTGGAAACTGGATTATCCGCGCCGCCGGGTCTTTGAAGCTGCTGCTGGCGCTGCTGCAGTAATCTGAACTCCACGGAGTGCATGGGGCCAGCACCTCGGGAGACTTGATAGAGCACTCGCGAAATAATTAAAGCCACCTGTTGATCCAAAATGTGAGACATGACCAGGCCCAGGAGCCTTTGCTCCTGTTGCATAAAGAGTGACCTGTTATCAGGGTGCTTGGCCAGATGAAGTAGAGTGCCGGCCGCCCGGCGCAACATGTCCAAACTGGTGCCCATCGAGTCCGGGTTCTCCCGCAGGTAGTTTATTCCGTGCTGGTTGGCCACTCCCAGCGCAGTCTGTTCCGCTTGCTCGATGAACGCCACCAGGTAGGAGATGCAGGGAGACTGCAGCGCCACCGTCCGGGCCATAGCACTGTCGGCGGCTGCCAGGTAATGAAGCAAATTTACCGAGAACTCTCGCAGCACCTGATCCTCATTGCGGCACAAATGACGGGTTAGCACGGCACATAGTTTCTCCAATCGGGAAAACGGAGGCGTTGCTATAACCAGATCCACATTAGCATCCGTAACGCACAGTTTGCAGAGAGCCTCTAGCGCCAGACGTTGTGGCGACAGGGCAGAGTTGGGACCACATGACGGGAAAGGATCCTGGCCGTGGGCACTGGGACACACCGCCCAGTGCAGCAGTCCATCGATAAGCGGACGGGCAATGAGCTCATCGTAGCGTGACAGCTCCAGGTGCCCAGCTATGTTGGCCATGGCCACCAACATGTTTTCACGGATGGTGATCAGATAGTCCCACCACCACTCGCGTTCTCCTTGCAGCGAGCTGCATGAGTCACTGAAGTCGGTGTCTTCCTCCCGGTCGTAGTTTCTCGTTTTGGGAGTTCGCCGCAGATGCTCATGGTTCAGCAACAGCAAACGACCTAGGACAGCCAGGAACCTGGTCGACTTAGCCAGCACCGTTTCGTTCCCAGGCACGAAAGTCAGGTTGCGGAAGATATTCGACAATGCGATGCAGCGACGCGCCAGCGAGTCTTGGCTCTCGTTTACCAAATGCAGTGAAGCCTCATCCCGCGTGTAGCACTCATCTTCGAAGCTGGAATCCCGCCTTCTCTGCAAAACATGCGCGGCGTCCCTGACTGTTGTCCGCGGATCAAATCCGACCGGAGGCGTAGATGGAGCCACGCCGTTCGTCAAACGTTGCGGTGACTCGTCGATCTCCATGTCGATGGTCCGGCAATCGCTGTCGGCCGGCTCCTTCTTCACTTCAGCATTCGGCTGGACAAACTCTTCGCTGGACAGCTTGGGTTTCTTTCCACCATCATTGCTACTACCGCTGCTGACCAAACGTCGCTTCTTGTTGTATGATTTCTGGTCCTCTTCAGCGCTGTTTTCCTCCTTTTTGATCTCTGGCTTCTTGGGCACTTTCGTCTTCTTGTCGGAGCGAACGTAGCGTGCAAATGGAATGTTTACTATCTCCGATTTGAAGACGTCAATGATGCCGTCCAGAGGATCTGGTTCTGTGAACCCGAAGGTCCAAGCATCGCTGCCAACAGGCTCCAGCTGCTCATAAAGTCGATTTGTGTCGATATCCCACGCCTTCTGGCGCTCGTCCACAAAGATATCATGGTCCGCGGGCTGGATTCGGACGGGAACACCCTTCCGCGTTACCATCGTGTAATTTGGAGTGAACGAGAGCAGCAGCGAGCGTTCCTCTGGATTGGGTTGAACTCGCACCTGTCCAAGATCGATGCCCTCGTCGGCGTCCTCAGAGTCGCTGGCATTCCCGACCCCTTTTGCTCCACGATCCATGTTTTCATAGTGCCGCTTGCGGTTGTAGCTACAGATACTCCGAACACATCGTGATTGCCGGTTGTCACACATCACAGTCCCACTGTCGGCATCGTCGTCAGCCGCCTCCCCCTCCTCACTCGCATGCTCTTCGCTATCCCGCTCATCAAACATCTCGGCAAGATTTTTTTGGAAGTGCTCCAACAGAAGGGTAAGCAGGCCGGGAAGGTTCGAGATCCCGAAAAACTGCACTGTTGTGTCATCGAATAGCAGCACATTGAGTACATCGAGGGCCCAGGTGCACTCGGTGAGCAGGCCAGAGCGCATCGCCATGAATATGCGCCACGGGTCCACTGGACACACGTCGGCCTTGGTCAGGCGCTTTCTGCGGTATAGAACCGGTGTTGTGGACTCCACACTATCGAGGGGAAAAATCAACTCCTTTTTGACCAGCTGGGCTCCACCACCACCGGGCATCATAATTCCTCCGCCGGGCACCTGCTGGTTTGGTGGCATTTGGTGCGAATGCGGATGCGGGTGTTGCGGATGCTGATGTGGGTGTTGGTGAGGGTGTGGGTGCTGGTGCGGTGGTTGTTGTTGCTGTTGCAGAGGTTGCGGCTGCATTCCTGGTTGACCCGGCATCGGAGGTTGCTTTTGGGCCATCATGCCGCCCGGTGGCACTCCCACCTGGCCCACTCCCGGCTGACCTACTTGCTGAGAGGGCGGGGGAGGCATCGCATATGGCGGCTTGACCATTCCACCGGGTCCCACCTGCGGGATTCCCGGAGTCGCCTGTTGAGGCGGAGGTTGCTGTCCTGCGGCAGGCGGCGGCTGTGATTGCTGCTGTGGCGGCATTCCGGACATTCGCTGCTGCTGACCGGGAGGGCCCGAGGGTGGGCGCAGAGGCGAACCTGGTGGGGCGATGCCAGGTTGTGCCGCCTGACCGGGGTTAAGTTGCGCCCATTGTGGTGGTGCCTGTGACTGCTGTTGTCCTGGAGGACCGCCAGCCTGCTGGTACGGCGGCTGTTGCGGTTGTGGCTGTTGCTGTTGCTGAGACTGTTGCGCCGGCGGTGGCGGAGCTTGCTGCGGTGGATAGCGGTGCTGGTCCCACTGAGCCACACCCGCGGGTTGTTGGATCGGCGGACCGTGAGGGGCGCCCGGCGGTGGCGCAGCTCCCCGCGGAGGACCACTTCCCCAGGTCTGCGGGGCTGGTGAGGCTGGATACTGCGGCCTAAACTGCTGATTACCGCCTGGCCAACCACCTGTTTAATTCAAAATACATTAGTCAACTTTATAATCTGGCACCATATAGTAGTCGGCACTTACCATATATCTGAGGTCTGGCATTGTAGCCTGGATAGGGCTGCGAGTCTTTAATAAAATCCGGGTGCCGTCGCGGCTGTGGGCTCTGCAAGAGTTATTCGATTAATTCATATCCGTTTTCAAAATCGCAGCAGAAACCCTAAACCTACTTGATCTGGTGGTGGTTGGTAGTATTCCTGCTGCCCAGGCCTGTTAGTGGGATACGCGCTACTTGGAGGCGCTCCAGGTGTTCCGCTGGCTGGTGGCCCACCCGCAACAGCTTGTGCCGGGGGTTGCGGGCCTCCTGGAGGCGGCTGACTGTATGGCCGGCTGCCATAGGGTCCGTACTGATTGGCACCAGTGGGAGGGCTGTGGGAAGAATTGAAGAAATATGTGAAAGTAAGCTTCATGGTTCATAATCCTGCTACCAAGCTCAGTCAGTGAGTTTTATTGGGCAGTTACAGTACTACAGGTCTGGGTGTACGTGTAGGTCTAGACGAGGTGTACTGAGTGTGGTATGATGTGTGTTTGGAGCTGGTAGTTAGTTAGGAGGCACTCACGCTTCCCCCTCCGGTCCGTATGGAGGGTACATATTCCGGTTCTGCGGCGGATATTGTCCGGGGCCCTGTCCAAATGGCTGGCCAGGTGGTCCAGTGGCGTTGTACTGATCGCTAGAACCGTACTGGCCGTAAGCTCCGGGCTGCGACGGATACGGCGAGCCTAGAAAAGGTTGCAAAAAAATAATAATTCCGGTAAGTCGACCAACCCATGAAGGAAATAAAAATTACTTGCGAATAATTTAAAAATAAAGTAAACGGATAGCAGTCTATAGTACACTAGTACACTTAATCAGTCTGCAGTTTCCTCGCAAAGCGATAGGGTGAAACCAAAAAAAGGTCTATTTATCTTCGCAATAGAAGATTCCGCACACTCCAGGTGCAGTTCGACACTTGCGTGGACTGCCGCCCACAGGATGGGCAGACATTTAATTGAATTTATAATCAAATGTAGTTCTTTACTGTTAAAAAATGTAGCCAAAGGCCAAAATAAGCATAATAAGAAGTTAGACTAAGAAGTACTAATGTCAGTCACAAAATCAAAAGCATCTTCGTAATGACAACCCAAAACGGCATATCCATAACACCCTCCCCATCCAATAAATAGCTATTTGGATAACATCAATCATGCATTGGCCAAGTATTGGTACTGTTAGATACTAAAAGAAGACAGGTGAGTTTTAAAAATGAAGCAGAAATTGGCAACAGAAGGACGAAAGTGTAGACGTCGGAAGATGAGAAAAAATCGATGAAAGTAGGCGAAAGAAAGAGATGAGGGAGCAAAATAAAAGATGAGTATACCTGGCGTTCTAGCCACGGGCGATGGGTAGCCGGAGCCACCAGGCGGATAAGGTGCTCCGGCGGCTGGGCGCACATGCTGCTGCTGCGGCTGCGGCGACGGCGGCACCTGACCAGGCCCATGCTGCTGAGGTGCTGGTGGTGCTGGCCCACCGCCCACCACCGGTGGTGGCTGCTGCCCTGGCTGTTGCCCCGGCTGTTGCTGCTGTGGCGGAGGTGGTCCCAGACCCGGGTGCTGGGGATGGTGTGGATGCTGTTGTTGTTGCTGCTGTGGCGCGTGTGGTGCGTGCGGTGAATGGGGCGGTGGTGGTGGTTGACCACCGCCGACAGCAGAAACAGCCCCAGCTGCAGCACCGGGAGCAGCAGCAGGACCGCCACCTGGGCCAGCATCCTCGAAAGGATTGCTAACGCTTATGTTATCGCCTGCGGCAACAGCGGAGGCGGCGCCTGAAGGGCGGCAAGCGGCGATTTAGATGGTTTGGATTGGATGAATCGAAATGAATGAGTCAATGAGTTACGCAAATGAATTTTTTCGATGTTGTTTTTTGGTGGTTTTGTTGATTTTGTTGGTGGAGATACATGGAAGCATCGTTGTGGTGATGGTGGTGTGGTTGTGGTTGTGGTGGAGTTATATAGTTTAGTAGTGCGCCCACACAAACGTAACAAAACATAAAAATGAATAAACAAAATGTACACATAAAATTATTCGTGATGGGTCAACATAACATTTAAAATGGTTAGTATTTACACACAAACGGGAGGGATAGAGGCAACGGAGGAGTTAAGTAGAGCACATGGTCTATAGAGCACTAATTTAGGGTTAATCGAAATCAACACAAACACAAAATAGTTACAAGAAAGTATAATCGAAGCACTTTGTTACAGAGTGGCCATCGTCCTTTTCACTTTGTGGTTTACAATTTAAAAGGCTCTTTGCGGACGGATCTCTTGTTAGCAAAGTCCTGATCAAAAATCAATCAGTTACTGTGAAAAGGAACGCTCTGATGCCACTCTGAGAAAGGATAGATGTAGAAAGACGAGGTTGCAACTATCTCTTACCGGGATGAGGTGTTTGCGGGTTGCTTTGAGAGGGCGGGCGCTGCATCTGCCCCGCGGCCGCATAATCCGGCTGTGGACCGCTGGCACCCGGATAAGGACTGCCACCTGGATAGCCGGGGTACCCATCGATGGCCGCATTGGGAGCTGAGCCTGGCGGGGCTGGGAACGAGTCCTGCGAGTTCGACGAGCCTGTGGAATTCGTGGTTCCCGCATCCAAATGGCCACCACCGGTTGGTTGTAAGCGGTGTGAAGAATCGTTTTTTGTTTCGTGGCCATCGTTGATGTGGATCGGGGGTGATGCGATGATTTTTTGTAACAATGGAAGAAAAAATAAACGGAAAGAGAGTTCAAATTAAGCATCGAAAGTGAAAATGAAGTAAGCAAGAAGTGCGGGCTAGGAATAGTTATGGTTCTTATTCCTAGCCCGCCGTGCACTCGTTAGACACTTACCTGGCGAGGGAACCGACGCTGCTTTGGCTGTTTTCTTCTTGCTGCCCGCCTCCACCTGCTGAATAATGGGGCCCGGATCAATGTCGCCGCGGTCGAAGTGACACTCGAAGGTCAATAGGTTCTTGGTGTAGTGTTTGCGCAGCGTGTACGCCGCACTGCTGCTCGCTCCGATGCCCAGGAGCCCGGCGATATCCTTCCATGTCTTGCTCTTAGTCACCTGACCGAACGAGAGGAAAATCAGTTGTTAGCGAACAATTTGCGGCCTCCGGTCTTAAAAGTTCATGACAAAAGTGTCGATCGAAAAAGTTTATCAAAAAGGATGCGAGCACAAAACAGATGTTGTGTGGATGCATTAAGGAAGTGGAATAGCCAAAAAGTTAGACGGATACTTTAGGTTGAGAGGTACAAGGAGTCAGGGTTGGAGTTGGGCACTACAATAGGAGTATGTTAGTTTTGGAACTTAAACCAATCATTCGAAAAAACCAATTTATACGAGAATTAAATGAAAATTGACGAAGTAAAAAACAATTAAAGTTTTAATTTAAACCATAAGTTGAAGCTGATAGAACATTCGAGCATAAAAAGATGATTTAAATGTGGATGCAAAACTGCAAAGTGGACAACTAGTACACTCGGCCATCTGAGGAGCTGATTCAAGACCTTTCATCAAATGAGTAATTGTGTTTAAAATCATAACCGAAAAAGGCGTGTAGCCAACTGGCCATTGCACTAATTGAACGTAGAGGAACTACTGAGTAAAATAATCAAATCTGACGGCATGCCTGGTGGATATTATTCTAGCAAAGATCTAAATCGTTAAGACTAAACCAAGTTGTGCCTGGATTCGGCTTAGAGCATGCTGTCTAGGGGAAAACCAAGGCTGTACAACGAGGTCGATAGCTGTTTCCTAAGGAAAGCCTGCCCGTGGTTAGCTAAGCAACAGGATGCAGCTACGGTTGGGGCACTTTGTTCGGATCGGATCGGTTCGGTTCGGCTGGTACTGGGTCAAAAGGTGGGCAGCTTTACTTTTGGCTTGCTGTTTACGGTAGCCGAATCGAGAGACTGATTCGACTGGGTTTGATTTTATGTATTAGGGTGAACATAGATCTTGATTTGGTTTGGTAGGTGTTAACTACATTGGTGGTGTGGTGGTTTGGTTGGCTGATTTGGTTTGGTTTTGCTAGTAAATCTAAAAAGAAGTTAGTAAAAGGAGTTACTACGGCACCTTGCATACCTCGACGAATCCGCCACGTTCTTTTACATAAATATATAACCTATATAAATCGAGTGGCTGTTTTGAGATGGTGGGGCAGGCGGTAATCGGCGTCCGCCGCTCCTCCATGAACGCCCGCAGCTTGTCCAGCCAGCCGCGCCGGTCCGGATTGTCGTCCATCTCGTAGAGCTTGCACAGCGAGTCCGACTTCTTGGTCGTGGTGATAGTGCTACGGAACGGCTCCTGTTGCACCGGAACATGGTTGAAAACCTGCTGTCAGTTACAGAAGTCAGTTAAGTTACTTATTGATTTTTTATTAGCAACTTCTTCTTCACTTACCGGGCTGCCAGCTGGGCGCGGCCAGTTCGGCGGCGAGCTTATGTCGTACTCCTCGACGGGCCCACCGCTTCCCGGGTGCATCACAACCGGATGTGGCGATGTGCTTGGCGGAGGTAAGTGACTTTGGCTGTAGGGATCGTTCTTGCGCGACTTTGGTGTGGTGCATTGAGGATCTTCGCCGGATGCTGCACCAAATGGAACACATTATTAGAGCCTACTTGTATTATTTCTCACACGATTCACTTACCCGCTGATGCATTTGAAAGCGTGCTCTGTTGGCTGACTTCGTCCATTGGTGTGCCGTCTGGTCCGGTGGTAACCACCGCCGTGACTGCATGCATTCCAGCGGCACCCGTTGGACCCGATGAACTGATACCGTTATCCTGGGATATATGCTCCGGGCCGCTGCCTTCCGGACCACCGCCGGCGGTTTGCCCTTGTCCCTGCCCCTGACCCTGTAGCATCTGCGACTGAGGTGGCGTGCTGGTAGGTGGACCCATGCTAGTTGGCCCATGTGGAGGACCCATGTGATGAGGTGGTCCCATCGGCATGCCGGGATGCATTCCCGTCGGCCCGTTTCCGTATCCTTGAGGTCCCTGTGGCGGCGTTGGACTACCTCCGTAGCCGCCTTTGTGCTGTAAATGCTGCTTCAAATAGTTCAGTGGCCGCGGCGACCCGCTTCCCTGCGGTGGCGGAGGTCCGCCCACAACTGGCGGCGGTGGAGTTCCTTTTCCCTGCACATGGTTACCCATTTGTGCATTGCCGGGTGCTCCTCCGGGCACAGGTTGTTGGGGTGAGGGCGGAACCCATTGGTACGGCGGATACTGGCCACTGTGGTTGGGCATAGGTCGACCTTGGTAACCTCCGGCCTGGGTACCTGACGGCATGCTGTTGGCCCCACCAGCTCCTGCCTGGCTCGTGGGCGGCGGCGGAGGGCCTGTGGCATAGGCGCCAGGCGGATACTGTGCTCGTGGCGGGTAGTTGCCTGAAATAAAATGAATATTTATTATTTTCCAAGACTTTCACTTTTGTTTTAGGAACATTTTTAGGAATTTTAGGACGATTAATAAATTAGAGTGTCCTGAACTTCAATAAACTTTAAAAACATAATCCTATATCCTTAAACCATCCGAAAAATGTATATAGGAAGTGTCTTGCCTGGTGGATATTGCTGTGGCTGCTGCGGCGGATAGCCTTGGCCACCGGGACTCTGCCCAGGTCCTCCCATTTTGTAGCCGTGCATATGTGGCGGCATTGGGTAGCCTCCTCCAGCTGCTCCCTGCGGCGGAGGCGGGGGCGTGACCATGTTGTTGATACTCTGGTTCGGCGGTGGACCCGGTGGCGGCGTCTGCTGCGGGGAGTTGCTCGCCGACGAGGCCGAGTTTGATGCCTGTTGCTGCTGAGATTGCTGCTGCTGGGGTGGGACTCCGGGCATTCCGGGATGCGGTGGCATCGGTGGCGGACCACCCGCACCTACTGGCTGCTGCATGGGACCGCCGCCGCTCGACTGGTTGCTCGCCGGACGAGAGATCGGATGATTTTGGGCTGCAAGAAGGGAATTTAGCACAGTTGCGAATAGTGCGATAAGGCTGACTACTTACCAACTGCTGGGGACATAGAACGAGAGCCGGAGGAGCCGGTGGGCGAGGGCGTGGGTCGCATCACTTGCTGGGGGTTGGGGGTGCCGGGGGGCCCGGAGCCCATGCCACTGTGCGCCCCGCCGCTGGAGCTGTCGTTGCTGTTCTGTCCAATTAGCTCCTGAAATGGAAAAGCAGGTCGGAACCAGTTCCGTTATGAGAGTGCATCCAATCAACTAGATGTGGGGACAGCAAATGCCGGCCGGCAGGTGGCACTTTCATGTTGTTTTTATTTATTTAAATGAAAGTGATAGCGACTACGAGTTAGCCAAGCGGCAACAGCAATTAGCCAACTGCCTGCTCGCAACCTGGCACTACTACATGCGACTGTAAGCATATGATTGAGTTTTCAATCCGCCGCCACCCACATTCGTGGCTATCAGATGTTTTGGGGGTGCTTAGATGCATTCCCGCATTCCATGCTCTTGCTGCCAAATTATCCCGGCAATTGCCGGGACCTGCCCCCCGCCCCGGACCGACCTTTTCTGACATTGCCGAAGGAATTTCGATCCCTGTAGCTGGCTGGCTCGTCAGCTCGAATCACCCCGTCCACTCACTCACTCAGCTCGCAATTATAACCCGGTCGGGAGGGAGGGGGAGGAATTCATAAACGTCAACCCGCTCGAACAATAACAACTCTTGGAACAGTTTTCAGCACCAGAAACTCGGTGCGATGCGACACGACTTTAACTTTTTGCCGCCTATAACTTATAAGAAAATCAAGAAAAAGCTCAACACAAACAGGCACACACAGTCAGCACAGCGACATCCACGTTCACATACAGAAAGCGGCAACAACACCATCACCAGCACCAGCAGACGTGCACATAAAGCTTAAGTCGACAGCAATTCGAAACGCACACACACACTGCGATGGTAAAACCCCAGCGGAGAGAGCCCCACGCAAGGGGCGCACCCGAAAGGGGTCACGATAGGTGAACGGAAGCCCCCAATTGCACGGTTAAGTGCAGCTGAGGTTGGAAATAAATATTAGCTGCCCAGAACCAGAAATCGAAAAGCTGAAATATAACATCTGCAAGAGGATAAGTCGTTTTTTACTCTTTCGGAAAAAGATACACATATCTGCTGCTCGCTCCATAGGCGAAAGTAACATGAAAGTCTATCTTCTACCCCCTTGTGAAACGGCAGCTACGCCACTGAGGAGCCACAACGGCAGCAGCAAGAAATACAACGAATAAACGAACGAACGACGAGCGCTGTTCGCTTTGGTATCTGAGAAATTAAGTGAAGTGAAATGAAATGTACGACGACGAACTGACGGCACAAGGCAGCGGCTGGGCTGGCAGCAAGTCGGGGAACGGGATGTGGGCTACGGGAAGGAGGGATGGCGGATTGGCGGGACGGTGTGGGGCACAAAAGCGATGTGGAACGAACCAACGAACGACTAACGAACCAGCCGACGAACCTCGGACGGCTGCAACTTGAAGCGCTCAAAGGGAGGCAGATACAGAGACAGAGGCAGAGGCAGAGGCCGAGCCATAACCAGAGTCGGTGTGGAAGGGGGAGGGTGGCAACGGGCAACCGGGGGAACGGGCTAGTGGCTCTGCTGTGCTGTGGTAGTTATGGCGCTCGGAACGAACAGCAAAGGCAAAAACGACGGCTACAGCAAACGGCGAACGTACGATGACAAAGACGTAGATAAGGAACAGAAACATGAACACACACACAGATACACACCCATACTGGCACTCCGAATGTTGGAATATAATAAAATGAAATAAGCAACGGCGTCGCTGCTGGCTGCTGGCTGCCTGGCAAGACCAGGCCATTCGTATTCGCAAACAAGAGGGGGAACAATGAGGGGTTTTGGCGAGGGGTGTAGGGTGGAGAGTGCAGAGTGGGCGCTGCGGGAGAGAGACGGGGGCCAAGGGCGGCATACACTTGAGTTGCGAGACGATGACGAGAATAGCAAGCAAGCAGGCAAAGGCAGAAGCAAAAGCAAAAGCAAAAGCAAAGCTAAAGGCCAGGCCGGATAGAATGCTTTGTGCGACGAGCGGTTGGAAGAGGTGGTAGGGGGAGCATGGCGGCCCACGTTTGTAGTTAAGTATGCGTATCTGTATCTGGCGAGTGTGTGTGCTTGCGTTTGCGTTCGCTTGTGGTAGCGTAGAAAAATTACTTGGAAAGAAAAACAAGCGCTGCGAGAACAACAACAATGAAATCATTTATAACGAAAATAATGCGAAGCAAACACAAGACCAAAAAGTCAACAAATAAAAAACAGTGTTCGCACTCGAGGTCCGAAAAGGGAAAAGCCGCCGCCCGCACACCATTTCCCAAGCCCATCTCCCTTCCCATCGCCATCGCCATCTCCATCATCCATTATCCAATAACCGTCTTCCGTCCAATAAAGTTTCGGCAAGATTTGCGCGCCAAAAAGTGAAGCAACCAAAAAATAAAGAGTTGAACTCGATTTTCGGGCCCGATTTCGGAGAAGGGGACTGCCTGCCCTTGGACCCCACTTGAAAAACTCATCATCGCTCGGTCTGGGGCCCAGGGTCTCGTTCTCGGTCTCAAGATGCGGTGATGATTTAGCAGCATTGGCCGCAGGTTCGACTTTTGGCTCTCCGAGGCGCACTTCACCGCTTTTTATGCAGTGTCATATGCGAACGGACGTTCATTTGAATAAAGAATATGCCATGCAGATGGACGTCCGTCCGCGAGTCCGTGAGTGGGTATGTTTATGTCTGGCTGTCGGCTGTTGGCTGTTGGCTGTTGGCTGTCAGCTGCTGCCGGTGGTTCTCCGCCGGCACTGTGCTGGGCTTGGATGGTGGGACCTTTGTGGCTTATCACCTTAAAACCTTTAGCGATGAATGTGGCAAGCAACGAGCGCTGCGAAAACGAAGACTAAATTCCCAACACAGGCATAGCATACATGCGCTTGTTATGCGGCATGCGAAAAGATAAAAATAAAGGAGAGTTGAAAGGCACAAAGGAGCGGCACACACGAACCCCGACGAGGCAGCGAATTCATAAACACAGTAATGCCAAAACGAAAAAGTAATAAACACAGAGATATCATAAAAATGAAAACACGGAATGGGCCTCCGAGTGGGCACTGGGCTGGTAGCTTCGGATACCTTTGGAGAACGCTCCATTGCTCAGATACTTAGCCGGTGTGGTACCTTCTTAAACAATTACGATAAGCTTGCAGTTCCAACTTGAAATCTACATAAAGGAAAGTTTGGAGCAGCTCCGTGTATTCCAATGCATAATGGAGACCTTCCTTGCCAGGATTTTAATTAGTTTTCTTTACGACCCACGGCCATTAAAGTTTTCCTTTCCATTGCCAACGACCATTTAGAATTATAATGCCCACTGCAAGTGTACAAAAGCCACAAGCTGCAGATTCGAGAATGTAAAACGAAAAATAGTTCACCACATCCCGCATGGTCCTGGCTGGTAATTTCCACCCGACGGGGCGAGGAAGAAAGGAGCGCAGCTGAGCGACTGGCAGGCTGTCGCTCATTAGATGTCCTCAGAGTGTGGGTGAGACCCTGGGTCTGGATCTGAGTCTCCTCTGAACTCGGATCGGAATCGGAGTCTGAATCCATGTCTGTTTGTTTTTGCTTCGAGTTTTATGAGCGAATCGAAAGTTTGCGAGTGAGCATGGAACAAATGGCACAATGGAGCCCAGTCAGACAACGGCACGCAAACGAATAAGCAGTCAAGCTCCTGCCAGCGCGACTCTCACAGAAACAGTAGAAATTAATTGCAGAACACCGAATATGAATTCGACACAAGGAGTGGGAGTGGTTTCGTGCCTCTGATGTGGGCAACTCGGAAAGTATGTGAACCTAGCAAACATTTCTGTATGAGCCAGCCGTTCGACTTAGCGTAGTTCAACTGTATGCAAGAACAGACATTCTACTTGAAAATTCGTTTGCCAGCGACCGGCAGTGGCAATCGCTATGAATCTGCTTGACTCGGTTGGGTTGGCTGTGCTTCGCTCGTTTTGCCAGCAAAGCATTCTGGGCAGCTCCCCGCCGCCCTGTCCCGACCACTTACAACATGGCACAACTAACAGCCCACCGACTGGCAGACTGACACTCCGACAGCCAGACGGCCCGACACTGCCAGCAGTAAGAGCAAAAACAACAGCCAGAGCCAGTCAGGCAGTCAGGCAGTCAGGCAGTCAGCCACTCGTAGAGCTCAGACAAATGTCCCGTGAATCGCATGGCATCGCATGGCATCGCACATTGGGCTCCAACCGAAGACAGAGTCAGAGAAGAGCCCGACCGAGCCCGAGCCGACAAAAGCAAAGGCAATGGGCAACAGCCAGAGCTCCGCTCCAGACCCATCCAATCCAATCCGACCCGGCTCGACTCGTTCGTGGCGTGTATCCAAACGAGTGAACTGAAAAACAAGCGCACACAAACACCACGCAATATATATTTTATAAATATGTATGCATTGAAACGAGCCATCCTACAGAGGAAAAAATAAGTTGGCGACAAATTAGTTGGGAAATAGTAATCCTTGTATGGATTACATCAAAATATATGACAAACTTTGAAGAGTAGGTTTAGGATTAGAAATGAGATATTTGTTTATTTTAGTGGCAATGGCACAACTATTTCTCTCCGTGCAAGAGCCACAACTGAAATGAATGTTCGTTCTTTTATTTTCCTTTATTTTTGCCTTTTTCTGGCTGCGCCTGTTAAAATGAAAAACGATGATGATGCCGCCGTCGCTGCCAACAACAACAAGGGCCCGCGGTGCTGCAGAGCCCCAATGAGTGGAGCACTAAAATCCCAGTAACAGCGGACGGAGAAAAACCGGCAAAATTGTTCATTGGCAGTTGGCAGGCCAACAGACAGACAGACAGCTCTGGGGGCTTTGGGTTCGGTCTCTCGTATTCGAATTTCGAATACGGGACCCGAAAACCCCAAGCCCTAGCCCGAACTGCGGCTGGCACCACAATTTTTGGCAGCATTAAATGAATGCAGCCGTTGCGGCGAGTTGCAGGCTTCAGATGCTGATAGGCACCCGGAGATAGTCACGGCAATTGCCCACGGAGAATATGACGCAGAACAATCTTGGAGTAAGTAAGTTCCTGAAGTGGGACACAACGATGGGCATCGATGCCTGTTTGGAAGCCAATGGAGCTGTCACTGGCATGGGGCATGGCATTAAACGCAATGTGCAGGTGTGTTTTTTGTTTGCGTTGATGCAACGATTGGGGCAGCCGGAATGTGCAATATTTACCGCAGCTAGCCATTAGGAGCGTTCCGCCACCGTCAGCCAGCAGCTGACTTTTGTTCTGCAACACAGGACACGCACACTGCGAACCCAAAGCAGCTTACGGAATTCAATATGAAATCGAGCAGCTTAAGTAACAATGCGAGTGGCTGGCTCCTCCGCGCTGGGGCGGATTAAAGTGGGCATTGGCAGTTGGCCGGTGCTGATTGCAGTCTTCGTTAGCTTACTGCGCTTTTTTGGCTGGCCGAGGCACTCAATTATGGCGGAGAGTAAAACGGTTGGGTAGTTTTGGGCGAGTGAGGCTTTCAGCTTAAAATTTTTAAGGTATTGAGACTCTTACTCTTACTCTGAAGCCTTTCTTATTGATTACCTTAACTTGGCCAACACTTATTCCCAGAGCCCAGCCGAAAGGACTCCAAAGAGGGCCTGCTTTGATGAATCAAACCGAAGAATTATTTGTAAGAGCTCTCTCACATAAAATGTAAACAACCCGCTAAACACCGACAGCAACATCGGCGGCGACAAGGAGATGGAGAAACCAGAACAAGAACAACAATGACCTTGGCATTGACCCAAATATATGGCAACAGACGCTTTGTGTGCGATCTTGAGTGTTTTCATGATGGCAGTGTGTTGGTGCATGTATATGCCACATACCAAATAAAAAGGGAATGGGGCAAAAATAAAAAAGCCAAAATACAAAATAAAGAAATGGTATGGGCAGGGGTTGCAGGGCAATAAGGGAGCGGAGGAGGCAGGGAACCGCCTCGGCCGCCGCGGACATGGTGAATGAATAAATGGGGTACACAGCAAGCGCACACATCCGCAGGCCCAGCCACTTGCACAGACATGGCCGTGATAATAAAGCCGAGGTTGTCCAGAACTTCGTGGATTGATGGGTCAGATCCTGATTGCTTTTCCCTCAACGGAACAGGATATTAGTTAAATATTTGGCACTAGAGGTAGTGTGCTAGAATCGCAGATGAAAGTGTACAACAATCCACTATTCCGATGCATATCGAGGAAGAGGTGGGGAGAAGGAAAAGACTGCCGGCAATGCGAAAAATAAATCAAAATACAAAAGGAAAGAATGGCATGCCTCGGCTCGGCCGAGGCGGAGAGAAGTAGTAATCAAAACAAAATAAAAATCATTAAAATTCATAAAAACAAATCCAGACAGTCGCGACAGCAAAGGCAACAACGATAAGGCCAAAAGCAATTTGGCAGTCGGGGCGAGGGGTGGCATGGGATCGGGATGCGATAGCGGTTCAAGTTCGGCCGATAGACATGTGCATATAAAAAAAAAGGGAAAATTCAACAAAAAAAAAAAAAATAAAACCATACAAAGCACCAAGAGGGGGGGAACGGAAGGGAAGGGAGTGCCATCCCAACCGAAAAATGAATCTGAGCAGTGGCGGGCAGAAATACGGGTGCGAGTGAGTGCCAGGGCCACGGCCAGGCACAAACATTTGACCCGAACAACTTTTGTAGACTGCCTGCCTGGTTGCCGGCTGGTTGCGTAAGGTGCAGAAACTGAGGGGATGGCCGGGGTGCACGGGCCCAGGGTGTGCAGGTGAGTGAAACGCAGGCAGACAGAGTGCGCCGACGACGACGACGACGACGTAAACGTATGTGTGACGTCACGAGTCAAGTTCACGTGCTGTTCACGCAGCACCAGCACAGTTTATTGACCCACTTTCGATGTGTATTATCTAGAAAAGCGGGCAACACGAGTCGGGAATAGGCGGGACTGGGTGTTGCGGATGAGGGATGGGGGCGAATGGGGGCAGTCCAATGAGTGGGCAAATAGCAAATGTGCTTGTCAACACATAGAAGATATCATCACCCCATTCCGGGGCCAAAAACTCTGCGCCAAGCTGGCTCCATTCTTCCATGGTGGTCTTCTCCATTAATACTAACCTGGTGGGGCGAAGGCGACGCCTGGGAGGGCTGTGGAGACGGACTGGGCGCATGACCCGGACTGCTGCTAGGTGGCGGTCCGCCGACGGCGGCGTGAGGTGGCGGTGGAGGCTGTTGCTGCTGCATCGGTGGCACATGGTGCGGAGAAGCGGGTGGCAAGGGGTGTCCGGGGCCGGGGCTAGGGGAGGAGCCACCTGGCCAAGGCCGATTGGGCTCGGGATACTGTAAAGAAACGAATGTTTAGTATACAGGTGCTCCTCTAACGTACAAGGGCTGACTCCTAACCTGATGCGTCGAGTAGGCAGTTCGATGGTTGGGCCCGGTCGCTGGGAGGCCCGGTGGAGTGGGATAGCGTTGCGGGTACGGCGAATATTGAGATGTTGGCGGTGTGTTCTGCTGAGGTGGCTGCTGACCCGCACCGGGAGGTGGTCCGCCCGGCACAGGACCGCCGGGCTGCTGTCCCGCCTGCTGTGGCTGCTGCTGCTGTTGTTGCTGCTGTTGCTGTTGTTGCTGCTGCGGCGAACTAGGATAGGAACCTGAATTTTGACCATGAGCTGGCGGATAGGGTGACTGGCCCCTGGAAGTATTTGTCTGCGAAGGATAAGTTTGAATAAAATTAATATGTGTAGTAGTAATACTATAATAGTGTCCGGATTAAAGCCAGATAGTTAGACCTTGGATTCCCGCAGGATCGCAGAAGTCCTGCGGAAAATGCGCTTCAGGGTGCTAATATGTCACGTGCGTCTGCAGAGGGTTAAAGGGATGGTGCAAGAGAGACAACACATGGCTTTTTAATTACAGACAGCTGGCTCGCTCTCGCTGCTTCTCTATTTGTGTCCTCTCACACCCTTTCCACTGCCATTCATCAATTATTTGCGTTTGGCTCTGCCAATGCTGTTCGTCTCTGTTAGTGTGTGTGTGTGGGTGGGTAGTGCATTCCGTTTTATTGTATATATCATTTTAATCGATATTCCCCCACCAATTCCCTCAAGTGCGCGCACCAATACATACAGAATGCACAGTGGAGGACTAAGGACTCTCCTCTTTGCAAGTTTCAGGAGCCAATTCTTCAAGGCGGCTGGCTTGGCGCACTCCGAGCGCACCTAGAAGGAACGCTACTCGATAATTGCCTTCGACCTCTAATTATTTGGCGCCCGCTGTACCTCACTGTGTGTTTGGCGACGCACCCCCGACGGCAACGTTGTGTTGTGTCACTTGACAGTCACAAATGTGCAGATTAAAAAGAGACGATTCGAATAATAGGATGCGATGGATGGACCATTCCTGGCATGGTTACTCAACATCCTATAGTACAGTGGGGGGAGGGAACTATCATTTCTAATAACATTTATGAATTTATTGATTCACCATCTTTGGGTGTCTATTGCCTGGCAAGTATTTATGCAAAATAATAGAAAATGGAAGCGTTGCCTTCCTAGAGTCGGCAATGCTATCCCTATCCCCGCGACTGTGCATATCCCAACCAATCAGTTCAAATTACGGAGCTCAGTCCTGAAGCAAGACACATATCTTGGGGAAAAGGCACAGGCAGGCAGGCAGGCACTACGAGTCCATTGCCTCCCGCTCCTGGCTTCTGGCTCCTGGCTCCTCGCTCCGTGACCCGTCGCAGCTACAGAAGAAATACACTTGAGTGGAATATAAAGTGAAACCTATGGACACACACACAAACATGCATGCGCAGGGACTCAGCGACAAAGTTGCAACAAAGCAGTGGAAAAGGAGCTCCGAGACGGAGACACCTCGCTTCGGAACGCGGCAACGACAGACAACTGGAGCAGGACGAGCCAAGCCGTATATGTGTGTGCGGGTAAGAGCTTTGGATGCCATTAATGAAAGGATTTTCAACTTGACGTGGTGCGACAAGGCGAACACACACAGGCACAGGCACACCAAGAGTCTGACATGCCAAGTGGAGAGAAGAGGCGCTGTCGGAGCTCGGCTCGCCCTCGCAAACACACACCCCACAGCGGCATACACACAAATGTTGCTGGAAACAACATCGCTGCGAATGCCACAGCCCGGAGTAAAGTGTGGCAATAAATCTAATGGAAACTCACAGCAATGAGGGAAAGAACCAACTGGGGACGAGTGCTGCCGGTTCAGCGGAATTATTCTGAAATACGAACATTACTAGCGATACTATTTTTGAGTTTTTAAACCTGAAATGACTCAGAAAACAGAATATTGCCTTCTAACGAATACGATAACACATTTTTGTGCCAAATATTGGTTCTTGGATTTCCACAATCGAAAGTAATGTTCAATTGTGGTCTGGATTCTTTCATTTTTAGCCTTTTCCGGCTAAATTCTCGCTGGGACTGGCAGAGTAGAACAGAACCAGCTCGAGGGAAAGGAACGTCAAGGAATGGCAAGAAAAGGAAAGACATGGAAGCCGGAGTCAGGGCCCGAGCCTGGCCAGGTCCCGCCATCGTTCGGCACCAACAACATCAGCAGCAACAACAACATGTACAACAACAACAGCAATCGACAACGACAACGACGACGGTCGGTCCACTGCAGGGTGACAGGAAACATGAATGGATGGTTTTCGTACTCTGTGTGCGTGTGTATCTGTGTGCAGGGCGAACGCTTCCAACGATCCAACGACGAAGGAGCAAAGCCAGCCAGGCAACGAGAAGTAAAGTAAAAAAAAAAAAGGAAAACTCATCATGGATGAAAATCAAAAGCAGAAACGGCAACGGCGGGTAGAAGCTGAAGTGGAATTTGAATTAATGCAGCAAGGGTCGTACGGTGGCACACACAAACACACACACAGGTATAGACACACACACACACACACACATACGCATAAACGAGCACAATGAGTGTAACGAACGAGTGACGGTTGGAACGTCGCTCGGAATAACGTTCAAAAGTGGATTTAAGGCAAAGGGAGTCGGGCAGGGAAGAATCCGTGGCAAACAACTGCCTGATGGTGGTGCTGCCGCCACTGGCACTGGCACTGCTAGTAGAATGGAAGTGGTAGTAGTGGTAGTGCTGATGGTGGTAGGTTTTCCAGCTAAAAGCCGGCTACATGTATTAAAATATCGCGGGAACAAAAACAAAGCCCAGCACAGCAGCCAAGGGAGTGGTCCTCTCCTGCGCCCTCTCGCCCTCCTGCTCCTGCTCCTGCTCCCTGGTTTATAATTTCATAACCAACCAGGCACAGATACAGGCATACGCGCGCACACAGATACAGCGACACACCCACGGCCGGGCGGGCTGGCCAGACGGACAGGACGGACGGGACCGCTTGCATATAAATTGTGCGAGGGCCAAACGTGGTAAATGCGATTTCGCAGAAAGGTAAAGCCGGCAGCAGTTGTAGGGTGGTGGTAGTGGAGGAGGCGGTGGACGAGGGTGGCATTACAGGAGGAGGAGGAGGAGGAAGAGGGGGGAACTGCATTGGAAAGGGGTGTCCCTGCAGGCAGAATTACGTGCACAACGCGAATGAGCGTAATTTTTAATACAATGTCGCACTCGCAATGCCGCACGCCCATTCACAGCAGTGGCGGGAAGATAAACAAGGGAACTGAAACTGAAATGGACTGCAGTCCTCGCCGGCAACTGTCGCAAAATATCACTAATGTGGAGTGATTGTTTGAGATTGTTCGATTACGCAATGGGAGTGGGGGCCAATAGACTTTCCTAATATTAATCTGAACCTGGCAAGAATCTGAAAGAATTCGCAACAGGAGAAGGATGATGCTTGATGGGGCAGAGCCAAGATATGAAAGGAAAGAAGGAGCGAAAAGAGGCAACTAACAAGGGACAGAACAGAGGAGGCAACGGTCGTCTTGTGTGCTCCACTTTTTGTAGGTCAAACTTTAAAGCCCATACGTACAACAGCACCAACAAGCCGGCACACAGACGACTCTCTAAAAAGAAACAAGAAGTGTAAACAACAAGAAGGAGGTGGAGAAAGAAGACGAGCCGAAAGGAACAAAGACACAAACACGGAGAACGGCAAGGCAGGCAGAAATTGTTTAATGCAATGGAGAGGTGGAGTGGAGGGCATGGCCTTTCCGAAGAAAAGGGCATGGGCCAGGCCAGGCCAAATGCCGAAAAGAAGCTCTCGCTTCCTTAATATATGTATGCGCAGTGGTAGCGCACCTGTTGACCAAGTCGGAGAATTCTTCCGCGTGTCAAGCGATGGACTGTCAATGGTGGGTGGGAGAACCCACCATACGCCATGGATAACGGAAACGAAATGCAACAGAAGACTCCACTCCACTCCACTCCACTCAATAAAACCGGGAGTCGCCGACGGAGCCGCACTCGAGGCATGTCATCATCATAGTCGAGCCCCTTTCTTTCGACTGTGCTGCGCGGCTTCACTTGATTTTCATTTATATTTTTTGTTTTGTTTTGGTTTCTGCTTCCTCCACGGCTTGCCGGCTAGACCCTCCCCTTCCGCCGTCACCATCACCGCCACAGCCAGCACCTCCTCCTCCGCCCCATCCTCCTGGCGAGTCAGCTGTGACAACAACAAGTTTCTCTGTTATTGCCCGTGATTACGGTGCCTACTTGCGCTGGAATCGCTGTTTCTGCTGATGCGGTGCACCTATGCGGACGGACACATGTACATAGATGCGAAAATAAATGTATTTAATTCATGCCCATGCCCGCGTGAGTCACCTCGGGCAGCCGGCGTACGATTTCTTCTTCGTTGCTTATGCACATCAACAAACGCACACATGACATTGGATAGCGGCGCTTACACTCTTTTTATCTCAAACTGAGGCCTCACACACGCTCACACACACTAGTTCGCACAAATAAGAGCTCTCGAAGGTCGCCTAACCCTATCGGACTGCCTCGATTTGTGTATTCACATAGATTTGTTTATATCTCTCTGGCTAATCGCTGGCATCCAAGTTCGTTGACTCGCTCTCGTATTCGAGACATCTCCTCCTCCGCCACCATTCACGAAATCAAAAACAATCAATTGCAGCAGCGTGGAATGTGCGCAGAGCAGACCGACGACTAGATACCGGGACGCCTGATATGAGTGGCACGGCCGCTAATATATGTATGTGGGCGAGCCCCTCGCTCACTACCTCACCAATAAAACAATTAACCGGTTTCCGTCTAAATGGAAACGTGAAGTCGCATCACGTGCACCGACCAGGCCAATCAACCAAACACCACACACGAAAACCCCAACCACTCCATAGACACCAGCCACTGATAGCCAACTCGTGGCTGGCTCTACCAGATAAGCGTAATTGCGAAATCTCGCAAGACCTAGGTCCAGATCCCTACTGGACAAAGAGACATGGATTAGTCTCTTTAAAACCCTAAATAGGCTGTATAGCCCGAGTATCGGGAGTTCTGAGTGCTTGTTTTAAGGGAATAATCAAGAAATCGATTTTTTTTACTTTTAAATTTACTTTTTAACATTTTTACGATAAGATGGTAAAGTGAACTTCGAAAATAGTTTTAAAGTTACAGCAGTTAGGAGGTGGATCTATTTAAAAACACAGGTTAGGAGGTGGATCGACATTAAAAACACGAATTTTATGCCGTTTCCAATCAATTATATATATTAGCTATGAAATGAAGTCAGCCGACACTTATGATATTTCGTATATAGTCGGCACTTTAACTTTAATCGCTTTTTTATTTAAACTAAAAACTCTCCACCATCGTATCTCACAACGGCTTGACCGAATGTCTTGAAAACTCAGCATATGTAACAAAAAACTAGAATTAAATATATTAAATGAAAAAATGCTAAAATTACATTTTTTTTAAATATAATTTTCATTATTTGAATTTTTATAGCAAAAAACCCAAAATTGTACATTTATTTTTCTACCATTCCTCCAATTTTTAATATTTTTATTTGATTCTAGTTCTATCCGTGAACTAAGTATCTAGATTCTAGAATCTAGATTTAATTTTTAGGATATACATTTTTTTTAATTTGTATACGCCTGCAGGATATTATAATTTTTGGTTAAAATGTGCAACGCAATGAAGGAGACATCTCCGACCCTATAAAGTATACAGTGGGGAGCAAAATTGAGTAAATGTTGAAAATTTGACGTTTAAGGTGAAAGGTGACTTATTGTTACAGGGGTTTCTTTAATAAAAGCAACAATACAGTTCGTATCACGTCAGGTTCTAAACTGAGTATATGCATGTTGCTACTGTTTATAATTTATGTCTAGGAAACGGCTTCTTTAATGATTAAAATAAATAGGCCATTTTGTTGTGAATACGATACATAATCTTAGAAAAAAAAGGAGTTAGCCTTTACTTTCGCGTTTATGTGTTGTGAGTACTTAAACATCAAATTTTCAACAGGCACTGAATTTGGCTCCCTACTGTATATATTCTTGATCAGGATCACCTCCTGAGTCGATACAAGCATTTCCGTCTGTCTGCCCGAAGTTAGCTATCCTTTCTTGTTTAAATTAAAATTATTATCACTTTTTACGGTCCCTGATTTAAACTGTTTAAGTAACTATTATTAAATGATTAACATTTGAAAGCCCTATTTCCTGGAGGCAGAAAACAAAATCATAAAAAAAAAACACTCAAAAACAGGCCGCCACACGAGATGTCTCCCTTCATAAAAAAAAAAAAAAGAAACCGTTAAACTATACAATTTTCGTTCGTAGTAGTACACTCTTCTAGGACATGAATACGCTATACGCTGGGCGGGAGGACAGGAAAAGCAGACCCCAAAACCGAACCCTAAAATGTGAATGAATGCCTCAACATTTTTGTGTACAAACTCTTTCTTGCTGTTTTCCTCTTCGTTTCACCGTTGCGTTGCGGCGCGGCCTTTGCTTTGCTTTGTTGTTATTGTTTTGTGGCGGCAAGTGCCGGTTCTCTCTGCCTTCTGTCCCTCTGTCCGTCTCCCTCTCACTCGCCCAACGCCCTACACCCGGCACTTAAACGGCAAAATGTCAAGGGGCGGCCATGGGGTGGGGCGGTGTGGGGGTTCCCATGAAGGGGGGGCACAGAAAAACGCGCGGAATCTCGGAACAATGTTTTATGTGTGTCAGTGTGTCTGCCTTCTTTTTAACCGCCTTCGAGTGGGACTTGGCAGATCTTCACGGAACTGAATGAAGTGCGACCAAGACGAAACCCTAAAAAGTAACAGTAAATATTGCAGCCTCCCTCCCACACAAGCACCCATACAGCCACAGCCTCACACACATCCACGAGCACGAAACGTGACGAGCCCCTCTGAAGAATGAGTGGGAGGGAGTCGAAGTCACCGGAGGGGCGAGGGAAGTGGGATGCCTAGCATAAGGCCACAACAACAACAATCTAAAGGCCTGCATACGGAATGGTGGGTGGGTGTCTGGGTGTAAGGTCGATGGAATCAAAATCAGTGTCAATGTCAAAAAAGCACTAAAACCGACCCGGCATTTGGCTCCTAAGTACCGTGCCGCAAACGAATATATTTTAAAAATCTGCACAAGTGCCCCCCTAACATTTAGGATTATAATATTCTTAAATAAAAAGTAAACCCCTCCAGGATACATTCTTAACTTTATAGACCTTCCTTAAACTTAAAGACAATCACGGCTTCACTGGCTCTGAAATTGCTCCTCCTGCCACTTACCGGTGGTGGTGTCCTGTACTGCTGCGATGGTCCCAGCTGTGGACTGTAGGGCCGCGGCGGGGGCGCCCAGCCGCCTTGCTGCGCCCCATACGGCTGATGCTGCGGCGGAGGTGGACCATGGCCTGGTGGCGGCGGCGGCGGACCTCCCGCTTGCTGCTGTGCTGCCGCCGCTGCTGCTGATGCGGCCGCTTGTTGGGGATCGTAGCTATTGGCATAGCGGTGCTGGGGCGGAGGCGGCGGATTCGAGGATTGCAGAAGCGAATTCAGCGTTGGCGTGGGTCCCTGTGGTGGCTGTCCGGGAATATAGCGCTGCTGTTGCGGCGGGCGATTGGGGGAGCCTCCTGGACCTGGCTGCTGTTGTTGCTGCGGCGGCGGTTGCTGCTGCTGCTGCTGAGGAGGCTTGCCGCCTGGCAGCGGTTGTCCGTAACGGTAGGGATCCATGTTGGGATCGGTGTGGTAGCGGGCATACGCAGGATGCGAATGCGGTGGCGGCAGGTGGGCGTACTCCTCCTTAACGCCGGGCGCATGCTCAGGTGCTCCTCCGGGCGGTGGTGGCGCCGGTCCGCCGTGGTGCGGCTGTTGTTGTTGCTGCATGTGAGGCGGCGGCGGGTGCTGCTGCTGGTGCAGGTGATGATAATGCATGACTGCAGCCGGGTCTGGCGGGCCGCCGGGTGCGGAACCAGGGGGTGGTGGGGCGCCATAGGGGTGAGGCGCTATACTCTGCTGCTGGACGCTGGGGTCACTACCGTTGTTACTGTTATTATTGGGAGTGGGCGGGCCCGAGGTGGGCGGTGTGGCACCTGCAGCCGACGGGGGCGTGGCAGAAGGGGCAGGAGCTCCAGCACCAGCGCCACCGGGCTGCTGCTGCGACTGCTGAGTTTGTGGAGACTTTATTTTTTCATTCATGGTGGTTGCTCATCTGCTGGTGGTGCTCCTGATGGCTCGATGCGGTGGCGGTGGCGGCGACTGGAAAACACCAGGAACCACCAACAACAACGCTTGAAGCTGATGACGACTTGTCCGACTGCAGCGGCGATTTTGAGGTTATGTTAGCTGCAAGTTATCAAAGAGTTCGATTAGCATTGTGCATTGGAGCCTGAACCTTCTGAAACCCTTTTAATAAGGCAACCTCACGGAGAAAACATAAATAATTTGTACTCGTTCATTGCTGTTGTGTATTGAAAAGTCCGCTACTAACACACGCACACGCACATGAACACACACACACACACAATCACTCATACCACAACAACAATTATTTCTGCCGCGTGCATTGACAACCCTGCCGCCTGGCTCTCACGGCTTGAGCGCACTCGCTCTCGCTTATACTCCTTCTCTCTCACACTCGCTCGCTGGCTCTCTTTTTACATTTGGCGGCTATACACGCACACGCCGTATCCATCTCTATCTCACTTGCACTTGCTCGATGGCCGTGCTAGAGGCATATGCCGCTCTCTTTCGCACTTATGCGCCTCCCTGGACAGAGGCTTTATTAGTTTCTGTGTGAAACGAAACGAACGAAACGGACGGCAGTAATGATTTTTTCGTAATTATTTTCTATGCCGAATTTTCGCGTTTACACAGCACTGACACACCATTGGGGTATCTCACAATTCAATTTATAATTTTCAGATCTCAGATGCGCCGCCAATTATTGACTTGTCCGGCTTGCTAAAGATTTTGGGCTAACGATTTATAAATAATTGCCAGCCAACTAGCCGCTATGCTTGCTTCGTTTGTTGCGCGTTCACTTTGCCTCTGCCTCCGTCGCCGCATTTGCTTTGGCTGCTGCTGCTGCGGCTGCGGCGGCCGCTGCTGCTGACGTTTGTCTTAGAGGTTTTTTGCGTTTTTCTGCGGTTTTTCGCCAAGTGTCGCGGTGATGCAAGGATCTGAAATCCTCAACATTAGCATACACATGCATGCAACACTTACACACTACACACTGGGGCTGGCAGCAGCGGGAACAGCCCCAACTGCAACTGAATTTTTCACTCGGGCGAAAGTCTGGCGGCAGATTGAATTGTGTGGCTCTGGATTTTGGATGGCTTTTCTTAACTAGAAATCTACATACACGCACGCACACCCACTTACACATAGAAGAATATTCACGCATTGACGACCGTCCACAGACTGGCTATATATGCTATATATACTAAAAACGAACTCGCAGCAAACTCGGTACACGAACGGAAAACGGAATACAAAACGAATGAAACGAATTGAGTTGGGCAGCCAGCAGGCAGAGTTGAAGTGTATGCAAGTCTTGTCTGTTCTGTCTGCGCTGCGCTGCGCCGAGTTTTTCGGTTTTGGGCCTCGGTTTCGGGCTTTGGCTTTTTTCGCCAGGCTCTGGGCGCTGCCAAAAAGACACTGCGGCGGCCAAACTCACTCGCGGCTGATCGCCAGAAGGGCCCTGCACAGGCTGCACATACTTTTCACTATTAATGCGCTGTATTTCACTTAATTTTCCAACAATTTCGCAGCATGACGACGAAGCGACTTTACAATTTTTGCGGCGTTGCCAGAGTGGAGTTAAAAATGGCGGCCCAAATGGGCGAGAGAAAAATTCGATGTGACCAGATTACCTCATGCAGTTACATTCAGTATTTTTTTATATAAAGAATTATTCAGTGGGACCAGGGCTTTCGAGGGACAGTTGAGAAAGTGGGACCAGACTTTCGAGAGACAGTTGAAAAAGTGAGACAATAAAATGTCGTTCCGCTCTTGATGACTCGTTCTTAAAGAAATATTCCAATTTGTACCTGTTTTTCAGCTTATTTCGTAATTTAAAAGCCGAATTTTATTCCAATTTCAGTGTTGAGAACTACACAAAAATATAGTGCGCCACCTGGGTGTCAGTTTAAGATCTTTTAGACAGGCATTTCACACTTTTGTTTTCTGTGTTTAGTAGTACAGTTGAAAATGAAACTGGTTGACAGCTCAACAATTAAAGCCATTTAATGGTCACGATTACTGATATTGTTCTGTAAACTAACAGAACGAATTATGGCAGCCCTACAAATTAAATTTTAAAATTATTTTTTTGTTCTAGGTTACCGCTAACTGTGCAATTTTAATTTTATATTGATTAGATGTTTATGTTAATTTCTAATCAGAACTTTCGATTTTAAGCGAAAAAATAAATTCTGGCAGCTTGAGTCGCAATGTGGCATCACAAGACAATGTGGCATCACAAGACAATAATTTTCTTTAGTAATTTTTAGTTTACTATCTCCTCTTTCGCTCTTTGAAAGTGTTACTCAACACTAAAGTTTTCCCGCCAGCTTTCAGAATTTCATTTCAGTAAGCTCCTATAGAGCCAAACGAAAGTTGAAGATTATGTGCACTGGTTGTTCTGGTTAATGTCAAAAGCATAATCACTGTCAATAATCGAAATGATTCGCATGTTTTGTGGTTTGCTGCTATTTTGGCAGATATTATTATGCACTCAATACCTGGAGTCGAGTGCCGCAGCCTTTACGCCGCGCCAAAACCGTTTTGAAAAAGATGAGCCTTTAAGAACTGCAGCGCCAACTGCAACGACAGAAGCCACCAAAGGGACTACGAAACTTGAAAGTGGTAAGAAACAGCACAGAATTATTCATGTTAACATGCTAAAAATAGAAAAAGTCACTGTTGCAATGGCGTTAACAGTTAGATTTAAATAAACCGCATCTTGTATTCAGAGGCGTATGCAAGGGGGATGGTAGGGTGTACATAAATGAGTCTATGTATTAAGAAATAAATAAAATAAAATAAAAAATTACAATTTGCAATTATTAAAAAATCTTGAATCTACCCTTATTAATATCACAAGAGGTCCTCCATTTTATTCCAACTACACTCTTGGTTTCTAACGGCTCTTTCCATACTTACTGTATTTTTAGGTCTGTTGAAAAAATGTCGCCCATGCAGCCAGGGTATTAGGTGCGTACCTCAAATTCAATGTCCCGCTCATGTGCGGATGGAGAGCCACGAAAAGCCGCAGATTTGCGATCTGCCTGCTGGTAAATTTGGATATTGTTGCCAGACAGGGCAGAACCACACGGCCCCGCGGCCCGCAAGCGCCAAAGAGCGGCGATCAGGACTGCCTGCCATCTTGTCTCCATCAGTGTTAGAGGAGGCGCGTCGGAATTTTGAGCATCTCATGCATGGAGTGGCCCAGATTCCTGTGCGACGCGGTTTCCCCGATTTCGCCCACGGACTTGTGTTCCACTCAACCGCCAAAGATGATGTGCACAACTTTGCAATTTCTAACAACGCCATCGAGCAGGTTATTACCACGCAGCTTTTTGGCCAGAAGGAGCAAGTGCCTCTGGACGATTTTATTACCAATAACGTGCCAACCAAGTTCACGGAGACGCCGTTGGCCAAGCACTGCCAACCGCCGCCCATTTGCCGTGACATTCAATCGGTTTTTCGCAGCTTGGACGGAACTTGCAACAATCCCCTGCCACAGCGTTCGCTATGGGGAGCTGCTGGCCAACCGATGGAACGACTTTTGCCACCCGCATATGAGGATGGAATCTGGACACCGCGAGCCCACTCCGCCGATGGCACTCCACTGCAGGGCGCACGTAAAATCTCGCGGACTCTGCTGGCAGATGTGGACCGACCCCATCCCAAATATAATCTTTTGGTTATGCAGTTTGGACAAGTTTTGGTATTTTAGTTACATAAACATGATGGAGAAACAATTTGCTGATTTCGGATTTTTTAGGCCCATGACATTTCTCAAACCTCGTCTGTCAGACTCGAGGATGGTAATCTTGTACAGTGCTGCTCCCCTGAGGGAAAGTTAGCCCTTAGTCCGCAGGAAAGGCACTTTGCCTGCATGCCAATCCATGTTGATCCTGAAGACGAGTTTTTCGCGTCTTTTGGTGTGCGTTGCCTGAATTTTGTACGCTTGTCTCTGGTGCCAAGTCCTGACTGTCAACTGGGCTACGGCAGACAGCTGAGCAAGGTGACGCACTTTATAGATGCCTCGCCGGTTTACGGATCCAGTGAGCAGGCATCCCGTGATCTCAGAGCCTTCCGGGGTGGACGTTTGGACATGCTCAACGATTTTGGCAGGGAGCTGTTGCCACTAACTAATGACAAAAAGGCTTGTCCCAGTGAGGAAGCTGGAAAATCATGTTTCAATTCGGGTAAGATTTCCTCTATTTGTACTATTTAATATTCGTTGTTTACCCTTTTGTCAATATGAATCTAAAAAACTATATACATATGCATCTTGAAACAAACCTTGAACGCTGTGTAAATTGATTTTCTAGTTGATTTATTTCTAATTGATTTCTGAGACTCCAGCTTACTTCATTTTTGCGTATAACCATACTGTACTACATAAAATGACTATTATTTAACTCTTTGCTGTAAAATGGTCTCTACTGTTTCTTTCAAAAATGGAAAATCAATCAATTGTGTTACAATTATTGTTTCAGGGGATGGCCGCACCAATCAGATCATATCACTCATCACTCTACAGATTCTCCTTGCTCGCGAGCACAATCGAGTAGCGGACGTTCTGCAGCAACTGAATCCCTCAGCCACTGATGAGTGGCTCTTCCAAGAGGCGCGACGCATCGTCATTGCTGAAATGCAACACATAACGTATAACGAGTTCTTGCCCATTATTATTGGACCGCAACAGATGAAACGCTTTGGATTGGCGCCTCTCCACGAAGGTTATGCTCGGAGCTATAATGCCGAGGTAAATCCTGCCATAACCAATGAATTTTCGGGAGCTGCCTTTCGCATGGGTCATTCCAGGTAGGATAAAAAAGAGATTCTGCCCTATCCAGAGACTGAACTATCTTTCTAATAGCGTCGACGGCAAGTTCCACATAAGACAAGAGCATGGCCACATCGACGAAGTGGTTAATATTCCAGATGTGATGTTTAATCCTTCCCGTATGCGAAAACGCGAATTTTATGACAATATGCTGCGTACTCTCTATACTCAGCCGATGCAGCAGGTGGATAGCTCAATTACCCAAGGAGTAAGTATTTAACCTTTTCACGATTGTGTTGATAGTTTGTTTCCCATTTGCTTCGTCCCTGAGCAGCTTAGTCGTTTCCTCTTCCGTGGCGACAATCCATTTGGCCTTGACTTGGCTGCTATCAATATTCAGAGAGGTCGCGACCAGGGTCTACGTAGCTACAACGATTACCTGGAGCTGATGGGAGCGCCAAAGCTGAAAAGTTTCCAGCAGTTCCCCAGTGAGGTAAGTAAATGAATTTTTTTATTGGGCGACTATTCAAAATGAAACAAAAATTTAAAATATGAAAAGAACCAATAGGCGTTCAAACATGTACTTATTCATAAATATGTATGTGATAATTTCTTTTCTTGAGAATGGATTTTTATTTTGTATTCCATAGATCGGGCAGAAGTTGGCCCGTGCTTATCGCACCCCCGACGACATTGATTTGTGGGTGGGTGGCTTGCTGGAACAGTCCGTTGAGGGGGGCGTGGTAGGCGGGACTTTTGCAGAAATTATAGCCGATCAGTTTGCACGCTTTAAGCAAGGCGACCGATACTACTATGAGTACGATAAGGCAACCAATCCGGGCGCCTTTAACCCACAACAGCTGCAGGAGCTCCGAAAGGTGACGCTGGCCCGCCTTTTGTGCGATAATTCGGATCGTCTAACACTGCAGGCAGTTCCCATAGCTGCTTTTGTTCGGGCGGATCACCCAGAGTGAGTGATGTAGAAAAGACTAATTTACATTAAAATTAATGCTTAATATTTACCTGCAGAAACCAAATGATTGGCTGCGATGATCCGAACTTGCCTGTTGTTAATTTGCTTGCATGGCGCACTTGAGATAAAATGTAAATGGATTTTTAAGTTATTTATCGAGATTTTATACTGTATTTTTATATGCTGATGTTCCAACGAATTGTATATCCCCGTTTTATGCAATGCGGCTGAACAAAGAAACCAAAATAAAGGCCAATCGAATTGGATGCAGATATTAAGCTGATTTCCATTGCTAATAATACGCAAATTGCTACTGAAGAACGTAAAATTAGCTCCGAAAACTCTCTTTTTATGGTAGCTCCCGCTTGCTCTTCTCATCCTGTTGGGCTCTTTTGAACAATACATTGTTGGCTAGGAAACAAATATTTTTGTCAGAGAGTAGAGTTGTTTCTTCTATATATGGCCTCTTAATAATGTATTAATTAATTCTACTAATTTGATTTGCACTTCTGCTACTGTTTCGTTTATAAGGTATATATGTGAATATATTTGGTTTTTTGTTTTATTGTTTGTGGGGTAGATTCGCTCTTTGATTATCTAGTAAATTAGTGGATGTTCGCATTTGTAAATAACATGATATGCAAATTTCAAGCTAAATTAAAATGTATAACAGAATATTATTAAATGTCCATATCATGTCGCTCGACTTCACGGGCAGCTGTGTGTCAACATACAGGTATCTGTGAAGTCTTGTTTAACCTTAGGTATTTGATATTTGTTAATCTATTTTTATGTACTTTACGTAAGTCATGTGAACTAATCAGATGTGTCAGACATAATTGATTCCCTGTGAATCTGCGACCTACCCGGCAGTAAAAATCAATTCATTATTATTGGAGCTATAAGAATAATTCGGATTGAGCGCTTTCATATGTAAACGAACTACGACAACAAGAGTTAAATCAGACACAAATACCTTGGGGGCGTCTGGAAGTATTCTATCAATACTTCTATGGGAATAAATATAATTCAGGTGCCGTGAAAAGTTTCCTTTGCTAATTCAAGCAAGTGGTGTCAATAAAATTGTCAATAAACATTGTTTTGGTGCACCACCAAATCAAGCAACCCCACCGTCCAAAATTTGTCTGAATGGATGCCATCGGATTTTTATTGTACGCTTTTGGAGCACGCTTTTGCCAGAACAAAACTGGTTTCATGGCTATATTTTCACCAATTAGTAAACCTAAGTAAAAAAAAAATGCCTAAATTAAATTTTTTATACGATTTGTCAGTACTCCCAATGGGACAGGCTATCGATTTGTGAATTATAATTGACCCGTGAGTTCAATAGATGTTTTGAACAGTTTATTTAATTTCGGTTTTTTCCAGAGACCCCGAGAGGACAAGGGGTGTATTTAGATGTTCTTAGGCAGACTGGGGAAGTACCGCCAACGGAGATGATTATTTTACCCAGCATGAGCTATGACGAGGTCGACTTTTAGCTGCTTATCTGGCTTAGGACAAGTCATTGTGTTTTATTGAGGAACTCGGGTGTGGAATAAAGTGACAACTAAACTTAACTCTATTACTGATGCCCATGCCCATAGACATTCTCATCGGAGTACGAAATGTAGAGGAAGTAGTCCTTGTCCTTATGTTCCTGGTACAGGGCTCCCATGGTGGCCGACGTTGGAGGTATAACGTTGTTTACGAAAAAGAATAGTGCGTCGTCCGGACGGAGGTGGATGCGCTTGCGGATAAGAAAGTAGAACTGACCCACCGTCAAGTCAGCTGGCACCAGGTACTTCTTCTTGTCCAGCTCAGGGTGACGGGTCTTCGGTGCCCTCTCGACAATCACTGGCACCCGGTCCGGGTACTTGCGTCGGATTTTGTCGCCCTCGTTGCGGCGCCTGTCGAACGTGTGATCCTTCTTGTACTGAAAGTGCATGTCCATTGGGTACCGACTTGTTTGCGAAACGATGTGGGGCGAAAAAATAAATTCGTTTGGGATTTGGTGATGATATTGTGGCTGTCTGTATTTTTATTCCAATGAAGTTTTCGTTTTCTCTTCTATAAAGCTACAGCTGGGTCTGGCAGTTAAGGAAAAGCCACATTTCGGCCCTGAGATGGACATATGTATTTTAGAAAAAAGTTAATTCTACTTAATTATTTTATACGAATGTTTTATTCAGTGTAAATTTTGTTGGGCCACATAAGCTTATTTCTCCCAGCGCTCACACCTTGGCCCTGCTTTGGAGCTCTCATTCCGCCATTGGTTCTGGAGCTGTCCGGTGCTTCGCACTCGTACGGTGATTCACCCAGTTCCTCGGTTCCGCCCGGCTCGGTTGCTTCGGTTCGTCTCGTCCGGGTGTCACACAGTTTCGGGTTGGTTGTAGGCTCATTTCGTTTTTGGCTCCCAACTGCAACAGGTGAAATCTCTCCTAATCCTTGTCGCACAAAAAGTCATTAAATCTCCTTGGCTACTACAATTTTTATAAGGTACCAAGAGTGTTTGAAAGAAGAAAGTGGCAGCGAATGTGAGGTGATTCGATTCATGAAAATAACACACCGAAATATAGACGTGGTTCATCTCACGATGAATATTAAAAGTTAACCGCCTGACTACAATAATTCAAAATATGTTTGTGCAAGCGATTGTTTCCCTTATTTCGCTGTAATTGTTTATTACACTTCCCTACCTCTGGCAAAGAAATGTGAGTGTTTGGCCAAAAATTCCATAAAATGATCAAAGTTGATTTGCCCAAACCTACACTCCCGATTTTAATAGGCGATAAGTTTTTATTCAGCTCGTTAATCTATGTATATGTGCAGTGAGCGTAGTAACAATTACTAATGAAACTCACGGGTGCGAAACAAATCAAAAACTTTATTCCGTAATCAGAAAATTAATCTTTTTGGTTGTATTGTGGATGCTAATTTAAATAATCAGTGAGAAATCGTTAGTATATGACACTTGCTATTTTCTTTGGCGCATTCTCGAAATGTTCATGAAACCGAACAAGTTTCAGCTTAAACTTTAAAGTGATACATTTTCAAAACTCGATAAATGTTCTATGAACATAGAAAAGTAAAAAAAAAAAGGAATGCATTTAGTTTGCTTTAATGTTACTGGACATAGCCAACGTTGAGTGGACACTAACGTGTATATGGAAATTCTGATACGATTCTCTGCTGCCCTTTGAAACGCACATTGTTAATATGGCAATTAACAATAATTTGCTAAAAACGACACCAGAAAATGGTAGAGACCAGTTGTGGAATTAATCGAGTGAGCGGCATTAAAAGCTGTAAGAAACAAAATAAACGCATTTAGGGATATTGGTCGTTGTTCAGCGAAGTGACATTGGTACAGGCCATGTGTTGGACTACATAATATTGAATTCAAACTGCTAACTATCTGGATTCCGGGTGCCCAATTTTAATGCAAACAATCAGTCCCAGCTGCCAATCATGTACAAAATATTGGGCAAATAATTTGGTTAACTTATTCTCTGCCGTTTCCTCGCTGGCACAATTGTGTACTCGTATCATTTTATTATTATCATCAATTTTTTCATACATAGTGTTTTATGACGTGATTGGCACCTAATTTTGGACATGGATTTTTGTCACCCTTGAAGAATCTTGGCTTCAGATTGCTCAGAATTCCAGCGGCATAGTTTACGGAAACGCGATCATTTCGTAGGAGGGCGACCTAGCTGAAGGCGTTAATTAATTTAAAAAATGTTTTCCTTTGGGCGAATGTCGTTTAGTGCACTCCGGCCGAAAAATTCGAGACAATAAAGCTAGCTGGAGCACATGCGAGAACAAATATTTGTTAATTAAAGGTAGGAACCCGGCGCACACCTGTCGGCGATCTTTTGAGGTGAAACAGATAAGCAGTTAAAATTTAGTTATGTAGGTGGATTCCAGGGTCTAGGAATAACGCTCGGAATAGCTCTCCTAGCCAATCTCTGTTTATGAGAGCTCTAATTACGCAAAACTGAATGATTCAATTAGCTGGTGAGAACTAAAGTGAAGAACAAACAGAACTGTAAAGCTGTCTCGGCTCGTGGGGCATTCAATATATGTGGATAATTATAAATGTATGCATACGTATAGGGCCTGCAAAACGTGATGTGGTGTCTAAAAATAATAGGTTAAATATGAATTTTATGCCTGTGATAACATATGTTAATTAGTAAACTCCACTCATGTCCACTCGTTTTCCTTATGTTTGCTCGGCATCTGTTTTTCTGTCCTGTTTCCCGTGTCAGTGTCCCCGTCAAGTGCGTTCCTACTTTCGATCCTGCCCAGTCCAACCCAAAGTCGTCTCTCGCCGACGCTGATTGCCGAAGAAATTCGCTGTCAATACTTGCAGTTGATTCTCCGATTTGTCATTTGCTTTTGTACGGATTTGAAAATCAATCAAACACGCGTCCCGCCACCAAACGTGACTGTTTAATTCGCAACCTGCCAAATATCTTCAGATTGACCGGCGAGTCAGTTGCTATTTATCTTTATCATTCGCTTATTGTGTCTACACACTGATGATGACTTTATTTTGCATGCAACCCCATAACATTTACATTTTTATATCTTATATTTAATTTCCAGCAGTCTTTCTTTAAAATGAACAAATGCAACTTGTCGAACGACAAAAAATAGTGCAAAAATAAGAAGAAAAGAAAATGAACCGCACATTTTCCTCTTAGAGGTGTGTGCAGAACCGGAAATCGGAGCAAACGTGGTCCGGTACAAAAGGCAAAAATGAAGTGTGTGTTACACAAGTTCGTGTACCGCTTGCTCCTCCACCATCTGCTATTGACAAGACTTTGTTGGCCACATGGCGTATACGCCACGTCTGCCGTCTGCCACGACAGCCACAATGGTTTCAATGTCTCTCCCAATGGCGATTCCGATCTGAGCCCTGACCTCAATCCCACTACCGTGTCATCGGGTCAAGCGCCACCGCCGACACTGACATTGCCTCCGTGGAAGTGTTGCTGCTGGAATGCAACTAATCAAGTAAGTGATTGATACATACATTTCGCCGTCACTTCTATGTTTTCCCTCAAGGAGAAGGATACACAGGTTGTCCGTTTGCTTTTGAGAGATAAACAGTAGTGTCCTCATTGTTTGACAACGAAAGTTGTCGGGAGTAGAATATTTTAACCCTAGTTATTTTTAGTTATTCTTCAAAATTTTTGTAGACTAAAACAAACGAATCGACGACGTTTTTAAACACTAGTCAAACTATTGAAACTTAAACTTGTATTAAAAAGATATCCTGCCGTATTTCTGCCAAATTAAACACAATAATCAGTTTCACATTGATATATTAAAAATGTAATATTATAGCGCCTCTTGTCGTTTTCTGCAAATCGAAAATATACATATAACATTCTTCCTTTAAAACATGATGATGGTGTTCAAATTTATGTAACTAGAAAAAATTGTAAAATTGAGAGACTAGTTTGCGATACAGACGGACATGCAATATGAACTCCGGAGGTCTCCGACTATAGTGACTCCTTCACTGTGTTGCATCCTTTTATACCAAATAATAATCCTCAATATACAAATATAGGATACAAATAAAAAGTCCATCATCCAGAAGCAAACTTTATAGGTCGAAATAAATCTAATTTTGACTGAGTAGCATATCCTTTGGTTGCCTAGCATGAGAGGAAACACTAACCACATTTTATACAACATCCAGAGCGAGGAGGTGGAGTGCCGCTGTGAAGGGGAGGCGCTCACCCGAGTACCGCAAACATTAACGATGGCCATGCAGCGACTGACAATTGCGTCGGCGGGTCTGCCACGGCTTCGCGCCACGGGCCTGAAGGTCTACGCCCAAACGTTGTTGGATGTGTGAGTAGTTGCGGGTATCCTTTGTGCATACAGTGCATACGCAAAGGAAATTCATAGATATATTACTATGTTTATTTTCAAACGACTTCCCAGTGCCTTCACCGACTGTTTGCAGCTGGAATTGATACAAGATGGCGCTTTCGCCAATTTAAAGCTCCTTCGCACAATGTAAGGCCTAATGATAATTGACAAGGACCTTTAATAAGTAATTTTGTTTTTGAATTACAGCTACATTGCAAATGCTCCCAAGTTATCCTTTCTATCCAAGGACGTATTTTCCGGAATTTCGGACACTGTGGAAATAATGTAAGTCTTTTTTAATTGCCAAAAACTTTTTTGTAATTTTTCCATAAAAAACCATGCAGCTAAAATAACACTTTAACTAAAAAAAGCTTCGGCAAAAAGGCTGTGGCCCTTTATTTAGATAAAGTCTTTGCGGATAAAATTGGAAAAACTTGTTGCTGAAATTGCCATCCTCGCAGGCAACTTTTCAAGTTTATATAAGTAACTTTCTGCTTTTGTGTTGGATGAATGTATATTCTAATCATTTGAAAATTTAATGCAACCAAGTTCATTTTTCTTCAACATAAAGGACTTAAATAATATAAGTCACAATTAATATAGTGAAAAAATATGCGAGTTATACTGTTTACATTTTCTGTTTAACCTTTACCTTTAAAATCCTATTTACTGCGATACAGGAAAATTAGTTTTTATTATAAATAAAAAGCTTAAAACACTGCAACCCAAGAATATTTTTGTTCCTCTGTCCCATAAACACTGCAAACTATACGCAGAAATAAAGCGTGGCTAAGGAATGAATGAAATAGTTTTGTTTTCTTGGTATCGACTTACGAATGTTAAAAAAAGCGAATTTAGTTATTATTGCTAAAAAATTTTAACCCTATTCCTTGCAGACGCATCATAAACAGTGGTCTCACTAGAGTTCCGGATTTAACCCACCTGCCCCCCTACAATATTCTGCAAATGATGTAAGTAGGAATGCATAAAACTGGAAATAATTCATTTCAAAAATTGCTAAGAATGTAAACTTTTCGATTTTGTCACAGCGATCTCGATAATAATCAAATAACTAGAATAGATTCAAAATCTATAAAAGTAAAAACTGCACAATTGTATGTATAAAATGTTTTTTGCAAATAGCAAAGTACACCATTTCAGAGCTATGACCTTTACAGAATTTTGGCAAACAATGAGATTAGTTATGTTGACGACTCGGCATTCTTTGGGTCGAAGATAGCCAAACTGTGAGTATATTTTATGCCTGTAAACAGGAAGTATAAAATCAAGTGGTTCTCATAATCAAATAATCGTTGATGTTCATTTTAATAGCTCTTTAAAAGAAAACCGAAAGCTAAAGGAGTTGCACACCAATGCCTTCCATGGAATTATTGATATAACAGAATTGTCGGTATTTTTGCATAAGTATTTTTTAGGAGCCTAATGTTTTTTTTTCCAGAGATTTGTCCAGTACTTCGATTGTTGAAATGCCCTCGGCGGGACTCCAAACAATTGAAGCTTTGTATATACTTGACACACACACTCTGAAGACGATACCTTCAATTTATAATTTTAGGGTGGGTAAATGATATATTTAATACAAAAATGTTATAGTTTATCAAAATTATTTAGAACCTACAAAGGGCTTACCTTACCCACTCTTTTCATTGTTGTGCTTTTCAATTCCCATCACGGCATGATCCTCTGCGACATGCTCAGAGGATGCTGGAGATTGAAAAGTGGAGAACACAATGTAAAGGTGAACGAAATTCTCGAAGAGAGAGAAATGTAGTTAATAAGTTTGAAAGGTAAATTGACCTTAAAATCAGTTGTTTAGTAGCTTTAATTTTGGAATTATATTTTCCATATAGTCAATCGGATGATTTGGGTACTCTTGGTGGTTCAGACGCATCGCATGCAGAAGTAGTTTCTACTCAGTTTGCCTCCGTTGACTACATGGCCGATGCGGCCATGAACATAGGATACTTTCATGAAGAAATAACAATTAATCCGGACGATGAACAATTTGCTGAATTTTGTGGCAATTTTACATTTAGGTAGTCACATATTTTATTTAATATTTTCATTAAAATAATTTTTTAACACTTTATATGATCTTAGAAAACCCAGTGTGGAGTGCTACCCCATGCCAAATGCCCTTAATCCGTGTGAGGATGTTATGGGCTATCAGTGGCTACGAACTTCGGTATGGGTTGTGGTGGCTCTGGCCGTTGTTGGAAATGTAGCAGTACTGACTGTTAATCTCTCGATTAGGTAAATTGAAACTCATTATACTCATTGGCCAATTTCCACACAAAGAAAATTTTACAAATCCGCTTTTCATTTTTAAAATCATCTCTGTAGAAATCATGAAACCCTACATCCCCCTGATAAGGCCATCATTGTTTTGCATTTTTGGCATTTGCATTTTTTATTATCTATTTTAGACCCGAAATAACGCCTGTGGCACGCTTTCTAATGTGTCACCTGGCGTTTGCCGACCTATGTTTAGGCCTCTACCTCTTTTTGGTGGCCTTCATCGATGCACATTCCATGGGGGAGTATTTCAACTACGCTTACGATTGGCAATATGGTAAGCGTCACTGATTTTACACGGATGTGCAGATTTGGTTTTAATTTTCTAGCTTTTTGTTTTTTCATCCAAAGGGTTGGGTTGCAAAGTTGCCGGTTTTCTTACCGTGTTTGCCAGTCATCTGTCGGTGTTCACGTTAACCTTGATAACCATCGAACGCTGGGTGGCCATAACCCAGGCCATGTATCTGAATAAACGCATTAGATTGCGCTCTGCGTCCATAATTATGTTAGGTGGTTGGATCTACTCAATGGTCATGTCCTCGCTGCCTTTGTTTGGTATTAGCAATTATTCCTCGACCAGGTGAGCATTGGAAACCAACTTAATTATTCCATGAAATGACGCTTCAGGCTATTGCAGTATATGTTTGCCAATGGAAGTTCGTGATACGTTCGATACGGTGTATCTGATTGGAATTTTGGGATGCAACGGAGTAGCCTTCTTCATCATTGCCGTGTGCTATGCCAAAATTTATTTGTCCTTGGGACGGGAGACGCGTCATGCCCGTCAAAACAATCCTGGAGAGTTGAGCGTGGCTAAAAAAATGTCCCTTCTGGTAAGTGGAAATTAATCACTATTAGAGGGAAATTTCATTACACCATCCATGTAATGATAATTTAAGTGTTTTATGGTTATGGGTGAAAGTTTTGTTTTTCAATTAAACTTTTTTCTCGTTTTTAAGGTATTTACAAATTTTGCTTGTTGGTCACCAATTGCATTTTTTGGACTAACTGCATTGGCAGGCTACCCACTAATCAATGTTACCAACTCAAAAATCTTGCTGGTGTTCTTTTATCCATTGAACTCCTGCGCAGATCCCTATTTGTATGCCATATTAACATCTCAGTATCGACAGGATCTCTACACTTTGTTAAGCAAGTAAGTACTTTGCCATCATTTGGCTTAGAATATTCTATAATACTTCTTGTACTCAGATTGGGCTTATGCCGGAAGAATGCTGTAAACTCGAAGGATAACTCCTCTGGAATGGGTACAACACGATTCACTATTCACCGACACTCTTCCCTCACATCTAGAATACCACCCCCTCTAGAAGTGGAGACCCAAAAAATGCTGAATAATAGCGAAGAATATGTTTAAATTAAAATTTTAGTATTTTAATACGCTTTATCCTCCTGTTGTGATATATATCTATAAACCATAAACTATTGACCTTGGGTTCTCTCTTGTTATATGATTTGTTTCAGTATTGTAACCATCCAAAATCGATGTTACTTTGAGCCTATAAGGTTGTTAAACGATTCCTTGTCATAAATATTTAGTTTAACGACTCATAGTTTAATGTAAATGTACCTTAACTATACCCAATAAGAATGGCCAGTATGATAAACGAATAGTTTCAAATTTATTGTTCGAAAATGATGTATACGGAAAATGTTTACGGAAAATGATTACGGAAAATGTATTAAATGTAAAATTAAATATATTTAACTAAATTTAAAGTGTCTGAATGTTTTATTTGAAAAATTATTTAAAATTTATAATTTAAATAATTTTTTATTGGTATTTTTCTTTTTCAGAACATAAAACCTTGATATGCTAAGCTTAACATTTTTTGATTCATTTATATATGCATTATATAATTTTCGCAAAGCTTACATTTACATTACTCATGGCACCTTGTGTGAAACTGAACGATTATTACCAACATCCTTTTTAGATTAGATAAAATATTCTATCGTATTTTGGAAACCCTTAACTATCGCCCATTTTTCTTTTTGGACTTTGCCTCCCACAAGCATTATCCTTTGGTTACAAGGACATACATGGGTTAAATAGCAATAAAATATTATTATACAACACGGCTTGTAGTGTATTTGTGACCACTATTTTGTAACTTCCTCTTTAACTTACACCAGAGCTGATTAATTCGACTTTTGTACTGCGTGCTCTGGAAAGGAGGATGTTTGCAAAGTTTGAAGTCGATTTAAAACTGAGAGACTTGTTTACGTAAAAACAGACAGGGTCCAGAAGCAGATCCTGATTAAGAATATATACACTTTATAGGGTTGGAGATTTTCTCCTTCATTGCGATGCACACTTTTGACCAAAATTATAATACCCTCTGCAAGGGAATATAAAGAGAAAATAAACTAAACTTAAAATTCTTTTTTTGTCCGCATAGCTAAAAAATAAGCAAAGACTCAAATGCATACAAGATCTGGTTAAATTTTTTTTTTTATCAATATAATGGAACCAGTTATCTTTTTCGTCAGAGTCTTCATTTGGGTAAATTTATATATCATATTATACCCTTGCAGAGGGTATTATAATTTTGATCAAAAGTGTGCAACGCAATGAATGAGACATCTCCGACCCTATAAAGTATATATAATCATCATCAGGATCACCTCCTGAGTCGATATAAGCATGTCCGTCTGTCTGTCTGTTTCTACGCAAACTAGTCTCTCAGTTTTGAAGCTATCGACTTCAAACATTCCACACGTCCTTCTTTTCTTAGTCGGATCGGCCGACTATATCCTATAGCTGTCACATAAGTGATTGATAGGAAATGACAATTTTTTTTTTTTTAAGTTTTTAAGAAGGATGGACTTTCTGTGGATTCCATTTTCGGCGAACTTTTCAGATCTGCCAAATTTCATAAGGATCGGCTGACTATATAAGATTTGAGATATATCTAATAATATAAGTTGCCGCTTAACTGCGGCTCCCGCCGAAGTTAGCTTTCTATTCTTGTTTTCATCTAAAATAAATAAATTTACATATTTGTGTAGAACTTGATAGTTGTGCCAACATTTCCGTGTCAGTATGTTTTGATTGAATCTACTGGAACTTTCCCAAGCTTCTCCTTAAAATCGCAGTGCTGCCTCCACCAGTCCCAAAATGTTGTATATAAATAATTTGGCCGTCTTTAATAATGTATAATATATTTTTTCTTGTCTCCGTTTTTTTTTTTAATTACAAAATATTAGCATAAAATACAAGCAAAAGTACATTATAGGTGTACATTTTTTGTAAATCAAGCAAAATTGCAAAAAGCTTGATTTAAAGCTATAATCTATTTACAAATTTTCAAGCTTTTCCGTTTTTAAATAAGCTACATAAAGCTTTAAAAAAGCAAAAACCCTGGTTAGCAGCTTTTTAATAGGGACTTTTCAATGGGGTGAAATATCAGCCACATAAGTATATTTTTTCGGAAGGTTATTTTAATTAAAATTATTTTCATTTGCAAGCTCAGTTGCAAGTTTCCTTTTGGATAAAAATTTTCCATTAAACGCTTCATAGTGTGGCCATGTATGGAGCAAAGAAAAACGTGGAAAAGGATTTTCATTTATCTTTATAGTATTTTTTGTTCATTTAAAGCTAATAAATAAAATCCCATTTCATAATAATTATGGATTTAAAAGCAAGTTTTAATAACTATATATATAAAAAATGAAACAAAAAGTGTTTTGTTATTATTAACCGTCGAAAGCTTTCTTTAAAAATCTGAGCGCCAAATATTTTAAATTGAAAGTATGTATGACATGCAATTTCGATAAAAATATGACATTTAAATTTCAATGAAAATATGAAGGACAAAATAATAAAATTCAAAATAATAATAAATAAGCACAAAAGAGATGAACTATTTATTATTATAATTAAAAATTATTTAAAATTATATTTACAAATTATTTACTTATGTAAAAATTATTATAAATAATTCTAAAACTATTGTTCAAATAGTTCATCACGATATTTGCATTCACCACAGTGTTCTCTTTCTCTTCGTTTTTTTTTCTTAGTAATATTTTCTCTCTTTGTAGGGGTTGTTTTTATTCGGCACTGCGAGTCCTGTGCTGCTGGCAACCAACAGCCGTATGTAAGTATGTTTCTTGTCTCTATTAGGGTGACCTCAACAAAAGTTACATTGAGTGTTTTGACGATTGCTAGAACACGTAAACATCCACAGAGTTAAGGGATACTTTATTTATTTTTTATTTATAACTTAATCATGAGCTTATTATGAATAAAATGAAGAATAGAAAAAAATGTTGTATTGCAAATCGAACGTCAAAAGGATGACACCATAGGTAGGATTCACCCTAACATTTATCCATCTCTCAGGGTGAAACCTTTTGAACATGATGGCATGCGGTTAGAGGAAATCCAACACGAAAGGCTGCTGGACGTGTGCTGCGAGCGAGGAAAAAAGAACCGAATCGAGTGCAGAAAGTGGGACAGAATATATTGGGAGGCAGGCAAAAAAAAGGAGGAAAACCTAATTAATATTCCCAATCATTGTCAATGTTGAATATAGTTCTGCTGTTTCCATTTATGCGAGTGGTCTTCATGCAAAAAGACGCGCAAAGGAACGCTGTTATTTTTTAAACTAATATTCAAAGGTCAGTGTGTCGGTTGGTCGGACGGGTCGAGTCAAAACGCTAGCAGAATTCTCATATACATATGTATGTCAATAGCTTCATATGAAAAAGGCGATGGAGTGCTGAAAAAATGCATTGGCGATGTAAAATCAGCAAAAAAGAAAAAAGCAAGTGGCATCATAATGAACAAGTGAACTAAGTACCGTCACTTTTTGTTTATATATTATCCAGCCAAAGAAAAGTGATATTTTTACAACTGTGGCCTGTTTTTGTGTTAGGTAGAACTAACAAGCATACCTTAACACTTAAAAAAAGGGGTGACAACGCACAAAACATACCGATATAAAAGAAATCTACACAAAAATATATGCCCATTGAGTGCCTTATATCATTCGATCATAATTCACAAGGTGTCTATTATGCCGGACAGGAGCTATCGGGCGTTGTTGATCTCAGTGTCGACGTTACCAAGCGCATTAAAGGTAAGCCAACAGTTCAATATTTCACTTATGTACATTTTCAGTACGATTTCTATCCATGACTCACTAGGCGTAGGAGCAATTCAACACTGTGTGTTACATTTTTACATGACAGATGTGAGATAGTGATACTTTCACTTTCACGATACTGATTGTATTGAAAAAAGTGATTTAAAAACTGGGGCACGCAAAAAGATAGGTTTCTATCGTATTGTGTATATATAGGCAACGAATTTAAAATCTGCTCTGTGCGTCCAATTTGAATCAATCAAATGGTTTTTTATAGTTTGAAGCCGAAAAATTAAAAAATATGTGTATCCTGACGTACCAAATCAAATATAAAACACTGGAACAAGCATATATATTGCGAATGTAAAGTATCTGGTATAATTATGTTACTCAAGATAAATTTACAAACTCCTGTAAACTTTGTCGTCATATTCGAGTTATGATGACGTTATGATACACGTAAATAAAGTCAAAAAAATGTCCTTCTTTTAACAGCTCTTATTAGTTGTTTGAAACATGTTATAAACCAAAAAAGGATTCAACAAAAAAACCTCCTGGCTAAAACTATATCTCCAATATACTTGATTTATCCTCGAAAAATTGTAGTGAAAATACTCGACGCCAATCGTCGCTTGATTTCAGAAAGTAACAGATATAAGAATGTGTTATTATATTAAATATTACTACTAATATTTCAATACCATGACTTGTCGTTTTTTTAAATTTAACTTACAACGAATGCACACTTTTTTAATGGCTGTAAGCACTAGAGGACATTAAAACTCCATTTCGAATAAACCGTGCACTTAATCCCTCGCCCTACACACCAGAGTTTTCCTGGAGGGAATTATACTGTTATTGTGGTGCTCCTAATTGTTATTTATTCATGAACTCTTTTAAGGCGTGGTCCGATTTTGTGTTGTGTGCTTATTGTTTTCCGTTGTGGTGTTTTTCAGACCATTTAAAGCCCAAACATTATATGCAGCTAATTTACGTTTCGTGATGTGGTTTTCTTGCAGGAATCCATGTTACTGTCAGTGGTTTTGCCAAGATACGCTGGATAAAAAAGGGATATCCGCGCGAAAGTGAGCGCGCCATGTGCCGAGCGTACAGATCCTATTTGTCATCGCGATCTTACGTGCTCGGATCATGTGCAAGCAACTCAACCATCGACTGGCCAGCCGGCGAGTACTCGTACACGTTTCATGTCATTCTGCCCGACAATCTTCCTACGTCCTTTGACGGTAAATACGGCCAGATTCATTACGAGATAATAACGACTATTGAGCGATCTGGCCGGTACCCAAAGATTTTTAAGCAGCCTTTTACCGTTATACAACCTTTGGACCTTAACGCCGATGCCATTTACAGAGTAAGTTAAAATGAAATTTTTCACAACATTCTATATAAGTAGTACATTGTTACATATAGTCAGAGGTATGACTATAGTGTTATAATGCTAAGCAAGAGTTTTAATAAAAAATGTATCTCCCATAGGTACCATTAGAGATCCTTAACCGAAAACGCTTTTGGAGCTTCTGTTGCCCCACTGGACCGTTAACAGTCAAGTTTTCGACGCCATACTGTGGATACGCTCCCGGCCAGAAGATACACTTTGTACTGTACGTTAACAACGAGTCTTCAATTGACATTACGGAGTGCGAGGTGAAACTTAAGCAGGAGGTCAGCTATGAGTCCCACGACCCGCATCACGAATACCGCTACGACAAACATCTAATCGCCTGTAAGCAATTCGGTAACGTTTTGCGATGGTCGAGAAAGGTGTACAGGGGTTATCTGGACCTGCCATCGCTTCCGCCGACGTCTGTGAAACCTACATGCCCCATTAATGTTAACTATTCCATTAAAATTATTGTAAACCCCACGGAGTTTCACTGGAAACTTAAGCTGAAGATTCCGTTGACCATAGGCAGCATTCCAATAATGGATGGCCCTGAGGCCTTGATACGATTCAATCGCCAGCTGCAACAGCACCAAGTAGTTAGTCAAAATTTACAAATGTCGACGCAGCATAGACAGCGCCAGAGGGATTGCGAACAGAATAGGAATAGAGATAGAGATTTAGACAGGCATCGGAACCGGACAAGTGCCTCAGGTCAGCAGCAACGACTTAGTAGCATTACCAGCACCAACAGTAACAACAATCAGGGACGCTCTGTGGGTGGCCCATTGCCGACCAATAGCAATATAAATATGATAACGATTGCCAGTCCTACGCCCACTAGCTCCACACTTTCATCAACGGCCACAACTGCCGCGCTAAGGCCAGCGATATTGGTGAACAATGATGGTGATAGCCCCCCGGACTATATACCCATGGGTAATTTCTGAAACCACCTAAATTTTTTTGAAACTTTTATAAAATATATTTAAATTATAAATTATGCAACACTCTCAATTACAGTGCCCCCCTCATATGAAGATGCAATGGCTCTCAGTGAAAAATTGAGCGACGATTTTGAATTCTTGATGAACGTTAGCATGAGCAGCGTTATGACAGCTCAGGCTGATGTTACCACAAGTGAGCCCTTTAAGCCGCATTATCCGGTCTATTACGATTACGAGACACCGACCATACCGCCCGGTAGTGATGATTCCAATGATTCCGACACATAAAACTCCCTCCAAAATACAGAAATATCCAAAATTGATTATGCGAATGCCAACATGAAAATCATATAAACAGCGCAACCATATAAAATTAAATAATTGAATGGCTTTTTCTAAAATATTTTTTTGTTTATTTTTTGAATAACCCTCGTTAAATGTTATTTGTCTTAATATCTTGCATTCTGTCAAACTTTGGCAGCCAAAGTATTGAGATTAATAGGTTTTAATTCAATAACATAGTAAATCAGATAAACAGTAAACTGTGGCGTGTTACAGTACAAGTTAAAATATTTAAAAATCTCTTTATTCATTTGTAACATTTTTAATATCTTATAACAATTTATTCTAGTCAAAAAATTAATTTATGTATTGAAATAAAATGCACGGTTTAAAAATGTTCCAAGTTTGTCACAAATTGATTATTTTATATATTTTTATTCGACTTATGTTAAATGTTCCTTTTTGAGCTAATCTACATTATAAACTGATTTTTATTCCTTTTATGTATCAGGAATACCAATTTTATCAAATTTATATTAAATTAAAGAAATGGACGATGGTGTAAGGGTTTGCTTGTTATTAAGATAAGTTATATCCTTGAATTTAACTCTATAATTAAACTTATAACTCCCAAAGCTGTATACTAATTTTATTTTAAGCAGAGTAAACAGAGTTTCCGAGCAATTAGATATTGGACAAAATGTTAATTTAATTAAATTTATATTTCAACAAGTATATAATATCCGATCAAAAGAACAACTTATTAAAAATAAAATTCAAGGGTATTACCTTTTTTTTATACTCTTGCAGTGGGTATACAAATTTTGGACAAAAACATTGAAAAAAGCTTATTAAAAAATTATTAAAAGCATACTTATTAAAAGCATTATTAAAAGCATTACTTATTAAAAGCATATTAAAAATAAAATCGATCAATCCAATTGATCTGACCATTCCATAAGGATAGGCCGACTATGTCCTAAACTGCCATATATGAAGTATCTGAAATATTCTTTCCTTTCTTATTTTATACAAATTGTTTTAAAATTATTCACAATTTTCTCTTGTTTATGTATGTTACTGTATATGTATGCAACCAGCATTTTATGAATATGTGTTTAACTTTAATGTTTTTTCTTATTACCGCTTTGAAACATTCAACATTTCATTCACGACTCCAACTCTGTTTTTCAACAATGAATTGATCTCATTTCGAATTTCGTACACCTAGAGACGCTCTTCGATGAGTCCAGCTCCCAGTTGCGCCTCACTCTCACCTGTCAGGATTCGTCCACGGCGACACCGGTAATACAAGATGGAGATGTCATCACCACCACACCAGAAGAAGAGTCCTTCACTTCAAAAAAAAAATGAAACGGCTCAGGGCGCAAAGGCGCTACAGGAGCAGAAACATTAAAAGTTAACCAATCCAAAAACATTTACATATTGACTCGTAATCAAAATTGAATAAAATTGCTAAAAATAAATAAAAGTCTGAGCGGGACAAATTGGCAATAAAAAATCAAATCGAAAACGAAAATAAAAATAAATTAAATTTTTGATACGATAAGCCACATTTTATTTGTTTTTCCTAAAGATACAATTTTATTATACATTTTTTCCTGTCATCTCTCTTTTATGAGTGACTTTTATTATTAATGAAATATCTTTCTCTAATATATAATAGCATAGCTTGAAAATGGAATTATATATAACTTACCGAAAATGTTACTCAAAATGCTAGCATAAAGTCTTGGTGATTGGCAATAGCTTAGAATCAAATAGAGTGTTAAACGATTACATACGACTTTAAATCCAAATTGCACAATATCAATAAGTTTTATTAAGATTTAATTTTTTTTCCATTTCACTCTGACTATTGTTCATTTTTTGCGTAAGCATGTTTTATAAAGATTAGCCAAATTTGATTCCATTTTATAATTTGAATTTAATCTGTCATGATGATAAACAAAATATACGTATAACGTACAACGTATAATGAAAGTTTCTTAAACATTTTTAAACCAGAGACTATATACTACTTTATACTACTTTTTAGGCCGTTTTTACTTAAATGATAGTCTAATCAGCCATGTGTCTACCCTTACTATTTCTTGTCTTCAATTCGATTTAATAAAAATACACAAGCAAATGATATATGTACACTTAAAAAAGAAATTATATTCCCAGTCTCAGAGGAGTTCTAAATAGAATTCTTATGGTCTACATAAGAATACTGTATTAGTACCATAATAAACTTAATTTATATCTTTCGATAACAGACTTTTGGCAGCAGGCATAAAAAACCGAGCTCGGTGCAAAACATTTCGAGTGCTACACGACGAGTGGCTACAGTTTTAATAGAAGCATTCAGTTGCTTTCAGCCCGTTGTCCACATCGCACTTACATTCCGAATCGTGTGATATCCAATTATAAAGAACTAAAAAAATATATTGCAATATGCAATTTTGAGTGTGCGGTCGCAGTTACAGATACCAGTAGAAATGCGAGTACACTGTGAATTTAACTTATCACGTACCGCAGCTATTTACTATTCTGGTGACGAAATTTCTGGTTCAGTTACCCTGGAAATTTATGGGAAAAAGGCTATTTCCATTGAGGGTATGTGCAAGATTTAGTTAGCAAATTGTGAGATCAGATTTTGTCGGCCACAAATGATTAGATAGGACAGCAGTGATGTCCTTTAAACTTTTGGAATACTGATAATATTCATTTCTCTTAACTTACATAGCCACAAGCATAACTTTTTTCGGAGCCTCGACGGTTCATTGGAAGGAACCTTTGGAAAACCCGCAAATCGAGCACAATGACAGTTCTGCAAGCTTGGAGTGGGTTAAGGTGGATTATACAGGCGACAAGGTCCACATAAATGAAACAAAAAAATTGACTAGCGGACTAAATTTGCCAACTGGCATCACGAATCTGGGGTATTTCAAGTTTTCGATTCCGGAAAATTTGCCTGCCACCTGTCGAGTACCCCTTGGCAGTGTGGGTTATACTCTAATATTGAAAATTGACAGATGTGGGAAATGTAGCAAGTGCTTTGAAAAAAATGTGGTGATCAAAAGGCAAGTGGAGTTTAGCGATCTCAAGCCAGATTTCAAAGAATCATCCAGGTTCGTTCTAACTCTTGCGCGAAGTGTGTTCGTACCCGGGCAGAGTGTTACCTATGAAGTGCAGACTAAGGACGGCGTACTGGATTCAATCACTCGTTTATATCAGTGTATTATCTACGAAAGCCAATCTCCAAAAGCAAAATCTAAAAAAGTCACACGATGTTTATCAGAGTGTAGACATGATACAAACAGGCTGCATCTGCCTCTTACAGTTCCTATTATGACTTATAGAGAACCAATAGGCCTTTTAAGTATATGTTATTATGTGGAGACCTCAAGTAATGGTGATCCATCTATTAGTTTACCTATTTACGTAGCCACTGCAGCCCCGCCTGTGTACACTTCAACCGAAATCTCCAGTCTGTGTTACACAAATCCAGGTAAAAAGTATGACGCACACTCTTATATAATATTGAGTCTAATTAAAGTTTCTTTTTTAAGTTTTGAGTTACAGCGATGTACTCACGCCATTTAATAAGCTTATGATCAACGGGAACTCCCTGGAAATTGGTGCAGTGCCGCCGAATAAACACTGCGAACTCATCGAGTTACTAAGGTTTAGGAGAAAAAATCGGTCGAACGTGTATTTAGCGTTACGTTCTTTATATAATAAAGTTTGGCCTTAACACGTTCAAACGCTCGGATTTTAATTAAATATAATTAAGAATTTTTTTATTAAACAACCGAACGGTATCTATACAAAATTATGAGTTTTCTATAGTAAAATCACTGTGAAAAAAAAAATACACTGAAAGGAAAGCTTTTTTCCTAACAGAACATTTTTATTTTTTCCAAATTAGAGCCAATTTTGTTTATTTTACTGTTGGAGGTAACCCGTCAAATGACGCAAATTTTATCTGGGATTATATCTGGGTTTGTATTTGGATAATACATTTAGATAATACTTTTAGTAGTTTCCACACTTGAAAAATATAGAAAAAATATAAACTTTTCATGCATTTCTTTTATTTAATTACAAAGAAGTTTTTAAAAATTGTGTGCAACCTTTGCTGCCAACTACTAACAACTTAGTCGATTCTTAAAATTTAAACTCAATGACTCCCATCTTCAAAAAAATCCAAAGTTTCTTTTCGAATGAAAGTTTAATATATATTTAATATTATTCAAAGGTGCCTAGTGGTGTATATGGGATAATTTGTATACGTACTTTAGGTTAGCTATATATCTATACCAAAGTCGTTTTATTTATTAAATGTTTAACGCTGCTAAATTTTTTTTTAATACTAAGGTTACTATCAATATTATTTTGAAGAACTATTAACATGAATAAATAAAATTGTATTTGATTTAAATTTTAAGATTGACAATATAAACAGGAAAATCAACTGATATTAAATAAAAACACCTGATTGTAAAATACAGGTGAAGATCGCATATGATACCCCCAAAATGTTTAATTTCAATTTTGGTGATCCAATAAACCAATTACAATAATATTAAAAAAGATTAAAAATATAAAACCGACACGTGACGTATATTATATTTAAAATTGTATAATTTTGCATGCCTATATTGGATTTTTTTCGTCGCATCTGGATGGCGAGGATAAGGTTCAGTGGTCGAAGAGTGGGAGCGAGACCCCCTAATTATTCAGACCCCCAGCAATATTTACACTCCCCGAACCAATGTGTTCGACAATTCTTTGTTCCGGGCTGGCACATTTTACCTCGTTGAGTTTTTTTATCACAATACAGGATGAATTCTCAGAATGCTTTATTTATGTAAATATAATTTTCATATTTTACCACAAATAAGGGAGACTTTTCATTAACGCAATTATGCATGCAACATTAATGAAGTCATTCGTCCAAAAAATTTGTGATCCTAATTGTGGCCTGTAATGGGGCTCCAAAGAGCTAACAGTTTCAAGAAGGCGCAATATTTGTAAATGCCCTTAATGGGATTCGATAGGCGTTTATTTTTAATAATGTTATGTTCGTAGGCAGATATAAGCAGTGACTCCTGACCGCGTCAGCATCCCCATTTTCGCCAAAAGCCAAACAAAGGAAACCGAAAGGACCCATGGCCAACGCCACTCTATTTCCGAACGCCTTTGCTCTGAAATATTAGACCAGAAGCAGACAGTAGACGGCTACACAGACGCAAGGCGCCAGCTTATTGATTCGACCCCCTACCAACGAAAGTCAAAGTCGGTGGATGCTGGCACCGCACAAAGGAGTTGTAACTTTGAGCTCAGTGCGCGTTTGGCTGTGTGCAAGTTTGGTTGTTCAGCTTCGTTCTTAGATTCTAAAACTCTTCCGTGATGAGCTGGCAGTGAAAATTGTTCAAACTAAATCAAAGTTCTGCAGCCATGCCCACCACCTGTGTGTTCCAACTGGATCGCCTGAATCCAGTATACAATAGTGGCGAGTACATCAGCGGGCGCATACTTCTTCGTACGGATAAAGTGAAGCGCGTTAATGGTGTGTTTGCAATATTATATTTCCTTGAACGGATATATTCGAATTCCCTGCCAACTTTCAGCTGTATATGTAACTCTGGAAGGCGAGGCCAAGGTTCAGTGGTCAATGAGTGGAAAGAGCGAGACAGCTAATTATTCAGGCCACCAGCAATATTTACATTCCCGCACCAATGTGTTCGACAATTCTTTGTTCCGGGCTGGCGTACATGTATACGTGCTCACTCTGCGAATTCCACCGGATTGCCCGAGCACCTGCAAGGGTCCTTACGGATACATTGCCTACAACATTTCCCTGACAATTGACAAGCCCTGGGGATTCGACGAGGTTTTTAGAAAACCTATCAATGTAGTGCAGACACTGGACCTTAACTACAATTCTGAATTCGCTGTAAGTTTTTAATTTAGTTTACAACTCAGCTTAGTTTTTACTTTGCATACGTAAATTGCGAACCAATTTTGAATTGTTTCTTTATAGTGTGTTTAAAAAATTCTGTCGATATATAGTCTTTAGTAAACATTTTCTTCCTTCTATTTGTATTCATACATAAATAATATTGATTAGATTGAAAAACAATAAATAGTTTCTGCTGTGGGTAATTAAAAAGATATTTCAAAACTTCATACTGCGTTAAAATACTTTTTATTAAGGAAATTTGAAGTTTTTATACCCGGAACTCATTCAGTACAAGGGCTTAAACTTGATCTACTTGCACCCAATTTGAGCTCTGTGCGAAATCCCAAATCTTTTATAATAATAAAGTATAAATAAACAAATGGAAAGACGCCCATGCTTTTTTCTTCGTCGCCCTGATCGAGAATATATGTATGTACTTGTACTTTATTGGGTCGGAGTTGATTTCTTTAATGCATTAAAAATATCGACTGATATACTGAGAAGTGTTAAGCTCTACCCAAATTTTTTTTGTCTTACAGTTGCCGGTCAAGGACGAAAACATCAAGTACCTCTGCCACTGGCCGTGTATATCGGGCCCTATTAGTTCCAGTCTCTCACTGCCCGCATCTGGATTCACGCCCCTCCAGGAGGTGCCCTACCGGCTAGAAGTCGATAACCAGTCGCCACATTACGACATCATAGGCCTCGAGGTTTCCATAAGGCAGCATTTTGTATTTCTCTCTCGAAAGCCAGTCAAACGAAACTTTTACACGAAGACATTAGTTAAGGAATTCATCAGGGACCGCACGCTGCGTCTGTCCAAGAGGCTGTACGAGTCCAGCATCTGCATGCCACTGGACACGCCGCGCTCTACCTTGAATCCCAATTATATTGTCTTCATTCATTACACGTTGCAGGTGAAACTCAAAACTGGTTGCTTTCATTATGACACGGACCTCTCAGTACCGATTATAGTAGGGACAATATCGCTACAGCATCTTAGGGACACTGTACATGTCCATCAGCCGGTGGGGCGGACTCCCACGCCGGAACGGCGGCGTCTGATTGAGCGTGTAGTGCCTCGTCAAGAACCTGTGACTGGGGAATCTATCGAAGAGGACGAGGCCGTCCCAGCGGATCGTGACATCCGCCAAGCCGTCGAAGATGATGAGCCACCTTCCTATGACAGTTGCCGTAAGTACCCACAAACTTTACTTTATACAAAAAAGGAAAGCTAACTTCGGGTGGAGCCAATGTTTATATACGACTGTACTTAAGAAGCATTTAATATTATTAGAAACGTCCCAAACTTTTGTTTTAAAAAATACCAACGTAGTGTCATTTTCGATCGTTCTAAATTTCTAAAGATCTAAATTATCATTTGAGCTAGATAAGTAGTCGGCCGATGAATGTTGCTGGATCGGATTTTGTCCTAAATGGAATCTGTATTAACACCGGACATTATATTATTAAAAACACCAAAGTTGTGTCATTTCCGATCGTTCAGTTATATGAAAGCTATAGGATATAGTCGGCCGATCCTTATGAATTTTGATACATCAGATACGTTTGCCCAAAATGGAATTTGGAAAGATTTGAAACTAATTTGAATGGCGTGGGTAGCAAACAAACTCGTCAAAGCTCTACCTTTTCTTGTCTTTGAGATAAACGCGTTCATAGAGACATCGGCTGTTGATGCTTATATAGAATATACATATTCTATACATACAAATAGAAATATATTTATATATGAGTTTTAATTTGTGATAAATAGATCAAAAAATTAAATAATTGGTTTTAATATGACAATAAATAAATTCTGATTCCAGAAACTTTAGGTAAGTTTAAGTTTTTGACTGTAAATTACTTCAACCATGCAGTTTAGATGTATGATTTTTAATATTTGGAAAAATTAATTCTCTGTTTCAAAATATGAATACAATAACCATAAAATAAGAGAATGTAAAGATAGCTAGGGAAAAACGGATTTATTCCGTTATGCGATACTAATTATTTTTACTAACTCATTGTATTTTTTTTAGTTCCCCCATCCTTTAGTTTTGCTACTCTGGCAGGCAGTCAGCAAACTCTGGAGAGCAACCATATTGGAGTGCTGCATCGCATTCAATTGCCAAAGTTCCCCGGATTCACAACATTAATAGGCACAGCTCATCAAGGACTAGAGGACTCTGGACTGGACATGCACTTATACAGGTCCTACGGGTCTCTTGGCACGGATCACACTGGATGCAGTTTGGATACGTTCGGTTCTATATGCCACCCGCTCTCCGAGGATGTTGAGCAGCAGGAAAATCAGTCTGATGATGAGAGGGAGTCCTCGGGGCAAACTGCGCAGTGCCTTCCAGTTTTTGCACAGACCCCAGTTGCATTAACTTCAGGCCTTCAGGATGAGCACCTATTCTAGCTATGAGCCCCTTTGTATATGAACAAATTAATAAGACTTAGCCTTATTATAGTTTTAAGGCGGGTTTTCGACCCCCAAATTCGTTCCATCCTTTAGGATCAAATCGAACTTATTGAGTGCCAAGGTCTAATTTTTTCTAAAATACGTATTTATACATAGCACACGTTAATCGTACATATTCGACCTTTACACATTTACTAACTATTCTTAGTATCAATTAATGCGTTCGGGAGTGGACAATAAATAAAGTATACACAGCAGTCAGACTTTCGGCTACGAGAAGTGTCGCTGCTATTAATAAAAGAATTTTAAGAGGCAGATAGTAAGTTTTTGAATAAGAGCTGACCTGACCATCGACTCAGATAATAAAAATTTATCCCGAATATCCTATGACTTTGATTCTAGGCGCATGATAAATAGAAAGAGGCGATTGATGGCATATTAAGGGTCCTTACTTAGGGTATTTTAATACTTAAATCATGTGGGGTGATTATAATGTGAACATCAGAATTAAGTGTTTAAAGTAAGCTCATAAGAGTTATTTGTTGGAAGAGTCGTGAAGGCTATAAATGGCGTACTCAGCGAATTTTTGTGCGAGATTATTTAGCCAAAAAAACTTTGAAACACATGACAGAATAATCATGTTCTTGTTCCCAGATTGAAGAGATAAATCGCTGGAAGAGCTCAAGGCTACAACTAAATGAAAAGTGCCTTTGAGTAGTGCTTTGAGGATTGTAAAAACAGTTAAGCGGACAAATTAATGCGGACAACAAAAATATTAATAAATACTTTTTTTTTCTTTTAAATTAAACATTTCTGTGTGCAATTCGGGTTTTCATCGAAAGTTGTGGGTCTCGGAACTAAAAAGAGTGTGAGGTTCTCAATAGTTGAGTAAAGCAAAAAAAAAAAAAAAAAGTGTGTGACGGGCCTTAAAATTCAGGCCAGTGCCTGAATCCCTACTCCCAACCTTCTATCTTCACAAATAAACCAGTTATGACATTTCCGATCGTTCAGTTATATAGCCGCTATAGGATATGATCGACCGATAACGAAATTCCGAGTAACATATAAGGTACGAGAAGTTGGGATGGGTGAAGAGATATTTTTTTGAAAAAAAAAAGGGTGCAATCGATTGCCCATCAATATTTTCAAATGCCCACATACTGTGTGTAAAAAAGTAGGATTTTGGGAAATTTTTAAATCTTTAGTTTTAAGTTTGATTGCTGTACAACTTAGAGTTTTATTCGCACAGAAACAGACAGACGGACAGTCGGACATACCTAGTCGGTCTACCTCAAGAATATATATGTATATAAATACATTCATACATTGCTGCGTTGCGCACTTGTAACCAATATTATACTTTCTTCACAAGATGACTTTATAAAAAATACTTTTCAGGAGAGATCTGCAAAGTTTTTCAACTATGGGAACCCGGCAAGTTCCGATGGACGTTCAACTCCTTATAACGTCGTCCATTTTACTCGGATCGATGTGGTATTTAGATTTCTTGACAAGTTGTGAATTAAAAAACAAGAAAGGACAGCTACAGCAGAGTTTCCCGACTATTGATAACCGGTACTCATTTTCTACCCAAACTTTAATTAATATTTCCATTTAGATTTATTAAAATTAACAGGTATACTGCTACCTATCTGGCAGCTTTAGCAGGTTGTAAATTAATTAAGACTAACAATGTAAGGTAGAGTGCTACGAGAATTACAATAAGTTTATCATGTTATATTACATTTCTATTATTTGAATTAAATTAATGATTGATGTATTGTATTTTACTTAAACCGCAAAGGGAGATCATGCGGGCGGAATCTTTTTAGCCTTCTTATTCTGGGTCTCCGTAGCAACCTCTTTGTCAGGGTGTTGGGGTGACCTCCGAGGCGTCTTTAATAGTTTTCGGCGTGTGTCTGGCAAACATACCCTACTTTTGGGATCTTTAGGTCCTTTTCTATGTCCCTCGTCCACATGTACCAAGGGGCATTGCACATTTTACTAATCACCTTTCTTGGGCCACTCTTATTTTATTCATGTTTGTTTTCGCCGGCATTTGTAAGGCATATTTCCAGATGGGGCTCAATATAGACTTATAAATCCGTACTTTATTAGCTAAGGATAATTTGTTTCTCGGTAAGTACTGCCTTAGAAAGTACGGTCTGTTTAAGCTTGGTTGTGTGCTTTTAAAAGTTAAGTCTCCTGTCTAAAATCACTCCGAGGTATTTGTATGTGTTCTCATGTCGAAGCACGGTACCTTGCATGGAAATTCCTGGGCAGATCTAGGGCCTTGGTAGCTAATGTGACACAAGCACATTTGCTGCAATAATTAACATTTCAAAGTACATTATATTCTTAACAAAAAATAATTTTTTTGTGTTGCATACTTTTGTGTATTTCGGAATAAACAACTCAAGCAATCCAGTAGGGAAGCAGAATGAAAAGTAATTCACTCCTTTAAAAATGGTCCAATTTGGCTGAATTTTGTTTATAAGTTATAAATTAGGCATTGGAATAGTGTGGCTTTAAGGCTTTTAAAAAAACTTTTTTGAGCTAACGCTACATGAAGATTTTTAATTTTGGAGCGAAAATATAAATAGAAAAAAAAAATTGTTTGTTTATACTCTTCGAGTACCGGGTATATTAAACATTTTTTTTAATTCGCAAAAAAAAAACTAAAAACACTGTTATTTAGTTATTATAGTTAGTTATTATATTAATTTACGTGTTAAATTATTTTGCTAATGATTTAAAAAATAAGAATGGAACTAATTTCAGTAATGGATACAGCAAAAATAGGCAGCATAAACGGCCGCCTGTACGTAGGCAACAAATAACTCTCTGTGCAATGCTTTTTAATTAAATTAAAAATTAATTGCTCTCCGATAAGAAGCGTCACTGCGGAACGCCACTGGCAGCCCTAGGCCAGATTAGATAAAGGCTTTGTCGATATTGGCGCTACACCTAGTTCTTAATGGTAGACCACTTTGTTAACAAGTTCAGACAACGCTAAACAGTCGACCAGGACAGGAAGAGCTGCGCGCAAGATGACCTATAGTTGTAATATTCAGCTGGACAACCCCCGTGGGGCCTATCGAGCCGGCGAGACTGTAAATCTGACTGTATTTTTGACCCTCACGGAACGCGCGCTAATCAAAGGTAGTGTAAAACATTAGTCATTTGGTGACTCATTGATCAAGATTCAGATTCAAATGAAAAAGCAAATTAACTATCGATAATGGTTGTGGTGTGGATGAAAATCTAATTTACTTATCTAAAAGCTTATCTCGAATTAATGATAGCTGCCTAGGTTCAATAATAAAGGCTTTGAAATAGATACGGTTTGAAATATTTCCATATGGGAAATTTAACTACATTTTTCTTAATAAGAAGTATTTTACCGCTATTATTGGAAAATTGCAAATTTATATTTTTTGTACCGGGTACACGTAGAGTACAGGGTATATTCTACAGTATATATAATATATTATCGATTAGCATGAACAGCCAAGTCGACATGGTACAAGTTTTTTGAGATATTTTACAAAAGTTTAGTTAAGTTAAAAATCGTTTTTTAGTAAAACAGGGTGCGAGTAAAAGAGTTGAGTACTATCATGAGTAGAGGAACTTGGGACTATAGGTGACCTATTTATTTTTATACCCTTGCAGAGAGGTACCCTCCGTCGGTCCTTCTGTCTGTCTGTTTCTACGCAAACTAGTCTCTTAACTTTAAAGCTATCGACTTGAAACTTTGCACACATCCTTATTTCCTTTATTATGCAGGCAGTATATAAGTCGGATCGGCCGGGATCGGTCAACTATATCCTATAGCTGCCATATAACTGATTGATCGGAAATGCAATAACTTTGTTGTTTTTTGAGTTAGATGGATGGGACTTTCTATGGATTCCCATTTTGGAAAACTTATCCGATCTGCTAAATTTCAAAAGGATCGGCTGACTATAAAAGATCCGAAATATATCGAATAATATAAGCTGCCACTTAACTGCAAGGGTACATCAATCAAGGGTATTTATGCCAGGAAGCATTAGATAAAATTGAGCAATAAAATTAATTTTTTTTAACGACGTTAAATTAACAAAATGTGTATATAGGTTAGGGCGGCAACAAGGGACTTCCTTGCCCATATGAACCGCATGGGTCCTTGAAAAAAAATCTATTTATTAACACAAAACAAGATCTAATTTTGGATAATTTTGATCAAAAAGGAATTTAAAAAAAGTGTTTTAAAAAAATTTTTTTTAACATTTTAGTAATTTTGATTAATATTGGAATTTTGTTGCAGCGATTTCACTTGAGTCAAATGGGTATGCCAATACAGCTTGGCAGCAACCTCAAAAAGAAAATAAATCAAAAAATACCAGCACCCAATCACAAAATCAATTAATAGATTTTGAAAATCGCGTAGATTATTTTGCGAAAATCGACTACTTTTTAGGATCAGACGCGGCTCAGCCACAAATAATCGAAGCGGGCACCTACAAATACGGCTGTGTCGTGCGACTTCCGAAAAACTGTCCCGGAAATTTTGAGGGAACTTACGGGCATATTCGGTATAATTTACAAGTGCTGATTCACAGCACTGGTGATCGTCCGGTGAATGTGGTACATATCAGTCAACTGCAGATATTTCCGCTGAACAATTTACCTCAGGAGTCCCGAAGCTGCGAGGAAACTGTACTAGAGGCAATCCCTCGTTTAAAATTCTGGATGAAACCGCTACAAATGAAAGTACAAATTCCCAGACAAGGATACTCTCCGGGCTCCGGGATTTCCGTACACGTGAAGCTTCATAATCCGGAAAAACTTCAACTTCGTGAAGTTAGTTACGGCCTTATACAGACAAGCACTTATGTGGGCCAGCAAAAGAACAAGCCAAAACGAAGAGCGTCTAAAGATCATCGGCAAATAATCTTGAGCAGCTGTCACGAGCTGATCAAGCTTCCGCGATCAGAGCTTGAAAACTTTCAGCACCTTTATATGCTGCAAGTTCCACAAACGCCGGCCACCTTAAGCAGCGCTGACTGTGCCTGCATTCAGCTAAACTATGATGTTGAAGTTACAGTACGGACTCAGAACGCTAAGCGCCTTATTGTGGGCAGAATCCCAGTTACCATCGGAAATGTGACTCCTCCTTGCCCGGGTAAACTTTTAATGATGGAACCACCTAATGCAACAGGTCCACGGCCAATAGCACCAGCCGAAAGTACATTAAAGACGGAGCAAAGCTTCAGTGCCTCCACCGCCTCGTTGGGTAAGTGATTGAATCGCTTTTACCTTTTATGGTTGTTATCCTATTCATATATCATTTTAGTTTCCGATTTTCGTGAAGCTGAATTCATGGAAGCTACCAATCTGAACAAGACAACCAAACACTACTTATCTGGGGAGCATTTGGATTTTAGACCGCGATATGTTTATTATGAAATGGACCAATTTAAATGAAGCACATTAGATATTCTACATCGGAAAATCTATTTTTTACAGGGAGATTTAGTTCACTTTATTAATTTATTTTACAGTAAATTTACAAATTCAAATAAAATAAAATATAATTATAATTTTGTTGGACCATTTCTAGCGGGACGGCCTTTTTTAATCCGTGCTAAAAATCCGGGTCCGGGCCAAAAATGTGTGTGGTGGGCAATGCTATTCGTTAATGCATCTTAACGAAATTATGTACTGCAGTCACAGGCCAAACGGTTGCATGATTCCAAACATTAGGATGCCTTGGTGGATTTCGTCAGCATGGCCTGGCAGTGCGTGGCCTGTACACCAAACTGGGAGCCCATTGCATTGTTGCTTCTGAAATGAGAAAATTAAATATAAATTTAATCCATTGTAATTACTTTAAATTTGGCTTATAATTTTGTCGATAAGCTCCATCGACAATGCCACGGGCTCAGGATACCGCATTCCTTCCTGTTGCTGAGCCGGTTGGGGATTCTTTTGTTGCTTCCGTCGTTGCCATATCCTCAGCATTTCCCCAACCGGCTCATACGCCCCTGACCGATGAAGGGTGGTGGACGTCGGTGCCACGGTATCCATTTAACCATTCCATTGGACCATTTCTAGCGGGTCGGCCTTTTTTAATCCGTGCTGGTCCGGGCCAAAAATGTGTGTGGTGGGCAATGCTATTCGTTAATGCATCTTAACGAATTTATGTACTGCAGTCACAGGCCAAACGGTTGCATGATTCCACACATTAGGATGCCTTGGTGGATTTCGTCAACATGGCCTGGCAGTGTGTGGCCTGTACACCAAACTGGGAGCCCATTGCATTGTTGCTTCTGAAATGAGAAAATTAAATATAAATTTAATCCATTGTAATTACTTTAAATTTGGCTTACAATTTCGTCGATAAGCTCCATCGACAATGCCACGGACTCAGGATACCGCATTCCTTCCTGTTGCTGAGCCGGTTGGGGATTCTTTTGTTGCTTCCGTCGTTGCCATATCCTCAGTATTTCCCCAACCGGCTCATACGCCCCTGAACGATGAAGGGTGGTGCACGTCGGTGCCACGGTATATTGTTTTTTTAACAATAATTTTCTATCATAGAATTTGAGAATTCATATTTTTTAATATATATTTTTATGACCTAGCATATTTTTAACATTCGCAAATTTAATCATTATTTTTTTAATTTAAAGGTCTATATATAAAATTTATATATATATATATATAAATTGGAACCATGGAATGAAATGAATTTCATTTTCGTCCGTTCCGATCCTTTTTCTTTTTCTGAGAGCTTTCTAACGGGATCTCAAAAAAGCTCCAATAACGAACGCTACCAGGGAAACTGAATTCATAAATACTGTTTTTAAAATTTCATAAGAAATTAATTTCTTTCAAATATGTTTATTAAAGTTAGTTTTTACAAATTTAATTTCAAAAACAAATATTTTTATTTCAAAAAATAGTTGTTGAAGCCCTGTGAAAGTTTGTCCCAGCTTTACTTTCTTGTTTTTTTTTTTTCAAAGTAATCGAAAGTACGAATCGATTGAAATCCAAGTTGGCCGGCGCGGTGGCGGACAACTGCTTCTCCTTCTTGCAGGCCAAAGGAGTGCCAGTTAAAATACGACTTGAGCCATTTTTGTGGTACAATGGGTCATATTGACGAAATAAACACACATATTTACATAAACACGAGATTTTCCAAAATAAATTGGAGGAAGTTATGATAAAATGTGTAAAATTAGTCGACGACACCGTCCCAGAGGAACTGAGGAATCGCTACAAAGACGGGGCAAGTTTTAATTAAATTGTTAAAAATACATTTTAATAATGATTTTATCCTTTCAGTTGCTCAGCTTCGAATGTTTAGTGAAGAACATGTTCCGCGAATATCCTGACAGAGTCCTCTTCAGATACAAAATGCTGCAAATTAATCTGTTTGAATCATAATTTTAATTTTTGCCTATTATTATGTGAAAAAATACTTTTAATAAATAAATAATAATACTTAAATATTAATAATTTAATAGATTTTTTTTGTTATTTTTGTTATTCATTTTTGTTAAAAATTATTTTGATTAAAAATTTAAAATCAAAATTTTGATTTTGTTACGGGTTTCAGAAAAACGTTATTCTGTCTTTAACGATTTTCTTCACCTCTTTTAACTGTTACGATTTGTATAAACCCACCACGAGATGGCGCCTTCGGTGAAAATGTAAACTAAAATATAAGCGCGTTGGTACACGTAATGACATATAGTCGTCGAGTCACCATCTTCTGGGAATTGTAATAGTGGTACCGTTTTTTGACTCGTGTTGCGCCACTTTCGTTAAATTGGTTGTAGAGATTTTCGAAATGCCAATTGAGTTTTTCGCTGTAGGTTTATGCGCCACTACGATAATTTTTTTGGAGATTTTTGCTCTCTTGTGGGAATTTTTATTAGAAATTCAAGCCACCTTGCAAGCCACTGGGTTCAAATAATATAACACATTTTTGGTTCTAAATAAATTTTAATTTCAAATTATCATTCATAGCACCCATAGCATGGCTGCAATATAAATTTACGATCTGGAGGGCAAAGCAATTACTCGATGGGTATTTATGATTAAAATGAGATTAAATGATATTTTTTTGCACAGTATTGTTTGTCCGGAAAAACCGAATTTGACATGAACATTTATACCAGATAAATTTTGTTTATCCATAACCGCCCTAATGTACACACATATACGAATTGAATGTGTGTATGTAGTAATGAACCTGTGTCGCCATCTTCTGGGAATTTTTATAGTGGTACAGTTTTTTGCCACGTGCTGCGCCACTTTCGTTAAATTGGTTGGAGAGATTTTCGAAAAGAAAATCGAATTTTTCGATGTAAATTTGTGCGCCACTTACGTTAAATTTGATGGAGAGATTTTTTCCCACTTGTGGGAAATTTTAAATTAGTACTTTTTCCCGCCATGAGCTGCGCTATTTTCGTCAAACTTTTGGAAACAAATTTTCGCAATTATATTTTGGTGCGTAATTTAAAAATTAGCGATTTTTGTTCCATTATAACACCCAATAAGAATAATTTATTATAAATGGTGGATAAATAAATCTTATGCATTTAATCGATTCGATGTAAAATTTTTTCAGACAATATAAAATACTTAAAAATAAAATATTTATTTATTATTTAATTATTTGCCTTCCCAAAATATTTTATATATAATATAAAATTTTATATATTTTATATATAACTATTTAAAAAAAAGCTTTAGCTTTCAATATTAAAAAGCTTTAACGAATAACTGTTAAAAAAAATTAATAAAATAAAAAAATATATATATTAAAAAATAAATGACATATAGTCGCCGAGTCGCCATCTTCTGTGAATTTTAATAGTGGTACCGTTTTTTGTCACGTGCTCCGCCACTTTCGTTAAATTGGTTGGAAAGATTTACGAAAAGAAAATTGAATTTCTCGAAGTAAGTTTATGCGCCACTCACGGTAAATTGTTTGGACAGATTTCTACGCTCTTGTTTAAATTTTTTACTAGTACTTTTGTTCACCACATTCTGCGACACTTTCGTTAAATTTTTGGAGAATGAAAATTGAGAAATTTTTCTCGAATATTTTCCCCCCTTTTTTTTTGACTTAAGTTAGCGCGTAATTTTAAATTTTAGTTCACCTTTTTCGCCATGGGAATCTCTGACAGAATTGTGGCACACAGACAAATATTTTTTGGCTAGCACTTGTAATTGACCGATGTAATTCGCCAACGTTTACCTTTAGGAAGATTCCTAGCACATTCACCTAGCAGTTTCTTTATCCCCTGGGTTCAAATCGTTTAAGCGCACCCAACAATTTTTGGTCCTAAAAAATTTGTATGTTAAAATAACAATAATATAGTATAGTTTTAATGAAGGGAAGAGTTTTTCTGCCATTATAACACCGAATAAGAGTAATTTAATATAAATGGTGGAAAACGAACTCTTATGCATACAAAACAATTTACGTTTCACTTTAAAAACGTAATTTATTATTACAATATATAATAAAATATATCAAATAGAGACATTAAAAAAAAATTGTGCATTCGTATGTATAAAATGCTTTTCTCCAAAATGTATGTAAAAAAGGTATAATATTGTTTAATGCTTTGTATTAATATTGTTTATTGTAACAAAATTTATATCTGATATTTTGGACGTGGCATGTGCCTTCGTAAATTGTATTTCACCTCGTCAAGATGTTTTTTTATATGGAAGTTGTTTTTTCTGTTCTTTTTCTGTTTCTGTTCTGTATTTTTATTCTTAAAATTTTAATTTCGAATAGTATACTTTCGAGTAACTTTCGAGTAAAAAATCACCTCTTAACAGCCGACTCCCACAAATCTCACATCACTTCAATTGTAAGCAGTGTTAAACATTTAATTTATAAAACGACTTCGGTACTACACCAGAAGCTCTATATTAGATATAGAAAGAAGAAGCTAAAAGCACATATAAAATTGATCCCATATTTAAGCACCTTTAAATAAATCCAATTAAATAAAAAATATAAGGCATTTTCGATCAATAAGTTATAAAACAGCTATAGGATATAGACTACCGATCCCGGCCATACCGACATATCTACTGCGTGCAGAGGAAAAAAAGGATGTGAGCAAAGTTTAAAGCCGATAGCTTTAAAACTGAGAGAATACTTCGCGTAGAACCAGGCAGACGGACAGACGGACATGCTTATATCGAATCAGGAGGTGATCCAGATCAAGAATATATACTTTATAGTGTCGGAGATGTCTCCTTCACTGCGTTGCACACTTATAACCAAAATTATAATACCCTCTGCAAGAGTATAAAAACCATTACAACTAAAACAATAACAGCAAAAACAATATAAAAAGTAATATAAAAAAAAAACAATATAAAACAAGAAACAATAAAACTATTTAAAAAGTTTAAATTACTTTTTTTAAAATTTTTCATCTTTGTAACTGCTATCTATGAGAATCGAGGATCTATTCTCCAAAATAGTTTTAAAAAAATATATTTTTATTTGAGTTCCGTTTTTAATACAGTGTGATTTTAAACTTCTTTAAAACTGCTTAAAACTTTAGAATTTCAGAAAAGATTTGATTCGGGATTCTGTTTGCCAAAATATTGTTTTGGATTTCAATCTGAAGTGACTCTTAGAAATTTGGACTCTGAAATGAGGTTGTTTTCAGCCGAATTGGAATAATTAAATGTTTTTTGTTTTTACAAAGATTGCAATGAGGCTATTTGCAGCGGGATTACGAATTTTAAAACAAAAGGCTTCAGCTTCGGTTTAAAAAATTTATTGATAAACACATAAAGAAATTTTGTTGATATGTTACTATATATATTTTATTAATAATACATGTTTATACCCTAGCAAAGGGTATTATAATTTTGGTCAAAAGTATGCAAATCAGGGAAGGAGACATTAAACTAGTATCTCAGTTTTCAGGAATGAGGAATTCAGTTGAATCGGTCGATATAACGGAGAATTTCTTTAATAGCTTTGATATTTTTTTATTTTATTAGAATGATAATACATTATAATGATTACATTCCGTGCATAAATTTCACCGTGCATAACACAGAATGTTTACGAGTCATATTCGCCGCTGCCGGATTCAGTTTACTCAGGATCCAAAGCAGTTTAAGAATACTAATGAAAAACTATTCACTCTGCAACACCTTTGTAGTTCAATACTGCAACACCTTTGTAGTTCAATAATATCACTTCATGAAGCGCCGCTCCTCCTATACCAACCTATTGGAGCTAACATCTTTTGTCACAAAGAGATTCCGGAATGGATTAACAGACGTCATTTATGTATACTGGTTTCAGTAAAGCATTTGACTCTGATAACTATTCGTTTCTTATAACCCCAAGTATCATCTTTAAAGATGTTACCGCGCGCTTAGTCCGCGTCACATCTGGTGTGCCCCAAGAAAGCCATCTTGGACTCTTACTTTTTACACTGTTTATTTACGACTTGCCCCTTGCCTTAACTGATTCAATTGTACTTATGTTATGTACGCTGACGATGTTAAGCTTTGCCTTCAGTATAGATTCACTAGTCCCCAATTTAGACTTCAAGCCAATTTGGATAAGTTTTTTCTCTATGGGTACGCCTTACAACGATTAACTCAGGTTAACGATCTGGGTGTCCTATTAGATTTGAAACTTAAATTTACCGACATCCATCCATCCATCCATCACGGTTAATAAGGCTTGGTTTTATAAAAAGATAGTCAATCTTAAATCCTTTTTTCTAAACGCCCTATCTGTGAAACACTCTTCCTCATGATATCTTACTCCTACTCTAATCTCACACTATCTCGGATCTATCCCCGTGATTCGAGCCGTACGTTATGCGGCAGCGCCCCGCGGTCGGTTGGGCGGGAGGTGGGCTGTACGTAAGCAGCGGGAGCCGAGCGAGTACATACCCTGGTTTGTATAGTTATATAAACGGGACCCCCACATTCGTAATCGTAATCGCCTTGTTTTAAAAGTCACATTAAAAAGCACAGCACATTATCGTGCGATATCGATAATAAATCATATCTACGTATAATACAGTAATAAATAAGCTAACAAAATTCGTTGTTTTTGTTTAAATTATTGATTTGATCGCAATGTATGGAAAACTCGCCAAGGGAACGAAAAAAGGCGTGCCAGCAGACAAAACTAGGAACGTTAAATGTATTAAAAGTAAAAAGGTCAAGAGGAGTAAACAATATGTTCCAAAAACTAGCTCAGATGATTCGACATTCTCTTCCGAATCGGCAATGCATGTTTCTGGTGTTAGCCCGATGATACTGTCCAATCATGTGGAAGCATGTGGTATATCAAAGTCGATTAGTGATTTTGTTCGCCGGGAAGTTGCTAATGCCATGATGGCTGGTATATTCAATCCAAAAGCTATAAAGGCCGCAGCCTCTAAAGAAAAATTTGCAGAAGGCGATAGTGAATTTGTAAAGCTTGATAACCTGAAGGACATTGTTAACAAGCTCATCCCCCGCAGCCTTGTTGAGTCTCTTATAAAATGCGACACGAAGCAGGTCGAGGATAATTTTAAACAAATTAAAAATCGCCTCCATATTGTCGAGGAAAGTCTGAAGAAGATTGAAAATCGTGTGACTGCGGTAGAGCAGTCATTAGACTCAGTGCAGCGAGCCCAGCCAACCATCAAACTGCCTTTGTTGGACCCGCCGGTTCCTTCGCGGTCAATGCCTCGACTGCCTGATACTTCCAAGATACGGCTGCCCCCTCAGGTGTATAATGCTATAAGCAAAAGCAGCGATGAGGATTCGGATGATGTTAATATACAATTTCGTTCTAAGCGCCCATTTTTGACTGGACCGCGCGGAGTAGACGATAAGAAAATCCGCGATTATGACGATCTAATAGGTAAATACAATCGAAGTGCTGCAGGAAAGGAAAGAAGCTTGATGAAGTCAATAGATCCTCTGCAGTCCCAGGCTCTGGCTGATAAGACTGCATTACAGGGACGTATGGCCGAGAGGCGCCTGTTTGAGACCAACATGCTTCTGTATCAGAAATCTCCTATCACGCTTCATCTTAATCGTCATAAGGACCATTTTCCAAATGAATTTGGCATCCCTAGTTCAAAAGTGTCTCCTGCAGCAAAAAGACCTCGTCCTATCCAACCAACAATTCATAGAACAGAATTGGTGAACGATTCCGAAGAGTCTCAATCCGATTGGCTTTTTGGGCAATAGAGTACTGCATTTAAACTTTAACTTAAATGTGATTTTATGTTATGTTTGAGGATAAGTTGAATATTATATTTTAAATACCTCAAATGTGAATAAACTGTTGAAATATTGTAAAAAATATAAGCGGTATATTCAGTTGGTCATGGAACATAGAACTTAAATGCAAACGAGAAAAAAAACTAAATTCGGGTTTCGTGTTTATTTACTTTCAGACAGAGTATTCAAGCTTGCATGGCTAAGTGGGTAGAGTGTGCTGTACTATTCTGGGCCGATCATGAAAGAACTATTGTTGCAAGTTAATATATTGGAGAAAAAGGAAGTTGACCCGATAGTTCCTATGGTAGCTTTATGATATAGTTCTCCGTTCTGAAAAATCTTCAACTTAATCTGCCTGCCTTTTATGGCTCTGTGCAAAATCTCAGTTCTTTAGCTTTTATAGCCTACGAATAAAATGCATAGAAAACAGACGGATATGCTTTATTTTTATTAAATCGACGCCCTGGTAAAGAATATATGGGGTTGGTTCTTTATGGGGTTGGATATGATTCCGTCAATGTATTACGAACATCGTGTCAAAATAACATACCCGGCAAGGGTATAAAAAGAAGGTTTTTATATCAAGGTTGAAGAAACTATAAAGAACTATAAAGCTATTTACACCTATATTTTGTTAATTTATATTTTTTATTCAATTAACATTTGAATTTTTATACATATTTTGAATTTCTTCTATAACATGGAATGATCTTCTATAACAGTTGGTTTAGGAACTCAAAAAATAAGTAATTGAAAAGAATAAATAAGTAAACTGATTGATTTTTTAAATTGATTTTAAGTCTTTCCTTTACCCTCTCAGGTTTTTACCAAAATTAAGTTTTTAATGTAAATTTTTGATAAAATATGTGCTTCAATTCTAATTGTGTCATTTCTTTTTTGATATTACAAGATGAATATTGGATCGGATATATACCCCACATATAGGATATAGTTAACAGATCCGTATGTGAGATTCATGATAATATATTAAAGTTCTTAATTATTAGGTCTTAATTCAGGTAAACACACACGCATTTAGCTCCAACACACATGCTACAAAATTTATTTATTTATACATCCGACGACTAAAGCTGTCCTTTTTTGTTCATAAATATTTTTCAAAAAGGAACTGCTTATTTAGAATACCAAACTTCTTAGAATAATCCCACCTAACTTCTTTGGGTTTCCGATTTTTTCTGAGGTGCGTCGATTTTGGCCTGCTTTTTGTTAGGAAGTATTTTCTAGTAGGCCATTACTTAGTAAGCTTTACTTGCAACAACTTTCCAATCACACCATTCGCTTAACTAATAATTTTTCGATTTCTATATAAAAATGAACATAGCCAGGGTAAAGATGGAGATGGACACTATGGTCACCAATGTGTGGAAAGAGGCGGAGCAGTGGCAGAAATTAGTCCAACGAGGCAGAGTGACAATGAAACAAATTGCCACCGTGAATGCCCGAATCTTTGCCACTGAAAATCAGTTAATCAACATGGACAAGCCACGCGAACTTCGTTCCACGGAGAAACGCATCCAGCAGATGTTTTTGCGGTTGCAGAACCCTATCCAAGTGATGCAGAAGGTCTTGGATTCGCTGGCAAAGATAAAAGATAGCACTGCGCGAATGCATAGTCGCCTGGGCCTTTGGATTGATGATGACCATGTATCGGAGCACAGGATCCGGCCTCACCTAAAGGCCCCCAAGCTTTTGGAAGTGCTGAAGTTCCTTTGCCAACGTTATGACGCCGAGTGGGAAGTTAAGGAAATGGTTGTATGTAAGAAAAGTTCTTAAATTAAAAGGAAAATTAAAGTATTGATATATATATTTTTTTAGACCATTTGGAGCACATTAGTAATTCGTACGATCTGGAAATATTGTTGGAGGCGTGGTGTAATTGTCGTCATGCCGGTGGAGGTCAGTTTCTTAGTAAAATCGGCGAGTTCTACGATGCTATTGGACGCCGCCGTTCATTTGTAACTGTCCAGCAAAATAGAAGTCTTCCATATACATCAAACTAAAAAACTCGTCACAATAAGTCTTAAAGAGCACTGTTCCAAATGCTTTTATTTGATGTTGGTAATACTTAAATTTTGTTTTGCTTGCATTTTTTATAGAGTACTTGCCAGAAAGAAACGGTTACCTGTGAAGTCAAAAATTTGCTTAGTTTTTAATTTTTTTGTTTTTTCCATTAACCTTGCTCGTCTCTCCTGAGATGATAGTGCAAATTCCTCACTCATTCCTCCCTTCTCCACAAGTATACTTCTTTTCCTCCTTTTATATGTATAAAAAAAATATTCTTACCCGGCACGTGTTTACATCATTTATTGTTATTCTTCCACGTGCCGAATAAGAATATTTTTAATGTATAATTTTGTATACATATATTGCATTTATTCGTCACTAAAATTGATATCAGATATTGTGGGCGTAGCGTGCGGGTTCGCCACCGTTTTTGGGTTCGCCAACCCGTTGCAGGTTCGCCAAGAGGTTTTTTATTTCATAACAATTTTGTCGCCAAACTGCTTGGCGTCTCCCGCGTTGGTCACCAACTTCTTTGTATCCGCGAGCCAACTTATCACTGTGGACTGCAGTCACGAGGCGACGAACTGCATGGCTTGGCGTGCGCGAGAAGACTCTATATATATATTTGAATTATATACCAATCGAAAGGTATTGATAATTTTTGTAAAACCATTTTCCAAAAGTCGTTTGGTTTGAGAGATTTTAGGGTGAAAGTAAAAAAAGTTTGAATCACAAAATTTGGACTGAAGGAAACATTTTAGTCCCCACTTAGAATATTCTTCTTTATTCGCATTCTACTCTTAACGATCCGACATTTCGTTCAGAAGTTATTCAATAAATTAGATTTTTACAGCTCTTTCCAAATGAAGCCAGTTTTTCCCTCTGTTAGTCCGTTTGCACTATTTTTTTCTTGGCTATATCTATTTCAAATATCTATTTCACTTTCTTTAAGACCAAACGTCTATATATATAAGAATATAATATATAAGTCGGAACGGCCGGGATCGGTCAACTATATCCTGTAGCTGCCATATAACTGATTGATCGGAAATGCCATAACTTTGTTGATTTTAAAGTTAGAAGAATGGGACTATCTATGGATTCTACTTTCGGCAAACTAATTCGATCTGCCAGATTTTATATTGATCGGCCAACTATTTAAGATCCGATATATATCTAATAATATAAGCTGCCACATATCTGCAAGGGTATACATATCAACTTCGGCTTCACCCGAAGTTAGCTTTCCATTCTTGATTTGTCTTATTTTATAACAATTCTATATTCTATAACATTTTGTAACATCTCTAGAATATTGTCCTTTTCAGGTTAATCCGACTAATAGTTTTGGAGATACAGCCTTGAAAAGGTGAACGTCGAAATCAAGTATCAGGTACTCTTAAAACTTTAAACGCGTTTTTCTCTAAACAATGTTTTCAAAGTCGGTTGTCAAGGTTTCTCGTGGACAAGGTTTCTCCACCGATCTTAATGAAATTTTACACAGGTCTTCAAGATATCATTAACAAGGTCTAGAACGAAGGTTTTTTTTTAATTCCGACTATTTAAAAAAAAAATGTCGAGAAATGTTCATCGAAATTTGCATTTATTTATAAAAACGTCTGCCAAATTCCAATATTAATTTTTTTTCTTCGTCCAATATATAGTTTATTATATTTACTAAAACAAGTATTTTTTTTAAATTTTATTTCCTGAATCAAGTTCTGGTGACATCGTGTAGGCACCTTTTTACCGAGGGACTGCCGGAAATGCCAGAAATTTGCGTAAATGTAAAACACTTTCGATTCACTAAACTTGAGATAGTGGGGACATTGGTGTCACAAGATAAAATATTTTGATATACACAGATTTTGCTCATACCATCCAGATACGACATTTCTTTCAAAAGTTATTCAGGAAACACAATTTTTAAAAAATTTCCTATATGAAAAAGTTTGTTTATTTTTTCTTTTAAAATTTTGAAAAAATTTGAGTATGTTAGTTACTAAAATCTAAGCAACGTTTGTTCTGCGATTTTTTTTAATTACTTAAGGTTATCTTAAAAAATTTAAAAAAATTAAAAAGACTCTTATATGTAAGAAACGCGTAACTTTACAACCAATGCACCTAAGTTAACATGCTATATTTAGTTGGAAAGGTTTTTTTAATATCCTTTTCACTTTTTTTAAGATGAAATGTCTAAATCGTAAGAAGAAAAAAAATACACTGAAAAGAAATTTTTTTTTAAGAAAATATATTTTTTTTAAATTTGATCTAACTATCCATTTAAATTACATGTAGAGATAGCCCTTGAGACAACGCAATTTTTGATATATTGTTCATATCTGGAAAAAGTCGCTTCGATAGTTCGATAGGTAGAGCTACCCATGGTGTTGCCTGTGACGCTAAGGTGCATATTCATAGCTATATATAAACATATTTGGTTGCCGATTTGGCTTTTTGTAGTTTGCGAACATAAAAAACAAAACAATAAATAAAAATAATGCATTTAATTAAAATAAAAAGTTTTTTATTAGGAACTGTAACGACCCCACTCTGAAAAGAATACTCCCAAACAATTCACAAACGAATTTCCTGCCGGCGTCCGCACTGGCGCGACTCCTAGCACATTCAATCAGTTTAATAAAAGACTTAAAAATAAAAAGATTTACTAATCAAATAAAAAGATTTACTAATCAAATAAAAAAAATTAATAAGTATTTATAAATAAAAAAATATTATTCTTTTTTTATAATTTAGGTATTTTTTTTCTGTACGAGAAGAATTTTTTACGCTTAAATCAAGAATTTTCGTTCTCAAAATATAACTTTAGGAAAAAAAATTCGTATGAAGATTTTTTTTTCTTGAATAAAGTAAAGTAGTTCTTGGTCGATTCCAAGTGCGAAATTCTTGGTGTTTTTCAGAGTGCGCTGACAATCGTTCATGCAACGCCCAAATAAAAAAACCTCTTGACGGGACAAAATAGCGGCGAACCCGCATGCCACGCAATATGCCACAATATATATATGCCCGCATGCATAGATATAAACACGTGCCTGGTAAGAATATTTTTATACCCTTGCAGAGGGTATTATAATTTTGGTCAAAAGTGTGCAACGCAGTGAAGGGGACATCTCCGACCCTATAAAGTATATATATTCTTGATCAGGATCACCTCCTGAGTCGATATAAGCATGTCCGTCTGTCCGGGATCGGTCAACTATATCCTTTAGCTGCCATATAACTGATTGATCGGAAATGCCATAACTTCGTTATTTTTTAAGTTAGAAGGATGGGACTTGCTGTGGACTTCTCTTTTAGCAGACTTATTCGATCTGCCATATTTCATAAGGATCGGCCGACTATACCCTATAGCTGCCATATAACTGATTGATCGGAAATGCCATATCTCTGTTGTTTTTTAAGTTAGAAGACTGGGACTTTGTATGGATTCTACTTTCGGCAAACAAATTTGATCTGCCGAGTTTTATAAGGATCGGCCGACTATATAAGATCCGATATATATCTAATAATATAAACTGCCACATATCTGCAAGGGTATATCAACTTCGGCTCCGCCCGAAGTTAGCTTTCCATTCTTGTTAATGTCTAATTTTTTATACATATGTATTGCATTGCATTTATTCGTCAAATTGATATCGGATATTTTAGACGTGGCATTCTGGTTCGCCACCGTTATTTTACCTCGTCAAGAGTTTTTTTTTATATGATCGTTAAGAAGAACAAGATAGAGAAGCTAACTTCGGGCGGAGCCGAAGTTGATATATCCTTGCAGTTAAGTGGCAGCTTGGGATATATATATTATGGGATATATATCGGATCTTATATAGTCTGCCGATCCTTATAAAATATAGCAGATCGGATAAGTTACCACAAAATGGAATCCATAGAAAATAACAACAAAGTTATGGCATTTCCGATCAATTAGTTATATGGCAGCTATAGGATATAGTCGGCCGATCCTTATGAAATTTGGCAGATCGAATAAATCTGCTAAAAGAAGAGTCCACAGCAAGTCCCAACCTTATAGCTTTAATAACAACAGAGATATGACATTTCCGATCAATAAGTTATATGGCAGCTATAGGATATAGTCGTCCGATCCCGACCGTTCCGACTTATATACTGCCTGCAAAGGAAGAATGAATGTGTGCAAAGTTTGAAGTGATAGCTTTAAAACTGAGAGACTGGTTTGCGTAGAAACAGACTGCTCTGTGCTACTTTAAAAATCTCCCAAAATTTCAGCACTCCCTGGAACTCGTGTCGATTGAAAAGCGCTTCTAGTGGTGACGCTTCCAATTGCTTGGGATATTTTTATCCTAAGCACGCCTAGATGGTATGTCGACAAAATGTTCATTTTGGCGTAGATTAAACAAGAGGCCGCCGGGTCACACAATTTGATTCACTCTCTATTTATTTAACTCACCCGAATGTGCCGCCCTATAGAGACTAATGAATATTTCGTTTTCATTTCTTGTTCTTTGATATGCGCGCACTTGCACTTTCGATCCGTGGCCGATCACTGGTATATGTAGCTACCTTTGATTATATTAAGTTTCTCTCACTTTTAAAAATTAATTTCTGCTCTTTCACTGGCACTACTTCTTCGCATGGGGTCAGAAGAGAAAAGAAAGCCACGAAGAAAACCAAGATTGCTGGGCAGATTATATCCGCCGTCTGTATATTTTCTGCAACTATAGTTAAGGCAAGCTATCGATAGTCTGCACAAGAAATTGTACTCCCTTTGGTTATCTCTAAACCCCCCTCTGATACAATTATCTGCGTGCTAGATGGCGTGTTAAATCAATTGATTTGTTACGGTTTTTAATGATGAAATTGGGGTCATTTCCACTATTGCATAAAAATAGATGTGACTTGAGTGAAAAATTTAGGAAGAGACTCCCCGCGGAGTGTGTGTTTGACCTCGCCCACTGAGTGTGGAGAGCGTAGGAGTTTCATCCTATTAATAGGTCTATGCTAAGCAACTCGCTATCATCTGATAGCTAGCTGGTCAAGGGGTTCCGACTTTTAATAGGCCATTTAGGACGACAATACCAGGATTGGAGTCGGCTCAAGCTCTACGGTAGCTGTACTGCCGCGTTGTCTGTTATTATGTCGCTGTAATTATGTTGGAAAAATATGCTTATGTACTTTTTTGCTGGAATGCTGGCTCTAATTTTACCATCTGTGTTAGCAAGTAGCAGCATGTAGTCTTTGGTCGCTAGCCTATGAAGCTTTCTTCTACTTGCTATAGGACTATGCCGGCTTCTGCCAGATGGAGCTAGAGCGCAGCTGAAGCTGCTTTACAATGCGGGAGGTTTATTTGCAGAATCCGACATCTGCAAGGTTCCCTTCTATCATCGTGAATTTGGTTTCCCTCCCCGATTCGCTGCCATTCTGCGCAGCACCGACGCATTTATCTCTAAGGCCATTTTCTCTTGAGTGTGGGCTGTTTTGGCCCCGTTGCTGGGGTCGGATTTATATAACTTTACGCTACCGTACCTAAACTTATGGTAACTTTACCATTTCCACCTCTTGGCCAGGGATTTGGGAGCAGAATGCAATCTCTGTGAAGGACCTATTCGGCTTTTTGCGCAGCCGCTTTGACGTGGGTCTTCCCAGCACATCCTGGGATCGTCTCGCTTATGTTGGGGTCGCGACGCCGTGGGCTTGGACGCTGTGTCGTACGCTGGGAGTACACTTTTTACCCATTGTACTTTCATAAGCCTTTCTATCCTCTTGGCTCATTTGGCCCTCTCATAGCTTCTAAAAATCTGTTTGGGGTTCTTTTCTCCGCATAAGTATACTTCTTTTACCCATTTTCGCTAGCTGCCGAAAGTTTACAATTGTTATCCGCGCTCGAAGGAGGCATCATAGCGTTTTGGGCGGGAGATACAACCATGTACACTTGTGGGTGGCATGCTATCGGCAACCATTACTTTGAGGCGGTGTCATCGGAAACCCTGCCTAGTGATCTTTGTCAGATATGTGGGCTAGCAGACAGGAAGGCACAGTCCACACGGGCGTAAATCCGCGGCATACGGGTAATGCTTCTTAGAACAGATACCCTGAGCCCTCTGTTCGAGACTGGGCAGATTTTATATCCCGGACCCCCAGCCAGGCTGAGGGTTCAAGTAACACTTCGAGAAACAAAATACCACATTTTTTGACTTACAATTCATTTGTGGTTCAATCTTAAGGGGAAACAAGGTTGCTTCAAAAACATAGAAGATTGACAGTATTACTTATTCAAACTTTTGTACTTTTATTGCAAATATGCCATTTCCGAACGCAATCGTGACACACGAAAACATAACAGGGTGTATTTGCAAACGAGTGCTGAACGCACCAGTACATTTGCATACCGAATGTAAATTATATTGTCCGCTCCACGCTCTGACACTTAAGAGACGAAATAAAATAAAAGATGGATACAAGGACAAAAAGAATGAAAAGCAGCGCCCCAGTGAAAGCCAAGATGGCGAGGATGGGCATGAGCAGACACGAACACAACTCCAGCGCTGGGCATAAGGAGAAGGACGACAAACAGGCAGCACAATCACCTACAGCCGGCGTGTGAGTGAGGTGCGGGTGTGTATGTCCTGCACGCCCACGAGCCAACTGAATGAGCTTTAATATTTGAAGAGCTTTAATGAAATCGTTTTGCTTTGAGTTTACTTTCAATTTACGCCTTGTGGCTACGCCCTTGATATTTCTGAACGGCCTGCTTTGCATGCCCCTCTATCGTCAAATCGCACACGTGCGTCGGCATTTGCAAACTATATTATGACTGCTTTGGAATGGCTGGGAATCGATAAGGAAATTTTAATGCCATTGCCAACCTGTGCATAAAAATGGCCTTTTTTACCGAACGTCCCTTAATGGATGCATTTCAGGGAGTTCATCTTTCAAACGTTTGATGTATTTAATTTACTGCTTTTTAAATTACGTTGGCGTTTGTAAAATATTTTGTTCTGTAAGTGAAATAACACCTTACTGAAGGTTACTAAAGATAAAAGTCAGGTACGTTTTAGTTTTTTTTAAATATATTAGTTAGTCTAATTGGGTGTCACTAGACTAAATTCTATACGGATATTCTAATTTGATAAAAATTATGTGTCCATTTTACCTATGAAAAATTGTTAAAATATTGTTAAGTCATTCCTAAAGGTAAACTTATGTAATTTGGAGCAATCAGGGTTAATTGCATGCTTCAGTAAAATTCAAAGTTAAGTTCTTTTTTTAGCACGCAATCATCGGAGCACAACAAACAATTTTAAAAATTGTTTACAGCTGAATAAACTTTTTACCCAAACACCAAAAATAAATGCGCTAACCCAGCTCAGACAACCCACGAGCATCCAAGCGGGAGTAATGGGTGGACAACCCATCCTCATCTTTGTCAAACCTAATTTCCACCCCCAACGTCCCCTTGTTAAACCACGACGGTGTTGTAATGCGGCTGTTGGTCATTATACCCTTGCAGAGGGTATTTTAATTTTGGTCAAAAGTGTTCAACGCAGTGAAGGAGACATCTCCGACCCTATGTATTGATATTTTTAAAGATGATAACTAAATGAATCATAACAAGAAAGGAAAGCGAACTTCGGGCGAACCCGAATTTGATATACCCTATCAGTTAAGTAGCAGCTTGTATTATTAGATATTTGTATATCGGATCGTATATAGTTGGCCGATCCTTATAATACGGTATACCGTAGATCGGATAAGTTTGCTCAAAATGTAATCCTGAGAAAATCCTGTTAATCTAACTTACAAAACACCAAAGTTATGACATTTCCGATCAATAGTTTTATGGCAGCTAAAGGATATAGTTAATCATTCCAGGCTTTTCCGACTTATATACTGCCTACAAAAAAAAAAGGATGTGTGCAAAGTTAAAAGTCAAAAGCTTCAAAACTAAGAGACTTGTTTGCGTAGAAACAGACAGGCGGACATGCTTATATCAACTCAGGAGGTGATCCTGATCAAGAATATATATACTTTATAGGGTCGGAGATGTCTCCTTCATTGCGTTGCACACTTTTGACCAATATATAATACCCACTGCAAGGGTATAAAAAAATATATCTCAAAATACACCTTTTCTGCTGGAAAGCGAACCCATTATCATAAGATTTAGAGGCAGACATCTCGACCGCACAAAACAATTGGAATGCGTAGAAAATTTTACAGAATAATAACGAAAACTGAGAGACGAATTTCAGCTGTAGTAGCGGCCGGCAGATTCAGTTCGCCTAGTTTGTTTAGCTTTTAATCCATGATTTGGTTGTAATTTTCGAGCAAAATATGTAGCTACGGCCCAAAAACGGTGGTGACTGTAATTTAAGTAATTCAGTGTTTTATTCCTATGCATTATATGCTCAGTGGGGGCATATGCTTTTAAAGCTTTTTGCTCGTAAAGTTGTGAATTAATGAATCTTCTCATTAAGACTTGGTACACTAAAACACTGAATAGAATTAAATGAAAATTTTCGATCAGGCCACAAACTTCGAGGTTAGCCGAGTGGAGAGCGTTGTGGTTTCTGATACGAAGGGCCCCTGAGTTCTAGTCCTCCTAGTTGAGAAAATTGTTTATTTTTCACTTTAAGCCCTTTTTTTAGTTTTTTATTTGGATTTTATTTATTTAAATAAACTAAAAGCTGAATAGATATACTCGATATTTTCTAGGGTATTGCACACATATATGTGCAGACTTCAAAAAGCAAAATTGCCAATCAAATACACACACATGTGTACGTAACGCCATGCTCAACAGGTGTTTGCACAAAATTGGTAGTTGCACTTAAAGGACTATATTTTGAGTTAACGAATTATGCCAGATATAAGCCGATATATCAAAAGTTGTGTCATCTCAAGGGTTTTCTCCACGTGCAATATAACAGAATAGAATAGATCGCATGACTTAAAAAAAAACTTTTAAAACATGAACGAAATGTCGGATTGGGTCTTAGGAGTAGAATGCGAATAAAGAAGAATATTCTAGCTGGGGACTAAAATGTTTCCTCCAGCCCCAATTGAGTGATTTCAACTTTTTTTACTTTCACCCTATTTTCTCCCAAACCAAACGACTTTTGGAAAATGTTTGTACAAAAATTATCTAATTAAAAAAATACCTTTCGATTCGAATTCATTCAGATGAGATGCATACAGAAAATTTGTAATTCTTCGGTTATATATAGAGACTCCTCGCGCACGTCAAGGCATGCAGTTCGACACCTCTTGGACTGCCGTCCACACTGCCGTCCAAAAATGATTCAGAAACAAACATAATGGATTTTATGAGCGGAGGAAAGGAAATGAGAGTCGGGAAGCTTTAAAGTGAAATGTTTTTTTTTATCTACACATATAAGAACCAAATTGAATCAATAAATAGGAGAAACGGAATAAAAAGTCGAACTTCTGTATAAATAGTCAAATTTGGTCCAAATTTAGGAAAAATTACTAGTGGCTAAAACTCTATCTCGAAAATTACGCGTAGAATGTACACACAGTAAGACGGACAGGGCCATATCGACTCGGCTATTGACACGAATATAATATATGGTTGTACTCTAAGATTACCGGGTATACAAATTCTGAATGTAGAAATCCGTAGTAGGTATCCATTTTCTGTTTTGCATCTTTTTTCTTTTTCGGGAGACCCCAGCCACTTCCCTTGGGTCGTAAAATTACAACTGCGGCACTTTTGGCTTTTACGGCGCCATAAATCGAAACAAAAGTGTCGTTTAGCCATCGAAAATGGAAAAAACCAAACAAAATCACGGAAACGAAGTGCCAAATCCAAGTTTTCTTTTTGCAACGATTGGGCCTACAAAGGTCGCAAAATTCAGTTTTTTTTTCTTTTTGTTAATGCTACTCCGTGCCGTCCCTTCTGGCTTACCTTATTGTAATTGGTATACATACATATTTTGGTGGAAAAATGTTTTTGATAGTACTGAAAAAATATAATTAGTTTCGTTGTATCAGAGGTACGTATCAGAATCAAATATGATGAAAAAAATGAAAAAAATTTTAAAGTTAATGAAGGCTTACTTTTATTTACTCTTTGAATTTTTTTTTAACTGAAATGTCAGGCTCATTTTGAAATTGAGCAAACGATTACTCGTAAATGTGATACTTTTTTGAAATAACATTCAAATTCGGTATTTAAGTGAAAGGCTCTCACTCAGGGAAAACACGTCTTTTTTTGTTCAAGTTTGATGACAAGTCTTTTGGATATAACTGATTGGAACTGATTGAAGTTAGAAGGATGGGTTTTTCTATGGACTCCACTTTGGGGAAACTAATCCGATCGGCCAAATTTCATAAGGCTCGGCCGACTATATCCTATAGCCGCCACTGAATGATCGGAAATGACAAAACTTTGCTATTTTTAAAGATGCTCGGGGCAATATTTTTATTAGAAAATTGATTTGAAAGTGAACTTTGTATAAGGTTTGGCCAACTATAAAGGCTCAAAAAACGCCCAAAAAATCTGATATCAATTTTGGTGACGAAAACCAAACCAATTTTGGTGATGATGTATATTGCATATACATCCCCACTACCTCTAATTTGGTGAATCAAAAGTGTTTTAGGTTAGTAGTCGTTGTGGGGTGAATTCATTCGCCTAGCATGTGTTCCCACTTGCCAGTGCCCCGTGATGACTCTTATAGCCGTGCCGATGCGGGTTCTTCCATCCTAAGTAGTTGAGATGTTGTTTTTATAGAGATTTTGGGCCAGAGTTAGCGGGCTAACCGGCCATTGGGGCGGTTTCTCAGCTGAGCTGGTTCTCTATTTTGTTGGTTTCCCTCAGTTGGAGCTTCTATGAAGCTATTGCTACTCCGGTTCCCTCCAGTTCTCCCTGGATCGGTGTGGTGGTGCCTTTGAGTGCCAGTTCATCTACTATGCAGTTGCCAGTGATGTCCCTGTGACCTGGGACCCAGATGAGGCTTATGTCATACTGGTTTGCCATCTCGTGGAGAGATGATCTACAGTCTGAGACTGTTTTGGAATTGCTGGTGACCGAGCGGATCGATTTTATAGCCGCTTGGCTATCGCTGTATATGTTAACACCTCTTTGTGTGGAGTGTAAGTTTAGGTATTTTAGCGCTTCCCTTTTGGCAATCACTTCGGCTTGAAATACGCTGCAGTGATTTGGAAGTCTAAAAGAGGTTATAATGCCTAGTTGCTCGAAGTACATTCCCCCTCCTACTCTATTGTGCAGTTTGGGGCCATCAGTATAGAAGCATATTCCGTTCTCTGGGCCTGGGATTTGGTCTCCCCATTCCTCTCTGTTAGGAATGAGGGCTTGGAAAGGTGCTTGGAATGCAGTTGTCGTACTACTGGGAATGAGAGGGTCGTTAAGCCAAATGGTGGAGTGACCCTTATTAAGGGTGCTCCATTGCTGAGTTTCTCTTAGCCTGATACTTATACAGCCGATACTTTCGCTTGTTCTATTCCAGTTAGTCCTGGATTTGGTACGCATTTAGGGCTTCGTTTGGGGTGGATCGTAGTGCACCGCTGATGCATAGTGCTGCTGATCGCTGTTTTTTTTCTAGCTTTTGGAGTACATTCTTCTTTTTGAGGGCTGGCCACCATACCAGTACTCCATGTAGTAGTATGGGTCTGACTATGGCAGTGTAGATCCAACTTACAATATGAGGGGACATGCCACATTTGTTTCCTATGGCTTTTTTGCAGGTAAAGAGGGCTGTAGCAGCCTTTTTTGACCTTTCTTCAACTTTAGAGTTCCAGTTTAGCTTCCTATACAAAATTACCCCTAGGTATTTGGCGCTATTGCTAAAGGAGAGCCTTTGATTGTTTAGTCGTGGGGGGGACGAGGGGCGGGAGTTTGTATTTCCTGCTGAAGAGGACTAACTCTGTTGTCTGCGCATTTACTCCCAGGCCAATTCTGCTTGTCCATTCGGCTAGGGTTTGCAATTTTTCGCTCATGAGATCGCAGAGCGTTTGAGGGTATTTACCTGTAAACAGGATTGCGACGTCGCCTGCGTACGCCACTATCCTTCAGCCTCCCTCTTCCATCTTGCATAGAATCGAGTTGACTGCTATATTCCATAGGAGAGGGGATAGGATTCCGCCTTGCGTCGTGCCTCTGCGGACGGCCCTTGTTAAAGAAGCTGTCAATCAAAAGTGTTTTACATTTACACAAATTTCTCGCAAGCCAAACTACTTTTGGCAAATGTTCGGATAAAATCCATTTTATGAAAAGAATACCTTTCATTTGGTATATGACTTATTCAGCTTTAATGCAAACACAAAATTTTTAATTTTTCGGCTATATACGGCTTCATGCGGCAGCTTTATGCTAAGGCATGCGTGTAGTCACGTAGCGGACTGGCGTCCACTATGATAAGCTACTACTTAACTGCAAGGGTATATTAAGATCGTCTCCCACGAAGTTAGCTTCTATTTCTTGTTATGGGTAATTTATTTCTGGGAAAAAAATTTCAAGGTGCATTATTTTTGTATTAAAAATATATGGTCTTTTTTATGTAATAAAAAAAAGGCTAAAGCAAAAAATTTGTTTTGCTGTCATTAACGTTGACAGCATATCTCGGAGTAAGATCATATGAATTGAAAATAAAAGATTATGTATTTAGATAATACCCAAATCTTCTAAATTAACAAAGGAAAACCCATTCCTTCGGTAAGAGGTTTTTAGAAAAAAATACGAAAAATTGACTTAATTTTTTGAAAGTAATTATATGCATAGTTTATGTTTGATGTGTATTTTAATTTTTAATATTTGAATAATATAATGTCTAAATACAAAATTTGGCAAAACTCCAGGTCTAATTATAACACAAGTCAGAAATTCCTAACAACAATAAAAATTTGTTGTACAATTTAGATTTTTACGCTGCTAAATACAATTAGTTTTGCCCATTTGACACTGACAGTAACTGTGTTTTTCTCTCTATCCCTCACTGTACTTTTTATAAAATGTCAATATCAAGATGCTACTTGTCGCTGTTGTTTCTTTTCATATGCTATTGCATTGGAACCCACATTGTAAATGGACTAGAAAACGGACTGGCACGGAAGCCGCCCATGGGCTGGATGCCATTTGAGCGGTTTCGTTGCGTGACGGACTGTGCCCGCTTTCCTACAGATTGCATAAGGTTGTATGACAATGAGTGTTTGGTGGCCCTCTTTTTTTTATTTTACTTACTTGTCAGTGAAAGGCTAATGAGGCGCACGGCTAATCTCCTAGTGTCTGAGGGATATGCCGCTGCTGGATATCGTTATTTAATAATTGACGACTGTTGGATGGAAGCTTCTCGCGACAAGGCTACTCATGAACTTCTACCAAGTGAAGATCGGTTCCCAAGTGGAATGAGAGATCTTGGCAACTATGTATGTGCGTGTTCTTTTCTCGGATATATGGATATAAATTTCTGTATATTGGAGTAGATTCACAACAAGGGGCTTCTCTTTGGAATTTACCATGATCTTGGTGAAAGAACTTGTATGTTCCAAGGTCCTGGCGCCGCCCGTCATTTTAATCTCGATGCCCAAACATTCGCTAACTGGGGCGTGGACTATGTTAAGATGGACGGATGCTTTGCCAGTGAAATTGAGCTGGATCGCGGATATCCCGAGTTCGGCCGTGCTCTGAACAATACGGGTCGTCCCATGGTTTACTCATGCAGCTGGCCCTTTTACAAAGCGCAGGTGATTGAAAGTTTTTGATGTGTTGGTACATGTATTAACAATCTTTTTTTCAGCCAGACTTCAAATTAATAGCACAGCATTGTAATCTCTGGCGATTTGCAAATGATGTTCAGGACTCTGTGGCTTCTGTGACTAATATCATGATGCAATACAGCAAAAAGCAAATACAGCTGACTGCCCATTCTGGTCCCGGTCGTTGGAATGATCCCGATATGGTAAAAGCTACATTAAGCTTATTAAATTATTTCTAATGCAACTATTCCGAAACATTTCATGCATTTTTTCGTCACCAAAATTCATATCAGATATTTTGCGCCATCGTCAGTTTTATGGTTTTTTGTATTGGGGTGAATGTATGTAACAGGGAAAAGGAATCATCCCCCGACCCCTAAAGTTTATATATTCTTGATCAGCATCAACATCCGAGTCGATAGACCCAAGACCGTCTGTCTATCTTTGTATATGAAGGCGTGGATCTCAGAGACTACTAGAGGTAGAGCTATAAGATTTTGCATATTGACTTCTATAATACGCACGCAGATACAAAAGGAGTAATTTTCATTCATATTCTGATTCTCATACCTGATTTTAGTATTTTTGAACACGTGGATCTCGGAGACTACATGAGATGAAGCTATCCGATTTGGCACACAGACTCTTTTCCCAAAACTGAAATTTTGATGTAGCTCCAGCTTAAAAATGTCTTTTAAAAAAGAACTATTCTGCACTATTCAAATGGTTAATTTATAGTTATAGACTTCTGATTCCCTACTGAATTCTTTGAGTTGTTTATTCCAAACGATTTCGAGACGAGGCGATCAAAATTTGCGTCATCTCTTTAGCTATCTTGAAAAGAAAAATAAATAAAATCGTTAAAGCAAATTTATTTTTTTTAAGAAAAAAAAATATATCAGTGTATTTCTTTTTTCTTAATATTTAATAATTTCAAACAGAGCTTGCAAATAACAGTTAACCGTTTCTACTTGTTAAAAAATAAGTCCCATTTATGGAGCCCTTGAACAAATTGTCAGGAAAAAACCTTTAGATTCGGTTTTTGAGTTAAAGGGTCTCACTCAGAGAAAAACCGATATTTTTTGTTTAAATTTGATCAGGTTACTTACTGACTCTTTGACTGAGAGTTTGAAAAATAAAAGTCTTTTGGACATTTGTCAATTTGATTTTTCATTTTGATTTGTCGTGTTTTTCGTCTTGCCTATTATTTTTTTTTAACTTTCTTTCGTTTTAACAGTAGTTCTATTAAGAATGGGTTGTGAGCCAAATAAAAAAGTGCATCAGTTTTTCAAATTTGATGCCAACCAACCTTTAAACTGTGTTTGGGGGAAAACTTCATTAAAAGAATCAGTTTAACTAAATTCTTTTAATATTCTTTTAAAATATGTCATTTGAATAACGAATTCTTCAAAATATTTTTAACATTTTAAATAGGCCAAACTAATAAAAAAAATTAGTAAAATAAAAAAAGTTTTTTTTTTAGTTGAATTCGAACACAGAACCTTTTATTTCCTAGGTGGAAACATTACCTCTCGGCTATCCCCATGCTGTTTTATTTAGGAATATATTTGAAACTTGGGTTGGGGCAAAGTTTGTTGTTTTTGAGTCAAAACACAAAAGACCGTGTGAACTGAGTTTTTATTTTTTCGGTCTTTTGAAAACTCTCAGGGTGTTAGCACTCATGTGATTCGGTCTCTGAGAGTTATTTTTGACAGAACCTATAAAATGTAGCTCATCTGTTAAAGCTCAACCGAAAACCTAAATATTTCTAATCAAAGGGTTTTCTCTCTGAGAGAGAACAAGCATACTTTGTTTTTTTCGGTTAAGTTCTGATATAAAAATAAATATAAAAAACGGTTAACAGTTATTTGCAAGCACTGCTTTCAAACGACGTAATGCATGTGGCATCGAATGTAAATATATGATTTTTTTAATTTACAACAGTTTTTAGTATTTTAACGTAACCTTAAGGCATTTGAAATACAATTTTAGAAAAAAAGTTGACAATTTTGAAGAAAAAATAAACAAAAAAACAGCAATTGTCGAGTTTCCCGACTATATGATACCCTATAACTATCTTTTCCACCCCAAATTTTAAAAGAATAGATTCTCAAAAAAAAACATTTTCTTGCATACTTTTGTTTGTTATAGGGAGCCGTAGGGAATCAGAAGGAAAATTCTAAAACTGTTATCGCTCTTTCTCTTGTAGTCTCTGAGATCCAGACTGGCAGACGGACATGGCTATGTCGACTCGGCTATTGATGCTGATAAAGAATATATATACTTTGTGGGTCCGGACACTCAAAAAATATAATTATCCGGATATTTATTTAATCATAAATTAGTATATAATTTATTCAGATCGGACACACAGCAAATTTTTAATGCATCGTCTTTATATGCTTGTCTCCTCGCTCATACTAAGGCATAAGGTTCGTCACCTTGGGAACTGTCGTCCACAGTGTTATACATATTTAGTTTTGTTTTTTAAAGTTGTCTTTTGTTTTTTATAGCTCGTATTGGGTAATTATCATCTGAGCTACGATGCCAGCCGTTTGCAATTGGCTATATGGGCAGTTATTGCTGCGCCTTTGATTATGACAAACGATTTGGAGAGCGTTCGACCGGAAATTAAGGAACTGCTCCTTAATAGGGACATTATAAGCGTTAATCAAGACCCTTTGGGTCAACCTGGCCATAAAGTTTTAACGTCGCAAAATATTCAGGTATATATTTTTATTAACTTAACTTTTTATACCCTTGCAGAGGTCAAAAGTGTGCAACGCAGTGAAGGAGACATCTCCGACCCTATAAAGTATATATATTCTTGATCAGGATCACCTCCTGAGTGAGACTTGCTATGGATTACACATTTGGCCAAATTTCATATGGATCGGCCGACAATATCCTATAGCTGTCATATAACTGATTGATCAGAAATGCCATAACTTTTTTGTTTTTTAAGTTAGAACGATGGGATTTGCTATGGATTAAAGATTTTGCAATGTTATTTCTGCCAAATTTCATATGGATCGGCCGACTATATTTTATAGCTGCCATATAACTGATTGATCGGAAATGCCATAACTTTGTTGTTTTTTAAGTTAGAAGGATGGGACTTTCTATGCAATTCACTTTGAACAAATTAATAGCTTTAGCTTTCCATTCTTGTTTTTTTTTAATTTGTTTGTAGGTTTGGATTCGGCCCGTAACACCAGTGAGCAATTTTGGCAAGAACTCTTTTGCAATAGCATTTGTAAACCTGGGAGGGTTCGCCGAGTGCCCATTGTGTCCGCAAGTCTTCAAAGTTCAGCTATACCGCCTAGGACTTAACAGTCGAAGAGGATATAATGTTATGGTAATATTTTCTTAATCAATAAAGTTGTAAAAATAATGATTTTTCAATCGTTTACAGGACTTGTTTAACCGAAGCCACAATTTGGGTTTGTATACGCCAAAAGATGCCTTTCATACGCGCATCAACCCTGAGGGAGTAACTTTTTACAAGTTTACAGTGTTGCCTTCGTACTAAGCATGAACATATTTGAATAAATGCCTACCAAATATGGCATATATTAATAGTTACCTAGTTTTTAATTTTTAAAATAATTATACTTATTTTTGTTTGTTTGAAAATGTTTGATGCCAAACCATTTTTATACCCTTGCAGAGGGAATTAAGCTAGTCTCACAGTTTTAAAGCTATCGACTTCAAGCTTTGCACCATCCTTCTTTCTTTTGCAAGCAGTATATATGTCATATAACTATAGCTGCCATATAACTGATTGATCGGCAATGCCATAACTTTGTTATTTTAAAAGTTAGAAGGATGGGACTTTCTAAGCATTCCACTTTGGGCAAATTAATTCGATCTGCCAAATTTAATTTCTAATAATATAAGCCGCCACATAAGTGCAAGGGTATATCATCTTCGGCTCCGCCCGAAGTTAGCTTTCCATTCTTGTTATAGCTCATTTATATACATATATGGAAAAAATTTTCAGCTGAAGCGGCCTATTTTCAGAGGAGTTATACACATTAATATTCTGATTTCCATATTGGCTTGCTGTATTTTTCAACACGTGGATCTCAGAGACTTTTTAAAATTTTCATTGCTGAAAAAATATTTAGCCAAATAGGACCATTTTTAGAAGAGTTATAGACTTTTGATTCTGCTCTCCTACGGGATTCTTTGAGTTGTTTGTTCTAAAAAATACAAAGTATGAAATACATTTTTTTTGGGAGATAGGTTATAGTTTGCTTTAATAGGTTAAAGTTTGGGTGAAAAACATGAGAACCGGGTAGCATATAGTCGGGAAACTCGACTATAGCCGTCCTCTCTTGTTGTTATTATTCTTTAACATAAAATTTAACAAAATATTTAGTTAATCATCTTAAGAGAAATTAAAGATCTTAAAGAAAAGAACTTAATGTATATCATTAAGTTGTCTAAGCCAACTGATTGTGAGAAGGGCTATGAGACATTGAAATTTAAAGGTCATAAAACTACTAAACCTAAAAGAGATTATTACTAGATTCTTTAAATTGGGTATGGTATTGTATGTAAATACTAATATTTTATAATTTTGTATGGATCAATGTATCGAGTTTTAAAAAAATGTTTGCAATCGTTCAGTGTGAGTCCTATATCCATGCTGCAGATTAACCAATTCTGCCTTGCAATCATTCAAATTGATTTGCTAGTTTTTGTAATTTGATTCAATTAGCCTCCAATCATTTGGAGACAATGGCTTATGGACCTGCTGGATATTTGGCTTAGAAGGAGTTTTACCGTAAAAACGAAATGTAATTTTTTTTTGTGTAAGTGCATTGATGTAATAAACTGCTAATTAACTTATATGGAAAATATAATATTACATTTCGTATCACAGCAGACGGTAGTCCGCTAGGTGGCGACCCGCATGCCCTAGCTAGCCGATCCGACATTTCTTTCAAAAGTTATTCAGGAAAAACGATTTTTAAAGAATTTCCCAAATGAAAACAATTTTCAAGTTTTACTCCGAAAAATGTCCCGTCCGCGTCTGCCATATTTTTCTTTTATAAATTTGAAAACATTTGTGTGTGTTAGTTGCTAAAATATAAGCAACATTTGTTCTACGATTTTTTTAAAATTTAAATTAAATTTAAAAAACGCGTAATTTTACAACCAATGTACCTAACTTTGCATGCTATATTTTGTTAGAAAGGTTTTTTCAATATCTGTTTCATTTTCTTTAAAAGAACAAATGTTTCAATCGTGAGTAAAAAAATACACTGAAAATATATTTTTTTTTAAAGAAACAAATGTTTTTTTAAATTGACTCTAACGATCCTGATCCTAGAGAGGGCCCTTGAGATAACGCACCTTTTGATATATCGTTCATATCTGGGAAAAGTCGCTTACTCAAAATATATGTAGATTGATATAACAATATATATAGCTTTTTGAATGAAAAACAACACATGAACACGAAATCAAAAATAAGTTGAAGAGTCCTACACGAATACGAAAGAGACAACAAAAACTTGCAATAGCAAATGAGAGGGCCCGAGTCCTAAAATTAATACAATTAAGCACGCTAAAGATGTTTAAGTTGCATGTGGAAAATTATTTTCCAACCTCCTCCAACAATAATATCAGATATTTTGGGCGTGGCATACGGTTCGCCACCGTTATAAGACAATACATAATAATGCATCATAATACATTCGTATTATGCAAAATTATTGAAAAAATTAAAAAAAAAAAATATTTAAAATGGTTGGATGGTAATTTTATCCAGAGGGTTATGAAAAATTATGAGAAAAGGATAATAGATTCTTTTTTAATATATTGTGTCAAAACTAGGTGATATAAGTAACTTCGTATGAACAAACCGCATCGCATAAAATATCTTGCGTAGTTTTGGAGCTATGAATTTATTACACAAGAAGTAGTCAAATGCACCAAATAGTCAATTAGTGCAGAGGTGTACCTGTGTGTTACGGGACATGATTGGGTGATGGGCATGTATAAATATTTTACAGTAAGAATCGAAATTCAAAGGTTCGAAAGGTGTAAATCCGCCTGAAATTTGGTTTTCTTTCTTGCTTGACGTTGTTTTTGGTATTTTGCCGATTGAAACTTTGCCAATTGAAATAAAAATACTAAAGAAATATGTTTTTTGATATCTTTCAATAGCTAATTACGTAAAACAAATTATATAAAAGAAAGGTTAAATTAATCGTTTAGTTTTCTCATACCTCACCATTTTACATTCGACAATTCGAGAAACCAAGGTTCACCAGCATGTTTATCATACCACATATATTTTGCTACATGTAATGCTCATATTGCTGGTAAGCATACAATATTTCAAATTGTAAATTTGAGATAACTCGCCTACCAACCTTTTCGTTTACTCCAAGCATTGTTGCTTTCCCTGTGGCACGTACACGACTAGAATGTAAACACGTACAGATATGTAAACAGGGAGCAACAAGGCCCATCACATTTTAGAAATCGGGGTGAGGCTAAAAATGAAAAGGAACAGGACATGCAACCGTTGTTCATTACGTTTCGTAATTAAGGGGATTTTAATATGCCGCATAATGACATAAAACTAATGCATAATTTTACAACACATCTGAGTAAGCAGGGAGTGTTATCGCAGAGCTTTGCATCCCGGCTCGTCTGGAATGAAACTTGGGGCTCTTAAGCCCAAAGTAACCTATGCAAACAAAACGCAGAAATCCGCTGACTTTTGTCAGCTTGGGTTCCCGAGCGGCCTGTATTTCTTTTTTAATGACATTTTGTAAAGTATCTTGTTAACATGTGGAAAATTTTAAATTAACTGCGAAACTATACGCGGGTGCTCCCACACGTCAGCGATACAAAAATGTTTTCTTAGCTATGCTAAAACCAGTGGTAGGCAAAAGGAAACAATGCGGATCTTTTATGTCCTACCTCCGGATTTTCCCCAAATTACTCGAGGTAGGATTTCCATGTTTTTGATGTTAAAATTTAAAAATAAGCCCAAGATTTTTGTATTATTCTGTCTTTGAATAGTAGGTACTGATAATATTTTGTCTCCCTTAGAACCCTAACTCCTAAAGTTATGGTTATTTATAACTTTAATGTTTTATTTTTAAAAAGTGGAAATCTTCTGTTTTTATGTATTTATGTATTTGGTTTGTCTTTGCTCAAGAATTATAAAATTTTAAGCTTTATTCCCAAGGCTAAAATCAATTTTTCACCAATAAAATCATAAATATTTTATGATCAATAAATAAGTATGTCTTGTATTTTATTTTTTTGAGCTTGCAAATAACTGTTTATCGGGCATGTTAGTGGCTTTCCATATATTACGTAATCACGATTTTGGTGAATTTTGTGAAATTAATTATTTTCTACATTTTAATAGTAAGTTTGCGACCAAACACATCAATTTAAATAACCTGCATCGCCAGGTGGCTGACATTGACTGTGGAAAAAATTGCGCGTTCGCGACCGGAACTTTTGTAAATCAATTTTTTTTTATTTTACTACATTAAACTCCAAATCGACTTTTATTTTTATCCGCATGTTTTTTTTTAATTATTATGAAATCAAAATCTCTATGAACGATATTGTTTGCAATAATCATAGACCTAATAAAGTGCTATCGAAAATCAAAACGAAAATGCTGGAAAAGTTTAGTTTAGTTTATTTTGTGTTAAATGCGTACGAAAGTACGTTCTGGACCACAGGAAATGCCCATATATAGTTTTATATCGGAACTTAACCGAAAAAAAACCAAGTATGCTTGCTCCCCATCTGAGAGAATCACCATTCGTGCGGTTCCCATTGCATACGTACAGCCCACCTTTCGCCCAACCGACTGAGGGTTATGCGCTGCTGCATAACTTACGCCTCGAATCAGGGGATAGTAAGGGTAGAGTAGGATAATGTAAAGTATCACGAGGAAAAGTGTTGCACAGATAAAGCGTTAAGTATATAAGACTTCAGGTTATACGTAGAGCAAACTGACTAGTATTAATTAGATTAATAAGAGTCCACTATGGTAAGAGGGAAGGTGAAGATTTCCATCACAATTAAGTCCTCTAAGGACGAAAATCAGGAAGTACAGATTGTGATGTTGGTGTACTTTGTATTGAGGACTCCACACGGACGATCCATACTCAAGAATCGGGCGGACCAATGATGTATATATAACTTTTGTTAAGTACGGGTCATTAATTTCTTTTGACCATCTTTTAAACCTAGCTCACCCACTGCTTTATTAACCATGGTGAATATATGGTCGGTAAATTTAAGTTTCAAATCTAATGGGACACCCAGATCGTTAACCTGAGTTAATCGTTCTAAGGCGTACCCATAGAGAAAGTACGTAGCCCTGTGAGGGCCAGACCAATAAAATGGCATGAGTTTTCATTTCGATCCATTAGGCTTTATGTTATTTCCTAAACACCAATTTTGAAATTTATCCAAATCGGGTTGAAGTCTAGATTGGGCACTAGTAAATCTATACTGAAGCCAAAGAAACCTTAACAAACTCAAATGCTTTATTGAAATCAGGGTAAATGAGGTCTGTTTGTTAGCTCCAATAAATTGATAGTGGCGAAGCGGCTCTTTGTGAAGTCAGGGTGGGCCGGAGATATTATCAAACTACAAAGGTGTTTCAAATTTTTTGGAATTGAAAGTTTTTCAAAATGCTTTGGAATTGCTGACAATTTGGAAATACCTCTATAATTGGCAGCGTCAGATTTTTTCCCTTTTTTATGCAGAGGAATAATGTAAGATTCCTTCCACATAAGGGGAAAAGCCGAAGTCTCCAGCGATAGATTAAAGAGTCTAAGGAGCGGTTTGCACAGTGCCCCGGCGCAGTTCTTCGGAACACATCGTGGAACTCCATCGGTGCCTGCGAATATCACATACTTCTGAACTTAAGAAGATCCGATGACACACTACTTTGATCAAAAGATGGGCAAACTATAAGGTTGTCTGCAGAGGAGGAAAGATACATGTTTGTGCTTAATGTTTACAAAATTATACAACTGCTTCGGATCCTGAGTATCCGGCAGCGGCGAATATAACTCCTATAACATTCTGCGTTATGCATGATGCAATTGGACCGAGCTACTAAGTATATTGTATAACTAACTGTACCGCCAGATAATTTATGTTTATTTAAAAATCATTATGAAAAAGTAAAAAATTACATTCTTTATATATAGTAGGTGATTTGTATACCAAGGCGCATTAGTTGAAGCGGGCGGATATATCCACAAGGGGATGATGGGATGATATGGATCCTCAGGATTAGAGAGGGGCAAAGTTCAGGAAAGAGTAAATTCATCCGGATCTGAAAAGAAATACCAGTCCAGTAGCCGACCTAATGAATTCCTAACGGGGTTAATTGGACCGAGTGACATGTCAAACTTGCCCGCAGGGAAGTCGTGGTGCGAGTCAAGCAATAATGACGGTGAATTATCAAAATTACACCACGTGAGTTGTGGCATATAAAAGTCACCCAGAGCTACCAGCAGGTCACCATCAGACAGAAATGAAACGAATAGCGGACAAGTGTTGCCAGTATATAGGCGGTTCGGACGATGGTGGTATGTAAGAGCAGGTAACGTATCACTGTGGACGGTGACGAACTGCATGCCTTGGCGTGCGCTAGGAGACACTAAATAAAGCCGAAGAATTAAAAATTTTCTTTATGCATCCGAGCTGAATGAGTTATATACCAATCGAAAGGTATTGTTTTAATTAGATAATTTTTTTTCAAGTCCAAAAATTTTGCAAAATTTGTTTGGTGTGGGAGAAATTGGGGTGAAAGTATAAAAATCTTGAATCACTAAATTTGGGCTGGTGAAGATATTTAAATATAATATTTATTCGCATTCTACTCCTAAAGACGCTTCGATTGGTACCTCAACCGTCCCGATCCGAGATCGTTCAGAAGTTATGCAAGAAATTTTTACAGCTCTTTCCAAATAAAGGCGGTTTGTACCTCTGATGTCTGTAAGGTTTCTTGGCAATCCTAAAAAAAATTGAAGATGGTTTTTTTTTTCTAAAATATATAAAAAGAATATATAACAAGAAAGGAAAACTAACTTCGGGCGGAGCCGAAATTAATATACCCTTGCAGTTCCGTGGCAACTTATATTATTATATTATTATTACTGGGTTCTACTTCGGGCAAACTAATTCGATCTAACAAAATTCATAAGGATTGGTCAACTATATCTTATAGCTGTCACATAACCGATTGATCGGAAATGCCAAAAATTTGTTGTTTTTTAGAATAGAAAGATGGGACTTTCTATGGATTCCATTTTGGGCAAACTTATCTGATCTGCCAAATTTCAAAAGAATCGGCCGACTATATAAGATCCGATATATATCTAATAATATAAGCTGCTATTTAATTGCAAGGGTATATAATTTAAAGTTTATATTTAAAACATTGCTTATGCTAGTGAGGCATTATAATTTTCGCAGCTGTATATGAATAAATTTAATTATCAAATTTTATACGCAGAGGTTTTTCCACTCCATTTCCATTGACCTTCTAAACATTTGCCTACACTATATGTGTTTTTTGTTTTTTAATTTTTTGGTATAAACATAGTATATACATACAAATGGAAAAAAAAGTCTAAATCAAGAACCAAATAAGCAGACATCATTTATTCACTGGTCTGGCTCATCAATTCAGAAACCAGTTTCTATGCTAATCATTCATCACCAAAAGGTTGAAAACTAGACGACACAAAGCAAACTATTGTTATTATCAGCAATGTGCGACTAACTTCCGTGTAAAATACAAAATAAAGAGAATTTCAATCAAGCCGAACACTTAATGCATTTTATTAGTATCTACATCTTCGATACTAAAGATACATTTTGTTAAATTTTTAGTTTTTGTTTAACCACGAAATGGGTACTCATCGAAATCTTTTTTAAAGAACTTATGAACACGACAGCGAATATGATACAAATTATAAATTTATTTGTAAGACAAACTTTAACAAAAGTTCAACCCTAACGCGCACATAATGATACCTTTATTTTTTAAATTAATAAAAGATTTTTATATGATAGTCATATAATCTGTCTAGAGGCATATGAGGTTATCTTTTCAATTTTAGCTTTGCGATGCTGGCAAGTAATAGGTATCCACAGTGGGTCTTGTTACTAGTTTGGGCGTGGGTGTCGCATACGCATATCCAGAAGTAGCTTCCGTTGTGGTGCTGGCGTCCGGCTCTGAACTCGTGCTACTCGTCACTGGCGTTGAGGTGGTGGGGACTGGAGTTTCGGGATGTACAGTGGGCTTCGGCGTTTTAGTACTGCCTTCTGTAGTGGTGGTGTATAAATTGTGAGTAGTGGTAGAAGAACTATCATCCGGAGTAAAATTAGTGTTTACTTCAGTGGTGTGATGCGTTATATCTGTGGGCTTCTGCGTGGTGGTGGAAAAAGATATTGATTTGCTGAAGCCAAATCCAAAGCTCCCACCAGACGACTTGCTCTGTAGTAAAGTATTCCAAAGCTGGATCTTGGTGGAGATCAAACTGGAGATGAACTGTGTGTTAATGGGTGATGCTGTCGCAGAACTTTGATAACTGGTAGCGAAGTTGCTCCCATGACCTAGGAAATCGATGGGGAATATTACTTTCTGGCTTTATTGTAAAAAAAGCCATTTAAAACTTACCCGTGTTGGGCGCGAAAACTTTGATGAAAATAGGCTTTGCATCTGCCATGTTTCCTGTGCTCCAGGCTAGAAGAGCCAAAATTAAAATAGTTCTGAGCATGCTGACATTCAAGTTTTGACTAGATGCCGCATATCGACGTTCACTTTTATACCCCACGTCGGAAGAAGTCTCAGCTATTCTGTTGTCAGTCGGTGCTGGCTTCGACGTATGAAATATCAAAAACTCGCTCTGGCGGGTGAATTCGAGTGGTAGTCAAATAGCGTCTCGGCACCCTTGTATAAGGCCACCGGTCTCTTTAAGTGGTAAGTGATAAGTAAGCAACAGAATCTCATAAATTATTGTCAAAGCTTTGAGCTTTTAATCTCCAATACAGATCGGAGACTTAGCACAGTCGGCCGATGCATTGATGCTGACCAACAACTCCATTGATACCGAATCAGTTTTATTTATCATTATTATACTATTTGATTCAACTAGTGAACTTCGGAAAAGCCCCCACACTCGATTATGATCATTTTCGGACTATACGAAATTTAATTGCTAATTTCAGGAAAAAAGTGAACTTACCCGCTAATACCGTTTTCAGGGAAAAAGCCCAATTTAAAAATTTTTTTTTTAATAATACTGTGAACGGCAGTCCATGGGGTGACGAACTGCAAGCCTATCGTGCGCGCGGAATAATATATATAGCCGAAAAATTAAAAATTGTAAGTGTGCGTCCGATCTGATCAAATAGTACACCAATCAAAAAATATTATTTTAAATAAATCATATTTATACAAACATTTTTATAACATACAAACCTAAAATTCCTCTAAAAATTTTGCGATTAGCTGAATATCTTTTTGTAGATGTAAATTCTGCATCGTAATAGTTGTCATTAAATCTTTTTTAAAAGAATTATTTGAGCAGGCGCTTCAAGATTCCATTTTTGAGAGCGGGAGAGGGTGTTTCGACAAAAACTTGTTCTGTGTGGGCACCATTGGAGGTTTAAGTGTAAATTTTGATAGCTCTATCTCATATTGTCTCTGAGATCCACGCGTTTAAAAGGCCAGGGAAACTTGAAAAAAAACTATCTTCGTGGGTATTAAGGAGTCTTCATGCAAAATCTTATAGCTCCATCTCTTATAGTCTCTCAAGCGGACATGGCTATATCGACTCAGCTGTTGATAATGATGAAGAATATATATACTATTTGGTGTGGATGGATTCCTTCTTCATATTACATACATTCATTTTTATAACCTTGCAGAGGGATTTTGGTCAAAAGTGAGCAACGTGAGAAGGATAAAACCCCGACCCTATAAAGTATATATATTCTTAGATCACCTCCTGAGTCGATATAAGCATGTCCATCTGTCTCAGTTTTAAAGCTATCGACTTCAAACTTTGCACACATCCTTCTTTCCTTTGCACGCAATAATAAGTCTGCACGGCGGGGATTGTCGACTATGTCCTATAGCTTCCTTATAACTGATTGATCGGGTATGCCATAACTAATATGATTTGAAATATTTTGTAAGGATCGCCGACTATATTCTATAGCTACTATCATATAAAAAACCTCTGGCCGAGGTAAAATAACGGTGGCGAACCCGCATGCCACTCCCAAAATATCTGATATCAATTTTGTTGACGAATCAATGCATTATGCGTATACAAAATTATACATTAAAAATATTCTTACCCGGCACGCGTTTATATTGTTTAGTGTTTTTGTTCCACGTGCCGCATGCCACGGGTTCGCCACCGTTATTTTACCTCGTCAACAGGGTTTTTTATTTGATGTCAGATATTTTTGCATTAACGTTTGTCCCCACACTCAAAGAAAAACCTAGAATTTCGTATTTAAAACAGGAACGAACACACTTGGAAGTCGACCAAGAACTACTTTACTTAATTTAAGAGAAAAATTATTCATTTAAGCACGAATTTTTTTCCTAAAGTTCGATTATGAGAACGAAAATTCTTGATTTAAGCGTGAAAAATTATTCTCGTACAGAAGAAAAATACATAATAATAAAAAAAAAAATAACAACTTATTCATTAATAAATACCTCTTTTTAGTATTTTTTATTTGATTATTTAAACTTTTTATTTTTAAGTCTGTTATTCAACTGATTGAATGTGCTACTATAGGAGTTCTCGAACTCGTCTCGAACCCAGTATCCGGCACATCAGCCGAGAACTATCCATGACAAGGTTTCGCGCGAAAATTTTCTAATGTTCAGTTTTTGCTCCGTGCTACTCTAAAAATCTTCCAAAAATTTTAGCGCCGACTGAATCTCGTGTCGATTGAAAAGCGCTTCTAGTGGTGTTGCTTGGGAGTATTTTTTTCAGACTGCGGTCGCGGCCAGTGGCCAGTTCTTAATGAAAAACTTTTTATTTAATTGAAATATTGTTGAAACAATAATTGAATTTATTGTTTTGATTTTTATGTTAGCAAACTAAAAAATAGCCAATCGGCAACCGAATAGTTTATGTATTGCTATGAATATGCACCTTAGCTTCACATCCAGCACCATGTGTAGCTCTACTTATCGAACTATATCTTGAGAAAGCGACTTTTCCAAGATATGAACGGTATATCAAAAGTTGCGTTATCTCAAGGGTTATCTCTACATGCAATTTGAATCGGATCGTTAGAGCCAATTTTGAAAAAATAACTTTCTATCTAAATATAGCATGTGAAGTTAGGTGCATTGGTAGTAAAGTTACGCATTTCTTACATTTAAGAGTCTTTTTAATTATTTAAGGTAACCTTAAGTAATTTAAAATAATCGTAGAACAAACGTTGCTTAGATTTTAGTATTTTAGAAAATCTAAAGCCATATTCAAATTTTTAAAAAATTTTAAGAGACTAAGGATTTTTTTCTAGCATCTATTTTGTTTTACTTTAAATTATCTTCTAAGCAATAGTTTTGTAAGAGCCGGGGCATGAAGGACAAGAATGAATTCCATTTAAATTGTTCTCCCTTGACGAAGGGGAGAATAATCCTAAGTAATTGTAGTAATTGTAGTTTTAAACAGCTGTTGAATAAAAAAAATTATGGAGGAGAAGATTTTACTTGAGGGGACCATAGGGAGCCAAAGTAGCCACCACAGAGATGGATTTACGTGACCGATGGAAGGGAGGGTTCCCGAAGACAGCAGGGGCCCTACAGCTTCCTTTTCCGCTAAACCCACTTAAATTTTCTTGTCTTTCTGTCTTCTGCCTTAAGATTCCCCAATTTTTGTCGCTAGAACGCTTATTTATACTTAATTATTAAAAAAGGCCAATCCTGGGCGGATGAGCAAGATCACCACATCCTTGACCACCTACTTGATCACCATGGGACGAGCCCATGCCGGAATTATTCACGTGCACCCTCTTCCCAGCGTGCACCCACACCCAGCCTGAAGTGCTTGTAACGGGACATCTGGTTTTAAAAAGATTTTTACTTCTGAATCCGGACTCGAAATCAGGGCTGAATTAAGCGTGAAACTCCAATCAGGGCCGAAAGGACAGTATAAAAAATTAAAAAATAAAACACGTTTTCTAACTTTCATGGGTTAACTATGTGTGATCAGTAGTAGGCAGTGACTGTTCATAATGAATCTCTACTTATCAGATTCATTTTGAATAAGTTTAATATATCTAAAGTTTCGTTATGTCAAGAGCTATCTCCGAAAATAAAATAAAAAAAACAAAGTATTGTCAATATTGAAAAAAATATTTTATTTTAAGTGTATTTCTCCTTTCTTACTATTTACACGTTAGGATTTTAAAAAAATTTAATAAACTGTTTTAAATTTTTGACTTTTTATATAAAGCCACAACAGACAAGTGGATACAATCAGATGGCTGAACTAGACAAATTTTTCAATTTGGGAAGTGCAGTAAATATCTTATATCTCGAATAGCTATTGATTATATAGCGAATATAATCTAATGATTGAAGAAATTTTGTTGTCTGATGACTCCAGTGACACCACCAGTTCCAATTTAGTCCATTTAAAATTTTATCTATAAAAAAATTAATTTATTATAAAAAAATTGAAACTGACTTAAATTTCTCCGAAACCAAGTTATTTTTGGCAATTGTTTCTATAAAAATTATCTAAACAAGAAAGGAAAGCTAGCTTCGGGCGAAGCCGATGTTGATATGCTCTTGCAGTTAAATAGCAGCTTATATTATTGGATATATGTATATCGGGACGGACATAGTTAGCCGATCCTTATGTAAAATCACTATAAATCAATTTTCTATAAAAAAATTTTCTAAAAAAAAGTGGTCTTATTTTCAATCGTTCAGTTATATGGGAGCTATTGGATAAAGTCGGGCGATCTTTGTGAAATTTTGTGGATCGGATCAGTTGGCCCAAAATATAATCCATAGAGAGTCCCATCCTTCTTACATGAAAACAACAAAGTTGTGTCATTTACGATTATTGTATGACAGCGGCCAAAGTCGGCCGATCCATACGAAATTTGGCGGATCATATCACATTGGTAAAAATCAAATCTGTAAAAATCAATGTAAGATATTGCAAATGAAAAGGATAGTAAGCAAAGCTTTAGCTTTATCGTTAGCTTTAAAACTGTGAGACTAGTTTGGGTAGAAATCGACAGCTTGACATCCTGACATTGATTGAAGAGGTGATCCTGGACAAGAATATATATACATACTTTATAAGGACGGAGATGTCTGCTTTCTTGCGTTACACACTTTTGACCAAAATTAGAATACACTCAGCAACGGTATACAATAAAACTTGATCGTCGTCGGTGTACGAGTTCCAATCGGCGGACATTGTAACGCTACCAGCTTTTTGGTAGCGGCCGAATTTAACAATTTCAATTCTCTTTTCAATATATGTATATTATGGGTTCAATTTAACCGTAATATATACAGCCGCTCCAATCAATGCCAAAAATACAAGTGCAACAAGGGCTTGCACAGAAGCTCTACACAAGCTCCCAAAGTGCATGCGCTACAAAGAAAAAAGCGCATGCGAAGTTGAGAGAATCAAAGATGATAGAACGGGCCACTGCGGACCACTTAGTGGACCACTGCGGCTAATTACACTGAGAGAACTGATTAGTGATAATTATAATAATTGATGCCGGCACAAGTCCCAACATCCTCCTCCCGTTGGAAATTCAACTTTCAACAAAAATCCGCAGGGGCATGGGACAGCTCCATCCCATTGCCATCATCAATCTCATGATCCCCAGGTCTATAATTCTCGGTTTAGGCTGTTGTGTCCTGACCCAGAGTCATCCAGCGAGCGCTTGAGCCAGCCGTTAACAATACATCCAACGAGTTCATTTGAGGTATGACCAACACTCGAAGTAACTGCTGACCGCTTATTGACGCCGACTGCAGAATCTTGATCCTGGGAGAAGGCCGCTGACGACATAATCCTGGAAGCGATGAACTTGGCAACGGCGATCTTGGCGGCAGTCGTAACTAAAGCCCTATTGGTGTGGTCAGCGACAACAGCAAAATAAACGTCGGTATCGGAGACATGGCAGTCGTCACAAATAGTGTGGCGAAAGAAACGGGAATCTTCTATCCGTGATTGCGCCGGGCGGAGGTGAACTTTTCGATTGCTGTATCAGACTCGTCGATAGTTAAAATATGTGTCTGCAGTACGGTGAAGGGCGATTGCAGGCAACTGCAGACCTCCCTGCCCCTCTCAGGGGCAGGTTATATTCCAAAATTGTAACAGACGTGGACGCTGACTTAGTCGGTGATAATAAACAAAATCCCGGGTCAGATGAGGGATTAGGAAGAGCAGCTTCAGAAATTCCACCGCAGACGACTGCCAGACGCTACGTGGAAATAGGGACTACTGGGGGAGCGGGGAATAGCGGGTGTATTGATGAGATGCAATTGGCCACGTCCTGGATTTCGGATTGTTGTTCAGGTTTCATTCCAGTTTCAAATCACGAGAATCCAATTGGATGTCCAGTCCAGCGGGGAATCTTGACTGCATGAGCGCCGATTTTCCATTGTCATTGACGCAGCACTGGGACCATTGGTGCCGTCGAGACGAGTGACCACCTGGATGTAAACACGCACATCAGCGGCAAGATGGGAGAACTTCCCGAATAATTCACTCTTAATTTCTTAAGACCACAGTCGCTCTAACTCATCCTGGTGCGTGGTTAATTTATCACGCAACAACATTTCCAAATACTCCAGTACCGTGATGGCAATATCCTCCTTCTGTACTGCAGCCTTGACTCTATGATCCATCTCCTGGTAGGTCACATCTGCTCTTCGCAGCAAAAGAACCGTGAACCCTGCTTGTTAGAACCGAGGCACTAGCTACGACTCCAGAGTCCATTATGTAAGATATCGTGCGAGGTGAAAAGTGCAAGGCAAGGCAATGGAAACAACAGCAACAAGTTTTCCGTTGCACTTTAATGATCACAAAATCAAACCGGGCGCGATCACGTCGGGGTCACCAAATGTAACGCTACCAGAAGCTCTACACAAGCTCCCAAAGCGCATGCGAAGCTGGGAGAATCAAAGAAGATAGAAAAAATTGCTGATAACGGGCAATTAGTGGACTACTGCGGCTAACTAGCCGCAACTACACTGAGAGAACTGATTAGTGATAATTATAATAGTTTATGCAGGCACAAGTCCCAACAGAGATATTTCAACTGTCTACAATGCAATAAATATTGCGTTCGATGTATAGAATAGATTAACAATGCTATTTAACTTCAAGGATATGTAACTTAGTTTTCCTTTTTTTGTTTGGAATAACATATCGAGTCGATATAGCCGATATAGTTGATATAGCGATATCGATTCTGTCTGTCCGTCTGTCTGTGGATCTCAGAGACTATACGAGATAGAGCTTAAAGATTTTGCACGCAGACTTCTATGAATAAAGCGCAGGTCAAGCTTGTTTCAAATTATTCCCGCTAATTTCAGCTAATTTATGTCTACATTATTTATATAATTTTATCTGGAAGGATAAATTCAGCTAAATCGGCAATTTTTGTTGTTTATTTTTAAACATACTAAAACATGCACCAAAAAATTTTATTGGAAATTTATTCTTAGAAAGTTTAAACTTTGGATGAGTACCGGTACAAGGTATTTTACAATTAACACGATTTTCCTTTGGTAATAAAACAACTACACATAATGAATGCGAGATCATTCAATACATGCTTGGCACGTAGCTCACGGCATTGAAATTCCAATTGAAAACAGGCATATTCCCAGGCATGTTCCCTGTTTTCAATTGGAATTTCTATTAAATATTTCAATTTTCTAATTAGGTGCAAGTTTTTATTTAATTACCATTGCTCCAAAAATACTTTGTTTGTCATGCTACAAAATAAATTCGATGTTTTGGGTTTACGACTGACGGAAACGCTGTTGTAGTCACGTAGCTTTAATATTTTTTCGGTCAGCGTTATGAGGAGCCCTAATAGTACTGAATTTAATTTGTACAAATATATTATACGAAACATACATACATAAAAATCTTAAATTTAAGATTTGCCTGCTATGCGACGCTTTTGAGTGCGTCAAGTGGTGGTAGCACCTTACGCTTTGGAATGTTCGTCTTCAAGGGACCGCTTATAAATTATGTTCTTTATAACATTTTCTGGTGAAAGCGATCACTTGAACTTATATCTTTACAGTTCTATTTACATTGTGTTTAATGCTTCAGTTCAATGTCAGTATTAAAGTAGCAGTATAACTGCGTCTCCATTAAAGCCTTTTAAAATCTTTAAAACTTTTAAAGCCACTTCTAAACTAAACTGGAAATGGCAGCCCACGTCGGTGACAATCCGTTCAAAGGCTACTAAATAAAAGTTTAAATATATATTAATTCGAAAATATTTATTAGTTGTGATGTATTATAGTTTTAGATCGCTATACTATATAAAAACAAATTTTATAAAAATAATGTCCTTAGATTTTTGATTAGGCGAGGGGATTTCTAATATAAATTGTTTATTTAAGAAGAAACTGCAGCTCTCTAATTTTAACCTATTTTCAAAAACTAAAAATGTTTCAGGTGACTTCTGTGACAAAATTTGCGGGAGCGTTACTTGGAGTGTTTTCGGATAATTGAATATATCAATTATCGTATTATCAATTATCAACTATCGTTTTTAATTTTTTATTTTACGTTTTGAGATAACCTTTAGATGACGCAACTTTTGATATATTGCTTATATCTGTCATAATCTGTTAACTCAAGATTTATTCCTATAAGTGAAGCTACCAATTATGTTTAGCCATCTGTGAAGCTTCTCTTTATGTATACATACATACATGTATGAGTATATTTAATTGGAAATTTTTTATTGGAAGCCTGTGCAATAAAATAGAAAATATCGGATGTTTTTTTTTTAGGGGAGTTATAGATATTTATATTTTAATTCCCATATTGGCTTGTAGTATTGTTAAACGCGCGAATTTTGAAGACTTTTTGAGATCATAAAAAAAACCTATTGACGAGGTAATATGACGGTGGCGAACACGCATGTCATGTGTACAAAATAATACATGAAAACAAGAATGGAAAGCTAATACAAGGCCGACTATATAAGATCCGATATATATCTAATAAAATAAGCTGCCACTTAAATGCAAGGGTATATCAACATCGGCTTCGCCCGAATTTTGCTTTCCATTCTTGTTTTTAAATCTTTTATTGGACTAATTGAATGTGCTAGGAGTCGCGCCAGAGAGCCTTCCGGGTCAATTAATGCGACTTTTTAACCTGTAAAAAATGTATTTGCAAAAATGTATTTTAAAAACAATTTTTTTTCAGTTGTGGTGTATTGTTAATGGAGTACCCTATTAATTGTTTTAAAAGAATTTTCAGGAACAAAGAGCATTTTCAGTATCTTATTGTTGAAGGAGGTTGGAAAATAATTTTCCACATGCAACAGCAACAATCATTTCTTCTATGCAACCAGAGTCAGGAACCTACTCACAAAGTATTATCCAAAACTAACGCTCATATGGATACCTAGTCACATAGGTATCAAAGGTAACGAAAACGCTGACTTTATGGCTAAGCTAGCGGCCAAACTCCCACTTACCTTCACACCGAACTACAATTCTAAGGACATAACCCAATTTCTCAAATCCATCTTACACAATAAACAACAAGAAATTACCAATAAAACTTCCATCTGGTATCAAGAAATTACACATCTTGTACTTTCCAACTTCGACCACAAAATTTTTCTCCTTTTAACAGAGGGACCAAATTATTTTAAAGAGGCTAAGACTCGGCCACTCGTTCTTAACACTCCCACTACATGAACAGAACAAAAAGTAACATTTGTCCACTATGCAACAATGAGCAAATAGACGTCAGGCATATCCTGTGCTTCTGTCCAGCAATCGCCAACCAACGTGCCTCTTCCTTCAGCGACTTAAACCCTATCCTGCCTCTTGCCAATCCCAACGAAACCAATTCCCGTAATTGAACTTCATAAAGAAATCAGGCTTTTTCTTCAAAATTTGAAACTGTTTCCCACCATGAAACTCAGTACAATTCTTTAGATATCTCTATAATTAGTAAATGTACCTACTAGATTATCTATAACAAACGCAACTCACTATTATTTAGTGTTAACTATAAGCCAGCTTTATATAAATAAATAAATAAAATAAATTTTCAACATGCAACTACAACAGCTTTAGCGTGCTCAATTGCATTAATTTTAGGACTCGGGTCCTCTCATTTGGTTTTGCAAGTTTTTGTTGTCTCTTTCGCATTCGTGTAGGACTCTTCAACTTATTTTTGGTTTCGTGTCACACTTGAGAAGATCCCGAAGCGGTGAAAAAAGAAGCTAAAAATTGACCGGGGGTATTTTTTCCGGAGTGCGGTAGCGGTCATTAGCAAAGCGCCATCCACAAGTGAAAAAAGAAAATAAGAATTGTTTGGGAGTGGCAAAGCGCCATCTACCTGGGAAAAGAGAACCTACAAATTGTTTAAACAACTGGCTACCAGTGGCCTTTTCCTAGATATTAACGAAATATCAAAAGTTGCGTTATCTTAAGGGCCATCTCTACATGTAATATGAAAAGGATCGTTAAGCCAATTAAAAAAAAAATTTTTTCGTAAAAAAATAAAATTATTTTTAGGGTTATTTTTTTTTTTATTGAATCATTTGATCTTAAAGAAAGTGAAACAGATATTTGAAAAACCTTTCTAACAGAAAATAGCATGTAAAGTTAGGTGCATTGATTGTAAAGTTACGCGTATTTTAAATTTAAGTCTTTTTATTGAAGTCAACCTTAAGTAATTTAAAAAAATCGTAGAAACGTTGCTTATATTTTAGTAACTAACATACTCAATTTTTTCAAAATTTGATAAGAAAAATTAGGCAAACGCGGACGGGACATTTTTTGGGAGTAAAACTTGAAAAATTATTTTATTTGGGAAATTCTTTAAAAGTCGTTTTTCCTGAATAACTTTTGATAGGATTTTGGATCGGGATGGTTGAGGTACCAATCGACGTGAGTTTTGGAGCAGAATCTGTGTTTATAAAAGTATTTTGGTGGTGGAAGCAATGTCCCCACGACCTCCAATTTAGTGAATCGAAAGTGTTTTACATATACACAAATTTCTCCCAAGCTTTTACAAACTACTTTTGGAAATTGTTTGGATAAAATCCCTCTAATGAAAACCTTTCAATTGGTATATCACTTATTCAGATTGAATGCACACAGAAAATTTTTCATTCTTCGGCTATATATAGTGACTTTACGCGCCTGCTACAAGCAGGGCATGCATGTCGCCAACTGGCAGACTACCGTTCGCTGTGTTTCCTATTCTACAGCTACAAAACAAAATTCAGCCAAATGCGATTCCAAAACATATAAAATAATATAATGTCATAATATAAACTACTAATCAGCAAAGGTAACGCAACTTCACCAAAATTCACCATAATCCCCAAAATATTTTTAGTTGCAGTAAAGAGAGGTTTTAGTAAAGACATCTTCATTTATCGATTCATCGTTCGATCATTTGTAAATGTTGAGAATAAGTGCCAAATCGCATAAATGAAGCGCAGATCAAGTTTGTTGCTTATTTTTGCCCCGCCTTAAAAATGGAATATTTCGCCAGTTTTAAAAGTATTTTAAAAAAGTTTTGATGCCAAACTATTTCTATATCTAGTTTATATCTGGAAAGCAAGAGTAGAAGAGTGATTAACGAAATAAATATTTTCTTTCGGTTCTAAGGTTCCTATATCAAATTAGATGAAGTAACAAACTTTTACCGAAATTTCTCCAAAATCAAATTCCTTTTGTCGAATGTTTTAATAAACATCATTTATTTTATTTCAATCAATTTTGATCAATTCAGATCAAACGCATATAGCGTAATTATTCGGCTATATCTAGTAGCCTCCTCACGCACACTAAAGCATGCGGTTCGTCACCTCGTGGACTGCCTCATATATAATATGTGTTCGGAAAGATTAAACAGTTCGACGGTCAAAAAAGTTTATACCTCAAAAAGTCAAAAAAGTATAAAACCAATAAAAAAAAAACGTGGTCTAAAATAATATATTTATTATTTTAGAAAAATATGTTTAATTAAAAAAGTGTTTGTGGCTTTACATACAAGAATATGTAAATTAATTTAATGGGTGCTTGAGATTATTATAAGAATTGAAGCCCCTATGTTTGAGGTTCAAATATAAAGGATTTGTAATATATATATGCAGTGCAGATATGAACAATTTTTATTCCACGGTCACGGACTTGGCCAAATTTCTGGGACAATCAACATCACATCCGCGCAGCACTGCAATGTGATAAGACAGTAGTTGCATGGGGATAACTGTGAGAATTCCTTGAAGGCAGTCGACTGTGCGAGGAATTTCCAAGTGACGGGATGAGAACGCCTTGGTCTCCTCATCACCCTCCTCACAGATTATGATGGGGCATCCCTTTCGTGAGGTGACTTGCTGAAGGGCATTCATACACTTAACGTAGACCGGGTCACGCAGAACGATCATTAAGACAGGCATAGAGTCATCGACCAAGGCCAACGGGCCATGTTTGAGTTCACCTGCCATTATACCCTCACTGTGCATGTAGGTCAGTTCCTTCACTTTCTACATTTCGAAAAAAGTATGTTATATAAGTTCTTACAAAAATGTGGTATAGATATTGGCTTACCAGAGCGCCTTCAAGGCAAGTGGCAAAGTTGTAACCGCGACCCATTATTAGAAGCGACTTGTGCTGGTACAGATCTCTTGCAAGCTCTTTGACCTTCGAGTCCAATTTAAGAACGGCCCGAATCTGATCAGCGAGCTTGGACAGCGCCTGCATGATCTCTAAGCGGCGTTGCTGCAAGGATAGGCGATCCTCCGACATAACTAAAGCGAACATTACCAAAGAGATGAACTGTGAAGTGTAAGCCTTTGTAGAGGCCACACCTATCTCAGGACCGGCATTAATGTGAACTCCGCAATGAGATTCCCGGCATATACTGCTTCCCACCGTATTCGTGATGCCTACGATCAGGGCTCCACGCTGCTTGCAATAGCGAAGCGCCATCAGAGTGTCGGCCGTTTCGCCAGATTGCGATATAAAGAAGCAGACGTCATCACGGAATATTGGCGTGTTTCGGTCAAGGAAGTCGGACGCCAGTTCAACAATGACTGGCAGCTCGGTCAACTCTTCAAGTAATTGGCGCGTGGCGACAGCACTGTGGTATGAAGTGCCACATCCAATCAGCATTAAGCGGCGGCAGCGCTTGATCTCCGGAATGTAATCCTTAATTCCGCCTAATACAATCGAGTTTCCGTCAAAGCGAACTCGACCGCGCATCGTGTTCACCACAGATTCCGGTTGCTCAAAAATCTCCTTCTGCATAAAGTAATCGTAGTTTCCCTTCATAATCTGCTGTATTTCCATTTTTAAGGTTGTGATCTCCCTAGCGTGAGGATCGTCAAGACTTTTTTTCAAACGATGAATACTTAATGTTCCATCTCGAACTGCTGCAACATCATCGTCCTAAAAAACAATGATAATAATTTATAACATATTTTTCATTAAATTTTGATATTTTTATATTAAATTTATTTTATATTTATATTATTATATTATTATTATATTTATAGTATTTTTTGCATAATTTCACCTGCTTCTTAACTCTTACCTTCTTTTTAAACTTTTACCTTCTCTGAACCAAAAACCAAAAAAAAAAACATCACCTAGGTTTCTGCGGTACACCTTAGAAAATAAATGTATCAAACTTGGAAGTATATTCCCGATTAGGCCGAGTACTATGAAATGACCATTTTTTTTTAATACAAAACATTTTTTTAAGAGTTTTCTCAATTAATTTAACATTTAAAAAATATCAGTCAAAGAATATAAAACTTTTAGTATTAGTATGCTATGGATTTATTTTATTACTGGTAAAAAATGGAGGTATTCAAAATTACACAGCCTTCTTCATATGAAAAATTTTTTCACATTAAAACATTTATGTGAAGACATCGATATGAAGACACTATATATAGCCGAAGAATTAAACATTTTCTGTCTGCATTCGATCTGAATAAGTTATATACCAAATGAAAGGTATTGTTTTTATAAGATTGTTTTTATAATTTCATCCAAACATTTGCCAAAAGTAGTTTGGCTTGGGAGAAATTTGTGTAAAAAATTCTTTTGATTCGCCAAATTGGAGATGGTGAGGACATTGCGTCGATTGGTATCTTAACCACCGCGATCTGACATTTCTTTTAAAGGTTTTTCAAGAAAGACATCTTGTTAAAGATTCACCAAATGGTAAAAATGTTCTAGTTTTTTCACTGAAAAGTCCCATGCGCTTTTACCTTTTTTCTTCTAAAGTTTTGAACAAATTTGGGTATGTTTGCTTTGAAAATTTGAGCAACATTTACCTTCAAAACTAAAAAGACTCTTAACTTAAAAACGCGTAAACTTACAACCGATGAAACTAATTTCACATGCTGTACTTCGTTAGAAAGGGGTTCTAAATATATTTTACCTTTTTCTCTAAATTGGATCTGGAAAATTCGCTTACTCAAGATATAGTCCGATAGGTAGAGCTACCGATGATACTGTCTATGACGCCAAGGTACATATTCATAGCATTAGATACAAATATAAATACACAGCGCGCATAAAAAAAAATGCATTTAATGCAGCTGATGCGGCGATCAGCTGAGATATGAAGTAAAAAGTACTTTTTAAATTGTTTATTAACGATATGGACGCTGATGACGGTAAGCTTTGTCTTCAGTATAAATTCAATAGCGCTCAATCTGGACTTCAATCCGATTTGGATAAATTTCACAATTGGTGTTTTGCAAATAACTTAAAGCTTCTCGATCTAGTCCTTACCAGGCTACGTACTTCCATAGAGAACGCCTTAGAACGATTATCTCAGGTTAACGATCTGGGTGTCCTATTAGATTTGAAACTTGAATTTACCGATCATATATCTACCATTGTTAATAAAGCAATGAGGGTGCTTGCTTTTATTAAAGGATGGTCAAAAGAATTAAATGACCAGTAAATAACAAAAACTAAAGCACCAATACATCATTGGTCCATCCGCTTCTTTAGTATGGATCGTGTGTCTGGAATACGGAGTACACCAAGATCCCATAGAATTTGTACAAAAAAACTTCCTTTTTTTCGCACTTAGGGAATTTAATTGCAATGAAAGACTTCACCTTCCCACCTATCATTGTAGACTTTTATTAATAAACTTACCATCATTAACAAACCGTAGAACGATGCTGGGTGTCATGTTTCTATTTAGTCTTATTAATGGTAATGTAGACAGCCAGCATTTACTAACACGCCTAAATTTTAGCTTTCCTAGTAGAAGGACTAGAAACTTTCGTCCTCTACTCCTTAGTCATTGTAGCTCGACATATGCCCAACACGATCCCTTCAGGGTATTATGTTCGGACTACAATGGTCTCTACCACATCTTGCCACTTTTCTCTACTAACAATATTAAATCCGTTATAATAAACGCCTTATCTGTGCCACACTCTTCCTCGTGATACTTTACTCCTACTCCTTATACTTTCTCGGATCTATCCCCGAAATTCGAGCCGTACGTTATGCGGCAGCGCCCTTCGATCGGTTGGGCGGGAGGTGGGCTGTACGTATGCAGTGGGAACCGCGAAAAAAATAATAATTGATAATTTACCCATCCTGAACAAGGTTCGGTTTCAACGTATACAAATTCATATTTTTTGTAATATCAAATAAAAAACATATAACAAAAATCTTGTAAAAACCTATGTTAAGTTTGTGTTATGGATACAATTGTAAAATTTCTTACCTCCAAGTAAATAACCCTGTTGGTGTGCTCAATAACAGCCGAAGCGTCCGAAGCGAAAAAGTATTCCACTTCCTTTTCTTCCATAGGCATAAATTCCGAAGTGCTGTCGGAACGCGGTATTACTGGCAATTCACGAGTTTGTCCATGAGGACGAATTTCTGATTGGTTAATTGTTTATCAATGTTTCAGTGTGATCGGTGTGCATTTTCATGTACAACAATGGTTTCAGCGGTTGCAATGGCGTTTGTGAAAAAGCATTATGTGTGGAAAGAAAATAATTCGATGTAACAATCATAAATACAAATTATTGTACCTTAAATTGTTAATTTCAATAAAAAAAATCACCATCACCAGGTAACCACTTCAATGAAATGCGTGCAATTTTGAAAGATGTTCAGCAGTTGAGCAGGCATTTCGTTAAATGTTTTCTTCTAATTTTGAGTTTGTTTAATTTTGAGGACTTTGTTCCAATTTTAAAATAGGTTTGAGAATATTATTTGCTTTAATATATGATGATTTACGTATCTGGTTATTTTCATGTAACTATATAGACAAAAACAACATTTTAATAATAAGTCTAGCATATAAACTTAAAAAAAAAAATAAAAAATTAAATAGTTATTTTATTACTTAAAAAAATTTTTAATATTAAGAAGTTTTTATCCCAAATAATAATTTTGTAAAGAAATAATAAAACAAAATTAATAGTTATATTCAGCAAAAAAAAAATCGTTATTTCTTAAATTAAATGTACTAGAATCATAGTTATACATAATAAATAAATATTACGTTATATAAAACTGGTATGTATTTATTATACTATAAGAAGGAATGACTTTTCAAAAAATATAATAAGACTGATAAAGGTGTGACTTAATTTTCATCCTGTATGCTTAAATTGTACTAGTCGAGAAAATGTAACAAGAACAACAATAAGGGTAAATGAAATCAAAAATAACCTCCTAATGTTAGTAGAAATTCGAAATGAATGTATGAATATAATTAGTCAGAAATAGCCCCGCAGCCCACGAACACCGAGTCGCAAAGCGTTAGTCAATGGGAAATTCAATTGACTACCTTGTTCGGAGCTCTGCTTCTTGTCATCTTCGGTTCGACATCGACCCAGTCGCAGCAAGCGGGGCAGAAAGGATCATCGGAGGGCGGGTGGAGGAGAGCGGCGTGGTTATTTCGGAACGAAGACGACCGATACAAATACGGTTATTTACATAGAGATAGAAGACAAGGACGTTGTTTGTGAAGTGGATGGGGAACTAACATTGAGGACAAAGAATCGGAGGCGCGCTTACCTTTTCCATACAAAATAGGAATGTGGTCTGTGGCCAAACGTGTTTTAGTCTTAATTCCAACCAGCAGTGGTGAACTTCTACGTGAGGCAACACACTCTCCAGGAAAATACTTTGATTTTACAGCGACTGCAAAAGCACCTTCCTGCGTAAGTTTTTTAGATATGTGAAATGTGGTCAACTTCAAATCTAGCATCGTCCCAACTTACCAACTGCTGTATAGCCTGCTCGACCAACTCGCGAAACGAGTAGGTGGGGTGTGTTTTCCATAAATGATGCACCAGTTTGGCAAACACCTCAGTATCTGTGTCTGATTCGAACTCGTAGCCCCGCTTAGCTAAAAATGTTTTTACGTCGTTGTAGTTTGTGATAATTCCGTTATGGACTACCACAAAACCGTTCGTATCGTCTGAGCGTTGCGGATGGGAGTTCCTCTCGCAGGGTACGCCATGTGTGGCCCAGCGCGTGTGGGCGATACCAATGTGAGTAAGTACGGGCTCGCTGTATTCACCACCACTAAAGTCTAGAAAAATTGGTTCGAATATTTTTTAAAACGTTTTCAAGAAAGGTTTTTTGGGGGTGTACATACGCTCCTGAATTGCATCCTCTAGCACTTTAACTTTTCCAGTTCGCTTTACCATCACAATGTTCTTATTATCCGGAGAATCGATAGCAACACCAGTGGAATCGTAACCACGGTACTCCAGTCTCTTTAAGCCAGTAACCAAAAGGTCTAGGACCTCCTGTCGCGATTTTGGCGTCAAATAATTCAGGTAAGCAAAGATTCCTATTAAACGAAACAAATTTTATGAATATTAATTAGAATTATTAAAACTAAGAAAGTCGAGGTAGTGTTTTTAATTTCAGATATATAATTGTCAAAAACTTGTATAATGACCTACACAAACATTAATTTAATATATAATATAAGTTTCTATTCTATAAAATTAAATAAAAAAACAGTAACAAAATTGATCCTTGTACTTAAGTACCAGCCATCAAATTTGTTTAAATAGTCATTTTGTAAAACCCCCAAAACAGCAATATTAAAATTTCTTTTATCTTCGGTTAAAATCGTCAAATCCATTGGTTTTGTATATAAAAAATTTATGTTTGTAATGTATAATACATATAATGTATACTTACCGCACATTTTTAGCTGGTAAAGTTGATCAAATAACAAATCTGCAAGTAAAAATAATTTTATTTTCGATTAAAATTATCCCTTATTGATTAATTGTAATGACACGTGGGTAAGGGTAACAATATCCAAGAACCTGATTACATAAATATGTTTAACAATATGTATATGTATAATTTGTTTAAAATAATCTGAGTTTATATTTTTAATACCTGAAAGCCCGTTTCCTATTGCTAAAATATGAAATAGACAATATGGCAATATGCATTGGCTTCCTTTCATTAGTATTTCCTTTGTGGAAATTAAATTTTTTTTCCATAAATGGTATCTATATGTGGCTAAAAGGATTCTTTAATATTCGATGTCGTTATAATCTATAATACTGAGAAATAATATATTTGAGCGCCCTGCAAGCGTTTTTTTTTCAACCGGCTATCAAGATATCTATAAAATTAGGATACCGATCGCATTCAATTTAATAGGTATATTCAGCACATGGTGAGCACTATGCACTATGACCGATACTAATTTAATAAAAACAGCTTGCGAAGCTTTTAGTCTTTCACTTTTCTTGGATTTTCTATGGAGTTCAAACTTCAAACATATACTTTTTTTCTTTGAACCCACTATACTTGTATAAGCCGGAACGCCGGTCGTTGCTTGGTCAGTCCTATATCCTATAACTTCCATATAACTGATTGATCAGAAATACTAGCATAACCTTTGTGTTTGTTAAGAGAGACGGATGGGACTTTTGGGACTTGGATTCTGAGCCACGTAATCTCATATATAAAATGTTCTTAAAGTCTGCTTATGTCGCATAGCTGCCACAAAACTTAACGATAGGAAGTGGCATCACTTTGGTGTTTTTGAAGATAGAAGGTTGTGGCTTTTTAAAGTTTATTATATGAGTTGATCGATTCCATAGAGAAATATAATAATTGGCCAAATACGGATTTGCTTTATTTTTGAAGAACTATAGTTAATTTTGTTCACTTTTTCAATTAAATATTTACATGAATATATACCTAACAAAAAAAATGCAAACTTATATCTTCGACCATTAAACTCATTATTAAAAGCATTTAGGGAAATACTTAAAATTACCTACTCGGATGACATCAGAAATTTTGAGAGCGGACATAAACATTCCAGCTCGATACTATATCGCGGAAATAATATCTACAAATTGCTGTCAAGTACTTTCTTATCACCTCATTACTTTCGAGCTAGCGCACCCAGAACTACGTATAAATAAATGACTGTTTTTGTGATTGCGCATCTTTGCGCATGCTGATAACTAGCCTAAAAAGGTCCACGAGCTATATTACCTCGCAAAGAATTGTCGAAACCAAAGGGGGTGTCCAAAAGCTACAATGAGTTTTTCTAGGTTTTCTGCAAAGAAACCAGCTTTGTCTGTATGTCTATAAGTGTATAGAGTATACGTTGGTTACACAGCTGGTACCGCTGTTGTGTGCACTTTGCTGTCTTTTTTTGAAAAAATTAGTTTCCGGTTGGCGCACACCAGTTTCACAAGTCTCTTAACGAACAGGTATTTTATATAAGCTAAGTTGAATTATTGTCGAATTTCAATAGCAGGCTGGTTTTGGTTGAATATTAATGTTTTATATAAATTAAGACACCAGATTTTATACATAAATCGAATTAAAATTGGTATTGGTATTTTTAATTAAATTCTTCCACTTTCTTTGCCCAATTCCGTAGCCCTGTTGGCACTTTTATATGTAACACAACACCACTCACTTGAAATGCTTTTTACGTCTCCTTATTCGCGGTGGCAGTCTTTTTACTAAGGTGTGCGGTTCGCTTCGTATCTGATCGGGCAAGCTTTCACCACTGGCCAACTCTGTCGCTGTCTTAATCACACTGAGCCAACTCTGAAAAACAGCTCACACTAAATACAGCGTTTTTATAGGCCGCGCCATCGCATACCCCTTCGACTTCGTATACCGATCCATTGCCGATCTTTAATGTCAAAGAGTCCAAGCTTCGGGGTCCCACCCAGCCGGTACTACCACTCACACAACCACACTAGGCGGAGCACGCGAAGGCGGTTATCGACTCTTACGCACTTTGCAAACGGTGAAGTAACAGTCACATTTCAAAGCAATCTTAAAGGTGTATTGTATCCAATCCTGTTATGGTGGCATAGTGGCAGTTGGGTTCAGTTAACTTCATACATATGAAATCGGTACCACCGATCGTGCTCTTAGGAAGGTGCAGTTCTCTTACATTGAAAACTTTACTACAATTGTTTATCGAGGCGCTGCCGAGTTGTTTTTTTTAGGCTTAACAGTCGAGGCGAGCTTTCAGGGCTTTTGAAAATATATATATTCGTATATGTATGTAAATACATGTTTATATGAGCAATGATACTGTGATAGTATGGGGATTGGAGTGCACTTAAGTGCAGTATTTTAAAAGTATATAATGGTACTATGAGCATAACCGTAGTTGTTCCACCGGATGGACTGTTTTAGGTCATTAAGTTAGCAATAGATTACCAAGCCATAACATCAAGCTGCAGCGACATTAATATAGGGACATAATAAAGGTGACAATGATTTCTTTTTACGTGTTACTCTACGCGTCAACTTTTAAATCTTGGTGTCCTAAATAGCCACACGTTCAGATCAGAGATTGAATGTTTCATGATGAGCTCTTTTTTAGGTGCATTATTTAGGCTTATCTATGTAGGAATGGGCAAATTGCTTTTAGTGCTTTAAGCCTTTCCTTTAAGCCATGCGAAGGATTAGTAGTCGAGGCCGTAATAGAAACCAGTAGTCAAAAAGAATCCTGGTGAATCCGGCCTGGTGCATGATTTATTTAGAAATTTTTACTTCATGTGACTAAATTGTTTTGTTTAGTTATAAATTTCATATAGACATATTTTAAGTTTTTTAGCCTATATTGTAAAAAAATACAAACTACTTGCCATCAAAAAAGTTTACTTTATGAGGTGTCTTTTCCCTGTTACATACTTTACTCCACGAGTACTGGTGTAAAAATTTAACAAACTAGCGATAAAGAAATTTAATTTAGCTGATGGCAAAAATTTATTGCTTATCTGGTTTATTAGTAGAACATTTTTTTTTTTTTTAATTTAACAATTTATTTCGGAGAGAAAATAGCGTAAAAGTGAGGAAAACTACGATTCAATTTTTGGCTAGAGCAAGCACCGGATGCCATCACACATTTTATATTCGGGATTCACATTCGGGCTGACATAGGAAAATAATGACTAAAAGATGTCACATTCAGAATTTGAAAAAAATGCAATAAAAAATCTGTTTTCGGATCGTCATTCCTTTACTAGATAAGAATGCCAAACAATAGCACTCTCTGTATTCTCAATCGTTCAATACACTTTCAATTGGTCAACTGCGACTCCTCCCGAGTAGAAGGTAGAATAAATCATCTCCGACCCTATAAAGTATAACTGCGGTCGGTAGTCCAAGTAGGTAACGAACGGCATGCCTTAGTGTCGAAAGGTATGTTTTTCATTAGATCATATTGATCCAAACATTTGCCAAGTGGTTTAAATTCACCCATAAATGTGGGTGAAAGTAAAAAAGTTAGATTCCCTTAATTGGAGATGGAACGCATCAAACACCACTTTCATTAAAGATTTGCAAAAAACCTTGTGACTTTGCAGGTCATTGATTCAATTCATTGATTTAGAACATACTGGCCAGCAGACCCACAAAAGCACCCAGATCTTATTGATTTTGAGATTAAAAAAAATCATATCACGTAAAAGTTTAAAAGGGCAAAGCGATTTTGGACTTATCTTCAGACCACTCACCTGTGCTAGTAACTCTTTTTTAAAGCCCTGAAAAAATAGAACACCGCATCAAGCTGACGTTGCTTAAACCAACTGGCTTAAATACAAAAAGTATGTTAGTTTCCACATAGAACTCGCCCGCAGCTCCATAAGGAACTAAACATGGGCTGCACTACTAACGCCCTTGTAGTTCTCGTTGCAGCAGCTCAAATTTTTATACGACAATGGAATAAAATACAAACAAACAAACACTAAGAATCCCATCAGAAAATACTTAATGCTTGAGCGAATGAAGTGGCTTGGCAGAACAGGAAGCCATATTCGAAGCAATGCTTTAGGGAAGACACAAGAAAATAGAATCACCTGATTCGCCGATAAGAAACTCTTCGGGATGCTGGGCCTGATGATGATCAAGAATATAATTATTTTATGGGGTCGGAGATGATTCTTTTTCCCTGTTACATACATACATTCACACGAATACAATATACACGAGTGGTACTCTACGTGCCCGGGTATAACAATATGTCAAGGGCTATTCCCTACGAAAAATAAAAAAAAATAGTTAGTCAATTTTAGACGTTTGACCTAAAAAAAAGTGGAATAGATATTTAAAAACCCTCAAAAACGACGTAAAGAAAGTTTAAAGGGCTTCAATGGTTTTTAAATTAAAAAAGTTTAGTTTAAAAATTTTTTTATTATTTTTTTAACGGTAATTTAAAAAAATTACCAATACCTTTTGATTGGTATATAATCATATAAAAAAACCTCTTGACGGTATTTGATATCAGATATTTTGGGCGTTGCATGAACGTTTGTCACCTTTACCAAGTGCGAACGCACTTGGAAGTCGACCAAGAACTACTTTACTTAATTCAAGAAAAAAAACCGTAATTTAAGTACGATTTATTAGCCAATCCTCCTTATTCCTTAATAGAAGACTCAAGTTTCTAATCCATCTATACGATAAATTCCATATTGGGGGCTCCGTACTCCAGTATCGGATGGAGCAATATATATGACGCCAAGCTTCATAACCATTTATTAACCATTGTGAAAACATGGTCGGAAAGTGGCCACCAAGATAATTAACCTAAGTTAATCTTTCTAAGAAATTCCCATAGAGAAAATATATAGCCTATAAGGATGGAGCACAAAATGACTTGAATTGAAAGGATTGAAATTAATTAATTAATCAATAATCACCACTTTTTAAAAGTATTCAAATGGGAATGAAGCTTATATTGGACAGAAGAGGATTTATACCGACAAGAAAGCTTATCATCGGCTGTGTACTTATGCACCATATAGTTCACTAAAGGCAAAGTCATTTAAAAATGGAGATATGATCATTATAGTCGGCATAGTAGAAATTAATTTAAGAGTTTCTTTAAAGTTCTTTAGCATACATCATGGTTCTTTAATGGGGCCTGGCCATTGAACGGGGTTGACCCAATAATGCCCTATAACGCATTACATTCAGTATAAACTAAAGATAAGATTGGATGATGGAATATTACATATATGCGTACGGCTGATCTGAAATTCAATGAGGATAATAAGTTTTCAGACGTCAGCATGGGGGGACTGCTTACGCTAAGTGTTGAAAAGTTTTAAAACTGCTTCGAATACTGCAATCCTAGTAGGTGATGCCCAGCATGTAGGTGTGCGCGATAGGACTACTAGGGTTAAACTAGGGTTACTAGGGTTAAATTAAAGCTATTCCCCTCGGCTTCACTTTGAGCACCTGAGAATAACGACAGTCATTATGGCATACACCCAAAATTCATCAAGCTGTTGCTACTGGGTCCGCTCTCTTTCAATTCAGTCATTGGAAACCGAGTGAAATTCGCAACGTCATTGAGCTCTCACAAGCGCATTCAAGAGGGAATCTTTCTGCTCAAAAGTGGCATTGAACTGTATCAGGGCGATGTGGCTCACGGGACGCCCTGAATCCTGAGCGCCGTATTCGGTTTCTTTCAGAACTTTTCAGGGTTCTTACCAGTTTTCTATATACTTTTGGACATATTCACCGCCATTATTCATATTTTATTTCCGTGACATCCAGCTTAACATTCGATTGTTTTGGTATTTCTTCATGGAAATGTTTTAGCACATCCGCATTATGATCCTAATAACATTCCTACTGAACGCTACAGTCCTGTATCTGTTGCCGCTAAGTATTAAGCTACGTAAAGAGCCCCTCCGGCTTGTCATCATCATGGTAGTACCTTATGGCTGTATTTAGAGCCTATACCAGCTTGGGCGATGTGAGTTTCCGTTTATACTTGGCCTTGCAGCCGTTTTGGAAATTCATGGCTCATGGGATTGTTGTCTTCGCATTCTTTTTCGACTTTATGTTGGGTGTTCTAATGTTCATATCGCGGTAATGTTAACTGAACAACTTTTCTGCTATTTTTCTAATAAAGATTTTTGGTACAAAGACTGCAAACATGTCAAATGTTTACCATGCGGAAATTTTAAATAAAAAAGCCTAAAAAGGCTAAAGTGAAAAAGGCTAAAAGTAGCTACAAATTGTATTTTAATTTAATATTAAAGTCATCATTCTTTCCATGAAAAACAGGTATGTATTATGAAACTAATGTATTATGGACGTTTAAATCAATCCCTTTTAAAACTAAACGAACAAATTTGAAGATATTTAGCATTTTATTTTTCGGTCCTGGTTGTTCGTATACTGAAAATGCGAATATATAGCCGAATAATTAAAAAATTTTTGTGTGCGGTAGATCTGAATAATTAATACATCACTTAAAAGGTATTGTACTAAAAGTAGTAGTTGCACTAGTGGGTGAAAAAAAAAGAATTTCGATTCACTAGGGAAAATTAGAGTCACCATATAAGACGATTCTTTTCATTACACTCTGGAATTCTCTACTGGAATACGAATCGCCTTTACCTCTATTAAAAATCGTTTTTGATTTTCTATAGTGGAAGGGTGCGAAAATTACGATATGCATTGTCTTAGTGGCATGCTTAGTGCATGCTCAAAATTATTTCTATGGTTGCTGGAAAAAACGAATTAACTCCATTAGACAAAATTACCATCGCGATGTGACACATATTCTCAAAATCAACAAATGATCGAACGTATTGTCTTTACTAAAACCACTCTTTACTGCAACTAAAAATATTTTGGTGAATTTTGGTGAAGTTGTGTTACCTTTGCTGATAAGTAGTAGTTCATATTATCACAGCGGACGGCAGTCCGCTAGGTGGCGAAAAGCATTTTATTTTTCAAAATTGAATCTAACGATCCGATTCATAGAGATAGCCCTGAGAGATCTTAGCCCTTGCAACTTTTGATATACCGTTCATATCTGGGAAAAGTCGCTTACTCAAGATATAGTTCAATAAGTAGAGCTACACATGGTGCTGGATGTGAAACTAAGGTATTGCTATTATCATAGCACCTATTCGGTTGCCGATTGGCTATTTTTTAGTTTGCTAACATAAAAATCAAAACAATAAATAACTTATTTAAATTAAATAAAAATTTTTTTATTAACAACTGGCCACTGGCCGCGACCGCAGTCTGAAAAAAATACTCCCAAGAAACTTGCAGTTAATTGTTTTCACCACTAGAAGCGCTTTTCAATCAACGAGATCCAGAGAGCGCTCATGTTTTTGGAACATTTTTAGAGTGGCACGGAGCAACAGCTGAACTTTAGAAAATTTTCGCGCGAAACCTTGTCAGGGATAGTCCAACGGTGAAGATCTGATTTTTTAAGGGTACCGGGTTCGAGAATTCATCTATTTGTTTTTTTTTTTTACTCATTCATTTTTGTTTTTATTAAGTTTTGTTATAAAAACACCTGGTATTTGCGAAACACGTATATATGTATTAAAAACAAGAATGGACAGCTAACTTCGGGTGGAGCCGAAGTTGATATACCCCTGCAGATATGTGGCAGCTTATATTATTAGATATATATCGGATCTTATATAGTTGGCCGATCCACATGAAATATGGCAGATCGAATTAATTTGCCTAAAGTGGAATCCATAATTCCATCCTTCTAACTTTAAAAACAACAAAGTTATGGCATTTTCGATCAATCAGTTATATGGCAGATATAGGATATAGTTGACCGATCCCGGCCGTTCCGATTTATATACAGACTGCAAAGAAAAGAAGGATGAGTGCAAAGTTTGAAGTCGATAGCTTTAAAACTGAGAGACTAGTTTGCGTAGAAACAGAGAGATGGACATGATTATTTCGGCTCAGGAGGTGATCCTGATCAAGAATGTATACTTTATTGGGTCGGAGATGTCTCCTTTACTGCGTTGCACACTTTTGAACAAAATTATATTACCCACTGCAAGGGTATAATTTGGATATAATCAATTCCGACTTATACATATACTGCATGCAAGGGAATGAGTATGAGTGCAAAGTTTGAAGTCGATAGCTTTTAAACTGAGAGACCTGTTCCAGTAGAAACAGACAGATATGCTTATATCAACTTAGGAGGTGATCCTGATCAAGAATATATATTATTTATAGGGTCGGAGATGTCTCTTTCTCTGCGTTGCACACTTTTGAAAAAATTAAAATACTTTCTGCAAGGATTTAAAAATACATATATATATATATATATGAATAGTATAAACAACCAGTTATTAGCATCCTCGTCATTCTCGTCGACATCATTTCACTGTTTATCCTCCAACCCAGTTTATTATACCCTTGCAGAGGGTATTATAATTTTGGTCAAAAGTGTGCAACGCAGTGAAGGAGACATCTCCGACCCAATAAAGTATATATATTCTTGATCAGGATCACCTCCTGAGTCGATATAAGCATGTCCGTCTGTCTGTCTGTTTCTACGCAAACTAGTCTCTCAGTTTTAAAGCTATCGACTTCAAACTTTGCACACATCCTTCTTTCCTTTGCAGTCTGTATATAAGTCGGAACGGCCGGGATCGGTCAACTATATCCTATAGCTGCCATATAACTGATTGATCGGAAATGCCATAACTTTGTTGTTTTTTAAGTTAGAAGAATGGGACTTTATATGCGTCCTATTTTGGTCGATAATTCGATCGAAAATAATTCGATCTGCCAAATTTCATAAGGATCGGCCTACTATATCCTATAGCTGCCATATAACTGATTGATCCGAAATGCCATAACTTCGTTGTTTTTTAAGTTAGAAGGATGGGACTTGCTGTGGACTCCTCTTTTAGCAGACTTATTCGATCTGCCAAATTTCATAAGGATCGGCCGACTATATCCTATAGCTGCCATATAACTGATTGATCGGAAATGCCATATCTCTGTTGTTTTTTAAGTTAGAAGACTGGGACTTTGTATGGATTCTACTTTCGGCAAACTAATTTGATCTGCCGAGTTTTATAAGGATCGGCCGACTATATAAGATCCGATATATATCTAATAATTTAAGCTGCCACATATCTGCAAGGGTATATCAACTTCGGCTCCGCCCGAAGTTAGCTTTCCATTCTTGTTTTTAAACTCTTGTTTCCCACATTGCAATGCAGACACGGAACTTATTGGACCAAGCAAGCGTAATGAGAAGTTAAAAACCTATCTGAGCTCCAAGCTAATTTAAGCTAAGTTAAAAAACGGATACAGCATCCATCATACAGCATCATTCCTTTATAGAATGTATAGAATTAATATTTCTATGACCAAATAAACTAATATACATAGCCACTCCTGGATTGTAACTAATTGTTTTAGCCGTTAAAAAACATAAAAACTACAAGCCGAAGCTACCACGGGCCGTCATTTGCCATATGAAAACCGGTTTTAAATTAGAAAATAGTCTGATAACACTGGTGCAAAGTCGTATCACAGGTTTTGAAGCGTTAGTGGTATCATGGTATAATATAAATATTTATGATTTTCTCATTACCTAAAGCTCCTTCCCTACACCTTCTTTCCCTGCCATGGATTTACGCACATAACCAGTTTTTTATTAAGACAAAATAATACTCCAAAGTTGCTGACCTTGACTTCTATTTGAAAGGAAAAGTGATGCCTATGTATTTTTATGCTAAAACCAGACAGTTTTGACTGGTATGGGTATATTTTGTATTTTCTTTTGTATCTCTTTGAGCTTCTATTTCTGCGCAGATAATCTTCGAGATTCCGAAAATAATTTTTTTAATTGACCAATTGATGAGTGCATGAAATTACATTTCAAATTTAAACCTGGAAGTAATAAATAATTGGATTTCCGCGGACTTAGGGTCTCTTAGTGTTCGATTATTATCTAGAAAACTTGAGTGGAGTTGTGTCGTCGGCCTTGCAACGGATGCGGCCTCTCACCTACAAACGAATGTACATACATACATATTATATATGTGTATGCAATACTTGCATTCAGTTTCAGTGGCAATCTTAATCGCTTGAACGAGATTTTGCATTAATTGAACCCTGATCAGTGGGAATCTCGTACTTAAAACTAACTTAAAACTGGTACTTAAACTAACTATAAATTAATTTAGGACAAATAAAATTAGCCCAGGATTCGCGAACTTAATTTTTTCGATTTCGAAGGGTTTTAAAAATAATGTTTGGTATCGTGGGACCGTAAGGACTTCTCATAAATAAATAAATAAATATTATTAATAAATATATTTTCACGGTCTCAGACTGAAATAAAAGTGTTTAAGACTTAAAGAAAATAAATTAGTTTCAAGTTTTAAATTTAGAAATTAATTTAATTAATTTTTGGTATACATTGCGCCGTCACAAGCAACGCGTGTTTGGTTGTCAAATACCACCCAATTACCTAACTACAATTAGAAACGAGACTATTATCCGATCGACGATATAATAGAAAATCTTAACGATTTATTACATTTTCTCAAATTTTCGATTTAATTAATTATGTATATATAAAGCTAACTTCTTTTTCTGCTTAATATGTCATTATTAAGTAAAAACAAATAATTTATTTTAAAATGTAGATATTTTCTTAAATTTTTTCCTCTGGAATTTAGGTTTTTTAAGCTTTTTTGTCATTGATCTAGAGTTTTCTACTCAAAAAAAAAAAAATAAAAGAACTCCTATGGTTAAGAAGTTGGGCGATAAAACGGGTACTGTCACTCAGCAGTGGTTCTAAAGCAAAGCACTTACTTCCTAGATTGTAAAACAGACACGGAACTATCTACCCCAAGCACGCTTTATTAGTATGTACTTAAGAACCTATCTGAGACTAGCTCAATTAATACACCGCTTACCGTTGAAGTCTATATATATAAAGTGTATATTTTATAGAGCAGGGTAACCCAATGTTAGCTGTCCGTCTGTCTATAGATAATTGATTTGAAATTCTTATAAGGATCATTCAACTATACACGATCCGATATATATCTAATAATATAAATTGCTACTTAACTGCAAGGGTATACCGGCTCCGCCCGAAGTTAGCTTTCCATTCATGTTTTTAATTGAATTTCAGATAAAATAATAATTTTTATATACTTAAATTGCATTGTAAAATTTTCTTTAAAAAAATGATTAACATTCTTTGTTTAATTTTTTAAATTTGTTTAATGAATTAAAAAAGGAAAAAGGAATGAAAATAATGTTAACATTGAACGAACTGTTAAAATGAAATCAACATCCCTATTAAGCACACTACGAATTCGCAGACTCCTTTTTTCAGTTGTCTACCCTTGGGCAGAAAGTTTTATACATAGATCTGCTCACCTTGTAACTTAATGGTGGTGAAACTAAAAAAAACAATATATGTACATATAATTTTCATTTTGAGCAGGATCTATTTTTTTTCTAAAAATTTTACCGAAAATCCATTCAAGCCATATCAGATATAGTTGGCCGATCCCATTGAGAATTTCATAATTTAACCAATCATTGTGGACAGCACTCCACGAGTGCTAACTGCGACGAACTGCATGCCTTGGATGGCGCGGGGACACTCTATATATAGCCGAATAATTAAAAATGTTCTGTATGCATCCGATCTGGATGAATTATATACCAATCAAAAGGTAGGTTATAATTTGATAATTTTTGTCCAAACATTTTCCAAAAGTCGTTTGGTTTGTGAGAAATTAGGGTGAAAGTAACAAAATTTCTAATCACTAAATTCGGGCTGGAGGAGACATTTTAGTTATCAGATTTATTCGCATACTACTTCTAAAGACGCGTCGATTGGTACCTCAAAGGACCCGATCCGACATTTCGTTCAGAAGTTATTCAAGAATTTTTTACAGCTCATTCCAAATGAAGGCAGTTTGTCCCTCTGTTTGTCTGGTTGCCTGTTTGCACAATTTTTTTCTTACCATTCCTGAAAAAAAAATGGAGATGTTTGTAACTAAAATACGAGCAACATTTTTTCTAAAACTTTTACCTTAAGTTTACGTTGAAAAATTAAAAAAAAATTAATTAAAAAATGCTTAACTTCAATAAATATATCAAAACGTGCTTACGCCTTGAAAAGGTTTTTGAAATATCTATTTCACTTTATTCAAGACCGACCAAACGTCTTAATAGAAGACAATAGTAGTTTCTTTTCAGTGTATTTTTTTTCTTACGATTTAGACATTTGATCTTAAAGAAAGTGTAAAAGATATTGAAAAAACCTTTCTAACTAAATATAGCATGTCGCAGATGCATTGGTTGTAAAGATACGCGTTTCTTACATTTAAGAGTCTTTTTAATTTTTTAAGATAACCATGAGTAATTTAAAAAAGTCGTAGAACAAACGTTGCTTATATTTTAGTAACTAACATACTTAAATTTACTCAACATTTTAAGAGACAAAATAAGGCAAACGCGGACGGGACATTTTTTCGGAGCAAAATTTGAAAAACATTTTCATTTGGGAATCGAAAGCGTTTTACAATTACGCAAATTGCTCCCAAGTCATTGGGAGAGGGATTTTATCCAAACATTTGCCAAAAGTAACTACTTTTAAAGTAACTTTACTTTGGGAGAAATTTGCGTAAATGTTTAACACTTTTGATTCAGTAAATTGGAAATAGTGGGGACATTGGTGTCACCAGACGAAATGTTTCTACGAGGAGTGTTCAAAAAGTATCGGGAATTTTGAATTTTCGCCGGCTACGTATATTCGAATTTCGATTTTTTTTTCTGGTATTATGTTGGTACTCATGTCTCTCACTTATGCCGACAAGCTCGGTCATTTTGAATGTTCACTTAATTGTTGACAGCTGCTTTACTTGCACGTGTTTTGGATCATCTTCGATTTTTACCTATTCAAAAAAATGGATCAAAGAACCAGTATCAAATTTTTGTGTGAAAAACGAAATTAAGTGCGCGGATGCATTCCGAATGTTCATTGTGGCATACGGAGAAGCTACCTTGGACCGAAGCAACATTTATCGGTGGTACAAAATAATGTTATCAGGAGGCCGAGAAGATGTGAACGACGAAGAGCGTGAAGAGCAACGTTGGTTTTACGATTTTTTAAATTACTTAAAGTTACCTTAAAAAATTAAAAAGACTCTTACATTTAAAAAACGCGTAACTTTACAACCAATGCACCTAATTTCACATGCTATATCACAGCGGACGGCAGTCCGCTAGGTGGCGACATGCATGTCCTGCTTGTAGCAGGCGCGTGAAGACACTATATATAGCCGAAAAATTAACAATTTTCTGTGTGCGTTCAATCTGAATGAGTGGAGTACCAAATGAAAGGTATTGTTTTCATTAGATGGATTTTATCCAAACATTAGCCAAAAGTAGTTTGGCTTGGGAGAAATTTGCGTAAATGTAAAACGCTTTGGCTTCACAATATTGGAGATAGTAGGGACACGGGTGTCACCAGAAAAAATATTTTTTCTATTATACTATATCATAAAAAAAAACCTCTTGACGAGGTAAAATAATTGTGGCGAACATGCATGCTACTCCCAAAATATCTGATATCAATTTTGGTGACGAATAAATGCAATATATGTATAATCAAGAATGGAAAGCTAACTTCGGGCGGAGCCGAAGTTGATATACCCTTGCAGATATGTGGCAGCTTATATTATTAGATATATATCGGATCTTATATAATCGGCCGATCCTTATAAAACTCGGCAGATCAAATTAGTTTGCCGAAAGTAGAATCCATACAAAGTCCCATCTTCTAACTTAAAAAACAACAGAGATATGGCATTTCCGATCAATCAGTTATATGGCAGCTATAGGATATAGTTGACCGATCCCGGCCATTCCGACTTATATACTGCCTGAAAAGGAAAGAAGGATTTGTGTTAAGTTTGAAGTCGATAGCTTTAAAACTAAGAGACTAGTTTGCGTAAAAACAGACAGACTGACTGACATGCTTGGAGATGTCCCCTTCACTGCGTTGCACACTTTTGACCAAAATTATAATACCCTCTGCAAGGGTATAAAAATTCGTACTTAATTGAATAATTTTTTTCTTGAATTAAGCTTGTCGGCATAAGTTAGAGACATGAGTACCAACATAGCGTCACAAAAAAATCGAAATTCGAATATACGTAGCCCGCGAAAATTCAAAATTCCCGATACTTTTTGAACACACCTCGTAAAAACATGTTGTCTGGTGACACCAATGTCGCCACTATTTCCAATTTACTGAATCAAAAGTGTTTTACATTTACGCAAATTTCTCCCAAGCCATTGGGAGAGGGATTTTATTTTAGGGATTTCAAAGTAGTTACTTTTGACAAATGTTTGGATAAAATCCCTCTAATGAAAACAATACCTTTCATTTGGTGTATCACTTATTGAGATTGAACGCAGACAGAAAATTTTTAATCGCAGTCGAACCTTCACCTACCGGATTTGCCACGAGCTTATGTGGCAAATATGTTAAGTTATAAAAGTTCAATATCAGTTAAGCCATCGATGAAGTCATTTTGATATATAAAAAATATTTTTCTTTATTTTATTTATTGCTCTAAAGCTCGCCTTGCTGCTACCCAAATCCATTGCGGCCGGGTCTTACGACTATATATCAAAATATGTAATTATTATATTAATTAATTTTAACTCCTCCCTTTTTAAGTCGGACTGCACGCTGACATGCTATGTCGCCCTTTCTTAAGTGCTTCAAGTGCACCACATATTTATTTGTTTAGCCTGCAGGGGATCGGTTTTAATCCATGTTGTTTATCTTGAAACTCTATCTTGGAATTTTTATGGTGTTCAATGCTTGTTAACGTTCTTCTTTGGCGATTAGTCTCGTACTGGTATTGCGTCTAGCCCGGAAGATCCTTAGGTTTCGGTTTCATCGCTGGTTCTCGTAATTGTAGGTGAGAGGCGAGGTCCTATCGAAGTCAACCCCCTTTATTGTAACTGTACCATGTCTACGATTATTGCGCTACTGTCGGTTTAACTGCTTGACTGGAAAATGTTTAGGAATCCGTTTTCTAAACCGCTGAAGTGTAGTTTTTGTAAGCATCTTGTATAAAACAGCTGATAGCAGTAAGTATTCCTTGTGGCGTTGCAGCACTTAAACGCATGTACCTTGTTTCCGCATTGTTATGTCTGTGACGATTTTTAAGTTTATAGATTGAAGACCCTTTTTAAATGCTACATAATTTTTGTAAATGCTACAATTAAAAAATTATAACTACGAAAATATAAAAGTCGATTTATATTAAATTTGTTTTAGTGGTATTTGTAGAACGCTAATTGATTGAACAATTTGGTAGAAAAGAAATCTTTCATTGCGTAAATTTTAAAATTTGTGAAATCATTAGTGTGTGGCATTTCAGGTCGTATTTGAATTTTTGACAATCCAAGTAGTTAGCTACGAAACTATCAGCTAATTGTGACATTTTAGGGAAAAATTAATATTGAAGAATTTGCATCACATTTTCTTGCGCTGCCCTGATGTTCGCTCTGATGTGCTCCGTAGCAACTATTTATTTTTGTTCTGAATTATTATAAATGTCAGACATTTTTTTTTGTGTGTGGAAAAGTTTTTGCTGGGAACTCATCTACGAGACTGTTTGAAAGCAAGTACGGGCAATTCGCAATGTAGTGCATTTACAAAATCTTCCTTAACCACATCACGAATGTCAGTGAAATTTCAATTTTTGAAATGTCTAAAACATGGATGGCCTGCCTGGATAGTGCATCGGCAACATAGTTTTCTTTCCCTGGCTTATAGAAAATTTGAGCATTATGCTCGTCTATAAATGCCCTCCACCTTTTGATTTTAGCATTTTTATTCCTATCAGATACGGCGAATGTTAACGGTTGGTTATCTGTATAAATGTTAAATTTTTGACACCATACAGATAGTTTCTAAGAGACTTTAAGGCCCACACGATGGCCAGAAGTTCTCGCTCATTTGTAGCGAAATTAAGCTATCTATCCTGTAACGTTCTCGAAATCATTGTAATAGGCTTGCCATCCTGAGAAAGGACTGCACCCAGGCCAAGGGCCGAAGTGTCCGTAGTTAAGTGTATTTTAGTTCAGAGAGGGGTTGTATGTAGTTTTTTGAAGCCCCGGTGTCGATCAAAAGTTTTATGGTTCGCCCTGGTATGGTCCTGGTGTATTTATGGTTTTCTCTATGTACGGTAGCACTTCTTGGCTAAAAATTAACACGATCACAATGAGTTCGTCTTCAAAATCTTCAACCGTCGGCGTCTTTCCTACCTTGACCTTCCCCATGGGCTAAGTGATTATTCCTTTGTTGTTTTGATCCTGTAAATCTTTCAGTGCCACTATTTGGTCTCTTTAATGCCTGTGAATAATCAGTGTGTTGGTGAGCATGAAGCGCGTTCTGTTGTTAAGGTTGCCATGCGTTTCAAGGTTGCCATGCGCTAAAGCAAGAGCTGTCATTAGGTCTTTTGGGCTTTTTGCAAAAAGAATATCGCTCAACGTTTTCTTTACTCCAGTTATAAACACACGTAACGCGTCCACCATGTAATTTTCATTCAGTGACATCGCCAAGGCATTATCGAATGTCATTATTGTCTTGTTAGTAAGTAGGGTCAGTTTTTTTTCGACCTTGTAGAATTTGGTAAGCGTCATGTCACCCTGCCGTAATGTTGTTAGCAGGTGGGTAGGTAGATCGGTTTTTTGTGGGCATATGTAAAATCAAGACGACTGATCTTTGAAATGTAATGGTGTATTAAAATAAGCCAACACCGTGTTTGCTGCGCCTTTTATTAAGTTTCGCATAATTCCAAGAGCTTGGTGGTATGCTGAACTGCCCTCGTATTTTTGAAAAACTTTAAAAGCGACATGAGCCTCATTCCTCCAGGACACATATGTTTTATTACATTACCTATGATCTCGGCATCTGTGTAAGTTTCCACCCCTGGGGTTTCAACTGTACATTTTTGTTTTTTTTGCTCACTAATCTCCGTAACTGCTTTTCAAATGAGCAAGTTCTAGCCAGCAAGTTCTACGATCCTTTTTAAGTGAGCTTCACCTAACTCCATTACGCTAACTCTATTTGTTTTTGACCACCAATTATTTTCAGACTAGTTGTTTTCCATTGAACTGTCCAACCGCCTTGTCTGATGCGTTGACTACTTACCTCAAACATAACACTAAGTTGTCTAAAGTGTTTTAGAGCATGTGTCGCTCATGTGTTTTTGTCGTCAATACTCTTTGCACCGATATTGTAATAAGGAATATGAGAATTTTTTAATCATTCAATATGCGTTACACTTACAATGGATTAAGAGTGCTTAAATATATTTTCTTATTTAAATTGGTTCTTAAGTATTAATAGCCACCCTTTCATTTTAACAAAAAGAATAGTCAAACGAAATTTTTAATTCACAATCAGGGACCGTAAAAATTATAATTTTTATATGAGTAATAAATAACTTTTAATTTAAACTTTTTAATTTAAATTTAAATCAAAATTAGTTTTAACATAAAATTAATAAAAATTCGAATAGAAATAACATCCTGATAATAAAAACAAATATAAATATAGAAATAAACTTTATTTATAAACTTTTATTTTTAACGTTAAAAATAATAAATTAAGTTGTGTCAAAATTGTTCGTGATCTATGATTAGTGACAAATTTTACGAAACTCGATAACACTACTGTTCTCAAGAACCAGGATGATGACTCACGATTAGCAGGAATTTTTGGTAGTTTGATAATTAAGGCTGATCCCTATTCAAATTTCTAGAATTTCCAACTTACATTGTAAAAGTACTTATATATACCCTTATACTGTAAAAACGCATTCTCATTTTGCAAAAATGAAATACTTAAATTATTAACTTGATTTATTAATTTAAGTATAATTTAAGGGTCTATGCAAATATTACCAATTTGAGTTTAGGATCGGAGTCCTCTTCATAATCTTTTTCATAATTAACTTTAATAGAGTTTAACCGAGAAAGGAAAGCTAACTTCGGGCGGAGCTGAAGTTAATATACCCTTGCAGTTAAGTGTCAGCTCCGATGAATCAGTTATATGACAGCTATAACTGACTATATGGGATATTGTCAGCCGATCCTTATAAAACTTGGCAAATCATATAAGTTTGCCGAATGTAGAATCCATAGAAAGTCCCATCCTTCTAATTTAAAAAAAACAACAAAGTTAAGGAATTTCCGATCAATCCGATATGACAGCTATAGGATATAGTTGTCCGATCCTTATGAAACTTAGCTGATCGAATAAGTTTGCCGAAAGTAGAATCCATAGAAAGTCCCATCGTTCTAGGATATAGTTGACCGATCCCGGCCGTTCCGACTTATATACTGCCTGCACAGGAAAAAAGAATGCGTGCAGGTCTTTAAAACTGAGATAGCTTTTAATACATTACATTATGCATGCAGACATGCTTATATCGACTCAGGAGGTGATCCTGATCAAGAATATATATACTTTAAAGATGACTCCTTCACTGCATTACACACTTTTGACCAAAATTATAATACCCTCTGCAAGGGTATATATATTGGCGGAGTTGGTTCGCCTAGTTTGTTTAGCTTTTTATCCATAATTTTGTGACTGTGTGGCGGTGGCGGTGACTGTAATTTCAGTAATACCAGCAGTAATTTCAGCATTATATGCTAAGTGGGGGAATATGCTTAGAAAGCTGTTTGCTCGAAAAGTTATTCTCATTAAGACATGGGACACTAAAACACTAAGCAGAATTGCATCAAAATTTGCCATGAAACAAAAAAGTTGATAGAAAATAGAGAGCGTTGTTGTTCTTGACACGGAGAGCCCTGAGTTCTACTCCTAGTTGAGCCAATTGTTTATTTTTTCTTAAAAAAAAAAGATATTTTTCTTAAAAATATCTTTTCTTGGTCTTAAAAAACATTTTAAAGTTAAACATATTTAAATTATGCATTTTTAATTTACAAAAGTTTTCAAAATTTTTTAACGTAAACCTAAGGAATTTTTAAAATTTGTAGAAAAAAAGGTGCTCATATTTTGGTAAAAAACATCTCCATTTTTTTCAGGATTGCCAAGAAATCCTTCACACAAACAGAGGGACAAACTGCCTTCATTTGGAATGAGATGGAAAATTCGAATTCCTTGAATAACTTCTGAACCCATTAATGGGTTATAAAACATATACGAGACTTTCCCGCATACCCAAAGCCAGCCCATAAGAGACCGTCCGTGGAAATTGCTGGAGTCGTGGACTTTCTCGGGAGCCCTTGTGTCGCGATAATAATAATTTTAATTTCAGGAATTCATTTTTGTGGACAAAAGAATCATTAGTTTAGGTTGTTTACTTACGTATTTCGGACACATTAAAATAAAAGTTTCAAAATAAGAGTAGTTGTTAAAAAAAAACTTGAAAAAATAACGTTTATTTTTAACTTTTATAATAAAAATTTAAAAAAAAAACTTTTTTGTAATATTCTTTATAAATAATGCTTATAAAAGTATATTAATAGCTTACATTTCTTAGAACACTTTTTAGGCTTAAATTTTTGTAACCTCAAACGTTTTTTGCATTCCTTGATGCAACCCCAATTTTAATGAAAAGCTTCCAAAATAAAATTTTATTTGATCAACAGACGGCGACAACTCTCATTAGTTTTCTATTGTGACTGAAACACGAGATTTAATTAATGAAAGCGTAAATAACCGCCCAAGACCCCACGGTTGTTCTTGGTTTTTAGACAGTAGCCTCACCTAGGTGGAAGAATATTAATAAACGAAAGGTGTTTACAATCTGGTGTAAATATTTAATTTATAATTTACGAGACACATTAGAAGCCTATGGCCTTACACAAACACAAGCATGGGAAACGTAGCCTTTTGGGGTGGTAAGCACGTGCTTAATGTCACTGCGGATTTTGGCGATTACATTTAAATTATTTACGAGCGCCGTCGTCACATTTATTATTCGCTTAACTTTTATGACGATGATGCGATTTCCTTTCGCGAGCCCACATCTAACCTGAAAACTCGTTTGCTACCGACTCCGAAATTTGCTTCATTTTTTCGGCATCCATGCCGATGGCACCCATGCCATCACACACCATACTTTCTTTCAGGTAAAGGTTACTTGTAACTACTTTATTTTTGAATAATAATACTAACTAAACTATTAATTAAAAGTAAAACGCGAAAGCAAAGCTGCCGCAGACTAAGGTAAAATGCCCTTGAATTTTGATAACCTTGCAGAGGGTATTATAGTTTTGGTCAACAGTGTGCAACGCAGTGAAGGACATATCTCCGACCCTATAAAGTATATATATTCCTGATTAGCATCTCCCCCTGAGTCGATATAAGCATATGCGTCTGTCTGCTCGGCTGTCTGTCTGCCTCTTTGTTCCTACGGAAACTAGTCTCTCGGTTTTGAAGCTATTGACTTAAAACTTTGCACAAATCCTTTTTTCTCTACTTTGCACACAGTATATAAATCGAAACGGCCGGGATCGGTCGATTATATCCTATAGCTATACAATATACATACTGTACAGGGTCGGAGATGTGGCTTTCACTATTGACCAAAATTATAAAACCCTCTGCAAGGGTGTAAAAACAAAAAGGGAAAAGAAAGAACAAATGTCGGATCGGGATGATTGAATTTAATCGACGCCTATTTAAGAGTAGAGCATTAAGTGATTGTATGAAAATATATTGATATTAAGAAGAGTCGAATTAAGAGTGTTTTTTTGCTTGATGACTCCAATGTCCCAAATAGCTGCAATTTAGTGAATCCAAATTTGTTCGCTTTCACCCAAATTTCTACTAAACTAAATGACTTTTAGCAAATGTTTAGATAAAAATAATATAATTAAAACAATACTTTTCAATAGGTGTATCATTTATTCAGAACACAATAATTATTATTCTTCAGTCATACATAGCCTTCTAAGGTGCGGGTCGTCCTACCAGAACTAACATCCGCAATGAAATGCATAGTGTATATAGAATATAAATAAAATCTTCTAAACTTCTTGGTTTATCATATTGTATTGTATTTATTGTTTGAATCATTTTTGAATAATACTGATAAATATAATACATAAATAATAAAACCGGAATATTTTAACAATATATCTATAACTCTAACCTAGGCCATAAATAGTTTTACGACTATTATTTAATTGTAACAATTTAGCACTATTTTTTACAACTATTTTCATATGGTGTACGATTAATATCTTCAGGCATGTGTACATATGTATGTAAGTCATGCCTTACCCAAATTTTTTTTTAGATTACATTTTCTAATTAGTCGTGAGATGAAAAACTTTGGCAAGAAATTTGGAAGTTACGGTCGCCTAAGTTTAAAACGAATCAATAAAAGCAATTTTCTTTGACATTAAGTTTCATATTTACAATTTTTCTAAATAGCCTGTTTTAGAATTGCGACTTAACATGGTTGATTAATAGGTTGCGGATTTTAAATGGTTTGAAATATACATAAAGTAAATTCTTAAGTTCTTAAATTCTAATAAGGAAGGCACTTTTGATTTCAAATAAAAACTCACCAAGTTACTCTTGAATAATAAGGTACAGTGAAACAAATATAAAGCCAAACAACAGGAAACTACGCAAGAATTGTTTTTTATAAAATATAATAATATAATCTTAAAAAATAAATAACTGATAGACCTATAACTTAATGATTACTACTTATTCAAGATTTTTATTTGAAATTTTTAATTACCCGGTGAAAAAACATTTTTTATACAGCTAATAAGGCTGCCAATTAAGACTCATGAAAATTACTTTTACTAAAGAGTGCTGCATGATTGGAGACTTAAACTTATAATATTAAATAACATATACCCATGTTATATTAACATAATGATTCAGTTTTTACAGCACTGAAACAATTATGCTAAGATTAGAGCACCGATAATCATTTCCAGATTAGCACTTCCAGATTAGGACTTATATTGCGAGCCAGTTAAGACTATGGTATTTTGGCCCTCATACTTTTGCAATCCGAGCATTAGATCGGTAAACACCTACGGCCAAGGTTTTTATGTATTTTTGGGGCTCACACTACATCGTATCCTGTTATCCGTAAAAGAACTGCGAGCCACCGGCCACGCCCGTGGACAAGGTGCGCGGAGCGGTTCCATCATAGGAAAGCTGCAAGATCGGTTTTGATTGACATAGCGTCGGAGTGCCGCTTACGGTCAAGGGCCCATGGCACATCGGGTTGATAGCTAGAGGCGACGGAGCTGGTTGCGTTATCGGGAATGCTGAAGGACCCCCGTTTAAAGAGTTCGGTGGCGTGGGTGTGCTTCTTGCATGCTGCATAACCCCCATACTTCCAGCATTTACTATATACCCGCCTCTTATGGTCGGCGCTGTTGTGTACTGGGCCAGCGAGGTTATTGGAACCATTGTACCTTTTGAATAATATTGCACTCTTATTTATATCTATGTATAAAAATGTCACGTCACAAATACTCACTTATAGCACTACTGCCAGGTAGGGTTCCACCAGACGTGTTTGATCCAATAACTATCGCCGGGCCCATAACTCCTGGCACTGCGGTCTGACGGTTTCCAATGCCCGTTGCCACATAGGCATTTGGCGGGATGCCTATTAAGTCTGGTGACTGGTGAGCGCCAACCAAAAGTGGAGCTGTGATTATACCAGGGGCTGATCCTGGATTACCCACTGAAGATAGATGGGCAGGAACATTGGTCAACAGGCTGCTAGTCGCGGCCAACGACAAATAATTCTGCGTAGGTAGTATCTTTTATAAAGGTGAGTAGATGAAGAATCTGCAGAACTTACTTTATTCTCGGACACAATAGGTAGAGGCACCGAAGTTTCCAAGTCGATATCTGCATCTATCTCTGAAATGGTATCATTGAATCCGCTGGGTATATTTGTTTCCTCAGCTAATACCCCCGCAACTTCATTGCTTTTTTTTGAAGAATTTAAGTGCGTATCAGTAGTTATACCATGACGCTTTTGAAGTTTTGACTTAATGGCGACGGCAATTATGGATAAAAACACTCCAAGGGATCCCACGATAAGAAGGTAAATATATAAGCGTTCCTGGTCGTCTGGTTAGGCAATGTTATAATATGTTAATATTTTAATGTGTATTTTTAATTATACATTATATGATTTATATGTATACATAAGTATTTCTTATTTTATCAATTAAATTGGATTTCTTTTTTGGAATTACCACTCGATGTTCGATTTTGTTATTCAATCGGATCATTAATTGACTAGTATTCTTTATGTTCAAGAATTCCAATAAAAAAAAGATTCATTTTGATATTAGACATATCGTAAAAAATATATATATTCATGATCAGTATGACCTCCTCAGTCGATATGTCTGTTTCCGTGCTAGTCTGTCAGTTTTAAAAATAAAGACTTACAACTTTTTTGCCAATTTTGTATGCCAATTTTAGATATTTTTAAAGATTGTTGGAATGGATACTTTCAAGATTCTATAACTAGAAAAGGATTCTATTACGTTTCATTTTATGTAAAACACACATTTTTTTTAAAAAGGTTCCCTTAACATTGAAAATATTCCAGATGGGATAGCTAATTCATATTTTCATTATGATGAGAAGGCATTTCTCTGATGTCGCTACATTTGTACGCATGAAAACTAAAACAAAGTAAACTAAAAATAAAGTAAACTAACATAATGAGAATGAAAACTTGGTTAGCACTATTATTATATGTTATGCGTTAATGCCAAATTATTGTATTTTTTTTATTTTTTTTTAAATATAGCTTAGATGTAGAATTATTGTAAATTTTTTTTAAATAACTGTCGCACGTTCGACCAAAATTTTTAAACCTAATATAATGATAACAAGTAATTGCATCTTTTAAATGTAAAAGCTACGAAAACAAATAAAAAATTAATTGATATATAAAGGTGGAAATCTTTATTTCCAATAGAATATGCAAAAATTGGTTAAAACTGCGAAATACTGTTTTCCATAGTCTTGCATTTATTTTGCAACTCGTAAAGATAAATGAAACTTTAGAATGATTCAGATGGCATAAAATAAAAACCAATTCCATGATGTAACTTTAAGTTTTCTCTTCAAATAAATATTATTAAATATTAAATTCATTAATCTGGTATTTATTTGATTCTTTTAGAAATACCCATTTGGCGGTTTAAGCCTACTGGCAGAGTGTCTGGCTCTGAATGCGAAATTGAGTTGGCTTACAAAACAGCCAAAAATAGCGAAAATTATATTTTATAATAATAATGCTACTATACTATTAATAAAATATTATATTAATATATATTAAAAATATTAAAAATATTAATATATATATATAATATACTAAAATTGTATTAACTTTTTATAGTTTTTTCAAAACAATTTTCGCTTTTTTTTTTTAATAATTTTCGAAATATTCTTAACTTAAGTGTAAACATAAATGGCAATTTATTCCTACAATTCCTTACCTTCCAAGCTTAAATCGGGAGTATGAGTCATTACGGTGTCGATTGCAGCAACCAAGGAGCTATTTGTCATGGTCTGGTTACTCGACAATGTAACACTAGGTCTTGAAATACTTCCCCCGGTGCTATTACGGATACCAGAACCTGTTGTATTGCTATACAGCTTTGGAATGGCTTCAGACTCTTTATAGTTTAGTTCATCGTCGTAAAGATCGTTGACATCACCCTCAAAGTCCTCGGACTCGTCTGCCTCCGTTTCTGAAGCATCATGCTCCTTAAGTACTTGCATGGGTACTGGACCGGACGAGAAATTACGAATACGTACATATTTTATTCTGTGCGCTTTTTATACGGTCACCATTATCACCTATCCATGTGGTAGGGTTAGCCACTTACCGCATGTGTAAACCACTTTCAAGTACATCCGAGAGTTCTTCTGACAGGGAGTGCCGAATGTGTTTGCGTCAGCTGCTAAGTTGCACCGCCGACGCCCGTGACATATTTGCATTACTGTCTCCGTTGAGTATGAGGCGAGGCATGCTACAAAGACCACCATCTTATTGATGAGAGGCTCAAGAATCTTACATTTTTAGACTTACTCTCTTCCCGAACTCCTTGAGGTTGAGGACACTGGATGCTTTCGTACTCAGTTCTGCCGAAACTTGCGCTATAAATGGCTATTCGCGAATAGGGGTTACACTCCAGCTGGGCGACATCATTGTGACACGCCACCTTGCTTCGAAACTCATCTGAAAGAGATGAGAGAAAATCAGAAATGTCACATTGTATATATCTAAAATATTATATTATATACAATATAATATATATATTAAAAATTGTGACGTGTGGTTCTCCCACAGTGAGAATTTATTCTACTAATACAAACTTACATGGACGACATTTGTAAGCTACCTCCACGATTTTTCTAAGCTTGGGACATGGGTCGCTGCTTAAGGAATTTGTGCCAACTGTGCTGCTGTGGTAACTACTTGTCCCGGTGGAGTCACCTACTCCGCTTGCGCCTAAGTCCGAATATTGTGAAGAGCCGTGAAACTTACAGTGCTTTTTCTTCTGGCACGCATCAACCACTGTTTGCAGCAAGGAGTACTTAATATAAAATTTAAAAACAGTATAAAATCATTAAGATATGATAAAGAATAGTAACATGCTTCGGATGAAGCCAAAACTTAGCACCTGCATTTTGTATAAATCAAACGAGCATTTGTATTACATCAGGTTTGAGGGGACCATGATACAATAACTTAAAGGTAGTCCCGTCGTTGAAATATTCCTCAATTGCCAGGTTATTAACATCCAGTTTAGAAAAACATAAGTCGATATGATATATATTTTTAAGATATTTTAACCCTAAGAAATAAATTTTTCCAATTTTTGTTGGAAGCTGATATCATGAGAAAAATTATCTCTACAAAAACAAAAATAGCAAATAATTTCGCACTCGTAATAATTAAAAATTTATTTATAGGAAAATATAATATTCTTTATTTTATAATAGTAACTAAATGAAACGAAGTCATCGACGAATGTTTATCTACACACTTGATTGTTAGTACTGTTTCGATCACAATCGGTCATTTTTTTCACGGACTAGATTCTGTCGACGAGACTACCTTATAGTTATTGTATATCATAGTGGGCACTAATTAATACAGTAAGTCGATTTGTTATTTTTCGACTTATATACAAAGTGCAAAACCATAAAACTGATTGGAAGGCAGCAAAGAAGGAATATACTGACAATGGGATCCTAAACTACATATTAAGGTTGTCATTGAAAAAAGTCAGGGTAATATATGTATCTACCGTACTCGAACAAATGAATACATAAGGTCTGTCTTACGGGAATTTATAAATCAAAAAGGGCCGTGTGTTCTACCTGATACACCTATCCTCCACTCTACGCCTTAGCCATTTTATAAACCGAAAAATTTTGATTTCGTGGAATTAGTTGCGAAACGAAAGAAAGGACGGTATTCCGGGTACCTCATCCAATAGGGCATCCGTCAGCCTTTACGTTATAATACACATATACATTTATTTTTCAACATGGTTAGAATAAAAAGGTATATTCATTTTTCAAACTCGAAGTAGTCTTAAAGATACAGCAGTTAGAAGATGGAGTTGGTTAACTTCTTATTAAACTTGTTTTACAAATTTTCCTCCATCGTAGCTCAAAAACGGCTTGACCGAATATCTTGAAATTTGTAGTCTACACTCAACATATGTAAGTGTATTAACTTTAATGAATAAATGAAAAAATAATAATAAATTAAATAAATGTGGATTTTTTATACCAGAAAATCAAAAAAAAAAATAAAAAAAAGTTTTCAGCACATGTTTTGAGGTACATAATATTTTTAGTTCAAACTACATATTTTTATAGTTTAGTTATATGTTAGAAAATGTTTTTACGTTTTTACTTAATATCTGACGCCAGAAAAAAATCGAAAAAAGATAAAAACACGCCGCCACACGGTATGACCCCCTTGAGTGCATGGCTTAAGTGAAAGAATAATAAAATTAGTGTTTTTTTTACCTGTAATGCGTTTGGCCACATGCAGCTTTTTGGCGTATTTTCATTATTTTCGTAACTATTTTGAATATCTTGGAAATTGACAGTTGTACCATTCTCGGCCCCCTTCGAACTTGAATTTGTGGTTGTGATATCTTTGCTAATGGTTGACATAGTAAAGCCATAACCGTATTCATCACTGGAAATGCGCTGGGTCGCTTCTTTCTGCTGCAATGAACCGAAAATGGATCCTCGCAGCAAGTGCTTTTCTTTTCCATGGATTTGCGGACTTTTTACGCCAGAAACGGGACACAGATCCTCTATACTGTAGCCATCTGTTTAAGCCATTTACTCACATGTGATTATGCGCGTTTGAATATGTGGGTTCTACTTACCTTTTGCTACAAACTTGTTGTACTGAGCAAATTCGATGGAAATACTGGTGCCGCGGGGACAAGCAATAAAAACTGGCTCGGAGTCACATGCTACTTTTTGATACGTTCGCAGCGTAGCCGAAAGCAATGCTATTGCAAAGAAGAAACGTGAAAACCTGGGTAAAATTTTTTAATAACCACCTTTCACTAATTATTAACACTAAATGAAACTTATATAATATAAAATAAACCGGAAAGGAAAGGTCCTAAGCTGGTACTAAGGTCCTAAGCTAAGGAATAAAGATATATACGATATATGTGATCTCTATGCCGTTACACCGTGAGGATAAGGTCGATTTCAACGTTCTAAAGATTAAACGTTCTATTAATAGAATAAAATAGAATGATTATCGCTTTCATACATCAATGGAAACCGCATTTATGAGGATTTTTACAGCGAGTTCACTACGAACTGAGCTCACAAGTTCGAGGATTAAGACGAGGATATTTTTGTAGAATTGTTATGGTATTTAAGGGAATATATTTTTTGGGCACACAACATTAAAAAATATTTATCACTGTTCACCACCTATTGTGTTGGAAACATTGTGTTTATATGAGATGTCCTATGTACACTATAATCTTTGATCTGAGTACTTGAGTACCCAGTTTGGAAACGAAAGAATTGGTGATGTTTTGCATTACAGTCATTGGCAGGTATGAAGCAGCATCCTAGTGAATCGATTTAAAAGTTGTTTTAATTGGTCATGCTATCTCGGAGTACTTTTAAGATTATTATTATGATTGTTTAATTATCGGGGAGAAACGCCGTTTAGCTTTTAAAAGCATATTATTAGAAGACCTATTTAGACAGACTTTTGTTTAACCAGTTCTATTAAAAAGTTTTGGTTTTGCATCAGCTCTTGCAAAGTATTTTGAATCGATACCATTATACTTGTAGTGAATTTTGTGTAGACTTTATACCATTAGGTGTTTGTTTCATTATTTTTTTTTGCTTTTAGATTTTTTCTAAGAAATAACGCTAAACGTCTGATCGACCAAAATAAACAGAGAAACCAGTGGAGGAACCACTGGATCAAACCAGTACTGTACTGTACTGTACTGATCTTATACATATCTTATATATAGGCCGATAGGCTGGTCTTACTGTTTTTTCTTCTTAAATAGATTGTGAATTCTAAAGCATACGGTTTTATACAGGATATATTTTGAAAAGTGTAATGAGCAACAAAAGCTCCAATATCAATTTTGGAGACGAAAATCGCAATGAATTATACATTAAGAAATATTCTTACCCGGCATGTTTCTTTGTTTCTTTTTAAATTTTTTTCTAAAATGCTAAAATGTGAAATGAAAATACTGCCATCCACAGTAATTGGGTCGGAGATGATTCCTTAAGTGCATTAAAAACATCTGGAGAAAATTTATATACCATGCAAGGGTACAAAAAAGAAGTCTAAGTTAGACTTTTTTGTACACGATCGGCTTATATTAGTTAGATCAAATAATTTTACAACCGATCCTCGATATGTACATTATTGATCAGTATTATCTTTTATGTCTATATATCCTTCCTTTGGTGTATTTGAAGGTAGAAGCTTTGAACTTAAAAAAAATATGTTTTATTATTTAGTTATCATAAGAATCGATATTTCTATATAGAAAATTCTCTCTTACAGCAAACTGTATCTTCTATTGTCGAAGTAAACCAGTAACAAGCACGCATGCCACGCCTTAAATATCTGATATCTATTTGGATGACGGACAAGTGCAATATATGTATAAACAAAGAAGGAAAGATAACTTCGGGCGGAGCCGAAGTTTATTTACCCTTGCAGTTATGTGGCAGCTAATATTATTAGATATACATGTATCGGATCTAATATAGTCAGCCGATCCTTATGAAAAAAATTTTGCAGTTTTGATAAGTTCACTTCTAACTTAAAAAACAACAAAGTTATGGCATTTCCGATCAATCATTTATATGACAGCTATAGGATATAGTCATCCTAACCTGATGAAATTTGGCAGATGGCATTAGTTTGCCAAAATGGAATCCATAGAAACTTAATAACTTAAAAAACCACAAAGTTATGGCATTTTCGATCAATCAGTTATACATATGGCAGCTATAGGATATAGTTGGCCGATCCCGGCCGTTCCGACTTATATACTGCCTGCAAGGGAAAGAAGGATGTGTGCAAAGTTTGAAGTTGATGGCTTTAAAACTGAGAGACTAGTTTGCGTAGAAAAGGACAAACGGACATGCTTATGTCGACTCAGGAGGTGATCCTGATCAAGAATATATATACTTTATAATTATAATACCCTCTGCAGGGGTATAAAAAGATGGCTATAGTCAAGATTCCCGGCCATATGATACCCGGAACTCTTTCCCTTCACCCACACCCTTATTTGTATTAAAGGCTATTTGTAATTTAAAGTAACCTAAACTGATTTCTATCTAGCGGTTTTAAATCGTATCGTACCTTGAAAAAATTAAAATAATTATAAAATACTTGTTCAAGGAGTGCTTACCTAACGGATCGATGCGAAAAATCATTTCCCCATCCACCACTGCTGTACTGAGGACCCATAGAAAGGGCAGTATCAAGCTCGTGGCTTGCAGGTAATCCATTCTCCGTAGGAGTTGGGAAAAAGACAGTCAATAAATTGACGGACAGCACAATAAAAAGGCTTCGAACGGTGACGCTGGCATAACAACTCACGATTGTATTTTTTCGTAATAACTTTCTTCTTGCACTAATTCTGTTTATTCACTTATTCATTTACATTTAATTAAGTTTTTACTGGCAAAAATGAATGACACTTTTCATCACTATTCACAATCACAATGGGAGATACATATCCATCAGAATTCATAAGGATTGCTAAGAATCATAGTTAAGAGTATAAAAGTATGTTTAATATATTTGAATTCGTGGTATTGTTATTTTGATAATGCATTATATTTTATTTCTATAAGCAAGCAATAATGCTTAATATTAGAGCTTACAAATTCGTATCTTTAACAAAATGCATAATCCCCCATTAATGCCACTAGGGTGCAAACTTATTTTTAAAAATTTTCCCTATTACCTTTAATTATTTATACAATTTGACTATAAAAATCCACAAGCAAAATTAAATAAATAATTATAAGCAACAACTAAAAGCAGCTTTCAATTTTTCAAAAGGCCATAATTTATAATAAAACGAAGGTTCTCTGCTTATTTCCATCTGCCGTCGGAATATTAAAATTTTTTTTTTGGATCTGAAGTATTTTGCTGTATGGCAGTCTTAGCTCAAAAAAGGTTACATTAGCCAAAAAAAAAGATTGCTTGACAAAGCCTTTTGGATTTCATGGCACATGCTGACATGATTGGATGCATGAAGCCGTAAATGTTCAACAATTAAGGTGTCATTAAGCATATATGCTTCCAATGAATATGACATATCCATTTTTCCTTCATCTTTTTTTTGTCTTGCATTAACCAAATGATAATCTTCCTCCTCAGACAAGAAATTAAAGTTTTTGGAACGGGTGTCTTCTCAATAAAGTTTCCAAGGTGTTATATGTATATAAAAGCTAATAAAGGGGTGGAGACTTTAATAGTAGCAGTCTTAAGTTATACATTAAGGTATCTATGTGCTAACGACCGAGTAGGTGTACCCACACTATCACTAACTAATTATCACTGAATTTAAAACTTTAACCATTGTTGACCGGAAATTATAATATTGAATTTCTTCAGGAGACTGCGAAAAAAATTAAAGCACTGACTTTATATGTTACATTTGGACGCAGTACGGAAAAGAAAGCTTTTTTACGGAAGATTTTTTTTTCTGATTTGAAATCGTTACAAAAATATTTTTATTTGGGCAGCGAAAAAGAACAGGAAATGTATACTTCAAAACTTTTTGTGCTTTATAGGCTCATCACATCTTTTTATTCGTCGTTGAGATGCGAAATACACACATTCATTCGGAGCAGCCACTCGTTCGGCAGCAAACACGTGTATACTCGACCGTGAGGTGTAGACTGCGAATTTCCGTCGGCCCATTCGCTTTTGCTTCGTTAAAGTATCCCGAGGACGCTTAAAAACGGGTGTAAAGTCCAAGCTGCTGACCCGAACAGTGAGGTATCGACCTTTTATGTCCGCGACACAACCGCCCTCGACAAAAATCACAACGATTTTGAGCGGGTCGTCAAAGTCTGCGATTCGCTCAAACATTTACATTTGCTGCGCGGCGCATGCCCGGAAATTTTCTCTTTTTGTGTGTCTTTGGGGTCTCTGTAAAATCGTGGCTGTCCAGGCACCTCTTTAAAAGAGCTCCTGGAAATTCAAGCCAACGTTCTTGAACTCCCGTGCCCATGCAGTCTAATATCCAATAGATCTCAGCATTAACTAATTAGAACTTGTGTCCCTACATAGCTTTGTAACATTCAAAGGAGAAATGAAAGCATCATTTTTTTTATTATTCAGATCGAAACTATACTCTATCATTATATATATCATTATCCTTATCATTATTATGTTATCTTTATATATACACAAAAATAAAACAATGTTACGATATTGGCGTAATGAGTAGTCTGTGAACCACATATAGACATATTGTTCACATAAATATACGCTGTTTATTAATTAAAATGTTACTGCATATTGACATATTGAGCCTTTCGTCCTGAGTTAATATGACTTCCTTTTTGACAAAAAGGGCTGATCTTACCATGCAAAAAGTCACATAGATTAATGATGAATAACTAGACGGATCTTGATATTTGTTATTCGGTTGGAAATGATTCCTTCACTGCTACGAATATCTTAACATTTTATATTACCCTCAAATAGTATGATTACAAAGTTTGAAATATTATGAAAAATCTCCAAAAAGCGTTGGGCTCTCCTGAACCGAAGTGCAGAACAAACATAGTTTCCATCGTCCTCTGTTTACGCGGTTCACCTAAGATAGGAGACTTGTAAAGTTTTACCATATATTGAATTACGTAGGCCGTGTAAGCTTAAAAAAAAAACTTACACTTTACGTACAAAATACAAAAAAAAAAAATACAAAAATATGACATCCACCATATACCAAATTTTTGAAGTTGAAATCTAAATTTTAAACATTTTTTAGCTCAACAATAAATTGTTGGGAAATTTTTATGAACTTTGCACCAGTAAAATCAAATATATGTTCATACATAATTAATTTACATTTTATTTATTGAAGTTTCTTAAACCATACTTAATACATATTTATAACTACAAATACATTAAACAATAAGATGAACGAATGCTTTTTCATTTACAAACATAAGTTATTTATAAGTAAGATTTGTATATAATACAGAAACTATACCAAACATAAATCGAATGTATTTAAAAACAATGTTTTGCGGTATTATGGTTTTTTTCTATTTTTTATATTCGTTATTGACCGTTTAATATTCCCTATGCGTAATTTATTTACATTTTGTAAATGTGTAGTTTTGAAAGAAGTATATTCTGCTCTTTTAGGTATTAACTATTTTAAATGACATTTTTTGGCAAGTATATTTACACAATGGGTAATTAGTTTTGCAATAACTAGGATTTATATTTTGTTTGTTTCAATATTTACACATATGCAAAGTTTTAAGAATTCAGTATGTCATTACTTAAACGCTAATTAGGAAGGCACTTGTTTTCAAAATAGAATTCGAAAGAAAACTCAACAAGAAAAAAAAGTGCATTAAGTAACAACAATATATTAATACTGAAAACTGTTACATACATATACCTGAAAGAACCTAATAAATACAACAAAGGGAAAATTTGAAAAAATTCACATTTACAAAATATTTTTCGCTACTTAAATAAATATTAAGTTTCCGTTTTTTGCAGGTTCAATTCTCCTGAAACATGCCCGAAAACTTTCTGGCTCAGTTTAAGGATTGAAATAAGATTGAGTAGAATGAGCTTTTTAAGATTTTGTTTCTATTGATTTCGAAAATTCTATCGCCGTTAAATATCCGGGAACTTTTTAGTTCAGTTTGAGGAATGACATCAAGCCGAATGCGCTACTTAAGATATTTTCGAGATACTTCGAATTTTTTCGATAAAATCGATTCCTCAGCATTTCCGAACTAAGGTTGAATGCCATTTGGCGCAACTGCACCCATGGTTAAGCCTGTGCCGTATAAATGGGGTTCAGAATCCATCATGTCTTGTCATCCATAATAGAATTGAGAACCAGCCGCCACGCCAGTGGACAAGGTACGTGGTGCGGTTCCATCATAGGAAAGCTGCATGACGGGCTTTGTTCGATGCAGAGTCGAAGTGCCGCTTACAGACAAGGAAGCAGACCCATGACCCAAAGAAGCTATTGCAAGGGGTGGAACTGGTTGCGTTGGTGGATGTGCCGGAGACCCCCCGGCCAAAGAGGACGGTGGCGTGGGTGTGCTTCTCTGATGCTGCAGCACTCCCATACCTCCAGCATTTACTATATAACCGCCTCTGATGGTCGGCGCGTTTGTATATTGGGCCAGTGAAGTTATGGGTACCATTGTGCCTAGAAAATAGTATTGTTTTAAAATCCAAATCAATGTAAGGGTACTGACTGAAAGGGTACTGAAATATACTTACTAGTAACACTACTTCCAGGTAAGGGACAACCAGAAGCATTGGATCCAATAACAATCGCTGGGGCTAGAATGCCCGTCACTGCATTCTGGCAGTTTGCGGTAGCACTGCTTGTTGCTACGTAGCCACTTGACGGAATACCTATTAAATCAGGCGAGTGGTGGGTTCCAACCAAAAGTGGAGCTGTAATAAGACCGGGTGCCGATCCGTGGTTGCCTCCCGAGGATAGATGTCCAGGCACTATATTTGTAAAGAGGCTGCTAGCAGGGGCGTACGCCAAATAATTCTGAGAAGGTATCATCTTAAAAAAATAATAAATGGTTTCATATAAAGAGTATACAACTCACTTCATTTTTGGAAACTATAGGTAAAGGCACTGAAGTTGTTAGGTCAATGTCTGTATCTATTTCGTCAATTTCATTCAATCCGCTCGGAACTGTTGTATCCTCTGCTAATTCCCCAGGCGGCTCATTGGCTTTATTCGGAGAATTCATATGCGTATCCGTAATCACACTATGGCGCCTTTGGAGCATCAACCTAATGGCAACAATAATTATGGAAAAAAGCACTCCAAGGGATCCCACGATAAGTAGGTAAATATAAAAACGTTCCTGGTCGTCTGTTAAAAAATTGTTAAAGAGGATTTACAAATTTGTATTAAGTGATAATTTAACTTTAATTTCCTAATTGACTAATTTATAATCTAATAAAATACAATAGCATAGTTCTGCTTTTGTTTGAAAAAGTGAAATTATTGAAAAAGATTTATTAATTAAGTAATATATTGCAGTTAAGTGTCAGTTATTAATATAAGGTATATGAACATATGGATATATGGATCGGATATATATTGGAAGCATCGGATATAGTTGCCCAATCCGTATGAGAATTTCACCATAAAAGTAATTTCCTTTAATACAAATTTTTAGAAGAGTCCATAAATACGGATTTTCAAAAGCACCCACAGTTTTGTTTTGATCAGGTTTGACATATCCGATCTATCAGATATGGGGCTGCAATAAGATATATACATATGGTTTATCCCAATTAAATTCTTTCGAACAGATAAGTTGTTAAAAAGTGGAAACTGACATTCAAACTGTTATAGAGCAGCTTTAGGATATAGTCGGCCCATCGTTATGAAAGTATGTAAATCGAATAAGTTGACCAAAAATATCCATACGATGTTCTATCTTTCTAATTCGAAAAACACCTACACTATTGGATTATTACTATAATTAAAAATGATATGTAATTACAAGTTATAAGTTATAACTTATAGCTATAATTACTTACCCTCCAAGCTAAAGTCGGCAGTATGAGTCATTACGGTATCGATCTCGGCAACCAATGAGCTATTCGTCATGGTCTGGTTACTCGACAATGTAACACTAGGTCTCGATATTGTTCCTCGGGAGCTATTACGAGTTCCAGAACCTGTTGTGTTACTATACAGCTTTGGAATGGCTTCAGACTCTTTATAGTTTAGTTCATCGTCGTAAAGATCGTTGACATCACCCTCAAAGTCCTCGGACTCGTCTGCCTCCGTTTCTGATGCATCATGCTCCTTAAGAACTTGCATGGGTACTGGACCGGACGAGAAATTACGAATACGTACATATTTTATTGTGTGCGCTTTTTATACGGTCACCATTATATGGTGGTCCATATGGTAGGGTTAGCCACTTACCGCATGTGTAAACCACTTTCAAGTACATCCGAGAGTTCTTCTGACAGGGAGTGCCGAATGTGTTTGCGTCAGCTGCTAAGTTGCACCGCCGACGCCCGTGACATATTTGCATTACTGTCTCCGTTGAGTATGAGGCGAGGCATGCTACAAAGACCACGATCTTATTGATGAGAGGCTCAATAATCTTACATTTTTAGACTTACTCTCTTCCCGAACTCCTTGAGGTTGAGGACACTGGATGCTTTCGTACTCAGTTCTGCCGAAACTTGCGCTATAAATGGCTATTCGCGAATAGGGGTTACACTCCAGCTGGGCGACATCATTGTGACACGCCACCTTGCTTCGAAACTCATCTGAAAGAGATGAGAGAAGATCAGAAATGTCAAATTATATGCATCTAACACTATTAAAAATTCTCCACAGTGATAATTTATTCCACTAATCCACACTTACATGGACGACATTTGTAGGCTATTTCCACGATTTTTCTGATTTTGGGGCAGGGATCGCTATTAATTGAATTAGTGCTGATTGTACTGCTGTGATAACTACTGGTTCCGGATGAGTCACCTACTCCGCTTGCGCCTAAGCCGTAATAATGCGAAGACCCTTGGAACTTACAGTGTTTTTTCTTCTGGCACGCCTCGACTACTGTTTGCAGCAACGAGTACTAAAATAAATAATCAAATATATTATCTGTTGATAAAAAGAATGACATAGCGTGAAAGAAAAGGTCATATCTTTATTTAAAATATTCCATATAACGGTATACCGTATACCTTTATATGCATATACAGGGTAGCTTTGAACAAAGCTGAATTTGGTATACCCTATAGTATTTAATTATATATTAAATACCAGTGTTTTTCATTAAATGGTATGGTATGGCTAGATCGAGATGATAATGCATAAACAAATTAAAACAGGTATGTATATGCATATGGAAAGTCTTAAGTATGCATATGTTAAATTAATTTCATTCAGACTCCCCTGGAGCCTTTTCTTAATTTGGCACATGGGCTACGCTACAATTCAAATTGTGCTTTTATAGAAACTGTTTTATTATTACCTGTAAAGCATTTGGCCACATGCAACTTTTTAGCGTGTTTTCGTTGTTCCCGTTAGTACTTTGAACATCTCCAAAACTGGGGATTGTTCCAGTCCCGTCGTCAGTTGAACTTGGCCTGGTGGTAATGATAGCTTCGCTACTAGATATTATGATATGGTCGTATCCACCATTCGCAAAGCGTTTAGAAGTATCTTTTTGCTGGGATAAACCAAAAATGGATCCTCGAAGTAAGTGCTTTGCTTTACCACGAATTTCTGAACCGAGCTCTCCAGGCACGGGACATAGATCCTCGATACTGTAGCCATCTGCATAAAAATTATGTGCATGCTATCAAAAACACAAAAACAAAAAAAGGGTGGGTGCTACCTACCTTTCTGCACAAACTTGTTATACTGAGCAAACTCGATGGAAATACTGGTGCCACGGGGACAGGCAATAACAACTTCTTCCGAGTCACAAGCCACTTTTTGATATGTGCGTAGCGTCGCCGAAAGTAATGCTGTTTCAAAAGTATAACATGAATAATATATAAATTGATAAATTTTTTACAATTATTATAGGTAGTTTTTTAAAAGGCATAAAAAATAAATATCTTGACGAGATAATATTACGCTCAGCACTTCTAAAATTATAATAAAACAAGAAAGGAAAGCTAACTTTGGACGCAGCTGTATATTAATTATTATTATACCATTGCAGTTTTTATACCCTTTTAAGTTAGAAGGATGGGACTTTATATGGGTTCCACTTTGGGCAAACTAATTCGATCTGCCAAATTTCATAAGGATCGGCCGACTATATCGTATAGCTGCCATATAACTGATTTATCGGAAATGTCATATCTTTGTTGCTTTTTAAGTTAAGTTAGGATAGGACTTTCTATGGATTTCATTTTGGGCAAACTTATCCGATCTGCCAAATTTCATAAGAATCGGCGAACTATATAAAATCCGATATATATATAACTATGTAAGCTGCCATATAACTGCAAGGGTATATCAACTTCGGCACCGCCCGAAGTTAGCTTTCCTTTCTTGTTATAGTACTAGTTCTTTGTATAAAATATAAAATTAAGCAATTAATTTTATATTATTTTATTTACCAAACAATTGCGTTTGGTAACCATTTAATGCCATATTTTTATTTTCTTTGGAATATATAAATGGTAAAAATTTTATGTACTAGAACTCTGGTTTTAGATTAACCTTAGGACTTGGATTAATTATTAAAGGAGTAAAAAAGAAAATTTTGTCGGTCCGTGTAATCGCACATGCGAATTAAAAAAATTGCAACTTTCCTGCAAATGCTCTATACATTAAGTTGCGATTAAGATTATCAGGACAGCTATATCGACCATAAAATTTTAGAATATATTGAATAATTCGAGAATTTTAAACATTCTAAAATTACTTCTTTGCACGCCTTTCTTATATTATCCTCGAAGAGAAAATTCTCTCGCTCTTTTTTACATCTTGCGGATAAAAATAAAGTATTACAGCTGTTGATGTGTATATGTTTTGTATGTTGCCCATAAAAATAAAATTTATGTTAGCTCTTATATTCTGTTATTCCCTGAATTTCCCATAAATTTTGAAGGTCTGTTTTAGATTTACAGTGAACTAACAGAATCAAATACGAGATTCTGTGTACGAAAACCTGTATAGGAAATGTCTGTATAAGATTGGATGTAATATAAGAAGAAATGAATGTATAAGAAGGGTTTTTGTAAACGGCATCATCTTATATAAACAAAAGACACGATGACCAAGATTAATTCCAGGTTAAGTCAATTTTTATTCATTTTGGTCAATACCATTTTGTCTTATAACAACAAAAATACAAAAAAAAGGGACAATGACAATTAATTTGAAAAAAATTATCTATTTTAAACAAAAACATATGCTAGAGATAAAACAATGGAAAATTGTTAATTTCTGCATATGTATATATGTATATGTATATATAAATTTATTTAAATAAGCAATTCGTCTCCTACGTGGACACTGCCATCCACAGTGATTCATAAATTGATACAACATGAGCAGTCAAAAGTCAGTGAAACTCCCGGTGTAACAATAAATGTCATGTATCACAATGCTTGCCAACGCATGCGCGATTAGACATTGTCGATCTGAATAAGTGATATACCAAATTATATTATTTGAATTAGAGCCTTTTTATCGAAAAATTTGCTCAAAAGTCGTTTGGTTTGGGAGAAATTTGGGTGAAAGAAAAACAATTTTGATTTACCAAATTGGAGATAGTGCGGACATGGTGTCACAATAAAATATTTTATTAAATAACATTTTACTCCCAATTACACATCGATGGGTATTTTAATCATCCCGACTCGACATTGAAAACGTTCTCATCCGGCACGTGAAAAATAACATTTAAAAAAACACACAGACTCGTGCTGGGTAGAATATTTGTAATGTGTCATTTTGTAATTTTCGGCATGGCATGCAGGTTTGTCACCGGTATTTTACCTCGGCAAGAGGTTTTATTATTTGATTCTAAAGAAAATTGTACCTAATACTTAATTCCAATTTTGTTTCGAGTGAACAGGGTATGTAATTTGGAAAAGAAATTATCTTCGGCCCCAAAAAGTACATATATTTATGATCAGTATCAAAAGCCTAGTCGATAAAGCCATATCCGGCTGTCTGTATGAACGCATGGATCTTAGAAACTATAAGAGATAGAGATATCCGATTTTGGACTTAGGCTCGCAGTTCAAGTTTATTTTTGCCCGTAGATTTTGCCACTGTAGCGCCAGTTCAGGAAATAATTGCAAACCAATTGCAATTTTTACAGGATTTATAGAAAATTATATACCGAGTCCCTACGGGTTTGTTCAGTTATTAGCTCCGAAACGAGAGAAATAATCCTATACACCGTGATAATCCTAACACCTCCCACATGCATATAAGGAACTTTAATCTATAAACTCTATTTACTTACCTAATTTTTCGCCACAAAAAACATTCTCCAGAGAATGAGTCCATACTAGAACCCAGATAAGAAATAAAACTCCCGTGTTTGTCGTACGAAAGTAAGGTCGGGGCACACTCCATTTAGGTCGTAGCTCCATTTTAGCGTATTTGACTAATGTGTCAGATATGATTAGTGCAGGTAGAAGACCGTCGCCAATGAAGAGGATTTGTGTATTATATTGTTCTAGTATTATAAAAGCTCTACTTCAAGTCTCAGCCTAACCCGCTGCAATCCATATGATCATTATCCGCATAAGGTTTGTGTAAGGAATTCATTAAACCATGCTGACGGTAAGGTAATCTGAAAATTCAAAAGAAAATACAAATTATTTTTATTATTCACAATATTTTCAAAAGAAAATTCAAAAGAAAATACAAATTATTTTTATTATTCACAATATTTTCAAAGGAAAATTCAAAAGAAAATACTAATTATTTTTATTATTCACATCTTTCTGGAGATTTATAATTCTCCTAATTCGGGCTTAGTTAAAATATATGAAATGATTAGAATATACCGCTTAATATTATTTATGTATTTAACAAAGAACTTAAGAATTAGATTAAGGTTATTATAAGATAGATAGAGTGGATAAAGGTGTAAAAACCTATATTGTATTGTCGTAAAATGTTTTGCCTCTGACGCATAATTGACTCCGAAACCTAGTTGGCCTAGTTGCGATAAACAAATGTTTTTCAATTCCTCATTAGTCATTTTTATCGTAGAAGGGTATTTTAAAACTTTTTAAAAACTAGTTTAAAACTTCCATAATATAGTTAGTATAGTATAACACTGTAAAATGAAAAAAAAAACTTTTTAACTACTTTTAGCCCATTTAAAATATATAATTATTACGCATGGAAAATATTTGATATGTTTGGAGTCTTTAGGTCAAATCTCTTGTCTAATAAGAAGACTAAAATTCAAATTTTCAGTAAAATTCATGTTCAGTTAAAATGCGCTTTGTTCTGTGCACGATTTACTTTCAATTGAATTTGAAAAATGTTGATATACCCTTGCAGTTAAGTATATATTATTAGATATATATCGGATCTTATATAGTCGGCTGATCCTTATAAAATTCGGCAGATCGGATAAGTTTGCCCAAAATGGAATCCATAGAAAGTCCCATCCTTTTAACTTAAAAAACAACAAAGTTGTGGCATTTCCGATCAATCAGTTATATGTCAGCTATAGGATATATTTGACCGATCCCGGCCGTTCCGACACATAAGTACTGCCTGCACCTAAAGAAGGACGTGTGCAAAGATTGAATTCAATAGCTTTAAAACAGAGAGATTAGTTTGCTTAGGAACACACAAACAGACGGGAATGCTTGAATCGACTCAGGAGGTGATCCTGATCAAGACCTGATTCGCCATTGTAGCTCGACTTATGCCCAACACGATCCGTTCAGGGTATTATGTTCGGACTACAATGGTCTCTACAACATCTTGCCACTTTGCTCTACTAACAATCTTAAATCCTTTATACTAAACGCCTTATCTGTGCAACACTCTTCCTCGTAATACTCGACTCCTTCTCTTTATACTCTCTCGGATCTATCCCCGCGATTCGAGCCGAACGTTATGCGGCAGCGCCCCTCGGTCGGTTGGGCGGGAGGTGGGCTGTACGTATGCAGAGGGAACCACGCGAAAGAATATATATACTTTATAGGGTCGGAGATGTCTCCTTTACTGCGTTGCACACTTTTGACGAAAATTTTAATACCCTCTGCAAGGGTATAAAAATATATATTTCATAATAACCTTTTCTGCTGGAAATCGAACCCATTAACATAAGATTTACAGGCAGTCATCGACCATTGATCCATGAGCTTTAAGTGTTCCGCGCAAAACATTTGGAATGCATAGAAAATTTTACAGAATAATAACGAAAATTGAAAACCGAATTTCAGCTGTAGTAGCGGCTAGCGGATTCGGTTCGCCAAGTTTGTTTATCTTTAAATCCATGATATGGTTGTAATTTTCAAGCAAAATGTGTTGTTACGGCCCAAAAAACGACGGTGACTGTAATTTATGTAATGGAGTGTTTTATTTATATTCATTATAAGCTTAGTGGGGGCATTTGCTAACAAAGCTTTTTGATCGTAAAGTTATGAATTAATGAGAGTTCTCATTAAGACATGGAACACTATCGAGGTTAGCACGGATGATGCACAGACTCCAAAACATAAAAATGCCAATCAAATACACACATGTGTACGAAACGCCAATTTCGACAGGTGGCTGCACAAAATTGGTAGCTCCACTTATAGGACTATATCTTAAGTTAACGAATTATGCCAGATATAGACGATATATCAAAAGTTGCGTCAATGGCTATCTCCACGTGCAATATAAATGAGATCCCATTTAAATTTCTTAAAAAAAAGTCTTAAAAAAATTTTTTTTTGTCTACAAATAAGACCTTAATAAAAGTTAAAAAACTTTTCAACGGCGTGAAGCACGTTTTGATTTCATCATCGATTATGAAGTTATGAATTTTTTAAGTAATAAAATTTTTAAATTTTATAACGTAAATTTAAGGTATTTTAAAAAGGTTTAAAACAAAAGTTGCTCATGTTTTAGTAACAAACATCCCCAAATTTTTTTCAGGATTGCCTAGAAAAAAATAGTGCAAACAGACAAACAGAGGGACAAACTGCCTTCAGTTGGAAAGAGCTGTAAAATTCGAATTTATTGAATAACTTTTGAACGAAATGTCGGAACGGTTGAGGTATCAATCGACGCGCCTTTAGGAGAAGAATGCGAATAAGAGAAAATTCTAGCTGAGGACTAAAATGTCTTCGCCAGCCCCATTTTAGTGATTTGTACTTTCACCTTAATTTCGCCCAAACCAAACGACTTTTGGAAAATGTTTGGACAAAAATTATCAAAATAAAACCTACCTTTCGATTGGTATATAATTCATTCAGATCGGAAAAAAAACAGAAAATTTTTTTCTGTGTTCAGATTCAAATTCAAAAGAATTCTTCGGCTATATATAGAGTCTCCTCGCGCACGCCAAGGCATGCAGTTCGTCACCTCGTGGACTGCCTTCCACAGTAACAGATTCTTTTAAATATAGAAAATATATATATGAATTCGATTTTTTGGCTATAAAAATCGAATTTCGTATAACTACAGTACTAACTAATGTACCAAATATACAATAAGAGACTAATTAGGTTATAATAAGGATTTTTTAAGTTTTTATAAGATAATAACGTTTTTTTTTTCCAAACGACAAAGCCTTGTTGTCTCTTAGACTTTATAAAAATGTCAACAATATTCCACCCATTGCAAAATACATGAAAATATTTCAGAATTTTATTTCAGATACATTAAATCAAAAGTAGATCCTCAAACTTGTATATAGCGGCAAAAACATCGGCCATTTATGGGCCCAAAAGTAACATTTATGCACCAAAATTTATGCACCAGATTCCTTGGTTCTCCATAAATAAAATAAAAATATGTAATGGATATATTAAACAAAATATAATTTATTTTGGAATAAATGTGAATGGAATTATATCGCCTTAACAGAAATGTATTCTATCCTCAGCTTACCAAAAAATCTATCAATGAGTGAGGTTCGAAAAAAATTGTGTGATAGTCTTTTTTCAGTCGGAGCATATAATAACATCTAAGGAGGACAGAACCATAATGGCAAACAATAGAATATTGTTACCTTTTGCTAAAGAAAATTTGTCATTCCATTGAGTAGTCCAAAAATATAATGAAGCAAAGGAAATATTAAAGATTTTAGTCTAATTTTTAAGGACCCAAGTCCTTTTTTTAAGTTAGACATAATTTTACGTTTACTATATTAACTAACTGACCAGGCAAACTTCCCATTGCCTCAATTTGTAACTCTTGGCCAATGGTTCTCTTCTCTGCATTGTGAGAATAACGATTATCAACTTCCTCATCTGAATTGCCGATAAAATAAATTTGAAAAAATTGATGAATTGCATTTCCCCCAGTAAGTGATAAAATTGTCCTTGCATCTGTAATATTTTACAATTTTTTCATTTCCGATATATATATTTTCATACAAGCTTTAATATTATAAAAAAATATTCTGGTATAATAGCTTGAAATTGTCTTATATAATATGTGTACCGCCAAATTATGTCATCTGAAAACAGTTGTTATATTTCTGAATATTGACCAAGAATCCAATCCAGAAACTAAAGAGCGTAAAGGATCCGGTGGTGGGACTAATTGTGACAATTTTACTTTGCCTCCAGCACAACATAATCCAGTAAATTCCCCAGAATATTTTTCCACCGTGTTGTCTTACAATATTAAAAAATTATTCTCATTTCCCCAATTTTTACTGATTTCAATTAATGGCCGGATCATAGTGGAATGCAGGTTGTTCAAGAATCACAGAATCACTGAGTCTACGGATTCGATTATGTTCATTATGTCGTGCTTGCTGTTATTGTGTTTGATGTGCACGAACTTGTTGCATTCTAAGCCTATCTACTTCATTGTCACTCACTGAAGAACGAAATTCAGACCTAGTAATACGACTATTTTCTTGATCTGTCTCACTCTCGTCATCAGTGCGGTTAGCATGTAATGTAGCTCTTTGCACATTTAATTGACTGTGACGACCAGGTCGTCTTCTCCTCGGCATCAGATCGTAAATAATCAAAGTGAAATAATTACAGGCTCTCTTGACAGTAAAGCAGTGGTTTACTGTCTAATATAATTTTAAAAATTTTGGAGGAACAACGTTTGAATGGGAAATAAAAAAGAGCTATTATTCGATGTTATTCGAATTTTTTCACCTTTTAAACCTTTCTTAGACCTAGAAAAGTAATAAAAATGTACATAAAAATTTTGAATATTTCAATTGCACATTTTATTTCGTAAAAATTTTTCATTAGCTCCAAGGATATTGTTGACCAGGACTTTGGATGCCAAAAAAAGGTCAGATTTCATTGTTTGCCTCATTCATATACCTTTCTATATTCGTCACTTTGGAAATTTTAAATTTTGGCAGTAATTCTAGCAGTCAAAGTTTGTTATCGCTCCACATACAATTAAACCGCCTTCTCGGCTGTCAAACTTGTCCCCGGCTTATCCTGTTAGCAATTTCGTTCGAAGAAAGGCCAACATCCTAAAAATCACGTCCATTTTTTAATAGTTTTTAGAATTAGTTAAATAATTGAAACATCAAAAATTTAATTTAGAAACTTTAAACTAAAAAAATAAAAAGTGCAATAATCTATATATTTTTGAACTATACTTTTGCAGTATATCTACAAACTTTTGGTTGCAAGTAGGCTACGCTACAGGCAGATTATTTGAGATGTGGGGCTGTCCATATGATACGTAATCACGTTTTTCATGCTTTTTGAACCCCTTCTTGAAAAGTAATCATTCAATGAACGCCCTACAACCCCCTGTTTATACAATGAAATTCTTACAAAATGATAACGTAATCATGTCTAATCCTTCTTATTAAAAAATAACACCAAAGATACTGTATTTCCCGTCAATCACTTATATGGCAGCTATAGGACTATAGTCGACTGATTCCGACCGATAAGAAGAAGAATGAAGTCGATAGCATTAAAACTGAGAGATTAGTTAGCGTAGAAACAGACAGACACACGACCGGACGGACAGACAGACCTGCTTATATCGGCTCAGGAGGCGATCCTGATAAAGATCACTTATACTTTATAGGGTCGGATATATCTTCCACTGCGTTGCACACTTTAGACCAAAATTATAATACCCTCTGCAACGGTATAAAAATAAACCCAATGGTCCCTAAAGTTAGACCTAATTTTTATTATATATATGGAATAAAATAGTCTTTTTTTTTTTAAGTAACAGTTAGTAAGTTTGACTATTATTACAGTCATTTTGGAATATATTGATGGCATGTCCGTCGACTTGTCTGTTTCTACGCAAACTTGTCTGTTACTTTTAAAGCTCTTTTGGATCAACTCCAAACTTTACACACACCCTTCTATCCCTTGCTATTCTTTCTATTTGCAACGGCCGGTATTGGTTGGCTATATCCTTATCTGCCATATAATTAGAAGATCGATGAGGAGGCGATGGCGAGGAGTCAAATAAAAGATTACCGATAATTACCGAACATTTTGGAAACAGCCAAGAAATTTTTGTTTAGTTTTAGCCGTCTGTTCCTCGGAGAGGTACGCCCTTTATAGGTGTACAATGTATACATATATGGTGTACATAGTTTAAGTACGTAGTCTATTCCATTAATAATGTATGGGTAACAAGGGTATTGATTAACTAGAAGAGAGACCCTAGTCCGAAACGACTAGTTTTCAGCTAATCAACCAGAAATATGTTACTGGATGGATTGTCATCTTGTGGTTGTGGTGTAACTATTGGTGTAGAACTGGTGTGATATGTTGTGTAACTATTTCACAATCCTATCTTTATTCACAGAATGTAAGAAGATTATATACCGTTGAAAAATATATGTATGATTACATTAATGTGTATGTGCATGTGACGATTTTTTGTTTATCAATTCTTAAGATTATAGATCTTAAAATCATAAATTCTTCAAATCATATTAAAATTTTAATGTTCAAATTAATATCAAAATAAAATTAAATTAAAATACCCTATATTAGAAACAACAAGAAAGGAAAGCCAACTTCGGGCGGAACGGAATTTGATATACCCCTGCAGTTAAGTAGCAGCACTAACATGGTTAGTGGTAGCAGCTTATACTATTAGGTGTATATCGGGTCGTATATAGTTGGCCGATCCTTATAAGAATTTTACTACCAAATCCGTTTTTTATAAAAAATTTTTGAAACAGAACCAAGCATCTTTAAAAATACTAAGGTTGTGTCAGTTCCGATCGTGCAGTTAGATGGCAACTAAAGGATATAGTCGACCGATCTCGGCCGTTCCGACTTATATACGGTTTGCATAGGAAAGAAGGATGTGTGCATAGTTTCAAGCTTTAAGCTTTCGATAGCTTTAAAACTGAGAGACTAGTTTGCGTAAAATCAGACATAATTTTATAATAAAATTATATTAAGATCTTTCAGATATTTACATATACATATATGCCGCGGAATAAATTTGTGCCAGTATACATGATCTGATATACATATGTAATCAAATATCCAGAAGAGCTTATAAATAGCCCGCCATCTTAAATCAATTGATATTTTTAAGCGAAAAAAAAAAATAAATCATTGATTTTTATTTTTTCATTAAGAAAATATATTAATTATTTGTTTTATTTATATTAGAATTATTTATTTTATTAATGGAGTATTGGGAATGGCCAAGTTAAGTCATTGCAATGACATAAACTTCACGGGTCATCAAATTCTGAAATATTTTGGTAATTTCCTAATTATCATATTCCTATTCAAAGTTAATTAAAAGCCAAAATAGGTCGTTTCTATACTTTATAGCACTTTAATCTGACATGTCTTATACCTTTTATATATTTCTATACTTTGAAGAATACGTTTTTAGTGCTTGTTGGCCTGGGTTTAAGAGAAACCTTTTGAAAACAAAATATTTACTCGGTTCGAAGTTAACTATGGTTCTTATAGTTTATTTATGTTTTTTTTGTATGTTACCCTCGATTCTTGTGTGTTATAATCCAAATGTTTGTGTAGTACCTCGATAACTGGTAAGAATCATTGTATATTAATATATTTTATACACTTTACTGCACTCTCCTTCACTCAAAGTTAAAATTCTGCAATTGGAATTTTGAATCTTCACTTATTTTTCGTCACTGCATTTCGTTATTTATACACTTGTAAATAAGAGATATTTTTATATTTTTGCCAAGTTGCACTTATTTGAAGTCTCGTTTTTAATATAAATTGTGGAAAAATGTAATCACTATGGATTCTCCGATTTATATGGCAATTGCAAGCAATTGGCAATTAATAACTGAAGTTTATATATTTATCTATATCTATGGTTTATTTTTTGATTATTTCCGAAAGTTTCACTTTATTTTAGTTTTACTATTGACATTAACAGTTATCGGTTTTATTTTAACAGTCAAAATGATTGTTTGACACATTTTCGAAAACTATGAAAACTTTCCGCGGTGTTGTAAGATATGGATTTTACTCCGGTATGGCATTACTGCCTAGTCACATGTAAGATTCTGGACTGATGCTGGATGCTGAACATTTCCAGAGTCTGAAGGGTAATTTTTCGAGCTTAAATATTGTAAGAGAAATCTCATATCCTTCGTATCTCATTTTAAGAGAAGTACGAAGCAGATATAAAAGCTTTTTGCAGATAAAGAAGATAGCTAGTGGCACTGTTCTAACAGCTAGTGGCACTGTTCTAACAGCTAGTGGCACTGTTCTAAAAGCCAATCGCCCCTACTTTCACCGGTAGTAAAAGTTTTCCAAGAAGTTTCCAAGTTTTTCACCCGAGAAGCTCATCATCAAACTGAAAATCTTTTTCACTTGCCGTTTTTCATTATTTTCTCAATAATAGTTCTAAAGCTTCCGTCGTTGTCCAAAACTTTGAAAATTTTTGAAATATATTCTATAAATTGAAATTGATTCATTTTTGAGCTTCTCCTAGTAGAATAAATTGAATAAATACATATGTTTAAGTGTTAGAAAACAAAGTTATGGCGTGTATTTGTTCTGCTGATAAAGCAGTCCAATTTTTACACTATATTTTGGTTTATACATACTATTAGTTGAACACAACTCTTCTATATTTTGAACTCAGGTGATAATATAAAAATAGTAAAAATATCCGCAAATTACGTTCTCTGGGATTAAAAACCTATTGGCACCAGCCAATATAACGGTTTTTTTTTTGCTAAATATCATGCAATATGTTTTGTTTCTTCTAGCTTGGTCACATTGACAATTATATATTGATATATCGAATAGTCAATATGTATATATTTATAGAATATGGAACTATCGTTTGATTCACGTGCTTGTTTCAATGTATATGTCGAATATTACATATTTTTATTGTTATTACGTTACCGAAAATTGTACGGCAATTATTATGCGTAGCGTTGGATCGACCTTTATTATACTTGTATTATACTTGAAATCTTTCAATGAAAAGTCTGAAATGTGCGAAAGTTCAGTTTTCAACATTACAGTGACACGATTTTTTTAAAATATATTTCGTAAAGAGATTTCAAATGCATTGATATTCACTATTTTTAATATCGGCTTATAACCAAAGATTAAAACAAAAATGTAACAAAAACGATGCGATTGCTAGTTATTGAGAATTTCTTATCAGATTATCAGTTTCATAGATTGTCGCGTGCGACATTGAGCTAAACAAAACTTTTTTTTTAGCTTGAAAATTATATTTTCTACATTTATTTTGTTTAGCTCTAAATTAATTTATAATTAATATAGAATATCGAATTTATGTTTAATTATTTAAAAAGGACAACAACAACATAAAAAGTTTGATGGAAGAAAATGTCGCGTGCGACATGTCGCGTGTGACAAAGGTAAAAATTGAATTTAAAAAAAAACTACCAAATATTTTTAAGTGAAACAAACAGAATTACTAAGATTAATAAATAAATAATATTTTAAAATTGATTGCAGACAAATTTTTCCATAGGTTTCACTGAAATGAGCGTTTGAAATGGTTTTTGAAAAAGTAACTTCTGTCTGTGTCGCGTGCGACAGCCCTAGTTTTGTCTGAATATTTTGAAAACAAAAAGTCATCCAAAATATATATTTGCACCAATTATAGTACTTTCCAAGAGCTATAAGATTCACTTTTTTTTAAATAAAAAACAGTCTTAGCTCATGTATTTTTTCAGTTGAAATGCGTACGAATGTCGCGTTCGACATTAGAGAATTACCCATATATGCCATAGATATAGCTAAGTATACTAAAATCACGTTCGTATGTATAATCCGTTAGTACCAGTCACCCATGAATCAGCCTTGAAATCTAGAATAAGCTGCCATGAATGTTGATCTGAAATTTTTAAAAATGTCCTCTCGGCATTTGGCTCTCAGAATTCGATATTCAGGCATGAACCAGCCCAGATTCAGAGCTGAATCAGCCATGAAAGGAAAGCATGAATCCGCACTGAAAATCGTTGCTAAAACAAGGTGCATTCATGGCCCAAATTAAAGCAAAAACATAATAACCACCACTCTTGTGGTCTTGTGACCTGACCATAGTCGGGTCCTACGGTCCGCCAATCGGCATGGGTCTGGCTCCTGCTAGCTCAAGCTATAAGCATATGTTTAAAGGCTGAATCAATAAAGAAAAAAACGAGATACGTAAATCCGGACTTATACCCCTACCAACGAGAGCTCTCCTTAGGACTTAGGGGATTACGACAAATACAGGGAAATTATTTAAAGTTCCACCGGAACTTACAAGATATATATTATTTATAATATAATAAATATTTAAATATAACAAAAACTAACAACAGAATGAATAAATAAAAACAACACAAAACCTATAAATACGTATTTAAATAAATATGACTTATATATCCCAAATAAAATATCCTTCCAAAGCTGGGTTTCAGATTTTAATTTTCCTGAATGATCTCGGGTGGATTCCACCTCCGAGACTGCGGGGACAATTTGCGTGTACCATCATCAAAGGCCAGTCTTTCCTATCACCCTTCTTCGCTTTCAGGCGGGCCAGGTTGGACCCGGGTGCTGGCTCCATAAAAAAACCGGTTATGCGCCATATAAAATGAGGCACTAACAAAAAATAAAAAAAGAAACACCAAGGGCTCGCCAAGCAAGGGATTTTTTTTAATCCAAAAAAAAATGCCAGGCCCAATTTGGGTTCTAGGCCTGGCTTCTCCTTCCGGATATATGGGTCTGGTCGGTCCTGGAAAGAAGAAGCCCATTAACTACTGCTCTCCTTCCTGGATCGACCTCTTAACTTATTTTTCTGCCGATTCTGCTACCCGCCTCCGTCTTCCGCAGATGCAAGGATAAGTTAAATGGAAGGATACGTTTGCCCAAAATGGAATCCATTGAAAATTACATCTTTCTAACTTAAAAAACAACAACCTTATGGAATTTCCGATCAATCAGTTATATGACAGCTATATGATATAGTCGATTATAGACTAATTATAGAGATATCTAATGAATTGTCCTGAATTCTATGGAGGCAAACAGTTTCAAATTTTGTAGAAAATGCCTGATATCTTTACGAAGTTTAAAATTATATGGGAATTGGTTTCGTTGGGATTGGCAAGAGTCAGGATAGGGTTTAAGTCGCTGAAGGAAGAGGCACGTTGGTTGGCGATTGCTGGACAGAAGCACAGGATATGCCTGACGTCTATTTGCTCATTGTTCCATAGTAAACAGATGGTTCTTTTTGTTCTGTCCTTGTAGTGGGAGTTTGACAAGAACGAGTGGCCGCGACTCAGCCCATTTTATATAATTTGGTCCCTCCTGTTAAAAGGAGAATAATTTTGTTGGAAGATGGGAAGTGCAAAAAGTTTAATTTATTGATACCAATTGGAATTTTTATTGGTAAGCTCTTTTTGTTTATTGTGTAAGATGGATTTGAAAAAGTGGCTTATGTCTTTAGAATTGTAGTTCGGTGTGAAAGTAAGTGGGAGTTTGTAACAAAGGCGTAGCTAGCGGCGGATGAAGCTGTCGATGTCGTTCGGCGCAAAAAGTGTTGTTGTTTTTAGAGATGGCCTCCAGCGATATCGATACTCCCGTGAGTTATCGAGTTCGATTGTGCTATCGTAAGCACTTCGGGTTGCCACAGTACCCCCTCCTGGAGTTCCAGTTAGGAAAGATACTTTTCTGGGAATCTGACTCGTCGTCCTGATCTTGATAACTGCTCGGTTGGCTGTCGTTTTCTCTTGAGTCGGAGGTGATTCGTTTTGGAAGATGTATGCTGATTTAAGTCAGTCGATGGAAACCTTGTTGTCCCTAGTGTGTCCTTTGAGCGTAAAGTACTTCTTGTGCTTTGCTAACACTTCGAACGGACCCTCGTAGTTTGCTTCCAGGGGGGTTTTGACTCGATCCACTCTGACGATGACGTGAGTACAAAGGTTTAAATCCGGGTGCACAAATTCTTGCGGTGTATGATGGTGCACTGGCTTAGTGGTTGGTAGCTGAGATATGGTTTTTTGAAGAGCCTCGGCGAACTCGGACTCGGTATGTTTTTGTGTGTTTGGTGTGAAAAATCCGCCAGGGACCGGTAGAGCGGTGCCATAAACCATTTCAGCTGGGCTCAGCCCGATGTCGCTTTTAATTGTTGTACGTAGGCCTAGTAGGATTAAGTGCAGGGAACTGCTCCAGTTGATAGGATCGGCGCATTTTAAGGCAGCTTTTAATGTTCTGTGCCAGCGTTCGATCATCCCGTTGGATTGTGGGTGGTACGCCGTCGTGCGCAGGTGCTTAAAACCGCAAATTTTGGCGAGCTCTTGGAACAGTGTGGACTCAAATTGTCGGCCTAAATCCGTTGTGATGTGGAGAGGGATTCCGTACAGAGCGAACCAGCCCGAAATCAGTGCGTTGGCCACAGATTGTGCTGTGATGTCGACTAAGGTAATTGCTGCGGGCCATCTTGAGAAGCGATCGATACACGTGAGGCAGTATCGGTATCCGTTCGATGATGGCAGTGGGCCAACGATGTCGATGTTAATGTGTTCGAAACGGGCGTCGCTGGCGGCATACTCTCCCAGTGGCGACTTGGTGTGTCGTTGGATTTTGGCTTTTTGACACGGGATGCAAGAGCGTACGATTTTAGCCACATCCTTCGCCATGTGGGGCCAAACATAGTGTTTGCCGACCAATTTATTCGTCACCTTAACTCCTGGATGGCTCAGCGAATGCAGAGCTTGAACCACGGTTTGGCGTAGGCATCTAGGCACGAACGGGCGAATCTGGTTATTGGCGACGTGGCAGTACAATTGCTTGTTTGAGCCTGAAAGGGAAAATTTCGTTAGTGAGATGGTATTTTCTGGATCAGAATTGAGTAGCCATTGTAGTTCGTCGTCGTTTTCCTGTTCCAGTGCCATCTCGTCAAAGTCGATGTGTTTGATGGCTTCGATGCGTGAGAGAAGATCAGCCACGTTGTTTTCCTCTCCTGTGATGTGCCGGATATCAGTACTGAATTGGCTGATGAAATCCAGTTGGCGCGCGCGTCGCGGTGATGCTTTCTCGCTGTTTTGATTGAAAGCATACATCAGCGGCTTGTGGTCGGTGAAGATTATGAAATTTCTGCCCTCCAATGCGAACTTGAAGTGCAAAATGGCCTGATAGATGGCAGTCAGTTCTCTATCGTAGGTGCTGTACTTCTTTTGCGTCGGTGTGAATATCTTGGAGAAGAAACCCAGTGGTTGCGTCTGCTCGTGGAAAATCTGATGTAACACGGCACCCATGGCGTCATCGGAGGCATCGGTGGTTAGTGTTAATTGCGAGTTAGGTGCCATGTAATTCAGCAACGTAGCGTTTGCAAGCTCGTTCTTGCAGGCGTCGAATGCGTGGTCGGCTTCTTTAGACCAGAGTATCGGGGTTTTGTCGTTCTTTTTATTGCCTTGGATTAGCGTCTGGCACGTGGGATAAACGGCCGATAGAAGTTGATCATACCCAGAAACTTTTTCAAATCTTTAGCTATAAGTGGTTTTTTAAAGTGGCGGATGGCTTCCACTTTGGCTTCAGATGGTTTCAAGCCGTGCTGGCTGATGTCATGTCCCAGGAACGTGAGTTGTGATTTACCGAATTGGCACTTCTCGAAGTTCACGGTGAGATGTGCCTTTCGAAGGCGGTCAAGGATCGTACGGAGGTGCGTCTCGTGCTGCTCCTCGGATTCTGAAGCGATCAGAATGTCGTCGATGTAAGCGAAAACAAAGTCGAGATCCTGTATTACGTTGTTTATGTGACGTTGAAAGGTTTGCGTTGCGTAAGCCGAATGTCATGAACAAGAATTCGTATAGCCCAAAAGGCGTGATAATTGCTGTTTTGGGAATATCTTGCGGTTCGACAGGGATCTGGTGATACGCTTTTTGCAGGTCGATTTTTGAAAATATCGTTTTACCGTGTAGGATGCTCGTTACATCCAGTATGTACGGAATAGGGTATCGATCCGGCACTGTTACGTTGTTTAGTGCTCGGTTGTCGCCGCATGGTCGCCACTCTCCGTTTGTTTTTTTTACCAGGTGTAATGGGCTGGTCCAGTGGCTTTTTGAGGGGCGACATATTCCTTTTTCGATGAGGTAGGAGAACTCAGTTTGTGCAGCTTTGAGTTTGTCGGGCGCTAGTCGTCGGGCGCGGGCGTGGCCGTTGGTCGAGATGAAGTGCGTTACTTCGGACTCTGCTGGCAGCCGGTTCGGGTTGATCGTTGCGAGATCGCGGTATTCGTGAAGCAGCCTAGCGTATTGGTTGCTCGTGTCGTAGTATAAAATCGCGTTGATTTTACGTTGAGGCGCGTGACATGTTGATTCGGGCAATTGGCGAGGCGGGCAATTGTGTTGTGGTCTTCTTCGAATTTGTCCGCCGAATCCGAAGACTGTTTTAGTTTTTTGGTTCGGATGAAAATGAGCACGGTTGGCGACATTTCTTGGCGGCGTTGCCAAATTTGCTGTGGTACCAACACAAGCCTGAAGTCGTGACGCTGTTGCGATCCGTTAATGTGGATGAACTGTTCTTGCGGTAACGGTTTTTGAACAGAGCGTTGATTTGTTGCTCGATGAGGTTTAGACGTTCGTCGAAAACGGTGCTGCTGGATGGCGCCAATTTGGCGTCAACGGTGCGTATATGATGAAAATCGACGACTTCCATCTTTTTGTCTGCCAACTTAGCTAAGTCTGCTAGGCAGGCGTCGGATGCTTGCAAGATCGCCTGCACTTGTGTTGGTAGGCGCTGCAGCCACAGTGCTTTTAAGAAAGTTTCGTCAACTTTTTTTGCGGCGAGTGCGTTTAACTCGTTGAGCAGTTGTGTGGGGCGCTTGTCACCAAGGTCAGTCTCCGAAATCAACTTCTGGATTTTCTTCTGCTCGCTTTTGCAGAAGCGTTCCAAAATGCACGACTTTAAGTTTTCATACTTGCCTGTGCCTGGTTGGTTGACGATGGCGTCGGCCAATTCGGGCCAGTACCGGTGCTTCGATTGACGCCAGGATCGTGTTAAATTTCATGTCGTCTGCAGTTATTCCTGCCAGAACGAATTGGGCTTCGATTTGCGACAGCCATATTTCTGGGTGCTCGGTCCAAAAGGGCGGAATTTTAACAGCTACGCGGTTAATAACTGCGTCGGAACCGCGAGTAACAGTATCGTGAAAGACGTCGGCGTCGTCTTGTGTGGTGTCGTTGTTTCCCATTGTAAGCACCGGTGCTCGCGACTATATAGTGATCACGCCGGGGTCACCAATTTAATGTTTGTTTATTCACTATATATTTACTTAAAACTAACAAAAAGTAACAAAGGCGTAGGTAGCGGCGGATGAAGCTGTCGACGTCGTTCGGCGCAAAAAGTGTCGTTGTTTTTAGAGATGGCCTCCAGCGATATCGATACTCCGGTGAGTTATCGAGTTCGATTGTGCTATCGTAAGCACTTAGGGTTGCCACAATACCTATGTGACTAGGTGTCCATATGAGCGTTATTTTTTGATAATATTTTGTGAGTAGATTCCTGACTCTGGTTGCATAGAAGGAATGATTGTTGCTGTTGGTGATAGCGGTAATGGAAGATAGGGATTCGGTGCATACAGCAAATTTACCTCTATTTTCCATACTTATATTTATGGCTTCTAGGATTGCAATTATCTCGCAAGAGAGGACCAATGAGTATAATGGGAGAAGCCCAGTTTTTAATGTTTCTGACTGTTGAGGAACGGAATGCATTTTGGCAACGTTGTATCTATTCATGCTTCTTAGAATAACAAAACTCTTTCCCTTACTTATGTTGTCAGAAATTATGTATACAAATCACCATGGCAACGCTGATCACCGCTTGTCGCTTTCTTATGTACTTTGAGAATTTCCCGACTCATACACATATACATATAAGTATAAATGCGACGCAGCGTTGGATGTGTTGTACCCTTATTGTATAGTGTCAGTGAGGTGTTTGTTGCGTTCTCTATGATACTCTGGTTGATGAAGGAGCTCTTCTGACGTTTAATTGGAAGATAGGGGAGTGACATATCTTTGCATATTTTCACAATTCTATCTATCGTGCTCGGATATCGGTAAATTCTTTTATGAGTCCTGGTAAGTGTTCTTAGGAGGGTGTCTATGGAGTTTTTTACAGAGTTTTTCAGTTAGGAAGTCCCTTTTCAGTTGTATCGGGTGGATGTTAGCTTCTGCAAGTAGGTTGTTGGAAAGGGTAGTGCGAAATGATCCGAGAACCGCTCTTATTGCGGCGTTAATGGTGCTTTTTAGCAGTTTGAGTTGAGATGTCAGGACATGTCCGTATAGGGGTAAGCAAAAGTCAATTTTGGAAATTAATATTGATTTAATAGTTTGGATGAGTGTTGTGGTGTTGGTGTTGTACTTGTGAGATGCAAGGTGTTTGATTATCCCTAGTGGTTTAGATAGGTATGATTTAAGGTTGTTAATGTGAGAGTTCCATCTGTATCTATTGTTTATTGTAAGACCCAGAATTTTAAGTGTGTTGGTGGTTTTGAAAAATGTGTTTGTGGTGAGGATTTTAGGGTTGCAGCCTGGTTTTCTACATATGTGTAAGGCTTTTCACTTAATTAAGACTTAAAACTGTGTTCTATGATGAGATGGAAGTCGTCTGCATAGGCACAGAAATTTATTTTTTTATGTCGTGTGATTATTTTTGTGACTGCATTGTATGCTATCAAAAATAGGATAACTGAGAGTGGGGAACCTTGTCAAAGGCTTTGGTAAAGTCCAACGAAATAAGAGTCAAATGATTTCTGAGGGCCAAGGATCCAGTCGCTAGATGGTCTACATAGAGCAGACTGTCCATGACAGATTAACCCCTTTGTTTGGTCATTGAGCCTTTTCAATGACCTTTTCCCTTTTTTCCAAAATAATAAAAAGAGGAAATTATTTATTTCACAACGTTATAAAATGTTTATTTATTCGCATATGAAATGGAGTGCGAGAAAGCTCCGATTTATAATGCGTATGCACTGAGATAGAGAGTACAAGTGGGCCCGCCTTAGAACATAGGCCGGGCGAAAGCTCGTTAACTTAATGCTAAAGATAAAGCCCGTTAAAGCCGAGCGGCCGAGAAGAGTCGGCTTGCGACCAACAATAGCGATAAGATAAATAGGACAATATGAAATGACAAACTATAATTATTATATATTATTGATAGCTGTGGCTGCTGCCTGACCCGACACCCTTTTAAACCCGAATTGGCTGGAGTGTATGAGATCGTTATTTAAAACGAACCACCACAACCTTTTCGTCACGTTTTTGTCCAAAATGTGGTTTAGGAATGGATTTAGAGAGATAGGTCTATAGGATTTGACCTCTGTGAGTGGTTTATGCGGCTTTATTATAGGAAGTACCTAGCTGATTTTGGCGGATTGTGGAATGTGAGTATTATATGGGTTTCTTGTAATGCTATTATTTGTGGGTAGTACAATTTGATCAGGATTTGAAGATCAGTATAATTGTTTCTGTAGCCGTGGATGTTCCATTGGATTATTTTAAGCATAGTGGGTTTCATGTTAAAATTAAGGAGGGTTTTTTTTGTTTTATGTTTCTCTTTAGATTTAAGAAAGTTACCTATTTTATTTGTTTTGGCGAAAAATAATTTAATCTAAAAAATAATTCTCTGAAAATAATTTTCACTTCGCGCAAGCTATGAGGGATGAGTTTGGAGCAAGCCTGGACGAAGCGGAAGTGCATTTCAACATGGCTAACACGACCAGACGAGCATAGCAGTGAAAGAGTATTGTTTTTGGATGTCAGCCGTAGGAGTGCCGAACAGTCTGAGCGAAGCAGCTATATATGTCCGCGCAGGTTTGCAACACCGAAAGGTGCAAAACAGCATTGCAGCAATACATTTTTCGACCATGAAGCAGCTAAGAGATGCAGCCGAATCGTATTTCGTAAAAAGAAGGGTAGTAACAAACAAAAAGGAGTTCGTGCCTAAATTCAACAATCTGGAGATGAAGCAGGACAACGACCTAAAGCCAGCAAAGCCAAAGGATTTGAAAACATGTTTCAAGTGTGGAGAGTTGTGACACTTTGCCAATTCTTGGCCAAGTAAGGAACAGAAGTCGCGCTGTACCAAATGCAATACTTTCTATGCAACCATGGAAAGTTGCCAAACTGCAAAGGTGATGCGCTTGGGTGCATCGGACCAGGACAAGTTATTCACCCGAACAATCCGCATCAATTCAAAGGTCTATAGAGCTAGTATCATTCGAAAGTCGGTGGCGAAAGAAATAAATGCAGATCGGCATGATTGCTCTATGAGGATTAGAGGCATATGTGGAGGAGCATGTATTTTTACCGAAGAAGTCGTTATCCAGATGGACGTCGAAGGAAAGACCATTGAAGCCAAGTTATACATCGCGGACGACGATCTTTTGCAACAAGACCTTCTATTGGAACAGGTTTTCATAATAAGCGCCCAGTTATCCCTAAAGTTTGCGGCCCACTTCGCCGAATTCAAGCGAGCGGTGCAGCAACCAGAAACCATTGCAAGTGAACGTGGCACCCATAAGCTTCTCGTTAATATACAGGACGATCAGGAAAGAAGACAACTGCGTCAGTTATTGAGCAAGTTTGAAGATGTCTTCTCTATAGGATTGCAAGGAATAGGAAAAACAAACATCGTGCAAGCCAATACAGATGTTGAGATCAACCAAGTAGTTTCCCAGCCACCATAACGAATTCCAGAGCCAAAGAAGGAAGTTGTCGCCAAGATGTTCGACGAGTTATTGCAGCAGGATATTATCCAAAAATCTACGGCGGAGTATGCCAGCCCCGTCGTACTCATCAAATAGCCAAACGGTAGTAGCCGAGCACCTTATGAAAACTCACATAAAATGGAGACTGCATGCCTGAAGATTTCCAAACCCCTAATAGACGAAGCTGACTGGTTATTCGCAATACAATTACAAGATGAAAAGATTCAAAACATTGTAGCCGATATGAAAAGTACAAAGAAAACTGAGAACGACTAGTGTTTGGTCATTAAGCCTTTTTAATGACCTTTTCCCTTTTTTCCGAAATAACACAAAAGGGGAAATTGTTTATTTTCACAACGTTATAAATTTTTGTTTATTCGCATATGGCAGGGAGTGAGAAAGCTCCGATTATATGATGCGTATGCACTGATATAAAAAGTACGAGTGCGCCCGCCTTAGAACATAGGCAGAGCGAAAGCTCATTAACTTAATGCTAAAGATAAAGCGGCCGAGAAGAGTCGGCTTGCGACCAACAATAGCGATCAGATAAATAGGACAAATATAACTGAGAAACTATAATTGTTGTATTAGTTGTATATTAGTGATAGCTGTGGCTGCTGCCTGACCCGACAACTAGTATTTAATGGAGCAAGATCGCCTTTTTGAAAATACGACAACAAGTTGCTATGGGTTATGCCAAAACAGTTAAGATACCAGATACTTCACGAATGCCACGACAAAGCAGGATATATGAGCACAAAGAAAACAATAAAGCGCATACTAAATTTGTTTTGGTTTCCCCGAATGCAAAATTCCGTCAAGAGCTATATAAATTCATGCATAGGCTGCGCGCTAAACAAAATACCTGGTCGATGCCGTGAAGGAGAGTAGCATTACGATGACATCAAACCTATCCCATTTTCTACGGTACACATGTATCACCTAGGACCTTTTCCGAAGAGCTCAAAGAGAAATAAACATATTCTAGTTATTGTCGACGACTTTACGAAATTTACGATAGTGCGAGCTACAAAAAGTACTGCGACTAAACATGTCTTGGATATCCCGCAAGAGGTTACGAGCCTCTTGGGAATCCGCTTTTAAGTCAAAAGATTTCGAAAAGTATTGCAAGTCGAACAACGTCAAGCACATCTTTAATGCTGTAAGAACACCGAGAGCCAACGGTCATGCAGACCGAACTAACCGGACTATTTTGTCCATTCTACTGCCTTCGAACGAGAACGAAAATCGATGGGACGAAATGCTACGATCTATCCATTGGAGCAATAATACCATTTCAGCTTCTTTATGGATAAGAGCCCAGAGATATCCAAAAGAACACCCTGACAGAGTCAAGAGCAGAGCCTGATGACAGATGTCGAGATGGAGAACCTAAGAGCAGACGCTGCAACTAGAGTCAATGAGCAAAGAGCTGCAGCCAAGAAACGATAAGACGCAAGACGCATCCGATAAGATGAAGCGCTGGTGTGAACTTCCAGAAGATGACCAAGATGACCAGGATGATGACGATGACTCGATGGACGACCCAATCTGCGAATCTCGCGAGGATGCCGAGAATTTATCAGGAAAGGCCGAATGTAATCAGCTGACCAACAATCCACTGTAGGGTAACAGAGGCTGAATAGTAGAACGAGACTGTTAACTGGAACAGCGAGTAGTTAGTCTTAAGAAATATTCAAGAGAGAAGCAACGCAAAAGCTAAGATCGAATTATCATAATGTTAAAACACTATACCTAACATATCCAAACATTAATTAATAACATTAATAACATTAATAAACATTTGGCATAATTGTAATGTTTAATTTATCTGCAGCGTTTGTGATCACCCTTTTCTTGCTGCCTGTCTCCCAGTTTCGCATGCGCTTTGTTGTTCTTTGTAGCGCATGCACTTTGGGAGCTTGTGTAAACATTCTGCGCAAGCTTTTGTCACTTGGTTTTCGGCATTTGTTTTGAGCAGCTGGGTTTTGGGTTAAATTGAACCGCCGAAATAAAAATTGAAATTAAAACAGAAAAATCGTGTGTTTATTCGAGGAGTTCGTGTGGCTGACTTGTTGCATTGGAAAGAGCTGTGAAAAAATGAATGAAAGAAAGGTCTGGCATTATATTTTAATTTGTAGTTTATTAAACTTTTTTCTTTAGGGAATAAAAATATAAAATTCCTCGACTGCGTGCAAAAAGTGCGCGCGTCTTGAATGGCTGCCAAAAATGCTATGGAACTTTGCCTGTACAAGTCCGATAGGAATACATCTACCGCCTGACTGCCTGCCTGTTACATGGGTGTGGGGTTACAATTTTGGACAAATACTTAAGCGTAAGATACATATCGGTAAACTAATAGAATACAAGGGAGCTCACCTAAAGTTAGGCATTACAAATTAATATTATGCTTGTACTCCAATCGAGGGAATTACACGTACCTGCTTAAAACAAGGATTTAAAAAATAAATATACAATCAATAGAGCGAATTAGTTCGTACATTATAAGTTATGATGGTTTAATAATTTCAAGGGTGATGCTTCGTTTCCTTCTCCGTCCTCCTCATTAATATTTTTTATCAATTAGTTAGCAATTATTTTCGGATATTATTCGTAGTTCAATCAATTAATCAGTAGGTTAATTGTTAACAAACATAAATACGCAGACCTCTACATAAAATAGTTTCTTCTTATACAATTCATGTATCTTATGGTAAGTTGGTTTCTCATTACTTTAGGCATATTATAATATAGATATTTGTAATCCATAAGCATTATATTTACATTCTAACACAAGCCCCTGTAAGTTATCGTTTTTAATGTCTCCCATCGCTTCGCATCTGCCATTTGCCTAAGCCCAACGACTATAACAGTCGTTAGTGCTTAGTGGCTTAGTGGTAGTACTATCCGTTATGTATAGAATCTGTGGAGCCTTATTCTAGGTTGCTAACTGATTTGCGTTATCCGTATGTGGTAAGTAGCTAAAACGTAACATATTCAATATACAATTACTTTTACTCCCTCTGAATACTGACGTCATCGAGTTTCTGTTTATTTTCATCCGATCTCTCGGAATCTGTTTGCTTTCGTTGCCTAATATGTGCTGTTTTGTTTCTTTACTTTTATATATACGATATAGAATAATATCAACTGTTTAACTCTTATTTATCAACTACTTAAGACGTATTGGGGTATAAAATGAAAGTATCACGATTGACCAAAAATAGATCGAAATAACCGTTAACTACAAGTGTTTCATTTCACAATCCGTGTGTTTTCTTAAATCTTTGCATATTTTTCTTTCTATTGCCATAAATCATTAAAGTGGAGAGTAACTTGGGGTTACAGAGCAACTTCGCGTTTCACACTAGCAGTGTTTCATTTTATCAAAAAGTTTTAAAGAACTTCAATTAAGCGTTTCACTCCGAACTTCAAAGAGTAAAGACGTGCAACTAACTTACGCTCCAAGCGACAGCTTATCAGCTTAACAGATCACCCGATTCACAAGTACTTCGTGCTTAATTACAAATAAAACAAAAAATACAAAGAACAATTAAACTTCTTCACGCATTGCAGGGCCCGAGCCCAAAAACACCGCAATGTCTCCGCAATGACCACCCGACCGCCCGTTGACAATGATAAACTCAATTACAAGTGAACCGAAATATATTATTATTAGTAGAACCTACAATGAAACCTTTGAAAAAATATCACGGTTTATAATAAAAAAAAGTAGTAGACTTCGCCTGCAATGGAGAAGTCGAAACTTGCAAGAAAACCAGATCGGGTCTCCTTGTCAAAACAAAAAACCACATACAAGCACAGAAGCTCCTTAAAATAAAGTCTTTTCACAACTTCCCGGTCCACGCTGAAGCACACAAAACTCTGAACTCATCCAAAGGCATTATCTACTCCAACGACCTACGGAATATCGACGAAAAAGAAATCTTAGAAGAACTAAAGCCTCAAAATGTTATTGACGTCCGCAAAATACTAAAAAAAGACAACAACGATACAAATAAAACCACTGAAACGGGCCTAATTGTACTAACTTTTTCAACAGTTACCCTACCCGAAAAATTGTGGATAGGATATGAAATTGTTAATATACGGCCATACATCCCACCCCCAATGAGATGCTTCAACTGCCTGAGATTTGGACACCCCTCCGCCTACTGTAAAAGCCCTAAAACATGCGCCAATTGCTCCGAAAAAATACACACAATAAACAATGAACCATGCACCAATACCCAAACCTGTGTAAACTGCAAATACGAAGATGATCACATCAAACACCACAACGCAATGGACAAATCATGCCCCGCCTTTATCAAACAAAAAGAACTGACTGCAATCAAAACAACCCAAAAAGTAGACCACAAGACAGCTCGCTTTATATACAACACTCGCCATACACACCCACCAATACCTTACGCACAAATAGCAGCAATGCCAACACACAAAACACCAGCTATAGGAAAAAAAAATAACACAACCACTACATCAATAACAAACTCATCAACACCAAACGCTATGACCAGACAAGTTATCACCTACGAAGACTCCTCTGAAGAAAACATGGACACCAGTGCATCAACATCATTAAACCCCGCACGTTCTGAATTTCCGACGGACTAAAACTTAAAATATTCTCAACTAAATCAAATAAGTTAAGCACCACCTTGAAATCAAAAGATAAAAACAACCAAAAATCAAAAAATGATAAACAAACTAAAAGAAAAACATCTGACGATAAGTATACAATGAGTACAGATGAAGATTTGGAATTATAAAATTAGACAAAATATAATAATCAAAATTATTTTAGTTCTAGTTAACCTTAACCAACATTCTCATATTTAACATGCTAAAAATACTACAATTAAATGTAAATGGATACCTCAATAATTATAACCACCTACAGATACTCATAAAAAAACACAACCCTAAAATAATATCCATTCAAGATACCCACCTCCACTCTACAAATAATATTCCTATCCCAATAAATTTCACTCTCTACCACATAAATAACTCGAACAACTCCTATGGCGGAGTAGCTCTCCTCCTTCACAACTCCTTACAACAACAACAAATCCAAATCCGCAATATAAGCTTTGACTCAATCGCCGTAACAGTACATTCTAAAATCAAATTCACTATAATTTCCAGTTATATACCCCCTAACAAACCATTCACTCTACAAGAATTACGAGACACTTACAATCACATAAACACTCCTATCCTAATAACAGGCGACTTTAACAGCTGGCACAAAAGTTGGGGATCACAAAATAATAACTCACGAGGAAACTTATTATTCAAATTTATAAACCAATCCCTTCTAACCAATCTTAATAATGGCTCCCCCACCCACTTCACCACACACCACACCTTTACACATATTGACCTCTCTCTAGCTTCCCCTGAACTATACATACACTCTAAATGGACAATTGAAAACCACCTTTCAGGTAGCGACCACTTCCCAATCTCAATCCAACTTTTTGAAAATATATCAACTGACTCCCCCGTCATTAAACCTAAATTCAACATTGATAAAGCCAACTGGCCTCTCTATCAAAAATTTAATAAACAATTTTCCGATGACAGACCACTCAGCCAACAAATAAACCGAGAAACTGCCCACCTTTGTGCCATCATAAGACAGAGCGCCCATCTATCCATACCACAATATCACCCAAACTCATCCAAACAAGTCCCCTGGTGGGACATCGATCTACAAAAACTAAAAACCAAAAAAAAATTAGCCTGGCAAAACTTGTGTCGCAATATAAATACTGCCAATATAATAACTTACAAAAAGGCCAACGCAATACTCAAACGAGAAATAAAACAAAAAAAACGCAAAGCCCTACACGAATTTACCTCAGACATAAATCCACAATCTCCAATTCCAACTATATGGAAAAAAATCAATCGATTCTGTGGGCTCAAAACTAACACCCAGATCCATTGTCTCATCAACCCTAGTAATACATCCGATACTCATACAAACAAATATGACATCTCGAAAGCCCTATGTGAATTCTGGTCGAATGCATCACTTAATAATAACTTCCATCCTACTTTCAAAACACACAAAGAAAACTTAAACTACAATTTCTCCCACAGTACGTCCGCTCTAACCCAACCCTTAGAGTGCGATATTTCTATTATTGAATTGAAGAGCGCTATAAACCAACTTAAAGGCAAAACACCAGGTAGGGACCGCATCAGTTACCCAATGATAAAAAATCTACCAGATTCGGTAATGCAAAGACTACTTAAACTCTATAACAATATCCTCAACACACACATTCCACAACAATTTAAAGTAAGCAACATTATACCAATATTAAAACCTAACTCAAACAAGACAGAAATACCATCATACCGTCCTATATCTTTAAATAGCTGTCTATCCAAAGTAATGGATAAAATAATATCTAAAAGACTATGGTGGCTAGTTAACAACAGCCAGCTACTCGATAGTCGTCAAATGGGCTTCAGAAAGGGAAAATCGGTATCAGACTCTCTAGCAACACTAGATTATCTGACTACCACCACCCTATCCAGAAAAAGTCACCTTTCAATAATTTCACTAGACTTTTCAAAAGCATTTGACAAAATAGGAATTCACACAATCATAGATGAACTCGTTAATTGGAAATTAGGGCCAAAAATGATCAAATATATAATAAACTTCCTAACTAACCGAAAAATCTGCGTTCAAACTCAAAACGTACAATCCCAACCCTTACCACTTGAAAATGGAATCCCACAAGGATCACCATTATCTGTAATCCTTTTTGCAATTGCCTATAACAAATTGAATAGAATCATAGGTCTCCACACATCGTTCAAATTTACAGCATACGCAGATGACTACACAATTATAAAAATACACAAAAAAAGGGATACGTCAATAAACATAAACCCACTGCTCACAGACATTCAAGAATGGTGCAATTATTCTGGAGCCAGTCTCTCCATTCCTAAATCTAAATATTTACACGTCTGTCGCAAGAAGAAATGCAACTTGAAAGTAGCTAGCACCTTCAATTTAAAAAACGAAAAATCGTTAAAAATACTAGGTATGACTATAACCAAAAATTATAAATGGGACACACACATAGATCAGTTAGTAATGCAAATTTCTAAAAGACTAAATATTATAAAATGTCTCTCTAGCACAAGCTTTAACTGCCACATCAAAACCATTATTTATGTAATCAACACAGTTATCATGTCAAAAATTGACTATGGGTTATTTCTATACGGAAAGGCACCCAAATCAAAACTTAATAAAATAAAAACGATATACCACTCAGCCATTAGAATAGCCTTCGGGGCATTTCGCTCCTCACCAATAAACAACCTCTTATACGAAGCTAACATAAGCACTATAGAACAGAGAACTAAACATGCCATATTAAAAAACTTCAAAATGATTTCCACCTCCAAGAAAACGCCTCTCGAACAGATCATTAAAAAAATATCAAAAACAAAACGAATTCCTAAATTTTCATCAACAATAAAAGATACAATTGACCACTGCAAAGCAATGCTACTATACCCTATCCCCATAACAATCAAAAAAGAAACCACGCCAGCGTGGTCCTATAACTATACTAAAATAAACAAAACCTTACACACTTCCACGAAACCAAACACACCTCCAATAGTATACAATCAAAAGTTCCAAGAAATGAAGGATACCCTCAAACAGCACACATTCTTATACACAGACGGTTCCAAGTCCGCCAATGGAGTCACCTACAGCGTAACCTCCACACAACACATCATAACACAGCAAATTCTGCCACCTTACTCATCCATTTTCACTGCTGAAATAGCAGCCATTCTCCATGCATGTAAATATGCCGAAAAACAAATAGGAAAATTCGCTATATGCACCGACTCTCTCTCAGCCCTTACTGCACTAGAAAACCCAAATAATTCTACCTACTATATATTAGAAATTAGAAAAATTATCTATAGATACAAATATAAATTCACCCTGAAATGGGTCCCAGGCCACTCCGGCAACGAACTTGCAGACCAAGCTGCTAAACAAGCACTCACACTGCCATTAATATCAGAAATAAACTACAACGTAACAGATACCCTTAAATACATCAGTAATCACATAAAAGCCCAAAACGACCTTATATGGAACAACACATCTGTACACTACAAACTCATCAATACCAAAAAACAGAAAAATATCGAACTTTTAAATCCAACTATATCTCGAATAGATACCATTAAATTTATGAGACTCCGAATAGGACACACTAAACTGACACACAGCTATCTATTCGACATAACACCTCCACCCATATGCCAACAATGTAACCTTAACCTAACTCTATCACACATATTCCTAGAATGCCCTACCTACATTGAACACAGACGTAAATTCCTCCAAAAAAACTCTAGAAGAAATAGTAGATCCCTTAAATATAACCACAACTATCCAATTCCTAAAATCCATAAACCTTTACAACAACATATAAGCTTAACCTACTGTACATAACTAGAATAAGTTCACACCTTTATATGTATATAGATAGCATAACTGTAAATATCCATTCAAAAAAAAACATATTGTAACATTGTATCATTGTAACATTGTAACATTGTAACAATGGAAAGCTAACTTCGGGCGGAGCCGAAGTTGATATACCCTTGCAGATATGTGGCAGCTTATATTATTAGATATATATCGGATCTTATATAGTCGGCCGATCCTTATAAAACTCGGCAGATCAAATTAGTTTGCCGAAAGTAGAATCCATACAAAGTCCCAGTCTTCTAACTTAAAAAACAACAGAGGAGTCCACAGCAAGTCCCATCCTTCTAACTTAAAAAACAACGAAGTTATGGCATTTCCGATCAATCAGTTATATGGCAGCTATAGGATATAGCTGCGACTTATATACTGCCTGCAAAGGAAAGAAGGATGTGTGCAAAATTTGAAGTCGATAGCTTTAAAACTGAGAGACTAGTTTGCGTAGAAACAGACAGACAGACGGACATGCTTATATCGACTCAGGAGGAGATCCTGATCAAGAATATATATACTTTATAGGGTCGGAGATGTCTCCTTCACTGCGATGCACACTTTTGACCAAAATTATAATACCCTCTGCAAGGGTATAGAAAGAAGGACCCAAAGATGCAGGGCACCACGGTGGAAGAACCCGATGGCAGCTGGTGTATACCAAGGTAACAAAATATGATATCTAGGCGCCAGTGTAAACTATTTTAACAAAAAAAAAAATAAAATAAATACGAATATAAGAAAATAAGAACCCATTTAATTACTGCCAGAAAAAAGGTTTTTGGGAGCTGTTATTGTCCGCAAGGCCTATAACACCAACATAATATAATATGTTGAGGTAGGGGACGATATATTCAAAAACACATGAATTAAAAAAGAGGGGTTGGATATTCAGTTATTTAATCGAGAAGTCCGTACAAAAAAAAGTATTAAAATTTATAATGTTCTCAAGATCATCAAGAAAATCTTTTATTTAAAAAAAAAAAGGACCCAAAGATGCAAGACGGCAAGATGGAAGAAGCAGCTGGTGTATAACCAACGTAACAAAATATGACATCTAGGCCATTTTTACAAATAAAATCAGGACCACAAAGAAAAATAAAATAAAAACGAATATAAGAAAATAAGAACCCATTTAATTAATGCCAGAAATAGGATTGTTTCTGGGAGCTGTCATAGGCCGCAAGGCCCATAACGAACTGAATAAATTAGGATAGCTTGGTCTATTTATATCAAAATCCTCATTAAAATTTTGACAGTTATGGCAATAAAAAGCCCTACATATTTTGTCCGAAAGTTTTTTTTTGGCATAAGGTCACATTTTTCACGCCAAGAAAAAAGCTTGTTGTTTTTCGAATAATTTGGCCAAATTTTGATCAACTTAAGAAAAAAGGAATATAATTTATAAAAATAATCTTGTATCTTGTTAATTTCTTCCTAATGTCACTCAAATAATATCACAGCAAGTCCCAACCAGAGAATGGCAGCATGCCACTCACACAATGAGTGCACCCGAAAAATACCGGGTGCTTTATGCACCCGAGTGCCTTTCGTGCACAGAGTTTCGGGTGCAAGTAGTTACTGTGCAAAAAATGTCGGGTGGCTGTAAACACCCATCATTTTGAGTACTTGCCTTTTCTTTACTATGTAAAATTTTTTTTTTGGAGCTGAAGCTACTGGATCTGCCGTTTCAAGCAGGGAGAGGATGCTGCGGAAGCGAGCAAAGGCTACGAGTCAGGAAATGGAGGTCCTGCATCAGAAAGTCAAGGCTGCGGTGAGGTACGATTCACCCATTCTGACCCTCGAGTCAATGGAAAAGCGCCTGCGCGAGCGATTCACTACGCTGCAGGAGGAACTGAAGGAGCTCAACAATAGTAAAATCGGAAGCGATCTATATTGGAAATTCTCGCAGCTGGCCACGGACGTGCATGTTGACATCCAGGTAGAGGTTGCCAAGCGCTCCATTAGAATTGCTGCGCACTCTACACTGTTGGATGGAACTGGTGGTGCTGGTATTTCACCCCCTCCATACAGGCCTGCTCCCTCATTGCCTCCGTTGCCGATGCCCACATTTAGCGGCGGCTTCGCCGAGTGGCCTGATTTTTGCGTCCTGTTTAAGACGACGATCGACAGCCATCCTGTCTAAGCTTAGGTGGCTTATTTCATGTCTGCGGGAGTCAGCCTTGGAGACTGTGAGAGCGTTGGAGTTAACTGACGCTAACTATGATGTTGCCCTTGATCTTTTGCGCAACAGATTTAGTAATCGCCGTTTAATATTCCACGCTCACATCAACGAAATCTTGCAGCTAACGGTGATTGAGCCAGGATCCGTTGCAATGCTTCGGGAGTTATCCGACCGTTTCAATGGTCATATGCGGGCCCTCATGAGCTCCGGAACACCAGCCGAAGTTCAAGGACGCCTCCTCATCCAGATCATCTCCCAAAAGCTGGATCCTGCCACAAGGGCCAAGTGGGAAGACTCTCTCGCAGGAAGCCGTGATGACATCCTACCAACTTGGGAATCTATGGCTCAATTCTTGGAGCAAAGGTGCCGGACGCTTGAGAGCGTGGAGTTTTCGTTGCCTACGCAGCCACCAGCAAACCGGACGAGCCGACGTGGATCGCATACCAACCGATCTTCGTGCATGGTTGCTACTAGTCCTGCTTTGTGCACCCTGTGCGGTGTTGTGGCTCACCCCTTGCCAACTTGTCCTAGGTTCATTGCTTTGCCAATTGAGGAACGGTACGGCAAAGAGCGGCGGCTAACTCGCTGTTTTGTGTGCCTAGAGGATGGACTCGTGGATGCTCAGGTTTCCGCTGCCCAGCGTGCAATCGCCGTCGTCATTTGCTGTTGCATCATCGCGGGCAGTTTTCCAGTTCTACCAATGCTTCACCTGCACGAATCTCAGCTCCCATCAATGCAGTTTCCGTCGCGAACCCACCATCCCGCTCAATCAGCACTGTCGTGACCCAGTATCGCAATGCTGAGCCAATACTCTTGCCAACTGCCAATGTACTCGTTCGTGGTCGATCTGGAGCCCTCCTACCTTGCCGAGTGTTATTGGATTCCGATTCACAAGTGAATCTCATCTCGACGCGGCTGGCAAGTCAACTTCAGCTTTGCCGCTCAGAATGTGCTACCACGGTATCCGGCCTCGGCGGCGGTGAGTTTGAGACGGACGGAGTCGCTGTTAGTGTGTGGGTGAAGTCCCGCCATAGCACATACTCTGTGAAAATTGAGGCTTTTGTGGCGTCTCACATTACGGACTATCAGCCCAACCTCAACATAGACGATTCGAGGTGGAAGATTCCTGGAAACATGGATTTGGCTGACCCCAACTTCCACGGAACGCAGCGAGTGGACCTGCTGATTGGGGCCAGCTTATTCTTTGACTTGTTGTCAGCTGGCCAAATCCAGTTAGGTCACATTGCTCAGAATACTCGATTTGGCAGGGTGATTTTTGGACGCGGTGGACTATCACGGGAATCGTCGGCGTCCTGTGCTAGAGAGGAGACTGGAGTAGCCTATACTGGAGGATGTGAAGTAGATTCTTAGAGCTACGTGACAGGATAATCATTGCAATGATGTGACTGCTGTCCCTTCCAAAATTGTTATTGAAGGACCACCCTTCAATGGGGGGAGGATGTTGGGCCAAGCAGCCACCAGAAGAAAACATTTGACATAATTGTAATTTAGTTATCTGCAGCGTTTGTGATCACCCTTTTCTTGTCTGTCTGTCTCCCAGTTTCGCATGCGCTTTGTTGTTCTTTGTAGCGCATGCACTTTGGGAGCTTGTGGAAAGCTTCTGCGCAAGCTTTTGTCACTTGGTTTTCGGCATTTGTTTTGAGTATTTGGCCGCTATTAAAAACTATTAATAGCGTAACATTACTATTGCATAAATAATATTGCATACGTAACGTTACAGAAACGCACTCATTCAATTATATTCCGTTGCCATGAAAATAAGAATGAATCCATGCAGACCCATACTCGAATACGACCTTTATTATACCCTTGCAAAGGGTATTATAATTTTGGTCAAAAGTGTGCAACGCAGTGAAGGAAACATCTCAAACCCCATAAAGTAACATTAACATTACTAAGCGTAACATTACCATTGCATAAATAATATTGCATACGTAACGTTACAGAAACGCACTCATTCAATTATATTCCGTTGCCATGAAAATAAGAATGAATCCATGCAGACCCATACTCGAATACGACCTTTATTATACCCTTGCAAAGGGTATTATAATTTTGGTCAAAAGTGTGCAACGCAGTGAAGGAAACATCTCAAACCCCATAAAGTAACATTAACATTACTAAGCGTAACATTACCATTGCATAAATAATATTGCATACGTAACGTTACAGAAACGCACTCATTAGATTCTATTCCGTTGCCATGAAACTAGGAATGAATCCATGCAGACCCGTACTCGAATACGACCTTTATTATACCCTTGCAAAGGGTATTATCATTTTGGTCAAAAGTGTGCAACGCAGTGAAGGAGACATCTCAAACCTCATAAAGTATATATATTCTTGACCGGGATCACCTCCTAAGTTGATATAAGCATGTCCGTCTGTCTGTTTCAACGCAAACTAGTCTCTCAGTTTTAAAGCTATAGACTTCAAACTTTGCACTCATCCTTCTTTCCTTTACAGGCAGTATATTCCAATTCCTAAAAAACATAAAAATGTTCCACAAAATAAAAATTGAACTTTCTGCAAATTTTCGAGTAATTTAAATTACGCGAAAATTTATTAATAAATACAAATAAATAACATAAATAGTTGAATTCTCGAACTCGGCTCGAGCCTGTTACCCTTACACATCAGCCGAGAACTCTACCGTTGGCCTATCCCTGACAATGTTTCTCGAAATTTTCTAAAGTTCAGTTGTTGCTCCGTGCTACTTTAAAAATCTCCCTCTAGTGGTGAAAACAAGAAACTGTAAATTGCTTGGGATATTTTTTTTTTCGCCAGGCAAAGCGCCATCAGCTATATGGGAATTGTTTGGGAGTATACTTTTCAGAGTGCGGTCGCGGCCAATAGCGAGTTCTTAATAAAACATTTTGTATTTAAATTAAATAAATTAAATGCATTATTTATAATAATTGTTTTTATGTTCTCAAACTACAAAAAGCCAATCGGCAACCTAATATTTTTATGCATTGCTATGAATATGCACCTTAGCGTCACAGGGGTAGCTCGACTTATCAAACTATATCTTGAGTAAGCGACTTTTCCCAGATATGAACGATATGTCAAAAGTTGCGTTGTCTCAAGGGCTATCTCTACATGCAATATAAATCGGATCGTTAGATCCAATTTACCAAAAAAAAATGTTTCTTACAAAAAATTTCTTTTCAGTGTATTTATTTCTTCTTACAATTTAGACATTTCATTTTAAAGAAAGTGAAACGGATATTTAAAAAACCTTTCTTACTAAATATAGCATCCCAGTCGGACTTTTAACCAATTGGCAAGTCCGTGGAAATTGTGGCAATTGTGAAATAATCCTTATCCGAAACGGTCACATTGGGTTATTAATTTTGCGTCGTATTTGTTTATTATTGTGAAAGGGTAAGTTTATTGATTTGTTCATTGAATTATTCCTATTTTATTAATTTAATACTGATGAATAAACAATTCTTTATTAAACAAATATTTTCAGGATTGGCTCAACTCCAAATTTGAACGTATCATTTAATATCTTCATTAGAAAATATCTTAAATAATTTGTGTTTTTGTATTTATCTTTTCAGTTTTAGTTATTGCTTTTTAAGTTAAGTTAATTATATTGTTAATAAATAAGAACAATAAATAATTAATATAAATACAAATAACGCATTTCCAATTAACTACAAATCAATGGACATGGGCAGCAAAAACAAAAACAAAAATCAAAAGCAAAGCAAAAAGCAAGGGAAATTTTTTTAAAACCAGAATTTCCCTGGAGAATCTCTCATACCTGTTTCCCCTAGTCGGGAAACGTACGCCTATGGGAAACTTGTACTGAAAATGACGTGCTAGGTGAAAAAAGCGGCAACGCCAATGTAAATTGGAATGATGGTTTTCCGCAGATGGGAGTGAGCCGCGAGAGCCATTTCCTACAGCGGGGTTTTCAGTTCGCGCTAGCCAGGTTCGACTGGGATGTTAAGTTAGGTGCATTGGTTGTAAAGTTACGCGTTTCTTACATTTAAGAGTCTTTTGAATTTTTTAAGGTAACCTTAAGTAATTTAAAAAAATCGTAGAACAAACGTTGCTTAGATTTTAGTAACTAACATACTCAAATTTTTTCAAAATTTTAAGAGACAAAATAAGGCAACGCGGACAGCACATTTTTTCGGAGTACAATTTGAAAAACTTTTTCATTTGGAAAATTACTTAAAAATCGTTTTTAATGAATAACTTTTGAAAGAAATTTCGGATCGGGATGGTTGAGATACCCATCGACGCGTATTTTGGAGCAAAATCTGTAAATTTTGGCTAATGTTTGGAAAAGAATCCTCTAATGAATACAATACCTTTAATTTGGTATATAACTCATTCAGATTGAACGCACACAGAAAATTTTTAATTCTTCGGCTATATATAGGGCATGCATGTCGCCACCTATAAACTTAACTAAAATACTTGTCAAAAACTTTTACTGCTTTCAATAGCAGCAGTATGTTCACAACATTTTCAATTGAATATATCTATATTTAAATTCTTCTTTGTTTTTTTGATTTGTGGCTATTTGAATTTTAAATGTTTAAATGCGGTTATATTTTCAATTATAATAAATCTAGCCCGAAATTGGCTAAAGTGGCAGCACTCCATTCATATTCTGAGCAGAGCGCAGGAGCCCTATGCCTCTGAAAAATAAAGAGTAAGAAGAAATTTGGTCTCGAAAGCGCCATAAATAAATAAGAAAATAAGAAAAGACATCTGAAAAGAAAAAGTATATACATATTTACCTTTTTATACCAATTTTAAATAATAAATCGCCATAAGAAAACTAATATAACGCCGTAAAAAAATTCCGGGAAAAACTAAAATAGAATATGTGCCGTCCAGCATCCTTGGGACAATGCTCCCATTAGTATTCCATTCCATGCCGGTGTTCGCGCATAAATTCGATTTTAATCCAACCTGCTAATTAGAACACGAAATAGGCCGTGTTAATGTTAATAAAGCACTACAAAATAATTTTTGAGCAGTTTTTGCTATGCTAATATGTTGTTTTGTTAAACCAATAAGAGTGTTTTTAAGAGAAACCCGAAAGAATTACATACATACATATGTATTATGTGGGTTATCAACGGTATTTAATTCCCATATAGCAGGTCCGTATATGGAGAAGAATTTAACGGATTGCTTAAAGTTATAAATAGCAGAGTACCCTGCATTTTTTTCAGTCTATTTTCATTCCACAAGACACTGTTAAATAAAAGATTAAAGTTAGAAATAGTTCTTTAAATTCGGTTCAACAGATAGTGCCAATGCAAACAAATTATTAAACCTCTTTATAACAATTTATGGTTTATTATAACCCACAATAGTAGAGTATTCGGCACAAAAATTTGATTTTTATTCCTTTTAAATAATATGATCATGTGTGTAAAACCAGAAAAAATAGCACCACTTAAACCAATTTCAGCAAAAAAAAAATGTATGTGCCGCACACATATTATAGTCTGGTGAGGGTAAATGTTATGAAATATTGTTTCAAGCTTATAAAAAAAATGACATAAATTCGATAGATATAAAGCTTTGCAAGTCCATTAAGTGTTAAACACAAATCCATGCGTTATAGAAAGTGCACTCAGAAATAAGTGTTATAGAAATAAGAAATTCACAGAATAACTCATCAAACCAAGAATGTGTAAACTACACAGATGTAAAACTTTGGAAATTACATGCAAATTTTAAAATATTTTTTAAATAGACAAAAACTAAACATATTGCCCGTTGCAACTATCAAGAACAGCCCAACACTTTTAAACTGACCTACGATTGGCTAAATCAGGAAAATTATGAAGTCGACGGCGAAAAATATTCACCATAAAGTTTTATACATGAATGAATAAAATATTTATGCTACTAAATGTAACGATCTACAAAATTTATCTACAATCTTATCTACTACATCGCTTTTGAATTTGGCCCTTACGTATGTTTTGTCAAAGTTGCTTAGCAAATAAAGATCGTTTTCTTGATGTGCCTTAATTTGACATGATTGAAAGCATTCACTCCATAGAGAAAAAGTCTCATCAGAAATTGCTAATTTTTGTTGTCAGAACCATTAAGAAACCATGACTATTATGGAGAAACGACATTTATAAATTATCGTAACACAGATTTTCGTATCGCACGTTGAGGGTCCTCGTGGCCCGAGGCCCCCGTATAGTTGATACGGCGGTAGCTACGCCCCTGTGTTACATATATTTATTATATTATTTAGACAGAGATGGAACGTCGTTCTGCAGTAGACGGGAATGGTAGCTTAGCCGGGGCCAGTGTGGGGCAAGTAGGTTTGGGTAAATTTATAGTCTGGCTATATTATAGTCTGATTTTAGATCCAGGTCTCTCTGAATGTTGGAGTATTCCGGGGAATTCCGGGGGGCTCATATTCCCGGGGGCTCAAGTTATTGTTTTTATGATCTTAGAAATCTTAGGAATGCTATTTATCCTTCTGTTGCTATAATTTCCCTGGAGGCCGGAGACGTAGGTTCGGATTGGTTTTAAATAGGAATTGTAGAGTAGAACTTTTATAATATATTATATGTGGAAGTAGTGAGCTGTAGTTTAAGAGCCAGTTAAGACGGTTTCAAGTGGGTCTTCTTTGCTTTGATGTGGTTTCTCTAGTTAAGCCTCCTGTCTCCTGTCAAGATACGAGCGGTGGACAAGTTGGGAACAACGGAGTGCCTCCATCAGCGTTGGGTTTGCTTTTATCATATCCGGATATCGAAGGGCGTTGAGCGGTAATTGGGCGAATGCGTCCCTTGTTTTTCTGATGATGATTCTTCGGTGAAGATGGTTTTACAGCGTGTTTAGGCCAGTATTTCTGGCGCCAGCTTAATCTGAAATACTGTATTCATTAGATGCTTTACGTCGCAGACTTTGGTAAGAAGTAGAATTTGTTCCTGAATGGTTCCTTTTTTTGAGGGGTGTTAATATAAAACTTATTTGGCCTTACATTACAACATAAGCGTTTTTTGGTCGTTGACCCTCGTCTTCGTCAACTTTACCAAGTATGGAAAATCTGTTATTAGATGTTCCAGTGGTGGTATTCCCTAATGTTTTTGGTACTTTTGGCAAGTTAGGGTTTTAAGCATTCAGTGGGAACATTTTTTGTTTTATTTGTACATAGAGATCGATCTAAGTTTGTAAAAGCGTAGAATTCGGAAGAGAGTTACCAGGGGTCGATATGGCTACTGAAATGTAAGCACTATTTCGCGCAGAAGACACCCAACGTTTGTTTGGTTCGTTTGCGACTTTGGCTCGTGGCTTTAACGTTTCCAATTACCATTTTTTTGAGGCACTTAACATTGCATTTAGTTTAAACTATTTATAACATTGATTATTTTAATACTTGTATGAATACTCAAAAAGAAATGCTCTGTAGTGACTGCAAAGTATTTTTTTAGCTGCGATATAGCAATGAAATCATTTAAACTTGATTTTAATTTGAGCTATAACAGAGGGTATTATAATTTTGATCAAAAGAAGTTTGATCATAACATTGGTTTTTTAAGTTAGAAGGACTTTATAGGTATTTTATTTTAGGCAAACTAACCCGATCTGCCAAATTTGATGAATTTGATGCCATATGATGAATGATCGAATATGACACAGCCTTGCTATTTTTAAAGATATTTGGGGCTGTTTCCAACATTTTTATTGGAAAATTGATTTGATAGTAAAATTCTTATAAAGATCGGCCAACTTTATATATCTAATAATATATATGGTAAAGTAACGTAGTTGATTTAATTTAAAAGAGTAATATTTTTCTTCGTTAAACTACGGGAAGGTTGCCAACAATCGTAAATATTTTTTTTTTAGTAAGCCCAATACCATCGGCTTTAATATTTAAATACCGTTTTATCGATATGTATTCTGTGCTTTTCTTCAACAAATTATATAAATTATACGGCTTTTTTTTATAAGAAATGAACACGGGCATATATAAGATATATGCTATAAGATATATATTATAAGATTTCCAATACGGGCACGTCGTGTTGGTTGGCGTGTTTCGTTTTACGAAAAATAAATTGGATCGGCCAATTATTTCTGATAGGCATATTTTGTATTTGTCTGCAATATGGACAGCGCATTAGAGTATTATATTTACATACGTTCCTGTAAATTATTGTAGCAGTCAAAGCATGTGCAGCCTTCAAAGCTAAAGAACTACGTCAAGTATTTGAGGCAGTCCTGACACCCGATCACTAAATGATTAGTTTATTAGTTCGCGTGTATTTTAGCGCTCCCATAAGATGGACGATTTTTTATGATATACCATGTATTATTTTTTAGTTAACTTCTTTATATTGCTCAAAATAATTATTTTGTATATTATATATTTATAAAATTAGGTCATTATACCCTTGCAGACGGTATTATAATTTTGGTCAAAAGTGTGCAACGCTGTGAAGGAGACATCTCCGACCCTATAAAGTATATATATTCTTGATCAGGATCACCCCCTGAGTTGATATAGGCACGTCCGTCTGTCCGTCGGTCTGTTTCTACGCAAACTAGTCTCTGAGTTTGAAAGCTATTGACTTTAAACTTTGCACACACCTTTTTTTCCTTTGCAGGCAGTATATAAGTCGGAACATCTGGGATCGGTCAACTACATTCTATAGCTGTCATATAACGGATTAATCGGAAATGCCATAACTTTGTTGTTTTTTAGGTTAGAAGGATGGGACCCTCTATAGGTTAAACTTTGGGCAAATTAATTCGATCTGTCAAATTTCATAAGGATCGGCTGACTATAAAAGATCCGATATATATATAATAATATAAGCTGCCACATAACTGCCAGGATATATCAACTTCGTCTCCGTCCGAAGTTAGGTTTTCTTTCTTGTTTTCTATTAAACTAAACATTTTAAAATGCATACTTGAGGCCAAATATAAAAATATGAGTTTTAGGTATTCTAGCTAAAATTATTTAGCGATATAATTATAGCCACTAGGCTACTAGCCACTAGTACTAACTCAGATCGACATAAACTTTCTTTCAGCTTTAAGAGTAAGCGAGATTCTAATAGGTGAATCTCTGTTCGCTGGCGTTACTGAGCGCGCAAAGTTTAATTTCGCGTTGAAGTTTAATTTTGAAACTTTTTAAATGATGGAAGAAAAATGTCAAACGCGCCAAGATTTTTCTTTTTGTTTCAAAAAATTCGAATATGAGCTATTTTTTAATTTTTATTATTGAAGTTAAAAGTAAAATCTATTCTTTAACTTCAACTTTAAGAAATGGCAATAATGATTAAATTAAAATATGTTTCCAACAATGTGCTGTATGTTAAAAATATTTATATATTCGTAATTTATGCTTCTATACCTTTAATATGAGGCACAAATTGTTCTTCTATTCGTAAGAATATATAATGTTCACAGAATAGAGCAAGGAAGGAAAATTTTTGCTGGTCAACTAGATGAAACCTAAAACCAGAATGGAAACCTAACTTCGGGCGGAGCCGAAGTCGACATATGCTGTGTTTGGCTGTCAAAAGCATAAAAAGTAAGATACTAGTTCTGACAGGTGATTCTTTTACTGCGCTACATTCTTTTGGGCCAAATTATTATATGCTATGGAACGGTACACAATGGAGATCTATTGGCAGCATCGTTTGGTTTTATAAAAAAGATACGTTCAGTTATTGGACTTTATTTTTGTGTGTGTACGTAATATATTTTTATCGGAATGGTTATACACCAATAATTTCTACCTTGGTGTTACGGTGTATGGATTTTTTCGAAATTACTTTAAAATTGTAAATATTTATATTTAATAATTGATATTATAATAAAAAAAAAATAAACTAATTAATAAACAAATAAAAAAACATAAAATTTAAAATAAAATTTAATATGCGCTTATTAAAATAACGGAGTTTTAATCATGGCAAGATGTGTATAATCAAATTAACATCAGGAAAGTGAAAAATCTAAGTAAAAAACAACATAACGTCGACAGTTCGCGACTTTAATTCGGATGAACCATTAACAATGGGCGTACTGGGGAAATATCGAAACGGAATACTACTGGTGTTGAAAGACTCTTTGCAACAGCTAAATAATATTGCGTCCCACAAATGGTGCCCCAAACATAAATGTGTAAACTATTCATGGTTTAAGAAGACCTTGTGTTTGGCGGTTTTATTTCTGCTGGTGCGTCCCATAGTTCCAGAAGCAATTGTCCGAGTTGATCCTTTAGGTAAATGTTCTATATTTATTTGGTATATATATATATTTTTTTTTTTAAGTTTTCCGTCACGCAAACCTGCATAAAACCTGTACATAATTCGTAACTTTTTTTAATATATATATATATTTGTTTTAAGAACAAATTTTTACTCCTATTACCTTTCAGAATCAAAACAGGATCAGTAACATAGGCGTGGGGTTTATTTTTTTTACGATTTTTTACGATTTTATTATCAATTTTACTAAAGTAAACCTGAAGACAATAGTGAAGCTGAAGGCAATATACTCTTGCAATTGTTAAGATATAACCAAAGATTATACACCTGTATTGTTAATGTGTAATTTAGTATACCTATGTATAGTGCATTTTTTCGTCACCAAAATTTATATCAGATATTTCGGGCGAGGCATTCGGATTCGTCACCGTGGTTACATAAGAAAATATGTATATGTCGTAGAATGTTAAATTAGCGCACTGTTTATGTGTGGCATAGAATGGTTAGTTTGACCATTGTGCATGCATGTACATTTTGAATGGCGACCCTATGTCGCTAACGGTTCTCAGGACATACAGCGGTTCTGAGAAAGAGACATACTCTGCTGATGAGAAAGGTCTGTTCGTAGAAAAGAGATGGCATTATGATCTGCCAAGATTGAGAAATAGCATGGAATGTGCGTGGCGAGTTCAGTTAATGTTGCGCTACCGAGGCGAACAGAAATTTCTGCGATATAGAGCTTCAACATGGAAACAAAAGAGTTTTCTTCGACATCAGAAGTGGGATCTGCTTTTCCTACTGATCCACATTTGTTAGCGTTGGAACTGCAAAATCGCAACCTAATGGAAATAATTAAAAACATGCAGACTCCAAGGGCGCCGCAACCCGGTGGTAAAGCGTCATACATTACCCTACCAAAATGCAACCCTGACGTTGCTGGAGTGGAGCCCTCATCTTGGTGCAGCACGGTGGACCTCATATTTGCTGATAACGTTGTCCAAGACAGCAATCTGGTGATAGCACTAAGTAAGGCATTAGAGGGCACCGCATCACAGTGGCTTTCACAATTATGCTTTTCCGGCATCACTTGGGCGCAGTTCAGGGAACTGTTTCTTCAGCGTTTTGTTGGAATGGAAACTTCTGCTTGCATGGTTCTCAATGTATTGAATGGTCGACCGAAACCAGAAGAAAGCTTTGCTGAATACGGTAGCCGGATTGACACGATGCTCATGTCTAAATGGAAAGCCAAGGAATTCGAAGAAATAGCTGTGTCTGTAACTTTGGCTTACATGGCTCAAGTTGAAAGCAAGTTGGCGCGCTACCAATGTAAAAACTCGCAATGAGCTACAACAACAGTTGCAGGCACACTCCTTCATGAAGCGTAGCATAGAAGATGATGCAACTGGCTCGAGTCGCAAGAAGTTAAAATCTCCGACCCTGGTGAAATGTAATTACTGCGGAAAGGTTGGGCATAAATATGCTGAATGTCGGGCACGTTTGCAGAATGGCCAGAGTAAAGGCAAAACCTTCAACAGCACAAATACGACTCGTGTGAAAGATCGATCTGATGTCAAATGCTTCAAATGTGATTTTATTGGTCACTATGCAACCGCATGTCCTAAAGGCCGATGGAAACGACAGAATTTCTGAGAAGCGTGTCTGAGCAGTAGCTCCACCCTCTGGAACAATAAAGGCATCCTGTGGGTCTGTTCCATTTTGTTTTGATTCTGGTGCAGAAATCTCGCTAGTCAAGGAAAGTGTTGCCCATAAATTTAAAGGAAAAAGAGTTAATAATGTTGTAAAACTCAATGGTATAAGTAACGATGTAATTTATAGCACTCAACAAGTTTTATGTAATATAAATATTGAACAATACTGTTTTGAGATTTTGTTACACGTAATTTTAGACAAGTATTTGAATTACGAAATGTTAGTTGGACGAGAGATTCTTAGCCAAGGCTTTGGCGTAATGATAGACGCTGAAAAATTTCAAATTTATAAAACGAAAAAGATAGATATAGTGACTTTAACTGATTATGAGGATATTATAAGTTCTGATAGAGATTTACTTGACTACAATAAAATTGTCTTAACAAATATCCTAAAATGCTACTCTGACTGGTTTATTAGCGGAATACCAAAAACTCGAGTCTCGACAGTGCTTTTGGAAATTAACGTTATAGATCCACCAAAGACAGTGCAACGACGTCCCTTCAAGGTTTGCGAGGAAGGGAAAAACCGGGTGCGTTGTAAAATCGATGAGTTGTTAAAAGCAAGTATTATCCGTCCAAGTTGCTCACCTTTCGCCAGCCCAATGATATTAGTAAAAACGAAAAATGGCACTGATGGTATTTGTGTGGACTATAGGATGTTAAATGATAATACTATTGCTGATAGGTATCCTTTGCCTCTTATCGCAGACCAGATTGCTTGGCTTCGCGGTTCAAAGTATTTCTCGTTTTTAGATATAGCTAGTGGCTTCTACCAAATTCCAGTACACGATTCAATTGAACGAGCCGCATTTGTGACTCCAGAGGGTCAGTACGAGTTTTTGACCATGCCCTTTGGCTTGAAAAATGCATCTTCTGTTTTTCAGAGGGCCATAATAAGAGCATTGGGTTCACTGGAACACTCATGTGCTGTCGTCTATATTGATGACGTATCGTATTAGAAACATTAATTAAGGCAAGATTTTCATTTAAAGTAGCTAAGTGCTCTTTTCTTAGAACTCGTATAGAGTACCTAGGTTTTGAGATAAGTACGGAGAAATTAGGCCAAATGCACGTAAAGTGAAAGCATTGCTAGATTTACCGCCTCCACAATCTGTGTCGCAATTACGACAATTCATAGGATTGGCTTCGTATTTTAGACAGTTCATTCCAAAATTCTCTGAAACGCTTAAGCCATTGTATCAACTCACACATTTCACATTTCATTTGGCTACAGCAACATGAGCAAATAAGGACTAAAATTATAACAGTATTGACGCAGGCACCTGTGTTGACTATATTCGACCCGAAACATGCAATAGAATCACACACCGATGCAAGTTCGATGGGCTATCGTGCTATATAACAATATATATAACAAACCCCATGTGGTTGAGTGTTTCAGTAAATGCACATGCCCTGCTGAGTCAAATATCATTCGTACGAGTAAGAAACGCTAGCATTAGTTAATGGTATCAGCCATTACTTGCAGGGACATAAATTTGTCGTATATACAGATTGTAATTCCTTAAATGCTAGTCGCACAAAGCTAGACTTAACGGCGAGAGTACATAGGTGGTGGGGATTTTTACAATCATTTGTCTTCGACATAGAATACAGAAAGGGTGATGGTATGGCGCATGTAGATTGTTTATCTCGGAATCCAGTGTCTGATAAAAATAATGATCAGAAAAAAATTCCAGAAAAACGCATTAATATGACCGAGGTTACTGACAACTTTTCGTTTGAAAAATAACGAATTGCCAGAACATTTATTAAAAACCAATGAATTAAGGAAAGGAGTTTTATATAGAAAAATACAACGAAATGGTAAGACTAAATGTTTGCCTGTAATCCCTAGGACATTTAGATGGGCAGTGATTAATCACGTTCACGAATCTATTATGCATCTATGTTGGGAGAAAAATTGGATAAAGTCTATGGATTTTATTGGTTTGAAAATATGTCAAAGTACGTTCGTAGATTTCTGGAAAATTGCATTACTTGCAAATTAGCTAAGCCACCTGTGCACCCAGTGCATATAGACATAACAGGAAAGATGAGCGGAAAGAATGGCCTGAAGGAATACGTAATTGTCTTGGTAGATGCGTTCACGAAATTTGTTACATCATTTACATCACTTACATCACACCTTAAATATTGATAATGAATCTTCAATCAAAGCTGTTAAGGCCGTCGTTTGTTTGTTTGGCGTGCCTACGCGCATTATAGCGGATCAGGGTCGCAATTTTGCAAGCTCAGGATTCCGTGAATTTGGTTTCTCCCAAAAGATTGAGCTACACATAATTGCTACAGGCGCGAGTAGGGCAAACGGCCAGGTAGAGCGTATAATGAGCACGCTTAAGAGTCGAAACCAGTCAGAGGTCGTGGCAGGATGCTCTAACCGAAGTGCAATGAATTGCACCGCCAATCGAGTCACTAAGTTCAGTCCATTAGAAATACTAATAGGTAGAGAACCTAGACCTCTCTGCTTGTTACCAATAGGTAAAGAAGAGGATAATTTAATTGATAGAGAAAGAAACCAAGCCAAGGAAAACTTGGAGGCAAATGCTCGCTATGATAAACTTAGATATGATAAGAATAAAGCAAAGATAACCAAATGTAATGTAGGAGACCATGTGTTATTGAAAAACGCGTTTGTCACCAAACTAAGGTTGATCCAAAATTTAAAGGTTGTTACGCTATTAATAGTTTTTAATAGCGGCCAAATAAACACACGATTTTATGTTTTAATTTCAATATTTATTTCGAGGGTTCAATTTAACCAAAACGCATCTGATCAAAACAAATGCCGAAAACCAAGTGATAAAAGCTTGCGCAGAAGCTTTACGCAAGCTTCCAAAGTGCATGCGCTACAAAGAACAACAAAGGGCATGCGAAACTGGGAGACAGACGGACAAGAAAAGGTTGATAACAAACGCTGCAGATAAATACATAACAATTGTGCCAAATGTTTTCTTATGGTGGCTGCTTGGCCCAACATCCTCCCCCCATTGAAGGGTGACCCTTCAATAACAATTTTGGAAGGGGCAGCAGTCACATCATTGCAATGATTATCCTCTCACGTAGCTCTAAGAATCTACTTCACATCCTCCAGTATAGGCTACTCCAGTCTCCTCTCTAGCACAGGACGCCGACGATTCCCGTGATAGTCCACCGCGTCCAGAAATCACCCAGCCAAATCGAGTATTCTGAGCAATGGGGAGCCCGTGACCTAACTGGATTTGGCCAGCTGACAACAAGTCAAAGAATAAGCTGGCCCCAATCAGCAGGTCCACTCGCTGCGTTCCGTGGAAGTTGGGGTCAGCCAAATCCATGTTTCCAGGAATCTTCCACCTCGAATCGTCTATGTTGAGGTTGGGCTGATAGTCCGTAATGTGAGACGCCACAAAAGCCTCAATTTTCACAGAGTATGTGCTATGGCGGGACTTCACCCACACACTAACAGCGACTCCGTCCGTCTCAAACTCACCGCCACCGAGGCCGGCTACCGTGGTAGCACATTCTGAGCGGCAAAGCTGAAGTTGACTTGCCAGCCGCGTCGAGATGAGATTCACTTGTGAATCGGAATCCAATAACACTCGGCAAGGTAGGAGGGCTCCAGATCGACCACGAACGAGTACATTGGCAGTTGGCAAGAGTATTGGCTCAGCATTGCGATACTGGGTCACGACAGTGCTGATTGAGCGGGATGGTGGGTTCGCGATGGAAACTGCATTGATGCGAGCTGAGATTCGTGTAGGTGAAGCATTGGTAGAACTGGCAAACTTCCCGCGATGGTGCAACAGCAAATTATGACGGCGATTGCACACTGGGCAGCGGGAGGTTGAGCATCCACGAGCGAAATGGCCATCCTCTAGGCACACAAAACAGCGAGTTAGCCGCCGCCGCCTAGGACAAGCTGGCAAGGGGTGAGCCACAGCACCGCACAGGGTGCACAAAGCAGGACTAGTAGCAACCATGCACGAAGATCGGTTGGTATGCGATCCCCATCGGCTCCGGTTTTCTGGTGGCTGCGTAGGCAACGAAAACTCCACACCTTCAAGCGTCCGGCACCTTTGCTCCAAGAATTGAGCCATAGATTCCCAAGTTGGTAGGCTGTCATCACGGCTTCCTGCGAGAGAGTCTTCCCACTTGGCCCTTGTGGCAGGATCCAGCTTTTGGAAGATGATCTGGATGAGGAGGCATCCTTGAACTTCGGCTGGTGTTCCGGAGCTCATGAGGGCCCGCATATGTCCATTGAAACGGTCGGATAACTCCCGAAGCGTTGCAATGGATACTGGCTCAACCACCCTTAGCTGCAAGATCTCGTTGATGTGAGCCTGGAATATTAAACGGCGATTACTAAATCTGTTGCGCAAAAGATAAAGGATGGCTGTCGATCGTCGTCTTGAACGGGGCGCAGAAATCAGGCCATTCGGCGTAGCCGCCGCTAAATGTGGGCATCGGCAACGGGGGCAATGAGGGAGCAGGCCTGTATGGAGGGGGTGAAATACCAGCACCACTAGTACCATCCAACAGTGTAGAGTGCGCAGCAACTCTAATGGAGCGCTTGGCAACCTCTACCTGGATGTCAACATGCACGTCCGTGGCTAGCTGCGAGAATTTCCAATATAGATCGCTTCCGATCTCACTAAAGTTGAGCTCCTCCAGTTCCTCCTGCTGCGTAGTGAATCGCTCGCGCGGTCGCTTTTCCATTGACTCGAGGGTCAGAATGGGTGAGTAGAACCGCACCGCAGCCTTGACCTTCTGATGCAGGACCTCCATTTCCTGACATGTAACCTCTCCCTGCTTGAAATGGCAGATCCAGTAGCTTCAGATCCAGACTCCATTATGCAATAACGTGAAATTTTATGAAATGAAAGGCAACAGTTTCCGCGGCACTTATTAACGCTGATCACGACAACCAAATGCGGGATGTGATCACTTCGGGGTCACCAAATGTTACGCTATTAATAGTTTTTATTAGCGGCTGGATAAACACACGATTTTATGTTTTAATTTCAATATTTATTTCGAGGGTTCAATTTAACCAAAACCCAGCTGATCAAAACAAATGCCGAAAACCAAGTGATAAAAGCTTGCGCAGAAGCTTTACGCAAGCTCCCAAAGTGCATGCGCTACAAAGAACAACAAAGCGCATGCGAAACTGGGAGACAGACAGACAAGAAAAGGCTGGTAACAAACGCTGCAGATAAATACAAAACAATTATGCCAAATGTTTTCTTATGGTGGCTGCTTGGCCCAACAAAGGTCCATTCGAAATAATCGAACAACTAGATGGCGTTTGAAAAATAACGAATTGCCAGAACATTTATTAAAAACCAATGAATTAAGGAAAGGAGTTTTATATAGAAAAATACAACGAAATGGTAAGACTAAATGTTTGCCTGTAATCCCTAGGACATTTAGATGGGCAGTGATTAATCACGTTCACGAATCTATTATGCATCTATGTTGGGAGAAAAATTGGATAAAGTCTATGGATTTTATTGGTTTGAAAATATGTCAAAGTACGTTCGTAGATTTCTGGAAAATTGCATTACTTGCAAATTAGCTAAGCCACCTGTGCACCCAGTGCATATAGACATAACAGGAAAGATGAGCGGAAAGAATGGCCTGAAGGAATACGTAATTGTCTTGGTAGATGCGTTCACGAAATTTGTTACATCATTTACATCACTTACATCACACCTTAAATATTGATAATGAATCTTCAATCAAAGCTGTTAAGGCCGTCGTTTGTTTGTTTGGCGTGCCTACGCGCATTATAGCGGATCAGGGTCGCAATTTTGCAAGCTCAGGATTCCGTGAATTTGGTTTCTCCCAAAAGATTGAGCTACACATAATTGCTACAGGCGCGAGTAGGGCAAACGGCCAGGTAGAGCGTATAATGAGCACGCTTAAGAGTCGAAACCAGTCAGAGGTCGTGGCAGGATGCTCTAACCGAAGTGCAATGAATTGCACCGCCAATCGAGTCACTAAGTTCAGTCCATTAGAAATACTAATAGGTAGAGAACCTAGACCTCTCTGCTTGTTACCAATAGGTAAAGAAGAGGATAATTTAATTGATAGAGAAAGAAACCAAGCCAAGGAAAACTTGGAGGCAAATGCTCGCTATGATAAACTTAGATATGATAAGAATAAAGCAAAGATAACCAAATGTAATGTAGGAGACCATGTGTTATTGAAAAACGCGTTTGTCACCAAACTAAGGTTGATCCAAAATTTAAAGGTTGTTACGCTATTAATAGTTTTTAATAGCGGCCAAATAAACACACGATTTTATGTTTTAATTTCAATATTTATTTCGAGGGTTCAATTTAACCAAAACGCATCTGATCAAAACAAATGCCGAAAACCAAGTGATAAAAGCTTGCGCAGAAGCTTTACGCAAGCTTCCAAAGTGCATGCGCTACAAAGAACAACAAAGGGCATGCGAAACTGGGAGACAGACGGACAAGAAAAGGTTGATAACAAACGCTGCAGATAAATACATAACAATTGTGCCAAATGTTTTCTTATGGTGGCTGCTTGGCCCAACATCCTCCCCCCATTGAAGGGTGACCCTTCAATAATAATTTTGGAAGGGGCAGCAGTCACATCATTGCAATGATTATCCTCTCACGTAGCTCTAAGAATCTACTTCACATCCTCCAGTATAGGCTACTCCAGTCTCCTCTCTAGCACAGGACGCCGACGATTCCCGTGATAGTCCACCGCGTCCAGAAATCACCCAGCCAAATCGAGTATTCTGAGCAATGGGGAGCCCGTGACCTAACTGGATTTGGCCAGCTGACAACAAGTCAAAGAATAAGCTGGCCCCAATCAGCAGGTCCACTCGCTGCGTTCCGTGGAAGTTGGGGTCAGCCAAATCCATGTTTCCAGGAATCTTCCACCTCGAATCGTCTATGTTGAGGTTGGGCTGATAGTCCGTAATGTGAGACGCCACAAAAGCCTCAATTTTCACAGAGTATGTGCTATGGCGGGACTTCACCCACACACTAACAGCGACTCCGTCCGTCTCAAACTCACCGCCGCCGAGGCCGGCTACCGTGGTAGCACATTCTGAGCGGCAAAGCTGAAGTTGACTTGCCAGCCGCGTCGAGATGAGATTCACTTGTGAATCGGAATCCAATAACACTCGGCAAGGTAGGAGGGCTCCAGATCGACCACGAACGAGTACATTGGCAGTTGGCAAGAGTATTGGCTCAGCATTGCGATACTGGGTCACGACAGTGCTGATTGAGCGGGATGGTGGGTTCGCGATGGAAACTGCATTGATGCGAGCTGAGATTCGTGTAGGTGAAGCATTGGTAGAACTGGCAAACTTCCCGCGATGGTGCAACAGCAAATTATGACGGCGATTGCACACTGGGCAGCGGGAGGTTGAGCATCCACGAGCGAAATGGCCATCCTCTAGGCACACAAAACAGCGAGTTAGCCGCCGCCGCCTAGGACAAGCTGGCAAGGGGTGAGCCACAGCACCGCACAGGGTGCACAAAGCAGGACTAGTAGCAACCATGCACGAAGATCGGTTGGTATGCGATCCCCATCGGCTCCGGTTTTCTGGTGGCTGCGTAGGCAACGAAAACTCCACACCTTCAAGCGTCCGGCACCTTTGCTCCAAGAATTGAGCCATAGATTCCCAAGTTGGTAGGCTGTCATCACGGCTTCCTGCGAGAGAGTCTTCCCACTTGGCCCTTGTGGCAGGATCCAGCTTTTGGAAGATGATCTGGATGAGGAGGCATCCTTGAACTTCGGCTGGTGTTCCGGAGCTCATGAGGGCCCGCATATGTCCATTGAAACGGTCGGATAACTCCCGAAGCGTTGCAATGGATACTGGCTCAACCACCCTTAGCTGCAAGATCTCGTTGATGTGAGCCTGGAATATTAAACGGCGATTACTAAATCTGTTGCGCAAAAGATAAAGGATGGCTGTCGATCGTCGTCTTGAACGGGGCGCAGAAATCAGGCCATTCGGCGTAGCCGCCGCTAAATGTGGGCATCGGCAACGGGGGCAATGAGGGAGCAGGCCTGTATGGAGGGGGTGAAATACCAGCACCACTAGTACCATCCAACAGTGTAGAGTGCGCAGCAACTCTAATGGAGCGCTTGGCAACCTCTACCTGGATGTCAACATGCACGTCCGTGGCTAGCTGCGAGAATTTCCAATATAGATCGCTTCCGATCTCACTAAAGTTGAGCTCCTCCAGTTCCTCCTGCTGCGTAGTGAATCGCTCGCGCGGTCGCTTTTCCATTGACTCGAGGGTCAGAATGGGTGAGTAGAACCGCACCGCAGCCTTGACCTTCTGATGCAGGACCTCCATTTCCTGACATGTAACCTCTCCCTGCTTGAAATGGCAGATCCAGTAGCTTCAGATCCAGACTCCATTATGCAATAACGTGAAATTTTATGAAATGAAAGGCAACAGTTTCCGCGGCACTTATTAACGCTGATCACGACAACCAAATGCGGGATGTGATCACTTCGGGGTCACCAAATGTTACGCTATTAATAGTTTTTATTAGCGGCTGGATAAACACACGATTTTATGTTTTAATTTCAATATTTATTTCGAGGGTTCAATTTAACCAAAACCCAGCTGATCAAAACAAATGCCGAAAACCAAGTGATAAAAGCTTGCGCAGAAGCTTTACGCAAGCTCCCAAAGTGCATGCGCTACAAAGAACAACAAAGCGCATGCGAAACTGGGAGACAGACAGACAAGAAAAGGCTGGTAACAAACACTGCAGATAAATACAAAACAATTATGCCAAATGTTTTCTTATGGTGGCTGCTTGGCCCAACAAAGGTCCATTCGAAATAATCGAACAACTAGATGGCGAAAGATATGTTTTAAAGTCTTTAACAAGCAAAAGAACCTATGTATGCACATGAGTTTTTGAGGGCATTGCCCAATAGAGAATTAAGTCAAGAAATTGATGAAGAATTAAATGACTCAAGAGGAGACGCATCTGACTCTCAAATGAGAAATAGAGATAAAGGAGGCACAGCAGTTGCCTTGGAATCCTAAGAGAGGATATAGAGACCGCACCATAACAGATGAAATTGTTATAGCGGGGGTCAATTGACTGCACCATAGTAGAAGGACTTGCTCTTGCGGGGGTCAGTAATGATCGCACCATGACAGAAGGAATTGTTATGGCGGGGGTCAGTAATGATCGCACCATAACAGAAGGAATTGTTATGGCGGGGATCGGTTAGAATAGCTACACATCTTTATGTAATTACAGAAGAAGAAGAATTGTCATGCTTGATGGTATGATCATATGATGGTATTGTGAAACCAATTCGATTGTTTTGTAAAAAAGTTTAAACTTTATATAAATAAAAGTTAATGAAGGAAATGGTTAATCAAACTTGACGATAACTGAGAAAATCTTGTCCTAGATCTAACACGCGATGACGTGTGATTTGTCAGGAAGGCCGTGTCGTAGAATAGTAAATTAGCCCACTGTTTATTTGTGGCGTAGAATGTTAGTTTGACCATTGTGCATGCATGTACATTTTGAGTGGCGACCCTATGTCGCTAACGGTTCTCAGGGCATACAGTGGTTCTGAGAAAGAGACATACTCTGCTGATGAGAAAAGTCTGTTCGTAGAAAAGAGATGGCATTATGATCTGCCAAGATTGAGAAATAGTATAGAATATGCGTGGCGAGTTCAGTTAATGTTGCGCCACCGAGACGAACAGAACTTGCTGCAATATAGAGCTTGAACATGGAAGCAATGAGTTTTCTCCGACATATACATTATATATATTATATATTATATATATACATATATACATATATATGTATATATGTATTACTCTCCAATCGGAGACTCACGGAGCACCATTCTTCCATTAAAAACCCCACCATCAATGAGGGAGGTCGTATTTAACGAGATTATTCCTGAGCTTAGAGCCAGCGCACAAAGCACGACGAAATCATGCCAGCAGCGCCAAAATAAACGAGCAGCACCGAGAATTATTCTTGTGCTGGAGCGTTTGGTACCCAAGCGAATTATACCAGACATTGGAATTAACTTTAAAGTAGCCTGTTGCCTATTACATGAAGAGATGAATGATAAACTCTCGCAGAGCGAGCTTGAGAACAAACATCTAGAGATAGAATGAGTATTTACATCGCCAGTGGCGCCTCACATGGGAGTGCCCTGGGAACGTATGATTAGATCCGTTAGTGTCTCTTCTAGTAGGAATACACGCAATCTGCGGCCTAGACCTCGTCGGTTAGTGTGTGGGTTCCCTTAAAAAAAGGGGAAAAAAAAGCCAATTTAAAAAAGCTAATTAAAAAAAAAATGTCGGATCTTATATAGTAGGCCGATCCATTTGAAATTTGGCAGATCGAATCTACATCGAACATGTAGAACCCATAGAAAGTCCCATCCTTCTAACTTTAAAAACAACAAAGTTATGGCGTTTCCGATCAATCAGTTATATGGCAGCTATAGAATATAGTTGACCGATCCCGGCCATTCCGACGGAAATACTGCCTGCAAAGGAAAGAAGGATCTGTGCAAAGTTTGAAGTCGATAGCTTTAAAACTGAGAGACTAGTTTGCGTAGAAACAGACAGACAGACGGACAGACGGACATGCTTATGTAGAGTCAGGAGGTGATCCTGATCAAGAATATATATACTTTATAGGGTCGGAGATGTCTCCTTCACTGCGTTGCACACTTTTGACCAAAATTATAATACCCTCTGCAAGGGCATAATGAGTACCGCGAGTATAGGTTTGAGTACCCCTCTCCTAAAAGATTTATTCATATTTGTGCGTAATAAGTTTACTTTCAATAGCGACGGGACTTTTTAACTAATTAACGCCGGTACAATTTATATTGTTTTATAAAACATGTTAGACATCATTATTGAAAGCGATATACATTTTTAAATATCATTTGTATTGGTATTTTCTTAGCATTGCTGGCTGCCACTTTACGGACTCATCAACGTGCCGGATGCGACTTTGAAATGCTATTACTCAGCTGTCCTCGAGGCACAAGCATTTCCATTCAACTGGCTCAATATGGACGAGCAGGAGGTAAGATAACGAATTTCGGGAGTGATTATGCGATTTTCAAGAATGTAAAAAGTGATGGAAAGACCGTATACATTTTATAATGGTATGACTACCCATCTGACTCCCATCTGCATCAATTCATCATTCCAAATAACATTAGCGTGGGCGGAAAATGATTAGTGGAGGTAGCGAGTACCTTACCAGCTAGGTGGGAGTAAATGACATAAATTCGTAAGAGGGAAATTATCGCAAAAACAAATTCCTTTGATTTTTTTTTTCTTCACTTTTTATTAGTCAATCATAAAACTACAGGGTGTTTTTTAGAGGTATGGAACTTTTAATTTCAATAAAACAACGATGGATTATTCGATTGACATGAATTATTTTTTACTTGAAAGATAATCTTGTGGCCTAATTACAAAATCATCATCCCCTCGAGGGAGGTCAAGGCACTTGACGGGTTCTCGTCCAACTCCAGGACAGTCAATGACTGTCGTAGATCTCTCAATGAGATGGCTGAACAGCATGACATCTACCTCATATGGGTTCCGGGTCACAGGGATCACGAGGGTAACTGCGCAGCAGATGAACTAGCTAGGGCAGGGACTACCAACCCTCTCCTTCCGGAGAAAGAACTTGTAGGCAATCCCTTGGCCACGTGCCGGCTAAAGTGCAGGGAGTTTTTCGACCTGGCAGCCAATAGAAAATGGAGTAACCTCCAGACCTGTAGAACCTCACGTCTGATCTGGCCGACACGCTCTCAGAAAAGATCGGCGAGACTTACCGCTCTCAGCAGACCAGACTGTAGCCTAGCGGTTAGGGCCATTACTGGATACTGGTTGATAGGCGAACACGCACTTCGGTGAATCCCTTGCCCATGCGGTAGCACAAGGAGCCCTAGCGGCTCAAGTGGAAGCGGGGGGGTCTTCTATGTTCCCCCAGTATCGCCGCCCTAACCTAACCTAACCTAATCTTGTGGCATTACAAGTTAAATATGATTGGCATATGACCGCCACGGCTGGCTCGGATGTAGTCCAATCTGGACATCCAATTATCAATTACTTTTCCCAACATTCGTGGCCGAATATCGGCAATAACACGGCGAATGTTGGGTTCCAAATGGTCAAGCGCTGGTGGCGTCTCTGGGAATGCAAGTTATCAAGTAAACGTAGTGCGAAGACTTCTATGGTTAATCGAATTAATTGCTCTTATAGACGATGATGCGCGAAATGGACGTAGTGCGCGATACGTATTCCACACAGAACCATTAATTTCGAAATAAAATTGCACTATTTCCATGCGTTGTACAGGCGTGAGTCTATTCCTGATGAATTGCCAAACCAAATTGAGAATGAATCACTTGACAGCTGCTTAATCGGTCTCCATCTTGAACAGTAATGCCAACTTAAAGTTCTATACCTTTAGAAGACACACCCATTATTACATTTATATTCTAAATTAAAATAAGATATAATATAAAGATAACAAAACTGAAAAGTTAAGAAATAAGAAATATACATTTGAGCTAAAAACAAGAAAGGAAAGCTGAGCGGAGCCGAAGTTGATGTACCCTTGCAGTTACGTTAAGTTAGGTTAGATGGCTGGTGGTTACCTCCTATAAAGGAAACCAACGCACTTATTCCCACACTAATTCCCCAGCTTCGCAGAATGGACTCATGGTCCAGCATTTTCCGCACGTCGGGGCTTTGGTAAATTTTTCTTTCCTGTTTGGATCTGTTTTTGACATCATTGAGATGTCGGTGAGGAATCTATCACCTAAGACCTAGATGTTGATATACTATCTTATATATCGCATGCAAAGGAAAGAAGGATCTGTGCAAAGTTTGAAGTCGATAGCTGCTAAACTGAGAGACTAGTTTACGTTTAAACAGACAGACAGACGGAAAGAAGGACATGCTTATATCGACTCAGGAGGTAATCCTGATCAAGAATATATATACTTTATAGGGTCGGGTGTCTCCTTAACTGTGTTGCACACTTTTGACCAAAATTATAATTATACCCTCTGCGAGAGCATAGTTCATAATTTGAACATAATTATTTACATAGTACATCATTTTGAGTCAAAGTGTCTGTTGAGTTACCGTGCGCTTTAGGGAGCTTTAATTAATGTTCAGAATACAGCCCTTGATAAATAAAAAGTTCTGTTTGATTTATATCATATATAAAATCCTCTTGGCGAGGTAAAATAACGGTGGCGAACATGCCTTCCTCGCCTAAAATGTCTGATATTAATTTGCGTGACGAACAAATGCAATATGTGTATAAAAAATTATTCATTAAAAATAGTCTTACCCGTTACGTGTAAGACTATTGTTTATTGTTATTGATTCACGTGCCGAATAAGAATATTTTTAATTTATAATTTTTTATACATATATTGCATTTATTCGTCACCAAAATTAATATCAGATATTTTGGGCTTGGCATGCAGGTTTGCCACCGTTATTTTACCTCGTCAAGTGGTTTTTTTATTTGATATCAGATATTTTGGGCGTTGCATAAACGATTGTCAGCGCACTCAGAGCAAAACCAAGAATTTGGCACTTGAAAGTCTACCAAGAACTACTTTACTTAATTCAAGAAAAACAAGAATGGAAAGCTAACTTCGGGCGGAGCCGAAGTTGATATACCCTTGCAGATATGTGGCAGCTTATATTATTAGATATATATCGGATCTTATATAGTCGGCCGATCCTTATAAAACTCGGCAGATCAAATTAGTTTGCCGAAAGTAGAATCCATACAAAGTCCCAGTCTTCTAACTTAAAAAACAACAGAGATATGGCATTTCCGATCAATCAGTTATATGGCAGCTATAGGATATAGTCGGCCGATCCTTATGAAATATGGCAGATCAAATAAGTCTGCTAAAAGAGGAGTCCACAGCAAGTCCCAACCTTATAACTTTAAAAACAACAGAGATATGACATTTCCGATCAATCAGTTATATGACAGCTATAGGATATAGTCGGCCGATCCTTATGAAATTTGGCAGGTCGAATAAGTTTGCCAAAGGAGGAGTCCATAGCAAGTCACATCCTTCTAATTAAAAAAACAACAGAGATATGGCATTTCCGATCAATCAGTTATATGGCAGCTATAGGATATAGTTGACCGATCCCGGCCGTTCCGACTTATGTACTGCCTGCAAAAAAAAGAAGGATGTGTGCAAAGTTTGAAGTCGATAGCTTCAAAACTGAGAGACTAGTTTGCGTAGAAACAGACAGACAGACGGACAGACGGACATGCTTATATCGACTCAGGAGGTTATCCTGATCAAGAATATATATACTTTATAGCGTCGGAGATGACTCCTTCACTGCGTTGCACACTTTTGACCAAAATTATAATACCCTCTGCAAGGGTATAAATATAAGGCAAACGCAGACGGGACATATTTTCGGAGTAAAATTTGAAAAACATTTTCATTTGGGAAATTCATTAAAAAATCTTTTTTGCTGAATAACTTTTGAAAGAAATGTCGGATCGGATCTCGTATTTAGGAGCAGAATCTGTGTATATCTGTGTATTTTGACTGGTGACACCAATGTCCAATCCAATTATCCAATTTAGTGAATCGAAAGTGTTTTACATTTACGCAAATTTCTCCCAAGCCAAACAACTTTTGTCAAATGTTTGGATAAAATCCCTTTAATGAAAACAATACCTTTCATTTGGTATATCACTCATTCAGCACACAGAAAAAAACTCATTGAACGCACACAGAAAAAAAAAACGGACTCCTGTCCGCTGTGATTTATAAACGCAATCTGTTTATTTTTCGATTTGATGATTTTTGTTGATAAACAAATATGGGACCTGTGCTTAGGGTTGAAGACCGATCTGAGAAGTAAGTGACTCGGGAGCGCGGCTCAACGCTTCATGCTGCGGAGCGACCGAGAGATACTGCGAGAGAGCGAGACCACGATAGCCCATGACGGCAGATGCAGGTGGCCGATGGAATGCACGATAGCGGGCGACGCGAATAGGGACATAACGATAAATAAAAGGGATGTCACGAGTTCAATAAATTATTGCCCGCCAGACTTTTTGGCGGCTGCTTGACCACTTAATTGGCAAACGGACGAATAATGAAGTAAAAAATGATATTTTTTTTGCGCGCGGTTCCCTCTGCATACGTACCCAACTCCCGTCCAACCGACCGAGGGGCGCCTGCCGCATAACGTACGGCTCGAATCGCGGGTATAAATTTGAGTTAGTAAATTTAAATAGAAGGATTATAAAGACAATGAGGAAAAATTAGTATGCTCTTGAAGGTAATTTAAAATGGAAGTTTTCATATTTGAAAGGGACGAAAGTGAAATAATGTGGTACAGACCATTATAGTTCGAACATAAAATCCTAAGGGGATCATGCTGTGCATATGTCGATCTACAATGGCTTAAAAATAAAGGACTAAAGTTTTTAGTCCTTCTATTCGGAACGTTAAACTGTAAGCGTGTTAGTAAGTGCTGGCTATCTACATCACCATTAATAAGGTTGTGTAGGAAAACGACACCCAGCATTGTTCTACGATTTGTTAAGGAGGGTAAGTTTATTAGTAGGAGTCTACTATTATACGAAGGAAGATGAAGATTTGATATACTCATATTCATAAAATGATATTAATTTGGAATATTCCTTTTTCAAATGTTTTAAATAAATATTTTCTTTTAAAATAATGTTTTGAAAATGTACACACTAATTAGCTCCATTGACTTTTAACAGATTTAACGGACCACAGTCTGTGCCCTTCATCGCAAGATGTCCTCACTAAGTCCAAAAGATCCAGCAAAGCTTTAAATCCCATGGGAACCGACATTAAAGTTAAACCATCTGAAATTTGCAATTTTAGCGGGTTACAGGTAAGAGTTACCAATTTAATTTGTCATAAATTACTGTCTCATTTGTTTAATTGTTATATGATTAAAACCTAATGAGTTATATAGTGAGATAGAGCATTTAGTGTCCGGTTTAGTCGATTTTGAAAGCACTCCGCACACACACAATCCTGACATCGATGGGAAATATGAGACGTACGCTTCATGGCAGAAAGCCTTGCGTAGGTCCTACAAAATTGATCAGGCACTTTTATTATTAGAATAAAATTATTAAAAATAAAGGCCCCGCCGATATTCTGTTGTCATCATACGACATGCCATTGAATTTTAAAGCTATAATTACAAGACTTGGACAACCGTCCACTTACCTGAAGTGGAGCTATCGACCCTATGTCAAGGAAATATAACTATAATACAATATTTTGAGGAGATTGAGGGAAGATTAAATCTTCTTACCAGCAAGACAATTATCTTACCAGTAAGACCCACTACAACCGGTGACTGTAGATTACTCATACTGATCCCGATTCAGATAACCTCCCAACCAAACGACGAACTCTTTCCTATAACATCAATATAATTGCAACAATTCGAATTGAAACAGAAGACACCAAAACAAAACAACTACGCTTTAATTCACCATACACCAGGAAAAGAGAATTTCGTGTCCAAGGCTTTCTCGCGACAAAATTTATATTTTTTACATCATGCGCCACCCATACATAGCGACATACATATTTACCCCATACATTTTTACTTACGCCATAAAATCCTTTGCTGAGAAAATGAATTATTTTGGCCAAAATAAAAGGCATATTGTATGTGAAAAACATACAAAAAACTCCTGAAAAGGAGGACTTGCTGCAAAATGTATACGATACTGCTAAGAAAGACATAGAAAATTGAATTTTGAGCGCCAACCAAAACTGGCCCTTATCCAAAATTAAGTGGTAGAAAATTTTGGCACTCAAAGAAATTGGTTTCAGACGTTATCGGCAGAAAAGAACAAAGGGGAATAGCATTCGGAGAAAATAATAGGCCACTTACTCGACTTTCCTCTTTTAACCTAAAGTGAACGGACGTGTTTTTTTGTGCGCACTGCGATTTTACCAAATATTTTAATTTATAACTTTAACCTCCGGTGCTTATTTATATTTATTAATATTTATAAAAACCATTTGCATTTCAAATATCCCTATCGCTTCGTGTGTGCAGTGATATATTTGGAGGTAAAATAATAATTTTATTAATTTTCTTCCAAACATAGCTCTGCACTGCTTCTTCATCTTTTACGGTGTTGGTTCTATCGCTCAGTCGCTCAAATCGCTCAGTAGAGATTCTTATCTCTATTCTTTGCAGTCTACTAACCCACACTAATCGCTCTCTTAAACCTCCCTTTTTCGTTTCCCTGGCACAGAGGTTCAAGGTATGTCAATAATAAAAACAAAAAATATTAACAAATTAATAAATGAATAATAATGGAACTTAAACTTGTCTGTGGGTTGAAGTCTTGCAATAAATCAATCTCCTCATCCCTGCCTACCATCCACTGCTGGCTCTGTGATAAAGTTTTACACGAAAGTGTGCCGGGTCCACAGCCTCAGTTGCCATTTCACGTAGGTCTGGTCTCTGACCAATGACCAATTCTGCGCGTTCGATACACAGATTCAACTATTAAATGAGTCTCCAAAGCATTAGAAATCCGCTTTTAGTGATGTGCTTGTGGCGAATAATCCTACTCAGCCGACAATTATGCAGCCGCTAATATCGCTGGCCAGAAAACTAATTGCTTCACTAATACTTACCTATCAAAATACTAGAGGGTTACGTAGTAATCTACCCAAACTTTGTTCTTATAGTTCTTCCGTTGCATCTTACATTATAGTCTTTACAGAAACTTGGTTAAAGCCGGAGATTTTAAGTTCTGAAGTTTTTCCAAGTAAATACACCACTTTTAGACGTGATAGAACATTGCGAAAGGGAGGAGGAGTGTTAATTTCTGTAGACTCCAAATTCGCTTCTGAAGAGGTACAATCACAAGAGTTTGGTGACATAGAATTTCTTTGCATTAAAATCACTTTGTCCGGTCAAAAGTGATTCTCTGTCTTTACTGCTTAACTCGCACCACGAATTCCCTGCGGGTATGTTCGACATGTCACTCGGGCAAATTAACTACGTTAGAAATTCCTTAGGTCGGCTGTTGGACTTGTGTTTCGTTTCTGATCCTAATGGAATTTCCCTTTCCAGAACTTTGCCCCTTTCTAACCCTGAGGATCCATATCATCCCACTCTTGAGGTTTCAATCGAAACTAATACTTTAATTGACCTTAAGTCTTCACTTAAATCTCATAAAGTTTGTTTCTTCCGTAAGGCTGATTTTATAAAACTAAATAAATTTCTTGTGGAATTTGATTGGTCCGATCTACTGGCATGCGATGATATAAACATTGCCTTACAAAGATTTTATAACTTTAGGTTTATATAACTATTTTATAACTAATGTTATTTTATAACATTGTCATGAATAGTCTTTTAAATAAACATAAATAATCTGGCTGTACAATTAGTTATTCAAGATACTTAGTGTCACCTGGGTCACCTACATATTGGCCAACAGATCCCAGAAAATTGACAGACGTGATAGACTTTGCATTCAAAAAAAACATTCCAAGCAACCTGATAAGCGCCAACTCCTTACTAGATCTATCGTCTGATCACTCGCCTGTACTCCTCCAACTAAATCTACATCCAGTTGCGGTAGATGAACCATTCAGCCTAACAACGAATAAAAGCCACTGGCTCAAGTACAAAAAATATGTAAGTTCACACATCGAGTTGAATCCACGTTTGAATGACGAAGCTGTTATAAACTTATCCACAAACGCCCTTGAATCCGTCTTGGTCGCAGCAGCTCGCATGTCAACCCCACAAACCTCGTACAATCATAGATACACGAACGTTTAAATAGAACAGCATGTTCAAGCAAAGCAACGCTCACGGCGAGACTGGCAATCCAACAGATCTCCATCTGCAAAACAAAGGTTAAAAGATGCTACACGGAGGCTCACAGCTGCACTCCGTCAAGAAGAAGCAAGGTCCCAAAAACATTTTATAGAGCAGTTATCCCCAACAAGCTCCAAGTTCCCATTTTGGAGAGCACATTAGAATCTGCAACACCAATTAGGACATCCACAGGCAACTGGCCGCGCAGCGACGAAGAAAGAGCCGAGGGATTTGCAAAACATCTTTAAAATGCATTTCAGCCCAACACAGCATCAAACGGTATCTCACTGCCAGAAACATCAGATATCGACACATCTGTTAATCTGAAAATGTTTGAATGTAAGCAAAGGGTACATAAACCGATTGCTGGGTTGTTGCCGCAACTTGCACTTGAACAAATTGGACGTGGAGAAAGAGATGAGTTCAGAATAGGTTTGTCTGAGACTGACTTTATTCATATAAAGGTTCAATATTTATAGCTAATTTGATACATAGATATTGCTTAGGTGGTAAATTAATGGAAATATAGCAAAAACATAAAAATGATAAATTAACAATTTAAAAGTGTAATTCTGCAATATTTTGTCGGTTGCATTAAATTATAATGTCAGCAGTTCTTGCTGCTTTTTCAGTTTGTTGTTTCTGTAGTGTTTGGTTTCTCAATGTTCATCGTTTTTAATGTAGGCTTTGACCTAATATTTTCTTTATTATATATTTATTGTACTTGTGTTTTTGTTATGTGTAGTGTGTTCTTGTGACATAAATATTAAATGCTTATGACTTAACATTCTCCCGGCCGTTGAACAGGTGTTCAACCGTCTTCCAGCTCTATAGTAAACTGTCTTGGGGTAGGTTCGGGAATTGAGCTTCTTGTAGTCTCTTTAGGTTTTGGCGTCCAAATAGACCGTCTGTGTCGCATGACGAGAATGCTTATCAGTATCAGTATGATGACTGACATGGAAAATGCTGTGTACGACATGGTTGTCTGGTGGTCCAGTTGGTACGGTGCATCCTTTCTTTGTATATCGGGTAACCGATGTTGTAGAATCTCTAAGTCTGTGTCGTCCGTACTTGGTGATTGGGCCCTTAACCCGACTGCTGATGTTTCCTCTTTGGGCTTTATGGGCTCGGAAATATTTCCGAATCGACTGAACGAAGTTTGTACTTCAGTGGTCATAGTGCCGAATGTAGTCAAACTTATATTGACATTGCGTGCTGTGCAACCAATGGGCAAGTTCAGCATACCAGTCGCTTTTATATTGACTGTTGATGAGACTCCACTGCATACAGCCTGAAGTTCCATGGAGTCCTTAGTTGCGAAGATCCATTGGTTAGATTGGTGAGTTTTTAACCACACCATGCTAGAATGCACAGGATTTCTGTGACATTCAGTTCCAGTCTTGTTATTAAATAACTGGAATTCGCATCTGCTGTCAACATTGTATGCCGTTAAGTGATTGAAACAAATATGCTGATCAATTTTTATAGATGTGCATCTTTTGAATTCGTCCTCAGTAAATCCAATAAAACGATCTCTATGGGCATTGACCGCTATGATCGATGTCTGAAGATTGTACAGCGTCCAACCTTTCGATTCCCATATTGGAATGGGCATGATGCTGAAGACATCCAATAATTCTGACGACACCAATGGTATTGTTATTCGAAAAATGGCGTGAGTATCAGTCGTGCTGCCTTGCGCATACATTATTTTGTAGAGCTGCACAATATCCGTTGTGGCGACTGGCAAGATATGGTCGGGTGGTAAATGATCCCCCATTTGGTCGAGCTGGTCTCGTAGCTGTGTAGGTGATATTAATATTGGACTGATGGTTCCATGGCGAATATCAGTCAATACATTAGTTATCTCACTCTGCATTCGCTGTAAGCCATTTGCAAGTAGATTTAATTGTGTCGTGAGGATCATAAACGCTTGCTCTAAATGTGCACCTTGGTACTGTCCTCGTTGCTTATTTACGAGGGTCATCTGTTGTTCCAAAGATCGTAAGCGGTTGTTTGTAGCCACCCTTCCTTTTCGCACCAAATTGATGGTGGAGTCAACAATGGACGTCTGGTTCTGAAGCAGCTGTAGGAGGAAGTCCTCGTTACCCTTCACCTTAGTGATAGTGTTGGCCATATCTTCTGCGTATGTGGCGTCGAGTACACCGAATAATGAATTGGCTATAGTTCCAACCATATTAAACGGTGATCTACGTTGCCGAGAGTGATGCATCAGGTTATTTCCTGCCTCAAGCTCTGCAACTATATGTTTAAAATGGTCTAGGATGGAGCTACATGCTGGTACGTTTGTCAATTCCTGGCATTTGTGTGCGAGCTCCGTTACTCCAACTGAAAGTACCTTCATATCATTCCAGTAGGGATCCAAGTCGTAGTATACTATCATTGTCCATTCTGAAACTACCATTCTCGTGGTTCCTAATCGTTCGTAGAATATTCCTGGCTTGTTACTGAACTCCGTTACCTTAATTGGCGTTGCCATTGCTAGTGGAAGTAACAACATAAACGCTAGGATCACAGGCATTGATGAGAGGATTCCCCTTTTGCGTTGTACAGGCGGCTCATCAGACTGGTCCGCCTTGAGGGTGTCGTCTAATGGGCGCTTGTTGTTGATTTCTTCTGGGAATAGTGGCGCTAGCCGAGTCACTGGTCTCTTGAATACTCCAGATGACGTTTTGATGTCCACTACCCGAACGAGGTTGTCCGGTCCGGGATAGGTTTTGAGAACTCTTCCCATGGGCCAGCTCATTACAGGCACGTTGTCCTCTTTTATAAGGACTAACAATCCCTCTTTAATATTCGGAGATGCATGCTTCCATTTGTGCCGATTCTGAAGTTCTTGCAGGTACTCACATGACCATTGTTTCCAAAAGGCGTGCTTCAGTCGTGATACCAGTTCCCATCTTTTTATTAATGGCTTGCCGCCCGGAATGATGTTGGTATCAGGAGGAGCAGTTAGTGGTTCTCCAATGAGGAAGTGTCCTGGCGTTAAAGCTGATTCGTCAGTGGGGTCTGATGACATGGGAGTAATCGGACGTGAATTGAGGATTGCTTCAACTTCAACGACCACAGTGTTGAGTTCTTCAAACGTCAAAGACGCCGTGGCTGTAATTGATACAAGCAGCCGTTTTGCGGATTTCACCGCAGCTTCCCATAGGCCACCGAAGGATGGTGCTCGTGGGGGAATGAATTTGAAGTTTATTTCTCTTTTGTTGCAATGCTGAATTATGGTGTCCTGCGCATTGGTTGAGAAGATGCTGGTTTCGAGCTCTTTTAATTTATTGTTGGCTCCAATAAAATTTGTTGCATTATCGCAATGAATTGTTTGGCACTTCCCCCGACGTCCAAGAAACCGGCGGAGAGCGGCCAAAAAGGCGTCTGTTGTGAGGTCGCTCACCAACTCCAAATGAATTGCTTTCGTGGCGAAGCAACAGAATACTGCGATATAGGCCTTGTCGGGTCGTTTTCCTCGAATCTTGTGATGAATCCATATGGGGCCGCAGTAATCTACTCCAGAGTTAAAGAAGGGCCGAGCCTGTGTGACTCTCTCGACTGGAAGATTTCCCATGATTTGACTCATTAATTTGGGCTTGACTCTGGTACATCGCACGCAGTTGTGTACAATGCTTCTTGCCATTGTCTTGTCATTGATGATCCAATATTGTTGCCTAGCAATGGCGCGCAAAGCTTGGGCACCGCAGTGCATGTTGGTCTCATGTAGTTCTCTTAGGATCATTTTTACAATTGTGTCATTGTAGGGGAGCAGAACTGGATGTTTTGCGTCTTCGGATAGGTTTGAATGTTCGAGTCTGCCTCCTACTCGAATTAACCCATCAGATCCAAAGATGGGAGCCAACGATACAAGGGAACTCTTTTTGTCCACTGTTTTGTACCGTTTGAGCTGGTTATATTCTGCGTTAAATTCGATTTGCTGAATCGTGCGCAGGATAATGATGCGTGCCTGGCTTAGCTCATCCAGACATAGGGCCTTCGTTGGCGCTCTATTAGCCTTATAACAGAACCGCAGCATGTACGAAACAATTCGTTGCAATTTGTGAAAGGAGTTACTGTGCCTACAGTTGTATATCTCCCCTCCGAATATGTCTTTAGTGGCCGCCATGCTGACGAATTTCGTTTTTTGTTCTAAACTCGTCGAAATAATGGCTGGCATCTTTGTCCAGCTTTCCTTTGATCCATGTAGGAACAGGGGTCCATAAAACCACATACTGTTGCTCGAGAGTTTGCTAGCTGTTGTTCCTCTGGACAAGACGTCGGCTGCATTGTTGGCGGACGATACGTGACGCCATTGACACTGCTCCGTCACTTCTTGAATTTTGGCTATCCGATTTGCCACAAACGTGTGGTAAGTGGAAGCCGTTGCATTTATCCACCCTAACACGACGGATGAATCAGTCCAAAAGAACCCCGCAACCGTGTCTAGAGACAAGCGTAAATCTTGTCTGACTCTGTGCGTTAGTTCTGCGCCTAGGACTGCTGCGCACAACTCTAGTCTGGGCAAGGATTGCTTTGCTGTGGGTGCCACTCTAGACTTGGAGCATAGCAGTCTCACCGAGGTTTGCTTATTTTTATACGTTGCTCGGACGTAAATTGCTGCGCCATAGGCCTTTTCTGAGGCGTCCACAAAAGTGTGTAGTTCTTGCGTGACAGGAACCTTTCCGTCAAATATGTGTCTTGGAATTTGCAATTTATTTAGACTTTGCAGGTCAGAACGATATGTTTTCCAGTCTGACTGAAGTTCTAAGGGCAATTCATCATCCCAAGCCATTTGTAATTCCCAGAGATGTTGCATGAATATCTTTGCCTTTACGAACACTGGCGCAAACAAACCTAATGGGTCAAAGATTTGCGACAACTCAGAGCAAACCACTCGCTTTGTGATGACCAGCGCTTCGCTTTGCTGCGTTCGTCCGCAAAGTTTGTCTTGATTGGGCATCCATATGAGACCGAGGGTTTTTACACTGTGTTGGTCCAGGATCTCACCCAACTTTACATCGCTCACGGTATCCTCTTTGGGTATTCCTCGCAGTAGTTCTGCATTATTTGAGCACCACTTTCGTAATTTGAACCCGTGTGGTAGCAATATTTTATTCAATTCACTTTGGATTTGAACTGCTTCTGCCACTGAATCAGCACCCGTCAAGCAATCGTCTACGTAAAAGTCATTTTCAAGCGCCGCAGACCCCAACGGGTAGTTGTCCCGTGACCGGATTGCTAAATGATTTAGGCATTTTGTGGCTAAAAATGGAGCTGTTTTGGTTCCATACGTGACGGTTTTAAGTCTATAGTACTTAAGATCCTCGGATGGATCGTTTCTCCAGACTATAAGATGATGGAACTGATTATTTGGATTGATCCATACTTGCCGGTACATCTTTTCTATGTCCGCCGTGAACACATACTTGTGAATTCTGAAGCGTAGTAGTATGGCAAATAGCTCGCTCTGCACAGTGGGTCCTGTATGTAGCATGTCGTTCAAGGATTTCCCACTTGATGTTTTGCATGAAGCATCGAACACCACTCGTAGTTTTGTGCTGCTGCTGTCAGGCTTCAGAACACAGTGATGTGGTATGAAGTAGTGATTGTTGGGTACATGTGTGGTTGGAACAAACTTCATATGTCCCAAGGCTTCGTATTCTTTCATGAACTCGGAATACCCTTTCCGAACATCACCGGTTAATCGTCGCTCTAGTGCTAAAAACCTTTTGATAGCAATCTCTTTCGACTCCCCCAGGGCTGAGGGGTGTTCGGCGAACGGCAGTTTCACTATAAATCTTCCGTCTTCTGCTCTTTTCAGAGTTTCCACAAAGTGTTTCTCACAATGCACCTCTGACGGAGATCGTTGTTTCTTTTGGTTTTCCGAATTGTCCAGTTTCCAAAACCTTTCAATCAAAGCGTCCGTTTCTTCACCGGCGCCAACACCACAAGCTATGGCTGATTGAGTTTTGGATTTAATCCTTCCTGCTACAATCCATCCAAGTTTTGTGTTTTGTAGCATGGCACCATCTCTGCCGACCTTCTGCTGACTTGGAAGGAGTAGTGAATAATAGTGCTCGGTACCGATTAGTAGATCTATCCGTCCAGGTTTATCAAACTGGGGATCTGCTAATGGACACTCATTGGGTATTTTTAGTGCACATTGTGTTAGTGGCTGAGCTGGTTGGTCAGCTATGATGTGGGGAAGCACAAACGCTTCTATGCGCTGGCTGAAATCCCCGTAAAGAGAGCTAACGAGAATCGTTACTCTTGCTCTGCTCATTCTTGGTTGTCCTCCAATGCCTTCGATCCGGAGCTTTGTATCGTGGCGCTTTAGTGACAACATTGATGCTAATCGTTCAGTGATCAAATTAATCTGGGATCCTGAATCTAACAGGGCACGAAATTTCGCGACTTGTCCGTTCTCTGCCTGGACCGCTACCTTTGCTGTTGCAAGAAGGTTGTAATTCTTGTACGCTGCGGACCCGACAGTTGGAGAATGAAGGTTGTTGACTTCCAGGTGCAACAAGGTGTGGTGTTTTTTGTCGCACTTGAAACAGTTCCTTCCTTTGCATTCTTTTGACTTGTGGTCGGTCTTGAAACAGTTGACACACATTTTTTGTTTTTGTGCCCAATTCAATCTTTCGGATACCGGTTTTGCGCGGAACTCCTCACATTTATATATCGCGTGATTCGGAGCCTTGCAATAGTAGCATAATAATTGTTTATCTGACGTGCTGGAAGCACACGCCAGATTTTTGGACTCTTTTTTCAATGCTGCAGTTGGCTTTCCTGAGCTCAAGACTCTGATTCTTTGCTCTAAGAATTCCAGCATCGTTTGGAGGGGCTGGATCTCTACTGAGTTGCCAACTGTCTGCTCAAATAGACTTCTATTAGTCATGTCCAGCTTATCGGTAAGCAATACCACCAAAAATGCATCCCATGTGGATACATTGATGCCTAGTCCCTTTAATGACGCAAGGGTTTCTAGAGTGGTTATATAAAGCTCCTGTATTGATTTGGCACTGTCAGAGACTGGGCTCTGATGAAGTAGCCGACGAATAACTGTATTCGCGATGAGCCGAGGATTATCATAAGATCCAACTATTATGCGCCATGCATGTAAGTAGTTGTCCTCATTTAACTCGATGTGGCGTATTAATCTCTCTGCATTTCCAGACAGAGCGGACTTTAAGTACCACATTTTCTTCACTGATGGCATGTTAGTGTCATGAACCATACAGGAAAATAAATCATGGAATTGTTTCCATTTCATTGCATCCCCATCAAATTTTGGTATGTTTATCCGGGGCATTTGCACATCAATGCTATTCGTTGTAGGTATAACCTTTGCCATGAGTGCACTCTGCACCTCTGCCTGCAGTTGTAGGTATTCCTGTTTGTTATATCCACTGTCTATCGGGTTTTCGAATTCCTCGTAGACTGTCAAGTGGATTTCTTGGACTTGAGCCCATAAAGATTTTAGTAAGTCTCCTGGGCCTCCCCCGGATGCCTTAAACTCTCGTAAGGCACCGTTTACGGATTCTATAAGTTCTCCTTGGCGACGACATAATCCGGCTAATCGTTTATCCATGGGGACTACGACTGAGGATTGCTCTTGAACTTGATTTTCTACTTGTTCTTGAGACTCTTCCTTGCGACTCGTGCCTTGCATCAGCTTGTCACGGCCGCTTTCGAAAGTTGCCGTATATTTCATGCAACTGGTCCGTAGGTCCTCAGCATACTTGATGTAGCTTTCGGTCCTGGCCGTTCCTTGAATCTTTTCATCATTTTCACCGAACCTTTCCCAAGCCTCTTCGAGAATGTATAGCTTCGTTTGAAAATATGATGCCTTTTGCTTTCGATTCGGCCCATCCTTTTTATAATTCCGGATGCATCTTGCGATCTCCTGCCCAATTTCTTGCTGGGCATCCAGGAGGCCTTGAGCGCTTGCCTCTTCAACGGCTGGCTCTATCATAATTTTGGGGGCAATATTTTCCCTGTCCATATTTTCGTTCTTCGTTTCTGACCGTTGGGAGTGATTTATTTGCTGTTAGTAGCTGGATGCGCTCCAACTCGCAACCGATGGTGGTCGAAGAAACTGAACCCTTTTTTTAATGGACTGAGGGAGGTGTGGTGCCTTTAATCTACCGATTAAAGGGACAGCGTCACACTTTTGTGAAGATCCTATTGCTCTCTTAGCAGGAGTCTTCCTTATTTCTTTATTTTGGAACGATAGAAATCACTATTCGTTCCTTTTTGACTCTTGTTCAAAAAGTGATCCTGGGCTTGCAGGATCACGTCGGGGTCACCAAAATGTTAATCTGAAAATGTTTGAATGTAAGCAAAGGGTACATAAACCGATTGCTGGGTTGTTGCCGCAACTTGCACTTGAACAAATTGGACGTGGAGAAAGAGATGAGTTCAGAATAGGTTTGTCTGAGACTGACTTTATTCATATAAAGGTTCAATATTTATAGCTAATTTGATACATAGATATTGCTTAGGTGGTAAATTAATGGAAATATAGCAAAAACATAAAAATGATAAATTAACAATTTAAAAGTGTAATTCTGCAATATTTTGTCGGTTGCATTAAATTATAATGTCAGCAGTTCTTGCTGCTTTTTCAGTTTGTTGTTTCTGTAGTGTTTGGTTTCTCAATGTTCATCGTTTTTAATGTAGGCTTTGACCTAATATTTTCTTTATTATATATTTATTGTACTTGTGTTTTTGTTATGTGTAGTGTGTTCTTGTGACATAAATATTAAATGCTTATGACTTAACAACATCTACGTATGATCCAATTGTATTCAGACCACATGAGTTACTCAAAATCATAAATGAACAACTCAACCCAAAAAAAATCTCCAGGATGCGACCTAATATCACCAAAAATGATTATCGAACTTCCTCTCTGCGCAGTTCGAGCTATTTACCAACTCTTCAATGCAATAGAGACATGGACACTTGCCAGAGAGATGGAAAAAGTCGATCATCATAATGCTACCAAAACCTGGCAAAGACCGCACAATTGCTTCATCATATATACCAATTAGTTTACAAACGTGTCTATCAAAACACTTCGAAAAATGCCTCTTGGCACATATTACCCAGATATCTCAGAACACACAACAAAATCCCGACTCATCAATTCGGTTTTCGAGAAAAACATGGAACTATCGAGCAAGTCAACCGCATAACTTCAGAAATCCGAAATGCATTCGAACAAAGGGCGTACTGCACTGCGATATTTCTGGACGTATCACAAGCTTTCGACAGAGTATGGTTACAAGTTTTAATGCATAAAATAACAGAAATGCTCCCAACCAACACTCATAAACTTCTGAAGTCATACCTTTACAACAGGAAATTCTCAGTAAGATATAATGTTGCCATGTCCGATGATTACATCATCAGTGCCGGAGTTCCTCAAGGCAGCGTGTTAGGACAACACTCTACCTTATCTACACTGCGGACATCCCAACGAGCATGCAACTCCCCACATCCACTTTTTCTTATGACACGGCGATCCTAAGTCGCTCGAGATGCCCCAAGCAAGAAATGGCTATCCGACTAATGAACAAAAATGGAAACACGTAACGTTCCCACTTAATAGGCAAGACTGCCCTCCACTTACTCTAAACAACACAGTGGTTCCGGTAGCAAATGAAGGAACATATTTTGGCGTACACCTCGATAGACGTCTTACTTGGCGCAGCCACATTGAAGCCAAAAGAACTCATTTAAACCACAAAGCCAGCAATCTCCACTGGCTTATCAATAGCCGCTCGCCCCTTAGCCTGGACTACAAGATACTCCTATACAATACCATTCTGAAACCAATCTGGCTGTACGGCTCTCAGTTGGGGAATGTCAGTAACAGCAGTGTGGATATAATGCAAAGAACTCAGTCAAAAATTCTCAGAACCATCACCGGGGCACCGTGGTACGTTCGGCATGTAAACATTCACGGGGACCTTGACATACCACTCGTCAGAGAAGAGATAGCACAAATCACAACAAAGTACCACAACAGGCTATCAGTACATCCAAATCATCTCGCGAGAGCCCTCACTCGAGTTTCTAGCAGTTCCCGCCTACACCGTAACGACCTTCCGATCCACCGCAAGTTATTAGGACCATGTAGTCTCTATTCAGTTAAATTAAACTGTTAGATAACGTATTATTTTAAGATTTGCAACCTCATCTGTTAGATCTGTTAGACTCATAAAGAGAAGATCCAATAAATAAAATCAAGCTTCAAAATAAAAAAAAAAAGATACTTAGTAGTTCGGTCCAATTTCACCGTGCATAACGCCGAATGTTATAGGAGTTATATTCACCGCTGCCAGATTCAGTTTACTCACGACCCGAAGTAGTTCTTTGTAAACACTAAGCGCAAACATGTGGCAATATCCGATCTCTTCGCAAAGTTTTTTCAAACAACTTATTCATGTAGCACCATTCCAGCTCAGCCATACACTTATAAGATCCAATCAGCCTACCTTATATTTTGCCCATCTTTTGATCTTTTGGTGTGTTATTTTTTTTTTTTTGGTGAAGAATATAAATATATTTTTAATCAAGTTTATTTATTTAATAGTTCGTGTGAAAATCCAAAATGTTTAGATGGGAAATGTGCTTTGGCATCCACCATTTACCATTTAATCGTAATATGTCTTATATAAAATACAAAAATGTATGCCATTTGCATTTTTTGGGTAAAATTAATTTATTTACATGAAGTTTTGGGCCTAAAACTACTTTTATAAAACATGTTAATACAGAAATAGAAGTTCCTGCGGGTGGATAGACTCTTTGCTTCTGGAACCGAGATCAGAAACAATAAATGAATGTATCGAAGTAATGTTTTAAAAATTAAATTGAAACACGAATAGAGTTAAAAACTGACGAAAATAATTGAGTCTGATCGAGGGGTGTGAAATTATTAACAGTTGGAGCGTTCGAGTATACTTATTTATGAATATGCCTGCCTATGCCTCCTCGGCCTCGGAAGTCACTCCTAACTATAATGCCGATGGCGATCGCTCGTTTCTTGCTAAATACTTTCTTCTAGAATTAGGCGAGAAATTAGTGGAGAAACTATAGTATGCGTTTCGATTAGCTCTTCAGCATTCAAAATCAGAATCATCATCATCGACGAAAGCCACATCGGAGTCCTCATCACTCTCGATGACGGCACGCCGCTTTTTGGGCGCCGCCTTCTTTTTCGGTCCACCGCTGCTGTCGTCTTCCCTAGCTCGCTTGATTGGACGCTTAATGGGGGACGTCTCGGTATCGTTGGGATCACCACCAGCACCATCACCATCCTCGTCTCCGTTGTCGGATCCCACGTTGCCGCCACTTTCCTCATCGGAGAAAAGGGAGCTGTAATCGATCTTCTTGCTGGCCGCTCGCCGTCAAGGACGTTCCGCCCGAGGGGTAACCTCATCGTCGCTTTTATCTGAAGCCGCTTTCTTGGCCTTGGCCTTGCTGAAGTCAATTTTTCCCTGCTTGAGGGCTCCGCCGTTCTCCTTCTTCTGACGCGGCTTCTTCTCGGCTGGCTCCTTCTTAACCACCTCCTTCTTGGCCTTGGGAGACGTTTTGGAGCCTCCTTCCACCAGGGCATCGAACTCATCCACCTGTTCGGCGTCCGGCTCCGCCTTAACCGCGGCCTTGCCCTTCGGCTCCTTCTTGACTTTGGGTTCCTTTGGCTCCTTTGCTGTTTTGGGTCCTGCCGCCTTCATCGCTGCAGCCATTTTCTTGATAATTTCATCGGTAACCTTGAACTCGACCCGCTCGCCTTCGGGGTCGGGGAATACATCGCCAGCGCCCGGGGCTGCCGATCCCTTCACCTTACGCCCCTTGGCTGTGGTGGCGCCCTTTTGGCCCTTCAGCGCCTTGGACGTCTTGAGGTTGATTCCCATCTCCTCGAGCCTCTCCTTCTCCTCCACCTCGTTCAGCTTCTCCTCCAAGGCGTCCAAGTCGTCTAACCAAAGAAGTTCGGGAGTCTTCTTGCGAAGATTTTCGAGCTCAGCCAGCTTGGCGTCGCGCTGTTTCAGCAACTCGTTCTTCTTCTCCTCGGTCAACATCCACATGGACATGCCCAGCAGATAGTCGAACTTCTTCACATCGGTTAGCTTCTTGAACGCCTTTTCCGGATCGGCATCCTTCTCCTTTTTGACCTTTGAGCTGGCGCTGGGGGCCGCCTCTTCAGCTTCCTCGTCTTCATCGTCGTTGTCCTGCTCGGCGTCCTCCAACTTGATGCGGGGCTGCCACTCCTTGACAGGATCGGGCCGGTAGCCGCGCTTCACCAGCTCATCGCACATGGCCTTCCGCTGCTTGTTCTCCACCACCAGTGTCTTCTCGCACTTCTCGAGAATGAAGCGGGCCTGGTCGCTGAGTCGGTCCGCCTGCGCTGTCAGCTGGCCGACCAAGTAGTCTTTACGACGCGTATAGTACTCTAGCCGGAGCTTGTAGAACTCCTTCAGGACATCCAAGTTAGATGGGAAGCGGCGTAGACAGTTGTTTTGGTCAAAGGCGTGCATCTGGTTCGTGGAGAGCGACGAGGTCAGCTTGAAGACGCGATGGAATCCTCCCTCCTCGCACCTGATGCGGTTGAACTCGCCGGGAGCGAAGCTGATGACGAACCGCACTGTGGTGTCCGTGTGGTACTCCCTATATTCGGACACCACCGCCTTAACCTTCTCCGTGCCGTTGGCCAGCGCCTCCAGCACGTTCTCCTTATAGTTCTGTGTCCACATGCCCACTGGCAGCTCAGTGATCTCCACCCGATCCCCGGGTAGGATTTGGATGTTGCCGGAGTGCACGTACCGCCCATCCGAGACGTACTCTATCCGCCCCGTGAAATTCTTGTACCACGGATGCATCGCCACGGGCTCCTCGCTGTTTATCATTCGCCTCAAGTTCTGCATTATCTCCCGGGGGTTGTGGTTGGCGATCTTGGTGGACCAACCGGTGTCTATGCCCTCGGCTCCGTTAACCAGCACCATGGGAATAATGGGGAGATACCACAGCGGTTCAATCCTCTGCCCGTCATCGGTTTGGTACTGGAGCAGCGGGTCATCCAGCGGATGGTAAATCAACCGGGTGAGCGGAGACATCAGCGTGAAAATGTAACGAGCACTGGCGCAGTCCCTGCCGCCCGTCAACCGAGTACCAAACTGACCACGGGGCTCTAGCAGATTGATGTTGTTCGAGCCGACATAGTTCTGAGCCAAGTTCACGATGGTCATCTGCAGTGACACCTCGCCGTGGTGGTAGGCGGACATCTCCGCCACGGAACCGGACAACTGGGCCACCTTCACTTCGCGCTTATCGTTTCTCTTGAAGCAGGTGAACATGACCTTGCGCTGGCCGGGCTTCAGGCCATCCACCAGACTGGGAATGGAGCGCTCGTTGTCGGCGTTGGAGAAGAGAACCAGCTCCAGGTTGATGAAGTCCGCGTAGCTGATGTGTTTGGTGCCTTTGGTATAAAGATATCGCTCCGGTAGTCCCAGCTCTTTGCGCCGCTTCACCTCGTCCATGTGGTTGGTGAGCCACACTTTCCGGGACTCGATGTGCTTGCGCGAGAAGGCCATCACGATGCTCTCGTCATCGACAGAGCCGTCGTACTTGAAGAGGATTCGGTGGCGCTCCATGTCCTGGAAGTACTCCTTCGCCTCCTTGGAGGTCGAAGTACCCAAACCCTTATAGTACTTTATATTGTACGTGTGGTGATTGGCTGTATCCATCTTCCACTCTTCGAACTCCGGCAGCGAATAGAACGAGATCTCCTCGTTCTTCTTGGTCGCCTTCACGATCGGCGTAATGAACTCCTCGAGGAAGGGGAGGCGCAGTAGCTCCGGCCAATTGGTGTGGATGAAGTTGATCAGCAAGCCCTTGATGTGGGACCCGTCCTGATCCTGATCAGTCATAATCATTACTTTGCCGTAGCGCAGTGTCTTTAGGTCGTCCTCGGTTAAGTACTTCTTCTTGTACTGCAGCCCAATAATCTTGCAGAGATTGTTTATTTCGGCGTTCTCCGAGAGCTGCTTAAAGTTGGCCTCTCGCACGTTCAACAGCTTTCCCCTCAGCGGAAACACTCCGTAGAAGTTGCGGCCAATCACGCCAAGGCCGGAGACAGCCAGGGATTTGGCCGAGTCACCCTCTGTTAGGATGGAAGTGCAGTTGATCGAGTTCTTGCCACCCGCTTCGTTGGCGTCCTCCAGCTTGGGTATGCCCTTGATTTTATCGGATCTTCTTAAGCCAATTATAGATACATTTCTAAATTGTCAGCAATTCCAAAGCTTTTCGAAAAACTTATCACACCTATGTAGTTGAATAATATCCCCGTGCCAACATGGCTTTATGAAGCGCCGTTCCACCACCACCAACTTATTGGAGCTAGCATCTTTTGTCATGGATGGGTTCCGGAATGGCTTACAAACAGACGTCATTTACACTGATTTCAGTAAAGCATTTGACTCTGTTAACCATTCGCTTCTTATAAGTAAACTCAGTCTTTTGGGCTTCCCAACTGATCTCCTGATTTGGATTTCGAGTTATTTATCTGAAAGAACCCAACGTGTTTTCTTTAAAGATGTTAAGAAAGCCATCTTGGACCATTACTCTTTACATTATTTATTAACGACTTGCCCCTTGCCTTAACTGATTCACTTGTACTTATGTACGCTGATGGCGTTAAGCTTTGTCTTCGGTATAGATTCACTAGCGCTTAATCTAGACTTCAATCCGATTTGGATAAATTTCAAAATTGGTGTTTAGCAAATAACCTAAAGCTTAATGGATCGAAATGTAAACTCATGTCATTTTATCGATCTAGTCCTCACCAGACTACGTACTTTCTCTATGAGTACGCCTTAGAACGATTAACTCAGGTTAACGATCTGGGTGTCCTATTAGATTTGAAATTTGAATTTACCGATCATATATCTAACATTGTTAATAAAACAATGGGTGTGCTTGCTTTTATTAAAAGATGGTCAAAAGAATTAAATGACCCGTACATAACAAAAACTAAAGCACCAATACATTATTGGTCCGTCCGATTCTTGAGTATGGATCGTGTGTCTGGGGTCCTCAATACGGAGTACACCAAGATCACATAGAATCTGTTCAAAAAGACTTCCTTATTTTCGCACTTAGGGGACTTAATTGGGATGCAAGTCTTCACCTTCCCTGGTATCATTGTAGACTTTTATAAACTTTTTTTTATAAACTTACCGTCATTAACATACCGTAGAACGATGCTGGGTATCATGTTTCAATTTAATCTTATTAATGGTAATGCAGACATCCAGCATTTACTAACACGATTAAATTTTAACGTTCCTAGTCGAAGGACTAGAAGCTTTCGTCCTCTACTCCTTAGCCATTGTAGCTCGACATATGCCTAACACGATCCGATCAGGGTATTATGTTCGGACTACTATGGTCTCTACCACATCTTGCCACTATGCTCTACTAGCAAGCTTAAATCCTTTATATTAAACGCCTTATCTGTGCAACACTCTTCCTCGTGATAATCAACTCCTTATACTTTTTCGGATCTATCCCCGCGATTCGAACCGTACGATATGCGGCAGCGCCCCTCGGTCGATTGGCTGGGAGGTGGGCTGTACGTATGCAGTGGGAACCGCGCGATAAAAGTTTCTATGGATTCCATTTTGGGCAAACGTATCCGATCTTCGATATTTCATAAGGATAACAATATAAGCTATCGCTTAACTGCAAGGATATATTAACTTCGGCCCCGCCCGAAGATAGCTTTCCTTTCATGTTTTTTGCTGAGTTCGTATTAATATTTAAAATATTTTTCTTTTCTATTTCTGTTAAAGTACTCTCTACTGCAAACCGTGGTCGACCACTGTCAGAAAAAGCAACATTGTAAGTTCGCGGCAAACTCGAAAATTAAATCTATTGGAAATACCTGCGATGGCGTGTCTAAATTCATAGAAATATCCTACAAATGTCGTCCATGTAAGTAAATAATATTTTTATTGATATCTATTATAAAAATTTGTACAATTTTTGCGAGAGTTTTTATATTTTTTTTAAACAATGCTTCACCATCTGCCAACTTATTTTTGTTTTATGCAATTCTCACATTGCAACCTAGTTTTTTGTCTGGGATAGAACTTAACCGGAGATCGTAGAAGAAATTTTATTGTATTTGAAAGAGGAAAATAGCGGTAGGAATAACCGCAGCCTATTTTTTGACTAACGCTCCGGTTTTTCAAACCATCATTCGCTTTACACAGGCATGGCCTGTGTAATTCCCCTAGGGCTACCGTTAATCCTTGGGTAGAAATGCAAAAAGGCTTCGTGCAAAAAGATGACTACAGCAACTGAAATGATAGAAGAGCGTGTGAGGCAATTACTGTAGATGGCAGTTCATGTAAGTGGCGAACCACATGTCTTATCGTGCACTACTCTATATGGCCGAAGAATTAAATTATGTTTTCTTCCAATCTGAATAAATGGTACACTACTCGAAAGGTATTATTTTAATATCCAAAGTTCTCAAAAATCGTTTGTAATTTGGGTGAAAGTAAACAATTTGTAATTTCCTCAATTGGAGGTAGTGGGGTTATACATAAAGAAGGACAAAGGAGACAATATTATGATTGCTAATCGCCAGGTTCATCAAAGCTTGTTTGGCTGAATTGGCTAAGGTGTTGAGCATTGTGGTGGTAACTAGTGCTTGGAAAATTCCCGCCAATGTAAAGCTAGCGGATCATCATTTTCACCAGCCTCAGTATGTTGATTTGCTTGTTGAGGAGGAGCTGGTCTGTGCAGCTGGTAGCAGGGGATTTCCGTCGCTCCCTATCCCGCTTGGCGGGCGCAAGCGCCAAGAGACTGCCGGAGCCCGCCGACGCCTCCGAGGCTCTATTACTGTGTAGTGAGTGCTCCGACTTCCCGAACTGTCGAAGAAATTGATCGAGCCGCTCAGAAATTGATCGAACCGCTCAGCTGCCATAAAGACTTTATCATGATCATGGCCTCCGCCTCCACAAACAACCCAACCGAGCCGAGTTTTTTGGATTGAGGGCAAACCAGGAGACATGAATTTGGCCCACACAAAGCAGCTCATATAACAATCCAGCTCCAATTAGCAAATCAACTTGCTGAGGCTGGTGAAAATAAGGATCCGCTAGCTTTACATTGACGGGAATTTTCCAAGAGCTGTCGTCCAATGCAAAATTGGGCTGAAGATCAGTGAATTTGGAGGCTTCGATCGCGGCGTTACCTATTTCGGATACAAACGCTGGACACCTTATCTTCCGCAGCTGCAGCTGGTTTGCCAGCCGTGAAGTGACTAGATGTACCTGCGAGCCAGAATCAAGCAGCACTCGGCAGGGTAGTAGAACTCCGGAGCGATTCCGGACTAGAATATTGGCAGTGGCTAGCAGCAACACATTACCAAAACGATCCTCAGCGATGAAAGAATTGATGGCAGCGGACGCTGAACGAGAAACAGCGTCGCTAGATGCGGAAACCTCGGGGGAGGGGTGTTGGCCTTGACTACTAGCTGGCGAGTTACCACAAAAATGCAGCAGACTATGATGCCCACACGCACGGCAGTTTTAAGCATCTCTGCTCGAGGAAACTGGCGATGTACTCCCACGTTCGAATGGAATCCAAGGAATCCGGGTCAGCTTGCATTTCCTTTCACTTAGACTCATCAACCTTCTGCAATAGCACTTGGATTATCTGCTTCGTTGTGGCCGTGCTGGCAGGGCTCGCATATGCGAATTAAATTTATCCGAAAGCTCGGGAAGCATCGTCGCCGATGCGGATTCTACGGCCCTCAGATGCAGTATCTTATTAACATGAGCTTGAAAAATAAGACTGCGATTACTGAACCTTTTGTTTGGCCGCTCCAAGGCGACGTCATAGTTCTTGTCCGTCAGCTCCAACGATCGCACAGTCTCCAAGGCAGACTCACGACGGCAGGACCGCAACCGCTGAAGCTTCTCCACCCGACTTATAAATGGATATGTATCCACCATGGTCGAGAACAGTGACCGGAATTCAAACCACTCCGCATAACCTCCACTAAAAGTGGTAAGCGGCAGTGGCGGCTAAGCCTTGAAAGTTCTGCCATACGACTCATCAAAATTGGCAGAAGTAGCGTTGATCAGTGTCGAGCTGCCGGCAACAAACTGGAGCGCCGCATTATCTCCTGTTCAGGATGAATCGTGCCTCTCTCGCCACATCGTTGAAATTGACGCGCAGATCGCTTCTGAGTTTCGCAACATCCAACTCAGACAGCTCCTTGTGCGTGCTCTTGAAATCCGCGACGATGCCTTCCAATTCGCTAAGCCGCACATTTATCATCGCCTCTGGAAATGTCTCTACTGCTTTCAAGGAGGACAGCAATCCTTGAAGATCCTCAAAAAGGACGACTGCACTTTGACTTAAAAACAATTTCCTTTCAAGAGGGGCACACTCGAAAAACGGATTCATTTTCGCAACAAAAATTTAGTTCGTTAATTTATTGTCGGCTCACGACCCACTGTGCAACTGCTATATAACGGGGTAATATATGTATGAACGATTGTAGCGCTCTGCAAACAACGGATGTAATAGGCGTATGTATGCCAATAGATGCTTATATTTCACATACAAATCCCAAACCGAATAATGTTTTTAATGTTATTTAATTTATATTTTAAGCGACGCAGCTCAACTTTTCAATGGAAAATAATTCTACAAATTATTTTTCCAAGTACAATCACGTCGGGGTTCACCCATGTTGAGTATCAAGCGTTTTCGAGATCTTCATTTAATGTTCAGAATCCAGCCTTTAACAAGTTCTGTTTGATTTATATATATAAACGCACTCTATTTATTTTTCAATTTGACGATTTTTGTTGATATACAAATATGGGACCCCTGTGCGTAGGGTTGAAGACCAATCTGAGAAGTTAATGACGCGGGAGCACGGTTCAACGTTTGATGCTGCGGAGCAGCATTGCCGTCTAGACTTTTTTGCGGCTGCTTGACCCAACAGTCTCCTTCACTGCGTTGCACAATTTTGACTAAAATTATTATACCATATGCCAGGGTATAAAATTTTCCAATCCGAAAACAACGAAGTTACGTCATGTCCTATCATTCAGTTACAAATGGCAGCTATAGGATATAGTTCGCCAATCCTTATGAAATTTGGTAAAACTGATTGGCCCAAAACAAAATCCTTAGAAATCTCATCCGTCTATTTCAAAAAACACAAAGTACGATGTTTTAAGTCCATAGCTGAGAGACAAATTCGCTTAGAAACAGACATGGACTCAGGAGGTGATGCTGATCCAGAATGAACATATTTTATTTATTTTTCCTTGGCTTGCACACTTTTCTACCAACATTATAATACCCTCAGCAATATTTGTAGTTATAAATTCGTTTACAAAATACGTACGGTTTTATCCAGCCAAAACTACTAAGACTAGGGAAGCAGTGACAGCATTGAAAGATTAATCTATTTTCATTCCCTACTATGTATTTATTTATTCAATTTTCTCTTACAACGATACTACAATAAGTTATTAAATCTTAGAACTATCATACCTTTTAATTTTTCCTTGCGGTTTGCTATTACGTCTCGGACTGGTGGAGTATTTAGGTCTGTTAGTATGTTTTTGTTTTGAAGGTACTACGGTTTTCGTATTATTTTTTTCACCATTTTTGACTGGGCTCTTTCAACTATGTCAACATGCTGTTGCACTAAAAGATGGGGGCCATAGGCCCAAATAGTTTTTAGTACGGAGTTTTGTAGCGGGACTCTATAATAAAGACAAAGGGACAACCGTGCGTTAGGAAGCCAATGGAGACTATTGGCTTTTAGTTTTATATATGTCCTCTTCGACTTACCTGCTTCGTTTGAGTCTGCTAACAAGATGTACTCCCAAGTACGTTACTTCGTTTGCTTGCGGACCGTGGTTTTATTTAGTATTAGCAGGAGGAAATTCTGCACGCGAACGTGGCTTCTTGCATATTTTTTCGTTTATTTTTATTCGCCAATCGGATACGGAATCGTTCTTCCTTGACACGGTGAACGGATAATTTACCTGTTGCTGCTGTGGGGTATCTGAAGCGACTCAGAACGAGTATAGCTGTGTCGTCGGCAAAGGTTGAAGTTGTGTGGTGACTATTTGTTGGGAAGTCAGCTGTGAAGCGAATACATACTATTGGTCCTAATACGCTGTATAGCGGGAATCCGGCTCAAATTCTATGATCGTCGGACATACATTTTACTTCGAATTTTCTGTGGTAGAGATAAGACGCTACGAGCTAGTGAATATCGTTTGGGAGTATTGTTTTGATCTTATACATAAGACCATCTAGCCATATTTTATCGTATGCTTGAGAAACACTTAAGAGTATTGCTGTGCAATACTGTACAGCAATCCATTTTCGAATGCACTGCGTATATCTAATGTTATGCCTGTCGTGAAATCTGAATTGATGACATGGGATTGTTGTTAGTTGAGAGGAATGGATTAATCCTGGTCAGCAAGCATTTCTCAAGTGTCTCAATTTCTCAGGTGGAGGTTGCCAGCGCTCCATGAGAATCGCTGCCCACTACACACTTCTCGACGGTGCCAGTGTCTCACCAACGCCATACAAGCCAGTCCCCTCCTTGCCACCGTTGCCAATGCCAACATTCAGCGTCGGCTATGCGGAGTGTCCGGATTTCTGCGCCCTGTTTAAGACCACAATTGACAGCCACCCTCACGTAACAAAAATGGAAAAGCTCCGGTGGCTCATTTCATGCCTGCGAGAGTCAGCCTTGGAGACGGTGAGAGCGCTGGCAATTACTAACACGAACTACGATGTGGCCCTTGATTTATTGTGCAATCGTTTCAGTAATCGGCGTTTAATATTCTAGTCTCACATTAATGAGATCCTGCTGCTTCGTGTGGTCAAGGCAGGGTCTGTTGCTACTTTGCGGGAGGTATCGGATCGGTTCAATGGTCATATGTGGGCTCTCATGAGTTCCGGATCAGCTGCTGAGATCCAGGGTTGCTTGCTTATCCAAATTATCCTCCAGAAGCTGAATCCTGCGACAAATGCCAAGTGAGAGGACTCGCCGGAACCAACGAGAGCCTTCCATCGTGGGAGTCCATGGCACGATTTGCGCGGTTCCCTCTGCATACGAACAACCGACCGAGGGGCGCTGCCGCATAACTTACGGCTCGAATCGCGGGGATAGATCCGAGAGAGTATAAAGAGAAGGAGTAGAGTATTACGAGGAAGAATGTTGCATAGATAAGGCGTTTAGTATAAAGGATTTAAGATTGTTAGTAGAGCAAAGTGGCAAGATGTTTTAGAGACCATTGTAGTCCGAACATAATACCCTGAACGGATCGTGTTGGGCATATGTCAAGCTACAATGGCTAAGGAGTAGAGGACGAAAGTTTCTAGTCCTTCTACTAGGAAAATTAAAATTTAAGCGTGTTATTCTTAGAGCAAAGGTACCGGACGCTCGAGAGCGTAGATTTTTCTTTGGCGGCGTATCCAACAGCAAATCAAGTGGGCCGAGGTAGATCTTCCAATAACCGATCTTCGTGCATGCTTATTAACGCCCGTCCTGAACCATGCGCCCTGTGCGAGTTTTTGGCGCACGCGCTTCCTTCATGTCCAAGGTTTATTGCCTTGCCGATCAGTCAACGGTACGACGAAGTCCGACGGCTGACCCACTGTTTTGTATGTCTGAAGGATGGCCATTTTTCACGCCCAGTCCTACCACTGCCCCACCAGCACGAAACTTGGTTTCCACCGATGCAGTTGCCGTTGCTACCCCACCTTCCCAGTCAATCAACACCGACTTGACTCAGGATCGCCATGCTGAGCTAGTGCTTCTGCCAACCGCCAATATCTTCATCCGTGGTCGATCTGGTGCCTTCCTGCCTTGCCAAGTGCTATATAAAATTGGTTCACAAGTTCACCTTATCTCGTCGCAGCTGGCAAGTCAGCTGCAGCGTCGTCGCTCCAAATGCTGTGTAGCGGTCGCCGGTCTCGGCGGCGCTGAGTTTGCTACGGATGGAGCCTCCGTTAATGTGTGCGTGAAGTCTCGCCTAACCACGTATTCCACGAACCTGGAGGCTGTTATCGTTTCCCACATTGCAGACTGTCAGCCCAGTTTTAACATCGATATTTCGCAGTGAAAGATTCCTGACAATTTAGCTCTGGCTGACCCCAGCTTCAACAGACCGCAGCGTGTGGACTTGCTAATTGGAGCCTGATCTTCAACCTGATCTTCAGTTGGCCAAATCCATTTGGGTAACTGCCTTCCAATTGCCCAAAATACGGTATTTGGCTGGGTGGTTTCTGGACGCAATGGACTATAACGGGAAAACAGCTTGACAGTTTCTGTCCGCCGACTGTTCACTTCAACTGATGCCAATGAATCGCCTGGTTCGCATATAAGCGGGGATGCTGGATTGCCCTACCGTTATCCGCTGTTGTATGTAGGTATATGCATTTTTTGGCGCATTTTATTTAACGGAACGCCAAGTGACGCGCTACCCTACAATTAGGTTGGGTATATTGTTTTCGGTGTCATTGGCGACCAACTATTTTTTTGGATACTCTGTGCCTCGACTATAAAATTATTCGACTATCAATTAATTAATCAATTTCGATTTTGGTTAAATTTAATAAATTATTTTATTATATTAAAAAAAAAAAAAAAAGATTAATTCATTCTTTTCGTTTTCGCCTTTATCGAAATTAAATTAGAATTTATTTAATTTAATTAATTAACAATAAAAAATCGTTTTCGCTTCCTTATTGAAAAATAAATAATTTTATAAAATGGAGAGTAACAAACCGAAACTTAATTCCACGACTCTTATTGATTTAAAAATAAGATTAAATGTTAAAGTTAAAAGCATTCGCCGGTTGGACGAACGTTTGGAAGCTGGATCACTTCCTCTAGACAAACCCGAGCTAGAGTGCAGGCTTCAGGTTTTAGATGAGGCCATTTCTAAAGCAAATGAGTTGCAAAACCAGATCGAGCAATTGGATGAATTGGATGATTTCGGAGCCGAGTTGGAAGAGTTAGCCATAACAACCAAGGCAAGGATTATGTCCTTATGTAATGCCTTAACTTCAACTGAAGACTCCCGTCCAGCTACTGCAATTTCTGCAGCCCCAACTCGAGCTCGACTTCCCAGTTTAGCATTACAAAAATTCAGTGGGAATTATTCGGAATTCAAAAATTTTATGTCTTTTCGAGACATTAGTTGACAAAGATGTGAATATTCCTGTTATAGAAAAATTTAATCATTTAATTTCTTGCCCCTCTGGTGAAGCCTTAGGAATTATCAAGGCATTCCAGGTCACCGAGAGTAATTATGACAAAGCTATAGCTAGTCTAAAAAGAATTTATAATAACGAATGTCTCTTCTTTGCGAACCAAATAAGTCAACTGTTCAGCCTTCCGAAAATTTCCCAGCCGTCTGCGTCACTGTGACACTGTGTCATCACTTTATGGATCACTATTATCCATAGGAGATGATACTAAAATTGCAATCTCAATGATTATACATTTAGTTTTGAGTAGAGTGGATCCAGTGACTAAGCAAAAATGGGAAGAGTCACTGGATTATAAGGAATTGCCGCTGTGGTCCGATTTCGAATAAATACCAAATCGTAGGTACCAGCACCTGTCCGCTGAAGAGACTGGAAAACAAAAACAAGAAAAAACTGGGTTTAGCAAGCAACTTAATAGAAGTTCGTTGGCTTGTTCCTCTGCCAACGCCAAACCAGCTTGCAGTTATTGTAACGCTCAAGACCATTTTTTGGCCGAGCGCAGTCTGTTCGCTCGCCTTTCTGTAATGCAAAGGTTTGAGTTTGTTAAGTCAGCCTCCCTCTGTTTAAATTGTCTGCGAAAAGGCCCCACGGTAGCTAAGTGCAAATCGACTAGGTGTCAAATCTGTGCAAGATCGCACCATAAACTTCTACATCGATTTACAGTGACTAAAAATAACTTAGCGTTACCACCACCTACAGAAAATCCTCCTCCAGCGTTAACGAATGATGTCCCTTCTACTTCACATGCTTTGCATGCGTCGTCTTTAGAAAGGGTTTTGTTAGCAATGTCGATCGTAAGCGTTCGAACAAAAAATGGCGAGCACATATTGGCCCGAGCATTACTTGACTCAGGGTCACAAATGAATTTCATTACTGAAGATCTTGCTCAACGCTTACAGATCCGTAGGGAGGAATCGTGCATCAACTTGCTTGGAATTGGTCAAACTAATTCACAAGTAAAGAAAAAGATACACACCGTGGTGTAGTCGAGAATCAATGGTAGTAAGTTTCCGTTCGATTTTTGGGTTTTGAAAACAATTTCAGGTTATCACCCTGACCAGTCAGTGAACGTGAAAGATTCGACCTTACCAAAGAACCATATTTTTATATCCATATTAGCAGATCCATATTTTTATAAACCTCAGCGGATAGATATGCTAATTGGAGCTGAGTCATTCTTCGAGCTATTGTCCGTTGGTCAAATAAAGCAACCATACTTCAAAAAACTCTCCTTGGGTGGATAGTATCGGGAAAATATATGGCAAATTCCTCAACTCCTCAAAAGCCGGTCTCTAGCCTGAAATGCTAAGAAGATCCATTAGAGTCAATAGACAACAACTTGAAAAATTCTGGTCGTTGGAAGAAGTTCCATCTTCTCAAAAGATGTTGTCGCCAGAACAAGAGCTATGTGAGGAACATTATCGGAAGACTACAAGAATACTGCCTTCTGGTCGATTTGAAGTTAGACTTCCATTTAAGTCGGATCCAAGCATTTTGGGCAACTCAGTCGAGATAGCCAAACGCCGTTTTCTGTCGCTCGAGAAAAGATTATCTCGAGATCCGAACTTAAAGAAAATGTATTTGGAATTTATGGAAGAATACGAATCTTAGGTCATATGTCCCCTGCAAGCAGTGATGTTCTTGCTTCTCCACACTACGTTATACCCTACCAGTGTGTCTTACGGCCTTAAAGTACAACGACCAAACTACGAGTCGTTTTTGATGCGTTCTGTAAGTAATCCACACAGAAGTGTTTAAATGAGTTGTTAATGGTGGGTCCAACAATTCAGGAAGAGCTCTACTCAACACTTCTCAGGTTTCGGCTAAACAAATTTGCTCTGGTAGCCGACATAAAAAAGATGTATCGTCAAGTAATGGTAAATGAAGCAGATCGACGATACCAGTTGATAGTGTGGAGAAAAGACCCATCTGAGTCCTTGAAATTGTGCAAGCTCAACACCGTTATTTATGGCAGCACCAGCCCCATTCCTGGCCATAAGGTGTTTGAAGAGGTTGAGTGAATCCGCGAAAAATACATTCCCTCGAGCTGCTAAAGTTATTGGGTCTGACTTTTACGTCGACGACATGTTAACGGGTGCTGGTTGCGTGGAGGAGCTAAAGACAATTAAGTTTGATGTAACTCAGATTCTTCAAAACGCTGGGTTTGAATTGAGTAAGTGGTTTTCAAACTCGCCTAAAGTTACTGCATCCGAGAGCATGGTTAAGCCAATAACACTTTCGGACTCAGAGCTGACAAAAACACTAGGAATCGTTTGGGTTCCTAAAGATGACGTGTTTAAATTCGAAATTGATATGTCACTCATGGGTCAAAGGACGACTAAACGGAATATTCTGTCGGTGACATCAAAGCTCTTCGACCCCCTTGGCTTATTAAGCCCAACCCTTATTAAAGGAAAGATCCTGATGGAGGAACTTTGGCTTAATAAGCTAGATTGGGATGAGTCGATTCCACTGCATTTGGAAACCGCGTGGAACAAAATTCAGCTTGCCTTGTCATAGTTAGAAGATATCTCAATTCCGAGATTTGTCATGAGTGAGCCACCAGGAGGCTGCAGAAGGTATTAAAGTCTCATTGTTGACTGCAAAGTCCAAAGTAGCGCCGCTCAAGACAAAGACGCTCCCCGTCTTAAGTTATGTGCCGCTTACCTTCTCGCAGACCTCTGCCGCAAGAGAAAACATCTTATCAAAGCACCAATCGAAAAAAGTGTATATTGGTCAGATTCAGAAGTTTGTCCATCGTCTTTGCCAACGTTCGTATTTGATAGAGTTGCTGAGATTCAAGAGTGGTCAGAGGATAGCACGTGGCGGCATGTACCAACTGAACAGAACCCGGCAGATATTGTGTCTAGAGGTGGAGACGTAAAGGAAACGGCAGAATCGATCTGGTTTACAGGTCCATCGTTTTTAACGGAGCCGGAAGATAAGTGGCCAACGAGTCCCCGGTTTGATCCGACACCAGAGATTTTGCAGATGGAAGCAAATAAGAATGCGGTTGGACTGACCGCAATGGTCTCCACCTCATATTTGGTGGAAGTGATAGAAGGATTTTCCTCTCACTTAAAACTGCTGCGAGTGTTCGTTTACATGGTCCGCTTTATAAAGAAGTGTACAAAATTAGTAGTTACTTCTGATAGTGTACCTTCACATGTCGAATAATAAGAAGCTTTTAACAAAATTGTCCAGATAGTCCAAAAGCACGAGGAATCAAGAGGAAATTAAAAATATTCGAAAAAATATGGTTGTGAGTCCAAGCCTACAAAAGCTAAATCCGTTTGTCCATGAAGCCTCTCAATCTGGGCTTACCTTTTCGTTGTTGCGGGTCGGGGGGCGACTAGCTAATGCTCCTATTTCGTACGATGCCAAGTTTCCAGTATTGTTGACGAAGCGCTCTCAATTTGTTCAGAGCTACGTCCGATACTTGCACGAGTCGAATTTTCATGTGGGTCCACGAGCACTGGTGAGTCTCTTGCGACAGCGCGTTTGGATAGTAAACGCGCAGGAAGTCTGCAGTCAGATATTACGGTCATGCATACGCTGTTTTAAATGCAAGCCTCATCTGATGACTCAAATCATGGGATAGTTACCCTTAGATCGAGTCCGTGCTCTCCGCCAATTCTCCATATGTGGTGTGGATTTCCGTGGCCCTATTGAGACGACATTGAAAATTCGTGGTAGGCCACCATACAAGTCCTACATTGCCCTGTTTGTTTGTTTTGCGTCCAAAGCAGTACATTTAGAAGTAGTTTCAGATTTGTCAACTGATTCCTTTTTATTGGCATTTCAAAGGTTCGTTGGGCGCCGAGGATGTCCGCAGATCGTGCACTGCGACAACGCGACGAACTTCGTAGGAGCGAGTCGCCACTTCGCAGCACTGCGGCAGTCCTGCAGCAGTCCACAAGCTGGCGAGGCTGCCAGTGGTTGAAGCCTGATGTAGGCTCACTTGTGCTCTTGTGAATTGTTGCACTTGTGCCCCGCTTCGCCGCACTAGATAAGCTAGGCTTAAGCAATTTTTTTAATATATTCGAATTGATACATTGAAATCGAGTGCACGCATTTTTCGCCTATCGTAGTGTTTTTTTTTTGATAATTTACAGCCACCCTCGTCTTTTCGGTTAATAATAGTAACGAGATAAAATAATCTCACTGAACACCCTACACTAGTTCTAATCCACAACTAGAGAAAGCTCTTCCAGCTTCAGCTATCATTAAGCTCGGGGACTGGTCCTGATTGACGCACCATTCACCCCTAACGATCCAAAAACCATGCATTCGTTGACGATTGAATACGGCTCTCGCAAACACATTCAATCTATCAACCCTACCGCTCGTGCAGCGGATTTCCCTTGACTTAAGTCAAAAAAACCACCATATATGATGCGGGCAGCTCTCCAGCTCAGACCCCATTCACTTTTTAAAATTCGGCCAATTTCCCAACCGTACTAAGCAAGCGGTCCTTTAGATTAAAAAGGTTTGGTGCGAAGCATAACTTTTCAGAAATGGTTCGCCTACTTTTTTCGAATTCTTACTTACCTTATCAAGCCTGACAAGACTGCCTTTCAGCAGGACACAGTCTTGATCATTGGCAAGCTGATACACACACCGATAATCTAATTGACTAAAATTGATGACCTGTGGACAACCACGAGACACATCCTTCCTAACAAACTTTATCACTTTCACCTTCCTAACAACCTTTGTTACGTTCCAGCATACGCACTCGTTAAACCTTTGAATCAAACATACCCAACTCAGGAAAGAAAATGCCCTCTCAAAGTCAACAAACACACTGAGGACGTACTCGGAGTTGCTGGATCTCACAGAGTCCTTAACGCTCCTCCAAGCGTTCTCCACCCATTGGCCACTCTATGGAGTGACTTTAGAAGCACGCTCACCCTTGTGCATTTCCATATACTTGGAAAAATATCGTCACTCATACGCTTCCGATATGATGCATATAAGAAGTATGAAATGGACTTCCAGACATTTTTAAAAATCTCTCCAGTAAACCCATCCATTCCAGGAGCTCTCCCAGTGTGAAGCTTTGCGGACGCTCACTCAAGTTCACTCACTAAGAAGGGTTTGGCAACACGGTGCTGTCGATCCTCCGTAAGAAAGAATTCGGACAATACACCATTTTGTCCGTATGAACGCGTGGATCACAAAGACTATAAGAGATATAAGACTTAACACGATGGTTCCTATTTATTCAAAAATATATTTAAGTTATCAACCGCTAATTAAGCGTTCACACCACCATCATCATCGGGCCGGGCAACTGCCCGTACCTGACCCCTGGAGAAGTTGCAGAATCGCCTACCAGAAATGCAGCGGTTAGCGCTCACTGCCCAGCGGAGTCAGCGGACTCAAGTTTCACTGCACCGGCAACGACGGCACTAGGTGCGGACGCTGCAAATTGCACGGACGGGCTGAGCCGGGCGACGATGCTTATATATTAATATTCGTACTAAATACATTGAAACAACAATTGTCAAATCATTGCCCAACAAATTGAAACATTGGAAAGCAGAAACACCACGAGCCTATAACTGGATATAGAGGAGGAAGACATAGAACCGATGCGGACTTCATCTTGCCCTCTTGAAAGACAAAGTCCTTAACTGGCGCCCGTGCAATCCATGTTCTTTAAGGGCATGGAGCCCGATAAGTACTAATTATATACATTGTTTGGTCATTGAGTCTTTTCAATGGCCTTTTCCTTTTTTCAAAATAACAAAAGGGGAATTATTTATTTCACAACGTTATAAAATGTTTATTTGTTCGCATATGACATGGAGTGCGAGAAAGCTCCGATTTAGAATGCGTATGCACTAAGATAGAGAGTACAAGTGGGCCCGCCTTTGAGCATAGGCCAGGCGAAAGCTCGTTAACTTAAATGACAAAGATAAAATACCCCGAGCGGCCGAGAAGAGTCGGCTTGCGACCAACAACAGCGATGAGAAAATGATTATATGCTAAACTATAATTATTACCTTTATATATATATGTTACATTTATATTGATTCAATTTATACCGTGGCTGCTGCCTGACCCGACATACTACCCCCAGTTGAGGCCTGTCCTTCAACTTCATCCTTAAGGGGCAATAGGCAAAGCTTGGTCACTGCGCGATTGGTAGTTCCAGAAGCAGTTCTAACCACCGCCACTCAAGGCACTCCATCCCGACCAGAGACTAGATCCAGAATTCTAGTCGACGGCCACTTCATGGGGGGTAGGTTCTCGTCCTTGACTAGCACCACATCGTTAATCGCCAAGGCAGGGCCGGACGCACGCCATTTGGAGCGCTGCTAAAGAAGGCTTAAATCCTCCTCCTTCCATCGGGCCCAGAAAGACTGCAGCAGGAAAGACAAACGCTGCCAGCTGTCCATCCGGTTGAAATTCAGCTTTGTGACATCAGGCTCGATAAAACTGACTGACGGGCCACCAGTTAAAAAATGGGATGGCGTTAGAGCATCAAGGTCTGCAGGATCCTCTGAAAGAGACAATAAAGGCCGTGAGTTTATGACAGCACCAGTGTGACAAAGCAAAGTTCGCAGCTCGTCAAATCCAAGAACTGAGGATCCAACAGCCCGGTAAAAATGATGCTTTGCGGTTTTGGCAGCCGCTTCCCAGAGTCCACCAAAATGCGGAGATCGAGGAGGAATAAAATGTCACTCGATGGACTCAATCGCGCAAAACTCCAGAAGCGCTCGTTGATGCTCATCGCTTATGAAGAGTTGGAGCAGCTCCTTTAGCTCGTTTTTAGCTCCAACAAAATTGGTCGCATTGTCAGACCAAATGTGCTGAGGCTTTCGGCGAGTGCTTATAAACCGTTTTAAAGCATGTAAAAACGCAGATGTGGATAGATCCCTTACAAGCTCTAAGTGCACGGCTTTAGTAGCAAAGCAAATGAAAACACTCACGTAACATTTTACGGGAGCTTTATTGCGAACTTCTGGCTTATAGTAAAATGGGCCGCAAAAATCCACACCATTCAATCCGAAAACCTGGCAACCGCTGATTCTTTGCTCCGGGAGATCAGCCAATGTGCTCCAGCAACCGAGGCTTGGTGCGGAAGCATCGAATACACTTGTGCAATGCCTTCGTCACCGTTTTCCTCCCCCCGATCGGCCAGTATTGGGATCGAATAATAGCCAGCAGAGCACAACTCCCCGTGTGTAGATTACGCTCATGGAAATCAACAATTATAGCCCGAGTAACTGGATGGCTTCTAGGCAATATAATTGGATGAAGACCAATTAATCAAAATCCAATGTAGAATTTTTTAAACGACCGTCCACACGCAACAGACCAAACTTGTCTAAAAAAGGAGAGGATGTGGCAAGTATGCTGGCTGACGAAATTTCCTTTCCATTCTGAAGCGCCTTTATGTCATCCCAAAAATACACACGCTGCACCAGTCGCAATTGTAGGTGGGTTCCAGCCTTGATGTCGCTAGCAGTGACACCCTTGTGACGGACTCGCTGTGAGAACTTGTACACATAAGCGAACACACGCTGCAGTGCTGGAAACGAGTTGGCGTACTTGGAACCAGCTGTCACGTCAACGTACGGGGATTTGATTAGCAGAACCCTTGCCCTTAGCTCCAGAGTGGGTTTTTCAGGTGGAACCGCTGCTGGCTCCTTGGGAAGAGCACCACGCGAGAGGATATCTGCCGGGCTCAAAGAGGTAGGAACATAACGCCATTCCATCGTTCTGGTCAATTCCTGGATTGTTGAAACTCGATTGGCGACAAAAACATTAAAACGAGCGGGGTCCTCCCGAATCCAGGACAGCGCCACAGCAGAGTCGCACCAGCAGAAATACCTCCCATTGTAGACCTTCAACTGAGCTACTTCCGACATAAGCCGAGCCAGCCACTCTGCTCCAGATAACTCCAGTTTCGGTACCGTAACTGTTTTAGAGGTGTGACTCGGGACTTTGAGCAGAGTAAATGACTTTCTGACCTTGTACCCTTCGATACGACATAAATGCAAGCACCATAAGCCTCGATGCTGGCGTCACAAAATCCATGAATCTCCACTTCAGACTGTGATGATAGTGACCATCTAGGGAATTCGGCACGCTGCGCCATGGCGAAGCTGGAACAAATCATGTCCCAATCGGAGTGAAGAGCTTGAGGTAGACTTTCATCCCAGGACAACTTCTCACGTCATAGCTTCTGAAGAAATATCTTCGCCTTCGTAATGACAGGTCCAACAAGCCCTATCGGATCATAAAGCCGGGCGATTGAGGAGGGGATGACGCGCCTAGTGGGCTTCGAGGTTGACTGAAGCCCTTCAAACGAAAATAGCAAGCGATCAGTAGAAGGATCCCAAGCGAGGCCAAGAGTCTTCGTAAAGTTGCTGCCATCATCAAACCTTAGGAAAGACTCTCGATCCTCTTCCGGCACGTCAGAAAGCACTTCAGAAAAATTGGAGCACCACTTTCTCAACCGAAATTGGCCCTTGGCGAGGATCCCCGATGTTTGCTCCATTATGTTGGTAGCCTCCTCTATGGAGTCACCTACGGAAATTAGATCATCAACATAAAAACGCGACGCAGAATTTCGGAACCCTTTGGAAACATAGACTGCTCATCTTCTGCCAACTGTTGCACTGCTCGAACTGATAAAAATGAGGCCGGCTTTGTCCCATAAGTTACCGTATCCAGTTTAAAAACCTGCAACTCATCCTGGTTGGAATTCCGCCAAAGAATGCACTGCAGATAGCTGTCCTCGGGGAAAACTCTGACGCATCGGTACATTTTGCAAATATCTCCTGTAATGGCCACTCGATGGCAACGAAACCTTAGAATAATGTACAGCAGCTTTTGTTGGATAACTGGACCAGACATCAAAACGTCATTCAATGAATACCCAGACGTAGTGGCAGCCGAACCATCAAAAACAACCCTGAGCTTGGTTGTTGAACTGTCCTCCTTCAAAACGCAGTGATGTGGCAGGAAATACTGTCTGGCAGATCGTGGACTAGGCGGGACTGGAGACATATGCCCCAAATCTAAATACTCCTTAATGAACGCAGCATACTGATCCTTCAATTGAGGCTGACGGCAAAGCTTCCTTTCGAGGGAGAGAAATCGCCGCACGGCTCGTGAGTACGATTCACATAGCAACTCAGAGCTGAACTTTAACGGCAGCTTCACCGAGTAGGCGCCTGACTCGAGCCGAGCAGAATGCTGCACGAAATGCGTCTCGCAATCCAAACAGTCTTCGATTTCCCAAAATTTATGGAGCAGATACTCTAAGCGCTCATCCAGCTGGCTTGGGCCCTTCACAACGTCCTTGCGGGCTGTGGCTACGAACGACGTTCTCTCCAGATGTGAACCACCGCCACCCACAACCCATCCAAGCCGGGTTTTCTGCAGCACCGGTAGGCCAGCTGAGAGCTGGATTTGACCAACACGCAGCAGATCATAGAATAGACTGGCTCCGATAAGTAAATCGATCTGCTGCGGTCGAAAGAACTGGGGATCAGCCAAAGTGAGGTTTGACGGAATATTCCAGCTGGAGACATCCAAGCTAAAACTAGGCTGGAGGTCCGTGATGTTGGTGGCGATTACAGCGTTGAGCAATAGGATCGTAGGAGCACATCAACAGAGAATCCGTCTGTCCTGAATCCAAAAGATCCCGGCAAGGAACAAAAACCCCAACACGACTCCGAATGAGAATGTTCGCTGTGGCCAGTAAGGCTATCTTACCTCTGCGACCCTGGGCACCTAGTGCATTAGCCGTGGATGGTGAAGCTCCTATTGGCACGGCGCACTCGGCTGCGGCTGATGTAGACGGCACAGCCGAAGGCTGGCTGCTGGAAGACTGTAACTCCAAAAAATGCAACAGACTGTGATGCCTCCTCCCACAACTGCGACAATTATCAGCGACGCACTCACGCAGGTGATGGCCAGCTTGGAGACATTTCCAACATAGATCTAGTCGCCTAGCCTCGCCAAGGCGGCTCTCAGGTGGCAATGACAAAAATCTTGGGCATGCAGAAACTACATGGGGCCACCCACCGCATAATATACAGGCAGAGGCAGGTGAATTAGTAATAATAAAAGACGCTCTACTGTTATTTGCGACTCGAAGACAAAATCGCAACCTCTGAAACTTTTCCACCTTACTTATATAAGGATTGCCGCCTACGATCGTCGAAAAGACCGAATGAAACTCAGCCCACTCTGAATATCCTCCGCTGAAAATAGGAAGAGGAAGAGGAGGCAAGGCTTGAAAACTCCGACTGAGCGATGGGTCCACCTGGATACTGGAAACTCCGCTGGCAAGGGTGGAATGGGCAGCAATTCGAGCAGAGCGCAACGACGTCTCGTGCCCGATTTCGGCATGTATCGTAGATACGACACTGTCCACTGATACGACACTGATCGTAGCAAGCTCAGACACTGTCCATCGCAAGTCGCTGCTTATCTCAGCAATATCTAACTCTTCAAGCTCCCCGAGGATGGCCTTAAAATCCTCGTACATGGCGACCAACTGGCCGTGACGCACATGGAGTATAGCATCTTCCACCTTTGACATTGGCTGCAGAGCGCCTTGGATCCTCTTCAAATCCTGGAGGATACCCTTTGCCTTGCATTTTAAAATCGCACTCCGAGATGGAGTGGGTTCTCCTGTGACGGCGCCGCTGGAGTTCATCGCCACTATAATTGAAATAGGCTCAACTCAAAAACACGCACAAATTAATTTTGGCGCCAAAATTATAGTACTTGTTTAGTTTATTATATTTAATTATATTTGAGTGCAGCGAACACGATTTATCCCACTGTGCGCTCATAACTGTACACTGAGTTGTGGAATGTATATATAAATGAACGCTTGTGTGAGGCGAATGCACTAGCAAGTGGAACGTATGTATGTATGTTGGCGGACCGGATAACAATTGTATTTTATGCCTATGTATTTATTTATATTGTTATATGATTTGTGTATAAATACAAAATAATTGTTTCACTGATGCACTGTATGCCGTTTATGGTCAAAAATGCACATACATACATATGTTAATACACCGCGCAAAAACTGAATCGGGTATGTTCGCACTGGTTCTGTTTTATGCTCGTGGAATTGTTCATTTTATTATTTAAATCACGTCGGGGTCACCAATGTTTGGTCATTTAGTCTTTTCAATGGCCTTTTCCTTTTTTCCTTAAATTTTTTCCTTAAATTCCTTTCCTTTTTTACTTAAATGAACAAGATAAAATAAAGCCGAGCGGCCGAGAAGAGTCGGCTTGCGACCAACAACAGCGATGAGAAAATGATTATATGCTAAACTGTAGTTATTACATTTATATATATATGTTACATTTATTTTGATTCAATTTATGCCGTGGCTGCTGCCTGACCCGACATACATTTTAAGAATAAAAAGAAACAAAGAGGCGGTGGTGCGGGAATTCCTTTGTGTTAATGTGCAGAAAATAAAAAAATAATAAAAAAATTAAAATGGTGCCATTAAAACATAAATTGTATGAAAAAATGTCGAAAAATTTTGTGTTTCCGGTGCATTACGAACCTGAAACGTGCAATGCCGGAATTTTCAGCAAAAATAATTTAGTAAAGTTTTTTAAAGTAAAATTTATCACATTTAATTGAATTAACGATTCTAAGCGTGAATACCCAAGTAACTCAAGGCGGCATTATAAATCGCGGATTGCGAAAAAATCTCTCGACTACCAACAGCGGCGGTTTGCCGACGGCATATCCGCGCGTGAAAAAGTTGTGAGGTTCAGTGCACCGATAAAATAAAAAGAAACAAAAGGTTTTAAGGCACAAACCATTTACGCCCTTTGCGGTTTGTCGGCGACTAGGAAACACTGCGGCGGCTTTTCAGTTACAATAAAAGATAACAGCTGCCACAATTAATTGCGAGTGGCAAAAAAATAAAAATAATAAAAGATGATATGCGGCAATCTACTATAAATGGTGGGAGGCGCGAAATGCGCCCCAAAAAGCCGCCTATTAGATTGTGTGTAAAACCGTACCATATGCTTACGCCAAAACGGAAGAATACGGACCACCTCGCCCAGTGCCACAAAATAAAAAATGCATCAGAAAAACCCAAAAGCAAACCACGAAGAAATTAGCACAAACAATAAATTCCACGCCTAAAGAGAGCCGATCAAAATAAATAAAATCGAATAAAAAATATAAAATGAAATTTTCCTTTTTTACCAAGTGTCACATAACTAAAGTATTTTTTCTTTTAACCAGAATCTCAACATATTGGAATTATCTTTGGACAATCAACATAACCGGGGGTAAGTGAAATGTTTTTTGCCATATTTTCCGCAATAATAGATTTTGATGAAAATCCTCCTATGGTAAAATTTTATGAAAAGCCCGTACATTTTTGAACGACCTTTTTTGCACCTTTGAAATAGACCTTTGCAATGAAGTCGGATCCTTCTATCAAGTTACAATCCTTGTTATGTTCTATATCTTCCAGATTTTTTTATTCTTTACGCATCGTTGCATTGGTTTATTTTCAGCGGCCGCACAATGAATACGAACTGAAGGAAACGGCGACCTTGCCGGACTGTGTAAAGGAATTGCACACGTTCGAGGGGGAATTCGGGAAGTATGTATCCTGGACTGACAGGGCACAGGCCATCCTCAACGATTACGAGATGGTTATAGGCAAAACCTTGTATCGATCCATAGTTTTGCACATTAGGCAAATTAGGCAATTAGGACGAAGCTGATCTGGCGCTGTGTGCATACAGTATCTCGGATGACTACTGGCCGGAAATTATGCAAGTTTAGGCATTACATTATGCCGATAAACGAGATGCTCGTACTTTAGAATACCAATTGATTCAGTAGACTCAATGGGCAAAAACCCTAGAGGAATTTTACCTAGAGGTAAATAGCCACTTTTCTCGTTTTTTTCGCGCGGTTCCCACTGCATACGTTCATCCCACCTCCCGCCCAACCGACCGAGCAGCGCCTGCCGCATAACGTACGGCTCGGATCGCTGCAATAAATTCGAGTTAGTAAATGTAAATAAAAAGATTATAAAGACAACGAGGAGGAATTAGTGTGCTCTTGTAGGTAATTTTAAATGGAGGTTTTCATATTTAAAAGGGATGAAAGTGTAATAATGCGATACAGACCATTATAGTTCGAACATAAAATCCTAAGGGGATCATGCTGTGCATGTGTCGATTACTAATGGCTTTCTAGTCCTTTTATTCGGAACTTTAAACTGTAAGCGTGTTAGTAAGTGCTCGCTATCTACATCACCATTAATGAGGTTGTGTAGGAAAACGACACCCAGCATTGTTCTAGGATTTGTTAAGGAGGGTAAGTTTATTAGTAAAAGTCTACTATTATACGAGGAAAGGTGAAGATTTGCGTCCCAGTTAAGTCCTCTAACAGCAAATAGTAAGAAGTTCTTTTTTACGGATTCTATGCGGTCTTGATGAACACCTCATTGGGGACACCAGACACATGAACCGTACTCCAGTATCGGACGGACCAAGGATATAAATAAGCTTTTAGTAATATTAGGGTCGTTAAATTCTTTTACCCATCTTTTGATAAAACCGAGAACATCTTTAACTTTATTAACCATTAAAGAAATATGGTCGGAAAATGTAAGTTTTATGTCTAAAACGACACCAAGATCATTAACCTGAGTTAATTTTTCTAAGGCAATCCCAAAGAGATAGTACGAAGCCTGGTGAGGACTAGTACGATAAAAAGACATAAGTTTGCATAAGTTATGGAGGACAAAGCAGACGAGTTATGCTCTATAACGGCAAATTCGGGTGCCGAATTTTTTTTTACCGTTTGTGCTCTTGGAGTAGCAAGGAAAATAAGCGGCTGCATCATTGCGGGAGGATCAAGCTGTCCCGCGATCTCTGGGGCTGCAACTTCCCTAGTAGCAGATTTTTTCCGCTTAGGAGATTCAGTCAACAGCAGAAGGCTATTGAATTGAATATCTAGCGCACTGAGTTGATCGTTGATTTTACGGAAACCAACGATCAATTCATTAAACCCACTCTTGGTCTGTCGCATGAAGGATCGCATTTCATCTTGGGGAGCCCCACACCCACAGCAGCAATAATGGAGGCCAACACGACGGGATATGGCATCCGAGACAGATGCAGTAAGGCCAGAACATTTGGCCTGTGAGACACTTTCGCACAGCCAACAATAGATTCTGGCCTGAGACGATTTCAATAAGCAGGCAACATTGTATACCATTTAATAATGTTTTATTGTTTATAATTTTTATTGATTTGATAGAAAAAAAAACAAAATTTAACAATTTAAACAAATTAGCCTTCAACCACTGTACCAAATAAGGTTAATAATAGGTAGGTAGCGGAGAGAGTTGTTAAAGAGAGAGCTGGTGGGGAGCACAAGTGTTAAGAAATGAGCGCAAAAAGATAAGTGCAGAATTAACTACAACAAGAATGGAAAGCTAACTTCGGGCGGAGCCGAAGTTGATATACCCTCGCAGATATGTGGCAGCTTATATTATTCGATATATATCGGATCTTATATAGTCGGCCGATCCTTATAAAACAACGAAGTTATGGCATTTCCGATCAATCAGTTATATGGCAGCTATAGGATATAGTTGACCGATCCCGGCCGTTTCGACTTATATACTGCCTGCAAAGGAAAGAAGGATGTGTGCAAAGTTTGAAGTCGATAGCTTTAAAACTGAGAGACTAGTTTGCGTAGAAACAGACAGACAGACGGACAGATGGACATGCTTATATCGACTCAGGAGGTGATCCTGATCAAGAATATATATACTTTATAGGGTCGGAGATGTCTCCTTCACTGCGTTGCACACTTTTGACCAAAATTATAATACCCTCTGCAAGGGTATAAAAACACAAACGACAGAGAGTGAAAAAAATTGGATATTTGGATTGCAACTTTTTTTAATTTTATTAAATTCTCACCCAAATATGGCACTGCACAAACGCTTAGCGATACGGGTATAAGTTTAATATTAAGTGAAAAGATTAGTGTTAAAGAACTAGGGTTTAAATGAAAGTTTCAAACCAGCGGTTGACAAAAAAAAAATGTATCGCAAGCGCAAAAAATAATCACGACCGTTCGCTATGAAGTGAAGAAAAGTTGAAGAAGGTGATTGGGATCCCGACGTGGCCAGGGCCCTAATTGAAACTTATAGGGGCAAGGCCCTAGATGTATTCGTGAGGGGACTTAACGGCGACGCCTTAAAGATTGTATTAATCCGTGGTCCGAAGAGCATGCCTGAGGCTTACACATTTTGCTTTGTTTTCAGAATATATCCTTTAGGGGGACACGGGCCGTCCTGGTCCCACAAATCGGTTCTCTCAACCATATCAGGTAATACTCCAAACCCAGTCCCAAGATATTCGACACCTTATCATTCAATGGCTGGTAGCTTGGGAGCCACCAATCGCTATTATAGTGCGGATGGAAGTATAATGAATTATACTTGAATCCGTGAATTATAGTTCTGGAGTTTCCAACGATTCCAGGAACCCAGGCCGGCTATCAAAATGGAATTCAATATGTTGGGGCAGTCGTATCAATGAGGGTAATACGCGCCAAGTGACTTTGTAGGCAAGCGCGGCCCGAACAAGTCACCTGGTTCGAATCCTTTTAGGAAAACGCAGAAACTGTACCTCTGCTGCCCCTTTATGTACCACATCTACGAATATCGCACTCGAACCGAGCCCAGAAGAGCCTGGCTGGCAGATCGAATTCCTCGTTACTCAATAAACGAGGATTTACACACAAATTGCATCGGACAAAATAAAAATTACGCATCGGCTAATAGGTCAATTTTTCAAATCCTCTGGTAATGACTATATTATAACGTTCTACGTACTTCCTTTAGAAACTTTCGACGGAATCATAGGCGATGATACCTTCAAAAGTATAAAAGCTCACATAGACAGATATAACGATTTTCTCATCTCATCTTCCGGAATCAAGTTGCGTCTTTTAGCAAAGTTCTTTTCAACCATCAACGCGCTAATCGATGATGAACATTTCCAGTCTGTTAAGGACGTACTAGAGGAGTTGGTCCAAGAATATGCCTCCATGTTTAAGGCCGAAGTAGTGTTGGAAGAAGGGAAGGTTACGGTCATAAGAAAGTCAGAAAAAGCTTTTCATAAATCAGATTTTGAGAACTAAAGTGCGGAAAATAGGACGGAAAATGTCTCAAAAAAATGCTATCATCGACGATATCATAGTTTTCAGTGCCGACTATCAAAGTCATTGGCAGCATCTGAGGGCGGTATTTAATAACCTAAAAAAGGCCAAACTCCAAGTTAACCTAGAAAAGTCGCGATTCCTCTTCCCAAAAGTCGAATTCCAGGGGTACATTGTCACACAAGACGGCATCAAGGCCGATGGGAAAAAGGTTAAAGCCATAACCAATATGAAACCACCCAATAATTCAAAGGAATTGAAGAGTTTCCGGGGGATGACTTCGTATTATAGGAAGTTCATTCGGGAATATGCTATGGTTGCAAAGCCCTTGGGGGGCCTCATAGCCTAGTGGTTAGTGTACTAGCTCGCTAAGCGTGAGGTCGTGGGTTCAAGCCCCACTCATGTCAAGTGCATTGCCCTGCAAGTTTTCGGCGCTCCCGCATATGATGTAAATAGTGAAAGTTCTTATCGGATTCTTTCTATTTATAATTATATGCATGAAAACCGAAAACCGGCATTCCCAGATGTTGTTAGGTGGCAGCCCCACTTCTGAGATAGGTTGCACTCGGCTAATCACCGGATCGACCGAAAAATAACGATAAAGAAACAAACACAAGATCAGAAAAAACAATCATCCCCCAACCCGATGACCACCCTTCGCTCTCCAGCAGCAGATAAAGAAAAAAGAAATGGAAATGGATTGGTCACGCGCTAAGGAAAGACCGAGACAGCATAGCTAGGATGGCTTTGGAGTGGAACCCGCAAGGAAGAAGAAGAGTGGGACGTCCCAAGCTAACCCAGCGCCGAGCAGCATTACGCGAACTCTCTGACAATAACACCTGGGATTTGGCAGAATAGGGTCCGGTGGATGCACTTGTGGATGCCCTAAGCTCCCAAGCGGAGCAATAGGAAGAAAAAAAAAAAAGCCCTTGACAAACCTGACAAGGGGAGAACTCGCATGGGTGAAGGCTTCGCAGTCGAGGAAGATTCCTATCGACGATAAAGCGGCACAAGCCTTCGAGGGTTTTTAAAAACATTCTTTCCTCGTCTGAGGTATTAGCCTTCCCCGATTTCAACATACCATTCCATCTGACCACGGACGCCTCGAATTACGCCATTGGCGCCGTACTTTATCAAAACAATTCGGGAAAGGATCGCCCAATAGCGTATATCTCGCGATCACTAAACCGAGTCGGGTGAAACTACGCTACGATAGAGAAGCAGATGCTCGCCATAGTATGGACTTTAGACAACCTCCGGTCCTATCTTTACGGCGCTGGGTCTATTCAGGTGTTCACGGACCACCAACCCCTTACTTTCGCCCTAAGCAATAGGAACTTTAATGCGAAGTTAAAGCGATGGAAGGCACGTATTGAAGAGTACGGAGCCAACCTGACCTACAAACCCAGCAAATCCAATGTCGTCGCCAATGCTCTTTCACGCATTGAGGCGCAGATAAACTATCTGGGATCAGACACAGTCATCGCTTCTGAGGCTGACTCAATGGTTACGGTCCACAGTGCACCGGGATCGCGAGGAATATGCATTCGTGTGCCCACATGAAGGGTACTCCAGGCATCACATTCCCATTAGTAGCGACACCTTGGTCAAACTCGCTGAAATACTCACGAAATATTTGAAACCCACGATAATAAACGGGGTGAACCTGTACCAGTTCGACAAAGAAGAAATCTGTGTAGTAATCGAAAACGAACATCGCAGGGCGCACAAAGGCCCGAAAGAAGTTTGTATCCATCTTTTGGAAGAATTCTACTTCCCCAAATGTCAAGCACCATTCGCTCCAACGTTCGTCTTCTGAATGCTGTAAGCTTTTCAAGTATGAACGGCATCCCAATAGACCAGAGTTGCAGCCGACACCAGTCCCCAACTATCCGTGCGAAATACTCCACGTAGATATTTTTACCCTGGAAAAGAGGGTTTACTTAAGCTGTAAAGACAAGCTCACCAAAATCACTACACTTTTCCCCTTGGAATCCAAATGCTTAGTCCACTTTCGCGAACGTTTGGTGGAGGCGGAGGTGGTCCCCTACTTTTCGGTCCCTAAAATAACGGTCTCCGACAAAGAAAGGCTTGTTATGTCCCACCGTTCTGAATTATTTGAGAACATTAGGGATTAGGGACTAGATTATACGCCGACTCAGAAAAGTGAAGTCAATGGTCAGATCAAAAGATTCCATTCGACGTTCCTGGAGATTTTAAGGTGTCTAAGAAGTGAGCACCCAAACTTCAAGTGTACCGACCTGGTACCCATAGCCGTGGACAGATAAAACAACTCTGTCCACTCAATAACTAATAAAAAACCCGTGGATTATGAAATTTGGCAGATAGGATAAGTTTGCCCAAAATGGAATCCACAGAAAGTCTCATCCTTCTATCTTAAAAAACAAAAAAATTTAAAGTTAAGGCATTTCCGATCAATCAGTTATATGACAGCTATTGGATATAGTCGGCTGATCCTTATAAAACTTGGCAGATCGAATTAGTTTGCCGAAAGTAGAATCCATAGTCCCATCCTTCTAACTTAAAAAACAACAAAGTTATAGCATTTCCGATCAATCAGTTATATGGCAGCTATAGGATATAGTTCCGACTTATATACTACATGCAAAGGAATGAAGGATGTGTGCAAAGTTTGAAGTCGATAGCTTTAAAACTGAGAGACTAGTTTGCGCAGATACAGACAGACAGATGTCCGTCTGCTTATATCAACTCAGGAGGTGATCCTGATCAAGAATATATATACTTTATAGGGTCTGAGATGCCTCCTTCACTGAGTTGCACACTTTTGACCAAAATTATAATACCGTCTGCAAGGGTATAACAAAGGTTTAAGGCCGAACAAGTGTTAGAAGAAGAGAAGGTTACGGTCATAACAAAGTCGGGAAAAGCTTTTCACAAGTCAGATGTGAGGAACTAAAGTGCGGAAAATAAGACGGAAAATGTTTCACAAGGATTTTTTACACAGCTGAAATTCTCAAAAACATGCTTAATAAACGCAAACACTATGTAATAAACTGTATACCTATCTTTACACACAGCTGACATTCTCAAAAGTATTCTAAACTTAAACAGGTATAGAAACACACACCTATTACACACTTATTTATAGCAATGATTTCCATAGCCTTTATGTAACACTAATACTACACACAGATACTCCCATGATAAATGTTAACAGTCGAAACACTGTTAACCGAAAATGACCCAAAATTAACGAAAACAACCGAAAAATCCCGACTACTTCCCAAAACACCCTAAGGAACTATCTTCCTATAGATTTTACATAGTATGTAAAATAGAACACTTCATACAAAAATTTATTAAATCGAAATATCCGAACAGACTTTGAACTATAATCTTAATCTCAAACGCTCCCGTTCCAATACCCGCATGGCTGTGATCCATGCAATAGGATCCCTACAGATCTACAAGTACGAGGCTCCCGTGTTTCCCTTACAACAGGGAATAATCCTGCGTATCGGCGGATTCTTCAAGGTCGCCCATGTCATCGACCTTAGGGTGATGCAACATCTCACCAATAATATCGAAAAGGATACTTTTCGCATCGCCGACCCCTGGATCGGCACCTTGACCCAACACTACCTGAAAGATGCCACCGAAAACATAGCTCGCATGCTGAATATACGAGCTCAGACTGGCTATAGACGAGCTATAGACTGGGCTCAGCTTGGAAATGGGTCGCTGGGTCCCCCGACGCTTTCGACTAGAATACCATTCCCAAGTCCCAACAATCAATATCAGAACAACAATCGGCAAGTGGTCACACTAACCAACGAGGATAACTGCGTAACTTTAATGGAACGATAGCTGATGAAGTAAGGGAACACCAACTGGAAGGAATATGTCCACGAATTCAGCATACGAAATCAGAGCAAGTTAACCGACCTTTCCAGAAGAATTAAAATATTCTTCCTAGCATAAGCCGTCATCATCATCATCATAGCGAGCGCTCTCTGTCTCTTATGGTGAAAACTTACATCAACGAAAGGCATCCCTAAACCATGCGACATCGCCGCGCCATTGGAGTAGCGAGCCGCTTCCGGGTCAAGAAGTCCCTATAACTGGATAGGGATATAACTGGAAGACATAGAACCGATGCTGAAAGCAGCAGTATTCTTCAGGTAAGGGGGATCTTGCCCTCTTTTTGGACGAAGTCCTTAGTCGATTCATCCGACATTTCATATTTCTCAACGCGCAGCGAGTCGCAATGATCTTTTTCAAGTCCGTTCACTTTAGAGGGCTTTTCTTAACTGACTTCATCCTCATCTTGCTCTTCGTCTCTTTTCTATCAATGCGCCTGCTCAGCAGGGGTTTTGCTCTTCCCATCGCGCTCTTACGATACTTCACTCTCTTCTTCCTTTCTCTATGCGTGGTTTATTTCATTGTTTCATTTCATTATTTCATATCGTGTTAATACATTGACACTTCATAAAAACAATTCATATTAATCCCCGTCATATAAGTATGCAACCGAAAACTATTTTTGAGAATCTATAGTTTGAAAGGTTAATTAAAGTTCGGATGGATAAGATGAGTACCGAGTATCATATAGTCGACAAACTCGACTATAGCCGTCCTTTCTTTTTATTGTTCAATTGGTGATCCTGGGCTGGCTGGATCATGACAGCAGCGTTTCCTGAAAACTTTTCTTTAAAATATTTACTTCTGAAATGTTTCTGTAATGCTTTTGAAAGATTTCAGAAACATAATTTTAAACTAACAGGGTGGCAAATCTGATAACCATGATTCCAGAAATAAGGGCCACTATTGCATCTGATGTGATGTCGAGAGGAACAACCGCAACAAAATTATTATACAACAATATGTTGCCTTATGGACCACTATCCCTACGTTGCTTAAGGGAGAAATGGACAAAACTCCAACACTACTTTTGGCCAGCTTAGCGCAAAAAACAAAATTGTCAGCATGGCCGCCGCCATGAATTGCGTGTTAAACTCCACTGCGTATAAATATTTTTATAAACGCTTTGTGTATTTATATAAAATTATTAGTGATTATGTGTGCAAAGTAGCCTGACAATATTCTAATCCCTATCCAGCGAAAAGACGCTTACTTTAAAACTGAGCTTGTATATTTTATACACGATTATTAGCAAATAATAGAAAACTAAAAAAAATGATGGAGAGAAACACTCACTCTCATAGTGCACGCTTCCAACCTACCATAAAATAATGTTTATTTTACAAAAACATCCACTGCTAATAACACCAATACTTAATCAATCGATCTTTCAGTGCAACGGGAGGGAGCGGGATCTAGCTCCCACGTGCTTTTGCATGTAAAGAATATGAAAGCAAACAGAACCCGAACACTGCACATCACATCCAATGAAGTGCTGACTTAGAGCAAGCAGCCCTCTTCCACTAAGAAATGGTTTCTTACAATCCAAAACCACACCGAATGTATTCTTTGTCAAAGCAGACGGACCTTTACTGGGATTTACAAAAACTCTTCCATTTCATACGCCAGCACCCTAAAAACAGGATTTTACAAATTGGACAAAACAAATTAATCGAAGCCGTGTGTTAAACCATTAACCATGATGCTCACGTCCCAACAATCAAAATAATCGAAGCCGGGTGTTCGAAAAACAACGTGGAACGCAAACAGCGTATAATTTTCATATGAGAAGATATACGATGTACAGAATTGATCATCCGTATGGCAAAGGGCACGGTGGAACCGGCATTTTGATAAGAGACCGCATCAAGTGCAGCTCCACATGTGGCTATCTGCAGTCATATCGATACCCCTACATTCAGACCTGCGCTTCATTCATTAGAATCTTCGTGAAAATCGTATATCTCTTGAAGTCTTTGAGATCCCCGCGTTCATACGGGCAGGCGGACCTGGCTACATTGATAGCGTCCGATCGTCTGTCTTTATGAACGCGTGGATCTCAGAGTCTGTAAAATATAAAGCTATAAAATATTCCATATAGACTCCTAGACGTAGTGCAATGTTGTACAAAAAAATATTGCCACCTTCAATGGTAGTTTCTATATTAAAAGCAAATCGACTAAATTGGAAAATTTTTGGAGGATTTATTTGATTTTTATAATACGATATGCCAATAGTAAGATATTTTTGACAATAACTTCTAAAGGGTTGTCATAATTTTTAAAAATTCCTATTTTATTCATTTATTGCAAAAAAATTAACTTATACATTTTTCATTAAGCATATAGCTTCAACATTATATTATTATATATATTTATCTCATTTACGCTGCATCTTTTGTGAAGATGAGTTTCGAAGCAAGATGGCCTGTGAGAACGATACTATGTCTTTGATGTGTAATCCATACTCTCGACTAGCTATATACAGTGCGTCCTTTGGACACCTTCAACAAGGAAATGTGCTGTGTGGACAAAGAACCAACTCCAATTTTAATACAATATCAATGGCCAATTCTAGTAAGGTGGCAAATTTCTATACCTTCAGCTTTTTTTATTTTAAAATTTTAAAGATTGCCTAGTTTCGTATGCAACGGAAACTACCATGCAAATATGTCATGGACGCCGCCGTTGCACTGTAGTTGCTGATACTGTGACATTTGGACGGCCTTGTGTAGCTGATTTCCAGTTGCACCTTAAAGTTGTGTATACATGTAGTAAGTGTATTTGCTGAGAGAAAAATTGTTTCTTTACTAATCACTTCTTTTTAGTTCCTCGCATGGTTTTAAAAGATCGTTATGAGACTGCGCCCGAGCTCGATGAACCGAAACAGTCAGAAGTTGACTTAGGTGAAGATGAAATTTATGACGGGGCTCAATTTTACAAAGAGTCGGAGGCTATACCACCTTCTCCAAAAATGCAAGGTGCAGTCGCGGAAGGGAAAACAACTTCAAATGAAAAGGTTCTCACAGAAGGCCAAGCATCGTCAAGCTCATATGTGCCTGCAGTTCCTACACAAGATTCGTTAAAAGGTGAATATACGGCAATTTTTTTGTTATTTATTTAATGCATGCATACATCTGTAAATTATTATATCACACATTTTATTTATACATTTACGTTATACAAGTATAACGTATTTCCAACTGTACCGACAATTAGCTATATTAAAAATTGATTTTCTTTTACCCGGATATGGGGGTAAAATTTTATGTTCCTCACTGAAAAGTATTTTTGCTCCAGAATTTATTAAAATACCTTATGTTGACATTAAAAATTGAAGAAACTTAGTAAATTAAATAATGCATAACTCAACGAATAAAGCCTTACTTCGTTGGAAATATTTTGATTATACCTATTTCACTTTCCTTAAGACCAATTCATCATGTGCCGGGTGAGAATATTTTCAATGAGTAATTTTGTATGTCGGCGAAGGAGGGTTCGATTCATCCACCATTTTATATTCTTCAAGGCGCAGCGAGTCGCAATGATCTTTTTCACGTCCATTCGTCCGTTTTATCTTCATGTCCATATTCGCGTCGCCCGTTCTCGTGCATTCGATCTGCCACCTGCATCTGCCGTCATGCGCTTTCGTTGTCTCGCTCTCTCGCGGTATATCTCGATTGCTCCGCAGCATCAAGCGTTGAGCCGCCCTCCCGCGTCATTTACTTCTCAGATCGGTCTTCAAACCTACGCACAGGTCCCATATTTATATAAAACAAAAATTATCAAATCGAAAAATAAATAGAGTGCGTTTATATATATTACTCATATTTTCATTAGCCTCCTCTATAGTAAATCAAACAGAACTTGTTAGGTATTATAGGCTGGATTTTGAACATTAAATGAAGATCCCGGAACGCTTGATACTCAACATGGGTGAACCCCGACGTGATTGTACTTGGAAAAATAATTTGTAGAATTATTTTCCATTGAAAAGTTGAGCTGCATCGCTTAAAATATAAATTAAATAACATTAAAAACATTATTCGGTTTGGGATTTGTATGTGAAATATAAGCATCTATTGGCATACATACGCCTATTACATCCGTTGTTTGCAGAGCGCTACAATCGCTCATACATATATTACCCCATTATATAGCAGTTGCACAGTGGGTCGTGAGCTGACAATAAATTATCGAACTAAATTTTTGTTGTGAAAATGAATCCGTTTTTCGAGTGTGCCCTCTTTAAAGGAAATTGTTTTTAAGTCAAAGTGCAGTCGACCTTTTTGAGGATCTTCAAGGATTGCTGTCCTCCTTGAAAGCAGTAGAGACATTTCCAGAGGCGATGATAAATGTGCGGCTTAGCGAATTGGAAGGCATCGTCGCGGATTTCAAGAGCACGCACAAGGAGCTGTCTGAGTTGGATGTTGCGAAACTCAGAAGCGATCTGCGCGTCAATTTCAACGATGTGGCGAGAGAGGCACGATTCATCCTGTACAGGAGATAATGCGGCGCTCCAGTATGTTGCCGGTAGCTCGACACTGATCAACGCTACTTCTGTCAATTTTGATGCGTCGTATGGCAGAACTTTCAAGGCTTAGCAGCCACTGCCGCTTACCACTTTTAGTGGAGGTTATGCGGAGTGGTTTGAATTCCGGTCACTGTTCTCGACCATGGTGGATTCATATCCATTTATGAGTCGGGAGGAGAAGCTTCAGCGGTTGCGGTCCTGCCGTCGTGAGTCTTCCTTGGAGACTGTGCGATCGTTGGAGCTGACGGACAAGAACTATGACGTCGCCTTGGAGCGGCCAAACAAAAGGTTCAGTAATCGCAGGCTTATTTTTCAACCTCATGTTAATAAGATACTGCATCTGAGGGCCGTAGAATCCGCATCGGCGACGATGCTTCCCGAGCTTTCGGATAAATTTAATTCGCATATGCGAGCCCTGGCCAGCACGGCCACAACGAAGCAGATAATCCAAGTGCTATTGCAGAAGGTTGATGAGTCTAAGTGAAAGGAAATGCAAGCTGACCCGGATTCCTTGGATTCCATTCGAACGTGGGAGTCCATCGCCAGTTACCTCAAGCAGAGATGCTTCAATCTGCCGTGCGTGTGAGCGCAGGCATCATAGTCTGCTGCATTTTTGTGGTAACTCGCCAGCTATAATTAGTATTCAAGGCCAACACCCCTCTCCCGAGGTTTCCGCATCCAGCGACGCTATTTCTCGTTTACCGGCCGCTGCCGTCAATACTTTCGTCGCCAAGGATCGATTCGGTGATGTGGTGCTGCTCGATTCTGGCTCGTAGGTACACTTAGTCACTTCAAGTCTGGCGAACCAGGTGCGGCTATAGGTGACGCAGGGTTCTCTACAGAGGGGATTTCTGTCTGCTGGGATAAGTTTGCTTGAAATCGCAATGCTCGGACTACACGGCGCAATTTACATCCGTGGGGGATGCGGCGGACGCCCTTTTCGGCAATCTTTATTCTATTCAATGACTTCGTGCGGCAAGTGCTGCAACCGAATGGTGCTCTACTACCAAACCAATTACTTTCTGCTCTTCCTGACCATTTACGTCCGTTGTTATTGTCTGCCATCCGGCCAAGATCTTCAGTGGCTTGATTGTCTAGGCGTTGATCATCGCTGTGATCTGGCAGTTCTTCAGTGGAAAGTCAAAGTCGAACTTCATGGCTAGCCGTTTAACCGGCCGCGGAGCACAACACCCAGCAGAAGTGGTACATCATGGCGGGTGCCCTCTCGGGAGGGGGGGGATTGGCATTGGTCAATAACCCTCCCCTGGCGGGAGGTTACCTCTTCGTGCACCTGATCAGCGCTGTGCTGCTGACCGCCTTCACCGTTTTCCTGCCCATCTCTGTGACTTTTATCCATGCCTCTCTGCGGCTTCGAAACATGAAAGACGCAAACTTGCTTCCAATGAAGTGGCCCCTGTCGATAGTAACAGAAATGGTCGTCGGAAATGACGGAATGTGTCAGGTGGGGCTGCTGTGGACGACACTCGTAGCTACCAGGCGATCAGTCAACAAATTATGCTTGCTGTCCCTTCAAGATGTGGTTGAAAGCTCATCTTCCAACGGGGGGAGTATGTCGGGTCAAGCAGCCGCCGGAAAACCGCCACCCGTGACGTCACTCGGTTCTACCGCCTTTTGGGCGGCGATTTTATGTCTTTCCATCCACTCGCGCTCGCTCTTTAGGTCTTTTTTCGCGTTACGCGCTCCCGTGCATTCGATTGGCCACCTACATCTGCGTCATGCGCTTTCATTGTCTCGCTCTCACGCGGTATCTCTCGGTCACTCCGCAGCATTAAGCGTTGAGCCGCGCCCCCGCGTACTGACTCCTTCGTTCGGTCTTCAACCCCTCAGACATATCCACATATATCGCCCGGATAATTGTATCAAATCCGACCCAATAAATTACGCATATATTAAAATCGAACAGTATTTTGTATTCTATTAAAAACTGGAATTCTGAACGATAATTGCAGCTACCCAAAATCGGTCGGTAACTTAACATATGAAATTGCTCAAAACTTTGAAAGCTTTTGCTGTAGAAGTAAAGATAGCCAAAGCTCGAGTTTTGATAAATTTAATATTCAAACCAGCTTTTCGGGTTCGAAAGCTTGCATTGCTTCGTTTTGCTCACCTACATTGGGAAATATAGTAGGTGTGTCTATGGTTCGGGAATCAACCAAAGACTTTATTGTTTCGAATAAGGATAAAAGCCCTCTAGCTCAACACAATCCATTGAATCCATATCCAATTTCTATATTTATGTAAAAAAAAATCAAATTTCTTCATTTAAGATAAATACAGTTTCCAGAATAAAAAATAATATTTTCCAGAAAACATTATTTTATCTGTGGGACTGATGAATCGAATTAAAATGTCTGTAACTCGTAAAATAATCCCCGACACTGAAAGTGCCACAGCATTAGATGAAAATTCCATGAAGAAGGTTGAAGAAGATTTTACCACTTGGAAGCCGAGTAATACTATAGCCGAAAAGAAATTTTTCAACCGCAGAAAATGTGTGGATACAGATGACTGGGGTATTATAGGCTTAAATTGTACGATCGAGGACATTGGAATAGAACACGTGGAAGTAGTTGGTTTTCTATCAAATTGGATTGACAGCTATATTTATATAAAAAGTGAGTGTATATAAGTCCACTAACAAAGATTGTTTGAAGCGTGAAGCTTGGAGTCGAATCAAATTCCATTAACAAAATGTTCGCAAGTCTTCGAAACCTCCACATTTACCTAATCATATAAAAAAAAACTCTTGACGAGGAAAAATAACGGTGCGAACCCGCATGACACTCCCAAAATATCTGAGTGTTTATATCGTCTATTGTTATTGTTCCACGTGCCGAATAAGAATATTTTTAATGTATAATTTTATATACATATACTGCATTTATTCGTCACCAAAATTGATATCAGATATTTTGGGAGGGGCAGGCGTGTTCGCCATCGTTATTTTACCTCGTCAAGAGGTTTTTTTACATTTGATTGTTCATTCATTTTTAATGTTCTATTTAATTAGTTAAACTTTTATATGTAAGTCTTTTATTGAACTGATTGAATGTGCTAGGAGCCGAGCCAGAAAACCTTCCGAGTCAATTAATACCTCGCTTTAACCATTCAGCTATTGTCCAAATCGTAATATCACTGTACAAAATGCCCTTGATGTTTCGTAAATACCAGGTGTTTTTATAATAAAACTTAATAAAAACAAAAATTAATGAAAAATTAAAGTTGAGTTCTCGAACTCAGCTCGAACCCGGTACCCTTTACACATAGCTGAGAACACTACCGTTGGCCTATCCCTGACAAGGTTTCGCGCGAAAATTTGCTAAATTTCCGTTATTGCTTCATGCTACTCTAAAAATCTTCCAAAAACATGAGCGGATCTCGTGTCGATTAAAAAGCGCTTCTAGTGGTCAAAACAAGAAACTGCAATTTGCTTGGGATATTTTTTTCGGAGTGCGGTCGCCGACAGGCAAAGCGCCATCAGCTGTTTGTGAATCGAATATGTTTATGTATTTCTATGAATATGCACCTTAGCGTCACAGCCAGAACCATAGGTAGCTCTACTTATCGAACTATATCTTGAGTAAGCGACTTTACCCAGATATAACCGATATATCAAAGTTTCGTGGTCTATCTATACATGCAATAATAAATCGGATCGTTAGAGCCAATTAAAAAAAAATGTTTTTTCCTAAAAAAAAAAATTATTTCCTGTGTATTTAAAAAAAAAGAAAATTTATTTTCAGCGTATTTTTTTTCTTACGTATTAGACATTTGATCTTTAAGAAAGTGAAAATGATATGATTGGTTGATGTGAATGATGCATTGGTTGTAAAGTTACGCGTTTCTTACATTTACGAGTCTTTTCAATTTTTTAAGGTAACCTTAAGTAATTTCGAGAAGTCGTAGAGCAAACGTTGCTTAGATTTTAGTAACTAATATACTCAAATTTTTTCAAAATTTTAAAAGAAACAAGAAAGGAAAGCTTGCTTCCGGCGGAGCTGAAGTTGATATACCCTTGCAGTTAAGTGGCAGCTAATATTATTAGATATATGTATATCTGATCTTATATAGTCGGCCGATCCGTATGAAATTTTGCGGATCCGATAAGTTGGCCCAAAATGGAAATTATTGAAAGTACCATCTTTCTAACTTCAAAATCGACAAAGCTATGGCATTTCTGATCAATCAGTTAGATGACAGCTATTGGATGTAGTTCGCCGATCCTTATGAAAATTGGCAGATCAAATAATTTTGCACAACCGCATTTCTTATGAAAGAAGGTCTTATCCTTCAAACTTAGAAAACAACAAAGTTATGGTATTTCCGATCAATCAGTTATACGGCAGCTATGGGATATAGTTGACCGATCCTGGCCGTTCCGACTTATATACTGTCTGCAAAGGAAAGAAGGATGTGTGCTAAGTTTGAAGTCGATACCTTTAAAACTGAGAGACTAGTGTTGGCAACTAATGCCAAGACCTACTAACCTATAGTAATAGTTAGCAATAAGCAATAATTAAACGTTCAGCATAGTTGAATTGTCTAAAAGCTGACCGAGTAACCCAGCTACAACGGCGCCCGACGAAACCTGGCACAGCAATATCTGCAATACTGATCAGGTCGAACAAGAATCACCAGAAGTGAGAAATACAACGATTAAGCAACCTGAGTCAGCAGACTCAGAGGTAGGTGACACTTCACTAACCTTGATGGGGGGCACTTCCGTAACTTTGACCTCCATTAACTGTCACGTAATATCTATGTTAGCATCGTATATAAGTATATGTATTTAGCATCTTAAGGTACTGTAGCATCATATATAAGATTTGTGTTTCTAGATGAAGATAGTTGCGAATACAAAGTTAAAGCATCTCGTTACTCAGTGCCAAGTGCGGTACTTAAAACTAACCTACTTCGAGTGTTGCTCCCGTGAAACGGACCACAAGTAGGAATCTCGCCCCTTATGGCGCCGCTGAGTGTTGCTCCCGTGAAACGGACTGTCAGTAGGACCAATTCGTTACGTAGCTTCCGTGTGTTGCTCCAGACCCAAGGACCGCCGGAAATCCTCTCACCCCTACGTAGCGCCTCTGAGTGTTGCTCCCGTGAAACGGACCATCAGTAGGACCAATACGTTACGTAGACTCCGTGTGCTGCTCCAAACGGACCGTCAGTAGGATCAATACGCTACGTAGCATCCGTGTGTTGCTATCAACTGCAGGAGAGATTACAATCCAACATACCACCACCACAGCTGCAGACAACCAACTGGACCTCAGCTCATCGCTACACCCTAGCGACCTCATCCTAATCACAGCAAGCGACTGTTCAGCCCGAGCAAACCCTTGAACAGGTAATTCAGTCAGATTATCTATTAGGTTTTGACTACAACTCCGGGACCTACCGTTACGACGATAGTGGCCGCAACCGCTCTACTGACGAACATTTGGAGACCCTTACGTGATCCTTTTTCTATTGGATCACAACCTAAACACAAGCGGCAAGGCAATTCGACGTTAAAAACAACAACAATCTGGAGCCGAAAGTACATTCGAGGGAGAGCGGATCAGGAAGTACTGAAGACCCTCAAATCGCATCATTAAAACGAAGACATGAAGGGCGCTTAGACGATCTTGAAAACTTCCTATGTAATCGCATTGAAGGAAAGGAAGTATCTTTTTACACCAGGCAATTTATGAAAGAGTTATGGAAGGACATTGTGCACGGCCATCATGACCTTATTGATTTGGATCCAAAAATTACTACAGATGGACATACGAGCGATCGATTCCAGGTCGTGCGAGCGGAATAGTTTTTATTTCTAAGCGAAGAATCACCATCAAAGGCAGTACCATCTCAAAAACCCACTGCCACACCGACGTTCGTGATACCACCAGTAGATATTTCAAAATTCCGGCACTTGGAAAATCATGTAACCGGAGAAGCCAAGAACCTAATCTCCTCAACATTTGGGGGCATCTCAACTGCAAGGATGCCTGGCAGCGGTTAAAAACACGATTTCAAAATGAAAGAATTATAGTCAAATCTATACTTAAAACTTTATTTGCACACCCCAAGACAAATTGGTCAGCGAAGCAGTTATGCAGCCTACATGATACGGTGCTCAGAACAATCACCGACCTCAACACCCTCAATGTTTCAACAACCGAATGGGATTCAATCTTGATACACATAATTGAGGAAAGATTACACCCACACACGCTGTTATCTCTTGAACTAGCCATCGCCGATCCAACCACTCGACAATCCCTAAAGCTGATGTTAGAACACCTTGAGCGTCAGGCAAACAGTCAAGTAACAATCCGGAAAAATACGTCTACCGCTCCACGTCAATCCAGCTCATCACCAGTGGTGTGTTCAGCCACAGTTCCTCTTACAAATGAACCTGCCGCTCTGTTACCAACCGCGCAAGTGGCAATACATGGACCAGCCGGACCCCCTCAGCAATGCCGCACTCTCCTAGATTCTGGATCACCGGTCAACATAATTTCAATTGGAGCCATTTTAGCGCTCCTGAATTTACACAGCCTCAGAAGATGGGCCTATTGGAGCAAATAGTAAAACCTGGAAGCTTTAGAAGCAAATAGTAAAACCTGGAAGCTTCAGAAGGACATTGAACCAAAAACCCAGACCCAAAAAACCAGACTTTTTTTTTCTTATCTTAAAGCGAACGGACGTGTTTTTTTGTGCGCACTGCGTTTTTATTTAATTATTTGATTTCTAAACTTAAAACTCCGGAGTTTATCTATATTTATTAATATTTATAACAATACAATCCTTTGCTTTACAAGTATCCGTATCGCTTCGTGTGTGCAGTGGTATATTTGGAGGTAAATAATAACTTTATTAATTTTAATCCAAACATACATAGCTCTGCTCTGCTTCTTCATCTTTTACGGTGTTGCTTCTATCATCGCTCAATAGAGATTCTTATCTATATTCCTTACTCTTTATTAACCCGCACTAATCGCTCTCTTCAATCCCCCTTTTTCGTTTCCCTGGCACAGTGGTTCAAGGTACGTTAATAATATAATAAAAAATATTAATATATTAATTAATCAAAACCATGGAATTTAAACTTGTCTGTGCGTTGAAGACTTGTAATAAGACAATCTCCTCATCCCAGCCTACCATCCACTGCTGGCTTTGTGAAAACGTTTTACACGCAAAGTGTGCCGGGTTCACGGCCTCAGTTTCGGATGCCATTTCACGTAGGTCTGGGCTCCACTTTTGCTGTGACGGTTGTCGTGTTGTTCAGGGCGAAATGAGATCGTTCATGAGACAGACTAAAAGTTAGTGGTTTTCGTAAAATCAATGACCAACTCTGTGCGCTCGATACACAGTTTAGTAGTCTACAACTATTAAATGAGTCTCCAAAGCGTAAGAAATCCGCTTTTAGTGATGTGCTTGTGGCGAATAATCATCAGCCCTCTCAGCCGACAATCATGCAGCCGCTTATATCGCTGGCCACTCCAAGGGCCGGACCTGGTAAAAATTCGGCTTCCGAATATCTCGGGGTAAATGAGCAATTGTCCGATATGTCCTCTGTGGCATCGCTTCAAGTGATACCACCAGACCCAATAAAACATGTATCTTTTCCTCCTCTGCTTACGTTTGAGAACTCATATGCGAACACTGATCTGGCAATGGCCGATCTCTTCGCAAAGTTTTTTCAAACAACTAATTCATGTAGCACCATTCCAACTCAGCCTTACACTTATAAGATTCAATCAGCCAAACAGATATTTTGTCCATCTTTTGATCAAAGTGGTGTGTTATCGGATCTTCTTAAGGTCAAGCCCGTGTATTCGCCAGGCCCTGATGGAGTACCAGGTTGCGTTCTGAAGAACTGCGCCGAGGCACTGTGCAAACCGCTCCTTAGACTCTTTAATCTATCGCTGGAGACTTCGGTTTTTCCCCTTATGTGGAAGGAATCCTACATTATTCCTCTTCATAAAAAAGGGAAAAAATCCGATGCTGCCAATTATAGAGGCATTTCTAAATTGTCAGCCATTCCAAAGATTTTCGAAAAACTTATCACTCCACATTTGCAACACCTATGCAGTTCAATAATATCCCCGTGCCAACATGGCTTTATGAAGCGCCGCTCCACCACCACCAACTTGTTGGAGCTAACATCTTTTGTCATGGATGGGTTCCGGAATGGCTTACAAACAGACGTCATTTACACTGATTTCAGTAAAGCATTTGACTCTGTTAACCATTCGCTTCTTATAAGTAAACTCAGTCTTTTGGGATTCCCAACTGATCTCCTGATTTGGATTTCGAGTTACTTATCTGAAAGAACCCAACGTGTTTTCTTTAAAGATGTTACCTCGCGGTTAGTCCGCGTCACATCTGGGGTGCCCCAAGGAAGCCATCTTGGACCATTACTCTTTACATTATTTATTAACGACTTGCCCCTTGCCTTAACTGACTCACTTGTACTTATGTACGCTGATGACGTTAAGCTTTGTCTTCAGTATAGATTCACTAGCGCCCAATCTAGACTTCAATCCGATTTGGATAAATTTCAAAATTGGTGTTTAGCAAATAACCTAAAGCTTAATGGATCGAAATGTAAACTCATGTCATTTTATCGATCTAGTCCTCACCAGGCTACGTACTATCTCTATGGGAATGCCTTAGAACGATTAACTCAGGTTAACGATCTGGGTGTCCTAATAGATTTGAAACTTAAATTTACCGACCATATATCCACCATGGTTAATAAAGCTATGGGTGTGCTTGGTTTTATTAAAAGATGGTCAAAAGAATTCAATGACCCGTAGTTAACAAAAACTTTATATACTTCACTAGTCCGTCCGATTCTTGAGTATGGATCGTGTGTCTGGAGTCCTCAATATGGAGTACACCAAGATCACATAGAATCTGTACAAAAAAACTTCCTTATCTTTGCACTTAGGGGACTTAATTGGGATGCAAGTCTTCACCTTCTATCCTATCATTGTAGACTTTTATTAATAAAGTTACCATCACTAACAAACCGTAGAACGATGCTGGGTGTCATGTTTTTAGTTAATCTTATTAATGGAAATGTAGACAGCCAGCATTTACTAACACGCTTAAATTTTAAAGTTCCTAGTAGAAGGACTAGAAACTTTCGTCCTCTACTCCTCAGCCATTGTAGCTCGACATATGCCCAACACGATCCGTTCAGGGTTGTATGTTCGGACTACAATGGTCTCTACAACATCTTGCCACTTTGCTCTACTAACAATCTTAAATCCTTTATACTAAACGCCTTATCTGTGCAACACTCTTCCTCGTAATACTTTACTCCTTCTCTTTATACTCGGATCTATCCCCGCGATTCGAGCCGTACGTTACGCGGCAGCGCCCCTCGGTCGGTTGGGCGGGAGGGTGGCTGTACGCAGAGGGAACCGCGCGATAAAAAAAAAAAAAAAAAAAAAAAAGGTCCGAGAAGCAAGGCCAAGAAAAAACCGAGAGTCCTGTATGTGCATTGACCAACCAGAAGAAACGCTTGGCACTACGTGGGATACGTAGTTCAAGAAAAATGGTTACGCGGGCGCGCAACTAAACGAAGGAGACAACAGGCCTGGAATTTGGTATTTGACAAATGTTCGAGGTCGCTCCCACATGATTCGAATATTTCGACCTCATCCTGATCACAGCAAGCGACTGTTCAGCCCGAGCAAACCCTTGTACAGGTAATTCAGTCAGATTATCTATAAGGTTTTGACTACGACTCCGGGACCTACCTTTACGTCCGTGAGTTCAAGTTCGACGATAGTGGCCGCAACCGCTCTACAGACGAAAAACTAGTTTGCGTAGAAACAGACAGACGGACATGCTTATAACGACTCAGGAGGTGATCCTGATCAAGAATATATATACTTTATAGGGTCGGAGTGAAGGAGACATTCACTGCGTTGCACACTTATGATCAAAATTGTAATACCCTCCGCAAGGGAGGGTATGCGGACGGGAAATTTTTTCGGAGTAAAATTTGAAAAGCTTTCGGAAATCCTTTAAAAATTCTTTAAAATTTCTTGAATAACTTTTGAAAGAAATGGGATCGAGATGGTTGAGAAACTAATTGACGCGTATTTAATAGCAGAATCTGTGTATATAAAAATATTTTGTCTGTTGACACCTATGTCCCCACTGTCTCCAATTGAGTGAATCAAAAGGGTTTTACATTTACGCGAATTTCTCCCAAGCCAAACTACTTTTTGCAAATGTTTGGATATCCCTCTAATGAAGACAATACTTTTCATTTGTTATATCACTCTTCGGCTATATATAGTGTCTTCACGTGCCAACTACAAGCTAGGGCATGCGTGTCGCCACCTAGCGGACTTCCGTCCGCTGTGATATAAGTATTGCGTCTGCCTGTCTGTTTCTACCCGTACCCGTTCTTAAACTGTCATAACGTTGGTGTAAAGATGTCAACTTGTTTTATGTTTTAGGTTAGAAAGATGAGAGTTTCTATGGATTTCATTTTTTGCCAACCAATCCGGTCCACCAAATTGCATAAGGTTTGGTGTTATACTCTATAAAGCCGGAGATGACTCCTTTTCAATTTAATACCCATATTTTACTTCGATATACATATTTAATAGCCTGAACAAAGATCCAGTCTTACAGATGAATTGGCGGTTATTTATTTATACTTGGGACATCAAAATATCGGCAGAGCTACAAATTTACTGCTAAAACGAAAGCAAATTGGCTAGGGAATTCTCGAATTATGTCTCAAAATATTTGTTCATAAAAAACGAGCTCATTGGCGTCTATTATATATTATTTTAGTGTTATATAATAAAGAATCTAAAATACTTTTAATATTATTATTTCATTCATTTATGTTTATTATTATGACAATGTTTATTATTATGATAATTATAACTTAAACTGTTTCAGAGCATCAGAAAAAGTTTTATCTTTACCTTGTCATATCTGTGGCCGTTGGATTAGTCCTTATTCTAACGATACTGATTGGGCGGATTACAATGCAGAAACGTTACGAAGACTGTGAAACTTATATGTCCAGTCCAGAAAACTCTAAAACAGCGGAGGTCGTTTTGGATGTCACCACTGAAAATCACCCTACAGTTCAAGAAACAGACGGTACTCATCTACCGGAACCTATGAGGGACTACAGCTTTGCAATTGACCAAGATAGTAATTCAAAATGTCAGAGGCCATGCTTAACATCCCAGAACGAAACTTCAGAGGTAAGTTTGTTAATTAAAATTAATTTACATAAAATTGTTGTACAAAAAAAATTTAAAAAATAAATCAAAACCAGAAAGGAAAGCTAACTTCGGGCGGAGCCGAAGTTGATACCCTTGCAGTTAAGTGGCAGCTAATATTATTAGATATATATCGGATCTTATATAGTCAGCCGATCTTTATGAAATTTGGCGGATCGGATAAGTTTGCCCAAAATGGAATCAATTGAAAGTCCCATCCTAACTTAAAAATCAAAGAAAAAAACTAAACAAAGTAATGGCATTTCTGATCAATCAGTTAGATTTTTTCTTCTCTTCATTTATTTACAATTATAATTATAAATTTATAATTCTCTTCATTTATAATTAATAATACATAAACAGAAATAGCAGTTTTCCAGTGAACCCCCTTATTATATTCAACATCTTTTCTGTTAATTGATCGGGGAGATCGAGTATGTGGTATCCTTTTAGTCTTGATAATGATAAGCTATTATCTACTAGACTTAAGGCTAAATTATTTTCATGTTTATGGAGTCTGTCGATATATTTTTTAATAATTTTATTTATTTCTTCTCTTATGGTTGGGATATTAAGATCCTTGTGGATATTTGCATTAGATACATAAAAAGGAGCATTGACAATTTATCGCAAAGTTTTTGACTGGTATATCAATATTTGAGTTGTTAGCAGTTCCCTGTATAGCGCTGTATAGTGTAAGTCAAACGGGCTTTAGTATAGATTTGTAGAGGCGAATTTTGTTTTCCAGTGAGGTTTCCTATTTTCGACTTATCAATCAGGACATTTTTAGTGTTTTAAGTCTGAGTTGCTGACATTTGGCTCTTATGTGATTTTTCCATGTTAATCTGCGATCGAGATGCAAGCCCAGATACTTGAAACAGGTACTTTGTGGAATTGGCGAGCCGTTAAGTAAAACATTTGGACAACTGCCTGGTCTAAATGAAATGGTTATTTGGACAGATTTTAGGGAGTTAATTCTAATTTTCCATCGAAGGAACCAGTCTTCAATTAGGCTTAACTCACGCTGAAGAAGTTCGGAAGCTTCATTTCTAGATGCGCTTGTGGCCAAAACGGCTGTATTATCAGCATATGTTGCAATAGTGCAGTTGTTTGTGACTGGCATGTCGGCCGTATATAGGGTGTAGATAGGGGTAGGGAATAGGGGTATCTTGTACAATAACCCTTTGTGCCAGACTCGATCGAACGCTTGTTGAACATCAAGAAATGCAGCAGTGCAGTATTTTTTGTTCTCAAATGCAGAAACTATATCATTAATGACCCTGTGGCATTGCTCAGGGACCCCTTGGCCTCTCCTGAATCCGAATTGGTATGCAGGAATGATGAAATTTTCGTCCAAATTGGCAACATTCTATTCAGTAGTATTTTTTCAAACACTTTCGAGAATATTGTCAGCAGACTAATAGGACGATATGATGTCAATTCCGTTTCCAATTTGTTTGGCTTTAGGATCATAATGATCTCTGCACATTTCCATTGACTTGAAAAGTGGTCTAGTCTGAGAATTGCGTTAAATACAAGAGTGATAAACCGAATGCATTTTGGTGGTAATCTTTTTATTGTAATGCCGTTTATTTTATCAGGACCAGGTGCTTTTTTATTGTTCAAGCCTTTAATTTCTGTTACAACTTCTTCATATTTGATGCTTTTTATAGGTAAGCTCATTGGCAGGGTGACTCAAGAAATTTTTCTACTTCGGTTTCTGTTATAGATTATTAATATCGTTGGGCTGGAAAACAGATTGCAGATGTTGTGCAAATGCTTCCGCCTGTTCGCTTCCATTGCTATTACGAATATTTCTGTTTCTTTTAGCTGGTCTCTTTAGGTATTTAGTCGCCCTCCATAGGTTGTGTTCGTGGTTGCAGGAATTAGGATAAATTTCTCAGATACGCAGCTAGAGATTAATTGCGTAAGTTTGACAGAAGTTGTTTAAGCTCAGATGCAGCCTTGTTGAATAATCTTTTGTAAGCAGGGTAGTGAGTTTCTTGCCAGCGTTTGCGCAGGTTTCTTTTACTTTTTACTTTTTGTCGAATTTTGATTGAAAGGAACAATTGGTTTGGCTGTTGACGATTAAGAGCATGATCCGTGTTTCTGTAGCGCGCTTTATGAATTTTATTTGTGAAAAGCTCCACAGCATAGCCTATCTCCTCTGGTGTTTTTAACGAAATATCCAGGCTAATTGCTGAGTCTAAATAGTTTTTGAATGCGTTAATGTCTGTTGAGGCTGAAATGACTGTGTAGGGCTTTTCCAATATATAGGCTATTGTGCTGTAAGTAGCTATTATTGGAGAATGATCTGAGTTATAGTAAAAGCTTTCCATTACTCGCATATGTGATTGTAGAATTTCAGAGAATACTACGAAATCAATCAAGTCTGAAATTTTCCGAATATCAGATAGCCAGTATGTACGCTTACCAGTTGACAAAGTTGTTATGATATTGTGTCGTATGCATTGGTATAACTCCGATCCCTTCGGGTTAGTCAGTCTGGACGCCCACCATGGATGTTTGGCATTGAAGTCGCCTCCCACAATAAGCTTTGTGTTTTGAAAGTTTTGAAAATCGAGCTACTGTCCATGATTTAAAACTTAAGGCCCTGCTTGACAATAATTGCAGCACCCCCACGAGCTTTATCTGACGGATGGTCAGCTCTTACTGTGTCGTATCCAATAATTCTAAAATAAGATTTGCTAGTGAAGTGAGTTTCTGTGATAAGCTGACGTCAATTTCATTCGTTTTTAAAAATAAAGATATTTCATTTACATGGTTGGAAAGCCCATTGGCATTCCATATTCCAAAGTTTACATTTATTTGCATAGCTTATTTACAAGTAACATTATCATATTAAGTAAATTATTCGTAAGTTGAAATTGTTTTTCTAGAAGCTGTTCAGTTATCAAGTCCAGTGCTTCGTTTTCGTCTTCAATTCCATTATTTGGCGTGCTGTCGCTTAGGAGGGCATATTGATTGGAGCTGGTGCTGGGTGCATGGGCCACAGCAATTTTTTTCTTTAGTAGGATCGGAGACACCAGGTTTTGTCTCTTGATTGCCTTTGGCTTCGGTCTTATTGTCTGCCAGCTCTAAGCCGATGTGTCGTCTTCGTCGTTGCTCATGTTAACAACAACACTTTTTTTTAGTGCTTATCAGCAACCACTGTTTTGTCGAATAATAATAGCTTTAGTGCTATCGCAGCTTCCGCTTAAATTTTAAGCACGTCTTAGCTCGGGGAGTATTTGATCGCGACTTGAATCAGTTATAAGATAGCTATAAGATATAGTCGAACGATCCTTATGAAATTTGGCAGATCGAATAAGCTTGGCCAAAATGGAATTTTTTGAAAGTTCCTTCTTTCTAACTTAAAAACACGAATGTTATGGCATTTCCGATCAATCAGTTATATGGCAGCTATGAAATATAGTCGGCCGACACTTATGAAATTTCGTGGATAAGATATTTTGGTCAAAAATAATACCTGTGGACAGTCCCAACCAAACTCTAATTTAAAAACACGAATTTTATGACATTTCTGATCAATTAGTTAGTTATAGACAGCTATAGGATGTAGACGGCCGATCCTTATGAAAATTGGCAGATCGGATAAGCTTGACCAAAATGGAATTCATTGAAAGTGCCATCCTTCTAACTTAAAAAACAACAAAGTTATGGCATTTCCGATCAATCAGTTATAAGATAGCTATAAGATATAGTCGGCCGATCATTACGAATGTTATGCCATTTCCGATCAATTAGCTATATGGCAGCTATGAAATATAGTCGGCCGACACTTATGAAATTTCGTGGATAACATATTTTGGTCAAAAATAATACCTGTGGACAGTCCGAACCAAACTCTAATTTAAAAACACGAATTTTATGACATTATAGGACAGCTATACGATGTAGTCGGCCGATCCTTAAGAAAATTGGCAGATCGAATAATTTTGCACAAAGTGGAACCCATTTACTTTATAGGGTCAGAGATGTCCCCTTCACTGCGTTGCACACTTTTAACCAAAATTATAATACCCGCTGCAAGGGTATAACAAGCAAGGAAAGTCTTGTTGGTCTTGTATCAGCAGCATACTGTCTTGAACGGGAATTCTTCTTGAATGCATTCAACAGAATGCTAAATTCGGTCGTAGCCGAAGTTAATATACCCTTGCAGTAAGTAGCAGAAATATATCTGTGGGGGCTTGTGCCAGCATTAATTATTGTAATTATCCATAATTAGTTTTCTCAGTTTAACTTGCCGCACTGAACTCTACCTTGGCTTATTTATTGTTTCTACAAAAAAGCTGGTAGCGTTACAATATTGAATAGGATATTCTTGGTCGATACTTATGAGAGTTTCAGTATAAAACCAATTTATTAAAAGGAAAATTTTTAAAAAGCTTCTATCTTCAAAAATGACGAGTTTTTTTCAAAAACCTCAAAATTCGGTCATTTCCGATCGACTTATATAGCGCTCCGGGGACCGATCCGGGTCCCTGTCGATTTATATACTGCGTGCAAAGGAAAGAAGAGTGTGTGTGCAAAATTGACAGACAAGTTCGCGAAAAAAACAAACCGACAGCTCTCAGTTCCGCTTTCAGCCGCCAGTGTGCGCGTGGCCTTACGTATAATTTATTCCCAATTTCAATTAGTTAAGAAGATCAAAGGAATTTCTAGCGGAATTGTTTGCTCTGATAGCAAAACAAAGCACCACGATGGTGCGGAGCTGAAGGTGATTGTAATACAAACTGAACTAAAATTCTCCATCAATATAATTATTTATTCTTTCTTTCGAAATCGTCTTGAGTTATTGCCCAGTTGCCGAATTCGAGTTGGCATTTGTTTGACTTAGGGGTTATTGCCCAATTGATCCATTAGGATCACTCATGCTAAGACTACAGCTAGTCAGGGCTAATGCGTCGAATAGCAATTTAAGCTGGCTTTACACCAGTGGTGTGCACAAAAGGAGAAAATTAAAAGCGAGAGTGTATTGGTGAGCAAATCGATGTGATGCATTGAGCGAGTCGAAAAAGACTGTGTATAAAATTATTTTGGTTAGAAAATATGAGCGGCTGCATAATTGTCGGCTGAAGATTATTCGCCACAAGCACATCACTAACAGCGGATTTCTTACTATTTAGAGACTCATTTAGCAGCTGAAGACTACTAAATTGTGAATCAAGCGCACAGTGTTGGTCATTGATTTTGCGAAAACCGCTAACCAACTCTTTAAATCCACTTTTACTCTTTCTCATGAACGATCTCATTTCGTCCTGAACAGCACGACAACCGTCACAGCAAAAGACCAGACCAGACCTACGTGAAATGGCAGCCGAAACTGAGGCCGTGAACCCGGCACACTTAGTGTGTGCAACGATTTTTTCAAAGCCAGCAGTGGATGGTAGGCTGGAATCAAGAGATTGTATTATTACAAGACATTATTACAAGATTTGTTTATTACTAATATTTTAAATAAATATGTAAATGTAATTTATTACTATTTTTTTTATCATTGAAGAACCTTGATCCACTGTACCAGGGTAACGAAAAGGAGAGATTAAAGTGGGGGCTAGTAAAAAAGCAATTGATAGAGATAAGAATCTCTATTGAGCGACAATAGACGCATCACAGAAGAAGATGAAGAAGCAGAGCAGAGCTATGCGTGGAAGAAAATTAATATTCTACCTCCAAATATACCACTGTACACACCTAGCAATACGAATATTTAAAATATAAAAATTGGTTTATAAATATAAATAAACACCGGATTGTTTGAAGTTATTAAATAAAAGATTTAATAAAATCGCAGTGCGCACAAAAAAACGACCGTTCGCTTTAAGATAAAAAGAAGAAGTTTGAGAGTGTCTTGCGCAGGTTGGTTTTCTCAATCTCCAACCTATTGGTACTACTCGATTTCTATTCAATATTCTGTACCCGGTTTATTCTTCCCGCCCGCTGGAATATTCTGCGCACTAAGCATATGCTAATCTGATCGTAGTGATCCATTCCATTCGGTGTGGCCGGGTCTGCCTTGAAGCTTTCAGAAGTTCTTACTGTTGTAGTCGCTGCAGTCGTTGACATCGCGATATTGGCTAAACGTGGTACTTGGCGGGTCGATGCATCCCTTCTCCGAGAGCTCCACCCTCGCGTCTATCTCCCCTTGTATTTTGGGGTTATTGAGATTTTTCAATGACCTTTTCTTCAAATAACAACACGAAATTATTTATTTTCGGAACGTTATAATATTGTTTATTTATGTCCGCATATGAAATGGAGTGAGACAAAAGCTCCAATTTATAATGCGTATTCACTGGGATAAAGGGCAAGATTGCGCCCGCCTTAGAACATAGGCCGAGCGAAAGATCGCAAGCTTAATGATAAAAATAAAGCCTATTGAAGGCGAGCGGCCAAGAAGAGTCAACCAACAATAGCGATAAGATAAATAAATATATGCCAAACTATAATTATTATATTTTAGTGATCTAATCTATGCCGTGGCTGCTGCCTGACCGACATTCCCCTCCCAGTTGACAAAAACTTAGCCACTTAGCCAAGTGTGGAATGGGCAGCAATTCGAGCAGAGCGCTGCTTATCTCCGTAATATCCGTCATATCTCCATAATATGGCCTTAAAGTCCTCGTATATGGCGACCAACTGGCCATGACGCACATGGAGGACGCACACCTTGGACACTGGCTGAAGGGCTCCTAGGATCCTCTTCAAATTCTGGAGGACACCCTTGGCTTGCATTTCAAAATCGCACTCGGAGCTGGAAAGGGTTCTCCTGTGACGGCGGCACTGGAGTTCATCGCCACTATAATTGAACTACGCTCAATAAAAATAAAGAAACGCATAAAATAATTGTGGCGCCAAAGTTATAGTTCATATTATTTTTTTGTATAATATTTAATTAAAATTGTGCGCGGCGAACACGATTTATCGTACTGTGCGCAACCGTACACTGATTGAAAGAATTTATATATATTATATATGAATGCTTGTGCAAGAAAAATTTATATTGCTAATATATTGTATTGCTAATTTATAAATACAAAATATTTGTTTTCAGACACTGATGCAACTGTATGCAGTTTATATTCAAAATGTACATACATATGTTTAGACACTGCGTAAAACTGAATCAAATATATTCGCACTAGTTATATTTCATGTTCGTGAAATTGTTAATTTTAATAATAAATCACGTCGGAGTCACCAAGAAAAGGTCATTGGAAATTCTCAATGACCAAACAATATGACCAAACAATAGCGGGATATGGTGGATATCTCTCTCCGTCATCTTCGTGCCAATTTTTAATATTGTTTCTGTTCTATTGACTTGATCTGTTGCGGTCCAGATGTCGGCTGTCTGTGACCCATGCTCATTACCACCTCTAGCGATGCGCATGCACAGGGCCTTATGAACATCTTCATGCACGGCATGACGTTCTCTTCTAGCCTTTCTATCACTTCCTTTGTGGTCTTTCCCAGTGGCGTCATCAGCGACTGGAGGTCCACCATGTATTCCATGTATTTCATAAGGCTCTCTTCGTCGCTGCTTCCGCTGGAGAACCCGATCCGCCATTTTTACGAAATATTTATTCGACAAAAAAAAGGTTTCGAAACACTTCCTAAACTGTTTTTTTGTTTGCCAGTCCACATCGTTCATTATAAACCACACATATTCCACACCCTGAAGCAGCTATGGCAGCCCCTCAGGATTGAGTTTAGGTCCAACCCATAAGTTTTTGCGGACCCTACCACTCGAAATTCCAACGGGTCTCCTGTTCCGTCGAACCAAAAAGACCAATTCCGAACCTGCCTTGTCACCTCCACGTAGTCGACCTGAACCGGCTTTCTCGATTGTGGCTCCGGCTCCTTCCTATATTTAGCTCTGGTACCGCCAGGTTTTATATGAGCTCGGACTCGCTCACCGCTCTCTGACCTGGGGTGCATTTTGTCGTTTTTGATATCGTCGCTTAGTTCGCCACCGGGACTTTCATTGTTTCAACGGTTCTATCTGCTGGTAGGCCAAGCTCTCTGCTACTTCGATGAGCTCCTCTTTCCGTTGCGAGTAAGTACAATTTTTTCTCCCCATTTCGATCCAATTATATTTCTGAACTCAATGCAATTACGTAGTTTAGGCCCCAGGTGTAACTGTTTTTGTTTCATCCGCTCGCGGCATATGACGCGACTATCTCACAGAGTTTGTGGGAAAGTTCCACCGAATTTATGGATTTGACGTATTTGCCCGAAACTAGAAATAACTCAAACAGCTTTTCTTTATTAATGACTGATCCTTTTGTTGTTGTCGCCGCTCTCGGTTAGCAGACTCTCCCCCTTCGGTATGGCTGGCCTTTTATCCGGGTTGGTCGCCAAGACACACATCTCCCATGCGTACGCCGAGCAGGATATAAAGCCTTGTTGCCTGGCTGCCGAACAAGTGGACTTCCTACCTTGCAAGACACACCTGCATGCATACGCTCTGCCGAACTCTTGACGGGCCTAACTCGGCGTTGCGCCTCCCTTACACCAGAGAATCGCTGTGCCGATGTGCCAGCAAGCCTAGATCAGAAGTCTTCTGACCGGACCGTTGGGTCCCCGATCGGTTTCCTTGACTTGACCGCTTTGCAGGATCACGCCAGTTCGGTGCGTTCGAGACCCGGTAAGGCGTACCAGCATGAATCGTGTAGGCCAGTATCACAGAGTCGTGTAAAGGGTCTGACTGGTCTGACTCGCTTACCCTTAGCTGAACCGTCTCCTACACAATTTTCCCTACTCCAATCTGCTTCGTTTATGGCTCCACTTGGCTAAACCTCAGATGTTCTAGCTTAGCTTTTCATGATTGCCGTTACATGAAATAATCTGAATGCTGAGACTGAAGGAAGACTAAACTGAATTTCCGTCCGTTGTAACCTCTGTATCGACAATCCCGGATATATCCACACTACATCTTTTGTTGCGAAGTTGAAGCTGACTGGCTAACAAATGAACATCAGAACCAGAATCTAACAAAGCCCGACGGTAGGTAGGTAGTATATCAATTTCAAAATGGCGATCCTGAGCCAGAAGTGCATTGGTGGGAGGAGTGGGTTGGGCTGAGTCAGCATTCGGATCAGGCGGGGAGGAATTTCGGAAACCGAATACGAGGGTGCCACATGACTATGCAGAGAGATTTGCAGTATGCAACTCGAACCCTCGAGCATAATGATTGGCTCTTAAGCACACAAAACAAACAGAGAGTCGTGTTGCTTCATTCCACCGCTTTTCCAAGCCATTGCGAGATCCACTTTCTCAACAGTTCGGCACCGCTGCTCCAAAAACCGGGACGTAAATCTCCACGTCGAAATCGAATCCTTCTTGAAGGCCGCTTCAGTTTCTTTCCACTTGGCTTGGGTTGAAGGATCCAGCGTATCCTGTGTATCCTCCACTGAATGTAGGAAAAGGCAACGGAATACTCAGCCGAGGATGTTTTGGCACAAAGCAATGTTGAATGTGCCGCATAACGAGTGAAACGCTTGGCCAACTCGGCATCCAAAGCTAACGACATCTTAGTAGCCAGGCGGGTGAAATTCCAAAACAATGAGCTGTCAATTTCCGCATGATTTTGTTCCTCCAATACATCATGAAAGGCTGCGTATTAAGCAAAGAGAGTTTTCTCCAATTCCGCTAGTGGAGGGAGCCGCGAATCCTCATTTAAAACGGCAAGCAACACACGAGCATGAAACTCTTCCAATTCCTCATAGACAATTGCAGCCTCTTTCTTCAAATACTGCTCCCTGAACGTTGCACGTTATTTGTGGCAAAAGTTTGTGTGAAATCAATACACCAAGTTTACGTCGGGGTCCCCAAAGGTTAGCTAGCCAGCGTTTTTGACAGTCCGGAATTAAGTTATAAGTAATAACACCTGGAGTTCACAAATCAATCAATAGTTTCTGGTTAAATTGCGCACACTCAATTCGGTTGTCAAGCTCCAAGGCCCAGGAGGGTGACAAAACCTCTTGTGCATTCTAAAAGAGCGAAAGCGAGAACGCTAACGGCTCACACAATAGATGCAGTTACCTATGTACACGAATTTTGGAACAGCTAACCTACCAAAGAAATATCGGTCAAGATAGATAATATAATCGGAGAGCGCATATGAGTGAAAGCGAGACGGAATAATAACTAAGAATACAGAAAGAATAATAACTGACAATAGATAACGAAGTTTGTGTTTGGCTGCACCTTTAGCGCCGCTGCTTTACGCATGTAAGTTATTATTGATGCTGGTATACTATGTTTATTTAATTATCTCCTTCAAGCCTGTTGAGGCAAGAGTTAAATAATAAATCAATTGGTTTAACTTTGTGACTTGTTTATTTCCCCTAAACCTGCTAAGGTTACGGTTAAGGTTGGGTTACAAAGATTATTAATTATTAATAATTATCAAGCACAACTATAGTTGTGGAGTACAGATTTTTGACTAACTTAATGGTCTGATCAAGCCTTTGCTTGGTTGCAGCGCAGTCGCCAAAAGTGCCGGGTTGGTATCCGGTGACGATCACTCGCTGCACAAGTGTTCTGGCCGGGCTCCGAGCGATTGCCCCCAGAGTGCGGATTCGACAGTTTCTTTACTGCGCATGTTGGTCACCGAGTAGGGCCTGCAATTCGACAATTTCTCTTTGTGGGATCTGGGTGTGTTAACTTCTCCTCCCTTTAAGTGGTTGGTGTCCCGGTGACCCGCATATTTCATGTCGTCGTTGGCTCCTGATTCGGGGTGACTTCTGGTCTTTAGATAGTGGTAGCCGAGCCAAAGGGTGGAGCACAGTAGGAAGAAGGCGAGTAGGGCGAGGGAGTAGCTGAGAAAGGATCCCAAGGTAAGTTCTTCTCTAAGGGTCCCGATGTGGTGGAGGTTGCGGAGACTCAGCTCGTGAAGAAATGGGAGACTTAGCCGGTTTTGGTGTGTTGTGATGTTAACCACGGTCATGCCCGACACAGCGGGCTTTTTCATCGAACTTCCCAGCTGGTTTACGAACCAAGTTCCGTTGAGGCCTATCTTGTCAGAGTAGGCTACCAGGTAGGTTCCAGATATATTTTGGTCCCGTCCCAGGTCGTCGGTTATGGTCATGTTGGCCTCGTTTACTATGAGGGTGCCGTGATCTACAATCGTGACTGGATCCAGATGACCTGGGAGCGTGGAGCATTGCGCGATAGCTCCAGAAACCATAATTCTTTAAATTCGCCAATGTCGGAGCTGTCTAGAGTAGCCGGTCTCACAATATTTTATTTTGCTAGGGTCCATTAGAATATTTTCCAAATCCGTGATTATGATTCTGTTTTTAGCCAAAACGATTTCCAAAAGGTGTGTTTCTTTAATTGATTCCAATTTGGTTCATTGCGCTTACAAGTTCGTTCAAACGTTCTTGAAATTCGATATTTAATTTTGTTTGTCCAATCGTTAATGTCGGGTGTCGGTTTTAAAGCTGTCCCGATTAAGTTTATACTCTTGCGGCCCTATGATGAATTTTTAGGGTAGTTACCAACTTGCGAATGTGTCTGAGGTCTGTCATTATAACTGTTATCCTGTGGCCGTCAGTAACTTTTCTTGTCCACGTTTCGGTCTGGTCAGCGTAGTCCTCGTAAGTTGTCATGTTCGTCGCGTGTTGTAAGTATCCGTAAGATTCCCAAACTCCAATGTCACCATCTTCTATAGGGATGTAGTCTGCGTTCGTATAGTCATTCAGGTTTACCGTTGCGTCCGTCCTAGCAGCCGTTAATGCCCACACTAAAATGTATTTTCTTATCCTAGAAAGATATAAATTAAGGAAAAAATATAAAATGTGTAAAAAGGGTGAAGAGTCTAGCGATGGTTATTAGCGTAGATTTTCCTTGTGCACCACCCTCCCCTTAATTAGGACCGTGGTCCCCAGGTCTGCTTCAATAACTTCCTCCGAACATAGCGGTGATAGCTTGTTTCCTAGTCGCTTATTTGCTTTTAGAAAAACTTTTTCGCCGACTTGATAGTTCTTATAGGTCCTATTCTTATTTACTTGGTCGAGTGTCTTTTCTTAGGCTTCTTGAATTTTCCTACTTATTCCTTTCTCGAATTTCCATTGGGTTTTTATCAGTTACTGAGTGAATTCAATTATTATATTTGTTAGTTGCTAAAAGAATTAACTCTTCAATGTCGTTTATATTGCGTCCCAGTTTCAGGCATCTGGCTATTTCAGCAAGAGTGCTATGAAACCTCTCTACTTGACCATTTGACGTAGATCGTTTTTGTGTTTGGGAAGAAATTTATTATGTGTAATAGAGGGGCTTTTATGTCCACAATAGCCCTCAATGCGATGGTTTGCACTGTGGCGAATTTCGAGAATTTATCGACGCATGTAAGGAAAAGGGTTCCGTCTGTTGAGAAAATATCAATTTGTAGAATGTGTAGGTGTTTCTGCTACCACCTGCTTAGATGGATGGCGTTTGTATTTTGCCATGGAACAGGTTTTGCAGTTCGACGTAATTTCTGTTGCTAACCGAAGCATTTTTGGGAAAAAATAATCCCTAAGAATTTGCTTTGCATTTTTTTGAGCTGCTCGATGAGCCCTGTTGTGTTCTGTTATAACGATTTCTTTCTGCTCGGTGGTGTCCGTTATGTCTTGTACGAAGCTTTTTGTGTATTTGAAGGAAGTGCTATGGAAGGACTCCACTAGTCGGTGTTGGATAAATGCCAGGGTTGGTAGGGTGCAATATATTGCGTTTACTACTTCAGCGTTTACCAATTCCTGTTACACATTTAGCAGGTTCTTGCGGTTGGGGGTTCTAATTATGTGCCTCACCTTGCTCTTAAACAAGATGAATGTGTCCACTGAAAAGCTGTTTCTATCCTCAATAATTATTTGATTTCGGAAACAGTTTACTGTGTTGACGGTGGTATCGATTGTGTATGTCAGGGACTGTTCGCTATGAATGGTGTCTGCGTCTGATACTTGAACGTCTTCTAGGGCGTTTATGTTTCGGCAAGATAACGCGTCCGCCACGAGATTTTCTTTGCCTGGTTTATATATCATTTTTGCGCCATGATCGTCAATAATCTTCCAGCGCTTCAATTTCGCGTTAGGGTTTTTTCCGAGACGGCAAAGGTAAGTGGTTAGTAAGTGGTGATCTGTAAAGATCCGCAAACCTTTCCGTTTTTCAGTTCCCAAACAATGGCGAGGAGCTATTGCTCGTTGGTTGCGTAATTTTAGGGCTATCACGGTAATTTTAGTGATTGGGCGGCCATCTTGAGATAGTACCGCCCCAAGTCCGAGACCTGACGCGTCTGTTCTTAGATCGAATGACCCTCTAAAGTCTGGTTATGAAAGCAAAACGTCCTCTGATGCCAAGATTTCCCTCAGCTTGTCAAACGTTTCTCTCTGTTCTTTGCTCATATTGATGTTAAGCTTTCTTGATTGATGTTTGCTGACTTTGCCATTTTGTCCCTTTGGAATATTTGTGAGGTGTCTTGCGATTGTCGTGAAGTTTTTAATGAAACACCTGTAGTAGCCTTCTAGCCCCAGAAAGGATCTGAGGTCGAAGAGTGTTTTTGGTGGGGGAAATTGCTTAATGGCTTCTACCTTTTCGGGTGAAGTTCGAAGTCCCCTTTACGACATTCAACGCTCTTTTTAAAGAACCTTGACTTTAATTGGGATACTTCCATGCCTGCTTCTAAGAGACTTGTTAAGACCGTGGTCTTCTTTTGTTTTTGAGAAAATGATGACGTCATCTACATAAACGTAGCATAACTTAGAGATTCCTTCTCTTAGGAATCTCTTAGAGATTCCTACTCATCGATAGCCCTTTGAAAGATGCTCGGGGCATTTTTAAGTCCGAATGGCATTCTACAAAATTCGTATTTGCCATTGTTTATAGAAAAGGCAGTCTTTTCCCTGTCTTTTTCTGCCAGCTCTATCTGGTGAAAGCCGGATTTGAGGTCGAGCGTCGTGAAAAATTGTGACTCGCCCATGTTTGACAGTATTGTCGAAATTGTAGAGATAGGATATCTATCGTCTAGGATATCTATCGTTTTGGTTTAGCTTCCTAAAGTCTATAACCAATTGCTTCCCCATTTTGGTCTGTTCCTTTTTTATCTTCAACCCAGCGACATTATATGGGGACATGGATGGCCTTATTACGCCGTCCGCAAGAAGTTGTTTAACCTCCGCATTGACGAATTCGGTTACGCCCATGTGGGGGGTGTGGGTACGACCTGGAGTACACCAGTTTCCCAACAGCTTTAATTGTGGCTATAGTGTTTATATTAAATGGCAGCACTTCGTCTGGATCGGCGAAGGCTTTATGATTTTTTGCAATAATTTTATCAAAGGTGGCTTTTATTGCCAGGGGAACTTCTTCATCATCGATTTTAATAAAATTTACGTTTTCTGCCTAAGTGAATCGGATCTTTTCATTTCCGTTGTTTGTGTGCAGAATATTGCTGGTAAAATCGAGTTTCGCATTCACTTGTTTAAGCAAGTCGATCACGATAATGCCGTCAAAATCTTTAATGTTATTTAGTATGAAAAATGGTGTTTTTACGTTACACACTGAAACTAGACATTTTTTGTTTATTTTGGTGAAGCCATGGATTGACTTCACCGTGAAAGGTTTCTCCGCTGCCACGATGCCTCTAAGCCCCGGGATTGAAGTAATGTAATTTTTTGAAATACCTGTGTTTAAAAGTAGTTTTATTTCCTTTCCTGCTACCGTACGTGTGATGTAGGGGAGCAGGGATTGTACCCTAAAAAATTACAGTCCAGATCATCTTCTATTTCGGTAGCACAGGCTTGTGCCGGCATGAAGTTTATTTTTTGTTGGAATCGTGCTGACTGCCCTTTTTGACATATTGTGGGCTGCCTAAACCTGGAAGAGCTGTCAACCTCTAATTATTGTAGGGCCTCTGCCTAAAAGAACCATTTTGGTTGTTAGTTCCCCTTTGAGTCCTAATGAAGTGAGGTCTTTTTTTTATCGCCCCAAAGTTTTGGATCTGTTTGTAATGGGTTTGGGAATTTTTCCAACCTGCCTGCCGTTGGATGTTCGGCTTGTATGTTTTCTCCTCACTGTGTCGGGCGAAAGTGGCCGCAAAGGCACTTCTTTCGTTACTTGATTCAGCCTCTTGTGCCAGCGCTAATGCAGTTGGCAAGTCTCGTGGCTGTGCCGGAAAAACGGCTATTTTCACAGATTTTTTTAAGTCAGATAAAAACGCATGCAAAGAGTCATTTCTGTGTTGTTCATTTAAGACGGCCGCTGCGGCTGCGCGTGTGTCATAATTGTCTTATTGATTAAAAGCGTTAGCTTTCGTTCTACTTCGTCGTATTATTTAAGGAGGGGAAGTTCCCCTTCTCTGGACAAGCTTAATTCTTGTTTAATAGCGTGCGTCGGAGTTTTGTCCGCGTACGTAATATCTAGGCGTGCCAGTATGGCATGAAAATTAAATACTGTGTTAAAAGAGGATACAGCAGCCGCTGGTCCTCTAACTTTATTTTTTAGTATTCCTACCGCCTTGTAATGTCGGCTACTGCCATCATAAGGTTCAAAGACTTTGTAAGCTGCGGTGGCGGCTTGCCTCCAGGAAACATAATTTATCTGCTTGCCTTCAAATTCTGGGACTGACTTGACCATGCCAAGGGGTTCATTACACTGTATCTCTGGTTTTAATTAAATTTCTTGAAATGTCTGAATTTGTGGGGTGGTATCTCTACACTTAAGTGATCTCAACTCCCCTATAACTGTGGCTAATTTCTTATCAAATAGTTCCTGTTGCTTTTGGAGTGCGCCAGCTATGTGGGCCTCCGTACTCGCAATTTGTTCTGCCTGCATTTTTTTTGTCTACTGGTGGGTTTCTCGGTTTGTGAAGTCGAGAGCGCTGTCTCGAGTAAGAGCTGCCCTACTGGTAGATGGGTGACAATCTGCCTCTTTGTTAACTCTGTGCATGGGTGTGACGGAAATTAATTTCAGTATTAATTATTTTTTCGCGCAATGATAAAAATATAAATTCTATCTTGGTGAATATTTTTTTCAATAGATCGTTTGTTATTTATTCTCCGAATACCTTATTTATTGGCGAGGAATTTAGATAAGAAGCCTACTCACATTTCATATAATTATTATGTTGTCGCTGCTACTGCCGCTGCTGTCGGTGTTCTCCCGCTGCCGTCGCTGCTTCTGCCGCTGCTGTCTCGGGGGGCGAGGCAAGGGTAACCTTATGGTTCCCTTTGTTTTTGTTTTTTGTTAAAAAAAAATACAAACGCAATTTAATTGCAATTCGTATTTTATTTTATTTTTTGCAATTTGTATTTTATTTTATTGTCTGCAATATACTTTTTCAATTCACTGCACTATGTCGCGCGAGTATTTTGTAACTCCGAATTTGCAATTACTTTTGTAAATGCACTGAACTGTGTATCGCGTGGGTTTGGTTCGTTGGGCGCCAGTTATTATTGATGCTGGTTTACTATGTTTATTTAATTATCTCCTTCAAGCCTGTTGAGGAAAGAGTTAAATAATAAATCAATTGGTTTAACTTTGTGACTTGTTTATTGCTCCAAAACCTGTTAAGGTAAAGGTAAAGGTTGGGTTACAAAGATTATTAATTATTAATAATTATCAAGTGCCGGGTCAGCAGTGGGATCCGGTGACGATCACTCGCTACACGAGTGTTCTGGCCGGGTTCCGGGCTATTGCCCCCAGAGTGCGTATTCGGCAGTTTCTTTACTGCGCGTGACAATTTCTCTTTGTGGGAACTGGGTTTGTTAACTTGTATACACTTCTACTTCTGCTGATTTCAACAGTGCCAAATATACGAGCCAAAGGATAGTTCAATGCGACACAATTTTCCCGAATAATAGCATTTCGAATGTATCATGGCCCATGTTTGCCGATCTGGTTACTTTCCTAAACACTTTTCATCTCTATCATCGTACCACAGATAACGCTAGAAAAATTGATATAGCTGAAAGAAAAACCGATCAAAAACTTCAGAGGTAACACAGAATATGTTTACAAATTTACAAACCTTTTGAAAAATCTCTGTTTATGGTTGACCCCATTGTAAGATTACATTTGACACTAGCACTGTACAAGATTTCTCGGGTCCTATCGTAGCCAGCTCAAAATGGTTTTTAAGTCCATCCAGCATGTCTGTGTGCTTAGCTTCGCGTTGAATGAGAGATCCATAGTCGGAGCCAGCTGGGCTTCAAGCACTACTCCCATGTGCTGAAGCCTTGATATGAGTGTCTATCTTGGTGGATCTACCTTTTTTTTGCTGTCCAGTAGATTGCAATGGACGTTTGCCCTGATTTGAAATCTACCGCAATATAACTCACGGCAACAAATTTATTCTCTCTTGCGTCCACAAAGGTGTGCATCTTCACTTGTAGGTCCATTAGAGGCTCCTTCATATGACATTTTTGGATAGTTATCTCTTCTACATACCTATGGTATTGGGTCATCCACTTCGCCATATTCCCTGGAATATTATTTTTGCAACCTATCGCTTGGTAGGTCGTTGCCTTTTTTAATGAAGTGCTTCATATCTTTATCGTAGGGATACACGGTAGTGGATGAATTCTACCTTCGTGTCCAACCATCCAGTGGCATCACCTCCACTGTTGGAGCTTCTCCCTTTGATGGAGATTTGGTTGGAAATAATATAGTGGAATTGCTATCGTTGAAGTCAAGTATAAGTTAGCATAGGATAGAGCGGGAGCGCAAAAAAAGCTCAGTTTTCGCGATAGATAATAGCAATAGATAAGCTAGGCTTAAGTTGGAATACAAGAATCTAGGAAATTGTAAAGCGAAACTTTATAAGCGTGCACTCTTGCATGATTTTTGTCGTCGTTTTTGATTTCTTTATAGTTTTATAAGGCCCCCTGTTTTTATAAACAGCTAGAAAAACTAGTCTCAGTAAACACCATTCGAGTCACACGGCTGCTTTCAGCCTTCCAAAAGCAACTCTATTTCCTTCCCATTCCAATTCATTCGGACTAAAACCAAGAGAATGGCAATGAATGAGAATGCTTTCTTAGCCTTTCTGTCCTATTCACTAATTTCATTTTGTCTATGGCACTCGATCATTCTATTCGACTCGAATGAATCATATGGCTGAGGTAATAAGAATGAGGTAAGAAACGAGAGCCAAGTAGACCTCGGCTTCCTACGCATATCGCAGGTCAGCAGATCTTAAGACCTCGGTGACGTAATTAGCTCAGAAAAGGCAATAAAGTTGTTGGATTATAAATTCTTTTAAGAACTGCGGCCGAAATAAGAAATTGGTAATGTAATATGCCCGTGAGAACAAAACACCTATGGCTATAATCTGTGAGTAATTACAAAAACAAATGAGCACCGTGAGTAATGGGCTGAGTACCCCTGATTTATGTATTTAATTTTTTCCTCCGATAACGACGATTCGTGCATATTATATTTAGACTGTATATTTTGCATAAGAAATTTGTTAAATTATCAATATTATAAAAAACAAGAATGGAAAGCTAACTTCGGGCGGAGCCGAAGTTGATATACCCTTGCAGATATGTGGCAGCTTATATTATTAGATATATATCGGATCTTATATAGTCGGCCGATCCTTATAAAACTCGGCAGATCAAATTAGTTTGCCGAAAGTAGAATCCATACAAAGTCCCAGTCTTCTAACTTAAAAAACAACAGAGATATGGCATTTCCGATCAATCAGTTATATGGCAGCTATAGGATATAGTCGGCCGATCCTTATGAAATTTGGCAGATCGAATAAGTCTGCTAAAAGAGAAGTCCACAGCAAGTCCCATCCTTCTAACTTAAAAAACAACGAAATTATGGCATTTCCGATCAATCAGTTATATGGCAGCTATAGGATATAGTTGACCGATCCCGGCCGTTCCGACTTATATACTGCCTGCAAAGGAAAGAAGGATGTGTGCAAAGTTTGAAGTCCATAGCTTTAAAACTGAGAGACTAGTTTGCGTAGAAACAGACAGACAGACGGACATGCTTATATCGACTCAGGAGGTGATCCTGATCAATAATATATATACTTTATAGGGTCGGAGAAGTCTCCTTCACTGCGTTGCACACTTGCTCTTGTTGTTGTTTTTTAAGTTAGAAAGATGGGACTTTGTATGGATTCTACTTTCGGCAAACTAATTTGATCTGCCGAGTTTTATAAGGATCAGCCGACTAATAAGATCCGATATATATCTAATAATATAAGCTGCCACATATCTGCAAGGGTATATCAACTTCGGCTCCGCCCGAAGTTAGCTTTCCATTCTTGTTTAAATTATTGTCTATTAATCTTTCATCATCAATTCACAGTGTTGACTAATTTTTTAAATTATTTTCTATTAATCTTTCATTATCAACAACATCATCGATTCACTGGTACGTCGTATTATATACCGTCGTTTGATATATCACTAAAAGGCTTATAAATCATACCTGCCGATTCAGAATTATAGATATGGTAGCGTAAGAAGAGCCCAATGTCAACCACCTGTAACGTCAATTACTGCATTGATTACGTCACACCCGCATAAAAAAGTCATCCCCATTGTCACAGGTAAAATCCTAATGTTTTATTTAAGATTTAAATTTTGATTCATATATATGGTATTTAAGAAAATTAGAAATCAAAATTTGGAGTCAAAGTTAAAACTGTAGTACGTCGAGAACAATTTTTTCGTGTTCGGAAAAAGATGTCTAAAACGCATTTCCAGCACACACTTAAGAGGCAAAAAACTGAAAGCTTAGACAGTACATATCTAATTCGAATCTATATTTGTATACCAGATTTTACTGAAAACCTTTGCTATGACATATTATTGACGCAGGAATAAATAATAAGTACACAGAAAAAATTTAAACATTTATTTAATTTTGAAGCAGTTATTGGTAAACAACATTCTTTGTTTTTCTGTTCTCGGCTTATCTAGTTTACCTACACGGAAATCTACGAAAAAAAGGAAAGGAAAGCTAACTTTGGGCTTAGCCGAATTTTGATATACCCTTACAGTTAAGTGGCCGCTGATATTATTAGATCTTATATTGTCGGCCGATCCTTGGGAAATTTGGCAGATCGAATTGGTTTGCCCAAAATGGAATCCATAGAAAGTCCCATCCTTAAAAATAACAAAGTTATGGCATTTCCGATCAATAAGTTATATGGCAGCAATAGGATATACCGGTCTCGGCCGTTCCGACTTATATACTACCTGCAAAGGAATGAAGGATGTGGGCAAAGTTTGAAGTCGATAGCTTTAAAACTGAGAGACTAGTTTGCGTAAATGTAATCATGGTAATAACCGCGAATATGTTTAAACATATCTGCCATATTCATGAACGCAAATATATAAACGTTTAAGTTAAGCCATGATAGATAAACTATAAGTTATTGACCATTTTTTAATAAATGTTTTTTTTAGAAAAAATTTGTTTATTTTTATATTCATACTTGTATGTTAAGCGCAATATCATGCTTGTTATGCGCTATGATGACCAAAGCTTGTAAGTCCGAGATAGTGCTAAGATGTAACATGCGCATATACCGAATATACACTGTACCGATACGAAGCTCCTCATGCACAAATTCCAGTAAAACGCATGCGAAACTGGGAAAAACCAGAACAGAAGAGAGAACAGAAAGAAGCATAGCATAGATGCTTCTGCTAGATTATTCAAAGCAGCTTTTGCTTTTAGCTGCATGGCCCAACCTCCTCCACCCGCAACTGAATCCTTGAGGGCCTTCAACTGGGTCCTTGAGGGGCAGCAGACAAAGCTCGCTTCCTTGTTTCTACAGCTGTCTTAAGTACGGCTACCCGGTTCATTCCGTCACGCCCAGGAATCAGCTCCAGTATTGTAGCCCGAGAACACTTCATGGGGGGTAAGTTCTCATCCCCTACCAATATGTCACCAACAGACATTACGAACGCTGCTGCACCCAGAAAACTTGTAGCAAGAAAGAAGACTCTCTGCCACCCATCCAGACAGTTAAATTTAAGGCCAGTAAGGTCTGGTTCAATGAAAGTTGAAATAGGGCCGCCGTTTAAAAAGTGAGCCGGAGTTAGCACATCCAGGACAGCAGGATTTTCTGGACCGCCAAAATGGGAAGAGCGTTAAGTAATAAAACGCCACTCGATAGCTTCCGACAGGCAAAACTAGTGAAGAGAAGTCTGGTGTCCTGCCTGAGGAATCGTCGCTTCTCTGGAGCACCTCTGGACAGTAGATCGGCTGGGTTGAATGCAGTAGTAACATAACTCTATTTCATTGTCTTGGTGAGCTAACAGTCGACAATCAGACCCTACCAAGACAGAAACGGAAGCGCAATACGCATCACAAAATACGTGGATTTCCAACCTTCCTTGGCAGGGAATTGCTAAACGAGAAAACTATATTCGCTCAGTTCACTAAAACTGGAACAGATTTGCAGACACTCGGAGAGCTGGGATAGGCCAAAAGTTTGTCATCCTATAATAAAATTGCACAGCCTATGCAGCAAAATCTTTGCCCTGGTGATGACAGACCTACCAAGCCCATTGGGTAATTAAACCGGAAGATAGGATAGATCGCCTGGTGGGCTTGGCGGTTGACTGAAGGGCTTCACAGGAGAACAACAGAAGGGTCCCAGGCTAGTCTTTGTAAACAAGCTGCCATCGTCGAACTTCAAGTATGACTCCTTGTATTCTTCAGGCAGTCTTTCCAAAACCTCTTGGATATTGGAGCACCACTTCCTCAATTGGAACATACCCTTGTTCTCAAAGCTCGACGTATGGGCCATTATCTCAATAGCTTCTGTCTTTGTTGGGGCACCAGGTATAAGGTCCTCCACATAAAAATCCTTGACAATAACCCGAGAGCCAACAGGAAGATTCATCATGAGCTGGCTGGTGCATTAAGCTAGCAGCTAGAAAAGACCCTTTGCGCCATGTGTCACGGTATCGGGCTTGAAAAACTTCACGCAGCAAGATTGAAAATATTTTCTGCCATATCACTGTGTGCTTAAGAAGGACAGCACCACGACGAAACTTAGGGTGATGTTTGATGGTTCCGCTGTTACTACCTCAGGTATACATTCTTTAGCGAGATACGCCTCTGGAGGAGCTGCAATCATATAAATTTGACACTTTTACATATGGAACAATGCCTTCTTCCTATCTATCTGTGAATTTTATGGCGAGATTCCCCTCTGGAGAAGCTGCAAGCATATAAATTGGACACTGTTACATATGGAACAAAGCCTTCTTCCTATCTATCTGTGCGAGCGATGCACCAATTGGCTAAGGACGAGGTTGAAGACTTTCCCGTGGGATCCGAAGTCTTGCTTCGAGATTTTTACGTCGATGACATTTCTGGTGACAAAACCAAGGAGGAGGTTGGCCAAGGTTGGCATTTTAGGGCAGATTTCTGCGCTTCTGTCGAATTTCAGCTGCGGAAGTATCCCCAATATCCCTAGCGTGTTAGCCGGCGTACCTAAAGAGGATCGGGAGTCTTTTTTAACTTTTGATGATGGCAGCAACTTCAGGAAAACGATAGGATTGGCTTGGGATCCTTTCACTGATTAGCTGTTTCTTTCATTTTCTGCTCTTCAGTCCACGTCAAAGCCGTTCAGACGATCGGTCTTATCATCAATAGCGCGGTTTTACGATCCACTGGGCCTTGTTGGTCCAGTCGCTACTAAGCCGAAAATATTCTTGCAGAAGCTGTGCCGGAAGCAGCTTTCTTGGGATGAAAGCTTACCTCAGGTTTTTACACAGAGTGGCAGGAGATCTGCCGGAGCTTCAGTCACATCCAACGTGCAGGATTTCCTCGGCTGGCGCTTACTGAGCTGAGTTGTTGGCGAGAACGATGGCAGAGGTTCTAAGTCTAAGCGCTTACAAAGGAAAGTATTTTTGTTGGTGCGACTCTTCAGTTGTGTTATCATGGATTCGTGATGAGCCGGCCAGGTTTAACGTTTATGTCGCCAACCGCGTTTCTACCATCCAAAGGTTAGGAGGAGTGACATGTCTAGGTCGCAAAATCCAGCTGACATATTATCGCGCGGAGCCCTTCCTACTGAGCTGATCGGATCCAGTTAATGGTGTCAGAGACCGCCCTATCTTTTAAAGGCACAGGCGGACTGGCCTGCGATGATACTAATCGAGAAGCCAGTTTTAGAATTACGCCGTTAAATTTTATTGGTGAAGTCTACTTAAACAGATCTCGCGGCGACATGCAAATACGCCAACTCCTTTCCATCTCTTCAGCGAGTGTTTGCGTACGTCGTACGGCAGACGGGTTTGTCATAAAGGAATTACTGTTCATGATCTCAAGGCGGTGACTCGCATGCTTTTGTGGGCAGTTCAGCGCGCTCATTTGGGTGATAAAATAAGGACGTTGCAGACAAAAGGAATGGTGGCCTCCACCAGCTCGCTGGCATCGTTATCCCCCTTTTTCGATCAGCTTGGATTGCTTTGAGTAGAGGGGCCTCTCAAGAACTAATCCTTGGATTGCGATGGCCGTCACACTGTAATTTTGCCCAGGAGCCATCCGGTAACGCGAAGCATAATCCTTAGCTTTCATGAGCAGAACCTGCTTAGAGCTGGTGAGGGACCTTCCACCGCCGCCTTTCTGCATGCACTGAGGTTTATTTCTATCAGGAAGAAGCCTCAACAGATCTGGTCCGACAACTCCACCAATTTCGTTGGAGCCAAAAATCAATTGAGTGAGTTAAAGCGGTTATTTCTTAGCGACGAGCATCAGAGAGCAGTCCTGGATTTTTGCCTTCCAGAGTCCATTGAATTCGTCCCTCCCCGTTCTCCCCCCTTTGGCGGCTTTTGGGTGACCCCGAAGTGATTCTTTTTTTTTTTTATTGTATCATAACCTAAAACAAGCCGCAAGGCAATTCAACGTAAAAAACATCAATAAAAACAACCTCAACCATGGGATCCGGATCAGACCCTGTAATACAGATGCTCATTGATGAGCAAATTGAAAGCAATACAGCTATCCAATGGCTGATGAGAAACTTCACAAAAGATTAAGCAGAGCGACGACTCCGAGTACTTCGATGAGGGACTAAAACAGCTCACCCACGTGTGGACCCAGCTCCATCAGCTGGCACTCAGTCCAGTCCAGACAATGAATACTTTTCAAAGGCCAAAGCACTCACAGACCTTGTCAGAAAATATGAAGCTGTATTTTCGGATGGAATACCATCAGGGTCAGGCCCGTCACAGTGTCCCCGAGCAGAAGGTACATCCGATTGAGAGCGAATCAGGAAGTACGCAAGACCTTCAAATCGCAACATTAAAACGAAGACATGCAGGGCGCTTAGATGATCTTGAAGATTTTTTGTGCAACCGCACTGAAGGACGAGAAGTGTCCACACACATCAGACAACATTTAAAAGAGTTATGGAAGGAGATTGTGAGTGGATACCACGACCTCATAGATTAGGATCCTACCTTAAAAAATTATGGACACTCCGACGACAGATTTCAAGTGGTACGTGCAGAATATTTTTCATTTCTAATCGAAGAATCACCGTCAAAGACATTACCATCTCAAAAGCCCACTGCCGCACCAACGTTCGTGATGCCACCAGTAGATATTCCAAAATTTGACGGAGACTATCTGCAATGGCCCCTGTTCCATGACATGTTCACAGAACCGAGCTGCTGTTAAGACCACCAAGTATCATTTTTACAGAGTCGTGGGCTTTGCTGTACTAAAGACCGACGAGTTGTAGACGCTTGTGTTCAATATTGTCCCTCTCTCTGTGAACCCCGCTGATCTGGACGTCCTGACTCCTAATCATTTTCTAAACTCCAATCACGGAGGGCCTCCTTCTAGTTTCAGTGAGCCAGACCTGACAAAACTCAAAATAAACCGGCTAGATGCCTGGCAATGATCGTCTATCTTCAGCAATGTTTCTGGTTCAGATGGAAGGAAGAGTATCTAACCCTGTTGAAGCAACGATCTAAATGACGCGTCTCAGGTCAAGGCATAGCTGTGAATGACATCGTGCTGGTGAAGGATGAAAACTTGCCTCCAATGAAGTGGCGCCTGGCGTGGGTGACGAAATGGTCGCCGTGGATAATGCAGTGTGTCGGGTGGCGCTGCTACAAGGGCTACAAGGCGGGCAGTCAACAAATTGTGCCTGCTGCCCCTTCATGATGCTGTTGAAAGCTCATCTTGCAACGGGGAGAGTATGTCGGATCAAGCACCCGACAGAAAATCTGGCCGACAATAATTTCTCTTATCTTTACGTCACTCGCTTTTATCTTTATGTCCCTATTCGCGTCGCCCGCTCTCATGTATTCGATCGGCCACCTGCATCTGCCGTCATGCGCTATCGTGGTCTCGCTCTCTCGCGGTATCTCTCGGTCGCTCCGCAGCATCTCAGATCGGTCTTCAACCATACGCACGACCTGTGCGTATTTTGTATATCAAATCAAAAATATAAATTGCGTTTATATATAAGTCAAACAGAACTTGTTGTTTATTTATTTAGGTAGATGAAAAAATTGGAAGGTCAAGAGAAGACAAATTAAAATCAGTCTTGTGCTGGAATATTGTATACATACTTTATCTTTAAGTTATATGGCAGATATAGGATATAAGCTTTGAAACTTGGCAGATAGCATTAGTTTGCAAAATAAAATTTCTATTAGGTACCATTCTTCTAGCTTAAAAAACAACAAAGTTATGCCAATTCTAATCATTCAGTTATACGACAGCTATAGATTATAGTCGGCCTTATCCTTAATAAATTTAGTATTATTATTATAACTATTGGATTATTTTGTAAAAAATTAAATCCACAGAAATTCCCATTCTTCTAAGTTAAAACAACAACCAAAGTTATAGCATTTCCAATCAATCAGTTATATGACAGTGTTTGGTCATTGAGATTTTTCAATGACCTTTTTTCCAAATAACAACACGAAATATTTATTTTCGGAACGTTATAATATTGTTTATTTATTTCGCATAAGAAATTGGAGTGAGACAAAGCTCCATATATGATGCATATGCAGTGAGATAAAGGGCAAGAGTGCCCCCGTCTTAGAACATTGGCCGAGCGAAAGCTCGTTAGCCTAATGCTATAGATAAAGCCCGTTGAAGCCGAGCGGCCGAAAAGAGTCGGCTTGCGACCAACAATAGCGATAAGATAAATATGACAAATATGAAATGACAAACTGAAATTATTATTTTTAAGTGTTATAATCTATGCTGTGGCTGCTGCCTGACCCGACAGACAGCTTTAGGATATAGTCGACCGATCCAGGTCCCGTTCCGACTTATATACCTGTAAATTATAGGAGGATGTGTGAAAAGTTTGAAGTTGGTAGCTTTAACACTAAAAGACTAGTTTGCGGAGAAACAGATGGACAGACGGTCATGCTTATATCGACTCAGGAGGTGATCCTGATTATGAATATATTTATAGGGTCAGAGATGTCTCCTTCACTGCGTTGCACACTTTTGACCAAATTTAGAATACCCTCTTGCAAGGTATTCTAAAAAGGTATTAAAAAAGGTATTCGCCGGTTAGAGGAACGTTTGGAAGCTGAATGGAAGAGTGCGGGTTTCAGGTTTTAAATGAGACAATTTCTAAGGAAAATGAGTTGCTCGACCAGGTCGAGCACTTAGATGGAAAAGATTAATTTGGATCCGATTTGAAAGATTTGTTAATAACGACCAAGGCAAGGGTTATATCGTCAAGCCTTAAATGCAGCTGAAGACTACAGCTATTGCAATTTCTACAGCCCCAACTAGAGCTCGACCGTCCAGTTTGGCATTGCCTAAATTCAGTGGCAAATATTCGCACTTCACCTCTCTGGTGAAGCCTTACAAACTATCAATCATTCCAGGTCACCAATAGTAATTATGATAAAGCGATCGATAGTCTAAAAAGAGTATACGATAACGAATGTGTCATCTTTGCGAACCAAATAAGTAAATTGTTCCACCTCCCGATAAGTTCCCGTCCGTCTGCGTCGTCATTATTATTCATAGGAGATATAGAAAATTGAAAACTCAATGATTATTTATTTAGTTTTGAGTAGAGTGGATCCAGTGACCAGACAAAAATAGGAAGAATCACTGGATTATGAGGAATCCAGCCGCTGTAGTCCAATAATATTAAATCGTAAGTAGCTGCACCTGTCCGCTGGAGGGACTGGAAAACCATAAGACTGGGTTGTTTGCTGGGAAAAAACTGGGTTCAGCAAACAACTTAATAGAAGTTCGTCGCCTTGCTATTCTGCCAACAACAATCAATCTTGGAGTTATTCAAAATAACTCCTTCAAAATCCTCCATCCTTCAAAAAACTCTCTTTAGATGGATAGAATGTGGAAATTATAATATTTAATATTTAAGAATTAAATCTCCCATACGCCAAGACAGGTGGCAAGAAGGGGACAGCAGCGGGGAAAGGGGCTCGCGCGGCCGTGCGCGGATGCAGGAGAAAGAGAGGTGGGGGCGGAGAACGTAGCAGCCGCGGTGGCCGAGGTATTTAGAAAGTACGGAAGGAGAGAAATGCAATTGGAGCGGCCAAAAGGGGAGCGCGGGGCAAGCGCCGGTAAAAGAGCCTATGCCCGGCACAATAAAAATGCGGGCCGGTGACTAAAGGGGGAGTGCGGGGAGCGCCGGTAAAAGAGCCAGTGCCCGGCATAATAACAATGCGGCTCGGCGGCCAAAGGGGGAGCGCGGGGGGAGCGTCTGGAAGAAAACCGATGCCGCGGCATAATAACAATGCGGGCCGCTGGCCAAAGGGGGTGAGAATGGGAGCCGCCGGTGCGACTCATTGGAAAGTGGGATTAACTGCGGGAATAGAAAGCTGAAGGATTAACGGCAGGAAGAAAGAGTTGCAAGGATTAACGGGCGCCTCTGGAGCTATATAAGGAGGGCCCCTGAAGTAAATCGGGACCGAGTCTTCTAGGGAAGCTGGAAGAGTTGAGTGAAAGACCCCCCTAAGTGGGTAAGTCTAACATTCAAGCGAGAAAGTTTCCTTGGAGGAATTAGGAGTATAGGCTGAAGGACCCCCGTGGGTAAGTCCGACAGTCTCAAGTGCGAGAATCAAAGCGAGTGCGCAAGGATCTATGATCGTTGGCTCAAGGACCCCCTGTGGGTAAGTCCGGCGGCTGTACGCGAGTCATCGGAAGAGGATAAATCGAGGAGCAAGTGGGAAAATGATCCAGGATCCGCGGCGGAACTGAAGCCCAAAGGTAAACAGAGTCGGGTTGGGCTACTCCCGGACACGACAGGTATCCTGGTGTTATAGTAAGAGCGTCGGATCGGTCTGGCGTACGCCTTACCCATTCCTGCCCGTTGTGACCAGGTGTGATCCTGTAATGCGAGGGATAGCCAGCTCGGGAACTCAAGCCCAGCAATAAAACCAAACAGGGACGTCCCGGACAAGTCAAGAGACTCCTGATCCAGGCGCTGGAGCGTATGCACAGCGTAGGGCCTGGAGTCAAAGGAGGCGCGACGCCAAACCTCTGGTCATCCATAGATCCTGCGGAGCGTATGCTCGCCGGTGTTTGGAGGCGAGTGGCAGACGCAACCGGGGGCGTATCCTGTAAGGTATGTAGGCCCTTCGTGCCCTGATCCGGCCGCCAGGCACTAAGAAGCGCATCCTGCCCGGCGTACGCCTGGGAGGTGAGCCTATAGCCCATAGGCCACGGCGAAAGGGCAGTCCCAGTAAGCCAAGGATAACCACGGCACCCACAGAAGAGGAGCAGCGGCAAGAGGAGCAGTGTCGATGACGGGAGCAGCGACGACGACGAAAGCAGCGGCGACACACAGGAGAGGGAGGTCGGGAGCAGCGCCACCGGCAGGAGAGGGGAAACGTAGACCCCGCGACTGGAGCACGTGAGTCCGAACGAAGGAAACCGTGAACCGGACCGGCGCCAGGCCCCGAGACCACACGTCCTGCGGGGCGATTGCTTTGGGGGGGCGTGTGTATAGGCACCAACCCGGAACGGGGACCGGTGACTGAGGGGAGGACGAGCGGTCGATCGGCCGAGCCGAGCAGCCGGTGAGATTCACCCCTTTGTAAACTTTGTTTACAAACTGTGCAAATATTGTATGTATAAAGGAGACATTTGTGAAACGAGGCACCCTGTGTTATTTCTGGGCTCGGGCAGTCACGTCGAATCTATAAATTCGGTGGAACGATCCATCAATTTTTTGAGCTAGCCGCGGCATTTGTTGCGAGCACCGATCAGCAAGAACAGTTCGTTACAATGTCCCTTGCAAGCAATGATGTTCTTGCTTCTCCACACTACGTTATACCCCAACAATGTGTCTTACGGCCTCAAAGTACAACGACCAAACTACGAGTCGTTTTTGATGCGCCCTGTGAGACATCCACACAGAAGTGTTTAAATAAGTTGTTGATGGTGGATCCAACAATTCAGGAAGAGCTTTACTCAACTCTTCTTAGGTTTCGGATAAACAAATTCGCTCTGATAGCCGACATAAAAAAATGTATCGACAATTAGTGGTGAATGAAGCAGATAGGCGATACCAGTTGGTAGTGTGGAGAAAAGACCCATTTGACATGTTAACGGGTGCTGGTTGCGTGGAGGAGCTAAAGACAATTAAGTTTGAAGAAACTCAGGTTCTTCAAAACGCTGGGTTTGAATTGAGTAAGTGGTTTTCAAACTCGCCTGAAGTTACTGCATCCGAGAGCACGGTTAAACCAATAAAATTTTTGAACTCAGAGCTGACAAAAACACTAGGAATCGTTTGGGTTCCTAAAGATGACGTGTTTAAATTCGAAATTGATATGTCACTCATGGGTCAAAGGGCGACTAAACGGAATATTCTGTCGGTGACATCAAAGCTCTTCGACCCCCTTGGTTTATTAAGCCCAACCCTTATTAAAGGAAAGATCCTGTTGGAGGAACTTTGGCTTAATAAGCTAGATTGGGATGAGTCGATTCCATTGCATTTGGAAACCGCGTGGAAAAAAATTCAGCTTGCCTTGTCATAGTTAGAAGATATCTCAATTCCGAGATTTGTCATGAGTGAGCCACCTAATGCAGAAGGTATTAAAGTCTCATTGTTGACTGCAAAGTCCAAAGTAGCGCCGCTCAAGACAAAGACGCTCCCCGTCTTAAGTTATGTGCCGCTTACCTTCTCGCAGACCTCTGCCGCAAGAGCAAACATCTTATCAAAGCACCAATCGAAAAAAGTGTATATTGGTCAGATTCAGAAGTTTGTCCATCGTCTTTGCCAACGTTCGTATTTGATAGAGTTGCTGAGATTCAAGAGTGGTCAGAGGATAGCACGTGGCGGCATGTACCAACTGAACAGAACCCGGCAGATATTGTGTCTAGAGGTGGAGACGTAAAGGAAACGGCAGAATCGATCTGGTTTACAGGTCCATCGTTTTTAACGGAGCCGGAAGATAAGTGGCCAACGAGTCCCCGGATTGATCCTACACCAGAGATTTTGCAGATGGAAGCAAATAAGAATGCGGTTGGACTGACCGCAATGGTCTCCACCTCATATTTGGTGGAAGTGATAGAAGGATTTTCCTCTCACTTAAAACTGCTGCGAGTGTTCGTTTACATGGTCCGCTTTATAAAGAAGTGTACAAAATTAGTAGTTACTTCTGATAGTGTACCTTCACATGTCGAATAACAAGAAGCTTTTAACAAAATTGTCCACATAGTCCAAAAGCACGAGGAATCAAGAGGAAATTAAAAATATTCGAAAAAATATGGTTGTGAGTCCAAGCCTACAAAAGCTAAATCCGTTTGTCCATGAAGCCTCTTAATCTGGGCTTACCTTTTCGTTGTTGCGGGTCGGGGGCGACTAGCTAATGCTCCTATTTCGTACGATGCCAACTTTCCAGTATTGTTGACGAAGCGCTCTCAATTTGTTCAGAGCTACGTCCGATACTTGCACGAGTCGAATTTTCATGTGGGTCCACGAGCACTGGTGAGTCTCTTGCGACAGCGCGTTTGGATAGTAAACGCGCAGGAAGTCTGCAGTCAGATATTACGGTCATGCATACGCTGTTTTAAATGAAAGCCTCATCTGATGACTCAAATCATGGGCGATTTACACTTAGATCGAGTCCGTGCTCTCCGCCCATTCTCCATATGTGGCGTGGATTTCCGTGGTCCTATTGAGACGACATTGAAAATTCGTGGTAGGCCACCATACAAGTCCTACATTGCCCTGTTTGTTTGTTTTGCGTCCAAAGCAGTACATTTAGAAGTATTTTCAGATTTGTCAACTGATTCCTTTTTATTGGCATTTCAAAGGTTCGTTGGGCGCCGAGGATGTCCGCAGATCGTGCACTGCGACAACGCGACGAACTTCGTAGGAGCGAGTCGCCACTTCGCAGCACTGCGGCACCAAATAGAAGACGAAGCGGACGAGCTGCGGCAATACCCATCAAGAAAAGGATGCGTATTTGCATTCATACCGCCGCGGGCTCCGCACATGGGCGGACTATAGGAGGCAGGTGTGAAGTCTGCAAAGCACCTACTCCTACGAGCGGTGGGCAGCGCGAAGTTGACCGCATAGGAGCTGCAGACCGTCCTCGTTGGAGTCGAGGCAGTTAGACGGCGAGGCATTGACTCCCGGGCACATGTTGACAGGCGGGCCGCTCATCGCCCCACCAGCACCGCGGATCCCAGACAAGCAGGGTCTAATGTGCTTGCGGCGATGGCGGCTTGTCTCGTCAATCAAGCAAACGTTTTGGCAGCGATGGTCCCTGGAGTACGTCTCGGGCCTACAGGTGCGGTCGAAGTGGCAGCGGGAGCAGGAGGTCGTAAGGAAGGGCGATCTGGTCCGGGTCGCCGAGGACTACCAGCCGCCCCAACAGTGGATCACCGCCAGGGTCGTCGAGACTCACGCCGGCGCGGACGGAAGGGTCGGGGTTGCCATTGTAAGGACTAGTTCAGGAGAGAGCAGTCCACAAGCTGGCGAGGCTGCCAGTGGTTGAAGCCTGAAGGAGGCTTTCAACGGGGCCGGTGTAGAATTAATGTAGAATTAATATAGATATATTAAAGATATATTAAATATATAGATATATATATATATATAGATATATTAAATATATTTAAAGATAGAAATTGAAATGTTTGAAGTCTAGTATAAGTTAGCATGGGGCGGAGCGGGAGCGCAAGAAAAGCTCACTTGCGCTCTTGTGAATTCGCCACATTAAATAAGCTAGGCTTAAGTAAGTTGTTGAATAAAATCGAATTTATAACGTGAAAGCGAGTGCACGCACTGTTTTTTTTATCGTAGTGATTTTTAAGCCACCTTTCCTTTTTTCGTTTCGGTTCAATAGTTTGAGATAAACTAATTTCAGTAATCTACTCCACACTATGATATACCCTTAATACTAAGCTACGAATCGTTTTTGAAGCATTCTGTAATACATCGACATTGAAATGTCTGAATGATTTGTTGATGGTGGGTCTAACAATTCAGGAAGAGCTTTACTTAACTCTTCTTCAGTTTCGGCTAAACAAATTTGCTCTGATAGCCGACATAAAAAAATTTATCGACAATTAGTGGTGAATGAAGCAGATAGGCGATACCAGTTGATAGTGTGGAGAAAAAACCCATCAGAGTCCTTAAAATTTGCAAGCTCAACACCGTTACTTATGGCACTGCACCAGCCCCATTCCTGGCCATAAGGTGTTTGAAGAGGTTGAGTTAATCCTCTAAAAATACATTCTTTCGAGCTGCTCAAATTATTGGGTCTGACTTTTACATCGACGATAAGTTAACGGGTGCTGGTTCCGCTGAGGAGTTAAAGACAATTGGAAAGTTGGAATTAACTCAGGTTCTTCAAAACGCTGAGTTTGAAATTAGTAAGTGGTTTTCAAAGCTGATATTACTGCATCCGTTTATATAATAACACTTTCGGACTTACAAAGCATTAGGAATCGCTTGGATTCCTAAAGATGTCGTATTTAAATTTGAAATTGGTACTTCAGTCAGGGGTCAAATACTTATTAAAGGAAACATTTTCTTGCTCATTGGGATGAGTCAATTCCGCTGCACTTTGAAACAGCCTGGAAAACAATACAGCTTGCTTTCTCACAGTTAGAAAATATCTAAATACCGAGATTTGTGATAAGCGAGCCGATGTCACCAATTCAAATTCATGCCTTTTGTGACGCACCGATGAGAGCCTATGAAGCCCGCGTCTATATTCGTTGTAAATCTATTAAAAGTTATTAAGGTCTCGTTGTTGACTGCAAAGTCCAAAGTAGCGCCGCTCAAGATAAAGACGCTCCCTCGTCTTGAGTTCCGCTCAACTTCTCGCATATCTCTGCCGCAAGATCAAGCGCCTTATTCTCTCTTTGTACCTTATTGTACTCTTCATTCGATTCGTTTCTATCCATCGTCGTTGCCAACGATCGTATAAAATAGAGTTGCTGAGATTCAAGAGTGGTCAGAGGATGGCGGCATGAACCAACCAAACGGAAGCGGCAGATATAGTGTCAAGAGGTAAAGTCGTGAGGGAGAGGTAGAATCAATGTGGTTTAAAGGTCCATCGTTTTTAAAGGTTTTTAAAATGACAAAATGTGGAAGAGACCATTGTAGTCCGAACATAATACCCTAAATCGATCATGTTGGGCATATGTCGAACTGCAGTGGGTAAGGAGTAAAGGACGAACGTTTCTAGTCCTTCTAACGTTACAATTTAGGCGTGTTAGTAAATGCTGGCTGTCTACATTACCATTAATGATATGTAATCTCATTTTCAGACGCCCAGATCGTTCTACGGTTTGTTAGTAATGGAAAGTTGATTAATAAGAGTCAACTATGGTAATAGGGAAGGTCAAGATTTGCATCCTAATTAAGTCCGGAATTGAGGAATCCAGACACACGATCCATACTCAAGAATCGGACGGACCTATGATGTATATAAAGTTTTTTTTATGCATGGGTCATTAAATTCCTTTGACTATCTTTTAATAAAACCAGGCAGACCCATTGCTTTATTAACCATGGTGGATATAAGATCGGTAAATTGAAGTTTCAAATCGAATAGGACACCCAGATCGTTAACCAGAGTTAATCGTTCTAAGACATTCCCATAGAGAAAGTGCATAGCCTGGTGAGGACTAGATCGATAAATGATATGAGCTTTCATTTCGATTCATTAAGCTTTAGGTTATTTGATAAATATAAACTTTGAAATTTATCCAAATCGGATTGAAGTCTAGATTGGGCACTAGTGAATCTATACTGAAGACAAAGCTTAAGATCAACAGCGTACATAAGTACAAGTGGATTAGTTAAGGCAAGGGGCAAGTAGTTAATAAACAATGTATAAAGTAACGGTAGCTTCCTTGGGGCACCCCAGACGCGGACTAAACGCGAGGTAACATCTTTAAAGAAGTCACGTTGGGATCTTCCAGATAAGTACCTTGAAAACCATATGAGGAGATCAGTTGGGAATCCCAAAAGACTGATTTTACTTATAAGAAGCGAATGGTTAACAGAGTCAAATACTTAACAAGAGTCAGTGTAAATGAATAAATGAAATTTAAAAAGCTTTGGAAAAGCTGTCAATATAGAAATGCCTCTAGAGTTTACAAATTGGCAGCGTCGGATTTATTCCCTTTTTTATGCAGAGGAATAATGTAAGATTCCTTCCACAGGAGGGGCCAGATCGAATTCACGGGCATAACCTTAAAAAGATCCTATAACACACCACTCTTATCAAAATATGGGCAAAATATAAGATTGGCTGATTGGATATTATAAGTGTAAGACTGAGCTGGAATGATGCTAGGTGAATACGTTGTTTGAAAAACTGTGCAGAGAGATCGGCCATTGCCTGTTCAGTGTACGCATATGAGTTTTCAAACGTAAGCAGAGGTAGATACATGTTTGCGCTTTTTGTTTACAATGTTATAAAACTGCTTCGGATCCTGAGTAAACATAATCCGGTAGCGGCGAATATAACTCTTATAACATTCTGCGTTATGCTCGGCGAAATTGGACCAAGTATCTTGAATAACTCATTGTACAGCCAGTAATTTTATGTTTATTAAAAAGTCAAGTCTTCATGTTCTTTAAATTTAATAGGTGTCTTATATATCAAGGCGGATTTGTTGAACCGGATGGATATATCCAGGGCACGCAAAAGTCGAAAAATATATTTAAAGTGAAATGAAATTTGTTGATGTTTGTGTCTTTACATGCCAGTAGATCGGACCAATAAAATTCCAAAATTTACTTATTTAGTTTCATAAAGTCAGCCTTACGGAAGAAACGAACTCTTTAACATGTGCAGACTTAAGGTCAATTAAATATTGGTTACGATTAAAACCTCAAGAGTGGAATGATATGAATCCTCAAGATTTGAGAGGGGCAAAGTTCTGGAAAGAGTAATTCCATCACGATCTGAAACGAAACAAAAGTCCAGCAACCTAGCAATAATTTCTAAATTCTAAACCCCCAAACTTTTGTGATTTTACCTCTTCAGATGCGAATTTAGAGTCTACAGAAACTATCCCCTTCGCAGTGGGAAAAGGAGAACTTAAATTTAATAATGTCCACCACATTTATTGCTTTGGCTTTGATGTAAGCCGAGATACCGATCCCAGTATTAGGGGCAAGCCGGAAACAAATATGTGTTTCGATGGTGGGATCTTAACTGTGAATCAAGTGCACAGATTGTTTTTTTGAAAACCGCTAATCAACTCTTTAAATCCACTTTTAGTCTGTCTCATGAACGACCTCATTGCGTCCTGAACAGCACAATAGCTGTGACAGCATAAGTGGCCTACGCGATATGGCAGACCTACGCGATATGGCATCCGAAAGTGAGGCCGTGAACCCGGCACACTTTACGTGCCATAATTAATATTAGTTATTTATTATTATTTTATTTTTATGATAAAGAAGAATGATAAAGAAGCAGAGCAGAGCAATGCTCGGAAGAAAATAATATTTAATATTTTAATAATAAATAATATTTATTATTTTACCTCCAAATATACCACAGCACAGGAAGCGATACAGATATATGAATGTAATCAAATTGGTTTAAAATATATATATACAAATATCAATAAACACCGGTTATTCGAACGCTTGTTAAGAACAATTGATGCCAAGTCCACATTTGGTTGTAGGGTTTTGCATTTGGGGCGAGGTTGCAGCGTAGTGAGATATTCCTGGCGCCAGCGCTTCCAGAATCCTTGATCGATTGTCCTGTATGTGACGCAGATCACATTCGGCAATTATGAATGATCTGCCTATTAACAGGTGTGCTGGAGACAGATGTGTGATGTCTGTGTCCGGTGTATAGTACAGCGGTCTTGAGTTCACCACTACACTAATTTGTGCTAGTAGGGTGTGCATCTGCTCAAACATTATTGTTGCCAATGACTCGGCGCAGGTGTAGGTGAAGTCTGATAGTACGGAAGACTCCGATATTCTTCACCAGTGAGTTGCGTACAGTGGAATGAAAACCCATTTAATGCCTTCATCTGCCAATGCATCTCGTTGCATCTCGTCCGATGCTCGCTTCGCTCCGAAAAGTTCCTGCCATTGTCACTGTAGAATTGTACACATATTCCTCGGAGCCACATAAATCTTCTCAGAGCTGCTCCATGATCAGATCAGTGGCTAGTTTCCGGTGTAGTGCCAAGGTGACGAGGCAAACAAATATGCATGTGTCCCTTTGACTTCTAAGCGTTGTGACACTTTCAATCCTTGAGAGTAATTGGTCCAGCGTAATCACATCTAGAGTTGACAAAGGAAAGCGACTGTGTGATTCGGATACTTGGCAAACGTGACATGAATTTATGCGTCTTTGTGTCTTTGACGAAAGCATCTGATACAGAGATGTGTGACCTTCTTATAAGATTGCTTCAATTATCCAATATCGTTGGCGAACTATTACAAATAGTGCAGATGTGCCTTAGCGAGCAGTATCGGGTGTTTGACTTCTTCAGGCAATTGAGATTGTCTCAAACGCTCTCTAACTTTCAGTCGTTGGAGCTCTACTGCCCCAAATTGAGCGATTGGTAATTGGTTTGAGAACCGTTCTCGGATCCCAAATCGGACGTTTTCTTCGCTTGAAGTTCAATATAGCTTCACTTATGGATCCAATTGCGAATGATTGGCTGGCTGGGAAATTTAAGCTCGCGCAGCGATCGTCGTAAAAGCGGCAGACAAAGTGGAGTTCTGAAAGAGAAACACGGCGCACCGACAGAAAGACACCTAAGCGGAAGAAAGTTCTAAGGTAGCAGTAAGATACTTTTGTTCAGGAATGCAGATGGACAGAAATATGCGGAAAAGCTGCAAGAAGTGTTTGAGCTGGTGCGGAGGAACATGGAGCGGGCGGGACAGGACCAGGCCCGGCACTACAACCTGAGGAGATTACAATGTCTAATCAAATCCAATTATTATGGAATTTTGCAATTGCCTGTTCTTTAAAATCATGTAATAAGACGATTTCATCGTATCAATCTAGGATCCTATATTTGCTTTTTTAAAGTACTGTACATGCTAAATGAGTTTCTGATGCCAGTTTTCGCCGAGCTGGCCTCTATTACTGCTGCAGTGGATGTCAAGCATGATGAAATGCGATTATTTATGCGACAGGCCTAGAATGGGTTTAAGGAGTTCATAAGTGGTTTCCGTAAAAGTAACGAGTCCGATGTTTGCGACAATCTTTTCGCCAGGCTTCTGGCCGAAGAAAATATATGCAAGAGTCGAGAACGATTAAGAAAAAAATTAGCATACATGATAGAGTTAAACTTCCACCACCTCACCAATCTACCACAAAAAACTAACCAAGGCTCTATCTCTTCCCTATTCAAATTGTAGGCGCTTACCCACGTAATCATCTTTACCGAGTAAAGCCGAAGATCTTTAGCTTTTCCAGATATGATCACCACTTGACGGGACCGATCTCTGCTAATTATTACTTAATTATTTAAAATTACAATTTAAACTGAAATAACTTACACATCTTCGTATTCTAATGTCTAAAAAAAACATATACAGGATATGTTTTTTGCAAATTTCACAGTAAATACGACAATATGTAAAAAAATAAATTTTTTAGAAAAATAAATTCATGCCAAAGACAATTTTTTGCATACCCTTGCAGAGGGTATTATAATTTTGGTCAAAACTGTGCAACGCAGTGAAGGAGACATCTCGGACCCTGTAAAGTATATATATTCTTGATCAGGATCACCTCCTGAGTCGATATAAGTATGTCCGTCTATCGGTTTCTACGCAAACTAGTCTCTCAGTTTTAAATCTATCGACTTCAAACTTTGCACACATCCTTCCTTCCTTTGCAGGCAGTATATAAGTCGGAACGGCCGGGACCGGTCAACTATATCATATAGCTGCCATATATCTAATTTGTCGGAAATGCCATACCATTGTTGTCTTTCAAGTTAGAAGGATGGAACTTTATATGCGTTCTACTTTGGGCAAACTTATCAGATCTGCCAAATTTCAAAAGGATCAGCCGATTGTATAAGATCCGATATATTTCAAATTATATAAGCAGCCATATAACTGCAAGGGTATATCAACTTCGGCTCCGCCCGAAATTAGATTTTCATTCTTGATTTATTAAATCATTCTTGATTTATTAAATTTTATAAATTTTGGTTTTAAGTTTTCATTGCGAAATCGGGTACAATAACGTGGCATTGTCGTAAATCAATATCTGATTTAAACATCTGAATTAGTTTCCAACTGCGTTGAAGACAAGTGATTTAAAAGTGAAAATTTTAATAATTAAATCAGCGGAAGGTTTTTGTTTTTAGCGCAGTGTAATTACAAATTGAACACTCCTTATGGCTATTTATTTTTACATAAAAGTGAAATTTCATTACTGATATAAGCAAAAATAACTGGAAAGGTAGTCGCTTACATTTACACAGATCTTTGTAGCACTCTGAAACAAATTTGAAGCATGATGCTACTTCCCTTTTGAATAGCATAGCAATATACTCGTATTTATAAATCTGGCTGCTACAGACTAATAAATTCTAACCCTGATATTTTACAGTAACCTAGAATATTGAGGTATACAAAAAAAAAAGCATGACATCGGCTGCCCGATTTTACTTTAATTTTTCTTTTTATTAATATTTTTTAAATTTATCGCCAACTATTACAGGGATTCAAGGCCCCTCATGCTTAATGACGGCTTCTCCAGGACTCGTCACTACCACGACTGCTGAAAACATTAACATGCTCCAGCGATTTCTTATACCCACGCATATGGAAATTGGACGTGTTTCTCAGCCAGATCACTTCCTCAATTCAATGAAAGACTGCGGAGTCTATTACGATTATGCAGCTCCAGCAACCCTGGAAAAACGCACTTAATGTATGACACACAATAGATTTAGTATCTCCTAACGTAAAGTTCAATATACTACCTTTGACAACTGCCATAGAAACTAATCAAACAGATAATACCGGGGGACTTCAATTTTGAAACTTCCTTTTCCTTGTAGTGACAGTAATGCCGATTCTAAGATGCTGGCGTTAAAATTGTTAAGTTCCGTTAATGTTATGATTGAAAAAGTCCACTGCGATTTAAAAATAATAGGCCCCAATTATGTTATTGCAGCCTATGCATTATGTGCATTATAGATAATATATCACTTTCATAATAAGCATAACTATATAGTTAGTGTAAATAATGTGAATAAAATAAAAAAAATGTGTATAAAATTTATATACATTTATTAAAGCCGAAATTATAATAACCTTGCAGAGGGTGCAATAAAGGATTATTTCCGACCCTCCAAAGAATTCTTGATCAGGATCACATCAGTTCAGATCATTAGTTTTAAAGCTATAGGCTTCAAACATTGCATCCATCTTTTATTCCTTTGCCCGCAGTGCAAACCGGCAGTAACCGAATGTCCGTTATTAAACACAGGCCAAACTGGTGACAACATTGGGCCGGATAACTCCAGCAACCGTCGATAAACTTTTAATTAATTCACTGTCTAAGACGCTAGGCGCGCGGTGTCAGGAGGGAGGAAATTTGTTCTCTCAACAAAGATTTTGCTCTCAAAAAACTGGACTTAAAAAAAATTTCATCTCGCTTAGGACTTTGAGTGGGATTTTTACTTTTTAAAAAATTTATTTGAAAAATTCAAAGTTATATTATTTAAGTTTACCAATTTATGGTCTATAATAATTTTATTGAAGTAATAACCTTTAAAAAAAGTTCAATTTTTAATGAACAATATTATTTCAATAAGCAATTAGTGTTTTTACTTTGACTGATGGCAGCAAAAAAATCACGCGTAACTAGTGTGCATTTTGTGCATCGTTTTTATGTTAAATAAACGTTAATCGAAACGGTTACATTGAGTCGTTAATAATGCGTCGTATTTGTTTATTCTTGTGAAAGGGTAAGTTTGTTGCTGTGTTCAATTAATTATTCCTATTTTATTAATTTTATCCTGATGAATAAACATTTAACTAAATAAAATATTTTCAGTTCTGGCTGTACTAGAAATTTGAACGTCTCATTTAATATCATAACTAGTAAATATCTAAAATAATTTGAATTTTTTAAATTTATTTTCAGAATTTATTAATTTTTTTTAAAATCTTTCCAGTGTTTGTTATTGCTTTTTAAGTAAAGTTAATAAGTTAAGTTAAGTTAAGTGAATAATAAATAATTAATAGAAATACAAAAAAGGCATTTTCAATTAAGGAAAACGAAGAATACTCTCTAGAAAAAATACTCCCTAGAATTATAGACGAGTTAAGGAGTTTTCTCGCCTTGGCTTAAATGCCAAGTATTCATGAAAATGAAATATAAGAAGTCTCACAAAAGCTCACAGACTTAAGCTTCGCAAGCATTAAATTATATCGTGGGTGCTCAACGTTGCCTTGCCTAGCCAGCATTTGGAAGTCCGTTTTTACAATAATCACCCTGGCGAGTTAGCTCAATCACCATGGAGCACAACGTCCATAGTCTCCCATACCTTCACCGTTTGAATCAGCGTAACTTGAAACATATTGAAAGCTTCGGGCAGGAGGTCAACAATTCAATATCGGTTACATCAGATGACACTAAAGGCAGGAGCTATATGCTGCGCGTTAATCTGCATCGGCTTCACCTTCACCTGCGTCTGGCCGGATGCTCGTGCAAAGCCGACAAACGCAGCTTATTTGTATGGCCCTATGAAGTTATTTTTATGTTAGCTTTAAGCTAATTTACACATCTAAAATCGAGTGAAATTTGATTTCAGAAAGAGTCTCTTGCTACTAGAATAATGACTCATAAAAAAAGAGACAAATTTGATGAAAACCCAAGAAAGGAAATCTAGCTTCAGCCGGAGCCGAAAAAAAAAATCCATAGAATCCCCATTCCATCCTTCTAACCTAAAAAACACCATGGCATTTTGCATTCCCGGTAAAACGACGCACACTAGCGCCGTACTCGCCGTTTATGTTGCAAAAATCAAATGTTTCATCATAATGTAAATGGTATTAAGCACGTTTTAAAATTTATATATGTGTTTGATCAGGCTTAAGAAAGATCCACGCAGGCCGTACTTTTAGTGTACTATACGTCTACCCTCGGCTTCAGCTTTTATACCTTCGGCAATATAACCTGAAAGTCGACCGATGTAAAACCGAAAAAATTCAAAATTAGTTGGGTTACACATTCAGATTCCTAGAGCAATTTTCTGTCGGGTTATATGGTTCCGACGAAAATCAAAATGTACGAATAGTTCCAAAATCAAATTCTCAAATGAACTTAAAATGAACTCAAGTACTCAAAAATGAAACAAATTCCGAACGTGTCCTGGAATTAAGGACAGGAAAAAGAGCATGCAACATTTGCCATCAGGCGTTGATGATCATGATGATTATGTGCCTTGGAGATGCCTCAAAATCCCAGAATAATCTCCATAACTTATATGGCACAACAAGCGCAAGCTCAAACACAAAAGACTGTTGCGAACTTTAACTTTAACTTTACTAACTTTCTAACTTTATACTCAAGCCAAAAAAGCCAATCGATAAGCGAAGTGCTCTTCAAGAAACTCTTTCTGCTCGGATATAAAAAACACAGCGCAAGCTCCAAGGCTTTGGTAAATTCTTCTATTCTGTTTGGATCTATCTCTGACATCACCGAGATGTTGGTGAGGAACCTACCACCAAGGTGTTTAAGTCTGAGAGAATGCAGGGCTGGGCCGTGGCTTAGAAGATGCTCAACGGTTTCTTCCTCTTCTTCGTGCCTTTAGCTTCATCACCTGGCCGAGGTAATGGCCTGAAATATGGTGCAGTGATTGGGTTGTCAAAAAAGGCTCTAATCCCTTTTTTTTCCATCCCAAAAACGCTACCTTCGCTGTTGGTCTTTCCACAACGCCGTGCTGGTTTTAATAGTCACTCGTCGAACTTGTCCGTCCTTGGCAATTATGGTGCAAACACTCGTCCTTTCAACTACAGGTTCCTGGGGAGGAGCTCATCCACGATAACTACGATGCTTTCGATGGTTATTGGAGGTACCTTTTCGAACCACTTGGTGTGCCTGGGCGCATACTCTTTAACCCATAGTTGTCAAAAGCGGCCTCCGAAACGCTGAGTCTCCTTCCATCTAAGCTGTAGATTCATTCCCTCTTTCGGCAGCAGCATATATCCATTCGCCGATCCCAACAGCAGGTGGTTTGGGGTCAGGCCGGAGTCATCCGCGGTGTCCAAACTTACGAACGTGAGCGGTCGCGAGTTGATGATAAATTGTGCCTCCATCTAGGCGTTCCTCAAGCCCTCGTCGTTGAAAGAGTAATTTCGGCAAATGTTCTTCAGAATTCCTTTTGTTGTCCGAACGAGTCTCTCCCATGCTTCACCCATGTGCGGTGCTCCTGATGTGTTAAAACGCCACTTTATGCCGACAAACTTAATGGTGATCTTATCGTGCTCGATCTTTTTCAGCTCTTCGCGCACGGCTTTTTCCGTGGCTTTGAAGTTTGTACCATTGTCCGAGAATATTTTTTTTAGAGTCCCTCGAAGGGCCATCAAATTGGCTAGGCAAATGATGCATGAACTAGTATGCAGACTATTGGCGATCTCAAAATGCACGCAACGTAAGACAGGTGAACAGAGCTACCCATCTTTTCTCTTTGAGCCTGCCAACGTTCACCAATAATGGGCCAAAATAATCAACGCCTGTGTAGGCAAACGGTCTCTGGAAGCTTCCCACTCTCGCTCTCGGAATTGCTGCCATCTGGGGTGGCCTGGGAACTGCACTGTTAACCTTGGCATTATTGGCATGCACTCCGCACAGATTTGTACAGCACTCGGAGCCGGCTGATGTAAAACGAAGCTCGAAAGCCCTTATCTGATTTAAGACGGTTTTGCAATGGCGCCAGTCTTCCAGCATCTTCTCGGTCAGCTCCTGATCCTATTCAAAATTCAGGCGCCATATACGCTGAAGAAGTATTTTAGACCAATCGTCTGGCATGACAAGAACTCTAATGTATCGAAAATCGACATAAGGACTTGCAGAACTTCTTGCTTGGTCGGGACTGCTTTGGTTGGAAATATCTTTTCCGTCGAACAAAAATCCACAGGCTTTTGGCTATCAATATAGTCATTCATCGCACATCCGTGTGCCTTCGCGACTGCATCCCACACTAGTCTTATCTTACTCGGCTTATTTGGATTCCGTGCTATGAATATCGGCAGATAACATGTTCGACTGTCTCACGGCAGGTTTCCTCCTCGGACAGCTTAATCGAGGTGGCTTCGACGATCCTTGGATGCTCCATCCAAGCATGCACTCGGATCCTGCGAGGGACTGCTAGTTTCCAATTGTTCGTTCCAATTAGCAATGTCGGATGGGCAGAATAGGACTATAAGTCGGTAAGTCTCTCAATGCTGGAATCTGTTACATAGTTCTTTCATCTCGACTGTATGTATTGGCAATGCTAGGGGCTGAACGGTCTGGACGTTGTTCAACCAATAAACTCTATCGGAATTGATTTCCAAGATTTTGGACTGATGCTTTCACGGATTTACTCTCAAATTGAGTTGCCTCTGCGGTCCACTGTAAACAAATTGGCGCAGCTTGGCCTTGTATTCCTAATCTTAGGAATACAGATGTGTCAACTAAGGTCACGAATGATCCTTCGTCTAGGAATGCATGGATTTCGATGGTCCTGCTGCTATAGCGCAGCTTAACTGGAATGACGCGAGAGAATTGACTTTCGTGGTTGTCGTCTCGATGCGTACTCACGTGACTTTGTGGTCTGCCATGTTCCGTGTGAAGTAACTCATGATGCCTCCTTGTACAGCCGTGAACTACACAGTTCCCGGTCCGGCATTTTTTGCGATGTACTTTAAGGCAACAGTAACAGGCTTTACCCGCCCTGATTTTCTGCCACCTGTGCTCCGTGTCGAGATTTAAGAACACCTGGCATTGTCCTGGGCGGTGACTGATGTCGCCGCACGCCAAGCACCTCAATTGGACTTGCTGCTGAGCTGCCTCCGTCTGGCTCGCGTTTGATCGTGTTTGTCCCCGTGATGGTCCAAGCTCGTCCGCCTCTTCCCTGTACGCTGCGCGACTGTTTAACACTGTGAGTGTTAACTGCGCCCGCTTTGTAAAAAGATGGCGCTACCACTAAAGATGCTACCTCTGCGATCTTGTACAACCAATCACTGAATGCTTTAACTGCCGCTATCTTAGCGTCGCGGGGTTGTATTGCCCAGTTCAGCTTGTGTTGGTTGGGAAGCTTATCTACGAACTCCTTGACTATCAGTGGATTGCTAAGATGCGCCTTTAAATCGCAAATTTTGCGAACTGCTAGCGCATACTCTATTAATTTTCCAATCTGTCTTTGGGTGGTGCCAGTCTTCGCACCTTTTCCACCAATCTCTTTAGGATAAATTCTGGTCTGCCGAATAACATCTTTAAAGTGCTAATGACGTCTGGAACTAGGTTAGGGAGGAGGAGTTTATCTCTAACCAATTCGCGAGCCTTTCCTTTAAGCGAATTTTGCGGACGTAGCATGTTCTTCACGTTAGTATATCCGACTGCTGTAGTGCTGTGTTCGAACGTATAGCTTGCCTGGTCGCTATTTGACTGCTCGTTGGTAAATCTGTAGCTCGAACCATCCCGACTTCCGGTACGTCAGCAGGGTTCATCTGCATTAGAAGTTGGTTCTTTTCTTCTATGAACCTTGCCTCCGATTGTCTTTTCTCCTCCAGCATCTCTAACAGTAATTGGTTCTTGGTCTTGTCCGGATCGCCTTCCGGAGCTTGCATGTTCTCGCTGCTGTCTGCAATATTTATTAGCGTATCGACAGCTAGCGCTTTGTTCGGGGGTAGCCATTGCGTCTTCACGTGCTTGAAGCTGTGCCGGTGATCTTTGCATACTGCCGTATGGTGCTATGTAGCTGCAACCCGCGTGGCAGAAATCGCACTCCAGTCCTTGCTTTCAATATCGTCCTCTAAGCCGGCACACTCGAAATTGTACCACCTATTGCAAATGTCACTCCGAACCCAATTTTCAGCTATTTCGTTCTTGTTCTCGCAAATTCGGCACATTTCTACATTCATGCTCAACTCTGATCCGCGTGCGTGCTCTGACGCGTCTGCATGTATACGTGTGTGCTTCTTCGATCGATCTGCGAGCCACCTAGCTTTTCTTTATAAGGCAGCGACGACTCTATCTCTGCGGATTGAGGGTCTGGAAGGGTGTTTGTGGTAGTCCGTCCTGTTAGGAATAAGTTGGTCGTTTAGTAAAATGGGGCTCCCGGTATGCTAAGCATGTCGTTTGTGGCTTCGTATTCAGGTGGATCGTTGTGCATCACTGATGCATAGTGGCTAGCTTCTTTTTTCTAGCGTCTCTGCTTTTTGAGGGCTGGCCACCATACCAGTACTCCATAGAGTAGTATGGGTCTAACTATGGCAGTGTAGATCACCTATGTATATACATATGTACAAACATATTTCTTATACCAAGAGCTCGTTGTATATAAGAGCCTGAAGATATGAATGTCAAGAAATATATGTATTATAAATTAAATGAAGAATACCAAGTTCATCTTTGCATGAGCTAGAGGTGTCTGTTACGCTATTAATGTTTTTTAAAGCGGCCGAATAAATACACGAATTTCTGATTCAATTTCAATTTTTATTTCGAGGGCTCAACCAGCCACTTAAATCAAATGCCGAGATACAAGTAGTTGAAAGCTTAGCAATAAAACCTCAAAACCATGCAGCTGTCCATAATTCCGCGGGCAAGAGGCGAGGCGGTGGAGACGCACACAAGCAAAAAATGAGATAGTGTGCAGCAGTTCTACAAAGCTCTCAAAAGCGCATGCGATACAAATACCAGCAAAGCGTATGCAAAACTGAGAGAAACTCCGATTCAGCGTCTTCTATATCATTTTAACATTTTCGCCTTTGGCTGCTTGGCCCAACATCCTCGCCCCGTTGAAGGAACACTTAGCCTTTCCAACAGCAGTCCTTAATATGGCTACACGGTTCACTCCGTCACGCCCAGGAATCAGCTCCAGTACCCTGGCTAGAGGCCACTTCATTGGGGGTAGATTCCTCATCCTTCACTAGGATTATGTCACCAACAGACACTACGGGACCAGGGTGCGCCATTTGGAGCGCTGCTGCAACAGCGTAAGATACTCCTCCTTCCAACGCGCCCAGAAAACTTGCTGTAAGAAGGAGACTCTCTGCCACCCATTCAGACGGTTGAAGTTTAGGGCAGTAAGGTCTGGTTCGATGAATGTTGAAGGCGGACCGCCACTTAGAAAATCAGCCGGAGTTAGAACATCGAGGTCAGCAGGATTTTCTGAAATCGGCACAGGGGGACTGGAATTAACGATTGAGGCTATGTGGCATAACAAAGACCTCAATTCGTCAAAACTAAGAATTGCGAGACCAACTGCACGGTATAGGTGATGTTTTGCCGTCTTTACTGCTGCTTCCCACAGACCGCCAAAATGAAGACAGCGTGGAGGAATAAATCGCCACTCAATAGCTTCAGCTAGGCAAAATTCGTGCAGAGAAGTCTGGTGATCCTGACTGTGGAATCTTCGTTTCAACTCGATGAGCTCATTCCTGGCACCCACAAAATTGGCAGCATTATCCGACCATATCTGCCTGGGTTTACGTCACGTACAAATAAACCGTTTGAGCGCGCTCAGAAACGAAGCTGTGGAAAGGTCCTTGACTAACTTCAAATGGATCGCCTTCGAACTGAAGCAGATGAACACGTAAACGTAGCATTTTATAGGGCCTTTATTAAAAATTACAGAATTTTCTATTATTACAGAAATGCCTTCGTGACGGATGCGGTGGCAAAATATGTACATGGACGCGAACACCCTCTGAAAGGCGGGAACCGAGTTGGCAAACCTTGACAATGATGCGATCTCCTTTGGTGGAGCCGTAGCCAATAAGGTCCGGGCGCAAGTTCGATGGTTGCCCTTTCGGCCACAATACCGATGGGCCACTCATCCTTGGAGCCACTAAGAAATGGAGGGCCATGAGACCAAAGCTGGGAATTCAATAGCTCTGTGGGAAGAGCACCTCTGGACAGTAAATCGGCTGGGTTGAACGCAGTAGGGACATAACGCCATTTCATTGCCTCGGTGAGTTCCTGTATGGAAGAGACGCGATTAGACATAAACACGTTATATCGAGCAGGTTCGTCTTGAATCCAGGACAGGGCAACCGAGGAGTCACACCAACAACAATAATCTCCGTTATAGGTCCCAAAGTCAGCAACTTCAGCCATCAGTCTTGCTAGCAATTCAGCACCAGATAATTCCAGCTTTGGTATTGTCTGAGTCTTAATGGGTGCCAATCGACTCTTTGAGCATAACAGTCGATAATAAGTCCCTGGAAAATCATATATGCAAGCTCCATACGCATAAAACCTAGCGGCACAGAATCCGTGGATCTCCAACATTCCTTGGCAGGGAATGATTAACCGAGGAAACTTGATTCGCTGAGTTTGATCAAAACTGGCACAGAATTTCAGCTATTCGGAGAGAACGGATTGGGGAAGGCTTTCATCCCATGACACATTTTCCCTGCACAGCTTCTGCAATAAAATCTTTGCCCTGGTGACGACACGACCTACCAAGCCCATAGGGTCATAAAACCGAGCGACGGACGATAGGATAGATCTCCGGGTTGGTTTGGCGGTTGGCTGAAGGGCTTCAAAGGAAAATAACAGAAGGTCAGTAGAAGGGTCCCAGGCTAATCCAAGAGTTTTCGTGAACGGACTGCCATCGTCGAATTTTAAGTATGATTCCCTTTCACCTTCAGGCACTCCTTCCAAAACCTCTGGGATGTTCGAGCACCATTTTCTCAATTGAAACTGACCCTTGTTCAAAAAGATCGATGTCTGGGCTATTATTTCAACAGCTTCGGTCTTCGTTGGGGCACCAGATATGAGTTCGTCCACATAAAAATCGTCGAGGATAACACGAGAGCCAACGGAAAAATCGACACCTTCATCCTTAGCCAGCTGATAATATCTGTGGCAAGTCTCAACCCTCGAACTTAAAAAACACCAAAGTTATGGCATTTCCAATTAATCAGGTATATGGCAGCTATACCTGAGGTCGTGGTTGGCCGATCCTTATGAAATTTTGTATATAAAATATTATGGTAAAAGATAAAAAAAATTTTTTCATTTTTTCTAGCTTGGCACGGCAGCAGCGCTGGTGCTGGGCTTATCGGGGCTTTTATTGTTGCTGTATTTTTTTTTGGCAGTTTTTCTTTTTTTTCGCCCGGCTCACTGGGCGGTGGGCTGGCCTGTTGCCAGTGCGATGCCGGTCGCAATTGGTCGGGGGACGGCGGGTGGCTGTTAGGTGTTGCCATGGCCGCGCGACGGTCGAATGACGGCGCAGTGCCTCGGCGACTCCACTTAAATAGCTTCGGTGAAGATCGAGTTTGATCACGTACAAGATCGGGTTCGACTTCGAACCAAATATGTTCGAGACCCCAGTTCGTTCGATCTAAGATGGTCAAGACGCTAGTTGCTTCGATCCTAAAATGTTCGACACGTCGGTTGGTTCGAGCCGAGATGTTCGACAAGGCACAAGTTTGTTTTCTTAGAAAATGCGTTGTTTCTTAGAAAATGAAACCGAAGGAAGGTGTTGAAAAGCTTAGGTTGAATTACGGGGCCTGACATCAGGACATCATTGAGGGATTATCCAGAGGATGTAACAGCCGAACCGTCGAAAACCGTCGAAATGGGGTAGGTAATACAGGCAATTACCTCGCAATTCCTGAGACACCAGGGACATGTTACCTAGATCCTACTACTCCTACTACTACCTAGAACTACTCCTGGATGAACGAAGAATATTGGGCTCTTAAATTTGGATGACGATACAGTTTGCGCTCAAGTGAATGGAACCGACGCTGTGAGTAGGATTCTCCCAACAGCTCCACGCTGTGCTTGCTTGGAAGACCAGATGAATAAGAAACTGATTCAAGACGACGTTGTGCATGGCGAAGTGGGCATCGCAATCAAGCTCCTCCTTAGTAGCATGAACGATCGGCAGTGCAGGCTTCTACTTCCCAGAATTGGCAAAGCAGATAATCGAGGCGATCGTCGAAATTGTTTGCAGAGTCAGCAGGAATCACCTTACATGAAGCGGCTAAACGAGGCTTCCCTGGGGTGCCGCCACCTCCAGTAACTACCCATTCACAACGTGCCTTTTGTAGAAGAGGCAGACAGACGGCCTAGCTCGATTTTCCTAACTGAGAGCAGATAAAAAAAAAGGCTTGCTCCAATAAGAAAATTCACACGCTACGCTCTGTGGAAGTTCGGATCTGCCAGAACCAAATTGGCAGGAAGCTTCCAGTTGGAGACATCTATGTTTAGACCAGGTTGACGCTCTGTGATGTGAGACGCCACAACTGCCTCAATGTACACAGAATACGAGGATATTCGAAACTTCAGGCAGACATTAACCGATGCTCAATTCGTAGTGAATTCAGCGTCTCCAAGACCAGTCACAGCTACAGAGCATTTGGATCGATTAAGCTGAAGTTGGCTGGCCAGGCGTGATGTGATGAGATGAACTTGGGAGCCGGAGTCAAGTAGAGCCCGGCAAGGAAGGAAGGCTCCTGATCGGCAACGGACGAGAATGTTGGCGGTTGGCAAGAACACCAGCGCAGCGATCCTGGGTCACAAACGTGGGAGCTGGCGGAGCCTGAGATTTTGCAATCACAGCTTCATTGACAGGATCCAAACCGGAAGCGGGAACGGAAACCGTGCTGGATAACTGCTCGCAGGGTGCAACAGAGCATGATGTGAGCGATTACACGTTGGGCAGCGGTTGGATGAGCATCCTTGGGCTAAGTGCTCAGACGTGAGGCAAACAAAGCAAAGGGCAAGACGCCCGACCTCATCGTATCGTTCCTCAACTGGCAAGGCGAGAAATCTCGGGCAAGAAGACACAGGATGTGCCAGACTGCCGCACACGGCACACGACGCAGGGGAAGCATTGAGGATCGCTTATTAAATGGCCTACGTCGGCCCACCGGACTCGCAGGCAGATGCGAAGCTAAGGCCAAATCAACGGTCTCAAGGGTACGGCCCCTTTGTTCCAAAAACCGAGCCATAGATTCCCAAGTTGGTAGGCTGTCATCACGGCTTCCTGCGAGAGAGTCTTCCCACTTGGTCTTTTTGGCAGGATCCAGCTTTTGGAAGATTGTAACGAACTGTTCTTGCTGATCGGTGCTCGCAACAAATGCCGCGGCTAGCTCAATGAGTTTATGGATCGTTCCACCGAATTTATAGATTCGACGTGACTTACCGAGCCCAGAAATAACACAGGGTACTTCGTTTCACAAATGTCCCCTTTATTTATACAATATTTGCACAGGTTGTAAACAAAGTTTACAAAGGGGTGAATCTCACCGGCTGCTCGGCTCGGCCAATCGACCGCTCGTCCTCCCCTCAGTCACCGGTCCCCGTTCCGGGTGGGTGCCAATACACACGCCCCCCAAAGCTTTCGCCCAGCAGGACGTGTGGTCTCGGGGCCTGGCGCAGGTCCGGTTCACGGCTTCCTTCGTTCGGACTCACGTGCCCCAGTTGCGGGGCCAATGTTGCCCCTCTCGTACCGGTGACGCTGCTCCCGACGTCCCTCTCTTGTGTCTCGCCGCTGCTTTGGTCGTCGTCGTTTCTCCCGTCGTCGATGCTGCTCCCGTTGTCGCTGCTCCTGTCGTCGTTGCTCCCGTTGTCGCTGCTCCTCTTTTGTGGGTGCCGTGGATCGTTGTTATCCTTGGCTCACTGGGATTGCCCTTTCGCCGTGGCCGGCCCCTATGCGCTTCTTAGTGCCTGGCGGCCGGATCAGGGCACGAAGGGCCAACCTACCCCGCAGGACACGCCCCGGTTGCGTCTGCCACTCGCCTCCAAACATCGGCGTGCATACGCACCGCAGGATCTATGGATGACCAGAGGTTTGGCGTCGCGCCTTCTTTGACTCCAGGCCCAACACTGTGCATACGCTCCTGCGCCTGGATAAGGAGTCTCTTGACTTGACCGTGTGATGCTCCCGTCCCCAATGCCTCTTTACCGTATAACGCCTTCGGCATTCTCGGCTCTCTGCCTTGGGTTACGAAGCATGGCGAGTATCCCGTCTGGCAATCCCAGAAAGATAGTACGAAGCCTGGTGAGGACTAGTACGGTAAAAAGACATAAGTTTGCATTTTGACTTAATACTTAATGGATCAAAATGCAAACTTATGTCTTTTTACCGTACTAGTCCTCACCAGGCTTCGTACTATCTTTCTGGGATTGCCTTAGAAAAATTAACTCAGGTTAATGATCTTGGTGTCCTTTTAGACATAAAACTTAAATTTTCCGACCATATTTCTTTAATGGTTAATAAGGCTAAAGGTGTTCTCGGTTTTATTAAAAGATGGGCTAAAGAATTTAACGACCCTTATATTACTAAAATCTTATTTATATCCTTGGTCCGTCCGATACTGGAGTACGGTTCATGTGTCTGGTGTCCACAATACGGTGTTCATCAAGACCGCATAGAATCCGTACAAAAGAACTTCTTAATATTTGCTCTTAGAGGACTTAACTGGGACGCAAATCTTCACCTTCCTTCGTATAGTAGTAGACTCCTACTAATAAACTTACCCTCCTTAACAAATCGTAGAATAATGCTGGGTGTCGTTTTCCTACACAACCTCATTAATGGTGATGTAGATAGCCAGCACTTACTAACACGCTTACAGTTTAACGTTCCGAATAGAAGGACTAGATACTTTAGTCCTTTATTCTTAAGCCATTGTAGATCGACATATGCACTGCATGATCCTCTTAGGATTTTATGTTCGAACTACAATGGTTTGTATCATATTATATCTCGTTCATCCCTTTCTAGTATGAAAACCTCCATTTTAATCTACCTTCAAGAACATACTAATTCTTCCTCGTTTTCTTTATAATCATTCTATTTATATTTATATATATATATACTAACTCGAATTTATTCCCGCGATTCGAGCCGTACGCTATGCGGCAGGCGCCCCTCGGTCGGTTGGGCGGGAGGTGGGCTGCACGTATGCAGTGGGAACCGCGCGCAAAAAAAAAAAAAAAAAAAAAAAAAAAAAAAAAAGTCGGACACGCTTGAATTCACTGCCAGCATCAACTCAGGCCAGTGCTCGTCCCATGTCCTCTGATCTTCGCCTGCAAACTGGGCGATCATTGTCTTGACCGTTCGGTTCGCCCTTTCCGTTGGATTTTCCTGCGGCGTGTATGTGAACTGGGTGAACTGGACCCCATTATCCATTATCATCACCTTTGGAACCCCGTACCTAGCGATAATCCTTTCGCGGATTGCCTTCTGCACCTCAGTGGTTGCTTTCCGCATTGGAACCATCTCCGTCCATTTTGAGAATCGATCAATCAAAACCAACAACTTGGTGTTTCCATGCTTGGACCTCGGCAATGGTCCTACGAATTCCGCGCATACCGTCGCCCATGGTTTCTCTGGGATCTGTGTCAGCATTTTCTCTGCAGCCTGCATCAGCCTTTTTGTACCGCATGCACGTTTCGCACTGTCTGACATACTTCCTTATGTCCCTTTGCATCCCTGGCCAGAAGTACCTTGCTACTATTCGCGCAATTGTTTTTCTTCCGCCTGGATGTCCCGCTGTCGGTGCGTCGAGGTTCTCCCTTAGCACCAGATGTCTCATATTAATTGGCACACACAACTTCCATGATGCCACTTCTTCTCTTCCGGCTCTGTGTGGAACATGTCGGTAAGTCAGGCCTACGTCTTCTACGTATTCTGGATATTTCTGTGGGTTTTCTGTTCCTCTGCAGTGCTCTTATCCATGTGCATTCGACGTCTTCGCTTGTTGTAGCACTCCTCAGATTTTCCATCATCGGCTGGCGGGATAGTGCATCTGCAACCACATTCAGCTTACCTTTCCTGTAGCTGATAACATAGTCGTATTGTTGCAGCTCAAATACACATTTTGCAAGCCTTCCCAGTGGGCTCTCTATATTATTTAACCATTTTAGTGCTATATGGTCCGTGATCACGTCGAACTGGTACCCCTCCAGGTATGGTCTCATTTGTCGAATTTTCCATATTATGGCTAAACATTCTTTCTCCGTCGCAGAGTAATTCTTTTCCGCTCCTATCAGCGTTCGACTGGCGTAAGCGACTACTCGCTCACCCTCGTCCGTGTCCTGCGTCAGCCCTGCACCCACGCCGTAGTCGCTAGCGTCTGTTTGCAGTACATATTTCTTTGAGAAATCCGGGCATGCCAGCACTGGATCCTCTGCCAATCGTGACTTTAGTTTCTCAAACGTCTTTTGATGTCTGGCCGTCCATTCCCACTTTGTCCCTTTTCGTAGAACATCGTTTAATGGTTTCGCGACCCCTGCGATGTCTGGGTCGAATCGCCGATACCACGACGCCATACCAATGAACTAACGTACCCCCTTTACGTTTGTTGGGGGTTTCAATTCCGTAATCGCCGCAACCTTTCCGGGATCCATGCCAATTCCCTGACTTGTTATCCGGTGGCCTAAGTACAGTAGCTCTTCCCTGAAGAAATGGCACTTGTCCGTGTTTATTCTTAAGTTTGCCGCCTTTAGTCTTCGGAATACTTCCTTCAAATTTGACATATGCTCCTCCCTTGTGCGTCCGATCACGATGATGTTATCTTGATACGCAAATGCGTGCGACCCAATATCCGGGCCTATGACCTGGTCCAAAGCCCTTTGGTAAGTTGCCGAGGCTGAATGTAACCCGAACGGCATCACCTTCCACTGGTACAGACCTTTTCCTGGTACCGTAAAGGCCGTGCACTTCCTGCTTCCATGCTCCAGTGGGATTTGCCAATAGCCGTCCTTAAGGTCGAGGCTACTGAAAAATTTTGCTTCCCTCAGTTGCTCCAGTAGGAAGTTTATTCGTGGCATCGGGTACGCATCCTTTACGGATTTTGCGTTTATTTGTCGGAAGTCCACGCACATTCTCCATTGACCCGTTTTTTTCTTTACCACAACGATGGGTGAGCTATAAGCACTATTCGAAGGCTCGATGCATCCCTTCTCCAGCAGCTCTTCTACCTTCGCATTGATCTCCCGCTGTATTTTGGGGTTCTTCGGATAATACCTTTGTTTTATGGGGATGTCGGAAATCCCATCCTAGCACCGCGCTGTCTCCCATGCCTGGCAACACCAACATATTCAGATTGTTTTCCCTGTTGCCAAAGCTTACTGTTGTCTGGAGTACCATTCGACCTTGACGACCGCCGTTAATTGCTGATCGTCTCCTGATAATCCTCCAACTAGTTTTGAGAGGCAGCACCTCGCGATATCTGCCTTCCTCTCTACGGCTGAGATCGCTGCGCATTTCCCGATCTTTGGCAGCACTCTGTGCTCCTTACCCCTATTGACCGCACATTCTGCAGAACAAAATTCTGGGGTTCCTGCACCCACTTGCCCAATGGCCCATGCCTCCACACCTGCTGCATGCCTGCGCCGGGTTTTCGACACGTCCTTTGCTTGGCGTTGCTGCCAATTGCTGATTCGATTGTTGCTGTTCGGGGCTTGTAGCCCATTGCCGACTCGGCTGTTGCTGAAACATTTGCCTCTGTCCCTCTGCCTGCCATCTCTGCATCCATCCTTGTCCTGGGGGGCTCTGTCGCTCTGGCGGATCCTTATGCGGTTCATCCCTCTGCCATTTCTTTTCCATCGCCGGCTGTTTGTGATCCCTGCGTGGTTCAATGGAGGCTTGCCTGTTAAACACCTCTTCTTCTTGGGCTAACACCTCACACTCCTCGGCTAGGCCCATTACTTCCTCCAGCGACGCGCATGCATATGGCCTCATAAACATTTTCATGCGTGGCATGCAGTTCTCCACCAGCCTTTCTATCACCCCCTTCGTGGATTTCCCTTCTGAAGGTCCACCATATATTCCTTGAAGGTTCTCCTCGTTGCTGCTTCCGCTGCCGAACCTGGTCTGCCAATTTTTCAAAATAACCTTCCGGCAGAAAAAAGGACTCGAAGCTCCTTCTGAACGCTTTCCAAGTTGGCTATTCCTCATCGTTCATTATGAACCATCTCTGTGCTCTGTCCTGAAGTAATTCCGGCATCTCCCGCGGGCTCGTGTTTATTTCTAACCCGTACGTTCTGGCGGATCATGCCACTCGGTCCACGAATTCTAGTGGATCTCCTATTCTGTCGAAACGGAATGACCACTCCCGGACTTGTCTGGCCACTATTGCGTAGTCCACCTGCACCGGGACCGGCTTCCTCACTTGTGGCTCCATGCTCCTTATGCTTTTCATCTCTGGAACCGCCAGACTTTGAATGAGCTTCTCTGACTCACTCACTGCTCTTTGTCTCGGCGTGGACCTCTGTGTGCCCTTTTCCTTAAATCCACTCGTGAACGCCAACACCTCGTCGTCCTTAGTCTCGTCGACCCACTTTGCAACTAGTGCCCTCATGTTTTCAACCGTTCCTTTTGCTGGGAGACCTAGCTCTCTACATACTTCGCTCAATTCCTCCTTGCGAAGCGCGTATATCCAATTCTTCCTTCCCATCTTGAAGCTTGCGTTACTTCTAGCCTCGAAAGCAGTCACGTAGCTTGGGCGCCAGGTGTATCGAACTGTTCTTGCAGATCGGTGCTTGCAACAAACGTCGCGGATAGCTCAATGAGTTTATGGATCGTTCCACCGAATTTATAGATTCGACGTGACTGCCCGAGCCCAGAAATAACACAGGGTGCTTCGTTTCACAAATGTCCCCTTTATTTATACAATATTTGCACAGGTTGGAAGCAAAGTCTACAAAGGGGTGAATCTCACCGGCTGCTCGGCTCGGCCGATCGACCGCTCGTCCTCCCCTCGGTCACCGGTCACCTTTCCGGGTTAGTGCCAATATACACGCCCCCCCAAAGCTTTCGCCCAGCAGGACGTGTGGTCTCGGGGCCTGGCGCCGGTTCGGTTCACGGCTTCCTTCGTTCGGACTCACGTGCTCCAGTTGCGGGGCCAATGTTGCCCCTCTCGTGCCGGTGACGCTGCTCCCGACGTCCCTCTCTTGTGTGTCGCCGCTGCTTTGGTCGTCGTCGTTGCTCCCGTCGACGACGCTGCTCCCGTTGTCGCTGCTACTGTCGTCGCTGCTTCTGTCGTCGTTGCTCCCGTTGTCGCTGCTCCTCTTTTGTGGGTGCCGTGGATCGTTGTTATCCTTGGCTCACTGGGACTGCCCTTTCGCCGTGGCCGGCACCTAATCCGTGTTGGCGGACCAATAGGCTCACCTCCCAGGCGTACGCCGGGCAGGATGCGCTTCTTAGTGCCTGGCGGCCGGATCAGGGCACGAAGGGCCTACCTACCCCACAGGACACGCCCCCGGTTGCGTCTGCCACTCGCCTCCAAACACCGGCGTGCATACGCACCGCAGGATCTATGGATGACCAGAGGTTTGGGACGTCCCTGTTTGGTTTTATTGCTGGGCTTGAGTTCCCGAGCTGGATATCCCTCGCTTTAAAGGATCACACCTGGTCACAACGGTCAGGAATGGGTAAGGCGTACGCCAGACCGATCCGACGCTCTTGCTATAACACCAGGATACCTGTCGTGTCCGGGAGTAACCCAACCCGACTCTGTTTACTCTTGGGCTTCAGTTCCGCCACCGATCCTGGATCCTTTTCCTTGAGCCAACGATCATAGATCCTTGCGCACTCGCTTTACTTCTCGCACTTGAGACTGACGGACTTACCCACAGGCAGTCATTCAGCCTTTACTCCTAATTCCTCCAATGAAACCTTCTCGCTTGAATGTTAGACGCCCCTTAATCCTTGCAACTCTTTCTTCCTGCCGTTAATTCTTCAGCTTTCTATTCCCGCCGTTAATCCCACTTTCCAATGAGTCGCACCGGCGGCTCCCGTTCTCACCCCCTTTTCCCCCTTTGGCCACTGGCCCGCATCGTTATTATGCCGCGGCAGCGGCTTTTTTCCAGGCGCCTATGCCAGGCCTTGGCTCTTTTACCGGCGCTTCCCCCGCGCTCCCCTTTTGGCCGACGCAACTGCATTTCTCTCCTTCCGTACTTTCTAAACACCTCGGCCACCGCGGCCGCTATGTTCCCCACCCCCACCTCTCTTTCTCCTACATCCGCGCACGGATGCGGAACCGTTACGTTCCACGTTGTCTTCGCTTTCTCCTGCATCCGCGCACGGCCGTCACAGAGGCCCGTCCGGAACCGTTACGTTCCACGTTGTCTCCGCTTTCTCCTGCAACCGCGCACGGCCGCGCGATCCCTTTCCCCGCTGCTGCCCCCTTCTTGCCACCTGTCTTGGCGTGTGGGAGATTTAATCTCCTCACAAGAATTTCGGCTGGTGATCCGAAACTCATGAGGGCCCGCATATGACCATTCAAACGGTCGAATAACTCCCGAAGCGTTGCAACGGATCCTGGCTCCACCACCCTTAGCAGCAGGATCTCGTTGATGTGAGCCTGGAATATGAAACGGCGATTACTAAATCTGTTACGCCGAAGATCAAGGGCAACATTATAGTTAGCGTCAGTAATCTCCAACGCTCTTACAGTCTTCAAGGGTGACTCCCGCAGACATGAAATAAGCCACTTTAGCTTCTCCATCTTGGTCAAGTGAGGATGGCTGTCAATTGTCGTTCTAAACAGGGTGCAGAAATCAGGCCACTCGGCGTGGCCGCCACTAAATGTTGGCATCGGCCACAGGGGCAATGAGGGAGCAGGCCTGTATGGAGTGGGTGAAATACCAGCACCACTGGCACCATCCAACAGTGTAGAGTACACTGCAGCAACTTTAATGAAGCGCTTGGCAACCTCTACCTGGATGTCAACATGCACGTCCGTGGCCAGCTGAGAGAATTTCCAATATAGATCGCTTCTGATCTCAGTATAGTTGAGCTCCCCCAGTTCCTCCTGCATTAATCTTTTGAATGTTATAGGACCGATAGCTCCAGGGCTGTCCACTGTGACAAATGCCGAAATACAAGTAGTTGAAAGCTTAGCAATAAAACCTCAAAAACATGCAGCTGTCCATAATTCCGCGGGCAAGAGGCGAGGCGGTGGAGACGCACACAAGCACAAGATGAGATAGTGTGCAGCAGTTCTACAAAGCTCTCAAAAGCGCTAAAATACCAGCAAAGCGCATGCGAAACTGAGAGAAAAAAGCCAAATAGAAACTGCTGATAAATCCGCCACTGCTCCTGCGTTTCAGCGTCTTATATATCATTTTAACATTTTCGCCTGTGACTGCTTGGCCCAACAGTGCCACATACCTAATTGCGAAGAAAAAATTAATTATTTTATTATTCAAAAAACTTACTGCATCATAGTTGTTATTGCTATACGTATGTGTAATTGAGCGAACGAGCTCCGGGACCCCGTCGGACCTGGTGCTCGCCAAACGTACATCCCTCGCTTGGAAATGACGGTCGCGGCTCCCTCCCATCTGCGGAAAACCATCATTTCAATTTACATTGGCGTGGCCGCTATTTTCGTGGGATTTTTTTGCCACATTTTGTGCATCGTTTATATATTAAATGCACAAATGCAAGGTTTTTTAAATATCTTTTTCACTTTCTTTAAGATAAAATATCTAAATCGTAAGAAAAAAAAATACACTGAAAAGAAATTCTTTTTTTTTTTTCAAAATTGGTTCTAACGATCCGATTCATATTGCATGTAGAGACAGCCTTTGAAACAACGCAACTTTTGATATATCATTCATATCTGGGATATACAAACTTACTCCATCGCTTACTACAGATATAGTTTGATAAGTAAAGCTATTGCATTTATTCGTCACCAAAATTGATATCAGATATTTTGGGAGTGGTATGCGGGGTTCGCCAACGTTATTAAGTTAAAGTCCCACGTAAAAATTTTTATAAGTTCCAAGCGAGATGAAGTCCAGTTTTTTGAAAGCAAAATCCTAGTTGAGAGAACCAATTTCCTTTCTCAACTCGGGGTGGGTTAGCTCAAGCATCGAAAGGTGCTTCATGCGACAGCAAATCAGTGCTAGCACCGAAAAGTCCGAATGGGAATATAACGGCTATGATAAAAGAAAATTTATATTTGAATCATTTGTTCCGAACATTATATATTTTTAATTTTAAATCAACAATCACAGCGGATTGACAGTGGTATCGTAATACGTTAATTCGACTGAAATAACAAAAATGGGTTCGCACTGGAAAAAATTAAATATTCTTAAATTAATTCTCTCCCCCGCTCATTCAAAAAACGGAGCAGTAAAAGATGCATAATTCAAAATATGAGTGAAGTTTAAAATTGTATATTCCTACTTTATTTGTGAAAAATTGTTTTCGATTTCGATTTAATGCCTACTCATAACGAAAAGTGTACGCGCCCCAATGTACAAAAATTAGTACCCATTTATGAAAATAAATAAATGCGAGAACTTTTTTTTTATTACTAAAGAACTTAGAGGGAATTACACAATTTTGTATACAATAAGGGTCTATTGAATAAAATAAGGTTTTCTTTATCATATCATATAAATAAACTCTTGACGAGGTAAAATAACGGTGGCGAACGCGCATGCCACTCCCAAAATATCTGATATCAATTTTGGTGGCGAATAAATGTATACAAAATTATACATTAAATATATTCTTACCCGGCTCGTGTTTATATTGTTTATTGAAGAATATTTTTCATGTATAATTCTTCGGCTATATATAGTGTCTTCACGCGCCTGCTACAAGCAGGGCATGCATGTCGCCACCTAGCGGACTACCGTCCGATGTGATCTAACATATGTATATACACTTATGTATATAAACACATATGTATTTTATATTGAAATACATCTGAAACTGGTTTTAAATGCACCCACGTACATTTTAAATTTAATTTAATGCAGACATAATATAATAAATTTACAAAAAATAATATTTAATATTTAAATATTATTTAAAAATATATAAAATTTAAGAAATAAATAAATATGTATAATTTCTTTCTAAAATCGAATAGAAATTACCGATTTCCTAAAATGTATGCGTCAGTAGGCATTATTCTTGAGCACAGCGTTGAGAGAAGTATGTACATACATATGTACATGTTCACAAAAGTATAAAATTTAAAGATTGTATATTTAATTTCATTCGTGCGCATACACTGCACAAGTAAAGCTTATTTGTTTTTTATTGATCTCTCCGTAAGCTTTTGCATCAGACAGGGCTTTTTCACTCGCACTCGTCTCCAGACCCAAGAGCGAGAGGTACGTGAGCGAGAGGTAAATAGAAGATCCCATAACGCAAGTAAGAAATACAAAAACTTGATCAACAGGCTGAGTATCTGTACTGAACTGAATATACATACGTATCTGTGTCACAATACCAAAATTATTGGCAAAATTATCACTCATAATAGATTACTCAAAACACACGGAAGCCACTGTAAGTGTGATTTTCTTTTAAATATTAAAAAAAAAAATAGTAACGTTTTTTTGATATTCAGACATAACCAATATGGCGATATAAATCGAAAACTATGTATATATATTACCTATATGGTGATATTTTGAGCATATTGTTGAGAAGAATGTACATGTACATATGTATGTGTGTAGGCAAAAATATACATTCGTAAAATCCTAACGTAAATTTAATATTTGTTTTTTATGTCACATCCATATATGTATATATATATATATATATATGAATATATATATATGCCATATATATATGTCTCCATGAACGTTTTTGTGTTATATGCATATGTAAGATTGATTGGAAAATAAATATTTTATCGAGATACAACATTTTAAAGAAAATCCAAAAAATATGTCAATATAAAATATTTTATAAAACTTTGTACTGAGTACGGATCCAGACCAGTGCACAGTGGTCCAGATGCTGCCATAAATCCAATTTTTCAATAGTCCTGGATTTAAAAATTTTTAATGCTCATAATTTCTTAAATATTTAAACTATAATTCCCTAAAGTATTAGCTAGTTTCAATTTCGTTTACAAACAAATTTTTAACCTTAAAAATTAAAAAAATCCTATAACATTTCCTAAAATCCTATAACATTTTTCCGATTTTTTTTGATAATAATTTTTTTTTATTCGAATATGTTTAGCCTTCCATCAGCTTCCAACGAGAGACCATATAGATCTGTACTACAATACCCAATTTAAAACTTTTGCGAACAAATGCGAACATTTTTTCCACAACAAAATAGATTTTTTTTTACTAAAACAAAATTAAGCACCAGCATAATCAGCAGCGACAGGGAGAGCGACAAAAGTTTATGGTTTTATTTCTTCCTAGTTCTCCTTTGCGCTCATTCTCATTCTCTCATGTGTGCATATGCATATGCAGTAACTTTAATTTGGGCAGCTGCGCTGCTTTGCTATCAGATAGTGATTCTTAGTGAGCCGATACTTTTACAAATTGTTTCAATTAAATTTTTCTTTAACGTATCTTAGGTTTAAAAAAAAAACATGTCTTAAAAAATAAAAATCCAAAAAAAAAACTAATAATAAAAAATTCAAAGGAAAAAAAATTTTTTTTTAATGTTCATGATCCTTATGAAATTTGACAGATCTGATAAGTTTGCCTAAAGTGGATCCCATAGATAGTCCCATCCTTCCAACTTAAAAAAACAATAAAGTTATGGCATTTCCGATCAATCAGTTATATGGCAGCTATAAGCTAAAGTCGGCCGATCCTTATGAAATTCGGCAGATCGAATTAGTTTGCCTAAAGTGGATCCCATAGATAGTCCCATCCTTCTAACTTAAAAAACAACACAGATATGGAATTTCCGACCAATCAGTTATATGGCAGCTATAGGATATTGCTAACCGATCCCGGCCGTTCCGACTAGTATATAGCCTACAAAGAAATAAATAAAGATGTGTGCAAAGTTTGAAGTCGATAGCTGATCAAGAAAATATATACATACTTTATGGGGTCGGAGATGTGTCCTTTACTGCGTTGCACACTTTTGACCAAAATTATGATACCCTCTGCAAGGGTATAAACTCTTTCGAAAAAATTCTTACGCGGAATGTGATCAAAAATTACATACCATCTTTAGCTTAAGATAGTTCTTAGTATTTATTTAATATTGTCAGTAAATCTTTTACTATATTTTTTTGTTTGCTTTGCAGATAATGACTGTCCTTAAAAATATTTTTTTGGCGGTAGCAATAATTGCGACAATTTTTTTTGTGCCTACACAAGGAAAACCTCAACGAAAATCGATTGCTGAGAAAAACATTGAAGAAATATATAACACTAATCCTAGTCCTTTGGATACCATCCAAAATAATCAGAGGAAACAAAGCGGAGGAATCGACTTAATTGTTAACCCCGAACCTACAGATTCTTCGATTCCAACGACAAACTTTAATTCTATTAGTGGAAAAGCAGCATCATGTAATTGTGTTCCGTACTATAAGTGCGATCCGTCAACTAATAGTATAACAGAGGACGGTACTTTTGATGGGTACGGTGTAATTGATATTCGATTTAACGCTGATGACCCTATTTGTCCATCATCTGTGGATGTTTGCTGCGCCAGTAATCAAACCCGTTCTGAGACCTTAAATCCGACCCCGTTAGTTCAAAGACCAAACCAACCAAAAGGTTGTGGCATTCGTAACGTACGATTGGATTTTACTTTAATTGGAGCTTCACAAAATGAGGCTGGCTTTGGCGAGTTTCCATGGACGGTAGCTCTTTTGCATTCCGCCAATTTTAGCTATTTTTGTGCTGGCTCAATAATTCATCCACAAGTGATTCTAACCGCTGTGCATTGTGTTCAATCTCATAATCCTGGAACATTTATAGTTCGAGCCGGAGAATGGGACTCTCAAACCACAAAGGAACGTTTACCATATCAGGAACGAATTGTAAAAAATATTATTAAGCATCCGCAATACAAAAGTAGAAACATTGCAAATGATTTTGCACTTGTTATTCTCGACCAGCCTTTTACCTTAGATGATCATATTAATGTGGTGTGCTTACCCCAGCAAGGAGCCATCCCCGCCACTTCTATTACATGTTATTCCACTGGATGGGGAAAGGATATTTTTGGTTCTCAAGGGCAATACAGCGTTATCATGAAACGGGTTCCATTGCCTGTGGTTGACTACAATTCCTGTCAGGAAAGGCTTCGAAAAACTCGACTTGGTCCGAATTTTGCTTTAGATAGGTCATTTATGTGTGCGGGAGGACAAAGAGGGATTGATACCTGTCAAGGGGATGGTGGAGCTCCACTCGTGTGCCCCATTGGAATACCGTCTGAAAATCGATACACGCAAAGTGGAATTGTTGCATGGGGAATTGGATGCAATGATGAGATACCAGCTGCTTATGCTAACGTAGCTATAGTGCGGGATTGGATTGACCAGCAAATGCTGGCAAACGGATTTGATACAACCGTTTATATGGCCTAAAGATACTATTAAAAACTAATACAAATGATATTGCTTTTTTTTAAGTCTTTTTTATAAAGGTAATAAAGTTACGTTTGCGTCAAACAGCTCCCAGATATCGCAGGTCCTAACGAAATTTAAATGCTACTCTGGATATACTGGTTATGTTGTATTCGTGTGAATATGTATGTCGGAATGTATGTACAGAAACATATCCTATATAAATATTTAATATCGCTTTAAAATATATATATTAGGGCGGGTACATTTTAAAAATTCGGAAGAAATTTAAGCAATAGTAAAAACTTTATTTTGATATGAAATAAAATTAAAAATTTTTTTTAAATTGAAACACTTTTTGACTCCGACCAATATATAAAAATTTATTCACAAATGATTTCTTTAATAGTTCTTTAAACGTACCGTCGGCATTTCCACTTAGTAAATTATGAAAAATAAATGAATTAAAAAGAGTCATTACATAAATAGGTGCAAGAGTTTACTTTTACAGAACTTTACCCCCTTCTAACCACGAGATGATAAGGATCATTCCACTCTTGAGGTTTTCGTCAAAACCAATACATTAATAGACCTTAAGACCTTAGAACTTTCTTCCGTAAGGTTGACTTTTTGAAACTAAATAAGGTAATTTTGGAATTTGATTGGTCCGATCTACTTACATGTGAAGATATAAACGTTTCCCTTTATACATTTTATTACACTTTCAATATATTGTTCGATACCGGCTGTATTCTGAAGACCTGCGCTGAGACACTGTGCAAGTTACAACTTAAACTCTTAATCCTATATAAATAAGTGAAAAAAATCCTACACTGCCAATTATAGAGACATTTTTAAATTGTCGGCAATTCAAAAGCTTTTTGAAAAACTAATCATTCGACGATTGCAACACCTTTGTACTTATATTTGTACAATAATATCACCGTGCCAGCATGGCTTTATAAAGCGCCACTCCACCACTACCAACTTATTGGAGCTCAAATCTTTTATCATGGGTTCCGGATTGGCTTACAAACAAACTTCATTTACACTGACTTTATTTAAGCATTTGACTCGGTTAACCATTCGCTTCATTTAAGTGAACTCAGTGTTTTGGGATCCCAAAAGACCAACTGATCAGTTGATTTTGATTTCGACCTACTTATCTGGAAGAACTCAACGTGTCTTTTTTAAAGATGTTTATTCACATCTGGTGGAAGGAAGCCATCTCCAAATCTCCTCACATCTCCAAAGGAAGCCATCTTGGACCCATATTTTTTTAAATTGTTTATACAAACAATGGAGCTGCTTCAGCAGCTGTTCCTGATTCAAGCAGAGCAGGGAGACTACAGGGAAAAGGAGAGCCAGGCAAGGATATCCTAACAATAAGCGGGAGGTGATCCGAGCTTAAACCGCGTGAGTATCCGTTATGTTCGTTCTCCCAGAGAGCATTCCACTACAGAGAGCCAAGTCTAAGCAGGATGAAGTCGCTTCTGTCAGGATAGAATTTAGGCCTCCCAGTGGCCAGTACCTGCACAGGGCTCAGACTTAAGCCAGTGCATTACCCCTTCTGTCCGCTGCTTGGCTGCCCCATAAAAGGTGATTGGCGTTGAAGTCTCCTCCTACAATGAACTTTTCTCCTGCCTGAACAAGGCCTGCCAAACGCTGCTGTCCAGGAGATAGTTGGCGGGAGGTAGAGTGCCGAGATGCTGGTTTCGCCCAGTGGAGTGGGTAGGACTACACGAGTCATTTAAATATGCATCAAGCGAATAGGGTATTGGTGATAGTGCTGGAAGGTTGACCTTACGAGAACGGCGAAATGGGCACCAGGATAATCAGCTTTGTACATGTCATATGCTGGGAAGCTGACGAACTTTCCAGGCACCAACCATGTCTCTGAGACCAGAAATACAAATACATGAGACCAGTGGAACGTAACGTTTCCGGTCGGGCCTGCGCGACGCCCGTGCGCAAATGTAGGAGAAAGAGAAGGGGGGCGGGGAACATAGCGGCCGCGGTGGCCGAGGTGTTTAGAAAGCACGGAAGGAGAGAAATGCGATTGGAGCGACCAAGGGGAGCGCGGGGGAAGCGCCGGTAAAAGAGCCAATGCCCGGCATAATAACAATGCGGGCCGGTGGCCAAAGGGGGAGCGCGGGGGGAGCGCCTGGAAGAAAGCCGCTGCCGCGGCATAATAACGATGCAGGCCGGTGGCCAAAGGGAGAAAAGGGGGTGTAAACGAGAGCCGCCGGTCTAATTGGAAAGTGGGATTAACGGCGGGAATAGAAAGTCGAAGGATTAACGGCAGGAAGAAAGAGTTGCAAGGATTAACGGGCGCCTCTGGAGCTATATAAGGAGGGCCCCTGGAGTAAATCGAGACCGAGTCTTCTAGGGAAGCTGGCATAGTTGAGTGAAAGACCCCCCGTGGGTAAGTCTAACATTCTAGCGAGAAAGTTTCCTTGGAGGAATTAGGAGTATAGGCTGAAGGACCCCCCGAGGGTAAGTCCGACAGTCTCAAGTGCGAGAATTAAAGCGAGTGCGCAAGGATCTGCGATCATTGTGGGTAAGTCCGGCGGCTGTACGCGAGTCATCGGCAAAGGATAAATCAAGGAGCAAGTGGGAAAAGGATCCAGGATCCTTTCCACGGCGGAACTGAAGCCCAAGAGTAAACAGAGTCGGGTTGGGTTACTCCCGGACACGACAGGTATCCTGGTGTTATAGCAAGGGCGTCGGATCGCTCAGGCGTACGCCTTACAGATTCCTGCCCGTTGTGACCAGGTGTGATCCTGTAAATCGAGGGATAGCCAGCTCGGGAACTCAAGCCCATCAGTAAAACCAAACAGGAACGTCCCGGTAAAATCAAGAGATTCCTGATCCAGGCGCTGGAGCGTGTTGCCTGGAGTCAAAGGAAGCGCGACGCCAAACCTCTGGTCGTCCATAAATCCTGCGGAGCGTATGCACGCCGGTGTTTGGAGGCGAGTGGCAGAAGCAACCGGGGGCGTATCCTGTGGGGTAGGTAGGCCCTTCGTGCCCTGATCCGGCCGCCAGGCACTAAGAAGCGTATCCTGCCCGGCGTACGCCTGGGAGGTGAGCCTATTGGTCCGCCAACACGGATCAGGGGCCGGCCACGGCGAAAGGGCAGTCCCAGTGAGCCAAGGGTAATAGCGATCCACGCACCCACGGAAGAGGAGCAGCGACAGCGACGAGAGGAGCAGCGACAACAGGAGCGGCGACAACGAGAGCAGCGACAGCGGAAGCAGCGTCGACGACGACGACGACCAAGCAGCGGCGACACGCAAGAGAGGGACATCAGGAGCAGCGTCACCAGCACGAGAGGGGAAACACAGGCCCCGCAACTGGAGCACGTGAGTCCAAACGGAGGAAACCGTGAGCCGAACCGGCGCCAGGCACCGAGACCACACGTCCTGCTGGGCGAAAGCTTTTGTGGGCGTGTGTATCGGCACCAACCCGGAACGGTGACCGGTGACCGAGGGGAGGACGAGCGGTCGATCGGCCGAGCCGAGCAGGCGGTGAGATTCACCCTTTTATAAACTTTGTGCAAATATCGGTTAAATAAAGGGTACATTTTGTGAACGAAGCAATCCTGTGTTATTTCTGGGCTCGGGCAGTCACGTCGAATCTATAAATTCGGTGGAACGATCCATAAACTCTTTGAGCTAGCCGCGGCATTTGTTGCGAGCACCGATCAAACAAGAAAAGTTCGTTACAAGGTTGACGACGGCTGTTGTGCTCCTTTTTGAGCTCCGCTAACGCTGTTGATATGGTGGCCATTGCACAATGCTAGCTGTTCCACGGTTTTACGCAGATCACTTTTCCTGTCATGTCCCACGGTTTTAAAGGCGCAGCGGGTGGTTCGGCATGGTATTCTTGGCCTCTTCTTTTGCGAGGGATTAGGGCTGGGTATTCTTATTCAAACGAGGCATGCTGTTGAGAGCCTGGCTCCCGTGGCCATATGAAATTTTGCTAGTTAGAGTGGGTTGGCGCTGCCTGAGAAAAGTATACGCCATGCCTAACCACGTTGGCTAGAATGTAGGTGGCTTTTGGTGGACGAGCTAGTTTCTGGGATCGTTGTCCTTGTCGAAGTGGAATTTTAAGTTTTTTGGCCTGCATGGTTACCGCCGCAATTCGCACCGGAGCGGTCCTCGATAGTTTTAGCCTGACAGGTAGCCGAGCCTGTGAAGTGCCTATCACCACAGCGGTCGCAAGCAGGCTGCTTTAAGCAATAGTTTTTGCAAAAAGCAAAAGCAGCGGTAGCATTGAACTACACCAAAGCTGGAATTCCTCCACCTGGATTCTCCGTCTGCCAATCCTACTTAAGGTAAGGGCGTCCTTTTTGTTTTGGGAACGTTTAAGGTCCAAAAGAAAATTATTTGACAAATTCCAGTAAAATAAGATCCTATTTAGAATACAGGATATTGAAATCGTTTGAATTCAAATGTCATGTCATTTGGAATCATAGGGTTACTATGTATGTTCTTATTGGTTTGGTTGATGGTGGCAGATTCTATCCTCTGAATAAGCTTGAATTTTAGTGGACTATTTTCCCTCTTTTAGTTATGGAGTATAATTATTCTAAGTTCTTTTATTAATTCGTATATTTTTATACGAATTATATTTTTATACGTATTTATATATAATAGTGGTGTGTTAGTAAGGGTGCCTGAAAAGAACCTCCCTCATCAATCCAGTCAGTCAGACTACGAGATAATAAAATAATAGGTGATTAGAAAAATAAAGAGGTGGAAACGCTGTGTATATAAAGATATATATAAAGCAGAGAAAACGATATGATGCGATAGCAGCCATTGTATGTGGGGCTGGGCATATGTCCAACTACAGTGGCTAAGGAAAAGAAGACTACAATTTCTAGTCCTTCTATTTGAAACGTTGTTAGGTCAATCAGCCTATCATAATACCTGCTAAAGACGTTACAAAGAATCATAGGCCTGTTCCTTAGATCCACACTTAGCCCCACCCAAATCTTTAATGCACGAAATGCCTACAAAAAGGAAAAATCCAACGAGACTGCCGATGAGCGCGTGGAGCTCATTTCCAAATGAGAGAGAGCCTTTTCTCAGAAGGAATTCACCCTAGTTGCCTTTCTGGATATAGAAGAGGCCTTCAATAACGTTTTCTTGAACACCATAACCAGCGCAGTGACAGCTCATGGGTTGATGACCACCTAGTGGGGCTCATTGATCAGCTGCTAACATGCAGAACAGTGACTTCCTCACTAGGAAAATCTTCTCTAACAAGGGCTGTCAGCAGAGGTAAACCACAAGGAGGATGCCTCTCCCCTCTCTTATGGAACATAGAGGTCAACTCGATTCTATGTAAGATGGAATAGGGAGGCTTCAATAGAGTGGCTTATGCGGATGACGTCGCAATCATTTTCACAGGCCCAAATACCCACAGACGCTCTGTGATCTCATGAGTGAAAAATTGCAAACTCTAACCGAATGGAAAAGCAAAAATGGCCTGGGGGTAAAAGAGAAAACAGAGTTAGTTCTTGTCAGCAGGAAACAAGACTAAACATGCAAAGGCTCTCCTTCAGCAACAGTGCCAAATACCTGGGTGTAATATTGGAGAGGATGCTAACCTGGAACTCTAACATAGAAGAAAGGTCAAAAAAGATCGCTGTAGCCCTCTTTACCTGCAAACGATCCACCCCAAACGAAGCGCTAAGAGAGAGGAATAGGGGGACCAGACACCGATGGCCCAAACTGCACAACTACCCAATCACTGCAACGGCTTCCAGGCCGAGGTGATTGCCATGAGGTTAGCACTAAAATACCTTAATTTATAAAACTTCACACAAAGAGTAGTCAATATATTCAATGACAGCTATAAAATCGATCAGCTCGATCACCAGAAAATCAAAAATAGCCTTAGACGGTAGATCATCTTTCCACAAGATGGCAAACCAGAATGACATAAGCCTCATCTGGGTCCCAGGTCACAGGGACATTACGGGCAACTGTATAGCAGAGGAGCAGGCTCGCATAGGCACCACCACCTCTGCCTCTGCCCGCCAACTCTGGCCCATAATCGCCAACAAAATAACATCCCAATTACTTAGGATGAACAGAACCAGCATCGGCACGGCTATAAGAGTCATCATGGGGCACTGGCTATTGGAAACACATGCTAGGAGAATGAATTCATTCCACAACTACTACTGCCGAAGCTGTAGGCACGAAAAAGAGGAAGAATCCGTTGAGCATCTTCTATGCCACTGCCCAGCGTGTCAGTCTCTCAGACTTAAACAAGTAGGTGGTAGGTCCCTCTCCGACATCTCAATGATGTTAAAAATAGATCCAAACAGGATAGAAAAACTTACCAAAGCCTCTGGGTGGGGAAACTAGTTGACCACGAGGGACCGTATACGGTCTAAGTGTGGTGGCTGCCTCTACAGGAGGTAACCGCCAGCCGTCTAACCTAACCTAGGAATGTTGTTAGGGGATTTTAGTTTTAGTAGATGTTGGCTTGATAAGCCCATATTGGGGACTACACATTGGATGGATTAATCATATATATAATTTTTAGTTACAAGGGGACATTACATTCTTTTGACCATATTTAAATACAGCCGAGAGTACCCATAGTTTTATAAACCATTGTGGAGATATGGTATGCAAAATTTAAGTTTTCTGTCTAATAGGTAAACACGTGAATCTATCTGAAGCAATTTTAAAAGGAAAGTACGATGTTATGCTATTAATCGTTTTTAATAGCGGCCAAATGAATTATAATTCAGAGGTTTATAATTATTTATTTTATTTATTTTCGAGAGTTCAACTCTAACCCAACTTGCAATCGCTCAAATCAATAACAAAATTACAAGAAGCAAAGCTTAGCAATATGAATTTAGCAATATGAACGCACGCAAATGCAATATTTGCTAGTGTGCAGCAGCTCTACAAAAAAGCTCCCAAAAGCGCATGCGCTACAACTACCACCAAAGCGCATGCGAATGGGGGAGAAGTAAACAAAACCAGAACTGCCGATAACCCGCCGCCGCTACTCAGACTTATAATATATATAACTTATTTTACGCAGCTTCGCCCTTTTCTGCTTGGCTCAACATCCTCCCCCCGTTGCAGGCTGGATCTTCAACCGAATCCTTGACAGGCAGCAGACACAACCGGGACACCGCACGCTTAGTCATTCCAACCGCTGTTTTGAGAACGGCTACACAGTTCACTCCGTCACGCCCAGGAAGCTCCAGTATCCTGGCCAGAGGCCACCTCATTGGGGGTAGATTTTCATCCTTCACCAGGACTATGTCTCCAACAGCAATTACAGGGCCAGGGGTGCGCCATCTGGAACGCTGCTGCAACAGCGTGAGGTACTCCTCCTTCCAACGAGCCCAGAAAACCTGCTGCAGGAAGGAGACTCTCTGCCACCCATCCAGCCGATTAAAGTTTAGCGCAGTAAGGTCCGGCTCGATGAATGTTGAAGGCGGTCCGCCATTTAAAAAATAAGACGGCGTCAGAACATCTAGATCCGCAGGATTCTCTGAAATCGACACAAGGGGCCGAGAATTAATAATTGAGGCGATGCGGCACAACAAAGTCCTTAATTCCTCGAAGCCAAGAACTGCGGGACCAACTGCACGATAAAGATGGTGCTTAGCCGTCTTCACTGCTGCCTCCCACAGACCACCAAAATGGGGAGAGCGTGGAGGAATAAATCGCCACTCGATAGACTCAGACAGGCAAAAATCGTGCAGAGAAGCCTGATGATCCTGGCTGAGGAATCTTCGCTTCAACTCCATAAGCTCATTCTTGGCACCCACGAAATTGGTGGCATTATCCGACCATATCTGTCTGGGTTTACGTCGCGTACAAATAAACCGTTGGAGGGCGCTCAGAAACGAAGCGGTGGAAAGGTCCTTAACTAACTCCAAGTGGATTGCCTTCGTGCTGAAGCAGATGAATACGCTTACATAACACATAATAGGGCTCTTATTCCGAGTCTCTGCCTTGTAGAAAAACGGTCCGTAAAAATCCACACCTGTGACATCAAAACATTGGAATCCTTTAACTCTCTCGGTAGGAAGATCGGCCATGACATGCTCCAGTAGACGAGGCTTTGCGCGAAAACAGCGTACGCATTTATTCACAACCCTTGAAACGGTCTTCCTCCCCCCAATGGGCCAGTATTGAGAACGGATTTTCGCAACTAGTGCCCGAGGGCCAGAATGCAGGTTCTTCTCGTGAAAGTGAGTTACTATAGCCGAAGTGACGGGATGGCCTCTGGGAAGAATGATCGGGTGACGTCCGTCAAAATCCAATGCAAAGTTCCGCAATCGCCCGTCAACACGAAGCAAACCATCATCATCCACAAAGGGAGCAAGCGAGGCCAGAGGGTTTGAGGGCGGAACCAATCTGCGTGACCTTAGTAAGCTTATCTCTTCCTTAACCTCGGTAAGCTGGACGACGCGCAACAGCAATTGGGTTCCTCCTTTGAGATCCTAAACAGAAATCCCTTCGTGACGGATGCGGCGGCAAAATTTGTAAATGTAGGCGAACACTCTCTGTAGGGAGGGAAACGAGTTGGCAAACCTTGACAATGCGGCGATATCCCTGGGTGGAGCCGTAGCCAATAAAGTCCTGGCGCGAAGTTCGATGGTTGCCTTTTCGGTCACAATAGCGATGGGCCAATCATCCTTGGAACCACGAAGAAATGGAGGGCCTTGGAACCAAAGCTGGGAATTTAATAGCTCAGTGGGAAGAGAACCTCTTGACAGTAGATCGGCTGGGTTGACGGCAGTAGGAACAAAAAGCCATTTCATTGCCTTGGTGAGCTCCTGAATGGAAGAAACGCGATTAGAAACAAACACGTTAAACCGAGCAGGTTCATCTTGAATCCAGGATAGGGCAACCAAGGAGTCACACCAACAATAATAATCTCCTTTATATGTTCCAAGATCAGCAACTTCAGCCATCAGTCTTGCTAGTAACTCAGCTCCACATAGCTCTAGCTTCGGTATTGTCTGAGTTTTAATGGGTGCCACTCGACTCTTTGAGCATAACAGCCGACAATCAGAACCTGACACTACATACACGCAAGCTCCATACGCATCTAAGCAAGCGTCGCAGAATCCGTGGACCTCCAGCCTTTCTTGACAGGGAATGACTAACCGAGGAAACTTAATTCGCTGAATTTGGTCAAAATTGGAGCAGAACTGTAACCACTCGGAGAGAAGGGATTGAGGAAGGCTTTCATCCCATGACAAATTTTCTCGGCACAGCTTCTGCAATAGGATCTTTGCTCTAGTGACGACAGGACCTACCAAGCCCATTGGGTCATAAAACCGAGCGACGGAAGATAGTATAGATCTCCTGGTTGGTTTGGCGGTGGGCTGAAGAGCTTCAAAGGAAAACAGCAGCAGGTCAGCAGAAGGCTCCCATGCTAATCCAAGAGTCTTTGTGAACGGACTGCCATCGTCAAATTTCAAGTATGACTCTCTATCACTTTCGGGTACGCCTTCCAAAACCTCTGGGATGTTGGAGCACCATTTCCTTCATTGAAACTGACCCTTGTTCAACAGGCTCGATGTCTGAGCTATTATCTCAAGCGCTTCAGTCTTCGTTGGGGCACCAGATTTAAGGTCGTCCACATAAAAATCCTGAAGGACAACACGAGAGCCAACGGGAAAACCGGCACCTTCATCCTTAGCCAGCTGGTGCATTGAGCGAACAGATAGAAAAGACTCTGGCTTTGTACCATACGTCACGGTGTCGAGCTTAAAAACCTTCACGTCATCGTGGATAGAATCTCTCCAGAGGATGCACTGCAGAAAACTATCATCCGGAAAGACCCTTACGCAGCGGTACATCTTGCAAATGTCCCCAGTCAAAGCTACAAGGTGAGACCGAAACCGAAGCAATGTGTGAAAAAGCTTAGGCTGAATCACGGGGCCGGACATCAGGACATCATTGAGGGAATAGCCAGAGGCCGTAGCAGCCGAACCATCGAACACAACTCTCAGCTTAGTAGTGGAACTTTCTTCCTTCAGGACGCAGTGGTGGGGAAGGAAATACTGGCACTTACCTCGCAATTCCTGCGGCACCAGAGACATGTGACCCAGATCCAAGTATTCCTTGATGAAAGACGAATATTGGGTCCTTAAATTCGGATGACGATCCAGCTTGCGCTCAAGTGAATGGAACCGCCGCAAAGCCTGTGCGTAGGATTCCCCTAACAGCTCCACACTGTGCTTGATTGGAAGGCGAACTGAATAGGCACCTGATTCAAGCCGGACGTGGTGCATGACGAAGTGGGCCTCGCAATCAAGCTCCTCCTTAGTAGTCTGAACGATAGGCGCAGTGCAGGCATCCACTTCCCAGAATTGGCGGAGAAGATAATCGAGGCGATCGTCAAGAGTTTGCTGGGCCAGCAGGAATCATCCTACATGAGGTGGCCAAGCGAGGGTTTCCCGGGGTGCAACCTCCTCCAGAAACTACCCATCCAAAACGTGTCTTCTGCAACAGAGGCAGACCATCTCCTAGCTGGATTTGCCCGACTGAGAGCAGATCAAAAAACAGGCTTGCTCCAATCAGCAGATCCACACGCTGAGCTCTGTGGAAGTCCGGGTCAGCTAGAACCACATTGGCGGGAACCTTACAATTGGACACATCTAAGTTCAGGCCAGGTTGACGCTCTATGATGTGAGACGACACAATTGCCTCAATGTAAACGGAATACGTGGATAGGCGAGACTTCAGGCAAACGTTAACCGAGGCTCCATCCGTAGTAAACTCAGCGTCTCCAAGGCCAGTCACTGCTACAGAACATTTGGACCGATGAAGCTGCAGTTGGCTGGCCAGCCGTGATGTGATGAGGTGAACTTGGGAGCCGGAGTCAAGTAGCGCTCGACAAGGAAGGAAGGCTCCTGATCTGCCACGGACGAGAATGTGGGCGGTGGGCAAGAACACTATTTCAGCGCTGCGATCCTGTGCAACAAGAGCATTAGCAGGAAGAGCCTGAGAGGTCGCAACCCCAGCTACATTGGCCGGATTTGATCCAGAAGCAGGAACGGAAGTGGCGCTAGATAAACGCTCGCAAGGATGCAATAGCGCATGATGTCGGCGATTTCAAGTTGGGCAGCGGGAGGATGAGCATCCGCGAGCTAAGTGATCAGACTTGAGGCACACAAAGCAGAGGGCAAGACGTCTGACCTCATCGTATCGTTCCTCAACTGACAAGGCGAGAAACCTTGGGCAAGAAGGCACAGCGTGTGCCAGGATGCCGCACAGGGCACACGAAGCAGGCGGAGCATTCAGGAGCATGCAGGATCGGTTGTTAAATGGCCTACGTCGGCCCGCTTGATTCGCTGACAAATGCGGAGCTAAGGCCAAATCCACCGTCTCCAGGGTACGGCACCTTTGTTCCAGAAACCGAGCCATAGATTCCCAAGTTGGCAGGCTATCATCAGTGCTTCCTGCCAGAGAGTCTTCCCATTTGGCCTTTGTGGCAGGGTCCAACTTTTGAAAGATGATCTGGATGAGGAGGCATCCTTGAATTTCGGCCGACGTCCCGGAACTCATAAGGGCCCGCATATGTCCATTGAATCGGTCGGATAATTCTCGAAGAGAAGCAACGGATCCCGGCTCAACCACCCTTAACTGCAGGATCTCGTTGATGTGAGCCTGGAAGATTAAGCGACGGTTGCTGAAAAGGTTGCGCAAAAGGTCGAGGGCAACATCATAGTTCGCGTCGGTAATCTCAAGCGCCCTCACAGTCTCCAGTGCTGAGTCCCGCAGGCAGGAAATGAGCCACCTGAGCTTCTCCATCTTGGTCAGGTGCGGGTGGCTGTCAATGGTTGTCCTAAATAGGGCGCAGAAATCCGGCCACTCGGCATAGCCGCCGCTAAATGTTGGCATTGGCAACGGGGGCAATGAGGGAGCAGGCCCAACTTGCAATCGCTCAAATCAATAACAAAATTACAAGAAGCAAAGCTTAGCAATATGAATTTAGCAATATGAACGCACACAAATGCAATATTTGCTAGTGTGCAGCAGCTCTACTAAAAAGCTCCCCAAAGCGCATGCGCTACAACTACCACCAAAGCGCATGCGAATGGGGGAGAAGTAAACAAAACCAGAACTGCCGATAACCCGGCGCCGCTACTCAGACTTATAATATATATAACTTATTTTACGCAGCTTCGCCCTTTTCTGCTTGGCTCAACATACGAAGCTAGCAATAACATAAGATTGCATTTTGATCCAATCTTATTTAAATCATAAGCTGAACACCTTTTTTATATCGAAGACAAAGCAGCCAATTCATTTAAGCAAGCGGTATATCAATTAATAAAAAGTATAAAGGTAAAGGTATAAAAGTTATACAAGGGCTTCGGATCCAGAGTAAACTGAGTACGAAATCTGCGAAAAGAACTTCTTTAACGTTATGTATGGTGAATTTTCTACGGTATGTATGGTGAAGTCTTTCAAATTTTTGAAACAAATAGATTTTCCAGCTTATTAGCTGGAAAATCTATGGAACGACGCTACAATTGAAGACCAAAGAATACTTTCGAGCCGTGTCGAAATACCTGGCCAGGCTAAGAAAAATTATTGTACGTATCAGCTAAAAAGCAGCAAGGGCCTTCAAGTGATAATATCGGTTATCAAACCCGACGTTACCGGCACGGAAATGACAAGCATTGCAAAATGGAAACCATGATGTTTACTCTCCACCAAAGTATGTTGGAATTAATGTCATTCATGTCATTAATGTCATTCGACCATGCAAAAACTTGTTTTAAACAGCCCAACAGTCTAAATAATCGATGCTGATTCTACGAATATTTATGTGGAATGCCAATGGTGCTGACGGCATAAGCTATCAATTGCTGATTGCAAAGCAGATGGCGAAACCGGAGTCTTAGTCAGAAAAGGCCAGAGTCTTCTTCATTAAACACCACATTCACTAAAGGTTTGCAATGAACTACTTGGAGGCCACATCAATAAAATGCAATCAAGTAACGGAAAACTGTAAATCGCTACCATTTACTGGCCGCATCGTTTTTTAATTGCTAAGGGACAATTCATTGACTTCTACAACTTACTTCGGGATCGTTTCATAGCCTACAGGTGACAACAATGCGAAATACTCAATGGTAATCACGCCTTGTGTCTCCGAAAATTAGAAAATGGTTTAATGCAACTATAAATGTGAAAAAAAAATGGGATCAAAATGGTGCTATTAACGCTTCTCCAAAGCCCTAAAATAACTAAACAGCCTTCCAACTGACGCCAGAAACTAACTGGCTTAAATACAAAAAGTATGAGAGTTCCAACATAGATCACTACTGACGTCCGTGAAGACATACTCGTTGCGGCAGCCAAAATCTTTCTCACCGCAAGGAAACTACGTTTAAACATAAAACAAACAAACAGTATAAACTGAATAAGCGAATCTAACAGCTTGTGCCGGGATAGAGGCATTTGCGTTGTGTTGGCAGACCGCCATCTTCCAAGCAATGTCTTAAGGAAGCCATTTAATCACTGGACCTGGCTCTTCAACATCGAATGCTTGAGTGTACAGCTGCGGTACATCCAGACACTTCAGAGAATACTTATGAATAATCCTCCAAAGTGGGCTCACCCAAGATAAAACCCTCCGATGGAAACGAACACCCCAATAAGAAACAATTCGGGATGCTGGGCCCGCAATTTGAACTTCCAAACTGCGTCATTGAATCTTTCTACTTAATACTTCTCAAAGAAGTGGAAGAAATATATGATAGCCCCAAAGAGTCCACCCAAAGTTCCGTCATCGTGCAGACTAATAATCATCTTATAGTAATGGAAAGGTGTCTGACTGGCGTAAAAAAATAAACGATCAAAAAAGGGAACAAGTTACGTTTACAAGAGTATCGACAAAAAGTCCTTAAAATTTTTACTAAACAGTATGCAGATCCCCCAAGCCAACGAGGTAACGTAGGAACATCGAATGCTTGAGAGTGCACCTAAATATGGAAACCCTACAGGATTATTAACTCTCCATCGTTTATCTGCCACGACTACAAGATCCTATCTGCGCCAAAAAACTAGAAAGAAAACTAACTATCTAACTTACTTTTATTTTCAGTAGATATGGAAACTAAATATGGAAACCCTGCAGGGTTATTAACTCTCCATCGCTTATCAGCCACGACTACAAGATCCTATCTGCGCCAAAAAACTAGAAAGAAAACTAACTATCTAACTTACTTTTATTTTCAGTAGATATGGAAACTAAATATGGAAACCCCACAGGATTATTAACTCTTCATCGCTTATCAGCCACGACTACAATATCCTATCTGCGTCAAAAAACTAGAAAGAAAACTAACTATCTAACTTACTTTTATTTTCAGTAGATATGGAAACTAAATATGGAAACCCTGCAGGGTTATTAACTCTCCATCGCTTATCTGCCACGACTACAAGATCCTATCTGCGCCAAAAAACTAGAAAGAAAACTAACTATATAACTTACTTTTATTTTCAGTAGATATGGAAACTAAATATGGAAACCCTACAGGATTATTAACTCTTTATCGCTTATCTGCCACGACTACTAGATCCTATCTGCGCCAAAAAACTAGAAAGAAAACTAACTATCTAACTTACTTTTATTTTCAGTAGATTCCGCCTGCGACGCAATGACCGCAATGAGCTTGTCAAAGACTGTCATACAGGAATCGAATATAATCGATGTGGAGAATCCATAGAAAGTCCCACTTTTCTTTCTTAAAAACAACAAAGTTATGGCCTTTCCGATCAATCAGTTATATGCCAACTATAGGATATAGTTGACCGATCCCGTTCTGACTTATTGACTGCCTGCAAAGGAATGAAGAATGTGTGACTAGTTTGCATAGAAACAGACAAACGGACATGCTTATATCGACTCAGGAGGTGATCCTGATCAAGAATATATATACTGTATAGGGTCGAAGATGTCTCCTTCACTGCATTGCACACTTTTGACCAACATTATAATACCCTGTCAAATTTCATAAAGATCGGCCGATTATATAAGATCCGATATATATATAATAATATAAGCTGCCACATAACTGCAAGCTGCCATATATCAACTTTGGCTCCGCCCGAAGTGAGTTCTCTTTTCTTACTACAGATTATATTATAAGCAAACGAATAAAAAGGATGTTTATTCTGGAAAAGCTATTTGTATTATATCCGAGCTCGGGCAATCACGTCGAATCTATAAAATTGGGGGACCATCCTACAAGCTCAGTAGGCTATCCGCGGCAATCGTCGTAAGCCCAACCAGCAAAAACAGATTTTAAAATATTGAAAGAAAATCCCGCTTTTGTGAATAACTATTATTATGTCATCTAAATAAAAAACAACAAATATATTTTCAAGGTCTTGCATCAATGTACCCTAAAAAATAAAAGGCGCATTCCTGAGCCAAGAACTAGATATTATGATCTTATGTCTCTCCCCAGGTCCCTTTCATTTTGACTTAGTCTATATGGTTTGTTTGAATAACTTTTCTTGGTTCCACCAATTTACCCGAAGTAACTTTTATCACAAAGATGAATACCTCAAATAATAATAAGAAAGTTTGATTTTTTTCAATAAACTTTTTCAAGTCAGAAAACTTTTTGATATATAAATAAATGACAGCCGAGCTGGCCAAGAAGGACGCACGCAGCAAATGTGTATTGGGGTGATATTTCTTTAGATTGCTTTTTGTTTGAAAAAATTTTGTTGAATTGCTCCCTCTCTTTATCTTAAAGCGAACGGATGTGTTTTTTTGTGCGCATTGCGTTTTTATTAAATCTTTTATTTGATAACTTTAAACATTCCGGTGTTATGTATATTTACTTATATTCATAAACGTATTAAATTTCATCCAAGCATAGCCCTGCTCTTCTTATTCATCTTTTACGGTGTTGCGTGTATTGTCACTCATTAGAGATTCTTATCTCTATTCTTTGCAGTCTACTAACCCACACTAATCGCTCTCTTAAACCTCCCTTTTTCGTTTCCCTGGCACAGAGGTTCAAGGTATGTCAATAATAAAAAAAAAAAAATATTAACAAATTAATAAATGAATAATAATGGAATTTAAACTTGTCTGTGGGTTGAAGTCTTGCAATAAGGCAATCTCCTCATCCCTGCCTACCATCCACTGCTGGCTCTGTGAAAAAGTTTTATACGAAAGTGTGTAAAACCATTTGCATTTCAAATATCCCTATCGCTTCGTGTGTGCAGTGATATATTTGGAGGTAAAATAATAATTTTATTAATTTTCTTCGAAACATAGCTCTGCTCTGCTTTTTCATCTTTTACGGTGTTGCTTCTATCGTCGCTCAGTAGAGATTCTATCTCTATTCTATGCAGTTTACTAACCCACACAAATCGTTCTCTTTAATCTCCCTTTTTCGTTTCCCTGTTACAGTGGTTCAAGGTACGTCAATAATAAAAAAAAAAACAATTTATTAATTTATTATTAAATTTATTAGTTGGCTTTGTGAAAACGTTTTACTTGAAAGTGTGATGGGTTCACGGCCTCAGTTTCGGATGCCATTTCGCTTAGGTCTGGTCTGCACATTTGCTGTGACGGCTGTCGTGCTGTTCAGGACGAAATGATGTCGTTTATGAGACAGACAAAAAGCGGTTTAAAAGAGTTGATCAGCGGTTTTCGTCGATGCTGCAAAAACTGACATAAAGATTTATTTATTTCTCTTTCGCCATTGATTATTTTAATCTTACATGGCTACTAAACAATCTAACTTACATACTATATACTACTTCATCAATTAATATTGATGAATGTTTATGCTGCCACAGTGCGCCGATCCTCAAGTACATATGTGGAGGAGAAGGCACCGGCTATGGTATGAGGGTAGAGGATCCACAAACCTTAAAGGGAGAAGTGCAAATTTTAAAAATTTTCTCTGCAACCGCTCAACTCTATTGGAACTTATTTTATTTGCGGAGCTCCAAATAATAGAGGCATATTCCAGCCTCGACCGGACGAATGCGGCGTTAACACTGAGCTCTTGAATTGGTCTGTGTGCCTCTTCACAAAACTCAACATGGCATACGCCTTAGGCATTATAAAATCTAAATAGCTGGAAAATTTTAAATTTGTGTCAAAAAGGACGCCAAGATCAACCACCTCCTCCTTGAGCTGCAGGTTGTGACGGCTGGCGTTCGCCTCCTGGTGGAGGCAACCGCCACACTTAGACCGTGTTCAGTCCCTTGTGATACCGTGATCTAAATCTAAAAATCCCTTTTCACGCAGAAGGTCTTATGGTTTAGCAGTTCCCCCACCCTGAGGCTTTGGTGAACCTTTCTATCCTGTTCGTGTCTATTTCTGACATCGCTGAGATGCTGTTAAGGAATCTGTCGCCTAGGTGCTTAAGTCTGAGAGACTGCAGCGCTGGACAGTGGCAGAGAAGGTGCTCAACTGTTTCTTCCTCTTCTTCATCCCTGCAGCTGCGGCAGTAGTCGTTGTGGGGTGAATTCATTCGCCTAGCATGTGTTCCCACTAGCCAGTGCCCCATGATGACTCTTATCGCAGTGCCGATGCGGGTTCTATCCATCCTAAGTAGTTGGGATGTTCTTTTTGTAGAGATTTTGGGCCATAGTTGGCGGGCCAACCGGCAGTTTGGGATGGTTTCCCAGCTAAGCTGGTTCTTCTCCTTATTTGCTTCCCTGAGTTGGAGCTTGCATGAGGCTAGTGGTACACCAGTGCCCTCCAGTTCTCCCTGGAGTGGTGTGGTGGTGCCTTTGCGTGCCAGTTCATCTGCTATGCAGTTGCCTGTGATGTCCCTATGACCTGGGACCCAGATGAGGCTTATGTCATACTGGTTTGCCATCTCGTGGAGAGATGATCTGCAGTCTGAGACAGTTTTGGAGTTACTTGTGACCGAGCTGATCGTTTTTATAGCCGCTTGGCTGTCGCTGTATATGTTGACTCCTCTTTGTGTGGAGTTGTGTAGGTTTAGGAATTTTAGCGCTTCCCTTATGGCAATCACTTCTGCTTGGAATACTCTGCAGTGATTTGGAAGTCTGAAAGAGGTTTTAATGCCTAGTTGCTCGGAGTATATTCCCCCTCCTACTCTGTTGTTTAGTTTGGAGCCGTCAGTGTAGAAGCATATTGCGTTCTCTGGGCCTGGTACTTGGTCTCCCCATTCCTCTCTGTTAGGAATGAGGGCTTGGAAAGGTGTTTGTGTGTACTCCCTTGGAATACAGTAGTCTGTACTGCTGGGAATGAGAGGATCGTTCAGCAGAATGGTGGAGTGGCTCTTATTTAGGAGGCTCCATTGCTGAGTTTCCCTAAGCCTGATTGCCGATATTATCGCTTGTTCTATTCCAGCTCGTCCTGGATTTTGTAAGCTAAGTATGGCGTTTAGTGCTTCGTTTGGTGTGGATCTTAGTGCACCGCTGATGCATAGTGCTGCTGATCGCTGGATTTTTCCAGCTTTTTAAGTGTGCTTTTCTTTTTGAGGGCTGGCCACCATACCAGAACTCCGTAAAGTAGTATGGGTCTGACTATGTCAGTGTAGATCCAGCTTACTATGTTAGGGGACATGCCCCACTTGTTTTCTATGGCTTTTTTGCTTTTTTCCTATGACCTTTCTTCTATGTTAGAGTTCCAGGTTAGCTTCCTATCTAGAATTACTCCTAGGTGTTTGGCGGTGCTGATGAAGGCTTTTGTTTAGACGTTGTTTAGTCTTGGTGGGACGAGGGGTGGGAGCTTGTATTTCCTGCTGAAGAGGACCTGTGAACAGGATTGCGACGTCGTCTGCGTACGCCACTATCCTGCAGCCTCCTTCTTCCATCTTGCACAGAATTGAGTTAACTGCTATGTTCCATAGGAGAAGGGATAGGACCCCTCCTTGCGGTGTGCCTCTATTGACGGCCTTTGTTAGGGAAGATGTTCCCAGAGAGGACGTCACTGTTCTGCGTGTTAACAGCTGCTCAATGAGTCCTATCAGGTGTTCATCTACCCCCAGAGTTCTTAGTGAGCTTGTTATGGGGTTTGGGAGGCCATTATTGAAAGCCCCTTCTATGTCAAGAAAGGCTACAAGGGCGTATTCCTTCTGAAGGAAAGCTTTCTCTATTCTGTATATGAGCGCGTGGAGGGCAGTTTCGGTAGATTTACCCTTTTTGTATGCATGCTGTGCATAGGAGATGTGGGTGGGATTTAGAGTAGACCTAAGGTGTAGTCCTATGACTCTTTCTAGCGTCTTGAGCAGGAAGGATGATAGACTTATTGGTCTAAAATCTTTAGGGGTCGTATGTGATGGTTTGCCCGCTTTGGGTATGAATACTATTCGCAATTTAAGCCATTTTCGCGGAATTTCGCCTAGCGCAAGGGATCTGTTAAAGATGTTTTGGAGCCAGTTGATGGCATAGTCTCCCGCTTGTTGGATTTGTGCCGGTTTTATCTCATCAGGACCGGCCGATTTATAGGGAAACTGTGAATTGCCCAGTGTAGGGTTTTCTGGTCAATATCGAGTTTGAAGTTTGTGTGGGTGGCATTACTGTTTGTGGTCCCCGTGAGTACCGGGGTACAGCCCGGAAAATGGGTTTCTAGGAGTGCATCTAGTGATTCCTCGCTAGTGTTGGTCCAAGTTCCATCTTCTTTTTTAAGATAGCCTGAGTTGTGGTCCGTAGACCATCAGGGTGGCCTATTTCGCTTGCGTGGTTTGGTTTTTGGGCATGCTCTTCTGAGGGCATTATTACAGGCTTGAGTGAAGACTTGCACCAGAGTGTTTAGACTTTCCACGGTTTGGGGATAGTCAGGTGGCTGTGGTGCAATGTTGTTTGAGAGGACTTGATGGTACTTCACCCAGTTGGTTTTCCTGAAATTTCTAAAAACCGTAGTATCGGGGTTTTTGAAACTAAGGGATGTTTCTAGGTATCTGTGGTCGGAAAAAGAGTGTTTCTCTAGGACCCTCCATTGGGTTACGTTGTTGAGTAGCTGTTTAGATACGAGCGTGAGGTCAATGGATTCCCTGCGATTTGCTATTATGAAAGTGGGGTCGTCTCCCTTATTGCAAAGGAAGAGGTTTTACCTTAGAATAAAGTTAAAAAGAGACTCACCGCGGTCGTTTGTGTTGGAACTCGCCCATTGCGAGTGATGAGCGTTGGAGTCACAACCTATAAGGAGGCCTATATTTAGCCTTTCGCTATCCGTTGCTAGTTTGCCCACTAGCTCGCCTTTCGTAGGACGACAATACCCGGATAGAGGTCTTCTCTGACTCCACAGAGGCTACCGCATTGTCCGCGTCGCTGTAATTATGGAGCAAGAAAATGCTGAGGTGCTTTTTAGCTAAGATGCAGGCTCTGACTTTACCTTCCGTATTAGCTAATAGTTGCTTGTACTCCCTAGTCGCTAGTCCAGAAACCCTTCCTCCTGCTATCCATGGTTCCTGGACTAGGACTGTATTGGCTCCATCCTCGGCCAGATGGAGCAGTAGGGCAGCTGAGGCTGCCTTACAATGGTAGAGGTTTATCTGCAGAATCCGTAAGGACATCTGACAGGTTACCCTCCACCATTGTGATCTCCGCCTCTTCGTCGTCGGAGATGTCTTCGTCGATATCTCGACTCTCGGCCATTCTGCGCAGCACCGACGCATCGGTGCTGTAGCCGTCCTCTATATCTGAGGCCTCTATCTCGGAGGCCAGTTCCTCCTGAGTTGAGGCTGTTTTTGCTCCGTCGCCTGAGTCTGACTTGTAGACTTTTACCGTCACGGCGCTGAAACCAAAGTTTAGTTCCCCGTGAGCAGCCTCTATGGGAGCTAGACTTTCTTTGTTTATAATGAGGACCGCCTGGTTCGTTGGCCCTTCCATCTCCTCCACCTTCGCCACACACCAGTCCGTCGTGGGAAGATGTGGGTTGCATCTTTGTAGCATTGTGAGGATCTGGCCCGGTTCCTTTATGGAGGCCGGGATCCAGATCCTTGCTCTTGGTCTACTGGGGACGTCCCGCCAGCACAGCGCAACAAGCTTGGTGCCCTCGTAGACTTCTTCAAGCTCCCCTACCGCAGCCTTGTAAAGCTCTGCTGACCTTGGAACCACCCCAGGTCTTTGCAAACAAGAGGGGGGCCTGGTTCCTTGGCCAGGAGCTCGAAACATTTCGCGGCCAGGGCTGCTTCCACCCATCTCCACTTATCCCTGGGGATTTTGCTGTCGGGGCTACCCCTGTCGACAACCCCGAGCAGGATGTGACTTTTCGCAATCTCTGCGAAGGACCTCTTCGGCTGTGTGCGCAGCCGCTTTGCCGTTGGTCCTCCCGGCACGTCCTGGGACCTTTCCCTCTTTGGATGTGGTTTTGGCTCCTATTTTGGAGCTGGCGGTGTCGGCGTCTTGCCATATTGAGGAAGGACTCCTTAGGCCCATTCCACCTTTTTGAGCCACTCCGCGAAAGTCTTCTCCGACTTGGCTCTACCGTGGCTGCGCAGGATCTGCCCTGCCGTTCTTTTCTCGGCATAGGTATGCCGGATTTGACCAGGCTTGTTGGCCGCTTCAGGTTCGCTGCCCTTTACCGCACCTGAAGGCGGCATCATGGCACTTGGGCCGAGAGATGAAGTCATGGTAACGTAACGGCAGGAATAGAAAGCTGAAGGATTAACGGCAGGAAGAAAGAGTTGCAAGGATTAACGGGCGCCTCTGGAGCTATATAAGGAGGGCCCCTGGAGTAAATCGAGACCGAGTCTTCTAGGGAAGCTGGAAGAGTTGAGTGAAAGACCCCCCGTGGGTAAGTCTAACATTTATGCGAGAAAGTTTCCTTGGAGGAAGTAGGAGTATAGGTGCGAGAAGTGCTCAAGTGCGAGAATTAAAGCGAGTGCCCAAGGATCTATGATCATTGGCTCAAGGACCCCCTGTGGGTAAGTCCGGCGGCTGTACGCGAGTCATCGGAAGAGGATAAATCGAGGAGCAAGTGGGAAAAGGATCCAGGATCCGCGGCGAAACTGAAGCCCAAGGGTAAACAGAGTCGGGTTGGGTTACTCCCGGACACGACACGTAACCTGGTGTTATAGCATAAGCGTCGGATCGGTCTGGCGTTCGCCTTACCCATTCCTGCCCGTTGTGACCAGGTGTGATCCTGTAAAGCGAGGGATAGCCAGCTCGGGAACTCGAGCCCAGCAATAAAACCAAACAGGGACGTCCCGGTAAAGTCAAGAGACTCCTGATCCAGGCGCTGGAGCGTATGCACAGCATATTGCCTGGAGTCAAAGGAAACGCGACGCCAAACCTCTGGTCATCCATAGATCCTGCGGAGCGTATGCACGCCGGTGTTTGGAGGCGAGTGACAGACGCAACCGGGGGCGTGTCCGGTGGGGTAGGTAGGTCCTTCGTGCCCTGATCCGGCCTCCAGGCACTAAGAAGCGCATCCTGCCCGGCGTACGCCTGGGAGGTGAGCCTATTGGTCCGCCAACACGGATTAGGTGCCGGCCACGGCGAAAAGGCAGTCCCAGTGAGTCAAGGGTAACAACGATCCACGCATCCGCAGAAGAGGAGCAGCGACAACGGGTGCAGCGACAACGGGAGCAGCGTTGACGACGGGAGCAAGACGACGACCAAAGCAGCGGCGACGCACAGGTAAGGGACGTCGAGAGCATCGCCACCGGCAGGAGAGGGGCAATACAGGCCCCGCAACTGGAGCACGTGAGTCCAAACGGAGGAAACCGGAGGCACCGAGACCACACGTCCTGCTGGGCGAAGGGAACGAGGGGAGGACGAGCGGTCGATCGGCCGAGCCGAGCAGCCGGTGAGATTCAACCTTTTGTAAAGTTTGTTTCCAACCTGTGCAAATATCGTATAAATAAAGGGGACATTTGTGAAACGAAGCACCCTGTGTTATTTCTGGGCTCGGGAAGTCACGTCGAATCTATAAATTCGGTGGAACTATCCATAAACACTTTGAGCTAGTCGCGGCATTTGTTGCGAGCACCGATCAAAAAGAACAGTTCGTTTCAATATTTTATGTACATCTGGTGGTTAAAGTACTGTCGAACTATTTTAAAGTATTGACTCGCGTTCGATTTAACAGGCATTTTCTAACTCTTACAGTCGCAGTTAAAAATTAATTTTTCGTAGCTTACAAACAGGCCTTTTATATATAAAAGGAATAGAAGTTTTTTTTAACCTAAAATATGCCGAATACTGAAAATAGACATTCTAATAACTGTGTCTCCACAAAACTTAAAAGATTATTAAAATCAGTTTTCTTGCTATATAATGAAACGAATATCGGTAATAATAAAATTTGTTAAATTTTCATTTATTACTTTTTTTTTTTAACATTTTGTTTGGGTCTACCAAAAATGTCTAAAGCATGTTATTTGTTTATTCAGAAAAGTAAGTTAAAAAACTAAAAAAATTGTATAGCACTGAATTTGCAGAAAATTTTTATGTTTGTGTACCGTTAAGTATTAATCCGGATAGTAATTTTTTTGTGAAGTCTCTTAATTGTAATGGATCTTCGTTATTAAAATCATCCATTAAAAATTGCATTTGTGTCTTAAGACTGTCGGAAATTGATGTAGTTATACGGTTTTTAAATAAATTTGTTATTGGGCTTAAAATAATTCCAGTCAGTTGGCTTATTAATCGAGCCTGGTCCACTTCAACATGTATGTTCCTGATAATGAAATAAATAAAAAAAATTAAAAAACATTGTAAAACTAGAAAGAAAACATCAAACATCGGGCAGAGCCCAAATGTAATACCCTTGAAGTTAAGTGGCAACTTAATTCGAAATTTGATCGATCAGACAAATTGACCCATAATATAATCTGTAGAAATCTATCTTAAAATCACTATCTACCTTAAAATCTAAAGTTATGGCATTCCCAATCAATCGTTGATATGGTAGCTATAAAATATATTCTACCGATCCCAGCTGTTCGACTTTCGTGCAAAGATAAGAAGCTATGTCAATTATCATAAAAGAACCTATTGACGAGATAAAATAACGGAGGCGAACCCGCATGCCACTCCCAAAATATCTGATATCAATTTTGGTGACGAATAAATGCAATATATATATAAAAAATTATTCACTGAAAATATTCTTACCCGGCACTTGATTATATTGTCTATTGTTATTTTTACACGTGCCGTATAAGACCTATTCCACTCTAGTCCTCACAGAGTAAAGACGTGCAACTAAGATTAACCAAAACCACCAGCGACGAGTTGAAAGAGTTTCATGTTGAGAAGCCAAGTAGAGCACTCAGTGCCACGTAATGAGCTCATTGAGCAACGATCAAAAAAACGAGCGTAGAAGCTCAGAGAACCAAAGAAACGGATTCTACTCTTATTTTTCAACCCGCGATACCGAAATGGGAAAATCGGCGACTAAGAGCAACCCTGCCCTACTGACCGCTGAAAGCCAAAGGGCACGGTCTTGCTCACCCGCTCTGCTCACTTCGACTCCCGAGTCATGGAGTCAAAAAACCTAAGCCCCCTCCAATCTATATCAGGGAGAAAAGCTCGAGTGCCCTGGTCAACCGAATTGCGGCGTTGATCGAGAACGGTGACAACTTTCATGTTGTCCCGCTTATCAAAGGGAACATCCATGAAACAAAGGTGCAAACCAAGACTGAAGAGCACTTCCGAATCGTGTCAAAATATCTTGACAATGCTTAGAAAAACTATTACACGTACCAGCTGAAAAGCAGCAAGGGCCTACAAGTGGTAGTAAAAGGAATCGAACCCGATGTTACCGCCGCGGAAATAAAAACCGCCCTTAAAGAAAAGGGAACATTCTCAATAAAGATAAAAAGCCACAACCCCTCTTCAAGGTCGAGCTCGAGCCAGAAAGTAAGTCGCTAAAGAAGAACGAAGTCCACCTAAACTGCAAGCTGCAATATCTTTTGCATCGGATAATCACTGTTCAAGAGCCACATAAATGCAACGGCTCTTGAACAATGCAGTCTAAATAATCTATGCAGACTTTACGAATATCAATGTGCTACGCCAATGGTGTCTTACGGCATAAACTAGAATTGTCTCAATTCTTGACCGGAAACCATATTGCTACTGGCGGAAACGCATCTTACAAGGAAATACAACTTCTAAATAAAAGGTTATAGAATCTACCGCGCAGATCATCCAGATGGGAAAGCCTACGGCGGAACTGGAGTTCTAATCAGAGAACGCATTAAACACCATGTTCACACAAGGTATGCAACAAACTACTTGCAGGCCACATCCATACAAATTCAGACAAGTAACGGATGCCTTTCAATCGCTGCCGTTTACCGTTATGGTAAACGTTATGGTTATGCCGTTATGGCATTCTCCTCGTTTCTCAATCTCGGAAGGACAATTTATGGACTTTTACAATTCACTTGGGGATCGTTTTATAACCGCAGGAGACTACAACGCCAAACATACGTACTGGGGATCACGTCTAGTGACTCCTAAAGGAAGGCAATTGTACAATGCAATTATAAATGTGAGAAATAAACTGGAATATGTTTCCCCTGGAAGTCCCACATAGTGGCCAACTGACCCATAGAGGTCAGACTGACCATAGAGCTCACAGACCTTATTGATTTTGCGGTGCCAAAAAACATACCTTGCAATCTAATAAGTGCCAAAGCAGTCTCGGACTAATCATCAGACCAATCGCCTGTGATTTTAACGCTTCTTCAAAGCCTAGAAATAGCCGAACACCACTTCGGCCTGACGTCCTAAACCCTGCCTCAAATTCATCCCCTGCAGGTAATTCAGCCAGAGGCTACCCCTCAGCCAACTGCATCTTCATTCCGGCCGAACGAAATCGAAAAAGTCATAAGAGGGCTAAAACCATAAAAGGCTGCCGGAGGTGACCTACTGACGCCAAAGATGCTGATCGAACTTCCAAAATGCGCTATAGAGGTCATCAAACTCCCGAGTTTATATGTTTTGTATACTGCGGATATTCCCACGAACGCACAACTAACAACGTCAACGTTCGCCGATGATACCGCTATCCTTAGTCGCTCCAGATGCCAAGCAACAAACCAACTGGCTAATCATCTAATAGTAGTGGAAAGGTGGCAGTCCGACTGGCGCATTCAAATAAACGAACAAAAGTGTAAACATGTAACGTTTACTCATACCTTGCATCATACCTACTCATACCTTGAGACAAACATGCCCTCCGCTTTCACTAAACGGTATGCAGATCCCTCAAGCTAACGAAGTAATGTACCTTGGCGTCCACCCTGATAGACGACTAACCTGGCGTAAGCACATCAAATGCAAGAAGATGCACCTTAAACTGAAAGCCAGCAGCGTCCACTGGATCATAAACTCACGATCACCACTGTGCCTGGACTACAAGTTACTACTCTACAAATCAGTCCTAAAGCCAATCTGGACGTATGGCTCCCAGCTGTGGGGGAACGCGAGCAGTAGCAACATAGACATCATACAACGCGCACAATCAAAAATCTTGAGAACTATCACTAGGGCACCTTGGTATGTTCGCAACGAAAACATCCACCGGCTTCTGGGCATCCTCGCAGTGAAAGAAGAAATCCAGAAGCAAAAAGAGATCTACAAAGAAAAACTATCTTCGCACCCAAATTTCATCGGTCGGGGATTGACTCGGGTTTCTAGCGGATCCCGCCTGCGACGCAACGACCTTCCAACCCAGCAATCGATTTCTAGGGCCGTCTAACTCTGCATCAGTCAATATGACTGTTAGTTAAATTAAAATGATAAGATTTGATACACCTCTCGTTAGTCTCGCAAAGACAGGATTCAAGAAATAAAAGCAACGTTAAAAAAAAAAGATATTTTGGGTGTTGCATGAGCATTTGTCCCCGCACCCAGAGAAAAACCAAGAGTTTCGTACCTAAACCAAGTACGAAAGTACTTGGAAGTCGACCAAGAACTACTTTACTTAATTCAAGAAAAAACAAGATAGGAAAGCTAACTTCGGGCGGATAGTTGGCTGATCTTTACAAGAATTTGGAGTTTTAATACTGTCGGGTCAGGCAGCAGCCACGGCATAAATTGAATCAATAGAAATGTAACTTAGATTAATAAATGTAATAACTATAGTTTAGAATCATTTCCTCATTGCTATTCTTGGTCGCAAGCCGACTCGGCCGCTCGGCTTTATTATCTTTTTTATTATCTTATCTTTGTCATTTTAAGTTAACGAGCTTTCGCCCGGCCTATGCTCAAAGTCGGTCTCACTCATACTTTTTATATCAGTGCATACGCATCATATAATCGGAGCTTTCTCACTCCCTGCCATACATATGCGAATAAACAAAAATTTATAACGTTGTGAAAATAAACAATTTCCCCCTTTTGTGTTATTTTGAAAAAGGGGAAAAGTCATTAAAAAGGCTTAATGACCAAACATTGGTGACCCCGACGTGATCTAATTAATAAAATTATAAAATTAATATATATATAATATATAATATATAATTAATAAAATTAACAATTCCACGATCATAAAACAGAACCAGTGCGAACATACCTGATTCAGTTTTTGTGCGGTGTATTAACATATGTATGTGCATTTTGAACATAAACGGCATACAGTGCATCAGTGAAACAATTATTTTGTATTTATACACAAATCATATAAAATACATAATCGCATAAAATACAATTGTTATCCGGTCCGCCAACATACATACATACATACATATATACGTTCCACTTGCAAGTGCATTCGCCTCACACAAGCGTTCATATATATATACATTCCACAACTCAGCGTACGGTTCTGAGCGCACAGTGGGATAAATCGTGTTCGCTGCGCTCAAATAAAATTAAATATAATAAAATAATCAAGAGCCATAATTTGGCGCCAAAATTAATTTGTGCGTGTTTTTACTTAAAGTGAGCGAATTTCAATCATAGTGGCGATGAACTCCAGCGGCGCCGTCACAGGAGAACCCACTCCATCTCGGAGTGCGATTTTAAAATGCAAGGCAAAGGGTATCCTCCAGGATTTGAAGAGGATCCAAGGCGTCCTGCAGCCAATGTCAAAGGTGGAGGACGCTATGCTCCATGTGCGTCACGCCCAGTTGGTCGCCATGTACGAGGATTTTAAGGCCATTCACGGGGAGCTGGAAGAGTTAGATATTGCTGAGATAAGCAGCGACTTGCGATGGACAGTGTCTGAGCTTGTAGCTACGATGCATGCCGAAATCGAGCACGAGACGTCGTTGCGCTCTGCTCGAATTGCTGCCCATTCCACCCTGGCCAGCGGAGTTTCCAGTATCCAGGTGGACCCAGCGCTCAGTCGGAGTTTTCAAGCCTTGCCTCCTCTTCCTCTTCCTACTTTCAGCGGAGGATATTCAGAGTGGGCTGAGTTTCATTCGGTCTTTTCGACGATCGTGGGCTGCAATCCTTATATAAGTAAGGTGGAAAAGTTTCAGAGGTTGCGATCGTGTCTTCGGGACTCCGCTTTAGAGGCAGTCCGTTCCTTGGAAATCTCCGAGGAGAATTATGATGTCGCAGTGCAGCTTTTGGAGAATCGATTTAATAACCGTCGGTTGATATTTCAGGCTCATGTGAACGAGATTCTGGGCCTCAATCTATTGGAAGGTGGGTCAGTGGCAGCGCTTCGAGGGCTGTCCGATAAGTTCAATGCCCATATGCGAGCCTTAAAAAATTTGGGGACGACAGTTCAGATCGCCGGCTGCATCATCGTCCAGGTACTTCTGCAAAGGTTGGATCCAGCCACTCAGGCCAAGTGGGAGGAAGGTCAAAATGCCTCGAACTCGGATCTCATCCCTACTTGGGAGTCGATGGCAGAGTTTTTGGAACAGCGTTGCAGGACTTTGGAGGCTATGGATGTGGCCTTGGCCGCCTACGCGCCGGGCACTCAGGTGGGAAGACGTAGAGTCGCAAATAATAGTAGAGCGTCCTTTATTATTACTAATTCGCCTGCCTCTGCCTGCATATTATGCGGTGGGTGGTCCCATGTAGTTTCTGCATGTCCAAGATTTTTGTCATTGCCCCCTGAGAGCCGCCTTAGCGAGGCTAGGCGACTAGGTCTATGTCGCAAATGTCTCCAAACTGGCCATCACCTGCGTGAGTGCCTCGCTGATAATTGTCGCAGTTGTGGGAGGAGGCATCACAGTCTGTTGCATTTCTTGGAGTTACAGTCTTCCAGCAGCCAGCCTTCGGCAGTGCCGTCTACATCAGCCGCAGCCGAGTGCGCCGAGCAAATAGGCGCTTCACCATCCACGGCTAATGCACTAGTTGCCCAGGGTCGCAGCGGTGAGATAGCCTTACTGGCCACAGCGAACATTCTCATTCGGAGTTGTGCTGGGGTTTTTGTTCCTTGCCGGGCTCTTTTGGATTCAGGATCGCAGGTGCACGTGATTACGTCCCGACTGGCTAGTCAGCTGCAGCTTCGTAGACGCAAATCGTACGTGGCAGTGTCGGGCATTGGCGACACTGGTTTCGCGACAGACGGATTCTCTGTTGATGTGCTCTTACGATCCCATTGCTCTGAATATTCGGCCCTCGTCAACGCTGTAATCGCCACCAACATCACGGACCTCCAGCCTAGTTTTAGCTTGGATGTCTCCAGCTGGAATATTCCATCAAACCTCACTTTGGCTGATTCCCAGTTCTTTCGACCGCAGCGGATCGATTTACTTATCGGAGCCAGTCTATTCTATGAACTGCTGTGTGTTGGTCAAATCCAGCTCTCAGCTGGCCTACCGGTGCTGCAGAAAACCCGGCTTGGATGGGTTGTGTGTGGAGGTGGCTCACATCTGGAGAGAAAGTCGTTCGCAGCCACTGCCCGCAAGGACGTTGTGAAGAGCCCAAGCCAGCTGGATGAGCGCTTAGAGTGTCTGCTCCGTAAATTTTGGGAAATCGAAGACTGCTCCGAGCCCATTGTGAAGTGGACGAAAGAGGAATTGGATTGCGAGACGCATTTCGTGAAGCATTCTGCTCGGCTCGAGTCAGGCGCCTACTCGGTGAAGCTGCCGTTGAAGGTCAGCTCTGAGTTGCTGGGTGATTCGTACTCACGAGCCGTGCGGCGATTTCTCTCCCTCGAAAGGAAGCTTTGCCGTCAGCCTCAATTGAAGGATCAGTATGCTGCGTTCATAAAGGAGTATTTGGATTTGGGGCATATGTCTCTAGTCCCGCCTAGTCCACGACCTGCCAGACAGCATTTCCTGCCACATCACTGCGTTTTGAAGGAGGACAGTTCAACAACCAAGCTCAGGGTTGTTTTTGATGGTTCGGCTGCCACTACGTCTGGGTATTCATTGAATGACGTTTTGATGTCTGGTCCAGTTATCCAACCAAAGTTGCTGCACATTCTTCTAAGGTTTCGTTCCCATAGAGTGGCCATTACAGGAGATATTTGCAAAATGTACCGATGCGTCAGAGTTTTCCCCGAGGACAGCTATCTGCAGTGCATTCTCTGGCGGAATTCCACCCAGGATGAGTTGCAGGTTTTTAAACTGGATACGGTCACTTATGGGACAAAGCCGGCCTCATTTTTATCAGTTCGAGCAATGCATCAGTTGGCAGAGGATGAGCAGTCTATGTTTCCAAAGGGTGCCGAAATTCTGCGTCGCGATTTTTATGTTGATGATCTAATTTCCGGAGGTGACTCCATAGAGGAGGCTACCGACATAATGCAGCAAACATCGGGGATCCTCGCCAAGGGCCAATTTCGGTTGAGAAAGTGGTGCTCCAATTTTTCTGAAGTGCTCTCTGACGTGCCGGAAGAGGATCGAGAGTCGTTCCTAAGGTTTGATGATGGCAGCAATTTTACGAAGACTCTTGGCCTCGCTTGGGATCCTTCTACTGATCGCTTGCTATTTTCGTTTGAAGGGCTTCAGTCAACCTCGAAGCCCACTAGGCGCATCATCCTCTCCTCAATCGCCCGGCTTTATGATCCGATAGGGCTTGTTGGACCTGTCATTACGAAGGCGAAGATCTTTCTTCAGAAGCTATGCCGTGAGAAGTTGTCCTGGGATGAAAGTCTACCTCAAGCTCTTCACTCCGATTGGGACATGATTTGTTCCAGCTTTGCCATGGCGCAGCGTGCTGAATTCCCGAGATGGTCACTATCATCACAGTCTGAAGTGGAGATTCATGGATTTTGTGACGCCAGCATCGAGGCTTATGGTGCTTGCATTTATGTCGTATCGAAGGGTACAAGGTCAGAAAGTCATTTACTCTGCTCAAAGTCCCGAGTCGCACCTCTAAAAACAGTTACGGTACCGAAACTGGAGTTATCTGGAGCAGAGTTGCTGGCTCGGCTTATGTCGGAAGTAGCTCAGTTGAAGGTCTACGATGGGAGGTATGTCTGCTGGTGCGACTCTGCTGTGGCGTTGTCCTGGATTCGGGAGGAGCCCGCTCGGTTTAATGTTTTCGTCGCCAATCGAGTTTCAACAATCCAGAAATTGACCAGAACGATGGAATGGCGTTATGTTCCTACGTCTTTGAACCCGGCAGACATCCTCTCGCGTGGTGCTCTTCCCAAGGAGCTAGTTACTGACAACCTGTGGTCCCATGGTCCTGCGTTTCTTCTTGGATTTCAAGATCAGTGGCCAGCAGCGGTTCCATCTGAAAAACCCACTCTGGAGCTAAGGGCAAGGGTTCTGCTAATCAAATCCCCGTACGTTGACGTGACAGCTGGTTCCAAGTATGCCAACTCGTTTCCAGCACTGCAGCGTGTGTTCGCTTATGTGTACAAGTTCTCACAGCGAGTCCGTCACAAGGGTGTCACTGCTAGCGATATCAAGGCTGGAACCCACCTACTATTGCGACTGGTGCAGCGTGTGAATTTTTGGGATGACATAAAGGCGCTTCAGAATGGAAAGGAAATTTCGTCAGCCAGCATACTTGCCACATCCTCTCCTTTTGTAGACAAGTTTGGCCTGTTGCGTGTGGACGGTCGTTTAAGAAATTCTACATTGGATTTTGATAGTCGTCATCCAATTATCTTGCCTAGAAGCCATCCAGTTACTCGGGCTATAATCGTTGATTTCCATGAGCGTAATCTACACACGGGGCCTCGTGCTCTGCTGGCTATTATTCGATCCCAATACTGGCCGATCGGGGGGAGGAAAACGGTGACGAAGGCATTGCACAAGTGTATCCGATGCTTCCGCACCAAGCCTCGGTTGCTGGAGCACATTATGGCTGATCTCCCGGAGCAAAGAGTCAGCGGTTGCCAAGTTTTCGGAGTGACTGGTGTGGATTTTTGCGGGCCATTTTACTATAAGCCAGAAGTTCGCAATAAAGCTCCCGTAAAATGTTACGTGAGTGTTTTCATTTGCTTTGCTACTAAAGCCGTGCACTTAGAGCTTGTAAGGGATCTATCCACATCTGCGTTTTTACATGCTTTAAAAAGGTTTATATGCACTCGCCGAAAGCCTCAGCACATTTGGTCTGACAATGCGACCAATTTTGTTGGAGCTAAAAACGAGCTAAAGGAGCTGCTTCAACTCTTCATAAGCGATGAGCATCAACGAGCGCTTCTGGAGTTTTGCGCGATTGAGTCCATCGAGTGGCATTTTATTCCTCCTCGATCTCCGCATTTTGGTGGACTCTGGGAAGCGGCTGTCAAAACCGCAAAGCATCATTTTTACCGGGCTGTTGGGTCCTCAGTTCTTGGATTTGACGAGCTGCGAACTTTGCTTTGTCACATTGGTGCTGTCATAAACTCACGGCCTTTATTGTCTCTTTCAGAGGATCCTGCAGACCTTGATGTTCTAACGCCATCCCATTTTTTAACTGGTGGCCCGTCAGTCAGTTTTATCGAGCCTGATGTCACAAAGCTGAATTTCAATCGTATGGACAGCTGGCAGCGTGTGTCTTTCCTGCAGCAGTCTTTCTGGGCCCGATGGAAGGAGGAGTATTTAAGCCTTCTTCAGCAGCGCTCCAAATGGCGTGCGTCCGGCCCTGCCTTGGCGATTAACGATGTGGTGCTAGTCAAGGACGAGAACCTACCCCCCATGAAGTGGCCGTTGGCTAGAATTCTGGAGCTAGTCCCTGGTCGAGATGGAGTGCCTCGAGTGGCGGTGGTTAAAACCGCATCTGGAACTACCAAGCGCGCAGTGACCAAGCTTTGCCTATTGCCCCTTAAGGATGAAGTTGAAGAACAGGCCTCAACTGGGGGGAGTATGTCGGGTCAGGCAGCAGCCACGGCATAAATTGAATCAATAGAAATGTAACTTAGATTAATAAATGTAATAACTATAGTTTAGAATCATTTCCTCATTGCTATTCTTGGTCGCAAGCCGACTCTTCTCGGCCGCTCGGCTTTATTATCTTTTTTATTATCTTATCTTTGTCATTTTAAGTTAACGAGCTTTCGCCCGGCCTATGCTCAAAGTCGGTCTCACTCATACTTTTTATATCAGTGCATACGCATCATATAATCGGAGCTTTCTCACTCCCTGCCATACATATGCGAATAAACAAAAATTTATAACGTTGTGAAAATAAACAATTTCCCCCTTTTGTGTTATTTTGAAAAAGGGGAAAAGTCATTAAAAAGGCTTAATGACCAAACAAATACAAATTATTTAATTTAATTGTTTTAATATAAATGTTGGAAATGCCCCAATCATCTTTGAAAATAAAAATGTTGCGTCATTTCTGATCGATCAGTTATATGGCAGCTATTGGATATTGTCGGCCGATCCTTATGAAATTCGGCAGATTACTTTGCCTAAAGTGGAATCCATAGAAAGACCCATCCTTCCAACTTAAAAAACAACAAAATTATGGCATTTCCGATCAATCAGTTATATGACAGCTATAGGATATAGTTCACCAATCCGTTCCGACTTATATACTGCCTGCAAAGGAAAAAAGGATGTGTGCAAAGTTTGAAGTAGTTAGCTTTAAAACTGACGGACGGACATGCTTATATCAACTCAGGAGGTGATCCTGATCAGAAATATATATACTTTATAGGGTCAGAGATATCTCCTTCACTGCGTTGCACACTTTTGATCAAAATTGTAATACCCTCTGCAAGGGTATAAAAATCTTCATTTAAGTACGAATTTATTTTCTTAACGTTCGATTTTGAGAACGAAAATTCTTGATTTAAGCGTAAATTTGTTCTCGTAGAGAAGAAAAATACCTAAATTATAAAAAAAAATAATATTTTATTTAGACCTCTTAATTTTTTTTTATTTGATTAGTTAAACTTTTTATTTCTAAGTCTTTTATTGAACTGATTGAATGTGCTAGAAGTCGCGCCAGAGAGCCTTCCGGGTCAATTAATGCGACGTTTTAACCATTCAGTAAAGTAAAAAAACAAAATAGCAAAAATGGTTGAATTCTCGAACTCAGCTCGAACCTGGTACTCTTTACACATCAGCTGAGAATTCTACCGTTGGTCTACCCCTGACAAGGTTTCGGGTGAAAATTTTCTAAAGTTCTGTTGTGGGTCCGTGCTACTCTAAAAATCTTCCGCGCTCTCTGGAGCTCGTGTCGATTGAAAAGCGCTTCTAGTGGTCAACACAAGAAACTGCAGATCGTTTGAAATATTTTTTTCGGAGTGCGGTCGCCGCCATGCAAAGCGCCATCAGCTGTATGCATTATTTCTATTAATTTTGTTGTTTTTAATGATCACAAACTACGGTTCGACAACCGAATAATTTATATATTGCTATAAATATGTACCGTAGCTTTACAGTCAGCACCATGGGTAGCTCTACTTATCGAACTATATTTGAAGTAAGCGACTTTTCAGATACGAAAGAAATATTATAAGTTGCGTTATCTCAACGGCTGTCTCCACATGCAATATGAATATAAATCGTTAGAGCCAATTTTAAAAATAAATTTTTTTCAGAGAACAAAAAAAAAAAAAAAAATTTCCTTTCAGTGTATTTTTGTTTTCTTACCATTTATACATTTGATCTTAAAGAAAGTGTAAAAGATATTTAAAAAACCTTTGTAACAAAATATAGCATGTGACGTTAGGTGCATTATTTGTAAAGTTACGTCTTCTTAAATTTACGAGTCTTTTTAATTTTTTTAGGTCACCTTAAGTAATTTAAAACAAGAATGGAAAGCTAACTTCGGGAGGAGCCGAAGTTGATATACCCTTGCAGATATGTGGCAGCTTCTATTATTAGATATATCGGCGATTCTTATGAAACTTTGCAGATCGAATAAGTTTCCCTCATTTTAAAGGAGAAGTCCATAGTAAGTCCCATCTTTCTAACTTAAAAAACAACAGAGATATGGCATTTCCGATCAATCAATTATATGGCAGCTATAGGATATAGTTGACCGATCCCGGCCGTTCCGGCTTATATACTGCCTGCAAAGGAAACATTTACATTTACGCAAATTTATCCCAAGCCAAACTACTTTTTGCAACAGTTTGGGTAAAAGGGCTCTAATGAAGACAATACCTTTCATTTGGTAAAAGGTTTGGCACACAGAAAATATTTTTTTTTGTTTGGTTTTTTACTGTATAAAATTCTCTTTGGATTCACAAATTGATCGCCATGCAACCCGAATTTGCGGATTGTGCCTTTCTCCAAATGAATCACTGTTTTTGTGATTAATTAATCACAGCGATTCCAGATCGAACTCCACTCTTCAATACCATTCTGATGTGGACAGCTCGGCCATGTTAAACCTTTCCTCAAGTACATCCAAAAATGCCCCGTACTGCAGCGCTTCTGCCAACAGTTCCTCAACTTAGATTGCGTCAACAAATGCATTGACAAGCCATCATTAAGCCCCGAATGCAATCTAAGGCAACTGCTTTATATAGTCGCGCTGTCATGGCAAGCTGGGCCTATGAAAAAATTCCAAACAAGTGACGCCTTGCTATTCCTTATAACGGAAAAGAAAACTAAGCTCCTCCTACCCCAAAAAGGCTAATGCTAACCGGTTCGCCCCACTAGAAACAGAACAAGATGCGGTCACTCAAGGGCCAGGGCCATTTTCCTTCCTTCCATACTGGTTGGAATCTCAGCTCTAGGAACAGTGGTTCCTAGTGCCAACAACGTTGTTGAGTTGGAAAAAACCCTGGTTAACTTAAATGATGAAAACTTATTTGATCTTAAGCTTTCTCGATCGGAGACAATTAGGATCTTCACCAAGGATTCGGATTCTCGCCGCTCAATCATCAAGGCTGTCATCATTTGGAATGTAGTATATACGCATTTTTAGGGCAAACATTTTTTTTTTTTCACTTCAAAGGACTTTATCTGAAGTGAATTAATGCGTAAGGCTGACCTAGTGATGAATATATACAAACCACTAGAACGAAAAGATAGGTCAAAACTTAATGATGAGCCATCTTCAGAGGTCCTTGAAGAAAGTCTTGAGTCGGGGAGTTAAGCAGTGCTTCAGTTGTTTTGATTTTGGCCACATTAAAAATTAATGCTTTAAGCAGCTAACTTGTGGATATTGGGGCGATAGTTATTTCACTGTCTGAGGAAGCCACTCCCAATAAGGACACGAATTTTTTTCTTTTTTTTTAACGTTGCTTTTATTTCTTGAATTTTCTCTTTGCGAGACTAACAAGAGGTGTATCTTATATAGAGGTCAAATCTTATATTTTTAACTTAACTAACAGTCATATTGACTGATGCAGAGTTAGACGGCCCTAGAAATCGATTGCTGGGTTGGAAGGTCGTTGCGCCGCGGGCGGGATCCGCTAGAAACCCGAGTCAATCCCCGACCGATGAAATTTGGGTACGAAGACAGTTTTTCTTTGTAGGACTCTTTTTGCTTCTGGATTTCTTCTTTCACTGCGAGGATGCCCAGAAGCCGGTGGATGTTTTCGTTGCGAACATACCAAGGTGCCCTAGTGATAGTTCTCAAGATTTTTGATTGTGCGCGTTGTATGATGTCTATGTTGCTACTGCTCGCGTTCCCCCACAGCTGGGAGCCATACGTCCAGATTGGCTTTAGGACTGATTTGTAGAGTAGTAACTTGTAGTCCAGGCACAGTGGTGATCGTGAGTTTATGATCCAGTGGACGCTGCTGGCTTTCAGTTTAAGGTGAATCTTCTTGCATTTGATGTGCTTACGCCAGGTTAGTCGTCTATCAAGGTGGACGCCAAGGTACATTACTTCGTTAGCTTGAGGGATCTGCATACCGTTTAGTGAAAGCGGAGGGCATGTTTGTCTCAAGGTATGAGTAGGTATGATGCAAGGTATGAGTAAACGTTACATGTTTACACTTTTGTTCGTTTATTTGAATGCGCCAGTCGGACAGCCACCTTTCCACTACTATTAGATGATTAGCCAGTTGGTTTGTTGCTTGGCATCTGGAGCGACTAAGGATAGCGGTATCATCGGCGAACGTTGACGTTGTTAGTTGTGCGTTCGTGGGAATATCCGCAGTATACAAAACATATAAACTCGGGAGTTTGATGACCTCTATAGCGCATTTTGGAAGTTCGATCAGCATCTTTGGCGTCAGTAGGTCACCTCCGGCAGCCTTTTATGGTTTTAGCCCTCTTATGACTTTTTCGATTTCGTTCGGCCGGAATGAAGATGCAGTTGGCTGAGGGGTAGCCTCTGGCTGAATTACTGGCAGGGGATGAATTTGAGGCAGGGTTTAGCTGGACGTCAGGCCGAAGGGGTGTTCGGCTATTTCTAGGCTTTGAAGAAGCGTTAAAAGCACAGGCGATTGGTCTGATGATAAGTCCGAGACTGCTTTGGCACACTCTTGGCAATTAGTGGGCGAGACTCTTCGCCCATGATGCTCCTCAGCAGCAATCCAGAGGATCAATGTGTGTTGCCACATATGTGGATGATAACATTTTAATCAGGCCATTTTAGTCAGAGCAGCTACAAGGCATCGGACACCCTGCAGAAGCTCTTGAAAAATGTTGAGAACTGGGCCTGCCGATGAAATGTTTCCATCAACCCTAAAAAGTGTGCAGTGGTGACACACATTACGAAAAGACTCCTGTACTGGGTTATTCCTCCACGGAGAGTAAATAATACAAGTGATCGAGCACAAGTACATTGGTGTTACCGTCGTCAGACCTTAAGAATGTTTTAACACATTACTCGTAAGAATGTTTTTGACAAGATGCGGCGACTCTAATGGCTAATATGGACGGATCCTTGTCCGCAAGCCGGCGTCATAAGCGATGGATGCTCCTGCAGGTGCAACGCATGAGAACTTAATACACATTTAATGTTTTTTAAAAAAGTTTAAAAAAATTATATTAAATGAATTCTCTCCACACCACAAAACTGCCACACCAAATCTTACTGTATTCTACTTACTCCAATTACTTACTCTACTTAATCTCCTTACATCAAAAAAAAAAGAGGCAACCACGACACCAGGAGTGCACAGGCGCTATATAACTTAACAACCATCAATAGAAAATTTGCATTAGAAAGCGCTACGGAAACCGCAACAACACAAAAACAACCTAGAAGCCTATATTTATCTACTTTGCAAAAAAACTTTCATGTTTCGAGACTTAATGCGAAACCCAAATGTTCTGATACTTTCCGAACCTGATACCATGTTCTGATACTATGACTGATACAAATGCTGGTTTTTCAGAAATACAACCTTAACATCTTCAAAATGTTTTTCAACTAAATTCGGCTCTAGCACCTGGATCTTGAAGCGTCAAAACGAAGTTTCACTACCAAAAATCATCTGAATCCAAAGAGATATCCAAGATGTGACCAAATAACAATAAAAATGATTATCGAGCTGCTACACTGTTCCGTTGGCACTATCACTCTGCTTTTTTTCACTAAGCTTGGACACTTTTCAGACAAATGGAAAAAGTCAACTCTCATAATGATACCGAACCCTGGCAAAGACATCGTTCCACAGACCTATAAGTCTTCCATCATGCGTGTATAAGCTCTTCCAAGTTTTAATTACTTTCAAAATTTAGTTTGCGTTTCAATATGCTTAAATTTTAAGCTTACCTGAATTCCATTATGCGAAAATCATTTAGATCAAGCTTCAAGTCAATTACGTTTATAGAAAGATCGGCATACACAATGGTTTGGTCCAATGAGCCAAGAATTTTACCAAGTCCTTCAACACCCATAATTTTTAGCAAAAAGTTGTATTCAAACTAAAATGAAATATAAATTAACAAAATTTTAGTAAGCCTTAGACAATTTTGATACCCTGTACAATATTGACTACAACGGTAAGCTTTATACGTGAGAATATATGTGTATATCAGGGAGAAGAAGATTCAATGCGGTCTTGATTAACTTTATATTGGGACTCCACACGCACCGTATTCCAGTATCGGACCAATTATTATATATAAGCTTTTAGTTATATAGGGTTCATTAATTTCTTTTGACAAGCTTTTGTAACGAACTGTTCTTTTTGATCGGTGCTCGCAACAAATGCCGCGGCTAGCTCAAAGAGTTTATGCATCGTTCCACCGAATTTATAGATTCGACATGACTACCCGAGCCCAGAAATAACACAGGGTGCTTCGTTTCACAAATGTCCCCTTTATTTATGCGCAGGATGCGCTTCTTAGTGCATGGAGGCCGGCACGAAGGACCTACCTACCCCACAGGACACGCCCCCGGTTGCGTCTGCCACTCGCCTCCAAACACCGGCGTGCATACGCTCCGCAGGATCTATGGATGACCAGAGGTTTGGCGTCGCGTTTCCTTTGACTCCAGGCAATATGCTGTGCATACGCTCCAGCGCCTGGATCAGGAGTCTCTTGACTTTACCGGGACGTCCCTGTTTGGTTTTATTGCTGGGCTCGAGTTCCCGAGCTGGCTATCCTTCGCTTTACAGGATCACACCTGGTCACAACGGGCAGGAATGGGTAAGGCGTACGCCAGACCGATCCGACGCTTATGCTATAACACCAGGTTACGTGGTAACCCGACTCTGTTTACCCTTGGGCTTCAGTTTCGCCGCGGATCCTGGATCCTTTTCCCACTTGCTCCTCGATTTATCCTCTTCCGATGACTTGCGTACAGCCGCCGGACTTACCCACAGGGGGTCCTTGAGCCAATGATCATAGATCCTTGGGCACTCGCTTTAATTCTCGCACTTGAGCACCTCTCGCACCTATACTCCTACTTCCTCCAAGAAAACTTTCTCGCATAAATGTTAGACTTACCCACGGGGGGTCTTTCACTCAACTCTTCCAGCTTCCCTAGAAGACTCGGTCTCGATTTACTCCAGGGGCTCTCCTTATATAGCTCCAGAGGCGCCCGTTAATCCTTGCAACTCTTTCTTCCTGCCGTTATCCTTCAGCTTTCTATTCCTGCCGTTAATCCCACTTTCCGCATCTTTACCGCCCGCATCTTTATTATGCCGCGGCAGCGTCTTGCTTCCAGGCGCTCCCTCCGCGCTCCCCCTTTGGCCGCTCCAACTGCATTTCTCTTCTTCCGTACTTTTTAAACACCTCGGCCACCGCGGCCGCTATGTTTCCCGCCCCCACCTCTCTTTCTCCTACATCCGCGCACGGCCGTCGCGCATGCCCGTCCGGAACCGTTACGTTCCACGTTGTCTCCGCTTCCTCCTGCATCCGCGCACGGCCGTCACGGAGGCCCGTCCGGAACCGTTACGTTCCACGTTGTCTCCGCTTTCTCCTGCATCCGCGCACGGCCGCGCGAACTCTTTTCCCCGCTGCTGAACCCTTCTTGCCACCTGTCTTGGCGTGTGGGAGATTTAGTCTCCTCACACTTCCCCCCTTCTTCGGGAACGACAGTAGTGACGTGGTTCCAGCTTCTTCAACTTTGGTTTGTTTTGATTCCTCTTTTTTTTTTTTTTTTTGGTTTTGCGTTACCTTCCCCCTTCTTCGGGAACGACAGATCGTCTCTTTCTATTTGGCTTTGTTTTTAATGATATTACTAATTTTTTTCCTCTTTTTTTTATGTTTTCTGTCCATTTTAACGTGTTTTTTTCCATTTAGTTCACCTTTAACATATTTATCTTTTTGTACACAAAGAAAAATCTATGTTCATTTTTTCGATCTCTTTTTTTTTTGTAAATATTATTTATTCTTTTTTCTCTGTGTTTTTTTTTTTTTTTTGTTTTGTTCTCCTTTTTGTTTACGCCTGTGGCGCCGACTCCTCTGCTTGGGCTTTTAGCTCACTTATGTGTGCCCTCCTTTCTTTCTTTGTGCCGATGCGACGTAGCACAACAATCACTGGCGATATGAAATTCGCCACCGAGTACGGCCCGCCGTATCTTGGCGCTAATTTCGCCGCGAACCCTTCGGCTGCTTTTGACAGATGGTACTCTTTTGCCCATACTATGTCGCCAATTTTTGGGCTCCACTGCCGCCTCCTCAGGTTGTAGTGCCTAGCTTGCTCCTGCGCCGCTCTCACCATGTTCCTTCGCACCAGCTCAAACACTTCTTGTAGCTTCTTCGCATTCTCTGAGGGCGTAGTTTGTGATGCTCCCGTCCCCAATGCCTCTTTATCGTATAACGCCTTCGGCATTCTCGGCTCTCTGCCCTGGGTTACGAAGCATGGCGAGTATCCCGTGGAGTCGGACACGCTTGAGTTTATTGCCAGCATCAACTCAGGCCAGTGCTCGTTCCATGTCCTCTGATCCTCGCCTGCAAACTGGGCGATCATTGTCTTGACCGTTCGGTTCGCCCTATCCGTTGGATTTTCCTGCGGCGTGTATGGTGCGGTAAACAGATGCCAAACTCCGAGCTCCTCGAGAAATTTTTTGAAACTCCTACTGGTGAACTGGACCCCATTATCCGTTATCATCACCTTTGGCACCCCGTACCTGGCGATAGTCCTTTCGCGGATTGCCTTCTGCAGCGCCTCAGTGGTTGCTTTCCGCATTGGAACCATCTCCGTCCATTTTGAGAATCGATCAATCAAAACCAACAACATGGTGTTCCATGCTTGGACCTCGGCAATGGTCCTACGAATTCCGCGCATACCGTCGCCCTTGGTTTCTCTGGGATCTGTGTCAGCATTTTCCCTGCAGCCTGCATTTGATTTCGAACTGTCTGACATACTTCCTTATGTCCCTTTGCATCCCTGGCCAGAAGTACCTTGCTACTATTCGCGCAATTGTTTTTCTTCCGCCTAGATGTCCCGCTGTCGGTGCGTCGTGGTTCTCCCTTAGCACCTGCTGTCTTATATTAAATGGCATACACAACTTCCATGATCCCACTTCTTCACTTCCGGCTCTGTGTGGAACATGTCGGTAAATCAGGCCTGCATCTTCTATGTATTCTGGATATTTCTGTGGGTTTTCTCCTATGTTCCTCTTCAGTGCATTCGTGCTTATCCATATGCATTCGACGTCTTCGCTTGTTGTGGTACTCCTCAGCTTTTCCATCATCGACTGGCGGGATAGTGCAACTGCAACCACATTCAGCTTACCTTTCCTGTAGCTGATAACATAGTCGTATTGTTGCAGCTCAAATACCCATCTTGCAATCCTTCCCAGTGGGCTCTCTATATTATTTAGACATTTTAGTGCCATATGGTCCGTGATCACGTCGAACAGGTACCCCTCCAGGTATGGTCTCATTTGCCGAATTGCCCATATTATGGCTAAACATTCTTTCTCCGTCGCCGAATTCTTTTCCGCTCCTATCAGCTTTCGACTGGCGTAAGCGACCACTCGCTCACCCTCGTCTGTGTCGTCTGTCTGTTTGCAGCGTCTGTTTGCAGCACAAATTTCTTTGAGAAATCCGGGCATGCCAGCACTGGATCCTCTGGCAATCGTGAGTTTAGCTTCTCAAACGCCTCTTGATGTCTGGCCGTCCATTCCTACTTTGTCCCTTTTCGTAGGAGATCGTTTAATGGTTTCGCGACCCCTGCGAAGTCTGGGACGAATCGCCGATACCACGACGCCATACCAATGAACTGACGTACCCCCTTTACGTTTGTTGGGGGTTTCAATTCCGTAATCGCCGCAACCTTTCCGGGATCCATGCCAGTTCCCTGACTTGTTATCCGGTGGCCCAGGTACAGTAGCTCTTCCCTGAAGAATTGGCACTTGTCCGTGTTTATTCTTAAGCTTGCCGCCTTCATTCTTCGGAATACTTCCTTCAAATTCGCCATATGCTCCTCCCTTGTGCGTCCGATCACGATGATGTTATCTTGATACGCAAATGCGTGCGACCCCATATCCGGGCCTATGACCTGGTCCAAAGCCCTTTGGTAAGTTGCCGAGGCTGAATGTAACCCGAACGGCATCACCTTCCACTGGTACAGACCTTTTCCTGGTACCGTAAAAGCCGTGTACTTCCTGCTTCCCTCCTCCAGTGGGATTTGCCAATAGACGTCCTTAAGATCGAGGCTGCTGAAAAATTTTGCTTCCCTTAGTTGCTCCAGTATGAAGTTTATTCGTGGCATCGGGTTCGCATCCTTTACCGATTTTGCGTTTATTTGTCGGAAATCCACGCACATTCTCCACTGACCTGTTTTCTTCTTCACCATAACGATGGGTGAGCTATAAGCACTATTCGAAGGCTCAATGCATCCCTTTTCCAGCAGCTCTTCTACCTTTGCATTGATCTCCCCCTGTATTTTGGGGTACTTCGGATAATACCTTTGTTTTATGGGGATGTCGTCCTTCATAGTGATCCTGTGCTGCGTAACGTTCGAACAACCCTTCTGGTTTTTGAACGCCACTAGCTAGTCCTCAATGAATCTTTTGTCCCGCTCGCTCTTCCATTCCTCCGACGATCCAGTTACTACTATTGACAGCCTATCTTCCAGGCTTCCGCCCCATCGTTCTCTTCTCGGGATCGTGACTTGGTGGCCTGCGCATGTTATTGTTGTGCCAAATCCTGCGAGGAAATCCCATCCTAGCACCGCGCTGTCTCTGAAATGAAGCTAGCCGTTGCCCCGGTGTCTATCATGGCCTTAACTTCTGCTCCTCCGACCTTGACGACCGCCGACAATTCCTGATCGTCTCCTGATAGTCCTCCAACTAGTTTTGAGAAGCAGCACCTCGCGATCTCTGCCTTCCTCTCTACGACTGAGATCGCTGCGCGGTTCCCGCTCTTTGGCAGCACTCTGTGCTCCTTACCCCTATTGCGCCGCACATTCTGCAGAACACAATTCTGGGGTTCCTACACCCACTTGCCCAATGGCCCATGCCTCCACACCTGTTGCATGTCTGCGCCGGGTTTTCGACATGTCCTTGTCTCGGCGTTGCTGCCCATTGCTGATTCGGCTGTTGCTGTTCGTGGCTTGTATCGCATTGCTGGTATGTTTGCTGCCTTGTGCCCCCAGCCTAGTGTTGCTTCGGTTGTTGCTGTCTGGGGCCTGCAACCCATTGCCGACTCGGCTGTTGCTGTACCATTTGCCTCTGTCCTTCTGCCTGCCATTTCTGCCTCCATCCTTGTCCTGGGGGGCTCTGTCGCTCTGGCGGGTCCTTATGCGGTTCATCCCTCTGCCATTTATTTTCGATCGCCGGCTGTTTGTGATCCCAGCGTGGTTCAATGGAGGCTTGCCTGTTAAACGCCTCTTCTTCTTGGGCTAACTCCTCAAACTCCTCGGCTAGGCCCATTACTTGGACCACGCCACTCGGTTCACGAATTCTAGTGGATCTCCTGTTCCGTCGAATCGGAATGACCACTCCCGGATTTGTCTGGCCACTTTTGCGTAGTCCACCTGCACCGGGACCGGCTTCCACACTTGTGGCTCCATGCTCCTTATGCTTTTCATCTCTGGAACCGCCAGACTTTGAACGAGCTTCTCTGACTCACTTACTGCTCTTTGTCTCGGCGTGGACCTCTGTGTGCCAACACCTCGTCGTCCTTAGTCTCGTCGACCCACTTTGCAACTAGTGCCCTCATGTTTTCAACCGTTCCTTCTGCTGGGAGGCTTTGCTCTCCACACTTCGCTCAATTCCTCCTTGCGAAGCGCGTATGTCCAATTCTTCCTTCCCATCTTGAAGCTTGCGTTACTACTAGCCTCGAAAGCAGTCACGTAGTTTGGGCGCCAGGTGTAACGAACTGTTCTTTTTGATCGGTGCTCGCAACAAATGCCGCGGCTAGCTCAAAGAGTTTATGGATCGTTCCACCGAATTTATAGATTCGACGTGACTGCCCGAGCCCAGAAATAATACAGGGTGCTTCGTTTCACAAATGTCCCCTTTATTTATACGATATTTGCACAGGTTGGAAACCAACTTTACAAAAGGGTGAATCTCACCGGCTGCTCGGCTCGGCCGATCGACCGCTCGTCCTCCCCTCGGTCCCTTCGCCCAGCAGGACGTGTGGTCTCGGTGCCTCCGGTTTCCTCCGTTTGGACTCACGTGCTCCAGTTGCGGGGCCTGTGTTGCCCCTCTCCTGCCGGTGGCGCTGCTCTCGACGTCCCTCACCTGTGCGTCGCCGCTGCGTTGGTCGTCGTCTTGCTCCCGTCGTCAACGCTGCTCCCGTTGTCGCTGCACCCGTTGTCGCTGCTCCTCTTCTGCGGATGCGTGGATCGTTGTTACCCTTGACTCACTGGGGCTGCCCTTTCGCCGTGGCCGGCACCTGACCCGTGTTGGCGGACCAATAGGCTCACCTCCCAGACGTACGCCGGGCAGGATGCGCTTCTTAGTGCCTGGAGGCCGGATCAGGGCACGAAGGACCTACCTACCCCACAGGACACGCCCCCGGTTGCGTCTGCCACTCGCCTCCAAACACCGGCGTGCATACGCTCCGCAGGATCTATGGATGACCAGAGGTTTGGCGTCGCGTTTCCTTTGCCTCCAGGCAATATGCTGTGCATACGCTCCAGCGCCTAGATCAGGAGTCTCTTGACTTTACCGGGACGTCCCTGTTTGGTTTTATTGCTGGGCTCGAGTTCCCGAGCTGGCTATCCCTCGCTTTACAGGATCACACCTGGTCACAACGGGCAGGAATGGGTAAGGCGTACGCCAGACCGATCCGACGCTTATGCTATAACACCAGGATACGTGTCGTGTCTGGGAGTAACCCAACCCGACTCTGTTTACCCTTGGGCTTCAGTTTCGCCGCGGATCCTGGATCCTTTTCCCACTTGCTCCTCGATTTATCCTCTTCCGATGACTCGCGTACAGCCGCCGGACTTACCCACAGGGGGTCCTTGAGCCAATGATCATAGATCCTTGGGCACTCGCTTTAATTCTCGCACTTGAGCACTTCTCGCACCTATACTCCTACTTCCTCCAAGGAAACTTTCTCGCATAAATGTTAGACTTACCCACGGGGGGTCTTTCACTCAACTCTTCCAGCTTCCCTAGAAGACTCGGTCTCGATTTACTCAAGGGGCCCTCCTTATATAGCTCCAAAGGCGCCCGTTAATCCTTGCAAATCTTTCTTCCTGCCGTTAATCCTTCAGCTTTCTATTCCTGCCGTTAATCCCACTTTACGCATCGTTACCGCCTGCATCTTTATTATGCCGCGGCAGCGTCTTGCTTCCAGGCGCTCCCTCCGCGCTCCCCCTTTGGCCGCTCCAACTGCATTTCTCTTCTTCCGTACTTTTTAAACACCTCGGCCACCGCGGCCGCTATGTTTCCCGCCCCCACCTCTCTTTCTCCTACATCCGCGCACGGCCGTCGCGCATGCCCGTCCGGAACCGTTACGATCTACGTTGTCTCCGCTTCCTCCTGCATCCGCGGCCGTCAGGGAGGCACATCCGGTACCATTACGTTCCACGTTGTCTCCGCTTTCTCCTGCATCCGCACACGGCCGCGCGAACTCCTTTCCCCGATGCTGCCCCCTTCTTGCCACCTGTTTTGGCGTGTGGGAGATTTAATCTCCTCACACTTTTAATAAAGCAAAGAACACCCATTGTCGGCAAATTTAAGTTTAAAGTCTAATAGGACCGCAAGAACATTAATTTAAGTTAATCTTTCTAAAGCAGTCCCCCTATAAAAGTACCTTGCCTGGTAAGGCCACGATTCATAATTTTACATAAATTTCGGTTTTTATCCATTAAAATTTAAGTCATTACCTAAACACTGTAACTCTACCAGCGTTTTAATAGAATCAATCGAACAATCACAAGTTCAATTAAAATATATTTATTTTAATAGAATATTTATTTTGAAAGAATTTATACTCAAGAAAAAAAACAGCGGCCGCTTAAAGTCAACACCCAAGAACAATCGCATAACAAAAACGCTTGGGCGCAATAGCTCTACCAAATCTCACAAAAGCGCATGAGCTGCAAAATACCCAGGAAGCGCATGTGAAACTTAAAGAGACAAGCTAGATTCATCCTATCTAGGAATCGTGGGCGAAATAGTTACACTAGCTTGTGCCCTACATTGACCTACATTGGTCAGGGGTAGACAGCAATGCCTCCACTTTCTCGACCGTTGCGTTGGTTTGGGCTTCCGCCTCCTTTACTATCTTTGCCACAACCACCATGGTTACGTCACCACCGTCATCGAATCCGTCAATGGTTGTTCCCCTTCAGGCATTGGCATTCGAAAGACTGCATCTTTCATCGTATTCCACAGAAACCACATCACATTCCTTCCGTCCTTGGCATGGGTGACACAGGAATACCCTGTCTCCTTCAGCGCTTGCCAATTAGATGTTTAAAGGCGTTTGTCGAGGATAGTCTTGTATTTAATTAGCTATAAATATAGTCAGTCGCAGACCTGAACTCATTTCTTTGTCCACGTCCAATTTTTTCAAGTTCAAATTGCAGCAATAAACCAGAATCGGTACATTTAGCCTTTGCTCAATCTAATCATAAGAGATTAATATTTTGGTGACCCCGACGGATAATGCAAGCCCAGTTTCACCATTTTAGTGGTGAAGGTAGTGTCTTGTACCGTTCCATAATACGGGATTCTGAAAGACTCTTGCTAAGTATGAAAGAGGATCTTCACAACGGTATGATACTGACTCTCCAATCAGTAGATAAAAGATGTATGAGGAATTTGAGAACCCAATAGACAGTTTATATATCAAGCAGGCATACCTTCTACTACAAGCAGATGCAGAATGCACTTATGGCCAAGGTTAGCCTCGGATAACATGCCCCGGATAAACATTCCAAAGTTTGATAGGGACGATATGAAATGGAAAACCACCATTCTGGAAATATGGAGATATTAATACGCCATATCGAGCTAAATGAGGAAAATTATTTTTTTTACATGCTTGCCGCATAATAGTTTGATCATTTGACAATCCTCGGCTCATTGCGAATACAGTTATCTGACGGCTACTTCATCAGAGCCTAGTCCTTGATCTTTGCCAGATCAATACAGGAGCTGTACATAACCACCCTAGAAACCCTTGTCTCATCAAGCTTGACATGACTAATAACGGTGTTGAGTTACCGAGCGTTTTCGGGAGCTTTAATTAATGAATTAATTCAGAATCCAGCCTTTAATAAATAACAAATTCTGTTTCATTCATATAACGCAATCTATTTATTTTTCGATTTGATGATTTTTGTTGATATACAAATATGGGACCTGTGCGTAGGGTTGAGACCGATCTGAAAAGTAAGACGCGGGAGCGCGGCTCAACGCTTGATACTGCAGAGCGACCGAGAGATACAGCGATAGAGCGAGACAACGAAAGCGCATGACGGCAAATGAAGGTGGCCGATCGAATGAACGAGAGCGGGTGACGCGAATAGGGATAAAGATAAAAGGGAGTGACGTCACGAGTTCAATAAATTATTGCCAGACTATCCGGCGGCTGCTTGACCTGACATATTCCCCCCGTTGGAAGATGAGCTTTCACCAGCTTTATGAAGCGGCAGCAGGCACAATTTGTTGACTGTCCGCTTTGTAGCTCCGGACGCCGCCCTCGTCTTTCTTGTTATACCCTTGCAGAGGGTATTATAATTTTGGTCAAAAGTGTGCAACGCAGTGAAGGAGACATCTCCGACCCTATAAAGTAGATATATTCTTGATCAGGATCACCTCCTGAGTCGATATAAGCATGTCCGTCTGTCCGCCTGTCTGTCTGTTTCTACGCAAACTAGTCTCTCAATTTTAAAGCTATCGACTTCAAACTTTGCACACATCCTTCTTTCCTTTGCAGGCAGTATATAAGTCGGAACGGCCGGGATCGGTCAACTATATCCTATAGCTGCCATATAACTGATTGATCGGAAATGCCATATCTCTGTTGTTTTTTAAGTTAGAATACTGGGACTTTGTATGGATTCTACTTTCGGCAAACGAATTTGATCTATATAAGATCCGATATATATCGGATCACCTCCACAGACTGCCGGTGAAGGCGCCATATCGCCATACTTCATGGGCCTTCATGTCAGCAAGGACCTCCTCCTCGTTGATAGTTGCTTCGTCGTCAATGTAGTTCACCATCATATCTATGTTGGGCACGAATGTGGTATACGCCACGGAGAATGACGGCGACATTGGCGCTTGGACGCTTATGCTGGTGTTGTCTGTGGAGCTGGTAGCGGGGGACTTCAATCGCTCCCGATCCCGCTTGGCGGGCGCAAGCGCAAGGGGGCTGCCGGAGTCCGCCGACGCCTCCGAGGCTCTATTAATGTGCAGTGAATGCTCCGACTTCTCGAACTGTCGAAGAAGTTGATCGAGACGCTCATCTAAAGGCCCTTGTGGGCAGACCAGTCCCGACCGCTCAGCTACCATAAGGACCTTACCAATATCATGGCCTCCGCCTCCACAAACAACCCAACCGAGCCGATTTTTTTGGATTGAGGGCAAACAATGAGTCAGATGAATTTGTCCCACTAAAGCCGCTGGTAAAATAATCTAGCTTCAATTAGCAGATTCAATCGCTGAGGCTGGGGAAAATGAGGATCCTTAAGCTGTATATTGGCGGGAGAGATCACGTCCAATGGAAAATTGGGCTGGACATCAGTAATGTTGGAGGCTCCGATCGCAGTTAATTGCACCGAGTAGTCAGAGCATTGGAATTGCATACTGACTTGTACATAAAACTCATCTGTAGAGAACCCTGCATCTTCTATACTGGATACAGACACCGGATACAGACACCGCTCGGCAGGGTAGTAGAACTCCGGAGCGGTTCCGGACTAGAATATTGGCAGTGGCTAGCAGCACCACATCACCATAACGATCATTAGCGACGAAAGAATTGACGGCAGCGGACGCTGAACGAGAAACAGCGTCGCTAGATGCGGAAACCTCGGCAGAGGGGGTGTTGGCCTTGAATACCAGCTGGAGAGTTGCCACCAAAATGCAGCAGACTATGAGACACGCACGGCAGCATGAAGCATTGCAATGTCGAGATAGGTGACCAATTCCAAGGCACTTACGGCATAAATCCTGTCGCCTTACTTCGACTAAACGAGTCTCAGGCGACAAACTCAAAAACCTTGGGCAGGAGTTTAGGATGTAAGAATGGAGTTTTTAACCATAAATGAAGAGTTATCTGGATGAAAGGGTCTTCGTCGCCCAACCGCAGGGATTGGTGGATATGATGTTGTCGGCAAATCCATGCTCTCCAAAGACCGGCATCTCTTCTCAAGGAAACTGGCGATGGACTCCCACGATGAAATGAAATCCAAGGAATCCGAGTCAGCTTGCACATCCTTCCACTTAGACTGCGTAGCATCATCGACCTTCTGCAACAGCACTTGGATTATGGTGCAGCTAGCAATCTGGCTGGTTGTGCCCATGCTTGCCATGGCTCGCATATGCTAATTAAATTTATCCGAAAGCATGCGAAGCCTCGTCGCCGATGCGGATTCTACGGCCCTCAGATGCAGTATCTCATTAACATGAGCTTGAAAAATAAGCCTGTGATTACTAAACCTTTTGTTTTGCAGCTCCAAGGCGACGTCATAGTTTTTGTCCGTCAGCTCCAACGATGGCACAGTCTCCAAGGAAGACTCACGAAGGCAGGACCGCAACCGCTGAAGCTTCTCCACCTGACTTATAAATGGGTTTGTGTCCATCATGGTCGAGAACAGTGACCGGAATTCAAACCTCTCCGCATAACCTCCACTAAAAGTGGTAAATGGCGGCAAAGCCTGGGAAGTTCTGCCGAACGTCGCATCAAAATTGGTGGCAGAAGTAACGTTGATCAGTGTCGAGCTGCCGGCTGCCTGGAGCGCCGCATAATCTCCTTTCCAGGATGAATCCTGCCTCCCTCGCCGCATCGTTGAAGTTGACGCGCAGAACGCTTCTGAATTGCGCAACATCCAACAATGACAGCTCCTTGTGCCCTATTCGCTAAGCCGCACATTTATCATCGCCTCTGGAAATGTCTCTACTGCATTCAAGGACGACAGCAATCCTTGAAGGACTGCACTTTGACTCAAAAAAAATGTCCTTCCAGGAGAGGCACACTTGAAGAACGGATTCATTTTCTCAACAAAAAATTAAATTTAGTTCGTTACATTATTGTCAGCTCACGACTCACTGTGAAACTTTTATATGAAATATAACGGGTTAATATATGTATGAGTGATTGTAGCACTCTGCAATCAACGAATGCAATATGCATATGTATGTCTATAGATGCTTATATTTCGCGCACAAATCACAAACCGAATTATTTTTTTAATGTTTTAATTTATGTTATATTTTAAGCCCCGCAGCTCAAATTTTCAATGGAAAATAATTCAACTAATTATTTTCCCAAGCACAATCACGTCGGGATTCACCAATGTGGAGTTACTGAGCGTTTTCGGGAGCTTTAATTAATGTTCAGAATCCAGCCTTTAATAAATAACAAATTCTGTTTGATTTATATATATAAACGCAATCTATTTATTTTTCGGTCGAAGGGGTCAAGTTTCCAGCCATTTCATTTTTGTTTTGCCATTTTGTAGGACTGGCACCACGCAACGTGTCCTTCCAACTTGAGGAAAAATTTTCTCTTTCTTTTCTGCATAGCCGTTTTTGGGGGTTCCTTCGCTGATTTAAGCTCGAGATTTCTCTGTTCCTGCACTTCCGTACCTCATGCTCATATCAGACACTACTTGGGAGGAGACGAGATCTGGCTATTCCACAACGGAGCCGGTTGGTGGTCCGAACAAAGGTCGTTCGCAACCTCAAGCTTGCCATGGAAGCCTCATCGACGGTCGCTACGAGTGCTGCCGCCGATTTAATGGCTGAAGCGAGGGGGTCCACCATCGCATTCTGCTGTCGGATGGACAACGTTTGGAAGCCGAGTGGGTTCAGCCAGATTCGAGCGGGCATACGATGGCTTCATTGTCGTTGGCCGTGAACAATTTACCAATTCTCTTCTTAGAGCTCTAAGGAGCAATCGGTAAATTTACCTTTGCTCAACCTAATCATGACAGATTAACATTTAGGTGACCCCGATGCGATCCAGGATTACCAACCGAACAACGGTATCTTCTACCGTTCCACATTACGGAATTCAGGAAGGCTCTTGCTATGTATGAAATAGGATCTTCACAGCGGTCTGACGCTGTCCCTTCAATCAGTAGATTAAGGGCACCACGCTAACCAAAGTCCATTACAAAAGTGTAGTTTCTTCGGCCACTTTCGGTAGCAAGTGCGCATGCAGCTACTAGCACGCCAGAAGCAAATAAAATACTTCCAAAGGTCAGTGTAACGCTACCAGCTTTTTGGTAGCGACCGAATTAAACACACGATTTATCAATTTAATTTCAATTTTAATTCCGGGGTTCAATTTAACCCCAAACAAGCCGCTCCAATCAAATGCCGAAAAACAAGTGCACTAAGAGCTTATGCAGAAGCTCTACAAGAGCTCACAAAGTGCATGCGCTACAAAAGAACAACAAAGCGCATGCGAAGCTGGGAGAATCAAACAATGCAGAACTACTGATAACGGGCAATTAGCGGACCATTGCGGCTAGTTACACCAAGAGAAACTTTTTAGCAATAATTATAATAATTGATGCTGGCACAAGTCCCAACAGTCAGAAACGAAGAACATAACGATGGAAAGCGATAACATTTCCCCTAAAATATAGTAGAGTCCGTCAACGGTGCCTTACCAAAATCTAAAGCCTACGTGGGAGCCTCAACGACCTACTAAAATCTTTATGGACTCAAGTCCAGGAAACCTAGAAAAATAGGAACAAATATTTACATGTATGTCGCATAATTGTTGGATCTTATGACAATCCTCGGTTCATGGTGAATACAGTAATCCCTCGGCTACTTCATCGGAGCCCAGCTTCTTATAGTGCCAGATCAATAGAGGTGCTGTACATAATCACCCTAGAACCCCATGCATCCTTAAAGGGGCAATTGGAAACTTAGTAAAGATACAGCCCGTACAAACGACGAGTCTTAAGATCAGGAAAGACAACAGCATAATGGCTGTTTTTGAGCGGAATTTCTTACAATTATACGACGTACACGTAGGGATGGCAGATACTTCATCGCTTCATCGATACTAATGCTCTGTAGCTGTGATTGGACTTGGAGACGCTGAATTCACTACGGATGGAGCATCGGTTAATGTCTGCCTGAAGTCTCGAATATCCAAGTATTCTGTGTACATTGAGACAACTGGAAGGTTCCTGCCAATTTGGTTCTGGCAGATCCGAACTTCCAAGAGCGCAGCGTGTGGATTTGCTTATTGGAGCAAGCCTGTTTTTTTATCTGCTCTCAGTCGGGCAAATCCAGCTAGGAGACGGTCTGCCTCTTGTGCAAAAGACGCGTTTGGGATGGGTAGTTTCTGGAGGTGGCGTCACCCCAGGGAAGCCTCGTTTAGCCGCTTCATGTAAGGTGATTCCTGCTAACTCTGCAAACAATTTCGACGATCGCCTCGATTATCTGCTCCGCCAATTCTGGAAGTGGAAGCCTGCACTGCGCCGATGGCTCATGCTACTAAGGAGGAGCTTGATTGCGATGCCCATTTCGCCATGCACCTCTCCGTCTTCAATCAGGTGCTTTTTCAGCTCGTCTTCCAATCAAGCACAGCGTGGAGCTATTGGGAGAATCCTACTCACTGGGCTTGCGTCGGTTCCATTCACTTGAGCGCAAGCTGTATCGTCATCCAAATTTAAGAGCCCAATATTCTTCGTTTATCAAGGAGTACTTGGATCTGGGTCACATGTCTCTGGTGTCTCAGGAATTGCGAGGTAAGTGCCAGTATTACCTACCCCATCACCGCGTCTTGAAGGAAGACAGCTCCACTACAAAGCTGAGAGTGGTTTTCGACGGTTCGACTGTTACATCCTCTGGATATTCCCTCAATGATGTCCTGATGTCAAGCCCCGTAATTCAACCTAAGCATTTCCATACCTTGCATCGGTTTCGGTCTCACCTGGTTGCTTTAACGGGAGACATTTGCAAGATGTATCGCTGCGGAAGAGTCGACCCAGATGATAGCTGCAGTGCATTCTCTGGAGAGATTCTATCCATGATGACGTGAAGGTTTTTAAACTCGGCACCGTGACGTATGGCACAAAGCCAGCGTCTTTTCTATCTGTTCGCGCAATGAATCAGCTGGCTAAGGATGAAGGTGCCGGTTTTTCCGTTGGCTCTCGTGTTATCCTCGAGGATTTTTATGTGGACGACCTCATATCTGGTGCCCCAACGAAGACCGAAGCTGTTGAAATAATAGCCCAGACATCGAGCCTTTTGAACAAGGGTCAGTTTCAATTGAGGAAATGGTGCTCCAACATCCCAGAGGTTTTGGAAGAAGTGCCCGAAGGTGAGAGGGAATCATACTTAAAATTCGACGATGGCAGTCCGTTCACGAAAACTCTTGGATTAGCCTGGGACCCTTCTATTGACCTTCTGTTGTTTTCCTTTGAATCTATCCTATCGTCCGTCGCTCGGTTTTATGACCCTATGGGCCTGGTAGGTCCTGACGTCACCAGGATTCGTCACCAAAGATTTTATTGCAGAAGCTGTGCAGGGAAAATGTGTCATGGGATGAAAGCCTTCCCCAATCCGTTCTCTCCGAATAGCTGAAATTCTGTGCCAGTTTTGATCAAACTCAGCGAATCAAGTTTCCTCGGTTAGTCATTCCCTGCCAAGGAATGTTGGAGATCCACGGATTCTGTGACGCTAGGTTTTATGCGTATGGAGCTTGCATATATGATTTTCCAGGGTCTTATTGTCGACTGTTATGCTCAAAGAGTCGATTGGCACCCATTAAGACTCAGACAATACCGAAGCTGGAATTATCTGGTGCTGAATTGCTAGCAAGACTGATGGCTAAAGTTGCTGACTTTGGGACCTATAACGGAGATTATTGTTGTTGGTGTGACTCCTCGGTTGCCCTGTCCTGGATTCAAGACGAACCTGCTCGATATAACGTGTTTATGTCTAATCGCGTCTCTTCCATACAGGAACTCACCGAGGCAATGAAATGGCGTTATGTCCCTACTGCGTTCAACCCAGCCGATTTACTGTCCAGAGGTGCTCTTCCCACAGAGCTATTGAATTCCCAGCTTTGGTCTCATGGCCCTCCATTTCTTAGTGGCTCCAAGGATGAGTGGCCCATCGGTATTGTTGCCGAAAGGGCAACCATCGAACTTGCGCCCGGTCCTTATTGGCTACGGCTCCACCAAAGGAGATCGCATCATTGTCAAGGTTTGCCAACTCGTTTCCCGCCTTACAGAGGGTGTTCGCGTCCATTTACATATTTTGCCACCGCATCCGTCACGAAGGCATTTCTGTAATAATAGAAAATTCTGTAATTTTTAATAAAGGCCCTATAAAATGCTACGTTTACGTGTTCATCTGCTTCAGTTCGAAGGCGATCCATTTGAAGTTAGTCAAGGACCTTTCCACAGCTTCGTTTCTGAGCGCGCTCAAACGGTTTATTTGTACGTGACGTAAACCCAGGCAGATATGGTCGGATAATGCTGCCAATTTTGTGGGTGCCAGGAATGAGCTCATCGAGTTGAAACGAAGATTCCACAGTCAGGATCACCAGACTTCTCTGCACGAATTTTGCCTAGCTGAAGCTATTGAGTGGCGATTTATTCCTCCACGCTGTCCTCATTTTGGCGGTCTGTGGGAAGCAGCAGTAAAGACGGCAAAACATCACCTATACCGTGCAGTTGGTCTCGCAGTTTTTAGTTTCGAGGAATTGAGGACTTTGTTATGCCACATAGCCTCAATCGTTAATTCCAGACCCCTTGTGTCGATTTCAGAAAATCCTGCTGACCTCGATGTGCTAACTCCGGCTCATTTTGTAAATGGCGGTCCGCCTTTAACATTCATCGAGCCACACCTTACTGCCCTAAACTTCAACCATCTAGATGGGTGGCAGAGAGTCTCCTTCTTACAGCAAGTTTTCTGGACGCGTTGGATGGAGGAGTATCTTACGCTGTTGCAGCAGCGTTCCAAATGGCGCTTCCCTGGTCCCGTAGTGTCTGACGGTGACATAGTCCTGGTGAAGGATGAAAATCTACCCCCAATGAAGTGGCCCCTAGCCAGGGTACTGGAGCTGATTCCTGGACGTGACGGAGTAAACCGTGTAGCCATATTAAAGACCGCTGTTGGAACGGCTAAGCGTGCGGTGTCAAGGCTGTGTCTGCTACCCCTTAAGGATTCTGTTGAAGGGCCAGCTTTCAACGGGGGGAGGATGTTGGGCCAAGCAGCCAAAGGCAAAAATGTTAAAATGATATAGAAGATGCTGAAATGGAGGAGCAGCGGCTGATTATCAGCAGTTCTTTTTTATTTTGTTTCTCCCAGTTTCGCATGCGCTTTGCTGGTATTTGTAGCGCATGCGCTTTTGAGAGCTTTGTAAAACTGCTGCACACTAACTCATCTTGTGTCTGTGTGCGTTTGAGGTTTTATTGCTTAGCTTTCATGTACTTGTATTTCGGCATTTGAGTTGAGCGGCTGGTTTTTGGGGTTAAAATTGAACCCTCAAATAAAATTGAAATTAAATTAACAAATCGTGTATTTATTCGACCGCTTTTAAAAACCCTTAATAGCGTAACACAAACATTGGTCACATTGGGAACCCCAATGTGATATAATAAATAAAACTAACAATTTCACGAACATAAAATAGAACCAGTGCGAATATATTTTGTTCAGTTTTGCACAGTGTTTAAACATATGTATGTACATTATTGAACATAAACATCGTGTTCGCCGCGCGGAATTGTAATTAAATATAATCAAACAAATTATAATAAATATAATTGTTACGCCAGAATTGTTTAGTGCGTGCCTTTATTTTGATCGATCGTAGTTCAATTATAGTGGCGATAATTCTCCAGCGGCGCCGTCACAGGAGAACCGACTCCAGCTCCACTCCGCTCCATGCTCCACGTGAGTGATGGCCAGTTAATCTCCATGTACGAGGACATCAAGGCCATCCACGGGGAGCTTGAAGAGCTGGATATTTCGAAGAGCAGCAGCGACTTGTGATTGACCGTGTCGGAGCTTGTAGCGACGATGCATGCTGAAATCGAACACGAGACGTCGCTGCGTCCTTCTCGAATTGCTTCCCATTCCACCCTTGCCAACGGAGTTTCCAGTATTCAGGCGGACCCAGGGCTCGGTCGGAGTTTTCAAACCATGCCTCCTCTTCCTCTTCCTACTTTTAGCGGATGATATTTAGATTGGGCTGAGTTTCACTCGGTTTTCTCAACAATCGTGCGCTGCAATCCTAATACAAGTCAGGTGGAAAAGTTTCAGAGGCTGCTACTGCATTTTTTGGAATTGCAGACTCCTTGCATCCAGCCATCAGTTGTTCCATCTACGTCAGCCACACCCAAGTGCACCGAACCAGTAAGCGCTTCACCATCCACAGCAAATGCACTAGTTGTCCAATCCCGCAGTGGTGAGATAGCCATACTGGCCAGCGATCATTCTCGTTCGGAGTCGCGCTAGTTTTTGTTCCTTGTCGAGCTCTATTGCATTCAGGATCGCAGGTGCACGTTATTACTTCCCGATTGGCTAGTTAGCTGCAGCTCCGTAGACGCAAATCTTACATGGCAGTGTCTGGAATTGGCGAGCTTGGCTTCGCGACTGCCGGATTTTCCGTCGATGTGCTCCTACGATCCCATTGCTCCGAATATTCGGCCCTTGTCAACACTGTCATCGCAGAAAACCAGACTTGGATGGGTTTTGTGTGGGGGCAGTTCACATCTGGAGAGAAGGTCGTTCGTAGCCACAACCCGCAAGGACGTTGTGAAGAGCCCAAGCCAGCTGGATGAGCGTTTGGAGTGTGTTTGCTTCGTAAATTTTTGGAAATCGAAGACTGCAGCTCTGAGTTGCTAGGTAAATCCTACTCCGAAGCTGTGCGGCGATTTCTCTCCCTCGAAAGCAAGCTTTGCCGTCACCCTCAATTGAAGGATCAGTATGCTTTGTTCATAAAGGACTATTTAGAGTTTATACCGCATCACTGTGTTTTGAAAGAGGACAGTTCAAAAACCAAGCCCAAGGTTATTTTTGATGGTTCTGCTGCCACCACCTCTAGGTATGCGTTGAATGACGTGTTGATGTCCAAACCAAGGCTGCTGCACATTCTTCTAAGGTTCCGTTGCCATCGAGAGGCCTTAACAGGAGATATTTGCAAAATGTACAGATGCGTCAGAGTTTTCCCCGAAGACAGCTATCTGCAGGGCATTCTTTGGCGGAATTCCACCCAGGAGGAGTTGCAGGTTTTTGACTGGATACCGTCACTTACGGGACAAAGCCGGCCTCATTTTTATCAGTTCGAGCAATGCATCAGTTGGCAAAGGATAAGCTGTCTTTGTTTTCAAAGGGTTCCGAAAGCCTCGCTTGGGATCCTGCTACTGATCGCTAGCTATTTTCATTTTAAGGGCGCATCATCCTGTCGTCAATCGCCCGTCTGTACGATCCAATTGGATTTGTTGGATCTGTCATTACGAAGGCAAAGATCTTTCTTCAGAAGCTATGCCGCAAGAAGTTATTATGGGATCAAAGTCTTCCTCAAGCTTTTCACTCCGATGGGGAGATGAGTTGTTGCAGCTTCACCATGGCTCAGCGTGCTGAATACCCTAGATTGTCATTGTCACCACAGTCTGAAGTGGAGATTCATGCAGTTTGTGACGCCAGCATCGAGGCATATGGAGCATATGTCGTATCGAAGGGTACAAGGTCTGAGAGTCTTTCACTCTGCTCAAACCCCGAGTCGCACCTCTAAAAACAGTTACGATGCCGAAACTGGTGATATCTGGAGGAGAGTTGCTAGCTCGGCATATGGCGGAAGTAGCACAGTTGAAGGTCTACGATGGGAAGTACTTCTGCTGGTGCGATTCTGCTGTGGCGTTGTCCTGGATTCGGGAGGAGCCCGCTTGCTTTAATGTTTTCGTCGCCAATCGGGTTTCGACAATCCACGATGGAATGGAACGATGGAATAGAATAAGTCTTTGAACCCGGCAGACATCCTGTCGCGTGGTGCTCTTCCCAAGGAGTTAATTGATGATATCCTGTGGCTCCACGGTCCTGAATTTCTTCTTAGGCCTCAAGATTTGTGGCCAGAAGCGGTTCCATCTGAAAGACCCACTCTGGAGCTAAGAGCAAGGGTTCTGCTTATCCAATCTCCATACGTTGACGTGACAGCTGCATCCAAGTTCGCTAGCTCGTTTCCAGCACCAGGTACTTGCTTATGTGCACAAGTTCTCACAGCGAGTTCGTCACGACGGTGTCACTGCTACCGACATCAAAGTTGCAACCCACCTCCTATTGCGACTAGTGCAGCGTGTGCAATTTTGGGATGACATAAAGGCGCTTCAGAATAGAAATGAGATCTCGTCAGGCAGCATACTTACCTCATCCTCTCCTTTTTGGGACAAGTTTGGCCTGTTGCGGGACGACGGTCAGTTAAAAAAATTTGACATTGGATTTTGATAGTCGTCATCCAATTATATTGCCTAGAAGCCATCCAGTCACTGTGGCTATAATTGTTGATTTCTTTGACTGGAATCTGCACACGGGGGCCTCATGCTCTATTAGCTATTATTCGATCCCAATTCTGGCCAATTGCCAATTTGAGCTCAAACTCAAATTCGAAATGGCTGTCGGGCTGTCCAAGATGAATTGCGACAGACCAGAGTGGGTTTAAAGAATTCATTGTTGGTTTCCGTAAAATCAACGATCAAAATAAACAAAAGTCTTCAGCTGTAGAATGAATCTCCTAAGCGGAAAAAACTGGTACTGCCCCAGCCAACCCAGGGATGTTGCAGCCCCAGAGATCGCGGGACAGCTTGATCCTCCCGCAATGATGCAGCCACTCATTTGCTACTCCAAGAGCAGGAATGGTAAAAAAAAATTCGGCACCCCAAATTGTAATGGAGCATAACTCGTCCGCCTTGTCCTCTATGGCATCACTCCAAGTGATTCCAAGGAATGCCCTAGAGTTAACCCCCGTAGCATCCACTCAACATGGTAACCCACCGCCCGGACCCCCGGCACGGAGTATTACCGAGCGTGGCACCAAAACCATTACAGGTGATCCCACCTGTTAGACAAATATTTGTCTGACGGCTAGCACCTGATACCTCTGAGATTGATATCTCGGCTTATATCAAAGCCAAAACCAAAGCCGTAATTAGAGTGAAAGACATTAGGAAATTTAAATACTCCTACTCGAGGCGCATGTAAACCTTCATAATACGTGGGCCAGAACTGATGTTAGCGACGCTATGTTCGTCTGCCTTCTGCCTAGAGGACATATTCTTACAAGAAATTCAGCCGAGTACGGTAAAGAAAAAAAATTTGAAGCCTGTTGGATTTAAGCTCCCAACATCTGTCCAATCCGACTCTTCAAAAAACTAACATCCTCTATTATTATTACCTATCAGAATTGTAGGGGCCTACGAAGCAAGCTCCCTAGACTCTATTATGATAGTCTTTCCTTTGTATCCCATATTGTAGTCTTTATTGAAACCTGGTTAAAGCCGGAGATCCTTAGCTCCGAATTTTTTCCAAGTAGGTACACCACATTTAGACGTGACCGACCTGTGCGAAGAGGAAGAGGAGTGTTAATCTGTATTCACTCCAATTTCGTTTCTGAAGAGTAAAGTTACTAGAGTTTGGTGATTTCGAATTCATCTGCGTTAAACTCACATTGTCTGCTCTATCGTTGTTTATTACATGTTCTTACATTCCACTATCTTCCGAGCCGCCTACATACGGGCATAGCTTGTGTGATATACAGTCTGTTTCAAATCTTATGTCCGATAGTGACCTTCTAGTAATTCTTGGTGACTTTAATTTACCAGAACTCACTTGGTCAAATACTGAAAATGTATCTTTCTTATCACTTTCCACCCATCATGATTTCACGGCGGGCATCTTTGACTTGTCCCTAGCCCAGATCAACCATGTTAGAAATACGTTAGGTCGGCTTCTTGACTTATGATCCAGATCCAGATGGTACCACACTTTCCAGAGCTTTGCCCCTCTTAACCCCTGAAGATCCATAGCACCCTACGCTTGATGTTTCAATCGAAACCATTTCTGGTGTCGATCAGAAGCCTTCCCGCGTGTCAAATAAGATTCATTGTTTTCGTAAGGCTAACTTTCACAAACTTAATTGGTTAATTGATACTTTTGACTGGTCCTTTATTCTGGCATGCACAGATATAAATATCATCTTAGATAAATTTTATTATACATTAAATACATTTTCTGACTTAAGTGTGCCGTGGAAATATCTGTCCGCTTCAAAAAATCCTCCTTGGTTTACAAGGTGCCTCACGAAATTAACAAAAGATAAAGACAGGCTTTTAAATACATATAAAAGAACCTGTAGCAGCATAGATTTCTCAAGATACTTAATAGCTCGGTGTTCAAGCATTGAACACGATAAGAATCCCAAGATAGAGTCTCAAGAGATCGGAGCCATGGAAATACGAGATAGGCATGATTTGAGACCGATCCCCTGCAGCCTAAATATGTGGTGCACTTGAAGCACTTAGGAAAGGGACCCATAGCATGTCAGCGTAGAGTTCGTTGATAAGTATTTTTAAATAAATTTAAGATTTTCATGTATCTTTCTTATTAGAGAATGGAATTAAATAAAAACAGTTTTTAAACGGTACTCATTGGAGTAACACATACACTCGGTTAGATTTTACCGTGCATAACGCCGAATGATATAAAAATTATATTCGCCGCTGTCGGATTCAGTTCAATCAGGATCCAATGCAGTTTTATAACTTTGTAAACACTAAGCATAAACATGTATCTTTTCCTTCTCTACTTACGTTTAAAAACTCATTACCAACCTCAGATCAGGCCATTGCCGATTTATTCGCAAAATTTTTCCAAACAACTTTTTCACCTCCTAAAACTTCAGATCAGCCAAACGCATGCAACATTCAACCAAAAAATAGTATATTCGTTCCATTTCTTTCTGAAAATAATTTATTATAGGATTTGAAAAAGGTTAAACCAGTCTATTATCTAGGCCCCGGCGGAATACCAGGCTGTGTGCTAAAATACTGTGTCAGGGCTCTGTGCAAACCTCTTCAAAAACTTTTCAAATTCTCTTTGTAATCTTCGATTTTCCCCCTTAAATAGAAGGAATCTTTCTTAATTCCTTTGCATAAAAAAGGGAAAAATCCTGTTAGCACCTAGTGTCAAGACCTAAGAACCCAGCCCCAATAGATGGCCCCAGAAATCACCGGAATCGGGCCAGAAACCGAATTGAGCAATATCAGCGGGAAGAATGACCGACTGACCGGAACGAGCAAACCAGCGAGCTTAGCTGAAACCCAATACCAAGCTGAGTCAGCAGACCCAAAACCAGTACTTATCACGTACTTTCTTTAACATTGACCTTACGGCGCGGACTTTCATTAATACTGACCGTCTAACCATAGTTAAGCCACCACATATGTAATTATCTGATCTTATAAAAGATCACCTGGTCCAAAATAAAGACAGTTGCGAAACCAGAGTTAATCGTCTCGTTACTCAGTCTGATTGACACTCTAAGTGTTGCTCCCGTGAAACGGACCGTCAGTAGGGCCAATACGCTGCGTAGCCTCCGTGTGTTGCTTTCAACTCCTGGAGGAATTATTACCCAACATACCACCACCATAGCTGCAGACAGCCAACCGGACCTCAGCTCATCGCTACAACATAGCGACCTTATCCAGATCACCGCAAGCGACATTTCAGCCCGAGCAGACCCTTGGACAGGTAATTAAGTTAGACTTTCCATAAGGCTTTAACTACGACTCCGGGATCTACCGTTACGCCCGTCAGTTCAAGCTCGACGATGGTGGCCGCAAACGTTCTACGGACGAACAAATCCAATGCTGACAACTACAGAGGCATCTCAAAATTGTGATTCCAAAGTTATTCAAAAAATTAATAACTCCTCATTTGCAACACCTTTGCTCATCAATCATTTCTCCAGCATGGTTTCATTATGCGTCGCTCCACAACCACTAATTTATTGGAGTTGACATTTTTTGTCTCAGATGGCTTCCGAAAGACATATATATAATATTGATCAGGACGACGAGTCAATAAAAATAAATCATTTTCATCTGTCCGTCTGATCGTCTCGATCTCGAAATGTCTGACATTTTACTCGGAGCTCATTAAAGCTGCAGAGCTGAGATTTGCGCAAAGGCCGGAATCGCTTGCTGGAAAATCTAGCTTAATATAACTATATAACTATTGTTTGGTTATTGAGATTTTTCAATGACCTTTTCCTTTTTCCAAAATAACAAAGACGAAACTATTTACATTTCGCACCTTTATAATATTGTTAATTTATTTCGCATATGAAATTGGAGTGAGACAAAGCTCCAATTTATGATGCGTATGCAGTGAGATAAAGGGCAAGGCTGAGCCCGCCTTAGAACATAGGCCGGGCGAAAGCTCGCAAACTTAATGATAAAGATAAATAAAGCCGAGCGGCCGAGAAGAGTTGCGACCATCAACAGCGATAAGATAATGAATATATGCCAAACTATAACTATTACATTTATATATATATTACTCTAATAATATATATAAAATATTATTGATCTAATCTATGCCGTGGCTGCTGCCTGACCCGACAACTATATCATACAACCGACTCGGGAAATCGTCGGGTCAACATTATTAGTTTTGAAGAGGATCATGTATATTGGTCATAATGTTGAGGATAATGTTTATAATGAGCAACGCAGTAAAGGGAACATATCCGACCCTATAAAATATATTCTTAATCTGGGTCACCTCCTGAGTCGATATAAGCATGTCCGTCAGTCTGTTTCTTTTTAAGTAAACTAAACTTTCAGCTTTAACGCTATCGACTTTAAACTTTGCACATATCCTTCCTTTTTTGGAAGGCAGTATATAAGTCGGAACGGCCGGCCAGGGATAAGACTATCTACGGATTCCATTTTGGGAAAAATATTCTACCAAACTTCATAAGGATGGGCCGACTATATCCTATAGCTGCCATATAACTAAACGAACATAAATGGCATAACGTTGTTGTTTTTTAAGCTAGATTGGGACTGTATAAGGATTTTACTTGGGGATTAATTCGGACTAATCCAATCTGCCAAATTTCATAAGGATCGGCCGACTATCCTATAGCAGCCATATAACTGAACGATCTTTAACTTAAAAGATGATTGCGGCGGTTTCCAACATTTGATTCGAATATAAGCTGCCACTTAGCTGCTAGGGTATTTAAACTTAAGCTTCGCCTGAAGATAGCTTTCCTTTCTTTTTTGTTTTTTGTTATTATTGTTAGCTAGTAAAATCACCGATTTCCCATCCCATCATTTCATTGCTTAATTAGGCTCCACTCCATAAAATCATTGCATTTAGGCTCCACTGAACCACACTACAGAACAAACACAGATTTTAGCATATATTGAATAATGTAAGCCTTGTAATTGCGTTTTTAAAAAGTATCTGGAGAATCTATCTGGTGGATCTGCAAAGCTGAAGGAACTTTAAAGAGATTTGTTTTGAACACGAAAACATTTGTCTCCAGTTGAATAGTTTTTTCGGTTAAGTTCAGGGAAGCCTTAATGGTCATGAAGAAAGTAAAATTATGGTTGGAGATTTTTTGGTGTCGGCCTGTGTAATTTGCGTCACTTTTGTTTCCCGATTAAAGAAAATGCATAAAAACTCCATCTGAATCTAATCATATCTTTTCACTTTGAGAATTAACAAAATTATATTGATGAAATTATGAATATAGCTCTAGGTTGAGTAGTTGACCGAAATATTTTACATTGAATGTCCGAACTCACGGGGCGCCAACCTGGTGTCGCGTAGTGTATCGTCGTTACAATTTTCAATTACTAATAAAATAAATATGTAACAAATAAAACGCGCATACCTGTAGTTTATTTATTTTTAATAGAAATCGGCTTATGAACGACTTTCCTTTATACGTCATAAACGCATCATTATGTCGAGTAATGCCTGAAACATTGAACACAATTCCATTGAATAAATATAAGCCAACTTCATATGTCACGAACAAGGGCTTCTGAAAATAAAAGATTTAATCCACAATAATTATTTTAATAATATTGTACAATATGCATATTAATATAATGTACTAACTGACCCTGGAGATTTCGTACTACAAACAAATGAGTTTCAATAATGATTTAAAATTATATTTAAACGGGGGATAAAATATGTTATTTTTCAAATTCCCGGAAATTATTAGAATTTTTCTCACTCACTCTTACTCCCATTTTTCTTTTGAACCTTTCCTAGATCGCGACTGATATTTTAAGACCTAAATAATATTTACCAATTCAATTTTCATAGAGTTATCCTTTTTTTTAAAGCGATTGGTAGTGTTTTTTGTTTTCGTCAACAAATTGCAAATTTTACACCTATATTTATTCCATTGAAAGATTACATTACGAGATAATTCTTCGTCTCAACTGAGCTTGAATCTGCATATAAATATAACAATCTTGCATGTAATTTTTTTTCCTAAATTTATTACGATTCTTCTTAAAAAGCCAAAAAAAATCAAACAATTGAGCCAGCGCAGACGAATAAGGCTTTGATTGGGCTTAATTCCGCTCAACAATTATACAACAAAGAGCATGACGAAGAAGTTTCTTTGGAGCCTCGTCGCTGAAGTTGACTCGTCTGCCACGACGATATGTGTTGCACTTGCGAACCGAAATACAATAACCGTCGGCAAAGCAGGAAGGATCCTGATCGACCACAAACAAGGATATTGGAGCTTTGCCCAACAGTTGAATTAAGCCTTCCTTTAATGCCACCAATTCCTCCAAGGTGTTGCCTCCAGTCGGGATGTCATCCACATAGGCATCGTGGCTGAGAGCGCGTGCTGCTGCTGGATGCTCATTGACATAGTCATCGTCTAATTGCCTCAAAACTCAAACGGCAAGAAATGGTTAGGAGGCTAGGCTATAAGTGACTGTCAGGAGTCTGAAGTGACGAATGGGCTGGCTCTCGTCCTTTCGCCAAATGATGCGTTGAAAATTCGTATGTTTCCCCGCGACTTCCATTCCACGAACATTTTCTCGTTGAGTGAACGTTGAGTTTTCATCGTTGAGTGAAGATCCAAAACTGTCCTTTCCGGAACCATCGAACACAACTCGACACTTGGTTGAGAGACTGTCGAGTTTTAGGACCGCATGGTACGGTAAATAGAAGCCAGTATCGTATATCTCAGGTGCTGGGATCTGCTTCATGTGACATGTCACATTTATTGTAAGAACCTGTAATGACCCAACCAAAGAGTGTATTAATTGGACACGGATAGCCCTTACCGAAATCTCTTCTTTCTCCAGTGTATACATTCCATAACTGATCGGCTCCAATGAGAACGTCGATTGGAACGGGTGTGTAGGATCAGCCAATAGTAACGCGCAGTTCTGCTTCCATGATGAAGAAGATGTGTCTATAGGGGCCGGTAGAGAAGTCGTTAATGAGGACAAAATAAACGAATCCAAGTCTAAGGTGTGCTTGGAGAGTCGAGACTGAAGTTTTAGCTGATCGCATCCTCGAGTAATACCGACGCTGTTGGCGGCAAGACCCAGGACTGAGATTCGAGCATGAATGCGACGCACACCAATGCGTTGAATGAATGCTTCCAAAGCCAATGTTATGGTAGTGTCAAGTAGCATCCTGCAGGTAGTAGTTCTGCCCCATGAGTAGAAGACATTTGCTAGGGTGGTGGGCAGAAGAGCCGTGAAGCCTGGTGCAGGAATATGTTCCAACGTGTGATGAATGACGATTGGGTCTCCTGGGCTTGCTGCGCCTGATGACAGTGAGCGTTGTTGTGATAATGCCTAGTGTGTAGAGCATCTAATGGCGAGGGCGCGGACGAAGCGTACTTTCTACTATTTCCTGATCCAATTTGATGAGATGCTCCGTGAAATAGCTAGTGATGTTTACGCCGGCACTCGCGGCAAGCATGTTTTGATGTGCAATTCGAAACCATGTGAGTCGTGCTAAGACAGTTGAAGCACAGTCGTCATGAAGAAATTACGGCGCGCTTCGAGACTCAATCCCAAAAATTGGGAGCATCTGTATAGTTGATGGGCTTGATTGCAAGAAATGCACGTGGCGACTCTGAACTTGCGTGTAAGGTAGCAGCTGATCGTCGAACTGGCGGTGCTCTTGAGTGTTGGGAAGCCTCCAAAGAATCACAGCGAGTAGTGAGGAAGTCCAAAAATTGCTTAATGGTGACACTGGTCTCATCAAACTCCTTGCACTCGTTCCAAGCTTGGCGGGTATCGTGGTTCAATTTGGATGACAAAATGAAAATTAACCATGGATCCCGCTGTTTGTAATCCAGCGATCGAAGTCCTCGAAAACCCACGTCGGCCCCATCTGCTAGCTTGCGTAAATTACTTATGTTTCCACCTGTGGCACTGGGAAGAGTCATAAAGTTGTTGAAGAATGATCGCAGGATGAGTGATCACCTGTTGTATTGTTTTTCCAACCTATTCCACGCTTCGCTGTAGTTGTCGTTTGTCACGCCGATATGTTTGATTAAGGCTAGGGCTTCTCCATGTAAATATGATTTTAAGTAATGAAACCGTTGGCAGTCGGTCAGCCGCTGATTATTGCCGATGGATCCCTTAAACATATCCGAAAATTGCTTCTAATCCTTTTAATTTCCAGAAAACGTGGGCAGTTTTATCCTCTCCAACTGAAAATCTGCTCCTATTTGCTCCGAAGGCCGTGTTACGTTAACAGTAGCAACACTGTTGGCAGCCGCATCCAATTTCAGCTCCGTTAGCGTACTGCTTAGATGAGCATGAGTCGTATAATGGGTTTTTCCAATCTGGGTCATCTTGGTACGTGTAGAGTTCCTCCGAAAGTCGGAGAAAACGTAAATAATTTTTCTGAAGTTGCGCTAGGCGTGCTTCTAGCTTACCAATGGATTGAATATTTTCTGCAAACCGAGATACCGAGTTTTATGCCCGGGTGATCGTAGCTTTGCAGAACCCCGTTGTTGAATCACATTCCGCATGGTGAATAATTAGGGTGAGGCTCTATACGATTGACGAATCTATAGATCTCCACAGGTGCCAATTTAATAATATCCTGAATCCAAATGTGTTTGCGGCAAACCGGCTCGAAGGACTAAAAAATTTGTAAGATTAGTAATTAGACCACCGTAAGTTAGATCTGTATTTATTTGGGTTTTATTTGGGTTCACTGAATATTGATTATCGTTTATTCCCGACGCGAGCTAGGCTCGCGTTAGTAGCAATAATGTGACTGACTTAAAACTCCACGGCTTCAGCATAGGAACAAGCTTCGAAAAAGAAAAGCTTAAGATAAGATAAACATAAACACCCAAGTGGCGTGATTATGAATACCTTACAACGGAAAGCTCAAATCGTATGCGCTTTTTGTAAGGTGTACAGATCTAAACTGATAAGAGATGGGCTTCAAATACATAGGAAATAATAACAAAAAAAAAAGATTTATTATTTTTATTATTATAAAGAAATTGCCAACAATTATAAAGTGTGGGCAATTTTTTGCTTTGTGTTAAGCAATAGCTACAATGGCCTTCTGCTTAAAATCTATTTTATGTGCTATGTGTTATGTTACAATGACGGATAGATGGATATTATATAATATGATATTTGTAACAATAATGGTCCAATCCTTAGAGTGCGATATTTCTATTATTGAATTGAAGAGCGCTATAAACCAACTTAAAGGCAAAACACCAGGTAGGGACCGCATCAGTTACCCAATGATAAAAAATCTACCAGATTCGGTAATGCAAAGACTACTTAAACTCTATAACAATATCCTCAACACACACATTCCACAACAATTTAAAGTAAGCAACATTATACCAATATTAAAACCTAACTCAAACAAGACAGAAATACCTTCATACCGTCCTATATCTTTAAATAGCTGTCTATCCAAAGTAATGGATAAAATAATATCTAAAAGACTATGGTGGCTAGTTAACAACAGCCAGCTACTCGATAGTCGTCAAATGGGCTTCAGAAAGGGAAAATCGGTATCAGACTCTCTAGCAACACTAGATTATCTGACTACCACCACCCTATCCAGAAAAAGTCACCTTTCAATAATTTCACTAGACTTTTCAAAAGCATTTGACAAAATAGGAATTCACACAATCATAGATGAACTCGTTAATTGGAAATTAGGGCCAAAAATGATCAAATATATAATAAACTTCCTAACTAACCGAAAAATCTGCGTTCAAACTCAAAACGTACAATCCCAACCCTTACCACTTGAAAATGGAATCCCACAAGGATCACCATTATCTGTAATCCTTTTTGCAATTGCCTATAACAAATTGAATAGAATCATAAGTCTACACACATCGTTCAAATTTACAGCATACGCAGATGACTACACAATTATAAAAATACACAATAAAAGGGATACGTCAATAAACATAAACCCACTGCTCACAGACATTCAAGAATGGTGCAATTATTCTGGAGCCAGTCTCTCCATTCCTAAATCTAAATATTTACACGTCTGTCGCAAGAAGAAATGCAACTTCAAAGTAGCTAGCACCTTCAATTTAAGAAACGAAAAATCGTTAAAAATACTAGGTATGACTATAACCAAAAATTATAAATGGGACGCACACATAGATCAGTTAGTAATGCAAATTTCCAAAAGACTAAATATTATAAAATGTCTCTCTAGCACAAGCTTTAACTGCCACATCAAAACCATTATTTATGTAATCAACACAGTTATCATGTCAAAAATTGATTATGGGTTATTTCTATACGGAAAGGCACCCAAATCAAAACTTAATAAAATAAAAACGATATACCACTCAGCCATTAGAATAGCCTTCGGGGCATTTCGCTCCTCACCAATAAACAACCTCTTATACGAAGCTAACATAAGCACTATAGAACAGAGAACTAAACATGCCATATTAAAAAACTTCAAAATGATTTCCACCTCCAAGAAAACGCCTCTCGAACAGATCATTAAAAAAATATCAAAAACAAAACGAATTCCTAAATTTTCATCAACAATAAAAGATACAATTGACCACTGCAAAGCAATGCTACTATACCCTACCCCCATAACAATCAAAAAAGAAACCACGCCAGCGTGGTCCTATAACTATACTAAAATAAACAAAACCTTACACACTTCTACGAAACCAAACACACCTCCAATAGTATACAATCAAAAGTTCCAAGAAATGAAGGATACCCTCAAACAGCACACATTCTTATACACAGACGGTTCCAAGTCCGCCAATGGAGTCACCTACAGCGTAACCTCCACGCAACACATCATAACACAGCAAATTCTGCCACCTTACTCATCCATTTTCACTGCTGAAATAGCAGCCATTCTCCATGCATGTAAATATGCCGAAAAACAAATAGGAAAATTCGCTATATGCACCGACTCTCTCTCAGCCCTTACTGCACTAGAAAACCCAAATAATTCTACCTACTATATATTAGAAATTAGAAAAATTATCTATAGATACAAACATAAATTCACCCTGATATGGATCCCAGGCCACTCCGGCATTATAGGCAACGAACTTGCAGACCAAGCTGCTAAACAAGCACTCACACTGCCATTAATATCAGAAATAAACTACAACGTAACAGATACCCTTAAATACATCAGTAATCACATAAAAGCCCAAAACGACCTTATATGGAACAACACATCTGTACACTACAAACTCATCAATACCAAAAAACAGAAAAATATCGAACTTTTAAATCCAACTATATCTCGAATAGATACCATTAAATTTATGAGACTCCGAATAGGACACACTAAACTGACACACAGCTATCTATTCGACATAACACCTCCACCCATATGCCAACAATGTAACCTTAACCTAACTCTATCACACATATTCCTAGAATGCCCTACCTACATTGAACACAGACGTAAATTCCTCCAAAAAACTCTAGAAGAAATAGTAGATCCCTTAAATATAACCACAACTATCCAATTCCTAAAATCCATAAACCTTTACAACAACATATAAGCTTAACCTACTGTACATAACTAGAATAAGTTCACACATTTATATGTATATAGATAGCATACCTGTAAATACCCATTCAAGTAAAAAAAAAAGATAAAATGTAAGCTTAAATACAGGGTGTCTCGTTCCCAAACAACCACTAAAGTGAAAAGGGTATTTAACAAACCTTCCAAACAAAACCCGACCATTAGAAGGATGGGACTTTCTATCGGTTCTACTTGTGGCAAACTAATTCGATCTGCCATTAGAAGTCATATAACTGATTGATCGAAAATGCCATAACTTTTTTGTTTTTTTTAGTTCGGGAGTGGGACTTTCTATGGGTTCTACTTTGGCCAAACTTATTCAATCTGCCAAATTTCATAAGGACCGGCCGACTATATCCTATAGCTGCCACATAACTGATTGATTGTAAATTCCATAACTTTGTTGTTTTTAAAGTTAGAAGAATACGACTTTCTATGGATTCCACCTTGGGCAAACTTATACGATCTGCCAAATTTCAAAGGGATCGGGCGACTATAAAAGATCCGATATATATGTAATAATATAAGCTGCGACTTAACTGCAAGGGTGTATCAACTTCGGCTCCGACGGACGATAGCTTTCCATTCATGATTTTTCTTACGATTTAGACATTTGTTCTTAAAGAAAGTGAAAAACATATTTAAAAAACCTTCCCAAAAAAATCCGTCCATTAGAAGGATAGAACTTTCTATGGTTTCCATTTTGAGCAAACTTATTCGATCTGCCAAGTTTCATAAGGATCGGTCGACTATATCTTATAGCTGCCATATAACTGATTGATTGGAAATGCTATAACTTTGTTGTTTTTTAAGTTAGGACATCCTGGAAAGTGCGTTTCACTCCTAGAACCCCACTTTCCAGGCTTCACCCCGGACGCGGAGGTGCCGACCAATAGAAATGCCGTCCGCACAAACTTCAAACTTGATATTGACCAGAAAACCCTACACTGGGCAATACACAACTGTGTCTTGAAACTCAAGACCTATAACTCGGCCGGTCCAGATGAGGTAATGCCAGCGCAAACCATTGCCACAAACTGGCTTCTAAATATCTTCGAATCTTGCGAATCGTCTTCATACCCAAAGCGGGCAAGCCATCGCATACGACTCCAAAAGATTTAAGACCAATAAGTCTATCATCCTTTCTGCTTAAGACGCTAGAAAGAGTCATAAGATTACACCTAAGATCAACTCTCAACCCCACCCATATCTCTAACGCACAGCATGCTTACAAAAAAGGTAAATCCACCGAGACTTCCCTCCACGCTCTCATTTTCAAAAAAGAGAAAGCCTTTTCTCAGCAAAAATACGCCCTAGTAGCCATTTATTTGATCTACTCCACCTCTTGAAGTAAAAAAATGTGTATAGCTCGATTAGTTAGAGAATATGAGCCTGAAATTTATGTTAAAACAACTGAACTTATGTTATATATAGTGTAAAAGGAAATTTTAATCTCGGAATGTTAAGTTGTATTTTTTAAAAGTTATTAAATAATGTTTTAATTTAAGCTGAAAGGTTAATTTTAGACACGAGTGCGTGTGTATGTCAAAATGGCCGCGACTGAGAATGTTAAACCTAAAGGTTATTTGCTAAACATTAATTTTGAATTTTATCCGAATCGGGTTAAAGACAAACGTCATCAGCGTACATAAGTACAGTGAATCATGTAAGGCAAGGGGGAAATCGTTAACAGCTTCTGCAACAGCTTTCAAATTTCGAACATTTTAAAGTAGCCTCCATTGTTGGGCAGCATCAGATTTTTCTTCTATTTTTATTCAAAGGAATTATGAATGACTTCTTTCAATTATGAGGAATAATCGAAGTTCCTAGAGATAAATATAAGTGTTTAAGTAGAGGTTACCACTGAGCCTGGAAAAGTTCCTTTGGACAGGTTTCTGGTACCACGTAAAGACCTGGTGAATAAACGGGTCTTTTATTAGAAAACGATGGATTGAATTGGCTGATTGAATATTATATTAATATTTTATCTAAAGGCGCTATTTATCGGTGCATGCCAAAAGATCGTACCAATTAAATGTATGCATTATGTTTGTTACGATGCAGCTGCGAAGTAACGGGCCAATTTGAATTTGTGGATTAAGTCAGTGTTGGATAATTTAAGTTTCATTAAGTCATGCCCAACTCTAAAATAGGAAAATAGTGTAAGAAAAGTTTGCAAATGCCATTAGTAAATGTAAAGAGCGGCAACCCACAATGGTATGCAAGAAAAGCTCGAATTTATAATTTTCTTAACATTTAAATAAAGATTTCAGCGCTTCGTTCATAAAAGTCGGCTTGATTTACGTGGAAGGCTCTAGGGACCTGGGAGTGTCCCAACTTTCTGAAATACTTTGTTGTCCGTAAAACCACGTACTAAGAGTGTACGGCTTCTGGAAAGAATTCCTTTACCAAGGGTGTGAAAGGAGTGAGGACGTAGTATACAGGACTATATGAATCAAGATCTGTTGACGCATTACCAGCCAGTGAACCAGCGGCGTCAAATTTTTTGAAATGGATGATGAAATTAGAAACGAGTCTGGCGATTAAAATGTTGGAGTTGAAGACGGTTCATGGAGAAGCTCTGGGTGTAGTTTCACTGGACCGTTCGCAGGATTTGACAACGGAACTTTGTCAAGACAAACAGTGAAAAACTCAGGTAAGTCCGTGCTGCTTGAAGGTACAACCACGCCAATAAGCGCGAACCCAACAAATAACGTGATGTCTCAACCAAATGGTGAAATAGCTACACAGATGTTCGAGCATCACACGAACGCGGGTATCGCTCAAAAGGTTCAATGGGTAACAGCTCCCAATATGCAGGAAAGAACTGCGCGAAGTCCAATCCCGACTACGGATACCCATGTTCACGGTCAAAGTATTAATGCAGTGCAAGCAGCACTAGCACCAATGAGCGCAGCCGGATTTATGAGAAGCTGAAAATGATGAATTTGTTGCTGTGCGATGCAAACTAGGATGGTCTGTATATGGGCGGTATGGACTGGACAAGATCATTTCTCCGCGTGTACTGCATATTTGTCAGTGTACAGGTGGTACTCGAACCCTTGATGAAGCGGTAAAGGTGTATTTTTTGTTGGACTCCATCGGCGTAAGCGTTCCTGTAAAACCACTGAGATCCAAGGAAGGATAGGAGATTATCGATTGGCGCTGGATACCTTCGGAGCTTAATGTGGCGGACGAAGGAACCAAATGGACAAAAAACTGTAAAATTATCAGCTCGATAAGGTGGTTTACTGGTCCCGAATTTTTATTGCAGGATGAGTCAAGATGGCCGTCACAAATCGGAACCGCTGTGAGCTGCGATAGTACATTGCTATATCACGACGATATGGTGCGGACGGACCCGTCACCTATTGCCTCTATTATGCCAAATCTTCCAGTAGCCTGCAGCGTCTACGCGGAGCCCAAAGGCGAGTGCTGGATTTCATAAGATATATTCAAGTTCGACAGCCTGGACCTGAATTGAAAAGAATACTCGAACTAAAACGAAATGTCGAGATGGATACGGTCTTCATTCGAGCTTGCCAAGTTTATAGTTGAAACGTTTATAGTTGAAATTCGCTGCTTAAAGAAGGATGATCGTGTCTCAAACCGGAAAAGCAGCATATTCAAATGTTCGCCGAAGCTATTGACAACGTAGAAGTAGACGTGAAGCGACCGATTTTACTTCTAAGTTATCACCAAGTAACGTATCTAGTAGTCGAATACTATCATCGCAAGTTTCACCGTCTGCATGGAGAAATAGTCGTAAACGAGATTAGGCAACGTTTTTGGCCTGAGAGCACTTGTCAAGGAAACTGTAAAAAATGTGCAGGTTGCTCCATCAGACGAGCACAATCACTGCCACCGGAAATGGGATATCACCAAAGGAACGTATATCACCATATGCCTTGACCTTCATGTACACTGGAGTCGATTACTTCGGACCAATAGAAGTCGCTGTTGGAAGACGACGAGAGAAAAGATGGGGAGTATTATTCACGTGTATGACAGTTCGCGCAACATATTTGGAATTAGTCCCTTCTGTGTCTACGGACTCATTTTTACTGGCTCTGAAACTTTTTACTGCGCGGCGAGGGGTACCTATTAATATGCTATCACATAATGGAACGAATTTTCGCGGCTCTAGTAGAGTATTGGCAAAGGAGATCGAGCCCATATCGACATTGGATATGGAAAGCAAGTATCCGCAAATCCGCTCCTGAGCCTCCTCATTTTTGGTACCACAAAATATGATACGGCGTCCCACAGCCTTTTGTCCTCTCACATGATGTGTACCAGATTCAGCTTTATGATAATGTCAAACATGACGTTCTATACGTATACTATTCCACCTTTTACTTGCCTTCGTAGAGCCATTTATTGTTTGTTTTGCGAAGCTTCCTGATGCAATAGCAGAGCCAGTTTCTATGCCTCCTGGCTTCTGGGGTCTGGGCGTGGAGTTTTGTTGGCAAATAGATGTCGGTTCTTCGTCCACCATTATTTCATTGACCTATTCGTTGTCTGCTGTGGAGATGCTCTGCGAGCATCACATAACCTCATGACTACCAGTCTGAAGGCCTCTCATCCGTGGCATCAGCATCCTTGTTTCATGCTCTCTCTGCGGATGGAGTTGATGTCATTACCTACGGTAGCAGCTTTGCTAATACATTCCAGCCTTGCTGCGGCCTGCAAGCTAGGCTTACCCTCGATGTGTCCATCGATATAGGGTCCTTCGCAGAAGCGATTTATCCAGTTGCAGGTAGTCCGACCCCTACGAGCCAAGCACTCGTTTACCACTGTCGCATCCCTTTGGGGTGTCCAAGCTTGAAAAACTTTTTGATTAATGTGGTCCACAAGATCTATATTAAGCCTCTGTCCCTAGGTGGCATGATTATAGTCTTGGGTAATGGCCGACAGTGATTAGCCTGTATGCGTTCAGACTGTCGGTACTCGACAAAGACTTTTGTATGAGCTGTACAGAAGAATAAGACAGTTGTGCACCAGCTTGTCAGTGCCAGTAACCTATATTCGCAGAGCAGGAGCGCAGCCTAGGAGTTGGTGTTAAAATTTGGTGTTGAAAAAACAATTTATTACAATACAAAAAGCTATTAGACTTAATTGCTTAAACCCTTTAAAAAAAAGGATTTACTATGTGAAGTGAAAACCAAAACCAGCTGAAAATCTCATTAAGGCAGTGAACATTTTTTACATATCCGAGTTCGGAAATACAAATTATTACAATCAGATAGCCCCCTCCATAGGGTATGCCTGACATATAAATTAATCATGTGTATTGAACATGTGAAATTATGCAACATTATCGTTTGCATTCAAAAGTTGTCTATATACTTATTTTATATACAAGTATTAACATCATATCCTAAAAATGTCTATAAATTGGCTCAATATATTTTTTTCGTTAATTCAAATATTTATGAAAAAGAAAAACTTACTATTGTTAGAGTTTCATTCATGTCTGGGAGCTGAAGATGTTCGATTCCAAGCTTATGAAGATGTGAAACCACCATTGGTGTTACCACATCAACCTCTTCGTTGATATTTGTCCAGTCGTTTTTATCATTACCAATGTTATCAGATTTATTAACATTTCTGTATTTTTTTAAATAAAATTAATATCAATAAGTGATAAGATAAAACCTATTTTATTGTTAAAAAAGTTTTTACAAAAATATATACATAAGAACAAAAAAGCACCGCTATACAAAGTCAGGTTTCATGGAAAAGTAAAAGCTAGTAGTCTTCTCAATTAATTATATAACTAAGAGTGTGTTGCATACTTTTGGAACAATTAGGGAAATACTATTGTGGCTTTTGGGCCAAGTAGCCAAAGACAAAACTGTTTAAAAGATTCTAAAAGACTCTGAAACGGAGGAGCAGCGGCGGTTTTATAAGCAGTTTCTATTTTGTTTGTTTCTTCCAGTTTTGCATGCGCTTTGCTGGTATTTAAACTAGAATTTAGAAATCTCTGGAACGGAAACTGTTGTTTTTATTGTTATAAACTTTCACTTTAATTACATAATGGAGTCTGGAGCTGAAGCTACTAGATCTGCTTCTTTAAGCAGGGAGTGCTGTGGAGACGAGCAATGGTGATGTGTCAGGAGCTGGAGGTCCTGCATCAGAAGGTCAAGGCTGCGATGCGGTCCGATGACTCAACCATTCTGACACTCGAGTCAATGAAGAAGCGTCCGTGCGACCGATTCACTACGCAGCAGGAGCTAAATTATAGCGAGATCGGAAATGATTTATATTGGAAATTCTCTCAGCTGACCACGTGCACGATGACATTCAGGTCGAGGTTGCCAACCGCTCCATGGGAGTTGCTGAGCTCTCTTAGCTTCTGGATGGTACCAGTGATGCTGGTATTTCACCACCGTTGCCGATGCTAACATTTAGCGGCGGCTATGCCGAGTCGCCGGAACACTGCACCCTGTTTAGGATGACGTTTGACAGCTATCATCACTTGACCAAGATGGAAATGCTCAGGTGGCTCATTTCATGACTGCGGGATTCAGCCTTGGAGACCGTGAGAGCGCTGGATATTTTTTTTTTCGCGCGGATCCCGCTGCATACGTCCAGCCCACCTCCCGCCCAATTGACCGAGGGACGCTGACGCATAACATACGGCTCCAATCGCGGGGATAGATCCGAGATAGAGTAAGAGTGGAGTGGGAGTAAGATTTCACGAGGAAGAGTGTTGCACAGATAAGGCGTTTAGAATAAAGGATTTAAGATAGTAGAGAGCAAAGGGACAAAATGTTTAAGAGACCACTGTAGTCCGAACATAATACTCTAAAGGGATCATGTTGGGCATATGTCGAACTACACTGGGTAAGGAGTAAAGGACAAAAGTTTCTAGTCCTTCTACAAGGAACGTTCAAATATAGACGTGTTAGTAAATTCTTGCTCTCTACTTTACCAATAATGAAATTATATGAAAACACGACACCCAGCATCATTCTACGATTTGTTAGTGATGGTAAGTTGATTATAGTTGACAGAAGTCTACTATGGTAAGAGGGAAGGTCAAGATTTGAATCCCAATTAAGTCCTCTAAGGGCGAAAATCAAAGGAAGTTTTTTGTACAGATCAATAAATTTATGTTTCAAGTCTAATAGGACACCCAGATCGTTAACCTAAGTTAATCGTTCTAAGGCGTACCCATAGATAAAGTTCGTAGCCGGGTGAAGACTAGATCGATAAAATGGCATGAGTTTACATTTCGATCCAATAAGCTTTAGGTTATTTGCTAAACACCAATTTTGAAATTGATCCAAATCGAATTGAAGTCTAGATTGGGCGCTAGTGAATCTATACTGAAGACAAAGCTTAACGTCATCAAGGTACATAAGTTCAAGTGAATCAGTTAAGGCAAGTGGCAAATCGTTAATTTACAATGTAAAAAGTAATGGTCCAAGATGGCTTCCTTGGGGCTCCCCAGATGTGACGCGGAATAAACGCGAGCAGAGGAAAAATGCATGACTCGTTCCACATGAGGGGAAAGATCGAAGTTTCCAGAGATAGATTAAAGAGTTTCAGAAGAGGTTTGTACTGTGCCTCGGCGCAGTTCTTCAGGACACAACCTGGTACTCCATCGGGGCCTGGCCCCGATACCTTAAGTAGATCCCTTAACACACAACTATAATCAAAACATGGTCAAAATATAAGGTTGGCTGGTTTGATATTATAAGTGTAAGGCTGAGATGGAATGATGCTAGGTGAATACGTTGTTTGGAAAGCGGCGAATATACCTCTCAGGATTAGGGGCAACGTTCTGGAAAGAGAAATACTATCAGGAGCTGAAATGAAAATGCAGCTGCTGGCCTAAAGAATTTCTAACATACTTAATGTGGTGATATGTCCAACATGTCCGCGTGGAAGTCGTGGTGTGAGTTAAACAATATAGACTCTGAATTATCAACAGTAGACCCCATGAGTTCTGGGATATTTAAATCACCCAACTGGTAACCATTAGACAGAACATCAGAATCGAAACGAATAGCAGACAACTATTGCTAGGTGGTACAGAGCAGGTGATTGTGATTGTACCTCTTCAGAAGCGAATTTGGAGTCTACAGAAATTAACACTTCTCCTCCCCTTCACAGTGTTTTATCACGTTTAAAAGTGGTGTACTTACTTGGGAAAATTTCTGAGCTTAAGATCTCCGGCTTTAACCAAGTTTCTGTAAAAACTATAATTTGGGTTTCAAAGGAGGAACTATCAGAATACAGTTTGGGAAGTTTGCTACGTAGCCTATTGGTCATGGATGGGTTCCGTAATGGCTTACAAAAAGACGTTATTTAAACTGACTTCAGTAAAGCATTTGACTTTGTTAACCATTCGCTTCTTATAAGTAAACTTAGTCTTTTGCGATTCCCAACTGATCTCCTGATTTGGATTTTGAGTTACTTATCTGGAAGAACCCAACGTGTCTTCTTTGAAGATGTTACCTCGCGTTTAGTCCACGTTACTTCTGGTGTGCCAGAAGGAAGCCATGTTGGACTCTTACTTTTTACACTGTTTATTAACGACTTCTTGACTATGGAGTTCTTAATCCGGAGTAAACCAAGATTAAATGGAATCTGAATAAAACAACTCCCTTATTTTCTTACTTAGGGGACTTAATTGGGATGCAAGTCTTCACCTTCCCTCCTATCATTGTAGACTTTTATTAATAAACTTACCATCATTAACAAACCGAAGAACAATGCTGGGTGTCATTTTTCTATTTGCTGTGCCTTCTTGCCCAAGGTTGTAGGTGCGCAAGGGGAACGATACGATAAGGTCCGCGTCTTGCCCTCTGTTTCGTTTGCCTCAAGTCTGAGCATTTAACCCGCGAATGCGCATCCTCCCGCTGCGCAACATGTAATCGCCTACATTCATGCCCTGTTGCATCCTGGCGAGAAATTATCCAGCACTACTTCCGTTCCCGTTTCCGGCTTGGATCCTGCCAATAATACTGTGATTTCGACTTCTCAGGCTCCGCCATCTAACACGTTTGTGACCCAGGATCCCCGCGCTGATGTAGTATTCTTGCCAACCACCAACATTCTCGTCCGTGGCCGATCAGGAGCATCCCTTTTATGCCATGCGCTACATGCCTCCGTCTCCCAAGTTCATCTCATCAATCACGGCTCGGCAACTTCTGCTTCATCGGTCCAAATGCTCTGTAGCGGTGTCTGGCCTTGGAGACGCTGAATTGGATGGAGCATCGCAGAGCGTCAGCCTGTTCTGAACATAGATGTCTCGATTTGGATGGTTCCTGCCAATGTGGTTTTGGCAGATCCGACCTTCCACAGATTGCAGCGTGTGGATTTGCTGATTGGAGCAACCCTGTTTCTTTATTTGCTCTCAGTTGGTCAAATCCAGCTATGAGACGGTCTGCCTCTTCGCAGAAGATGCGATTTCGATGGGTAGTTTCTGGAGGTGATGACACCCCAAGGATACCTCATTTGGCCGCTTCCTGTAAGGTGATTCCTGCTGACTCTGCAAACATTTTTGACGATCGCCTCGATTATCTTCCCGCCAATTCTGTTGGAGCTGTTAGGAAAATCCTATGCGCAGGCCTTGCGTCGGTCCCATTCACTTGAGCGCAAGCTGGATTGTCACCCAAATTTAAGGACCAAATATGCTGCGTTCATCAAGGAATACTTGGATCTGGGTCGCATTTCTCTGGTGCCGCTGGAATTGCGAGGTAAGTAACAGTATTTCCTTCCCCATCACTGCGTCCTGCTCCACTACTAAGCTGAGAGTTGTGTTCGACGGATCGACAGCTGCATCCTCTGGATATACCCTTAATGATGTCCTGAATCCGACAGCCGTTTTAACCAAACCTAACCATGTTTCGTTCTTCCATGAGTAATATTTAACATAATTTAACTTCGGTACATGACTCTGGTGCCTCAGAAGTGGCGAGGAAAGTTTTTGATGGGTGGTTTCATATGATGGTTTCATATGATGCAGATCTTCGAAACAAGGGAATTCCATTAAATTCCTAGGACTTAACATAATTGTAAAATTCATAGTCAAATCCTATCTTAACAATCTCACATTTCGTTCACTTGCCTCGAGTGTCCAACTTGAAAATAAAGCGTAAGTACTTGCTACCGGCTGACGCAACAGAAATTTAACATCCGAGCTTACCGATTCTATAACTGGCGTTGACAGACGCCGGGAGAGCAGCTTACTATCTATCACAACACTGTAAAAGCGCTTGAAGATCTTCTCGATTGATTTCTTTGGCGATTAAGAGGATTTTATTACCAGTTCTACTGCCACGGCCCATGATATTTCCTTAATAAGATTTTTCATACCCTCCTAGGATTTCAGTCCTATCTGGTCTGGCAATGCCTAATTTCATAATGATCAACTGACTATATCCAATAGCTGTCAACTGATTGATAGGAAATGCCATAACTTTGTTGTTTTTTAAGTTAGAAAGATGGGACTTTTTATGGGTTCCATTTTGGGCAAACTTATTCGATTTTCCTAGTTTCATAAGGATCGGCTGACTATATAAGATCCGATATATTTCTAATAACTGCCACATAACTGCAAGGGGAAATCAACTTCGGGTTCGCACGAAGTTATCTTTCCTTTCTTGTTTTTTGATAAAAGTAGTTTATTATCTGATCTTCTTAAGGTTAAACTAGTGTATTCGCCAGGCCCCGATGGAGTTCCAGGCTGCGTTTTGAGAAACTGGGAGAGGCATTGTGCATTGTGCCGAATCTCTTCTTAAACTCTTTACTCTATCTATGAAGACTTAGACTCATGTGGAAGGAATCTTACATTCCAGAAAAAAAATCCAACGTTGCCAATTATAGAGGCATTTCTAAATTGTCAGCAATTCCAAAGCTTTTTAAAAATCTAACCACTTCACATTTACAACACCTTTGTAGTTTTACATTCTCACTGTGCTCGCTTAGTATCATCAAGCAACGTCGCGTTTATTCCGCCTAACATCTGGTGTTCCACAAGGAAGCCATCTTGAACCCTTTCTTTTAACATTATTTTTTAACGAGTTGCCCTTCCCTTAACTAATTCACTTTTACCTTTGTAAGCGGATGACGTTACGCTTTGTCTACAATATAGATTTACTAGTATTCAATCTCGGTTTCAATCCGATTTTGATATATTTCAAAATTGGTTTATAGCAAATAACCAAAAGCTTAATGGATCTAAATGTAAATTCATGTTATTTTATCGATTTAGCTCTCACCAGGCTAGTCGATGGTTACGCCTAAGAACGATTAACTGAGGTTAATGATCAGAGTGTCGTATTAGCTTTGAAACTTGAATTTACCGATCATATATTTTTATGGAATACAATGGCCTCTTCTACATCTTGTCGCTTTGTCTTACGAGAAACCTTAAAACTTTTATTCCTAAAGCTTTACCTGCGCAACACTCTTCCTCGTAATCCTTTACTATATCTCTATCTATGATCTAATCCCGTGATATCTCTCCGGTTGGGCGGGAGGTGGGCTGTACGTATGTAGCGGGAGCCGCACACGAGTTGACACATTCTTCCCGATATAAACCTAAATGGTGTGAATCTTGGCAACTAACTTATAGTAAAAGAGTGCAAGCGGGGAGAAGAAGTCGACGGAGAAGCAGATACAGCGAGCAGAGGAAGAGGAAATGAGCGACGTAGAAGCAGAGCGAGAGAGTAGTGCCGAAGATGAGATACAAAAGAGTGAAGGTCCCCAACCGAAGGGAGCCACGAACTAACCATTTTTTACAAAGCAATCAAGACATACAACAATTCAACTTTAGAAGCATATCTTTACGCACTAATTTCCCATTAAAAGTCGAAAAATCCGAACATAATTTACAAAACCTAAGCTAAACAATACAATAATCCAATCCCAGACTCTTACTCTTTTAAATTGTTTTTTTTTGACAAACAAATTTTTTCTGGGAAGGCAAATTTTCTATTCGAGTTTGGGCTCATGACATTTACTTGCATATTTTTATTTTGTTTAAAAAATGTGATGGATAAAAAATCATACTTTTTTAACTTTGTAAGTATCGAAAGGAAACTGCCCCTATGTCCATTAATCGATTTCATGCAGGATATCTCCGTCCTGCACCAATCGGTTATTGTTGCACTGGTTCCTCCTTTGTTGTTGGATTGCTGTTTGATGAAGGAAGAGAAAAGTTATATACATTTTTTTCTTTCATCATAGGCAAAATACAAAAAAAAATTTCATATTTTCCTCGCAAGTTTTTCAAGCCGAAAGAAATTTTGATGTTTGGATTGCCGAAAATGTTTCACTGCGAGAAAACACTTCTCTTTTTGTTGTTGGTAAAAGCGTCATCTTGGGAGAACTTAATGGGCGCAGAAGGATTTATGGGAAGGATGAAAAAATCGAGAAGGATCAGAGCGCCTTGGAACGCGTCTTGTTAAGATTCTTTTGAGTAAAAGGACCGCCTTTGGAAAGTCTGACAAACAAGTAGAAGAGTTTTTTAAGAAACTGGAAGTGTTGAGCTGAACGTCCACTTTTGAAGAGCCCGTCAGCCTTAAAGTCAATTGTGAGAATATAAGCGAGTTTGAAAGGATCCGTGTGATCCTTAATCTTGGGCGCAGCTGAAGCAGAGGGTAAGAGAGTCGAATTGGGCCATTGCGCAAACGACCCAGGTAGCCCAGTCACGAAGCATTCAAACGGCCTTACCAAACCCCGACCGCTACGAATAGGCGTGTTCCACTCAGAGAAACATCGAAGAACTGGCGAAGGAGCAGAGAACGTTATAATGAATTATTAATTCATAATCGAGTCCTTTACATTGAAAATTATCAGCATTCAAACGGCCTTACCAAACCCCGACCGCTACGAATAGGCGTGTTCCACTCAGAGAAACATCGAAGAACTGGCGAAGGAGCAGAGAACGTTATAATGAATTATTAATTCATAATCGAGTCCTTTACATTGAAAATTATCAGAGCCTTAAATAAAGGAGGACCACCTCCCGCCCAACCGACCAATGGGCGCTGTCGCATAATGTACGGTGAAGCGCGTGAATAGATCCGAGTTATTGAAAGAATAGAGTAGGAGTAAGATGTTACGAGGAAGATTGTTGCTCAGATAAGGCATTTACAATATAAGATTTAAGATAGAAAGCAGAGCCAAGTGGAAAATATGGTAGAGATCATAGTCCGTCCGAACATAATCAAGACCTAACCCTAAAAAGATCAAGTTGGGCATATGTCGAATTACAGTGGGTAAGGAGTAAAGGACGAAAGTTTCTAGTCTTTCTAGAAAGGAACGTTAAAATTTAGGCGTGGTAGTAAATACTGCCTGTCTACATTACCATTAATGAGATTATATAGAAACACGACACCTAGCATTTTTCTAAGGCTTGTTAGTGATGGTAAGTTGATTAATAAGAGTCTACTATGGTAAGGGGGAAGGTGAAGTCCTCTAAGGGCGAATATTAGGTATAGGTATATTGTACAGATTCTATGTGATCACGGTGTACTCCGTATTGAGCATCGGACGGACCAAGGATGTATATAAAGATTTTGTTATGTACGGGTCATTAAATTCTTTTGACCATCGTTTAATAAAACAAAGCACACTCATTGCTTTATTAACCATGGTAGATATATGGTCGGTAAATTTAAGTTTCATATCTAATAGGACACCCAGATTGTTAACCTAAGTTAATCGTTCTAAGACGTACCTATAGAGAAAGTACGTAGCCTGGTAAGGACTAGATCGATAAAAGGACATGAGTTTACATTTCGATCCATTAAGCTTTAAGTTATTTGCGAAACACCAATTTTGAAATTTATCCAAATCGGATTGAAGTCTAGATAGGGCACTAGTGAATCTATACTGAAGACAAAGCTTAACGTCATCCGCGTCATAAGTGAATCAGTTAAGGCAAGTCACAAATCGTTACTAAATAAATTAAAAAGTAATGGTCCAAGATGGCTCGTAGGGGCACCTCAGATGTGAGGCGGACTAAACTCGAGGTAACATCTTTAAAATAAGTAGCTCAAAATCCAAATCCGGAGATCAGTTGGGAATCCCAAAAGATAGTTTACTTATTAGATGCGAACCATAGGGAAGTCAGTCAGAATTTAATTCAGGGAATTTACTGAAGTCAGTGTAAAAGACGTCTTTTTGTAAGCCATTCCGGAATACATCCGTGACAAAAGATGTTAGCTCCAATAAGTTGGTTGTGGTGGAGCGGCGCTTTATGAAGCCATGCTGACACGGATATATTATTGAGCTACATAGGTGTTTCAAATGTGCAGTGCAATGCATTAAGGGAGCAGAATAAATACTTTATTTATCCTCTAGAAATGGTTCGCAGATAAAACAAGAGTCAGTATAAAGATAAAAATATTAGTTTGAAATTAAAACTTAGTTTAGAAACTTGTCTTATCTGGCGCTACATTCGGGAAAGGGCGTAGCAAAATTTTGACACAAACTTGATCTGGGTTTGTACTAAATAAATCTATGTGCTAAACCGGATAACTCGAACCATGTAGTCACTGAGATCCACGCGTTAAAAAATATAACAAGCCAAAATAGGAATTAGAATATAAATGTCTATAACTCCTCTAAATGTCGCCCGATTTGGCTGAAATCTGTTTTCCAGATATAAATTAACCATACAAATAGTTGGGCACAACGTATTCAAAATACTTTTTTGAATTGGTGCTACAGAAATATGCCATTTGTGGGGGCGTGGCCAAAATTTAGAACCTTGAAAATTTAAAAGAATTAGAAAATTTAGTCTTTAAGATTCACGCGTTCCTACAGACGGGCGGTCGGACGTAATTTCCCTGGCTTTCCCTCCTTTCCCTTGCCCGCAGCATTTAAGTCGGAATAGTCGAGATCGGCCGTGTATATTCTGTAGCTGTCATATACTAAATGATCGGAAATGGCATAACTTTGTTGTTTTTATACCCTTGCAGAGGGTATTATAATTTTGGTCAAAAGTGGGCAACGCAGTGAAGGAGACATCTCCGACCCTATAAAGAATATATATTCTTGATCAGGATCACCTCCCGAGTCGATATAAGCATGTCCGTCTGTCCGTCTGTCTGTCTGTTTCTACGCAAACTAGTCTCTCAGTTTTAAAGCTATCGACTTCAAACTTTGCACACATCCTTCGGCCGGAACGGCCGGAATCGGTCAACTATATCCTATAGCTGCCATATAACTGATTGATCGGAAATGCCATAACTTCGTTGTTTTTTAAGTTAGAAGGATGGGACTTGATGTAGACTCCTCTTTTAGCTTATTTGATCTGCCAAATTTCATAAGGATCGGCCGACTATATCCTATAGCTGCCATATAACTGATTGATCGGAAGTGTCATATCTCTGTTGTTTTTTAAGTTAGAAGAGTGGGATTTTGTAGGGATTCTACTTTCGGCAAACTAATTTGATCTGCCGAGTTTTATAAGGATCGGTCGACTATATAAGATCCGATATATATCTAATAATATAAACTGCCACATATCTGCAAGGGTATATCAACTTCGGCTCCGCCCGAAGTTAGCTTTCCATTCTTGTTTTAAGCTAGAAATTGAGGACTAATCCTATAGACTATGTCTTATAGATAACTGAACGATCGAAAATGACACAGCTTTGGCAATTTTAAAGATGCTTGGGACTTTTTAGAAATTAGATTTAATAGTGAAATTCTTTTAAGTACCGGCCAACTATATCCGATTCGATATATATGTATCTAAAAATATAAAGTGTTACTTAACTGCAAGGATCCGACCGAATTTAGCTTTTCTTTCATGTTTTTGTATATTTTGGAATCAATATTTTCAAATTATTTCCTAAAATGGCTACCCAACCCCCATTTAAAAGGCGTGGCGGAAAAATCTATAATTCTGATTGGTTTATGGTTTACAAATCTTAGCAACTCCGTAGTCTTTAGGTAAGATACGCAACGTAATTAACCACCAATTTTATGAGCCAAAACAGCTTAATCCTGACTGCCAATGTTCTATCCACTAAGTTAATTGAGTTTTATAAACTTTTTTACCTCTAATATTACTGATAAAACAACTGAAATGATATGTCATGTGATATATAACATCGGCTCCGCCGACTTGGGGTAAATATAGAAAGGGTATACGAATCATATTTCGATATTAATATACATATATTATAGTTATTATACTCCTGCACAGACTATTATAATTTTGGTCAAAAGTGTGCAACGCAGTGAAGAAGACATCACCGACCCTATAAAATATATATATTCTTGATCAGTATCACCTCCTGAGTCGATATAAGCGTGTCCGTCTGTCTGTCTGTTTCTACGCAAACTAGTCTCTCAGTTTTAAAGCTATCGACTTCAAACTTTGCACACATCCTTCTTTCCTTTGCAGGCAGTATATAAGTCGGAACGGCCGGGATCGGTCAACTATATCCTATAGCTGCCATATAACTGATTGATCGGAAATGCCATATCTCTGTTGTTTTTTAAGTTAGAAGACTGGGTCTTTGTATGGATTCTACTTTCGGAAAACTAATTTGATCTGCCGAGTTTTATAACGATCGGACGACTATATAAGGTCCGATATATATCTAATAATATAAGCTGCCACATATCTGCAAGGGTATATCTACTTCGGCTCCGCCCGAAGTTAGCTTTCCATTCTTGTTATATAATATTTAAAAGTTAAAGAAAAAATAATAAAAATCCAATGTTGTAATTATTAGTTACCTTAATAACTTTTCAAGCCTTGTAGCGTCACTTTGCTTCAAAAAAATTATTAGCTCCACGATGATTAAAATGCAAGCTACGAATCTAAACACATGCATTCTTAGAAACCGGTGGTTAAGCTTAAGTGGTAAACAAGTTTTCTGAAAGGGTAAATGATTTAGCTTTAAAAAAATAAAAAATATTTTTGTATTGGGAATAGTGTAAGTGGATTAACTCAAACAGAAACTATAGCAACAGAAAATATACATATGTGAAGTTAAAACTCTTAACAATCGCATTAATAATAAGTGTGTATATGCATATGTAGACATACTTATAAATATTTGGAATGTTCAAATTTTATGCGACTAAGCACTGAGAAACAAGAACAATATTCAATTATTTTAATATTACTTTAATGTATACGTGCTATTGAAACGACAACGTTCTATGAATTTTTAATAGCAAATCAGAAAATTTGAGCTCACCCGTTATTAGACCTGGGCACTTGACACATGAAAGGTAGAATCGAAACTACTAATATTCAAAACAATCAGTGTCGTTAAGTATATAAGTATATCAATCGTTCGGCCATAAATTAAGAATTTGTAATAAAAGAAAATATTTTTATTTGATTATTATAATTTTAATTGTCTGTTAATATGTAATGTAAAGTTTATTCAAAACTTTTATGTCTAAAATTATATATAACTTAATACAACAACATGTAAACTGACTCAGTTGCCTGAGTTAAATATAAATCTAAGTTTTTTAGATTTCGTTTTTTTTTTATTTGCACAGTTAAGCACAAATTATTATCACAGCGGACGGCAGTCCGCTAGGTGGCGAACGCATGCATAAGATTGTAGCTGGCGCGTGATACTATATATAGCCGAAGAATTAAAAATTTTCTGTGGGCGTTGTGGGCTGAATGAGTGATATACCAAAATAAAGGTAGTGTCTTCATTAGAGGGCTTTTATACAAACATTTGCAAAAATTAGTTTGGCTTAGGAGAAATTTGCGTAAATGTATAACACTTTTGATTCACTAAATTGGAGAAAGTGGACACATTGGTGTCAACTGACAAAATATTTTTATATACACAGATTCTGCTCCAAAATACGCGTCGATTGTTACCTCAACCATCCCGAATTCGACATTTCTTTCTTAAGTTATTCAGGAAAAACTATTTTTTAAGAATTTCCCAAATGAAAAAGCTTGTCAAGTTTTTCTCCGAAAAAAGTACCGTCCGCATTTACCTTATTTTGCCTTTTAAAATTTTGAAAAAATTTGAGTGTGTTAGTTACTAAAATATAAGTATTTAAAGTAAAATAAGTAAAATAAGTCTTAAGTAATATATAAGAACTTTTGTTATACGATGTTTTTAAAATAACTTAAGGATACCTTAAAAAATTAAAAAGACTCTTAAATTTAAAAATCGCGTAACTTTACAACCAATGCACGTAACTTCACATGCTATATTTTGTTAGAAAGGTTTCTTAAATATCTTTTACAATTACTTTAAGATCAAATGAAATATAAAGAAATTTTGTTTAAAGAAAAAAATTGGCTCTTACGATGGTGTTGCATGTAAAGACAGACCTTGACATAACGCAACTTTTGATATATCGGTTATATCTAGGAAAATTCGCTTTTTGATGATGGCGCTTTGCCTGGCAGTGACGCACTTGTCTCGACCACTAGAAGCGCTTTTCAATCGACACGAGCTCCAAAGAGCGCTAACGTTTTTGGAAGATTTTTAGAGTAGCACGGAGCATCAACTGAACTTTAGAAAATATCCGCGCGAAACCAGTAAACCAGTTGGCTGATGTATAAAGGGTACCGGGTTTGAGCCGAGTTCGAGAATTCAACTATTTTAGTTATTTTTCTTTTTTACTCATTAATTTTAGTTTTTATTGTTTTGTTATAACCTGGTATTTACGAAACACCAAGGGTAATTTTTGAAGTGGTTTTGCGATTTGGACAATAGCTGATTGGTGAAAACGTTCCATTAATTGACCCGGTAGGCTCTCTGGCGCGACTCCTAGCACATTCAATCAGTTCAATAAAAGACTTAGGAGTTTAACTTATCAAAAAAAAAAGTTAAGAGGAATTTATAAATATATAAAATATTATTTTTAGGTATTTTATAATTTAGGTATTTTTCTTCTGTACGAGAAGAATTTTTCACACTTAAATCAAGAACTTTCGTTCTCAAAGTCAAACTTTAGGAAAAAAAATCGTACTTAAATAAAGATTTTTTTTAATTAAGTAAAGTAGTTCCCGACTTCCAAGTGAGTTTGTACTTTGTTTAGGTACGAAATGCTTTGTTTTTCTCTGAGTGCGGAGACAAACGTTCATGCAACGCCCAAAATATCTAATATCATATAAAAAACCTTTTGACGAGGTAAAACAACGGTGGCGAACCCGCATGCCACTCCCAAAGTATCTGATATCAATTTTGGTGACGAACAAATGCAATATATCTATACAAAATTATACATTAACAAGAATGGGAATGGAACAAGAATGGGAACTTCGATTCGGGCGAAGTTAGCTTCCCATTCTTAACCCTTGCAGTTAAGTGGCAGCTTATTTTATTAGATATATATCGGATCTTATATAGTCAGCCGATTCTTATGAAATTTGGCAGATCGAATTAGTTTGCTCAAAATGGGACACATATAAAGACCCATCATTCTAAGTTAAAAAACAATAAAAATGAAATGACTGATTTCCTATCAATCAGTTATATGGCAGCTATATAACTGATATATAGCTATTCCTCTAAGTCTGCCAAAAGAGGAATCCGTAGCAAGACCCATCCGTCTTACTTTAAAAGCAACAAAGTTATGGCATTTCCGATCTGTTATATGGCAGCTATAGAATATAGTTGACCGATCCCGGCCGTTCCGACTTATATACTGCCTGCAAAGGAAAGAAGGATGTGTGCAAAGTTTGAAGTCGATAGCTTTAAAACTGAGAGACTAGTTTGCGTAGAAACAGACAGACGGACAGACGGACAGACGGACATGCTTGGGAGGTGTCTCGGGTGGTGATCCTAATCAAGAATATATATACTTTATAGAGTCGGAGATGTCTCCTTCACTGCGTTGCCCACTTTTAAACAAAATTTTAGTACCCTCTGTAAGACTAACTAAATATGTAAAGAAACTGTGCCGAACAGAGAATATACTTGCAGCTAAAAAAAAATATTTTTTTTTTTGGTCTTAAGACACTTGTGTGGCCTAGTGAGGTTGAGCATGCATCTTCTAAGAACCTGGGTGGAGACTTTCGCGGAGCTATGATGTATTGTTTATAATTTGTTTAAAATGAGCTTATCACACTGGCAAAGGAATTTCTCCTTATTAGATGAATTATTTTTTCAAAAACATTTCAACAAAACGACAACTGATGTTTAAATGAATAAAATGGAAACGGCTAAATAGACACATAATTAATATTAAAACAAAAATTGATTAATCATTAAAGTGTTAAAGCTTGAGCTAATTTGACAAAAATGAATTTATTATATATACTATGCTTATTTGACAAAAATGAATTTATTTTATATACTATTTTCTATTTTAATTTGGGATCTGAAAAAGTAGCCTGGCAATTTGAGAGTTCCGTCTTGAGACATTTATACTCTGATACATTTATGTGTCTTCTTAATAACAATTAATTCATTTGCAAAAGGACACTCAGGATAGACATGACCACCAGTCATGCTGGAGAATCTATGAAAATTAGGAAATAGTAACAGGGTTTTACTATACTATAAGTACTATATTATTATAAAAGTAAAAAAAGCCAAAAGTAAACCAATACTGCTTTTCTGATGCATCTTTCGTCGCAATAGCCCTTGTATTATTCCTTTCCTAACGTACTCATCTAGCGGTAAATGCCTTATCGTTTTTACAATTGGTCGTTCAGCTTTTAATGAAGACATCGTGCACGCTTGAAAGGATAAGAGATACAGAAGCTTTTCACCTTTGTGTCTTCACAAAAGACATATCTTATTACGTCCATTTATACGCTTATTGTTCTTTTCTAGCAGCTGTATAGCCAGCACAGAACTGCAGGAATCACTTTTTTGTCGGTTCATATTCGAGAACTGATGCGTTACTCTGTTTGATTCAAAAATTTGCTTCATGTGAACTGAGCGAACTTTTCCATTTTTTACTACATGACAGCTACGAATATATTCGGCCGATCCTTATGAAATTTGGCAGATCTGATTAGTTTGCCCATCCTTCTAACATATAAAACAACTATAGCCAGATATAGATCTACTAGCCAGCTTTTTTTGTCCAGGCCAGCGTTATTCCACATGCACTTTTCAAGGAGGCTTAAGATTTCCATGTTTCTTTCATCTCCACATTAACAATTGTGAAATACGTGGTAGTTCGCGATTATGGGTTTTTTTTTCTCTCCCTTTAATCGCAATATAAGTCCACCCAAGCAATCTCTTCGTCTATATTGCTTAATTCTTAACCCTCACAATTCAATATAAATCTCAGATCGTTTTCAACGTAGTAATATCTTTACTCTCCAACACATCAGATACATAATTACTACGCAAAAATATATCCAAATTTTTGAATCCATTTTATCATAGTTTATCTGTCAATCGTAGGAGCATCTAAGCGTCTATAGAGTCAAAATCCAATGTTGGGACGGGTGGCTGACAGCCTATACATTTAACAAACTAAATTTATTAACTATATAAGGTTAAATTACAAACTCAATCGTCCAAAACGAAAACTTCTACACTTAAACGAACTGCACTTTACGAGCAGGAAACGTCGTCTTTAGAGCAGTGGTGCCCACACAAATACTTTCATATATACAACTTACATTTGTGTATGAATATGTCGAATCTTCCATATATATACCTTTTCAGAGGGTATTATACTTTTGGTCAAAAGTGTGCAACGCAGTTAAGGAGACATCTCCGACCCTATAAAATAAATATATTGTTGATCAGGATCACCTCCTGAGTCGATACAAGCATGTCAACTTCGGCCCCACCCGAAGTTTACCATTCTTGTTTGTATTATAATTCCCTTACCGAAACGCGTATGACAAATATTATGCGTACACTGAATCTGTATCGACAACTCTTTTTAAACTTTGATCTGTGACCTTTGACAGCCTTAAACAGACAACTCTGACCAACATACAGTGACCACATAATGCATGCACAACGTCCGATATATATCCAACAGCTATGTCGGGTCAAGTAGCCGCCAGAAAGTCTGGCCGGCAATAATTTATTGACCTCGTGACGTCTCTCTTCTATTTTATGTCCCTATTTGCGTCGCCCGCTCCCGTGCATCCCGTTGTGATTTGTGCGCGAAATATAATCATCTATAGACATACATACGCATATTGCACCCGTTGTTTGCCGAGTGCTACAATCGCTCATACAAAGTGCAGTCGCCCTTTTTAAGGATCTTCAAGGATTGCTGTCGTGGAGACATTTCCGGAGGCGGTGATAAATGTGCGGCTTAGCAAATTGGAAGGCATTGTTGCTGATTCCAAGAACACCCACAAGGAGCTGTCCGAGTTGGATGTTGCGGAACTTAGGAGCGATCTGCGCGTCAACTTCAAGAGAGGCACGATTCATCCTGGACGAAGACATAATGCGGCGCTCCAGCTTGTTGCCGGCGAGCTCGACACTGATAAACGCTACTTCCGCCACCAATTTTGATGCGTCGTTCGGCAGAACTTTCCAGGCTTTGCCGCCACTGCCGCTTCCCATTTATAGTGGAAGCTATGCGGAGTGGCTTGAATTCCGGTCACTGTTCTCGACCATGATGGACACAAACCCATTTATAAGTCGGGTGGAGAAGCTTCAGCGGTTGCGGTCCTGCCTTCGTGAGTCTGCCTTGGAGACTGGGCCATCGTTGGAGCTGACGGACAAAAACTATGACGTCGCCTTGGAGCTGCAAAACAAAAGGTTTAGTAATCACAGGCTTATTTTTCAAGCTCATGTTAATGAGATACTGCATCTGAGGGCCGTAGAATACGCATCGGCGACGAGGCTTCGCATGCTTTCGGATAAATTTAATTCGCATATGCGAGCCATGGCAAGCATGGGCCCAACCAGCCAGATTGCTAGCTGCACTATAATCCAAGTGCTGTTGCAGAAGGTCGATGATGCTACGCAGTCTAAGTGGAAGGATGTGCAAGCTGACTCGGATTCCTTTGATTCCATTCCAACGTGGGAGTCAATCGAAAGTTTCCTTGAGAAGAGATGCCGGACTTTGAAGAGCATGGATTTGCCGACAACATCATATCCACCAAACCCTGCGGTAGGGCGACGAAGACCTTTCATCCAGGTAACTCTTCATTTATGGTTTAAAAACTCATCTGCATGCATGATCCTTGATGGCCAGTCTTACATCTGAAACTCCTGCCCAAGGTTTTTAAGTTTGTCGCCTGAGACTCGTTTAGTCGAAGTAAGGCGACTGGATTTATGCCGAAAATGCCTTGGAATTGGTCACCTATCTCGGCATTGCAATGCTTCATGCTGCCGTGCGTGTGGACGTAGGCATCATAGTCTGCTGCATTTTGGTGGCAACTCTCCAGCTGGTATTCAAGGCCAACACCCCCTCTGCCGAGGTTTCCGCATCTAGCGACGCTGTTTCTCGTTCAGCGTCCGCTGCCGTCAATTCTTTCGTCGCTAAGGATCGTTATGGTGATGTGGTGCTGCTAGCCACTGCCAATATTCTAGTCCGGAACCGCTCCGAAGTTCTACTATCCTGCCGAGCGCTGCTCGATTCTGGCTCGCAGGTACACCTAGTCACTGCAAGGCTGGCGAACCAGCTGCAGCTGCGGAAGATAAGGTCTCTGGTGTCTGTATCCGGTATAAGTGATGCAGGGTTCCCTACAGATAGGTTTTCTGTACAAGTCAATATGCAATCTCAATGCTCTGACTACTCGGCGCAATTAACTGCGATCGGAGCCTCCAACATCACTGAGTTCCAGCCCAATATTCCATTGGACGTCAACTCTTCCGCCAATGTACAGCTAGCGCATCCCCATTTTCACCAGCCTCAGCGAGTGGATTTGCTAATTGAAGCTAGATTATTTTACCAGCGGCTTCAGTGGGGCAAGTTCATGTCTGCTGGTTTGCCCTCAATCCAAAAAACTCGGCTCGGTTGGGTTGTTTGTGGAGGCGGAGGCCATGATAATGGTAAGGTCCTTACGGCAGTTGAGCGATCGGAATTGGTCTGCCCACAAGGGCTCTTCAGATGAGCTGGTCGATCAACTTTTCGAAAGTACTGGGAAGTGGAAGACTGCACCGATCCGATTGTGAAGGCTTCCAAGGAAGAACGGTGCCCACCGGTTAGAAGGTGGTGCCTATACAGTCAGGTTGCCAATTAAACATAACTTCGGTGTATTGGGCGACTCGTACTCAGAGGGTCTACGTTGTTTCCTGTCGTTGGAGAGGAAACTGTCTCATCAGCCCGAACTGCGCGTTCAGCATTCGGCTTTTATAAAGGAGTATCTTAGCCAAGGTCATATGTCCCTGGTTCCGCTACGACGAAACTTAGGGTGGTGTTTGATGGTTCCGCTTTTACTACCTCAGGTTATTCTTTGAATGACATCTTAATGGCTGGGCCTGTCATCCAACCGAAGCTTTTTCACATCCTGCTGAGGTTAAGAAGATGTATCGTTGTGTGAGGATGGCTGAGCCCGACAGCTACTTGCAGTGCATTTTGTGGCGAGATTCCTCTCCGGAGGAGCTCTAAACATATAAATTGGACACTGTTACATATGGAACAAAGTCTGCTTCTTATCTATCTGTGCGAGCGATGCACCAATTGGCTAAGGACGAGGTTGAAGACTTTCCAGTGGGATCCGAAATCTTGCTTCGAGATTTTAACGTCGATGATCAGCGCTTATGTCCATGGGCGAATTTCAATATCCCTATCTCTAGCGTATTGCGTGTTGGCCAACGTACCTAAAGAGGATCGGGAGTCCTATTTAACTTTTGATGACGGCAGCCACTTTACGAAAACGTTAGGATTGGCTTGGGATCCTTCCACTGATTAGCTGCTGCTTTCATTTTCTGCTCTTCAGTTCACACAAGCCGTCCAAACATTCGGTCTTATCATCAATAGCGCGGTTGTTCGATCCGCTGGGCGTTGTTGGTCCAGTCCTAACTAAGGCTAAAATATTATTGTAGAGCTGTGCCGGGAGCAGCTTTCTTTTACTCAGAGTGGCAGGAGATCTGCCAGAGCTTAAGTCATATCCAACGTGCAGGATTTCCTCGGCTGGCGCTTACTTCTGGAGCACTCGTTGAGATTCATGGCTTCTGTGACGCCAGCATTGAAGCCTACGGAGCATGTGTCTACATAGTTTCCAGGTCGCCAGGGGCTGAAAGCCGACTTCTATGTGCGAAGCTCGTGTATCGCCCCTTAAGACGTTAACTGGGTCGAAGTTAGAGCTGGCTGGAGCTGAGTTGTTGGCGAGAATGTTGGCAGAGGTTCTAAGTCTAAGCGCTTACAAAGGAAACTATTTTTGTTGGTGCGACTCTTCAGTTGTGTTATCATGGATTCGTGATGAGCCGGCCAGGTTTAACGTTTATGTCGCCAACCGCGTGTCTACCATCCAAAGGTTAGGAGGAGTGACGTGTCTACGTCGCAAAATCCAGCTGACATATTATCGCGCGGAGCCCTTCCTACTGAGCTGATCGGATCCAGTTTATGGTGTCAGAGGCCGCCCTATCTTTTAAAGGCACAGGCGGACTGGCCTGCGATGATACTAATCGAGAAGCCAGTTTTAGAATTACGCCGTTCAATTTTATTGGTGAAGTCTACTTAAACAGATCTCGCGGCAAATACGCAAACTCCTTTCCAGCTCTTCAGCGAGTGTTTGCGTACGTCCTACGGCAGACGGGTTTGTCATAAAGGAATTACTGTTCATGATCTTAAGGCGGTGACTCGCATGCTATTGTGAGCAGTTCAGTGCGCTCATTTGGGTGATAAAATAAGGACGTTGCAGACAAAAGGAATGGTGGCCTCCTCCAGCTCGCTGGCTTCGTTATCCCCCTTTTTGGATCAGTTTGGTTTGCTTCGAGTAGACGGCGTCTCAAGAACACATCCTTGGATTACGATGGTCGTCACCCAGTAATTGTGCCAAGGAGCCATCCGGATCGCGAAGCATAATCCTTAGCTTTCAAGAGCAGAACCTGCACTCTGGAGCTCGATCATTATTGGCGATGATACGTTCTCAGTATTGGCCGATTAGGGGGAGAAAGACTGTGCTCAAGGCGACAAATAAATGCGGGAGATGTTTTCGGCCGAAGCCTCGTTTGTTGGAGCATGTAATGGGCGATCTTCCAAAGGAGAGAGTGGAAGGTTATCAAGTCTTCAATGTAACCGGCATTGATTTTTGCGGTCCTTTCCTGTATAAGTCAGAGGATCGCAACAACGCCCCCATAAAATGTAACATCAGCGTTTCATCTGCTTCACGACGAAGGCCGTCCACTTAGAGCTGGTGAGGGATCTGTCTACCAGTGCCTTTCTGCATGCACTCAGGAGGTTTATTTCTCTCAGGAAGAAGCCTTGACAGATCTGGTCCGACAATGCCACCAATTTCGTTGGAGCCAAAAATCAATTGAGCGAATTAAAGCGGTTATTGCTTAGCGACGAGCATCAGAGAGAAGTCCTGGATTTTTGCCTTCCAGAGTTGAATAGAAGTTCATCTCTCCCCGTTCTCCCCACTTTGGCGGGTTATGGGAAGCTGCTGTAAAGACCGCCAAGTATAATTTTTACAGGGTCGTTGGCTCGGCTGTATTTATGGGCGACGAGTTGCAGACTCTGGTGTACAACATTGCTGCAGTGATAAATTCGAGACCGTTAGTCCCTCTCTCTGAGAACCCCGCTGATCTGGACGTTCTGACTCCTAATCATTTTCTGCACGGAGGGCCTTCTTCTAGTTTCAGCGAGCCAGACCTGACAACACTCAACATAAATCGGGTAGATGCCTGGCAATGCGTCGTCTTTAACCCTGTTGCAGCAACGATCTAAATGGCGCTTCTCAGGTCAAGGCATAGCTATGAATGACATCGTGCAGGTGAAGGACGAAAACCAATGATGCGGCTCTTGGCGAGGGTGACGGAAATGGTCGTCGGAGATGACGGAGTGTGTCGGGTGGCGCTGCTGAGGATGGCGTCCGGAGCTACAAGGCGGGCAGTCAACAAATTGTGCCTGCTGCCTGCTTCATGCTGTTGAAAGCTCATCTTCCAACGGGGGGAGTATGTCGGGTCAAGCAGCCGGTCTTCAACCGTACGCACTGGTCCCATATTTGTATATCAACAAAAACATAAAATCGAAAAATAAATAGATTGTGTTTATATATATACATCAAAAAGAATTTGTTACCTATTTAGATAATGAACTCTACACGGTCATTCTCATATTTACACGTCCTTGTGTAATAAGTCAAAAATTAATAAAGTAATTGATTACATAGCGGGTATATTTTATATTTGTAGACATCCATTAATTAGTCATTATTTGTCGTCTAGTGTTTAATGAAGTCTTCATTTTAAATAGAATAAAAAAAAAGTTAGTTTTCTTATTATATTATTAAACTAAATCCTTTTCTTTCATGGAATATTACCAGAACAAAACGTTATCTAGAAAGATTTCAACATGGTTTTAGCTAAAAATCCAGTTCTAGCTGCCTTTTCTTCTCGGATTTACTTCCACTTCCCTTCTTAAACACCAACTCAATGGTTTTCCGCCATGCTCAAATAACACCTTAACCATGGCCAAAAATTCACACCAAATGTGGAACACAATTTCCCAATACAAGTACTACCTTTTGGATACCATTCAAACAACATATAGTCTAGCAAGGCTATTAAGCATCCAACGAGCACTCCAATTCGCTTGGAACATAACCTTTTGACATCTTTCTAAAATTTTCATGACAATACTTTTTATGCAACCATTAAAGGATGAAATGTTCCTTTAAACTCAGCATCAAAACAAAATATCCAACCTTATGTCTTACAGCTACCTTAGTTTTATCGAACTTAGTATTTTGGTATGTTGCTTGCTTAATCATATTTTCCGTTGCCTTATCACTAATGTTAGCGCCAACAAGAACAAGAGAAGCTAACGAATGATTTGCAGGCGGTAGCTGAACACCGAATTCGAGAATATTATTTTCATGCCATCTCTAATCGTCACAGTCACAGAAGAAGCCGAAAGCGACGAACAAGATTTTTTAAAGCTCGTAAAATTTGCGATTAAATAAATATTAAAATATCCAAAAAGCGTGCTATAAACCCTTGTTAATCTTTACTACATCCTGGGCTGCAACATCCTTTAAAAAATCTTACTTAAACCGTCAATGTTGTGATCTTCGGTTTTTCGCCGCGTACGTATCTATTCATACATGAACGAAGAAGTTCCGCTGCAGTATCGCAAGACCACATACATACACGAAATTGAATATCAGCGAGTAGTCACCGCTAAAAAAAACAAAGTATACATACAAGACATATCAAACTTGCTGCGTAAATCCAGCTCAGTTCTTCGTCTAATAAGGCTGAAAACAGGCATTACTAGCTACAACAAATATATTTTCTGCAAGAAGACAAGAAGTTAACTATCAAACACCATGATATCCCGTGAATACAACCAAACAGAATGCAGTGCATGCAAAAAGAGCAGTGCTGGCAAAGACGTTATTTGGGTGCATTGTGAAATTTGCAAGAAGTGGTACCACTTTGGCTGCGTTCGAGATGAGAACACTCAGAACACAAAAGGATGGAAATGCGTCTCCTGCAGTAAAGGGTCCTGATCCAACCTCGTTGACTGACTCCGACACAGCCGCTGTCCACGGAGTCGCTGCGCAAGGATCCGTTTCGCAGGACCCAACCAACATCGCTCCGACAGCCGGACGCTCAACCGGTGCTGTGAAAAAACAGAACAAGCCACTACCGATTTCTTTCCATGCTGAACGTGCCAATGAAACTATTTTGATTCAAAATAATACTTTAATGCTTCAAATGCTGGAGGAAAAGCGATAGGCTGATCAAAGTTACATCGAACAAAAGTACAATATACTAGCTCAACAAAGTGGAGCCGCACTACTAACATCATGCTTTGGGCCTACAAATACCCAGCTGTCAGCGCGTCAAATTCTGTCACCCGATCTACCGACATTCAACGGCAATCCGGATGACTGGCCTGCGTTTCTCAGTGCATATGAAAATAGCACCAGTGTCGCTGGATTTTCAAATGTTGAAAATATGCTACGACTCCAAAAATTTCTCAAAGGAAAGGCACTCGAACTAGTGAGAGATAAGCTTCAGCTTCCAGTTATGGTCCCCGACGTCATAAACACGCTCAAGACATTTTTCGGACGTCCCGATCAGATACTAGACAGATTAATAGAAAAGGCGAGAAAAATCTCTATCAATAAGGAACGACTTGACACTCTCATAGATTACGCCTTAGCAGTACGGAATATTTGTGCCACCATGGAGGCTTGTCAGCTAAATGACCACCTAAACAATCCTTTGCTGTTGAGAGAGTTAATAGATAAATTGCCCAGCCATTACAAACTGACTTGGGCTATGCACCCAAAAGACCCAAGCGCTGCATTGATCAAGTCCTTTAGCGACTGGCTTTATACAATCGCCGAAGCAGCATCTACAGTGACACCATCAATTTACTCCAGGTCCAGCAACGTACACACCCACGTTCAGTATAGCATGAATGCCCAAGATAGCTCGGAGTACAATCCACCAACCTACATCGCTTCGCAAAAGGAAGTCACCCATTGCATCGCCTGCAACAGCACACTCCATCCTATCGCTGAATGGCTCCCAAAAGCTCCCTTACGAAAAGAAACAGGAAATGGTAAGGGAATACAAGCTTTGCTTCAAATGCTTGAAGAGCCATGGACGCAGGTGCTTTTCAACTAAGCTGTGTGAGATCGGAGGATGCGAATCAAGGCATCACCCTCTGCTGCACAAAGGCCGTGCGAATCCTAACATCGTTTCTTCACACCGATTTCGTATCGTCCCGATTAAAATGTACACTGCCAACTCCTATATTGATACATTTGCATTTCTAGATGAAGGCTCATCGGTCACACTTATAGACGAAAATCTATTCAAAAGATTAAACATCCAAGGTACTCCGGACCCGATCTGCATGCAGTGGACGAATCAAACGACAAGGAGGGAGAACGAATCCGTTTGTTTCAACATAAGAGTCTCTAGCACAGACACCAACAGAACATATTGGCTAAACAACATACACACAGTGAAAAATTTAGGATTACCAAAGCAAACGCTGGACATTAAGGAGTTAACCAATAAATGCACTCACCTGCAACGATTACCGATTGTATCATATACTGATGCTGAACCAATGTTGCTGATTGGAACAGACAATTGGAAGTTAGCCGTTCCCCGGAAAATAAAAGAAGGAAGATGGAATGACCCCATTGCATCCAAGTGCATGCTAGGCTGGGGTGTCCAAGGATCAGGAAAAGACAACAAACATTTTTCTATGCACCACTGTCAATGCAACTGGACTGAAATTGATAAGGCCGTTAAAGAAAGCTTCAACGTAGAACCCGTAATTCCAAGAACACTTCGCTCTAAAGACGATGAAGAAGCTTTCAAAATCATGCAGGAAACGTGCGTAAAAATCGACGGACGGTATGAAATCGGCTTGCTTTGGCGTCGTAAAGATACCGTACTTCCTGAAAGCTACTCAAATGCACTAAAACGCCTAAATTGTTTGAAAGCTAAAGTTGAAAAAGAACCATATCTACGAGTAAAAATTCAGGAGCAAGTCAACAATCTGCTAGAAAAAGGCTATGCCCTCGAGCTAAAAATGAGGAAGTTTACCACAATCATATTTGGTACCTTCCAATTTTCATAGCTGGTTTGGGATGCCTCAGCTAAATCTTATGGCGTCTCCTTAAACGACTTCATGCTTACCGGCCCGGATCTTTTACATCCACTGTCCGACGTTTTGATGGCATTCAGAGTTGGCAAGATAGCGGTCTGCGGAGATATAGCAGAAATGTTCCACCAGATAAGGATAAAGAAAAGTGACATCCATGCACAGCGTTTCCTGTGGATCGACGAGCGAACGCAAAGCCCAAAGGTTTACGTAATGCGAGCAATGACGTTCGGAATATCATGCGCCCCTTGTATAGCTCATTACGTCCGGGATAAAAATGCGGAGGACTACAAGATGCAGTATCCAAGAGCCTATGAAGCCATCACCCAAGCTCATTACGTCGACGATTATATAGACAGTCTAAACGACGAGGAGGAAGCTATTAAGGTGTCGAAGCGAGTCAAACAAATACATTCAGCTGGGGGTTTCCACATCAGACACTGGACCTCCAACTCACCCGAAGTCTTAAACGCATTAAATGAAGAGTCAACCACAACACATCCCACAAAAGACCTAGGAGACGCTGAGAAAGTTTTGGGTATGTTTTGGGATCCGACGAGTGATTCATTTAAATATGTTTTCATATTCGCAAAACTAAAACGGAACGTACTTAGTGAGACGGCTCGCCCCACTAAAAGGGAAGCTCTGCAGGTTCTGATGTCAATTTATGACCCCCTAGGATTTTTGTCCTGTTACACTATCGGACTTAAAATTCTTCTACAAGAAACATGGCGATCAGGGATTGGGCGATTACCAGAACCTTCACAGAGTTGTTGGACAAAATGGCTGAAAATACTGTCACAGGCTAAGTCCGTGCATATTCCTCGCCATTACTCACCATTGTTACATACCGCCGATAGCATCGAACTACATACCTTCGTCGATGCGAGCGAATATGGCTATGCAGCTGCGTGCTACCTGCGTGTGATCAAAGGAAATGACATCACGACAAGTGCCGCACAGTGGCGCTGGATTCCTACACACGAAAACGTCGCCGATATGGCTTCGAAAGTTATCGCCAAGCCTAACCTGGAGCAGTGGACCAGCGGACCGGGATTCCTGAAAAGACCTAAAGACCAGTGGCCAAATCATCAACCTATCCTACAACTGGAAACAATAATAACGAGCTCAAAGTACAGGTAGTTTTAGTAACCAAAGTACATAGTCCAGTGCTTCTAAAACTAAATATTGAACCGTTTTCAAACTGGAAACGTCTTTACCGTGCCACAGCGACTTTCATCATGTATGTAAAAAACCTGAAAGCGAAATGTCGAGGAGAAATCATCGAAACGTTGTCCGATGAAATAGTTATCCAAGGAAAGAACCTACTTTATAAAGTAGCGCAAAGCGAAGCATTCAAGGATGAATTAGATTCTCTCAAAAAAATTTTTTTTATTGGGTTAAACATCTACCATCTAAACCCCAACGACGACCAAATAGTACTACCAAAACGCCACTCGGTTACGCATCTCCTCGTCAAGCACTTTTACGAGAGCAACCACCATTTGCTGCATGAGGGAACTATAAACATAATCAGGAGCCAGTTCTTTATACCCCAGTTACGCGTGGTATACAAGTCCGTTCGAAAAGAGTGCCAGAAATGTAAAAACGATGCAGCAGCCCCAATAGCGCCGCAAATGGCCCCATTGCCTGCAGCCAGGATCGCCAGCTTTCAAAGACCCTTCACTTATACTGGAGTAGACTTCTTTGGTCCTATTGCTGTCAACGTAGGCCGTCACAAGGAGAAAAGGTGGGGCGTGATATTTACATGCCTTACTATACGCGCCGTACATATAGAGATAGCGTATAGCCTCGATACAAGCTCATGTGTAATGTGCCTCTCAAACTTTATGGCCCGACGAGGAACACCAAGAGAAATATATTCGGATAATGGAACTAATTTCAAGGCAACTGAGAAAGTTGTTAAGGAAGAGCTGAAGAATGTGGACTTCCATAACCTAACCGTCAAGTACGACGAGATTAAATGGAACTTCAATTCTCCAGGCGCTCCACACATGGGAGGAGCTTGGGAGCGCTTAATACGATCAATTAAAGTTGTATTGAAAAGCATCTCTCCTAATTACAGCTTTAACGATGAAAGCCTAAGAAACGCCCTGATGAATGCTGAGTACGTGATCAACTCCCGTCCCCTAACATTCGTATCTTTGGACGCAAAAGATGATGATGCCCTCACTCCAAATCATTTATTGTTAGGGTCTGCAGACGGATATAAGCCAGTCGTCACCAAGGACTCGGATGCCAGGCAACCGTGGCACCAGGCCCATGAGGTTGCAGATCTTTTCTGGAAACGCTGGGTCAAGGAGTATATTCCCATAATAACTCGTCGCTCCAAGTGGTTCCCAAAGCGGCCACCATTAGCAATCGGAGATGTTGTCGTACTCGTGGATGAGAGCCTTCCCAGGAACCTTTGGCCAAAGGGACGTATAATCGCTGTAGCCACAGCCAAGGACGGACAGGTACGTTCGGCTACAGTGAAGACCCACTGCGGAACTCTTGTGCGGCCAGCAACCAAAATAGCTGTGTTGGACGTGAAGAACAGATAAACCCCTGCAGGTGTTATGGGGGGGAGAATGTTAGCGCCAACAAGAACAAGAGAAGCTAACGAATGATTTGCAGGCGGTAGCTGAACACCGAATTCGAGAATATTATTTTCATGCCATCTCTAATCGTCACAGTCACAGAAGAAGCCGAAAGCGACGAACAAGATTTTTTAAAGCTCGTAAAATTTGCGATTAAATAAATATTAAAATATCCAAAAAGCGTGCTATAAACCCTTGTTTATCTTTACTACATCCTGGGCTGCAACAACTAACTTGTATCTTATCTACATCCATGGAGGAATCAAGCCCAGAGGCCGAACCTCTTTACCGATTAGCAACTCAAGCCGACTTGCTTTGGCCGCACGACTAACTGTGAGCTGGTTGTATCTCGCCCAGAGCATCCTGCCAAGATCGATGACTTGACTCATCCGCAGACATAATATTTGTAAAAGTACTCATCTCGCGCTCCTTTTGTCCACTGGCTGGAGTTGCTATCAGATGAAGCATAACCGTCAGTCACAAATTTTTTCAAAATTACCACTTGAAAAAAACATTACCCGATCAGCAATTATTCGATTTGGAATGGATGATTTTACTGCCTTTTAAACTGTCTGTTTTAAAGTGTGATGCAAATAAACGAATTTTGCAAATGTACCATAGTTTTACCATATATTCCTTCAGATTATTGTTCCGGTTTACCGGTATGGGATGTAATTCTGCTTGTATCTTACCAGAATCTTACCTTAAGTGTCTTTATTAGATGCAGCTATCGACAACCTTCATAACATATTTATTCATCATAGCGAATCAATAATATTGATTGCTCAAATCAAGAGTTTTTCAAGCCAAATGCATAATGGACTCATGAACTTGATTTATTACGGACCACCGAAACGAACGCGGAACTACGGGAAAACTACGGGTTTTTCCATTCCTTTGCACTTTACGAAACATACAGCTTTACTTAACTCATATGTCTGGCAACATCACTTGCTATTTCTTCTAAATTAAGTTTCCTGTCGCTATTGAGCAGAAAGCCGTTCACTTGACATTTCTGTTACATTTACACCCTTTTCGTAAATTTTTAAAATATCCTTTGTTACGGCTGTTTTCGGACATGATTTCTGGATTAGAAATCCATATGTGCCATATGCTTTCCTTCCCTACACTCAATCTTAAAGTCAAAAGACGGTTAATATCCCCATTGACGATGTCCTTGTGGAGTGAGGAGTGGAGTGTTTATTCGCGTTGCTTTCAAAGAATTTCAATCTGAATATCCCACAAACTCGCACCTAAACAAATAGAGACGAAAATGCTTTACAGCTTCAACCAGTACTAATGTTTCCAATTCGTATGAATGAAATCTTAACTCAGCAGGGGAAGACATTTTGCTGAAATACTCAACTACATAACCCCCATGTATAAACTCGATGCATTAATATAGCACCATATTCGAAAGAACTTGCAACTCAATGCTGCGGATCAAAAATTATAAGTGTGGTCACTGGTCACTGGTAAGAATAGTAATAATTTTGTTCCTAATTTCGTCCAAATCATTACTCCAACCATAAACATTTTTGTTAAAGGTAGGGGAATATATTAGTTTCTTAATTTAAGAAAAACTAGGCACAAACTTTCCAAAAAAATAACTGTCTTACGCTATTGAATGTTTTCGATGTAGGCAACGAAACTAAAGTAAGGATCTCTCGGGGAATATGCCTCAGTTCTGTAAGTATTGTAAGTAGTCAACACGTTCAACACAACGCCCATATTTCTAACCCACGCTCTATAGTAGGAGACATAATCATTATGTCATCCACATAAACGATTACATAGGAATATGCCAGGTGCCAGAAAAACGGAAGGAACGTTCCTGAGGCCAAACGTCATCGGCATATACTCATACTGTCCTTCAGATGTAAAGAACGCTGCATATTCAACAGAGTAAAATATTTTGCTCAACTGATTCTAGCAATTTAAAGAATACATGTCGGAAATTGTGTTGGTGTTAAGTTCACTATGTGAACTCAAAGGGGTACGATCTGTTTTTCTTCTTAACCAAAAGAATTGGATTTGAATAAGGCGAACAACTAAGCCGGATTACGTAACAGTCTCACGCTATTGAATGTTTGCGATGTAGGCAATGAAACTAACGTAAGGATCTTTCGTGGAATATGCCTCAGTTCTGTAGGATCAATTTACCTGACAGCCATATCACCTGTGTTAACTTTTGTGTAATATTAATATTATCCTGCAAGCCCAGTATCACCAATCGAGAAAAATCAGAATGGAACGATTAGTGATTTCTATCGTTCCACAATACGAAATTCAGGAAAACACTCCCAATGATCAGAAACAAAGAATGTAAAATTGGAAATGGAAAACATTGCCTCATTGGAATAGGGGGATAATTATAGAGCCAGCCGTTGATGAGGTGAACGCTCAAGGCTTCCTAAATGCCTAGCAAGAAATTGTGCAGAAGATCTCAAGATGCATCCTGAATTATAAAAGTGATGAGTTCAGCCAAAAACAAAAGGCATCCCACTTTCAAACGAAAATATCCATTGTCGAAGAAGCTTGGGAAAGATTCGCTGAAAATTATGCAAAAATCCAGAAACGGCCAGGACCGAAAGCTACATCGATTGGATTTTTTACGAAATATAATTTTCCTAAGCTAATGCAAGGCACGAGTCGGAAGGATATAGATCCACGAGCTCCTTGATATAGATCCACGAGCTCTTGGATCATCTTCCTGCTAAGATTATGAGCCCGATAAATACAAAACAAAATGTTCCGTAAGGACACGATCGTTTACACCCGTTTACACAGTCGGTAAGCGAACAGAGGCGTGTTTTAGGCACCGCTGCTTTAGAGACATAAATCCTAACAAGACCACTGTTCCACTGATTAGCAAGATCTCTCTGCCAACAATACAAAATGCGCAGCAGGTACCGCCACGATATGGCTATGAACTGTTTTTGTAGTATCATTGCTCGCAAAAAATGTCGCGGCTAGCTCACAGAGTTTGTGGGAACGTTCCACCGAATTTATTGATTCGACGTGAGTGCCCAAGCCCAGAAATAATGCAGATAGCATTTCTATGAACAATGCCTCCATTATTAAAAGACCTTGACTCTTTACAATATAATGATTTCAAGTATTGGTAATTAATTCTGACCTACTATGTTCCTCCGCCGGATCCTCGCGGTCCCCTGACTACTTTTGATTGGCTCCGCCGTCGGCGCTTGTCCTCCCGTCGCTCACCAGTCGGCGTTCCGTGTTGGTCGCCAATATCTGCACTCTCCGGACCTACGCAAAGAAGAATGAGTCAGCCTGGTCAACTAATGGTTCCCTTCTTTCGCACTGGCGCGCTCGTACTGTTTAGGCCTGCGTGGCTCTTCTTCAGCTTCTGCCGCTTTTACACCGGTCGCTGCGCCTTGATGGCTGCTCCTGTTGTCGTTGTTGTTGTTGCTCTATACCTCTACTGCTGCGTCGTTTCCGCTCCACGCATAAGCCTTGAAGGATATGCGGCCTTGATGCCTTGCAGCCGGACAAGGACACCAAGGGCCATCCGACTTTTCAGTACACACACACGGATGCGTTCGTCTCTAACCACCTTACACCTGAATGCATACGCCATGCAGGATTCGTGGCAGACTAGAGACTAGGAGTCCCGCCTACTTGATCAATGTGTATACGCCCCAGCGAGCCAGAATCAGGAGTCTCCTTATTGAACCGTGGTGTCCCCGATCGGTACCGCTAGAATGCGGTAAGGTTTACCCCTGACCGGTCCGTTTCAGTCCCCAAAACATAAGCATATAGTTCTTTCATCTAAGATCATCATCTAGTCAGTTAAGAAAAATGTCTATCTGATTAATGGATGCAAAGCAAAGTGTCATTGATTTTATATCATTTATGCGAACAACTGCAGAATTTATGCATAGCCAGAATCTTCTAATTGAAATTGTGGTATCCAAACAGTCCCAACAGTAAGATTTCCATGTGGAAATACGACCACAATATTCCTGGATTTTATTCAAGCATCCGAAAAAGTTTGGCTAGATACCAGGATAATTGCATGAATCACGCGAGGCAGCGTTCTTAAACCAACAATATATATTCTCCTCACAGCTGACATTCCAACAAGCAGTCAACCTAAAACATTTACTTTTGAAGACTATATAGCTCATCCGCTTCAGTCCCCAAAACATAATCATGTACTCATTCATCTTAGACCATCATCATGGAGAAAAATGTTTATCTGATTGGCAAATAAAATTAAGATATCAAAAATTCAATACCGTGCCATATACCTGATTGATCGGAAATGCCATAACTTTGATGTTTTTAAACTTAGAAGGATGGGAATTCCTATGGATTGCACTTTAGGCAAACAAATCAGATCTGCTGAATTTCATAAGGATCGACAGACTATATCCAATAGCTGTCGTATAACTGATTGATCGGAAATTCCATAACTTTGTTGTTTTTAAAGTTAGAAAGATGTGACTTTTTATTGATTCCATGGGGCAAACTTTCTATGCGCAAACTCATATCCTATAGCTGCCATATAACTGAACGATCGGAAATGACATAACCTTGCTATTTTTAAAGATGCTTGGAGCTGTTTCCAACATTTTATATAAAATATATATAAAAATATGTTTCAAATTTTACTATACCATTTGGCTAATATATTATTTGAGGTGCGCGTTTCCCTTGACGATGATGTGAGCGGATGCAACCCTTAATCCTGATGGTTTTTCCGCTAGTTTTTCTACCGCTGATATTGTTGTGGCCGTATACGGTGGTACTGCAGCAGAGTTGGTCCCGCCGTAGATAATAAGATATGACTTCCGCTGACGTTGTTTCAAAAAAAACCGAATACTTTGTTTTTGTTTTCTCTCTCTTCTCTTTCTTTTATTTTTCTTCTCTTTTCGCGTCGCCCGCTCCCATGCACTCGATCGGCCACCTGCATCTGCCATCATGCGCTAACGTTGTCTCGCTCTCTCACGGTATCTCTCAGTCGGTCGGCAGCATCGAGGGTTGAGCAGCACCACGTTTTTACTTCGTCGCACGGTCTTCCCTTCAGACTATTATTTTCATATATCGCCAATCAAATCTAATAAAATAACTCCCATATTTAAATAGAACAGAACTTATATTTTACCGGAATTCTGAACATTAATTGTCTTCTCTACAGATGGGTTTTCTGTTCAAGTCTGCTTGCAATCCCAATGCTCGGACTACTCGGCGCAATTAACAGCGATCGCAGCCTTCAACATCACTGACCTTCAGCCCAATTTCGCGTTGGACGTCAGTTCTTGGAAAATTCTCGCCAATGTAAAGCTGGCGGATCCGCATTTTCGCCAGCCTCAGCGAGTTAATTTGCGACTGGTCGCGACTGGTCACCCCCTAGACCCTGCACTGCACCGATCCACTTGTGAAGGATCTCAGAAAATTGAAGAGAAACTCAAAGGCCATGTCAGCACCCTTACCTTCCTCCGTGGGCGATGCTGTGGCCGCCCTCGACAAGTGCGGCAACCAAGTGGTGCTCTACTATTAAACCAACTACTTTTTGTTCTTCCTGACCATCTACATCTTTATGATTGTCTACCATTCGGCCATTCGGCCAAAATGCTGTTGTCCTTTGTGAGGATCTCCAAGGAATGCTGTCCTCCTTCAAAGCGATGAAGGCATTTCCGGAGGCAATGCTGAACATGCGGCTTGGCGAATTGGAAGACATTGTCGCGGATTTCAAGAGTATGCACCAGGAGCTGTCTGAGTTGAATGTTGCGAAACTCAGGAGCGATCTGCGTATCAACTTCAACGATTCGGCGAGGGAGGCATGATTCATCCTGAAACAGGAGATTATTCGGCGCTATAGTTTGTTGCCTGCGAGCTCGACGCTGATCACTTCCGCCACTAATTTCCGCCATTTATAGGTCGGGTGGATAAGCTTCAGTGGTTGCGGCCCTGTCTTCGTAAGGCGGCCTTGGATATTATGCGTTCATTGGAGCTGACGGACAAAACTGACAAATGACCTTGCCTTGGAGCTACTAAACAATAGATTCAGTAATCGCCTGCTTTTTTTCAATCTCAAATTAATGGAATACTGCATCTGAGGGCAGTAAAATGTGCTTCGCCGCTGCCGTTAATTCCCTCGACGCCAAGGATCGTTTTGGTGATGAGGTGCTGCTAGCCACTGCCAATATTCTAATCCGGAATAGAATAGTCTTCGGATCTGTATCCAGTATAGGTGACGCCGGCCTTTTGACCAGCTTTACCAAGTTGATTTGCTAATTGGAGCCGGATTATTTTACGAGCTGCTTTGTTTGGGGAAATTCATCTATCTCCTGGTTTGCCCTTAATCCAGAAAACTCGTCTCGGATGGGTTTTTTGTGGAGGTTGAGGCCGTGCTAATAATAGGGTCCTTATGACAGCTCCTTATTACATTTGGAACAAATCCGGCTTAATATCTATCTGTGCGTGCGATGCACCAATTGGCTAAAGACGTGGTCGAAGATTTTCGGAGAAAAATCGTGTGCGTGTGCGTGCGATGCACTAATTGGCTAAAGGCGTGGTCGAAGATTTTCTCCGAAAATCTTGCTTCGATATTTTTACGTTGAGGATGTTATTTCTGGTGGCAATACCAAGGAGGAGGCATGTTCGTTAGCATGTTCGGGCAAGTTTCAGCGCTTCTGTCAAAAGGCTAGTTTCGGCTGCGGAAGTGGTGCTCTAATATTCCTAGCGTATTGGCCGGAGTGCCTGAAGAGGATTCGGAGTATTGATGATAGCAGCAACTTTACGAAAACTTTAGGACTGGCTTGGGATCAAATCTCTGATCAGCTGCTTCTTTCTTTTTCTGCTCTTCAGTTCACGTCGAAGCCTTTCCGACGTTTGGTCTTGTCATCAATAGTGCGGTTGAACGATGTGCTTGGCCTAGTTGGTCCAGTTTTTACTAAGGCGAAAATATTATTCTTTTAGAAGCTGTGTCAGGAACAGCTTTCATGGGATGAAAGCTTACCTCAGGTTTTTAACACGGATTGGCAGGAGATCTTCCGGAGCTTCAGTCACTCTCTCGAGCTTTCGTTGTGATTCATGGCTTCTGTGACTCCAGTATTGAAGCATACGGAGCGTGTGTCTACTTAGTTTCTAGATCGCTAGGAGCTGAGAGCAGGAGCCAGCTCCTATGTACGAGGTCTCGAGTATCGCCTCCTAAGACGTTAACTGTGCCGAAGTTAAACCTGTCTGTTGCCGAATTGTTGGTGAGTCTAAGCGCTTACAAAGGGAAGAATGTTTGTTAGTGCGACTCGTCAGTTGTGTTATTCTTTATTCGAGATGAGCCGGCCAGGTTTACGTTTTCGTTGCCAACCGCGTGTCTACCTTACAAAATCTGAACCTTTCCATGAAGTGGCGTTATGTGCCTACGTCGCAGAATCCAGCTGACGTCTTATCTCGTGGAGCCCTTTCTACTAAGTTGATCGGATCCATTTTATGGTAATCGAAAGGCCAGCTTTAGAACTTCGCCCTTAAATTTTGTTCGAGAAATCGCCTAATACTGACCTCCATGTGGCATGCAAATATGCTAATTCATTCCCAGCTCTGCAGCGAGTGTTTGCATACGTCTATAAGTTTAACAGGAGGTCCGACATAAGAAAATTACCGTTCATGATCTCAAGGCGGGGACTCGCATGCTTGTATGTTCAGCGACCTCATTTTTGTGTTGAAATAAGGACGTTTCAGACTTCGTTATCAATGAAACCGGCCTTGATTTTTGCGGTCCTTCCCTGCATAAGTATGAGGTTCGGAACATGGCCCCCATAAAGTGTTACATCAGCGTTTTCATTTGATTCAAGATGAAGGCCGCCCACTTGGAGATGGAGAGAGATCTGCTTTATTTCTATCAGAAAGAAACCTCTACAACAACGTCCGACAATGCCACCAATTTGGTTGGATCCAAAAATCTATTGAACGCTTTAAATCGCTTATTTCTTAGCGACGAGCATAAGAGAACAGTCCTGAATTATTGGCCTTTCAGAGATATTGTATGGAAGTTCATCCCTCCACATGCTCCCCATTTTGGTGGCTTGTGGGAAGCTTCTGTTAAGACAGCAAAGTATGATTTTTACAGGGTCGTAGGCTCGACTGTATTAAAGACCGATAATATGACGTTAATATGCGGACTCCGGGGAACCGGCCGACCCCTCAGTTTCAACCAGGCTTATCATGATAAGCGGGCTATGTCATGACGGACGAACCCCTCCCCGCCTACTCGTGGGTCCAAAAATTAATCAATTTAATAAAAAAAACAAAAACAGTGGAGAACGAAACTCCCACATAAAGTCCGGAAATGGGATCAGTGATCCGTCTGTCGAACTTGATTAGTGATTCCACTACCGTCGAACTTGAACTCTCGGGCGTAACGGTAGGTCCCGGAGTCGAAGTCAACTACCCTATAGATAGTCTGACTGTCTGACAGTCTGTACTGCCCTTGGCACTGAGTAACGATACCATTAACTCTGGTTTCGCAACTGTCTTCATTTTCGACCAGGTGATCTTTTATTAGATAAGATAATTACATATGTGGTGGCTTAACTATGGTTAATTGGTCAATATTAATGAAGGTCTGCGCCGTAAGGTCAATGTTAAAGAAAGTACGTGCTTAGTACTGGTTGTGGGTCTGATGACTCAGATCGCTTGGTTTGGGTTTCAGCTGAGCTCGCTGGTTTTTCTCGTTCCGGTCAGTCGGTCATTCTTACCGCTGATATTGCTCAATTCGGTTTGTGGCCCGATTCCGGTGATTCCTGGGGCCATCTATTGGGGCTGGGTTCTTGAATGCCAACATTCAATGTCCTTATGAAGCTCGTCTTGTTGATTCGCCATCGGTGGGGAATTCCCTAATCTTCCTGGTTTTACTATTTGCTCTTTGGCGATGCATGCTCTTTGGCGATCGCTCGGATGCATCGAATTCACTGATACCCTTTCGTGGCTCGCTAGCTCCCGGTCCCCAAGCCGCGTGATTAACGACGACTTGGTCTGCTTTGGAACCCTGAACTGATTCCGGTCGCACTGGCCCCATCAAAATCCATCCAAGCGCGGTATTTTTGAGTACTGGCTGTCCTTCTCCCAAATGAACTTGTTGTGGCCTCATAAGCTGGTAGAAGTATTCGGCGCCCAAGAATAGGTCAATCTTCTGAGGCTGTGTAAATTCAGGATCGGCTGAGCGCAACTGAGGTGGAATATTTCTAGGCGGCTGAATAGGTTGGGATAGTTGATAAGGCATTATTTCCTGGATTGTATTTTTCCGGATTGTTACTTGACTGGTTGCCCGACGCTCAAGGTGTTCTAACATCAGCTTCAGAGATTGTCGAGTGGTTGGATCGGCGATGGCAAGTTCTAAATATGACAGCGTGGGTGGGTCTAATCTTTCCTCAATAATGTGTATCAAGATTGCATCCCAGTTGCCTGTAGACACTTTGAGTGTGTGAGGAGTAGCGACCGTTCAGAGCACGGTATCATGCAGGCTGCCCAGCTAGTCAGCTGTTCCATTTATTCTGAGGTGTACGAAATGCTCTTGGTAAAGAAAGTACGTGCTAAGTACTGCTTCTGGGTCTGCTGACTCAGATCGCTTGGTATTGGGTTTCAGCTGAGCTCGCTGGTTTTGCTCGCTTCGGTCAGACGGTCATTCTTACAGCTAATACTAGGTTTTGGCACTAGGTGCCAAGAAGGCCTAGAGCGGCCTTCATTTTATTGAGGGTGGACCCAACGGCGGAATCCAACCCCGACCAGTCTGAGATCATCAAGTGGGCGATAGAAATTTTGCCTGACTTCCAGCCGGCAAAGGCGGGCATTAGATTGGATCCCAAAAAGCCAACTGGAGTAGGCACCTCTGCCTACTCAAAGTAGGAGGTCGCTCAAAGTGCGAAAAGGCGGAGGTCGACCGATTGTGGAGCGCCCCTAGCTAAGAAAAATAAAGGTGCAGGAACAATCGTCAAATCCTTCGCAGAAGTAACGAAGGGCAGGACCATCATTGGGGACGATGACAACAGCTCAAGGATGGCCTGATATGGCCAAAATAACCAAAATTGATATTTTGAGCGAGGGATGCGGCAAAAGGTATTTAAATTCGATAATCCTAGAGTTGGTCAGCATCAACAGCCGATACGAATATTGCCAGTTCAGGAAAATATTTTGAAAAAGTATTTATGCCAACTATTTGTATGGCTAATTTATATCTATAGAGCTATAGACATTTATATTCTAATTCCCATAGTTGGTTGTATTTTTTTGAACGCGTGGCTCTCAGAAACTATATGAGATAGAGCTATCCAACTTTGCACATAGACTCCAATCTGTCAGATCAAGTTTGTTTCAAAAGTTTTCAATTCAACTGCCTGCAAAGGAAAGAAGGATGTGTGAAAAGTTTGAAGTCGATAGCTTTAAAACTGAGAGACTAGTTTGCGTAGAAACAGACAGACGGACAGACGGACATGCTTATATCGACTCAGGAGGTGATCCTGATCAAGAATATATATACTGTATAGGGTCGGAGATGACTCCTTCACTGCGTTGCACACTTTTGACCAAAATTATAATACCCTCTGCAAGGGTATAAATATAAGCTGCCACATATCTGCAAGGGTATCTGCCACATAGCTTTGCGTTCTTGTTTTAAGAATATTTAATTCAAAAGGTTTTTAAAATTTTACGGTCCTCTAATTCTATTGCAAATAGCTCTTGATAAATTTTAACTATTAGTAGCTGGTCCTGATGCATGTTGGTCCTGATGCATCGTCTAACTATACGTTGTGGAAGCGAATCGCTACAAAAGGTCATCATGAAGTCCCCGATCAGAAACCCTGCTGGTGGATGGGACCCAGTAACCCTCGTAGAGATCGTGTTCCTGATCGGAAAGCTGAAAAACAATTGTTTTTTTTTTTCGCGCGGTTCCCTCTGCATACGTACGGCTCGAATCGCGGGGATAGATCCGAGAGAGTATAAAGAGGAGTAGAGTATTACGAGGAAGAGTAATACAGATAAGGCGTTTAGTATAAAGGATTTAAGATTGTTAGTAGAGCAAAGTGCCAAGATGTTGTAGAGACCATTGTAGTCCGAACATAAAACCCTGAACGGATCGTGTTGGGCATATGTCGAGCTACAATGGCTAAGGAGTAGAGGACGAATGTTTCTAGTCCTTCTACTAGGAAAGTTAAAATTTAGGCGTGTTAGTAAATGCTGGCTGTCTACATTACAATTAATAAGATTAAATAGAAACATGACACCCAGCATCGTTCTACGGTTTGTTAATGATGGTAAATTTATTAATAAAAGTCTACAATGATAGGATGGAAGGTGAAGACTTGCATCCCAATTAAGTCCCATAAGTGCGAAGATAAGGAAGTTTTTTTGTTCAGATTTTATGTGATCTTGGTGTACTCCGTATTGAGGACTCCAGACACACGATTCGTACTCAAGAATCGGGCGGACTAGTGAAGTATATAAAGTTAATTACGGGTCATTGAATTCTTTTGACCATCTTTAATAAAACCAAGCACCCCCATAGCTTTATTAACCATGGTGGATATATGGTCGGTAAATTTAAGTTTCAAATCTAATAGGACACCCAGATCGTTAACCTGACTTAATCGTTCTAAGGCATTCCCATAGAGATAGTACGTAGCCTGATGAGGACTAGATCGATAAAAGGACATGAGTTTACATTTCGATCCATTAAGCTTTAGGTTATTTGCTAAACACCAATTTTGAAATTTATCCAAATCGGATGGAAGTCTAGATTGGGCGCTAGTGAATCTATACTAAAGACAAAGCTAAACGTCATCAGCGTACATAATTACAAGTGAATCAGTGAAGGCAAGGAGCAAGTCGTTAATAAATAATGTAAAAAGTAATGGTCCAAGATGGCTTCCTTGGGGCACCTCAGATGTGACGCGGACTAAACGCGAGGTAACATCTTCAAAGAAGACACGTTGGGTTCTTCCAGATAAGTAACTCGAAATCCAAACCAGAAGATCAGTTGGGAATCCCAAAAGACTGAGATTACTTATAAGAAGCGAATGGTTAACAGAGTCAAATGCTTTACTGAAATCAGTGCAAATTACGTCTGTTTGTAAGCCATTCCGGAACCCATCCATATCAAAAGATGTTAGCTCCAATAAGTTGGTGGGGGTGGAGCGGCGCTTCATAAAGCCATGTTGGCACGGGGATATTATTAAGCTACATAGGTGATGCAAATGTGGAGTGATAAGTTTTTCGAAAAGCTTTGGAATTGCTGACAATTTAGAAATGCCTCTATAATTATCAACACCACTTTGTTCAAAAGATGGGCAAAATATCTGGTTGACTGATTGAATCTTATAAGTGTAAGGCTGAGTTGGAATGGTGCTATATGAATAAGTTGTTTGAAAAAACTTTGCGAAGAGATCGGCCATTGCCAGATCAGTGTTCGCATATGAGTTCTCAAACGTAAGCAGAGGAGGAAAAGATACATGTGTGCGCTTAGTGTTTACGAAGTTATAAAACTGCTTCGGGTCCTGAGTAAACTGAATCCGGCAGCTGTGAATATAACTCCTATAACATTCGGCGTTATGCACGCTGAAATTGGGCCGAGCCACTAAGTATCTTGAATACCAAACATATTTCTATGATTATTTAAAAGTCTATTCATGACGTTCTTTAAATTTATTAGTTGAAGCGGATTAGTTAAAGCGGACGGATATTTCCACGGCACGCAAGCGTCGAAGAATATATTTTGGGTATTATAAAATCTCTGTAAGGCAATGTTTATGTCATCGCATGCCAGTAGATCGGACCAATCAAATTCCAAAAGTAATTTATTTAGTTTTATAAAATCAGTCTTACGGAAGAAACGAACTTTAGGAGATTTAAGTAAAGACTTAAGGTCAATTAAGGTATTGGTTTCGATTGAAACCTCAAGAGTGGGATGATGTGGATCCTCAGGGTTAGAAAGGGGCAAAGTTCTGGAAAGAGTAATTCCATCAGGATCAGAAACGAAACACAAGTCCAACAGCCGACCCAAAGAATTTCTAACATGGTTAATTTGACCGAGTTAAGCAGTAAGGACGGAGAATCAACATTAGACTACATGAGTTCTGGTATATTGAAATCCCCCAGAGCTACCAGCTGGTCGTTGTCAGACATACGGTCCGAAATGAGACGAATAGCGGACAAATGTTGCCAGTATGTAGGCGGTTCCGACGAAGGTAGTATGTAAGAACAGGTAACGTATAAAGATTGACCGGACAAAATGATTTTAATGCAAAGAAATTCTGTCACCAATATCTTGTGATTGTACCTCTTCAGAAGCGAAATTGGAGTCTACAGAAATTAAGACTCCTCCTCCCCTTCGCAGTGTTCTAAAAGTGGTGTACTTACTTACTTCGTAAGTAAAAAAAAAAACTTCGGAGCTTAAGATCTCCGGCTTTAACCAAGTTTCTGTAAAGACTATAATGTGAGATGCAAAGGAAGAACTATAAGAATACAGTTTGGGTAGTTTACTACTTAACCCTCAAGTATTCTGATAGGTAAGTGTTAGTGTAGAAATTAGTTTTTTGAAGATGAGGTGGAAGGTTGGTCAGTGGCTCTAACCTGTGGTAGTTTCACTCCCACAGGTTTGGTAATTTTTTTCTTCACCGTACTTGGCTGATGTTCCTGGACGAAAATGTTCTCTGGCCAAAAGCTGGCGGAACAAATCGTCTTGAACATCTGCATAGGCACACGTATTTTGAAAGATGACGTGTGCCTGGTGTAGGTGTATTTGAATTTTGTAATGTCTACCACGTTTATGTCTTTGGCTTTTTGTTTTGGCTTTGATGTAAGCCGAGGTATCAATCTCCGAAGCATCAGGGGCAAGCCGTGAAACAAATATGTGTTTCGATGGCGGGATCACCTGCAAGGGTTTTGGTGCCGCCGTAACTAATACTGCAGCATCAGTGTCGGCTGAGTAGGCTGATGATTATTCGCCATAAGCACATCACTAAAAGTGGATTTCTTACGCTTTGGAGATACATTTAATAGTTATAGACTACTAATAGTTGTAGACTGTCTATCGAGCGCACAGAGTTGGTCATTGATTTTTCGAAAACCGCCAATCAATTCTTTGAATCCACTTTTTATCTGTCTCATAAACGATCTAATTTCGTCCTGAACTGCACGACAACCGTCACAGCAAGAGTGGAGACCAGACCTACGTGAAATGGCATCCGAATCTGAGGCCGTGAACCCGGCACACTTTGCGTGTAAAACGTTTTCACAAAGCCAGCAGTGGATGGTAGGCTGGGATGGGGAGATTGTCTTATTACAAGACTTCAACGCACAGACAAGTTTAAATTCCATAGTTTTGATTATTAATTTATTAATATTTTTTTGCATATATTATTGACGTACCTTGAACCACCGTTCCAGGGAAACGAAAAAGGGGGATTGAAGAGAGCGATTAGTGCGGGTTAGTAAACAGTAAAGAATAGAGATAAGAATCTCTATTAAGCGACGATAGTAGCAACACCGTAAAAGATGAATAAGCAGAGCAGAGCTTTATTTGGAATAAAATTAATAAAGTTATTATTTTACCTCCAAATATACCACTGCACACACGAAGCGATACGGATATTTGTAATGCAAAGGATTGTTTTTTATAAATATTAATAAATATAGATAAACACCGGAGTTTTAAGTTTTGAAATCAAATATTAAATAAAAACGCAGTGCGCACAAAAAAACTCATCCGTTCGCTTTAAGATAAGAGAAAGAAGTTATTATATTTTATATAAAAATTATATTATATAAAAAATAATAAAAAATCAGGAACCTCTCAAAACCTTAAAAAAATTGTTCGAAAAAAAATTCCGTGGTAAAATACCGGTGCCAAAATAATGCATTAAAAATATTCTTACCCAGCACGTGTCTGTTTTTTTTTTGTATTGATTTTTTTTGTTGTATATAAGTATACAACAAACATTTTTTTTTTGGAATCTATACTTTGAATGGTTGAATAAAGTTTAGATGGAAAAGATGAATAACGAGTATCATATATATATAACGGGTATCTTTCTTTCCTTTACATGAAACATATAAGTCGGAACGGCTTATACATATATATCCTAAATGTAAGCAGATAGCTGCATATAACCACTAACTATACAACATAGAGACTACTCATTTCATACAACCACTAACCATACAACATTATTGATATAACTGATAGATCGTTAATGACACAACTTTGGTTTTTTTTTAAGTTAGAAGAAAAGTCCTATCCTAGTACAACATTTACATCATTTACATGTTGTAGTTCATGTTCCAAACCTTTACCGCGGCACAAAAAGGACCGTCTTGAATTTTTTGGCAAATAAAAATTTTGGGAAAACGAGTTTGAAAGTGAGGAGAAAAAGTTTAATTTGGATTAGGCAGACTTGCTATAAGCGTAACCATGGTGGGGGCTGCCTAATGGTCTAGGCACCTTTAGGTCATTGGGAAAGTCTCCAATTTGCTTTGTACCGAGCCGGTGTTACGCTATTAGGGCTGGCCCTTCAACAGAATTCTTAAGGGGCAGCAGACACATCCTTAAAACCACACGCTTGGCCGTTCCAACAGCCGTCCTTAATATGGCTACACGGTTCACTCCGTCACGCCCAGGAATCAGCTCCAGTACCCTGGATAGAGGCCACTTCATTGGGGGTAGATTCTCATCCTTTACCAGAAATATGTCACCAACAGACACTACGGGACCAGGCGTGCGCCATTTGGAACGCTGCTGCAACAGCGTAAGATACTCCTCCTTCCAAAGCGTCGAGAATACTTGCGGTAAGAAGGAGACTCTCTGCCACCCATCCAGACGGTTGAAGTTTAGGGCAGTAAGGTCTGGTTCGATGAATGTTGAAGGCGGAAGCCATTTAGAAAATGAGCCGGAGATAGCACATCGAGGTCAGCCGAATTTTCTGAAATCGACACAAGGGGTCTGGAATTAACGATTGAGGCTATGTGGCATAACAAAGTCCTCAATTCCTCAAAACTAAGAATTGCGAAACCAACTGCACGATATAGGTGATGTTTTACAGTCTTTACTGCTGCTTCTCACAGACCGCCAGACCGAGGAGAGCGTGGAAGAATAAAACGCCACTCAATAACTTCAGCTAGGCAAAATTCGTGCAAAGAAGTCCGATGATCCTGGCTGAGGAATCTTCGCTTCAACTCGATTGGTAACATTATCAGACCATATCTGCCTGGGTTTACGTCACGCACAAATAAACCGTTTGAGCGCGCTCAGAAACGAAGGTGTTGAATGGTCCTTGACTAACTCCAAATGGATCGCATTCGTCTTGAAGCAGATGAACACGCACACGTAGCATTTAATAGGGCATTTATTCCGAGACTCTGCCTTGTAGAAAAACGGTGTTGGGCCAAGCAGCCAAAGGGGAAATGTCAAAATGATATAAAAGACGCTGAAACGGAGGAGCAGCGGCGGATTATCAGCAGTTTCTATTTTGTTTTGTTTCTGCCAGTTTCTCATGCGCTTTGCTGGTATTTGTAGCGCATGCGCTTTTGAGAGCTTTGTAAACTGCTGCACACTATCTCATCTTGTGCCTGTGTGCGTTTCCTCGCCTCGCCTCTTGCCCTCGGAGTTATGTACAGCTGCATGGTATGAGGTTTTATTGCTTAGCTTTACTGGTACTTGTATTTCGGCATTTGAGTTGAGCGGCTGGTTTTGGGGTTAAAATTGAACCCTCAAATAAAATTGAAATTAAACTAACAAATCTATTAATCTAATCTACAAATCTATTAATAAAAAACATTAATAGCGTAACATTTGGTGACCCCAACGTGATTACATCCCATATTTGGTTGTTATGATCAGCGTTAATAAGTGCCGCGGAACCTGTTGGTTTCCTTTGTTTTTTATTTTTTTTTAACGATTTACGTGATTGCATAATGGAGTCTGGAGCTGAAGCTACTGGATTTGCAGTTTCAAGCAGGGAGAGGATGCTCCGGAGGCAAGCCGAGGTTTAGTGGTGGCTACGCCGAGTGGCCTGATTTCTGCACCCTGTTTACAACGAAAATTGACAGCCATCCTCACCTGACCAAGATTGAGAAGCTAAAGTGGCTTATTTCATGTCTGCGGGATTCAGCCTTGGAGACTGTGCGAGCGTTGGAGATTTCCGACTCTAATTATGATGTTGCCCTGGATCTTTTGCGAAACAGATTCTGCAGCAAAAAGTTGAGCCAGGATCCGTTGCAACGTTTCGGGAGTTATCCGACCGTTTCAATGGTCATATGCGGGCCCTCATGATTTCCGGACCTCCAGCCGAAATTCAAGGATGCCTCCTCATCCAGATCATCTTTCAAAAGCTTGATCCTGCCACAAAGGCCAAGTGGGAAGACTCTCTCGCAGGAAGCCATGGTGACAGTCTACCAACTTGGGAATCCATGGCTCGGTTTTTAGAACAAAGGTGCCGTACCCTTGAGACTGTGGATTTGGCCATCGCTCCGCATCTGCCATCGAGTCAGGTGGGCAGACGTAGGCCGTTTAATAATCGATCTTGCATGCTCCTGAATACTCCCCCTGCGTCGTGTGCCGTGTGCGGCAGTCTGGCACATGTTGTGCCTTCTTCCCAGCACGTGCCCAGCACGGTCTCCGTTCCCGCTCCCGGTTTGGATCCTGCCAATGAAGCTGTGTTTACAACCTCTCAGGATCCGCAAGCTACCACGTTTGTGATCCAGGATCGCTGCGCTGAAGTAGTGTTCTTGCCAACCGCCAACATTCTCGTCCGTTGCCGATCAGGAGCCTTCCTTCCTTGCCGGGCTCTACTAGACTCCGGCTCCCAAGTTCATCTCATCACATCACGCCTGGCCAGCCAACTTCAACTTCATCGATCCAAATGCTCTGTAGCTGTAACTGGTCTTGGAGACGCTGAATTCACTACGGATGGAGCATCGGTTAATGTCTGCCTGAAGTCTCGAATATTCACGTATTCTGCGTACATTGAGGCAGTTGTGGCTTCTCACATCACAGAGCGTCAACCTGGTTTAAACATGGACATCTCCGACTGGAAGCTTCCTGCCAATGTGGTTCTGGCAGATCCGAACTTCCATAGAGCGCAGCGTGTGGATTTGCTTATTGGAGCAAGCCTGTTTTTTGATCTGCTCTCAGTCGGGCAAATCCAGCTAGGAGACGGTCTGCCTTTTCTGCAAAAGACGCGTTGTGAATGGGTAGTTACTGGAGGTGGCGTCACCCCAGGGAAGCCTCGTTTAGCCGCTTCATGTAAGATTATTCCTGCTAACTCTGCAAACAATTTCGACGATCGCCTCGATTATCTGCTCCGCCAATTCTGGAAGTGGAAGCCTGCACTGCCCCGATGGCTCATGCTACTAAGGAGGAGCTTGATTGCGATGCCCATTTCGCCATGCACCACGTCCGTCTTGAATCAGGTGCTTATTTAGTTCGTCTTCCAATCAAGCACAGCGTGGAGCTGTTGGGAGAATCCTACTCACTGGGCTTGCGTCGGTTCCATTCACCATTCATTAAGCGCAAGCTGTATCGTCATCCAAATTTAAGAGCCCAATATTCTTCGTTCATCAAAGAGTACTTGGATCTGGGTCACATGTCTCTGGTGCCTCAGAAATTGCGAGGTAAGTGTCTGTATTACCTACCCCATCACTGCGTCCTGAAGGAAGACAGCTCCACTACCAAGCTGAGAGCGGTTTTCGACGGTTCGGCTGTTACATCCTCTAAGTATTCCTTCAATGATGTCCTGATGTCAGGCCCCGTAATTCAACCTAAGCTTTTCCATACCTTGCTTCGGTTTCGGTCTCACCTGGTTGCTTTAACGGGAGACATTTCCAAGATATATCGCTGCGTAAGAGTCGACCCAGATGATAGCTTTCTGCAGTGCATTCTCTGGAGAGATTCTATCCATGATGACGTGTAGCTTTTTAAACTCGACACCGTGACGTATGTCACAAAGCCAGCGTCTTTTCTATCTGTTCGCGCAATGCATCAGCTGGCTAAAGACGAAGGTGCCGGTTTTTCCGTTGACTCTCGTGTTATCCTCGAGAATTTTTATGTGGACGACCTCATATCTGGTGCCCCAACGAAGACCGAAGCTGTTGAAATAATAGCCCAGACATCGAGCCTTTTGAACAAGGGTCAGTTTCAATTGAGGAAATGGTGCTCCAACATCCCAGAGGTTTTGGAAGAAGTGCCCGAAGGTGAGAGGGAATCATATTTAAAATTCAACGATGGCAGTCCGTTCATGAAAACTCTTGGATTAGCCTGGGACCCTTCTACTGACCTTCTGTTGTTTTCCTTTGAAGCCCTTCAGCCAACCGCCAAACCAACCCGGATATCTATCCTATCGTCCGTCGCTCGGTTTTATGACCCTATGGGCTTGGTAGGTCCTGTCGTCACCAGAGCAAAGATTTTATTGCAGAAGCTGTGCAGGGAAAATTTGTCATGGGATGAAAGCCGTCCCGAATCCCTTCTCTCCGAATGGCTGCTGTTAATCTGTAATGTTTGAATGTAAGCAAAGGGTACATAAACCGATTGCTGGGTTGTTGCCGCAACTTGCACTTGAACAAATTGGACGTGGAGAAAGAAATGAGTTCAGAATAGGTTTGTCTGAGACTGACTTTATTCATATAACTGTTCAATATTTATAGCTAATTTGATACATAGATATTGCTTAGGTGGTAAATTAATGGAAATATAGCAAAAACATAAAAATGATAAATTAACAATATTAAAAGTGTAATTCTGCAATATTTTGTCGGTTGCATTAAATTATAATGTCAGCAGTTCTTGCTGCGTTTTCAGTTTGTTGTTTCTGTAGTGTTTGGTTTCTCAATGTTCATCGTTTTTAATGTAGGCTTTGACCTAATATTTTCTTTATTATATATTTATTGTACTTGTGTTTTTTGTTATGTGTATAGTGTGTTATTGTGACATAAATATTAAATGCTTATGACTTAACATTCTCCCGGCCGTTGAACAGGTGTTCAACTGTCGTCCAGCTCTATAGTAAACTGTCTTGGGGTAGGTTCGGGAATTGAATTTCTTGTAGTCCCTTTAGGTTTTGGCGTCCAAATAGACCGTCTGTGTCGCATGACGAGAATGCTTATCAGTATCAGTATGATGACTGAAATGGCAAATGCAGTGTACGACATGGTTGTCTGGTGGTCCAGTTGGTACGGTGCATCCTTTCTTTGTATATCGGCTAACCGATGTTGTAGAATCTCTAATTCTGTGTCGTCCGTACTTGGTGATTGGGCCCTTAACCCGACTTCTGATGTTTCCTCTATGGGCTTTATGGGCTCGGAAATATTTCCGAATCGACTGAACGAAGTTTGTACTTCAGTGGTCATAGTGCCGAATGTAGTCAAACTTATATTGACATTGCGTGCTGTGCAACCAATGGGCCAGTTCAGCATACCAGTCGCCTTTATGTTGACTGTTGATGAGACTCCACTGCATACAGCCTGAAGTTCCATGGAGTCCTTAGTTGCGAAGATCCATTGGTTAGATTGGTGAGTTTTTAACCACACCATGCTAGAATGCACAGGATTTCTGTGACATTCAGTTCAAGTCTTGTTATTAAATAACTGGAATTCGCATCTACTGTCAACATTGTATGCCGTTAAGTGATTGAAACAAATATGCTGTTCAATTTTTATAGATGTGCATCTTTTGAATTCGTCCTCAGTAAACCCAATAAAACGATCTCTATGGGCATTGACAGCTATGATCGGTGTCTGAAGATTGTACAGCGTCCAACCTTTCGATTCCCATATTGGAATGGGCATGATGCTGAAGACATCCAATAATTCTGACGACACCAATGGTATTGTTATTCGAAAAATGGCGTGAGTATCAGTCGTACTGCCTTGCGCATACATTATTTTGTATTTTTGTATCCCGCATTTGGTCGAGCTGGTCTCGTAGCTGTGTAGGTGATATTAATATTGGACTGATTGTTCCATGGCGAATATCAGTCAATACATTAGTTATCTCACTCTGCATTCGCTGTAAGCCATTTGCAAGTAGATTTAATTGTGTCGTGAGGATCATAAACGCTTGCTCTAAATGTGCACCTTGGTACTGTCCTCGTTGCTTATTTACGAGGGTCATCTGTTGTTCCAAAGATCGTAAGCGGTTGTTTGTAGCCACCCTTCCTTTTCGCACCAAATTGATGGTGGGGTCAACAATGGACGTCTGGTTCTGAAGCAGCTGTAGGAGGAAGTCCTCGTTACCCTCCACCTTAGTGATAGTGTTGGCCATATCTTCTGCGTATGTGGCGTCGAGTACACCGAATAATGAATTGGCTATAGTTCCAACAATATTAAACGGTGATCTACGTTGCCGAGAGTGATGCATTAGGTTATTTCCTGCCTCAAGCTCTGCAACTATATGTTTAAAATGGTCTAGGATGGAGCTGCATGCTGCTACGTTTGTCAATTCTTGGCATTTGTGTGCGAGCTCCGTTACTCCAACTGAAAGTTCCTTCATATCATTCCAGTAGGGATCCAAGTCGTAGTATACTATCATTGTCCATTCTGAAACTACCATTCTCGTGGTTCCCAATCGTTCGTAGAATATTCCTGGCTTGTTACTGAACTCCGTTACCTTAATTGGCGATGCCATGGCTAGTGGAAGTAACAACATAAGCGCTAGGATCACAGGCATTGATGAGAGAATTCCCTTTTTGCGTTGTACAGGCGGCTCATCAGACTGGTCCGCCTTGAGGGTGTCGTCTAATGGGCGCTTGTTGTTGATTTCTTCTGGGAATAGTGGCGCTAGCCGAGTCACTGGTCTCTTGAATACTCCAGATGACGTTTTGATGTCCACTACCCGAACGAGGTTGTCCGGTCCGGGATAGGTTTTGAGAACTCTTCCCATAGGCCAGCTCATTACAGGCACGTTGTCCTCTTTTACAAGGACTAACAATCCCTCTTTAATATTCGGAGATGCATGCTTCCATTTGTGCCGATTCTGAAGTTCTTGCAGGTACTCACATTACCATTGTTTCCAAAAGGCGTGCTTCAGTCGTGATACCAGTTCCCATCTTTTTATTAATGGCTTGCCGCCCGGAATGATGTTGGTATCAGGAGGAGCAGTAAGTGGTTCTCCAATCAGGAAGTGTCCTGGCGTTAAAGCTGATTCGTCAGTGGGGTCTGATGACATGGGAGTAATCGGACGTGAATTGAGGATTGCTTCAACTTCAACGACCACAGTGTTGAGTTCTTCAAACGTCAAAGACGCCGTGGCTGTAATTGATACAAGCAGCCGTTTGGCGGATTTCACCGCAGCTTCCCATAGGCCACCGAAGGATGGTGCTCGTGGGGGAATGAATTTGAAGTTTATTTCTCTTTTGTTGCAATGCTGAATTATGGTGTCCTGCGCATTGGTTGAGAAGATGCTGGTTTCGAGCTCTTTTAATTTATTGTTGGCTCCAATAAAATTTGTTGCATTATCGCAATGGATCGTTTGGCACTTCCCCCGACGTCCAAGAAACCGGCGGAGAGTGGCCAAAAAGGCGTCTGTTGTGAGGTCGCTTACCAACTCCAAATGAATTGCTTTCGTGGCGAAGCAACAGAACACTGCGATATAGGCCTTGTCGGGTCGTTTTCCTCGAATCTTGTGATGAATCCATATGGGGCCGCAGTAATCTACTCCAGAGTTAAAGAAGGGCCGAGCCTGTGTGACTCTCTCGACTGGAAGATTTCCCATGATTTGACTCATTAATTTGGGCTTGACTCTGGTACATCGCACGCAGTTGTGTACAATGCTTCTTGCCATTGTTTTGTCATTGATGATCCAATATTGTTGCCTAGCAATGGCGCGCAAAGCTTGGGCACCGCAGTGCATGTTGGTCTCATGTAGTTCTCTTAGGATCATTTTTACAATTGTGTCATTGTAGGGGAGCAGAACTGGATGTTTTGCGTCTTCGGATAGGTTTGAATGTTCGAGTCTGCCTCCTACTCGAATTAACCCATCAGATCCAAAGATGGGAGCCAACGATACAAGGAAACTCTTTTTGTCCACTGTTTTGTACCGTTTGAGCTGGTTACACTCTGCGTTAAATTCGATTTGCTGAATCGTGCGCAGGATAATGATGCGTGCCTGGCTTAGCTCGTCCAGACATAGCGCCTTCGTTGGCGCTCTATTAGCATTATAACAGAACCGCAGCATGTACGAAACAATTCGTTGTAATTTGTGGAAGGAGTTACTGTGCCTACAGTTGTATATCTCTCCTCCGAATATGTCTTTAGCGGCCGCCATGCTGACAAATTTCGTTTTTTGTTCTAAATTCGTCGAAATAATGGCTGGCATCTTTGTCCAGCTTTCCTTTGATCCATGTAGGAACAGGGGTCCATAAAACCACATACTGTTGCTCGAGAGTTTGCTAGCTGTTGTTCCTCTGGACAAGACGTCGGCTGCATTGCTGGCGGACGATACGTGACGCCATTGACACTGCTCCGTCACTTCTTGAATTTTGGCTATCCGATTTGCCACAAACGTGTGGTAAGTGGAAGCCGTTGCATTTATCCACCCTAACACGACGGATGAATCAGTCCAAAAGAACCCCGCAACCGTGTCTAGAGACAAGCGAAAATCTTGTCTGACTCTGTGCGTTAGTTCTGCGCCTAGGACTGCTGCGCACAACTCTAGTCTGGGCAAGGATTGCTTTGCTGTGGGTGCCACTCTAGACTTGGAACATAGCAGTCTCACCGAGGTTTGCTTATTTTTATACGTTTCTCGGACGTAAATTGTTGCGCCATAGGCCTTTTCTGAGGCGTCCACAAACGTGTGTAGTTCTTGCGTGACTGGAACCTTTCCGTCAAATATGTGTCTTGGAATTTGCAATTTATTTAGACTTTGCAGGTCAGAACGATATGTTTTCCAGCCTGACTGAAGTTCTAAGGGCAATTCATCATCCCAAGCCATTTGTAATTCCCAGAGATATTGCATGAATATCTTTGCCTTTACGAACACTGGCGCAAACAAACCTAATGGGTCAAAGATTTGCGACAACTCAGAGCAAACCACTCGTTTTGTGATGACCAGCGCTTCGCTTTGCTGCGTTCGTCCGCAAAGTTTGTCTTGATTGGGCATCCATATGAGACCGAGGGTTTTTACACTGTGTTGGTCCAGGATCTCACCCAACTTTACATCGCTCACGGTATCCTCTTTGGGTATTCCTTGCAGTAGTTCTGCATTATTTGAGCACCACTTTCGTAATTTGAACCCGTGTGGTAGCAATATTTTATTCAATTCACTTTGGATTTGAACTGCTTCTGCCACTGAATCAGCACCCGTCAAGCAATCGTCTGTGATGTGGTATGAAGTAGTGATTGTTGGGTACATGTGTGGTTGGAACAAACTTCATATGTCCCAAGGCTTCGTATTCTTTCATGAACTCGGAATACCCTTTCCGAACATCACCGGTTAATCGTCGCTCTAGTGCTAAAAACCTTTTGATAGCAATCTCTTTCGACTCCCCCAGGGCTGAGGGGTGTTCGGCGAACGGCAGTTTCACTATAAATCTTCTGTCTTCTGCTCTTTTCAGAGTTTCCACAAAGTGTTTCTCACAATGCACCTCTGACGGAGATCGTTGTTTCTTTTGGTTTTCCAAATTGTCCAGTTTCCAAAACCTTTCAATCAAACCGTTTCTTCACCGGCGCCAACACCACAAGCTATGGCTGATTGAGTTTTGGATTTAATCCTACCTGCTACAATCCATCCAAGTTTTGTGTTTTGTAGCATGGCACCATCTCTGCCGACCTTCTGCTGACTTGGAAGGAGTAGTGAGTAATAGTGCTCGGTACCGATTAGCAGATCTATCCGTCCAGGTTTATCAAACTGGGGATCTTCTAATGGACACTCATTGGGTATTTTTAGTGCACATTGTGTTAGTGGCTGAGCTGGTTGGTCAGCTATGATGTGGGGAATCACAAACGCTTCTATGCGCTGGCTGAAATCCCCGTAAAGAGAGTTAACGAGAATCGTTACTCTTGCTCTGCTCATTCTTGGTTGTCCTCCAATGCCTTCGATCCGGAGCTTAGTATCGTGGCGCTTTAGTGACAACATTGATGCTAATCGTTCAGTGATCAAATTAATCTGGGATCCTGAATCTAACAGGGCACGAAATTTCGCGACTTGTCCGTTCTCTGCCTGGACCGCTACCTTTGCTGTTGCAAGAAGGTTGTAATTCTTGTACGCTGCGGACCCGACAGTTGGAGAATGAAGGTTGTTGACTTCCAGGTGCAACAAGGTGTGGTGTTTTTTGTCGCACTTGAAACAGTTCCTTCCTTTACATTCTTTTGACTTGTGGTCGGTCTTGAAACAGTTGACACACATTTTTTGTTTTTGTGCCCAATTCAATCTTTCGGATACCGGTTTTGCGCGGAACTCCTCACATTTATATATCGCGTGATTCGGAGCCTTGCAATAGTAACATAATGATTGTTTATCTGACGTGCTGGACGCACACGCCAGATTTTTGGACTCTTTTTTCAATGCTGCAGTTGGCTTTCCTGAGCTCAAGACTCTGATTCTTTGCTCTAAGAATTCCAGCATCGTTTGGAGGGGCTGGATCTCTACTGAGTTGCCAACTGTCTGCTCAAATAGACTTCTATTAGTCATGTCAAGCTTATCGGTAAGCAATACCACCAAAAATGCATCCCATGTGGATACATTGATGCCTAGTCCCTTTAATGACGCAAGGGCTTCTAGAGTGGTTATATAAAGCTCCTGTATTGATTTGGCACTGTCAGAGACTGGGCTCTGATGAAGTAGCCGACGAATAACTGTATTCGCGATGAGCCGAGGATTATCATATTACTTGATTTTCTACTTGTTCTTGAGACTCTTCCTTGCGACTCGTGCCTTGCATCAGCTTGTCACGGCCGCTTTCGAAAGTTGCCGTATATTTCATGCAACTGGTCCGGAGGTTCTCAGCATACTTGATGTAGCTTTCGGTCCTGGCCGTTCCTTGAATCTTTTCATCATTTTCACCGAACCTTTCACAAGCCTCTTCGAGAATGTATAGCTTCGTTTGAAAATATGATGCCTTTTGTTTTCGATTCGGCCCATCCTTTTTATAATTCCGGATGCATCTTGCGACCTCCTGCCCAATTTCTTGCTGGGCATCCAGGAGGCTTTGAGCGCTTGCCTCTTCAACGGCTGGCTCTATCATAATTTTGGGGGCAATATTTTCCCTGTCCATATTTTCGTTCTTCGTTTCTGACCGTTGGGAGTGATTTATTTGCTGTTAGTAGCTGGATGCGCTCCAACTCGCAACCGATAGTGGTCGAAGAAACTGAACCCTTTTTTAATGGATTGAGGGAGGTGTGGTGCCTTTAATCTACCGATTAAAGGGACAGCGTCACACTTTTGTGAAGATCCTATTGCTCTCTTAGCAGGAGTCTTTCTTATTTCTTTATTGTGGAACGATAGAAATCACTATTCGTTCCTTTTTGACTCTTGTTCAGAAAGTGATCCTGGGCTTGCAGGATCACGTCGGGGTCACCAAAATGTTAATCTGAAATGTTTGAATGTAAGAAAAGGGTACATAAACCGATTGCTGGGTTGTTGCCGCAACTTGCACTTGAACAAATTGGACGTGGAGCAAGAAATGAGTTCAGAATAGGTTTGTCTGAGACTGACTTTATTCATATAACGGTTCAATACTTATAGCTAATTTGATACATAGATATTGCTTAGGTGGTAAATTAATGGAAATATAGCAAAAACATAAAAATGATAAATTAACAATATTAAAAGTGTAATTCTGCAATATTTTGTCGGTTGCATTAAATTATAATGTCAGCAGTTCTTGCTGCGTTTTCAGTTTGTTGTTTCTGTAGTGTTTGGTTTCTCAATGTTCATCGTTTTTAATGTAGGCTTTGACCTAATATTTTCTTTATTATATATTTATTGTACTTGTGTTTTTTGTTATGTGTATAGTGTGTTATTGTGACATAAATATTACATGCTTATGACTTAACAGCTGCATTTCTGTTCCAGTTTTGATCAAACTCAGTGAATTAAGTTTCCTGGTTTAGTCATTCCCTGCCATGGACCCATTAAGAGGAAGCTGGAATTATCTGGTGCTGAATTGCTAGCAAGGCTGATGGCTGAAGTTGCTGACCTTGGACCTATAACGGAGATTATTATTGTTGGTGCGACTCCTCGGTTCCCCTGTCCTGGATTCAAGACAAACCTGCTCGATTTAACGTTTTTGTGTCTAATCGCGTCTCTTCCCACCTTACAGAGGTTGTTCGCGTACATCTACAAATTTTGCCACCGCATCCGTCACGAAGGCATTTCTGTCCAGGATCTCCAAGGAGGCACCCATCTGCTGATGCGCGTCATCCCGCTTACTGAGTTTAAGGAAGAGATGAGCTTGTTAAAGTCGCGCAGATTGGTTCCACCCTTAAGCCCGCTTGCTCCCTTTGTAGTCGATTTTGGTTTGCTTCGTGTTGACTGACGACTCCGGAACTCTGCGTTAGATTTTGATGGACGCCATCCTATTATTCTTCTAAGAGGCCATCCCGTCACTTCGGCTATAGTGACCCACTTTCATGAGACGAACTTGCACTCTGGCCCTCGGGCGTTAGTTGCGAAAATCCGTTCCCAATACAGGCCCATTGGGGGGAGGAAGACCGTTTCAAGGGTGTTTAACAAATGCATACGCTGTTTTCGCGCTAAGCCTCGGCTTCTGGAACATATCATGGCTGATCTTCCGACCGAGTGGGTTAAAGGATTTCAAAGCTTTGACGTAACAGGTGTGGATTTTAGCGGACCGTTTTTCTACAAGGCAGAGTCTTCGAATAAAGGCCCTATTAAATGCTACGTTTGCGTGTTCATCTGCTTCAGTACGAAGGCGATCCATTTGGAGTTAGTCAAGGACCTTCCCACAGCTTCGTTTCTGAGTGCGCTCAAACGGTTTATTTGTACGCGACCTAAACCCAGGCAGATATGGTCGGATAATGGTACCAATTTTGTGGGTACCAGGAATGAGCTCATCGAGTTGAAACGAAGATTCCACAGTCAGGATCACCAGACTTCCCTGCACGAATTTTGCCTGGCTGAAGCTATTGAGTGGCGCTTTATTCCTCCACGCTCTCCTCATTTTGGCGGTCTGTGGGAAGCAGCAGTAAAGACGGCAAAACATCACCTATACCGTGCCGTTGATCTCGCAGTTCTTAGCTTTGAGGAATTGAAGACTTTGTTATGCCACATAGCCTCAATCGTCAATTCCAGACCCCTTGTGGGTTTACGTCGCGCACAAATAAACCGTTTAAGCGCGCTCAGAAACGAAGGTGTTGAATGGTCCTTGACTAACTTCAAATGGATCGCCTTCGTCTTGAAGCAGATGAACACGCACACGTAGCATTTGATAGGGCATTAATTCCGAGACTCTGCCTTGTAGAAAAACGGTGTTGGGCCAAGCAGCCAAGGGCGAAATGTTAAAATGGTATAAACGACGCTGAACGCAGGAGCAGCGGCGGATTATCAGCAGTTTCTATTTTGTTTTGTTTCTCCCAGTTTCACATGCGCTTTGCTGGTATTTGTAGCGCATGCGCTTTTGAGAGCTTTTTAAACTGCTGCACACTAGCTCATCTTGTGCCTGTGTGCATTTCCCCGCCTCGCCTCTTGCCCTCGGAGTTATGCACAGCTGCATAGTTTGAGGTTTTATTGCTTAGCTTTACTGGTACTTGTATTTCGGCATTTGAGTTGAGCGTCTGGTTTTTGGGGTTAAAATTGAACCCTCAAATAAAATTGAAATTAAACTCACAAATCGGGTATTTTTTCGGCTGGCTTTGTGCCATATGTCACGTTGTCGAGTTTAAAAACCTTCACGTCATCATGGATAGAATCTCTCGAGAGGATGCACTGCAGCAAGCTACCATCTGGGTCGACTCTTACGCAGCGATACATCAATGTCTTCCGTTAAAGCAACCAGGTGAGACCGAAACCGAAGCGAGGTGTGGTGTAGTGAATTCAGAGTCTCCAAGACCAGTTACAGCTACAGAGCATTTGGATCGATGAAGATGAAGTTGGCTGGCCAGGCGTGATGTGATGAGATGAACTTGGGAGCCGGAGTCTAGTAGAGCCCGGCAAGGAAGGAAGGCTCCTGATCGGCAACGGACGAGAATGTTGGCGGTTGGCAAGAACACTACTTCAGCGCAGCGATCCTGGATCACAAACGTGGTAGCTGGCGGAGCCTGAGAGGTTGTAACCACAGCTTCATTGGCAGGATCCAAACCGGGAGCGGGAACGGAAACCGTGCTGGATAACTGCTCGCAAGAATGCAACAGAGTATGATGTGGGCGATTACACGTTGGGCAGCGGTTCCATAGAACCGCCATAGATTCCTAAGTTGGTAGGCTGTCATCACGGCTTCCTACGAGAGAGTCTTCCCACTTGTCCTTTGTGGCAGGATCCAGTTTTTGAAAGATGATCTGGATGAGGAGGCATCCTTGAATTTCGGCTGGTGGTCCGGAAATCATGAGGGCCTGCATATGACCATTCAAACAGTCGGATAACTCCCGAAGCGTTGCAACGGATCCTGGCTTAACCACCCTTAGCTGCAGGATCTCGTTGATGTTAGCCTGGAATATTAAACGTCGATTACTTAAACGGTTGCGCAGAAAATCAAGGGCAACAACATAGTTGGCATCAGTAATCTTCAACGCTCTCACGGTCTCCAAGGCTGACTCACGCCGCCTGAGCTTTTTCATCTTGGTCTGAGCTTCTTCAAGTGAGGATGGCTGTCAATAGTCGTCCTAAACAGGGCGCAGAAATCAGGCCACTCGGCGTGGCCGCCACTAAATGTTGGCATCGGCCACAGGGGCAATGAGGGAGCAGGCCTGTATGGAGTGGGTGAAATACCAGCACCACGGGCACCATCCAACAGTGTAGAGTGCGCCGCAACTTTAATGGAGCGCTTGGCAACCTCTACCTGGATGTCAACATCGCTTCCGATCTCACTATAGTTGAGCTCCTCCAGTTCCTACTGAAGCGTAGTGAATCGCTAGCGCAGACGCTTTTTAATTGGCTCGAGGGTCAGAATGGTTGAGTCGTCGGACCGCATCGCAGCCTTGACCTTCTGATGCAGGATGTCCATTTCCTGACACGAACCTCGGCTCGCCTCCGCAACATCCTCTCCCTGCTTGAAACGGCAGATCCAGCAGCTTCAGCTCCAGACTGCATTATGCAAAAACGTTAAATTGTATAAACAAGAAAACCAACAGTTTCCGCTGCACTTATTAGCGCTGATAACAACAACCAAATTCGGGATATAATCACGTCGGGGTCACCAAATGTTACAGTTTGGTCATTGAGAATTTTCAATGACCTTTTCCTTTTTTCCAAAATAAAAAAGACGAAACTCTTTATTTTCACAATGTTTTAAGAATGTTTATTTTTGTCCGCATATGAAATGGAGTGTGATAAAGCTCTAAAAGCTCCGCCTTAGAACATAAATAAAGATAAATAAAGCCGAGCGGCCGAGAAGAGTCGGATTGCGACCAACAACAGCGATAAGATAATGAATATATTCCAAACTATAATATACATTTATGTATATTACATTTATATATTTCATTTATATTGATCTAATCTATGCCGTGGCTGCTGGCTGACCCGACATTTCCCCCTCAGTTGAGGCCTGACCTTCAACTTCACTGCGCGCTTGGTAGTTCCAGATGCGGTTCCATTATCGGCTGCTTGAGACACTCCATCCCGGCCGGGGGCTAGATCCATACTTCTCCTCAACGGCCACTTCATAATATGAGCTGTGGGCGCGATTGACCTTCTCTCCACGTGTGAACCGCCCCCACATACAAACCATACAATTCCGATAAGCAAATCGATACGTTGTGGCCGGAAAAACTTTGGATCGGCTAAAGTGAGGTTGGCCGGAATATTCCAGCTAGAGACGTCCAAGCTGAAACTAGGCTGGAGATCCGTGATGTTGGGGGCGATGACAGCGTTGACAAAGGCCGAATATTCGGAGCAACGGGACCGCAGGAGCACATCGACAGAGAATTCGTCTGTCGCGAAGCCAGTGTCGCCAATTCCAGACACTGCCATGTAAGATTTGCGTCTACGAAGCTGCAGCTGACTAGCCAGTCGGGAAGTAATCACGTGCACTTGCGATCCTGAATCCAATAGAGCTCGGCAAGGAACAAAAATTCCAGCGCGACTCCGAACGTTCGCTGAAGCCAGTAAGGCTCTCTTACTGCGCCCTTGGGCAACTAGTGCACTAGCAGCGGATGGTGAAGCGCTTATTGATGGTACAACAGAAGGCTGGCTACTGGATGACTGTATTTCCTAAAAAATGCAGCCGGCTGTGAAGCCTCCTCCCACAACTGTGACAATTAGCAGCAAGACACTCACGAAGGTGACGGCCAGGGTGGAGACATAGACCGAGTCGCCTAGCCACACCTAGGCGGCTTTTAGCGGGCATTAACAGAAATCTGAGGCATGCAGACACTATGTGGGACCACCCACCACATAATATACAAGCAGGGGAAGGTGAATTAGTGACGATAAAGGACGATCTACTATTATTTGAGACTCTACGTCTTCCCATCTGAGTTCCCGGCACGTAGGCGGTCATGCCTCCTCGCATGTGCCTCCTGAGTCCTGCATCGCTGCTCCAAAAATTCTGCCATCGACTCCCAAGTACGGATGAGGCCCAAGTTTGACGCATTTTGACATTCCTCCCCCTTGGCCTGGGTAGCTAGGTCCAACCCTTGAACGATCACTTGGACAATGATACTGCTGGCGATCTGCATTGTTGTCCCCAAATTTTGCAAGGCTCGCATGTGAGCATTGAATTTATCGGAAAGCCCTCGCAGCGATGCTACTGAGCCACCTTCCAATAGACTGAGGCCCAGAATCCCGTTCACATGAGCCTGAAATATTAAGCAACGGTTATTAAATCAATTTTCCAAGAAACGCAACGCGACATCATAATTTTCCTCGGAGATTTCCAAGGAACGAACTGCTTCTAATGCTGAGTCCCGAAGACAAGATTGCAACCTCTGCAGCTTTTCCACCTTTCTTAAGTGAGGATTGCAGCCCACGATCGTTGAGAAAGCCGAGTGAAACTCAGCCCACTCCGAATATCCTCCGCTATAAGAAGGAAGAGAAAGAGGAGGCAAGGCTTGAAAACTCCGACTGAGCGCTGAGTCCACCTGAATACTGGAAATTCTGCTGGCAAGGGTGGAATGGGCAGCAATTCGAAAAGAGCACAACGACGTCTCGTGCTCGATTTCGGCATGCATCGTCGCTACAAGCTCAGCATACTGTCCATCGCAAGTCGCTGCTTATTTCCGTAATATCCAATTCATCAAGCTCCCCGTGGATGGCCTTAGAATCCTTGTACATGGCGACCTACTGGACATGACGCACATGGAGCATTTTGAAAGAGAATTGAAATTGAGAATTTTGAATGACCTTTTCCTTTTTTCCAAAATAAAAAAGACGAAACTATTTATTTTCACAACGTTATAAGAATGTATATTTTTGTCCGCATATTAAATGGAGTGCGAGAAAGCTCCGATTTATGATGCGTATGCACTCAGATAAAGGGTACCAGTGGGCCCGCCTTAGAACATAGGCCGGGTGAAAGCTCGCAAACTTAATGATAAAGATAAATAAAGCCGAGCGGCCGAGAAGAGTCGGCTTGCGACCAACAACAGCGATAAGATAATGAATATATGCCAAACTATAATTATTACATTTATGTATATTACATTTATATATTACATTTATATTGATCTAATATATGCCGTGGATGCTGCCTGACCCGTCAGTTACGCTATTAATGTTTTTAATAGCGGCCGAACAAATACAAGAATTTTTGATTGAATTTCAATTTTTATTTCGAGGGTTTAATTTAACCCCAAAACCAGCCGCTCAAATCAAATGCCGAAATACAAGTCGTTGAAAGCTTAGCAATAAAACCTCAAAACCATGCAGCTGTCCGAAATTCCGTGGGCAAGAGGCGAGGCGGGGGAAACGCACACAGGCAAAAGATGAGTTAGTGTACATTAGTTTTACAAAGCTCTCAAAAACGCATGCTCTACAAATACCAGCAAAGCGCATGCGAAACTGGGAGAAACAAACAAAAAGAAACTGCTGATAATCCGCCGCTGCTCCTCCGTTTTAGCGTATTCTATATCACTTTAACATTTTCGCCTTTGGCTGCTTGGCCCAACAGCCGGATTGATTCAAAAACGTATACGGATCTCCTAGAAAGCGAATTTATATCATTTGCTAAAAATTTTCATGGCGATGATTGGATATTTTAACAGAATAATGCTTCTATACATGTTTCAAGGTAGCATTTCTGGAAGCAAAAGATATCCCATTATTGGATTATTGGCTAGCTGTAAGTCCGGACCTGAATCCTATTGAGGATCTTTGGGGAATTCTTTCCCTAAAAGTTTATAATGGTGGACGACAATTTAATACCTTAAAAGATTTAAAATCAGCCATTGTTGAGAAGTGGGCAGTTATAGACATAAGCGTGCTTTCAAATTTAGTAAATTCGATGCCTCGACGATTACAATTAATTTCAGAACGAAAGGGAGATTCAATATCTTACTAATATTTTTGGAAACCTGGAATGTAAACATACATTAATTTCATTAATATTTTTTGCTCATTCTGCTTTTGCACAAATATCAATTTTCGTTGAATAACATTTTCAAATTAATATTGTATTAATAAAATAATTCAAACAATTGTAAATATTTTTTCCATTAAATGTCTATATAAATTACTTTATAAATAAATATGGTTGCACAAATATCAATTTTACTGGGGTCAAAGAAATGTGCACACATGTGTTCGTAACGCTAATCTTCACAGCCTGAAAAAGATTGCACAAAACTGGTAGCTCTTATACAGATGTAATCAACATATCAACACTTGCGTTATCTCAAGGGCTATCTCCGAACACAACATAAATAAAATCGTTAGTCAACTTTGAAAAAAAAAATTAGTTTCCAGTCTATTTGTTTGTTCCCACTATTTAGAATCTAGTTATTAGCAATCAAGGTTATTGTTAGCACCTTATGCAAAGACCTAATAATGGCGCTTATCCTTGCCATAACCCTGTCCCGATGGCCGACGCGAGAAGTCAGAAGTCACCAGAAGTTAGTCGAAAATTCCGCCGGTCGAAATTCCAAAGTTTGACGGAGATTACCGGCAATGGCTCCGATTCTACTGCTAACCTCAGATTACCCCAGATAGTACTGCATAGTACTGCAAAATATCGGCATTTGGAGAATCATGTAATAGGTGAAGCCAAAAACCTAATCTCAACATCAATTGGCGGACAAGTCAATTACCAGGATGCATGGCAACGGCTGAAGAATCGATATCAAAATGAACGTCTGTTGATCAAGTCCACGATCCAAAATCTTTTCGTACACCCCATAACTAATGGATCAGCGGTCCAGCTGCACAGCTTGCATGATACAGTGCTCCAAACAATCACCATTCTCAACGCACTCAGGGTATAGAAGATAGTATTACACCTGGTCTGACAAAAGCTATTCAGTGTCACCTGAAGTTGAGCGTTTAGTTGAAATTTTTTAAAGAATTTAACAAACGTGATGCAGTCAATTAAAAGATCCCTCAATTCTGGAATTTCATGAAAATCTTTTTTCAACCACATTATTTAAGAGATGATGGATACAATGTATATGATAGTTTCTCCAAAAACCACTAATCATGTTGGAGCCACTATAGTAAGCCACTCGGTAATAATGACTGGTTTGTCTTCATCCATTTCACAATTAAACTCCCGTAATATATTAGTAATTTTTTATACCCTTGCAGAGGGTATTATAATTTTGTTCAAAAGTATGCAACGCAGTGAAGGAGACATCTCCGATCCTATAATGTATATATATTCTTGATCAGGATCACCTCCTGAGTCGATATAACCATGTCCGTCTGTCCGTCGGTCCGTCTGTCTATTTAAAAGCAAACTAGTCTCTCAGTTTTAAAGCTATCGATTTCAAACTTTGCACACATCCTTCTTTCCTTTGCAGGCTGTATATAAGTCGGAACGGAATCGGTCAACTATATCATATAGCTGCAATATAACTGATTGATCGGAAATGCTTTATCTTTAGCATTAAGCTAGCGAGTTTCACTCGGCCTATGTTCTAAGGCTTTCTTGCACTTTATCTCACTGCATACGCATTATAAATTGGAGCTTTGTCTCACTCCAATTTCATATGCGAAATGAATAAACAATATTATAACGGTGCGAAATACGAAAAGTTTCGTCTTTTTTATTTTGGAAAAAGGAAAAGGTCATTAAAAATCTCAATGACCAAACAGTTACTTAAACATTTAGTTTAAAAATGGTAAAAATAAATTAATATAAACTGTTAAAACAATAAAGAACATAGGAAAGGAAAACAATAAAAATAATTATCAAATTGGGAGATTAAAGGTGGTGGTCGATTTCAAAAATTTTTGGCTTCGATTTTGGTCCATGAATGAGGCCTGATTTAGTCACGTTTTTCAGCGCGGATTCATGCTTCCTTGTCAGGGCTCCCTTTTCAGGGATTTGAAGTCAGGGCTGATTATGGGCTGATTCATGCCTGAAATCGAATTCACGGCCGAGATGACATTTTTAAAAATTTCAAAACAAAATTCAGGGGTGATCAGGGGGACGCATGGGTGATTCATGCTTGTTTCATGGGAGACCCGACTCCCGTGCTGCTGGTTTCTCTCAGATTTTTTTTTTCGCGCGGTTCCTTATGTCTAAAAGGACACCAAGATCATTAACCTGACTTAATTTTTCTAAGGCAATCCCACAGAGATAGTACGAAGTCTGGCTGTTCTGAAGTTTTAGGAGGTGAATAAGTTGTTTGGAAAAATTTTGCGAATAAATCGGCAATGGCCTGATCTGAGGTTGCTGATGAATTTTTAAACGTAAGTGGAGAAGGAAAAGATACATATTTAAGCTAAGTGTTTACAAATTTTTAAAACTGCTTTGGATCCTGAGTGAACTGAATCCGGCAACGGCGCATATAATTTTTATAACATTCGGCGTTTTGCATGGTGAAATTTAACCGAGCTATTAAGTATCTTGAGAAATCTATACTGCTACAGGTTATTTTCTATTTATTTAAAAGCCTGTCTTTATCTTTTTTTAGTTTCGTGAGGCACCTTGTAAATAAAGGAGGATTATTTGAAGCGGACGTATATTTTCACAGCACGCATAAGAGAAAAAATGAATTCAATGTATAATAAAATTTTTCTAAGATGATATTTAGATCGGTTCATGCCAGAATATCGGACCAGTCAAAAGTATCAATTAACCAATTTAGTTTGTAAAAGTCTGCCTAAAGAAAACAACGAATCATATTTGATAGGTGGGAAGGTTTCTGACCAACACCAGAAATGGTTTCGATTCAAGCGGTTTTCAAGCGTGGCGTGATATGGATCTTCAGGGGTTGAGAGGGGCAAAGCTCAGGAAAAAGTGGTACCATCTGGATCAGATACAAAACATAAGTCTAAAAGCCGACATAACGAATTTCTAACATGGTTGATCTGGCCTAGGGACAAGTCAAAGATGCCCGCTGTGAAATCATGATAGGTGGAAAGTGATAAGAAATGTAAATGTTCAGTATTTGACCAAGTCTGGGAAATTAAAGTCACCAAGAATTACTAGAAGGTCACTATCGGACATAAGATGGGAAACGGGCTGTATAGGAGACAAGTGATGCCAGTATGTAGGCGGTTCGGAAGATAGTGGAACGTTAGAACATTTAAAAAAAAAACGATTGAACTGACAATATGACTTTACCGCAGATGAATTCGAAATCACCCAACTCTAGCCACTTTACATCTTTAGAAGCGAAATTGGAGTCAATAGCGATTAAGACTCCTCCTCCTCTTCGCAGAGGTCGGTCACGTCTAAAAGTGGTGTACCTACTTGGATAAACTTCGGAGCTAAGGAGCTGCGGCTTTAACCAGGTTTCAGTAAAGACTATAATATGGGATGCAAGGGAAAGACTATCAGAATAGAGCTTAGGGAGCTTGCTTCGTAGGCCCCTACAATTCTGATAGGTAAGAATGTGTAGCGGTGGTCTGAAGGGACTTTAAAAGAAAACAGTGAAAGTTTAAACAAGACAGGTTAAAGATGACTGATATTTGAATCGAGTATCAGATGACTGATATTTGAATCGAGTAGCCGTTAAATAAAACTCATTGCAGCGATTCTTAAAGTGGACAGAGATTCTTAAAGTGGACTTACATTCTGAGATTTTGGGACGCTTAGATTTTAACAATAGGTGGCGCTAGAAAACTTAGTTATTACTGGTTAAGCTTAGCTGGAGATTAGTCTACCCTGATTGGCCCTGATTAGTCTACCCAAAATTGGCCGGATGAGATGAGTTGACGTCGCACCCGAAACACTTGTATATCTTCCCGAGCTTGGGCCATGTCGCGGCAAAGAAATATATATTTAATTTAGTGGGTTGGACATAAGCCCCTGGATGGACGCCTTGCCGCAACCATCGCACCCTGGCGATCATGACTAGCTCGGGCCCTTTCATTCTTGGCATATTTTTTTTGGCCAGTTCAAAAAATTGAATTTTTATAATAATTATGTGTCGTTAACCTAAGCTGAATTATTTTGTGTAGAGCAAAAGTTTTATAAATGTTTCCTATAGTCATTTGAGTCTGAATTTGTTTTGAGTCATAACCATGAACATCATGTTTCCGATTTTTTTTTATTTAAAATATATTTTAGTTATAAGTTTATCTAAACTAAATTTCTCTCCGTGTATATAAATGCACGTATGTAAGCTTAAAGCTTTTATATGCAAGAACCAGTCTCCAGAATCATCTAACGATAAGGAATCTCTACACTTTTGAGCAGACAACACATATTTTATGTCCTAATTTTGGAGATATGGCCGCTTTTAGGTCAAATACAGCTTTCAGCCCTCGGAAGATCGATCTTTCTACGCTGGATCAGGAGTAAATACTGTGAGTCATTGTTTGCATGCTTTTTACATTATTTTAAATTCTCCACTGATTCGGATAATTTGCTTTTAATAATTTTAATAACCATCTACCAAATAATGTAGCATTCCTAGTCGTCAATGAATTTAAAGGTGAAATAACGCAAATTTATTGCAAAGCTTTAAGTGTGAACTGAAAGTAAACAATTTAGAAATTAAATTGCGTTTAACGAAATATTTAAGCCTCTTCAAGGTACAGCTTTCTAATGCAGAGGAAACGGTTGTGAACTTTAAAAATATCTTTTGAACATCTTTTCTCGAATCTTATACACATTACCAAGTCAGAAGAAACTTAATCGAATGAAATTATGAAGACTTTTCTACTTTTATATAAAAATTGTTTTTTTTTAAATTTATCTGATTATTTTAGTACATCATTATGTATCATTATGTTAGTATGTAAGTATTTCTACAAAAATTAAACCCTGTTAATCTTGAATCATGAAAATTAACTAAACCTTATTCATCAGAACTCAGCTAATGACCTAGCGGATAAAGGGGTCATCAGAGCTAACCCCAAGGATGATGATCATAGGTTGGGAGGGCAACATCATCGCGCTCTCGTCCTTCTCTATCCACCTCTGTAAAATTTGATCTTCTATGTACTTTACCGGTTCTATCTTGCAATTCCTCTGTCGCTAGCACGCTCAATTCTCGACTTTAGATTATTAATATGTAACTTGTGCGATCCGTCCGAAACAAGACCACCACCCCAAGACGACGAGCTAGAGCCGGACTCTATAGCGTGCCCCAGTGAAGATAGGTCCTTTCCATTACACACACCGTTACACGTTACAAATGATGGAGGATGTTAGTTTTTTGAAGAGTCCGATTGGACAGATGTTGGGAGCTTGACTTCTATACCGTACTCGACTGATGCTCTTGTACGAATATGTCCTTTGGCCAGAAGCCAGGCGAACATAGCGTCGCAAACATCGGCACTAGCACTCGTATCATGAAGGATGACATGCGCCTCGAGTAGGATTATTAAAATTTGCTAATGTCTTCCACTGTAATAACGGCCTTGGTTTTGATCTCTGAGGCTGCAACTTCCCTAGTAGCAGATTTTTTCGCTTAGGAGATTCATTCAAGAGCTGAAGGCTATTGAATTGAATATACAGCGCACTGAGTTGATCGTTGATTTTACGGAAACCAACTATGAGTTCTTTAAACCCACTCTTGGTATGTCGCATGAGGGATCGCTATTCATCTTGAACAGCCCGACATCCACTGCAGCAATAATGGGTGCCAACACCATGAGATATGGCATCCGAGACATATGCATTAAGGTCAGCACATTTGATATGTGAGACACTTTCGCACAGCCGACAATAGATGCTGGCCTGAGACGAAGAAATCGGCTTATTGCACGATTTTAATGAGCAGACAACATTGTATACCATTTTATAATATTTTATTGATTCCAATTTTTGTTTGGTTTAATAGAAACAAATTTTTTGTAATCAAATTATCAAAAAAAAATTTATTTTTTTATTTTTAACAAATTAGCCTTCAACCACTGTACCAAATAAGGTTAGTAAAAGGTAAGTAGAGAAGGGAGTTATTAAAGAGCGAGCTGCGGATGAACACAAGTGTTAAAAAAAAGGCGCAAAAGGATAAGTGCAAAATTAACTGCAAAAATACAAAAGAAAGAATGAAAAAGAAGCAGAGCTATTTTTGGATTGCAACTATTAAAAATTTATAAAATACTCACCCAAATATGGCACTGCAAAAACGCGTAGAGATACGGGTATATCTTTTACAGGTGTTTAAATTAAAAGTTCAAACCCGCTTCAAGGTTTCAAAAATAAAAATTTTTCGCAAGCGCAAAAAATAATCACGACTGTTCGCTCTGAAGTGGAAGAGGAGAATAGGAGAATAAAAGCCATCGACTTGAAACTTTGGACACATCCTTCTTTTATTTGCAGGCAACATATAAATCAGAATGGTCGGGATCGGTCGACTGTATCCTATAGGTGCTATCGGTCGACTGTATCGGAAATAAAAAACCTTGCTTATTTAAAAATTTTGTTAGAAAATGTATTTTATTATAAAATTATTATAAAAATTATTATAAGGATCGGGTAACTATAACGATCCGATATATATCTAATAACATAAGTTGCCACTTAACTGAAACTGAGCTCTGAACTGAGCTGCGGCTCCCCCTGAAGTAAGCTTTCCTTACTTGTTGTTTAATAAAATATAAACAATAAACAAATTAAAATAAAATACAAAAGTATGAGATGGAATATTTTTGATTAAAAGTAAAAGTTTATGAATTAGGCTTAAAAATACGGGAATATACGTTTTCAGCCGTACTTTCACATATATGTATGTACATGCTTAAAAGACCGCTTGCTTTATTTTTTCAGAGCAAATGGTCTTGAGTGAACCCATGACCTGAGAGTTCTAAAAAATGGGTTGACGGGTTGAGGAACAACAGAAAATGTGTTGAGAGGTTTTTTTCTGACAACGAGCACGAGTGAAATTTTTACGAGCTCTGATTGATTTGCATTTTGCCAGAGTCCGGTAGGAATCCAAATGTTTGCAAATTGCTCTATTAGTTTGACTTTTAAGTACCAAATAGTAGGCACATTTTTCGATTGAGACCTTAATTTTTGCTTTAAAAATGGATAGCATTAAAAAATCACAGTTTCTTACACTGCATACTTGCAGTTCCTTGAATACAACAAGAAAGAGCAAAATTCTTGAATGGATAGGCTTACTTTACCCGGTATATATCTATACATATAAACTCCTACTTAATGGCAAGGGTATATCAACGTCGGTTCCGCCTGAAATTAGCTTTCCTTTCTTGTTTCTTATGAAAATTATATTTAAAATGTTTTGTTGACATCTAAAATATTTGTTTCCATTGTAAGTGTATTTTGCTTACCTCTTTTCTCTATTACTTAAAACATAAACTAAATCATAAACATAAAATAAATGTTTGCATAAATAAGTTAAATGGATAACATATTATAAACATAATTATATTAAGCATCAATATATTAATTGCTTAGCCCTTATACAGTATGTCATTGCGTGTATACATACATATGCATGAGTATATTATATACGAAATGAAAAGTATACATATGCATATTTATGTATAGAATATATATTTAGGCTTATATGCGAGTTAGCTTTCGCCGCTTAAAAATATATTTTAATTCAACTTAATTTTTTTTTTTTTTAATAGCAATTAGAAAATAAATAATTTTTTACAAAGGATAAACGATCATGTTTAGTCGTAATCTTTCCATCCGTATGCAGCGTTCGCCTTATCAATTTCTCCAAAACCAGTTTTAATAAGAGTTGAAAATGCAAAGAAGTGGAAAGCAATGACATTGTCGTTATAATATTGGAAAAGAAAAGTTTACCAAATTTTGGTTAAAAAAATTTGGTAATACATACGTTAAAAAAAATTTACCTTTTGTATAATATATTCAAATATATATAAACATACATTATATATCTTTTTTTAGAACAAAATGCATATTAGACGTAATGTAGCCTACCCATTAAATCAATAAGTATGATATTTTTAACATAAGAAGAAATTTGTTGTTCATCTAGACATATGATTCAAATTGGGGAAACTTCGAGGTCCAAAACATACCATCGTGGAAATCGTTAGTGGTTTTAAGTATTAAGTCGAACATGGAAGATAAAAGCATATCTCATATTTGGATCTTTGCAAAAGCATAAGTTTAAAAACAAATACCGTTTGTGTTAAAGTTACAAAATTAATTAAATAAATTGGTTGACAATGAATAAAAAAAGTATGCGTTGCAATCTTAATATTTTTTTAATATTTGGCGTAGTTATGTCTAAGTAACAAACACCAAATTTTTACAAATATGCAAAGGAGACAGATTAGAACCCTATTCCTACATTTAACCCTACATTTAATTAATAACCCATTTTTTTTGTTTTTAAGTAAGAAGCTTGACTTTCAAAATAAAAATTAGAAAAAATTATTATTTTACTATCAATCAAGTTCAATTTTCCTAAAGCTGTACCCGAATACTTGTGGTGTGTAAGCGATCCTAATAATATGTTAATAATAATATTGTAATATTTTTTTCGTGCGTATATGTGCGTATATACCAATTCAATTTATATATATATGTATATACATGTATGTATGTACTATACCCATGCAATTCAAGTTGCTGTTGCAAAGCCCCTTCAATGGCAAAATTGCAACCTTCTGTACCGCTAAAAATATTTTTTATAAGCACTAGAATATAGAACTAGAGCCAAATAAGTAAGTCGTAATATTTTCACTTTCCATAAAATTCGATCCGATCTGATGGGGAATACAGTGCCACCAATGACTAGTTGAAATGTCTGGCATAGGTCGGCCAGCCTATCACCATTGTTGCTGCGTGTTCCCACACCATGCCGGCCCATTATTGGTTCCAATCCGTTGTTGTTGGGGCCTAGTTTCGCGTTGAAATCTCCCATGAGAATTTTAATATCACCTCGCTTGCTCTTGGTGAGTGAAGATGTGAGGGCATTGTAGATGTCGTCTTTGATGTCATCGCTGGCGTCTTCCGTCGGGGCGTAGCATTGCACGATGGTAATGTGCCTAGCGTTGCATCGGAATCTAGCAACGCTCTGTTATTTTCTGCTCTTGTGTTTGTTTCTGTAATCGTTATTTTTCGGTCGATCCGGTGATTAGCCGAGTGCAACCTATCTCAGAGGTGGGGCTGCCACCTAACGACATCATCTGGGAATGCCGGTTTTCGGCATTTCCACCAATTCTTGGTGGTCTCTGAATGCGGTGTCAAACGTTTATGCAACGCCCAAAAAATCTGATATCATATAAAAAAAACCTCTTGACGAGGTAAAATAACGGTGGCGAACCCGCATGCCACGCCCAAAATATCTGATATCAATTTTCAATGTATATAATGTATGTATGATCAATGTATATAAAAAATTATACATAAAAAATATTCTTACCCGGCACGTAAGAAGTTTCTATCGTCTATTGTTATTCTTCCACGTTCCAACTATTCGAATTTTTCCCATTTTATGAACCATTGACCTTGAGCTTGACCTCTTCGCACATTTCGTGACCAAGATAATATGACCAGCCGTTATTGAGTTTTAGCAAGACTTACTGTAATTCAATTTTATATGTTTAGATATCGTACGATTTAATCGAGGTGTTAGATCCGCAAGTAAACAAATGGAAATTTTTGTTTTTTAATATCTTTTTGTTAATATCTGGTTTAATATATGTTTTAATATTTTTACACCATTTTTTAGGTATTTTCATATGTATACTAATTATTAATATTATGTGACAAAAAAATTATTAATAATTACAGGTCATTTTTGTTTGACGCCAGGAAGCAAAATTAGGGTTGACCTGAAAATAATTTTACTCTTTGAAATTTGTTGCATCATATTAACTTGTGAGGGTCATGGAAGATTGATTGAACCACCCAGTAGGGCATCGGCCTGGCGCTATGGATTTTCTACACTACCTGATTATAATGACCATGAATTATACTGTGGCGGATTTACTCGACAGTGGAAACAAAACGGTGGTAAATGCGGTGAGTGTGGCGATGCGTGGGATATGCCGGTACCACGTCCTCATGAAAATGGTGGTCAATGGGGAAAAGGTTTGATTGTGCGAAGATATCGTCCTGGATCGAAAATGATGATTCGTATAGAGCTAACAGCTAGCCATATGGGGTAAGGCAGCTATATAAAAAAAACATAATTAAATTGTTGTTTTATCATTTCACCAACATGGTTTTTTGTATAGTTTTTTTGAATTCCGATTATGTCAGACACCCAGTGCAAAACAGGAATGCTTTGATCAGAACGTGCTGCGCATACTTGGAGGCTCTCCTTTTCAACCAAGTCCTGAAGACACGAACTTTCGGTTTTATCCACGAAACGGCAGTCGTATATATGAGATAAAAGCACAACTACCAGGTAAAATACTTGAAGCAAAAAAATTTTTTTATAAAATCTGTATTGTAAATTTATTAATCCTTAGAATACACATGTGATCAATGCGTTCTTCAATGGCGATACGTCGCCGGCAATAACTGGGGAATGTGCAGTGATGGGAATGGTGCTATTGGTTGTGGTCCTCAGGAAGAATTTCGATCTTGTTCGGATATTTCCCTTACACGTGACGCTCAAAGCCCATTTCGACCCTTGCATCCTTCAACTTCGGAACACAATATAACTGGCACAGAGCCAAATGCAGAAAATGATGTGATCAACTCCCTTATTTATATTCTTATTTCTATTTTCATTCTTTTGATACTCATTTGCTTATTTTTAGCCATTTGGTTTAGATTTGAAAAATGTAAAATATTTATAAAAAATAATTTTCTTAGCCGTAAAAAATCAAAAGTTGTTTCTAAAAATTCATACGTAAAACAAATTTTTAAAGGTTTAAGATGTGATAAAATTAATGTAGAGAAGGATCTCAATGAGGTTCATGTTCAAAGTCCACCAATACCACCACCGCGAACTAAAAAAGTTAATCAAGAAATACACATAATAGCTACCTAAATGATTTTAGACTGATATATTTATAAATTCATTAAATGTATAAGCTCAATAAAATAAAAATATTTATATAAAATATATATAATCCTTCACATATTTATAAGTTGAATTAATAAATTAATTAAAAAATACTCTACATCAACTCATGAGGTGATCCTGATTAAGAAAGTATAGCGGTAAAGGAATTGCGTTGCGCACTTTTGACCAAAATTATAATAACCTCTGCAAGGAAAAAATGATCAAGTGAAAAACCTTACCCGTAGAGTACAAGATTATATTGTATTCTTTTGAATGTACCCATCTCTCCGACCCAATAATCAGCATTAACATAATTTTCAAAGTGATTTTTCTTTTCGTTGTAACGAAAGTCTACACATTTTTCACTTTCCGCTACTTTCAATAAATTTTCCTCCTCTTGTCCTGTGGGTATTGCTAATCTCTTTGCCTCGTTGTTCCAATCCACATGCTCTGCTGATAATTATAATTTATCTTCTAATTATAATGTATTACCTTTTGCTCTATCATCACTTGGAAATTGATATCGACGACCAGTGGAACCTGAGAATATACCAAGCTACATGCTAAAGTATTGTTGTGAGCACCTTAGTATATCACTAACTTTCAAATCAATTATTCTATTCAATTAATCGGTTGAGCTATCGGCCTTATTCTGGATCTGGAATGTATTATATATCGGTCCTCTTTATAAAAAAGGCTCAAAACATAATGCTTAGAACTACCGTGGTATTGCAAAGATTTCTGTTATACCAAAAATGTTGGTAAAATTGATTCCTTTGCAACTTCAACATTTCTGCAAAGTATTATCATTCGCCTTCTCAACATGACTTTATAAAACACCTTCCCACAACTACTAATTCTAATAATTACAACAACTACTAATATACTAATAATTTCTGAACCGTCTGCAAACTGATGTAATTTACAAAATTTATAGGAAATCTTTTGACTCCGTGAATCGAACCTTTTCGGAAAGGAAACTCTCATTGTTGGGGTTTCGTCCCAAACACCGCACGCACAGTGTGTTATTTAAAAACACACAAAATTTCTGATGATCCAGGTTACATTAGTTGTCCCACAGGGTAATCACGTAGGTCCGTTGCATTTTATACTTTTTATACCCTTGCAGAGGGTATTATAATTTTGGTCAAAAGTGTGCAACGCAGTGAAGGAGATATCTCCGACCCTATAAAGTGTATATATTCTTCATCAGGATCACCTCCTGAGTCGATATAAGCATGTCCGTCCCATCAAACTGATGTTTGGCAAACTGATTCGATCTGCCAAGTTGCATAAGGATGGGCCGACTATATCCTATATCTGTCAAATAACAGATTGATTGGAAATTCCATAACTTTGTTGTTTTTTAAGTTAAAAGGATGGGACTTTCTATGCACTCCACTTTGGGTAAATTAATTCGGTCTGACAAATTTCATATGGATCGGTCAACTATATAAGATTCGATATATATCTAATAATATAAGCTGCCACATATCTGCAAGGGTATATCAACTTCGGCTCTGCCCGAAGTTAGCTTTCCATTCTTGTTATCAAACATTTTATTTTATAACTTTAAACAATTGCGGTGTTTACATATATTTATAAGACAATTCTTTACATTTTAAATATTCCTATCGCTTAAAATAGGAGGTGGAGGTAAAATATTAAAATTTATTAATTTTCCACCAAGCAAAGCTCTACTCTGCTTCTTCATGTGCTTCATAACGGTGTTGGGTCTATTGTCCCTCAATAGAGATTCTTATCTCTATTCTTTGCAGTTTACTAGCCCAAACTAATTGTTCTTTTCGATTTCCCTTTTTCATTTTCCTGGTAAAATGGTTCAAGGTACGTCAATAATAAAAAAAAATATATTAATAATCAATAATCATGAAATCTAAACTTGCCTGTGCGATTAAGTCTAGTAAAAAGACAATCTCCTCATCCCAGCCTACCATCCACTGCTGTCTCTGTGAAAACGTTGTACACGCTAAGTGTGCCGGGTTCATGGCCTTAGTTCTGGATGCCATTTCACGTAGGTCTGGTCTCTACTGTTGACGGTTGCCGTGCTGTTGAGGACTTAATGAGATCATTCATGAGACAGACTAAAAATTTAATAAGTTGACTAGCGGTTTTCGTAAAATCAATGACCAACTCTATGCTCTCGATAAACAGTTTAGTAGTTTTCAGCTTTCTAATCCTGAGAATCCATATCATGTGATGATTCCCACTCTTGAGGTTTTAATCGAAACCAAATTGTAGCGCTACCAGCTTTTTAATAGCGGCCGAATTAAAACAGGTTCAATTTTAATTTCAATATTTATTTGGGTTAATTCCACGCAATATAACCAAGTAGATAATATAAACACCAAAAACACAACAGAACTAAGCTTGGGCGCAGAAGCTCTACCTAAGCTCCCAAAAGCGCTACAAATAACAACAAAGTGCACGCGAAACTGGGAGACAGAAAGACGCAAATCAATGCCGCTGCAGCTAAACAAAATTATCAATATTCCAATTGGCTTTGTTGGTAACTGCTGAGCCAAACATCCTCCCCCCTATTGAAGGCTGGGCCTTCAATAACAATTCCAGAAGGGCAGCAGATACATCTTTGCAATAGATATTTCTCGGGTTGCGCAGCTGCCTTAAGACGACTTAATTAGTCGCATTCGTCCCATCTAGGAATCCCGCAAGGCGAACAAGGCATATCAACTTCTTCCAAATCTTTGACCATGCATTGCTCCCCCCAACAAACCAATGTGAGAATCGAGTTCTCGTATCGAGCGCATGAGGGCCCGTACATCTCTTTCTGCAAAGGACAATCCTGCCTCCCCGCTTACATTCGAACCAGGCGATTCATGGGCATCTGTTGATGTGAACAGTCGGCGGGCAGAAGCTGCCGAGCTGTTTTCCCGTGATAGTCCATTGCGTCCAGAAACCACTCAGCCAAATACCGTATTTTGGGCAATTGGAAGGCAGTTACCTAAATGGATTTGGCCAACTAACAACAGGTTGAAGAACAGGCTGGCTCCAATTAGCAAGTCCATACGCTGTGGTTTGTTGAAGTTGGGGTCAGTCAGAGCTAAGTTGTCAGGAATCCACTTCGCAATATCGATATTAAGGCTGGGCTTACAGTCTGCAATGTGGGAAACGACAACAGCCTCTAGTTTCGTGGAATACGTGGTTAAGCGAGACTTCACGCACACATTAACGGAGGCTCCATCCGTAGCAAACTCAGCGCCGCCGAGACTGGCGACCGCTACACAGCATTTGGAGCGACGAAGCTGCAGCTGACTTGCCAGCCGCGATGAGATAAGGTGAACTTGTGAACCAGAATCCAATAGCACTCGGCAAGGCAGGAAGGCACCAGATCGACCACGAATGAAGATATTGGCGGTTGGCAGAAGCACTAGTTCAGTATGACGATCCTGAGTAGCAACGGCAACTGCATCGCGGGAAATCAAGTTTCGTTCTGGTGGGCAGTGGTAGAGCTGGGCAGATTTCCGCAATGGTGCAACAAAGAATGATGTCGGCGATTGCACGTTGGACAACGGGAAGCTGAACATCCGCGTGCATAATGGCCATCCTTCAGACATACAAAACAGCGGGTCAGCCGTCGGACTACGTCGTACCGCCCACTGATCAGCAAGGCAATAAACCTTGGACATGAAGGAAGTGCGTGCGCCAAAACCGCGCACAGGGCGCATGGTTCAGGACGGGCGTTAATAAGCATGCACAAAGAGCGGTTATTGGAAGATCTACCTCTGCCCACTTGATTAGCTGGTGGATACGCCGCCAAAGAAAAATCAACGCTCTCGAGCGTCCGGCACCTTTGTTCGAAAACTCGTGCCGTGGACTCCCACGATGGAATGCTGTCGTTGGTTCCGGCGAGAGTGTCCTCCCACTTGGCCGGCAGCGGATCCGGAACTCATAAGAGCCCGCATATGACCATTGAACCGATCCGATAACTCCCGCAAAGTAGCAACAGATCCTGGCTCGACCACACGAAGCTGCAGGATCTCATTAATGTGAGACTGGAATATTAACCGCCGATTACTGAAACGATTGCGCAATAGGTCAAGGGCCACGTCATAGTTCGCGTCAGTAATTTCCAGCGCTCTCACCATCTCCAAGGCTGACTCTCGCAGGCATGAAATGAGCCACCGAAGTTTTTCCATTTTTGTTAGGTGAGGATGGCTGTCAATCGTGGTCTTAAAAAGGGCGCAGAAATCCGGCCAGTCGGCATAGCTGCCGCTGAATGTTGGCATCGGCAACGGTGGCAAGGAAGGGACTGGCTGGTATGGCGCTGGTGAGACACTGGCACCGTCGAGAAGTGTGGAGTGGGCAGCGATTCTTATGAAGCGCTTGGCAACCTCCACCTGAATGTCCACATGCACATCAGTCGCCAGCTGCGAGAATCTCCAGTACAGCTCACTACCGATCTCGCTGAAATTTAGCTCCTCCAACTCTTCTTGAAGCGTGGTGAACCGATCACGCAAACGCTTCTCCATTGACTCCAGCGTCATAATGATGCAATCCTCATTTTGCGCTGCAGCGCTGCATCTCCTGACAGGTGACTGCTGCTCTTCTTCTCAACATCCTTTCCCGGGATGCGGTAGCAGATCCAATAGTTTCAGCTCCAGACTCCATTACGTAATTATCCAGCGCGAGTGGTGCAAACGAAAACATTTTTTTTTTTTAGTTTGTTTTGATTTCCCGGGGCACTTAAACTGATTGAAATTCGGGGCTCATTCACGTCGGGATCACCAACGTAACGCTACCAGCTTTTTGATAGCGGCCGAATTAAAACAGGTTCAATTTTAATGTCAATATTTATTTGGGTTAATTCCGCGCAATATAACCAAGTAGCGGCCCATAAATATCAACACCAAAAACACAGCAGATCTAAGCTTGGGCGCAATAGCTCTACCAAAGCTCCCAAAAGCGCATGCGCTACAAATAACAACAAAGTGCATGCGAAACTGGGAGACAGAAAGACGCAAATCAATGCCGCTGCAGCTAAACAAAATTATCAATATTCCAATTGGCTTTGTTGGTGACTGCTTAGCCAAACACAAATAAATTAATTTTGGATTTTGACTGGTCCGATCTACTGGCAGTGATGATATAAACCTGTATGCCTTACATACATTTTTTTACTCTTTGAATATATACATATGAAATATTTACATATATATTTTTTTTTTTTAATATATTGCCGTGGAAATATCCGTCCGGTTAAACAAAACCGCCTTGGTATACAAAGCACCTATTAAATTTAAAGAACGTCATGAATTGACTTTTAAATAAACCTTAATTAAGATGCCTAGCTTAGGGTCACCGATCGGGTCGCAGGTTGCGGATAGCAAACGACCTTACCGGAAGGTTAGCTGTGAATAAAGGCCTTCCTCGCAAATAAACAGCCCCGGACAGATAGCGGGCATCCGCGCCGTAAGCGGTACCGACGATGCACACTTTTCCCTCTCCAATACCATAGTACTTATCTACCTCCCATCCCAAAATACCATCTCACACCTGGCGTCATTCAATGTGTCATTCGACCTGTGCCAAAGGGTACTATAATTTGGTCAAAACTGTGCAACGCAGTGATGGAGAAATCTCCCACCCTATAAAATATATATATTCTTGATCAGGATAAACGCCAGAGTTGATATAACCATTTCCGACTTTCCGTATGTCCTTTTATCTGCTTCTACGCAAAACTAGTTCCTTAGTTTTAAAGCTCCTTTTATTTGTAGGCAGAATAAATGACGGAACGGCGGGATGGACTACTAGAAGATGGGACTTTCTACGGATTCCATTCCAAATTTCACGGATTCAAAATTACGGATTCCAAATTTCATAATGATCGGCCGACTATATACTATAGTCGCCATATAACTGAACGATCGGTGATGCTTGATGCTGTTTCCAACATTTTTATTAGAAAATTAAAATTGGATCGCATAGGCACCACCACACCGCTCCAGGGTGAGCTGGAGGGTACCGGTGTACCAATAGCCTCATACAACTACAGCTTAGGGAGGCCAACAAGAGAGAAAACCAGCTCTGCTGGGACTCCGTCCCCAACTGTTGGTTGGTCCGCCAACTCTGTCCCAAAATCTCAAAGAAAAGAACACCCCAATTACTTAGGATGGGTCGAACCCGCTTCAGCACGGCTATAAGATTCATCACAGAGGGGGCTAGTGGGTTCACATGCTAGACGAATGAATTCACTCCACAACGACTACTGCCGCAGCTGTAGGGACGAAGAAGAGGAAGAAACTATTGAACATCTACTATGCCACTTACAAGCCCTGCAGTCTCTCAGATTTCAACCTAGGTCATTGGTTCTTCACCGACATCTCAATGATGTCAGAAACTTTCCAAACAGGATAGCAAAATTTACCAAAGCCTCAGGGTAGGGAATCTTCTAGACCATGAGTTCTTCCTGCGAATAATGGGAATTAGATCCGGCCTACGGTATCCCAAGGGTCGAATATGGTCTAAGTGTGGTGGTTGCCTTATAGGAGTAATCGCCAGCTATCTAAAATAACCTAAAGTAACAGCAAGGGTATATCAACTTTGGCTCCGACCAAAGTTAGCTTTTCTTTCTAGTTTAATTTAATTTTTTAAAAAAGTCATGGCTATCTAGAACTGTTTTTTTCCAAGGCTGCCACTGCGGACGTACAGTCTGCCTTCCGCCCAACCGACTGAGGGGCACTGCCGCATCGATTAACGGATCGAATAGCGGGGATAGATCCGAAAGTAGGTTAGGTTAGGTTAGGGCGGCGATGCTGGGGGAACATAGAAGACCCCCCGCTTCCACTTAAGCCGCTAGGGCTCCTAGTGCTACCGCATGGGCAAGGGATTCACCGAAGTGCCCCCCTCCTTCCTATTTACCAGGGATGCATATATGCCTAGACTTCCATGGTCCCAACCTGCTATTTTTATGAAGGCCACCAGTCCGCGTGGAGAGATCGCTATGGTCTGAAAGTTCTGCGGACCCAAAGTATTTAAGTCTGCTGCGACCGAGTGCCGGGCAGTGGCATAGGAGGTGCGTGACTGATTCTACCTCCTCTTCATCCCTGCAGCTCCTGCAGTAGTCAGTAGGCTGACGGCCATCCGAAAGTAAAGGATAGAATAAAATATTAAGAGGAAGGATTGTTGCTTAGATAAAGCGTTTAGAATATAAGAAGTAAGGTTATATGTAGAGCCTAGTGACAAGATGGGGTAGAGATCATTGTAGCCTTACGTCAGCATCCGCAAAATTAAAAAATTTTAGTAGTTATACCACAAATTTTTTAATTTTATAAATAAAATCACCCCCTTCCTTTCTTTAAAGGTTAACTTTCATTATATTCTGGTATCTGGATGGTAAACTGTTTCCTGATAATAAATTCATATATTTTAAATATATATAATTCATATATATGAATTTATAGTGATCCGGTCTTTACTCTTACGTTGTAAGTTTTGATGCATATACATTTTTCACAGGAATGTTTCAGAGTTTTACCGTTTTTCCCTATCGGAATGACTGCGTTTTAGTCGCTTATGCTTATCTCATTTATACTTCACTTGGGCCAGCCCCATGTTTCCAGGGGGATAAAATGTTTGTGACTTAAAGTTTTTTAATCAATAGAAATAAAAAAATCTTATAGTCATCCCAAACATTCCAAGCTTTTCAGTTCGTTAAAATGTAAATTAATTCAACATCCATCATATAAACCTCAAAACGAATAAATGTACAAATCCCCTTTTGATATGAAATTGCTGCGGTTATTTTTGCAGAGTCGATGTCAGAGAGTCAAAGTTGAGATGTGATTTACAATTTATTTTTTAAATAAATAAATAAAAAAAAAAGTATACCTTTGGTATAATACCTTTGGCTACTGTCGCAGCATCTTGTTTTTCGAGCCCATCGCCTGGATGCACCGCATCATGCTGAACACCCATGGTCGCCTGCACTGCCCCAAGTGCGAGCAAAAACTGGGAAACTAAAGTTGGATCAATGCTTGCAAATGTCCTTGCGGGGAGACCATAACGCCAGCATTCTATCTGATACCTTCCAAACTGAAGCTCTCCAAGGCCGTGCAGACCACGGTTTAGAGGTCGTGCTCGAAAAAGAAAGAGATGGCGGTATCGAGGAGGACTCTAGTCTGCATTGGATTTCAGGAGTAAAGGTCGAAGAGTTTAGACCTCTGGGTCTATGGATCATTGATATCCAAATCACGTACACCGATTTCAATCGAATTTGCACTTCCCATTCAAAAGTACTTGCATTTATGAACTCTGCTAGTCAGGACTCCGTTCCAGCATCCGATCTATGAGTTTCTCGAAGAGTATTTCCTATAAAGGATAGTCTGGACATGTGCGAGTTATAGTCTACGAGTTGTGAGGAAAATGTTTCAATTCTTGGGTTTCAAGATTCTTTAGTGTTTTTTTCTTTCAAAATAGTACTTTTTAGGGTAATTTTTATCCCAAAAATGGTACATTACTGACCCATCCATCCTCCTATACTCAAGACTTGATTTAAAAACAATTCTTGCCTTTCTATGATACTTTTTTCTTTCAAAATAGTACTTTTTAGTTTTATTTTAACCCTAAAAATGGTATATTTTTAGGTTATTTGAACCCCAAGAAATAATTTAAAAAACAATTCTTAGGTTTCAAGATTCTATGATCCTTTTGATCCCTACTTTATAGTGTTATTTTGACTTAAAAGTTATATATTCCTGTCGAATCAAATATTTAAGATTTGAAAACTCCTTTAAAAATACTTCTATGGGGTATATCCCCTAGTTATTTGAACCCCAAGACTTGATTTAAAAAAACAATTCTTGGGTTTTGAAGTTTCTATGATACTTTTTTCTTCCAAAATGGTACTTTTTAGTGTAATTTTTGACTTAAAAATTTTATATTAATGACTCATTAAGTATTTAAGATTTGAAATCTCCTTTAAAGATATCCTTGAGGAGTATTTCACCCCCTAGAAGTTTGAACCCCAAGACTTGATTTTAAAAAAAACCATTCTTGGGTTTCTACACTACTTTTTCCAAAATGTTCTCTGAGGCTCTGTATTCAGTCTAGAATATCTCCTCGTATCCGGTTTTAGCCCTGTTGAACAGGGTTCTGCTTGCCGTCTCGAAGGTTGCTAGCTCTGTAATACACCAAGGAGGCCTATTTCGCTTATTTGGTCTTATTCTTGCCCTCCTCTGAGGGCATTTTTGCAGGCTGGAGAGAAAACTTGTACCATAGTGTTCAGACTTTCAAAGGTTTGAGGATTGTCTGGAGGTTATAGTGCAATAGCGCCTGATACAATTTTATGGTATTTGGCCCAGTTGGTTTTTCTGTGGTTCTGAAAAACTGCTGGCTCTGTGCTTTTAAAATTAAGGGATATTTCGACGTACCTGTAGTCGGAGAAAGAGTGTTTCTCTAGGACCTTCCAGAGAGTAACATGACTGAGTACCTATACTAGTGTCAGATCAATGGATTGGGACTGCGAGTCCCAATAATAAAGGGGGGATCGATTCCCTTATTGCACAGGAAATGATTTGACCTTAGAATAAAATAAAAAAACAACTCACCGCAGTCATTGGTGTTGGAGCTCGCCCATTGTGTATGGTGAGCATCGAAGTCGAATCCTATTATGAGGCCGATGCTGAGCCTTTCACTGTCTTGTGCTAGCTTTTCCACTAGCTTGTCTGGGGATTCCGACCTCTCGTAGTCCATATAGGACGACAACCCGGACTGGAGTCGTCTAAACTCTACGGTGGCTGCCAGGCGTCGCTGTAATTATGGAGCAAAAATATGCTATGGTGCTTTTTCACTAAGATGCAGGCTCAAACTTTACCTTTAGAGTTAGCTACTATTAGCTTCTACTCCCTAGTCGCTAGTCCAGAAACCCTTCCTCCTGCTATCCATGATTCCTGGACTAGGACTATATCAGCTCCATCCTCAGCCAGATGGAGCAGCAGCGCAGCTGGCAATGGTGGCCGGTGGACGGCAATGGTGGCCGTTTATCTGCAGAATCCGTAAGGACATCTGACAGTATCCCCTCCATCATTGTAATCTCGGCCTCTTCGTCGTCGGAGAGGCCTTCGTCGATGACCCGACTCGCAGCTATCATGCGAAGAAGCGACGCATCAGTGCTATAGCACTGTCTTCGATATCAGAGGCCCCTATCTCTGAGGACAAGTCCTCTTGAGTAGCGTCTGGATTTGCTCAATCGTTCGAGCCCGATTTATAGACTTTTACGGACACGGAACTAAAACCGAAGTTTAGCTCCCCATGAGCAGCCTCTATGGGAGCTAAACTCTCCTTGTTGATGATAAGGACCACCTGATTGGTTGGTCCTTCCATCTCCTCTACATTCGCCACTCGCCGGTCCGTCGGGGAAGATGTGGGTTGCATATTTGCAACATGGTTAGGATATGGCTGGGCTTCTTAATGAAGGCCGAGATCCAGATCCTTGCCAGCTCAGCGCAACGAGCTTGGCGCCCTCGTAGACCTTAAGAGCTCAACGGATCTCTCATCATCACAGGCTATGACCTCCACGCTGCCTTGGAACCAACCCATGTTTTTACAGGAGGGGGGCCTTGTTCCTTGAAGACTATGCGGAAGACTTTGCCGATTTGGCCCTTCCGTGGCAAGCAGAATCTTCCCTGAAGTTCTTTTCTCGGCATACGAGAATCTATTGTGGCCAAGATTGCTAGCCACCTCAGGTTTGCTACGCTTTCCCGCACCGGTAGGGGGCATCATGGCACTTGAGCCGGGAGATGCCATGGTGGCGGTAGTGGGTGGCTTGCCGTTGGCCACCCCCAGTTTGGGGTGGGGTCGACTTGGACCCAGCCTAGCAGGCCCGTCTTAGAATTGTGGCCAGAATCACTCGATAATGCCTGTATTATGGGTTTTTGGGAGAACCCGACTTTTGTGTTTTTGTGTTTAACTGCTCCATGTATAGTCCCACGAGGTGCGGAGAAGGGACAGTCCACCCGGGCGGAGATCCGCGACGCCCGGATAAGACTTCTTAGAACAGGGGGTCGCCACGTACCCTGAGCCCTCCGTTTGAGACTGGGGAGAGTTATATATACCAGGCCCCCAGTCAGGCTGACTTTTGGCACAGGTCGAATGACACATTGAATGACGCCAGGTGTGAGATGGTATTTTGGGATGGGATCTGGATCTCGGCCTTCATTAAGAAGCCCAGCCATATCCTAACCATGTTGCAAATATGCAACCCACATCTTCCCCGACGGACCGGCGAGTGGCGAATGTAGAGGAGATGGAAGGACCAACCAATCAGGTGGTCCTTATCATCAACAAGGAGAGTTTAGCTCCCATAGAGGCTGCTCATGGGGAGCTAAACTTCGGTTTTAGTTCCGTGTCCGTAAAAGTCTATAAATCGGGCTCGAACGATGGAGCAAATCCAGCCGCTACTCAAGAGGACTTGTCCTCAGAGATAGGGGCCTCTGATATCGAAGACAGTGCTATAGCACTGATGCGTCGCTTCTTCGCATGATAGCTGCGAGTCGGGTCATCGACGAAGGCCTCTCCGACGACGAAGAGGCCGAGATTACAATGATGGAGGGGATACTGTCAGATGTCCTTACGGATTCTGCAGATAAACGGCCACCATTGCCGTCCACCGGCCACCATTGCCAGCTGCGCTGCTGCTCCATCTGGCTGAGGATGGAGCTGATATAGTCCTAGTCCAGGAATCATGGATAGCAGGAGGAAGGGTTTCTGGACTAGCGACTAGGGAGTAGAAGCTAATAGTAGCTAACTCTAAAGGTAAAGTTTGAGCCTGCATCTTAGTGAAAAAGCACCATAGCATATTTTTGCTCCATAATTACAGCGACGCCTGGCAGCCACCGTAGAGTTTAGACGACTCCAGTCCGGGTACTGTCGTCCTATATGGACTACGAGAGGTCGGAATCCCCAGACAAGCTAGTGGAATAGCTAGCACAAGACAGTGAAAGGCTCAGCATAGGCCTCATAATAGGATTCGACTTCGATGCTCACCATACACAATGGGCGAGCTCCAACACCAATGACTGCGGTGAGTTGTTTTTTTATTTTATTCTAAGGTCAAATCATTTCCTGTGCAATAAGGGAATCGATCCCCCTTTATTATTGGGACTCGCAGTCCCAATCCATTGATCTGACACTAGTATAGGTACTCAGTCATGTTACTCTCTGGAAGGTCCTAGAGAAACACTCTTTCTCCGACTACAGGTACGTCGAAATATCCCTTAATTTTAAAAGCACAGAGCCAGCAGTTTTTCAGAACCACAGAAAAACCAACTGGGCCAAATACCATAAAATTGTATCAGGCGCTATTGCACTATAACCTCCAGACAATCCTCAAACCTTTGAAAGTCTGAACACTATGGTACAAGTTTTCTCTCCAGCCTGCAAAAATGCCCTCAGAGGAGGGCAAGAATAAGACCAAATAAGCGAAATAGGCCTCCTTGGTGTATTACAGAGCTAGCAACCTTCCAGACGGCAAGCAGAACCCTGTTCAACAGGGCTAAAACCGGATACGAGGAGATATTCTAGACTGAATACAGAGCCTCAGAGAACATTTTGGAAAAAAGTAGTGTAGAAACCCAAGAATGGTTTTTTTTAAAATCAAGTCTTGGGGTTCAAACTTCTAGGGGGTGAAATACTCCTCAAGGATATCTTTAAAGGAGATTTCAAATCTTAAATACTTAATGAGTCATTAATATAAAATTTTTAAGTCAAAAATTACACTAAAAAGTACCATTTTGGAAGAAAAAAGTATCATAGAAACTTCAAAACCCAAGAATTGTTTTTTTAAATCAAGTCTTGGGGTTCAAATAACTAGGGGATATACCCCATAGAAGTATTTTTAAAGGAGTTTTCAAATCTTAAATATTTGATTCGACAGGAATATATAACTTTTAAGTCAAAATAACACTATAAAGTAGGGATCAAAAGGATCATAGAATCTTGAAACCTAAGAATTGTTTTTTAAATTATTTCTTGGGGTTCAAATAACCTAAAAATATACCATTTTTAGGGTTAAAATAAAACTAAAAAGTACTATTTTGAAAGAAAAAAGTATCATAGAAACGCAAGAATTGTTTTTAAATCAAGTCTTGAGTATAGGAGGATGGATGGGTCAGTAATGTACCATTTTTGGGATAAAAATTACCCTAAAAAGTACTATTTTGAAAGAAAAAAACACTAAAGAATCTTGAAACCCAAGAATTGAAACATTTTCCTCACAACTCGTAGACTATAACTCGCACATGTCCAGACTATCCTTTATAGGAAATACTCTTCGAGAAACTCATAGATCGGATGCTGGAACGGAGTCCTGACTAGCAGAGTTCATAAATGCAAGTACTTTTGAATGGAAAGTGCAAATTCGATTGAAATCGGTGGACGTGATTTGGATATCAATGATCCATAGACCCAGAGGACTAAACTCTTCGACCTTTACTCCTGAAATCCAATGCAGACTAGAGTCCTCCTCGATACCGCCATCTCTTTCTTTTTCGAGCACGACCTCTAAACCGTGGTCTGCACGGCCTTGGAGAGCTTCAGTTTGGAAGGTATCAGATAGAATGCTGGCGTCATGGTCTCCCCGCAAGGACATTTGCAAGCATTGATCCAACTTTAGTTTCCCAGTTTTTGCTCGCACTTGGGGCAGTGCAGGCGACCATGGGTGTTCAGCATGATGCGGTGCATCCAGGCGATGGGCTCGAAAAACAAGATGCTGCGACAGTAGCCAAAGGTATTATACCAAAGGTATACTTTTTTTTTATTTATTTATTTAAAAAATAAATTGTAAATCACATCTCAACTTTGACTCTCTGACATCGACTCTGCAAAAATAACCGCAGCAATTTCATATCAAAAGGGGATTTGTACATTTATTCGTTTTGAGGTTTATATGATGGATGTTGAATTAATTTACATTTTAACGAACTGAAAAGCTTGGAATGTTTGGGATGACTATAAGATTTTTTTATTTCTATTGATTAAAAAACTTTAAGTCACAAACATTTTATCCCCCTGGAAACATGGGGCTGGCCCAAGTGAAGTATAAATGAGATAAGCATAAGCGACTAAAACGCAGTCATTCCGATAGGGAAAAACGGTAAAACTCTGAAACATTCCTGTGAAAAATGTATATGCATCAAAACTTACAACGTAAGAGTAAAGACCGGATCACTATAAATTCATATATATGAATTATATATATTTAAAATATATGAATTTATTATCAGGAAACAGTTTACCATCCAGATACCAGAATATAATGAAAGTTAACCTTTAAAGAAAGGAAGGGGGTGATTTTATTTATAAAATTAAAAAATTTGTGGTATAACTACTAAAATTTTTTAATTTTGCGGATGCTGACGTAAGGCTACAATGATCTCTACCCCATCTTGTCACTAGGCTCTACATATAACCTTACTTCTTATATTCTAAACGCTTTATCTAAGCAACAATCCTTCCTCTTAATATTTTATTCTATCCTTTACTTTCGGATGGCCGTCAGCCTACTGACTACTGCAGGAGCTGCAGGGATGAAGAGGAGGTAGAATCAGTCACGCACCTCCTATGCCACTGCCCGGCACTCGGTCGCAGCAGACTTAAATACTTTGGGTCCGCAGAACTTTCAGACCATAGCGATCTCTCCATGCGGACTGGTGGCCTTCATAAAAATAGCAGGTTGGGACCATGGAAGTCTAGGCATATATGCATCCCTGGTAAATAGGAAGGAGGGGGGCACTTCGGTGAATCCCTTGCCCATGCGGTAGCACTAGGAGCCCTAGCGGCTTAAGTGGAAGCGGGGGGTCTTCTATGTTCCCCCAGCATCGCCGCCCTAACCTAACCTACTTTCGGATCTATCCCCGCTATTCGATCCGTTAATCGATGCGGCAGTGCCCCTCAGTCGGTTGGGCGGAAGGCGGACTGTACGTCCGCAGTGGCAGCCTTGGAAAAAAACAGTTCTAGATAGCCATGACTTTTTTAAAAAATTAAATTAAACTAGAAAGAAAAGCTAACTTTGGTCGGAGCCAAAGTTGATATACCCTTGCTGTTACTTTAGGTTATTTTAGATAGCTGGCGATTACTCCTATAAGGCAACCACCACACTTAGACCATATTCGATCCTTGGGATACCGTAGGCCGGATCTAATTCCCATTATTCGCAGGAAGAACTCATGGTCTAGAAGATTCCCTACCCTGAGGCTTTGGTAAATTTTGCTATCCTGTTTGGAAAGTTTCTGACATCATTGAGATGTCGGTGAAGAACCAATGACCTAGGTTGAAATCTGAGAGACTGCAGGGCTTGTAAGTGGCATAGTAGATGTTCAATAGTTTCTTCCTCTTCTTCGTCCCTACAGCTGCGGCAGTAGTCGTTGTGGAGTGAATTCATTCGTCTAGCATGTGAACCCACTAGCCCCCTCTGTGATGAATCTTATAGCCGTGCTGAAGCGGGTTCGACCCATCCTAAGTAATTGGGGTGTTCTTTTCTTTGAGATTTTGGGACAGAGTTGGCGGACCAACCAACAGTTGGGGACGGAGTCCCAGCAGAGCTGGTTTTCTCTCTTGTTGGCCTCCCTAAGCTGTAGTTGTATGAGGCTATTGGTACACCGGTACCCTCCAGCTCACCCTGGAGCGGTGTGGTGGTGCCTATGCGATCCAATTTTAATTTTCTAATAAAAATGTTGGAAACAGCATCAAGCATCACCGATCGTTCAGTTATATGGCGACTATAGTATATAGTCGGCCGATCATTATGAAATTTGGAATCCGTAATTTTGAATCCGTGATATTTGGAATGGAATCCGTAGAAAGTCCCATCTTCTAGTAGTCCATCCCGCCGTTCCGTCATTTATTCTGCCTACAAATAAAAGGAGCTTTAAAACTAAGGAACTAGTTTTGCGTAGAAGCAGATAGAAGGACATACGGAAAGTCGGAAATGGTTATATCAACTCTGGCGTTTATCCTGATCAAGAATATATATATTTTATAGGGTCGGAGATTTCTCCATCACTGCGTTGCACAGTTTTGACCAAATTATAGTACCCTTTGCAAGGGTATAAAAAAGGAAACACAAAGCATCAAACAAAAAAGTTATTTCTAGAGCTTTTAAAAGAAATGTCGAGTGGTGAATATTAAGGTGTCAATTGACGTATCTTCAAGAATGTAATGTGATTAAAGATAAAGAAAAAAAACGATTTTTATATCTGGCGACTCTAACATCCCTGCAATTTAGTGAATCAATATTTTTGCACTTTCACACAAATGTTTCACATTTGACTCCTCGAGCACACTAAAGCAAGCGGCTCGTCACCTACGTGGACTGCCGTCCAATGATATGACATTTAAATTCTGTCGAACAGAGGCGCTTAAGTTTAAAAGGTAACAAGCTTGAATATAACAAATGTGAATATTTTTATAAAAATTAAATGATAATAGAACTTTGAATACCCTTTGAAGTTAGCTTTTATTTCTTGTTTGGAACTGTTTGTTACTAAGGGATTGTAACTAAATGATTACACCAAAAAAATGTTCGAAATTTAAATTTCCATGTTTTTGGGTTTAGCCAATTTTCGTGTTTTTTTTTAGCTTCATTTAAATTTTCAAATTAATTATACATACAAAATACTTACATTATTGCAATTTCTCATCTATTTACATTTAATTGAAAAACCAATGGACTAAATTGGTCGAGACTTGAATTTACATAAAAAAGCCTATTTACACAGTTCACGATTTTAATTAGTTTGGAGTGTTTGTGGTCAAAGTATTTTGAGAATATATTTTTTTTTTTTTGAATTGATAATAAAGTCAGTTTTGTTGCAATCGCATATATAAACTCACACCCGAATATTTACAGGTTAGTTGCCAATTGCTTAGCAATTCGTTAATACGCTTTCAATTTATTTAATGTTAACGCCGCAAACGTATATACCGATTTAAACATCAAAGACTTTTAATATTAGGAAATTTAAAAAAAAACTTAAATGGAGATGGAACAAAATAAGAAATATTCCCGGTCGCTGCCGGAAACAGACGGAGATGATATAGTGATTTCTGGAATGGCCGGAAAATTTCCAAATTGTAGCAACGTAACGGAATACGAGTTCAATCTATATAACAAGGTTAGAAACATACTTAAAAAAAAACCCAACGGGGAAAACCATCTGCTAATAGTGATCTGCAAGAAATTCAGTGAAAAACAAATTTTAAAATAAAATTTTAAAACTTTGAATTGTCATAAAATTCTATATTCAAAAAACAGTACGCGGCAATAGAAACAACAAAAAAACAAGAAAGAAAAGCTATTTTCAGGCGGAGCCGAAGTTGAGATAGCCTTTTTAGTTAACCGATCCCAATGAGAATTTCACTATTTAGACTGATTTAATCAAAAAATGTCATAACCGATCAATCAGTTATATGACAGGTATAGGATATATTGGACCGATCCCGGCTGTTCCGACTTATATACTGCCTGCACTGGAATGAAGAACGTGTGCAAAGTTTTAAGTCTATAGCTTTAAATCTGAGAGACTAGTTTGCGTAGAAACAGACAGACGGACAGACGGGAATGCTTATATCGACTCAGGAGGTGATCCTGATCAAGAATATATTTACTTTATAAGGTCGGAGATGTCTCCTTCACTGCGTTGCACACTTTTAACCAAAATTATAATACCCTCTGCAAGGGTATAACAAGTTTTGATGCCAAAATTCTAACAAAAAGCTGAACGGATATTATCGATATTTTCTAGTTAATTGCTCATATCAATGCAAAAGCTCCAAATAAAAAAAATAGCCAATAAAATATACACACATGTGTCCGTAACGCTAAACTTCACAGGTGCCTCAAAAAATTGGTAACTCGACTTAAAGAACTATATCTTTAGTAAACGGATTATGTCAAATATAATTGATATCTTAACAGTTGCGTTACCTCAACGGTCAACCCCAATATCAATAACTTCGTTAAAGCCAAATTTGAAAAAAAATGTATTAAGTGTATTTTTTTGTTTCTACTATTTAGATGTTAGGTATTAGAGAAAGTGAAAAATATATTTGAAACCCCTTTTCAACGAGGTAAAGCATGTTTACATATCTTCTTTGGTTAAGATAGTATGTATATTTTCATTTACATTGCTCTTTTAATTTATTCAAACATAAACTTAAGGTACTTTAAAAAATTAAAAAAAAAAAAAAGAATGGAAAGCTAACTTCAAACGAAGCCGAAGTTGATATACCCTTGCAGTTAAGTGGCAGCTTATTTTATTAAATATATATATGATCTTATATAGTCGGCCGATCCTTATGAAATTTGGCAGATATAATTAGTTTCCCCAAAATGGGACGCATATTAAGTCCAATCCTTCTAACATCAAAAACAACAGAGATATAGCTTTTCCGATCAATCAGTTATATGGCAGCTTTAGGATATAGTCGGCCTATCCTTTAGAAATTTGAAATTTAGCAGATCAAATTAGTTTGCCCAAAATGGAATCCATAGATAGTCCCATCCTTTAACTTTAAAAACAAGAAAGTTATGGCATTTCCGATCAATCGATACCGACTGTTCCGACTTATATACTGTCTGCAAATAAATGTGTTCTACACGGACATGCTTATATCGACTCAGGAGGTGATCCTGATCAAGAATATATATACTTTATAGGGTCGGATATGTTTCCTTCACTGCGTTGCACACTTTTGACCAAAATTATAATACCCTCTGCAAGCGTATAATGATATTGTAAAAGAGTTTAAGATCAAAAGTTGCTCATATTTTAGTAAGAAACATCTCTTAATTATTCCATTGCCAAGAAACAAATAGGGCAAACAGCGCGACATGCTGGTTTCATTGGGAAAGAGCTGTAAATACCTTTCAATTAGTATCAAATATTTCAATCATTCATTCAGATCGGACGCTCACAGAAAATTTTTATTTCTTCGGTTCTTCGATTCTTATATTATTTATATTGTCTCCTCGTGCACGCTAAGGTATGCGGTTCCTCTCCGTCCACACTGATTTATGGTGAACATGCATAAAAAATCATTAAAACGTTAAAAATAAAAGGGAATGATTTTTTTCATTAAAAATGATTTCGATTTGGATTTTAAATGAATAATCACTATTTTCAATCCTACCAAAATACTACATGTATGCGTTTCTATAATTATGGAGCAAAAAAATTCGTAGGTGCTTTTGCTAAAATGCAGCCTCTAGTTTTATCTTCAGCTTTTGTTGTAAGCAGCTGGAAATTTTTTGTCACTAGTCCTTCTGAGCTAGTTTCTCCTTTTCTCTTACCAACCAAGGATTCTGTACTTGGAATTTATCGGATTTTAAGGATTCTTTGTTAATGATGAAGACCTTCTTTTCGTGGAATCCCGGGGGCTATAATTTTAAGTTTTTTTCTATTGATCATATTTTTATGAAATTTTGAGGAAATGTGAGAATTTATATAATTTGAATTTAAGATCACTTTATGAGAGATAAGTAGGGTTATAACATGCAGTTTTTTATCCGTAAATATTAGCAAAAAATACATATTTTTTCATAAAAAGATTTTATAAAATTTTCATTTTCATGAATAGATTTTATTTTATCATAAAATTGTATCATAAGTTAAAAAAAAATAAACTAATATTACCGAATATTAGTATAATTATTAATTTTTAATTATTTTTTTACTTTTAAGATAGATATGGTTGACGATGATGAGCGAAGATGGCGCCATTTTAACCCGGAAATACCAAAACGGTCTGGAAAAATTAGTGAGCTTGAAAAATTTGATGCCACATTTTTTGGAGTTCATTTTAAACAAGCCCATACAATGGATCCCCAAACGCGAATTTTGATTGAGACTGCATATGAAGCGGTAATAGATTCCGGAATAAACCCTAAAAGTCTTCGGGGATCAAAAACTGGAGTTTACATTGGATCTTGTATTTCTGAATCAGAAAAAACCTGGTTTTATGAAAAAGTTTCATCTGGTGGATTTGGAATAACTGGCTGCAGTCGGGCTATGATGGCCAATAGAATTTCTTACTGTTTAGGACTTGAGGGACCTTCTTTTTTACTGGATACAGCATGTTCGAGTTCAATGTACGCTTTGGATAATGCCTTCAGTGCAATTCGAAATGGGGAAATAGATGCTGCAATAATCGGTGGCTCCAACTTACTTCTTCATCCATTTGTGACTCTTCAATTTGCTCGGTAAGCTTTTTTTTTATTTATTTTATTTCCTAATAAACTTTAAACTCACTAACATCATAGACTCGGCGTCCTTGCTCCAGATGGGTTTTGTCGTCCATTTGACAAAAATGCTAGTGGCTATACCAGATCTGAAACCATTAATTGCCTATTTTTACAACGAAAAAGAGATGCAAAGCGTGTGTATGCTAGTGTTGTGTATTCAAAAACAAATTGTGATGGATATAAGCCAGAGGGTATTACGTATCCATCTGGGGTAGTCCAAGAAAAGCTGTTAAAAAATTTTTATAAAGAGATCGAACATACCCCTTCTGATTTAGGCTATTTAGAAGCCCACAGTACTGGAACCGTAGTTGGTGACCCAGAAGAATGCAAAGCAATAGATAATGTAATTTGTAGCCAAAGACGCGAGCCCTTATTAATTGGCTCTGTTAAATCAAATATTGGACATTCCGAAGCTGCATCAGGAATATGCTCTCTTGTTAAAGCTTGCTTTGCATTTGAAACTGGCTTTATTGCACCGAATATAAATTTTACAGAGGTCAAACCAATTATTGCACCTCTAGCAGAAGGAAGATTGCTTGTTGTTAAAGATATAACGCCTCTACCAAAGCCATACATCGGTATAAATTCTTTTGGATTTGGAGGTGCAAATGCGCATGCGCTTCTTAAAGGTTTTACGAAATCAAAAAAAAATTTTGGGATTCCTGAGGATGATGTACCTCGACTTCTTACATGGGCCGGTCGGACAGAGGAGGCAGTAAATACGATTTTTAGCGAAATAGAAAAAAGACCCCTAGATGCAGAATTTATAGGACTACTTCAAAATATTCAAGAGGAAGATGTGTCTGGCATGGTTTTTCGAGGATTTTCTGTGTTTGTCAAACAAGGAAAGGAGCCCGCCAAAGCATTAGTGAGAGATGTTCAACATTACACTGGCCTTCAAAGACCTATCGTGTGGGTTTATAGCGGAATGGGTTCTCAATGGACCCAAATGGGAAAATCCCTTATGATAATACCACAATTTCGGGAATCAATTGAAATATGTCATGAAACATTATTATCAATGAATATAAACCTTAAACAAATATTAACTTCCGATAACCCAGAAATATATAAGAACATTTTGCATTCATTTGTGGGAATTGCGGCGGTACAAATCGGATTAACTGATGTTCTACGGTCTTTACAATTGGAACCTGATTTTATTATTGGCCATTCCGTTGGAGAATTAGGATGCGCCTATGCTGATGGAGGGTTGACTCCTCAACAAATGATTTTAGCTGCTTACTATCGTGGTAGAGTAAGTGTAGACATGGAGAAAATAAAAGGATCCATGGCCGCCGTGGGTATTGGTTACAAGACTATTTTACATATGCTGCCTGAATCTATCGAAGTGGCTTGTCACAACAGTCCAGATTCTTGTACAATTTCAGGGCCAATTGATGATGTGAACAACTTTGTGGCAGATCTTAAAGCAAAGGGTATTTTTGCAAAAGAAGTTCCATGCTCAAATATAGCTTATCATTCAAAATACATAGCAAAAATGGGCCCTCCGTTACTGCAATATATGAAAGAAATTATTCCAAATCCGAAAAAAAGAAGCTCAAAGTGGCTAAGTACGAGTGTACCGAAATTGGAATGGGAGCATCCTATGAGAAAACTGTGTTCGGCAGAATATCATACTAACAACTTATTGAACAGTGTGCTTTTTGAGGAAACATTTTCTTTGCTACCCGAAAATGCCATGACCATTGAAGTGGCACCTCACGGACTATTAGGTGCTATTTTAAAACGATCAATGGCAAATGGAGTTCACATTCCATTAACTAATCGGGGAAATAAAAACAATGCCTTGTTTTTTATGTCAGCGTTGGGCAAGTATGTATTTATATAGAATATATTTTGTTTACGATTTTTTATATTTATTTAATTAATTGTCGGGCGGAGCCGAAGTTGATATACCCTTGCAGTTAAGTGGCAGCTTATATTATTAGATATATATCGGATAAAATATATATATTCTTGATCAGGATCACCACCTGAGTCAATATAAGCAGGTCCGTCTGTCCGTCGGTCCGTCTGTCTGTTTCTACGGAAACTAGTCTCTCAGTTTTAAAGCTATCGACTTCAAACTTTGCACACGTCCTTCTTTCCTTTGCAGGCAGTATATAAGTCGGAACGGCCGGGATCGGTCAACTATATCCTATAGCTGCAATATAACTGATTGATCAGAAATGCCATAACTTTGTTATTATTTAAGATAGAAGGATGGAATTTTCTATGGATTCTTGTTTTGGCAAACTAATTCGATCAACTGTCATAGCTGTCATATAACTGATTGATCGGAAATGCCATAACTTTGTTGTTTTTTAAGTTAGAAGGATGGGACTATATATGGGTTCTACATTGGGCAAACTAATACGATCTGACAAATGTTATATGGATCGGTTAACTATATAAGATCCGATATATATCTAATTATATAAGCTGCCACATATCTGCAAGGGTATAAAAACTTCGGCTCCTCCCGAAGTTAGCGTTCCATTCTTGTTTTTACTTGTTTGTGTTTTGATTTACTTTTGTGCCTTTTTTTCAAAACTTACGACAATAATCGCAAGGTGTAATTTGGACCATGCAATTGTTAAGCATTATAAGCTATTCAGCCACTGTCAAATAATATAGCATTAAGGCAAGCAAATAATACACTGATCAAATAAAGGGTTTTAAAATTGACAACACAAAAATCCTAAAACAAGACTGAGGCGTTCTTAAATCAATACCGGAATTCGGAATCGAATTGATAACGAATTGGTTAACGGAAACATTTTGTTAGCAAGGAGACTAAAATTATAAAGCAGCTAAAAATTGAATTTTAAAGTTTCAATACGAAACATTGTCAGTGTATGAAGTATACCGGGTTCCAGTCGGGCTCGAGAATTCCGTAATTTTTTATAACCAGAGGGTATTATAATTGTAGTCGAAAGTGTAAAACGCAGTGAAGGAGACCATTTCAATCCTTAAAGTATATGTGTATATTCTTGATCAGGATCATCTCCTGAGTCGATATAAGCATGTCCGTGTAGAACACATTTATTTGCAGACAGTATATAAGTCGGAACAGTCGGTATCGATCGACTGTATCCTATAGCTGCCATTAAACTGATTGATCGGAAATGCCATAACTTTCTGGTTTTTTAAGTTAAAGGATTGGACTTTCTATGGATTCCATTTTGCGCAAACTAATTTGATTTGCTAAATTTCAAATTTCTAAAGGATCAGCCGACTAAATCCTATACGATATAGAACGATGGGACATGAAAAACCTTTCTTATTTAATAGATGTTTATGGGGTTTTTAAGGGGCGGTTTAAAACATTTTTATTAAAAAATGGTTTTGATAGTCAATTATAAAAAATAGGATCCACCCACTATATAGGATCCGATATATATCATGTAAGCTCTATAATGTAAGCTATAAGCTATAAGCTGTAAGCTATAATGTAAGCTTAGCTGCAAGGGTATATCAACTTCGGCTCCGCCCCTTTCTTATTTCATTTCCGATCGTTCAGTTATATGGTAGCTATAGGATATCAGTGAAAGCAAGTAACTGGGTAAGATTTAATAGCCAATTGATCAACTCGGTTTCACGTATCTGCTTTTCAACTCTCTTGTTAAGGTTGCTTAAGTAGGGTTTAGAAAATGTATAAAAATCGAGTTTTAAGAATCTAGGATTTTTTAAATAAGTTAAATTACAAATGGAGTGATTTATTTTCAAGAAAAAGTGCGTAATAAAAACAATCTGTTTTTCTTTATAGAATATATCAAAATGGAGTCTTAGTACCGGTTGCGAAATTATATAACGCCATTGATTTCCCGGTGTCTCGAAACACACCCAAAATTAGCTCTCTTATTCGCTGGGATCACAGTGAAGATTGGTTTGTGACCAAATACGAAAATATGAAAACAAAATCCAGTGGAGAACGTGTATTTACAGTTAATTTAGCTAGTGATAATGAAGAGTTTATGAGTGGCCATGTTATAGATGGCAAAATATTGGTTCCAGCTACCTGTTATCTTCAATATGTTTGGGAAACATTTTCATTAATGTATCATGGCCCTAGTTACATGGATGTTCCGGTTGAATTTGAAGATGTGCGCTTTGTAAGAGCTACAAATATGCCAACTAGCGGAGAAGTAGAATTAAACGTAATGATTCACTATGGTACCGGCCGTTTTGAAGTGAGTATATCGTACAAAGTTACTTTTTTAAATAATATTATGAAGTGTAACCTTAACAAATATCGAATTGGATTTATTCTAGATAACAGAAGCTGGAAGCTTAGTTGTCACTGGAAATATTCGAGAGATAAATAACCCTACTATTCCAGAAGTTTATCATTTCCAAAAAGAATCAAATTTTCCAATGATTTCGAAAAAAGACTTTTATAAAGAACTCAGATTGCGAGGCTATCACTACAATGGAGCATTCAAAGAAGTTTTTATTGCTCGTTCAGATGGACTTTTTGGACAGGTTGAATGGCATTACAATTGGGTTACCTTCATGGATGCTATGCTTCAAATACAAATACTTGGAACAGATTCACGAACTCTTTTACTGCCAACAAAAATTAGAAAGCTTAGAATAAATGGAGTGCATCATTTTGATTTAATGACTAAGATGGATCCAGATAACAGAATTTTTGATGTGTATGTCGATCAAAAGAATGACCGCATAATAGCGGGTGGCATCGAACTTATTGGACTACATGCCAGTCCTGTTCAAAGGCGAAGGCCTCCCGGGATTCCCGTTCTTGAAAAATATTTATTTATACCGTATTGTTCATCAGCGCTTTCAATTGAAAATGCCACAAGGGTTTGTGTTCAACTTGCACTTGAGAATAACCCAACATTAAAAATGAAGATTGTCGAAGTGGATACAAATGGAAAAAAATCTGTAATAAATATGTTTTTAGAATCTATTGAAGATTTACCAGTCATTACTGGGGAATATATGTTGTTGACCTCACAAAACTTAGAAGATATCCCAGGTGTGCACATTGAAAATGGAAGGCTATGTACTCAATCGAATTGCCACTTTGTTATATGCAGTGGTTTTGAAGGAGATAATAATAGAGATGTAATTGAAACTTCTAAAAAATCATTAGTTGATAATGGCTACTTACTTGTCAGAGAAACCTCTTTGTTAAATATGAACACAACAGAAATATCAGATCAGTTCCGACAAATTACAATTATACCAATTGATACAAATGATGAAACTTTTGTTTTACTTCAAAAAGTACCAAAAAAATTACAAATTCAGCCAATAGTTGTAGAAGTATCTGAAAATGATAAAGATTTTGAATATATTTCACATATACAGACTGCGCTTACCACAAAAACTCCAGTAATTGTTTATTCGTTTAATGAAAGATTCAGCGGAGTATTAGGGTTTGTTAACTGTTTACGAAAAGAACCTGATGGCAATTTAGTTCGATGTGTGTTTATTGATGACATTAATGCTCCTGCATTTGATTTGTCACATCCTTTATATGCGACACAGCTTTCATTAGGAATGGCGTTCAATGTTTTTCACAATGTAAGATATGAACAATTTTTATTTAATATTATTATATCCGAGTACACGTTGAGTACAAGGTTTTATTGTATTTGTACAGACAGAAGATATCATATCATAAAGGGTATATATTCTTATTCAGCATCAATAGCTGAATCAATCAGCTATCAGTCTATAGACTATAAAAGATAGACATAATATTTTGTATGACATATAATAGTTGTACGCAGATCAAGTTTATTCAATCAGATCAGATACTTTCTATAGTATCAGTTCAGATTTTTATCAAAAAATTTTTATCAAAAGTGTTTATTTTTGTGTTTAAGTGTTAATATATTTTCTTTATCAGAAGACTCTTGATCCAGGCAGCGATTCCCTGGTGTGAAGAAGACAGGAATATATATATGTGAACATATATCTATTTTTTTAATTGGCTCTAATTATTTTATATATGTTCCATTGAGATAGCTCTTGAGATGGCTTATATTTTTGATAATCCGAATACTTAAGATATAGTCTGATAATTGGAGCTACCAATTGTAAGCCTATTTTTAGAGTATTTTATAATGTCCGTCTAAACGCCTGTCCGTCTGTTTCTATGAATTTTATTCGAGGACTAAAAAAAGCTAAAGAGTTGAGTTGTTGCTCAGAGCTCAGAATTGCTTAGAGGTAGATCAAATTTACACCGGAGAACTAAGCAATTTAACTTAACTTTCTTATTTCCAAATGAGCAAATCAATTTATTCAACTAATGAGACCGTATACACTGAATTGAATTTAAAAAGTTGTTGTTGATATACCCTTGCAGTTAAGTGGCAGTTTATGTTATTAGATATAAATGGGATCTCATATAGTCGGTCGATCCTTATGAAATTTGGCACATCGAATAAGTTTGCCGAAAGTAAAACCCATTAAAAGTCCTTCCTTAACTTAAAAAACAACAAAGTTAGGGCATTTCCGATATATCAGTTATATGATTGCTATAAGATATAGTCGGCCGATCCCGGCCTTTCCGACTTATATACTGCCTGCAAAGAAAGGAAAAGTTGTGCAAAGTTTGAAGTCGATAGCTTTAAAACTGAGAGACTAGTTTTCGTAGAAACAGGCAGACGGGCAGAAGGACAGACGGACATGCTTGCACCGACTCAGGAGGTGATCTTTATCAAGAATATATATACTTTATAGGGTCGGAGTTTTCTCCTTCACTGCGTTGCACACTTTTGACCAAAATTATACCCTCTGCAAGGGTATTCAAATATTATGTAATAATTATATAGTAATTATTATAATGTATGATGGTTAATTAAGCTGTTTCACGTGTATCTTTTTTTACAGGGTCGTTGGGGCAGCTATCGACATCTATTGTTGCCAAAATGTGACAAACGTATCCCTAGATTGGATCACATCTATGGAAACGTCATACAGCGTGGGGACCTGTCCACTTTACAGTGGCTTGAGGGTCCGCTTGATCCACAAAACTGCATTATTAAAATTGCATATTCTTCGTTAAATTTTAGAGATGTTATGCTTGCTACGGGTCGCTTAGCGGTTGAGTTATATGGATCTAGCCGAATAGATCAAAACTGTGTTTTAGGATTTGAGTACTCTGGTATTAATATGGTAACAGGACGTCGAATAATGAGTATGGTCGTTAAAGGCGGAGTAGCTTCATATGTCGAAAAGCCTTCAAAACTTATGTGGGATATTCCTAGCCATTGGTCATTAAAAGAAGCAGCCACCATACCGGTAGTTTATGTAACTGTATATTATGCTTTCTTTATGATTGGCAACATAAGGAAAGCAAAAACAATTCTTATACATGCTGGATCAGGCGGCATTGGGCTAGCCGCTATTCGAGTAGCATTAGCATATAACTTGGAAGTTTTTACAACATGCAGCACAGAAAAAAAAAAACAATTTTTGTTGGACACCTTTCCGAAACTTAAAGGTAAAATTAAAGTTTATATTTTATATTTTTTGTATATATATTGTTTAAATTTTTCAAATTGTAGAAGCTAATATTGGAAATTCTCGAGACACTTCGTTTGAATTAATGATTCACCGTGAGACTGACGGAAAAGGTGTTGATTATGTGTTGAATTCGTTATCAGAAGATAAGCTTCTTGCTTCAGTACGTTGTCTAGGAAAATCCGGGCACTTTTTAGAAATTGGTAAATTCGACATGGCTAATGACAGCAAGCTTGGAATGGGCTGTTTTTTAAAAGAAATAACTTTTCATGCGGTGCTTGCAGATAATCTTTTATCAGCATCCGATCAGGACATTTGGGTAAAAAAAATACCAAACCTTAAAAACAAATATAATGATATAATATAAAACTTTTTCAGCACTTAAAAAGTATGATAGATTCTGATATTTCTCAGGGAATTATCGTACCATTACCAGTTACGGTATTTCCGGCTCACGAAATTGAACAAGCTTTTAGACATCTCATCGGTGGTAAACACATAGGAAAAGTTGTGATACAAGTTCGTGAAGATCCGGAAGATGTTGCCACGCTTCCTGTCTGCGCTATGAATCAAATTTACTTTAAGCCGAACCTATCCTATATCATACCAGGGGGCTTAGGTGGCTTCGGCATGGAATTAGCTGATTGGATGGCAATTCGTGGTGCCCGTAAATTTGTTCTTAGTTCCAGTCGAGGAATATCGAAAGATTACCAATCATACAGAATAGCGTAATTATTTGATATCTATTTTAATATAACAAATATTAATTTTATGTATTTTTAGTCTTTGGAAAACATATGGCTGTGAAATCATCATAAGTACCGATGATATAACTACAAAAGAGGGATGCAGGCAACTGCTTTCTAGAGCTGCAACTTTGGCTCCAGTGGGTGGAATCTTTAACCTTGCAGTTACATTACGCGATGGAATTTTTGCTAATCAAAGTGCAAAACAATTTCTTGAATGCTTTTCACCTAAAGCTATAGCAACAAAATATCTCGATGAGCTATCCCGAGTATCATGCCCAGACTTAGAATATTTCACCATATTTTCAAGCGTTTCATGTGGTCGGGGAAATGCAGGCCAAACAAACTATGGAATGGCTAATTCAATAATGGAGCGTATTATCGAATGCCGCCACAAAGATGGATTACCGGCTAAAGGAATTCAATGGGGTGCTGTTGGAGAAGTGGGGTTAGTGGCTGATATGGCTGATGATAAAATAGATATGGAGATTGGAGGTACGCTTCAGCAAAGAATTTCATCTTGTCTTCAAGAACTTGACCGTTTATTGAGTTCCGAAGATCCAATAGTTTCAAGCATGGTAGTCGCCGAAAAAAGATCTGGACGTTCTGGAAATGAAAACATTATTGATGCTGTTATGAATATAATGGGCATTAGAGACTTAAAATCCGTCTCTTTAGGAACTACATTATCAGAAATGGGTATGGACTCATTAATGGCAGTTGAAATCAAACAAACTTTAGAACGAGACTTTGAATTGATTTTGTCACCACAAGATTTACGTTTGCTCACTTTCCAAAAGCTTCAGGAGTTTGTTGATGCAAAGAAGAAGGAAAATACTGATGGACTTCCTATGATTTTTGCATCGGAAAGCAAGCTCTTAGGAATGGATTTACTTATTCGAAACTTGGGGGATGAAGCGCACTGTGATAAAATTTTGGTTCCCTTAACTACTCGAGCGACGCTATCAAAACAAAGTCTTCCTCCCAATATTATTATACCAGGATTAGAAGGTACAGCTGGACGAGCATGGTATCAGTTAGGATCCACTTTACACAGTCGTGCCATCGTCTTACAACTACATCAGTTTGCAAATTTACTAACCGTAAACGATATATCCGAAAAGACTATTGAAGTAGGTATACTAAAATAATTAAATACACATTGTTTTAACTTTTTCTCTTTTATAGCATATAAAACCAATTTTGATGCCAACAGAACCATATTACATAATTGGGTATTCATATGGCACACTTGTGGCTTTAAAAATAGCGCAGTTGCTTGAAACTGCTGGATTCCGAGGTCATATTATGTTGCTCGATGGAGCCCCTCACTTTCTAAAACGTCTTACAAATTTGCACATAGGAGAACATTTTTCTGAAAACGATCTTTATAATTTGCTTTTTTCTAGTATTGTCAATCAAATATTTCCCGATGAAACAAAAGAATCAGCAGCTCAAATTTTTCAAAAAATTGACAACATTGATGATAAAATGGCTTTGTTCATGAAGTATGTGGAAAAGCAAAATGTATACACCAAAGAGTACTCCGTAACAATGGTAACAGCTATGTTTAATAGAGTTAAAATGACTTCAAATTTAGATTTGGAAAGTTTTGGAAACCTTAAAGCAGATATTACCTTAGTCCGTCCAGCGGAAGTCTCACTACAAGATGTTGAAGAAGACTATTGTATTTCCCAATTAACATCTGGTAAAGTTACTCTAAAAGTAATTGAAGGAAATCATACAACCATGTTAGATAATCCAATTTTAAGCCAAATAATAAATGATTTTGACCCTACTCTTGTAGATGATAAAAATTTTGAAGAGTATATTCGAAATGATAAACCAGTTTCTGTAGTTTAGATATATATATTTAAACAATAATTGATATCAATAAAATATTAAAAGTCGACGGTTTTTTTTAAATGTTAAATAAATAAAATAGATATATTTTTTAAATGTATTTATATAAAATATGGAAATAAAGTGAATCTTCCTTTCATTTTTTGTCAACATATATAAACAATCTCTTCTTTAAGTTGTTTCCAATCCATAAAATTAAACATTCAGTTGATTTTAGTCTCTGATTTTCTAACAGATACATAAAATCCCCCAGATACAGATATCAAAAGTAAAATAGAGTATGCGTAAAATGTTTGTTTCAAAAATTTTTTCCTTTGCATGTATGTCTCATTGTATGTAATGTATGTAAAAACCTTTGGCTTCCATATTTCAATTTGTGACGATATTAGCTTCTTCCGAATGAGCAAGTGGACGATAGGAATCGTTTTTACCGCCGTTATGTAGTTACTTATTGTGGCCAAAAGTGTAAAGGTACGGGTTTAATAACTTATTTTCGCAGGTTCCAATCCTAGCCGAGTTTGAAATTGTTCTTCATTTTCTTTTTGACAATTAAGATATAGGAATTTGCAGGGTCGCAAACGGTATATTCGTACGGTATCAAGTGGAAAATAACATGACAAAAATTAATATTTTCTGAAAAATTTTTTATCGATCATTACATTTTACCAGTAGTTTTGATGGAAAAACATCTAATGTTACATAAAAATTTTCAAAATTGTTCTCATTTTCAATAAGAACTATTATGCTAATTATTTTACATGTGTATTTCTGATGTGTAACGGTACATCACGAACGGTAGCAGAATTTCCATGAACTTATTTGTTAATTATCTGTTAACTAAACAAATTTTTCTGTTTTTAAAATAAACTCCTCCTGTCGCCGCTTGGCCGATCACTGGGAATGCCTTTAAACAAACACTCTAGTGTTGGACAATAGTCGGAGTTCGGTTAGGATTGAATTCGTTTCGGTTGGTTTGGTTCGTTTTATTCTGAAAGAATTACATTAACTACTTAGCTCTTACAGTTACTTAGTCGTCTAACATACCGCAGTTTCTCTTCCCTCTCCTTGTGATGGCGCAAATCGGTCTAATTGATCCCCACAAAATTGTTGCCTTCTTTTTGACCCAAAGCTACTGCTACATATAATACTAAGATCTAGCGGCGCTAAGTTTAAACTTGACTAACTATCGATAGCCCTAATCCGTTCCGCCACACCTCCCTTGAGACTCCTTATAACGAGATTTAGTATAAAGACTGGAAATATATCAAATGTTGTCCATGCCAAATAATAAAATACAAAATATTTTCCTAAAATGGGCAAAAAGTAGCTAAAATGCGTTTTTTCATTCAATAATGACAAAACGCAAAATTCAGGGAAATATTTCCAAGAAAAGTACTGTTACATACTATTATTTTTTTTTTTTTTTAAACATTCATTAGTTTCTATTGAATCTTCCCTTAATTATGGGACTAACAATAAATTTACGAATCTGAAAATTTAAATTTAACAAATAGTGAACTAAGACTGCGTTCTGGTTGCGCGTCCCTCAAGTCGGCCGCTGGGTGGGTAAGTCACTGCGACGAAGACGTGAAGGTTGCTCAACCTTGTTAGACCTCGCGCCAGGTGGTTAGGGTGCAACAATAGCTTGGTAAAGTACTTTTCCTTCTGTTCTGCGTTCACTTCTTTGACTGGTAGAATTTTTAAGTCGCGATGTATGTTTTTGTTCCGAACGTACCACGGTGCCCCGTTGCATTTTTGTTCGTTCACTTTAATTCGTCATTCTGAACATCGACCAGATGTGAAGCCAGCTACGCAGTTTGTTGCATCGGGCATTTTAAGCGGCTAAGAATTGCTGTATCGTCAGCAAACATAGCTCAGAGTTGGTCAGCTCTCCATAGTAAGTTTTTTGTACTAGAAGTTGACAATTGCTCTATGAAGCGGTGGTGGACATATGCTTCTGCTTCCTCTAAAGCTTTGGTAAGTTGGCGTGAGGCAAGTCTTAAGCTTTTCTTAGAAGAAAAGGTTGCATTGTATATTTGTAATTTGGGGTGTTGAAGCTCGAGCTGCAGAGATGAGTACAGACTCCAGTGAATTAACAAAGCTGTCTACGTTGGCTTCATCGTTGAGGTGAGGACTTAGCTCGATGTGTGAGCTAATATACTTTCTGTACTTAACCCAGTTGGTTTTCTTTGAGGTCAATTTTAATGATTGTTCCAATGTTCCTGGATGTTGGAGTAGAAGAAGCAGGAGAGGCGAGTGATTAGATGAATGATCTGAAAGGCATTCGGCGCTTATCAGATTTTTTGGGATTTTTTTGCTAATCGCAAAGTTTATTAAGTCGGGTACTTTCTTTGGGTCTGCCGGCCAAAATGTTGGTGTGCTAGGAGAAGCGTAGTCGAGCTTGTTCTTGGCTTTGATAATTGCATATAGAGCTGCTTTCCTTTTCGATTCACGAAGTAGTCTTGTAGTAGCTTGTAGTCTCCTGCTGCTATGAAGTGGTCTCCTAGTGAGTTGAAAAACTACATAAACTCTTTGTTTGTCCGTAGAGCGTTTGCGGCCACTAACGGTAGGTCCCGGAGTCGTAGTCAAAGCCCTTATAGATAATCTGACTGAATTACCAGTACAGGGGTCTGCTAGGGCTGAACAGTCGCTTGCTGTGATCAGAATGAGGTCGCTATGGTGCAGCGATGAGCTGCTGTCCGATTGGCTGTCTTCAGCTGTGGTATGGTATGTTGGATAGTATTCCCTACGGCAGTTGACAGCAACACACGGAGGCTTCGTAGTGTATTGGTCCTACTGACGGTCCGTTTCACGGGAGCAACACTCAGAGGCGCTACGTGGAGGTGATTCCTACTTGTGGTCCGTTTCACGGGAGTAACACTCGAAGTATGTTAGTTTTAAGTACCGCACTTGGCATTGAGTAACGAGATTGAGTAACTTTTATAAGATCAGATAATTACATATGTGGTGGCTGAACTATGGTTAGTTGGCCTGTGTTAATGAAAGTCCGTGCCGTAAGGTAAATGTTAAAGAAAGTACGTGCTTTTTTTAATTCATATTTTTAAATATTTTAACATTGTTTAAGTTATTATATTAAGGGGCCACAAAAATGCCTTAATTGTATATATGTGTATATATTTTTTGTTTTGCATTTAAAATTCATTATTTATTGGACTGCAATTTTTATTTATTTTTTTTCTTATCTTCTTTTGAAATATCGTTATACTTTCAAATTTGTGCTTGCAAATCTTCTATTTGTTTGGCCAGGTGAGCTATTTCTACTGTATTATTAATAACAGGAGGCTTTAGATGGTCCCATGCAATTCTCAGAATTTTCTTTATATCATCTATATAAGCCGAAGCTATTGATTCTTGACTTCCAGTTTTAATAATATGCTGAGCAATTAGAATTTTATCATCGGTCCGAGCTGTACATTCTGAACTGATTGTCAATATGCTGTGCTGTTATACAAATATCGGTTAATTTTTGGTTTTGGCCATTCGGCCGTTGGGTACTTTATTTGTTGAACGTACATTCGAGAGTGAGTTGATATTCTGTTAATCTTGGCTGCGCTGCCTACAAAGCTCGGCAGCGATCAGTCACAGCTATGTACATATACATATATTTCTATGCTCGTATATAAGACTTTTCGCAGCGCGAGCGCAAGGGTGTAGTATGTATGGCTCACTTGTATGCGTTGTCAACTCATGGGAATTTGCTGACCAATGCACCTCCCATAAGTGAAACTTTAAGACATATATAAGACATATGTAGCACAATATTATATTGCTACAGTGGATGCTTACTATGATGACCCATGCATACTACATCTCCCTCCTTTTAAATGTTAGTATTGTATGTATTTTACGACTTAAAATCTATAACTTTAGAAAATTTGTAGAAACGTTATATATTTTTATTTTATTTTTTTTTTTTTTCGTAATATGTAAAATTTCTCAGAAAAAATAGTTATTTTACTTATTTTCGTTATTATACTATGTTAAATGTAAACGGAAAACAAAATACATTTTTTTTTTGTTTTAGTTTCGTTGCTTTGGATAATTTGGTAATTTTCCAATGGTTTGTACTTTATTTTGGAAATGTTTATAATTTTATTTTTATCGGTCGTATTTAGTATTCGGACAAATGTGTTGCTTTAATCAGTTATAGTCATGGCTATAATGATGCCTTCATCTATACACTGATTTTTGATAAGGAGTGAGTCACTTTGTGAGTGGTTATTATATTAATTTGTCTCACGACTTCGGTTCGTGCTGGGATAATTAAGTTATTATTAATTGAATGCGTAATTGGAATATTTATGTCTTGATTGAAATCTAATGGTCTTGCTACCAACCAATCTTGATCTATTTGAAAATGTAGTTGACAATTGAACTTTTTTATCAAATCCATGCCCACATGGTATTGGGAAGTCATTGTTTACTAAATGAAAATGAAATGGAATTATGAATTTTCCTGTTTGTATTTCTACAAAAGTTAAACCTTGAGATTGAATAGTACCTTCTCCTATACCAGACATTGTTATGGTTTTTGTTGAATCTACTTCATTATATTGATCTGAATTTATTTTTAAAATGCTAATGTCTGAGCCCGTATCTATTAACAGAGTTAATAGGGAAGTCTTTAGTTTTCCGGCTGGGATTCAACAGTTCGAACTTGGGAATTTGTATTTCCACCAGTGTTACTGTTATTGTAGCCGTTATTTCCACCACGGTTATTACCCCTAAAATTTCCACGACCTCTATAATTATTGGTGTGGTTATTATAGTTTGGGTTATACCCATTATTTTGGTTATAACCGTTGTTTTGGTGGTAATTATTGTTATAATAACCTCTTCCGCGGTAATTTCCTCTGAAGTTGTTATTGTGGTAGGGTTGTCCTCTTCGGTTATATAGGATTTAATGGGATTGCCTGCCATGTCAGTACTACATTGTATGTACTTAGCGATGGCTTCGTTCATTGTTGAAAAGTTACCTGCTTCTAGTACTGTTTTAAGGCGCCCATGTTTACAATTTTTAGTCATTGTGTTGATTGCCTCTTTTGTGCTGAATTTTTCAGCATGTTCGGCAGGCAATCCCTCATCGATATACGATGCTTCAAGAAGCTTTCGCAAGTTTTCGATTTCAGTTGTGAACTTTTCAGCCGTTTTACCTTTTTGACATTTTTGCTTTGATGACATCTGATGTTTCTCCTATTATACTGTCTTTGAGTATTTTAATTATTCCATTTATAGTGGTTTCATTTTGGACTTTATATAGGGTTGATCCTACAATTTTTGATTTGATTACTTCAACCGCTATATGTTCAAATGTGCCTTTTGTTAAATTTACCAAATTCGAGGCTGTGATAAATCTTTGAAGATTTAGTTTTTGGCCATTGAACTCTGGGATGGCATTTGAAATATCTTTTATGTATGCCCGTTGGGCAATTGTTTCGTCTGCCATTATAATTTGTTTTTGGTCTATTATGTTGTTTGAATCTATATCCTCTTCTTCTTGGTCTGATAATTCAGATTGCAAAAGAACTGCGGATATAGTTAAATTGTTTAAGTCTTTTTCTTCTATTTCTAATCTATCAGAATCTGAATCTTCCAACTCTACTTGGTCTGTGGTTGGTAGTTCTCGCGATTCTAGTTCGTCCCCAGGTTCTACTGTTAAGGGTGTGTTTAAGATACTTGGCACTGAAATAGCCAAGTCATATCTTAGATCGAAATCGATTTTTATCTAGTCGATATCTATGGTCATATATTAATATCCGTGCTTTATTGAAACGGGCTACTAATATTTCGGCGTGTTTGTGTATGGTATTCTGTTGAATTGTAGGATTTTGAGTTAAAGATTTATATGATTTGTCAAAATCGTTTTTTAATTTATTCAATTCGGTGTATAATTCATTCCATTGCATTTTTGTTAATATGGAGAATTATTTTCTGAATACTACCATAACAAGTGTTTTGCCTAATGTTTCATGTTCTTCCAGTACTGATTTTATTTGGACACCTGGGATGGTGCTTAATACAATCGCTTTTTGTGTTTTTGAGCAATGTATTAATGGTGAATTTTCGAAATTAAATGTTTCAATTAGAAGGTATTCTAATTGATTGATTCTTATTGGAGTCGTTGTTTTTATTATTTTTTTTTCTTCTTCCCTCGTTGGCATAAAAAGCGGGATGCTTTTCGTGCATCCGTTTTTTTTTTTTTTGTGTCGTTTACTTTATTATTGATTGCATGTTTAGGGATTTTGTTGGAAACCCAATTTTTCATCGATTCGTATTTATTCCAATTATTAGATTACGACGCATTTTAATTTCGCATTTTTTTTTTTTTTCACTTAGTCTGGTGACTTTTTCTGGTGTATGGTTTTTTTTTTTTCACTGCGGATTTGGATGAACAGAAATCGATTTTGCACCTATCCGAAGGTTGCAATTATCTGTCACGGTCGCTATGTGCTGTTATACAAATATCGGTTAATTTTTGGTTTTGGCCATTCGGACGTTGGGTACTTTATTTGTTGAACGTACATTCGAGAGTGAGTTGATATTCTGTTAATCTTGGCTGCGCTGCTACAAAGCTCGGCAGCGATCAGTCACAGCTATGTACATATACATATATTTCTATGCTCGTATATAAGACTTTTTGCAGCGCGAGCGCAAGGGTGTAGTATGTATGGCTCACTTGAATACGTTGTCAACTCATGGGAATTTGCTGACTAATGCACCTCCCATAAGTGAAATTTTAAGACATATATATATGAATATATATTCACTGGCTCTTTGGCCGGGGCATTATGTTTATGTAACAACACTGTAGCACAATATTATATTGCTATAGTGGATGCTTACTATGATGACCCATGCATACTACAATGCCTTGCTCCGGCAAATCAATGATCTAAATTTTGGATTGGCCACATTGGAACCTCAACTTAGAGTTTTCCTCAACTTTAAACAACCAACTACTTATCTTTTTTAGTTCTGCCCAAAAGAAATTTGATGATAAGACAGATTTGTAAATGCAATTGGAAGGTCTATTAAGTTTAAGGGATCCTAGCTGAAAACTATTATCATTGCCATTGCTCCATGACCAGCTGTCGTCACAAACTCTTTTGCTTGTTTGCTACTTTTGGCATTTACTAATTGTAGACTCCGTCATTAGGTGGTATAAATCTATTTCAAAGTTTTACACCAAGTCAATCAAGTCCGACAACCAAGTCCGAGTCAATTTGAGCTATAATAGTTTGATTTCCTGTTCTAACTGGAACAGGAATAACCCTATACAGTTTAAACGCATGCCGACCAAACAGAGGAATTTTCGCATTGATGATCAGTTTTTTGTCTACGAACAACCCTCTTGCGTTAAGTAAGGTGTATATATCCTTTAATTCTGTACCTGATCTTTTCCCTGGAATAATCAAATTTTCGGATAGGACGTTCTTAATTCTAGCTATTTCAGTTTTAAGCTGACTTGGACGTAAACAATTGGTGTTAAGCCTTATGATTAGGCTTATATATACTTATGATGCCTGCTTGAATTTTTTCACGTTCATCGATCAAACTACTCAATTCGTTACCATAAAGAATTTAATAGAATGTATATATTCGTAATACGACTCTTGCAGTATTACAGTCATATTTTCTATTTTTTTGTTCATACTTCTGAAATTTGCATTAACGCCTTCCGTTGTTTTCTTTAGAACATTGGTACTAGATTCGACTAACGAAGTTTTTTTGCTTAACTCTTTTAAATTTTCTTGATTGCTTCAAAAATTTTTCATATTTTCTTCCATTTGAACCCGATCATCTTCATCCATTGGGGCAAGTGGTGCCCGCTTTTGCCTCGATTTATTATGAGTCATGAAGAGTTTATTATTTTCGTCCAACTCTAAAATCTGTTTGAGTGTGTTGTCTATAATAAGGAAGCACTGATCCTCAAACCCATTCAATTTTTCACAAACTTATCTCATTTTGGTGACTACGTTTTTCCCTTTATGGATCATCTCAAAATATGTCTCCCATCGGATCTAAATATATGGACCGAGGATTTAAACATTTTTTTAAAACCATATTTTGCATCTCTGATTGCTGGTGCTGCGTTCCTTAGAAAGCATTATTAAGGCCAGCATCACTCCCAGCTTAGACAATCTAGCACAACTTCTCGCATTGGGCGGGTTGGATCTATTTTGGCATGCTTCTGCGTCATCTAGATCTTTTACACCAGCTAGGGCGTACATTTTATTTAATGGCCCATTTACAAAATTCTCTTGCACCCTAAGCTTAACAACTATGACTTTTTCGTCCATTCCTTTCTTCAACCTTTCCTAGAGGTCACATTGCTGGATGGCAACTATCATCTTTTAATTTAACAATTTGACCTTTTTTTATATTTGAAGAAATTATTTCAATTTTTATCTTTGTTGCAAATTATTTAAATAATCATCCTTCCATTTATTCCTCTAATTCCTTTATTTTCTAAATGAATCTCCTGTAACGCTACCAGCTTTTTGATAGCGGCCGAATTAAAACAGGTTCTTTTCAAGAGGAGAAAGAATCGGATCGTTGGCGAGTGCAGACGTGTTTGTTTTCCTTTTTTTTCCTATCTTCTTATCGTCAACAAGTAATTTAAATAAAAGCAGTGCAAGCTATAAACAACAACACACAGTGGGCGAAAAGACGCTTAGTGCGATGAACTTCGTACATTTGTAAATAAACAAGAAGAAAATCCAAAACATTAAGCTATGAGTGAATTCGACACTCATACGGTGCTCCAACGTCAGCAAGACGACAGTCGGCTCTCTCTGCAACTAAACAACGCATACCACTCAATCGTGTCAACCCAAGACAACGCGACCGCTAACCCAACAAAAACCCAATAACTCCAAGCCCGAGTAATGAACTTAATCCAACATCGCTAGGCAGGGCGCGCTCTTGCTCTCCAGCGCTCTTGTTGGACAAAACCTCATACCCCTCCCTCATGCCAACCTGCTTAGCAACGGTCACCAGTACAGTGACGTCACTAGCAACTGCAACGGCTACTTCTACAACAACTACAATAGTATCGACTGCTCGCGCAATACCATCTACTGCAACAACGAAATCTGCTGTGCAAGCAAATAATGCAGCACCTTACACCAGCGCGCTCTCCTCTAAACAACGTTCAGCCGTACAGACTGGCATGGATCGGTACATACAAATAAAACGTAAGCTCATCCCGCAGAACTCTAGACTTGGTAATTCTGCTAAAATAACTCGCGGCACCTCAAAACAATCCACATCAGAGAAGCCCATAGAAGCAAACAGGTTTGCTATTTTGGCAGATAAATCCGATGAAATTCCCCCTGAACACATCGTAGGGGACAATAAAAAGCCCAAACCGCCGCCGATTTACATTCGAGAGAAAAGTTCTAATGCTCTCGTAAGCTCAATTCTGAATCTAATCGGTCCAGACAATTTCCACAGAATTCCACTAACAAAGGGAAATATTCACGAAACATAAGTTCAGACTTATACGGAAGTAAATTACAAAATTTTGTCGAAGTATTTAAACGACAACAATAAAAACTTCTACACGTACCAATTAAAAAGCAGTAAAGGCCATCAAGTAGTACTTAAACGTATTGAACCGGAAGTAACACCAGCTGAAGTTACATGCGCACTGAAAGAGAAAGGTTTTAATGTAAACAAGAATGGAAAGCTAACTTCGGGCGGAGCTGAAGTTGATATACCCTTGCAGATATGTGGCAGCTTATATTTTTAGATATATATCGGATCTTATATAGTCGGCCGATCCTTATAAAACGGCAGATCAAATTAGCTTGCCGAAAGTAGAATCCATACAAAATCCCAGTCTTCTAACTTAAAAAACAACGAAGTTATGGCATTTCCGATCAATCAGTTATATGGCAGCTATAGGATATAGTTGTCTGATCCCGGCCGTTCCAACTTATATACTGCCTGCAAAGGAGAGAAGGATGTGTGCAAAGTTTGAAGTCGATAGCTTTAAAACTGAGAGACTAGTTTGCGTAGAAACAGACAGACAGACGGACAGACGGACCGACGGACATGCTTATATCGACTCAGGAGGTGATCCTGATCAAGAATATATATACTTTATAGGGTCGGAAATTTCTCCTTCACTGCGTTGCACACTTTTGACCAAAATTATAATACCCTCTGCAAGGGTATAAAAATTTTACTAACATTTTGAATAGAGAAAGAAAGCCTCAACCTCTGTTCAAGGTGGAACCCGAAACCAAATCCAAGCCTCTGAAAAACAATGAAGTGCATCCAATTTTTACTCTCCAGTTCCTACTTTACCGCAGAATAACCGTAGAAGAGCCGCATAAAAGAAATGGGCCGGTGCAATTGTCAGGAATACGGCCACACAAGGTCTTACTGCATGCTTCGTCCAGTATGCGTTGTTTGTGGAGAACTTCATGACTCCCACAAATGCCCAAAAAACAAAGAGGATCCCAGCAGTAAAAAGTGTGGAAACTGTGGAGGCAACCATACGGCTAACTTAAAAGGCGGCCCTCCTAAAAGGAACTTAAAAGTCGTACACACCAAAGAGTGACCACTGCTCGCTCACACATTACACCTATGAAATCAACGCGTGATGTCTTCCCCCCTACAGCCGTGAAACCTTCAGCTTATAATGAGTTCACCAACAAACCCGAAAGCTTTGCAGCTGCTCTAAAAATGGGCCTGAAAAGCACCGCCCCCACCAAGCCACGATCATCAGTTTCCCCTCACCAACCAGGAGAACAGTCTACGAACAAATTTGAAGCAATGATATGTAATCTTCAACAAAGTATGATGGATTTCATGTCATTCATGCAGACAACTATACAAGATCTTGTGCGAAACCAGAACGTTTTGATTGAGCTGCTTGTTGCTCAAAACCAGACAAAGTAATCAATGGCTCCACTTCGTATATCACTGTGGAACGCCAACAGTTGAGCGGAAACTTAAGTTAGCTCAATTCCTTAATAACAACCATATCGATGTAATGTTACTCACAGAAACTCATCTTACAAATAAATACAATTTCCAAATTCGAGGCTACTTCTTCTACAACACGAATCACCCAGACGGGAAAGCACACGGAGGCACCGGGATTCTGATTAGAAAACGCGTTAAGCACTGCTTCCACAATAGTTTCGCCACTAACTACATGCAAGCTACATCTATAGAGGTACAGATGGACCACCGTTCCCTTAAACTGCCGCCGTATACTGTCCTCCTCGGTTTACAATATCCGAATCCCAGTTCATGGACTACGTAAACTCTCTGAGCGAACAATTTATAGCAGCAGGAGACTTTAATGCTAAGCATACGCACTGGGGATCTCTACTGGTGACTCCAAAGGGAAGACAACAAGCTAGACTGTGTGTCACCTGGGACACCTACATATTGGCCAACAGATCCCTGAAAATTGCCAGACTTGATAGACTTTGCAGTCACAAAAAACATTGCACGCAACCTGATAAGCGCAAACTCCTTACCAGATCTATCGTCTGACCATTCGCCTGTACTCCTCCAACTAAATCTACATCCAGTTGCGGTAGATAAACCATTCAGACTAACAACGAATAAAACCAACTGGCTCAAGTACAAAAAATATGAAAGTTCGCACATCGAGTTGAATCCACGTTTGAATGACGAAGCTGATATCAACTTATCCACAAACGCCCTTGATTCGGTCTTGGTCGCAGCAGCTCGCATGTCAACCCCACAAACGAAAGAAACGCAAGAAACCTCGTACAATCACGAACGTTGAAATGGAACAGCTTGTTCAAGCAAAGCGACGCTCACGGCGAGACTGGCAATCCATCAGATCACCATCTGCAAAACAAAGGTTAAAAGATGCTACACGAAGACTCACAGCTGCACTCCGTCAAGAAGAAGAAAGGTCGCAAAAACATTTCATAGAGCAGTTATCCCCAACGAGCTCCAAGTTCCCACTTTGGAGAGCACACTCATCACTCAGCGCACCAATAGAACCTGCAATACCAATTAGGACATCCACAGGCAACTGGGCGCGCAGCGACGGAGAAAGAGCCGAGAGATTTGCAGAACATCTTCAAAATGTATTTCAGCCCAACACAGCATCAAATGGGATCTCACTGCCAGCAACATCAGCTATCGACACTTCTACGTATGATCCAATTGTATTCAGACCACACGAGTTACTCAAAATCATAAATGAACAACTCAACAACAAACAACTCCCTCTCTGTGCAGTTCGAGCTATTTGCCAACTCTTCAATGCAATAACGAGACATGGACACTTCCCAGAGAGATGAAAAAATTCGATCATCATAATGATACCAAAACCTGGCAAAGACCGCACAATCGCTTCATCATATAGACCAATTAGTTTACTAACGTGTCTATCAAAACTCTTCGAAAAATGCCTCTTGGCACATATTACCCCATATCTCAGAACACACAACAAAATCCCGACTCATCAATTCGGTTTGATGGAAAGAAAGAAAAACATGGAACCATCGAGCAAGTCAACCGCATAACTTCAGAAATCCGAAATGCATTCGAACAAAGGGAGTACTGCACTGCGATATTTCTGGACGTATCACAAGCTTTCGACAGAGTATGGCTACAAGGTTTAATGCACAAAATAACAGAAATGCTCCCAACCAACACTCATAAACTTCTGAAGTCATACCTTTACAACAGGAAATTCTCAGTTAGATGTAATGCTGGCATGTCCGATGATAACATCATCAGTGCCGGAGTTCCTCAAGGCAGCATGTTAGGACCAACACTCTTCCTTATCTACACTGCGGACATCCCAACGAGCATGCAACTCCACCACATCCACTTTTGCTGATGGCACAGCGATCCTAAGCCGCTCGAGATGCCCCAAGCAAGCAACGGCGCAACTTGCAGTGGAGAAATGGCTATCCGACTGGCGAATCAAAGTTAACGAACAAAAATGCAAACACGTAACGTTCACACTTAACAGGCAAGACTGCCCCCCACTTATTCTAAACAACACAGTGGCTCCGGTAGCAAATGAAGTGACATATCTTGGCGTACACCTCGATATACGTCTTACTTGGCGCAGCCACATTGAAGCCAAAGAAACTCATTTAAAGCTCAAAGCCAGCAACCTCCACTGGCTTATCAATAGCCGCTCGCCCCTTAGCCTGGACTATAAGGTACTCGTATACTTCTTCAGTTGTGAAAAAAAGCAAGTAACAGAAGTGTGGATATAATGCAAAGAACTCAAAAATTCTCAGAACCATCACCGGGGCACCGTGGTACGTTCGGAATGCAAACATTCACAGGGACCCTGACATACCACTCGTCAGAGAAGAGATAGCACAAATCACAACAAAGTACCACAACAGGCTATCAGTACATCCAAATCATCTCGCGAGAGCCCTCACGCGAGTTTCTAGCAGTTCCCGCCTACAACGCAACGACCTTCCAATCCAGCGCTAATTATTAGGACCATATAGTCTCTATTCAGTTAAATTAAACTTAATAAAATGAAGCTTAAAAAAAAAAAAAAAAAAAAAATTTAATTTCAATATTTATTTGGGTTAATTCCGCGAAATATAACCAAGTATCGGCCCGTAAATATCAACACCAAAAACACAACAGAACTAAGCTTGAAGCTCTACCAAATCTCCCAAAAGCGCATGCGCTACAAATAACAAAAAAGTGCATGCGAAACTGGGAGACAGAAAGACGCAAATCAATGCCGCTGCAGCTAAACAAAATTATCAATGTTCGAATTGGTTTTGTTGGTAACTGCTTAGCCCAAAATCCACCCCCCCCATTGAAGGCTGGGCCTTCAATAACAATTCTAGAAGGGCAGCAGACACACCTTTGCAATAGATATTTCTCGGGTTGCGCAGCTGCCTTAAGACGACTTAATTAGTTGCATTCGTTCAATCTAGGAATCCCGCAAGGCGAACACACCAACTACATCCAAATCTTTGACCATGCATTGCTCCCCCCAACAGACCAATGTGGGAATCGAGTTCTCGTATCGTGCGCATGAGGGCCGGAACGTTGATTCAGCTCTGCTTCTCCTTCTGCAAAGGGCAATCCAGCATCTCCGCTTACATACCAACCAGGCGATTCATGGGCATCTGTTGATGTGAACAGTCGGCGGGCAGAAACTGCCGAGCTGATTTCCCGTGATAGTCCACTGCGTCCAGAAACCACCCAGCCAAATACCGTATTTTGGGCAATTGGAAGGCAGTTACCTAAATGGATTTGGACAACTAACAATAAGTTGAAGAACAGGCTGGCTCCAATTAGCAAGTCCACACGCTGCGGTTTGTTGAAGTTGGGGTCAGCCAGAGATAAGTTGTCAGGAATCTTCCACTTTGCAATATCGATATTAAGGCTGGGCTGACAGTCTGCAATGTGCGAAACGACAACAGCCTCTAGTTTCGTGGAATACGTGGTTAAGCGAGACTTCACGCCCACATTAATGGAGGCTCCATCCGTAGCAAACTCAGCGCCGCCGAGACCGGCGACCGCTACACAGCATTTGGAGCGACGAAGCTGCAGCTGACTTGCCAGCCGCGATGAGATAAGGTGAACTTGTGAACCAGAATCCAATAGCACTCGGCAAGGCAGGAAGGCACCAGATCGACCACGAATGAAGATATTGGCGGTTGGCAGAAGCACTAGTTCAGTATGACGATCCTGAGTAGCAACAGCAACTGCATCGCGGGAAATCAAGTTTCGATCTGGTGGGGCAGTGGTAGAGCTGGGCAGTTGTCCGCAATGGTGCAACAAAGAATGATGTCGGCGATTGCACGTTGGACAACGGGAAGCTGAACATCCGCGTGCATAATGGCCATCCTTCAGACATACAAAACAGCGGGTCAGCCGTCGGACTACGTCGTACCGCCCACTGATCAGCAAGGCAATAAACCTTGGACATGAAGGAAGTGCGTGCGCCAAAACCGCGCACAGGGCGCATGGTTCAGGACGGGCGTTAATAAGCATGCACAAAGAGCGGTTATTGGAAGATCTACCTCTGCCCACTTGATTAGCTGGTGGATACGCCGCCAAAGAAAAATCAACGCTCTCGAGCGTCCGGCACCTTTGTTCGAAAACTCGTGCCGTGGACTCCCACGATGGAATGCTGTCGTTGGTTCCGGCGAGAGTGTCCTCCCACTTGGCCGGCAGCGGATCCGGAACTCATAAGAGCCCGCATATGACCATTGAACCGATCCGATAACTCCCGCAAAGTAGCAACAGATCCTGGCTCGACCACACGAAGCTGCAGGATCTCATTAATGTGAGACTGGAATATTAGCCGCCGATTACTGAAACGATTGCGCAATAGGTCAAGGGCCACATCGTAGTTCGCGTCAGTAATTTCCAGCGCTCTCACCGTCTCCAAGGCTGACTCTCGCAGGCATGAAATGAGCCACCGAAGTTTTTCCATTTTTGTTAGGTGAGGATGGCTGTCAATCGTGGTCTTAAAAAGGGCGCAGAAATCCGGCCAGTCGGCATAGCCGCCGCTGAATGTTGGCATCGGCAACGGTGGCAAGGAAGGGACTGGCTGGTATGGCGCTGGTGAGACACTGGCACCGTCGAGAAGTGTGGAGTGGGCAGCGATTCTTATGAAGCGCTTGGCAACCTCCACCTGAATGTCCACATGCACATCAGTCGCCAGCTGCGAAAATCTCCAGTACAGCTCACTGCCGATCTCGCTGAAATTTAGCTCCTCCAACTCTTCTTGAAGCGTGGTGAACCGATCACGCAAACGCTTCTCCATTGACTCCAGCGTCATAATGGTGCAATCCTCATTTTGCGCTGCAGCCTTCACCTTATGATGCAGCCCCTCCATCTCCTGGCAGGTGACCTCTGCTCTTCTTCTCAACATCCTTTCCCGGGATGCGGTAGCAGATCCAATAGTTTCAGCTCCAGACTCCATTACTTAATTATCCAGCGCAAGTGGTGCAAACGAAAAAAAATTTTTTTTTTAAGTTTGTTTTGATTTTCTTTCAGTTTACCGGGGCACTTAAATTGATTGAGATTCGGGGCTCATTAACGTCGGGGTCACCAATGTAGGTTAGGTTAGATTAGGTTAGGGCGGCGATGCTGGGGGAACATATAAGACCCCCCCAGCTTCCACTTGAGCCGCTAGGGCTCCTTGTGCTACCGCATGGGCCAGGGGTTCACCGAAGTGCCCCTCCCCCTTCCTATCCACCAGGGGTGCATATATGCCTAGACTTCCTGTGGCGGCCTGCACGTAGCCAAGGCAATGCCTACAAGTTCTTTCTCCGGAAGTAGAGGGTTGGTAGTCCCTGCCCTAGCTAGTTTATCTGCGACGCAGTTTCCCTGGTGATCCCTGTGACCGGGAACCCCTATGAGGTAGATGTAATGCTGTTCAGCCATCTCATTCAGAGATCTACGACAGTCATTGACTGTCCTGGAGTTGGACGAGAACCCGTCAAGTGCCTTGAGCGCTGCCTGACTATCCGAGAAGATACATATTGTACCCCGATTGCCTTTAAGTGCTGGGGATTCCAGTGCATCCTTGATGGCTATCACTTCAGCCTGAAAAACACTGCAGTGGTCAGGGAGTCTGAAGGACTCCTTTAGTCTCAGATGCTCACAAAAGATACCGCCTCCCACCTGGCCGTTGAGTTTTGATCCATCTGTATAGATATGAAAGGAGCCCTCTGGTCCCGCTGTCCGGGCATCCCATTCCTCCCTCGAGGGGTTGATGATTTTGTAATTAGTGGTGGGTTGGTCGACGGGCACGCAATAGTCCGTGCCCCCCTCTGGCATGAAGTGATGCAGGTTCAGTCTGGTATGACCAAAATTATTCTTGCTCAATAGTTTCGCCTCTCGCAGTCTTATTGCCGCCAGAGTGGCTATCTTTACCCCCATCAGTTCCACCGGTAGTAAGTCAAGGATGAGATCTAGGGCGTCGCTAGGCGTGGTGCGTAGACTGCCTGTTATACAGACTTCCGCCATGCGCTGCGTCCTCCTGAGCCTATCCCTGCATAAGGAGTTGTCCACGGCAGGCCACCAGACCACAGCTATAAGATTGGTCTGATGATAGCCGTGTATAACCATCTAACTATCTTTGGGGACATTCCCCATTTCAGGCCTACCGCCTTGCGGCAGGTATAGAGAGCTATTGCCCGATCCTTTGCCCAGGCCGACAGAACTTCAAGTTTCCCTGTCATTAGGTCTCATAGCGTTTGTGGGAATTTCCCTACGAAAGCAATAGCAACATCGTCCGCGAACGCAATGATCTTGCAGCCGCCACCTTCTAAGGATCGCAGTAGGTTGTTAACCGCCACGTTCCAGAGTAGTGGTGAGAGTACACCTCCTTGCGGGGTGCCCCTCTTGACGTATCTTCGAATAGTCGAACCTCCAAGAGTCGCCTCGACACTCCTGTTGACCAGGATCTGCCGTATTAGGTGAACTGATCTGTCGTCTATTCCAAGTCCCGTCAGTGCGTCGATTATTGAGCATGGTAGGATGTTGTTGAAGGCCCCTTCTATGTCCAGAAATGCAACAAGTGCATATTCCGTAAGGTTGATCGCTCGCTCAGCGATCATAGTGATTTCGTGCAGGGCTGTTTCTGTTGATCGGCCCCTCTTATAAGCATGCTGTGAGCATGAGATGTCACCTGGGTTAATGGTTAGTTGGAGATGGAGACTGAGGAGTCTTTCCATAGTCTTAAGGAGGAAGGATGAGAGACTTATAGGTCTAAAGTCCTTAGGGGTACAGTGGGATGGTTTTCCCGCCTTGGGTATAAATACAACCTTCGTGCACAGCCACGCCTCTGGTACCATACCAGTAGTGAAGACTATGCTGAAGGTCTTTTTGATCCATTTCCTTAGGTTAATACCGGCCTTAGATAGCTGAGCCGGTAGAATGCCGTCCGGGCCCGGAGATTTGAAGGGTTTAAAACTGCCTATTGCCCATCTAAGATTCCTGTCACTAAGGAGGTAGTTGAGGGAGCCCTGGTGGCCCTGGCTGCACATCACCTGGGTTGTTCCTTCCGCTGAGCAACCCGGGAAGTGTGCGTTGAAAAGAGTCTCCAGGGATTCCTGGCTTGAAGTTGTCCACCGCCCTTCCGTATCCTTTATATAACCTACGTTGGGGGCTGTAGTAGAGAGAATCTTTCTTAGGCGGGCGGCCTCTGATGTCTCCTGGATGTTGGTGCAGAATCTGGCCCAGGCAACCCTCTTTTCCTTTCGGAGTTCCTTGTTATACCGCCTTAGTTCAGCTTTATAGGCCTCGTCTGTTTTGGTGCGGTACGCGTGGTTAAAGGCCCTACGTGCATTTTTCTTGAATGGAACTAACGACGTGGTCCACCATGGCTTCTTCGATCTGCTGTTACCTATTCTTCTTTTGGGGCAGGCCCTATGATATGCTTTAGCACTTGCCGCCGTAAGCTTATCTACCATGGCGTTGAACCCCCCGTAAGTCTCGATAATCTCTGAAGGTGGTTCCCCTAAGGATCTATCTAGAATCTTTTTATAGAGCTCCCAGTTTGCCTTCCTAGGATTGCGTACTGCTTGCTTAGTGAAGTTTTCGAAATTTACAGCTATCTCAATGTAGCGGTGGTCTGAAAAGGAGTGTTTGTCTAGGACTCTCCAGCTGGTGATAGAATCAGCCAGAGAGTGCGAGAATAAGGTAATGTCTAGAACCTCTCTCCTGTTCTTGACGACGAAGGTGGGTTCTGAACCTCTGTCACCCACTAGAAGCTTAGAGCTGAGGATAAAATCGAAGATTGTCTCACCCCTTTCGTTTGTGTCAGTGCTTCCCCACTGACTGTGATGAGCGTTGGCATCGCATCCTATTAATAGGTCGATTCTCCTTCTCTCGCTGCCTTCCACAAGCCGCCTGAGTAGCAAATGTGGTGGAGGTCCTATGTGGTCGTGACCCATATACGCTGAGCATATTCTTAGAGGGCCGCCTGGGCCTTCTATCGATGCGGCTACATGATCTTCGTTGCTGATATTTGGTAGCAAGAAAGTGTTAAGGGTCTTTTTTGCGAGTATGCATGCTCGCTTTTTACCTGTTACATCGGCTGTGCACAGCCTCCACCGAACAGACATATTTTTGTGGCAGCCACATTGACAATACGCTGTTTAATTGCGTTTTTTTATATGAATAAAATTTTGACAAGTGCCGTAAAGACGAGAAAAAAAAAAAGTGTGACCAGAGGCCAAAGTCTTGAAAATACATCTAGCAGAGTCCGGTTCGGTATATCGATATATTTATCGGTTCATTTTATACCGTTTCAACCAAGTATCGAATCAACTTTAACTCGATATCTTATCGATAACTTTGGTAGTTTGGCGCGAATTTCGAGACTCATTTTAAAACTCAAATTCGCGCCCAAGCCCAAGGATGGACTGGCAAGGATTGCCCAGTTCATCTACTCAACCGCCAAGAAAAAGAGGCAGCGGTAGAATTGCCAGTACTGACTCCAATGACTCCTGCGAGCCTTGGGATATCAGAAGGAAGACAGCCAAAAAGAAGTCGGATGACGAAAAACCCAGCACCAGCGCGGCAGCTAGAGCCGCTATTTTGACCAAGCTCAAGCTCAAAGGTAATTCCTTTGCCCTTCTCTCGGACGACGATGAGCTTTCGGACTCCGAAGCTGAAATAGAAACTCCTCCAACGGCTTCAAAGACCGACGCTCCAAAGAAGACCCCCAAGGAAATAAAGCCGCCTCCGATTTTTATACCAGACGTGACCAACATTAAAGCCTTTTCTAAAGCCATCTACGACGTCCTCGGCGATAACGTTGACGTCACTTTTAAGACCAGCATGAACAACACCACAAGAGTTATGACTCCGAACAAGGAGACATACACTAAATTGAAGCAATTCCTAAGTGAAAACAACAAGCGATACCACACTTTTCAGCCCAGAGACGAACGCGCCTACCGAGTAGTCGTAAAAGGCCTTCACTTCTCCACTGTCCCGGACGACATTAAAGAGGGCTTCAGCTTCCACGGGCACAACGTCAGGGACATACACAATCCCACACAAAAAGGAACGAAGAAGCCGTTGAACCTCTTCTTCGTTAACCTCGAGCCTGCGAAAAATAATAAAGAAGTCTTCCAAATTAAACGGCTATGCAGCACCGTTGTCACCGTCGAGCCGCCAATCAAATTCAATGACGTGCCTCAATGCTATCGTTGCCAGGCGTTCGGCCACACTCAGCGCTACTGCCAAATGGAACACCGATGCGTCAAGTGCGGAGATCGCCACCCCACCGCTGAGTGCACTAAGGCCTCTAGCGAACCAGCCCTTTGCCTCCACTGCAATGGGCCTCACACAGCCTCATACAAAGGTTGTCCAACCTATAAAAGGGCCAAAGGCGCGTTCGCCCCAAAGCCGACAGTACCACGAGTCCAGCAACCTGATTTCAGCAAGGTCAACCCAAATATAAGCTATGCCAGCGCTGCCAAAAGCGGAGTTCCACAGATGGACTTCAATGCCAATCCCGACTCTAGTCCTACAGGCAATCTGATGGACGCCTTAATGGCCAGAATGGAATCAATGTTTGAGCGCATGATGGAGAAGGTCATGAGCCAAATGACCAAAATGATGGCCACCATCTGCAGCTCCATATGCAAACGGGACTAGATGTCACAGTTTGGAACGCCAACGGTCTGGTCAATTCCAGGCCAGAAGTCGAACTCTACTGTAGGACCAATCAAGCCGACGTTCTCCTAATTTCGGAAACGCACTTTACCACCCGATCATATTTAAAAATCAGAGGATACGACATCATTGCCGCCAACCACCCCAACGGCAGAGGTCGTGGGGGCGCCGCTATTCTGATCCGAAGCAGTATAAAATATGAGGCCCTTCCTGCCATCACAGAAGACTGGGTCCAATGCGCCCAAATTCAGGTCACCACCACCAACGGAGACATCACCATTGCACCCAGACACAACGTTAGCGTCGAGGACTTTGGTTTGCTCCTTGATTGTCTTGGTCCCAAATTCATCATTGGCGGGGACTTCAATGCCAAACACCCCTGGTGGGGCTCTAGGATCAGGAACCCGAAAGGCACTGCACTGTACAGGCAAATACAGTCCAGAAATCTGAGTTGTCACGCGACAGGGGCACCCACATACTGGCCCACGGATCCACATAAGATCCCAGACGTGCTGGACTTCGTAATCTCAGGAGGACTGGATTCTGCTGGAATCCAAACCAGAGAAGTGGTCGATCTCATTTCGGACCACAGCGCTTTCGCCGTATCACTCTACAGCCCTGCCCTGCTCAGGTCAGCCCGTAAAAGGCTAATTTTTAAAGCAACAGATATTGGCAAGTACCAATCTCACCTAAACACCTTCACCGACCCCAGCCTGCCTCTTGACTCTCCTCATGACATCGAAACGGCCGTGGAAACAATGACCGCTTACATCCAACAAGCAGCCTCAGTAGCTGCACCAAGACCCTCCAACCGCCCAAGAGCTAGCGACAGAGATATTCACTTCTGGAGCCCGGAAGTCGAAGAGCTCAAGCTCGAAAAGCGGCGACTCCGGAGAGTATGGATGCTTTCAAGGAACCCCAGAGATAAAACCGCCCTTAACAGATCGTCCAAACTTCTGTCGGATACGCTGGCGAGGGTAAGGAAGGAAGCTTTCGACGGGTTCGTTGAGCAACTTGAGCCAGGTGACCCTCAGCACAACCTATGGCGGGTCACAAAAAGCATCAGACGGCCCCTGAAAAGGATCCAACCCGTAAAAAGAACCGACGGCATCTGGTGCAGATCTGAGACTGACAGGGCCAATGCCTTCGCCGAACACCTAGAAGAGGTCTTTACGCCCCACAATCGTTGCTCAACTGAGGACGCAGCGGAAACCGCGCGGCTACTAGCTGAGCCTGTCCAGGATGCCGACCCGATTCGTCCAGTCACTACTGAAGAAACAGCCGAGCTTATCTCCATCATGAGCAACACCAAGGCCCCGGGCGATGATGGTATCAATGCAATTGCATTAAAGCTTCTACCACCTCCAAGCATCCAGCTAATCACCAGAATCTACAACAGATGCTTGGAAATAGGATATTTTCCGTCTTCATGGAAACGTGCCCAAGTAGTCATGATACCTAAGCCTGGTAAACCTGAAGCCAACCTCGCATCATACCGCCCAATAAGTTTGCTTCCAATGCTCTCCAAAATACTCGAAAGAGTGTTTTTGAATAGGGCATTGCCTGTACTGGACGAGGCTGGACTGATCCCTGATCACCAGTTTGGCTTCAGGCGGCGACACGGAACACCTGAGCAGTGCCATAGGGTCGTGCAGTACATTCTGGACGCCTTTGAAACCAAAAAGTACTGCATGGCCGTCATGCTGGACGTCAAGCAAGCCTTCGACCGGGTCTGGCATCCCGGACTCCTCTACAAACTCAAGACAGCCCTCCCCCGACCATACTTCCTATTCTTGAAGTCATTTTTGGAAGACCGTAAATTTGCGGTAAGATGCGGCGAAGCCATCTCACAGCTCAGAGTGGTTCACGCTGGAGTGCCCCAAGGCAGCGTTCTTGGTCCACTGCTCTACAATTTATACACGGCTGACCTCCCCGTTCTACAGAACCGGGACCTGATGGCTGCAACTTATGCAGATGACACCGCATTTTTGACCGTTTCGGACAGCGCCATAGAGGCTGCCGCCGTCATGCAAACACAGCTCGACCTGCTCAACAGATGGCAAACGCGGTGGAATATTGAAGTTAGCAATGAGAAGTCCACCACCACCACATTCTCCCTCCGGCCAGGCAACTGCCCTACAGTCTACCTAAACGGCTTCCCAATCCCGCAGGTGGACACTCCCAATTACCTGGGGTTCACACTTGATAGGAGGCTCACCTGGAGGCCGCACCTACAGAAGAAACGTAAGCAGGCCTGCGAAAGACTTCGTTCCTTCTACTGGCTTATGGGCAAACGATCGAAGCTCCGAACGTCTTCGAAGCTTCTTGTGTACAAGGCCATAATACGTCCAATCTGGACATATGGCATCCAACTCTGGGGCACTGCTAAGCCATCGAATGTACAAATCATTCAAAGGTTTGAAAATAGAGCTCTGAGGATCGCCACTGGGGCCCACCCCTTCCACGACAACCACACCATCCACGAGGTCCTGAAGTTCCCATGGGTGAGAGATGAAATCAAGAAAAGCAGCGAGCGCTACATACAGAGGCTGAACGACCACCCAAATCGGACGGCCATCGCCTTGCTGGACAACTCTGAGCAGCCCAGAAGATTAAAAAGGAAGCACCCAATAGACCTCGCCTGTACTTAACATAGATGTAACAGATTTATACTAAACTAGAATAACGGCCTTGTGCTCCTACATTTATAGCTCCACATTCTACATTTTGTTAATATACCCTAATGTACCCTAGTCTAGAATTACTTAGTTCAACATGTATTGCTAATGATGAGTGAAGTCGATGTAAAACAATTTAATGGTTGTCCGCAACGGACAGTTTTAAATAAAAATATGTACCCTGCTAAAAAAAAAAAAAAAAAAAAAACAGCCTGAAATCCGACGCCCCCAAGCCGAGAATCCTGTCTCCGTGGATCCAGGGTTCTTGGATGAGGGTCACGTCAGCTCCACTCTCTGCGAGATGGAGCAGGAGGGCGGCGGATGCCACCTTACTGTGATGGAGATTTATCTGCAGGAGTGTCAGAGACATCCTTTAGATTCTTCACCACAGTAACCTCTGCCTCGATGTCGGAGCCTAGCAGTGAGTCCTCCTCCATGCCGACACCTCCATGAGCCCTTGCCAAGTCACTCTCCTCTGAGGTGTACCCTTCCAGAATGTCCTCCTCCACATCCGACATTCCTTCTGGGCGGACCTCTTCGGTCGGTTCCTCCAAGTCTGGCTCTTGCGCGTCTATCTCCAAGTCGATGCCTCCTGACTTGCCCTTCGCATCCGACTTGTAGATCCTCACTGCTACGTGCTCGAACCCGTCTTAATACGGCCACCAGCACCCTCCAGGATCCTCGCAGTCTCCTCATTTAAAGTGAGGACAACCTGCCTTCTTAGTCCCACTGCTTCCTCCACCTTGGCGACTCTCCAGTCCGCCGTAGGGAGTGTGGGATTGGACATCTTGAGCATCGCCAGTATGGTAGCAGGGTCCGCCGGCTTCTCTGTCAGCCATACGCGGATCCTCGGATTGCTGGGGATCTTGTCCCAGTCAACCGCCTCCAGACTGGCTCCTGGGTAAACCTCTCCAAGCGACGCAATCATGCGCTTGTAGAGGTTTACAGACCTCGCATCTTGGCATGCTATCACCTTGATGCTACCCTGATACCACCCTGCGTCTTCGCAGTCCGGTGGAGGTCCTCCGCTCTTGAGCATCTCCTCCATGAAGGGCCCGTGCAGCTCGTTCACCACCTTCCGCCAAAGCTTCTTGGGGATCAGGCCATCCTTGGAGCCGTTGTCAAAGACCCCAATGATGGTCCTACCCTTCGTTACCTCAGCGAGGATCGGTTACTTGGTTGTGTCTGCACCTTTTTCTTCTTCGCTAGGGGCGCTCCACCGTCAGTCGACCTCTGCCTCTTCGCACTTTGTACGCTATCTTTGGCAGAGTCGCCTACTCCTGTCGGCTTCTTCGGATCCAATCTCACACCCGCTTTTGCTGACTGAAAGTCAGGCAAGATTTCTCTCGCCCATTTTATGATCTTAGCCTGATCGGGGTTGGATTCCGCCGATGGGTCCGCCCTCATTAAAATGAAGGCCGCTCTTCTCCTATCCTTGTAGGAGCCCTTCCGCTGCAAGGACCCAGTAGCCGCCGGACCGGGGCTTTCCTTAGGGATACCGCCGGTGCGAGAGGAGCTCGATCCTGGGATCTTGCCCACCACACCGTTCGGTGGTCCCATAGTGGGCCCCGTTTTGGGGGTAGGTGCCTTGGCAACCCCCCCTACACCGGCGCTGCTCACCTCCGGACGTTGTCCCTCAATGGGGAGCTTCACCATCCCAGCATCTCTTTGGCCTCTGTCTGCCTTGGAGATTGACGGATCCATGATCCCATTTTCGGACTTTCTTGGGGAGTTCCGTTCTCCACTGCGTCCTCGGCAGAGACATGACCTTACCGGGACCTATTACCAGCCGCCCTCACGTGGAGAGTATAGTCGCACTACCAGCGGTATACTCTGTTACGGCACATGAATACTCATGCGTTTCTCCCCTTGTAGTACCCGTTGGCTGACGGCCGTCACCAATGTAACGCTACCAGCTTTTTGATAGCGGCCGAATTAAAACAGGTTCAATTTTAATTTCAATATTTATTTGGGTTAATTCCGCGCAATATAACCAAGTAGCGGCCCGTAAATATCAACACCAAAAACACAACAGAACTAAGCTTGGGAGCAGAAGCTCTACCAAAGCTCCCAAAAGCGCATTCGCTACAAATAACAACAAAGTGCATGCGAAACTGGGAGACAGAAAGGCGCAAATCAATGCCGCTGCAGCTAAAAAATTATCAATATTCGAATTGGTTTTGTTGGTGACTGCTTAGCTCAACATCTCCATCTTTCATCGTTGGGTTCAATTGCATCTAATAGCAGTCTTCCAATTAAAAAATGACCTGGAGTTAGCACCTCATTATCGTCTACATCCTCACTGGATGATTAAAAATTTAAAACTGCTTCTATTTGGCAAAGCAATGGAGACATTTCTTCAAATGTTAGTACATTTTCCCCAATTACTCGTTTTAAATGGTTCTTCATTGATTTTACTCCTGCTTCCCATATTCCTCCAAAATGGGAGCTTTCCGGAGGAATAAAATGCCACTCGATCCTTTCCTTCTGTAACTGGGCTGCTATTTTACTATTTTTCCTAATGGTCTTTTCTAACATCTCGTATAATTTTCTTAACGCTCCTACAAAATTGGTTCTATTGTCTGTGTTTGGTCTTTGAGATTTTTCAATGAACTTTTCTCCAAATAACAACACGAAATTATTTATTTTCGGAACGTTATAATATTGTTTATTTATATCCGCATATGAAATGGAGTAAGAAAAAAGCTCGAATTTATAATGTGTATGTACTGAGATAAAGGACAAGAGTGCGCCCGCCTTAGAACATATGCCGAGCGAAAGCTCGCAAGCTTAATGATAAAGATAAAGCCTGTTGAAGCCGAGCGGCCAAGAAGAGTCGACCAACAATAGCGATAAGATAAATAAATATAGTACAAACTATAATTATTATATTTTAGTGATCGAATCTATGCCGCTGCTTGACCCGATAGACCGAGTCGCCTATCCTCACCTAGGTGGCTCTCAGGGGACATTAACAGAAATCTGAGGCATGCAGACACGACCTGAGACCACCCACCACATAAGATACAAGCAGGGGTAAGTGAATTAGTGATGATAAAGGACGATCTACTATTATTTGCGGCCGCGGTGGCCGCTGTGTTTAGAAAGGAGAGAAATGCATTTGGAGCGGCCAAAGGGGGAGTGCGGGGAGAGCGCCTGAAAGAAAGCCGATGCCCTGCATAATAACAATGCGGGACGGTGGGTGAAAGGGGTGAAAAAGGGAGTCGCCAATGCGACTCATAGGAAAGTAGGATTAACGGCGAGAATAGATACCTGAAGGATTAACGGCAAGAAGCGAGAGTTGCAAGGATTAACGGCCGCCTCTGGAGCTATATAAGGAGGGCCCCTCGAGCAAATCGGGACCGAGACTTCTAGGGAAGCTGGAAGTGTTAAATTGAAGGACCCCCCTTGGGTAAGTCAAACATTCAAGCAGGAAAGCTTCCTTGGAGGTATTAAGAGTATAGGCTGAAGAACCCCCTGTGGGTAAGTGCGGTGGCTGTACGCGAATCAAGAGAAAGGATTCATCTAGGAGCAAGTACGAAAAGGATCCGGGATCCTTGGCAAGGATGAAGCCCAGGGTAAACCGAGTCGGGTTGGTGCATTTCCCGGACACAACAGGTATCCTGGTGTCGGAGCAGTAGTGACGGATTGGTCTGGCGTACGCCTTATCAATTCCTGACCGCGACGACCAGGTGTGATCCTGTACTGCGAGGGGTAACCAGCTCGGAAACTCAAGCCCAAAACCAATCAATCAATCATAAAACCAATCAGACTCGCTGGGGCATACGCCCAGCGACCACCTGGAGTGAAGGAGGTGTGACACCCACCCTCTGGCCGGCCATAGATCCTGCGGAGCGTATGCACGCAGGTGTTTGGCGGCGAGTGGCGAACGCAACCGGGGGTGTGTCCTGAGGGGTAGGAAGGCCCTTCGTGCCCTGATCCGGCTGCCAGGCTCCAGGAAGGCGGATCCTGCCCGGCGTATGCATGGTAGGTGTGCCCATTGGTGACCAACACGGGTTAGGTGCCGGCCACGGCAAAAGGGCAGAGTCAGCAAACCGGGACACCGGCAATCAACAACAACGACGGGAGCGACAACAACGAGAAGAGCAACATCAACGACGGGAGCGACAACAACGAGAAGAGCAACAACAACAGGAGCGACAACAACAGGGTCATCGTCAGCATCAGGAGAGGAGCAGCATAGGCCCCGCAACTGGAGCACATGAGTCCAAACCAAGGTATCCGTTAGCCGAACCGGCGCCAGGCACCAAGACCTCATATCCTGCCAGGCGAGAACTTGGGGGGGGTGTGTATATTGGTACCAACCCGGAACGGTGACCGGAGAACGACGTGAGGACGAGCGTCCGACGGCGGAGCCGATCGTCATCGACTGAAGAAACAGCGAGGATCCACCGGAGGAGTGAACGCCGGTGAGATTCTCCTTTGAAATAATTCTGTATGTTAGAAAGAATAAAACGAAGTGTTACGAAAAGGATGCAAATCGGTGTTATTTCTGGGCTCGGACAATCACGTCGGATCTATAAATTCGGTGGAACGACCCACAAACTCTGTGAGCTAGCCGCGGCACTTGTTGCGAACTGAAACGCAAGAAAACAGTTCGTTACACCTGGCGCCCAACCTACGTGATTGCATTCGAGTCTAGAAGTAACGCAGTTTTAAGATGGGGAGAAAAAAAACAGATTTACACACTACGCAAGGAGGAGCTTAGTGAAGTATATAGAGAGCTCGGTCTCCCAGCAGAGGGGACAGTTGAAATGATGAGAGCACTTATAGCGAAATAGGTCGACGAGACAAAGGACGACAAAGGGTTGGCGGTCACGCGTGGACTTGAAGAAAAATTCAAGCAGAGATTCACGCCAAAACAAAGAGCAGTGAATGAATCAGAAAAGCTCATTCAAAGTCTGGCGGTACCAGAAATGAAGAGCATGAGGAGCATGGAGCCACAAGTTCGGAAACCAGTCCAGGTGCTGGTGGACTATGCAAAAGTGGCCAAACAAGTTCGCGATTGGTCGTTCCGGTTCGACGGAACGGGAGACCCATTGGAATTCGTAGACCGAGTGGCATGGTCCGCCAAGATATACAGATTGGACATAAACACCATCCCGCGGGCAATGCCAGAATTACATCAGGGCAGGGCGCAGAGATGGTTCATAATTAACGATGAAGAGTGGCCAATATGGAAGGGGTTCAGGAGGAGTTTCGAGTCCCTCTTCCTGCCGAAAGGATACTTCGAGAAGTTGGCGGACCTGGATCGGCTGCGGAAGCAACAACGAGGGGAACTCTTCAAGGAATACACGGTAGACCTCCCATCGCTGATGAAGCCACTAGGGAAGTCCACAAAGGAGGTGATAGAAAGGCTCGTGGAGAAATGCATGCCACGCATGAAAATTTTCATAGAGCGGTATGCATGAGCGTCGCTAGAAGAGGAGATGAGCCTAGCCGAGGAGTTAGCCCTAGAGGAAGAGGCATTTATTAGGCAATCCGCCACAGAACCACGATGGGACCTTAGGCATCCGGCGGTAGAGAGGATGTGGCAGACAGAGAAACCGCACCAGGACCCGCGAGAGCAACAGAGCTCCCCAGGACAAGGGTGGATGCAGAGATGGCATGAAGAGGGACAAAATGAACAACAGCCAAGTCAACAGTGGGCTGTAGGCCCAAGGCAGCAGAAGGTAAATCAGCAATTGGTGGCAGGCCAAACGCATCAACAGCCAAGTCAACAGTGGGCTGTAGGCCCAAGGCAGATGCCGGAAAATCAGCAATGGGCGGCAAGCCCCAGACAGCAACAGCCGAACCAACAATGGGCAGCAACGCCTAGGCAAGGACATGTCGAAAACAGGCATGCAACAGGTGCGGGGGCATGGACGATTCTACACGATGTGCGGCACAATAGGAGTGAGGAGCACAGAGTGCTGCCAATGATCGGGAAATGCGCAGCGATCTCAGCCATAGAGAGAAAGGTGAAGATCGCGAGGTGCTGCCTCTCAAAGCTAGTTGGAGGTTTATCAGGCGACGATCAGCAATTGTCTGCGGTCGTCAAGGTCGGAGGAGCAGAAATCAAGGCCATGATAGACACAGGGGCAACGGCTACCTTAATTTCAGAGAAGTTCGCGGAGAGCCCGGAAATCATCGGAGAAAGAGTTGCAACAAGAAGACGGGTGAAGTTGGTTAATGGCAGCAACATAGAAACTCGAACGGCACTCGAGACGAATGTTAGATTTGGCAACAAAGAAAGGAAATTTAGCATGCTGGTGTTTCCAGGCATGGGAGACAGCGCGGTGCTAGAATGGTATTACCTCGCAGGATGTAGAACGACAATAGCATGCGCGGGCCACCAAGTCACGATCCCGAAAACAGAAAGATGGAGTGGGTGCCTGGAGGATAGGCTATCAGAAGCTATGACAGGACCCCGGAGGAGCAGGAGAAAGAGCGTGACAGGAGGTTCATAGAGGAGGAGCTAGTGCCGTTCGCAAACCAGAAAGGTTGTTCGAACGTAACGCAGCACAGGATTACCATGAAGGGCCGACATCCCAATATTACAGAGGTATTATCCGAAGAACCCCAAAATACAAGAAAAATGGAGGAAGGAACGCAAAGGAGGAAGATCTACTGGAGAAAGGAAGAAAGGTAAAAAAAAAGACAGGTCAATGAAGAATGTGCGTGGACTTCCGGCCAATAAACGCAAGATCAATAATGGATGCGTACCCGATGCCACGTATTAATTTTATATTGCAGCAACTTAGGGAGGCACGATTTTTTAGCGTTTGCATACCAGAAGAAAGGTCATCGTGATCGGGCGCACAAGGGAGGAGCATATGGCAAACTTGAAGAAAGTATTCCGGAAACTGAAGGCGGCGAACTTGAGGATAAACGCGGACAAGTGCCATTTCTTCAGGGAAGAGCTGTTGTACCTGGGCCACCAAATACCGAGCCACGGAATCGGCATGGATCCCGCAATCAGGGAGCTATAACCCCCAACAAACGTGAAGGGCGTACGACAGTTCATTGGAATGGCGTCTTGGTATCGGCGTTTCGTCCCAGACTTCGCCGGAGTTGCGAAGCCACTGAACGATTTCCTGCGAAAAGGGACAAAATGGGAGTGGACGACCAGTCACCAAGAAGCATTTGAAAATTTGAAGTCGCGTTTGACAGAGGATCCAGTGCTAGCGGGCCCGGATTTCTCAAGGAGATTCATACTGCAAACAGACGCCAGCGACTTAATTAAGGAGTTATTAATTATTAAAATTAAGGAGTGCCACAGCAGGCGAAGTCGTTGAGTGCATATGGACAAGCGCACTGAAGGAGAACAGATAATGACAGATAATGGTTTCCAGTTCACCAGTAGGAGCTTCAAAAAGTTCCTCGACGGTGATGCCGTCCCGACTCGGGGTGCGCCATCAGTTTACCGCACCATAAACACCGCAGAAAAATCCTACAGAAAGGGCCAACAGTACGGTCAAAACGATGATCGCCCAATTTTCAGGAGAGGATCAAAGAACATGGGACGAGCACTGGCCACAGGGTACTCGCCGTGCTTCATGACCCCCAGAGAACGCAGCGAAGCTTCAGGAAGTGTTTGAGCTGGTGCGGAGAAACATGGAGCGGGCAGCGCAGGAGCAGGCCCGGCACTACAACCTAAGGCGGCGGGAGTGGATCCCAAAAATTGGCGACACAGTGTGGGCGAAAGAGCACCACTTGTCCAAAGTGGCCGAAGGTTTCGCAGCTAAACTAGCACCACGATACGATGGGCCATACACAGTGATAAATTTTGTATCGCCAGTGATTACCGTGCTGCACGTAGAAAGAGAAAAGGGCACATGTGAGTGAGCTAAAAGCCCAAGCAACGGAGTCAGGAGAGAAATCGACACCACGGCCGTGAAAGAAAAAGAGAAGCAGCAACTGAACGGTCATAACGAAAAGGAAAAGGTGCCGCAAGTATCTGGAACTATTCCAGACGGTCGAAAGTGTGACTATAAAAGGCGGCTGCGGGCACCGGGCGGGCATCTTTAACGAAAATCAATGGCAAACACCGAAGGCAACGTGACGCCCATCGTATCCTCCGACGAAAGCGACGTGGAGCTCGTCGGGATGCCCGGATGGGACATGCGGCTGCTCTGGCGACGAGGATGGTGCTGGGTAATGAAACGACCCCAGCCGGACGGTGCATTCCTGTGGGGACGTCAGCGGTTGTAGCGGTGGTCTGAAGGGACTTTAAAAGCAAACAGAAAATTTAAACAAGACAGCATTCTTTAAAGTGGACAGATTGTATTCTGATATTTTGGGACGCTTGGATTTTAACAATAGGTGGCGCTAGAAAACTTAGTTATTACCGGTTAAGTTAGCTGGAGATTAGGCTACTCTGATAGGGTATTGATCAGGGAAGATTAGCGGGTTGTTCTAAAATATGGAGTACGATTTAGATCGGGGACATTTCCGCTGCAGCTGGCTTTAAAAGCTCGGATGCGTGCTGTTTCGCTCTCTTTTCTTGTGTGCGCAGTCGTAAGTGACAGTCGAGTCTACGCTTATTTAAAATCGGGTTTTAACCTCTTAGGAAAATAAAGTGCTAAGAAGTGGAAATAGTGAAAAGGAAATTTTCCAAAAAGAGGAAAGAGCCAGGAGCATTTTCTGCGAGCAACCCAGACTGTTGCATTTAGCGGGAGCTATCTGCCGGTTGGCCGGCCGCCAAATTCAACTTTATTTAAAGGGGCCGGATCTGCGGTTCGGCCCTCTTAATCCCAAGTTATAATTAAAAAAAATCTGTTGAGGAACTAACAAAATTGGCCGGATGAAATGAGTTGACGTCGCACCCGAAACCCTTGTATATCTTCCCGAGCTTCGGCCATGTCGCGGCAAAAATATATTTAATTTAGAGGGTTGGACATAAGCCCTGGAAGTACGCCTTGCCGCAACAATCGCGCCTCAGCACCCTGGCCATCATCACTAGCTCGGACCCTTTCGTTATTTTGTATTTCAAAAGAAAAATGGAATTTTCATAATAATCACTTATAACCTAAGTTGAATTTTTTTAAGTGTATAACAGAATTTTTATAAATAATTCTTTTAGTCATTTAAGTCCGAATTAATTTCGAGTCAAAACCTTGAGCATCATGTTTTCGAATATTTTTATTTTTAATATATTTTAGTTATAAGTTTGTCTAACCTAAATTTCTCTCTGTGTATATAAATGCACATATGCAAGCTAAAAGCTTTTATATGCAAGAACTAGTCTCCAGAATCATCTAACGATAAGGAATCTCTACACTTTTGAGCAGACAACACATATTTTAATACCTAATTTTGGAGATATGGCCGCTTTTAGGTCAATTACAGCTTTCAGCCCTCGGAAGATCGATCTTTCTACGCTGGATCCGGAGTAAATACTGTGTCATTTTGTGCATGCTTTTTACATTATTCTAAATTCTCCACTGATTGGAAAATATTCTTTTAATAATTTTTATAACAATCTGCCAAATAATGTAGCATCCCTAGTCGTCAATGAATACAAAAAAAAAAAAAAATTAAATAACGTAAATTTATTGCAAAGCTTTAAGCATGAACTGGAAGTAAATCATTTAGAATTTAAATTGCGTTTAAGGAAATATTTAAGCCTCTTCAAGGTACGGATTTCTAATACTGATGAAATGTTTGTGTGTTTTAAAATAACTTTTGAACATTTTTCTCGAATCCTATACACATTAGCAAGTCAGCAGAAAACTTAATCGAAGACAGTTATGAAGAATTTTCTACTTTTATATAAAAAAATTGTTTTGTTAAATTTATCTGAGTATTTTAGTACATTTATAATTATGTTAGTATGTAAGTTTATCTACAAAAATTAAACCCTGTTAAGCTTGAATCATGAAAATTAACTAAACCTTATTCATCTGAACTCAGCTAATGACCTAGCGGTCGTAGGATAAAGGGGTCATCAGAGCCAGTCTCAAGGATGATGATCATAGGTTGGGAGGGCAATTCGTGGCCACATCTACAACAGTGGTTACACCTCGTTTACTTCTTCGCGCTCTCGTCCTTCTCTATCCACCTTTATAAAATTTGATTTTCTATGTACTTTACCGGTTCTATCTTTGCAATTCCTCTATCGCTAGCACGCTCAATTCTCGACTTTAGAGTATTAATATGTAACCTGTGCGATCCATCCGAAACAAGACCACCACCTCCCAAGCCGACGAGCTAGAGCCGGACTCTATAGCGTGCCCCAGTGAAGACGGGTCCATTCCATTACACACACCGTTACACGTTACACGGTGGAGCAGCCGGCGCACCACCCGAGTCCAGAGTTGGCGGCGCTCCGTCGTCAAGCAAAGCGAGCTGGGCCCTGGCCAGGGCCAGGGAAAAGCTAACCAGGAGGATGGCCTAGGAAGCCGTGGACTCGAGGGCCTTGGGTATGACCGATCCCTGCGGCAAGGCCGGCGCTCGAGAGGCAGGCGTCCTGCCCGGAGAAGAGGCCCCCGAGACCAATTCTGAATAGGACCGACTCGGCAGGAGGCGGGAGAGAGTTCCCGCAAGAGACCTGGCCGCCGGAGCTGCGACTCAAGGTAAAAGAGGAAACGAGGCGACGACGGGAGAAGACAGGCCGGTGAAGTGTTGCGAGTGTTTTCGGGTGGGCTCGAACGGGGCAGATTTCCCATTATTTGTTCGGCGGTGTATTTACGATACCTTGAACATTTTATACATTCTCGCAGTTGCTTTTTTAATACATTTTTCAACCAAAAACCCTATATTTGCGTTGTACATAGTTTCTCATTAAATTTATACCTCCATAAAGGAGGTATAATGTTGCCTTTATCTAAAATTTACCTTTATCCAGGTCCAAATGTTACCTTTATCTAAAATTATAGGATACTTAACTTATAGTGCCGCTTGAGAGTTTTGCAGGCTTCCACCTTACCAAAGTATTCAATTAGTATCTAAAAACGGGTTACTTGTAGCGACGTAGAGACACTGTCCATCGCAAATCGCTGCTTATCTCCGTAATATCCAATTCTTCAAGCTCTCCGTGGATGGCCTTAAAGTCCTTTACATGGCGACCAACTGGCCATGACGCACATGAAGCATAGCATCTTCCACCTTGGACTGGCTGGAGGGCTCCTTGGATTCTCTTCAAATCCTGGTGGATACCCTTTGCCTAGCATTTCAAAACCGCACTCCGAGTTGGAGTGGGTTCTCCTGTGACGGCCGCTGGAGTTTGTGACGAACACGGGTGAAGTGGATACCGATTGGTTGCATACTCTGCCTACGGGAACAGCTAGCTCAGGGAAGAGGCTAGGGGGTCGGTTACTTCCTAATCAGCATCACCGCCACACAATAAAAAAAATTTGTAGACAGAGTTTGGGAGGAGATACAGCCAGTTGGAAGGATATGAATTCGAGACAGGAAACCGTGCTATTGAAGAACTAAGGTGGTGAGGTTCTTCTGCTTGGCCCGCCCTACCTGTAAAGACTTAACAACGAAGTATTGCTGCCCTTACCCATCTATAATGAAATCGTTCAGCTCAGGTGCCCATAAATTATAACTTTTACTTCATTTCAATATTCTTCATTTCAATTACTCAGCTCTGTTACAAGACATGATTGCTTTTTCTTCCTGGGTTGTGCTTAACCTAAGCCCTTACTCTCCTAATTGGTCGTAATTCTAATAAACGGTTTTAATACCGATTGATTAACAAATAATTAATAGATTTGAATGTAATACAAAAGTTAAAGTTACAAAAGATAAAGAAATATATATGTAGATATGTAAATTAAGAATTAAAGTAGACTTTGGGCATTACGATATGTCTAAATACTCATACGCTTTCTTAGAGCGGCATTATTACATGTTCGATTCTATATTTTACTCACGAAACCAATCCCTCGAAGTCCGCAGGCCTGTAGACTGGAGCGCTGGATGCTTTGGTGAACGGGGTTAAATTCAAATTAAATTATGGAGATTCGATGTACATGTTGCCAACAATTATAATTGCTCTACAGGAAAAGAGTATAAGTATTGGTTCGATCCAACATAATTTACAAAGAAAATGAATTAAATTCTACATAAGAATACACGCTGCTACTGGCACAACTTATTGCGCTTATCTCCTGGATGTTGTTGCTGTTATTTCGTCGCCTCTCTGGACGAGATGATGGCCGATGCGATCGTTGTGCTAGCCCATTACATGGCCGAGGTCAAATTGCCGAACATGCAATACTGCTCTAGGAAGTGAGGTTATATCCTCCTCCACGTTCCTCGCTGCCCAAGTTCCAGCACCGCTCCTGATCCACTGCTGCCCCAATCACGCACACGTCTCCGGTTACTACAGACCTCGCCTATCGTGGCTTGAGTCTGGTCCGGATTCGCGCACGTTTAGGAGCTGATCGAGGAAAGCGTTTCCTGAGCGTCTAACCAATAAGACACGCGGTGGCTCCGCCGTGGACTTCTGGGTCGAGACGGGATGCGTTTCTTGCCGTAGGCTTTGTTTGGCTCTACGCCCACTATTACGGGGTTGTGAAGACGACCTATAACACTTCTATTAATAATCTAATTGGCGACATATCGGCCTGCTCACCTGAATGTTGCAAACACACATACAGACACTCGTGCAGATGCCAACGACTGCGCACATGCACGGCCAATATTCGGCTGCAACCCGGTTCAGACTTGGGTACCACGTTAGGTACTAGCACTTTCCACGTGGGGATATGGCTTGGGGTTTTGGTTTTATATTTTTTTCTTTTCAGACGCCAACCGTTCACTTTGATTTTTGATTGCAAAAGAACTTTTGTGATTAGCGGAAATTAGGTTGTCATTATGCAGAGTTGCCAGATAGTCCGCCTTAACAGCTTTACAGGCGCTGTTACCGCGATCAGTTATCGACTTATTTTATCGAATAATGCCAATCGACGACTATTATCGAGTAAGTTTGTTTACAAGTTCATCTATAATGACTATAATAGAACTTATAATTTATTTGATTTATCCCTCTGTGCGCTCACAACCGTAACACAGAGATGTGGAATGTTTATATATTTGAATGCTTGTGTGAGGCGAATGCACTTGCAAGTGAAACGTATGTATTTATGTTATAATTAGCGGACCGAATAACAATTGTATTGAATGTTTATGTATTTTTTTATATTATTAAACGATTTATAAATACAAAATACTTATTTCCAGACTCTGATGGACTGTATGCAGTTTATGTTCAAAATGTACATAATGTTAAGATGTTAAAACATACGCAAAACTGAATCGAATATATTTTTTCCAAATAACAACACGAAATAATTATTTTCGAAAGTCGCCTAGCCTCACCTAGGCGGCTCTCAAGAGCCTTAACCGAAATCTGGGGCATGCAGACACTACGTGGGACCGTCCACCACATAATATACAAGCAGAGGAAGGTGAATTAGTGACGATAAAGGACGATCTACTATTATTTGCATCGCTGCTCCAAAAATTCTGCCATCGACTCCCAAGTATGGAGGTCCAAGTTCGACGCATTTTGACATTCCTCCTACTTGGCCTGAGTAGCTAGGACCAACCGTTGAAGGATCACTTGGTCAATGATGCTGCTGGCGATGTGCATTGTCGTCCCCAAATTTTGCAAGGCTCGCATGTGGGCATTGAATTTATCGGAAAGCCCTCGAAGCGATGCCAATGAGCCATCTTCCAATAGACTGAGGCCAGAATCCCGTTCACATGAGCCTAACCGACGGTTATTAAATCGTTTTTCTAAGAGACGCAACGCGACATCATAATTCTCCTCGGAGATTTCCAAGGCACGAACTGCTTCTAATGCTGAGTCCCGGAGACAAGATCGCAACCTCTGAAGCTGTTCCACCTTACTTATGTGAGGATTGCTGCCCACGATCCTTGAGAAAACCGATTAAAACTCAGCCCACTGCGAATATCCTCCGCTAAAAGTAGGAAGAGGAAGAGGAGGCAAGGCTTGAAAACTCCGACTAAGCGCTGAGTCCACCTGAATACTGGAAATTCTGCTGGCAAGGGTGGAATGGGCAGCAATTCGAGAAGAGCGCAACGACGTCTCATGCTTGACTTCGGCATGCATCGTCGCTGCAAGCTCAGACACTGTCCATCGCAAATCGCTGCTTATCTCCGTAATATCCAATTCTTCAAGCTTTCCGTAGAAGGCCTTAAAGTCCTTTACATGGCGACCAACTGGCCATGACGCACATGGAGCACAGCATTTTCCACCTTGGACACTGGCTGGAGGGCTCCTAGTATTCTCTTCAAATCCTGGAGGATACCCTTTGCCTTGCATTTCAAAATCGCACTCCGAGCTGGAGTGGGTTCTCCTGTGACGGCTGCTGGAGTTCATCGCCACTATAATTGAACTTATAATTTATTGTATTATATTTAACTATAATTGTGCGCGGCGTACACGATTTATCCCACGAATGCACTTGCAAGTGGAACGTATGTATTTATGTTATAATTAGCAGACCGAATAACAATTGTATTGAATGTTTATGTATTTATTTATATTATTAAACGATTTATAAAAACAAAATACTTATTTCCAGACTCTGATGCACTGTATGCAGTTTATGTTCAAAATGTACATACATATGTTAAGACACTGCGCAAAACTGAATCGAATATATTTTTTCCAAATAACAACACGAAATATTTATTTTCGGAACGTTATAATATTGTTTATTTATTTCGCGTATGAAATTGGAGTGAGTCAAAGCTCCAAGCTGCAAGGCTCCCTGCCTTAGAACATAGGCCGAGCGAAAGATCGCTAGCTTAATGCTAAGGATAAAGCTCGTTGAAGCCGAGCGGCCGAAAAGAGTCGGCTTGCGATCAACAATAGCGATAAGATAAATATGACAAGTATGAAATGACAAACAATAATTATTATATTTAATAATTATACAATCTATGGATACAATCTATGCTGTGGCTGCTGCCTGACCCGACATCTGAAATAATGCCCTCAGAAGAGCATGCCCAAAAACTCAACCGAACAAGCGAAATAGACCACTCTGGTGGTCAAGCAGAGCAGCAAGCAGAGGCCTGTTTAATAGGGCCAAAGCCGGAATTGAGGAGGCACTCTGGACAAGGTCTAAATACAAGGTCTCTTTGGCCTCTTACATCCGTAAAGCGAAAAGCTCCTCATGGAACTCCTTCTGCTCGGATATCGAAAACACTACCCAAGCTGCGAGGCTTAGAAAAATTCTATCCCAATTAGCCACAACTCTAGGCTATCTTAAAAAATAAGATAGAACTTGAACCAATACTAGCGAGGAATCTCTAGCCGCACTCCTAGAAACCCATTTTCCAGGCTGTACCCCGTAATCAGCCGGGCCGACAAACAGAAATGCCCCCACAAATTTCAAACTTGATATTGACCAGATAACTGACGAGACTGACGAGATAATACCGGCACAAATCCAACAAGCAGGAGACATTGCCATCAACTGGCTCCTAAACATCTTTAACAGATCCCTTGCGCTAGGCGAAATTTCGCAAAAATGGCTTAAATCGCGAATAGTCTTCATACCCAAAGCAGGCAAACCATCGCATACGACCCCAAAAGATTTTAGACCCATAAGTCTATCATACTTCCTGCTTAAGACGCTAAAAAGAGTCATAGGACTACACCTAAGATCAACTTTCAATCCCACCCACATCTCTAACGCACAGCATGCAAAAAGGGTAAATCCACCGAGACTGCCCTCCACGCGCTCATATACAAAATAGAGAAAGTTTTCCTTCAGAAGGAATACGCCCTAGTAGCCTTTCTAGACATAGAAGGGGCCTTCAACAATGTTCTCCCGAATACTATAACTAGCTCACTAAGGACTCTTGGGGTAGATGATCACCTGGTAGGACTCATTGATCAGCTGAGGGAGGCTGCAGGATAGTGGCGTACGCAGACGACGTCGCAATCTTGTTTACAGGTAAATACGCTCAAACGCTCTGCGATCTCATGAGTGGAAAATTGCAAACCCTAGCCGAATGTTAGTCCTCTTCAGCAGGAAATACAAACTGCCGCCTCTCGCCACGACAAAATAACCAAAGGCTCTCCTTCAGCAATAGCGCCAAATACCTAGGGGTAATTTTGGATAGGAAGCTAAACTGGAACTCCAACGTTGAAGAAAGGTAAAAAATGGCAGCTACAGCCCTCTTTACCTGCAAAAAAGCCATAGGAAACAAATGTGGCATGTCCCCTCAAATTGTAGTTCTGGTATGGTGGCCAGCCCTCAAAAAGAAAAATATACTTAAAAAGCTGGAAAAAATCCAGCAATCAGCAGCACTATGCATCAGCGGTGCACTACGATCCACCCCAAACGAAGCCCTGAATGCCATACTTAGCTTACCAAATCCAGGACTAGCTGGAATAGAACAAGCGAAAGAAATAAACCAGGCAATCACACCTTTCCAAGGCCTAAATTCTAACAGAGAGGAATGGGGAGACCAAATCCCAGGCCCAGAGAACGCAATATGCTTCTATACTGATGGCTCCAAATTGAACAACAGAGTAGGAGGGGGAATATACTCCGAGCAACTAGGCATTAGAACCACTTTCAGACTTCCAAATCGCTGCAGCGTATTTCAAGCCGAAGTGATTGCCATAAGGGAAGCGCTAAAATACACAACTTACACAACTCAACACAAAGAGGAGTTAACATATCAAGCAAGAGTGCTGCGCATAATTATAGTTTTGGAATAGTTTTTCTTATCGGATTCACCCTACTTTTGCTAGCGATTATGATCACTTCCGAACCCACCTTCGTATATACTACCGCATATGCCTTTTCCGAAGCGTCTGCATAGCCATGAATTTGAATAAATGGAATTAAAAATTAATCCATCGAGGGACCCTTATTTGCACAAGGGCCTCAAACCCTCATTTGCATTCGTTCGATTCCTTACGATTTTTATTAACTAGCTCTTGATCGCAATTAATTCCTGGTGTCCACAATTTTTGCATGAAGATTTGTCCCACAATTGTTATCGGTCCCAACCAGCCTAATGGACGAATCTTTTCGTGATTATTTTAGGTTGAGTGCAACATACAGTAAATTGGAACTCGTCCTTCCAAGGGTCCAATTGTAGTACAATTGTCCAATTGTAGCCCTAGGGTTTTTATAAATTCATCTTCTCTGATGCTAACTATTTTATTATCTCCTGAATTTTCTACCATTTCTAATATTTTTACTTTATTCGAAACCCATTTTCTCAGATTAAAACCAGAGTTCGATATTTCCTTAGAAATTAATTGAACTATGGTTGTGGCAAAAATCATTTTTTATATCATTTTGTTTTCGCAATTTTCACCTTTATCTGCTAATACTCTAATTGCTAAATAAGTGGCGGAAGCGGTACCATTAGTAAACGTTGTTAGTTTGTAAGTATTAACTTTTGTTTTTGGGTCTTCCCTCCACGATCCTTTTGGCCTAGGCGGGGATGGTGTCGGTCTTTGCACATCTATGCTGCTTTATGAAAGCAAATTTGCACGCTGGGGTATCTAGTGGTCCAGGACAGTCGTTCGGGCACACGCCAGTATATTTCGGCTTTGGAGATGGTGGCTTATTAGTTTTATTTACAATTTTAATATTCGCCGAGTGAGTTGCGGTTGGGAGCCCTTTTAGCTAGAGGCGTTCTTTTAGAAAATCGAGTTAATTTTACTGCTGTTGCTCTGGTAGTTGTTGTCGCTGCGGCTGCTGTTGTCACTGTTGCGTTGGCTGCTGGTGCTCTGGATGACGCTGCTATTGCTTTTGTTTTTTGTTGATTTTTTGTTTATATATATTCCGGTGTAGTTCCGAAAAAAACACTTCATAGAAAGGAACAAAATATTTCTTTATTTTTGTTTTTTCTTTCTATTTCTTTATGCACATTGGCATCTATATAATTTTATACTCTGTGTTCCTTACCTTTTGGGGGGAAACGACAGAGGATTACGATTTTTAAACTGGGCTCTTTTTTACCCAGATCGCCGCCTTATTTTTAAGCTACCCTGGGCTGAGAATTTGTATTTTTCTACAGCCATTTATAGGTGATCGTTTTTTAAACCTGAGTCTTACCACAGGGGGGAAAACGTGAAGGTGTCTCAAAGGACCAAATGTAAAGAGGAGCCCAATAATATAGGAGTTACTCCACTGAGTTCCGTTTCAAAACTGTTTTTATTTAATTCAATTCTCTTACACGAAAGATACACGAAAATCTTAAATCTATTTAAAAATACTTATCAACAGACTGTACGTTTACATGCTATGTGACCCTTTCTTAAGTGCTTCAAGTGCACCACATATTTATTTGTTTAGGCTGCAGGGGAATCATTCAATTCATGCAGGGGATGTAATTCATGCTGCAGGGGAATTTAAATCATGCCTATCATGTCTATTTCGTATTTCCATGGGTCCGATCCCTTAAGACTCTATCTTGGGATTTTTATCGCGTTCAATGCTTGAACACTTACGCTTTGTAGACTCATTTAATAGTTGAAGACTACTAAACTGTGTATCGAGCGCCCAGAGTTGTTCATTGATTTTACGAAATCCTCGAATTAATTCGTTGAATCCACTTTTAGTCCATCTCATGAACGATCTCATTTCGTCTTGAACAGCACGACAACCGTCACAGAAAAAACGGAGATCTACGTGAAGACCGGCCGTCTTAGTCTAGGTCTTCATCTACGTGAAGACCTTCGTCTTAGTACGCAAATTCTTTTTCATTTCTGCAGAGGGTCTTTCATCTTAGTACGCCAATTCATTTTCATTGCTGCAGACGGTCTTTGCGTACTTGTAGACTTAATCGGTGCTACCATAAGGGGCTTACTGACACCATGAGGCTGTCAAATTAAATTGCTAAATTCAGAGAGTTTGGTGCTGCCGTCTATCCCACTTGAGTTCAAAGAAGTTGGTCTGCTTAGTGTCGCAGAGCATCTTCGGAACTCCGATAATCTTGCCAAAAGGCCATCAAGTGACATCAGCCATCATAACACACTTTCACAAAATGGATCTACGTTATGTAAGTAAGGGTCTCCAAGGTTTTCAGCAAGTGAGATTTGGTGGTTTACTCCTCCATATTCTCTCCATTTCGGAAGACTTTGGAACGCGGGGGTAAAAAACAGCCAAGCGTTGATTCATCGGAAATAAATTATCTTTGGGGTTTTTTATAATAATCTTTATTTGCATGCAGAAGAAATTGGATGATACAAGACGATACAATGATACAATGGACCAATTTACGGAGCGAATGCAATGAGGTTAGGAACGAGAATAGGCTCCACCTTAGACAATTTGCGGAGCGAAACCTCGCGACCTGAAGAAGCTATAGTTATGCTATGTTTAGTCATTGAGATTTTTTAATGATCTTTTCTGAAAATAACAACACGAAATTATTAATTTTCGGAATGTTATAATATTGTTTATTTATGTCCGCATATAAAATGAAGTCAGACAAAAGCTCCAATTTATAATTCGTATGTACTGACAAAAAGGACAAGAGTGCTGATAATAATAACGATAAAGCCCGTTGAAGCCGGGCGGCCGAGAAGAGTCGGCTTGCGACCAACAATAGCGGTAAGATAAATGAACATATGACAAACTATAATGATTATATTTTAGTGATCGAATGCCGTGGCTTCTGCTTGACCCGACATCCCACGTGCACTTGCAATCCTTAATCCAATAGCTCGGCAAGGAACAAAAACTCCAACGCGACTCCAAACGAGAATGTTCGCTGTAGCCAGTATGGCTATCTCACTGCTGCGACCTTGGGCAACTAGTGTATTAGCAGTGGATGATGAAGTGCCTATTGGCTCAGCGCACTCGGTTATGGCTAACGTAGACGACACAATCGAAGTCTGGCTGTATTTGACTGGATGACTGTATTTCCAAAAAATGCTGCAGGCTGTGATGCCTCCTCCATGGGGCATGCAGACACGACGTGGGACCACCCACCACATAAGATACAAGCAGGGGTAGGTGAATAGTGATGATAAAGGACGATCTACTATTATTTGGGACTCTATGTTTTCCCATCTGAGTGCCCAGCGCGCCTGAAAGAAAGCCGATGCCCTGCATAATAACAATGCGGGCCGGTGGACGAAGGGGGGAAAAGGGGGACTCATTGGAAAGTAGGATTAACGGCGAGAATAGAAACCTGAAGGATTAACGGCAAGAAGCGAAAGTTGCAAGGATTAACGGGCGCCTCGGAGCTATATAAGCAGGTCCCCTGGAGCAAATCGGGACCGAGTCTTCTAGGGAAGCTGGAAGTGTTAAGTTGAAGGACTCCCTTGGGTAAGTTCAACATTCAAGCAGGAGAGCTTCCTTGGAGGTATTAGGAGTATAGGCTAAAGGACCCCCCGCGGGTAAGTCCGACGGTCTCAAGTGCGGGATTTAGAGCGAGTGCGAAAAGGATCTGTGATCCGTGGCTCACGGACCCCCAGTGGGTAAGTCCGGCGGCTGAACGCCAGTTAAGACTGGAGCACGTGAGCCCACTGAGCCACCTCCCAATAGACTGAGGCCCAGAATCCCGTTCACATGAGCCTGAAATATTACATCACATGAGCCGGGTGGCTGCTGCCTGACCCGACTGGCTAGACCCTATCTAAAGACGTCGAAGTCAAGAGGCCAAGAAAGAGTTGGCTGTTGCATAACGTACGGAATGTAACGCGAAGCCCAGAAATTGACCCGAGTTATTCAATAAATTGAATAATGAACGAGGAAGAATTGCTGTGCTGTCGTAAGAAGTTTTGAATAGATGTTTTTATATTTAATAAAGAGTGAAATAATAATGCGATTTCTAGTCCTTCTAATCGGAACGTTAAAATTTAAGCGTGTTAGTAAATGCTTGCTATCTACATCACCATTAATAAGGTTGTGTAGGAAACGACATTGCTTTACGATTTGTTTAAGAGTGTAACAGAGGCAGGCGGATATGGATGCAAAGTGGCAACAGCCCAGAAATATAAATAAGCAAAAAGCTAGATATACGGCGCGAAAGCAGCTTTTGCGACCTCGGCTATTCGAAGAAGACGAATGGTGAGGGGTACAGACGTGAAGATAGGGGGCAACATAGGAATTATCTGGCCGGAAAGGCTGTAGCAGAAGTGAATGAGGGAATGAAAATAAGGACGCTATCGAAGGACGCTAAGGGTATAGGTATTGGAAGGGTAAAGGTAATACAACTGTGCCTGGAAACGTAAGGTGTTTTGTTTCAGATGTGGAGCATCGAATGTGTATAAACTGTCCTGTTCACTGTTTAAAAAACGGGAGAGAGAATAAGGAAGTCGGTCTAACTCAGCTTGTTCAAACAGGACAGAGCGAGGACAAGTAGAAGACCTAGCATTAAAAAAACTAGGATTAGACAGAGAGGGATATGAATTTGTAAGTATGAAATTATAAACTAATTAGAAAAGAGGATAAAAAAAAAAATGAAAATTACATTTTTAGTCGTTAAAAAAGATTGAAACGATAAGGTACAAGGATTCGGATAAGCGACCGTTTGCTGAGGTGTATCTGTTAGGAGAAGAAGTGCTAGGGTTGCTGGATATGGGAGCAGCAATTAGCTGTTTGGGAAGCAGGTTGACAAAAAGATTTATCAGAAGCGGAGCTGATTTAAAACGAAAAAGATCGTTTGTGAATACAGCCGATGGACAACGACAGCAAGTGATAACCGAGGTGACAACCGAGATCAAATTTAAGTATCAATGTTAAAAAAAAATACGTGTATTTATTTTACGTGTATTTATTGTGCTCCGGAAAAAAAACAATAAGATCATAAAAGTGCAGTGATTGATTTAACAAATCTACAATAACGCGAAAAGACGCTTTCTGCGATTATTAATATAAAACCTAACAACTATTTATATCCTTATTTATATCCTTGGTCCGTCCGATACTGGAGTACGGTTCATGTGTCTGGTGTCCCCAATACGGTGTTCATCAAGACCGCATAGAATCCGTACAAAAGAACTTCTTAATATTTGCTCTTAGAGGACTTAACTGGGACGCAAATATTCACCTTCACTAGAAACTTTAGTCCTTTATTCTTAAGCCATTGTAGAGCGACATATGCACAGCATGATCCCCTTAGGATTTTATGTTCGAACTACAATGGTCTGTATCATATTATTTCTCTTTCATCCCTTTCAAATATGAAAACCTCCATTTTAATTTACCTTCAAGATCATACTAATTCTTCCTCGTTTTCTTTATAATCCTTCTATTTATATTTTTACTAACTCGAATTTATTCCTGCAATTCGAGCCGTACATTATGCGGCAGGCGCCCCTTGGTCAGTTGGGCGGGAGGTGGGCTGTACGTATGCAGTGGGAACCGCGCGAAAAAAAAAAAAAAAAAAAAACTAAAAATCTAATAAACTCAACCCCGATTAAAATGAGTCTAAACGAAGTTCGCACACAACGTCAACGTAAGCAAGACGAGAGACGGCTCTCAGTACTAAGAAGCAACGCGTACTTCTCTTTTAAAGCAACTGAAAATAATGCAAGCTCTGACCTACGCTCATCAGCCGTAACTAATGCCCCCTGAGCTTCCTTCAACTCTCAACGCAAAATAACAGGTGGCAATGCTAGCCTAACTTTGATAGATACGACCACGAGCTCGAACCGATTTAAAATCTTGGCAGACGCGTATGATGTTGAGGCGGCCATATCTACTGAAGTCGAGAAAAGGAAGCCAAAGCCTCCCCCTATTTATATACGAGAAAAAAGTTCCAATGCTCTTGTCAACAAAATTATTGAGCTTATTGGCAAGGAAAACTTTTACATAATACCCCTTGTAAAGGGGTCGTCTGAAGTCTGAAGATTTTTTTTTTTTTCCTATTGCTCCGCTTGGGAGCTTAGGGCATCCACAAGTGCATTCATCCACCGGACCCTATTCTGCCAAATCCCAGGTGACAGAGAGAACGCGCGGCGTAGTGCTGCTCGGCGCTGGGCTAAGCTTGGGGCGTCCCATTCTTCTTCTTCCTTGCGGGTTTCACTCCAAAGCCATCCTTATGCTGTCTTGCTCTGACCAATCCATCCATTTCCATTTCTTTTATCTGCTGCTGGAGAGCGGGGGGTCGTCATCGGGTTGGGGGGTGATTGTTTTTTCTGATCTTGTGTTTGTTTCTTAATCTTATTTTTCGGTCGATCCGGTGATTAGCCGAGTGCAACCTATCTCAGAAGTGGGGTGGCTGCCACCTAACGACATCTGGGAATGCCGGTTTTTCGGTTTTCGTGCATATAATTATACATAGTAAGAATCCGATAAGAACTTTCACTATTTACATCATATGCGCGAGCGCCGAAAACTTGCAGGGCCATGCACTTGACATGAGTGGGGCTTGAACCCACGACCTCACGCTTAGCGAGCTAGTACACTAACCACTAGGCTATGAGGCCCCCTGAAGTCTGAAGATAATTACAGAGTATTATCGAAAAATCTCACAGGGACTAAAAATAACTTTTACACGTATCAGCTAAAAAGCAGCAAGGGCCTGCAAGTCGTTCTTAAGGGCATAGAGTCGGACGTAACGCCCGCAGAGATAACAAAGGCGCTACAAGAGAAGGGATACAGCGCTAAGACAGTCTCCAACATCCTTAACAGGGATAGAAAGCCGCAGCCGCTCTTTAAGGTGGAGCTCAAACCAGAAAACAAGCCCCTAAACTAATATGAAGTGCACCCTATATACAATCTTCAGTTCCTGCTGCACCGCAGAATTACAGTAGAGAAACCGCACAAACTCAATGGCCCGGTACAATGTGCGAACTGCCAAAAATATGGCCATACAAGGTCATACTGTAAACCGGTGTGTGTGGTGTGTGGAGAGCTTCATGGCTCCGCACATTGCCCAGCGAACAAAAATGACTGCAACTCGAAAAAGTGCGGCAACTGCGGTAGCAATCACACTGCTAATTATAGAGGTTGCCCAGTCTACAATGAGCTGAAAAGTCGCATCCACCAGAGAGGAGTTACTGCCCGAACCCAAAATAAACAGTTTGCAGCCTCCAGATCAATCCCTGAAGTCTTCTTCACGACTGCAGCCAGATCCTCACTAGGACCCATAAGCTCAGACAAAAATGTGACATAAGCAAGCGCATTAAAATCGGGACTGGCTACCCTGCCTCAAAAAGTTTATTTCTGGAATAAGCATACCAAGAACACGATACTCAGCAGCATCACTCGACGGAACAGTCAAAAAGCAACTTTGAAGCTATGATATGCAGCCTACATCAAAGCCTTCGAAATTTATGTCGTTTATGCGCACAACTATGCAAGACTTTATGCGAAACCAAAATCTACTGATACAAATGCTGGTTTCACAACAATCCATATAATGACTTCCCTGCAGATATTCATTTTGTTTATTGTAGTTACAAATAGTGAAATGTAAAGAGTAACAAACACCTATACATTTTAGAAATCTGTACAAGGAAAGTATTTAACCCTGTGGACCTTTTTAAATAATCATTATTTTTGTCTATTAGGGATTTCTAGATGCAACTTTTAACTTTTCGCTTAAAAGTTGTTTGTGTGTCTCAAAGTAAATTTGTCAGGAGGCAGTAGTTTCAGTACTTGATCATTGCGTAGGAACAACTCATAATTGAATCTTGGCGGGACGTTGGCGTTGGAATATTTTGTCGATAGTGGAAAAGACGTCGCTGGACTTGTTGGCGGCATCAAACTTGAAGGGCAATCCCCTCAGCCCATAGTAGTCAACCAGGGGCCTAGTTTGCTTGTGATATGCTTCAAGCCTCTTCTTCAGAGCTTCGGCGTTGTCATCGCTTCGTCGCATCAGAGGTTCGCCGGTAACATCATCAGTCATTGGCTTCTTGGGAGGGGCGAATTCCTCGTGATACGAGCGCCCACTAGCTTGATGAATCAAACGGCCAGTGATTCGCCTCACCAAGAGACTGTCGTCGATGGCAAACTCAATAACAGCATCCAGATTGGCTTTCCTCTTGTCCAGCAGTGTGTCGAGCTTTTCAGCTTGAACGACAGTCCTTGGGAATCCGTCCAACAGGAATCCGTTCTTGCACTCGGGCTTATCCAAGTTTGAGTCGATCATGTCCACGACAAGGTCATCGGACACGAGCTTACCGGCATCCATGACCTTTTTCAGGTCTGCTCCCAGCTTGGAACCGGACGAGATTTCCACCCGCAGCATATCGCCCGTAGATAAATGGCAGACGCAGAACTTCTCCTTCAGCAGGGGAGCATGCGTTCCTTTGCCGGAACCCGGCGGGCCGGCGGACCCGGCGCCATGGTTTATTGTTTATGGTGAACTGACACCGTTCCCGTGAAACGGACCGTCAGTAGGACCAATACGCTACGTAGCCTCCGTGTGTTGCTCTCGACCCAAGGACCGCCGGAGATCTTCTCACCCAAACGTAGTACCTCTGAGTGTTGCTCCCGTGAAACGGACAGTCAGTAGGACCAATACGCTACGTAGCCTCCGTGTGTTGCTGTCAACTGCCGGATTGAATACTATCCAACATACCACCACCACAGCTGCAGACAGCCAACCGGACCGCAGCTCATCGCTACACTATAGCGACCGCATCCTGATCACAGCAAGCAACTGTTCAGCCCGAACAGACCCCTGTACAGGTAATTCAGTCAGATTATCTATAAGGGTTTTGACTACGACTCCGGGACCTACCGTTACGCTCGTGAGTTAAAGTTCGACGATAGTGGCCGCAAACGGTCTACGGACGAACAAAGAGCAGGAGACTACAAACCAAGCACACACACTGGGGATCTCGTCTCGTGAATCCAGAAGGAAAGCAGCTCTATATGCCCATATTGGCCGGCAGACCCAAAGAAACTACCCGACTTAATAAACTTTTCGAATACCAAAAACATCCGGAAAAATCCCCAGGCTGCGACCTCATAACTCCCAAAATGATCATTGAGCTTCCATATTGCGCCATTTGCACTATCACCCAGATTTTAAATGCCATCGCAAAACTTGACCATTTTCCAGTGAGATGGAAAAAGTCAATTATAATAATGATAGCAAAGCCGGGAAAAGACCGCACAATCCCAACGTCGTTTAGACCTATAAGCCTACTTTCTTGTTTATCTAAACTCTTTGAAAAATGCGTATTGACTCGGATAAACACATTCCTAAGAACCCAGGCAGGAGACCCGTCACACCAATTTGGGTTTCGTGAAAAGCACGGAACAATTGAGCAGGTCAACCGGATAACATCAGAAATTCGGGACGCGTTCGAAAACGAGAGTACTGTACTGCCATATTTTTAGACGTCTATCAATGCTCTAAAGCATTTGATAGAGTCTGGCTAGAAGGTCTAATATACAAAATCAAGACAATGTTCCCCTACAATACCTACAAACTTTTAGAGTCTTACCTTTACGACAGAAAATTTGCTGTAAGATGCAACACTGCTATAACTGCTGATTTCACTAAAGGAGCTGGAGTTCCCCAAATCAGCGTGCTAGGGCCATTATATGCCCTCTACACAGCAGACATCCCGACAAGCACACGACTAACAACATCTACGTTTGCTAACGATACAGCTATTCTTAGCCGCTCAAAATGCCCGATGCAAGCAACTGCGCAGCTAGCTTCACATCTGGTCGATGTTCAAAAATGGCTATCAGAATGGCGAATTAAAGTGAACGAACAAAAATGCAAGCACGTTACGTTCACCCTGAACAGGCAAAACTGCCCGCCGCTAACGTTAAACAACACTCCACTCCCGCAAGCAAACGAAGTGACATCTCTTGGAGTACACCTCGACAGAAGACTCTCATGGCGCCGGCACATTGAAGCCAAGAGAACACACCTAAAGCTAAAAGCCAGCAGCCTCCACTGGCTTATCCACGCTCGGGGTCCTCTTAGCCTTGAATATAAAGTCCTGCTGTATAACTCGGTACTAAAACCTATATGGATGTACGGCTCCCAGTTATGGGGGAATGCCAGCAATAGCAATATTGACATAACCCTGCGAGTTCACCGTGGTACGTTCGCAACGAAAACATACATCGCAACTTAAACATTCTACCAGTCAAAGAAGTGATCGCAGAACAGAAGAAAAAGTACTTTACCAAGCTATTGTTGCACCCTTACCACCTGGTGCGAGGTCTAACGAGGTCTAACATATCTTCGTCGCAATGACTTACCCACCCAGCGACCGACGTGAGGGACGCGCAACCAGAACGCAGTCTTAGTTCACTGTTAGGTTAGGTTAGGTTAGACGGCTGGCGTTCACCTCCTGGTGGAGGCAACTGCCACACTTAGACCGTGTTCGGTCCCTTGTGATACCGTGATCTAGATCTAAAATTCCCTTTTCACGCAGAAGGTCTTATGGTTTAGCCCCCACCCTGAGGCTTTGGTGAACCTTTCTATCCTGTTCGGGTCTATTTCTGACATCACTGAGATACTGTTAAGGAATCTGTCGCCTAGGTGCTTAAGTCTGAGAGACTGCAGCGCTGGACAGTGGCAGAGAAGGTGCTCTACTGTTTCTTCCTCTTCTTCGTCCCTGCAGCTGCGGCAGTAGTCGTTGTGGGGTGAATTCATTCGCCTAGCATGTGTTCCCACTAGCCAGTGCCCCATGATGACTCTTATCGCAGTGCCGATGCGGGTTCTATCCATCCTAAGTAGTTGGGATGTTCTTTTTGTAGAGATTTTGGGCCATAGTTGGCGGGCCAACCGGCAGTTTGGGATGGTTTCCCAGCTAAGCTGGTTCTTCTCCTTATTTGCTTCCCTGAGTTGGAGCTTGCATGAGGCTAGTGGTACACCAGTGCCCTCCAGTTCTCCCTGGAGTGGTGTGGTGGTGCCTTTGCGTGCCAGTTCATCTGCTATGCAGTTGCCTGTGATGTCCCTATGACCTGGGACCCAGATGAGGCTTATGTCATACTGGCTTGCCATCTCGTGGAGAGATGATCTGCAGTCTGAGACAGTTTTGGAGTTACTTGTGACCGAGCTGATCGATTTTATAGCCGCTTGGCTGTCGCTGTATATGTTGACTCCTCTTTGTGTGGAGTTGTGTAGGTTTAAGAGTTTTAGCGCTTCCCTTATGGCAATCACTTCTGCTTGAAATACGCTGCAGTGATCTGGAAGTCTGAAAGAGGTTTTAATGCCTAGTTGCTCGGAGTATATTCCCCCTCCACCTCTGTTGTTTAGTTTGGAGCCGTCAGTGTAGAAGCATATTGCGTTTTCTGGGCCTGGTATTTGGTCTCCCCATTCCTCTCTGTTAGGAATGAGGGCTTGGAAAGGTGTTTGTGTGTACTCCCTTGGAATACAGTAGTCTGTACTACTGGGAACGAGAGGATCGTTCAGCAGAATGGTGGAGTGGCCCTTATTTAGGAGGCTCCATTGCTGAGTTTCCCTAAGCCTGATTGCCGATACTTTCGCTTGTTCTATTCCAGCTTGACCTGGATTTTGTAAGCTTAGTATGGAGTTTAGTGCTTCGTTTGGTGTGGATCTTAGTCCACCGCTGATGCATAGTGCTGCTGATCGCTGGATTTTTTCCAGTTTTTTAAGTGTGCTTTTCTTTTTGAGGGCTGGCCACCATACCAGAACTCCGTAAAGTAGTATGGGTCTGACTATGTCAGTGTAGATCCAGCTTACTATGTTAGGGGACATGCCCCACTTGTTTCCTATGGCTTTTTTGCAGGTAAAAAGGGCTGTAGCTGCCTTTTTTGACCTTTCTTCTACGTTAGAGTTCCAGGTTAGCTTCCTATCCAGAATTACTCCTAGGTATTTGGCACTGCTGCTGAAGGAGAGCCTTTGGTTGTTTAGTCTTGGTGGGACGAGGGGTGGGAGTTTTTATTTCCTGCTGAAGAGGACTAGCTCCGTTTTCTGCGCATTTACTCCTAGGCCATTACTGCTTGTCCATTCGGCTAGGGTTTGCAGTTTCTCGCTCATGAGATCGCAGAGCGTTTGAGGGTATTTACCTGTGAACAGGATTGCGATGTCGTCTGCGTACGCCACTATCCTGCAGCCTCCTTCTTCCATCTTGCATAGAATTGAGTTGACTGCTATGTTCCATAGGAGAGGGGATAGGACCCCTCCTTGCGGTGTGCCTCTATTGACGGCCTTTGTTAGGGGAGATGTTCCCAGAGAGGACGTCACTGTTCTGCGTGTTAACAGCTGGTCAATGAGTCCTATCAGGTGTTCATCTACCCCCAGAGTCCTCTACCCTCTTAGTGAGCTAGTTATGGAGAACATTATTGAAAGCCCCTTCTATATCAAGAAAGGCTACTAGGGCATATTCCTTCTGAAGGAAAGCTTTCTCTATTCTGTATATTAGCGCGTGGAGGGCAGTTTCGGTAGATTTACCCTTTTTGTATGCATGCTGAGCATTGGAGATGTGGGTGGGATTTAGAGTTGACCTAAGGTGAAGTCCTATGACTCTTTCTAGCGTCTTGAGCAGGAAGGATGATAGACTTATTGGTCTAAAATCTTTAGGGGTCGTATGTGATGGTTTGCCCGCTTTGGGTATGAATACTATTCGCGATTTAAGCCATTTTCGCGGAATTTCGCCTAGCGCAAGGGATCTGTTAAAGATGTTTTGGAGCCAGTTGATGGCATAGTCTCCCGCTTGTTGGATTTGTGCCGGTATTATCTCATCAGGACCGGCCGATTTATAGGGGTTGAAACTGTGAATTGCCCAGTGTAGGGTTTTCTGATCAATATCGAGTTTGAAGACCACCAGGGTGGCCTATTTCGCTTGCGTGGTTTGGTTTTTGGGCATGCTCTTCTGAGGGCATTGTTACAGGCTTGAGTGAAGACTTGTACCATAGTGTTTAGACTTTCCACGGTTTGGGGATAGTCAGGTGGCTGTGGTGCAATGTTGTTTGAGAGGACTTGATGGTACTTGACCCAGTTGGTTTTCCTGAGATTTCTAAAAACCGTGGTATCGGGGTTTTTGAAACTAAGGGATGTTTCTAAGTATCTGTGGTCGGAGAAAGAGTGTTTCTCTAGGACCCTTCATTTGGTTACGTTACTGAGTAGCTGTTTAGATACGAGCGTGAGGTCAATGGATTCCCTTCGATTTGCTATTATGAAAGTGGGGTCGTCTCCCTTATTGCAAAGGAAGAGGTTTGACCTTAGAATAAAGTTAAAAAGAGACTCCCCGCGGTCGTTTGTGTTGGAACTCGCCCATTGCGAGTGATGAGCGTTGGAGTCACAACCTATAAGGAGGCCTATATTTAGCCTTTCGCTATCCGTTGCTAGTTTGCCCACTAGCTCGTCGGGGGGTTCTGGCCTTTCGTAGGCCATGTAGGACGACAATACCCGGATGGAGGTCTTCTCTGACTCCACAGAGGCTGCCGCATTGTCCGCGTCGCTGCAATTATAGAGCAAGAAAATGCTGAGGTGCTTTTTAGCTAAGATGCAGGCTCTGACTTTACCTTCAGTATTAACTACTAGTAGCTTGTACTCCCTAGTCGCTAGTCCAGAAACCCTACCTCCTGCTATCCATGGTTCTTGGACTAGGACTATATCGGCTCCATCCTCGGCCAGATGGAGCAGTAGGGCAGCTGAGGCTGCCTTACAATGGTGGAGGTTTATCTGCAGAATCCGTAAGAACATCTGACAGGTTACCCTCCACCATTGTGATCTCCCCCCCTTCGTCGTCGGTGATGTATTCGTCGATAACTCGACTCGCGGCCATTCTGCGCAGCAGCGACGCATCGGTGCTGTAGCCGTCCTCTATATCTGAGGCCTCTATCTCGGAGGCCAGTTCCTCCTGAGTAGAGGCTGTTTTTGCTCCGTCGCTCGAGTCTGACTTATAGACTTTAACGGTCACGGCGCTGAAACCAAAGTTTAGTTCCCCGTGAGCAGCCTCTATGGGAGCTAGACTTTCTTTGTTTATAATGAGGACCGCCTGGTTCGTTGGCCCTTCCATCTCCTCCACCTTCGCCACACGCCAGTCCGTCGTGGGAAGATGTGGGTTGCATCTTTGTAGCATTGTGAGGATCTGGCCCGGTTCCTTTATGGAGGCCGGGATCCAGATCCTTGCTCTTGGTCTACTGGGGACGTCCCGCCAGCTCAGCGCAACAAGCTTGGCGCCCTCGTAGACTTCCTCAAGTTCTCCTACCGAAGCCTTGTAAAGCTCTGCTGACCTCTCGTCGTCGCAGGCTATAACTTTCACGCAGCCTTGGAACCATCCCACGTCTTTGCAGATAGGAGGGGGGGCCTGGTTCCTTGGCCAGGAGCTCGAAACATTTCGCGCCCAGGGCTGCTTCCACCCATCTCCACTTATCCCTGGGGATTTTGCCGTCGGGGTTACCCCTGTCGATAACCCCGAGCAGGATGCGACTTTTCGCAATCTCTGCGAAGGACCTCTTCGGCTGTGTGCGCAGCCGCTTTGCCGTTGGTCCTCCCGGCACGTCCTGGGACCTTTCCCTCTTTGTGTGTGGGTTTGGCTCCTTTTTTGGAGCTGGCGGTGTCGGCGTCTTGCCATATTGAGGAAGGACTCCTTTGGCCCATTCCACCTTTTTGAGCCACTCCTCGGAGGTCTTCTCCGACTTGGCTCTGCCGTGGCTGCGCAGGATCTGCCCTGCCGTTCTTTTTTCGGCATAGGTGTGCCGGATTTGACCAGGCTTGCTGGCCGCTTCAGGCTCGCTGCCCTTTACCGCACCTGAAGGCGGCATCATGGCACTTAGGCCGGGAGATGCCGTCATGGTGGCGGTAGTGGGTGGCTTGCCTTTAGCCACCCCAGATTTGGGGTGAGGTCTGCCCGGACCCTGCCAAGCTAGCGTGGTCGGACGGGAGGGCTCACTCGCCATCTGCACCGTCGTCGACTTTTGGCCAGACTCACTCGTCAATGCCAGTCTTTCGGGTTTTTTGGGAGATCCCGACTCCTTGATTGTTTTGTGTGTATTTTTGCTATATATTATATTTTTTTCCATAGTTAGTTCCCACGAGTTGCGGAGAAGGGACGGTCCACCCGGGCGGAGATCCGCGACGCCCGGGTAAGGCTTATTAGAACAGGGGGTCGCCAGGTACCCTGAGCCCTCCGTTTGAGACTGGGCAGAGTTTATATACCGGGCCCCCAGCCAGGCTGACTCTCGGCACGGGTCGAGTGACACCTTAGTCCGGCCCGGTGTGAGATGGTGTTTGGGAAGGGAGGTGGGTAGGTAGCTTGTGTAGGAAGGGAAATTGTGTGAGGCTACTTTTTAGAGGCGGCAACACAAGCGCATCGTCGGCACCGCTTACGGCGCGGATACCCGCTAGCTGTCCGGGGCTGTTTATTTGCGAGGAGGATCCCCGAGGAGGACCTGCAGTGGAATCCTTCGCTTTATTCACAGCTAACCATAAATAGAAAAAGGTCTTTCGCTATCCGCAACCTGCGACCCGTTCGGTAGCCCTAAGCTAGGCAGCCTCGGAGTCATCTCACAAACTCCTCGGACCGAAAAGTTCACAGTTAATTAAATTTTAATTTTAAGATTCGATTAAGATTAACAATAATCGACAATAAGATTAACTTATTGTTAGTCTCATAATTAAGAGAAGATTCAATAAAAACTTATCCATGTTAATAAAAAAAAAAAACATTTGGCAGTCCCAACGACGATAGCAGAGTATATCCGATAGGCAGTGCTAACATTAAACATTGAGAATAGTCACTTTTGCGTACGATCGATTAGGTAGCTGGGGCACGTGGTCGGTGAGGGAGTTATCAGAAAGACCCGGAAAAGATATAAGCAATAGGGTAATATCCAGTCCTCCGTATTCTGAAGGCATTGCGCAGTTTTCTAGGGATGACGGGGTGATACAGTATATTTATCAGCAACTATTTATCAGGGTCGCCAGGTACCCTGAGCCCTCCGTTTGAGACTGGGCAGAGTTTATATACCGGGCCCCCAGCCAGGCTGACTCTCGGCACGGGTCGAGTGACACCTTAGTCCGGCCCGGTGTGAGATGGTGTTTGGGAAGGGAGGTGGGTAGGTAGCTTGTGTAGGAAGGGAAATTGTGTGAGGCTACTTTTTAGAGGCGGCAACACAAGCGCATCGTCGGCACCGCTTACGGCGCGGATACCCGCTAGCTGTCCGGGGCTGTTTATTTGCGAGGAGGATCCCCGAGGAGGACCTGCAGTGGAATCCTTCGCTTTATTCACAGCTAACCATAAATAGAAAAAGGTCTTTCGCTATCCGCAACCTGCGACCCGTTCGGTAGCCCTAAGCTAGGCAGCCTCGGAGTCATCTCACAAACTCCTCGGACCGAAAAGTTCACAGTTAATTAAATTTTAATTTTAAGATTCGATTAAGATTAACAATAATCGACAATAAGATTAACTTATTGTTAGTCTCATAATTAAGAGAAGATTCAATAAAAACTTATCCATGTTAATAAAAAAAAAAACATTTGGCAGTCCCAACGACGATAGCAGAGTATATCCGATAGGCAGTGCTAACATTAAACATTGAGAATAGTCACTTTTGCGTACGATCGATTAGGTAGCTGGGGCACGTGGTCGGTGAGGGAGTTATCAGAAAGACCCGGAAAAGATATAAGCAATAGGGTAATATCCAGTCCTCCGTATTCTGAAGGCATTGCGCAGTTTTCTAGGGATGACGGGGTGATACAGTATATTTATCAGCAACTATGCGGACATAGCTGCCCCACTGACAGACCTAGTAAGGTCCAAGTGCATGTTTACAATGACGCAGGCTGGAGTTGAGACGTTCGCGAAGTTGAAAGAACCGATGTGTCAAGCCCCTGTTTTGCACAGTCCAGATTTCGATAAGGCTTTTTTCATTGCGATGCAAGTAGTCATGGGATAGGAGGTGTGCTCGTTTAGAAGACAGAGGGAGATAAAGGAAATGAGTATCCTATTGCCTTCGTCTGAGGCAAGTTGAACAAGGCGCAAAAGAATTATTCCGTCACATATGCATCAACCATTTTAGGCCTTATGTAGAGGGGCATTAATTTAGCGTAGTTTCTGATCATGCGTCGCTGCAGTGGCTCATGTCACAACCCGATGTGAGATCTCGTCTGGGTCGGTGGGCAGCCAAGTTTCAGGCATATTAGTTTAAATTTGAACATAGGAACGGGAAGCTACACGCTGGTCCGGACGAATTACCTAGAGCTTAAAAGTAGAAGAAGTTTCAGGCATAGATGTACACTATGAGTCTCATCACTTTGAGTCAAACGAATACAAGATGTTGGCGGGCCAACAAGGATATGACGCCTGATTTGAAAGTCATGGACGGAAAGATTTTACGGAGGGCGAAACTGGTGCAGGAAGAGGAGTTGGTTGACCAATTTGATTGGATGTTGTGACTACCCAAGGAGGTGATTTCAGAAGTCTTAAGGAAGGCGCATGATAGTTCAATGGCAGTACACGGGTGCTTCAATAAAACGCTGGAGAGGATTCGGCGGATGTATTATTGGCCGAAATAAGTGGACGAGACCAATAAGTGAGACCGGAATAAGTGGATGAGAGTGGATAAAAGACTATAAACACAATTTTTAGGTGTGCAAGGAAACAAAGGCACCCAATCACGGTACGAGACCAACAACGATCAGATTAGCTGAATATCAGAGGTTCTTTAAGAAAATCTACGTAGACCTTCTGGGATCATACCCAAGGTTACGGTCAGGTAATTTTGGCATGTTCATTGTTTTGGATCACCACACTATTTTCGTTTTATTGAAGGCAGTAAAGAAGTTTTTGGCTGACATGGTGATTAAGTATATAAAACAGGAGCTGTTCCATGCGTTTGGCGTGCCGAAGTCCGTGGTATCGGACAATGGGACCCAGTTTAAAGGAGAGGCTTTTAGAGGTTTGATATGTGAGAATCGAGTGACGCGTCATAGCGGGTAAACAGATCCATGATAGCAGCAATTCGCTCATACGTTAAGCCAGATTAAAAGAACTGGGATGAGCAGCTTAGCGAAACTATGTGCGCTTTGAGAATGATAGTTCATTCGAAAACAGGAGCTTCTCCGTACTACCTGGTTTTTGGACAGCAGTTCATGGGTTCTGGAAGCTCGTATTAGCTTCTGAGGGCGTTGGGTCTGCTAGAGGATGGGAGTGTTTTCCTCTTGAGAGAGGAATCCATGGACATAGTTCGCAACCAAGCTCAGAAGGCTTTGGAAATTCAGTGTGAAAGGATACGACACACGTGCTCGGGAGATTGAGTTTCAGAAGGTCTTCCGTAGATACATTAAGCAGAGTAACTGTATGTGAAAATAGTAAATAGTATGTCAAATCGGTCCGAAATATGTCAAATCTAGAATAAGGATGAGGACCGTCAAGGCGACCTATGAACCATGTACCATGCGAAAAACTAATGCAGTGAGTCTTGCCTCTGTGGTTGATCTGTTTATGATCTAAGGCGATCCTAATCCAGCTCTTGGAAAGGGGGCATTTTGTAACAGAGGCAGGCAGCAACAGGGAACATCGGGTACGAACAAACTAATTTTGGGAAAGGCTGGAGTCCCCACATGAAGCTTGCATTCTTTTCGCTTTAACCCACCGACAGCAAAGCAAGTGAATTAAAAGACAAGGAGAAAACATGTTCGACTCAAGGAAAAAAAGGTGGAATAAATTGCCGAACAATTTGAGGAGAACTGTCCTGGGAACCATTGCGGAGCACGAGACTCCAAATCTGAGGAAATACAGTGATTCGCAGCGGGAGAAGTGGATTTTGTAAAGCCAAGGCGGAAATTGTAGCGGAGCGCGGTAATGCATCGCTTAGGTGATTGTAGGTCAGTGAGGTTAGGTAGAGGCTTTAATGGTGTTTTGCATAGGAGCACGGTGAATAACGGAGCCTTAGCGGACGTATTGGTGCGCATCACGGGCGGTGAAACTTTAAGTAGCTGTCTCCGTGCGCCCCAACAGGGGGAAAGAAGGGTGAAACTTGCCCGGTGCAGGCGTCTGCGGAAACGCATAGCAATTGCGACAGCCCAGGAGAAGCTAGGAGGGACGGCGTAGGCAAATTCAGCTGATAGAGGACAAAATTTAAGCTCACTCTAATCGAAGATCGCATCGAACCTCAGACTGTTCCTGCCCGAAGGTCGTTCACGGTGGAGGTATTACCCCAAAGAGGGAAGGTGACCCAAAGGCAGGCGACAGTGAGAGGTTTTTAAAAGCGTTAACGAATTCGGGAAGCACTTAGCGACCCTTAAATTAACATCTTTCATCTTAAGCGCTTTCTTAATCATAGCAACTGCATAAAGTGGTATGTGAAAAACTGGTTTAAATTCCAAATCTATTCGTGGCCACCTGCACTTTGTACCAACCTTCAAGCTCGGGTATGATCCTCGCGCTAATGCTACTGCGGTCGGGCAGAACAATTGAATCGACCTGTAACTTCTATGCTCGTGACCCAGAGTCCCGATTTCATTATAACTCTCGCTCAGACGCTCACATAAGGGTACCCGTTTCTGGGGGGGGGGGGTCCCCCATTTTCCCAATTTCTCATTTTATTTTTGCGCCAACTTAACCGATTACTCAACCGTTCCAGGATGCCGTAGTGGGCAGGAAGCTGGCCCGAGAGTTGTCAGTAGGGTTACGCTTGCGCTTCTCGACAGGCCAGGCACGCACTCGATTTATTTCTAAATCTATGATTCTATGCCTTGCGGGGAGAGAAGAACTTCGAGGGAACTAATATAAAATACAAAATTAATAAAAAAGTTAAAACCAATATAAAGTTTGTCCAATATAAAAACTCTATTAAGTTCCAATTTTCCAGCTTAAAAAACAATAAAGATATGCCAAATCCGATAGTTCACTTATATGGCAACTATATGATATCGTCTGCCGATCCTTTTGAAATTTGACAGATCGGATAAGTTTGCCCAATATAAAATATCTATTAAGTCGCAATCTTCTAGCTCAAAAAACAACAGAGATGAGACAAATCCGATCGTTTAGTTATATCGCAGCTAAATAATGTGGTCGACGTCACTTTTACTGAGTTGCACACTTTTGACCAACATTATAACAGGCACAATATAATAGGCAATAATGCCCTCTGCAAGGGTATACAAATCGGATTTCTGCAAAATTTCACACAATTTTCAGTACATTTCACACAATCGGATAGCTCCTTAAGTCTCTAAGATCCTAGCCTCTAAGATAAGTATTCACAGACAATTTATTAATTTTATTTTTTTTTGAGGACAGATAGACGTATAAACAGACAGATAGAAATAGGCCTATCAATTATATAGGAAATAGGTCTATATATATATCTTAATGGTTCACTTACAGATTTTTACAAAATTTGTCCTCAAATATCGTCAGTTTTGGATATAGGACAGAAAATTTCAAGAGATGATTCCATCGAATCGTAGGAAGCGATTTTGATGGAAATACTGGCGTTCGATTCAGAGAAAAATTAACTTTCTTACGATATACCGTGCAAAATGGAGCATCCTCTATAAGGGGAGATTTTAATGGAAATATGCTTGTTTAATGAGATTATTTTATCTCAAATTTACTTATAAAACCAGGTGGCTGTATATAAAAATGCGTGCACTCGGCTTCATGTTATAATTTCGAATATATTCCCTAATAAACTTAAACCTAGCTTAAAATTAGCAGGGCGAATTCACAAGAGAGCGCAACTGAGCTTTTCTTGCGGTCCCGCTCCGCCCTATGCAAACTTATACAAAACTTTCAATTTCTATTTTCCATTCATCCGGCTTCAACTGGCAGCCTCGCCAGCTTGTGGGGTGCTTTCTTAAGCTAGTCTTCACGACGGCGACCCTGACCCTTCCACCCGCTCCGGCGTGAGTTTCGACGACCCTGGCGGTGATCCATTGTTGAGGCGGCTGGTGATCCTTTGCACCAGGACCATATCGCACTTCCCGATGTCCCCCTGCTCCCGCTGCCACTTCGACCTCACCTGTAGGGCAAAGACGTACTACCGGAACCATCGCTGCAGAACATTTGCTTGATTGACGAGACAAGTCGCCATCGCCCCAAACACGTTAGACCCTGCTGGTTCGGGGTCCGCGGTGCTGGTGGGGCGATAAGCGGCCCGCCTGTCAACACGTGCCCGGGAGTCAACGCCTCACCTGTCAACAGGTGCCCGGGAGTCATCGCCTCGCCGTCGCTTGGGTCCTTACTGAGGGCGCCCAGGAGCTTCGAGTTCAAGACGGCCTCGACTCCAACGAGAACGGTCTCCAGCTCCTCTGAGGTAAACCTCGCGCTGCCCACCGCTCGTACGAGTAGGTGCTTGGCAGACTTGATACCTGCCTCCCATAGTCCGCTCATGTGCAGAGCTCATGTACCCGTATGAACGCAAATACGCATCCTTTTTTTTATGCGTATTGTCGCAGTTTGTCCGCTTCGTCCTGCCGCAGTGCCGCAAAGTGACGACTCGCTCCGACGAAGTTCGTCGCGTTGTTGCAGTGATCGATCTGCGGACATCCTCGGAGCTCAACGAACCTTTGAAATGCCAATAAAAATGAATCGGTTGACAAATTGGAAACTACTTCTAAATGATCTGCCTTGGACGCAAAACAAACAAAAAGGGCAATGTAGAACTTGTAGGGTGGCCTACCACGAATTTTCAATGTCGTCATATAGATTTCCACGTCACATATGGAGAATGGGCAGAGAGCATGAATCGATCTAAGGCTAAATCTCCCATGATTTGAGTCATCAGATGAGGCTTGCATTTAAAGCAGAGTATGCAGGACCGTACTATCTAACTGCAGACTTCCTGCGCGTTTACTTTCCAAACACGCTGTGGCAAGAGACTCACCAGTGCTCGTGGACCCACATGAATATTCGACTCGTGCAAGTATTGGACGTAGTTCTGAACAAATTGAGAGCGTTTCGTCAACAATACTGGAAACTTGGCATCGTACGAAATAGGAGCATTAGCTAGTCGCCCCCAACCCGCAACAATGAAAAGGTAAGCCCTGCCTGAAAGGCTTCATGGACAATCGGATTTAGTTTCTGTAGACTTGGTCTAACAACCAAGTTTTTCTGCTCTTTAACTATCTGGACTATCAATTTCATGAAAAGCTTCTTGATATTTGACAGGTGAAGGTACACTATCGGAAGTAACTACAATTTCTTTATAAAGCGGAACATGTAAACGAACACTCGCAACAGTTTTAAGTGAGAGGAAAGTCCTTCGGTTAAGTCCTTCGGTTAATTGCGGTTAATCCGACCGCATTCTTTTTTGCTTCCATCTGCAAAAGCTCTGGTGACAGATCAAGCCGGGGACTCGTTGGCCACATATCTTCCGGCTCCGTTAAAAACAATGGACCTGTAAACCAGATCGATTCTACCGTCTCCCTTACGTCTCCACCTCTTGACACAATATCTGCCGGGTTCTGTTTAGTTGGTATATGCGGCCACGTGCTATCCTCTGACCACTCTTGAATCTCAGCAACTCTATAAAGAGAAACTTCTGAATCTGACCAATATACACTTCGTTCGATCGGACCTTTAATAAGAGTTTTGATTTTGCGGCAGAGGTATGCGAGTAGGTGAGCGGCACATAACTCAAGAGCGTCTTTGTCTTGAGCGGCGCTACTTTGGTTTTTGCATTCAACAACGAGACTTTAATACCTTCTTCAGATTTGCAACGAATATAGGCAGAATGCGTATATAGAATATATAGAATATACGCAGGCTCCATAGGCTCTTAGGAATTGACTCATCCCAATCTAGCTTATTGAGCCACAATTTCTGCAACAGGATCTTTACTTTAATAAGGATTGGGCTTAATAAGCCAAGTGGGCGAATAGCTTTAATTTCACCGAAAGAATGTTCCGTTTAGTCGCCCTTTGACCCATAACTGAAGTATCAATTTCAAATTTAAATACGTCATCTTTAGGAACCCAAACGATTCCTAATGCTTTAGTCAGCTCTGAGTCCGAAAGTGTTATTGGCTTAACGGTGCTCTCGGATGCAGTAACTTCAGGCGAGTTTGAAAACCACTTACTCAATTCAAATCCAGTGTTTAGAAGAACCTGAGTTACTTCAGACTTAAGTGTCTTTAGCTCCTCCATGCAACCAGCACCCGTTAACATGTCGTCGACGTAAAAGTCAGACCCAATAACTTTAGACGCTCGAGGGAATGCATTTTTCACGGATTGTTTAGCCGAAACAGAAGAAGAGTTGCAAGAACATCATTTATTGCAAGGGACATATGACCTAGGGGGTCGTATTCTTAAATAAATTCCAAATACATTTTCTTCAAGTTCGGATCTCGAGAACATCTTCTCTCGAGCGAAAGAAAACGGCGTTTGGCTATCTCGAATGAGTTGCCCAAAACGCCTGGATTCGACTTAAATGGAAGTCTGACTTCAAATCGACCTAAAGGAAATATTCTAGTATTCTTCCGATAATGTTTCTCACACAACTCCTGTTCTGGCGACAACATCTTTTTAGAAGATGGAACTTCTTCCAAGGAGCAGATTTTTTTTGAATTGTTGTCTATTGACTATTATTTCTCATTGGCAATTCAGGCTAGAGACCGACTGTTTAGGAATTGAGGAATTTGCCAATTATTTTCCCGATATTAACCACCCAAGGAGAGTTCGGACCTTGCTTTATTTGACCAAAGGACAAAGGTTCGAAAAATTACTCAGCTTCAATTAACATATGGATCCGCTGGGATTTATAAAAATATGGGTCTGCTAATAACAAGTTCTTTGGTAGTGTCCAATGTTTCACGATCACTGACTGGTCAGGGTGATAGCCTGAAATTGTTTTCAAAATCCAAAAGTCGAACGAAAACTCACTACCATTGATTCTCGACTTCACCACGTTGTGTATCTTTTTCTTTACTTGTGATTTAGCTTGATTAATTCCAAGCAAGTTGATGCATGATTCCTCCCTACGGATCTGTAAGCGTTGAGCAAGATCTTCAGTAATGAAATTCATTTGTGACCCTGAGTCAAGTAATGCTCGGGCCAATATGTGCTCGCCATTTTTTGTTCGAACGCTCAATGTCGCTAACAACACCCTTTCTAGGGACGACGCATGCAAAGCAATGAACGAGAAGGGTCATCATTCGTTAACGCTGGAAGAGGATTTTCTGTTGGTCGTGGTAACGCTAAGTTATTTTCAGTCACTGTAAATCTGTGCAGAAGTTTATTGTGCGATCTTGCACAGATTCGTCATCTAGTCGATTTGCACTTCGCTACCGTGTGACCTTTTCATAGACAATTTAAACAGAGGGAGGCTGACTTAACAAACCCAAACCTTTGCATAACAGCAAGGCGAGCGAACGGATTGCACTGGGCCAAAAAATGGTCCTGAGCGTTACAATAACTGCAAGCTGGTTGGGTGTTGGCAGAGGAGCAAGCCAACGAACTTCTATTAAGTTGCTTGTTAAACGAGCTTGAGTTGGAGCTGCAGAATTTGCAGTAGCGGAAGTCGTCAGCTGCATTGAAGGCGTTACATAAGGACATAACTCTTGCCTTGGTTGTTATTGCTAATTCTTCCGATTCGGCTCCAAATTTAGAAAATGGTCTCATCTAAAGCCTCACCTCACCCCATTTAAAGCCTGCCCTCTAGCTCGGTCTTTTCTAGACCTTCTAGACCTTCTTATCTAGACCTTCTAGACCTCTAGTCTTTCTCGTTTCTTTTTAATTCATTAAGGGTCGTGGAATAAAATTTCTGTTTATTACTTTCCATTTTATAAAAAATTATTTATTTTTTCAATATTTATTTAAATTTTTATACCCTTGCAGAGGGTATTATAATTTTGGTCAAAAGTGTGCAACGCAGTGAAGGACACGTCCTGAGTCGATATAAGCATGTCCGTCTGTATGTTTCTACGCAAACTCAGTTTTAAAGCCATTTACTTCAAACTTTGCACACATCCTTCTTTCCTTTGCAAATTAATTCGATTTGCCCATATTCGGTCAACTATTTCCTATAGCTGCCATATAAATGATTGATCGACAATGCCACCACTTTGTTGTTTTTTAAGGTAGAAGGATGGAACTTTATATGGGTTCCACTGTGGGCAAAGTAATTCGATCAGCCAATATTCATTAGGATCGGTCAACTATATCCTATAGGTGCCATACAACTGATTGATCGGAAATGCCCGAAGATCCCGCCCGAAGTAAAAAAAAAAACAATATAAAATTTGGCAGATCTAATAAGTTTGCCCAAAAGGGAATCAATAGAAAGTCCCATCCTTCTAACTTTAAAAAACAACAACGTTATTGCTTTTTTTATCAATCAGTTATATGACAGCTATAGGATATAGTCGGCCTATCCGTATGAATATTGGCAGATCAAATAAGTTAAGCCAAAGTAGATCCAGTAGAATTTCCCATCCTTCTAAATTAAAAAATAACTAAGTTATGGCATTTCCGATCAATCAGTTATATGGCAGCTATAGGATATAGTTGACCGATCCCGGCTTATATACTGCCTGCAAAGGAAAGAAGAATGTGTGCAAAGTTTTAAGTCGATAGCTTTAAAACTGAGAGACTAGTTTTCGTGGAAACAGACAGACGGACATCCTTATATCGACTCAGGAGGTGATTCTGATCAAGAATATATATACTTTATAGGGTCGGAGATGTCTCCTTCACTGCGTTGCACATTTTTGACCAAAATTATAATACCCTCTGCAAGGGTATAAAAAGTCCTATGCTGTGTTCCGAATCCACCATTCCACTTCGAAACTAAATAGGCGACGCTATTTTGACGGACATATAAAATAAAATATTTCTCTTTTTTTTATCAGAATGGTCTTACTTTTCCTCAGGAATTTGTCAATGTTGTTTATCCTGTAGATTTCTCTTCGGACTAAAAAGAAAATTCGTTGAATACCTTTCAATTCTGTAAGATTTTAAAAATATGGCTGATAGGCTTACACAATTGCAAGATACTGTTAATCAGGTAATAAAAAAGGAAATTAAGATTATGAAAATTTATGTATTTTTTTTGTGCATATGTACATTATTTGTTTGTATCGGATATGACGGGAACGTCCAGTTGACGTTTAAAAACCCGGGTCTGCGGAAAATAGTGGGCACGCAGTTAATCCAAATTCTTTAAAAAAAAATTTTTAAGAAATAGTTCAGAGAAAATTTAGATTTCGGTTTTAAATGACTATTTAAAAAGTTTGGTCACTGCTAGATGATTTTTTTTTATTTTACTTGATACATATATGTATGTACCTTTAAAAAATAATATGGAATAAAAATAATGGTGGTCATCGCCTGCATTCCACGTAGGGAACGAATAGCATGCCTTGGAGTGCACGCTTTCGGATACTAAATATAGCTGAAATTTTAAAAATGTTCTGTTTTAATCATAGCTAAATAAGAGATGTACCAATCGAAGGTGTTATGTTGTTTAAATCATTATGCCAGTTACATATCTGGATACATTTGCTAAACGTCACTTGGTTTCGAAGATGTTTAGACAAAAGTGAAACAATTATTGTTTGATTTTTAAATTTCTGTTACATTTTTTATACCCAAAACTCTGCGTTCTGCTGTGTAAACTTAGAATTTACGTATTTTAGTATCCAGTAGGGTTTCTATTTCTTTGCAAAACCTACAATAGGCGTCTCGGAATCCACAAGATATTTGGCTCTTCTGATGTTATTTTTCCCCTTTATGCTGAATATGCAAAACTTGCTTTAATCGGAAAAAATAACTTGCAGAAATCCGGGGGCTTGGAAATGTATTCATAAGCAAACGCTTGTCTCTTTGACATCCTATTGACATCAGAAATAAGAGGCTTTGTGCGTGCGACTTTACTATGGTAGTCGGCTTTTTTAATGAAACGGCGGATAGTTTCGTCGGAAACTGTTTTGGAAAAACTCCTTTCTCTGAAGCTGTGCCAGTTGAGCCGTCATCCTTGGGTTACGCTGGATAGACTGAATCACTGAATTCTGCTCGTGGTTCGTCAATAATGGTGGACGGCCTTTTGACAAAATACTGCCAGTCGAGTTGTAATTGTTAATAACTTTTTGTATAGAGCTGTGAGCTTAAATTTTTAATGTGAAATGTGATGCCAAATGTGAATTTCAATCGCGGAGTACCAATGCAAAGATCAGAAGGTCACCAAAACTAAACTTAACGGTAATTGCTTTATCTTGCATTCTGTGCAGTTCCAAACAGCTGTATGCATACTTGTACGCAAACTTTTGGGTGTGCACTTTTTGGTAGAGTTATGTTTAACATTAAAAATAAAATATAAAATATTGTTACTTAATTCTAAAATAAATATTTTGAAAATGTTTTATGTTAAAAAAAAATGCGTTAATATGTGAAAATTGGGCCGAACTATATGTTTAAAGTTCGAATTAAAATTTTTTGGGGTGTATGCAGAGATATGCTGGAATGCTATTTGATTGTCAATTTACTCTTTGTAGTTTACGCACATACAAAAATATAGAAAAAAAATCTAAAATAAAAATTAGATGTCTATAAAATCGATACAACACTCCTTTCTCTATTTAGAACATCTAGTTCGTACCCATGTTACATGCACTGCGGTACTTTCGAATAAACTTCAAAATTGTTTTTCTCGAAAAGACTTTTTTTTAACTTTTGTCAGTGATAAAAGTTGAATTTCCTTGAATCAAAATAATAATACTTTCTTATATGCCTGAACTTAAAATAGGCATAAAAAATTATTCATTTAAATGAAAGGGAAAAATTTGGCTTTTTGGCTTGCATGTTTTTTATATCCAATTTCGTTGCCTTAGGTTTAAGGAATGACAAATTTTATCTTTTTTATAGACTATTTAAGTTCAGGCCAGTCATCTAGTTGAGGCCCTAGGATTGACAAAGTAAAACAAAGCTAAAATTTGTTTTTAATTATTAATAAAATACCAATAATGAGGCTCGCATGTCATTTTGCCCACAATAAATTTTTTAAATATGATCGATTTTCTGCTGAAATTAGGAAAATGTCTCGCTAAGAAGAGCTGTTTGGACTCCGAAGGAAATATCCAAACAAGCGCCTAAAATGCATGAAGCTACTTCTGGCTCCCAAAGTCTTGCTCATAGGTAGTGTTTCGTTCTGAGTGGTGAGGTATGTGGTTAGTGGAAGAACAAGAAAAAAAAAAAAGAACAAAATTTCATTTATCTCTGTTCTTTGTAGCGGATGCGCTTTTGTTAAGGCTTCTGCGCCCAAGTTCATCTGAGGAACTTTGTTAAAATTGCACTGCGCTTTTTTTATGAATTCGCCCGCTATCAAAAACGATTGATCTCAACCGTTGTTGTTGGGATCTTTAAAGTATCGTGTATTCTCGGAAAATAAAACGTCATGTAGTGAATATTTGTGGTTGCTTAACCATACATAGCCTTGCAACTGTACCGACTTATATAATAACTGAGTTTTGATATTTCGGGATTCTTCGGAAAAAATGTTACCTTCATGGAAAAAAGGTTACCTTAGTCTTCGTTTCCAAATTGTAGTGATGGTTATGCCAACTGGCCGGATTTATGCTCTCTGCACACAACTATTTATAGCCATCGTTACCTTTTTAAAGTAATGCTCCACCCGCACCAGACTCCGGTCCTATGGATGCAGTCTCCGTTGCGACTCCACCATTGTGGTCAGTTGGCCAAATTTAGCTGGTTTACTGCCTCACCATTGCCCAGAATATGCGATTTGTCTGGGGTTTCTACACTCGGTAGCTTCCTGTGTTAGTGAAAAGGCTGGAATGACGAATCAACGTTCCGGTCCTCATGCGCTCATCCAAAAAATTTGGTCCCTTTGGCTTGGTTTATTAGGGAGTGCAGTTCTCTCCACGATTCTGTATCTCCCATACATTACTTAAGAATGATGCGCAACTTACAGATTTGCGTATTACACACATGTGTCTGCAGCCCTTCAGGATTCCCTTTGAAGGCACACCTTTCAATGGGGTGAGGACGTTGGGCCAAGCAGCTACAAACAAAACGGCTTAAAATATTTATCTGTTATTGTCTGTCTCCCTCCCCGTTTCGAATGCCCATTGGTGTTATTTGTACCGCATGCGCCCAAGATCTAAGTCACTTTGTTTTGATATTGTTACGGAGTGGCGGCTGATTTGGGGGGTTAGAACATTAATAAACATTACAATTGAACTGCGCCTTTATATTAATATATAATATATATTATCAAAAACAATTAAAAAAACACATATTTTTTTAAATAAAATAAACAAATGTTAATGCTAGCGTTGAGAGTCCCAATAAACTGCAACTACGTGGCAGCATCCAAAGTTCGCTTCACTCTTTTTCAATTAGAGTTCAATTAAGTCTTGAAAAAGCCATTATCTTTACTTTTCACTTGTCATTTCTAGTTTTAGGCAATAAAAAAAAAACAAAGTGAGTTTTGAATGCGGCCTTATTTTTTCATCACCATTAGAAACATTAATAATTGTCACGTTACAACACAATGTCATTAATAAATTGTTTTTTTTTTTTATTAACAGCAAGCCGAGCACTTCTGCAATGCTATCGGAGTTATACAACAAACATCGTTTCCAAGTAAATTTTTGAACTTTGACAGAACAGGTTCGCAAACTCCAAATGCTACTCAATCAAATCAACCAGAGGATTATGCGCAGTTATTTGCACAACTAATTGCTCGATGCGCCAAAGATATTGACACATTGATTGAATCATTACCAAACGAAGACAGTTCAATTGAGCTCCAAAATTCCAGCCTTAAGAAACTAGAGAATGAAAATCAGGATACAGCAGTTGAACTGGAGGAAGTTGTCCAAAAAGGAGAGCTATTACTTGAAAAAATTCAATCTGCTTTGGAAAATATTGCCCAAGCTCAACTAGATATGCAAATATCAATTAAACAAAACTTTCAATAAAAAAAATTATTTTTGTTTATAATAGTTTATTTTCATAGAAGTATCTTAAGATCTCCTAACACTCTAATTTTACTAGTTATTTTTTATAAAAATTTGATGACTATTCGCTTACATTTATTTAAATATATATACAATTTTTTTCCTATTTATTAATAAGCGTTAAGGATTTAGAAAAAAATAAAATGTGTATACTATACATATCTACTCAGTAGTAAAATATTTTAATGGTTTACTTAATGTTTAAATTTTTAAGATAAACTTGTACTACTCTCTCCTCACGCTTTATTCTTGATTCCATACTTAACCTAAAAGAATGTTGCATAGTGATAAAAACTTACCGCAATTTATCAGGTGCCTTAGAAAGGTATATTTTAAATGAAGTTTAAATTTATAAATCAAACAACTCCACCAATTTTTTTGACTATTAAGCTTAGTATTTGGCGAATTAGACTTATTTGGAAAGGGCCAAGATTCTGAACAATCTAAAGATACATTGATGTTTTGTATTTACATAAGAATTTCAAAATGATTAGCACACCAATTTTAAATTCAAATATTTCGAAAAGACCTTACACACACTATTAATAATCAAAAGCTTTAATTAAGGGTACCACGGCATCCTTGCGCGGCACATAGACACGGAATCTTTTCATCCTCCAGAGGGAATTTATAGTCGTATGTTATTTCTTCGTTAATACCAATGGGTTGCTTTGAATAAATAACTATTTTCTTTTCAGACTCTATGGTAATAACCTTAGCATAGCAATTCGGCTAAAATATAAAATAATTATATTACTTTAAACCTTTTAATTAAGTCAGTACTACTTACATTGCAACTATGATTTATGAATCTCGCCAAGTTGCCACATTTCGTTGCATCTATAATAGTTTCCATATCTATACGGAACAGATAGGAACTTCCTATTCCAATAGCTTCATATTTGGACTCTCTTAGATCTGCCACCACTGGGCGAATCATTTGCCCAACGTATTCAATGACCATTTCATCTGCAGCGATGGGTTCCATCGCAAATAATCCCCAGTCATGTATGGCAGATTTAGCAAATTTAAGCTGTTTCTTCCTGAATTTGAGTTGATTAAATTTTAAAAGTTCAGACTCTCCAATGGAACCAAACGCGGTCAAGAGCCGTCGCTGATTTGACCGAGCTTCTCGCGAAATTCCTTGCATTTTAGATATTAATTTATTATGATGGTGGTTGGTAAGAGCAGTGGGGTCGTCACAACGGTCATCATTAAGCAAATCTTCAGCATTAACTTTTGCATGGTGGTACTTATGTTTAGCCTTTTCTCGAACATCCAATTTGTAAAAACCCTCTGTTCTAGCACATCCAGTTTTATGACGCATTAGATCATCTTCTTTTCTTCGTTTTTTAGATGGTGGAGGCCAAAAAGTACGATCCGTCGTACAATGATCTACCCAATGTGTATTGTTTAAAAACATACTAAAAAAAAAATACAAGTATAAAAATGACAACAAATATTTTTGTATATATACATTTTTTTTCACTATTATAAAATACATATTTTTTATAGATATACAGCTGTGTTACTTAAAGTAGTAGTAAAACAGAATCCTAAACCTTTTTTTTTATAGTTATTAATTTTATTTAATTTTTTGGGGTTCTTATGATTTTTTCAATTAACTATACCATGTACTCGTAAAGAGGATATATTGTTCGTTCGAATGTATTTAACAGCAATTTAAAACATGACCCCATGACCTATTTATATTAATGCTTACGAACCAACGATTCTTCACGTATACCTAACGAGACACAGTACTGGTGTTGGTGTTCCAAAAAACTAAATAATGTGTTCTCTATTTCCTATCAGAATGTTTGAAGTATTCTGGGAAAGTTCAACTTTCCCAACTGCACACGACTATTGCATAAGTGTGTGAGCATAAACAAAAACAGCTGGTTTTTAGTTTGTGTGGTCATCAGTAGGGTATGCAAGCATCATCCGTTTGAAAAACAACAACATAAAAACAATTTGGATGTTAAGTGAAACCGACTGAGATACCCTGCTCCTATCGTACTTTACAAATTAATCCGAGGGCACATCTGAGTGTGCTCAAGGTCCATGCAGAGGAGTCGATGCCACAGGCGAAGTGAAGATACAAATGGAGTAATAAGGAAAAAAGAAAAGATGGAGGGGAGTCTTGGTCTGTCAAGACATGACATAAGTGAAAAGAAACCGCAAGAACGGAACAATTCCAGGCCGGCGGAAATTATGACTATAAAAGGTTGCGGTGGACACCGGGCGGCCTATTTTATATAACCAAACATCGACACTTATCCCGCAGCACGACCCCGGTGGAATCGTCGGACGACAGCGATGTGGAGCTCGTCGACATGCCCGGATGGGACGTCAAGCGACTCCGGGCAAAATGAAGTGTATTGAGGGTCGTGACGGCGAGAGATCCAGCAGAACGGTGGATCGCCGTTGGAACGGCCGCAGTGGAGCGCGAGGAGCACTGCCTGACGGGTCTCCGCCTCCGGCAAAAAAAGCTGCGAAGCGGAGGCCCTTTGGCCCTGGCAAGGGCCAGGGAGAAGTTGGCCAGGACGATGCTCGGGGAGGCGGAACAGCGATGGAGGACGGCAGCGCGAATGGCTCGATCAGAGATGTTGAGGAGGGTCGTGCGCAGGAGGATCGGGAAATTCAGAGCCATCCGTCGGATTTCCTACGCCAATGCCAAACGCTTATTGTGTTCTGTCAAGTGAGAATGTGGTATGGAATTTGTGGGCGAGGGATATGGCCAAGAATTTGCATATTTTAAATTGCTAGTGGGGCCTCTCTAGGCAGCGATTGCTTTTGGGGTTGACAATAGCACCACCAGTCACGAAAACTCCAATTTATTTGTAATTTGTTTACTTAAATGGAATCCACAGAAAGTCCCATCCTTCTAACATAAAAAACCAGAAAGTAAGGGCATTTCCGATCAATCAGTTATATGGCAGCTATGGGATATAGTTGACCGATCCCGGCCGTTCCGACTTATCTTCACTTATTACATCCTTCAATGGAAAGAAGGATGTGTGCAAAGTTTGATAGTTTGTCGATAGCTTTAAAACTGAGAGATTAGTTTGCTAGTTACTAGTTTAAAAACAGACAGACGGACACACTTATATCGACTCAGGAGGTGATCCTGATCAAGAATATATATACTTCAGGGTCGGAGATGTCTCCTTCACTGCATTGCACACTTTTGACCAAAATTATAATACCCTCTGCAAGGGTATATAAAGAGAAAAAGATGTAAAAAAGTAAAAAAATCATTACTTAAAGATAATGAAAAAAATAATAATTATTAATTTGTGTATGTAATGTATTTTTAAATAATTTATTTGTGTATGAATTTTTAAATAATTTATTTGTGAATTTGTGCTCAAACCAATAGGGGGAGAGAAAACCAAAGGAGAACGACCTGGTTGTTTACCAAAGGAGGAGGGAGGTGGATAGGGTTATCCACACAGAGAAGGAAGAAAAAAAGAAACGAGAGAAAAAGGGGAATAGAAATTAAAAAAAAACTTGATCCGCGTCACTTTTGTCTTTTGTCGTTTCGTTAAATCTCCCACACGCCAAGACAGGTGGCAAGGGAGAGCAGCAGCGGGGGCGAGGGGGTAGCGCGGCCGTGCGCGGAAACAGGAAAAAGCGGAGACAACATAACGGTTCCGGGCGGGCCAGCGCGGCGGTGTTTGGAAGGAGCCGGAGAAAACGGAGACAGCGTGGAACGTAACGACCCACGGAAGCGACTGTGTTTAAAAAGTTCGGATGACGAGAAATGATGTCAGGAGGGTCAAGGAGGGGGGATACCTGGAAGGGATCCGGCGACATTGAGAGTTTAGACCCTGGAGGGTCAAGGGGGTAGGAGAGGGAACCCGCAAATGGGAGGGCGGCATGATTTTTGGGAAGAAAGATTCACGGCGGGAGTCGAGGTGAGAAGGATTGGCGGCGGGAAGCGAGATAAAGGATTAACGGGCGCCACTGGCGCTATATAAGAAGGGCCACTGGAGCGAATCGGGACCGAGTCTTTTAAGGAAGCTGGAAGTGTTAAGTTGGAGGACCGCCTTTGGAGATTTCCTTGGAGGATTTGGGAGTAACAGGCTTAAGGCCCCCCCGTGGGTAAGTCCGACAGTCTCAAGTGCGAGAATTAAATCGAGTGCAAAAGGATTCGTGATCCGTGGCTCAAGGAACCTCTGTGGGTAAGTCCGGCGGCTGTACACAAAGCCAGGTGTGATCCTGCAAAGCAAGGAGTGACCAGCTCGGGAACTGTAGCCCAAAGTAGAAGCCAATCGGGGACAGCGCGGTACAGTCAAAAGACTCTTGATCCAGTGATCACCTAAAGTGAAAGAGGCATGACGGTGGGTGTTTTGCGACAAGTGGCGAATGCAACAGTGAGTGTGTCCTGAGGGGTAGGAAGACCCTTTATGCCCTTATCCGGCTGCCAGGTCCCTAGAAAGAACGGCGACAGCAGCAGGATCCGATCGACGGTAGCAGCGACAACCAGGAGAGATACAGTTTTACTGAATTTGTTATCCAACCGCAACATATTTATATTGGTCAAAAATATAGGTACAGTGCCAGTTTCTTTCAAACGTAAAGGAAATTATCTTTAAATCATGGTTTTTAGCATAAAAATATTATTTTTTATAACTACAGTTCATATTTACAATCAGTGTTTAAAAAACTGCAGTCTAAGTAGAATAAGTCGCAATATTCATGCTTTTCGCTGCTTCGACTGCTGGAGACTTCTTAAAATCCGTAGTTGCTTTTGCTTCTGAAAATCGCAGAAGTCGCAGTCGAAGCAAATGTTAAAACCAATAAAAATGGAAAGCTATCTTCGGGCGGAGCCGAACTTGATATACCCTTGCAGATATGTGGCAGCTTAATTATTAGATATATATCGAATCTTATTTAGTTTGCCGATCCATATGAAATTTGGCAGATCGAATTAGTTTGTTCAAAGTGGATTGCATAGAAAGTCCCATCCTTCTAACTTAAAAAACAACAAAGTTATGGCATTTCCGATCAATCAGTTATATGACTGCTATAGGATATAGTCGGCCGATCCTTATGAAAATTGTCAAATCGGCAATTGGCAATTTAGTTTGCCTAACGTGGAATCCATAGAAAATTCCATCCTTCTCATTTTAAAAACAACAAAGAAATGGCATTTCCGATCAATCAGTTATATGGCAGCTATGGAATATAGTTGACCGATCCCAGACGTTCCGACTTATCTTCACTTATTACATCCTTCAATGGAAGGAAAGATGTGTGCAAAGTTTGAAAGATATTCTATCCTCAGTTTATCAAAATATTCGTCGAAGGGTGAAACATGAAAATTTCTAGTCCAATTTTTGAAGCCCCAAAAATAGACTTTTATTAGTAATAAATGACATTGAAAACTTGTATGGAGGCGAAAAAAAGATATCATGCTAATATTATCCTATAAGTTAGGCCTATTAATATGCTCATGTGTGTATAATGTATTCTTTAACAAGAAAGGAAAGGTAACTTCGGGCGGAGCCGAAGTTTATATACCCTTGCAGTTATGTGGCAGGTTATATTATTAGATATATATCGGATCTTATATAGTCGGCCTATCCTTATGATATTTGGCAGATGTGATGGACATACGGACATGCTTATATCGACTCTAGAGGGGATCCTGATCAAGAATATATATACTTTGTAGGATCGGAGATGTCTCCTTCACTTCGTTGCACACTTTTCACCAAATTTATAATACCCTCTGCAAGGGTATAAAAATAATATGTACATATATATTTTAAGTAATACTTACGCGTATGGCTCCTTTTGTAAATGTTCTGAATAGCTCATATTTATATACCTTATATCTTCGGCATCAATACCTTTTGTAAGAAAAGTGTACAAGATAACCATTTCCTCATTTTGATCACGTGCACCATACATATCATATGGAACAAAATTAATGGTTTGTCGGGCCAATTCAGCTAATGCTTTTTTAGCCGAATCCAATTTGTTCTTAGACTGACGTGGTGCGGAATCCTTCTTTTTTTTTTGTGAACGAATGGTATCCTTTCGTGGCCTGCCGGGACCCGTTTTTTGCAATTGACCGGCAATATTATGACTATCTAAAGTCATTTTATGAGTATCAATATTATTTGAAGTATCATTCAAAGAAATACATTGTGAATGTGGTGGCAAAGAATAACAATGTTCTAAGGCGACTTGACTAGCTTGTGAAGCCTGGCTGTATCCACCTTCAGAAGAAGCGGGGGATTGGGATTCCTTTGTTTCGATTTTTAAAATTTCACAGGCTTGGTTAGATCCTCTTAATGAACTATTAGAAAAGTTATTAGCACTGGGTTTTTCAAATTCCTCCGTATCATTATTTTCCGTTTTGATATTTTCATCGTTAATTATATTTTCCTTTATGTGTTTTGATTTTATCGCTGCACATTCGACAACATCAATCTTTGGGCCAATCATAGAGGCAATTGACGTCTTTGATATATTAGTAGAGTTAAAAATTTGATGGTCATCTGAAGCTTTGCTTTCACGTCTTGAATCGAAGCTTATTAAGATTTCGGTTGGAGAGTTTTTGCTTTTCTTTTCTTGCTCCTCTAAAAATTCCCTTTCAATCTGTGCCATGTACTCTGTATTTCGCCTTCTTTTCTCTTGATACTCGCGTTCCTCGTCCGAGTCACTATAAATTCGACCATAATCGAACTTAGGCTTCTCCTTGCAAAAATCTGAATTTCTCTGAATTGTCTCTTCATCGTAGTCTGGTGGGGGTACAGGTGTCAGAGAGCGTCGTGATTCATTGTCAAGTTTTGGTGTAGTACGCAGAACAAAAGTATTATCTATATCATCTTCGGCCAATCCAAAACTACTATCTTTGCTGATATCTTCCAAATCAGAAGGTATAGATGAAAACAATTTTTCGCGTATTCGAGGAAGCAATACGGCGCCTTCATTATTTTCATTATCGTCATCCGTATCGGAATAAATATGATTCTTTGTCGATTGATCTTTTTTTGGTTCGTCGAGGCATTTCAATTTTTTTTCCTCATCGGAGTCAGAGTAAATATTGTTAATGTTATTATATTCATGTGATTTAAATCCCACAATTCTTCGGTTTTGAACATTTTTTTTCTGTTGATGCATATTTTTTTGTTGCTGGACTTCTTCCAAACTATCGTCCTCACTGCTTCTTTCATTTTCAACGCATTCATTGTTTTCGTTTTCAACTTCCGAAGATGATGATGAAGATGATGAGGAAAAAAAGCTTGATGCGCTTCCTTTCCTTTTTGAATTCGTATCTGAAGGGGAAGTTCGAAGCTTAACAGTTTGGTTTAAAAGCCTTTTAAAATTCGAACGTGGCACATCAGAATTTCCCATATTAGAATCTTCTTTCTCCGAGTCAGAACGTTGTACCATTTCCTCTTGATCACTTAGATCTCTTTCTAATGATTGTCTTTGGTTGGGAATAGGGCTAGAACGTTTGCGTAATCGTCGAAAAGATGGTAATTTTGGCATTGACGCTCGTATACCAATATTTGAAAAAGACTGAAATTCCGGAATTTCCTTTTGTGAGTTAAGAAATGTATTATTGTCTGGCGCCTTTTCGTTATAAGTGTTATCTATAAGTATGTTCGTTGAACTTATGGATGATTCTACAGCTTCAGCAAAGGGCTTGGAACGAGCCTTTAATGAATGATCATCCCACCAGGCTTCGAAATTTTTAAAAGCAGTTATTTCAATCATTCGCTTATTAACATCTCGCTTTAGAATCTGCTTTAGCTCATCAACAATGTAGTTTATTACTTTTTTAACTCTTTGCCTTATTTCATCATTTTGATCTGTGAAAGCATATTGAGCGTCATATGATTGTACATAAGTATCAAAATCAAAAGTTCCTAGTCCTGACAAATACCCAGATTGCATATAGGCAGAGTTTGAAAAATAAGGATTATTTAAGCTAGAGTTTGTATGTATATTTGAAAGATAATGTCCATAGGATGTTGTTTGGTAATAGTATGGATTTTGGTTTGATGAATTTTGATACATATAAGAGGATACTGTAGATTTTTTATGTACAGGATCATCCAAAGTCGTTAAATTTTGCACTGTATCCTCGTGAGAGGACAAAGATGATAGAGACATATTATCGTCATTTCCATCCTTCGCACTTATAATATTGTTTTTTGGTGGATCTTTTTGTACCACTAACTCCTCATCACTTGAGATGTCACTAGCTCCATGAGGATCTGGAGCAGTTGATGCTGATAGCTTATTCTCAACTGTTTTCCCATCGGCTGAATTATTTGAATCTGAAAAATTTTCATGAGATTTATCTGGTTTTCCTTTTTCGGTTTCCGAGTCGCTACTCTCCATTTGAAGGAAAGGGGGTGCGTTTCCAAAAGTTCTTCCTTTAAATATTAAGGCAATACGAGTATCTAAATCTACATTTCCAATCTCTATATTTGATTCAATTATTTTTGTAGTTTTATTCTCAAGATTTATGTTGTCTTGGGGTGATTGAGGTTTTGCGTTGACAGATTCTAAAGATATCTGGCTATCTTTTTTATCAATTTTAAGCTCCAATTCATCCCAATTCTCTTCTTCTTCAGGGGGTGGAGGTGGAGGAGGTCGAGGCTGAAATTCAGGTTGGGGGGCTTTCCAGTTCTTATCCTCAGACCATGTAGGCACACCCTCAGTTGAAGAGTAATTATAATTTTTGTACCCGTAGTTTAAAAGAGACAACCCAGATAATGGCACAGTAGAATAGTAATGATGATGTTTTGAGTGTTCAGGGTTGTCAATATCACTTTTATTATATTCATAACTTTGATATCGTTTAGTATATTTAAACGTTGAACGATCCCTTCGAGCTCTCTCCGATGAACGGTCGTGGTCTCTTTCTCGGTAGTCTCTTTCTTTTGACGAATTATATCGGTAATCTCTCTTTTCTCTTGAATGTTCTTGTGAATTTCCATCTCGAAAATGATCACGTTCTCTTAAGCGATGGTAATCCCGTGATTTTACATTTGAATCTCTTCGTTTATCACATCCAGTAAATAACATTTCTCTTGGAACTTCTGAGCTTTTATCCCTGGAGCGATGCCTATAAACATTTCGCCTTGATGTGTTTAAGAACTTGTCGTTATTTCCGTGTTCGCGATCATAATTTCTTTCTGATGAGTGACGACTTGTGTGCTCTTTAAAATAGCGGTCACCTTCGCGTTCTCTAATACGATCCCAGTAACGATCATTGCTGTGTTCAATATCAGAATTTAAATCTGTAGATCTATATCCAACACTTATATTATTCAAGATATCCTTTTCTAAATTACTGTCAGCAAAATCAGCTTCCTGGCAGGTTCCTTGCACTTGTTGCATAGAAGAGATTTTTTGTCCCTTCAAAATAAAACCGTGATTTGTGGCGATGGGATTTGTAATATTTTCAATGGTTTTTTTTAATATGGCACCAAACGGATCGCAGAAGACATTTAAAATCTAAATCGTAAATTTAAAAAGGCAGATTTATTAATAAAAACAAAGACCAAAGCAAATCTCTAAAAAAAAAATCGGCTTAAGCCGAATTCACTTTCGTAAGGTAATAACCCTTATATTATAAATATTCGTATATACAGCTGTGCTCATTGAAATAGCTGTGCGACAGGAGCGGCACTATAAAGCTCTTTTTTGCCATATGGGAATATGGGAATTTGATAGTTAATGACTTGAACTTTTTTGTTTGGCTAAGAAAGGAGGGTAAAACATATAAAGAAATTCAAAGCATTTTAAAATGTTCAGCCAAGATGGTTTCCAATGCCACGAATCATCATTTTAAGCCTGAAAAACGCGGTGCGAGACGAAATACTACAATCATAGAAGACCGACGTATAGTGCGCTTCAGCAACGCGAATCCTTTGCATCCTCTAGGGATATTAAAGCGGACCTGAACTTAGAGATCAGAGATGTGACTATTCGCCGGCGACTCTTAGATTAAAATTTTAATGAACGAAGTCCTCGAAAGGTTCCATTGTTTGGTAAAAGACACATCAAAGCCAGGTTGGAGTTTGCCAAAAGCCATTTGAACTGGCCAGTATCGAAGTATGTATGGCGTAGTATCCTGTGATGAGTCGAAACTGGTGCTTTTTGGAGGAAAAGGCTCTAGACAGAATGTTCGTCGAGCCCCATACACTGAGTACCACCCAAACCATACGTTTAAAACAGTGAAGCACGAGGGCCTAAAAATCTTAGTTTGGGCATGTTTTCCACATAGCGGTGTAGGTCCCATACACATGATAGAGGGAATCATGAATCAATGAGTATACGTAGATATACTTAAAAACGTTATGCTGCAGTATGCTGAGAATAATATTCCAATAAAATGGACATTCAAACAGGATAATGATCCGAAGCACACGAGCAAATTGGCCAAGGAATGGTTTAATCAAAAGAAAAGAATGGTTCAATAGCGTAATGCCTTAGCCCGCACAATCTCCGGACTTAAATCCCATAGAGATCTTACGGGGGGACATCAAGTGGTATGTGTCCAAGAAATCTCCGGTATCGAAACCGCAGCTTTGGAAAGTTGTACAGGAGGCATGGGGCCAGATTCTGCTTAAACGATGCCAGGACCTGGTGGATTCAATGCCACGTCGGTGTGAGACTGTAATAGCTAATAAGGGGTTTACAACCAAATATTAGGAAGTAGCCAAACTTTTCTTTAATATAACGAAGTTATTTATAAGCTATTGAGAATTTTGTTTAATTTTTAATTTAACACTACTGTTTCAAAGATCATCATAATGTATACATATTTTTTTGATATTAGCCATATTTTGTAAAATATTTAAGTAGATAGTGTGAAAAAAATTTTGATTTATTTAAAAATAAATATATTAAGCTGTTATAGATGAATTTTGTATCAAAGTTGTGTTTATAATAGTATTTCCCATTCTTTAACGTGCAGGTTGTAGGCACTGCTATTTCAATGAACACAGCTTTATTATAATATATATCATATAAAAACAAGAATGGAAAGCTAACATCGGGCGGAGCCGAAGTTGATATACCCTTGCAGATATGTGGCAGCTTATATTATTAGATATATATCGGATCTTATACAATCGGCCGATCCCTATAAAACTCGGCAGATCAAATTAGTTTGCCGAAAGTAGAATCCATACAAAGTCCCAGTCTTCTAACTTAAAAAACAACAGAAATATGGCATTTCCGATCAATCAGTTATTTGGCAGCTATAGGATATAGTCGGCCCATCCTTATGAAATTTTGCAGATCGAATAAGTTTCCCAAAAGAGGAGTCCATAGCAAGTCTTCTAACTTAAAAAACAACGAAGTTATGGCATTTCTGATCAATCAGTTATATGGCAGCTATAGGATATAGTTGACCGATCCCGGCCGTTTAGACTTATATACTGCCTGCAATGGAATGAAGGATATGTTGAATGTTTGAAGTAGATAGCTTTAAAACTGAAAGACTAGTTTGCGTAGAAACAGACAGACAGACATGCTTATATCGACTCAGAAGATGATCCTGATCAAGAATATATATTCTTTATACGGTCGGAGATGTCTCCTTTACTGCGTTGCACGCTTTTATTTACTAAAATTATAATACCCTCTGCAAGGGTATAAAAAGTTTTCTGAGTGGCGCTAAATTAAGATTTAATTTTTGGTGGCAAAGGGGTCGTGAAAAATATTCAATCAAATTTAACCTGCGATTCATTTACAGGAGGCTTTGAGCAAAATCTTTTAGCTCTTTCTCTTATAGTCTAAGAGATCCACGCGCTCCGTCCGCTACGACCGCGCTTCAGTTTTAATCTAACAAATAAGTATTTATTTTCCATTGATGCATAGAAACATATCTTAGCTTTGGAGCTTCCGAAACCCTAGGAAAAAATAGAACGCAAACTATTAAAAGGCCTCACTAGTGGTCGACAGAGCTAGCAACCCTCCGAACAGGGCAAAGGCCGATCCAGAAGAAGAAAAACCTCTGGAGCGACTACAAGGCGAAGTGTCCCTCATGAAAATGTTTCTTCTGGGACAAGAAAAAACAGGAAAATCCTATCCAAATCAGTCACGACCGTAGGCTACCTAAAAAAGTAGAGGGCACCTGGTCCAATACAAGTGAGGAGTCCCTAGCCATGCTACAGCATACAGTGCCATTGGATGGTACCAAGAAACAGACGTTTAGTTCAATATAAGCATAGATCATCTATTAAAATCGCGACAGCCTTCTAAACTTAAGCTTTATTAGTTTATGGATTAATTATTTTCCTGGAAAATTTTTCCAAACCGCCAAATTCACTCCAAAAGATTCCTTTCTATCAGGTGCCACAAAAATCGATTCGGCCTAAAAACTGTTATTTCGCATATAAATTTTGATCTGAATAGTTCAGACGATATTCCGTTGGAATAAGATGGAAAATTAGAAAGTAGCGTTAGAAAGTAGCCTGAGAATTTTAATTGTAGAGCTGTGAAGTAATAGTGTGTAAAATTGGAACATTTTGAATTTTTATTAATTAAAAGAATCCAGTTAGGTAAAAAACTAATCAAGCACTTATAAATTATAGGTAAATTTAATCTACCAAGGAGATCCTGAACAGAGAGGTTCGAAAAGGTTTGTGATTTGGCCAAAACTCGGAAATCCTGTATCACCGCTGAAACTTTCAAGCTAAATGGCATTTTCAGATGAATTAATTCCGCTGGCGATACCTTTCTGTGGCACACCTGGATATAATTTTTTTAAGATATTACGTTTTTCACAATAAAATGCTTTCCCCATCGAATTTTAACGTTATAAATTTATTATATTATTTAATTATATTAATTTATTATTAGAATACCAATCCCAACGTTTATTCGCGAACTCATCACCATATACGATTGTTAGTACCACTACATAAGCTATGTATTTGACAATAAACAGGCGAAGGGAGGAACTCCTGCGAGGAGTTGCGTAAAAGTTCGAACTAAGATGGACAGTCATTAATTTTCTTTGTAGCCGGAGAGATTAATGTGCAAAGGAATACGAATCTCATTGTAACTTAATGATTAGCGTAGATCGTTAGGGTCGAACGTTGTTGTTAGGTTTTAAATTAGAGGCATATGTATGTACATATATGTATCCCCTTAGGAGTAGTAATTACAAAGGAAAACCTTAATAATAAACTTCTTAATACGAAGAAACAACAAATAAAACATACCTTCCCCATTACTGATTTTTCGTTGTACTTTTCAACAAATTGTCTCGCTCCTTTTGTGCTTTCAAAAACAATCCGGGCAATACCCAAATGTTTGTTTGTGACTGGATGATGATAAATTTGGATTTCATCGAATGTTCCACATTTGTCCAACATGCTGGATAGAAACTGCTTGTCGATATTGTCATTTAGGTTAACAACAGTAACTTCAATAGCCGGTGGTTGACCAACATAGTCCGAGTCGATCACAAATCTGAAAGGCATTTAAAATTAAGATATATTTTTATAGATGTTCATCCATACCTAGGTATAAGAAGCATAAGTGGATCAACTGGTCTCGCACGAATACGTATAAGAGGATTTCGTGGGTCTCTTGGTGTAATTGTTGGATAAGTCGGATCTCCTGGTACGACCCCATCGTAACGATACAGCTTAGCACCGCATTTTACCAATTGTGGGTCTGCTAAAAGTTTAAAGTTGCGGTGCATTTTAGCTTGGGACGGCAATAACAGATTATTTAAGCATGTGTTGTTATTGTCACGATTGTCCTGCATCTGCACAACGTGAGTTTGTGGCCACAAGTATTAGGCACAAGAAAATTGTTTGTTTTGCATTTCCTTAATAATCGATGTTCTTTGACTTTCTGTCTCCAGGCCAGATTTTAAAAATATATCTGAAATAATCCACAAAATTGTTTAGTAACTATGTCTATTTTAAATTAATTGGCTATTTAAAAATTACCAAGAATACTTATTTTATCCTTCATGCGGACGTTTCTCCGAATTCTTTCAAATAAATGTATTAACTATATTGGTAAGAATTTACAAATTAATCTCCTTAACCTATATTTATATTACCGATAGTTACTTGCAATTTAGATAGCGCAAATGTGAATCAGCGAAACTAGTTTACAAATAAATGTAAAATATGAAAACACGAAGCAAAAAATATGCAGAAAAACGAGGCCTTAGGATGCTAATATCGTATATCGATTAATTGTATATCGATAACTTCTTAAAAAATAATGCACGAGAAAAGTGAATATTCTTAATGATTATGTGAATATTTTTTTTATTTTTAGACAAATTTAATGTATACATATATTTGTATGTATGTATTTAAAAAATGAAAGAAAAAAATCATTTATATTCCAATACCGAAAATAATAAAAAAATTATGTTTCTAATCGTACAATGCCCGTGACGATCTGTTCAAATTTAACTAAATTTTCTAGAAAAAAGTTTTATAGTTTGCGACATGTATGCCCTGCTTGTAGCAGTCGCGTGAAGACACTATATATAGTCGAAGAATTAAAAATTTTATCTGTGCGTTCAATTTGTGATATACCAAATGAAAGATATTGTTTTCATTGGAGGGATTTTATTCAAACATTTGCCAAAAATAGTTTGGCTTGGGAGAAATTTGCGTAAATGTAAAACGCTTTCGATTCTCTCAATTGAAGATAGTGGGGACACTGGTGTTACCAGATAAAATATTTGTATATACAAAATTTGCTCCAAAATACGCGTCGATTGGTATCTCAAGTATTCCGATCCGACATTTCTTTCGAAAGTTATTCAGGAAAAACGATTTTTATGTCCCGTCCGCGTTTGCCTTATTTTGTCTCTTAAAATTTTGAAAAAAGTTGAGTATGTTAGTTACTAAAATCTAAGCAACGTTTGTTCTACAATTTTCTTAATTTCCTAATGGTTACCTTAAAAAATTAAAAAAGACTCTTAAATTCAAGAAACGCAAAACTTTACAACCAATGCACCTAACTTCACATGCTATATTTAGTTAGAAAGGTTTTTTAAATATATTTTTCGCTTTCTTTAAGATCAAATGTCTAAATCGTAAGAAAAAAAAAATACACTGAGAGTAAATTATTTTTTTCAGAATAATTTTTAATATATTTTTTTCAAAATAGGCTCTAAAGATCCGATTCATATTGCATGTAGAGTAAGCCCTTGAGACAACGCAACTTTGTTGCGCAACTTTGTTGCGTTGCGCAACTTTGTTGCGTTGTCGCAACAATGTGCGAACATAAAAAAACAAAACAATTCATAGAAATAAAGCATCTAATTTAAATAAAAAGTTTTATTCGCCGGGTTCGCCACCGTTATTTTACCTCGTCAAGAGGTTTTTTATATGATTTTAGATGGTACAACTTTAATCATATATGTATGTATGTGCATATGTAGCTAGGAACGATCGGAACAAGATATTGAATTGTGATTTCATATTTAAAAAAAACAATGTATATACATATGTATAAATAGATCTTAAATAGTTTTTTTGTGGATCGGCCGACTTTATAAATAAAGTATGTAAATTGCTACGATCTGTATGTTTGACATAAAGTATGTTCATTAAGACTTCAATACTCGAAGAATTACTAGATCAGTGTACTAAATGCGAGGAATAAAATGTATAAGAAATGTAAAATATTGTTTATTGTTATATTATTAATAATGAAAATATGTACAAAATTTGTTCATACTAAATGTAAGTCATTCTTTCCTGAAGTGTAAATATCATATTATCAGCGTCTTCAGATTTTATCAGACATAACAATCGATACCTTAGTTCTACTATTTAATAAAATTGTGAACTTACCTTGTGTTGCATCACTTTTTTAGGTTTGACAATTATATAAATTTGTTAACTTGTTTATTAATTAATTTCGGTTGTATCCTTATTGTAGCTGCAAAAATGGCCTCTTGGAAAAACTGGTTGCCTGTGGTAAAAGCTGAAGATGAAGAAGACTTGGTGGATCCACAAGCAACACTTAGGGTAACAGTTCCTTAACGTATTTTAGACAAAAGTAATGTTTTAATGTTTCTACTTAAATTAGGAAAAATGCCAAGCCAAGGGTCATATCGAGTCTTTGTACAACAAGTACCAGGAATGCAACGATCGCGTAAATGGACGATCTAAGACAACCGAGAACTGCATGGAAGAATTATTTGACTATGTCGCCGAATTGGATCATTGCGTTGCTCACAGTCTTTTCAACAAATTAAAGTAAAAGAACAGATTTAGATTGTTGTAAAATTAAACGATTGATATAGAATTTAGAATTTATTTCGTTGCGCATTTAATTTGTATTCTCATTACAAATTAACTTTAATTTTAAAAGGAAGAAATTTTTTTTTTTTTATTGATTGCTAGCTACCAAATTTTTGGAAAGGGCAATGTTTTTTCATGTTCAATTTAATCAAACAGTCATGTAAATTTCCAAAGATTAATCGCAGATTGTATTCGTGGTGTAGTATCGGGAGTCACAGACGGCGAGATTCTCTCGGCTTGATGTGAACTTTAACCTATTTTAAATCCGCACCTATGTTCAGGCGTTGCGGTGCAATTAAGAAACATACAGGACTCGTTCTCTAAACCGGGACTGCAGGAGAACTACTGAATCTGCCTTTTAAAGAGAACTCTGCACTATTAAGTGCAGCCCATAGTAACGATACAAATCCAACACGTTTCTAATCAAATATAAACCTGGCTCCTTTAACATATCTTTCTTGAATGCAACTTGCATTTCTAAATACAAATTTGAGCTTTTTCAGTTCTTATATCAACATGACATTGGCGTTATGCTTCTGTATATCAGTGACACACCTAACAAACTTAACATCTAAAAATACTTCCATCTCGCCGGCTAAGCATATTACGCAACCAATTTTGGCTATGGTAAAGAATTGGAGGAGGAATTCTGATTGAGTATCGTTTCAGGCATCCCTTGGCGTTTCAATCACCCTTTGGCAACTTGCTGGCTCAAGTTCAGGGGGCTTTTTGACCTGGCAGCCACTAGGAAAATGAGTAATCTCCAGACCTGTAGAGCCACGCACTTAATCAGCCCACTCATTCTCGGAAAAGATCAGCAAAACTCATCACCCTCAAAGAGTCAGTCTGTAGCACGGTAAAGGCAATTACTAAGCACAGCAGTGCCCCATAACAGTCTCAGGCTCTTATCTCAGTCTCAGTCTAGCTTTCTTTGTGCTCGGACGTATATTTTATGCTAATGACGCCGCTGGTTTGTACGTAGTGCAGTTGTGAAGTTACTGCTACGCAGCTTCGGCCGTTCGGTGCTCATTGATTTTCCGCCGTGCCTATCATACCGCCTGTGTGGATTTACCCTCTGAGGCTATAAAACCTCTAATAAACATTCCAAACTTGGAAACGATTCTCATTCAGAAATTGATGAGCTTAATAATATGGTTCTGGATCTGGAATCCCTTTACTTGAGCCTTAATGCGAAATTGGAGCATGCTCTTGAAAGGTCGTCTGGACTCATCTGGACTACTTCAGAGGGGCCTCAAGTCAGAGGGACACCCCCTAATAATATTACTAGTGCTGGAAATAAAAAGACTTCATTGGCCCAGGTCTCCACTGCGTCAAAAGCGGCTGTCCCAAGAAAGAAGCGGAACAACACTAACAGGCGCATTGTTGGACATGCACCCAGCTGTGCGCAGCTCCAAGTTCTTCCCACCTTAAAATACCTGCACATCGGTAAATTTGCAACGGCTACCCCACCGGAGTAGTATTTATCGCTGATAAGTTTCACCTGGACCCCAGTGATTCAGCCTGTGCTAGGTTGGGTATAAAAGATGCTGATTTATACGCTCTCAAATTCGTCAATTTTAAATTGGGAGTTCCCGAGCAACATTTCCCCGCTGTCTTCAATGATGATTTTTGACCCATGTCGGTAAAAGTCACTCGTTTTCTTCATAGAGAGCCTGCTAAGATTATTGACCTCCCTGCGAGACTCCCTCGATCAAACCCTGGAACGTAAAAAAAACCCCAGCGTCGCCGATTGAGCCGTTATTTCTTCCTCTTCACATTCTTCGACTGGTCATCATATTCTCTCTTTGCTGAGCCCCAACAACAACCGGCGCTGGCATTTATGGAAACTGTTGATTTGTATTTCACTTCCTATGATATTCTATGATCCTATGATTCAATGCATTATTTATTCCAACCACAACAGCTGATTCTAAGGTGGGCTGTTTGCATCCTATCTTCGCTTGTGGATCTCCAGCAACAACGTGATGTTCGAGATCGTGATGTTGGGAGCCCTTCTCTGTTCATCTTCTTATCTTTTTTCGATGGGCTGTCCACTGGGATATTAATCGCTCGTGCTCACTTTTTGGCGTATAGTTGGCGTACAGTGGACCGTGGACTTGCTGCCTTGGGCTCTAATAAGAGCTTAAAAGGTTTCTTCCAATATAAATCGGGAATGAGGACCAAGTCCAGCATGGTGCTCTTGAATTCTTCAGTCTGTGATTTTTAAGTATTCGTTCTCGTGGAAACGTGGCTCAATAGCAACTTTAGTTCCTCAGAGTTCTTTGAACCCAACTTGTTTCAAGTATTTCGGTAAGACCGTGATGCATCCAGCACCCATTTTGACCGGGGAGGTGGTGTGATCATCACTACCCCCCGATCCCTGATGGCCATGTTGGTTAGCCTTCCGGTTGGCGACCCTCTACTGTATCAGCTAGCCGTTTCAATCCATGGCATTCAGGGCCCTTTCATCATCGTTGCATCGTATATCCCACCAAATAGCGCATTCAGTACCTATCAAGCGCATATGAAAAACATCGCCAGTATCTGTGGTAGAGTGGAGGACCCTAGCGCTCTGATGGAAGCTGGGGATTTCAACTTGAGCTCTATTGTTTGGTTTGGGACCCGGAGTCCCTAGACATATTACCCAGCAATGTTCACCAATCCTATGAAATCTGATGATATTTTTAGCATGAGCCTCTTCCAAATAAATAATATTTATAATGCTGTTACGCTATTAAGAGTTTTTAATAGCGGCCGAATAAACACACGATTTTCTGTTTCAATTTTTATTTCTGGGGTTCAATTCAACCAAAAACCCAACTGCTCAAAACAAATGCCGAAAACAAGTGCACTAAACTAAGCTTGGGCGCAGAAGTTCTACCAAAGCTCCCAAAAGCGCATGCGCTACAAAATAACAACAAAGTGCATGCGAAGATGGGAGACAGAAAGACACAAATCAATGCCGCTGCAGCTAAACAAAATTATCAATATTCCAATCGGTTTGTTGTTACTGCTTACTTACTAGCCCAACAAATGCTTTATCGAAAATTCTGGATCTGATATTGTCGTTGCTTGGCCGATCACGGGGAATGCCTTTTAAACAATCATTCTAGTGGGCTCGACAATAGTCGGAGCTCGGTTCGTTCGTTTTATTCAGAAAGAATTACATTAGCTACTTAGCTCTTACAGTTACTTAGTTGACTAACATACCGCAGTTTCTCTTTCCTCTCCTTGTGATGGCGCAAATCAGTCTATTGATCCGCCAAAATTTTTGTTTTCTTTTTACCCGATTTAGTGGGGCCGAATAATATAAACTGAAATCCCAGAGCTACTGCTACATATAATACTAAGTTCTAGCGGCGCTAAGTTAAAACTTGACTAACTATCGATAGCCCTAATCCGTTCCACGACATCCCCACCCCCGTGAAGCATCCACATTCACCACGTCTAGGACCGCTAGCTTCGAAGCGGGACGCATTATCGTCTTGGCTCGATCGTTAGTCCGCACTGCCGCTCGACGAGGTACTTAATCTATCCCGGTGAACACCTCTTCCACGACGCCTCGTTTCCACTCCCTTCGTGGTATGGCTGGATCACAGATGAACACCAAGTCTCCCCGGCGAATGGGCTCAACGTGCTTGCACCATCTTTCTCTGCGCACAAGAGTCGCACCCATCTTTTCCGGAATCGATCCCGCATCATCCTCGACGGACTCCTGTCCGTCATCCTTGGGAAGATCTGGGACATCGGGTGCTCCCTTCAGCAAGTCGTTGGGTGTCAGTGGAGCCTCCTGGTCCACCGTCACTGGTAGATGGGTGAGCGGACGAGAGTTTACGATGCTCTCCGCTTCAATCAGCAGGTTCTCCAGTACGTGCTCCTTAGGCGCGAGTTCCTTCATCGTGGGCGCCAGCACTTTATTTTCACACTGCACCATCCTTTTCCAGGCCCCACCCTCAGCTGGGTTCGCCGGGTAATTAAAGATCCATTCGACTCCTGTAGACGACAGCTCGAACTGGATCTGTACAGGCTCGATACTTCGCTGAACCACTTGGCTTCGCGGTCGGCTCCAACGAAATTCTTTCCATTGTCGCTCCTAATCCTGACGACGGGTCCACGTCGTCTCATAAAGTTCCTCATAGCGATTATTAATTTTACGATTACGACGTTACGACGCAAACTAGTCTCTGAGTTTTAAAGCTATCGACTTCAAGCTTGGCACACATCCTTCTTTCCTTTGCAGGCAGTATATAAGTCGGAACGGCCGGGATCGCTCAACTATAACTGATAAAACTGATTGGCTCAACGTGCGCCGTATGGCACACACGCCGCGTCGTCGATCCATCCGCTGGCTCACATTACTCCGTCCTTGTCGAAGTATGGGGACAGTCCATGCAATCGGCTGCCCTTTGCGGCTTTTCTTTGCTTGTCCTCAGCAAATTCTTCTCGCTGCGATTGCCGTACCAGTGCGCGCTCAGCTTCAGCGCACTCCATCGACGTCAGACCGTGATCCTCTCCATCGTATCGTAGTCCACGGCACCGTCGAATGAATTTGAGCACCCATGCGGTGCTCCTCAACAGTCGATTGTAGTTAGATAATCTCAGCAAGGATATGAAGTTTACCATAACCAAGGCAAACTCACATTTCATTTCCTCTTCGTCGGGCGTCGAAGGAATCCACCTCTCGCTCGATCTTGGCCAGCTTTCCTCTGGTCCTCGTAGAAATGGTGGACCGCTTAGCCATCGCGAACCGATGCTCAGGTCCACGGCCTTGCGCGGCCTCGTCGCGTCGTCTGCCAGACGGAATCCATCTCCACTGGGACGCCTCCGTGGATTCCAAGATCTCTACCACCCGGTTACCGACGAACTGCTTGTATCTCCGGTGGGTGCTGCTTATCCAGTGCAACACAGTCTTAGAGTCCGTCCATAATACGCAGTTGCTGATCGCCACACCGTGCTCCTGCTTGACGGTGTCCATCAGTCTCGTGCCCAATACTGCTGCTCGAAGTTCCAGTCGCGGGATCGAAATAATCCTCATCGCAGCGCATCTCGTCTTGGAGCTTATGAAATGCGCCCGCACGTCTCCGTTCTCGTAAGTGGCCCGCCAATAGGCCGCTGCTGCGAACGCCGACTGACTGGAGTCCACGAAGATGTGCAGGTGCAGCTGTAGCATCCGCACACGTCCACCGCCGAAGTAGTGGCGTGGTCATCGGAACTCTTCGATTTTGCTCATTCCTTGCCGCCAATCCTCAAAGGCTGCGGCCAAATTATCTGGTAGCGGCTCGTCCCAGTTGACTCCTCTCCTCCAAATCTCTCGCATTAACAATTTGGCAGTCACCATGTAGCAGCTCAGGAATCCAATCGGGTCAAACGTGGACATGACCAGGCTTAGGAACTCCCTCTTGGTAGGGACGCGTTCCCCTATCATCACGCTTCTCGGGACTCGATGATATTTGATGCCGAACTTGAAGTCATCTGTAGCCGGCTGCCAGTACATTCCTAGTACCTTCTCCTCAGCTTCGGTCCATCTGACGCTAGCGATGGATTCAAGTGGGTTCAACCCTCTGACCACACTTGCCGAACTGGAAGTAAATCGACACAAGTCAAATCCTGCATCTGCATGAATTTCTCTCACCCGTGTCGAAACGGCAATAGCTTCTTCTTCACTGGTGAAACTGTCGACGTAGTCGTCCACGTAGTGGTACTCCTTGATAGCCAGGGCTGCTCGCGGATCCGTGCTGCTGTACTGCGAGGCATTCACGGTCTTCACATAGTCCGCCGAACATGGTGAACAAGCTGCTCCGAACGTCATCACTTGCATATCGTATACGTCTGGCTCCCGCTGGTCATCTCCGTTCCTCCACAGGAACCTCTGAGAACCTCTGTCATGTGGCTGCATCAGTACCTTATGAAACATCTTGATGTCTGCATAAACCCCAACTGCTCCTTCCCGAAAATGGAAGAGCACTGCTGGGAGGGACTTGTAGCGCTGTGGGCCTTTCATTAGCGCTAAATTAAGGGACACGCCGTTCACCTTGGCAGCCGCGTCGAAGACCAGCCGGATTTTTCCAGGTTTGTTCGGGTTTTCTACCCCTAAGTGCGGCAGGTACCATAACTTGTCTTCCAGGAACCTCTGGACTTCCTGGGGCTCCAGTCGTCGTGCATACCCCTTCTTGACGTAATCGTCCATTATTCCCTTATAGGCCCGCGCGAAGTCCACATCGCGCCTCATTTTTCTATCGATGTTGACGAGTCTCTTGAGCGCCATATTGTAGCTCTCCGGCAGTCTCCCCTCGTCGTCTCTCCATAGTAGCCCGGTTTCATATCGTCGGCCTACTCACGTAGTCCTCTCCTCCAGGATTCTCAGGGCCCGTGCGTCGCCGCCATCTGCGACTGACACCGTCACAGGAAGAATCCGGAATAGTAGGTGGCCTCCAATCGAATCAACGCAGCTCAGGTTCCGATGCGGCAATTACGTCTATAACTGCGGCTGACGTGGGACGGCTCCTCTAGTTGGAATCCACTGGTCGTGGCATACCTCTCCGTTTTCTGCTGTCTCTGTACAGCCGTCGGTCCTGACTGCTTCTCTGGTCCCTCCTGCGGCCTCCCTATGGAGTCACTAAACTGAAGACTACTAATCTGAATCAAGCGTACAGATTTGTTGATTGATTTTGGGAAATCCGCTAATGAACTCTTTAAATCCACTTTTAGTCTGTTCAAAAGTCGACCTCATTTCGTTGTGAACAGCACGTCAACAGTCACAGCAAAAGTGGAGACTAGACCTACGTGCAATGTCATCCGAAACCGAGGCCGTGACACCGATACACTTAGCGTGTACAACGTTTTCACAGAGCCAGCAGTGGATGGTAGGCTAGGATGATGAAATAGTTTTATTAAAAGACTCAATCGCACAGACAAACTTGAATTTCGTAAATATTAATTATTAATTTATTATTATTTTTATACCCTTGCAGAGGGTATTTTAATGTTGGTCAAAAGTGTACAACGCAGTGAAGGAGACATGTCCGACCCTATAAAGTATATATATTCTTGATCAGGATCACCTCCTGAGTCGATATAAGCATGTCCGTCTGTCCGTCTGTCTGTCTGTTTCTACGCAAACTAGTCTCTCAGTTTTAAAGCTATCGACTTCAAACTTTGCACACATCCTTCTTTCCTTTGCAGGCATATATAAGTCGGAACGGCGGGATCGGTCAACCATATCCTATAGCTGCCATATAACTGATTGATCGGAAATGCCATAATTTTGTTGTTTTTTTTAAATTAGAAAGATGAAACAAACTTATCCGATCTGCAAAATTTCATAAGGATCGGTTAACTATATAAGATCCGATATATATATAATAATATAAGCTGCCACTTAACTGCAAGGGTATATGAACTTCGGCTCCGCCCGAAGTTAGCTTTCCTTTCTTGTTTTTATTGACCTACCTTGAACCACTGTACCAGGATAACGAAGAAGGAAGCGTAAAGAAGCAGTGATATGCTTGGTATAGAAAATTAACAAATTTAATCATTTAGCTCCAAATATATTGCTGAACACGCGAAACAATACTGATATTCGAATATAAAAAATTGATTTAAACATCGGTTTGTTTATAAGTTATAAAAGAAAAGATTTGATAAAAAACGAAGTGCGCAACTAAGGACACGTCCTTTCGCTTTAAGATAAGGAGAGGAGATAATATTGTTGAATATTTTGGTTAATTTACTACCTTTACACGCAGAAACAACAATTTTCTTTAAACAAACGAAAAAGAAAAGCTAATTTCGGCCGCCGCCGAAGTATTACCTTCCATTTTTTCGTAAATTTCATAGTGTTTGCTGAGACTTGCGTGGCTGAGCGATGGCTAAGCGTGCACATAATATCTTGTTATACCTTATATAATATCTTGTTATATCTTATATAATATCTTGTTATATCTTATACAATATCTTGTTATATTTTATATAATATCTTATATAATATCTCTTATCTCTTATAATATCTTATCATGATTATTAAGCGATCAATAACCCCAAGCCCGAGTAATGAACTTAATCCAACATCGCTAGGCAGGGCGCGCTCTTGCTCTCCAGCGCTCTTGTTGGACAAAACCTCATACCCCTCCCTCATGCCAACCTGCTTAGCCACGGTCACCAGTACAGTGACGTCACTAGCAACTGCAACGGCTACTTCTACAACTACAACAATAGTATCGACTGCTCGCGCAATACCATCTACTGCAACAACGAAATCTGCTGTGCAAGCAAATAAAACTGGCATGGATCGGTACATACAAATAAAACGTAAGCTCAGCCCGCAGAACTCTAGACTTGGTAATTCTGCTAAAATAACTTTCGGCACCTCAAAACAATCCACATTAGAGAAGCCCATAGAAGCAAACAGGTTTTCTATTTTGGCAGATGAATCCGATCAAATACCCGCCGCCGATTTACATTCGAGAGAAAATTTCTATTGCTGTCGTAAGCTCAATACTGAATCTTATCGGACCAGACAATTTCCACATAATACCATTAACAAACGGAAATATTCACGAAACAAAAGTTCAGACTAATACGGAAGTACATTACTAAATTTTGTCGAAGTATTTAAACGACAACAATAAAAACTTCTACACGTTCCAATTAAAAAGCAGTAAAGGCCAGCAAGTAGTACTTAAAGGTATTGAACCGGAAGTAACACCAGCTGAAGTTACAGGCGCACTGAAGGAGAAAGGTTTTAATGTATAAAATGTTACTAACATTTTGAATAGAGAAAGAAAACCTCAACCTCTGTTCAAGGTAGAACTTGAATCCTAAACCAAATCCAAGCCTCTGAAAAAAAATGTGTATGTAATGTAAGTGTATTCAATTTTTACTCTCCAGTTCCTACTACACCGCAGAATAACCGTAGAAGAGCCGCATAAAAGATTTAGGCAGGTGCAATTGTCAGGAATACGGCCACACAAGGTCTTACTGCAAGCTTCGTCCAGTATGCGTTGCTTGTGGAAAACTTCATGACTCCCACAAATGCCCAAAAAACAAAGAGGATCCCAGGAGCAAAAAGTGTGGAAACTGTGGAGGTAACCATACGGCTAACTACAGGGGCTGTCCAGTCTACAAGGAACTGAAAAGTCGTACACACCAAAGAGTGACCACTGCTCGCTCACACATTACACCTATGAAATCTACGCGTGATGTCTTCCCCCATACAGCCGTGAAACCTTCAGCTTATAATGAATTCACCGACAAACCCGAAAGCTTTGCAGCTGCTCTAAAAATGGGCCTGAAAAGCACCGCCCCCACCCAGCCACGATCATCAGTTTCCCCTCACCAACCAGGAGAACAGTCTACGAACAAATTTGAAGCAATGATTTGTAATCTTCAACAAAGTATGATGGATTTCATGTCATTCATGCAGACAACTATAAAAGATCTTGTGCGAAACCAGAACGTTTTGATCGAGCTGCTTGATGCTCAAAACCAGACAAAGTAATCAATGGCTCCACTCCGTATTTCACTGTGGAACGCCAACGGCGTCTCACAGCGCAAACTCGAGTTAACTCAATTCCTTAATAATAACCAAATCGATGTAATGCTACTCGCAGAAACTCATCTTACAAATAAATATAATTTCCAAATGTAATTGAGACTACTTCTTCTATAACACGAATCACCCAGACGGGAAAGCACACGGAGGCACCGGGATTCTGATTAGAAAACGCATTAAGCACTGCTTCCACAATAGTTTCGCCACTAACTGCCAGCTACATCTATAGAGGTAAAGATGGATCACCGCTCACTAAAGCATGCCGCCGTAAACTCTCCTCCTCGGTTTACAATATCCGAATCCCAATTCATGGACTACTTCAACTCTCTGAGCCAACAATTTATAGCAGCAGAAGACTTTAATGCCGAGCATACGCACTGGGGATCTCGACAGGTGACTCCAAAGGGAAGGCAGTTGTACAACGCAATAATAAAACCAAGCAACAAGCTAGACTGTGTGTCAGCTACATATTGGCCAACTGATCCCAGAAAATTGCCAGACTTGATAGACTTTGCAGTCACAAAAAACATTCCATGCAACCTGATAAGCGCCAACTCCTTACCAGATCTTTCGTCTGACCACTCGCCTGTATAAACCATTCAGACTAACAACGAATAAAACCAACTGGCTCAAATAAAAAAAATATGTAAGTTCGCACATTTAGTTGAATCCACGTTTAAATGACGAAGCTGATATCAACTTATCCACAAACGCCCTTGAATCCGTCTTGGTCGCAGCAGCTCGCATGTCAACCCCACAAACGCAAGAAACCTCGTACAATCATAGATACACGAACGTTGAAATAGAACAGCTTGTTCAAGCAAAGCGACGCTCACGGCGAGACTGGCAATCCAACAGATCACCATCTGCAAAACAAATGTTACACAAAGGCTACATGGAGGCTCACAGCTGCACTCCGTCAAGAAGAAGAAAGGTCCCAAAAACATTTCATAGAGCAGTTATCCCCAACGAGCTCCAAGTTCTCACTTTGGAGAGCATACTCATCACTCAGCGCACCAATAGAACCTGCAATACCAATTGGGACATCCACAGGCCACTGGGCGCGCAGCGACGGAGGAAGAGCCGAGGGATTTGCTGAACATCTTCAAAATGTATTTCAGCCCAACATAGCATCAAATGGGATCTCACTGCCAGCAACTTCAGATATCGACACATCGGTTAATCAGAAATGTTTGAATATAAGCAAAAGGTACATAAACCGATTGCTGGGTTGTTCCCGCAACTTGCACTTGAACAAATTGGACGTGGAGAAGAAATGAGTTCAGAATAGGTTTGTCTGAGACTGACTTTATTCATATAAAGGTTCAATATTTATAGCTAATTTGATACATAGATATTGCTTAGGTGGTAAATTAATGGAAATATAGCAAAAATCATAAAATGATAAATTAACAATTTTAAAAGTGTAATTCTGCAATATTTTGTCGGTTGCATTAAATTATAATATCAGCAGTTCTTGCTGCGTTTTCAGTTTGTTGTTTCTGTAGTGTTTGGTTTTTCAATGTTCATCGTTTTTTATGTAGGCTTTGACCTAATATTTTCTTTATTATATATTTATTGTACTTGTGTTTTTGTTATGTGTATAGTGTGTTCTTGTGACTTAAATATTAAATGCTCATGACTTAACATTCTCCCGGCCGTTGAACAGGTGATCAACCTTCGTCCAGCTCTATAGTAAACTGTCTTGGGGTAGGTTCGGGAATTGTAGTCCCTTTGTAGGAATTGTAGGAAACTTCATGTAGTCCCTTTAGGTTTTGGCGTCCAAATAGACCGTCTGTGTCGCATGACGAGAATGCTTATCAGTATGATGACTGAAATGGCAAATGCTGTGTACGACATGGTTGTCTGGTGGTCCAGTTGGTACGGTGCATCCTTTCTTTGTATATCGGCTAACCGATGTTATAGAATCTCTAATTCTGTGTCGTCCGTACTTGGTGATTGGGCCCTTAACCTGAATTCTGATGTTTCCTCTATGGGCTTTATGGGCTCGGAAATATTTCCGAATCGACTGAACGAAGTTTGTACTTCAGTGGTAATAGTGGTAATATAAGTCGAACTTATATTGACATTGCGTGCTGTGCAACCAATGGGCAAGTTCAGCATACCAGTCGCCTTTATGTTGACTGTTGATGAGACTCCACTGCATACAGCCTGAAGTTCCATGGAGTCCTTAGTTGCGAAGATCCATTGGTTAGATTGGTGAGTTTTTAACCACACCATGCTAGAATGCACAGGATTTCTGTGACATTCAGTTCCAGTCTTGTTATTAAATAACTGGAATTCGCATCTACTGTCAACATTGTATGCCGTTAAGTGATTGAAACAAATATGCTGTTCAATTTTTATAGATGTGCATCTTTTGAATTCGTCCTCACTAAACCCAATAAAACGATCTCTATGGGCATTGACAGCTATGATCGGTGTCGGAAGATTGTAGAGCGTCCAACCTTTCGATTCCCATATTGGAATGGGCATGATGCTGAAGACATCCAATAATTCTGACGACACCAATGGTATTGTTATTCGAAAAATGGCGTGAGTATCAGTCGTACTGCCTTGCGCATACATTATTTTGTAGAGCTGCACAATATCGGGTGGTCGGGTGGTAAATGATCCCGCATTGGGTCGAGCTGGTCTCGTAGCTGTGTAGGTGATATTAATATTGGACTGATTGTTCCATGGCGAACATCAGACAATACATTAGTTATCTCACTCTGCATTCGCTGTAAGCCATTTGCAAGTAGATTCAATTGTGTCGTGAGGATCATAAACGCTTGCTCTAAATGTGCACCTTTGTACTGTCCTCGTTGCTTATTTACGAGGGTCATCTGTTGTTCCAAAGATCGTAAGCGGTTGTTTGTAGCCAACCTTCCTTTTCGCACCAAATTGATGGTGGAGTCAACAATGGACGTCTGGTTCTGAAGCAGCTGTATGAGGAAGTCCTCGTTACCCTTCACCTTAGTGATAGTGTTGGCCATATCTTCTGCGTATGTGGCGTCAAGTACACCGAATAATGAATTGGCTATAGTTCCAACAATTTTAAACGGTGATCTACGTTGCCGAGATTGATGCATCAGGTTATTTCCTGCCTCAAGCTCTGCAAATAGATGTTTAAAATGGTCTAGGATGGAACTGCATGCTGCTACGTTTGTCAATTCCTGGCATTTGTGTGCGAGCTCCGTTAAATCAACTGAAAGTACTTTCATATCATTCCAGTAGGGATCCAAGTCGAAGTATACTATCATTGTCCATTCTGAAACTACCATTCTCGTGGTTCCCAACCGTTCGTAGAATATTCCTGGCTTATTACTGAACTCCGTTACCTTAATTGGCGTTGCCATTGCTAGTGGAAGTAACAACATAAGCGCTAAGATCACAGGCATTGATGAGAGGATTCCCTTTTTGCGTTGTACAGGCGGCTCATCAGACTGGGCACTTGTTGTTGATTTCTTCTGGGAACAGTGGCGCTAGCCGAGTCACTGGTCTCTTGAATACTCCAGATGACGTTTTGATGTCCACTACCCGAACGAGGTTGTCCGGTCCGGGATAGGTTTTGAGAACTCTTCCCATAGGCCAGCTCATTACAGGCACGTTGTCCTCTTTTATAAGGACTAACAATCCCTCTTTAATATTCGGAGATGCATGCTTCCATTTGTGCCGATTCTGAAGTTCTTGCAGGTACTCACAAGACCATTGTTTCCAAAAGGCGTGCTTCAGTCGTGATACCAGTTCCCATATTTTAATTAATGGCTTGCCGCTGTGAGGAGATTAAAATCTCACACACGCCAAGACAGGTGGCAAGGAGGGGGCAGCAGCGGGGAAAGGGATCGCGCGGCCGTGCGCGGATGCAGGAGAAAGCGGAGGCAACGTGGAACGTAACGGTTCCGGACGAGCCTCTGTGACGGCCGTGCGCGGATGCAGGAGGAAGCGGAGACAACGGGGAACGTAACGGTTACGGTCGGGCCTGCGCGCCAGCCGTACGCGGATGTAGGAGAAAGAGAAGGGGGGCGGGGAACATAGCGGCCGCGGTGGCCGAGGTGTTTAGAAAGCACGGAAGGAGAGAAATGGAGCGACCAAAAGGGGAGCGCGGGGGAAGCGCCGGTAAAAGAGCCAATGCCCGGCATAATAACAATGCGGGCCGGTGGCCAAAGGGGGAGCGCGGGGGGAACGCCTGGAAGAAAGGCGCTGCCGCGGCATAATAACGATGCAGGCCGGTGGCCAAAGGGGGAAAAGGGGGTGTGAACGGGAGCCGCCGGTGCGACTAATTAGAAAGCCGAAGGATTAACGGCAGGAAGAAAGAGTTGCAAGGATTAACGGGCGCCTCTGGAGCTATATAAGGAGGGCCCCTGGAGTAAATCGGGACCGAGTCTTCTAGGGAAGCTGGCAGAGTTGAGTGAAAGACCCCCCGTGGGTAAGTCTAACATTCAAGCGAGAAAGTTTCCTTGGAGGAATTAGGAGTATAGGCTGAAGGACCCCCCGTGGGTAAGTCCGACAGTCTCAAGTGTGAGAATCAAAGCGAGTGCGCAAGGATCTAAGATCATTGGCTCAAGGACTCCCTGTGGGTAAGTCCGGCGGCTGTACGCGAGTCATCGGAAGAGGAGAAATCAAGGAGCAAGTGGGAAAAGGAGCCAGGATCTGCGGCGGAACTGAAGCCCAAGGGTAAATAGAGTCGGGTTGAGTTACTCCCGTACACGACAGGTATCCTGGTGTTATAGCAAGGGCGTCGGATCGGTCTGGCGTACGCCTTACAGATTCCTGCCCGTTGTGACCAGGTGTGATCCTGTAAAGCGAGGGATAGCCAGCTCGGGAACTCAAGCCCATCAATAAAACCAAACAGGAACGTCCCGGTAAAATCAAGAGGTTCCTGATCCAGGCGCTGGAGCGTATGCCTAGCGTATTGCCTGGAGTCAAAGGAAGCGCGACGCCAAACCTCTGGTCATCCATAGATCCTGCGGAGCGTATGCACGCCGGTGTTTGGAGGCGAGTGGCAGACGCAACCGGGGGCGTATCCTGTGGGGTAGGTAGGCCCTTCGTGCCCTGATCCGGCCGCCAGGCACTAAGAAGCATATCCTGCCTGGCGTACGCCTGGGAGGTGAGCCTATTGGTCCGCCAACACGGATCAAGTGCCGGCCACGGCGAAAGGGCAGTCCCAGTGAGCCAAGGGTAATAGCGATCCACGCACCCACGGAAGAGGAGCAGCGACAGCGACGAGAGGAGCAGCGACAACAGGAGTGGCGACAACGAGAGCAGCGACAACGGAAGCAGCGTCGACGACGACGACGAAAGCAGCGGCGACACGCAAGAGAGGGACATCAGGAGCAGCGTCACCGGCACGAGAGGGGCAACACAGGCCCCGCAACTGGAGCACGTGAGTATCGGCACCAACCCGGAACGGTGACCGGTGACCGAGGGGAGGACGAGCGGTCGATCGGCCGAGCCGAGCAGCCGGTGAGAGTCACCCTTTTATAAACTTTGTGCAAATATCGTGTAAATAAAGGGTACATTTTGTGAACGAAGCAATCCTGCGTTATTTCTGGGCTTGGGCAGTCACGTCGAATCTATAAATTTGGTGGAACGATCCATAAACTTTTTGAGCTAGCCATTTTGGCATTTGTTGCGAGCACCGATCAATTAAGAAAAGTTCATTACACCGCCCGGAATGATGTTGGTATCAGGGGGAGCAGTTAGTGGTTCTCCAATCAGGAAGTGTCCTGGCGTTAAAGCTGATTCGTCAGTGGGGTCTGATGACATGGGAGTAATCGGACGTGAATTGAGGATTGCTTCAACTTCAATGATCACAGTGTTGAGTTCTTCAAACGTTAAAGACGCCGTGGCTGTAATTGATACAAGCAGCCGTTTTGCGGATTTCACCGCAGCTTCCCATAGGCCACCGATGGATGGTGCTCGTGAGGGAATGAATTTGAAGTTTATTTCTCTTTTGTTGCAATGCTGAACTATTGGATGAGAAAATGCTGGTTTCGAGCTTTTTTAATTTATTGTTGGCTCCAATAAAATTTGTTGCATTATCGCAATGAATTGTTTGGCACTTCCCCCGACGTCCAAGAAACCGGCGGAGAGCGGCCAAAAAGGCGTCTGTTGTGAGGTCGCTTACCAACTCCAAATGAATTGCTTTCGTGGCGAAGCAACAGAACACTGCGATATAGGCCTTGTCGGGTCGTTTTCCTCGAATCTTGTGATGAATCCATATGGGGCCGCAGTAATCTACTCCATAGTTAAAGAAGGGCCGAGCCTGTGTGACTCTCTCGACTGGTAGATTTCCCATTATTTGACTCATTAATTTGGGCTTGACTCTGGTACATCGCACGCAGTTGTGTACAATGCTTCTTGCCATTGTTTTGTCATTGATGATCCAATATTGTTGCCTAGCAATGGCGCGCAAGGCTTGGGCACCGCAGTGCATGTTGGTCTCATGTAGTTCTCTTAGGATCATTTTAACAATTGTGTCATTGTAGGGGAGCTGAACTGGATGTTTTGCGTCTTCGGATAGGTTTGAATGTTCGAGTCTGCCTCCTACTCGAATTAACCCATCAGATCCAAAGATGGGAGCCAACGATACAAGGGAACTCTTTTTGTCCACTGTTTTGTACCGTTTGAGCTGGTTACACTCTGTGTTAAATTCGATTTGCTGAATCGTGCGCAGGATAATGATGCGTGCCTGGCTTAGCTCATCTAGACATAGCGCCTTCGTTGGCGCTCTATTAGCCTTATAACAGAACCGCAGCATGTACGAAATAATTCGTTGCAATTTGTGAAAGGAGTTACTGTGCCTACAGTTGTATATCTCCCCTCCGAATATGTCTTTAGTGGCCGCCATGCTGACGAATTTCGTTTTTTGTCACTTCTTGAATTTTTGCTATCCGATTTGCCACAAACGTGTGGTAAATGGAAGCCGTTGCATTTATCCACCCAAACACGACGGATGAATCAGTCCAAAAGAACCCCGCAACCGTGTCTAGAGACAAGCGTAAATCTTGTCTGACTCTGTACGTTAGTTCTGCGCCTAGGACTGCTGCGCACAACTCTAGTCTGGGCAAGGATTGCTTTGCTGTGGGTGCCACTCTAGACTTGGAACACAGCAGTGTCACCGAGGTTAGCTTTTTTTTATACGTTGCTCGGACGTAAATTGCTGCGCCATAGGCCTTTTCTGAGGCGTCCACAAAAGTGTGTAGTTCTTGCGTGACTGGAACCTTTCCGTCAAATATGTGTCTTGGAATTTGCAATTTATTTAGACTTTGCAGGTCAGAACGATATGTTTTCCAGCCTGACTGAAGTTCTAAGGGCAATTCATCATCCCAAGCCATTTGTAATTCCCAGAGATGTTGCATGAATATCTTTGCCTTTACCACCACTGGCGCAAACAAACCTAATGGGTCAAAGATTTGCGACAACTCAGAGCAAACCACTCGCTTTGTGATGACCAGCGCTTTGCTGCGTTCGTCCGCAAAGTTTGTCTTTATTAGGCATCCATATGAGACCGATAGTTTTAACACTGTATTGGTCCAGGGTCTCACCCAACTTTACATCGCTCACGGTATCCTCTTTGGGTATTCCTTGCAGTAGTTCTGCATTATTTGAGCACCACTTTCGTAATTTGAACCCGTGTGGTAGCAATATTTTATTCAATTAACTTTGGATTTGAACTGCTTCTGCTACTGAATCAGCACCCGTCAAGCAATCGTCTACGTAATAGTCATTTTCTAGCGCCGCAGACCCCAACGGGTAGTTGTCCCGTGACCGGATTGCTAAATGATTTAGGCATTTTGTGGCTAAAAATGGAGCTGTTTTGGTTCCATACGTGACGGTTTTAAGTCTATAGTACTTAAGATCCTCGGATGGATCGTTTCTCCAGACTATAAGCTGATGAAACTGATTATCTGGATTGATCCATACTTGCCGGTACATCTTTTCTATGTTCGCCGTGAACACATACTTGTTCAGCTCGCTCTGCACAGTGGGACCTGTATGTAGCATGTCGTTCAAGGATTTCCCACTTGATGTTTTGCATGAAGCATCGAACACCACTCATAGTTTTGTGCTGCTGCTGTCAGGCTTCAGAACACAGTGATGTGGGATAAAGTAGTGATTGTTGGGTACAAGTGTGGTTGGAACAAACTTCATATGTCCCAAGGCTTCGTATTCTTTCATGAACTCGGAATACCCTTTCCGAACATCACCGGTTAATCGTCGCTCTAGTGCTAAAAACCTTTTGATAGCAATCTCTTTCGACTCCCCCAGGGCTGAGGGGTGTTCGGCGAACGGCAGTTTCACTATAAATCTTCCGTCTTCTGCTCTTTTCAGAGTTTCCACAAAGTGTTTCTCACAATGCACCTCTGACGGAGATCGTTGTTTCCTTTGGTTTTCCAAATTGTCCAGCTTCCAAAACCTTTCAATCAATGCGTCCGTTTCTTCACCGGCGCCAACACCACAAGCTATGGCTGATTGAGTTTGGGATTTAATCCTACCTGCTACAATCCATCCAAGTTTCGTGTTTTGTAGCATGGCACCATCTCTGCCGACCTTCTGCTGACTTGGAAGGAGTAGTGAGTAATAGTGCTCGGTGGCGATTAGTAGATCTATCCGTCCAGGTTTATCAAACTGGGGATCTGCTAATGGACACTCATTGGGTATTTTTAATGCACACTGTGTTAGTGGTTGAGCTGGTTGGTCAGCTATGATGTGGGGAAGCACAAACTCTTCTATGCGCTGGCTGAAATCCCCGTAAAGAGAGCTAACGAGAATAGTTTCTCTTGCTCTGCTCATTCTTGGTTGTCCTCCAATGCCTTCGATTCGGAGCTTTGTATCGTGGCGCTTTAGTGACAACATTGATGCTAATCGTTCAGTGATCAAATTAATCTGGGATCCTGAATCTAGAAGGGCACGAAATTTCGATACTTGTCCGTTCTCTGCCTGGACCGCTACCATTGCTGTTACAAGAAGGCTGTAATTCTTGTACGCCGCGGAACCGACAGTTGGAGAATGAAGGTTTTTGACTTCCAGGTGCAACAAGGTGTGGTGTTTTTTGTCCCTCTTGAAACAGTTCCTTCCTTTACATTCTTTTGACTTGTGGTCGGTCTTGAAACAGTTGACACTCATTTTTTGTTTTTTTACCCAATTAAATCTTTCGGATACTGGTTTTGCGCGGAACTCCTCACATTTATATAACGCGTGATTCGGAGCCTTGCAATAGTAACATAATGATTGTTTATCTGATGTACTGGACGCACACGCTAGATTTTTGGACTCTTTTTTCAATGCTGCAGTTGGCTTTCCTGAGCTCAAGACTCTGATTCTTTGCTCTAAGAATTCCAGCATCGTTTGGAGGGGCTGGATCTCTACTGAGTTGCCAACTGTCTGCTCAAATAGACTTCTATTAGTCATGTCCAGCTTATCGGTAAGCAATACCACCAAAAATGCATCCCATGTGGATACATTGATGCCTAGTCCCTTTAATGACGCAAGGGTTTCTAGAGTGGTTATATAAAGCTCCTGTATTGATTTGGCACTGTCAGAGACTGGGCTCTGATGAAGTAGCCGACGAATAACTGTATTCGCGATGAGCCGAGGATTATCATAAGATCCAACTATTATGCGCCATGCATGTAAGTAGTTGTCCTCATTTAACTCGATGTGGCGTATTAATCTCTCTGCATTTCCAGACAGAGCGGACTTTAAGTACCACATTTTCTTCACTGATGGCATGTTAGTGTCATGAACCATACAGGAAAATAAATCATGGAATTGTTTCCATTTCATTGCATCCCCATCAAATTTTGGTATGTTTATCCGGGGCATTTGCACATCAATGCTATTCGTTGTAGGTATAACCTTTGCCATGAGTGCACTCTGCACCTCTGCCTGCAGTTGTAGGTATTCCTGTTTGTTATATCCACTGTCTATCGGGTTTTCGAATTCCTCGTAGACTGTCAAGTGGATTTCTTGGACTTGAGCCCATAAAGATTTTAGTAAGTCTCCTGGGCCTCCCCCGGATGCCTTAAACTCTCGTAAGGCACCGTTTACGGATTCTATAAGTTCTCCTTGGCGACGACATAATCCGGCTAATCGTTTATCCATGGGGACTACGACTGAGGATTGCTCTTGAACTTGATTTTCTACTTGTTCTTGAGACTCTTCCTTGCGACTCGTGCCTTGCATCAGCTTGTCACGGCCGCTTTCGAAAGTTGCCGTATATTTCATGCAACTGGTCCGTAGGTCCTCAGCATACTTGATGTAGCTTTCGGTCCTGGCCGTTCCTTGAATCTTTTCATCATTTTCACCGAACCTTTCCCAAGCCTCTTCGAGAATGTATAGCTTCGTTTGAAAATATGATGCCTTTTGCTTTCGATTCGGCCCATCCTTTTTATAATTCCGGATGCATCTTGCGATCTCCTGCCCAATTTCTTGCTGGGCATCCAGGAGGCCTTGAGCGCTTGCCTCTTCAACGGCTGGCTCTATCATAATTTTGGGGGCAATATTTTCCCTGTCCATATTTTCGTTCTTCGTTTCTGACCGTTGGGAGTGATTTATTTGCTGTTAGTAGCTGGATGCGCTCCAACTCGCAACCGATGGTGGTCGAAGAAACTGAACCCTTTTTTTAATGGACTGAGGGAGGTGTGGTGCCTTTAATCTACCGATTAAAGGGACAGCGTCACACTTTTGTGAAGATCCTATTGCTCTCTTAGCAGGAGTCTTCCTTATTTCTTTATTTTGGAACGATAGAAATCACTATTCGTTCCTTTTTGACTCTTGTTCAAAAAGTGATCCTGGGCTTGCAGGATCACGTCGGGGTCACCAAAATGTTAATCTGAAAATGTTTGAATGTAAGCAAAGGGTACATAAACCGATTGCTGGGTTGTTGCCGCAACTTGCACTTGAACAAATTGGACGTGGAGAAAGAGATGAGTTCAGAATAGGTTTGTCTGAGACTGACTTTATTCATATAAAGGTTCAATATTTATAGCTAATTTGATACATAGATATTGCTTAGGTGGTAAATTAATGGAAATATAGCAAAAACATAAAAATGATAAATTAACAATTTAAAAGTGTAATTCTGCAATATTTTGTCGGTTGCATTAAATTATAATGTCAGCAGTTCTTGCTGCTTTTTCAGTTTGTTGTTTCTGTAGTGTTTGGTTTCTCAATGTTCATCGTTTTTAATGTAGGCTTTGACCTAATATTTTCTTTATTATATATTTATTGTACTTGTGTTTTTGTTATGTGTAGTGTGTTCTTGTGACATAAATATTAAATGCTTATGACTTAACAACATCTACGTATGATCCAATTGTATTCAGACCACATGAGTTACTCAAAATCATAAATGAACAACTCAACCCAAAAAAAATCTCCAGGATGCGACCTAATATCACCAAAAATGATTATCGAACTTCCTCTCTGCGCAGTTCGAGCTATTTACCAACTCTTCAATGCAATAGAGACATGGACACTTGCCAGAGAGATGGAAAAAGTCGATCATCATAATGCTACCAAAACCTGGCAAAGACCGCACAATTGCTTCATCATATATACCAATTAGTTTACAAACGTGTCTATCAAAACACTTCGAAAAATGCCTCTTGGCACATATTACCCAGATATCTCAGAACACACAACAAAATCCCGACTCATCAATTCGGTTTTCGAGAAAAACATGGAACTATCGAGCAAGTCAACCGCATAACTTCAGAAATCCGAAATGCATTCGAACAAAGGGCGTACTGCACTGCGATATTTCTGGACGTATCACAAGCTTTCGACAGAGTATGGTTACAAGTTTTAATGCATAAAATAACAGAAATGCTCCCAACCAACACTCATAAACTTCTGAAGTCATACCTTTACAACAGGAAATTCTCAGTAAGATATAATGCTGCCATGTCCGATGATTACATCATCAGTGCCGGAGTTCCTCAAGGCAGCGTGTTAGGACAACACTCTACCTTATCTACACTGCGGACATCCCAACGAGCATGCAACTCCCCACATCCACTTTTTCTTATGACACGGCGATCCTAAGTCGCTCGAGATGCCCCAAGCAAGAAATGGCTATCCGACTAATGAACAAAAATGGAAACACGTAACGTTCCCACTTAATAGGCAAGACTGCCCTCCACTTACTCTAAACAACACAGTGGTTCCGGTAGCAAATGAAGGAACATATTTTGGCGTACACCTCGATAGACGTCTTACTTGGCGCAGCCACATTGAAGCCAGAAGAACTCATTGAAAGCTCAAAGCCGGCAACCTCCACTGGCTTATCAATAGCCGCTCGCCCCTTAGCCTGGACTACAAGGTACTTCTATACAACACCGTTCTGAAACCAATTTGGATGTACGGCTCTCAGTTGTGAAGGAATGCCAGCAACAGCAGTGTGGATATAATGCAAAGAACTCAGTCAAAAATTCTCAGAACCATCACCGGGGCACCGTGGTACGTTCGGAATGTAAACATTCACAGGGACCTTGACATACCACTCGTCAGAGAAAAGATAGCACAAATCACAACAAAGTACTACAACATGTACTACATGATTTGGATGTACTGATAGCCTGCAGTACATCCAAATCATCTCGCGAGAGCCCTCACGCGAGTTGCTAGCAGTTCCCGCCTACACTGCAACGACCTTCCAATCCAGCGCTAATTATTAGGACCATGTAGCCTCTAATCAGTTACATTAAACTGTTAGATTACGTATTATTTTAAGATTTGCAACCTTATTAATAGACTCATAAAGAGAAGATCCAATAAATAAAATCAAGCTTCAAAAAAAAGAAAAAAAATGTTTAGTAAGCGCTGTGCTCACAAAATCTTGTGTGCAAAAGTGGTGAGCATGCGGTTCTCAGCGCTTCACTCATGAGACCCGGTTCAAAACACCGGAACCGGGAGCGTGGAAAGATCAAAAATAATTATTTAATTTTGTTTTGTATCCAAGTAAAATGCATATAAACAGACAGAAAAATGGACAAGTTTTATTTTAATACTTTATACGGCTGGATATGATTCCGTCTACAGTTACAAAAATCTACAATCGTACACCACTGAAAGTCGCTACGTGAACACAAAACTCACTGTCTACATAAATATGGCTGTATCTTCCTATATACTGTAGACTGTATATAAATATGTGTATTTCTGCTTATTTTACGGCCTTCTACTTTTTCTAAAATTTCTGTTAGCATTGTTAAGCCTAGTACTCAGATCGACAAAACCTGTTTTCCAGCTATGTGGGTAAGCATGACGCAAATACGTGAAAAACATTTTTTACTTCCCACCAGTACTCAAATCGAAAAAAATACCAAAAATTTACTTGGGGATACCATTGCATGAAGATTTTACAGGTCAATAGCGAAAAAATTAAAAATGGTAATGTTTCATCCAGTTTGATAGACTTAGTAGACCTTTGAGGTATTTTTTTGTTGAAAAGGGACTTCTGTAATAAAAAAAAAATTTATTATATTTTTTTAAATTTAAATTTAAAAAATTAATTAAAATTTAAATAGCCTGTGCCGCTCAGCTGCTGCGTCTTGGAAAGTGCACCACATTCGTTGGCGTATCTGGATCCCAATCCAGTAAACGCATCTGATTTCCAGTCCTCTTCAGTTATGAAAGGGAGAGATTTACGGAGTCCTCATCTCGACGACTGGTAGCGGGAACATTACAAGTATTTTTCTTGCGGCCAGTCTGATTTTTAGCACTGGAGGAATACTGTGCAATCAACACATCCGAAAGAGCTGTGGTGTCACCCTGCAATGAAGGACTGGCAGATCAAAAGTCGCCATTTTCCATGTAGATTTTCCACCGCCATATATTCGGATAAAAAACATGTTTTTCCAGAAAAAAAATGTATTCTCTATAAGGTGGATGCATTTTTTCAAGTTAACGTGCTTCGGTCCTATTATCAATAAATTGAAAAATGGACAATGTTTGGGAACAAACGATTAAAACCCATTTTCTGTTATCATAGCCGTCCTTATTTGTTATACACATCTCCGACCCTATAAAGTATGTATAAATATTCTTGATCCGGATCACCTCTTAAGTCGATGTAAGCATGTCCGTCTGTCCGCCCGTCCGTCTGTCTGTCTGTTTCTACAGACAAGCTATCGACTTCAAACTTGGCACACATCCTTCTTTCCTTTGCAGGCAGTATATAATTCGGAACAGCCGGGATCGGTCAACCATATCCTATAGCTGCCATATAACTGATTGATCGGAAATGCCATATCTTTGTTGTTTTTTAATTTAGGAGGATGGGATTTTCCATGGATTCCATTTTGGGCAAACTTATTCTGCCAAATTTCATAAAGATCATCCGACTATATAAAATCCGATATATAGCTAATAATATAAGCTGCCACTTAACTGCAAGGGTATATTAACTTCGGCTCCGCCCGAAGTTAGATGTCCTTTCTTACTTTTATATACTTACTTAAATACTTTTGGGAGTTTTACTCTTATTTACTTTTTTCTATTACTTAATATTTTTTTTTAAATTTTCTCCCACAATTTTTTTATTTAAATCTAATAGAAACACCCCTTAACTGCCAATACCGTAGATTGATTTAAAAAAAATAGATGTTCTCTCAAAATGTGTATTATTGACCACCACATTATTTGTTAGTTTTATTATTATGTGAATACATGTTTTTTTACCTATGTATTATATTATTTATTTTATAATTATGGATCCACATACATATATTTTTAACTATCTATCTTATAATATTTAATTTATTTTACCTATTTTCGACGCCTGAATCGCATAATTTTTAACGACATAATGTAATGAACTACTTGGAACTAGTTCATGAATAAGCCGCCAATCAGCTGTTACCGCGAAAATAATAACATACTTACATATAGACATACATTGGTGGTCAAGTTTGTTTTTACGTACATATGCCTATTAAAAACTACTTATATATTTTATAAAAAATGGGTATGTTTGTTTAAAATAACTATTAAGTAATATTTAAATTTTTTATTTTGACCTATTTAAGAAATTCTATAAACTATTTTCCTTGTTTTTCATTAAATAATTAAACTAATACATTATATTTCAAATTATTTAAAAGGTGAAAATGACATTGCCTCTGAAATAAAATTGGAAAACCAATTCACAAAAGAAGAATATATAAAGCTTCAACAGAATTATTCTAAATTGGAGCAAAAGTACAATGAAATTGTTGCAACGCAAACATGTGGAGATTATACAGGAGAGCTTACAAGTTTCTCGACTAGACTTGCATTAACCGCTGCGTCTTTATATGGGCGTAATACATATTCAGATATTAAAATTCGAACCATATCGAAAATCTTTCCGGCACATAGATTTGTCCTTCATGCACGATCTGAAAATTGGCAAGATGATGCATTATGCAGCATTGAAGAACTTGACTGGAGCGACATAGAGGAAGAAATTGTTTTGGTTCTATTACGTTGGATATACACAGATCTGGTTGATTTGCACCATGACCGTTTAACTTTGGACTTAATTAAAGTTGCACATCGATTTAATTTACCAACTCTCTTGGGATTATGTGAAAAAGCATTAGTCTCTTCAGCCGGAATAAGATCATGCGTACGATTTTATTGTGTTGCCGAAGAAATAGGAGCATCTACATTGTTAGAATATTGTTCTGGTATAATATCAACGCATTGGGATGATCTAACATGTGAAGATTTTGAGCATATGTCAGGTCCTTTGCTGTTTAAAATGCTTAAGAACAAAAGCAAGAATCCACTCCATTCTGCTGTAAAACTCGAAAGAGAAGACGTGGTTTTATTATGTTTAATCGAAAATAATGACACAGTAAGTAATATACTTATGTAAAAATTAAATAAAGTTCAAAATTACACAGGTCGAAATTTGGGGACGATTTATTTTTTTGTTACTCGGCGCATAGTTTCACATTATCCATAACCTTTAATCCTTAACTTCCAGTCAGAAAGAGACAGTTTTGTAGCAAGCATGTAATTAAAAGTGTCTGCTTAAGTGTTACAGAGAGACCGATTATTCTGTTCTGGTAATAAGCTCAGTCAGACCGAAATAGATAAGAAATCCATTAACATAACATTATTAATAAAGGTAAAGAATTTTAAAAAACTAAACTAACTTAGGGGGTATAGCACTGGCAGCCATGCCTTTGGCTTTTAAGTCAAATAGTCTTGGAGGTTGGTTACATGATTTGTATCTTATCGTATTTATGAGTGGGTAGGATTATGGAACTATATACTAATACAATTTTTATACCCTTGCAGAGAGTATTATAATTTTGGTCAAAAGTGCTCAACGCAGTGAAGGAGACATGTCCGATTCTATATAGTATATATATTCTTGATCAGGATCACCTCGATATAAGCATGTCCGTCTGTCATTTTGTTCGTCTGTCTGTCTGTTTCTACGCAAACTAGTCTCTCAGTTTTAAAGCTATCGACTTCAAGCTTTGCACACATCCTTCTTTCCTCTGCAGGCAGTATATAAGTCGGAACGGCCGGGATCGGGCAACTATATCCTATAGCTGCCATATAACTCATTGATCGGAAATGCTATAACTTTGTGGTTTTTTAAGATAGACGGATGTGATTTTCTATGGACTCCACTTTCGAAAACTTATTCCAATATCCTTTACCCAAACTTATTCGATCTGTCAAATTTCATAACGATCGGCCGACTATATCCTATAGCTATCATATAACTGATTGATCGGAAATGCCATATCTTTAGGAGGATGGGACTTTCTATGGATTCCATTTTGGGCAAACTTATCCGATCTGCCAAACTTCATACGGATTGGCTGACTATATAAGATCCGATATATATCTAATAATATAAGCTGCCACATGACTGCATGGGTATATCAACTTCGGCTTCGCCCGATGTTTGCTTTCCCTTCTGGTTATTTATACCTTTATTTTGTGTGTATAGGTAAAGTTTTAATAACCTATAGTTTGTGGAAGAAAGTTGATTTTCTTAATGCCCAAATATGTTTGTCCGTATAGGGTTCCCAATTATATTTTTTAGCTTAACAAGGCATATTATATTTTTTGACATTTTTTAATGAAAAAAGAGATTTGTTATTGGGAAGTGGTCGCTACCGTGAAGGTCATTGAGTATTTCCCACTTGTTGTGTGTTGTGTGTATGTATGTATTGGGTGTTGAAAAGTGTGTTTGGATTATGTCGTTTAGTAGGATTAGTTGGGATGTGTCTATTAATTTTTGGATTATTTTACCTCTTCTGTTTGAAGTTGATGGTCCTTAGGCTGGATGCCATACATTAAATTCCCCCACGATTAACGAGGGTACTTGATGCCTATTCTATGTATTTTCTAGTATGTTTCTTGTAATAATTTCGCTCGGAAAATTTATGCTGTTTGTATATGTTTGTTTTGTGTTGATTTTATAAGTATGTCTAATTTTACGTGATCGTTTGTGGTATTGTTTATAGATTTTTCGATCTATTTGTGTATTAATAGTCCTACACAAGTGCCGTTTAAGGGGTCGGTTTGTTATTGGTGTGTTGTGTGTGTGATTGTTCAAGAGCAATGATGTGCGAGGAGTGGTTCTTTATTAATATTACAATTTTAGGATATTTCACAAGATTATAGTAAAAGACAATTTTGCGGTGAATATCGGGTTAAGGTAGGCTAAGGTTAGGGGGTTTTATGGTTCGTTGTGTGGGACATTTACAGTCAAGTGGGATGTACTTCTGGAGTGGGAGTCGATTTTTGGTTTATTTTCGCAGTTAAGGCAATTTTTTTCTTTTTCACAGGGTGATCCTTTGGTGATGTGTTACTCTTTCGTGCGACTTGAGCATTACAGAGTATCCTTAATTGGAAAAAAAATAACTTAGCTACGGCGCGCTTAGTGTTTCCAGATGCAGTCTCGATTGCCCCCAGCACTACCACCACATTCAGAATTATCGCGGGTAGCCTCTTCAACAGAGATAGATTCTCGTCCTTGAACAGCACCACATCTTTTACTTCCAAGGCAAGGCAAGAAGTAGATCATTTGGACCGTTGCAGAAGGGGAATTAAATACTTCTCCCTCTATCGGACCTATTGACAGCTGTCAAGACGGTGGAAATTCATGCTCGATAAGGCTGCAAGACGAACCATCAGGTAAAAAAAAAACGCGTTGGCGTTGGAACATAAAGATTTGCAGGATATTCTGGCGTTGGAACATATAGACTTGCAGGAGATTCTGAAAGAGACAATAATGGTGCTTGTCGGTTAGAAAAAATAATAAGCATCAAAGAGGGAAATCCGATAAGCAAATCGAGATGACATAAGGGAAGGTTGATAAAGTTGCTGCTGGAAATATCAATACAGAAGAAAACTGAGTGTCCGACCATCGCAAGACTGGTATTGCCAATCCGAAACACCGTTATGTCAAACCTTTTTTGTTAACTGGCAATCAGGATATCTAAAAAACGGGTTGACCGATCGCATTCAAATCGCGGTCGCATTGAGGACTTGTTCAGGAAAGGGTTGGCTAGGCTAGGGCTGGAACAAAATAAATTTTTTTTTTTTATAAAAGCCGTGTAAAAAATTATTTAATTAAAGTCGTGTAAAAAATGATTTTTCAAACTTTTAGATTCGGACATAGCCACAGAGATACAAATTTAAATAATTTTCCATTTTTTTATTTTTGATCCCTATTTTATCTTGCAATAACTCCCTTAATATAAAATTTAGTCACTTTAAAAATTTACGTATGTAGTTAAATATATGCCTTATATATATTAAAAAATGGTGTGATTCAAATTCCTATCTTTTGATGGGCCGAAGAAATAAATTCCCAAGAATCAACACGGCATGACTCCCATAAAACTGAGAGGCTAGTTCGCGTAGAAATAGAAAAACTTAAGATGAAGAATATATTTAATTTATTCGTTTGTACATATATCCGTCTCTGTGTTGCGCACTTTTGACCAATATTATTATACCCTCGGCAAGGAAATACATATTTCCATTCCAACATTAGGTTGGATGGGGGATACACTTCGCCTTTTAGTAGCGGCAAAATTCGTAGTTTTTAAGATGAATTTGGAGGTTTAAGGTGTTCAAGGCGTTTATTTCTTAAATTTTGGTAATGGAGGTATTGTCTAAAAACTAAAGTCAAAAATCCAATATTGAATCACGGCAATTTATTTATATATCAAATCCCTGAAGCTTTTTGTTTGTCAAACAACTGGTATTAATTTTTTTGAGTTAAATGTTTATATAAATTAAGCGATATACATAAACAATACACATAAACAAAAATAATTCTTTTTGATCAAATGCGTAAGAACTGGCTGAATTGCATAGATTTCCACGGCAATAGCAATTTATTTTTGCAGAAACTGCAAAAGGATCTGTTTTTATTTCATCACATTTCTCACTATAGGCTTCCTGAACTGCATGCTCTTGATTCCATTTTTTGTTTCGAAAAATCTACAAATTTATTGATATTACTAATTATTTAGTTATATAATATTATAGAACAGTATTATAGTTTATAATACTTATAAGCTTGTAATAGAAAAATATTTCACCTGTGTGGTATTTTTTTGCTGGGCACATCCCCTTGTGATTGTTTCCTGGGCCTTTCCACTTTGCAGGTGTAAGATTAGTATTGTCTTTAGGCACATCGTTGAATATGGACATTGCACAATATATTCGGTTGAGTCTTTAAACCTTGAGCACAATGGAGTAATAATGGTTTCATTGTCGAGAACATATTTTTCTATAGCTACAGAACATTTGTAACATAATAATGCATCACCAAAACAATATTTTCCTAAAATAGACAACATTTTTATATTAAACACCGATAAAAGACATGGTACTTAATTTTCCCTGGATCCATAGAAAAATGAATTGGTAATAGAATAGAATATAATAAGTATATTTAAATTAAAACAAGAAAGGAAAGCGGAGCTGAAGTTGATACACCCTAGCAGTTAAGTGGCAGCTTATATTATTAGCTATATATCGGATTTTATATAGTCGGATGGTCTTTATGAAATTTGGCAGGATAAGTTTGCCCAAAATGGAATCCATGGAAAATCCCATCCTCCTAAATTAAAAAACAACAAAGATATGGCATTTCCGATCAATCAGTTATATGGCAGCTATAGTATATAGTTGATCGGTCCCGGCCGTTCTGACTTATATACTGCCTGCAAAGGAAAGAAGGATGTTTGAATGTTTGAAATCGATAGCTTTAAAACTAAGAGACTAGTTTGCCTAGAAACAGACAGACGAACAAATGGACATGCCAGGAGGTTATCATCATCAAGAATATATATACTGTAAAGGGTCGGAGATGTCTCCTTCATTGCGTGGCACACTTTTGACTAAATTATAATACCCTCTGCAAGGGTATATTAAAAAATGACGGCTATAGTCGAGTTTCCTCGAAAGGGGGCGGTTTAAATTGTATCACAAATTGGATCTGCGAAACCTGATAGCTCTATCTCATAAAGACTTTGAGATCTAGGTGTACAGCAAGCCAATATGGGAATCAGAATATATATGTTTATAATTAAAAAAAAAAAGTTCCCGATTTAGCTGAAATTTGTTTTTAGATATAAATAAGCTGTAAAACAGATAAGAACAGAACTATTTCACGGCGTTGCGCACTTTTGACCCAAATTATAATACCTTCTGCAAGGATATAAATATATGTTGCTCATTAAAAAAAACTTGATTTATAGTATTTTAATAAAATGAAGAAGTCTAAACCAAGTATTGTCAAAAAATAAATCATACAAACCTAATAAAATCAGTATAAAACAAATTCGACTTATTGTTGTGAATCTGGGGTCCATTATTATATATACAACAGCAAATTATGTAAAAGTCCTGTAATAAAAACCAAATGAATTATTATTTAATACGTTAACTTTATGCAAACGTCTATTAATAATTAATGTTAGCAGAAAAACTGTATATATAAAGCTATTTAGAAATTTAGGTGAATGTTACAAAAATTTAGACGCACTTAGACCGCAACTTTATCCGAGTGTCACCCTTTACATACTGGTGTGCATATCTGCAAAATGCCGTTTAAGTACCATTATTTTTTAGTTTGCATACTGATGCGCAATGGTGCACCGGTCCCCCGCCACTACTCGTGCACCGTATTCGTATCCTATATTAGGATAATGTATTTACGTGTGTTTAAGCAGCACTGCCTAAATTTTTGATGTGCTGTTTTTACACTCGTTTCATTATTGACTATTTTGTATGCGGTACCTCAAATACCTATCACATTATGAGTGAGTTTATTTTCGCCCTTCAAGAAATATCCGCGCAAAATAAGTGTGGCAAAAAACAACAAAAACAATTATGGAACTCAATAATTGCTTATTTTTATACCCTTGCAGGGTATATTAATTTTGTCCAGATATTTGTATTGCATTGAGGACATTCTCTCCAACCCTTTAAAATATATACATATATTTTTATCAGCACGATGTCTTGTAATATGTATTTTACTCGGAAACTATAAAAGCTACAGAGCTTGCAGTCAGATTAAGTTTGAACATTTTTCTGATCGGACTACTATATCATATCAACTATTTAACGGATCTTGATTAAAAGTTAGAGAGTTAAATAAAAAAAACAATTGAACGAAGTTCTTCTTTTATCTGAATTATAAATATTTAAAAAAATCAATTAAATGTATCTGTTCCGTCTGACTGTTTGTGCGAAAACTAGTCTCTCAGTTGTAAAGCTATCGACTTCACACACCTTTCTTTCCTTACTTTGCACGCAGTATGTTAAGTCGGAACGGCCAGAATCGGTCGACTTTATCCTATAGCTGCCATTTAAATGATTGCTTGGAAATGTGACTATGGATTCCATTTTTGGCAAACTAATCCGATCTGTAAAATTTCATAAGGAGCGTCCGACTATATCTTATAGCTGCCATATTTCTAGCGATTCAAATTTGGGCAAACTAATTCGATCAGCCGAATTTCATAAGGATCTCCCCTTCCATAGTTCTCTCCATATATTTTTTTTAACAAAAAAATAAATAAATACTTAATATTACAAAAATTGTGGGTCCAATTTGCAAGTTGTGACTATTGTATTAAATAAAAAAGCTCTTAACGAGGTTCAATACCTATGACAAATGTGCATGTCACTAAAATCATAGGTCACTACAGAAGAATAATATTTTTTTTACTTTCACCCAAATTTCTCCTAAACTAAATGACTTTTTGGCAAATATTTGGATAACAATTCTCTAAATCAAACAATAGCTATCGAGATGTGTATTTATTCATATCGCTCCACATTGTTACAGTTTTTTTTATAGGTTTTTGGTTGGTATTCAACATATTGAAACGTTTTTCTTACAACACATATTTTCAAAGTCGCCATTGATCCAAAATTACTGGACTGATATTTTTTAACGATAATTGAAATTTCCTGCCGTTACACAGGCAGACAACACACAGGCAGCCTAAAGGTTTAATTACCAATTACCACTGAGCTTTAATTACCACCGCAAATCTTGTTTGTTCAAGCCCTTCAGTGGCTGTTCATAATTCTTAATAAAAGATAAATTCTATAAATATCGTACTTTAATATTTAATTTTTTTCCAATAAATAGATTGCAATAGTATTATGACGTTTTTGGAAAAATTAAACTTATTTCCCCGTAAAAAAAAATAGAATAGAGATATGTTGCTTCAGTCATTGTAAAGATCATCACAGCGGACGGCAGTCCGCTATGTGGCGACATGCATGCCCTGCTTGTTATTAAAATTAAAAAAAAATCCAACCTGCAACAAAATGTTCATTTTTTAATAGCTATAATAATCATATGCATCAATGCAGTGCCGCTGTAGAAAATCACAGCTGCGTGCAAAAGAAATGCAATGCTTGGAAATGGCGTACATACATACATATGTATGTATGTACTTCTTTAAAACATACAAATACGTGGCACACTTTTGAGCCAACAAAAATATCCCCTATATGTACATATGAATGTGTATAATGATTAGTACGGGAGTTTTAGTCCAAAATTATACATTTAGTTCAAATGTACATACATGTAAGAATGTAAATAATTGAACATTGAATATTTTACAATTTTATAATTACAAAATGATGATGTTTAGGTTTTTTTTATAATATAAAAAATACACATCTATGTATATGTACATAGTCCTAAAAAAATATAAGTACATCGATCATACAAATATTTACATAGCACATTTAAGTATGTATGTATTATAGTATGTATATGTATTTAAGTACATATGTATTAAAAAGCGTTACATATACATATAGGGACATATTTTATGTATGTATGTACATATATATACATACAAATGTTTCAGTTTTTCAACAAATGCTTCAAACATGTCAATATAAAATTTTAAAGTTGTGCATTTGCAATTTAATCGCATGGAATAAAATTTTTAGGCCAGTTATTAAAATTTTTCATTCTTAGACTATAACGGTTTTTAATATTGTGTATATATGTATGCACATACATACATAAGCTAATATTTGTTGCTAAACTGCGCGATACGATAATATGAAATTTATACATGTATGTATGTACATTTATGTATATATATATCTTCGGAGTTTGAACTAGTTCCCAATCTAGTTCCTCTTTGTAACCTAATAAAAGGCACTGCATTTAGGGGGTCATTCCGTGTGGCGGCCTGTTTTTAAGCGGTAGATCGAGGTTTATAATTTTAATCATTTATTATCATATACCTAAACTTTATAAATATTCATTTTTTTTAATAAAAATTTTGTATAACACCTTAATTACAAGGTTGTAAACATCCCCACCTCGAAAAAATATTATTTTTTTTATTTTTATATAAATTTTGGAATTTTGGGCTTTTATTGCGGACCCGCTGTGCCCTATGCTAACTTATACTAGACCATAACGATAACAAATCCAATATATGTATATCAAATCCAAACAAATCTTCATTTAAACTATTTTTTAAATCATATCGATTTACAGCGGTTTTCCCGTGCGGCGGCCAGTTTTTGAGAACTTTTTTCTGCCAACAGAAAATCTGTTTTTTTTTTTATATATTTCTTTTAAAAGTGTAATCATTCATTATATTGTTCTTTAAATTCTTTGGTGTGGATTCCGCTCAAATCTGGTGTAACCCAAAAAACGAAAAAATCGCTGAAACAATTACAAAACCATAGAAAAAATAAATATGATAATTGTTTTAATTAAATGCCTAAAAAAAATAGGGTAATGCCCGACGATCAAAAAAATGAGCAAAAGAGTTGATGAGTAACTCGGCTCTACTGACTGCCGACAGCCAAAGCGCACGGTATTGCACTCCGGCTCTGCATAATCCGACTTTCACGGCATAGAGTTCGCAAAAAAAAAGAAAAAAGAAAAACAAAAAGACGCAACCACTCTTCAAGGTCAAGTTGGACCCAGACAGCAGATCGTTGAAGACAGACGAAGTTCACCAGATCTACAAGCTGCAATATGTAGACAGGTGGCAGGGACTGGCAAAGCTAGGAATGTGGGAGTTGAGGGAGTCAGTCACGCAAGAAGGGTGTACGAGTGGTTAGCGGTGGAAAGCGAAAGTCGAAGTCCGGGCTGCGGGACAAAAGGAGCGGTGAAGGCTGTGCCTAGTAGGAGCAGAAGAAAGTGGAACGTAACGGTCCTCGGAGGGTCAGCAAGGCCGTGATTACAAAGTGCGATGGGGGTGAAACGTAGCGGTCTTTGGAGTGACAGCGGAGGAGCATGGAATGGAAGATGTCGCGGAACGGGGCGATCCCTGGATACGATCGCAAAGGGACACCGCTTGGCAACAGCAACGCTCCAGGATAGAGGGGGAATGACAGGGAACCCGCCAACAGGAGTATGGCATGATGGTAGAATTAACAGCTGGAGCAGAATCAAGGAGGATTAATGGGCGCTCCAGGCGCTATATAAAGAGGACCATTGGTGCGACCAGGAGTAGTCTTCTTAGGAACTGAGATTGTTGAGTTGGAGGACCGCCTTTGGAAAGTATGACAGCCTTAAAGTCAATTGTGAAAGTATAAGCGAGTGCAAAAGCGCAGCTGAAGCCCAGGGTAAGCGAGTCGAATTGGGCCACTGCCAGACCATAAAAGTTTGCCTAACGTCGAAGCGTACAAACTTACCGGTCAAGCGTACGCCTTACCGCATCCTAACCGCAACGAATGGGCGTGATCCTGAAAAGCGAGAGGTGGTCAACTCGAGGGGTGGTCTGATCCAGGCTCCTATCCTGATACAGGCTCATATACACAACGATCTCCTGGTGTGAAGGGACCTGACGTCTAGTCTCTGGCCCGCCACCAATCCGGCAGTGCGTATGCATGCAGGTGTGAGGCGACTAGTGGCAAACGCATCCGAGTGTATCCTCAGAGAAAGGAAGGCCCTTCGTACCCCTGTCCAGCTGCTAGTTACCAAGACTGCATATCTGCCCGGCGTGCGCCTGGGAGGTGTGACTTCTGGCGACCAACCCGGATGAGGTGACGGCCATAGGCGAAGCCAGTGAGCCGAGAGCAACAACGAAGCAGCAGTAGACAACAACAATACGAGAAACAGTATTGTTTCTTCAACTCACTTGGGGATCGTGCGCAATTATAAAGTTGAGAAACAAATTGGACTATGCCGAAGCACTTTCGAACTTATTTTCAAATATTAACCCGTGATATTAACCGTGATATTAAGCTTATTCATAAATAACTTTAAAATAACCGAACGCCCCCTCAGGCTGATGTCACCCAGAACCAATGGGCTTTAATAAAATAATTATGTGACTTCTCACATAGAGCTCGCCCTACAGCTTAATAGGGAATCGGACATCGACTGCACTACCGATGCCCTAAAAGAAGTGATCGTTGCAGCAAAAATCTCCTCACCACAGAGGATAAAATGAACAGTTTGTGTGGGAAAATATGTGCAGATCCCCATATTTAAAGCAACGCCTTAAGAAAGCCATCCCTGTACTTGATCAGGCTTCCCTGAGAATGCAGAACTGCGGTACATCGAAAACTTTCGCCAATAATTACAAAGTATGTCCTGTAAAGTATCCCTGTAGAGCACCTAACCAAATTTAAGTGCTTCGATCAAACGACCACCCTGATAAGAAATTCTTCAAAATGCTGTGGCAGCAGTGGCGGGTGCAGAGCGGATTCAAATTGCAATGCAGCATCTTACTGAGAATATCTGGCGACTACATAATTGGTGTATCACAATAATCGAATGTGTAAACATGTTAAGTTTACTCTTAACAGACAAACATGCCTTTTACTTTCTTTAAATGGTATGCTGATCTCTCAAGCTAAAGAAATAGATTACCTCGCATCCTTGCACTTAATAGCATCCACCACGACGGGCAACTAACCTTGCGTAGGCATATCGAATGCAAGAAGGTGCACTTAAAAATAAAAGCTAATAGCCTCCACTGGGTTATAAACTCTGGAGAGCTTCTTTGCCTGGAGTACAATATCCTGCAATTATATACAATTAAGTTCTAAAGCCAATTTGGACGTATGGTTCCCAGCTGTGGGGGATCGCGACATAGTCATCATACAGCGCGTACGATCATAAATCTTGAAAACTATCACTGAATAAATAAATAACAATAACTCGAAAATGATAAATCCACCAACATTTCAACGTACAGTTGATTTTATTGAAGCATAAAAATATAACAAAATTTGAAAAATACTTGAAAAATTGAAAATAATAAGTTTATGGTTTTTATGGAACTTTGCACGTTCTGAAACTTTTTAAAAGTATACCATTTATACCTATATAGCATTTTTTCGACAGCATAGTTGATATAAGATAGCGTTTATTACTTCCCTGCAGTAATGAAATTCATGTCACTGCCTTTTTCATGCCGAAATGTCAAATTTCGTTCGAAAAGCAAAAACAATTCCGTTCGAACTTCAAAACAAAGTAGGCGAAATAGTTCTGCCGGCCCTCTGCTACTGCTAAAGTTCGATATTACGTAAATTCGATAATGGTTATTCAACATTAACATTTTCTGGTCATTCTTAATATTTTTCGAGAAAAACTTTAACCCCATGGTTCAATGGTTAAGATGTCTGCCTCTCAATCTGAAGGTCGTGGGTTCGATTCCCAGCAGAAAAAGCTGTACTATGAGTTAATTTTATTTTTTTTAATACCGCAGTCTCTATATAAAATGGTTTATTTAATAATTTTTTTTAAATGGGAATTTATATAAATTAAGATTGTTTTATACATGCAAAATTGAAGGGCTATATCATTGTCAGTCACTTACCATGCGCGATTCCTTGATAGCTTAGAGGCTTGCATGTTGGTCCAGTAAACAAAAGCACGAAGGTTCGATTTCCAGTGGAGGGTATGTAATTCATAAATGTAACTTTTCAATATTAATATTAATAACATTTTAATTTAGTATCCAATTGGTACATCAATTGTTAAGGAATACATAAAAAATAATAATTATTAAATTGGGAGATTTAGGCGGTGGTCGGATTCAACAATTTTTTGCTTTTATTTTGGGCCATGAATGAGCCCTGATTTATTCAACTTTTTCAGCCCGGATTCATGCTTCCTTTTCAGGGCGGATTCAGCCCTGAAATTCAGGTCCTGAATCAGAGCTGATTTCGAGAAGATCTTCACTCCTGAATCATGATTCGGAATCAGGGCGGAATATGGGCCATCAAATTCATGGCCGAGAGGACATTTTCAAAATTTTCAGTACAAAATTCATGCCACCTTCTTCTACATTTCAGGGATGATTCATGTGGGAGCAGAGGGAAGCACGTGTGATTCATGCGTGTTTCATAGGTGGCTGGTACTGCAGGGTTAATATTACTTAAGCGTTTAAGTTTATCACTTAAGCGTTTATTACTTAATTAACGCTTTTTACTATTACTATTACTAGCGTATTTAGCTAGAAACATTTGTCACTTGAATTTTACCTCGTAAAATCTTTTTTGTTATTAATATGAGTTATTTTTTTATGCATACGTACCTAGATTGTTAATCTTTGTTTTCCACATTTTTAAATTTATTTATCGAATCTTCTTCCTTGGGGGACTTATAAAATCTTAATCCATAAAATTCTCTTGATACCTATTAACAGGTTCTTACATTCCACGATCTTCCGAACCGCCTACATATTGGCATCACTTGTCTGTTATACAATCTGTTTCCAATCTTATGTCCGATAGTGACCTTCTTGTTGTTCTTGGTGACTTTAATTTACCAGAACTCAATTTGTCAAATACTGAAAATGTATCTTTCTTATCACTTTCCATCCATCATGATTTCACGGCGGGCATCTTTGACTTGTCCCTAGGCCAGATCAACCATGTTAGAAATTCGTTAGGTCGGCTTCTTGACTTAGGTTTTGTATCTGATCCAGAGGGTTCCACACTTTCCAGAGCTTTGCCCCTCTCAACCCCTGAAGATCCATACCACCCTACGCTTGAAGTTTCAATTGAAACCAATTCTGGTGTCAATCAGAAGCCTTCCCGCGTATCAAAGAAGATTCGTTGTTTTCGTAAGGCTGATTTTCGTAAACTTAATTTGTTAATCGATACTTTTGACTGGTCCGATATTCTGGCATGCACAGATATAAATATCATCCTAGATAAATTTTATTTCACATTAAATACATTCTTTGACTTAAGTGTGCCGTGGAAATATCCGTCCGCTACAAATAATCCTCCTTGGTTTACAAGGTGCCTAACAAAATTAAAAACAGATAAAGACAGGCTTTTTAATAAATATAAAAGAACCTGTAGCAGCATAGATTTCTCAAGATACTTAATAGCTCGGCTAAATTTCACCGTGCATAACGCCGAATGTTATAAAAATTATATTCGCCGCTGTCGGATTCAGTTCACTCAGGATCCAAAGCAGTTTTATAACTTTGTAAACACGAAGCGTAAACATGTATCTTTTCCTTCTCTACTTACGTATAAAAATTTATCAGCGACTTCAGATCAGGCCATTGCCGATTTATTCGCTAAATTTTTACAAACAACGTATTCACCTCCTAAAACTTCAGATCAGCCAAACGCTCACAACATTCAACCAACTAATTGTATATTTGTTCCATTTCTTTCTGAAAACAATTTATTATTGGATCTTCAAAAGGTAAAACCAGTTTAATCGCCAGGCCCCGACGGAGTACCAGGCTGTGTGCTAAAATACTGTGCTAGGGCTCTGTGCAAACCTCTTCAAAAACTTTTCAACTTATCTTTGGAATCTTCGATTTTCCCCTTTAAATGGAAGGAATCTTTCATAATTCCTCTGCACAAAAAGGGGAAAAATCCGATGCTGCCAACTACAGAGGCATCTCAAAATTGTCAGCGATTCCAAAGTTATTAATAACTCCTCATTTGCAACACCTATGCTCATCAATAATTTCTCCGTCAGCATGGTTTCATTAAGCGTCGCTCCACCACCACTAATTTATTGGAGTTGACATCCTTTGTTGTAGATGGCTTCCAAAAGGGACTTCAAGCTGATGTTATTTACACAGACTTTAGTAAAGCATTTGATTCAGTTAATCATTCACTCTTGTTGAGTAAACTAAATCTTTTGGGATTCTCAACCGACCTCATTACGTGGATCTCCAGCTATTTAAATGGAAGAACACAGAGAGTCTTATTTAAAAATCAATATTCCCGCTTAGTCCGTGCCACATCTGGAGTCCCTCAAGGAAGCCATCTTGGCCCATTACTATTCACTCTTTTTATAAATGACTATAAATGACCCCATCCTTAACGAACGCGCTGGTACTAATAAGCTTTGTCTGCAATATAAGTTCCCGTCTGCCCAAAACAGACTCCAGTCCGATCTCGATAATTTTCAAAAATGGTGTTTAGCTAATGACTTAATACTTAATGGATCAAAATGCAAACTTATGTCTTTTTATCAAAAAGCAAACTTTTTTATGTCTTTTCAGGTTAATGATCTTGATGTCCTTTTAGACATAAAACTTAAATTTTCCGACCATATATCTTCAATGGTTAATAAGGCTAAAGGTGTTCTCGGTTTTATTAAAAGATGGGCTAAAGAATTTAACGACCCTTATATTATTAAAAGCTTATTTATATCCTTGGACCGTCCGATACGGTTCATGTGTCTGGTGTCCCCAATACGGTGTTCATCAAGACCGCATAGAATCCGTACAAAAGAACTTCTTAATATTTGCTCTCAGAGGACTTAACTGGGACGCAAATCTTCACCTTCCTTCGTATAATAGTAGACTCCTACTAATAAACTTACCCTCCTTAACAAATCGTAGAATAATGATGGGTGTCGTTTTCCTACACAACGTTATTAATGGTGATGTAGATAGCCAGCACTTACTAACACGCTTACAGTTTAACGTTCCGAATAGAAGGACTAGATACTTTAGTCCTTTATTCTTAAGCCATTGTAGATCGACATATGCACAGCATGATCCCCTTAGGATTTTATGTTCGAACTACAATGGTCTGTATCATATTATTTCTCTTTCATCCCTTTCAAATATGAAAACCTCCATTTTAATTTACCTTCAAGAGCATACTAATTCTTCCTCGTTTTCTTTATAATCCTTCTATTTATATTTATAATTACTAACTCGAATTTATTCCCGCGATTCGAGCCGTACGTTATGCGGCAGGCGCCCTTCGGTTGGTTGGGCGGGAGGTGGGCTGTACGTATGCAGTGGAAACCGCGCGATTACTGGCGAGACCCAAAAGTTCTCAGCCACATTTCCAAACGAGCTTAAATCGTGTTGCTGTACTTTAACCATAATGTTGGTAGTTAATTAGAAAATGTAGTTTCCGGGATTTTTCATTGTTCGTGCTTCGCCTCTATGTGATTCCTCCAGGTGAGTCCCCTGTCTAGGTCTTTTTCTTCCATTTGTTGGGGAAAATGCATGCTGGAGACACTTGTTGAAGGTCTCGGAGAAGACCTCCGGTTTTTCCTCCATTGCCTGCTATAGGACAACGTTTGGAACTCCGTCTGGTCCTGCAGTCTTCCTTTTTCTCAATCTTTTCGGGAATGTTGCCCTGAAATATTCTTGCCCCTTTATTTTTTCATGACCACTTTGTAGGCGGCTCCCCCATGGGTTCACCTCTGCCTCGTTGCAAATCTTCTCGAAGCACTCGCGGTTGCTGTCTTTTATGGCCAGTTTCAAGGCCCTCCGAAAGTGTTTTTCGATCCAATGACTTGATCTTCCATTTTGGTCCTGCACCTGTAAAGGAATAACTAAACACTCAGTCCCACCTCCTTGTTAGTTCTCTTCTCTTAAAGGTGATGTCAATGGGAGGCTGGTGCCCCATTTGTTGGATGCTTGGTTTTCTCACTCCTCGGAACAGGTAGTGAAGTCTCCTCCAATGACTACCGGCGACCTGCCTCTTGCGTCCGTAACTAAGCTCCTTTGCATTCTTTAGAAGCCTAAAATAACCAATCCACCGTTATTTTGTGCTCGGACAGAGCCTTCGCCTGATGTACTGAGGGGCCGTCGACATTAGAGCCGCGCCCTTGCAGCTAATTGTCAGCCATCCATTTGCTGGGATGCTGCTATACGGTTCGGAGATGAGGACAACCTATGTCCTTCACAACCGTCCTTGCCGCATCTCCAACACATCCTCGACCAAACTCCATCTGAAGAATTTTATTCATTCCCTAAGTCTGCACCGCACCCAGCCTACCTTTACCCAACATATTTCTGGTGCTTTCCTAGTACACCCTGAAGGCAGTCTAATAATGGCAGTCGCCCCTGGCCAAAAGTCTTTTATAAAAAGATATCGGTCGCCGCCACTCCTAAAGTTTCCACCAGCTCCCCACTGACTTTTGATATTTCTTCCACAATCTGTTGTAACGAACTTTTCTTGCTGATCGATGCTCGCAACAAATGCCGCGGCTAGCTCAAAGAGTTTATGGATCGTTCCACCGAATTTATAGATTCGACGTGACTGCCCGAGCCCAGAAATAACACCGGATTGCTTCTTTTACAAAATATACCCTTTATTTACACAATATTTGTACAAAGTTCATGAAAGGGTGAATCTCACCGGCTGCTCGGCTCGGCCGATCGACCGCTCGTCCTCCCATCGGTCCCCGGTCACCGTTCCGGGTTGGTGCCGATATACACGCCCCCCAAAACTTTCGCCCAGCAGGACGTGTGGTCTCAGTGCCTGGCGCCGGTTCGGCTCACGGTTTCCTCCGTTTGGACTCACGTGCTCCAGTTGCGGGGCCTATGTTGCCCCTATCGTGCCGGTGACGCTGCTCCTGATGTCCTTCTCTCGTTGACGCTGCTTCTGTTGACGCTGCCCTCGTTGTCGCCGCTCCTGTTGTCGCTGCTCCTTTCGTCGCTGTCGCTGCTCCTCTTCAGTGGGTGTGTGTGTGTGGATCGCTATCACCCTTGGCTCACTGGGACTGCCCTTTCGCCGTGGCCGGCACCTGATCCGTGTTGGCGGACCAATAGGCTCACCTCTCAGGCGTACGCCGGGCAGGATACGCTTCTTAGTGCCTGGCGGCCGGATCAGGGCACGAAGGGCCTACCTACCCCACAGGATACGCCCCCGGTTGCGTCTGCCACTCGCCTCCAAACACCGGCGTGCATACGCTCCGCAGGATTTATGGACGACCAGAGGTTTGGCTTCGCGCTTTCTTTGACTCCAGGCAATACGCTGTGCATACGCCCCAGCGCCTGGATCAGGAATCTCTTGATTTTACCGGGACGTTCTTGTTTGGTTTCACTGATGGGCTTGAGTTCCCGAGCTGGCTATCCCTCGCTTTACAGGATCACACCTGGTCACAACGGGCAGGAATCTGTAAGGCGTACGCCAGACCGATCCGACGCCCTTGCTGAAACTACAGGATACCTGTCGTGTTCGGGAGTAACTCAACCCGACTCTATTTACCCTTGGGCTTCAGTTCCGCCGCGGATCCTGGATCCTTTTCCCACTTGCTCCTTGATTTCTCCTCTTCCGATGACTCGCGTACAGCCGCCGGACTTACCCACAGGGGGTCCTTGAGCCAATGATCATAGATCCTTGCGCACTCGCTTTAATTCTCGCACTTGAGACTGTCGGACTTACCCACGGGGGGTTGAATGTTAGACTTACCCACGGGGGGTCTTTCACTGAACTCTGCCAGCTTCCCTAGAAGACTCGGTCTCGATTTACTCCAGGGGCCCTCCTTATATAGCTCCAGAGGCGCCCGTTAATCCTTGCAACTCTTCTTCCTGCCGTTAATCCTTCGGCTTTACATTTAGACGCACCGGTGGCTCCTGTTCACACCCCCTTTTCCCCCTTTGGCCACCGGCCTGCATCGTTATTATGCCGCGGCAGCGGCTTTCTTCCAGGCGCTCCCCCCGCGCTCCCCCTTTGGCCACCGGCCCGCATTGTTATTATGCCGGGCATTGGCTCTTTTACTGGCGCTTCCCCCGCGCTCCCCTTAGTCGCCACAATCGCATTTCTCTCCTTCCGTGCTTTCTAAACACCTCGGCCACCGCGGCCGCTATGTTCCCCGCCCCCCGTCTCTTTCTCCTACATCCGCGCACGGCTGTCGCGCGACCGGAACCGTTACGTTCCACGTTGTCTCCGCTTTCTCCTGCATCCGCGCACGGCTGTCGCGCAGGCCCTTTCCCCGTTGCTGCCCCTGCATCCGCGCACGGCCGCGCGATCCCTTTCCCCGCTGCTGTCCCTTCTTGCCACCTGTCTTGGTGTGTGGGAGATTTAATCTCCTCACACTGTATTTTGCGACAGTTAGCTCACAATCACCTGGTCCCCGAAAGGGACCTGGAAAAGGAGGTTTTTTTTTTGAGTGCTTCTAATCCTTGTTACTGCTTCCCCTACTAGTAGGGCTTTCGATGCTTCATTGCCTCTCTGTTCGTCAGTCACTCCACTCCACTCTGGGACTCCACAGTCAGCAAGTCCACTAACTGCGCGATCTCGTTCCCGAGGTCTTACAGCGTTGGCCCACTCATATCCTGGTTCTTCTCCTGCTCTGGTTCACACATATTCTTGAAGTTGGGGGGCATAGTCCAGCCAGCTCTTATAATTTTGCAGCTTTTCGGTAAGCTGCCTGTTGGATTCTATCATGCTTATGTCAATAGGTCCCAACTCCTGAGCCGATGTTCTTAGCTGTTGTACAGCCGCGTGGTTGATCTCATTGTTACTTTTGAACACAGCGAGGTTGACTCTTGTCAAAAAACATATTTATTAAATCCATTCAAAATTTTTAGTTTTGATTCTTTCAAGTTCACTGTTTCCAGTAATTAAATCTGAAGCGGCTTGGGGCTTTTGTATGTTTCACATCGTCCTTATTATCCAGAAGTGCAAATTAATTTTCACAAAAACGGGTTTTTATCCTGGTTATTTTCCTGGTTTATCCTCTGGCCAAGTTCCGTCTCGCGCAGAAATGACCTCGAAAACGCAACCACGAGCCAAATAGCCTAGGTTTTGCGGAGAGATAACCTCGGAAACGCATGGATCAGGACTAATATGGGCGTATGAGGGCGGGCCAAAGCATTTACCATGCGTGGAGATCACCTCGTCGAAAGTGCCACGATCTATCCTAGAAGGAGGGCGAACTGACTTATGAACCCTCTTTTTGTACGCATGTATGTATTTCGTATGATTCGGACCCAGAGACCGCGTCCGCCCGGCCAAGTTCCGTCTTGCTCAGAGATGACCTCGTAAATGCAACCATGGGCCTTTGTCGAGTCGCCTCTTGTGGTCAATGTTCTGTGCCTTTGCGCAGAGATAACCTCGAAAACGGAAAGGGTAAAGAGGTCTTGGAGTTATAGGCACGCGACCGTCTATAAATGTACTACGTACTTGAGATTCCTTCTGTATATTTTATGCCACTTTTTCTTCTGTATTTTCCTGTTACCCTGAAGCTGGTTATCTGGTTATGTTGTGGTTATTTCCCTACTCTCTCGCACCTTGCTGTTAGTGGGTTAGTGGCCACCTACCTCGTCTTAAGATTTCTTCTGCGGTACCGGTCGTATGGGCCGCTCCACTGGCCCAACCGGAGTCCTTTGCAGCCGCCGAAAAAGAAATCTCTAGGTTCGCAATCCTCGATTTTTGCGCCCTCCCTCCGGGCTGTTTCCATCACCTGACCTCTGTATCTATCGACAGTACCCCCATCGTACCTCTACGAACGGGCTTTTTATACCCTTGCAGAGGGTATTATAATTTTGGTCAAAAGTGTGCAACGCAGTGAAGGAGACATCTCCGACCCTATAAAGTATATATATTCTTGATCAGGATCACCTCCTGAGTCGATATAAGCATGTCCGTCTGTCCGTCTGTCCGTCTGTCTGTCTGTTTCTACGCAAACTAGTCTCTCAGTTTTAAAGCTATCGACTTCAAACTTTGCACACATCCTTCTTTCCTTTGCAGGCAGTATATAAGTCGGAACGGCCGGGATCGGTCAACTATATCCTATAGCTGCCATATAACTGATTGATCGGAAATGCCATAACTTCGTTGTTTTTCAAGTTAGAAGGATGGGACTTGCTGTGGACTCCTCTTTTAGCAGACTTATTCGATCTGCCAAATTTCATAAGGATCGGCCGACTATATCCTATAGCTGCCATATAACTGATTGATCGGAAATGCCATAACTTTGTTGTTTTTTAAGTTAGAAGACTGGGACTTTGTATGGATTCTACTTTCGGCAAACTAATTTGATCTGCCGAGTTTTAAAAGGATCGGCCGACTATATAAGATCCGATATATATCTAATAATATAAGCTGCCACATATCTGCAAGGGTATATCAACTTCGGCTCCGCCCAAAGTTAGCTTTCCATTCTTGTTTATCTTAAATTTACTTAAAATAACGGCTGGAAAAAGGAAAACTACAAACTAATGATTTTCCATCCTCACTCTTCCCAGATGACAAAGGGAGACTGTGACGAATCGCTGCGCCGTGATAGTGATCCGAAACTGTTGGTCCTTCTCGGTAGCTTAGTATAGAACTCGGATCCGGTTGGTTGTCCAACATCGCTCTTATAATCGCCGCAGGCAACTGCCTCTCGTGAAATATTGTAGCCATACATCCCAATATTTTTTGTCAACTGAGATGTATAAGCGGATTTACTCAGTAGTATATCTGGTCATACATTTCCAATAATAATATCTTTGGGCCAATATTCTAGTAATGCCAGTGTGACCTCCTTACATTGGATCGTTGTAATGAAAATAATTTAATTTTTTGTTTTGTTGTATTGGACATTTCTTTGCATAAAAAGAAAAATATAATCATTTGGGATACAAATTATACTATGTAGTGTTAAGTTAAATGTTTATATACATGGGTAATTCTCTAATGTCGAATGCGACATTCGTACGCATCAAGAAGAGGAGGCAAGTTCATACAACCGCGGGCACATTACATGGGCAGGTGTGAAGTTTGCCAAGTAACTACTTTACGAGCGGTAGGCACCGCGAGGTTGACTGCGGAGGAACTGCAGAACGTCCTAGTTGGAGTTGAGGCCGTCATGAACTCGCTGGGCGCTCTCAGTTAGGACCCAAGCGACGGCGAGGCGTTAACTCGGGCACCTATTGATAGGAGGGTCGCTCATCGCCCCACCAGCACTGCGGACCCTGGACCAGCAGGGTTTAACATGCTTGCGTCGATAGCGATGGTCCCGGGAGTACGTCCTGGGCATACAGGTGCGGTCGAAGTATCAGCTGGAGCAGCAGGACATTTTAAAGGGCGATCTGGTCCAGGTGGCAGAGAATCACCAGCCGCCCCACCAGTGGATAACGGGAAGCGTCGTAGACCCAATCTGGGTTGTCAACTGAGATGTATGAGCGGATGAACTCATTAAGTGTTCTGTGGCTTCACTACACGATGCCACGTAATGGTGTGCGGTAGAAGTTATGTTTTTGATATTTAAATTTTAGCATTAATAGTCTGAAAGTCTTCATTGGACCGTACTTCAGAATAAAATTTTCTAATTTAGCTTTTGCTACTGCCTTTGTACTTTTCTTTTTAATTGGGATCGCGACAAGTTTTTTTTTTAGATCGCAGATTAAGGTTACTGCATATTTATTTCCTTGTTCGGGTTTGGGTAGCGGACCGATCGTATCCACAATTACCCTGTCCAAAAGCTGTTTCTGGTGTTTCAGTTATTGTCAATGGAGTCTTGGTATGTTTAGTCATTTTTTACTTTTGGCACTTTTGACATTTTCATATGTACTCAGTACCAAACCATTCCAATTATAATATCTTTTGATCTTGGCTAAGGTTTTAGCAGTTTAGCAAGAGGTCACCTCCTTGTATTGGATCGTTATAAAATGTAGACAGTACAGCTTCTTTTTCTTTATCATTATTTATTACGGTCACCGGGTTGAGCAGCGCTACTCTCAATGAATTCAGTGTTTTAATGCTTACATTTGACATTATTAATTGAAACTTGCTTATTGCCCCATAAATTGCATTAATTCTTGCACGGTTGTGCTCTTATTGCTATCACCATTTGTAAATGATCTTGATGCCTATGCAACTGGTAGTTGGTGGCCAGTGTGATTATGTGGCAAAACGGCACCACACGCCAGCTTACTAGCATCTGTTATATAAAATTCTTTTTTAAAATCGGGTTATTGTAATTAGGCCGGCTTCATGAGCTGGGGTTTTCAGTGTAAGAAAGCATTTTGATATTCATCAGTCCACTCAAATGGAACATTATTTTAGCATAATCCTATTTATGTACCGCGAATAGTCGGAGAAGTTTTCTATAAATCGTCTATAATAATTGCAGAATGCAACAAAGCGTCTGGCGCAATCTGCATCGTGTGAAACTGTATAATTTTCAATTACGTTATTTTTTTTTTATCATCTGTCAAGATTCCTTTATCTGTGCATTTATGTCCCAAAAATGTGACTTCATGCATAAAAATGAGAATTTTTCTGAATGTAGTTTAAGATTATATTTCCTGCATTTGTCAAAAACATCGGTTAAGTTTTGGAACAACCAATAACTATTAAATCTTCCATATATAGGAATGCTTGTGAAGCCTCAAGCCCGAGAATGCTATGGTCACCATTCTCTGGAAAGAGTTGGGAGCAATTTTTGTCTTAACATATGTGCATTTTTGAACATAAACTGCATACCGTGCATCAGTGTCTGGAAACAATTATTTTTAATAATAAAAAAAAATACATAAAAATACAATACTATAGTTATCCGGACCTCGCGGCGCACAATTATAATTAAATACAATAAAATAAGTTATAAGAGCTATAATTTTGGCGCTTAAATTATTTTGCGCGTTGCGCTCTGTTCGAATTTCTGCCCATTCCGCCCTTGCCAGCGGAGTTTCCAGTATTCAGGTGGACCCAGCGCTCAGTCGGAGTTTTTAAGCCTTGCCCCCTCTTCCTCTTCCTACTTTTAGCGGAGGATATTCGGAGTGGGCTAAGTTTCACTCGGTTTTCTCAACGATCGTGGGCTGTAATCCTAACATAAGTAATGTTGGCACCTAGTGCCAAGACCTAAGAACCCAGCCCCAATAGACGGCCCCAGAAATCACCGGAATCGGCCCAGAAACCGAATTGAGCAATATCAGCGGTAAGAATGACCGAATGACCGGAGCGAGCAAAACCAGCGAGCTTAGCTGAAACTCAATACCAAGCGATCTGAGTCAGCAAACCCAGAACCAGTACTTAGCACGTACTTTCTTTAACATTGACTTTACGGCGCGGACTTTCATTAACAATATGCTACGTAGCCTCCGTTTGTTGCTTTCAACTGCCGGAGGGATTATTACCCAACATACCACCGCCACAGCTGCAGACAGCCAAGCGGACCTCAGCTTACCGCTACAGCATAGCGCCACATCCTGATCACCGCAAGCGACTGTTCAGTCCGAGCAGACCCTTGTACAGGTAATTCAGTCAGACTTTCTAAAAGGTTTTGACTACGACTCAGCCGCATAATGCTCTACGGACGAACAAGGAAGGTGGAAAAGCTGCAGAGTTGCGATCCCCGGGCACTCAGATGGGACGTAGAGTCACCAAAAAATAGAAGATCGTTCTTTATCACTAATTCAACTTCCCCTGCTTGTATATTATGTGGTGAGTGGTCCCACGTAGTGTCTGCATGCCCCAGATTTCTGATAATGCCCGTAGGGAGCATCCTTGGTGAGGCTAAGCGACTCGGTCTATGTCGGAAATGTCTCCAACCTGGCCATTGCCTGCGTGAGTGCCTCGCTTCTAATTGTCGCAATTGTGGGAGGAGGCATCACAGCCTGCTGCATTTTTTGGACAGTCATCCAGTAGCCAGCCTTCGATTGTGTCGTCTTCGTCAGCCACAACCGAGTGCGTCGAGCCAATAGGCTTCACCATCTGCTAATGCACTAGTTACCCAAGGTCGCAGCAGTGAGATTACTGGCTAAAGCGAACATTCTCGTTCGATCTCTATTGCCGATCTCTATTGGATTCAGGATCGCAAGTGCACGTGAATACTTCCCGACTGGCTAGTCAGCTGCAGCTTCGTAGACGCAAATCTTACATGGCAGTGTCTGGAATTGGCAACACTGGCTTCGCGACAAACGGATTCTCTGTCGATGTGCTCCTACGGTCCCGTTGCTCCGAACATTCGGTCTTTGTCATCGCCCCCAGCATCACGGATCTCCAGCCTAGTTTCAGCTTGGACGTCTCCACCTGGAATATTACGGCCAACCTCACTTTAGCCGGTCCAAAGTTTTTCCGGGCACAAAGTATTGATATGCTTATCGAAGCCAGTCTATTTTATGACCTATTGTGTGCTGTGCAAATACAGCTATCAGCTGGCCTACCGTTGTAGCAGAAAACCCGGCTTGGATGGGTTGTATGTGAGGGCGGTTCATGAAGTGGCCGTTAGGGAGAAGTATGGATCTAGTCCCCGGTCGGGATGGAGTGTCTCAAGAGGCCGATAATAGAACCGCATCTGGAATTACCAAGCGCGCAGTGACTAAGTTTTCGCCAACTGCCCCTTAAGGATGAAGTTGAAGGACAGGCCTCAACTGGGGGGGGGTAATGTTGGGTCAGGCAGCAGCCACATCATAGATTATATCTCTAAAATATAATAATTATAGTTTGTCATTTCATACTTGTCATATTTATCTTATCGCTATTGTTGGTCGCAAGCCGACTCTTCCAGCAGCTCGGCTTCAACGGCTCGGCTTTATCTTTATCATTTAACTAGCGAGCTTTCGCTCGGCCTATGTTCTAAGGCAGGCGCACTCTTGCCCTTTATCTCAGTGCATACGCATCATAAATTGGAGCTTTTGTCTTACTCCATTTCATATGCGGACATAAATAAATAATATTATAACGTTCCGAAAATAAATAATTTTGTGTTGTTATTTGGAGAAAAGGTCATTGAAAAATCTCAATGACCAAACAGTATCTTAAGGTTCCTGTGAGTTTGTCGAATTACATTGCGTCATTCTAATTACTCGTGGTAATTTCCTCTTTAGGCGTTGTCGCCATTGTTGGTGTTAATATTTTAATTGCCATCGTGGTGATAGCCCCGACCGTTTTCTGTACCTTGGTAGTTTCCCCTGAAGTTATTGTCTCGATAGGGTTTTTTAATAAAATACCGTGTTATCACTTCCAGTTATTTCTGTGCTGCAATGTATATATTTACTTATAATTTTTCTGAAGTTGCCGGCTTCTAAGATAGTTTTAAGATTGCCATCATTGTGTTTATAGCTTTCTCAGTACTAAACTTATCAGCATGGTCGAATGGTAAACCTTCGTCAATATACGCTGCTTCGAGCTTTTGCAAATTGTCGATTTCCGTAGTGAATCTTTCTATGGTCTTACCTTTCTGTGATGTGCTTGCCATTTAGCTTTTATTACGTTGGATTACTAGTACTCTGGCGTTGTTTCTTAGGTACGCAGCAAAGCTTCCAGGGCCTTCTCCCATATCCGTGGGTCGGTCCAGTCGTCTGTAAAGATGGCTGCACTCCCAAGCGTAGTCGGGGAAATTCTCGGGGCGTTGCTTCTGCATTCTCCGAATCCACTTGCAATGAGTCTGACACTCCCCTCTGACTAGCCCCTCTACCGGGTTACGGTGCGTCTGCTGCAACGTTTTAATTTCCCTTCCTATAGATAACATCGAATTGGTATTTCTGTAACTCCAGTGCCCACCTGGCGTTGCGTCCAGTGGGATTATTGATTGAATTCCTCCTTTTGAGGGCGAGGTGATCTGTAATCAGGTCAAACTTATATCCGTCGAGGTAGCAGCGTAGTTTGCGCAAAACCCAAACAGTGGCCAGGAACTTCTTTTCCGTAGCGGAGTGGTTTTCCTCTGCTCGCTTTAGCAGGCGACTTGCATATGGGATGACCTTTTTGTTTCCGTCGATGTTCTCAGTCAGGACTGCTCTTAGTCCTGTATCGCTGGCGTTTGTCTGCAGCTGGAACGTGTGCTGGAAGTTTGGGCACGCTAAAAAACGGGCGGCTCTCAACCGTGCCTTCAGTGCTACAAAGGCCTCTTCTTGCGGCTTCTCCCAACTCCATTTCACTCCTTTCCGTAGTAGGCGAGACATGGATTGGACCATGGAGGCAAAGTCCTGGACGAATCGTCGATACCACGACGCCTTGATTGGAGCTACTTTTTCCGGTTCTGTTCTGATCCCGTCGGCGCCTATCAGGTGGCCCAAGTATTCTAGACATAGCTGGAAAAACTTGCATTTTTCCCGATTAAGTCGCAGGTTGACGGTTCGCAGTCGGCAGAAGACTTCCCGAAGGTTCTGCTCATTTTCTTCTCACGTTGCACCGATGACTATGATCCAGACGTTGTCTAAGGCTCGCTGAAACGTTGCGGGTGCAGAGTGGAGTCCATATGGCATGACTTTCCACTGGAAAGTCGCTGGATCCCCGCTTGATACCGCCGTGTGCGAAGACCCATGGTCCTAATGACAACATGGTCCTAATGACCCTTCTTCCGCAAGTTTTTCGCGCGACTCCCGCAGCATACGTACAGCCCACCTTCCGCCCAAACCGACCATGGGACGCTGCTGCATAACGTACGGCTCGAATCGCGGGAATAGATCCGAGATAGTGTAAGAGTAGAGTTGGAAAGAGGAAGAGTGTTTCACATATAAAGATTAATAATGGATTTAAGATTGTAAGTAGTGCAAAGTGACAAAAAGTTGTAAAAGACCATTGTAGTCCGAACATAGTCCCCTTAAGGAATCATGTCAAACTTCAGTGAAAAAGGAGTAAAGGACGAAAGCTTTTAGTCTTTCTACTAGGATCGTAAAAATTTAGGCGTGTTAGTTAATGCTGGCTGTCTACATTACCATTAATGATATTATATGAGATTATATCCTATCGTTCTACGGCTTGTTAATAATGGTAAGTTTATTAATATAAGTCTACAATGATAGAAGGGAAGGCGATGACTTGCTTCCAAATTAAGTCCCCTAAGTGAGAAAATAAGAAAGTTTTTTTGTACAGATTCTATGTGATCTTGGGTTACTCCATATTGAGGACTCCTGACAATGAAGTGTATAAAGTTTTTTTAATGCACCGGTCATTGAATTCTTTTGACCATCTTTTAATAAAGACAAGCACACCCATTGCTTTATTCACCATGGTGGATATATGGTCGGTAAATTTAAGTTTCAAATCTAATAGGACACCCAGATCGTTAGCCTGAGTGAATCGTTCTAAGGCGTACTCATAGAGAAAGTACTTAGCCTGGTAAGGGCGCGATCGATAAAATGACATGAGTTTACATTTCGATCCATTAAGCTTTGGGAATCGCAAAAGACTAAGTTTACTTATTAGAAGCGACTGGTTAACAGAGTCAAATACTTTACTGCAGTCAGTGTAAATTACGTATGTTTGTAATCCATTCCGGAACCCATCCGTGGCAAAAAATTATTATTTCCAATAAGTTGGTTGTGGGGGAGCGGGGCTTCATTAACCCTTTCTGGCACGGGGATATTATTGAACTACATAGGTGTTGCAAATTTGGAGTGATAAGTTTTTCGAAAAGCTGACAATTTAGAAATGCCTCTATAATTGGCAGCATCGGACTTTTTCCCTTTTTTATGCAGAGGAATAATGTAGAGGAAAAAACGAAGTCTCCAGCGATAGATTAAAGAGTTCAAGGAGCGGTTTGCACAGCGCCTCGGCGCAGTTCTTTAGAACACATCCTGGTACTCCATCGGGGCCTGGCGAATACACGGGCTTAACCTTAAGAAGATCCGATAACACATCACTTTGATCAAAAGATGGGCAAAAAAAATAAGGTTGGCTGATTGGAATGATGCTAGGTGAATACGTTGTTTGAACTGTGCAAAGAGTTTCGCCATTTCCCGATCAGTGTACGAATATGAGTTCTCAAACGTAAGCAGAGGAGGAAAAGATACATGTTTGCGCTTAGTGTTTACAAAGTTATAAAACTGCTTCGGGTCCTGAGTAAACTCAATCCGCCAGCGGTGAATACAACTCCTATAACATTCGGTGTTATGCACACTGAAATAGGACCGAGCCACTAAGTATCTTGAATAACTAACTGTACAGCCAGATAATTTATGTTTATTCAAAAGTCTATACATGACGTTCTTTACATTTAATAGGTGCTTTGTATATCAAGGCGGATTAGTTGAAGCGGACGGATATTTCCACGGCACGAAAGCGTCGAAGAATATATTTAAGGTGTAATAAAATCGATCATTGATCATCTCATCGCATGCCAGTAGATAGGACCAAATAAATTCCAAAAGTAATTTATTCAGTTTTATAAAATCAGCCTTACGGAATAAACGAACTTTATGAGATTTAAGTGAAGACTTAAGGTCAATTAAAATATTGGTTTTGATTGAAACCTCAAGAGTGGGATGATATGGATCCTCAGGGTTAGAAAGGGGCAAAGTTCTGCAAAAAGTAATTCCATCAGGATCAGAAACGAAACACAAGTCCAATAGCCGACCTAAAGAATTTCTAACGTGATTAATTTGCCCGAGTGACATGTCGAACATACCCGCAGGGAAGTCGTGGTGCGAGTTAAGTAGTAAGGACGGAGAATTCTCAACATTAGACCACACGAGTTCTGGTAAATTGAAGTCCCCCAGAGCTACCAGCTGGTCATTGTCGGACAGACGGTCCGAAATGAGACGAATTGCGGACAAATGTTGCCAGTATGTAGGCGGTTCCGACGAAGGTGGTATGTAAGAACAGGTAACGTATAAAGATTGACCGGTCAAAGTGATTTTAATGCAAAGAAATTCTATGTCACCAAACTCTTGTGATTGTACCTACAGAATTTGGAGCCTACAGAAATTAACACTCCTCCTCCCCTTCGCAGTGTTTTATCACGTCTAAAAGTGGCGTACTTACTTGGAAAAACTTCGGAGCTTAAGATCTCCGGCTTTAACCAAGTTTCTGTAAAGACTATAATGTTAGATGCAAAGGAAGAACTATCAAAATACAGTTTGGGTAGTTTACTACGTAACCCTCTAGTATTCTGATAGGTAAGTGTTAGTGTAGAAATTAGTTTTTTGAAGATGAGGTGGAAGGTTGGTCAGTGGCTCTAACATGTGGTAGTTTCACTCCCACAGGCTTGGTACTTGTTTTCTTTACCGAACTTGACTGATGTTCCTGGACGAAAATGTTCTCTTGCCAAAAGCTGGCGGCGCAAATTGTCAAACATCTGCACTGGCACATGTATTTCGTATCTCCGAAGTATAGGGGAAAGTCGTGCAAATATGTGTTTCGATGGTGGGAACCTGCATGGGTTTGTGTACCGCCGTAACTAATACTGCGGCAACAGTTTTTACCAGTCGTCCAGACGCTTGATTTCTCTGTTCGTTGACTCTTAAGGGGGTTTGCTCATATATACTGAGACAGGTCCAGCCCTTGGGGTGGAGATATAAGGAGATATATTATGGAGATATAAGCGGCTACATAATTGTCGGTAGAACAGGCTGATGATTTTTCGCCACAAGCACATCACTAAAAGCGGATTTTTACGCTTTGGAGACTCATTTAATAGTTGTAGACTACTAAACTGTGAATCGAACACACAGAGTTTCTCATTGATTTTGCGAAAACCGCTGATCAACTCTTTAAATCCACTGTTAGTCTGGCTCATGAATGACCTAATTTCGTCCTGAACAGCTCGACAGCCGTCACAGCAAAAGTGGAGAACAGACCTACGCGAAATAGCATCCGAAACTGAGGCCGTGAACCCGGCACACTTAGCATGTACAACGTTTTCACAGAGCCAGCAGTGGATAGTTGGCTTGGATGATGAGATTACAAGACTTAATGGCACAGATAAGTTTGAAATCCATGATTAAAAATTAATTATTTGTTAATTATTAGTTTTATTTTTGTTGAAGTACCTTGAACCACTATGCCAGGGAACCAAAGAAAGCTTAAAGAGAGCGATTAGTGAGAGTTAGTAAATGTGCAAATAATAGAGATAAGAATCTAAGCGACAAAAGAAGCAACACAAAAAGATAAAGAAGCAGAGTAGAGCTATTTTTGGAAGAAAATTTATAAATTTATTGTTTTACCTCCAAATATACCACTGCACACGCGAAGCGATACAGATATAATAATGTAAAAAATTTGGTTTATAAATATATAAGCAAATATCAGTAAAAACCGGCTTGTTTATTTATTATTAGAAAGATTTAATATTAACGCAGTGCTAAAAAGTATGCTAAAGAGTATGGGTGGATTGGTGCCCTCTGGCAAAAAGTTTCCAACTTCCCAGCATCAACGCCGGCACATACGACATCAATAGGAGATCCCGATATGTGGGTTCTCATGCGGTGTGCCACAGCAGGACTCCGTTGGTCCCGGGACTCTGAAACTACGGGTGATGGATCCAGGCGTTGCCACTGAGTTCTCTCTCCCAGGTGCACATCTGTATGGGGAAATATTGGAACCTTGGAGGAATTCCTTGAAGGACTCTCCGGTCATCTGAATCCTCCAGCCGGTGGTAATATCATGGGGATAATATCGTGGGTAGGTTCCTATCGTTTTCTAAGAATTTCTTTCGAAAGGTCTCCCAGGGCACGGAAGTTTTTCGGGTCGCTCCTCGGGCCTTCGGTATCAAACCTCGCCCCGGTTAGATAGGAGCCCAGAGATGGACTTCGCGGATCTGTACATTATAGACGGCGTCACCCTCCTCGACGCGTTTGATGAATTTTACCGTATCCGTTGTTCTATTGAAGAAGATCCCCCATCCCCGAAGCTTGTCGCTGAGAACTGCTGCTGAGATCAGGCTGTGGGCCGCCTTTTGTGGCGGTATCGTGCGGGTTGTGTGCTCGCGTCTCCGGTGTGAGGAAGACGTCTGTTCCAGGCATGGGCGACGTAGGTTATGACGCAGCCGGCTTAGGTGAGGGTGCCTCGGGGAAACTGGCCAGTGCTCGCATGGCTGGGCCGTGGGCCAAGTGCTACGATCTAGCCGAAGATTTGGACTTCAGAGACGATTTAAACTTATACTCTTTAAATATAAATAAAAACAAGAAAGGAAAGCTAACTTCGTGCAGAGCCGAAGTTGATATACCCTTGCAGTTATGTGGCAGCTTATATTATTAGATATATATCGGATCTTATATAGTCGGTCGATCCATATGAAATTTGGCAGATCCAATTAATTTGCCCAAAGTGGAATGCCTAGAAAGTCCCATCCTTCTAACTTAAAAAACAACAAAATTATGGCATTTCCGATCAATCAGTTATATGGCAGCTATAGGATATAATTAACCGATCCCGCCGTTCCGACTTATATACTGCCTGCAAAGGAAAGAAGGACAAAGTTTGAAAAGTTTGAAGTGTGCAAAGTTTGAAGTCGATAGCTTTAAAATTGAAAGACTAGCTTGCGTAGAAACAGACAGACAGACGGACATGCTTATATCGACTCAGGAGGTGATCCTGATCAAGAATATATATACTTTATTAGGTCGGAGATGTCTCCCTCACTGCGTTGCACACTTTTAACCAAAATTATAATACCCTCTGCAATGGTATAAAAAAATAAAAACAAGAAAGGGAAGCTAACTTCCGGCGGAGCCGAAGTTTATATACCCTTGCAGTTAAGTGGCAGCTTATATTATTAGATATATATTGGATCTTATATAGTCAGCCAAGCCTTATGAAGTTTGGCAGATCGGATAAGTTTGCCCAAAAAGGAATCCATAGAAAGTCCCATCTTTCTAACTTAAAAAACAACAATGTTATGTCATTTCCTATGAATCAGTTATATGACAGCTATAGTTTATAGCTGCACGACTTATATACTTGTATATATATATACTTATATACTACCTTCCCTGCAAAGAAAAGAAGGATGTGTGGAAAGTTTGAAGTAGATAGCTTTAAAACTGAGAGACTAGTTTGGGTAAAAACAGACAGACGTACATGCCTATATCACCTCAGGACGAGACCCTACTTTATAGGGTCGGAGATGTCTCCGTTGCACTGCGTTGCACACTTTTGACCAAAATTATAATACCCTCTGCAAGGGTATAAAATCAAAATAATTTTTATACCCTTGCAGAGGGTATTATAATTTTGGTCAAAAGTGTGCAACGCAGTGAAGGAGACATCTCCGACCCTATAAAGTATATATATTCTTGATCAGGATCACCTCCTGAGTCGATATAAGCATGTCCGTCTGTCCGTCTGTCCGTCTGTCCGTCTGTCTGTCTGTTTCTACGCAAACTAGTCTCTCAGTTTTAAAGCTATCGACTTCAAACTTTGCACACATCCTTCTTTCCTTTGCAGGCAGTATATAAGTCGGAACGGCCGGGATCGGTCAACTATATCCTATAGCTGCCATATAACTGATTGATCGGAAATGCCATAACTTCGTTGTTTTTCAAGTTAGACGGATGGAACTTGCTGTGGACTCTTCTTTTAGCAAACCTATTCGATCTGCCAAATTTCATAAGGATCGGCCGACTATATCCTATAGCTGCCATATAACTGATTGATCGGAAATGCCATAACTTCGTTGTTTTTTAAGTTAGAAGGATGGGACTTGCTGTGGACTCTTCTATTAGCAGACTTATTCGATCTGCCAAATTTCATAAGGATCGGCCGACTATATCCTATAGCTGCCATATAACTGATTGATCGGAAATGCCATATCTCTGTTGTTTTTTAAGTTAGAAGACTGGGACTTTGTATGGATTCTACTTTCGGCAAACTAATTTGATCTGCCGAGTTTTATAAGGATCGGCCGACTATATAAGATCCGATATATATCTAATAATTTAAGCTGCCACATATCTGCAAGGGTATATCAACTTCGGCTCCGCCCGAAGTTAGCTTTCCATTCTTGTTTATGGATTTATTTTGCGCCAATTAAGAGGGGCAATAAATGTCTGCTTAACACGATTTAGACTCTTGTGGTCATAAAACATGCGTGATTTCTCAATCTTTATCGCAGATAGATATTTATTTATATATATAGAAGATGTATTATTCCATGTGCGATATTATTATATGCGACAAAGTAATATTTATTCCAGGAACTATTTTTCTGAATTATATTTTAAAAACTTAACAAGGAACGGAGGTTCGGAACATTGCACACATTCTTCTTTCCTTTGCAGGCAGTATATAAGTCGGAACGGCCGGGATCGGGCGACTGTATCCTATAGCTGTCATATAACTGGTTGATCGAAATAACTATAATAAAATAGCCATAACTTTGTTGTTTTATAAGTTAGAAGGATGGGACTTTCTATGCAATCCACTTTGATCAAATTAATTCGATCTGCCAAATTTCATATGGATCGGCAAACTATATAAGATCCGATATATATCTAATAGTATAAGCTGCCACATATCTGCAAGGGTATATCAACTACGGCTCCGCCCGAAGTTAGCTTTCCATTCTTGTTTTTCTATAAGATGTCCCATCTATGTATTGTATAATCTTTGGTAAGAGTAAATGGGTTATTTAGTTTTTTTTTTTTAAGAGGAAGATGAAAGGAGTTTGACTCCATCAGACTTAGTATTTGTTTTTCTTAACCATACTCGGTCGATTTTCTTGTACGAATTTGTTTTCCGGCCAGGCGGAACAGAGGAACAGATCGCCTCAAAATCGGCAATAGCACACATTGAAGAATATCGTGAGCCTAGAGTAGGAATTAATATTAAATTTACTAATTTTTTCCACTTTTATAACTGCCTTTGTTTTGGCTTTGATATAAACTGAGTTGTCAATCTACGAGGTATCAGGGGCAAGTCGTGAGACAAATATTTTTGGATTCCCGGACGGTGGGTAACCACCGTAAAAAGCTGAAGGCTATTGAGTTGAGTTAAAGGTCATTGATTTTTCAGAAACCAACGAATAACAACGATAGCCTTGGTGTTTCGTAAATACCAGGTGTTTTTATAATAAAACTTAATAAGAACAAAAATTATTAATTAAAAAAAGCCGAGTAACACAGCAGCCGAGAACTCTACCGTTGAGCTATCCCTGACAAGGTTTCGCGCGAAAATGTGCTAAAGTTTAGTTGTTGCTCCATGCTACTTTAAAAATCTCCCAAAAATTAGAGCGCCCTCTAATGGTGAAAAAAAGAAACTGCCAATTGTTTGGGATATTTTTTTTGGTGTGCAGTCGCCGCCAGGCAAAGCGCCATCAGCTGTTTGTGAATATTTTGGGAGTATTTTTTTTAGAGTGCGGTCGCGGCCAGTGGCCAGTTCTTAATAAAACACTTTTATTTAAATTAAATAAATTATTATTTATTATTTATATTTATTTTTTTGTTTTTTATGTTCGCAAACTGCAAAAAGGCAAACGGCAACCGAATATGTTGATGTATTGCTATGAATATGCACCTTAGCTTCAAAGCCATCACCCTCGGTAGCTCTACTTATCAAACTATATCTTGAGTAAGCGACTTTACCCATAAATGAACGATATATCAAAAGTTGTGTTATCTCAAGGGCTATCTCTACATGCAATATGAATCGGATCGTTAATTCAGCTGACTAAATATAGCATGTAAAGTTAGGTGCATTGAGTGTAAAGTTACGCGTTTCTTACATTTAAGAGTCCTTTTTTTAAGTTAACCATGAATAATTTAAAAAAATCGTAGAACAAACGTTGCTTAGATTTTATTAACTAACATACTCAAATTTTTTTCAAAATTTTTAGAGACAAAATAAGGCAAACGCGAACGGGACATTTTTCGGAGTAAAATTTGAAAAATTTTTTCATTTGGGAAATTCTTTAAAAATCGTTTCCCGAATAATTTTTGAAAGAAATGTCGACGAATCGGGATGGATGAGGTACCAATCGACGCGTATTTTGGAGCAAAATCGGTGTATATAAAAGTATTTTGTCTGGTGACACCAATGGTCTCACTATCTCCAATTTAGTGAATCGATAGTGTTCTACATTTACGCAAATTTCTCCCAAGCCAAACTACTTTTGGCAAATGTTTGGATAAAATCCCTCTAAAGAAAACAATAACTTTCATTTGGTATATCACTCATTCAGATTGAACGCAAACAGAAAATATTTAATTCTTCTCTATATAGTGTCTTCACGCGCCTGCTACGAGCAGGGAATGCATATCGCCACTACCATCCGCTGTAATAGTACTGCACAACGCATCGTGTCAGTTGATATACATAGTGCAAAATCCAAACATGCCAAAAAAATAACGCTAGTTTAGGATGTATTTACTTAAAGATTGCCCAGACGTCCGGTATCCTCTCATGGTCAATCGAGTCTGAAAGATTGCGTTTTGCGTTGACATAGCGAAAATTTCGACGAGAAAGTAGGCATCTTTAGATGCGCAAGTAATGTCGCACTGTTCATGGCGCACTTTGCTAGAGATACAAATCCGGAAAACCCGGAAGATTTCCCATTGGCTTTGGACAAGTAGTAGAGGCTGATTTGAGATCCGTAACTGGTACACCGTCCTTATGGGCTTAAAGACTGATGGGGATCTTAAAGGCCCAGGGATTTTTAATCTACCGTAAAGGATTAGTTATGCTCTGGGATCCTTTGTTAAAACGTTTTTTCAGGCAGTATATACATAAGTCGGAACGCCGGGATTCTATAGCTGCTACATAAGGGTCGGAAATGACACAACCTTGGTATTTTTAAAGATGCTTGGGGCTTTTTCCAACATTTTTATTAGAAAATGGATTTGAAAGTGAAATTCTCATAAGGATCGGCGAACTATATACGATCTGATATATATCTAATTATATAATCTGCTACTTAACTAAAAGGGTATATAAAATTCGTCTCCGTCCGAAATTAGCTCTCTTTTCTTGTTTTACATAACAAATTTTGTTCACGTTTTTTAGTCTATGCTGACAAAAAAATATGATTACCTGTATCTAAAATTCCCGGTCGGACAAACTATTTTCCGCTTTCATTATTATTTCAGTAATATACATATATTTTTCAGGTTTCAGACTTTGTAAATACTTTTTCAGAACAAGGACTTTTACCCCTACAAATGGCCCTAACAGCAGAAAACATGAAAATTTCCCAAACACTTGTTGAAAATGGAAGAGCAAATATTAATGCGTATGATAAAGAGGTATGCAAATCCGCCATATACCTTTAAAAAATATGTAAAAGTATTTTCGCCCGTAGAAGCTTAAAAAAAAGTTGCATTATGTGTAATAAATTAACTTTCTAATATACAAATTTTTAAATAACAATATAGGGTTCGCCGCTGCTTATATGGGCACTGAAAAATGGTTACATTTATTCAACAAACTTTTTGTTAAATAAAAATTGTCTATTAGACCTCGTATCAAGGTAAATACATTTGTTTTATCTCTTTAGCAGGGGTGACACAGAAATCGCTAGCGGAATATTACGGTTTTAAGCCATTACACAAAACATTTACTTTTACAAAACCTGATTCCTTTTACGATTAAATTTCCCTAGGGTTTGATTTGAAACTTTTTCAATACTATCCATCGCAGTTTCAAAGTTTATCTTCATTAATTTAAAAAGTTGTTTATTGATTAAATTTGATTTGAAAATATTTGAAATTGGGCCTTAAATACAATGAAAGTTATTTGACAACTGTAAACTAAATTTTCAAGCAACTGAATATAAGTGACTTGACGAAAAATAAATTCCCACAAATGTTTTCGCAAATTGCACATAGGTAAAATATTTCAATTAAATTTTTTCAACTCAAAAAATGTTTATATTTTTAGTAAAGTTAACACAAAAAAAGAAATGTGGGTCACCGATTATATATTTTTTTAATAACATGCATCGTTTTCTGGTTAGAAAACTTGTCAAGAAAATAGATGTCAGCTGAATGTCAACTGTATCACAGCGGAATCATTATTAAAGGCCGAATAGTCTATGTCACAAATTTAGAAGATTTCTAGCGGAAGCACTTTCTGTGACACCCCTTTATATATTTAATAATATTAAACCATTATTCCGCATTCGCTACTTTTTTACTAGATCTTCATCAGATACAGCTTTACACATAATTTGCAATTATAATTGTAAAAATGAAAAGTGGAAAGAAATTATGGAAATTGGAAAAAAAATTCTACAGAGAAGACCCAACGTAAACATGCAAAATGTTAAAGGAGAATCACCCTTGCACGTAGCCGTCATTAGTGACAATAAAGAAATGGTGCACCAACTTCTCAAAGTACCTAATATTGACCTTAATTTGAAAACTTGTGAAGGAAAGTCTGCTTTGGAGCTAAGTTTAACATCGGAAGCACTAGACTTTAGTATCGCTTCAAAACTTTTAAATATAGGCGCAGATCCCAATGTTGTGAAATCATCAACAGGAGATAGTTTACTTCAGGTTTTTGCAATAATGGGAGAAATTTATGAGGACGCAGCAATTTTCCTGGCGGAGTTTTCAAATCTCGATCACAAAAATTTTCGAGGGTTAACCGCATTACACATTGCAGCTTCGAATAATCTATCAAACTTAGTGAGGAAGTTACTTATAAAAGGAGCATCATGCAATGTATTATCGGATAATGAATTCTTAAGATCTCCTATTCATATGGCAGTTGACGCAAATTCTGTAGATACTTTGGAAGCTTATGTGCAGATAAAAAATACGGTAAACACCATGATAGATTTTAACTGTAAAGATGGCAATGGGGACTCGCCTTTAAGCTTATGCTTATCTCTAAATAGAACACATTTAGTACCCATTTTAATTCGCGGTGGTGCAGATGTAAATTTTAGAAATTCAGAACATTTAACTCTATTGCATCAATCCATTTTAAAGCGAGATGACGGGACAGCTGTGTATTTACTTGAAAATGGTGCCGACTTTACCACGGTAGAAGGTAAGATATTTAGAATAGAAAATTATCTGTAGCTATTGTATATTTATTTATTAGGGGAACAGACATCTTCCCTAATTTTGGCAATTGAATTAAATCTACCTAGAGTGGTAGATGCCCTTTGTATGAAAGGAGCAGCACTTAGCCTCTCTGATAATAATGGAATTTCACCATTGTGGACTGCTCTACAATTGGGATACGAACTTGAGGCGCAGATACTTGTAAGGCACGGCGTTGATACTGACGGTTGGGACATTGGACCAAATGGGTGCATGCAAACACTTCTACATCGCGCAATAGAGGAACGAAACGAGTTTGTTGCTATATTTCTCATTGAAAGCCAATGCGACTTGGACTCTGCACGGCAACCAGGCACGAACGAAGGAGGAAAAGATAAATCTTCTCCATTGCATTTATGTTGTCGGTGGGGTCTTACCAAAGTACTACAGACCCTAATTGACCATGGTGCTAATGTTAACTTGCAAGATTCTGATAAGAAGACGCCGCTTCATATAGCAATCGAAAACAAATACGACGAAATAATAACTATTCTTCTTTGTCATCCGGCCATAGACCTAAAAATTCGAGATATATCGGGTAATACTTCCTTTACAACTGCCTTAGAAGTACGTAATCACAAGGCTGCACAGCGTATATTAGACAGACTCCCATCTGCAGCTGAGCAAATGGATCAAAGGGGACGTAACTTTTTGCATCTAGCCATTACAAAAGACGATTTAGAAAGTGTTCTTTTTTTAATATCGGTGCAAGTAGACGTTAACTCCCGTGTGCATGATGCTAATCAATCTACGCCATTACATTTGGCTGCAGCATCCCAAAATGAAATGATCACAAGAAATTTAATTTTAGCTGGTGCCCGCATAAATGAAAGGGATGCATTACAAAAAATTCCTCTGCATACTGCTATCGAATTGGGAAATCTTCCCGCAGTTTCTGCTTTAATCCAAAATAATGCTGACTACGACGCAATAGACGTTGACGGCAACAATGCTTTACATCTTGGTGTTCGTAACGGGCAGCTTTTAATTGTGCGGGAACTTTTAACAGAATCAACAGTAAACGCGGAAGCAATGAATTTTAAAGGCCGGAATCCTTTGCACGAACTATGTCGTGTTGTTGAGGACAATACCGCTGCTTCCATTTGCGAGTTATTTCTCGAGTGTATGCCTAAATATCCAATTAACATTCCTGATATGGATGGAAATACTCCGTTACTTCTCTCTTTCATGCGAGGGCAGTCACCACTTTGTAAAGTTCTTGTAAAAGCAGGCGCTTGTTTAGGAACAGAAAACAAGGATGGAATTAATATTTTTAACTTTAAGCTTGCCACAAACCAACTGCTCCACAAACTATTAGATCAATTGCCGCAGGAATCACCTTGGTCAGAGTCCGATGTATGCCAAGAATGTACCGTAAAATTTACGATTACCATGCGTAAACATCATTGGTAAGTATTTAATTTAATCCCTTGTTTTCATATTCTAATGTGATTTTTTAACAAAGCCGACATTGTGGACGTGTTCTTTGCTTTAAATGTTCCAATAACGATGTTCCAATTTTAAAATTTGGTATAAACAAACCGGTCAGAGTTTGCTTCGTCTGCTTCACCATATTGCAGTGTGGAAATGGAATGTAACTTTTTATTAAAAGATTAGTAAAAGTTATTATTTCAAAAAAATACACCTATGTTTATTCAAAACAAAAAATATGTAGTGTTATTCACAACAAAAAGAAGTGGTGTTAAAATTTTGCAAAACAAAAAAAAAATTTTATTTATCAGTGCATGATCCGGTTCAAACAATTATATTTTTATACTCATTGAAAGCAGGGTGCAACGCAGTAAAGGAGGCCCAACCCTACAATCCCCGACCCTACAAAGTATATATATATATTTAGGACCGAAATCGGTCGCCTATATCCTATAGCTGTCAATTAACTGAACTTTCGGAAATGACACAACCTTTGTAATTTTAAAGATGCTTGGTGCTTTTTCCAAAGTTTTTTGTAGAAATTCGCATAAAGACCGGCCAACTATATCCGATCCGAAATATACATATGTATCTAACAATATAAAATGCTAATTCACTGCAAAGGTATATCAACTTCGGCAACAATTATTACGCAGTTTCTAAAAAATGTTTCTTTTTTTTTCACATTGAGGACATACATTTTATGCATATTAAAAAACCTATAAATAATAAATATAAAAATTTAAAAATAATAAAAATTTAACTTTTTGTTATATAAAATGTTAAATATAATAAAATATATATAAAATGCAAATTCACTGCAAAGGTATATCAACTTCGGCTCCACCCGAGGTCTTTGATCAACTTTTCGAAAAATTATTACGCAGCTCTACAGTTTCTAAAAAATGTTTCTTTTTTCACATTAAGGACACACATTTTATGCATATAAAAAAACCTATAAATAAGAAATAAAAAATTTAACTTTGTGTTATATAAAATGTTATATATAATAAAATATATATAAAATGCAAATTCACTGCAAAGGTATATTAACTTCGGTTCCGCCCGAAGTCTTTGATAAACTTTTCGAAAACTTATTACGCAGCTCTACAGTTTCTAAAAAATGATTCTTTTCTCACATTGAGGACACACTTTTTATGCAAATTAAAATAAATATAAATAATACATTAAAATGTTAACTTTGTGTTAGCCTTTGTAATGTAAAGCAAAAGTTTGAACGAACAAAAATGAATTTAAATTGGTCAATCACAAATGACCATGAGTGCATTTTTTGATTTTTGCAATGTCTGATTTAATTGAGCAGAGAAATGCCACCAAATTTTGTTTGCGGAATAAAATTTCGGCTGCGGAAACGTTGAGGATGTTGCGAAAGGCATTCAGTGATTCTTCAATGTCTTCAATGTGGATCGAGGTCAAAACTCAAAGTCAGGGTGGTATGGTTCTTTGCGTTTTTTTTGTGTGGTGAAAAATGAATTCCTTTCACTCGGTTAATAAGGAATATTATTTGAGCGTTATACGTCGTTTCCGTTAAGCATTTTGTCTAAAAAGACTAAAATTATGGGCCAACAACTTTTGGTTTTTCCATCACGATAATTCACCGTCTCAAATGCATTCGTTCTTTGTGACCATTTCGCCTAGAACTCAGCGCATATCGAACCAAAATTAACATTTACTGAAAAACATGATGGTCAACGCAATAACACGGACTACATGATTCAATATATGCTAAAATTTAATCAATTTTTTCTTTTAGGTGTACCGCGAAACCTTTTTTTGTTCTAAACTTTGGATCAGTGAAGCCTAACGGTTATGGAGCAAGTAAAATTATGAGTGGAAATATTTTTTGCTTTTGCTTTCGACCTGTGTTATTAGTGATTTTAGATGCTATGCAGCTATGGTGCGGTGTTTAGTGTGGAGTCATTCGAAAATAACCAGACGAAGTAGTTGCAATATGCAACAATAGACTTCTTAATTTAAGAGACCATTTACCGAGCCAGCCAAATATTAATTTAAATATTTTAAATTTGGAAAATATTGAATCGGCGTTATAAAGTTCCTCATCAAAAATAATAATAAACAAAATTTTAAAATTCTGTGAGTAAAAAACATCCAATAAGGTCCTATAATTAAACTAGTGATAAGACAGTATTGCATTTGATGTTCTATTCTTGATCCGATTTATGAAGGTCAGAAAAGTGCAGATGGCAAAAAATGACAGTAATACATCAAACTGCAAATGTACATTGACAACTGTGACAAATAATAAAGGACTCACATAACAGAACAAGTGAAAAACGATTTTACGCGATAATTGTATCGAAACCTGTATTTTAAAATATATTCAACAATATGACCCGAGAGCAATTAAAACCTATACGTTTCGTCCAAATTTGAAAATGAATTATATACACATCTAAAAATTCTGCGCTCTATTTTAAACTAAGTTAGATTTTAAACTTATTAAAGATTATTATACCCTTGCAGAGGGTCTTATAATTTTAGTCAGAAGTGTGCAACGCAGTGATGGAGACATCTCCGAGCCTATAAAGTATATATATTCTTAATCAGGATTACCTCCTGAGTCGATATAAGCATGTCCCCCAGTCCGTCCGTGCGTCTGCCACACACCGTCTGACACACACCGTCTGCCACACACCGTCTGTCTGTGTTTCTACGCTAACTAGCCTCTCAGTTTTAAAGCTATCGACTTCAAACTTTGCACACATCCTTATTTCTATTGCACACATCTATTATTTCTATTACTATATAAGAACGGCCGGGATCGGTCTACTATATCCTATAGCTGTCATATAATTGATTGATCGGAAAATCTATAACTTTGTTGTTTTTCAAGTAAGAAAGTTGGAACTTTCCATTGATTCCATTTGTTGTAAATCTGCAGAAGGTATCAAAGTCTCGTTGTTGACTGCAAAGTCCAAAGTAGCGCCGCTCAAGACGAAGACGCTCCCCCGTTTTGAGTTATGTGCCGCTCAGCTTCTCCAGACCTCTGCGGCAAAATTAAGCCTCTTATTAAAGAACCGATCGAATGAAGTGTATATAGGTCAGATTCAGTAGCTTGTCTTCATTGGATTCGTTCCCATCCATCTTCGTTGTCAACGTTCGTATCAAATAGAATTGCTGAAATTCAAGAGTGGTCAGAGGATAGCACGTGGCGGCCAACTAAACAGTAACGGCAGACATTGTGTCAAGAGGCGTTGAGACGTAAAGGCGGCGGTAGAATCGATCTGGTTTAGAGTTCTATCGTTTTTAAAGGAACCGGAAGATAATTGGCCAACGAGTTCCCGGTTTGATCTGCCACCAGATCTTCTACAGATGGAAAAAAAAGAATGCGGTCGGATTAACCGCAATGGAAGTGATAAAAGAATTTTCCTCTCACCCCAATTTTCTATGATAGATACGATAAGTTTCGCTTGTTGTAAAAGAATTGTAAAAGATTACTAGGTACTCTGATAGTGTACATTCAGTTGTCGCATATAATGAAGCCTTCAAGAAAATTGTTCAGATAGTTTATGAGTACGAGTATCAAGAAGAAATTAAAAAGATTCTATATTCGATTTCATTTTTTTTTTTTTTTTTTTTTTTGTTCAATGCAATACGGTGGTTGACTATCTAACTGGTGAAGCCTCTTGGGCCGGAACTCGGAAAACGTGGAAAAATATTGATCGGAGAATCCCGCATCACTACGGCCGGCTGGGCATAGATTGAAGATTACTCTCTTTTTATATCCGCGACGAGTCGTCGAAGCGCTTCCACTACTCGAGGCTGGAAAAGAATATATACATATCGGGAGGACTCACGTCTATCCCGTTAACCAAGCCAACACAAAACACTCAGCCAGCAGCAGTGCTCCAGCCTGACACTACTTCCTCTTTCCCGTTCTCGGCACCGTTAGACCATCAGTCGGACGAATCTCTCCGCTCCCTTGAACAACAGAGCGCTCCTTGAAAGCGCCGCAAGCGCCCTGTCCCTGCTTCCTGTCCTACGACCGACGACTAATCCTACAAACGACGGAGCGCTCCTTGAAAGCGCCGCAAGCGCTCCGTTTTCGCTTCGGCTCCTACAGAATAGCGCCTATTTTACGACGACTCCTTCGATCGACGGCGTGCTCCTTAAAAGCGCCGCCAGCACTCCGTCCTTGACTTCACTCCTACAGGCTGACACCTACCTCACGGCGACTCCTGAGAGGTTAGGGCCGAATCCTATCCGAGCCTACAGCGGAGCGCCCCTTAAAGCGTCACGAACGCTCCGGCTGCTTGCCACTGCTACAGCCCCGGTCGAGCTCACTATATTCCTAGCTCCAAACTTGGTTTCGATGTCCCTTCTCCGCCCCGCCTCATGGGCGGCCGGGTGGCGAGATTCGCGCCGCTTCTGAGACTCGCTCTGCTTCTTCTGGCCGAACGTCGCAGGTCTCTGCCTCCTCTGCGCGCGTTGCTCGCACCACGCCTCACTGCCACTAGGGATCTAGCTTGTACGTCAAGACCCTTGACCTAACGAAACGAAAACATCTACGTCAGGCTCGCACGACCATGACCTAACCTCATGACTCACCTCGCTTCTGCGATCCGCGACCTGCCTCAACTTATCTCCGCATACACCAGTAAACGGCCGCTTGTGGCCTTTTAATTATTGCCGGTCCTGCGTCAGCTCCTCCAGCGCGATGATCCCTCAGCGGGTAAATCTTCGCTACAGCCCTTCTTGAACTTTTCGATGCCTCTCCTTGCTCGGCCGATCTTTCTCGTTCCATGGTTAAAACACCAAAAGAACGCTGGTTACCAGATCGTCAAAGCCCTCCATGCAATGCTAAATAGGATCCTACTATGCGATAGGGCTGCCACGTAGGCTGACTCACCGCACCACCCAGGGTTGCCACCCCGGTCGACCTATCGCCAACGTTACAAAGAGCTGAATCCTTTTTTTTATGAAGTTATTGAGGCTGGGATTACATTTCCGTTGTTGCGGGGCGTTGTCCGTTGTTGCGGGGCGATTAGCTTATGCTTCTATATCGTACGATGCCATGTTTCCAGTATTGTTGACGAAGCGCTCTTAATTTGTTTGGAAGTATGGAATGGTTCGGACCTTGCTTTGACTCAGCTCCAATTAACATATTTATTGTGGTTTATACTGCTTTGGTTTATACAAATATGGGTCGGCTAATGGCAAGTTCTTTGGTAGGGTCCAATCTTTCACGTTCACTGACTGGTCAGGGTGATAGCCTGAAATGGTTTTCAACGCAGACGCGACGCAGACGGCTGAAAAATTTTCGGAATGCTGAACAATTGACTTATTTGGTTCGCAAAAATAAGACATTCTTTATCATAGACTCTTTTTAGACTAGCAATAGCTTTGACATACTTACTCTCGGTGACCTGGAATGCCTTAATAGTTCCTAAGGCTTCACCGGAGAGGCAAGAAATTAAATGATTAAATTTATCGATAACAGGTATGTTCACATCTTTGTCAACTAAGGTCTAAGAGACATAAAATTTTTGAACTCCGAAAAATGTCCACTTTCAAGAACTATGGCAGAAAATGCGTGCACTTGGCTTCACGTTATAATTTCGAATATATTCCATAATAAACACAGAGTATCTGAGCTTTTATTGCGCTTCCTCTACACCTTATGCTAACTTATACTAGACTTTCAAATAATTTTCAATTTTTCATTTATGAAAGTGTTGCTTGGAGCGGTATACAAATTATGGAAAAAAAATTAAGAGATGTCTTGAGATTCTTTAAAAAAAATTTAAAAAAACGGCCGTTTTTGAAGAGACAGCCTTGGAGTCAAGTGCGAGAATATAAGCGAGTGCGAAAGGATCAATGATCCGTAGCGCAACTGAAGCCCAGGATAAGTGAGCCAACATAAGGAGCAGCTACCGACATGTAGCGAATCAGGTTGATTCATTCTTCGTGGAGCAGGGAGAATCCAGCGGAGGAGCAGAGTACATTCGAATTAATTATCATTACTTGAATTCTTTATATTTCCTTAAAATAAAGGAGGCATTTGTTGCGCCCTAATAGATTTAGCGTAGATTTAAATTACGAGTTAAGTGTTGCAAAATGTTAGAGTAAGCTTATAACACTTTATTTATCGATATACCTTTGTAATGGCCACAAGAATGAAGCGTGGTCCATCGCAACAGGCGAAGAGAAGCGACGGTGAAGTTAACAAGTGCTGGAGAAAAACACGAAGTTTTTTAGCTCTTGCGCACACTAATGTATTGAAATGATTTCTTAAGTTGAATAAAGAAAACAAAAGAAAAACTAACTTGGTGCCTGCTCAAAGAAACGTGGTTTATTGAAAATTGTTTATAGAAAAGCTATCTGCATATAGCTACGTATAACGTGGAATCAATAAATTCGGTGAAACTATGTGAGCTAGCCGCGAAATTTGTTGCGAAATATCAATGTAAATTGAATTATTCCCAAAGTTCACTTATAAACAAAAAATTTTTGATTTTTTATTCTAAAATTTACAAATTTCTAGCCGAGCTTATTATCGGATCGCTCCTGAAAATCACTCCCCATTTATTTACTAACCATGAAACCTAGGCTTAAGAGAAATAGCCCGAAAGGGTTTCCATCTGCATCTGACCAATTAACCAGGGGCTATTCCTCCCTGGCAAACAGGTTCAAATTTGATAAATTGGTTTTCTTAGGTGACCCTGGAAGTTGAGGTATGTATGTATTGATGTTCTGGACTTATGTCAAGGGTGTCCAAATTATGGTACAGATGAAATAGCTATTGGCCTGTGTATTAGAAACCAAAAAAATATACAGTCAAAATTCAGATTTATATATTCAAACAAGACATATAAAAATATGTTATTTTTTTATATTTATATATTTGCTGTTCAATAAGCATAATACTCAGAGTAGAGGCGGTCACACGAAAAGTGTATTGACGATGACGTTATCTTGACGGTTTTAGTGTATTTTTTTTTATATACATATAATTGTTTTATTTATATGACATATATATTATTATGGGAAGAAGAAAGTCTAAACGTAAGCCGCCTCCAAAACGAAAAAACATTGAACCTCTTGATCAACAATTTAACTGTCCATTTTGTAACCATGAGAAGTCGTGTGAAGTTAAAATGTAAATTTTTCTAACTACCTTAGAATTACTGAAATTAAATTTCTTGCATTTCCTTTCAGGGATAAAGGGAGGAATACTGCAAAAATTACTTGTCGTGTTTGCTTGGAAGATTTCCAAACTGGAATCAACTTTCTATCAGAACCTATTGATGTTTACAATGATTGGGTTGATGCCTGCGAAACTGCCAATTAAATACATTCATATTTAAAACCTGATCGGCATTTTAATTAAGTAAAATTATACATTTTCATTAAAGAGATAACTTTTAACTTTTATTTGGAATGCGATTTGGAGATCCACTACGCTTATATAATATTCGATGTTTCGGTAATAGTTTATGCACAGCGATGATCTGTAGAAGTTCTGCCGGGTGATTGAAAGAGCTAATAAGCAAATATGCTTTTGATTAAAAAACAGACTGAAAAGAATGCTTATTTTTTTATTTTAAAGCGAAAAAATGTTTAGCTTATAGTAACCAAAAAAAAAGATAATTATACCATTTTCTTAAAAAACAGTGTTTGGCTAAGCAGTCACCAACAAAACCCATTGGAATATTGATCATTTGATCAGCTGCAGCGGCATTGATTTGTGTCCCCCAGTTTCGCATGCACTTTGTTATTATTTGTAGCGCATGCGTTTTTGGGAGTTTTGGTAGAGCTTCTGCGCCCAAGCTCTTAGTTCGCTTTCGTATTTTTTTTGCGCGGAGTTAACCCAAGTAAATATTGAAATTAAAATTGAACTGCTTTAATTCTGCCACTTTAAAAACAGCAGGTAGCGTTACAAACAGTTTAATCATAAATTTGTAAATTTAAATTCCTCTTTTGATAATCAAAAATATGCATTATTAAGATTATTATTAAAAATAAATCGTTAATTTCTTAAGAAATTTTTTTTGTCAAAAAATAAAACTAATAAAATGCTTATTTTATAATTTTCATTATAATATGCTTATTTTCATTGTGTTCATTTTTTTTAAATCGTCTTTTTTTCCACATTGCTTAAAAAACATTAAACAATGCTGTTCCTTATGGAATTGCTCTAAGACTATAAATTATTAAATTATTCTATTCCTAACGCTAAAACCAGTATCTCGATATGAGTTGAGTTTTATTTTTGAGTAGAAAAGTAAAAATAAATGATGTATTAAAATGATAATTAATGATTTTCATGACCAGGGGCACTGCCGCATAACGTACAACTCCACGTATAGATCTGAGGAGTAGAGTCCTCGCGGGGCTGAGGAGTAGAGTCCGTCAACTAGGAACGTTATAATTTAAGCGTGTTAATAAATGCTGGCTGTCTACATTACCAATAATAAGATTATATTAAAACACGACAGACAGCATTTTTCTATTGTTTGTAAGTGATGGTAAGTTGATTAATAAGAGTCTACTATGGTATGGTTGAGTTATAGTTTTTTGCCTTCTGCTTCACCCATTTCTTATTATTAATTTAATGCATCTAATTTAATTACATTTTAATGTCTCTATTGCATATCTCGATTTGGTTTCCCTTTTTTCGTATGGATCGATTGTTACACTACTGTTACACTAAATTTTTGATTGGTTTTTTGATTTTTTACATTTTTGTTTTGATCATCAATCGATCCATCCGAAAACAGGGAAACCGAATCGAGAGATGCAAAAGAGGCATTAAAATGCGATAAATTAGACGCATTTTATAAGCTTCCCTGGTGCATAGAGGGTTTAAAAAACATAAAGAATACAAGGGACAAACTTTATAAAATCAGAAGAGCATCGATCTGTAGGCATGTACCGCCAATGCTAAATACTTTCCTCTAACCGCGAGCCGAAGGTCGCATGAAATGATCCTGATCACTTCACCTCACTTCATAACATTATGCCTTTTCTCGATTTTGGTATATTGGATATATTAAATTGTGACTTTGTTCAATCCACAGGTATCTTCACATTCTTTCTTATAAAATTAATCTTTTCCGTATCTACTCCCCTTCAGCTGCTTTTTCCCTTATCGCTCTCATCTGGAACATTTCCTTATAGATGAACATCTGACAGTTGTTACAAAATACCGACCTACTTCAGTGTATAGTTACCAAAAAATAAACATTTTTAATCTCAAATTTTATTAGAGATAAAATGGGGGAAGTGCACAATTTTTAGACGTGATAGAACACTGCGAGTGGGAGGTGTGTTAATTTGTGTTGACTCCAAATTCCTTTCTGAAGAAGTAAACCCACCTTCCACCTCATCTTCTTCTTTGTATCTAGTTCTTTGCATACCACATTATAGCCTTTACAGAAACTTCGTTAAAGTCGGATATCTTTAGCTCCGAAGTGTTTCCAAGTAAGTACACCACTTTTAGACGTGATACTAACACTTTAGACACGAGTGGGAGGAGGAGTGTCAATTTGTGTAGACTCCAAATTCATTTCTCTATTCTTGTGATAAAATCACAAATTTGTTTGCATTAAAATAATTGTTTTCCGGTCAATCTTATGTTACCTGTTCCTATATACCGCCTTCGACCGAATTGGTTCGGGTTTGACTTCTAGCACATTTAATAAAAGACTAAAAAAATAAAAAGTTTTAACCAATCAATCACAAAACAATGAAGAGATATGATTAAAAAGAATAATTTTTTTTAATAATTTACGTATTTCTTTTTTTACGAGAAGAATTTTTCACGCTTAATTCAAAAATTTTCGTTCTTAAAATCGAACTTTAAGAAAACAAATTCGTATTTAAATTAACATTTTTTTCCTTGAAATAAGTAAAGTAGTTCTTGGTCGACTTCCAAGTGCGTCCGTATAGTTTTTATGTATAATATCATTGGTGACGAATAAATGAAATATATGTATACAAAATTGTACATTAAAAATATTCTTACCCGAACGGGTTAATATCGTCGAATAAAATCTGTGGAGCAGAATCTGTGTATATAAAAATATTTTGTCTGGTGACACCAATGTCACCAACTATCTCCAATTTATTTAATCGAAAGCGTTTTACATTTACGCAAATTTCTCCTAAGCCAAACTACTTTTTCCAAATATTTGGATAAAATCCCTCTAATGAAAGCATTATCTTTCATTTGGTGTATCACTCATTGATATTGAAGGCACACAGAAAATTTTTAATTCTTCGGCTATATATAGTGTCTTCTCGAGCCTGCTACAAGCAGGGAATGCATGTCGCCACCTAGCGGACTGCCGTCCGCTGTGATAAAGAAATACATTTTTCACGTTTTTATACACATTTTGGGAGTGGCATGCGGTTTCGTTACCGGTATTTTACATAGTCAAGAGGTTTTTTATATGATAAATAATAGTTATAATTAAAAATGATTCTATATATCGAAACTACATGATTGTATTGTGACATTTGATGTTATTCATGCTGAAGATAAATGACACTTATATTTTTTGTACCGCTCGTAATGCATTGTTTAATAGAAATCGTTTCAAAATCAGGATCACCTCTTGAGTTCGTCTGTCTGTTAGTCTGTTTCTACGCAAACTAGTCTCTCAGTTTTAAAGCTATCGACTTTGCACACATCCAATAGCTGCCATATATCTGATTGATTGGAAATGCCACAACTTTGTTGTTTTTTAAGGATAGGACTTTCTATGGATTCCCCTTTGGGCAAACTAATCCGATCTGCCGAATTTCATAAGGATTGGCCGTCTATATCCTATAGCTGCCATATAAATGAACGATCGGAAATGTGACAACCTTGGTATTTTGGGGCATTTTCCACATTTGTATTAAAACAATTGAATTAAAAGTGGGCTTGCACCTCGAAATTCTAGTAAGGATCGGCCAACTATATACGATCCGATATATATCTCATAATATAACCTGCCACTTAACTGCCAGGGTATATAACCTTCGGCTACGCTCGAATTTAACTTTCCTGTCTTGTTTAGCTTGTGCTTACTTTTTAAGTGTTCTTTGAACTGTAATGTTCTATACATGTATTTTTATATATTCTTTTATGTATGTCTATTTTAAAAACAAATTAACTAACAAATAAACCAACCAAGAACATTTGAAAGTCTGGCCGTTATTTATTTTTTTTTGTAACAATAATACTACGAAATGGATACTATGATAAGTGCCAAATCAAGGTAACTTTCGTTTATTTGATTTTTTTTATGTAAAGCAAACAACAGATAACCCGCATTATTTACTAATCATCTTTTGGTATTCCCAATTCAGAGTTGCTCCATTTGACCGAGTTTGGATATTCAAATTCACCCTAAAAATATTCAAAATATTTACTATAAATGTAATCATATAAATTAAATTACCTACTGTAATATGATCAGGTTCATGCCACAGGTGCCAAATTACCCACCACCACATGGCTCCTCCAACAGCTATGGCACCAATCTTTGTGGCATTCGAATGAGCCGGTGGACCCTTTCGATATGAAACCCTTATAAAATTATATAAGAATCATTACAATGTCTGGAAAGAAATACTTAAAACTTACACATGACTTTCCCTGCGTATTGATTTAGAAGTCAATAAATTTCGGTTAAAACAGCCAACAACCGTTTTTAAAGAATGAAAATTGCGAGCAATATTCATTTTATCTTAATTGTTTACAATTATAAGGAACAAATTTTGGTTTGTGGAACAGAATATAAACATTTATGAAATGTACTAAATAAAACCAAAAACTCAGTACAAATGTATGTGTAATAGACATACATACTAGGCAACGCTAACATCACTATATTTTTTGGTATATTTTTTTTAGTTATACCTTTATTGAGGTATTGTTTTAGTATATTTGAACGTAAAAAAACATTTTCTTGGCAAAATACATTTTTCTTTTTAGTGCGAAAAAAATCGATGGAGTAAACATGAAAGCCTAGTACTCTGATCAAAAAACATGTTTGTTGAGCCAAAAAGTTTATTCTTTCCAGTGTAGATGATTTTTTTAAAGTTAACGAACTACGGACTTACTGTCAATCAGCTGTACTTGTTGATAAATTGATTTGAATTTAAAAACAAGAAAGGAAAGCTAACTTAGATAAAGCCAATTGGGATATGTTCCGCTACAAATGAAAAACTAGCTTAAATTCAATACGACCAATGACTTATTATTTTGGCGGCAAACAAATTTAATTAAAAGTGCCGCTAATGTAGCTATCCCCCAAACCAGACCATCGTTCCTTCAGCGGAATGTTTCTTGGTGGAGCCAAACGCTTCAAAACCTGAGAAAACAAAAGCAATCCATTTGGCACGCTTACAAATAAACTCGGAGCACAGCTGGCTTGATTGAAAAAAGCAAATGTACTATTTAAATACAAATAAAAAATATCAAAACGTGAAGCCTTTGAAAAATTCATATCAAATATTAGTCCTCTAGCATCCACTAAGAAGACTTGGTCCGACCTAAACCCCCTAATAGATAACTCCTCAAGCAGCCTCTGTTGGGCCAAGCAGTCACCAAAAGAAAACATTTGAAATAATCGTAATATATTTTGCTGCAGCGGTTTGTTATCAGCATTGCACTTGTATTTTAGAGTTGATAGTGATGGGCCGCTACTTGTTAAATTGCGCCGAATTGACCCCAAAAAAATATTAAAATTGAAATTGAACTGCAACTCGTTTAATTCGGCCACTACCAAAAAGCTGGTAGCGTAACAGTCTCAGTGCAATCACGTATAACAACAAAGATCTACATCACTCTGTCGACATTGGTGACACCTTTGGTAACTTTTAGTCAGATTACTCTAAGGACAACAACTTCCCCCACCATTAAAAGACACGCAAAAAAAATCCTCATGAATACACTCCTACTAAACTTTTTTTTTAACGGGAATACTCCCAGTATATACCGGATATCATACCCAAGCTAAGTACCTCCTGAAACTTAGTTGGAAATGTACAACACAATGTTCGCCCGACTCTCCTAGCCCTTAGTATGGAAGTCATTTTTTTGATTGCATATTTTTTCAGTTTTTGTTTAGCCTATTTTTAATACATATTTTTAAATCATAAAATGACATTGTATTCTATTCGAAAGTAAATCTTTATAAATATTATAAAATTGTAAATATGACCAGAATTAAGTGGCTGAGCGTTTTCGGGTGGCTGTTCAGAATTTTTGGTTCTATCTGTTCTGTTGATCTGTTCTATTTCAAGTTTGTAATATGCGATTTAAATTACGAAGTTATGTAAGCCGAAATTATGATGCGATAGGGTTTGTGATCGAGTGACGAAGCAAAGTGGGGGCGCGGCTCAACGCTTGATGATGTGGAGCGACCAAGGGATACCGCGATAGAGCGAGACAACGCTAGCGCATAACAGCAGATGCAGGTGACCGATCGAATGCACGAGCGCGGACACGCAAAAAGAGGCATTAAAATGAGCACGAGCAAGCAGAGACGAACGGTGCCAAATAGCGAAAGCGATAGATAATAGATAGATAGTCGATAAATTATTTCTGGATAGATGTACCTGCGGCTTCTTGTAGGGTTACATTGCCCTTATTGATTTTTGGCTCCAACGAAATTGGTGGCGTTGTCGGACCAGATCTGTCGAGGCTTCTTCCAGATAGAAATAAACCTCCTCAGTGCATAATTTTTTGGTTGTTGTGGTGTCTGACCCAAACACTTGATAGGCTTTTCCAGTTGAGAGGCGTTTCTGGACGTTGATAGAGACATGTGCGCGGTCTCTATGTCTAGCTCCTGGTACTGGCGCTTGGTGGCACGACGCGCTCGCCTTTAGCTATGTGAGCGGTTGGAGCTACTGACTGCCGGTGAAGGCGCAATACCGCCACACTTGGCCAGAAGCTCCTCTATGGGCATCTCGCTCTCCTCACGCAGTTTGGCGATCTCGTCCTCGGGACTATGGGCCTCCATGTCGACAGTTGCTTCGTCGTCAAAGTCGTTCACCATTATTTCTATGGTGGGTTCGAATGTGGTATCCGCCACGGAGGACGACGGCGACATTGGCGCATGGACGCTTATGTTGGTGTTGTCTGTGGGTCAGGTAGCGGGGGATTTCCGTCGATCCCGAAAATCTACAGAAAACTCATCTGTGCAGAACCCTGCGTCACTATACAGGATACAGACAACTCTTGTCGAAGAGAATTGCCGGCAGCAGACGCTGAACATGAAACAGTCGCTGGATACGGCAATCTCGGGAAAGGGGCGATTTCCTTGGATACCAGCTGGAGATGTGTTACACAAATACAGGTCAGTTTTATCATGTGGGAATGGACATCACAGACAAAGCATGCGGCGGGTTAATAATTTTGCGAGTCAACATACAGAGTTTGTATTTAGTAAAACGATTTAAATGCAGAGTTACCTGATTTAATGGTTCTTCGTCCTACCGTCGGATTTGGAGCGTAATTCAAACCACTCCGCATAACCGGAATTCAATTCAAGACGAATCGAAATTGAGAACCGAGGGACCGTTGATTTGCGTCAAACTCCCAGAAAACAAACTGGAGCATCGAATGATCTCCTGGCCCAAGATAAATTGTGCCTACCCCACTGCATCTTTGAAGTTGACGCGCAAATCGCTCCTGAGCTCCGCAGCGTCCAACTCAGCCAGCTCTTTGTGCGTCCTCTTGAAGTCCTCAACGACGCCATTCGATTCGCCAAACCTCACTTTTAGCATTGCTTCCAGAAATGGCTCCGTCGCTTTAAACGAGAAAAGTAAGCCTTGGAGATCCTCAAAAAGGCAACGGCTCTTTCTTTTAGGAGATGCAGACTTGACAAACGGATTCATTTTCGCAATAATACATTTATTTTATTTTATTGATAGTTCACGAGCCACTGTTGCAAATGCTATATAAAAGATGCAATATGTGTATGTAAATATATGTTAATATTTCGCGCACAAATCGCAAATCAAATATTTTTTTTCAATCTTCTATCTTAAGCGTGCGGAGCTTAAATTTTCTATAGGAAAATAATGCACCAAATTATTTTCCCACGTACAATTGCGTCGGGGTACCAAAATGTTAACTTACCGATTGTTTTTGGGGAACTGTAATTAAAGTTCAGAATTTCCTTTCAAAAGAGCAAAGCAGGGGCGCAGCTCAACGCTTGATGATGCGGAGCGACTTAGAAAAACCGCGAGAGAGTGAGACCAGGCTAGCGCATGACGGCAGGTAACCATTTTATAATTTTTTTACTGGACACAGCACATTAATCACGTGAATCCTGAAAGTTTAAACCAAATTGGGCGTGAAAGTTTTTCTGAAGTTCTCCCGAATTTTTCAGTCTTGGTACTCTTAGAAACAATGGGCATTTCCTGGGATAGCCTAGGATTTTATATTATTCAGTAAATGAATTAGTGGTAGGAGTAAAATGATTTGCACATAACTGTGTATATATATATATCATATAATAATCGTCTTGACGGTAGAATAGGTGTGCATATAGAATTTGTATTTTATTTAAATATATAATTTTTTCGTCACCAAATAGATATCCGATATTTTAGGTGTGGCATGGGAGTGCCCCATCGGTATTTTACCTCGTCAAAGGTTTATATAGATCGGAAATTTATTTAAAAAATAACTCATAATATATAGAAAAATAAAGTTACCCTCCTCTTGACGGCCGATTCGCACAGTCAGCAATACATTAAATGCAAGCATAAACACCCTTCTTTCTTACTCCTTACATTTTGGCCAGATATAAGCGATACATCAAAAGTTGCGGTCTCTCAAGACTCTCTCCACATGCAATATAAAATAGATCATTTAAACAAATTTTGAAAAGAACAGTGACAAACAGTGAATATTTATTATTAAGAATATTAAAAGCATTTTATTTTTTTCCTAAAATAATAAAAAGCAAGATTATTGTTAGTAGTATACATATTTTATTAATTAATAAAATCAAAGATAATAAAAACATAATTATATTTTATATGGTAATATTTAACCTTTTCGTTAATTTGCATTAAACTCTTTATTTAATATGTTTTAATGCAAAGAACCATATTCTTTCTGCATGTCATTCAGTGATATTATTTTTCCTATGCCGGATTTTTCTTTTTTAATTCCCAGAGAGAATAATTTTGAAATTATAATTACAATATCAAAGGACTCGGAAAGAAATGCAACTGAAGATTTTTCATCGGGAATCGAGTATTTTTCTCCTGCGCATGTAACACAAATCAAATCTTTGTATTTGGAAGCTCTGGAATTTAAACATTCTTTATGGAAGGAATGTTGGCAAAGAAAATATATTGACTGAAAACTTAAGGTTTCACCACAGATATCACATATATCATTTCTAAATTCAATTGGATTCCGCGTGAAACACAAAAGTTTGTATCTTGTGTATTTAATTTTTTTATTTAAACATTTAATAACACCTTTTTCATTTGTAGATTCAACTTCAGAGCGAACGCCCTTATCCGCAACAATAGGTTTAATCTTTAGTACTAAATTCGATTCGTTTATACAAGCACTTTTAAAAGTCATTAGAAAGGATTTATTGAAGTTGGTCGTCAATTCGGAACTTTTTTTTACAAGGATGCTTGTTAATTCTTCGGATTTATTCTTTTCGTAACCGTTGGGACTATCTTTAGGTATACCTACATGAAAAAAATGGTTTATAAAGTCTTCTTTCCCATACTTATCATTTTGATATGCGGGTTTACAGATAGATTCGAATAAAAACTTTAATTGATTGATTTCATCGTTTAAATGCCTACGATTAAAACAAAATGCAATCAGTTTTCTTATGGTATTAGAAGGTTCAACCTTTTCGATTTCAGATAAATATTCTATAAGATTTTCATTGTACCTCATACAAAGAAGTTTCGAAATCACAGAAGATGGTTTAGTATATCCAATGGTTTTAATATATTCTTTAACCGCGCTTTCTACGTCTCCCTTCAACAGCAAATAATTTCCATATAAGAAGCGTATGTAGGCAACATCAAATGAGTAGGCGTCATCAAAGCAGTTTAATGATCTCAAAGCTATTTCATACATATTTTTTTCAATAAGCAGACGTACTTTTTTACTTATATCATACTCTTTTACCATATTTAAAACCATCTCATTTGAGTCTTTAGATTTAGTTATGTACACAAATCCAAACTTGCAAATGGCACATACGAAATTTTCAACTTGCTTGACAAATACAACAACTTTATTATACGTATCCACAACTATTAAACTAGTAATTTGATTTCGATTTGGAAACTGTGTTGAATTAATTGCGACGAAAAGATACTGACCTACCCAGGAAATGAATTTCTTTCTTCCTTCAATTGCAAAGCATGGGCCTCTGCCATCGCGGGTGTAGCAATATACAGCATCATCGCGACCCACTACAAACATCGATTCCTCCATTTTTTCATATTCAGTTTTCCGGATCGTACAAACATCATTGTTATGGCCTTTTTCATTATCTATATGAAAATTTGTTACTATTTCGGAGTTATCCTTTAAAAAGAAGCTTATGACTTCACTAGAGCTAGAAGCATACATGCTGCAAATTTGGGTGTTCGATCGCTGCTTACTAATGTCAAAATATAATCCATTTATTGGGTTTTCACTAATTGAATACCGTCGAATGTTTAAAGTTGTAGATGGGATTATTTTTCCGTAATGTAGTAATATGTCACCATTTTCCAAGCCAAGTCCTAAAGCAAGGACATCATCGTCGATTGTCTCTACATTAATGCAACTGACTTTACTTGTGACATCGACGTAAGCCCACCCAAATAAGGGTGCTTCAAATTCTTTACTGAGTCGTCGTAAATCGTATAGTTCAATATTTAATCCAAAATTCGTAACCTGAGTGACAATTGCTAGCAAGTTGGTTGAAGAAAGTGCACAAAAACTGGCGGCTTCTTGCCTTAGTTTTCTTTTAAATTCAATAAGGTCAAATTTTGATGAAATATATATTAAACCGCTTTTGTCACAAAAAACAACTGTAACTTTAGTCTCCTCATTTTGTTTTGTTACATTGCAACAATAGCATGCAATGTCAGAATCAGTTAGACATTTTAAGGATGATAATACGATTGTATCAAAAAGATTCACTTTTCTCCATTCTGACACAATCATATCCATTTTTTAAATAGGGTTTCAACTTGATAGTTGTAAAGCCCTATAAATGTGCAGCCAAACTGACGACGTTTATATTAAATGAGTAGTGGAACGATGAATTTCAATTTTGGTACAAATAAATAACATGACATACATAAGATGTTCTTAAATAAATATCATAAATACACTGGCCGTAACATTTCTTTGGAATTAATGTTTTGTACAACAGGTTAAAGTATAAAGCAGGTGTGCCCATGCCCATGCCTGCTAATACCGATGCACAAAATCACAAATACATATGTGCGAAAGATTTTTATGTGCTGGGAGCAGCACACGTATATAACTTTGCTCTTCCCATATGACAAAGCGATCCAACCTCAAAGGCGGAACCAGACAATGGGACTGGGCATCCCTGGTATAAAGCCCAGTTATCAGATCGAAAAACTTGTTTGACGAGCAAAATTGTTTATTCTTTCTAGGGTGAACGGATTTTTGTGAATACACTTACATGTCAATCAGCTGTTTGTTTTCCAAATGTTTTGAATTTTAATTAAAAGAGTCTAAAAGTGTCTAAAAGTGCAAATATATGAAATGTATAGAAACAAACCATTCTAAAAAATTTGATTGCATCTTAGCGGTAATAATTGTGGAATTTATTGAGAAAACTACACAAAATCAAAAACAAAAGCACTGACATTGGATCAACAATGTCCGATTTTCGACGATTTTTTTATATATTTCGGTGACGTAAATATACTGACATGCCACTGATTCATATTTATTGAAAAATATTACCTTATTGAATTTAAATTTGAAAATTTTAAGATGACTATTAATGTTTTTTAAAAATTTCACCTTACGAAGGCAAATTTTAATAAGCACTTTGAAATGGTGAACAGTTCCTGGTCCGCAGTTCATGATATTTTCATATTATATATAATTTCTTTATAAATATTTTTTTCTTGCTTCCACGTATGGAATAAGGAAGCAGCATTTTGGAGTTGTTGTTTTTCTGGTCCAAATTGCATGCCGAATTTCAACTTGCTAAATGTTGCTATATTCAATTTGCTAAATGTACAACTGTGAGTTATCTTTCATGAATTTGAAATGACAATAATCACTACAGTGCCTCAATACTACTAACATATCTGCCCATTTGGAAGTTGCTGATTTCGTCATTCGCATTTAACGACGCACAGTATCGCTGCCTTTTGTGATGTACTTGCACAAATATTTGATTGATTTGGCCGATTGACAACTCTCAACGTTTGCATATGTTTCGAAAATAAGTGATAGCAGCGGGTAATATGGTACAATGAATTCATTTCCGATCTCAATCTCTTGATTTTGAACTTTAACTTTGATAGATCGACCTTTATCTTCTTTATCTGTAATTTGTTCAGCAAACAAATTAGGATATGAACATGCGGTAGTCCACGCTTCTGCCATTCCACCGAGTACATATAACAAATAAATCCGGAGTTTCATAATTTCGTACGCACGTCATAGCGTCTTGAGTGTATTCTTGCATGTGGCGTGGGCTTACGATATAAGATGACGTCCAATATTCATCACCATCTGAATGAACAGCATCACGCAAGTGTATATAGTCCTCAGATTGTAGCTTTGCTTGATTGAATTGGATGAACGCTAAACGTTGTCTCGGCTTTGACATACAGGTCGCAGTGAATTGCTGGAATAGCCGTCTCCGTCTCTTTAACTGTTGTCTTTCCTGTATATTGCACCGCACATTCAGATGATCCACCATCAAATATATCAAATATATTTGCAGAAATTGAAGCGGTTCATCTGGTGTTGGCACCATTGAACCATGCAAATGATATATTTGTCCTTGCATCTGTAATTTCAAATAATCATTTTTTGAAGATTAGGTGTAACTTTTGATCGTGTCATGGTGTAGTGTGTGGTATATATGTAGTTGTTATGTGTGTTCATTGTGTTGGTGTGAGTGATTGGTTATGTGTATTGTATCTTTTACCTTGCAATTCGGAATAAAGCCGACTTTTTGAATGATATTAGCTCTAAAGGAAGTCATGCGAAAGCAGTTATTGTAATCAAGGATGTGTTGAAGAAAATGGCTCGAATCGGGATCACTTACATCGAACAATGGTTTCAGTGGGTTTGGTGATGTAAGTAATGTATACAGTTTGACTTTTCCACTTGCGCAGCTCAATTCAGCTGATTCTTTTTTGAACTTTAACGCATTGCAATATTGGCATATAGTCGTCATTGGACCAATATTTTCATCACGTAGGTCGCAGTGGGATAATATTGGAATGGCAAGCGATTGTATGATGCCAATGATCTTTGTGTTTTCCCGCATTGTCTCAATCGGGCATTTTCTCTACTTATATTTGGTTATTCTTCGCTTAAGTTCTGTGAGTACACTTGTTGTTGGTTTGCATGTCTTGAGCATATGCACGATCCACATAATTTACACAGTTCAACTTTCCACCTTAAAGACAAATGCCTGCTGTTGAAATTGAATAAAAATTGACATAATACTCGTGATTGATGTAATGGTTTCTAATTGAAACAGAGAATAAAGAGTAGCTGTCAAACAATGTATCACGCACCAGCTACTATGTATCAGAAATGGCGTTGTATTTAATAAAGGTTTTCCCACTTTTCGGTTGAAATTTTTCTTTAATTTTATTTGCTATAAACCTCACGGAGTCCGAGACCGTTTCAACGAATGCCAAACCGTGGACATCTGTTCGTGCGTTCTGGAGTTATAGCGTCAGCAAGGAAAACCTGATTTAATTTTTTGTAATAGATTTATTGATAGTTGGTACAAGTTAAACAAAATTTAAATTGTAGTAAAACTTTGTATTTTAAATGTAAGATACCGACGTCTCGAAAATCCACATAAAATCTGCGTCTCTGCTGCTGCTGTTATCCCTTTTTATCCAACGTCTTCGCGACTTTAAAATGTTTTTTCTTCCTCGGTTCTGGAAAATTCTTCCTCCAAAATATCGCTTATGGTCATACTGCTTTTTACTGGATTTTCACTGCTTTACATCTGGTGATGCTTTGTGCTGTTTTTCCTCTATTCTATTTTATACTCGGGTATTCCTGACTACTTATCTGTCCCAGATGACCAATCGTCCTCCTCGTTTTCCGTGACTTCAGTGACTTCGTGTGGGCCAATATATTCAGTGGCCAATTTTTGACGTACAACAAACTCATTACGGCTTATGGTACCTCTTAGAGTCGTAGTGTTTTTCTATTAATCCTGTGTAATCCGTTTTATACGCTGCCGTTCTTCCTCGAATCTTTCGTGCATTTTCGGCTTCAGAAGATGTAATATTGAAAGACAATGTCTTGAAAGACATTTGATAAATACTACCGGGGAGTGCTAAAATCCAAACGGTGTTTTGTTGAACTCAATGACCTTATTATGTAATAAACGCTGTATACTTTTTGCTGCTTTCCTCTATTGGGACATATTGGCAAAAATATTTAGCATCTTCTCCCAGACGTCCATAACTGGCATTGGCAAACAGTCCTTGAGTACTATACTGTTCAATTTGCGAAAATGTAGATACGACGTTTTCCGTCCTTTTTGGGGTCGAAAACAAGTCGACTGGCGTAGTTGAATGTTGGATTGTGGCATCCGGTAATTTCGAGCATTACTGAAACAGTAGCGACTTTATCTTCTACTTTATAGATACCAATTAACTTCTTTAGCATACTGTGAAGGACGCGGTCGATGAAGATTTGAACTTCGAAGCTCATCTCCACGCAGCCATGACTCCCATCTCTTTAGGGTAACATTTGGAATATTCCTGACGATAAACTCTACCATTATAGATCTCCATTATAGACCATTATAAATACTTTTTATCTCATCTACTCGTCTCGAGCTTCTGACGAGTACGTTTCATGTGCAACTCATCTAAAATATATAGATTTTTCCGGTGTGGTGGTGCCTATGCGTGCCATCTACTACTATTCATCGACTATGCAGTTGCCTGTGATGTCCCTATTACCTGGGACCCAAATGAGGCTTATTTCATACTGGTTTGCCATCTCGTGGAGAGATGATCTGCGTCTGAGTATTACTGACTATTTTGGAGTTAGTGGTAACAGGGCTGATCGATATTATAGCCGCTTGGCTGTCACTGTATATATTGACTCCTCTTGGACTATTTTGACTATTGACTATTTTGGAGTTACTGGTAACAGAGCTGATCGATATTATAGCCGCTTGGCTGTCACTGTATATATTGACTCCTCTTTGTGTGGAGTTGTGTATGTTTAGGTATTTTAGTGCTTCCCTTATGGCTATCGCTATGGCTTGAATCACGCTGCAGTAATCTAATGTCTAATGGAAATTTGAGTAATCTAAAAGAGGATTTAATGCCTAGTTTTTCGGAGGTCTCCATATTCGACTCTGTTAGGAATGAGAGTTTGGAAAGGTGTTTGTGGATACTCCCTGGGCATGCAGTAGTCCCTGCTGGGAATGAGAGGGTCGTCAAGCAGAATGGTGGATTGGCCCTTGTTAAGGTGGCTCCATTGCTGGGTTTCGCTTAGCCCGATTGCCGATATTTTCGCTTATTTTATTTCATCTTGTCTTGGATTTGGTATGCTGAGTATGGCATTTAGGGCTTCGTTTGGGGTGGATCGTAGTGCACCGCTAATGCATAGTGCATAGTCCAGCTTCTTAAGGACGTTCTTCTTTTTGATGGAAGATATGTTGTAGTATGGGTCTGACTATGAAATACAATGTAAGGGGACATGCCCTACATGTTTCCTATGGCTTTTTTTTAAGGTAAAGAGGGCTGCAGCAGTCTTTTTTGAACTTTCTTCAATGTTGGAGTTCCAATATAGCTTCGTATCCAAATTTAGCCCTTGGTATTTGGCGCTATTTTTGAAGGAGAGCCTTTGGTGGTTTAGTGTTGGTGGGACGAGGTGCGGGAATTTGTTTCTAACTCTAATTTTCTAACTCTGTTTTCTGCGCATTGACTCCCAGCCCATTTCTGCATGTCCATTTGGCTCAAAAATCTCATCAATTAGCGTCTGTAGGTATTTGCGTGTAAACAGAATTGCGACGTCTTCCGCGTATGCCACTATACTGCAGACTCCCTCTTCCATCTTGCATAGAATCGAGTTTGCAGCTATGGTCCATACGAGAGGGGAGAGGACTCCGGCTTGCGGTGTGCCTCTGCTGAGGCAATCAAGCAATCGGCCGAAAATCTGGCCGCCAATAATTTATTGAACTCGTGACGTCACTCTCTCTTATCTTTATGTCCCTATCGCGTGGCCCGCTCTCGTGCATTCGCCCACCTGCACCTGCCGTAATGCGGTATCCTTGCTCTCTCGCGGTATCTCTCGGTCGCTCATCAGCATCAAGCGTTGACCGCGCTCCCGCGTCTTTACTTCTCAGATCGGTCTTCAACCCTACGCCCAGGTCTCATAATTTGTAAATCGACACAAATCATCAAATCGAAAAATAAATAGATTACGTTTATATATAAATCAAACAGAACTTGTTGTTTATTAAAGGCTAGATTCTGAACAAAAATTAAAGTTCCCGAAAACGCTCGGTAACTTAACATTTGGTGACCCCCGAGGTGATTGTGCTTGGGAAAATAATTAGTTGAAGTATTTTGCATTGAAAATGTGAGCTGCGCGGCCATACATATATATAAAATAAATTAAACATTAAAAAACATTATTCATTTTGGGATTTGTGCGCGAAATATAAATATTTTATGGCATATAGACGCATATTGCATCCGTTGTTTACAGAGTGATACAACCGCTCATACATATATTACCCCGTTATATAGCAATAGCACAGTGGGTTGTGAGCTGACAATAAATAAACAATCTAAATTAATCTTTTTGTGGCGAAAATGAATCCATTTTTCGAGTGTGCCTCTCCTGGAAGGAAGTTGATTTTGGGTCAAAGTGCAGTCGTCCTTTTTGAGGATCTCAAAAAGGTTTGAGGTTTAAGGACCGTTTTGGCGAAGTAAGGCGACTGGATTTATGCCGTAAGTGCCTTGGATTTGGTCACCTATCTCTCATAATCTGATGCATTTTGGTGGCAACTCTCCAGCTGACATTCAAGGCCAACACCCCTCTCCCGAGGTTTCCGAATCTAGCGACGCTGTTTTACGTTTAGCGTCCGCTGCCGTCAATTCTTTCGTCGCTAAGAATCGTTTTGGTGATGTGGTGCTGCTAGCCACTGCCAATATTCTATTCCGGAACCGCTCCGGAGTTCTACTGCCCTGCCGTGCGCTGCTCGATTCTGGCTCGCAGGTACACCTAATCACTTAAAGGCTGGCGAACCAGCTGCAGCTGCGGAAGATAAAAGCTCCGGTGTCTGTATTCGGTATAGGTGACACAGGGTTCTCTACAGATGGGTTTTCTGTGCAAAAAGCTTACAATCCCAATGCTCTGACTACTTCGCGCAATTAACTGCGATCGTAGTCTCCAACATCACTGACCTTCAGCACAAGATTGTATTGTACGTCAGCTCTTGGAAAATTCGCGCCAATGTAAAGCGAGCGGCTTCTCATTTTCACCAGCCTCAGCAATTTGATTTGCTAATTGGATCTGGATTATTTTACGAGCTGATTTGTGTGGGGCAAATTTATCTGTCTCCTAGTTTGCCCTCAATCCAAAAAAACTTGGCTCGGTTGGGTTGTTTGTGGAGGCGGAGTCCATGATAATGGTAAGGTCCTTATGGCAGCTGAGCGGTCAGGACTGGTCATCCAACAAGGCCCTTTAGATGAGCGGCTCGATCAGCTTTTACGACAGTTCGGGAAGTCGGAGCACTCACTGCACAGTATTAGCGCCTCGCGTCGTGCCACCAAGCGCCAGTACCAGGAGCTAGACATGGAGACCGCGCACACGTCTTAATCAACGTCAATCAACATCAACGAGTGTTTGAGTCAGACACCATAACAACCAACAAATGATGCACTGAGGAGGTTTATTTCTATCTGAAAGAAGCCTCGAAAGATCTGGTACGACAACACCACCAATTTTGTTGGAGCCAAAAATTAGTTGTGCGAATTATAGCGGTTATTTCTTAGTGACGAGCACCAGAGAGCAGTTCTGGATTTTTTTCTTCCAGAGTCCATTGAATGGAAGTTCATCCCACCAGAGTCCATTGAATGGAAGTTCATCAGCTTGTGTACAATATTGCTGCAGTGATTAATTCGATTAATCCCTCTCTCCGAGAACTCCGATGATCTGGACGTCCTGACTCGTAATAATTTTCTCCTTCTAGTTTCAGTGAGCCAGACCTGACAAAACTCAACATAAACCGGCTAGATGCCTGGTCGTCTTTTTTCAACAATGTTTTTGGTCCAGATGGAAGGACGAGTATTTAAACCTGTTGCAGCAACGATCCAAATGGCGCGTCAAAGGTCAAGGCATAGCTGTGAATGACATCGTGCTGGTGTAGGACGAAAACTTGCCCCCAATGAAGTGGCCCTTGGCAAAATGGTCGTCGTAGATGATGGAGTGGGTCGGGTGGCGCTGCTGAGGAAGGCGTCCGGATCTACAGGCGGATAGTCAACAAACAGATTTCCGATGTCCGAACCGAAGGAGTTCCATGAGGAGCGCTTATAGGAAACCATAGGAGGCCAAAGAGTCCTTGTATTCGGTCCGGAGGGTTTCCTCGCTTCCGGCTTTAGCCCTATTGAACAGGGCTCTGCTTGCTGTCTGAAGGGTTGCTAGCTCTGTAGACCACCAATTCTGGCGCCAGAGTGTTAAGACTTTCCACGGCTTGAGGATAGTCAGGTGGCTTTGGTGCAATGAGAGGTGTTTGAGAGGATTTGGTAGTACTTGACCCAGTTGGTTGTTTTATGGTTTCGAAAAACTACAAGTTCTGGGTTTTCAAAATTATGGGATGCCTCTATGTACCTGTGGTCGGTGAAAGAGTGTTTTTCTAGGAGAGTTACGTGTCTAACTGTTTCGATACAAGCGTGAGGTCAATGGATTCCCTTCGATTTGCTATAATAAAGGTGAGGTCATCTCCCTTGTAGCAAGAGAAGAGGTTTGACCTGGATCAGAGTATCGTATCACAAGTATCGAAGAGTATTATAAGTATTTATTTTTATTCCTTAAAGAAATTTTAATATCAGACCAATTTTGAATACTGCTAATTTTTAAAAAAGGCCCAAGCTTCTATCAGCTTAATAGTAAATGTTATGACCCTTCTGATCGTTTTGTTATATGAACGAAATATCCATAAAAATTACCAATTAAAAAACCCTAAAGGTCTGAGTGCATAGGAAAGAGGGATATGTGCAGTTTGGAGTTGATACCTTTACAGCTGAAAGACTATTTAGTGTAGGAACTGACATAAGGAGAGACGGGACAGGTTTATATCGACTAGAAGGTGATCCTGTATATTATCTTATTATAATAATAGACTGCTTATAAACTTCACTTCTTCACTTCATAGCGAACGGTTCACTTCACTTTTGTGCGCTTCCGTTTTTAACGTTGTTCTTGCCAATCACAGACACTAATTTTATGATTAAATCTCTTAACACTCATTTTTGAATCAAGTATTAAAGTTATACCCGCATCGCTACGCGTTTTTGCAGTTCCATATTTGGTGAGATTTTGATCGATTTAGAAAATTTCGCAATCCAAATATAGTTTTGCTTCTTTATCTTTATCTGTTTCTTTATATATTTGTAGTTAATTTTCTGCACTTTTTTGTAATACTTCTGCCCTTTACAAACACTCGCCTTGATTTACCTTATATTAACCGTATTGCTACATTGGTTGAAGACTAATTTTTATTAGAAAAATGTGTTTTTTTTCTTAAAAAATAAAATAATCATTATAATAATGAAATATAGTATTGTCTACTCGCTAAAATCATGGAAAAGGATGATTTCATCATCCCAGGCCAGCATCTATCGGTGACAGTGCGAAAGTGTCTCACATTCCAAATTTGCCGGCCCTAGTGCATCTGTCTCTGATGCCATTTCTCGCCGGGTTAGCCTCGATTATAGTTTCAGTCAGTACCGCTGGATACTCCTTTACTCCAAAATCTCTAAGCTTTTGAATGAATCTCCTAAGCGTAAAAACTCCGCTACTATGGAAATTGCAGCCTCAGAGATTGCGGGACAGCTTGATTAACACGCAATGATGCACCCGCTCATATTCCTTGGTACTCCATAAACAGGAACGGGAATGAATTTGCCTTCAATAAACTCGTCCGCCTTGTCCTCCAAGGCATAACTTCAAATGATTCCAAGGAATGCCCTAGAACTAACTCCGTAGCATCCACTCAACCCACCGCCCGGACGCTCGGAACGGACTTGTTGCGGCACAAATGTGTTTGCTCGACCAACCAATAACAACTGACAACTTCTTTAGTGATTCGACTTTATTTAATTAAGTTCAAGTTGGAACAAAATAATAAAAAAACTTTAAAAAACTTTGTCTTTTTCAGGCGTTTTTTTTTCATAGTGTCGCAATGTAACGGTAGATCAGTTGTGTGGCCTTTCACCCATATAAGCCAAAATCCCTTTTGTCTAATAGGACCATATTGAAGGGATCGAAACAGTATTTAAATATCGGCGGCAACATTCTCCCCCGTGAACGTCCCTCGGATCTTCACTTTGTTTTAAGCCGACGTCCAGGATTGCTATTTTGGCTACTGGGCGGATCATAATTTCATTCCGCGTCCATATTGTTGCCCTGCGTGCTTGTCCATCCTTGGCAAGCACTACGTCAGTCATACGTACTTTGGGCCACGAGTTTCTGGGTAGTTGATCGTCGACGACAACTACGATGTCTCCAATGGCTAACGGTGGGCGTTTGGTAAACCACTTGCATCGTCTGGTTAGTGTAGGCGTGTTCCCTTATCCAACGCTTCCAAAATTTTTCGGCGAAAAGCTGCGTTTGGTGCCATCGTAGCCTCAGGTCAGTGTTGTCTTCTAACATTGGCTTGTAACAGCTCGGTGATCTCATGAGTAGGTGGTTTGGGGTTAAACCCTCTTCGTCTTCGGAATCTAGAGAAACAAAGGTTAATGGTCTGGAATTTAAGATAGTTTCAGCTTCCATTAAAGCAGTTCGTAAAGTTTCGTCGTTAAAGTTATTTGTTGGGCAAGCCTTTCCCACGCTCCTCCCATATGAGGTGCTGCCGGAGGGTTGAATTTCATTTGATTGCGTCATAGAGTATGGTTATTTTGTTGAAGTTAATCCTTTTTAGTTCCTCCTTCACTACCTTTTCTGTGGCCTTAAAATTAGTGCCGTTATCTGAGTAGATTTCTTTCGGTACTCCTAGAAGTGCCATGAAGTTTTTTAAACACATTATGCAGGAGCTAACGTCGAGCTTGTGGGCTACTTCCAAGTGCACGGCTCTCAAGGTTAAGAACGTGAACAGAACTCCCCAACGCTTTTCCTTGTGCCTTCCAACGTTGACAAGGATCGGGCCGAAGTAGTCCATTCCGGTATACGTAAAGGGTCTCTCAAAGGAAGCGAGTCTGGCAGCTGGTAGAGGGGCAATTTGTGGGTGTTTAGGTAAGGCGGTTATGATTTTGCATTTTTGGCAACTCATTCGGACTTCCTTAAAAAGAACTCGCAGACGTGGAATGTAGAAGTCGGTACGTATCAAATTAATTGTTGTCTCATGGAGCATGTGTTGAGATTTTTCGTGATAATCCTTGGCGATTAAGAAGGTAATCCGTGATTTTTTGGGCAGTACGATGGCGTCACCTGCTGGGTTCAATTTGTCCATTCTGCCTTGCACACGTATGACACCTGATGCATCCAAATAGATGTTTAGGGCGATAAGCGGGCTGGCTTTATTGATGCAAGATCTGGATTTTAAAGAGGTAATCTCGGCAGTATACAATTGAAACTGCGCCTTTTTATATAGCCATGTCTTGGCTGAGCGAACGATGTCAGGGTTTAGACGTTTAGGCAAAGGTTTGCCACAGCATTTGGCACGTAGCTTCTCGATATATAGGAGGAAATTAGCCACAGCCCTGTATAAGCGTTTCCAGTCCGAAAAATAGTAAACTGCAAATTCGAAATGCTTTAGATTGGTTGTTATGAGTACATGCTTACGCATTTCAATCTTGTTTGCTTCTTCATTGGAGGACACTTCCGGTTCTGGCCATTCACCCTCCGGCTGGATAAGAAAGTGGGGCCCTTTAATCCATCGAGAAGCTTCTGGAGCTTTCACGATTTTTGTGGCTAAGTCTGCTATGTTTTCTTTTGTTGGAACCTAGCGCCACTGATTAAGGGTAGTATTATCAACGATCTCGCCAACTCGGTGCATGACGAAGGGTTGGAAATTGCGTGGGTCGATTTTTAGCCACTGAAGAACAGTCTTAGAATCGGACCAGTAAGTGTAGTTATCGATTCGTAAACCTCGTGTGTTTTTGATTTTTTTTGCTAGTCCAACTCCCATAACCGCTGCCAGGAGTTCCATACGTGGAATAGAGACGGGCTTTAGCGGTGCAACCTTGCATTTTGCGGCTACTATGACTGTATTGACATTGTTTTCCATTTTTATACGAAGATATAAACTGCGGCATAAGCGTATTCGCTGGCGTCTACAAAGGTATGTAGATTTATTTGCTCTGCGTCTGGTAGCAAACTGGAGTAGTGTCGGGGAAATTCCAGCTTAGTAGCTTGTAGAAGGACGATTTTTCATTGCATCCAAAACTGAAGTAGCTCTTCGGGAAGTTCCTCATCCCAGTCTATGCCTGACCGCCACACTTTTTGAAGTAGCATCTTTAGGCCGATTGTGTAGCAAGAGAGTAGGCTCAGTGGATCAAAGACGGACATGAGTACCTGCAGGATTTCTCGCTTGGTTGGTGTAGCGTCTCCGTTCAGGACATCTCTTTTAAGTCTTGCGAACCTAAATATATACTTGAAAACGTCGTGTTTTGGATCCCAATACATACCGAGAACCTTTTCAGGTCCACCAAGTTCTTTTGGATTGTGGATGTTTAATTGGCGCCCTCCAAAATGATGCATAACCGCGGCGGAATTTGAGATCCAGTTTCTTAATGTGAATCCTGCATTCGCATGAATATCCTTGACTGCTGATGCCACTGATACCGCCTCGAAATCATCATTGTAGGTGTCGATGAGATTGTCCATATAGTGTGCCTTGGCTGGCTTTATTGATGGAAGATATGGATTTTAAAGAGGTAATCTCGGCAGTATACAATTGAAACTGCGCCTTTTTATATAGCCATGTCTTGGCTGAGCGAACGATGTCAGGATTTAGACGTTTAGGCAAAGGTTTGCCACAGCATTTGGCACGTAGCTTCTCGATATATAGGAGGAAATTAGCCACAGCCCTGTATAAGCGTTTCCAGTCCGAAAAATAGTAAACTGCAAATTCGAAATGCTTTAGATTGGTTGATATGAGAATTGCGTAAGCATGTCGCAATTCAATCTTGTTTGCTTCTTCATTGAAGGACACTTCCGGTTCTGGCCATTCACCCTCCGGCTGGATAAGAAAGTGGGGTCCTTTAATCCATCGAGAAGCTTCTGGAGCTTTCACGATTTTTGTGGCTAAGTCTGCTATGTTTTCTTTTGTTATATAAGCGTATTTTGGCATAAGCGTATTCGCTGGCGAACCCAAATATATACTTAAAAACGTCGTGTTTTGGATCCCAATACATACCGAGAACCTTTTCAGGTCCACCAAGTTCTTTTGGATTGTGGATGTTTAATTGGCGCCCTCCAAAATGATGCATAACCGCGGCGGAATTTGAGATCCAGTTTCTTAATGTGAATCCTGCATTCGCATGAATATCCTTGACTGCTGATGCCACTGATACCGCCTCGAAATCATCATTGTAGGTGTCGATGAGATTGTCCATATAGTGTGCCTTGGCTGGCTTTATTGATGGAAGATATGGATTTTAAAGAGGTAATCTCGGCAGTATACAATTGAAACTGCGCCTTTTTATATAGCCATGTCTTGGCTGAGCGAACGATGTCAGGATTTAGACGTTTAGGCAAAGGTTTGCCACAGCATTTGGCACGTAGCTTCTCGATATATAGGAGGAAATTAGCCACAGCCCTATATAAGCGTTTCCAGCCCGAAAAATAGTAAACTGCAAATTCGAAATGCTTTAGATTGGTTGTTATGAGTACATGCTTACGCATTTCAATCTTGTTTGCTTCTTCATTGGAGGACACTTCCGGTTCTGGCCATTCACCCTCCGGCTGGATAAGAAAGTGGGGCCCTTTAATCCATCGAGAAGCTTCTGGAGCTTTCACGATTTTTGTGGCTAAGTCTGCTATGTTTTCTTTTGTTGGAACCTAGCGCCACTGATTAATGGTAGTATTATCAACGATCTCGCCAACTCGGTGCATGACGAAGGGTTGGAAATTGCGTGGGTCGATTTTTAGCCACTGAAGAACAGTCTTAGAATCGGACCAGTAAGTGTAGTTATCGATTCGTAAACCTCGCGTGTTTTTGATTTTTTTTGCTAGTCCAACTCCCATAACCGCTGCCAGGAGTTCCATACGTGGAATAGAGACGGGCTTTAGCGGTGCAACCTTGCATTTTGCGGCTACTATGACTGTATTGACATTGTTTTCCATTTTTATACGAAGATATAAACTGCGGCATAAGCGTATTCGCTGGCGTCTACAAAGGTATGTAGATTTATTTGCTCTGCGTCTGGTAGCAAACTGGAGTAGTGTCGGGGAAATTCCAGCTTAGTAGCTAGTAGAAGGACGATTTTTCATTGCATCCAAAACTGAAGTAGCTCTTCGGGAAGTTCCTCATCCCAGTCTATGCCTGACCGCCACACTTTTTGAAGTAGCATCTTTAGGCCGATTGTGTAGCAAGAGAGTAGGCTCAGTGGATCAAAGACGGACATGAGTACCTGCAGGATTTCTCGCTTGGTTGGTGTAGCGTCTCCGTTCAGGACATCTCTTTTAAGTCTTGCGAACCTAAATATATACTTAAAAACGTCGTGTTTTGGATCCCAATACATACCGAGAACCTTTTCAGGTCCACCAAGTTCTTTTGGATTGTGGATGTTTAATTGGCGCCCTCCAAAATGATGCATAATCGCGGCGGAATTTGAGATCCGGTTTCTTATTGTGAATCCTGCATTCGCATGAATATCCTTGACTGCTGATGCCACTGATACCGCCTCGAAATCATCATTGTAGGTGTCGATGAGATCGTCCATATAGTGTGACTTGGTTATGGACTCGTATGCTCGAGGATTTGTGTCTTTAAATGCCTCTGCGTTTTTGTCGCGTACGTAATGGGCGATTCAAGGTGCGCAGCAAATTCCGAATGTCATCGAACGCATGACGAAAGTCCTTGGAGTTTTTTTTTTTGGTAATGCAACCATAAGAACCTTTGAACTTACATATCGTTTTCTTGTATGGTAATTTGATGGAACATCTCTGCAATGTCGGCGCACACGGCGATGCGGCCAACTCTAAATGCCATAAGAACCTCTGTGAGTGGATTTAGATAATGGGGTCCATTTAAAATAAAATCGTTAAGAGATTTCCCGTGACTTTTCGCTGCTGCGTCCCAAACCAATCGTACTTTATTAGGTTTGTTAGGATTTAAGGCGATGAAAATTGGGAGATACCATACCCGATGCTCCTCCTTATTTATGTCTGCAGGTTCTAGTTCGATTGCAAATCCTTTAGACACAAGATTGTTGATTTGGTCTTGAACTTGCTCGAAAATTTCTGGATCTCTCTTGATTTTTGACCGCAGGCATTCCAGACATCTTAAAGCGGTTGAAAGGTTTTCTGGGAGCGTAGCACGGTCATCTCGCCAAAGAAGACCGACCTAGTAACGGCCATTTTCCTTTTTGCATGTGTCTTCAAGAATGCGTATGGCCCTTTTGTCATCTTCCGATTGAGGCTTTCGTGGAGCTATAGGGTCTACGTTAAAACTATCCTTGATGGCTTTGTCGAGTTCGCCCCAGTTGCATTCGCGGTGATGTAGAGAAACATGTTTGCTTGAGTTTCCTGTTCCTTGGATGCTCCATCCTAGAGCACATTTTGAGGCGATGGGTTCGTTCCGTCTTCCTTCACGGATTTATCGGGTAACCGCCAATGCCCAGTTGTTTGTGCCAATAAGAACCATAGGCTCTGCGTTATAATACGATTTCAGAGTCAATTCATGTTAATATTTATACCTTTTGCATAGTTTGTCTGCATCAACGGTCTGATTTGGTAATGACATATTTTTAACAGAGTGCACTTTGTTAATCCACATCTTTTTCGAATTTCCAGTCTCTGAAATTCGATTTGATGTTGCGCTCTCTCGGAAGTATTCTCCATCCTGGTGGTGCCGCCGGTCCACTGTAGGCATAGCGGTTCATTTGTTGTGGCAATTTTTAGATCCTTCAGGAGTCCGCTCACTGATGAGCCTTCGTCTAGGCAAATGTATTAATGAAAACTCCTTTCCCATACGGAGTGACTGGCAGAATTCGGAAGAATTGTTCTTCCATAATGCATTCTTCATGATGAGCACTAACTAGCTCTGATTGAGGTGGATCTCTGTGAAGTAAAGAGTGATGCTTGGACTGGCTGTGTCGACTACGCAGTCGCGCCTGGAAAAACATTTGCAGCGATGGGCCTTCACATCTGTAGCAAGTCCGTGAGTCGTTTAAAATTCTTTGTCTTTCTGGAACAGTTAGCAGCTTAAATTTTTCGCATTGGGCGGCGGTGTGCTCAGTAGAATTACACATAACGCACTTTTGACACGCTCTGGTTTCTTGCTGGATATCGATCTCCGAATCGAAAGTTGCTTCGTTCTACGATCCCCGGCGAGTTTCTGAATGGGTGTTGACACTGTTGGTCTTTGCGCTTGATCCGGGTAGTACGGTAGAAGCTGCTTCCGCTAGTTTATATAGCCAGTCGGTGAAAGATTTTAATGTGGGAATTGAATCGCAGCGTTGATGCATAGCCCAACTTAATTTGTGATGAGTAGGTAACATATCAACGAGTTCCCGTAGCAGTATTGGATTGTCCATGTGTCCGGCAAGCTTCCATAGTAGCGCAGGCGTTTCGGTGTCTCCAGCTTATCTTTGTGTACGTTGATTTTACCGATCCTGTCTATCAGTCGATCGAGGATTTGCTCAGGTCGTCCAAAAAATGTTTTCAGCGCACTGATGACTTCTGGAACCAGTGTTGGTATCAGCAGCTTATCATGGACCAATTCGTACGCTTTTCCCTTTATGCATTTTTGAAGCCGCAGCATGTTTTCTGCGTTCGAAAAGCCTGCTACAGCGCAACTGTTTTCGTACATACTTATGAACATGGGCCATTCCGCTGGATTACTGCTACTTCATTACTTCAAGCATTGCCAGCATTAGATTACAGTTGCTCGGGACGCTTGTCGGCTCAGCTAACTTGAAGGCTTGTTGGGTGGAATATGTGGTTGATAGGTGTCCAGCTGTGCCTGGGCAGACTTTGCGCTATTAACGGATTGAGCTTCCTGTGGATGCTGTATGTTCGCTGCAAGTTGAAATTACGTCTTCCCCTTCCTTACAGAATGTGCATTTCCACGGTCTCTTATGTTGGCATCGACTCCAGCGCAAGCAAAGTGAAACCATAGCTTGCATGTGTCGCATTGGACCCAGTTTTGGACACCGCTATTTAGCCGACTTTTTTTGCATATGTTACACACCGTTGTATCTTGCTCCGTAGGCATTTTGGAATGTCAAGATATGTATGTATAATTGTGTATTTGATGTTGACGATTCTACTATGGTGCTGTTTTTGCGTTTGCCTGTTAGGACCTGTTTACTTTTTGTGATGTACTACACGAGGTTGCATTCAGATTGCCTTTTTTACATGTGTGTATGTGCATGTGTGGGCGTCTATGCAGATGTCTTCGGGTATGTCACAATTTCTGATGAAATTCAGGCGTCTGTTGGCTTTCGCTTGTTTGGCGTATGTTGAAGTAAAGTTTTTTAAAGAAATGTTGCGGCACAAATGTGTTTGCTCGACCGACCAATAAGAACTGACAACTTTTTTAGTGATTCGACTTTATTTAATTAAGTACAAGTTGGAATAAAAGAAGAAAACAACTTTAAAAAACTTTGTCTTTTTCTGGCGTCGATAGTGTCGCAATGTAACGGTAGATCAGTTGTGTGGCCGTTCACCCATATAAGCCAAAATCCCTTTTGTCTAATAGGACCATATTGAAGGGATCGAAACAGTATTTAAATATCGGCGGCAACAGGACGGATGTCGCGGTATTGCCAACCGTGCCACGAAAACCCCTACAGGTGATCCCACCATCCCATACAAATATTTGACTCACGGTAAGCCCCTGATACCTCTGAGACTTACATATCAGCTTATACCAAAACCAAAGCCGTTAGTAGAGTGGAAGACATTAGGAATTTAAAATATTCCTACATGTGTGCCAGTGACTTTGTTCGGCTGGCTTCTGGCCAAAGGAAATATTCGTACAAGAGCATCAGCCAAGTACGGTCAAGAAAAAAAATTCTACGCCTGTAGAAAAATGAATCACTCCTCATTTGCAACATATTTGCTCATCAATCATTTTTCCATGTCAGCATGGTTCCATTAAGTGTCGCTCCACCACCACAAATTTTTTGGAGTTGACATTCTTTGTCATCTGCTTCTGAAAGGGACTTCCAACTGAAATAACATCAGTTTGAAGTTACACAGACTTTATTAGAGCTTTTAGTTCAGTTAATCACACTCTTCTGTTGAGTAAACTGAATCTTTTGGAATTCCACAAATCTTCCGTGATTGATGAACACAGAAAGTTTTATTTAAAAATGTACATTCCTGTTGAGTTCGTCCTGAACTCGCTGGTACTAATGTACGCTGAGGATGTTAAGCAATACAAATCCTCTTCTACCCAATGCAGACTTCACTCTAATCTCGATAATTTTCAAAAATGGTGTGGTGTTTAGCTAATTTTTTATGTTTTGGCACGGCTGCCGCTGCATAAGTACAGCCCCCTCCCGCCCAACTGACCGAGGGACGGTATTCTCCAGCTGGTATTCAAGGCCAACACCCCTCTCCCGAGGTTTCCGCATCTAGTAACGCTATTTCACGTTCAGCGTCCGCTGCCGTCAACTCTTTCGTCGCTAAGGATCGTTTTGGTGATGTGGTGCTGCTAGCCACTACCAATATTCTAATCCAAAACCGATCCGGAGTTCTACTGCCTTGCCGTGCGCTGCTCGATTGTGGCTTGCAGGTACACCTAATCACTTAAAGGCTGACGAACCAGCTGCAGCTGCGGAAGATAAAGTCTCCGGTATCTGTATTCGGTATAGGTAATAGGCAAAAAGCTTGCAATCCCAATGCTCTGACTACTCCGCGCAATTAACTGCGATCGTAGCCTCCAACATCACTGACCTTCAGCACAAGATTGCATTGTACGTCAGCTCTTGGCAAATTCGCGCCAATTTAAAGCGAGCGGCTCCTCATTTTCACCAGCCTCAGTAATTTGATTTGCTAATTGGTGTTGGATTATTTTACGAGCTGCTTTGTGTGGGGCAAATTTATCTGTCTCCTGGTTTTCCCTCAATCCAAAAAACTTGGCTCGGTCGGGTTGTTTGTGGAGGCGGAGTCCATGATAATGGTAAAGTCCTTATGGCAGCTGAGCGGTCAGGACTGGTCATCCAACAAGGCCCTTTAGATGAGCGGCTCGATCAACTTTTACGACAGTTCGGGAAGTCGGAGCACTCACTGCACAGTAGTGCCTCGGAGGCGTCGGCGGATTCCGGCAGCCTCCTGGCGCTTGCGACCGCCAAGCTGTTCCGGGAGCGACGGAAATCCCCCGCTACCAGCTCCACAGACAACACCAACAAAAGCGTCCGTGCGCCAATGTCGCCGTCGTCCTCTGTGGCGGGTACCACTTTCGAGCCCACCATAGACATGATGGTGAACGACTTTGACGAAGAAGCCACGGTCGACATGAAGGCCCATAGTGCCGAGGACGAGATTGCCACACTGCGTGATGAGAGCGAGATGCCCATGTATGGCGCCTTCACCGGCAGTCAGTAGCTCCAACCGCTCACGTAGCTTACGCTCACGTAGCGTCGTGCCACCAAGCGCCAGAACCAGGAGCTAGACATGAAGACCGCACACACGTCTCTATCAACGTCCAGCAGCGCCTCTTATCTGGAAAAACCGAGAGGAAAAACCGCCTCCTTCTAGTTTCAGTGAGCCAGACCTGAAACAAAAAAAACATAAACCGGCTAGATACCTGGCAATGCGTCCTCTTTCTTCAGCAATGTTTCTGGTCCAGATGGAAGAAGAGTATTCAACCCTCTTGCAGCAACGATCTAAATGGCGTGTCTCAGGTCAAGGCATAGCTATGAATGACATCATGCTGGTAAAGGACCGAAACTTGACTCCAATGAAGTGGCCCCTGGCGAGGGTGACAGTAATGGTCGTCGGAGAAGACGGAGTGTGTCGGGTGACGCTGCAGAGCACGGCGTCCGGTGTTACAAGACTGACAGTTAACAAATTGTGCCTTCTGCCCCTTCATGATGCTGTTGAATCATCTTCCAAGGGGGGGAGTATGTCGGGTCAAGCACCGCTAGAAAGTCTGGCCGGCAAATAATTTATTGAACTCGTGACGTCACTTTCTTTTATCTTTATCATTCGATCGGCCACCTGCAACTGCCATCATCGTTGTCTCGCTCGGTCTCGCGGTATTCCTCGGTCGCTCCGCAGAATCATGCGTTGAGTCGCGCTCCCGCTTTTTTACTTCTTAGATCGGTCTTCAACCCTACGCACAGATGCCGCATTTTGTATATCAACAAGGTTCATCAAGTAGTAAAATATTGCGTTTATATATAAATCTAATAGAACTTGTTGTTTATTAAAGGCTGGATTCTTAACATTAATTAAAGCTCCCGAAAACGGTGTATAGGACGACTGTTTCTAGTCCTTCTACTAGGAACGTTAAAATTTAGCCGTGTTGTAAATGCTGGCCGTCTACATTACCATAAATGATATTATATATAGAAACACGACACCAAGCATTCTTCTACGGGTTGTTTGTGATGGTAAGTTGATTAATAAGAGTCTACTATGGTAAGAGGGAAGGTGAAGTTTTGCATCCCAATTAAGTTCTCTAAGGGCTAATATTAAGAAGTTTTTTGCACAGATTCTATGTGATCACGATGTGTACGATGTATAAAGTTTTTGTTATGTACGGGTCAATGAGTTCTTTTCACCATCTTTTAATAAAACCAAGCACACCCATAGCTTTATTGACCATTGTGGATATATGGTCGCTAAATTTAAGTTTCAAATCTAATAGGACACCAAGATCGTTAACCTGAGTTAATCGTTCTAAAGTATTCCCATAGAGAAAGTACTTACGCCTGGTGTGGACTAGATCGATAAAATGACATGAGTTTACATTTCGATCCATTAAGCTTTAGGTTTTTTGCTAATCACCAATCTTGAAATTTATCCAAATCGGATTGAAGTCTAGATTGGGCGCTAGTGAATCTATACTGAAGACAAAGCTTAACGTCATCAGAGTACATAAGTAGAAGTGAATCAGTTAAGGCAAGTGGAAAATCGTTAATAAACTATGTAAAAAGTAACGGTCCAAGATGGCTTCCTTAGGGCACCCCAGATGTGACGCGGACTAAACGCGAGGTAAAATCTTTAAAGAAGACACGTTGGGTTCTTTCAGATAAGTAGCTCGAAGTCCAGATAAGAAGATCAGTTGGGAATCCCAAAAGACTGAGTTTACTTATAAGAAGCGAACGGCTGTTTGTAAGCCATTCCCGAACCCATCCATGACAAAAGATGTTAGCTTCAATAAGTTGGTGGTGGTGGAGCGGCGCTTCATAAAGCCATGTTGGCACGGGGATATTATTGAACTACATAGGTGTTGCAAATTTGGAGTGATAAGTTTTTCGAAAAGCTTTGGGATGGCTGACTATTTAGAAATGCCTCTATAATTGGCAGCATCGGATTTTTTCCATTTTTTATGCAGAGGAATAATGTAGGATTCCTTCCACATAAGGGGAAAAATCGAAGTCTCCAGCGATAGATTAAAGAGTTTAAGGAGCGGTTTGCACAGTGCCTCGGCGCAGTTCTTCAGAACAAATCCTGGTACTCCATCGGGGCCTGGCGAATACACGGGCTTAACCTTAAGAAGATCCGATAACACATCACTTTGATCAAAAGATGGGCAAAAAAAAAATGATTGGCTGATTGGAATGATGCTAGGTGAATACGTTGTTTGAACTGTGCAAAGAGTTTCGCCATTTCTCGATCAGTGTACCCATATGAGTTCTCAAACGTAAGCAGAGGAGGAAAAGATACATGTTTGCGCTTTGTGTTTACAAAGTTATAAAACTCCTTCGGATCTTGTGTAAATTGAATCCAGCAGCGGCGAATATAACATTCGGTGTTATGCGCCGTAAAATTGGACCGAGCTTGAATAACTAATTGTACAGAAAAAATTGAAAGCCAAAAAAATATATTAAAAGGTTAATACAATTTATATAGGGACATGTTTATTTCTTCACATGCCAGTAGATCGGACCAATCAAATTCCAAAATGAACTTATTTAGTTTTTTAAAATAAGTCCTACGGAAGTGTTACGCTATTTATCTTTTTTAATAGCGGCCGAAAAAATTCACTAATATATGATTAAATTTTTATTTCGATGGTTCAATTTAACCCCAAAATCAGCTGCTAAAATCAAATGCCGAAATAAAAGTAGTTTAAAGCTTAGCAATAAAAGCTCAAAACCATGCAGCTGGGCAAGAGGCGAGGCGGGGGAGACGCACACAGGCACAAGATGAGTTAGTGTGCAGCTGTTTTACAAAGCTCTTAAAAGCGCATGCGCTACAAATACCAGCAAAGCGCATGCGAAACTGGGAGTAACAAAACAAAATAGAAACTGCTGATAAATCCGCCGCTGCTCCTCCGTTTCTGCGTCTTCTATTTAATTTTACATTTTTGCCTTTGGCTGCTTGGCCCAAAAGGAAGAAACGAACTTTATTACATTTACGTGTAGACTTAAGGCCATTTAAAGTATTGGTTTCCTCAGGATCTGAAAGGAAACACAAGTCCAGCAGCCGACCTAACGAATTTTTAACGTGGTTAATTTGACCGTGTGACATATCAAACATGCCCGTGGGGAAGGCGTTGTGCGAGTTTAGCAATAAAGACGGTAAATTATCAACAGTAGACCACGCGAGTTTTGGGATATTAAAGTCATCCAGAGCTACTAGCCGGTCACAATCAGACAGAAGATTAGAAACGAAACGAATAGCGGACAAATGTTGTTAGTATTTGGGCGGTTCGGACGAGCAGGTAACGTATAAATATTTACCGGATTTGAAATATGATTGATTTTAATGCAAAGAAATTCTATGTCCCCAAACTCTTGTGATTTTACCTCTGCAGAACCGAAATTGGAGTCTATAGAAATGAACACTCCTCCTCCCCTTCGCATTGTTCTTTCACGTCAAAAATTGGTGTACTTACTTGGAAAAACTTCGGAGCTTAAGATCTCGGGCTTTAACCAAGTTTCTGTAAAAACTATAATGTGGGATGCAAAGTATCAGAATAAAGTTTTAGAAGTTTATTACGTAACCCTCTAGTATTCTGATAGGTAAGTATTAATGAAGAAATTAGTTTTTCTGTGGCAGTGAAACTCCCACAGGTTTGATAATTTTTTTCTTCACAGTACTTGGCTGATTTTTTTGGACGCAAAATTTCTCGGGCCAAAAAACTTGTGGGACAAATCGTATTGAACATCTGCACGGGCACATGTATTTTGAAAGATGACGTGTGCCTGGTGTAGTTATTTTTAAATTTTGTATCAGGGGCAAGCCGGGAAACAAATATGTGTTCCGATAGAGGGATCACCAGCAAGGGTTTTGGTACCGCCCTAACTAATACTGCGGCATCAGTTCGTACCAGGGGTCGGACGCTTGATTGTTCTGTTCGGTGACTCTTAAGGGGGTTTGAATTATTGGGTCTAGTGGTATCACTTGCAATGCCACAGAGCGCACAGAGTTGGTCCGCTGATCAACTCTTTAAATCCGCTTGCACAGACAAGCTTGAAATCCATAGTTAAAAATGTATTATTTGTTACTATTATTTTATTTTTATTGAAGTACCCTGAACTACTGTGCCAGTGAAACAAATAGAGCTTAAAGAGAGCGATTAGTTAGTTGATGTGCAAAAAATAGAGAAAGGAATCTGAGCGACAAAAGAAGCAACACAGAAATATAAAGAAGCAGAGCAAAGCTATTATTGGAAGAAAATTGATAAATTTTTTATTTTACACCCAGATACCACTGCACACGCGAAGCGGTACGGATATATAAGTGTAAAAAATTGGATTATAAAAATATCATTAAATGTCAATAAACATCGGTTTGTTTATTTATAAAATAGCAAGATTTAGTATTAAACCAGTGCGCACAAAAAAGTATGTTCGCTTTAAGATGAAGAAGCAAGCCAATGATTTAATTCTTAATGGTTCAAAATACAAACTTATGTCTTTTTATCTTTCTGGTCCTTCCCTGGCTACATACAATCTCTATGGGATTGCTCGGACTAATGATCTTGGTATCCTATTAGACGTAATACTCAAATTTGCGATATTTCCTAAATGGTTAATAATTCTAAAGGTGTTCTTGAATTTATTAAAATATGGTCAAAAGAAT